>OY743151.1:12002554-17002554 GCA_963555695.1 Dasypolia templi
CATTAATTGCCAGTCAAGTAGAGCCAATGAATTTCTTCAAATTAAAATTTTCTTACTTTTTTTTTGCAATTCGCAGGTCACTGTCAGGTTGTATGTTAAACAAAATATTATTCGCGACCGTAATACGTATGTTTATTTACAGACCCTCTACATAGAGGCTCTGTTAATAAAAATCAATCAATAGGATTATATGAGATTCTAAGGTAACTTTCATATGATATTACAAATTACTTAATAATTTATGACATTGTCATAACGACATGGCTTTAATTTGGAGGATGAAGCTTTTATTCTGCTCGTTTTTTTATTCATGTGCACAGTGAGCACACAATTTATTTTTTTACTATATTGTATTAGGTACTTGATTATAAAGATCAAAAACGGACATCAGTGTATGCTTACACTGATGTCAAGTTGACATCAACCTAAAACCTTAATAATGGCCTGGCCATTTTATGAAATAACAATTTTTTTTCAATCTTATTTTCAGAGTCTGCCAGTGTCACATTTTTAATTTGGTCTGACATGTAAAGAAGATGGCAGAATGTCATTATGCGATATTGACATTACGACGCAATTTAAAATGCTGAATCGGTAAAGCAGATTCTATTGTACAATGAGCAGATTAAATAGCCCATATGGTGACGAACTTAGATAAATGAATTGTCTCGCTGACCTCGACTTATTTATCTAAGGAGACTAACATATTTTGGATGCGATTGGACCTACTTAATTGTCGAAAGTTCAAATTGTTATATATTATTATTATTGTTATATCGAATTATTAGTATAGACTTTTCTATCGGCTTATCTGTATTCAACCGTATCCGCAGTCGATGCCGCGGCCGCTGCCTAGGCGCGGGCCGGCGGCGTGCGCGCCCGCCCGGCTGGACACGCTCGGCGTGTACCGCCTGCCGCACGTGCTGCCGCTGCCGCACGCGCTACCGCTCGCGCCACTGCCGCACAGGCATCATCGACCTAGCCATCACAGGTACCACGCTTAACACATCAACTATCGCGCGAATACGCGATTACGCGGCCGTTTACCTACTTAATAGCGTACGTACGCGACATGATTGGTCGCGCGAATATGTCATATTCATTTAAAAGAACGCGACTATCGCGTACTCGCGCGACGATCGCTTTCGGTTAGAACGCGGCCATATACGTTGGTGGCAAATTAAATCTCAATAGCGGTCATTGCCATCCGAACAATAAACTTTGTCTCGTTACTCATTAGTGAAAAATGTAGGCAACAACGATATATTTCGATTAACTATGTTAATGGACTTTATTTCTGATTTCGTAGTTTTATTTATTTATAGTAATAAATAAATGAAGAAGGGCCAATAACCACTATTGCCATACTTAAATGCACCAACACCAATTGTAGCTTGCAATATCCAAAGCTCACGACCGTTTTTTTCCATGATAAGTAAAGATTTCATTATACACGCTAAAACAAATGGAACGGGTGCTTACTCTATCCTATCCAAAGATAAACTTCAATTCAATTTAATAAAAGAAGACAGTGCGTCAACAAAATATAAAAGGCGGGCCTGAACAAATCATTTACTTTTTTATATTTAATATAAAGAATGGTAAATAGTAAGCACGCGCACGAATTCAGACTGTAGATATCCAGCCCCGTAGCTAAACTATTTGTCGCTTCAACGCCTCAGCCACGTTCACTAAACTATTCATGTCATTGCTTACCGTTCGGCAGAGCGAGAACCAACACTCGTGGTAATATAACACATGTACACACAACATGCTTCACGTTACAAGAATACAGATCAGAGGCATGTGAGATTGCCGCGTACATAGGAGCGGTCGATTAGGATGGATAGACTTACGTTGCTACTGGTAGTCAGGTGGTCGTTTGTATCTGAGGTCAGGTGTCATGCATAGTGAGATAATGATATACAGCCGTCACTGGTTACCCCTTGGCAAAAGACTAGGACGATGATGAGGGCAGTCAGTGTATGTGACACAGAGTTGCTGGAGAGAGAGGGAAGATTCGCGCTCGGTTTGGCTCGGCGCCCGACCTGCATAGCGCGAGCGCGCGCGCCGCCATGCCGGTCAGTGCGCTGCGCCGGCCTCTGCGGCGCTACGCGCTCTCCGTAGACGAGCCCCCGCAGTCAGCCGTTAGGTAATGTTCACTGACATCGCCAACGCTATTTTCCATTATCTTCATTTGTATTATCATTTCCGCTTAGTAATACTTACCCTTTAAAACCTAACTTGTAATATGTTTTATTCTGTCGTTTACTTGCAGTTTTAAATTGTTTCATGAATACTCTTCCTACTGTGCCTATTTTGTACAACAACAAAGGAATTAAAGCGGATCGCACACTCCAACGCGCGGTGCGATGAGTTACAGGACAAGGCATTGCACAGAAATGCGTCTTTAGTGAGTTTTATAGACAAAACCGAGCAGCTTGAATATAAGACTAACGGCAGCCTCGTGCCCCGTTGCTTGGTGCGTTGCAGTGTGAGATCAACCGAATTGGTACAAAACACAATATTATCTAAATGTTTTTACGCACTTTGATAATATTTTTGTAGTGTACTTTATTTATTCGGACTGCCTCGTTGGTCCAGTGGGCGCAAGCACTACTGCTGATTTTGAGGTCCTTGGGTCTATTCCTATATCGGGCAAAGTGTTATTGGGTTTTTCCATTAGGAGTTTGTCAGTAGCACCCCGGAGTCTGGATTTTATCCAGGTTGAAGGCTCGCCCTCTATTTGGCGGAATGTAAATGTACTATAGGTACACCTCTGCCTAACCCTTCATCCAATACCTACAGACATGATGTTATCTTACTTATTCGCTGATTAACTTACTAGCGCCAGTGTGGCCGAGTCGGAGTGCGGCTCGCAGTCGTCCCTCGCTATGGACCTGCACGGCAGCGGTGCGTGCGCGGGCATCACACTGCGTGTGCGCGACAACACGCGCCGCCGCGGCCCGCTCGCCAGGCAGCAGCGCCTCAGAGACGACACTATGCATCGTTAGTGTTGCACTATCTTTGTACAGTCAGTGAGCTTCATTTAAAACGATTGAATTTGTATCGTCGTAACGGTTGATGTCATCGATCATTCGCAGTCTTAAAGGTTAGTCGAAACGACGAGTTTGTTTAGTAGAACTAAAAACTCCAGCTGTCGTAGACGCCTAGGAGGCCGTGACACCCACGCACCATGAGGTCAGATGAATCTGAATCTACCTCTAAACTCTGCCACTGCTGAAAAACGCGTTTTTTAACTACTTTGGTATATAACTTCTAATTAATCTGGCTTTTCTTTTTTTCAGCCACTCCTGTGGCAAGTGTAAACAACATAAATAATTTAGAAGAGTCCACGTTCAGGTAATTATTTTTCAATTTTTACGCATACGTCGTTTTATTAATAAGGTCTTTATAATCCAAACCATACATAACACATCCAGTCCTACTCAGTGATTCTGATGGTTTAAATGGTGTAAAATAAATAGCACTTATTGTATCTAATAATAACTATAATTTTAGAACGGAAGAGGAAGACATAAGTAAAAACCATTTAGACACGTTTCACTTGTGTGTGGAGCAAGAGGAGCGCGCGAGTAGCGCCCCACCCGCGCCCCTCGCGCCCCCGTCTCCGCCCCCCTCACCGCGCCTCGTCGTGACGTCACCCTGCCCGGACCTCGCCAACCCGTCGGAAACCTGCATCATCATCGAACCTTCGCAAGACAACTCAGAGGATCCCCCCCTCACTGACCAATGAGAACTAGCTCAGTCTCGCTCCGACGAGACACATGTCATAAAACCAGACGACACTTGGTGATACAATTTTGTACGAATTATACAATTCTTTCAGTTACTTTGAAAGAACAATGTATTGTACAAACATAACATGTACATTAATTACTAACCGAGTTTTTCATGTGTCTTCATAAAATTGACGACAATTATTACTTATTTTTTAGACCCACTATTGTAACGTAATATAATTGATGTACCTACCTTTGATAAGAACGTTTACATGAACTAACAAGGCAGAAAGATGTAGGGCTACCATTTGCCGAAATGTATATCTTTCAATCTAAATATTATGGTGCCGTAGCAAAAGAAGGATATTGAATGTTTCAATATGATGTTTAGTATTAATTTGTTAGAGTTTAAACTGGTAAACAACAAGAGTGTGAGTAACGACGGGAGTGTTTAGTTATATTACATCACTACATATTTAAAGATAGATATTATAGTCTTGAACGATTTTCTCAAACAAAAGATGCATGCACATTTACCGTAGTCAGTAACCATTCGTAGCACCTCGTAGCACCGCCTAGCGTCGCGTAGAATTACGTAGCGCCGTGTACCCAAATGTTGACTGTTCTAGTTTTGTAATGAGGTACGGTGAAATGAGTTAGTGATGTTCCTGCGAGTCTATGTACACGATGCTTCTTCTCAATGCGCAGACGACCATTACCAGAAAAGTTGTTAGCCTTTGAATATACTATCCTATCTATGAGACAAGCATAACTGGCGAAATGTGGGTGGCAAATAGGTAGATGAAAACTGAAACCTCTGCTTAACCCTTCTGGGATTACAGGCGTGATACAATGTATGTGTTATGTATACTATCCGTGATTGTATAAAAAAAAACATTATTCGGAGAACAAAGATCTATAATCTTAGTAATACCTGATAGATAGTGTTATTTTCCTTGTCACTTTTCACAGAAGATCACCGAGTAAGGTACAATTTTCTCACTTGGCCATCCTCTCCACAATAGGGAGAAAAGAGATTCTCTGTCACCGTTGTCAGAATGCTAAAGCCGTCTGTTCGTTTCTGTGTAAACATTCAAACCACAACACAATAAAGCGCCTCACCTGTGCGTAGAAAATACATCGTGTGCATAGTGTGTTAAATACACAGGTGCACATGCCTTATGATCTTGTCTAAATTTTGATCTACAAAAATATTGAAAAATAGTAATTTAGTTAACCCGTAAGTTCAACACTTGTTATTCCAATAAATAACAAGATTGTAAAACAATAATCAATAGATTAATTAAATCCATTTTAATTTATCATCCGTTGTTAAATTAAAAGACTGATTATAAGCGATTTTCATTTAAAAAACACATAATTTTACAATAGAAGCACCATTTTAACGTTATACCCGACTGTTGTACGTATATTCTCATTGCGTCGCATGCATTATATTCCACTTAATATTGTGTTACTAGTTAAATAAAAGGTTTTTAAATACACAAAATGTAATTAATGGTGCCGATTCTCTTGTCACAAATGCCTTTGACAAAAAAACACTAAAATTTGGTTTAAATGACGATTTTCCATTCTGAAATTGACTAAAGTGACACAACTTAACTATATTTTAGTTTTGACAACACTAAGATGGCACTGAGTTATTTATTAGTTTAGTGAAAATGGCAATTTTGCTTTTACGTTTTTCACCAAAAAATTTGATTGTCTAACTAAATTTTAACATGAATCTAACTATTTTTATCGCGATTAAAAAGGTGTGCCCAACCTCGACTTCAGACGTGCAAAAACGGTACTTTATCTTTTTTTTTGCTTATATCTCGAAAACGGTGTGTCCTATCACAATAATAATGAAAATTTTGACCCCCTTTGAAACGCCGGAACCTCCAAAACTCTACACATACATATTTTTATTTTATGACTGCCTCCGGCTCTAACAAAGACGTTGCGAAACCAAAAGAAAAAAAAAACACGTGGACTCGTAATCGTCTAATTCGATTGTTTTTGTGTCAAAATTCATTTTAAATTTAGTTTTTTTTTTGCAGAATAGCTTCAAGATTATCATAGTAAAAAGTAAGGAATTTTAGTGATAGTTTAGTTAGTTTAGTTCGGTGTACAAAAGAATCGGCACCAATATTAGCCCATTCCGTAGTTCTTTTCAAGCAAACGCTCGTAACCTATAGTCGTCATATAAATGAAAGTACGAACTTCTAAGTTTATAACTATCATTACCCATTACGTGTTATAGTTAAGTACTTACATGGGAACGAATTTCTAATAATCTGTACGACTCAATTCTTTAGAAATAGTCTTGAGATACATATTTTAATGAGGTGATTATTATGTTGGAAAATAACATTCGAATAGCTATATACTTCACTAGCATTAAATCTTGATCGTTACGTCCAAATTCTATACCTAAATGATCATGCAGGTATTTTACGTAATCAATGTTTGACGAATACGATTTTCATTATCAGTTTAATTGATTGTGAAAACAAAGAACAGCAAAGTGTAATGAGAAAATGTTTTTTTTTTTTTTTAACTCGCTGAAGGCCTAACCTGACGTAATTAGTGTTATTTGTGTGAGGTATTGTATGAATAAAATAGGGCGTAACTAAAACAACTAACTCGGGTACCTACTTTGTCTAATCCCTCTAGACTGCGCACCTCCACATGATGCTGATTCATTTAAAAAATAACTAAACAAGCCTAGTTATTTGATAATGTATAAATATAAAGAACCATATTTGGATGGAGCCTCATTTAAACTGATACTTCATATCATGGAAAAAACAATACTTAAACGAAAACTTTGGAGCTTACAGTACGGGGAAAAAATATATTTATACCTATCTGATAATACATAGGTAATTGTAACTATAGGTAAACACTAAGTATTGAATCACTTGTCTTGTTTGGAGGTAATATAGGGTAACTAAACATAACATAAGTATATGATCTCATTGGTCAAACTAATTATTTTTGTTAGATAATATTTTAAGATGTTTTTGTTTTATTTTTTAATAAACCAGCAGCCTAATTGCGTAACACATTTTCGTAAACGATTACGACTAATCTGTTTGATTTTGACAGTTCAACAACATTCATTGCGTTATTTGCATTGTTGAGCAGAATGTTTTATCGAACTTATGAAGCAATGGATTCGCAATCTGTTTCAAAACGATTCAGATTCCGATTGATTGTGTATTACGCAATTAGGGTACAGGTTCAATCGTGCCAAACTGTAGCTTACATACTTCCAGTAAAACCCATACTTATGTGAAATATTTAACTAATGTTCAAATCACTGTGTAGAATGGGTCTTAGAATATGAGATTGTGTGATGTCTTTTAGTTTCTAATATTTTGGATTTTTACACAAGTTTTGTCATATTATTATGTGAATTTAAAAGAAGGATTTTATTTATTGGTTCCGTAGCTAAAATGAAAGTCAAAGACTCAATTTGATCTCTGTTAAATACAGTAAACGTTTTCTTTAAAACACAAAAAAACTAGTCATTTAAGCAAAGTTATTATTAGCAAAGGTGCTCATTTGAAAACACTCGTAGCCGTAGACGCGTCGACGGCTACTGCAGCCGCAGATGCATCGACGGCGTGTTGACGGCTGCAGTTGCCTCTGACGTTGGTAATATGCCGCTCGTGTATATGGGCACTTAGTATAATAATAGGAAATCCGAAAAATTATAAATTCAAGGAAAAAGGAATCGAAAAAAGCGTTATATAGATTTACAGGGTGATTTGTAATTTTCTCTTAAATTGAATGGCCATCAGGACTATCAGGTCTTCAGGACCTGATAGTCCTGATGGCCATTCAATTTAAGAGTTTAGAGAAAAGTTAAATTTAGTGACGAATTTTGGTTTTTAGGGTTACGTAGCCAAATGGCAAAAAACGGAACCCTTATGGATTCGTCATGTCTGTCTGTGTGTCCGTATGTCACAGCCACTTTTTTCTTCGAAACTATAAGAACTATACTGTTGAAACTTGGTAAATAGATGTATTCTGTGAACCACATTAAGATTTTCACACAAATATAAAAATTAATTTTGGGGGTTCCCCTTACAACAGAATTTCGTTTTTTTTTTTTCATCAATCTCATACGTCTGAGGTATCTATGCATAGTTCATTAAAAATGATATATTCTAAACTGAACAGTTTGCGCGAGAGACACTTCCAAAGTGGTAAAATGTGTCCCCCACCTCCTGTAACTTCCAAAATAAGAGAATGATAAAACTAAAAAAATATATGATGCAAAGTTCCACCAAAAATTGGTTTGAACGAGATCTAGTAAGTAGTTTTTTTTTAATTCGTCATAAATCGTAAACAGCAATTTACCTTTCATTCAATCAACTCAAATATAAAAAAACAAGAACTTTAATATTATGTTACTTGCTGCTACGGAACCCTTCATGGGCGAGTCCAACTCGCATTATACCTCTATTTTTTTTTCAAAAATACTTCATTTATTTTTTTAATTGGGTTTTCTCCAATTCTATGAATTTTCGTATCGGCTTTAAGGGGTGTTTAATTGTTGCAAATAGGTCACAATACCACGTCTTGAAAGGAACACGTCAAATTACAAGTCATCCTGTATAAATATAACGAGGTAATAAACTACTTAAATCTATTTATAAATGATTTAGAGCTTACTCCTGGTTTAGGTACCCTTAAGCTACGGAACTCAAAACAATGTGCGTATTTGATTTCAAAGTCGGCTTTAAGTCAAACGAAGACCGACAGTAAGATTACACATAACGGTGCTGAGATTTGGAGCGTGGAGTAGTTAGTACCTAAGTGATATGTGGTATGGTAATAGGTGTGAACATCGACTACTTTGACTATCGCGATAGGCTTCAAACAAATCTACAAGAGAAGGCATTCCAACCTTGAACTAACTCTTGGGCAAACCTGGTGGGTATCTAAAAATAATGGACGATTCAGTCGTGTTCTGACTGATCCGCAGAAATATTAGTGGTACTTTTATATTATGAAAACTATAAAAGCGTTTTATACAATCTGTAATTGTATAGAATTCTTGTATTTATATTAGTAATTATTTTATAAAATTAGCAATCTGTATTCAATCCAAATGGTTGTTGTGATGTCTATTAAAATTGTTGATTATTTAGAAATTTCGTTTTTTTAGATCCTGCTATTGCCGGATATTCATGAACACAACGATGCAAAGCTCACAAGGCTCTCGCCGCAATTGATAATTATTTGTGTGTCATGGTTTTTTGATATGTAATAAATAGCTTATGCTGGCTAGGAGGGGATTTAGAAAGCTAGATTCCCAAACTTAATTTTATTTCAGACGGACTTTTACTGAACAGTTTGATGAGATTTTTTATTCTGAAAGTAAAACTGTTGATGATGATGGATGCTATCATAGCACTTTACAAATCACAGTTACAAGTAACGTTCTAAACAACTAGTTGCTTATGTCAGAATGCTCAACACACCAAAATGTATGGTGTTATTTCTACTACTAATATTACAGAAAGTACGAATGATATGGTACAGCTAAGGAATTACAACTTACTAAACAAATTATAGGGCGCTCTACCCCATACTAAATCCGTACCTACCTCACCCACTGTCACTAAGCTCAAATGTTCTGAGTTTATCAGCTTATCAGCCTACAATATTGTACATCATTTGGCTCAATCCTCGGCCACTCTCTTCCAGCTGCTACCATAACCAGCCATCTAGACCGCATTACCGACTAATCCCCCCTCCTCCACTCAAGAACACTACTGTATCTCCACGGTCATCAGTTGTAAGGCTAATAATGGGCGGCAGTTCAACTTGTTTATTCTAAGGGCTATTCAATGATTCTATGCTCATTAGTTCACTGTTCCCAAAAACTACAAAAAAATAACTGCACATTACAACAACTACACATGGATGAAAATACGTGCTAGCACGTCCCAGTGGTAACTTAGTTATAACTAACTAGCTTCTCCCCGCGACTTTTTCCGTGTGAAATTTCAGGTTCCCGCGCTATTGGTCCTGCTCCTCAAGGACGCATCAACTAATTGATTAGCATTTGTAAATAGTGTTGGAGCTGCTGAAGATTAAAAACAATTTCAACATGAATGATGTAACCAGTCTATTGTAAACATAATTTGATTTAAGAGTGTCCGTGGAGTTTCTTGCCCGTTCTTCTCCATAGGTACCTACTACGCTTTGGAATGGGTAACTAGCTTCATTTTTCGGACCGACCGACCTTGACAATTCAAAAGTGCCTGTAATTGGTTTATTTGAAATAAATGCTCTGAGTTTGAGTTTGAATTGCTTCGTTTTCGCTTAGGCGTTCTTTCTGACTTTGATTCATTTTGCTAAGCTCCTAAGGTTTTTACCGTAATTTTAAATAGCTGATAGCTTTTCTCAAGAATTGGGCTATCAAATGCAAAAAAAAAAACAAAGATTTCCTTACCTCCTACATACAAACTTACAAACAAACAAATTTCACGTCTTATAATATAGATAGTGTGAGGCTTCCTACATGCCCTATAACTACAATACATCCACATTAAAGGAGCTTTAACACATTACGAACTACATCAACAGAAATCTCTGCCCGTGTGTGAGCCAAATCTCTAATAATCCTATCAAAGGTGTCACAGCGGATAATCCATTCAATCTGGTTAGGAACGTGTGATATAAAAGCAAAGGGCGGTCTGTAATGAATAGCAGTCAGTCAGTGCAGTGGGCAGTCAGGCACACTACCGAGGACTGCTCACTCCTTCCCAACATTCATTGAACATGTATAATCAAACAGAAAATTCCTACTATGATGCACATTTTGCACCTTTCAAGTGAGTAACATTTCAAAATATTTTTGTTTTTCTGTAAACCATTTTATTTCTGAATGCTAATGACTTGTCCAGGTCGGGGGGGGCGAGTGGCGTGGAGATGCTGGGCGACGGCCTGACTGGGGACGACCTGGCCGCAGTGCCGGAGCACTGGCTGGCGTTTCCGGCGCCTCCGGCCAGCGCGCACACTGCGCTTGCGCTACTTTACATGTTCTTCACTGCAGCCGCTTTAGTCGGAAATGGACTAGTTATTTTCATATTTTCCACGTTAGTTTCATCATCTATGTACTGTATTAAACGCTCTTAGCGTTTGCATTTGTCAAAAATATCTCTAACTGGCTGACCCGACAGACGTTGTCCTGTCCAAAAGTTCATACTAAGATCCCATAGGAAAAAGGACGTTCAGTTAAGAAACGTTTAGATTTTTCTTTTCTCTAAAAACCTAATTCGGCACAAGAAACCTTATTACAAACATTTTAAAAATCTCAAAAAGTTCTCAAGTGCGCTGACCAACGAACAGAATTTCATTGATTTTTCTAACATTGATGTATTGCCACTGCGACGAGATTGCGACTATGAAGATTACCCGTAATTGAAAAAGTCCAAAATCTAATCTGCTTTAATTAAGGAATTAGCCAGCTAATAAAAAAAGGCTCCAAGTTTGTAATATCTAATTAAATTAATTTGTTTTTCAGAGCAAAAAGCTTGAGAACCTCGAGCAACCTTTTAATTCTGCAACTAGCTATTTACGACTTCATAATGATGGCGAAAGCTCCTATATTCATATACAATAGTGCAATGCGAGGCTTCGCCAGTGGAACCATAGGTTGTCAAATATTTGCATTGATGGGAGCATATAGTGGCATTGGCGCTAGCATGACCAATGCTTGCATCGCCTATGACAGGTAAAATAAAAATACTCTACAAAACTAAACAGATTTTCTGTCGATTATACCTACATTCACGTCACACAGGTATAATATAACCGTCAAGTCAAATGTATTTTTAATTTAACACTTCAGGCATTCCACAATCACTCGCCCTTTGGACGGGCGATTGTCCCGCGGCAAAGTTCTACTGATGATGGCATTTGTCTGGATATACAGCACACCATGGGCTCTACTGCCACTCTTCAAAATCTGGGGCAGATATGTTCCTGGTATGTTCGTCTTAGACTAGTATTATTGTCTGCATTGATACATATAACAATTCCTACTTGCTTAAATATATTTTTGTTATTTCAGAGGGCTATTTGACGTCTTGTACGTTTGATTACTTGACGAATACTTTCGACACTAAATTATTCGTCGCGTGCATTTTTACCTGCAGCTACGTATTCCCCATGTCGATGATCATATATTTTTACAGTGGAATCGTGAAGCAAGTGTTTGCACATGAAGCTGCTTTGAGGTACTTTCTTGAAAGTAAACTAAGTGAAACGACGAATAGATAACAAACTGGAAACATGTTTAAACAAAGCGAATGTGATTTTTAGAGACCAAGCCAAGAAAATGAACGTAGAGTCACTTCGAGCCAACCAGAACGCGAGCGCAGAATCAGCCGAAATCCGAATAGCTAAAGCAGCTCTCACCGTGTGCTTCTTGTTTGTTGCGTCATGGACACCTTACGGCGTCATGGCGCTTATAGGAGCTTTTGGAAACCAACAACTTCTTACGCCTGGGGTAAGTATTTTAAACTGCCAGTCTATTTTCAGTTGAGGCGGCATCTTCACCGCCACATACGAACAACGCATCACACAGCCAGCCAGCAACCACGGCTTCAACGGGTATCCTGACCATCAGCATGCAGCGCGAGCGCATACCTGGTCATCACCCTCAGCCTTATCAGCAACCTTGGCACAGCACACTGCACTCGGCCGGTCCACAAGCAGAGCCCTTAATCCCTCTCCTGGTCGACACCAGTATTCAGCCACAACCCGGCGCTGTACCACATCCGACCCACTGGAGCACTAGCAGCGCCACCCCGACTCACTGGGGCATCTTCGCAGACAGCGACCGACTCACCGCGTACTATGCGACACCCGGTTCCAACCCACTGGAACCTCAACTGGCACTGACAAGCATCGCAAGATACAAGACTTAGTCCACTATCGACCTCCGGTCTCCGGAGGGGAGTGATGTGGCGGCATCTACACCGCCACATGCGAACAACGCATCACACTGAGGTCACGCAAAATCCTGCATCGCGCAAGCAGAGTTTACCGCGCAACTAGCATATTTACAACGTCCCGACGTCAATCGTCGGGCAGTTGCCCACAAGATACACCATCTCGGAGGAAAAGGGAGGATCTTTTCCAAGGGTATGAGTGAACTTTAAACCCTGTTCCTCATATCTATTAAAGTCATTCCATGAACCTACACGCTTGAATCATGGCGATCAAAGCCTGCGCTCGTGTATAGAGCAATTAGATGATTCTGGACCACGCTGCGTTGAAATGTTTCGTCGGTTATTTAAAAAAAACTTTGATGTTCCATACATTTTGACCGGGAAGGTGGAAAACAGCAGCTTTTTTTAAACCGACGAAATATTTGTCTTGTCGGCGCCGAGACGCTCTGGCTACCAGAATAATCAGCCTATGATGTTTTCACTGCTAGGACACAGGACTCCTATCGGTGAGAGGAAGCTAACCATTATACACCACGAGGGCCCAGTGCCGGTGGTAGATGTCACATCTAGGACATGCCGGTTTCTTCCTTAAAAGCGGTCTACATGAATACGTCCAAATACTTATCGTGCCGTACCTGCCTTCTTTGTTAAAGTCAACTCATAATTTAATTTAAACTAGCTGTTGGCCGCTACTTCGTTTGCGATACAGGATAATAAGTAGCCTATGTCCTTACCCAGGTCATGGTATATCTGTGTGGCAAATTTCATCCAAATCCGTTCAGCCATTTTGGTGTGAAACCGGAACAAACAAACTTACTTACGAATTTATAATATTAGTTAGTAATGTAATGTAGGTCGGTACTTACGATCTTCTTCTTTGAAAAGTAGAATATTTAACGTACCATACAATGAGTTACAGAGTAACAGGAATACAATCCTGGAATGAGATACGCGGACTCTGAATATGTCCGACTAAATATGTACCCACCAAAAACATTTAATGTTCTAATGTTGAGCTAAGCACCGAGCTCTACAAGGCCTAACTCTAAAAACCAACATCTTGGTCATAATTTACGGCTCGGCCGTTTCATGGCCGTCGCACAGACAAACTTTATTTCTGTCAAACGACATGCTTTCTTACCATACTCCTAAAGAAAGTAACTGGTCTTAAATGTTGTGTCATGCATTCATGCAATAGTACACAGTTGGATCTACGTTAGATCTGATAAATTTTAACAGTGAAAGCGTAAGTCTTGGCAACCTATGTTTTTGTTGGGATTTCATTCCTTGTTGTATTGTGCTCTATTTGAGTGAGTCAGTCAGTCAGTGACGAAATTGACGTATTTGAGGTACTTATTAATAAAACCCAAAGTATACAAGCTACATAAATAAAACTTAATGTGTTTTATAAGTCTGCTATCTTATCCTGAGAATTTGAGCCAAATGCGTGTTGCAACCGTCACAATTAAAGGTTGTGTGGTTGGATGAATTCGTCCCAAGAACAAATTTAATATTGTAGTTGAAAAACATGTTCTCCAATACATTCCAAATGCAAATGTAAGTTGGTCGACTATTACTCGTTTACTTGTAAAGCCCACTACGCTGTGATAGTATTCCTTTAAACTTCGTTTTATGTATACTACTGTCGTGATTTTATTCACATATTCAAAAACAACCATTTAGCTTTCAGGTAGCGCATTTACCTAACTCTAACAAAAATTAGCACTTGTAAAGATTAGTACTTCGCAAACGGATCCCTGATTGAAAAATGGTTTTCACTCTCCCGCAATGTTTTTAAACAACCATGATATAGATGAGAAAAAAAATATTCATCCCCACTTCACGGGTAGGGGAAGTACCCAACTTTTTTATTTTATTTAACCGCTTTGTCGGCGTGACTATTACGAATATCCATGCCAAATTACAGCTTTCTAGTACTAAGAGTCTCTGAGCTAAGCTGCGGACAGACGGACGGACATGGCGAAACTGTAAGGAGTCCTTGTTGACCACGAAACCAGGAAGTTTTTTTTGGGATAAATTCATCCCAACTACGGAGTCTACGGACCCTTCATTATGCGTATTCCAACACGCACTTGGCTGTTTTTTTCATATCGTGGGCTATGGGGCCCTTTCCTGCGTTCCCAATTTTCGGTTATTCTGTTTATCCGGCCTAGTTGGATAAACGGAATTTATACGCTAGTGGATTCTCGGACATGCGTATCCACCTTAGGTTGGAGTTTTTGGGGTTGATAAACGGAATAACCCCTAGTTTTCAAAAGTGCCTGATGATTTGTAAAGTGTCCTTTCATGTTTAAAATCATTGGTGAAATCATTTTTTTTCACAGGTTACAATGATTCCCGCCGTGGCATGCAAGGCCGTTGCCTGTATAGATCCCTGGGTTTATGCAATCAGTCATCCGAAGTACAGGTAGGTACTTACATAACGAAATAGATAAATATCTAGGTATAGTATAGTTAATCATATTATACATAATTTTAATTAGTTATGATGCCATAGAATTGAACTCTCACAACTGGGTAACAACAGAAGAAAAAGGCAAAAAAAAAATCTTAGTCTTGAAAAACTGCCTCCGTGGTTGGGCTCATTTTGGTTTTTTGCAAAATGATCGGGTACGATTCCTGCCTACTAAGCAGAATCTTTTCAAACATTAATAACTCAATCTTAGCGTTCTCCAAAATCTTAAATCAAGCTTTGTTACTTTTCAAACAATTATGTAAACCTTAATCAAAGTTGCATTTAACGCCTTCACGTCCCACTACCATAGCAAGAAATTAGAGGTGTAACCAATTCCGTATTCAAATTTTTACAGACAAGAACTGCAACGTCGCATGCCGTGGTTGCAGATACAAGAGCCGGATGACACCGTGTCCACTGCAACCAGCAACACGGTGTCCAACGCCCCAGCTGCAGCACCTGCCTAAACATTACCACCATCCTCATATTTTAATTTAAGCTCAAAATGAGAACACGGTTAGGCAAAACTAGAAAAGAAAGTAAAATTTTTGTGGTTATTTATTAACAATATAATTCTGCTAGGCGTCAAGTCAACAGCATTGAGTCTATAGAGATTTCAGTCTGGTAGAATCTCAACGAGGTCACACATAGCATGTAGGTAGTCATGGCTTGTAAAATTACATTTCATAATTATCGATGACGAACATGAAACTCACTAAAAAATTTCTAAAGGTTCTCTCGAGTCGGCTTCGACCCCCCTTGTACGCCTTCCAAAGGTCCGTGACCCCTGGGTCACGAGATATGTCAAAAACATTTTTAAAATAATAATAATTGTTATAAATATATTCTTTTTTGCCCAGCCGTACCTTATTCCGTATAAAAATATGGATTCTTCTTCTATTCAACGACAACGGCATGTTTACTGGACTGAAATATTATTATTAACTAATTAAGTATAGTATTACATACGTGTAACTCAATTAATTACATGCAATACAGATGATGAAATCAAAGATATTGTTTATTTTATCCATATTGTATGCTTGGGGTGATAGATGAAGACGTCGTGATGGCCCAGTGGTTAAGGGCTCGCCTCTCATGCACGAGGTAGTGGGTTCAAATCCGGGCAAGGACCAATGTGACTTATTTAATTCATATGTACCTACTTTCTGAGTTTATCTTGGACATAATATTACTGACATCTGTGAAGGAAAACATCGTGAAGAAGCCTGGACTTATCCGAAACCACCAAACCGTCTTGATCCCTGTGGTGCAATGCTCACATGCCAGCCCATATTTGTTTGAGAAGAGGCGTCTGCCCCGCAGTGGGTCAATAATAGGTTGGTAATATCCATAATTTATTTTAAAAACTTTACGGACCAACCCTTAAATAGCGAAAATAAATCTGTTTACTCCATACATTTACGATCGCAAAACTCGACAAAATTGTGTAGAGAACAGCTGATTTTTTTATCAATCTTTAGGACCCTTCTGTTATTTTGAAACTTATTGACAGAACCACACATTAGTCAATTGTCGTGCAGCTCAACTCAGAACTTAACGGGTGAATTGACCAAATTTTTTCTCAATAGAAAATGTAGCTACTCACGTGAAGCGATAAATATATTTGATTTAGGATTTTATTTAGATTTTATTTAAAAAACGATGCGGAGCATCGGTCGCTACCTCGCTGCGTCTTCCCGCCAAAGACGTAAGTAAGCCCACGTTCCCGCGGATGTAATAAAATCGCGTCGTCAACAGCGTTTCGAAAAACACACTGCTGGATTTCCATCTCTCCGCGCTAAGCATTGCGTTGAAGATCCAGTGCTCGAAAAAATCCCGCCGCCATATTTTGACGTTCGTGCGAACGTCGACTAATTCATTTCGATGAATGAGGTCAACAAAAAAACATTTCGGTGGCGCTTTTAACTTGTTTACCGAGTGTTTATTACTTTTTTTGTGTGTCGTATGTTGTCATTATGTCTTAAACATTTTCATTATTTTGTGATTTAAGTTTTTTTCTTTTTTCTCCTTTCGGTGTTCTCATAACGGTGGATTCGGTGGCCTGAAATCGCCACCATAGCATAATATATGTCGGCGTGAGAAAATTGTAATGTAAAACGGAACGCAACGTTTAGTGACATCATCGCCCCACTCAGTGAATCAGGCGAGTTGCGGAGGGGAACGGCACTTATAAGACGGTGCACCGAGCATTGGCGACATTCGCGACCCCGACGACGCCACTACCCTCCTCCAGGAGAGTAGTAAGGCCACTAGCACGCTACAAAAGCCCAAAACCCGATCGCCGTCCTACCGCCCTCGCCGCCGAGGCCCGCCGCGACGCCCAAATCGACGCCCCTCCCGACCCTTGCTCGAGCCAGCCCGCGCCGCTGAGCCTGTAGCTTTAAATTCGTCCATAAATAATACCAATCCTGATCCAGCTAGTCATTTGCTGCCCTCTTCCAGCGACGCCCTAAGCCGAGGTTCGTACCCCACAGGGGGTGCCCTTAGCGTTGTCGCTTAGTTTTAGTTAGTATATAAGTTTAAGTCCTGGCTGGAGGCCTTAATTTATTAGGGAATCCACAGGCAAGTCCGCTTAAGCAGACGACAACCGCATAGGTTGACCTGCGAGAGGCCAAACAAACAAACAAACAAAAACATTGGCGACATTCGGATTCGAACGACCGCCCCGTCCGCAAGCTAATTGTGACACGGGTCACGCCTGAATCCTATTAACAGTTTTTTAATTATTATTTTGTAATAATTTTCTTATGTAATTTTAAATTAAATTAATTTTACCATATAAAGGATTTTATTTTATAACTATGGCAAATAGAAACCCTCAAGACCACGTAGAGGGTCTACGTGGTCTTGCACGAGGTGCAAGAAGTAGATCTCTTTCACCAATTCTCCAGTCCCGTCCTGCTCACTCCGAAATCAGAAGTGGGATGGGCCGAGGTATATCTTCAGCTCCATCCGCCCCTAACAATGAAGTAACAGAAATATCTAGCCAAAACCAGATGCTCACGACTTTGGCTGGTATTTTGGAAAACCTTTCACGACAGCAGCAAGCTAGTATGCAAGCAAATCACGAGTTTCTTACGGGATTAATAAATAATACTGCGACTCCGACGCGACGACCAAGGTTAAGCGATATCTATATTGCACCCTACAACCCAGATGGTGATGTTCCGATTCGAGACTGGTGCGAGCACGTTGATCAAGCCAAATCGCACTGGGGGTTAGCTGATTACGAAATTTGTAACAAGATAGCTAATCTTTTACAAGGTCGTGCCAAGGCTATTGGTGATGCTTGGCTTATAAAGTCACCTGTTTGGAGCAAGATGAGAGAAGCGCTGATACAAACTTTCGAACCTGAAGCACGTTACTCCAATGACATTCTTAAGTTGCGCAATTTCAGATTTGATCTATCCAATCCAGCAGAATCAATAACCAACGCCTGTAATATTTGGAACCGTGTAATAAACGGCAATAAGGATACAGACGCTGTGGAAGCTGTTATTGGCTGCGTGGACAATGAAAATCTTCGCCTGCGTTTGATATCTAGTAAGTGCACAACTGTTCCTGAATTGATTTCAGTTGCAGCTACATTCAGGCCACGAGAACCAAGTCAGGACGAACCGCCAGCCAAGCGGGCCAAACTTAGGACTCGAGATGAACCTATAGTATGCTTTAAGTGTGGCAAGACTGGGCATTATCAAGCAGTCTGCCGCAAAGCTAATGACAGAGTATCGACGAGTAACGACCCAAGGCCACTACTAAGTGAAAGTACCAGAAAAGAGGCTGCGAATCAAATGGAACGTCCAAAGTCCAAATGCAATTATTGTAGCAGAACTGGTCACGTTCAAGATAAATGTTTTAAGAAGATGAGCGATGAAGCCAAAAAAGTTAATCTTGCACAAGCAAACGACGAGATACTCACTCCTATGACCATTGTTATTGATAACCGTCATTTCACCGCATTATATGACAGCGGGGCTGCTCGTTCCCTGATGAGACGATCGATAAGCTGTTCTTTACCCGGTAAACGTGAAGATTGTTCTTTGATGTTGAAGGGCATTGGGAGTAAAAGTGTGCCAATTTTATCCAACCAACAAATCAACGTGACTTGCAACATAAATAATGTATTTATTGAAATTACATTCCACATTGTGGAAGATCACGAAACACCCTGCGATGTTATGATTGGAGCCGAAATAGTAAAGGGAACTGGCTTAAATGTTCTAGTTACTGAGCAAAGCGCTACAGTGATAAGGAACTCACCAATTTCATCTACCCAAATTACCGAGAACACTTTATGTAACCTGGACACGGACTTAAATAATGAAGAGGAAATAAGCGAGTTAAAACAATTATTATTAAAATATAATGCTTCATTTATCACCGGAATTCCTAAAACTACAGTCACAACTGGAAGTATGAACATTCAACTCAAGGATACATCTAAAATAGTATCAAGAAGGCCCTACAGGATGGCTCCAATTGAGAGACAAAAGGTAAAGGCCATTATAGATGACTTGATTATCAACGGGATTGTGCGAGAAAGTACTTCGGATTACGCGAGCCCCATTATCTTGGTTAAAAAGAAAAACGGAGAAGACAGAATGTGTACTGACTATCGGGAACTAAACAAAAATACTATTCCCATAAAATTTCCACTGCCAATTATTTCAGACCAAATTGATAGACTATCAGGAGCTGCTTATTTCATTAGCCTTGATATGGCCCAAGGCTTCTATCAAATCCCCGTCAATGAGACTTCAATTTCAAAAACGGCTTTTATAACTCCTGATGACCTGTATGAATATGTAAGAATGCCGTTTGGATTAATGAATGCTCCAGCAGTATTTCAGCGCGCTATAATGACAGCATTACGGCCTTTACTCGAAGACATTCTTATCTACATGGATGACGTCCTTATTAAATGTGAAAAGTTCTCTGAAGGATTACAGATACTGGACAAGGTTTTAGACGCCTTGACCAAGGCCGGGTTTACAGTGAATGCTAAGAAGTGTTCTTTCTTCAAAACATCAATTGAGTACCTCGGAAACCTGATTTCTAATGGCACTGTTCGTCAAAGCCCTAGAAAAGTGGAAGCTCTAGAAAAGGCTCCAGTACCTACAAACGTAAAGCAAGTACGACAGTTCTGTGGACTAGCTGGCTACTTCAGGCGCTTCATACCATCTTTTTCAGAACGTATGATCCCTTTATACAACCTTACTAAAACAACCTTACTAAAAAGGACACTAAGTTTACATGGACACCAGAATGTGAAAACGTCAGGCTCGATATAATTCGTCGACTTACATCGGCGCCAGTTCTTACTATATTTCAAGAAGGGTTGGCGATCGAGCTCCACACTGATGCCAGCAGTTCAGGGTTTGGCGCTGTTCTTATTCAAATTATAGATGACCGGCAACATGTTGTGGCATATATGAGCATGAGGACTACGGAACCAGAGAGTCACTATCACAGCTACTAGCTTGAGACACTTGCTATTGTCCGAGCCATTAAACATTTTAGGCAATATCTTTATGGCAGAATGTTTACTATTGTCACCGACTGCAACGCCATAAAGTCATCATCTCACAAGCACGAACTTTTACCCAGAATACACAGATGGTGGACATTTTTACAAAGTTACAGCTTCAAAATTGAATATCGCCAAGGAAACCGTATGAAGCATGCAGATTTCTTTAGCCGGAACCCTGTAGCGTGTATTAACCTAACCCAGAATATTGACACCTGGCTGAAGATTGAACAAAGACGTGATTTGTCCGATCTGATTAAAAAACTAGAACATGGTGAAGAAATAAACGATTATCGCCTTTATAACCACGTTTTAGAACGAAAATATAATGAAGATGAGCCCGGATGTAAGAAGTGGAAAATGGTGATACCAAAATCATATCAATGGAGCATTATTAATGCCTACCACACTGCACTAAAACACTTCGGGTGGGAGAAAACACTCGCCAAAATTCGTGAAGCTTTCTGGTTTCCTGAAATGAACACAACAGTAAGACGATTCATCGACAACTGCATCATTTGTAAAACAAGTAAGGGTACTTCAGGCGCTAAACAGGTACAAATGTATCCTATAGAAAAGAATCCAGTTCCTTTTGATACTATTCATATAGACATGACTGGCCACCTTACAAAACGAAACAATAAACACGAATACGTCGTCGTTATTGTGGACGCTTATACGAAGTTTGTGACCCTGACTTATGCAAACAAACAAAACTGCAAGCTCTATGCTTTACGCTCTTAAACACGTTGTAGCTCTATTTGGAGCCCCTAAGCAGATCATAAGCGATTAAGATACTGCATTCAAAGCGGATTTTGAGGAGTTCTGTAAGCAGTACAGTATTCATCAACATTTTATTGCACCAGGGGTTAATCGAACCAATGGACAAGTGGAAGGTATAATGACTGTGGTGAAAAATGGTTTGACTATCATCCGTAATTACGAAACAAAAGACTGGAAAAAAGGTTTGGATGGTCTCCAATTAGCAATAAATTGCACCAAGAACAAGACTACAAACGTAAGTCGAATCAAAACTCTTACTGCAAGGCAATGTGCAGTACCAGCAGAATTGATATCCTTAATTAATGAAGAAGAAGGAAGTGTAAATCGAAACCAGCTTGACAACTATGTGCAGAAAAAGATTGCAATAAGAGGAAAAACCGACAAAGAAAGATTCGACAAAGGAAAGGCTAAAGTAAAGAGATTTCAAAAAGGCGAAATAGTTCTCTTTCAGTCTAACCCCAGAAGCCAAATTGGCCTCGATTTAAAATTCCCAAATGCATATGAAGTTTGGAAAATATTACCAAACGATCGCTATCAACTTAAAAAAATTACTGGTAGAGGTAGACCCAAGAAAGTGGCTCATGACCAGCTTCGCTTAGCTCCAAAGCCCGGAGAATGCATCGACGATGATGCCGTTTCGGCGATAGATGAGCCTACAACATCGACAGATGAACCCTCCTTACCACTGGAAGATATATAAAAATAAAATAAAATCAAACCGAAGCAAGGAGTGGCACACCACGATAAAGGTACATGTTAAAGTTTTTTTTATGTTGTTTAATGATTACTTTGCGTTTGTTGAGGACAAGAGCCTCCAAACCTTAAGAGTACTATAATTTATTAAGGACTAGTTTCCGTATCATTTTGATGTTACACATAATGAAGAGGTGTGGCCTCCAAATTGGTTAATGTTACGCTTACGTTTGGTAAGGTGTGTCCTTCAGTTCCAAACTATAGTGTAAGGTGATTTGTTGAATCAAATTCATTAATGTTATCGCTTGGGAGTTTGATGGACAGTGTGTCCTCCTTACTACAAGCATGTGTGTACCATCAAATTATTTATAACGCATAACTTGTTGAGGTGTGGCCTCCAAGTTGGTTAATGTTACGCTTACGTTTGGTGAGGTGTGTCCTCCAGTTCCAAACTATAGTGTAAAGTGATTTGTTGAATCAAATTCATTAATGTTATCGCTTGGGAGTTTGATGGGCAGTGTGTCCTCCTTACTACAAGCATGTGCGTACCGTCCAATTATTTGTAACGCATAATTTGTTATGAGGTGTGGCCTCCAAGTTGGTTGATGTTACGCTTACGTTTGGTGAGGTGTGTCCTCCAGTTCCAAATTAAAGTGTAAAATGATTTGTTGAATCAAATTCATTAATGTTATCGTTTGTGAGTGAAAGACGGACAGGGTCTCCTCTTTACTCCAAGCATGTGCGTTGCGAATCATAGATGAGGGTTTACCCAGTAATGGACCTGGTCATGTGACCATTATTGATGTTATGATACTGCGAGATTATTATCTTGTTACAGGGTAAGGTCAGTGACGACCTTTTTGCAGAATGGCCGTGTCGGCGTGAGAAAATTGTAATGTAAAACGGAACGCAACGTTTAGTGACATCATCGCCCCACTCAGTGAATCAGGCGAGTTGCGGAGCGGAACGGCACTTATAAGACGGCGCACCGAGCATTGGCGACAATCAACCGATCACCATAGTTTCGGCCTACCTCCCCCCCATTAATACTTCGGAGAACTTCCAACTCCTTACTGAAGATCTTTCTGTACTTTTTAGCCTGAGTGACTCCGTTATCATAGCGGGTGATCTCAACGCCAAACACCCCTCCTGGAATAGCACCAGGACCTCTTCCAGAGGGAGACACTTGTTCAACCTCTCCTCCTCTCAGAATTTCGATGTCATCGCGCCGATGACTCCCACTCATTTTCCCCCCGATCCCAATCACACCGCCGATGTACTCGACGTGGCGCTCCTACAGAACGTCAACCTACGGTTGGACTCTATAGAAGTGGTACAAGAGCTCGCTTCCGATCACCGTCCAGTAGTCATGAAACTGGTCCCCCGCATAGGTCTGCCCGATTCCACCCAACCCCTTCCCAACAAAGTGGTAACGGACTGGAGGAGAGTAAGCGATCGCTTAAAATCCACCACGTCCCCCCACTTGGACCCAATCCCCGACCATTTTGACTCTATCGCTGACACGACGGCCGCGATCGACTCATTCACAGCTCACGTACAATCAGTCCTGAACGATTGTTCAAGGGAAATTCCAGCGACGGATGACCGTCGCTGGAAGTTGCCGGACGATGTACGCGAACTGTTGAATGAGAAGAACGCGGCTGTCCGTGCCTACAGCAACTTCCCCTGCGACGCGAACAAAGCCCATATGCGTTACTTACAGCGTACTGTAAGAACACGCATAGAGGAGCTGCGTACCGCCGGCTGGGACAAGATGTTGAGCGAACTAGAGCCCACCCACCTAGCCTTCTGGCAACTCCAGAGGAAGCTCAGATCCGGAGAAATAGTCTCCATGCCCCCCCTGATCCGTCCCGACAAGACCATCGCCTTCGATGATGTCGACAAGGCTGAGCTTCTAGCCGACACTCTAGAAGTCCAATGCTCGCCTAGCTCTCAACCAGTAGACCAAGCTCACCTCTCTGAGGTCGACGCTGAAGTCGAACATAGAGCCTCCCTCCCTCCCGTCGAAGACCCAGAGTATCCACTGCCCCCAGTCACGCCCGACGAAGTGCACGACCTCATCAAAGGTCTTAAGGCTCGTAAAGCCCCCGGTTCAGATGGAATCACCAATAGGGTATTCCAACTTTTCCCTGCCCACCTGATAATGCTACTGACCACCATCTTCAATGGTGCTCTGAGCAACAACATCTTCCCACAGGCATTCAAAGAAGCCACCGTCATAGGTATCCCGAAGCTCGGCAAGCCAAAGTCAGAGCCTAGTAGTTACCGCCCCATCAGTCTGCTCAATGTCCTCGGCAAAATCTATGAGAGACTTATTTATAAGCGCCTCAGAGACTACGCCGAGACAAAGGGCCTCATCCCCAACGAACAGTTTGGTTTTAGAACCCAACACTCGTGCGTACAACAGGTCCACCGTATAGTCGAACACATCAACTTCGGTTTCCAACGAGGTTTGATGACCGGTGCTGTTTTCTTCGACATAGCGAAAGCGTTCGACAAAGTCTGGCACAACGGCTTATTATATAAGCTGTACCAACTCGGTGTGCCAGATCGTCTCGTGCTCATCTTACGGGACTTTTTGTCGAATCGCACCTTCCGTTATCGCATCGAAGGAGCGCTATCCTCCCCCCACCCTATTCGCGCAGGAGTCCCTCAGGGCTCCGTGATCTCTCCCCTAGCATTCACGCTTTTCACCAGCGATATGCCCAAGTGCAGCAAGGCACAGCTGGCTCTGTTCGCAGACGACACGGCCATTTACTACACCGGCCGCGATCCAGACTCGATATCTCGCATTCTCCAAACCCAAGTCAACAAGCTTGGCGCCTGGTTTAGGAAATGGAGAATCGAAGTAAATCCCGACAAAAGTCAAGCGGTTCTATTCTCGAAGCCGCGTCATACCCCCTGCCCCCCTCGACCGATCACCATGTTCGGCAAGCCGATCCCTTGGGAGAAGCGAGCCAAATATCTTGGTGTAGTTCTCGACGAACACCTCTCGTTTTCAGAGCACATTAAGGCGGCTCGTTCGCGCGCCGCCTTCGCTCTAGGTAGACTCCACTTCGTCCTCAACGCACGTAGCAAATTGTCACTTAAGTGCAAATTGCGTATCTACACAGCGTGCATCCGTCCGATCATGACCTATGCCAGTGCAGTCTTCGCACACGCCAAGCCCGTTCGCTTCCATAGAATGCAGACCCTCCAGAACAAGTTCCTCCGTAGGATAACAGGCTCCCCCTGGTACGTTCGCAACGAAATCCTCCATGTAGACCTCAGGATTCCCACTATCCGTCAGTTCATGAAACGCATTTCAAAGCGTTTCTTCGAGACCGCCGCGAATCACCGCAACCCTCTGGTTGTGAAAGCCGCTAGTTATATTCCCTCCTCCATTAGTCAAGTCCGCCGTCCCAAGCATGTCCTCACCGATCCCGATGACCACATAACTCTCATTCAGGAGAGCAGTAGGGCCACCAGTACAGTGCACAAACACAGACCGACATTCCGACCTCGCCGCCGAGGTTCCTCGCGAAGATCCCGACGTAATTGTCCCCCCCGACCCTTGCTCGACGAAGTGCCAGCCCGCGCCGTAGCTGAGCCTGTAGCTTTAAATTCCCCGATTAATAATAATCAACTAAACTGGATCCAGCCTGTCCCATCTTGCTGTCCTCCCGTCAGCGACGCCCTAAGCCGAGGTCCGTACCCCACAGGGGGTGCCCTTAGCGAGCGTTCGCTTAATAATATAAGTAGTTTTACGCCCCTGGCTGGAGGCTTTGAGTCCGCTTAAGGCAGCCACAGGATAGTCCGGTTAAGTAGTCACGACCTCTCAAGGTCAACTACGAGATGCCATACACAAAAAAAAAAAAAAAAAAAAAAACATTGGCGACATTCGGATTCGAGCGACCGCCCCGTCCGCAACCTAATTGTGACACGGGTCACGCCTGAATCCTATTAATAGTTTTTTAATTATTATTTTGTAATCATTTTCTTATGTAATTTTAAATTAAATTAATTTTACCTTATATAGGATTTTATTTTAAAACTATGGCAAATATAAACCCTCAAGACCACGTAGAGGGTCTACGTGGTCTTGCACGTGGTGCAAGAAGTAGATCTCTTTCACCAATTCTCCAGTCCCGACCTGCTCACTCCGAAATATAAATATGAGAAAATTCACCAAAATGACAACAGATCCCATTTCGGATCTTAAATGCTCCTTCGGAGATCATTTAGCTCACTTCGTTGGATGATTTTTAAATTGTGGTGCCGATAAAAAAAACTCATAAATCTGATATATAATTCATAAGGTGTCATTATAAAATGTGTTATTCATGAACTATTAGTGAAACCATACTCTTTTCAGAAGGGTTATGTTTGGTGTTTTTCTGCGAGATCGACTGTTTTTTTTTTATTGTTTGTATTTCCTGTGCAAAAATGAATAAATCTCTTCTTAAACAAGGAGAAACGCAGAGGAACGAAGGTTGCCGACATTGCCCAACGTATTAGCAAGTTAAGGTGGCAGTGGGCAGGACACAAAGGGCTTAGAACTGATGGCAGATAAGGTAAAAGAGTTCTTGAATACGCAAAGAACGCCCATAAACAAGGTGGACAGACGACCTGATAAAATCGTGGTCGTAGGAAGTGGCTGCTTGCAGGCAGCCTACAACCGGTGATTCTGGAAATCTATGGGGGAGGCCTAGGTTCAGCAGTGGACGTCTGGCGGCCTAGAGGATGATGAGTATCAGACGGTCCCATTCTCAAACAGTCCCTCTTTTGCAATTTAATGAACTATGTGGTAGCATGCAATCCCATCCGTAAATGGTCACTCTTTCGCAAATGGTCTCATCCGGAGATGGTTTCATTCGCAAATGGCCCCATACAAAATAACCTGAATATCTCTTCAATATCTAAGCTAGCTATTCCCAGGGTGCATTGTGATATTGTGTCACGAAGCTGTTTCTTTGTTTTGTTTACATTTTCATTTCGGTGACGTAAATCTTATTTCGGTGGCATTCAAAATTAATGTGTCGTACGTTTCTTACGGTATTTTGATCCCATTTAACATACATTGAATAAAATAGACTAAAGGACAATTTAGGGTTAAAACAACTAATAAAACATTAAAATATAAATAAACACCGAAATGAGTACAAATCACGATATGTTGAAAATTACCCAATATAGTGCTCGAAGATTCGACGAACAATACCAAAGAAAGAACATTTGAGTAGGCCGCATATAGTACTTAGCGGCTCCTGCCAAATCTAGGGGGTCCAAATGCCTCCTGCCGGCTCCACGCAGAGGTGGTGCTGTCTATGGCCCTTTACGGGGCACCGGTGTGGGCACGTCCTTTGAGGCGCCGAACAAGCCCGCCGGATGAGTGGAACCTTAAACTGTCACATCATCATTGAAAGTAACTGAAAGAAGAAAAATGAAAAAAATATAGTCCTCACATTGAAAATAATTAAAATAGGAGCAACTAGAATCAATTCTATTTTATACAAGTGTTGACGTTCAATAGTGCCATATAAGTGCCTATTTGAAATAAATGATTTGACTTTTGACTTTTAATAATCCTAGACTTTACAAAGTAAGTATTCATGTCAATAGCCGCCTTTACACGACACGTGCTTTCACTCGCGATCGGAGTGTGAGCGATTGAAAGCACAAGCTATGCTAGCTATGTTAGCTGGTATAAGCGTGACTGAAATAAGAAATCTGTTGGTTTGAGGCAATCCGTTATCCTTACCAAACTTGACTTATTTTATTATTCGTTGGAACTTTCCTTAAAAATTGTATACACCTCGGATTTAATTTTCCATAGGCATGCATGAGACTTGTATTGCCCAAGAATACCGATGCCCAGGGCGTCAAATGCAGCGACTAGGGGCGTGAGGGAGCAAGGCTCGCTCCCTCACGTGCTCTGCCCAAGCTGGGCAGACCTCCACCGTATGCTCTACCGTGTCCACCGGGCGATCCACACAATAGTGACACCCGGGCGTTTCCTCCCGCCTTGTGCGAAACAGGAACCTCCCGAAACAACCGTGTCCAGTGCGGACGTGAGTCAGTCGTAAGGTGAGGACGACGTGGCGCCTCTACAACCACTCCTCAAAGAGGGGACTTATCGCCGCTATTGTGGCTAGGCCAGCACTGGGTTGCGACAATCGCACCCTCCATGTCGCCATGAGATCCCGCCGGAGGTCTGTCCGCTGTACCGTGATTTGTCGCGGCAGTGTAGTTACAATCCAGCGTTTTGCCTCCTCGCGCCACTCCTATACGTGCGACGGCTTTTGCCTCCAGATCCCATGCCGGCAATCCGACAAGGAGGCTCGCCGCCTCGTAGGAGACCGTGCGGTATCCCCGAACCAGCCGGATGGCCATGACCCTTTGGGACGCGTTCAACCGGCGGGCTGGACGGCGCCTCAAAGAGCGCGCCCACACCGGTGCCCCGTAAAGGGCCATGGACCACACGAACCCCGCGTAGAGCCTCGGGTAGGAGGCGTTTGGACCCTCTAGATTGGGCAGGAGCCGCTCCAAGGCAGCCCCAGCCCGCCCCAATCGGGGAGCCAAACGTCGGCAATGCTCCTCGAAGTTCCACTGGCTGTCGAGTACGAGTCCCAAGTACTTCATCGTCGTCCCGACGCCGATGTGAACCCCGCCCGCCGTTACCTGGGAACCCGACTGTGGCGCGTTCCGAGGACCATGAAAACACATGGCCTCGGACTTGTGCAGGGCCACTTCGAGTCCCAACTGCCGGATCCTTTCGACGATTGTTGCAACCCCGAGTGTCGCTAGCTCGGCCGCCGCCTGGTGCGACCTCCCCTGTGCCAGGACCAGCGTGTCCTCAGCGTAGCAAACCACGCTGAAGCCACTAGGGAGGTCCGCGCAGCACCCAGTCGTAACTGATATCCCACAGAAGCGGCCCCAGGACCGATCCCTGTGGGACACCGCACGACATCTCTCGCCGGTTCGACTCTCCTCGGTGACCGGGGTAGATAACGTCCCTGTCCATCAAGTAGGCCTCGACCACACGACAGAGGTAGGTCGGCATCCGGTGATACTGCAATGCCTCTCGGATGCAACTCCAGGGCAGGGGTACTGAAGGCATTGACGATGTCGAGAGACACCGGCAAGACGACCCCACCCCGGGCCACAGCATCCCCCGTCGTGAGGGCTCGCACGCGCATGATGGCGTCCACCGTAGTGCACCCCCCTTTTTTTTTTTTTTTTTTGTTCCCGGGGTGGAAAATCCTCATGGATGTCCTCCGCCCTGGGGCAGGCGGAGGGGTCTGTCAGACTCTTACTGACTAAAAACCACCCCGGTGTTCCATCTCACACCTACGCCGGGGTCGCGGGAACACATAATTCGTCCGCATCCCCGGCTGGTGCCGGCCCGCTTGCGCGGGCCCCGTCTCGGGCGGGGGGAGTGAGGTGTACTTCCCCCGCAACGTCTGTGAGCGGCGCGCACGGAACACTATGCGCGCCGCCTACTCGGGTCCTGATGTTGGGGGGCGACGGATGTCCCCGAATCCGTCGCCCCTGAACCCATTTAGGGGGGCTGGAAGAGGGCGTTGTCCGGCCTCCGCCTGCGAGATGACTGTTTCGCAGAAGGAAACCACCGCGTCCCAGGACTCGGCGCTGCCGACCATCGAACTCACTACGGAAGTAGGCAGCGACAGGTCACTGCCTACTTCTGAGATGAGGGCACGGCGCGGCTCCTCCCAAGCGGCACACTCTGCCAGCGTATGCCACGCCGTGTCCTCCCGGCAGTCGACGCAGTGGTGACACCGAGCGTCCGGCTCCCTGTTTATGCGACACAGGTACTTCCCGAAGAAACCATGCCCCGAGAGCACCTGCGTCGCCCGAAACGACAGGGAGCCGTGCCTCCTCCCGAGCCAGAGGTCGAGCACTGGCCGGACCGCCTCGATGGTGACGAGGCCGGCGGTAGGGCGTGAAAGCCTGTCCCGCCATTTCGCCACCAGGACCTCGCGAAGCTGCGACCGACGCTGCTCCATATGGCGCTGCATCGGCCGCTCGCCCCGCGCCCTCGCTTCCTCGCGCCACCGATAAAGTGACGCGAGCACCTTCGCGTCTAGGTCCCATGGCGAGGATCCGGCCAGTGCACAAGCCGCCTCGTAGGAGATCGTGCGATACCCCCTTATGACTCTGACGGCCATTGCTCTCTGCGGCTTTCGCAGCACAGAAATGCTGGCGGCCGTCAGGTCAGCCGCCCAGATCGGGGCCCCGTAAAGGGCCATCGATCGCACGATCCCCACGTAGAGCCGCCTACAAGCGGCGCTCGGGCCCCCCAAATTGGGAAGCAGCGTTGCCAGCGCCCCGGCCGCACCCAACAACTTGGGCGCCAGCCGCCGGAAGTGGGGTCCGAAGTCCCACTGGCTGTCGAGCACCAATCCCAGATATTTCATGGTGGGCTCGACAGCGATCCGGACCCCCCCGACCACAATGTGTGATCCAGCCGGCGGCGCCCGCCGGGGGCCATGAAACACCATGGCCTCCGACTTGTTGAGGGCCACCTCCAGGCCGAGGCGCCGTATGCGGCTCACCGTCAGTGAGACCGCCGCCGTCGCGAGCAACGCTGCCTCCCTGTGCGAACTCCCCCGGGCCGTGACCAGCGTGTCGTCCGCGTGTAGTGCACCCCCTGAGGAAACCAAATTGACTCTCCGCCAAATCTGGCCCCACCCGCACCAGCCGCCTGACGAGGCGTTTTGCAATGACTCTTTCAAAGAGCTTGCCCACCTCGTCAAGCAGCACAATGAGTCGGTAAGAGGACGGAGAGTCCGCAAGGCGCCCCGGCTTCTTAATGAGGACCAGATTCCCGTCTTCCAACGAAGTGGGAACTGGCCCTCCTCCAAGCATGCGCTTAGGAGCCCCATAAGTCGAGGCCCGAGAGCCTCCAAGGCCAGAACCCAGGCTTTTTCATGTAAGCCGTCGGGTCCTGGGGAGGTATTTTTGGCACTAAGCCTATGTAACGCCACTCTCAGCTCTACCTCGGTCACCTCCGAAGCATCGTCGTCGCCGGTGTGGTCCGCATACGGCACCGCAGTAGGCGGAGTCATAGGCGGGGGAGTGTGCTCCCCTCGCGAAGGGAACATAGCACTCACCACGAGCTGGGGCCGGAGACTGCGTCAGTGGGGGAGCCCATGGGCGGGTCCCTGTTCAGAGTCTCCAGCGACTCCTCTCGGGCGAGTGCCCTGGCCCGCAGGATCTCCTCTCGGAGGGTGGTCTTCGCCGCTCTGTATCCCTGCTCCGCCTGAATGCTTTCCGTATCCGGAGGGCGAATACGTAGACTGCGGTGCCTGGTGTACAAGTGTCGCGCAGCCGCGCACGCCTCTCGCAAAGCAGTCAGCTCCGGCGACCACCACCTGGCGCCAACCACCACATTGCCACGTCACATATTTCGGACATGGCCTCCCGGAACCACTCCGCCTCATCGTTGATGTCAGCAGGCCTGTCCGGTGGTGACACCCAGGCCTGCACGATCGAGGCTTCCAGGAGAAGCTCCCGGTCCAGCTGCTTCAGCGCCCACCGCGGACCACTCGGGGCCTGTCGGACCGGTGCGCTCGAGGTCTGGGCGGAGACGTCGAACCGGATGTACCGGTGGTCGGAATAGGTCTCCACCCCCTCCATGACGCGCCAGTCAATGACGTGCGGCGACAGAACAGGGCTCGCGAACGAAATGTACACCACTGATTCACCCCGCATACGCACACACGTTGGGACAGAACCCCGGTTTACGACGACCAGGCCTGTCTCCAGAGCCCATTCTTCCACCATCCTGCCATGTGTGTCCGTGTACCCGGAACCCCAAGCCACGTTCTTGGCATTGAAGTCCCCGAGGACGAGCACGGGGAGGGAACGGAACCCGACGACGACGACTCTCAACTCCGCCTCAAGGGAGTTGTGGAACTCAGCGAGAGTTCGGATTGGAGAGAAATATACCCCTACCACGACTGCTTCCACGCAACCCTGTCCCCTCTAGACGGCCTCGAGGGACAGGGTACCGGCGGCGGCCGACGAAATTAGGGCCACTGAGCTGCTCAGGTCCTCCACCCAATCATCCCAGGGCGGGACAAAGTACGGCTCTGCGACCACGGCGATGTTAATCGACCACTGCGCCATGCTCTGGAGCAACAGATCCTGAGCAGAGGCGCAGTGGTTGATGTTCGCCTGGAGGAGGCGTAATGGGGCCATGACTGACACTCTATATCAGCCTCCTCCCGAGCCCCCTGTGAAGGCCCTGCCACGATGGTTGCGGCGGCGACGACGGTGGAGGCGGCAGTGGCGGCGGCAGTAGCGGCGGATGCGGCCTTGACGGTGGTGGCAGTGGGCTTGCCCCTGCCCCTGGCTTTGGCGGGTGGTGCGCAGGCCTTACTCCCAACCCGGTGATCGGCCGGCTTGCCAGGTGCCGCACATATAAAGCAGTACGGCGCGGCATTGCACGAGCCGGCCTTGTGACCGGGCTGACCACAGCGGAAGCAGTGACCGCTGCGGTCCACCTCCTAGGTGGATTGCACCTGGCAGCAGAAGCCTCATAGGTCCGGGCTCCAGCAGTTTCACCTGCGCGGAAACCCAGCCCACCAGGACCTTCGGCCCTCTCCGGCAATTTTTTGGGCCACCGTCACGGGGCAGCTTGCCGTGACAGAGCGCATCCCCGTCAGGTCAGGACGAATTGTGCCTGCCCTCACATGCTCGGCAGAGCACCCCCCAGTCTTAACAACAGCGGCCACCACCTCTCACTCCGTCACGGAGTCGTCCAGGCCCAGGATACGCATGTCAGCATAGGAAGCATCGCTATGTGCACTCACACAAATGCAAAGCTCAGCTTTGGCCTCACGGATTGTAGTGAGACGTGAAGGCGCAAAACACACACAACGCCCCGTGCGTTGTGTGTTCTGCGCCTTGACATACGCATGTCTTATATGACGTCATGACATACGCCATCTTGCGGTAACTCCGAACATGCCCTAAATTAATATCACCGTGAGCGCTGTCAAAACTGATAGTTGTTCTTGTGCTGTTTTTATTACGGCATTTTCTAAATTGCGGTTTTGGCTACAGTCGCCACCTAACCAAAGAAGAAGAAGAAATTTGTGGGGTGTACACTAAGAAATACTGTAATCCAACCATGAGTATTCAAGTGAATATAGCAGATGAGCCAAACAGGTGACAAATTTCTGTCATGCTCAAAACAGAGCAATACGAAAGTTACTGTCAATGCGTTGAACTTCTTTAACGCCAGGTTTGGGTCATGTTACAAGCTGTAACGTTTCGCGAGCATTAGGAGCGCGTTCACGAACGTTCCGAATTGTTGGCAGCTCTCAGCTGTCATTATCGTGATTACTAAATTGGAACGCAAATTATTTATGTGAGCGCTGTGAGCGTGGAACCTTATGTCTGTGGAGCGTGGTCTAATCATAGAGTATAGTAACTAAAAAGGGTCTAATTCGGAATGTACCCCACAGAGTACACTATACTATACTGAAAATGTACCCACAGTCAATCACTTGTCAGTGGAAGACAGATTAAACGGAATATACGGCAAATAATTCAATAATAATCGTGATCGTGATTGCTTATGTTATTGAGTGAGATTTGTTTGAATATCTAGCATTCTGCTACTATAGCATAGGTCCAAGAAGAGTTCCCAGCCTAGTAAACACAATCTACCTGGACCTGAGTGTTATAGCCAATCATCACTCAATCACTATGAAAAACAGTGAATAATAACAAGTGGCAAATCAACCCATTCAGTGTCCGTCATGGATAAACTAACCGTAATATCAGGAACATTATTTATGGCAGCTGATGTTTTCGCCATAGTAAGTCTTGCAATGCCTGACTGGATAATTACTGAAGTTGGAGGTAAGTATCTACTACTGAATGCACTTTAGGACATGCATCTTGGTACTGAGCTACATAACGTTACGACCTTGGTTGTAAATATTGTTGTTTGGATTAGAAGAAGGTAAAAATAATAACTGTTACATAAGTAAATAAGATTTTACATAAGAATTTTATAGATAGATCTGTTAAGTGAAGCAAAAGTATTTTTTCCTTTTTGTAAACAGCATCCAATATTACTGTAGTTTGAGTCAGTATTGCTTAAAACATTTTGATATTGTTTTTGAAGGTTAAATAAAATTATTGGTCAGTGGAAACTAACTGGTTTTGTTAGTTGCTTGACCACCAAGTTTGAAGAGTTCAGTTTGTATACAGTACTTTTCTATCGAAATAAGGATAAGAACCATAATATTGTGTTTAATTATGCTTCCAATATTTTTAATTTTGACAGTGTTACTGATTTTGTAGTGGTATTCCAATACTGTCTTTCCATTGTTTTTTTTATATGCAATTCCTAATAATTGCTTTCTTTTATACTCAGGTGACACAAGGCTTGGTTTGATGTGGTCCTGTATTACGCTGTACAACCGGCCGCAAGTCTGTTACACCCCTGATCTACAGCCTGAATGGTTACTTGCTTTAATTTGCATATTTATTGGATGTATATGCATAACCACTACTGTGATACTTTTAGCATCCAGCCATTTTGATAGAAACGTCATACCATATGCACGATGGGTTGGATTTGCAGCAAGTATGATAACCAGTTAATGTTTTCTTTAAGAACATTGAAAGAGTGTTCTATTAAAATAAATTTTATTGTTTTTCTTTTTCAGTGGTAGTTTTTTGCCTAGCAGCAGTCATATTCCCAATGGGATTCCATGTGGATGAAATTGGAGGTCAACCATACCAGCTGCCAAACAGCCACCAAGTTGGCATATCATACATCTTATTTGTTCTCTCTCTCTGGATTACTGTGATATCGGAATTATTTGCAGGAAAAGTGTGCCTGCCTCATTTTTAGTACAGATGGTAATGTTAAGGTTTAATATTTAAAGTTGTAAGATATACATTCCATATAATTATGTTTGTTATGTAAAATAAAATAAGAATTATTATTATTTTTTTAATTACACACTCAACAATGTTCTTTAATGTAAAATAGAATGCTCAAACTCAAAGCATTTATTTCAAATAAACCAATTACAGGCACTTTTGAATTGTCAAGGTCGGTCGGTCAGAAAAATGAAGCTAGTTGCCCATTCCAAAGCGTAGTAGGTACCTATGGAGAAGAACGGGCAAGAAACTCCACGGACACTCTTTTAAATCAAATTATGTTTACAATAGATTGGATACATCATTCATGTTGAAATTATGCATGTGAGAACGATGCAGAACGTTAAAAGCGTCCGTTATTTATATGAAAACAATTCGAAAATAAAATTTAATTAAAATACGCCGTGGCAGCTAAGAGATGACCAGTCTCAACTGACGGCGCCCGTTCACGAACATGACGCATGGATTAGCACCATTCAACTCAACCATTTTGAAGGGAGCTAAATGATCCAACACACGCGCCACCATCAGCGAAACATTAAAGTGAGCATGACATACTCTCAGCCGCCAGGACACATTCAAGTCAATGAAAGACGTACCCTGTAAATGGTAGCTTTAAAGCATGTACATAGTACTCACATGGCTTAAAGCAATTATACAGTACTAAAAAAGTTGAGTTTATACAATGCAAAGATTCTTGTTTTTAATCTTCAGCAGCTCCAACAGTATTTTTAAATGCTAATCAATTAGTTGATGCGTCCTTGAGGAGCAGGACCAGCGATTAGCCAAGCATTTTTATCAGCAATGTAATCCCCTAACTTATAATATGCTCGGCTGCATAGTGTGCGTTTTATACAAGATTTAAATTTGGTTTCATTCAGTTGATGTATGTGGGGAGGTATTTTATTGTAACATCTTAAACAGTACCCCATGAAAAATGAGTCTACTTTAGCCAGCCTGAAACCTGGTTGAACTAATTGGTCCCTATTTCTAGTGATATAATTGTGTCTTTCACCTCTTTTACTAAAAAGATGTAGATTTTTCCTTACGTACATGATGTTTTCATAGATATATTGACAAGGTACCGTCATGATGTTAATATCTTTGAACAATTCCCTTAGAGAGTCGCGCCTGCGGAGGCCATATATGGCTCTGATGGCTCTTTTCTGCAGAATGAAAATGGACTCGATGTCTGCAGCCCGTCCCCATAGTAAAATACCGTACGACATAATACTATGAAAGTAACTAAAATAGACTAGTCTCGCGGTATCTACATCAGTAAATTGACGGATTTTTCTCACAGCATATGCTGCTGAACTTAGCCGTCCTGCAAGGGATGTTAAATGAGGACCCCATTGAAGCTTTGAATCGAGCGTGATCCCCAGGAAAACAGTTTTATCGACGAATTCTAGTTTCTCTTGATTCAATACTATCTCCCAATTAGTACTTTTGACATTTGGTAAAGAAAATCTTATGCACTTAGTTTTTTTCCCATTTAATACCAAAAATGCACACTGCAAGTATGGCCTATATACGCAGGGCCGTATTTAGGGCAGGGCAACAGGGGCTATGTAGCCCCAAGCCTCCACAATTTGATTTTAAAGACACGAAGATACATCCTTTATGAAAAAGTCCACTTATGTATACACTGATATACTCAAAGTATAGTACGATTCAAACGTACTGGCGGCTGCGAATCGCGCTACTCGCTGCGCAGTACCTCACCCCTCACCCCCGCTGACACTCGAATTGGTTACTGCGTAGCGACTCACCTCATGTTAAGTCATGTTCCGAGCCGCCATTAAGTTTGAATCATACTAAACCATTATTAATTTTCTTTCAAGTCCTGCGTTGATGGTCTTCTAAATGATATAATTATATTGGTCAACATACGACGTGAAACAGAGCTGAAATTAGCAAAAAACCAAAGAAAATTTTGAGTACGTATAATAATGTTAAATTAGACGATCTCTACCTCCAGGCATTTTACAAATGTTTACTTGTAGTCAGTCCCAGTGTCCCTTGCCGCGTCCGTACCGGAAGCGACTGCTACGCAATCGTCGCGCTCGTATTAAGAAAATCAGTGATGAAAATGTCATAGGTACGCGCGCGATCAATCAAGTCGCGTATCTATGTGCGTTATTATTCTGGTACATAAACGATCGCGAATTTGCGCGAAATTTGCTTTCACTTAGGGTCGCTGATGAACCCTTCATCACAGCTAAGGGGAGGTCAGGCCATATGCGAGCCGCCCCGGGCTCCGAACCTGTTGGAGTCCCGCAAATCGTCAGTACGTAAAAGGCAGTTTGTAGTTGCTTCCTTCGTATACCTTATCTTCGTTTTTTCTTTCTTGTATGACTTTTAATAACTCCCCTTTACTTATTATAACAGTCCTCGAGGCCTAAGCTGAGCTTTGCATTTGTGTGAGTGATCACCAATCGTACTAACGTGATAGCGCGATCGCACCGCGCCTCAGGGCGATTGTACGGATGGACCACATAGCCGTCGACGACGACGATGCTTCGGAGGTGACCGAGGAAGATCTGAGAGTGGCGGTACATAGGCTCATTGCGAAAATACTGCCCCAGGACCCGACGGCTTTTCTGGAAAAGCCTGGGTTCTGGCCTTGGAAGCTCTCGGGCCTCGACTAAGGGGGCTTCTAAGCGCATGCTTGGACGGGGAGCAAGTTCCCACGTCGTTGGAAGACGGGGAAACTGGTCCTTATTAAGAAGCCGGGGCACAATCTGAAGGAAAAAATGCTCAAAGAGGAGAACGTCGAAATGCCTGTGAAGTTCTCTTGATTTGCAAAATCCTGGATACGTTGCCGGAATTTTCGAGGTTTTGAGTGATAATGGAGGCGAATACGATAACAGGAAAGTCAGAGATCTACTTGGACAAGCTGGAATAAAGCAAAGACTCATTATGCCGTACACTCCAGAACAAAATGGGTGTAGTGAACGAGATAATCGCACTATAGTCGAATCTGCTAGAGCAATTATGAATGCGCATGAGGAGATTCCTCAGAATGTGTGGGCTGAGATGGTAAACACTGCTGTTTACATACTAAACAGGACAGGGACGTACTTCAGTGGAACACAAGTCGCCTTATGAACTGTGGCTTAACAAGAAGCCTCAGATAAAGCACCTGAGGATAGTCGGTTCACCTTGCTATGCGCATGTACCAAAGCAGAAGAGAAAGAAATAACAAAAGAAAGCTACACGGTGCATTTTAGTTGGTTACGACAATGATGATGGATACAGACTTTAGAACAGAGAAAGAAATTCATTAGTCCGATCTAGGGACGTTATTTTCGATGAAAAAGCGCTAGAGACTTCAATGAATGAATACCCTGAAGTAGTCTGCAGTCCGGAAAATAAAATTGAAGTAGAACTTGATAGAGATGTTTTAAAAGATTATGGACGAAGAACTCCTGTTATGCCTACTATTGAAAGAACCGGTGAAACAGACATGGATATAGGTGAACAAAATCAAAGTGTCGTAGAAGAATTTCATGACGCACAAAACATAATTACGGAACAGTCTATTGAATCGGAGGGGAATGGAAACGTCAACGAAGATGATAATGTCGTTGATGAATATCAAGATGATGCTAATGATGAAATCATCGCAGATGAACGTGAAGATGTGTTCCCGGAACAGATGATACTTCGAGACCGTTCTATGTTACGTCCTCCAGATAGATTCAAAGACTTCGTTATGAACGCGATAATGGGATACAATGAACCAGAAACGTACAAAGATGCGATCAGACGCCCAGATAAGAGCTATGGGAAAAGGCCATGGACAGTGAAATTTGTTCCTTGAAGGAAAATGACACATGGAAGCTTGTGAATCTACCCAAGGGCAGAAAAGTTTTACCTTGTAAGTTGGTTTTCAAAGTCAAGATGAATGCTGATGGCTCCATAGACAAGTACAAAGCTAGATTAGTCATAATAGGTTTTCATCAAAAGAAAGGTATAGACTACATGCAGACGTTTAGCCCTGTGACCAGTTTGGCAACTGTTCGCTCAGTGATAAGTACAGTAGCGAGCGAAGGTATGTCTATGAGACAGTTCGATGTTTCGACTGCCTTCCTGTATGGCTCGTTAGATGAAGAGATCTTCATGAAACAACCAGAAGGTTATAATGACGGCTCCGGTCAAGTATGTCTTCTAAAGAGGAGGCTGAAGCAAGCACCACGGTGCTGGAACCGGTGTATTCTAGATTATTTCAAAGAAATCGGTTTCAAGGCAAGTGAGGCAGATCCTTGTCTTCTGATACGAAAGAGAGGATGTGGAAAGCTTAAAGTAGCTCTGTACGTGGATGACGGTCTAGTCGTCGGATCCAATGATGCACTGATAGACGAGTTGGATTTGATGGAGGAGCTCAAACGTCGTTTCAAAATAACTATGAAAACTGCGTCTTATTTTCTTGGAGTAGAGATAGAAAGCAGAGGAGATAGTATTAAGATATTTCAAACGTCGTATGTACGTAAGATCTTGCGGAGATTCGGAATGGACACCTGCAAACCGATCTCGACGCCGATTGCAAAAGACGGTACATGGTGGACATGAATTATATGAAAGATAATTACAGGCAAATTGTTGGAGCCTTGGCTTACTTGATGGTATGCTCTAGACCTGACATTGCATATGCTGTAAGTGTAGTCTCACGAAGTCTGGACAAGCCAGAAGAAACAGACTGTGTTCGACTGAAGCGCATAATGCGTTTTTTGCAGTAGGTACACGCCAGATTTAGGTATCATGTACAATGGAGATTACAAACAAGGCATTTTGGAATGCTATATGATGCTGATCATGCAGGAGATATCAGCACTGGTTGATCCACTACTGGAGTGCTGTGCATGTATGCAGGAGGAGCGGTGTCATGGCTAAACCAAAGACAGGCAAGCGTTTCAATTTCCACCACCGAGGCAGAAGTTGTAGCTGCCAGTGAAGCAGCCAGAGAGACTGTTTGGCTATCTCGGCTTATGAGTGATCTTGTCACTCTTAAGGAGATTCCATGCATAAGAATTGATAACAAAGCTGCGATCAGGCTGGCTGAAAATCCCGAATTCTATCGACGGACTAAGCATATCCGGTTTCGACATTTCTTTGTTAGAGAATTGGTGACTGGAGGTGAGCTAAAAGTGGATAAGGTATCTAGCGAAGATCAGCTCGCAGATATCCTAACCAAGCCACTAGCAAGACCGAGGATCAGAAAGATCTCTGACCTGGATAGGTATTTGTTGAGAGAAGATATAAAAAATTGGAACTTCAATTTGGTTACATAGCAACTGCATAACCTATTGATCAGGGTCTATTGTCTTTCATAGCCGAGATTTTGCTCTTGCACACATGTTAGATCTTTGCATGAGTGTGTTGCTCATATATATTATACCACCGTAAAATATTAACACACATAGTGGCCACACCGATGACGGTCCTGTCACAGTTGTCAGTTTGGATTTTAGTGTTATTTTAAATTCCTTGGTGTTACTTTTAAACTGAAACTGTTTGTAAAATGTCTACCAACGACTATCGAAAGTGTGCCAAGTGCGGTAGAACACGTGCTGAAGATAATTTGGTTTCCTATCATCGGTTCCCGAATCCAGGGAAAAACAATTTTACTAAGTAAGTTACTAAGTAGACCTAGAGTGAATTTTTATGTTAGCGTTTCTGTTTACCCGTTAAAGAAACACTAATATCAACAACAAAGTTGCGATTCAAGATAAAGTTAGTGATTTCGACGCAGCTCCGGCAGCTAAAATTGCATGAGGGTGCTTGATATCTCAAGCCCCATAACCCCCTCCCCCTAACGTCCGTTCCATCTGCAACCTCAACGGCTTGCAGATTGAAAAACCGTTCAAGACCGGTGTCATAGGGTAGTGTCACCGCTGCCAGTTATACGGGCATTCGCAGATGCACGGCCATGCGAAACCCAGGTGCGTCAAGTGCCTGGGCGATCACGGCACTGCTGAATGCTCACGCCCAAAAGACCGCACCTTGTGCACAGAGCCGCCTAGCTGCGTGCTATGCGGTGACTCAGGCCATCCGGCCAATTATCGTGGGTGCCCCAAGGCCCCCAAAACCTCATCTCCCAAGCTGACGAAGCGTGCAGACGCCCGTCAGCAAAGGAAAAGCCCCCGCTACGCCCACGCGTGGCCTACCACACATCACCAGGAGCGACTCAGTCCTCATAGGCCCTCGCCCTGGAATTACCTCCACCATCAGCAGGCTTTTTTTTTTTGCAGAGTATCTATAATGCGTACCCGGACATTACGCAAGCCCTGATGTCCTTTTCCAACCAACCCAATCCTAATAATGGATAAAGGAATCCTCGCGCGAACCAAACCCCGATCCCTAAAGTTAGGTTATTTCAATGCCAATGGCATCCTGCGACAACGCGCTGAAATCAGCGAGTTCCTCCGCGACCACCACATCGACATCCTCCTTGTTCAGGAAACGTTCCTCAAACCGAGTTACCGAAATCCGTCAATTGCAAACTATCGTACAGTTCGCAATGACAGGACGCGTTGCCATAAGGGCGGTACCCTTATCTATTACAAAAAGGAGTTATACTGCATTCCCATAGACCCTCCCACACTCTCACGATTAGAAGTGTCTTGCTGTCGGCTTGGCATGACAGGTCATCAACCGATCACCATAGTTTCGGCCTACCTCCCCCCCCATTAATACTTCGGAGAACTTCCAACTCCTTACTGAAGATCTTTCTGTACTTTTTAGCCTGAGTGACTCCGTTATCATAGCGGGTGATCTCAACGCAAAACATCCCTCCTGGAATAGCACCAGGACCTCTTCCAGAGGGAGACACTTGTTCAACCTCTCCTCCTCTCAGAATTTCGATGTCATCGCGCCGATGACTCCCACTCATTTTCCCCCCGATCCCAATCACACCGCCGATGTTATCGACGTGGCGCTCCTACAGAACGTCAACCTACGGTTGGACTCTATAGAAGTGGTACAAGAGCTCGCTTCCGATCACCGTCCAGTAGTCATGAAACTGGTCCCCCGCATAGGTCTGCCCGATTCCACCCAACCCCTTCCCAACAAAGTGGTAACGGACTGGAGGAAAGTAAGCGATCGCTTAAAAGCCACCACGTCCCCCCACTTGGACCCAATCCCCGATCATTTTGACTCTATCGCTGACACGACGGCCGCGATCGACTCATTCACAGCTTACGTACAATCAGTCCTGAACGATTGTTCAAGGGAAATTCCAGCGACGGAGGACCGTCGCTGGAAGTTGCCGGACGATGTACGCGAACTGTTGAATGAGAAGGACGCGGCTGTTCGTGCCTACAGCAACTTCCCCTGCGACGCGATCATCGCGAAGCCCATATGCGTTACTTACAGCGTACTGTAAGAACATGCATAGAGGAGCTGCATACCGCCGGCTGGGACAAGATGCTGAGCGAACTAGAGCCCACCCACCTAGCCTTCTGGCAACTCCAGAGGAAGCTCAGATCCGGAGAAATAGTCTCCATGCCCCCCCTGATCCGTCCCGACAAGACCATCGCCTTCGATGATGTCGACAAGGCTGAGCTTCTAGCCGACAGTCTAGAAGCCCAATGCTCGCCTAGCTCTCAACCAGTAGACCAAGCTCACCTCTCTGAGGTCGACGCTGAAGTCGAACATAGAGCTTCCCTCCCTCCCGTCGAAGACACAGAGTATCCACCCCCCCCCCCCCCCCGTCACGCCTGACGAAGTGCACGACCTCATCAAAGGTCTTAAGGCTCGTCAAGCCCCCGGCTCAGATGGAATCACCAATAGGGTATTCCAACTTTTCCCTGCCCACCTGATAATGCTACTGACCACCATCTTCAATGGTGCTCTGAGCAACAACATCTTCCCACAGGCATTCAAAGAAGCCACCGTCATCGGTATCCCGAAGCTCGGCAAGCCAAAGTCGGAGCCTAGTAGTTACCGCCCCATCAGTCTGCTCAATGTCCTCGGCAAAATCTATGAGAGGCTTATTTATAAGCGCCTCAGAGACTACGCCGAGACAAAGGGCCTCATCCCCAACGAACAGTTTGGTTTTAGAACCCAACACTCGTGCGTACAACAGGTCCACCGTATAGTCGAACACATCAACTTCGGTTTCCAACGAGGTTTGATGACCGGTGCTGTCTTCTTCGACATAGCGAAAGCGTTCGACAAAGTCTGGCGCAACGGCTTATTATATAAGCTGTACCAACTCGGTGTGCCAGATCGTCTCGTGCTCATCTTACGGGACTTTTTGTCGAACCGCACCTTCCGTTATCGCATCGAAGGAGCGCTATCCTCCCCCCACCCTATTCGCGCAGGAGTCCCTCAGGGCTCTGTGATCTCTCCCCTAGCATTCACGCTATTCACCAGCGATATGCCCAAGTGCAGCAAGGCACAGTTGGGTCTGTTCGCAGACGACACGGCCATTTACTACACCGGCCGCGATCCAGACTCGATATCTCGCATTCTCCAAACCCAAGTCAACAAGCTTGGCGCCTGGTTTAGGAAATGGAGAATTGAAGTAAATCCCGACAAAAGTCAAGCGGTTCTATTCTCGAAGCCGCGTCATACCCCCTGCCCCCCTCGACCGATCACCATGTTCGGCAAGCCGATCCCTTGGGAGAAGCGAGCCAAATATCTTGGTGTAGTTCTCGACGAACACCTCTCGTTTTCAGAGCACATTAAGGCGGCTCGTTCGCGCGCCGCCTTCGCTCTAGGTAGACTCCACTTCGTCCTCAACGCACGTAGCAAATTGTCACTTAAGTGCAAATTGCGTATCTACACAGCGTGCATCCGTCCGATCATGACCTATGCCAGTGCAGTCTTCGCACACGCCAAGCCCGTTCGCTTCCATAGAATGCAGACCCTCCAGAACAAGTTCCTCCGTAGGATAACAGGCTCCCCCTGGTACGTTCGCAACGAAATCCTCCACGTAGACCTCAGGATTCCCACTATCCGTCAGTTCATGAAACGCATTTCAAAGCGTTTCTTCGAGACCGCCGCGAATCACCGCAACCCTCTGGTTGTGAAAGCCGCTAGCTATATTCCCTCCTCCATTAGTCATGTCCGCCGTCCCAAGCATGTCCTCACCGATCCCGATGACCACATAACTCTCATTCAGGAGAGTAGTAGGGCCACCAGTACAGTGCACAAACACAGACCGACTTTCCGACCTCGCCGCCGAGGTTCCTCGCGAAGATCCCGACGTAATTGTCCCCCCCGACCCTTGCTCGATGAAGTGCCAGCCCGCGCCGTAGCTGAGCCTGTAGCTTTAAATTCCCCGAATAATAATAATCAACAAAATCTGATCCAGCCTGTCCCATCTTGCTGTCCTCCCGTCAGCGACGCCCTAAGCCGAGGTCCGTACCCCACAGGGGGTGCCCTTAGCGAGCGTTCGCTTAGTAATATAAGTAGTTTTACGCCCCTGGCTGAAGGCTTTGAGTCCGCTTAAGGCAGCCACAGGACAGTCCGGTTAAGTAGTCACGACCCCTCAAGGTAAACTACGAGATGCCAAACCCAAAAAAAAAAAAAAAAACCCCACAGTGTCAGACTCCTCAAATTCAGGCGACTTGATTCTAAACCCAACCCCTTGTATGAATTATAAGAGACTGGTAAACCGAAATCTAAATTAGTATTCTGATTAAAAACTGATTGTACGGTCTCACCGATGTACGTTTTTCTACTTACTCTGCAACCTTTTTTAGGCCAACAATGCGCGTCATAATTTAGCATAAGAAAATAACATGACTAACGAATTTAAATATAGTGAACATAAAACTGTAGGTAGGTAGCTATCAACAACTGAGATAAATAATCGCCTTCCACTCTAGTACTGTCACTTACTCTTAACTTATATAAAATTAACTGTTTAGTGCATCTTAGTGGAACGAGGCATGTGCAAACAACATGTCCAATAAATCAAAATAAAATAATCTCTCGGTCGAGAGTAGTAATATTCTTTGCTATTGATTGTTATTAGTATATTTTATTGTAAATATTGTTTTTGTGTTAAAATTTATAAATTTCCTCTTAAATTTAAGTTATTGCGATACAGAGGAACTCATAGCTTCTACGTACTCGTATTAACGACTTTTCTAACTTTCATTTCCTTGACAGATATTTTTCTAAGTCTAACTCACCCACACACACACACACAAACCCCAACGGACCGGCTTAACTCCACAGCAACACACACGCGCAAACACTCCTCACAATGGGGAAGGCAACTGTCAAAATGGCGCTGTCGTAGCTAGTTCCCAACACAAGCTAAAAATACAAGGCGTGATGTGGTTTTATTTTATTTTAGCGAAAGTTGACTCGATGTTGTGTTCCTAGATACTCAGAAATTGGAGTTCGAATTTCTCGTAAGCCCCTAAAATTAGAAGATTGTGCTTTAAAGCTATTCGTACAGATTTTTTTGATTTCGAATTTATGTCGTGAACATTTTGAAGAAAGTGATTACGAGGAAATATTAATTCTGACACTTTCCATGTCAAGTACTTGATTTAAAATACTGAAATCACCGAAAATAACGAAATAGTGAAATAAAATCAAACTCATGAATGAACATAAAATGAAATGAATGAACGAAATGTCAAAATTTTTGTAGGCCGTAGGGACCTAGCTATGGTCACGACATCTACAATTAGCTTTGCCCGACCTTCCCCATTAACTTTTTAGCTCATTCAATATATACGAGGGCGGGTCAATAAGTCCGTGACTTTTTGAATTTCTGACCTCTTTACTGAAAAAGCAACACTACTCCTGTCAACAGGCATCTGTCAGTTGACTCCTGTCAAAATTTGAACTTGCTGCGTCAGTTAGTTTGTGTTTGATAGCTATCTTTATCAGACTACCCAGTAATTTGAGGAAAAAAGTGAATTTCGTGTGCTTATTAAGCATTATTTTTTGTGAAAAAAAAACCATTACCGAGACCAAGGCTAAGCTTGATAAATACTATGGGGACTCTGAAAAAAAAAGTGGTTTACTGAATTTCGTTGTGGCCGTACAAGCACTGAAGATGCCGAACGTCCTGGACGCCCAGTTGAGGTATCTTCACCCGAAACAATCGAAAATATTCACTATATGGTGTTGGCCGACCGAAGATTGAAAGTGCAAGAGATTGTGGAAGCCGTAGGGATCTCGCATGGCTCAGTGGTTTCAATTTTGAATGATCACTTGGGCATGAGAAAGCTTTCCGCAAGATGGGTGCCGCGTTTGCTCACAGTCGACCACAAACGCAATCGTGTAACAACTTCACAGGAAGGTTTGGCGTTATTTAATCGCAATATGGAGGAGTTTTTGCGCCGTTTTGTAACCGTGGACGAAACATGGATCCATCACAACAGTGCAGTTGCCATGGCAAAAATCCATGAATTGGGCTATGAATTGCTCCCTCATCCGCCCTATTCTCCAGATTTGGCTCCGAGTCCCATGATGAAGTCATCTCGCAAACAAAGGCCTATTTTGAGGACCTCGACAAATCATATTTTTTGGAAGGGATAAAAAAATTGGAGAAGCGTTGGACAAAGTGTATAGAGCTCAAGGGAGACTACGTTGAAAAATAAAACATTTATTTATCAAAAAATCTGTGTTTTTTCCAAAAGTCACGGACTTATTGACCCGCCCTCGTATGTATGTTTTAACATCAGAATTATTACGCAATTATAGAAATTTTGTAAAACGTGTCAATCCCAATAAAGTACACTGTCCTTCAAGATACAGGTTTTCCTAGTTTGAAGGGCAGGGGTCTTACTCATCTGTAATAGCCATAAGTACCTACCCATCCTTCATTGAAAAACAGTGATGTTACCTAGGCTAAGTCTTTTGGTAAATAAATGATTTACTTTACTTTCTTACTACTTTCTTGTCTGTTTTTAATTTTTTTAATAGTTACAGATCACATGTTATTGCGATTTGTACAAAATATCCTATTTTGTATAAAACAGCCACGTCTAAAATCGCAATTATTAATATTAATAGCCACGTTTCGAAATTCTGGATAGGATACAATAAATAACAACAGTTATACCTACCAATATGTCTCAAATAAAAAAAAAATGAGAAAATTAATATACAACCGAAGTGCAACCATCGACAGAAAAATGCTCATAACTCTGTACTATTCCCGACTTAGCTGCCTTCTGCATAATCACGGTCCATTTATCATTAATTCGTGATCATTTTTCTTTTAAAGCGGTTTCACTATAAACTTATTTAATCCGTCAGGAAATATACCTGCCCTTAAGCAAAGAAATGAAACACAAATGAGTAGGTATCTACGTTTCACATGCAACTGACTGACTCCTGACCGAGTGAAAAAAAAAACCAGAAACAAAGAAATAATTTAAAAAAAGGTTTAGGTCAGTATTCTGTATTCCCTCCCTATAGTACACCCACATTTCACCAGTTATGTTTAAGTCCCATGTAATAGGGGGCGAGCCTATTGCCATCGACCGGGCTCAAATCCAGACTCCGGGCTGCTACTGAGAAATTCTAGATAGAAAAACCCAATAACACTTTGCCCGACCTGGGAATCGAACCCAGGACCTCATGCTCAGCATGCCCTTCCCTTGCTCGGATAACTGCCAGGATCCTCGTATTCATCGAACTCACGAGCATGACGATGAAATCTTGAGGAATTGCATTCCACTCCTCTTCAATTGCGATTCGCAGCTCTGGAAGCCAAGTTGGAGCAGGTACCCGGGCTCAAACTCGACGTTTCAGATCATCCCCTGAGTGTTCTATCGGATTCAAGTCGAGCCGGCCAGTCGATACGAAAGCCGACGTCGCACAGTGGTCTGAAAATCGAGCTCCAACCTCATAGAAACTAAATGTCAGGGATTTTAAAAAAATGGGAATGTCCACCAGCCCTTCAGTTAAAAAATAATTAACTTTAAGAGTTTTCTCCCATACAAAAAAATACATAACATTTTTTTTCTCACGCGCGGAGCTGTGCATACCGTCCATACTATACTATATTATATAAAGGGAGGTATACCAGAGACATTCCATTTTTTTTTTGACATCCCTTGTATTAAGTTTCTATGAGTGTGGAACTCGATTTTCAGACCACTGTGCGTCGCCTAGATACTGGGTCACCACATGAGCAACATGAGGCCGTGCATTGTCATGCATCAACTGCATATCCTAATTTCAGTAATTTAGCGATGAGTAGTCAATCCATGTGTACGGCCCGTTGGTTTAATGAAAACTAACGCTATAAGTGCGGTTAACGAGATGCCGCCCCAGACCATTACAGATCCTCCTCCATTAGCAACAGTTTCCTCGATGAACACAGAGAATAACGTTCTCCAGAGCGACGATAAACTCTGACGTCGATCACTTCCATGTAGACCCACACTGGTCTCATCAGTGAAGAGTTCATTACGCCACTGCTCTAACGTTCAATCCCTATGCTCTTGAGAAAATTCAAGTCGTGCTCGATGGTGGGCTACCGTTAATGCTGGGCCTGTTGCAGCTCTCTTTGGAGCCAGGATCCGTTCAGCAAGTCTCCTTCTGATATTTGATAAATTCAAATATCAGAAGGAGACTTGCTGAACGGATGACCACTTGGCGCTCGTCACGCAGACTTTGTTGGACTTGAACTGCGTTGAGGCGACGATTTCGCAGAACATTAAGTTAGATATAACGATCATCTGCTGCTGATGTAGCCCTAGGCCTGGACGGCGAACGAATGCTGCGGTCTCTAGGTATCATCTGTAAACTCGTTGCACCAAAGATCTGCTGATTCGAAGTCTTCGAGCGACCGCACGTTGCGAAAGGCCTGCTTGAAGTAGTGCTACAGCTTGTTCTGCTTCCTGAGGTGTCGTATCCATTATTGACCCATAAAAGTAGCAAAAATACACGCGTCTGAGCAAACGATGGACAAAAACTAAAGAACTGATAAGAAATATTCGAGCCTAATACCCTCATTGTAGAAAAAAAGATCGCTAATCGCGAACTCTAGTCAAGACAGAGCAAATCGTTAGCATTGTTTGTTCCTTGATTACAATGCGAGTTGACGGTACTCTGCAATAAATTTCTGTAGGTATAACTCTGATAGTTTAATACTTTTTGAGAAAATCAGAGTTCCATGATAGAGCACCCTCTATCATGGAACTCTGATTTTTGCGTTTGTTCCCACTAGTTCGACTCATTAGTTCGATCGTCGAACTAGTGAGAATTTCTTTCTCAACTGTTCGACCGTCACGTGATCAAATATATTTACCAAAATTTAATAAAAACACTAACACCATCTTTTCCGTATGCTAATTGTATTTGAGCATCAATGTCGCCTTTTTTTTTTTTTTTTTTTTTTTGGGTGGGAAATCATCAAATGACTTCTCCCGCTCTGGGTGGAGCGGGAGGGCGTGTCAGACTTTTACTGACTAAAACCCACCGTGTTCCTTCAGTTGCCTGTGCCAGGGCCACGGTTTTCTCTGTGGAATAACCCGCGACCCTGAGGCGTCGGCCCTATCGGACCCCGTCATTTTGTGCTGACATCTCTTTGAGGCGCGCGTGGAACACAACGCGCCGTCGACCCGGGCCTGGTCCTTACCGGACGGCGAGCTACCCATTGCTCGCCGTCCGCAAGCCCGCGCCTACGGTGGCCGGGAATCTGCAGGCGACTCCCGACGCCCAGGGCGTCTCCTGCGGCGGTTAGTGGGGGCGTGAGGGCGCAAGGCTCTCTCCCTCACCCGCTCCGCCTCCTCCTTTGCGAGCATTACTGCTTCGCAGAAGGAGGTGACGGCTTGCCATTCCCTCTCGCTCCGTACCATGGCCTGGACCAGGGCCGGACGCGAGAGATCGCCGCCGCCAATCGCCTCCGCGAGGACACTGCGGTGCTCCGCCCAAGCTGGGCATACCTCCACCGTATGCTCCACCGTGTCCTCCGGGCGATCCACACAATGGTGACACCCGGGCGAATGATAATAAAAAAACATTTAATTATATAATAAATAAAAAATCTTATCAAAGTAAATTAATTTTAAATAAACAAAACAAAAAGATTTCACAAATCTTCTTCATATCACCCAGAAGCCATCTACTGTACATTTCCTTTTATGCATCTATACCTACCCATAGCACCTTGGTATCTACATCATACATTAAACATTACAAACATTTAACAGAACGCCCAACCACAAGGAGTGGGGTAATAAATGGTTTTGTTTTTCTCTTATTTTGAAGGTACATGTTTTTTGTTTTATTTTTTGGATAGTTGTTTCGCAAAATGGATGTAATAAGCTGCCCATGCCCAGCAGTAGCAATGTTTTAATTCGTGATTAGAACTATTGATTATTAGATAAAAATAAATGAATATCATATTCAATAAGTCTAAATGTTTCATGGAAACACATTATATTCGTATTTATGTAGAAGTTAATAACACATACACTAAATAATAATATAATACGTAGAAGTGCGTAGCCGCTTTACGTTGCGTTGCGTTTTAACTACTTAGGTCATTTTTAATTAATAGGTTAGAGCAAAAAATGTGTCTAATAATTTTTATAATCTGACTGACTGACTAAATATATTTTTTTTTTTTACCCAGAAAACATCCCTGGTAGATATTTGGTCAAGGATGTGGTACAGACTACAGATGTGCAATATTAATTAAGTGTAGATAAATACTAAATAAATAATAATAAATAGATAAATTCATATATCTTTCATTAAACGAAACAAGCATTTTTTTTAAATTTTATTTTGTCTCTATTAAAATAATATTTTGACGATGGTCGAACAAATGAAAAAAAATTCTCAGTAGTTCGACGGTCGAACAAATGAAAAAAAATTCTCAGTAGTTCGACGGTCGAACAAATGAAAAAAAAATTCTCACTAGTTCGACGATCGAACTAATGAGTCGAACTAGTGGGAACAAACGGATTTTTGAGGCCCAATTAATTTGGTCCCCAGTGTAGTTTATACCGGACGATTTATGCAATGGCATTTAACAGCGTGGTAAACTAATTACGTAGGTAACACATAAAATTGCAATCAATCGCAAATGGCTTTCATTTCGTCAAACGTTTGAAAAATTCGTCTGCTCAACCACGCAATTTTTTGCTTTGGATTTCCATTTTCAGTGTTTCGCAATTACCCCGCAGGTTTTGATCATGTCATCTGTCTGATGTTATTTATTGTGAACAGTTAAAATTAAAACAAAATGTAAAACCAGAATCATTTATTGACTACTTATTTCTAATTCCTAAAATAGAATATTTCGCGTGCTGTATGTACCCTTTTACCGGTCTCCTTGGTTAGCGTACTTTTAAAAACAATTCATAATTATTAATTCAGATGAAACTTCAAATAGACGTAAAATTACAATATTTACAAAAAACGTATGAGATAAACGTTAACACTTAGGTCCATTCAGTAGTTTCATGTATAAATAGTCTTCTGCAAGTCTTTTATCACTTCACACTAAAATAATGTTCCGTTTGTAAATCCCACTTTATTTCACCTTTCTAAGTGATGCATTTATTTCCTGTAGTTCTTCTCCCTGGCAATATCTTCACTGTTCAATTCATTTCTGCTGTACAACTGAATATGCGGCTTTTCATTGAGCCTCCTCATCCTAGCAAAGCGCTTAAAATTAAGATGTTAATTATGTTGAGCGATGATAACGACTGGCTGACTGGCACGCAGCAAACAGAATGCAGCTTGTTACATCACCACGCAACAACACGCTAATAAACTAGGACGCATATCGAATACGGAATGTTAAATGGCCGGAAGAGCTGGAAGACTGGCCTTGCAATCTAATGTCGATTGATCGCTGTCAGTATAAGAAAGTGGGTATTGACTTAAGAATTCAATTGCCTTAGAACTTGAATCGAACGCCAACTCTCGAATGATGAAGTCCACAGGAACACTTTGTCTGTAGCTGCGCATATAAAGTAAAAGTTAATAAAACACGACCAGCAATGCTGGCAAGGTAATAATGGCTTAGTAAAAGAACATGAATGTGCACACCTAAAGTGTGCCGGGTTATACGAGGTGTAAGGGATGGTGTAAAGAAAAAAGAAATAATATCAGCCTAAAATAACTTAAACTTTTCAATATTATAAAATCATAGATTCGGGAACCAGCCGGTAGCGTAATGTTTGTAAGGCCTGGTTACACAGTACGAGCTGCTGATTTATCACTGGAATGCTACTGCCACTGTGCACTCGCAATACAGTAACTTCCGTCACGATAACCGGTAGCTTCCATGACACTGGCAACTAGCAACTGTCGGAGACAAGCAAGTGCGAATTGCTTGGAGGGCAAATGTTTGTGTCTGGTGCATAATGTCGCAAAATATACAACAGATTACAGTTCAAATAGTAAGGCCCGCTTGCACCACATATCACTAAATACGTTTATCGTTAAACATATTTGAAACATAATTCTGTCCCTGTTATTTTGAAACGATTGACAGAAACCGAATGATATTTTAAATTCGTTTAGCGTTAAATGCATTTTGTGATGAGTAGTGTAAAGTGTCGTTTCTAAATATCTCTCAGTCTAAAGCCCACAGAACCTCACTGAAAACTCAAGCATTATCTAAAACTAGTATAAATAGTTTTAAGTCACCATCCCTTACACCCAGTATAAAGCTAATTTGAAAAACCTTATTTAATATGGATATTATTCTAAATTCTAGGACTTTAAAAGTTTCTCTTAAAAGTCGGCAATAAAAAAGTTACTTGCTTGGAATACGCCTACACCATAAAATGAAAATAAAACGTAGAAGACTAAGAACATAGGGGGCGATATTTACCGGTGGTAAAACTTAAACATCATAATGAGCCGAGTAAAATCAGTTTATAAAGGATGATTTTTGAAACTGGCAAACACTGGAAACTTGCGTTAGCGAAACTACCGAACTAAAAAAAATAAACGAGTGAGGGAAACTGACCAGTGACTGACCAGCAATAAACAGGGACAAAACAATATAATCACAATGCTGTACCATCAAAACAAAAAGTGATACGCGGACTCGATATCATACCGCGGCGGGCGTGGGTTAATATGTTCTTAGCCTTAAAAGTGTTTTTTTTATGTCGTGAGTGATACGCCATAGTGGCTGTGAATCTATGGATCTCGTATTTTAGGCACGGGTTGTGTTTTAGAAAAAAAAAAGATTGAAATACCCCATAATGTCACCTCAGATGAACCCCGAATAATAACTTTATAAAGAACTTTTTATTTTTATTTGTTTTCTGAATGTAAGTTACCGAACGCTTACTTTCTGTAAAATCAAGCTTATGACTTCTTTCGAATTTCGCCCCAAAAGCTTCTTACACACGCGTGATTGATTCCCAACAAATATTAAGAAAATATTTGTAGCTGTAGGACTTGATAAGATATTTGAGTGACTAGTATTCATCCTTCAAATTAAATACATAATTATTTCAACAACAATCAAATATTTTAATTGCGAAATCCTGAAAAAATTGGAAGTTAAAATAAAAACTGCACTCTAGCAAAATAGTGCCATTGACATCTTAAAACAATTATTATCAAGCGTTTCTAACTTGCTTGCTATCTATACATTTATGCAACTGTTAAAACAGTTTTTTAAATAGATTATTTTTTAAGAGAACTTCATTGAATTAGTGTTAATGGTTCTCTGGAGCTATGTATAACCCTGATTACTTTACTATTGCCTTACAAACCCCTTTCCCTACCTACAAAACGCGACACTAATGCACACAAGTTTGCTGGCGCGTAATTTATTAGACACGCTGTAAGCCCGTACTTGTAGTAGTGCCGCAATACCTTGTAACCCTTATACTCAGCACTGGATCAATATTAAAAAGTAGGATGATAAAAAAATAAAGGACGTACGACTTTATGATGTATCTCAGGTATTGCTTGCGTTCTCGATCAACAAACCAGTCCATGAGATATCCTGCCATCAAAGGAGCTGTTTTATAAAGCAAGAAAAATCTATGGAGATTTCCTGTGGCCCAAGCACATCTTGTTTGTAGAGCATGTTTAACACACTCATTTTCTCTATCTTCTTTAGAAAGAAACTGAAATATTGTGGTTAAATCTGAAAAAGAAGATCAAATATACATCCTTTAAAAATTACAAGCAAGCTAATTAAAGAATGATAAAATGAATGTCTTTACAAATAAGATTTGAGTTTGAGTTTGCTAAGTTGAACTTTGCATTTGTGTGAGTGATTACCAATAGTACCAATGTCATCGCGCGATCACGCAGCACCACAGGCCGAATGCCAAGCAAAGAACGTGTCGCTATGTGCACTCACACAAACACAAAGCTCAGCTTAGGCCTCGCGGACTGTACTTAGTTGAAAACCCATAAAAATACTCAACATAATTATGATTTTATTAACCAACAAACCCTTTTTTTTGTAAACAAACATGGTAGCTTATGAACAACAATACTGTAAAAATTAATACTACGTACCTAAGGTATTCTTGGTAAAAATATAATACAGTATCCTGTATGCCGTAAATTCCGGAGCATTGGATTTGCTGTCAGGCAATTCACTGTATAGCATTTTAAGTTGTGTCTGGCATTGATTGAACTCTTCATGATCACCTTTCTCTAAAGCAATTCGCGCATGCGTCTCATAAACTTCGACAGTGAAGTTGTCGCGTATACCTTGTACCTGGAGAAAAAGTTAACATTATAATGATCATGTTACTTCAATGTCATGTTTTAGTTTAACTCCGTTTGGTAACAATAAATACAAAGCATTTTTATCCATACTGGCCCTGCATGCTGGTGCTGCCTGTGTCCCAGCAGTGGGAATGTTATAGGCTGATTAAGCTAAGGAATATTATGTGTTATCAAATGAAGTGCAATTTTCCATTAAAAAATACCTAAAATTGAAAAAAGAGCTTCACTTTCAATTAGTGAAATACTAAAGTCATTCAACATGACAGCATGTTGAATGAATTGACAACTTTAACTGTTGCTATTTTGCCATTATTTGTCTAATGCTTCAATTTATGGAGTATAGTGTCACAATCTCAAATCATACACAGAAACAAGGTATGCCCAGGATGAAAAAACGGAACCCTTATAAGATCACTTCGTTGTCAATCTGTCAAGACCCTTTTTCTCAGGAACATGTGGAGGTATCAACTTGAAATTAATATTGAATACATAACGTCTACAGTCCAACGGAGCACAAAAAAAAATCAAGCTTCTTAGTCAATGCAATAAAAAATACCATGATGTATGTGACATATTTTGATACTTGCAAATAAAACAAAACCTGTAGGGTACTTCCTGTTGACCTAGAATCATGAAATTTAGTCTTACACTCTAAGTAAAGGAAAAAGTCCGAAAATCGTTAATTTGTAGTTTTATTACATAAAAATATCTCTTTTTGCGAAAGAACAATGCCCACTTCCCATACATTTCAAAACCTGATAATAAAAGTTTATGTATAGTTATAAGGTATAGTAGAAACACTACCTGTAAGATTAGAAAATAATGTCATATTGTCATTTTCACAATTGAAACTCTACGAAGTCCAAAAATATTAATGTTACTTTTTAGGTTAGGATTTGCCGTTATAAAGAAATAAATGTGCTAGAACGAATTATTTAACACTCGAAGTTGAGTCTAAAATAGCAATACTTACTTAATAATACATATCTATGTTCTAAAACGTCTTTTTTACTTTGTGAATTCCTTAAAACCAGCTGCCCATATGTCACTGCTTAGACTCTCGATGATTGTCAATTATTATTGAGTGTCGAGCATTAAATGTCAAACGTCAAAAAATACGTTTCAATCGTGCTAACTCAATTACATATTGCATGATTCATTAATTTAATTATTCATTTATTTTTAAATAATCTGTATTATACATTGACAATAAAAAAGAAATACTTACTGAGTAAATAAAACGTATAATAATGTATGAAACTCAGAAACAGAGTTGAATAAAGTCAAGTAGCAGTGTGTAAAATGGAACGTTGTAAAAATGGTGGTTGAGATGCGTTCAAAACATGCTAATATGTTTACCCTTGCAGTGGAATAAGCATAACAAAAAACAAAATTTAAAAAAATCCTGGCTTTCTTTTAACATTGTGATAAGCGTAATGAATATAAAATTTAATTAGCTGTTTTTTAAGATTTATTTCATTTCTATACATAGTCAGGTGAAAAATGGGCATTCCTCTTTAAGCATACATTTGCAGTTGCAAAATTGACCGTGACGTAAAGAGAACATATTTTTCAACAACAATGTTAAGTTTGTTCTTGGGATAAATTCATCCAAACAATGGAAACCTTCATTGTGCATGGTCCAACACTTACTTGGCTGGTTCCTTTGTTGTTTGTATATCTTTTTTCTATGATCGTAGTTTGCAATTTTTACAATGCAGAGATACATTATAATACATATATACATCATAAATACTCAAAGCCTTGGTAAGTCTATGTCTTGGTAAGCTTTGAGGAATGGTTTACATAGAACTACAACTGAGTTTTAATTTCATTATTCAGTATTTTTGTAGACAAAAGTCAAATGGTTGGTTGGGTTTGAATGTTGTATACTACATATGAAAAAATACTCACTGTTAAATCTTGCCTGATTGATTTCAATTGATCACAAGCATATCTGTAATCTTGTTTGTCTATCCATCTCTCTTTGACATTTTTGAGGGAATTCCTCAATACTGGGACAGGCCGGACCTCACATGGCTCTGGTGCTTTAGTTAGTCGTAGGAATGACTTTTCAAGGTCTGAGCAAGTCCCAACTATGTGCATGTTATTGATTTCATAATCGCCTTCACAATCCTGGATAATGGACCTTCTTGCTGTTGGTTCCTGTTTGTTCTTGATTCCACCCTGCAAAGAGCTTGCTATGGAAGGAACATTAGCTACAATATTACCAAATCTTTCAGCTCGTTTGAGCAGTTTCTCAGCATTACCCTGAAAATCTTCAACAACAAATTGGTCAAATGAAGGTTTCTTTTTGTTCGAATTTTTTTGATATATTTTATCTACTTTCTTTTGGTCTAAAGACAGCCTATCTTTAACTTTCTGACGTCCCTTGCCCTTTGTACTTTTTTTTTCTTCAACCTCGTCACCAGAAGCAGAAGACGCACTGAAATTAAAACAAAATATTATCAAGTGTGATTATCATTTAGATCCCAGTGGCTATGTAGTACACGCAACAACATATTAGGGCATGATCAACTACTAACTAATACAGGATTTGTAACTTGTATACAATTAAAAATTATAAATAAATAAGGTAGTGTATCAAGATAAACAAACCTTAGCCTTTTTCTAGGAGGGCTCCTAGACCTAGATCTGCTCCTAGAGCTAGGACGTCTTCTGCGCTGTGGAGAGTTCTTATGGCTGTTAAAGCCTCGAGCACTTAACAGACCTCTATTTTTGGGAAGTTCCACAGCATTTTCAATCTTTTGATATAAACTTAAAGTACCACGAACAGGTTTAACTGCCAAATTATTTCTTTCACTATGAACACTTGGAATTGGTTCCTCATCCCAATTCCTAGTCCATATCTCATCTTTATTGGCAGCAGCTGTTATTCTTCCTTTTAGGCATATATCAATTTGATCACGATCAAAACCAGATTTACATTTTTCATAGCAACGTTTGATATATCTCTCCAAACTTTCAGGCCAAGAGCCTGTAGACGTTGATTTGAAAAAGTTTGAAGAATTATTATTTTTAATGCTTTCTTCATCATCTACATTTTCAGTTTTAATCAAATTAAGCTTTTCTGGTTCTGGTGGTTGAGGTATATCTTCTGTTGCCAATGGAGGCGGCAATGGCACATCAAGTGGTGGAGGGGGAGGCTTAGGAATATCTGGAGGGGGGAGCGGCGGCAGTGGAGGAGGATGATCTGGCAGTGGAGGTTGAACATCACATATGCCTTCTTTTCTATCTTCGTTAAATCTGTTGTTGTTAGGCTTCTTGCGTTTCTTTTTAGGACCATTATTGTTTAAAAGGAGTGGATTTTCATTAAGAGCTATGGGTGCAGGTTTCCTTATGTTATTGAGATTAAACCTGATAGGTTGGTTAAAAAAGGGGCGATTGGTGTCAAGGGGAGACATTCCAAGCAAAGGTGTGGTTGGCGGCGGCTTCAAGAATTGAGGATGACTAAGATCCAGGTTCTGGTCCTTGTTTTGGTGAAATTGATTAGGATTATTAGAAAACCCTACGTTGTTGTTGGCCATTTGGTTGAAATATTGGTTAAAATACGGTGGATACATACCACCGTGATATCCATTGTATTGGTTGTACATATTGTAGAGCCAGGGATTATGATTAGGTGGTAGACCACTTACAGTTTGTATCGGAGGTTCTTTTGAGCTATTATCAGCCATTATTATTTACAATAGCGTAGGTTTATATTCACTTTCGTTGATTACGGTACAGAGATAAAACGTTAAAATATCAAACTGGTTGACCTTTGACAAAATGGCGATGGCGACTTGTTAGTCATGATACTTCCGTAACACCTAAATCAATTTCCGTAGACGATTTGTCTGAAACAGCGTGGTTATCCCGTCAAAATCGCGTATCTTTACTCTAAATTACACTTTCTGCATTATGGATCCAAAAATATGCTGAAAAGCACACCCTACTTCGAGCAGCCACAAACGAACGAAACGATAAAATTCAGTTCACACGACGATGGAAGTGGAAGAATGTGGTTCTCTGTGGACGACGAGGCCACAGAACATCAATATACCCTGACGTAACGGGCAGATACAAATATAATTTTAAGTTCTGTGGGCTGGGCAGTAGTGTACGACAGAACTTGGCATAAAGGCCTCGTAGCCATGCCATAAACATTCAAAAAAAATAAAAATGTGCGACAGAACCAACCTAGTTTTATTTTGTAGAGACGTACTTACTACCTGTAAGTCTTTTTTTTTTTTTTGTGTATGGCATCTCGTAGTTGACCTTGAGAGGTCGTGACTAGTTAACCGGACTATCCTGTGGCTGCCTTAAGCGGACTCAAAGCCTCCAGCCAGCGGCGTAAAACTACTTACATTACTAAGCGAACGCTCGCTAAGGGCACCCCCTGTGGGGTACGGACCTCGGCTTAGGGCGTCGCTGACGGGAGGACAGCAAGATGGGACAGGCTGGATCTGGATTATATTATTATTATCTGGGGAATTTAAAGCTACAAGCTCAGCCACAGCGCGGGCTGGCACTTCGTCGAGCAAGGGTCGGGGGGGACAGTTACGTCGGGATCTTCGCGAGGAACCTCGACGGCTAGGTCGGAATGTCGGTCTGTGTTTGTGCACTGTACTGGTGGCCCTACTGCTCTCCTGAATGAGAGTTATGTGGTCATCGGGATCGGTGAGTACCTGTAAGTCATACAGCACCTCCTTTTTATTGTCTGTTTATTGTAGGGTCAGAACTAGTATAATTAGTTATCTGTGGGACAGAACACTAAGGCCGCATTCCGAATTGAGCCTTAATCGATTTGAGCGCGCTAACACCCGTTCCGAATTGGCGTGAGCGCGATAACGATGTCCCGTGAATCGTTATAGGTGACGACGTCATGACATGCGCCATCTTGCGATAACGCTGACGATGCCCTAAAGAAATAACACTGTGAGCGAATTGTCAACTGTCATAATCGTGATATCTAAATCAGAACGCTAATTATCGATGTGAGCGCTGTCAGCGATTATGGTCTAACTAGGAATGCGGCCTAAAATACACCTATGTACCTGACGGGTAGTTTTATCACTAAGTTACAGTAGAAACGAGTAGCCATATCAAGGCTAGTGAATATTTTGAAGCCATCAAATCTATCGAAATGGTCATCGATCAGCGGCAAGGGAAATCTCTCTTTCAGACTCTCAAGCGATGTATGTCTTCGACACCTACGCTCACCAAAGCAGGTGTCGGCTTTAGTTTAACGACTTTTCGACGCATTGTTCGTGGCCACATTTTTTGCGTTATTTCCATAAATAAAGTGTTAGAAACACTTGACATTTTTGCCTCCAGGTTGCGCTGTTTGATTTGATTGTACTGATTTGACTGTTTGATGTGCCTGTATTTGGTTTGATTGTCAATATACCGAGAGCGAGATCGCGACCGTGATCGCGAGGGCACTAACTGACGGGGTCCGATAGGGCCGATACCTGCCAAGGTCGCGTTTTGTTCGAAAGAGATACCCTGGCCCCTGGCAACTGAAGCAACACGGATGGGTTTCAGTCAGTAATATTCTGACACGCCCTCCCGCTCCGCTGAGCGGGAGAAGTGATTGGAAAATTTCTCAACCTAATAAAAAAGTATACGATGGACAGGTAGCTCCCAGGCTCAATCTTCGTGAACTCTAGATTTATATAGAGAACTGTAGTACTGTGTATTGTTATAAGTGTGGACATTATTACCAAATTAAAGAATGAACATAATTAAAAACTAAAAATATAATTTAAAAAATAAAAATATAATCCAACTAAAATAAGGCGTCGAAAAATTCCTCCGCATCGCATTGTCCAATAAGTCCATGTGCCCTGAGAGACTGACGCTTTGGACTGACGGCATTGCCACGCAGCCTCGTTGTTGACGATGTCAGCTGTCATAATCGTGATTTCTAAGGCCGCATTCCGAGTTAGACCATAATCGCTGACAGCACTCACCGAAATAATTAGAGTTCACCTAATTGCGTAATACACATTCAATCGTAATCTGAATCGTTTTGAAACAGATTGCTAATCCATTGCTTCATAAGTACGAAAAAAAATTGCTCAACAATTTAAATAACGCAATGAATGTTGTTGAACTGTCAAAATCAAACAGATTAGTCGTAATCGTTTACCAAAATGTGTTACGCCGGCCGATTAAGATATCACGATTATGACAGCTGACAATTCGCTCACAGTGATATTTCTTTAGGGCATGGTCGGCGTTTTCGCAAGATGGCGCATGTCATGACGTCACTTATTACGATTCACGGGACATCGTTATCGCGCTCACGCCAACTCGGAACGGGTGTAAGCGCGCTCAAATCGATTACATCCTAACATCCCCCAATTCGGAAAGCAGCCTAAATCGGAACGCTAATTATCGATGTGAGCGCTGTCAAGTGTCAGCGATTATGGTCTAACTCGGAATGCGGCCATAATGATCATCAAATGATCAAACTTAGTTTTTTAAGCAGTAAGCTAGTTTGAAATAATGATATAACTAGCAGTTAATTAAATGAATTCCAACTAAACCAAGCGATTACTAGTGACGTGTAGATCTCATAAAACAAGGAATTTGTTATCTTTTTCATAGTAATATTATTTTTCAGTAGAAAGATTTTCTGAGTTTTTACTTTTCTACTTATATTCACAAATATTAATTAATACATTCTCTTTTTTACAGATATTCTATGATTACCTCGAATATTATATGATGGATTTATTAAAAACACCGTCTGTTCAGTCTTTATTAGACTCTGACTTGGAATCAGTTGAAAGTCTTCAGTATTTGGATTTGGATATTGAAGAGGTGACACTATTGTACCTATAATACATTATCTGCAAAAGTCTAATAGGCTAATATTTAAATTAAATCAATCAACAATCAAATACATATTTTGCATTTTCCACTTAACATTACGAGAATTCACTATAGTAATCGCCTGTTATGCCCACCTCTCGCTTAAAGGAAACTCATGCGTATCAACTGTTTCACAAAGATTCAAATTGGTTTTATACTGCTGTATAACCAAGTAATTATTAAATGAAAATCTAAGTTAAAATGTTTCTGTATAATTATTACCCTGTTACTTTATAATATTTTCAAGGTCTGTTGTTAATAATTACATTGCTCTTTGTATAGGAAATATAATGTAGCTATTTACTCCAGATTAAAGTATGATTTTTTTGCTTAACAAGGTTGTCAAATGTAAATAAGTCATTCAATAAACAAAAAAATCGGATCTTTGCGAAAATCTTAGTACTATTGCAAAGGACTAGATTTTTGTAAACAAACAAAGGTTTGAATAATTATTCAAGCTTTTTCCAGGAACATAGCAAAAAACTGGCATATCATAAATGAATCTTATTAGCCATAATGAACACTGATTGGCTACATTCAAGCTGTGCTCTGGCCAACTAAAATTAATATGTTAATTAACTCTTAAATTAGCAAGTCAGCGTCAAAGGTTCCAAACGTCCTAAACATACTGGGATTTTTGCAATGATCCTGATAAATTGATATGACATCACTGACTGAAGTTTGTAAGTGGATAATGTTTTAAGCAACAGCTAGTTACGAAAACTGAATACCATCTTGTTGGGTATTATACAGAAAAAGTCTCCTTATTAAAGATTGTTTATGGTTGCTATTGAAGCTGGCTTTATGCAGAAATTGTCAATTTTCTTTTCCAGAGCTTTGAGAGGAAATACATTAGTTTGACTGGTTCACAACCAGCTTAGCCAGCCCTCTTCATCATCATCATTTTAGCTGAAAGATGTCCACTGCTGGAACTAGGCCTCCCCCAAGCACCCCCACTTTTAAAAGTTCTCTGCTTCCCACATCCAGCGGATTCTTTTGGCCTTCATAAGGTTGTTGGTCTACTTGGTGGGAGGCCTTCTAATGCTATATCTTCTGTGTGACTTAAAGAATAGCACTACCTCTTCGTCCCCCTCAGTTTCTTCCCGTAGTGGTCATAAAAGGCAACTAAGGGATTTACTAGAGAATGGGCAGCAGCATTCTCTACATAGTTACTCACAGTTGTTTTGAATCCGAAATGAATTTATGTGCCTGTGTAAATCATCTAAAACATACATTCCAGTTGGACGAGATTGAATATGCATTGCCAGTAAGTGAGGCACCAACATTAGCTGAAGTATTATCCACAGAAGAGGAAGATGTTAAAAGCAAAGAAACTAAATTAATTGAAGACCCTGCTGCTTGCTCTGCATTACAAGTGGAATTCTTACAAGGTGTATCACAACAGCTTTCACAAGCACAAGTATGTATTGATAAATGATTTTATTTCTGTAAGTAGGTTTGTACACTTTTAAACATCAATCATATTTTAAAAACTAGATGAGTTTGGCATTTCCTATCTGACTATACTGAGAAGAAAGGTCAAAACAAACAGAGAATCAGAATCAGGCTTTTATTTGCCACAGTCTTGGTCACCTCATGTGGAGACCATGTGGATTGATGTCTGATATGGTCTTTTGACTAAAGAACCATACAGATTGAGTGGACCTGTCCAGTCAGTGCATGCATTTGTCAGTAATTGTGCAGCTCAACTCAAAACTTAAGGAGCTCAATGATTCAACAAACAATACCAAAGAAAGGATATTTGGGTAGGCCGCATAAATAATACTCAAACTGCCAGACCAAGATTAAGATTAAAACTAAATGAGAATGTATAATAGGTAATAATAAAAAAAACAATAACCTACATAGTCTATATTTTCACAATAATTACAATAACATAATTCTTAATAAAGTAAATAGTATTCATGTCATTGTTTATATTAAAAATCTGTCCACCATTGACATTCATCATCTTTTGTGTTGTTAGATTAGTCATTCTTGGTATGCGCCCACTGGCTCATCCACATTAAGCTATATAAATGTATATAGTTTGTCGGCCTTCATATCGTCTTGTGGGGTCAATCTTTTAAGCCTCCTGAATGTATTGGTTTTCATTAGGTTTGATGCCAGTTTATTGGGATGGGTTGTAATTCTATTTTTGTAGGCACTGACCCTTAGTGTTATTTCTTCTTTAACCTTTGGCATTTTTAAGTCCCAATGTAAGTTATCGTTAGTGATGTACCATGGTGCATTAACTATTATCCTCAGCATTTTTGATTGGAAACGTTGGAGTATGTCTTATGTTTGAATTAGCAGCCGTTCCCCACAGCTGTATTCCATAAGTCCAAATAGGCATAATGTTGCATTTGTAGATTCGAAGTTTATTTTCCAGCGAAAGCCTGGAATTTTTGATAGTAGCCAATAGTGTTTCCTTAGTTGTAGGCTCAATGCTTTACGCTTCGTGAATATATGTTTTCTCCACGTTAGTCTACGGTCTAGGTACATTCCGAGGTATTTAGTTTCTTCTGCTTGTGAAATTTCAACATCATTTAGTCGTACTGGAGGGCATGAATCTCTTCTTGTAGTGAACGTCACGTGTACGGATTTGGTTTCATTTGCCTTTATTCGCCATACTTTCAGCCATTTTGAAATTTCATCTAAGCTCGTTTGTAGAATCTTAGACGCCTCGACCGCATCTTCATGCACAGCTAATGTAGCAGTGTCATCGGCAAATGTGCCCAAGACTACCCCTTCAGACACAGGGAGATCAGCTGTGTAAAGAAGATAAAGAATAGGACCCATTACACTGCCTTGAGGAACTCCTGCCCGAATTTCGGACAGTCCGGTTACTTCCGTACCCTGTTTTACAAAGAAGTATCTCGCCTCCAGGTAGGATTTAATGAATATGAAGTAGTTTATTGGAAGTACCTACCTTTTTAATTTTATATAAAAGTCCCTCATGCCATACTCGATCGAAAGCCTGTGATATGTCCAGGAAGGCGGCTGAACAGTACTTCTTATCTTCATATGTTGCATGAAGTTTTTCTACCAGCCGATGTATTTGTTCTATGGTCCCGTGACTTTGTCGAAACCCGAATTGGTGGTCAGGCAGCAAGAGTTTTGGTCTATCAATGGTCTTAGTCTGTTGATGAACAATGTCTCCAGTAGTTTTGAAGGAATGGGCAACAAGCTAATAGGTCGGTAGGACTTCACGTCTTCAGGGCACTTTCCAGGTTTAGCTATCATGATTATTTCGGCAACTTTCCATTGGGCAGGAATGTACCCCTTCGAAATTATTGCATTGAATAAAGCTGTAAGGAAAGTAATTCCTGCCTCAGGTAGTTCTTTTAGTATTTTTGCTGTAATTAGGTCATATCCGGGTGCTTTCTTTTGGTTAAGTTTATTGATAGCAGTCCGACCTTCATTTTTCGAAACTTTTCCAATAGGCAAGTCGAATTGGTATGTTTGCTCTAAGTATGATGTTATTTCACTATGCATTTCTTGCGATCCTTGAACAGGGTTAGGAGTGAATACTTTGCTTAGGTGCTCGGCAAAGGTTTGTGCCTTATCGAAGTCACTTTTGGCCCACGTGTTGTCGCTTTTTCGTATTGGTGCATGGCTTGCTACCGGCCTATTAAGCTTTTTTGTTGCTCGCCAGAGTGAATAATCCGAATTTGCCGTTGCATCTAGGTTTTTGGTGTATGTCTCCATGTCTTGATTTGGTTTTCACTTAGTTGTGACATAGTTTAGGTGTTTCTTGTCAGTGGGGTGTAGTATATCTGGAGGGTTAGTTTTCGGTTTAGGTGTGGCGCTCCATGCAGATTGCTGTATGCAATAATTAAGATGCTCAACTGCCTGAGAAATATCATTTTCGGTCTGTAGAGGGAGTCTATTATTTATAGAAGATTCAAGTAGCTGTATCAATAGTGGCCATATAGTTTTTCGACTGTGAAGTTTACAAGGCTTTTGTTTCTCTAGGATTTTCCGGCTCAATTTGATAAATACTGGCGAGTGATCTGACGACAAATCCTGACTGGAGGTGCAAGTAAAACATGTGTTAGAAATGCCTTTGGTTATACTAAAATCAATGAGATCAGGTAGTTTGTTGACATCCGTTGGCCAGTATGTTGGTTCGCCTGTTGATATTATATCAAGATTCTGTATTTGGAGGGCTTGATATAGCTGACTTCCTTTTGTTTTATTATCCGGGATCCCCAGTGTGTGTGTTTGGCGTTGTAGTCGCCTCCAGCCAAGAATCTATAACCCAATGTATTAAAGTATTTTAGATAGTCTTCAGTTTCAATATTGTGTTTGGGTGGGCTATAAACAGCTGATATAACTAGTGGTCCTTTCCAGTTTTCTATAGTAACACTTGTTGTCTGTGTTTCTTGTGTTTGATTTTATAAGAATTGCAGATCCACCATGTGCTTTGCCATCTGGATGCATTGTGTGGTATCAGTGGCGTATTTTAAGATTCAGCGCCCTGGGCCTATAACGTTTGCCGCCCCATAAATTAACGGAAAAAAGCAAACATTTTCACTGTAAAATTAAAATCTAGCAGTGTGTTGATGTGGGCTGAGAATGACGGAATGCCAACAACATTTTTTTTCCTGATGGACAGATTGGCTATCAAACTCTTCAATGACACTGTTAAATTAACGGATTGGGTCAAGCAGCTTCTACAGGGTGACAGGTAAATTTCACCTATTCCTTGAAAAGGGTTTATACAAGAGGCCATTAGCAGCAAATTAAGTCTTGTGTACTATGGGTCAAAACTGGATGGTTTTCGAGCTGTGAGCGTTCTTCGATTTTTAACTGAAGATCTTTTATTTCTGAGATTATGCATGTTTTGGGCAAGCATTTTTTTAATGCATTCACTCTTACGTCTTATTCAGACATTGGATCCAATTTGCATAAACATGCAAAATTTGTGGTTACCACGTCTTACGAAGTTTTGTGCTTCCCTAACTCGCCCAACAATTAGTCGCATATTGCGAAAAAGGTGAAGAAGGCGAAACCCTGAAATCACATCCTTGGAACAACACTTCTGCCTCGCGACACTCATCGTCTCGTTTCTTTCTCTTAATAATTATTATTTATTCTCTTGTGACTGTTTCTGTTTTCTTCTGAGAATTTTCTTTTACCACAACCTTAAAAAGCATCAAAATATTCCCGTTGATTTTCTACAAAAGTAATGTTAAGCCTGGAAACTACAAACTTCCTCTACGTCCGTGTCGACACCTTGTAGAATTTTGGAAACTACCGATAGTAAATTGTTTTAATACGGCGGGATAATTGCGTAATACACTTACGTCCTACCGTTAGTCTGTTACGCAATTATCCCGCTGTGGCTTTCATTTTGAAAGTCAAACAACATTCATTGCGTTATTTACGTTGTTTAGCAGATACATTTTTCGAACATATGGAAAGGATTAGCCTTATCTATCTATTAATATCCTTCAAAATGATTCAGATTCTGAGTAATACTGTGTAACACAATTAGGCTGCGTCCTAGACCAATTTTGTTGAGCCAATAGCCCTTTTAGTTTCTGTGGGAAATCATTAAGCGGCAGGGCGTGTCAGACTTTTACTGACTAAAACCCACCCGTGTTCCTTCAGTTGCCTGTGCCAGGGCCACTGTATCACTTCCAAACAACCCGGCCGACACTGGCCCTAACGGACCCCGTCTGTTAGGGCCGATGCCGGTCCTTCCTGGACAGTGAGCTAAAATGTTCGCCGTCCGCAAGCCCGCGCCTTTGGTAGCCGGGATTCCCGACGCCCAGGGCGTCGCCAGGGGCTACTAGGGGCGTGAGGGAGCAAGGTTCTCTCCCTCACGCGCTCTGCCTCCTCCTTCGCGAGCATTACTGCTTCGCAGAAGGAGGTGACAGCTTCCCATTCACTCTCGCTCCGTACCATGGCCTGGACCAGGACCGGGCGCGAGGGATGGCCGGGCGTGAGAGATGGCCAGGCGCGAGAGATGGCCGGGCGCGAGAGATGGCCGGGCGCGAGAGATAGCCGGGCGCGAGAGATGGCCGAGCGCGAGAGATGGCCGGGCGCGAGAGATGGCTCCAATCTTTATCAAGGCTGGTACAAGCATCGTCTCTCGCTGACCATAGCTCTCGCTTATGGACATGAACAAAAACGATACGAGCAACGTCGAAACATCCTGGCTAGTCCGGAGTCGCGACGGAGTCCGACGGACATATTGTCGCCGCCCCGCTACCGAGCAGTAAGCGATAGCCCCGCGTCTTGATGTCTATCAAACTTACAACCAAATGAGTTTGAGTTTTTGTAAATTAGGTAGGCTTTTTTTGAATTTCTTCAGACATATAAAGTCAAAAAGAAAGACGGACAGAGCTGAGCACGAGGTGCGGCTTGCGCCGCCCCTCGCAGCCTGCCGCCCCGGGCCATGGCCCTTTTGGCCCTAGGGTAAATACGCCCCTGTGTGGTATAGTGTGTAGCGAGGAATGGAAAAATGGCTTTTGCCTGTAAAATGTGTTTCAGAGATAAGAAGTAAGTCTATATTGTTAATTTCTAAAAACGGTTTTAGTTCTAGAATATGTTGTGACAAGCCGTTGGCATTCCATATGGCCATATTTAGTTTATCGAATTTTGGGAGATTTTAGTCATGAAGTTGATAAGACTTGACTATATGTTAAACATAAAGGAGCTTCGTTAAGTGGTCCATTTTCGGCGCTTTAGTATCAGAGGACATTTTCGGTTTAATACTCAGATATTTAACTTTTTGAAGCTCTTGGTAAAAAGCACAACCTTTGTAGTTAGCGGGATGATGATTTGAGAACCTACAGATTTGATTAGTCCTGTCCAGTCAGTGCACGCATTTGTCATAATTGTGTAGCACAGAACTGGAGCAGCTCAACAACTCGACTAACATTAGCATGGTAGGCTGCATTATCATTGGACATTAGTACTCAAACTGCCAGATTATCTTAAAAAAACGGAGAACAAGAAAATATATAAAAATATCACCCACATAGTCCTCACACAATAATTAAAATAATAATATACTACACGTTCGCACTGTGTCAATAGTAATCATCAAATGTCAATATTTTTTTAAAATAAAGTAAAATAAAAGTAAATAAAAATTAAAGCATTTATTACTTAAGCACTTTATGGAGCAGGTTAATTCCAAGCCTTTTGTCCTCTTCATAATCTTTAACGGCTTTCTGGCACAATTTACGTTTAGTGAATGATTTTTAAATTTTTATAGATGAATCATTTATTTGTCCAAAACATAAGTATACATAAAAGGCATGCAAGATGTTACATAAAATTATAGCACAGTCATATTTTGCCTTATACGGCCTACGAATATAAACAGGTAGGTAGTAGGTTTGCCCGTTATTCAAAGCAAATAGCATGTTAAATGAAAACTTAATCAATTAAATTATAATAAAAATACTACAGTGTCATCAACTCGTCATCGAAATGTAAAATAATAAAATTTGCCAGTCAAAAGTCAAAGTAATTAGGACTAAAAAATATACATATTATTATTTCACACAAGTCCGGTTAATTTACTTGACTAAACATTGTTAAATAATGAATAAAAATCAAATGTTAAAACAAAATGTAAATAAAAAAATAAAACTGGGTATATCAATACATTGTCTGTTAAAAACTCTGAAATATTATAATGAGCTTTTTGAATTAGAAAGTGACTTAAAGTTTATTTACAGTAAGTAAGTTTAGAGTAAGGCTTAGATGTTGAATGTGGCTTGGAAGTTTATATTATATTATAAAAGCGTAGGCCCATACATTGACATCTGAACGAGCCACCTATTTTCTTGAGTCTTGTTGTAAATACAATAAATTTGTGTTTGTTCCTAGTATTTATATTATGGAAATCACTGTATTTTTTTAACTATAAAATTTTTCACAAATATACTGAGACGGCACAGTCATTACCTACATAACCTACATTAATATTGTTAAACTCTCAGAGAGGGTCTCATACTTAATTTGTAAATTGATTGAACAGCTTTTTTCTGCAAAACAAAGATAGTCTGAATGTCTATAAAAACAGCTAAAGTGCACTAAACGGGCTGTGTCTATGCCAGTTAAATAACAAGTTTTTCTAATAGCGTAGGTATGCTGCGGGGCTTACCTTTTTTGACAATTTATCTTTATGTGGGCCCCACTGAAGCTTAGCATCCAAAGTAAAGCCCTTTATCAGCACCAGAGGTCGGGATCTGCCGGTAATTCCAGGTCCGCATATAAGTGATATAATTATGAAAGAGTATTAATATAGTATAAGTGTATTTTGGAAGAAGTTCTAATATTTATAATAGGTAATTAATTCCTTGTTATTTTTAGATTCAAAACAAAGCCAATCCAGACTAGCCCTCCTCCACTGTCACAATACATTTTATAGAGAGGGCCCTAATCATACCATTTCAATGCGGACCTGCGGGGATTGCATAATACACTAACAGTAGGAATGGCTTTCATTTTGATAAATCAACGACATTTATGCGTTATTTACGTTGTTGAGCAGACATTTTTTTCGAACCTATGAAGTAATAGATTACCAATATCCTTCAAAATGATTCAGATTCTGATTGATAGTGCGTTACGCAATTAACACCTGGAATGACCGGCAGATTCCGACCTATGTTGTGTGAACACATTAGTTTTCACCTGCCTCACGAGTATGCATTTGAGTTAGCGTGAAGGTGTAGATCACTGGTTCAATGTGTTAACATTATTTTTGAGATCACGCTATTTACATCGTCAGTAACCAGCTGCTGACGTTTAAGTTTAAACAAAAGTGAAGTATCATCCGCAAATAACATCATGATTTTCCTGTAAGAGGTAAGGAAAGTCATTAGTATAAATAAGAAATAGGTATAAATCATGGAGTCAAAATACTTTACAAAAACTAAAGGGTCTTGTTGTATGGTTAAATGTAAAATATATGTTTTTCTTTGTTTTATAGGAAAGATCATCAGCAGGTACTGCAACGGCGCTGAGTGTTGGAACTGAGACAAAATTAACAGTAGGAACAGCACATGGCCACCTACTGTCATTTCATGAACAAACATTGAGATGGGTCTGTGATTTAAATACTGACCGAGGAGCAGTATCATGTTTGGCATACAATCAAGACTGCACTCGACTCCTCGCTGGATACGCGAGAGGGCTTATATGTCAATATGAAAGTGTATGTGGAACTATATTGAGACGCGTTACTCTAGGTGGCGAATTATGGGGCACCTTACGTGTCACGTGGGCTGGCACATCTGGACTGGCCCTCGACACGGGCGGATCTGTTTGGTTGATCAAGTTTTCCCGACCTTTAGGAGTGCGATCTGCACGTTCTTCCTGTCTGTTCTCCGGTGCACGAGGAGAAGTAGTAGCGATGGCGGCTCGGGACGCTCGCATTTTGGCACTAGCGACGCTATCGCGCGTTATTATAGTAGCTGGAGGTCGGGCGGCAGGACTGCGCCTCACTGGCCCTCCAGACACTCTCCCTGTCCTAGAGTGGAGCGAGACAGACGAACGAGTATTAGTATGTGCACGTTCTAAAACATTGCAATGGCTATCACTGACTATCACTGGTTCATCTATATCTCTGAAACCGATCCAGAGGGTCGAATTGGCGACAACTCCCTTATGGCTTGGCTGGCTTGGAGGTAATCTCGCTATTTTCGACGCAGATGAAAATCTAAGATTGTGGGGAGATGACTACGATAAACCCTTAGATCTCTCACATATGGAACCGGTCTACGCCTCCGCGTTTTTCAAGGTATGTACCAAGTTACTGACTATTCCAAGTGTTCAATTTCTCAATATCAAATGTGAAATGCAAATGCAAACAATTATAAGAGCAGTGGTGGCCCAGTGGTAACGGCCGCGACTTACGAATTGTTGGTCGTAGATTCGAACCCAAACAGGCACTTTACTCTGTGTAAATTATTTCAACACCACTGCTCTCAAAACGGTGAAGGAAAATATCGTGAGGAAACCGTTCTAAAACATAACCAAAAATTCGAAGACATGTGACATCTACCAACCCGTACTGGGCTCGCGTGGTGGATTACGGCCCACTCCCTCTCACAGAGAGGAGGCCTGTGTTCCAGCAGTGGGAACATAATAGGCTATACACTGACCAAAAAAAGTTATGTGCCACAAAAAAAAAACATTTTATTCATATCATGCCAATTTTTTTCTAGCTTATACTGCACTATGGATCGCGTAAAAAAAAACATTTTATTCATATCATGCCAATTATTTTCTAGCTTATACTGCACTATGGATCGCGTTACAGGCCTTATTTTTTGCTGTGGCTGAATAACCAAAATTTGTCTATCCAAGACTTGATCCAGCCATGTATTGTTTCAGGGGCATTGGACCGACGGACGCGTGTCGCGAGCGATGTGCACGGCCGGCGTGAGTGCTCTAGGAGGCGCGTGCGTCTCTGCCGGCGCGCTATCGGTACTGGGCCGGCGCGGCATTGTCAGAGTACGACCACGGCACCTACTTGCAAGGGCACAGGCGTTCTTGTCTTCAGGACGGCATTTGAATGCATTACGCTTACTTTGTTCTACCCAGGGAACTGAGGCGAAGTCCTTAGCTTATCAATTTATTGACAACATTTCTGACAGACCACATATATTGAGTAACAAGCAAGTGGCTGACCACACTGTCAAGTTGTGTTTAAAGTATAATCTAAGGTTGGTTCCGTTTAATTATATGGTTCCCTATCAACTTTTTGTTATGCCTCGGTCAGTTATTATTCTAATCAATTATAATTGTTTATAAACGATTAGGGAGGAGTTGTGGACTCGCTTGTGGGAACAGTGTTCTGATGAAAAAGCCTTCGTAGAAGCGTTAGGCGATGCGGCAGCCCGCGGTGAGTTATCGACGGATGAGTTGTCTCCCTCTCCAGACTCCACGCAGGTGATTTATGAATTTAGATCTTCAGTTACGACTTTCGATTGGATATGAAAGTTGTGATTATAATCCACACGTTATATTCTTTCAGGCACTCATTGAGAAACTGGCGGATGTTGAGCCTGCCTTGGTAGAGCGCGTCATAGCGTCGTTGCCGCTAACGTCCATCGACCCTCACCGCGCAAGCGTCCTCACGAGAGAGAGGGGCCTGTGGCGAGCGGTCGGCGCCATCGCCGCAGCACTCGGTAACACTAAGCTACCTACACTTGAATACACAATCTTAGATAATTTACGTGTTGCCACTGAATCTACTTTAGCGTTACGCAGTTTTAAGTCCCTAATTAACTTCGTTTGCAATGAAATTTGAATAACGTGTCATTGCGTTAGAAAACGTATTTGTCAGCTTACGTTTAAGGCTAGACAATCCACATCTTATCGCATTGCTAAAAGCGTCGTTTTTTTTAAATTTAAAAAAAAAGAGAAAAAAGTTTAAAAAAAACCATAAGCTTTTTTTTGTTGAGTTATTAGTAACTCAACAAAAAAATTAAATTCCATGAAAATACGTCCACTACACACTTTGTTCCAATTTTTGAGTATTTTTTGGAATATGTCTCTCGACATACATATACGTATTCCTTTTACTCCTTCCTTTGTTCCATCTTTTATCTTTAGAGTACCGTTTGACGTATAAAATGTGACGGGTCCATTACGGACGGAATTAATCAGTCTACTTTACTTGTATGATTGCACCGTGCACGAAATGGTCTGATATTATGATGATGATATACATATATATCATCATGATATATATTAAAGATACTATCCGTTTTTTGGACAGCTGCTTTAGAACTTCTTCCGTTTTTATTAGGTCAAAGCCAGATGCTTTTTGGTTTTCTAGCTTGCAAATAGTTTTTCTAATTTCCCTGGGAGATAGGAGTGTCAAAGGTAACGACAGTTGGTGATCACTCAGGAGTATCATGTTTACTTCATCTCTAAATTCCGTCATAGGTGATTCATTTGGAGTGAACGCTTTTAACACAAAAAAAAAAAAAAAAAAAAACCACGGTTTTTCGGTGTTTTTTCGTAGAGGTGGAATGTGGTATGTTGGTCTTTTGTTATATTCCATCGGAAGTCCTTGTCTTTTTTATGGGTCGAGAGAGTTTGCACCTTCTGTTGAAAAGTTTCAATTTCCTCAATGATTTTTATCTTGTAATATATTTTTGGGTCCTTTTAGGTATCTCTGCAATTAGGCAATTGCCACCGCCTTCATACTGCCGCTTCTCCGCCAACATCCGTCTTATTTTAAGCGGGATGTTATTTTCTGGGATAGAGTTGCTGAGGGCGGTTGTAGAACGCCACGCTATGTAGCTTCATTACGTAGCCTCTCGTATCTACTCGTATGTCTTCTGTTTCACTTTCCGAAAAACGTACAAATTAATCCAAATCAGTTTTGTGATTGTATAGGGTTGATCTTGGTGTTTTACTTACTGCTGTGACGCTAAATGTTGCTATTATTAGTGTGTAGTCAGAAACAGAGTCGAATGAAGATTCTGTGTCAAAGTATAAGTGTGAAAGGCTTTTTACAACGAAGAAATCCACAAGATCAGGGGTTTTGTTCACGTCAGTTGGTCAGTATGTTGGCTTGTTTGTTTCTTTTGCTATACGTTGTCCGTTATCGATGCTCTTTTTCAGTTCTCGTCCTTTTATAGTTGTCAGTCTTGAGCTCCAATAGGAGTGTTTTATAGTTCCAGTGTCTTATGAATCGGTTTCATAGACTCTGAAAGTAGCGGTCGAACATGTTCTGTTTTGGGTTATGCATCGGTGGGCAGTAAATAGCGCTAACATTAATGGCGTCCATCTTCTCAAATAAGCCTATATACCTATTGTGGTATAGTATTTTTTTATTCTTGGTGCATCGTCTTTACATATAAAAATATTATTAATGTAGACAAAATATTGTAAAACATTTTAAAAGAGTTACGTTGGAGTTTTTTGCCCCTTCTTCTCCATACGAAACTGTCTTTTGGAAAAGGCGCTTAGAATCAATTATTTTTAAATGTTAATGTTGACGTTCAAAAGTGCCTTTTAGGGCCTATTTGAAATAAATGCTTTGACTGTGAAGGTTATTGTTGTAGCTTGCATCTACCGTCCGGTATCTTCCGGTAACTGGCTATGTATGTAGTGCCTAATTTCATGTTTTGTGATCACAACAGAACCACAATCTGAGATGTTATATAATAATAGTAAATAAAAAGTATATTGTATATTCACCAACAAAAATTACAGATATATATAAAACAATACAAATGTTGCAAAATCTTACAATGCTTTAAATAAACCTGCCTCTTAAACTAGGATCACCTGTATTTTAAGAGGCAGGAGATAATAAGATTATGATAAGATTTATCATTGTGCTTAGCTGCGTGATTAGCAGGTCAATTCTTTCTGTCTGTGTTATTATTCAATCAAAATCTAAAAAAAAAAACACAAACACCTACATGTACACTTATGAAACGTCAGAAGCTTGTTGCACGGTTTCAATTGGTCGTTTCCTATGAAGAAGAACCGGCAAGAAACTCCACGGTTACTTTTAAAAATGATTGGCTTTTACAATGTTTTAAAATTACAGTGTTATTTGGTATGGGAGGACAGTGTAGGTCTATCAACAAGCACCATATTCACAAATAGACAATGGTCTACAAATCTACAGTCTACAAGGTCTTCAACGTTCTCACATTCACAAATTATAAAATAATTAAATAAAAGAATAATATAATTATAAAATTAAAAACCTATTTAAACCAAATGCCATGACAACTCAACAGTAAAAAAAACTGAATATCCTGTTCACAAAGCCACTAATATTAGCGGTTCTAGACTCGGCCTGTGTTCTCGTCGTTCAGTTTCTGTTTCAGTCATTTTTCTCTGTGGCGCAAGGCCAGCGTTGTTTTTAGAATAAGTTCTCTGGGATAGTGTGTTGTCTCCGTTGTTTCTTGCGTATGTTCTCTGAGTCTGTGTGATGACAGTTAATTTCTACGTTTTGGGTATCTGCGAGGTCAATCATTTTTAGGTTGTTAATATTTTGGTTTTCCATTTTTTTACGATTCACTGTAGAGTTGTAGGTATTCAGTGACAGTCAGATCTCAAGCTTTACTTCAGCAATTTATTTTACCGGGTCTTCATATTCAGTTATAGCTTATAATGTGTTGTTGATAGTTTTCGGTTGTGATGATATCTCTTTTCATCATCGTTTATGTTTTCTTTTTGGAGTATTTTAAGCTTGTTTGTAGAGTGTTTTCTGGCTTGAACAACTCTCTTTACTTTGCTTTCGGGCTGTTACTATCTCACTGCATCACCGCAGTGTCTCAAGATGAAAGTCTTTGACTATATATCCCGAAGAAATGCCAAACTTAAGTGGCAGTGGGAAGGGCACATTGCTCGAAGAACAGATGACTGCAAGGTTCTGGAGTGGCGACCGCATACCGGAAGACGTAGCGTTGGAAGGTCCCCCACAAGGTGGACCGATGACCTTGTAAAGGCCGTAGGAATCCGCTGTATGCGGGAACCACAGAACCGGTCGAAGTGGCGGTGCTTGGGGGGAGCCTATGTCCAGCAGTAGACGTCTTTCGGCTGAAATGAAGATGGTGAACTATAACAAAACCATGGTCAGCAAGACGAACAGTCATTACAATTAACACTCTTTCACGAGCATAACGCGCTAATTCAGAGAAAGATTGAAATGTAATATAAAACATAAGGTCTGTGTTACTATAAATGTTCAGTTTCCATGGCGCAAAACAATTCGCGCGCTGCCTTCGCTCTCAGTAGACTCCAATTCATTTTGACCGCACGCAGCAAATTGTCACTCAAGTGCAAATTGTGCATCTGCAGCGCGGTCATCCGTCCCATCATGACTTTATTATTGCGCGTCTTCGTACACCGTAAGCCAAGCTATCTCTATAAGATGCAGACTCTCTAGAACCGTTTCTTAAGAAAGGTCACGGGTGGCTCCTTCTATGTCCGCCATGATAATCTTCTCGATTTCAGAATGCCCAATGTAATGCTTGACGGTGGGCATGAAACGCCTTTCAAAGCGTTTCTTTGACTCTTTTTTGCACGATTTTTTTTCAGCCAAAGCACTAGGAAGTGGTGAAGGGTGGGCGTTTTGGGGACCGTCTTGTGTAATTGTGACGTTCGAAAAGTGATTTTATTAGGATATAGCATAATATGCCTATTATGTCCCCACTGCTGGGACACAGGCCTCCTCTCAGTGAGAGGGAGTGGGCCGTAATCCACCACGCGGGCCCAGTACGGGTTGGTAGATGTCACATGTTTTAAATTTTTATTTAGTACTAGGACAAGGCTGTTTCCTCACGATGTTTTCCTGCTCCGTTTTGAGAACAGTGGTGATGAAATAATTTATAACGAATTAAAGTGCCTGTCTGGGTTTGAATCTTCGACCTCGTACTGAGCTCGTCTCGTAAGTCGCAGCCGTTACCACTGGACAACCACTGCTCCCATATCGATATCGAGTCGGTGTCGGGTCGGTGTCGTTTTCGGCTAATTGTGTTGTAACAATCAACAAATTTTATTATTAAACAAAGGCAGGAATGTATTTTCATACAGAACTAGCTTTTGCCTGCGGCTTGGCCCGCGTGGATATCGGAAATTATTCCACGACATCATGCTACCGGGATGAAAACTACCCATGTCCTAACCCAGGTCATGGTGTGCCATATGTCATCGAAATCCATTCAGCCACAAAGATAAAATGTAATGAACAGACAGACATATAAAGTTACTTTCACACATCATTCATTCGCTGTGGGTTTTGACCTCAGGACGAGCAGCTTCTTTTAGAGACAACCGTACGTCGCTTGCTCCCGCATCACAGTCATAACGTTCTGCATATTTTGGCTGCTGAGACCAACACTACAAACGTGGTGTACAGTTAAGTTTTATAAAATGTGGCTGTTATTTTCGTATATTTTGGTGTATTAAGACTTTCACGCGAACGAGGTCGCGGGCAGAAACTAGTTACAGATAAACATGGTTTTGCGAGATAGTAAGGTGTCATTTGGATAGAATATAACGAAGTTGTAATTTCGTTCGTTAAAAAGGATCTCTAGTGCAAAATTTCATGATTACATACAGACAACGCACATCCTAAACCCCTGGGTCTACCTAGGGGTTTAGGCTGTGCGTTGTCTGTTACTGCATTTAAGAATTTTATTTAGATAGGCCGTGTACCAGATGGTATTTCCCATCGACAAAAATTGCGAATTTTCATACACGCTTTCATCCCCTATTTAACCCCTTAGTAAGTAGCTGATTTAATAAATCCTGAATTTAAAATTTTGTTTAAAAGATGTTTTAAGAATGGTCTTACCGTTTCGCTTGTACTCGTACAGTACAACCATATTCTTTTGTTTTTTTTTTATGTTTGCCACCGCTCATGACGATCCGTAAATATTGACAGCTGTATATGAAGGGACAATTGCTGTACTGCTACAGCTATAATTTATAGAATTTATTATTATAAGACATCATTATTCATTTAGTCATTTTTTTACCGATCCCGGTTGTGTCGGATTGCCGTCCCATCGGACTATTTACCAAATCAAAATATGCCAAAGATGCAAGTATCAAAATGTTAAAAGTTACAAACCAACAAACATACGATACGTCATCGACGAACTTGCTTTGAAACATGGGCACCGAGATATATGGTCAACGCCTAACCGGGCTACGTTCAAACAGCGCTATTTTTCTAGTATATGGGGTACGATATTTTAGTCGTATACAGTAGTGACAGCGACTTTTTGAAATAAAAACTGAAAGTTGTTCACACAGCGAATACTATAAAATCACGGATTAGAGAAATAAAATCACGAGTTGCTAGCGTTGATATGAATGAATGAATGAAATGCACCGACCCCAGCGTGGTTTGACCAGACTCGATTAATCGAAAGAACCCCAACATTTGCACTAGCCCTTGAAGCCTCATGCTTCATGGTGCTATAAAGACCATTGCATATCAAGGAATAGACCGGGGGGCCACAGTAAACACTACCGGTACAGACCAAAGGATCATTGGAGCGCGCAATCCCCACCACGACGTCAACGTAGAGATACGGCGATGGGGTTATTATTATTCTTCTTTCGGTTCTGCTGAAGACAAACGACGGAACCTTTGAACATTCTGAAACGATGTGTGTGATAACGTGTGTCTCGACAGGCGGCGGCGGCGGCGCGATGCGCTCGCTGGCGGCGCACGTGTCGGCGCGCTGCGGCCGCACGTGCGCGTGCGCGGGCGGCGCGCTTGTGCTGGCGGCGGCAGACGCACTGGCGGGGCGCGGCGCGGCCGGGCGCGCGCTGCCGGCGCACGCGCGCCCCTCCGCCCGCCATGACGCGTTGCATGCCTTGCTCACCTCCGTAGAGGTAACTATGCTTCTAAGGGCCTAAGATCGGGCGTTTAATTATCGTATTAATGACCATTCTACCCAAATGTCCTTTCTTTGGTATTGTTCGTCGAATCGTTGAGCTCCTTAAGTTCTGAGTTGAGCTGCACGGTTTCTGGACTGGACTGATCCATTTCACTGACTGGACAGGTGGTTCTTTCCTCGAAAGACCATTTCAGTCACCAATTTACATGGTCCTCAAAGATTATGTCCGAATACACACTGACATAAATGAATTTTATAACGAGGGCAGGTCAAAAAGTTCGCGGAATGAAAAGGAAGGGAGGTGAAATTAACGGGGGGTCCGAAATTGCCTGTTTTAGAATCAATTTGAAGTGGTCATGTGTATTTTGGCCCTGAAAAAGATGGCATAGATACATCCTTTCTTTATGGAAATTAACGCTTCAACACGATAAATTGTAATTTGCACGACGAAAAAAAAACTGAAACCGGGTCGATTTCAAAACCAGTTTTCGTCTCATTTCCAAATTACAGCACATATAATATTAAAATAATATGAAAATTGTATGTACCAAGAATCGTGTTAAGAGGGAATTCAACGGTTGGATTTTTGAGTTTAATATATATATATTTTTACATAATCAGCCTATTATTATAGTTCCCACTGCTGGGACACAGGCTTCCTCTCTGTGAGAAGGAGTGGGCCGTAATCCACCACTCGGGCCCAGTGCGGGTTGGTAGATGTCACAATATGTCTTCGAATTTTTGGTTCTAAGACATGCCGGTTTCCTCACGATGTTTTCCTTCACCGTTTAGAGAGCAGTGATGATGAACAAATTCCTCATGATTATACTATAGTTAATTCGAAAAATTGTTTCTTAAAATAAATGACGTTTAATTGTCATCTTGCAATAGTGTTAGACACATTACAAATGATTGTCGATAAAACTATTGTCAAGAGCGAGTCGTATATAATTTTCAGTTGTCGTTTATGAAGAAGTTTTACGAGTTTTCTAAGACTTTTTAAACAGATTGATCCATATCATTGTATTCACTCTTCATTGAACTTTCGTCGCTACTATAATATCCTACATTGATTACACATAATATACAACGTATCTGTTGTGCTATCCTGCAACCATCTTACCTAAATCTTAGGTGAAGTGAGCTGTCAGTGCCACTGATGGGACACTGACAGCTCACTCCAAGTAAGTTCTTCACGGTGAGATTTTTACAGAATCGGCATGCTGGTTGTCGGTTGTATACTAATAATAGTTATAAACTATTTTCACTCTGGCAATAACAATAAAAACAACAAAAAAATGCATTTTCAAACAAAAGTGCGATTATCGTATTAGACGACTAAATAAATGGACACGATAAAGTTGTAATAACGTTTCTCGAATAGAAGAGCAGCACAAGACCTTTTTCTCGAAACTTTATGTTTTGAATACTGGTCACTGTCACTACTGTATACGATAAAATATCGTATCCTATATAATTGAAAAATAGCACCGTGTGTACGTAGCTTGTTTAGACCGTAACCGTATAACTCGGTGCCCATGTTCCAAAGCAAGTTCGTCGATGACGTATCGTAACTTTGTTAGTTTGTAACTTTTTACATATTGACCTTTGCAACTATGCCACTTTTGTTTTGGTAAATAGTCCGATGGGCCGGCAATCTGACCGGGGCTATGAAATGACGGTAAAAAAAATACACAAAATAAATTTTGAAAATAAAATAATATAAATAATAGATTCGATAAGTTATTGCTGTAGCAGTAGGTACGTAACTTGACAACAAAGTACGGCAATTGTGTCTTCATATGCAGCTGTCAATATTTTCGAATCTTCATGAGCGGTGGCGATCATCAAAAACAAAAGAATATGGTTATGTTATGAGTCCGTTTAAGCCTTTTCTTCTTAATCAAAATATTAAAAACGCCATCTAGATACACAGGATATTTTAAGTTATAACTTTAGTTCACTACACCGTAGGCATCTTAAAACCTATGGAAAAAAAAACCTAAGAGAAACTGATCCAGTTGATCAACTGCAAATATTTTATACTGTGACATGGATTTTCCGCGAAATGGTCAGCGGCGCAACGTAAATAAGTACATCGCGTTGCATTTGGGCATGGGGTCTCAACTAGAACATTTTATAATTAGTCTTCAAAAAAAGTCAAAGATGGCAGCATAGGTAACCATTATGAAATTAACAATCATTAGAAAGCGATAAACGGCAGAATTTTGGCTAAAGTAAGATTAGTAAAAATCAAGACTTCCTTGTTAAATGCTGATGTATCTATTCACACTCGTATTTCAACAAACAAACATAAAATAAGCTTTTACCTTCAATTCGAACCAATATAATGATAAAAGTAGCCATCTGTTAATCATTTTGTTTAGAGGTCTTTGCAATAGATGGTGTTTTACTCAATTTGTCCTGTCTTCAAAATAACCTTTATAGTCACAAATTTAAATCAAACAACTTATTTTAAATCTATTTCTTTACATAGAAACATAAAATAAATCTATTACCATGTTTTATGGAAACCGGGAGTATAAAACTTTATTTTAAAAGGATGGCACGAAACTTTTTAAAAGTAGGTCGACTCCTAGATGGCGTTGTAAAATTACTGTCTCTGGCAATTAGTGAATCGCTGATGATGCCATCTGTTGAACATTTTGATGACGAAAAATTGCCAGCTCAATTGTCAGACTTAGGAGGTGTCATTTCTTTGTATGGGATTGGGTATCTGTACGTAGTATTATAATATCTCTGTGATTTGGGGGAGGCGTAGCGTTTCAAAGGCATACAGGTACGGAAAACCCCGCCTTAAACAAGAAATTATTTTTCCTTTTCAAAATAATTTGGTTATACTCGTACCTTCGATAAAAAATTATTTGTCGAGGCCCTCAAAATTGTGAGTTTCTATCCAAGAAGCTCGTTTTTCATGTTTGGGAACCAATAATAATCACAAGGGGCCAAATCTGGACTTTTATGGTGGGTGTTACGAAGTCGCACTTGTGTTAGGCAGCCATCGCAACATGGCTCTTGTGAACGGGTACGTTATCGTGCAAAAGGACACCACGAGTTCACTTTCCCTTCTTTTTTCTTTACTTGCATTTTTTTTAATTTTTGTAGCGTAGCGTAGTATTGTTTCGTGAAATTGACACCTTTATCTTTATAATTGATCAACAAAATCCCCTCTGAATCGCAAAACACTGTGGCCATAATCTTTCGGGCCGATTGTGACAGCTTGAACTTCATAGGCGGTGCTGCGCCTTTTTTGTGCCACTGCATGGACTCGTGTTTTGACTCAGGTTCATAGTGATGAACCCCCAAGTTTCATCCCCAGTCACAATTCTGTTAATAAACTCATCCCTGAAAACACGCGAAAACACTCGACGCGCTGCTGTTTTTGAAGCGGTGTGAGCATTTTCGGCACCCATCTTGCACTGCCCTTAGACATACCAAGATGGCCATGGTGAAAGTTCAAAATAGTCTTAGACGATACTCCAGTGTCTCCAGCTGCGGGGCGAGCATGGGCGTACCCAAGACGTTTGTGACAAGATGAGATAAATTATGTCATGTCTTACAATTTGTCTTAAATGCTAGCACGGGTCCACTGTTTTTCCAGCAAAATCTCAAAGGTGAATGAACCGATAGTTTTTTTTTATTATTGTGAATGGCATCTTGTAGTTTAACTTGAGAGGTAGTGACTTCGCAACTATCCTGTGGCTGCCTTAAGCGAAGTCAAAGTCTCCAGTCCAGGGCCGAAAAACGTACGTTGCTAAGCGACTGCTCGCTAAGGGCATATGGAACAGGCTGGATCAAGATTTGATTATTATTATTATCAGGGGAATTTAAAGCTACGGCGTGGGCTGGCACTTCGTCTTCTTCTTTCTTTAATATCAATAGCGATCTGTCTTTCGCTGTAAATAGGTTATTAGATTCGGCCGTTAATAAAAATATTAATTTCACTGACAGTTTGACAGACGGATTCAACGCACAGCCTAGTGTGTCTTTTCTTCAGGGTCGCGAGTAATTCGATAGAGTAACCGTGGCCCTGGCACAGGCCGACTGAAGGAACACGGGTGGGTTTTAGTCAGTAAAACTCTGACACGCCCTCCCGCTCCACCCAGAGCGGGAGAAGTCATTTGATGATTTCCCACCCAAAAAAAAGTCGTGTCTTTTCTGACGAAATTGAGCACTAAGGAAGGTTTTTTTAAATCATCCACTGAGAGAGTTAAATGGGGGATGATAGTATTTCAATTCAAATTGTTTAATTGAAATAAATGCTTTGAGTTTGAGTATAAAAGCTCGTTATTTTTAAACGACTGCAAGAAAAGCGTTATTTTTGTCGCGCGTATCTTGTATGTAGGTATGTATGTTATATTCTTCATTTACCTTATATCTTTCAAACCGCTAGACGGATTTATATAGCTAAGATATAGTTTGATACGTATTGATCTCCCAACTGTTCTTAAATAAGTGACGTTAAAAAAAACGGCTGTGAGAGTCCATTGTTTGGAGGGAAAAAATAAAAAAGTTGTTTCGAATACTACAAGGGTATCAAATTAAAGGGCTCATTGAAAGCATAAAAAATTGCCATTTTTGGTTGCCGAATTGTTTTAAAAAATTGCCTGCGATAAACTTACAGAAAACAATGTTCAATATATATATGTATATTTGCAGTCGGGTTATTTGGATCGTAATTTTTTGAAAATCCATCTGTCAAGGCACCTGAGAAATCGCCGAGGGGAAATCTCATCGGGCACATGGCTTGTTCTCATAATAATAAATCTTGATGTTTCAGAACGAGAACGGGGGACGATCTCCTTTAAAAGTGATGGTTGAACACGACGCGGCCGCGGCCGTGCGGCTACTGGAGCAGAGCACTCGCGACCCTCCCTTCGTAGGCCCCCTTGGCAAACAAAACAGGCTCAGGGTCGCCCGGGCATTGCTCACCTTTGCACGAGAGTTACCAGTAAGTGTTCTTATTCTCATATGGCAGCATTGGTAGAAACGTTCACATGTAAAAATAATAGCTATTTACTTACGAGAACAATTTTTAGTAATTCAATTGTATGCTACGATGTCGCGCGCAAATTTTGTTCTTGTGCTAAATAAAAATGAGTCTGACCCAGGGGTATCGTGTTACTCGGTACTGGCTGGTGGTCAGATTGGCAGTCGCTCCATGTACCAATACAGCTGCATCCAGTACGACTGGAAGCCGCCCTCAACATAGCTGAGCATAGGCTAGGCAGATGCTAACTATAACATTTAAAAAAAGAGCAACACATTTATTAGTTTTCTTTTTCTTTTCTATTTGTATGTTTTACAAATAAAATTCTGATGCTAACCGTATCCTGGGCCGCTGTCTCATACACGTGTAGGTATAACGTAACGTCTTTTACACTGCCAAAGGCCACCCGCATTCGTGAACTGCAAGATATATACGTGTTTGCTTTTCATGTATTTAAATAATTTTACTTCAAAATAACTGTCTTTTCAGGAAGCCGACGACCGCGTAGAGATTCTAGAGTTTTTGACAGGGCAATTGAATTCAGGTGCCCTGCCCACCGACCAAGAAGTCATATACAGCCTTCGAGAACTGGCTGCAATCACTAATTGCGAGCGAGCCGATCGTGCGTGGCTCGCGCTTCTAACGAGAGGGCGTATGCAATGTGAACTTCTAGAAGAGCAGTACAGCGCAGCCGATCAACGCCCGCGCGTTTTATGGCGCATCGATGCGACGTTAGGTCGACATGAACGCGCACTTACAGAGTTTTTCAATATAGTGACACCGTCCAATGCCGACATAGACGAGCTCTTTGAGTACCTTCGTCCTCTGGTGGAAGCAAACGACAGCGCGAGGAAATTACTGGAATCGTACCTTCCGGCGCTCATCAACCTCAGACCACGGGCGACCGCCTGCCTCGTGGGCGATCACCTCTCCGACGCCGGCACGTCCATCCTACAGTCGATATCTAACGAGCAAGTCATTGAATTCGGCCAGAGTCTCCTCGAGGCGGGTCACCTGCGAGGTGACTCAGCCGCCGCGCACTTGCGAAACCTTTGTCGCCACCGTCCCAACGACGTGCAATCCTTTCTGGCCAACAACGTCGGTCTCGTACGTCCGGAAGAGGCACTGGCTATAGTCCGTACGGAAGGCCCGCCAGAAGCCGAACCGTCGTGTCTCGAAGCGGTCGGCGACCCAAGTGCCGCTCTCGATGCGATCCTAATACTCGCTGCCACTAACGAGGACGAGCGGCTCTCTGCGTACTGGGTGGCCGCGGGCGGGGCGCTGTGCGCACGCGTCGCTCCCGGCCTGCCGCCCGCAGTCGCGGCCGAGCTGTGGGCGCGCCTGCTGCGCCTGGCGCAAGCGCCGCCGCCCGCGCTGCTGCTGGAGGCCGCGGCCTACGTGCCCGCGGCCGAGGCACTGCGCGGCGCGTCCGTGCGCGCGGCGCGGGCGCTGCTTGCGGTGTCGGCGGGGCGGCGCGCGGCGTGGCAGTGCGCGGCGCGGGCGGCGGCGCGCGAGGCTCACGCGGGGCTCGCGCGCGCTCTGGTGGCGGCGCGGCGCGGGCTGGCGGTGCGCGGGCGCTGCGTGCGCTGCGCGCGGCGCCTGGCGGAGCGCACCTCGCGCACGGGCCACTGCGCGCGCGCCGTGCACGCAGACTGCGCGACCGAGACGTGCTGCGGCCAGTGCGGGCGGCGCGTGAGTGCGGCGGAGGTGACACTGGCGGCGCGGGTGCCGAGGCGCCGCTCGCCGCCGCCGCACGACTTTGAGCTGTCCCTCGTAGCTCCGCCGAGACCCGATCTCGAACATGCGTAGTGGTAGCAGCGAAACGTACCTACTATGGGTACGATTAATTTAGCAATATGAATGGCCAAACTACATTCGCAAGTTACATCAACAAAATTGTAAATTATAGAATGTATTTACGAAACTGAGTAAATCTGTAACGGGCCGGTTACGGCTAATTCCATTCTTAATTTGATCATTGTACAGATATCGCAAGAGAAGTATACACTTGGGGAATTATACTCTATCTTCAGAAATACAAACGCGCGTAATAAAGAACTACAAATATGAGGATTACCAAAGCGCATACCTTTTCTGGTTTAACTACTGTTAGTTAATTTGATTGTTATCTTAGAACATACATGTTACATGTTTATGCAAATAAATTATATAACGAAATGTTATGAGTTGTTGATTTATGTTTGATAATATTTTGTTTTTATTTTTATTAAAAACGACCGGTGAAATAAAAAATCAAATAAGAAAAAAAAACATTCCGACGAATTGATAAATTCCTCATCGTCTAAAGTATTGCAGCACGGGTTTTCCGTGTTATATTACTTGGTTTATTCACACTCTGATAGAGATTAACTAAATAAAAATTCCGCACTCTACCACAGAATTTACACACGTGCAAATAATAATGTGTAATAGGTACTCCCAAGTTCGACTCCATCATGTTCAGTTACTGTAACAATCCCGTTGTAATACGCAATAGGACCTCTAAAGTTCGTCTCCACCTTAACCAGTTACTGTAGCAGTCCCGTTGTAATACGCAAAAGGTACTCTCAGCTTCGTCTCCTCCATAACCAGTTACTGTAACAGTCCCTTAGTAATACGCAATAGGTACTTTCAAGTTAGTCGCAATCTTAAGGTAGTGACACCAATAGATGAATAACCCCCAATAGATAAACATTCGAGCGAAAAATTAAAAAATATAAAACGCCCCGTTACTACATGTGTGCAATATTTTTTCCGCGCTATGGCAACATGTTTTCTTCCCGGTTCCCTAACAACTTTGACAGTGACAACTCAAACACTCGCAGCTAGGCGTTGCATGAACGCTTCCCTCCAAAAACGAATATTTTATACAACATTTTGAAGAAATTTTGTTAGTTGGTTCAAATAGTTGTATTTTGGGTTCAAATAGTCATGACAATTTTTACAGTTAGGTTATAAAATAAATTCTGTTTTTAGTAATGCTTATAATTATTGGTATCACTGAACAGTTTTCTATGGATACCTACTTATGGTACGTACCCTCCGAATTTAAGAATTTTGTCAGCATATAGAAATAACTAATTAAAGATTTCAGTGGATTTGGTTAGAATAAAATCATGTTATATTTGGCTTTGATTATATTGATTACATTGCAAGTAATGGATTAAATTTTGTTCGCTTGATCCAATAGATGAACGGCGTTCAACTAATGGAGAAAGGGCATATTTTTACAGCTATCATTACTTATATACTCCCGCTCAAATGAATTTTAATAAATGTATGAACTTAGTTACCAAAAGTTGCAATACTTACTGTTTTATCTCTAATATATCCCATATTATTGAAATGTTAGTTCAACTATTGGGTACAAAATGTTCATAATTAGGTCTGTGTTCAACTATTGGGGGTAAAACCCTAATATTTATTACAAAGTTTTAGGGTTCTTTTTTACTCCGTAAAATCCTGAGGATAGTGAAAAATACAATAAGCAGGCATCAATGTTATGATATAACCGAGATAAAGCTATTTAAGGTGGTCAAAAACGCTTCATCGTTCGTTCATTCATTGGCTGAAGATTGTAAGACTATATTTGCAATGTATAAACTCCTTTGTATTAAATACAAAATTGCATCGCACAGGTGAGAGTACTATGTACTATAGAGCTACTATTAACCGGTACCTAATTTTTCTTTCATTAACTTGAATGTGCCCTGGCGGCTGAGAGTATGTCATGCATACTCAAATGTTTCGCTGATCTTCTTAAAATTATTGAGGTGAATAGTGCCGATCCATGAGTCATGTTCGTGAACGGGTGTCGACAGTTGAGACCAGTCCAGTCCAGTTGAGCTTGCACGCCTACTTTAAATTAGTTTACATTTTTTTGTGTAACAATTTTATTTCAGTGTCCATGGAATTTCTTGCCCGTTCTTCTCCATATGTAACTACTATGCTTAACGGGCAACTAGCTTCATATTTCTGACTGACCAACTGTAAAACAGTTCAAAAGTGCCTGTAAATGGTTTATTTGAAATAAATGTTTTGAGTCAAGTCTTCCCCGCGATCTTCTGTAGGTCGCCTGGCCAACGCTCCCTCTTCCTTCTCTCTGCAACCATTCAGCATCACCACGTCTATGGCGCGCTCCTTGCCCTTAGTGTGTGTAACCTTGAATAAATACACAGTCTCTGTAATGAGCGTTTATGTTTCAGCCCCATACTATGTCATGGTAGGCAAAACATTATTCACAGAATTTCGTTTTCAGTCATTGTGGCATCTTCCGATTCCTAAAGACATCATCCCGCTTGAGCCCAGTTGAATGCGTCTCGGGATATCCTGAGTTTGGTGCTCCTACCAAAAGATTAACTGTCTCCCAGATGTACGAAATGGTCCACCCAATCTCCAGCGGTTTGCCACCAATTGTAACAATTGGTAACACGTCGCTAGTTGGTTGGTGTTGGTCTTCACCTTGGATATGTTCATCTTAAGGCCCAAGAGATGAATTATACATTGCATTTCATGACTAACAAGGGTCAAATCATCCCCAGCGAACTCCAGGTATGACCCCGTTGATGTTTACCCCAATTTTGCCCCAGTCAAGCGTCATCAATTTGCTCAGCAGGCGCCAATACAGGGGAGGTGCCCCCTGGGCTATACTGAACGCGTTCAAGAGCTGTCAGTGTCAATATTCCATTGAAAATGATACTGACCTAAATTTCTAAAATTTGATGATTGATATGAAATTGATGATTATTATTCAGTAAATATATCGTTCCTACAGTCGCGAATCGCATTTTGATCAACATACGACCTAAAACAGCGCTACAATTTGAAAGAACCAATGAATATGGCGTACTACAGCTGTGGATTCACCTTCGGCCTGCGCACACATCGATTCACACGACGCGCACGTATCGATTCACACGACGCGCACACACGATCATTTAGGCAATGCCTATAGACGTAGTTTATATTATTAATACAAAATTAGTTTTGAAAATCAAAATAATCTTTGTCAATTTTTTTTTTTTTAACTCGCACTTTGGCCGTGTCATGGCGTATGTCAAAAAATTCCAAATAATATATAATTGTGCGAGAGCGGAGATATGATTTTTCTTACCAACTCCATACAATTTTTTCAAAAATAAAATCTATTAGTGTTGTTTTTATATTATTCCATAATCATGATATAGTTAGGCATGTAGTTGGTCTTTCAAATCATATTCAAGCATAAAATTCGACACTTGAAACATTAAGATTATATGTCTATGAAAGCCGGAATCCAGCCCACAGTGCGGCATCCCGTGGTATGCCACGGTGCGTGCCTGGTGGCTCTCGTGCTTGCTTAGCGAGTCGACTTAACATACGTAACACCACGGAATAGTAAAAAAGAGTGGAAGTGCCACACAGCTATCGCGCGTGTGTCACAATTATGCGCTGGTTCGCAAGACCGGCTCAGTCGCGATTTGCTACTCGCTGTGTTACGACGTCTCGAACAAACCGTTAAATATTACAAACATGCCCGATTGTGAAACTTTTACGTGCAAAAATGATAGCAGGACAAAAAAATTAGGAGGTGTATTCTATCACCAGTAAGTATAAAACTTTGAAACATTTCAATACAATTGATTTTTATTGAAACAAACATATTTAATACGTTTATGTGAACTAAAAACTATCTTGTGTCCATTCCTTAAAGTCTAAATCAACTTGCTTGCTGCCTTGAATTTCATCGCATACATTCTAGAAATTTCGACGCTACTCGTTTAGGGATGGAACACAAATACAGTAAATCCATTGTTCGGCATCGACAAAATATACATATTGTTAAACTAACTTTACTGTAAATAAATAAATGTACGCGAAATTAGTATCAAATTATGCTTAAAAATTATATTTAATAAACTTATACATATTTCAGCCGAAAGAGGTCCAAAGTCTAATTGAGGGAAACCATAACTTCATGAAAAATGTATGTATGTCTGTGCCTATATTCTGGCGAATAAATCAATAATTCATTCATTCGCGGTTGGACGTAGGCCTCAAAATAAGTATTTAATAATAATAAAGTATGTAAATATTTCAGTTTTCCCTAAGATCTTTTTGCCAAGAAGAAATGTATAGAAGCTACGGGAAGACAAAACTGGATGCCTAAATCAAGTTCCCTATGCTCCGAACATTTTGATGCAGAAAATTTTAAAATGTCAAAAAAAAGGCTACAGATACTTATTTTTTTAAAATATTTTTGTAGATTATAAATTTTACAAACATCGACATCTTGTCCACATCTCTATCTGAGTAGAAACATAGATGACAGTTGTATGTGAATATTACATCTATTTCAAAGACATTGGCGTGCTAAATTGTGTAATTTGGTTACAGCGCCCTCTAGCGTTGAGTAGTTGAACTCGTTGTGGATTGCTCGAATTTTATTGTGAGTTGGAAAAATGTCCTTATTGATTTTGACATGTAAAATAATATCAACATTCAGGGGTTGTAATAAGACTTAATTTTAAACAACAATAAATTATATTTTCGCCAAAGTTGCATTTATGATTTCTAGCCAATTATATCATCGTTATCTGTGTATTGCAATGTACATTTTAGTTTATACATGTGTGAGTTTGGCGACACTTGTTCCCGTACTAAGGTAGTTTAAGGGCACTTCCACTCTTTTTTACTATTCCGTGCGTAACACAGTCGAGTAGTTGCTTCTGAATGAGTTGATTGTGTTGAAGTTTTGAAATGGTGAACTTGGTGTTACTATCGATTTCGCAGACGAAGATATTAGAAATACCCTTAAAAGAAAAGGTATAAATTTAGATGCGAATAACACCTGATAAATAAAAAAGATTATTTTTGCATTTTTTATTTTCCAATAATCTACCTTACTGCCGATGACGCCCTCAGGTGCGTTACCTAAACCTAACCAATCAATCAAGTTTAATTGTCCAACGTTTATATGCACATGAAATGACATCACAACACAATTGAAATGTTCTTAACTCTGCCATACTTTTGGCTGGCAATGTTCCAATATATAATACTAGTCAAGTTAATGATTGGTTATTTTGTAGTGACGTCCCTGAGTGCGTTATTTTAGTTAGAACTAAGTATTCTAGAAATTAAATGCACACACTAAACCATTAAAAAAAAACATATTAATATACAGTGTCAGAACAAAAATGTTGACCAATTATTTCCACAAACTAAGTATGCCATCAATGTTACAACATGCTACTACATTACAATAAAAAAATACTTGGATATCTTAGTTTTCAAGAGTGAAATCACGCAAGACTTACGCGCCAAATCAATAATATTCTAAATCTCTCTTTTTCTGCCACTAAGAAGCATCATTCGCCAGCAACTCTGCAGTATGTCATGTTGCCAGCAACAAACTCAAAAAAGCTAATTAGCGCGTCTTAGTAGAATTATAATTGAACTGTGCGTCAACACGTGCTTATTTCAATAATTGCGTGACTAGTTTATGGATATTTTCTTCATTTTTTTTTTGTCTTGAGAGCCGATTCAAACGCAACCATGCATAAAATACATATACGACAAAATATTTCGTCTCGAAATAAGAAGTTAGTCTAGCTAAACTCTAGTAAATTCCTCACTAACTACATAAATAGTACCTACTATACTAGGCTAGGTCTAGTCGTAACCTATAAACGGTAACAGTACTCATGCCGTATTTCCATTCCATTTGATAAGAATGTTAACAAACTTTTAAACATTATGCGACTGTGGACCGTCAATTGTAGTAGGTATAAAAACTAAATAATTTAATTGGATGAATCCCCAAATTTTTGTTTTAATCACCGCGAATGACCACATCCACATTTGTGTTCCTAAATTACACTTTGTTTTATATTATTTTCTATTGATAAATGAATCTTTATTTTTAATTTGAAAAGTGAGGTATTTTATCTTATTAATCGTCCAAGATTTTTAATTACATAGTTTTGTAAACTTGAAAAAGTGGTGACAAAAAATTCGGATAAATGTGTTGTATAATCCCCTTTAAGAGTGATTGTTAAACCAACGGGCTTGTTAACATTTCTATCAAGTTCTATTGGAGTAGACTTTAGTTCTAATAAACTGTAATCGGTTTTAGCCGGCTAAGGGTCAGTAACTACACACCGAGATGCGTGCGTAACGCTGCGCGCATCGTTTATTATTATTTCGGTGAGAGCGAGAAAGTACAAGAACTAGAAACGCGGCGACGTGAACTGGCCCTGAATCGTAAAGCTGATATCAGACGCTTCACTCGAGTGAGTGTTAATTTTTATTTCATTCCAAGTTCACATGAACCTGTGATTGAGAATACACTAGATTCTGAATTAGCATCTCAAATATGGCCGAAAAATATAGGCATCGTGGCCTATGTAGGTTGCGTGATCAAAAATAGAACAAGCACCAATCACCAACAATGTTTTGTACTTATTTCAAAATGACTATTTTCAAGCATCAAGCGAATTTGATTTTGAATATTCTCCAATAACTAAGTCCTAAACATTAAAATATCGCAAACATGATTGAACTTTGTTATTGTTGATATTTAAAAAACTTTTCTTATTTTTTTCACATAGGTAATTAATAAAAATAACAATATTATATCTTCCTAACTTTTTTTGCTTTGATTAATTTTATGTTCAGACATTTGACTTGAAAGACGCCAGATAAAAGATATCAATGAAAAAAAAGTAAAGCGTCTGATATCAACTTCAACAGCTCTCGCCGTATGGCGACAGAGGATTTTTTATATATCTCGTTATAAAAGAAAAAAATGCTATTCTTTCCGAACTTGAATAGTGAACATTTATTTTGTTCAGAGGTTGAATACGCAGCGATGTTTTCCGAACAATGAAATAACTATATACTTTAGGGCTCTTGTCCACAGCTGGTTTGTACCAAAGGCTGAAATGTGCCAAAGCCGTAAACATTTTGACACATTCCGTAATGACCGCTTTGTTTTGAATGTACCTACGTAATTCACTACCACACTGAAGAGAATCCGGCGCAGGTTGCGGAACCAAACTCGCTCGTGCCGATTATCAAATTGGCATGACCCGCAGCCCGTGCGAGACTTACTGTGTGGCCAAAACTTAAAGGTAGACAAATGAATTCTATTTTAATTGAGAGCTCTTATTTACTACATGCCTATTATTTTATATATGTTTAAGTATGGCCAACACTTTTATTCTGAGACCATACCAAATACCTCGATACATTCTTGTACATTAGTGTATACTATTTACATTATTCGAAACAAAAAATATTTATCAATACCAACATACAAGTTTAGCCTAGAATACACATGCTATATATACTATATAGCACAAAACCCAAAGATTTCGAGCAGATGATGCTACTTAGTAGCATATTATTAGCACCTGTACATACGAAAAAGTATGAGTATTAAACAAACACGGAGACCACGCTGTAAGTGAGCATATAAGTAAATTAGAAGCAAACAAGTGCGCTCTTTATTATAGCATGTGTATTCCAGGTGTATTCCATTATTACTGTAGTACAAAAATAAATAAATGTAGTTTGATTGTAAGTAGAACATAGTTCGTACCCTACTTTAACTAACATTATTTATTTTTTTACAAGGATTGATTGTTTACATTAAAATACCTTAAATATATTAATATGTGTACTTATTGCAAATAAAAAAATTATAATTTTGCTTAACTATAATTAATATAAATCGTTATATTGCATACTAACGTGCAGCAGTTACCAGTTATAGGATCACACAATGCGATGCGACGCTCGGCGTGCAGAGCCGCGGTTTTTACGCCGGCCGTACATAATCAGTCAAATCAGGAGCCACGTGCATAAGCGGCGGGCGTAGACACTTGCTCCGCACGAGACGGGTCACAGTGTGATGCCGCATACCGACGACGACTTGTTTCTTGTTTTAATCGTATATTATCGCGCTTGAATGCGCCGCCAGGCGCTAGTGCAGAGGAAGTTCTTAAGAAATGTCAAACATATAGTTGACATTTGCGGGCTTTTTTATCGCGGATTTATACTAAGGCCGCGTGCACTTAAGACAGATTATTCATCGCGCTCCAAAGAGGACTTCACGATTACAATATCACCGATACACTACCTATTTGACGGAGAAAAAGGTATTCAGTGTGCGCACTCCATTCGTCAAACGACAACCATCATACGTTTACGGACGATACATATTCGCGTCCAAAGTGCGCGCGGCCTTACTGTGGTAAAGATTGTGCCATTCCGCGCTGCACCATAATTGCGCACACACTTGGAATAGCATTTTGACAATTTCGACAATATTCATTACATTATTATTCTAAGCAATCGTTATTTTTATGCAAAAGCATGCCTTTTAATACTTCAAGCGCGTATTTCATAGACTTGTACCCATTTAAATTTTATTTTTTAGGGTGCGATCTCAGACTATCGAGATTTTTTTCGGCACTCATACTTTTATGCTTCTAGTCATAACGTACTTATTCGAAATTATCAAACGCGCCGCGGACGTTCACAACTCGCGCAACTGCGACGCGTGTGTTTGATAATTATGAATAATATGTGTGTTATGACGAGAGGCATACGGCATATACATATTTGAAGCGACTGCAAGAGGCGTGTGTGACAAAGGCTGCTCGAACGCGATCAGCACGCGATGAAATTTGTGTCGAAATGAACGCACTCTCGGTATTTACCACTGGCTTCGCACAGTAAAATAATAAAATATTATGTCTGTCTTACATACATAAAGACCATAACTAAAAATATGGCCGAATAGAGCCTCGTTTTAATAATACATATGTATCGTAATATTAACTTGAATGAAGCCTGGGACAGTCGTTTGTCTACAGATATGAACATGGATACTAGACCCTCCTTCACTGTACACAGTTACACACATACATACATGAATGCAATAACGATGTGGAAAAACAATATTTTTTTCAAATAACTTCTGCTATTTTAACTAAATTTAACACTGCAAAAACCTTACATAAATGATTAATTTGGTACATAAACATACCATTTCGGAAAATAGAAGTTTTAAACTTCATTATTCAGCATTGTCGTAACGCACTCTGCAAAGAATAAGAAAAAGCAAGTTTTATGTTCCATTGAATAAACTCAAAAAAGTAAGTAGAGTGGAAAATATATTATGGCAGGAAGTTGCCTATCTACAGGGCGGGCCAAAAATTTGTTTACTTTTGCAAATGTATCGAATGTGATGGCACCGCCGCGCCTAACGCCGCGATTCTCTCGCCAGTGGAGATGGCGCATAATGGTGGCTTTTATTACCAATTAAGCCCAACGAAAAACAGTAGTCGTGTTTTTGCTCTATCCAATTGTAATTTCTGTAAGTGGGATCCGTCAAGGTAGTTAGCCCGCGAGATTACGCCAATAATAATTCCGTACTCGATGGGCGTTTTTTTTTACTAGCCTGTCCTGTCTCACTCCTGGGCACAGGCCTCCCTCCACTCCTTCCATCTTTCGCGAGTCTGCGTGTCCTCCTTCCAGTTTTGACGGAACCTATCTAGCTTGTCCCGCCATCTCCTACGTGGTCTGCCGCGACCCTGCTTCACTGTCTCAGGGCACCAGTTTTGTGCTATTTGGGCCCACAGCTGGCGGCAAACATGTACTGCCCAGTCCCATTTAAGTAATAGGACAAGGATAATAAACTTGACCTCACCTCTGACGCTGACCACGCCTTTTGCTCAAACGACGTCCAGATGAAGGGTCCTGCAATGTGAAGCGATTTGTAGTTTCTGGAGCCACTCTCAAGTTCCGAGAATCTACGGACCGAGCCTTGCCCACCTGTTTATGAAAATATTTCGTCTTTAGGGATGTTTTTTTTATCTATGGACAACATTAGACGTGAACTTACCTTATCCATAAATTTCTTTATCAACTCAGGGCAATTTAAGTTGTCTTCTGGTTCCCAAGAATCAAATTTGCTTGCCCATCCTTTCCAATGAATAAAGAACTCCCTGTTTCCATTCTTCTTGTGACGAACCTCTAATATGCGATCAACCTAAAATAAGGAAAATTATTTTAGGGAATATGCATGTAATTTGTTTTTCACTATGGCAGTTGCGCCAGGGTTGCCCGCGAAACTCAAAGTTTCACTCCGGAAGGTTTTAGGTACAGTATTTCTAAAGTACTTAAAGAAATTCTTGAATTAATTCTTTGACAGACTATGCACAGCCTTAGCAGCTGGGTTTATTATGTTTGTTTCAAATTCAAATTCTTTGATGCGAACTAAATGTACTTTTTTTTTAAAGATGTTATCAATAGGTAGGTTCTGAGAACTTAGTGGCCTGGTAGAGCATTGCAATTTAGATGGTTTTAAATGTTGAACTAAAAACTAAATATACATAAACTCAAATTTACAGTTATATTAGTTATTATTATTCATAAATTTTGCACAAGAATTCTATATACAGTGAAAGTTAATCACTTTAGGGGGGTGAATTTTGTATGGAATGAAAGTATATACGAAGTTCGTCATTTCTGGGATATCCCATAGAAGTTGGTGTGCACAATGGGATATCCCATTAGGCACACCATTACCATACTAACACTTTTAGTTTCACGAATTTGCAAAAATAATAAATGGTTAAAATAAATATTTGTGTTAAACTTTAATGAATCTCAAAATAATGAGTTGTTGTATTGGATTATTGTAAATAATAAATTTATAGCACGACACTGATAAGGTAGGTACTTGTTGTTTATTTTAATCTGAGATTGAAGTAAAAATAACTGCCTGTTAAGAGAGCTTGATTTTAACTATTTTCTTGCAGTCGCGGTTTTTTTTTAGTAATTGCTGACCGCATTGACTGATTTCAGATAAACGGTACCTACAAAAACGTAAAATTAAAAAAAAAAAAAAAGTAAAGTTAAAATACAAGAGTTCAACATTCACAACTGATTGATACGCTTCCGTGCCGAATCAAACATCAATCAATTTTAAAAAAGAAGTCCTATAAAGGCTACTGACAAATGAAAAACCTCAGATAGCTGTATGCTGCTGCTTTATGTCAGGGGCAAGGCAAATCAGTAATTGAAAATATGTAATTTTCGATACGACAGCCCTGTCAAATGGTTGTGAATAGCTATGCAACTGTGCTCAGAACGAAAGAATAGAAACATTGGCCACTTCGAACATTTTACAAAGGCAGATTGTTTTCAACTGAAACATCTTCGAAAAAACACTTTTTTTAAATAACTTTTAATGTTTATTTTATTCCCTCAAAACTGGGCTGGTATAGAAAAAAACCCTGAAGTAAACCATATTACATCAGGGTTTTTTTGTGTGACCCATAGCTCTTCAGATCATAACATCACGCCTTTATTGCCATAAGGGTTAGCCAAAGGTAACACATACGTATATGAAACTAAGAGAAACTAAGTTATTTATTGTGGTTGTAAAAACTTAAGTTACCTGAAGTTACATAGAAACATCATAATACTTTTTAATACTCATGGGAACCAACAATACCCCACACGCTTATGTGCAATGCACATTGTTTTTTTTTTCCATCCAACCCAATTATTTTTTCGTTATTTCACTACATCATTGTTTAGTAGTGCACAGAATACACCTTTAACTAATTTGCATTGATCTTAATAGTCTCCGTGTAAAACAACTAGAAGAAATCCAGAAGGAAAACCAAATGGACACAAGGAAATTACAAGGATGCCGTTTTTGCCATTTGGCTACTTTTAGGAACACTCATAATCACCCTGTTTATATTACACAATTCTATACATTGATTGCTTCCTTACTTCATACTCAGCATTTTCATCAGCATTACTATCATCCCAGTCATGTTTGGCCCTTTTAGCAGGTACTTTGGTTTCTTTTTTTGCTTTCCTTTTATTATCCTTCTTCTCTGGTTTACTTTCTTTGTTTTTAGAATTCTCTTTCTAAAAAAAAAACAAACAGAAAATACAAAAAAGCCATCAAAAAGTGAGCATTCTAAGATTCGTCAAAAACAGTAGTCTCTTACCTCATCATTATACTTGTTTATTAGTTCAGGACATGATAAGGTGTTCTCAGGTTCCCAGGTATCATTATCAGCAGAATAACCCTTCCAACGTATTAAGTAATGAAGTTTTCCTTTGATCTTCTTGGAGTCAACCACTTTTTCAACCTAAAATGTTTGTGTGCTATTTAGAATGGGCTACAAATAAAGTTCACCTAGATCATCTAAAATTAAATATAGGGGTACTATGGAAGGGTAAGGTTTAAAATCAAGTCGCCTGAATTGGGGGGTGCCGGGGAGGGGGAGGAGGGGGTGGAGTCGCCCCCCACTTTTACCCCCGCCGGAGGTGCGTAGTTTTTTTTATTAAATATTGAATGTAAAATGTTATAAATGTATTGAATGATTTCTGAGAAATTTCGCCTTATTAGAGAGGGGGAGGGGAAGCAAGCAATAATAACAAGGCCTAGGCGAGGGAGCCCCGGTTAAATAAATACCAAAACACCAAAATTTTATAATTATATATTTTTATAATTATTTTCTGTCACTGTCAGTGTCAACAAAGTTGTTTTCGAAGGAACTTAGCTTAGCTGCGCCGAAATATTTAAAATTATTTATTTTAAATATTTCGGCGCAGCTAAGCTAAGTTTGGGGTGCTTGAGATAAACCCCATTGACCAGTCAGAATCCTCAAATGCAGGCGACTTGATTCTAAACCCAACCCAAATGAAAAACTTCGTTTTTATTTAGCTATAGCTTCCCAGAAAACTCACAGACACAGACATTGCATAGGGTCTTGTTACTGGTGGACATTTGGATTAAACCCCATGCATTTTTGGTCAATGTCCTTCCGTGTTCACCAGAATGAAAATGATTTACTTTTATTTATCATAATAATCTTTCTCAGAATTAACTCACTTTCCAGGTACAATAGACAAATGATAATAAATATTCAGAATCAATTTTGTTTTACTACAGTCAAACAAAAATGCTCTAAGTTTCTCAGTTTGTCAGCAAAACTAACATGCAAGAAAAAAATAATACTGAGAAAACAAAAGGATATTTGGGGTGCCGAATAAGTAACAATGAAACATTTGCGATGACGTTACGTACTGAGAGGTACACGTAGCGATGCGGTAGGCGGTAGGGGGAGGGGGATACGCATAACATGACTAGAAAATGTAGAGTGAACGGGATAGGTATTATCTTTTAGAGTAATATTCTATATATATCTTTTAGAATAATATTATTTTGGGGTGATAGGTGTCATTACTTTGAAGTGTGGTTACAGACGAACAAGAAAGAACAACAGCCATACCATAATGATACATTTAAATTGTTTCATTGGCCTATTTATATATATCTTAGTATGGCATTCAATTGATTTTTAAACTACGGAGATTATAGTAATTACACATAGTGTGTATTGAGGTTATGTAATTTATTTTTTAAATGTAGCCAGTATGTGAAACATTTTAAAAATAAACTTAAGGGCTTTAAATAAGATATATTATGCTGCCTTTGGATGAGCAAAACTTTTTTCTTTGAAGATCTATTGCTTTTATAATGTACTTCATTTAAAGTAGTCTCAGCTGGATAAAAATTCTGTTTTTTTCCTAGTCCAAAATGGCCATTGTTCTTTGATCCACAGCTATGAAACGATTTTGCAAACAATTAGTTTTAACCTGCAAATAATTGATATGCATGTGCAACTAACTTTTACAGCTGGTTAAGTTAAGTTCCAAGAGGGCGAGGACCCATGTTTATTGAGTTGGTTTCCTTCGGATTATTTACCTCCTAAGGAAACAAGAACTGCCACAACTAACAGGTTTCAGAAAAATGTACTTTTTCTTCCATAAAATAGAGGAATTACGGCGCCATTTTTCTTGCAATCCGTGGGTCGTAGGATAGTGTCCAAAGTCGCATATTGCAATCGATTAAAAAAACAGTTTTATGAGTAAGTAGATATTTTGTTTTTATTCTAAAGGACCTGTTCAAGCACACCATTGATTGACCCTTTGGTACTTTCCGGACATAGTATTGTCTACTGAGCATAATATGATAATAAAATATTACTGTTTACAAACACAATTATAATACAAACCTCGTATTCCTCTTCGGCGACATTTTTCTCAGATTTCCTTTTTTTAGACTTGTTTTTAGCTTTTCCCTTTTTCTGAGATTCTTTGGTAGTACTTGTAGAAACATTCTCATTTAGTTCAACATTTTCAGTCAATTCTGATTCGGGCTCTTTCTCATCTGGGTCAGCTTGGCGTTCAGCGTCGGCATTAGCATGCTCATCATTAATAACTGACCCATTCGTGGATGATATCACATCATCATCCTCTCTGCGACTCTTTGATATCTTACGCATTGTGGCAATGAATTCTGTTACAATAATGTACGAAAATAATAACTTAAGCAATTGGTGTTGTAAGAAAGGAGGGAAAATCCGTGGTAGGTACTTACAGGCACGCTTTAGCTTGGCTTGCTAACAAAAACACTATGCCCGGCCCAGAAAATGTTGCAAGTCGAATGAAATATGAACTACTTTTATATTGTCTATGAAAAAAAAAAGTATGGTCTGTTTAAAAAATGTGATGAAAATCAAAACAAATGGATCTGAAAATCTACCTCTGGATGCCAATTTGTAGGGCCACATAAAAATTGAGTGCTTTGATTGATTATTTGACTATAACCCGAAATTCTAATTTTCAATTACCCTAATTTAAATGTTGTTTAAAGTTTATCCTCAATGGGGAAGGTCGGACAAAGCTAATTTTAGATGGCGCGACCATAGCTAGGTCCCTACGGCCTTTAAATAATTTGACATTTCGTTCATTCATTCCATTTTGTGATCATATGAGTTTTTCACTATTTCGTTATTTTCGGTTATTTCATTATTTTAGGTTGTCTCATTATTTTATTTAAGTACTTGACGTGGCAAGTGACAGAATTTTAAACCTTGAATATTTACTCGGAATCTCTACGTTCTCTAGTTTTAAACCACAATCTTCTAATTTTAAGGTCTTTCGGGAAGTGGTGCACTCCAATTTCGGAGTATCTAGGAACACAATAACGCGTCAATTTTCGCTAAAATGAAATAAAACCACATCACGCCTTGTATTATTAGCTTGTGTTGGGAACTAGCTACGACAGCGCCATTTTGACAGTTGCCTTCCCCATTGTCGTCGATATTTTTCCGTTATAATTGAATTACGTTATTCAAACATTTTAATTCTTGGAACAACTGGTGAGACACCAAAACTTTCAAAATAATTATAGAATATAATATGATATTTTTCCCTTTACTGAGTGATTGGGTAAGAATTTATTTAGCATAATGATGTTTTGTTTACACTTTCATCAGATAATTTTACAAAGCAGACAGTAACTAACGCATGTAAAGAGCGGTTGGAGGATGGATTGCTTTCTGTCTTTTAAATTGTAAATAGAAGCACATTTTTAATGGGGAAGGCAACTGTCAAAATGGCGCTGTCGTAGCTAGTTCCCAACACAAGCTAAAAATACAAGGCGTGATGTGGTTTTATTTTATTTTAGCGAAAGTTGACTAGATTTTGTGTTCCTAGATACTCAGAAATTGGAGTTCGAATTTCTCGTAAGCCCCTAAAATTAGAAGATTGTGCTTTAAAGCTATTCGTACAGATTTTTTTGATTTCGAATTTATGTCGTGAACATTTTGAAGAAAGTGATTACGAGGAAATATTAATTCTGACACTTTCCATGTCAAGTACTTGATTTAAAATACTGAAATCACCGAAAATAACGAAATAGTGAAATAAAATCAAACTCATGAATGAACATAAAATGAAATGAATGAACGAAATGTCAAAATTTTTGTAGGCCGTAGGGACCTAGCTATGGTCACGACATCTACAATTAGCTTTGCCCGACCTTCCCCATTAATGTCCGAAATGCATCTTGGTTCAAGCATCTGTCTTGGAGCTTGCTGTCAGTATTTCCTTTGCCTCTCCGGTAGCGACCTCTGTAAATACCGTTGGTATGTATTTTAAGCGCGCACCGGTTAAAGCTGGGTCCACACTTGTATCTTCTTGAAATTCAAAATCAGGCGTATCTTATCGAGTATTCGTATCTTAAGTATGGACGCCCATTTTGACCGCATCGTAACACTATTTTTTGCTTGCCGATTGGGCTAAAAACCACGTCCCTAAGTGTCAGGATCGTGTAGCAGCATTCCGTATCCACTTTGATGATCGGGAAAAAAGCGGCCTCGAGGTGGAACGCGGTATATCATGTATCAAATGACATAATCGTATCGTGACACAGTTTCAAAATTCGCCCATACTACGTACACACTGCCGACTATGATACACATAACTGATACTAAACGTAATGTACGCGGATACAAACGAATCAGGGTTTACCAGCTACGGTGCGTGGCGTGATCGCGTATCATTTTTTATCTGACGGGTCGGAGGTTCATTGGCAAACAAACACCGACTCGTTCTTTGTATAGTTTATTGCTTAGAGTACTATAATTAATTATAAATCCCCTAAAATATAACACAGTGAATTTGGTGGGAAAAAGTTGACCTTGTCAGTTAGTTACTTGTCATTTTGACAACCACCCTCATCTAGCTCATTCTGTTACTGTTGCCAACAGAAAACAAATGTGGAGCGTTGCGTTCGCCACATATTCAAACTAGCGACAATGATACACGTCGATGCTACGCTACGGTGATCTGATTCACTAAAATTATGTCTGGACTTAGCTGTAAGCCGGGTCCAGATAAGTATCATTGGCTCGATCCGATCACCGTATATGTATCGCCGACGCGTATCATCGCCGCTCTGATACGATATACGATACGACCAGATCCATTTCGAGTCCGTTTTTGCCCGAGCATCAAAGGAGTTCACCACTCTCGTTTAATGTGCGCATCATTTGGTCCGTGTCCACAAATTATTCTCTCAGGAATCTGAAGCAGTAGATCTGGGAAGAACTCTCCATCGAAGTTTTTGTAATTACCAACAATGTGCTGAAGTTCTTCCTCCACTTCCGTCTGTTTCTGTGTCTAAATAATTCCCTTTGCCACCAACGTTTTTGTTTTGACTTTTTTGTAATAACTTGTGAATAAAAATAAAACAGGCATACGAAAATGCTAAATTCTCGTACACTTTAACCGCAACGACGACATGTTTGATCGGGAGCTGACACAAAACTGTTGCCAGTTTGATAAGCGATCATGACAATTCTTGAAGATACGATGTACATGATATGGAGTAAACGAAATGGCGCGATGGCGTGGCGCTAACTTGATACGATACTATGAAAGATACGGTGATCGGATCGAGCAGATGACATTTCTAGACCTGACATAAAGGAATGGGTGCGCCGTTCAGTTGTTAGCGATACTTCGTGAAACAAATCACCTACAAACCATTTCATCAAAAGTTTGGTAACACTATTTTTCAACACATTTGCTCATAGAGTGGCTCTTATTACACCGCTTTTTAGTTCATAATGCATGCACGAAACATGCGTGCTTTTTACTTAACATTACCGCACTCGTGTTTAATATTTAATTTTTTCTTTTATTTCATCTCCGTAAAGAGTTTTTATGTATAAATACAATGAATATTTGTAACATCTGTCCCAAGAAAATGCGAAATTATTAATAATACCAATACCATAACACAAACTGTAAAAATGCCAAAAAAAACTGTTCGGTATCATTTTGAGAATTGTACTTTCACTAATTGTTTCAATAATTAAAGATAATATAGAAACAATACGAGTCGGTTTTTTGCCTCGCAAGTGTGTTGAAAAACGTCGTGTGACACGCGTTTGCATTGATCATTACCCACTCGGCTCCCTTATCGCGAATAAAACCACCTCGGGGGTAATGACCAAAAGAGCACACTCGTATCACAATGTACTGTTAATTTTAGATTCGTTACTTTTTTACCTCTCCGTCGTTTTAATAAGATACATTAATAAAATTCTAATAATATGTAGTTTAGTAACAAAGTGTTTATGTCGGCTCATTATCGCGTAAACTGGTTCGTACTCCGACACTAAATAGAAATTATATTGCTAATAGTTCTCCTACGAGTAGGGTTATTTGGTTGTGGTTTTAAATAGATATAGTAGTGTGAATGTAAATTGTGATGTGAGATGGTGGTTTGCTTGCCGGACTTAGAAATCAAACCGTGTTTCTTTTGTGTGTGTGTGTGTGTGTCTGTGTCGCAAATCAAAACATTTTAAATCGGTTCAAAAGATAGATAAATGTGCGGTCCATGCAGCTGAGACACCTGCCGAGGCTGATGCTGCATTGCCTGAACACTTCCGCGTCACTGGTGAGATCGTTCCGTGCCCTAAGCTGTGCTTCTAAGCTGCGACTGCGTTTTGGGTTGTCGATTCATGTCCGCGCGCATGTTCAACATTATTTTAAACAATTGTTATAGCACAGTGTATTCATATTAAATGTAGTAATGCGGGATAAACGAAGCTGTTATTCTGGCACACAGTGTGATCGAGTCCTTTGACTTCAAACATAAAAACACAGAAGCGCCGCACGGCGATAGACGTACTGTCTATCGCCGTGCGGCGCTTCTGTGTTTTTGTAAAAGCTTGTAACAATTGCCTTCTTAATTCGTAATGTTAACACTATAAGCCCTTCTTACCCCTGGACATCAATGTTTTATTAAAGCAATATTTAGTACTTATTTCCGTACAAGTGATTTGTAATCTTTAGAAATAAATTATTTCAGACCGTATAGTACGGTATCGCTCTTGACCTAATACCCATACTATACTTGACCTAAACCATAACTACGTTGACCAAGTTCGCTTTTCACTGACTATTATTATTGCTTCCTTTCGTGTATAAATGAAAGCCGGTTTGAGTTTATTTTATCTTGATCTAGGTAATATTTTTCTCAAACATACCAAAGTTGTAATTTAGCAGAGGCTGAAATTATTATTTCGCTATTCATAACTACGAGTATTTTGTGGGTATGGACGCTTTGTTGATGCGCATCTGTCCGCATCTGGCGGACAGGCGCGGTTGCGCGCGGGAGGCGCATGGCGGCTGGGATCGAGAGAAAGCGGAGGGTAACATTGTTTAAGGGCGCAGTCCGGTAAAGGAATGAGAACCGCTATTTTTTATAGCGGTGCTCAATGTTTAACAGAAGGCTGGCCGGTACCTGCGGCTGACCCTTGCGTGTCTGTTGCGCAAAGTTTAAAAAATATAATTCGTAAAGGTTTCAAGTACGGGTTGGAACTAGGTATGGACGGACTGAGCGGTTCTTTTGTGACCAACACCTCGTTTCCAAAAGATTCCAAAGGAATAACCCCCAATCACTTAATCCATTAACAACGCGTGAACGAATAGCGGCATTGATTTTCGATGCTGGCTCGTGGGATGAGGTTAAAAAGTATGCTCAGCAAGGTGTTAATACGGTGTATAAATTGATGTACTACAAATTGCTTGCTGTCAAGGTCGATAAGACAAGAGAAGACAGGATACGTGACATAATTATTCCCTTAGACCCCAGGGTCAACCTAACTTCGACTTTAAAAGCCCACTCATGTAATTTCATTAACCATTGCTCTTGTCCTGTTTTAGTTTAAACAAATTCTATCAAATAGCGTTACCATAGATTGCCGTCTCGGCTTCCAACAACACATTGAAACACTGGTCAAAAGAACCAGAAAATTAATTTTCATATGAAAAAATCTGAGACATATACATCGGTTATTGAGGACACATTGCAATATGCCAATCTTTGTTAGTGAGTGTATTGCATTGCCATTTGGGGCAGTACCTCTAAAAATTAAATGATCATTTTAGAGAGAGCTCAAAGAGCTATATTCATAGTGAGTTGCTTTTTCACAATCCTCTATTCAACTTTACCAACACTACCAAGTGCTAACCGTCCGACAGTTGTTTATTCTCATAACTGTAATAATGGAAAATAAAATGAAACACTGATCTTCCCTTACATCACGATTTCCAAACACGGAATAGGCGAGCATCAAATGTTTGCTCAATCACCCGCTTAAAACCCGTATCGTAAAATCACTTAGACGTCATAAACACAACATTGTTCGTTACCCCATCATTTATTCTTATTTTACTTTGTCACGTTATGCTGGTTATGCATATCTTATATAAATCCGTGAACTTTTGCTTGACTTTACACCTCTTACTTCTGAATTTTGTTTCTAGAAGTAACTGTAAGTATGAATTAGTTAAATCAGATTTTAGTCAATTTAACAAAAAAATAAAAATATAAATTAAACAATTTATTTATTTTTCCAATTTTTCTGTTAATTTTGTAGGTTCTACTTTTACTTAAATACTTAATTGCAATCTTAAACTTTTTTTAAATAATTTGACTCTCTAACCGTTCTGTAAATTGACATGTCGCTCCTTTATTCAAAAAAAGAAATAACTCAAAATTTACTAATTTCGAGTTTTTACCATAAAGTGAATTAATATAATAACTTCGCACGAAGAATACGTCCAGTCCAACAGAACGACTCGATACGATGGAAATGAGAGAGATAGACGACTGTCGTTCTCTTTTTGACTAACGCGCGCGAACGAGTTGGTACCAGTAAAGTGATCGCATTTAGTGATGCGCCGATTTTGCTAAACGTAAGATCTCTGAAGAAAATTGAAAGAGCGGAGTAAAACGAAATAAGATCGGTGTTTTACTATCAGGTAATTATTTTGCATGCTTTAATTTATTCAAAAAGTGCATTTGTTTTTGGTTGCAATTTTTTTGGTTTGTTTCTGTTTACTGTTTAATTTGTCAGGTTCGACTTCGTTTTATTTACAGTTATTTTTCTCTTTTAGTAAAATAAGGAATGTCTAATTTTAAATTTAAACATTAACCCTAGAAAGATAATCTACGTCCGCGAGACGTATCGTGAAATTAAATTTCGTTGTAGTTTTTTTATTATTAATCGCAGCGCGCTAGCTGCGCGAGTCAACTCAGTCGGCGGCCGGAGCTCACGCTAAGCAGCAGTGGCGCCACAGTAAGTACGTTCAAATAAAAGATATACCTATATCGTACGTCCGCGAGACGTATGATTATCTTTAATGCAACTTTTGCAATCATTTGAACTGGTTGTTTATTGTTATTTACACTTATTTATTATTATTTTCAGGTATTAATTATTATTATATTTTAAATGGTGTTGGATAGTTCTCAAATTAAGAACTTTTTATATCAAAATAAAGAGGAATCGTCATCAGAATCTGAAAGCGAATGCGAAGATAACCTTTTAGAAAACGATGTGCAGAGTGACACTGAAGACGAATTCATCGATGAAGCTGTGGATATACCCGAATTCTCTGCTGAAGACCATTCAGAGTCTACTGCAGACCAAGCTGCGCCTTCTGATAGCCGCATGATTATTACTTTTCAGCGCACACTCAGAGGTAAAAATAATCATTGTTGGGCCACAAGCAAGGGTCGAAGTCACGGTAGAACCTCAGCAATAAATTTTGTTCGATCAGCTAGAGGACCAACGCGTCTGTGTAGAAACGTTTACGACCCCTTGTTATGTTTTAATCTATTCGTAACTGATGATATACTAAGTGAAATAGTGAGATGGACAAACGAAGAAGTTTCCCTAAAATGCCGAAATAAAGAAACCAATGATAGAGAAGCTGGAAAACAAGTAAAATTTCTGCTACTTTTCGGGAAACAAATAAAATTGAAGTCCGTGCGCTTATTGGGATCTTGACATTATCTGCTGCTATGAAGGATAACCACCTCTCGACGGAAGAACTTTTTGATAGCTCTTTTTCAGGAACACGCTACGTATCAGTTATGAGTCGAGACAGATTCGACTTTCTGGCCAATGGCTGTACTTTATGGCATTTTCAACATAGCCTTTGTAAATTCCTACGTGAATTATTGTTCTAATATTCTATCAAAGAACGAAAAGCCTCTAACCCGTAAGAACTTTATGAAAAAACTAAGTACAGATCTCACTTCGCCTTGGATGGAAAAAACGTTACAGATGCCAACTCTGAAAAGAACTGCGTGGCAAAATATAGAAGAATTGTTGCCTAATCCTAATGCAAACAGTGGCCAGGTTCAGCAAGAAGAGCCGCCTGTAAAAAAAAGAGATATTGTTCGTACTGTCCATCTAAACTCCGTAGGATGTCAAAATTATCATGCGTGAAGTGGAAAAAACCTGTGTGTGGAGAACACAACAGAGTTGTGTGCCATAAGTGCATTTAATAACCGAAAGTAAAAGACTGATTATTGTAGTAGGTATTGTTTACGTTAATTTAAGTTTAAAACTATAAAATATGAAAACATAAAGACTGAAAGTGATTTTAAATGTTCCTATAGAAGACAAGTTAAGTTTTTGTTAATTTGTAAAGAAGTTTACGATTTTTGTTTGCAATTTGTCAATTAAACTTTATTATTGCTAATTTATCGTTTTATTTCCTTAAATAGAATACAAACAATTATTTCAACCTATAAGGCAGGATAATACTTCCGTAGACTTACTAAAAAATCTTAATTTACTAAGGTACGTCTGACAGACGTATCATTATCTTTTACGCTAGTTGCTATATGATTATCTTTCTAGGGTTAACAAGATTACAAGAGTATTTAAATAAAATTGTTTGCGTTGCAGGATTGATAAGGAATTTTAAATAATAGATATTCCTTGTCCTCTTTTAGAATGTCTTCAAGGGCACGGAAAATATTGGGCTTAATTGTGGACGATACACCACCTGAGTATGAAAATACCTTACCGGACTATAGTTCAGAAATTCTCGAGGTGAGTAATTTATATTACTTACTATTATTACAGATTTACATTTTATTTATTTTGGTACATGGATTGCCACATTGGTCTAGTGGCTAGGTTATAATGACAGCGGATTGGTCTACCTATAATACTACTACACGCTCATGACGTGTACGTGTGACGAGTTCTACGAAATTTCTTACGATTATTCTTCAAATGCGCAGGCATCCACATGCGTTGCCTGCACATTGCTGCTGCGTGGTAAAGTGAGATAGGGTGCGCGTAATAAAATGTTATAACTGACTTCCCGGGTTCGATTCCCGGGTCGATTCGAAAATAGTTTTTGTTATTACTGTCAAAAAATCATAGCTTGGAGTAAGGAAGTTGGAAACAATATTTAGTAGGTACCTAAATTAAATTTTTATACTTTTCAGAAACCTCAGTTTGAGCACACATAATCCAAGAAATGTTTTCTGGTTCCTTATTATGATAGTGATTTAACCTTGACTGACAATGAAGATACTACACGATGTATAACTGCAGTGATAAAAAACAAAAATGAAGAACATAATGTGCGTCAATGTTCATCACCCTCAAGTTCGTCTTTGAGCTCATCGTCGTCAAGTTCAGACTCTGATAGTTCGGAATCATCATACCAAACAAACCCGCGTTCTGTATCTGCTAGACACCACGTGACTGTTGATGAATCAGACGACGATGACGTTATTGAAAATACTCCTCCGCAGGTGTTTGAGAATAGAAGGAATGTAAGTTATTGTTCAGAAGAAGGCGCTGTAAAAAGTCAACACTTGTTTTAATAGAAACAATCTTACAATTTCATTTCAATATTAATTTATCTTTCAGGAACTAAATCGAAAGAAAAGTTATTATACATGCCCAGTATATACAGATGAAAGTGAGATAGACTTAAGTGATACAGATCCGACATTTACAAACATCGAACCTACAAGAAAGAGGAACTATTTTTTTTGGTCAATCAAGCTCTTCTTCAACCAGTTCGTCTGATTCAAGGAGGGCTCCGAAAAAGGGACGCAAACATTCCAAAAATCCTTCCCAATGGAAACAGAACAAAATTAAACGTTTGCGTAATAAGGGAAAATCATGTTTCCATGTCAAAAACTCAAAAGAGTATTCTAGCCCGGTATCTCAAAGAACCTTGCAAGAAAAATGCAGACTTAAATGCACCACAAAGATTAATACAGATAGCAGATACGAACTCTTTCGGAAATTTTGGGATTTGGGAGATTTGGCAAAGCAGAGAGCGTACATAAGTGCAAGTATGGTTGATGTTCAGCCCAAATACAGATACACGAACGCTGAAATACCCAGGCACAATAACAAAGCATTTTATTTTATAGTCGACAACAGCAGGGTAAGAGTTTGCAAAACTTTTTATAAGGCCACGTTAGACATCTCGGACCGTATGATATTTACGGCACAAAATAAAATAAATGAAAATGATTTTTCACTCAATGATTTGAGAGGAAGACATCAAAATCATAAAAAAGCTGACCCCGAATTACGGGCTGCGATCATGGAACACATAAATTCAATCCCTAAGATTGAATCTCACTACGCACGAGCTTCTACAACAAAGGAATATATAGAAAGCAGCAAAACGATTAAAGATTTATACAATGATTTTAAAGAAAAGCAACAACAGAGCAATAAAGACGCAGGTACTTATATAACGTATTATAAAATATTTACAACTGAATTTAATCTTACATTTTTCCAACCCAAGAAGGATCAATGTGATCTGTGCAACTCCTATTATAATTCTAATGCTAACCAAAAGAAAGACTTAGAAGAAAAATATCAAACACATTTAGAAGAAAAGAATCGTAGTAGGGTTGAGAAGATCAATGATCGCATTAAAGTTAACAAAAATATCAGAGTAGCTGTGTATGATTTAGAGGCAGTATTGCAGTGCCCAAAAGGTGACACTTCCTCCTTTTACTATAAGTCCAAACTTAATTGCTATAATTTAACCATCACCGAATTGTGCATTGTTATTTTTGGTCAGAGTGTGATGCTAAACGTGGCGCTATAGAGATTGGATCATGTTTATGGGCGTATTTGAAAGCTTTAAGTGATGAAGACGATGATGAAAAGGAAGTGATATTTTATTCAGACAACTGTTGCGGGCAGAACAAGAATAAATACATCACTTCTCTGTATTTACATGCTGTGCAAACATTGAACATAAAGAGCATTACGCATAAATTTTTGATACGGGGACACACGCAGAACGAGGCTGATAGCGTACATAGCCTCATCGAGAGGGAGGTGAAGAAAAACTTAAAATCTGGTCCAATATATACACCCGACCAGTATATACCTCTAATTAAGAATGCCAAAAAATCTAAGCCTCCGTTAATTGTGCATGAGATGAATTTTGAATCGTTTTATGATTTGAAAATATTACAAGAAGAATGGGGATATAACTTTACAAGCAATACAGATGGACATAATGTTAATTGGAATGAAATAAAAGTTTTAAAAATGACCAAAGAACACCCTACCTTTTTTTCTACAAAACATCATATTAGGATGAATACTACAAGGAAGTTAATGTAAGAAACAAAAGAAAGAAGATGAAATCAACGACACAAATAACACTTCAAGCAGCATATTTCAATAAACAAGAAATAAGTGCAAACAAGAAGAAAGATTTAAAAGAGCTTATCTCAAAAGCATTGATCCCTTCCTTTTATGCAGGGTTTTATAATTCAATATTTTAAATTTATTTAATACTTGATTTCAATCACTGATCTCATGACTGATCTCATTTTTTCGTTGATTTTATTGGGTGATTTTTTGTGATTATAAAACTAAAATGATTAAGTTTATGGCTAGGCTTGAGTTAGCCATAAACTTAATAATTTTTCATCACACTCCCAATTTTAAATAAGTTTTTTTATATTTTGTAAATTTCATTATTTTCGCAAAACTTTAAAAGAAAAAGATTTAAGAAAGATTTTGTTTTGTTTTGATTTATAATTACATAGAACATTATAAGTTGTGTTTATACGAGGTTCTACATTCCAATTCAACCAATTTTTTATAATAAATACGGATAAAACCAAGAAACACGTCTTTTTTTAATGAAGAAATGCTTTTAAAATTAATTTTTAATTTTAATCAACACTGAAACAATTACAAACATTTCATAACAGTTTATAACATCAAAACGAAATATAACTAGCTAATGAGTTATTATTATGACTTACTAGGTGCGAATTTAGTAACAGCTGATGCGAAGATAACAAGGAATCACGTCGCCGAGTTATCAGCTGTTATAGTGAAGTGAAGGAATGGCGTAAACAGATGGATTATCCTAACCGTTATATTTTAGCTTTATAAACATATAAGTGACTTTAGATAAATATGAGGCTACGAATAAGAATGATTGCCACTAAAAGACTTGAAGATAAATGAAAACACTCTTTTAGTTCTCCTTGGCCCGACTTCGTCACCTGACTTCGTCCCCTGGGCGTGTGCAGTGCTACGCGAAGCTTCTTCAACGAGGCATCGACGATTCCTGCTGGAGCTGTCCCCGCTGAAGAACGCAACTGAAGAGCCTCGAGTTCGAAGTTTATTTATGAGACTGTTCCTTTTGAAATTGAGACGACGAGATCCTTGAAGGACCAATGTTAGCTCGGGGATCATCTAAAGCGTGGACTACTGTATTTAAGGCAAGGATTTAATGACGAGCTTAATATACAACAGTACAGGACAAACAGCTAATAACGAACCTAAAGTAAGAGGAGTATCGTCCGTCGCGGTGAAGTCAGCAGAAGCGAGTGGTCATCGGGCCGAACCGTGTAGTCGGCGCGACGCGCTAAACACGCGGCCTGCGCGTGCAGACAATGCCCAATGTGTTGTGTTGGGTTCGATTCCCAACAGTGCCCATTCAACTTTGGATAATTAGAATAACAACATTTGAGACTCGAACGATAGCTCAAGACTTAAAATATTTCGACAAGGGATTCAATTCTTGGATCGACAGGGTGGAAGATCAAGAACGCTGCTAAGGAGATGTGCAAAAACCGGAACGGTTAGTAGCGACAACTCAGACGAAGAGATTGAAAAGAATAGTACATTTACCACAGCAGAGCAGTGACATAGAAAAGAGCCGAGAAACCAGCTGAACCCCGCTTAAAGATTCACCGATGAAGCTCGACTTGAGTCAACCCTGCTGCGACGTCGTTAAAAGATGCCCTCCCATAGACAAATATCACCCGCCTCTCCACTAATCCCATGCTTACGTTAGGGTGCATACCCCGTAGGCTCTTATTATCCTTCCTATCCTAAGGGCACGTCATCCCTACCATTAAAGTGCCCCCCGGTCTACTCCTTGATATGCAATGGTATTTGTAGCACCATGAAGCATGAGGCTTCAGGTACTAGTGCAAATCTTGGGGTTCATTCGATTAATCGAGTCTGGTCAAACCACGCTGGGGTCGGTGCATTTCATTCATTCATTCATTCATAATAGTTCTCCTACGAGTAGTGGATTCAACTCTGAGAAACGCATAGCGAGGAGGGACTCTTAGTAAGTTATGCACAATTTGAGTTCTTATCACAACAAGTGGCCCAGTTTAACAAACCTTTTAACGAAAAGTTCCGACATTGCGAATACTAATTCTAGTGCTAAAAACAATAAGTCCGTTACATACCAAAAACGAGTTAAACCTACCAAGACCTGAAAATACACAAACTTCTGATTTTGTCGTTACTCATTAGGTACAAGAACGGTAAAAAATCCGATTTACCCTCAGGCGATTGAACCTTTTTTTATCTTTTTTTTATATTAATCATCGGAAATTACAATCACCCGGTGGCCGGTCAAATTATATATATATATATTAATTATCTCGTATCCATTAAATGATTATGTATTTGTGTACGCACTACGATACCAAATAATACCCTTCAGGATCGGACAGGGTTTTCGTTACATGCTGTATAACCATTATACACCTTGCTAGTTATCCTCGGTGTAGGTGAACCACCGGTGGTTCGCCTACAGTTTCGTGTCAAAGAAGCCGCCTGAGCGCGGCGGTCCTTTGTCGCATGCCGCCAAAGAAAAGTAGGACTAAAGAAATCTACGTTTTGCCTACGCGTAGGTATCAGCTGATATTTTATTGTAGGCTTACGCACAATGACCCCGATTTCTGACCTTCTGTTTATCAAGAAACAATTATTATTGAGGTAATGTGATGTGCTTTTGGCAATGTACCCACTGTAGGTATCAGCTTATTAAAACATTTACTTGTTACATACCTCTATCTATCTAGAACATTAGTACACATTCGACACCTTTTTCTTAAATTTGCACGTACTCTTCGCAGCGCACATGTGTACGATTTGAGTGACTCGAAAGCTTCCACAATCCGAGCTGTTACTTCGATTTCCGAATCACACATTCACTCACAAATAAAAATTAACATATTCAAATATTCCTGATTGGTATACGACATTGTTCGCGATACGATAGCGGCACGTGATACGTACGGACATCCGATCAAAGTCAAAGTCAAAGTCAAAGCATTTATTTCAAATAGGCCCATAAAAAGGCACTTTTGAACGTCAAAATTTACATTAAAAATAGAACTGATTCTAGGCGCCACTTCCAAAAAGTAGTTTCGTATGGAGAAGAAGTGGCAAGAAACTCCACCGTTACTCTTTTAAAATGTTTTACAATATTTTGTATACATTAATTATATTTCTATATGTGAAGACGATGCACCAAGAATAAAAATACTATACCACTATAAGTACAAAAAAAATAAAAATAAAGCAAAGGTAAATAAATTAATCACGTGATAGGTACATTGTGCTCAAATATTTACAAACAATTGTAAAAATATATGATTTTCCTAAAATATTAACTTGGAATAATACAGTGTGTGAGTAAAGTAAAAATAACCAAATATACAATACAATAAGCAAATAGTATGATTTTGTCTAGCCTCTAGATTGTCCTATGGAGCAGGACCAGCATGTTTCCAAGCATTCTTATCAAGGATATAATCTTCTAATTTGTAATATGCTTGATTACAAAGTGTTTTTTTTACATTAGTTTTAAACTTTCTTTCATTTAATTGCAATATTTCACCAGGTATTTTGTTGTAACACAACACAGTACCCCATAAAAGATCTATGTACTTTAGATAGTCTGAAAAATGGTTGATCTATTTTATTTTTATTTCTAGTGTTAATATTATGTCTATCACTTATTTTATTAAATAGATGCAGATTTTTTCTAACATACATAATATTCCACGCAAGCTATCTCCACGTGAGACTGGCGAAGTGTCCAAACAAGTAGCGACCAGTCGGCTACATCAAAGGATTGAGGACTCGTTATGAGTACCTACAGCGCGGCTAGTGCAGGGCGGTGTCCTTTGAAATAAAATAGGCAAAAAATAAAAGATTTCGCCGGCCGGTAGAGTGTTGTCAACTTATGAAAATTTACCATATTTAGTGTTACATTTCGCATGGTAACTAAAAATAAAAAAAACAATAGCTTTTGGTTTTTATGAGTTAGATTCGCCTATGCTGTGTATTTTTGGCTAAGCCCGAAATGGGTGATGCTGTTTTGAAGTGGCCGTATGGGCGCCAAACCATTATTTGATTTTAGTTTTAACTTGTTTTAATTATTTAGTACTCAATCTGACTTCCATGTTATTTATTAAATTAATACTTGTATTTCCGGTTAAGTCTATGCTAAGTTTCTATTTTGATTTATTTAAAATATTGTGGTTTCCGGTTGAATTTATGTTAAAGTTTCTATTTGACCTACTTCCTTTTGATTTATTTAAAATATTGTGCGTTTTCGGTTGACTTTATTGTAAGTTTCTATTTAAGGATTTATCTTGACACATCTGCTTGAATGATTAAAAAAGTTATTTATTTTGAGTTAATATTATTACGGATGTGTCTTGACACATCCGTTTGAATGATTTAAAATGGTATGGAATTATTTTGACATATCCGCTTGATTTATATACAATAAAATCTCGGTGACACATACAATGTAGCGCGTCGTAGATTTATTAAGTTAGAACGAAAACTAAACAAGTCACCTATTCTAAAGGAGGAGTATAAATCATTCATTAAGGATTATGAACGCTTGGGTCATCTCTCGTTAATTGATCGTCCCTGTTTTAATTATTTTTTACCCCACCACGCTGTAATACGCCCTAATAATGAAACTACTCAATTACGAGTGGTGTTCGATGCTTGGTGCAAATCTACCTCGGGAAAGTCCTTTAACGATATCCAACTGGTGGGGCCAGTTATACAAAACGATCTTCTGTCAATTTTGTTGAGGTTCCGTCGAAACGCTTTTGTTGTGACTGCTGATATAGAAAAAATGTACCGGCAAATATTAGTTGTCGAGTCTCAGCGAAATTTACAATTGATTTTGTGGAGAGACGAAGAAACAAAACCGTTGCAAGTACTACAGCTGAACACTGTAACTTATGGCACGGCTTCAGCTCCATTTTTAAGCACAAGATGTTTGTTAGAGTTGTCGCGTGAATGCGCTGATAAACCCGACGTACAGCATGTTATTGAGCATGATTTTTACGTCGACGATTAGAATATGGGTTCTAATTCAAAAGAAGATTTGAGAAATGTTGTTCATGAAGTCATTAATAAACTTTCAGAAGCCTTTGCGTAAATTCCGGACTAATGCTCCAGACATTTTAAAGGATCTTCCTATAACAAACATCTGTCAAGTTTTTAGCAAGGAGTCTACTGTTTTAGGTCTAAATTGGTATCCTCAAACAGATACTTTAAAATTCTCTACGGAATTCAAAATTGAATCGAAAATTACTAAGCGCAATGTTTTGTCTATGTCCTCTAAAATTTTTGATCCACACACCCATTATCAGCAACTACAATTATTCCAAAGATAACATTACAACAATTGTGGTTATTAAAAAACGATTGGGATGAAGAAGTTCCAAATAACATTACATTTCAATGGGACGAATTCACAAAAAACTTACATTTTATTTCCACTCTTGAGGTGCCCAGGCATATAGTCTGAACAGCACCAATTAATGTAGAATTTCATTGTTTTACTGATGCATCGCAGACAGCGTACGGCGCGGCGCTTGTTTGTACGTAAAATCAAAGGATTAGGCGTTATTCACCTGTTTTGTGACAAAGCAAAAGTAGCTCCTTTAAAACCGGAATTAACTATACCGCGCCTGGAATTAATGGGTGCTCTATTAGGTGCTAGATTGCTTACAAAGGTTTTACATTCATCAGGCTATAAATATTTTGAAAATTCACGTGCTGTTTTGTGGACAGATTAAACTATAGTTTTGGGATGGATTAATACCCAACCAAAAACCTTAAAAAGTTTTGTATGCAATTGCATACAAGAAATTCGTGAACTTACCGCTCAACATGAATGGCGATATGTGCCGACTCAGGATAATCCGACACCCCCCCCCCCCAATGGGTTCCCGCATTGACGAGGCGGGGGGGCTCAGTAGCCGTGGTTTGGACCCCCACGGTGAAGCTAAGAGGAACCCGAGGAGGGGCCGCTCGTCAGGGACGGTGGGGCCGCAGGGGAAGAGGAGTGTCGGCATGTCGTTGGCCACTCTCCCTATCCTCTGCGGCCGAAAAATGGTAAGCGACGGGGCCATTCATCAGACCCGTCGCAAGGGGTAAGGGGTTGGTCGTAGGCGGAGGGCGGACAACGCCCTCTTCCAGCCCCTCTAAATGGGTCCAGGGACGGCGGACTTGGGGACGTCCACAGCCCCCCATACATCAGGACCCGACGTGTCGGCGCGTAGTGTTCCACGCGCGCCCCTCTTAGACGTTGAGGGGGGAGTCTAACACCTCACTCCCCCTCCCAATTCCCAATTGCCTGAAATTAAAGTTAGTTTAATTGTACAATGTGAACAGAGTTTTAATTAATTTGACAAATTTTTTAGACTTTCTAAGCTATGTACAACGTTTTAAATACTGTAAAAATAAAAATAATAAATTTAAAGGTAAATTGACACTACAAGAATTACAAACTTCGCTAAAACATTAGCTAAAATATCACAAACTTTTTCCTTTGAAAAGGATATTCATTCTTTAAAAACTACAGGATTTGTAAATTGTAAATCTAATATTCTATCTTCGAATCCATTTTTAGATGATGAAAATATCCTGAGAGTCGGGGGACGTAGCCAAAGTGCGTTGCAACACTATAATAAAATACATCCCATTTTAATTGATTCTAAGCATGCGTTTACCAAGCTTTTATGAGGAGGAGCATCTGCGTCTACTACATTGCGGTCCTCAGCAATTACTTAGCTTCTAAGTTAAAACTTTGATGGGTAACCTACCTCATCCTAGAGTAAATCATCTCCGTTTGAGATCTGTGGGACCGATTTTGCAGGTTCGTTCCATATTTCCAATCGAAAAGGACGTGGTGCTAGAACTAGATATAGTAGATTATGCACCGAGGGGCTAAAGTTGTGTCTTATGTCACGGGCGTCATATTGAATCTCGAGCGCAATGAAGCGAGGGAGTTAATACAAGAATCCTGAATGCAGCGAGGGATTCAAGCTAGCCCAAGGCAAATACACCTTTAGCCCAGAGGAGGATACTCTACTTTTTACACCTACTGTGAGAAAATAATAGCCATAGTACGAAAAACAAAGTATTTATTAAATAAACAAACAGTAAGAATAACATATTTGGAACTAGTTAGTTATATGCACTTACATATTAATTGAAGTTAATGGTAACATTTGGGACATTAGTCCAGTTGTGCAAAGATAAAGTTAAGTTTTTATTTGGTACGTTTATAGATGTTGATGTGGAATTTATTTGAGTATTGCTCGTCAATGCTTCAGAATCTTGTATTTGCAGAGGAGCATTTTGGGTGGTGAAAGTTGGTGAAGGTGGTGCATGAGGCTCAGGGAAAGATGGAATGTGATGGTGTGATGTTGAAGGTTGTGGTGAAAAAGAATCAGATGACGTATTTAATGTGATGCTGTTACCAATTTGACAGCTTATTTTACTTTTGTTTTGTACAGAATTTTCAATGTAGCCCTCCGCTACTGTATCCGATTTCCAGCCACCATGGCGTTTCATTTGGGTTATATCTGCTCCCGCATCCGCCAACAGTGTAGCCGACGTTCGACGAAAACAATGACCTGTATAGAGCTCGATATTTGGTAATCCTAAGTATTTGGCAATTTCATTTGGCATGGCACTTATTTTGTTCTTCCCAATCACTTGACGGGTGCATTTTCCACTACTGAACGCTACAAAAAATCGGTTAGTGTTTATGTTAGGAGGCCGCAGAGCTTGATACTTTTCCACAACAAATGACCTTTCCCTTTTGGTTTTAGTGTCTGGCACCTTAATCAATAACAACTCTTCTGAGTGTTTTTCTATATCTTGGACCTTCATGTTTACCATTTCTTGACAACGACAAGCCCCATTCACTCCGAGAATTTAAGCCACCTGTAACAAAAATAAATTTTACCAACAACATGCGTAAATTCAGTAAGTATACTTAAGCGTTCTTGTTGCTATTTGCTACCATGTTGTATTTTATTTAGTTATAAATAAAATGATGTACTTACTTTTACGGCAAGATAACTATGATCAGGAGCTTCATTTAAAAAGGTTTCAACATTCATAGGTGTGAAAACTTTCGATTTCTTTGATTGGTGACCTTCCGATTTCCTCTTTAGAAATGCTAATAGCTTAGCGTATGTCTTGATATCTATATTGTGTTTCATGCTTATTGTTGACCTAAGCATTGAATAAGTACACCATAGGCTACTTGACTTCTGAGTACAAGATAAATGCTGAAAATACACTAATAGAACAGCACCCTAATTGCGTAATACACAATCAATCGGAATCTGAATCGTTTTGAAACAGATTGCCAATCCATTGCTTCTTAAGTTCGATAAAAAGTCTGCTCAACAATATATAGAACGCAATGAATGTTCTTGAACCGTCAAAATCAAACAGATTAGTCGTAATCGTTTACGAAAATGTGTTACGCAATTAGGGTGCTGGTTCCGAAATGGACTTGACGCCTTTCGTACTTTTCCATTTTTGGAAATTGTCGTAGGCTTTTATATAAGTTTCCTTTGAATTTTCCGGCAGTAAATCATGGGAAATATTATTAGCTTCGGTTGTAATGAATTCAGGAGTACAATCACTTTCATCACTCGACATTTTATAATACTTTGTTGATAAACTTAAAGTTTAAATGCCAAAAGTTCGCGCCTTTATTGAGCCTACCAATAAGTAGCCAAGACACGATCAATTCGATTTTCAAACAAAAAAGTCTCTTCTACGGTTTTGTCGTGTGCGTCTATGGATATCACTCTCATGGAAGTGGCGTTTGTGTAAACTAAGCTTTATACAGGGCTGGTAAAATGGTTTTGGATGATTGGCTGTATGCATTTTGAATTTAGAACGTCATTGGAGACGCTCGTGAAAATAGAGTATTTTTATAAAATGTGATAAATCGAATGTAGTCTATATAGGTTTTATTATTTATTTATTTATTCACAAAATCCACAGCAATCTTAGCGCAGTTTACTTAAAATAATTAACTAATGTTACAGCCAATTATGTAAGTAATGCAAGTTTTAATGTTATTCCATTCCTTTTAAAAAATGGTTCGTAGTTATCTAGTTATTCTTACAATATTATGTCTTCGAAAACATGACAACGATATGAAGAAGCAGTCGTTATGATTTTGTAGGAAATCGAGAATAGCTTTCCTCTTTCTGGCACTAAAGAGTGTTTGTTAGTACTATACTGCCAATTTAGCTGAGCATGTGAGATTCCAAATTCAAATCCCATTATTGACCAGCGGGTCATAATGAAATCCAGTACAACATTATTGACCGGCTGTGCCTCCGGCCACTAATGACTCACTTTAGGTTAAGGTTGCTTGACATATAATTTGACATTTTCGAGCAGGTGGTGTGAAAATGCTATTTGTGTCTCTTTGTATGTTTCGCCTCCAAGGCTTTGCACCTTGAAGTTGTTAGTGAGCTAAGTACTAATGCATTTATTTCATGCTGACGTAGGTTTATTTCCAGGCGAGGAAAGCCTCGCATAATTTATTGCGACAATGGTAGGAACTACCGAGGCAGCAAACGAACACCAACACACGCAGTAACGAACAGTAGGGGCAAATAACGAGTTAGGCAGAATGCTTAAAGCCGCCAATGAGTCCGTGACTGAGTTCGGAGCGAACGAGGGTATTGAATTTAAATTCAGTCCAGCTTATGCACCCAATTTGATGCAATCTGGGAAGCTTGCGTTAAAGCGGCTAAGTTCCATTTGAAACGAATCGCAGGTAATTCTAATCTCACATTTGAAGAGCTTTCCACTCTGTTTACACAAATTGAAGCAATATTGACTTCGCGTCCGTTGACACTTATGTCGACGGATCCTTCAGATTTTAACCCATTAATACCGGGCCACTTCCTGATCGGGCGTCCGTTGACGTCACTAGCATCACCTACAGTGGAAAAATTGTCGATCAATAGATATCAGCATTTAGAAAGACTGAAGCAACATTTTTGGAAAAGATGGCCGCAGGAATTTCTCTCCGAGCTACAACAGCGAGTCAAATGGCGTCGATCCAGTGGCCAACCTATCAAGATTGGGGTTGTCGTTGTTATCAAAGACGATCAGCTGCCGCCAATGAAATAGATTTTGGGAAGAGTGGAGAAGCTTTTTGTCGGACCAGACGGTTTATGCAGAGTGGCAGATATAACCACAAGTAAAGGAATCTTCCGATGAGCTCTAAACAAAGTCTGCATCCTGCCAGTTGACGATCCAGAGCTTCTTGAAAGCACGGCTTCCAAGGGGGGGGGGGGGGGGAGGATGTTAACAATACATACTCTGTGGGCGAACAGAAGTAAGAAATGGAGACGCTTGAACTAGCGCTAACTTCACGGCAGTATGGCCGCCCGGCGCCCGCGCCCACCGCGCGCCGCCATTGCAAACACACACATCACGCCGTCAACGCGAACATTACAAGTTTTTAATTCATCGCATTTTTAATGTGCATCCCACATCCTCACATAACATGACCTATGCCAGCGCAGTCTTTGCACACGCCAAGCCCCATCGCTTCAATAGAATGCAGACCCTCCAGAACAAATTCCTCCGTAGGACTACAGGCTCCCCCTGGTACGTTCGCAACGAAATCCTCCACGTTGACCTCAGGATTCCCACTATCCGTCAGTTTATGAAACGCATTTTAAAGCGTTTCTTCGATACCGCCGCGAATCACCGCAACCCTCTGGTTGTCAAGGCCGCTAGTTATATTCCCTCCACCATTAGTCATGTCCGCCGTCCCAAGCATGTCCTCACCGACCCCGATGACTACATAACTCTCATCCAGGAGAGCAGTAGGGCCACCAGTACAGTGCACAAACACAAACCGACATTCCGACCTCACCCGCGCCGAGGTCCCTCGCGAAGACCCCGACGTAACTGTCCCCCCCGACCCTTGCTCGACGAAGTGCCAGCCCGCGTTGTAGCTGAGCCTGTAGCTTTAATTTCCCCAGATAATAATAATCATCTAAATCAGATCCAGCCTGTCCCATCTTGCTGTCTTCCCACCAGCGACGCCCTAAGCCGAGGTCCGTACCCCACAGGGGGTGCCCTTAGCGAGCAGTCGCTTAGTAATGTAAGTTTTTCGCCCCTGGCTGGAGGCTTTGAGTTCGCTTAAGGGACAGCATAGTCCGGTTAAGTAGTCACGACCTCTCAAGGTCGACTACGAGATGCAATACACAAAAAAAAAATAGGATGGAGACACATTCTCTGTACGCTGCTCGTGGAATAAACACCCTGAGTTGAAGTAAGGTATTTTCTTTGTACTCTCATAAACATTTTAGCATCATTCTCTATTACTGTGTATTTGTGTGATATATTGGTGCAAACCAATGTCTGACTCCAACAACAACGGCGATGATGCGCCGACATATACGTCCCCTCCCAGAATAAGTACAGGCTATCCAAGAGTACCCCTCCCTAAAAATGCACAAGAGTTGCGAAGATTTCTAGGGATGATTAATTTTTACAGAAAATTTCTCCCTGGCGCCGCTCAAATTCAAGGCCCTCTCAATCAAGCTTGTAAGTGGCCCACAAGTTAAAAGAACGACGCCCATCACCATAACACCTGAAATTCAAAAAGCATTCGACGCATGCAAAAATAACTTGTTAGAAGCCACTCTCTTCTCGCACCCTGATCCACAAGCTGAATTAGCACTTTTTACGGAGCGACGCTTCAGATGTGGCCATCGGAGCTGTCTTACAACAACGAAAAAATTACAGCTGGCAACCACTAAGATTCTTTTCTCGCAAGATATCACCTGCTCAGACCAAACATAGCACTTACGACAGTGAATTGCTTGGAATACATGAAGGAATAAAATACTTTAGGTCGAAGCGAGAACATAGGTATAGGTATACCTATACCTATGTTACGGGCTGGTGTCCGCAACTCCACGTCAACGCGCGTATTTTGCGTACGGTGGGAAAATCAATCATTCGATCCACCCCAGCTCCTCGAGGAAGGCCAGCAACGCCTTGATGTTACTGACAGCCTCGCGTAGGGTACCTGGGTTACCGAAGTGCTTTGCCCTGTATGTGGCGACCACCGGGCAGTTTAGAAGCAAATGAGCTGCTGTCTCGTCCTCCTCCATGCAGGCCCTGCACAGCGGACTGTCTGTGACTCCTATGACAAAGAGGTATTTATTAAATGACCCATGGCCAGTCAAGGCTGCCGTAACTATGCGCAGCTGTTGTTTAGTTAGTCCGAGAACTTGTTTCGTGAGGCGGCTATCAATTGCAGGGAGTGCTTCCCTAGCCTGCCTGCACTCACCTTGTTCCAACCATTGTTTGTGATGTTGTTCCCTGGTGCGTTAATGCGGAAATGACAACGTTGTCGCCGACGCATTTTCACGATTGGAAAGCATCGATACTACCATCAACTTTAAAGAACTGAAAAGAGAACAGGAAAAAGATTAAGAGTTACAGAGTTTGCTACAAAACAACACGGCACTTCAGTTAGAGAGAGTGAAAACTACGGATGCTAACATATACTGTGACCAATCTACTTCGCGTCCCAGGCCATTCATCACGCCAACTTTCCGAAAAGCAATCTTCAACAACCTACACAATCTCAGTCGTTCAGGCCCCAACGCTACAGCCAAACTAGTATCTGAACGATTTGTGTTTTTTCGTCCATTCGTCGTGACCGCAGAACATGGGCTCAACAATGCACTTTGCGATTGCCAACGCAACAAAGTTACCCGCCATACCCACTCTCCTCTTTTCACATTCCCTGTTCCTTCCAACCGCTTTACCCACGTCCATCTTGACTTGCCACCTTCTTCTGGTTTCAGGTACTGCCTCACAGCTGTAGATAAGTATACTCGATGGCCAGAAGCCTACCCTCTAGCAGACATCCCAGCGGAGACCTGCGCTAGCGTTTTTATTTCTGGTTGGGTCGCTCGCTTCGGATGTCCAGAAAAAATAACCACTGACCGAGGAAAACAATTTGACTCGCAGCTGTTCCAGTGCATCTCATCGATCATAGGCGCCTACCATTGCCCTACGACAGCTTATCACCCTCAGTGCAACGGCCTAGTGGAGAGAATGCATAGACAGCTGAAAGCCGCCATAATATGCCACAACAACGCGCAATGGTCGGAGGTGCTTCCTCTTGTACTCCTGGGAATGAGGAGCGCCTGGAAGGATGATCTAAAAGCCACTGCAGCTGAATTGGTGTACGGCGAGACACCCCGGTTACCTGGTGAGTTCATGAAACCAGTAACACACAACATCAGAGATAAAGCAGACTTCGCAGCACGGCTTAGAAAACATATGTCGAGACTGTCACCTGCATCAACATCCAGACATGGAGAGCAAATGTTTTACGTACCTAAAGATCTTACTACACCAAGTCACGTCTTCCTGCAGAAAGGACCTCTAAAGAAGTCATTAGAATCACCTTATTCCGGTCCACACAAAGTCATAGAAAGAAAAGAAAGGACCAAAAACCTCTAAAGAATCAAATCAATCAATCAATCAAAAAAAAAATACCAATAGACGTCCAAGGGAAACATATAACCGTAACCATCAATAGGCTAAAACCAGCCTACGTGGCTAACAGCAATGATGGCTCGAATACACCACCTTTACCACAAGTACCACCACCACCATCGTCGCAAGCACCATCATCACCTGCAATCAAAACAAGATGCGGAAGAACTGTAAGATTTCCGCGCCACCATTTTTAGCTTGCGCATTTAGGTTATAAGTATTTTATTGTACTCGTAATTATTATTAGTGAAAATAAACATTTATTTAACGCATTATAAAGTGGTGTATTACGTACGGTTTATTTACGTACCCCAAAAACACTTTGTGTGTTTTCTATTTTTCTATCATGCTATGAGTTATTTCTTGATGTATTTTATATGGTAAGTTCCAGCAGGATAATTATTGTTTAGGTTTTTAATATTTTCTTGTAGTATTTTAATATAATGTTTCTGTTCCTCTTCTGATTTCATAATCGCTGAAGCTTTGATGAAATTTGTTCGTTTTTTCTTTGTAGTTTTCATTGCTATTGTTGCTCGTAGTCTACTACGGACTTCTACATTTTCGAGTTGTTTCGGTTTGTTGTAAGAATGAAATCGATTTCGTTTTTTGTTCTTTTATCAGGCGATACCCAGGTCCATTTCCTGTCACGCTTCATTTTATACAGGGTGTTCGTTAACGTTAGTTTATTTTCTAGTGAAAATTTGATGAGTCTATAGCCGTGTTTGTTTCTTTTTCCAAATCCTAATTTTTCTATGATTAGGTTTTCGGTGGGTTTCCGATAGCCTTTTTTTGAGTTGAACTCGCCCATGATAATTAAGTTACTTCCGGGATAAGATTGAGCTTCTCGTATTTTGTCATAAAAATTGGATAAATCTTCTTCTGGTGCTTCTGCAGTTGGCGCGTACACTTGAATTATGGACATTTCATATTTTTCAAACTTTAATTTCAAAAGACACACTCTATCGGATAACCCAATGAAGGAATCTATGTTGGGTTTTAATTATTTCTTGATGAGAATACCTACTCCATATCTCCCTGTACCCTAATTGCGTAATACACAATGAATCGGAATCTGAATCAATGGATAAGCAATCTGTTTCAAAACAGATTGCTTATCCATTGCTTCATAAGTTTGATAAAAAAAGCTGCTCAACAATGTAGAAAACGCAATGAATGTTGTTGAACTGCCAAAATACAACAGATTAGTCGTAATCGTTTACGAAAATATGTTACGCAATTAGGCTGCTGGTCTTTCCCCAATGTAACAGAAGACGTGGTCCTCATCTTCAATAATCGAGTTACCCACTCTGCGTATGTCTGAAAGTCTAATTACCAATTATTTCGTGTTTTATATTTTCAATAGCATTTTTTTGTTGTAACATTCGTTCTTTCGAAGATAATGATCTCACATTGTAATTGCATATGTACAATTTTTTTTTTCCTTGGTATTGATTATTGGAGGGTTTGGTCATACGTTCCCCGGGTGACCGGCCTTGTGGGGACACGAGGGGTCGCTATTTCCTGTTTTGTGTTGCTATTTTCAATGTTGGATTGAGTAGGCATTTCAGGTTCTTTTGGTTTTTGAGTAAGGTAGTGCATCATATTGGTTTTATTTTTCTTTTCAGGTTGTTTTTTGCTACTATTTTCATCATTTTTATTATATTCTTCTACCGGTTTATTCGTCTCACAGGATTCTGATAGAATTCTTTTGTTTGATTTTTTATTTTCTCCAACTATTTACTATTTTATCATATTTCAGGAATGCTTTTTTTCCCTGTTCCAGCACTTCAAGCGGAAAGTCTTCCTTTAAGTAGTATAGTGTGGTATTCAGGGTTTTTTTTTTCTTTAAATCAAAATCAAAAGTCATTTATTCAAATTAGGCTGAGAGTCAGCACTTTTCGAACGTCGAAATTACATAAAACAGTCCCCCAAAACGGCCACCCTTCACCTTCCACCTTCCTAGTGCTTTAGCTGGGAAGAAGAACTGGCGCAACAAACTCCCCAGCAGCACAGCTGTCTGTTCAGTTAGAAAAACTATTGAATTATACAATTATAAGGTAATCAAAGTTAAAATAATACAGAAAATCATATTAAATTATCTGCCATATGTAAGCTAGCCACGCCAATATACTCAAAACAGAAACCAATAAAAATCAATGAAATAACTTAATACACAAATAAAAGCCTCCAGGCATAAAGGGCGTGACACCTTACATATGCATAATTGGATTAATTTAAAGTACACACAAATGATAAAAAACACCATCGAAGTAAAATAAATCAACAGAACAATTACTTTAACAATAACAAAACCATAGACAGCAAGACGACTGGGCACGCCACAATAGCGGCGGTAAGTCCCCTCTTTGAGGAGTGGTTGGAGAGGCGCCACGGCGTCCTCACCTTCCGCCTGACACAGGTCCTCACCGGACACGGTTGTTTCGGGAGGTTCCTGTGTCGCATAAGGCGGGAGGAAACGCCCGGGTGTCACCATTGTGTGGATTGCCCGGAGGACACGGTGGAGCATACGGTGGAGGTATGCCCAGCTTGGGTGGAGCACCGCAGTGTCCTCAGGGAGGCGATTGGCGGCGGCGATCTCTAGCGTCCGGCCCTGGTCCAGGCCATGGCACGGAGCGAGAGGGAATGGAAAGCCGTCACCTCTTCTGCGAAGCAGTAATGCTCGCGAAGGAGGAGGCGGAACGGGTGAGGGAGAGAGCCTTGCGCCCTCACGCCCCCACTAGCCGCCGCAGGAGACGCCCTGGGCGTCGGGAGTCGTCTGCAGATTCCCGGCCACCGTAGGAGCGGGCTTGCGGACGGCGAGCTACCCATTGCTCGCCGTTAAGGACCAGGCCCGGGTCGACGGCGCGTTGTGTTCCACGCGCGCCTCAAAGAGATGTCAGCACAAAGTGACGGGGTCCGATAGGGCCGACGCCTCAGGGTCGCGGGTTATTCTACAGAGAAAACCGTGGCCCTGGCACAGGCAACTGAAGGAACACGGGTGGGTTTTAGTCAGTAACAGTCTGACACGCCCTCCCGCTCCACCCAGAGCGGGAGAAGTCATTTGATGATTTCCCAACCAAAAAAAAAAAAAAAAAGACAGCAAGACGACCAGTCACCACAAGCAGCACCCGTTCACGAGCATGACGCAAAGATCAGCCATTGCCCCCCTCGCCATATTTGAGGGAAGGCAGCAACCCGATCCCCGACGCTACCGCAAGCAGTGACATCTACGGGAGCATGACGAACTCGCTGCCGGTTGCTCAGGCAAGAATAATTAAGATCAACTGTCGAGGTCGCTAGCTAACCACATATTGCAATACAACTCGTTAAAAAACATTGTAATAAGTAGATCATGTCAATATTATATGAATATAACTAAAAATAATTGACTTATCTAGTCAAATAAAATTATTATAGGTTTGATATATGTGGACCCCACTGAAGTTTGGAATCTACTGTTATGCCCAGAAAAACTGCCGAGTCTACTGTTTCAAGCAGCTCTTTATCTAAGACGATGTTGGGTCCTAGATTTCTAACATTCGGTAGGACGAACTTTACATATTTAGTTTTCTTAGCATTGAGAACTAGGTTATTTGACGTAAACCAATCCGTAACCATTGAGTGTGCACTATTTAAGTCGTCAAACTCTTGTCTATTCCTGTCTACTTTAAAAATAAGAGAGGTATCATCTGAAAACAGTACAACGTCACAGATATCATTTAAATAGAATGGTAAGTCATTGATATACACTAAAAACAAGAATGGACCTAGTGTTGAGCCTTGAGGAACACCTAACTGAACTGGAAACCCGGAAGATTTCACACAAGCAAGCAGAAGCACCAGCACCCTCCGTATTATTGGGTTTGTCATATTAATTAATCTAGTTCATAACTATAGGCCGGTAAAGTATTTCCATACTCCGGTGTTGTATTGTCAAAAATAAACCCAATATGTTCCGTGCACTGAAAGACGTTCTAAAAGAGGACAAGGAGCTCTCCTGCTACTCTAATGCACAAATTAAATAATTTGTTTAATTTGTGTGGTAGGTGCGGCGCATGTGGGATTTAAAATACGCTTTCTTTATTTTACTAAAAGAGTAAGAAGAGAGAACTGTAAATAAAACGAAGTCTTATCTGAAAAATTAAACAGTAAACAGGAACAAACCAAAAAAATACTACGATTCTAATAAATTATAGTACAATATTGAAATAAAACCTATTCCCTTTAGATTTGCTCATGCATTTTATTATAAAACTGAATCAAATTTTTAATGATTTCGTTATATGATACGAAACAATTTACACAAAACAGAAATAAGTCACAATAGGTATCCAAATAAATTACGTCTACTTGTCTATTATAGTGAAATAAATCAAACAATTGCACTTTTTGAATAAATAAAAGCATGTCAAAAAATCACCTGATAGTATAACACCGGTCTTATTTCGTTTTACTGCGTATTTTTTACTTTCTTCTGAGATCTTACCTTCAGAATAGTCGGCGCACTGAATTCGATCACTTTACCGGTACCAACTTGTTCGCGCGCGTTAGTTAAAAACAGAACTACAGTCATTCATCTGTGTAATTTTCGTCGTATCGAGTCGGCTGTAGGACTGGACGTATTCTCCGTGCGGAGTTAATTCACTTTATGGTAAAAACTCGAAATAAGTAAATGAGTTATTTCTTTTTTTGAATAAAGGTGCGACATCATCAATGCAATAAGGAGCATAATGCATGATTTAGTGATAGGTACCTGATTCAGAAGACAATATCACTCCAATCAGATAAAAAGTGAAACTGAGGTTGAAAGTTACTCATGTAATGGGAATCTGGATAACGATCTGAGCGAATTGACAAAATATTGATTGATTGACTGATTGTCTATTTCACATTACACACTACTCATACTTTTTTGAGTTATTTTTTTCGTCGCTGGGCCTCATAGCGCCGAGCGGTAAGATATCGTCGGTGGGTTCGAAAGCGCCGAACGGATAATGTGTTCAAAATACTTTTTTGGAGGACAAATTAGTAATCTGTGAAGCGTACTGAACAAGATGGCCGCCACACGCTGTTCATCAAGTGCGGGACAAGGACAGGTATAGTTGTGACATCACGAATTTACTCAGCTTAACAGCGAGACAGGAGATGTTGTTGACGAATATGGAAACGTTAATCTCAAATTAATGTGGTTCAAGCCGATAAAGCGTAGTCTCGAACTATTTAAAATGTACTATGTGGGCTCGAACACCTAAACATGAATATTTTCTAGTTTCTAGGTAATTGTCTTGTCGACTCAAGATTGCTCTCTAGAGTCTACGTGTGGTGCGTTCCGTTACACACAGTTATGTTCAGACGCACGTGTCATGCTTAATTTGGTATTTCGTCTTTGATTGAAAATTTGACATTGACAATATTGACATCGTCATGACAACTCTTTGTAAAATGACTTTTGCGTCTTCATGTTCATTCTTTTTTTACTAGTGTTTTATTTCCGAGCTTGGCTGAAGTAGGAAAGATAGGAGGAAGATTCTAAAAATATGTTCCCATGGTTGACCAATCTTTGATCAATAGAAACTTATGTTTGCTGTTAGAACTTGCAGCATTATTTTATGATTGTTATTGAAATTGGCAAACTAGTGTGCATAGTGCAAATGAAAATCTTCAAATCATGACAAGCCGAGGAAGTTTTCAAAGCGCCCGAATGAACTTTAAAGTGCAAAATGAACAACTTGAAAGTAAAGGTACCAAGCCAACCCGTGAAGAATCGTCAATACTAGAAGTTTTCGTCCTAATGATCGTGCACATTTGTAAAAAGATTTTGTTCTTCGACACCAATTTAAAAATAGCTGTATATTTAGGAGCTCTCTTTCTACTATCTATTGTTGCAGACGTTTTGACGTTTCCCAAAACATACTTTTCGAGGAGTGACAACATATTTAATCAATATTTCGTGAAAATTGGATGGTTTTGGACACTGTTCATGACTGTGCCTTATGTTTTATTGACATCCTACACAACATGCTGTGGAAAGAAAAGAACAATAGCGATGGCTCATTTATCAAGACTTTTTGTTGCCACTGTGTTTTGGTATATATGGACATCTGTTTTCAACAGGATAGAAACTGGTTACGGGCGCTGTAATACTAAAATATATGACAACAAAATATCATGCTTAAAAAACGGGCATTTTTGGAATGGTTTTGATATATCTGGCCACTGTTTTATTCTCATTTATTCAAGTTTGGTCATGATAGAAGAGGCCAAAGCAATCAATGGCTGGGAAAGAATAAAAGACTACATAAGAGATGAAAAGTACGCTCGCAGTATAGATGACAAGTCTGCCAGTGTTAATCCTTTGAAGAATATTACTAACGATGAATTAACTATATTAAAAATGTCTTATGAGAATTTCACACCATACGTAAGAGGATTTTTTATAGCCATTGCTTTATTGCAGTTGTTGTGGGATGTAATGCTTGTTTCAACAATTTTATACTATCATATCATGGTGGAAAAATTTATCAGTGGTGTTATAGCAATACTGACTTGGTTTGTTACATATAGAGTATGGTATACCATACCAAATATTTTACCAAATTTACCAGGAGAAGGTATATTTAGATACAATAATAAGAACAAACCTGTACCTATTACTCCGGTGTATCGAAAGAGAAGTTCTACAAATGGCAAACATTTTATGGGTATGCCAATTAATGCCAACCAAGATTCAGAAAACACTAAAGAAGAAGCCAGATAGGTTAGTAGGATTGTATAATTTGAGGTATGGGTATTAGCATTATATGGTTTGGGGATAAATCTGTTTGGAATAAAGTACTTTGAATCTTTACATTCTACAGTAGGTATGGTTTATGGTTGGTAATTTTATAGATCCTATATATTTAAGTAAAAGTGAAAAATTTGTTTTTACCTTAATAATGTTTTACAACATTGGACACATTTTGTTAATATACATATATTGTACCGAATTTCGTTATATTCTGCTCGTCAATAATGAGTTTAATTTTGAACCATAACTATAAATTTGGGATGAGACATAGTCTCGGGGATAAAGGTGTCTTTGTCTTGGGCAAGTTTGAATGCCTTGCTGCACTCAGCAATCTGTGAACTCCTGAGCAATCCTTGTTTTGCTTGTTTCAATATGGCACCCTTGACATAAGACTATTGCTTTAGCCCCCTGTGAAAACATTACAAATGTGTTACAGCACAACCTATTTTGTATTTAGCCAAAAACCTGTTTTGCATTTTCTCAGTTTCTGTGTGTGATATAAATACATTTAATACTTTTGTTTTTTATATTTTTATGTTTCATGATATATAATAAAATTGCAACTGAAGTTTCATCATGAGCTAATGATTTTAAAAATGTTCTATGGGTATTATAACTTATTGCATCATGGGTGATATACAAAGTTAGTAAATAAAAAGAAAAGTTATATTTATGTTATCAGTTTAATAAATATCTAATAAATACAAAGGTAAATAATACTGTTTTATTGTTACTACATTATTATCCATAGTGCTTATAATTTATTGACTAAATTAAGTACATGGGATCAGAAACAGATCATAATATTGCCGGCAAGCGGCAACCCAAGCCAGTTAAAAAAAAAAACAGTCTTGATAAAAATAAATCGACCAAAGTTGTTGTGGTTCTTACCCCACACAATTTCGTTTAACACTTCTTGCTATGTAAACAGCACGTACCTACATCTACTTATACAATATTTGAATTTATGTGAGCACCATGTATCTATTACATAATAAGTTTACCAGCCATTGCTTTATTTTTAATTATTTTTACCTATTGTGTTGTGCATCGTCTTCACGTATAATTAAATAATTCCTGTAGTACAAAATATTGTAAAACATTTTAAAAGAGTAAAGGTGGAGTTTCTTGCGCATTCTTCTCCATACGAAACTACCTTTTAGAAGGGGGCGCAACTAGAATCAATTATATTTTTCTTTTTGTAAATGTTGAAGTTCAAAAGACGACCGTCGACGACGACGTGACGGTCGTTGTTGATGTTGACGTTTTGTAAGTGCCTATTTGAATTAGATGATTTGACGTTGAATAATTAAAGAAAGTGTTAATAATAATATGAAGGAACTGTATTAGAAACCATATTCTTTCCTACTGAACTCATTCGGATGTAGAAAACAATTTTTAAAACTTGAGAGCATTCTAATTTCAATGTTCTGGCTAGCAAACGTACAATAATTAACTAAATATAAACAATAATATACGGGGTGGCATGGGAAATCGTCGCGCAAACTTAAACCAGTACCCTAATTGCATAATACAAAACCAATCGGAATCTGAATCGTTTTGAAACAGATTGCTAATCCATTGCTTCATAAGTTCGTTTAATATTCTGCTCAACAATGTATTTGCAATATATATATTTATATAATAATAATAAAAATAATTGCGTAACACATTTTCGTAAACGATTACGGCTAATCTGTTTGATTTTGACAGTTCAACAACATTCATTGCGTTATTTACATTGTTGAGCATATTTTTTTTCGTACTTATGAAGCAATGCATTAGCAATCTGTTTCAAAACGATTCAGATTACGATTGAATGTGTATTACGCAATTAGGGTACAGGTATTCTGCACATGATGCTAAAACCCCCTGCGTTGGAATCTTTCGTCGGTTATTAAAAAAACAGCTGTTTTATAGAAAAGAGCAACACCGCGGTCAAAATGCATGGAAAAGATTTTTTTATGGATAACCGACGAAAAATTGCAATGCCCGGTTCAGTATCATGTACAGAATCCATGGTAACAGGTTGCGCAGCGATGTCCCTGCCACCCTGTACAGGATAGGTTATACATAACTGTACTAGCGGTGGGTAAGTCCGGAGGTACTGATCCAAAGGAGCCGGTACCGAACGCGGATACGTAAACCTTATTTATTCCTCACAATCCTTACCGGCACCGCGGTACCAAATGATTCCGGAGAGCGCGTTCACTGTTCACTCTCGTTCACTCGCTCAAGTCACTCGGAAGTACTCGGAACACGTCGTATCGCTCTAACTAACCAACTGTTCAATTCAAAATGTGCCAAATGATCCAGTGAACCAAATGAATAAAATGTTCTGCGAAACCGGGGAACCAAAATGAGCGAGTGAGTGCCGGTGCCAAACGGTGCCAAAGGAATAAATAAGGTGAACCGGTACCGGACCCGGAGTCGGAATAAGTGAATCGATTCACTTGCCGGAATAAAGATTACCCACCGCTAAACTGTACGTACATTGTGTTGTAAGTTAATGCATCCTCCCCATATTTGTGAAGACAACTGCTGTTCCTACGGTAGGATTCACATTCGCGACTGTGGAAGTTTTCACAGTATGGCGAGAATGCAAATAACAGAAGTACCCACGCGGTTATTAGTAGGACCGATACACCCAACAACCTTAAACTAATTTAATAGGAAACATAGATGTCTACTTAATCTGCAAGACGATCGAAGATGGTCTTTGATTGAAATGGAGAACTTAAAAAGTTTCAGCTTTTGTATACGATCTAGGATACAAACGTAAACTACGCAATGAGTAAATATTGTTTAGATTAACTATGTTAGTATTATTAGGTTATAAAAAAAACCTTCTACTTAATTAATACTTTGATTACCTATGTTTGTTTTGATTTCGTAATTACTGTGTAGGTATAGTTACGTACATATTAGTTTAGTGTATCATTTTTTTAAAGATATATATAATCGCAACAACAACGCCGATAGATGCAGCACCGGCTGCACCCAAATATGCTGGTGGTTGTGACATGACAATCATTTTAAGATGAACTGGTAAATTGGGTATTGTTTTTTTGAAGGATTCTCGCTGTTTCACACGATTGAAATAGTTTTCTAATAAAGGACGTTTTCCTGCCTCCCAATATCTACCTTCATATCCAAGTTCCCAAAGACGTTGAAGGAGAATAGCTAGATTTATATCAGCAATACTGAAGTTTTCACAGCATAGCCAGTTACCTAAAAAAAAAAAATGTAATAAATTGCATGGGTCCATTTGATAGGTAATCTCTAAGTCTTCTGTGTAAATATCGGCGAAGTGCGTGTTGGACCACGAATAATGAAGGGTTCCGTAGTTGGGGTGAATATTTACCTAAGCATCCGCAGTAAGTTAGTATTGATTTTATCGACCGCAAAAATAAGTTTGAATTTCTCGCAAGTTATTTCTAGCATAACCTAAAATGTCCAATATATCAAAAAATTATTGACTAAAATAGCAGTCACTTTAAATGAAAAACATATTAATATTTGTAATTATGGGTTTTAACAATACCGCACACGCATTTAAAAGTGAATGGTTTTCTTTTCATACCTCGGTTTCATGTAATGTGGAGTGCCACTCTTTTTTTTTTTTTTACTAGGGACAGTACGGCCGTTGCGTCGAGATAATGCGTTCCTGTGTTTGATTCATTCTTTGGATTAAAGTCAAACACTATATTAATCCTATAACATATTTTAACATTTTTAAGAAACTAAAGCAAATATTTGTGCAAATGAAGATAACTCCATTTGTCCTAGTCGAACCTGTCTAGTCTACTGTCAACAAAAAAATGTCAACCTTCGATTTCGGCTCCTGTTTTAAGAAAAAGTTGTGGTTTTGAAGACGATTATCTATTATATCCCAGTTTAAAATAAAAATAAACAATGATATCCAATGATGTTACAGTTGGTGGTTACAACTGTCAAAGATCAAAAAATTACAGCTGGGATCAATGGCGTATTGTGCTTTCCGAGGCTCTTGTGGTCTCGATAATGTAATGGATTTTGGCGAATGAAGTCTCATATCAGTAACAAATTTTGGTTTTTGCTAGTCCTAAATGGCCATTGTTCTTTCAAGTCAATAGTCCGAAATAAACAGCTGTGACAGATGTACGGACAGACTTACAGACAAAGTCACACACTTTAGGGGTTTCCTATTTTACCATTTTGGTATGGAGCCCTAAACAACTGGCCAAACCAAGTTGGCAGTGTAGGTAAAATATGGACACAAATGCAAATAATTACAATACTTATATAACTTAGATAAATGATTAGTCTCGCTGCGTAGCGCCGCAAGACCTATCATTTATCTATGAGATATAATAAATTACTATATATTATTAATTACCTTCAGGTTGGTTTTTCAATTGTTCTTCAACATGAGTTAAAACTTGATCAATTATTTTTAAAACTTTGGAGTACTCTTCTTCATTGGTTATTATTCCATGTTTGCGGTCTTGTATCTCGGCTTTGTATAGTAATATACTTCTAGCTTTAGGGTTTTCTTCAGCCAGTTTTCTTAAATTTGAAGAATTGCCTAAGTCGCCACCTATGAACATGGAACTGGTTATAAGCAAATACATTGGATAGATGAGTTAAGCTTAGACTAGTATATCTTTAAAATATTAAATAAAAAAAGAAAATAAAACCATTTCCATTTTTTGGTTGACACAGTAAGAATTTTCAAGAGGAAATCAAAGTAAGTTTTGGAAAAATAACCAATCAGATTTTTTTTAAACATTATATCAAGGTTGATGTAAAACTTAAATTTATATGGGTTACTCTTAATTAAACACAGAATACGGTGCTACTTACTTTTAAGTATTTCTCGAACTGGTAGAATAAAGGGTAACTTAGGAGTACCACTCAAATGGGGGTGAAAAAATGAACCCACTGTAATCAAGCCAGCTGGTAGTGCTTCTAACATCTCACGGAATCTATTGATATTATACAGCACTTTACTTTCAGCAGACACATTTATCAATGGTGGTAATTCTAAAAATCAAAACAAGTCATAAGAATGATTTCTGTACATAAACTATTATTTTCTTTCTTTATAGAAACAAACCTGGATCTAAATAAAATTCCAAAAAATCCAAAATTCTGGTGGAGTCTGGTATCACTTCATTTTTAACTTTTAATACTGGGATTTCACCACGAGGGTTAATATCCAGAAACCATGACGAATACTGCTCGCCTTTTGTTATGTCCACAATCAAAGGCTCAAAATCAATATTCTTTTCGTAAAGAGTCATGAGAACCTGTGAAAAAAATACCCACATAAATCTTCAGACTAAAAAATCCTCGATTGGAGATAATCAATATCAATAAACAGGATAAGCTTGCCCCTCTCTTCTAACTAATAGAGCCCGGCTAGATCCACCATCTCTTAGCCGAAAATAATAAGAAGAGTCGTGGTAAATCCGTGTCCGTGTTCCGTGTACTATTGATAACTTTATATAATGAACAAAAGAACTCGGCAAAAATAATGAAGGATTCCAACCAATGTCTTACCTTTTGTGAATAAAAGCTGTAATAACTACAGTAGAGGTATATGTTTGATGATTTTTTACCGGCATTTGCATTAGTATTCAATGTTGGTATTGGTAACTTCTCTAAATATTTTTGAACATAATGCATTTTAACAGTTGATAGATGCCAAAAACAACACCAATCTAAACAACTAATCAAATACTATTACATTTAACTACACAATTCTTCAAACTTCTACGCGGTTTTTTCGCTTTCAAGAAATGCTACCAACATAAAATGATTAAAATCAGCTGACTGACAGTAGCCAAGCAGAAAGTGTATCCGCCGGAAATTCCGTTTAGAACAGGTTAAACCAGACTTCACACATCAAAATCATATATCTTTAATAATCTCAACATCATATTTCAGGCACTGGTTATTACAGTGTACAATCCTATATAAAGAAAGGTGTCTGTGATAGGGGGGTCCTGAATTACAGATTCAGCTTTCTTAGATAGAACATGTTAATTTACAAAATGAGAAACCAATCAAGATATTATTTATCAAAAGTTTAAAATTGGTATTGAAGTAACCAACAAAATTGGGATGATGAGTTATACAAAAATGTTCATAAAAATAATAAAATTTCAAAGAAGGCGAAAATATCTGTAAAATCGGTGTAAAAAAGAAGATACACGCTTTAAAAGTTTTCGGAGGTGATTATTGCCGTCCTTGTCGAGCGGTACTGACAATGTACGGCGCTAGTACGAAGTTGCATAGTCGTGACGTCACTTCCACGATAGTGCTGTCCTTGTCTAACAATTACCTTAAAACGTTTATAACTTGGCAATTTTTTAACGTTTACACTTTTTGTAATTTATTTTGTGCTATTTGGAAACAAACCATCTTTTGAGACAAAAATAAAAACTGTCATCATCCCAATTAACATACATCATTCACCACGTGTAATGTAACTAGTACAGTACACAGAACATTAATACTCATAACGGAAGTAAAATACCTGTGGTAATAATTGAGCGCACTGCAGTACAAGGCACTCTGCAAATCCGCTCTGCTGCTGTAAACCATAGATAATACACTATATAACTGTAAACGCCCAGTCAACCAGTCAACACGAAGTGCGGCACTGCAGTCTGCGCAAAAAAGTTACCTGACCATGTGACTAGCCGCCTTACATCTAACTAAACCGCGCAAATTATTTGAAATCGTGGTTTGATCCAGCGCCATCAAGTTTAGTTTTGGTACTAAATAATGTTCGCAAAAATAGAACAGACGAAACTATTATTGATTTTTCTTTTGCCTTGTACATATTTCTGCTAGTTAGAATTATTTGGTTTTGGTTATATAGACTTAACACAACATCACGACTGTAATCCCAGAAGGGATAGGCAGAGGCGTACTTATAGTGCACCCACATTTCGCCAGTTATGTTTAAGTCCCATGTAATAGGGTGCGAGCCTATTGCCATCAACCGGGCACAAATCCAGACTCCAGGCTGCTACTGAGAAATTCTAGATAGGAAAACCCAATAACACTTTGCTCGATCTGGGAATCGAACCTAGGACCTCACGCTCAGCAGTTGCTCTTGCGACCACTAGACCAACGAGGCAGGTGGTTTTCTATGTCAGCGACAATTTAGTTTTAGTGCAGCTTCAAAAAGTCATATTTCTTTAGGTCTGCGGATTATTCTAACGGCTATCTACGGATTTCTACCGACATAACCAAAGAGTTAAAATAACATGAGAGAATTACAACTTCAATAATCAGATCTGACAACACTGGTCTTGAGTGAGAGCTTGGTTCTGTGGCATTTCTTCTCATTTTATTTCTAGTCTATGTTACAATGGTTTAGAATTTTAGTTAATCTGTGCTTTAGTCTTCTAGGCTTGATTCTTGAACAGTTGAACTTCATGTGAATGAACAATAATTGATTGTTTCGTGTTATTTTTATTTTGAATAATGTTACATTAAAATACTTAGTAATGTTCTTTTAGATATAAATACTATGCTTATAATTAAGTATTGGCATAGTAGTTGTTTCTGTTCACAAAATAAATTCTTTTAAACATTGTACTGAAAATGGAGGTCTCCAATAACACCGACGCCGTCAACCTTGGCGTTGGTGAAGTAGAAGCAGAAATTGGCGAGGAATTAAAACAATTAGAGGAAGGAAAAGATTTTGATACACGGAGTGAAGTGACTAGTACATCTTCAAGCGAATCGAGTACCCCAAGTATTAGTTCAGTTAGCACTAAATCCAAAGAGAGACGCGCAAATCGTAAACGAACCAAGTCAGCAAGCCATTCACCTGTACAAAATAAACGACGATGCCTTACAAGCAGCAGCAGCAAAATAAAGACATACGATTACATGACTAAGTTGAATTATCTGTTCAGGGACACCCGTTTCTTTTTGATAAAATCTAACAATGCCGAAAATATAACATTGTCGAAAGCAAAAGGTGTGTGGTCTACACTGCCACAAAATGAAGCCAATTTAAACCAAGCTTACAGGGAATCCAGAAATGTGCTATTAATATTTTCAGTTAAGGAAAGTGGCAAGTTTGCTGGTTTCGCACGTTTAGGCAGTGAATCACGACGAGATGTTGCCCCTATATCATGGGTGCTACCACCTGGTCTCTCTGCCAAGGTTTTAGATGGTGTCTTCAAAGTGGATTGGATTTGTCGAAAAGAGTTGCCTTTTAGTAGTACCCTTCACTTATATAATCCGTGGAATGAAGGAAAGCCAGTTAAAATTGGAAGAGATGGCCAAGAAATTGAGCCTAAAGTTGCTGAAGAATTGTGTAGGCTCTTTCCAGAAGATGAAGGAATAGAAATGACCCCAATACTTAGAAAATCCAAGGAATCATCAAAAAAGGGCTACTTGAAAAGTGGTGGCAGTTACAGGACATATCGTGCTCCATTGTCATCTAGAGGATCAAACTTTCGAAACCGCTTAAGCACATCATCAAGGAGTAGGAGAAAGATGTTTATGTCTTCAAGGAATCGTATTTCATCAAGCTCATATAAGCGCCGCTCTCCATCACCATACATGAGAGAGCGCTTGCCAATGTGGTTTGGACGGAACCGTGAGGGTTATAATAGTAGTAGCACTGCAGCTGAAGCCTATGTAGCTGAATATATGAGATCAATGCATCATCAGTTGCCACCATTGCCTTATGTGCCCCCGCCTGGATTTAGTGGTGCACTGTCGACTTACGATGGAATACCCCCACCACCACCACCTCCTCCTCCACGATACTATGACATAGCTGACTATCCTCGTTCAGTATTGGTTTATGATAAACGGTCTTATGAACGCTCGGTGGATGAGTTTCTGTGGCGCACTACTGATCGCTCTCGTGCTCGTAGTCGTGAACGTGAATCACACAGATCATACCGTGATCGACGATGAACATGTGTCAACACCTAATGTATTGATATAATATCTGGTAATGAATTGCTAATAAAAAAATTGTGTTTGAACTTTGAACTTTATTGATGAGTTAAATAATCTTGAGTGTTGTGGTGAACTCTGATAATACTGATCTTGAACTTTACTGGTATAAATTTTGGACAGTTTCAATAAATTATAGGTTAATGAAATGGGACTTAAGAATAGTAGGTACTATTAGTGAAGTTATACATATTTGATGTAAGAAATCTCTATTTACAGGGTATTAGATGAAAAATAGTGATGAGTGTTGTTTTCAAAACTTTACTATTTTTCTCTTACTTTGATGTAGTGAAAGTGTAACATTAGCCGAATAATCATAATTTTTATAATGTAGTTATGAGCTACATGTATTCTTGGGTAATGTTACAGATTAAGAAGTTAAGCAATTAAATAATTTTAACAAATTTTGTACAACTTGAAATGGTTGTGTAAAGAACTGTGATATAAGAAATTTCCACCTATTTAATCTGTTATACTATTTAAAATAATGCTGTGCCTTTTTTGGCAATTATACCAACCAAAGAAATAGATTCCAAATTTGCATTTTAATATATTTAATGGAAGTATTATTCTTATGTTTTGAGTTTGTTCAGCATCATATTTAATACCTACTTTTTTAAATCAAATTGGTTACTTTATCTGGCTTATTCTTTGCTATTTGGATTGGAGAGTTGATGGTCTGAGTTCTAAAACAGTGAATAACTATGGTAGGTTAGGTAGCTACCTACCTAGTGCAAGTCTTTACTATCTATAGTCTGTTTAAAAATATGTGCTGAAAGTGTAAACAAATCCTGTTCAGGTTAATTCTTACACAATCACTCACATGGAGTAATTAACACTCATCTGTATTTAGGTTTCAACTATATCTCACCACTATTTACAACCATAAAATTATTGTTTGAACAACAGTATTAAATTGTATTTGAAAAATCATCAACGAAAATTGTGGGCATAAAATTAATTAAATTCTATTAGCAAATGGAAAACATTACAATAGGCACTACAACAACAGGCACGTTTCGTATCCATTTGTTTACATTTTCATGAGATTCTTTCGGAACAGACCATAAGGCCTCGAATACATGCTGCTACTGCAATCGGCGCGAGTAAATTCGCATGGTGGGACACGCTGCTCGCTGCGACTAAAACTAGCTCGCCACGAATTGAATTGAGCATGAGGTACGTCTTAAGTACATGAGTAGCGAGAGGTAGCAACTAAAAACGAGTTGGCGAGGGCGCGATAGCGACGAGCGATTACTCCCTTTAGGGTATATATGTTCTGTGGATTACTCGCTGGTATACATTAGGTACCCATGCGTGATTCCTCTCATCGAGTGTTCTGCCCGCTAAACAATAAAACAAGCGTCGCTGTGCGAGTACTCTCTTTGATAGTTCTTGTCAGTGCGATAAACAAGTATTTGCCGGAAGTGTGAATAGTCAGTTATCAAGTTATCAACTATTAATATATTCTCTATAAATATAGTCTCTTTTACTTACACGAGCCCTACAATATTTAGTCAGTTTTTTTAAATAAATTAAATTAAAATTAAAATTCATTTAATTCGGACAACAGTGATCCATATAGTGTTAGTATTACAAAATAACTTATATTCTAGTGTTAGTTTTACTAGTATAAAATATAGTATGATAGTTAAAATAATTTACACTCCATGCAGAGGACGACCAGACAATTTAAACATTTAAACTTAAACATATAAATTTCCTACCTAAGCGACCTCCGCATGAAATGCCTCATATTTGGAGTATAGCTCTCCGCCACAGCTCTCAGGATATAGTTGCGACTACCCCGCACTCTGCTAAGCAGCGACGCGGTTTTTTTGCGAATTATGGCGTGAAAACCGTCTGTGTGGGTCTCAGCAAACATTTCTGAGGCGCTGCAGAAACGGGGCAGTCGCAACAACATCCTGAAAGCATTATTGTATTGCACGCGCAGGGCATCCAGCGATCTCTTGGTGTAGTTGACCCAAAGATTGCTCGTGTAAAAGCTCTGACAGTAGGCCTTGAAGAGAGTAATTTTTACTTGGTCAGAACACCGAGCAAATCTACGGGCCAACATGTTACCTCTGACTGCTAGTGCCCTACGCTCCCTCTCAATGTCTATATCATCCCTAAGGTCGTCGGTGATGAAATGTCCAAGATATTTAAATTTTGCCATCCTTTTTAACGGGAGCCCATTCAGCCTTATTATTTCCGGAACAGAATCTGGACACCTACCAGCGACCTTAAAGATCATATACTCACTCTTGGTCACATTATAAATCAGTCCGTGTGAGGCAGCATAAGTCTCACACACTTTGAGCAGTTCCCTGATAGTCCCAGCAGTTGGGCCCAGCAGCACCATATCGTCCGCGTAGTTGATGTTATTGACACTCACTCCATTTATTCGACATCCAATACGCCTGCTACTGAGCTCAGAGATGAGGCCATCAACATACAGAATGTCAAACCCCCTTGTCTCACACCGCATTCCAATCTATATGCAATCTATATAGCTAGTCCCTTCCTCGTGGAAATACTGGTCCTAGTCCTGGTGGAAGAGGTACAATTTTTATCGCCCCACACCACACCACCACGCACCACTAGTGATTTCGCGAGTAGTCGCCATTCACAGCGATGACGCGAGTCGTGTGACGGGGTACTCGCTGCGAGTAACCATCATTCGCTACACCCGCCGCTCCCGATAAGCGTCGAATGTTTTTTCGAAACGTCGAAAGTAAGTAAGTTTGTTTGTTTGTTACACTTTGACGTCAAAACGCCTGAACGGATTTGAATGAATTTGGCACACAGATAGACCATAAAGACCATGACATGGGTATGGATCGCAGAAAAAATTGCGGGACACAGCTAGTATTTTTTACATCGCTTGGTTCTTCTGCAGCTAATTTATTTAAAAGAGTAGGTATGTTTAAACCCTCAGATCCGCCCTTGCTTGTCCAGGTTTCGAATCAGGTCACATAGTCGTGGTCAAGTCGGGACAGGCTCTAATCAGTGGCGCCTGGAGGTGGCCCTCAACAAGTCGGAGGCCATGGTATTTCATGGCCCCCGGCGGGCGCCGCCGGCCGGATCACACATTGTGGTCGGGGGGGTCCGGATCGCTGTCGAGCCCACCATGAAATATCTGGGATTGGTGCTCGACAGCCGGTGGGACTTCGGACCCCACTTCCGGCGGCTGGCGCCCAAGTTGTTGGGCGCGGCCGGGGCGCTGGCAACGCTGCTTCCCAATCTGGGGGGCCCGAGCGCCGCCTGTAGGCGGCTCTATATGGGGATCGTGCGATCCATGGCGCTCTACGGAGCGCCGATCTGGGCGTCTGACCTGACGGCCGGCAGCATAGCTGTCCTGCGCAAGCCGCAGCGGGCGATGGCCGTCAGAGTCATTCGGGGGTATCGCACGATCTCCTTCGAGGCGGGTTGTGCACTGGCCGGATCACCGCCCTGGGACCTGGAGGCGAAGGTGCTCGCGTCACTGTACCGGTGACGCGAGGCAGCGCGGGAGCGGGGCGAGCGACCGATGCAGCAACATATCGAGCAGAATCGGTTGCAGCTCCGCGAGGTCCTGGTGGCGGAATGGCGGGTGAGGCTGTCGCGCCCTACCGCCGGCCTCGGCACCATCGAGGCGGTCCGGCCAGTGCTCGACCGCTGGCTCGGGAGAAGGCACGGCTCCCTGACGTTTCGGGCGACGCAGTGCTCTCGGGGCATGGTTGCTTCGGGAAGTACCTGTGTCGCATAAACAGGGAGCCGGACGCCCGGTGTCACCACTGCGTCGACTGCCGGGAGGACACGGCGTGGCACACGCTGGCAGAGTGTGCCGCTTGGGAGGAGCCGCGCCGTGCCCTCATCACCGAAGTAGGCAACGACCTGTCGCTGCCGGCCGTCGTGAACGCGATGGTCGGCGGCGCAGAGTCCTGGGACGCAGTGGTCTCTTTTTGCGAAACGGTCATCTCGCAGAAGGAGGCTGCGGAAAGGGAGAGAGAGATCTCGATTCTCGACCCGGCCCGCAGCAGACGCACCGGGCGTCGGAGGAGGGCGGACAACGCCCTCTTCCGGCCCCCCTAAATGGGTCCAGGGGCGACGGATTCGGGGACATCCGTCGCCCCCCAACATCAGGACCCGAGAAGGTGGCGCGCGTAGTGTGCCGCGCGCGCCGCTCACAGACGTTGCGGAGGGAGTACACCTCACTCCCTCCGCCCGAGACGGGGCCCGCGCAAGCGGGCCGGCACCGGCCTGGGATGCGGATGAATTATGTGTTCCCGCGACCCCGGCGTAGGTGTGAGATGGAACACCGGGGTGGTTTTTAGTCAGTAAGAGTCTGACAGACCCCTCCGCCCGCCCCAGGGCGGAGGACATCCATGAGGATTTTCCACCCCGGGAACAAAAAAAAAAAGGCTAATCAGTGGCGGACTAAGCCTGTTTCGGCCGGGCCAAAACAAAATGAGCCCCCTCCCTGCCCCCCGAATCTTCTCAGTTTATTAAGGTATTTCTAGTAATATTTTGCAAATAATTAATTAAGACAACAAAAAAATAACAAGGACCTACAGGATGTCCAGTGACATTTTTCTAAGTCTGAACAAACGTACATAATTTCTAAACGCAACACGTCAAGGGGGCTCGGGGAGCGTCGTTGAAAGCGTACATATGCTAAGAAAAGCGTGGTCGCAGTGCCGGTTTAAAAACTAAAAAACTATTTAAAAAAAAACTTTATTTCGCCCTTTAGTAAACACAAGACAAAGACAGCAAGACGCAGCGATAATCGTTTTACAAAAAGTAAAACGAATATAGCTGCAAAAGTTTCACAAAAGTATAAACTGTAACACATCTAACAACGCCCTTCTCCAGATACAGAATGAGTGCTTAATAAGTAATAATGTTAATTTTAGTTAATTTAGATTTAACTAATTGATAATAAAACAAAAAATAAGATAAAGATAAACAGTACAGCACCCTAATTGCGTAACACACTTTCGTAAACGATTACGACTAATCTGTTTGATTTTGATGGTTCAAGAAGATTCATTGCGTTCTTTATATTGTTGAGCAGAATTTTTATCGAACTTAAGAAGCAATGGATTAGCAATCTGTTTCAAAACGATTCAGATTCCGATTGATTGTGTATTATGAAATTAGGGTGCAGGTCTTATGATTTGGGATGTATTTTGACATAAGTTAATGTGGTGAGTGTAGGGTGAATGAGTGTGTGGGTGAGTGTTAATGAGGTGTGTGAGGGATGTTTGTGGCGAGTGTGTTGTGTGTGGTTTTGTTGGGGTGTGAGAAGGAGTGATGAGTATTTTACACTTCCACGAGCTTCTCTGTTTCATCTGCCCCGCGACCTGATAGCGGACCATGCCCCCATCGCACCGGATTGACGCCCGGGTAAGCTGTAATTCAGGTTACACGCAGCCCGGACAGTGAACGGCTAGCTCTGTGATCTAGACGGGCGGGGACCATTCATTTACTCTGTAGGCGCGTCGAGTCGGCATCTCCGTCGCTGGTCGTCGTCGCCGGGCCTCCCCTAGGTAACTAGGGGTCTCAAACCGCCGAGATGTCGTGAAGAAAGCGAGCGACGCTTCACTATAAGCATCGCGACGCTCCTACAGAAACAAAATAGCAATCACTCACATGGGCGCTCGTTGCCCGCGCGCCCAATCATCTCATCGGCTACTGTAGCCAACCAAATGAGGGGCCCTCATTTGGTTGGCTACAGTAGCTCGTTTTTACGGGCCAACGCATAGCTTCCGCGGCCGGGGGGCATAGCCCTGGATCCACTCGCCGCGCCCCCTTACGGGGACGCAGTGACTTCCAACGAAGTCTGTTTCATCATAATTTTGTGATTTTAACCAGGAGTCAAGTTTCATTTTGCATTAGCTCTTGGTTAAAGGGTGGATGTGTAAGCTTTTGTTTAATTTGTTGTAGATTTTTGAACGTATTTGTTTGCAATGACGACTTGCAGCTTCGCTTCTACGAGACTTAGAGTTACATACCATATTGTACTTGTTCGAATATCTTTGAGAGGGGACTCAACGCTTAAATGGATCTGTAAATAAGTAAATGTAAGCGAAATTGTCTTCCGAATTATAAATAGGGCGGACCGGACAACTGCAGTTTTGAAAACATCAGGAGAAGTTCCTGTTGAAAAGCAAAGATTGAAGATTGAAACAAGGATCGGAAGACGAATGTGACGATTCGCCTTCTCGAATGAGAGGGATATACCGACAAATCCAACAGCACAATTGTCTTTAAGGGTAATGATGTCATTTTCCAGCTCAGCACTAGCTGTGCAGGGCCATTAATTGTGGTGCGGACGGCATGGAAGTACCCGGGACCTCAAGGTTGGGACGAGTACCCGAGAGATATTCGTAAAGGACAGAGTGTTCGATTTTAGCCGCCAAGAGTCCATCAACATTCGCAAAGTAATTGTTGACGTTCTACACAGACTGCGACGGTTCGGCACTGCAGTCTATGAGCTCAGGGGCCGAATCTCCGCTTTGGCTTAAGTTTGCTGCCTGTTTGACAAGTTTCTATATAGCTTTTGAATTATTTCTAGCTTGCCGAAATTCAGAACGTTCATATTCTCTAATGACTTTTTGCAGAAGGTGTGAAAGCGATAGAAAATCATTTTGTGTGTCTCATCCTCTGGGTAAAGCAACTTAGCACATCAGCAGGCCAGGACTAATCCATGGCTTGATGATGCGCTTTCTACTGGGAATGTGTGAAACATGTGAGTGCGATTTGATGGCTAAGGACATAATGGAAACAAGAGATTCCGCAGCGTCATTCGGGTTGTGACACTGAAAGATTAGGGATAAATCTGTGCTGTTCAAAAATTTTGTCTACAACCCGAGGCAAAATAATTTTTTATCTGGTGAGGTGAGGAGTTTTTACATTGAGGTTGCAGAAAATAAATATGTAGTAGCACAGCTTTGAGTGCGGAGTATCACATGGTCAAGGCAGTTCGAGAGCCTAGTTGGGAGAGTGTAGGCTGGCAGCATTTCATGCGAAGCTGTAAGATTGTGGTATTCATCAGCATTTGAGTCGGTGCTCCCAGGTGTAGTGTTTAGATAAATGTCACCAATAATGGCTACAGTTTTAAATTGAGCACCAGGCAAACTGTCCAAGCTGCCAAAGAAATAAGTCAAATCTCTGCATGAACGAGAACGATAAATTGCCTTGAAAGCAGCTTTATTGGAGAATCTAAGAAAAACTTTTGCGTCATTATTATAGGTGTTTCGACAGTGTCATCAAAGCACTCTCTCAAAAAGAAAACCACGCCCTCATTTTGTGTTTTATACGACGAAGTGTGTGATTTGTAGCCGGTTGGTAAGGGAGTGGTTGGGCGTTTGCTGAAACCAGCATTCAGTAAAAATAATAATGTCATGCAAGTACGTTAATCTATCTACTCATAAAAACCACCACATTATCAAAATTGCTGTTAAGCCTACGACTATTAGTGTTATATTTTAAGATCATGGAGAGAACAATTTAATAACTTATCACTTGTTTCCGGGGAACAAGAATAGCGTTTTGAGACGGCAATTTGCTCAATTTCACTAGTGATCACTATAACATCATCCATTAAAAAAAAACTTGGTTTGTGATAGATAGATCATTCGCGTGGTCGCAATATAGCAGCCCTAGGTTTATTCAGCTAAAAGTAGAAGGACACACTGCAACTGAGGGGTTTACCAAGCAGGTGTTTTTTGAGCATGCTGTCTGTTTTTTTGGGGGGTATACAGATTTTGTGGAAAGTGTGCGAATGTGTGAAGATATGTGCAAGTATAAAAGGTGAGTAGTGTTTACCGATGTGAGTTTAACAATAGTCCTAAATTCAAATGATTTCTACTTAAAAACAGTAGATTTGCAAGCAATACAATAACACTAAGTTTACGAGGTAACAAGGTTATAAAGTTACCTAATAATGTGCAATTAGTCACGTGCCTTTTTTGATACGAGATCCGCCTCTTTTTGCACTTGAAAGGAAGGACATCCGACTTTTCCCGCACTAGGATATTCCCGTGCGAAACCCAACAGAACTGAAACCACAGATTACCAATATGCAGCAAGCTCTGAAACTCGTTTGTTTTTGCAGCGTCTCTAGCCAGAACGAACATCCTTTATTTCGTTTATTTCATTATTTATGTACATAAAGATTACATTTTTAAAGATTACAAATATTAGAATAAAACGTTAAAAATGTTACCCACCGGTATCGACAAGAGGGTCCAAGGAACAGCAACAGTCTTATTCTTAGCTGATAAGTTTTCGGATACGTGAATTTGTTTTGAAAAGCCAGTAATTTAGCCGTGTTCTGTTTTTAATTTAAAGCTATTTTTGTTGTGGTTCCTGAACTTAACTATTAATTGTTCCCTAAAGATAACGGTGGTAAAATAATTGTTTTATTGTCAGGATCTTTTGTTTTCATGCGGAATACGTCCTTCACATCCCTTGGTTGTATTGCAAGGTTCAGCAGGCTAACAGTGTCAGTAACAGTCTTAAACTGAGAGGACTTTGATTCTTCTTAGGTTCATGAAATATTTCGAATCTCTTAACAGGTGCACATTATAACCAGCTTGTTTTCGAGGTCGCTTATATATGAGAGGTTTTCCTTGCGCTTAGTTTCCAGCAACTCAAAGGAATCACGAATGTTATTTACTTAGGCTAACAACATTTTATTTTTTTCATCCTGGTCAAATCTTGAAACATTTGCTTCATTTCCGACATATAAGTGCATAACTCGCTCTCTTCACTGTCCTCCAGTTGCCTTCGTTTGCTATTTCGGAATGTAATGTTTGGTGAGTTGTCATCAATAGGTGAAACCGGCCTTGTATTTAAAGGTTAGAAGGTTCAGAAGAGGTAAGTAAACTGGCGGGCAAAGTTGTCGTCACAGGTGTCACCGCTGTCTGCGATGTTTGTAGCTGCATCGCTGGCGGTGTGCGGTTTATATTGCCACCAATTTAGCTGTTCCGTTGAGCAAAATTGGTCTTACAGCCGCGTCATAACGGCATAGTCAAGCGGGAATGACTACACTAATGATAAAGATATACCTACGGAGAGTTATGACTGACTTAGTAACGGAATTAGTCAGTATTCACATATCCTCCAATGTGAGAATTGGCTTCGACACTAAAGAATCCATACGAACAGTGGCGGACTAAGCCCGTCAGAGTCCCGGGGCGGCAAAGCTGAAAGAGGCCCCAGCTTTAAAAAAAAGTAGTTTTACAAGCTTTTTATTCAGTTCACATTATGTTTATTTCGTTAAAATCTGGCAAGTTAAATTTAAATTCGAATTAAATGATTTAGGCTATATAAACATACATACTTACATTATGTAATAGTTAAGAGTGAGCAAAATAAAATACGAATCGATCAACAAAAAAAAATAGATAAAATAAATCAAAGACAGTTTATTTTTATTTTTTGTAGCGTGTATGTGTTTTCGTGCCTTCAATTTTCTGAACTCCTTAATAACTTATGTGAAATCGATTTCTTTGGAAAATTTTCTTTCAATTGTAAGCACGGCTAGATTAACCCTTTCGTCGCTCTTTAGATAGGATATTTTTAATTAGTTTAAGTTTCGAAAAACTCCTCTCGCATGATGCAACCGAGATGCAAATGGTCAAGAAGTATTGATGAATAAGCGATATACAGGGTAACGATTCACTGAAGTCCCATTTTATTATAAATTGAAGGATTTATTGGGCTCTCCATTTGGCAGCAACGTCCATACTCGTATCGGTGGCTTTTGCTTTGGCTTTTTGTCTCAGATTGTCAACTGCTACAGCCAGAGTGTCATCTGAAGCTTCTAGCATAAACTTTGTTTCAATAGTTTGGAAAATGGTGCCGATTCTCTTGTCACAAATGCTTCTAAACTAGACTAAAAATCACAAAAATTTGGTTAAATTCTGTCAAATGACGATTTTCCATTCTGAAATTGACTATAGTGACACAACTTAACTATATTTTAGTTTGACAGCACTAAGATTGCACTGAGTTATTAATTTAGTGAAAATGGCAATTTTGCTATTCTGAATTTTACGTTTTTCAACAAAAAATTTGATTGTCTAACTAAATCTGAACATGAATCTGACAATTTTTAATCGCGATTATAAAGGTGTGGAATAAAATTAGGTGGCGTGGACTAAAATTCACACCAACACCTCGACTTCAGACGTGCAAAAACGGTACTTGAACTTTCTTTTTTTGCTTATATCTCGAAAACGGTGTGTCCTATCACAAAAATAATGAAAATTTCGACCCCCCTTTGTAACTCTGAAACCACCAAATCTCTACATTTAGAAATTAATATTTTATATTTTCCACACAAAAAGTCAAAACTTCCATATAAAACACGTCGAGGCTGCCCTAGACTGCCTCCGGCTCTAACAAAGACGTTGCGAAACCAAAAGAAAAAAAAAACACGTGGACTCACGATTGTCAAATTCGATTATAGTTGTGTCAAAATTATTTTTAAATTTAGAGATTATTTTTCGCAGAATAGCTTCAAGATTTTCATAGTATAAAGTAAGGAATTTTAGTGATAGTTTAGTTAGTTTAGTTCGGTGTACAAGAGAATCGGCACCAATATTATTGATTTGTTTCATGGTCCCTTATAGTTACGACAATTCTTGTATAAATCAGTCTATGCATTCATACATTGACTGACGTATTTCTTCTTGAATTGATAATCTAGCATCACCCGTCAGCTAATTCACCCGGCATCGTTCTTTTTACCTTCCTTCTTCCTCGTTTGTCGATATTGATGTCCATGTCATTGCATTTTTATGCCAAAAGTTACAGCATTGTCTACATTCGTAGTTCGTTCGGTCAGTTCGTTTCGTTTCGGTTCGTTTAGTTTGGTGATTCCTATATCCAGTCATTTTTGGAGACTGCAAATATTGTTGAACTAAATTTACTTCCTCCAGTATAGAAAGCCAGAATTGTATAGATATATAGGTTAGAAAGGTAAAATCAAACAGCTGGCAGGAGCAGGCTTGCTCCTGATCTTGTATATAAATTTGCTTTTGTTGAATCTCGAAAATGTTCCAAGCTACTCACAATTGTCACTATTCTTTCTTTTACAGCTTTTACTGACTCGTAATTAGCGCTCTAGCGAGTATCCGATAAACGTTTGAATGTTTTTCCAGTTTTATTTTTCAGCAATTGCCATCTCTGTGTAGATAACGAAAAGAACGAATATTATTTCTCTACTGTTCCAAAACACCTGGCGCTGACGCTGGACGGCATACAAATGCATGAACTCCACAAAGATTCAAGGAATGATTAGAAGAAGGACTGGACAGTGCCTTTGGATTTACTTCTAGAATTTTTCGTTGCACCCCTCCATGGACACCTGACATTGACGCGGCATTGTCATAACCTTGAGCCCTGCACAACGCAATATCCAGTCCATCTTTTTTGTTGCTGAATGTCTTTTGACATATCCTCAGCAGTTTTTCCAGACATAAAAAAAAACCAAGAAAGATTCTCGTACTTCCACAATGTCATTCTCAATATGAACGAATCTAATGATTTGACTCATTTGGTATATTTTACTTTCGTCAGGAGTGCTGTGAAAAATGATTCCGTAATAATTAGCATTTTAAATATCTGCAATACTTTCTTGCCTTAGATGATCACCCAAAAATGTAGTAAATTCATTTTGTATTCCTTTTGACAAATAAGATGAAAGAACTGGATTTTATACAATTGTAAGTAATTACAAAAACATTAAATTAAATTAATTGCCATACGTCAGCTAGCCATGCCAATTCCAATAAAAGAGAAAAAAAAAAACTTAATACATAAATAAAAGCCTCCAGGCCTAAAGGGCATTGCAGCTTACTTAAGCAATACTGGATAATGTAAAAATAAATAAATGATAAACTAGGACCATCAAAGTAAAATAAATTAACAGAACAATTACTGTAACAATAATAAACCCATAGACAGCAAGACGACCAGTCACCACAAGCAGCACCCGTTCACGAGCGTATGCGTAACGCAAAGATCAGCCATTACCCCCCTCCCCGTATTTGAGGGAAGGAGGAAACCCGACCCCCGACGCTATCGCAAGCAGTGACATCTAAGGGAGCATGACGAACTTGCTGCCGGTTGCTCAGGCAAGAATAATATTATCAATTGTCGAGGTCGCTAGCTAACCACATATTGCAATACAGCTCATTAAAAAACATTGTAATGAGTAAGTAGATCATGGCAATAATAAAGACAATAGCGAGTCCAAGTGTTTTTTTTTCTTTTGGTTTCTCAACGTCTTTGTTAGAGCCGGAGACAGCCTGGGGCAGCCTCGACGTGTTTTATAGGGAAGTTTTTACTTTTTGTATGGAAAAAATAAAATTAAAATATCTAAATATAGGATTTTGGAGGTTGCGAGCTATCCAAGTGGATCGAAATTTTCATTGTATTTGTGATAGGACCCACCGTTTTCGAGATATAAGCAAAAAAAGAAAAGAAAAAAAAGGTAAAATACCGTTTTTGCACGTCTGAAGTCGAGGTGTTGGTGAGAATTTCAGTTCACGCCAACAAATTTTATTCCACACCTTTTTAATCGCGATTAAAAGTAGTCAGATTCATGTTCAGATTTAGTTAGACAAGCATTTTTCTAAGTTTGATAGATGTTGTAATTGCGAAGGGTGGAGCTAGTAGTGCCGGACGGGTATGTGAGTCGTCGTCGTCAGCCGCGGTTGCTGACCGAACCGCGCGCGCGAACTAACTTACTGTGCGAAGCGCCGCTCACGAGTGCACTCCGCACTCTCAACCTCATTGCTGTTGACTTGGACATATTCTGTTGCACATTGGGTGAATTTACAAGAACAGCTACCTTTAGAATTAGCTATGGTTAAAACAGTGGAACTATTTAAATTTTCAGTGTACTACAATATCGTATTGGGTCTAGCCTGTAAGGATATTTGTATGTTTAGAGTGAATAAATACATAAATAAATGTTCATGAGACAATTTATACTGTGATATTCCTGGATTTCATTTCCACCATTGACAAAAACCAGAGACAAATTTATTAGTGTGATTGTCACCAATGTTATTGCATGCAAATAACGGGCAGCAGTAACAATATAATTTATTTGTTGATGGTGAGTATAGCATCCATTTCTTTAAACAATTAGTCGCGTATAGATGTGAGTAGAACCACGGCAAAGTTAAACAATGATGTGTTCCCTTAGTGCTTTCTCCTGGTCTTTCTACAGATTTAACAGGTATTGGCCAATGTGCAGCATGATTGGATGATAAGAACTCTAAGTTAGAAGCGACGTATTCTTCGGCTTCTTCAGTATTTTTCTTTAATTTATTAGTTTTATATTCCTCTATTTCAGTGTCAGTCACGTCGGAGGTTTTATTAATATCACATTTAGTAGACTTTCCACCTGTTTGCTGTCTCAATATCAATGATTTGTATTTGATCACGATTCAAAAGTTTGATTAATTTCTTCTGCAACGCCACTTTTCTTCTCTTCAGAATTCGAAAGGTATTTGGATAAAGATTCAGCAAGCGATTTTGCCTCTTCAGTCTTCGTTTTTAGGGTTCCGTACCTCGAAAGGAAACAACGGAACCCTTATAGGATCATGTGGGACTCACGTATATCAACATACTTACGTCAGCGCCCTATGTAAACATTCGCTGCGCGAACTGACGACATGCCCGCCTTGTAAGCAAATGCGTAATCAGGGGACGCGTTATTTTTAATTTTTATGTATGGCATCTCGTAGTTGACCTTGAGAGGTCTACTTAACCGGAATAGACTCCAGCCAGGGGTAATAAACTTACATTACTAGGCGACTGCTCGCTAAGGGCATCCCCTGTGGGGTACGGACCTTGGCTTAGGGCGTCGCTGGAGGGAGGACAGCAAGATGGGACGGGCTGGATCTGATTTGGATGATTATTATTATAGGGGGACTTTAAAGCTACAGGTTCAGCTACGGCGCGGGCTGGCACTTCGTCGAGCAAGGGTCGGGGGGGACGGTTACGTCGGGGTCTTCGCGAGGTACCTCGGCGGCGAGGTGAATGTCGCTTTGTGTTTGTACACTGTACTCGTGGCCCTACTGCTCTCCTGGATGAAAGTTATGTGGTTTTCGGGGTCGGTGAGGACATGCCTGGGACGGCGGATGACTAATGGTGGAGGGAATATAACGCTACGTGCGTTTAGGACGAAGTTGAGTCTAGCTAGAGCAAAGGCGGCGCGCGAACGAGCCGCCTTAATGTGCTCTGAAAAGGAGAGGTGTTCGTCTAGCACCACACCTAGATATTCGCTTCTCCCAAGGGATCGGCTTGCCGAACATGGTGATCGGTCGATGGGGGCAAGGGCTATGACGCGGCTTCGAGAAGAGAACCGCTTGACTCTTGTCGGGATTGACTTCGATTCTCCACTTTCTAAACCAAGTGCCAAGCTTGTTGACTTGAGTTTGGAGAGTGCGAGATATCGAGTCTGGATCGCGGCCTGTGTAGTAACTGGCCGTGTCGTCTGCGAACAGAGCCATCTGCGCCTTGCTACACTTGGGCATGTCGCTGGTGAATAGCGTGAAAGCGAGAGGAGAAATCACAGAGCCCTGAGGGACTCCTGCGCGAATGAGGTGGGGGGAGGATAGCGCTCCTTCGATGCGATAACGGAAAGTGTGGTTCGACAAAAAGTCCCGTAAGATGAGCACGAGACGATCTGGCACACCGAGTTGGTACAGCTTATATAATAAGCCGTTGTGCCAGACTTTGTCGAACGCTTGTACGCAAGAGTGTTGAGTTCGAAAACGAAACTGTTTGTCAGGGATGAGGCCTTTTGTCTCGGCATAGTCTCTGAGACGCCTATAGATAAGTCTCACATAGATTTTGCCGAGGACATTGAGCAGACTGATGGGGCGGTAACTAGTGGGCTCCGATTTGGGCTTACCGAGGTTGGGGATACCGATGACGGTGGCTTCTTTAAATGCTTGTGGGAAGATGTTGTTGATCAGAGCACCATTGAAGATGGTGGTCAATAGCGTTATCAGGTGGGCAGGGAAAAGTTGGAATACCCTATTGGTGATCACATCTGAGCCGGGGGCTATACGAGCCTTAAGAATCTTGGTGAGGTCGTGTACTACGTCTGGCGTGACGGGGATCAGCGGATACTCGGGGTCTTCGATTGGACGGAGGTAGGCTCTATGTTCGACTTCAGCGTCAACCTCAGAAAGGTGAGCTTAGTCTACTGGTTGAGAGCTAGGCGAGCTGATATTCTGTAGAAGCGCCACGTCGAGGACATCGGCGGTGTGGTTGGGATCGGGGGGAAAGTGGATGGGAGTCATCGGCGCGATGATATCAAAGTTCTGAGAGGAGGAGAGGTTGAACAAATGTCTCCAATGTTGAAGAATGTTTGGCGTTGAGATCACCCGCTACAATAACGGAGTCACTCAGGCCAAATAGGACAGAGAGATCTTCAGAAAGGAGTTGGAAATTCTCTGAAGTATTAATGGGAGGAAAATAGGCCGATACTATGGTGATCGGTTGATGAACCATGCTTAGCAGACAGCAATACACTTCGAATCGTGAAAGTGGGGGAGAGTCAATAGGAATGCAGTATAGCTTCTTTTTGTAATAGATGAGGATACCGCCCGAGTCCTGTCATTACGAACTGTACGATAGTTGGCAATTGACGGATATCGGTAACTGGGCTAAAGGAAGGTTTCCTGTATGGTCACGGAGGCATACGCCGATTTCATCGCGTTGTCGCAGGATGCCATTGGCATTGAAATAACCTAGCTTTAGGGATCGGGGTTAAGTTCTCGCGAGGATTCCTTTATCCATGATTTGGATAAGGTTTGTTGGTGAAGGAGGTCAGGGCTTGCGTAATGTCCGGATACGCATTGTAGATGCTTTGGATCATAATAATGTTACCGGCATTTCTGGCGGCAACAATTTCACTAGCCATTTTCCTGGCGCGAGGGGTAAGGAAGGCCGTGAACGTGCTCGAGATCACGATAAAGGCGTCGAGAGGGTTGGGGCCGACCACAATGCTAGCTGGAGCTGCGAAAGCGGCTCTATTTACGGGCACAGGTATGCCTGGGGGAGTGTTAACGCGGATACGGGGGTCCATCAGTGGAGGGATGGGTGCAGGAACGGGTTTAGGAGCTAAGGCTGGAAGAGCCTGCTGATGATGCAAGTAATTCCAGGGCGAGGGTCTCTGAGGACTAAGTCGCACTGGAAAATGTGTCGATGGCTGCGCGTGGGCGTAGCGGGGGCTTTCTCTCTGCTGACGGGCGTCTGCACGCTTGGTCAGCTTGGGAGACGAGGAGTTTGGTGTCAAAGTCAAAGCATTTATTTCAAATAGGCCCATAAAATGGCACTTTTCAACGTCAAAAATTACATTAAAAATATAACTGATTCTAGGCGCCACTTCCAAAAAGTAGTTTCGTATGGAGAAAAAGTGGCAAGAGACTCCACCGTTACTCTTTTAAAATATTTTACTATATTTTTATACATTAATTATATTTTTATATGTGAAGACGATGCACCAAGAATAAAAATACTATACCACAATTGGTATGAAGAATTAAAAATAAAGCAAAGGCAGATAAATGAATCACGCGATAGGTACATTGTGCTCACATATTTACAAACATTGTAAAAATATATGACTTTCCTAAAATATTAACTAGGAATAAGTCAGTGTGTGAGTAAGTAAAAAAAATTAAAATAAAAAATTAAATTAGCAACCAGTGTGATTTTGTCTAGACGGGATTGTCCTATGGAGCTGGACCATCATGTGTCCAAGCATTCTTGTCTTGTATATAGTTCTCTAATTTGTAATAAGCTAAATAAGCTTGTCTGCAAAGAGTACTTTTTATACGAATTTTAAATTTTCTTTCATTTAATTGCAATATATCACAAGGTATTTTGTTATAACATTTAACACAGTACCCCATAAATGATGTATGTACTTTAGCTAATCTGAAAAATGGTTGATCTATTTTATCTTTATTTCTAGTAATAGTGCTTTTGGGCACGCGCGATAATTGGCCGGATTGCGTGACTCGCCGCATAGCACACAGCTTGGCGGCTCTGTGCATAAAGTACGGTCTTTTGGGCGTGAGCACTCTGCAGAGCCGTGCTCGCCCAGGTATTTGACGCACCTGGGTTTTGCGAGTGCCCGTATAGTTGATAGCGGTGGCACTGTCCGATGATGCCAGTATTAAATGGTTTTTCGATTTGTAACCCGGTGAGGTTGCAGATAGACTTGACGTTAAAAATGGGGTGGTGACCCTCAATGGGATGACATATAATGAGAAACATGTCGAATGGTTCTCTGACTTTGGCGCGGTGCATGCGGTGGACCTCGGCAACCGGGATATTTTGCGACTGAAGGTCGGCTTTTATTTCGTCTGTGGGGATTTCTTTACGGATCCTACGGATCACTACCCTTTTTTTTTTTTTTTTTTTTGTTCCCGGTGGAAAATCCTCATGGATGTCCTCCGCCCTGGGGCGGGCGGAGGGGTCTATCAGACTCTTACTGACTAAAAACCGCCCAGGTGTTCCATCTCACACCTACGCCGGGGGCGCGGGAACACATAATTCATCCGCATCCCCGGCTGGTGCCGGCCCGCTTGCGCGGGCCCCGTCTCGGGCGGAGGGAGTGAGGTGTACTCCCTCCGCAACGGCTGTGAGCGGCGCGCGCGGAACACTACGCGCGCCACCTTCTCGGGTCCTGATGTTGGGGGGCCAGAAGAGGGCGTTGTCCGCCCTCTTCCGATGTCAATTAATTATGCAAATTTTGTGTTGTTAGCCATTTTAGCCGAAAACGTATGATACATGGCGGGTCATTAATATTAGTTAAAAATTCAATTAAATCGAAAGAACGAAAAGACATCATCGGACTGTCTTGAGCTTGATCAGCATGTCATAGTATGCGTATACAGACCTCCAAGTTACCAGAATCTACCTGTGTTTGATTCTGTAATGGAAGATGTGTTAAAGAAACTTAGTGCTAGTAGTAAGTCAATAATAATCTGCGGGGACTTTAATATTAATTTATTAGAAAATAACTCTGGTACAGTCAGATTATTAAGTCTTTTTATGTCATTTGATCTGTCAAATGTTTTTATTGAACCTACCCGAGTGACAGCTTCTTCTGCTACTTGTATCGATAATGTTTTTTGCAATTGTGATTACTTACACAAACAAATAGTAAATAAGTTGCCATCTGATCACAGTGGACAAACAATAATGTTTTGCTCATATACGCCTTTACAAAAAACTCAAATAATGTTTAGGCAAATTACATGTAAAGATTTAGAGAAATTAAATGATTCTTTGGCCAGTCAATTATGTAAACAAAGTTTTAATAATATAGGTGACCCAAATGAGTTCTACGCCGAGTTCTTTTCACTATTAAACACGCAATTTAATAAAACTTTTCCACTAAAGACTAAAAGTATTAATACAAAGTTTTTATTTAGTGATTGGGCCACTCCTGACATTCGTAAAAGTAGAGAAAATCTATTTGAACTTTATGGCCTAAAGCAACATGTGACTCATACAAGCTTTCATCAGTATGTTGCAAGATATTCAAAATTATTTAAAAATGTGTGCAAAATAGCTAAAGCTCTATATATTAGTAATAAAATAAAATCAGCTGATGATAAAATAAAAACTACCTGGCAAATAATAAACAATGAAACAGGTAGGAAAAAACAGCGTAATATTGAATTTAATTTAGTGACTGCACGTGGCCCCATCAACTCAAATGTAGATGTAGCTCAGGAATTTGAAAACTTTTTTGTTAATGTTCCACTTAAAACTACTGAAGATTTAAATTCCTCACCCGCGCTTTCTGCTGCCTTACTTAAAAATAATGTAAAACCATGCCCTTTGGCGTTTAGGTTTCAGCATACAAACCCCCAAGCTGTTATAAAAACTTTTAAAGATCTTAAAATTAAATCAACAGAAGATCTCTGGGGAATGTCTGTAAAAGTCTGTAGATCTCTCATCGAAACCCTTGCGCCCTATTTAGCTTTCATATTTAACACCAGTGTAGACCAAGGAGTCTTTCCGGATCTTATGAAACATAGTAAAGTGATCCCATCGTTCAAATCCGGTGATAGTAAAGAGCTCAATAATTATAGGCCCGTGTCAATTCTGCCAGTTCTCAGTAAGGTGTGTGAAAATTTGATGCTCAATCAAATGTTACGTCACTTTAATAAAAACTCCATCTTGCATGAACATCAGAACGGTTTCACTAAAGGACGTTGTACCACTGACGCCGGTGTCACCCTAATAAAGAACATTTTTAGCGCCTGGGAGGAATCACAAGATGCCATTGGAATCTTTTGCGATCTCTCTAAGGCATTCGATTGCGTAAACCATGAGACACTTCTGCTGAACTGGAGCACTATGGGATTAGGAATGAAGCTCTTGATTTGCTAAGATCATACTTGAAAGACAGAAAGGTTTAAGTACAAATAAACGGCACAAACTCATTAGGGTCTGAAATATCAATGGGCGTTCCTCAAGGTTCGATATTGGGTCCATTCCTCTTTTTAGTCTACATTAATGATTTCCCCAGTTACTTCAAAATCAACCGAAGATGGTGTTGTTTGCAGATGACACTTCATTGATCTTTAAAATAGATCGAAGGTCACAAAATCTTGACGACGTGAACAACTCTATTCTTCAGGTCCAAGATTGGTTTACGGTAAATAATTTGGTACTAAATGAGAAAAAAAACAAATGCATTCGATTTAAATTACCTAATGTTAGAAGGAGCGAATGTGACATCATATTGAACGGAGAAAAACTGGAATTTAGTAATCAGACGTTTTTCCTAGGAGTCACGCTAGACGAGAAGTTACAATGGGGACCCCATATAACATCTCTCGCGGGGCGACTAAGCTCGGCAGCGTATGCTGTTAGAAAGATAAGACAGTTAACAGACGTTGAAACCGCGCGTTTGGTTTATTTTAGCTACTTCCACAGCATTATGTCATACGGCATTTTACTGTGGGGTCGGGCTGCTGACATTGAATCCATTTTTATTTTGCAAAAGAGAGCTGTCAGAGCCATTTACAATCTACGTCGCCGCGAATCTCTTAGGGAACTATTTAGGAAGATTATTAAAATGACTGTACCTTGCCAGTTCATTTATGAAAATATTATGTATGTTAGAAAAAATCTGCATCTATTTAATAAAATAAGTGATAGACATAATATTAACACTAGAAATAAAAATAAAATAGATCAACCATTTTTCAGACTACCTAAAGTACATAGATCTTTTATGGGGTACTGTTTTAAATGTTACAACAAAATACCTGGTCAAATATTGCAATTAAATGAAAGAAAGTTTAAAACTCATGTTAAAAAAAACACTTTGTAATCAAGCATATTACAAATTAGAAGATTATATCCTTGATAAGAATGCTTGGAACATGCTGGTCCTGCTCCATAGGACAATCTAGAGGCTAGACAAAATCATACTATTTTCTTATTGTATTGTATATTTGGTTATTTTTACTTTACTCACACCCTAATTTATTCCAAGTTAATATTTTAGGAAAATCATATATTTTTACAATTGTTTGTAAATATGTGAGCACAATGTACCTATCACGTGATAAATTTATATACCTTTGCTTTATTTTTAATTTTTTTGTACCAATAGTGGTATAGTATTTTTATTCTTGGTCTTCACATATAGAAATATAATTAATGTATACAAAATATTGTAAAACATTTTAAAAGAGTAACGGTGGAGTTTCTTGCCACTTCTTCTCCATACGAAACTACTTTTTGGAAGTGGCGCCTAGAATCAGTTCTATTTTTAATGTAAATTTTGAGCTTCAAAAGTGCCTTTTTATGGGCCTATTTGAAATAAATGCTTTGACTTTGACTTTGACCTCCTCCGACGCCCGGTGCGTCTGCTGCGGGCCGGGTCGAGAGTCGAGATCTCTCTCTCCCTTTCCGCAGCCTCCTTCTGCGAGACGGTCATCTTGCAGAAGGAGGCTGCGGAAACCACCGCGTCCCAGGACTCGACGCTGCCGACCATCGAACTCACTACGGTCGGCAGCGACAGGTCACTGCCTACTTCTGAGATGAGGGCACGGCGCGGCTCCTCCCAAGCGGCACACTCTGCCAGCGTGTGCCACGCCGTGTCCTCCCGGCAGTCGACGCAGTGGTGACACCAGGCGTCCGGTTCCCTGTTTATGCGACACAGGTACTTCCCGAAGCAACCATGCCCCGAGAGCACCTGCGTCGCCCGAAACGTCAGGGAGCCGTGCCTTCTCCCGAGCCAGCGGTCGAGCACTGGCCGGATCGCCTCGATGGTGCTGAGGCCGGCGGTAGGGCGTGACAGCCTCACCCGCCATTCCGCCACCAGGACCTCGCGGAGCTGCAACCGACGCTGCTCGACATGTTGCTGCATCGGTCGCTCGCCCCGCTCCCGCGCTTCGTCGCGCCACCGGTACAGTGACGCGAGCAGCGCCACTGTACCGGTAGACGCCTCCAGGTCCCAGGGCGGTGATCCGGCCAGTGCACAACCCGCCTCGAAGGAGATCGTGCGATACCCCCGAATGACTCTGACGGCCATCGCTCGCTGCGGCTTGCGCAGGACAGCTATGCTGCCGGCCGTCAGGTCAGACGCCCAGATCGGCGCTCCGTAGAGCGCCATGGATCGCACGATCCCCATATAGAGCCGCCTACAGGCGGCGCTCGGGGCCCCCAGATTGGGAAGCAGCGTTGCCAGCGCCCCGGCCGCGCCCAACAACTTGGGCGCCAGCCGCCGGAAGTGGGGTCCGAAGTCCCACCGGCTGTCGAGCACCAATCCCAGATATTTCATGGTGGGCTCGACAGCGATCCGGACCCCCCCGACCACAATGTGTGATACGGCCGGCGGCGCCCGCCGGGGGCCATGAAACACCATGGCCTCCGACTTGTTGAGGGCCACCTCCAGGCCGAGGCGCCGTATGCGGCTCACCGTCAGTGAGACCGCCGCCGTCGCGAGCAACGCTGCCTCCCTGTGCGAACTCCCCCGGGCCGTGACCAGCGTGTCGTCCGCGTAACACGTCAGGTCCGCGCCCGGAGGGAGCTCGCCCCTCAGCACCCAGTCGTACCCGATGTTCCACAGGAGCGGTCCCACGACCGATCCCTGTGGAACACCGCACGACACCTGGCGCTGGTTTCCGCACGGATCACTACCCTAACTTGTCTGTCTTCGGGGAGTGCGTAGGTGTGGAAGGTCACACCTCCAAGTTTGAGTGTTTTAGTGAGTTCCCTATAGTCGTTAGACGTAGGGACCGTAACTTTAATACCCTGCTGGGTAGAACGAGCGTTGGTGTACCCGATTTTTAAGTCGGTACACCATTTGGACACGTCGGTCCATTTTCCCTTGTGCTGTATGAACACGGTAGGAGGAGGGTCTGCTTCTTTGCCGCAGTAGCGGGCTGGGCAGTACTAGGGCTGAGAGGGCGATCCAACGGAATGGATGAGGTTGAGGCCGAGGCGGTCTGGGAGGGTGCAGTGGCGGATGGAGCCACGGGAGCGGAGGTAGAGGTCTAGTAGAGGTTTCTTGGTCCTTGTGTCAGGACTCTCTTTTAGACTTCTCGTCTTTGATCCGACGACCTTCATATAGACGCCATCGTCGGACGAGGGGGAGGAACTTTGAGAGTCACTCTCAAGATACCATGTGGTCGGGCGAGATTCACTGGTGTCCATATGGACCGCTGGTGGCGAGCAACTTGAAGGTTGCAACGGTGACGGCTCGAAGGCATCGCTAAAGGTAGCGATGCCTGAGTTGTCTTCACTGACGGAGTCGTTAGAGGGATCGGGAGAGGCCTGCTGCAGGGCAGCGAATTTCGCCCCATACTTGACGAGGAAGTCGGGGTCCTTGAAAAGGGCCTCTTTGAAGAACGCCACTATTAGGGCGTCCTCCATGGTCGGAGGAGGGGGGCTACTAGGGCTACCTAAAATCCTATACCTAACTCCCCGGGTGGATTGGTGAGCCCTAAGCTTGTAATCCCGTCGCCAGTCTTATTGTGCGAACGGGGCCCTGACCAGTTTAGCGCGAAGGGTGTAGACACACCCTAAAGACACTAAGTGAGTAGCTGTGAAAGGAATACTGTACACCAGAGCCGACTAGGAGATCCCCCAAGGCCAGTTGACTCTGGGACCCGTCCAATTAACTGCCTCGCCCTGAAGGGGTTCGGCGGGTGTCATTGGGTCAACACCCCACTCGGTTTCGTTGGCACCGTATTGTTTCCACCGAGGACCACGAAACTGTGGTTTTACCCAGAAGGGGCCTAGTGAAGCTACTCACAAAACGCGCGTGAAGAAATAAGATTTGCCTTGAAAAAGGCACTTTTTGATTGATCAAAATCAATTGCTTGATTTGAATCGGTGTAGTCGGGGTGACTACGAGAGACGTCACGTAACCGCAAAGAGGATGAGTCACAACACTGAGCCGGGAGTGGGAGAGCGCACGCACACAACCGTCCGCCGCGAGTGTCGAGTCTAATATTTTGGAGGACACGCGCGAGCGTCGGTAATATGTATAGTGTGCGTACAGACGGCACTATATGTTGCGTGCGTGCTAGAGTGAGATGGGTTCAACCAACCCAACACATCCCAAGATAACAATATAAGGCAATGTCTTTAGTCAATAAACAAGCAATTATTCTCTGAATATTAGTGATCATTTTACTCATCCTTCTGACCCCAACAACTGGTGACCCCGAATACAGAAAATGTCGCAAGAAAACCTAGGCGAAGGAAGCAAAGCAATGAAGCCCGAAATCGATTTGGCCGCAGTCTCCATCCAGTCAAGACTGTTGCCGTTTTGGCGAGAGATACCCGATACCCCGAATACAAGATTTCGCCTACCAGCTGCAAAACATGAAGACATTTTCAAAATTTGATCTCAATATGGCATTTTACTGGATACCTATAAATCAAGAAGTTGCGCAGAAAACAGCAATTACTACACCATTTGGGCTGTTTGAATTCAAATGCATGACGTTCGGTTTACGGAACGCCAGCCAAACGTTCCAAAGATTCATGCACCAAGTACTACGGGGCATAGACAACTTTGTTTTTGCTACATCGACGATATCTTGCTCTACTCGCAGAGTGAAGAGGATCACAAGCTTCTCTTACGTTAAGTACTGGAACGTCTCAAGGAATACGGCGTCATGTTGAAGGTAGAAAAGTGCGAGTTTGGCAAAGAAAAGATCAATTTTCTTGACTACGAGGTCTCAACAAACGGCTTCAAGCCTACAGAAGAGCAAACAGAAGTCATATCAAAGCACCCGAAACCGAACACAGTCGCCGAGTTACGACGCTTCCTGGGCATGCTCAATTTTTACCGTAGCTGCTTTTTATCAAGCCGAATTACAATCTGAACTCAACAAGTTTCTATACAACCGAAAGCGCAATGACAAGACACCCATCGAGTGGAACCCAGCAGCAGACATAGCTTTTGAAAACTGCCGTCAAAGCATTTTAGAAGCTACGAGAACCGAACTAACGCATCTAGTATCCGGCGGTGTCCTCGCCATAATGACAGACGCTTCAGACTACAGCCTTGGCGCAGTACTACAACAGAGACTCAATAACGTGTGGAGACCTCTCGCTTATTTCTCAAATGAGTATGACGCAGCGACGCTACAGTGAATACGATCGCGAAAGCTGTGAAGCATTTTCGAACGCTTATTGAAGGAGGCGACGTAACAGTGTATACGGACCATAAGCCACTTGCCCACGCACTGACACGCCCAGCAAGTAGCAGTGAAACACCTTGTCGAGAGCGACAGTTGCGTTTTATCAGCCAGTTCTGCACCGGCAATAAGTACGTACAAGGGGAAAACAACACAGCAGCCGATGCTCTGTCACGCATTGACATCAAAATTCCGGACGGCGGAGAGGTTGAACAAATGTCTCCCACTGTTAGAGAGAGATGTTTGGCGTTAAGATCACCCGCTACGATAACGGAGTCACTCAGGCCAAATAGGACAGAGAGATCTTCAGAAAGCAGTTGGTAATTCTCCGAAGTATTAATGGGGGGAGATAGGCCGACACTATGGTGATCGGTTGATTAAGAACTGTACGATAGTTAGCAATTGACGGGTTTCGGTAACTGGGCTTAAAGATGGTTTCCTGTACGTTGAGGATGTCGATATGATGGTCACTTAGGAACTCGCATTGAAATAACGTAACTTTAGGTAAAGGGTCTTAAGTCTCGCAAAGCCCCCGGCTCAGATGGAAAGCCACCGTCATCGGTATCCCCAAGCTCGGCAAGCCGAAGTCGAAATTGATTAATTGGGGGGTTATTTCCCCCGACATGGGGGTCATGACCCCCCCCCAAATCATTGAATCATTGAATTTGTAGTGTTACTTCACACTACAAATTCAATGATCTGGGGGGGGGGGGGTTATGTTTCTCAGTTTCTTCGTAGGACAAGGATTTAAGGGGTATCCGTAGTTGTTTTCGCAGCCACTTTTTCACTAGATGGCAGCATAGTTGCACATTCGATATTTAACATTTTCAATATTTACGCTTTACTTATAAATGATAATGGAGAGCAGTGGTGGCCCAGTGGTAACCACCCCGACTTACGAGTTATAGGTCGTGAGTTCGAAGCCAAGCGGGCACTTTACTTTGCGTAACCGGCAGGAAACCGGCATGTCCTACAACCAAAAATTCGAAGATATCTGGCATCTATTCATCCGCACTGAGCCCGCGTGGTGGATTACGGCTCACTCTCTCATAGAGAGGAGGCCCGTGTCCCAAAAGGGAACGTTATGGGCTGATTATGCTTATGCTTATACTTATAAGTCTTTGAGAAACAACTTGATCATACGCGGCAACTAACGCTTTAACCTATTTTTTACAGATATTCACTTTGCTTGTTAACTCGTATGTTACAAAGATTTGTTCCAGGAAATATTTAGCCGTCTTCACTCTATTCTTTACACACACATATAAAAGAAAATAGTTTTACGTGCAACATCAATAGATGGCCTTTTTTCATGAACTTGGTTGAAAATTAAAATGTCGAGATAGTGTTAATTTTAAAAATGGTAATTGAACCCAGGACCTCATGCTGAGCAGTAGTGCTTGTGACCACACGACCAACCCAGGAAATGTAACCTCCCTCAAAATATTTCTCGGCACCCATGGTGACCCCCGAAAATCTTGGGCTGCGACCGCACCTCTCACTAAGAGGAGGCCTGTGTCCCAGCATTGGGAACATTATAAGCTAATTAAGTGCATTTTTAGACCAATCTTCTTTTTACTTCTTTTATCTTCTTGTTCTATCATTAATTCAGTCAAGGAAATATAAATACCATCAAATACACAAATGTTTTTTTTTCAAGATAATGAGGGTAGATTCTGGCCATGTTCTTAGATAGGTCTTAGGTAGGTAGAGAAAAAGGCTGAAATATGCGTTTGTAATTTTCTTTCTAATTGAACGCATTGTTAGTTTTAGCATTTCGCTCTATTAAGAACTAACCCAGTCTAGCAAGAAAAAAAAAAGAAAAAAAATAAGTAGGAAAAATGAAAAAAAAAAAATCATAATTTAATTTAATTTATTCGTTAGCCTTCTCTAAGTCACCTTTATTTCTTTCAGCGTTACGATTGTATCTCGTACCGCAACCGAAGATAGTTCAATATGTGTAGTAAGTAGTGATGGGAATAAAATAATATCTCAGTTGTCGATTGAAAAAGTTTTATTAATTATGGAAAGTGTTTTTCATTAAAACATGGTAAGCACATTGATTGCTTGCATTGCGCGCAAATGGTAACAATTCGTTTAGTTTTTTTAGAAGCGTCAGTGCTGTTTAATGTGCGTCGTAATTTTTCGTAACAACCCACACAACGTCTTTTTTTGTCGCGACGTTGGAAAACATGATCAGTACATCTTCCTTCGGGTAATTCTGTAATAAAATGCATTGTATAAATAAACAGCATACAACTATGTCAGTGAAGTAAATGCGATGGAATCTAATTTTATTAATTTCGTTATTCGAGTGTCTTATTTATATTTTTGTTCTTAGGCTGTTGTTGCTTTAAAAAAATATACGGAGGTATTAAATAAAAGCTGGATGTCACAGGACTCTTGTAAGTTTACTATAACAACGTTTTTGTTTTAATAACCGAAATTTAGGCTACCAGAGAGTGAGTGTATTTCATGCAAAGCGTGCTGCAATTAGTTGACGATGCTAAGCTTACGCGTTGCCTGGAACCATTACCTAAGTTTCTGGAGAGATTTTAGCTACCTTTATGAGTAAGAACAGTTTGTTTTCGAAGAACTGTTAGGTATGTTGACCACGGCAATCTTCTGACACCACCAAGCTCGCCATCGGATTTATCCGCATACCCTTGAACCTAAACGGTTATGTTTAGAACAAATTAAGATGTGTTTCCTCAAAAAAAATGGACTACAACATGATACTCTGCAAAAATGGTGAGAAAAACTATTTTGAGCGCTCTTAGGCTAGAGGGATGGCCTAGTGTATCTGCTTTACATTACATGTCATGTCACAAGAAACCTGCAGGTTTTATATACACGCTTGTTGTCACACGAGTTGTATTAAAAGTAGTAATTTGTGCAATAATAAGTTAATCATACCTGTTCCGGAAATTTTTCGGTCTCCGAATGTTTCGATTATTGATTCTGTGAATTCTTTTTTTGACATTTTCTTGTCTGTATTTGCATTGTATATTATCCATGCGTTTATGAGTGCAGTACCAAATAAAAATTCCATCATCACTTTCCGATACCACTTTAGACTTCGTCGTAAAGTAGTATAGTATGCCGACATTTGATCTGAGTAGTCTATCCCTTTTTTATTATCATTATAAGTTAAAATGCACAGTGGCTTTCTGATCATTTCATTAGTTCTCTTATGTATCTTACCTGTATCTACTAGAGACGCTTTATGTGCTTTACAGGAAGTTATCATTGAAACTTGGCGCTTATCGTGCCATTTAATAACTTTCACACCACTAGGCAGCATTATCCCTTCAACTTCGCCTTTTTTTCAATTTTTTAGACATAAATTGCTTGGGAAGTCCTCTTCGGTTTGATCTTAGCGTGCCACAGTAAAATGTTTTCTTTTCTAAGAGTTCCTCTACTAAATCAAGATAAGAATAAAAGTTATCGGCTACTAAAACTCGTCCTTCATTTTCTAAACCCTCTATGAGCTTCATAACTAAATTTTTTCCATGGTTCACTTCTCTGCTATTTCCTTCTTTACCTGTATATACTATGGTTTTAAAAGTGTACCCCTCAGGAGTACATAGTTCATATAATTTAACTCCATATTTATGAGATTTATTTTTGATGTATTAGCGAAAAATAAGTCTCCCGCGCCAGGGAATCATTGATTCGTCTATCACGATAAATTTTCCTGGAGTTAAAATATCTCTAAAACGATTATTTAACATATTAAGAATTTGTCGAATTTTGTAGAGTCTATCTCCAGTATCATTTCTTTCATCGCTGAAATGCCAAAACTTTAGAAGCAAGATAAATCTATCTCTTCCCATGAGAGAGCATATATATTCATTTCTGTAAATGGATTTCTTTGACCAATTAGTAAGTATGACACTGAAAAACTGACGCATTTCATTTGCATCTGTAGGTTTCCAAGCTTTAGAGCGTGATTTTGCTGTAATTTATTTTTCTAATAAATATTTATCTGCGTATTTATTAGTTTCTTCTACTATTTTATCAATAATATCGTCAGTTAGAAACAAACTATAAATATCGACGGGCAATTTATTACGAATAGGTACATTTGTCACGCTACCAAGTATGCTCTCATCGAAGCTCAATACGTCATTGTCGGGAATGTCAATCCAATCTTTATCACCCTCAAGCTCTCCACCCTCACTTTCTGATATATTTTCAGACATATTATCTTCATCTTCACATATTATATCGGATGAGAGATTTTCACCTGTATCATCATCACTTCCATTTGAAACGATTTCTTCTATTTCAGTATTGGTTGCTTCATCAGTCTGCGTCTCCGGAGCGTCTTCTTGTATTTTTTCGTTTTCTACATCCTGTTCTAGTTCTTCCACTTTTTCATTCTGTATTTCTAGACTTCTATTTTGCTTATTCTGGTATTTTTCTTGTCCTATTATATTATTTTCTTGTTGCTTTTCAATGTTTCTCTCTTCTAAATGTTTTTGTGAATTATTGTTCAAGTTGCATTTAGACGTTTTTCTTTCTGCTTTTTCGTCATAAGTGAGCGCATCATCCTCAAAAGTATACTCAAAAGAAAATGGACTATTGTTTGTATTACCTGTGGTTCTTCTTTCCTTTATAGTTGATTTAATCAATTTTTACATACTGCTTTCATTAAATTCTAAAGGTAATAAGTTCGAACATGAAGTATTATTCAAAGACGAGCACCTGCTTGATGTACATAAAGCATTCAATGAGGCAGGAGAAGCTTTAGCATTTGTGTTGGATGTTTCTGATAGCATTTGAGTGCACGAGTTAGGAGTAGATAAACTACTATGGTTACGAGAAACAGTACCACAAAATCTACGAGTAGGTGTCATAGGATCAGTAGGTATAGTCGGTGTAGTATTCGTCATCAATAATGTGGTATTATTGTTACTACTTTTTGGACTGGATATCGTATTCTGAAGCACACTAAATCGTTTTCCAGTACATGGGCTGATATATATATTATTTTCATTACTTAGCTGCGTGTGCTCCAACGTAGAAAGGTTCATCATTTTCTTTTTAGGTGCGTCAAATGTTTCATAATCAGAATCACTGTCATTATTAGCCAATGGGGGGCATATTTGAACATTTTCCAAAAAAAATATTTTACCGGACGATGCAGCAGTATAATCCGGCGTTGATTTTTTGTTAGAAATCTCACCAAAATAAATAGATTTTTACACTTTTTTTCTTTTAAAAGCACTCATTGTATAACAAAAATGATAATCAACACGTAGGTATATACGCGAGTGTTATTTCGCAAACGTGCGCGCGAACTCCCACGTCGATGCTAGGACAACACTAAAACGAGTCACGCAGCGCCCGCGCCGCCCACCTTCCCTCTCTTGCGTCTACGAGGCGTACGATTCCACGAGTACCGACATATCTCCTAACGCGAGGAATGAAAATAATTACAGTACTGTGCGTTAGGGACCTAATCCATCTCTAATTTCTTTTTTAATGTCCTTGAATTCAGCTTTAAGTAGGAAGCAAATATGTATATTTTTCCTACTCATACCTAAAGAACTTTACACGTTAGATCCTCCCGCAAGGAGTGAAACAACACGATTATGTTCAACGCACAATACAAAAGTCCTGCAAGAGATCTGATAGATCTCGTAATGCAACGAACGTGTTAATCCAAGGAGATAAATTTATTTCTAACTCCACGATAACTGTTCAATCAGAAATCGTTACAAAGGAAAAAACTCGGGGTTCGCTCACAGACGACAAATATGGGTAATCCTGAACGAATAACCGACTTATCTCCGTTACGGTTTAGTGACAAAGGGACAAAACCGAATGCGTATTTTGTGTAGGTGTTATTATTTTTTATATCTCATACGTGGCGTTTTATAAACGATACGAGTATGTGGTGCGCGGGACCATCCGAAATACGATGACTGCGGTGCGTACGGCTCCTGCGGCAGGTCCAAGTGCGTGTCCACCTTAAAGCTACGGTTTCCTAGAAGAGCGGTGGCCTCCACATAGCGTCTGCAATTTACCGGCGCATGACGTTACGGAAATGTTGTTTATGAAAGTAAATTGTAGTGTTTTCATGTCATCGTTTCCATGAAAGCCGCCACTGCGGCCGTTGTCTGGCGAACACCGTTGTTCTAGGAAACCGTTATTTACACACACACATAACACCACGCCTGTAATCCCAGATGGGTTAGGCAGAGTTGTACTATAGCACACCCACATTTCGCCAGTTATGCTTAAGTCTCATGTAATAGGGGGCGAGCCTATTGCCATCATCCGGGCACAAATCCAGATTCCAGGCTGCTACCGAGAAATTCTAGATAGAAAAACCCAATAACACTTTGCCCGACCTGGGAATCGAACCCAGGACCTAATGCTCAGCAGTAGCTCTTGCTACCACTAGACCAACGAGGCAGTCCTAGTTATTTACGTATAAAGTTATCTAAGTTTATTCGCAGTGTCTTATCGTAAAAGGTGTCCAATCTTTCTACTTCAAATAAAAAAAATGTTTACTGATTTGATTACGCTCGTAGACTGTAAAACACGTTGTTATTTCTCCAACGTGACTATGTGTTTCTTTTTAAGAACTTCAAGGTCCTAAATGTTCTTGTGGGGTTGAGGTTAAAGTTAAAAAAGGTTGCCAATTTGGCATTGAGATTCTCCATCAGCCGATCTATTCTATTATTATTATTTATTCTCAAAAAATCTACTTGATATGATAAACAATCCCGATAAATCTCACTGTGAAAACATATGTGAAATGACTTTGAAGGTAGCTGTCATTCCTCGTGGTGCTAAGGATTGTCACTTTTGACAGATCACTTCAAGCTCATTCACCTAACTTTTCACGGTTACAGGTCCAAAACCACCCCCATAGCACCAATAATTACCTACTTCATTTCATTTGAAATTATACACTGATGGCGCAGATGAACGAAAGAAACAAAAAAATCGAAACTTTGTCGTAAAAATGGAATCTTTAAAAACCACAACGGAAAATTCGTATTTATTTTCCTGAAAACTTTTTCAGATGTCGAACGAAGTAAGAAGCGTAAAAAAATCATAAGTTTTTAATGAAAAGCGATAAGCTATCAGTTTAATACCCTAAGCCGTGATATGAGATAACAACGGAGCCGAAGAGTTTTTAATTATTTCGGTAGGTTATTGCGTAATTTTTTATTATACTTATGTTTTCATCGGTTTTTCATGTCGATCAGTTGTACCTATGTTTGGAAATGTAATGTGTGACCAATATGGGTCTGTAGTGCTTACTATGTATTGATATGAATGTATAAAACCAAACACAAGAAATAATTCATGCTGTCACAAATTATGTGAAATAGGAAAAACAGTCATGAGCTCGATTTCAGAACATTCACTTTTAATTGCTGGTAGTTTTCCTATTAAAAAAAAAAAAACTAGCAGAATACAGCATTTCTTTTTAATAATAATTATTACATTATGTACTTACTACAGTATAAGATGGATTGTGAGGAATGATGGGAGAGTGAATGATAACGTGACGGTTGACAGGGTAAAATGGAAGGAGAAAACATGGGACATAGGCAGGAAGATAGAGAAAAGAAGAAAGAAAGAAAATACGGTATTTGCGGTAACCATGACGAAGAGAGCGAACACAAACAAAAAATAACAAGTAAGGGGAAAATATTTACCTCTACCTAGGAAATATATAACGTATGTCTGTCCGTCTATTCGTTGCGTTCATAACTCGAGAATCGCTTATTTTATTGTTTCGCTTTGTTGAACTAGGTTTTACACGTAGTATAAATAATACACATACACACGCACATACGTATACATCATCTTTCTATAACACTTATTATAAAGAGGTAAATTTGATTGTTTGTATCTAGATAAATATATGTACTTATATTCATAATGTAAATTACTAATAACTGCTCCCAAACTAAGGTGTTTTATTTTTTATAAATAGATATAAACTTTTTACATACCTACCTCATTGACTTACTATTTTCAATAATTGACATTATTTGCCTACAATTCTAATTTCTGTTGTTGACTTTTGAGTTCAGATTTGTTTGAAATGGCAATCATGTTGTTTGGTTGTTTTGTTTTTTTTTTTGCAGATTCTTTTACATTTTGTAAATGTGAGAACGTTGTAGGCCTTTTTTTTATTGGGTGGGAAATCATCAAATGACTTCTCCCGCTCTGGGTGGAGCGGGAGGGTGTTCCAGAATTTTACTGACTAAATCCCACCCGTGTTCCTTCAGTTGCCTGTGCCAGTGCCACGGTATCTCTTTCGAACATCCCGCGGCCCTGAGGCAAACGTTGTAGGCCTTGTAGATTGTCGATTTATAGACCATTGCCTATTTGTTAAGCTTATAGGTAGGTACTTGTTGACAGGCCTACACTGTCCTCCCATACCTAATAACAGTTTTTTTTTTTCTAAAAAAATATCCCTGGAGTTTATTGCTGGATCTTCTCCATAAGAAACGACCAATTGGAACCGTGCACCTAGATTCTGACGTTTCATAAGTGCCCATGTAGGTTTATGCGAAATAAAATATTTTGATTTTGTTTTTGAATGTAATGATAATGAATGATGACTGAAATTGGGTGATTCTAGTTTATTTTGTAATGTAATGAATGATGGTTGAAATTAGGTGTTTCTGGATCTCATCTGCTCCAGAAAACCCAAATCTCAACTTAATGGGACCGTAGCAAACCCTTTTTTAAATATTTTTTTTAACCCTGGCTTGGTGAAAAGGGTGGACACAGTTTATTTTAAAATTGAGTTCCTTTATACTATAAACTCAACAAAAAAAAACCGAATCCTTATTTCTCTAAATCTTATAAATCATTACATTAGTTTTCGAAAACCACCAGCAATACTTACGTGGTCACTGGATCGCGATAATGGAGAATATTGCATTGTTTGTTAATTGAAAAAGTTCCGTGTTCCTAGTTCAGCCAGAGATCGTAACCAAAGTTTTACGAAAAAAAAAGACCACTCTGTATATTAGTATATCCAGCAAACAAAACGATAGTGAGTGCTCCGGTTTCTGAAAGAATCACTCGATGAAGTAGAGCGAGATGCAATACGCCAGCAAAGAATATTGTGAGTTCGTTTATCTGATTGAGTGGCCTGCTCAAAATCCTGCTTCCTTTTGAATAGGATAAATAAACCATAGTTTTGAGTAGATTTTTCCTTATAGCTTTAATATCAGAATGAATTCAACTCAGGCCAACACGAACGGTTAGTCTAGTATGTATCCGTTTATAAAAACAACCGTATGAAATAACAAACAGAATATAATAAAGGTGGTGTAATTGGAGATCATGTCAAGTTGTTCATATGTGTGCTCTCGACTCTCGATATCAGGGATCCGCGAATGTTTGGCCCTGTTATGTAACAGGACATGGGAGGCTCGTGGAGATTGTAAGCAGCTAGCGCAGGCGCGAGTCCGGATGGCGCGCGGGGGTGAGGGCGCGTCAGTCTGCGCTCGGCGTCTGGAGGTGCTTCGCGCTTCGCGCCGCGCCCCAAACAGCCGGAGCGTGGCTCGGGGCGTGGCGCTTACGTAAACACGCGTGGCACACAGCTCGTGTCGCAGGCGGCGCGGTGCCGCGCCACTGTCCGTCCTCGAACGACTCCATGTTGGCCCGCGCCGCCTCCTAAGTTTATGTGGATAAAAGCGCGCAACCTGCCGCGCGGCCGCCGCTGCCACTGTCACCACCGCCGATTAACGCGCTTATAGGTACTTAATTATTTTATTACATAAAATATGTTAGCATATTCTTTTCGGGACTGGGCAAGAATCAAATCTACTTAATTGAATAACTTACCTACTTACTTCCCAATTGTGTAACATAAAGATTGTAAAAATAAACAACCATCTACAAAGACCCGCTACGTATTGAGCTATACATACGATGCGGGCTTTTGGCCGCTTCATCTATCTATTATAATATTATATTCTAGTAACGGATTCTCACTGCTTTGGGATTGTGTGTATGGACATATTGTACTTCTTATTTCTTTTTAATTTGGTATTTAAATGTGTTTCACGTTAATTAATGACACTACCTATTTATTTCAGTTATGTTTTATTTATTTATGTATACTCGCATTTATTTATGCACTCGATGGCTTTTATGAAAACGGGTAGATACCTGTGGTAACAATATAAACAGACTCCAGATATAACGTGCGTCTGTGTTTTACACCTAGGTAGGTAGGTATATACGTATTTTTAAACCAATAATAGTGAAATGTGTATTCAGATGGTAAAACTATTTAAACGTTACTTAGTGGTTTGGTTGGGAATTATTGTATTTAGGTACCTACAGTGAGTGTTGTGCATTCTACTACTCTTTTTTACTGGTAGTAGTATTCTATATTACTATTTCGTATTTCGGACTAACATACCACGTACCAAAGCCATTTTATTCTTTTCATTCAGTAGGTACCTCCTCAAAAAATATCTAGTTAGATCAAGACTCCATTTCTTAGGTACCTTGGATCAGCTACACTCTCATTGAATTGATAAAATTCTAGCTTCTGACCGCGACTTCGTTCCGTTCGCGTAGAAGGCGTAAAACACCAAAATATACTAACGTAACAGCCACATTTTTATTTAAACTTCCATAAACTAGGTTTGTAGTCTTGGTCCGAGCAGCAAAATATACAGAGAGTTAGGACTGGTGTCACCTTCACTAGCAATTTCCCATTGCTTGCAAAGTTTTTAGTTAATTCATGAAAGCCGCGTTCATGGATATACCTAGATACTACCTCATGACACAACACTGATACTCTGAATCATGCATTAATTCTTACAGATTAATTCCTGACGAACGGCTGTCACTAAAATAATGTAACATTAGATTGTAAACACAACGTTAACAGTATTTTTATTATAACGCTAGATGGCAGAAGAGGCGTAAACTTCATGTTTTGTTTTTGTGTGCGTTCTATGAACTCTCATACAGGAAGTAAAAAGACCCATCACATAGCCGTGTACTACGCATTCGTACATCAAACTAAGTAACATAACACAACAAATTGCTGGGAAACTACTTTTATTTTTGGTGTGAAAAATCGCTGTTTACGTTTTTCGCGCAACGTAACGCATGCAAAACATTGTGCATGCAACGGTACAGGGGTCGTGGGGATATTTAAAGTTATATTAGAACATTAAAAACTTTATAAATCGTCAGTAAAAGTTGGTATTTTGATGGAGGTATGGTCCAGTACAAAAAAGAATACAATGACCGGGAGTACAAGTAACTCACGGCTTCGTTATGTGTACCCGCTAAAATAGTACCTATTATTAATTTTTATATTTGTCATGATTAAATGCTTAGCTCCATACAGGTATAGCGTGTTGATTCTATATCTATCTGCTATTCTAACCTTTTGGTTCGGTTTTTTACAATTTGCGGTGCAATATGGCTCAACATCATCATTATGAAATCGTGTATCGTGATAATTTGTAGCTACAGACTAGCCAGACTTATAGGAAATATGATCTATGCGAAATTTTAACAGAATCTATCCGTTAGTATTTGCGTGAAGCTGGAACATACATACAAACAAACAAACAAACGTACAAAGAAGCAGACAAAAAGCTAAACATAAATATTTTCAGCATTAGAATCGTTCCCAAACCTCGTAACAATTACAAAAAAAAAATGTGATTTACGATATTTACAGATCCGTTCAAAAAGTGTTCAGAATAGGTACTAATTCTAAAGTCCTCTAGGCTTTAGAATTAGTACATATAGTGAAAACTTTTTAATCGTAGAAAAAGAGTTCCAATTTGTGAAAAACTATCTAATTATAGTATCTACCTACTCTCAACAATAACGTAAGCAAAATATTGTTCACATTTAAATATCTACCTAATTCATTTTTTATTCTCTTTTAAATCTAAACCATGTTTAGAATTACATTACTTAATGCCGTGTATTTACTTGTAAATAAGCCTTTTTCAATCAACTCAGACTTCACACTTCCACAATATTTTAATGGTAATAATTCCTGGACATAGGCCTCTCCCAGGCTGCGCCACAACACCCTGTCGTTCGCCTGCTGCATCCAGCCTGTCCCAGCTACTTTCTTAAGGTCGTTTGACCATCTAGCTGGGTGGCGTCCCACATTACGCTCGCCAATACGCGGTCTCTACTCCAGCATGCGTAACAGGACCACTTCTATTTTTACTCTACAAAGAGAACACATTTGTGTTAACTTTCTTAACAGAAAGTCATTTGTTTCTTGAGTTTTGACATCGCGCCGTATAAATCTTTCTACAATCTGTCATTATGTTTTCCTTTTCTATAGTGGCTATATGCTACGCATGCTGGACTCAACAGACATGGCCAGCCCACTGCCACTTCGGAGGCCCTAGTGTGAGTTTCTTTTAAACATCTCGACTTTTCGCATCGACCGCGTTCGGCGCTACGTTTGGCCCTTGGCAATCGGAGCGCAACTTCAGATTGGTACTCACACTAGGGCCACAGTTTGCTCTGCAAGCTATGTCGGTAACTCCGGTTCTTCTCCGGATAATTTAATTTCAGCTTCATTCCCAAAGTTGTGTTTACCGAGTTGATATACTCGTTCACAACTTCGAAAAGCGACCTTTCGATGTGGATTGAACTCGGCAAGACGTGTGAATTGTACATGAGTTTCGTCTTGTCCAAATTCATGCCGAGACCATCCCGTCGAGAGGCTCCATTTAGGCTGTGCAGCATCTAGTCTGACTTTTGAAGCGTCTCTTCCATTATGACGATGTCGTCGAAGATGTGAGATCTACTCGCCACTCACAATGATATCCCACCCTCTCCAACCCAGTACAGTACAACGCATTGGTGAACAGTTTCTGTCTCGCCCCTCTGAACAGTTGGATAAGTTAGCTAGTTTTCTGATCCTGGATCTGGAAAGTCATCTTGTTAGCTTTAAGCCTTTATATAAATGAATAAATTAAAAGTTGACAACGTCGTAAATAGCTGTGATATTTCTAAATTCGTCTAAATATTTCGCTGTCTTGATTAATTTGTGTATTGATTATGAATTGCAATAATTAATTCATATCGTAACACGGAATATTTAGTTTTAGGTGTTAAAATCGTAGGTACAGTCAACCCCAAAAAGATGTAGGTACCTTTACACAGACGAGGATCCATTGTATTCCTAACAACCGTAGTTCCTTAACATTGTCCCACGTGTAAGTACAAAACATTGAGTTCAATTTATCTTACCAAAACGAAGTAAACACTTTGTCCCAAAACATCTATACACCCTATGCTCGAAACAATGTACACAGTGATAGTTCCAGGACGGAGAAAACCAGACTGACAACGTAATACCGTGGCCTAAATAATTAAAATTTCAATTGATACTTACTACGCGAGCTGGAGTCCCGTTTGGCAGTAGTAATTCCAGGTTTTCACTCATTTTTCAGTCGAAAATTAATAACGAATGACTAACTACGTGATATAGTATTTTTTTTGTTTGTCATTTTTATTTCAATACATGACGTCACGTGTCATTTGTTTTTAGATTTTAAATACAAATACGTAAATCATGAATGTTCCTAACGAATGCTGCTTAGGCTTTCTAAGGTGGTCACGCAACGGGAGCATTCGCGTGGTGTGAACAATCCATGATTTTGAGCATTACGTTACAATACTGCGCCAGGTCAACGCGTGTAATTCAAATCAAGTGTAATGCTTGGTTTTCTACACTTTTAACTGCTACAAGGTTAAGGCGCTCCCGCACCAGGAGCATTCGCCTTTAATGTAATAAACTAAGATTCGATTTTGAGCATTAACACATATATTACCATTACCTCTGTTCTCCTCACTCACTGATGTAATGCTCGAATCTGAACTGTTAAATAACAGGCAATTGTTCCTGGTGAGGGAGCGCTTTTACGGATTATAAATACTCGCCTGGACGCATTCGCTAATGCTTCCGGTGAGACCTTTAATTCACTTGATCGTCTATGACAATAGTATTATTTCACTTTGTCACAAAAGATTAAAATGGCTATTACGACATCGCATTGTCAATAAATACTTATTTATAACAACCTCTCGATGTTGAACTTTTAGATTTGATAACCTCGTTAATGAATGATTACAGTTTTAAGTCCATATTTTTGTGGCTTATGTAGATTATTTAGTTTTGGTCATATCATATATAAATAATTATGTATCAGGCCTATGTGGTTTTGTTACAAGTGTATCTTCGTTTTCGTGAGATATACCTATTGGTTACTATGTTTTGTAGCTTTAAACAATGATGGAGCAATGGTTGTGGACTATACAATTGTTCCTTATCCGTGTATACATATATCTGGGACTGACTGTACCTTCCTACATTATGATGCAAATAACAAATGCTCATGCGTTTCATACGACGCCTTTCATCATAATTGGGATTTAAAAAAAAAAACAAAACAAAAAAATAGTAAGAAATGTGTATGTGTTTGTTGTATTTTCGCCTTCGCATTTTGAAAGACAGGACGCCAAACCGCTGTACAAAAATCCGTATGAATAAAATATTAAAATACTGAATATATGTATATAGAGCACCAATTACTCAATAGTAATTTGCTCCATTCTGGAAGTTGGTAGCGCCGCAAATAGCTCTCCAATATTTCGTCGTTTTTATTAATCTGTATATTACAAAATATAATCAGATTAGATGTAATATTACTTAATGTCCTGCACTAAAGTGTTGATTAAGAATTGAAATAGTTAATAATTATTGTAACATCGAATATGTAGTTTTAGGTGTGATAAAATCATTGGGAAAAGAAAAACCAATGACCAACATTTGTGACTTTTCTTCTTTCAGCGGCCTCTAAAGAAACATCAATAATTAGACAGTTTATTTAACTATCGAAATAAACGGTGACACAATGGTGACACATGACTTAATATTTGTTGAACATTCATAAAATCACCAGTAGGTAAATTTTACTAACTTGATGTTTTGAAATTCTTTCAAATCAACTACGTTATTCTACCGCTAATAGACTTTTCCTCACTGACTTACTACAATACAATCTTTGAAATATAAATACACCTCTCACACTTTTGCAAAATTAAGAAAAACCGACTTAAGTCGCTTCTTACGTTTGATGGTACGTTCTATGTTAGAGAGTTTAGTTTCCACAGTTAGTCCTTCAGTAGAGCTATTCTGTAACCATCTCACCGTGAAAACTTAGGTGAAGTGAGCATGGAGTAAGCTGTCAGTGCCACTGATGTTAGGTATTGACCAAGACGGGATGACACTGACAGCTCACTCCACGCAAATCTTCACGGTGAGATTAATAGGTACAGAATCGACATGCTGGTAGACCAGTGTGCGTGGGCCATGGCGGAAGTCGGTGGTTATTCCAATCAGCCCACCTCACATAAGTTGATTACGTCTCTTGGTCTGTTTAGAACTACTGTAAAAGATCTGAGTGACCCTAGGGTTTCTGTTATAATCTGGTTGAAGCCTGTGCATTCAAAGAGCACATGCGCAACGGGTTCCCGTGATGGTCCTATATAGGTCCTAGGTATGGTTCCTGTCCAGGCGTAATAAAAACCTGGTTAGCTTGCCAACTGAGGATGACAAAGCTTCCGTGGACTGCCCGCAGCCCGGTGTCGAGGTCCACTAGCTCCACGCTTGTGTGTAGGTGAACTCTTTTAGCCATATGCGTAGCGGGTTGAAGGGAATGGGTACGATAAGTTCGGTTCCCCAGACTGACGTGCTGGATTATTTCCCTAGCTAGTTCGTTAGCTGCGTCGTTACCTTTTTTTTCCGCGGGATCCTTCAAAAGGTGCCCGGGCTTTGGGGATAAGACCGGGGAGTGTGGGTTGTTTACCTCACTTAAACCACCTCGGTGGTCACCGTCTGCACATGGAATTTGCAAATCTCCGTTACATCTCAAAAGACCGAACCGACACCCACTCTGTGCAACGCCTGTTAGGGCACATCTCTGGGGCGCTGTTTTTATATCCTTTGTGTCACTGTTTTGCGGTTAGATATTGTTACTCGTTCTAGCGCATTGTGACATTGTGGAATTTCGAAAACGAGAAAAAAAAATGCGTCGCTTGTTTAACAATTAGAAAGTCACGCGACTAGTTACGCCAGTTTTATTATTTCTATAGCTTCCATAGCCCAGGCCCGCTGATTGTGACTTAACAAGCTTGTAGTTGTCACTATCGGTGGGCTTGTGCGAAATTCCCATATCCCGCGCGGAATGGGCTCAGTTTGGTTTGGCCAGAGATTTGTTTACGAATTCCGTACCTAGAAGTAAAATGTATTTTTATTATATTCGAAATGCTAGGCCGGCTGGAAGTAGTAGGTAACCTAGGACCTAAACGGTTGATGAGTGATTCACTATACCTACAATTTAAATCCATTACTTGTCACTTACACGTACCGTGCAAACGATCATGGCAATCTATTCCTAGTATTCAAAGCTACAGCAACGATAGGAGTGGTTATGTCGTGTTTCATGTGTACTTATTAAGAAAATATTTCAGCATCAAAAGTGGAGATGCAGACGCGCACAGCGCTGATGGCGCTAGCGGCGCTGGGAGCGCTGACGGCGGCGGCGGCAACGGCGGCGGCAGCAGAGCGGGGCAGTGGCATCAAGGTGGGCGGTGGAGGCGCCGGCGGCGGGGGGGGAGGCCGCGACGCCGGGCGCGGCGGCGGAGTGCGCATCGGCGGCGACGGGCTGAGACGCCCGCGCACCTCGCCAGCGCCGCCCCCGCCGCGTGCTCCTTCGTCCATCACAGCAGCTCTTGTCGTGCCACATAAAGCCTTTGGCACTCGTGATTACACTAAGGCCGAGAAGGCAGCGCTGTCGAAATTGCCGCGTAAACTAAAACTCTTCTCGCACGTGCGCCTAAATATTACGCTTTCTACGCAAGGCTTGACGCCTAGTCCTATGTGTAAGTGATAGAATCTTCAAGTACTCTTAACGCCTAGATAACTTCATAACTTTCTTATCGTCATTACAAACGCTGTCATTTCTAGTTTACTAATTTCTGAACGCTTTCAGCTATCCTGGATTCGCTATGTAAAGAATTTCTAGCAGTCAATGTGTCTGCTATCCTCTATCTTATGAATCATGAACAATATGGGCGCTCTACTGCCTCTGCACAGTATTTTCTACAACTCGCCGGCTATCTTGGCATACCGGTAAAACATTTTATCTATGCATAGTTTGATATAAAATCATGCTTATAAATAATTTATTTAGTGTATGGGATACATTCAGATGAGCCGTTTTTTGTATCTATAGGTTATTGCGTGGAACGCAGACAACAGTGGTCTTGAAAAGCGAGCGTCGCATGCGTCGTTGCGGCTGCAGCTCGCTCCTTCAATAGAACATCAGACGTCGGCCATGCTGTCGATACTAGAACGATATAAGTGGCATCAATTTAGTGTCGTTACTTCAGCGATAGCAGGCCACGACGATTTTATACAGGCTGTGCGTGAAAGAGTCACAGCCCTGCAAGTATGTATAAACAAGTAGTAGTATTAAAAATTAAATTAAGAAAAGTTGGTATAAAAGTGACACTATCGTGGCGTAAAAATAACTTATGTTTTCCGTAGTCTTCTCTTAAATAAGTTTCGTCCTCTGTTTCAGTAATGGCATTTTTTAAATCCTTTTATGTACCTAATTATTATAGTCATTACAACATTATTTTATTTATACACAGGATCGATTTAAGTTTACGATACTGAATGCAATCGTGGTGAAGCGATCTTCGGATCTGAACGAGCTAGTGACAAGCGAGGCGCGCGTCATGTTGTTGTACGCGACGCGCGAAGAGGCCGCCGAGATCTTGTCGGCAGCCGGCGACCTGCACCTCACCAACGAGAACTTCGTATGGATAGTCACACAAAGTGTGCTCGGCTCCATGCAACAACCGAACAAGTTTCCCGTTGGAATGCTCGGTATGAAATAAAATGTATATTTATGTGACTGTTCATAAATTACCCTATGCTGACAATAAATCGTTTTTCCTAGTTTTTATAATATTAGTGCTTAGGTCGGTTGCCCCCTTTATATAAGAAAGAAAGAAAACACGTTTATTTCACGGTAAACATGACGCAGAGAACGAACACAAACACAAAAAAGAACAATTTGGGGGAAAATATGCGTCACGTGGATGTGAAAAAACGGCAATCGCTCAGCATAACGGCGAGTGCACAAAGAATAGTGTTGAGAGGTTCCTAGTGATTTTTGAGTTGTTGACCTTATAAGAGGTGAATTTTGAGATAGGAGTTGGTTAATTAGGACATAGAGGTGTGTTTAACTTAGCATGTCCGTGTGGATTGAGGAGCCATGCCTCATATTTAATTTTATATTATTTTTATATTTAATTATTATTCGTTGTGATTTTTTTAGTAATTGGTTAAGTTCTCATATATTTGATATCTAGCTTGTATACATTTTGAGAACCTATTTACTAACTGTTTTATTTGGTTTAATTTTTTATGTACTTACTTGGTTTCCGTACGTAATTTTTGATGACCACTGAAAATCAGCGCTGTGCTGTGGGACCCCTATAGCACAGCATCATGCTGAGTGGAAGCCTTCTTGTCACAGTATTTATGTTCTGTGTTCGTAAAAGTAAAATCTTTTTTTTTTTTTTTGTAATCGAATTGTTTTGTATGCACATGTTTCTGTGACATATAAATCTATTTTTCTTTCTTTTCTTTTCTGTATTTAAACCCAGATTACCAATATTTAGCAGTAAATTAGCCAATTTTGTAGGCCAGATCATGGAATATGTTGTTATACCCATAAAAAGTTACAGGACGTTTAAGGTGGCTCCTTAATTCGGACGTCTGGATTGAGGAGCCCCCTTAAAACTCGAAAACAAGCCGATGGATATTTTTTTAAGATTTGGTACGATTTAGTAGTAGTTATACGTAAAAACTGGAAGTTTATTTAAATATTGGAAGTATCTTCGTTTAAATATGAGACATGGCTCCTCAATCCATACGGACACTAATTTATGTATCCTTAACTGGTTACTAAAATACATCTGAAAAATGAACGTACCGTTAGTTGTAATAAAAAGTCGCATGTTTTGCTGTTTTGGGTTTGCTTTATTTTTTTCTAAGAGCAAATATTTGCATATTATATTATTTTTGTACGTGACCTGTATAATTTAATTAGCCTTCGATTTATGCTTTCGATTTTAATAAAATATCATCAAATTTTATTGATAAAATAAAATAATTGGTCTAAAATAATCTTTCTTTATTGTTTTAGGCGTACATTTTGATACATCAAGCTCATCGTTGATTGCCGAGATCGCCACAGCGGTGAAAGTATTTGCGTACGGAGTCGAGTCATATGTGTCGGAACCTGAGAACATAAGGTATCCCCTGGGAACGCGGCTGTCATGCAGCGGCGCGGGGGCGGGGGAGGCGCGCTGGTCCACCGGGGAGCGCTTCTACCGCCACCTGCGCAACGTCAGCGTGGAAGGCGAGGCGGGGCGCCCGAGCATAGAGTTCACACCAGACGGAGAGCTCAAAGCAGCCGAGTTAAAAATAATGAACCTGCGACCGGCCCTTGGAGAACAGGTGAAACTTGCTACATTCTAATCTCTACTTTGTTTATTTTTTTCAGAATCTGATTTATATGTTTTTACGTCCAAATTCACAGTTAGTGTGGGAGGAAATCGGCACCTGGAATTCTTATCCAAGAGAAAGGCTGATTATCAAAGACATAGTTTGGCCGGGAGGCTTGCACACGCCACCTCAGGGCGTGCCAGAGAAGTTCCACATGCGCATCACGTTCCTGGAGGAGCCGCCGTACATCAACCTTGCGCCACCCGACCCCGTGAGCGGACGCTGCTCGCTCGACCGTGGCGTGATCTGTCGCGTGGCGCCCGAAGTAGAAGTTGCCGGGTTACTATTTATTACTATATTATTATTATTATATTGTCAATATATATCAAAGGAAAAAACCCAATGACACTTTGCTGTACCTGGGAATCAAAACCTGGGGATCTCATGCTCAGCAGTAGCAAGACCTACGAGGCAGTCAACTGCTACTACTGAACTTGCTTGTCTTTATATCTAAAACTCCGAACAGTCGCTGTTTGGGATATTATTTTATTACTTTTAATTTGTGTCGTCATCGTCACGGAGACAATACTTGAGACTTTTATATCTATAAAACACCAATAGGACAACAATAAAATTATACAATGACTTTTATGGAAGGGCTTTGTTAATGCTCACAAAAATATAGCTAGTTAAACATTGTATTCGTGATGCCATGCGGTGGACAGCTCGCGCATGCCAGTGTGACATTCAACAATCGCAAGTTGTTATAACTCCATGACATGCTAGCCACTTGCTGCTGTAGCTCCACCATCGTAGCAGTTCGCACCATAGTAGCTGCTCTCTACGTCGCGTCGTAGCAGCTGGTTATACCATAGCACTCATAGCTCCTCCCTACGTCGTAGCAGTTCGCACCATAGTAGCTGCTCTCTACGTCGCGTCGTAGCAGCTGGTTATACCATAGCACTCATAGCTGCTCCCTACGTCGTAGCAGTTCGCACCATAGTAGCTGCTCTCTACGTCGCGTCGTAGCAGCTGGTTATACCATAGCACTCATAGCTGCTCCCTACGTCGTAGCAGTTCGCACCATAGTAGCTGCTCTCTACGTCGCGTCGTAGCAGTTCGCACCATAGTAGCTGCTCTCTACGTCGCGTCGTAGCAGCTGGTTATACCATAGCACTCATAGCTGCTCCCTACGTCGTAGCAGTTCGCACCATAGTAGCTGCTCTCTACGTCGCGTCGTAGCAGCTGGTTATACCATAGCACTCATAGCTGCTCTCTACGTCGTAGCGGCTCTCGCCCTCGTAACACTCGAAGCTGCTGCTCTCTTCGTAGTAGGCTCGCTACGTCGTAGCACTCGTAGCAACTCCCTATTTCGTAGCGGTATGCGCCATCGTAGCACTCGTAGCTGCTCTCTACGTCGTAGCGGTTTGCGCCATGCGTGCATCGCTGCATCGAAAGCAGCACTCGAAGCTGCTCTCTTCGTCGTAGGCTCGCTACGTCGTAGCACTCGTAGCAACTCCCTGCGTCGTAGCGGTATGCGCAATCGTAGCACTCGTAGCTGCTCTCTACGTCGTAGCGGTTTGCGCCATGCGTGCATCGCTGCATCGAAAGCAGCACTCGAATCTGCTCTCTTCGTAGCATCTCGCTTCGTCGTTGCACTCGTAGTAAATCCCTACGTCGTAGCGGCATGCGCCATCGTAGCACTCGTAGCTGCTCTCTACGTCGTAGCGGTTTGCGCCATGCGTGCATCGCTGCATCGAAAGCAGCACTCGAAGCTGCTCTCTTCGTCGTAGGCTCGCTCCATCGTAGCACTCGTAGCTGCTGTCTACGTCGTAGCGGCTCACGCCATCACAACACTTGTTATAAAGGGGATGATTACTTTACGTATAGGTACCAATAAACATGGTGAGTTAGGAAACGATTTTATGAAAAAAAGGGCAGAAAGACCAAAGTAGGCCTTTTTATAATTAAGCTTGTCAGTTAAGTGCATTTATGAGAAAACTAGTTGTCCGTTACAAAACTAGGCCATCATGGAGAAGAAGGACAAAGAAAGTCCATGGCAGGTTGTTTTAAAGTAATTTATCAAAAAAAAAAATACATTAGCATATATTATTGTTATCACATTCATCTTTTGGTTCATTTCTCAAAGTTATAGCAACTTATCAACGGAAAGAAACAGAACATGAATATTCCTTAATTTGATTTAACACATAAGACATATTACCACGCATGCCTTTCAAGTTCTGTCGTTTACTTATTTACCGCGAATGTTGAATTTGGAACTTAATATTCACATTTGATGGCATTCAGAATATTAAAACAATTGAAACAATCAGTATTAATGCAATTATTTAGTCACAGAGATGTTTTGAATGTGTCAGGTCACGTACGAAAATGTATCTTACCAAGAAAAATGTCCGTGCAATAATTTTTCATGACTTCCAAAGAAGCCTAACACGGCTTCAGTGTTTTTCGAAGAGCTAACATCTGTGTTCCATGGTGAAACCCCATGTCTGAAGACTGTCGAACGCTGGTACTTAGTATTCTACCGTGGACAAACCAGTCTTAATGACAAATCTCGTGAAGGACGTCCAAAATCCGCCTTCACTGAAGATGACATCGTTATTGTAAGACAACTAATCCTCGAAGATCGTCATATGACATATCGGGAGATAGAGACCTTATAAGGCAAATCAGGGACAACCATTCAGAAGATCTTGCATGAGGCACTTGGTGTGAGAAAGCTAATATCCAGTTGGATCCCATATTTGCTTTCCGACGATCATAAGGCGGCCCGCGCCGGATGGTGTAAGAAAACTCTTCAAAGGTTCAACCAAGGAGAGTCAAATCACGTTTACGACAACATCAGTGGTGATGACTCTTGGATCTATGCCTACGATCCTGATTCCAAACAGCAATCCACAATCTGGGTCTTCCAATATGAGCCAAAGCCGACTAAAGTTGTTCGCTCACGAAGCACTTCATAGAAGATATTGGCTACGTTCGTAGCGAAAACCTTTCATGTTGCGACGATTACACTTAAAGATCGTAGAACGCATAATGCAGAGTGGTGTACCACAGTTTGTTTACCAAAAGTCATATGGGTATTCAAATCAAAATTATTTATTCAAACTACGTTTACAATCAGCAATTTTAAGCGTTAAACTACATGAGACAGTTCCTCTAAAACGAACGCCCTTCACCATTTCCCAGTGCTTTAGCTGAGAAGAAGTTTCGCAACAAACTCCCCAGCAGCACAGCTGTCTGTTCAGTTAGAAGAACTTGATTCTATACAATTGTGTAAGTCGTTAATATTACGAAACACAAAACATTAAATTATTGGCCGTATGTCAGTTACCACACGCCAATACACCAACAAAAAGTTGAAAAGTATACTCAAGCAGAAATAAATAATAAAAACGTACGTTACACTGAAAGCTGACACCATAAATAGTTGCGAAAAGGCTAGGCGAAAAAAAAACAGTATTTGTTTCAAAATTTGTTATATTTTTAGAGTTAATATTGAAGGTGCAGATAAGGGTCTTCAACCTTCCACCCTGTATCTATCGATATTCGTCACGTTGCTGTAGTTTGACCAGATGATTTATTTGAATGTTGTTTAACGTATATTACTATGTAGTTTGGAGGCGGGCGCGGCGCACGGGAACAGCTCGCTGTACCAGTGCTGCAGCGGGTTCTGCATCGACCTGCTGCAGCAGCTAGCGGAGCAGCTCGGATTCACTTACGAGCTCGTGCGCGTGGAGGACGGCCGTTGGGGCACGCTGCACCACGGGAAGTGGAACGGTCTAATAGCAGATCTTGTCAACAAGAAAACGGACATGGTAAGCACTTGTCGTGGGCAAAAAATATCAAAACAGTATTTATTTTTCTATTTATGTTTAAATTCAATTTCATATCGAAAATATTTCATTTCACATAAACTTATGAAACATCAAAGCCGGCAAGACACTCCACGGTTGCTCTTTTAAAAATAATTATTTTTATAATGTTTTTAAATTACACTGTTAATAGGTATAGGACGATAGTGTAAAATGTGTGTACTTGTTGGCCTGTCAACAAGTAGATTTATATAGTAAAAAAAATCGACTCTTTGTTTTGATTTAATTACAGGTACTAACATCGCTGATTATAAATTCAGACAGAGAGGCTGTAGTGGACTTCAGCGTACCTTTTATGGAAACCGGAGTTGCAATCGTAGTGGCCAAGCGAACAGGCATTATATCTCCAACAGCTTTCTTGGAGCCTTTCGATACAGCCTCTTGGATGCTTGTGGGAGCTGTAGCAATCCAAGCGGCTACTTTCTCCATATTCTTCTTTGAGTGGTTGTCACCCAGTGGATTTGACTGTTCAACTGGCAATAATTCGAAACGTGTGCCACAAAATCGATTTTCTTTATGTCGAACCTACTGGATTGTTTGGGCGGTACTTTTTCAGGTAAGTTACTTAGTTTTAATGACGTGAAAACCAACCCCCCTGACCACAAAAATACCTACGGAACCCCACCAACAATTCGTTGATGTTTCTTAATAGCTCATTGAACGATATATTTGGTAGTACACTCTTGCATACACTAACTTTGTTTGAACTTGCAGGCATCAGTGCACGTAGACTCACCCCGAGGCTTTACCGCCCGATTTATGACCAATATGTGGGCTATGTTTGCAGTAGTGTTTCTTGCCATCTACACTGCCAACCTAGCTGCCTTTATGATCACGCGCGAAGAGTATCACGAGTTAAGTGGGTTAGACGATCCACGGATAGCGAGGCCTATGACTCAGCGACCACCGCTGAAGTTTGGAACAGTACCGTGGTCCCACACAGATGCGACCCTTGCCAAATACTTTACGGAGCCGCATGCGTACATGGCTCGGTAAGCTTTTACGTTTTCTTTCTACTTTACTGTTTTGATCTTACTTCACCTCCACACTTACACCAACGCACTGTATTACCAATAGTTACCTATACATAAATACATATACTATATATGCATTATAAATACGTCTATTGGATGCTGAAGCTAACTGGATTGATGTGATGGAATACAATAAACGACAAAAAAAGGCAATGTGTTAAATTCGAAGGTTTTCAGTCGTCTTTAAATACGAGTATTATTACTTAAAATAGTTCAATTGATTTCCCATAGAATGTAATACGATTCATTTGTTGTTTTTATCTATTTATTCTACCTGCATTGTTTATTTATTTATTTATTAACACTTTATGCACAAGTAAAAAATACTGTACAAAGGCGGACTTAATGCCTGAGACATTTTCAACCAGTCAACCAACATAGCGTGATGCAGAGACAAAACATGGCAGGTGCAACAAAATGCATAGATAGCGCGATAATCAAATAATAATACATATATACTTAAATACATACATATAAACAGATTAAACTTTGACAGGAGAAATAACGATAGGTAGAGGAGAAAACGAATCCAGCAAATCAGCGCTGAGATGATTTTATAAACGATTTTATAAATATTTACTTATTCTTTTTAGATATAATCGCAGTACCGTCAGTGTAGGCGTAACGTGTGTGCTCACGGGGGAACTCGACGCCTTCATCTACGACGGCACTGTACTAGACTATTTAGTATCTCAAGTGAGTTTTAGCAACATTTTTAAAGACTAGACTGTCCATGCAAATAAGAGTAATTATTAAGTTAGCTGTAAGTTAAGCACAAATAATGTCCTACAATATGAAAACAACCAGACCAGCACCCTAATTGCGTAACACACTTTCAATCACAAACCGAGGGTTTTTTCTGAAATTCAAATCCATTGCTTCATAGGTTTGAAAAATTCGTCTGGTCAAATACGTAGGCAAATAACGCAATGAACGTAGCTGCACTGTCAAATATTGCCCCGCTGAATTATTTTATTTAAATAATGGCGGAAGGGGCCTGTTTTGGCAAAGCCATAAAATACTGTAATTTTCTATGAAATTTTAAATTTTCAGGATGAAGACTGCAGGCTTTTAACTGTAGGTGCATGGTACGCAATGTCCGGTTATGGATTAGCGTTTACACGTAATTCTAAATATGTCAGTATGTTTAATAAAAGATTACTCGACTTAAGAGCCAATGGAGACCTAGAGAGATTACGGAGGTAAGTCAGTAGTTTTACATTTTCATTACAATAGTCTGTACCAAAAGTTTCTGATAAAATGTTAACAAATGCCTATTTGTATTGCCACTTGCAAATGTATTTATTTATAAAAGCTACACCAACAGCATATACAACAGACTGTAAATTGAGTGCTTTGATTTGATTATTTGAACATCCTAGCCCGAAATTCTAATTTGAATTCCCTTAAAGATGTTTTTCATTTGACAATTTTTTATCCTCAATATTTTCGTCGAACATTTTTCAAAAACTATTTAAAATGTTATTCAAAAATTTTAAAATACCTTAGTGTTGGCAAAAGTGGTGACTCTCTCTCTTTTTATACCTATAAAATTTAAACCTTTTAAATATACATGCATGATAGCGAGAACACTTTCATATGAGACTTTTGTATCAGACCAAAAGTAGGCATCTACTCTAAATAGTATAAATTGCATGCACATACTATGACAGGACACAATGGAGTTAGAAGATCATTTAGAGAATTTATTCCAGAAGGCTTATGTGTTTATGTAAATATGATAAATTACATGTACGGTGCTCCTTCGGGACAGAAATAGTGAACGAAATCCGATGGAATCACTTTCCGTTGTTGTCCTCCTATCATGTGTTGTAAGAATAAGGGGCCAAGTCTCCATCAAAACGTCATTATTTGTAGTCACGCACCACAGGAGGTGCAAGCAATAAGCACCTCATTTTGCCAGAATTGGAATCTCTAGAAACATTATAGTTTTTGAGTTCTTAGTGACATAATTTATTCACATTTACAAATTAGATAACCTAAATCTAAAATAAAAGCTTATACAATACATATGTACGTAACTAACTACAACTCACATAATATCGCCTAATGAGTCATCAGTTTACCTAAACCTACTTTGAAGAAACATGTTTTTCATTACAGATATTGGATGACAGGGACTTGTAAGCCTAATAAGCAAGAACACAAGTCATCCGACCCCCTGGCGTTGGAACAATTTTTGTCAGCATTCTTGTTGCTGATGGCGGGCATCCTACTCGCGGCACTTCTGTTGCTGCTGGAGCACGTTTACTTCCGATACCTGCGCTCACACCTCGCCGCATCCAGTGCGGGCTCTTGTTGCGCGCTGGTGTCCTTATCTATGGGTATACAAATAAAAACCAGTCTAAGTATTTAAGCTCTGAAGCGTCTGCGAGTGTCTATGACGTAATGACTAGAAAGTCATGTGACTATATTTGCGCCTTATGAATACCTCTATTCATACAAGTGAGTCGCCAGATTGGACAAAGTATTAATCGAAAATACGCTGGCGTTCAAAACTTAGTACCACACTTTTAGTAATAACTTTAAGCTTTTATTTGCAATAACTTTTAAAGCACACTAGATATGTTATTGAAATAAAAAGGATTACAATGTTTTTTTTTTATCGAGAACCTTCTTTTCGAAGGAAAGGCTGAAAAAGTTTTATACAAAAACACTTTTCAAATTGCTGTCTTACTTTTGACTTTTTTGTTTTTGTTTTCACATGAAAAGATATGCTCAAGAGATCCCTAATGAGTTTGCAGGCCCATATTTAGTAAACATGGGAGATGGATCGATACTGCTGAAGGATAATGCCCAACCACACACAGCTCGAGTCTTACAAGAGTACATTCAGGAGGTTGGTATCGACTTGGCCATTAAGAAGTCCTGATCTCAACCCGATCGAGCATGCCTGGGATGAGCCCGGGCGGCTGGTCAGAAGCCGCAGACCACCTCCTAACACCCTCAGGGCCCTAAAACAGGACCTGATGGAATATTCCCAAACATCGCCTCTGAAACCACTTCTTCAGTATGCCAAACCGGCTCGAAGCTGCTAATCAGTGCCCGAGGAAGCAATACCAGTTTTAAAAAAATGTTAATAAGCCGTAAAACATACTTAGAAACGTTGTTTGAGTTTTTTGTTAGTTTGTTAAAATTGTTTTTTTTTTAGTTTTTAAGTTTAAGTTGAAAACATTACTAATTATAATAAACTATAATTTCAAAGAAAGTTGATGATATTTGCTAAAACATTTTTATTTAAAAACTCTGACTTCTGTGGTTGAGGAAAAATTGCAAATGTTTAAAGTATGGCACTAAGTTTTGAAGGCCAGTCTATTATAAAATATCTAATTATTCACGTTTTTTCACGTGCAGGCCTGGTTAAAGACAATGGCAGAGGATTTCGTCTGTAACATCGCCGATAAGAATCATTAGTCGAGACATTTACCTGTAATTCATTATTAAGGCTAACAAGTTTGATGGTTATCCGGTAACAAGTTTGATGGTTATCCGGCTACTCAAACTCAAAGCATTTATTTCAAATAAACCAATTACACTTTTGCCCAGTTGCCTAGTTTCCCATTCCAAAGCGTAGTAGGTACTTATGGAGAATAACGGGCAAGCAAACGCAAAGCAAAATATGGTTACAAAATATTGGTTACATCATTCTTGTTGAAATTATGCATGTGAGAACAACGCAGAACTTTAAAAGCGTCCGAAACAAAAAGATAAAAACAATTAAAATAACAAATTAAATTAAAATAAACCGTGGCTGCTAAGAGATGACCTATCCCTACTGACGGCGCCCGCTCGCGAACATAACGCATGTATTAGCACCATTCAGCTCAACGATTTTGAAGGGAGCTAAATGATCCAACAAACGCGCCACCATCAGCGAAACATTTAAGTGAGCGTGACATTCTCTCAGCCGCCAGGGTACTCAAGGTAATGAAAGACGTACCCAGTAAATGGTAGCTTTAAAGTATGGACATAGCATTCACATACGTGCTATGCAATTATACAATGCTAAAAGGCTGAGTTTATAGAATACAAAGATAGTTTTTAAAATCTTGAAGACTCCATTGGAGCCTTGAGTCGAGCGTGATCCCCAGGACAGCAGTTTTATCGACGAATTCTAAAAGTTTCTCTTGATTCAATTCTATCTCACTATTAACTACTTTTGTTGACATTTGCTAAAAAGTAGTTAATACTATCTTTAAAGCACTTTCCTTCTCAGTTTTATTACTTTCAGTTTTTATTTATTTAATACTTAAGTATTAGCAGTGAACCAATTTTGGTTCTGCAGTAAGGCGGATGTACGTCGTCAAGTTTTGATGTCAGAAAATAACACCATTAATGGTTGGTTTTTAACAAATGGGGTAGTTCTGTAATATAAACTAAAAAGAGGAACGGACCCAATACCGAGCCTTGTGGTAGACCCGTTTTTACTTGTAAACCGAGTGAATTGACAACATTTTTTTAATCTATTTCTCAATGTTACCTGTGTTCAACCGACAGATCAATTATTACTATATTTTGATTATGATTAGTGAACCCCCACACATCATAGATTTTCGGTTAAAACAACTGTCCACAATATATTTTTTATAATTAATAATCAACAAGTTGAATATTTCAACCAATGTTCAGTTAAAGAAATAATTTCAAACATAGTTTCATTTTATTATATTAGTTCCATTTCAATTTTTTTGGAAGAAAAACCTTGATGAAATACTGTCAAGGAATTCTGCTTGGAACCTTTTTTACACTTAACTATTTGAGAGCAAGAAGGCACCCTGTTGTTGGTATTAATAGTATAACTGTATTGTTACTGGTATCCTCTGTTGTCTTACTAGATAGTAAGACAGTTAGAATCAACATCCAGAGTGAGCGCCTAGACTCCCATGTCATCACGGCATCACCAGGCAATAATAGTCTTCTACTTGTGGACCCCACATTAGCACAAGAGTTTGTCATAGTGACAAATGGATACTTCTTCGTATAATTATTGTAAATAGTATTAGCATTCGTGCTATAGTTATCACCTGTACATTATAATTATTACTAATATTTGCGGTGTTCATTTTAGAATAAGCGTTCGACATACTACTGACGTCTGAAATTATATAAGTTATTAGCCTCGCAATTTTATGTCTTTACAACAAAATATTAAAGTTTGACATCGTAGTGACAACCAAGAACTCAAATATGCTTAGTATATTTATTTAATTGCTTTTTTTCTATTTGATAACCTCTTAAAAAATCTTAGTAACACCGTCAGTGATATCTTCCTTTCTGTAGTGCTATTCTGTAACCATCTCAACCTGAAAAGTTAGGTGAAGTGAACGTGGAGTGAGCTGTTAGTGCCACTGATGCTAGGGATTGACCAAGACGGGATGACAATGACAGCTCACTCCACGCAAGTCTTCACGGTGAGTTTTTTATAGAATCGACAATCGCTGCCTACAAATCCTCCAAATCCTACAAATTACAGTAATGTTGGTATTAGAATCATATTGATTTCTTGTAATTTGATGACACTATTTGTTTGAAGGATTTCCCTGGTAAACAATATTTTTGAGTAGAAAACTTGGGGTTTTCCTAACAAATTTCCTTAAACCTCATTTCACCTTCATTTCAGCCGCAAGACGTCAACCACTGGACATATATATGCCTCTTCCTTTACTATCTGAAAACATAACTGACTGATAATAAACTGACAGTTTATTGAACTCTGTTAAACCCATATGGGTGCAGTTGGTAATAGCTGAACAGATAAATTAAACGATGTATGGTCGTGATGGCGCGAAGGCAAATCCGGGCAAGCACCTATGTTAATTTTTCGATTCAGATGTACTTTCTGAGTTTATCTTGGACATTACTGACATCGGTGATGGAAAACATCGTGAGGAAACCTGGAGTTATTGTTAATATAAATCTGAAATCGCCATCCTTTACCAAGCGTGATGCCCTGAAGCTTATGCCTTTATACAGAATATAGGCTAGTCTCATATTATTTTATTATTTTGTTGACAGGTCAATCCCTTACATTCCACGGCGCCGTCGTAGAGGCGGCGGCGCGTGGATTCGGAGAACGGAGCCATTGCCGTTCCGCAGTTTGTGCTGCACAGGTATGCGTGATCAATGCGTAAATCTTTAGTTTTGTAAGTTTCTGCAGATATAATTGTCTTAATCGTGAATAGTCATCATAATTTCTCGCATATTGAGAGTTTACAGTTCATCGGCGTGGTTTAAGATTACATTTACTGGTGAATGACCGAAATCGTCATGATGATAATCTACATTATGCATTCACCAGCTAGCTTGGAAAATACTCTTGGAAAAGGGAGGATCCTCCGACCCGATGGATGTCGTATCTGGTGGGCAACTGCCCGATGATTGTTGTCTGGAAGTTGTAGATATGCTAGCTGCGCGGTAAACTCTGATTGCGCGATGCAGGATTTTGTGTGACGTCAGTGTGATTCGTTGTCCGCATGTGGCGGTGTAGATGCCGTCACACATCTTAAATGATACACTGCACCTCGGACATTCACAGTGGTTTACGGACGCATATTATTGTCAGTTGGCACTGACTGACCTAAGTACGATTTAGGGTGGTCGCACATCTATCGGAAGATGCGTCGGACGTAACTTCGCTTACAACCACTTATTATGCTCGGTGCACCTGACGCATCATCGATTAATTGTGTACGGTTAAATGGTTTAGTATTATTAACTCGTCAATTCGGGCGTAACCCGACCGATGATACGAGAAGCATTTTCCGTCAGATGTGCGACCGGCAACAGAGAGAAGTACTATATATTTACTGCCTTACTATCAGTTTACCTGGTTAGGTGGATCTGCAACTGTGCTCATGAGCAGGGACGTTTGCTTAGATATGGCGAGCGCGGCATGAACGCGACATCGCTGTGGCGCGCGCGCGGCAGCTGGCGGCGGCGCTGGCATCGCACGGGCTGGCCGCGCCACCACGCCGCCTGGCGTCCGCGGGCGCGCTGCTGGCGGGTGGCCGGCACGACGCCACACACGTGCGCACGCTGCACCCGCCAGCCGATCTACTGCCCGATCTCGAAAGGCCGCTCTCTTGCGGCGATTTACGCTCAAGGTAACTATATTAATAATACTTAAACCATTTTAGTCCAGCCGTAGATCGGCTGGAGTTAAATTAATAATGCAAAAAGCTCTTTAGTTTTCACGGTGAGATTTTTACAGAATTGATTGCAATTCTTAACGCCCGGCCGCAATGACTTGCAGTCTTGCATGCGCAAACAGTTTGTGCAAAAAACATGTGGCCTCCACATCATAGCAAAATGTTAAGTTAAAGGTTCATTCACACACGTCAGTCACGTCAACGTCAAGTCGCCGATAACTCACGTCATTATCAGGGACGTGTGTGAACAGATAGTCAGTCAAGTTAAAGAGAACATCTAATTCATACAGCCCATTCTCTCTCTAAATCCTGCCTGCGTGTACCATATTTTCTCATCTGTCATTATTATCACTTTATTTAATAAAACCTTAGCATATGTTTGTCGACAAATTGGCGGGGCTCTCGTCAGCCCGTCGCGAGGGCACGGCTGGGTATTGGGGCGTATTTTTCGCCCAACAAGAGTCTCGCCGACTTCGAGAGGTTCCTTGTCGAGTTGGGTGCCGTCGTAGGAGACGTCGTCGGGTAAACGAGGAGGAGGCCGCGCGGTATGAGGTGTACCGCGCGGCAAAGCAGACTCTGTGGCTGGCCATCGACGAGGCGAGGACGCGATCCCGGGAGAGGATGTTGGAGACTCTGGATGAGGATCCGTGGGGGCGCCCGTATAAAGCGGTTCGAGGGCAACTTCGAGCCGCAGCGCCTCCACTTACGGAGACACTCCAACCAGAGCTGCTGGAGGAAGTGGTAGCAGCCCTCTTCCCGGTAAGAGCGGAGCATGTTCCGCCGCCGATGGCTTTGCCCGCAGCCGCAGAGTCTGCAGAGGAGGAGGAGGAGAATGCCATCAGCGTCCCAGTGTTGACACAGGCAGAGATGAGGGCGCGGGAGCGGGGCGAGCGACCGATGCAGCAACATATTGAGCAGCGTCGGTTGCAGCTCCGCGAGGTCCTGGTGTCGGAATGGCGGGTGAGGCTGTCACGCCCTACCGCCGGCCTCAGCACCAACGAGGCGATCCGGCCAGTGCTCGACCGCTGGCTCGGGAGAAGTCACGGCTCCCTGACGTTTCGGGCGACGCAGATGCTCTTGGGGCATGGTTGCTTCAGGAAGTACCTGTGTCGCATAAACAGGGAGCCGGACGCCCGGTGTCACCACTGCGTCGACTGCCGGGAGGACACGGCGTGGCACACGCTGGCAGAGTGTGCCGCTTGGGAGGAGCCGCGCCGTGCCCTCATCACCGAAGTAGGCAGTGACCTGTCGCTGCCGACCGTAGTGAGTTCGATGGTCGGCAGCGTCGAGTCCTGGGACGCGGTGGTTTCCTTCTGCGAGACGGTCATCTCGCGGAAGGAGGCTGCGGAAAGGGAGAGAGAGATCTCGACTCTCGACCCGGCCCGCAGCAGACGCACCGGGCGTCGGAGGAGGGCGGACAACGCCCTCTTCCGGCCCCCCTAAATGGGCCCAGGGGGGCGACGGATGTCCCCGAATCCGTCGCCCCCCAACATCAGGACCCAAGAAGGCGGCGCGCGTAGTGTTCCGCGTGCGCCGCTCACAGACGTTGTGGGGGGAGTACACCTCACTCCCCCCGCCCGAGACGGGGCCCGCGCAAGCGGGCCGGCACCAGCCGGGGTTGCGGAAGAATTATGTGTTCCCACGACCCCGGCGTAGGTGTGAGATGGAACACCGGGGTGGTTTTTAGTCAGTAAGAGTCTGACAGACCCCTCCGCCCGCCCCAGGGCGGAGGACATCCATGAGGATTTTCCACCCCGGGAACAAAAAAAAAAAAAAAAAAGGCAGAGATGAGGGCGGCCGTGATGCGGCTCCGGGCCAAGAACGTGGCTCCGGGGTCCGACGGAATTCACGGTCTTGTTTTGGCGCGCGCTCTGAAGGAGTTGGAGCCCCAACTGAGAGGACTGTACACAGCGTGCCTTGAGCGGGGCCAGTTTCCCAGTCTGTGGAAGATTGGACGTCTGGTCCTGCTCAGGAAAGCGGGGCGCCCTGCCGACTCGCCGTCTGCGTACCGGCCCATAGTGCTGCTCGACGAGGTGGGCAAGTTTTTCGAGCGCATACTCGCAGCCCGCCTCGTCGGCCACTTGTGCGGAGTGGGGCCGGACCTGGACGAGAGCCAGTTCGGCTTTGGGCATGGGCGCTCTACCATCCACGCTGTGTCGAGGGTGAGAGTCCTGGCTGAGGAAACAGTGTCCCGGGGCGGGGTGGTGGTGGCGGTGTCCTTGGACATTGCGGCACTGCGGTACTACCGCGTGCCTCTCTACCTCCGCCGCATCGTGGGGGCTTATTTAGCCGGGAGGTGTGTCACCTACATGGGACGCGACGGCGGAAACCAGCGCCAGTTGTCGTGCGGTGTACCACAGGGATCGGTCGTGGGACCGCTTCTGTGGCGCGAGGCGGAGCGGGAGCGGGGCGAGCGACCGATGCAGCAACATATTGAGCAGCGTCGGTTGCAGCTCCGCGAGGTCCTGGTGTCGGAATGTTGGGTGAGGCTGTCACGCCCTACCGCCGGCCTCAGCACTATCGAGGCGATCCGGCCAGTGCTCGACCGCTGGCTCGGGAGACGGCACGGCTCCCTGACGTTGCGGAGGGAGTACACCTCACTCCCCCCGCCCGAGACCGCGCAAGCGGGCCGGCACCAGCCGGGGATGCGGAAGAATTATGTGTTCCTGCGACCACCCCGGCGTAGGTGTGAGCAGACCTCGTGGCCGCCCGCCCCAGGGCGGAGGACATCCATGAGGATTTTCCAACCCGGAAAAAAAAAATGGTTTGTCGACAACACTTAAAAGACTAATGCCGAGCTAGTTTTTACACTACTGCTTAGAGTATTTTCCCGTGTCCGTATGGACTGAGGAGCCATGTCTCATATTTAAAAGCAGGTTCTACCAATATTTAGTAAGATTTATTTCCAAGAATATCGGTCGGCTAGTTTTCGAGTTCTAAGGTGGCTCCTCAGTTCAGATGTCTGAATTGAGGAGCCACCTTAAACGTCCTGTAACTTTTAAAGGGTTTTACTACAAATTCCGGGATCTGGCCTACAAAATCGTATAAAGTACTACTAAATATTGGTAGAACCCGCTTTTAAATATGAAACATGGCTCCTCAGTCCATACAGACACCTTTTCCCTTATAAAGTGGTTCGATTACAGATCCAACATATTTTAAAGATCCGGCACAACAGGCTACCACCCCGTCGGGCGGTGACGTTCAGCGTTTCAACAGACATTCTGACATACCCTGCAGCTTTCCCAACTTTCATCCCTCACAGCGCTCTTGCAATCTGCATCTACATCTGTGTCTGTGTCTTCAAAACTGGCTTCTGCCCTGTTACCCATTCCATGCACACTATCCTTACAACTAAATAATCTTTCCAAGCAGTACTTCCAGCTTTCAAAGACCTTACTTTACTTAATTTTTCTTCACTCCTACAAAATCATCTGTCACATTCGTTGTCTGATTCATCATATTTTGGGCCTTAGAGGCAAAAAAAATATTCCAGGCTTCTTTCTTCATCCTCCTCCTCTTCAACTTCACTATCTACACAAGAATCATTCATTCTACTACCAAATTTTCTCTGCACCATTCATACTGAAGAGATATGAGGAACAGGGTGGAAAGTTCACTCATACTCTTTAGAAAAGGGAGGATCCTCCGATCAGATGGATGTCGTATCTGGTGGGCAACTGCCCAACGTTTGATGTCGAGAAGTTGTATATATGCTATCTGCGCGGTAAACTCTGCTTGCGCGATGCAGGATTTGTCTGACGTCAGTGTGATGCGTTTGTTCGCATGTGGCGGTGTAGATGCCGCCACAATACTTTTGTGACTAGGTATTTTCACAATACAAACAAACCCTCAACAGATCAGAATAGTATAGTCAATATAGTCCTTACACTTACTCAATAATAGTAGGTACTTACCAGTCTTTTATTGTCCTACTGCCAAAGGCCTCTTCTAATACAGAGAAGGCACGACTCACGAGCATTGACCACCACGGTTGCTCAAGATGGGTTGGCAAATGCAATCTTATATTAGTTATAAGCCCCGGTTTCGTCACGATGTTTTTCCTTCAACGATGTCATGAATGTCCAAGATAAACTCAGAAAGTACATATATGAATTCAAAAAAATCAGGTAGCTGCCGGGATTTGAACCCACAACCTCTTGCATGAAAGGAGCGGCTGTACCATCTGGGCCATCATCACAGTTTAACATTTGTAAAATCAGAAAATATGAATACATACTCCTTTTCAGTAAATCAAAGAAGAGTTAATAATACTTAAATAATTATAATCCCTAATACTAATGATTTTGCTTAAGTTATCATTCTGTATGTGAAGCCGAACTGAAAAAGTCATCAGAAACGTTTTAAAACATTCAATTCAACTCTATTCAGATCAGCTTGTAGCAGGTGTGTATTAATGTCGTCAACATAAAGTAAAATATAAGAAGTCTTAAAACAGAGTTTCACGTTAGCAATAAAGAGAGGGATACTAATATTTAACCCTGAGTAACTCCGGAGGGCACGAGCTCTACCCAGATGTATAAGTACCTACCTACCACAGCTAAGTTGTGTATATTTATTTATTTATATAAAATAGGTACGCCAACAGTCAGTACCTATACATATACCTACAATAATAAAAGTCATAGGTACGTTTATGTTCTGATGAATAGACCAATTTCAGGAATAACTTCTTCTAAAATTATAATATCAAATAAAGTAAATAAACAAAACAGCTTTGAGTTAGGTACCTTAGTCTAAAATGACTAAAAAGAAAAAAAACTGACACAACTAGCAATACAAAATACGCTTAACTGTCACTTTGACCATTGAAATGTCTGTCTAAAATTTTGAGTTGAGTTCGCTATAGTGAATGCACATCCTAGATATTGGCGAATTTCTCTCAATGTTACGCCTACAGCTGGGCGGTTCATAAAGTCTGCATATTGGTTGTCTGGGAAGATTTTATGGGACTGACAACATGACACGATCAATTGTAATTTTTCGCATTTAATTTAAAAAGTTGGGATTTTTCCATAATGTGTCGCTAGGCTTAGCTACGAGTCTTATTATGTTCTCGGCTGACGAATTTAAGGGATAGGGCTTACCGCGTGTAAGCACGACTGCCAGCTACAAAATGGTAGAGTTTATTTTAATTATATCACAGCCTTGTTGGTCTAGCGGTCGCAAGAGCTACTGCTGTGCATGAGGTCCTGGGTTCGATTCCCAGGTCGGGCAAAGTGTTATTGGGTTTTTCTGTCTAGAATTACTCAGTAGCAGTCCGGAGTCTGGATTTTTGCCCGGTTGATGGCAATAGGCTCGCTCCCTATTACATGGGACTTAAGCATAACTGGCGAACTGTGGGTGTACCATATACACCTCTGTCTTACCCTTCAGGGATTACAGATGTGATGTTATGTAATATTATTTTAATTATCTTAATAAATTATTGAGCCCCTGTCCGCCAGTGTACCACCTACCTAGGATGATCTAAGAAAAGTAGGTACATGTGAAGATTTAGTCAACAATTTAACACCATTTATTAATTTAGTACCTACAGTTTGGGTAGTACATTAATTCTCACAATCTTTTCAGAGAACGGACGCGAGTAGAAATGGAAACAGTGCTGTGAGGCGTGTATAGCGCCACCCTATTTCAATTCCTGAAGGCTGTTCTTACACCAAGTTATACAAAACGAAATTAGTTATACCTAATGTTAAAATACGGACACATAAAAAAACGTTGTAATTATTAAATAAACTATTACAATTATTAAAACAGAGAGCTGGACGTAGATAGCGAAGCGTTGTTGTGGGACTCGCGCGCGGTGCAGGCTGGGCGCCGGGCGCGCGCCCCCGTGTTGTCTACTACAATAAAATATATTTTTTGGACAATATAATGTGTTTTTTTTTGTCATGGTTTGTGTATTGTTAGTTCAGGGGACAAAGTGATTAGTTACTTCTGACAAGTCCCGCTGACTTACTAAAAAAAGGGCAGCTTTCAGAGCTGAAGAAAATCATCCGATTTTCTTCAGCTCTGAAATCTGTTTATAATCGGTTCGCGAAGTCCAAAACCGATGCTTGTTAGTGTAATGACGATGATGATACCATCAACAGCATTAGATGTTTTTCAGGATGGTTGAGCGCTTAGATGTGCTGCACTTTCATGTGCAGAAACTCCGAGCACAATGAGTCAGAATACCATTGATGACATAATAAATTATTGCTGTTGGTGGTCTGGCTTAAAGGTCTGCATCTTTTATCTAATTCTGACCTAGTAGTATAATAGTACATTAGTTTCATGATGATCTTCAGAGCCAACTCGCGAATGTTCAACTGAATCGTCCGTAAAGTTTACACCGTTCATCTTGCTTATTTTTTCTCCTAGAGTCTTAGACTAGACCGTGTGTCCCATCCCTAAAACATGGGGCGGCCTTCCTTTTCCTTTTAACGTGAATACAGAATACGTTTTTGTTTATTTTGGGCAAAAGTATAAAAATGCCAGCCAAAACAAACTTATATTCCGTTAAAATATGTTACTCTCTTCACTTTTCAACCAAATCTATAGGGTAATTCCCTGCGCATGTATACGAATTTGAAAAATACACTTTTCTGTACGTTTGAGTTAACAGAATAATAATTATCTAATTATAGTAATAGCTTTAATAGTTGGGTGCACTTTCATAGTGCATACAGGGATAACTCAGCGAGTTGGCTTCGGCCCTTCTTACGTCTTATAAAGGTCCTGAAAAACACACTATCAGGCCGCATTCTGAGTTAGACCATAATCGCTGACAGCGCTCACATCGGACTACGTTAACTAAGAGTCTTTACAACTGAGATGCTTTATAATTCCTGCTGTTTATTATGATTAATTAAAAAAAATGTTTTACGACGATTTCTTTACAAAATACCAATATTTACAATACAGTGATAACAATCATATAATGGTAATATTAAAACTTACCAAAAATATGAAACTCCCTCCTTTTTTAGCGTCCTAGATGTGTTATTTTAACAGTTTTTAAACGAGCAACGAGGCATGTTTACCGTTCGATCGTTCGAATGCTACTAGATTAAAAGCGCACCCGAATGTTCAAATGGGTGCGCGTTTGGTGAGGACACTTTTTGTCGCTGATTGTGTATCTAGTTCTTTATTAGTGATCGATGTTTCCATCATTATTATAATTTTGAGGTCACTTCGTTGTGTTACATATTACATAATTTGCATTTGACCCGTGAAGCTACGGCGTTGGATCACGTATTCACGAAAAACACACGGCCGTGTCCATGTGGTTTTTTGGTGTGTCGGTGTCGAGTTGAGCTTCTTTCAAATCTTCCACGAAAACGTTTCTTATTTAATAGCATGTTTTGGAAATACTTGACCCTGATTTAGTAAGCTATAATTTTCCTTGAGCTGGCATCACTGACAATGGCCTTAATGTCAATGTCAGTTACCGCAATGACAGACGACTGACAAGTGACAACTCCCTAGCCCAGCTGCCGGCATGAATGACTGTTGGAAATTGCTATTACTTTATTGTCATTTTGTGGTCGCAAACAGTGCTAAATTTTAACATATATCGTCATAAATTTGTCTTAACATGTCCAAAGATATCACTGTGCTTACACCAAATGGAAGGAGGCAAAAAGTACACTGTACTCCTGATACTAGTATTTTACAGGTATGAAAAAACTCTGTATTTTATATATGTATGTTTTTCATTTCACGTATTCCACTTCTATATTACATATATGAACATGTCATTCCCACTAGAATCTAGAATCTTGCAGCACTTGCACTTGCTTACTATCAGAGTAACTTAAATTATTATATCTTATGCTATGGTCATTGCGTCTCCATAATGTAGTAGACCTACCTTACTACAGGTCACACTGTGCTCAGTATATTTTCTGTTCTGATTGTTACCTGGGGACTGGGGTACTGACACATAGGATATTAAAAAAAAATTGCCCAAACTTAAAGCAAGGAGTCAATCAGTCAGAAAGATGAAGCTATTTGGCCATTCCAAAGTGTAATAGGTTCCTATGGTGAAGAATGGACATGAAACCCCATGGACACTCACTCTTTTCACCCACACTAATTACAAGCTGTATCTTTACAATCATCTTTTGTATAAGATTTAGGCAACTTAGACATAATGATGTTTGATTATAGGTTTTAGAAGATGTCTGCCTAAAGCAAGGTTTTCAACCTTCTGATTATGATTTAAAACATCATAACCATATTTTGGATTTAACAAATACTGTCAGGTTTTCCAATCTTCCCAACAAAGCTATGCTTGAAATGGTAGAAGCTGAAAGGAAACGGGAAGAATCAAATGTCACTATCGGATTGCAATTGGAAGATGGTAAGGTTGGGATATTTTCAATCCTTTCTTTATTTATTATTACTATGTATCATATAAACTTCTGTTATTTATTATAATTGACTCACAAAAAACAAAATGCTATACTTTTACTTTTAATTGAGTTCAGTAACTAGGCCGTTCAAAGCAAAACAATATTACCCTTCTACTACTGATAGTGCTGGGCAGAGAATGAATTTGCAAAAATAATGAATGGCAAAAAATATATTTAAATTAAAATAAATCTAGGAATGTGTCTTCTGTTGAAATATTGCAAATTTTACTAGTAACTTAATTTTTAACCTTAAAATACAAAAAGTTAACACTTTCATTTGTAAGTTTAATAAAATTATTATCAGTTAATTTACTTTTTAAATTGGTCATTACTCATTGCTTAAGTTATGTTTTTATTATAAACCAATATAATGTGTTTAAAAGTTTAGGTTATGAAATTCAACTAAAACTATACATAGTACTAGTGTACTGAATACAATTTAAAGTCTAGTTCTGTCATCTCCTTCTGGCCACATATACTGCTTGAGAACCGGTTTATGGTTGTTTTGGCTTATAGTTCATTTGGTATTAGGCGGATCATTGTTTAACAAAAGTACTTCATACCAAATTGATTACTTACCCCTTTTTGAAGTTGGTTAAAAATTTAATTTTAAAATAAATAGAAACATTTAAAATAAACTTATAAAAAATACTTGATCATAATTTGAAATTTCTCTATTGTAGGTGAAAGAAGAACAGCCGATTTTGCACCTAACACTTTATTATATGACTTAGTAACATCACTGGCCCCAGGAGAATTAAATTCATTGCAGCATCCAACTATTCTGTACATGCGTCAAGAAGTTGTGGGTGAAACTGCACTCCGAGAAAAGACTTTGAGGCAGTTAGGATTGATTAAGGGTAGAGCCACTCTCAGGTTGCTTGATAAACAAGCTGAAGCAAGGTAATCTAATTTTATACCCAAAATGGATACACTCCAGCAACGCCACTTTATTCCATTGTGATATTATAGCAGAATATAATGACATAGTATGTTGAATGTTACCAGATGATGAGGACCTGCTGGTAAACGACTGGAATAATTTACATTGGATTCTAATAGGCTTCAGATTCCAATGTATATTATTTTAACTGAAGTAAATAAAAGTACCTACTACTTAATGATGAAATTTATCAACACATGCCCTTAAAACAGTGTTTGTACATTACTTTTGAATGGGAAATTGTAGCTTATATCATTGCGGAGTTCGAAATCTAGGTGCTGCCAGTGGGTACACTCCCCAGCAGTAGCCACATTCAACATTGAATATCTCGTTATCTACGGTAGGTACTATTAGCGTATTACGAACATTATGATCGTTCAACGTACAATATATTCCATATTCCGCTATAACAGATCGCGATAGATTAAGGTGTTGCTAGAAAGTATTGCGCCTCCCAAAATCAATGGAAAGCCTAATATTACACTTTGTTTAGATTTATCTTCATAATAAATTCATTTTATTTCTAGACAAGCTAACGTCTCTGCTTTTTATCGCCGACCAGTCATTGATGAGAAAGTTGCGGACGAGAAAAAAGAAAAAGAAATAAAAACCCAACAAACAGAAAATTACCCTGTTTCGGGACCATCAAAAACAAATAAGCAGAACCAAGATCAATTTCATACGCCCGATATTATAAGTAAATATAAGGAAAGTACTGTGCAACAGAATTATAATACTGAGACTAAAGCAATTGATCATGGTGAAACTTCATCTCAAGAACAAGAGACGGCTAGTAAAGAAGAATTCATGGACACTGATGTAAAAAAGAGCAATTTGTCTTTCTCGTCTCAATCAAGAGAATATTTAGAACGGCGACTTAAGATTGAAGAGGAAGTCACTTTTGTAAGTATATTTTTAGATTATTATCAATCTGACTAACCTTTTGCTAACCATGTCGGGCTTGGCTTCCACTATAACTGGATGCATCTCACTATTTTACTTGGAGCGAATGCCTATCTGAATGTAATGTTATACAACCATTAATAAATACCCTTTCATTTTTATATTAATATCTCAGTTAAAAAAAAATACATGCTTGAAATAGGCCCAGGTATGTCCAATGAAATTTAAATTATACTGAAATGACGCCCTTTGTTTAATTTTTTTTATCAATTTCTCAGTTTAAAAAAAGGGCTTGAAATATATTGATTTTCCAATGAATTTTAAATTATACTGAAATGGAGGTTATTAACATAATCTATATTTATAATAAAACAAAGTCGTGTTACACCATTTCTAACTCAAGAACGGATTGACCGATTTTTATGATCTTTGATTTGTTTCGGTCCCGAAAAGCAGAATAACTATAAAACATGAAGAAATTCACGAAAGAAATGTGGAGATCATATTCTGAGGCGGAACGAAGTTCGCCGGGTCAGCTAGTACATAATAAAATATTAATTTTATTTTTAATAGATTCCAATATTTAATTCAAGGAATGAAATGTAAATAAAAAACTATCAAAATGAAAAATCACTCTTTCGTATCGAAAGATTGAGCCACATTAAGCCTTATTAAGCCACAGTTAATTTATAGTTCTTCTTAACGAATTTCGGCCATGGTGGCCAATTTCAGTGGAGACAAGCCATCGATTCCAGACATATATATTACACTAGCTGCTCCCCGCGGTTTCACCCGCATTAATCTTGATCCCGTGGGAGTATCGGGATAAAAAGTACTCTATGAGTTAATCCATAAACTATGTGTGTGCCAAATTTCATCTAGGAGGACTTTATGCATTTGACTTATTACGACACACCACTATTTAGACACAGAAGTCCAGAAGTTCTAATTAGGTAATAATTAAATTAAATAAAAAAAGTTTAATATTTATCATATTTTTTTATTTATTGTTCTGACTACCGGCTATACAGTCTTGAGACAAATATAAATTGTGTATTAAATAAAAACAATTTGCATTTAGTTGGGAGCTCAAAAAGCAATAGCATTTATGCAACCAGATTCAGTAGAAGACGATATTGAAGATCTGCCAGATGACTTCTATGAATTAAGTATAGAAGAAGTACGAAGATTGTATCATGACTTACAGCAACATCGTATTACTCTCGAAAATACACCACTTCAAACATCAACAAAAGAAAAGGAACTTAAAGAACAGGTAAAATATCCCATTATTGGAGTAGTTAGGATTGCAAATACTGTAACTTTGGAAATAGTCTCCATAAAGTTTCCAAACAATCAAAACTAATATTGCAGGAAATTGAAACTTCAGTCCCATTAAAACGGGAATCATTACACCAATTTATAGTGGTAATGATTAATATCTGAAAGAAATAATATTACTAGGAAAAATAATTGATCTTAAATTTTTTTTCAGGCATCTCAACAAAAGCTTAATTTATACAAGAATGTGGTGGTTCGTGTGCAATTCCCCGACCATATTATACTTCAAGGAATTTTCACTCCTACCAACACGATCGAAGATGTGACAGAATTTATAAAAGAGCATTTACGGGATCCAAACAAAAGTTTCCACATATGTAAGAAATTATTGTATATTTAACTTTCTTAAGTCCTTCTCTTGCTACACTTCTACCCTAGAGTGTTGATTAACTACAACAAGGGATCTAACACCAACGGAGACTTAATTACCCGTTTCAGAATTCGACCGCAAGAGAACTATTTTTCTATTATTCTATTCACGAGACTTTTCATATTCTTAGAACTTTCGCCCGCTAATTCTAACGTAGACAATTGTATAATTGATTGTGCTTCGGTATAGACATATTTGTTACGGGCGCGTCTAACTTTAATTACCACACAAACTGATAAGTAATAATCTGCAAATTGCAAAACTAAAGAAATTTTGATTTCATGGACTACCCTAGAGCTTTCGCCTTAAATAAACGCACTGCCTGCAGAATTACATGAGCAGCGCCACAACGCTCTCCCTCTCAGGTTGTGTCGAGATATGTCTACAATTCTGAGTTCATCCAAATGTCTTACCATCATGACCGTCAAGCTTGAGATAACTCGAAAAAAGCACTTAAACAAAGCAATTAATCATAGCAATATCTAAGGTTCCGATTCATTCATACGATTTTACGTCCACCTCTTTTTCGTTTAATGTACACCTATAGCACACCCATATTTCGCCAGTTATGTTTAAGTCCCTTGTAATAAGGGGCGAGCTTATTGCCATCAACTGTAAAAATTCAGACCACAAAGAAATTCTGGATGGAAAAACCCAATAACACTTTTCCGGACCTGGGAATCGAATCCAGGACCTTACTAGACCAACGAGGCAGCGTTATTAAATAATTAATCGATCCCTGTATAATAAATAGTAAAAAACAAAGTCGCTTTTCGTGTGTCCGTGTGACCGTGTTGTTCTGCTAGGACTGACGCTGGTTTACCATCATTCACAGAATTTATCCCGGATAGTTTATGTGTATTATACATTATGTATAAACTAAGGATAAGGAATGTAGTTTTAACGAAATGTCGATGTTTTTTCAAGGCGTAAAAACCGTGCCAAGCGGGGGGGGTCGCTCGTTATTAAAATATTTAAAAAGTTGATACCTACGAAACGTGACATGTTCTTTTTAGAGTTTCACCGAGTAATAATACGTACAGATTTCCAAACGTGTGCGCTTCGAGAAGCATCTTCTATCTTCGGAAATACGAGCACGCGATGATTAGATCATGCTCTTACAATCATGGAATCTATTACCTATTTTGTATTTTTTGTATTACCATGATTACAAAATGATACATTAAAATCTCCATGCAATTCTAAAAAAACTTTGTAAAACTAAGACTGACACGAAGACTATCTCTTGGTGAAGTGTCAAAATTGGAGAAAACTGAGGTAGTATGTTAGGGTTTGTCGAGAAAGTATCAAGTTTGACAGACTAGCCAGTGGAGTATTATGTAGGTTAGCGCTGGCGGGAAACGAGAAAAGTGGCAGAAATAGACAAATCATTACGGCGCGAGAGTGCGTCGCGTGGCTCATGTTATTCTGCTGGCTGAGAATTTACGGGTATTCATCGAATCATCATACAATACATTAATATAAAGATTATTTTGCAGTCATCACTCCTCTAAAAGAAACTCTCGAACCCAAAATGACGTTACTGGATGCAAAATTTGTGCCTTGCGTTCACATGCATTTTAAGTGGGTGGAGGAGGACAAGACTAAACAACCGTATCTAAAAGATGAGGTATATCAAAAGAAAACGGCTTCAGACGCAGCTAGTATTTTGGCTTCGAAATACAGGTAAGATGATTTACGTAATATTCCTTTATTACATTATTTATGTACATATAGATTATATTATTAAATATAATGATTAAAAAAAATAGAGTAGTCCACCGGTATCGAGAACAGGGTCCAAGCAAGAGAGGAACCTCTAAACAATGCGAGCCGCTTTCTGAATGAAAGCCCTTGATCCAGCTGCCCAACGAGAGCTCTCGCAGGTGTTGGTCGAGGCTCTTGGCTAGTGGCTCGGGAGAAGGCACGGCTCCCTGACGTTTCGGGCGACGCAGGTGCTCTCGGGGCATGGTTACTTCGGGAAGTACCTGTGTCGCATAAACAGGGAGCCGGACGCCCGGTGTCACCACTGCGTCGACTGCCGGGAGGACACGGCGCGGCACACGCTGGCAGAGTGTGCCGCTTGGGAGGAGCCTCGCCGTGCCCTCATTTCAGAAGTAGGCAGTGACCTGTCGCTGCCGACCGTAGTGAGTTCGATGGTCGGCAGCGTCGAGTCCTGGGACGCGGTGGTTTCCTTCTGCGAGACGGTCATCTCGCAGAAGGAGGCTGCGGAAAGGGAGAGAGAGATCTCGACTCTCGACCCGGCCCGCAGCAGACGCACCGGGCGTCGGAGGACGGCGGACAACGCCCTCTTCCGGCCCCCCTAAATGTGTCCAGGGGCGACGGGGCGGGGGACATCCATAAGGATTTTCCAACCCGAAACCAAAAAAAAAGAAAAAAAGGCTCTTGGCTAGTAAGCTATTGGCTGTCACGACTATCGGCACAATGATCGCGGAGTCCACATCCCACATGTCGGTAACATCTCGAGCCCAGTCAAGATCTAAGATCTTTCTCGGCTTTCACGAGGTTCCCGTCATGCGGGACCGTTAATGTCAACAACCATTGCGCGACGCTCTAATCGACCCACCACCACTATATCAGGCTTATTGGCAACAATAATCCTGTCAGCGATGTTGGATCGATTCCAGTAGGTACACTGTGATATTTCCATTTTCGAGAACTGGGTCGGGCACATACCTGTAGTACGGCACTTCCGATTCCACAAGGCTGTATTTCAAAGCAAGTTGCTGATGGATAACCCTGGCCACTAGATTGTGTCTATGCAAGTACTCTTTTTTAGCTAGACGAGAACACCCGGAGATAATTTGTCTGATTGATTCCACCAGACGGTGGCATCCGACAGTTGTCAACCGTGTCGACATTCACAATAAATCTTCGGTAATTATTCGTCATCAAAACTTCGTCCATAATTGCACAGACAAAACCGTCGGTTTCTCCAAAGAGGTCAATGAAACGCAGCCAGACCACGGACGCTAGTAGATACGCGCGTAGTACGCTAGCACGTATCAGCCACACGTTGGTCCGGTCGCTCCCAACCCCTATAAACCCACCTTACATCGCTTTGGAAGGTGCGATTCTGAGTGTATCGATTTACACCTACGCTTACACCTACGAATACGGTTCGTCCATGCATACACTTTCTGCTTCAGGAAGTCGTAATCTAATATATAAAATTCTCGTGTCACAGTTTTCGTTGCCATACTCCTCCGAAACGGCTTGACCGATTTTGATGAAATTTTGTGTGCATATCGGGTAGGTCTGAGAATCGGCCAACATCTATTTTTCAAAAAAAAAAAAAAAAGAAGCAAAACAACGTTTGCGGGTTCAGCTAGTATTATTATATACTTCTTATTTCCATCACTACATAGAAATACTAGCTTAAGGTTTACTGACATTGCCGTGAGTCGGATAAAGCTACGATTTCCTAGACGAACGGTGCCGACGCATAGCGGCCGTAATGTTGCGTCGAATGATGTCACTGAAACATCTATAGAAAATCGTTAATAGCTAGTCGCGTCCTCGTCGACGGTGGGACAAGTGCCTGATGCTTGTTTTGCACAATATGAGTTTCAGGAATGTTCAAGAGCCTACCCCATCCGGTGTCAATTCTCTAAATGATGGTGAAAACCACATCATAATCCATTGTGTAGTTTAACTGAACTGAAAACTGAAAGACACACAAACACGAAAAGCGTCTTTGTTTTTTAAGATAAAATTAACTAAATTCTGCTGTTCTGTATTTAACTTCTTTAAAGGTTTGAAATATTATCCTGTGAGGTTTAGAAAAAAACCTAACACGACCCCAACGGCAAAGGTGGCCCAAGTTCCCGAAGTTTCTTGGTAAAGTCCAAGAACTAAAAAAAAAAACATCTGCTTATGAATGTCGGCGAAGCCCCGCGTTCTCCTATTTCGGTCTGCAGGGTTGAAACTTTTAAAGGAACCTAATATGAAGTGAATGAGGGATCATCCACTTCGAACCTTACTGCCGTACCGGGATGTGCCATATTGACGGAGTCTCGCTTCCCTACTATTTCTGTCTGCAAGCTTAAAATAGTTTAGGGGGTTTATTTATAAAGTTACTTGACTAATTTGTTGTTAACGTGGCAACTCTGAGGTAAGAACAAAATATTAAATCAATTTGTATTGTTCCCTAGGGCACCGTCAAGAAGAAAATTAGAAGATACAGCTCTGAGTTCGCAGCAACCTACAGCTTCCACCTCTAAGAGTAGCAGATTGCCAAAATGGTTTAAGAATTGAAACTTAAAAATGTGCGTGTGTTGGTGCGCTGCTCTAGTCGCTCATTCTATACCTACAAAGTAATATAATTTTATCACAATAATTGACCAACTCATAAATGAAATAATATAAAGCCGGAATACACATGCTATTTAAAAAATACTAGTTTGCTATTAGGTAGTATGCTCATTTACGGTATGCTCTCTACATGTTTACATTTGCTAGTGAAAACACAAACCTCAAAAGCATATTTATTACTAGCATACCTTCTCCGTACTAACATGCTTCAAATACACATGATCGTTTGCTCCGCCAACAATCACAAAATCCTAATCAAAACGAACTAAACTATAGTTCAAATGATTTTTGACGTTGCCAAAAACGTTTTGTGCAGCATTCTCGCATAAAGTAGCATGCTTATAAACTACTCGTTAACACGTGACGAGATGAGACTACTCGCGCCTCCCACCATGTTCTGGTTATCACAACTGTAGCATCTACTCGAAAGTTTTTGCGTAGCTTTTGATTTTTGTACTGCTAAATATAATGTGTATTCCAGCCTTAATTATGTGTGCATGGTGTATCTACATGACAATATTTTATCTCATGTTGTGTCGATTGCAAGTATCATATTGTAAACCTATCTTATATGTATAGGTATGTTAGGCTTAAAGACCTAAAACGCTCATTGACCGAAAAAGAGGTTAACGCGTTCTGGCATGTTCAAAACAGCCACGATGCGTTGTGGTACCTAGGTACTTATCTAGTCGACCATAACGCGTTGTGGCAATCCCAGAACGACCACAAAGCGAAATGGTTTTGAGCGCTTTTAATGCGATGGCCGCCACTTTGGCAATTTTAGTTAGGGGACCGATTGCTTTTAAAATTGACATCCGTTTTTTCGCTTAACGATCTTTATCGTTCTTTGAGCATAACATATACATACATACTTAAAAAGTATTGAATAGTGTTTTGTTATGAAAATGTTGCGATAAAATAAATACAAGTAGGCACATTACCTTATGCCAAAGGTGAATGTTTTATGTAAACTAGGATAAAAATTTGTTACTAGGCTCAGCCAGCATCGTAAGAAGTTAATATAATATATGTATGGCAACATTTCTATGCCAGTGAACAGTTTATTTTATTATAATGGTAAGTCCTAATTTGCTAACTCTGCCTCTGCCTAACCCTAAGGGGAATACAGGTGTGATGATAAGTAATATCTATTTGCTATGGATACGGTTCTCTACTTAAAATCGGTTGTTATATCAAATAACAGTTAAAGAAAATTTAAAATATTTTTGATAATGTATACCACATCATCAAAAATATTTTAAATTTTCATTTACCAAGCTATATAGTAAATCTACACATACAGATGGTCCAAATAGTGACGTCATAAAAAATAGATTCCTCGTGCTCAGGGGTATCCGAAAATATCCAATAAACTCCGGGATTCTTGAAAGTGTCCCAGTTATAACTTTTTTTAAATGTCTTGAATTTATGGGAACCACATTAAAAAATTCTATCTTGAATTTTACACGGCTTTTTTACATATATTTTTTTGCAATTTCCATTAAGAAATATTCTTTCAGACATACCATAATCATCTTCCTATCATGGCACGAGGAATCAAATTATTTTTATAAGACGTCATTATTTGAACCAGTCTGTGTAATAAAATTGTAACGAAGAATATTTGTCTGTTCGTCTGGATGTATGTTCCGGATTGGCTCAAAAACGGCTGAACGTATTTTGACGAAATAAAGCACACAGTTTATATCCTAGATTACAATTTAGGGTACCTTCCTACTTTTAATCCCGTTAGTATGTTCTCGTGGAATAGTTTCCGACAACCACGCGGGTTAGGTCGCGGGCAAAAGCAATTACGTAAAAATTATTATATACAGTACGTATTATTATTATAATAACTGTTATTGAATATATCAGATGGAAAAATTAAGTCATTTGTAGATTACATTATAAACGGACTTCAAATAAATTGCTGTCAACTCGTTCTCTGTCAACAATTAATTAAACGCCATGGTGGAAGCCGATACGTGTTAAACTACCAAGGAAATAGCGGCATGGTATGATGTAAGCATACCCACAATATTACCCATCTGCATCAAATCGGTGACAAAAAAAGGTTTGAAACATGGGTACCTCATGATTTGACTGATCTACAGAGATAAGCGCAAGCTTAGGCGAATTGTGACGGGTGATGAAAAGTGGATTCTTTAACGATAATCGCAAGCGAACAACGCAATGGCTGACTCCAGGTCAAAAGCCGCATCAATGCCCTAAAAAAAGCGAAGCTTACTCATAGAAAAGCGATGGTAACTGTTTGTTGGTCACTAGGATGGTGTAATTCACTACACCTTCTTCAGATCCGGTCAACCACAGTAGACATTTGCTGTGATTACAGCAAATGTCTACTGTGCAGAGTTTCGAACAATGATGGCGAAACTCGCGACGAGACAGCCTCGACTCGTCAACCGATCTTCACCACTGTTGCTGCTCGAGATACCGTTTTAACAATATGGAACCTAGTTAGAAACCAACTGTCATCCTCCGTACTCGCCGGACCTGGCCCTAACCGACAAATGAAATCCGCGATTTTGAAAATGAAATCTTCCCCAGAAGCAATACAAAATGCCTTCACACGCTTTGTTGAGTCCAGGTCCCCAGAGTTCTACCGCAAAGGCATAAATGACCTTTGCATGAGATGGCAGAAATGTATAGACAATGAGGGTAAATACTTTGATTATATAAATATATTTATCTTTTTTTTTTTTCTGTCCAAAACGGCTATATAATAAACACCTAATCTATGTTCCTATGGACAACTAACAAGGCAAGTAAAATTTACAGCAACATCAATGTAATATGGCACAGACTAAATACCACATAACCTCAAAAAACTTTTAAATCGTTTAATAAAATGTTAAATACCGTACTAAATTATAGTATAAAAGATAGGCAAATGAAACGACATGATGGTGTATCTTCAAGTTACGTTTTATTCGATTTTTCTGATCCAAGCATGTTAGGAAAGTAGCCATTTTTATTTTTTGGCAAGTTTATTTTAGTGATGTTTCACAATGTACACTCACAGCTACAAGAACCTTTTGACGCCTGAGTAACATTGGCAGGGCACTAAGGGCAGGGGGCGTTTTTGGTATTGGAATCTAGATATTTTTTTTAAACAAGATGGCAGCGTTAGTTCCGAATTTCCGATTGTGGTCACGCACCAAAAGATTCTTGTACCGTTGTGTAGGTAGAACATGACCACAAAAAAAATGCCGTAGAAACGTTTACTCTTTAGACGTCATGATAAAAAAGAAACAATAAAAATAAAAATGACATTTATTGTTTTTGTTAAAATGATTGAGTGGAAGTACTTTCAAAAATTGGAAACAAGGACTGTCTGGGGGATATAAAAAAATAACTTCTAAATGATTTTATTAATATAGTTACATAGAGATCAAGTCATTGTTTAAAATTTATTTCCACTTAAACTAATATAAGTTTTATGCCACTGTAAATTAAGTTGATTTCAGAATGACTAGTCTATTTAAAAAAAACTGAAACTGTGTGTGTTGATTTTGCAAAAACACACCTATTTGCTTACATTTATGTTTAGAAACTATAGATCACGAACGCAGTTTCATACTGAAATTTGTTGTTGTAATAGTTTGCGGCGATGGTGACATTTTAGCAACATTTATAATAAAAAAAAGCCTGGACCGAGCCAAAACAAAAATAATAAATTATAATTAATTAATTCTATACACTGTGATTTTGAATAGAAAATACAGGATACAGCATAATTTCTAAAACATTAACGATATCACACGCGGGGCACGTCATCGACATGTGTTAAGGGGGAATCGCCAGGATGACCACGAAATTAAAATTTTCTTTCATTCTCTAAATTTGCAGGTCAGGTTGTATGTTAAATTAAAAACATATATATATGATTCGCGATGGTAACAAGTACGTATTTACAGAATTATAATCTATAAAATCAAAACAACTCTCAAGCTCATATATTCCCATTGATTGATATTTTATGAAATTGTCATTTAATGGTTACTGTGAATTTTCGAAGCGCAGTGAATCTTGAGACACTCTGGTGTATGTTAACATTCACCAAGCGAGCTGGTAAATGACCGTAGTTTATTCTTTTTGTGACGATTACAGTCATTTACCAGTGAATGTTATCATACACCACGACGACTTGGGGAATCTTCATCTTGCTTGAGCGAAATTATGACTAATGAAATTTAGAAAAAAATACTCTGCAGGAACAGATATTATGAGCCGCAGTAATTAGAACTCACAAATTGTTATATTTGTGAACAATGGGTAGTGTTAACATTTCGTCAAGTACTTTGTAAATCGCTGAATCTAAGATTGCCAAACACCAAAGCAAAGCAATTCTGTAAATCTTAGATTCGGCGATTAACATTCACTGATGTATGTCCAATTCAAGTAAATTATTGAAACAATTCTGATTAACACCGGTGCATCTTGACATTGACTAAATTCGGACATTCACAGTAACGTACCTACATTTTTTCGGGCCGACTGCACGTACAATCTATGCAGAAACCTCGATTCTGAGAGTCCTTAATAGTGATTCGGTGATGAAATGAAGCATAAGTTAACAACCAAATTATAGCTGTATAAATGAGGGTAATGTTCCTAATTTACATCTCGTCGGTTTTATTGTTTCATATGATTCATTGGCGCTACCATAATCTCGATGTTCATCGTAATATCTATTTTCAGTGCAGTTTTCAGCTTTGGCTAAAAATGATCTAGCACTGTTGTCACAGTTTGTATTTTCAATTTTCTGAAGCACTTCTGCGGCTTGATGATCTACCGTTTTGTTATCACCTTGACATATTTTTGTTTTATTATATTTCTTTCTGAATGAACCTCTTATTTGGGAAATTGTTTTTTTTATTTCTGTAGAGTTAATATGGCGTTGTAAACATTTGCTACCTTTCTCACAATATCCCTTCGCAAAATCTGAACAAATCTTTGTCTTTTCATTCAATTTAACGTGCAAATATGGACATTCTGCTTTAGTGCACGTTCCTTGTAAATAGAAATAACAGGTGGGCATCTTCTTTGTCGTTAAGTCATGAGACAGAAGACAGTCTTTGTCGTGACACAGACCTTTGATGAATTTTCGACAAATGGAGACGTGTTTTTTGTCATGCAGAAACTCACAGCTCCCACGTGCATTTCTTAAACATTTTCCGAATTTACGGAATAAGGGACACGGAATATTATTTTTCTTTAAATTTCCTTTCATTTTCTTCACTCTTGATTGAATGGCTTGATTAGTTTTATACAATTTTCTATGAATATCTGTGTTTACTTTTGTTTTAATTTTGTCTTGCTTCAAAGAAGATGCATTATTATAATTAATGAGTTTGAATTCATTTTTTTTTCTACTGAGCAACAATGAATTCGAGACCGTTTCATTCATTGATGTCTGGAAATTCGTTTCAAAACGTGTCACATTATTATTTGTTACATCTTTAACATTATTTAGATTTATTTTGATGTCATTCCATGACACACTTTTATACTTGTTTAATTTAAATGTGTTTTTAGCTTTCTCCAGCGCAGTTTCCCTGATTGGTTTATTAGTTACATTCTGCCTAACTAAACAGTAACGAGATTGTTGCACTGGCGCTGGAATAGGCGTTGCTTCCTTGTGCACTGACTGATGCTGATAAGCGGTCAATGAGTTATTGGGAGGAGTTTGTCTTTCGTAAATACCGTGATTATTGACTGAGGTTGAACTACATTGGTTACCATCACCAACACTTCTAGATTTTATAAAATTGGGGTTAATGTAAATTTTGTTCTTATTTTGTATATTGCTTTGACCATTTGATACAAAATGAGAGAATTTTGGATTAACGTGCATTGTGGCACTGCTAGGAAAATTATGTATCTGTGGTCTATTGAAATTCGGGTTAATATAAACCTTATTGTTACTATTTTCCGGACAGTTGATATTTAGTATCGCTTTTGATTTATTTTGAACAGCCATATCAACTCAATGAGTACTGAAAGTATTTATTACCACTTTTACAATTAATTGTCTGTATTAATACAGTGTTCAGAGATTTTTCTAGCTCCTGAGACAAGAGTTCATTTAATGCATCTAAAATACTATTTAGCTCAGCTTTCTTATTTCCATTTACCCACAGGATACTCATATGGAACGACGGATTCTGAAAAAGAATGAAAACAAATTAACTTGCAAAACAGTCTTAAGTTGGCGGATTGCCTTTAATGCGGGCGAAGTTTTTCGAGAGTGCAGAACAGGGCTTTAAATACCGGTAAAATTTTCATAACGTTACCTCTGTTTGACAGAGTTACCGTTAATACGAGTTAATATAATAATATATTTAACGTTATTTATGTCTTTTTTATCGTTAATCGATAATAACGTTAATTGTATAATAACGTTAACTTTATCGTTATTTTTAAACGGTAAAACTGATGAGGTGAAACTGGAGGTAGCGGGGGGTCGCCCGTCGCGCCGCGCTGTGATGTCGTGCGCCCGTGCCTATCTAATCGTTGCCTGATTCTTACGCGTGGGAAGAACTGGTAGTATTACACAGCACGACGGCGGGCGACGCACTGTGGGCTGGATTCCGGCTTTCATAGACTTATAATCTTAATGTTTCAAGTGTCGACTTTTATGCTTGAATATGATTTGAAAGACCAACTACATGCCTAAATATATCATGATTATCGGAATCCAGCCCACAGTGCGACGGTGCGGCTAGCGCGAGGCGAAGCGGCAACAGTGCATCGTGATCCAATGCTAATCGAGCGCGAGCGCAAATTTAACGGTAAAATTAACGTTAGTTATCGTACTTTACGTTAATGTTAATTACCGTTATATTACTGGTAATGTTATCAAACAACGTAACATTTTTGTAACGTTATTCAGGTATCACATTGAAATTAACGTTACGTAACGGTTAATATTTTGTTATTTGGTAACGTTAACAAGCCCTGGTGCAGAATGAGTACTGCTTGGATAGTCGTCTTTGCAGAACTTTTCCTTTTTCGCGTTGTTGCGACGCATGCTGAAGCAAAACACCTTCGATCTTTACCTCTTGAGGATCAAATAGTGACGTCCAAAACGATGATTTTAAAGCCTCTCGCCACGAACTTTCCAAAACACCCGCATGTACGTTTAGCACTTATTTAGTTTAGCAGAATACTAAATCAAAGGGAAACATTTTGTTAGACAAAATTCGTTTCAGATGAGTGCCTAATCTATTCTTTATATACATAAGATAAAATCGTGTTTTTTTTTTTTAGTCAATCACAACTTTTTTTAAGTCAGTTACTAGGTAACACGATACCCCTTGGGAAGACTGGTTGTCAGACTTTTGGGCTACTGACTTCCGTAACGAATGTCAAGATTTACAAATGACAGCCGGGATCAACGGTTTAAACGTGCTTTCCGAGGCACGGAGGGGTCTCGATACGATATGGATGCTCACCCATCTACGAACCGACCGCGGCAAGCGTAGCTTAACTAGCGTAGTGTAGACTCATGCGGCTGTTATTATTTAGCCCTCCTTTACGGTATGTTCATAAAATAAGTCAGATTTTACGCACCTCGTAGAATGTAGGCAACTGGAATTCAGTCAGTACATCATCCACTTTTTTGGACACATTCAATAAGTTTTTATGTGTAAATGGATCCACATCAAGAGAAATAAATGTCCTTGAGTGATCTTCGTTACAATATACTTTTACTGCAGCAAAACCAAGGTCAAAACTGAAAAAAAATGCAAGTAGTGAATGACAAATGACCTTGAGTAGGCTGCAGGAATCCGATCGATGCGAAAAGCACAGAACCGGTCGAAATGGCGGTGCTTGGGCTCCCCCAATTGGGCATATGTCCAGCAGTGGACGGCTGAAATGATGATGATGAAGTAGTGAATAGATAGAATTACGAGGGCGGCACTGAAAATTTCGGGAATCAAGGAAGTGACACAACATTACTATTTAAAAATGTATTTATTGCTTATCGAAGTATTCTCCGCGAAATTTGACATATTTTTCCATACGATGGAACCAATCATTGAAGCAACCATTCCATTCAGAAGTTGGGGTCTCCAAAATGGCCGTTTTGTAGGCGTCCACAGCTTCTTCTGGTGATGAAAATCTCTGTCCACGCAATTTATTCTTTATTTTAGGGAAAGTATAGAAATCATTAGGGCTTAGGTCGTGGCTGTACGGCGGATAGTCTAATAATTCTATGTTTTCTTGCTCTAAAAACTCTTTTGTTGTGTGCGGTGTGAGAACTCGCATTGTCGTGATGGAGGATGATGCGGCGGTTGCAGTTCTCTTTACTGAGTTCAGAAGCGACCTGTGGCAAACAAATGCTAGCATACCATTCTGCATTAACCGTTCTTTGTCCCTCAAGAGGAATAGTCGTAACATGGCCGGTTTTGGAGACAAACGTGGCCACCATTTTTTTTGCAACACTCCGTGAACGAACAATTTTTGTTGGCTTTAACTCATTTTCGAACACCCAAACTCGTGACTGGTTTTTTGTTTCGGGTTCGTACGCGTATATCCAGGATTCGTCACCTGATACGATGTTGTATACAGAATTTGTGGATCCTGCGTGGAATCTTTCGAGAGTTCTGATCACCAAGTAACGCGAGCCGCTTTTTGCTCTTCACAGAGCGAATGTGGTATCCATCGGGAAAACAACTTTTTTACACCTAATTATTCAAGCAAGATTATTTGTATTTGACTCATGCCAATGTCTAAAGTTGCCTGAATTTCGCGGTATATCACATGTCGATCTTCCTCAATCAGCTTACGCACAGCATCAACGTTTTCTTGGGTGACTGCAGTTTTTGGACGACCTTGACGGGGATCATCACTGAGCTTGACACGCCCACGTTGAAATTCAGCAAACCAGCGATAAATTGTGGTTTTGGATGGGGCTTCATCACCAAATGCAGAAATCATCCGGTCAACACACTGCTTTTATGTTAAACCACTTCGAAAGTCATAATAAATCATCGCTCTTGAATTTTCTCGAGTCAATTCCATTTTCTCAACGACTAAACAAGTTTGACAAAACCTTGTGACAAGACCGATAATCTTTTTTAAATAAATAAATGATATTCGATTTTTAAAACCAAGGAGTTTTCAATTAAAAAGATTTTAATATGACAGGAACAGTGGAAATACATATTCCATTCCCGTCCCGATACTTTTAGTGCAGCCCTCGTACTTAGTAGATAATTTGGCTGTAATTTCAAAAAATGTTTTTTTTTGTTCTATCATATTATGTACTTAGATGATTATGTAAATGTAATTTTATGTACTAAAGACAAAATATGTTTATTTCAAAGGACGATGTTCACTCCTGCCCTTTTATCATGATCAGCCAATTTACATTTTTAAGTATCCGACATTAATTCAAACAAGGTTCCTGTAATGTGTGGCGAAGTGATGGTGCTTGGGGGACGCCTATGTTTAGCAGTTGGCAGCAGTAGAAGTCTTTCGTCTGAAATGAATCATCATTCAATACGACGATTGTCAAAAACCTCATCGTTTGTACAGGTAACAGTGAACAACACTACAAGGGCCATTGTGGCGCTACCCGCAGGGGGGCGTTCTCTCGCCGCTTCTGTGGAACTTGGTTGTAGACAGCCTCATCGAAACACTTAATGACTTGAACACTTAATGAATAACACTTAATGATGAATTGGGCAAAACACACCAACTACATCACTACAAAAGCCAGCATATCTCTGTGGCAGTGCAAGCGAATTCTTGGCAGAAACTGGGGGATTAACCCCCAAGGTTACCTACTGGCTATACACTACTGTAATTCGACCAATTATCACGTTCGGCTCGTTGGTCTGGTGGCCTAGGACAGACCTGAGCACAGCCCAAAGAGATCTCGACACTAGCTGCATGAGAACTACACCCACTGCTGCCCTACAGGCAATGCTTGGGCTGCCACCTCTACACCTCATCGTGCGGGAGGAGGCGACCCTGGCTGCTTTCAGGCTCCACATATCGGGAACCCTAAGCAAAGATTCTAGGGTCGGGCACAAACGCATAAAGGAGGATGCGGTCAAACGACAGCCAATGTTGGACCCTGCGACAAAACCCCGAAGCAACACTAGTTTCAAAAGCACTACAACATCGTTCTCTCAGAAGAACAGTGTGACTACTCAGGCCCAAATGAGATGAGAGTATACACTGACGGCTCGAAGACCGGATCTGGGACCGGAGTCGGAGTCTTCTCACATGACCTCAACATAAACATATCAAGTCCGCTGGGAATGTTCAACACCGTCTAACAGGCGGAGTGTGTGGGCATTATACAAGCGGCGTATGCCATAGAAACAAGGAAAGTTACGGACACCCATATACGTATACTCTCCGACAGCGCCTCAGTTCTCCAATCATTGGGGAAAAATATATTTCCTCGAGAAAAATACTAGAATGTCACAATGCTCTAGAACGAGTAACGGTATCCAACCGCAACACAGTGACACTGCAATGTATAAAAGGACAGTGGATCGCTAGGCAACGACGCAGCTGACGAACTAGCCAGGAGAGCATCCAGCACGTCGGCATGCGGGCCTGAACCCATCATACCCATCCTCTTCAACCAGATACGCAGGTGGCTGCAGGAGTCCACACACACACAAGCCGTGAGGTGGTGGACCTCGACACCAGGCTGCAGGCAGTCCAAGAAAGCTTTACCATCCTTAGATGGCAGGCTAACCAGACGTTTATTACGCCTGGACAGAAATGGCCTGCGCCTGGTGACGGGGACCATCACAGGACACTGCTCGATTAATAAACACTTCCACACAATTGGCATAACGGACAGTCCTCTGTGCAGAGCTAGCGAGACCATCGCGCACGTACTCTTTGAGTGCACAGGCGTTACACAGATTAGGACAGAAACCCTCGGGACACCCGGATCTTACACAGATGTTCTCAACAGACCTTTGATTGGCTTCTGGAGGGAGGTGGGCTGGTTGGAATAATAACCATCGGCGGCCGCCATGGCCCACGTACAATGGTCCACATGTAGGTCTAAGTGCGGAAACCAAACCCTCTAACATAGAGAACAAACCTCATCGTTAAGTTAATCAAAGCAGCAGTTTATAATTGAATAAAAAAATGGACACATTTTCGATTTAATGGCATAAAAGTGAAAGATTGCAGTTAATTCCGTTCATTCGGTCAATGTGATACGATAAGTGGTTGGAATACTTTTTATTGAGGTAGGATAACCAGGAGACTACTAGATTATCAGAGATAATATCTTATTGCCGACTGGCTTTCATAATGGACTTACAATATATGTAATTTTTTATTTTTTAAGTGAATTGTAACTGGATACGATGGTGCGGTGCATCAACTGTGTTGCGCGTGCGACGTCATAATAGATATGCAGTCAGTAAACTATCCTTGCAACTGCAAAGCCTCTTGATGGAGAAGAAAACAATAATGCGTTGGTGGATTTGTGTTGGATCATTTGGCTCCTTAAAAAAATGGTTGAGATCCATGCCTCATGTTCGTGGGTGGCCTCCATCTGATGGGACTGATCATCTCGTAACTGCCATGGCTTATTCATATCTATGTTAAATCTTTTACAATTTGTAGTTTTATGATAAATGGTTTGACTTTCAGATGAATTTGCAAAATAAAATACATAAAATACTAATAATAAAATGGGGTGTGTGGTTTGTAAGAGGTTTGCCTTATTTTTCTTTACTCTGTTTCGGGCCGCGCGGCTTTACAATCATGTCGCGTCGCAGTTCGTGGTCTGGGCCTTGACGGCGCTTACGTCACAAGTGACCCAGCACCCTAATTGCGTAACACACTATTTAGCACAATCTCAATCATTTTGAAGGCTTTTGCTAATCCATTACTTCATATGTTCGAAAAATTTGTATGCTCAACTTAAATAACAAGAAAATTGTTGAATTGTCAAAATGAAAGCGATTACTTGCGTGATGCGATTGTGTGTGACGCAATTACCCCGCTCGACTTAAATGGATCGAAATTCGTAATAGGTGTATATAAATGCCTAACAGTAACAATCGCCATCTTACAAGTAATGAATTTTGTACAAGGCTGCTTAAATTCAAAATGAGGAATTAATTCAGAATCTATGTATGATTAAAAATTCACTATTCGTGTAGTATTTGAACATTATTAGTTGATAACAAGCTAGTGCGGTCGACTTTCCTCTTTGAAAACCATTTTGTTCCGTACTTGGTCATTATTGATTAAGTTATGCCTCTATAGGTCATTGTCGTTTCAACTCGAATTTTTAATTTTACCTATGTACTGAATAAATTTAATAGCAAGAAAATATATAAGATTTCATACTGTACATACCTTTCAACATTGGTGAGGCGTTTGTGAAGTGATGAACTGAATGTAGATATCAAATGATACTTCAATACAAATGTTTTAGACAAACTGATATGAAAATCATCACACCGATGACATGTGTCAACTTTTGTTACTACAGCTTCCTCCAATTTATCAATCAAATTGCAAACAGCGTCTAATTGATTATCTAAAACATACATAATAAAACAAAGTCAAAGTTTTTAAATACTGTATTCTCTTCTGTTAAAAAATATCATCAAATGATCCTATTTTTATTTATAAGCACTTGAACATTACTATTATCAAACAACAAACTCTTATCATTAGATTCGTTAAAATATTGAAGGTAGGTACATACAATTTACATAAACATAAGTGGCCCAATTTCCCCTCACGTGAGGAAATGATCGTGACCTGCCACTGTGTAGCTGTGGATCATCTATGTGTATGTCAGAGGGCACAACCGGTACTTTGCTCAAATTAGGTGCAGGAAGCTTAGGTCTGAAAGGACAAATTCTAGTTTTGTTATTTATTTCACTTGTTCGAAGAATATTCACGATCACAATAACGGAAACTAAGAACGTGAGTAACTAAAACACCCAGGTTTAGTACCTCATCTTAGAGTTGGGATTCAAGTAATGTCCATTAAAACGACATTTTAGTTAGTATAAGATCTAAATACATGTACGTAATAGTAAAATTAGTTTCTATTTATTACCTATCAAATTCATTGCCTTTAGTATCTGTTTCACTTTCTTCTGAATTAGATCCATATTCATCACATATAGAGGATAATGCTGACATAAGGTATTAGTAAACGACTAAACGTATCAACACACTATCAGAGCAGATGGATCAGAATTACAAATTAAAATTACTGTACGTACCCCATCAACTATTAAATATCAAGACAAAACCTCCGAAACCTCGATATCGTTTTGTATGGAATGCTGTAATCATGAATGACATTAACCGTTGTGACACTGAGTGACTGACATCACATAGGTAATAACTAAGGCCGCATTCCGAGTAGACCATAATCGCTGACAGCGCTCACATCGCTAATTGGCGTTCCGATTTAGATATCACGGTTATGACAGCTGACAATTCGCTCACAGTGATATTTCTTTAGGGCATGGTCGGCGTTATCACAAGATGGCGCATGTCATGACGTCACCTATGACGTTTTACGGGACATCGTTATCGCGCTCACGCCAACTCTGAACGGGTGTAAGCGCGCTCAAATCGATTGCATCCCAATTCGGAAAGCAGCCTAAATAATCTGTGCATTGTGATTTTGCTTTGACAGTGATAGGAAAGTTGCCAGATCACATCTTTTAACACATAAAGGTGAACGTCCACTAGCCCGCACCAGCAGTGTACACAGCGGTGCATGGAGTGGGCAGTATGTTGGTATGAAAACCTTCGTGCACAATTGTCAACCTCAATTTTTTTTTTTTTTTTTTTTTGTGTATGGCATCTCGTAGTTGACCTTGAGAGGTCGTGACTACTTAACCGGACTATCCTGTGGCTGCCTTAAGCGGACTCAAAGCCTCCAGCCAGGGGCGTAAAACTACTACTTATATTATTAAGCGAACGCTCGCTAAGGGCACCCCCTGTGGGGTACGGACCTCGGCTTAGGGCGTCGCTGACGGGAGGACAGCAAGATGGGACAGGCTGGATCAAGTTTAGTTGATTATTATTAATCGGGGAATTTAAAGCTACAGGCTCAGCTACGGCGCGGGCTGGCACTTCGTCGAGCAAGGGTCGGGGGGGACAATTACGTCGGGATCTTCGCGAGGAACCTCGGCGGCGAGGTCGGAATGTCGGTCTGTGTTTGTGCACTGTACTGGTGGCCCTACTGCTCTCCTGAATGAGAGTTATGTGGTCATCGGGATCGGTGAGGACATGCTTGGGACGGCGGACATGACTGATGGAGGAGGGAATATAACTAGCGGCTTTCACAACCAGAGGGTTGCGGTGATTCGCGGCGGTCTCGAAGAAACGCTTTGAAATGCGTTTCATGAACTGACGGATAGTGGGAATTTTGAGGTCAACGTGAAGGATCTCGTTGCGAACGTACCAGGGGGAGCCTGTTATCCTACGGAGGAACTTGTTCTGGAGGGTCTGCATTCTATGGAAGCGAACGGGCTTGGCGTGTGCGAAGACTGCACTGGCATAGGTCATGATCGGGCGGATGCACGCTGTGTAGATACGCAATTTGCACTTAAGGGACAATTTGCTACGTGCATTGAGGACGAAGTGGAGTCTACCTAGAGCGAAGGCGGCGCGCGAACGAGCCGCCTTAATGTGCTCTGAAAACGAAAGGTGTTCGTCGAGAACTACACCAAGATATTTGGCTCGCTTCTCCCAAGGGATCGGCTTGCCGAACATGGTGATCGGTCGAGGGGGGCAGGGGGTATGACGCGGCTTCGAGAATAGAACCGCTTGACTTTTGTCGGGATTTACTTCAATTCTCCATTTCCTAAACCAGGCGCCAAGCTTGTTGACTTGGGTTTGGAGAATGCGAGATATCGAGTCTGGATCGCGGCCGGTGTAGTAGATGGCCGTGTCGTCTGCGAACAGAGCCAGCTGTGCCTTGCTGCACTTGGGCATATCGCTGGTGAATAGCGTGAATGCTAGGGGAGAGATCACAGAGCCCTGAGGGACTCCTGCGCGAATAGGGTGGGGGGAGGATAGCGCTCCTTCGATGCGATAACGGAAGGTGCGATTCGACAAAAAGTCCCGTAAGATGAGCACGAGACGATCTGGCACACCGAGTTGGTACAGCTTATATAATAAGCCGTTGTGCCAGACTTTGTCGAACGCTTTCGCTATGTCGAAGAAAACAGCACCGGTCATCAAACCTCGTTGGAAACCGAAGTTGATGTGTTCGACTATACGGTGGACCTGTTGTACGCACGAGTGTTGGGTTCTAAAACCAAACTGTTCGTTGGGGATGAGGCCCTTTGTCTCGGCGTAGTCTCTGAGGCGCTTATAAATAAGCCTCTCATAGATTTTGCCGAGGACATTGAGCAGACTGATGGGGCGGTAACTACTAGGCTCTGACTTTGGCTTGCCGAGCTTCGGGATACCGATGACGGTGGCTTCTTTGAATGCCTGTGGGAAGAGGTTGTTGCTCAGAGCACCATTGAAGATGGTGGTCAGTAGCATTATCAGGTGGGCAGGGAAAAGTTGGAATACCCTATTGGTGATTCCATCTGAGCCGGGGGCTTTGCGAGCCTTAAGACCTTTGATGAGGTCGTGCACTTCGTCGGGCGTGACTGGGGGCAGTGGATACTCTGGGTCTTCGACGGGAGGGAGGGAGGCTCTATGTTCGACTTCAGCGTCGACCTCAGTGAGGTGAGCTTGGTCTACTGGTTGAGAGCTAGGCGAGCATTGGACTTCTAGAGTGTCGGCTAGAAGCTCAGCCTTGTCGACATCATCGAAGGCGATGGTCTTGTCGGGACGGATCAGGGGGGGCATGGAGACTATTTCTCCGGATCTGAGCTTCCTCTGGAGTTGCCAGAAGGCTAGGTGGGTGGGCTCAAGTTCGCTCAACATCTTGTCCCAGCCGGCGGTACGCAGCTCCTCTATGCGTGTTCTTACAGTACGCTGTAAGTAACGCATATGGGCTTTGTTCGCGTCGCAGGGGAAGTTGCTGTAGGCACGGACAGCCGCGTTCTTCTCATTCAACAGTTCGCGTACATCGTCCGGCAACTTCCAGCGACGGTCATCCGTCGCTGGAATTTCCCTTGAACAATCGTTCAGGACTGATTGTACGTGAGCTGTGAATGAGTCGATCGCGGCCGTCGTGTCAGCGATAGACTCAAAATGATCGGGGATTGGGTCCAAGTGGGGGGACGTGGTGGATTTTAAGCGATCGCTTACTCTCCTCCAGTCCGTTACCACTTTGTTGGGAAGGGGTTGGGTGGAATCGGGCAGACCTATGCGGGGGACCAGTTTCATGACTACTGGACGGTGATCGGAAGCGAGCTCTTGTACCACTTCTATAGAGTCCAACCGTAGGTTGACGTTCTGTAGGAGCGCCACGTCGAGTACATCGGCGGTGTGATTGGGATCGGGGGGAAAATGAGTGGGAGTCATCGGCGCGATGACATCGAAATTCTGAGAGGAGGAGAGGTTGAACAAGTGTCTCCCTCTGGAAGAGGTCCTGGTGCTATTCCAGGAGGGATGTTTTGCGTTGAGATCACCCGCTATGATAACGGAGTCACTCAGGCTAAAAAGGACAGAAAGATCTTCAGTAAGGAGTTGGAAGTTCTCCGAAGTATTAATGGGGGGGAGGTAGGCCGAAACTATGGTGATCGGTTGATGACCTGTCATGCCAAGCCGGCAGCAAGACACTTCTAATCGTGAGAGTGTGGGAGGGTCTATGGGAATGCAGTATAGCTCCTTTTTGTAATAGATAAGGGTACCGCCCTTATGGCAACGCGTCCTGTCATTGCGAACTGTACGATAGTTTGCAATTGACGGATTTCGGTAACTCGGTTTAAGGAAAGTTTCCTGAACAAGGAGGATGTCGATGTGATGGTCGCGGAGGAACTCGCTGATTTCAGCGCGTTGTCGCAGGATGCCATTGGCATTGAAATAACCTAACTTTAGGGATCGGGGTTTGGTTCGCGCGAGGATTCCTTTATCCATGATTGGGGTTGGGTTGGTTGTTGAAGGACATCAGGGCTTGCGTAATGTCCGGGTACGCATTGTATATATTTTGGATCATATAAATGTTGCCGGCATTTCTGGCGGCAACAATTTCACTTGCCATTTTCCTGGCGCGAGGGGTAAGGAAGGCCGTGAACGTGCTCGAGATCACGTTGAAGGCGTCCATTGGATTCTGGCCGACCATACGGGTGGCTGCGGGTGGAGCTGAAGCGGCGGGAGCGGCTTTATTTAGAGGCACAGGAATGCCTGGGGGCGCGTTGACGCGGATGCGGGGGTCCATAAGTGGAGGGATGGCCGCAGGAACGGGTCTAGGTGCTAAGGCTGGAAAAGCCTGCTGATGGTGGAGGTAGTTCCAGGGCGAGGGCCTCTGAGGACTGAGTCGCTCCTGATGTTGAGTGGTAGGCCACGCGTGGGCGTAGCGGGGGCTTTCCCTTTGCTGACGGGCGTCTGCACGCTTCGTCAGCTTGGGAGATGATGTCTTAGGGGCCTTGGGGCACCCACGATAATTGGCCGGGTGGCCAGAGTCGCCGCATAGCACACAGCTAGGCGGCTCTGTGCATAAGGTGCGGTCCTTTGGACGACTGCAGTCAGCAGTGCCGTGATCGCCCAGGCACTTGACGCACCTGGGTTTCGCGTGGCAGTGCATCTGCGAATGCCCGTAGAGTTGGCAGCGGTGACACTGCCCTATGACACCGGTCTTAAAAGGCTTCTCGATCTGCAAGCCGGTGAGGTTGCAGACGGAACGGACGTTAAAGATAGGGTGGTGACCCTCAGTAGGAGGGCAGACGACGAGGACCATATCGAATGGTACCCTGCCTCGGGCGCGGTGCATGCGGTGGACTTCCGCAACGGGGACGTTTTGCGACAGAAGGTCGGCTTTTATCTCTTCCGCGGGTATCTCCTTCGGGATCCTACGGATCACGACGCGGACTTGACGGTCTTCGGGGAGGGCGTAGGTGTGGAAGGACACACCTCTAAGGCGGAGAGTCTTTGTGAGCTCTCTATAATCGTTAGATGTCGGGACTGTTACCTTAATACCCTGTTGGGTAGATTTCGCGCTGGTGTAGCCAATACGCAGGTCGGTGCACCATTTGGACACGTCTGTCCACTTCCCCTTGTCCTGGATGTACACAGGGGGAGGGGGGGCGATTTTCTTTGCCGCAGAAGGCTGGGCAGCGGGCTTGGCAGCACTGTGGCTGAGTGAAGAGGTTGAGGCCGAGGCGGCCTGAGAGGGGGCGGTGGCGGTGGCGGATGGAGCCACGGGAGCGGAGGTGGCTTCGATAGCCGGTTTCTTCCTTGTGTCAGGACTCGGCTTGAGGCTCCTCTTCTTTGAGCCGACCGTCTTAAAGACGCCTTCGTCGGAAGAGGGGGAGGAGCTTTGAGGATCGCTCTCGTCTAGGTAGGGCGAAGTCGGGCGAGGGGACGGCTCGCTGGTGTCCATGTGGACAGCCGGCGGCGAGCAACTTAGAAGTTGCGACTGGGAGGGCTCGAGGGCATCGCTAAACGTAGCGATATCAGAGCTGTCGTCGGTGCCTACTAGGTCAGAGGGACCGGGGACGGACTGCTGCAGTGCAGCGAATTTAGCGCCATACTTGGCGAGGAAGTCGGGGTCCTTAAATAGGACCTCCTTGAAGAACGCCACTATAAGGGCGTCCTCCATGGTCGGAGTGGGGGGAAGGCCTAAGGGAGGGAATGGTGGAAATTAAGTTTCCACTTAGAGCCTATCAACCCTATACCTAACTCCCCGGGTGGATTGGCCCGGGGATGAGTTCCCTCCCTGTCGGGTGCAGACAGGGAGGTGTGTACCTAATGGTGAGCCCTAAGCTTGTATACCCGTCGCCAGTCTTATTGTGCGAACGGGGCCCTGACCAGTCTAGCGCGAAGGGTGTAGACACACCCTAGAGACACTAGGTGAGTAGCTGAAAAGCAAAACTGTCACCAGAGCCGACTAGGAGATCCCCCAAGGCCGGTTATCTGGGACCCGTCCAACTAACTGCCTCGCCCTGAAGGGGTTCGGCGGGTGCGAATTGGGTCAACACCCCACTCGGCTTCGTTGACACCGTAAGGTTTCAACCGAGGACCACGAAACTGTGGTTTTACCCAGAAGGGGCCTAGTGAAGCTACACACGAAAATCTGATGAAGAAATAAGATTTGCCTTGAAAAAGGCACTTTTTAATTGATTAAAAATAAAATCAATTGCTTGATTTTATTTTAATCGGAGTAGTCGGGGCGACTACGATGACGTCACGTGGTAGCGACGAGTAGAAATTCGAAACACAACACTGGAGCGGGAGAGCGCACAAACACGTCCGTCCGCGGCGAGAGTCGAGCGTCGAGTGTGAAAAGAAGTTTTGAGTCAACCTCAAACGAAAAAGGAACCTTTTATATTGTGACACATACAAGTGTGTCAACTCGATAGTAATATGTTTTCAGATATAATCCTTTAAAGTAATATAAAAGTGATCTCCAATTTCCTTGTTTTACTCTGGACCTTCAGGAATATCTAACAAGTGGTAGCAGAGCGTGGTTAGTAAAAATGTAAGTAAGTCAAATATAAAGATGACTACATACTACCGAATAGATTCGCTAACAAAAAATAATTATGAAACTTGGAGCGTCCAGGCTCAAGCCGTATTAATTAAGAATGGCTTGTGGGAGGTTGCCAGTGGCATTATAACGCCGTCTAAAAATGAAGATGAGAAAAATATCTTCAACGAAAAGGATCAACTGGCACGATCTGAACTTTTGTTACTGATCTCACCATCAGAGATAAAACAGGTAAAAAATTGCAAAACATCTTACGAACTTTGGAGTAAATTGAAAAATATATACCAGAGTACCGGCCCTGCGCGTAAGGCAACATTACTAAAGCAACTAATACTAAAAAAAAATGATAGTAATGATGTTCGTGAACATTTAAATCATTTCATGGACATAGTCGAGAAGCTCGCTGACATGAACGTAGACCTGCATCCAGACCTACTATGTATAATGATGCTGTACAGTCTGCCGGCAAACTACGAAAATTTCAGAATCGCAATTGAATCTCGTGACAAGTTGCCTACGCCTGACGAACTAAAAATAAAAATAATAGAAGAAAGTGAAGCTAGAAAGAACACAAAAACAGAAGAAGAAGCTTTCTATACTAAAAAGAAAACCAAGTTTTGCAATACCTGTAAGAAAAAAGGACATACTACAGAAACATGTTGGAGCAAAAAGAAGGTTGTTAAAATGAAACAAGAAAATGACAAAAGACGTCTAGAAAAGTCTTATAACCTTACACCAATTTGTTTGTCAGCCACCTCTCATAATACGTGGTGTTTAGATAGTGGATGCACTTCTCATATGTGTGCTCAAGAAGAACAGTTTGAATCAATAAATTCTGAAACTGGAACACTTAAATTAGCGTCAAATGAAAACACAACAAAAGTAGAAGGAAGAGGCAAAGTTCGCATGAGCATTAATGACGAAATAATCAATTTGCAAGATACATTGTACGTGCCTGCTTTGGCAACAAACTTAATGTCAGTTGCAAAAATCACTGAAAAAGGTAACACTGTTGTTTTCAATAAAGACAAAGCTTATATCAAAGATGAAAAAGGCCAAACCGCATTGATTGCCGAAAAACAAAATGGTCTGTACTATATTAAAAGTGATGAAAAGGCGAAAGTGGCCCACGCTGTAAACAACGATATTCACATGTGGCATCAAAAGTTAGGCCATCTTAATGAAAGTGACTTGAAGTTGGTTGCGAAGAAGAACCTTATCAAAGGAATAGAACTGGGAGATGGAAATTTGCCTCAGTGCGAAACATGCATAAAAGGAAAGATGACACGATTGCCATTCCAATCCGTAGAAGGATCCCAGTCTAATCAACCATTACAAATAATACACACCGATTTGTGTGGACCCATACAACCGGAAACTTTGGGCGGAGCGAAATATTTTGTTACATTCATTGACGATTACACAAAATATTGCTGCATATATTATATTAAAAACAAAAATGATGTTTTCGAGATTTTCAAGGAATATAAACAAAAAGTCGAGAAGTTCCATGAAAAATATAAAATAAAGAACTTACAGTCCGACAATGGATCTGAGTACCGTAATCGGGAATTCGACATTTTCCAAAAACAAAATGGGAAGGTTAACGGCACCATATACCCCCCAACAAAATGGGCAGAGTGAGCGAAAGAACAGATCATTACTGGACAAAGCTCGATGTCTAATGATTGATGGAAATATTAAGAATTATGGGCGGAAGCGGTACATACTGCCAATTATTTAATTAACCGATGCCCAGCTAAAGCTCTGAAAGGTTGTACCCCTTACGGCCCTTACGAAAAATGGACTGGACGTATACCGTCAGGAAATCATCTAAAGATATTTGGTTACAAAGCTTACGTTTTGGACAAGAACAGAAAAGGGAAATTTACCCCAAAAGCCACAGAAGGAGTTTTTGTAGGCTATACCCAAAATGCGAAAGGTTACCGAATATACTTACCACAAAAGAAGTCTGTAATAATAAGCAGAGATGTAAAGATAGTTGAGCGAATGTATTATCACAGTCATCACGATAATAGTGACGAAAAATATAGAAATATTTTCGGTGAACAGGAACAACAACAGCCAGAAAAAGAAAAACTGAAAGAGGATGAATACATACCTGTTGTAGATATCGAAGTAATGTCGAACTCATTTCAGGAACCTGCTGCACCTGAAACCAGTATAAGTACTGAATGTAGTCAAAGCAGGACGAGCGTAAGAGAAGCTGAACCTGAAAGTAGAAGATCTTGTAGACAGAAAAAAGTCCCAACCTGGCATAAAGACTTTGTGCTCGATCAGTCATCTACATCACAATCGTCTTCGGATGAATATCAGGATGTTTCAAGCTCAAATGAAAGAGACATAGATGAAATTACTTACCTATGCGAAGTCGAAAGTAAAAATGGAAAAGATTCAGAATGGCATGAAGCTATAAAATCGGAAATCAGAGCGCATATTAAAAATGGTACTTGCGAAATAAAGAAAGAAAATGAGAAAAACATTATAGATTTCAAGATGATACTTAAAGAGAAAGCAGATAAAACTAAAAAGGCTCGCCTCGTAGCACGTGGATTTACACAAAGAACTGGCATAGATTACAATGAAACTTGGGCGCCGGTTGCCAAACTGAGCTCCATTAGACTAATGTTGGCTACTGCGATCCAAGAAGACTTTTAACTTCATCAATTGGATGTCACAACTGCTTATCTAAACGGTGACTTAGATGAAAGAATTCTAATGAAAAAGCCAGAGTATTTGGAAGAGTACATCATGGAAGTTATGACGGATGAAAGCTCAAACGAGGATCACACTGTTTTTCGTAAAGCAAAGAAAATGCTAGAAGATGTTACAAAGATTAAAGGAGAAAAAGTATGTTTACTAAAGAAAGCTTTGTATGGCCTTAAGCAATCCGGGCGACAATGGTTTAAAAAATTAGATAATGAACTGAAGAAGCTTTGCTTCATCTCTTCAGCAGCTGATCCATGTATCTATGTACTGGAGAGAGGAGGAACTAAAGTTATTCTAGGATTATATGTCGACGACATGCTGATGGCTTACTCCTGCAAACAATTGTTTGAGCAAGTAAATGAAAAATTAAAATCAATTTTTGAAATGAAGAATCTTGGCCCTGTAAACGATTAGATAGGAATTGAAATTAAACAAGAAAATGACAAAATCAAACTAAAACAGGAAAAGTATATAGAAAAATTACTCACCAAATTCAGAATGGAAGACTGCAAGCCGAGCGTTACGCCAATAGAGCCTCGCCTTAAGTTGGAAAAAGAAGGGAAAAGTGATGAGACAATACCCTATCAGAACCTCATTGGATCCTTTATGTTTGTAGCTGTAGCCACGCGACCAGACATCATGTTTGCTGTAAGCTATTTATCACAGTTTAACAATTGTTATGGAAGTGAACATTACAAGGCTGCAAAAAGGATCTTACGTTATCTTAAAGGAACTAAAACAATGGGGATAAGTTTCGGGAAAAATACAAATAAAGAAATGGTTGGATATGCAGATGCCGATTGGGCAGCATGTACCTTAGATCGGAAGTCCTATACTGGATTTTGTTTTATGATGGCGAATGGAGTTGTCAGCTGGGAGTCAAGGAAGCAGAGAGCTACAGCCATGTCTACAGCGGAAGCAGAGTACATGGCATTATCTGATGCTGTAAAAGAAGCCCTTCATATCAGACTCTTGCTTAAAGACATAACAGCGCTAAAACAAAATAAAGTACAAATATTCAACGACAATCAACCCGCATTAAAGATATGCCAAAATGAAATAATAAGCAGTAAAACTAAGCACATTGATCTAAGAATTCATTTTTTGAAGGAGCATATTAATAATGGAGTGATCATTGTGAGATATATGGAAACATCCAAGATGTTAGCCGATTTGTTAACAAAAGGAGTTCCAGGACCTCGGCACCAAGACTTGAGAAAATCTTTAGGGTTGCTATTGTGAGGAGGAGTGTTGGTATGAAAACCTTCGTGCACAATTGTCAACCTCATTTTTTTTTTTTTTGTGTATGGCATCTCGTAGTTGACCTTGAGAGGTCGTGACTACTTAACCGGACTATCCTGTGGCTGCCTTAAGCGGACTCAAAGCCTCCAGCCAGGGGCGTAAAACTACTTATATTATTAAGCGAGCGCTCGCTAAGGGCACCCCCTATGGGGTACGGACCTCGGCTTAGGGCGTCGCTGACGGGAGGACAGCAAGATGGGACAGGCTGGATCAAGTTTTGTTGATTATTATTAATCGGGGTATTTAAAGCTACAGGCTCAGCTACGGCGCGGGCTGGCGCTTCGTCGAGCAAGGGTCGGGGGGGACAATTACGTTGGGATCTTCGCGAGGAACCTCGGCGGCGAGGTCGGAATGTCGGTCTGTGTTTGTGCACTATACTGGTGACCCTACTGCTCTCCTGAATGAGAGTTATGTGGTCATCGGGATCGGTGAGGACATGCTTGGGACGGCGGACTTGACTAATGGAGGAGGGAATATAGCTAGCGGCTTTCACAACCAGAGGGTTGCGGTGATTCGCGGCGGTCTCGAAGAAACGCTTTGAAATGCGTTTCATGAACTGACGGATAGTGGGAATCCTGAGGTCTACGTGGAGGATTTCGTTGCGAACGTACCAGGGGGAGCCTGTTATCCTACGGAAGAACTTGTTCTGGAAGGTCTGCATTCTATTGAAGCGAACGGGCTTGGCGTATGCGAAGACTGCACTGGCATAGGTCATGATCGGGCGGATACACGCAGTGTAGATACGCATTTTGCACTTCAGTGACAATTTGCTACGTGCATTGAGGACAAAGTGGAGTCTACCTAGAGCGAAGGCGGCGCGCGAACGAGCCGCCTTAATGTGCTCTGAAAAAGAGAGGTGTTCGTCTAGTACGACACCCAGGTATTTGGCTCGCTTCTCCCAAGGGATCGGCTTGCCGAACATGGTGATCGGTCGAGGGGGGCAGGGGTTGCGACGCGGCTTTGAGAAAAGAACCGCTTGACTTTTGTCGGGATTGACTTCGATTCGCCATTTTCTAAACCAAACGCCAAGCTTGTTCACTTGGGTTTGGAGAATGCGAGCTATCGAATTTTCATCACGGCCGGTGTAGTAGATGGCCGTGTCGTCTGCGAACAGGGCCAACTGCGCCTTGCTGCACTTGGGCATATCGCTGGTGAATAGCGTGAATGCTAGGGGAGAGATCACAGAGCCCTGAGGGACTCCTGCGCGAATAGGGTGGGGGGAGGATAGCGCTCCTTCGATGCGATAACGGAAGGTGCGATTCGACAAAAAGTCCCGTAAGATGAGCACGAGACGATCTGGCACACCGAGTTGGTACAGCTTATATAATAAGCCGTTGTGCCAGACTTTGTCGAACGCTTTCGCTATGTCGAAGAAAACAGCACCGGTCATCAAACCTCGTTGGAAACCGAAGTTGATGTGTTCGACTATACGGTGAACCTGTTGTACGCACGAGTGTTGGGTTCTAAAACCAAACTGTTCGTTGGGGATGAGGCCCTTTGTCTCGGCGTAGTCTCTGAGGCGCTTATAAATAAGCCTCTCATAGATTTTGCCGAGGACATTGAGCAGACTGATGGGGCGGTAACTACTAGGCTCTGACTTTGGCTTGCCGAGCTTCGGGATACCGATGACGGTGGCTTCTTTGAATGCCTGTGGGAAGATGTTGTTGCTCAGAGCACCATTGAAGATGGTGGTCAGTAGCATTATTAGGTGGGCAGGGAAAAGTTGGAATACCCTATTGGTGATTCCATCTGAGCCGGGGGCTTTACGAGCCTTAAGACCTTTGATGAGGTCGTGCACTTCGTCGGGCGTGACTGGGGGCAGTGGATACTCTGGGTCTTCGACGGGAGGGAGGGAGGCTCTATGTTCGACTTCAGCGTCGACCTCAGGGAGGTGAGCTTGGTCTACTGGTTGAGAGCTAGGCGAGCATTGGACTTCTAGACTGTCGGCTAGAAGCTCAGCCTTGTCGACATCATCGAAGGCGATGGTCTTGTCGGGACGGATCAGGGGGGGCATGGAGACTATTTCTCCGGATCTGAGCTTCCTCTGGAGTTGCCAGAAGGCTAGGTGGGTGGGCTCTAGTTCGCTCAACATCTTGTCCCAGCCGGCGGTACGCAGCTCCTCTATGCGTGTTCTTACAGTACGCTGTAAGTAACGCATATGGGCTTTGTTCGCGTCGCAGGGGAAGTTGCTGTAGGCACGGACAGCCGCGTTCTTCTCATTCAACAGTTCGCGTACATCGTCCGGCAACTTCCAGCGACAGTCATCCGTCGCTGGAATTTCCCTTGAACAATCGTTCAGGACTGATTGTACGTGAGCTGTGAATGAGTCGATCGCGGCCGTCGTGTCAGCGATAGAGTCAAAATGATCGGGGATTGGGTCCAAGTGGGGGGACGTGGTGGATTTTAAGCGATCGTTTACTTTCCTCCAGTCCGTTACCACTTTTTTGGGAAGGGGTTGGGTGGAATCGGGCAGACCTATGCGGGGGACCAGTTTCATGACTACTGGACGGTGATCGGAAGCGAGCTCTTGTACCACTTCTATAGAGTCCAACCGTAGGTTGACGTTCTGTAGGAGTGCCACGTCGAGAACATCGGCGGTGTGATTGGGATCGGGGGGAAAATGAGTGGGAGTCATCGGCGCGATGACATCGAAATTCTGAGAGGAGGAGAGGTTGAACAAGTGTCTCCCTCTGGAAGAGGTCCTGGTGCTATTCCAGGAGGGGTGTATTGCGTTGAGATCCCCCGCTATGATAACGGAGTCACTCAGGCTAAAAAGTACAGAAAGATCTTCAGTAAGGAGTTGGAAGTTCTCCGAAGTATTAATGGGGGGGAGGTAGGCCGAAACTATGGTGATCGGTTGATGACCTGTCATGCCAAGCCGGCAGCAAGACACTTCTAATCGTGAGAGTGTGGGAGGGTCTATGGGAATGCAGTATAGCTCCTTTTTGTAATAGATAAGGGTACCGCCCTTATGGCAACGCGTCCTGTCATTGCGAACTGTACGATAGTTTGCAATTGACGGATTTCGGTAACTCGGTTTAGGGAACGTTTCCTGAACAAGGAGGATGTCGATGTGGTGGTCGCGGAGGAACTCGCTGATTTCAGCGCGTTGTCGCAGGATGCCATTGGCATTGAAATAACCTAACTTTAGGGATCGGGGTTTGGTTCGCGCGAGGATTCCTTTATCCATGATTAGGGTAGGGTTGATTGTTAAAGGACAACAGGGCTTGCGTAATGTCCGGGTACGCATTGTAGATATTCTGAATCATGAAAATGTTGCCGGCATTTCTGGCGGCAACAATTTCACTTCCCATTTTCCTGGCACGAGGGGTAAGGAAGGCCGTGAATGTACTTGATATGACATTAAACGCGTCCATCGGGTTCTGACCGACCACCCGGGTGGCTGCGGGCGGAGCTGACGCGGCCGGAGCGGCTTTGTTTAGAGGCACAGGAATGCCTGGAGGCGCGTTGACGCGGATGCGGGGGTCCATAAGTGGAGGGATGGCCGCAGGAACGGGTCTAGGAGCTAAGGCTGGAAAAGCCTGCTGATGGTGGAAGTAGTTCCAGGGCGAGGGCCTCTGAGGACTGAGTCGCTCCTGATGCTGTGTGGTAGGCCACGCGTGGGCGTAGCGGGGGCTTTCCCTTTGCTGACGGGCGTCTGCACGCTTCGTCAGCTTGGGAGATGATGTTTTGGGGGCCTTGGGGCACCCACGATAATTGGCCGGGTGGCCTGAGTCGCCGCATAGCACACAGCTAGGCGGCTCTGTGCACAAGGTGCGGTCCTTAGGACGAGTGCAATCAGCAGTGCCGTGATCGCCCAGGCACTTGACGCACCTGGGTTTCGCGTGGCAGTGCATCTGCGAATGTCCGTAAAGTTGGCAGCGGTGACACTGCCCTATGACACCGGTCTTAAACGGCTTCTCGATCTGCAAGCCGGTGAGGTTGCAGATGGAACGGACGTTGAAAATGGGGTGGTGACCCTCAGTAGGAGGGCAGACAACGAGGACCATATCGAACGGTACCCTGCCTCGGGCGCGGTGCATGCAGTGGACTTCCGCAACGGGGACGTTTTGCGACAGAAGGTCGGCTTTTATATCCTCCGCGGGTATCTCCTTCGGGATCCTACGGATCACGACTCGGACTTGACGGTCTTCGGGGAGGGCGTAGGTGTGGAAGGACACACCTCTAAGACGGAGAGTCTTCGTGAGCTCTCCGTAGTCGTTTGACGTCGGGACGGTTACCTTAATACCCTGTTGGGTAGACTCCGCGCTGGTGTAGCCTATACGCAGGTCGGTGCACCATTTGGACACGTCCGTCCACTTCCCCTTGTCCTGGATGTACACAGGGGGAGGGGGGGCGATTTTCTTTGCCGCAGAAGGCTGGGCAGCGGGCTTGGCAGCACTGTGGCTGAGGGAAGAGGTTGAGGCCGAGGCGGCCTGAGAGGGGGCGGTGGCGGATGGAGCCACGGGAGCGGAGGTGGCTTCGATAGCCGGTTTCTTTGTCCTTGTGTCAGGACTCGGTTTGAGGCTCCTCTTTTTGGAGCCGACCGTCTTAAAGACGCCTTCGTCGGAAGAGGGAGAGGAGCTCTGGTCGTCGCTCGAGATTAAGTACGGCGAGGTCGGGCGAGGGGAAGGCTCGCTGGTGTCCATGTGGACAGCCGGCGGCGAGCAACCTGGAAGTTGCGACGGAGAGGGCTCGAGGGCATCGCTAAACGTAGCGATGTCCGAGCTGTCGGTGCCTACTAGGTCAGAGGGACCGGGGACGGACTGCTGCAGAGCAGCGAATTTGGCTCCATACTTGGCGAGGAAGTTGGGGTCCTTAAATAGGACCTCTTTGAAGAACGCCACTATCAGGGCGTCCTCCGTGGTCGGAGTGGGGGGAAGGCCTAAGGGAGGGAATGGTGGAAATTAAGTTTCCACTTAGCCTACTAACCCTAATCCTAACTCCCCGGGTGGATTGGCCCGGGGATGAGTTCCCTCCCTGTCGGGTGCAGACAGGGAGGTGTGTACCTAATGGTGAGCCCTAAGCTTGTATTCCCGTCGCCACTCTTATTGTGCGAACGGGGCCCTGACCAGTCTAGCGCGAAGGGTGTAGACACACCCTAAAGACACTAGGTGAGTAGCTGGAAAGCAAAACTGTCACCAGAGCCGACTAGGAGATCCCCCAAGGCCGGTTATCTGGGACCCGTCCAATGGATTGCCTCGCCCTGAAGGGGTTCGGCGGGTGTGATTGGGTCACCACCCACTCGGCTTCGTTGGCACCGTAAGGTTTCCACCGAAGACCACGAAACTGTGGTTTTACCCAGAAGGGGCCTAGTGAAGCTACACACGAAAGTCACTTTTTAATTGATTAAAATCAAAATCAATTTCTTGATATTGATTTTATATCGGAGTAGTCGGGGCGACTACGATGACGTCACGTGGTAGCGACGAGTAGAAATACGAAACACAACACTGGAGCGGGAGAGCGCACAAACACGTCCGTCCGCGGCGAGAGTCGAGCGTCGAGTGCCTGTCAACCTCAAACGAAAAAGGAACCTTTTATATTGTGACACATACAAGTGTGTCAACTCGATAGAATCAAAAATCAAAATCAAAATCAAAATCAAAAGTCATTTATTCAAACTAGGCTGAGAGTCAGCACTTTTCGAACGTCAAAATTACATAAGACAGTCCCCCAAAACGCCCGCCCTTCACAGTAATATGTTTTCAGATATAATCCTATAAAGTAATATAAAAGTGATCTCCAATTTCCTTGTTTTACTCTGGACCTTCAGGAATATCTAACACAGTACCGATAGTGGCCGCAGCGGCATGCGGCATTTTAAATGAATTCATACAAACAAATTTGTGCAGTAAAATAATTGAAAAAAAAATTGATTTAGACACTTTTGAAGAGTGTATTTCATTATAATTTGTTTTTTTGTGCTCACAAATTTAATAGCTAGCGTATATATTTTTGCAAAGGCATGGTTGGTCGTTCGTTTTTAGTTAGATGAACGACTAACACCGAAATGTATAAAAAGGCTCGTTCACACCACCGCGACGCCACGGTCGCGCACGATTCTGCGATATTACATCTGTAGAACAATTTCTATGAAAACGCGCGCGACAGTTCACACAGGAGCGACCTGTCGCACCGCGACACTGTCGCAGCGCGTCACCTTTGGACCATTCTGTATGGTGAAGCTGCGATATCGCGGCTACATCAAGTAGTGCACGCGACACCAGAAGAGAGTATATATGGTGATGCAGTCCAAATTGAGCTCATTAGTAGACGAACTTCGTCAGAGGACGAAGGCACGTCTGTGCGTCTTTGCTGAGCGTGGGGTCCTAGGTTCGATTCCCCGGTCGGTCGACACAACCCAACCTAACCTCACGTTTTAGTAAAATAAAATCATAAGCAAAATAGTATGTCATTGAAATAATATGACCCTTATGTCATTGTCATAAGGTTTATAAAAAGAAATATTTGATTTAATTAATTTGAAACCCAAGTACCAATCAACCAATCATTTGAAACTTAAAAATTCCCCTAAAATGTCGATGATTCTAATTTATACTTTATTGCAATGGCATAAGAGTTACATTTCAATGTCTTACTAATGTTTTTGGCGGCATGAGACGTGGTCAAAGGAGTAGGTACCTTTTTGAAGATGCCGAAACTACAACCGCGTCGCGTAGCTTATGCGACGACTCGTCGCCGCGATATCGCATGGGCTGCATCAAGTCGCGACGCGGCACCACACCAAAGGTTCATTTTGTATGGTGTGGTGTAGCTGCGATATCTCGGCGATATCGCGGCTACATCAAGTAGTGCACGCGACACCAGAAGAGAGTATAAATGGTGATGCAGTACAAGTTGAGCTCATTAGTAGACGATCTTCGTCAGAGGACGAAGGCGGGTCTGTGCTTTTTTGCTGAGCGTGGTGTCCTGGGTTAGATTCCCTGATCAGTCGACATAATCCAACCTAACCTAAGTAGGTACCTAAGATTGGCCACACAAGCACGCACGACGAAACTGGCGAATTTGGCCGTGCTAAGTGACTTAGGTAGGCGTAGGTAATTAAGTTTTTTTTACAGACTCTTAGTTTCCAATAAAAGTCATTTCGTAAAAGTAACATTAACATAATAAACTCCTAAAGTTCTTTTTCGAATGCAACACATTTTAATTCCTTTTATTTTATAGGAACTGGGCGGATTTCGGCGTGTTTGCTGAGCATGAGGTCCTAATGATGAGTTCTTCATCAGATGACGAGGACCTTTTGGTATACTTAAATAAAAATACGAAACTCCAATGACTTTCGTAATCGGTTACCTATAGAAAGTGTCATATTGCATCACACGTGCACTGTAGGTAGGAACTAACTACCTACACAGCACACATACGCAAGTCTGTGCCGGCTCGCCTAACGACAACATTGATACCATTAATATCAAGTAAAATTAATGACTTATCTGTTGATTCTTATAAAAAATAACAATAGGTCTTACTTATTGTTCATTTTTTTTCATGCTGTTATTAATTTATAGGTAAGAATCATTAGGAGTTAGCTTACCCCTCCCGACCCTTGCTCGAGCCAGCCCGCGCCGCTGAGCCTGTAGCTTTAAATTCGTCCCTAAATAATATCATTCCTGATCCAGCTAGTCATTTGCTGCCCTCTTCCAGCGACGCCCTAAGCCGAGGTTCGTACCCCACAGGGGGTGCCCTTAGCGTGTAGTCGCTTAGTTTTTAGTTAGTATTTAAGTTTAAGTCCTGGCTGGAGGCCTTAATTTATTAGGGCAACCACAGGCAAGTCCGTCTGAGCAGACGACAACCTCATAGGTTGACCTGCGAGATGCCATTCCCAAAAAAAAAAAAGGAGTTAGCTTACTTATTCCCATTAATTAACGCTTCCTATGAGGATTGATGACATAAAAGATACAAGTGTACCTACATAGCGATACAGTAATGTGTAGGTATTTATTAATTTACTAATGCCCGTTTAAACAATCACTAGACGACAGATTCCCAAATGAATAACTTTTTTTTTTTTTTTTTTTTTTTTTTTTTTTTTTTTTTTTTTTTTTTTTTTTTGTATGGCATCTCGTAGTTGACCTTGAGAGGTCGTGACTACTTAACCGGACTATCCTGTGGCTGCCTTAAGCGGACTCAAAGCCTCCAGCCAGGGGCGTAAAACTACTTATATTATTAAGCGAACGCTCGCTAAGGGCACCCCCTGTGGGGTACGGACCTCGGCTTAGGGCGTCGCTGACGGGAGGACAGCAAGATGGGACAGGCTGGATCAAGTTTAGTTGATTATTATTAATCGGGGAATTTAAAGCTACAGGCTCAGCTACGGCGCGGGCTGGCACTTCGTCGAGCAAGGGTCGGGGGGGACAATTACGTCGGGATCTTCGCGAGGAACCTCGGCGGCGAGGTCGGAATGTCGGTCTGTGTTTGTGCACTGTACTGGTGGCCCTATTGCTCTCCTGAATGAGAGTTATGTGGTCATCGGGATCGGTGAGGACATGCTTGGGACGGCGGACCTGACTAATGGAGGAGGGTATATAACTAGCGGCTTTCACAACCAGAGGGTTGCGGTGATTCGCGGCGGTCTCGAAGAAACGCTTTGAAATACGTTTCATGAACTGGCGGATAGTGGGAATCTTTAGGTCAACGTGAAGGATCTCGTTGCGAACGTACCAGGGGGAGCCTGTTATCCTACGGAGGAACTTGTTCTGGAGGGTCTGCATTCTATTGAAGCGAACGGGCTTGGCGTGTGCAAAGACTGCACTGGCATATGTCATGATCGGGCGGATGCACGCTGTGTAGATACGCATTTTGCACTTAAGTGACAATTTGCTACGAGCATTGAGGACAAAGTGAAGTCTACCTAGAGCGAAGGCGGCGCGCGAACGAGCCGCCTTAATGTGCTCTGAAAACGAAAGGTGTTCATCTAGAACTACACCCAGGTATTTGGCTCGCTTCTCCCAAGGGATCGGCTTGCCGAACATGGTGATCGGTCGAGGGGGGCAGGGGGTATGACGCGGCTTCGAGAATAGAACCGCTTGACTTTTGTCGGGATTTACTTCGATTCTCCATTTCCTAAACCAGGCGCCAAGCTTGTTGACTTGGGTTTGGAGAATGCGAGATATCGAGTCTGGATCGCGGCCGGTGTAGTAAATGGCCGTGTCGTCTGCGAACAGAGCCAGCTGTGCCTTGCTGCACTTGGGCATGTCGCTGGTGAATAGCGTGAAAGCTAGAGGAGAGATCACAGAGCCCTGCGGGACTCCTGCGCGAATAGGGTGGGAGGAGGATAGCGCTCCTTCGATGCGATAACGGAAGGTGCGGTTCGACAAAAAGTCCCGTAAGATGAGCACGAGACGATCTGGCACACCGAGTTGGTACAGCTTATATAATAAGCCGTTGTGCCAGACTTTGTCGAACGCTTTCGCTATGTCGAAGAAAACAGCACCGGTCATCAAACCTCGTTGGAAACCGAAGTTGATGTGTTCGACTATACGGTGGACCTGTTGTACGCACGAGTGTTGGGTTCTAAAACCAAACTGTTCGTTGGGGATGAGGCCCTTTGTCTCGGCGTAGTCTCTGAGGCGCTTATAAATAAGCCTCTCATAGATTTTGCCGAGGACATTGAGCAGACTGATGGGGCGGTAACTACTAGGCTCTGACTTTGGCTTGTCGAGCTTCGGGATACCGATGACGGTGGCTTCTTTGAATGCCTGTGGGAAGATGTTGTTGCTCAGAGCACCATTGAAGATGGTGGTCAGTAGCATTATCAGGTGGGCAGGGAAAAGTTGGAATACCCTATTGGTGATTCCATCTGAGCCGGGGGCTTTACGAGCCTTAAGACCTTTGATGAGGTCGTGCACTTCGTCGGGCGTGACTGGGGGCAGTGGATACTCTGGGTCTTCGACGGGAGGGAGGGAGGCTCTATGTTCGACTTCAGCGTCGACCTCAGAGAGGTGAGCTTGGTCTACTGGTTGAGAGCTAGGCGAGCATTGGACTTCTAGAGTGTCGGCTAGAAGCTCAGCCTTGTCGACATCATCGAAGGCGATGGTCTTGTCGGGACGGATCAGGGGGGGCATGGAGACTATTTCTCCGGATCTGAGCTTCCTCTGGAGTTGCCAGAAGGCTAGGTGGGTGGGCTCTAGTTCGCTCAACATCTTGTCCCAGCCGGCGGTACGCAGCTCCTCTATGCGTGTTCTTACAGTACGCTGTAAGTAACGCATATGGGCTTTGTTCGCGTCGCAGGGGAAGTTGCTGTAGGCACGGACAGCCGCGTTCTTCTCATTCAACAGTTCGCGTACATCGTCCGGCAACTTCCAGCGACGGTCATCCGTCGCTGGAATTTCCCTTGAACAATCGTTCAGGACTGATTGTACGTGAGCTGTGAATGAGTCGATCGCGGCCGTCGTGTCAGCGATAGACTCAAAATGATCGGGGATTGGGTCCAAGTGGGGGGACGTGGTGGATTTTAAGCGATCGCTTACTCTCCTCCAGTCCGTTACCACTTTGTTGGGAAGGGGTTGGGTGGAATCGGGCAGAAAATGAAAATGAATTACTTAGGTACTTGAAGATTTAAACCTAAAATTCTAATTTTAAATCACCTTGGGCTGATTTTTCAATAGTAAGTAAGTACAGGTATAGCATAATAATTCGTCAGAGAACTTTTATCGGTAATAATACGGTGGTTTGATATATTTTCTACACAAATGTTGTCAAGCCTTCATTTTTATTTCTCAGATATAAGTTTCAAATCTAAAAGCCAGAGCTAGACCACCGGGCGCCGCTTATCCTTTGCGCGCGCGCTTCATGAGTAGGTAGGTGGTATAGACCGCGCCAAACTTCTAGACGCCTCTGATACGAAATGCGATTTTTGAAAAGCAACTTTTATACTACGAGTAGGCTGGCGTTGACCTCGCGTGAACTTAAGCGAAACATCTGAGCTGCATGGTAGCTATTTCTATTTTTTTGTGCAAGTGTATTGCTGTGTGAGTTGTACAATTAAAGCTTTAAAAAAACTGCACAAAAATGCCAGTAATAATTAAGAAAAAGAAGACGAAAAGTTTCAACTTTGTGGTCAAAATAATGTAATAATAAATAATAAATTGAGGTTGCGCGTCGATTTCCGTTCACCCCGTATTGGTGCAGTCTACCTGTATAGATCCACTAGGTAGATATAGGTCGCCGGTGGTAACATTTTGACCTTGACCTGAACTCGTAGTAAAGAAATAAAAATAGGTATGTTTGTGACAGAAACTTATTAGAGGCCAGCATAGGCTAGCTACGTAACACACTAACAGTAGCAATGGCTTTCATTTTGAACGTTCGACAACATTTATTGATGTACGTTGTTGAGCAGACAAATTTTTCGAACATCAATGGATTAACAATATCCTTCAAAATGGTTCAGATTGTGATTGATACTGGTAAGCAGTGTGTTACGCAATTAGGGTGCTGGCCTCTTATCCGGCTGTATCTTAGGCGGGCCACTGTGCCTAGTAGTATATTAATGTTCCTACGGTACAAATATGAACTCTATGAAATGCGATAAATAGGTCCCTAACATCAATATCGTAGTTAATGATTTGATAAAATACCTAATTGTATTTTGTTGTTGTTTGCACCTACTAATTATTTATAATTAGATCAAACTGCTATTTCTTCTTACAGGAAATATGGGTCCATTAAATAAATGCAAAGAGAGAACAGTATGGCGAGTTTTATACTTTGGTTCCTGACCAGCAGCCTATTTGCGTAGGTAACACATTTTCGTAAACGACTACGACTAATCTGTTGTCTTTTGACAGTTCAACAGCATTCGAACAAAACCGGAACTGAGCTAATTATAATTTGAAACTAGTGAACATACAGACAGTGTTATTTTTAATTGGATAAGTATCAAAACATGATAATTAAAAAAAAAAAAATTGTGGGGTCATCGACCGCATTACAGTCACTTGAGTATTAGATACTTAGGATTTTTATTTTATGTAAACTTTACAGACGTATTGGGGGTCGATATCTAAACACGATAAAATATGTATAGGAAAATTCCAAGTCGATCGGACGAACGTTAACTAAGTCAATTAATAAAATAAATGTAATTGCGGGTTACGGGCACGTGAGTACATTACTCACTTACTTCTTCACATTAAAGCCCGTCACAGACGTAGCTATAATATATATTAATATATCGAGATATATATTATAGTATAGCAAACTACCACACACGAGAACTATACTATAATATATATTTTGCCCTTGCCTCGCCTTTGCAAGCGCACGGTTTTAAAGGCCAAAATATACCGAGATATATGTTTCGACATATTTTGGTGACGTCATAGAAATATATATTATAGCTGCGTGTGCGGTCAATCGAAACTGTGTATAGAAAATATGTCGTAACATGCCTTGCTATGATTCATATTAATATATATTATAGCTAAGTCTGTGACGGGCTTAATTTTACGGAAGCGTACATTGTATGCGGATAGGCGGCGGCGGCGGCGGCGGCGGCGGCGGGGGCCGGCGCGGCGGTGGCGGCGCGGCTCTCTTTGAAAAAGATGCGCGCGGTGTCCGAGCGAATACAGCTTAGTATTGCATAATTTTACAATACTAAGCTTTTGGAAGGATTCAATGATAACAAAAATTATTGGAAACTGCAGGAAGTTGTTTATTTGTTCAATAATTTATTTGGTGTTCTTCGGCATTGCAGTCGGCGGACTTGCCTGAAACTCATAATTAACATTGTGTTTGGTCAAGCTAAGGTACCTACTAAGGTTAGGTTGGCTTATTTAGACCAACGCGGGAATCGAACCTAGGAACCCTCGCTCAGCAACCACGCACAGACCTGCCTTCGTCCTATGACGAAGATCGTCTACTAATGAGCTCAACTTGGACTGCATCACCATTTATAGTCTCTTCTGGTGTCAACGCGCAACGCGCGCTCCGGAATCATTTGGTCTCGCGTGCGCTACTTGATGTAGCCGCGATATCGCCGCGATATCGCGGCTACACCATACAAAATGGTCCATTGGTGTGGCGTCGCGTCAGCGTAGCTAGTAGTGTGAAAGGTGTTGCGTCGCGATAATGTCGCAGAATCGCCTCGCGACACGTCGCGCTGTGGCGTCGCGGCGGTGTGAACGAGCCTTATCGCTACTAAAATCTTCGGGCGCGTGGCCAAAATCAGAGCTTGCAAACCTTAGTTCTTCAATTTACCGTCGACGTCAACAAATCCATTTCATGATAGTTCCATTTGCACCACGTTCATATAAAGAGCTGACTCTTTTCGGGCTGAGGACGTAATTCATTCTTTATTTACCTTACTACGCAACCTCAATTCTCATTGGCAATACTGCCTTAAAAGTTTTCTGTGGTTTCTAAAGTTGTTTGTCCCGATTGCCATAAACATTTTAAAAAAATTGTCCCGATTGTCACTGTCACAGTGTCACTGTCAGTCACCCACCCCCGTAGCGGTGGGTAATCTTTATTCCGGCAAGTGAATTGATTCACATTCCGACTCCGGGTCCGGTACCGGTTCACCTTATTTATTCCTTTGGCACCGTTTGGCACCGGCACTCACTCGCTCATTTTGGTTCCCCGGTTTCGCAGAACATTTTATTCATTTGGTTCACTGGATCATTTGGCACATTTTGAATTGAACAGTTGGTTAGTTAGTTAAAAACTGTTATTAATTTATTTATTAAAATCTCCCATACAACTATCATTACAGGTTCATACCTAATGCGATAGTATGGTCTGTTAAATTTTGCAGAAGAATACCAACATTCTCTAAAAATTAATAAAATACATACATAATGTTAATATCAAAAGCGTGGTCTATCTTTTGAGCGACTCTACAATGACACAAAAATCACGTTTTATGCGTGCCAGTCAATCCATATTAAACTCTAAGTCAATAGAAATAAGAGCGCACCGTACTGTTATTGTGTCCCTACTGCATTGCTCTCATATAGTCTTGTGCCTGCTCGGTCATTTTTAAGATCGCTCCGTACTAGTACATTTCGGACAGTGAACTAGTTCATTCTATTCGTTCTAACAGCTCTATTCGGTCTTCGCTCTCGGAGTCGGTCAGCATTTCCTTAAGCGAGGCTCGGACCCGGGAGCAACACGCTCTTTATTTATGGTCTTTATGCAGTAACGTAACAAAGACATTGTACTAAATCACTACGTTTAGGTACTTTAAGATGATGTAATGGAAGATATTTTTTAGCATATATCAGAATCTGTGTCGCCGTGACGGTGACACAGTCATAGTATTAATTTAACACATTTGATTTTCCTTCATACTTGAACAGGCTTAGGACTGTCATTCTGATCAATCGTAAAATTAAAATATCGTTTTTCCATTATTAAAATAAGTAATATAAGAATGAAACCAAAACATTTGTTTTGTTCACAGTACCTACTTAATTTTTTGGCAGCTGTGTAATGTAGAAAACGTTTTGAATGGCGAATTCGGTCGTTCGGGTTCGGGTAGCATCGTCATTCGTCGGCTATTCTCTCTCGTTCTCATTCATAGACATCGAATGAATTCGTATGACGTATCATTTCATTTCTCGTTCTCATTCGCACCTAATAAGATCGCGCGGTTTAAAATGTACGAGTCCGAAAGGAGCTATTAGACTTATTAGAGCGATTACAAGTCAGAGTTCGGAAACGATTCTTTTAGTACAGTGCAAAGATTCGGCTCCTATTCGTTCATCGTTCATGAACTACACAAGACTACTCTCATATGAGAACTAAAAATGAACTCTAATGTCACAGTGCCAAGGTACTATAGCGATACGACGTGTTCCGAGTACTTCCGAGTGACTTGAGCGAGTGAACGCGCAACGCGCGCTCCGGAATCATTTGGTACCGCGGTGCCGGTAAGTAGTCTTGTGTAGTTCATGAACGATGAACGAATAGGAGCCGAATCTTTGCACTGTACTAAAAGAATCGTTTCCGAACTCTGACTTGTAATCGCTCTATTAGGTCTAATAGCTCCTATCGGACTCGTACATTTTAAACCGCGCGATCATATTAGGTGCGAATGAGAACGAGAAATGAAATGATACGTCATACGAATTCATTCGATGTCTGTGAATGAGAACGAGAGAGAATAGCCGACGAATGACGATGCTACCCGAACCCGAACGACCGAATTCGCCATTCTAAACGTTTTCTACATCACACAGTTGCCAAAAAATTAAGTAGGTACTGTGCAGATAAAAACAAATGTTTTGGTTTCATTCTTATATTACTTATTTTAATAATGGAAAAACGATATTTTAATTTTACGATTGATCAGAATGACAGTCCTAAGCCTGTTCAAGTATGAAGGAAAATCAAATGTGTTAAATTAATACTATGACTGTGTCACCGTCACGGCGACACAGATTCTGATATATGCTAAAAAATATCTTCCATTACATCATCTTAAAGTACCTAAACGTAGTGATTTAGTACAATGTCTTTGTTACGTTACTGCATAAAGACCATAAATAAAGAGCGTGTTGCTCCCGGGTCCGAGCCTCGCTTAAGGAAATGCTGACCGACTCCGAGAGCGAAGACCGAATAGAGCTGTTAGAACGAATAGAATGAACTAGTTCACTGTCCGAAATGTACTAACTAGTACGGAGCGATCTTAAAAGTGACCGAGCAGGCACAAGACTACCGGTAAGGATTGTAAGGAATAAATAAGGTTTACGTATCCGCGTTCGGTACCGGCTCCTTTGGATCAGTACAGCAGTACCTCCGGAGTTACCCACCGCTACACCCCCGACGCCGGACCTCGGGTTCGAGTTTTTATCAAGTATTCTGTGCGCCCGACACCCTCTTTCTTTATTTTACTGTGAATTGACTACCACTGTTTTTGCGGCGGCTACTAAAACTTGTAATCCTCTTTTGGCTCTTTCAAAACAAATAAAATACAGTTTACCGATAAATAACTGTTTGAAAATGTCTAGCAAATGTGAACTACCTCTAGAACCTGCCAATGATGATACCATACAGTGTTTGTTTTTTTCTCCTAAACTTGGTTCAGATCCGTCACTATGGGAAAACTTGTGTCTGCAGCTTAATAATTCTATAAAGATCCTAACTAAGGATTATATTTGGCACCGAGATGAGTTCCAAGTCTATGCTCCTATTACTGCAGATAGCAAAACAGGTAAGCCGGTTACCTCATGGAGGTATATTATTTTCATTTAATTATTTTAGGCTCACTGTAAGATTTGTCAGATACAGAATTTGTACTATTGATTGATTATTGTGGTTTTGATTGCTAAAAGGGATAAAAATATGTATTGGACATGGCACACATTGTGAAATAGCTGCAGTAATTTCATTTAATTTTATTTTAAATAATGTGAAACATGCCTTAGTAGCTGAACAGATTTGGATGAAATGTGGCACATGTGTTTTACATAATTGTGTTGAGGATAAATTAAAAAGAAGTGTTGCTTCTATCACTTCTACAATGTCAGTCTACAAGATGTCAAGAAAAATAAAATGTTGAAATTCTTTCAATAACTAAATGCTTAATTATTTAATACTAGTTTATTAAATATTTAATTTGTAAAAATAGGTTATGAGCCCAGGGTAAACATGATGAGTAAAAATGAGTCACATACCTACTGAACCACTAAAAAGAGAAAATTAAAACACATGGTGAATACACACAAAAGCTCTTCTATTAAAAAGAGGCCTATGCAGTGAATGAAAATAAACATGGAAGCTTTACTTCAAGGGAACTAAGCTCGCATCTTGACATAAAATCCCAAACAAACTGACATATTAGAACCCAGTAGCTGATTCGCCAAAAAAATATTACTACTCAGGATACACAGTTAAAAATCAACCTTATTTCTTGAAACTGTTGTTAAATTACCATATAATGTATAGGCCGCTAACATTTCTACAACGCCACTGTAATAACAATCCGTTGCTGTTGGATGTATTATGTAATATGGTGAATTGCAAATAATTAATTGTGATAGTAATGGTATTAAAATAAAGAATTAAGATAAAATATGTTATGTTTTATGAACTGCACTGTTTTATATGCATAACTTACTTACTCTTCTGTTTATAGAGCATAGTGCTTAGCTGAAATAAAATTGTAGGTACTTTGATTCAAATTTAATAAAATAATCACAAAAAGAAACCAAAATTGTGACCATAGTTTTCTTTGTTTTTGGATCTTGTGGAAATCTAAAAGAAAATAAAGTGAATTAAAATACAAATACAATACAATACAAAATATATTTATTTCATAAACATTGCATACTTTTAGTTGGGGCAGGCGCCTCCTTTAAAGCATATAATGCCTGTGTTAGAAGACGCCGCTCTTTCTTATGTAGGGGGTGACAAAATTATAATAATAATAAAAAGAGAGAGAAAAATTAAAACTACTTAAGACATTTTACAAAAGATATTTAAAGAGAGAGAGTGTGAGAGTGGTGTGAGGGTGGTGTAATGTGATGTGATATGAGTGATGTAAAGCAATGTGATGTGAATGTTAAGATGTGATGTGAAAGTGACTGACATCGAGAGTGGCGTGGCTGTGTGTGGTATGTGTGTATGTGGGGAGGTGTGGGTGTGTGTATATAATATGTTCATGTGTGAAGGAGTGACTCAGTATATATGTATGTAAAAGGTTTTATCCGGGATACGGTGTGCCAGATCGTCTCGTGCTCATCTTACGGGACTTTTTGTCGAATCGCACCTTCCGTTATCGCATCGAAGGAGCGCTATCCTCCCCCCACCCTATTCGCGCAGGAGTCCCTCAGGGCTCTGTGATCTCTCCCCTAGCATTCACGCTATTCACCAGCGATATGCCCAAGTGCAGCAAGGCACAGCTGGCTCTGTTCGCAGACGACACGGCCATTTACTACACCGGCCGCGATCCAGACTCGATATCTCGCATTCTCCAAACCCAAGTCAACAAGCTTGGCGCCTGGTTTAGGAAATGGAGAATCGAAGTAAATCCCGACAAAAGTCAAGCGGTTCTATTCTCGAAGCCGCGTCATACCCCCTGCCCCCCTCGACCGATCACCATGTTCGGCAAGCCGATCCCTTGGGAGAAGCGAGCCAAATACCTGGGTGTCGTACTAGACGAACACCTCTCTTTTTCAGAGCACATTAAGGCGGCTCGTTCGCGCGCCGCCTTCGCTCTAGGTAGACTTCACTTTGTCCTCAATGCACGTAGCAAATTGTCACTGAAGTGCAAAATGCGTATCTACACAGCGTGCATCCGCCCGATCATGACCTATGCCAGTGCAGTCTTCGCACACGCCAAGCCCGTTCGCTTCAATAGAATGCAGACCCTCCAGAACAAGTTCCTCCGTAGGATAACAGGCTCCCCCTGGTACGTTCGCAACGAAATCCTCCACGTAGACCTCAGGATTCCCACTATCCGTCAGTTCATGAAACGCATTTCAAAGCGTTTCTTCGAGACCGCCGCGAATCACCGCAACCCTCTGGTTGTGAAAGCCGCTAGCTATATTCCCTCCTCAATTAGTCAAGTCCGCCGTCCCAAGCATGTCCTCACCGATCCCGATGACCACATAACTCTCATTCAGGAGAGCAGTAGGGCCACCAGTACAGTGCACAAACACAGACCGACATTCCGACCTCGCCGCCGAGGTTCCTCGCGAAGATCCCGACGTAATTGTCCCCCCCGACCCTTGCTCGACGAAGTGCCAGCCCGCGCCGTAGCTGAGCCTGTAGCTTTAAATTCCCCGATTAATAATAATCAACATAACTTGATCCAGCCTGTCCCATCTTGCTGTCCTCCCGTCAGCGACGCCCTAAGCCGAGGTCCGTACCCCACAGGGGGTGCCCTTAGCGAGCGTTCGCTTAATAATATAAGTAGTTTTACGCCCCTGGCTGGAGGCTTTGAGTCCGCTTAAGGCAGCCACAGGATAGTCCGGTTAAGTAGTCACGACCTCTCAAGGTCAACTACGAGATGCCATACACAAAAAAAAATATCCGGGATAAATTAATATTTGTTTGTTTACCCTATTATACAGCTGAGCAGATCGATGTTGATATTGTATGGCCGCGAATTTCATTTTTGTCGGTGGTATTTTTTGCAATCAAGTCTTTTCGACATTACTTTTGGATCATATGAAAGAGTTTTATGCTTTTTTAGGACAGTGTATATGATATACAATTTCCTAACTGAAAGTAGACCACTTGTGGCGGCCATGGGATACTTTATATATAGGTACTTTATAGGATAATTTATGAAAATAATGTTGTTTCTGACCATTCGAAAATAAATTATTTTTCCAGTTAATAACTACCTACTAAACATAACATCACGCCTTGTTTCCCCGAAGGGTTGTGCAGAGGTGTACCTGTACACCCATTTCGCCAGTTATGTTTAAGTCCCATGTAATAGGCCCCCTATTACATGGGACTTAAACTTACACGAGCCTATTGCCAACAACCAGGCACAAATCCAGACTCCGGGCTGCTACTGAGAAATTCCAGATAGAAAAACCCAATAACACTTTGCCCCACCTGGGAATTGAACCCAGAACCTCATGCTCAGCAGTAGCGATTGCGACCAATTTACCTCTCCATGCTTAAACTACCATAAAAGTACCTTGCTTGTATAGTTAGTAATATTTTTTTTTTACATTTACAGGACTTCCAAATCACCTTTGCAGTACTACTTGTTTTGGGGATAACCTTGAAGATGAATGGTTCATTGTCTATGTTATTTTTGAAATTTCTAAGCAATACAGAGACTTAATCATCCAAGTGAAAGACAGTGATGGTGATTTCCTTCTGATAGAAGCTGCAAACTTCTTACAATCTTGGGCCAATCCTGAAAACACTGAGAACCGAGTAAGTTATGAAAGAATATTGTATTTCCTTATTAGGCATGTCGCTTAGAAAAGTCAAAGTCAAAGCATTTATTTCAAATAGGCTCATAAAAAGGCACTTTTGAATGTCAAAATTTACAGTAAAAATAGAACTGATTCTAGATGCCACTTCCAAAAAGTAATTTCGTATGGAGAAGAAGTGGCAAGGAACTCCACCATTACTCTTTTAAAATGTTTTACAATATTTTGTATACATTAATTATATTTCTATATGTGAAGACGATGCACCAAGAATAAAAATACTATACCACAATTGGTAAAAAGAATTAAAAATAAAGCAAAGGCATATAAATTAATCAATCACGTGATAGGTACATTGTGCTCACACATTTACAAACAATTGTAAAATATATGATTTTCCTAAAATATTAACTAGGAATAAGTCAGTGTGTGAGTAAAGTAAAAATAACAAATTATACAATACAATAAGCAAATAGAATGATTTTGTCTAGCCTCTAGATTGTCCTATGGAGCAGGACCAGCATGTTTCCAAGCATTCTTATCTAGGATATAATCTTCTAATTTGTAATATGCTTGTTGACAAAGTGTTTAACATGAGATTTAAACTTTCTTTCATTTAATTGCAATACTTCACAAGGTATTTTGTTGTAACATTTAACACAGTACCCCATAAAAGATGTATGTACTTTAGATCTGAAAATACTTCTTCGAGTCTGAAAATACTTTTTAGACATACCTCTGAAAGCCACTATCCAAAAATCTAATGTGGTCTTTTTATTTTCTTTTGCGGATATTGAACTTTGTACAATAATTTTGTACAATTTATAACATCACTAACGAAACATGTATTGTATTATGATATTATATTATTATTTATTGTATTTCATCAAAATATTCAAGGATTTAACTCCAAACAATTGGAAATTGAATTGTTTTTAGAAAAAACAATGTTTGACATTATTTGCATAACTGAGCATTGGTTAAAAGATTCTGAAATGTTAATTAATTACGAGAATTATAATGTGGCCAGTTGTTTTAACCGAAAATCAATGCTGCGTGGTGGTTCACTAATCCTAATTAAACGTTGTATAAAATCAAAAGCTCGTAAAGACATAGTTGAACTATCGGTTGAACATAGCGTTGAACTGTCTTGTGTTGAGCTAGATAAGCATGTTATAGTGTGCGTTTACAGACCCCCAAATTATCTAAACTTCTCTATATTTGAGTCAGTAATGGAAGATGTTTTGGCTAAACTTGCAACTGGTAATAAATCAGTTATTATCTGTGGAGACTTTAACATTAATATTTTAGAAAATAATTCAAATACCAGTAGATTACTGAATTTGTTTAAATCATTCAATTTGTCAAATGTGTTTTTGGAACCAACCCGAACAACTACAACTTCTGTTTCATGTATTGATAATGTATTTTGTTGCTGCGACTATTTAGATAAAGCTATCGTTAATTATCTCCCTTCAGATCACAGCGGTCAAACCGTAACTTTTGAGTCCAACATAGCGATACAAAAAGTGCAGATACAATCCAGACCAATAACATTTGTCAATTTAAATAAATTTAAAAGCACTTTAATTTGTAAGTTAAGTAATCAGGACCTTACAATGAATAATGTTAATAGTTTGTATAAAGAATTCTTTTCGGTAGTTCAAACCGAGTTTAATAATATTTTTAAGAAGAAGTCTAAAAGTATCAGCCCTAAGTTTTTATTTAGTGACTGGGCAACTAAAGGACTTAGGAAAAGTAGGGAAAAACTTTTCGAGCTGTATGGCCTTAAGCCTTATATTAACACGGAAACTTTTAATAAGTATGTTGCTTCTTACTCAAAAATTTTTAAGAACACTTGTAAGGCTGCTAAAGCCTTATACATTAGCAACAAGGTAAAATCAGCAGACAATAAAATAAAGACGGTTTGGAAAATTATCAATAATGAAACGAACAGGATCAAAAAGCAAAATTCTGATTACACACTGGAGACGTCACGTGGTCTCATTTGCGATAACAAAAAAGTTGCTCAGGAATTTGTGAATTTCTTTACCAGTGTCCCACTAAAAACCACTGAAATCTTAAATTCTTCGCCCTCGCGTGCTTTTGATTTAATGAGGGCGAATATTTCTGCCTGCCCGATTGAATTTAACTTTAAGCATATTAACCCCTTAACAGTAATAAAATCTTTTAAGCAAATCAAGATCAAATTGACCGAAGATCTTTGGGGAATGTCTATTAAAGTCTGTACCTCCATAATTGAAACTATAGCACCTTACTTAGCCTTAATATTTAATTTGTGTGTGGATCAAGGAGTCTTCCCGGATCTAATGAAATACAGTAAGGTAATACCACTTTTCAAATCCGGGGACAGTAAAGACACTAATAATTATAGACCTGTGTCCGTGTTGCCGGTTTTCAGCAAGGTTTTTGAAAAGATAATGCTTAGTCAGATGCTCAATCATTTTAATACTAATAAAATCCTTCACGAGCAACAGTATGGTTTCACCAAAGGGCGTTGTACGACCGACGCTGGTGTTACCTTATTAAAACATATTTTTAACGCGTGGGAAGATGCTCAAGACGCCATAGGAATCTTTTGTGACCTCTCCAAGGCATTTGATTGCGTCGATCACGAAACCCTGCTTTTGAAACTTGAGCATTACGGACTTGGAAAACTTGCGCTTAGTTTAATAAAATCTTATTTAAATGATAGACAACAGCAAGTTCAAATAAATGGTGTCAATTCACTTGGTTTAAAGGTAAAAATGGGTGTTCCACAAGGCTCGATATTGGGTCCTTTCCTCTTTTTAGTATATATTAATGACCTACTCCATTTATTATTAAATCAACCACAGATGGTGTTATTTGCTGACGATACTTCCTTAATTTTTAAGGTAGATAGACGTGCTTCAAATTTTGACGACGTAAATAACGCCCTACTGCTGGTCCAAAATTGGTTCACGGCTAATAATTTAGTACTAAATGGAAATAAAACTAAGTGTATAAGATTTTCTTTACCAAACGTCAAGAGTAGTGATTGTGAGATAGTATTGAATCAAGAGAAGCTAGAATTCGTCGATAAAACGGTTTTCTTGGGGATCACGCTCGACTCAAGGCTACAATGGGGTCCTCATTTAACATCTCTAGCAGGACGGCTAAGTTCAGCAGCTTACGCTGTCAGAAAAATCCGTCAATTTACTGATGTAGATACCGCGAGGCTGGTCTATTTTAGTTACTTTCATAGTATCATGTCTTACGGTATTTTGCTTTGGGGACGGGCTGCAGACATCGAGTCTATTTTTATTCTGCAGAAAAGAGCCATCAGAGCCATATATAATCTCCGCAGGCGCGATTCTCTAAGGGAATTGTTTAAGGATATTAACATCATGACTGTACCTTGTCAATACATCTATGAAAACATCATGTACGTAAGAAAAAATTTACATCTTTACAGTAAAAGAGGTGAAAGACATAATTATAGTACTAGAAATCGGGACCTATTAGTTCAACCAGGTTTCAGACTGGCTAAAGTAGACTCATCTTTCATGGGGTACTGTCTAAAATGTTATAATAAAATACCTCCCCACATACTTCAACTGAATGAGACAAAATTCAAATCCTTTGCTAAACGCACACTATTCAGGCAGGCATATTATAGGTTGGAGGACTACATAACTGATAAAAATGCCTGGCTTAATGCCGGTCCTGCTCCACACCACAACTAATTAATTGACATTCGAATCACTGTTGAAGCTGCTGAAGATAGTAAGAATTTATTTGCATTATATAAACTCAATCTCCTTTTTATTATATAGATGCATTGCACAGATGTGAGTACTTTGTACTATAGAGCTACCATTTACCGGGTAATGTCATAGATTGACTTGAATGTGCCTTGGCGGCTGATAGTATGTCATGCTCACTCAAATGTCTCGCTGACGGTGGCGCGTGTGTCGGATCATTTAGCTCCCTTCAAAATGGTTGAGCTGAATGGTGCTGATCCATGCGTCATGTTCGTGAACGGGCGCCGTCAGTTGGGACTGGTCATCTCTTAGCTGCCAGGGCTTATTTTAATAAATTATTAGCTGGATTGTTTTTAATTATGTTTTGATGCACTCTGGACGCTTTTAACGTGTACGGTTTTTTGTACATCGTTCTCACTTATAGTGAACAACATTAATCGATGTAACTAAGATATATGTAAAAACATTATTATTTAAAAGAGTGTCCATGGAGTTTCTTGCCCGTTCTTCTCCATAGGTACCTACTACGCTTTGGAATGGGCAACTAGCTTCATATTTCTGACTGACCGACTCCTTGACAATTCAAAAGTGCCTGTAAATGGTTTAATTGAAATAAATGATTTGAGTTTGAGTTTGATAAACCTTGACAAACTGTCTAATCTAGAGATAAAAATATCCGTTTATATTAGCTGATTTTCGCATTGACACAACAGAGGAGCAATTCCCGTGTTTAAAAGAATGTTTGCATCCTAATCTCAGTCTCTGTGTGTCCAAAATAGGGAATTGGCCTTCATGGCTAAATCTGAAACCATGGGTAGTGGTGCAAAGTATTCAAAGGAACCATACCCGTCAGTATAACTGTAGTTGACCTCCAAACGAAGCAGTCGCATTATCGTGTATCTAAATTTTCTATTTGTACCTACTGCTGCGACTGCATCAACGACTTTAAACCTTGTAAACGCTACTATACAACCTGTTTTTTTTTTTATATCCCATAACTCTAGGTTTATATTCTGTAGGTAAAAATAATACTAAAACTCTTAGAATAGGTGGTCCAAAAATGCTCAGTTTCGGAGATATCATCAATCATAATGAAATTAGGTCAAAAATTGTCACCAGTATGACGAATCATTACTTTTGTGAGGTTGCCAATTTTGTTTGCTTACCGTACAAAATAGACCCTCGATCTATATCTAAGTTTCATTGATAAAAACGAGTAATTAATTTTTATTCAAACCGATCATCCATATTTAAAGCTAAGAAAATGCGACGTTGTCATAATTCACGTAAGGGTTTAATACATAATCGTGACTTTATCGAATTATTTTGTATGAAAAATGAAAAAAATGATGATTGAACCATAATTTATATGCCAGTTGATTCTTTGATATGTTCTCAATCATACCCTAGATTTAGGGGATATCAAAAAAACTTTGCTATTACAAAGTTGTGGTCTTGTGTAAAGTCATCTCGTGTTGTGAAATCAGCTCCAGGAGTGTCCAGAACAGCTGTGACAACTATTCTGCTATCCATCCGAAACCGTAAGCAACCTGATGAAGACACTCTTTAATGTTTTGTTTCTGACTTACTAATTCAATTATGGATATTCCGTAAGGAATGATGCTGAAATAAAGTTATTAAATTTAAAAAAAAACCTTGATATCGTGCATGAGAACTGTCCTATCACCTATTCAGGTTATACGCTAGGGGTATTACAATTACTCTAAAACTTTTAAGATCAGCTTCACTTTTCAGGAAACCTCAAGAATCATCTTTCGTAATACAATAAATCTGAAGCCTAATTGCGTAACACATTTTCGTAAACGATTACGACTAATCTGTTGTATTTTGACAGTTCAACAACATTCATTGCGTTATTTACATTGTTGAGCAGATTTTTCTATCGAATATCGAAGCAGTGTATTAGCAATCTGTTTCAAAACGATTCAGATTCCGATTGATTGTGTATTACGCAACTATAGTACAGGCAATGACAGTCTGAAACTGTTGTCTGATTAAACTTCCTGTAGTTTTTATTGGAACTACGAGATGAATTTAAAATCTGAACTGATAATGGAGAATAAGACCACCGAAGCTTAAAGGCTGGCAGTAGCCACTCCCCTCTAGCACAAAAACCTGAGCTCATTTGAAATAATGCTACGCATCTATTGGGTCTTAGTATTTCGGCCGTTTTTGAGGCGCTCTGGTGCTAAATCTAGAGTATTGCGCCAGAAAACTGGTTGAGAAACTCTTTATATATCTATGCCTCAACACAGTTATGTCTAATATATTGGGGAAAAAACATACTTATAGTTATGGTTCCTTTGCCCCACTTTCATTTGCCTTTGCACCACTGATAAAGAGCGTAGCGCCACACTACAGTAACCGAAAAAGTCGGCTAACTTTTTGTGCAGCGCAGCCCAAAACGCACGTAATATTATATATTACTAGCTGCTCCCCGCGGTTTCATCCGCATAAATCTTGATCTTATGTGTTAATCCAGGTTATAAACTACCGATCACCCGATTCTGACTTGACGTCGACCTACAGGACACCTTGTATACTATTAATAGATGAAAAAAAAATTGGAGGTCACCAAACAATGTGGGGACATAAAATTTAGAAAAAAATAACCATGCTCGTCGTACGAAAGTAACCAAATATATTACCTACACATACACAATGGAGAAGTACTAAGTAACCGCCGAATTGAGGCACGGTGGAATGTCACGGACAGAGTTGTGGGCATAGATCGTTTTGATAAATACAAATGTAATAGTATAATTGCAGTGGAAGTAAATTATGAAATATTTCACAAAAAAATGCGTGTGTGTGTGTGTGTATCTTTGACAACACAATACCTTGTGCGGTCAGATGTGCGTCGTTTGTTTTTCACTTCCATGGCCCTAGCAAGTGAAAGGGAACGACGGATTTTCCTTCTACCCGCTGGGACCATGGGAGTGTCAGCAAAGAAAAAGTAAACCTATTCACAGTATAAAATTCCTGAAATCAGCAAAACTTTTGTTTTAAACACTGTTTTTAAACTTTAAAAAGAAACACATTTATAAATGTTACAGATACAATAATATTACATTATCAAAGTGTAACCTTTTAAAAGTGTTAATAGGTGTAACAGAAATATGCAGTACAGGGTACCGCAACAATGTGCGGCGGACAGACAGACGTGGCGATGCCAAAATAGCTTCAATCCAGCCGGTATTGCGGCTATTTTGGCAACGCCGCGTTTACCCATAATAACACTGTAAACACTTTTATATAGGTAACAGATATATTACTGTTACACTTTTGTGTTTCGGGTTAACACATTGAAAAACACATTTTTAAGTGTTACATATTTGAGTCTGTTATCACTTGAAAGTGTAACACTTATAATTCTGTTACAGATAGGAAGGTGTTTTAAAGTCCCTGTTAGAAACATACTTGGTTATGCGGCCCCAAAAGAAGAAAGTTAAATTTCTTAAATGGAAAAGTATTATTCCTACCAAGGCACGGAACCCTCTCTGTGCGCGAGACCGACTCGCTTTTTGCCGGTTTTTTACCAATTACCTATAATATGTAAGCCAGCGTGTGTTAATTTTGTGTTTTCTTATGTTTCAGGTTTTCATTTATGATCATCATATACATATAATACCACCAGAAGTGGCTACATTAGATGCCAAGTTGGAGTTACAAAAAGCTTTGAGAATTATTTATGAAATACCAAAACTAACACAAACATCAAATGAAATACAACAAACTATTTTGAATCGTATAGGAAACTACCCTGAAAAAATAAACGAACATATTCATAAAGCTGTGATAAAGTTACCTTCCGACCTTGCGGCATTATTAACACTAAAACCTTCTCTCGTTGCACCAATCGTCGATGCATATTGTAACCACGACATTATAGACGCAAAATGTTGTAAAAACATAAACTTTGATGACTGTGTTACAACTGAAATAAAATTCACGAAATTTTTGTATGCTACATTGATTCATTCTAAACTTATCAATTTTGCTAAACATTACATTGAGAAGGACAATGATAAGAAGAATGTCCTTGGTTTGAAATTAACGTGTGGGTATCAGATTATTATGAACAAGGTCTCGGAAACTGACCTTTATTCATCAAAAGAATATTCTCGGTTTCTCAATAGCTTAAAGCAAAATGGATATTTTAAGAATAATATTAAAGGGTCCAAGGAATACAGTTATTTACTAGAAAAAGCACAACAATATTTTACTATGGTGGAATGTCCTGTAAGTTCTAATGTATCCCTTAAAATATCCGAACTGTTGGCATCAAATGACTTCGCTAGAGTAAAAAAATCACTAAAGAGCATGACATCAGTTGAACAACTTGGTTATGTAGATGATAATGAAGACTGGTTAAATATACATCCACAACAGTTAAATGAGTTATTGCAAACACGATACGGCAAGAAATCTAAACTGAAAAATGATGATATCTTAACATCACAAAGAATAACAGAGGAATTGTCGTCTTTCTTGAAACAAACATCAGATTTTGAAGGGATAGAACAGGACCGCAGGGAAATATCCGAACAGGACAATATTGACTTTGAATCAGATCAGTTTGTTGCATGTATAGAAAAAATGTTAAAAATATTAAGTACAGGGGCTAAAGAGGACACTGAAAGTGAAGGCAGTGATGACGATTTTGATAATATGTATTACGAAGATGATGAAAATGATGATGATGATAATGACTGCGATAGAGAAATTCAAGCACAATTACAAAATGGCTCAACTGAAACTGTAGAAGAAAATAAAACTGTGCTCGAGAATATTATTCAGAGTATGAAAGAAGAACAGGCATCAACAGGGCCGTCAAGTAACTTACTGCGGTCTTTGGGGGTAAGCAAAACTGAATTATTGGACTCCGACGATGATTAGGTCATAAACATAATTGATAGGAACACATTTTAATAAGTAAAACTCAATTATTTATGCAAGCCTATGCAAAGCCGTGTAAGTTATGTGCGTTCAATAAAACAATTTAAATATGAAAATATCTCCAATTCCTTTACAGTTTTATTTAGAAAAATACCCATAAATAAATCTGTATACCCCAACACCCCCTCATACGAGGTTCAGAGATGAGCATAAGCTCCTCCAGCCGTCACAATGGTTTCTCCAGTTATGTAACTGGCGTCATCTGAAGCTAAAAAGGCGACTGTGCTTGCAATCTCTGCGGGTTTCCCAAATCGTTTCATTGGCACTATAGACAAACTTTTTTCTTGACCTGCTTCAGAACTCGTGATCTAAAATAAAACACGAGAATTATTTTTTGTGGTTTATCTCCGTGCAGCATGAGGCACATAAAACATATCAAATAAGTACTTACGGCAGATGCAAACTTCGTAGCAACTACCCCAGGAGCAACACAATTAACTCTGATTTTATCATGGACAACTTCATTTGCTATTGCTTTGGTCAGACCCAAAAGAGTTGTTTTACTGACACTGTAAGGACCTAACGGCTGAAAGCAGAAAACCTAAGTTAGCAATGAGTTTTACAAAGGTGATCATTTTATTCTATTTAAAATAATGTTTAACATGCATATAAGTACCTCCATGGCTTGATACCCTGCGATCGATGAAATAAATACGATATTTCCCCCTCCTCTTTTAATAAGTTCGGGATATGCATCCTTAGCCAATTGCCAGGCGCTTTTCACATTGATTTCGAATATCTTGTCCCATACCGCATCGTCAGTCTAGAAATGCATTAACACTTTGTAATCAGCATATTTCGTGTCTTTTACAAACGATTTATAGTTTTGACTGCGACAGGTATAAATATACAAGTATCATCACTGGAAGGTTCAATTGGTGTAACTGAGAAAAACCAAATTTTATGTAGAAGCATTTTAAAGCTTTTTTTTCGTTCTGGGTAAATCAGAACATAACTTAAAATATGGTGTAACTTTTAAAAAGGTGATACTTTATTCACATTACAATCTAGACTATTCGATAATGATGCTCTGTGCCTATTAGCTAATAAGTAGGTAATTTAAAAATAACTATAATATTAAGAAATCTTCCAGTAACGACTTTCTTATTTACTATGTTAAGGGGAAGACACTTGATTCATGTGTTCATAATATCAAATAATTTTTAAATATTTCAACTAAATCAGATGAGTCACCCACCCTATTTAGGTCGGTCACGTAAATTAACATGTTTGTTGCACATCAGTAGCAATCGCTTATATTTTGACAGTTCAAAAACATCTTTGCGTTATTTACGTTGTTGAGCAGCTGGAGAAGAAAGAAAGGAGATGTTCCAAAATGTATGGTGCCTGGACCAGGTCTCTGTACACTATACTTAAAAATAGGGAAACACAGTTAAAAAATTTCCCAACTAACCAATTACACTAAAATGGCTTTGTTTGCGGGTAAAGCACAAGAAATTATACTTGAAGTTACAACACCTAACAAAAACCTGATAAGGCGGTAAGCTGTCATTTTATTCATTTCGGTTTATTGAGGACGTTTGACATGACGAAAGTAGCTGAAGTGACACTGTTGTGACAGCTGACAGTTCTCTCTCTCTCCTTTGTCTAACTTATAAGGATTAACAATATCCTTCAAAATGATTCAGATTGCGATTTAATAGTGTTACGAGGAGACACTGAAAGTTCTTAGACAATCAAAAACTGAACAAACTAGCTAGTTATTAGTTTTATTATATCTTTTCAAAATAGTGTCCATTTACATCAATACATCGCTGCATCTAATGGCACCACTGAGAAAAGCACTTTGCCCACTTGTCCATAGGGACAGCATTTTTTTTCTTCGACGGCATTTTGAAACGGACCCACTGCTTCCTCGCCGTCCATAAATCGTTTTCCTCGAAGTTTTTCTTTTGTTTTCGGAAACAAATAAATATTGCAAGGTGCGAGGTGGGGGCTATAGCCGCGCCCTATAGGGCGGGTGTCGCCAAGTAGTCGATTGTTTGCTTGGCGGTCTGCTACGAGGCGTTGTCGTGGTGAAGGAGGATCCTACTGGTCGTTTCTCGCGAACTTTATCCAAGACAAGTGGCAAACAATTGTTTGTGTACCACTCCGTAGTAACTGTTTTTTGATCCTCTAAAACAATTGTTGCGTAATGACCTGTCTTTCCGAAGAACGACGCCACCATCTTTTTTCCCACGCTTTGACCTCTCTTCACTTTAGTTGGCAACTCCTCGGAAGGAAACACCCAGACAGCAGACTGTCTCTTAGTTTCAGGATCATATCAACAAATCCAGCTTTCGTCACCCGCAAGTATATCGAACACAGCATTTGAGTCACCTCCGTTAAATCTTTGAACCATTTCACGACACCAATCAACCCGACGGAGTTTTTGGGCATCTGTCAAATTATGAGTTATCCACCGAGCACAAAGCTTCCTGACCGCTAAATGTTCATGGAGAATTTTGTCCACTTGACTCATACCGATGCCTAAGCTTGTCCGAAAGTCAGTGTCTATCATACGCCGCACAACACTGATATTACCTTTAGTCGATTAGTTCTTTAGAGATTAGTTCGACCACGTTTAAACTCATTTAACCAGTTGTAAACAGTGGCACGAGATGGGGCTTCATCGTGAAAGGCCCATCGAAGTCTATAACTTTCTTGTTGACTAAAATGACATCGAAAGTCATAAAAAATCATTGTACGAAAATTTTCTCGCGTTAAATTAATGCTGACGTGACACAGAAAATTTTCAATTTGCCGCCAAATTGTAAACAAATGACAAATGAATACAATACATAGGTACACAATAATACTGGTAAAGAGTTCCATTTTCAAAATTTTAAGTATTTTTTTTTTTTATCTTTTACAAGTGGCCAGTTCTAAAAACTTTCAGTGTCGCTCTCGTACGTAATTAGAGTGCTGGGCTAATTTCGGAACTATGGATAGGACAAAGTGGGCTAAGGAACCATGACCAACATTTTGAAGAAAGTTAAAACTGCGTCATCCTGTACCGGGAATCGAACCCGATTGCTCTTATCAACAAGCGAACTTGTATTGTTATACTCAGCGATTATCAGTTTTTTTTAATATAAATTATATTGGTGACACTGGTTTACATGGCGTTGAGCTACAAATCGATAACGTGTCTGTTACAATCTTTGAGTAAAATCTTTAATAGTCGAAGGAGCAGAAACTAAGAAAAACTTAACAGGTAGGGAAGGTGTACCTACCTACTTACTCACCCCAATTTATGCGTTTTGTCAGTTACCTACAGCAGTTGAACATGCAACTGTCAATATTATTATCCAACTTTGTGCCTCCCTCTGAAACGTACCTCTAAAATCGGCGAAACAGCAGGATTAACTGCAGCATTGGAAACAAGTATGTCTAAACCTCCGAATTTGCTTTTCGTCTGAAATAATAAATGATTATTTTGTAATTAGAGATTCGTAACTTATGATCGGACATGCAGCCGCATAGAGGTGGAGCATGTCATTCATTCGACATATAAGTGCAACATGTCAGTAGACCGACATGTCATTTGTGCTGGTTGACAGGTCGTTGGATGGGAAGGTCAGTGCGAGGTGCAATTTAAGTTCATCAAATATGACTTCTAGGTATCGGGATGTTCCGTCAATACATTTTTCTCTAGGCTAAATCTCTAAACGCATACAACCAGTGTAAATTTCATAAATATTTAATTCTTGTAAGCCATCCACTTAGAGCTAGCGCGCACCGCGAAAAATATCCGTACTTTTTTTATCCACAACATCTGTGAACGTGTAGTTGCCGAGTTGTTATGTTGTGAACTGTTGTTGAAGAACGCGCACTGCGAGAGAAATTCTGCTTTTTGTTGTGCTGCGTCGCCACACTAATCTATTGCATTGCCAGACTTGTATCAGGTCTCATACAAGTCTTTACGATGCAAAAAATTCCGCGCACTCCGAAAAAAAAACCCGCGCGGACTCCGCCGCCGACGGCCTTGAGGTTCTCATAACGTGACAACGACATAACTGCAAAGCAACGTGTTACGTCGTAACACGTTGCTTTGCAGTTATGTCGTTGTCTCCTTGATTGAATAAACGCACCCCACGTCCGTGCCACTTTCAGACTTAAAAGAACTTCTTATTCTATATACACGTGTAACACCACATAGGTATATGTGGTCTTAGCTGCATGCAATTCCCTTTCAGTCATTCCATTTGTGGCCCAACATTCTGATCCATACAAGATAGCAGGTCTATCAGGGAATGCGGAAGTCCCAGATTGTAACGTGATTTGTCGCAATTTTATCCATCCAGTGTACATTATTTGCTTAACCGTCCGATATACTTCGCTATCGCTTTGCACGAGTGAACCGAGATACCGAATGTCGGAGCAGACTGGGAGAAGCGCGCCATCAAGCGCTATGACTCCAGAACGGGAGAGACCAAATCTCAGAACATTTGGCTCTCAACATTCTCCAGCTTCTGTTGTTATTTTCTCCAATCTGCTCTGGATCTCAGGTCCATTTCCACTCACAAAAACAAAGTCATCGGCAAACAGCATGCACCAGGGTGTCTCTTCCTGTATGTTTGACTTCAGAGCGTCCATAACCAACAAGAAGAGGTAAGGACTTAAACCCGACTGTGCACGTACTGGAAAATCAAGGCTTTTTTTTCAAGCCTCTCTTCACGCCGCTTTGTTCTGAATGGCGTAGACTGAATCTTAATCATCGCAGGGCATCGAATTTTTTTCTGCTAATATTGTCTATTTTTTTGTATTCAATCCCCACGATCTACGCATCGGCTCGTAAACATCACTCTCCGTTTGTATTAGCCGGTTGATAATAAATACTTGCAGGATCTATACTTACGATATCAAATAAGTTTTTCCGTTGGTCTGCGTTTCCGACGTGACATACAACGCCCTCAACCGTAATGCCTTCACTTCGCAAACTTTTGACTGCTGCTTCCACATTTTGCTTCTTTCTACTGCTTATCACAACAGAAGCTCCTTCACTTCCCAGTCGCTTAGCTATAGCGTAACCAATGCTATAAAAAGTAATTTGTTAATAGAAAGGACCGTTCCTCCTTATAATAAACTAGCTTCTGGCCGCGACTTCATTCGCGTGAAATTTCTTTTTATAACATAAAATTTTATGACCCTTGGCAATCGTATTCAATAACTTGACAGTTGGAGGGATACCAGAGCAAAGAGAGGGACAATTCCCGTATTTTTAAGTTCAGAGTAGATATACACGATACTAACAAATGCGTGCACTGTCGCCATGCTTTAAATTTCAAGTCTTTTTTTGTTTGTTTTTTTGTCGTTATTATTATTGCCCGGTTGATGGCAATAGGCTCGACCCCTATTATACGGGACTTAAACGTAACTGGCAAAATGTAGGTGTGCCATAGGTACACCTCTGCCTATTTAACCTTTGGGGAATACAGTCGGCAACAATTAAGCATCCCATATAGCTTATAGAGGCAAAAATTCACAGAATTCGATAAAACCAAATTTTCATGTATTTTTGAAAATTTGCCAGAATTAGTTACTAAATTTATATCAGTTTTCTCTAAAATCTTAAATTGAATAAATAGCCTTCATTGCTATTCCATTTGGTACCCAATACTTTTAACACACCTTGCGATGTTACCAAATTTTCTAAAACCACAAACAGGTAACAGTTTATTACGGGGAATACATCTTCATTTAATCAGCTACCCAACGAGGTACAAAAATTTAAGCAAAAACTTATAATTGCCTATAAAAAAGTCCTTAATGCTGGCAAAGGTCGAATTAGCAAAAAGTTCAAATATTTTAAAAAATGTGATAATCGAATTAACTGCTTTATGTTACCCCACCCAGCAACCCGTCCTAAGTTATGTGGCGAAATCGTCGCGACCAGTCGCAAGTTGCGTCCCACTTCCGAGTAGTTAGTATTCGCAGTTGCAGTCGATGAGCTAATGGTGTAGTGTACGTTACTACAACAGTACCCAAATTGCGTAATACACAATAAATCGGAATCTGAATCGTTTTGAAACAAATTGCTAATCCATTGCTTCATAAGTTCGATAAAAATTCTGCTCAACAATGTACAAAACGCAATGAATGTTGTTGAACTGTCAAAATCAATCAGATTAATCATAATCGTTTACGAAAATGTGTTACGCAATTAGGCTGCAGGAAAGTATCTCCTAGAATGAATATACCAGACAAAGAGTTAGTGCTTCATCTGCAAGCAATGTGCGCCAATTATCTATTGAACCGAATGTGATTTGCCTCTCCGAAACATTTATTAAAAAAGGTCATGAGAACTATCTCAAGTTATCGGATTTTGAAATGACAACTAATTTTTGCAGAGAAAAAAACAGAGGTGATACTTGCATTCTAGTGAAAAAGGGTCTACACTACAAAGAATTACAGTTTATAAAAACTTATGCGTCGGTAAATACGTTCGAGGCATGTGGCATAGAGTTCGAAAATAAGAAATTCGTGATTATTTGCTTATCCTCAATCCGATCCTTACGAATTTTTAACCAAGTTAGATAATATCTTACATGATTTATACAATAAATATAAATCTAGAACGTGCGTAGTTTTAACCGTTGACTTTTTAATATTAATATCTTGAAAAAAAGCAAAGTCACTCAAGACTTTCCAGACTTAGAAAACAATCACAATTTAAAAAATTCATATTGAGGCAGCTACTCGGAAATTTCATTGTATAGACCATATTTTGAGTAATATATCTGACGCAATCCCAGCAGTGCTACCACTCCATCTCTCTGATTACGACACAGCACAAATGTTAAGCTTCCCTTTAAGACTTCAGACAACAAAAGCCGCACTATACCATATTTACAAAAGAAAGTACAGTCTAGAAAATGTTTGTAAATTCCGTGAATGCTTGCGAAATCTATCCTGGACCGATATTTACATGAAAAACAATACAGCATTCAGCGCTTCCCATGAATTGATATGCTTATCTTACAATCTCTGTTTTCGAAAAGTAAGGCTTTATAGGGTAAGTTTAAACTAAAAATACAATAAACAAGAGTAGATACACCTCATATTCAAAACTATTACAAAAGTGTATTTACAATGCTAAACGCAATGCTAACATAAAGTTTATGAATAATAATGACAACAAATGTAAAGCCGCATGGGACAGTCATTAGAAGCGAAATACACACGGACTCCAAAGACAACATTGAACACAATTGACAACACCATATTTACCAAACCAGCGGAAATAGCCTCTGCCTTCAATAGCCATTTCACAAATTATATTCCTACTCAAAATTGTACAAATAGTTTCCGCAATATATCCTGACGGCTAACTCGATGTTCCTCACACCTATATCCGAAAATGAGGTGACGAAACAGATATTATCGAAAAAAATACCAACTCTGTAGGCTATGATGAACTTAACACCAGAATTATTATGACGTGTTAGTGAAATAAGTGGGGTGATGACTTATCTCATTAACCTGTCCTTTTCACATGGAGTCTTCCCTAGCGCTTTAAAAATATTTGTGTCAAACCGATATTATAAAAGGGTGAAAATGTGACGAATAATTATCGCCCCATAACACTGATACCCATCATGTCAAAAATCTATGAGAAATGCGTGTATCAAAAAATAGTTAACTACTGTGAGAAGTTTAATATTATAAAAAAGAGCAATTCGGCTTTCAAAAACATAAGTCCACATCCTTGGCCATCTTTTCACTTTTGAAAGAAGTATTGACCAATATTAACAACAAACAGCTAACGACAGGGCTATTCTTTGATTTGCAAAAGGCATTTGATTTGGTTTCACATGATATATTATTTCAAAAACTAGAGACTATTAGTATTAGACTTAGAGGACTGCCGCTTCAGTGGATATAGAGATATTTTATTTCCTGCTGGCGTAACGTTTTGCAGAATCTTGTTTCTCGGAAACTACTTATTCAATGTGCGACCTTAAATATAAGTATTGATGGATCGTGTCCATCTCATGCGCTGCACACTTCCGCCAGGAGTTAGGACCCTATCAGAAGCTGGTGGGCCTTGAAACCCTAAACCGTCCGGTGGCCGGTGTCCACCCCGTCGACGAGCAGGTGGTTGCGACGTGGTGGGGAGAAATACTCGTCGCTCGAGCTCGACGCAACTACCGCGGTCGGTGTCGTCACAATACTCAGTGGGGCTGGGTACCGGCGGCGGTGAAACGGAACTGAGCGAAGAGTCCGGAGGTGATGACTATGTCCTCGAATAAGCTGTTACCTGAACATCAGTTTGGTTTTCACCGAAAACACAGTACCATAGAACAAGTTCACAGATAATTGGACTCAAGAGCATTGTTAATATGTTTTAACAGTGCTCTTGTGTTAAAACAATAACACTGTTCCTGTTGCAGCCTTTTTGGATATTATATCTCAGGCATCATTTGATCGTGTGTAGCATGATGGACTACAATCTTATAAAGTCATACCTGCCGCCAGACACTTTCTGTAAAACAAGGCAAAGGACTTAACTTCCTTATACACTATCTAAGCTGGAGTCCCGCAAGGCAGTGTAATGTGTCCAACGCTGTACCTGCTTTTCACAGCTGACCTCCCAACGACCGAAGCCGTTGGGAGGTCAGCTGACAAACATTTGCTGATGAAACAGCAATTCTTTCAGTGGACACTTCACCAGAAGTTGCAGCACAAAAGCTTTAAAATAGTCTCGGTCAGGTATCCAAATGGCTCAAAGAACCGCAAATCAAAGTTAACGAAACCAAATCTGTCCAGGTGACTTTTACTAATAGGACGGGAACATTTCCCCCTGTCTCTCTAAACGGTATACCTCTCCCGCAAGAGGATTATGCCAAGTATCTTGGAATATATCTGGATAGACACCTAACTTGGAAGAACAGTTGTGCACAATGTACGGGCTACTAAATAAAAAAAAACAACTATTACTCCAAAACAAATTGTTGATATATAAATGCATAATAAAGCCTATATGGACATATGGCCTACAACTGTGGGCAGCAAAATCAAATATTGAAATAATACAAAGGTTCCAGTCTAAATTATTAAGAATGATAACAAATGCACCTTGGTGGTCTCGTCTCAAATAAGACTCCATCACAACCTCTGTAACAAAACTGTTATAGAAGAAATTTCAGAAAGGAAAAGTTTACAAAGAGAAAATCACTAACCATCTGTCAGGGTGTTGCATCAGGTTTACTGATAGCATGTTTATGCTAGCAGTAAACCTGATGCAACAACCTAACAGTCGCTAGAAGACTAAAAAGACATATTCCTCAACACCTTAACGAAGAGGCTGTAAGAGTAAATGGAGCAGTCACTGGACATCTTCCATACAAATCCGTTAATCAATATCAAACATATTGCTGAATGCCTAAAAAATAGCCAATTGATCCTGTTTCTTATGAGGATCAAAAACCTCTATCAGACCAATGGAGTTTGGTACAAGAAGAGTCCCAAATCGCAAAACCCTTCTCCATACCTTTCATAGGATATATGAGACTCCAACTATCTTTTTAATGATGGATACACTGGCCAGATAGTCATAAAGGTACATACCCTTACTGCCCCAAGTCAAAAATTCAGCCTGTATAATATACAGGATACTGTAACTCGTTCAATATTGAAAAAAATAATCTGTTAATGATGATTTCACTTTTCTATTATTCACCTATCTATGAAATAGCAGATTTTTGTTTTAGTATCCAACGAAAATTTTATATCTTACGTCTAGAATCATGTACTCAATGGTAAGAGGTTGTCTATGTCCCTGCCACCTTGTATAAAATGGAAAATAAAACAACAACATAAGTTGATTACCCACCACTGTTCTAACTTAGTAAATTCTGTTATGGTTAGGTACTAAAGTAATCCATGCTCATTCTATCTAAGTTTACTATAAATGCGCAGCGTAGGTCCTCAATCAAGACTAGCATTTGACCCTTGGAACAAGCTTCAAATTCATGTAAAATTATTCATATCGGCTTGTGGACTGATCACTTGATATGCTAGCCGAAGATAGAGATCAAAATATACTTACCCTTCAGTCGAGGCTGTAACTATTGCCACTTTTCCTTTAAACCTACCACTATGTGCTTCTCGGGCACTTAAATTACACGAGTTCAGCTGAACCAAATTACTTGGCTTTGACATCATTTTGATTAATTGAAACATAAATCTAAGTAGTTTCGTGCCTAAGCAGTAAAGTTCTCGGTGCTTAGTACTAAAATTAAAATACTGTAGGTGCAGAATATTCTGCTTTAGGTAATCTCGAATATATATGTATCTTAAGTTACTTAAATAGGTTTAAAATGATAAAGCTATCTATTTACAGAAAATACAGAAATATGACAACCAAAAATAAGAAGTCTATCCCAAATTAGGAAAATTTATTATGGGAAAAATCGATTTTTGTATCGATTTACATTTAAAAAACATCGATTAATAAAAAATCGATATCTTTTTTGTTGCCGATTTTTTTCTCCCGCAACGGCCGCAACCCAGCAGCTTTATAGTCAGGAGCGCGAAGCCGCAAAGTGCCGCGAACGAATCTGTATTAACAGTACTAACTAGGCTAAAAGTCAGTCAATGAATGACGCTAACGCCATCTCACCATCTGTGCGTTCAACACGACGTCATTCATTGTTTACGTTGAAAACGATGTAACGTCGAAGTAATGAAAATATATGACGTCAACGAACTGTATTACCGACTAGAAGAACTATTTTACCGGCATGATATTCATGCATGACAGATGAAAACTCGTTTTTTCTTTCGACAAAAAAACTAAAATTTTAAGTTTTGCATTCGTGTTAGTTTGTTTGTAAGTGTATTGATAACAATGTCAACAACCAAAAAGCCGAAGAGTAGTTGGCGTCAATATTTTCATGTTGACAATAGATCTGGCAATGCCAAGTGCAACTAGTGCCCTAAAATTTAAAAAACGTGTAGTAATACTACCAATCTAAAGCAACATATGGAAAAAAAGTTCGCAAAATTTAACCATGAATTCAGCACACGATTCTAGATCCCCTAGCGTAGAAAGTTTGCGTACTGGTTAAAAACGTATCCTGTATGATCATTTGATTAAAGTTAATAAAGCTGAGCTGTGATAGTGTGATTATCGATATTTAAGGCGTTTAATTTAATATCTCAAACAATAAGGAAAAAATCGATTATTTTTTAACAGATTTTATTACTGATCGAAATAAGCAAATAAAAAATTAAAAAAAACAAAGTGTATTATGTCACATCCCTATCCCAAATGGTAACAAAAACTATCATCAAAATAACATCACATTCACAGTTTTTTTTTTTGGGGAAGGGCATCTCGCGGGTCATGTCGTCTTCCTAAGCGGACTTGTTCACAAACTTTTCGTAACCAAAATGTACTCTGTGTTTTTTTGTGTATGGCATCTCGTAGTTGACCTTGAGAGGTCGTGACTACTTAACCGGACTATTGTACTCTGTGTTCGTAACCACAGAAGATATATACCCATCCCCTGAACTTGACAAGCCCGCTCATTGAGCCCCGCCAAAAAAAAAAAAAAAACTGCCCACTCATTCGAATAGCGTGAGTCATGTCGGATTTAATAGGAAATATTGCCTGTCTAGAGTATACCTTTCCTGCTCTAACTCACTCAGAGTGTAGGAAATACAATGGGAGATATATAACAGAGATATAACATCACATGTCAAACATCTCAAAACGTTTTTTCTCAGGAATGTTCCATTTTCTAAAGTGCTCTTGTAAACGAACTCGTGGAACCAACTCTTATTAAGAAGTGTGGGTGTTTTTGATTGTAACGATTGTAGCTACATAATGAAAACTTCTTGTATTAGTCTTTACGAGAGTTGTCTTTTCTCTTGTTATGTCATAGTTCTAACAATCTTTGTCTACTTCACAGGATGTAAGTTCGCTCAAATCGATTACAGCTCAATTCGGAATGCAGCCAAAGTAAAGTGCGTTTCAATTATGTTCTTTATACGCGGGATTTCAACAAAAAACAGAAACACAAAGTTACCGGTATATACAGTATGTTAACTTTCACACCTCGCACATTGAACAGCTTCACGTTAACACAATAAAACTAGCGTAACTTTATACTAAACATAGAGACTAATCCGAAATTGACGGTAACGCAGCGATTCGACCCACGCCCGCCCGCTTTGATGTTTCACCAGGCACTCACCGCTAGCGGTGGGTAACTCCGGAGGTACTGATCCAAAGGAGCCGGTACCGAACGCGGATACGTAAACCTTATTTATTCCTCACAATCCTTACCGGCACCGCGGTACCAAATGATTCCGGAGCGCGCGTTCACTGTTCACTCTCGTTCACTCGCTCAAGTCACTCGGAAGTACTCGGAACACGTCGTATCGCTCTAACTAACCAACAGTTCAATTCAAAATGTGCCAAATGATCCAGTGAACCAAATGAATTAAATGTTCTGCGAAACCGGGGAACCAAAATGAGCGAGTGAGTGCCGGTGCCAAAGGAATAAATAAGGTGAACCGGTACCGGACCCGGAGTCGGAATAAGTGAATCAATTCACTTGCCGGAATAAAGATTACCCACCGCTACTCACCGCGGCGGAGGGCGGGCGTTCCAACCGACGACAGTTCACAAGCGCGCGAAATCAAAAGGCGGCCCCGCGCATGCGTACCAGGCAGCCATGAACTATACTTCTGTGGCGGTGCGCGGGGTTGACATTTCGTTTCGCGCTTTATTCGAAACATAAAACTAATAAAATTAACAATTTAATTATAGCGAATGAGTTGCCTACATTCCACCCCCTTGTTCCTGAACATACTCGTCAGTAGGCAAAACAATGACCTTTACAACGGGTCGCTTCATAATGCCCCTACAGGTTCTGACATTCACTACTCTTATATGACCATCGCGACCTGGGTGGACTGCGCTAATCACGCCCCTAGGCCACACATTACGTGGCTGATTATCTTCTAAAATAAGAACCATGTCTCCCACCTTCACGGGCAGCACTTCGTTCAGCCACTTTTGGCGCTTCTGAAGAGTGGGGACATACTCTTTCAGCCAGCGTCGCCAAAACATGTCCGCCAGAGTCTGAGTCTTTACCCAAACCCTTCTACTGTTTAAGTCCGATGCATCAAAAATACCTAACGTAGATGCACCGGTAGCTGTACCTATCAATAAATGATTGGGAGCGATGGGCCCATCGGGGTCCATACCCACAAAAGTTAATGGCCTACTGTTTAGGTGCCCGCGCCGACAGAGTAACTCTTAGTGCAGTCTTTACCGAGCGGACAAGCCGCTCCCAACACCCACCCATGTGCGGGGCTGCAGGAGGGTTAAATTGCCATGAAATGCCCTTGGTAACTACGAAATCATGAATTTTGTCGCTCTCCATTGCCTGAATGGCTTTCAGCTCTGCGTCAGCCCCTACAAAGTTCGTGCCTCTATCACTGAACATGATAGAGGGTTGTCCACGACGAGCGATCAAGCGACGGATTGCCATTATGGCTGAGTCAGCTGTCAGTGAAGAAGCGAGCTCAACATGAACACCGCGAGTGACAAAGCAAGTAAAAATAACGCCCCATCTTTTTTCACGACGCCTTCCTATCGAAACTTCCATGGGAACAAAATAATCTAACCCGCAATGTACGAAAGCTCTTTTAGTATTCACAAGTCTAGCGGCCGGTAGATCTCCCATCTTGGGTAACGAAGGGCGAGCACGACGGACAAGACAAAGCTGACATTTTGATACGTCTGATTTGACTGTACGTCGCAACAGAGTTACCCAATCTTTTTCCCTAATACTGTTTATGACAGTTTCAGTATTGGCGTGGTGAGCGCGCTTATGATATTCAAGTGCAAAATAAAAGACGCGCGGTATAACTGTGACCATCTAAAATAATAGGATATTTCTCATCAAACCCATCATCTTCATACAAAAAAGGATCTAAATCTCGAATTTTACTATCAGCAGGTAAAGCAGTTTTTGTTTTCAGTAGTGACAACTCCTTGGGGAAAGTATAACTTGACATTGTTTCAGCAAAAGAATCTCAGGATCACGGACGTTGCTAGCTGTTAACTTCTCAACCTGCTTTTTACGACACAAACCTATAAAGGAAAGAACTCGACCCGCAGATCTAACAGCCCGTGTCCGACTAGTGAACCTATCAACATTAAATAGCGATTCATACTGTTTTACTAGGTGAACCTTCTCAAGACGCTCCAAATTCGTATAAACTGCATCGTCGAACTCGTTGGCCGGCCACTGGTCTTTGTGCCGATACAAGAAAGAGGGACCTGTAAACCACAACTTACAATTTGTAGGCCAGTACAACTTCGTGGCTTCATCAGCAGGGTTTTCTGCAGACGGCACCCAACGCCACTCACTTGGGTTGGACTTCCGGTCGATTTCTGCCAACCGATGTGAAACGAACCTCTGAAAATCACGAGGATCCGAATGTACCCATTTTAAAACTGTTTTCGAATCGGACCACATTCGTACTTCCGTGTTATTGTCAAGCCTTGCTCTTTAACAATGACGCCAGCTAACCTACATGCCAGCACAGCTGCCTGCAGTTCAAGGCGTGGCACAGATATCACCTTCAGCGGGGCGACACGAGCTTTGCCAATAACAAGCGAGACGGTTGGTTTGTCAAATTCATCCCTACCAACTAAATATGCTACTGCAGCATATGCTGATTCGCTCGCATCACCAAAAATGTGTAATTCGACAGTTGAAGGATCAAGCCTATACCAACGCGGCACTCGCATGCTACTTAGCTGTTTTATATCCTGCAGCCACCTTTCCCATTCCTTGAACTCGTTTTACTTCAGCTGATCGTCCCATCCTATACCAGACTTCCATATTTCTGTAACAGAATTTTAGACTTTATTGTGTAAGGATAAAGTAAGCCTAGAGGGATGAAGATACTCATTATAAATCTCAGAAACTGCCGTTTAGTAGGAATAACTCTTCCGTCAACTACGTCAGGTGTCACTTTTTTAAACGTTATGTCAAACGCTAACTCATCTGACTCCGCATCCAAATTATACCTAAAGTTCGTTCACTTATAGATGGAGATTTATCAAAACAGTACCGGGCAAGACAGCTGGTAATTCTTTTCGAAGCTCAGGAGAATTAGTCACCCACCCCCTGATAGAGAATCCACCAGCGGATAGTATTATGATACTATCCGCTGGTGGATTCTAAAGTAAAACTGGATTGAAAAGATATTTAAAGTTTAAATAAACATTTAAAAAAATTCTCTCTTTTTTCATAAGTTATTCTTTTTAAAAGCCATAAACTTTTTAAAACTAAAACTGGATTCAGAAACATCTTTGATCAGAATGAAGACTATCGAGGTAATCATCCATATAATGGTTTTCGTGAATTGTCTTGACGGCCTCAGGATATGAAACTTGTAACTCACATTTCTATTCAAGACATGTATGGCTGAAGCAGGCGACGACTTGGCACCGAAAATCATAGAGTCCATGACGTATGTATCAGGGTATCGCCTTCTGTCCCGGCCTCTCCAAAGAAAGAGTTGCGCGCCCTGATCTTCTTTCCTAATTTTAATACGCAGAAACATATCAGCTATGTCTGCTAAATAAGCTATTGGGCCAGATCGAAACTTAAATAATACGCTTAATAAAGAATTTAACAAGTCCGGCCCTGTTAACAAATAATCATTTAAACATGCACCCATGTATTTGGCCGCGGCATCTTAAACCAATCTCAGCTTATTTGGTTTATTCGGGTTAATGACCCCAAAATGCGGTAGGTACCATACCGGATTAACACTCAGCGGAGTTTCCAACCGCCTAGCATATTTCTCAGAAATTAACCTATAAATTTGACGAGAATACGATTCAGCATATTCGGGGTTTTTATCCATCTTACTTTCTATGCCGCGTAAACGTCTCACAGCATAATCGTAATTATCGGGTAAGTGTACAGCGTCACGTGACCACAATAATCCTCCCTTCCAGCCCCCGTCGACACGGTGACTAGTGCTATCTAGGATCATAAAGGCGCGTTCAGTCTCAACATTTTTGCGTGACACTTCTGTGATACCGATAGACTCGAGCGAAAATTGCTGTTTTACGAGTTCGTTTAAATCATCTAAATTATCAAAGACTAGAGATTTATGGATTCACAAACAGACGCGCCACAAATACCTACAGGCCCATGAACAACCCACCCTAACTTCGTAAGCGACGCCACGGGTTGTCCGGATTTACCCTGTCGTATTTCCTGGTTAATTATTAACTGCCAATTATCTTGCCCGATTAACAGTGGTGCCAACTTAGGGTAATTTACCCTAGATTTAGAGTAAAGTAAAATAAACAGGGTAATTTTTAGGGTAGAAACTCGGTGAGGGTAATTTTAGAGTAATTTTCTTGTCAAGGGTTAAGTTGAATAAATATACATGCAAATATTTGTGTACCTCAAGTCATGATTGAGTGAGCTATTCGTTTTAAAATTTCTGTGAATGCACCTAATTATCATCGATTCGAGATTTCATTAACGCACTCATTTAATTTGTTTGTTACGACTCCCTCTCCGCCTGTCTTGTTCCTTCCTACTACATATTTTCTGTGCCCGCTGACCGCTAGCAAACGCAAAGTACTTTTTATCCCACTCGCTCGACGAGTACCTACTAAAACTTCATTCTCGTTACGCCTATCATAGACTCAATGAAGTATTCAAGTACTTGGGACAAATAGGATCTTTGGAAAACACCAGTTTTATTCATGGTTTCAAATATCCATACAACTTGTCTATAATTAAGTATATTATAAGTAGATTGAATTGTCTCGTCTTGTTTATGATTTTGCATGAAATGTATCAAATATGGATAGTACCGTGCAGGAAAGCAATTTAAAAAACTTAGGGTATTTTTTTCATTTAACTTAAAATCTAGGGTAAATTGAGATCAGACTTGAGGTAAAACAAAACCAAGACATGGCAACACTGCCGATTAATAGCATTGGTTTTGCGCACGACATATCACAACAATCTAAATCTCGTAGATGCTTATTCATAACTAAAACTCTGGCGGGCACACTTTGGGTGGGTAAGTCTAAGTTATCGAGAGTACGTAAAGCGATTTCATGACACAAACCGTTGGGTCCGCGTATTAGTGCAGTCACCCTACATGAATTCTTATCAGTAACAACATGACCGCGTGCACTAACAATTTTAAACGGGGATAATGGTCCACTAAACTTACATACACTTGAATCAATTAACGACACCGTGGCAGCATCATCTTGTAATGCATAACAATTAAGTTCGACATTATTTACAATAATAGTAACCAGGCACAATTTTTAATAATGTTTTTGTGTTCCGACATCGCTCACCCATACTCGTCACTGATTCGGCGTCCGGCGGCGGTGCTTGTGCCGCTTGTGCGGTGGCCGCCAGCGCCGCGGCACCCATAGATGGGGCGCCGGCGGCGCCAGAGTTCGTGGCGCTCGACTTCTCGTAGTGGAGAAGTGTGTGATGCGGAGAACGACACTTTTCACAACGTTTTGCTCGACAACGATACCGAGAATGACTTTGCTGCAAACATTTAAAACATAGCTTATTTAACTTTACGAAGTCCCACTTTTCTTGTTCACTTTTATTTATAAACTTATCGCACTCGGGTAGTCTTTGAACCGCACTACTACACAACACGCACACATTCGATGACAACAAAGCACATGGCGATCTACTCGATGACGCAGATTCCTCGCTGGTAATGTGCACACGGTGAGTATGTTCCCGTCGCTGATGATGAGCAGGATCCGCACGCCCGGCGCGCGAAGTGCAGCAGCGGTGGGCCGGTTGCAATGACTATTATTTTGCTCGGTGCTTATGTTCAGTGGTAGGTAAAAAGCTGATGCCCTTGACAAGTGAGTGACTCAGGAACTCGAGTACAATATTTAAGTTCGGCGACACACGAAGATCTTCTTTACTATCGATGTTCATTCTTATAACAAACTCGCCGTACAGCGCTCTTTGTACGTGAGGTAATTTACTTAGTATTTCGTGCGTTATTTGGGGATTATTTATATAACTCGGCGCCACTGTCTGATACCCGTGGTAGACTTTGAATTTTATGAAGTGCATTTTCCAGTAGTAAGTTGGGGTGTCCGAACTCCTCTTCTAGGGCTTTTATGACGTCCGTTGGGTCGGACCCGGTACGCAGCAGGCCTTCTACGGCACACTTTGCCGCGCCACGGAGCGATGCTTGTAATCGTACGGTGTTCTCGAACAAGCTATACGTGGACGCGGTAGCTTCGTAGGTACGACGATACGCCAACCAGTCTACCGGGCTGCCATCAAATACGGGAAGGTCATAATTTTGTCTTGGCCGTTTCGTCATGTTCGTAATTATAACGTCGGCTAGACGAATGATGTCGGAAGCTGCGACGGTGCCAGCGGTGGTGACCTCGGGTCGAGCGACAGGCACATATTTCGGATTGGACGGGGAGGACGCCGCCGCGGGCTCATAAAGCGCGCGAACGCCGGGCGTGGCGTACGGCGCATGCGCGGAGCCGCGCGCGCTCTCTTGCGCTAGGTTTTCGGTCGGGCACGCGCCGGCCGGCACACAGGATGCTGGCGGTATATCTGCGTGCTCACATGGGGCTTGACTTGAGCTGAGCCAGTCATCCACGTTATTTTGACTACAACAAACACTGTGAGCGCGGTTTTCTGACACTTCGTCCTCGATCTCTGCGATTTCTAGCGCTAGTTTCTTTTTTATAAGCTGTTCTTTCAACTTGGCGAGTTCTTCTTCGGTCTTGTACTCGGCACGGAGGCGTAGCGCTTCGCGGCACAAGCGGCTTGACCGCGACCCGATCGACGTGGCAACGACTTCACTACGCGGGATCGTAGTGCCAAACATCGTATCTGCTTTAGGCCGTCGCTCAGTTCCAGCTTGGGCTTTGCTCCGTGTAACGTAACTTCGCTATCCATTTTGATCCGGCTCGAAGGACCAATGTTCTTTATAGGCGGGATTTCAACACAAAACAGAAACAAAAAGTTACCGGTATATACAGTATATTAGCTTTCACAACTCGCACATTGAATAGCTTCACATTAACACAATAAAACTAGCGTAAATTTATACTAAACATAGAGACTAATCCGAAATTGGCGGGAACGCATAAGTGATTCGACGCACGCCCGCACGCATTGATGTTTCACAAGGCACTCACAAAGTCACAATTCGACTGACGCGGCGGACGGCGGGCGTTCCAGCCGACGGTTAACAAGCGTGCGAAATCAAAAGGCGGCCCCGCGCATGCGTACCAGGCAGCCATGAACTATACTTCTGTGGCGGTGCGCGGGGTTGACATTTCGTTTCGCGATTTATTCGAAACATAAAACTAATAAAATTAACAATTTAATTAAAGCGAGTTGTCTACAAATTAAAAAGCAAAAACAAATGCGTTACAGCGAACGGTTAAAACGAAGTTAGACTAGTAACAAAGAAATGATTTTACTACTAGAAGGGTCACTATGTGATTCTAGGAAGTTAACGATATAAAAACAATCGAAATGAATTAATAACGCGAACAAAAAATATTAGCGCGGGGCGGAATTAACTAGCGTTGATTCATGGCGAAAGCTTCTAGATCACTGGTCGACGGACGCTCTCGACTGCGCTCGTGGGTGACAGTGGGGTGGCGGCGGCGCAGGGCGTGGTAACTTCTGTGTGCGTACGAGCCTTCCGCCATGCCGGTTTTTTTGTGTATGGCATCTCGTAGTTGACCTTGAGAGGTCGTGACTACTTAACCGGACTATCCTGTGGCTGCTTTAAGCGGACTCAAAGCCTCCAGCCAGGGGCGTAAAACTACTTAAATTACTAAGCGAACGCTCGCTAAGGGCACCCCCTGTGGGGTACGGACCTCGGCTTAGGGCGTCGCTGACGGGAGGACAGCAAGGTGGGACAGGCTGGATTTGGATTATATTATTATTATTCGGGGAATTTAAAGCTACAGGCTCAGCTACGGCGCGGGCTGGCACTTCGTCGAGCAAGGGTCGGGGAGGACAGTTACGTCGGGGTCTTCGCGAGGGACCTCGGCGGCGAGGTCGGAATGTCGGTCTGTGTTTGTGCACTGTTCTGGTGGCCCTACTATTGTCCTGGATGAGAGTTATGTGGTCATCAGGATCGGTGAGGGAATATAGCTAGCGGCCTTGACAACCAGAGGGTTGCGGTGATTCGCGGCGGTCTCGAAGAACGCTTTGAAATGCGTTTCATAAACTGGCGGATGGTGGGAATCCTGAGGTCAACGTGGAGGATTTCGTTGCGAACGTACCAGGGGGAGCCTGTAATCCTACGCAGGAACTTGTTCTGGAGGGTCTGCATTCAATTGAAGCGATGGGGCTTGGCGTGTGCAAAGACTGCACTGGCATAGGTCATGATCGAGCGGATGCACGCTGTGTAGATACGCAATTTGCACTTTAGTGACAATTTGCTACGTGCATTTAGGACGAAGTGGAGTCTACCTAGAGCGAAGGCGGCGCGCGAACTAGCCGCCTTAATGTGCTCTGAAAAAGAGAGGTGTTCGTCGAGAACCACACCTAGGTATTTGGCTCGCTTCTCTCAAGGGATCGGCTTGCCGAACATGGTGTAGCCACCACTCATCACAGCACCTTACCACGTTTCACATTCATTCATCGACAACAAGTATTTCTTCCACCTTCTACTGAACCAAAGTCTTCCTAAAATGGTGATCGGTCGAGGGGGGCAGGGGGTATGACGCGGCTTCGAGAATAGAACCGCTTGACTTTTGTCGGGATTTACTTCAATTCTCCACTTCCTAAACCAAGCGCCAAGCTTGTTGACTTGGGTTTGGAGAATGCGAGATATCGAGTCTGGATCGCGGCCGATGTAGTAAATGGCCGTGTCGTCTGCGAACAGAGCCAACTGCGCCTACTACACTTGGGCATATCGCTGGTGAATACCGTGAATGCGAGAAGAGAAATCACAGAGCCCTGAGGGACTCCTGCGCGAATGGGGTGGGGGGAGGATAGCGCTCCTTCGATTCGATAACGGAAGGTGCGGTTCGACAAAAAGTCCCGTAAGATGAGCACGAGACGATCTGGCACACATAGTTGGTACAGCTTATACAGCATGTAACGAAAACCCTGTCCGATCCTGAAGGGTATTATTTGGTATCGTAGTGCGTACACAAATACGTAATCATTTAATGGATACGAGATAATTATTTTTCCCCAATGAAAACAATTAATTTAAAAAATTAAAAATAATCATACCAAAGGCAACACTGATCGCTCGACAGGGTTCACCAGAGTTCACCTACAGTTTCGTGTCAAAGAAGCCGCCTGAGCGCGGAGGTCTTTTGTCGCATGCCGCCAAAGAAACGTAGGACTAAAGACATCTACGTTTTGCCTACGCGTAGGTATCAGCTGATATTTTATTGTAGGCTTACGCACAATGACCCCGATTTCTGACCTTCTGTTTATCAAGAAACAATTATTATTGAGTTAATGTGATGTGCTTTTGGCAATGTACCCGCTGTAGGTATCAGTTTATTAAAACATTTTCTTGTTACATACCTCTATCTATCTAGAACATTAGTACACATTCGACACCTTTTTATTAAATTTGCACGTACTCTACGCAGCGCACATGTGTACGATTTGAGTGACTCGAAAGCTTCCACAAACCGAGCTGTTACTTCGATTTTAGAATCACACATTCACTCACAAATAAAAATTAACATATTCAAATATTCCTGATTGGTATACGACATTGTTCGCGATACGATAGCGGCACGTGATACGTACGGACATCCGATCGCAAGCTATCTCCACGTGAGACTGACAACTAGCGGTGGGTAACTCCGGAGGTACTGATCCAAAGGAGCCGGTACCGAACGCGGATACGTAAACCTTATTTATTCCTCACAATCCTTACCGGCACCGCGGTACCAAATGATTCCGGAGCGCGCGTTCACTGTTCACTCTCGTTCACTCGCTCAAGTCACTCGGAAGTACTCGGAACACGTCTTATCGCTCTAACTAACCAACTGTTCAATTCAAAATGTGCCAAATGATCCAGTGAACCAAATGAATAAAATGTTCTGCGAAACCGGGGAACCAAAATGAGCGAGTGAGTGCCGGTGCCAAAGGAATAAATAAGGTGAACCGGTACCGGACCCGGAGTCGGAATAAGTGAATCAATTCACTTGCCGGAATAAAGATTACCCACCGCTACTGGCAACCAACTCGGCTACATCAAAGGGTCGAGGACTCGTTATGAGTACTTACAATGCGGCTAGAGCACGGCGCACAGTGGGTCGAAACTATGATTTTAGTGACTTAGGGCTCAACTTTGCTTTTTCACTTTTTTTTTTATGCGGATGGGTAGAGCTCATTAACCTCAATAATAATTGTTCTGATGTATTATTTCCTAAACTTTATACTTTGGGTAGAAAAATGTGTTTTGTTATTTTTTTGTATGGAGCGGCTCAAATAAACTTAAATTCCTGCTAAGTAGCGTGTGATCCCGCGTTGAAACTTTATTTTTCATATACCTTGTCTGGTCTATTATCATTTGATGCTATAAACAAATGCATAAAGTTGCAACTCTGCCAAATAAATGGATCGAAAAAAATGAAAAAATACATAGAATAAAAAGCTTAATTTTTTACTTTCGTAAGTTATTTTAAGTTAAATTTGATATGGAATAGTAAGTAAAAGCACGTAATAATACACATAATTACTTAGCAACTAACAACAATACATTTAAAAGGTCCCTAATTAGCTTAAATTTACTAATACTACATATATTAGTAAATTTAAGCTAATTAGGGACCTTTATTTAAAAATGTGGATATGAAATCAATTAATTTCTATTTGTGTGTTTAATTACTGTAATTAGCTTAACCTTTTACCTTATAAAATAACAATGTTTTTCACTTTTAGTCATTACTGTAATATTAATTAGGATAATTAGTTAATGAGGGTAGTAGAAAAATTAGTAAACATTGTTTGTCACTGGATTCTGGAAGTATAAAATGACCATAATTTATTATATACTAACTAGTGTTCGTTTATTCGTACTACTACTAACATCTCGTGATTCTGATCGTCCCTTTTTCGTTATAATGGATAATTTAGTTAACAATTTAGATTTATTTATGATTTTAAGAGAGCAGGTCAAGTCACTGTCGGATAGTCAAAAATTCTTTCAATTCCTACAACATAAAATAAACGTGACCGAAGAGAACAGTGTTGAGCTCCAAAAATTCTGTACGCGCTTTTGTTCAAATACAAGTGCAAGATGGGAACGAAGTAGTCGCACGTTAGCACAGTTTGTAAGAAAAAATGGTGATTGGTTGGAACGTGCAATAAACTGGCCCGAAGGAATGATACCTGAAGCTGTGAACACTGAACAGGAAAGGCTCGAGATTTGTAATACTGAAGATGTCGAAAATCTACCACCATCTACTACAGAAGCTTCGACAACTACATTTACACCTCGAAAACCTTTCGAGGAATTGGGCTCCAGGCAAAAACGACGACGCGTTGATCAAATTAACCAATCGCTTTCGTTATCCCCGGATGAACTTAAAGCTACTACAATTGCTAGTTTAAGAAACACCGGAAATGAGGATGTAGGAAAAATTATGAACCATTTACTAAATCACCCCGAAGATCTAGAAAAAGTTAAAGAGTGTTTAAGTACAAGTAAACCGAAAAGTAGTACATATTCACCCGATAAGGCACTGTCTTTATTAGTTTCACTTAAATTAAGTAAGTGGCAGTATATAAGCCTAAGAGAAGCAGCAAGTGAAAATAGGTCTGATTTATACCCTTCTTATTATAAAATAAAACAAGCGAAGGCAAAATGTTATCCAGGGAAAGAAGACATAATTATAACTGAAGAAGGAGCTGCTATTAAACTGCAAGCTTTACTCAACTTGACGGTATCTAGGCTTTTAGAAGTGATTACTTTAGATTTGGATTCGCCAACTGAGTTACTGCTAATAAGCAAATGGGGTTTTGATGGAGCCTCAGGTCAAAGTAATTATAAACAAAAGACTGAAGCAGAGTTTGATGACTCAACTATCTTCATGGCCAGTCTAGTTCCTATAAGGCTTCAACAATGTGATGGAACAATTGTTTGGGAAAACGATCGACCCTCATCAACTTTCTATTGCCGTCCGATAATGTTCAAATTTACCAAAGAAACGCAGTCAACAGTGGTAACTATAAAAGCTAGCATAACCGAAGAAATAGAAACACTTCAGCCAATCAAGTTCAATCAAGTTGAAGTTAAGCATCAATTGCACTTGACGATGATAGACGGCAAAATATCGTCATATTTGTCAGACACATCTTCAGCTGTCTGTGATATCTGCAAAGCAAAACCGTCAGAGATGAACAATTTAGAGTCACTTGCTCAAAAAGAGAACAACGAAGAAGTGTTCCAGTATGGAATGTCATCTTTACATGCCTGGATAAGAAGCATGGAGTGCTTACTTCATATCGGTAAATATAATTTTATTAGTTCATAATTTTTTTCACGTTATATAGTTACTTGTGAGATTTTTATTTAAGTGATATTTCTTTTTGTTTGCAGCTTATCGTTTGGACTTCAAAAAATGGAGTTGCAGGGGCGATGACAAAGAAAAAATGTCACTCAGAAAGAGCGCTATACAGCAAGCGTTTAAGAAAGAATGCGGTTTACTTATTGACGTAGTCAAGCAAGGAGTAGGCACAACCAATGATGGCAATACTGCCAGAAGATTTTTTAGGGATGCAGAAACAACAGCTCGCATAACAGGAATAGATAAAGATTTAATAGAAAGGTTTCATGTGATTCTTCAGACGGTTGCATCTGGAGAGAGCGTGGATCTTTCTAAGTTTTCCGAATTTTGTAGAGATACTGCACAATTGTACGTTCACTTATATCCCTGGTATTATATGCCTTCCAGTATACATAAATTGTTAGTACATGGGAGTGATATAATTAAGCACTTTGGTGCCATACCTATAGGTAAACTGTCGGAAGAGGCAGCGGAAGCTCGTAATAAAGATTTCCGGAAATATAGAGAGAGTCATTCTAGAAAGGTAAGTAGAACGGCGACAAATGAGGATATTATACACAATCTTCTTTTGTCTTCTGATCCAAAGATCACAAGTCTAAGACCTCGAATGGTGAAACAAAATATAATGGTTCTCTCTCCAAAAGTCAAAGAGCTTCTGCTGATTTTTCCCACAGAATCCGATATAGATTTTATTGATGTAGATAATTTACAAGATAGTCATAGCGATAGTGAATAAGATTTTTTGGTAGTTTGTAAGTTTCTTCTTTTTTTTATTAGTTTATAAATGTCAAACTCATAATTGAAAGGAAATAGTAATGTTTGATGTTGTTTATAGTTAGTTTTTAGTTTGCTTGTGTTAGTTGTAGTAATGTTAGTTTACCTTTACTAATTTGTATTATTATGTACCTATCTTTACTCACTATTCAGTATTAAATCTAACTTAAAATAACATTTCATAAACATGTTAAAGTCATTAAAACAAAGAAATTGAAATTCATAGATCCCTAATTAGCTTAAATTTACTACTACTACATATATTAGTAAATTTAAGCTAATTAGGGACCTTTTAAATGTATTATGATTAGTGTGATTAGCTTTAAATTTACTAATACTACATATATTAGTAAATTTAAGCTAATTAGGGACCTTTTAAATGTATTATGATTAGTGTTGTTGACCTTTTAAATGTATTGTTGTTAGTTGTTAAGTAACTATGTGTATTATTACGTGCTTTTACTTACTATTCCATATCAAATTTAACTTAAAAGAACTTACGAAAGTAAAAAATGTAGCTTTTTATTCTATATATTTTTTCATTTTTTTCGATCCATTTATTTGGCAGAGTTGCAACTTTATGCACACGTTAATAGCATCAAATGATAATAGACTAGACAAGGTATATGAAAAATAAAGTTTCAACGCGGGATCACACGCTACTTAGCAGGAATTGTAAGGTTATTTGATCCGCTCCATACAAAAAAATAACAAAACACATTTTTCTACCCAAAGTATAAAGTTTAGGAAAAAATACATCAGAACAATTATTGTTGAGGTTAATGAGCTCTATCCATCCACATGAGGAAAAAAGTAAAAAAGCAAAGTTGAGCCCTAAGTCACTAAAATCATAGTTTCGACCCACTGTGCGGCGGTGTCCTTTGAAATAAAAATAGGCAAAAAATAAAAGATTTCGCCGGCAGGTGGAGTGTTGTCAACTTATGAAAATTTACCATATTATTTAGTGTTAAGTTTCGCATGGTAACTGAAAATAAAAAAATCAATAACTTTTGGTTTTTATGAGTTTCTTTATTTTTTTTATTTTTTCTAGTACGTATGTTAAACCAGGAATACGCCTTTTTTGGATCGGACAGGGTTTTTGTTACATATTGTACAGTAAGCCATTGTGCCAGACATTGTCAAACGCTTTCGCTATGTCAAAGAAAACAGCACCCGTCATCAAACCTCGTTGGAAACCGAAGTTGATGTTTTCGACGATACGGTGGACCTGTTGTACGCACGAGTGTTGGGTTCTAAAACCATACTGTTCGTTGGGGATGAGGCCTTTTGTCTCGGCTTTAGTCTCTGAGACGCTTATAAATAAGCCTCTCATCGATTTTGCCGAGGACATTGAGCAAACTGATGGGGCGGTAACTCGTAGGCTTCAGGATACCGATGACGGTGGCTTCTTCAAATGCTTGTGAGAAGATGTTATTGCTCAGAGCACCATTGAAGATGGTGGTCAGTAGCATTATCAGGTGGGCAGTGAAAAGTTGGAATACCCTATTGGTGATTCCATCTGAGCCGGGGGCTTTACGAGCCTTAAGACCTTTAATGAGGTCGTGCACTTCATCTGGCGTGACGGGGGGCAGTGGATAACTCTGGGTCTTCGACGGGAGGGAGGGAGGCTCTATGTTCGATTTCGGCATCGACCTCAGAGAGGTGAGCTTGGTCTACTGGTTGAAAGCTAGGCGAGCATTGGGCTTCTAGACTGTCGGCTAGAAGCTCAGCCATGTTTTGTCGGGGCGGATCAGGGGGGGCATGGAGACTATTTCTCCGGATCTGAGTTTCCTCTGGAGATGCCAGAAGGCTAGGTGGGTGGGCTCTAGTTCACTCAGCATCCTGTCCCAGCAGCCGGCGGTACGCAGCTCCTCTATGCGTGTTCTTACAATACGCTGTAAGTAACGCATATGGGCTTCGTGATGATCGCGTCGCAGGGGAAGTTGCTGTAAGCACGCACAGCCGCGTTCTTCTCATTCAACAGTTCACGTACATCGTCCGGCAACTTCCAGCGACGGAGGACCGGAAGTCCGCTTGAAGAATTTCCCTTGAAAATGAGGCGATCGCGGCCGTCGTGTCAGCAATAGAGTCAAAATGATCAGGGATTGGGTCCAATTGGGCGATCGCTTACTTTCCTCCAGTCCGTTACCACTTTGGTGGGAGGGGGTTGGGTGGAGTCGGGCAGATCTATGCGGGGGACCAGTTTCATTACTACTGGACGGTGATCAGAAGCGAGCTCTTGTACAACTTCAATAGAGTCCAACTGTAGGTTGATGTTCTGTAGAAGCGCCACGTCGAGCACATCGGCGGTGTGATTGGGATCGGGGGGAAAGTGAGTGGTAGTCAGCGCGATGACATCCAAATTCTGAGAGGAGGAAAGGTTGAACAAGTGTCTCCCTTTGGAAGAGTTCCTGGTACCCGCTATGATAACGGAGTCACTCAGGCTAAATAGGACAGAGAGATCTTCAGTAAGGAGTTGGAAATTCTCCGAAGTATTCATGGGGGGGGGGGATGTAGGCCGATACTATGGTGATCGGTTGATGACCTGTCATGCCAAGCCGACAGCAAGACACTTCCAATCGTGAAAGTGTGGGAGGGTCAATGGGAATGCAGTAAACGCATCCTGTCATTGAGAACTGTACGATAGTTTGCGATTGACGGATTCCGGTAGCTGGGCTTGAGGAAGGTTTCCTGAACAAGGAGGATGTCGATGTGGTGGTCGCGGAGGAACTCGCTGATTTCAGCGCGTTGTCGCAGGATGCCATTGGCATTGAAATAACCTAGCTTTAGGGATCGGGGTGTTCTCGCGAGGATTCCTTTATCCATTATTAGGGTTAGGTTGGTTGGTAAAGGACATCAGGGCTTGCGTAATATCCGGGTACGCATTGTATATACTCTGTATCATGAAAATGTTGCCGGCATTTCTGGCGGCAACAATTTCGCTGGCCTTTTCCTGACGCGAGGGGTAAGGAAGGCCGTGAACGTGCTTGAGATCACGTTGAAGGCGTCCATAGGGTTCTGGCCGACCACACGGGTGGCTGCGGGTGGAGCTGAAGCGGCGAGAATGGCTTTGTTGACGGGCACAGGAATGCCTGGGGGTGCGTTGACGCGGATGCGGGGGTCCATTAGTGGAGGGATGGCCGCAGGTGGTGAAGGTAGTTCCAGGGCGAGGGCCTCTGAGAACTGAGTCGCTCCTGGTTTTGTGACGTTGGCCACGCGTGGGCGTAGCGGGGGCTTTCCCTTTGCTGACGGGCGTCTGCGCGCTTCGTCAGCTTGGGAGAAGAGGATTTGGCAGCCTTGGGGCACCCACGATAGTTGGCCAGATGGCCTGACTCGCCGCACAGCACACAGTTTGGCGGCTTGTGCACAAGGTACGGTCCTTGGGACGGGAGCAGTCTGCAGTGCCGGTTTCCCCCAGGCAATTGACGCATCTGGGTTTGGCATGGCAGTGCATCTGCGAATGCCCGTATAGCTGGCAGCGGTGACACTGTCCTATGACACCGGTCTTAAACGGCTTTTCGATCTGCAATCCGGTGAGGTTGCAGATGGCTCGGACATAAAGATGGGGTGGTGACCCTCAGTAGGAGGACAGACAACGAGGACCATGTCAAATGGCACTCTGCCTCTGGCGCGGTGCATCCGGTGCACTTCGGTGACGGGGACGTTCTGCGACTGAAGGTCGGCTTTAATTTCGTCCGCGGGGATTTCCTTGGGGATCCTACGGATCACAACCCTTACTTGACGGTCTTCGGGGAGGGCGTAGGTGTGGAAGGACACACCTCTTAAACGTAAGGTTTTGGTTAGTTCCCTGTAGTCGCTAGACGTAGGGACTATTACCTTGAGAGAGGGCTTGGCAGCACTGCGGCTGAGGGAATAGGGCAGTGGCGGATGGAGCCACGGGAGTGGAGGTAGAGTTGTCAATTAGAGGTTTTTTGATCCTTGGATCAGGACTCACTTTCACTTTGAGACTCCTGTTCTTCGAACCGACCGTCTTAAAGACGCCTTCGTCGGAAGAGGGGGAGGAGCAGTGCGAGTCGCTCTCATCTAGATAAGGCGAGGTCGGGCGAGGGGATGGCTCGCTGGTGTCCATGTGGACAGCCGGCGGCGAGCAACTTGAAAGTTGCGACGGAGAGGGAGAGGGCTCTAGGGCATCGCTGAATGAAGCGATGTCTGAGCTGGCGGTGCCTACTTGGTCAGAGGGACCGGGGACGGACTGCTGCAGAGCAGCGAATTTCGCGCCATATCTGGCGAGGAAGTCGGGGTCCTTAAAGAGGACCTCCTTGAAGAACGCCACTATTAGGGCGTCCTCCATGGTCGGAGTGGGGGGACAACTTAAGAGAGGGAATGGTGGAAATTAAGTTTCCACTAGCCTAATCCTATACCTAACTCCCCGGGTGGATTGGTCCAGGGATGAGTTCCCTCCCTGTCGGGTGTAGACAGGGAGGTGTCTACCTATTGGTGACCCATAAGCTTGTAAACCCGTCGCCAGTCTTATTGTGCGAATGGGGCCCTGACCAGTCTAGCGCGAAGGGTGTAGACACACCCTAAAGACACTAGGTGAGTAGCTGTGGAAGGAAGACTGTACACCAGAGCCGACTAGGAGATACCCCAAGGCCGGTTAACTCTGGGACCCGTCCAATTAACTGCCTCGCCCTGAAGGGGTTTCGGCTTTGTGATTGGGTCAACACCCCACTCGGCTTCGTTGGCACCGTATGGTTTCCACCGAGGACCACGAAACTGTGGTTTTACCCAGAAGGGGCCTAGTGAAGCTACTCACAAACGTCTGTTGAAGAAATGAGATTTGCCTTGAAAAAGGCACTTTTTAATTGATTAAAATCGCAACAATTTCTTGATTGGATTTTAAATCGTTGTAGTCGGGGCGACTACGATGACGTCACGTGATAACGACGAAAATAACACGAAAACACAACACTGAGCCGGGAGCGGGAGAGCGCACAGAAACGTCCGCCCGCGGCGAGAGTCGAGCGTCGAGTGCATGCCGGCCATTTCTTTGTTTGTTTGGCGTCTCCCAGGTCAACCTATGGGGTTGTAGTCTGCTTAAGCGGACTTGCCTGTGGTTGCCCTAATAAATTAAGGCCTCCAGCCAGGACTTATAAGCATGCCGTCCAGCTGTGCCGGCAAGATAAATAGTAGTCTATGCCGGCAGGCTCGTACGCACACACATACATGGCGCGCACACTGGCGCGCTCGCCATCGCTCCGACTAAACCCAAGGGGTAGACAGAAACTCTGTTGACACAAAAATACAATGTTAGTGTGGTCTTATTAACATGACGCCACAGGACCCACTTACAAATAAAAGGGCCGCCCTAATTGTATCGTTCAGGGAACCTTATAGTCCGCCCTGAACAAGTAGTACGCAATGGGCGCGTATCTTGTGTCTCACGGCTGTGTGTCTCACTCTCAACGCCATCACGGCATGCATAGGCTGGTTTTACCCTGTCAATCGAAACCTTGACAGTTTTGTTGTTGAGCACAATGTCGAACGTCTTGAGACTCCTTGTAATGACCTTGTGTGGGCACTGTAAGGTGGTTCTAGCGATCCACGAAGCAGGTCTTGACGCAAGAACACATGCGACGTGGTATGCAAGTCCTTGTACTCAAACACCTTGTGCTGTGAATGGAAAATTGCTAGACACGGCGTAGGTCGGACATTCTTTGTCGTAGAGTGCGGACATAATCTGGATAATCTACCTTGCTGGTTGTTGCGGTGAAAAACTCACCGGGGACGCGTAACTGCTCTCCAGACACCAACTCTGCTGGTGAACATTGGAGATCCTCTTTGCACGCTGTCCGTAACCCTAATAGTACCACAGGTAGAGAACTCACCCAATCCTTCGTGCCGTGCGACATCAAAGCGGCTTTGAGCGTGCGATGGAAACGCTCAATCATACCGTTGGAGGCTGGGTGGTACTTTCACGGACGCCTTCGCACGAGGGTGGCTAAGGCTGTGCAACGAATCGAACACACGTCGTCTGTGGGTCAGTATCACGAAAGGTCTGTGTTTTGACAAGGAAACGTCACAATAAATATTCACGTCAGAACCTAGTACTTTCGCTAACTTGAGTGTTAACGAATGGTTACCCCTCAGAAGCTGATGTAGCTCTGGATCATCACGCTACGCATGGGCAAGATGAGATCCAGTGGCGCAGTGACTGCCTCAATCCGAGACAACGCACCGGCCACGTGGTTGTCCTGCCCGGACACGTGCTGTCGTCAGTCGTCAGTCGTGAACTGCGAAATGAAATACAGTTGATTAATTTGTCTTGGTGAACCTTGTTGGTCCTTCTTTTTAAATTCGCTTATCAGCGGCCTATGATCAGTGTAAACCGTGAAACACTGTGCTTCTACCATGAGGCGAAAATGTTTGCTGGCCTCGTAAATTGCGAGAAGTTCACGATCATAAGCGCTGTATTTCTGCTGCGTCGGGCTCATCTTCTTTGAATAAAAAGCTAAGGGTTGCCAAACGTCATCCACTCTCTGCTGTAATACGGCTCCCAGGGAAACATTAGAGACAGCTACTACGAGTGCCAGCTGCGCATCGGCAATTGGGTGAACCAAAAGTACTGCACCTGAAAGGCTTTGCTTGCAATGCTCAAAAACCTCTAACAACTGGGAAGTCCAATTAACTGATTTTGATCCTTTCATGTCTGTGCCTGCCAAAAATCGTTGAGTCGCGCTGTAATCACCGCAGGGCCTCCAAGTGTCGTCGTGTTTGGTCAGGTGTAGGGCAGACGCCCAAGGTCCACTGGAAACACGAGCTGTCCCTTCCTTAACCATTGCTTGGAACTCTGACTTAGCTATCGTTAATCGATCAGGCGCTAAACGGCGTGGCCGGAAGAAAACCGGTGGTACGGGCGTAGTGTTAATAAAATGTACGGTTGAATGACGTACCTCTCTAGGTGCACCGAACGGCCGTGAGTTGGTCGAAAATTCTCGCAACAGCTCATGGTACCGAGAAGTACCAGTAACAGCCTTGACGCTGGGAATCTCCATCTTCGCAAAAGCTCCGCTAACCGAAAGGTTAGTAAATCCGTCGATCAACCTGCTGATGTGGCAATCTACCGAAATTTTGTAGTGTGAAAGAAAATCATACCCAATAATTGGTTTGGTCACATCGGCGACGATTAAATTCCAGCTAAACTCCCTGCGTAGACCTAAATTCAGCTGCCAATTTATATATCCGTACGTGGACAGAATTATTAGCTGCGCTGAGGTCGTAATGGGGAAGGTCGGGCAAAGCTTATTGTAGATGGCGGGACCATAGCTAGGTCCCTACGGCCTTTTATAAATTTGACATTTCGTTCATTCATTCCATTTTGTGTTCATTCATGAGTTTGATTTTATTTCACTATTTTGGTATTTTCGGTTATTTCAGTATTTTATATCAAGTACTTGACATGGAAAGTGACAGAATTTTAAACCTTGAATATTTCCTCGTAATCACTTTCTTCAAAATGTTTCTGACACTAACTCGAACTCAAAAAAATCTCTACGAATAGCTTTATACCACAATCTTCTAATTTTAGGGTCTCTCGGGAAATGGTGCACTCCAATTTCGGAGTATCTAGGTACATAATAACGCGTCAATTTTCACTAAAATAAAATAAAACCACATCACGCCTTGTATTATTAGCTTGTGTTGGGAACTAGCTACGACAGCGCCATTTTGACAGTTGCCTTCCCCATTTACACGTGTCCGCTTCTCATTTAAATAGCTGGGGGGTAGACGCACAGATCGGAACCAGTATCAACTAGAAAAGGTTTTCTAGAATGTAGATCTGTGACGAATAAACGGCCGGAAATACTGCAGCAATCTCTCGCCGTATTCAGCGACTGGCTTTGGCGTTTTCCGAAACGTAATCACACGGCTTAATGCAGTGATTAGCTTTCCCGCCAAACTTTTAAAATAATAAATAATATAATAAATCATTTAATTCATGCAACAAAGACCCATAGCATAAATACCATATAGCCTAACATAGATAATTATAAAAACCACAAAATCATAAAAACACTGCATTTGGAAGCTTGGTTTTGGTCGTGCTTCCCTGCAACGTCTGTACACAACTCCTGCCGGCCAAAAATCTGAGCTAAGGAAGACTGCCTTCGGCATCGCTGGAACCTGGAGGATGTAGGACTTAAAGTTTATAGTCCTGGTTGACTCCAACCGCCAAATTATGGTAATACCAGCTCGTGCTGCGATTGTCCGCCATTTTGGATGGACGGTCTCTGGAACGGCTGCGTGAATGTGAATATAGCCAGTTAAGGCTCCCGTTTGACCTACCTTCTGTACTTGGTCGTCGATCCACTGCAGTGGATAACTCGTCCAGCTTCCGCGTGAGATTGGCTGTCTCCGTACGCATCTCTAATAAGCTCCCTGGAAAGGATGAAGCACTCGCAACCTGGGCCACTGGGTTCACCGGAGCGATCTCTAAAATCCGGCTCCGCGACATAATACAGTCAATATTCAACAAACTGTAAACAACGTTTTTTATAGCTCTTAGTAGTGACGATTTGTTATGTTTTGTGTTTAGACGACTTTCCCACTATTTATTTACGTAACAAAACAACAAGAAAATATAAAATCACATTGCTGTATTAGATGATCGCCGACGACAGTAATCGTGCCGCGGATATTAACATGCATGTCACGACAATTTGGGCAGGACGACTACTCTTGTCACGAGTTCAAGACACAACAAAGACGCTCTAGGCGCGGTTACTATAGCTCAGAAATTATTTAAAAATGAACAATCAATTAAAAGCTAATGTATAAATATATTTATGTATAATAGGCGTAGGTTTCTTGTTTAGAAAAAAGGAAGGTATGTATATCAATGAATAAGCCTCATTTTGAATACTTTTTATTTTTTATTTACACACGAAGAATATTTTTTTTATATTTCGATCAGGTTCCTTGGGGAAAGATGTTTAGTTTCACGGGTAGAATCACCCCTTGAAATATAAAAAATAAGCTGAGACTAAAAAAAAGCGGCAAATTAAAAAAAAAAATGGTCAGGTATCCCTAGATCAACTAGATAAAAACGTATTTGATACTTGATTTTTAAGCAGAATAAGCTTTTATTATCATAAAAGGTTGTAAGTCACATAGAAATTAATACTACACAATAATTTATGTTTTATATAAGGTAAATAAAATAAAATAAAATATATTTTTTCAAGGTATTGTGTTTCTGATTTCAATAATGTATCAGTTTCTTGCAAGTTTTTCATTTTATCAATTGAAGTACGGATTGCGTCAAGCTTCCGAGGATCAGCAATGCATTTGTCTACAATAAACACAAATGATGAATGTTACAAATATTTTACGATTTCTCATCGCTATATTCAATTGTGATTCCACATGAAAAACCATTATATTTATAGACCAGCAGCTTGCGTAACACATTTTCGTAAACGATTACGAAATACGATGATTTCGTAATCTGTTGTATTTTGACAGTTCTGTTGAACATTCATTGCGTTATTTAGATTATTGAGTACAATTTTTTATCGAACAGGAGGGACATCGTTATCGCGCTCACGCCAACTCGGAACGGGTGTAAGCGCGCTCAAATCGATTACAACCCAATTCGGAATTCGGCCATAGTCTGTGCTGTCAAGTGTCATCGACATCACGTACTCTGCGAGCGAACGACTGTACGACGACCGAAAAGTCCGAAAACCGACGCGAAGGGACGAACAAAAACAGTTTACAAAGTACTTTTTATGCAGTTTAGCTTGCTTTCTATTAAATTTAATTTGTTTTTTATTTTGCAGCAAAGAGTACTTTATGTATTGCTTTGCAGTTTATATTCTCCTATGGTTTACATGTTCTGTATTTACAATACAATTACAATAATCTCCGTGAAGGCTTTTTTGTTGGGTTATGTGGGTTTATAACTTGGCTAGTCCAAGACAGATTCATAACATAAAACTAGAAAATGTAGGCATGTACTTATTACCTCCAAATAATAAATGTTATCTACTTTGTTTGTCTTCACTTGTTGACTTTAGTATTCTTAGTTCATTGAATACAAAATGAATCATCGTTGACATGGCATTTACTTTTAGAAAATATTATTATAAATATACAAAGTGTATTGTGGTATCGGTGTTGCTTGCTTTTTTCATACATATTTTTATCGCAATTAGTTTGTTTCCGTCAATAAATGATAATTTATTGAAAAAGAATGGTTATGGATCCACTGCTCGACAAGTGGTCGACGAAGTTTCGGCCAGGAAGAACAATGTTGGATTTAATGATGATGAAGACTTGCCCTCAAATAATAAGAATCACAACAAGCTCTTGACAAATCTAAGGCTAGAAGAGCTGGATTTCAAACCTCCTTGTGAAATAAAGAGTAGAGAAGCTATATCTGCTATTCACCGTGCTAAAACACAAAAATGCAAACAGCAAATAGTCAATAAAACATGCCTTATACAAAGTGGAAATTTTTATTCAGAAAAGTTACCTAATGGTTGCCTTAGTGGACAGACAACTTATGGGAAATACCTGGGATGCTATGCAGATGAGAAGAAGTTGAGATTGCTTACAGGTTTCTATGGCAATTATGCAAACACTAATTCACCTACTGCCTGTTTGGATATCTGCATACAAGCTGGATTTCTGTATGCTGGAGTTCAATATGCGTAAGTTTATTTTGTACTAACAACGTAATGTTTCAGCTCCCAACATTGAAATCAATTAGTCTACCAGGACCCTTTTGCCCCCAGGTGTAATCAAATCAAATCATTTATTTCAAGAATACACACATGTAGAATTTGCACAAGATTACAAAATATTACAAGATTACAAAATTACACATTAATGATCATTTATATAGGTATTATTACAAAACTATTAATACCAATATTACATTAAAATAGATAAGTAATACTCTAGCTGGAATATTAATTGCCATATACGAAGGACTAGTTTACCTCATATATGGCCCTCACTATTCCATTGTCAGATTCATGTATATGGTTCATAAAAGAGGCCTGCGACTTTATCATGACTGTGTGTAAGTCATCTACCCTGTTTTCAGCAAACATGCCGGACGCACTACACTGCCAAGGCAGGCCCAGTATGCATCTGAATGCATTATTATATTGAACACGCAGAGTGTTGTAAGCATGCTGTGTGTATTTGTACCATAGGGCACAGGTGTAAAGGTTCCGGGTGTATGCTTTAAACAGAGTGATTTTTACAGCAAATAGTTGTGCCAGCATATTACTTTTGTCAGTGAGAGATCGTCTCTGTCTTTCAATGTCAGCGTTCAGATTTCAGTCAGTATATGACCTAAATATTTGAAGCCCTGGACAAATTCCAACTTAATAACAATAAAACTTATATTGTGTCTCGTTCAATGTATTAAGATGCCAGTGTTGGTTTCGGGGGCCACCTAACTTCATAATTAAATACTACTGAAAAGAAAAGAGGAATGCCCATTTTTCACCTGACTATGTATAGAAATGAAATAAATCTTAAAAAACAGCTTATTAAATTTTATATTAATTACGCTTATCACAATGTTAAAAGAAACGCAGGTTTTTTTTTAAATTTTGTTTTTTGTTATGCTTATTCTACTTCAAGGGTAAACATATTAGCATGTTTTGAACGCATCTGTACAACCATTTTTTACAACGTTCCATTTTACACACTGCTACTTGACTTTATTCAACTCAGTTTCTGAGTTTCATACATTATTTTACGTTTTATTTACTTAGTAAGTATTTATTTTTTACTGTCAATGTATAATACAGATTATTTAAAAATAAATGAATAATTAAATTAATGAACCATGCAATATGTAATTGAGTTAGGATGATTGAAACGTATTTTTTTGACGTTTGACATTTAATGCTCGACATTCAATATAAATTGACAATCATCGAGAGGCTAAGCAGTGACATATGGGCAGCTGGTTTTAAGGAATTCACAAAGTAAAAAAGACGTTTTAGAACATAGATATGTATTATTAAGTAAGTATTACTATTTTAGACTAAACTTCGAGTGTTAAATAATTCGTTCTAGCACATTTATTTCTTTATAGCGGCAAATCCTAACCTAAAAAGTATCATTAATATTTTTTGGACTTCGTGGCGTTTCAATTGTGAAAATGACCTTATGACATTATTTTCTAAACTTACAGGTAGTGTTTCTACTATACCTTATAACTATACATAAACTTTTATTATCAGGTTTTGAAATGTATGGGAAGTGGGCATTGTTCTTTGGGTCACCTTGCCGAATGGGATTTTGGGGTTTATATATACATCTATACAAATAAATAAATTTAAGTGTCAGTTTGTAACATCTAAACAACTTTTTACTAATTGCATGAAATTTATATGATACTTAGAACATAAAAATATTTTTACGAAGCTAGTAAATTATTAAATTAACCAAGAGTTTCCATACTATACAAATGAAAAAACATTTAATCAATATTTTTGATGATAAGGGCATTATCAACCATCAAGAGCCAATTAATAGCTGATAAGGCCTAAATTTTTCAATAACAAACATGTCAAACATTTATTAAGTATTGATATATTTTTCAGGTCTGAGTGTTTTTGTGGAGAGAATCTTCCACAGGCTTCAGCTGCTGTTGCTGATCATCTGTGTGACATGAAATGCCCTGGAAATGTAACTCAACATTGTGGAGGTTACTTTACAATGAATATTTATGAAACTGGTTTATCTAGTAAGTTATTTTTAATTCAATAGTTAAAATTTGAAATGTAGTCTTAAATAATTTTCAAAATGAGAACAAAAATATCTATAAAAATCCTTGAAAACTACAGTGTTCGAGGTGCCAATTTACAATTGTCAAAAAGCTTTCTCAAATTATCTGCTAAATGACAAAACAAGTGGTTACCTCACAGGTTTTTAATGTGGTGGTATACATCGTCGTTTGCACAAAGAGGAAATACATATTTTGACAAAATACTTAGGGGTATTTCTAAAACTTTTAAAGGGCTCCTATTTCCATCATTTTTTTATCACATACATCAATCATTAATAAAGAACAGGATACATAATCCCATGCAAAAGTTCTCTTAGAACTGTCGCCAATTGTGTTTACGTAATTTTAGTTGAAATTATGTAATATAATTTTATTTAGGGACATAAAGGTTATGTAGTACCTACATGAGGGACTTACAAACTAAGCATTTTTTTAATTTTTATTTACATGGTGCAGGTACAACATCGATCACTAATAAAAGAACTAGATACACAATCCCATACAAAAGTTCTCTTAAAACTGTCGCCAAATTATGTTTACGTTATTTAAGTTAAAATAAATATACTTTAATGAAAATTCAACCTTAAATGCTACGCTTAAAGTTGTATTCCCAAAGCTACGAGGGAGCGTTTTTTTGTTCGCGGAATGGGGGATAAGGGGTGGAAATAAAAAAACCAAATTATTTTTCCTTTTCAATATATTCACCTGCAAGACGGATACATTTTTCAGATCTTTCAATTAGTTTATTTATACCCTCATAAAAAAAAGTTTTCTCTTTGTCTTCAAAATACGCCGAAACTGCCTCCTTGACTTCATCATCGGTGGTAATTTTTTTACCCCGCAGCTCTTTTTTCATTTTTGGAAACAGGTAAGAATCACTCGGGGCCAGGTCTGGGCTGTAGAGTGGGTGATTCAAAATATCGAAGCCCACTTTATGCAGGGCAGCCAACGCAACGCGGCTCTTGTGGACGGGCGCGTTGTCGTGCAAAAGCAACACACCTTTCGTCAATTTTCCCCGTCTTTTCTCTTTAATGGCTTCTTTTAGTCGCTCTTATATTGAAGCGTAGTATTCTCCGGTTATAGAAACACCTTTATCTTTGTAATCAATCAATAATATTCCTTCAGAGTCCCAAAAAACCGTTGCCATGAGTTTCCCAGCCGACTGTGACACCTTAAACTTCTTGGGAGGTGCTGAGCCCTTTTTATGCCACTGCATGGAGTCTTGTTTCAACTCAGGTTCATAATGATGAACCCAAGTTTCATCTCCAGTAACAAGTCGACTCAATACAGCATCCTTGTCTTCATTACAGAGGTCCAAAAATGCACGTGAACACTACGCGCTGTTGTTTTTGCGGCGGCGTGAGCATTCTCGGCACCCATCTTGCACTGACCTTAGTCATGCCAAGATGATCGTGCAGGATTTTAAAAATGGTTGTATCGGATACTCCAACCATTTCTGCGAGTTGTTTCTTCTTTAGTCGAGCATCGTCGAGTACAATTTTCTCAACTTTTTGGATGAGTTCTGGCGTGGTCACCTCGGTGCTCCTGCCCGGCCTCGGGTCGTCTTCAAGGGATTCCCTGCCTTGTTTAAATAAACTGTGCCACTTGTAAACCAAGGTTTTTCCTGGACAAGAGTCACCATAAACCAATGACATCTCATTCAGTATAGTCGCAACTGATTTTCCTTGCTTGGTAAGGAACTTTATATCGGCACGATATTCGATTTTTTCCATATTTCACTTTTCACTCCCGATTATGTTGCTTGGTTGACGATAACTCAAAGACTAATAGTCTAATTACAATGAAACCTCGTATTTATACTAATTATGAGTCACTGAACACGTTACGAACTAATGAGCCTAATCCCCCCCCTACAACCCTCTCATTCCGCGAACTAAAAACGCACCCTCGTATGTACAAAAAGCAATACATTTTTACGAGCGATAGTCGCTGGTCAACATACATCAAAACAAATTCAACCTTACACGCATGTTTCAAAGTCGGAAATACAAAGTGCCAAATGAAAGCGATTAAATTTTACGACCGAGGATCGCCGCTAGGACAAGGAATGAGTGGAGTGAGTCGAACTGTATATTTTTTTTGTTTGTAATGTAATTATAAATATTTTTTTTTTATGTCGTCTATGCATCAAAAAGTTGGTGTAGGTAATAAAGCATCTCTTATTCTATGTTGTATAAGTGTAATGATTGTAATTTACCTGAATGTAAATATGGTTTTGGATAGGCACCACATTAAAATAATAATAAAACTAAAAATTATACAGTCATAATTATTTATTTATTCTTTCATTTGTGATAAAATAATAAATTTATTGCTTGACAAACAATTTATATCAAAATTCAATAGTGACTAAATATAAAAAGTAAGTACAGAAAGTTCTTGTTAAATCAAAAAGAAATTGTTGATGCATATACACAGAATGATGTAAAAAAATACGGACACAACTGGCTAACACATTTAATTAACCCATGTTATTAATTTCCTTGAAATTAAATGAGTTTATTATATAGTCGTCTTTTCGATAGATTTTTTTGTTTTTCCGTGTATTGTATAGCCTTGTGTTTCTTTTCGTAGTCACACTCACCATCACTCGTCATCACTTTAAAAAAGTTCTTCGAACATACAACGATTCCTTGGGTCTGGGAAAGAATTCTTCGGATCTTTGTCGTGCTATAACTGATATCCATTCTCCACACCTGACTGGATCTCGAGGAAAGCTAAAAAAACAAAAATGAAATCTACAAAATGTTCTATAATATTTATAGAAGCAGTAAAGAAGTCACATAATACAAAAAATAAAACAATAATACAATAAAAAAAACATAAAAACATAACATCACGCCTTGTTTCCCCGAAGGGTTGGGCAGAGGTGTACCTATAGTACACCCACATTTCGCCAGTTATGTTTAAGTCCCATGTAATAGGGGGCGAGCCTATTGCCATCTACCGGGCACAAATCCAGACTTCAACAACATACAATAATAAAATAAAAAAGAAACAATAGAGTCTCCAACAATGGAACAGAGTCAACGCACGTAACCCGAACAATTTAAGTGGGCATGCGATAGTGTGATTAAATACGTTAACTAAGAGTATTTACAACTGAGATGCTTTATAACTCCTGCTGTTTATTAGGAATTAATTTAAAAAAAAAAATGTTTTACGATGATTTCTTGACAAAATACCAATATTTACAACACAGTGATAACAATAATATAATGGTAATATTAAAACTTACCGAAAATATGAAACTCCATCCTTTCTTAGCGTCCTAGATGTGTTATTTTAACAGTTTTTAAACGCGCAACGAGGCATGTTTACCGTTCGAGCGTTCGAATGCTACTAAATTAAAAGCGCACCCGAATGTTCAAATGGGTGCGCGTTTGGTGAGGACACTTTTTGTCGCTGATTGTGTATCTAGTTCTTTATTAGTGATCGATGTGATCAATGCATATTTGTTATGTTTTTTTGCAATTTCATTATTTGTATTTGAACATTTATAATATTAATTTGCATCATCAGCATCCCTGTTACTTGAAAAAACACATAATACATTTCTTTTATGAAAATATAATGTGTTAAATGTAAATGTATGTATTTAAGCTTAGTTTATGTTCAGGTACTCAAACTTCTTAAGGGATCATTCAGTTTACTCATCATTTTGAACAATTTTTAATAAAGCACCAACCAACAAGCAAACAAAGTACATTTGTGTTCACATTGATTGACACAATGTACAGGACAGTTGTTTATTTTTGTCCCAATTTAGGGTTGGTACCATAGTAAATATAAGTTCCAGTAGCATGGCATGTAACACTTGAAGTATGTAAGAAGTTGTTAGTAAGAGTTGTCAGCAAGATGAGTTTAAATTATCACCAGTGTCAGGAATAGGTAGAGTATAAATACCAAAACTTGGCGGGAAGGTATAACATGGAGTGGTTAAAACCACCAAAAATTTTAATTTATTTTTATTGCATCCCGCAATCCCGGGAACTGGTATTAAGTAGTATTAATAGTCGCAGTAAGTTTAAAAATTTAGGAAAATGATCTCTAACGTAAATATCCTAATATAAACACGTTTTCGGGATCCCGGGTTTTTTTTACAAATTTGCACCTCTCACGTCTGTAGACGTTGAGAGGTCATTTTCCTCTTACAAGTGGATTCTAAGTGTAAAACGAAACAGACTGAAAGTCGAAAATATAGAAAAGAAAATAGTTATCTATTTCAATTTCCTACAGCGAGGAAATATTAGTCCCAATACGGACTCTGGCACTGAATATTGATTTTTAAACTTTGTAAGTTGGACTCGATTACTTGACCCAACCAATCATTAGATTATATTGGTTTATATCCTGGACATACTGAGTACACTGCAGTGAAATGTTAAAATATTTGCGCTGCTGCAGTTAATTTGGACACATGGAAAATATTTTGTAACTTCGTATTTTAAAAAATGTTATTAGAAAATACATTTATCTATTACAATTCGCTACAGCGAGTAAATATTAGTCCCAATACGAACTCTGACACTGAATATTGATTTTGAAACTTTGTAATTTGGACTCGATTACTTGACCCAACCAATCATTACATTATATTGGTTTATATACTGGACGTACTGAGTACATTGCAGTGAAATGTTACAATATTTGCGCTGTTGCAGTTAATTTGGACACATGGAAAATACTTTGTAACTTCGTATTTAAAAAAATGTTATTAGAAAATCCTTTTATTTTTATTTGTATGGGTTCTTTCATTTCCAAAGATCCCGTGGTACTTTTAACTTACGTTAAGTAGTTAGCTCAAGTTAAGTAGTTAATGATAATTTCAAAATTCCGGGATCCCGAAAATGTGTTTATAGTACAATATGTACGTTAGAGATCATTGCCCTAAATTTTTAAACTTACTGCGACAATTAATACTACTTAATACCAGTTTCCGGGATTGCGGGATGCAATAAAAATTAAATAAAATGTTTGGTGCCAAGTTTAGGTATTTATACTCTACCTATTCCGGACACTGATTATCACACACAGATTTTGTGACACGATAAGATTATTAGACGTACCAATCACAAATTAAATTAATTGGATGCTTATCAGCGGTTTTCGTGTTACTATGTAATTTGTCAACTAACCAAAATCATATTAAAAATTATTATGAACAGCTGTTGACTTCGTCTGCTATCCGGGAAGAAAAGTAACCTATGTCCTTAGCCAGGATACAGTAAACAAATAGTTTGTTGCATTTGAGTCCTGACGGTATGTACAATAATTTTGCGGTGGCTCCGCGATGGTACATAAAGCATACAATATGATGTTCATAATCAACAGTTAAGTAACCCTTTAAACAAAATGAAATAATCCCCTTCAAAAACTTTTAAAACGTGTATCTTCTTCACGTTTACATTGATTTAACAGATTTTTTCGATTATGTAATTTTAACTATGCCTTCTTTGAAATTACATTATTTGCACGAACATTTTTAATAGTAGTCATCATGCCAATTATATTGTACTACATTCTGCCCGCGACTTCGGCTGCTTGAAATTCCCGTTTCCCCCGACCCATCGCATCGCATCGCATCACTTGCCCGCGCTATTACTTTGTTTTCACTTAGCGTTCTTTCTGACGTTTTTTCTTTTTGCGCGGCTCCTAAGAGTCCTAGCTTGATGTCAAATAGCCGATAGCCTTCCTCAACTGGTAGTTCCAGAGATTACCCCCTAAATATAAACTTACAAACAAATGTTACCTCTTTATAATATTAAGTATAGTCTAGCTAACCCGACAGACCTAGACGTCCTGTCTAAACTGTTTTAAAATCCCATAAAAAAGGATGTTTAGTTTCCAGAATTTGAAAATTTTCTGGGAAACTTTTAAAATTTTCTCATTCCCTAGAAACCTAAATCGGACAAATACGAACATTTTAAAACGAAAAATTACCAAATCTGTCCATGTTTTATTTTTCGCCTTTATGGCAAAGGCCTCCCTTACGTAGTCATTTCTACTCCTCTTTGTCTTGAGCTAGTGTTGGCCGACGACGACGAGCTTGAGGCCTACAGAGGGGCTGTAGGCGTCAAGCTCGTCCCGCCATCTTGTCCTCGGTCTGCCTCGATGTCGGACTTTTTCTGGGACCCGCTTGTTGGTAGATTTGGCCCATGACTCATTCCACATGCGGCTTAGATGCTTTTTTGGTGACGGCGGCGATTTGTGTTTCGGAACGCAGCACTGTGTTCCTAACATGGTCCGTTAATCTGACTCCAATAAAGCTGGTTCTATTACTCGCTGGCAAACCTCAAGCTTGAAGCTTAAAGTTCTCACGTGACGCGCAAAATACTTTCCAGATGTTTCGTTCTTAAATTAAAGATTTAAATAAATGGAAACTCATAGGGAACAGTTTTTAAAACTACGGGGAAGTTTTTCCCACATTCCTTTTCTTTAATATTTGGTCTCCTATTGGTAATGAAAAACCACCAAAGGGAAGCCATGTACTCAAAAGGCTTATGGACCATTGGTGTGCCTTTTTCGGTGTTATACCACTGAAAATCTCAAATGAATGTAGTCATGCAAATTGTTTTCCTTTGGGATAAGTTTTCTCCTAAACTGTAAATATTCTCTGTCATGTGGATCCACCACATGTAGGTACAGAGATAAGTATATAGTTAACAGTAGTTTACAGATATAAGTATATAGTTTAAAAAAATATCTTTCTGGACCATTGTAAATGGGCCAGCCTGTATATTATATGTTTTACATTGGCAAATGTTAAAGTTATCATATTTTGCTTTTCAGAATTTACTGCGAGGATACCTAAAACAGCGAGCATTAAAAAGGAGCCCGTTCAAATTGTGTTCCTATTGACGCTGAATGGGCGTGCATTGAGACAAGTACATCGACTGATAAACGCTTTGTACAGAAGCAATCATTACTTTTATATTCATGTTGATAAGGTAAGTCATACAACTGCTTCGTAGATGGATTTTTAATGAAACATATAAAAACATGTTGTTATTTTTTAATGAATCTTAATAAATAGGTAATTTGCAAGTAATTCTAAACTGAGTCACTATCTAAATATAATAATCTATTGGAGTCAAATACCGATGGGGTTAAAAACTGAAAACTCGTAATAGGTAGCAGCACTGAGTGGCAATTCCCGTATTTTTAAGAACATTCGCATTAGAATCTCATACATATATATATAAATATATATATACATACATTATTGATAAGTTTTGGTTATTTCTGAGATGAGATTGCGACTTGAATTTGAACGTTTTATGTGAATATTATGTTCACTGTTGTGTTAATCACAAATTAAACGAAAACTAGAAAAAGATGTATGCGACTTAAAGTGTAGCACAATTAAAAGACGAGCTAAGGAATGGGGAAGCGTAGTAGACGCTTAGTAAAACTAGTAAAAAACAACTTTAGTGAAAAGCCAAATAAATTGGGAACCTTTAGTTTTATCTGCTACTTTCTGCTGGGGAGTTTGTTGCGCCACTTCTTTTTCCCAGCTAAAGCACTGTGGTGAAGGGCGGGCGTTTTGGGGGACTGTCTTATGTAATTTTGACGTTCGAAAAGTGCTGATTCTCAGCCTAATTTGAATAAATGACATTTGATTTGATTATCCGAAGGCGTTTGAGTGGTTAACACCACAAGAGCCTTTAATAAAAACAGACATGGTTCTCTGTTGTATGAAAAGGAGCATAACTTGGTTACGAATGGAAGGGAAGTCTGGAAGAGGGGGCAACTAGAATCAATTCAATTTTTTTGTAAATTTTGATGAATAAAAGTACCATTTATTTTATTTGAAACAAATTATTTGACTGACAAAGGCGTATATTAATTTATTAAGCGTAAAACAAGTCGCTTGTTTACAATAAATATATGGATTGATTCTTGGATTAGTGATAGTGGGCAAGTGTCAGTGTTTAACCCCATGTTTTTTTTTTCTTTGCCATGGGTACACCAATAAGAACAGTCGGCGTATTATAGTGTTCATTTCTTTTTTACTTATAGTTGATCATTCTAAGAGCTAGAAAATATTAAAATATTATAATTGAGAGTTGTTTAACAACCAAACCTTATAAGAGATTTTTTTGAAAGCATTACTCTTGTTTGTTTCAGCGCCAAGATTACTTGCACAGGAAACTATCTGCCTTAGAACAGTTCCCAAATATTAAATTAGCCTCAAGTAGATTTTCTACCATATGGGGTGGTGCGTCTTTGCTCAAAATGTTATTGGCAGCTATGAAAGATTTTATGGCGTTGGGATGGAAATGGGATTTCGTTATAAATTTGAGTGAAAGTGATTTCCCCATAAAGTCATTAGAAGAATTGGAAAACTTCTTGTCTGCAAATAAAGGTCTTAACTTTGTGAAATCACATGGACGAGAAGTACAGAGGTTCATAAAAAAACAGGGCCTCGACAAAACGTTTATTGAATGTGACACGCATATGTGGCGAGTCGGTGAAAGAAAGTTACCAAGAGGTATAGTAATAGATGGCGGAAGCGATTGGATTGCGTTGTCACCAGAATTCGTTTCATATGTAGTTGGAAAACAAGATGAGCTCTTAACTGGATTGGATGTAATATTTCAACATACTCTGTTACCAGCAGAGTCATTTTTCCATACAGCATTAAGAAATTCTCATTTTTGTGATTCATATGTCGACAATAATTTGCACGTTACCAACTGGAAAAGAAAATTGGGGTGCAAATGTCAATATAAACACGTGGTTGATTGGTGCGGGTGTTCCCCTAACGATTTCAGAACTGAAGACTGGCCGAGAATTCAGAATACTCAAGACCGACAACTATTTTTTGCTCGCAAGTTTGAACCTATAATAAATCAAGAAATAATAAACAGAGTAGAGAAATACATCGGATTTAAGGATCATTATTTGATGCCGAACTTAGAGGCATATTGGCAAAGTATATATAATATAGAAGATTTGACTGCTAGTTCAGATGATTTAATATTAACTCACTCTGGAAGTATTATTCGGCATAACGCAAGAATTCTTTTAGAAGAAGGTTGTCGAATAGGACCCATTGAAATTATTGAAATTAATTCTTATAATCATGCAGATATTTATAAGGGAAATTTAATATTACATAAAGCAATTGTACATGATCACATAGAAATATTAATAGAGACTTGGTATAAACCTATAAAACATATAGAATTAAATTTAGAAAATCCTTTTGTAGATAATATTAAATTGTTTAGAGTAAGTTCTGACTATGATCAGAAAGAAATAACATTTAAGAACTTAGCAAATGTTTTAGGTCCTTTGTCTGAACCTGTTTTACTATATGAATTTTCAGCTCAGTTAGATACCAGTGTAAATTTGACTTTAATTTGGTTAGATCCTACAGGGGCCATTGGTGACGTTAATATTATACATGTAGAAGAAAACAATCTTACAAATTTTATAAAACCTAACTTAAAAGCACCGCTTTTACCTGGAATTTGGAAAGTAGGGTTATTTCAACTAAATAGACTAATAGTATCAACTAAGTTTCTTATATCACCGCTAGAATATTTCTCTGGTAAAGACTTGACACATCAAGAATCTAGTATAATTCATAGTGGATCTCAAAATTCATACAAAAACTTTTCAAATATAAAACCAAAGAACTTTCTTCCTGGTTATGAAGAGAGTATATTGTTACAAAAAATATCCCAGTCAAATGTCCAGAGAATAAACCAAGATTTAAAAGAATGGATAGATGGACTAAGTTTAGAGTTTTACAATGTATTAGGTTCATGTATCATGTTGAATAATGAAATCAAAGATAAATTAATATGTGGTAATCATAAATTTGAAAACTGTATGTTAACACAGTGGAGTTCCTTAACACCGGATCCTAAAGGTACAATAGGAAAACTAAATAAGATAAATGGACGAATGGAAAGAGTATGACAAATAATTATTTCGCAGTTTTTGTTTTATTGTTAAAGGTACCTATACTAATTCTTTGGTTTTAATTAATGCACAAAAGGTACTTTTAGTACCCGTTCATACACGGCAGAAACCTTGCTGCATCTTAATGAAAATGCACATGTAAATAAGAATCGAGCGGCAACCGGGCGTTAGACGCCGTGTATGGACGGGTACTTAGGCTGCTTCTCGACCAAAGATGTGCGGGGATGTATAGTGTGTGAGACCCACAAATACAATCGCTTCTTTTTTAGAAGAATTTAATGATCATTTTATAATCCTTTAATGAAACTTGTTGTTGCTTTGCACAAGGTTCGATGCTCTGGGCTCAAAGAGCACGAAATACGTGTCTATCTCGTGTACTGTGTCGATTGACAGAGTAATCAGGTAAAAACATTTCAGAGATGAATGGCGTAAGTTTTTACTTTCTGAGAATTTCGAGTTCAAAAATATTTTTTTGAGAGTATAATAATTCTTATACAGGTATAACCATATTTATTTGCTCAAGCAAAGGATTGTAGTATTTGTTGATAATACAGTTTTACAATATAAGTTCTATATCTACAATCGTGTGGGTCTGCCCTGCTCTCCTAGCTCGGCTATGAAAACAGTCTGATCCCATAGAAGTATAGTAATGACGTGAATTTACATCGCGCCTGTGATGTACTGTTGCAATTTCAGAGTATTGAGTTTCACATTTTTTTGTTGTAAGATGTTTAGTTTTAAGTTTAAATAAGTTTGAATGAAGAGCATAATTGAATGTATTAATACATTATGCTCTTTATTAAAATTTATGATTAAATAAGAACCGGAGGAGAATTTAATTTATTTTATAATCAAATTGTTTTGGATTTTTCTCCATTTTTCCTAAGAAACACATTTAAACTGACTGTTTTGTAATCTGAACAATATTTCCTTTACTTTTATAAAACTCATGGGCTAAAAATAAAACGAATAATTTGTTAGTGGAAAAAGCTTTGTTATTTTCACCCGTTTTTTTTTATAAAGGACCTTCTCAAGACCATATAAATCGTAATCAGACGTCTCACATAATATCAAACCTTCCAATATATAAAGTAAAGGATATCCCACCAAAAACATTCTGTAAAAACTAGCCAAGTCTCGATGGAGCTGCTTGTTTATCCCTAAAAAAGTAATGAAATCTAGACAAAGTCGTTCGTCGTTATTGGTGGGATTTCACTTCTTTTTGAAGAAACGGGCAAAGCAGAAGGAGAGGCATTCGCCCAGCAGTGGGACGCTATAGGCTGGATTAAATAAGAAGATGTGTCCCACTACGCTGGGTTTTTGCAATGATAGTCGATTTTATATGTACCAATAGTAGAAGGGGGCATTACCATATCTCCAATACAGCTGAGACCAGCTGAGGGTTCTTCATCAGATACTTCAGACCTTCGATTTTTGACATCAAATGAAGCGGCCCACCAAGTTGAATATTTTTTGGAAAGGCGGTATGTCGATCTCTAATAGTTTGGAATAAAAAAAAATGAACGTGGGCTAATATGAAGGTTACGTTGTGATCGATCAATTTACGGCAGTACCGATTTTTTACAAGTAAAAAACATGGTTTCAATTCATAAATTTGCTTTATTTAAATACTTTACAAAACAGATGTAGGTACAATGGCATCAAGTTTTGCTAGTGGCTAAATTTATTTGTATAGTTAACATCATCGTCATTCATTGCCTGTGATTTAATTTTTAATTTTAAAGTTAGAGTTGAGAAAAACTATGGACATTTTTAGGAACGTAATTGGGATGTTGAATATTTTTTTTTATTTTTGTAAATACTGTTTGTTTCCAAATAGCGCAAACTATTACAAAAAGTGTAAAAGCTTTAAAAAATTGCCAAGTTATAAACGTTTTAAGATAATTGTTATACAAGGACAGCATTATCGTAGAAGTGGCGTCACGACTATGTAACTTCGCGCCGTACATTGTCAGTACCGAGCGACAAGGACGGCAATAATCCCCTCCAAAAACATTTAAAGCGTGCGTGTACCTTCTTCAAATTTACACCGATTTAACCGATTTTTTCGATTATCACATTTTTACTATGGCGTCTTTGAAATTACATTATTTTTATGAACATTTTCAATATTAGTCATCATCCCAATTGCTATTGATATTTTAAGTAAAGGCGAGATAGGTGCTGGTGTAGTTATAACCTTTTTATGTAAGTCTTTTTTGAAGATGGAATTTTGGGTAGGTTATGTTTTTACATAAAATATCATTGAATCTTGATCTTGATCACATTCATTTTAGATTCGGCACAGAAGCCTGTCCAATGTATGTTATAGCTACGCATGGCTGGGGGCATTGGTCGTGGTTGGTCTGCTATAGTGCCACTTTTTCATCTAAATCCTTTCGATGATGATGATAAAAGAAGAAACTGAATGTCTGAAATCAAACCCTGACAGGATGAAAAATAGGCATTCAGTTTATACGAAAGATGTAATTTCTTCGGTTTAGAAACTTTGAACTTGGTAGAAATACTTCTTTATGTAAATACAAAAGATCGTTATGTTAATTTTTTTAATAACTACCTACTACCACTTAAAGTGTTCAAGTTCGTAATCCGCGCGGACGAAGTCGCGGGCTAACTATTAGTCCTCCTAAATGTAGCTAGCTTCACTCACACAAAGATCCGAGGCGAATACGACGACGGTACCTGATAGGTTTCCTATATATCAAAAGGAGTTTACATTTTCATTTGAATTATTTGCTGAGTCGCTATTTTGATTAATCCATTGAAGTCTTCGTGCAAATGCGACCTCCAAAATTTACATCTGCCCCACACAATTGCAGGATAATTTGGTGATGAGATTCCTTGAAATATTCTTGCTATACTTCTCCCAGAAAAAATACAATCTTTGTATATACATATGATAGATCGAACATCTGATATGACTCGCTCCACATCCAAGGGTCTTTCTTCTAAAGTCATATGAGCTGGTAAATTATCTCTTTCGAAATAGTTCCTAATAGTACTTTTTAACTCATTGGAAATTTTTACAAGAGCGTCGTTAGATAACTGTATATTTTCCAAAGAATAGTTTCCTATCTTGTGGAAAGCTATATTACATTCTTCTAACTGGTATAACCGCGCTTTTTCTTGAGAAACCACAGAATTATGTAAATCATCCAAAATACTGTCAAGTTCTGTTGGACTTAGATCTCCTCTAGCTCTGATTCTAAAACCAAGAGTATTAAACTCTACTTTTAAATGAGATCTTTGCGAGGTCCCTGATTCAGTATTCCACTCTAAATTTTTTAATTGGTACTTAGTTACACCACTTTCCAAGCCAATAGCTGCTGCAACCTCAATGACATTGAATTCTAGGACACTACTTGTCATTATCCCAGGGTCTCTTTTGTTCTCCAATAATAGTGCCATTGCCAGAGGTCGACACGACTTTGCTGCGTCATGTATTTTTTTCGGACCCCCATAAGAAGAAATTTTACAGTTTATGTAAGCATTATTAAGAAATTTAATGTACTGTTTAGGATGAAGTTCAACATAACATAACAGAGTAGCAATATTTTCAGAAGGCAAATCCAGTTCTTCTACTGTTGCATCTGTAGGGATTCCCACTTCATGACCCTTACAATAGCTATGTGATGAAACATTATCACATTTAGCACATTCACAAGGAATAAACAATTTCGAAAGTAATTTTCTTATTGTAGGTCTATCAATAGAGTTTGCATGTATGTGCTTCAAAAGTTCATTTTTGTCACTACTACCATTACTTAAAATTATATGGCAGTAAGCAAGTTGGCCATCCCTACCAGCTCTTCCAACTTCTTGCACATAAGATTCAAAACTGCTGGGCATGTTATAATGTATAATACATCTAATATCTGATTTGTTTATGCCCATACCAAAAGCAACTGTTGCAACTATTATTCGAAGTGTACCATCCATGAAATGCTTTTGTATTTTTTTCCTCTGTGCAGCAGACATGCCAGCATGATAAGCTTCTGCAATGTAAGACATTCTTTTTCTTTTGTTCTTTTTGCTCTCCATGTTGACTTTACCAGTTTCTTGTAGGCAAGATCTTAGCACAGCTGCCACCCTTTCACACTCATCTCTCCTTATGCAATATACTATTATTGCATTAAATTGTATTATTTGTTCCGATAACAAGTATGACACCAGAGCTTTATCTTTATCTTTTTCAATAGAAACCGATAGGCAAAGGTTATCAGGCAGGGCTGGATTCCTAATAACTCCATTAGCCCCATCAGGGATATTTATATGACTGATTATACTCTTTATAGTTGTCTGACTTGCAGTTGCAGTTAATCCCAGAATACAATTAACTTTTAATTTTTCTCTTAAAACCCGGCAAATCATAAGATAACTTGGTCTAAAATTATGACTCCATTGTGAAACACAATGTGCCTCATCTATACACGCAAAAGCAATTGGAGGGAGGGACTTGAACAGACCTGATAATCCATTGGATGAATCGCCTGCTATTAAGGCTTCGGGAGAAATAAGTAGGATATTTAACAAACCATCCTTCAAACACTGCAAGATTTTACCCCTCTGTGTCTGAGATTGATTTGTATGGTAACAACCTGCCTTAATGAATTCTGGGACATTCAACACTTGATCTTCCATAAGAGAAACTAATGGAGAAATTACTAGTGTAATACATCTATAATGTTGTCCATAGAGATAAGCAGGAAGTTGATAACAAAGTGATTTTCCACCTCCAGTAGACAAAATAAGTAGAGTAGACTTCCCACATAAAATTCGCTTTATGGCATTTTCTTGTCCAGGGCGAAATGATTGATGGCCGAATTTTTCAAGAGCCTGCTTTAAATCAACTGAAATATTTTCTTCATAATTATTGTACAGAGGTTTGATGCCACTGCCATCATCGTCAGTTGATTCAGCTAACATTTTCATAAAAGAATCCGGAATTTGACTAGGTTCAAACATAGATTCTTGTAATTGATCAGTTATTGATTGAGTACTGCTAGATGGTTCAGATGCATACTTTTGCATATCTTCTAAAGTAGGAATATTATTTTCATTATAACAATCTAATGGCAAAAGTGTTTCCCCTTTATGTGATCTACAGTACCTAGCCATGTGCCCAGTTTCTCCACACTTAAAACATGCAATCTTACCAGACTCAGGAAATTCCATACCACCATGAAGACTCTTTGTCTTACTTTTCCATAGTTGTTTTTTATACTTGCTATAGTTGATATTTTTCTTTCCTCGTACAAACACTTTTTTCTCAATATTAATTTTAACAAAGTTCTCATTTAACGTTCCAGACTTGATTTTATTGTCCAAACTACTAATTTCTTTGGAGTCCTCAAGCTTGTCACACTTATCAACAGGACTAACTTTCTTGAGCACATTGGAAATTTGCAAGTGACGAGGCTGTATATCTTTTTCTAAACCATATGGAATATATTCCTGAAAATCTAGAGGTTGTTGTTCTACACTGCTGGCATAACTTTTGTTGCTTTTATGTTGGTTCTTAGTCATATTCTTGGTCTCTGTAACACCCACTTGAATAATATTTGGTTGACAAGGATGGTCTTGCAGAACATCTTTTTTACTTCCACAGTTATGTTTATGCTTAATATCTTCTACATAATCTTTTTCTATTTTCCGCTTCTTCAGAGCAGGTTTCAACTTACCACTGACAATATCTTCATCTTCTGACTCACTGTTTTCTACATAATCACAGTGCTTTTCTTTGATATCCAACACTTTTATGTTTCCTAATCCAAATTTTTCAGGCTCATTTGAATGTTCAGTTTCAACTCCAGTGGCTCTATCAAGCCATGCATCATTTAATTGTCTTATCAATGGTCTTTCTTTTAAGTCCGATTTTCTGGATACATAACAAGTTGATGCAATATTTTTACTGATATTAGGCCCTTCAGAAATTGTATATGAACAATGTAACTTTGGATTCGTATTTAATTCAGTATCAGTATTATTGTATGTAGGTCCTTGGCTGTTGTGTGTTATTATTTCAGTACTAAATGATTTGTTTTCAATTGTAGGCTGAGTTCTAGGTAATGTAAGCTTTCTTGGGTTTCTCAAAGAAAATTTTCGATTTTGGAACAGTTTTTTGGATAGATTTTCAGTGAATGGAGGAAAAGTTTTACAATTTTGTTGGAGATCTGAATTTGATAACAACTTCTCTAACTCTTGGCCACTTGGTAGTGTAGGAATCTCTGGTTGCGGACTTGTAGACTCACTGGTTAAGTGTTCCACCTGATGTGCAGCTTCCGGCGACATGATGGGTTCATCATCAATATCACAAATCGACAGTGAGTTCTCAAGAGCATTGCTCTTAAGTTGAAAGTATTTCTTGTAGGCATATTTAATTTTCACCGGCGCTTCCTTGATATCGAATTTCGTAGGTGTTCGACGATACTTTAACTTGAAGTCCTTTTCCCAACTTTTAACTATGAGCTTACATTTCAAATAAGCTTTGTCTTTCTTTATTGTTTCAATGACTTCCATATTACAATCAGTAACTTTCGCTGGTTTCCCAAATCAGTAACAGCTTTTATTATTTCGTCAGCTCAATCTGACTTTCAACTGGATGCAGGCTAAGGATTTCAACTGCAACTCTTCATTGTGAGGTTTTCCTGGACTGATTTGTTACTGGCAAGTGGGCCAGCTCCTTACGAGTGTTATAAACAATAGAGCTATCCACACAGCTATAGCTTTATTTTAAAATTAATGGTTGGCTACTGCATGTTTGACAGCATTTGACAGAAATGCACTTGACATATTAAGGGTACATTCCGAATTATACCATAATCGCTCACAAATTGTAAAACTTTTCCTCCATTCACTGAAAATCAATCCAAAACCCTGTTCCAAAATCGAAAATTTTCTTTGAGAAACCCAAGAAAGCTTACATTACCTCACATCAATAATTTGCGTTCTTTGAGAAACCCAAGAAAGCTTACATTACCTCACATCAATAATTTGCGTTCTTTGAGAAACCCAAGAAAGCTTACATTACCTCACATCAATAATTTGCGTTCTGATTTAGGCCGCATTCCGAGTTAGACCAAAATCGCTGACAGCGCTCACATCGATAATTAGCGTTCCGATTTAGGTATCACGATTATGACAGCTGACAATTCGCTCACAGTGATATTTTTAAAGGGCATGGTCGGCGTTATCCCAAGATGGCGCATGTCATGACGTCATCTATGACGATTCACGGGACATCGTTATCGCACTCACGCTAACTCGGAACGGGTGTAAGCGCGCTCAAATCGATTACATCCCAATTCGGAAAGCAGCCTTAATCATCACGAAATTATGACAGCTGAGAGCTGTCAACAAATCGGAACGCTCGTGTACGCGCTCAACGTCCAAACTCATATTAAATTAAGACCTACTCGGCACAAGTAAGACCGATTGGATATATTTCTGAAAATAGAAGTTCAACGCATTGACGGAGTGTCAATGCGTTGAACTTCTATTTTCAGAAATCTCTCGTATTGCTCTAATTTGATTATGACAGAAATTTGTCAACCGTAATGTTCCCCACAGCATGCAGCATGTGCTCACTTGAATATACATGGTCTCAGCTTATTCTTTGGATATGTGACGACTGTAGCCAGAAGCACAATTTTTTAAATGACACGTTACAAAGCAGCACAAGCACAGCTGTCATTTTTGACAGTGCTCACGGTGATGTGATAGGGCATGGTCCGCGTTATCGCAAGGTGGCGTATGTCATGGCGTCATCTATGACGTTTCTTTGACGTTTGGTCTGAAGAACGCCCCGTCCACTTTTCAGCGTTTCATTAATAAGCTGCGCACAGGCACCTCACTTAAGGGTGTGACACTATTAGCTTATAAAGACGATTTGCTCGTTTTATCAGAGAGTTTCGATCAGCATGTGGCTGACTTACGTGCAGTTTTTAGGAGGTTGCGTATGTTTAATTTACGCGCCAACCGTGATAAGTGTGTTTCCGCTCGCAAAGAAGTGAAATATTTGGGCCATGTCATTACTAAGGACAGGGTTTCGCCTTATCATGACAAAGTTCGCGCTGCGGCGGACATGAAGGCACCAAGCACTCTACGGCATCTCAAAACTTTTCTTCAGACCTCGTGGTTTAGAAAGTTTATTTTGACTTTTCAGAGGTTGCTGAACCTTTAACACGTCTTTTGAAGAAGAATCTGACTTGGGTATGGGGCTCTGAGCATAATCAGGCGTTTCAGGAGCTGAAAAAACGTTTAACGTCTGCATCCATGATTGTCCAAGCTGATTACTCCAAACCATTTGTCTTGCGTACAGATGCGAGCAGTTACGCTCTCGGTGCAGTACTTCTGCAAGGTGAGGGAAAGGATGAAAGGCCTATTGAGTATGCACGCCGCCTTTTAAACCCAGTCGAGCGTAATTACAGCACTACCTAGAGGGAAGCTCTTGCGGTAGTTGGTCAGTTGATCGGTTCAGAGGTTATATTGAAGGTCAACAAGTTGTAATAGGTATTGACCATCAACCTCTGCAATGGTTGTTGACTTTGAAGTCGCCGTCCGTATAGTTCGGTGGGCACTGAAGTTACAGGAGTTCAATATTCAGTTCGAATACACTCCAGACAGAGCCAATGTTGCCGCTGATACGTTAAGTCGTCCTATCTGCGAAGAAGACAATAAAGGTCTGTGTGGTATTTGTTCAGTCATTGTTGATTTAGCCACTAGAACTCCCACTGATCTGCGACAGGCTCAATTAGATGACCCAGAATTAAAGAAAATAATCAGTGGTCTTGAAAGTAATGACGCATTAGAAGAAAAAAGAAAAACGCTTTTCCGAGCGAGGTTACTTTATGCAGCTAGGAGTTCTTTACAGTTACAATCTGGATGTCGATGTTGCGGAACCACAGCTTGTCGTTCCTGTGAGTTTACGACTCGACATTTTGAAGGAATGCCATGACACTCCTATTGCTGGGCATCAAGGTATTGATAGAACCTTACACAAGCTATAACAGCGGTTTTTCTTCCCTGGAATGAGACGGTATGTCGCCGACTTTATTAAGTCTTGCGCGACGTGCCAGCCCTACAAGTCGTCGAACTTGAAGCCTTCAGGCCTTTTACAGACCCCAGTTTTACATCAAAGAGGTCTTGGCGATCGACTTGTTTGGCCCGCTCCCTCCTGGAGAGCAGGGGGAGAAATACGTTTTATTAATCGAGAACACAGCTACTCGGTGGGTCGAGCTTTTCGCTCTTGTTGAGGCCACTTCAGAAGCCTGTGCCCGTACACTAATCGAGGAGTACTTCCTCAGGTATGGCTCGCCGCGCCGTATTGTCTCGGACAATGGGGTACAATTTGTCTCAGCCGTCATGCAACAGTGCATGTTTCTTTTGGGGATTGAACAGGATTTATTACCTTTGTATCATCCGGTACAGCTGGCTCAGTTGGTCGACACTGAACATTCTTCTTGGCTGAAACATTTACTATCGGTTCGAATTCAGCTATGTGTCATACAACAGGTGTTTCACCAGCTTTTCTGACCTTCGCTAGAGATCTCCGTTCACCCATTGACGTTCATTTTGATATTAGGGCTGTTTTACAGAAAGATAATTTTGTTCCACAAATTCCACCTTACCTTAAGAAGTTTGTAGACTCTTTAGTTTCTATTAGGGATAAGGTAGAGAATGAACAGGACAGACGTAAAGACTATGCTGACAAGGGTCGCAAACCTGAAGTATTTGATGTCGGTGATCAGGTTTTAGTAAAGTCGCACGTATTGAGTAATGCTGGTAAAGGATTGTCGGCTAAGTTTGTGCCAAAAAGGGATAGCCCTTACACGATCCTTAAAAAAGCTAGTCCTACCAGTTATTTAGTTTGTGAACTTAATGCTCCCGACAATGTCTTAGGTAGGTTCCACGCGTCCCAACTAACGAGATTTGTCAATAGATATGACGCGCCTCCTCCTCCGATTATGCCAAAGCGTAACCGAGGCCGGCCTCGTCATATTCAGCCTGTTTCTGACGTTCCTGAGCGGGTTCCTGAGCGAGGTCGCTTTCGTGAACCCGAGGGGGAGTGTATAGCGGATGGTCATATAGTCTCTCAAAGGCACAGGTGTTCCGCCTCGGCGGTATTCGCCAGGCTAAGTATCGCGTTTCCGAACGCGCCCATAGACAAACTCTATTGTCTCCCATAGACAATAGAGTTTGTCTATGGTCGCACTGACCAATGCCTGCCTGCCAAAGCCTGACCAGGCTTGCTGATCACTGATTGGTCAGTTTGAATTATGTTAGAACCAATCAGGTTTAAGATGTCTATGGACAAGAGTAATAAGTGAGCTGCGAGAGGGAGTAGTTTTAAGAAAGCAAATGGCGAGTTTATAAAATCTTTTAATAAAAGTTCTATCGTGTAACAAAGCTCTTTAACTGAACCTGACCCACCCCAACTGAGTCAATTCTATCTAAAAACTACGAGCACACACAGAAAAATTCTTAAAATTTTACAGGATGGCAATAAAATCCCTTGATGAGCTTCATAATGGCATTCCTGAATATTTTCAACAATAGCGTTTTTTGGAGAAAGAAAATCATCTTATGATGCCAGACGGGAAATCTCTGCCAGAACGTAAAGCCCGTCACAGACGTACCTATAATATATATTAATATATCGAGATATATATTATACTATAGCAAACTACCACACACGAGAACTATACTATAATATATATTTTGCCCTTGCCTCGCCTTTGCAAGCGCACGGTTTCAAAGGCCAAAATATACCGAGATATATATTTCGACATATTTTGGTGACGTCATAGAAATATATATTATAGCTGCGTGTGCGGTCAATCGAAATTGTGTATAGAAAATATGTCGTAATATGCCTTGCTATGATTCATATTAATATATATTATAGCTACGTCTGTGACGGGCTTAATGGCCCATCCCTACCGTAAATGCAGGTGATGAGGCCTTTCCACTGAACTACATTTCTATATCCATATCCAAGATGTACCTTATCTCAATAATCAACGCCGAATCTATAACTATCGATTGAGTAAAAATGCAGCCAAGATGGTTATAACTGTCCGTCAATATAATGTACTCTGTGGTTATAACTTTAGATAGAATACTCTTTATTATGTACACTTTATAAATGACACCAATATACATTGGGTGACACAATGGGCGGTCTTATCGCTAAAAGCTATCTTTTACAGAACTGCTTATAAACATGGTATAAATGGGACTTATTTCGAAAAATTGGCTCTATAAAAAGTTTATTAGTGTCTTTTCTGTTATAATGTGACGGTAGTTTAGGGATAGAGTCAAAGAATTCGTTTATTATTACATCTTGTGCTGGCCGACCTTCAGATGGAGTATTATTCCTGAATCTACATTCATTTTCTCGAGAGGGAAGTACCTACCTATTCCAGATCGACCCTTTTTCGCCCATGATTGGGCTGTAAATATACCGAGACAAAGGGAGTTTATAAACATTTTTCTGCACACCGGAATTTTGTCTGTCATATTATAGTCTTTAGTAAGTGACAAGTAATATTTTAACGTTCCTCTACGACGCAACGGGCCTGAAGTGGTAACTCGTTTTTTTACTAACAACGGTAACATTGTTGCCCACGTAAATTTTATGTAGTGACCAATCTATAGATTTCCAAAAAGCTTCAAAGATATTATTGCGTAAATTCATCACAACGGCGTAGGTACTGCTGATTTTTTACAGAAATCAGAAGTGCTTGGAGGTCCAAAATACCCAAAATACTCCGTTCCACAACACTCAGACAAACCTCGAGCGTGGAAGTCTGTTGATTAGTGAAAGACATGTTTGACCACCATGTGAGGATGGGAAGTAAGTACTATTGTTGAATGAACTGCCCGTCAAGTCAACTACTTTCATTATTGTCAACAATCTGTCCTATCATGACATGACAAGATAGTACTTACTAAGTCTATGGACACGGACATGACCACCAATTGTGTTTTTCTATGTTAGAGAACTGCAGTGAATCTGTGATTCTGAATTGGTCTATAAAATCTATCTCCACGGGAATTAGAGGAGCAGTGTGTGAAGGTATGATATAATCTTGTACCGCTTGGTTTTCATTTTGTTTCGTGTCTGCATCTTATTTTTCTGACTCCAAACGAGGTTTGACCAAGTTTCTTGACCGGTGCCGGTGGGAAGTCATTCTGAAATGACTACAACACTTTCTTATACAACTTCAGATAACATTTTTTTCTTAAATATTTAGAGTATAATAACTCCTAAATGCTACTACACTGTGTGAGTGTAGCGAACTTTCGCGTTTTTTTACAACTAATAACTTATATTATCTACCTACATGTTTTTTGTTTACAGCTGTTTTCTTCGTAATGAACTGTCAATATTACACAAACAACATTGCAATTATACTAACATAACACATACACACACACTCTCCATAAAATATATACAAACACATAACATAACATCACGCCTTGTTTCCCCGAAGGGTTGGGCAGAGGTGTACCTATAGTACACCCACATTTCGCCAGTTATGTTTAAGTCCCATTTAATAGGGGGCGAGCCTATTGCCATCTACCGGGCACAAATCCAGACTTCGGGCTGCTACTGAGAAATTCCAGATAGAAAAACCCAATAACACGTTGCCGACCTAGGAATCGAACCCAGGACCTCATGCTCAGCAGTAGCGATTGCGACCACTAGACCAACGAGGCAAAAAAAAAATATATGTACAAAATAAGAAAATATTGAAAATAACAATAAAACTTACTTTTCAAGTAGAGAGCGCGCGAAACTCGCGACGAGTTTGTATACAAGTTGCAAGGCACACACTGAAGTTAGCAGAGAAGCAGCGATTGCCGCCAAATTTTGCACGCGCGTATTTCGAAGGTATTATCCCGACAGAAAAGATACTCGAAATATTGCAAATTCTTTATGAGGAGATTTTATTATTGTGTGGGTTTTTTTTTTAATTTTTTAAAAGAAAAAGCATTTTGTTAAAATAATGTCAGTTAGGTCTTGGCGGTTAACCGTCGATGAGACTCCTCTAGAAGGGATATTTGTTAGCGACCACCCATCTATTCTATGAGCCTGAATTCAATCTACGCAAATACACAAGTCTTATTACACGTACTTTGTAGTAGATAAGAGGCTGGAGGGTCGAAATGCCACAAGTATTAGAATATTACTTTAATTGCCTCGTGGGAACACGGACAGTGGGCTATTGCTCTCAGATTATGAGCATATTGTGGTACATGAGCGATGCAAGAAACCAGTGCTTTGTCACTACACCAGCTTCTTTCTTTCAATAAGATGAATGAATAATTTTTAATAAAAGATTATCTAGGATTTTAATAAGAAAATAAAAGGAAAATAATGATGTACAATGATTGTATGTCTTGAATATTTAATATTAGTAGTAAATAAAAGAGTTTTTTTTATTTATTTTATTTAACAAACCCCTAGTTTACATGAAATGACGGGTAGGAGGATGATGATGTTAAAACTACTTTATCTGATACCTGTTTTTTTCAGCTTGGTTTATTCGGACCACCGTAGTTAGAGTACATAGAGTTCCCTAAACCCTGCAGACGTATGTTAGCAGTTTTGTGAAGCATCAATTAACGGCAACTTATGTGTGTTTAGGTATACGAGTTTGAATAGAGACGAAAATCAGCAGTAAGTATATCTAGTTATCACCGAAAATACCAGCGATGCAACTCTTCCACTACATTATACAAAGGGAACCTTAGTGCTTCATATACAACAGGTTTTTTTCTTCTATTTGGGTGGGAAACCATCAAATGACTTCTCCGGCTCTGGGTGGAGCGGGAGGGCGTGTCAGACTTTTACTGACTAAAACCCAACCGTGTTCCTTGAGTTGCCTGTGCCAGGGCCACGGTATCACTTTCGAACATCCCGCGACCCTCAGGCATCGGCCCTATCGGACCCCGTCACTATGTGCTGATATCACTTTGAGGCGCCCGTGAAATACGACGCGCGCTCGACCCAGGCCTGGTCCTTACCGGACGGCGAGCTTCCCATTGCTCGCCGTCCGCAAGCCCGCGCCTACGGTGGCCGGGAATCTGCAGGCGACTCCCGACGCCCAGGGCGTCTCCTGCGGCGACGAGAGGCGTGAGGGCGCAAGGCTCTCTCCCTCACGCGCTCCGCCTCCTCTTACGCGACCGTTACTGCTTCGCAGAAGGAGGTGAGAGCTTTCCATTCGTTTGTTCTCACTAGTTCGACTCATTGGTTCGATCGTCGAACTAGTTCCCTCTCGCTCCGTACCATGGCCTGGACCAGGACCGGACGCGAGAGATCGCCGCCGCCGATAGCCTCCGCGAGGACACGGCGGTGCTCCGCCCAAGCTGGGCAGACCTCCACCGTATGCTCCACCGTGTCCTCCGGGCGATCGACATAATGGTGACACCCGGGCGTTTCCGCTCGCCTTATGCGAAACAGGAACCTCCTGAATCAACCATGTCTGGTGAGGACCTGTGTCAGGCGGAAGGTGAGGACGCCGTGGCGCCTCTCCAACCACTTCTCAAAGATAAATTTATGACTCGGATGTATGAACGTGGACGAAGCAAAAGGAGTAGGTATTTAAGAGTCGTAGCAGGTGCTACCTTCCCCCATGTGATATGATTAAAGTAAATATGTATAAATAAGCTATTCTGCTACTAAATAATAAACAATAAGTCCATGCCCACACCACTTTTATACTATAATCTTCTACCTTTCATATCTTTTGTCTCCCAACTTCTCTAACCTACTGGCCATTTCATTTTTGTTAGTCATATGTCGTTCTTTAACTATTCATAAGTTTATATAATGTACGCAACCCATAACAATGGGTCCCAAATAACATGCAAGCTCGTTTCTCCATATAAATAATTAATGCATTTTTTTTTAAACACAATTAAGCAAGATGTCATGCTTTTATGACCCACCCCAACCCATAAATTCTCTTTCTTTCATTTCGTCGCGTCGGTCGGTGTCTCTTCTTCCTTTTTTCTATTCGATATTCACTCACCGTAAATTCAAATAGATAAATATCTTTTATTATAACAACAACTTCAAAGCCTCATTGAATCGACAAAATTTTAAGTGGTCTTCACAGCTTACCAATTATACCAATCAAAAAACAATGTTGAAAAAGCTCGTTTATGGTTCTTATTTTGACGTTACAGACGTTCAACAGTCGTTTGGTCGTTTTCTTGCTGTCAATAGTGTCAATTCGTGATAAGTATATACAAAAAAAGGTGAACAGTTTTCGTAAACGTCAATGCAACAAGCCTGCTGCGGACCTGCTATTATGATGTCATCGTACAAAAAAACAGTTCAAATTCTGTCCTGCTGTAAATAAGAGCTAGTGGTTAGCACCCCACGGGGTGATATGTATTTATTTTGACCCTTTTGTAACCCCATTATAGCCTAGGCGAAAATACATGGGATTTGAGAATATCCAAGATTTTTGTTTCTCATTATTTCCCAAAACGTAACTTGTAACTTGCCAACGATAAGTGATGTGTTTGGTCGTGTTTGGTATTGTTTAGCCTTCCTTAATAATTCAGGCACAGTTTAATAGCACATACCGTCATTTTATCGCTGTTTTTTATTTATTACTTAGCGCGCGTAATACGTAGTGACACCAAAGCGGCACGATCGGCACTAATCGGCGGGTAAAACATATAAGCCAACTGTTGGCTGATATTTTTGACACGTTTGCGCGCATTTGATGCACTATAAAGATTATATAATCAAAGGGGTCGGCTTCCAGCCCGGATGCAGCTGAATACCAGTATTTTACGTCCAGCGACTGCCTATCTGACCTCCACAACCCAGTTACTGGGTAACACGATACGCCTTACAAAGGCGATACTGATTGTTAGACTTTCGGGCTGCTGACGACCCGTAAGGACTGTCTAAGATCCACGAATTAGCTGGTTTATGTTACCTTCTCACCACCCAGCAATCCTTCCTGCGTTAGGTAGCAAGTTGAGACGTCGCTTTTAACTGCTTAGTATGCGCAGCTGACGCACAGTGGTCTGAAAATCGAGTTCCATACTCATAGAAACTAATATAAAAGATGTAAAAAAAAAAAAATGGAATGTCTCTGGTATACCTCCCTTTATATAATATTATAGTATGGAGCGTAGGCACAGCTCCGCGCGTGAGAAAAAAAATGTTATGTATTTTTTTGTATGGGAGAAAACACTTAAAGTTAATTATTTTTTAACTGAAAGGAACTGAAGGGCTGGTGCTCAAATGAGCTATTGCACCTCACACGGTGATCAAGATAACATACAATTCATGCACCTTTCGGTGCCGCATTGCTAGTGCTAGTAAGAAATTTTAGAAATTTATAACTCAAACTCAAAGCATTTATTTCAAATAAACCAATTACAGGCACTTTTGAATTGTCAAGGTCGGTCGGTCAGAAAAATGAAGCTAGTTGCCCATTCCAAAGCGTAGTAGGTACCTATGGAGAAGAACGGGCAAGAAACTCCACGGACACTCTTTTAAATCAAATTATGTTTACAATAGATTGGTTACATCATTCATGTTGAAATTATGCATGTGAGAACGATGCAGAACGTTAAAAGCGTCCGTTATTTATATGAAAACAATTCGAAAATAAAATTTAATTAAAATACGCCGTGGCAGCTAAGAGATGACCAGTCTCAACTGACGGCGCCCGTTCACGAACATGACGCATGGATTAGCACCATTCAACTCAACCATTTTGAAGGGAGCTAAATGATCCAACTCACGCGCCACCATCAGCGAAACATTAAAGTGAGCATGACATACTCTCAGCCGCCAGGACACATTCAAGTCAATGAAAGACGTACCCTGTAAATGGTAGCTTTAAAGCATGTACATAGTACTCACATAAGGCATATAGCAATTATACAGTACTAAAAAAAAAGTTGAGTTTATACAATGCAAAGATTCTTGTTTTTAATCTTCAGCAGCTCCAACAGTATTTTTAAATGCTAATCAATTAGTTGATGCGTCCTTGAGGAGCAGGACCAGCGATTAGCCAAGCATTTTTATCAGCAATGTAATCCCCTAACTTATAATATGCTCGGCTGCATAGTGTGCGTTTTATACAAGATTTAAATTTGGTTTCATTCAGTTGATGTATGTGGGGAGGTATTTTATTGTAACATCTTAAACAGTACCCCATGAAAGATGAGTCTACTTTAGCCAGCCTGAAACCTGGTTGAACTAATTGGTCCCTATTTCTAGTGATATAATTGTGTCTTTCACCTCTTTTACTAAAAAGATGTAGATTTTTCCTTACGTACATGATGTTTTCATAGATATATTGACAAGGTACCGTCATGATGTTAATATCTTTGAACAATTCCCTTAGAGAGTCGCGCCTGCGGAGGCCATATATGGCTCTGATGGCTCTTTTCTGCAGAATGAAAATGGACTCGATGTCTGCAGCCCGTCCCCATAGTAAAATACCGTACGACATAATACTATGAAAGTAACTAAAATAGACTAGTCTCGCGGTATCTACATCAGTAAATTGACGGATTTTTCTCACAGCATATGCTGCTGAACTTAGCCGTCCTGCAAGGGATGTTAAATGAGGACCCCATTGAAGCTTTGAATCGAGCGTGATCCCCAGGAAAACAGTTTTATCGACGAATTCTAGTTTCTCTTGATTCAATACTATCTCCCAATTAGTACTTTTGACATTTGGTAAAGAAAATCTTATGCACTTAGTTTTTTTCCCATTTAATACCAAATTATTTGCAGTGATCCAATTTTGGATCTGCAGTAAGGCGTTATTCACGTCGTCAAGATTTAATGCACGCCTATTAATTTTAAAAATTAACGAAGTATCGTCAGCAAATAACACCATATGTGGTTGGGTTTTAAACAAATGAGGTAGATCATTAATATAAACTAAAAATAGGAAAGGACCCAATATCGAGCCTTGTGGTACACCCATTTTTACTTTTAGACCGAGTGAATTGACACCGTTTATTTGGACTTGCTGTTGTCTATCATTCAAATAAGATTTTACTAAACTGAGCGCAAGTTTTCCAAGTCCGTAATGTTCAAGTTTTAAGAGCAAGGTTTCGTGGTCGACGCAATCAAATGCCTTGGAGAGGTCACAAAAGATTCCTATGGCGTCTTGAGCCTCTTCCCACGCTGTAAATATGTGTTTTAATAAGGTGACACCGGCGTCAGTCGTACAACGTCCCTTTGTGAAACCATACTGTTGACCGTGTAAGATATTATTGGTGTCGAAATGATTTAACATTTGATTCAGCATTACCTTTTCAAACACCTTGCTGAAAACCGGCAACACGGATACGGGTCTATAATTATTGGTATCTTTACTGTCCCCGGATTTGAAAAGTGGTATTACCTTACTGTATTTCATTAGATCCGGGAATACTCCTTGATCCACACACAAATTAAATATTAAAGCCAGGTATGGCGCTATAGTCTCAATAATGGAGGTACAAACTTTAACAGACATTCCCCATAGATCTTCTGTTAGTTTGATCTTGATTTGCTTGAAAGCTTTCACTACTATTATGGGGTTTATATGCTTGAATTTAAATTCAATCTGGCAAGATGAAGTATTTGCTTTTAATAAGTCAATAGAACGCAGGGGCGAGGAGTTTAAGGTTTCAGTCGTTTTAAGTGGGATACTGGTAAAGAAATTAACAAATTCTTGAGCAACTTCTTTGTTAGTGCTGAGACCACTTGAAGTCTGAAGTGTGAAATCATTATTGTGTCTTTTATTCCTGTTGGTTTCGTCATTGATAATTTTCCAAACCGTCTTTATTTTATTATCGGCTGTTTTGATCTTGTTGCTAATGTACAAGGCTTTAGCTACATTGCAGGTCTTTTTAAAAGTTTTAGAGTAATTAGCAACGTATTTATTATAATTTTCGGTATACGTGATTTTTCCAATCTTCGTGAATTTTCGTGTTGTGATGGAAGGTTTTGGTACCAATTTGGACATTGTCATGTTAAACAATAGTTGTTTTTTACAGCCCAGTGTGTTATTAGAAGTTTTTGTGAATGCCGTTGATTTGTCATAAAATGAAAAGAAAGAATTGAAACAATTCTGTCAGACTTATGTGTGTTCGTTGAGAAATAAATGGATCTCGTGTAATCACGAGATATACATTTGTGGCGGCATCTACACCGCCACATGCGAACAAACGCATCAATCCTGCATCGCGCAAGCAGAGTTTACCGCGCAGATAGCATATATACAACTTCCCGACAAAAATCATCGGGCAGTTGCCCACCAGATACGACATCCATCTGGTCGGAGGATCCTCCCTTTTCCAAGAGTATGAGTGAACTTTACACCCTGTTCCTCATATCTCTTCACATTCATATAGAAGTATCAGACATGGCTGCAGGAAAACATAAAATGGCCTGAAGTCATCAGGGAGAAGATGACACCATTAGTAGTAGTAGAGCAGCAACCTTGTTCTAGTTCTGACTTCGGTGTTAATGAGGATTTATCAAAATCCCACATACCAGAGACGTGCAGTGTTGGAACAACAACATCAGTTGTGAGTCAAAGAAAACCGTTCATGGAGCTAAGCCCGCTACAGAAGAGAAGGAGAGTGGAACAGCTCCTAACGTATAGCACTGAAAGCCTAGCTTATGCGACTGGTTTAAAAGCAGATAGCAAGAATGTAGCAGATATAATAAAATTGGTTACAGAGCATCCTGAAGAGGCTACAAAGATTAAAGAATTGTTGAAGACCAAGAAAACTACGCCCATATATTCGGCTGATAAAGCTTTTGACCTCGTTGAACCTTTCGAAGTGGCAGTATATAACCTTAAGAACTTGTGCAAAAGAAGAAGGAATACCACTGTATCCTTCGTATACTGCCATCCTCGAGGCGAAGAAGGACTGCTACCCACCAAAAGATACCTTAGAAATCACGGAAAGAGGGGTAAGAGTCCAGCTCCAAGCAATTTTGAAAAAAACTGTTACCAGGCTAGGAAAATTCCTACGTTTGGAGTCTTCGCTGGATGGCAAAGAGTTGACCCTGATATGCAAGTGGGGGGGGCTTCAGGGCAAAGTTTGTATAAGCAAAATATGGCAGACGACGACGATTTCAGTATTTTTATGTGTTCCTTTGTGCCCCTGCGCTTAGTTTGTGGTGAAGAAAATATATGGGAGAATCCAAAGCCATCTTCCACAATGTTCTGCAGACCTCTTTATTTCAAGTTTGCAAGCGAGAACAGCTTGAATATCATGGAAGAACAGAGTCTGATTGAAGCTGAGATCGCAGCACTGGAGCCGTCTATCATGGGAAATCATGCTGTTAAGCACTCAATGCTTATGACAATGATAAATGGCAAAATCACTTCGAAATTGTCAAAAACCTCAACGCAGACTTGTGATATCTGTAGGGCTACCCCTTCGGAAATGAATAAGATAAAGAAGATCTTAGAGTGAGTTTAGTATAATTTGATTAATTAATGTTTCAGAAAACCGGTTTCGACAGAAATGTACCAGTATGGTTTATCTACCCTTCATGCTTGGATCAGATGTATGGAGTGTCTACTGCACATTTCATACAGACTAGACTTTAAAACATGGCAAGCCAGAGATGCAAGAAGTAAAGAGTCATTGAAGAGTAGAAAACAAACCATACAACAGATGTTCCGTGATGAAATGGGCCTCCTAGTAGACATCGTCAAACAAGTTCAGTTAAAGTAACAGTCGCTTTTCTCTAATACGCCATTGTATACATCTTTTCGTTACAAAGTCGTTAAGTATTTTTTGTTTGTTTCTGGTTCGGGAACCACAAATGATGGGAACACAGCCAGGATTTTTTTTTAGTGATTCTGCAAAAACTGCAGCTATTACCGGATTGGATTTCCGTTTGATCCAAAGATTTGCAACAATTTTACATGTGTTCGCTTGTGGGGAGCCCATAAATGTTGACGCGTTTGCAAACTTTACGCGTCTCACTGCTGAAATGTATGTAGACCTCTATGGCTGGTATTACATGCTTTCGAGTGTCCACAAACTTTTACTGCATGGCGCTGAAATTATCGAACTCTTCAACAATATGCCCATTGGTAAATTATTGAAGAGGCATCGGAAGGCAGAAACAAAGACTTCAAGAAAATTCGAGAGCACCATTCGCGCAAATTTTGTCTTAAAGCGACAAACGAAGACATCTGCAATGGTCTCCTTTTATCGTCAGATCCTTATCTGTCCAGTATAAGACCTGTGCTAAGAAAATCCACAAAAACAGCTGTTACTGATGATATGAATGAAACCTCTTCTTATCAGTGAAGATGCAGGTGTAGACAAGGAGAACATTGAATTTGTCGATGTTAATGCGTCAATGATAGACTCGGATTTAGAGGACTTTGATGATGGCGAAGATACTACCTGTTAGTAATAGTTTTTTATGTTGTTTTACTATTAGTCGTAAATAGCTAGACTTAGTATAGTTGTTATAGATATAATAACATATGTAATAGTTGTGATATTCACAAAATAATACTATCTTCACTGTTTTTTATTGTGTTAAATAATTATAGTGTATCATAGTTATTGACGTATTTTTGATGTAATGTCTTGGTATTAGCATTCAAGATTAAAACTATTTGTGTAAAAACTTGATTTTATTAGACCTTATTTTTAATCATCTATTAAAAAAATAATTTAGGTTTTTTTTCCCCATGCAATGCGTTCGGTAACATCATATAATTACGTTAAAGATTAGAAAAATCAATAGTGTAACTACCCTCATTAACGCTGAGTATGCTATGTTATTAGTATCTAATTAACACTCAACGAAAATGACGGTGATTATTGACCAAATGAGTTCTTTAAATGCAATTTGTAAAAAAAAACGTATGTAATCAATATAGTTTTCTATTATTGTCATTAAAAAGGTCCTTAGCAGGCTATTAACTAACTAAATTATATGAAAGCGATCGGCAATTTCATTTTATTACGTAAAAGATTTAATAAATCACACAACCTAAACTCGAAACTTTAAAATTTTCCTACGCGCGAAGCGACACCGAAAGGTGCATGAATTGTATGTCATCTTGATCACTGTATGAGGTACAATAACTCATGTGAGTACCAGCCCTTCAGTTCGTTTCAGTTCGAAAATAATCAACTTTAAGTGTTTTCTCCCATACAAAAAAAACACAAAACATTTTTTTTCTCACGCGTGGAGCTGCGCATACCCTCCATACTTTGATATTTTAAACAGAGAATTATTCCAGAGACATTTCCATTTTTTTTTTTTAATCCCTAACATTTAGTTTCTATGAGTATGGAGCTCGATTTTCAGACCACTGTGTGACGCCCTGATCACTGATTACTTGTCGCTTAGTTCGCGTGTCGTTTAACTACTGCGCACGTACAAATATACATACAAGCTTTTTCGATTTTGAGGGTAATTAAACTTGTAAGTACTAAAAGTCACTCCTACTGCCGTAACCTTTCCGAAACGGGGAGACATTTTCAAGCGCGCTTCGCACGCTCCTGCATTATGTTTCTTCGTTTTTTGAATAATTGCTACTTGACTTCTATTTATTAAGAAGAAGAAGACCGACCAAGAAACCCGTTTTTCGGCTTCTTAGTGGTCTTCAGCTTAGCTTTTAACTAAAGTGGGTACAGTTCACGTACATATACATAAAACATTCACGGTAGCTCAAAACGATTGCAAAACCGAAAATTTTGGCAGATAAAACTGACAGTGCGATGTTATGAGTTGACGACAAGCACTAAAACGCAAACGTATGAAACCTTTGCGTTTTCTTCCCCATTCGTACTTGAAATATTTATCGTAATGGAAGGGAGTACGTACATCGCTTAATTCGCCATTTATGTACTAATGCATGTTTATGCGTGCAGAGATGGAGAGAGCAAACCTCTCATTCCACGCGCTTCAGATGAGCAGCCGGAAGGCGTCGAAGCGCACTTAGCGATCTTCGGCCACCATAAGGTAGCCTGCGGGCGGCGAACTTGGGACCGAGTCATCGTTTGACTAGTCAGGCCCAAGTAGTTTCATGCGCGCCCTTATTTTTGAGAGAAGAGATTGCCAGTTTTCTAGGCGCGTAGAAGGTTAAAAGCGTCTTTAGCCTCGAGCCAAGTTGTATTCAAGAGCTTCAGCTCTCTAACCTTGTAACCTTATTTAAATGACTATATTCTTAAAAGCTAAAAACCCTTGTTTGTCTGGCAAAAGACAGTTTTGGTCATATGCCTAATCAAAGAAAAATATTAAGTTATGAAGTTTTAAAACAGACTACCTCTTGGCTTGTAAAATGAAGTCATTTACTGTCTGCCTCGCTGGAAAAAAGGTTGCCGGTGCTTTAAATTTATGGCAAAATGGTTTGAGTCTTTTGGAACAATCGTATCACGCTACTATGGTCAATACAATAAAAACAATATTTCAACATTCCCATTGGCAAGTAGGTATATATTATTATAAAATTAATCGAATTTACAAAGATGGTAACCAAGATTTTGTTCTTGAATATATTAAAAGTACTTAAGTACTGATATAATCACTTCTTGCGTTACTACTATCTATTCTGCTTCTTAATCTAATATCTTCATGTCCATTAACATGTTATACAGACAGCGACACAAAACTGTTGTACTGAGCAATATTTCGTTTCAAGATGTCAGCACATAAGCCTAGCACTCTTTCAAACCTGAAAATTAAACAAACATAATCTGAGTACATAGCTGAATACACACACCACTTACTTACACATTCCTTAAAGTTAAGTCAAGCACCTTTTGCAACCATAATTTTTTGATAAAACATAAAAAATATTATGGTTGCAGAGGTTAACATTAATTTTAGCTGGAGATGTAAAATGACTGAATCTGACCATTAACACCACGCCAGTTCCCCGAAGGGTTAGACAGTGGTTTACCCACGCAATAAAAAAAACAAGTGGAATTGCCCGTCACCTTACCCGTGCGTGTCACAATTGTGAGGAAAAATAAGTAATATAATTACAGTCTTCGTCGGTACATATTTTCGCGGCATGGTAGCTGCGTGGGCACTTCCACTTGTTTCTTCTATTCCGTGGGTTTATTTACCTATAGTATACCCGTATTTCGCTAGTTATGTTTAAGTCCTATGTAATAGGGGGCAGCGTATAGACATCAACCGGGCACAAATCCAGACTTCGGGCTGTTACTGAAAAATTCTAGATTGAAAAACCCAATAAGACTTTGTCCGACAAGAGGGCATAGACAAATAGCATTCGCTTCGGAGCGATTCTATTTCTACAATCACTATCGCTTCACTATGATCACGTGACATCTCGATATAGCTTATGTCAACCCCATACATTTTTTGGCTTTTCTACTAGCGTCATCGCTAATCGAATGATAGCAATGTTAGCAAAGTAACATTGGTAAGTAGCATTGAGGGTTGGATGGTTGACGGTTGGTTGGTTGAACTGCTTCGTTAGTCTAGTGGTCGCAAGGGCTTCTGCTCAGCAGGAGGCCATGAGTTCGATTTTCGGGTCGGGCAAAGCGTCATTGGGTTTTTTACATCTGGACTTTTTTACATCTGGACTTTAACTAAAATACTATTTATATTAAACGCCTGACAGTGATATATACACATTAATCTACATAAACTGCTGTCCACTACTGATGAGCAATATGCTTCTTTTTAATTTTGTTTAAAGAAGATAAGTACTAGTAAATGACAAAGATTTGATATCTGTACATTCCGGGGCACAAGCCCATAAAATTTTTAGCCATGTCCATCGAGCCTAGCATAAAACGACTTTTTTCATTCGGTGTCTACTTAAGATGTTTTCTCATGTCCATTATTACTAAATAACGGTTTACTAACAAAAGGACAATGCCAGAAAATCTATAGAACTTTGCCCCACTTAAATAAAAAAGTCAATTACAAGCATGCCAAATGCAGCAACTTAAAGTTTATTTATTACTGTTATCTAAATATTTGTCGTAATGCCTGTAGAACTTGCGGTTTCTGTTAAAATCTTAAAACAATATTGACATTGATTATAGGTCAGGTGCAGTTTTTAAATGTTAAAAAGCGATTTAAACTACATACGCGTTACGCGTTATCAAAATTATAATAATCGTAATATGAGTTTTTGTTTTACAGGTAATGAAAACTTTTTTTTGTTGTGTATCATGCGCAATAAGTAACGCAGTAGGAAATTCAGGAGTTGAATTCCTTTTACGAGGGCTGCACTAAAAGTATCGGGAATGGAATATTTCCACTGTTCCTGTCATATTAAAATCTTTTTAATTGAAAACTCCTTGGTTTTAAAAATCGAATATCATTTATTTATTTAAAAAAAGATTCTCGGTCTTGTCACAAGGTTTTGTCAAACTTGTTTAGTCGTTGAGAAAATGGAATTGACTCGAGAAAATTCAAGAGCGATGATTTATTATGACTTTCGAAGTGGTTTAACACAAAAACAGTTTGTTGACCGGATGATTTCTGCATTTGGTGATGAAGCCCCATCCAAAACCACAATTTATCGCTGGTTTGCTGAATTTCAACGTGGACGTGTCAAGCTCAGTGATGATCCCCGTCAAGGTCGTCCAAAAACTGCAGTCACCCAAGAAAACGTTGATGCTGTGCGTAAGCTGATTGAGGAAGATCGACATGTGACATACCGCGAAATTCAGGCAACTTTAGACATTGGCATGAGTCAAATACAAATAATCTTGCATGAACAATTAGGTGTAAAAAAGTTGTTTTCCCGATGGATACCACATTCGATCTGTGAAGAGCAAAAACGGCTCGCGTTACTTGGTGCATCAGAACTCTCGAAAGATTCCACGCAGGATCCTCAAATGCTCTATACAACATCGTATCAGGTGACGATTCCTGGATATACGCGTAGTTTTTGCTAGATTAATAAAAAAATATAAAAAATTGTTAACAGGCGCTTCTCGCCATCAAACTAGTAAGTTTGGCGAGTAAAATTTTTGTAACAAAAATTTTTGTACCTATATTTGTGAACAATAAAAAAAAAAAAAAAAAAAGAACCCGAAACAAAAAACCAGTCACGAGTTTGGGTGTTCGAAAATGAGTTAAAGCCAACAAAAATTGTTCGTTCACGGAGTGTTGCAAAAAAATGGTGGCCACGTTTGTCTCCAAAACCGGCCATGTTACGACTATTCCTCTTGAGGGACAAAGAACGGTTAATGCAGAATGGTATGCTAGCATTTGTTTGCCACAGGTCGCTTCTGAACTCCGTAAAGAGAACTGCAACCGCCGCATCATCCTCCATCACGACAATGCGAGTTCTCACACCGCACACAGAACAAAAGAGTTTTTAGAGCAAGAAAACATAGAATTATTAGACCATCCGCCGTACAGCCCCGACCTAAGCCCTTATGATTTCTATACTTTCCCTAAAATAAAGAATAAATTGCGTGGACAGAGATTTTCATCACCTGAAGAAGCTGTGGACGCCTACAAAACGGCCATTTTGGAGACCCCAACTTCCGAATGGAACGGTTGCTTCAATGATTGGTTCCATCGTATGGAAAAATGTGTCAAATTTCGCGGAGATTACTTCGAAAAGCAATAAATACATTTTTAAATAGTAATGTTGTGTCACTTCCTTGATTCCCGAAATTTTCAGTGCCGCCCTCGTATCATTGATTTGTAATCGGCAAGTTCTATTGAAAAACAATGTATTATGAAAAGGTCCTCTAATCATTACAATTATTTTCATTAATTGAAATTTCCTGTAAATAGCTGGGGCAGGATCTGGCATTGTCATTTCTCAGAAAAATATCGTTTCCATAAGTTACATTTATTTTACTAGAAAACAAAAAAAAACGGTAAAAAATTTGGTAAACTTTAAGTATTTCATGTAACAAACACATTCCAGACCGTTTTACGCGATTTCACCAGAGTCATGTAATTCCGAGGGCCTACACAGTGTTTTGATTTTACTAGGAAAGCATGGGGAAATTCGAATCTCTAAGAGATACCGGGAAATTGTCATAAGAACCATTAGTTATTTCTCATGAAAACAAGAAAAATTTACTAAGTTTTTAAAAAGACTGTTAAGTTAACGGTGTAAATGGTTTTGATCTTTTGCTAAAAATAATGTTGTATGCAAAAATTAGGTAACGTTCATTTGTGAAGAATATTTTCTGTTTTATATTCACCTGGCACGATCAAGCTTTACACATTTAAGTGACCCATCAGCGCGTACAGTTGCTGCCCTCGGCCTGTCCAGTAACAATGCGATCTCTCCGAAGTAATCTGAAGGCCCCAATCGACCCACTTCTACCGCAGATCCTTCCCCCTGGCCACTTCTTTGTTGAAGCACGACTGCAGTTCCTACAGAACAATTAATGTTTTTTAAGTAGGTTTTTATGTTAGGAAAGCACTTCCAGCGTTACCTTATGAAGTCTTCCCTTCTAGATTAAAGTATGATCTATGTTGTGGTCGCTAGTTTACATTTGTTATTCTTTGTATCCGATAACCACGAAATATATACGTAATTTGTAAGAACCAGATTTCGCTTAGTTTACTTTAATATGGTAGCAGAGCGTGCAAAAACGAGAGTATAAAAAGTTAAATTTCGTTTTTCTTTTTGTTTCCAATAAATAATAAATAAAAGTTCAAAAGAGTGAAATATTATGTCTTCAAAAATTAAACTCGAATAGGACTATTCGATGGAAGCAACTGGCCGACCTGGAAATATACAGTGTTGTTGCTGATGCGGAGTAACACAGGCACATTAAAAGCTGTGCATGGTACTCAGTAAAGCCGTCACATCCGGGTGAAGGAGCCAAAGCAGAAGCTCTTACAAAATACAAAGTTGAGTATGACAGCTATAATAAAATAGAAATCACTGCACTATTACTATTGACAACTAATATGACCAACGAGATGCTGAACAAAGTCATGCGTTTTACAACTGTGAGTGATATGTGGGACGAATTAAACCGTCTTTACGAACGAGGGTCACAGGACCGAACCTACGATCTGTGTATGCAACTTTTTAACTGCAAGAAAGATCACACTCATGACATGGGTTCACCTACGTCCGCGGTAGAGACTATTTGGCATGATCTGAATCAAGCTTTGTCAACAGTTTGTAATCAACTACCAGACATTCTTTTGATATGCAAGATATTGGATTCCCTGCCAGAAGAGTATTTCGGGTTTAAATCAAGTTGGCTACTTACTACATTGAAAGATCGTACGATTGAGAACTTGACTTGAGAGAGCTTTGAAAGATAAAAATTAATCTGAAGCTGAAGGTGAATCCAGCATGGAGGTACAGATAGTAAATAATAGAAAACAAGATTATAAGAAGAAGTTCAAGTGCAACTATTGCGAAGCAAGCGGACATCGAGTGAAGCAAGAAATGGATAACGGATGGTAGACCCCCAAAAACCTCCAAAGGAATTCATATCCAATGCTGCTACATCGACAAGTTTAGCTTTATCTTTTGGTGAGAGTAATGATAAAGATTCTTGGTACGTAGATAATGGAAGAACAAGTCACATAACCAGAGATCAGTATGTATTTTTCGAGTACTTTAGCGAATCTTATAGAGACAGCGAATGGTGAAAATGTTGAAGCTATCGGAATAATCGGCTCAATACAAGTAAATGCTGACATTAATGAACAAAACGAAACAATTACGCTCACAAATGATTGGTATGTTCCCTGCATTCAAAGAAAGTTGATCTTTGTGAGAATAGCTTTTTTGAATCAAATATTCGGTCTTGTTTATTTAAGGTTGACGGTAAGACAAAGTTAGTCGGTACTCGGGATAAGTATGGAGGTTTGTACAAACTTAAAATTCAAGTAATTACACCGAAACTTGAGATTAACCAACAAACAGTTACTAATCAACTTCTATTGTACCATGAACGTTTCGTTTCGTTTTTCGTTTCGTTATGCAAAGAGAATTTGCTATGCAATTCAAATCTCAAAATAACAAAGAAGTTTGCGATGCACAGTATTTCGCCTAGAACATGCTAGGTGGACAAAATTCAAGTTTTCATTTCCAGGAAATCTTAATTGCATAACACAAACAACACCCCCAAACTCCAAATTCCGAGAAAAAGTTGTTTTTCAAATGCTTAACTGATGAGTCATAGAGTTGAGAAGTCAGGTAATGAGTTTAATGCAAGCGTTCCGGTCAATCAGTTGCAATTTAGCGATACTTTTGTGCACATCTCATAGTGGTTTATAGTGATATTGTGAAAGTTTTTTGTGATGGATACTAATACTGAGGGTATGTACTATTATTTAATATATTATTTTTATCAGAATCTATTAAAATGAATTTTTAGCATTTTTTTTAACTTAATGCATAAATTTTTGCGTAATTTTTTTCATAAACAAAACTTTGAACGTTCAGGAAATACATTGATTCGCCTCTATTCGGGCTAGTTTTTAGATATATTGTTCAGCACACTTCAGTACAACATATTTTTTTTCAGAACACGTTTACTCTATTTCAAGGGTAGCATTTTTTGAAGAGTGGTTGAAACACACGAAGAATGATAAAAGATCGCGTATTTATGACTATCGTCCGGTAAGGACCAGGCCCGGGTCGACGGCGCGTTGTGTTCCACGCGCGCCTCAACGAGATGTCAGCACAAAGTGACGGGGTCCGATAGGGCCGACGCCTCAGGGTCGCGGGTTATTCCACAGAGAAAACCGTGGCCCTGGCACATGCAACTGAAGGAACACGGGTGGGTTTTAGTCAGTAAAAGTCTGACACGCCCTCCCGCTCCACCCAGAGCGGGAGAAGTCATTTGATGATTTCCCACCCGGAAAAAAAAAAAAAAAAAAAAAAAAAAAAAAAAAGTTGCCCATGTGATTAGAGACATTAGTGAAAGGCCAGTTAATATTATTAAGTCAAAAGAAAATACCAGTTACGTTAATCCTAGGCAGTTAAGTAGTGACGAAGCCTAGCTAGCATACTATATAGATTCTAAGTCAACAACACATGCTTACAAACAAACTAGGAAGTGGTCCATAATGGCAGGACATAATGTGTTTCCGTCATATTTTAGTGTAGTAAAATCTAAAAAGGCCTGTTACCCTGCAGAGGATCACATTTCTATCAGAAACTCGTGCTGAAATAAATTTGCAAGCCTTATTAAATAAAACAGCGGAACGTCTAGTAATAGTACAGAATGAAGTTATCAGTAGTGTCCTCCCAACAAGTCCAACGTTTACACTTGTTAGTAAATGGGGATGTGATGGAAGTTCTGGGCACAGCACATACAAACAGAAATTTGAGAACACTGAAGATACGGACGAATTTCTTTTCGTATTTTCTTTCATTCCCCTTAAGTTATATGATGGGTCTAAAATTATTTGGCAAAATCCTCGGCCTTCATCAACTATGTATTGTCGCCCCATCAAATTTATATTTGCTAAGGAAACGAGTGACTTCACGTTAGCGGAGACAAATAGATTGTTGGAAGAAATTAATGCTCTTCTTCCAACACTTATCAACTTTGGTGATTCTCAAATCTCTGTGAAACACGAACTTCTTCAGACAATGATAGACGGAAAGGTATGTAACGCCTTAACGGAAACTCGTTCATCTAAAAGTGTTTCATCTGTGGTGCCACCCCCAAGACGATGAACGATGACCCCGCGAAGTTTAACAGCAATCAGGAACATTTTGGCTTTGGTTTATCTACACTTCATGCTTGGATTCGTTGCTTTGAATGCCTTTTACATATGTAGCTATAAGTTGAATATTAAGAAATGGCAGGCTAGAAGCGACGAAGACAAAGCTGATATCAAGATTCGTTCCGAAGAAATCAAGTTGATATTCAAGAACGAGATGGGACTCATTGTAGATAAACCAAAGCCAGGATTTCAATGATGGAAACACAGCCCGTCGCTTTTTTAAGAATGCTGAGATGAGCGCTCAAATCACAGGTTTGGATGTTACTATTATCAAACAATTCGATGTTATTTTGAGGAAATTGTCTTCTGGGTTCGAGATAAACTTAGTTGAATTTAATAAATTTTGTCTTGAAACTAGAAGACATTACCTTAGTCTCTATTCGTGGTACTATATGCCTGCTACTGTACATAAAATATTAGTACACAGTACTGAGGTCATCAAAGCGGCATTGCTTCCAATTGGGCAACTTTCCGAAGAGGCTCAAGAAGCACGTAACAAAGATTGCCGCAGATTTAGGGAGTACAACACCCGCAAGTGCTGACGTGTTGCCACGAATAGAGACTTGCTGTCCATGTTAATAATAACATCTGACCCTTTGATCAATGTCCTTCGTGAGATTCCCCGAAAAAAGCCGGAAAAAATATGTGCTGAAGTATTAAAGTTAATCGTAAGCCCGACCATAGTAGCATCAAGACCGGAAACGCCATCATATTGTCGCACATTAGCACAAAATGATGACGATTCACCAGAAGATTTTGATGATGATTCTGATGATTAGGTTTAGGTTAAGTTAGTTTGTACAGTAGGTATTTATTTATTTAATGCATTTTTGTTGTTTGTTTATTATTTTTAAATATTTTTTTCTGTTTTTACATATTTTTTTTGTTTTTTATTACAAAATCATACCAAAAACTATTAATAATGCCTCAACATGACTACTTATATATAAAAGCATCGTTAAATATCATAAAATAATATTGTCCACCTAGCATGTTCTACGCGATACACTAAGCCCACAGAAGGACGTTTGGGATCAGAGAAAGATCGACAAGACTTGGAGAGCTAATACACACTGATGTGTGTAGACCTTTTGTGTATTCGATCTCAAAGTATAGATACTTAGTTCTATTCAAGGATGATTTTACTCATTTTCGTTACGTATACTTTTTGCGACAAAAGACAGAAGTTCAAGCAAGCTTGAAGGATTTTCTAGCAGAAGCTAAGACTTCAGGACACGTCATTCAAGCCCACAGAAGGACGTTTGGGATCAGAGAAAGATCGACAAGACTTGGAGAGCTAATACACACTGATGTGTGTAGACCTTTTGTATATTCGATCTCAAAGTATAGATACTTAGTTCTATTCAAGGATGATTTTACTCATTTTCGTTACGTATACTTTTTGCTACAAAAGTCAGAAGTTCAGGCACGCTTGAAGGATTTTCTAGCAGAAACTAAGACTTCAGGACACGTCATTCAAGAGATGCTAAGTGACAATGGAGGCGAATTCGACAATAAACCAGTACGAAGTTCGCTAAGACAACACGGGATTAAACAATGCCCTACACTCCTGAACAAAACGGTTGCGCTGAAAGAGATAATCGCACAATTGTTGAAATGGCAAGAGCACTTATACACGCTCATGATGAGATACCGAAAGGTTTATGAGCTGAAGTAGTGCAAGTTGAAGTATACATATTAAATCGTACGGGACCCACTCCAAGTCCAAGAGTTATGGTATGGTAAGAAACCCAAAATAAATCATCTCAGAATCATTGGCTGTGTATGCTATGTGCATGTCCCTAAATAAAAGAGAAAGAAGCTAGATAAAAAAGCACAGAAAGGCATTCTTATAGGATATGACGGTGATGATGGGTATCGAGTTTATGATACAAGGAACTTCAAATTGTTGCGTTCGAGAGATGTAACTTTTGAAGAAGTACCTCTGTTAGATCGAGAAGTACCTGTTAGTGAGAAACCTGAAATCAAAAAGAATACCTATGAGCTACCTACTTAGTCTATAGATGATCAACCAAACTTAGAAGTACTTCATCAACGTGATGATCACTTGAATTCACTGAATTTGGATTATGAAACTGGTGATAGTAATGAAGAAGAACGACCAGAAGAAGACACTCAAACTGTTGAAGTTAACAGTCGTGTAGTTCGTGATGGGAGTCAAATAAAATCTCCAGAAAGATTAAATTTTGAACAATTCATCAATCAAGTGGGTTGAGGCTATGAACAATGAGATGAATTCTCTGAAAGAGAATAAGACATGGAAACTGACACAGTTACCAAATAACAGAAAAGCCCTTAACTGCAAATGGGTATTCAAGGTAAAGAAGAACCATGATGGCTCGATTGACAAGTTTAAAGCGAGACTAGTTGCAGTTGGCTATTCACAGAAAAAGGGAATAGACTACCACAAGACATTTAGCCCAGTGGCGAAACTAAGCACGATCCGAGTATTATTAAATATAGCCGCAAATGAAGGTTTATCGCTGAAAAAATTTGACGTGTCTACAGCTTTCCTTTATGGCAAGGTGAAGGAAGAGATATACATGCGAGAACCTGAGGGATACAATGACGGATCTGGCAAGGTGTGCAAGCTGATAAGAAGTATTTATGAACTTAAACAAGCACCAAAATGTTGGAACGAGTGTATTCACGATTTTTTTTTATTGAATCTGGATTTTCACGGAGCGAAGCAGAACCATGTTCATACGTAAGACAAAACGTGGGAAAACAAAGATTTTGCTAGCTTTGTATGTTGATGATGGATTATTAGCTTCGTCTGATGACGTAGAAGCTGATAATTTTATTGAAAACGAACTCAAAGTTCGTTTCAAGATAACGACCAAGCCACCATCGTACTTTCTTGAGCTAGAGATGGAGCGACACAATGATGGGACTCTAAGAGTTCATCAAGCTGCATATACACTTAAAAATAAGTGTCACAGCGCTGGTATTCTGATAGGGCCCGCTGTGAAGTCACGGACAGTTACAGAAATCCAAGAAAAAAATTAAAATAAAATATTAAGTAAAATAATAGAAAATTGTAATTTCCAACGCAAACCGCGTGTCTGGACCCGACGTAACATTCTTGTCTATGCCTTTAGTGTCTGTGGCACTCTATGTCAGTCAGTGTTCTGACTGTTCTGTAAACTTTATGGCACTGCTGTGACACTGACAAGCAAGTAGAAAGTGGACGCAAACGCAAATTAAAACACTACGGCTGCCCAATGCTACATATTACAGCGATTATTACTATAAAAATGTTCTGTAGTAGTCATTTAACTGTATCTGGAGAAATAAACAACAAAAACAAAAAAAAAAGTTATGATTGGTATAGGAATTTAAATTTTCACAAGAGACAAACAATGCCTGCTCCGTTTAGCGACCAAACGCTGCCAATCGCTCGCTGCCATTGCCAGCTGCGTGCAGGTCAAAGGTAAGTTGAAAGTGTGGTATCTTTTTGAAGCTGAAGTAAGTACTGCTTAAATTTAACTCTAAGTGTACCAAATGTCTTTATAGCACGAAAACGAGGTGGCAAGTCGATCCAGCAGCGAATTTGAAACAACCACGGAATGCAACAGTTTTGTGCGATGAGGCTATCATGAGGTACGAAGATGCTCTAGTTCTGATTTTGTTACGAGCTTCCAAAACCCTTTCCACACCACAACCATCAATCTTGAGGTCTATCTTGCAAGCGAGCATTTTGTTTTGGAAATTTCTTGATCCCATCACAATAAACTTGGATTTGCTAGGGTTCAGGACCAAAGAGTTTCTCCTGGACCAAGCAGAGATCCTATCCAAATCCTCATTTATTCTGTTTACAGTTTCAGCAATACCCTGGGAACGGAAGGAGAGGTATAACTGTAAATCATCGGCGTAAAGGTGGAACTTAGTATTGATCAGACAGTTGATGATGTCAGCACTGTAAAGGATGAACAGAACTGTGACACTAAATTTCCATATAGACAAGCTGTAGGAGTGTTGGCTTATCACATGGTGGGTACAAGGCCTGATATTTCCTATGCAGTCGGAGTCGTATCTAGAACCTTAGATAACCCTACTTATACGAATGTGTTACAATCGAGACTGGTCTTGAGTTTAAAAAAAATGAGAAATGACTCATGTGTTACAGTGATGCGGATCATGGAGGCGACAACTTGAGTGGTTGTTCTACTAGCGGGTTGATATGCATGTTCGCTGGATCAGCAATCTCCTGGAGAAGTGTGGAGCAAACCTCAGTTGCACTATCGTCCACAGAAGCAGAAATAGTAGCTGCCAGTGAGGCGTGCCGTGAAATGATTTGGCTAAAGAGATTGTTATTATCGTATGAATATTATCGGAAGACAAAGCACATCAAGCTTAGACATTTCTATGTAAGGCAATGTGTGTCTGAAGGAGATATCCGAATTGAGCAAGTGCCTACGCAAGAACAATTGGCTGATATATTTACAAAGTCATTATTAAAAAACCAAGACTGGTAAAACTTTGCAGTCTTCGGTTGAAAAAAAAAATGGGGAATGTTGGGAAAGCACTTCCAGCGTTACCTTATGAAGTCTTTCCTTCTAAATTAAAGTATGAACGATAATTTAAATTAGCTCGGAAACAATGTGAAGGAAAATTTAGAAATTGGAACGTACCTATTTTGACTTACAAATAATCATATTTTCAAAATAGACTATAACTGGCCAGTCTCTCATACATACACAAAATCTTTTTTTTTGCAATACTTTCTGAGTGGCCTGTACGGGGCTTATCCCCGAGACAATCCAGTCAAAACAACGAACGCAAACTTAATCACCCTTTAATTGAACGAAAAGTAACTGCAGATAAAATGCAATGCAAAATACATTGTAAGCGAAATCGCGTGCTCCCAGAACATTCCCATTCTTTACGCGGGAGAGTTTATAATGTCAAAGCGACGAAGTGCCACTTTGATTTTTGAGAATAAATAAAATCAAGGCGCCAAGCTGCACTTGCTACTCAATAAATCGTCTGCTCGTCTGGTGGAGTATGCTGAAGCGTTATCATGGTGAAGAAGGATCACGCTTTGAGAGCGTTGTTGGAAAATGTTAGTCAAAAACCGGCAAAATAAAAGCTTGATGAATATTTGTTGGAGATCCCAAATAAATAGATAAAGATCTTATAAACTTCTTTTTTAAGAAAATTCTTCTCTATAAACGATTTTAGAACCTCTCTAACATCTGCTTGCCCCTCGAAAGACCTTCTACATACTGTTGCCCGTTTGAAAAGCTGCCCATTTACTAAGATCAACCCCTGGTTGTGGCTGCCATAACGTAGATATACTGTTCGTCGTTAAAGAGTTCCGTGGCAGTAGGGTTTCTTCGTAGTCCATGATCAGTTGACCACTTTTAGGTACTTAACCAGTTACTATGTTTCATCTTCCGTAGGATTAGGCATTCACAAAAAATAGCTCTACGAATAAAATGGCTGTGTGACATGCGGACGGACAGACTCTAGCAGGGTAGGTACGCAATTTACCCGCGGTTTAAAGGCAACGCTTTGACACGCAGGTTAGTTGCTTAACACAATATCAGTATTGTAATAGCTTTCATTTTGACAGTTGAAGAACAGTGTTTGCGTTATGTACTAATAATATCTTGGAAAACTTTTTCTGTTCAACAAGGTATGTTGTTGAACAGCCAGTGTTTTCCAAGATACTTATAAAGCAACGGAATACCCTTCAAAGTGATTGAGATTGTGATTGAAAGTATGTTACACGATTAGGGCGCCATAAAATAAATATTGAGCACAAAAAATATTTTTAAACATAAATCTAAGTACTTAATTGTATTATTTTGTTCAATTACGATGAACTTGCTCACGCTACTCTGCTACTCTACAAAGAGAAAACAAATCACTTATTCTTTTCCTGAATTTTGACATCACTCCATAGAAATCTTTCAACAATCTGTCATTTTGTTTTCCGTCTCTTCCGTTTCTATAGTGGCCATGCTGCAGTTATGTAAACAATAACGCGTGTCTATACACATCACAACTAAAAGTATTACTCACAAGCCTTCGTGAGATAGAACAACTGAACCCCTGCCAAATGCTATGGTTCCATACAATCTTACACAATACCCTGCAAACCGAACCGTAACAAAGCCAAGCTGCAACTGTCTCAGCAATAATCTGTCTGTAGCTATAATATTTTGTCCCACAAAGATTTGAGGTTAACGAAAGTGCAGTCAGGGAAATTATTTTTTATGCAAATTGACACCCTGTTAATTTTTGTGATTTGAATATATGGATAATTCAGTTTGGTAGCAAATTTTACTAACAATTATTTTCCCTGGCTTGACCTAGTTAGTAGGTGCATTGTCGTATAACATCACAATAACATTCTTATTGTAAATAATAGATTACCTTCCACTATTATGTAAAAGTCGTTGCCAGGTTCACCTTGTCTTACAATGATTTCTCCGTCAGTGAATGATACTGGTTCTAAGGCGTCTGCAACCGTCAGACGTTCCCATTTCTCTAAACTTTCTGAAAAATAAAGAAGAATAAAGGATTGAGACCGGACCCCTATTTTGGACATGTTCAATTATTTGACTTCTTTTCTCAATGAAGTGGTTTTAAAGGTAGTTTCTCGGGATACGCTGATTGAACGGTAGAAGGCCTCAATCCAGGCGTATGGTAATCAGTGGCGTAGTCGTTGCAATGGTAGGTAGAAGTACGCTGAGGCAGCCATCTTAGTTTTCACTCCAAGTCGAGCTAGAGAGCTCGACTTGGGGTGAAAACTAAGATGGTTGCCTCCTCGGAGTCATGATCTTATAGCGGGATCGGCTCTAACACGAAGTCGCTCAGTGCCTATCCTGCTTTTTGGACCATGACGGTCTTACAGAAAGATTTCATGCCGACCGTATCTGATAGTACAGCCGGCAGAGATGAATTTTGCCGAACCTTTTGACCAGAACCCGCAACTCACAATCCCACACGGAATTTTCAGAGCGTGGGTTGTGCCGGCTGTGCATACCATAGCGCAAAGCAACAATAGGTAGCCTGCGTTTGCAATACTTTAAGTTTTGAATTATGTAACACTCTTAAAAGGTAAAAAAAAATTAAGCGATTTTAATTTAGGCCGGTGTTTCCTATCTGACAACTCTGAGAAGAGATTAAAAAGTTCAATTTGCGCAAAAAATATTGATGAATAATACTATTTATTCATACTACTTAATCTGAAATCAACTTAATTTACAACGACTTAAAGCAAAAAAATCCTTTAACTCGAAATAACATTATTATGGAAATATGGATTTGAACATGGAATACATACCAAATCCATCATTACTCGACTATAACTTTTTTTAGCCATGTGAATGTAACGTGCTATCTTGGACCGAAGTGGTTCACTAGCTAGCATTACAATACCCGTCGTTCATTGCTACAGCAGTACAGCACGCATTTTAGTACAGAGGGTACCGAACTTTTTATACACACATTACACGTTTTTATAACCCTTGCTTGAAGTAGTAAACAGCTAAATAAAAATCTTGGGAATATATTGATATTACTATGCAGTGTACGCGATGGAAACACGATTTAATAAAGTTGTCTCGGTAGAATAAATTCGCAAAGCTACCTCTTCTGAGTATTTTTTTTCTCCATTTCCCAACTTTTTATGAAAATAAGTAATTTCATATACCGATTCATTTACTAAAATAAAGTTAATAGATGACTGGAGCGAATATGTATACACGAAATTTTTTGTTGTTTTAATAGCAATATGATAACAACGCAACCATTGAAAAAGTGCAAAAGTGTGGTTATTTTCTTTCCTCTTTACACATAAAGAAAAAGACAGAGACAAAGGCAAACGCTCGGTGGGCTCTTAAGGGGGGACTGGTTCTCAATTCTCAATTGCACGCGTAGCATGAACGGGTTTGGACGACGGAAGAATAGACAAAATTACAAATTTCTTCTATTCATCTAGGTATTCTTCCGTCGACGAAACTCGTTTCTATGACAGTCATGCTACGCGTGCCAGTAAGTACCTACTTTTCTTTGACTTTTTAATAGCTTACATTATGTCCTACTGTTGGTAAAAAGTCTCCTCTTTCTCCTTTCAAGCTACTAAAACGGTCAAAATAACCCAGCTAGCAAAACTTGTGAAACGTGATAGAAAAAATATTTGATAATCTTTTTTTTTTTTGGGTCAGCGACCGCTGGTTGTGTAATTACTTGAAGTATGAGTAGCGAAAATCTGTTTTTTTTGTTTTACCGTCTTTAGAAAGTTAGACGCATAGTTGTATACGAGATCTACGTTTTGAAATGGGTAACTAACTACCTTTAACTTTCAGACAAAATGACCGGCTCTTTGACAATTCAAAAGTGCCTGTAAATGATTTAATTGAAATAAATGATTTGAGTTTGAATCCGTGAAGTTAACACAAACAAAAACTAATATTTTAAGTAACTACACGACCTATATTTTTTTGTTTTATCTTGTTTAGATATCGATCATCATCATGTCTGCGGAGTTTCGCTAACTTATTTAATTTGACCCTACCTAAGGAGCGATTCAAAATAATGATACCTAGAAAAAAAAATCGCTTACCTAATATTGAGACACGCGACAAGAATTCATCGTACATGCGTCTCTTCCTAATAGTGGAACCCATCAATATACGACGGTAAGAGTCACGATCCAGGCCCCACAGCTTCAGAGAAGCGCGTGCGCGAACTGTGGCTGCTCTCGGTGTGCCGTATATCAAAGCCAGCTCGCCAAAACTTCCTCCTTCCCCAATAGTAGTAACGGGTTCCCCATTCACTAAGACCTACAGATCCATAATAATTACCAATTATATTCATTTAAAATACACCCACATTTCGCCAGTTATGTTTAAGCTTCATATTATACAAATCCAGACTCCTGGCTGCTACTGAGAAATGTCTTACGGAAAACCCAACAACACGTTGCCCGACCTGGGAATCGAACCCTAGGGTGTACTATAAGTACACTTGTGCCTAACCCTCCGGAAATATGGGGGGATATGCAATTTTAAATTATTGCCTTTACAAGTATGTATAGGTTTTTATGAAACTAAAGATCACTCACTTCGACTTCTCCAGAATCAATAATGTAAAAGTTATCTCCTTCGTCTCCCTGTCTGATGACCGTCTCACCAGGTAGACACTGGACTGGGAACATAGCATCGAACATGTCCGCTCGTTCAGATTCATCCAAATGGGTAAAGAGAACATTAGAAGCTATAGCACGCGATAGAGCACCCATTGTCTTGTAATCTTTTGGCACCACCTAAAAAAATTAAGCTATCCTGAATTCTGCAGCCTTCACACATATTTATTAATTACAAGCTCATACGTTCCAATACCTTTTTTTTTTAAACCTTCCCTGTATCAGAGTGAACAAAACAAAAAGTTTACGCCGTTTTTTAGTTTTTGCGGTACTAACGAACAGCAATTGATTTTTATATTTAAGAAGAAGAAAAAGAAGACTAGTACTTCGCCCGCGACATCTGCTGCGTGGATTTCGTATTTTAAACTACAAAATTCCATCACCTATAAAAGGTAGTTTTCGAAAATTGAAAACTTATGTTTACCTACTCTCTTTTGTTAATTATTTTTCTGTTTGGATAAGTATTCGGTAACAAATAACTGTAAATGATAAATGACTTATTTTTATCCTCTTTTAACCAAACATGTTTCGTTATAAAAAAAAAAAAAACCTTCTTTTGAGTTCATGAAGACACGCAGTAAATTAATGATCCCATAGATACCTTACTTACTCTTTTCGCCGCGTTAGGGGTAGTTTTTTTTTAAAAACCCAAAAAGTTTTTGTGAAAAGTACCGACTTTCGAATTAACAAGGATAAGATACGCAAGTTAAGATAATTCCATACAAACTTTAACACCCCCTAAAATCCCTTTGAGGGGGTGTAAAGTTATTTAAGAATGTATTCAGTATGATTCATAACGAGCTACGTACACAAGCTGTTCGAGAGTAGTCACGAATCGTCTCACCAGGAGACTTGACGAGTTCCAGCCACCAAAACAAGGCGGCGGTTTTTCAAAAAGGCTTCAGTATCGTAGACCACATCCATACTGTTAGGCAAATTGTACAGAAGCCGTGAACAACCAGCCGCCGTTTATGGCATTTGTGGACTACGAGAAAGCCAACTACAACTCCATCATAATATGGGCAGTTCTGGCCTCTCCACAACGATGTCGAATTGAATGACGCTACATTGAAGTGTTGAGATGCTTGTATGACGCTGCTACAATGACTGTCCAGATCCAGGATCACCAAAAACCAGCTCCATCCAACTACTGAGAGGGTTGAGACAGGCGGGTGTGTGATATGTACTGTTTACCAATGCGTTGGGGACGACTTCGATACGCTGGACTGGACTGGACAGGGTATCAACCGGTACGGCGAGTACATCCCACACCTTCGCTTTGCCGATGACATCATAATAATGACAGTGACACTGGAAAAGTTAGGACAGATGCTGCACAGCCAAAATGGCTCGGCGGGTTGGCCTAGGCATGAATTTAGAGAAGTCGAAAGTCATGTACAATCGACATCGAAAGGTGCTCGAAGTTGTAAAGGAGTATGTCTTGGGCAAGTCATCCAGCTATGTAAAACGTTTTGGAGCCACATTATCCCGCAATGTTTGAAGACTAAGGTTTTCAACCAGTGGATCCTGCCCGTTTTGACATACAGTGCTGAAACGTGGACAGTCAGTAGGACTGATCCACAAATTTGCATTCGCTCCATAGAGCGGGCTATGCTCGGAGTTTGTTTGAAGAATAAAATCAGAAATGAAATTTTCCGGAAAAGAACCGGAGTGACTGGATGGTTCGACGACCTTAAGAATGTAGCTGGGACATACTGGTTGCGGAAGGCGGAGAACAGGGTGTTGTGGCGCAGCCTGGAGGACTCCTTGTGTCCAGCAGTGGACTGCGATAGGCTGAGTTGATTGATTTAAGAATGTATTTGTACCAAGTTGCATGTTAATTATTTCATGCAATACGATTTTTCACACCTTAAAGGTCAAATTTCCAAACACCTTTCTTAGTACTGGCCTACATAATAGATGGAACACTTGTGCAAAATTTCACATACCGCAGTTTCTCCTTTTATGCAGGGTCAAATTAAATCGAAAAGAGCGAAACTCCGCAGACGTGATGGGTATCGATATCTAAACACGATTAAATAAAAATAGAAAAGACTTGAGTTTTTTTAGGGATCAACGACCGCTGGTAGTGTTGTCACATGAAGTATGAGTTGAAAAAATATATTTTATCATGGTTAGATATCGATACCCATCATGTCTACGGAATTTCGCAAGCTAACTAAATTTGAGCCTTTATTTATAGAAGAGATAGATAGATAGCTAAGGACTATTAGACACCTACATAAATCCTGTACGCATCGCATGCTGGCATCGAAATTAGAGTTATTATAAATAACTATTTATTTATAATAACTCTAATTTCGATGACACCTAAACTGAAACGGCGCGCCACTTTTAAAGTACAGTATTTGAAAAAACGCAATAAACACAAATGGGTTCTTATCTTTGGTCCCTGTCTAGATAATATAAGAACATGGGATATTGAACATGGTTCATTACTGTATTCCTGACAATATAAGAAGTTCGATTTGACCGCTATCAAAATATTTTGTGTAGAGATGGGAAAAAAATCAGTTGTTTTGATAATCGATTCTCGAGACATTTCGATTTATAGGAGTTAGTAATCGACAATTTATCTACATGGCTTAAAACTGATTCTCGAGGCATATCGTTTTGTTATACGTACTACTGTACGTCCGCATAAGTCCATAAGCATTCTCAAAAAGCAATAGATTGACGCTTCGGTTTCACTTACGACCTTCTTCTCTACTATCAATTACAGACTCACTGTGTCTGTAATTGATAGTAGTTCATAATTTCAATTATCCTAGCATGAGGCATGCTAGCTTAGTCGTTACCGTGCTTGGGTAGGAGCGATTATGGCAAGCCCTGTGTTCGAATCATGTTATTTTCAAATAATATCTATTTATAATTTTTGCTATGTTATTAATATTACCTAAAATGATCATTTTTTGTTTGTTTTAATAAAATTACTTGAAGTGGTTCGATAATCATTCGATACTTGTCTCGTTCATCTTGTTAACTTAAATAATAAAAGTTTGTAGGTAGACTCAGTAAATTATTTCAATTTCTGTGAGGTAGATGCAATTCGTTACGACTATTCACCTAATTGAACGTTGTTGGTTAGTGACGAATGTTTAAATCTGTTAATTAGCGGTATTGTGGTTATAATTTTCAAAATGCAGTGAAATATAAATATTGAAGCGTTGGCAATATGACACTGATGTGTTAACACAAATGGACAACGTGCGAGTGTTATCATTTAAATATTTCATATTTTACTAAATATAAAATATTATTTGTTTAAATTAGTAAATGATGAGTAAAGTGTTATAAATATAAATTTTGCTTAGAGATGTCTAATAGTATCACATTCTTTGTTCTAGACAAATACTGTGAGTCTGTGGGTAAAAAGATTTTAGGAAGAAGGAATCCTTGCTAGTCGAAGCCCTTGTTTATGAAGTGGATGCTTATTTAAATAAGCCCTCACATGGTAAATGAATATGAAACAAATGCATTCATACCAACCGGACATTTTGCTGAATTAATTAAAAGCGTCATTAAAAACTGTTCGCCGTCTACTCCACGCTAAAAAGGCGTTCATCACCGAAGCCCTGTTTGTTGAAGTTTAACCTGTATATTAAAATTAAAAAAATGAGGTTTAGTTTCAATCATCTTTTCTTAAAGAAAATTAATACATAAGAGCTATCCTCAATATATTATGTTACCTAGATTCACTAAAGTCAAATAAAATGTAAAATAATTAATGTAAACAAACTGGCCTAAATAACCATGATAACCAACCAAATCACTTATTTTAGAAATTCATGATCAAAGCTTAATGTTTATGGTGAAATAAATCTACTTATATTTTTTGTCCATCTCCTTCGGGCATATTTCTGTTTTTTTTTCGCTTGTTTGGTGTGTGAAGTACATTGTCTTCACAGCCAGAAGGCCCGTGCTTTTCCTTAATAATTTTTCCAACTGTTTTGTGCCAATTCCAAGCGCTTGTATTTGGGTAACTTTTAAAAGAGGTCCTCTATTTGCTGACTCTCGTTCAAAGTACTCGTGCAATTTCAAAACCAAGTCACGAGACTGGCTGTTACGGTACGGTACATCCTCTTTTAGACATGTTGACGACTTCATACGATAACACCATAATCACGTAATGCGTAAAAGTCGGGAATTAGTAAGTTTGTGTTAAATCTTGTTAACAGAAATAGTCCAAAAGTAATAGCCACAATATAAATATGGACAGTACAGACACCAAGTACAAACGTTCGAAACAGGACACTCACCCAGACGCGCACATCGACTAGACACCAAAGCGAACGTCGCGGTGCTCTCAGTAGCAAGTTCCGTGTCAAGACGAGTGGTCGCGTTATACGTTTATCTCATGTGCCACGGACCGTCCGCGATCTTTTTACAAATGCCACAAGCAAAAATTTCCAAGATAGCAAGAGACTACGCGGAGCACTGACCAAGGTTATGTCTAGACTTTTAAAGAGACTGTAACCTCAAGTTTGTTTCGGCCTTTCTTCTCAGATAGTGATAGAGTAGCCAGATAAGAAACGCCGACCTCGTCTAGTTTTTAAAATTTGATTGACGTGTAAAAGTGTTTGTAAAAACCTACTCACATAAATTTTACTTTTTTATTTTATTATTTATGTATACACAGTAAAATACAAAGATATACGACATAGTTAAAATTTGAGTACAAAGGTACTGCTTATTTTTTTAGAAATTTCTTCCAGCGAAAGGGGAAGTGAAAAATAAATGTAGACAATAGTGTGTGAAAACAAGAAAAGAAAAATAAGAATAATGTGAAGTCTAAATATGCATGCAATATATATAAATAAACATATACATATATGTCTGGATGGATGGCGCCACAGTACAGCGGACAGCGCCATCTAACAATTTAATTCATATACGAATGATAATGTGATCGGAAACGCAAGCGAGCCCTACCGCTTGGACACGATCGTCGGTGGAGGGGATGCAGTGAGGACTGGCGGAGAGATCGAGTGTTGCGACAGTCAACAGAATACGGTCGAGTTTGGACAGTCTTGGAAAACGCTCAGTACCAACGCACGTGTCAGTTCCCGTTGCTCATATTTATTTCGTTAGCCAGTGTATTAAAGTTATTTTTTATTCGAATCATCTTTTCGTTCGAGTACCCACTACAGTGCCCACTCTAAAATGTGTCGGATCGTGAAGAAAACCCGATGTTTCGCATCTCGGCCACCCCTGATCCGACATATTAATATATATTATAAATACTCACAGTTGAGAGGAAAGGTAATGCTCTTTTAATCGACATTTGAATAGTGAAATACTTTTTAAACCACGAATGCTAGGCGGAAGTGAGTTCCACAATCTTACAGCATGGACAGAGAAGGAATTGCTTGTTTTATAAGGCTTGTTTTATGAGGTGCATCGCTGGAGCGAGCTTAAGAAAAATGTTCACGCAGGTAGAAAGGATAAAACGGGTTATGTAAGATATTGAAGAGGAGAAGGATGGGAGCTGCTTGAGTTCCTTGCGAAGGTGAGAAACATGGTTATACTTTCTAAGACCGAAAACAAAGCGAATGCACAGGTTTTGTAAGCGCTCAAGCTTGTTTAATAGCTCCTCAGTAGCATCCAGGTAGCAGGCGTACAGCATAATCTGAGTGTTGGTGCTACAGAAATTTTAGATTTCAAGGGCAGGAGACTTTGAAGACATTTCAGCGAATGAAAGGAGAAATGCACCTTTCGGCTGACCTCATAGACCTGAGCACGCCAATAGAGATTGAAGTCAGTAACTACACCCAGATCTTTAGCGGTTTCGGTATATATATATAGCCGCATTGCGAACGAATGTGCTACCTATGATCATGGCCTGGGATTAATAGTTGGGTTAATTTGCAAACGAAAAGACCAAACGCTGATGCAAGCCAGGTCATGATTCATTGCTGCAATCGCAGAACCCGCATCAGCCACAGTTAAATGTCGGTAAAGCTGCAATTCGTATAGATGAAAACTAGAGGAGATTACTCTGGTAACAAAGTTTATGGAAATTGAAAAAAAAAGAGGAGAAAGAACGCTACCCTGAGGAACACCCTTAGTGAGGCTACACCAATCAGAGAACTCCAGGAGAGGACTCCTCCAGGCGAACACACTGAGAGCGTCTCCGAAGATAAGAACTGAACCAGGCTAAAGCAGAAGAAGAGAAATTTATAGATTTGAGGCTAGTAAAATGTCGTTGTGCACTGAGTTGAAGGTGCTACTAAAAAGTCAAGCTATTGCTTGACTTTAGTAGCGCAATGGAGAATAAGTCCCTTACTGTGCTTGTATTCAACTCCACTGCCCAGCGGATGTCGTCAGTTACTTTCAAAAGCGCGGTTACAGTATTGTGACCTGAGCGAAAACCGGATTGAAAAGGGGATATAATCGAGTATGACGCCAAGAAAAATGATAATTGTCTATGGACTATGTGCTCAAAATCTTTAGAGAGAAATGGGAGAGTTGAAATAGGTCTTAAGTGGGTTAGTGAAGTAGGATCATTTATTATTTGTCGTGTAATTGAATCAATGACGTGGAGTTGTTTATTTAAACAAACCATTGCTTTTATACCTATAAATTAAACACCAAAATAAAGCTAAAAATATATGTGACCAGATTTTGTTTTTATATGTTAACATTTTATAATACAGTAATTATATGTATATTTCTCTCTTTTCTATACGTACATTTTGTAAATCGTTTTTAACAGAACATCGATTTTATTCGGTCATTATACTACGCCAACGAATCCAGACATGACATTGTATTAACGTCCTTAATATTAATTAACGACAACAACTAAGTGCATTTTTCCAATATTAAAACTTGGTGCTTACGAATGATATATAGCAATGAGTATCATTCGTAAGCACCAAGTGTATGGATAACATAGTAATTAATTAGGATTATGAATTTGAGTTTTCGATTTCTTACGAAGACGTTCATACAAAGTTATCGCGGCTTGTATATGAGAAACGTCAAATCGAACTTCTTAGATAGTTACGAGTTTAGTGCTTGAAACCAAATACCGAAAAAAAAACTTTTCTGGAGTGGTAAGAAGACGACATAGTTTTTAAACAGTCACAGGGTCAAATTAAATTTGCTAGCGAAACTCCGCATACGTGATGGGTACCGATATCTAGACAAGATAAACCGTAACAAAAATTGATGATTTTTTTAAGGTAGAATAGATTAGGAGGAGATTAGAGGAGGTTAGAACTCAATTTTTTTTGTCGTGTTTAGAGATGGATATCCATTACGCCTGTGGAGTTTCGCTAGTTAATTTAATTTATAATTCAGGTTAAACTTGCCTTCTTGACGTAACTGGTAGCATCTTCCTCTGTAACTGGTTCAGCACTAATGCCGCCACGTCTGCGCGGAGGCTGTCCCCCTGGCACAGGCAGTGGTGAAAGTTCTCCGTCTGCTTCACCTTCTGATTGAGCCGCTGCAGCTTGCGCAGCCTTGACTTCATCCTTTAAAAAAAGTGTATTGAAAGCCACAAAGAAAGGCGCAAATTTGGCTGCAGACCAGTTATCATATGTGATCTAAATATATGTTTTTAATCGAATGCAATGGGCCATATACAGGGTGGAAGGGACATCGACGCATAACTTTTTGATAACCGACAAACAAATTCGAAGCAGGGGGATTCAGAATCATGTACCGGGTCCATGGTAACCGGTTGTGCGTCGATTTCCCTTCCACCCCAGTATACTAGATCTGTTTTTATACCATCATAAAATTCTGAGTTGACATAACTTAATAGGCAAGAAATAGGCAAATAGAAGGCACTTTTGCACGTATAAAGGATGATCCTACGACATGTATGCAAGCTGGTACCTACTCCAATGGGAATAAATGAAATGATAATTATTAGAAAGGTATTAAGATTTGGTACAAGAATTCCAATGAACGTTGTTTTGATTCCTTCCGATCTGAGTAATACAGGGTGGAAGGACGAGGCAGTAAAGGAAGCTACCTTAATTACTGTCCTTAACTTCTTGAGTAGTGGAACATGGTACCGTCATCGTCAGCCAGAAAAACGTTAATTCTTATTTTTTTTTAAAGAATGTTGCCAATCGATGCAGATACGTTTAAGGATTCAAATACACTTTGAGATCATCTGAGGTTAGAGTACCACATACATTTCGTAGTGTTCGATCATCATTGTTTCGATCTTTTACGCCTTTTGCTATTAAATGATCAAAAAGCAGGTATGTAATGAATTCATTCAACATCTGCCTAGCATTTTCCCAACTATGTAAGTCATCTTCCTGTCCTAACTGGATGCATTTGAATATCAGTATTTTACAAGGATTTTCGATTGCCTATCTTACCCATGCAGCCCAGGCACTAGATAACACAACCCTTTGGGAATACTATCAGCTTTTGGGCTTGTGACTACCCATAACGATTGTCAAAGAAGTTACTAAGAATTTATATCACTGTATTTATCCACAAACTACTAATCGTTTGGAAATATTTAAAACTATAGTTTTGAGTTTTTTACTTTTGTCAAATAATGATGACTTTAATCAACAATATAATGCGTCTTGGTCATATCATTGCTGAATTGAATTTATATGTTAACGCGAAAATACCACAGTATTCCTAGGCATAGCTTTGGATGCCAAGCTTCAATGGGGCCCCCATATAGATACATTGTAAAAAAAGCTCAGCTCTGCAGCTTATGCCGTTCGAAAAATTCGTAATTTAAACTGATTTAGAGACAGCCTGTTCGTTTTACTTTAGTTATTTTAATAGTGTGATATCGTGCGGTATTCTATTGTGGGGAAATATTCAGACAATTTTTGTTTTACAAAAAAGGGCAATTCGTTTAATTTATAAATTAAGTCCCAGGCACTCCCTCAGAGACAAATTTAAAGAGATTAATATAATGACCGTGTCTTCTCAGAATATTTATGAAAATCTTTTCTATGCACATAAAAATATTACTTAATCTGTTTAAAAATACAGTAAACAATTAGTTGCTCCTACAATCAGGCTCAAGAAAATAGGTAGCCCGTTTCAATGCCAATGTTTACGTTTTTATATTTAACTTCCTAGCCACATTCAAGAACTAAGCCTCAATAAATTCAAATATTTTTTTTAAGCGGAATCTATGCCAGAAAGCATATTAAACTGTCAGACTATATTGAGGACAAAAAGGCTTGGGATTGAGCTGCTCTATTACACATATTTACACAGATAATGTTGCTGTTTAATTTTATTTTCTTACTATATTACTTCTATTTTTTCTCTACCCTATACCTTATTAAATTAAAAAAATACATAAATATTGACTGTTTAAAGTTTGTGGGTTATTGTTTTTTTAAGTTTTAATGATAAGATACACGATTATTGACAAATGCGTGCACTGACTGAACAGGTCCACTCAGACACCAGTCTACATTATCCACAAATGATCTGACCGAGACTATTTATTTATTGGTTTGCTCTCATGAACATTACACATTTTACACATACTACTGTCGGGTTTTGTACATAAACCCTGTCAGAGCACTGCAAACATAGATGTCACATACATAATAAGTTATCATATGTTATAAGTTTCCGGATTAGACATGACAAATTACTTTGTAAAGTTTATAATATTTGAATTATTCTGAATGTGAAGAAAATGTGTTTTTTTTTTGTCTTTTTTTAAAGTTATTTTTAATCATGGTCTGGCAGTTTGAGTAATCTATGCGGCCTACCCAAATGTCCTTTCTTTGGTATGTGTTTTTAAATTATGATTGACGTGTACTACAAGTTAAAAGTGTTTGTACTACTCTGTCAAGAAAGTTCCGGGAAAAGATCAATAATACACACAATATTAGTTAATCATACAAAGTTATTTAATCGCCTTCAAAGTATGCTCCTCCAGAAACGATACACTTAAACAATAATACAATAATCAAAACATTTTTTAAACGCTTTTCCGGAATTGCGTTCAGTTCTCGTCGCGAATTCTCTTATACGTCTTCTACCGAATGAAAACAGGTGCCACGAAGCGATAATTTAAGTTTAAGAAAAAGAAAGTAGTCGGCTGAAGACATATCTGGGTGAATAAGGTGATTGTGCCTGCTCGACTGTATTTTTTGAGTTTATGGTGAAAAATTCGTTCACAATAATGACCTTGTGCGAAGGCGCGTTATCGTGATGCAAAATCCAAGAATTTTCTTTCCACAAATCTAACCTTTTTCATCGAATTTGCTCTCTTAAACGCCGCATAACGCTAAAATAATATTTTTTATTTATCCTTTGACCTTCCGGCAAGAATTCCACATCACCGCGATGGTCAAAGAAAAAAATCAACATGACTTGACTTTTGATCGACTTTAATTTGGCGTGTTTTTTTTTTTGTTTTGGTTCAGTTGGAAGGCGGCACTACGAAGCTTGTTGACTAGTTTACATGGCAAACTCGTAAACCCACGTCTCGTCTCCAGTAACAATGCGTTTCATGAATATTGGGTCGGAATTGACTCGCATGTCCTCAGCGACTCGAGTTTTTGGAGAAAATTCAGGTCTTTAGGGACTAGCCGAGCGGCAACATGTTTCATACCCAAGTGATTATTTAAAATGGTACGGATCGACTCGTAAGACACAGAAAGTTCAGCGGCTATCTCTCTCAAACTTGAAAGAGTATTTAAAGTCACTATTTCCTTATTTTTTGCAATGTTAACTTCAGAAGACGTTGATGGCCTACCAGAGCGAGGCAAATCTTCCATCACATCTCGACCGGTTTTTAACGCTTTGAACCACTCATAAATAAGTACGTGTTTTTGATAAAGTCGACTCACTGTAAGGCTTCTGTAATATTTACAGTGACTCCAAACACAAAATTCAATTGGCGATGCACAATTTAAGAAAAACTCTTTGTTCGTTCGTTTTTGTCCATTACGAAATTCGCGTTATACACTAAATATGATCTTACTAAAAACAGGACTATAATTAATCTAATTATCAGATGAAAACTCATTCTCCGCGCCAAAATGGAAAACAGTTGTGCCAATCTAACAACAAAAAAACAACAAAAATTAATTTGGAACTGTAGCGCCTTACTTAGCCTTAACATTTAATTTGTGTGGATCAAGGAGTCTTCCCGGATCTGATGAAATACAGTAAGGTAATACCACTTTTCAAATCCGGGGACAGTAAAGACACCAATAATTATAGAGCCGTGTCCGTGTTGCCGGTTTTAATCAAGATGTTTGAAAAGATAATGCTTAATCAAATGCTCAATCATTTCAACACTAATAAAATCCTCCACGATCAACAGTATGGTTTCACCAAAGGGCGTCGTACGGTTGACGCCGGTGTTACCTTACTGAAACATACTTTTAAACCGTGGGAAGAGGCCCAAGACGCCATAGGAATCTTATGTGACCTCTCCAAGGCAATTGATTGCGTCGATCACGAAACCTTGATCTTGAAACTTGAGCATTACGGCATTGGAAAACTTGCGCTCAGTTAAGTAAAATCTTATTTAAATGATGGACAACAGAAAGTTCAAATAAATGGTGTCAATTCACTTGGTTTAAAAGTAAAAATGGGTGTTCCACAAGGCTCGATATTGGGTCCTTTCCTCTTTTTAGTGTATATTTATAACCTACTCCATTTATTAATAAATCATCCGCAAATGGTGTTATTTGCTGACGATACTTCCTTAATTTTTAAGGTAGATAGACGTGCTTCAAATTTTGACGACGTAAATAATGCCCCAGGGGTAGGGCAAGTCCAAAATTGGTTCACTATTAATAATATACAATAAATAAGTTAACATAAATGGTAGACTTCAACTTATTAAAACACAATACGATACATTTAAGAAATTTAGTAGTCAATGGAAATAAAACTAAGTGCATAAGATTTTCTCACGATCTCTACCCTTACATTTGGTAAGGGTAGAGATTGTGAGATATTATTGAGTCAAGAAAAACTAGAATTAGTCGATAAAACTGTTCTCCTGAGGATCACGCTCGACTCAAGACTACGATGGAGTCCTCATTTAATATCTCTTGCAGGACGGCTAAGTTCAGCAGCTTACGCTGTCAGAAAAATCCGTCAATTTACTGATGTAGATCATGTCTTACGGTATTTTACTTTGGGGACGGGCTGCAGACATCGAGTCTATTTTTAGTCTATTTTTAGTCTGCAGAAAAGAGCCATCAGAGCCATATATAATCTCCGCAGGCACGATTCTGTAAGGGAACTGTTTAAGGATTTTAACATCATGACGGTAACTTTTCAATAAATCTATGATAACATCCATGTATGTAATAAAAATCGGGAACTATTCGTTCAACCAGGTTTCAGACTGGCTAAAGTAGACTCATCTTTCATGGGGTACAGATTAAAATGTTATAATAAATACGTAAGGTATTTAATTGTAACATTTTAAACAGTACCCACATACTTCATCTGAATGAGACGAGATTCAAATCTTTTAAAAAACGCTCACTATGCAGGCAGGCATAAAATAAGTTAAGGGATCATATGGCTGTAAAAAAAGCCTGGCTCAATGCTGGTCCTGCTCCACACCACAACTTATTAATTAAAATTTGAAATACTGTTGGAACTGCTTCAACATTAATGATGTAACTAATATTGTTTAAAAGAGTGTCCATGGAGTTTCTTGCCCTTTCTCCATAGGTACCTACTATGTTTGGATTGGGCAACTAGCTTCATATTTCTGACTGACCGAATCCTTGACAATTCAATAGTGTCTGTAAATGGTTTATTCAATTAAACCGTAAAAGTCTAGATATTAAGTAACCAACTAAAATTGAAATGCTTTGAGTTTGAGTTTTGACATCAAACTAGGTATTTTCGAAAAACAATTCTATTTTCCGTAATTAGGAAGAGCAACCTTGGATATATTGATTAAATAATATATTTGAGTTTAATTTTTTCAAACACCCTAAGACTAACCAACAATCATGTTTGACAATGTTTATGTGACAGACATCACAATCATTGTGAAAAATTTGTCTACTTGCCTTCATACACAGGTTGGGTTTTGTCATATCTGGCGTATTATGAGTATTTAAAATACAAACTGTGATCCACTGTTATTTTAAATTTTATTATAAACAAATAATGAACTTTCAATAGCCTAGGTAATGGTATGTGGCCACTGTTATATATTAGTAAGTATGACTGCACTAGACTTTTTCACCAACTTATCATAAAACAAACATATGAGTGATGTGACACTTGAGGAAAATATACATATTACTGAAATTATTATCCTTGTTATGTTAAGTTTTGTATTTGTTAAATATCCCACTAATACAGTTAAAATTACTGAAAAACGCTCATGTGTAGGGTTATCTTTTCAACTTCGAGGTACCTATTCCACTTAGAGCACCACTTTTGAGCAGTACAATGTCAAGTTATGGCACCTAAGCTAATACACTACTGAGTTGGATTGCTCCAAATCAGATAATTTAAACAGTAGACCTACTGATTTTCGATTAAAAAATGTTATATACAAGTATTTATAGAAACTAATCAACAGTAGGTATATCTAACAATTATTACATCTTGTGAACATTATTGAAATAAAAATATACCAAATAATGTTATATGATATGAGACGCACCCCCTTTGCAACATTTAAGCACACCATAGGGCCTAGTAGAAACCACATGTGAGCCGAGATAGTAACTTAACTAATACAATTTTTGTAAATTTTATCCTCTATAGGATTTAAATAGGGGATGAAAGCTTTTAAGGAATTCCTCATTTTCGCCGCTAACAGAAATACAGTTCAATATTATAAATTTTGTGCAAAAGTAACTCCGGTCTACCTGTAACCTTTTTAGGCCTGTCTGGATTTGCAATTTTGGATTAATATGATTGACACACATATGATACTTTGTATCCGTTTACGTTTTTAATATATTTTTAGGTAGTATAATCCTGTAAGAAAATTTCCAACCTGGACGTGGGCTAATGTTAGTTTATAATATTAGGTGGCCCAGCACATGATGTCAACATTGAACTTTTCTTTCATAAAATAAAATGATGTGCTAACAAATTCTTTCATGATATATATTAATTGTTTTGTTGAAATTAACAACAGACCACTTATTTATTTGAGGCATAATAAGTGGATAAGTTCACTTTAGCATTTTAAGATCTGAATACCTTTTTTCTCGTTATTAATAATCGTAACTTTACTCACCCGTTCTAATTTTTGAAAATACTGTCTTAAAAAAGCCACAGGATTTTCAGGTTTGTTTACACATAACTGCACTATACAATCTTTTAATAATAACGAAATATTGTGACTCTGAATGTAGCTTTCACACTCATGTAAACATTGCTCTTCTTCCATTTTTTATACCACAATCTGTAATTATGAGTGTACCGTCATATACACAATAATACGACTATTTTTGTTGTTGTTATTTACGATCTGAAAACGGGTAATAGCGACGTTCTAAATAAAACAAAACTACACTACAAATTATTGCAAAATATCCTCCTTGCCTCCTTCCTGATCTGTGCCTCCTTCCTTCGCTCTTTTCATTCCAACTTTTTTTTCTTCTGGAATTTAATCGTCTGGCTACAGGGCCTTTAAGTCAATAAATGTATTTGCTTGTCTGAACTGAGTATAAAATAGATTTTAACAGACTTGAGAGGTTCCCCGACTTCCTCGCCAAGTATGGCGCCAAATTCGCTGCTCTGCAGCAGTCCGTCCCCGGTCCCTCTGACCTAGTAGGCACCGACAGCTCTGACATCGCTACGTTTAGCGATGCCCTCGAGCCCTCTCCGTCGCAACTTCCAGGTTGCTCGCCGCCGGCTGTCCACATGGACACCAGCGAGCCTTCCCATCGCCCGACCTCGCCTTACTTAATCTCGAGCGACGACCAGAGCTCCTCCCCCTCTTCCGACGAAGGTGTCTTCAAGACGGTCGGCTCGAAGAAGAGGAGTCTGAAGGAGAAACCGAGTCCTGACACAAGGACAAAGAAACCGGCTATCGAAGCCACCTCCGCTCCCGTGGCTCCATCCGCCACCGCCCCCTCTCAGGCCGCCTCGGCCTCAACCTCTTCCCTCAGCCACAGTGCTGCCAAGCCCGCTGCCCAGCCTTCTGCGGCAAAGAAAATCGCCCCCCCTCCCCCTGTGTACATCCAGGACAAGGGGAAGTGGACAGATGTGTCCAAATGGTGCACCGACTTGCGAATCGGCTACACCAGCGCGAAATCTACCCAACAGGGTATTAAGGTACTTGTCCCGACAACTAACGACTACAGAGAGCTCACGAAGACTCTCCGTCTTAGAGGTGTGTCCTTCTACACCTACGCCCTCCCCGAAGACCGTCAAATCCAAGTCGTGATCCGTAGGATCCCGAAGGAGATACCCATGGATGATATAAAAGCCGACCTTCTGTCGCAAAATGTCCCCGTTGCGGAAGTCCACCGCATGCACCGCGCCCGAGGCAGGGTGCCTTTCGATATGGTCCTCGTTGTCTGCCCTCCCACTGAGTGTCACCACCCCATATTCAACGTCCGTTCCATCTGCAACCTCACCGGCTTGCAGATCGAGAAACCGTTTAAGACCGGTGTCATAGGGCAGTGTCACCGCTGCCAGCTTTACGGACATTCGCAGATGCACTGCCACGCGAAACCCAGGTGCGTCAAGTGCCTGGGCGATCACGGCACTGCTGAATGCCCACGCCCAAAAGACCGCACCTTGTGCACAGAGCCGCCTAGCTGTGTGCTATGCGGCGACTTAGGCCACCCGGCCAATTATCGTGGGTGCCTCAAGGCCCCCAAAACATCATCTCCCAAGCTGACGAAGCGTGCAGACGCCCGTCAGCAAAGGGAAAGCCCCCGCTACGCCCACGCGTGGCCTACCACACATCATTAGGAGCGACTCAGTCCTCAGAGGCCCTTGCCCTGGAACTACCTCCACCATCAGCAGGCTTTTCCAGCCTTAGCTCCCAGACCTGTTCCTGCGGCCATCCCTCCACTCATGGACCCCCGCAGCCGCGTCAACGCGCCTCCAGGCATTCCTGTGCCTCTCAACAAAGCCGCTCCGGCCGCGTCAGCTCCACCCGCAGCCACCCGGGTGGTCGGTCAGAACCCGATGGACGCCTTTAACGTCATCTCTAGCACTTTTACGGCCTTCCTCACCCCTCGTGCCAGGAAAATGGCCAGTGAAATTGTTGCCGCCAGAAATGCCGGCAACATTTATATGATTCAGAATATTTACAATGCGTACCCGGACATTACGCAAGCCCTGATGTCCTTTAACAATCAACCCAACCCTAATCATGGATAAAGTAATCCTCGCGCGAACCAAACCCCGATCCCTAAAGTTAGGTTATTTCAATGCCAATGGCATCCTGCGACAACGCGCTGAAATCAGCGAGTTCCTCCGCGACCACCACATCGACATCCTCCTTGTTCAGGAAACGTTCCTTAAACCGAGTTACCGAAATCCGTCAATTGTAAACTATCGTACAGTTCGCAATGACAGGACGCGTTGCCATAAGGGCGGTACCCTTATCTATTACAAAAAGGAGCTATACTGCATTCCCATAGACCCTCCCACACTCTCACGATTAGAAGTGTCTTGCTGTCGGCTTGGTATGACAGGTCATCAACCGATCACCATAGTTTCGGCCTACCTCCCCCCCATTAATACTTCGGAGAACTTCCAACTCCTTACTGAAGATCTTTCTGTCCTTTTTAGCCTGAGTGACTCCGTTATCATAGCTCACGTACAATCAGTCCTGAACGATTGTTCAAGGGAAATTCCAGCGACGGAGGACCGTCGCTGGAAGTTGCCGGACGATGTACGCGAACTGTTGAATGAGAAGAACGCGGCTGTCCGTGCCTACAGCAACTTCCCCTGCGACGCGAACAAAGCCCATATGCGTTGCTTACAGCGTACTGTAAGAACACGCATAGAGGAGCTGCGTACCGCCGGCTGGGACAAGATGCTGAGCGAACTAGAGCCCACTCACCTAGCCTTCTGGCAACTCCAGAGGAAACTCAGATCCGGAGAAATAGTCTCCATGCCCCCACTGATCTGCCCCGACAAGACCATCGCCTTCGATGATGTCGACAAGGCTGAGCTTCTAGCCGACAGTCTAGAAGCCCAATGCTCGCCTAGCTCTCAACCAGTAGACCAAGCTCACCTCTCTGAGATCGACGCTGAAATCGAACATAGAGCCTCCCTCCCTCCCGTCGAAGACCCAGAATATCCACTGCCCCCCGTCACGCCAGACGAAGTGCACGACCTCATCAAAGGTCTTAAGGCTCGTAAAGCCCCCGGCTCAGATGGAATCACCAATAGGGTATTCCAACTATTCCCTGCCCACCTGATAATGCTACTGACCACCATCTTCAATGGTGCTCTGAGCAATAACATCTTCCCACAGGCATTCAAAGAAGCCACCGTCATCGGTATCACCAGCGATATGCCCAAGTGCAGCAAGGCGCAGTTGGCCCTGTTCGCAGACGACACGGCCATCTACTACACCGGCCGTGATGAAAATTCGATAGCTCGCATTCTCCAAACCCAAGTGAACAAGCTTGGCGCTTGGTTTAGAAAATGGCGAATCGAAGTCAATCCCGACAAAAGTCAAGCGGTTCTTTTCTCAAAGCCGCGTCGCAACCCCTGCCCCCCTCGACCGATCACCATGTTCGGCAAGCCGATCCCTTGGGAGAAGCGAGCCAAATACCTGGGTGTCGTACTAGACGAACACCTCTCCTTTTCAGAGCACATTAAGGCGGCTCGTTCGCGCGCCGCCTTCGCTCTAGGTAGACTTCACTTTGTCCTCAATGCACGTAGCAAATTGTCCCTAAAGTGCAAAATGCGTATCTACACAGCGTGCATCCGCCCGATCATGACATATGCCAGTGCAGTCTTTGCACACGCCAAGCCCCCATCGCTTCAATAGAATGCAGACCCTCCAGAACAAGTTCCTCCGTAGGATTACAGGCTCCCCCTGGTACGTTCGCAACGAGATCCTTCACGTTGACCTCAAGATTCCCACTATCCGCCAGTTCATGAAACGCATTTCAAAGCGTTTCTTCGAGACCGCCGCGAATCACCGCAACCGTCTGGTTGTCAAGGCCGCTAGCTACATTCCCTCCTCCATTAGTCATGTCCGCCGTCCCAAGCATGTCCTCAACGATCCCGATGACCACATAACTCTCATTCAGGAGAGCAGTAGGGCCACCAGTACAGTGCACAAACACAGACCGACATTCCGACCTCGCCGCCGAGGTTCCTCGCGAAGATCCCGACGTAATTGTCCCCCCCGACCCTTGCTCGACGAAGTGCCAGCCCGCGCCGTAGCTGAGCCTGTAGCTTTAAATTCCCCGAATAATAATAATCAACAAAATCTGATCCAGCCTGTCCCATCTTGCTGTCCTCCCGTCAGCGACGCCCTAAGCCGAGGTCCGTACCCCACAGGGGGTGCCCTTAGCGAGCGTTCGCTTAGTAATGTAAGTAGTTTTACGCCCCTGGCTGGAGGCTTTGAGTCCGCTTAAGGCAGCCACAGGATAGTCCGGTTAAGTAGACACGACCTCTCAAGGTCAACTACGAGATGCCATACCAAAAAAAAAAAAAAACTTGAGAGGTTAATTTGAATGATGAATAATTACAAAAAATAATAATATCCCATCAAAAACATAAATGTGAAAATGGGAGCCAAGTTGTATAATTCGCCGACAAAAGAATTGAGATCTAAATGGGTGCCAAGTTTTGAAGATCCTGAAATTGATAACATACATCATTCTAAAATCTTGAAATTGATTTACAGGAACATTCAACATTCTTAAAAATATAGCTTTAAAAATATTACAATTTGAAAATATAGCTTAATATAATTGAGCAGTCGAATTATTTACCAACAATAAATTATATTTCTAAATAATTATATTTCTAATAAATTATATTTATAGGAGTATCGTGTTCTGTGGTTCTCAGTGGTTTTCCTTGTCAGCCTGTGCCTCAAAAAGAGTACCTAAGAGTATTAGTCTGTGCTTCGTATTTTCTGTAGACTCTGTGGTCTGTGGTGTGAACTGAACTGTGGCTCACAGAGCTGTGATATAATAAAAGTACTCTGTGGAGCTGTGGCTGCTGTGACGCTGCGCTGTCTAGTGTCTGGTGAGTCTGTGGTCTGGTGAATATCGGTCGAAGATGGAGGCCGCTGAATCTGAAGCCGGTGTTAAAACTCATTTGAATAATGTTTTATCAGACGAAGAAATCGCTAATTTACCTACTCTTGTTGCGGGGAAGATCAATTCATATATTGATTCAACATTTGAAGAATACTTAACATCCAAAGCGCTACATGAAACCAATAAGTCCCAGATAGGTAAGTAAACCGGTGTTTCGTGACGCTTTCATTCAATGCTTCATTTTCCTTTTATCGAAATCATTTCTTTTTTTAAATTCTATTCTGTCTGTTTTCATAATCGATCCTATTTAGACAAGTCTTACTTGGATTTTAATTTCTTACTCATTATTATTGTTCCTGAAATTTATTTTCATTGTTCGTTATTAGATGTAACCTTAGTTTTCTACGTTGTAGATCAGAGTTAGTATGTAGTTGTTTAAACTTAGTGTTTGTGACGCTATCTCAATAAATGCTAGAAACATGCGGCCCAAACAGAACTTTAAAGACTGAGCACCTATTCGTACTTGGTATAGTATACAATTTCTCTTATTCATGTCTACCTACCTGCTATTGAATACATAAAAATTATAAGTTCAAGTATTTGGGGTGGATTTGTTAGATACTGATTCCTTTTTGGAGGACAGTCTCCTCTATTGGTTTCCTGTAGCTACAATGGTTGAGGTACATGCCTTCCTCCAATTATTATTATGCCAAATTTATTTCATATTTACTCTAACTTCCATTGTTAGACTATTGTAAGAGTCAATCCTGCCTACCACATTTGTGTTTTGGAAGTTGTAATACATTATTGGCAGAAATACTCACTCCAGCTCCCATCTAGGGTAGGTAAGTACCTATGCTGAAACCGCCAACACTAAACCCTGAAAATGTATGGTTCTTAAAAAGATTACCTGCTTTTTCTAGTGTGAAGTCACTAGAAAAAACGTCTTTTGGGTCCACAGATAGTTTACTGAGGATTAAATGAGGTAAAAACGGCATTCAATATTGTGATAGCATCACGCCAAATCATTTTTTTTTCTTTCTTCTGTGGCAATCCAGGATCAATTTCATACTTTAAGCGGATGAGTTGGAGGAAAACTTGGCAGGGAGAGTGTGACTCCAGCAAGCCGTCTACTCAGTATTTCCACATTGTGGGTGGACTACACAATGTCTTTTCTTTTTTAGACATTTTCTGTTACTTCTTGTTTTCAGTGCGACAGCCAGGTTATGCCTTTCTAGCCTCTCCTGGTACCTTTTTGTGATGTTCTTTATCTCCCCCAAAGTTGGATTCCATTAAGCCACAGGCTTGGAGATCCCTTTATTATTAAAAGTTTCTTGTTGTGTTGGTACTCAGTTTACTGTTTTGTGCCATGATCGAGTGTCAGTTTTTGCCTCTTGGTCTTTAAGATGTTTCTTCCACATTTGGATTTGTCAAGATGTAACCCTAGATATCTTAGGCTTTGGTGGTGAGATAGTGTGACATTCTCTAGATGTTCAGGGGGACAGTCACCTTTTTGCAGCTTAAATGTGACAAGGCTAATTTACTTGCGCTCGTCATAATCTGCCATCTTTGTAGCCATGTGGTAATATTTTCGAGACTCCCCTGCAGCATGTGTGAGGTCATAGCAGGTCTGGGTGGCTTGCCAGTATTGCATTATGTTGCTGTAGTAACCTCTGGGAAATCTGCAGAGTAAACTGTATACAACACCAGGGATAATCCAGCAGTTATGTTACAGAATCGCGACGTCATATCTGCTTCTTTTACTTGAAATATTCTTTCCAATAAATAGGATTTCATTAGTGAGTAGTACTCGTGGGACAGGTTGATTTTCAGCTTGTACCCCAAAAGATAGATACTGAAAATGGACAAGATTGGCTCTAAAATGTAACATCATAGACAAAACGAATATACAATGTATTAAAGAGTTTACTGGAAGAAATAAGAATAATGGTACAAATTTTTTTTGGGGCCCAAAATTAATGGTTTTAAATCCCTTGGCCACAACACACGGTTTACACATTCTTCGGTTTGCGCACGTGTGATCTCAAGTGACCTGAAGCCCAATTCTCGTACTTAATAAAATAACATTAAAATTAAAGTCGCAATCTCATCTCAGCGATAACCTATGTCAAAAACTTATCGAAAATATATGAAAAATTATTGTATTTTTGGCAGATTGAGACTGAGATTAGAATGCGAGCGTTCTTAAAAATACGGGAATTGCCCCTCTGTTAGTTTTGAAGATAGCTTAGCTTAACTTGTTTTACAGACTGATCATCTATTATCTCAACTACTTGGCTTGTGTTAACCGGAATTGCGAATTTCTGCTGTGATAGAAATGGAAGTTAGTTCACACAAACAATCAATCCAGCTATCTACTCAACTAGATCCAGCCAAACCACTCCAGTTTAACCGGATGCAGCTTAATACCACTATTTTACATGGAACCACGCCCTATCTGACCTCCACAGTTAGGTAATGGGTAACGTGATACGCCTTCGTAGGACTGTCACACTTTCGGGCTTCTGACGACACGTAGCAACTGTCATCCACGAATGACAGTCAGATCCAACAGCTTTAACATGCTCTCAGAGACACGAAGAAGTTTCGGTATGGACTACCGCAGCAAGAGTAGCTTAACTTGATCGATGGATTCGTGCGTCTGTTTGGCACTGAGACCGAGACCATTCCTTATCAGATACAATTTTAAATATTTGTAAAAATAAAGTATACCTAGTGGTCCACCGGTGTGAGACGAGAACCATCTCACGATGCGAGCTGTACCGCGGAGTAATGCGTTTTGAATCAGGCCCACAACCACCCACCAACCATCAACCACCTAACGAGACCTCGAGAGATGTTGATCGAGGTTTTCGGGCATCAGGCTATTACGACAATCGGCTACGGCTTAATGACAGCCGAGCTCACATTCCACATGTCAACAACGTCGTGTGCTAAGTCGAGAATTATATTTGTTTTTTTTTTCACAGAATTCACGAGGTTCTCGTCATGTGGAATGATAACATCGACAATCATTGCTTGCATCAATATCACCAATATATCAGGCTTATTGGCGGCATTAGTCCTGTCAGTAATGATAGACCGACCCCAGTATAACGTATTAATATGGTCATACTTGTAATACGATACCCCAGAATCCACAAGTTTAAGGTCTATTCACACATATCAGGCCCCAGCCCCGGACGTGGAAGGACCGTGCACCGTTGTCAGGGGTTTTGGAAGGCGTACGAGGGGCCACAGCTAACTCGCAGAGGCCTCTGCGTTAGACGTTTTTAATTAAATGAGGCACCAACCGACGATTATCCCTGTTAGCACTATGCCAGTGCTCCCATTTTGTTTTTTGTTCCGGGTTGGAAAATCTCTTAGATGTGTCTGTCAGACTCTTACTGACTAAAAACCACCCCAGTGTTCCACCTCACTCCTACGTCGGGGTCGCGAAGTGGACCGGTTACCTAAAACGATTGGAATGCGTACGAGGGGCCAAAGCTAACTTGCAGAGGCCCGTTAGACGTTTTTTATTAAATGAGGCACCAACCGACGACTATCCCTGTTTGCACTATGCCAGCTAAGTGTACTATTGCAGGATATGAAGGTGTGACTAGCACACTCAATAATGGGCCCACGGAAACGGTTGCTAGCACATGCATGCACAAGTGACGTAGCGACAAGGGGGCAACATATCCTGAGGTGCTTGAGGAGTGGAGAGGTATTCCACGGCTATCAGGACAATCCCGGAAGTACGGTCAACATCCCTTCCAGCATATTTCTGGAATACTTCATGCCTATGAGCACGTTTGCTCATAGAAATCTCCACTTAAGCAAGCCAGTAATGTCAAGCCAGACATGAGGAACATGACTTCTCCCGGGAGATAGGGTCCGCTATCGCTGCTGTCTTACAGCTCGTCACGTGCTGCCCTGCGACTTTTGGCAAAGTAAACTTACCTACCTAGAGTTCGGAGCGCGCAAGCCCCACCACGACGTCAACGTAGAGATACGGCGGCGGCTTCCGCACATGTTGAATTGAAAAACGACATTTTTTTTATTTCATGCCATTATGAAATGTGCTTAAGGTCTCTTGTATTAATAACTATCTGGTTCAACTTAACCCTTAATTGGTTGCGTGGGGTGTGACGCACCCCAGTCGCCCATTGCATCTTTGAATGCTTAGAACTCTCAAAACGTAGAATTCACTGCGCTGATGTTTCCATTAGCTTTGTAAAAACGCATAACCTGTATGATCTAGTAGCAAGCAGCACTCGGTCGTCAATAGTTTTGACAGGAGAGCGCGTTTGGGGTGTAAAATACGCGATTATTTACGTAGTTCAAGTTTCGGGTAAGTGAATATTTGTTTGTTTTATTTTAATGCAGTGGGGTAGTTATCTAGTGGTGACAATTTATTAAATTTTTGATAGTTTTATGACAACATGTTATTGTTTTTGGTCATCAATTCAATATCAATGGCCATATATAAGGACAAATTTGAATCTACATTATCGCGAAGGGTATTTCTGAAGCTCTTAGTGTTCGATTTGGACGACAAGTTAGTTTGGTAGTTGAGAACCAAGAATCATCTTCAGTAACTGGCTGAGGGCCTTCATATAAAAGATGTCACGTATGTCCAAGAATCAAAGACAGAAAAACAAAGACTACTTGTTCAAAATGTCAAAAACATGTGTGCAATGACCACATGATTGCTATCCGCTTATTATGTGGGGAAGAAAACTAATAAATAACTAAGTTCTTGTTTCAAAGATATTATTTGTGTTTATGTTTAAAATATATTCAAAAGTTAATTAATATTTGAGTAAAATATTCTAATCAATGAAGTACGGATTTAGCATGTATTTCGTATTTTATGTCTATTACCAAATTAAGGCACCCCACGCGACCATTTACGTAACTTGTTAGACGCCAATTAAGGGTTAACCAATTGAAATACCTAATAAAAGTAATGACTGATGGATTAACTTCGAATGTTACATACTTTACATACATGATACATATCAAATACATAAATAATTTAAAATAATTAGCCCTAATAATTTTATTACATAGTTATAGTTTAAAAATTCAAAACATGTTATTTTTTGTTATTATTACTAATATTTTTGTTCTAGGCAACAAAGTATCAACTTTAGAAGCTCAAATTCTTGAAGTCACGGCAAAATATGACGACGCAGTGAAGAAGTTGTCATCTTCTGACGAAACCATTACTGAACTGACACAGCAAGTTTTATCATTGAATACGGAATTAGAAAAGGCTCGAGATAAAATAACCCGTCTGGAAAATGAAATTATTTCACTCAAAAGTTCAAGAGATGCTGCTGTGGATGAAAGAAATGACTTGACACGAATATTACAAAGGCGAGATACTGAAATTGAAAGATTAACTTCAAGTGAATCTGCTCTATCCCAACAATTACGTGCAGCAATAGATGCCAAATGTGAAGCCCTGGCATTAAATGATGAAATACAAAGCAAAGAGCTTTCCTTACAATATCGCGAAAAACGCATTGAGCAAGAAAGAACTTTACTTAATTCACAAATTGCTGGCTTGACTGAGGAAGTAAATAGGCTAACTTCTGAACTACAAACAGGAAGATTAAATAATACCAGCCGCTCAGTGAACTTAGAAACGCAGTTAGCTGAAAAAACCGAAGAGTTGAATGCTGCAAATGAAACTATAAGTCAGTTAAATGATGTTATTAAAAGTCTTAATAATAGAGCTGAAAGTCTTACTCAACGCTTGATGGAACAAAGAGAAATAGAAAATAAAATGACAGAAAATTACAAAAAAGAATTAGAGGCGAAAACTAAACTGGCTGACTTATTCAAAACAATGCATGATGATGCTGAAGCTAAAACTTTAGAGTTGACTGAAGGAATTTCAGAATTACAAAAATTGCTGAATGAAGCAACTGAAAAGTATGGTGAATTAGAGACAAAATATAAACAAGCTGATTTGGATCATGAAGAAATAATGGAAAAGAAAAATGACATCATAAGTTCTTTAAAGAATGAATTAGAACATGCAAATGACTTGTTAAAAGCTGCTAATGCTCAAAATCTTGATATGGCTTTAAGTGATTTAGCTCCTTCGGCAGCAACAGCTAGTAAACTTTTGAAATCAGGTATGTCTCTCACTCAGATATACTCTCAGCTGGTTAAAGTTACTGATGAACTAACTCAAGAGAAGGAAAATAATAGACGACTTAACATCACCATCAATTCAATTGTTCAGGAGTTGGAAGAAAAAGCACCTCTACTACAGAAACAAAAACTAGAATTTGAGGAAGCAATAGAAACAAATACAGCATTGTCCCAGCAAATAGATTCTCTAGTGATTGAATGTAATAGACTTCGAGACGATTACAGTGAATCATCTAAAATTGCTAATCACTATAGTCGTGAAAATACGAAACTTAAAGGTGAACTGGCTGATTTAGGAAGACAGGTATGTTTCTTGTTGAAAGAAATTGAACATAGTCGCGGAGGTCTATTACCAAACGGTGATCATGATTCTTCACAAACTGCTTCCAACACAACTAATTCATCAGAATTAAGCTCATCAAGAATTATTTCTAAAACTTTAGTAACATTTAGTGATATTCAAGAACTACAATCAAATAATCAGAAACTTTTGCGAATGATTCGTGAAATGACAGACAAGCAAGAAGAGTTTGAACGCCATAAAGAACAATTTGAGAGTGGTGAATTGCAGAACAAAATTGAATCATTGAAAAATAGAGTAGTTGAGTTAACTGAAGCTCAAGAACGTCAAACTAAAATGGTGAATGGCCTTATCAGACAAAGAGACATGTTTAAGAAGCTTTACCATGATCATATGAAGGGAAAACGTCATGAATTATCGGCATCGGAGATCTCAGAGTTGGAAAAGAGTGGAATATATTCAATGGATACTGCACCTGAAAATATTACAAAGCCCATTCCAGAGGTATCTTCATTTGAAATAAAATACAAAGAAACAGAGAAGCAATTAGAAATGTTGAAGGAAGAATATAAAACTTATAAAGAGGAAAAAGTTACAAATGAAAGAATGTTATTTGAACAAATTGATAATATGAGACAGGAGATAGGAAAACTCACGGCTGCAAACAGTAAATGTGCTTCAACATCAGAGTATAATAATGAGAGACTTAAAATTTTGCAAACCAATATCACAACTTATAAGAAACAAATTTCTTCCTTAGAAGAAAAGAATAAAGCATATAATGCAACCATTGCTAAGCATGAAGTTTCTTTGCAACATTTAAGGGATGAAGCTTTAAATGCTCAGAGTAAACTTGCTGCAGCTGAAATTAAACTTGAAAATTTAAAACTCGAACTCAAATTGCTTAAAGATGCAGAATTACGTATTCAAACTGAAAAAGAAATGTTAAACAGAGAAAGGCAGGGCCAATCTTTACTTCTAAAAAATTTGGAGTTAATCAAAGCTAGTTTAGAGCGTGTAGAAGCTGAAAATCGAGCCAAAATCGAAACAAGGTTAGATGAGGCTACAAGAGAATCTTCAGCGTTAAGAAGAAGACTTCAGGAAGAACAAGACAGGTTCAGAGAGTTAGCAGATCATCTGAAAAGGCAAACAGATACTGCAAGAGAAAGAATGCAGGAAGAAAAGGATGCTGCAGATACCTTAAGAAAAGAAATGACAGAAATGAGACAAGACTTATTTGAGAAAAGCAAGGCAAATGAAGAACTTAGTAAGAAACTCAAAGTGGCCCTTTCTCCTAATACAGATGGCTCGTATGATACTGTCAAGAAAATAAAGGATTTAGAAAATAAATTATCAGATAAACATGAAGAGGTTCAGTCTTTCCAGGAGCAATTAAATGTAGCAAAAGAACATATAAAACAATATTGCGATATATCAGAGAGCGCAGAAAAAGAATTAAAAGCTCTTAACAGTGAATATGAAGCTTATAAAACAGAGACTGAAGCAAAACTGACTGACTATGCCAGTAAACTACAGAGTTTAGAGGATAAATGTTCAGAGCTAGAAGCTGAGTTATCACTGCATGCTAATGGAGAGCATTCTACCAGCAACAGTGCATTGAAAAATGAACTCACTTCTCTTAAAGAAGAATTGAACAATGCTTTACTCCAAGCAAATGGTTATCGAACAGAACTTGAAGCTGCACGTGCCGAAATTACTAAGATGTCAGAAGCAGTACAGAATGCTGAAGACAAATATACACATGAAATGATTTTACATTCCAGTGATATACAAGTTTTATCTCATGTAAAAGAAGAATTACTAAAAGCCCAAAATCAAATAAATGAATTGACTGCCTTAAAACATCGCGCCGTAGAAGATTTGGAAACCGAAAAGAAATCTTGGCAAGACAGGCAAAAAATACTAATAAGTGAAAATGCCCAGCTAACTGAGCGCTTGAAAGACTTGAATGATCAAAATGCTCTATTACATGATCAAATACAAGCATTAGGTACACAGCTGTCAGTTACTCATGCATCTCAATCACGATCAGAGAGCTTTAATGAATCCGGAAATGATTCTAATATTAACATCTCTATAAATGAAGAAGATGGAAAGTCATCTGAACAATTGTTCCAAATAGTCAAGTTTTTAAGGAAGGAAAAAGATATTGCAATGGCCAAATTTGACATACTACAAGCTGAAACTATGAGACTTAAATCACAGTTAGAAATAGCTGAAAAGCAGCTTGATAACACTAAATTAACTTTAGCAGCAGAGAGAGAAAATACAGAAGTGAGCATGATAACTGTAAATAGGCAATCTGATATTTTGAGAAAAGTTGAAACATTAAATGCCTTGACAGACAGTAACAGAAGCTTAAGAGAAGAGCGGGACGCATTATCCTCTCGGGTCGAAGAGCTTGCAGCAACAGCTAAAGCAATGGAATCCCAGCTACCACAATTGCAGGATAAAATTTCAGATCTTACATCGAAAAATGAAACTTTACAATCAGAAAATAATGCTTTGAAGGCAGATTGTGCGAGGTGGAGAACCAGAGTGAATGCCTTAGTTGAACGTGCTAACAAAACCAGTCCCGAAGATTGGAAACGACTTCAAAATGAAAGGGAAACCCTAGCAAAAATGTTAACAAACGAAAAAGAAAATGTCAGGAAGCTAAATGAAGAACTCAGTGGTATTAAAGTAGAAAAGACGAAAATAGAGGAACAATATTCATTGCTATCAAGACAGCAAAATGCTTTAGCAGAGGAAAACAAGAAGCTTAATGAAGAACTGCAGATTCTTAGGGAAGATATGGCTCGTGTTACTGAAGAAGTCACAAAACTTAGAGCTGAACATTCTGTGATTGTGGCCTCGAACTCAAAATTAACAGATGAACTGTCTAATAAGGATGCATCATTGACTGATATCAGGAATAAAGAAAATCAGATAAGAAAAATTGCTAAAAAGTACAAAGCCCAATATGAGGAGTTGGTTAAAACAGTAGAGGAAGAGAAGAAAAAGAATGAGGGTGATGTTGCTGCTGCTGATGCCGCGTTAACGGAAACTAATAAGAAATTCGAAGAACGTATAGCTGAGCTTCAAGCAAAACTCGAAACTGAAAAGGTGAATACAGACAAATTAAAACAAGAACTAGAGACCCTTAGGACGGCAAACATGGAAAAAGAAGAAAAATCCAAACAAGTTTTGAAGCAAGCCAAAAGTAAAATTGTTCAACTGACTGAACTCAAAAATACGTTGAGCAGAGAGTTAGATGAGTCCCGTAATAAAATAGGCACAATTGAGCAAAGCACACGCGATGAACAGGATGTGAGATTGGCTCTAATAAAATCTCAATACGAGGGTCGTCTCTCACGATTAGAGAAAGAGCGAAGTGAAGCACAAACGGAAAAGGCAAGAGAGGTGGAAGCACTGCATCAAAAAGTAACAATACTTCAGCGGCAACTTGCAAGTCAAGCTTCAGCTTCAAAACAGCAAGCTACCACTGAGAAAACTACTACAGATCCACCCACCGCTAATATAAAACCTATGGCCGGTGAGTAATATTATAATATTTTAATCAAACTGCTGGGTAAAAGAATGACTTAAACATATAGGAACAGTGTTAACTTTTTTTCTTGGCGGGCATTAGTGGCTCTTCAATAATTAAGTGAAATTAAACTTAAATAATGAAATATTGTACTACGAGAAATAATAAAAATCTGTGTATTTAAAAAATTTAAAACATATTAGGGTAAAATTCGAAACTATGGGGAGTAAAGCAAAGTGGTCAAAGGAACCATGACCTCGATTTTGGAGCAATATTAAACATTTTAAGTATTTTGAAAAAGCTGCCAGAGCCAGGAATAGAACCCGATTTTTATTACAAAGGCAGCACTCTATATTATTGTAAAAAGTTCAATTGATAAAGATCACATGTTGTGAAGAAATAGAAATCATCGCATAATGCCTTTTTTTTTTCAACTTGAGCAATAAAAGAAATACAGAATCTGGCACTACCTTTGATTTCACATAAATGCCTTTGCAGTAATATCCTTATCAGTAACACTGTCGCTCAATATGTATAAAAATAAAAGGGTAGGGTCAGGCAGAAGCTTGTTTAATTTTCCTCGAAAACCAAGGTCATCCTTTGATTTTGTTTTAAATTTGCTGTATTTTGTATTGGATCGTTTTCATAAAAACAAAAAAAATTGTACACTTGTGTACTTGTATCTCTATTGCTTCATAGACCACTTAACATACAACTTTGCCCAGTGTGCTTTAATGAACACAAAAACTATAATGTTTTGAAAAAAAATCAGGTGTAGCCCAGCAAAGTGTAACTGCCAGTCGGCGCGGGGGTGAGACACCTTTGGCATCAATTCGTCCGATGGCTCAAGTGGGACCGACGGCGCCTCACGACGCTCACACGACAGAGTACATGCCGGCCTCGTCGTCTCGACCGCTCCCTCGAGCTGCCCTGGCAGCATCTACGGCGCCGCCAGAGTCAACACAGGTTACTACAGTATCAAATATTTTGGTTACACTGCCATGACATTTCTCCAAAAACATATATACCCGATCACTGCTCTAAGCATATTTTATGAATTAACAATATACAACAAAATAAGTTAGAAGTTACATGGTTAGCCAATCGTAAATCCATCACACTTACCTGTCTATAATTTTATTTTAATTGAAAGTTATGAGGCTCGGCGTCGGTATTTTAATATATCTTTAGATGAAAATAAATTGTGCTATAGAGAGTATATTACAAAAGTGTGCAAATTCTACAAAAAGTGGAAATATTTAGGGGGCGGGGGATGAAAACCGTTATTTTGGAAACAGAAAAAAAATTAAAAACATTGTGGTTGTAAAAGCAGAATAAGCTTCATAACTGAAACTGATTTAATTCAGTTTACATTTTCGTCTTTTTTTAAATAAATTTCAGGATATGGAAACCAGTGAAGCAGGCATGGGCAGTTCTGGTTCTAGTGACAGTACAGCACAGCCTTCAACACATTCGCAAGCACCTCAACAGGTTCGCTCGATCAATCGCTAAACAATATTAGCATGCTTTATTAATGATAAAAACTGCTTGGTGGTGGGTCCCTCTCGCACAATGTGACTGTATTTATTTCGTATTCGTTATTAATCTACTGAAGTGTATTCCCTCATATTTTCCTAGGTAAGTACATAAAAAAATTGGAAATGGAATTCCTCTACCTATGACTGTCAAATGTATTAACACGAATAATTTGTGTGCTTTCAATTTTATTATTTTAATATTTAAGAACGTTGTTGCTTAATACTACCAAATATTATAAAACTTACGGGGTTGACGAATGAAAGTAATGAAGTCACTCGAGCCGCCAAGGCAGAACGACCGTTTTGCCAATGAAATTTAATTACGTATTATTATTATTTTTGTTATTGTTACTATTTTGCTGAAATATTCATAATTTGAGGGAAACAGACCACAAGGAACATAATTAATTGGTATCTCAGAAATGTTAAACTAGCCTATTCTCACGTTTTATTGTTATGATGCCAATCAATGCAATTTCGTTTAAGGATTTAAATTCTCTTCTGGACCAACTGAGGTTAGAAAAAGGCTACAAACTGCAAAAAACTTTTCCAGACATTTCTGTACTGACGAGTCTATCAGAGCTGATATGACAGACAGACTAAGTCGCATCTTAGGGTTTCCTTTTTTATCATTATGGTATGGAACCCTAAAATAATAAAATGCGCTTTTATAATGTTATTTTAATAGGCGGTGGCAATGGTGATGCCGCGTATCGAACAACCCAGCGGGGCTGCGTCCGCAAACGTGACGGGCGTGTCCACGGCGAGCTCAGCAGCGGCATCCAGTGTGCCAACGCCTGCCGCATCCGCACCTCCAATAACAGGTAAATATATAGGTTTTATGCCGAAAATAAGCTACGCAGTTTTTTTTTTCATATTGATGGTACAACTTTTAAAAGTCGTAGCTGAATCCAGTTTTCAATTTAGATGGAATGTTTCGTTTAATGATGAAAATTCCGTTAAATAGCAGCAACAGCAGCACCATCAACTTCTGGCCCGGTATCGCAAGCATCAGCTAGCGTGAGCACGTCTCATGCTCCTCCCGGCGTAAGCACTTCGCAGCCAGTGGCCGGTGTGAGCACGTCGCAAGCTCCGGCTGGTGTGAGCACGTCACAGGCGCCCCCTGGTGTCAGCACGTCGCACGCTCCGCCCGGCGTCAGCACGTCCCACGCTCCGCCCGACGCGCGCCCTCCCAAGCGTCGCTTGCAACAACGACCGCTCGCTGCTAAGAGAACAAGGGTACAAGTACGTTATATGTTGTATGTAGCTTCTGCCCGCGTCTTCGTTCGCGTCGAAGTCGTAAGATACACGTACTAAAATAACAGCCACATTTTACATAACTTCCTCGGCCGCCCTCGCTATTATGTACTTCGTTTTTTTCTTAGCGTTCTTTTTGAATATTTTTTCTTTTTGCTCACCACCTAAGGGTCGTGGCGTGATGTTAAATAACCTATAACCTTCCTTCAGAACTGGGCTATCAAATGGAAAAATAACTTTTCAGATCCTACTGGTTGTTCCAGAGATTAGCGCGTTCAAATAAAAAAAAGAACTCTTCAGCGTTATTAACTACTTCGTCATGTAGTAGTACCCTTTACTTATTTAAATACTTTGCAGTTTGATCACGGGATATTTTCAGTACTTTTGGATGCGAGTACAGAAGCACCTGCTCGTGGACCACTGCGTACGCGACTCGCGGGAGTAGTGCTTTTTCTTAAAACCTAATAAACTAACGGACTACTATCACAATAAATTCTAGGCAGAGTCCCTCTACTTGCTACAATAATTAATTTTTCGGTGTAATAGTCGAAAGATAAAACTATACCGGTCACTTGTAGTAGAAACACATTACCTACATGTAAGCCAAGTTATTTTATGACTTTAAATTTTGATTTGATTAGATGAACTTTTGACCGAGTAGACCTATTTTAATGAAATTACAACTTAATTTTTCATCAAGATACGGAGACTATGACTATATTTCCAATCCTGTAGATCCCTTAAAAAGAGTTACACAAAAATTTCAATATTACATATGTATTATAAAATCACCCTCTATATCATCATACAAAAAGTAGCCATGTCCTTCCCCAGAATGCCATCTAACTCCATGCCAATTTTTTTCGAAATTCGTTTGAGATTTTGTAAAAAATGTGAGTAAGTTCAATAAATGTGCATTGTGGGTGGAAGTAAAATAAAAAGGAACTACACGTTTTGCCAGTTACAGCATACAAAAAATCAAGAATGTATGTTTACCATGCATATGCCGAACTACATTATTAATTCTACAGTTTAGAAACAGCTTAACTAACTACTTTACAGTTTAAGAAAAGCAATTTAAATAGCTAAAACACAAAAAGAACAAAAAATTTGTAACTAGGAGAAATGTCGCAAAAATGTGCCTATAATTACTTAATCTCGCTCATTTAGGAACTCTGAAGCTCTGGTAGCACTTGGCTATAAGAAGCTTTTTTAAATGCTACTTAAACAACCTGGTGGGCAGCTGTTACAGAGGTGTTGGGAGCTTATTATGTGGTTAAGGCGTGAAAGGTAACAGACAGACAGTTACCTTCGAAAATATATTACTATGATGGATATGGATTAAGTTTCGATCTAGACTGAGCATGACACACGCCTGCTTTTGTCCTATTACAAACCCCTTTGTAATGGCTTAATAAATTAAGTCAATCAAAATTGTAGATAAATGGCATACACCGTCAGCGCGGTCATCTTGGTGGCCAGTTTATAGGATGACTTGTAATTTGACGAATTCCTTTCAGGACGTGATAGGATTTCACAGAACTAGTCACTAAATATCACATCTCTAATCTCTCAAATTGAATGACCTTCATTGCTTCATTCAATTGTGTACCTAATACTTTAACATATCTTCTGTTGTAAAAACATCAAACAGTTAAAAGTTATAGGAAGAAGTTTATTAACCATTTTCAAAAATCATCTGCGCACGTGAACTTTGACACCAGTTATCATTCAGAATTAAATGTACAAGTTATGGCAAAGTTCTTTAGGTAGCTGATTAAATGAAGATGTTTCATTTAATCAGCTACCTAACGGAGAACTAATAACAAAAATTTTGTGGTGACCTTGAAACAGCCGAAAACGCTGGCAAAGGTCGAATGAGATCATTGTTAAAATATTAAAAAAGTGTGTGATAATTGAATTTTATTAAAACTGGTTTATATTGCCTTCACCCAGCAATCCTTCCTACATTATTGTAGCCAGGTCGCAAGTTGAGACGCAACTTTCGAGTGGTTAGTATTACTCGCAGTCGAATGAGCTAGTCACTGATGATCACTCGTCGCTTAGTTCCCGTGTTTGTAACTATTGCGCACGTACAAACTCAGTTTTAATAATAATTATAATAAATCATTTAATTCAGGCAACAAAGACCCATAACATAAATACCTTATAGCCTACCATACATAATTATAAAAACCATAAAATCCTAAAAACACTACACTTGGGAGCTTGGTTTTGGTCGTGCTTCCCTGTAACGTCTGTACACAACTCCTGCCGGCAAAAAATCTGAGCTAAGGAAGACAGCCTTCTGCATCGCTGGAACTTGGAGGACGTAGGACTTAAAATGTATAGTCCTGGTTGGCTCCAAACGCGTCAGCTTCAGCAACTTCCGTTCCTCGGCACCGATTAGATCTTGGCTCCTCCTAATGATGTACTGGAGGAGCTTATCTCCCGACGTCTGTTGGTCCAACCGGGAAATGTACAAGAGCGTGGTGGGCATTGCAGCGCGGACATCCTCACTTGCAGGAGCGGTACCGCGTTTGTTGCGGCTACGTGGCGAACGACCCCTTTTGCTCTCAACCAGAATAAAGCCGTCTTTATCCACTTTACTGGTTTTAGCAGCCGTCGCCTTTCGCTTTTGTATTTCAGCAACCGATGCCGCACCAGCAGAGGACAGCTGCGAACTTTGGCAAAGGCGCGAAGCCTTCTTCGCGTAGGTTTCCTTACGCGGCTGTGTCTTTGGCGTTGTATTTATAGCCTGTGACGTAATTGTGTCACAAACAGCTTGCACCTCGCAGTCAATGATTCGCGTTTGCGTTGCATCGTCCGTCGCAGCTCCAGTTTCGCTGACAGGCGAAAAGTGAGCCGCAGCGCCTCGACGCATGTTCACATTCCGCGAAGGTGACGGTGTTGCTGACGCAGCGTTAGTACTGCGTAGCACCAATTCTTCTTGCCTTAGCTCGGCAACGGTTCGTTCTGAAGACTCGAGCTTCTTGTTGATGAGTCAGTCTTGAGTGATGTTATATCCTTTAGAAATCTTGTGACGTCTACATGGTCAAACGTCACTGGCGCTACGTATGTTGGAACATCATCCGGATCCGTTTCTTTGAACACGTTTTTGTTTTAAAGCTTTTGAAAAACGATCTATTATTTATCAATAATCTGCAATGTACAATCTTCACATTCTTGTTGTTTAAGCCAAACCCAAAAACTTAAGACAGATCTCTACTGATGATAGACAGCTATTTGTTTGACAGGGCAGATATAATTCTATCTGCCCTGTCAAACAAATAGCTGTCAACACGATAAAGGGCTGCATACTTTGGCTTTATTGGGACGTTAAAACCAGAGATTGATAGATTTTTTTATCTCCAGTACACCAAAATTGTTGACGTTGTTGGGTTCGGCCGTAAGAGAAAGATCGAGGCCGTAATCTTTAAAGATGGATTGTTGTTAATAGACGAAAAGAGTTCCCTGCTGCTAGCTTTGTGCCTATGACAACTTTTTACGACATACAGTAGTTATGTCTCAACCCTCCAGTCAATGAACTCAATCTATCGCAATTCATAGCTGGACCTTGAACTCTCCCGAAATATAATGTGAAAAAAAAAAAAATGCTGCCCTTTAAGAAATTATGAACGCAGTTGCCGTTTGTTACTTAGAGCATCTTAAAACGTCCGGCGTTGCCAGTGCACGTTTTAATAAAAAGTTATTTATTTTACCAAAGCTTCAAAACTTGAAGATTAATAGAGAATTAAGAGTTTGTACGTGCACAGAAGTCTAAAACCATGCGAACTAAACTACAAGTGATCAGCGCGTCTACTGCGACTAAATACTGAACACTCAAAAGCGGCGTGTCAACTTGTGACCTGGATGCATCGACCTAGCAACCTAACGCAGGAAAGATTGCTGGATGGTAAAAAGGTAGTGAGTGACGTAAACTAGTTCATTTATTAGAAAATCACGCCATTTTTTTTTTTCATTTGTACAATTTGCTAATTCTACCTTTGCCAGCATTATCGACTGTTTCACGGGCAACATAAAATTTCGATATTTAGTGACGAATTCTAAGAAATTTTCAAAACCACATAAAGTTGGGGTTCGAATTGCATGAATTTTCGCCTAGGCTTTATTGGGGTGCTTAATTGTTACAAATGGGTCTTACTATAACGTCCTGACAGGAATACGTCAAATTACAAGCTACTTATAATACACAGACACACGTATAACACAACCTTATAGATTTAAGTAGGACCCGATCTTAAAAATTGTCGGTGTGTATGGCACATGCCGTAACGTCTTTTGGAACGAAAACTTATAAAACCCGTTGTCGATGAAACTTGAGATTTGTGAAAGTGACCGATAATCGTTGATTATTTGGGGGGGACATCCAAAACTTGCAATGTTTTATTATTATCCTAGGAATTGAATTATCAGCGAAAATTCATAACATAGCCTAGCCACATTATCCATCTCCTTTCGTTAAATAATAACAGTAATTAGCAATAGGATTGTGATAAACCTTCAGTTTTTTTCTCTCGAAAACAGGAACTGCTCACTTATTTGAGATGATTTTTGTATGGTTCAGGGATTTGAACGGTCAGTGGAAGTAGAATACCAAGTACCGACTTCTTCACGCTGCGACCAAGACGACGAGGGCGTCATCGTCGTAGACTCTGAAGAGGACGACGAGCGTTGCACTGGCACTATGTACAGGGTATGGTTTTAGCAAAGCATCGATTAGTTTTATTTGTCACGGGAATAAGAAATTAAGTCCCACTTTTCATTATTCATAGGAGGGAGAGGAAGAAGAAGAGGATATGGAGGAGGAACAAGAAGTTGAGGCCGGTGAGGAAGAGGAGGAGGTGGAAGGAGACGACGCAGAGAACGCCGCCCAACAGGTAGATAGCAATGTAATGGTGTAATAACGACTTCGATCAACAAATTTTTACAACCAGAAAACGGGTCATAGATGATCAAGTCAAAATATTTTCCACATAAACAATATATGTAAGATGTAACTGAAGAGCGAAAACTAAAGCTACACAAAATAGAGATGTAGTAAAATACAACAAGCAATTCTAAGTTAAGTTTGGCCAATGCAAAATTAAGAAACCATCAATCCTATCAAGATGCATTGAAAGCAAATTTTGTTACAGTGGATTCGACCAAACAAGTCAAATCAAAACTTGTTCTGATAATAAAAATGTTAATTACATACATAAACTCACAGGGGTAGGCAGAAACTACAAAACGCCACCTGCTACGACCTTTGCTAATTACTCTTTAAATAATAAACTTTGACAACACACCCTGCGTAGCAGAGCGTAGCATTTAAAATATGAAACTGATGGATCGATTTCCCAACACAGTAGTACGCTCGACGACAGGCATCGCCAATGTTGGCGATTAGTCTGCAACGCTGAAATGGGACTCGGCGGGACATACGTATAGGATGTATCAGGAAAGTCGGGCTAGAGTCGTCACGCAGTGGATGACTTTCTTTCTTTCTGTTTAGACGTTTCGTGTTCTAAAACATGATATTTATCACAGATTCTGAATTCATGTTTAGGTGATCGATTAGTTTATTAGTGTGAATAATGATTGTGTGTGGTTCAGGAGTCGCCGGCGCAGTCCCCGGAGGCGGGCGAGGAGGCGGAGGAGGGCGGCGGGGCGGCGGCGGCCGACAGCGAGCCGGCCGCGCCGCACCAGCAGATCGAAGCCATCAGCAGCGGCACTGAACGTACGTGCTCATTCATTTCACTTGCGAGCTCTGTGCTCACTTACATCCATACTGCGAAGTTTTCAGGTTAACCATTAGGTTCAACACGGTCCCAAGTCCCAACCTTTGCATGAACGTTAGTTGATAATTTGTGCTTGGCGTCTACGCATTGAAGATCATGTAAGCTAAGTGTAGGCAGAGCCTGTGAGGATATCTGGCGTAGAAAATGCTTTAGGTGCTTATACGATAAAGAGTGCCTTATTTCTTGTTATTGAAGAAGAAGAGTTTAAAACCAGGACCAGCATAGTGGGTTAAGGACTTACGATACATAAAAAACTTTCTGATACCGTCGCCAGCAAGTATATAGTACAGTTGACTACCTTTGTGTGATGATATTGTCATTGTTTGTTAGTGAAGTCATATATCATAAATATAATACTTTTTTTAGGATTAGACAGACTAGAAACATTCTTGATATGCGTTTATATACATTTAAAAAATATGTTGTACCTACCTAAATATCAATAAATAAATAGTCTGGTTAGGTTTTACTCAGCCTCTGCATATTTTTAGAATTTATATAAATGTATTTTTTTTATTGCACTTAATCTATCCTAAATCACAGAGTAGCCTGGATCACTTCGTGTGAAGTCTCAGTGCATTCTATTAAAAAAAGATATTGTTAAACTGCTAACTGGTTTTAAATCATTTTAAAGCAAAAAGCCGGTTTAAAGGCTAATGGTTTAAAATCGGTTTTGCATCTATAGACATGGCGTCGGGGCCTACGTTTTGGGCCTTCGGACCAACGTTCCACACTTCCCAAGGCCCAACGTAGGCCTTATTGATACGTAAATTGGGTTACGCAAGTTATGGCAAAATGTTTCTTATTTTGTGGACGCTGATTAATTTAAATATAATTCTGTGTGTTTGGTTTCGGCTTACGTTATTTATCTTTTTTACGTTTTTGCTTGTTTTCAGAAAGTGGAGCATTATCTCTTGCTGGTAACAACGGTGACGACGGCGACGACAGTATAGTGCCATCTACCCCTACACTTTACGTACCCAGACGCAATGACGGGTAAGGATGAGATAAACTATGAAACACCATCTTTGAGCCGTAGGGTTCTATGAAAGTCCATATGGACTTTCATAGTCCCCTACGGCTTACGTTATTGGTACGCGTTTCGAAGTCTGCGACCGAGTCAGAGTAACGCTATTTTCAGTCATAAGGGGTTAGGAACCGCCAGTGACGATGACGAGCAAAGGGAATTGCCCAGTTTGTTAGGGTGCTCTGGCTTGAAGTGTACATTAAGTATGATAAACAATGAGTTGTGTTTTTAATACTTCATTCCTAATAGAAACGAAATAATACAATAAAGTTGCAGGAGAAACGTCACAGATGAGTATTTATTTTCCAAATTAGTATCGGAGTCCATTATAGAAAAAACAAATGTTCAAAAGCAAAAAAACAACACAAGAATATTTTCACAACGGATGCAAAGCGAATAAATTCGTTATTTTCGTATTTTCCTGTCAAACAAATTTGAGAAACGATTTGCGTATTATTAGGGCTAGAGCTTGTAGAAATACACTCATTTGCAAAAAAAAACGGGCTGTTTGTAAAAATGACAATACGAAACCGGTTTTTATTCATATGCATATGTTACTGGCTCGTTAGTGTAGAATCGTAGAACAACAGCGGGCTAGACGGGTAACAGAAATTTACTGTTCAAACTACATATATTGGCGCTAATTTATGGAAGTTCGAAGTAGTAGTTTGTAAGTCTAGATCGATTTTAAATAATTATTGCTGGAATTACCTTATTTCCTTGACGTTTTCAAGTCTTGATACCGTTATTCTGTTCTTCTAAATGGTTGATAAGACGGGAACAGCCAGCGAAGTTATAGCACTGCCTGAAGAAGGTTGTAGTCCATGTCACGTGTCCCAGAGAATAAATGAATAAAAGTCATTCGACAGCCCAAAGTACTTGGTAACGAAATCAAGAGACCGGTTCTGTCAGTAGAAGGCCTGGTGCTGGAAGAAAACAATGCATTTTTTTAAATACGTGCATTATGAGTGGAAATAGATAAATCAGTACTAAAAAATGGGTGTTTTGACTTTTACCAATCATAATTCAGACGAAATTCTGCCGTATATCGCTATATAAATGATTGTTAATTTCATAATGGTTACCTGTGCTGCCATCTATGATTATTTTTCAAGACCAATTATAATTTGTTCGAGTTGAGACCCCATGGCAGAGGTGTGTTTAGAAAACATTACCCCTTGCGATAAGAGCTCTATTATGTTTTCGGCAGCAATATATTCGTTGGACCGTCGGAGTTAGTCTTCATAGAAAATTGAACATTTAATGCACACCGGTACACATCGGAGATTCCTCACGTACAACCCCCATTAACTGCACTTGAAGACACTTCGATTTTTATGGATGACAACGCTCGCACCCATCGTTTAGGCGAAGTGGAAGCATATATGCAAGAGGTCGGAATTCGTCGTTTGGATTGGCCAGCTCGAAGTCCCGACCACAATCCATTTGACCACTGATCAAATCTGTGATGTTCTGAAGTGACGAGTTAGGTCAGTGCTGGCGCCTGTTTCTCAAAATATCAGGGAGCTAAAGCATGTAAATATCGCGGAGCGGGAACGTATTCCAAAGGAAACTATTAGGAATATTCACACACATAAATGCACGCTGTCATTTTAGCAAGAGGGGGCAACACTAGTTTTTATTTCTTTGGCGTTGCTATAAACTCATAAGTATAAAAAAAAACGTTTGAAAAACCTATTCGTTTTAACGAATAGGTACTAGTTGTACTAGTACCTATTCGTTAAATAAGTTAAAATTTCTTAAAAAGCGAAAACGAATACTGTCACATACTATATTGAGGACATGAAGGCCGATTAAGCTGCTCCAATAAATTTACACAAAGAATGTTAATTTATTTATTTAAACTTATCAAACCCAAAGAGGTACAAAGGCGGACTTAATGCCTTAGGCATTCTCTACCAGTCAACCAAGGGTGGTGAAGAGATTAGATAGCAGGTGCATTGGTTGATGTTCATGTTTAATATTATTTTGCTAACCATTTTACTTTTATTATTATTTTAATATAACAATGACATACATATTTACTGTGAATAGTATTATATTATTTTAAATTTTTGTGAATGTGAGGTGAGGACTATGTGGGTCATTGTATTTTTCTTTTTTATTTCATTTCAGTTAGTTTTAATGATGGTCTGGCAGTCGTGAGTACTTTATGTCGCCTACCCAAATGTCCTTTCTTTTGTATTGTTCACCGAATCGTTGAGCTTCCGTAATTATGAGTTGAGCTGCACGATAATTGACAAATGCATGCACTGACTGGACAGGTCCACTCAAATCTGTGCAGTTCTTTCCTCAAAAGATCATTTCAGACACCAATCTACATGGTCCTCATAAGATCCGATCAAGATTATTTTCGGATTTTTATATACACTTTGACATTGATGAACTTTATATATACAATGACATGAAAGTTTATTTGTAAAGTATTATAATATTTTAATTATTGTGAACGCGAAGATACTGTGGATTTGTTGTTTTTTTTTCAAGACTTCTTTTTAAGTTACGTTTTAATCATGGTTTGGCAGTTACCTGAGTAATTTATGCGGCCTACCCAAATGTCCTTTCTTTGGTAATGTTCGTGGAATCGTTGAGCTCCTTAAGTTCTGTGTCGAGCTGCATGATTACTGACAAATGGGTTCACTGACTAGAACGGTCTACTCATTCTGTGTGGTTCTTTCCTCAAAAGACCATTTCAGACACCACTCTACATGGCCTTCACATAATTTAACTAAGATTATGTCTGAACTTTAAAAGAGACTGGGACCTCTGATTTTGTTTCGCCCTTTCTTTTCAGATTAGTCAGATAGGAATTGACTTCTAAAGTGTTTCTACAAACCTACATACAGAAATCATTTACTCTATCGACTGTTTGGACTTTGACATAATTTTTCATTGATTAATTCGAAATGTTATGATGAAATTGATAGAAGCAGCTCCCTTGCTTAAGTATCAAAAAGTTTCTGAGGATTCAGGCAACTAGAACTAGAACTAGAACAATCGAATTATAGTTCAGGATCCGAAGTTAAATCGACATTCACCCATCCAATGTTGTCCATCCTAAGCGAATTTCTACACAACCGCCGCTTTCAGGTTTGTGTCCAGTCTGGTAATACGATCTTCCTCAGGGCAGTGTCATGGCGCCGACGCTTTTTAGTATCTATACAAACCACCAGCGTGTCACCCAACACTGAGGACTTTTTGCTTTTTTCTGGTCCTAACCTAACTATCCTGTTTATACCTAGCACCCTCTTTCCATATATGTAATTTATGGAAAGTTGATATTATAAGTGATAAAAAATCATTTTCATATCCGATAAACAGATCGGTGAAGGTCGATCTTACTTCGGATCTTAGACTATTAACTAAAAGGTACCAAATAAATACGTTATTTGCTTTGTTCCTGTTGTTTTTTTAAAAAGTTTTTTTAAAGATTGGATGTTTTTAGTAGCTTTCTAGCATATTGCGCGGCCGTATGAAAAAAAAAAAAAACAATGTCAATTAATAATATGCCAAATCTAGGTTCAAATTAAATAAGAATCCCTGAACGATCTAAATTAAATTTATGCGTTCTCTGTACATCCTAGGTTGTTTAAGTACTACATTCTCTTCTTCACGGCTTCGGTAGTGACGAGACTAACTGTTTAACTGTACTGGTATTCAGTGTAATGAAGTATTGTGTGTGCAGGTTCGGTGAGGCGGTGGTGTCGCCGGTGGGCGGCGGCGCGGGCGGCGCAGGGGGCGCGCGCTTCACGTTCGCGGAGGCGGCGCACCTGGACACGCACGCCGACCTGGCCGCCGCGCTGCCGCCCGCGCCCGCGCCGCACGCCAGCTCCGACTCGCGTCAGTACACATTATTTATTTATTCTATTATTTATATACCTATACACAGGGATACGATATACGGTCAAAAATTATTATAACGGTGGCCGTCCAAAAGCTGACAAAATAGCCGATAGTTGTTATAAACATACTTTCAAATCCTTTGTCAAACGCACACTATGCATGCAGGCATATTATAAGTTAGGGCATCACATCACTGATAAAAATGCCTGGCTTAATGCTGGTCCTGCTCCACAACACAACTAATTAATTGACATTTGAAATACTATTGTAGCTGCTGAAGATTGTAAGAACATATTTGCATTATATAAACTCAATCTCCTTATTATTATATAGATGCATTGCACAGGTGTGAGTATTTGTACTATAGAGCTACCATTTACCGGGTAATGTCATAGATTGACTTGAATGTGCCCTGGCGGCTGATAGTATGTCATGCTCACTCAAATGTCTCGCTGGTGGTGGCGCGTGTGTTAGATCATTTAGATCAAAATGGTTGAACTGAATGGTGCTAATCCATGCGTCATGTTGAACGGGCGCCATCAGTTGGGACTGGTCATCTCTTCGCTGCCACGGCTTATTTTAATAATTTATTTTTTGGATTGTTTTAAATTAGGTTTTGCTGCACTCGGACGCTTTTAACGTGTAAGGTTTTTGTACATCGTTCTCACTTATAGTGTCAACATTAATCTATGTAACTAATATATTTGTAACAACAATATTATTTAAAAAAGTATCCATGGAGTTTCTTGCCCATTCTTCTCCATAGGTACCTACTACGCTTTGGAATGGGCAACTAGGTTCATATTTTTGACTGACTGAATTCAAAAGTGCCTGTAAATGGTTTAATTGAAATAAATGCTTTGAGTTTGAGTTTGACTTAAGTGTACATGGGTCTTTATTGCAGGACTTCTACATTCTGTTGTAATATCGGGTACGTTGTTATAAGTGAAGTCATTTTAAACGGTTTTGACTGTAATTATAATTTGAGTACAAAGGTCCTGCTTATTTCTTAAGAAAATTCTTATAGCGGACCTGCGAAAGGAGAAGTAAAAAAGAATTGTAGAAAATAATATGTGAGCACAAGAAGAGAATGAATAATCTGAAGTCTAAAACTAAAATATTAATTATACTTACACAATCATATAATGCAAACAAATTACATAAACCTACTTACGCAAATACATAATACAAGAACACATCCATCAATATTCAAACTATGACACAAACACCTGTGAAATTACGACACTAAATCTTATAATTTCAAACCCAGAGTGCCTTTTCACACGGCAAGTTCATGATGTTTACATTATGTTGCAGTGTCAGACCGAAATAAAATAAGCTTGAGGTCATAACTGTTTACTATTAAAACGAACACTTATCGAACAGTAAGCGAACGAATGAGAACTTAAAAATCTTTTAAAGAAATAAACAACTTATTGTCCCTGTTCAATTTAGGTGCTGAAGGAGTCGAGACAAGAGACTGGGAGGAGTCACGAGTTGAAGAAGAAGCAACCGCTGTCAGTTCACAGGGCAGTGAACCTTCTTCCCCACATCAAGTATGTTTCCATACCAAAGCTATTTTCACCACACAAAGTAATAATACGAAATCTATTTCAATACTTAGATAAGACTGCCTCGTTGGTCTAGTGGTCGCAACCGCTACTGCTGAGCATGAGGTCCTGGGTTCGATTCACAGGTCGGGCAACGTGTTATTTCGTTTTTCTATCTGGAATTTCTCAGTAACAGCCTGGAGTCTGAATGTGTGCCCGGTTGATGGCAATAGGCTCACCCCTTATGACATGGGACTTAAACATAACTGGCGAAATGTGGGTGTACTACAGTTTCACCTGTGCCCAACCCTTCGGAGAAACAAGGCGTGATGTTATACTAATGTATTTCAATGCTTCTCATGTCGTCATCCACTTTCCGCGCGACATGAAACATTTATTTCACCATCATATTAATGCACTGAAATCTAAGCATTCGCATTGCATTACAACCACGTCGTGAGCATTTTGCACAACAGGAGCATTTCAGCGAGCTTTCTAGCGATTCAACAATTTAGACGTTGGTCACCGTATTATGGGGGAAATAGCGAAATTATGAATGAATTAAAGGTGGTGGTGTACCTTTAGTACATCCATCCTTCGAGAGTTTACCTTGTTCCGAGAGTTTTAGGGGAAAACAGGCGTGATGTAATGTTACAATGGGAGGAATATCCGCGGCCATTGATATACAGGTTTTTTATTTGCTATATAAGGAAGCTAAGGCTTGGCTAGCTAAGTTTCGCAGACGCGACGGGTATCGATAGAATAGAAAACTCTCTTATAAGTACACCTTAAAAGTTATTGATATAAATGTAGAAATTTTACATAAAGCGATCTTTTACATTCAATCTTTGGATGGATTAAAGGGAGAAGGAAAGACAATTAGATGTGAAAGACACAACTATAGGACTAGAAATAGGGACCAATTAGTTCAACCAGGTTTCAGACTGGCTTAAGTAGATTCATCCTTCATGGGGTACTGTTTAAAATGTTACAATAAAATACCTCCCCACATACTCGCAAGTGAATAAAGCAACCGTCAGCGAGCCCCGACTCATGGAGGAAAGAAACTGTGGGTTTTTAGTTGGTAGGAGTCCGACATAGCCCTCCATTGTACCCAAAGTTTAAAACTTGATCAAACGCACACTATGCAGCCGAGCATATTATAAGTTGGGGGATTACATCTCTGACAAAAATGCTTGGCTTAACTCTGGTTCTGCTCCACAAGGGCGCATGAACCAATTGATTAGCATTCGAAAATATTGTTGGAGCTGCTGAAGATTGTAAAAACTATCTTTGCACTGTATAAATTCAATCTTTTAATATTGTATAATTGCAAAGCACATGTGTGAGCATGTACCTACTATAAAGCTACCCTATACTGGGCGTGTCTGTCATTGACTTGAATGTGCCCTGGCAGCAGTGTCACGCTCACTTATGTCTCGCTGGTGGTGGCGTTTGTGGTGGATCATTAAGTGAACTGGCGCCGTCAGTGGGGACTGGTCATCACTTGCAAGCCACTGCTTTAAAAAAAAAACGAATAGTTTTTTTGTTTTGTATGTTTTTCATTAGGGACTCATTTAACGTGCACGTCTATCTACATCTAATGTAACTAATTTTCTGTAACAATAATATTTACAAGAGTGTCCATGGAGTGTCTTGCCCATTCTTCTCCATAGGTACCTACTACACTTTGGAATGGGCAAATAGCTTCATATTTCCGTTGACCGACACCTTGGCAATTCAAGTGCCTGTAATTGGTTTATTTGAAATAAATGCTTTGAGTTTGAGTTTTGAGAGTTTGAAATACTGCAGTTAGTCAGTCAATATTAAACATGAAACAAGATATTGATATATCTCGTTAGATATCAATATCTTGTTTCATTAAAATAAATACATTGATATTTTTATGGGATTTTAACTATCGCTGTTAGTGTTGTTACTTGAAGTATGAGTTCAGGTAAACTGTGTTCTTATGTTTTATCGTGATTAAATATTGATACCCGGGCCTTAGTCATTTATTCATAAACAAGTAACTTGTATCTGAATTTATACAAAATTACACAAATACAGTATATACACCAAAATAATTAATAATGGTTTTTCATACATTTCTTCAACAATTTAAAAATAATAAATGCGATTCTTGAATAAATAATAATTTCGTGTGTTTTTGAGAGAAAAAAAAGAAACTGAATTGATTTTTTACGTCTAGATAGAATTGATTTTCACGGCTAGATAAATACGCACTATTCTCTACAAAATAATGTCAAAGTCCTTCCCAAGTATTTTAGGAGAGGCATTTAAAGAAATTGAAAGGGTGACTTATAGTGTAGGTGACTTGTGTATTCGGTGATTGTAAACACGCTAAGTTGCACCGAATGACAAACAGAATATTATTTCGATACCAACTATTTTGTAATAGAAAAATATTACATTTTCTTTAACAAAAAAGTAAGTTCAAAAACTAAAACCCACCTGCGACAAAAACTACAACTAAAAAGGTATATGCAAAGAATCATAGACAGACAAATAAAAAATCTTCTGTCTTGGTTATACCTTTTAATTTTTTGTGGCTAACAATGTATGTATTTTGAAAATGTGCCAATTAAGCCCTTTCATTTGATACCCACAGGGAACAGATGAACATACATACCAGCAGCGGCGTGCAGTTCTTAAAGACAGAAAGACACTGCCTACCCTACCTAACTCAGATAAATACAGTGTAAACTCTTACATAACGACACTAAAGGGACTGTATATTTTATGGCGTTAAAGAGAGTTGCTTCATAATGGTTGAGTTAATTTCATAATGGTTACCTATGCTGCCATCTATGATTTTTTTAAGACAAATTATAATTTGTTCGAGTTGAGACCCCATGTTACGGGCTAGGATAATAAAGCGACAAAAGAACGTTCACAGCTGCGCGGTTTTCACTAATTTGGGCAACTTAAAAGGTACTTTTTATTACTGAATGTTGTCGTTTTTCAGAGTGGGTGTAATGCTATAAGACACATACTATTCGCATCTATATGTTGTTTGCTCTCGTGGTCATTCGGAGTTAATAGGTGTGCGTTCCTAAAAATACGTGGCACACAATGTCACAAATAACGCACACAAACGCACAGAGTAGACAGTGCCTATTTTACAATACGACAAAATTAAGACACTTACCGAAGTTGGGTATGAAGCTAATTTAAAAAAGTAGTATTGTTTAATTACATTATCGTATTTTTTGCCGTCATAAATTTATACCTAGTAGCCATTATATGTTTGTTATTGTTTTATTCGGTTTGGTTGCGAGCTAGCTATACCTACACCAGATATGGAATTAATACAAACTAAAGTTCAATCTTAAACTCAATACAAAACAATATGATTCATATTATTGGCTCACAGGTTTCCTCAACAGCAATCGTTTTCACTTGTCAGTATTGCATACATTCTGTAGAAAATCATACAAACGCGCCGAAAAGAAGTGGCCACTTCGAATATCCGCAAATTGATGTCTATAAACTTAGTCAATCTACGGGAGTATATTTGGATACTAAGTAGCATTAAAGTTTACTGTCATTTTTTCTTTGCTGTAGCCGGGTAAAAAACCATTTCCACCTTACCTTTTTATTACTATCAGAATCGCTTTAACTAAAATATGAATGAATGAATGAAATGCACCGACCCCAGCTTGGTTTGACCAGACTCGGTTAATCGAATGCACCCCAAAATTCGCAGTAGCCCCTGAAGCCTCATGCTTCATGGTGCTACAATGACCATTAATTTCATATCAAGGAATAGACCGGGGGGCGCTTTAATGGTAGGGAGGACGTGCCCTTAGGAAAGGAAGGAGAAGAGCCAATCGAGTAGTGCACCCTAAAATTAGCATTGGAATAGTGGAGAGACGGGTGGTATTTATCCTAAGGGAGGGCATCTTTTATTGACGTCGCGTCGCAGCCGTTGCTTCAGGTCGAGCTTCCTTGGTGAATCTTTTCTCGGCTTTTTCCATCATCCATGTCCTTGTTCTGCTGTGATAACTGTTGCTGTATTTACTTTTCAATGTCTTCGTCTGAGGTCTCGCTTCTAGCCGCTTCCGGTCTTTGTAAATCTCTTGCCTCTTTTGCCGTGCCCATCCAAAAATGTATTCAGCTATCGTTCTAATGGCAAATGTTGTCGCCGGTTATCCGGCGACAACATTTGGCGTTTCGCAAGCCCTTTAACCTTATGGTTAAAGGGCTTGCGAAACGCCCGCCTCGCATTTCAATTCCACGAATTTGCAGTGGTTTAGCTATAGACTCCCTGTATCCATATTACCTCAAAATCAATAGGTTTTCGTCTAACATGGGTCAGTTACATGTGGTGGCAATTACAACGCCATATGCGAACTAAACAGCACTGTGACGTCTCGCAAAATCCTGCATCGAACAAGTAAAGTTATCCGCGCGCTTCATTATTAAATGCTTTAAACAACATTCTGACGTCAAACGTCGGAATGTTACCCACCAGTCACAACACCCGTCTGTTCGGAGGATCCCAGCCACTGGGATGCTGGCTGGCTGTGTGACTCACCGCTCTTCAGAATTCCCGTTGAATGGTTATCAGAAATTTTGAATTCCATTTAAAGAGGGCTTAAAGGGAATTCAGAAATTCTGACCACCATGCGTCATAGGAGCAATCAGAAGTTAGTTAGAACACTAATTAGAAGTTTGTATGCTTTTCAAGAGATCATGAGTTCTTGTTATCAACTACTTTTCTTTTATTCTTAGGGGGTTCCGTACCCCAAAAGGGAAAAAAACAGAACCCTCATAGATTGTCTTCATTGTCCGTTCGCCGGTCCGTGCGTCCGTCTGTCAAGATCCTTTTGCTACGGTCTACGGTCCAATAGAGCTCTAAAAAAATCAAGCATATAGGTAAACGCAATAAAAAAATCTCGATTTATATAACATATTTTGCCCAATCACAAGTAAATCAAAACCTACAGGACTAAACCACCGACCACCCACCACTATTGGACCATTTGTTTGGGATTTTTTTTCTTAAAAACCTGAATTTTAGGGAGATTGCGGGGAAGCTTTGGGGAGAACGCAAGACGCTCATCTGGCAACACTGATCCGTTTTTCAAGACAGAACAAATAAATATTTACTTAAAAATTATAAATCAACCTAAATTCATAATTTATAGTGTTACAAATAAACAACAGATGGCGTTACTAGTATCTTATTTTGATATAAAAAACGAACACCCCCACTTATCTCTTTCTAAATAATCTAGATCTAGACATACCAATTTACATATAATTATAAACCAATTTTTTATTTCCTGTACACCTAACAACTGCATAAAATGAATTAAAATGCTTGGCATTACCGAAACATTTCAGGTCTGCAGGCATTACAGCTGTTTCCAAATATTTCAAATATAAACGCTTCTGACGTCGCATAAACCGTGGCCTTTTGACCTTTTTGTGACCTTTTGGGCCCAAACAGTATATAACTCAAAGCAACATTGATGTACATCGAAAAGAAAGAGAAGAGCGTGACGTTTGTATTCACCGTCGAGCCCACCGTACTAACTGTTCTCGAGAGTCGTTAATTGACGAGTTCCAGCCACCAGAACAAGTAGGTTTTCGAAAAGGCTTCACTACCGTAGACCATACCATACTGTTCGGCAAGTTGTACAGAAGACCGAATAGTACAATCAGCCGCCATGCAATTTGTGGACCACAAGAAAGCCTTTGACTCCATGGAAATTTGGGTAGTGCTGACTTCAAACACAACGTGGAAAGACATGTCAAACATATTGGATTCGTGAAGAAGAAACAATACTTACATAACCCATTTATGTAAACATGAAGTAAAACGGAGAGTACTCTTTCAAACAAAAAACTAATAAATAGAATTAGTGCATATTTGTGAAAGTTATGCCAGAACACAAATACGGGACCTCTGTACTGGCGAATTAAGAAACACTTCCACCACACTTTTATCGAAATAATAAAATATTTTTTCATATCAAGGGTGTCTTAAGGATATAAAATCGATAGTTATTTTTCAGTATTACTGTACTTTACAAATGGGACGTTTTGCTAGTAGGACCATTTATTTGCGTTTAGGAGTTTTTGATACGTAGGGTTTAATAATACGTTATATTGAGTCAAGAAACAATTGGGTATCTTTTCTATTTTTCTAATGCATTACATATTTTACTATGAAATAATATTAATGGTTTCGTTTTCGGTGGAACTTACTAACTTGATTAGTCTTTAAAAAATAAGTGAATTAAAACGAAAAAACAATTTATGTGTTAATGGGTATGGGAGAACAGTGTAGGCCTGTCAACAAGTACTAAGAAAATAAGAATATGATGTGTCTACAAGGCCTAAAACGTTTTCACATTAAACAAATACACATTTCAAACGGTCAATTAAAAATTTACTAAAACTTTATTATCAAAAGTTTTAGTAAATTTTTAATTCACCGTTTCTAAAAGTTTTGAGAAAACAAACTCAATGTAACCATTGTAACCGTTGAAGATTTATTCTTAGCATAATGTGGGGGATATAATAAAGACTAACAAATAAGAACACAATATAAGTTAAAGGACGTCTTTTACACAACCGCCGGCGCCGCCGCGCCGTCCTACTGCCAAAACCAAATTCTTCAAAATCTTAACAATGTTTAGTTTTTACGATGGGAATTCAAAATATTGAGTATTTTCATGATTTAGTGCTCTTAAATGAGAGGACATCTATTCAGGTCTCGGTTAGAATGATAATTGGGCTTAATTAAATTGAGAACAAGTGATTAGTGAGTATAAATGACTTTTTGTGAAAGCAGTAGCATGTTACAAGTTACCCCGTTCTTGGGGCAAGTTGTAACTTGTGTGGGGCAAGTACTAACAACATAATAAAAAAACATTTTTGTATGATTTTAGGCTTTTATTGTAAATCAATACGATAAATATAACATAAAACGTTTTTTTTTTTACAAACTAATGAGGTTTAGAGTGTTTCTCTAGCAACAGTTATAATCATTTACAATAGCTTAACATAATTTTTGGCCATTAATCTTGCATAGTCTTATGATATACTTAAATCAAATTGCTTCTCTAAACTCTTGCTGGTTAAAATTATTAACTATCTCAATCAACGTTAGAAGCTAGTTTAGCTTCATAGAATAGAATATTAAATGCGAATCCAGTCTTCATCAGAATGACGGTTTACACAAACGTATGATACAGCATCGCCTTGTACACATTTAACGTGTGACCACAATTTGCAAATCAAGCATTCGACCCAGACTTCTCCGTCAGATCTGCTGTATTCTTCTTCTCAAATCAAACAGCCACTCTTCTGTTTCCATATTCGTCATTCAAAACTTTATTGGCCACGTCTCTTTTTGCCTTTCCTTTACCCTTTCCCTTATCTTTGTTTTCTTTATTTTCTTACTTCTGCTTCTTTTTCCATTTATCTTCGAATTCCTTCTCTAAGGCTTAATTTTCTGGAGGATCAGTCATAGCGGATTTTCGCCACCTCTGTTAGATTTATTCCTAGGTGGAGCCTTAAGTAGTGGTCTGATTTCCCAGCAGTAGGATGTTGTAGATGCTATAAAAAAACTTGTGTAAATAAAGACCAGTAAAGGAACTTACATAAAAACATGAAGGGGCAAGTTGTAACATGTTACAATGCGCCCCAAAATTTTGTTGCAACTAACCAAATTTTAAACCAGTTACTAGCTAAATGAACGTAGTAGATCTGATAGCTTTATATATTGACTACACAAATTAATAGATAATAACTTCAAGAAGAGATTTCAGTAATTTAGAATCAAACTTTATGAAAATAATATTTTATGTTACCTGGTAAAAATGGTGCGCCTGCTCACAATCACTCACTGTGTTCTCCCGCGCCTTACTGGCTGTGCTTACGTCGTAGGTTCAAGGAACAGAAATTGTAAATTTTATAACAAAATATTAGAAACCTGTTGAGTAATTAAGCTTACCCCTGTTACTACTAGCCGCCTGCTCCCCTACTCCATATTCCAACTTTGTAACTATACAATATTTCGATAAATCTATACAAATAATAGAGCTGAAGAGTCTGTTAGTTTGAACTTGCTAATCTCTTTAACTACCAGTCGTAATTAAAAACTTATTTTTGTATTTCATAACTCAATTCTTGAGGAAGGCTATAATATACTATACTATCACGCTACGACCCTTAGGAGGACAGCAAAAAGAAAAAGAGTCAGAAATAACGCTAAGCGAAAATTAAGTAATAGCTCGGGCGGGTGATGCAATGCGACGCGGGTGGTTCAGGGAAACAATAAATTTCACGCGGACCAAGTTGCGGGCAGAAGCTAGTTAATAATATATCTGGTACTGAAGTAGTCGTTTTGAACGTTTTCTGCTTTACTTGACGATTTAATCTTAACGGGTTGTAAGATTCCTTGCCGGCAGTAACTTCTATGAACATAACTTATATTTGTCCGCGAGAGTTCAATAAAAACATAACTTATCACTATTTACGTGTGGTTTTCACGTCGAATAGACTTTGTAAATCTCATTATTTACTTGGTTTTGGTACTGGTAATCTTAGAAGCTTAGGGTTTCTGAAGATAATTGGTTTTACCTGCATATATCTCCGTTTTTTATGTATAATATTATCAAAGTTTTAAGATTGGTTGTGGCAGTAATTACTACCACTACACTAAGCAAATATTTTAAGTACACTTGAGGTTTTAGGGTTTTCATATTTTACCTATTAAACATCTCTGTAATCACAACTGTCTTTAGCCCGGCTCTCCAATTGTTGGACTAGACAAGTGCTACAATTTCATTTGAATCATTTTCATTGGTCACCGCACTTGGCACACTGGATAGGTGACATTTCTTTTTTTATACTAAAGACCCTTAATGTAATCGTCAAAAAGCAGGTGGCAGAAGAAGGACGCGAAGCTGAAGCGAGTGCGCCGACGGGGGTTGCGCGTCGTGCTCACGCGCAGCCACATGCGCACTCCCCTCATTCACCACACTCGCAGAATCAGCGATGGATGCGCGCAGCAGGTACCTCTACTAACTATAGACCTTTGTTTATACGTAAATTAAATATGTTACTTTGATTTAGTACGGGCTCATTAGATCAGGCTTATTTGATGAATATGCTGGATAAGAATACGGATGCTGTTGACATGAAAGGACACTGGGTGGTTGTAATACTTCGTGACCCTCTGCACTTGCATTATGTCAAAGAAGCTTATAAGATGTAACGGGTAATTCGTGTAGATAGGAAAATATGAATATCAATTTTATTGGGTTATCTTTATTATCATATAAAAGAACCATTCACTACATTTTTTTTTGAAGATTATTTCTTTCAATTGTTAGACTTTTGTAAAATTTTAACAATTTACCGGCGGCCAACTCACCGGTCCGAAACGAGAAATTTCCCGTGCACCGAATTGTTCTCGCAATAAAGCCATGATTTCACGGGCTTCAATTTTAGGCAGCAAATAGTGCTTTTTAACTGTGCAGGATATTCGGAAAATACCACTCGAAATACTCGGACGAGTCATAGAAAATTGGAACTTCTAAATGGACCATGTTAACGGCAGTTATTTTTTCAAATGTGGCCTAGGTTAAAAAAAAACTTTAGAAAATGAATGTAATGAATGGTTCTTTTGTATGATGATAAGATAATAAAGAAAATCCGATTAAATTTTGAAAAAACTCTTCACTTTTGAAGAAGTTCTTAGTTTCACCTCATTAATTTCGCAGACTCTCATTTTATTCGATAAGAAACTCATCGGGCACACGGCTTGTTTTAATATAAATCAATAACCAGGTCAGCCTGGACCGCTGAATTACTAATGCATGTGAATAATTATTTTAATTTGTTTATATATTTAATAGAATAGTAGGTATTAACTACTCATTAACAACAGAAGGACAACCAACAAAATTTATATCCCACAGTTTAAGACAAATCCAAACTAAGGAAACCTAAAACCTTACCTAATCATCATCGTATTTTTGAATTGCCCACATCCACCTTAAATACCTTATTTAATAATAATACAATATAATAAAAGATCCAACTTGACAGATTACCCTATTGATTAAGTGTTATTTAATTCGAATTGTAGTGACTGTGCTGTTGGTGTGCTTATTCTAAATAAATAATCATTTATCAGCGCCCCCGGAAACCATAACGTAATTTCGAAAAATTTCGTCCTAAAAACATAAACAGCTAGGCGCTCCGGATATCTAAAATAGGTACTCGTATTCCATCTTCTCTGATGGATATGGTCCCAGCAGTACGACCGAGTAAGTTCCTACCCCACCCCGCCCTAGGAAGTCTTCTCGTCGTGACTTGCGCCGACTAGCATTTATTATTGTCCAGCGCCGACACAGTGTGTACACACACAAATCGTACGTAGAAACGCCGCGAAGTCTGTGGCTGTTCGCCCTTGCATTTGACTGCTAATACGAGAATTCAGAATACGAGGTTTGAAATGAAGTAGGAAGCAACTACGGGTTTGTCTGAAGTACGAAGCCTGAATTACTTATTTGAGTAAAAAGACGCCTTTGTCTTAAAGTAGTATAACACCTCCATAGAACTACAGCACAATATTATGCAAAGTGGTTACTTACAATACGAAATAAATGTGCTGAGAAATGATGACACTGACATATTTTAAATTTTATTAATTATCTTGCAGCTGTTTAAATATAATAATTGTATATTTCACAGACAGCGAGAGTGGAGCACGCGGCCGTGGCATGCGATCCCGTGGGCGACCTTCCAGAAGATCCCACAATTATATGAGGTTCTAAGTTTTTAAGTATAATTGTAAGATGAAAAATCCTATTACATCAAAAATATCTTCTAGTACTAGTTAATTAGTAATTTTCTTAATTAAAAAAAAACTTTGATGTTGCACGATCCACTTCCATTTACCTAATTATTAATGCCTAAAAACCATTCGAAACCTTCGAGGCGTTTCGCCTATCGAATATCAATATTAAAACTTCATTGGATGTTAAGATGTTATTAGTAGTTATTGCAGAACTGTAATTAGGTTTAATATTTTGTAACTTTTTTCATTTTTGCAAGTGTAACGATGTAAACTAAGCCATAAATCATTGAGTCAACATAGGTTTGATACTGAAACTAGGTTCGTTAATAATATTTAACAGATATTGGTATTTCGAAATAGATATTAAAAATGTGCAGATATATTAAATTGATGAATAAAAGTGTAGTATTGAATTAATAAAACACAACATTTAATATAATATGTGAATGATAAGCTGAAGTAAAGAAAGTGCCCGTGCAGAGATAACTACATGTTTTCAAAATAAATGTATCAAAACGATTTTTATAGTTGACTTTGTTGTACTTCTAGGCTTAGATAAAACCTACTATACATTGAAACCCTATGCAATCATTTCAAGTATCCAAAAGACAAAATATTCCAACCGTGTTTAAATTGCCTAAGACAATTGAATTCTTATATTATTAATAGTATTAAATGAATTGAAAATTATATGAATGTTTAACTACCTTAGTAACATATTCTAATAGGATAATTGAATAAGTAAGATATATGATTTTCAATGCCAAGTGAATGTTTTGTAAAGTTAAAACTACAGCAGATATTTGGACAATTGGTGACTTACATAACATTTACATTTGGATGAATAAGGTGTATTGAACAAAACATATATTTGCTATGTTAGTCTTACTGTTTAAGTTATGTATTTTAAAAGTCCACATAACTCAATTTCTATAATATTTATTGCAACAAGAAATATAGTAAGATTCGATGTTATTACTTGTGCTAGCAATAGACTTACAAATTGATTTAATAATGATGATCATAAATTCCAAGTTATACTTTGGTGGAAATATTAGTAATAACCTGAAAACCTAATAAATACCGTGTTACCGAATATTTTTGTATCAGTTTTACCGAATATGTTTGTATCAGCAAGTCTGTCGCCAGAGCAGTATTCTCCGATGTAATATTGTATCGGTAGGTTGTTCTCATTGGCCAGGGGTTGGTCCAAAAGGGTAAATAAGCCATTAACTAATTTTCAGAGATGATTTGAGTGATAAAATAATTATTTTAATTTGTCGAAGGAGAATGTTAGTTTTTGTATGGGTGCTGGTCCAAGTGTGCTGCAGATGTGTATTGTACCTTAAACGAATGGTCTCAACCAGTGCAGTAATTCGAGCTGCAAAAAAAAACCTGATGTTTTTGTATATATATGTGTATTTACACTAAAAAAATATTTAAAAGATTTCATGTTATAAAAAAAAGTTGTAAAGTAACGGTGTTCATTATCGTATACGGTGAGTATATATATTTAAATAAATAAAGGCTCTTAGGAATATCAATAATAACGGAAGATAGTTACCGTCGAGGTGGTAAGCGTTGTATTATCGCGTCTATTATAGCATAGCAAGGAATAGCCAAGTTGTTACAACTTGGGCGAATAACATGACACGTGGCTCGAATGACGTTTGTGTTTTTATTTTCATTAATAAATGAACGTATCATGATACCTATTTTCATATTTTTTTTAATGTAAACTAGCTGACCCGCCGAACTTCGTACCTTCTCAGAATATTATCTTCATTCATTTTTTGTGATTTTTTACCCAAGTTTGTTATTCTGCTATTTGGAGCGGAGACATCCAACAAATTAAAGATCATAAAAATAGGTCCAGCCGTTCTTGAGTTATAAATGGTGTAACTAACCTGTCTTCGTTTTATACATACAGGGTTTACATTTTGTTTTGATGTCGTAATAATAAATGTTGCACTGATTGAGACTTTTCGTTTAAGGTACAATGCGCATCTGCAACACACTTGGACCAATGTTGACAATGTCCTTTATTAAACTGTATTCAAATATAAGTTGAAGAAAAACTGTTAGTATTATTTTGAATTGCTGTTGACGAAAACATGTGAGGCCTTTCCTTCTTTAGGTGTGTTCCTAGGAAATGTATTCACACGGATAATCTACTCACACACAAAACAACAGATTTCCTCCGCGCGCCCTTACCTACCCCACAATCCTTTCCCGCCATTATAGCAGTAGAAACAAATCCCCGCGGCGTATATGTCGCAGATTGATTGCTAAATTGGCAGTTTCACATAACCGCGAGCTGTTTTACAAAACAGCACCGTTATTTAAAACATGACATTGTGCTACGTTTAACAAAACTGCGAACCACGTATAGTCGCAGTTCCTTACCTAATTAGCATTTTAAACACGCTTTTAAGTAAATAACAGTGTAAAAACACATACCTAATTTTCGTAATGAAATAAAACTGAACGTTTGGGTAGTTCGGATGACAAAACTGTAATTTGGTATCTTGGAGCTGATCTGAGGATGGAGCCAAGAAGTGGATAGTGGAACTCTACAATGGCTACTTGTAAACCTCTCGAATTTGGGTCAAATGATTCGCTTTGACGAATCTAATAAATTGTCCTGAGGCCACGAGGGTCTGATGATAGAGCCAGGAGGTGGATAGTGGAATTCTTCAGAGGTAATTAGTAAAGCCCTCGAGCTTAGGCTCCTACGATTCGCTTTGAAAAATCCAATACATTGGCCTTAAGCAACGAGGTCTGATGATGTTTCCTTTTTCACCTCCCACCATGAGGTGGATAGTGGAACTCTTTAGTGTCTTCTGGTAAACCCCTCGAGTTTGGGCTCATATGATTCGCTTTGACGAGTCCAATTCATTGCGCTTAGGCAACGAAGGTCTGATGATGGAGCCAGGAGGTGGATAATGGAACTCCTCAGAGGCTTCTGGTAAACCCCTTTAGTATGGGCTATATGATTTGCGTTGACAAGTCCAATACATTGGATTTAGGCAACGAGGGTCTGAGGATGGAGCCAGGAGGTGGATAGTAGAACTCTTCAGTGGCTACTAGTGAACTTCTCCGAGTTTGCAGTCATATGATTCGCTTTGACGAGTCCAATATATTGGGATAAGGCAACGATACTTTGATGTAGAGATGGGTAACTAGCCGAAATTTCAATAGCTTAGCTAGCCGGCTATTTGTTGTGGAATAGCCAGCTAGCTAGCCGGCTATTTTGGCTACTTGGCTATTGAATAACGCGAATAGCGCTTGCGGCGGCCGGCTAGCCCGGTAGCTAGGTAGGATTCGAATAATGCTCAACTGCCTTGCGACCCGAGTTCGATCCTCGCCAAAGCAACAAGTTTTGATGATTAAAATAATAATTTGATGTCGAATTTAGTTTTTTATTTTATTTTATACCATTTTGAAAAGAAATAACTTTCCCCCATAGGTTAACATAGAAAAAAAACAACAAAAAAAAATTACACTTTTAATTAAGTGTTTTTTTTTGGTTAAGTAATAACATAACAAATATTTATTTATTTGGTTTAACTTAACATCTGCCGGTAACTAAATAACTAAGCATCGTATTTCGACTATTTCGTAAAATCGCAAACTAAACCAAATTACTAAGAAAAATGCCCTCTCTCTAAATTATTTTGTGAATAGTGTGAGAAAGAGGTGTGCAATGCATATGAAGTTCATAATGACGTCTCGCACTACTCACTCAGTAGTTCCAACTAGCCAACTAGCGGCTATTCACAAAATAGCCGCTAGTTGGCAAGTTATTAGAATAGCTACCCATCGCTACTTTGATGAAGCCAGGTGGTTGATAGCGGAAGTCTTCAGTGGCTACTAGTAAACTGCTCAATTTGGGCTCATAAATTATTATTCGTTTTGCAGAGTCCAATAAATTGGGCTTGGTTTCGACTTAATTAAGGAGGGTCTGATGATGCACCCAAGAGGTAGTAGTGGAGCTCTTCAGTGGGTCCTAGTAAACCGCTGAAGTCAGAACTTCGTTGACTTTAAACTTAACTGTTAAGTAAATGGAAGAATATACTAGACCAAATGTAAAAAAAATATATGTAAAAACACGCTTTTATCACCTATCAAATAAGATAAAATAATTAAATTGTCTTTTATAAGTTCTTTTATATCCAACTAGCTTCGCGCTCGTGAATGTCGGAAATCATCCCACGGCAACTTGATACCGGGACAAAAAGAGCCCATGTCCAAATTTAATCGAAATCCGTTCAGTGGTTTAGGCGTGAAAAGGTAACATACAGACTGAGTTACTTTCGAATTTATAATATAAGTAAGTAGGTCGTAAGTATGATTACATCAAAAAGCGTGGATCGCTTTTAAGTGTTATGTCCTTAAAGTAAGTACACAAAACTTAAAAGGGCTCATCCACGCTATTAAATAATTTCATGCAATCATTATAATTATTTAGACTAGACTCGCAGAGCCACAAGCGACTAATTTTAGAACTAAAATTGCAATCTGATGACGTTTCATTTCATGTTTTTTACATTAACTCTAATTTTTTACTCACTGCATTGATAAAAGCTTTTTTTATGTCATCTCGCTGTTGACCTTGAGAGGTCGTGACTACTTAACCGGACTATCCTGTGGGTGCCTTAAGCCTCCAGCCAGGGGCGTAAAACTACTTACATTACTAAGCGAACGCTCGCTAAGGGCACCCCCTGTGGGGTACAGACCTCGGCTTAGGGCGTCGCTGACGGGAGGACAGCAAGATGGGACAGGCTGGATGTGGATTATATTATTATTAGTCGGGGAACTACAGCTACAGGCTCAGCTACGGCGCGGGCTGGCACTTCGTCGAGCAAGGGTCGGGGGGGACAGTTACGTCGGGGTCTTCGCGAGGGACCTCGGCGGCGAGGTCGGAATGTCGGTCTGTGTTTGTGCACTGTACTGGTGGCCCTACTGCTCTCCTGGATGAGAGTTATGTGGTCATCGGGATCGGTGAGGACATGCTTGGGATGATTACGGTGATTCGCGGCGGTCTCGAAGAAACGCTTTGAAATGCGTTTCATAAACTGACGGATAGTGGGAACCCTGAGGTCAACGTGGAGGATTTCGTTGCGAACGTACCAGGGGGAGCCTGTAATCCTACGGAGGAATTTGTTCTGGAGGGTCTGCATTCTATTGAAGCGAAGGGGCTTGGCGTGTGCAAAGACTGCACTGGTATAGGTCATGATTGGGCGAATGCACGCTGTGTAGATACGCAATTTGCACTTTAGTGACAATTTGCTACGTGCATTGAGGACGAAGTCGAGTCTATCTAGAGCGAAGGCGGCGCGCTAACGAGCCTCCTTAATGTGCTCTGAAAAAGAGAGGTGTTCGTCGAGCACCACACCCAGATACTTGGCTCGCTTCTCCCAAGGGATCGGCTTGCCGAACATGGTGATCGGTCGAGCTTGATAAAAGCTAATCGTTTATGCAATTCTGCGTGCACACATTCATAGCGTGTTTATGCACTTGGTGTTGGAAACATTGTATCTGGAGCGCCATCTGAACGGCAGTGAAGAAACTGAAATGAACAAAGGCAGTTTCTGTCCTGGAGTGGGGGCATCAGACTTTTTAACGGCGAAGCACGAGCGTAGCGGCCGATCGCTCCCGATCCTTGCTCGAGCCAGCCCGCGTCGCTGAGCCTGTAGCTTTAAATTCGTCCCAAAACCACTCAAAACGTGATCCAGCTAGTCCCTTGCTGCACTCTTCCAGCGACGCCCTAAGCCGAGGTCCCTTCTCCTTCGAACCTCGGCTCCTTAGCGTGTGGTCGCTTAGTTTTTAGTTAGTATTTAAGTTTAAGTCCTGGCTGGAGGCCTTATTTTATTAGGGCACCACAGACAAGTACGCTTAAGCAGACGACAACCTCACAAGTTGACCTGCGAGATGCTATACATAAAAATAAAAAAAACGGAGCGGCCTCTTGGGCTTACGGACTAGGTTACGATAGTTCACTATCGTCATATTATCGATTGTTACTCTCGTACCTATATTGTAAAATAAATAATAAACCAGTTCATTATAGTTGTCTCGAATTTATTTAAATAAGAGTCGCTAACACCAAAGTGACAAAAAACACGACACGCCATGGGTAAACAAAAGCGTGGTGGCAGTAGTAAGCGCTCCAAGCGAAAACGTGCTCGCTCCACCTCTTCTTCAAGCTCCAGCGTAAGGACGCCATCACCGCCGCCAAAGCGGAAGGATAAGGTATCTCATGATCATACCGAAACTGTCAGTAATACAAATTCTATTACTTTGAACAATTTTATACCACATTTTGATCCTATAAAAGACGATATAGGCACCTGGATTAGCATTATTCGATCTTACGCAAATACTTTATCATGGTCTGATAAAATGATTCGCTATCAAGCCTTGAATAATCTTAAAGGATCCGCTAAAGTATGGTATGATTCATTATTACGTACAGAAAAGCAGTGGCCTGAAAAAATATGTTCACTCTTTTAAAAGAAATCATAGATGAAAAACCTATCGATAATCAATCCCTGTACGAATTGTATTTTGAGCAAAAATGCAAGATAAATGATAAATGATTTTTATTTCTGTAAGTGGGTTTTTACAAACACTTTTACACGTCAAGCATTTTTTTTTAACTAGATGAGGTCGGCGTTTCCTATCTGACTACTCTGAGAAGAAAAGCCGAAACAAACTCAGAGGTCACAGTCTCTTTTAAAGTCAAAGCCAAACTAGTAAAACATCGATAACGAAATACTTTACGTTCAAATTGGGAGAATTGGTTCATATTGGCCAGACATAATCTTGGTCAGATCATGTTAAGACCATGTGGATTGATGTCTGAAATGGTCTTTTGAGGAAAGAACCACACAGATTGAGTGGACCTGTCCAGTCAGTGCACGCATTTGTCAGTAGTCATACAGCTCAACTCAAAACATAAGGAGCTCAACGATTCGACGAACTATACCTAAGAAAGGACATTGGGTGGGCCGCATAATTACTCAAACCGCCAGACCAAGATTACGATTAAAACTAACTGAGATAATAAAATAATAAAACAAAAGTAAAAAAAAAACCCACATAGTCTTAACATTCACAATAATAACAATAAAATAATACCTAGGTAAGTATTCATGACATTGTTTATTTTACAGATCGTATGAGGACCATGTAGGTAGGTGTCTGAAATGGTCTTTTGAGGAAAGAACCATACAGATTTGAGTGGGCCTGTCCAGTCAGTGCACGCATTTGTCATTAATCGTGCAGCTCAACTCAAAACGTAAGGAGCTCAACGATTCGACGAACAATACCAAAGAAAGGACATTTGGGTTTAAGAAATAACTGAGATAGACAAAATATATAAAAATATTACCCACTAAGTCCTCACACGGAATTCATATAATAATAATATTATACAAAGTAAATATTCATGTCATTGTGTATATAATAATCATGAAATGTCATAGTGTATATAAAATAAAACAAAAGTTAGGTACCAAACAAAAATAAAAAAACATACTCAGTATGCAAAAATTGGAGCAGGTCAGTCCCAAGCCTTTTTGTCCTCAATATAATAGTCTTTGACTGTATAAAAAGCTTTCTGGCACAACTGACGTTTAATAAATGATTTGAATTTATTAAGGCTTAGATCTTGAACGTGGCTTGGAAGTTTATTATAAAAGCGTATACACTGACATCTGAACGAGCTACCTATTTTCTTGAGCCTTGTTGTAGGTACAACAAATTTGTGTTTGTTCCTAGTATTTATATTATGGATATCACTGTATTTTTTAAACAATTTTATGTTTTTGTGGGCATATAAAAGATTTTCATAAATATACTGAGAAGGCACAGTCAATACATTAATTTCCTTAAATTTCTCTCTGAGAGAGTGTCTCGGACTTAATTTATAAATTGATCTAACAGCTCTTTTCTACAAAACAAATATAGTCTGAATGTCGGCGGCATTTCCCCACAAAAGAATACCGTACGACATCACACTATGAAAATAACTAAAGTATACTAAACGGGCTGTCTCTAAATCAGTTAAATTTCGAATTTTTCTAACAGCGTATGCTGTGGAGCTTAGCTTTTTTGACAATTTATCAATATGTGGGCCCCACTGAAGCTTAGCATCCAAAGTTAAGCCCAAGAATACTGTGCTGTCTTGAAGTTTCAATTCTTCGCCCTTTATCAACACATTCGTTTTCACCTGCCTAACGTGAAGTAGCGTACACTTAATGCATTTTGTCATCTTTTCATTAAGAAGTAATTTATGAGCCTTGTGGAACTCCCATTGTTAGGATAGATCCGGGAGATCTTTCTCCATTAACGTCAACGCTCTGAATCCTTTTACTCAAGTATGAAGTAAGAAGATCCAGAGCGGTGTTTCGGATCCCGTAGTGACGGAGTTGATAGGACATTATTTAAATTATAGTAGGAAACCTAAGTGATCACAATATCGGTGTGTCTACAGAAGCAATTAATTTTAAATCCAGTGATGTTTTAGCTAGTTATTTACACAATCGTGTTTAAGTACAAGAAAAATGTAAGACAAGAAGGTAGTTCACGGGACATGCAGGTTAAACCAGCATCGCATAGACAGTCAACATCCGTAAATCGAACTCCTGTATCCACAAACTCAGCCGTTGCATGCCAACCGTCCTCCTCCAGTGTTGGCCAAGATTTTTGTAGAAAAACATTTAAATGTTATAATTATGGGAGTAGCCATAAAAGGAACCAATGCGATGCAAATAAAAGTGAATATTGTGGGAAAAGAGGGCACGTAGAAACGAGTTGTTACCATAAGAAAATTTCAACAAAACCTGTAGTGAAACATGAACAAGAAACTAAATTTATTTGTACAAATCCACGTTATAAATTTATTAAAACGTTTACATATTTAATAATTGTTATGAAGCATTTATTGAATAGGGTAGTTGTTGCTCGTTAATATCTGAATCTTTAGCGAATAAAATGGCTTTAGCATTTATCGCACTACCCTCACCAGTCGTTTTACAAGGATTTTCTAAACAAACAAAAATACGTAACTAAAAAGGTTACGGTTAGTCTTTTTTTTACATATTATCTTTTTGGGTGATATAGCTATGTACGTTTTGGATGATATGGTTGGGTGCGATATATTGATTGGAAGAAATGTTACTGAGCGATCTGATTTACTGTACTGGCGGGTAGGCGACAAATTTTAACTCCAATGAGCGAGTAAATTCACAGATTTTTGTAGTATATAGTATCAAGGCTTTGTTCAATCGATACAGTGAAATTTCAGTGATTCCGCCGTTTCGTCACAATCGGAGTAACTTCGTGGATTGTATTTTTAATATGGTTTCGCAAAAATTATCAATCAAATGATTCGTATACATAAACGTGAGTTTTCGTTAAAGGCGTTCATAAAAATTATTTCCTTTTCAAGAAAATCGATGGAGTGTAATGAGTGTGTCATGGTATTGTGGCATCTGTATTAAGATACGGTATTATATTTTGGGGTAACTCTGCAAACAGAGAAGCCGCTTTTAAAGCGCAAAAGCGATCCATAAGAGCCATGTTTGGACTACAAGTAACGGACAGTTGAGAATTCTGACACTACCGGTGCTGTAAACCATGAAACTGCCTTATTTGTCAAGTTGAACTCACATTTGTTTCCTCATCTATCAGATACTGTTAAACGTAACAGACATAATGATATGTTACGCGGACGGAGAGCCAAAACAGCCCATAAGTGGAAAAGAATATTCTGCATAGCCCCGCAAGTTTATAACAAAATTCCAAAATCTATGAAAGAGTTAAATTTAAATGGATTTAAAAATAAACTTAAAGACTTGCTATGTATTAAATGTTATTATAATTTAAACGACTTTTTGAATGATACTTTGACACCCTACTTGTAATACGTTACTTTGACATTTTACTCTTTGATACTCTGACATACAATGATATTTTTGACATCCTTAATAAATTATAAGTGTTATTATTTCTAACCGACATATCTTATGGTAATTGTAATTCTTACTCGTAATAGATCAATATTATTAATGTGAAGACTAACCATAATAACATCTGTTTTGTAATTTAAGTACCCAATATTTGCATGCCACACTTGGCAGAATGTGATGATACCATTGACTAATCTTAAGACCATAATGTACCATATTCTGACAAATAATAGTACATTATGGTACTAGTGTGTAACATTGGTGATTACCGCCGAGGCGCCACTGAAGTTCTTCTGAAACTAAGTCCAGTGTAGCTCTCAGCATCTGCTAAACCTAAAAACTTAGCGATTTCTTTAGGCATAGAGCCAAATTTGTTTATACCTATAGGCTGACGAAACGGTCAGTTTTTGCTTTTGGTGACCGCAAACTTTCATACTTCTTAACAATTTCATAGAATGGACCGTGTATGGTGAATGACCTCGGTATTTTATTTTTCGTGATAGGCATCTTCACTAAAAGCATCTGGCCATGGTTCTCTAAGTTTTTTACGGTTATATTTGTTAATTCTTGTATCCTACAGGCACCAGTTACACCAAATAATAAAGCAATCGGCCACAGACTAAAGGGATGAGGTTTTTTTTTTATTTTCCGCGCATAGGGTTTGCGCCTATTCTGCCACGTACAAAATGGGGAATTTGTTTATTTATTTGAATCACACACAACTATCATCACAGGCTTACCTAATACAATGGTGTAGTTATAGTTAATAAAGCTTACAATATGAGACTTACAATAATTACATCATTATGAACATCTACTTATGACTAATTATACAATTTGCGGCCCGTGTGAATTCACTAAGAGTAGTAGTATTCACCATATTGAGCGTATGCAGGACGCACGTCAGTGGCGCGTGCTGCAGCAGGTTGGTTCGAGCGGGCGGCACCCACAGCAGTGGCGGTCGCCTCCGTCGCCCCACGTGCCCATCAGGTACATACAACCCCACCGTGCGTAGAACACCTGGGTTGTGTATTTTACCACGCATAATTTTAAACAAGTAAGTGGCGAGAGCTACTTCCCTTCTTACTTTCAGTTTATAATAACCTACCATGCCCAGCACAAATAGAGTAGGATACATCAGTGGATATCCTGGAAACACACCATACTGCTTTAAGTACAGGAATCTTACAAATTTGTTCTGGATCCGTTCTAGCATAAGTTTGTAGTTGGCTTCATGTGGCGAACAGACGACAGCATTGCATTCCAAATGACTTTTTACAAGCGCTTCGTACAACGATCTCAGAGCACCGATGTTCGTGAACTGGTTTCCTAGCCGTAAGACCAACCCTAAATTGCGGTATGCTTTTTTACAAACATCAGTGGTATGCTTACGGAAATTTAAAGCTGTTGTAAAGCGCACGCCCAAGTCCTTAACCTCTGAGACACGTTGCAGTTGGATTCCATCCATGCAATATTGATAATGATCTGGGTCGCGCGTACGGGTAAATGATAACACTGAACATTTGGCCACATTGAAATACAACCTATTACTACGACTCCATTCTACGACCCTATTAATATCCTGCTACACTAGGTCATGATCAGTTTCCTGTTTTATTTTAAGAACTAATTTCAAGTCGTCAGCAAATAACAATGGTATGGATGACTATTCTCGGCAGGTCGTTAACTGTTAAAATGAAGAGAAAAGGCCCTAAATTACTGCCCTGACTAACTCCCGATCTCGTGAAATAGGGCTCAGAGAGCTGCCCACTGCAGTCGACGTACTGATAACGGTCTCGTAAATAGCAGACGAAAAACGATAAAGTGTGAGGTGTACAGCCTACACCAGCCAATTTAGCCAGAAGGTCGTCGTTATCTACTGTGTTAAAAGCCTTCCGGAAATCGAAGTAGGCAACATCTACCTGTTGACCCGCATCCACCGTCGGTACTATTTGTGTCATAAGATCCAGTAAGTTTCCCGTTGTCCCCCGCCCCGGACGGAAACCGTGTTGCGCGTCGGACAACAGAGCGCTAATCTGTGGATACAGGCTACCGTGAACGGTCGGCTCAAACACTTTAGCTGGAGTGCATAATACCGCTACAGGTCTATAATCGCAAGGTGCTGAACCTCTACTACCTTTTGGCACGGGTACTACCCGAGTATGTTTCCAGCGAGGAAAAATCGCGGTCTTGATACAGACGTTAAACAAGTGTAGCAACGGCTTAACCAACACCGCACGGCAATCCCTAAATATGTACGCCGGAATACCATCGGGCCCTGCTGAGCGCTTAGGCAGCAAGCGTTCGAGTGAGAATTATCTATTTAAATAATAAGTTGCATGAAATGAGCAAGCAATAGGAACTTTAATTTGTTTGTTCTATTGAACACGATCTTTTTTTGAATAAAAACTTTTAAGAACAACGCCACTCCACCAATAAATTAAAAAAAAAAAACTATAACTCACTAGTGAGATAAGGCAATGAAAAAGTCACAGTTTGATTATGGGTGTCATTCTGTGCCTAATTGCGGTGACCATAGAGCCACTTTATGAGCAAGTGTGTTGAAAATGATTATGAAGTAATGATTAAGTTTGGAGGGTAGTGAAATATGATGAGAGTGTAATGATTTAGTATGAAAGGTAATTAAAAGTTTATGTGTAGTTTGTAACTGCTATTAAAATTTAAAAATAACTACAAAAATTCTTTCCAAACATTATCTGATATGTGTATGTTACTGATTTTGTAAAACTTCGGTAGCCGATCTTTCTTTTATATTAGCTTTTTTTAAGGACTTTGTGAGCAGTTCAGATCGGTGGGATTCCCCGATGTTGCGTAGATGGATGCAGCTTCACGCTGAATTATAATTGTATTTCGTTAAGTTGTGTCTGTAACCTACTAACACTAGAAGTTAAGTTAAATTGTTACTAACCCTATGGACTCCTGTCTGAAATAAAAGTTTTAAATTCTATTATAAAAGCGTGTAGCTTGCAATGGCAAGTATTTCTTTTACTTGAAGGATGAACTATCCATCTCGGTCCATATTAGAAAACGACGAATAGGAAATGATTTTGATGAATTTTGATGTAGTCAATTAAGTCCTGCTTTTGTTTTTTTACACCATCGGTTTTGATAAATTCATGTTTCCCAGGAGCTACCTGACTCTTAACGTCTTCTTGAAGAAATTTTTCCACATGTCGTTTTATCTCCGCTATTTTCATTCAATTTATATTTTTTTCTTTCTTACTCTTTTTCGATTCTGTATTTTTCGGAATCTCTATTAATCTGCATGTTTTTCATTCTTACGCAGTCTGTCTTTCGCAAACTTTTCTTGCGTTGCTTTTTTCTTTTGCTTAGCCCTAGTTATATCTTCTAATTAACTAGTAAAAAAACTTTTAAAACGCTAAAATAGTTGGATTTAGTTATAGGTATGTTGTTCTGTTTAGTACGTAGGTTTTAGGCAATTTTTACAAAATATATTTTCTTGAGGAAATAGCAAATCGTCTGATAGAGGTATGTACCACTCGAACATAAATGTAACTAACCTAACTAATCGATTGGGGGCTAGCCAATCAGGTGATAATGATCTACCCAAACGTGTATATTTGTGTAAAATTATACATATTTTAGATCAAAAGATTTTCAAATTATTTTCTATAAAATTTACTGTATTATAAAAAAATGTCTTACGAAATTAGTGTTATATTTTAACGATAGGTTCGTGGAAACTGTCTATACGGTCGGGTCTAAGATCTTCAAGACCCGTCGTACAAATAGAAACAAGAGGCTCTCTGTTTCTACTTTAAAGCTCATGGAAGAGAGCCGCGAGATGATCCTGCAGACGATGCACTGAAGTACCGGCAGCTCAATAGACGGATCTCCAAGTCCTTGAAAAGCGATAATACAGACCGTATTAAGGACGCGATAGAGCGGAACAAAGGCTCCAAGGTCTTTGCTAGAGATCTGTCTATTGGGCAGAGCCAGCTTGTGAAACTGAAGACCGATGATATCGGGACCGTATCCGGTAAACCTGAGCTGTTGAGAGAGATCGAGGGGTTGTATGGACAGTTATACACGTCAACAAGTAACCCCATTACGAATCTGGAAAACGAATCAAGAGCTAGACTGACCGACACTATACCGAAGACATACCGGACGTCAGCTTGTACGAGATTAGGATGGCTCTGAAGCAGCTCAAAAAACAATAAGGCGCCGGGTGATGACGGAATTACGACGGCCAAAAACCTGTTCTTAAGGCCCTCCAGAAGCTGTTTAATTCCGTCATACTCGAGGGCAAAACGCCACAGGCATGGAACAGAGGTGTGGTGATACTTTTCTTTAAGAAGGGCGACAATGCCCTTCTTAAGAATTATCGGCGCATCTCACTTCTGAGCCATGTCTACAAGCTGTTTTCAAGAGTCATCACGAACGTCTTGCGCGCAGGTTTGACGACTTCCAGCCTCCCCAACAAGCCGGATCCGTAAAGGCTTTATCACCGTAGACCACATACATACGATGCGGCAGGTTATGCAGAAGACCGAAGAGTATAATCTGCCTCTCTACTTTTGTTGTTTGGGGACTACGAGAAAGCCTTCGATTTCATCGAGACATGGGCTGTACTGCAGTCTCTTCAACGGTGCAAGAGTAACTATCGGTACATCGAGGTGCTGAAGTGTCTGTACGAAAACGCCACTATGTCCTTCTCCTTGCGTCGCTGCCGCCTGTTTTTCTTCCTGGCCGCCCTTGCTGCCTTACTCTTCTTCCCCTTCTCCCCGACTATTTCCCATTCGTCGTCAGCCGGAGGAGATTTAGGAGGCGGGCTGAGTTCCTCGCCGTCTGCGTAGTCACCCCACCCTTCTTGATTTGGGGTGGCGCCGATTTCGCCGAGGTTGCCTCGCAGGTTCCGGCACGGCCATGCTTTGGTTCTGCCCCAAGGACCCTGGTTTGGCCGCAGCTGTGGCATACGAGGCCGCCTTCCACTGGTTCGAGGCAGGCTGGCTTGCCGCTGGTTCGAGGCAGGCTGGCTTGCCGCTAGTGGGGGGAGCAGGACAATGGCCTCCAGAGCGGAAAACCGACTCTGGAAGGCAGCCAGCTCCCGCCGCACCAGGGTCAAAACCCGGTCATCGGCAGACACGGGCTGGCCTTGCCCATGCTGCGCCCTTCCTGGTTGCATCTCCCGGTGGCAGGCTCCATGGACCTGGGCCAGTTCTGCTCGGAGCTCCACATTTTCCTTTTGGAGAGGCTCCATGGCGCCTGTCAAGCGGGCGACCACCGCCCGCATCTTGGACATGCGGTCCGGTGGAGGCCCGAAATGAATGGCCTCCGCTGCCTTTATAATGGAGGCCGTGGCTGCAGATATGGCCTTGTCAAAGCATTTATTTCAAATAGGCACATAAAAGGCACTTTTGAACTCAAATGAATGAATGATGAATGATAGCGGCAAACACGACCTCCGCAAACCTGGCCGCCTGCTCTGGCATCCCCGCTTGTCAATCTTCAAGATTAGCTGCCAACCCCAACTGTCCACCAGAAGCAGGTGGGCAGTTGGAGCTGACGCTGCCCAGGGTGCGCCACGAGGAGGCTCTTCAACATGACACCCCAGTCCGCGAGGCCTAAGCTGAGCGTTGCATTTATGTGAGTACACACGTCCTTTGCTTGGCAATCGGCCAATCGGCCTGAGGCGCTGTGCGATCGCGCGATTTGTAATCACCAATCAAGGCACATTCATGATGAAAATTTTGAGTGAAAAGTACGACTCTAGCTTCCAGATTCTTCAGATTTTTGTTGAGTTGTTTGGTTTATTTAGTGCTTGTGCATTGACTCCGTATTCGGCTAATGTTTTCCAAATAGAAGACAGGTGTTCAAAACATCAGTTATAGCTGACGACATGGTTTTTTCATTAACCTCCCCACTCCTCGTCCCCTTCTTCTTATAATTTCTAGGTAACCATGATCGTTCTGTGTAACAATAGGTAATATAGAATTGCGAAAAAAAACATGTGTAAGGTTCGTGTTCACAGTATGAATGTGCCCCTTGTAAATACTTGTATGAAACTACCCCATCACATAGAAGAAAGAAGAAAGAAAGAAAAAACGTTTATTTGCGGTAAACATGACGCAGTGATTGAACACAAACACCAAAAATAACAAGTTGGGAGAAAATATGCGTCACATCCACGCCTCGTCAATGCGGGAACCCACCGGGGGGGAGGACGAATAGTTGTGCCCGAACCTGCTAATTAATAAAAAAAATATGCCAAAAAAAACTTCGTCTTCATGTAGGATAATTAGAAATCGAATCATTAACTCTATGATTTACGAACTAAATGGCAGTGATTAATCTAAACAACTTAACTAGTCACAAAATACGTCCAAAGTAAAGTTAAATTACTCACGCGAGGCAAAAACACGTTCCGTCTTGCACACTTGCGCATTCCGCGGCGACTCAGCGACTGCTGTCAGGTCAGACTTCACTAGTCAGTTTATACACAAAAACTAGGGCGTCGCTGGAGGGAGTATTGCAAGATCAAATTTGGATGATTATTATTATCGGGGGAATTTTAAAGCTACAGGCTCAGCTATGGCGCGGGCTGGCACTTGTCGAGCAAGGGTCGGGTGGGACAGTTACGTCGGGGTCTTCGCGAAGGAGAGGTCGGAATGTCGGTTTTTGTTTTCTGTGCACTGTACTCGTGGCCGTACTGCTTTCCTGGATGAGAGTTATGTGGTCATCGGGGTCGGTGAGGACATGCCTTGGATGGCGGACTTGGTGGAGGGGGTATAACGGGCGGCTTCGACAACGCAGCGGTATCGAAGAAACGCTTTGAGTTGCGTTTCATAAATTATATTTATATTTATTTGCGTAAAACTTGATATAAAAAGGTGCCAATTGACGGATAGTGAGAATTTTGAGGTCGACGTGGAGGGGTCGTGAACACGTGTACCGGACTCAAAGCCTCCAGCCAGGGGCATAGAGCAGTAATGGCACGCACACCGCTTTTATAGTCTAAAAAAATTTGTTAATCCTTCCCTCCTAACAATATAATTAAAATAATAAATACATACATACGCAGGCGGAAGTGAATTACACAACCGCACCGCATGCTCAGAGAAGTCGGTGAAGTGGGAAGGGGACGGGGGACCTAAGAAAGTTTCTAACTTTCTAAGACCTGCCAGGCGCATCTAAAGTACGGGCGTAGGAAAAACGCTCCCAGATTGCATGGCGTTTTAGGGATGTGAACTATTAGTTCAACCAGGTTTCAGACTGGCTAAAGTAGACTCATCTTTCATGGGGTACTGTCTAAAATGTTATAATAAAATACCTCCCCACATACTTCAACTGAATGAGACAAAATTCAAATCCTTTGTGAAACGCACACTATTCAGGCAGGCATATTATAGGTTGGAGGACTACATAACTGATAAAAATGCCTGGCTTAATGCCGGTCCTGCTCCACACCACAACTAATTAATTGACATTCGAATCACTGTTGAAGCTGCTGAAGATAGTAAGAATTTATTTGCATTATATAAACTCAATCTCCTTTTTATTATATAGATGCATTGCACAGATGTGAGTACTTTGTACTATAGAGCTACCATTTACCGGGTAATGTCATAGATTGACTTGAATGTGCCTTGGCGGCTGATAGTATGTCATGCTCACTCAAATGTCTCGCTGACGGTGGCGCGTGTGTCGGATCATTTAGCTCCCTTCAAAATGGTTGAGCTGAATGGTGCTGATCCATGCGTCATGTTCGTGAACGGGCGCCGTCAGTTGGGACTGGTCATCTCTTAGCTGCCAGGGCTTATTTTAATAAATTATTAGCTGGATTGTTTTTAATTATGTTTTGATGCACTCTGGACGCTTTTAACGTGTACGGTTTTTTGTACATCGTTCTCACTTATAGTGAACAACATTAATCGATGTAACTAAGATATATGTAAAAACATTATTATTTAAAAGAGTGTCCATGGAGTTTCTTGCCCGTTCTTCTCCATAGGTACCTACTACGCTTTGGAATGGGCAACTAGCTTCATATTTCTGACTGACCGACTCCTTGACAATTCAAAAGTGCCTGTAAATGGTTTAATTGAAATAAATGATTTGAGTTTTGAGTTTGAGTTTGAGTTTGAAGGAGGTTGGCATACCGAGAGTTTCTGGGAAGTCGAATGGGGAGCCACCTGAGGATCTGGCGAGAGTTGGAAACGTGATCATACTTTAACGGTTAAAAACAAAACGAAGACATATTTTGCAAACGCAAAAGTTACGTTCGTGTACTTATTTAGTTTAAAATATTTTTTCAACTAATACTGTTTATATTCCGTCAATTCAATCGTGTCATACTTTCCCAGTAAATGCGTGGTGACCATACGCATATTATAAAAGGACACAGTTCAGTTTTGACGGGTGTGCTTGTAAGCATTCAGATGTATAGAGTTAGAGGAGTTAACCGTGTAACTCCCTCGAAATGCCTCTGCCAAATTTGATTGATTGCAACAAGAGTCACAGACCGCATATTGACTTTACTTAGCTAAATGATCATACGAATATGAACCAAAGCGTTATCCAATAATGTTAAAATTCGTATTCAGAGCGAATGTGAGCAAGCAATTCATACGAATGATGTTTAAATTCAGTAACAATCACTTTACTTAGTAAAGTGGACCGTGTTGTGCCAAAATGTTCCAACCCATAGTGAACCTATTTTGAGTTATTTAAGTTTAAAACCTTTAATCCAAATTTTCCCAAGATATTCTGATTTCGTTACACATGAAGGTATCAATATTTAGAATATTGAATAGTGTTTCTAACAGTATGTTTTACAATTTACAGCAGCTGCTAGTTTTTCAGATATTGATGAAAAATATCGTTTGGATCATTTCTGCAAAAAACGATTTTGTATGAGTGTATGTAAATTTTTTGTTTGCAATAATGATCCAACCCACTTTCATTAACATTTTAATATCAACTTCGGTTTTTCTTACTATGTGTTACTGTGAATAATAAATATATAATGTGGACAAAAAAAAAAAAAACTTTCGTCAACTAATCCTCTTCAACATCAAAATCAAGTGTTCCAAATCCGTCAACATCGTCGGCGTCGGTCACCCGTTTGTTACCTTTCAAACTGTTTACAATCATCTGGAATTAAGACTTTATGTCATCCAGATTTGCCTGAGCTATTTCTTTGCCATGCGGCCACAGTGAACCCAGATTCTTATTTTCGATTTTCATTACACGTAGGTACTCCTTTTCCTGTTTTTTTTCTTAATGTCAAGCTCTTCGAACTCTTTATCAAAACCGCTTCACATAATTTTATGTGATCCGAATAGTGGTGATCCTTTTTCAAATGAATTTCTTTCGTAGCCAGCCAGTTAACTTTAGTTTTTTAACGCACATTTTTCTGTTTATTATAAACTTCTCAATATCATTGCATCTTAAAAAAGAATCTGACTTCATTCTCAGTACCTGCAAAGGATTTATTTTTTTACAGTGCTTCATGACGTCCATGTACTCTTCTACCGTGTAAAGCCTTTGTAAGCCTTTTAGTCGCGTCTCAATTTTAGAAAAGTCTGTGTCATTTGTTAAAAATGTGTGGCCGGGTCCAAAAAATCTTATCGAAATGGTCTTCAAATTATTATGAGAGTGTAAAGCTGCTTTCAACATTAAAGTCAATTTTATATTTCTGTTCTGACCCCCTCAGGAATCATTCCATGGTATAAGGTGTTCTGTCTCTACTGATGTTTATTATCGATGTGATGCAATAGGCATGAGCCAACTTCCTGTGCTCCCCTCCCTGCTTCGCCTTCAACCCATACATAACAATATCCCTTGTCGTCTGATGCAGAATTTATCCCGCTATTTTACATCCATAGTTGTCGTTTATAAAAGAAGATGTTAGTAGGGATTTTAGGTAGAAGGAGCGTTTTCTCTAAGTCAAACATAATTTGTAACAATTATTCAAATGTACTTGAATCATTTTGGCAAAATCGATTAATATTCATTTGCTACAAACATTTTGTTCCAAATGGCATGAGCTCAGTCAAGGCGGCCGTAACTATGCGCAGCTGTTGTTTAGTTAGTCGGAGAACTTGTTTCGTGAGGCGGCTATCAATTGCAGGGAGTGCTTCCCTAGCCTGCCTGCACTCACCTTGTTCCAACCATTGTTTGTGATGTTGTTCCCTGGTGCGTTTCCATACCAGAGTGCGTAAATATCCGAAGGGGAGTGGCACGATGGGTTCAGGTCCCACTGCTGTCTCACTCGACCCCCTTCTGGCAAGTTGGTCGGCTGCACCGTTGCCCAGCGAACCGCTGTGTCCTTTGATCCATTGAATGGTTATTTTATTGACCACTGCTGCAGGCAGTCTACCCACCTGGTGAAGGCGCTAGTGACACTCGTAAATTAGCCCAGATTCAACTGTGTAGCTGTTTAGCGCTTGCAGAAGAGCCATGCTGTTTGAGAGTATACGGATCGAGTGGTCCTTAACTTCCCTGGCCATGATGGTTGAAGCAGCCAGAGAAATACAGAGAAATACCCATGCATTCGGCCTGGAACACTGTGTTATGGACCCCCAATGGTGTGGCTATACGTATGTTGAGGTCCTCCGAGAAGACTCCAGCACCTGTGCCATTACCTGTTTTGGATCCGTCTGTAAAGATGCGCAGCTCTGCAGGGCACAAACCCTCGCATCTGCGATCCTCGTGAAACTGGATCTTGTATTTTTTACCAAAGATAAATTGTTTGGGTAACCGATCATTGATGGCTCTCGTAATGGGGAACTCCTTGTTGAGTCCCTCAAGTAGCGCGGTGTGTGGTGTGTCTCTCTTACCCCAGAGATCTAGTGTCTTAAGACGCCCCGCCGCCAGTGTGGCTTCCTGCTGTATGAACAGGTGGAGCGGTGGCAGTTACAGCATGTCTTCAACTGCTGCAGTCGGAGTGGTCCTCATGCAGGCCGTGGCCGCCAAGCAGGCTAGTCGTTGCATGCGTTGTAGTTTTGTTGGGCGTAGCTTCGTTGGGCGAATCGTTTGGATTAATCAAGGCGCGGCCGCTTAGGCTCTCCCCGAGGTGTTAAGGTCGCTCGCTTGCTAGGCTCGCTTGGCCGCGTCCTGATCCTTCCAACCGGGTCGCGGTGTTTTGGTGGTACCTTCAGCTCTCTCTGGTACGCTGGTTGGCGGTTGACTGGGCGCTGATCGGCTAGGCCTCTGCCTGTGACCGCTTCCCGGCGGAGAAGTTTAGCTGGCCGCTGGTCGGTTTGACGGACCTGGCGGCAGTAGCCTGTTTGTTTCGGGAGCCTTTACCTTGCTTCCAACGTGTTTGGCGGCGCTCCTTCCTCGTGATCCTGTCCCTTTGGTCGCTTTGTAATGAGGCAGCCGGTGGAGCTAAAGGGTCAGTGCAAGGGCAACGGGCTTGTTTATTGGCTAAACCCTTGCCATTGCGTTTCTGCTCTTGCCAGGCGCGTGAAAACGCGTCCTCAGTGCACCTGGCCGTCTCTTTGACCGGTGACGGCCTTCTGGTGAGGAGAGGCTAGAAGAGTCACAGGAGGTGGAGGAGGTTTAGTAGGAGACCGGGTACCAGTATTACCCAGCGCCGGGGTCTGTGTGGAGAGGGTCAGCCCGGCAGTGGTATTAATCGTCGCCGTGTTCGCCGCTGTATTAGAAGGGTCGGTACTGGTCCCAATCAGCGCCTACGTCCTTTGTTTCAACTAGGACTTGTGTTTTTTGGTCTTATCTGCGGTTTTCGCCACAGCCGGAGCGGCGCCCGCGCTGGTACCAGCAGCGTTAGCCACATGGCCCCCAGGGGCGAGGGAAGTGCAAGCACCTCCCTTGGGAGTCTCATTGGCTTTCGCCTCCACTCCGTAGTGTTTTGGGTTTTTAATTGGCCTTGAATTGTCCACATTAAAAATGAGTTAAAATTCGTCTCTCTGGCTCCCACCCTCCATGGAGCCCGCAACTGGGAACGTCTCACTATAAGAAAGCTCGATCGTTAGGACTACCAGAGAGATATAGGGGCGCAAGGCTGGCTTACAGTGCGACATCGGGCGCTCGATCGGGTTGGCGTAGGGGGTCTAAGGGCGGGGTGCAGTTGAAGAGCTTCCTCGTGGCGCATCCTGGGCAACGTCAGCTCCAATCGCCCACCGGTTCTGGTGGACAATTGGCGCTGGCGGCAAATCTCAACAAACGGGGAAGGGCACGGTTCCATTCCCCGATCATCTTTGATGGTCGTGGAAGGGAACCGGGCTAGGGAAGGGTCGTTGGTGTAGGTCGTACGCCCATCCCCCCTCTGCTTACAGAGGGTGAGTTATGTGGGCGTGGTCTTGTGGGAGGAGAGGAAGAAAACCTCTTAAAAAAATAACCCCAACTCCAAGGTCGAGCGTGCCGAGGGGGTGTATGGCCGGAGGGTATCCGGTCGTTAGCGCTGGGGGGGGGAATCCAGGGGGATCAAAGGGACCGCACCCTTCAAAAGAAAATACAAAAATGGAACAGTCAGTTGAGAAAATTTTACCCCAGGGCGGTACCGACTGCTTAGCAGTCGGAGAATCCGCCACGCATCCGGTTTCGGATGCGTCATGCCCCTCGTATTCTGGGGGGGGCAACAACTGTCTCGACGGAGGAGAGAAAGGAAGAACCCGGTCGCAGTCATTCGGGGACCCGCTAAGCGATGGTTTGGCGGGCCCTCGAGTGGCTGCCGCCGGTCACCAGCGAGAAACGGAGCTTCTTTTGAAGCTCCCGCGCGTGGTGATTGAGCCACTTGCCACCTTTGATGGCAACCAGAGCCGAGGAGGCTCCGGTCCCTCCGGGGACCACAGTAGGTCCGATCCGGATCTGAGCAGGCGCGGCAAGGCGAAGAGGCGGCAGACGGAGGAAGAAATCCTGCCGGCACCAAAGGCGCCCAAGGTGACGAGTGGTCGGGGTCGTGCGGCTGCAAAGCCGGGGCGTGACCCTTCGGGCCGCTTCACGCGCCCTGCTACGCCGGGCCCATCGCAGGCTTCATCGCCGGCTCCGTCACCGGTGCCTTCGTCAGCTCCGTCGGAGAGCGCGGGAAGCGACGCCGAACTGGGGAGGGAGGACTTCGCAGGCGTAGGCTTAGGCCTATGCTCTAACAGGGCGGAGGCCAACGCTGCCAAAAGGGCGCAGCGGAAGGCTGCCGCAGCCGACGTGGTGGCTGAAATGGCCAGCCGGAACAGAGAGAGACGCGCAGCCCGGATGGCAGCCGGAGGGAGCGTTACCGGATTGGCGCTCAGTAGCCAGGTGCTGGACAGCGTCGATGTCGTCATAACGGTTGCCACCAAGTCCGGCAACCTGAGGGGGACTTACGTTCGTGCCCTAAAGGAGGCGGTGGACGGGATCAAGGAGGCGGTCGAGCTCCTCGTGAACCGCACCAGCACGGACGAGACGGCGAGGCTCTGGGAGGAGAATGACCGTCTCCGATCCAAGGTCGAGGAGCTCGAGCGGCAGTTTGCTGCCCAGAGGGTGGCTCCCGCCGCCACCGGCGTCACTCCCGTCACGATCCCGCCGGCGGTCCGGCCGTTGCCTGCGAGTGCGGATGCGGAGATCGAAAAGATCGCCCGCATCTGCATGATGCAGTGCGGCGGTATGGTAAACGCCCGGTTGCAGGCGCTGGAGTCGCGACTCCCACCAGCCGCGACCCTCCGACCCCCGCTTGCGGCGGATAGGAGGAGAGCAGAGGAGGCCGCCGCCGGGACGAACTCCACGTTGGGGGGCAGAAAGCCCGCGCAGGGTCCCAAAAAGCCCACGCAGGGGCCCAGGAAGCCCACAGGGGCTTCGCCCGCACCACCTCCGGCGACCGCGCCTCTGGCGACCGCACCTACCTCACCTCCGGCGACCGCACCACTTCCTACCTCACCTCCCACCCAGGATGCCGAGGGGTGGACGACGGTGGGGAAAAAGAAAAAGAAGAAGAGGAGCGGGAGGAACGCCGAGGGAGCACCGGCACCGGCCAAGACGCCTAATAAAAAGAAGTCACGAGGACGGCGTAGGGCCCCACGCTCTGCGGCTGTGGTGATCACACTGCAGTCCGGAGCCGCTGAGAGGGGCGTCACCTACGCGGCGGTCCTCAGAGAAGCAAAGAGTAAGGTCGCGTTCCCCGACCTTGGGACACCGTCCGGCCTCAGATTGAGGCCGGCGGTTACGGGGGCGCGGCTGCTCGAGGTGACCGGTGCCTCCAGCCGCGAAAGGGCGGACGTTCTGGCCGCCAAGTTGAGGGAGGTCCTCAGCCCGGAGGACGTTCGAATTACCAGGCCGATGAAGACCGCCGAGCTGCGAGTCAACGGCCTGGATGACTCGACGACCCCGGCTGAGGTCGTGGAGGCCATCGCCCGTGTCGGTGGATGCCCGCCCGACGACGTGCGGGCGGGTGAAATTCGCGCCGACGCCTCCGGGCTCGGCTCGATTTGGGTGAGGTGCCCGGTGGCGGCGGCGAACAAGGTGGCCGACGCTGGGCGTCTGTTGGTGGGATGGGTTGCAGCGAGAGTCAAACTGCTGCAGCCCAGGGCCATGCGGTGCTACCGGTGCCTGGACGTCGGGCATGTCAGGTGCCGGTGCACCGCCGAAACGGACCGCAGCGATGAATGTTATCGCTGCGGCCAGCCCGGCCACAAGGCGGCCCAGTGCTCCGCGGCGCCAAACTGCAGCCTCTGCACGGCTGCAGGGAGGCCCGCCGGGCACAGATGGGGGGTGAAAGCCTGTGGCGTGCCCGCTAACAAAAGGAGGGGAAGGGGCCAGAAGGGCTCCTCTTCGGCCGACTCCCGGCCTGAGAATGCTGCAGAGGGGGGGATGGACTGCGCATAAATGGCGCTGTTCCGTCTCCTCCAGGGCAATATCAACCACTCTGCCAGAGCTCAGGATCTCTTGCTCCAGAGTATGGCAGAGTGGTCGATTCACGTGGCCGTGGTCGCCGAGCCGTACTGGGTCCCGCCCAGGGATAACTGGGTGGGAGATCTGGATGGTTTGGTGGCCATCATTGGCGGGGCTCTCGTCAGCCCGTCTCGGGGGCACGGCTGGGTAGCCGCCCTCGCAGATGGCGTTGGCGTAGTTGGGGCGTATTTTTCGCCCAACAAGAGTCTCGCCGACTTCGAGAGGTTCCTTGTCGAGTTGGGTGCCGTCGTGGGCCAGCTCCATCCTCGCCCGGTGCTGTTGCTCGGGGATCTCAACGCCAAGTCTGCGGCGTGGGGATCCCCGGTGACCGATGCTAAGGGTGAGGCATTGGAGGAGTGGGCGATCACGACTGGCCTGGTCGTCCTGAACCGGGGCTCGGTCTACACGTGCGTGCGGCAGCGGGGCGGGTCCATAGTGGACGTGTCGTTCGCAAGCCCTGCTGTCGCGAGCCGTGTCCGCGACTGGCGTGTCGCCGCGGAGGTGGAGACGTTGTCGGATCACCGATATATCCGATTCGACGTCTCCGCCCAGACCGCTGGCGGCCGCAGGATATCAGTCCCGCGTTCGGACGGCCCGCGCTGGGCGCGTAAGCGCATCGACAGGGAGCTTCTCGAGGAGGCAGCCATTGCTCAGGCCTGGTTCCGGGGGTCGGCAACGACCGGACCCGATGACGTCGAGCTGGAGGCGCTGTGGTTCCGCGGGGCAATGACGCAGAAATGTGACGCGTCCATGCCCCGCGCCCACGCACAGGGTGCAAGGCGCCAGGTGTACTGGTGGTCCGCCGAGATCGCGCAGCTGCGCGTCGCATGCGTGGCGGTGAGACGCCGGTACACCCGCTACCGGAGGAGACGTCGTCGGGTACCCGAGGAGGAGGCCGCGATGTACGAGGTGTACCGCTCGGCAAAGCAGACTCTGTGGCTGGCCATCGACGAGGCGAGGACGCGATCCCGGGAGGAGATGTTGGAGACTCTTGACGGGGATCCGTGGGGGCGCCCCTATCGAGGAGTTCGAGGGAAACTTCGAGCCGCGGCGCCTCCACTTACGGAGAGTCTCCAACCCGAGCTGCTGGAGGAGGTAGTCGCAGCCCTCTTCCCGGCAAGAGCGGAGCATACTCCGCCGCCGATGGCTTTGCCCACAGCCGCAGAGTCTACAGAGGAGAACGCCATCAGCGTCCCAGAGGTGACACAAGCAGAGATGAGGGCGGCCGTGATGCGGCTCCGGGCCAAGAACGTGGCTCCGGGGCCCGACGGAATTCACGGCCTGGCTTTGGCCCTCACTCTGAAGGAGTTGGAGCCCCAACTGAGAGGACTCTACACAGCGTGCCTTGAGCGGGGCCAGTTTCCCAGTCTGTGGAAAATATTTGGACGTCTGGTCCTGCTCAGGAAGGCGGGGCGCCCTGCCGACTCGCCGTCTGCGTACCATAGTGCTGCTCGACGAGGTGGGCAAGCTGTTCGAGCGCATACTCGCAGCCCGCCTCGTCGGCCACTTGTGCAGAGAGGGGCCGGACCTGGACGAGAGCCAGTTCGGCTTTCGGCATGGGCGCTCCACCATCCACGCTGTGTCGAGGGTGAGAGTCCTGGCGGAGGAAACAGTGTCCCGGGGCGGGGTGGTGGTGGCGGTGTCCTTGGACATCTCCAACGCCTTCAACACCCTGCCCTGGAGCTGCATACGGGAGGCACTGCGTTATCATCGGGTGCCTCTCTACCTCCGCCGCATCGTTGGGGCCTATCTGGCGGGGAGGTGTGTCACCTTCATGGGACGTGATGGCGGAAACCAGCGCCAAGTGTCGTGCGGTGTTCCACAGGGATCGGTCGTGGGACCGCTCCTGTGGAACATCGGGTACGACTGGGTGCTGAGGGGCGAGCTCCCGCCGGGCGCGGACCTGATGTGTTACGCGGACGACACGCTGGTCACGGCCCGGGGGAGTTCGCACAGGGAGGCAGTGTTACTCGCGACGGCGGCGGTCTCACTCACGGTGAGCCGCATACGGCGCCTCGGCCTGGAGGTGGCCCTCAACAAGTCGGAGGCCATGGTGTTTCATGGCCCCCTGCGGGCGCCGCGGGCCGGATCACACATTGTGGTCGGGGGGGTCCGGATCGCTGTCGAGCCCACCATGAATATCTGGGATTGGTGCTCGACAGCCGGTGGGACTTCGGACCCCACTTCCGGCGGCTGGCGCCCGAGTTGTTGGGCGCGGCCGGGGCGCTGGCAACGCTGCTTCCCAATCTGGGGGACCCGAGCGCCGCCTGTAGGCGGCTCTATATGGGGATCGTGCGATCCATGGCGCTCTACGGAGCGCCGATCTGGGCGTCTGGAGGCGAAGGTGCTCGCGTCACTGTACCGGTGGCGCGAGGCAGCGCGGGAGCGGGGCGAGCGACCGATGCAGCAACATGTCGAGCAGCGTCGGTTGCAGCTCCGCGAGGTCCTGGTGGCGGAATGGCGGGTGAGGCTGTCACGCCCTACCGCCGGCCTCAGCACCATCGAGGCGATCCGGCCAGTGCTCGACCGCTGGCTCGGGAGAAGGCACGGCTATCTGACGTTTCGGGCGACGCAGGTGCTTTCGGGGCATGGTTGCTTCGGGAAGTACCTTTGTCGCATAAACAGGGAGCCGGACGCCCGGTGTCACCACTGCGTCGACTGCCGGGAGGACACGGCGCGGCACACGCTGGCAGTGTGCCGCTTGGGAGGAGCCTCGCCGTGCCCTCATTTCAGAAGTAGGCAGTGACCTGTCGCTGCCGACCGTAGTGAGTTCGATGGTCGGCAGCGTCGAGTCCTGGGACGCGGTGGTTTCCTTCTGCGAGACGGTCATCTCGAGGAGGCTGCGGAAAGGGAGAGAGAGATCTCGACTCTCAACCCGGCCCGCAGCAGACGCACCGGGCGTCGGAGGAGGGCGGACAACGCCCTCTTCCGGCCCCCCTAAATGGGTCCAGGGACGACGGATTCGGGTACATCCGTCGCCCCCCCAACATCAGGACCCGAGTAGGTGGCGGGCGTAGTGTTCCGCGCGCGCCGCTCACAGACGTTGCGGGGGGAGTACACCTCACTCCCCCCGCCCGAGACGGGGCCCGCTCAAGCGGGCCGGCACCAGCCGGGGATGCGGATGAATTATGTGTTCCCGCGACCCCGGCGTAGGTGTGAGATGGAACACCGGGGTGGTTTTTAGTCAGTAAGAGTCTGACAGACCCCTCCGCCCGCCCCAGGGCGGAGGACATCCATGAGGATTTTCCACCCCGGGAACAAAAAAAAAAAAAAAAGGGGGTCTAAGGGCCACCCCCCTCGAACTGATCAACCCTCACTTACACCGTCAGTATGACCTTTACCAGCATGACCTTTAGGTCGTCCTCGGACTGCCGAAGCGGTAGCTACCGCTTCGGCAGTCCGAGGACGACCTCAGCGGACCTCACGCACCTCGCCTGTGGCCCTCTGACGGGACCATTTCCCTGCCACCGTTTCGCTTGAAATCCAGACCAAAGGGGGCGTGTTGCCTTACGGGCACATTACAAACCAGAGCCGCTCGGCTCAACCCCCGAGGACTCCTTCATTCCCGCTCACGGCGCTCAACTGCGCAGGTCCTAGCGCAGGTAACTGCGTCTACTCGCCATCAGCTGTCTTTAGTGACGGACGAGCCCGCCGCCACCCAGTTACAGGGGGTCGCAGTTAGGAGTGGGAATTGTGGAGATGGAGGTGGAGGGAGTAGGGATGTAGGTAGGATGGGGTGGGGGAAGGATGAGATTTGAGGCAGGGAATATGAAGGGAAAGATAGATGTGCTGTGATGACACCTGGAGGTTTCTGTTACGTCTATTTCTTAAGGAATTAGACCAAGAACAGGGTGGCAACCTCGGGAAGGTGCATCCTCCAGACTTGCCTTGAGGATCTACACGACTGTAGCGCTCTCCATCACCTTACCGCCTCTGAAGGAGGCGGCAGGGTAGGCCTGCATCTATACTACCAAGCAAAGCAAAGCAAAGCATGTTGTTGTGCAACCGTGAAAGCATAAAAAACAGGCTCCTCCCCCCTCCTATTTCATCATGAAATAGTAATATTTTATGCCAACCCCTGTCTAGTAGGTACCTACCTAATGGCCTATTCATGTAGTAGGTACTCTCTCTACCCAACATTTACAAAATTGCGGCATGCATTAAGTTAAAGCGATTAAAAGTCAACAGTGGCTTCAATTTTATTGTATGCCACAGGCAAGTAAATTTCTGTATAAATGGGGCTTAGGTAACATGGGAGATGCCAGTAGTAGGTAATGTTTTACAAAAAGACCAATATGTGAGGTTTAATTTTACCATTGGAATGAACATAGGTAGTTCAGAACAATATTTTTTATTATAGTAAGAAATATTGTCCTGAACTGGGTAATTAAAGCCAATCCTTCAACAGAATTAATTGATTATGTGTGAGATTTGTTTCGGCACTCCCAGACATGAATTTGAAATATGATTAAAATATGTGTACTCAACTTCAACATTTAGTTGAAAATTTAGGTACTTACACCATTAGTATTAAAAAGAAAACAATTTATATTTATTTATGTTTATTGTTTTGATACAGGAATAATTACATGCCTAAACCAAACAAGAATAAGAAACAAAGCAATATTTTCTCCATAAAGTGGTATGTAATATTATCATAACACAGTGTGAAAGTGCCAATAATTATAATAATCACCATTTTAACATAATACATCATCATTAAGCTAAACCTTAAAATTAAGTTTCACCATATGGTCAGATAAATCAACACAGTACAATTAAAATATTGAAAACATCATGTTGGAAAGTTAATTTCCATAAACATTTTCATCAGAAAATGCTATATAAAGGAAGAAATCTTCATCATGATGCTCTTGATAGAGTGATCCCATTGTGGCTGATGTCGGAGGAATTACATTGTTGACAAAGAAGAACAACGCATCCTCTGGCCGTAGATGAATACGTTTTCTGATCAGGAAATAGAATTGTCCGACTGTTAGATCGGATGGTACCAAATATTTCTTTTTGTCGAGGTCTCCAAGTCTAGCCTTCGGGGCTTTCTCAACAATTACCGGAACACGATCAGGATACTTCCTGCGAATTTTTTCACCTTCAGTCTTTCTCTTTTCAAAAGAATGTTCTTCTTTATATTGGAATTTCATGTTGAGATGTTGCGCACTCCACAATTTTCGAAATTTTAACCAATTAATCGGATCTGATATCTATTGCGACTTGTTTTTTGTTTTTGCGTTAGGACTAGGAAGCAATGACGCAATCAGCTGATATGACAAGCAATACAAAGAATACAAAGCATTTTTCTCTTTTATATGTTGGCAACCAATATTCCTAAAGCCAAATACAGACTTAAAACACTTAATGCTGTTCTCGTTTGCATAAAGCCGAACCGCAGAAAATCGGTTTTCTACCTACGAAAGACCCTTTGTTCCCGTTGAATAACACCATGTTGTGTTACACTGTTACTAATTGGTAAAAATATTCCTGTTGTGTTAGCACAGAACATTAATACTCCTAACGGAGTGTGTTAGTAACACAACATGGCGTTACACAACGGGAATATTTTGTTTGTGTTGCCACTTTGCCAGTGTTACACTGTTACTTATTTGGAAAAAATATCCCGACAAGCTGTGCCGACAAGTTACACTTTAACTCTACAGAACGCCGTGTTCCCGTACCTTCTTGGGTAAAATTATTGTTGAAATACACCTTGACTTAAGGCAAAGATTATCCCACAGAGTACATTATACTATACTGATGTTATCCCGTCGCAGATCTCTAAACACCCATTCGTGATGTATATAAATATTAGAAACAACCGACGGAATCACAACAATCCAGACTATAATCTGTTACTGCACTAGACCGGCCGGAAATCAAACCCGTTCCTCACAATGCATATACACACACGTACATTGTTTTTAATTTGCACTGCAGCTGCGATGCCGCGGGAATCGCCCTTCTACCCTCTCTCTGACATAATAATTCGGAAACGGCACGCGTAGCATGACCACCACCACAGAGATACAACATGTTGTTACTCAACGGGAACAAATCGGAAAGACGAGCCGACTTTAAACAACTGTCCAAAACAACGAAATGATTGTTTAAATGGACTCCAACCCCAAGTTTTTTAAACCAACCATCACCATATTTGGTTTCAATTTACTAGCGAACCGTCCCATGCCTCGCACGGGTGTACTGTGATGACCGGCCTGTCCGGCTTTTGGTGAACACCGCCCCGCCAAAAGATGCCGAACAAAGGCACTCTAGCGACTCACGCGGACACGTTTTTTTTTTTTTTGGGTATGGCATCTCGTAGTTGACCTTGAGAGGTCGTGACTACTTAACCGGACTATCCTGTGGCTGCCTTAAGCGGACTCAAAGCCTCCAGCCAGGGGCGTACGCGGACACGCATGACAACGGTAGTATCTGTATCACAGAGATCTGTATGTAGTCTGTGCGCATGACTAGCGATCTCACAGGCGTCGCAGGCAGGTGGGGCGGAGCTCGACGTCTCAGACGCATTATGAAAATGGACGTTTTTCCACTTGCATGCCGGCAGCAGAAGAAGCGAAAATGTATGAAATTAATGTATGTTTTACCACTTACCGGCGCCGGCAACAGGACGGCGGTGACTCCCATCTGTGCCGTCGCCGGCCGGCCTGTAAAACTGCATGTTTTTTTTTGTTATGTATGGCATCTCGTAGTTGACCTTGAGAGGTCGTGACTACTTAACCGGACTATCCTGTGGCTGCCTTAAACGGACTCAAAGCCTCCAGCCAGGGGCGTAAAACTACTTACATTACTAAGCGAACGCTCGCTAAGGGCACCCCCTGTGGGGTACGGACCTCGGCTTAGGGCGTCGCTGACGGGAGGACAGCAAGATGGGACAGGCTGGATCTGGGTTATATTATTATTATCTGGGGAATTTAAAGCTAGAGGCTCAGCTACGGCGCGGCACGTGTGCACTGTACTGGTGGCCCTACTGCTCTCCTGAATGAGAGTTATGTGGTCATCGGGGTCGGTGAGGACATGCTTGGGACGGCGGACATGACTGGTGGAGAAGGGAATATAACTAGCGGCCTTGACAACCAGAGGGTTGCGGTGATTCGCCGCGGTCTCGAAGAAACGCTTTGAAATGCGTTTCATGAACTGGCGGATAGTGGGAATCTTGAGGACTACGTGGAGGATTTCGTTGCGAACGTACCAGGGGGAGCCTGTAATCCTACGGAGGAACTTGTTCTGGAGGATCTGCATTCTATTGAAGCGAATGGGCTTGGCATGTGCGAAGACTGCACTGGCATAGGTCATGATCGGGCGGATGCACGCTGTGTAGATACGCAATTTGCACTTTAGTGACAATTTGCTACGTGCATTGAGGACGAAGTGGAGTCTACCTAGAGCGAAGGCGGCGCGTGAACGAGCCGCCTTAATGTGCTCTGAAAAAGAGAGGTGTTCATCGAGCAATACACCCAGATATTTGGCTCGCTTCTCCCAAGGGATCGGCTTGCCGAACATGGTGATTTTTAAGAAAATAGCAACATTTATATTTGTCTCTGAAACTAAAAATATTTTTTATAGTCTGTGGGTACTGCGTTAGCTCTGTAAGTGGACACACAGTAGAAAAGGTCGAATATAACTCAATTAGAGATGGGTTGTAACAGGTAAAACACGATATCTGTTATCACTGGTACTGTTACACAAAAATAACAGATCCAAATATCTGTTATTAAATAACAGCCTGTTATTTTTGTACGGATGATAAATAATATTTAAATATCAATTGAACATCATCTTTGTCTTTGCGTTTTGAGTCAATGTAAAGTAATGTGAAATTATAGAATTACGTAAGTCGGCCGTATGCCAGTTGTAAAAGGCTAGGCAAATTGATTGTTTTTTTTTTTGTAAATTCCAAACTGAACACTTTCCTTCATACTTAATCGCAGGCTTAGGACTGTCAGTTTACTATAAATTTAGGAACTAAGTACATAATCAGAAATTAATTACGTTTCTCAAACTGGCGTATTTAAAAGTGTTCAATTCATTTTATGTACATAACTATTCACATTATCACCTATTGGATATTTACATGACTATTTACAGTATCACCTATTCTATATCTACATTTACATTTAATATTTACATATTTTGATTTAGAAATATTAGTTGCTGCAATTTCCTAACTCCTAACCGGGTGCGCCTTTCATTAAGGATATTCCCTGCAGCAGAGAATACCCTTTCGCAAGGAACCGACGAAGCCATTGCGTTGAGCTTTGTGGCTGCTATCTTATATAAGGTGGGGTAAACCGATTTGTGCTCTCTCCACCATTTCAAGGGGCAGTCAGTCCTTGAAATTATTTTGTCATCCTGATACCGTTGCACTTCTACGATGGCACGGGATTGAGCTGTGCCCTCCGGTTGTATGCCTTGCATTCTTCTTTCAAAATCTTGCCAAATTGATTTGGTTTGGTTGGTGGAAGAAGACGTTGTGGGTTCAACTGATTGTACAGGTGCGTCGCTTTGAGCCGCCGCATCACGTGAATGTTGAGCTGCAACTAATGAAACTATTCTCCGTTTCGTTTCTTCTGCGACGTGTTGATCGTCGAAATAAAATTTAAATCGAGGATCGAGAAACATGCAATTTCCGAACGTCTTGCTGTGGTTTAAATTTAAAAACCTCCGTTTAATATTGCCTATGAGGTCCTGACGTAACCCATCTACAACTGGCATGAAAACATTTTGATCTCCCAAATGTTCCAATGCTTTTACAAGCCCTACTGTTATAGGAATCACTAGGCTGCCAGTTATATACCTTTGCCCACTTAACTCCCGTGTGACTTCTTCGCAAGGATGGAGTATCTGACATAACTCCCGACAGATTTCCCACTCGTAACTGGAAATAGGGCTCATCCCCAGATTCACCATTGCACTATTTAGGGGTTCCCTGATTTCCACACACCTTTGGAGCATATAATAGGTAGAATTCCACCTCGTTTGGACTTCTTGTATGGGCCGTTTAGCCGTGGCGCCGGCTTGTTCCTGGTACCGTTTCAATTTTTCCCATGCAACATTACTTTGCTTAAAGTGCCTGACGATTCCCTTAATTTTCGTCAGCAACTCAGCAATTTCTTGGTTTTTCAAGACGTCATTCACTGCCAAATTTAAGGTATGGGTGTAACATGGGAAATGTTTCCATCCCAATTCCCTTTCAATAGCGCTTTTAATGTTGGCGCCATTATCTGATACGGCCAAAAGTATTTTATCCGCCACATTCCATTCGTGACATATAGCCTTTACTGTGTCAGCCAAATTTTTTGCCGTATGGGTAATCAGCAGAGGAATACAGTCTAATAGGAAAGATTTGAGTCCAAACTCTTCCTCATCGATGTAATGCCCAGTCACGGCTAGCACCGCGTCGTTTGCGCAGGATGTCCAAATATCTACTGTGATACACAGCGACTTTACTTTGCTGCAAACGGTTTCTTTCAAGTCTGCCTTAACCTTCTCATACACTGCCGGCAACATAGTGTTGGCAAAATATTTCCTGGTAGGGAGGGTATAGCTTGGAAACGCGTACTCCATCAGCTCCCGAAACCCAAGATCCTCAACTATTCTAAAGGGCTGAAAATCTTTAATAAAAAGATTCATAATTTTTTTGTCAATTTCCGCTTTCACATTATTGCCTCGCCTGGGTACAAAATTTGTAATAGGCTGATGGCCATACGTTCTCCTTGGTGGTGGCTGTGAGAATACTTGGGATGGCCGCGCGTTCAATGACTGGAGTGGCAGAGCAGATGATGACTGGGGTGGCAGAGCAGATGATGACTGGGGAGACGGCTCGGTTGACGTTTCTGCTTGTGACTGGGATGGTGGCAGTACTAATTGGCAACTGGCACTGGAACTACCTATTCTGTCAAGTACCCGAACCGTGGGATGCTTCCTATCAATGTGCTTCTTGAGATTAGTCACGGAGGCTCTAAAAGACAATTTCGTTTTACATATATTGCAGGTCGCGTAATAACCACCTATATCCACAAAATGGTCCCACACAACACTAACTCTTCTATGTAAATTAGCCATTGTTTTTGTTATTCTATTACTATTCACAATCTAGTTACTTAACTAATTAAAAAAAAATTAACTGCTACAAAACCTACACTAAACTCTTTAACGAATAACCTAAACTAAATAACTAAACCTATACATAAATTGAATATGAACACTAAACACTAATACGCCGTAAACACTGATGGGATTTCGAAAAAAATTATGATTAAATTTTTATTTACCAGTTCACATTTCGTAAGAAAGGAAGCAGTGAAAGAAATCTAATTTCAAAAATTCAAAATGTCAACAAATAAACCAGCCGAATTACTTTCAATTGAATATCATCTTTATGACTACAGGAATAAAGTCGTACATGTTTGGAACATTTTGCGACCAATACCGTCAAACCAAAGATAATATAGATAAAAGGTATCCTTAGACGAACAATATATTAGATTGGTTGCATCCCTTTCCAAAATAAGTAGAACAAAATATTTTTTTATGTCATCAATATCAAACAAACCAAGAAAATTACTCATAATAAAATATAATTTATTAACATAAAAAAATCGTAAATACCTGAAACATTTTGCCCCCAAGATAAAAAAGGAATTCGATTATGATCACAATTTTTTTGGTTGCATCACAAATTGCCATAAAGAAAATTGAAAATATTTTATTTAATTTTTTATAATGGTCACTGGTCAGTAACAGGTCAGGTAACAGGTAACACGGCCTAATTGAGGAGTCACTTTTTTGAAAATGATCGTCCTTGTTAGACCACCAACTATATTTTAGGGATAATAAATACTAAGTGCTTCTCTTTTTAGCGCAGTTTAACCGCTTTAGTAAGAGTGAGAAGTAAACATATTTTGAAATAAATAATAGGTGTTTCTCTTTTTCGCAAGGGTCATTCTTTGATGAGGGAGAGAGAAAAATTGATAACCCTGTTATTTTCCTTCCTTTGGGTGAGTGTGTATGAAAATAACAGCCGTTGTAACAGTATGTGTGGGTGGACTTATTTATTGAAATAACAGATTAACAGCCGATATTTTTAGTAACAGATAAGCTATATTGGTTGGAACAATTGTTATTTGTTATTTTTAAATATCTGTTATTTCTATCTGTTACGATAAATACGCCTCACCCCTAAACTCAATACCAAATTATACTATTTTATTTCTCTCCCCATAAACCAAAAGGTTATGGGCCCAGTCCTTCTGACCTGGGAGAGAAATTAATATTAGTAAGTGTCGCGGTAAAGCGAAGCAAAAACAAAGCGTGGTAAAACGTTCTTGTTGGCAAGAGTACGAGTTTTTTCAAGATGGACGGCAGCGGTGATACGCAAGTTTTTAATTCCGGCGGTATTAAGCTGGAGGGCCAAAGCAACTGGCCAAGCTGGAAGTTTCAGAATAGGGTAATTCTGAAAGCGATGGGCGTCTACGGTGTAGTGGACGGAACTAAAGTGTGCCCCCCAAAACCGGCACTAAATGCAGAAAGTATCAAATTTGATGAGTGGCAAAAAATGGATGCAAAAGCGCAAGGCTTAATCGTAACCAGACTAACACCGAATGCTATGTTACACATACAAACATGTGAAACGTCTAAGCAAATGTGGGACAAACTCTGTAACGTTTTTGAGCAAAAGTCTGAAACATCGCTTCATCTTCTGCAACAAAACTTTTTTGAATTAAAACAAGGACCACAAGATGATATGGCACAGTATATAGCCAAGGTTGATGAAATTGTTTCAAGGATTAGACAAGCTAAAGGTGAAATTCATGAAAATATGGTCATCACAAAAATATTAAGTTCGCTAAACGTGAAGTTCCGCCATTTTGTCTCGGCATGGGACTCTGTCCCGGACAACCGGCGCACTTTGTCAGAATTGACAGCCAGGTTGTTGACAGAAGAGCAAAGAAATATGATGTATGAGAAGAATGAAGAAAACGAGGCAACTGCTTTTAAAGTGGAAACTAACCAGAAGAGGAAGTGTTTTAAATGTGGTGAAATTGGACATTTTAAAAAAGACTGCAAATCTAAAAAGTATAATAAAAACAGTGACTTTTGCAAAAAGTGTAACAAAAGTGGTCATAACCTAGAAAACTGTTGGTTTAATAAAAACAAAAAACAAAACGCGTTTATCACCACTCTGTCAGTTACGGCGTTAACAGCAAGGAACAGTAGTAACAAGGATTGGTACCTGGACAGTGGCGCTTCCGCGCATATGTCAAATTCGAAAGACAATTTAATTAATTACAGACAATTTCAAGTGCCTAAAGAAGTGATTATAGGGGACGGCTCAGTAATTAAATCCGAGGGACAAGGTGATGTCAAGTTAAGTGCTTTCGATGGACAAAAGTGGATACCAACGACAATACATAATGTACTGTACGTACCAGAGCTAAAAGTGAACTTGTTTTCCATGAGTGTAGCTTTGGACAAAGGTTATAAAGTCTTAACTACAGCTGATAAAAGCAGTTTTGTAAAAGAAAACAGTGTATATGCTGTGGCAAAAAGAGTAAATAATATGTACATTATGACATTCACACAAGGAAAAGAGTGTGCATTCATAGGAAAATGTAACACAGGAATATCAGACTGGCATGTAAAACTGGCACATCAGGATATTAACCATGTGAAGAAAATTCTGAATAAATGCAGAATTTCCTATGATAGCGGACATGAAGTAACATGTGTACCGTGTGTGAAAGGGAAGCAGCACAGGTTGCCTTTTCCAAATAGTCCAAATAGAAGCGAGGTACCGGGAGAAGTGTTGCATTTTGATATCGGAGGACCTGTGGAAGAAAAATCTTTAGGAGGAGCAAGATTTTTTCTCCTTATTAAAGATGATTTCACCAAATACAGAAAGGTATATTTTCTTAAAAATAAAAATGAAAGTTACAACTGCTTGAAAGAATTTATTATTGAAACAAGAAACAATCCAGGTCATGCAATAAAATATATAAGATCTGATAATGCAAAGGAGTTCTGCAGTGGGGAAATGACTAACATGTTGAAATCATTTGGAATAATACATCAACGCAGCGTGGCATATACTCCAGAACAAAATGGGTGTGTAGAGCGAGAAATGCGCACTGTTGTAGAATCTGCAAGAACAATGATTATAGAGAGTAAATTAAATAAAAATCTGTGGGCAGAGGCCGTAAATACAGCAGTGTTTGTGATTAACTGCACTGGTCCTAGCAGGATACCTGACAAGACTCCCTATGAATTGTGGTGGGACAGAAAAATGTATGACATCTCTAAACTACAGGTGTTTGGTTCCAAGGTAGGAGTACACATACCATCACAAAAGAGACTGAAGTTTGACACTAAGGCTGACATAGGTTATTTTGTTGGCTATGGAGAAAGTGTAAATATTAAAGGTTATCGTATATACCTACCGGAGAAAAACGATGTACAGAACAAGAGAGATGTAGTATTTATAAAAGAAAACAATACCTGGGAGGAAGTAGAAAATGTTCCAGCTGGCACACAAATCGTTAGCAGCAAGTGGGTATTTAAGGTGAAGGAAGCAGAAGGTAAACCTTTATACAAAGCGAGGCTTGTGGCAAGAGGCTTCGAGCAAAAGGACTGCGACAACCAAACTTATGCCCCGGTAGCAAAGCTGACAACCTTCAGGACGATGATGGCTGTAGCGAATCAAAAAAACCAGCCAGTATATCAGATGGACGTGACCGGAGCCTTTTTACATGGTGACATTAAAGAATCTGTTTTTATGAGATTACCTAATGATAAAATTTGTAAACTAAAAAAATCATTATATGGGCTGAAAAAGTCTCCCAGATATTGGAATACTAAATTTAATGATTTCATGTTAAAAGAAAAGTTTGTTAGATCTAGTAATGATCCATGTCTTTATTATAAAAGAGTTGAAAATGATTACATATATGTCTTAGTATTTGTAGATGATTTGCTTTACTTTGGGAATAACAAATATAACTGTTGAGGGGGTGTTTTAAGAAAATAGCAACATTTATATTTGTCTCTGAAACTAAAAATATTTTTTATAGTCTGTGGGTACTGCGTTAGCTCTGTAAGTGGACACACAGTAGAAAAGGTCGAATATAACTCAATACCAAATTATACTATTTTATTTCTCTCCCCATAAACCAAAAGTGATCGGTCGAGGCGGGCAGGGGGTATGACGCGGCTTCGAGAATAGAACCGCTTGACTTGTCGGGATTTACTTCAATTCTCCATTTCCTAAACCAGGCGCCAAGCTTGTTGACTTGGGTTTGGAGAATGCGAGATATCGAGTCTGTATCGCGGCCGGTGTAGTAAATGGCCGTGTCGTCTGCGAACAGAGCCAACTGCGCCTTACTGCACTTGGACATATCGCTGGTGAATAGCGTGAATGCTAGAGGAGAGATCACAGAGCCCTGAGGGACTCCTGCGCGAATAGGGTGGGGGGAGGATAGCGCTCCTTCGATGCGATAACGGAAGGTGCGGTTCGACAAAAAGTCCCGTAAGATGAGCACGAGACGATCTGGCACACCGAGTTGGTACAGATTATATAATAGGCCGTTGTGCCAGACTTTGTCGAACGCCTTCGCTATGTCGAAGAAGACAGCACCGGTCATCAAACCTCGTTGGAAACCGAAGTTGATGTGTTCGACTATACGGTGGACCTGTTGTACGCATGAGTGTTGGGTTCTAAAACCAAACTGTTCGTTGGGGATGAGGCCCTTTGTCTCGGCGTAGTCTCTGAGACGCTTATAAATAAGCCTCTCATAGATTTTGCCGAGGACATTGAGCAGACTGATGGGGCGGTAACTAGTAGGCTCCGACTTTGGCTTGCCGAGCTTCGGGATACCGATGAAGCCACCGGGCTTCTTTGAATGCCTGTGGGAAGATGTTATTGCTCAGAGCACCATTGAAGATGATGGTCAGTAGAATTATCAGGTGGGCAGGGAAAAGTAGGAATCCCCTATTTGTGATTCCATCTGAGCCGGGGGCTTTACGAGCCTTAAGACCTTTGATGAGCTCGTGCACTTCGTCTGGCGTGACGGGGGGCAGTGGATATTCTGGGTCTTCGACGGGAGGGAGGGAGGCTCTATGTTCGATTTCGGCGTCGACCTCAGAGAGGTGAGCTTGGTCTACTGGTTGAGAGCTAGGCGAGCATTGGGCTTCTAGACTGTCGGCAAGAAGCTCAGCCTTGTCGACATCATCGAATGCGATGGTCTTGTCGGGACGGATCAGGGGGGGCATGGAGACTGTTTCTCCGGATCTTAGTTTCCTCTGGAGTTGCCAGAAGGCTAGGTGGGTGGGCTCTAGTTCACTCAGCATCTTGTCCCAGCCGGCGGTATGCAGCTCCTCTATGCGTGTTCTTACAGTACGCTGTAAGTAACGCATATGGGCTTCGCGATGATCGCGTCGCAGGGGAAGTTGCTGTAGGCACGGACAGCCGCGTCCTTCTCATTCAACAGTTCGCGTACATCGTCCGGCAACTTCCAGCGACGGTCCTCCGTCGCTGGAATTTCCCTTGAACAATCGTTCAGAACTGATTGTAAGTGAGCTGTAAATGAGTCGATCGCGGCCGTCGTGTCAGCGATAGAGTCAAAATGATCGGGGATTGGGTCCAAGTGGGGGGACGTGGTGGATTTTAAGCGATCGCTTACTTTCCTCCAGTCCGTCACCACTTTGGTGGGAGAGGGTTGGGTGGAGTCGAGCAGACCTATGCGGGGGACCAGTTTCATGACTACTGGACGGTGATCAGAAGCGAGCTTTTGGACCACTTCTTTAGAGTCCAACCGTAGGTTGACGTTCTGTAGGAGCGCCACGTCGAGCACGTCGGCGGTGTGATTGGGATCGGGGGGAAAGTGAGTGGGAGTCATCGGCGAGATGACATCGAAATTCTGAGAGGAGGAGAGGTTGAACAAGTGTCTCCCTCTGGAAGAGGTCCTGGTGCTATTCCAGGAGGGATGTTTTGTGTTGAGATCACCCGATATGATAACGGAGTCACTCAGGCTAAATAGGACAGAAAGAGCTTCAGTAAGGAGTTGGAAATTCTCCGAAGTATTAATGGGGGGGAGGTTGGCCGATACTATGGTGATCGGTTGATGACCTGACATGCCAAGCCGACAGCAAGACACTTCCAATCGTGAAAGTGTGGGAGGGTCAATGGGAATGCAGTAAAGCTCCTTTTTGTAGTAGATAAGGGTACCGCCCTTATGGCAACGCGTCCTATCATTGCGAACGATAGTTTGCAATTGACGGATTTCGGTAACTGGGTTTAAGGAACGTTTCCTGAACAAGGAGGATGTCGATGAGGTGGTCGCGGTGGAACTCGCTGATTTCAGCGCGTTGTCGCAGGATGCTATTGGCATTGAAATAACCTAACTTTAGGGATCGGGGTTTAAAACTGCATATGCGTTGCGTACATAGTTATTGTAGCCGTGGTCGTGTGCGTGTGGACGGAGGAAGTCACGCCACACAGTGGTCTGAAAATCGAGCTCCATACTCATATAAACTAAATGTCAGGGTAAAAAAAATGGGAATGTCTCTGGAATAACTCTCATTATATAATATTAAAGTATGGAGGGTACGCGCAGCTCCACGCGTGAGAAAAAAAATGTGTTTTTTTTTGTATGGGAGAAAACACTTAAAGTTGATTATTTTCGAACTGAAAGGAACTGAAGGGCTGGTACTCACATGAGTTATTGTACCTCATACAGTGATCAAGATGACATACAGTTCATGCACCTTTCGGTGCCGCTTCGCGCGTAGGAATTTTTTTTAAATTTCGAGTTTAGGTTATGTGATTTATTAAATCTTTTACGTAATAAAATGAAATTGCCGATCGCTTTTCATATATTTTAGTTAGTTAATAGCCTGCTAAGCACCTATTTAATGACAATAATAGAAAACTATATTGATTACATACGTTTTTTTTTATAAATTGCTCATTTGGTAATTACCGTCATTTTCGTTGAGTTTTAATAACATGGCATACTCAGCGTTAACGAGGGTAGTTACACTATTGATTTTTCTAATCTTAAACGTAATTAAATGATGTTACCGAACGCATTGAATGGGAAAATACTAGTGAAACAATAGATATTCTTAGAAAATTTAAGATATACCTGTATAGAAAAGTAATATTCCTAAATTATTTTTAATAAAGATGATTAAAAATAAGGTCCAATAAAATCAAGTTTTTATACAAATAGTTTTAATCTTGAATGCTAATACCAAGACATTAGGTATAATAAAAATACGTCAATAACTATGATACACTATAATTATTTAACACAATAAAAACAGTGCCGATAGTATTATTTTCTGAATATCACAACTATTACATATGTTATTATATCTATAGCAACTATACTAAGTCTAGCTATTTACGACTAATAGTAAAACAACATAAAAAACTACTACTAACAGGTACTATCTTCGCCATCATCAAAGTCCTCTAAATCCAAGTCGATTGATTGATTTGGATTTAGAGGATTGAATTAAATTTTAATTTTTTAATTTTAAATTAAATTTAATTAAACTCAATCCAATTGACGCATTAACATCGACAAATTCAATGTTCTCTTTGTCTACACCTGCATCGTCACTGATGAGAAGAGGTTTCATTCATATCATCAGTAACAGCTGTTTTTGTGGATTTTCTTAGGACAGGTCTTATACTGGACAGATAAGGATCTGACGATACAAGAAGACCATTGAAGATGTCTTCGTTTGTCGCTTTACGACAAAATTTGCGCGAATGGTGCTCTCGAATTCTCTTGAAGTCTTTGTTTCTGGCTTCCGATGCCTCTTCAGATAATTTACCCATGGGCATAATGTTGAAGTGTTTGATAATTTCAGCGCCATGTAAGTCAAGCCAGTAAAAGTTTGTGGACACTCGAAGGCATGTAATACCAGCCATAGAGGCCTACATACAATTCAGCAGTGAGGCGCGTAAAATTTGCAAACGCGTCAACATTTATGGGCTCCCCACAGGCTAACACACGTAAAATTGTTGCAAATCTTTGGATCAAACGGAAATCCAATCCTGTGATAGCTGCAGTTTTTGCAGAATCACTAAAAAAAATCCTCGCTGTGTTCCCATCATTTGTGGTTCCCGAACCTGAAACAAACAAAAAATACTTAACGACTTTGTAACGAAAAGATGTATACAACAGCGTATTAGAATATTTTTTTGAGAAAGGCGACTGTTACTTTAACTCAACTTGTTTGACGATGTCTACTAGGAGGCCCATTTCATCACGGAACTTCTGTTGTATGGTTTGTTTTCTACTCTTCAAAGACTCTTTACTGCTTGCATCTCTGGCTTGCCATGTTCTAAAGTCTAGTCTATATGAAATGTGCAGTAGACACTCCATACATCTGATCCAAGCATGAAGAGTAGATAAACCATACTGACACATTTCTGTCGAAAACGGTTTCTGGAAAGAAAGTGAATAAATCAATAAAGATAGGTAACAGTACAATAAGATGTCGTTAATTAATCAAATTATACTAAACTCACTCTAAGATCTTCTCTTATTCATTTCCGAACTGGTAGCCTTACAGATATCACAAGTCTGCGTTGAGGTTTTTGACAATTTCGAAGTGATTTTGCAATCTATCATTGTCATAAGCATTGAGTGCTTAACAGCATGATTTCCCATGATAGACGGCTCCAGTGCTGCGATCTCAGCTTCAATCAGACTCTGTTCTTCCATGATATTCAAGCTGTTCTCGCTTGCAAACTTGAAATAAAGAGGTCTGCAGAACATTGTGGAAGATGGCTTTGGATTCTCCCATATATTTTCTTCACCACAAACTAAGCGCAGGGGCATAAAGGAACACATAAAAATACTGAAATCGTCGTCGTCTGCCATAGTTTGCTTATACAAACTTTGCCCTGAAGCACCATCAAATACCCACTTGCATATCAGGGTCAACTCTTTGCCATCCAGCGAAGACTCCAAACGTAGGAATTTTCCTAGTCTGGCAACAGTTTTGTTCAAAATTGCTTGGAGCTGGACTCTTACCCCTCTTTCCGTGATTTCTAGGGTATCTTTTGGTGGGTAGCAGTCCTTCTTCGCCACTAGGATGGCAGTATACGAAGGATATAGTGGTATTCCTTCTTCTTTTGCACAAGTTCTTAAGGTTATATACTGCCACTTCGAAAGCTTCAACGAGGTCAAAAGACCTAAAGCTTTATCAGCCGAATATATGGGGGTGGTTTTCTTAGTCTTCAACAATTCCTTAATCTTTGTAGCCTCTTCAGGATGCTCTGTAACCAATTTTATTATATTTGCTACATTCTTGCTATCTGCTTTTAAACCAGTCGCATAAGCTAGGCTTTCAGTGCTATACGTTAGGAGCTGTTCCACTCTCCTTCTCTTCTGTAGCGGGCTTAGCTCCATGAACGGTTTTCTTTGACTCACAACTGATGTTGTTGTTCCAACACTGCACGTCTCTGGTTTGTGGGATTTTGATATATCCTCATTAACACCAAAGTCAGAACTAGAACAAGGTTGCTGCTCTACTGCTACTAATGGTGTCATCTTTTCCCGGATGACTTCAGGCCATTTTATGTTTTCCTGCAGCCATGTCTCTTATTTCTTTATGAATGTATGTCTCGTGCGATTACACGAGATCCATTTATTTCTCAACGAACACACATAAGTCTGACATAATAGTTTCAATTCTTTCTTTTCATTTTCTGACAAATCAACGGCATTCACAAAAACTTCTAATAACACACTGGGCTGTGAAAAACAACTATTGTTTGCCACAAACATGAAAATATCCAAATTGGTACCAAAACCTTCCATCACAACACGCAAATAAATAGATCGTAATAAGTATAGTTCGCGCGTAATAGTGCTAAAAGCTACTGAGAGAATTAAGCTCAAACGTCCTATTTATATATGTAACTACCCTCATTAGGGCTCGATGTTATTAGTATCTAATTACAACTGAACCATAATGACATGATGAACGTGATTACCAAACGAGTTAGTTCTTTGAATGCAATTTGTAAAAAAACGTATGTAATCAATATCACTATTACTGTACAGTGGAATCTCTATAACTCGAATGTCAAGGGAAATGCAAAAAAAATCGAGTTAACGAGTTTTCGACTTAACAAGAACTTCGAGACACATAGACTTAACTGCTGAAATTTTTACTTACAGAGGCGCGATTTCTAAGTGTATATTTCGATTTGTAGAGTCGAATTTGAATAATAATTCAACTTACGTTTTTTTTATATATTTTTACATATTAAAACAAATTACCTACATATACTTCTGCCTTTTCGCGTAAGATAGGCCCAGATACGCTTATGTTTTTGTCCCGACACTGTTTGAACCAGCAGCCTAATTGCGAAACACATTTTCGTAAACGATTACGACTAATCTGTTTGATTTTGACAGTTCTTGGGTGACATGAGCCAAATATCTAGGTGTGGTGCTCGATGAACATCTCTTTCAGAGCGGCTCGTTCGCGCGCCGCCTTCACTATAAGTAGACTCCACTTCGTCCTGAATGCACGTAGCAAATTGTCGCTCAAATGCAAATTGCGTCTATACAGCGTGCATTCGCCCGATCATGACATATACCAGGCCAGTATTTCCACACGCCAAGCCCCACCTCTTCAATAGAATGCAGACGTCCTTTTAAGTAAAAGATATACCTGTGATAAGAGATCCCGCTCTTCAATGACAAATGAAAAATGGTAAAAATGGTGTACAAAAAGATAACAAATTTTAAAACAAAAATCAAATCAAAATTAATTATAATACGTCCACCAATACTGTCGACCGTGCCCGCCTGCTGGCTGTGGGTGAATGGGAGTCGGGCCTCTGGCTTCAGGCGCTACCGTCACCCAACCTAGGCACTATGCTGGGTGACACTACATTCCGGCTCGCTACTTGTTTGCGTCTGGGCGCTCCTTGCGGGGCTCCACATCGCTGTCAATGCGATGAAGCAGTTAACTGCCTCGGACACCATGGCCTATCCTGCAGCAAGAGTGCTGGTCGGATAGCACGGCACGCCAGCATTAATGACATCAATGTCGGGCTCTTGTCACCGCCGGGGTGCCAGCTGTTTTAGAACCTAATGGCTTTGCACGTGGCGATGGGAAGAGGCCAGATGGAATGACCATAATGCCTTGGAAGTTGGGTAGGCCTTTGGCGTGGGATGCAACCTGTGTCGACACACCCGCGTCATTCCATCTTCCTAGCACGGCGGGCTGTGCTGGGGCGGCCGCTGCAGGAGCAGAAAACCTCCAATAGCGCCTTCATTAATCAGCATTGCCATCCAACGTGGCAATGCTCCCACCCTTTTCGGCACTTGTCCCGTTGACAGCGATGCGAACGAATTTTTTGACTTGTACATTACATAGATATTTTGGTGTTAGCTTGTATAATGTAATATAATTAAGAAAATTGGTTTAACAATTAATCAATAACATACAAAAAAAACGAGCTCGTAGGTTTGATTCTTGTTGGTCTGTGTGTTTCTTATGTACCTATGTATTTACAACAAAAATTAACGTATATCTGTATTATAATTATCCAATGTCTAGTACCCATAGTACAAGCTCGGCTCTGCGAGTCGAAAAACATCAAAATCAATGATTACACGGACGTTCTACTTAAGAATCTTATACCTGACAATCGATCAAATAATGACAGCGACTACCACCAACGGATCAGAGCATGGGCTACCGTGCCATCTGCAAGGGCGGATCCGGAGGGGGGGCGGGGGGCAAGGCGGCTCAAGTAAAACAAGGAACGCCAAACTGAAAATCAACAGAACTTCTTTCAATTTCACGAAATCGACTTCGATGCCTTCTATAACTGTTTAATTTATTCGTATGAGATCAGTTTTTTTATCGAACTGCACCCTAATTGCGTAACACATTTTCGTAAACGATTAGGACTAATCTGTTTTATTTTGACGGTTCAAGAACATTCATTGCGTTCTCTAAAGTGTTGAGCAGAATTTTTATCCAACTTAAGAAGCAATGGATTAGCAATCTGTTTCAAAACGATTCAGATTCCGATTGATTGTATATTACGCAATTAGGGTGCTGGTTATGAATTTCGAAGTTTATAATCGGGCTAAAAAGATAGCGCGGCTCGAAGGACCTGGCGCCTTCAAAATTTATGCATTAATATTTGTATGGTCGAAGCCTTCCGCGGCATACTGCAAGAGTAAGAGTATCAAAGTAAGCCATGCCGCGCCGTGTCGCCTGGTCATTTTACTGAAATGTATCGTAAAGATATTTAGTCGCTATCGTATTAAGTGCGCGTAACATCGCGTCTCTCGTCGCGCCACGGCTCGATGTGAACCCACTCAATTCCTAGTGTTTCTTAAATAGGTGTGGCACTTATTCCGCCGTGGCCATGGCACACCACACAGGGCGTAGGATAAGCAAACATGGATGGAAGAAGTATTTGGTGGAGGCATCTCATATTAATCTTTAGTTTTTTAGAAACTGGGATTATCATGAAAATAAAACCAACAATATAACTATTGTAGTATTGAACATTTAATCCCCAGCTTATAAAATATTTCACAAAGTAATCTGGAATGAAATTGAATTACGCAAGTAATCAGGAATTAAAGAATTATTCACTTATTTACTTTCACTTATCTAATTGAATTAAGTAAAAAATACCATGGATTTACTTGTCCTTTACTTTGATAAGATCATTTAGATCTAATGCTACACATATTTCCTTGGAGTCTGTGCGTGGATTCCGGTCCAGTATTTCAGTGATAGGGTAGTAATTATCTCTGTTGTCAACATTCCACCCAGAGTACTGGAAATGAAGATAATAATTAAATTAGAACATTTATCAAAATAAAGGGGTTGACAATTACAAAAAAAAAAAACACTTAAATGCAGAAAATTAAATTAAAAACAAAATCTTGACTGCAACTAAAAAGTTTAAAACAAGGTTGCTGATGCAGTTGGTGACATAAAATCTTAGAGAGAACTGAAATAACTGCCACCAACTGCATTTGACTGCTTGAAAAGTGAGCTTGTTTAGAACTTTTTTGTTGTAGTTGAATTTATTGTTGTTTTTTTTACTTATTCCCAGCCCCCAAACTATTATTTTTGCAGGTAGCTATGTACAGATGCGGAATTTACAATCTTTATTATATGTTAAGATAAAAAATAACCATTATGTTTAATATAAATAACCATTATTTTAATGTAATTCAAGTTTTAGATTTCATGTGTATTTGTTTTTATTTTTTTAAATAAACTAGACGACTGGACAGTAGTTGTCCTGTTTCCTAAAACTCAATCAAGCACCACCTACAGGGTCCAATTGTTAATCTAAACTATTCAGGGACTGACTCAAACACACAAAAAATACTTCTTGTTTTAGTTAAGCAAGAGTTCAGTGACACACACATCCAAGAGAATCCATACCAATATTGTAAATTCGAAAATAACTTGTAAGTCTTTATGTAACCTTTTCACAACTATACCACAGAACAGATTTCAATAAAATTGGGCAAGGAATTAGATATGGCATCCTGCATGTACGAGCTTAACCAATTCTATCCCAACTCTACGAAGAGAAGACATATCACTCTCTCAACTAATTAAATTTTGACATAGTGCTGAAGATGGTTTTTAATTATGTAATTTTGTCTGTTTCTATCGCGGCAATGCTTCTCATGGTGGGGAAGGACAGCTACTTTTTGTCCTGGTATGTGTGATGTGCATGAGAGCAAACAAATAAATAAGTAAAATCCGCAGGCAGAAGCTAGTTATATATACAAAGATATATGCGGTTTACCTAAAACAAGTCAACACAATGTCATCAGCCTCTTATACAGGGTGGTAGGGGACATCATTGCGCAAACTGAAAACATGAGGTCAACACATGGTTCTAGTCAAAAAGCTTACGTTGGTTATCAAAAAAAAAATCTGCTGTTTCATAGAAAAGTGCAATAACTACGCTGTCAAAATGTGTGGAAGAGCAAATTTTTTGAAAAAAAAACCGACAAAAAATTTCAATGCAACGCATGTTCAGAATCATGGTAACAGGTTGTGCGTCGATGTCCCTTCTACCCTGTATTTTTTTAACTTTGTTTTCCTCACCTCTAGGAACTCAATAAAACAAGTCTCATGAGTACCATCCACTAACTTGGTCCCATATCAATGAAAATTTAACAAAAGAGAGAATTTCTATACTAACATGGGTGGAACAAGGCTGCTGATGATTGAAGATGAAAATTAAACCGCCAATTTAACCACTAAATAATGGTGTAGGGAAATTACAAAAACATAATTAGGTGTGGCACTCCCCATACAAGTAACAAAGGGATGTTTTTTTTATATATAAAAAGTACATACATATATGGGGTGATGTTGGATCCCGTAATTTAAATGAAAGATTATGAATGCTTCTAACTTAAGAGTTTTGGAGACATAAGATGTTTTCTGTTGCAACTGCAGAAACAATTTTACTCTATTATTATAGTTTTTCAAGAAAAACAATGAAATACAATATTTTTAACATTCTGTAGTGTGGATACAAAAATATGCATCTGGACTCTGGAACCCTTCACTATGTGTGGTATGAAACACACTTGGCACTTATCTAAGCCTATAGCACTCTGCTAACCTTAAACTTGTGTCAAATAGTAACATTGATTATTTCTTGATACTCACCACACATGTGCATTTGTGCAATATTTTACCATTTGATTCCATTGGAATAAATTTTTGCAGCAGCGCTTTTCCATCTATTTTCCACAAATTAAGCTCATCCAACTTAGAGGTAACAGTTTCACCATTCCATTTGACATCAGATTTTAACAATACAAAGTTTCCAGACTGTAAATATATAAAATTAGAATTTGAGCATGTTACCGGACATTAGTGCATAAATGTACAATTTAATCAAAATAACACTTACATGGAAGTGTTTAGGGATATCTTTTGACTGACTTGAATCAGACTTGTTTCCATCAGACCCATTTTTCTCATCATCGGAGCCTTCCTCCTCATCTAGTTCCCCCTCTTCATCTTCAGCTTCTTCGTCCTCCTCTCCTTCACCTTCACTTTCCTCAGATGAAGAGTTTTTACGTTTCTTTTTTGTGATATTCAGAGACGCCTTAGATGGCCGTTTCCGTGTTCCACGTCCAGGTTGTTCATTCTGACGAGAAATTATGAAAATTACATTTTAGATCTGATAAAATCTCAATTTGTGAAAATTACGAAGAATCAAATTTTAACATCTTATTTTATCAACTGGTTACTTGCACAATGCTACTCTTTTGAGCAGAAATAACTTAACCTAATATTGCAACAGCTATTTTCATTGAGACTTAGCACAAGCCATTATGAAAACATTTGGAACGATATTAGAGAATATAAATTGAGTAAAATACAAAAAAACAATCTATTTGCGATGAGTTTACGTGCACTTACAGAATCGGCATCCGGCGTCCAATCTTCACCCGAGTCCTGAAATTCTTCGGGTTCCGCTGCTGCCGGTTCAGAACCATCGGAATCATCGTCAGTCTTCTTTACTGATTTACGTTTACGCATTTTGTTGGAAATATCACAAATAGAAAACAGAAATTCACAACCCACGCCAAGGCCTCAAAAAGGCAAGCAACAAGCAAACGAAATCAGAAATGCGCTACGCTGATTGATGAGGCGCTAGTATCGGGATCGGGCTAGCTCAGTGTTGCCAACCCGAATTTTAGAAAATTAGTAGATTATGTGCCGAATGTTGGTAGAAGTTGGTAGAATGTAAAATATAAAATTGGCAGATCTACCACCTCAATTTATAAGATTTTTTAAGATTAAAAATGCATGAACTGTTCTTAAAATGTTTTTTTCTTGGAAATTATACATATTTTTATTGAAATTTTTTAAATGTTCTGCGCTAGGCTGCCCGTTGTTTGCTATGAATCTTTTCGTACGCAACAATCCCTCTAGAGTCTCCGAGCAAACTGTATTTCTCTGGAAGGTTGGTACATTCTTGAAGCCAACCTGAAAATTCCTTGTCTTTCTTCCATAATTTCGAATATTTTTGGTCATAGTGCCTTTTTCTAGCTTTTCGTGGCGGAGTTCCTAACCTAAAACTCTGTGCATCGCTTTCTCTGCTCACTGTTGTCAAATCCATTTTATAAATAAATGCACGCAACACAGAACAAACAGCAACTAAATAACTACGTATTAACGGCAGCACCGTTAATACGTATTTTTTGTTTTTTCAAAACAAAACAGGAGTAAAGATTCACCATTGATTCCGCAACAAACCAACCGGGAATGGGCCACAGAACAATATATGTATAAGAATGTGTAAAAAGGAGTTATAGTGTTCTGTGATAATGTCCATGGGCGCGAACGGCGAACTGTTGCTGACGTTTTTTTTGTGGTTTATGGCCTGGACTCTATGTCTATGTATGCTTGACGCATCGTCGCATGGCTCACGCAACACATCGCAGCGTCCGCATCGCTCGTCGATATAAAAATAATTCAAAGTGGTGATATGTCAAACTAATTTAAAAAATAGGTAGTTTTTAGGTCTAGGGTGGTAGATAGGTAGACTGAAGTGAAAATTGGTAGATCTACTAAAAAGTTGGTAGATATGACATCACTGGGCTAGCTAGGGCGCGCAAGCAAAGCTTAAGCAAAAGAGAAAAGAATAGTCGCTAACGCTAGGGCCATAGATAAAAATTTACATTATTAAAGTTTGTTAAAATGTTTTTACTGATAGAACAAGCTAAAGAATCTTCTGAATCTATGATTTACATTTTAATTTAATTAGGTTGTATTGGTTTTATTTAATAAATGGTATTGAGTTTCACATTTTCACTACTGATTCTCTGAGTAACTCATGCTAGATACACACGCAGTAACTTTAGTTAGCGTCGACTCGCTGCGCTGGCGGGGTCATAAACTGTGTGAGGACGTGACTATAAATAAATAATGCGAGACTACGCTCGACTCCTCTTAGTTCAGGAACCTTCCTTAAGCTCAGTTACCGAAATCCGTCAATGGGGAAGGCAACTGTCAAAATGGCGCTGTCATAGCTAGTTCCCAACACAAGCTAATAATACAAGGCGATAAATGTGGTTTTCTTTTATTTTAGCGAAAATTGACGCGTTGTTATGTTCTTAAATACTCCGAAATTGGAGTCTACAATTTCTCGAAAGCCCCTAATATTAGAAGATTGTGGTTAAAAGCTATTCGTAGAGATTTTTTTGAGTTCGAGTTTATGTCGAAAACATTTTGAAGAAAATGATTACGAGGAATTATTAAGGTTTCAAATTCTGATACTTTCCATATTAAGTACTTGATTTAAAGTACTGAAATCACCAAAAATAACGAAATAGTGAAATAAAATCAAACTCATGAATGAACATAAAATTAAATGAATGAACGAAATGTCAAATTTTTTGTAGGCCATAGGGACCTAGCTATGGTCACGCCATCTACAATTAGCTTTGCCCGACCTTCCCCATTGCAAACTATCGTACAGTTCGCAATGACAGGACGCGTTGCCATAAGGGCGGTACCCTTATCTACTACAAAAAGGAGATTTACTGCATTCCCATTGACCCTCCCACACTTTCACGATTGGAAGTGTCTTGCTGTCGGCTTGGCATGACAGATCATCAACCGATCACCATAGTATCGGCCTACCTCCCCCCCATTAATTCTTCGGAGAACTTCCAACTCCTTACTGAAGATCTTTCTGTCCTATTTAGCCTGAGTGACTCCGTTATCATAGCGGGTGATCTCAACGCAAAACATCCCTCCTGGAATAGCACCTCTTCCAGAGGGAGACACTTGTTCAACCTCTCCTCCTCTCAGAATTTCGATGCCATCTCGCCGATGACTCCCACTCACTTTCCCCCCCATCCCAATCACACCGCCGACGTGCTCGACGTGGCGCTCCTACAGAACGTCAACCTACGGTTGGACTCTAAAGAAGTGGTCCAAGAGCTCGCTTCTGATCACCGTCCAGTAGTCATGAAACTGGTCCCCCGCTTAGGTCTGCCCGACTCCACCCATCCCCCACCCACCAAAGTGGTAACGGACTGGAGGCTAGTAAGCGATCGCTTAAAATCCACCACGTCCCCCCAGTTGGACCCAATCCCCGATCATTTTGACTCATATCACTGACACGACGGCCGCGATCGACTCATTTACAGCTCACTTACAATCAGTCCTGAACGATTGTTCAAGGGAAATTCCAGCGACGGAGGACCGTCGCTGGAAGTTGCCGGACGATGTACGCGAACTGTTGAATGAGAAGAACGCGGCTGTCCGTGCCTACAGCAACTTCCCCTGCGACGCGATCATCGCGAAGCCCATATTTACAGCGTACTGTAAGAACACGCATAGAGGAGCTGCATACCGCCGGCTGGGACAAGATGCTGAGCGAACTAGAGCCCACCCACCTAGCCTTCTGGCAACTCCAGAGGAAACTTAGATCCGGAGAAATAGTCTCCATGCCCACCCTGATCCGTCCCGACAAGACCATCGCCTTCGATGATGTCGACAAGGCTGAGCTTCTAGCCGACAGTCTAGAAGCCCAATGCTCGCCTAGCTCTCAACCAGTAGACCAAGCTCACCTCTCTGAGGTCGACGCCGAAATCGAACATAGAGCCTCCCTCCCTCCCGTCGCAGACAGAGTATCCACTGCCCCCCGTCACGCCAGACGAAGTGCACGACCTCATGAAGGTCTTAAGGCTCTTCAAGCGCCCGGCTCAGATCAAAGGGCCTCATCCCCAACGAACAGTTTGGTTTTGGAACCCAACACTCGTGCGTACAACAGGTCCACCGTATAGTCGAACACATCAACTTCGGTTTCCAACGAGGTTTGATGACCGGTGCTGTCTTCTTCGACATAGCGAAAGCGTTCGACACAGTCTGGCACAACGGCTTATTATATAAGCTGTACCAACTCGGCGTGCCAGATCGTCTCGTGCTCATCTTACGGGACTTTTTGTCGAACCGCACCTTCCGTTATCGCATCGAAGGAGCGCTATCCTCCCCCCACCCTATTCGCGCAGGAGTCCCTCAGGGCTCTGTGATCTCTCCTCTAGCAGTCACGCTATTCACCAGCGATATGTCCAAGTGCAGTAAGGCGAAGTTGGCCCTATTCGCAGACGACACGGCCATCTACTACAGCGGCCGTGATGAAAATTCGATAGCTCGCATTCTCCAAACCCAAGTGAACAAGCTTTGCGCTTGGTTTAGAAAATGGCGAATCGAAGTCAATCCCGACAAAAGTCAAGCGGTTCTTTTCTCGAAGCCGCGTCGCAATACCTGACCCCCTCGACCGATCACCATATTCGGCAAGCCGATCCCTTGGGAGAAGCGAGCCAAATATCTGGGTGTAGTGCTCGATGAACACCTCACTTTTTCAGAGCACATTAAGGCGGCTCGTTCGCGCGCCGCCTTCGCTCTAGGTAGACTTCACTTTGTCCTAAATGCACGTAGCAAATTGTCACTAAAGTGCAAAATGCATATCTACACAGCGTGCATCCGCCCGATCATGACATATGCCAGTGCAGTCTTTGCACGCGCCAAGCCCCATCGCTTCAATAGAATGCAGAACAAGTTCCTCCGTAGGATTACAGGCTCGCCCTGGTACGTTCGCAACGAGATCCTTCACGTTGACCTCAAGATTCCCACTATCCGCCAGTTCATGAAACGCATTTCAAAGCGTTTCTTCGAGACCGCCGCGAATCACCGCAACCCTCTGGTTTTCAAGGCCGCTAGCTATATTCCCTCCTCCATTAGTCATGTCCGCCGTCCCAAGCATGTCCTCACCGATCCCGATGAACACATAACTCTCATTCAGGAGAGCAGTAGGGCCACCAGTACAAACACAGACCGACATTCCGACCTCGCCGCCGAGGTTCCTCGCGAAGATCCCGACGTAACTGTCCCCCCGACCCTTGTTCGACGAAGTGCCGTAGCTGAGCCCGTAGCTTTAAATTGCCCAGATAATAATAATATAATCCAGATCCAGCCTGTCCCATCTTGCTGTCCTCCCGTCAGCGACGCCCTAAGCCGAGGCCCGTACCCCACAGGGGGTGCCTTTAGCGAGCGTTCGCTTAGTAATGTAAGTAGTTTTACGCCCCTGGCTGGAGGCTTTGAGTCCGCTTAAGGCTGCTACAGGATAGTCCGGTTAAGTAGTCACGACCTCTCAAGGTCAACTACGAGATGCCATACACAAAAAAAAAAAAAAAACGCTCGACTCTCGCCGCGGACGGACGTGTCTGTGCGCTCTCCCGCTCCCGGCCCAGTGTTGTGTTTCGTGTTTCTACTCGTCGCTACCACGTGACGTCATCGTAGTCGCCCCGACTACACCGATATAAAATCATAATCAAGAAATTGATTTTGATTTTAAATCAATTAAAAAGTGCCTTTTTCAAGGCAAATCGTATTTCTTAATCAGACGTTCGTGAGTAGCTTCATTAGGCCCCTTCTGGGTAAAACCACAGTTTCGTGGTCCTCGGTTGAAACCTTACGGTGCCAACGAAGCCGAGTGGGGTGTTGACCCAATCACACCCGCCGAACCCCTTCAGGGCGAGGCAGTTAATTGGACGGGTCCCAGAGTTAACCGGCCTTGGGGGATCTCCTAGTCGGCTCTGGTGTACTGGGTCAGTCTTCCTTCCACAGCTACTCACCTAGTGTCTATAGGGTGTGTCTTCACCCTTCGCGCTAGACTGGTCAGGGCCCCGTTCGCACATTAAGATTGGCGACGGGTTTACTAGCTAAGGGGTCACCAATAGGTACACACCTCCCTGTCTCCACCCGACAGGGAGGGAACTCATCGCCGGGCCAATCCACCCGGGGAGTTACGTATAGGACTAGGCTAAAGTGGAAACTTAATTTCCACCATTCCCTCCCTTAAGTTTTCCCCCCACTCCGACCATGGAGGACGCCCTAATTGTGGCGTTCTTCAAGGAGGTCCTCTTTAAGGACCCCGACTTCCTCGCTAGATATGGCGCGAAATTCGCTGCTCTGCAGCAGTCCGTCCCCGGTCCCTCTGACCAAGTAGGCACCGCCAGCTCGGACTTCGCTACATTTAGCGATGCCCTCGAGCCCTCTCCGTCGCAACTTCCAAGTTGCTCGCCGCCGGCTGTCCACATGGACACCAGCGAGCCGTCCCCTCGCCCGACCTCGCCTTATTTAGACGAGAGCGACTCCCAGAGCTCCTCCCCCTCTTCCGACGAAGGTGTCTTCAAGACGGTCGGCTCGAAAAAAGAGGAGCCTCAAGGTGAAAGAGAGTCCTGACACAAGGACCACCAAGAAACCCGCTATCGAACCGTCTATCTCCGCTCCCGTGGTTCCATCCGCCACTGCTCCCTCCCAGGCCACCTCGGCCTCAACCTCCTCTTCCCTCAGCCACAGTGCTGCCAAGCCCTCTGCCCAGCCCTCTGCGGCAATAAAGATCGCCCCCCCTCCTCCTGTGTCCATCCAGGACAAGGGGAAAAGGACAGATGTGTCCAAATGGTGTACCGAATTAAGAATCGGCTACACCAACGCTAAGTCTACCCAACAGGGTATAAAGGTTCAAGTCCCTACGTCTAATGACTACAGGGAACTAACCAAAACGTTACGGCTAAGAGGTGTTGCCTTCCACAGCTACGCCCTCCCCGAAGACCGTCAAACTAGAGTCGTGATCCGTAGGATCTCGAAAGAAACACCCGCGGACGAAATTTAAGCCGACCTTCTGTCGCAGAACGTCCCTGTCACCGAAGTGCACCGGATGCGCCAGAGGCATAGTGCCATTCGACATGGTCCTCGTGGTCTGTCCTCCTATCGAGGGTCACCACCCCATTTTTAACGTCCGATCCATCTGCAACCTCACCGACTTGCAGATTGAAAAACCATTCAAGACCGGTGTCATAGGGCAGTGTCACCGCTGCCAGCTTTACGTACATTCGCAGATGCACTGCCATGCCAATCCCGGGTGCGTCAAGTGCCTGGGCGATCACGGCACTGCAGAATGCACCCGTCCTAAAGACCGCACCTTGTGCACAGAGCCGCCAAGCTGTGTGATGTGCGGCGAGTCAGGTCATCCGGCCAACTATCGTGGGTGCCCCAAGGCTCCCAAAACCTCATCTCCCAAGGTGACGAAGCGTGCAGACGCCCGTCAACAAAGGGAAAGCCCCCGCTACGCCCTAGCGTGGCCAACGACTCATAACCAGGAGCGACTCAGTCCTCAGAGGCCCTCGCCCTGGAATTACCACCACCACCAGCAGGCTTTTCCAGCCTTAGCTCCCAGACCCGTCCCTGCGGCCATCCCTCCACTAATGGACCCCCGCATCCGCGTCAACGCGCCCCCAGGCATTCCTGTGCCTGTCAACAAAGCCGATCCTGCCGCTTCAGCTCCACCCGTAGCCACCCGTGTGGTCGGCCAGAACCCGATGAACGCCTTCAACGTGATCTCGAGCACGTTCACGGCCTTCCTTACCCCTCGCGCCAAGAAAATGGCCAGCGAAATTGTTGCCGCCAGAAATGCCGGCAATCTTTTCATGATTCAAAGCATTTATAATGCTTACCCGGACATTACGCAAGCCCTGATGTCCTTCACCAATCAACCCAACCCTAATAATGGATAAAAGAATCCTCGCGAGAACCAAACCCCGATCCCTAAAGTTAGGTGATTTCAATGCCAATGGCATCCTTTTTTTTTTTTTTTGTTCCCGGGGTGGAAAATCCTCATGGATGTCCTCCGCCCTGGGGCGGGCGGAGGGGTCTGTCAGACTCTTACTGACTAAAAACCACCCCGGTGTTCCATCTCACACCTACGCCGGGGTCGCGGAAACACATTATTCTTCCACAACCCCGGCTGGTGCCGGCCCGCTTGCGCGGGCCCCGTGCGACAACGCGCTGAAATCAGCGAGTTCCTCCGCGACCACCACATCGACATCCTCCTTGTTCAGGAAACGTTCCTTAAACCCAGTTACCGAAATCCGTCAATTGCAAACTATCGTACAGTTCGCAATGATAGACCGCGTTGCCATAAGGGCGGTACCCTTATCTACTACAAAAAGGAGCTTTACTGCATTCTCATTGACCCTCCCACACTTTCACGACTTTGGAAGTGTCTTGCTGTCGGCTTAGCATGTCAGGTCATCAACTGATCACCATAGTATCGGCCTACCTCCCCCCCATTAATACTTCGGAGAATTTCTAACTCCTTACTGAAGATCTTTCTGTCCTATTTAGCCTGAGTGACTCCGTTATCATAGCGGGTGATCTCAACGCAAAACATCCCTCCTGGAATAGCACCAGGACCTCTTCCAGAGGGAGACACTTGTTCAACCTCTCCTCCTCTCAGAATTTCGATGTCATCGCGCCGATGACTACCACTCACTTTCCCCCCGATCCCAATCACACCGCCGACGTGCTCGACGTGGCGCTCCTACAGAACGTCAACCTACGGTTGGACTCTATAGAAGTGGTGCAAGATCTCGCTTCTGATCACCGTCCAGTAGTCATGAAACTGGTTCCCCGCATAGGTCTGCCCGACTCCACCCAACCCCCTCCCACCAAAGTGGTAACGGACTGGAGGAAAGTAAGCGATAGCTTAAAATCCACCACGTCCCCCCACTTGGACCCAATCCCAGATCATTTTGACTCTATCGCTGACACGACGGCCGCGATCGACTCATTTACAGCTCACGTACAATCAGTCCTGAACGATTGTTCAAGGGAACTACATACATCGTACGTACGTACATCGTCCGGCAACTTCCAGCGACGGTCCTCCGTCGCTGGAAGTGGCCGGACGATGTACGCGAACTAAAAAACGAACTTCTAAAACCAAACTGTTCGTTGGGGATGAGGCCCTTTGTCTCGGCGTAGTCTCTGGGACGCTTATAAATAAGCCTCTCTTAGATTTTGCCGAGGACATTGAGCAGACTGATGGGGCGGTAACTAGTAGGCTCCGACTTTGGCTTGCCGAGCTTCGGGATACCGATGAAGCCACCGGGCTTCTTTGAATGCCCGTGGGAAGATGTTATTGCTCAGAGCACCATTGAAGATGGTGGTCAGTAGCATTATCAGGTGGGCAGGGAAAAGTTGGAATACCCTATTGGTGATTCCATCTGAGCCGTGCGCTTGAAGAGCCTTAAGACCATTGATGAGGTCGTGCACTTCGTCTGGCGTGACGGGGGGCAGTGGATACTCTGGGTCTTCGACGGGAGGGAGGGAGGCTCTATGTTCGATTTCAGCGTCGACCTCAGAGAGGTGAGCTTGGTCTACTGGTTGAGAGCTAGGCGAGCATTGGGCTTCTAGACTGTCGGCTAGAAGCTCAGCCTTGTCGACATCATCGAAGGCGATGGTCTTATCGGGACGGATCAGGGGGGGCATGGAGACTATTTCTCCGGATCTAAGTTTCCTCTGGAGTTGCCAGAAGGCTAGGTGGGTGGGCTCTAGTTCGCTCAGCATCTTGTCCCAGCCGGCGGTACGCAGCTCCTCTATGCGTGTTCTTACAGTACGCTGTAAGTAACGCATATGGGCTTTGTTCGCGTCGCAGGGGAAGTTGCTGTAGGCACGGACAGCCGCGCAACTTTAAAAAGCGTGATATTTCAGACCAGGTCCATAATTTGTTAGTAACATGTACCTACTTAAAACTAATGTTAGTAGTGAACACAAAATTAAATTAAATTATATTAAATTACGACATGAAGCCGCACCCACCTTTGCATCATGGGGGACTCCCACCGATCAGTAAAAACACCCAGGATAGTGTTGGTACTGCCGCGAACGCGAGCGAGTAGGGAGGCGCATCTCTTCCTAACTATAGCGGCAAAGCCATCCACCCGCGCCTCAGCAAACATCCCTGACGCACTGCAACGCCATGGCAGCCCCAACAGTACCCTGATTGCATTATTATATTGGACACGCAGATCGCTGTATGCCCGCTGCGAATAACCGACCCACAGGTTGCAGGTGTAGAAAGATCGGCAGTATACTTTAAAAAGCGTGATTTTAACTGAATTCGTACACCGTGCAAACCTGCGGGCCAGCATGTTACACCAGACAGCCGGCGACCTGCGTTCCCTTTCTATGTCTAGATTATCACTAAGATCATCGGTGACCCAGTGTCCCAAATATTTAAATTTAGACACCCTACACAGGGGAGTGCCACACAGTGATACATTGGGGAATGCTGGGTAAGAAAAACCACGGGCTTTAAAGAGCATCAGTTCACTCTTCCCAACGTTATATTTAAGCCCATGAGTCACCACATATGATTCACATATTGACACTAACCTCCTCATAGCACTAATTGATGGACTCAGCAACACCATGTCGTCTGCGTAGCTCAGATTATTGGTACACACTCCGCCAATATGACATCCGACCTCAGTGCTGCTGAGCTCAACAATTAGGCGGTTAATGTACAGGTTGAACAAGCGGGGCGAGCTTAATCCGCCCTGCCTCACTCCGCATTTCAACCGGTACACACTCGAAAAGGAGCCGTTCCACCTTACACAATTGCGTTGATTGCTATACCAATACTTAAACATTGATACAACTTCAATTGGTACAGAAGTTTCAGATAGCAACTTATTCCATAACACGTCATAACTGACAAGATCAAAAGCCTTTGATAGATCTAGAAAACAGGCAAAGACAGGTGTTTTTCTATCCTTGTAGTACTGCACAGTCTGTTTGAGACACAATATAGCGCTTTCAGTGGACAGCCCCGCCCTAAAGCCAAACTGAGCGTCATGCAGTACTAGATGCTTAGACAATTGATCGTCAAGCAGACTGTCCAGCACCTTGGCTGAAGCAGTTGCCAAGGAATAGGCCTGTAATTTGAGGCATCAGAAGCATTCCCAGTTTTATTTTCATGAAGTTATTTGGTAAATAACAGTGACTGATACACATATTAAAAACATGGCAAGTACACGTGGCACCGATGCAACTTCCTTAGGAGTAAAACGAACGTCAATGTCCCCAGAAACAGCGTCAGCATCGACAACCCGTGTCATTCCAGTAAGTGAAGTCAGTCATTGCTAAAGATCAACTAGCATTAACGTTGTAATCTATCATCGCATAAATCTGTCTTCCAATTGTGTTTTTAGCATGCTTAGGAGTGTTGATTAAAGTAGCCGGGGGGTAATCGGCTGATAGTTTCTTGCTTGCAGATTCGGAGTCCATAGTATCTGATTGTACGTTGTCGTCGAGAAGAGTTACGGTTAACACCGGAGTGTAATCAAAAGGGTAAGGAGGGCCAGGGGTTTTTTTGGTATCCATAGTGGATGCCGGGTAAAATCTTTAAAAATAACCTAAATTTTTGCAATAAACATTACGCTAGAACACACACAAGAAGAATAGTCTCGATTGGAGTTCACATTTGAAAAATTCACTAAATCGAGAAAAATCGTTCTAAACAAAAGCAAAAATAATAAAGTTTTATATATATTTTTTAATTTATGCCAGTGACATAAAAATGAAATTAAAATAAATTAAACTAAAAAAACTACCACAAAGTGCAAAGTTCGACGGCTCATCTTGCTGTGCTGTGCTGCCATGCCGTCACTACCACAGAACATATATCCCCTAAAGGGGGTCACTACTTAGGACGCTGCTGGCAGAAGGCACTCACTAAGGCAGACGTAAGTAAACGAAAAGTACTTTGTGGCGGTCGATGGCGGTTGTGCTTGTGACAGTGGCTGTCACTTGTATTTGTGGCGGTTGTGCTTGTGACAGTGAGTGACTGTCACTTGTCAGTCCTGTCGCAGACTGTCAGACAGTAGCTAGCCTAGCTGTGAGAGTGTGAGTGTGAGGTGTTAGATTGATCACAATACTTATAATCGAATAGCACAACAATATCACAATATTTCACAAACAATCTTGAAATTGTATGACTTCAAGTAGCACGAAGCGATGGTTAAGTTAGAAGAGATGAGTATATAGTGTTTTCTTAAAGTGGTATTGGTTTAGGTAATCTGTAAATGGATTTGGGAGAGCACGAACACAAAAAACCTAGGTTTTGTGTTGTTCAAGTTCTTTATATTGACTACAGAGAAATATCAATATGAATGAAAGCGACGATAGTAACAGTCATAAATTTGGTAAGTATTTTCAGATGGCTGTGTTGAAAGTAACAAACCTCAATAATTTCCGCAACTTGAGTCAGCAAAACCGATTGACACACATTTTCTAGTTTCAAAAAATAAAACATGTCCTCAAAAAAAATTGGGCTGGCATACAACACTTTCATACTGAACAAACCTTTAAACCTAGACACTTAAATAACAACGGAATAGTCTCTTGGATAATCAATATCATTGAGACATTCATAAATATAATACCCCCCACCACCCACTCCATCCACTACATGCCGGTTACCATCATCAAGAATCAACTGACTGTGTGGAAATCCCACACAGTCAGTTTTCCACACAGTCAACAAGAGGAGTCATTTCTCTGTCCATCTAGATCTAGATTTTATTTTCAGAGGAAAATCTATAATGTGTGGGGATTGGGGAGTGCGTAGGGAAAGTGCAGTGTGATTTCTATGAGTATTTCTCATTTATGGAATGAACCCAGGGACAGAGTATTAAATTAATTTTTAAGTGAGGTTTAAGTTGATTTTTATTTTACAGAATTGGATTGTGCTGTGTGTTTACAAAAATGTAACCATCCAACACAGTTACCATGTGGACATGTTTTTTGTTTCCTCTGTGTAAAGGTAAATAATGATCCATTTGTGAGACTTATTAATATATTATTATTTTAAGTGTCTTTGACACACCTCCTAACCCTGGGGTCCTGGTCCTTTGGAAGGCGTAAGAGGGTCCAAAGCTAACTTACTGAGGCCTCTTAGAAAATTGAAATGGAATGAGACATCATAGAATTATTTATTAGACCTATTGCCGTCTCATCACTCTTCCAATTTGTCATTGAAAAACATAAGATTACAATTCAAAACTTTCAAATATTTTTGTTTTTCTAGTCCCAAACATCATTGGTACTTTATTAAGGTTAAAGTACAGTAATAAAGAAAAGCTGTAATCTACACAGTTCATTATTATATAATAGCACTTAGCCCGCGATTTCATCATTATGGATTTTGTATTTTCACCTACAAAATTGACCACACCCAACACTTAATTTTTCTAAAATGTTTGATTATCTTCTTATCTAATCGTATTTGGGGCTATTTTGACATTGATTTGATGGAAAATTATTTTTGCTTTTGTATTGTATTATTTAATTAAATTCTGTATGCCCCACTTTCCACCCTGAAAGTAGTTGAGTTTCAAAACATTGTTTGTGATGTTTCTATTATTTGTAGACGAAGAAGAAGAATAATACCTATTGAAAATGTTAAAAAATACTTAATAAGTCTACCACACCAATACAATAATTGGTTTTTATTTCAGGGTATTGCATTCCAAAGTAAAAAGTGTGCAATGTGCCGTGCAGAAATACCACCGACTTACCTGGATAATCCAATATTACTGGGGACATTGTCTGTTGAACAAGTAAATGTTAATCCCACCCAAGAACTATACCAGTGGTTCTATGAGGGTAGGAATGGTATGTATACCAGTGATTTATTACTTTCAATATCAAGTTACTGCCACTACAAAATTAATATCATTGACAGTTTAAAAAATGCACAAATGTGGTAAAAGTTTTACATGGGGAAAGGGCTAAATCCTATTACGGGTGAGTTGCTTTAGAAGTCACTGCATTACATAACGAAATTTGAACAATGACGTAGAGGACACTCAACAATAAAGAGTTTCATAACGTTATATTAAAGTAACACCTCACTATCGATTTGAAGAATGAGAGTTTGAAAGTGAACATGTGAATCCTTTGACAACTGCTATGGAGCTCAATATTTAGTTATAAAACTTTGACTACACCGTAGCTGGTCACACCTACCTACTGTAACTGTGAATTTGAGTATCAATGCCAGCACTTGTTTTGATAATAATATTCATTTTCGATTTTTTCAGGGTGGTGGAAATATGATGAACGGAGTAACTTTGAATTAGAAAGTTCTTTCAATGCTGGTGATCCTGATTGTACACTGCTGCTTGCTGGAACTTTGTACAACATAGATTTTCAAAACATGACACAGGTCAGGCGAAGTGACCAAACTCGGCGTCGTCGAGTGCGAAGAGATACGCCAATGTTCCCGTCCAAAGGTATGCCCACATTTCGCCAGTTATGTTCAAGTTCCATGTTATACGAGCCTATTCCCATCTACTGGGCACAACTCCAGGTTCCAGGCTGCATCTGGAAAATTGCTGATGGAAATCCCTCAGCCAATATCACATAGCCCAACCCAGGAAAAACAATATTGCATCGAATGGCATCATAAAAAGGAAACGTGAGAATTTACGTTTTTCTAGCTGACTGTAATTTTTCCAAATTCTGTTAATGCAGTTGGCAATTACTGAAAAAGTTAATTACAATCTCAAATGAAAGTTTTCCTGTAGCTACAAAGGTTAACTCGCCTTTATTACCTCGTCTCAAAAGTTCATTCTGCATAGCTACCTACATTTAACCTTTTATCATTTATTTCCTAGGAATAGCTGGAATAAAGACTGACGATACTACTGGAAGACAAGCTAAAAGCGATGATGAGGAATCTCCTGATGTTGTACATGTACCAACTGAAGATGAAATAATAGAAATTAGTGGTGATGAAACGACTGTTTACACTGAGCCGGCTCTTACATATCAAGATGATGTCGATCACGTTATTGATAGAATTAGGTAAGTAACGAAGTAATAATAATACCTGCATTTTTGTCCCACTGCAGGGCAAAGGCCTTTTCTCATACAGAGCAGGCATGAGTATTAATGACCACGCTGCTCAAGGCGGGTTCGCGATTTCAGGACACATATTAACTTTAGTCCAGCACCCTAAGTGCGTCACACTTTTTTAGAAGTTCCAAGTACCTAACTAATTAAATTACATCACGCTTCGAGAAAAAAAAACTACTTCGCCGTAAAAAAATGACGGACTCCGGACGCTGCTGCATTGATCTTTGATACAAAATGACTTTACACCATTACCATGTCTGGTTACTTGTACTTACATTTGGATCGATCAAATCGATGAAAGAACCGAAATGATTGAAACAGAGAAATCAGAGGCAATTCTGATTTAACGTTGTCGGATGTTGTCATTTCTTGGCGGATCCTATTGAGCACGCAAATGTTATGAGTTATAAGTAGCTAAATAGACGACTAAATGCTTCGATTTATATCGGTTGGATGCAATAAAAACCTTTATTAAATTTTATTTGTACCTATCAGGTATTCACTTTTTAATGTCAGCTTATAATAACACAGAACTTCTCATATTTGCAACCATTTAGGGTGGGTAACTCGTAAGTCTTTCTGTTAACGGCCGAACCCAATAACCTATTTTTTGTGGAAGACAGATCACTATTGATTGAGACAGACAGTGTAAATTCTATCTGTCCTTGAATGTTATCTCACAATCATCTATAAAAGCTATCTATCTATCGGAATCGAAAACAATAGTTAAGGTTCTATAATTTCCCCTCCCGTCCGTTCCGTTACAATCAAAAGATTTTACTGCATGGAGAGGAGGAATAGATATTGGACACTGTGCGTTTGGTTTATTTTAGCTACTTCCACAGCATTATGTCATACGGCATGTTACTGTGGGGCCGGGCTGCTGACATTGAATCCATTTTTATTTTGCAAAAGAGAGCTGTCAGAGCCATTTACAATCTACGTCGCCGCGAATCTCCTAATGGAACTATTTAAGGAAATTAAAATAATGGCGGTACCTTGCCAGTTCATTTAAGAAAATATGTAAGAAAAAATCTGCATCTTTTAAATAAAATAAATGATAGACATAATATTAACACTAGAAATAAAAATAAAATAGATCAACCATTTTTCAGACTAACTAAATTAACATACCTACATCTTTTATGGGGTACTGTGTTAAATGTTACAACAAAATACATTGTGACATATTGCAATTAAATGAAAGAAAGTTTAAAACTCATGTTAAAAGTACACTTTGTAAACAAGCATATTACAAATTAGAGGATCATACCCTAGATATGAATGCTTGGAAACATGCTGGTCCTGCTCCATAGGACAATCTAGAGGCTAGGCAAAATCATACTAGTTGCTTATCTTATTTTAATGTATAATATGTATAATTTGTTATTTTTGCTTAACTCACACACTACTTATTATTATTATTATATACTTATTCCTTGTTAATATTTTAGGAAAATCTTGTACTTTCGCAATGTTTGTAAATATGTGAGCACCATGAGCCTCACGTGATTGATTTATCTGTCTTTGCTTATTCTAAATTATTTTTATCATTTGTGGTATAGTATTTTTATTCTGGGTGCATCGTCATCACGTGTAAAAAAATATAATAAATGTACATAAAATATTGTTAAACATTTTAAAAGAGTAATGGTGGAGTTTCTTGCTTCTCCTTAAGAAACGTTATTCGAACGGCCGAGACCGTTTATCAATTGTTGTTGAGTCCGCTCCGTCGCGATCAATTCTCAAAGCGGGGTCATCAGTATAGAGGTAAGAGGAACAGGGTGTATAGTTCACTCATCCTCCATAGAAAAGAGAGGATCCTCCGACCAGTTGGGTGTTGTGTCTGGTGGGCGACTGCCCGCGCGGCAAACTCTGCTTGCCGCAGAGATTGCGTGACGTCAGTACGATGTGTACATTTGCATGTAGCGATGGAGATGCCGAAGACACACTTTTCTTTCATTTACATAGGATAAAAATTATATAAGTAAAACTCACTTTGATCCATTGTGGTAGTGGCCATCACAGGTAACAACATTAAAACTTGGCACGAATCCTTATGCAAGTAAATAATAAACTTCGTCATTATTCGTTTTTCTAATCTACCCCCAACAGGGGGATTGGAGGTTTGTCAAAGTTTGTATTGAAAAATTTAAACGGGCGGTTCGATTAACTGGAAATTCTGTATTCAAAGACCGAAAATAAAGGATAATAATATGGATCAGGCTTTTCGAAAATCTACCCCTGACGGAGTGAAAAGCGGTAGTCAATTTTACCGGGGGATTTTACTGCACAGCTTGACTAATTAAAAAATTGGTTTAATTATCCCATTAGTTTAATTAATAACGGAATCGTCACAAACGATGTTTCAAAAAGGGATCTATTTTTTTTAGGTGGTGAAAACGGGTATAAAATGTATATCAAAATATCTTATCCTTTTAATCTATAAACTTGAAAATAAGCCCGAAGATATATGTAAATAATTAATAGAAATCGTTATCTTAAAAGTACAGTTCAAATAGGGTGGTGTTTGTAGGGGAAAGTGTGAAACCCACGCTAACGAAGGCGCGGGCGAAGTGCTGACTTACTGACATGGGCTTTTACAACGTAGGCGACTAATATGGGGTCGTTGAAAATTCGACCCATATGGGGTTTAAAAGGGGGGATTTCTTCGTTTGTAAGAGTTTTTTTTTATTTCTTGAGATAATTACCTTGAAAATTGACCCTATGACATACTTTTCTTAATAAATGAAAGAAATGATATCATTAATTATCGAAATTACACTTTTAAAGTGGACGGGTGGTGAACTTTGTAGAGGAAAATACGAAATCCACGCGGACAAAGTGGTGTGCGAAGTGCTAGTGACTGTATGACAATAGAGTTAATAACAAAAAATAATTGTTAATTACCTTTGTGATTTCAGATCTGTAAATCTTCAGGAGCCTAACGTTTCCCGAGATATCAATCAAGAAGAGACCTGATAACGTAGATAAAAAAAAAAAATTGTGTTATTTTTACATGGTCTAATGGTTTTGTATTGTATGTTAATACTTACCTGAAATTATATTTGTTGTTATTGAAATGTTTTTTTGTCAAACTTATTTCAGTTGCATGTTCACGAAGCCACGAGCTGACGATGATAGATAGCCTTTGCGTGATTCGGTCCGATTGGTTTTGCTCAAATTAAATAAATAAATCAGCTACAGCAGATACAGTGAGCATAAAATAATTAGGAACTCTAGAGTATGTAGTGCACTTTGTTTGTACACATTTTGTATGCAAATAAAATCAATATAAATTATGTAATGGCAGTAGTGGTAGTGGGCTGGCCATGTTTGCTGAAAGACCTATGACCGGCTTAACTGCAAGCGTAGTGTTGGTCGTCCCCCAGCTAGATGGACCGACGAAATCAAAAAGGTGGCTGGCACAGACTGGATGCGGAATTCGGAGGACAAGGTTTTGTTGCGAACCATAGGAGCGGCCTATTTCCAGCATTGGACTGCGATGTTCTGAGTTGATTGATTGAAGTCAATATTAACGTGTTTGTACACTTGTTAACCTCAAGTAAAGCGCGCGTAGCTAATATGAATAGGTAACCTGCAACAGTAAATTATCAACACAAATACAAAAAATAAAAACAACTGCGTCAGTAATTTAAAAATGTAATCCTAGTAAAAAGTAATAGTAAATGTATGTTTGTTAGTCCATCACGCAAAAACGGCTGAACGGATTTAGGTGAAATTTGGCACACAGATATTTTGAAACTAAGTTACTAGGAAAGTATCCAATGATACTTTTTATTCCGGTTGTACTTTCCCGTGGTATTATTTCCGACCTACACGCGGGCGAAGCCACGACAAAAGCTAGTCTACACTATGTTATAAAGAGGAAAGATTTTATTGTTGGTTTGGCTCCGAAACTACTGGCCCGATTTGAAAAATCGTTGTACCATTAGAAGCCGAAATTATGTCTGATGAACATAGGCTACTTTTTTTAAATCGAAATCCACGCGGACAAAGTCGCGGGCGAAGTGCTATAGAAAATAAAAGAAATCTGTATTCAGGGTTTATAAGAAAGTGAAGATATAGGTAGAACATTTTTTTTCCGGTTTTATTATGCGATCCGTCTTTTAGACTATTAGCAGATGAGATGGTCCTGTTCGCATGTGGGGCGCCCATGTCAACAGACATATTCTAAGTGGAGTTTGCCCTATCTTTTCTAAGTCATTCTTCAGACTGACTGTTCCAGTCGAAAACGTCCAGCCGCTTTTTTTTATCGGTGGATGCTTTATGGGTTAGTAAGCTGCCCCGCAAGCTTTAGCAGTCGGGATTTGTAGTTGTCACCACGTGTACTTATCTCTTCGTTGGCCATCGGAATATTGAGATTTCATGGATCTCTGTTGTCTTGATTAACCATGGCGCTTTGGATATTTGTTTTAAATCTAGTATAATGCCCCTCGCACTTTCATTATGTCGGAGGCACTGGCTGATCTCCAAAGTTGGATGCCATATTTCCAGATTGGCTATAATGTTTTTTTTATGTAAGGAGTTTGTTGTCTACAGCCAGTGTTTAGATTCTTTCTAGTAGCCAGAATAGACGTCTGTATTTCAAGTTCATTTCTTCACTTTTTGTTTCGACATGTTTCCTCCAAGTGAGCCTGCGGTCAAGACCATGCCCAGATACGTACACAGACCTGTGGTGTGGGAGCTGACTGCCGTTTAGGGTGATCGGGTCACAATAATTTTTCCGGAAGGTAAATGTGATATGCACCGATTTGGATACGCTGGTGGCAATTCTCCATTCGACTAGCCATTCTTCAGTTTCGTTTAAACTGGTTTTCAAATTGCGAGGTGCTTGTGATGGACATTTATGCGAGGCAAGTAAGGCAGTGTTATCAGCAAAAGTGGCAATTGTGATCTCGGAGCTATGTGGCAAGTCGGAAGTAAACTGTGTGTACCTACAGTAGGTACGGTTCCAATAACCGAGCCATTTTATGTAGTCTCAATACTCAATACTCAATACTTTATTGCATTCCGTATTACATAGATGGTAAAAACTAAATAAAAGATCAATATGGACCCTGTCGGGCACAGCAAAAATTAGGAGAGAGGAAGAGGGCTAAGTAGCAGTTTAATATTAATTTAAATTATTATAAATATTTAATTGGGTGTATAATTATATATGTATTTAAATATTTATTTTTAGGTTTGTATATATAGGTAGTATATTAGGTATTTTAGTACATATATTTCATAAAAATAATGCAGCTAATTATTTTGGAATTTTAAATAGTATTTCAATAATTATTAAATTACGTTATTATTTATGTATTCGTATTTTTTATTGTATTTATTTCACAGTGTTTGTTGTCTAAGAAAGATAATAATTTTATTTTGCAATTGATTTGTCATCTAGAAACTCCTTTACTGAGTAGTAGGTACGACTTAGATTCCAGAAATTGTTTCAATGTATTAAATGTATTTGTTTTGCTTATTTTTCTAATATCGTTAGGTAGTTTATTATAAATTTTTATCGACATGACTAAAGGGCTGGATGAGTGCATTTTGAGTCGGGATTGAGGTATGTTTAATTTGTTTTTGTTGTGTCGAAGGGTGTATCTTGTTTGGGTTTCTTCGCATTTGGTGTAAAAATTTGAGTGTTTTCTGACAAATTTACATAATTCTAAGATATATAGAGAGGGAAGTGTGAGTATTTTGTGGGTGTCTATAGACAAACCGAGGAGACTAAATTCATTTACTTGTTCCAGTTCTGCATTGTTAAAAATGAAATTTAGTTCTAATGGGGATTTTTGATGGGGATGAAAAGTAATTAATTTTGTTTTGCTGAAATTAATTTCAAGGTTATGGCTTTCCATCCAGTTTACAACTGCAGAAAGAAGGGAGTTTAATTTAGCGTTTATATTGTCATCTTTTTGGCAAGAGGTGAGTAGAGAGATATCATCCGCAAATAGAACACATGGTCCGTTTATAATTTTAGGAAGGTCATTTATGTAAATTAGAAATAATAAGCAGCCTATTACGCTACCTTGGGGAATTGACGCGTTAACTGTTTTTGTGTCGGATCTCATTTTAATTATTTCTTTTGTGCTGCTATCGAAATATTCAATTTCTACTACACTTGGGAGCAAATAAATCGAGCCACTACCTTTTTTCACGTAAAATGGTAAATATTTTTGGGAATATGGAACGTATCAATTCGAACTATATATCGCCTAAAAGTTAAGTTAATAACCTTAACAATGAGGGTAAATTATTGAATAATAACCTTATTGAATGATAAATTATTGGCTCTGCAAGAAAAATGGTAATTTTGATAGAAAATTTAGTAGGGCTAAAACAGTCCATAAAAACAATAAAAAACAAAATTATTGCAAAAAAAATATTCTTAATAACTGGTATTACCCCCCCGTGCCCTGATGCATTCTTGTAGCCTGTTAGTCATCGATCTGATCAGAGTTACGATGACATATTGTGGTATGTTCTCCCACTCTTCAAGCACAGCGACTTTAAGCTCGGGAATGGATGAAACAGCGGGAACCCTGGCTCGGACTCTCCGTTTTAGCTCGTCCCATAGGTGTTCGATCGGGTTCAAATCGGGACTTCGTGCTGGCCATACCATTTGTTGAATCCCGATCGCAGACAAGTATTCCGTAACGATCTGCGCGGTATGAGGTCTCGCATTGTCATGCATAAACAAGAAATTTTCTCCGACAAAACCAGCATACGGCATTACGTGGTCTTCAAGAATGTCAGTTATGTATCGGTCAGCTGTTAATCCACGTCTACCACTGCCATCGTTGGCGGGGTCGACGAAGACAAGTTCCGTTTTTCCGTCTAGAGAAATTCCTCCCCACACCATACAAGAACCACCACCAAAACTCACAGTTTCTCGAATGCAACATAGGGCAAATCTTTCACCAGGACGTCTATACACTCGGTTTCTCCCGTCATTGCTAAAAAGACAGATTCTTGACTCGTCAGAAAACAAAACTGACCTCCAGTCTTCTAACGTCCAATTAATGTGTTCTCGAGCAAACTCCAAGCGAGATCGGCGATGAGCTACAGTCAATTTTGGGCCAGTTGCTGGTTTGTGTGATGTTAAATTTCGTTCCTTTAGTCTTCGTCTCACTGTCCACCTACTGATTGCGACACCTCGAACGTCACGTAACGCTTGCTGTAGCTGAACAGCATTAAGTCCACGGTCGCGCAACGAATTGGTTGCAATAAAGCGGTCGTCACGTTCTGTTGTTGCCCGTGGTCGGCCAGTTCCAGGTCGCCGAACAAAAGCACCAGTCTCCAGATACCTGCGGTATACCCGCTGTACCTTTGAACGACTCAAATGAAGTCTGCGTGCCACTTCACGTTGTCCGTGTCCAACCTCAAGTAAAGCTACAACTTGGGCAGCTTCCGTCGGTGTAGTATCCATTTTATCAGGTTATTTTGATTACACAGACACAGATAAAGACAACAATAACAAGTAATATGGGTATGATTAACAAAAACCTCAAATTTAATCTTGTCTTAAGCAAATTAAATGCGATAATTTTATTCTACCCTTTAAACTTTAATTAAAATGAAATTTTGACAACTAACTACCCTCATTGTAAAGGTTATTAAATACCCTTTTAGGCGATATATGTTTCGAATCGATGCGTTCCATAATACCAAAAATAATAACCATAATGCGTGAAAAAGGAAGTGGCTCGATTTATTTGCTCCCAAGTGTAGTTGTATCCTATCTTTTAGGTATGATGCAAACCATTCATGAGCTTTTCCTCGTATTCCTATCCCATGTAGCTTGTCTAATACTATTTTAAATTTCACCTTATGGCTTTGGTCATATCAAGCAGCATACCTATGGCGTAGTTTTTATTATTAATAATAGTCAGAGCCTCTTGTACGTATTTATAGACTGCTAACGTTGTAGACCTGCCTTTACGAAAACCGTTTTGGCAGTCGTCAAGTATTTTATATTTTTCACAAAAAGTGTATACGCGGTCACACATAGCCTTCTCGAATATTTTAGACAGAGTTGGTAACAGTGCGATAGGGCGATAGTTGTTAGGGTCGGTTTTTGATTTTTTCTTATGTATGGTCTTGAGGTGGATTGATTTTCTCTTACTTGAAATGTTTTGTTTATAATGTAGGATTTTAGTACACCATAGAATGTATGGTTTTTATAATAAGGTTTTTAAGGCACGAAATTCTATATGTGCATTTTCGCGTGAGGAGGATAGTTTCACGCTGGGTGCAGCACAACCTCACCGATGCTCGAGAAGCAGCCCCGGGTGGAATATTGCCGTGATAAAAAAAATTAGAAGCAGGATCGTCTCGGCGTGTTTACGACATCATTACAGGTGATGAGTCTTGGATTTATCAATACGATCCAGAAACGAAGCGCCAGTCGACGGTTTGAATGTTGCAAAACGAATCAACGCCTACCATAGTGATGCGATCTAGAAGCGGGGGAAGAATTAGATCGCGAGCTTTTTCAATTTGACTGGCTACTTGCTGTCAATTCCTTTACGGAAAGAACTCCTTCCTTTTCAAAGAAGCATTGATGCTGATTCGCTGAATGGTATACTATCAAATGCTTGGCAGAAATTATCTCTGTTGTGAGCAACAAGCGACCATACAAAGGGCTCCGCGGGCTGCTGTTCCACCACGACAACGCGTCTTCGCACTCCGTGCTCAAAACGAGGCACTTCCTGGACAGCACGCCCGTCAAACTCCTGGGTCACCCTCCTTACAGCCCTGACCTAGCACCTTGTGACTTCTTTTTATTCCCAAAAATAAAAAACCAGCTCAAAGGGGTACAATTTTCGTCGCCGGAAGATGCGCTGTCCGCGTTCGAGCAGGCTGTGAACGAGGTGTCTACGACGGACTGTAAAAATATTTACAATAGAACATTTATTTTTATTTTCGCAAAACTTTCTGAGTGTCCCACGTACCTACTGAGGATCGTTTTCGTGGGTCTTTTAGAGTAACCGACTGATGGAATATGTATTTAATACTTGTTATAGCCTCGTTGTTGGGACTGGGTTGAAGGTTGGCGAAGAATTAGACGTTAGTTTCTTTTCTGTGCCATACTTTACACCCATTCCTCCCCAATCACAGTATTTCCTGCCTCTTCTAGAGTTACATAAATTATAAATCACCTGCGGACTGAATGTCAGCTACATTCAGTTTCTTTCAATCTAGGCGAGAGCGTGTGTCGAATTTTGTACGTCAAAATGGATAGTTGAGATATCTGTGAAATGTGTGTGGAAGACTAGAACTTCGTATCGCCTCAGAATACTATCTCCATTATATATAAAAATGGTGAAATTTTCCAGCAAAATGAGTTTTTCCATGTTCCTATAAATACTTACATATTATAGTACATAATATATATATTTTAGTGTTTGATTGTGTATTGTATTTGAGAAGACTTAATAAAAACAATCTTTATTTTGTTTAAAACTGAGACAAACTAGTCTCAATTTTAAAGAAAAGAATATATTGTTTTTCAGTATTTTTGTAGGAACAGACATGATATGTACCTACTGGCTAGGACAAATAAAATTCTTACTCATTCATACTTATGTTATGAACTCATGAATAAATTAACTAGCCATCACTAATAGTGGGTGGTGTCACTGGAAATAAATGATAAGTTTCTTGCTTCTAGATCCAACAGTTTAGGCTGTACATTATCTGTCATTGAATTAATTAATAAAAGATTTTTATTAGGTCGATCACCAACATTTCATTGCTTATTTTATTAAGGAATACCAACCAAACAGATTGTCACTTAAATTTGTAATAAAGTAACACAAGCACAAATTATAACTGCTGCTTGTTACTAACTGTAGAACGGTAACAATCAAATTAGAGCTGGCAATAAATTAACTCATGGATAAGTAACTAGGTAGGTTGTTCATCAGTCACCTATACTTACATGTAAGTTTTAAGTTACTGCAAAAAATACTTGTAGAAATCAATTGATATCATTGCATTACATCTACATAGTAGGTACATAGCAGGTGAACAAAAAAACATGTTGGTAGTACCTAACAATTTTTTTAATGAATATTAACAGCTATACCTAAATTACATTCAAAACATTTTATCATGAAAATCACCATGGTCGTACAGGACTCTGACTAGCATGTGTTAAAATCCATGTATTTAATGGTTTAGGTTTCATTGCCATCTGTTTATGACGGGGTGATTTAGGGCAAATGACATACAATCTTTCATCTCTAACAACAAAATAGCATGATTTACATCGCCGTCGCACGCGACCCTTTACTTTAAAACCACAAATAGAATTAATCATAGGAACCGAAGGCTGTAACAATCGTTCTCTAGCAAATTGTTGAAACGTACTCAGCATCGATGACTGTACAACACTGGCTGGGAAATTTGTAACTGATGATATTGTCTTCATGACGGACATTATTCTTTGCATTTTCCTGAAAATTCAATAACAAAACGTTTGTTTAAGAGTCAACACACTCAACAATCACTTATTATTCGGAGTATTATCATACAATTTCATAATAAACATTGTCGTTATTACTAGAATATACAGAATAAAAATACCTAGTTCAGGTTGAATATTAGATTATGTAACACGTGTTATATTTTCTATAGGTTGATTATAATTATAGTACAGTATTTTGCTATTCCTCTACAAGTTTATAGGTTAGATTTTGGAGTGGATTTATGACAGTGACACTTCTTTTTTCAAGCCAAGACAAGTGACAAGTCTTTCTTTTTTCTTTTCCTTTTGGCTTCGCACGGTTTGTGCAATCAGCCAATGCCACGTTTAGTTTATTACGAATGAAACAAAGCTAGGGAAACGAAAATATAAGAACTATAATAAGGTATCACGGGATTTAGGGATAAAATCTATGGGATCAGTATTTAAAACAGTGATACCATAATGAATATTGAACTAAAATTACAACATAATATTAATTAAAGTAATGAAAGAGACTATACATTTATAAACAGGAAAGCTATTTGTCCAAAGTAAAGAAAGTATTGAAGTAGGGAGTACGAAGTCACAAGAGGTTACTGAGAAAGGATGAACGGTCATATAAGGGACAGGAGAAAAAAATGTGATCTAAGTCCTGAGACCTACGTCTGTGCCACACTGGCAAATGGGGTCGTCGATGATATGAAGTTTGGCAAGATGGGCTGGAAAGCAGACCCAGTCTCATCCGTATTAGTATGGAGGTCTCCATATTGCCAAACTTTTCCCTGCCAAACCATGGTTTTTACGGAACGTCTGGTTGAATTAATTAAAAATAACAAGTCTCGAGTCTTTATCAAAAGTCTTTGATAAAGACTCGAGGTCAAAGTAAAAATTTGTATAAGGAACTAAGTCCCCGCATTGCACCGCATCAACCGTGAGTGTATCAGCCACTTCATTGACATGTATTCCAGCATGGGGCGGAATCCACGCAAACTGCAGTGTATTATCCTCAGAGATGGTTCGGAACGCAATTTCTCTTATTTAATAACAGCCTTATTCATAAAAATCTCGCTAACCATTAGTTAGCCACTGCTTAGCTAAGCAATTAGTTAGCTCTAAATCAATGCTTAACTTTTCTTTATTTATAAACGCTAGTTAGCGGGTGATTAGTAGAGAAACGGAATAGAGGTGAAATTATGTATTCAGCACAGATTATAAACAAAATAGTCGACTACAAAACAGTATTTCAAGAATAAAGTTGTCAAACCCACGATTTTTGTATCTGTCGTGACTTTATCAGACGTATGTCAAAAATTACATCGGAAAATTTTAATTTGAATATAATTATTTATTACGTTATTTCATTGTATTTGACATGGTAGCATTGAAAATAATTAGCTCCAATAATTGGAGTAAACTGGAAAAGGTATTTATCCCTGAATTTATATACACTTACTAATATAAACTGACCAAATGAATGTAAAACTGATGTAACATCAGTAGCCGATTACAGCTATGTTTTTTTCATGTCCTAGCTTGAAAATACTCTTTTGGAAATGTATGTAGGTACTTGTGTCTATTATATATTACTTCCTAATTCCTATCGCTGTTGCAACAGGGTTTCAGTGTCTTTTAATAACAATTATTATACTTGTTTACAGGTACAAGTTTGACTGCTGCTATGAAAGCCACTATTAGCACCTAGCACCAATACTATTCAACCGCAAAGACGGGGAGGGAGGAGACCATTAGGGCTGAGGCTACGTGGAATTGATGAGAAATGAGAGTGGCATGAGAAAAGAATGGCACAGTCCATGTCTTTGTAACAAGAATATTGGAAATCAAAAATAGGGAATTTATAACAAAAATGTTACTTTATTAAATATCAAAATAAATAGTTTCTACAAAATGTCTCTTGTTATTTGTGTGCTACGTGGCTATTATAGTTTATGGCCTTAGAACTGGCGTCATAAGATTAAGGGCACTTGGGATAACACATTGGATAATAACTATCTCCTATGAGCTTCCTTACAAACTCATACTCTTCAAACCTCATGAGTAGGTACCTACTGAGCCTACTCCTGTTTGAGTTGTCCCTATAAATCCTTTCATCATGTGTACTTCGAATGAAGAAAATGTAATATAAATAATCATTCTCGTAACGGATTTTAACGAGCTTTGTAGGTCTTCCTTGGTCTACTTCCCGCTGGTGTTTAAAAATGATTCAATTCAACCTTTTACGACCTTTCAGAACGACGCAGAAAAACTGCGTCGTTCTGAAAGGTCGTAAAAGATTGTCGAATTCCATATTTACTAAGGCACAGCTCGATATTAGGAACAAAATAACCTCGAGGCAAACAATAATCCTATTGAATCGATCAGCTGACTCAAATAAAAGCCGCCATATTTCCTCTTAGCATCCTCTTAACAAGCTACCGATGGTGTTTAAATTTGACAGCTACTAACCAATTGGTTAGCGAACTCTTAGCGCTAAACAACGTTTATGAATAAGAATTTGGCTAAACATTTGCTTAGCAATTGATTAAAATGTAAGACACGTTTATGAATAAGACTGTAAATGATTGGCGACTGCGATTTGAGTATGAAAGGAGATTTATTGATGGCTAGAAGAGCACTTTGAGAATCAGCAAAAATTATAGTTTTTTTTTAAAAGCTTTAAAACTCGAATCTATTATGCAGCTTTTAAAATGCCAAAACATTCCCCCGTAAAAACAGAAGTCTCAGGTGGCAGTTTTATTTTTTGTACGGTCTTGTATTGAGAATGGTAAGTACGAATCCCAACACAACCCGTCGGAGAACGCTTGGCAGCATCCGTAAATAAATGGTGGTACTCTAGGTGTTCAGCCAGAAAACGGTTAAAACTTAAATGGCAATTGGGATCTGATTTACTTACACAGTTATATTTTATGATGGGACTGAATTGTAAACTCTCATTGCTACTGCTAAATAGCGGAAGTTTATTGGAAAGATCAATAGGAGAAGAAAGTGATAGGATTTTTTTATAGCTTACAACTAAACAAGGAGCACGTTTATTCGACCAGTAATCTGAAGATTCTATCTGCAACAGTTTAGGAATAAGAGGATGAGTTGAGATCTGAAGAATCCGGAAACATATTTGTCAGATAGAAAGAAAAAAAAATACTTTATTGGTAAAGCAAGTTTAGGTATAAACAAAATGTTTTGATTGGATCCTCCTTTTAGGCAGATAGTGCCTGTATTAGGAGAGTCCGCTCTTCCCAAGCAAGACGTGTTAAAAAAAACCAAAACATATTAATTTTTAAGATAAAACTAACTTATATTAACATTAACATAAATTAAATCAAAAGTTTGTATGAGTGTGTGTAAATATGAGTGTGAGTATATGTAAGTGAAAGAGTATGTGTGACTTTCGGTAGTTTTGTGAAGTGTTTCGGTATCATTGTAGGTAAGTGTTCTATCCATTCCATATTTATTTTTTCTGTCATAGTAGTTTTTGGGATAAATGTACATGTATTTATTGATTTTATTATATAGCGCAGCAGATCGTTTACTAAATTGCATACTGGCAAGCAAAGTCCTTGTCCTAGGGATGTTTAATATTAAATCTTTCCTTCTCTTTGTCCGTATGCCAGCATCATAGGTAAGAGACTTATGTTTTTTCAATACAATTTGTGTAATGTAAAGTTTCCTGACTGAGAGCAAGTTGCTAAGTTGAAATAGGTCTTCAGTAGGATATCTAAATAGAAATAGAAATTGCCTTCTAAGATGTAAAGGAGCTTCCCCGCATTCAACTTGGGGTGCATTAATGGGGCTAGACTACATGGCACCCGAAATAATGCGTAGTGCCTTGGACTGGATGCGATCCAACTTTTTTAAAGCCATAGTACTTCCAGGTTCTAGAACGAACAATCCATAATCCAGAGTGCTTCTGATGATTGCGTTGTAAACGAGTTTCAAAGAAAAGGGATGTCCAGCCCACCATACACCAGAGTGGCACCTAAGCATGTTTAGGTGATTTTCACATTTGTTAACAATATATTCACAATGAGGAACACTACTTAATTTACGGTCAAGTACTATACCCAGATATCTGAATTTGTCTTTAACTGGAATAGGTATTTCCTTATAAAAGAGACTTACTAAGGGGAAAATTTCTCTTACGGGTGAATAAAACAGCTGCGCTTTTAGACGTGGATAAATCCAAACCGTTATGATGTAACCATGACTCCAAAGTATATAAAGCAGAATTGATAGCACAGCTTGCTTGTTCAATAGATTGGCTTGAAGAATATAATAACAAATCATCGGCATATTGAAGAACCTTAACATGATTAGCTAAGGACGTGTCTAAGTCAAATGTGTAAATATTGTAAAGAATGGGACTAAGCACAGAACCCTGTGGGAGACCTCTTCATACCAGACGAGATACTTCTTGATCTCCTATTAACATGTTAACAGAGCGCTCAGTCAGGATATTAATAATGAAATTTAACAAATTGAATGGGACCTTTAAGGCTTGTAGTTTATTTTGTAAAACTGATAAAACAACATTATCGTATGCTGCATTAATATCAAGGAAACTGCAACGGTAGATTGGTTATTAGAGAAGGATAAACACTCACATACGTACTCTCCTCATCAAACCCACAACACACATCCATCACCATTCACTCAGTATACATCACAGCGATTTTGGTTTAAGTATGCTATCAATAAACTTCTCTCATTTTATTTTCAATTCTATGTTACAACTAGTCGCATGTTAAATATCTTAGCTGGTTACGATCAAGATCTGAGTTTAATCTTCATGTATTTCCGTAGTTATACGTCACGCATGTCGCGTGTCATTAAAGATGCATTTTTCGTTTTTGAATAATGCAAAGTATTGAGTCTCTTCACTCAGATCTTGATTCACTTCAAATAGCCAAAGCAATTTCTTGCGACTTAGACGTTGTAAAAAACTATATATTAACAAGTAACTGCACCCTCAATCTCTTGTCTCAAAATATCCGTAGTGTTAATTGCAACATGCCTAATCTGACCACTCTTTTACAAAGATCAGAAATATCCTGGGACATATTAGTCCTCTCAGAGTGTTGGCTTTCTTCAGCTCGTAGCATACCTAGGCTCGATAACTATAACTATGCAGCAACGACTTCTCATAGAACCCAAAATGAAGGAGTAGTTATCTACTATGACAAGAACCTTGTACTAACTGTCGAAGAACCTGAGATTAGTGACGCCAACTGTCTTCTGCTTAAAATTAATTCCGAAACTTGTATTATTGGAATCTACCGTCCCCCGAGCCAAGCCAACACTAATAGCTTCATTAGATCGTTGGACTCTCTTCTCTCAAAATTACGTAGATATAAAAATATTGTTCTCTGCGGCGATATAAATATTGATATAGCACCTAACAGTTCCGACAAGCGTTCGGAGGAGTATCTAAACGTCTTGGCAAGTCACTGTTTGCTCCCATGTCACACTGCACTTACGCATGGACGTACGTGCCTGGACCATATTATGCTAAAACAAAATCAGATGCTAACTGTTTCGTATTCGAGACATCAATTACAGATCACGAAACTGTTGCTATTAGCTTGGACCTGACTGCTGCAATAAAACGGCCTATTCAATTGACTATAAATCTCTCGATGACACTATACAGAATACTTCTTTTCAGCCCATTCTAGAATGTTGTGATGCTAACACCGCAACCGACCTACTCGTTACGTATGTTACCACTGCAATAAATAATAACTCCAGTCTGATAAACATTCCCAAAAGACAACGGGTCAGCAAACCGTGGATCACTAAAGGGTTGCTTCGTTGCATGAGAAACAGGGATAACCTACATAAAAAACTTAAACGTGATCCGGAAAATGAGGTTATTAAATTGACATATAAACGTTATCGAAATTTTTGTAACTGAATAATAAAAAAAGCAAAACGAAACTACGACAAGAAAGAGATTGAAGATGCTAAGGGTAATAAAAGGCAACTATGGGATGCCATTAGAGAGATAAGTGGCTCAAGCAAAGCAAGCAAAGCAAGCGGTTGACTTCTCTTCTTGTCTCATAGCATCCGTAAACAAAGATAAGGCTATTAATGGCGTAAATAATTTCTTTGCAAACGTGGGCAGAAAGATTGCAGAGCAAGCAAAATTTTTAACCCAAATAAGCCATTGTCATATGATGCTGAACCGCACCATAATTCATTTGTCATGCTTCTCCCCGATGAGGAAGAAGTATTTTTTCTTATCAATGAATTGAAGGAGAAGTGCGCTGTAGGTATTGACCGGATATCTGGTAAGATTTTAAAGAGGTACATTAATTTTCTTACCACTCCTATTACGCACATTTGCAAACTGGCTTTGGCGACAGGTGTTTTCCCACGGGCATTTAAAATAGCTCTTATCAAACCGATCCACAAGGGGGGGGGAGAGAGACTGTGTTGATAATTACCGCCCTATGTCCATCTTACCTACTCTGTCCAAGATCTTGGAACGGCTAATAAACCGTCGATTAACAAATTACCTAGAAACCAACAATCTTCTTTCACCGAATCAATATGGTTTTCGACGTAAAAAGTCAACCATTGATGCGATTCACGAACTCTTACACTCCATCATTACAAACCTAGACCAAAGGAAAAAATGTTTGACGGTGTTCCTTGATCTGGCAAAAGCCTTTGACACGGTCTCTATCCCGCACCTACTCATCAAGTTGGAGGGATTTGGTGTAAGAGGTATTCCTATAAAATTGATGAAGGACTACCTTACGGGCAGGAAACAAAGAGTTCAGATTGACAATAGGTTGAGCGATGAGGCATGTATTGAATTCGGTGTCCCACAAGGCAGTATACTCGGCCCAACGTTGTTCTTGGTGTATATCAACAGTCTCTGCCAGCTCCAGCTTCCGAGAGGAAAATTTTTGACCTTTGCTGATGATACTGCACTCTTTTTTAGTGGACAGAGTTGGGAGGAGGTATTTGACACTGCCCAGGGGGGTTTTAACCAAGTCTCCGAATGGCTCCGATCGAATGTTATGACGCTTAATGTCAATAAAACGAAATATGTCACTTTTGCATATAGGTCAAATCAACTTCCTCAATCATGTCTTAACATTTACTCTCATGCTTGTGATCGTGCCATCACCCCCTTGTGCTCATGTCCTGTTCTCCAAAGAATCGATCATATAAAATACCTTGGTATCGTTTTAGACCAATTCCTAACCTTCAAACAGCATATTAAAGTCCTTGTGAACCGGCTCCGTAAGCTAATCTACGTCTTCAAAACCCTTAGACACGCTGCAAACCGGAGGGTTATTAAGATGGTATATAATTCTTTATTCCAATCCTTAATAGAGTACTGCATTACATCCTGGGGAGGTTCCGCCAAGACCCACCTTATTGAAGTTGAGAAGGCTCAGCGTGCTATTCTCAAAGTTGGCGCCGGTCTCCCCTACCTATTCCCAACCGTAGACCTTTTTAGAATCTGGGATATACTCTCTGTTAGACAAACCTTCATATTGCTTACGGTGCTTAAACAACACTCCTTTTTGCAATACGATCCGAATCTGTATAAGGATAAGCGCCGAAAAGGCAGAGTTTGCCAAACACAACCTTCCAGTTCTGCACACTCGCGTAATTTCTTCTTCTTTCTCGGACCGTATCTTTACAACAAGATAAATAAAATCCTAAATATATATCCTCAAACTAAACACAAATGTAAAATTTCAGTCACTAACTTTTTGAAAACTCTAGACTATCAGGGAACTGAGAATTTGTTGATCCCACTCAGATAGACTTTCTCTACTTATTATTCATCCCCTATGCTGCTTCTTCATACCGTCAACCTTAATCGCATCACACTCACTCAAGAAACCTCACACATACTCTCTCCAATCCGTCTCTTTTATTCAGTTTCACTAGTTACACACACATCACTCTGGTATTTCCACAAACATTTGTTAATTTTTGTATTTTTTGAATTTATTTTTTTGTGTTTTCTCGATTTAGGTAATTTTGTTTTCTGTTTAAACCTTAGTTAAGTATACTGCATTTTATGTTGGTTCAAATCACAGGCTTCTAGCCGCGGGAGGGCCCTGGTGACCTGTAATTCAGGTTTTTGTATAAACCTACTTCAGGCACCAGTCTCTCACAAAGTTAGCTCCTTGTTTGTGCACTTCTATCATTGTTATATTAGTATTAAGTACATAACTTGTGAAGAGAAAAATAAACGTATAATAATAATATTTATCCTAAAAAAAAAAAAAAAACGAATATCAGATGTGAAAATACTTAAACGGTCAGTTGTGCTTTTACCTTTTCTAAAGCCATATTGTGATTCTGCCAAAATACCCTTACTTTCAACGTACAATGGTACGTTGAAAGTAAGGGTGCTAGGCGATTTTTAATTAAGTGTTCCGCTAATTTCATCAGAGTAGAAGACAAAACTATGGGACGGTATGAAGAAGCGTCAGATGGAATTTTATTTGGTTTAAGGAATGAAATACCATTTCACGTTTACACTGAACAGGCAGGGATGTTTCCTATATTCATAATAGAATTAATTAGCTCTAAATAATAACTGAGGATGTCCTCAGTTAAGTTAGCAAAAAAGGAATACGAGATGCCATCGATGCCTTGTGCAGAATCCTTAGGTTTATGAATAACACCCTTTAATTCAGTGAGAATGAATGGAAGATCTAGTGTCGTGTCTTCGTTAATTGATACGACAGACAGGTTATGGTTAATACTCTCAACAAACAAAACAGAACAAAAGGAGGAGCTAATTTATCCAAAAAATCACTAGCAAAAGAAACAGGAATAGGAGAAGGGTTGTTATAAATGGACCTAAATCTGCGAATATTGCGCCAGACAATCGTAGGGTGAGTATTCGGCGAAATTGATGAGCAAAAACTACGCCAAGAATCAATTATTTTCTTCTTAAAAAGTTTATCGGTTTCATTTATTGAATTAGTAACGATTTCAAATTTAATATTAGACATATCAAGGTTATGGTTGTATTCAATCTTTTTACGTTTTTTGAATGATTCTGTGCATTCAGAGTCCCACCACGGAGGTGAGGGAATTGTATTATTGCGCTGCGATTAGTATGAGTGCTAAAGCTTCAGCACAACTATTTTCATTGCCATCAGAAATATCAGACAAGGAGCACAAATTTCTGTCAACAATGTTTCTAAATTTGTCCCAGTCATTATTATCTCGATTAGGAAGTTTCTGTTCTAAGTTTGGGTGCCCTATTGGTGAAGAGTTTCACAAAAAAGAGTTTGAATCTATCTAGAGGACGTAACAAAGAACGGTGTCTAAGTATAATCTGTTCCGGGAACACATCTTCACGTTCATCTGCGATGATTTCATCATTGGCATCATCTTGGTTTTCATCACAAGATAGTATTAAGATATTCCAAACGTCGTATGTACGTAAGATCTTGCGGAGATTCGGAACGTCGATGGAGCCATCAGCATTCATCTTGACTTTGAAGACCCACTTACAAGGTGAAGCTTGTCTGCCCTTTGTGGCACAGTCTGAAGGGAGAACTGCTCAAAGTTAGAATATAAACTTGAAATAAACTTATTTTTCTTTCTAGTCTAGTTGGCTATTGATGTCTAAGAACTAATATATTTGTAACAACAATATTATTTAAAAGAGTGTCCATGGAGTTTCTTGCCCGTTCTTCTCCATAGTGACCTACTGCGCTTTGGAATGGGCAACTAGCTTCATATTTCTGACTGACCGATTCCTTGACAATTCAAAAGTGCCTGTAAATGGTTTAATTGAAATAAATGATTTGAGTTTTGAGTTTGAGTTTGTAAGAACAGTTGACAACATTACGGCCCAACTGTGTGCACATGAAAAAGCGCTGAATGCATCGATGGCTGACGCTGAATCGAACGAAAGTGCGCTTTATGTGAAAACGAATAGAAAGGTTGCTAATGGAAATGACCAAACAGACCAGAAAAATAAAAAGCGGTGCAAATGCTTTATTTGTAAAGGGTCTGGACATCTTAAGAAGGATTGCCCGAATAATAGCAAGAAAGACAAGGAAAATAAAGCTCACAGTTCCAACATGATGTTACTGACGGTGAATTCAACAGATTCTGGCACTAACCGTGATAGTGATTACTGGGCCCATAACCAATTGAAGATTGAGGAGGATATTGAAAGGCTTACCTGTCTTTGGCTTAGCCATGACACCGCTCCTCCTGCATACATGCACAGCACTCCAGTAGTGGATCTACAAGTGCTGATATCTCTTGCATGATCAGCATCACTATGGCATTCCAAAATGCCATGTTTGTAATCTCTCTTGTACATGATACCTAAATCTGGCGTGTACTGCAAAGAAATTAGTAGTAAGAAGTATAAGGTATCTAGTGAAGATCACCGGATCCCTTTTAAGTCTGAAAGTCTTGAAAGTCCAAACATAAGTTGTAGAGCCGGCCCTCATCAGGACCCTCATACAGCCAATGGAGTTTTTTCCATACTTCCTTGGGGGTGGACACCCTTATTACTTTCCCTAGTGTTTCATCCGTTACATTGTTTGTAATTAGCAGTAGGGCGGTGCTCTCCAATGTAACAAAATCAAAGTGTCGGAGAAGAGTTTAGCAGATTCGACTATAGTGCGATTATATAATAAGACGCAGTTTTCATATTTATTTGTGATTATACATATTTATTTTTGAATAAACTTCGTCTTCTGTTCCACCTCAATCTTCAATTATTGTTGCTTTGGTTTGGAAAGAGGATAAAAAATAACTATTGGAAAATGGTCACTACCCTAAGTAGAGGTTAGAGTACGCCAATTTAATGAAGAGGCCAAGTTTGGAGAACAGCACCCTAATTGCGTAATACACAATCAATCGGAATCTGAATCGTTTTGAAACAGATTGCTAATCCATTGCTTCTTAAGTTCGATAAAAATTCTGCTTAACAATATATAGAACGCAATGAATGTGCTTGAACCGTCAAAATCAAACAGATTAGTCGTAATCGTTTACGAAAATGTGTTACGCAATTAGGGTGCAGATAGAAAGGTTGATTGCGATTTGGCTCTGATTGGGATCTGAACGGCGTGTGGCAGCTCCTAAGTTCAAGATGCATAAATTATGTAAGTCTATTATATCTAGTAACTGATCACCCTAACAATTACGGTATAGTTTACTCAGGTATAAAATCTGCCGAAGCGTTCGCTCAATACTTTTACAGCGTTTTCTTACCTGATTCACCTGGATTAAACCCAAATAATCTCAGACCAACCTACTACTCAGGAAATAATATTCCCTTTTGACCCCTCAGGACGTAGTTAAGGGCATTGCTAAGCTTAAACCTCATAGCTCGATCGGCCCTGACTCCATCCCTGCTTTTATCCTCAAGGGATGCCACGATATACTGGCAACTCCTCTCTGCCATATCTTTAATCTAGCCCTTCAGTCCGGTGTATACCCTGAGCAATGGAAAATCTCGCGTGTTATTCCCATCCCAAAAACTAGTGACAAATCATCTGTGGTGGAACATTTGGCCTATTGCTATCCTGCCAACTCTTGCTAAGGTTTTCGAGCACATACTCCACACGTACATCTATAAACGTATAAATGCATTTCTAACTGATGCCCAACACGGCTTTCGCCGAGGCCCCTCAGTCAATTCGAATCTGATGATCCATGTTGATTACATTTCTGGGGTTTTGGACAGTGGGGGGCAAGTAGATGTCCTCTATTTCGATTTCCGCAAGGCGTTCGACAGGGTTGACAATGACGTGCTCTTGATGAAGTTGGAGGCGTTAGGTTTCTCGTCTGAGTTTCTTACCTTCTTTGCGAACTATCTACGAGACCGCAGGCAGTTTGTTAAGCACGGTCGCGGATTGCTTACTCCTACAAGGGGACATTGATGCTATACGAGTATATGAGTGGAGCATGGTCAATAAACTCCTTTTTAATGTAACAAAGTGTTACGTCATGACGTACAGTCGAAAACGTCAACCACTCCACTATAACTACAGATTGGGTAGTGAAGTATTATGTCGTGTCACCAAAACAAAAGACCTGGGCGTGACCTTTGACACTGGTCTGACATTTAGAGATCATGTGTCTACTCTTGCCAAGGAATCTTTTAGGCGTTTGGGTTTTGTTTTGCGAAAGGCCCGCGATTTTTGCAACCCAAATGTTATCAAGCTTCTGTACACCACCTTGGTTCGTAGTAAACTTGAGGCTGGTGCCTGTATCTGGCATCCCTACACAGCGACTCATACTTTAACGTTGGAAAAGGTACAGAAAACATTCCTAAGATTTTTGTATAAAAAGACGTTTCACTTCTTCCCTTTCATGTACCCTACTAATTACCTCCTAGGAGTTTTGGGCTTCAACTCGTTAGAGGTTAGACGAGGCTTTCTACAGCTCACAGTAGCCTGCAAAACTCTTAGAGGACTCATCGACAGTCCCGAGCTCCACGATCTTTTCTGTCGGCTATTTGTTCCCGACAAATACATCGGACATCGACAAAGCCGTCGACACCATCTATTTGCGCCGCCGTAATCTAAAACTGTCGCCATAGTTGAGTCTCCTGTGTGTCGTACCTTAAGGATACTTAACGACCTCCTGACCAAAAATCCTGAATGTGATCTGTTTGCTGACGAATGGAGCAGAATTATGCGTGTATGTCTGATGTTTTGCGAGAGTAAGTATGCAAGGTTGTCCTCTATTATACTCGTATGTTAGTATTTGAAATATAATTGTTTTTCAATAACTCAATCTATATGTTAATTATTTTAATTGGTGTTACCGTTTTAATTAACAATAAACAAATAATAAACAATAAACAATTAGAAGTTGAACAACCCCAAGATTGGTGATGGCAATTAAAGTCGCCCAATATTTAAAATGGCTTTGGAAGAGAAGAAAAGAGAATATTCATCTCTTAAAGAACAGAAGAAGAGGGGTGAGGAATGTAAACAGAAACAAGACAAGTATGGTGCACTTTAATAGCTACAATTGAAATTTCCTCACTATGAGGAGGTAAGGAAATTAAAGAGAAAGGGATAGAATTCTTGATAAGTATAGCAACTCTACCATACCCATCAGATCTATCTTCTTTAATGGTTAAATAACCATGAATTTTAAAATTATGATTGGATTTGAGCCAAGTCTCTGCTAAGGCAAAGGCAAGAGGCTCATATTTGTTTAAAATATAAATAATGTCACTCTTTCTGTTCACCAGACTGTCTGCCACAGCTCCATTGATTTATTTCGGATGTGTTGTTGATTGAGATACATTGGAAGAAGTGGCAACGTTGGACGGTGAAATGTTGAACTGAGAGACGAGATTGTGTAATGCAGAAAGAAAATCGTTTTATAGAAAAACTTGTGTCTTTTTTTTCATTTACATGATTATTAGAAAAAGCACAACCATTTGAAGGCTGGGGAATGTGAAAATCTTTAATAATGGTATTGTGAGCCTCTTTATTATATCCTTGTACAGATTTGGGAGGGGAGCGTGGTTTGAGAAAGACAGTCTTTTTATAGCTACTCGTAGTAGGCATTCCATTTGGTGAAGAGAATGATGGAATAACCGCAAAATGTTTGGAGGGCGAAGATAAATTGTATCAGCATATGATTTATTTACTGGGGCATATAATTTTGTAGCTTCAGCATAAGATACTGAACTTTGTGCCATGTATGTTTTGATAGATTTTTGCCTTAAAAATCTGAGCAAGAATTATTAGTAGCATAGTGAAAACCAAAGCGAAGGCAGCAAGATGCACTTTCTGGTTCTCTTTCACAACTGTCTCCAGTGTGGCCTTGACCACATTTAAAACAGCGAGGTTTGCACCTGCACTGAATGTTAGTGTGGCCAAAACGACAGCAATTGAAGCACTGAACGGTAGGTAAAATATATAAATCTACGGCTATGCATTTTAGCACATAAAAATTATTTTTGGTAAAACCTGTCCATCAAATGTAACATCTATGGATTGGGAAGGTTTCCAAGTGGTTGTACCATCAACATTCGTTTTAAAATTGTGGCGTCTGACTTTTAAAATTGGACCGCAACCAATAGGTACAGTTATATTATCAATAACTTCCTCCGGAGACCGTTCCTCAGGAACACCACGCACTAAACCCATTCTAATAAAACTAAAAGTAGGACAGTATAAAAGCTTTATAATTATGTGTTTCGAGACTATTGTTTGTAATAAAGGAATTTGCGTCCAGGAAATTCGAAAAGGATAAAGATATTTTATTGCGCCCGATTTTTTTGACGCTACCGTTTATAATATTTTTGAAAGCGTTGCGCTATAAGAACTTGCCAAATGTGATAGGGTGCAATGTGGTTCCATCATAAGGTGTTTTTTTTTAACATGAATAACGTATGGCGCCTTTTCAGTTTTTCATAATTTTTTCTACCCATCTGAGTGGGAACTAAGGGCGGAGCAGGAATATCAGGCATTATTAGGCGTTATTGGGAATAGCATTGGGAACAATTATTTCGGAGCAGTTAGGCTCCAATGTCCAACGAAGACTCGGAACCGTGGTTTTTGGCGGGTACGGCGACGCTTATTGCAGTGTTTGCAAACATGAACATGGCTTCTTTTTAAATGTCGAGCTGAGGATGACCCATCGGTATCCATGCCCGACTCGTTGGATATAGTAACAAAATTGCCTACCGGGGGCACATAGGCCCCCGGGTCAGGCGGTTCATTCATTTCTCGCTAATAAAAATTTAAAAAACTTACCACTAACGAAGAAAATACACAAAACTAATATTAAATTACATATAAAAGAGAAAAGAACAATAAAACTACGACTACTGATTCTATATCTGTTCTTCTGAAACAATGCCCAGTATACTGTTCTGGGGCCTGTAGCCCTAGGAAAGAAGTAATTATTCGTGGGAAACTTGCAATTTTATTAATTCCCATAGGTTGCCGAACACATTTGTCTTGTAAAACACATTTGAATTGTAAAAATTGATATTGTGAAAAAAAAACGGATACTTTCGGTTCTGATTATCCAGGTATTTTCGGTTGACAGGTTTTGAACGTTCCTAACTTTTGTCTTTAAAAACGTTTTTGTTCCTAACTCTTTGGTTTTATTTAAAACTTCGAGTAAATGTTGAATCGGAAGCCTTCGGATTTTAAAACACTTTAACACTCTAGATAACAAAAAAGGCTTTTACCCTCGGAAATCGATGGGTAAAAATTGCAAATAATAGGTAGTGTGGCGAAAATAACTATTTAACGTCTGTGGTTTTAACAAACAGTGCAACCTAGTGAAACTCTTTTGCTTTGCGGTTCTTCTCGGCTTTGACAGCTCTGTCTCCGGTTCTATGACGATTCGACGAAAGTCGCTGCGTGTGTTGTTTTGTAGTACTCGGACGGTATAGAGAGTAGATAAATTCTTTGGACGTTAGGTAATCTCCCATTTGAAACATCGCTTTATCGCTACGCTTTAACATTCTCAGATATTACTGCGACGTTTTTTTTTTTGTCACTTTGTCGCTCTTGTTGTGACGAGACCGGGCCTTTTTGCTATGGTTTGTCGAGCCCAGAATAGTTTGAATACTAGCCTTTTAAGCTCTTTAACCTTGAAGTTACAATGCTTGAAGAGTACTCAAAAAAATCTTCTGCTTTATAACTGAATTTAAATTGCTGGTTCGGTTCGAAACTCCGACCCGGAAGGTCGTGTCTTTGTTTTCGCTGAGGCACCGTGCCCAACAGATGGTGGCTCACTTGCCGGACTTAAAAATCAAACCGTGTTTCTTTTGTGTGTGTGTATCTGTGTCGCAAACCAAAATACTTTAAGTCATTTCAAAAGTTAAATAAATGTGCGTTCCATGCAGCTGAGACTCCTGCCGAGGAGCAACATGGCCTGACCCCTTCTGCGACACTGGTGAGATTGTTCCGTACCCTAAGCTGTACTTCTAAGCTGCGGCTGCGTTTTAGGTCGTTATTCAAAGCCACGCGCATGTTCAACATAATTTTACACAATTGTTCTAGGATAGTGTATTTATATTAAATGTAGTAGTGCGGGATAAACGAAGCTGTTATTCTGGCACATAGTGTGATCGAGTCCTTTGATTTCAAACAAAAACAAAGATAACGAGTCATCGCACGGTAACCGCGCCAACGCGCCGCACGGCGGTAGACAATAAAAAAACTTGTAACAATTACCTTCATAAATTCGTAATGTTAACAATATAAGCCCTTGCTACTCCTGGACATCAATGTTTTAATTAAGTAATGTTAGTACTTATTTCCGTACAAGTGATTTGTAATCGGGTGTCGCATAGTTCGCGGTGAGTCGGAACTGTCTGCGAAGATGCCCCAGTGAGTCGGGGTGGCTGACTGCTGGTGTCGACCAGGAGAGGGATTAAGCACTCTGCTTGTGGACCGGCCGAATGTGCAGTGTGCTGTGCCAAGGTTGCTGATAAGGCTGAAGGTGATGACCAGGTATGCGCTTGCGCTGCATGCTGATGGTCAGGACAACTGTTCAAGCCGTGGTTGCTGGCTGGCTGTGTGACTTGCGGGAGTGATGATGATGACGTCACGCTGAAGTAGTTGCACGAAGGCTGCGCTGACGTTAATACTCGGGGTCACCAGTGAAGAGATGATGTTCATCACGTCGGGGTCACCAGTGAAGAGATATGAGGAACAGGTTCTAAAGTTCACTCATACTCTTGGAAAAGGGAGGATCCTCCGACCAGATGGATGTCGTATCTGGTAGGCAACTGCCCGATGATTGTTGTCGGGAAGTTGTATATATGCTAGCTGCGCGGTAAACTTTGTGTGATGCGTTGTTCGCATGTGGCGGTGTAGATGCCGCCACATATTCATAACTACATAATTTGTAAGTGTAGACGCTTTGTTGATGCTCATTATGTACACATCTGGCGGACAAGCGGGAGGCACATTACGGCTGGGATCGAGAGAAAGCAGAAGGTTGCATTGTTTAAGGGCGCAGTCCGTTTAAAAAATAGCGGTGCTCACTGTTTAACGGAATGCCAGCCGGTACCTGCAACTGACCCTTGCGTGTCTGTTGCGCAAAGTTTGAAAAATATAATGCGTAAAGGTTTCAAGTACATGTTGGAACTAATTATGGACGGACTGTGCGGTTCTTCTGTGACGCCGCAGTCTGTTAACCATCATCACCATTCCCAAGGCGTGGCTGGGTTTTGGTGAGTGAGGATGATCCACGGACCGACCGCGGCAGGCGTGGCTTAACCGGATCGCTCGGCCCGTGCGGCTGTTATGACTTCTGTTAACCATATTGGGTGTAATATGGCGGCATGCCTCTCAACCGTTGTCTAAACGAAGTTGGGCCATTTCGCCGCATTCAACGTGACTACGATATATCTCAGCAATTGCTCATCATATTAAAATTGTTATTATATAAGATACAAACAACAAAACAGGGTACTTGGTGTATTTTTGTGAGGTGTAGTTGCGTGTGAATGGACTTTTTAGAAGTTTTCTTATAAATACGAGTATGCTGGTGCAATGTGCATGAAGTGGTTTAATATTCATGAGTCTCGTTTCCCTGTAAGTATTAACTGTAGGTGTAAGGTAACCATAGTGAAATAATGGTTGAATTATTTTATTTTGTGTGATCTGTAGGTCCTTTAGGTTGGTTTTTGGCGCGTTACCCCATATTTCAATTAGGTAGGAGGAAGGCCATAACTTTATGATCATTTTAGAGAGAGCTCAAAGAGCTATATTAAAAGGGAGTTGCTTTTTCACAATCCTAAAAAATATAAATGCAATCAAAATAAAATCAAATAAAAAACACAGTTCTTCCCATAAATCACGATTTCCCAACACAAAATAGACGAGTAGCAAATGTTTGCTCAATCACCCGCTTAAAACCCGCATCGTAAAATCACTTAGCCATCATAAACACAACATTCTTCATTACCCCATAACCATTCTTTCTCTTTTTTAACAAAAAGAGAAGCATATTCTTATTTTATTTTGTCGCGTTTTTGCTTGACTTTACACCTTTTAGTTCTGAATTTTGTTAACTAAACAACAGTAAGTACCTACTGCTTTCAAATTGATAATTATGAATTAGTTAAATTAGATCTTAAGTCAATATAATTTGCAAGTTTTACGAGTATCTTAATTAAACAATTTATTTATTTTTTCTGTTTGTTTTGTTGGTTCTACTTTTACTTAAATACTTAATTGCAATCTTAAACTTTTTAAAAAACATATTGACTCTCTAACCGTTTTCTAAATTAACATGTCATATCTAAGAGAGCTGGGTGTTTTGTAACTCAGGACCCTTCTATCACAGACACCTTTCTCTATTTAAGATTGTACACTCTATTAACCAGTGCCTGCAATATGATGTTGAGATAAATTAAGATTTATGATTATAAATAACGATTCATAGCAGCACCAGGAGCAAACTCGCAATAATAATTTTATTAGAGAAGAGATAACAAAACAGTTTATAAAATCAATACGAAATGTAATGAGCTAGCTAATGAGTTATGATTATGAATGCGAAGATAACAAGGAAGCACGTCGCCGTGTTATCAACTGATATAGTGAAGTGAAGGAATGGTGTAAACAGATGGATTATCCTAACCGTTATATTTTAGCTTTATAAGCTTAGAAGTGACTTTAGATAAATATAAGGCTATGAATAAAAATGATTGCCACTAAAAGACTTGATGATAAATGAAAACACTCACTTAAATGTTGTTACTTAAACATATAGAATGAGACTAAGTAAATGAATGAATTAGGAACAAACTGGAACAAACTCACAAAATGTGTAAACCATCCATTGTACAAACGATTATCTGCAAGTTTTAGTTCTCCTTGGCCCGACTTCGTCCCCCGACTTCGTCCCCTGGGCGTGTGTAATGCTACGCGAAGCTTCTTCAACAAGGTGTAGACGATTCCTGCTGGAGCTGCCCTCGTTGAAGAACGCAACAGAAAAGTTTCGAGTCCGAATTTTTTTTTTGAGACCGTTACTTTTGAAATTAAGACGGCGAGATTCTTGAAGGACTAATTTTAGCGCGGTGATCATCTAAAGAGTGGACTACTGTATTTAAGGCAGGGCTTAATGACGTGCTTATAACAATAATAAAACGAAACTAAAGTAAGAGGAGTATCGTCCGTCGCGGTGAAGTCAGAGGAAGCGAGTGGTCATCGGGCCGAACCGTGTCGTCGCCGCGACGCGCTAATCACGCGGCCTGCGCGTGCAGACTATGCGCAATGTGTTGTGTTGGGTTTGATTCCCAACAGTACCCATACTACTTTTGAACGCACGATAGCTCAAGACTTAAAATTATTTCGACAAGGGATTCAATTATTGGATGGACACGGTGGAAGATCAAGAACGCCGCTAACGAGATGTACAAAAACCGGAAACGGTCAGTAGCGAGAACTCAGACGAAGACATTGAAAAGAACAGCAACATTTATCACAGCAGAGCAGTGACATAGAAAAGAGCCGAGAGACCAGCTGAACCCCGCTTGAAGATTCACCGATGAAGCTCGACCTGAATCAACCCTGCTGTGACGTCGTTAAAAGAGGCCCTCCCATAGACAAATATCACCCGCCTCTCCACTAATCCCATGCTTACGTTAGGGTGCATACTCCGTAGGCTCTTAATCCTTCCTATCCTAAGGGCACGTCTTCCCTACCATTACAGTGCCCCTGGTCTATTCCTTGATATGCAATGGTCTTTGTTGCACCATGAAGCATGAGGCTTCAGGGCAAATCTTGGGGTTCATTCGATTAATCGAGTCTGGTCAAACCACGCTGGGGACGGTGCATTTCATTCATTAATTAATTCATTTATAACTGAATTTAAATTGCTTCTACGATTTTACATTATTACGACACAGTTTAGAGCTTGGCATAATTTGCTGACAGACTTTTTGTTCGATTAAAACAACATGCCTTGTTTAGACTACTTCTTCTTCCTTCTTCAGACTTCTGTTCTTGAGACTGTACCTTCGGGAAAAATTGCATCAGTAAAAGTGAAGCAAATATTACGAAACCGAGTCTTAGTATATTGGAATAACCAGAAATATAGTCACAGTGCCACATGGACTCGCTATCTAAGAATTCCGTAACAGCAGAATTATATCAGTTCTCAATATATTTATTCATTGATTGATTTTTGAACAATAGCATATGCTTTTGTTATCAGATCGAATTAGACCCTTGTGTGTATTTCTTTTTTGGGTTAGGTACTTTTAGTTTCGGACCGTGAGAAACCTTTATATTATAAAACTTTACTACTGAGGATTTTAACTGAGGGTAAAAATTAAACGATGTATTGCCGATTTGGAGGCGACTTTTATTCTGTCTTACAATGCGTACAATGTCCCATCAGGTGGGCACAGACCGCTGAGCTTGCAACCGGTATTCAGTTGCTAGAACGGAGCTTATATCTATGTACTTAGCTTAACCTAGAGCAGACGGGTGAGGTGTTACCATAACTTCCCAGGCCACAGAAGCAAAATTATAGGAAGGTTCAATTTGAGAGTCTTTCCGACAATTTTGCAAAAAGAATAAATATTTCGGCGATTTTAGCCAGGTTATGTAAATAAAAATGTAAGAAAACTAAATATAACTAAACCTAAAGTGATAAATCCTAAATTTTCACTGAAGATAAAGTCTTTCTTTTCATTCAATTCATTATGCTTTTACGAAAAGGCCCTATATTTCACTTCGTCTAATCTGATTCCATTCATATTAACTACACTCGATTTGGAGAGAGTGGCAGTTATGTTCAACTAGGCCTAACTAGGATAACGTGACAATGGGAATCATCTCCGCAACTTCCAACTTCACAAAAATACGACGGTGAAGGTGAATTCCATAGACTTGCAGGTCAAAAGGCTCATCAATTGTCACCAGGTATGTGCCGAATACAAGTTGTTTACTGATCTCTTCATCGCATTGCTCAGTCAGTGTTGTTGAATTGCTGGACCCTTTTTTTTTTTTTTGGGTGGGAAATCATCAAATGACTTCTCCCGCTCTGGGTGGAGCGGGAGGGCGTGTCAGACTTTTACTGACTAAAACCCACCCGTGTTCCTTCAGTTGCCTGTACCAGGGCCACGGTTTTCTCTGTGGAATAACCCGCGACCCTGAGGCGTCGGCCCTATCGGACCCCGTCACTTTGTGCTGACATCTCTTTGAGGCACGCGTGAAACACAACGCGCCGTCGACCCGGGCCTGGTCCTTACCGGACGGCGAGCTACCCATTGCTCGCCATCCGCAAGCCCGCGCCTACGGTGGCCGGGAATCTGCAGGCGACTCCCGACGCCCTGGGCGTCTCCTGCGGCGGCTAGTGGGGGCGTGAGGGCGCAATGCTCTCTCCCTCTCCCGCTCCGCCTCCTCCTTCGCGAGCATTACTGCTTCGCAGAAGGAGGTGACGGCTTTCCATTCCCTCTCGCTCCGTACCATGGAATGGACCAGGGCCGGACGCGAGAGATCGCCGCCGCCAATAGCTTCCGCGAGGACACTGCGGTGCTCCGCCCAAGCTGGGCATACCTCCACCGTATGCTCCACCGTGTCCTCCGGGCGATCCACACAATGGTGACACCCGGGCGTTTCCTCCCGCCTTATGCGAAACAGGAACCTCCCGAAACAACCGTGTCCGGTGAGGACCTGTGTAAGGCGGAAGGTGAGGACGCCGTGGCGCCTCTCCAACCACTCCTCAAAGAGGGGACTTACCGCCGCTATTGTGGCGTGCCCAAATTGCTGGACCCTGACTTTCTCAATTTGGATTTCATGTTGTGTACAGGGAGTATGGTCATCTTCGAATTTCATCAACTGTACACAGGTAAGTTCATAGTATAAGGCTTGATTATTTGCAGTGCATAAAAACTGATCGCCAGTAGAGAGTGGTTGACATAGTTATATTAGCGGTAAGTATTTAATTCCTTTCGGCAGAAAGTGAGGATATTTGGGAATAATAGCAAAGTTTTATTTTTAGATTCATGAAATATTAGTAAGTAATATCTTAAAATAGTTATATGATGAGTTATCCCTAAGTGGAATTTCCATTATAAATGTTATCTGATGATCTTTCATAAATGATTTTACACAAATGGTCTCCTCTATTTTCAATAAATTTGTTTCTAGTGGAGGATACACTAAGTTTTCTAGAGCTAGAAATGAATTCTAAATGATACAATAATTCTGTAAAATTCACGATTGATTGATGTAGTATCGATAATTTACTTAACGCTAATGCTGTTTCTATTTCACTTAGCTTAGCAAAGATAGTTCGAAAACTACTCGTGAATACAGAATATAATCCCGTAAGGTAAGTTAAGAAAATCCATTCGTTTTGCTTAGCAGATCCATCTTCCAGTAGCTGTTCTATCTTTGTAAGGCGGTTATGAAAGTTTACAGTATTCTGATTTATTGTTTCAGTTACATTTATGAAACTATCAAACATCTTGGAGACTATTGTTAATCTTTTTGAAGTAATTATTTGATTATGATTTAACTTAGAAAAAAAAATCTGGTATCTAAGGGCGTCATCGTGATCTAGGTTACCAGTTATTTATTTTATAATTGAACCCAATGGATTTATAAGTCCTCTTTTATCACGTCGATATTTTTAAATAGTTATATCGCGTATAAACTCGGTATGCATTTACATACTTGAAAATTCTTGAGAATATGATGCATTCCAAACGATAAGTTTACACATTTATTGGTAGTTGCTGGATATGTAATTTAAATCATTATCAATCTGTTCTAAACTTATGAGCTTGACTATAGTCCAATGATCAGTTTGAATATATGATAGACCTTCTTTTACCGGGAATATACCTGGGTTCTCATCAAGATTTTGCAGATGAAGGGCCAGCGAGGACTTCACTACCAACAGGATGACGTATCACCTGCGGACATTTTATGTTTTAAACAGGGGTTTTAGTAATTCTTTCTCCTATTTGTATTGGTAGAATATTTCTTTCAGATTGGCTTATATCTTTTGTTTTTACGTATCTTGGTTTGTCTTTACTTTTACGCTTATTCACATCATTCGCAACAGCAATATCTCCTTCATTAAACTTAACTTCAGCTTCACCGCCTTTCCTTTCCCTATGTTTTTCTTTTATTGCTCTCATTTTATGTGTCAAATATTTATACATGACTCTGATTCGTTTTCCATGATCCTTGACCATTTTCTGAAAATATTGTTTTTCTAAATCTATGCTATACAGGTTATTTGTATCAGTATGTCCGAAAACTATTTCGAATGGTGTGAGTTCGGTAACAGAGTGAATGGAATGGTTATACGAGTATGCCATAACCGAATAGGTCATTACAGATTCTGCGTCGGTACATAGTTTTTCGTACTTCGCCAATCTGTATATTTCAATTATGGTGGAGTGAAATAGTTCTATCAGACCCATTGATTTGGGGTTATTGGGTGTGCCAATATGAAGTTCGACTTTATGTAATTTAAAAACTCCTTCACCAATTCGTAATTGAACTCAGACCCTGGGTCGGAGCTTATCTTGTTAGGAACTCCGTAGTATGAAAAATACTTCATTAGAGCACGGACAACTTCTGGAGTCGGGGAATTTAAAGCTACAGGCTCAGCTTCGGCGCGGGCTGGCACTTCGTCGAGCAAGGGTCGGGGAGGACAGTTACGTCGGGGTCTTCGCGAGGGACCTCGGCGGCGAGGTCGGAATGTCGGTCTGTGTTTGTGCACTGTACTGGTGGCCCTACTGCTCTCCTGGATGAGAGTTATGTGGTCATCGGGATCGGTGAGGACATGCTTGGGACGGCGGACATGACTGATGGAGGAGGGAATATAGCTAGCGGTCTTGAGAACCAGAGGGTTGCGATGATTCGCGGCGGTCTCGAAGAAACGCTTTGAAATGCGCTTCATAAACTGACGGATAGTGGGAATCCTGAGGTCAAAATGGAGGATTTCGTTGCGAACGTTCCTGTAATCCTACGGAGGAATTTGTTCTGGAGGGTCTGCATTCTATTGAAGCGAAGGGGCTCGGCGTGTGCAAAAACTGCACTGGCATAGGTCATGATCGGGCGAATGCAAGCTGTGTAGGTACGCAATTTGCAATTAAGTGACAATTTGCTACGTGCATTGAGGACGAAATGGAGTCTACCTAGAGCAAAGGCGGCGCGTGAAAGAGCCGCCTTAATGTGCTCTGAAAAAGAGACGTGTTCGTCGAGCACCACACCCAGATCTTTGGCTCGCTTCTCCCAAGGGATCGGCTTGCCGAACATGGTGATCGGTCGAGGGGGGCAGGGATTGCGACGCGGCTTTGAGAAAAGAACCGCTTGACTTTTGTTGGGATGGACTTCGATTCGCCATTTTCTAAACCAAGCGCCAAGCTTGTTCACTTGGATTTGGAGAATGCGAGCTATCGAATTTTCATCACGGCGGTGTAGTAGATGGCCGTGTCGTCTGCGAACAGAGCCAACTCCGCCTTACTACAGTTGGGCATATCGCTGGTGAATAGAGTGAAAATGAGGGGAGAAATCACAGAGCCCTTAGGGACTCCTGCGCGAATGGGGTGGGGGGAGGATAGCGCTCCTCCGATGCGATAACGGAAGGTGCGGTTCGACAGAGTTGGTACAGCTTATGTAATAAGCCGTTGTGCCAGACTTTGTCGAACGCTTTCGCTATGTCGAAGAAAACAGCACCCGTCATCAAACCTCGTTGGAAACCGAAGTTCGACGATACGGTGGACCTGTTGTACGCACGAGTGTTGAGTTCTATAACCAAACTGTTCGTTGGTGATGAGGCTTTTGGTCTCGGCGTAGTATCTGAGACGCTTATAAATAAGCCTCTCATGGACTTTGCCGAGGACATTGAGCAAACTGATGGGGCGGTAACTCGTAGGCTCCGACTTTGGCTTGCCGAGCTTCGGGATACCGATGACGGTGGCTTCTTTAAATGCCTGTGGGAAGATGTTATTGCTCAGAGCACCATTGAAGATGGTGGTCAATAGCATTATCAGGTGGGTAGGGAAAAGTTGGAATACCCTATTGGTGATTCCCTCTGTACCGGGGGCTTTGTTTCTCCGAATCTGACTTTCCTCTGGAGTTGCCAGAAGGCTAGGTGGGTGGGCTCTAGTTCACTCAGCACCTTGTCTCAGCCGGCGGTACGCAGCTCCTCTATGCGAACTCTTACAGTACGCTGTAAGTAACGCATATGGGCTTTGTTCGCGTCGCAGGGGAAGTTGCTGTAGGCACGGACAGCCGCCCCCCCCAATGAGCATTGACGAGGCGGGGGGGCTCAGTAGCCGTGGTTTGGACCCCCACGGGGAAGCTAAGAGGAACCCGAGGAGGAGCCGCTCGTCAGGGCTTTTGCAGACAAGCCTACGACGTAACGGCCAAGGTTGCGGTGATGTTGGGCGACATCACAGCTGTGATGGGGCCGCGGCGGGAGAGGAGTGCCGGTATTGCGGTGCGCCACTCTCCCTACCTTCCGCGGCCTTAACGGGGTCGCCACCGTACGATGGCGGACGCGGTGGGGCCGCAGGGGAAGAGGAGTGACGGTATGTCGTTGGCCGCTCTCCCTATCCTCTGCGGCCGAAAAATGGTAGGCGACGGGGCCATTTATCAGACCCGTCGCAAGGGGCAAGGGGTTGGTTGTAGGCGGAGGGCGGACAACGCCCTCTTCCAGCCCCTCAAAATGGCCGCCGAGGCAGGCCAGAACCAGTCGGGGTGGCGGAAGAATCATATGTTCCCGCGACCCTGACGTAGGTGTGAGATGGATAGGCTCTCACGCCCTACCGCAGGCCTCGTCACCATCGAGGCGGTCCGGCCAGTGCTCGACCTCTGGCTCGGGAGGAGGCACGGCTCCCTGTAGTTTCGGGCGACGCAGGTGCTCTCGGGGCATGGTTGCTTCGGGAAGTACCTGTGTCGCATAAACAGGGAGCCGGACGCCCGGTGTCACCACTGCGTCGACTGCCGGGAGGACACGGCGTGGCATACGCTGGCAGAGTGTGCAGCTTGGGAGGAGCTGCGCCGTGCCCTCATCTCAGAAGTAGGCGTGACCTGTCGCTGCCGACCGTAGTGAGTTCGATGGTCGGCAGCGCCGAGTCCTGGGACGCGGTGGTTTCCTTCTGCGAAACAGTCATCTCGCAGAAGGAGGCTGCGGAAAGGGAGAGAGAGATCTCGTCCACTCTCCCTATCCGCAGCAGGCGCACTGGGCGCAGGCGGAGGGCGGACAACGCCCTCTTCCAGCCCCCCTAAATGGGTCCAGGGACGGCAGACTCGGAGACGTCCGCCGCCCCCCACATATCAGGACCCGAGGTGGCGGCGCGATGTGTTCCACGCGCGCCCCTCTTAGACGTTGCGGGGGGAGTCAAACACCTCACTCCCTCTCCCAACCCGAGGAGGCCCGCAGAGGCGGGCCGGCACTAGTCGGGGTCGCGGAAGAATCATGTTCCCGCGACCCCGACGTAGGTGTGAGATGGAACACCGGGGTGGTTTTTAGTCAGTAAGAGTCTGACAGACCCCTCCGCCCGCCCCAGGGCGGAGGACATCCATGAGGATTTTCCACCCCGGGAACAAAAAAAAAAAAAGGTGTGAGATGAAACACCGGGGTGGTTTTTAGTCAGTAACAGTCTGGCAGACCCCTACGCCCGCCCCAGGGCGGAGGACATGCATGAGGAATTTCCAACCCGGAAAAAAAAAAAGGCACGGACAGCCGCGTTCTTCTCATTCAACAGTTCACGTACATCGTCCGGCAACTTACAGCGACGGAGGACCGTCGCTGGAAGTTGCCGGACGATGTACGTTCCCTTGAACAATCGTTCAGGACTGATTGTACGTGAGCTGTAAATGAGTCGATCGCGGCCGTCGTGTCAGCGATAGAGTCAAAATGATCGGGGATTGGTTCCAAGTGGGGGGACGTAGTGGATTTCCAGCGGTCGCTTACTTTCCTCCAGTCCGTTACCACTTTGGTGGGAGGGGCTTGGGTGGAGTCGGGCAGACCTATGCGGGGGACCAGTTTCATTACTACTGGACGGTGATCAGAAGCGAGCTCTTGTACAACTTCTATAGAGTCCAACCGTAGGTTGATGTTCTGTAGAAGCGCCACGTCGAGCACATCTGCGGTGTGATTGGGATCAGGGGGAAAGTGTGTGGGAGTCATCGGCGCGATGACATCGAAATTCTGAGATGAGGAGAGGTTGAACAAGTTTCTCCCTCTGGAAGAGGTTCTGGTGCTATTCCAGGAGGGATATTTTGCGTTGAGATCACCCGCTATGATAACGGGTGTAGTCACCCGGAAGAGAAATGTTCCCTTCGTAAATGTCTTTTATAAGGAAATACCTATTCCAGTTAAATATAAATTCATATATCTAGTTAGATTTAATGACCGTAAATTAAGTAGTGTTTCTCATTGTGAATATATTATTAACAAAGCTGAAAATCACCTAAACATGCTAAGGTGCCTCTGTGTGGTGAGGTGCTCATGCCTTTTCTTTGAAACTCGTTTCCAACGTAATCATCAGAAGCACTCTGGATTATGGATTGTTCGTTCTAGAACCTGGAAGTGCTAGGTGGTTAGTTCTTTTAAAAAGTTGGATCGCATCCAGTTTAAGGCATTACGCGTTATTTCGGGTGCCATGAAGTCTAGCCCCATTAATGCACTCCAAGTTGAATGCAAGGAAATGCGGGGAAGTACCTTTATATCTTAGAAGACAATTTCTATCTGACAAATATTTTTTCCGGATTCTACAGATCTCAACTTATCCTCTCATTCCTAAACTGGACTCTTTAGTGTTGCAGATTGAATCTTCAGATTACTGGTCCCATAAACGTGCTCCTTGTTTAGTTGTAAGCTTTAAACAATCCTATCACTTTCTTCTCCTATTGATCTTTCCAATAAACTTCCGCTATTTAGCAGTAGCAATGAGAGTTTACAATTCAGTCCCATCATAAAATATAACTGTGTAAGTAAATCAGATCCCAATTGCCATTTAAGTTTTAACCGTTTTCTGGCTGAACACCTAGAGTACCACCACAAGTCTTTTTTTCGAGACATCTGGAAGGTAGCTTCCGATTTCGGAAGCAAATCGAAAGGTCTTTATTTTTCATTAATTCAACCATATGTTCCGGAAAAACCGTGGTTTGGCAGTGCCAAGTTTGGCAGATGGATACCTCTATTCTAATACGGATGAGACTGGGTCATGTCTGTTCTCCAGCCTATCATGCCATACTTCATATAATTGAAGACCCCATTTGCCTGTTTGGCACAGACGTAGATGACTTAGATCACATTTTTTTCTCCTGTCCTTTCAAAACTCAAAGCATTTATTTCAATTAAAAAATTGTCAAGGAGTCAGTCAGAAATATGAAGCTAGTTGCCCATTCAAAAGCAAAGTAGGTACATATGAAGAAAACGGGCAAGAACATGAACACTCTTTACAATAATTTTGATCCTATAGATGAGAACGATGTACAAAAACCGGACACGTTAAGTGCGTCCAGAGTGCAGCACAAAATAAATAAAACAATCCAAAAAAAAAAAAACATATAAGCCGTGGCAGCTAAGAGATGACCAGTCCTAACTTACGGCCCTCGTTCACGAAAATGACGCATGGATCAGAAACATTCAGCTCAACCATTTTGAAGGGAGCTAAATGACCCAACACATGTGCCACCGTCAGCGCGACATTTGAGTGAGCATGACATACTATCAGCCGCCAGGGCACATTCAAGTCAATATAAGACATTACCCGGTAAATAGTAGCTCCATAGTACAAAGTACTCATACCTGTGCTATGCATTTATATAAGGTGTATCTATTCATACACGAAATATTTGAAGAGGGGCATCTATTGGTCGAACAGAAGCTATAGAAACGAACAATATTTTTTATCTAAATGTTTATTTTATTTTACGTAATTATCATAATTTAAAACTGCTTGAGATATTTTGCATAAAACCTTTACCGCCTACTCTATGAACGACAGACGCGGCGGGGCAGAGGCGCCGGCGCGGTGCCCGTCCGTCTGTGCCCGAGTGGCGTCTCTCACATGTCGCCCGCGCGCGACGGTTATCGCACCTCCTTTTAGGTGCATGGGACTTAACATATCACTGGGGAACTGTAATGAACATTCGACAATACACCTTTGCCTATCTCTACGAGGAATGCAGGCTTGATGATGTTAACAATAAACCAACATAAGAGCGATTTGGATCGATTCGACACTTGGGGGGATGACCTCTGTGAGGTCACGACTTTTACGAGCGAGTATCGAGACGTTTCAATAATTTCTTATTTTTTTTACGAAAAGGATCCCAGATGCTATTAAAACATTCATATTCTACAGTGTTACACATCTTTTAGATAATAATAATAGAAAAATAAACAGCTGACGCAACGCGAATTCGCATAAGGTGATGACTTCTGTTAGGTTACGAACTATGCGTCGAGTCGTATCTGTCAGCTGATTGATAGGTTGTGTACCTACCTATTTGTACAGATGTAAACTGTAAGAAGTGCATAGTGCGAATTTCTTTTATCAAAAATCGTACCAGATTGGCAGATGTGGACTAGACTGTTGTAGGTACACGCTGTTTCTCGCCTCCCAGTGGTTAACGGGATAAATAGATTGCTGTTTTTCGTAAAATAACCGCAAATACCTTTGACACTATAAAATAACTGCATTACGGTTAGATTAAACATTTTATTGACCAATCTTTTTGTAGATAAACACCATTGTTAGTAGAAACATGACTATTTTACGGGAAAATCAGTTATCCCACTGCATACGGTATGCAACGAATTATTGTAACAATAATTAGGCAAGCGTTTTTAAAAATAAGAATCAACTTATTTACAACAATTTAAAATGTACATACCTCATAACGACGTTGTTTTTATTTACACCAATTTTTGAACTTATTCGCCCTGCAGTTGCACGTTTAATAATGTGTCCTTGCACTTTTAATAATGTCTCTATCACTAGTTTTATTGTTCCGCACTAGAAATGGTCTGGCCGTCATTACCATAAATCAGGTCTATCCCTACACATCTATCTCATGGAAGTCCAACGGCGTTAGATCAGGCCTGCCTTCGTCTGCAGCTCGGGGCATGTAGACCCCATTGTCCAGTTGCCGCTGTACAGCTCCAAGGATCCGTAGGAAGCGGGCTTGTGCTGTGAGCAAAATAAGTCCACCCTCATTGTACCAGTCCACCATTTTGTGGTACTCCTGGTTGGAGTACCAATATTTAGGCATTGTTGCGTTTGTTGCGCGAAGCGCGATGCGTTCCACGTTAGTTAAGCCACGTGCAGTGCAACATGCGGTTCGCGCGCGGCGGGACTAAAAATCACGGCGGCGAGTGGCGCAGCGGCAGGGGGGCGCGGGCGAGGCAACTGAAGCAACACACGTGCGCGGCTCCGGGCGCCGCGGCTCGGGTCTCTTTTGATCATTCATAAAAGCCACGCGACATCTAAGCGCGCCGCCATGACCTCGCCGGCCACAATGAAAGTAGTTTTTACTTAGTATTTTCGTAGAAACTAGCGTAATGGATGTTACAAAATAAGAAAGAGCCAGTATTTATTATGTGTGTCATGTAATATTAAATTATTAAATTTTATAAATTAGATGCTTAGATAAAAAAATATTTTTCGTCTCTATAGCTTCTGTTCGACCTATAGGTGTTCCTCGTCAAATATTTCGTGTATGAATAGATACACCTTATATAATATAAAAGTGATTGAGTTTATACGATGCAAATATATTCGTACAATCTTTAGCAGCTCCAACAGTATTTCAAATGGTTATTAATTAGTTGTGGTGTGGGGCAGGACCAGCATTGAACCAGGCGTTTTTATCAGCGATGTAATGACGATTTGAATTTCGTCCCATTCAGTTGAAGTATGTGGGGAGGTATTTTATTGTAACATTTTAAACAGTACCCCATGAATCTACTTTAGCCAGTTTGAAACCTGGTTGAACTAATAGGTCCCGATTTCTAGTACGTTATTTATGTCTTTCATCTCTTTTACTGTAGAGATGTAATTTTTTTCTTACGTACATGATGTTTTCATATATATTTTGACAAAATACCATTAGAGAATCGCCCTTAGAGAATCGCGCCTGCGGAGATTATATATGGCTCTGATGACTCTTTTCAGCAGAATAAAAATAGACTCGTTGTCTGGAGCCCGTCCCCAAAGTAAAATACCGAAGGACATGATACTACGAAAGTTACTAAAATAGACCAGCCTCGCGGTATCTACATCAGTAAATTGACGGATTTTTCTGACAGCGTAAGCTGCTGAACTTAGCCGTCCTGCAAGAGATGATAAATGAGGACCCCATTGTAGCCTTGACTCGAGCGTGATCCCCAGGCGACTAATTCTAGTTTCTCTTGATTCAGTACAATCTCACAATCACTACCCTTGACATTTGGCAAAGAAATCTTATGCACTTAGTTTTATTTCCAATTAGTTCTAAATTATTAGCAGTGATCCAATTTTGGACCAGCAGTACGGCGTTATTTAAGTCATCTACCTTAAAAATTAAGGAAGTATCGTCAACAAATAACACCAATTGTGGTTGATTTATTAATAAATGGAGTAGGTCGTTAATATACACTAAAAGAAGAAAGGGCCCAAAACCGAGCCGAGCATTTTTACTTTTAAACCAAGTGAATTGACACCATTTATTTGAACTTGATGTCGTCTATCATTTAAGTTAAGATTTTACCAAACTGAGCACAAGTTTTTCAAGTCCGTAATGCTCAAGTTTCAAAACCAAGGCTTCGTGATTGACGCAATCAAATTTCTTGGAGAGATCACAATAAAATCCTATGGCGTCTTAGGCCTCTTCCCACGCGTTAAAAATATGTTGTTATAAGGTAGGTGTGAGTACTATGTACATGCTATAAAGCTACCATTTACTGGGTACGTCTTTCGTTGACTTGAATGTGCCCTGGCGGCTGAAAGTATGTCATGCTCACTCTAATGTTTCGCTGACGGTGGCACGCGTGTTGGATCATTTAGCTCCCTTCAAAATGGTTGCGTTGAATGGTGCTAATCCATGCGTCATGTTCGTGAACGGACGCCGTCAGTAGGGAGAATCTGTTGGCTGCCACGGCGTTTTTTAATTAAATTTTATTTTTGAATTGTTTTCATATTTATATAAAGGATGCTTTTAAAGTTCTGCGTCGTTCTCACATGAATAATTTCAATATGAATGATGTCTCCAATGTATTTTAAACATAATTTGATTTAAAAGAGTGTCCGTGGAGTTTCTTGCCCTTTCTTCTCCATAGGTACCTACTACGCTTTGGAATGTGCAACTATCTTCATTTTTCTGACCGACCTTGACAATTCAAAAGTGCCTGTAATTGGTTTATTTGTCGGTCGTACAACGCCTTTTGGTGAAACCATACTATTGATCGTAAAGGATTTTATGTGAAATAATTGAGCATTTGATTAAGCATTATCTTCTCAAACCCCTTTCTGAAAACAGGCAACACGGATACGGGCCTATAACTATTAGTGTCTTTACTTTCCCCGGATTTGAAAAGTGGAATTACCTTACTGTATTTCATTAGATCCGGGAAGATTCCTTGATCCACACACAAATGAAATATTAATGCCAAGTAAGACTATAGCAGTCTCAATAATGAGGGTACAGACTTTATTAGATTCCCCACAGATCTTCGGTTAATTTGATCTTGATTTGCTTAAAAGATTTTATTACTGTTTAGGGGTTAATATGCTTAAAGTTAAATTCAATCGGGCATGCTGAAACATTCGCCCTTATATACGTTCATCCTTTCTCAGTAACCCCTTGTCCCTTCGTACTCCTTTCCCTACCTCAATACTTTCTTTACTTTGTCCAAATAGCTTTCCTTTATATAATTGTATAGTCTCTTTCATAACCCTTATAATATTAAGTTGTCATTTGAGTTCATTACTCAGTATGGTATCACTGTTATAAATACTGATCCTATAGATATTGTCTCTAAATCCCATTGTAATTTAATAAAAAAAATATTTTTGTTTTCCTAGCTTTGTTTCCTTCGTAAGTAACTAAACGTGACATTGGCTGAATGCACAAACCGTGCAAAGCCAACAGGAAAAAAAAAAACTTGACAGCAAGGAGTGCTTGCTTGTCAGTGAAATACTCACGTTCTGTAGTGATGCCAGACTTGGGAGATGCCCCAATATTTAGGGTTTTTTTCTGTTATGGGGGGATATTTGAAGAGAAAAACTGTGATGATCAAAAATATAATAAGTGAACGTGATCAAACCACTACTCTGCGAAAGCACACATACGAAAGCACAATGCTGCGCACGATGATAGCCGAATGGCTACGCAGTTGCCGCGCCACCTCCGCCCACCTCCCTTGCCCCGCGACGCGACGCGAGAGAAATCGAGACGTGAAGTCGCGAACGAAATCGCGATTCCCGTCCCGTTTTGGTCGGTCGTCAGTCGTTTGGTCGGACAAACAGGTTTTTACCGTCAATCGCCGCAATCGTCTTCTAAAAAGTAATGATTAAATCATTTGTTGGTCTTTGCCCCTTGGTGTTTGAAGATAATGACACTAGCAAAACTAAATTATTATAACGAGTTTTTTATACCGTTACATGTCTTTGATCATTATAGATAGTCGATTTCGGAACGATTTCTTGTTGTAATTTGTTATCTGTGATACATTCGGCTGACGTTTGGACGATAAAATTTGACAAGTGACTTTTGCATTCTTTGTTCGTGAAGGTGATAGGTATCCTAATTTTCCCTAAATGGAATCATAATTAATCTTGGGCATTTTAGCTTATAAATGCCATACATCCTATACCAAAGGACCCGTGGAATGGTCCCAGAGTAAATATCTAACGGATTTTTGGTAAGTTGGACTCTTTTTCGAGAGAAAATTTCCTTCCCCAATGGCGGTTCGTTTATGACCGATCTTATCGTTTTCACAGAATCCCTCGTTCGCCTACCTACGGTGTTTTTGTTACCATCTATCTTCACGGTACACCGAGAGAGACGCGAGTTTTGCATCCCTGGAATAAGCGGTAAGTTTTTTTTTGTTAGTCGATGCGTCCCCGCGTGTCCGAATTCGGAATAAAACCACATCTCAGAGTCCCTTTTTGTCCACAGCCTACAATTGTGGGTGCTTATTCTACCTTTACATCTACCGAGGAATTTCTACTGTCCTTCCACGGGGCTGATTACCTGAGAAGTACCACCTTCTGGCTCTCGGGGTCACTTTCAAGTTTCTTTTTTTTCTTATTTTTTTATCATACCAAAACAGCCTTCAGCTGCTAATTTAAAATGACTGAAAAGGTGCAATGATGAAATAACATTAACTAAAATTTATAATAGTTTAATTGTATTCAATAAGCTTAAAGTTGACAATAAACTGGAATGTTCAAGGTAGTGAGACTTTAAATCACCGTTGACATCCACAGGCTCCCATCCTAAGATTAATTGTTCAATCTCTCCAATTTTATCTGGCTATCCATTAATAGTGTGTCGCTCCACGGCGCCCGAAATTTCATTTCTTCTATCAACATATTGTTTTAGGAGATCACTCACTCAGAAACACACATATTTTCAATTTTTTATACTACATTTTATCCCAATAAGGGATTTCCTTTTTTAATATTACAATATGCAAAAAAGATATAGAAAGGAGTAGGAAAGTGACCCAATATTTGGAGGTTCGTAATTCAGTATTTAGTTAATGTAGTTTTTATATCCTACCTAAATACAAGGTCACAAAAGTTTTAAATACCTATTTTATAGCTCTGAATAAGGTACTACCACTTGGACTGGACTTGGACCAATGATTTACACGGCATCATGTATGTTTTTAAGTATCAGAGAGATATAAATATTGTAGAGATATGAGGAACAGGGTGTAAAAGTTCACTCATACTCATTGGAAAAGGGAGGGTCCTCCGACCAGATGGATGTCGTATCTGGTGGGCAACTGCCCGACGATTGATGTTGGGAAATTGTATATATGCTAGCTGCTCGGTAAATTCTGATTGCGCGATGCAGGAATTGTCTGACGTCAGTGTCATGCGTTGTTCGCATGTAGCGGTGTAGATGCCGCCACATCACTCCCCTCCGGAGACCGGAGGTCGATAGTGGACTGAGTTTCGTATCTTGCGATGCTTGCCAGTGCCAGTTGGGGATCCAGAGGGTTGGAACCGGGTGTCGCATAGTTCGCGGTGAGTCGGAACTGTCTGCTTAGGTGCCCCAGTGAGTCGGGGTGGCTGACTGCTGGTGTCGACCAGGAGAGGGATTTAGTGCTCTACCAGGTATGCGCCTCAGCTGCATGCTGATGGTCAGGACAACCGTTGAAGCCGTGGTTGCTGGCTGGCTGTGTGACTTGCAGAAGTGATGATGATGACGTCACGCTGAAGTAGTTGCACTAAGGCTGCGCTGACGTTCATACTCGGGGTCACCAGTGTAAAGATATGAGGAACAGGGTGTAAAGTTCACTCATACTCTTTGGAAAAGGGAGGATCCTCCGACCAGATGGATGTCGTATCTGGTGGACAAATGCCCGACGATTGATATTGGGAAATTGTATATATGCTAGCTGCGCGGTAAACTCTGATTACGCGATACAGGATTTGTGTGACGTCAGTGTGTTGCGTTGTAGATTCCGCCACACTATCTACTACCGCTGTAATCCAAATTCGGAAATTTAAATAAATAAAACATACTGAGGGAACGTTTGGTTCCCTGAGTATGTTTTATTTTTTATTTGGGATTGGTTCGGTTTTTAAGTAATGTCGAGCGGAAGATTAAGCTGTGGTTTGTTTTGTAAATGTGTGGTGTGACCACGCTCAAAAGTAAGCCATTTGTTATACATGAGTTTTCTTGTGACTTATGTCAAACCTACCACCATGGCAAATAAATTATTTCAAGCCACTGATGCAGACCCTTTAAAGAAGGTTGAAGAAATTGAAAAAAAACTCAACTGTAAAAGCGGACAAAAATAGTTTATCGAAACATGATTTTAAAAGTTTATTATGGACTCGTCGTACATGAATTTTGGGTATGCATTCAATGAAAAGTCGGGAGGTATAACAGACCATGAATTAAAAGACGTGAAGCAACGATGCAAAGAATTCCTTACATAAATGTGTTAGCAAATACAGAGAAGACTACTTAATAAAAATGAAAAATGCAACATCTCAAATAAAACCTGATATCACTTTAGCTAAATCTTTAAAGACCCTCTGCAATAATGTAGACTCAGCGGTACTAGAATGGAATGCTTTGCATCGTACAACCTGGAAATCCACGCACAACACCGAAGAGTTCTGGGTTGAAGTTTATCATATCAAAAATGCAGTCGGTGATAGAAGTTACGGACATGTAAGCATTAGGAATTTGGTCGTTGACTTTTTCTAACTCAGTTGTGAAAAGGGCCTTCTCGCAAGTAGCTATTATCAAAGATAAACTTCGAAACAGATTAGCCATTTATACTGCCAAATCCATCTTGAGAATAAGAAATACATTTCTGTCCATTGTAAACCAAGCTTAAAGATGTAAAAGAGATTTAACTCGGAAAAATGTACGGAACTGCACGCGATGCTGATTCCATAATGGAAGCTATTTCTGAAATTGTTTATAATTGTATTTTTTTTAATAAGTATTGTGCCATACGCGGGGTTTTTTTTATTCTAAAACCAGATTTTTGGGGGGATGAACCATGGTTTGTGTAGGAAACTAAAAAAAAACATAAAATTTTTGTTATTTGTGTGGGATTTTTTCTTCAAGACTTCAATTTTGGAGAGATTTCGGGGAAGGTTTGTGGGGAACGCTAGACAGTCATCTGGCAACACTGTCGTGCTTGCTTGTCAGTGGCCGGGGGGCGAACCACCCGTAGTACTCTTTGGCGAACCAGGTCGAACCCAGTTGGCATATATTTTTTCATACAATTTTAGTGTTTGGCGTGATTGTGTAATTTTATTTTATTTGTCAGCTAAGTATTAGTAGCTTTTTGAACCTTCCTTTTGATCAGCTCAGAGGCGATAAAGTATCTATCAGAAAACCTTTCTTTGTGCTCCTCTACGTATCTACTCTACCTCGACATCTGATATATACAATTCCATGTTTCCATCTTCAGCTGTATCTTCTGCGTATTGTCTGTCAGTCAGTGAGTCACAGAACTTCTTGAGCTTGACTTGGTAAAACGACAGTTAAGAAAAACCACCAAGTAAAAGATTACGGGTATTTCGTGCGACACCGCCACGCTCCGTCGCGAATACTTGCGTATTATTTTTATACATAAATATTATACATAAATAATTTTTCAGCAAAACATTATGAAAGTCAGGTGGTAGGGAAATGGGAAATAGTTAAACAGATAATAAGAGAAACGATACATTATATTGTAGGAAAACTAATAATTAGAATGACATATTATCAAAACTTTGTTGACGACGGTCTATTGGTATATGCCAATAGACCGTCGTCATACAGGGCCAGAATAATATTCTCCTTTCCTTGTCTTCTTACAAGCAAACAGCAAACAGAGGTCAGAATTACTCTGCTTGAATCCTGCCTTTACGATGTAGTCTGTGATGCATCTGTTCCAACAGAGTGGGGCTTGCTTCAGTCCATAATAGCTCTTCTTTAATTTGCTCGTCAGCATAACCACCTTCTGGCGGTTTCATGTAAATGTCCTCGTCTAATGTGCCATAAAGGAAGGCTGTAGACACATCGAATTGTGTAAGCTTCAGTTTCTCCCTTGCAGCTACGCTCAAGACGGCTCTTATCGTGTAACTCCTAGCTACTGGACTAAAAGTTTCATGGAAATCAATATCTTTCTTCTGCGAATATCCGTTTATCACTAGCCGAGCCTTGTATTTATCAATAGAGCCATCCGGATTGGTCTTTATTTTGAAAATCCACTTGCTTGGGATGGCTTTTCGACCTTTTGGTAGTTCGACTAGTTCCCGTGTTTCGTTATCTCTTAACGAGTTTATTTCGGTCTCGATAGCCTTTGTCCACTTTTCTTTGTCTTTACATGACATTACCTGCTTATAGGTTTGGGGTTCGTATAAATTGTTCGCTTTTAAAATTGGTGTTGCAACTGGCTTGCATTCTTCCATGCCAAATCTCTCCAACAGGCGGATGACGTATGCTTCCTGATGCAGCAAAATGGAACCATCAGAGTACCTTTTTGTCTCAATTCCTAGAAAGTAACATGCGGCTTTTACTGCTATCTTGAAATGTGCTTTCAATTCATTCAGTAAACAGCCAACCATTTTCTCGCTGGTATATGCCAATAGACCGTCGTCAACAAACGTACCCTATGACAAAACAAAGGTATCTACTGCATGCAGGCTGGTAAAACTGCGAAGTTGGCTTTAAATTTGAATGTCGTCGCCACCTGATTCTAATCAAGGTGTCCGTATGTTGTGCCTTTAGAATCAGCCGATTTTCTTCAAAACAGAAAAAAACGGAAAGATGAATACTGGCTTCTTCCGTTCGTCCCAAGAGGTGCGCGCAGAACTCGACGCTCTGCCGTCTCGGGTCTGTTCGCGCGGTGGCTCCCGCCCGTCCCAGACCACCAATTTTTCCGCCGCTCACAGACCACCAATTTTTCCGAGATGTTTTCTAAATGTGGCATGTGGGTTTCTAGGTAGTTAAGGAATGAAACTAAAGGTCACTTTACACATTTATTTCACGAGACACAGAAATCAGGGAAGTAGGTTTTAAGGTCTCTAAAGTACTGGTTCACTGGTCACCGTAGTTAGTAGAAGAGAACGTTACTGCCCTGGGCTTGGCTACGCCGCAGCACTTGGTCCGGCGTGAGGTCACAGGGCAGGCAACAGTGTTGGGGAGCGACCTCAGAGATCACTCGACGTAGGCAGCACCACGCAGGGATGCACGACCGCGTGTAGGACCGCGCTCGGTAGTGGCCTCAACACGTGGCGGGCGTGGTGTCTCGGCACCCACGAGCCACGTGGATGGCAGGTCAGGCGGCGGTAGCGGCCGCGTGGGTAGTCCGCGTGACTGGTCTCTCCAGCGGTAGGGCGGAGGCAGCGATGACGTCAGTCAGCGGTAGGCAGGATAATAGCAGTGTAGCCTAATCCTGGAACCCTGGAATCAGCGCAAGGCGGGTGCTCCCTTAAGCGTTGTGCCAGAACTGCAAGCCTCCGTCAATGTGTGCGTCTCCCAGCCGTAAGCCCAAAGCAAGTTGGATGGAAGAAGACTCACCCGTCGCGGCGGCTGACAATAATAGGTTATGCCGTGCACATGCCGAGGGCATTATCGGAGGTCCCTCGCCGCGTGGCCAGGCGATTTAAGCGAACAGCAAGGCACAGCACGGCGAGACAAGCATAGCGAAGAATGCGAGAAGCATGCGCACGCATTCACAGAGATGTGCAGTAATGGTGACAGGTGATGTGGCAGAAGCCACTATCGGTAAATAGCTTTCTCGACAGTCATAGTGGGGCTGCCAAGAACAATTACAATAGCTGCCAGAACGCGCAGACAGAAATACATAGAGAATGCGATCTGACAAAACACAAATAAGAGTATAGGTAATCACACTGAGCACTTACCCGTTTATCTCGGGGTTATGTTAATTTACTGCTTGATGCGAAGGAAAGAGGACGTTAGGTTTTTTTTTTTTTTTGGGTATGGCATCTCGTAGTTGACCTTGAGAGGTCGTGACTACTTAACCGGACTATCCTGTGGCTGCCTTAAGCGGACTCAAAGCCTCCAGCCAGGGGCGTAAAACTACTTATATTATTAAGCGAACGCTCGCTAAGGGCACCCCCTGTGGGGTACGGACCTCGGCTTAGGGCATCGCTGACGGGAGGACAGCAAGATGGGACAGGCTGGATCAAGTTTTGTTGATTATTATTATTCGGGGAATTTAAAGCTACAGGCTCAGCTACGGCGCGGGCTGACACTTCGTCGAGCAAGGGTCGGGGGGGACAATTACGTCGGGATCTTCGCGAGGAACCTCGGCGGCGAGGTCGGAATGTCGGTCTGTGTTTGTGCACTGTACTGGTGGCCCTACTGCTCTCCTGAATGAGAGTTATGTGGTCATCGGGATCGGTGAGGACATGCTTGGGACGGCGGAGGACGTTAGGCGTCCAGCAGTGATATTTATAGCGCAATCCATACCACGACACCGCGAGACGTGGTGGGAATTTGAAAGATTTAGGGATGGCACTCTCGTAAACCGTAACTAGAGACGTGCGTTTTAGTTGATCTGTAGGAAATCGACTACAACGATACATTACGCTCTCCGGTGCGTGATACGTCTGCAGTGAATCAGGAGAGAGGTTGTAGTTTCTGCCTCCCTTTACGCTATTTGCGAACTCCCGCACAGGAAGAGGCGATGACGTTTCACATGCCCACTCACACCCAACGACCATGGACTGAACCACGACCAGGAGTGAGAGACAACCTGCGGCGAAAAGATCACGGTACTGCCCGAACAGGAACTCGTCTATTGTGACCTATTCGTCGAGGTAAGTATTTAGTTACCACAATGACACAGGCGACGGCTCCTACTCCTATACTGTGCGGTACAGGTGCTTTCAGATATGCTCATAGGTAGAGAACTATGTCAATTATTAACTGTAATGCAAGAGAGGACGTGACGTATCCAGTCAAAATTAAATGACAATGATTTCTGGTGGTGGTAGTATTGCATTGTCGTTTTCAAACTAGTTATTTCCTTTAGTGTTTTCCTCTCATGGATTGAGCTCGTTTTTTGGTGCTCATAATTTGTGGGGAATAAATAAGTGTTAGGCCTGCTTTTACATTTAGTAATGCCCTTTTTCACGAACAACTACGCAACACCTGAATGCGCTCTGTTCTATTTTCAACTCTCGGGGCTAAGCCGACCGTTGAAAATACAATAGAGCACTTTTAAGAGGCAATTCATTCAAGTGTCACGTAGTGTTAGTGAAAACGAGACTATTCTCACTGCAGGCTGAGTTACAAAATATTTGTCTAGGCATAAGTTTCGCGTTTTGTCGAAGATGAATATGTTGAAGCCAGACGATGCAACCAAAATGAAAGTTCACAAAGTTACCAAGACAATCGTCACATCGCTACATATATATAAACCCGTTGGACCTTACAGGTTTGTTATTTTTAGATCATGTCGTCATAGGTGAGGTTATGGTTCACTACCAATTTAAATAAAAAGTACGTTAGGCACGACATAAATTTGAGTTGAGTCAAAAACAAACCTAATTATTATGAACTGCTAGTCAATGATATTACAAGTAAAAAAAATCGTTTAAAACACGCTTTTATAACGCATAAAAAATTTTTTTGAAGTAAATTGACTTGTATTCGTTCGTCTTTTAAATCCAATTATTAAATTAAAATGGATAGAGCGCTTTGTTTAAATTAATTAAAAATACATACAATTATAAAGCGCTTCACGCTTTTTGATTTAATCGCAATGATTTGTTTAGAAGAAGAACTAATACAAGACAATTTAATTATTGAATTGCATAATTTGTAATTCTTACTTATCTCACACAATGACTTATTCCTAGTTAATATTTTCTTGAAATCATATACCTTTGCAATGCTTGTAAATATGTGGGCACCTTGTACTTATCACGTTATAGATTTATCTGTCTTTGCTTTATTTTAAATTATTTTTACCTATCGTGGTATGGTATTTTTATTCTTGGTGATTCGTCTTCACAAATAAAAATATAATTAATGTATACAAAATATTATTAAACATTTTAAAAGAGTAACGGTGGAGTTTCTTGCCGTTTTCATCTCCATACGAAACTACATTTTGGAAGGAACGCCTAGAATCAATTATATTTAAATGTAAATGTTCAAAACTGGCTTTTAGTGAAATTTGAAATAAATGCTCTGACTTTGAAATTATTTTATAATTTTAAGTGCATCATAATAGCTTGTTTTTTTTTTTTTAAACAAACTATGTAAGTACACATTTTTTTTATTTTTAGTCCAGTATATTCTTCATTTAGTTAATAAGTCTAAAGTTATGACTTAAGTGGTTTACTAGGAGCTACTGAAGAGTTCCACTATCACCTCATTGCTCCATCATAAGACCATCGTTACCAAGCCCAATCTATTGGACTCGTCAAATCAAATCATATGAGCCCAATCTCGAGAGGTTGACTAGTAGCCACTGAAGAGTTCAATTTTCCACCTCCTGGCTCCTTCATCAGATCAGCTCCAAGATATCAAATTATAGTTTTGTCATCCGAACTACATATACATACAAAGTTTCATTTAGATACGACAGTAAAATTAGAAGTAAGTAGGTTAAAATTGACTTCTAAGATTTTTTACATTGTTGGTTATTTAGATAATTAGTCACAAGTGAAGCTAATAAAAGTGTGTTATAAATGGTATTTGCCCTACTACCCATACTTTCAAATTCGTCCAGATGTGCCATCGCAACAATCATGATCATTTACGCGACTAACATTATACTCTCCCCACTTCCATGCACCAGAATTTTTTTTATGGGTTGAAGATCAAAATCTAAAAACCGTCCCTTATGGTTTTGACATGACACTGTAATTTTGGACTTTGACATGCTTTATCTTTGAATGTCCTCTTGGATGCGGCGACTGACTCTCACTTTGATGCTAATCGAATAATTAACTAGTTACTAGGGAAAAATTAAACTTTCATCGCAAAAATCGAGCAGTACCTACTTCCCGTACCTACTAAATGCATCTCTTAATAAAACGATTTTTTTATAAGTGACTTAAGAAACATTACTTATCTATTACTTTTTGAGATATGGTTTATTTTTGTGTACAAGCGCGGAAATAACTTTGAGAAATAAGTCACATCGGTATGGTTCTGTCCAAAAATGACTAAGTAAAAGAACGATGGAAGGTTTATTTAAGAAAAACGAATGAACGAAGATAATAAATGGAATGGTGTGTTCAAAGAAGCTGCTACATGTAAATATCGGTTTGGTGAGGGAAATTAGTATGGATGAAGTAAACAATGCAGTTAGCATACAAAATGGAAAGGCCATGGGTCTAGTTAATGTATGGGAGTGTATTAAAGAAGGAAGGGTGCAATAGTTCGCTAGTGCCCATCTTCAAGAATAAAGGTGAAATAAGGTGATGTACAGGACTGCAACAATTATTGATGGTTAAAGCTTATGTCACGTACTAGGGAGAAAGTAATAGAGAAAAAACTGCGAGCAGAGAGTGAGATTACCCCTAACCAATTTGAGTTTTTGGTCGAAGAGCAATTTTCTTTTTTTACACCTCGCCAATTGTGCGAGAGGTACCGCGGTGCACACAAGGACTTGCAAATGGTGTCCATTAATCTAGAAAAAGCGTATGATAGGGTACCTCGGGATGTGTTGCGGTGGGCCTTGAAATATAAAGGTTTGTCCGGGATTATGAATAGTTAAGTTGTGCTATGTACAGCCAATCTCGTTCCTACGTCCGGTCGGCTACTGGCAATATCATCGAGCTCAGTGTGGTTGTAGGCATGCACCAAGGGTCGACTTTAAGTCCTTACCTGTTGATTATAGACGCTCTGACGTCGACCATGCAGAAAAAGATACCCTGGTGCTGGGTCCAGATGACTATGTTCTCGTCGGTAAATGTAGGCTCGAGATCCAGAGTAGATTGGAGAGATGGCAACAGAAGCTAGAGAATGTTGGCTTGAAAATCAGCAAAACCAAAACTGAAGACTTATACAATGTTCTGCGATTTCAGCGGTCTGTCCAGTTCTGATTTTATGGTATCTCGTCTTCCGGTATCTCCGTTCACTCGTGCAAAGCGATGGCTAAGTAGATCGGACTATTAAGCACAGAATTCACTGGATTAATGAAATGGCGACAGGTCACGGGAACAATCTGCGACTCCCGAATACCCCTTAAACTTAAGTGGAAGATTTAAAAAACAGTGGTTATTAAGACCTGCTGTCATGTATGGATCAGAATGTTGGGCCACTAAAGGGATGAACGAAAGACAATTGCACGCAGCTTATGTGGCAAAGGGATAGAATAAGAAATTAGTACTTAAGGGGATGTCTGAAAGTGGCACCGTTTTAACTGAAAAACTTGTGTGTGAAAAACAGTTGACATGTGATGTGAGAGGAAAATGTCGTCAGAAAAGTTTTGAGTATGAATGTAGAAGATGGCTATAAGATTAAGGGAAGACCAAAGAAACGATGGATGGAGTATGTGAAAGATGAAATGGCTGTAAGAGGAGTCACTTCCGAGATGACGACTAATAGATGAGTATGGAAAAAAATATTATGTTGCGCCGACCTACGACATTTCCAGTATGAGCTGACTTCTCATTGTACGAAAAACCTATCCAATGCGAGGTCAGCTAAATCTGGAAATGTATACCTAGCTTGATGTGTAGCCGTGTGTACTTACAAGTCTATGAAATACAATGCTTATATTTTAGGTACTACTGTGTTCAAATTCTTAAAGTTTTAGTTTTCGCAAAATCTACATCATAATCTTATATGGATAAATTGAGCGTTTTTATGACGAACTGAGCAATTTTCAATTATTCCGTCGTTTTCAGCCAAGCGATATTGGCGGATAAAACACTTTATGTGTCTGGGGTACTAGGTATGGACCCCCAGGCACAGTTGGTGTGTGGCGGTGCCGAAGCACAAGCACGACAAGCTCTCGACAACCTGAGTCACGTGCTAAAGGCCGGCGGCGCTTCTCTCGAGTCCGTCGTGAAGACTACCATCCTGCTAGCTCGAATGGACGACTTCCAGGCAGTAAACCAGATTTACGCAGAGTGTAAGTTCCTACCTACTTATATAGAATCGTCTTTGAGTTTTTCGCAACTATATTATTCGACAACACAAACGAACATACATCAACGAACAGCAACGGAAAAGTTTGTACATATTCATGCTAGTCTGAAACTATTAGGGTTTCATATTATTCGAACTTTCGTCTGTGTTGCTAGTGCTAAGAACCGTGAGGTTTTAGTACATACATATCATACCATAGGATACTCGTACAGCCGAGCGTACAGCATACAAAATGTGCTAAGTTCCGATTTTGAGTGGTGGAGTGGATCAGGTAAGTTTGTGTATGTTCAGTTTTTTAAATGTACGTTTTTTGTTGTGCAGTATAATCAATTTTCATTCTTTCTTTTCTTTACTACGTAACTACGTTTCTATACTTAAAACACATACTTGACCTGTAGTCAAGTTTACGTTAAAAGCAGAGGTCGGAATCTGCCGGTCATTCCAGGTCCGGATTTGAGTGACATGATTCTGTAAGAAATATTAATATAGTGTAATGGTATTTTGCAAGAAGTTCTAGTATTTATAATAGTAAATTCCTTGTTATTTTGAAATTCTAAACAAAGCCAATCCAATCCCCCACTACTGTCACAATACAATTTAAAAAGAGAATCATATCACTTCTATGCGGACCTGTAGTGCTATTCTGTAACCATCTCACCGTGAAACCTTAGGTGAATTGAGCGTAGAGTGAGCTGTCAGTGCTACTGATGCTAGGAATTGACCAAGACGGGATGACACTGACAGCCAACTCCACGCAAGTCTTCATGGTGAGATTTTCACGGAATCGACATGCTGGAACGACCGGCAGATTCCGAACTATGGTTTTATGAAAGAGGTGTTATGTAAGAATAGACCTACCACCACGTTTATAGAGCCAAAATAAACTTTATGAGAATTTTCGTGTTGTCAGTAATTTATATTACCTACGATAAAAAATTTCATCATTTTATTTGCTTATCAATACATTATGGTCTGTGTATGGAGGGTTATAAAGTGTTGGACTCTTACCCAGTGAAACCTTAGGAATGCACCTTTCCAATGTCGGCCAACATTGTGATGGCTCGCAACGTCGCAATAATTCTGCGAAAATTGATTTGGCGGCAAGCCTCATGTCCGCCCTGGGACATTGACGCTAAAATTCTCGTGACACTATGTGTGGCGCCGGGCGGACTTGTAGCGGGGCCAGCACTTGATTCCTCGTCATGTCTAGGTAGACAGGGCTGAGCTTCGCCAAGTCCTAGTGGTGGGTGCAGTGACTTGCCCAACTCATGGCACGCCGCAATAGCAGCGGTAAGACCCGTCATGAAGTAGAGGCTGAAGACGGCATGTTGCCATTACTTTCCAGATGACACATGACACAGGTGCTCACCAGACATAGGGGCTTCGTAAAGTACCTTCTTGTGCCGTATTTGGCCGGAACTTGGAGCCGTCGCTCGTTTGCCACACAGCGCAGCACACTTTGGAGGAGTGCCCAACTTAGGAAGTCCTCCCTCCCTATCGGCAGCTATGCACCTGGAGGTGACAGACTTGGCGAGTGTTTCGCCTGAACAGACACAGGCCCGAAACGGCGGAGCGCCGTTTTCCATGCGCGCCCCTCAAGATGAACAGAGGCAGTAGAGTGACGCCCGCAGAGGGTCCGACAGGCCCCTGATCACCTCACATCCATGAGGACATAAAATAAGGCTGGGGTAGCAAAATCACACTCGAATTGCAAGATTTTATAAGATGAGATCCAATTGGTTAATTCCAATTGGCCTCCGCTCCGCTCCGCCTCGGTGGAGTATCTGATTTGAATGTCTTTGAATTTTAAGGCATTTCAGACCTTTACAGGCGCGCGTTCGTTCCACCAGTAGAACGAAAACGAACCAGTGGGCCAGTCAGTTAAAGGAGCTATTATAAGCGCAACTACGCTTATCTATTACCTACATACAGGTGGATCTTTTGGTCCCACTGGTCCCACACATTCACGATCAACAACGTACGTTACTGGCCTTGAATTTGAAAAAAAAAGGTGAGTTAAACCGTTGAAACCTTGATAAACAGAAGAGTGTATTACTCATTCCCAGAATGTATCCTGAAAGGGATTTGTTTACACTTTTATCGGATAGTTATAGCCTACTTCTGGAACAGACTTAAAGGTAAGTACCTAACCTAACCTAACCTTTTTTGTATAATGGATATCGTTTGACATTGACATATTCCAGTTATTTTTTATAGCTTGGAATTAATGGTGTCTTCAAATTAATCGTGTTGTTATTTTATTTAACAACTTATCAGCACACATAATACCTACCTACTCGTTTATCTTTTGTTGAATATTGATGTGGAATGAACTGATGACCCCGTTCGAGTAGGTACTTAGTAAATTTATTCACGATGAGTTCAGAGCCAGAAAATATTGACACTACGCCCAAGACAGACGCTTCACCCAAGATGAATACGCAAAATCCAGACGATACAACCAAAACGAACGTTCGTAAAGTTACGAAGACGATCGTTACCTCTCCAAATATCTATAAGCCCGTTGGACCTTACAGGTTTGTTATTAATTTCTAGTTAAAATTAAGTAGTACGTTACCTACTTTACGTTACTAGGTGCACACAGGCAGATATTTTGTTTATCTATATTTTACGTTGGGATTGCGCGGTACCTTTACGAGGAAAAACTGTATAAACGTTGAATCACACGAACACTACTGTAATCTAGTAATATGTAGGTAATTATGGAGTGTATTTTTTGCTTTGATTCATATGGTAACTTTTAGACGTTCGTGCGTCTATGTTCGTGTCTAGGCAGACAGTTTCTTTACAACGACGGTAAATAGGCTCGCGAAGGAATGAAGGAGAGTAATATTCGTTGTCTTTTTAATGTTAGAGACAGCTAAGTATTTTAAGTTACTTGGTGTAGTGATAGGCTATCTAAATAATGTACTTAGGTAGGTGCTTAATAAATAATGCGGTTACAGCCAGGCTATATTAGCGGACAAAACTCTTTACGTGTCGGGAGTATTGGGCATGAACCCTCAAGCACAGTTAGTAGATGGAGGCGCCGAAGAACAGGCACGACAGGCTCTTGACAATTTGAGGCACGTGCTGGAGGCCGGCGGCGCTTCTCTTGAGTCCGTCGTGAAGACTACCATCCTGCTAGCCCGAATGGAAGACTTCCAGGCTGTTAACCAGGTTTATGCAGAATGTAAGTACCTAGATATTACAGATGCTTTTATCGGCAACCATGCAGAATAACTTTTTGTCGAATAATATCAAGTTGCTTTTCACCTCAATCAGAAATATTCCGTGTCCATTACCGATCTTAAACAAAGTGCGTAGTTATCTTAATAAATTGTGATATAGACTAAGCGTAGAGTGACACTCAAGCGAATTTAATTTTCAATGCAAATGATAAACCTACGTGTCGTTCTTTCGGCCTGATGCGTTGTAGTTAATTAAAAGCATTGTAATTAATTGTAAGCGTAACATGTAATTGTATGTCCCAACTCGAAATTTTCTGCGAGTGTGTCACTACTCGCTACATAATTCTGGGCGTCCAGCGTCACCAAGCCGAATTCGTATGTTTTACGCGCTAAAAACTTATAGTCCTAATGCGATGACAATGCCGGTGGTCACATAATAGTGATGACTAATATTAAAAATGTTCGTAAAAAAAATGTAATTTCTAAGAAGGCATGAGATAATCGAAAAAATCTGTTAGATCGATGTAAATATGAAGAAGATCACGCTTTCAAAGTTTTTACAGGGGATTATTCCCGTCCTTGTCGTGCGGTACGGACAATGTACGGCGCTAGTATGAAACTACCTAGTGGTGACGTAACTTCTACGATAGTGCGGTCGTTGTCTAACACTTATTTTAAAACGTTTATAACTTGGCAAGTTTTTAAGATTTTACACTTGTAATAGCACATTAGCACATGACACTATTTGGAAACAAACATTTTTTTGAGGTAAAAAAAAAATTTCATCATCCCTTTCGGTTTCGGAACTTTTTGAACAATGATAAAATTCCGAAATCGTTAGGTTGCATGCGATAACTGGTACGCTGTCAGTCCGATCTTTCGCTTTGATAGCCGATGGTGGTGGTTACATCTGCGTGTTTGGTGTCAAGCGCGAAGCTTCGTGACGGTAAACAGTTACTGCAAAGTTTGAGCAAACAACAGCACAGTAGGTAGTCTCACCGGGATTATCTTTTTTCAGGTATTAGATATGTTGTGTGAAAAGTCCATAACGATATCTTGTGGGAAAATTAAAATAATGACTGTGAAAGTCAGTTTTTGCAAATATTTTGTGAAATACTTGTTTTACATCAATATAAGTATCAAAAAGTTTCTTTCTTTCCAAATAAACGGCTCAGAAAATGTCAAGTAAAGCGCAGACTACTGTTCTAAATATTAAGCCAATAAAATTATGTTTTATGCTCGTTGGGTATTTTAACATAGCTATTGCTATTGCTTGCCATGTCAGGCATGTTTAAATACCCTACGACCAATATAATACCTAATTTAAAAAAAAAAAACAGAAAAAACTATACCTTTATATATATAAATGGTAGATAGGTGCCTCTATCTACCATTTGATCAGGGTTTTCTACTAACATTATTCCTTGCTATTTAAAAGTTTGTTTAAATATAATAATTAAGTAGCATCTTACAAGTTCGCAGTCAGACTTCTGCAAATTTGTAGCAATTCCACATTCTTATATAGGTTATTTACAAGTTCACGATCAATCCAAGTTGCAGATGCAGAATGCTAATTACGCAATCGAACTCTTTATAGAGGTCGCAAAAGTCCAATAACAGCTAGTGTAGTGCTTTTTCCCGGGCGTTTTTTTTTCTGTATAGAGATAAATGAAAGATAGATGTTTTTTTATTAAAGTTACGTAACATTTTACGAATACGAAATTTATTTTCTCGCCCAGGCGTGAGGAATTTAAAGCTTCAGTAGTTGGGGAATTAAATCAAATAATTCTTTATTGACATAATACGTTACAGTCTTGTTTGAAACCTCTAACTCCTGAAACTTTTTTTTTTCATATGGAATATTACCAAAATGTTTTCATACTCCTGTGCTACTTCTACATCTGAGTTAACGGGCCATGTGTGATGTGTCATGTGCAGAATCTAAATTAGATTCATTATTACGCTGTTTTTTCCTACCAGTTTTTTTCCAGGTGGTTTTGGTTTTATCATCAACTGATATTATTTTGTAGCTTTTACTTACATGCAAACACCAATTCAATGACCTAGTAATACTCTACTACTAGTCAGACACTAGTATTGAGTTATTATTTTTTTAACACATCGTCCATTACAGAATCAAACACAGATCTAATAACTTGATGTTCGAAATGCTCAGTGCCGTATCCGACATTGTCGGTACCAATTAAACTATTTCTACGTAGCCAAAATCATATTAAAAAGCGCCAAATATTACAGCGAATACTTAAAGGTCCAAATAAGACAAGGACATGTCGGTTTCCTCACGATGTTGTCTATCACCTACAACTTGTAAGTCGTGCCTGGGCGCAGTCTGGGAGTGTCCAGCAGTGGACTACGATATCCGACATTGTCGGCGCCCACCTAACACTATTAGACACACTATTAGACATCATGCATACAATTAGACACTAGAACATTGCTGATGAGTTCTGGCGGCATTTCTAGCATAGGTTTGTCCCTGGAATCATCCTCCTCTCCGCATCCTCAGCCTGCTCCACAAAAATTCATAGGCGGCGAAATCGATGGGCAAATTAAGGCGGCACGTAGAAGCGGGCGTCTTACGATCTGTGTAGTACTTATTTGACGGTATGCGTCAGACACAGTAGGTACTATCGAGGACAGCCACGCATGACCCTTTTCAAAACATTTTCGGCTGCACGTTGAAATCGTAGGTTATCCCGCCCTTTTTCTGTTTGACCAATGAATGAAGGGTGACCGTTTTTTTAAACGTTAATTGTTTTAGTTTGACCAATGATGAAGATTGTCTCTTTTTTTTATAATGTGCGCTGAAGCGCTATTGGTGGACGAAAACAATGCAGGCGGGGGTAGCCACTGGCTTGTGCACAACAAAATCCCATAATGGGGGTCATGCGAAAATGTCGTCGATAGTACGTAGTGCACCCTCAGCGGACAGCCAGGGACGAAACCCGAATGGCTAACATGCGGAGTTACCAATCTATTTAACTGTGTGTTAAGCAAACTGCCATACACTTTAGCAGTAGCAGTAGCAAGATCAATAGGCCGGTAGTTACTCTTATCAGTACGGTCACCAGTTTTATTCTTCACTACTAGTACTTCCATTGTTATCATAAAGTCGGCTGGCAGGTAGGAATGGCTCACGCACAGCAAGTAGAATAACCAACCAAGAAGCGACACGCTTACTTTACGCTTTACTGTGTTGCTAAGTGTACAAATACGGTGTGAGCAGGGGCTCTCGGTACCGTCCGCGGCAATGGAGAAGTCGGAAGTGTATGTATGCGTGTGTGTGTGTTATGTGCTGACGCTACTCGTCTTCGTGCACACATTCACAGCGTGTTTGTACACTTGGTTACCACCAGCGAAGCGCGCGTCGCTTCATGAGATTAAAATACTGTAACGTGTATTTGTCACTCTCGTCCCCTCACCCTATCCGCGCGGGTGTCCCTCAGGGCTCTGTGATAACTCCTCTTATCTTCACGCTGTTCATATCCCTAAGAGTAAAAAGGCTCAGTTGGCTCTCTTCGCCGAAGACACTGCTATTTACAATACGGGTCGCTGTCCCATCGCTATCACTCGTACTCTCCTAATCTCCGCAAACGTCTTAGGCGCTTGGCTCCGGAAATGGAGAATGGAGGTCAACCCTGATAAGAATCGGGCAGTTTTCTTCTAGCGACCGCGTCGTTCTATGCTACTCCGAACCTAAATTGTTTCCATGGTCAAGGTTAACCCGATACTGCAATCAAAGGATGATGGGAAGAAACGTCCCCACCATATAACAGATTTGAAATAAGTGTCATTTGAAGCGTCTAGTAGGATAGATAATTTTCAACTATGGTGACATCCTTCAAATGATTATATACGATCGACCAAATATTTTCGCAGGTTTTTCTGGGGAGCACGCTTGACTCGAAAGCTACAGTGCCAGTGGGGTCCTTTTTTTTTGTTCAGGCGTGTAAATCCTCATGGATATCCTCCGCCCTGGGGCGGGCGGAGGGGTCTGTCAGACTCTTACTGACTAAAAACCACCCCAGTGTTCCATCTCACACCTACGTCGGGGTCGCGGAAACATATGATTCTTCCGCAACCCCGACTGGTGCTGGCCTGCCTCGGCGGTCCTCCTCGAGTTGGGAGGTGGAGTGTTCGGGGTTGGGGTAAGATAAAGATAAACTAAGATGAAAGATTATAAAGATAACGATTTATCAGTAATACAAATGGGATAACGATTAAAACTAATGAGGTGAATGAGATGAGATTGAGTCGCGCCCGATATGCTATCCGAAAGCGTACTGACTGTTTTACATAGGTAATACATAAAATATTCAAGGCATAGAGCGCGGTGTCGTAATTACCCTGACATGTTCGGTGATTGACCCGAACATGCTCCCGAGGGAAAAAAAGGTGAGGTTAGTATGTAGGTATAGTTAAATGGGTAATGAAATTAATATTAACAAGGTGAAGACAATGTTCAAATAATAATAATAAAAAATAGTACATAACTATTTTAGTATTATTTGAACATTGTCTTCACCTTGTTAATATTAATTTCATTACCCATTTAATAAATAATGTACCCATAATGTTACCTTCATCTCATCTTTTAACGTGATTAGTCACGATGAAGGTAACATTATAAATTAAGCAGAATCACTACAGTGTAAATCAGGAAGGGAAAACACTCGAAAGATCGGTTAAGAACCTCTATCTTCCTTTTTTTTGTAAGCACTCACTAGATAGAGCTAGTCGCTTTGGATCACTTTTCACTGTTTTACTACTAGATTGCCCATTTTTCCTAATTTCACTACACTCAATCACAACACTTTCTGTAACGGTGTGAGGAGATGGCAACGCAGTCGCCGCAGAGGCTGTCGACCGCTCTGCTGTAGAAGTGGACAGATTTCCTTTACTTTGCCTTTCCCGCCAACGGTTAAAACAGTAAGCTGCCACCAATACCAAGATTCCCAATATGATGAGATATCTAACAGTATACTGATGGACGTCGTGGTAGGAGATATTGGTGCTCAAAGGTTCATTCCGCTTCATGATCTCAAGTCTTCTCTTGATAGCTTCAAATTGCTTCAAATTGCTTGATATTGTCTGAGTTATTGTGTTAAACTCATATGAGATTTCTGGCATAGTGATATTTATTTTGTGATTAATTGGAGATATTTCCGCCGAGGTAATCTTTGTCGTCGTACTAATTTTACTAGACAATCTTTTGTTTGAATACACCATAAAATCTTCTGTTTTTACTAAACAACCTTCCCCAACACGCAACAGACCAGCATCTGATAACCTAACTGCCTTAACTTGATTTTCACACAGAAGTTTTACGTTACATTCATTGCAGCATAAATAATAATATTTGTTTTCTGATGTTAACTATCTCCAGTCATTCTTGCATGAGGTAGTTTTAGTTTTACAAGTTCTTGTGCCTGGAATCGTCTCGCAAAGGCTATTATGATCATCTTTCATGTGGTGAATAGGCTTTCTGATATGACACAGAATAGTCACAGAGTTTTGTAACACACATGACTGCAGATCCGTGTCTGTGATAGCTAAATACGAATCCTTTCTCATGTTGATAGCTGCTAATTCAGAGATAGTTTCGACCTTCATCATCATGTGAAGATGCGTGGAACCGGGAAAAGATTGAATACCTCGTAAAGATCCCTTTCAATCAGGGGAATTTTTATTTCTATAATAAGGTATTTGCCCGAGTATTTTGCTCTTACTTTGAGCAAGCTGTAAAGATCTTTGAGATTAAAGTTGTCAACAGGAACTATTAACTCTCCAGATATTTGTGCTGATATTATGCTTAGCTCTGATCTGAGTTGCTTCGGAGATATCAAATGAAAATCTAGTTTTCCGCTATAAATAACAGTTACTGTATCTAAAATTTAGTCCTGGATTCGTCGGTCGAAGGGTATACAAAAAGTTGTTGACAGTGAAAGCCGAGGTTATGAAGTCTGTGATGATAGTTATGTTTTGCACTTGCTGAGCGAGATTTTTATATGAGTCTTGGAGATAATTAAGCTTTTGATTTATTCTTTTGTGATGTTTGTTTATTGTACTCTCCATCCTTTTCATGAGATTAAATTCAGCTTCTACGACCGACGTTTGGTTTTTCCAGAGGGTGTATAAATGGTTTTCATTATGCTTTAAAAGATCAATATCCTTCTCATATTTTTCAGCAAATCGTTGGTCCAACACTCCGAATAAACTATTTGCAACGTAGCCTACTCCGTCTATCAAACCGCGTCGCCGACGTTTCATATTAGTCATAAACGAGTCATTTTTCATGACAATATTATCATAATGTTTAATTTCTTCGGACTCGTGCTCGAGTTTTAACATAACGCCGTCGCAAGGTGTTTGTGTTCTAATCGTAGAGCTAAGGTTTCAAGGTATTTGATATACTTTACTAGTGCCGCCTTTCCTTCTTGATAAGGAGTTGTGTCTTATTTAGACTATTAAATGCCAATCATCTCTAATTAAATGCATATTAGATATTTTGTCGAAGTAGACACTATTGTTTGTCAGCAGGGTAAAATTGTAGGAGGCTTAAGCGGTGTTTATTAGTGTCAGCAAAAATAATGTCAAAGAAAGAACCATAGCTGAGAATGAAGTAGGACGTTTTTCTTCGCCGCTGGCAATTTATTATCAACCTTTGGTTCATTTGGATGTTGATCATTTTTATTTTTCGGCAGTAAGGACAGTTTTACAACTGGTCGTTTTAAGAGCCCTTTTTTGGTTTTAAGTGTCACGACCCTTACGTTTCCGTAACTTCCAGGATGCAGCTTTACTACTCTACCTAAACTCCATTTTCCTGGTGGAAGGTTGTCGTCCTTTATAATAACGATGTCGTTAAGATTGAGATCCTTTTGATGCTGCCGCCATTTGGCCCTTGTAGAAAGCTGCGTGAGGTAGTCAGTCTTCCACTTATCCCATATATCTTGATAGATTTTTTGCGTCAAGTGCCACCGTGTCCTAAGATCATGTTCTGTTTCGAAAATCGTTAAGTTGGGGCCACTTGCTAAGAAGTGAGCGGGGGTCAAAAAGTCCAGATCCTCAGGATCTTCTGTCAGAGGGCACAGGGGTCTGGAGGTAATATATTCCTCGTAGGTTAATTTTTGCTCTCCCACGACACGCTTGAGGTGATGTTTTAGGCTCTTCACTGCAGCTTCCCAGAGTCCGCCAGCAGATGGCCATGATGGGGCGTTAAAGTGCCACTCAATATTCATTTCAGAGATTGTCGAGGTTACTTCTTGGTCCGACAAGATGTTGGAGATTTCGGCAAATTCTTGTTTTATAATTGTGTTGGCTCCTACGAAGTTGTTTCCCTGATCACCATAGATGTGCCCAGGAACTCCTCTTCTAGCAGACATTCGTCGAAGCGCGGCAATAAATGCTGACGCTGTGAGATCTGAGACGATTTCTAAATGTATGGCTTTAATTACCACAAACAAAAACTGCGACATATCCTTTACACGTTTTAATGCCACGACCTTTGTTTGCTTTAATAAATATGTGTCCGGTGTAATCTATTCCAGTGTGGAAAAGGGTCGGTTAGGAATCAATCGTGCTGGAGGTAGATCACCCATGATTTGATGTCGTGGTGTGGGGTTATTTCTTTTACATTTGACACACATTCTTAATCGTTTCTTTGTGACTCTGTTTCCTCTAAGAATCCAGTATTTGTGTCTTATAAATCCAGTAGTCATTTTTACTCCACCGTGAAAAACAAGTTCGTGGGATTCTTCTATGATAAGATCTGCCAATTTCGATTGATTCGGGATTATGATGAGATGCTTCATTTCGGGATCAAGATTCGAATGTTTAAGTCTGCCGCCGACACGGAGAATCTGGCTTTTCTTATTAAGTGGTTCATTACGCTTCAGCCGTGTTATTTCTTCGTCAAAATATTTGTTTTGAACGTGCTAATTAACATTTCTCTTGCTGTCTTTATATTTTGCAGGGTAAGGAAACATGTGCGATTTTTCTTGTAAACAACGATGTCGATGAACTTGTTGATAAGCTAATACTCGAGTTACTTTCCTTAAAGTGCAATATTTTGGTAATAATTGATTAATTATTAAATTTTCGGGTTTAACAATGACCGCATTTACTAGCTCCTTTTTTTGAGTTCTTCGCTAGTAATGCTCGTATAAATCGGCATCTTATGAGATTCTTTAGGGTTATTGTGGTATCCAGTCGGGCCCTTGCCACCACAGCGAATGATTGGCTAATTGAGCAGCAGGTAAACCGCGGCTTGCGCAATCTGCGGGGTTTTCTGTGGATTTTACATAACTCCAGCTCTCTTTAGGGATAATTTCCGTAATAATCCTTACTCGATTAGCCACAAAGGGTCTCCATTTCTCCGGTTCACCACTTAACCAACCTAGAACTGCCGTTGAATCATCCAACCATACACATGCACCTTGTAGCTCGATAGGGATAAGATTATTTTTCGCATAAGTTTTGACAAAAAGAGAGCCCCGCAAAGTTCCAAACGCGGAATCGATTGTGGTTTTTTCAGCGGTATTACTTTTGATTTCCCTGCAATAAGGGTCAGGTGGGTTTCATTTTCTCTCTGTATTTTGCAATACACGAGGCAAGCGTATGCTTTTGTGCTAGCATCGCAAAAGCCATGGAGTTCGATGACTTCTTTTTCCTGGGTTTGAATCCAACGTGGTATTTTAAATAGAGTAATCTGAGTAAGATCGACTTTAATAGTATTCCACTCTAGCGCAATTTCTTCAGGGACAGGGTGGTCCCAACCCAGGTCTGATTTCCATAATTCTTGGAACAAGATCTTAAGTTTTATTGTGACTGGTGCTAGCCAGCCCAAACGGTCAAAAATTTTAGATATTTGAGATAAGAATTGTCTTTTTGTAAGGATGTCTTGAGAGAAAAATTTAATAGGATGAAAGATAAATTGATCATTTTTTGGTTCCCACCGAAGGCCCAAAGTTTTGGTTGACTCCGGTTGCTTAAAGTCGAAGTCTTCTTCTTGAAGTGCATAAGAACTATCTATTATTTCCGGCAAGTTTGCCATTTTCTGAGATTGAACCCGCCAGATTAGAGGAGGTTGATCATCTCTGCTTTGAGTTGTTTAGCTGCTCTCGCTGAATGTTCGCCATGCATGAGATCATCTATGTAAAACGAGCGTTCTAAGATGTCAGGAGCGCAACTTTGTGGATAGTTTGGCCTTGCGTGTCATCATGGCTAAAAAAGGTGCGGCTTTTGTGCCATAAGTAACTGTCGCTAACTGGTATTCTTTTAAAGGTTGAGATTGATGGTTCCGCCAGATAATTTTCTGATATTTCTGATCATCGGGATGTAGCCAAATTTTGCGAAACAAAATTTCTATGTCTGCTGTAAAAGCGTGTCTAAATTGTCTCCATTTTAAGATAGGGCTCTGAAGGTCTTGTTGTAAATTGGGTCCTCGGCACATAAGATCATTGAGGCTGTATCCACTCGAGGTTTTTGCCGAGGCATTAAAGACAACTCGCAATTTGGTAGTTGACTCAGATCGTTGGACGCAATGGTGCGATAAGTAGCAGTCCGGCTGAACGTGTGGCGCAACGGGTGTCATAATGTCCGAGCTCTAGCTATTCAGATATAAACGTTTTATAGTCACGTGCCAGTGCTGGTTGCTTACTTAATTTCCGCTCTATTTGGAAAAATAGAGCAATCGATTTTGTTTTCGACTCGCCTATATTTTCCGCAAAATTTTCTTTGAATGGTATTTTTACGACGTAGCTTCCGTTTTTCCGTCTAGAGGTCGAAGATTGGTAAAACTCGATGCATTTTTGATCTTCTTCTGAGAGCGCTGGAGATTTATGTATGTCCTCCACTTCCCAAAATTACTGAATCTCTTCGATATTATTTAGGATCACGTTGCAATGGTACGTTTTGTAGTTGCCGCTTAAGATCCATCCCAACTGGGTTTGTTGGGCAATGGGCAACATACCTTCTGTGCGACAGATACCGTCCATAAAGATAGTGGAATAGATATCTGCCCCAAATAAGATATCGATAGGCCTACTTTTGTAAAATTCGGGATCTGCTAGAGGTTTTTGGTTAAGAGTAGGCCAGTCTGGCTTAGGTAAAGTACAGCTGGGTAAGTTATTTATGAGTCTATTCATTATATATACGTCCGTTTCAAAGGTGAAATCGCTAGTCAACGACAAACATTTGATGGTAATCATGCCCTTACAGTTGTTTTCCTTATTTCCTATTCCAGAGATTTAACCGTTACATTTCCGTCGCGGTAGTCTTGACAACTGAGGTGCGCTTTCCCTAATAATGGATGTCTGTGATCCTTGATCCAAAAGAACTCTCATTTTTTGGTAAGATCCGTCCGCTGCTTGTACGTTAATTATTGCTGTCGCTAGCAATATTTCTGAGGGTTCCTTAGGAAGCGATGCAACCGGGTTGCTTTCTTGCTGCTGAGATGGCGATTTCGTAATCGTGGCCGCATTTGACCCAGATCGATGTGACGTAAAAGATTCATGCAAAATGGTGTTGTGTTCTTTATTGCATTCTTTGCATTTTATTTCGGAAAGGCATTTTTTGCTTTCGTGATAATGTAAACAATACAAAGGTTCAAGTTAGCAATAGCATTTTTGCGTTCATTAGGTTGCAATTCCAATAATTTTTTACATGCACGAATTCGATGATCATAAGAATTGCAAATAGTGCATTGCTTGCGATAGTTAATTTTGCCTTTGAACTTTGACGATTGCGAAACTTGGTTTGTCGAGTAATTCGTTTTAGGATTGTTATAATTTCGTTTGTAATGAAATTTTCCCTTTGAAAATGATGGTATGTTATTGTTGTTGGATTGAGTTGGGGATGATTTTTGCGTGGAATTTTCCAGCTTCTTACGTGAAGTTTCCAGCATCATAATCTTATTTTCCAAAAAATCAAGGAAATCTTCCAGGATGGGCAACTCTCGCGGGGATTTTATGGATTGTAGATCATCTTCGTATGTCTCCGAGTCCAATTTTTGAGACAATATACATACTAGGAAACGGTCCCAGGAAGACACATCGACTCCCAGATTCTTGATAGCATTCACGCTCTCGTACGTAGTGTCGTGAATGCGTTTTATATAATTCGATAATTGTTGCTGGTTTGCAGGGATATTCATGAGATTGTTAAGATGAGATGTGAAGATCAGTCGTTTATTATTATAACGATGATTGAGGATATTCCAGCACACAGTATAATTATCCGAGCTTATTTGGAGATGTTGGATCAATTTTTCGGGTTCACCTTTGATCTTACTCTTTAGCAACTGCATCTTTTGTGCGTTCGATAAAGAGGGTTTGTTGTGCACTGCTTCGGTAAAAAGATCCTTGAACGAAATCCACTTATTATAATTTCCCTCAAAGGTGAATATCTCCATTTTTGGAGTAGATTTTTCAATATGCGCAACGGACCACATCTTCTTATTGATGTCTTTCTTGATTTTGATATAATATTTTATTCCTCATAATGTGTAAATTGCTCCTCGTACTTGGGGTTTGTTCCGCCATACTCGTTGTCCAGCTCCCAATGAAGCGAATCAATAGCCGCCCAACGAGATTGTAGCGACTTCAGGATGTCTTCAAACTCCTATTTTTCTGTGACGAGATCAAGGTCAATACTGGAATATGTTCTCAAGAAAGCCTTAAAGTGGTAGCTTGCTTTTTGAAGAGACATTCGGCTTTACTCTCTTCAAGAGTAGGGGTTTTAGAAGCAGCGTGAGATGCGAGGTTAGAGGTTTGAGTTTCCACAGTAGGTTGGGACGTAGGAGGTTTCAATTCAGGGGTTTGCGGTCTGTTTGCGAGAGGGTAATAGTTTTGAATAGTAGTTTTAATGGTAGCATATTTTTCCTTCATTTGATCGTATTGATTGGTACTGAAATATATATGAGATTGATCTCCATAAGAAAACAAAGTCATATGATTATTATGGAACTCTGTAAAGTATTGTTCCATGGTAGCTAACGGACGACGTAAGTAGTCGGAGGTCTTGCGCTCTGCACCATCTTTCTTGAAATTGGTGAAGAGCCTGTCTACGGCTTCGATTAGTTGCTGTTGAGTTGCTAAAATGTCATCCATGTCCGACATTATAAAGTTAAAAAAGGAGACCTTACTTGTACTGAAGGCTTCTTTGGAGATCAAATGTCCTTGCGATGGCTGCAAGAACAAACCTGGAGTAACAGCGCGATGAGGTGACGCGATGCTTTCGTAAAAACCAGGTTCAAATCAGAATCAGCAGGATAATGTAATTTTTGGAGAGTAAATCCACTCCGTTCTGTTTGCCAGGGACTGGTAACAAGTTCCAAGCGAGACACTATCACGGTACAGTCAGGAGATACACGCGTAGTGGTCCCGCTCCGACGGCTCGAATGACCAATGTTCGGGGTTGGGGTGAGATAAAGATAAACTAAGATGAAAGATTATAAAGATAACTATATTTCAGTAATACACATGGGATAGCAAATGGGTACAGTGGGGTCCTCACTTAATATCACTTGCAAGGCGGCTAAGTTCGGCCGCTTGTGTTTGAAAAATCTGTCAATTAACAGAACTGGATGAATACCGCGAAACTGGTCTATTTTAGTTACTTTCATAGCATCATGTCTTACGATATTTTGCTGTGGGGACGGCGGTATAGTTATAAAGTTAGTCATAAAAAATAAAAAAAATATGCAAAACTGAATAGAATAATTAAAAATGTAAGCAATTTAGAAAGCAACAAAAACACTTTTCTAAAAATATTGCACTGAGAAAAGAACGTGTTGATCTTATCAATAAGTTTAACAATTATCAGATCAAATTAGAAGACAGCAAAAAAAACTATGAAATTGATACACAGCGCTAACAGTCTGACATACAGGTACTTGAGGGCAGACTTAGTTCCCTTTACATTAAATATGTAGGTTCTCAGAACCAAATTAAAGAACATATCCTTGATTATTTAGAGAAAGCCATCGTAAATTATCTGCGGTCTGATCATAGTGGACAAACGGTAACTTTTAGGTTTAAAACACTTTTACAAAAATTACAAATACAATTTAGACCAATAACTACTGGCAAATTAAATAGGTTCAATAATACCCTAAATAATAAGTTAAATGTTCTGGGCCATAATATGGAAGATGCAATTAATTTTTATGAGGATTTCTTTTCATTAGTCCTCACTGAATTCAATAAAACTTTTGAAAAGAAAACAAAAAATATTTGCCCTAATTTTATATTCAGTGACTGGGCAACTAGAGGTATTAGGATTAGTAGGGAAAGACTGTTCGAGCTGTATGGCCTTATGCCTTACATTAACACTGAAACTTTCAATAAGTATGTTACTACATATTCCACAAAAATTAGAAATACCTGCAAAATAGCTAAGGCCCTGTACATTAGCAACAAGATCAAATCAGCAGATCAGAGAAACTAGAATTGTTGATAAAACGGTTTTCTTGGGGATCACGCTCGACTCAAGGCTGCAATGGCATCCCCATTTAACATCTCTTGCAGGACGGCTAAGTTCAGCAGCATATGCTGTAAGAAAAATCCGTCAGTTTACTAATGTTAGATACCGCGAGGCTAGTCCATTTCAGTTACTTTCATAGTATCATGTTTTACGGTATCTTATTATGGGAACGCGCTGCAGACATCGAGTCTGCAGCGCGATTCTGCAAAAAAGAGCCATGAGAGCAATATATGGCCTCCACAGGCGCGATTCTTTAAGGGAACTGTTTAAAGATATTAACATCATGACCGCACCTTGTCAATATATATATATATATATGAAAACATCATGTACGTTAAGGGAAAAATATAAACGTAAAAGAGGTGAAAGACACAACTATGGGACTAGAAATAGGGACCAATTGGTTCAACCGGGATTCAGGCTGGCTAAAGTAGATTCATCCTTCATGGGGTACTGTTTAAAATGTTATAATAAAATACCTCCCCACATACTCCAACTGAATGAAACGAAGTTTAAAACTTGTATCAAACGCACACTATGCAGCCAAGCATATTATAATTTGGGGGATTACATCTCTGACAAAAATGCTTGGCTCAACGCTGGATCTGCTCCACAAGGGTGCATAAACAATTGATTAGCATTCGAAAATATTGTTGGAGCTGCTGTTGATTAGCATTCGAAAATATTGTTGGCTGCCACGGCTTTTTCGATTTCCGATTTTTTGTTTTTGTTTGTATTTTATATTTTTCATTACGGACGCCTTTAATGTGCACGTCTTTCTACATCGTTCTCACATGTATAATTTCAACAAGAATGATGTAACAATTTTTCTGTAACCATGTTATTTAAAAGAGTGTCCATGGAGTTTCTTGCCCGTTCTATAGGTACCTACTTCGCTTTGGAATGGGCAACTAGCTTCATATTTCTGACTGACCGACCCCTTGACAATTAAAAGTGCCTGTAATAGGTTTATTTGAAATAAATGCTTTGAGTTTGAGTTTTGCTGCAGTTATTGATTCTATCTTCATTCTGCAAAAGAGGGCTGTCAGAGCCATCTACAACCTCCGCAGAGGCGATCTAGAACTGTTAAAAAAACATCGTCACGGTACACTTAAATGTCTCACTGATGGTGGCGTGGGTGTTGGATCATTCGGTTCTCTACAAATTGGTTGAGCTGGATGATGCTGATCCACACGTCATGTTCATGAACGGGTGCCGTCCGTTGAGACTGGCTGCCAAGGCTTATTTTAATTTCAATTTCAACCCTCTATTTTGAATGGTTTATTCATTTTATTTCTTTACAATGTTGTCACTTATAGAAGTGCCAAGAATAATGTAGAAACCCAGGATTTTGTAATATCTTGATTTTTAAAAGAGTGTCCTTGAAGTTTGCACGTTCTTCTCCATAGAAATCTACGTTTTGGAATGTTCAACTATATTCAACTTTCTGACTAACTGACCGACTCTTTGACAGTTCAAAAGTGCCTGTAAATGGTTTAATTTAAATAAATGCTTTGAATTTGAGACTACTGCGCCCCTAAGACGACCCACTGACTCAAAACTACATTATGTTGTGACTGGATGGGTATACATAGATGTAGGTATTAATAGCGCCTGCGTTTTTTATGTTTCAGTTTTCCCAAAAGATTTCCCGGCGCGCGCTACCTATCAGGTGGGTAAGCTTCCTCTGGATGCAGCAGTAGAAATAGAAGCCATTGCACTCAGTGGAGATCTAGTCATCGCCGAGGCGGGCCCCTGCCCTTGCGCAAAGATTTAGTAGAACAGTAGTTCATCTGACAAGGTAACTTAACGATGCCGTGGAACTGTAGTTGTTTTCATTTAGGCCAGAAAACAAACGTAGGTATGTTTGTGAATTATTTATGTATTTCTATAAATTACTTACCAACCGCAAAATTCTTCGTGTTAAGCAAACATAATTATTAAAACGATTTTTTTGTTAAAGGGTTTTTTCTTTGTTATGCCTACCTACAGTTGGCACTTATTAAATTTGCATCTGCCGACAATTACCCAAGCGGCGGAATTTCCGCGTGATTAGGTAATTTTCTTTGAAAAAATTAAGCAGGTACATTAATTTAATTAATTAAGTAGGCGACGTAATTATTAGCGGCGTTAACTTTCGGCATATGTGTTGTTGCTACGCTTTGGCCGCGTCCACACCAAACGTTTAGTCAGCCGCGGCCACGACTACTGTGAGCGTCTAGCACTAAATGTATGATAAAGCCATTTCAGCCGCTGACAATACGTTTGGTGTGAACGCTGCCTTAGGGCTATGAACATGAAGCGTTGCGACGTCGCATCGGCATCGCGTAAGCCGACGTCGGCACCCGAACACGTCAAGTCACGCAACAACATATAAATGTGAACAATGAAAGTAAACATATTCAAAAAGGCAATACGGACCCAGGTAAACTGAATAAAGATGAAGAGATTTTCAGCAATAAGGAAGAGTGTTAAATATATAGAGATTAAAACCGGCCAAATGCGTGTCGGAACACTTACAGTAAAGGATTCCGTAGTTGGGCATGAATGTTACGCATGCACATTAACGGGGGGTTATCCGAATATTCCTGTTTTAGAATGAACTTTAAATAGTCAAATTAGTGTATTTTGATCCTGAATGAAATTTGTATCATAGATACATCCTTGTTTTAGGGAAATTAACGGTTCAAAACACGATAAAATGTAATTTGCTCGACGAAAAAAAAAACGAAACGAAAACTGGTTTTGAAATCGACCCTGATTTCAAAACCACTTTTCGTTTAAAATAATATGAAAATTGCTTGTATCTTATGGTACCTACGTATTTAAGAGGGAATTTTAAGCTTCATAGTTTTTTTTTTAATAACCACAAAAATATTTAAAAATAACAAAAATCGGGTGATTTACTATTTTTGTGTTTCGGCTCGCGCTCAGAGCCCTGCGAGACTTCATCGAGGGTCCTGCATCGAAAAAAAATATAAATTTGCTCTCCCTGCCGTTGTTTAAAAAAAAATAAGTTGTTAATTAAAAGACAACACAATAGATATGAAATTGTGATAGCTCAGAGAAAAAATATCTCATAATAATATTGTGGTTTTCATTCATTTTAATTTTTGTTTTCGAAGATGTGTTATTTCTATGCGGTATGATGACGCTTTATTATCATTTTACAATAGTGTTAAAGTCTAGTGCACACTGTCGCGACGCCACAGCGCGCAGCAGCAGCGCATCAGGGATGTTCGCTGAGGCTCGTGTTATTCGTCATCTTTTATATTATTCGAAAGCGTATCGCATCCCTGGTGTGGCGGGTGCGTAGCAGCGCCAACAGTCTCTTGATGACCTAACCGGGAAATTTTTACTTTTCTAATATCATCTTTAGGTAACGTAGAGTGAATATTGTTGATAAGTTGTTCGTTGAAAATCTATACTAATATTATAAAGAGCTACAATTTATTTGTTTGATTGTATGTAGGGGGTAATCGGTAATCGTAACTACCTGTCAGATTTGAAAAAATATTTTTGCCCAATTCTTGAGGAAGGCTCAAAAGGACCATTTGACAAAGTCTCTTCTCCGTCAGAACCAGAAATACATCAGAACTGGTTTTTTATAAGTACCTCATAATGAGTTTAACAACATGCAAGGTTATTTATTCAAATAAATAAGACACTATTTTTAAATCTGTGACCTAGAGCGGGTGGTCATGAAAACGGTAGTTTACAGCACGGCGGCGCTCGTGGGCTACTTGTATAAAGCTTGCCATGCACGAAGCGATTAGTCTAGTAGATAGCAAGTATTAGCAAGTCCTTTTACCGAGAAGGTGGAAAAAAAAAATAACAGAAGTACAAGGATTAAACCCGATAATCATAGATGTAAGATTTGCAGTCGCTTTTGAGCTCCCATTAAAACATTTTTGAATCACCATTTTGAGATGACGACTTGTTTTTGTGTTGAGCACAATAAAGAGTTTGGAGAAAGGGATCTATTTTATGAACTCGCCTTTCGATATCAAATATCGCGTCGGCGAAAATTGGGTCCTGGGATCAATGGTCCTGCTATGCTACTCTCCAAGAGTCAGTTTCTTGGCTGTACTCGACGAAGAGCCCGTCGTCAAGACAGCCTTGAGATCGACCCAGCGTGCAGCGCAGTGCAACGCAGTATGTGGTCGTCTAAGAACTGTGGCTCTAACCTCCCGTTGCTGTTTCCTAGACGACTTAGGCCTTGCAACATTTTTCTTTAAATCGTAATCGATCAATATCGACTGACTTCAGAGACAATCCGTTAATAGTTGTAACTAACGGCCGTGGCAGCTTTGAGCGCTAGTGTAGCTACTCACAGCTTAGTGAATACCACACTGTTGTTTCGCCGCTGCGGCAGCGATGCGCGCAAGGCTGTTTCCTTACGGCCGAACCCAATAACGTATCCTATCAATCTCTGGTTTTAACGTCCCAATAAAGCCAAAGTTTGCGGCCCTATAACTTGTTGACAGCTATTTATTTGACAGGAACGGATAGAATTGTACTGTCGATGATAGAGATTACAATTATATCTATCCCTGTCAGTAGCGATCTGTTTTTTGGGTTTCGCCGTTATAGAATAGCACTGCAGGGCCTATGCTAATGACATTCAAACCGATAGTTAACAATAACTTTAAACTACTACTTACTTAATACGCATCCACCATGACCGTGACGTATATATTAGAGCCATTTCAAAGTAGACGTCTATGTGCTAGATACTTAACACTTATAGCTATGTCTTTAAACTTTGGCAGAGTAGCGTAGACACTGGTGACACCGCTTTACTCTTGTACCGCCCGCCGCGCCGCCGCCGCCGTTTTTCTGCGATAGCAGCGCGGACGGTTGGGGTCGGCGACTATTTCATAATTATCTGATTAAAGTTTTTTGACTCGATGAATGGGAGATTATGAGGCGTGAATAAGGCGGAGACGGCATAATTTATACGTGTTTGTTGGGTACGGAGTAGCGGCCGTAAGCCAGGTATTGCGTGTGTTTAAAGAACAAAGAGCTTTTGCCGTTAACTCGCCACTAAGCATTATTTGTTAACCCCACTTACATATTTATAGCAGGCCAATTACAATTCAAACAAAAGAGTTGTGCGCAAATGTAGAGCTCTTAATATTATTCACTTCTAGCCATCCGGCCCGCTTCGCACGGGTGCGATGCCGATCTACTGATGTGACGATGACCACATGTCAGAACACCTAACATTCTGTGTCATAGGTAATGTAAGGTTTTACCTAGGTACGTTAAACCTTTCGGAATAAATTCCCTAAATGATGGTGAAAACAAAGAGGTAGGCAGGGTTGTTAAAAAACTGTTTGCAAAAGGTTTTGTTCGTTTTTATTTTTATTTTACCACCGACTTCCAAAACTAAAGGTGTTTTCATTTTATAGCTTTTGCAGTCGGTTTTTTTTTGTAAAACAAAAATGTTGCTTTTTAATTGCGGGCGGGTATTTTGTCATCTTTATTTTGTGTTATTTTTTTAATCGTCAAGTTATTTATTAAGATACCCCACATGATCAGGTGCTCTCAAGAAGTCAAGACTCAAGAGTGTCAGAGACGAAAAAATTTTCTCGAAATCTCGACGAAGCGTAAAGGCTCGTGCACGTGACAAGCGCACAATCGCACTCTATACAAAGGCACCGCGGGTGACGAGCGGTGCTTCTGTGTCGCGTGCGATTAGCGTCGTGTATCGCGCCTGTTTGCAGGAGCCTTGAATAGTTCTCGAGTTAGAACCTTTACCATAAATGCAATCCGTTTTGCGAAATAAAAAAACCGTATGAATAACGCAAAGTGATGGTGGAATCGTCCGTGGGAGTCGTGCGTGACGTCACTGAAATAAGTTCCCTCACCTCGACAAGTTAAACTGTTCTTAAGCTATTAATAGACAAACCTAGCCTATTTTGTACAACATCTACCTTAATCTACGATATTGATGCAAAAATAAGTTTACCAAGGTACCTACATATGTTACGAGTACTATATTTTGTATTAAATACATGGAAAGATGACCATAAAGTCACGACTAGTGGGTAGTGGGGGGTATATACCTACCTACTTATCTAATCTGTGTTGGTAAAATGTGGAATTCAACCTAAAGGTGTCAGGACACCGACGACGTCGCTTCCTCCTGTGAGGAGGCCCTGGACACTACGGCAATGGCGGAACGGAAGAGAGAGGACGCATGCAACCTCCGGTAGTCAAAGAAACACCGAGCGTGTAGTTACTATCAGTCTGGGTGTCTGGCATACTACCTGCTCCCTGCATAACATAACAACATAACATAATATCACGCCTTTAATCCCAGTAGGGGTAGGCAGAGGTGTACCTATAGTACACCCACATTTCGCCAGTTATGCTTAAGTCCCATGTAATAGGGGGCGAGTCTATTGCCTTCCACCGGGCATAAATCCAGACTCCGGGCTGCTACTGAGAAATTCTAAATAAGAAAACCATTTAACACTTTGCCTGACCTGGGAATGGAACGCAGGACCTCATGCTCAGCAGTAGCTCTTGCGACCACTAGACCAACGAAGCAGTCTGTTCCCTACAATTAATAGAAAAGTAATCTTACGTATTTTCTGTTCACTTGTTTACTGACACACAACGCACAGCCTAAAGCCCTGGGTCTAGCATGAAAGTTTGCACGAGAGTTGTTTATAAAGCCAAGGTGAGCACTAAGGAAGGTTTTTTCAAAAATCCTTGTAAGTGGTTGAATAGGGGATGAACGTTTGTATGGAAGTTCGCCATTTTCGACGTTAGAAACGTTGAAGTTTACCTACTTAGAATTCTGTTTCAATGTAAAACTTAGTTGTATCATCGCTTTTTAGAAACTCCGGCGATAGGGGGGTGTCGTCATTTTTATAATTTTGAATTTGAGGCCCTTCAATTGCTATAGGTAAATTGCTATGAGGCAAAATTGATGACGCTTGTTGTTAGTTAGTTCTGAACCTGAATATAGCTACCTAACCTCCGTAGGATTATAATGTTTGGAAAATTATTACTTCATAAATTAATTAAAAGGAAAGTAAGGTCTTTCACTACCTAAACCATTTGCGAGTCAAAGAATGTACTATGTTCGTTTAATAGGAAAAACGCGATGGGGGTGCGAGGTCAGTTTAGCGGGTTGCCTCCTTCCATAATAGGTAGGTAGCTACGATACGATCTCGGGGAGTCGTGGAGCGGCCAGTCGAGCCGAGTTGCTGCGGACGGCTGGTCAAGCGTCCGCCGGGTAGCACACAACATCGCGCCCGAGATCCGCTCAGATACATCTTCCACCAATTCGTCTTTGTACTAATGGCCGCTGAATAACTCTGCATTCTCTCGATCATGGGCTGTACCAGCAGTGCTCCAAACATGGCCAACTCAAGTACGGCAGGTAGGTATGGTAATGTGACATTTGGAGAACCCTTTTTATAGTTACAAAGTAGAGTAGGTAGGTACCAAGATATATTATTTTTCGTGTGTTTTATAAAACTGTGTACTTGATGCACCTAAGCATTCTGATAAAGGATTTTGTGTGACAAAACATTAAAAACATAGTTAAGTGAAAAGGCTCGTACATACTGTCTCGACGTGACAGCGCCACACAAAGGCACCGCGAGAAGCGCGACGACAGGTGCCTTTGAGTCGCGCTGTCGCGTCGCGCGTGTTTTTGTTAGCCTTAACCATCAAATCCTACTTAGCCTTTTGCAGAATTAATCAGTACCTAGTATTATACCTAGATAATGGAAGTGAAAAATAAAGATAAAGTAAAGAGAAAGAGCAAAGCGCCAGGACCACTAAACATTTCGAAAGGTGAGGGGTGAGGCTACAGTGTTTAACGTTGTAACCGTTATGTTTCAGAGAAAAGCATCCAGTTTGAAGAGGAAACAAGTGACGATCATTCGAAAGATACAGAAGAAATAATTTATAGAGCGGGAAATGATACAAACGATAAAACCGTGCTTCCATCGTGTGATACTTTAACAGAACATAATATACAAGTAGTTAGAAATAGATCTACTCCTAGTTTAAAAACAGAAAAAGGTATTGTTGCCCTGTATGCCTTTAGCTTGGCATCATGATGTGTTGGTTAGGCCTCGATAATCACTATAAAATTAATTCTTCGACGTTTTCGAAAATTATGTTATTAAGGTAAATTGTTTTTATTAGGACTAGGTCATTATCTTAGGTACAGGTTTACATTAGAAATATTTGTTTACTCTTCCGAGTACATACGTCATGTTCGTGAACGGGCGCCGTCAGTGGGGACTGATCATCTCTTGGCTGCCACGGCTTGTTTTTTTTAATTTTAATTTCCGTTTTTTTTTTGTTTTGTTTTGCATGTTTTTCATTACGGACGACTTTAACGTGCACGTCTTTCTACACCGTTCTCACATGTATAATTTGAACAAGACTGATGTTACAAATTTTCTGTAACAATATTATTTAAAAGAGTGTCCATGGAGTTTCTTGCCCGTTCTTCTCCATAGGTACCTACTTCGCTTTGGAATGGGCAACTAGCTTCACATTTCTGACTGACCGACCCCTTGACAATTCAAAAGTGCCTGTAATTGGTTTATTTGAAATAAATGCTTTGAGTTTTTTTGAGTTTTTTTTTTTCATTGCACCGACGACTTATTAAAAATAAACAGTTAGGTACCGTATTAATTAAAAGCAACATGATCCCATTAGGTACCTACCTGTAGGTAAAATCTAATGGGAAAATCCGCCTGTGGCAATACAGTACATATGCATTTGTATAAATTCCAAAATAGTAAGTTAGATTATTTTTCATCCTTCGGTTACACGTACGTATGGGGACAGCCATCCCTAATAGTTTCTTCATAATGTCACTACACTATTGTATAGCAGCGCGTCACCTTCCTTCCAATTTTCATCAATATAGTGCTAATAGTCTCCGAGTAAAATGGCTGTGTAACATCCGGACGGACATAATGAAATTATAAAGGTTCCTTTTTCGGTATTAGGCTAAGGGAGGGTCCCTTAGCCTAATACCAAGCGATAGAGAATTATTGTCATTTGTTGTTGTGAAAAATCAACATGGACAAGTGGGTTGTCCATATTGATTTTTCACAACAACAAATGACAATAATTCTCTATCCGTTTAATGGTATCCGTTTAATATCAAAGGTTATGTAGTAAGTTAGGTTATGTAGTAAGTTAGGTTAAGTAGTATTTTTTTTATCTATCCCCGAGTTAGAGAAAAGCCAAAGAAGGGCTATGATTTTTAGCTTAAAACGAACGAAAGATGTAAGTATGTGTTAATAAAAATCATCGCAATAAATTAATTTATAAATTTATTGCGATGATTTTTATTTTCACAAACTTTTATTTAAGTACGGTATTAGAGTTTTAATACAAACGTGCGTCGTGCAGTGTTGTTTAAAATTGTAATAGGTCCCTTATGCCTAATCGAATTGGACGTTGTTCTGCTGCATGTTGTTTTTGAGAAAATGTCGTTTTAATTAAGTACCAAGTTTTAAAACTGCGATGGTTTTATTTCCACTAACCAAATGATATATTATTACTTGTGAATGCAGGTTAACCGACCTTGTTTCAAAGCTTTAACAATAGTTCACTTTATTTATTTTGATTTGGAACTATGTATGTCAAAATTCGTTTTGCCAAAATGTAGCAACTCTTTCGTTTTTTTGCAAAACCTTTAAAATCCTAGTAGCTTGATGCTCAAATTGCTACAGCGGGTTGATAAAAGCCTCAATCAACTTTTACGACGTACTTTTACAAAGTTCGCATATGTACCTGGTCACCCACTATCATGGCCTACTTTAAAATTTCGAAATCTCTTGAAATACAAATATTTGCCGAATTAGCCCCATAAAAAGGTTTTTGCCAATGTAAATTTATCCTTAGGCGGATCTCACTCTACCACGCGCCATGCTCCGGTGCGTGGGACTCGCGCCGCCGCAACTGATTTTTAGAAAAGTAAAAAAAATACGGTTCCGCGCGAGGCATTTGCCTTTGGTCGCGTTGCAGTAAGAGATCCGCCTTAGGTATCCAACAAAGGGAAAATTTTGTTAAACATGGAAGGCAGTTAAATTGTTTTTAAACGTAGGTATATTATGTATAGAAAAACAATCACCATGTTAAATTAGTTTTTAGTGCTTACCAGTGCAGTGTTCAACTTACAAAAAATATGACGGATTTTCCCATACCGACCTTACCTTAACATTACAAGCAGCAGTAGTGTTGGTAGCTAGTACTAAAAGATCCTCTCCTCCCTCGATCAAAATATTTTATTCAAAAGTTTAGCAGTAAGTACCTTTCCCCTGTTCGTAGTAGTTTGAGCAGGAGCGTGACTTGCATGGTATCGGAGTAGCTTTCTTCTGGTTTCAGCAAAAAAATACCACAAACTGTTTCTGAAGCAAGAAAACAGGAAAATTTGTTTCTGCTTGTGACAGTCAGAGGTTTTGCCTCCATGCAGGTCCCGATCCTGCTCAAACTACTACAGTCAAACAAAAGAAAGTTACTGCTTTTATAGTCTGTTAGCATAGGTAAAATACACGTGACAGACCTGGACCAATCGCATTAACTCTAACAGCAAACATCACATATATCAGAATGCTGTGGTCAATTTAAGAGTTAATGCACCTGCGCATTAACTCCAATAGCAAATATCACATATACTATATAGCATATATCAGAATCGTGTGGTCAATTTAACAGCAAACATCACATATACTATATAGCATAATTATATCAGAATGGTGTGGTCAATTTAAGAGAGGTACAGCATCAAATTGAACAACTTTTTCCATGGGACCAACATCGTAATCGCGAAATAAATTCAATTGTCCCATACAAACCTAAATACCTACTCGATCCAAATGTATGCAAAAAATTTCGATGTCTCCAAAACCACTCATGCAGTTTGGGCTTAAAGTTATCGGCGTTAGAAATGTAGCAATGTAGCTCTTAGTATCACTGATTTCAAGAAATCCACCTTATCATCCTGCAGAGTACTTAGGCTTGCTAGTTAATTTCATGCTTTTATTAACAAGACTGACACAGGACTCGCGGACTCCTGGGTAATTTTGCTCAAGAAACATCTTGTCTTTCAGAAAATCAAGAAGATGGACATAAGGTCAACAAAACAGATTCAAGCGAAACACGAAAAGACGAGGAAAATACATCGAAATTAGAACAACTAGTTGAGAAAGCTGTGGAGTTGCATTCTTCAGAAAATATTAACGAAACGCTACCCGATTCAAACAAACCTGATAAAACAGGAGAACAATCGCAGAGAAGTCAAGAAAACAAAGATAACAGTAACTTAAGAGAAAGTAATGTTTTACAAGACAACGAGGAGCATTCCGACGTAGAACAGGATATAGAAAAGTTAGTCAACTTCATTTCAATTATTGATGTCTACACATCACGCTATACAATTCTAGTTTTAGCTGATCTCGCATTGTATAGGCTTTTCTTACAATGAGAAGTCAGCTTATACTGGAAATGTGGAGACGTGTAGCCGTGCGTACCTACCTAATTATCTCTGCATCATCTGCCATGTCTTTTCTTAACAATCTCGGGGAGGAGGTCCCAGTTTAACCGGATTCAGCTGAATACCAGTATTTTGCCTACTTTTATGTTGTTGTTTTTTTTTTACTAGCTACCTTTTATCTATTGGCAAACATGATAACCCATCGCATAAAGGGTTCACTACAGTCAGCTACCTTGTGGTGGCAAGAGTCCTGTTTCGATCCCCGGGTTTGAGCAGTGTTAGGTACCGGGTTTTTTTCATGTGGAATTTCTCTATAGTAACTAGTACTAGGCTCGCACCCTATCTTTAAAATGAGACTTTAGGCAAGAAATCCAATTAAATTCACGGTTATTTACGTCGCCAATCGTTCGTTGCTTAAGGGGATAAAACCTTAGTGGCGTAGCCACCAGTCGCCATTTTGTTTTTTTTTTTAAGTTGCGGCGCATAATCTAACTGGAATAAGCAAATGGATAGAGGAAACTTAGACAAACAAAATTCTTCCAGAAGTAAGCACTTGAACAAACAAAAAATGTCGTGGGTTATAGTGCTCAAGGCGCCTAGGCTGTCCGAGGAAGCGACTATAGCTATCAACCATTTTCTCGCTCAAGAAACGTACAAAAGATTGTAGGTTCCGTGTCAGTGAAAGGAATACATATAGTTGGGTATAAATCGTTTAATGTAGTTTGTTATAGTTAATTTGATTGCTGACTGTTCATACCTCCCGCGAGAACTGTGTCAAACATACGACTCGTTTTTAGTTGCAAGCTCTAATCACGTCTCGCTAATCACGGGCGGTGGCATAGATTCCGAAGTGTCTCTCTACAGTCGCTAAGTACTAACGAAATATTTGAAGGTGAAGATAGCTTGCTATGAGATCTTTCAAGAAAAAATTGCGGGAACAAGACACTTTGGATCACCATAATCCCGCGACGTTTGTTTGTTCAAGTGTCCTCTTATGATACAAGATGTAAAATTTTGAAAACCTGAAAGGGGGTCATTGTACATATCTACCTAGGTACTCATCAGTATGAACAACTTTTACAGCAAGACCGAACATGTACTTATCTAGACATTTTCCTCGTAATTCTCCTCGGCGAATAACTCCGAATATTTCCAAATCTACTTCTACCTACCTACTTCCGAATGTTTTGCGAATAATTAAATGCTAAAACATGTGGAATTTTTCTTTCGGCAATTGACCAAAACTTCATACTTGTACCCGGTTTTTTATTTGTAAATTTGAAGTTGAGAACTTGTCAAACTCTAGAGTCCGTCTAACGAAAGAAGTCACCAAGCAATCAGTGGAAGTAATATTATTATAAAGCTAGCAATCTCCAACAGCCCTCCTACCTCGGACACTATATTATATTTATGATTATGCATTTTACTAACCAGTGCCTGTATTATGATTTGTAGATAAATAAACATGCATTACTTTAGGTGAAAGCCTGTAAAATTAAAAATACCTTTATAAGAGACGTAACAATTTTTGAATTACGCGGGCAAGGTAAGGTAGTTTGACAAGTACTAAACTACCTACAAATTCTGAATTCAGAAACCGTAAGATTCGGCATCGGTCGGTCGATTGTTAAAGTTCGTTTAGGGGGGACGCTACAAAATGGTAACTTTAAGGTAGAAAATGTATAAGTGACAAATCAAGTTTTGCTATTAGCTATTAGTATATCTTAACATAACTTAATTGCTGCCATAAAATATGCAATAAGTACCATAATCATTAAAAAAGGAAACGAACAGTAATTTTACAAAATAATATATATATTTATTTTGAGAGGAGCTTATTTTTTTCATGATTGTTCCTTTTGATTGTAGAGTCATAGTAACAGTTGTTCTGATATTGACCCATTTTCAAGTTTTCAGTAATTTTAACAACACCTTTCAGGTATTCCTTTTTCATCGTGCGCTGCACCTTTGCAGAAATATCTAAAATGACCCTGGGGTGACTAATGTAATTATTCCAGCTTCCATAGAAAAACGGTAACTCCTTCGTAACTTGCTTTGGTACTAACACACTTTTGGTCAAATATGCAAACGGTGTGAGTGAGATATTTGCATGGAATTATGTAAACGTGTGTTAGTAATCAACGAAACCACGGCCTTGCGACGTTGACCGTCGACTGAAAATTTACTTACCTCACATCATACCCGTTGGCGAAAAGTGGAACTCCACCTTATTGTAACGAGATTAAAGATCATTGTAATTTTGACTGTCAGTGTCAGCAACCCAACAGAAACCATATTACATGGAGAATAAAGATCGCTGTGATTTTGACAGGGATGCAAAATCAGAGGTAAAATAACTGAAAGGACCCGACATCACTATCCAAAGTGACAAGACAAGATCCGTCATTTTTTGTTCTCAGACAGGGGCGATAGGACAGCGCTACTGTCACCGGGCTACACGTCTGTCTCAAAATATATCAACTCATCACATGTCGTCGATCGACTGTGTCTGCTTGCACCTTTACGCGACGGAAGATCGGCGTCGGCGTCTTAAATTCCAATCCAATACCTAACACACCTATAGTTCCAGTGCTACAAGGATCTTTAGGCGCCTGAATGCCATTGGCAGGAGGGCGTTGTTGGAAAACATTTGTGAAACGGTCACTGTCTGATATCGGCGTTAGTTCCGATTTTGGCCACGCGCCATAATAATCTTGTAGCATTGTATTCACAAATACTTGATCCGATGGCGAATTCCATGGTATATTTCCCTGACGTCTACAAAGCAAGTTTATTCGAAATAAAAAGATTGACTACATATTTAACGGTTTATGACACACATAGAGTAAAGAAAAATACGATGATGTTTATTTCTAAAGAATTGTCCTCCCTCATAAAATTATTGGGATAGGCTATTTAAAAAGAAATGAATTCACCGTTTTTGTTTTAAATACGTTATTTTATAAAACACTAGGTGGTTCTCAACCGTTGCTGCAGTTAATTGTAGGTACAATGCCTTCGTGCAAGTGCAAGCAATAAGTTGACATAGTACTCGTAGCACATATGTTGCGAAATACTTAGTAAACAATAATGATTTTTAAACACTTGAAACATTTTCTACCGTAAAAGTTACCATTTTTGTAGCTTTCCCTAAAAACCTAACAATCGAATCCGCCACTAAAATCGAATGGTTGTGAATAGTTGTGCAGATGTGTTCGGTCTTTTTATATTATAACTGGTAATCTAAAGCTTAGTCCAGATAAGTTCTTTCGTCCGTACCGTTCCTCCGTGTAACCTTGAGTAACATCTGCTAGCTACTAAAATTGATTCCATAGACAAATATAGATATATGAGGTTTGTAAAATCTGCAGGCTTAGCATGGCGTTTTCTGTTTCTACTCTACTGTAGAATAGACATCGCTTTCTACGCTCCTCGAAATCTCTTTTTCACGAGCACGAGGACACAATTAGACTCAGGTTGCTTTATAGACAGTGATTTTTCATAGCAACGGGTTAGTTGCTAGTGATGTGTATAACTACCCATTTTTACCGTACAATTGCGTTTCGTTTCTGTGTAGACAGTAGAAAACTTTCTACTGTCTACACAGAAACGCCATTTTTGTCTACTCTTCCGTCGACAATACGCTTCTCTAGGGCGCTCGTGCGAAGCCTGCTGCATGGAACAATAAAGCAGTATTGTCTTGTCTGCCTGCAACATCTGCTTCTGCCTTTTAACACTCCGTGCCGTATCGAGAAACTATGGAAGCACTGAAAATATCTCCGTACCGTCGCCGTCGCACGGTAGGCTGAAAATCGGCTTTCATAGACATAGGGATTTCAATTTGCAACTGCCGGATATCGCTTCTATTAGTTAATACAATATTCAAAAATGACACCCGAGTTAATTCTGCACAAAAACGAAGATTGCGAATCTGGTATTTTGAGAATCTGGTATTCTGAGATCTAGCCCCGTTATTTTTATTTAATTTCAATATGATGTAGTCATAATATTTATTACAAAAAGTTGTTTTACGAAGCTGTTGGTTCTTAGGATAACAATGTATGTCGACAGAGCAATATTCTTTACTCAAAATTGCTACTAACTTTGTACCTACTTGCATTATTAGGGACGACCATCCCGAGGAATCCGTTAGTCCGAGTCAATCAGAGAGCAGTCGCGCGACTCGGTGGGAGGCTCTAGCGGACATAGCTGCAGAACTACCCCCGTCTCTTACAGTCGATCCATTAACAGGGCAAATTTATGCGGTTTCCAAATAAAATATTTATTTTTATTCGTTTTTTATTTACTATATTGGTAACAGTCGGAGAAATTAATTGTTATGCAAATTGACACCCTATGTCAATTTGCCGGTATAGAGCCATTACATAAATTTATCAAAGAATGACAGTAACTGTGAATTGAATAGATGCACATTCAATTTGCTTAATAAATAATTTCCCCGACTTTACATACCTTGAAGAGCAGTGGTGGCCTAGTGGTAAGTGTGGTAACGGCCGCTAGTTACGAGTTGTATGTCGTAGGTTCGAACCCAGACAGGCACTTTACTTTGTGTACATTATTTCATCACCACTGAAAACAACGTGAGAAAACATGTCTTAGAACCAAAAATTCGACGACATGTGACACCTACCAACCCGCACTGGGCCCAAGTGGTGGATTACGACCCACTCCCGCTCACAGAGAGGAGGCCTGTGTCCCAGCAGTGGGAAGATATTAGGCTGATTATGCTTATGCTATGCTTCAGACCTTTTGTCAGCAAGGCGGGTTTTATAAATCTTATTGACAATGAGAGCAACAGTGTCTTAAGACGAGTGGCATAGTGGCACAACATAAAACCAATATTTGTACACATTAGTGGACCTACAGTTTGCAATAAACGTTTTGACCTTTATCAATGAAAATGTCCGTCGATGTGACGTCCACACCATAGTTCTGGTATTTTCATTTCCATGTATCGTTACCTCTGACGTGCGGCCTGCTGTACAGTCACAAGGACAAATATATTACTATGAACAGCTTCGGCAAATGTGTGTTAGGTAATTTGTGCAAGGCATAAACAAGTGGTACTAATATGAAGGCAGTACAAATATGTGACATCGAAGAAAGGGCAAAACTAGGTATCTGGCGAGACAAACGACTCTAAATTAGAGGAAGCTGCATCGACTTCAAAAATATGTCTTGCGTTATAAATATCTGCCTACTCAGTAATTTTTTATGCTGCTAAAGTGATGTCAGATGTTTTCGATATCCTACCGATATCATCTGATAAAACAGAATCAACCAAGAAGTTGGACTTTTCACGGTACAACGATTTGCTTACCGCGCGAGTAAGTTAACTATCAATCTATAATAATAATAATGAAGCTGAAGAGTTTGTGCACTGCACGGAATCGACTAGATCGATAGTAGTTCACCTCATTGGCTTGTCGTGTGGTCAACCCTAACGTTAGCACGCAACCGCGCTCCTCCGAGGCGTCGTCGCGTCACTTCGCTTTCGGCTCGATGAAGCTGGCAACGACCCCTGTAAGCAAGGCGGCGCCCAGTAGTCTGAAAATTGAGCTCCATACTCATTGATACTTTACGTCAAGAAATACAAAAAAAAAGTGTTTGGTATGCTTCCTTTTATTTCATAGCATTTCTAGTTTTTGCCCGAAAAAAAGTATTTTTAATGATAATCCAGGTTAAAAACTATTTGTGTACCAAATATCACCCAAATTCGTTTAGCCGTTATTGCGGAAGAAGAATAAAGAATTAAGAAGAGTAAAGAATTATTTGAATTTGACAAAAATACAAACTTTCACATTTATAATATTCTAGATTATACCTACTTAGTAGGATAATAGTATGAAGAGAACAGTAGCACCACTTACGAGAAATTTTGTATTTTTGCATGGGAGAACACTTGAAGTACCTACTTATATTAATATAATAATTATATTTTTTTTAACTTAGTAGAACTGAAGGGCTGGTGCTCACATGAGCTATACCTTACATGACGGCGGTCATCCTGACATACAACTCTTACCTTTAGCATCAAAAATCTAACAAAGCTCATATGGCATTTATTAAAGTGCAAATTTTCTCAAGTGTTTTTTTCTTTTATTTCTTAACTTTATAACAATTAACTTAAGTGTTCTTTACTTTCATCAATGCCAATCCATTGTCTTCTGTGGACCCTCCAAACACGATAACAAATAAAGAAGATGGCTCAAGACTGTCCCATATTGATTGTATCCACTCATCGATTTTATTAGTTACTTCTTGATCATTGACAATGTCATGTTTCAAATGGGCCATAGTCAAGTTATAATCAGTGACAGAGTCTTTGAATGATGAGATTACTTCTTCGACACTGTCAACAGTTACTAACTTTATCTTCTTAGGATTTCCCTTTTTTAACTGTGCCGACATACTCTCCTTTGCTCGGGTTAAATATGTATGATAGTCACCAGTAATATCATCACAGCCTATGATAACAGACGATTTTTTCTGTTCTAGCATGTGATTGAATATTGATAAGGCATACTGTGGTGTTTTTACCATTTTAATAATATTTTCTTTAAACTTTTCTCTATTTGTGTGTACAGCGTCTCCAAATACTATGCTTTTGCTTAGCTTCAACTGTACTAGCTTAAGTGCTGCTAAAGAATCTTCAGTGGAGCAGTGACCTTCCTTACCAATTTGAATATCTTCATTCAAAAATTCTCTAGCTAATGTTTTGAGTTTTGGTTTGCGAGTTCGTTCACCAGTAAAATTATACAATAGACTGGTATCTATTATGTACGGATGCATCATTTTCAAAGCATGCATATCTGAGTTCAATGACTGGCCTACTAAAATAGCATCAGGAGGTAGTATTGCCCTTAAATCATTCTGAACATCCTGAAGTCGTTTACTTACATTGTTTAATAATGATTTTGTAATACCTGAAAACCTGGTTAAATAATCTGTTATATCATTATAGGGCTTTACTAACGACTCGTAAATAACTTCGTGCTTTTCATTAACAACAGAAATTCTAGTTAATTCTGAACCTGCATTAGTTAAGCACATTTCACAGTCTATACCATACATTGGTGATGTAGCAGTAACAGGTGCATATTCATCTTTCGTGAGTACATAATCAGCATAAGCAGTACTTAATTTTCCCTTTAAAGGTACTGGATAGTTTTCTTCAATCAACTGCCAGGCCGACAACACCAGTTGAGTTCTAGGAAATTTATCATCAGCAGAGTGACTGACCTCATTTGTGATTCCATCTCCAACAGGAAACACAGCCCTCATCATTATCATCAAATCTTTCCTTGCTTCAAGTGCTAAGTTCATACTTCCAAATTTTTGAATAATGTTATCTTTCTCAGCCTCTGATAATGGCACTAGAGCAAGTTCTTCAACAAGTGAACCCCCATAAACTGAAGGGGTCAAAATTTCTACATATTCAGTGAATATTTTTTTTGTGTTATTAAAGTCTTCAGCAGACTGTTCCCAGTGCTTCATGGATATTCCTTCTAATATTAAACAAGCAGTTTTTTTAATTCCTGCACAATGATCTAACACATACCAACGTGGAGATTGAGTTAAGTTGAGGTTTCCGAGTAGTGAGTGTAGCAATAAATATTGTATGTCTGTGAGTGTTAACGGAACCCTTTCACTAGTGACAGTGGACAAAGAAGCATTTTCTCCATTGGTCTTTAAACGAAATTTTGGTGATGGTCTTTTTCGCTTTTTTATCACTTTATCTGATGATTTGATGTTTTGTCTATTATCTGTTGATGTTTCAGCATCTGTAAATCAAATAAATAATTACAGTAACCTTGTATTGTATTTCATTATCTGCCTATAGCAGTCCACTGCTGGACATATGCCACTACAATTACACACCATTCAGCTTGATTCTCTGCAACTTTCATCAAGGTACTACTTTGGCTAACCCTTCGGGAATTTCGGGCATGCTATTATGTTATATATACAACTAGTTGTTGCCCGCGACTTCATCTGCGATCCAGGATAAAAAGTAGCCTATGTCCTTACCCAGGTCACTGTCTATCTGTGTACCAAATTTCATTCAAATCCGTTCAGCTGTTGTAGAGTGAAAGCGTAACAAACGAACAAACTAATTTCGCAATCGCATTTATATAAAAGTTAGGATAAATATTTAAAACTCAGTAATGAGAATGTTGAAATATAGTTTTCAAATCAGGAAAACATTCTGTGTGCTCCAAATGTAGGTGGTTGGGCAGAGCCAAATGATTATGCCTAGTAGTTCTCCTGATATGCGATCTTAGTACTAGTTTTACGTTAAAAATGTGTTCCATTAACTACTTTTAGGTTAAAAAGGCATTAAGTACTAAGAACTTACACTGTTTATCTAAGTAAATGCATTTTATTTTCATTTTTGATTTAACTTATCAGAAAATATATTCAATATTTAAATATTCTTCATTACTATCAATTTCATAAATAAAAACACTACAGACGAGGATGAAAATGCGCACCAAAACCAACAATAATAAATAAGACCTTACTTTTTTCCAATTCGTTATGAGCCCGTCGCTTTCTAGAAGCAGTAGTAGTACTACTCATTTTATTCTAAAATACTATACAAATTATACCCAACTGAAACCAAGCTTAATTCAACTTTGGCACCACACTTTCGTAATTATCAAAATACCAAGAACGAACGTTTGCGCTTTGTAAGCTAATGTCAGTGTCATATGCCTGCCCATAGATAATACACTATATATTATAAGATGCCTGCCGCACTCCGAGCTATACAATAATCGCATTAATCGCTGACAGCGCTCACTTCGAAAATTTGCGTTCCGATATTGATATCATGATTGACAGTGATTGAAAGGGCATTGTCGGCGTTATCGCAAGATGGCGCAAGTCATGACGTCATCCATGAAGATTAGTGGGACATCGTTATCGCGCTCACGCTTATTCGGTACGGACGTGAGCCCGCTCAAATCAATTACATCAAAATTCGGAATGCAGCCTATATAAACAAGCCATCAAACTCTTTCAAGTTTGACATCTTCTAAGACTGTCTGAAACTGTCACTGTCACCACTTGTAAAAGCACGCACCTAGTACTATTTAAACTGAAAGTATGGAATTAGTATATCCTTTATAGTAACGTACTAATCGCCATTCAAGAAATTTATCGGAATAGGGCGCCATTCGAACCATAGCGAAAAGAAGGGGCTTACTATAAACTTTTAAAAACCATTCAACTTCTGGTCAGTTCAAAAGAAGACAAGAGCTTTTAAAAAACCATTCCATTTACAGTCAGTTCAAAAGCAGGCCTGCTTCTGAATGGGGAAGGTCGGGCAAAGCTAATTGTAGATGGCGTGACCATAGCTAGGTCCCTACGGCCTACAAATTTTTTGACATTTCGTTCATTCATTTCATTTAATGTTCATTCATGAGTTTGATTTTATTTCACTATTTCGTTATTTTCGGTGATTTCAGTATTTTAAATCAAGTACTTGACATGGAAAGTGTCAGAGTTTTAAACCTTGAATATTTCCTCGTAATCACTTTCTTCAAAATGTTCACGACATAAATTCGAACTCAAAAAAATCTGTACGTATAGCTTTAAAGCACAATCTTCTAATTTTAGGGGCTTACGAGAAATTCGAACTCCAATTTCGGAGTATCTAGGAACACAACAACGCGTCTTTTTTCGCTAAAATAAAATAAAACCACATCACGCCTTGTATTTTTAGCTTGTGTTGGGAACTAGCTACGACAGCGCCATTTTGACAGTTGCCTTCCCCATTGCTAACAATCGTACTAAATTCCGTATCTATTCGATACGTTTCTTTTTTCTATTCGATACTTATTCATTCTCTGTAGCGGACAGCAGGGGCTCGTCCAGCACCCGCACAACAACAACCGACAATCTTCCACTATTTATAACATGCACTCCGACGACAACCTCCTTTTTTTTTGGTTTCGGGTTAGAAAATCCTCATGGATGTCCCCCGCCCCGGGGAGGGCGGGGGGGTCTGTTGGACTCTTACCAACTAAAAACCAACCCGGTGTTCCATCACTCACCTACGCCGGGGTCGCGGGAACACATAATTCTTCCGCAACCCCGGCTGGTGCCGGCCCACAAGCGCGGGCCCCGTCTTCGGGCGGGGGAGTGAGGTGTACTCCCCCCGCAACGTCTGTGAGCGGCGCGCGCGGAACACTACGCGCGCCGCCTTCTCGGGTCCTGGGGGGTCTACTCTCTTACTCCGTCAACGACGATACGGGTCCGTCCGAAGGTAGTTCGAAACTAAGCACCAAACCCTACTCCCAATTGATTTCGGATTCATGAGTTTCTAACGGAATCATAGACAATATTTGTGAACGAATGACGTATGACGATAGAGCTGCGCTATTTTACAGGTCGATTACCGGTTTACTTACTTTGAAGTTTTCTAGCTTATTGAACAAAAAATAATATTGGTATTCTTAGAAAAAGACCACATTTCTAACAATATAGTTTTTATGTTTTTTTTTTTGTATGGCATCTCGTAGTTGACCTTGAGAGGTCGTGACTACTTAACCGGACTATCCTGTGGCTGCCTTAAGCGGACTCAAAGCCTCCAGCCAGGGGCGTAAAACTACTTACATTACTAAGCGAACGCTCGCTAAGGGCACCCCCTGTGGGGTACAGACCTCGGCTTAGGGCGTCGCTGACGGGAGGACAGCAAGATGGGACAGGCTGGATCTGGATTATATTATTATTATAAGGGGAATTTAAAGCTACAGGCTCAGCTACGGCGCGGGCTGGCACTTCGTCGAGCAAGGGTCGGGGGGGACAGTTACGTCGGGATCTTCGCGAGGAACCTCGGCGGCGAGGTCGGTCTGTGTTTGTGCACTGTACTGGTGGCCCTACTAATCTCCTGAATGAGAGTTATGTGGTCATCGGGATCGGTGAGGACATGCTTGGGACGGCGGACATGACTAATAGAGGAGGGAATATAGCTAGCGGCCTTTTATTTATTAATTTATTTATGTTATTAGATTTACCAACGTTCGCATACACTACAGAAATTACAGAAAACAACAGAAAATAAAGAACTAAATGTAACAAACAATTATAGGTAAATACAGCATTTTCTTATTATTACCTACTAGGAGAACAATCTTAAAATAAAGCAGTTAAAAAATTACTATAAAAAACAGAAAACAGAGAGAAACAGCCGCCTCATAACCTAATTAACAAAAATTTAAATTATTTTAACTTTCGACACAAATGATCAAGAAGTTTCGATCGGAACCGACCAAGTGAGTCCATATCACAGCACTCATTCATGAGCCTACACATTCTTGGCAGTGGTGAATTTGCTCCGTACACGGTTCTTCGGCGCGGTGGATAGAAAGGGGTGATACGATTGCGGGGGTATCTGGCAGGGACCTTGTAATTTATCCTACTCAGGAAGTTGGGACTGTCAATCATATTATTTAAGATTTTGTACATGAATAGACAATCCGACAATTCTCTTCGACTAGACAAGGAAGTCATTCCAAATTTCGCCAATTTTTCCGAGTAAGATGTTTTTTCTTTACTCTGCTAGAACTATATACCAAGTGCCACATGAACCGTTTCTGAATCCGTTCCAGTCGAAGTGAGTGTGTCGCATAATGTGGCCTCCATACCACGCTGCAATAGTCCAAGGTACTCCTAACCAAACTGTTAAACAGCACAATTTTCGGCCTGCTATTGCGGAAGATTTTTCCGTTCCGAATGACGAAGCCCAACATTTTAGAAGCCTTTTTAATGGTACTCTCGAGGTGCGGGAGGAAGGTGAGTTTACGGTCAATTATTACGCCTAGATCCTTTATTTGGTCTACTGTTTCAATAATGTCATTGCCAATGTGGTATACACCTTCAATTGGGTGGACTCTTCTTGAGAATTTTATGTGAAAGCATTTTTTGCCATTTAAGTGCATGCCATTACGCTCACACCATTCAATCAACCTGTTGAGATCGCTTTGAAGATACACGGTATCATTAACTGAGTCTATCACCCTCCCAAGCTTCAAGTCGTCTGCGTACATGAAACTTTCCGAGAACTGAAAACAAGTTGGCAAATCGTTATTGAAAACATTAAAAAGCACCGGGCCGACATGAGAGCCCTGTGGCACACCAGACGTAATATTTCGAGCACTTGATTTAAAGCCATTTACTACCACAAAGAAGGTCCGTTTTTTGAGGTAAGATTTTAGCTACATTAGCAAGGTGCCGGTGATGCCATATGCTGATAACTTTTGCAAGAGAATTTTATGTGAAACTCGGTCGAAGGCCTTACTAAAGTTCGTATATATTACATCAACTTGTTTGCCGGAGTCCAAGGCTTCAGTGACAAGTTCAGTGAAAGCAACCAAATTGGTGCAAGTTGATCTTGCTTTGACAAAACCGTGTTGGCTTTCACTGAGATGTTTCTTGAGATGGTTTTGTATGTAAGGGCACACTAATGACTCGAAGATTTTGGCAAAAGATGACAAGATCGAGATTGGCCTATAGTTACTCACCACAGTATCATTTTCACATTTGTGGATGGGAACCACTTTAGCAACCTTCCACTCATGTGGAAAGATTCCTGTCATTAAAGACGTATTATAAATTATTAAGAGAGGTACAACCAAGAATTTGCACAAGAAGATAGAAAAGCTGGTGGAATTCCGTCGGGTCCAGCACCCTTAGTACAATCCAGTGTCTCCAGTTTTGTCAGTAGTTTATCGTGCTCTATGACGGGTGATGTAATATTCAGGCTATACATATCCAAGTTCTTAAAAAAACCAGAACTATTTACGTCAGAGTTTGTATTATCATTTTGTGTATACACTGATGAAAAATATGTGGCAAACATCTCGCAAATGTTTGACCCTAATGAGGTTGTTGAAGCGCCATCGGTCATTGTTATTGGATAAGAGCTCAGTCCCCCGCGTTTTGTCTTAACATAAGACCAGAAAACCTTGGGGTTTTTTGTTATCTTATCCCCTAAATCCAACACATACTGGCGATAACACACGCTAGCCATGTTTGAACAGCGCTTACTCACTAGTTTCAATTCGATTTCATCCATTGGGTTTTTATATTTTCTGCAACGTACCCTAAGCTTATATTTTTCCTTTAAATTCTTTATAGACTGCGATCAAACCAAGGAGGAAAATAGCTACGTCTTTTTGCACTTTTAGGTACGAAGCTTTCAATGGCGGATCTAATATAAAGATAAAAAATTTTGAGCATTTCGTTAACATTACTTAAACCATAAAAAATATTGGTCCAGTCCAGTTCTGAGAGATATTTATGAATTTGGTCATAATCTGCTTTATTATAGTTGTATTTTACGTTATTCGCGTTATAAGAAAGTTTTACTTCGCCTAAAACTGGAATCCATCAATTATGCTAAGGGCATCAGAAGCCTCATTCACATTACAGGATGGTAAGTTGGTAATTACTAGGTCGAGTATACGTCCAGATTTATTTGTTACAAAATTATATTGGGCCAATTCATTTAAATTCATGAAATCGATTAAGATCTGACCCATAGCAGGAATCAAGCAAACCCTAGAGGGCTCATTTAGCCGGATCCAATCCACACCACCCTGATTAAAATCGCCAACTATACAGGTATACATGTCAGAACGTTCAAGAACGATATTACAGTTATCCAAAAAATATTCAAATACAGATCTCTGCACTGGAGGCGGCATATAGATTGCACAGAGAGCTACTCGGTGCCAGGTACCCGACATTGATACATCCAGAATGACCCACAGATCTTCACACTTACTGTCCCACTTACTCATACGTTGCGATTTAATTTTCTTGTCTACAGCAATTAACACATCACCTCCGTCCTTTGCGTAATGAAAACCAGTGTCCTCCCTATCCCTTCTGTAAACATTGTACCTGTGGTCGAATAGCTCACTGCTCAAAATATTGCTATTAAGCCATGTCTCTGTAAGAATAATGACATCGTAGCACAACATATTTGCCGGTAAAAGTCATGGGTTTTAGTACGCAACCCACGAGTGTTTTGATAGTATAAGTTTAAGTGAGAGAATTTTATTGATTAAATACTACTACAGTTTCTAAAAAAAGAAGAAAAATATGCAAAAAAAAAAAAATAACAAAGGCGAAAACACTATTTAAGGTAGTTTATCTAAAGCCGCCTTACTTTATACCAAATGTATTCATGGCCTTCAAGCTTTCTCATGAAGATTTTACCATTCCTTATCCAGACATAGCGGTAGCCTTTTTCCTTATTATTATTATTGCGTTTATTTCGATCATACATTGGTTAACACACAATCCATATAGTATTAGTAACAACGACTTAAAAACTATGTTAGTAAAACTTACAACCTAACCTAACACGTGGCTCAACACAAGTTGGCACGTGCCTCTGCACCCAGTGCCTAATAAAGGGGCTGTCCACCTTGTCAAATAATGTTTTTAGGATGCTGTTGGAGCCTCCGCGCAACCTACCCATTATTGACGCCGCCCTTTTTCTCATTATGGCATGAAAATCATCAACACGGGCTTCCGCGAACATCTGCGAGGCACTGCAGAAGCGCGGAAGCCCCATCAACATCCTAAATCCATTGTTATACTGAACGCGTAGGGCGTTGTAGGCCCTCCGAGTATACTTCACCCACAAGCTGCACGTGTAGAAGGTTTGGCAGTAGGCCTTAAAAAGATACACCTTCACAGCCCCACTACAGCGTGCAAACCTGCGGGCTACCATATTGCAGCGAACCGCCATCGCCATCGCCCTACGCTCCCTGTCCAAATCTGCATCATCAGATAAGTCCTCCGTGATCACATGTCCTAGGTAGTTCACCTGAGCAACACGCTGCACTGGTGTCCCACTTATAGTCACTGGAGGAACGTTACCTAACGATGCATGTTTACACTTAAAAATCACCATTTGCGATTTCTTGGCGTTGTATGTAAGCCCATGTGTCGCAGCATCGGATTCACATACAACAAGCAATTTCCGGAGTGCACTGATTGATGGGCTCAGCAGCACCATATCGTTTGCATAACTCAGATTATTAACCATTACACCATCTATTGAACAGCCGATATTGGTTCTGCTGAGCTCATCAATCAGGTCATTTACGTACAGGTTAAACAAAGCAGGCGATGTCAACCCACCCTGTCTCACTCCACACTCCAACAAGTACGGCTCGGAATACACATTATTCCACCTCACTCGATTTGTTTGCGAGCCGTACCAGAACTTCAACAAGTTAACTAGCTCTGTAGGAAAATTAAGCTATGAAGTTTAGACCATAGCTTCTCATAGGATACGAGGTCAAAAGCCTTTGAAAGGTCAAGAAAGGCAGCATAAACTGGCGTATTTCTGTCCGTATAATAGCTTACAGTCTGCTTGAGCGCCAGGATAGCACTTTCCGTCGAAAGTTTGCTTCTGAAGCCAAACCAAAGAGTACTATAATTAGACGGAGCCAAACTGCGCATCACTCAACGTCAAATAGCTATCAAGTTGACGCGCAAGCAGACCATCAAATACCTTTCCCACTACCGTAGCCAAGGAGATAGGCCTGTAATTGTTTTTGTCAGAGACATCACCGGTCTTATTTTTAATTACGGGTACTACCACACTTTCTACTAAATCTGCTGGAAGATAGGTATGACGCACACAAAATGTAAAAAGCATTGCAAGTATGCGGTATATATGAGGTCCAGCGTACAACAAGTGCTCTACACCCAATCCGTCATGCCCCGGAGACTTACCCTTTGATAAATTGGTCACTACTTGCTTAACTTCCGTAGCATTGAAACCCCAGGGAGCCTGCAAGTCAGACATACCTACCTCTGTCGCACCACGCTCCTGAGTCAACGTGGACTGCACTCTAAAGTGATCTTTAAAAATATTGGCTATACATTTTGCGTCCGTCATCTCATCCACACTCACAGGAAGGCCCGGTTTTGGATTTAGCTTATTAGTCTGTTTCCAAAACTTTACGAAATTTTTCTGAGAATACTGTTGAGCTATATTATCCATCCTAATTTGATCTTTGTGATTTTGACAATATTTTAACCTACTTTTAAGCTTTAAGTCTAGCCGCTGCATGGAGTGATTTGTTGGCCGGAGATAAATGCTCCGTTACAAAGATGGGTTGTTTTATGCCAGTAAAACCAAACGTTAAATTGTTTAGTTTATTGTCGGGATTCGCCTTGTTGTAGTTAATCGTCGATGCAAGGAGCTGGTCTCTAATTCTTGGTGAACTTAGTTGTATGACTATGGAACGGGGTCGTGGGCTAGTACTGTCTTGTTTGGCTATACGCGTACAATTCAGAATATCCTTTGCTTGGATGTTGCAGCCTACCACAGTGCCCAGTTTAGTGACGATATTCAGGAGATTCTCGTTTTTATTCGGCCTTGACAACCAGAGGGTTGCGGTGATTCGCGGCGGTCTCGAAGAAACGCTTTGAAATGCGTTTCATGAACTGGCGGATAGTGGGAATCTTTAGGTCAACGTGAAGGATCTCGTTGCGAACGTACCAGGGGGAGCCTGTAATCCTAGGGAGGAACTTGTTCTGGAGGGTCTGCATTCTATTGAAGCGATAGGGCTTGGCGTGTGCAAAGACTGCACTGGCATATGTCATGATCGGGCGGATGCACGCTGTGTAGATACGCATTTTGCACTTTAGTGACAATTTGCTACGTGCATTTAGGACAAAGTGAAGTCTACCTAGAGCGAAGGCGGCGCGCGAACGAGCCGCCTTAATGTGTTCTGAAAAAGAGAGTTGCTCATCGAGCACTATACCCAGATATTTGGCTCGCTTCTCCCAAGAGATCGGCTTGCCGAACATGGTGATCGGTCGAGAAAAGAACTATTTTTGCCATTTTTATGCGTATCGTGGCCTTATCCTGTTAATACCTTTGCCCTTTTTCTTTATGACGGCAACTTTCAAATGAAATGTCAGTTTTTTTCAAAATATTTGTTTACATTAGGTGTACTTTGCGGGAAGTTTTCGCTAGTTTAGTAAAATGCCCCCAACCGCTCCAGCAGCAATTCATGCACAAATTGAGGACCTCCTCGATTTTATGAGTGAGCATAATGAGTTGGCTCACGGACTATTGAGGGGTACCGACGGGAGAATCCGATCAAAACGGCTGTGGGAAAGCCTGTGCAACTCCCGTAATTTAATTGGGAGTTGCACAAAGTCCGTGGAGCAGTGGCAAAGGGTAAGTTTATTACATTACTCGTATTAATATGATTTTAAGGTCTTGCCATTATTAAAGTGCATATAATGATAATAAAACATTCGACCGAAAAAGCTGCTGGATCTGCCAGATGTTCAGTATGTGCTACAGGTGGAGGCCCATCGGTAGCACCAACCCTCTCGCAAGTTGAGTTGAGGATACTATCAAATATGGGAGAAGGTTTTAGAGAGCCGCAAACTGAGGCATGAGTGCCAGCTTTTCCATCAGTAAGAATTAAATTTATATTTGAACATAGGTAGTAAATTTGTACTGATGGTAAAAAAAGAAGAAACAACAGAATTAAAGTATTTATAATTATTTTGCATGGAGTCTTTCCCGTGACTTTTAAATTAAATAATTATACTTAACAGATACCTACATAATTATACATTTCTTGTATCCGTCAATGATATTCAGTTTTTGTTGTACAGGGTTCACCTATAAGACAAGTCCCAGCAGTAATCACACCTACACAAGTATCTGCCATCCCACTTTCCTAGGAGCAACCCACAGTGATCTCTGAGGCACTGGTAAAAGGAACTGCCAATTCATAATCAGCGAAGTAAGTATTATTGATCACTAGTAAATAGATCACATAAATCATGTTTATAAAATACTAAGCTAATACTGTGTATTTTTTTTTCATTTTTTTTTACAGCAATACATTCTCGTCGTGCACGTCCACGAGTTCGCCGACACCTACCAGCCGATTCAGCAAGAAGCCGAGTTGTGTTGATTGATGCTAAATAAAAATTTGTTCCCAAAAACAATAATTTTATTGTGTAACATTTGTTTTTTAACAGTATCTTCCGCCTGTCTTAACACCCATTATGTCCTGTAAGCAAATTATCAAGTTTGAAAATTATATAACCTTATTAATAATATAAATACAAATACCCTATTTACTTAATACTCTATTTATATTACTATTGACATGTTTTATTAAGAGGCAATCGGCGACGCCTCCGTTCTGCCTCTAAAGCTTCTTCGAGTATTAAAAAGCAGCCATATTTTCAATTTATTAACTTTCGTCAGCAGCACGATAACTATTTTGATGTCCTATCAAATGACATAACGTTCCGTCAAAACAAGTGTCAAATCCAACTTTTCGGACGGGCAAAAACGCATCGGGAGTAGGGAGAACTGTCAAATCGTGTTGTCATTCATTCTTAGTTCGAGTTCGGGACTAATCTTAAGTCCGTAGGTGACACGGAGTAGGTAACGTCCGTAACGAAGGCCAAAACTACGGACTTCATGCTTAGAGAGTAGACCCCCTGGACCCATTTAGGGGGGCCGGAAGAGGGCGTTGTCCGCCCTCCTCCGACGCCCGGTGCGTAATCAATGCTAAAATCAACAGTCAGTTCTAATAACGACGTAAAACTGGACACATATTCGAAATTAAAAGAGGATGTGTAAAGATTGTAGCTACATAATTAAAACTTCTTGTACGAGTCTATAGGAATGTTGTCTTTTTTTGTTATGTCAAATATATGATGTTCTAACAATCTTTGCCTTTAGATAAAATATATTAATTGTAATTTCTTCACATGGTAGCAGAGCGTGGTTAATAATGTAAAACGTGAAAAAACACGAAAGCGGAGATAACATAATAAATAAAATTAATAAAAGAAAGGCAAAGATGTCGAACAGAATAGAAAGTTTAAATAAAGAAAATTATGACACATGGGCAATACAGGCCAAAGCCGTTCTAGTAAAAGGAAAACTATGGAAATATGCAGAGAAACAAATAGACTTGAAAAGTGCAAGTGAGCCGGATATTGAAGGAAACTTGCTGGCGAGTTTCAGCGAGTTAATTCTTATAATATCGCCGTCCGAACTAAAACAAATAAAAAGCTGCAAAACTGCTCATGAAATTTGGATAAAGCTAAACGAAACTCACGCTAGCAAATGTCCTGCGAGAAAAGCAACATTACTGAAGCAACTCATCTTGACAAAATATGAGAAAGGTAACGACATCAGGGAACATCTAAACAACTTTATGGACGTTGTAGACAAACTGGAAGAAATGAATGTCGCTGTTCATGAATATGAAACATTTAGAGTTGAAATTGAATACCGTGATAACCTTCCGAAACCGGATGAACTAAGAATAAAAATCATAGAGGAATCACAAGCGCGGAAAATACTCAAGGACTCCAGCCGAGCACAAGCTCGAGCGAACAAGAATCGTTCTATGCAAAAACTAATTTATACTGAAAAATATGCAACAAAAAGGGACATATGACTAAGAACTGCTGGAAAAACTACAAAAATAAGAACAAGAATATACCCAACAATAAAGGGAATAGAAATAAACAAAACGAATTTAATAGCTTTGCATTATTAGCAAAAGATGAAGCATTCCAGAAACAATGGATTTTGGACAGTGGATGCACATCCCATATGTGTTATAGCAAAGAATATTTCAGTGAAATAGAACCAACAAATAAAACCCTAAAATTAGCTTCTAAAGATCACAACACAAACATACTGGGAAAAGGAAGAGTTGATCTCTTACTAAATACAAATAAGGAAATATATTTACACAATACGCTCTTCATCCCAGATCTCTGTACTAATCTTCTATCTATTGGAAAAATAACAGATGCTGGTAATACAGTAATCTTCAAAAAAGATGGAGCTATAGTAAAAAATCCGAAATACGGCATTGTGATGAAAGCAAAGAGAACTGAAGATGGTCTCTATGCGATTTTACCCAAGGCTGTAATAAACGCAAAAGATGAAAAAGTAAATTTTGTTAAAAATAATAATATTTCTGAATGGCATTCAAAGCTGGGACATATGAACTTTAAAGACATGCAACTAGCACTTAAGAATGAAAGTTTGATTGAACTTGATTTCAAATTAAATGAACAGCCGGAAGAATGTGAAGTTTTGTATTAAAGCCAAAATGAAAGCTACGATCGGGAAACCAAGAACGGAACCTCGCACTTCTGATCCACTTCAGATTGTACACAGTGATGTGTGTGGCCCGATGTCAAAAGCTTCTTGTGCAGGAAATAAATATTTTGTCACATTCATTGACGACTTCACCAGATATAGCCGAGTATTCTGCATAAAGACAAAAAATTTAGTCCTAGATATGTTCAAGGTATATAAAGCTGAAGTAGAGAACTTCATGGAAAAGAAAATAAAATGCCTACAATCCGACAATGGCACGGAATATTGTAACAATGAGTTCAACAATTTCTTAAAAGAAAATGGTATAACCAGAAGATTATCTGCACCTTATTACTTACGCCGCATCAAAACGGAATTGCGGAAAGGAAAAACAGAACTTTACTGGAAAAAGCAAGGAGCCTAATGATTGAGTCTAACGCACCGATGTATCTGTGGGGCGAAGCCATGTACACAGCAAACTACCTGTCAAACAGAAGTCCAAACAACAGCATTGGAAATGCAACACCATTTGAAAAATGGGTTGGTAGAAAATCATGTGTTGCGCACCTTAATAAATTCGGAGCAAAGGCGTTCATTCTCTTAAAAGGGAAACAAAACTTATGTAAGTTTGATGCAAAAGCAATACCTGGAGTATTCATTGGATACTCTGAAATATCTAATGATTGAGTCTAACGCACCGATGTATCTGTGGGGCGAAGCCATCTACACAGCAAACTACCTGTCAAACAGAAGTCCAAACAACAGCATTGAAAATGCAACACCATTTGAAAAATGGGTTGGTAGAAAATCATGTGTTGCGCACCTTAATAAATTCGGAGCAAAGGCGTTCATTCTCTTAAAAGGAAAACAAAACATAAGTAAGTTTGATGCAAAAGCAATACATGGAGTCTTCATTGGATACTCTGAAAAATCCAAGGCTTTCCGAATTTGGGTTGGTGTGGAACGTTGTTGGTTACAATCATTGTAACCAAAAACGTAAACATAATGCAGAAATTCTACTATGACATAAGCGAAGGAGAGAATTTTAGCAAAAGTAACAAAGATAAAACAATAAAAGAAAAAGAATATGTCGAGATTGAATTTCTAGAACAAAAAAAAATAGAGAAATACAAGAAAGTTCAGAAAGAGAAGAAGACATTTGGGTTGAAGCAGAAATGCAAACAGGAAGTAATAATGATTCAATTTCTGAAGAAAATGTAATTCATTCCGCAGAAGAAGAAGAACTACCTCAGAATGAAATCACTGTAGAGCAAACAGAAACCAGAGCTTTGCGTGATCATTGATTAATACGCAAGCCCTTACGTTTTGATGATTTTGTTATGAACGCTGTTGCAGAGTTAGAAAACAATTATACTGAACCAGAAACATATAATGAACCAATATCATCGGAAAATAGAGAAAAATGGGAAGAAGCTATGCAAAGCGAGATGAATTCCCTTCAGAAAAATAATACCTGGGAGCTTACCGCATTACCAAAAGGTAGAAAAGCTTTACCAAGCAAATGGATATACAAAATTAAGAAAAACCCTGATGGAACCATAGAACGTTACAAGGCGAGACTAGTCATCAAAGGTTTCTCTCAACGCGAAGGTATAGACTATGATAAAACCTTCAGTCCAGTTGTACGACTTGTAGCCATCAGAACAATATTGGGAAATGCTGCTAACGAAAATTTGAATTTACAACAATTCGACGTCACAACTGCATTTCTCAACGGTACAGTGGACGAAGAAATTTATATGGTGCCATATAAATTTCTTCGTCCACTGGACTTGATGTCCCTAAGGGAAAAGTATGTCGACTTTTGAGAAGCCTCTACGGTTTAAAACAGGCACCTCGATGCTGGAATGAGTGCATACATAAGTTTCTGATAGACGTCAAATTTCAGAGAAGTGAGGCAGATCCTTGCTTGTATGTAAGATTCAAGGAAAACTCAAAAGTGATTGTAGGACTTTATGTCGATGATGGCTTGGTAGCTTCCACTGACAGCGCTGGTCAAGAGTTTCTAAATGAACTCAAAAGAAAATTTAAAATAAAAACGAAGCCAGCGTCTTATTTCCTTGGTATGGAAATAAATAAAAACAATGACGGATCAATAAACTTAAGACAAACAGCCTACATTAAAAAAATCTTAAAACGATTCGGCATGGAAAACTGCAAACCAGTTTCATCTCCGACAATTAAGATGCTAAAAATGGAAGAGACTAATGAAAATGAAGACATGAAATTTCCATATAGAAATTGTGTCGGACCACTGGCTTACCTGATGGTCGCAACAAGACCCGACATTTGTTATGCAGTGTCAGTTGCATCAAGGCATTTAGAAAACCCTAGTAAGGAAATTATTGTGGCTGTAAAGCGAATTCTTCGCTTTCTTAAAGGAACTCTCGATAAAGGTCTAACATTTTATCCAAAGAGTAAATTCAAAGCACATGACTTAATGTGCTACTCAGATGCCGATCATGGAGGAGATCCAGAGACTGGGCATTCTACCACGGGCATAGTGTGCCTTTATGCCCTGCTATTGCCTGGAAGAGTCAGAAACAAACTTCAGTTGCTCTGTCAACGACAGAGGCCGAACTTGTAGCAGCAAGCGAAGCCACACAAGAAATAGTGTGGTTGAAGAAGCTTTTAGCAGACCTATCTAACACAGACTGTTTAAAAGTTACTCTATGTATTGATAATGAGTCTGCTGTGAAATTATCATATAATCCGCCTTATGAGTTTCACCGTCGAACGAAGCATATTAGTTTGAGACACTTCTTCATCAGAGAAAAAGTATCAAAAGAACTAGTTGTTAAGCAAGTTGCAGCACAAGTGCAGCTAGCAGACATGTTTACAAAACCTCTATACGGACCAAGATTCAACGAATTGTCTCGTGGAATTGGTCTTCGAGTAAACTCTTAAAAGAAGTGTGGGTGTAAAGATTGTAGCTACATAATTAAAACTTCTTGTACGAGTCTATAGGAATGTTGTCTTTTTTTGTTATGTCAAATATATGATCTTTGTCTAAATAAAATATATTAATTGTAATTTCTTCACAGGATGTCTGATGGGTATAAACAAGTGTTTTCAGTCAAAAACGTTGAGGCTTTCCTTAATGAGGCACCCGACAAAGTCGTTCTTGTCGTAAAAGTAAGTAACTATGTATAATTATGGTGGATTAGTTAAAATGCGGATTTTATTGTAACCAGGGGGTCTACTCTCTTACTCCGTCAACGACGATACGGGTCCGTCCGAAGGTAGTTCGAAACTAAGCACTAAACCCTACTCCCGATTTATTCCGGATTCATTAGTTTCTAACGGAATCATAGACAATACTTGTGAACGAATGACGCATGACGATAGAGCTGCGCTATTTTACCGGTCGATTACCGGTTTACTTACTTTGCAGTTTTGTAGCTTAATAAACAAAAAATAATATTGGTATTCTTAGAAAAAGATCACATGTCTAACAATATAGTTTTTATTGTATCTTTAGTTAAAGAATTGAACTATGTTTCCCATTTTAATCCGTTTCGTGGCCTTATCCTGTTAATACCTTTGCCCTTTTTCTTTCTGACGGCAACTTTCAAATGAAATGTCAGTTTTTTTCAAAGTATTTATTTACATTATGTGTACTTTCATAGTATTATTTATACGACGCGGGAAGTTTTCGCTAGTTTAGTAAAATGGCCCCAACCGCTCCAGCAGCAATTCATGCACAAATTGAGGCCCTCCTCGATTTTATGAGTGAGCATAATGAGTTGGCTCGCGGACTATTGAGGGGTGCCGACAGGAGAATCCGGTCAAAACGGCTGTGGGAAAGCCTGTGCAACTCCCTTAATTCAATGGGGAGTTGCACAAAGTCCGTGGAGCAGTGGCAAAGGGTAAGTTTAATACATTACTCGTATTATTATGATTTTAAGGTCATTATTAAAGTGCATACAATGATAAAAAACATATGGCCGAAAAAGCTGCTGGATCTGCCAGACGTTCAACATATGCTAAAGGTGGAGGCCCATCGGTAGCACCAACCCTCTCGCAAGTTGAATTGAGGATACTGTCAATTATGGGAGAGGGTTTTAGAGAGCCGCAAACTGAGGCAAGAGTGCCAGTTTTTCCATAGGTAATAATTAAATTTATAATTGAACAGAGGTAGTAAATTTGTACTGATGGTAAAAAAAAAAACAAGAAACAACAGCATTCATGTATTTATAATTATTTTGCATGGAGTCTTTCCCGTGACTTTTAAATTAATACATTTCTTGTATTCCTCAATGATATTCAGTTTTGTTGTACAGGGTCCACCTGTAAGACAAGACCTAGCAGTCATCACACCCACACAAATATCTGCTGCTACACCTGCCAACCCACTTTCCCAGGAACAACCCGCAGTGATCAGTGAGGCACTGGTAAAAAGAACTGCCAATTCATAATCAGCGAAGTAAGGATTATTGATCAATAGTAAATAGATCACATTAAGTTTATAAAATACTAAGCTGAGTAATTTTAATACTGAGTAATATTTTTTTTCATTTGTTTACAGTATTACATTCTCGTCGTGCACGACCACGAGTTCGGCGACACCTACCTGCCGATTCAGCAAGAAGCCGAGTTGTGTTGATTGATGCTACATATTTTTTTTTTACCAAAAATAATACTTTTATTGTGTAAAATTTGTTTTTTAACAGTATCTTCCGCATGTCCTAACACCCATTATGTCCAGTGAGCAATATAAATGCAAATACCCTATTTATTGACATGTTTTAACAAAAGGCAATCGGCGACGCCTTCGTTCTACCTGTAAAGCTTCTTCGAGCATTAAAAGAGCAGCCATATTTTCAATTTATCAACTTTCGGCAGCAGCACGATAACTATTTTGATGTCGTATCAAATGACATAACGTTCCGTCAAAACAAGTGTCAATACCAACTTTTCGGACGGGCAAAAACGCATCGGGAGTAGGGACAACTGTCAAATCGTGTTGTCATTCATTCTTAGTTCGAGTTCGGGACTAATCGTAAGTCCGTAGGTGATACGGAGTAGGAAATGTCCGTAACGAAGGCCGAAACTACGGACTTCGTGCTTAGAGAGTAGACCCCCTGGTTTCTTGTATATTTCGCTAGCAGCTTTTTTATCTTATCTCGTTCTACAGCCGTGTTCATCCAGAAGTTGATTTCCTTGTCGAAGTAAGTCATGTCCTGTTTGAGGTTGTCATTCCAAGTGTAAATAGTTCGGCCGACTTATTTGGATTTGGCCTTGTACTGCATTGCAGCATGTAGCAGGTGTGATTTTCGTCGTCTGTGGAGATGTGCGAGATAACACATCCATTGGTTCTTGATGCGTTTGGTTACGGGTTACCTATTTAAAATTTCATGCATTTTCTTTTGTCTTGGTTTATTCTTAGTGTGGTTAATCAGGTCTCTCATGATAACTCTTTCATATTTTCAGTCTTTACCGGCTACCAGCACATTTCTGTAAGCTTGGTGCAACAAAATACAAGTTTGTAGAAACAATGCTTTCATTTTAATGATATGACGAATCAGCTATTAAACAAAAATCTCTCTTTCCGCCATTTTCAAGTTAGAACACACGTTTACAAGGTACAATTCTGACGCGGCAATTAGTGTTAAATACGTTGAAAAAACTTTCTTGGCTAGGCTGGCGGGAGAGACTTGAGCAGCGCAGGGGTTTCTTGAATAAAAAATACTTTCTTGGAACACTTTACTTCTTCTTTATTTAGTTGCTTCTTCTAATACTGCTGGATTCGGAATGCCCGACCACCAAAAATGACCCTCTTTTATAGTTTTCTGTGACCAATCACAGCCCTAGGAATTTGCACACGGCACTAATAATTTTTCTGTCTACCAATCACGGCTCTTGGAGTTTGCACACGGCACTAATCCGATTTTGTATGGGAAATTTTGATTGGCGATTTTCGGTGGTTAGGTACTTCTGTTTACATTGAAATTAGTCTTAAAACATAGGTAATGATTTCCTCTATCCATTTACAAAAAATCTTATTAGTATGCCTTATTTTAGACACTTAAAATTAACAAAAACTGTAACGGTTCTCGTTACGGTAAAGTTTCCTTACACTTAAGCTTTTCGTCACTTAGTAAGTGGCTCCTCTAGCGGAGTAAATAAGAAACACGAAATGAATACTTTATTTCTTCTAAAGATAACAATTAATAGTCAATATTTATCATCTAACAATTAACTTATAATTAACTTAGTCGCTAACATTCTCCCCCACGGTGCGCAGCACTACATCTTCTTGGAGCGACGAGTTTGCAGGCACTAGTACGACGATCCGTCGCGTCGGCCGTCGAAGCACTCCACCTGGTGTCCGCACGTCCAGCACTCTAATTCTTCCATCTGGACCGGGGTACGTTTTGACGACTTCTCCACGAGGCCATGAGTTTCGTGGTAGCGTTGCGTCCACTATGAGCACGATATCTCCTTCTTTCGGGTCATTAGTTTCTTTTCCTTGGATCTTTCTCGGCATCAGGAGGGGTAGATACTCCTTGATCCATCTTTTCCAAAAGTGATCTGCAAGTCTTTGGGTGGTTCTCCAACTTGCTCTTCCAATCAGATCTTTGTCTTCAAATTCTCCTGGCGCCATTGCTCCACATGACCTCCCTAGTAGGAAATGATTTGGAGTCAGACTTTCTTCTTCTTCTGGATCCATGCTAACAGGTGTGAGAGGTCTGGAATTCACTATGTGTTCGACCTCTGTCATTAGGGTGTGAAGTACTTCTTCAGGTGGACTTTTTTCGTTGAGCACCACTGCTAATGCCGTTTTCACCGAACGGACGAGTCTTTCCCATGCGCCCCCCATGTTTGGACATCCTGGGGGAATGAACTTCCATTTGATGCCCTTCTCTTCTGCGGCCTCTTCTAACTCTTTGCTCGCACCAACAAAATTGGTCCCATTATCGCTGAATATAACTTTTGGGGTTCCTCTTCTCGCTGACATTCGCCGAAGTGCCATGATCATCGAGCTGGTACTTAGAGAGGGTACCAACTCTAAGTGGACGGCCCTAGTGGTAAGGCAAGTGAAAAGCGCTCCCCAGCGTTTCTCAACCCTTCTACCGATGGTGACTTGCATCGGTCCGAAGTAATCCACTGCTGTGCAAGAGAATGGGAATTGATGATGTTGTAGTCTCTCGCTCGGTAGGTCTCCCATCGGAGGTGTCTCTGGTAAGCTCTTCTTTACCTTGCACCACTGACAACTGTGTGCGACTGCCTTTAGAGTCGCTCTTAAACTCAGGATCCAATATTTTTGACGGATCTCATTCATAATCGTAGCGACATTTCCATGAAGGAACTTCTTGTGGTAATATTGTATGATGAGACGCGTAATCCTTTGTTTTCCGTCTAATATAATAGGATTCATCTTCCTTTCACCTTCGACGCGGAGCTTCATCGTTCTGCTTCTTAGCTTGATTAACCCATTGCTACCCATGTAGACGTCGATCTTCTTAAGTCGACTAGTATTTTCTAAGGGTTTTCCTGCCTTTAAATTTCTTATTTCTGACGTAAAACTGTCATTTTGGCTTATCTTCAATAATATCTCTTCAGCTTTCTGTAAGTGTTCTTCTTCCAAAGGTAGGAACAATCGTTTCTTCTCTTCTCTGGTAGTTGGTAGATTGGTGTTTCGCGGCTTGGCCTTCTGGGATCTTCTTTGTGGTCTCCACAATTCGTCTTTTTGACGCACGGTGGCGTTGGTTTCCGTGTGGGTCCTCTTCAATAAAAGGCGTGTGAAGGTTATTACTCTGGCCGTAACGCGCAGTAATCGGTCCCAGCTTGAGAATCTTTCTAGGTTGATCAGTATTCCTTCTTCTGGTTTTAATGCCGTCACTCTCTGCTTGCTCTTTTCTTCTAACAACATACCCTCTGGCCTAAAGTCATTGAATGGCCACTCTTCTTCTGGTTGACGGAGAAATGACGGTCCCTGGAACCATCTGGCGTTGTGGTCAAATTCCGTTGGAGTCCCTCTCGTAGCATCATCTGCTGGGTTTTCTTTGGTCGGTACCCATCTCCAGTCTCCGGGCTTGGTCTTTTCTTCTATTTCTGCCAGGCGATTGGCTACAAAGGTCTTGAACTTTCTTGGTTCCGCGTTGATCCACTGCAGTACTGTGCTGGAGTCTGTCCAGTGGGTTTTACTTGATATTTCAAGGTCCATCTCTTCTTCAATCGCGGCTGATAGCCTGCTGCCAAGTAAGGCCGCTTGTAACTCCAATCTTGGAATCGATACGGGCTTCGTCGGCGTTACCCTTGCCTTGCCAGCGATTATTGAGACGTGGACGCTTCCATCGGGTTCGACTGTTCGCCAATAAACCACCGCTGCGTAGGCCTCTTCACTTGCATCGGTGAAGGTGTGCAGTTGTCCTTTTCTTTTGAATGGTGAAACGCACCTTGGAATCTGTAGTTCTGTTAATGTCGACACTTCTTCCAAGTATTTTATCCAGGCTGTCTTCTGATTTTCATTAATTGGGTCGTCCCAGCCTATTTGTGTCCGCCAAATATCTTGGATTAATTTCTTTCCTTGGATTAGGACTGGTGTGGCAAAACCCATAGGGTCAAAGGTGGACATCACGGCGCTCGTGACTTCTCTCTTCGTTGGAGTTCTCTCACCCTCCAGAAGTTCCTTTGACGTATTCCTTAGTCCAACGTTGAAAGCGAGCATGTCTTCTTTTACCAGCCATCGAAGGCCCAGAGTCTTTTCTTCCTTGGTTAGTTGTAGAGAATCTTCACTTTTGACGTCTTCCACCTCTGTCAATACTCTTGCATCATTGCTTGCCCAGCCCTTCAGGTGAAAACTTGCCACTTCGTGTATCTCTTTCACTTCTTTTGATACCTTCCTTGCTTCATCGGTAGATGAGAAGCTCTGTAGGTAGTCGTCCATGTAATGGTTTCTTCTTATGGCTTTTACTGCCTCTGGGTGTGTTTTCTCGAAATCTTCTGCATTTCTGTTCATTACGTATATCGCCGTTGCTGGTGACGATGCTGCCCCGAAGATGATGGAAGACATTCTATATTCTTCTGGCTTGCCTGATCTCCGGTTTCGACGCCACAGGAATCGGAGGCTATCTCGATCTTCTTTTCTTACTTTCACTCGGAGGAACATGTCTTGGATGTCTGCCATGACGGCTACTGGCCCCTCCCTGAAGCGCAGCAGGACGCCGAATAATGATTGCAACAGGTCTGGACCCGATAGCAAGGCGTCGTTTAGGCTTTTTCCGTCACACTTAGCGGCTGCGTCAAAAACTATCCTAAGCTTCTTCTTGATTGGATGAACGACGGCAAAGTGTGGTAAGTAGAATGTCCTTCCTTCACTCGCTGTTTCTGGCGCTGTCTCTGCGTAACCCTTTTCAATAAGATTCTGGATTTGATTTTCATAGGACTCTTTGACCTCTTTATTCTGGTCTAGTTTCTTTTCTAGGTTATATAGGCGTCGGAGGGCATGCCTGTAGTTATTGGGCAGGTTCTCGTCTTCTTTTTTCCACAAGAGCCCTGTTTCAAATTGACCGCTCGCAAGTCTTGGCGTTGTCTTCTCGAGGGTTTCTAAAGCTCTTCTATCGCTGTCATTCGTTGGTGACCGATTCTGAATCCCAAGTGATTCCAACTGGAAGTGTTCCCGAACGATCTCTTCGATATCTTCCTTATCGCTTGAAGATCTGCCATGGTGAATGAAATTTACTACGGCGTTCAATCCTGTTTCACAGCCGTGTAGCACCCATCCTAGGTCTGTGAGGGAGGCTACAGGATCAGCTGGCTTGCCTTTCTTTAGTCTTCTGGTCACTATGAGTCCCCAATTGTCTTGGCCTATTAACAACTTGGGCCTTTCTGCGACGTAAAGAAGTTGCTCTTCGATTATCTTCAGGTGTTGACAGTTCTTTATAGTGTCCCTGTTTATGCTCTGTTCAGACAGTTTCAGGTCATCGATGGTTCTCACGGTGATAGGCCTCTTGACTTTTTTATGAGTTCCTTCTATTCTCAGCTTAATTTTCTGCGAGCTATCCTTCTGTATGACCTTCCCGCCGACTGTTTCAATTGAAAGAGTTTCCCGGTCCCCTTTAGCTCCAATCTTCTCGGCTATTGATGCATCTAAGAGCGTGACCGTCGACCCTTCATCCAGCAACGCTAGCACGCGAACCTGTCCCTTTGGTCCGTATAGATTCACGGGTATAATTTTCAGGTAAACCCTTTCTTCTCTTTTAGTGTTGTTGATTGAGGCGACTCTCTCTTCTGATGTGTCTGTCTTGACTTCTTCATATGACTTCTTTTCTGACGATTTTGGTGGTCTGTCAGAGTGTAGGATAGTGTGATGCCACCTTTTGCACTGCTTGCAGACTGGAGCTTTGCAATTGATTCTTGAATGCGTAAACCGGAGACACTTGAAGCAAACTCTTGCTTTCTTGATAATGTCCCATTTTTCATCAATGTCGGCTTCTTTGAACTTCTTGCATTCTGTTGCAAAATGCTCTTCCTTACACACCGGGCACGACTTCTTATACTTTTCTCTTGACACTTCTTGTACGGTATGTACGGGTTTTCGCGTTCCTCTCTTCTGCTCCGATAACACTTCAGGTGGAGCAAAGTCCCCGCACATATCGGCTTCTATTTCTAAAAACGCTTCGACGAGTATTAATTCTTGAACTTCTTCCTCTCTTCTGCTTCTATGGTAGGCAAACCATCGAAACTTCATGGATGATGGCATCTTGTCCACTATGGCCTTCAAGGTTTCCGGAGAACTAAGGTAATGTGGTTTCTTCAGTGCCTTGATCGTCTCGACGGCATTCCTTACTTTGCTTGCGAACACACATATGTCACCTGGGTTTTCAGTTACTTTTGACAGGTACTTCATCCTTTCCAGTTCTGCTAACGCTAATGCACCAGGTCTTCCAAACCTCGCTTCCAGGCCTTTAATTACTTCGTGAGGGTCTTCGGCCGTGAACAATAGGCTCTGCACTGCTTCTTTAGCTGTTCCTTGTATTGCTCTTCTTAGACGCGCTAAGTTCTGCGCGTTGCTGAAGGAGGCAGCCGAGTCATCGTATGATCTCTTGAACGCCAACCATTCTTCACAGGATCCGTTGAAGTGAGGGAGTTCAAGCTGTCTCGGTATACTGATATCACGTGATTTCTCGGACAGCTTCATTATAACTTGGGCTAACTCTTGGATGTCACTCTTCTTTTCTTCTGTATGTGCCGGCATCTGTTCCTTGCTAGGCCTGACTCCGGCTTCGATGAACCAATTTTCAACTTCGTGAGTTTGCTCGTACAGCTCTTCAGCACCATCTTCCTCTTCTGACTCAGCCGCTGCGAGCGCCAATTCGGCTTGAGCCACTTTGGATCGCGCTTCTGCCAGTTCCAAGTTCCTTAATGCCACCGTTAACTTTGCTTGTGCCTCTGTCTTTCTTCTATGCGACGAGCGAACAGATTGTATGTCTGTATCGCGGGCCGGTTTCTTAGGTTGAGGCGGCTGCAGACTCCCTTCTCTTGACGTCGGTGCACTTCCTTCGTTTCGACGTAACTTCACAGCGACACTTCTTTCAGGGTTCTGCCGCGAAAGGTGGCTTTCTACTTGGCGTGCGGGATTAGACTGTTCGGTTTGTTCTTCAATGGTGCGGGTCGTGGGAGGTGCGCTGGAGGTCGCTTTCCCCGATGTTGATTCCTTCCCAGCAGCATTCTCTGCTTGGCGAGTGGGTGACGGTGGTTTCTTGGTGCTGGGCGGCGGCGATCTCGGCGTGAGTGTCGACCGACTTGCCACTGATGCGTCCGTGGTTGACTCGCTTGCAGTATCACTTGGCGTATTCATACTCCAGTCTGATGACGAAGCACTTTCTTCCTCCGTAGTCTTCAAACGCCCTGCTCCTGCTCTTGTAGTAGGCATCCTCTTCATTTCTTGAAACCCGATCCGGCTGTCGAAGGACCACTGTTAAATACGTTGAAAAAACTTTCTTGGCTAGGCTGGCGGGAGAGACTTGAGCAGCGCAGGGGTTTCTTGAATAAAAAATACTTTCTTGGAACACTTTACTTCTTCTTTATTTAGTTGCTTCTTCTAATACTGCTGGATTCGGAATGCCCGACCACCAAAAATGACCCTCTTTTATAGTTTTCTGTGACCAATCACAGCCCTAGGAATTTGCACACGGCACTAATAATTTTTCTGTCTACCAATCACGGCTCTTGGAGTTTGCACACGGCACTAATCCGATTTTGTATGGGAAATTTTGATTGGCGATTTTCGGTGGTTAGGTACTTCTGTTTACATTGAAATTAGTCTTAAAACATAGGTAATGATTTCCTCTATCCATTTACAAAAAATCTTATTAGTATGCCTTATTTTAGACACTTAAAATTAACAAAAACTGTAACGGTTCTCGTTACGGTAAAGTTTCCTTACACTTAAGCTTTTCGTCACTTAGTAAGTGGCTCCTCTAGCGGAGTAAATAAGAAACACGAAATGAATACTTTATTTCTTCTAAAGATAACAATTAATAGTCAATATTTATCATCTAACAATTAACTTATAATTAACTTAGTCGCTAACAATTAGGATGTCTTCTCCTCCCCAGAACGCCTCGTTGAAGGTTTACATCTACTTGGATCATTTATAAGCCGTATTTCCTGAGAATAAATGCTACAATTGTTAACATATGATAGGTTAGTGTCTAGGTCAAGGTAATAAGTTCTTGTACGAAATCTAAATCGACAGCGTTCGTTTTGTTTTGAGTTAATTACATCCTACAAAAACTTTCTTACAATTCACCAGAATGTCTCTTGAATTAAGAACCGCCAAACCTCAAGTTCACGACCCTGCTGACCCGCTAGGCCCAACCACAATTAGATTAAAGCTGAAAATCAAAACTCAGTTCGATTGGCTTATTTAGCCTTTTGGCCTTAACAAAAACAGTTAAGCTGGACAATGAAACTTGATCACAACAGATCCAGGCTTTCCTCACTTTTAGGCTCTTTACGCAAGTTGTTCATTGCCTTCGAGGTTGTTATCGATGCTCGTTGGAGCCTTAAATGATTTGCTATAAATTAAAACAATAGCTAAGCTTAGTGAGATCTTTGTACTTTCTTGTTGAGAATTAAATTTCTTTAACAATAGAATGGATTGATCTCACCAAATTCGAAGATCCTTTGGCAGGCAAGCAGTTCCTCGCATGTATGTAGGTGTGCAGTTCCAAAGAATTGAATTTCGCGACTCAGGGCACACTAGTAGTTTCTTAAACACTTATCATTTCGTTGTCCGAAACTGGGCGCAGGGTTGGCGCACGTGTCGCGCACGCTTTTTTGTTATTTTTGTAGGAACACAGCCGAGACAACCGCTCGCTACGATGGCTCACAACCGAATCTCTGGCCATTTTCAAATTTATTAAGATTAAAAATACAACGTGCTATAACGTTGTATTTTTAATCTTAATAATAGCGAGCGCGGGTTTTCTAGGATCATGGTAGTTCCGATGTTGTTGCTAGGCAGAGGCATACTAGCGCGGCCCCCCTTTCTCCGCCGCTCGCGCACCTCGCCGCAAGCTCGGGTGAAGTGACGTGGGCGACCAAGAGAGCGAGCCGCGATCGCCGACAGAAACGGACGTAATACAGCGATCCTCCGCGACTCTCAGTCGCGACGCAACCTTTATTGTAAATTGTGATTTATTGTTGTTCAGTGTGTTCTATTCAATTATACATTTGTTGTTATGACCAATAAATGATAATAGATTTAAAGTATCGACATTAAAACACTTTTACTAGGTAGGTACTTACTGTTTTTTTACCAGGCCACTCAGAAAGTATTACGAAAAAAAGTTTTTATGCATGAGAGACTGGCCTGTTATTATATTTTGAAAATATGAATAATTGTAAGTAAAAGTAGGTAGGTACGTTCCAAACTCAAAGTTTCCCTCCACATTGTTTGTGACCTAATTTAAATTATCGTGTCTCATAATAAAATGGATCTGTAGGCTAATTCACGTAACTTAAGAAGTTCAGATGCAGTGCAGTTGCAGTGAAGTTTAGATCAAAACAACGGTTTTCGTATTCTCCACCGCTATCAGATACGCTCGCGTCAAGTTCGCATCACGCGAGCGCATTATCAGTATTCTCCTACTGCGCGTCATCAGTGCGTGATTCTGAACGCAACAAGATCGGCATTTTGCTTTTCGTTTGACCTCTCAAAATGACACCTTTTAGGTTTCAATTCGATCAACGTGCAGTTTCGGTTACGCACTACTTAAGTTCCTCAATATTTACTTTTGTTGGCATCAAATTGTATTTTTTGGGAATGTAAGTGTTTACAATTAAATATTATACGTTTAATTGTTAAAACCTGTTAACTACAAGTCGTATTCAATTCAATTCTTAACGTTTTTTACCTTTTTAGTGAACATGTGTTAACAACTTGGGTTGAGGATTCTATCCCTCGCTGCCGAAATAGATGGCCGAGAACGTCGTCAAACTCTAAAAATGCATAGGTTTTTTTTTAGAAAACCTATCACAACAACTTCGCGCTAGGAATTTTTACGATTTCAAGTATCGCCTGAAACTGGAAGAATCGTACGATAGACTTCTAATGGCATTCATGGATGAAGGCCCTTCTAAGGCAACCGTGAATCGTTGGTATAACGAATTCAAGCGCGGTCGACTAACTTTGTGGGATGAAGAAAGAAGGTATCGCCGTTTGACGGCTGTTACGGAAGAAAACGTGCTAGCAGTGAAAAATAATTGCAATAAGACAATAGGCGAGTTACGTATGAGGAGATTCAGCACATACTGCAGGTTAGATCGGGAAGCCTTCATGAAACTCTACACGTGCATGAGAAGGATAGTTTCACGCTGGGCGCCACACAACCTCACCGATGCTCAGAAGCAGGCCCGGGTGGAATAGTGCCGTGATATGATAATCTTGATATGAAGCAGGCTCGTCTCGGCGTGTTTACGTCATCATTACAGGTAATGATATGATAATATCATGATTTTGCGTCCACCTCTTTTAATTTATGTTTAGTTCCATAGAACTGACTTGTTTGACTGTTTTTCTTTGGCATGCTTAAATAAAAATATAATATTAGTGGTACTTATTTTACTCACTAGATTATCACCACAATTGATGTCAGGATTCATATAGTACAAGTGCATAATAGTAGTATTTATTGTCTTTTACTCAAAGCTTAGTCGTTGGTGTAATATTTGGTTAACCGTGTAACAATCTACGCTTACGACTGATTTCTAGCGATCGATTATGCTCCCTAGCTTCGTTGAGCTGAGTGCGCTAGTTGCACCTTGCTGTCCATAATAAAAAATCACTGAACTTCTTAATCAACGGACTTATTATTCTCAGGGACTTCAATCAAGATGGAATGCTGTAATGATACCTCGGCTTCGTCAACTAATATTCTTCAGTGCTCTGTATGTAGTGGGAAATACCACTACGAGTATTTGAGTTTAAGTTTTAGCCAGTTTGTAGCTCTAAAAGACGAATACAAGGATGCTTGGAAGTGTCCCTTTTGTTGTAACGTTACTAGGCGGGATAGCAGGCCTATTCACAAAGGTACTATACGGTTTCGTACCGTATCGAACTTTCAGTATACTATAGTGTACTCTGTGCGTCAATGTTACCGACGAAGTCATAGAAACGCTATTCACAAATCCGTAACCGTACATTTTTGACAGTTCAAATACAATATGATGATATCAATTCTTCCGACAGGTATTTGTTGTCGGAAGTGATATCGTATAACAAATATTGTTTAAATACAAATTAATTTAGCCAATATATGAAGTAATTATCAATAGTTTATGTAAAGTTTTATTATTGTTTTGACCGTTGCATAGATCCAAGAATATTTCCTATAAAATTTTAGGTGGTTACATACGTACGTAACACTTAAATTATATGTCTATAAATACTTGAAAATGACCAAATAGCAAGAAATAGTAATTGTTGATAAAATACTTACACCCATTTTTCAGTATTAATCGCCGTCGGCGTCGAGTAGTCTTACTCCGACCAAAACTTATTTTTAACTTCAGATAAATAATTAGCGTCCCGGTTCTAGTTTCCCGGTTTGACAGTAGTTGAAGTTTACAAAGCAAGTTTAATAGAAATGAAGTAAATTTATTTATTAATAAAATAATTGTTTACTGTTTGTTGCTGTGTTTTTTTTCTTTCTAATAGTTACTCGGTGTTTATTCTATAGTTACACATAATGAAATACATTTGTGTACCACTTGCAATTTTCTACCACAATCATCCATTTTGTAACGTTCCCCCTAAACACACTTAACACACATACAATCGGTTTTCAATAAAACCCTCTCGTACGGATTTGTGAATAGCGTTTTACCAGTCCTACGGTTCAGAAATGAGGTTTTCGAACAAATTGTCATTGTCGATACGGTAGCGAATCGTACGTTTGTGTATAGCACAGCAGGTCGAACATAGACACTCCCGTGCGCAGCTACACTGAGCTTCCAGCTGATGAGGACACCACGGATAAGTCCTGTGATAACTTAGACCATAGTCATCCACCAGTCACTCATTTCGTCCACCAGTCTTGGCGCTAATGGGACACTGATCACAGATAATTCATCGCACCCTTCAAAGTCCACGGACTTTGAGTCATTCACAATAAATCTACAAGCAACTCTCAGCCAATGGCGAAGTGATATGATGAACAAAGATATGCTTCAAATATGTGACGATATCAGATCCACCTTTACTGACATCCAGAAAGATATGCAAGTACTGCTTTCAGAGCAGAACCTCTTAAATTAACAAGTGACCACCCTTCGTGATGACATTATTGACCTGAAAACCAGTTCTGAGAACCAGACAGCAGACCACGACTCCCTCAAAAATCGTGTTGATGATTTGAGCTGTAACACATCGTCAGCTGAGTTTGAGTCTTCAATTATTAGCCGCGACAATGTAATGTCGAGATATGTAACCTGCCTGAAAGGCGTAACGAAAACTTACCTTCCATCATTGAAGCCATAGGGAACGTCCTTAAATCTCCAATTTTACTCAATGACATTGTCGCTGTAAATAGAGTGCCTCATGCTCATCAACAGAGCACAAGACCAAAGAATATTATTTTATAGTTCACCTCTCGCCCACAGAGGGACAATTTGCTAAGCGCGTATCGTAAAGCTTACTCGTTAAAGACTGATCAAATTGGTATCTCCGGTACATCCTGAACCATAAGTGAACAATACCTGCTGCCTTAAACATATTTATGATAAGATATTTGTTCTATGAATAATAACGACTTATCTATTTACTACCAAAATTGCAGAGGTGAGAACCAAATTGCATACGTTGTATTTGAGTATTCTGTCGTTTTCATGCGACAGAATCATTTTGACCGAGACGTGACCAGATATTGCTAGCGGTGAGTTTGTGGATCCTCGATACGTTGTGTACCGCTGTGATCGAGGTCGCGACACAACTTGTAAAATTGATGGCGGTGGCGTTTTGATCGCGGTGTTGCGTGAACTCCGGTCATGTTTACTTAATATTTCTGTAGTGCTATTCTGTACCCATCTCACCGTGAAAACTTAGGTGAAGTGAGCGTGGAGTTAGCTGTCAGTGCCACTGATGTTATGGATTAACCAAGATGGGATCACACTGACAGCTCACTCCACGCCAGTCATCACGGTGAGATTTTTACTGAATCGACATGCTGGTCGACCGACGTGCATTGAGCATCTTAAGGTTGGTATTCCGAGTAAAGACAACAGCTCTAAAATGCATGTAGTTAGTGTTGTTTGTATACCACGTTGGGCGACTAACATAACATAACATCACGCCTATAATCTCAGAAGGGTTAGGCAGAGGTGTACCTATAGTACACCCACATTTCGCCAGTTATGCTTAGGTCCTATGTATTAAGGGGCGAGCCTATTGCCATCAACCGGGCGACTACCGATGTACATACACTCGGTTCCAAAAATAAAGGGGAAGTCACGTAAGTTCGAATATCTACAAAACTGAAAGAGTTAGATCAATTAAATAAAAAACAGAATAAAGACTATTTAATTGTGCTTCTTATTACATACTTTTTATACTGGCCGATAAATGAAACAAATTTGCAAAAAAACAAAATTTGAAAAATGGATTTTTTTTTAACAAAATTTTTGCTTTATGTCATTATGGTTTCTTTCCATTTCTATTCTGTCACAAAAAAAATTGTGAACGAATTCCACGTGCATAAACATTATTCTGTGAGGTGGAGCGTGGTAGTCACGTTAGATGAATGTACCAGAATCCTGACTTTCTTGGAACTTGGGCGGAGCCAGCGTGAAACAGCAAGAAACATTGGTGTATCTTTGTCGACTAATCAGCGGGTAGTCTAGCGGTACCGAGAGACCGGATCGCACCTTCAGAGACCAGGAAATGGCAGGCCATGCACAACAGCCAGGGATGACAGATACCTGGTGGCTACAATGCTCCGAAATCGTTTTCAAACTGCAGTTGGTCTAAAAAAACACATTATTCGCTTTGGTTGTAGCAATTTAAGCGCACAAACAGTGAGGATACGTCTTGCTGAGGCAAACTTGAAACCATTAAGGCCCGCAAATGGCCTCAAACTGAAACGACAACCTCGAATTCCTCGAAAGAATCAACACTGGACACTGGACGATTGGTCTAGGGTAATGTTCACGGACGAATCGAAATTCATGCTTTTTTAGGAAGACTTTGGTTCGGTAGAAGGTGGAAGAAATACTCGTTGTCGATGAATGAATGTGAATAATTTATTATGAAAATAATGCGAATTTATGGTCAAAACGTGGTATGGTGCTGTGATGAGTGGTGGCTACACTTTACAAGCATGATGGTAGGCAGTTGGTGTACAGAAGACCAGGGGAACGCTTCCATCAAGACTGTGTGGAGGAAAAAGTGGCACACGGCGGAGGCTCAGTACTTGTTTGGGCTGGAATTTCTGCCCAGGCTTGCACCGAGCTCGGGCTAATTCACAATGCCACTCTGAAGGCAGAGAGGTACGTGGAGGAGATCCTGAATGAGCATGTGGGACCTTGCATGGCGAGGATCCCGGGATGACATATTAATGCATCATAATGCGCGTCCCCATACCTGGTTTAAAGCCCATCGAGCATGCATGGGACGAGCTTGAGAGGCACAACAGCTCGGAGAGGCAATACGAAGTATTAAAATTATGCATGTAATGAAAAAATGAAAAAAAAATCTTACAAAATTTTTAAGTTTCAGAAAAATATCCCACAGTTTTTATTTTTATTTATTTATTTATTTCTGAGTACATGGTACATTAAGATCTTAATATTAATGAACAGCTCACATATACTACCGTTGCCGGTGTAGAAATATTAAAATTAAAATTAAAGTGCATTTTATCCCCAATAAAAATTAAAAATAATAATTAGATTTCAATAAAATGTTTTTTTTTTAATTACAATGCACTTTATGAATAGAATGTCACAACTAACTTATTATATAAAGTCAAACACTTAAAATTAAATTTAAAAAAAAAAACTCAATAAACACACACAACGTATTAATACAATGAAATATCAAAATTTATAATTAAAAAATTATTTCACTGAATAGAAACAGTTGTCTAAAAGCCAGGCAAATATTGTCTTTCTGAATTTAGTAGTGGGTAGCACTCTAATGCAGGAGGTTAAATTGTTAAATATTTTGATTGCCTTGCAATGGGGAAGGTCGGGCAAAGCTATTTGTAGATGGCGTGACCATAGCTAGGTCCCTACGGCCTACAATAAATTTGACATTTCGTTCACTCATTTCATTTTATGTTCATTCATGAGTTTGATTAAATTTCACTATTTCGTTATTTACGGTGCTTTCAGTATTTCAAATCAAGTACTTGACATGGAAAGTGTCAGAATTTTAAACCTTGAATATTTCCTCGTAATCATTTTCTTCAAAATGTTTTCGACATAAACTCGAACGCAAAAAATCTCTACGAATAGCTTTAGACCACAATCTTCAAATTTTAGGGGCTTTCAGGATATTGTAGACTCCAATTTCGGAGTATCTAGGAACACAACAAAGCGTCAATTTTCGCTAAAATAAAATAAAACTACATCACGCCTTTTATTTTTAGCTTGTGTTGGGAACTAGCTACGACAGCGCCATTTTGACAGTTGCCTTCCCCATTGGAATTCCTGCTATACAAATGCAGTCTCTGTCTAGATGCAAGTAATTTATTTGGGCTTCTACTATTAACTCTTTTAGAAATGTTCTCATACATTGGGAACATGTGCGAATACCTTTTTATAAATAAACTAATTTCAAAAATGTAAAGAAAAGGAAGTGGAAGAATTTTAAGCGCTCTAAATATTGGCTTACCATGCTCTAAATATTCTGCTCCATACACAGCTCTGACACATTTTTTTTGCGCTATTAATGTTCTGTTTACGTCTACTGAATTACCCCATATCACGAGTCCGTAACGCAGCACTGATGAAACATAGCCATGATATGCATTAAGGGCTGTTTCTTTACCGGCTATTAGTCTCAGTTTTCAAAGAGCAAAGAGAAATTTATCAAGACGAGTGCAGACTTTTTTTACATGTTCTTTCCAATTTAATTTTTCGTCCATAACTATTCCCAAGAATAAGGTTGATGGTACTGGTTTTAAAATAGAATGATTGTAGTGTATTTGAGGTGGTTTTACTAGAGAATTGTATGTTTGGAATTGTACTAACTTTGTTTTTTCCATGTTTACACGTAAATTATTAGATTCCAGCTATTTCATTGCTTTTAGTATTTCATTGTTAGTGTCTGTTTCTAGGTCATTCCTATTTGAAGATTTTATTGTCAGAGTAGTGTCATCAGCAAATAGTGTACAATTATGTTTTAAGCTATTGCAAAGGTCATTTATATATATTATAAATAATGGAGGCCCTAATACGCTTCCCTGAAGAACACCACAACTATTTGTTTTTAAATCTGAACTGTATGTTTTCTTTGTTTATTTTCCATTTTTGATACTACTGTTTTTTTGCTGGCGACACGATAAATAACTTTTCACACCACCTGCTCGAAAATATCAAATTATATGTCAAGCAACCTTAACCTAAAGTGAGTCATTAGTGGCCGGAGGCACAGCCGGTCAATAATGTTGTACTGGATTTCATTATGACCCGCTGGTCAATAATGTGATTTGAATTTGGAATCTCACATGCTCAGCTAAATTGGCAGTATAGTACTAACAAACACTCTTTAGTGCCAGAAAGAGGAAAGCTATTCTCGATTTCCTACAAAATCATAACGACGACTGCTTCTTCATATCGTTGCCATGTTTTCGAAGACATAATATTGTAAGAATAACTAGATAACTACGAACCATTTTTTAAAAGGAACGGAATAACATTAAAACTTGCATTACTTACATAATTGGCTGTAACATTAGTTAATTTTTTTTAAGTAAACTGCGCTAAGATTGCTGTGGATTTTGTGAAAAAATAAATAAATAATAAAACCCATCTAGACTACATTCGATTTATCACATTTTATAAAAAATACTCTTTTCACGAGCGTTTCCAATGACGTTCTAATTTCAAAATGCATACAGCCAATCATCCAAAACTATTTTACCAGCCCTGTATAAAGCTTAGTTTACACAAACGCCACTTCCATGAGAGTGATATCCATAGACGCACACGACAAAACCGTAGAAGAGACTTTTTTTGTTTGAAAATCGAATTGATCGTGTCTTGGCTACTTATTGGTAGGCTCAATAAAGGCGCGAACTTTTGGCATTTAAACTTTAAGTTTATCAACAAAGTATTATAAAATGTCGAGTGATGAAAGTGATTGTACCTGTATCCTGAATTCATTACAACCGAAGCTAATAATATTTCCCATGATTTACTGCCGGAAAAGTCAAAGGAAACTTCTATAAAAGCCTACGACAATTTCCAAAAATGGAAAAGTACGAAAGGCGTCAAGTCCATTTCGCAACCTGTTCTATTAGTGTATTTTCAGCATTTATCTTGTACTCAGAAGTCAAGTAGCCTATGGTGTACTTATTCAATGCTTAGGTCAACAATAAGCATGAAACACAATATAGATATCAAGACATACGCTAAGCTATTAGCATTTCTAAAGAGGAAATCGGAAGGTCACCAATCAAAGAAATCGAAAGTTTTCACACCTATGAATGTTGAAACTTTTTTAAATGAAGCTCCTGATCATAGTTATCTTGCCGTAAAAGTAACTACATCATTTTATTTATAACAAAATAAAATACAACATGGTAGCAAATAGCAACAAGAACGCTTAAGTATAGGTACTTACTGAATTTACGTATGTTGTTAGTAAAATTTATTTTTATTTTTGTTACAGGTGGATTTAATTATCGGAGTGAATGGGGCTTGTCGTTGTCAAGAAATGGTAAACATGAAGGTCCAAGATATAGAAAAACACTCAGAAGAGTTGTTATTGATTAAGTTGCCAGACACTAAAACCAAAAGGGAAAGGTCATTTGTCATCCGCGGAGCATATGTAAAGGTTGTGGAAAAGTATCAAGCTCTGCGGCCTCCTAACATAAATAAACACTAACCGATTTTTTGTAGCGTTCAGTAGTGGAAAATGCACCCGTCAAGTGATTGGGAAGAACAAAATAAGTGCCATGCCAAAGGAAATTGCCAAATACTTAGGATTACCAAATATCGAGCTCTATACAGGTCGTTGTTTTCGTCGAACGTCGGCTACAGTGTTGGTGGATGCGGAAGCAGATATAACCCAAATAAAACGCCATGGTGGCTGGAAATCGGATACAGTAGCGGAGGGCTACATTGAAAATTCTGTACAAAACAAAAGTAAAATAAGCTGTCAAATTGATAACAGCATCACATTAAAAACGTCATCTGATTCTTTTTCACCACAACCTTCAACATAACACCATCACAATCCATCTTTCCCTGAGCCTCATGCACCACCTTCACCAACTTTCACCACCAAAAATGCTCCTCTGCAAATACAAGATTCTGAAGCATTGACGAGCAATACTCAAATAAATTCCACATCAACATCTATAAACGTACCAAATATAAACTTAACTTTATCTTTGCACAACTGGACTAATGTCTCAAATGTTACCATTAACTTCAATTAATATGTAAGTGCATATAACTAACTAGTTCCAAATATGTTATTCTTACTGTTTGTTTATTTAATAAATACTTTGTTTTTCGTACTATGGCTATTATTTTCTCACAGTAGGTGTAAAAAGTAGAGTATCCTCCTCTGGGCTAAAGGTGTATTTGCCTTGGGCTAGCTTGAATCCCTCGCTGCATTCAGGATTCTTGTATTAACTCCCTCGCTTCGCTCGTGAGTTAAATCCCGAATCCTTCATTGCGCTCGAGATTCAATATGACGCCCGTGACATAAGACACAACTTTAGCCCCTCGGTGCATAATCTACTATTTAAGCCAGTCATGCGCCTTGCCTCTTATGACATATTGCTTCGATTTTACAAAGTAAGCGAGTATGTGGGACAAAATCGAATGCTTTGCTCATAACTAAAAATACTGATAAAACAGACATTTTATTATTGAGAACTTCCGATATCAGTTTGACCAAAGAAAAACAAGCTTAGTATTTTTTTTTTTTGTATTTTGTAGTTACTATTCTTCCTAAAACCAAATTGGTTCTCAGTATGTGGTTTTTATTTAAAAAGTTAATTATTTTTCCGTACATTGCCTTTTCAAAAGCTATGCTAAGTATCAATGTAATGGGTCTATAATTGGATGCGGTTACCTTTTTTGTATAGTGGTTTAACTATACATTGTTTTAATCTAGTAGGAAATGTGTCAAATGTCAGATTAATTATATAACTTAGAGGTTCTGCTATGTTTTACTGCTTAATTTTATAATGTTTGTGGTAATTTCAACGTATCCAGTAGCTTTACTATTATTTAAAGAGTTGATAATTTTAATAATGTCTTGTTCATTTACTGGAGTCAAAAAGATACTTTCAGTGTTAGTGATAATGCCAATGTCACCCATGTTATTATTATTGCTAAGGTTAAACTTATGAGTCATTTCTATAAAATAGTTATTGAATTGGTTACATATATCCTTAGGATCATTAATTATCTTATCATTTATTATTAACTCTTTGATGTACTTTTTATAATATTCGTCATTATTCAGATTATTTTTTATTATAGACCATGTCGCTCTGCATTTAGTTTTAGAATTATGTATTTGTTTTTTGTTGTTAATATTGTGATTTTGATATGCATGTTTTTAAATTTTTAGAATAGGTCAGGTATCTTCTTTTATTATATTTTTTGCTTAGGGCATCGTGTTAGTAATTATAACACGAAGTTCCCTTTTTTGTACATGATATTTTTATGCCTTTACTAATCCATTTATTTTTCATTGGTTTATTGTATTTTTTTATTGTTATTTCGGGGAAACATAGTCTGTAAAACAGAATGTATAGGTCATGAAATATGTTAAATGCATTGTTGCAATCTGTTTCTTCATATATTTCGTTAAAACTTGCAACTGATATACAATCAAGATTTTTTTTTATTGTTTTTGTTGGAATCTCTTTTGACCTCATAAAAAAAGTTAGTTTTCTTCGACGTATCATTAGCTATAGGAAGAAAGACCGTTAATAACTGCCCCGTGTCATAATCAGTACCCTTATTGCGTAATACACAATCAATCCGAATCTGACTCGTTTTGAAACAGATTGCTAATTCATTTCTTCATACGTTCGATAAACAATTCTGCTCAACAATGTAAATAACGCAATGAATGTTGTTGAACTGTCAAAATCAAACCGATTGGTCGTAATCGTTTACGAAAATGTGTTACGCAATTAGGCTGCAGAGAGGGCTAAGTTACGTAAACTGTTTTTAGTGTCTTGGGTCGAGATATTACTGGATATTTGATCTATGCAGCTTTTTTTCCTAGTGGGCATTTTAATGTGTCAATAGCTTGAAATTATTTAAAATAGATATTAATTCTCTTAAAAAAAATATACCTGTATCGGAATCCGGGATTCTATAAACACATACTAGTAATAAGTTATGAGACGGAACTTCTATGCCGCAACATTCGAAACAATGATCTACTAGATATTTAATTTGTTATTTGTAATGGGCTAAAAATTAATCTTCTTTCACCAATATGCACGTACCGCCCCGTTTTTTATTGGATCTAGAGTAATTTGCAGCTAACTTATAGTTTGTAAGTCTATGATTACATTCATGACCGGATTGTATAAAAGTTTCGCTAAGACATATAAAGTCTATATCACCCATCACTTTCATCAACTCAATAACTGTTATTTCAAAGAGATCTAATTTATTCAATATTCCAGCTATATTTTGATGGAAAAATGTAAATTGTTGTTTATCATTGCTGGCATTTTTGTTAAAAGGTGGGACGGAAAAAACGTGTTTTGTACATGAGATTTACTTGTCAGCGGTATTGGTGAATTTTCGTGGTCAGAATCCAATGGGTAATAATAATTCCGTCTACAAGTATGCGACTGAAAATACTTCCAAATATAGGTACACTTTGTACCAAGTTTGTTAAGTTTGCCTATTTTATATGAGAACATTTCCCAGGAGAGTTCACGATTCGTATCAGAGAAATATCCATAATTATAGTTTTGTATGTCCATGTAAAGTAAATTATTATACAATTCTACTCGATAATTATAAATAAGTGCTCCCCTTACGTATGAAGGAGAGCATAAAATCACATTTGTATGAGTTATTTGTTCCAAGGATTCTCTAATTAGCCTAACAAGTTTCATGGAGTCTTCATTATCTTTAAAGTCATTTTCTCCAATCATTACTATACAATAGTCGTACAATAGTCGTAATATTAAAATCTTGAATCGATGATACTGGAATGATAGAAATTTTGAATCAACTGTTACCGAGAAGTTAATAAAACAAAACCTAATAATGAACTTTCTGGAATAATGAACATTACGTTCCGTCGTACGCGGACAAAATCTGACTCCAATACTAGCGGAATATTGAATGAGACTCTTGACGAAACAACCAGTCTGCCTGATAACAACGATGAACAACACGTATTAAAATTAAAAGAAGGAAAGGGACCAATTTCAAATAGAAGTGAAGCAGAAATCATACTGATGGAGAATCATAAAGATAGACGAAGAAAGGGTATGCAATACAAAGTTCTTCCGTTTACAAGTTTTTCTGTAACAGTAACTGACCTTTTTTAAACTCTTTTTTTATGAGGACACAGAAAAGTTGCTACACACTATTACATAATACTTCAACTCAAATAATTACTTACACATTCACCACCATTCTCATACACACGCACCACCATTCACCTTCACATTAACCACCATTCACCTACACAATCACCATCATCCACCTACACAATCACCACCATTCACCTACACATTCACACACACCACTGTGACCGATTTTATTGTGTTAATAAATTTCTTTCTTTTCGTTTATTTATTTTTGTTCGAAAAACGTGTTACCTGCCACCTGTTGCTGCCTGTTTATGATGCCACTAAGTGGGGTCTGGTGACCTGTAATACAGGTTTTTTCTAAAACCTACAGCTCTCACTCACAATGTGAATTTATATAGTTCAAATTCAAAACTGTTAAGTGCTACAAAACTATTGTGAGAAAATAAATAAACGCTTATTATTAAATGTGTTTTGGAAGGCGAAATAAAACCAGAAGTTTTTTTTGTATGTATTATATTCCTGGGAGTTAATTGTAAAGCTATTATTTGTGAACAAAATATATACAAGAAGTTACATTAGACACAGTATTTTACATGATGTTCATTTATGTAAATAAATAGGTACTTACCTGCAAAATTACAACCAGGCATTTGCACATGGAAGGTAAGTAATACTCATTGGATAATCACCTACTTTGTACTTTCTAACAAATAGACAGGCGCTTAAATGTACGATTCACATCGGGGCGTTTTAACCACGGAATAACAAGTGCCACGCAGCTATCGCACGTGTGTCACAATTATGCGCTGGTTCGCAATAGCGGTGGGTAATCTTTATTCCGGCAAGTGAATTGATTCACTTATTCCGACTCCGGGTCCGGTACCGGTTCACCTTATTTATTCCTTTGGCACCGTTTGGCACCGGCACTCACTCGCTCATTTTGGTTCCCCGGTTTCGCAGAACATTCTATTCATTTGGTTCACTGGATCATTTGGCACATTTTGAATTGAACAGTTGGTTAGTTAGAGCGATACGACGTGTTCCGAGTACTTCCGAGTGACTTGAGCGAGTGAACGAGAGTGAACAGTGAACGCGCGCTCCGGAATCATTTGGTACCGCGGTGCCGGTAAGGATTGTGAGGAATAAATAAGGTTTACGTATCCGCGTTCGGTACCGGCTCCTTTGGATCAGTACCTCCGGAGTTACCCACCGCTAGTTCGCAACAGCGGCTCAGTCGCGACTTGCTAATCGCTGTATCACGACGTCTCAAACATAACGAAAAAAATAATAAATATAATTGTGCAATTTATACATGCAAATGATACCAGGGCAAAAAAAAAAAAATTCACAGAGGTGTATCCTATCACCGGTAAGTATAAAACTCTGATATATTTCATTAAAATTGTTTCTATTGACAAAACCATATTTATTACTTGTGTGCCAACTAAAAACTATCTTGTGTCCATTCTATAAAGTCTAAATTAACTTGCTTGCTGTCTTGAATATCATAGCATTAATTCTAGAAATTTCGACAATACTCGTTTATGGATGGGACACATCAATGTAAATAGTTCGGTATCGATAAAATAATAAAATGTATATATTATACTAACTTTGTTTTAAATAAAAAAAGTACGAGCAATTAGTATCAAATCATTCTTAAAACTGATTGTTTATAAAGTAAACATATGTCAGCCGAAAGAGGTCCAAAGTCGAATTAAGTGAAATCATAACTTCATGACATATTTATGTACCTATATTCTGGCAAATAAATCAATCATTCGCGACTGGACGTAGGCCTCAAAATAAGTATTTAATAATAATAACGTATGTAAATATTTCAGTTTTCCCAAAGATCCATTTACCAAGGAGAAATGGATAGAAGCTACGGAAAGAAAACTGCATGCCAACTCAATTAACATTTTGATGCAGAAAAATAAAAAACGACAAAAAAAGGCCAAATATCTAGGTGTGGTGTTCGATGAACATCTCTCCTTCAGATCACTTAAAGGCGACTCGTTCGCACGCCGCCTTCGCTCTCGATAGACTCCACTCAATCCTGAATACATGTAACAAATTGTCACTCAAGTGCAAATTGCGCATTTACACAGCGTGCATTCGCCCGATCATGACCTATGCCAGTGCAGTCTTCACACAAACCAAGCCCCACGTCTTCAATGGAATGCAGACTCTCCAAAATAACTTCATCATTTTCTATCTAGAGGTTCTGAGCCCGGTAGCCACGCAGCCATCTCTGATCATTAGTACGATTAGTTTCCTGCCTCTAAACCAGTCTTTAGAAAAGTAAACAGCTGGGAGAGGTCTGAAGGGCGATAGCCACGCAGTCCCTTTCATCCCACCACTTGGGGTTGCCACATGATATATTAAATATTGTAACGTGTAACGTTATTTAAGTTGCCAATAAATTATCATCAAGTTCAACGGGGCTTTTATTCCACAACCAGCAACCCTAAATTACTTATTTGTGCTTGCCCTTATGTACTGTTCAATTTATTATTTTACAAGATCAAATTTATTCTGAAAAAATGATAAACCATTACACACCTTATTTTTTTAACAACTATTGAAGATTGTAAAGTGTACAAACATCGACATTAAATTATCTATATCTTGTCAGCATCTCTATCTGAGTAGAAAAATAGATAACAATTGTAAGTGAATATGACTTCTAATTCAAAGACGTTAGCGGGCTAAATTGTGTAATTTGGTTACAGCGCCCTCTAGCGTTGAGTAGTTGAACTCGTTGTTGATTGTTCGAATTTAATTGTGAGTTGGAAAAATTTCTTTAATTGATTTTGACATGTAAAATAATAACAACATTCAGAAGTTGTGATAAGACTTCATTTTGAACAACAACAAATATATTTTTCGCCAAAGTTGCATTTATAATTTCTAGCTATTTATTTCATCGTTATCTGTGTACTGCAATGTACAATTTAATTTGTAAATGTGTGAGTTTGGCGACACTGGTTCCCGCACTAAGGAAGTCTAAGGGCACTTCCACTCTTTTTTGTTATTCCGTGGTTTTAACATTGTTTAGAGCATAAACTTCAAGGAAAATGGAACAAAAGAGTACATATAACCATCAAATATGGTTTAACCATTTTAAATTTTGCATTTGCCATTGCAAACTCACTACAAAATGTACTATTGTTTAGTATTGCAGAGTATATCTACTAGCACGGTTGTTTACGACTTTTGAGTTTTCTTATTAAATTACATGTAAGTTTAAATTAGTCGATTGTAAACATAAACCGTTCGGAAAAAATCTCTTAGTAATGGTACAAAACCGCATCAGTATCCGTAGCGGAGTTTAGAAGAAAAACGTGGTCATAGAGACACAAAAGTCGACTTATATTATTAGGCCCGACACAAGATTGTCTACGAATTATCATCATAAACTCCTAATACCGAAGGCTACAATAACTCAACTGGATTACTTACTGGACTAAGAACATTTTACATATTTTAATGGTAATGGACAGTTTCGAACATATACAAAAATTATTTATTAAAATTATTAACCAAATAATTAATAATAACCTAATAATGCTTTCGGAAAAAACTGTGTTTGGGGATTCTCCTATAACCTCACAAGAACATTGTACCTACTTACTTATTATTTTTAATGTCTTATACTAAGGTATGCTTAGCAGCAAATTTAAATTGGAGCAGGAAGGTAGCATGACGATAGTCAGAATATTAATTTACTAACAATAGTGTAACTATATCAACAAGAAAAATAATTTCTGTACTTTTACAAGGGTTTTGACTGATTCTTTCAAGCAGCCAATGTTTTTTCTATAAATGCTTTCATGTCTTTAAGTTCCGCCTCTGAAGAACTATGTGTCAATCCTTGGTATGTTGTAAACTCAACATTTTTCATGAATGTTTTGAGAAATGAGGCTGTCATTTGTCCCCATTTGAATGGAACTACTGGATCACAGTCACCATGGGCTTGAAATATCTGAAACAGAGACACCTTTTATGAGTAAAAGTTGTTTAAATTCGACGGGATAACCGAAGGAACATTAGGTGCCCGATATAGAAAGGCCAAGAGTATTTGTCTGCTATCTTAGAGCATGAGCACTAGACCAGCACCAACACCGTCTCTATTTAGATAGAGTATTAAATAAGGGAAAGAAAAAAAGAATTCGGGGGCGGCATTTCAGGACTTCTGCCTTTGTTAACCAACAACAAGCACTGTGCGCTGAATTGGAAGTGGTGACGATAGCATCTAGACAGAATAAACGAGCAAGCGCAGCTTATACGCGGTGTTTTTAACCGTCTTACGTCGTAGCAGAAATGTTTCTACTACCTACTACGATTCATTACCCTTTCTTCACATTTTTTTAAACTCAATGCTCATTACGAAACATTTCTATATTAGGCTCTTTACTCTAAAGACTCATTGGGCAGAATGACACGGTATGGCATGACAAAGCATTAAGATTTGTATGCCGAAGCCTTCGCAGCTTCCCCTTGTGAATTTGCGATATCAACGAACTGTGAGTGCTAAGAATTTGTAGTGAGAGTATGAAAATAAGATTCAATACCATTTTCCCCGGCCGCACCGTGCCGGCTGTGTGAGCCTTAAACTTAAGCCACGGGCGATTTTTAACGCGATGATTTTTTATCGCTTACTGGATTTACACTCGGTGTGGAGCCGATTATTGACAACCCAACAGAAAGCATCCCAGCGCGTCAAACAGGAACGAAGTTCCACACGCACACACACGCTCGTATGCAATGTCATTTTGAAACCCTTACCTTTTTTCTCCTCTGACCAGAATCGATAACAGAAACCATTGGTGAAGAAAAAAATGTTATTTTTTTTTTGTAATTTTCTGATATATTTTTCGTAATAAGTTCCCGATTACTTACCCACTTTAAGGAAATTGAATACCTACTAGGTATAGCAAACTGAATGATTTTTAGTTCATGCTAGCCCGAATGATCGCGCACTCGCTCACACACCTAAGCACAGGGACAGGTTGGTCGTGGGAAGCAAGGGGCGCGAGGGTGGCGCCACGCGGTCTCACGATCAAACGCAATTATGCAACAAAGAACTAACAGTCACCAATCGATTGTGACAGGGACAAGCGAAAAATTGCAAACACGTATGACGTACGCAAGATAATTGGCTTACGGCTGGCGCTATTATAATGGAAATCTTAGAGGCGTATTGATTTATTTTCCGTTAATAAATTCCCAATAAAAATAGAATAGGATGAGGCTCTGTTAAAATAGCTAAGGTATTTATGATAACGTTGTTTATTAGAAAGAGACACACAGAGAGAGAGAAAGTCACATTACGCTTTTCCTTACGTGACGATTACTACCGGTCAACTCCAACCGTGAAGGAAATTCGTTTGAAAAATTCATTGTTGGATTTTCAACTCTCGGTCATGGGGTCTCAACTCGAATAAATTATAATTTGTCTTGAAAAAAAAACATAGATGGCCCCATAGGTAACCATTATGAAATTAACAATCATTAAAAAACGATATACGGCAGAATTTTGGCTGAATTATGATTGGTAAAAGTCTAAATATCCCTGTTTAGTGCTGAAATAGATAATTTCCACTCATAATTTCACGTATTTAAAAAATAAATAAAAACCAAGCCTTTATCTTCAATTCGAACCCTTTTATTGATATAAGTAGCCATGTGTTAATTATTTTGTTTAGAGCTTTTTGCAATAGATGGAGTTTTACTCAATTGGTCCTGCCTCATCACAGTTTCCAATATTGTTACTTATCTAAATCAAACATTTTTTTTTTTACATAGATATATAAAATAAATCTAATAACATGTTTTTCTGAACCCGGACCTATAAAACTTCATGTAAAAAGGATTGCGTGAAACGTTAGGTAGACTCCTAGATGGCGTTGTAAAACTAGTCTCTGGTAATTACTGAGTCGCTTATGCTGCCATCTTTTGAAAAATTGGACGAATAAAAATTGCCCGCTCAATTGCCAGACCTAGGGAGGTATCATTTCTTTGTATGGGATTGGGTATCTGTACGTGAATTATATTATGCGTGTCTCGGTGCTAAGTAGTGCGTTGTTGTAGTTGAGTGAATCCAGTACGCAGTAAAAAATCGCCGCGTTAAAAACCGGGGGAGACCGGGGCTGGTTGCCCATAAGGGTAGGTAGAATAACTGCCAAAAACTCATGCAGTACGACTTGGGTTATCTAATCACACTCGAGGATGCATCTCATTTAGTAGTGGTGACATACATTTGGTTTATCATACCCGAAAGTGAAATTTTACTATCGTATAGTTTTTGCTGTGAAGCCTACAGATTGATGGTGAACTTTGAGCCTACCTACTATTTTTCTAGTAACACAAAAAAATTCTTAGGACTCGTGGGCAATCAAATCGACAGCAGGTCATTAAAGAGAACAATGCTGATGAGCAGTGATCGGATAATCGGGCGCTTGAACCTTGAGGCACGCCCGCCCTAACTATGCACACCGAGGACGTCGACCCGTTAACGTTTACTTTTTGCTGCCTGTTTGATAGATAGGAAAGAACAAGATCAGCAGCTTGTCCACGACTTCCGTAGCGGTGTAATTTACAGATCAGTGTATTGTGGTCAACGCAGCCAAACGCTTTTGAGTAGAGGTTAGAGAGCTTTCATTATCATTTGTATGTATGTAATTTTTTTGTAATTTGCGTTTTGTTTGTGCAGAATAATGTATTTTTCTTTCTTTCTTTATCAATTTTTAGAGACAATTCATTCTGATCTCGCTGTGTTGTGTTTCCAGTTTCTTTGTTAATTACCTGCCACACAGGTTTTATTTTATTATTAGAAATACTAATGCCTGGAAAGAGACTTATTCATCACGAGATACTTATCGACATATTCAACCTCCCCACCCGCAACTTAGTCTCTAATACATTCATTTGAAGATGACTCCGAGCTAGAAGATCTTAGCAGACAAGCCTAGAGGGCTTGTCTGCTAAGATCTTCTAGCATCTGAGTCATCTTTAGGACTGAAGAAGAAAAAAGGGACAATATCGTCGGCAAAACGGAGATTGGATAATCTCTTATGACCAACCATAATGACCCTTTCTACCCAGCCTGCTGCCAGCTTTTTGAAGACTTCTTCCCGTATGGCCGTGAATAATTTCCGAGTAGGATTTAATTTCCAAAATAAAATGGCGCAAACATTACGAGGATCAAAATGTGTTGTACACCGAGTTGTCAAGAGGTTTCGGCAGACCGGACAGTATACGAGACTCCCAGGACAGGGACATAATCGGAAAACTGTGCCAGAGATGACCGATTCAGAGTTACCAGCGTGTTTAGAAACCGTACCTTAACTTCTTCGAAGAAGTTCGAGGGGTTACAGTAAGCACAAAAACTGTGAGAAGACTGAAATCGGCCGAAATAAATTTACACTTGCCGGCCAGAGGCAGTGGCGTTCCATTTAATAAAGCCGAAAAGAACGGCTTCCAATCTCACGTGAGCCAATAAATAAAATGAAAACTACACATGTAAATTTTTAGACTAACCAAGTTAATCATGTGGCAAGAATTGATAAGAATAATAACATTTAACACCGCGCGTCGCCGGCCGCGTGCTTACGATGCAAGGTTGTCAGGTTTACGTACTCAAATAATAATTTGCCAGTTATCTCCATGCCGCAGTTGCGAGCTCGCTCTAACGCACTAAATCGTTAAGCAGGATGCGAGATCAAATCAATGAATGAAAACGGTCTTTGGACATTGCATATGCTTTCTCGCTCACACGAGCTAGCTTTAAATCGGGTTTCTAGACATCTCATCATTGTTGATAACATTAGCATGTACGTATTATGCAAATTGTTCTCATTTTTAAGACCGTTTTTTGGCTTTTATAAATGGAACGAATAACGAAGCGTGTGTGTAAATAGTAATACCCAGTTTCCATAAATACAAACGAATCGTTTTGCTTACCACTTGCATATTTTTTTTGCCAAACTCAGCATTTAAAGAGACTCGGTAAGCTTATTTTACCTGTGATAGCTGCTTCCATATGGGAGGGTCTACTATGCGAAGCTATGAGTTCTTCGCTTCATTATTGGTAAAGATACAATAAGAGTTCATTTTAACCAATAACTGTGTGTAAATTATAGGAATCGGCCATAAGAGCATACGCGCAAGACAGTGCGCAAATCGTGAAATTCTATGGAATGATACAATTTCAAATGTGTTTCAAATTAGCTTTGAGCGGTTACCTACCCCATAGCATTGATTTTTTTAAATACAGTGCTCTCGCCCGACTTAAACCCCATAGAGCATGTATGGGATAAGCTTGGACACATTCAGTAAAGAAGTCCTGCCCCCGCTAATTTGAGAGATCTTCAAAACGCATTACAGGAATAATGGAACGCAATCTCTATTTTTTTTATTTATAACTGGATTTAGAGTATGGCCAAGGAGACTGGAAGCAGATCGAAGAACTAGAGGGGGCAACATTGAATTCTGATTATAGCACACGTTGTAGCCTTTCCTAAGCATTTATGACAAAAATGTTAAGTAGAAAACTGTTTCACTACTGTAAAAATTTGCTTTTGTTCTTAATTTGGTTAATTCTTGTCATATAATCGTTTATTTTTTTAATGTTTATGATTGAATTTAAAAAAAAAAAAACAAATAAAAAAATACATAATTATCACAAATATCCATGATGTTTTGATTTATACACACCTTTTTTTGCTTTCGTCTAAATTTGTCCATGAGTGTTTATTTTGTTACTTGGACCTTTTCGTTCGTACTTTACGAACATCCCTTTTTTGTAAAAAAAAATTAAAAAAAATAATCTATCTAATTATCTTTAGTCTGTGTTTACAATGAATAAGTATTTAATCAATTTAATAAAATTATATAAAATTTACAAAAATGTTGTTTAAACGTTATAATACTTTAGAATTGGCTTAATTTGTTTAGTTTTTTGAAGCTTTTTGAATAGACATTTTGTTTAATTGCTCATCTCTTCTCTCGATTTTACACTTACATAATTACTTCTAATGGTACTGTATTATTGACTATTTGGTACGCATAGGCGTCAAGCGAGGCGATGCAAGTCTGTTAAATTGACAAAAGCCAATGAAAATAATTGACAAAATCCGGGGATGAACCACTTTTTGTAAATTCAACGTGTAAGAAACCGTGAAGTATGCGAGTGAACCCTAGGTTTTGGATGCGACTTCACTAACCTAGAATTTGCAATCGATTTTTTTAAACCGTTTCGAAAGTCATTCTTATTTATTTATATAGTCCATGGAGGACATTCGGACATTGTTAGTAAAATTACATTAGATATACAGTACCTACTAGTACCTACCAGTCCAGGTGATTAACCTGTACCCTAATTGCGTAATACACAATCAATCGGAATCTGAATCGTTTTGAAACAGATTGCTAATCCGTTGCTTCATAAGTTGTATAAAAAATATGTTCAATAATGTGAATAACGCAATGAATGTTGTTGAACTGTCAAAATCAAACAGATTAGTCGTGATCGTTTACGAAAATGTGTTACGCAATTAGGCTGCTGGTCTTCCTGTAAGTATGAATAAACCACAATAAATATTGATATCATGAAATGGATAGAATACAATGAAGTTGAGCATTGTATATGTTAGGCTCAAAGTCCGAAAACGCTAATTGAGCGAAGAAACCGGCCATCCACAACTCGTTGTGGCATTTTCAAAACGGCCTTAAGGAGAAATTCGTGTAGTGACCCTTACAAAAATTCTTGTGATATTCGACCACAGCGCGTTCTGGCCATGAAGAAAAGCCACGACAAGACGCTTTCTAAGACTTTTTGATTTATGGAACTTGTCGACGCTTATACTGACACTGATGTGACGTGTGACCGAATCAAGTCGAATGCCCTGATGCCGAAAACAGGCACAGGATGCACAAAATCCAAGATGGCGGCTGCGAAAAGAACGAACATCATCCCTAATATTGTAACTTAGTAGACAAGACTTCAGGCATATCTCATTAAAAAGGTCTTGGCTTACTGTTAATTTTTTACTATGGCAATGACTGTCAAATGTGTGTTATAATGGAATTTTAACTCAAGACAGGCTTATATGGAACTACAGCTAATATTCGAAATTATAGGTTTTATTATATATATTTTTTATCATCATTAGATATCGTGGACCTTCGCGTCTGTGAAAATTCGCTAAATAAATTTATTCGATCATACTAATTAGTACTTAAATAGGTTCATGTTATTGTACTTACCAGCATATCTGTAGGAGCCTTTACAGCATTCGGAAAGTGCCCATGTCTAGGCAACCAACACGATAGTGACATGACTCCGGCTAGTGGTTCTGGATATGTCAAACCTGCATGAAGTGCTAATGCCCCTCCTTGAGAAAATCCACCCAGCAATATCCTATTGGGGAGTATACCAGCCTGCAATATTAAACCGGAGATAATGAGGATAAGATACCAAAGTTGTTCTGATGAATGAGCATAGAATAGAAATGTAAAAGAGCTGTGTAAAAATAAATAAAAAAAATAACATTTTTTGTAAAGTATTATCAGCCTTGTATAAAAAGGACAAAATTTTAAGACATTTTTATAACAAGCAGTGTGATGAACTTCCATACAAACTTTCATACCCTTTTGATTCCTTTTATGTTCAAAGCACACATATAAAGCACTGCACGGGATCGGCATTATCTCACTGATCTCACCTCATCGGGTCGACGTCAACCAGGCGCAAACTCAAGGTAATGACATAATCAGAACGGATCAGCACTTTACTAGCTGTTCCCGAGCCAAAGCGATTTTGTTATGATGTGCATAGCAGTATGGAGTTTCATAGAAAGCATCCTGAACCGCTAGAGTTGAGGCGAAGCTGTTCCCGTGCAGAGCTTTTACAAGCATTGAGCTTAAGAAGATGAATGTTCAAAAATCCTTACTTAGTGCTCACTTTCACTAAATATGGAACTCCCTATAGTTAATTCTACTAGCTAGCAGTTTAGGCAGTGTGTTGTTTGTCAGAGCATTAATGAATTTAAGATTTTAAGTTGATGTGCAAGGGTGGTATCGATATAACAAAGAAAAGTGGTTTTTGCCATTTTAATAATTACTAGCAAGAAAAGTTTATTATCTTAAATCCTTAATTTTTCGACCACCAGTCACTTATTACATTAGAGTACCTAGGTAACACTGGAGAAGCCTTACAAACACTAACTTAAAATATTAATTTAGTTAGACTAATACTCATTTTCATTTTTCATGTGTCATAATGACACCTTTATTCAAATTTCACTCTGAACAGCCATGAAGTATGAGGAGACAGCTACAATTTTAGCAAGATGACCTCAATCTATAAGTAATATTCAGCTGGCAAGCATGTAGGTAAATCATTCAAAAACCAGAGTTCAAAGAAATAAGTATTACACTAAGGGTTGCAATTTAAAAGTAACTCAATTGTTGTATTTAGACTTCCTTAATAAAATAAAACACTTTGATGATAACAATTGAAACATACCAACAATATGTTATATTGAATAATGTATAATTTTTTACTTACTTTTATCTCATTAGCAATGAGACGATGAACATGATCAGTTGCTCTTAATATTCCTTCTTCGTCTTCAGGAGCCGTGGCGTCTAGTGTCCTCAAATCAAACCACGATGGCATACGAAAGCCTGCATTTAATGTCACTGGTATAGTCGCGGCAGTCGGACATATTACCTTCACGTGAGGACCACGAATTGCGGCGATGGTATTTGCCCAACCATGGCTGAAATTAAAGTAATCATTTTATGTAATCATCAATTAAAATATTATATGGAAAATAGTAAATAGTACATAGAAGTTATACTAACCCAGTGTCTCCGAGACCATGTAGAAATATAAGCTGAAATAAACACCGATAACAATTTATACAACAATATTCAAATCTATTAAATATTTATGATTTAAAATAACATATTAGCTTACCGAAGCCGTTTGTTTGGCTGTGGCAGCAATAATAACAGGATTTGGTTCCATTATTTTAACAATTTAAGAAAATCAATACTTGTATCCTGCAATATCAGCAAAACGTGACGTGAGCAGAACAAAACTTCCCCAATCTGACTGTTCACTGTTTTTTTTTTTTTTGACATGACTGACATTGAATTCTCATTCATAATCTATGGAATAAGCAAGTACTAATAGTCACCAGCTGACGATAGATTACAATATAATTGCTATAAAACATAATACAGTTGACATTCACAGAATTATGTTACATATATATAATGTAAATCATAATAACCCATATTGAATTAAAACACCTAAACTTTCCTCAAGAAAATTCCGTAGCCATTACGAGTCAAAACAATGCTGAGCAGATTATTATGGATAGGTTAGCCGAACAACGAGCTACTAAAAACTTTAGTGAATTCTGGAAGTCCACTGGTAAATTGGATGGGAAGCCCAGTCTCTCTGCGAGTGTGGGAGGGATAAATAATCCCCGGGGAATAGCGAATATGTTTAAGGAGCATTTTTAAGTTCAGTTCCCTCTCGGTCCCTCAATCGTGATGCCATGGTATGGGCCGAAGCAAATCTCCAGGACATTATGGGCTCAGTATTGAGCACTTAAAGCACGCAAGTGTACATCTGCCGCGAGTCCTGTCTATGTTTTTCACAATGTGTATTAGTCAAGCGTAGTTGCCTGCTAATCTGATGAAGACTATCGTAACTTCCATTGTGAAGAACAAGACGGGTGATATCTGGGACAAGGGTAACTACCGTCCCATTTCTCTTGCGGCAGTAATTGCAAAAGTGTTGGACGGTATGCTTGATACCTGTTTAAATGAGTATTTAGATTTTCATGAAACGCAGTTCGGGTTTCGTCCCGGACTTTCAACTGAAAGCGCTATTTTAGGTCTCAAGCATACAGTTCAATACTATATAGATCGTGGGACGCCGGTGGACGCCTGTTTCCTTGATCTCTCCAGGGCCTTCGATCTTGTCTCGTATGATGTGCTCTGGGAAAAGATGGTAATCAGACCAATCATGTGAAGATGACGGTATGATCTCTGAACCGTATGGTTTGGAGTGTAGGGTGAGACAAGGAGGTCTGACGTCTCCCAGGCTCTTCAACCTCTACGTAAATGACCTCATAGAGGGACTCGGCAACATGCGTGTCGGATGCAGTGTTGATGGGGTTAGAATTAACAACATCAGCTATGCTGACGACATGGTGCTGCTGGGTCCGTGTGCAGGGGCAATTGGAGAGTTGCTTAAGACTTGTGATGCCTACGCTGCCGCACATGGATTAATTTAAAATGTAAAAAAATATGAATACATGGTCTTTAAGGTCGGCGGCAAATATTGTGAAGTGAGACCCGACCTTCTTATAAACGGTACAGTAATTGAGGGTATCAACTTTTAAATACCTACGTCAATTTCTTTCCGACGACCTTAAGGACCATGTAGATATAGAGAGGGAGCGCAGGGCACTCGCCGTTCGGTGCAACATGTTGGCTCGTAGATTTGCTCGGTGTACGGATCTAGTAAAAAATACTATTTTCAAGGCTTACTACCAGAGTCTGTACACGAGTAATCTATGGGTCCATTACACCCACAGACTGATTACACCAAAAGATCGCTGGATGTCCTGCACTTCCAGTAAAATAACGGTTTCAGGATGTTGTTGAGGCGTCCACGCTACTGTAGCGCGTCGGAAAGGTTTGCAAAAGCTCGTAACGACGGATTTCATGCGCAAGAAAATAGCTTCACTACTGAAGAGAGTGAGAGACAGACGCAAACGTATCCTGAGAACTGTAGCGGAGAGTTTCAGCTCTCGAATTGTAAAGCAGTTTGTGAGGAGGGTGATTGGTACTAATGATACTAACACTAGATAATAAGTTGTTTTAATATTATGTTACTAACACTCTATGGATTCTTAGATTCGAAATTAAAATAATTATTTATTACCATTTATTTATTTTATTATATATATTATATTGTACACACAGTAAAATACAAAGGGACACGACGCAAGGGTCGGAGGGGAGACAATGTATGGCGCTAATACGAAGTTAATTAAATAGCCATGACGTACTTCTACGATAGTGCTGTCCTGCTCTAACACTCATTTGTTTGCTAGGATACAAGTATTTATTTAAGTAAAAAATTTAGAAATCATTCTCTCCAACACTGGTACAGCAACATGTCTGTTGGAACAATGCCGGATGAAGGGACAATCTAGCCTTCCCGTAATCATCGCCAGTACGATGTTGGGGCTAACCCGTACCCCGCACACCCAAGGATGTGCGTGGTGCAAGGATTTGTGCATGGTCGCTTGAAAGCAGACGGTGCGTGCCTCTGCAAACATACCCGAGGCGCTACAGTACTGTTCTGTTAGATGTACTGTTCTGTTAGATTAGTGAGCCCACAGGCTGCAGGAGTACAGCGATGTACAGTACGCTCCTAAGAGCGTAGCCTAATAGCCATAACCTCATTCCAGCACCGCGCAGATCTCCGGTGTGAGCGGTGTTCAATGTCAGCGGTATCTTTGAGGTCGACAGTCAAAATATGGCCCAAGGCCCAAGCACAGCCCCAAGTATGTGAACTGGATAACTCTATCCAAAGGAACCTCATTGTGTCTGATCGGAGGTATGCTTCCCGGACATCTCGTACTGGCGATGGCGGCCTCGAGTATCATACACTGGCTCTTCTGTTCATTATACAAACCGTGACAAACAACGTTCCATTACAAAAACAAAGCTTCATCAGCTTTACTTTACTTGCGTGACATCGTCCGCGGGACATTTCGGCCCGTACCCATAGCGTCGAGTCGCATAGCTTGCCGGCGCTATTCCTTCGTTTACCGTTACTTCTGATTGTTTTTCTTTTGCTTGGTTCCTAAAACTCTTCAGCTTTATTATGACAGGTAGATTATGACAGGTAGGTAGAAGTAGGTAAATATTTAAGTAAACAACGCTTACGGCCCGAACCGCCAATAGGACCACGCTGGTGATAAAAAAACAGTTTTTTTTGTAAACTAAACAAATAATGTTAATTTTTTATCATATTTTCATGTTTTGAAATTTTTTGGGAAGCTGCTATCGAGTCTTTGTAAAGATTAGTGTACACATGTTGATAACAATATAATAATAGTCCATGGTCAGTAAGCGCCACCGTCTCGTTGTGAATACCCAGTCCTTGCGGTGGCGCATGGCGGTAGTTTGCCCAACACCAACAAACACAATCAATGACAACACAAATATTTTTTTAATGCTTTGATTGGGAATGGAATACAATATTGGCAACACGTGAAGAAATTTAATAATACAGGAAAAAGAAAAGTTGTGCAGAATATTCGTATCGGTGATTGTGACCTAAACTTATCGGATCTCTCTTTTGCACTCGTCATTTAACACAGGCCCACTAGCGCTCATTGATTGATTAAATACGCATTCTTGCTTGACTTTTATTTTCATTGCTTGTTAATTCTTAGGTATTCGGTGGACTTCTTTTTATATTTTGTTGAATTTTGTTACAATGGATTCAACTTTACGTGAACAAGTCATGATAAATCAATTTGTGCTAGCAGCAGGATGTGCTCAAGAACAAGCAAAACAGTTATTGCAAGCTGCACACTGGCAATTCGAGGTAAATTTAAATTGATAAGTAAACAAACAGTATGTAATCATGAAATGGCTGCTACATATTTTGATTTACATTAGCCTTTTACAGATGTCACACATTGTTATCAAATAATATGTAATTCATTAATAAATTACATAGTATTTATTGTTTTCGATGTTGGATCATAATTTCAAAGTCATAATAATGCTTATTTGCCTCTGTTCAAGTAACTTAAAGGTATTTATTTCGAGATAAATGATATGGACTCTTCAATCTGTAAACATCATATTATTCATATTGATATTGACAAAGTAACAAGCAATAAGCGAACGGAGCTAGTATCTAGTATATCCTTTATGTGAATTTAATATAAACATTTAATTGTACATGTCCATGTCGGTACATAATCAATCAGTCTGGATGTTGTACAAACAATGTAAATAACGATTATCAAATCTCAAATGCAAATTTTGTTGTTATCTAGTAGTGGTTGTTAGCATGGACATAATATAACATTGTTAGTAATTGAAAATATTTTTGTTTTGATTTTTAATGAAGGCATCTTGGTGAGAGGTGAAGTAAATATTTTTGGTTAGAGTCTGAATACTTAGATGTTTTATCAATGTCAGGGTTAGCGGGTCATCTCAGTTTATTTTAATTAGTACTTAATTAAACAAGGTATTTGGTGTACAGCTAACTTGCAACTACTTAAAAAAAATTGTGAGTGTGCTTGGTAGTCCATTCTTTTTATTGACTCTAAGTATGCCATAAGCTTGAATAGTTGTTACGTAATCATAATCTACTGATCCTTGTACCCAACTTTGTAGGTCAGTTTCCAGTCTAACCATACAATAATAATATTTGAATATCAATATTTTACTTGGAGCGGCTGCCTATCTGACCTCCACAACTCGGTTACACCTCGGTAAGACTGGAAGTTAGACTGTCTGGCTCCTGACTATGCATAACAACTGTCAAAGATCTACAAAATAACATTATTATTCACAATTTATTTATGACACTATAATGGAATAATCATATTAATGGGCAACTTTAATGCCCAAGTTGGATAAAAACAAAAGTAAGAAGAATAGTCATAGGGAAATTCGGTCAAGGAAGATGAAGCCCAAACGGTGAACTGATTGTCGAATTCTTATTAGACCATAACCTAATGGTACTCAACAGCTTGTTTAAGTAAAACAAGAATAATAAGTGGACCCGGTTATCCCCAGACTGCAGATATAAAAACGAGATCCAAAAGGCTTCATGAACACATCAGTAGTGACCAAATTCAACTTAAATATGAACCACCGCAAGCTCTTTACAATCAGCACAGTAAAACAGAACAGTATTGTAATGAAACTCTAAAGGAAATTGTTAAATCCCTAAGAGTAATAAGGCAAGAAATAACAACAGAAGACAGAGACACCGAGGTCCTTACAAAGTATGGAAAACTAGAAAAACATCTAAATCAAGTTAAAACAGGAGAGCTAATAAGTACAGACTAACTAAAATAACACTACAACTTATAGAAAAAAGGAAAAACTTTCTCAAAAATAGTAGCCAAATTAAGCAAGGAAATCAGAAAGAACATCAGTTATGATAGGAAGAATAAGACACACTAGAGTGGCATATACAGAGAACAGGGGGCGTAAAGAAATTAACTTAGAGAAATAAACAAAGGATGGACACCAAAACTCAACAAACAAGGGAATACTTCTACAAACAAAAAAGATGTTAACAGAACAGATACTAGATTCTACAAAGACCTATACTCGAACCAAGACGAAAACCTAAATCAAGAACAAGAAAACAACCTAATGGAAGGAAACCGAGTGGAACCAGAACCAAAAATACTGCTAAGGTGGTAAAAGCTAGACAAAGTCAGAAGACAGAAAAAGCTCCCAGCCCAGACGAGATCACAAACTAGCTTCTCAAAGGCACTCAAAGAACCACTACCCATACTTACATTAATATCTAAGAAAGCAAAGGAGACCGGTATAATCCCCACACAATGGAAAACACCACATGTCATTCTTATATTTAAGAAAGGACAAAAAGAAGACAGGTAACTACAAACCTATAAGCCTAATGTCGAACATCTACAAGGTATTCCTCAGAGTTATACTGGGAAGAATAAGTAAAAAGCTAGATGAAAACAAGCTGGCTTCACACAGAAAAAATCGACCCTGGATCATATATATGTATGACACTCACATGCTCCAACAGCTATAAAAATTGACAATCAACTACTGGAATACATACAAGAATACATCTATTTGGGACAGATAATCTCCCACAAATACCAAACTACTAAAGAAATTAACAGAAGAATAGCAAATGGTGGAAGAAGTACTGGTCACTGAAATAGATCTTGAAATCCAAGGAGCAAAGTATGTCAAGAAAAGGGAAAGTCTTTAAACACCTGTGTTTTTCCAGCCATTATCAAACACCACAGAGACAAGTTGGAACCCTATCAGAGAGCCATGGAGAGAAGTATGCTGGTATAGTACTAGTAAAAGCACTCTGAACTGCGCATATTTTTTAAAATGAAACCAAAATCAAGGATTCAATTATGCATTATATAACGAACATGTAGTTCATAATAAAGGGCTTTATTATTAATGGCATACTCGTCCTTGTTCTCTATGTATATATGCCACTAAGGCCAAACATAGCTGATCTATAATCTACTTAAGCAACCTGCATACTCTATATACACTCGTGTTTCTACAAATAAAGAGCCAGGACCAACGGCAAAATGTGCTTTTCCGAGCCATGGAGGGGTTGTATGTATTATACGGTAACATCCACAGGCTGACCTTGGCAAGAGTGCCTTAACATTCGATCAACCCGAGAAGCTGTTATTACTCCGCTCGCCCGCTAATAAGTTATCGCGCACAGTGTATTTTCACCTTTAAAGCTTGTTCGACTGCACCTAAAATATTCTATACTAGCTTCTGCCTGAGACTGACACCACAATATAAAAAACCGAGCAAAAACAGCCACATTTCCTGTCTGCGCTATACCTTCGTTTTTGCTTAGCAGTGCTCCAGGCTTTTTGCTCGGGTCTTAACGGTCGACATGGGTCGGTAGCTAATAGACTAGTTACAGTACACCACGCCATTTTTTTTACTTTTTAGCATTTTTACACCCGTCGTAACTTCTAAACGAAAGGATCGATTAGAATAATTTAGATGTACCTTGTATCAACATTAATTAAGAAACTAGTTGAAAAGGATTATTCATGATACAAGTGTCATCATCTTTCGATCCTACCCGTATTCATTTGATTGTCTTAACAAAAAACTGTTATTATGACTTAAATATACTTGTTAGACATATAGCCTCGCGGACTTTTTGTGGGTAATGATGAGTACTATAAACATGTAGTACATTATTTTATGTATCATCAATAGGTTTCGCAGCGCATACCAAATAATGACTTTTATTGGCAAACATTTTGATACCTTGGGTTATCTAATTATTACAATTTTCGTAGGGATCTCTATTTTTTTTAAATAAAACACACCCCATGTTACTCTCTAATAAATGTAGCTTTCTTTATGTGTTTATGTTTATTTTTATCGGTATTTCTTGAGTTTGTTCATTACAAAGTTTGTAATGAATAAACTCAAACAATAATCAAACGATTTTAGAAAAAAAGAGAAAGATTTGTTTTTTTTTGCAATAGGGCGTAGCCTGCGGGTAACGGACTTAGGGAGTCTGTTGCCCGAACAGAAACAAGCCCGAGACGGCGGCGCGTCGCGTTTTTCACGCACCCCTTAAGAGGAACTATGGTCGTAGAGTAACGGCCGCAGATGCTGACGGGGTTCGGATGAAAGACATCGGGCAAATCCCTGGCCTGGGGACCGTGCCGGTCATAGATGGCTGCTCATCGGATCATATGGCTATTGATGCCATATGAGCCGGTGTTCCTCAGGGGTCTGTTCTTTGTGCGACATTATTTCTGCTGCATATCAACGACCTGCTACAGCTTGGTGCTATCAGGTACGATGACAGCACAGCCTTGGAAAGATACCTGTCCAGTGCAAGAGCCAGCAGAGAGGAAATAGCTAGTCTTAGAGAGGCCATGGTGGAGCGAATGTATTTGACCTTACATCACGTTTCATAGTGGGGCGACGAAAATGGTCACATACAACGCAACGAAAACACAAACTCGAAGAGAGCTAGTTTCCATTATCTCCTACTTTTCAAAGTGCATCTGTATCAGTTACCGATCGCCTGGAGCTTCGGCTCAACCGTCGAGTCTACAGCCAAAAATCCTAAACAAGGTGAGGCGGTAGGTACTTCACATCTGGGCAGCTTCTAAGTTTGTACAAAGCACAGGTCCGTTCCTGTATGGAGTACAGCAGACACTAATGGAAGGACTCAGCAAAGTAGCCGGCACACCACTCGGTGGAAAGCAAGATCAACAGAGAGGCGCTGAGGGCTGTTGCCTGACTGTCGGTCTCCTACAGACTGCACTTTGGAGAGTGTGCGCAGGTTCCACAACCTAATCCCGCCACCAACCTTCCGCTGCCGGACTACCAGACGTACTGCAGGGTACCATCAGTACTTAGTCAGTGGTACAAAGCGTTCTCCTACACATTTATTATGCGCACGGCTAAAGTGTGGAACTCTCTGCCGCCAGCGTCGGTGTTCCCTCCCAAGTTCCCGTCAGCCTTCAAAGCAACAACAAGTAAACAAACATCTTCTAAACTTCCTCGTCGTAGGCTTCATCCATCGCTTTCCATCAGGCGAGATCGAGATAAAAAGCAGGCCCATTTCGGAGAAAACTGACAACTCATATTAGTTTCCACTGGGCCGAAGTTTCGGTCACTCTTTGGCAGAAGTTTTTGCCACTCTTCGGCGGAGAGCGTAACTGCGTCCAAAACCTGAACAGGAATATTGTCCCGGATATATTTTTCGACCATATTCGGCATTTAAGAAGTCTGTGATTGGCTAGGCCGTACTTAGTTTGAAAAACTAGTGCCTAATATCACAATAAAATAAAATAACATTTACAGGAACTGCGGATTGAATACCTATATTATTTGAATAACACAGTTTACGCCCATTCCTTTTTTTCATATTTTAAATCTACATATTTAATTTCAGACAGCGTTATCAATATTTTTTCAAGAAGTGGCCATTCCTGCTGGCGCTAATGGCATTGCTGCACCGCACTACCGTCAGGTACCGTAACAGTTATTGCAAGCATATTTTTTTAAAGAACCAAGTAAATTCTATCTTTAAAAGAAATCAAAGAATAATACATCGGTTCATCCATACTATCCATACCATAAATGCGGAAGTAACTCTGTCTATCTGTTACCTTTTCCACGTGAACAAATTCAGTTTTTTGCAATAGGCATCATGTCAATGTCAGGTTGTGTATTGATCTGAATGTAATTCGCGACCGAAACAAATAAGTGTTTACAGAATAATTATCATTAGAATCACCTAGAATGCTTTGAACTTCATTAAGACGTTATTATTTTGTCTCAGTCATTTTCGATACATAACAAATGGATACTTTTACTATTTCAGCAACTGATGACACCATGTAATACTCCAGCTACTCCTCCTAATTTCCCCGATGCGCTTGCGGCGTTCTCGCGGCTGTCGACGACGGGCAGCCCAAACAACGCGGGCGGCGGGGGGTGCGCAGGCGCGGCCGCGCCGCCCGTGTCCCCGCTCGCCACGCATCCACCACCGCCGCCGCCACCACCACACGTGCAAATGAACATGTTTCCTGGCACTCCAAATCCTCAGACAAATTATTCGTCAATTTCCTGCTCAACTGCCGTAAGTTCTTATTATTGACTTCGACTTTCAAAAACATTAATTTCTATGTTTTTTGTTTGTTCAGTTATGTTGTGACAATGGTGCCGATTCTCTTGTCACAAATGCCTCTAAACTAGACTAAAAATCACTAAAATTTGGTTTAATTCTGTCAAATGACGATTTTCCATTCTGAAATTCACTATAGTGACACAACTTAACTATATTTTAGTTTGACAGCACTAAGATTGCACTGAGTTATTAATTTAGTGAAAATGGCAATTTTGCTATTCTGAATTTTACGTTTTTTAACTAAAAATTTGATTGTCTAACTAAATCTGAACATGAATCTGACTATTTTTAATCGCGATTAAAAAGGTGTGGAATAGAATTAGGTGGCGTGGACTAAAATTCACACCAACACCTCGACTTCAGACGTGCAAAAACGGTCCTTTAACTTTCTTTTTCTTTTTTGGTGTTTCCTATCACAAAAATAATGAAAATTTCGACCCCCTTTGTAACCCTCAAACCACCAAATCTCTACATTTTTATTTTATATTTTCCACACAAAAAGTCAAAACTTCCATTTAAAACACGTCGAGGCTGCCCCAGGCTGCCTCCGGCTCTAACAAAGACGTTGCGAAACCAAAAGAAAAAAAAAAACACGTGCACTCGCGATTGTCAAATTCGATAATTTTACTGATAGTTTAGTTCGGTGTACAAGAGAATCGGCACCAATGTAATGTAATAATTGTGTAGGTAAAAATGTAAAGAAATAATGAATGTGTGTGATCTCCTAAACAAATATTTGTAAAAAAATGGAATTTCGGGCGCCGTGGAGCTAGACAGTACACACACTATATTTAAGTTGCCAGATAGATACTTACGTAGAGATTAAACCATTAATCTGCAGAGGGATGGCCTGTGGAACTCGTATAATTAAACACTCACTACCTAGAAAGTTCACAGTTTATTTTACCAATAGCTTTAAAATTAATATTAAACAAAATATATATAATTGTTACCTCATCATTTCATCTTTCTTAGCTGACTTTAATTAAATGGATTGCAGAAGGCTGTTTAAAATAAAATAAAATGTTAGGAGGTGACCTCAGGTGCAGAGGCCGGAAGGTGGTACCTCTTGCAGTCAAGCCTCGTGGGAGGCTAGTTAGAATTCTTCGGCGAAGAAACTTAGATTTGGAATAAACGCCCACGTTGCAGGCGCTTATTCCAGTATGTTCTTCGTGTCTCCACCCGGTGTACCATAGGTAACAAAATCACCGGGAGAGGATACAGTGAAGGAGGCAGAAATCCGAATGAATTGATAACATAGACCATTCCCTGGGTCCCTAGTTTGAGGTTAGACCATCTGGAGACCAGATATTGGCCTGGATTAAAGTAGATTCAAAAAAATAGGTGAGACGACATTGATCCCCAAAATAAGGATCGCAAAGTCACAATTTCCAATTTTGACGTTTCTGATGCGACATGTCAAAGAATGAAAATGACAGATAAAAATAAGACTTGATTATAAGCAATTTGATTCAAAACATGTAACGGTAAAAAAAACTCGTTACAACAATCAGTTAGAGATTTCATTCCGGAAGATATATATGATAATACTATAATAAACTTAGATAATTAAGAAATATCGATGGTTTAGCCATGGAGTCTCCACTCGAAAAAATTATAAATAGTTTTGAAAAAGAATTAAGTATAGATGCCAGCTAGGTAACCATTATGAAATTAACAATCATTAGAAAGCGACACGGCAGGACACGCTTTGACTTAACTTTGCTTAGCAAGCGTCGCTTACGAATATGAACATTATTTTGTACCCTATAGTATTTATATGCGTATGAATGGCTAGCTCACGTTCGCTTGTACGCATATTGCACGCATAAGAATAAGGCTCCTATTCGTATAAAACGCCAAGTTAACAAAGTATATGACTTTACTTTGCGCGGTCTGTGAATCTTGCGCTAGAACGTTTTTCATTAGGCGACAAAGGTTAAGTTATGGTATGAGGTATGATGATGAAGGGTATCATGACATAATTATTGGCAGCCTTGTTTTATCATAGACTTCCCTCCTCCCTTTTGTGTCACGTCTGTGCAAGCCTCAACGAGTTTTTATCTGGCGGTGAGTCTGCCAACACTTCTACTGCCCTTCATGCCCATCTCAAGACATATTTTTTCTTGTACAAGCTAAATGATATTTTGTTCAGTCGTTCTCTGATTTAAAGTTTTTCAATTCGACATCGAGCAGATTTGTGAGCGATATCGCCGTACCGCGTAATTTAAATAGTAAAAAATACAATTGTCTGTACATTATCTTAGGCCTTACGTTTATGCGATATCTAACCAATATCGACAATCGATGCAATTCGGATTGCGTCGCGCCGACTGGACCCAATGTATGACAATTGTTCAGATTTTGAATATTTAATTTGAATCAATAGAGAAATTAAATAAAACTGCTCTGCAACAAATTAAAAAAATTAGTAATAAAATACTCCTTTCTTTTTTCAGATGTGCAGCGAAAATATGCCAAGATAAATTTGAAGGTATTAGTTTAGGAGCATCTATAATTTATTTTTCTAATGGTGCGCAATGTGAGCTGTGGAATTGTGTATGAAATGTATATTACTTTAGTAAACACCCTTTATCAGCGTTGGTTTGCTGGACAATATTTAGGGTGCTGTACTGTAGTCAATCATGTTAAATTTATTACAAAATATCGTATCTACATTATAATTATGTATACAGTGGTTTCAAAATGTGCACAATGATTCCTATGAATTGTGTTAGTTTTTGGTAATTGAAATTTATATTGTGATTGTAAAAAAAAATGTAACAAAAATGTAACGTAATCGTAAATAATCATGTCTTTAATAACATACAGAGTGAGAATTTTGCTTTAGCTTCTAAAGTTATCGTTGTACCTCGATAATTATTTTAGTCATAATATTATTTTGTAATAAAATAAATTGACACCCGCCATACCACGAGGATGTACCTACATATAATTCTAGTTATAATAATAAGTGTTGAAAAATACCCTTTACTTTTCTCCTACCTACTCCTACCTATGCGGTACTATCCACACATATCAGAGAAAAAAAGGATAGCATTCAATGCTTGTCAATTGTCAAACCTACCTTGTGTTTAGGTACTATTTCACATCAGAGCTTGCATCAATTCGAAACACTGGAAGCCGCCTAGACGCGAGTTCGTAAACACGTTATGCATGGGATAATTTAGTTGCATGTTGCATCGCATGTTTTCTGCCTCTGAAGTGACATAGACCCCGGATCTGGAAGGATCTGGCGCTGATAGTTGTGGATTGACCCACTATATAGGTACCTAATAATAATATTATATTCCCATTCAGAGGTCATAACTAACTTTTACTTGATAGAAATAATCTTAATTCAAGAGAAGTTTTTATTTTTTTATTATTCGTGTCGTGTTTGTAAACTCCAAAATGCTATAACATAACATTCATATGCATCACGCCCTTATTCTGCGAAAGGGTAGAGCAGAGATGTGAAGACATTTCGCCAGTTATGTTTAAACAACATTAAGTAATTAATAATTGTGAATATTTTTAAATATACTTACTTTTAAATATTACTTTCGAGATGAAGATATTTTCAAGGACCACGAATCAACGTTATAACTTCCCGACTTGTTAGTCAACAGAGCGATGCATGGCGTCCGCCTCAGTCACAAAACATAATTTCATGGAAATTATGTAGCTATCGTGCAGGGATTGATTGACCAATAACAAAAGAGACAATAGACGCGATGTGGAATTCAACCATTATGACTGGTCGGTTCCTACGCTTTTCCTCCGCTCCGGTTTTCTCTGTACCCGAATACAACATTCTATGTAATATTGATTATTTTATTTTTTGTCTAATTGGAAAAATATGTTTCAGTTTAAAGACGGTATAAAGAAGACTACCAATACGTACCTATTTACACTAGAAGTAATAAATGATTACAAAATAAAAAAGCCATACGGTAAATGTATTTGCAGCCAGATTTATTTGTCGTTAATGCCCGGAGCCAATAACACTAAGAAGTGTGGTGTGGAGGTATACCCAACAACTTACAAACCTAGCATCAGACAGTCTCGTTACGTTAAATAAACTAAAACATTGATGTATAGGGACATTGAACAAAAATATACCCAGTCGCCGGAGCCCGGGCGTACTTGGGGTTTTCCAGTTAACAAGCACTCAATGTTTTAACAAAAACAGGTCAATATTCGACACAAGTGAAGTGTCAAACGATTTTAAACAATGCATCTATGGACTATGATCTAATACACACATAACATGATTTAAAGACCGGACCGCACTTAGGCTTTGCTAAGTAAGCGTTTAGGTTCTTTAATATTCTAGTAATTTGCGGCTACAATTAAGTTTCCAATGTGTATATGTTTAGTAATTAAGCTGCTACACATTGATACAATATTATGTAACAAATATTGCAGACAATTTAGTAATTTTTTGGCTGTATAAACATCTTTTTGGGGCTGACTGTCGGTACAACTACATAGATTTCGTGAGTTGCGCCGGATCTTTTTTATATTGGTTCGAGATTTCCCAAAAAAAAACAAGGTAAGGTCGATACGAACCAATTGTCAAATACCCTATTGAATACTTGTAAAAATAATTGCCATAATAAAAAGCCTTGATGAGTATGTATGTATGTACCTACCTATAGCAGGATGGCCAGGGATGTTCTATTTCTGTGATACCGTTCAATTGTTGTATGTGAATACATGCGGGCGATAACTTGTTACTTTGATGTTAAAAATGAAATTGTTTTATCATAACAACGTAGGTATTGTATTAGTGAAAATTTAGGTACGTATTACGTCTTGGTAAAAGCAAGGGATGTCTTTAGTAGCCATAGCATTTTTGCACTTGGTATGTTCTCTCAATGTTGATATTACATTTTATTTTATTTTATAGTGTTATTTCATATTGTCTTACTTTTATAAGACACTAATTTGCTTTTTCGGCTGTCACGAATAAAAAAGATTGTATTAAGAATGTGTTTTATATGGCAATATCTCTCACATAATTTCGCCTTAGTATTACATTCTTTGTTCTAGAGAAATACTGTGAGTCTGTGGGTTAAGAGATGTGAGGAAGAGGGAATCCTTGCTAGTCAGAGCGCTTGTTTATGAAGTGGAAAGCTTAACAAAGACTTCGTATGATAAATGAATATGAAACAAATAGTTTCATACCAACCGGACATTTTGCTGAATTATTCAACACGTCATTAAAAACTGTTCGCCGTGTACTCCACGCTATACAGGTCATCACTAAACCCCAGCAAACAACAAAGTTTAAGTTTCGGAATAGTAAGTCCTGCAAAATGCGCTATATCCGTGATTATTTTATTATATTGAGGTTTAGTTTCAATCGTCTTTTATAAAAGATAATGAACACTTATAAAATAAAATGTCAAATAATGTAAAACAAACTGCCCTACATAACCACATATTAAAATGACTTGATTTGGAAAATAATGATCGTAGCTTAATGTTTATGGTGAAATAAATCTACATATCAATTTTTTTAAACATTTCCCATGTCAAATAATAACAAATTGCTTCAAGTTCCTTGATCTATTATTGCACATCCAATTTGGCTGAAGAAGTTATTCAATAACGACATAAGACTAACAAGAAACCAAATGGTAAGTAGGTTAGGGAAGTTGGGAGGGAAAAGATATGAAAGGTAGAAGATTATAACCTAAATAGTCTAAAAGTAGTTGTGCATAGACTTATTGTACAATATTTAGTATTATTTAGGCTGCCTCGTTGGTCTAGTGGTCGCAAGAGCTACTGCTGAGCATGATGGTCCCGGGTTCGATTCCGAGGATGCTCTGCCAACCATACGGGTGGTCGATTTGAAATTTCAGCGAAAAACATATCTGTATTCATTTTCACTACAAAAAAAGATGAAAGTGAGATATTTGTTCCCCCCGCCCGCCGCACGCCGACGCCGCTCCTCTAGACGACGCAGTTTCACAACAAATGCATGCACAGCATTAGCAGGCGGATTTTTGCAATTCTGTCAGTCAGGTCGCGTAAAGCCAATATGAGCCAACACCGGATCGTGCTGAATAGTACAATGCTAAATGCAGTTTTGCTTACTTTTGAAAAAAATAAGTTTATTTTGAGTAAAAATTTGTAGGTAGCTTCACTATTAAGGGCACTTCCTCCACTCTAACTTTCCACGCAGTTCAGGCACTGATTAACACAATTGAAGTTTAAAACACGTCTAATGAGAAGATTCAGATTCTGGGTTAACAACTTCTGCCATAACTTCTTGGATCTTTTTGACTTCTTGGTTATTTGATATATCCAACAAAGTTGTGTTATAAGTTGATTCAAGTTCCTCATTACTTTCTGTTGGGCTTATAATATTGGAATGCTTGCTCCTTTTAAATATAAGCTGGAAAAAAATATAAATCAGTATTACCATGTGTATAATTTCAGTTTAAATATTCAAGGAAAAATTAAATATGCTGATATCTTTTTCTTCTATAACGATAAAATCAAAAGTAATTTATTCAAATTAGGCTGAGAGTCAGCACTTTTCGAACGTCAAAATTACTTGAGACAGTCCCCCCAAAACGCCCGCCCTTCACCACTTCCTAGTGCTTTAGCTGGGAAGAAGTGGCGCAACAAACTCCCCAGCAGCAAAGCTGTCTGTTCAGTTAGAAAAACCATTGAACTACACAATAAAATTATAAGGTAATCAAAGTTAAAAAAAAAAACACAGAAAATCATATTAAATTAGCTGCCATATGTAAGCTAGCCACGCCAATATACCCAAAACAGAAAACAATAAAAATCTATGAAAAAACAACATAACTTAATACACAAATAAAAGCCTCCAGGCATAAAGGGCGTGACACCTTACATATGCATAATTGGATTAGTTTTTAAGTACACACAAATGATAAACAAGATAAAAGAGCAGCACCCTAATTTCCCCGCAGGGTTTATTCGTAAGACTCTGGAACAGCCCAAAATAGAAGCCCCGCCAAAGATAGAAATTTGAATTTTGAAAACGAAGGCGTGTACTAAGCAAGATGTGTGTGAAAATCAACCCTTAAGGGTGAAAACCCGATCCCCGGGGGGGATTAGTTTATGTGACAAATCGGTGAATAAACTTGAAATTTGGCACGAACGCGTACCCTAAGTAAATAAAAAAGTTTACAACTAATAGGGGTTGAGGGGGTGTTTAAGTTTGTATGGGAGAATCTTAACGCGCGGTTAGATAAATTAGATTTCAGCACTCATAATATCTATGAAATATAAGGATTAAGTATGTGATTTTGGATTGTACGAAAATCAAACCCTAACTGGGTGAAGGATCCCCTAACTGATTGCTTCGATTAACTCAAAAATTGATATAAAATAATTATATAGGTAGTATCATAATGGAAAGCTATGAAACAATTTAAAAAATCAACTCATTTAGGGTGAATATCGACTGAACAATCTGTATGATAAAATCACATTCCTGTAATTAGAAACTTATCATAAATAAACCTATGCCTATGTAAATAACAAAGACCGTAATAATTAATGTTTTACTATTAAGTATATATTTTTGCGTAATGCGACCACAGCCAACGGCGGATACACGATTCATTTCTGAGGGACCGCCAGACGGGTTGTATAAATTTTATTTTGACCATACGTACTGAAATAGGGGTTAAGATGTCACGGAATGTAGAAAAGTAGGGGGATTTAAAAAAAACTTTTTTGCATCCCTCCTCGTAGGTATACGTTCAGTTTTCTTTCCTCTATTTCGCCAGGCCCAAGGCAGAGCCGTAGATTGTTACCAATTCGAAAAAAACCTGATGTTCTCTTATGAATTGAATAGTTATGAAGCTACTAAGATGTCGAAGTTGATTTTTTTCAGTTTGGCGTTCCTTGTTTTACAAGAACCGTCTGGGAGGGGGCGGCCCCCTTGCCCCCCCCCCCCCTCCCGCCCTCTGAATCCGCCCTTGGCCACGGTTATACCTTGACCATTTTTGCACCTGTCTTGATTTCTGTCTGAAAATTTTCTTGTTTTGTAGGTACTTTATAGATGACTTTAATTTCTCCGTAGTCGGGTTATCGATTTTTTTTAAGTACTTAGTTTTTATTTTTTCCGTTTTGTTTTTCTTCTGAAAGTTGGCATTACAAAAAATAATTATTTATAAGTAAAAATAGGTACGTTTCAAATTTCAAAATTTCCCTCCACATTGTTTGCGAGCTAATTTAAAATTTTTTTTTTAATTATAATGACCTTTCAACAAGAAACTGGGTAAAATACCCTCAAACTGAATACAAACAAGAATTTGCAAGGCAAAACTGGGCTTATCCATACATACTCAGTGTACTTTAACGATTCTATCGACGCAATTTTTACACAGCTCTCGTATATATTTACGGAGATATCGTCGTTTTAATCGTATGCGATATTTTGCGTCAAACCACCCAGAAGTAGCACGACGCTTAGACATTATCTGTCAAAAATGGCAGCGACGCCTGAGAGGAAAGTGTCTCGGAACATTTCCGCGCTATGATTTTTTACGATTTCAAGTGTCGCCTGAAACCGGACGACGATTTCAAGTGTCGCCTGAAACCGGACGAATCGTACGATAGACTTCAAATGGCATTCATGGATGAAGGCCCTTCTAAGGCAACCGTGTATCGTTGGTATAACGAATTCAAGCGCGGTCGACTAACTTTGGGGGATGAAGAAAGAAGTGGTCGCCCTTTGACGGCTGTTACGGAAGAAAATGTGCTAGCAGTGAAAATTTTAATCCAAGGCAATAGGCGAGTCACGTATCAAGAGATTCAGCACATACTGCAGGTTGGATCAGGAAGCCTTCATGAAATTCTACACGTGCATCTTCGCGTGAGGAGGATTGTTTCATGCTGGGTGCCGCACAACCTCACCGATGCTCAGAAGCAGGGTCCGGGTGGAATGGTGCCGTGATATGATAAACAAATTTGAAGCAGGCGCGAATTGGCGTGTTTACGACATCATTACAGGTGTCTTGGATTTTTCAATACGATCCAGAAACGAACGCCTGTCGACGGTTTGGGTGTTTCAAAACGAATCAACGCCTACCAAAGTGAAGCGATCTAGAAGCGAGGGGCAAATTTTGATGGCGAGCTTTTTCAATTTTACTGGTTACTTGGTGTCAATTCCTTTACGAAACCAAAGAAGAGAGAAGTATCTACGCTGAATGGTATGCTACCATATGCTTGGCAGAAGTTTTCTCTGTTATGGGCAACTATCGACGTAACACGGGGCTCCGCGGGCTACTGACACACAACGCACCACGACAACGCGCCATCGAACATCGCCCTCAAAACGAGGACTTCCTGGACAGCACGCCGGTCATACTCCTGGGTCACTCTCTTTACAGCCCTGACCTAGCGCACCGTGTGACTTCTTTTTATTCCCGAAATAAAAAACCTGCTCAAAGGGATACAATTTTCGTCGCCGGAAGATGCGCTGTCAGCGTTCGAGCAGGCTGTAAACGAGGTGTCTACGGCGAACTGGAAAAAGTGTTTCGAAAACTGGTTCAGACGCTTCATGCGTCTTTGTATAGAGGCGAGTACTTTGAAAAGATTTAATAAAAAATATTTACATACCGGGTAAAACGGGGTGAATCGAAAAGAAACTTTAATAAGGATTTTGACATTGAAATAATATAGTGTTTTGCCAACAGGGGATTTTAATCGTTAATTATAATACAGTCAATACATAGGATACATTTTTGGCAACAACCATTGTTATTATAATGTTAAAATCCCTTTTAAAGTTTCGTTTTGATTCACCCCAGCATCCCTATTCACCCCGTTTTACGGTACTTATAGAACATTTATTTTTATTTTTGCAAAACTTCAGGCAGTACGTAGCCAGTCTCATTTAACTTATTTATTTTTATTAACTTAGTTAATATGATAAATATCCATATTTGCAATCTGCTTGTCAAGACCTTTCGTTTGATACCAAACATGCCATGATTATCTAAAATTTTTTTTCGAGATCTGAAATTTACCTGTTCCACTATTAGAAATGAAGGGGGAATTTATATAGCCTACTTTACCCGGACCATTATTACGAATCTATTGATACTTCACCTCATCCATCAAAATCGGTTCGTTAGTTTAGGCGCTACGGCGGAACACACGCAAATACAAACGTACATACATACTTACATACATACATAGACTGCTAAAATCATAACCTTTCCTTTTAGCTGGTTCTTTGCCGTAGTCGGGTAAAATCCGGGTCCCCTACAAAAAACGTTATTTTTTTATGTGTATTGTTTAATATTGTGCAGTGGTACTGGACCTCTGGTGTGCGAGTCTGACTTGCACTTGTTTTTATTTTCTATACCAATATTCTTTATAGGTAAAAGGGAATGGGTAAGAGCGTACCCAGACACAAAGTTAATTGTAGCAATATGAACTATGTCGGTCTTAGTTTCCCCGTATCAAGTAGTTTAATGGGGAAGGCAACTGTCAAAATGGCGCTGTCGTAGCTAGTTCCCAACACACGCTAAAAATACAAGGCGTGATGTGGTTTTATTTTATTTTAGAGAAAGTTGACTCGTTGTTGTGTTCCTAGATACTCCGAAATTGGAGTTCGAATTTCTCGTAAGCCCCTAAAATTAGAAGATTGTGCTTTAAAGCTATTCGTACAGATTTTTTGAGTTCGAATTTATGTCGTGAACATTTTGAAGAAAGTGATTACGAGGAAATATTCAAGGTTTAAAATTCTGACACTTTCCATGTCAAGTACTTGATTTAAAATACTGAAATCACCGAAAATAACGAAATAGTGAAATAAAATCAAACTCATGAATGAACATAAAATGAAATGAATGAACGAAATGTCAAAAATTTTGTAGGCCGTAGGGACCTAGCTATGGTCACGCCATCTACAATTAGCTTTGCCCGACCTTCCCCATTAATCCTTAGACAGCATGTCTGAATTCACTAGGAGAAAAAACATATGTGAGGAAGTTAATTAAATATCTAAATATAATAAAATAATAGAATATAATATATTTATTTGCATTAAAACAAAAGTGTAGGAAAGTTCTTTATTATTTTCTATATTATTATCAATTATTATACATTATTAATTATCTTGGAACGATTGACCTTATGATACCAGACACTGTTTAGAAGTACCTACATAATAAATGATAGTAAATATAAATATTTTAAAAAAGAAAAAGTACAGTGGGGATATACGTACCCACTGTACTTTTGCTCACGTAATGAGTACCTCTAGTATGATACGTGGCCAACGAATCCCCCGTTGGCCACGTATCAGCCTTTTGTTGGTCCAGCCATTGATTAACAATAAATAGTATAATAATTTCAAATATAATCTTGTGGATTCTGAGGTACCGTATAACCGTACTCGAAAATGACCATGCCACACTGTACTGGGGATCGGTCTATCATTACTGACAGGACTAGTATCGCTTATAAGCCTGATATTGTGGTGATAGATGATTATCGATGTTACCACTCCACATGACAAAAACCTCGTGAAAGCTGAGAAAGAGAAACAATTAAATATATTATTTAAATAAATTAAATATGTCGACTTAGCATACGAGGTTGTTGACATGTGGAATGTGAGCTCGGCTGTCATTGTGCCAGTTGTCTTATCGGCCAATGGCCTGATGGCCTAAAGCCTCGATCAACAACTCTCGAGGCTTTCGTTAGGCGGTTGGATCAATCGGAAGGCAGTACTAATCGATAAGGCTCGCTCGTGAAGAGGTTCATGTATCTGGAGCCCTAACCACCGGTAGCTTGGACCCTGCTCTTGATACCGACGGACTACTGAATGTAAAAAAAAAAAACTAAAATAAATAAACGGGAATATAATAATTTATATACTGATGAAATAATACCTTACAATGAAATCTTAATTTTAAATTTAAAAAAAGGTCAGTCATAAAACACAGACATAGTTCATACTGCACATTCAATTTATTTTTTGGATAAGGGGCCTTTACAGTATTACCCATTGCCCTTTGTTGGTTTGTTTGTTTGTATGTAGGGGGTACTCTCTGGGAAGAACTACCAGTCGGATTTCATAAATTCTTTTTTGCATTTGATAGCCCAATTCTTGAGGAAGAAGGCTATATAACATCACGCTAGAAGCCAAGCAAAACGAAAAATAATTGAAAATCTTAAGAGGAAAATTCACAGTATTTTTATAACCTAATAACCTCTACATAATTATAGTATTAGATGTTTACTTAACAGACGATTTTGGTCAGAGGTCATCTTAGAGTCAGAGTCCTTTTTAATGCAGCCTCTTCACAACTAGAATGTGTCCAGTACAACAAAGACAGCTAAAGCTGATGTTGCATGCCACGTGGGAGAGATGCAGAGTTTTTATATTTGTATAGCAACCATTTCTGGTGATGAATATTACTATTAATGTATGATAAATCACCTCAGGATGTTCACATATAATGTGAAATGGAGTGAAATGATATAACCACAAAGTAAATAAATAGATTTAATTCAGGGGGGAATGGCAGTTCTGTCAATGCACTCCATGAAAAATTAACTATAGACTGGAATGAGACCTTTGCTCAGCAGAGCCAATGCCAAGACACAAGCTGACAGTCAGTTACTAGTAACTGCTATGACTGACCTATTTCTGCTATTAATTGGCAAATCAACGTCCGTACACGATTTGAGAAACTATGTTGTCACCAACCTGGACAAGGGAAAAAAGGTGCTGGGCATACATTTAGACCTTGATAAGGCACAGTTTCTGTGCCCATTCTCACCCAAAAAATTTGGAATTTGGTGTAACTAGGGCTTCGACTTGAACTCTTTGAGAACTACCTGAGTCAGCGTACCCAGTGCGTTAAAATAGAGAACACATTAGTGACGAACAAACTCTCTTATGGCGTCCCTCAAGGAAGCGTGTTAGGTCCCACTCTGTTCCTTATGTATATTAATGACCTGGGTATGCTCACACTCCCCAGGGGTAGGATTATAATATTTGCAGATGACACAGCGCTCCTATTTAGCGCTGATACATGGGACGAAGTTTTTTTATATGCGCAATCGGGCTTTAATACTGTGTCAAGTTGTTTACGCAGTAATGTTCTAACACTCAACGCGGAGAAAAGCTATTATATGACCTTCTCTCTTAAATCAAATGGTATCACCCCAAACTCCCCAGCGCCCTACCGTACTAGAACCGCACGATGTTATCGTGCGATGCAATGTGCACATCGTGCACCTGCACTCACCTTTGCAGCACTAGACATGTTATGTATCTGGGAGTTCTAATCGATAGTGCCCTTAGATTCCAGGAACACATTGATACACTTAAAACCATGTTGATCAAGCTAATGTATATTTTCAAAACCTTGAGACTAGTAGCTGATGACAAGTTAAAGAAATCAGTATACTTTGCCTTGGCTCAGTCACTGTTAACCTACTGTATCTCTGTCTGGGGAGGTGCTCCGAAAACTACAATTGGAGCGAGCCCTGAGAGCAGTGTCCTCATTCCTGCCTTACCGCTATCGCCACAGAGCTCTTATACAACTTTTTATCCTAATGTACCGGCTTTATGTACAACCCCATAGACCGCCGATAAACTACCCAGTTTTTCAAAGCAGTTTTGCCACCTAGGCGGTTTTCTATACATTGATTTCACCAACAGAAATTGTGATTACCAACAAATCTTCATAAATGGCCAACAAGTGCCATACGCAAATACAGCCGAATACCTTGGCATAACGCTTGACGCAAAACTGCGCTGGAAAGCGCACGTAACAAAATTTTAGTATATAATCAAAAAATTTGCTGAGGCCCATGAACACAGACTTGATTATACTCTCAGACAGCAGGGCTGTTCAAGCGCTGAACAGCCACACAGTTGAATCTGGGCTAATATACGAGTGTCACCTGCGCCTTAATCAGGTGGGTAGTCTCAATAATATAACCATTTAATGGATCAAAGGACACAGCGGTTCGCTGGGCAACGATGCAGCCGACGAGCCTGGCAAGTTTGCCAGAAGGGGGTCGAGTGAGGCACCAGCGGGACCTGAACCCATCTTGACACTCCCCTTCGGATGCTTAAGCACTCTGGTAAGGAAACGCACCAGGGATCAACATCACAAACTATGGTCAGAACAAGGTGAGTGCAGGCGGGCTAGGGAAGCACTCCCTGCTATTGACGGCCGCATCACGAAACAGGTTCTCCGACTAACCAAACAACAGCTGCGTATAGTTACGGCAGCTTTAACTGGCCACGGGTCTTTTAATAAACACCTCTTTGTCATAGGAGTCACAGACAGTCCGCTGTGCAGGGCCTGCATGGAGGTGTACGAAACAGCAGCTCATGTGCTTCTACACTCCGGTGGTCGCCACATACAGGGCAAAGTATTTCAGTAACCCAGGTACCCTACGCGAGGCTTTCAGTAACACCAAGGCGTTGCTGGCCTTCCTCGAGGAGCTGGGGTGGATCGAATGATCGATTTTGCCACCATACGCAAAATACGCGCATTGTCGTGGAATTGCGGACACCAGCCCGTATTACCTACCTGAACACCGACATGTGAACATCGAGGCAATTCAGCTGTTAAACCAAACAAATATAGTGCAAAGACTAAAACGAACAAACCCTTTTGAGTTAGTGTAGAAATAATAGTGACAATGACACACATAATAACACATGAACAAAGTGTTTATCATTAATTATCAGACTCTAAGAAAGTGGAACAACTTGTGTAAAGTACAACCAGCACTTTTCTAAGTTTTAAAATAATGATCATGTAACAAATTAAGTTAGAGTAAAATTGCTTGTATATAGTTGTATAGGCTAGATTGTAATCAATTATATATATATCAATTATATATATATATAGTAAAGAACCTAGTTCTTTTTAATATAGTATTAAAAGCAACAAAAAAACCTAGGCGGTTTTCTATATAAAAAAATAAACAGGATATCGGATGTCAGAACTGATTCTAGCCGCTATATTATAGTTAACCTCACTATAAATTATGTGTAAAAAAAAAGTTACTGCCCTACTACAACAACTAAATTACGAGTATACTGAAAACTTACTTACCTTTTTGGTGAAGCATAATATTGCAGCTATAGCAATAACCTAACAAAATACAAACCTACCAAAAAGCGCCTAACACACACACACCCTTCCACACATAAATAACTTAATTAATAAAATTAGTTTTTAAGTAAAGTTTAAAATTTCCACTAATCTTTGAACCACCAATGTTCTTATAAATCTTTTAGGTTGTCAGTATACAAGTCAATAACAAAATTAAATGGTATTACTTTGTAATAGGGCGAAGACCTGGTGTCCTGAAATACAGGCCTAGGCCTGTGTTTAACACTTTAATATTGTGAGAGACTGGTGCCTAAACTAAGCTCTACCTTAGTGTAGTCACCAGTCTCTCACAACTCTGATACCATGTATTATGAATTTTTGTAATATTCTGGTGAGAAAATAAATAAATAAAAGTAATTAAAAATCAAAAGAAAAATACCTTGTAAAACTGAGGTTTTTCATAAATCCATAATAACACTATAGAAGTAATGATCACCGTTATTGTAAAAATTAAATAATTAGTGGAATAAGTATAGGCATCCAAGAATATACTGTACCAACAACCGGAGCTAAAATACACCATAGTTTTCTCATTAATAATGTTCTGCTAATGTTTGAAATAGCGTAATTGAACAAAAATCTAGTGAAAATGATAAAATTGAATCCCAGTGTCACAATGAACTTAAAAAGAAAAAACGCAATGTTCATAAAATGAACGGAAACGAACGTTGACACTTTGACAGTTAACACTCTTGGTTGTTTTTTTTTTTTAATTTATTCGCCCAAAGGGCAGGCTATAGTCTTTCGACCATACCGCCTCGCGTCTTACGTGTAGAATTTCTTACGTGGTAAGTTTTAAAAATAATGTCTTTCGTTTATTTTACCATTACATTATTAATTTTATAAATTATGTTTTTCGTAGATTTAATCCATTTTAAAATTGATTCATTTTATTTTAGTCTTTGTGTCAAACTGTCAAATCCAGGTTAAACAAACGTCATTTTACTATCATTGTCAAGCTAATGTTTTTTTTATTTTTATTTTAATATTTTTCCTCCTTCGCACGTTTTAACAGATCACATTTGACATTGGCAGAATTGTCGACATCGGCACCATTGCCTTAAATAAAAATAGAATAATGTTGAACACATACTTCATGTTTTCATCACATTGTTTTTATTTTATTTCTTCCATTTCCAGTATTTTCAGGGTTTTTTTTTGAGCTATCTCCTTATGTTCCTAGTTATTTATTTAATTTAAAAAAAAATCATGTATTTTATCTAAACTTAGTAGGTATTATTAGTATATCGAATAATGTACATGTAAATAAGTGCAAGAAATCTTAATACGTAAGTAACTAAATATCATTTACAGTCTCTATTTTAAATTTGTACAAGTATAAATAAGCTGAGACATTCTTAAGTAGATCCTGAATGCATTGCGGGACCTCATCAGGCTTATTATAAATTTTAAGAAGCTCTTATGACAGCACAAGACGCTGAATGTTGAAAGACGAGCACTCGAAGAAGAAATGATGTAGGGACTGAACTTTTTGTGATTGACAATAATTACAGTTAGGAGAATTGACCATTCTAAGGCGATAAAGATGATAATTTAAACGACAATGACCAAAACGCATATGACTGATAATTGAATAAAATTTTCTATTTATGAATTTATTATTCTTGCAGAACCAAGGTATGGAGTTTATTTGAACATCTAACGTAGCAAACCAAGTACCTTTATTTTCCACCTGAGTGTGCTGGTATGAATGTCTTCCCCACTCTTGGCACATGCGCTGTCTTAAAAGACTAACTGCATCCGTAGGTGGTATAGAAACATTCATATCAGGGTCAGGATTGGGAATTAATTCTTCTAAATCAACAATTTTCTTGGCCAAATAGTCTACGTTTTCATTCCCTGCAACACCAATGTGTGAAGGCACCCACACAAAACTAACTACAATATTTGATTGATATAATTCCACCCATAACTGTTTTATTAAATAAATTATATAATTAGTGTTAGCATTTAATCTGTTGTTTGCCAAGTTTTCCAGAACACTCATACTATCACTTACCACAATCCATTTGTTATGTCCTGAATTATAGTTTACAATATGTTTCAAAGCGCTCAAAATAGCAACAGCTTCAGCTGTAAAAATACTTGAATTTTTGTAAATTTTTCGACCAATACCTATATTTGAGGAGGGCTCATAGCAAAAGACAGCCCTATCGTCTCTGATAACATTGCATTTACTTCCTCTTTTGTGGAAAAATCCTGTTTTTTCTTTAAAATTATATTAAGGCTCAAGTAAAATCCAACCTTTGTTCAAAGGCATATTATTCCATTAACGGCTACTTAAATGATAAGAACTGTTGGTCGCTGTGATTAACTCAAGACAATGTTCGTGTTCTTTCTCCAGAATCAGCTTACCTACTGACAGGGTATATGAGTTCTTTTTTTTTTTTTTTTTTTTTTATTTGACGGTATAAGGCAATTATTTTGTAATTTTCATTTATTATTGGCATGATCTACTCATTACAATGTTTTTTAATGAGCTGTATTGCAATATGTGGTTAGCTAGCGACCTCGACAATTGATAATATTATTCTTGCCTAAGCAACCGGCAGCAAGTACGTCATGCTCCGTTAGATGTCACTGCTTGCGGTAGCATCGGGGGTCGGGTTTCCTTCTTCCCTCAAATATGGCGAGGGGGGTAATGGCTGATCTTTGTGTTATGCTTGTGAACGGGTGCTGCTTGTGGTGACTGGTCGACTTGCTGTCTATGGTTTTATAATTGTTACAGTAATTGTTCTGTTAATTTATTTAACTTTGATGGTCCTAGTTTATCATTTATTTATTTTATTTGTTTGTTTAATAATTCCAGTATTGCATAAGTAAGCTGCCATGCCCTTTAGGCCTGGAGGCTTTTATTTATATATTAAGCTTTATTTACATTCAATATTTTTTTCTCGTTTGTTGATATTGGCGTGGCTAGCTGACGTATGGCAATTAATTCAATGTTTTGGTAATTACTTACAATTGTTTAGAATCGAGTTCTTCCAACCGAACAGACAGCTGTGCTGCTGGGGAGTTTGTTGCGCCACTTCTTCTTCCCAGTTAAAGCACTAGGAAGTGGTGAAGGGCGGGCGTTTTGGGGGACTGTCTTATGTAATTTTGACGTTCAAAAAGTGCTGATTCTCAGCCTAATTTGAATAAATGACTTTTGATTTTGATGATCGTGGCACTGGAAGCTCGACTTCAGGAATTGTCTGTGTTTACGGAGGTCCAATTTCATGGAGAAGTAAATTGCAGACATCAGTCGTGATCTCAGCACAGAAGCCGAAATTGAAGCTACAAGAGAAATAATATGGCTTAAACGATTGATTTAAAACAGATCAATCAACGATGACTCCAGTTTCCTGTTTTCCATGTTGATAACGAGTCTGCCATCAAGCTTGCACTGAATCCGCCATATCAGTTCCACAACAGAACCAAGCACATCAAGCTAAGACATTTCTTAATACGAGAAGCCATAGCTGATGGGAATAATGATGATTGCAAAGACTGGTACAGAAAACCAAATTGCTGACATGTTTACGAAGGCACTCTAAAAGCCAAGACTGGCTATGCTTTGTCGTCATATTTGCGTGCATGTTTTAAAATACTGTTGTTTCCTAGCTTCAAGAGAAGATGTTAGAGTTTGTAGATATGTCAAATCTCTTTGAAGGTGAAGCTATTGAACCTCCATATTAATGGAACTACCATTGATATTCTTAACAAGAATAAAGCAATGGTGTCACTTCTTGATTTATATTTTTCCTTGTAAAATGTCCTTATTGTATATAATTAAAACTCATATTATAATATTTATGCCTCTATTTATATTTCTTTATTATGGAGTATGTACCTACCTACTATCCCACAAAAAAAAATGAGTTGCCGAGTCTCACACAACGCTTTCACTGATATTATTGGCAGGATAGGCTGTAAATTATAACTGAAACCTTTGTTTCAGATATAATTTACAGCCTATCCTGCCAAGGTGTGTCGAGTAAGGATAGGGGATTGGCCCAATCCCTATCCTAACTCTACAAACCTTGGCAGACATCTTGTTAAAATTGACCACTGCTTTCTAAGACTCGAGAAACTAAGTATGAGTCTGCAACTACATCTTTCCTGAGAATGTCTGAAAGGAAAGATATCAATTTAAGTAAATAAAAAAATAGTGTCTGTTTGCAAAGTCAAAATAACCGATTTTTACTAAATGCTTAAAATCTAAGATTAAATAATATACTCAGCACCCTAATTGCGTAACACATTTTCGTAAACGATTACGACTAATCTGTTTGATTTTGACGGTTCAAGAACATTCATTGCGTTCTATATATTGTTGAGCAGAATTTTTATCGAACTTAAGAAGCAATGGATTAGCAATCTGTTTCAAAACGATTCAGATTCCGATTGATTGTGTATTACGCAATTAAGGTGCAGGTCTGATTTCAACCAATGAAATTGAACGCGATCAGTACCTAAACTCTGTTTAAGAGCTGTCCGTGTCATTATTGTCAATGGAATATTGACACAACAGCTCTTGAACGCGTTCAGTAATATTGGTGAACGTGAAATAGGCACTTAGTACCGATTTCACAAATGTTCATCGATCACGCCAATGTTAGAAAATAATGACACTGAACAGTTCTAATCTAAAACGTAGTTTATGTGCTGAACACGTTCAATTTCATGGGTGAAATACGCCCTTAATTTATACAAATGTAAGGTAGGTAAAAATAACAAAAAAAAATTGTCTGTCTTTCTGTCGATGTGTGTGACCCTGACCGATTTTGACGGGACTTACACTGGCAGATAGCTGATTTATAAGTAGGTAGGTAGTAGCTTTTATTTTAGAAAAATAATTACCTAGAGTTCCGCGCAAAAAAATACGTTATACCTTTTCACGCATAAGCTTCAAAACGGATTTCGATATTGGCAAAGAGATAGATGGTAGCGGTGGGTAACTCCGGAGGTACTGATCCAAAGGAGCCGGTACCGAACGCGGATACGTAAACCTTATTTATTCCTCACAATCCTTACCGGCACCGCGGTACCAAATGATTCCGGAGCGCGCGTTCACTGTTCACTCTCGTTCACTCGCTCAAGTCACTCGGAAGTACTCGGAACACGTCGTATCGCTCTAACTAACCAACTGTTGAATTCAAAATGTGCCAAATGATCCAGTGAACCAAATGAATAAAATGTTCTGCGAAACCGGGGAACCAAAATGAGCGAGTGAGTGCCGGTGCCAAACGGTGCCAAAGGAATAAATAAGGTGAACCGGTACCGGACCCGGAGTCGGAATAAATGAATCAATTCACTTGCCGGAATAAAGATTACCCACCGCTAATAGATGGCATCTTGGGGAAGGGCATTTATGCCATTTTTTGCCCCGGTATCACGTTCCCATGGGATAACTTCCGACATCCAAGCAAGCGATGCCGCGAGCCGCGTCACAGTAGCATACTGGTGACGCAAACCCATAAGTTTTAACCCAACCAAAAATCGCTCCATGAGGCTAACGAAGTTTTTACATAAATAAAATAACATTAATTTTTATCATCATTTACTATATTTTTTACATTTATTATTCAAATCTTAAATTATTTGTTGTTTTTATTACTTACGTTTGTAAAAAGAATTGAATGACATTTAAAGAAATACCTAACTAAAATCAAAAGAATAAGCTTACATTTAATAAAAAAAGAGTAAACATACAGACAATGTTTATACATTGCAAGACGAAGACGAGACTGTACTTAAATGTCTGTTTTGAAGTTATTGCCAAATTAACATTGAGTGATAGAATTAGGTGAGGTTGCAATATGGTAACAACTAAACCAAAGAGGGGTAAAAAAAAACAAACAAAAAATTATAGGTAAATAGTTTTCAGTAAATAACTTTTTGCTCCGTAATAATACTTAAATAATGTTGAGCTGCTTTCAGTTACTACTGGGAGAATCTCAACACCATTGTTTAACTCTTGGCATGACTGCATGAGTTTCTTATTTTTGGAAGGAAGTTCATGTATTTATATTTCAACTATGTTATATGGGAGCAGTGGTGGCCCAGTGGTAACGGTCCCGACTTACGAGTTGTAGGTCGTGAGTTCGAACCCAAGCAGGCGCTTTACTTTGTGTAAATAATTTCATCACCACTGCTCTCAAAACGGTGAAGGAAAACATCGTGAGGAAACCGGCATGTCCTAGAACCAAAAATTCGAAGACATGTGACATCTACCAACCCGCAGTGAGCCCGCGTGGTGGATTACGGCTCACTACCTCTCATTGAGAGGAGGCCTGTGTCCCAGCAGTGGGAACGTTATAGGCTGATTATGTTATGTTATGTATGTTATATGTACATCATTTCAGCCATAGATGACATTTTTTTTGGTATGTGTACCAAAGTTTCAAAATAGCTTGCTAATTCATCTATGGTGACATCACAAGGTGGATTCAGAGCTTGTTGAGAACAGCTGCCAGATCTACTGCTCTGTTGTTTTGGTTCTCTATGCTCCTGTGAACTTGATACACCAAACTTCCACCATCTACTCACACTGTTTTCATCGGTCACTACATTTTGTACATTAGCACTAGACGATATGGTTAGCTGGTTACAGTTATCAACAAGGGTGCATAAACTTAATGGGTCACATCTCTCCATATCTGTCATATTTTTACTTGTTGATTCTTGGCAGTTCTCTGTATCCAATTTAATAACAGTACCACCTTTTTTTAATATATTCAATACTGGTTCTTTGAGTATCTTACTATGTTTCTTTTTGTAGATTCCAGGTTTTAGTTTTTTTTTTGTGGAACAAGAGCATCTTGACTCTTTAGGAAGAAGTGTAATTTTGGGAAAATTCCTTTTCTGCAGTGGGTTTATAAATGGATTCTCGTTATTTCTATTCTTACTTATTTTTAGTGGTTCTATTTCTAGTCGTCCCATTTCCACTCCTAATAATACGTCTTCTTTATTCATGATTCCAAGTACTGCAACAAAAAATAAGACTATCTGTTTATCTACTCCAGTTAAAATATTAGCAACACTACTGGACTCCTGATTTTATTTAAACCTATGTGCAACAGTTCCATTTTACAGGAGATCACTTGAAAGGTATTAATTTTTAAAATATGATAAGTTATTCTAAATGTTTTAACACAACAAGAAAAACAGCATAGCAGTAGGTATTATTAGTAATTTACTATAACTTTTTAAGTGTTTGCTTAGCTGTTTTCTTCTTCTATTAGATAGATATGCATGTAAACAATCTTTAAGGAGAATAGTGTGTTTGCTCGTGTTTGTTTTATAAGACCTTTTTCTCATTGTTCTGGAATACAACAACACTATATCCTGCAGAACACTATGTAAACAAAATAATGAAATGTTGCAAGAGGTTCTGAATATTAATACTTTCTCTCTTCGGTCAGCACAAATTATTATTTATCAGTCAATGAGCAATATTGAGCATTGACGTTATTTGAGAAATGCTTTGTTTATGGAAAACATACCAGTGGGTTCCTTTGCTAGTTAGTAATTTCACGACACCGTTTGATAACATAAGAACAATTATCACTTTCATAACACTATTAGTTATGTATGATTCATGTAAAGAGCTAAATCGTATGCTTTACTACTAATAAATTAGACATTATATTTTGTTTACGTCATGGTCGTCATGTTCATCACATTTGACAATGTATGCATCAAGTATTTTTTTTTTAATGTTTATGGCATGGCTACGAGGTCTTTATGCCAAATCAAGTATTCAAGTATTTCAAATGCACAGACTAGCTTGCTACATATTAGTAATCTGTGGGACAGACTGCTCAGACTAATGCACAGAGTACATTATATTATACTGACTAATGCTAGATACACACGCAGCGAATTCAGACTATTTTTAACTCCTAACGCAAAAAGAGGGATTTTATAAGTTTGATGTGTCTGTCTGTAGCATCGTAGCTTCCAAACGGCTGAACCGATTTTGTTTTGTTTCTTTTTGTGTGAAAGTTGAAATACACCCGTATTACAAGTCAAAACCTCATGACTTCCTCGACTTGACTCAACCTCACATAAATGTTTTGATGTTCATAGTTGCAATTTTACGCCTCATCTCAAAATGTTTCGGCTGCATTGTCGCGATAACGTGAAATACGCTTCGCGCGTGTAGCGTAGTTCGCGTTATCGCGACAGTGTAGCCGTAGTATTATAACAGTTTCCCAGTCGAGGCGATTTTGTTATTATGCTTTACATACACATAGAGATCCATGGTCCCTGCTGTCATTCGTAGATCTTTGACAGACCTTACGGGTAGTCAGAAGCCCAAAAGTCTGATAGCCAGTCGCTCCATATACTCGTAAAATACTGGTATTCCTAGCCGACCCCAACAAAGCTAGGAAAAGAAAAATACTGAAGATGGGTACAAAGTACGGTGTCAGTCTCAAGGACCAAAGGGGAGTCTAGATCAGCATGTATCAGGGAAATATACCTGACGCTGTTATTCTGCTCAACCCCTGAAGTGACAATTAAAACACACTTTCAATTATAAGGTACGTTTCTTCTACCTTGAGGTTTCCCTATGGTGGTCAACAAGGAAGTTTTAACCTATAAGTACCTGTATGTAAAGCGCGCGAAACTCCGTTAAGTACGACGCATGCGCTTATCGCGATGTAATTTGACCCCGCTCTGACCTCGCTCACAAAAAACGATGTAGCTGCGATTATATTGCCGCTATTGACATTATGTAAACAGTTTCGGGTTCGTGATGAATGGAGCCACTCAAGATAATATCAACAACACTCATAATAGCACGTTTGTATTATAAACATCCTATTGAAAACATAGAACTGGGTTTCAAATAAGATTCTAATTGGTTTATCCATTATTGGCCAATTAATTTATGTTTTCAATTGGAATCTTGTTTGAAAGTGAACATGAACAAAGTAAATGATGAATTATCAGTAGTTTTACCTTACAAAGACACTAATTCAATAAAAAATCATAAGAATTCAAAATGTAAACAATGACGTCATTGACAACCTTGGAAACTATGTCAAATATTTCTCGAAATATCGAATAAAATTGTTGTAATACGGCTAGAATACATGAAATTATGTATTATCAGTATGTTTTGCGTCATAACTAACATCACAAAGGTACTAATTCATTGCAAAATCGTCAAATTCGTACAACAAAATTCATGACAACGAATTCTGTTTACGTAAAAAACATTGGCTCAAAAAACATGTTTTATTATATTGTTTCATACAAACGATTATCTAAAAAGTTGTATTGTACACTTATAAATGAATATTTTACAAACCTTTGCCGAGCACATAAGCAAAGTATTCACTCCTACCCCTGATCAAGGATCGCAAAAAATGCATAGTGAAATAACATCATACTTAGAGCAAACATACCAACTCGAGTTGCCTATTGGAAAAGTATCGAAAAATGAAGTAAGGACTGCTATCAATAAACTTAACCAAAATAAAGCACCCGGATATGACCTCATTACAGCAAAAATACTAAAAGAACTTCCTGAGGCAGGAATTACTTTCCTTACAGCTTTATTCAATGTAATAATTTCAAAGGGCCGAAAGTTGCCGAAATAATCAGGATAGCTAAACCTGGAAAGTGCCCTGAAGACGTGAAGTCCTACCGACCTATTAGCTTGTTGCCCATTCCTTCAAAACTACTGGAGACATTGTTCATCAACAGACTAAGACCATTGATAGACCAAAGCTCATTGCTGCCTGACCACCAATTCGGGTTTCGACAAAGTCACGGGACCATAGAACAAATACATCGGCTGGTAGAAAAAAATCATGCAACATACGAAGATAAGAAGTACTATTCAGCCGCCTTCCTTGACATATCACAGGCTTTCGATCGAGTATGGCATGAGGGACTTTTATAAAAAACTAGCGGCCCGGTACGCAGTGGCGTATTTTAAGATTCAGCGCTCTGGGCCTATGAGGTTTGCCGCCCCATAACTTAACGGAAAAAAAATCTTTTCATTATATAAAAAAAAAACCAGCAGTGTGTTGATGTGGGCTGAGAATGATGTTAGGGAATGCAAACACAATTTTTTTTCTGATGGTCTTTCTTTTTTTTTTTTTCTTTTGGCTTCGCACGGTTTGTGCATTCAGCCAATGTCATGTTTATTTTATTTTTATTTTATGAAGGATACAAAGCTAGGGAAACGAAAATATAACTATAATAAGTTATCACGGAATTTGGGATAAAATCTACAGGATCAGTATTTACAACAGTGATAATATAATGAATAATGAACTAAAATTACAACTTAATATTATTTAAAGTAATGAAAGATACTATACATTTATATACAGGAAAGCTATTTGTGCAAAGTAAAGAAAGTATTGAGGTAGGAAAAGGAGTACGAAGGGACAAGAGGTTACTGAGAAATGATGAACGATCATATAAGGGACAGGAGAAAAAAATGTGATCTAAGTCACCTACGTCTGTGCCACACAGACAAATGGGGTCATCGATGATATGAAGTTTGGCAAGATGGGCTGGAGAGCAGACATGACCCAATCTCATCCGTATCAGAATGGAGGTCTCCATCTTACCAAACTTTGCCCTGCCAAACCACGGTTTTTCCGGAACATCTGGTTGAATAAATGAAAAATAATGACCTTTCGATTTGCTTCCGATATCCCAAGCTTCCTTCCAGGTTTTCCGAAGAAAAGTCTTTGGTAAAGACTCGAGGTCAAAGTAAAAGTTTGTATAAGGAACTAAGTCCCCGCATTGCACCGCATCAACGGCGAGTGTATCAGCCACTTCATTGCCATGGATTCCAGCATGGGCCGGAATCCACACAAACTGCAGTGTATTACCCTCAGAGATGGTTCGGAACGCAAATTCTCTTATTAAATAAATGATTGGCAACTGCGATTTGAGTACGAAAGGAGATTTATTGATGGCTAGAAGAGCACTTTGAGAATCAGTAAAAATTAAAGTTTTTTTAAGCTTTAAAACACGAATATATTCTATGGCTTTTAAAATGCCAAAACATTCCCCGGTAAAAACAGAAGTCTCAGGTGGCAGTTTTATTTTTTGTACGATGTTGTATTGAGAATGGTAAGTACCAATCCCAACACAACCCGTCGGAGAACGCTTCGCAGCATCCGTAAATATATGGTGGTACTCTAGGTGATCAGCCAGAAAACGGTTAAAACTTAAATGGCAATTGGGATCTAATTTACTTACACAGTTATATTTTATGATGGGACTGAATTGTAGACTCTCATAGCTACTGCTAAATAGCGGAAGTTTATTGGAACGATGAATAGGAGAAGCAAGTGATAGGATTTTTTTATAGCTTACAACTAAACAAGGAGCACGTTTATGGGACCAGTAATTTGAAGATTCAATCTGCAGCACTAAAGAGTCCAGTTTAGGAATAAGAGGATGAGTTGAGATCTGAAGAATCCGGAACAAATATTTGTCAGATAGAAATTGCCTTCTAAGATGTAAAGGAGCTTCCCCGCATTCAACTTGGAGTGCATTAATGGGGCTAGACTTCATGGCACCCGAAATAATGCGTAGTGCCTTGGACTGGATGCGCTCCAATTTTTTAAAAGCCATAGCACTCCCAGGTTCGAGAACGAACAATCCATAATCCAGAGTGCTTCTGATGATTGCGTTGTAAACGAGTTTCAAAGAAAAGGGATGTGCACCCCACCATACACCAGAGAGGCACCTAAGCATGTTTAGGAGATTTTCACATTTGTTAACAATATATTCACAATGAGGAACACTACTTAATTTACGGTCAAGTATTATACCTAGATATCTGAATTTGTCTTTAACTGGAATAGGTATTTCCTTATAAAAGAGATTTATTAAGGGAATATTTCGCTTCCGGGTGAATAAAACAGCTGCGCTTTTAGACGTGGATAAATCAAAACCGTTAAGATGTAACCATGACTCCAAAGTATATAAAGCAGAATTGATGGCACAGCTTGCTTGTTCAATAGATTGGCTTGAAGAATATAATAACAAATCATCGGCATATTGAAGAACCTTAACATGATTAGCTAAGGACGTGTCTAAATCAAATGTGTAAATATTATATAGAATGGGACTAAGCACAGAACCCTGTGGGAGACCTCTCCATACCAGACGAGATACTTCTTGATCTCCTATTAACATGTTAACAGAGCGTTCAGTCAGGATATTAATAATGAAATTCGACAAATTTAATGGGACTTTTAAGGCTTGTAGTTTATTTTGTAGAACTGATAAAACAACATTATCGTATGCTGCATTAATATCAAGGAAAACTGCAACAGTAGATTGGTTATTAGAGAAGGATAACCGAATATCAGTGGTGAAAATACTTATACAGTCAGTTGTACTTTTACCTTTTCTAAAGCCATATTGTGATTCTGCCAAAAGACCCTTACTTTCAACGTACCATTCAAGGCGATTTTTAATTAAGTGTTCCGCTAATTTCATCAGAATTGTAGACAAAACTATGGGACGGTATGAAGAAGCGTCAGATGGACTTTTATTTGGTTTAAGGAATGGCAATACCATTTGACGTTTCCATTGAACAGGGATGTTCCCTGTTTTCATAATAGAATTAATAAGCTCTAAATAATAACTGAGGACGTCCTCATTTAAGTTAGCAAAAAAGGAATACGGGATGCCATCGATACCTGGTGCAGAATCCTTGGTTTTATGAATAACACCCTTTAATTCAGTGAGAGTGAATGGTAGGTCTAGTGTCGTGTCTTGCTCAATGGCTACGACAGACAGGTTATGGTTAATACTCTCAGGTACAAAAGGAGGAGCTAATTTATCTAAAAATTCACTAGCTAAAGAAACGGGAATAGGAGAAGGGTTATTATAAATGGACCTAAATCTGCGAATATTGCGCCAGACAATTGTAGGGTGAGTATTCGGCGAAATTGATGAGCAAAAACTACGCCAAGAATCAAATTTTTTCTTCTTAAAAAGTTTTTTGGTTTCATTTATTGAATTAGTAACGATTTCAAAATTAATGTCAGACATATCAAGGTTATAGTTGTATTCAGCCTCTTTACGTTTTTTGATCGATTCTGTGCACTCAGAGTCCCACCACGGAGGTGAGGGAATTGTATTATTACTGCGGTTTTTTACAGGAAAAACTTCATCTGCCGCTGCGATTAGTATGAGTGCTAAAGCTTCAGCACAACTATTTTCATTGCCATCAGATATAACAGGCAAGGAGCATAACTTTCTGTCAACAATGTTTCTAAATTTGTCCCAGTCATTATTATTTCTATTAGGAAGTTTATGTTTTAAGTTTGTATGCCTTAATGGTGCATTTGGTTTGGATAGAGGATAAGAAATAACTATTGGAAAATGGTCACTACCGTAAGTAGAGGTTAGAGTACGCCAATTTAATGAAGAGGCTAAGTTTGGAGAACAGATAGAAAGGTCAATTGCGCTTTGGGTCTGATTGGGATCTGAACGACGTGTGGCAACTCCAGAGTTCAAGATGCATAAATTATGTAAGTCTATTATATCTAGTAACTCATCACCATAACAATTAGATGTTGAACAACCCCAAGATTGGTGATGGCAATTAAAGTCCCCCAATATTAGAAATGGCTTTGGAAGAGAAGAAAATAGATTATTCACCTCTTGAAGAACCGTAGAAGAGGGGTGAGGAATGTAAATAGAAACAAGACAAGTATGGTGCACTTTAATAGCTACAATTGAAATTTCCTCACTATGAGGAGGTAAGGAAATTATAGAGAAAGGGATAGAATTCTTGATAAGTATAGCAACTCCACCATACCCATCAGATCTATCCTCTCTAATGGTTAAATAACCATTAATTTTAAAAATATGATTGGATTTGAGCCAAGTCTCTGCTAAGGCAAAGGCAAAAGGCTCATATTTGTTTAAAATATAAATAATGTCACTCTTTTTGTTCATCAGACTGCGGCAGTTCCATTGGATTATTTTGGATGTGTTGTCAATTTTGAATGGATTGAGATACATTGAAAGAAGTGGCAACGTTGGACGGTGAAATGTTGAACTGAGAGAGAAGATTGTGTAATGCAGAAAGAAAATCGTTTATGGAAAAACTTGTGTCTTTATTTGCATTAATATGATTATTAGAAAGAGCACAACCATTTGATGGCTGGGGAATGACAAAATCTTTAATAATGGCATTGTGAGCCTCTTTATTATAACCTTGTACAGATTTAGGAGGTGAGCGTGGTTTGAGAAAGACAGTCTTTTTATAGCTACTCGAAGTAGGCATTCTATTCGGGAAAGAGGTTGATGGAATATCTGCAAAATTTTTGGAGGGAGAAGATAAAAGTGTATCAGCATATGATTTAGTTACTGGGGGATATAATTTAGTAGCTTCAGCATAAGATACTGAACTTTGTGCCATGTATGTTTTAATTGATTTTTGCCTTAAAAATTCTGGGCAAGACTTATGAGTAGCATAGTGAAAACCAGAGCAATGGCAGCAAGATGCACTTTCAGGTTCTCTTTCACAACTGTCTCCAGTGTGGTCTTGACCACATTTAAAACAGCGAGGTTTAGACCTGCACTGAATTTTAGTGTGACCAAAACGACAGCAACGGAAGCACTGAACGGTAGGGAAAATATATAAATCTACAGGTAATGCATTGTAGCACATAAAAATTCTTTTAGGTAAAACCTGTCCATCAAATGTAACAACTATGGATTGGGAAGGTTTCCAAGTAGTTGTACCATCAACATTCGTTTTAAAATTGAGGCGTCTGACTTTTAAAATTCGACCGCAACCAATAGGCACAGTTATATTATCAATAACTTCCTCTGGAGACCATTCCGCAGGAACACCACGCACTAAACCCATTCTAGTAACATTAAAAGTAGGTATAAAAGCTTTATAATTATGTGTTTCGAGACTATTGTCTGTAATAAAGGAATTCGCGTCCAGGAAATTCGAAAAAGATAAAGATATTTTATTACGCCCGATTTTTTTGACGCTACCGTTTATTATATTTTTGAAAGCGTTGCGCTTTAAAAACTTGCCAAATGTGATTGGGTGCAATGTGGTTCCATCATCAGGTGTAATATTATTTTTTTGAATATGAATAACGAATGGCGAGTTGTCAGTTTTTTCATAACTCTTTCTCCCAATCTGAGTGGAAACTAAGGCCGGAGCAGGAATATCAGGAATTTTATTTGTGGGAACAACGTTGGAAACAAGTGTTTCGGAGCAGTTTGGCTCCAATGTAGAAGTTAATGAAGAGTCCGTGCAACCACAACCTGAAGACTCTGAACCGTGTTTTTTACGGGTACGGCGACGCTTATTGCAGTGTTTGCAAACATGCACACGGCTTCTTTTTAAATGACGAGCTGAAGATGACCCATCGGTATCCATGCCCGACTCATTCGATACGGTAACAAAATTGCCTGCCGGGGGCACATAGGCCCCCGGATCAGGCGGTTCGTTCATTTCCCGCTAATACAAAATAAAAAAACTTACCACCACCGAAGAAAATACACAAAACTAATATTAAAACTATAAATAAAATAGAAAGCAACACTAAAACTACGACTACTGATCCTATATTACAAGTTTTTTCAATTTAAACAATTTTTCTCAAAAAGGACGCGTCCGCCAAGTTCGAAGTTTCCCGCGCTTTTCTTTCTGATGGTCAGGTTGGCTAACAGATTTATCAATGACACTGTCATACAAACGGATTGGGTCAAGCCAGCTTCTACAGGGTGACAGGGAAATTCAATTCGAACTATTCCTTGAAAAGGGTTATACTAGAGGACATTAGCAGCAAATTAAGTCTTGTAAACTAGGGGTCAAAACTGGATGGTTAACGAGCTGTGACGGTTCTTCGATTGTTAATTGAAGATCTTTTATTTTTGAGATTATGTATGTTTTGGGCAAGCATATTTTTTTAATGATCACAAATATTTCATCTTACAAAAAAGCATCAATTTAATATATAGAGTGGATTAGTTTTTTCATAATGAATGAAAAAACTAACGTGAAAAAAAAAATAAAAAAGCAACTTATTGGTAACAATTCAGAAAACTTATAAAAAAATAGAAGAACCGTCGCAGCTCGGTAATTATCCGGTTTTGACCCCTAGCTAACTGGACCAAATTTGTTGCAAATGACCTCTAAACCCCTTTCAAGGCACAGGTCGAATTGCCCTGTCACCCTGTATATTAAGAATTGCTGAACTGTTCATATACGTAGATAGTTTATTATTATTTTTAGTACGGAAAACGAACCTTCCGCATTGCAATTGTCACCGCAGTGTACAGAAATATGCGTTATGTTTTTTCCGTAAATGGAAATGCTTCCTTCAAATCCATTTATTTATTTTCATAAGACGTCAAGAATTGTTTTAAAAGAACACATTCTTGTTGTAGATCATCCGCCAGATCAATCGGGTATTGACATTGGAACCAAATTGCATAAACATGCAAAATTGGTTACCACGGCGTACGAAGTTTTGCGCTTCCTTAGCTCGCCCAACAATCAATCGCATGGGATGAAGGAATTTACCCTGAAATGGTCACGTCGCCCTGTAACAACACTTCTCCCTCGCGACACTCATTTCTTTCTCTTAATAATTTATTCCTTTGTGACTGTTACTGTATTATTCTTAGAATTTTCTTGTACCAGAATCTTTTTGATTTTCAAAAAATTAATACTGTCTTAAGTAATAAGGGTGCAGGTCTCCAAAATTCCGATATAATGGCAGTTTAAAGTGATTTTTTTTTAACCAATAGCCCTTTTTTTTGGGTGGGAAATCATCAAATGACTTCTCCCACTCTGGTTGGAGCGGGAGGGCGTGTCAGACTTTTACTGACTAAAACCCACCCGTGTTCCTTCAGTTGCCTGTGCCGGGGCCACGGTTTCTGTTTTGAACAACCCGCGTCCTTAGCAGGCACCATCGGCCCTATCGGACCCCGTCAGACAGTGCTGACATCGGCGACTAGGGGCGTGAGGTGCCGGCTTCCCGTTCCCTTTCGCTCCGTACCATGGCCAGGCCCAGGGCCCGACCCGAGAGATCGCCGCTGCGGCCTCCACGAGGACACAGCTGTGCTCCGCCCAAGCCGGGCAGACTATCACCGTGTCGTCGAGCCAATAGCAATACAGCTTCATTTTTAACTTCAAGAGCCGCTATTGTTTGGCTTTAAACTTTATAAAGGCTGGTACAAGCATCGTCTCTCGCTGAACATAGTTCTCGCTTATGGACTGACAGAATGAAAACGACTCGAGCAACGTCGAAATATCCTGACTAGTCTGGAGTGCGACGGAGTCCAACGGACACGTCGCCGCCCCGCCGCCGATCAAAGGGCGTGTCCCGCGTCTTGAAGTCTATCAAACTTACAACCAAATGAGTTTCGAGTTTTTGTTAATTAGGTAAACTTTTTTGTAATTTCTGCAGGCGTTTATAGTCAAAAAGAAAAATGGAGCTGAGCACGAGGTGCGGCTTGCTCCGCCCCTCGCAGCCTGCCGCCCCGGGCCATGGCCCTTTTGGCCCTAGGGTAAATACGCCCCTGCCGGTACGTGCTTCGCTACCTCCGCCAGTTTATGAAACGCGTTTCTTCGAGACCGCCGCGAATCACCGCAACCCTCTGGTTGTGAAGGCCGCTAGCTATATTCCCTCCTCCATCAGTTATGTCCGCCGTCCCAAGCATGTCCTCACCGATCCCGATGACCACATAACTCTCATCCAGGAGAGCAGTATTGCCACCAGTACAGTGCACAAACACAGACCGACATTCCGACCTCGCCGCCGAGGTCTCTCGCGAAGACCCCGACGTAACTGTCCTCCCCGACATTGGCACATCCTCCACGACATGCTCCCCGGATGATTTCTGCATTTGGTGATGAAGCCCCATCCAAAACCACAATTTATCGCTGGTTTGCTGAATTTCAAAGTGGACGTGTCAAGCTCAGTAATGATCCCCGTCAAGGTCGTCCAAAAACTGCAGTCACCCAAGAAAACGTTGATGCTGTGCGTAAGCTGATTGAGGAAGATCGACATGTGACATACCGCGAAATTCAGGCAACTTTAGACATTGGCATGAGTCAAATACAAATAATCTTGCATGAACAATAAGGTGTAAAAAAGTTGTTTTCCCGATGGATACCGCATTCGCTCTGTGAAGAGCAAAAAGCGGCTCGCGTTACTTGGTGCATCAGAACTCTCGAAAGATTTCACACAGGATCCTCAAATGCTGTATACAACATCATATCAGGTCATCATAAACCAGTCACGAGTTTGGGTGTTCGAAAATGAGTTAAAGCCAACAAAAATTGTTCGTTCACGGAGTGTTGCAAAAAAAATGGTGGCCACGTTTGTCTCCAAAACTGGCCATGTTACGACTATTCCTCTTGAGGGACAAAGAACGGTTAATGCAGAATGGTATGCTAGCATTTGTTTGCCACAGGTCGCTTCTGAACTCCGTGAAGAGAACTGCAACCGCCGCATCATCCTCCATCACGACAATGCGAGTTCTCACACCGCACACAGAACAAAAAGAGTTTTTAGAGCAAGAAAACATATAATTATTAGACCATCCGCCGTACAGCCCTAATGATTTCTATACTTTCCCTAAAATAAACAATAAATTGCGTGGACAGAGATTTTCATCACCTGAAGAAGCTGTGGACGCCTACAAAACGGCAATTTTGGAGACCCCAACTTCCAAATGGAATGGTTGCTTCAATTATTGGTTCCATCGTATGGAAAAATGTGTCAAATTTCGCGGAGAATACTTCGAAAAGCAATAAATACATTTTTAAATAATAATGTTGTCACTTCCTTGATTCCCGAAATTTTCAGTGCCGCCCTCGTATTTTTGGGATATCTCCAACGTCGAAGCACTTTTTGAGTCCTATTCAACAATACAATTCGTCATTTCAAATGACTTCTTTTGGTGCTACTAAAATTATTATAGATTATTTTATGCCGACGTTTAAGGTAAATACTTCAACAGGATTGTCCCATGTTTATATCAATTTGAATCATAAAGTATTCGATAGTTTTAAAAATTGTGATCTAACATCTACCTAAAATTGCATACCTGTTACAGATTCAGGGCCATATTTATCATCAAGCTGGTTCGTTATTGCCATACACCAACGCTGATCATACATTTTTGCAAATTTATTTTATTGGTGATGAAAATTATTCGTGAACTACAAAGGTTTTTCCATCAGCATAACGCATTAGTTCAATTGTTCAAAATTGCTCTCGATCGTATGCCATCTGATAATCACAAAATCGTAATAAGGGCTGATAGAACACCTTTTGGAGAGCATGCAAGGCGATTCAATGCACCGACAATTGATGAGGTTGCAATTGTAATTCTTGGTGATCAGTTTCAATCAAGGTGGGACAGGCTGGATCTGGATTATATTATTATTTTTCGGGGAATTTAAAGCTACAGGCTCAGCTACGGCGCGGGCTGGCACTTCGTCGAGCAAGGGTCGGGGGGGACAGTTACGTCGGGTTCTTCGCGAGGGACCTCGGCGGCGAGGTCGGAATGTCGGTCTGTGTTTGTGCACTGTACTGGTGGCCCTACTGTTGTCCTGGATGAGAGTTATGTGGTCATCGGGATCGGTGAGGACATGCTTGGGAAGGCGGACATGACTGATGGAGGAGGGAATTTAGCTAGCGGCCTTCACAACCAGAGGGTTGCGGTGATTAGCGGCGGTCTCGAAGAAACGCTTTGAAATGCGTTTCATAAACTGGCGGAGGTAGCGAAGCACGTACCGGGCCGCTAGTTTTTTATAAAAGTCCCTCATGCCATACTCGATCGAAAGCCTGTGATATTTCAAGGAAGGCGGCTGAATAGTACTTCTTATCTTCGTATGTTGCATGATTTTTTTCTACCAGCCGATGTATTTGTTCTATGGTCCCGTGACTTTGTCGAAACCCGAATTGGTGGTCAGGCAGCAATGAGCTTTGGTCTATCAATGGTCTTAGTCTGTTGATGAACAATGTCTCCAGTAGTTTTGAAGGAATGGGCAACAAGCTAATAGGTCGGTAGGACTTCACGTCTTCAGAGCACTTTCCAGGTTTAGCTATTCTGATTATTTCAGCAACTTTCGGCCCTTTGAAATTATACATTGAATAAAGCTGTAAGGAAAGTAAATCCTGCCTCTGGTAGTTCTTTTAGTATTTTTGCTGTAATGAGGTCATATCCGGGTGCTTTATTTTGGTTAAGTTTATTGATAGCAGTCCTTACTTCATTTTTCGATACTTTTCCAATAGGCAACTCGAGTTGGTATGTTTGCTCTAAGTATGATGTTATTTCATTATGCATTTTTTGCGATCCTTGATCAGGGGTAGGACTGAATACTTTGCTTATGTGCTCGGCAAAGGTTTGTGCCTTGTCGAAGTCACTTTTGGCCCATGTGTTGTCGCTTTTTCGTATTGGTGCATGGCTTGCTACCGGCCTGTAAAGCTTTTTTGTTGCTCGCCAGAGTGAATAATCCGAATTTGTCGTTGCATCTAGGTTTTTAGTGTATGTCTCCATGTCTTGATTTTGGTTTTCACTTAGTGATAGATTAGGTGTTTCTGGTCAGTGGGATATCTCGTCCTTTGCCAGCGTTTTCTTGCGTTTCGCTTCTCCTCTCAGGTCTCTGACTGTTTCAGACCACAGTATATCTGGAGGGTTAGTTTTCGGTTTAGGTGTGGCGCTCCATGCAGATTGCTGTATGCAATAATTAAGATGCTCAACTGCCTGAGAAATATCATTTTCGGTCTGTAGAGGGAGTCTATTATTTATAGAAGATTCAAGTAGCTGTCTAAATAGTGGCCATATAGTGAAGTTCTGAGACAGTGAGGCTCAATTTGATAAATACTGGCGAGTGATCTGACGACAAATCCTGACTGGAAATGCAAGTAATACATGTGTTAGAAATGCGCTTTGTTATACTAAAATCAATGAGATCAGGTAGTTTGTTGACATCCGTTGGCCAGTATGTTGGTTTGCCAGTTGATATTACATCAAGATTCTGTATCTGGAGGGCTTGATATAGTTGACTTCCTTTTGTTGTTAGTATCCGGGATCCCCAGTGTGTATGTTTGGCGATGTAGTCGCCACCAGCCAAGTATCTATAACCCAATGTATTAAAGTATTTTAGATAGTCTTCAGGTTTAAAATTGTGTTTGGATGGGTTATAAACAGCTGATATAACTAGTGGTCCTTTCCAGTTTTCAATAGTAATACTTGTTGCCTGTTTTTCTTGTGTGCAGTAGGGGCTGTTTTCATAATGCTTGACGTTTGATTTTATAACAATTGCAGATCCACCATGTGCTTTGCCATCTGGATGCATTGTGTGGTATAGTGTGTAGCGAGGAATGGAAAAATGGCTTTTGCCTGTAAAATGTGTTTCAGAGATAAGAAGTAAGTCTATATTGTTAATTTCTAAAAACGGTTTTAGTTCTAGAACATGTTGTGACAAGTCGTTGGCAGAGTGGACCGCTCGGTGGTGGAGGCCATTTTGGGCCACTTGCGCGCATTGGTGACGCCCCTTTTCCGTGTTTTGGCGGGAAAATGGCGCGTGTGATTAAAACGACGATAACTCCTAAGTTATACACGGGAGCTGTATAAAAGTTACGTCGTTGTAATCGTTATTAAATAAGCTAACGGATTATGTATAGATTAGCCCAGTTTTGCCTAGCAGTTTATTAGTAATTCTCATTTGAAATCTGTGTGAGGGAATATTTCCCAGTTTCTTGTGTAAGGGTCATTGTAATTCAAAAAATAAACCATTATTTCATAAAGTTTTTGTTTTATTTACTTAACATATAAACTGTTTCATAATAATCCATTCAAAGTACACACCTTCCCATACATTTTTTACAAGCTACAAAGCTTTACAAAAACATGACGTTATTTTGACGTATCGAGTGACGGCGCAAAAAAAGGTCTGTTCATTGTTCGATTCTCAGAACACTAATGGCTAAGTGGCTTGGGTTGTTATCTTACATTAACAAATGGTCCACATACTTATCGCAGACAGAGTCTCAGCCGTTAGAAATGTTTAGATTAACAGTATCGACTAACCAAAACAAACACTTGAAACCAAGCGCAAAAAACATCCACTCAAACTTTGCATCATAGTTTAAATTGTGTTGTATTTATTTTAAATGTAAATTGATATTTCACCACACTACCTATTATTTGCAATTTTTACCCATCGATTTCCGTGGGTAAAAGCCTTTTTTGTGTTATCTAGAGTGTAAAAGTGTTTAAAAATTCGAAGGCTTCCGATTCAACATTTACTCGAAGTTTTAAATAAAACCAAAGAGTTAGGAACAAAAAAGTTTTTAAGACAAAAGTTAGAAACGTTCAAAACCTGTCAACCGAAAATACCTGGTTATTCAGAACCGAAAATATCCGCTTTTTAATTTATTTTTATTGCTAACACTATAAAATTATGTAATTTTTAATGTTAATTTGTAAAAGGTAATAAAAGTAATGGTCAACTTTAATTAGTGTATCGAAATAAATAAATAAAGTGTATGAAGCATTTGTTTTGAACGTACCTTCTCACTAAGAAATGACAAAAAAGACTGTATGGCTCACTTCCTTTGCCTGCATGAGCGAATTATAAAACAACAGGCACTTGAAAGAAGCCTTTGAAAGAATCCCGTTGTGGCCTGCCTGTGTCCCACGCTAACATTCGAAAACTTTTACAACGACGAGTTTTTACAAATTTCTCAAAATGCGATGAAAATTTGACTCCGTCAGAATTAGTTGAAAAGACGGTTTTCTTTTACTGGTTTTCTTTCTTTTTTGCAAGTTCCTCGTAGTGTGGTGAAAATTGTTGTGTTTCACTTATGGGTAAAAGTTTATAGCGTTTCGTGATTTGAAACCTTCGCGACGCTCAGGGTTCTTCTTTTAAACCACTCGCTCGTGCTTTAATTCTAGAACCCTTCGCTAGCTCAGGTTTCAATCCAAGCACTCACGGCAAAAAAACACTTTTACCCACATGTAAAACAAATAACTATTCTACATTTTGAAGATATTTACAAATCGATAAACACAATAAAAAGGCATGCTGCCTTACAAAAACATTGCAGAAATCAACAACCAAAATGAACAATTTCACAACAAAAATGCACAAGTACCTCAACAAGAATGACAAAAAAAGGATAGGAAATTAAGATACCTACAGCAAATATTGTCAGATTTGAACTCGAAGTTAAGAAAGTACATAATAATGTTTTATGTACTTGTACACATGTCAGATTTGAAGTCGTCAGTTTTTAAGTAGTTTGAAGAAATGCGTAAAATATTAAAACGGCAAAAAATACACATTATAAAAATGAACAGAAAAAAACAAAGAAATGTGTGTGTAAAACGAAAAAAATACCCATTATGAAATGTGTAAAATGTTAAAACGGCAAAAAATACACATTATGTAAAACGTTAAAAAAAAACAAACAAATAAGGCACAAAGGATACAATGGTGGATGAACAATTACACTTTTCGCCCTGTCAACAAAAAAGGGTGTGATCCAAGAAACATTATAAATAATATATAATTAAAAATAAATATATTAATAGATATTCAGGAGTGGAAAAGGAGAAAGCAGGGGTCTTTACAAAGAGCGTTATTGCAACCAACACAGCACCACTTGGTAAGTTTTTTACACTTAACACAAGCCCGCCGCAAGTATTGACGAGCACCCTTCGGCAACAAGTCGATGCGATGGGTGAACGTTGCGGCGGCTGTTGCTGTGCGGCTGCAATAGCAGAAGGGGAGGTGTGTTTTTGAAGAAGTGATTTTAATAGATTAATACGGAAGTCACGATGGGTAAGTGAAGAAGAGGTGGAATGGCGGTGGATTTTATATGAATTTAAGACGGAGACGTTGAGTAGTCTCCGGAAAAGTTTCTTGTACCACACCTTAGTCCGTTTCCGCTCGACCGGAAACATGGCCAGCAGCTGGTCTTTTTTATCCACCCCACCCATCATGATATTGTAATCAGATATCACGATGGGTTTGGTGGATACCCGGTGAGTTGACTGGGCGATGCCATGGTATGTCGAGATCATCGCCACTCTATTGTTGCCTTTCCATACCATGACATCGACGTCACCCGAGGTAAGACCAACTACCTGTCCTTTGGCCATGTTCCGCTGGTAAGACAGTGCAGGGCCTGCGGAACAAACTTACGATCGGTCCGCAGGGTACCTACACAGTCAAAGCCCAGGGACTTAGGTCGCCGAGCGAGACATGGCGAATTGTAGTAGTTGTCCATCCACAATGTGTATCCTTTGTGCTCCAGACCCTGAGTGAGGCGCAAAACGATTGACGGTGTAGGCGCCGCTAGTGGGTCTTCGTTCTGCTGCGGTGGAGAGCGGTTCTTCTTATGAGCGTGAACCTCAAACCGCCACAGGTAACCGGTTTGAGATTCACAAACCTCATAAGTCTTGATGCCTCTATTTGCAGCTTTATGTGTATAACTCATCGGCCGTCTCTTTATGTGTATAACCAGTGGGTTGATACGACTTCTGGGATGGAGGTTGTTGTCAAGTAGCAACTGGGTAGCCACCTGCTGAGCATACCTATTAGTTTCCGAGGCAATGTATTCCATAAATTGCCGATCCCATATGTCAACAAAAATGTCATACGGGTCGGCACGTGGAGTTGTCGGACCTACATTAGTTTGGGAGAACGTCTCCCTCCTCGATTCAGGTGGAATCGGGGAACTCGGAAACTCTTTCCAATCAAAATCTGTCCACCTCCACGGCTGGAACGTCGCCGTTAGAGGGGCATCGAAGATGGCCGCGCCAGCCGCAGCGTCCCCGACGGCCGCAGCGTCAGGGGAGAGTGCAGCAGCGGCCGCATCACCATCGATGGCTTCGTCAGTGTCCATATCCAAGGGAGTCCTCAAGCTGCTAATGAACACCCTTGAATATGGTACACTAGGCACCACCTCCTCGCCGTCGTCACTCTCGTCAGAGTCTGAGTCGCTTCCTGTAACAAATGATAACTAGGTTTCAAATCTGATGGACACCAGACCTAACCAACCCGTAATCAAACAAAAATCACCAAACTTACCGAAATTAAGCATGTTGAACACCTCATCATCTCTCAGGCTCTGACCAGGGCGACGAGGCGGAGGTGGAGGACGAAGCTGCATCGGTGATGTAGGCGACGCTTCTGCACAATCCATGAACCTGGAACAAAATTTGTGTTGTAGTACCTATAACTTTAGAAAAAAAAAAAATATAAAAGTCCATAAGCTACTTACACTGTCGGCGACGGGACGAGGCACGACGCTGGACCCGCTGGCGGCGATGGCGGCTCCAAATCAACGAACCTGGAACAAAAGCAGTGTTGTAGTACCTATAACTTTAGAAAAAAATAAAAATAAAAGTCCATAAGCTACTTACACTGTCGGCGACGGCACGGGGCACGACGCTGGGCCCGCTGGCGGCGATGGCGGCTCCAAATCAACGAACCTGGAACAAAAGCAGTGTTGTAGTACCTATAACTTTAGAAAAAAATAAAAATAAAAGTCCATAAGCTACTTACACTGTCGGCGACGGCACGGGGCACGACGCTGGACCCGCTGGCGGCGATGGCGGCTCCAAATCAACGAACCTGGAACAAAAGCAGTGTTGTAGAACATAAAACTTTAGAAAAGGAAGTCTTTGGATTAGAAAGAGACTTACGCTGCCGGCGATGGCACCGGCGGCACCAGTGATGGTGAGGCCGGTGCTGCTGGTGAGGCTGGCGGCGCGGGGGCCAAGCGGCGCTGGTAGTCTGGTCTGGAAAGTTTAAAACAATAAATAGAAATTGCTAGAATAATATCTACTAGTAACGTACATAAATAGAACTACTTACGGGGGCCACCTCCTCATCTTCTTCGGATGGAGGGGGGTCTCGAGACCCTCCCCCTCCGGAAGGTCTCCAATATTCCATATTGTGATGCTGTAATTTAAAACATTCATGTAATTAATACTTAATGCTGAAAAAAGAAATAAAAAGCATTAAATAAGCATAAAAGCTTACTCCTCTAGTGTTTGGGGTCCCGGCCGCTCGTGCCGTGCCGTGCCGCGGCCCCTGCCACGCGAGCCAAGCCCGGCAACGGCCGAGCTTGGGCCGGCACCACCAAGCGGAGCGGCACTAGGAGCGGGGTCGGTTGCGGGGACGATCACACGGTCTTCAATGATGAAAAAGCGACCGCCCCCGCCCCCCACCCCGCGCCCCTGGAGATGCAGCTTGGGCCGCCGACCACCATCTCACCGTCGACCGACCCAGCAGCAGCAGCAGCAGCGGCGCTACGTCCACCTGGCACGCGCACAGCCCCACCGCGTAACGGTCCGCGCGTGCGAGGACGTCTTGGTTCACTAAAACAAGCAAAAAAAACACATGCAACCCAAACAATCATGCAAACAAGTTTTAAAACACTAGGAACAAAGAAAATAAACTATAAAAACCTCTATTTCTATTTTATTATTAACCTATAAAAACCTCTATTTCCAACAAAAAAAAAACCTATAAAACCCGTAATTTTTATGTTCATAACTTCCCCTTTTTAAAGTCGGTTAAACATAAAGCGTATCCACAGTAATTTCAAATCCGGGCTATGACACAACAAAATGGCGCTTTTACCTAAAACCGCATTACCGCACGTGGTGGAACCAGACTGATCTAGTCTGCTGTTCGGAGGGATTTTTTAAATTCAATGATACGCACATTTCTAACGCTATCAGTTGAAATAAATGCATGTTATCGATAATATGATACATATACGACGTACGAATGAGTAAGAGATTCATCAAAATATAAGAATTATAATAATAACACGAGGAAAAAGTAACCGGCCGCGGCAAAATGGCGCCAAAATGCTAACGGTGTTTGCGGATTCTCAACCTAATCACTAAAAACTGTTAAGCACTTACCTGTTCATCCTCAGAAAACAAATTCACACTCCGAATCACGGTAACAGAGCACGGTTTATTAGTAGTTGTTGCCGCTGGGCTCCTCGGAAACAAGGAAAAGAAATGGACGAGCGTGCTAGGCTAGAACAATCGCTGACAACCGCCGGCGGAACGTTCCAGCGAAGCGTACGGGCGAATCAATAGCATGAATGTTTCATTTAGTACACTCTGTGCAAGTTTGAATGCTTAAAATATAGAATTATACTAAATATTAACGTCAAAACAGACTACTCTAGTCTGGCTCCACCATTGACTGTTTTTTTTTTGCAGACTAGAGTAGTCTTGTCCACCACCGAGCGGATGAGTTTATCGAATTTTGGGAGATTTTAGTCATGAAGTTGTTAAGAAGGTTAGTTATCGTTGTCATTTTCTACACAACTGATGCAGCAAATGACAACGATAACTAACCTTCTTATCAACTTTTTAGTATATTTTATCATGAGTTCTGTTTCGCTTGTAATTTGAAGGGCTGGAGTCGTTGGTTTGGTTGTTCATTTCTATTTATTTGGGCTGCTTGACTATTTAAACGTAAAGGAGCTTCGTTAGGTGGATCATTTTGGCGTGGTACAAGTTTGGGCGTTTTAACATCAGAGGACATCTTCGTTTTAAAAAAAGAAATAAAATAAAATAAAAATAAAAAAGCCTTTTATTTCTCGCTATTTGAAAAGACTTACATAAAATAATTTAAATACTGCATGCATTTCAAAATTCAATTAATAATATAACATTAGTATTTTTTTTTTTTAATAAACTCAATAGATTTGCATAATACCTACTTAGATATATATATTTTTTATTCAATTATTAATTAATTTATTCAATAAAATTCTTGGTTTTCACAGGCATACCACTTTTGAGTATTTCTTTAAGACTCCAAAACTTTCTCCACGTATTTTTTACTCTTCTTTCGACTTCCATCTCGTTGTTTTGTCGGTCAAATGAAATCTGTTTTCCAAGGTAAATGTAGCTGTTGACGTAACATAAAGGTGTGTTTTCTACGTATATGGGTACTTCGATGTGATTTGTCATGATGTTTGTCTTGCTTAAGTTTATCTCCAGACCCGCCTTTTTACTTTCTTCATATAGTGAGTTCACCATTAGCTGCAGCTGTTTTGTATCCTCGGAGAACAAGACTATATCATCCGCAAATCTCAAATGGTTTAAGTACTTGCCATTTATATTTAAACCGAGTTTACTCCAGTCTAGTTTGCTAATGATTGACTCTAGCACCGCTATGAAGATCGTTGGAGATAGAGGGTCTCCTTGTCTAACCCCTCTCTGTATGTGTATAGGTGGTCCTGTGGTTTCTAGTTTTATTCTGCTTGTGGTATTGTCGTAAAGATGTTTCAGAACTCTAATATATTCTATCTCTACTTGTTGAGAGTGTAGAGCGTCCCATATCGATGAGTGGAGAATACTGTCAAAAGCTTTTTGATAGTCTATGAAAACTACGTATAACGGTTTCTGGAACTCTTGATATTTCTCAATCAGCATTTCTATAGAGTGGATATGGTCCACAGTAGAGTAGCCTCTTCGAAATCCCGCCTGTTCAATAGGCTGATGGTTTTCAATTGACTTTTCATCCTTTTTTCCAAGAGCGATGAAAATAATTTGTAGATTGCTGGTAATAGGCTGATTGGTCTGTAATTACTAATGTTGTTTGGATCACCTTTTTTGTAGAGCAAGATTATGTCTGATTCGGACCATTGTCTAGGGGTGCATGAGGATTGTAATACCATGTTAAACAGACGCGCTAGTGGAGTTGCTAGATGTGTGCGTCCTATCTTTAAGGCTTCGTTCGTGATCTTATCAGGACCGGGGCTCTTTTCTACTTTGAGAGTGTCAATTCCTCTGATGACTTCCATTTCATCCATTTCGCTAATCTCTTCTCTATCTATTGGTATTTGGGTATTAACTGGGTTGCATGCTTGGTTTTGTGAGCTGTACAAATTCTTGTAAAAGGCTGTTGCTATCCGTAGTATCTCTGACCTATTTTGTGTTGTGTTTGTTGATCCTCGAAGTCCTTCAATCCATGTTCTGTGTGATTTTAGCTCATTATATGCTCTTTTGACGCTACCGGTAGTATTTAGGTGTTTTTCGAAAGTTTGTGTACGATGATTCTTATAGTCGTTCTTAATATATTTACTTACAAGCTTGTATAGAGCTTTTAGTTCGTTTTTCATAGATCGTGACTTTGGTTTGGTTGTTTGTAGTATTTGTCTTCTATGGATCAGCTTTTTCGTGTGGACTGACAGTAAACTGAGTTTCTTCGATGTGTGAGGTACGTGAGCTTTTTTCAGGCTACTGCCTATGGCGCTTAAAATTTCGTCGTAATATTCTTGGACAGTGTTTGTTTCTTGCCAGTTGTGTACTATTTTTTCTGAACAGCTGTTTAGTGATTCTTTGTACCTTGATACCTCTTCTTCATTTTTCAGTAAAACTCTTGAGATATTACCATAGGCCTTTCGACTTTTCTTTTTTGATTCCAGTATCAATGTGGCTCTGACAAGTCTGTGATCTGAAGGGAAAATTACATTTAAAACTTCTATGTTTTGGATACTTCTGTGCTTGTTAGTTAAAATGTAGTCGATTTCGTTTTTTGTGACGCCATCTGGTGATCTCCACGTCCATCTCTGATTGCTTTTCTATTTGAAAAAAGTGTTCATTACTGCTAAATGGTTTTCGTAAGCGAACTCAATGAGTCTATCCCCTCTACTGTTTCTGTTGCCATAGCCGTGACTTTTCGTGACTTGTTTTTCATTTGGCTTCGGTTGGCCAATTTTTGCATTAAAGTCACCCATGACTATTATATTTCTTCTTGCTAGTTGTAAAGCTCTGTCAACAGTTTCGTAAAAAAATTGTAATTCTTCATCACTTGCAGCCTCAGTGGGAGAGTAAACTTGAATTATGCTTGTTTCGAAGTTATTGAATTTTACATTTAGTAGTGCTACTCTCTCAGACAGACCTATGAAACTTTCAATATAATTTTTCAAGTATTTTTTTACTATGAATCCTACACCATATAGTCTAATCTTCGTTTTAATACTCGGATATTTAACTTTTTGAAGCTCTTGGTAAACAGCACAACCTTTGTAGTTAGCGGGATGATTTCCTTCGCACAATACACATTTGACATTGTCGGATCTTCCCTTCCTTTCGCAGCTAATCGAGGGATGGTCTCCGGCACTTTTAATGCATTTCGGTTTCCTGTGGCAGTATCTTATAGTGTGCCCATATTGTTGGCAATTAGCACATTGTGGAATCTCTCGTTTTGGCCGCGGCCAGGTACAGCGGCAATGCAGCAGACTTACAAACTCATAAATCAATTTATTATATATACTTACTCATATATTATACATACTCTTAGGTTGTAATTCTACAATAAAAATTGGTGAAGGTTTTTTGGCTCTTTGCTGCTTAATATTCCAAATGTTTATTACTGTGTGACCTAGACTAAGAAGCTCATTTGAGATGTCATTTGTGTCTGTAGATGGGTGAATATTTTTTAAAACGACTTTGAAACTGTCTTGATTGTTAAAACCCTAAGGAATAAAAGCAGTGGTAGTAGGGCTAGATATGATCGCAAGCAAAACTAAGTTGATTACTAATTCCCTGGAGGTCGACATTAAAGTTCTCCTCTGAAGACTCAACGGCGGTGGGCAAAACCATCGGCAGCGGGGTATGCTCCGCTCTTGCCGGGAAGAGGGCTGCAACTACCTCCTCCAGCAGCTTGGGTTGGAGACTCTCCGTAAGTGGAGGCGCCGCGGCTCTGAGTTTCCCCGAACCGCTGGATAGGGGCGCCCTCACGGATCCACGTCTAGAGTCACCAACATCTCCTCCCTGGCTCTCGTCCTCGCCTCGCCGATGGCAAGCCACAAAATCTCTTTTGCCGTGCGGTACACCTCATACACCGCGGCTTCTTCGGCAGGGACCCGATGACGTCTCCTCCGGTGGTTGGTGTCTAATCGCCACGCACGCGACGCGTAACTGCGCGATTTCTCTCATTTGCGTCATCGCCCCGCGGAACCACAGCGCCTCCTGTTCGACGTCGACGGGTCCGTTCGTTGCCGACTCTCGGATCTTGGCCTGGACAATAGCGGCCTCCTCGAGAAGCTCCCTGTCGATGCGCTTGCGCGCCCAGCGCGGGCCGTTCGCGGGACCGATGAACTGCGGCCGCCAGTGGTCTGGGCGGAGACGTCGAAACGGATGTAACGATGATCCTACAACGTCTCCACCTCGACGGACTCGGCTCGCGACAGCAGGGCTAGCGAACGACACGTCTACTATTGACCCACCCCGCTGCCTTACGCACGTGTGAACCGATCCCCGGTTTAAGACGGCCAGGCCAGTTGTGACCAACCACTCCTCCAGTGCCTCACCCCTAGCATCGGTCACCGGAGATCCCCACGCCGTCGACTTGGTGTTGTTATCTCCGAGCAACAGAACCCGGCGAGGATGGAGTCGGCCCATGACGAAACCCAACTCGACAAGGAAGCTCTCGAAGTCGGCGAGACTCTTGTCTACGAGGGCGGCTACCGAGCCCTGACCTCGGGACGGGTTGACGAGTGCCCCGCCAATGATGGCCACTAAACCATCCAGATCCCCCACCCACTTATCCCGGCGTGGGACAAAGTACAACTCGGCGACCTCAGTTACGTGAATCGACAACTCTGCTCTGGCCATGCGCTGGAGCAAGAGATCCTGAGCTCTGGCACAGTGGTTGATATTGCCTTGGAGGAAATGGTAGAGCAACCTTATGCGCAATCCATTCCCTCCGCACCATTCTTGGGCCGGGAGTCGGCGGGAGGGCAGCCCTGACATGCCCAATGTCCAGGCACCGGTAGCACCTCAAGGTCCTGGGCTGCAGCAGCTTCACCGTCGCTGCAACCCACCCCATTAACAGACGCCCACCGTCAGTGACCTTATTCGCCGCCGCCACCGGGCACCGCACCCAAATCGTGCCGAGCCCAGAAGCGTCGGCGCGTATGTCGCCCGTCCGCACTTCTCCTGGCGGACATCCACCGACTCGGGCGACGGCCACCACGACTTCAGCGGGGGTCGTCGAGTCGTCCAGGCCATCGACGCGCAGCTCAGCGGTCTTCATCGGCCTGGACACCCGGACGTCCTCCGGGTTGAGGACCTCACTCAGTTTGGTGGCCAGGATGTCCGCCTTTTCCCTGCTGGAGGCACCCGACACCTCGAGCAGCCGCGCCCCCGTAATCGCCAGCCTCATTCTGAAGGCGGACGGTGTGCCAAGGTCGGGGAACGCGACATTGGACTTCGCCTGTGTCAGGACCGCCTTGTAAGTGACGCCCCTTTCAATGGCGCCGGGCTGCAGCTTAATAACTACTGCTAGTGCCGGTGATCCAGCGGGTGCTGGTGGCGCCGTCTTCTTCCCGCGACGCCGGCCCTTCTTGACGACCGTCGCCCATCGACGTCTCTGTGGGAGGCACGAGCGAGGCCGCCGGTGACGCAGTCGCCCGGGAAGTGGGCACGCTGTTTAGTGGGCCCCTCCTTCCTCCGCTTGTCCTAAGCGACCGGTGGGCGGAGAGTCTCAGCCGGGAGTAGCCTCGCCTCTATGGCTTCCATGCGGGCACTCACCATCTGTCCACACTGCATCATGCAGATGCGCGCGATCTTCTAGATCGCCGCATCCGCAAGTACAGGTGTCGACGACGGGACCGGCGATGGGCCGACGACAGTGCTGCGATGGAAGAGGAGCTGGTGGCCGTGGGTGCCCTCTGGGCGGCGAACTGACGCTTGAGGTCCTCCAGCTCGTATCGGAGAGGGCCATTCTCCTCCAATAGCTTTGACATCTCCTCCGTGCTAGTGCGAATAAGGAGGACCTGAACCGCCTCCTTGATTCCCTCAGCCGCATCCTTTAAAGCACGCGTGAATGTGCCCTTCAGGTTGCCCAATTTGGTGGCAACCTTCAGGACGACATCCACGCCACCCAAAACCTGGCGACTGAGCGCCACCCCCGTCACGCTTTCCCCAGCTGCCATCCGAGAAGAGCGCCTTTCGGGCCAACTCGCTGACCTCGTCAGCCGCGACAGTCTTTTGTTGCGCCCGCTTTGCAGCACTCGCCTCCGCTCTGTTTAATCCCTACAGGGACGTACTGGAGCCTCCGCTATGGTCCTCCACCACGGGCTCGGGGTCGATCTCCACGTACTCAATGCGCTCCACAGGAGATGACGTATCGTGCGAAAGCGGCACGAAGCGACCCCACACGTCGCGCTCCGGAAGCCGAGTGCTGACTCCGCCCGCCACTACGCGACCTCGCCCACTCTGCCCCTTTGGCACCTTTGCTCCTGTTCAGACCACCGCGTCCGCCACCAAACTGTGCGACCTCGTCAAGGCCGCAGAAGGTAGGCAGAGCACCGCAATACCGGCACTCCTCTCCCGCTGCGGCCCCACCTCAGCCGCGATGTCGCCCAACGGCAACGCAACCTTGGCCGCTACGTCGTCGGCTTTTCGGCAGAAGCCTTGACGAGCGGCCCCTCCTCGGGTTCCACTTAGCTTTACCGTGGGGCCCAACCCACGGTTACTGAGCCCACCCGCCTCGTCAATGCGGGAAACCCCAACCTATCTTTTTTTTTGTTCCGCGGTGGAAAATCGCGAACACAGCTCGCGACAGCAGGGCTAGCGAACGACACGTCTACTATTGACCCACTCCGCTGCCTCACGCACGTGTGAACCGATCCCCGGTTTAAGACGGCCAGGCCAGTCGTGACCAACCACTCCTCCAGTGCGTCACCCCTAGCATCGGTCACCGGAGATCCCCACGCCGTTGACTTAGCGTTGAGATCTCCGAGCAACAGCACCGGGCGAGGATGGAGTCGGCCCATGACGAAACCCAACTCGACAAGGAAGCTCTCGAAGTCGGCGAGACTCTTGTTGGTCGAAAAATACGCTCCAAAAATGCCAATCCCGTCTACGAGGGCGGTTACCCAGCCGTGACCTCGGGACGGGTTGACGAGTGCCCCGTCAATGATGGCCACTAAACCATCCAGGGTCCCCCACCCAGTTATCCCGGCGTGGGACAAAGTACGGCTCGGCGACCTCAGCCACGTGAATCGACAACTCTGCAATGCTCTGGAGCAAGAGATCCTGAGCTCTGGCACAGTGGTTGATATTGCCCTGGAGGACATTTTTTCAAACCTTTTCTGACAGCTGTATAACCTCAAAAACCTATTTACTTAATAATATTTTTCCCTGGCCTCTAAATGAAAAGATGATATGATATTGTGATATTATAAATAATAATTGTTAATAGACAACACTCGTTGTAGGTAGACGCGACCTGTAAAACGAATCATGTGACAGGTCAATCAATGTATGAAAAGTGGGCATGATTCTTTGCGTCATGACAATGGCGGCCTCCTCTAACAGGTCCTTATCAAGCCGTTTCACTGCCCAAGTGGAAAGTGTCGAGCTTCAGAGCGCGGAGACACTCTCGGACCCTGCGAAGTGGAGACATCTATACGGATGCACAGGTGATCCGATAGGGTCTCCACACTATCCAAAACTCCCCAGCCCTGAACACGTGTGGCGATGGCAGGGGTAGCAAATGAAAGGTCTACTATCGACCCGCCTTTGCTCGCACACACGTATTAGCCGAACCTCTGTTTAAGAGACAGAGGCTTGCAGCTACCGCCTACTCCACGACTGCTTCTCCCCTTATCCGTTCTTGGGGAACCCGACGCGATAGATTTCGCATTGAAGTCCCCCATGACCATAACATGGCCCGGAATCATTCGCCGAACCGAGGCTCCTAATCGATCAAGGAAGTCCTCGAATTCGGCCAGGCTCCGGGGGGGGGGACCTTTTTTTTTTTATTTTTTTTTTTCAGCGAAGAAAATGCCTATCGCATACCGCGCCGTCCGGGGAGACTACGTGGTTATGTGGGGCTTGCACCCACTAAAAACTCCTGTGCACCTACTTTCGCCTTGATGGGTGAGCTGCGAGAACTGCTACGCATGACATTCGCGGCCCATCCAGCGTGGCCCACTTCTGGGCGCCCTCTTCTTTGCCCGCCTCCGGGCTTCCTTCTCCTTCGGCGATGTCCGGGTGCACTGGGACATCACCACAACTCCAGGGGTCATGCAACATGAACGATAGAGTCCCCGATCTTTCGTCCGCTGACCCCTGTTATGGCGGCATCAAGTCGGCGTTTCGCCGTCTGCGCCGTCCTACCCTTCTGCGACGAATCGGGTCAGTGAGAGAATCTGCCTCCCTAACCCGCTCCGCCGCTTCTTTTTGCGAGATAACATCCTCGCAGAAAGACGCAACCACCTCCCATGCCCTTTCACTGCCGACCATAGTTCTAACAACGGCCGGCAGCGTCAGGTCTTGCCCAATTTCTGCCGCCAGTACACGACGCTGCGCCTCCCAGGCAGGGCACTGCTCGATAGTGTGCAGGGCCGTGTCCTGGTTGTAACCACACTGGTGACACACGGGGGTCGCCTCCCGTCTTGCCACTTTGTGCAGGTACTTGCCAAAACACCCATGCCCCGACAGTACCTGCACCAAACGGAAAGACAACGTCCCGTGTCGCCTCCGTACCCACTCCTCTAGGACAACTCAACTTGCCCCGAAGCTGATCGGCACAGCTTCCGCCCTAAGTCGGTTACTGCCGAATCTGGGTGGACCGAGTGCGAGCTGCCGACGGCTTTACACGGGGGTGGTGCGCTCGATGGCGCTGTACGGCGCTCCAGTGTGGGCGGACTCCCTGACTGCCCAGAACAAGGCTCAGCTGCGGAGACCGCAAAGGGTCATGGCGGTCAGGGTAATACGCGGATATCGCACGATTTCAGCCGAGGCGGCGTTCGCATTAGCGGGAACACCCCGTGGGATCTGGAGGCGCAAGTCCTCGCCGAAGTACACCTGCGACGTGCGGAAGCTCGAGCGGAGAGCGGCAGTGGCCCGCCGCCTGAAGTGGTGATGAGGTGGCGCAGAGAGGCGAAGATTGCCATCATGAGACAATGGGCGGAGAGGATGGAGACCCCTAGCGCCGGCCACTGGACTGTTGGGGCTATCCAGCCTATCCTAGAGGGGGGGGGGGACCTTTTTTTTTTTTTTTTGTTCCCGGGGTGGAAAATCCTCATGGATGTCCTCCGCCCTGGGGCGGGCGGAGGGGTCTGTCAGACTCTTACTGACTAAAAACCACCCCGGTGTTCCATCTCACACCTACGCCGGGGTCGCGGGAACACATAATTCATCCGCATCCCCGGCTGGTGCTGGCCCGCTTGAGCGGGCCCCGTCTCGGGCGGGGGGAGTGAGGTGTACTCCCCCCGCAACGTCTGTGAGCGGCGCGCGCGGAACACTACGCGCACCGCCTACTCGGGTCCTGATGTTGGGGGGCGACGGATATCCCCGAATCCGTCGCCCCTGAACCCATTTAGGGGGACGGAAGAGGGCGTTGTCCGCCCTCCGCCTGCGCCCGGTGCGCCTGCTGCGGATCGGAAGAGTGGACGAGATCTCTCTCTCCCTTTCCGCAGCCTCCTTCTGCGAGATGACTGTTTCGCAGAAGGAAACCACCGCGTCCCAGGACTCGGCGCTGCCGACCATCGAACTCACTACGGTCGGCAGCGACAAGTCACTGCCTACTTCTGAGATGAGGGCACGGCGCGGCTCCTCCCAAGCGGCACACTCTGCCAGCGTATGCCACGCCGTGTCCTCCCGGCAGCCGACGCAGTGGTGACACCGAGCGTCCGGCTCCCTGTTTATGCGACACAGGTACTTCCCGAAGCAGCCATGCCCCGAGAGCACCTGCGCCGCCCGAAACGACAGGGAGCCGTGCCTTCTCCCGAGCCAGCGGTCGAGCACTGCCTCGATGGTGCTGAGGCCGGCGGTAGGGCGTGAAAGCCTCACCCGCCATTCAGCCACCAGGACCTCGCGGAGCTGCAACCGATGCTGCTCGATATGTTGCTGCATCGGTCGCTCGCCCCGTTCTGCGCTGCCTCGCGCCACCGGTACAGTGACGCGAGCACCCTCGCTTCTAGGTCCCAGGGCGGTGATCCGGCCAGTGCACAACCCGCCTCGAAGGAGATCGTGCGATACCCCCGAATGACTCTGACGGCCATTGCGCAGGACAGCTATGCTGCCGGCCGTCAGGTCAGACGCCCAGATCGGCGCTCCGTAGAGCGCCATGGATCGCACGATCCCCATATAGAGCCGGCTACAGGCGGCGCTCGGGCCCCCCAGATTGGGAAGCAGCGTTGCCAGCGCCCCGGCCGCGCCCAACAACTTGGGCGCCAGCCGCCGGAAGTGGGGTCCGAAGTCCCACCGGCTGTCGAGCACCAATCCCAGATATTTCATGGTGGGCTCGACAGCGATCCGGACCCCCCCGACCACAATGTGTGATCCGGCCGGCGGCGCCCGCCGGGGGCCATGAAACACCATGGCCTCCGACTTGTTGAGGGCCACCTCCAGGCCGAGGCGCCGTATGCGGCTCACCGTGAGTGAGACCGCCGCCGTCGCGAGCAACGCTGCCTCCCTGTGTGAACTCCCCCGGGCCGTGACCAGCGTGTCGTCCGCGTAACACGTCAGGTCCGCGCCCGGCGGGAGCTCGCCCCTCAGCACCCAGTCGTACCCGATGTTCCACTTGAGCGGTCCCACGACCGATCCCTGTGGAACACCGCACGACACTTGGCACTGGTTTCCGCCATCACGTCCCATGTAGGTGACACACCTCCCCGCCAGATAAGCCCCAACGATGCGGCGGAGGTATAGAGGCACCCGATGATAACGCAGTGCCTCCCGTATGCAGATCCAGGGCAGGGTGTTGAAGGCGTTGGAGATGTCCAAGGACACCGCCACCACCACCCCGCCCCGGGACACTGTTTCCTCCGCCAGGACTCTCACCCTCGACACAGCGTGGATGGTAGAGCGCCCATGCCGAAAGCCGAACTGGCTCTCGTCCAGGTCCGGCCCATCTCTGCACAAGTGGCCGACGAGGCGGGCTGCGAGTATGCGCTCGAACAGCTTGCCCACCTCGTCGAGCAGCACTATGGGCCGGTACGCAGACGGCGAGTCGGCAGGGCGCCCCGCCTTCCTGAGCAGGACCAGACGTCCAATCTTCCACAGACTGGGAAACTGGCCCCCCGCTCAAGGCACGCTGTGTAGAGTCCTCTCAGTTGGGGCTCCAACTCCTTCAGAGCGAGGGCCAAAGCCAGGCCGTGAATTCCGTCGGGCCCCGGAGCCACGTTCTTGGCCCGGAGCCGCATCACGGCCGCCCTCATCTCTGCCTGTGTCACCTCTGGGACGCTGATGGCGTTCTCCTCCTCCTCTGCAGACTCTGCGGCTGCGGGCAAAGCCATTGGCGGCGGAATATGCTCCGTTCTCACCGGGAAGAGGGCTGCTACCACCTCCTCCAGCAGCTCGGGTTGGAGACTCTCCGTAAGTGGGGGCGCCGCGGCTCGAAGTTGCCCTCGAACCGCTTTATACGGGCGCCCCCACGGATCCCCGTCTAGAGTCTCCAACATCCTCTCCCGGGATCGCGTCCTGGCCTCGTCGATGGCCAGCCACAGAGTCTGCTTTGCCGCGCGATACACTTCGTACAGCGCGGCCTCCTCCTCGGGTACCCGACGACGTCTCCTCCGGTAACGGGTGTACCGGCGTCCTACCACCACGCATGCGACGCGCAGCTGCGCGATCTCAGCGGACCACCAGTACACCTGGCGCCTTGCACCCTGTGCATGGGCGCGGGGCATGGACGCGTCGCATATCTGCGTCATTGCCCCGCGGAACCACAGCGCCTCCAGCTCGACGTCATCGGGTCCGGTCGTTGCCGACCCCCGGAACCAGGCCTGAGCAATGGCTGCCTCCTCGAGAAGCTCCCTGTCGATGCGCTTACGCGCCCAGCGCGGGCCGTCCGAACGCGGGACTGATGTTCTGCGGCCGCCAGCGGTCTGGGCGGAGACGTCGAATCGGATATATCGGTGATCCGACAACGTCTCCACCTCCGCGGCGACACGCCAGTCGCAGACACGGCTCGCGACAGCAGGGCTTGCGAACGACACGTCCACTATGGACCCGCCCCGCTGCCGCACGCACGTGTAGACCGAGCCCCGGTTCAAGACGACCAGGCCAGTCGTGATCACCCACTCCTCCAATGCCTCACCCTTAGCATCGGTCACCGGGGATCCCCACGCCGCAGACTTGGCGTTGAGATCCCCGAGCAACAGCACCGGGCGAGGATGGAGCTGGCCCACGACGGCACCCAACTCGACAAGGAACCTCTCGAAGTCGGCGAGACTCTTGTTGGGCGAAAAATACGCCCCAACGACGCCAACGCCATCTGCGAGGGCGGCTACCCAGCCGTGCCCCCGAGACGGGCTGACGAGAGCCCCGCCAATGATAGACACCAAACCGTCCAGGTCTCCCACCCAGTTATCCCTGGGCGGGACCCAGTACGGCTTGGCGACCACAGCCACGTCGATCAACCACTCTGCCATGCTCTGGAGCAATAGATCCTGAGCTCTGGCAGCGTGATTGATATTAGCCTGAAGGAAACGGAATTTTGCCATTAGTGGCATTCCATTTCCTCGGCTCCTCCTTCCCTGGGCCGGGAGTCGGCTGCTGGGTTGCTAGGCTGTGGGAGGGGCGCAGATCCCCCGACAGCCCTAGCCCTCTTGTATTTGGGTTTGGGTGCCTTGCAGGCTTTTCCGCCAAGTCTGTGCTCCGTTGGCTTTCCTGCAGTTGCGCAAAGACTGCAGTGTGGTGCCGCGGAGCACTGGGCCGCCTTGTGGCCAGACTGACCGCAGCCATAGCACTGATCGCTGCGATCTATTTCGGCGGTGCATTGTGCCCGGACATGCCCAGTGCCCAGGCATCGATAGCACCGCATGGCCCTGTGTTGCAGCAGCCTAACCCTCGCCGCAACCCACCCCACCAGTAAACGCCCTCCGTCGGCGACTTTCTTTGCCACCGCTACAGGGCACCGCACCCAGATCGTGCCCAGCCCGCCAGCATCATGGCGAATTTCACCTGCCCGCAGGTTTTCCTTTGGGCACTCTCCGATTCGGGCAATAGCCGCTGTCATCTCCTCTGAGGTCACCGAGTCGTCCAGACCCTCAACGCGCACTTCAGCCGTTTTCATGGGCCTGGAGACCCGAATGTCCTCCGGATTGAGGACTTCCCTAAGTTTAGCGGCCAGGGCGTCCGCCTTTTCGCCGTTTGAGGCACCCGCCACCTCAATGAGCCGCGCTCCCGTGGCGGCAATTTTGTAGCGAATGGACGGAATACCAAGTTCAGACAAATTGAACTTGGTTCTCGCCTCCGCTAGGACCGCCTTGTAGGAGACGCCTCTTTCCACGGCTCCCGGCTGTAGAGTGACTGTAACAGCCGCAGAGCGTGGGGTTCGGATTTTGGGTGGCCCCACACTTTTCGGGGCGGCCCGGCCTTTCGGCTCCTGCGTCTTCTTGCCCTTACGGCCCTTTTTAACGACCGTTGACCAGGTCTCGGTGTTTGTCACGGCCGCGGTCGCAGGTTCTGCGGCACCCTCTAAGTGGGAAGTCCCCCCAGTGGACTTTTCGCCCCTCTTTGCTGGCTTTTTGGCCCCAGTCCCAGGCTCTTTGGCCACCTCCGCTGTCTTTTTAGATGCCTCCGTAGTCTTTTTGGCCACCTCCGCTGGCTTCTTGGCCCCAGCCGCGGACCCATTGGCAACTTGCGGAAGCCTTATCGTTGAGGTCCCCTCTTTCCTCCGATTGTCCGCTGCGAGTGGCGGCCGGAGGGTCTCGGCCGGGAGGAGTCTGGACTCCAACCCCTCGAGGCGGGCATTCAGCATGCCCCCTACTTGGAGCATGACGGTCCGGGCTATTTCCGCAACCAACTCGGCCTGCAAAGAGCCTGGTGCTGAAGTGGGCGCAGAAGGTGCTGGAGTGGGCGCAGAAGGTGCAGGAGTCGCACGCTCTTGCTGCCGACAAAAGTCTGCCCTTAAAGCGGCGAGTTCCCGCCGGAGGGGGGGGGGGGGACCTAACCTAACCTTACCTAACCGAGTAAGCGACAAAATCAGAACCGCCGTTTTATTAAAAAACTAAAAAAAATCAGCGTCAAAGTATAGGTTCTTAAAGACCATTTAAAATGGTGCTGGACAGGACACATGCTTCGAATCAATGGAGTAAAAAAAAAGTGACCGTATAGTACCCAAGAGATGGGTCCAGCTGAGGGACATATTATAACTTGATTTTGGCCCAAATACTTTATGCAAAAATCGCTTCGACTTGAGAGTTCTGGCTCCGTCGGTAATAAATAGTACGACAGTTTTAGTTTTCCACTTGATTTTATATGATTTCTGAGACCAAAATATTAGTAAAGGTACAATTTAAGTTGGCTCTTCTGGCAGCTAGCGGTGGGTAATCTTTATTCCGGCAAGTGAATTGATTCATTTATTCCGACTCCGGGTCCGGTACCGGTTCACCTTATTTATTCCTTTGGCACCGTTTGGCACCGGCACTCACTCGCTCATTTTGGTTCCCCGGTTTCGCAGAACATTTTATTCATTTGGTTCACTGGATCATTTGGCACATTTTGAATTCAACAGTTGGTTAGTTAGAGCGATACGACGTGTTCCGAGTACTTCCGAGTGACTTGAGCGAGTGAACGAGAGTGAACAGTGAACGCGCGCTCCGGAATCATTTGGTACCGCGGTGCCGGTAAGGATTGTGAGGAATAAATAAGGTTTACGTATCCGCGTTCGGTACCGGCTCCTTTGGATCAGTACCTCCGGAGTTACCCACCGCTACTGGCAGCCCTGAATCTCAGTCGTGTCAGCAGCTGCTGTCAGCCAAGTGTCAGCAGCTGTTCTGCCAGTTCTGTCAGTACCTATCAGTGCAGTACTTCTTGAAGCTGAGCTACAAAACTATTACTGAATTGTCTCATAAGACCTCATACTCATGAAAACAAACCTAAACAAGAACTGAGAGAGGCAGAGACACAAGGAGATAAAATACAGTTCGATTTCAATAAATAACGTGAAGAGTTTACAAAGTTTTGTTGCGTTTAAAATAGTATTCTAAAATGTCTTGTATTCGAAAAGACGTATTTTGGATCGGCATAATATGTTTGATTAGTTTCTGTTATGGAGAACACCTGAAGTCATCATCTTCATCGAGTGAACAGAGAAATCTTAAGTCGATATTTACTAAACCAGTTACACTGCAAGGAAAAGTGTACACTAATTACAACAGTGATCACGAAGTTGGTTTGTCAAGGTCAAAGCGAGCCAGTTTACCCAATCAGAGTGATTCTAGTTCTAGTGAACCGCCTGTGAATAGTCAACCTGTAAATTCAACACCAAGCTCCTCAACTGAAAGTATAAGTATTGCTACAGAAAAGAATGATAAGGAATCTTCCATACTATCAGTAGTGCTCGTAAATATATCGTCATCAGCGGTTCCAAATGCCTCAGTTGTAAGTCCCTCTGATGCAGCACCATTGCCCGAAAAGAGCTCTGCGGAAGATGAACACAACAGTTCCATGGCCATATTTTTTGTATTATGTGTGTTGGCACTAGGCATTTTACTGATTCATCTCATGCTTCAAACTGGATTCTCGTATCTCCCTGAGAGTGTGGTGATAGTGTTTCTTGGTGCTTTAATTGGTATGATCATCAACTTGATGTCTATTAAAAACATTGCAAACTGGAGAAAGGAAGAGGCATTTTCACCAACTGCTTTTTTCTTAGTTTTGTTGCCTCCCATTATTTTTGAATCAGGTTATAATCTTCACAAGGGTAATTTTTTCCAGAACATTGGATCAATCTTATTGTTTGCTATAGTTGGAACTGCTATATCAGCATTTGTGATAGGTGCTGGAATATATTTGTTAGGGTTAGCCCAAGTAGTCTACAAACTAAGTTTTGTTGAATCATTTGCCTTTGGCTCCCTGATATCAGCAGTAGACCCTGTAGCCACGGTGGCAATCTTCCATGCTCTTGATGTTGACCCAGTACTCAACATGTTAGTTTTTGGAGAAAGCATACTAAATGACGCCATTGCTATTGTTCTGACAACTGCTGTTTTGGACTCAAATGATCCTCTCATGTCCACCGGGGAAGCAATTCTTTCTGCAATCAATAGATTTTGGTTAATGTTTTTTGCATCAGCAGGCATAGGAGTCTTGTTTGCACTTGTTAGTGCACTTCTTTTGAAACATGTTGATCTTCGAAAGAACCCATCTCTTGAATTTGGTATGATGTTAGTGTTTACTTATGCTCCGTATGTACTGGCTGAAGGTATTCATTTGTCAGGTAATTATTTAATAGTATTATTAACACACTACATAATAACACACTTGTGTGCAAAAAAATTGACCCACCTCATACTCTTGGATTTGAAACAAGATAATTCAAAGTGTTATTAGCAAAAATCTAATATATTTATAGGTATTATGAGTTTTTTGTATGCAAGTCTATTTGTGATTAATAAATTTTGGTGTTTGACCTTAATTTGTTGTAATCTCATTTTGATTAAGCATATGTTGTTTCAGGAATTATGGCAATATTATTTTGTGGAGTAGTAATGTCTCATTACACACATTTCAACTTATCAACAGTGACACAGGTCACCATGCAACAGACTATGAGAACACTGGCATTTATTGCTGAGACCTGCGTGTTTGCTTACTTAGGATTAGCTATATTCAGGTATTTTAATTCAACTATTATTCAACACTGAGTAGCAAAGGGAAATATGTAGGAAATAAAATAAGCTTCATTCTTACATATATTTGTTATATTTGCAGCTTTAGACATCGTGTGGAACCAGCTCTGGTAGTTTGGAGTATAATCATGTGTTTAGTTGGTAGAGCTGCTAATATTTTCCCACTTGCTTTACTCTGCAATAAATTCCGTGAGCACAAGATAACTAAGAAAATGATGTTTATCATGTGGTTTAGTGGTAAGTACTTCATGTTTTAACCCTACATAAACTCAAAAGTATTTATTTCAAATAAAACAATTGCAGGCACTTTTGAACTGTCAAGGGGTCGGGCAGTCAGAAAGATGAAGCTAGTTGCCAATTCCAAAGCGTACTAGGTACCTATGGAGAAGAACTGACAAGAAACTCCACGGACACTCTTTTAAATAATTACAACAGTCATGTTGAAATTATACGTGTTAGAACGATGTAGAAAGAAGTGCACGTTAAAGGAGTCCATAATTAAAAATATCAGTTTATATAAGTTTCACATAAACCTTCTGGATTAACTTATAACATTAATACCTTACATTTAATAAGAAATCTCGATGTTTTGTCAAGTCGTAAATACCGTGCCATGCAGGGGCAGGTCGCTAGTTACTTAAATATATAGGGTGACTGGGAATTAGTGACCGATAGTTAAACACATGACACATTAGTGTACTCATCATATCAAGCAACTTTCCTAAAGAAATGATTTTTTTATTTACCAACCGTAGCGTTTAGGTATCTACCTAAAAGTAAGGATATAACGTACGAGGGAATTCGTGCTAAACTTAGGTACGACACAGCCGGCCGCATTTTGTTAGTTCTCACCAAATAAAGTCAGCCGTTGTTGGATAGAATTGTTTACAAATAGAAATAATTATGTACCTACGTGTTCAATTTACAGGTCTAAGAGGAGCAATATCCTACGCATTATCGCTTCATTTGGGTTTCTCCGACGAAACTCGACATGTGATTATAACTACAACGCTAATAATCGTCCTATTCACGACTTTATTCTTGGGTGGATCTACAATGCCTTTATTAAAGTTTTTACGAGTAAGTAATAATTAATAATATTTGATTAATAGAACGCCTCACTGATCTACTGATCGCAAGCACTACTGCTGAGCATGAGGTCCTGGGTTCGATTCGGTTACAACCGCAAAAATAACATCGTTTTTTTAGTTTCATAAACAAACGCTATGAAATCCAAACTTATTTTTGCAGTCGATAAAATCGAAATGGTGCTTAAAATATTATTCCTCTCGACTACGAAACCCTTCACTGTGCGTGGTTCGACACGCACAGTGTACACAAGTACCTACGTACTTGACCGTTTTTTTCCTGTAAATTAAATGCTCCGCGGTGCAAATTTCATTTCACATCTTTAAAATCGAAAGACTGGCATACTATATCGTGAGAAGGCAAACAATAATTAATAAGTACTTTTTAACAGGCTAACAAAAAAACGAAGCGTTCGAGATCATTACGTAAGCAGAAGGAAGTAAGTTTATCTAAAACAAGGGAGTGGGGCCAAGCTATCGACTCAGAACATTTGTCTGAGATAACAGAAGAAGAATTAGAGGTAAGGGAAAATAAGAAGTAGGTACGGTACAGTCGACCTCGTATTTTTTTTTCGTCCAAGTATGTTGAAAAACTGGCTCGATCTCAGAATAACAGATTCTCAAAACACGAGATTCTCATTATAAAACGGTTTCTCAAAATACCAGATTCGCAGTATACCAGTAGTACAGTTTAATGAAAAAATGTTTTAGGTAAATTTACCTGAAACATTTAAAACTAAACTTTAAACAATAATTTGATTTTTTACATAAGTATTTATACGTATGTAAAAAATAAAAAAATCAAATTATTGGTACTTATTTGCACAAAAAAAAACAATAAATCGTGAAAAACATAGAATAAAGTAAACTAGAATAAAATAAACTCTTACAGGTACACCTTTGCACAAAAAAAAAATCGTGAACAGCAGAAAGAACAAAATAAAATAAACTCTTACGGGTTCTTAGTTGCACAAGAATTTTTTTGACGTGAACAACAGAAATAACTAAAACTACACTTCAGGTTTTCTTCAATGTCGCCGTAATGTTACTTTAAGATATATACACTCAGTATTTATAATTTTGTTGCTCATGCAATCATTAATGTTGTTTTTTATATCTTGACATATCCTTTGCGTTTATTTTTTTTATTTTGTCAGTGGATGCTTTTTTTCTCAATGAGATTAATTTTTGTTTGTTGTGATTTTATTTAAAACGGGAAACGGGAAGGATTTGGAGAAATGATGGCGTTAATTATTCGGTGCCAACCTTCTACGGCATTAGTCGTTCTGTTTATTTTTCACCGTAACAGCTGTACACTTCATTAGTTATTTTTTTGTGTCCATTGATTATTGAAGTAATCCAGAATTTTTAAGAAACCTCATAGGCTGGCGCCATTTCACTAACAGCCAGGTACGCTTCGGGAATAATTACTGGAGGAAGTAGTTGCTAATTGTGAGCAAAGATGTGTTATTTCGCGACCTTTAACGAATTCACTGAAATTTAACTTACTGCTCATGATGATTACGACAGTACGCCAAAACTGGTAATAACACCTTTCGATTTTTAAATCCGGATTTATACTTTTTGCACGGCTTGTATTACAGTAACCTCATAGTGACATTTTTATACTCCCAACTGCATTCGAAATTGTTCTTTTAATATCCAAAAAATTTGTTCCTAAGACCGTTGTTTTTTTTTGGAACCCACGCGTAAATTAAAGGTACAAAGTTAATTGGGATGATGAATAATATTAAAAATGTACATAAAAATAGTGTCATTTCAAAGAAGGCTTCGTAAAAATGAGATAATCGAAAAAATCAGTTAAATCGGTGTAAATTTGAAGAAGACACACGCTTTAAAAGTTTTTGGAGGGGATTATTGCCGTCCTTGTTGCGCGGTACTTGCAATGTACGGCGCTACTATGAAGTTGCATAGTCATGACGTCACTTCTACGATAGTGCTGTCCTTGTCTAACAATGATCTTAAAACGTTTATAACTTGGATTTTTTTTAAGCTTTTACACTTTTTGTAAGATACGCGGGCTGAAAATTTCGGGAATCAAGGAAGTGACACAACATTACTATTTAAAAATGTATTTATTGCTTTTCGAAGTATTCTCCGCGAAATTTGACACATTTTTCCATACGATGGAACCAATCTTTGAAGCAACCATTTCATTCGGAAGTTGGGGTCTCCAAAATGGCCGTTTTGTAGGCGTCCACAGCTTCTTCAGGTGATGAAAATCTCTGTCCACGCAATTTATTCTTTATTTTAGGAAAAGTATAGAAATCATTAGGGCTTAGGTCGGGGCTGTACGGCGCATGGTCTAATAATTCTATGTTTTCTTGCTCTAAAAACTCTTTTGTTCTGTGTGCGGTGTGAGAACTCGCATTGTCGTGATGGAGGATGATGCGGCGGTTGCAGTTCTCTTTACGGAGTTCAGAAGCGACCTGTGGCAAACAAATGCTAGCATACCATTCTGCATTAACCGTTCTTTGTCCCTCAAGAGGAATAGTCGTAATATGGCCGGTTTTGGAGACAAACGTGGCCACCATTTTTTTTGCAACACTCCGTGAACGAACAATTTTTGTTGGCTTTAACTCATTTTCGAACACCCAAACTCGTGACTGGTTTTTTGTTTCGAGTTCGTACGCATAAATCCAGGATTCGTCACCTGATACGATGTTGTATACAGCATTTGAGGATCCTGTGTGGAATCTTTCGAGAGTTCTGATGCACCTAATTGTTCATGCAAGATTATTTGTATTTGACTCATGCCAATGTCTAAAGTTGCCTGAATTTCGCGGTATGTCACATGTCGATCTTCCTCAATCAGCTTACGCACAGCATCAACGTTTTCTTGGGTGACTGCAGTTTTTGGACGACCTTGACGGGGATCATCACTGAGCTTGACACGTCCACGTTGAAATTCAGCAAACCAGCGATAAATTGTGGTTTTGGATGGGGCTTCATCACCAAATGCAGAAATCATCCGGTCAACACACTGCTTTTGTGTTAAACCACTTCGAAAGTCATAATAAATCATCGCTCTTGAATTTTCTCGAGTCAATTCCATTTTCTCAACGACTAAACAAGTTTGACAAAACCTTGTGACAAGACCGAGAATCTTTTTTAAAATAAATTAGTGATATTCGATTTTTAAAACCAAGGAGTTTTCAATTAAAAAGATTTTAATATGACAGGAACAGTGGAAATATTCCATTCCCGATACTTTTAGTGCAGCCCTCGTAGTTTGCGCTATTTGGAAACAAACAGTCATTTGAGACAAAAATAAAAAAAAACTGTCATCATCCCAATTGTATCTTCACTACGTGTCATGTCCACATGAAAGGTGTACCGTCACAAGGTTCGATTTCTTTATTATTATAGTTAATGTTGTGTGACTTGGCCTTAACTCGCTTAACAATCATAGGTATAACAACAGATATAACATTACGTGTAAACAAAATTGACTTGTACCCACTAACGTATAAAGAATGTTCAACGGCCAAGTCACACAACATTAACTATAATAATAAAGAAATCGCAGTAAGGAACCTTAGACTTGGCACGACTTTGTCTAGATTTCATTACTTTTTAGAGATAAACAAGCAGCTCCATCAAGACTTGGCTAGTTTTTTACAGAATGTTTTTGGTGGGATTTCACTTCTTTTTGTAGGAACGTAGGCAAAGCAGAAAGGGAGGCATTCGCCCAGCAGTGGGACGCTATAGGCTAGATTAAATTAGAAGATGTGTCCCACTACCCGGTTTTTGCAATGAGAGTCGTTTTTTTATGTACCAATAGTAGAAGGGGGCATTACCATATCTCTAATACAGCTGGGACCAGGTGAGGGTTCTTCATCAGATACTTCAGACCTTCGATTTTTGACAAGTTGAATATTTTTGTAAAGGCGGTATGTCGATCTCTAATAGTTTGGTTGGGCTCTTGTGTTTTCTAATCAGGGTCACCAGGTACTCCAGATCTTCAATTAACCTAGTTTTTATAGTTTTCCCTTTATGTGGCCATAAAACAATAACTCTGTACCAAATTTCAGCTGTCTGAGTTTATGGGAAGTACTAGTTCTATTCTGATGATCATGAGTGAGTGAGTGTCATAAATGCGAAACTTTGCTTTCGCTTAACTTCGGACCTAAGTGACCTATAGCTTACTGGATGACGAAAATTTCTGCGTTCTGGTCTTATCCAGATGTTCTCAAATAGGGGCCTGAAAATGCGGCAAAATAGTTCCAGTAAAGGATGGTACGGCAGTGTTTGCTTCGCGCTCGACATGGCGGTGGAATTGCTGTGTCCCCCGATTTACTATTTACGATAAAAAGTTGAGTTAACGTATTTACAGAATTATTATCATAAAAACCATCAATACAACCCTTTTAAGTTCATATAATCCCATTGAATTACTACTTTATGGTACAGAAATATTCACCTATAAGCAATATATAAAATATTTAATGTAAGTACATACTTGTTACCGTCGCGAATCTTATTTTGTTCAACATTCTGCAGAAATCGTAAGAAAATTCGAATTTCGCGGGTAACCTGGCGCTTTCCCCTTAACATTTTATGACGTGCAAGTGACACTCAACCGCTTGGGGTGGTAGAACAATTTCGAGGTCCCCTTAGTTCTCTTCTTATCTTCGGGGACGTCAGCAGTCGGTTCGCGTTGATGAGACCTCGTCGAGTTGGCGTGACCTGAATGCTGGTGTTCCACAAGGCGGTATTATTTCTCCTTTGCTATTTTCCATCTTCATTAATTTTATAACTCACTGTCTTCGGTGTTCGTATCATCTCTATGCTGATGACCTTCAATTGTATACATCTGAGCGGGTGGAAAGTTTGTCGGACGCTATAGTAGATGTAAATCGAGACTTAGATGCTATCAGAGAGTGGTCTGATCGTTTTGGGGTGTTAGTAAACCCCTCAAAGTGTCAGGCCATTCTAATTGGAAGCTCACGCATGATGGGTAGGGTGGTGCTCAGTTCTCTTCCTCCTCTTATTTTCAATGGTATCGCCATCCCCATTACCCCTACTGTGAAAGATCTCGGTTTGCATCTTGACTCGACACTGAGCTGGCAACGCCAGGTCTCTAGTTTTAGCCAAAGGGTCAACGGTACTCTGCGTTCCCTGTATCGTCTGAGAAACTTTTTACCCGGTAAGACGAAAACCATGCTCGTGCAGACTTTGATTTTCCCTATCATCGACTATGGTGACGTGTGCTACTTTGACTTGAATGCGGTTTTTTTGGATAAGCTCGACAGATTGCTCAACAATTGTATCCGGTTCATATTCAACATCAGAAAATATGACCATGTGTCGAGCTATAGGTCTGAGCTCAAATGGATGTCCATTCGCCAAAGAAGAAGTTTGCGCGCTTTGACTATACTTTTCTCTCTTCTCAACTCTCCCACTCCTCCTTCTTATCTTATTTCTCACTTCCAATATCTATGTTCATCTCACGCTAAGTGTCACATCTCTTCCAACAATCTTCTCCTGCTTTGTCCTTCTCATACTTCTGACTTTGTTCATTCTTCCTTTCATATTCAGTCCATTCTTCTTTGGAATGCGCTTCCTCTTGATATCAGGACGGCCACCAGTCGGTATGCATTTAAGCGGAAATTGCAGAGTTATTTTCGTAACAAATAGCGTAGAGTCGGCTCAACACCTTTCACCATAAAATTTATATATATATATGTATTGTAAGTATATACTTTTTTAATATTTATGTATGTGTATTATAAGTTACACAATATCTATTTTACATCACACTTCACAAGTTATATTATTTTTTTTTAATTATATTTCTTCCATCATCGTCCCCTTCAATTAAAGCACCTGCCATCTTATCTCTTCACCACCCTTTGTTGACTGGTAGAGAATGCCTAAGGCATTAAGTCCGCCTTTGTACCTCTTTGGGTTCGAAAAGTTTAAATAAATAAATAAATAGTGCACAAGCGATCCAAATATTTCTTACATTTTTTTTTGTTGATGTTAAGATTTTATTAGGATGTAATGTGGTGAGAAGACTACCTTTTTACCTAGGTAGATAACGAACGACTCCACACTAACGTTCCGTTCGGGGCACTATCCATCGGCAAAATTTGCATTCATACCTAAATGCGATAGTTCGCATCACCTAACTGTGAAATATGCAATAAAATTGAAGATGTACAGCATTTGTTGATGAAGTGTGTTATGAGCAAGAAAGAGAGGGAATAATTGATTTGATTAGAGAATTCAAATTGAACATTTTGGAGTTTAGCCTATTCAAAACACTTTAGCAAACCCTAGATCGGCGATTGCAAAGAGGTTGTGTGGCCTATCTAGTCAATGTTTCAATTTCTGTTACATTACATAGTATGTCGTTACACCTAAAAAGTTAAATTGTGGATAAGGTACGATGGGGTTGGTATACATTAAAACCAGAGACCAGAGAAGAGTTCATAACTCTTCTCTGGTCTCTTGGTGGTGTATCATTCTTTGCCCAAAAGAGCTCTTTTTAGTAAATTATTATTCGAGTAGGATACTGCCTACCTTTATTGGTTTGGATTTAATGGATCTTAAATTTTATTCGGAGATTCAAATGCAGGTATAGATAATACTATCCAATTCCTATCTCACTGCAGGGCAAAAACGTCTCTCATGCAGAAAAGGCATGAGCATTTATCAACACGCTTGCTCAAGGCGGATCGGCGATTTCATACGATTTTTCCTTGCAGCGATGTCATAATGACAGTGATGTTTAAGATAAACTTAAAAGTACATAATATGTATTGAAAAAGTCATTGTTACTTGATTGAGTCTTGAGTTAGTAAGGTTCTTTTATACCGGCCTATGTCTCATAGCCTAGATTTATTAAATTTGTATTTTAACAAAATACAGAGTGGCAGGCACATCGATGTGCAACCGGTTACCATGGATTCAGTACATGATTCTCAATAATTTCAACTCCAGGAGTTGAAATTATACGTCGGTTAAATAAAACTCAATTTTCTGCTCCATACATTTTGACCGCGTAGGTATTGCACTTTTCTATGAAACAGCAGTTTTTTTTTTTATAACCGACAAAAATTTTCTACGCTAGGGGGGTCTAGAATCATACGCTGTTTATTTATGGTTACAGTTTGTGCGTCAACGTCAGCCTGTTTTTTTTCGTATGGTCTAATCGTCAAACTTATTTGAAGGTGCGAAAAGAATGTGTTTTAATAAATCTGTTACCTCTCCCTGAACATGAACCTACGGTGCTTATATGTTTTAGGTTAATTATTCACATGCAGCGCGACTAAGAGGTTTCGTGAGGTTAGACATGAAGTATCTGACTCCATTCTTCACCCGGAGATTCACTCACCAGGTAAGTACTGCTTTTACTAGATTTATGTTGTCTCACTGAACAAATTTTGTGGCCCTTGTTTTATTCGTGATCTGATGCTGCTTATTCTATGCATAGCAGAAAGATCAAAAGCTGAGGTGTAAAACAATAAAGTGCACACAAAGTTTTTTTGTTATTATGTGCCAAAATCGTGTATGAGTTTATTTTAAAATTCTTTGAACACAGTTTTTTTTTAACTTTAATATGAACGACTTACTAACAAATTCAGTCGGTGCTTATAAAAAAAATCAAGGCATTGTTGGCCTCTCTCGAGGAGTTGGGGTGTAATGAACTATTCTACTTTCCACACGTGCGTAAAATATGCCCAAAGGATATCAATATCAATAGCCAAACCGGCTAGGGATAAAATACACTCACCGGCACGGAAACTTGGCCACTAGTGAATTTGGAAATTTTTGTATTTTAATATATCTTTGAAAATATATTATGGGTGTTTCAATGAGCGTCTCTAATGCTTTTAGAACCTAGAAATTAAAATATCAGTACACCAACAGTTAAATAACGAACTTTCACACAAAATCATATTTTCACACTGTCAATTTAAAAACTTTACAGTGCATAGTGCATTGATGAACGTGGTACGTTAAGTTAAACACGGTAGCAACATTAATCGGCGAAGGGCTATCCCTTCGCCAATTAATGTTACGGCTTGTGCAACCTGTGCTGGTGTTGCTGGTATTTTTAAAGCATCTTTAGTTATTGAATTAAATCACAAAATCATAGTTAAAAACCCTATTACATTTCGGCGATACGCTAATGTTATTTATACCAACCAAGTAATAGTATTCAATCTCAATGAGGAAATCATGCATCATCTACACGCATTTTTGTAAGAGTCCTCCTAAAATACAACAGTGTGACTTTTCGACGCCCTGAGATGCACTATGCTAGACTCTCAACGCTCGGCTCAACATCGAGAGTTGAAAATCCACTGCGTGATAAAATCTCGTCGCGATATTTTTACGTCCATGCGAACTTGGGCACTGTGGGGCAGTCGCATCGCGCGTCCTTAGCGGCATTCATGTCCCCCGCGCAGCATCCGTCTCAGTGAGCTTATAGATTGTACCTAGGTAATATAACTTTATTTTTTCTAATTTCAGGAGCTAAAAGATTGTAAAAGCCAAATGACCGATCTTACCAACCAGTGGTATCAGGCTATAAAAATATCAAATGATCGTGAAACCGATGAAGAGGAGAGTCTGCAACAAAGCTCCAATGCTAATTCACAGACCAGTCTTCAGCGAGGCGTATAAATTAATACAATCGTATTAAATCGTTGAGAGATAGGAAAAACACTACACAAATCTACCTACTTAACACTGAAATAGTGTAATTGTTATGTTAATAGTCAATTTGGGACCTGATTGCGTAACACATATTCACAATCCGTAAGATTTTGAAAGACATTTTTTATCCATTTAGTAAGTATAGTTTGGTACATGGTATCAGGTTACAGGCAGAGTCAAACCCTTGTGATATCTGGAGTCTATACTGGGTTCGGGACCTGTATGACAGATCTCAAGGCTCACACCCTTAAATTTATATAAATAAATTGCACTTACATACTACAACATTGTAAAATCTTTATGAACTGAGAGGAAAAGAAATCAATAATAAAACAAAAGGGAGATGTGTAATGAGTGTCTTTGTAAAGTGTTGTGTCCGTGAGTACAATATTAGTCCTCGCACACAACATCCGCGAAGGGCACTGGGCGCGAGCACATAGATTACTTAACTATACCTATTCTAAATGCAAACTATCTGTCTATTAACTTTTCACTCCACAATACAGGTAGACCATGTCCTGGCTCAGGACATAATGTAGGTCGTTAATGTAAATAACGCAATGAATATTGTCGAATTGTTAAATTAAAGACATTGTCATCATGTTGTAAGTGTGTTCCGGCAATCAGGCTGTTGATTTCTTAGGCAGGTTCCTTTTCACTTACCTACATGTTTATTAGCATTTCATATTTTCGTTGTGCTTTCCTTTCTGAAATGGCTAGCAGTATTGATCACAATTTTACACCATGTATAATAATTTATTAATTTGGTTTACAAGGTTCAATTTAATGCAGTGGTACAATTTTATTAGTTACAGTCCGACAGATTTTCCGGACCGTGACTGACTGGGTTGGTGAGTGTTACTGGGTTTCTTCATCTGGAATATCTCAGAAGCAGCCTGGCGTTTGAATTTGTGCCCGGTTTATGGCAATAGGTTCGCCCCCTATTACTTGGGACTTTAACATAACTGTTAGCACTGCAGGGAATACAGGTGTTATGTTATGTAATTTAATCACATTCTGTAGTAAATGTTAGTTAATAATTTATTATTATAGTACAGTGTAGTGTAAATATTTTTATTTCTGATTACTATTGGGTATTACATTTTAGTCAAGAAATGTGATATATTTAAGTATTGAAAAGGACTACTAGAGTATTATTAATTACGAAATAGTGGGCGCCAAAGATTTAAAGTTTTTTTTTAAAAGTATTAGGTACTACAGAGAAAAACTGGTGAAACATCAAAAAGGCGCCGCAGACATTCTGAGCATCCATGGTTAGGTATATTAGAATTGTTTTGTAATTATATTATATTTTTCCAGAATATTGTAGTATTTGGTTGTGTAATGTAAACATACACATTAAATGTGATTTAGTAATTATAGGTACCTACTTTAAATAATATTATGTACTTATGTGTTGTTATTAAGCTTTAATTTTATATCAGTTTTTCTTGTAAAGCAAAGTATTTCTTTAGTATGCATTTTTTATGTTTCAAATTCTAAAAATAACTTTGATTTCCTGTTTACAATCAGTGTGAACGATCTAAGTACCTACAGTCCGGCCGACGAGAGAATACTTTCCTGACACCTATCAGTGCGACAATACTAGTAACATTATGTATTAAATATCAAATTCGCAAACACATATTCGTTTGTAAGAAACTGACGGGTGTCAAGAACGCATTCTCTCGACAGATGGACCGCAGTTATTAATTACAAGGTCTCATATTTATTAATTGTGAAATATATTTCTAAAGGAAATCTATAAAGTATATCCTATTCAAATAAATGGCTAGTCTTAAGAAATAGCTGTAACAAAGCAAATTTTTATTTTTAGTATTGGTTTTTACATAATAATTATTGTTGTAAAAGTTAGCCAATCAAGCTGTATGTACTAGCTTCAGTTCAGGTGGCTTAATTTTATTAGAAATCATTATTGAAACATAGAGAGCCAGGCTAAGCAGCTGTAGTGTTTATATTATGGTATGTAATACTGAAACTGATATATTAAATATTGGCATTATGTGCAAAGTAATTTTTTGTTTACTTACATAAACCCTTTAGGATTTTTTGCAAAAAATTTAAGTTGAATAGCTACAAAAGTTATAAATTTTAAGTTAATACAATTCAATCTTCCTCATTTTCCAAATTTATGTGACTACCAAATTTTCCATACAACTGTGCTTTTAATTCACCCATTTGACCTTTGAGCTCCTCACATTTGCCTTCAAGTTCATTTATTTCATTTACCTTTTTTGCTTTGGCGTCGTCTAATGATTTCTGGAAATAAATTGCTTGGTTAAAATTGACCAACTCAAAAGCAAGCAATCACTGAATGCTGACGCAATTAACAAGATTTTGCCCATCTGTGGACAGAGCTTGACAGATGGGCAGAATGTTTGGGAAATAGATAATTTTATTTTGGTAAGTAGGTAAGCATTTTCTATCCATATCCATCCATAGAAGTACCTAGTTAGGAGGAACAAGTGCAGCATGAGTCACAGATCTGTGTCTGAGAAGTTGGCTGTAGATGTTATTTTCTTGAGTTTTAAAAGGTAAAATGATCCAAATACAAAAATTCTTTCACTGATAAAAACACTATTACTTAGTCTTGTTGGGTTATCCTAAGATCAGGTAGGTAACGGAATTACGGCCCAGAAATAGTAATTCAGTTATGATTATATATCAAAAAGGAGTGACACCAGGAAATGGAGTGTCAATAGGAAAAGTGCCCAAAAGACTGGCAGCATGACATACTAACCAATGTGTCTTCAAGCCCTTGACAAATGAAAATTTCCCCGAGGAGGTAAGGGATTTTTTCACCATCATCAGCAAGACTGAGTTCTTCTGCAGCTTCTTCTAAATTCTTCATATCATTCTGTTTAAGTTTGAGTTCTTCTTTGAAGTCGTCTACTTTGGCGTTTAGACGAGCAAATTTGTTTATTTTCTGCTGATCTTCAAACGAAATGTGAACATCTGAGTCCTAGAAACATATAATTATTAATAACAAGTGACCATAATACCTTAACATAACCTCACTACATTGAAAACCATAACGTACTGGTTGAAAAGTGCCTTTTCCAGAATTCGCCATTGTATTTACGTATTGTCCTTTGTCGCAAATAAATCAAGAAACAACGTGTTTTTGACCAGTGATCGACCACAGTATGAATTATCAAGTTATCGTATAGTTGAAATTGATTGTTCTGTCTGTGCAATGTCTGAGAGACCACAGTGGACCAAAAAATGACAGTGACAGCCTGAGAGGACTGGACAGGACTGACAAGTGACAGGCACAGACTATCACTAAGTACTGGTGCTGTGGGCGTGGGCGGTAGGCAGATTTATATGAAGTTCATAAATTTCAATTAATTGCTAAGCAATTGATTAATAAATTTCCTATTTCTAAACGCTTTTTAGAGCTAGCGAACTAGATAAGAGGTCGCTAAAGCTTTATTTATTTTCCTAGAAAAGCGGTTCCGTCATATTATAACGAAATGCCGTCATGAAAATCTGTCAGTTACACCAATAGTTGACATTAATCAAAGCCCAAAGCTTAAAATCGCTAGATTTGCTTTCACTCCATTGGCTTAGGTAAAAACTAAAGGGGAACGACCAGTGACTCACCAGTCACTTTGGGTGACTTAGAGCCTTCTAACAACAAGGCTCCGCTCATTGTGAGCGACCACGTTTCAGTGTCATCACTGGCAACACGCACTGGTCAATGACTTTCGCCTTGAGACTCTGCGGTATGTGGGACGAGAAGATATTTCATAGCTTCCCGAACGATGCTTAGCCGAGTCAGATTCGACGATTGACCTCTTTCTCGAACTTGGACCTACCTAACTGGACAGATTGTCCTAGGTAAACATACTCGTCCTCACCTACGAGTGTAGGGTCTCCGACCTTTATGAGAGTGGGTGTTGTTGTGTGTGACATGGGCGTTTGACATGACCTTTGTCTTGTCGATGTTCATTTTAAGACCCACTCTTTCGGAAGCTCTACTGAGGTCATCGAGCATTGTACTGAGGTCCTCCATAGTTTCGTCCATGACCACTATATCGTCGGCAAACCAAAGGTGAGTGATGTACAAGCCATTGATGTCGATGCCAGCCCCTTTCCAGTCCCGAACCTTGTAGATATCCTCCATTGCAGCCGTGAACAGTTTCCGACAGATAACATCACCCTGTCTCACACCTCGCTGCAGAAGGATAGGTTTCGAGGTCTGATCCTGGAGTCGGACTGACACAGTGGTGTTTTCATACAGACACTTCAGCACCTCGATGTACCGATAGTTGATCTGGCATTGCAGCCCATGTCTCGATCGAATCGAAGGCTTTCTTGTAGTCCACAAACGCTAAGCAGAGAGGCAGTTTATACTCTACGGTCTTCTGCATAACCTGCTACAGCGTATGCTATGTGGTCTACGGTGTTAAAGCCTTTACGCAATCCTGCTTCTTCTTTGGGAGGCTGGAAGTCTCTTGAAAACAGCTTATAGACATGGCTCAGAAGTGAGATGGGCCTATAATTCTTAAAAAAAGGCATTGTCATACTTCTTAAAGGAAAGTATCACCACACCTCTGTTCTATGCCTGCTGCGTTTTGCCATCGAGTATGACGGAATGAAACAACTTTTGGAGCGCCTTAAGAATGGGTTTTCCACCGGCCTTTAAGTATGTACTGGCCTTTTAATTGTGTGAGCAATATGTAACGAATCTTGGGCTTGTTTAAAATGTAAACAAAATTGTGTACATGGTTTTTGAGGCCTCCGGTAGACGTGTGCACAGCGACCCAGTTTTAATGCTGAACGGGCTGCCACTCAAAAGAGTTGACAAATTTAAGTACCTGGGACACCTTCTAAGGAGAGACCTCAAAGACGATGAAGATATAGAGCGTGAGCGCAGGGCGCTAGCGGTCAGGGCCAACATACTGATACACAGGTTTGCTCGTTGTAGTATTGAGGTAAAGATAACGCTGTTTAAAGCTTATTGCCAATCGTTCTACACGAGTGGCCTGTGGGTAAGGCAAACTAAGAGATCGCTAGACACCCTGCGTATTCAATATAATAACTGCTACATGATGCCGTTGGGACTGCCGCGCTGTTGTAGTGCGTCCGGTATGTTCGCTTCTGCGCATACCGATGATTTTTACGACATTATGCGCAGAAAGACTAACTCCATCTTGTCAAGAGCGGTCTATTTCTAATGGCATCCTAGGTACGTTGGTTGAGAAGTTCGACGCACCTTGGATGTCGCACGCTGTGGAGGTGCTGGTCAGAAGACCCCACAGCTAACCGTAAAATTTTCTTTTTGTTGTTGTTTCTGTTTTTGTTAAGTAACAATAGTTTTAAAGAATAATGTTACTAACAATTGGGCCTGGTTGCCATAAATAAACGAATATTTAATTTAATTTAAATTTAAAGAGTTCAGCCATAATTCCGTCATCTATTAATAATAATTCCGGCGCCTTGTTGTTTTTGAACAGCTTCAGAGCCATCCTAGTCTCGACTTCCGGGAGGTGTTCGCAAAAGTGTCGGGTCAATCTAGCTCTTAGGTCGTTTGCCAGATTAATGACGGGGTTACTTGTTGAAGTATAAAACTGTTCATGGAACCTCCCGATCTCTCAACAACTTAGGTTTGACGGATACGATCCTGCATCATCGGTCTTCAACTTCGTAAGCTGGCTCTGCCCAATAGACAGATCTCTAGCAAAGACCTTGGAGCTTTTAATCCGCTCTATCGCGTCCTAAATAGGTTCTGCATTAAAGTGGCGAAGGTCACTTTCAAGAATTTAGAGAACCGTCTATTGAGCTGCCAGTACTTGAGCGCATCGATCGTCTGAAGACTGCAGAAGTAGTATCAGAGAGTTTTTTGTTCATGTTAGACCCGACTGTATGGACAGTTACCAAGAACCCATCGTTAAAATCGTCCACGGAACTCCTTATGCACTCACAACGATTTTGAAGTTCGAGCGGAAAGCTCTCAAGGTTTTGGACTTGTACCGGTGCTGGGCGGTGCGTAGACTTCATCATTCGAGATCTTTCCAGATTAATATTAAGTTTAATGTGCCTCTTACTACGCGGTGTATCACTTCCACACTCTCGATGTTCACCACGTAGCTCACAAGGGACTTAAAGACTATAAACCCGACACCAACCTTGGACTGATGGTCGCCCTCCTGGAAATTGAGAAAGTTTCCAGATTTGAGGATTATCGAGTCCTCTCCCTCTCTTCGGACTTCAGATAACCCCACTATACCCCATCGTAACCTGCTCGATTCTTCATCGAGTTCGGTGATCTTCTCGTCGGTCTGAAGTGCTTGCCAATGGTGCTTGCCATTGAGGGGTTTTTTGCCATAATCGCTACGCTTGGCAGGCGGGTTTAAAATGCCTAGAGAACGCTGCTGCCCATTCTCCCGTAAGTCCCATAATTGCTTTTACGACACCGACGGGAGAAGTTCTCTGAGCTGAAATGAACACTGACGTGAAACAGAGCTCCTACTCCTTTCTTGCCTTTGTTCGAGATTCGCAAGAGCAAACGTGCTCGGAGGAAGGAAGTAAGATGCTGGAAGATTGACCTTATTCCGAGCTCTGGGATTGTCCTGATAGCCGTGGCACACCTCTCCACTTGTCAAGCACCTCAGGACATGTTGCAATAATTTTTAAATCCCGACTATGGAACCTAGTTCCAGAGTTTTGCGCGTTAGAACAAAAAAACAAACTTACCTTTCAGCTTTATTATATTTAGTAATCTATAAATTTAAAACAAAGTCGGATTAGTAACACCTTATAAAACTCAAGAACGGTTGGACCGATTTCAATGATCTTTGGTTTGCTGCATTTGTTTCTTCCTCGAATAGCAGAATAACTATTAATTAATCGAAAAAAAAAAGACAAAAATTCTGAGGCGGTAAAAAGTTCGTCCGGTCAGCTAGTACTTATAAATTATTTATTTATTTACTTCTTAAAACTATGTTTACAGATCTTCGACGTAATTCGATAGTGTAGCTGTCAACTGTTATTACCTAATATTATATTACACGTGATGGAAAATTTACATTGAATAAAACAAAACAAACTAAACCACAATTAAATAAAAAATACCTACGTAAGTACAAACATAAACATAACAAGTTTACATCAAAATATAAAAATGTCAAAATAGTAGATATAAAAAAAAAAACTTATAATAACTTATTACATTTAATAGAACTTTGGCGAATTCACTCAAACTACACGAAATACATCTATTCTCTCGTGGACTTCGTTTACAATGTGGATTGTTCGGCTGAGGGGGGTTTTAGCCAGGAGATGGGTCCTGGCTACCGGTACGGCTAGCAGTTGTGGGCGCCGCCGCCTCCACACGTATTATTACCAATATACCTAGCCTTTTCCCAACTAAATGTTGTAGTAGGCTTTCAGTCTAAAACCGGATGCAGCTAAATACCAGTGTTTACATGGAGCGGTTGCCTATCTGTAGGTACTCCACAATCCAGGTACTGGGTAACACGATAACCCCGGTAAAACTGATTGTCAGACATTTTGGGATTTTCACTACCCGACTGTCAAAGATTTATTTATAAGGGTACACCGCTTCGGCTAACAGCTTCTTTATACAAATACAAAATTTCAAATAACAGTACCTAAATAACAATGGGCTTATACAGTTTCAAATGGTACCAACATTCTCAAATGATATCCTAAGGTAACAACGATGTGGACATTTCTGTCATTTACGAATGACGGTCGGGACCAACGGCAAATCGCGCTTTCGGAGGCACATTGTATCTATATAAAGGTATATTATAAGTCCAGGTTTCCTCATGATGTTTTCTTTCACCGACGTCAGTCAATTAAAAAATACAAATTACAAAAAGTATTATTGGCTAAAAGAATAGATGACGACAGACACTGATTTCACATAAACACAGTTAAGTTTGTTCATCACAATTTTGGTTTGACCGTTGACCCCCAAACTAAGCAAGGCTTGTATCTTGGGGGTTAGAGTGCGAATGAGCAGAAATAAATATGCCCATTTTCAAAGCTAGTTTAGTGAAGCATTTGTTATGGTGTGAGTGTGTGTTTGTGTGTGTCTGTGAGGGTGATAGTGTGAGAGAAGGATGTCGATTGCTGGCACATTGGTTTGTCGCCAAATGTTAGAGAAAGAATTCTGTTTCAGTGTATGTTAGTTCCAGAAGCCATTATTTTACACTTTTAAGTTACACTTTTAGGTCGAGCGGTTGACAAGTCTTTGATGTCCAGTGATTTGCAGACCTTGTTAAATGTGTGTGGGTGAGAATAAGCTGGGCTACGTCTGGCCGAAAGGGACTTCGCAGGCGGAGTTGGGATTCTAAACACCCGCTTTGAGAGGAGTTCCCTATAATCAGCTCGTTTGGACAGGGTCTTGTGAATGCGGACGATAGCAATTACAATGTAAAGATGCCTCACGCGGAGGACCTGGACTTCTCTATAAAGCTTGTCAGTTGAGAAACGGAATGGTTTCCTAAACGTGACTTTCAGAAGTGCCCTCTGAGCTCTTTCGACGTAAATCATGTGACTTTTTCCGGCACTTCTCCAAACAGATATGCAGTACTGTATTATGGGCTGACAGGTAACAAGGTAGGCCTTTCTTAAGAGATCCGGAGGCAGGCAGTCACGAAGATTCTTCATTCATTACGAAAATAAATTTCCTTGTTCTGCCAGCCAAAGCGGCGATATGTGGCCAGAAGGAAAACCTCGAGTCAATATTGACGCCCAGATATTTGACTGACGAGGTGCGTTCAATCGGGTGGCAGGTGCAGTTTGCAGGTTTTGGGCCTGACAATGGAGGGCAGGCATGTATAGTCAGTTGTAGGTCATTTGGCGGAGTATTTCATTCATCATCAGAGAATAGGGATGATGAATTTTTTTTTTTAACTCAATAAATTGTTTGTTTCCAAATAGTGCAAACAAAATTACAAAAACTGAAAAAGCTTAAAAAAATGCCAAGTTATAAACGTTTTAAGATAAGTGATAGACAAGGACAGCACTATCGTAGAAGTGACGTCACGACTATGTAACGGCCATACTAGCGCCGTACATTGTCTGTACCGTGCGACAAGGACGGGAATAATCCCCTCCAAAAACTTTAAAAGCGTGTTTCTTCTTTATATTTACACCGATTTCACAGATTTTTTCGATTATCTCATTTTTACTATGCCTACTTTGAAATTACATTATTTTTATGAACACTTCTAATATCAGTCATCATCCCTATTCCAAGATATCCTCAGAAAGGACATATTGAAGGTTTTGTTTAAAAATTGGAACATGAAGGAAAACATTGTGAGATAACGACACGACATTGTACTAACATCCCTTCCTAAGGTACGTCCGTATTGCAGATGGGCAATATGAACATTTAAGAAAGCAGTTTCGTCTATAGGTTCTACCAAGTTATTCATCCCTTTATTGTAGTGAATGGCTATTCTGCATCATGATGCAGCAATGCTACTCGAGCTTTTGTATAAAATACCTAATGAAGGATTCAATATCACTATAAATATGTAGTTTCCAAGTAGTGAAAGGATGCCATCGGCTCACCAACGCGCCTAGCCTATAAATATGTATGCTTTGTAGGTAAGTACATTTAGTATTTCACCTATACATAGGCATAGATGTCTTTCTTACGTCTAAAATAACCTTAGATGGTTGGTTTCACAACGTACTTATACCTAATCACGCTCTATGTATATGAGAAGAGGACGCAAACAAACAACTGCAAACAGTGTTGGTCGCCTTCAGTCTAGGTGGGGCCACGATCTAGACAGAGTTTTTAGTAGCTGGATGCTGGATGAGAGTGGACGATGACAGAGTTAAATGGCTTGAGATTGCAGAATCCTAGCCTATTTCCAGCAGTGGCTTTTTAATTACGGGAGGTACCGTTTTGTAAACCCAGGACTGAGGATACGCTAGTATCTAATAAGCAAACCTCTATTACTGTCTAAATTTTACTTTAAAAGACTGTGCACCCCTGCCCTGATGACTGAATACCATCCACCAATGTGTTTTCTTTAATTTTTCTGTAGCTGAGTGCTCGTTGCCTGTATACCATCATGTAAGGTCAGGTCTGATAATGAGTTTTACCTATTGTTAGAAACTAAATGAAATGGAAGCTTTGGTTGGTTTAATTTTGTTTGGTTTGATTTTTATAACGCAGTAAAGTTGGGGAGAAGTCTCTTCACTGTTATCTTAGCAATCACCTCTTAAGGTCTATACAAAGAGTACTTATATATAATTATATACTCTTTGGGTCTATTGTCATATTAAGTGAATGCGTTATGACAGTGTCGCGCGGCCCCACCACCGAATGTCGACGACGGCGCTTACGCAGTGCAGCGCCGTTCTCTCGCGCGCACTTCTACATCGAACGTCCAACATTACGCGCGCGACAATACCTGGGCTCTACTTTTTTTTTGTGAAGATTAAATCGCGTGATGGAGAAGGAGCATCAACCAGATTCGATGGCAACCATCACCATGAAACCGGAATATCCACCATCTGAAGTGTACAGCACGTCGGAACCCCCACCGGTATGATCATTTCCGTTATTCTCTTGGAATAAATGTTAAACAAGTAACGTGTAGGTCTGCTGGCGGCCCGTCACCATCGTTACTTGAAGTCAAAGCTTTGGTATTTAACATATTAAGCTCTAGTAGGTAGGTGCTTGGAAAACTGTTGTTAAAACATGACTTTATTTAGTTAGGTGCCGATGAAATCGTATATTAGGTAGGTTCCGTTAAGGTATACCTAAAGGAAACGTAGGTAACGGCAATAGCTAGGCTATAGCTGTTTATTGAAATATTTGAAGTGTAACTCTTGCGTTTGTAGATAGTGATAATGATCTATGTTTCTCTAGTAGACTAGTGATAAAATATAATAATGAGTGGTCTGCTAACTGCGGGAAAGCGCCTTTCTCTCGGACTTGGCTGTTAGTAGTGACTCAGTGGCTGTGAGGCCGCTGGCGCGTAGCGCCTTCTTACTTGTTTGTAAACATGCTTTACTTAGCATTGAAAGCGCTGGGGTAGCACATGAAATGCAAATCTACCTTTTCTTGCAACTTGCAAAAAAAATCTTCAAATTGTATCATGTATTGTAATAAAAATTTAACGGGCTCGTAACAAATAAGTAGGTATGACATATTTATCGAAGTATACATACCTACTTAATAATGAAATTATACAATACATAGTTCAAATTGCTCGTTGAAAGAATATTTCACGAAAACTTGAAATTTGATTGTAAAAATGACAATGCTGTAGGTTTGAAATGGGTGCGCCTTGATTTTTTATTAGCATATCTACAACCTGATAATGACCTGCAATTTACCAATAATTCTATGAAAAATTTAATTTCGCGGGTTACCTTAGCGCATCCCCCATGAGCTAGTCCGTCTATGTTAAAATTCATTTGTTTTTGCCTATTAACCATTAATTTAACCCCACCGAGTTCAGTTGTCAGTTAAAAGTATCGCTAACATTGTTAGGACGTACCTACTTGATTGGTGCTTTAGTCCACGTTCGCAAGGACGTAAAAATATTGCGGCGGGATTTTTTCGTGCACTGGATATTCAACGCATTGCTCACTGCCGAGAGTTCAAAATCGAAAAGTGTTTTTTCGACGTGCTGGGATCCACTCTGTTGGGTTTTCAATGCTCGGTTTAACAGCAAGAGTCTTAGAGTCACTAGTTTATAGGTACCTAAATATACCTAAGTTTAAAAGATTCAGTAGTTAGAGTGTTTAAGTCAACAAGATATAGGTAGTGGTCTTATGAGAACACTTTCATAATTTTCAACAGCCTAGGATGAAATACTTATGATCACGTGATCACGCGTGTTTCCATTTTCCAAATTTTTGATGTTTCGAATAGGGCTCAGAAACTAATTACCGAGATACTTACTAAGATTTTGATAATTTTTGTTGGGGTTTTCATCATCAGTTTTGTTAGATTCTTCGTATCGTATGTTTGCAAGTATTTCTAATGTTGTCGATTCGTGCTTGGCAGGTTATTTGTGACTGTCATACTGAACTTCGATTTTTACCTAAGTAACTACGTACATGCCAAAGGTGTTGTAAAATTAATTGAGTCACAAAATGAGAGTTGTTATAGTTGTTAGTCTTTTTTAGTGAAATCAATTCTGTAAAGTCAAAAGATCAAAGTTGCTACGGATCAGGATAATAATTATGTGTTTATACGAACCTATTTAATCAGATATCCCTCTCCGAGAATTGTGATATGTCTAAGTTTATGGTGGGAAATAAACATTGTTCTATTGTTTCTGGCCATCTATTAACATAGCCTTCGCTACTTATCATAGTTATCACGCAACTTCATAATAGTCTAGTAAATAGGTAGGTACATATATATTAACATGCCTAACTGGGGAAACTGTGATGCCAGAAATTGCACCACCCATACACGGTAGGAAACTACAGAAGGTATCTACTACGAAACTAAGATTGAGGATCAGCACCATGCATAACTTAAGTAGGTCATAAGCACGAAATGAAACAAAATTTTCTTCACAATTTAGACAGACATTTATCCAAGGGTCGCAAACAAGCGCAGCCTTAGTTTCTTAAAGTTCCGTACCAAAATGGAAAAAAATATGGTGCGACTTCGTCTGTCTGTCTGTCCGTCTGTGTCAGCTGCCTATTTCAGGAACTACAAATGCTTTCGACTTGTTTGGATAATGCAACTTGTCTTGGCCAAAGACTCAAACATGTTGCCCAGAGATGCGACCGATGGTAGTTCTGGCTTTTATTTTTAAGCGGTCATCGTAGATAATTGCAGTTTATTTGGTCTATAGGGAAACCTTGATTTAAATAAGTCGGAGGCGTCAGGTAGAATACCTTGACTTGTAGCAACTACTATTGAAGGTAAGAAAAATACAGATGTATTTCTCTACAGTGTAACCACGTTTAGCCAATACTAACGGTTGCCTTTTATAGTCCCTGGCTGAGCGGTCTAGAAGTGACTTTTTAGTTTTAAATCAAATACTTCATAATTGGTTATTGGCCAGGAACAATAAAGATGGCTTACAGTGGGAACCTGGCTTAACACTAGTTTTACGATACCTTTACAATAAAATAGACGACCTCTTAGCTCTATACCATAGAAAAAGAAAAACTGACAGATGACAATGTTACATACAAAATGTCACAACATTTAATAAAAGGAAAATAATAAGAGATTACATGAAAAGATATAAAAGGATGTGAAAAATAGACAGAGGTATCTGAAGGTTTGCTTTTCAGCAGTACAACAATTATCAGATAAACAAATGTAAGTAAATTGAGTGTCATACAATTTTCATAAAAACTAGTACTTATTGAATCATAGAAAGAATTGCTGTGCACAACAGCTCCTCAGGTGTTAAATATATAAATAGATTATAAGATGTGATTTTATTGTAACAAAATATCACAACAGACGCAATAAAATCGTTGTTTAGAAAAAAAGTGATTTGTGTATTAGACCGAGTGAAACACAAAGACGTGTGAGTAAAAAAGACCGAGGTCTTGTGGATTGAATAAGTTATACAGTCAGGTTCTGTATTCGCCAGTTTCAGGACAATATAATTTTTGCGATTGAGTAGAGTCAACATATCAGCTGTCTGAAGATGGTTTGTCGAGTGTCGGCATTTCACAAAATAATATTATAAACATGAGTAATCAAAAAACAACAACGTTAAAAACATCAAATGGAAGGGAACCATTGTTTCCTAAAAACAATCACTGTTAAAAAAGGATAAACTTGAAAAAACACCTGAACTAAATAATTAATAAATCGAGTACAAAGTCTGGGCACAAAAAAATATAAACAGCTACAATCTGAGTAAAATCGTTATTGGTCAGTCGAGCAAGTGGACACAATGCCGCTTGCGTCACATCCGAGGCGGACAGCAGCTCGCAAACTAGATATTTGCACGAAATATACCTACGTACATAATATATTCAACAGGCATAAAAAAACATAATTGTATACACGGAACTCGTGGCTAAGAATGACTGCATGCAATGTCAACGTTTTAAAGTGGAGATTCACGTAGTTATTTCGCAGAAAACCTCATCGATTACAACGACTGAGATGAGAGTAGGTACATCTTAGAGTTACTAGTTTATAAGTACCTAAATCTATTCAAGTTTAAATGATGTAGTAGGTAGAGTGTATAAGTAAACAAGATATAGGTAGTTGTCTTATGAGAAAACTTACTTAATTTTCACCAACTTGGATGAAATACATATGATCACGTGATGAGAGTAGGTACCTTCTGATGATGATAAGGCGCGCTATTAAGCAAATTATTACTCAATTCATGATTGACCATGCCAACTTGTAACTGGAACCGAGTGCAATCATTTACTCGCATGATTGTAAATATGATTTGAACGTGATTTTCGGACATAAAGTTTCACTTTCTGATGAAAATAATTACTGCACGGTTTTTGCATTTCACATATTCGAGCAGATATAAATAAATTATTGTAAGATATTTGGTCATCGACGTTGTGTGCTACCTTGGACTACAACGACATTCCAAAAATAATGTTTGATAGCTCGTTTGATGTGATCCTGTCTCACTTTGTTTTAGTTTTAGTCCATTTCTTCCACCTGTCCTAGATTCGCAGGTTACATTGGACTGGTCAATTCAAAGGTGCCAATTTGAGATTTTAGTCCATTTGTTTATTTTTTATTAAACTGGCAAATTGATGGAGGTGTACGTAAATATTACAAGCAAAATAAAATAATTTTTCTAACTATGTATGTAGTAAATTTTTTGTAAATTCTCAAAAACCCTATTTGTATAAGCAAAGTTAGCTATGCGGTCGCAGACAATTACAATTTTACTGTTGAAACGGAAAAGTATTTTCCCTACCAACGTAAGGAACCCACAGTGTGCGAGTCCGTCTCGCTCTTTGTTTTTTTTTAACGGGAAATGCTATTTTGTGGCTTTTAAGGAGTTGAACGTAAGAAATGTATTTTTTTATTTTGGTAAATAAAGGTTTATTCTAGTACCACTTTAGAAAGTTTCTAATCTTAAATTGCTAGTACAGTCACGAGCATAAATATAATTATTACTGTGAATTGAAACTGGCCATATAGTTTCTTATTCTTTCGGTTAACATTGCAAACGGTCTCAGCAGTATTGTATGCGCGAGTCTAGCATTTGATTCGTAGGAGGAGAAGATTCTACTTTCATGTTTATGTTCAGTGTATATTCGTACTTAGTACCTAAATAATTGAAGGCGTGGTAGTTTATAACACGACTGGCGTGGTAGAAAGTTGTCAAAGCTGTGTTATAAAATAACGTAACTTATACAGTGTATACTTAACACATAACAAACAATGTATTATGGATTATGCACAGAACTATAGATATTGCTCACATTGTCACGTTCGATTGTAATGTTTTGTTTGCTGTAAACAACTATTTATATAGGTATAATAAGTTAAATTAGGTGTATAGAAAGTGCGTAACATTCGCATTAAAGTGTGAATAGGTACGAAAGTCTGGAAAGTCATTGACCAGCCAGCTGTAGCAATAACGCACTTCGATACGGTTTAATGAAGATGTGCTAAACAAATCGTAAGATTGAAATCGACATCATTTTGTAGCTCGCTAAGATGATGGATTTCACAAATGCAACAGTAGAAGCACTTTCACCGGAGACCCCCCCCCCCTTCCGCTCTTCGTCCCCCAGCCTAGCGACCCGCGTGCGCCGGCGCCGTTGACCGCCCCTACCCGTCCACGGTTACGTAATTTTTGTGTATAGGTAACTACCTACTCGAGTTTGTTAGTAATTCACAACTTCATTAACTACACCTCGCTAAGGACAAAGCACTCTCAGGCTATTGCAGTTGCGCTTTGCTGTAACAAATTCTCATGTAGGTATTGTGTGGGAGATATCTATTTAAGTGCATACTAGGTATTGTATTTTTAGCACAAAAATGTTCATTGTTCAAATATACGAAAGCACTCAAAGTCCCACTGAGTGCTTTCTTACAAGAGAGAGAGAATTGTCACATGACAAGTTTTTTTTTTTCTTTGTTTGTTATTGTGTACAATCAAATTTAAACGCCCAACACATTTGACGACTAGGCGTGACTAACACATGAGGGACTCAACACGTCATTCAGCTCGTTGATTTCTAAAAATACCTGATTATATTAAATATAATCGATACTATTTGCAGCAGAGATCGTAAATATTTAAAACTATTGTTATTGGTAGTTGTGTCGTGCTAGTAGAAAATAAACAGTCATGATTGTTAAAGAAATTTATTTTCATAAAGAATTTTGCTCAAGTATTGTTATAATCACCCGGTTCACCATTAGCGAAGTCAAACAAATCAAAAGTTTTTGTTTGTTTGTCTGCTTAAGACACTCATTTTAATTGACGTATGCTGTTAATGCCTGTCGGGGAAAATTGACTAAATAGTTGTATGAGTTCGAACCCAGGCAGGCACTTTATTTTGTGTATTTCATTTCATAACCACTGCTCTCAAAACTGTGAAGGAAATGTCGTGAGGAAACCGGTATGACCTAGATCCAAAAATTCAAGGAGAAGCGACATCTACAAACCCGCACTGGGCCCGCGTGATAGATAACAGCCCACTCTCTCTTGAAGACAGGAAGCCTGTGTCAAAGCAGTGGGAACATTATAGGCTGGTTCTGTAATCCCCATTTGGTCAGTCTCATACCTTGATAGTTTCAATGTATTGTTTACATGCGGAGATTTAAAAAGCTCGACAGTCATGGTTAGATAATTATAAGCTTAATTTTCCGGGTAGGCGAGATGTGAACATAATCGTATAGGTGCGCGCTTAGAACATGTTCGTCACCAACACATCGCCAACCTGGAAAAAGATCATAGGTACATTATGTTTACAAACTTGTTTTTTAATTTATTTTTAGCTAAATATATTTTATACACGATTTATAAATATGTATTATACATAGTATATCATAAAAATTAAATTTACAAGTATGACATGTATTAAGATATATTACCTTATTAGATATGTTGCCTTTCCACCGACCCCCACCCAGGTCGGTGGAAAGGCAACATAGGGCATCAAAAAACTTGTTCCACATCAATGTTTCACAGGAAAAGTGCCAAAAATGCTGCCAGTTACATTATGTTAGTTTCGTACATTATAATCTTTAATAATGGACATTATTTTGTGGTATGATTTGATGTAACAAGGTAATTAAAAAAAAAATGGGCTTTTGTCCGCAATAGATCTATCAACAAGATATAGCGGCAAAAAATGAAACAACAATAGCAACAATAATACAACAGAAATACTTCGGGGAAACAAGGCGTGATGTTATGTTATGTACAACAGAAATGGAATGAAATTATTTGCATGAGGTTAACCGAAACTTATCCAAATTTAAAACACAAACAGGCAAGATTTTCAAGCAGAAATTCTGTTGTGTTATATTTTTAAAGTGCCTACACGCGTTGAACTCTTTACTTAAAACAAGATGACGTAATAACATAAATCTCTTGGCACATGCTGGGCGCAATTTTTCATAAATGCTTTTATTCTTAAAACAAAATCACATTTTCATTTCTCTGAACTAAACTGAGTTTGATGAACTAAACTGTTGCCCCGATATACATAGGTATTTAAAAACGATAATTTTATTTATTTATTATCTCAACTTTTATTTACAGTTTGCACAAATACAAGTTATCGGTAAATACTAATAATATTTTATTCGACAAATTGTTTAATCGTATAAGTTGACTCCAAGAACATTTAGCTATTGAATAAGTAGGTACATAGCTACTGTGTACACGTACTTAGTTATAAAGGTTAGTTGTCTACGTAAGGATAATATGTATATGTAAACCGAATATTCTAGGCACAGTTTTACTTTTTGTTATTGTATGTAACAAACACTTTGATGGAGTGAAAATAATGATATGCGTAGGTACTTTACTTTATAAAATTATTTAAACCAACAGCTTTCCAAGCTTTTTCGTTTGTAAAAAAAAAAGATAATGTCAATAAATGAATAGGAAAACACACCATCCTACTGAATTTAATTTAGAGACTGCCCATGACCCCATCAACTCAAATTTATAAATAACTTAAAAATAATGTAAAGGCATGCCCTTTGGAGTTAAGATTCATTATACAAACTCCCAAGCTGTTATAAAAGGTTTTAAGATCTTAAAATTACATACACAAAAGATCTCTGGGGAATGTCTGTAAAAGTCAGTAGATCTCTCATTGAAATCCTATTTAGCTTTCATATTTAACACCAGTGGAGTCTTTCCGGATCTTACGAAACACGTTAAAGTAGATCCATTGTTCAAATCCCGGGATAGTAAAGAACCCAACAATTATAGGCCTGTGTCAATTCTGCCAGTTCTCAGTAAGGTGTTTGAAAAGTTGAGGCTCAATCAAATGTTACGTCACTTTAATAAAAAATCCGTCATATTCATCGTTTCATGAACAACAGAACAAATGGAATCTTTTGCGACCTCTCTAAAGCGTTGGATTGCATAAACCATGAGACACTTCTGCTGAAACTAGAGCATTATGGGATTAAAAATACAGCTATTCATTTTGATAAGATCATACCTGAAAGATAGAAAGGTTAAAGTACAAGTGAACAGCATATACTCATTAGGGTCTGAAATGACAATGGGCGTTCTTCAAGGTTTGGGTCCATTCTTCTTTTAAGTTTACATTAATGATTTAACACAAATACTTCAAAATCCACCAAAGACGGTGTTATTAGCAGATGACACCTGATAGATCTTTCAGGTCCAAGATTAGTTGGGTACAAAATGAAAAGCAAAACAAATGCATTCGATTTAAATAACCTAATGTTAAAAGTTGCGAATGTGACAGCATATTGAATGGAGAAAAACTAGAATTTATGAATTGAGGGTTATCCTAGGAATCACGTTAGACGAGAAATTATAATGGGGACCTCATGTAACTTCTCTTGCGGGGCGGCTAAGCTCGGCTGCTTATGCTGTTAGAAAGATAAGACAGTTAACAGGTGTAGAGACCGCGCGTTTGGTCTATTTTAGCTACTTCCACAGCATTATGTCATTTTACTGTGGGGTCGAGCTGCTGACATTGAATCCATTTTTATTTTTCAAAACAGAGCTGTCAGAGCCATTTACAGTCTACGTCGCCGCAAATCTCTTAGGGATCTATTTAAAAAGATTAATATTATGACGGGACCTTGCCAATTAATTTATGAACAATATGTATGTAAGAAAAATATACATCTTTTTCATAAAATTTGTTAAATAAATAATTTATAATACTGCAAATAAAATAAAATAGATCTACAATTTTTCAGATTATATAAAGTACATACATCTTTTATGGGGTACTGTGTTAAATGTTACAACAAAATACCATTGTGATTTATTATTAAGTAAATTCAAGAAATTTAAAACTTATATCCATACCCAAAAGTACACTTTTGGAAGGGGCAAACAGCATTTTTTTTTTTGTATATTTTGACGTTCAAAGATGCCTTTTAAGTGTCTATTTTAAATAAACGATTTGATTATGACTTTGACTTCGAATGTGTTTAATGGTCTCAGGCGTACCGGCAGAGGGTGTCATCATCAGTACAAATTGCGAGGATCGCGGCACTGACGGTGGTGGCCGCCTCTTTCATCCTGGGCGCGTTCATCCTGGCCTCCAGTTGGGTGGCGGCGCGCGCCTCCTGCCATCAGCTGGAGCAGCTCGACGCCATGCTCGACAAGGAGCTGGCGCTCGAGGGACGAGCATACGGAAACGACGCCTTGCTGGCGGTAAGTACTTACAACATTACGTCACGCACTTTTTATACGTAGAACCACGCAGACGTATATCGATGTATTGGTGAACATCCACAATTTCCATTCAGTATTTAAGATTGTCATATCCTAGGGACTTGGTGTGTCTGTTAGGCCTATCACTGTTTGATGAACACGAACAAAAGTCCAGACCTGATTTAGATAAACCCGATTCTGGAACTGTTTTCGTTAGGATGGTCAACTATGATTGAAACCACTCTATCTGAATTAAAGAGTAGTTTCCTGCCCACCTAAGTAGGTAGTTAATCAAGCAGTTTCTATCATAGCATAGACGAAGCAATTGAAGGTTGTGATTAGCTGCATATAGCTGTCAGACTGCCAGCCCTCGGCGATCTACTTACACATCGGTTGCTCCTTCCCTAACAACCATAATACTAACAGGTGCGTATCAACACGTAAACCGTACATCGGAGTTCATACATTTTAAATGTTTAGTGTTACCCTAGATACTAACAACTTTCAATTTGTAGCAAGGATAATTTAACAAAGTGAGGCCTAATTTAATAATTTAGTTGTAGTGCGTTTTAGATTTTAGTTAGAAAAATACGTCATAAAAACTGAGGAGTGTTATTTAATCTACTACAGAATCACCTTTTAGAATGAGTATTTCTCTTTATTTTTGTTAGACCTTATTGTAAATATTTTTGAATTTACATAGGTAAGGTAGACACAGAGTGCAATAAGCATGCACGTATAAAAATGTAGTTTTTGTATTGCCATAGAAATATAGTTTAAATAAGAATGTTGGTACTATGTAGAGTAAAATGTAGAGAACTAGATACGTAGCTGGAAAACTAAATATTTACAATATAGGCAATCAGGCAAAGCTTATCGATACGCTAGTTATATACGTTAATAACAAATAGGTCTTCTGAAAAAATATTGTTCTACTTACTTACTTTAAGTTCTACAGATTCTTCTATCATATTTTAATAATTTTTAACTACGAGTACAAAATATTTATGTTTTCTAGATTAACATTTACTTGTTAGAAAATCTTGATTTATTTTTCTGTAACTGTAGCTTCTTGTCGGTATGTTATTTATGCCCACTTGTACGACAAATCACTAAAATGCGTTTATCACTAAATATATATTTGAAATAATTATTCTGTCTCTGTTATCTTCGAACGATTTTCAGAAACAGAGCGATGTTGTGAACACGTTTAGGTGTAAACGTGGTGCAAGAGAGCCTAAGTGTTAAAAAAAAATGTTATTTAATAACAAATCAATTCGAACTAATTTAAACAAATAACCAGAAGTGCTGCGTCCGTCACTTATTTTATTATCATTAGCATTGAAGTGGCAGGCAACGAAGATATCGATTGAGTCTGCAGTTCACGAAATCAAGAGAAGTCACGTTTCTCGAGACGAGTTATGTCTACTTGCATGACTTTCTTGTACAATTGTACGTAGGTATCGCGTTTTTACATGTTTTGTTCTTACCTAATCTCAAACTGACGTATCTCATAATATAATCATTAAACATATACATAACACAGTATAACACGATTATAATCCGTTATGAAGAGTCCCCTATTACATGGGACTTAAACATAACTGGCGAAATGTGGGTGTACTATAGGTACACCTCTGCCCAACCCTTCGGGGAAACAAGGCGTGATGTTATGTATGAAGAGTCACTTAGTTTATACGACTACTGATGATCATAAAGTTAAACTATGTAAGTATCGATGTTACTTACATTCTTTAGTTTCGAAAATGGTAGCAAGTCATTGAATGCCACATCTACCCGCGTGGTAGATTACAGCCCACTCCCTCTCACAGAGAGGAAGCCTGTGTCCCGGCAGTGGAAACATTATATGCTGATCACGTATTTAATGTAAATCATTGCTGAATGCAAGAAAATTGTCCACTAGATTATGTCTGGAAGTAAGTGCGACATGAGTACTTACACTGAAAGGTACTCGTGAATATTGATTATTACCACGACGCAGTTCCACACACAATTGCAATTTATTTCAACATTTTAATGTAGGTAGGTACATGTTGGGCAGGTATTTAATAGTAATTACACTTCTTGTCAGGCTTCAGTTTTAATGACACCTTGTGTTGTTGTAGGTACCTAGTTAACTCTATGAAAGAAACCTTGGATTAAACGTCATTAAGTTTTAACTGAGTTTGCTAGTTTCCATACTTTGCATATTGTTTTATCGTTCTCGTGATAATGATAAAAATACACTTTAAAAACGAGCGAAGGATAAAATAATGTTAATATATGAGATATAATATAATATTCTGAATATGTGAGCACAGCATCCGTGACTTGTACATAGTATTTATGTTTACCCAAGTTATGTCATCTTTGTAGAGATGCGTTGGTTCCGTGTACAGAGCGGTAGGTTAGGTATACTTAGGTGTTGTAATTGCTGTGTGTGCCAAGATACATATAACAATGTTAAATGACGATACAAATACTACGGCTCGATAACGAGTATTCAGTCTTATTATTATCATCACACAATGATAATGGATATGTTTTCCTAAAAAGTTGTAACTTTCCTTTTTAAGATTCCTTATAGAAAGGATTGATTTTGCAAGAGTACTTATGCATGTAAGTGGTCGATGTTTGTGGAGCTGTAGGCCGGTATGCTTACATAAATAATGGTATATTTTGATCCAAGTTTGCAATGGCAAATGCTCTCGCGTTCTCAACGTTTTTTTTTATAAAAACTAATATTTTGTAACAAACACGAGAACCTATTTGTGACAGATAGAGATAATGAGCTCGTCGCCAAACAGCCTAAAATTAAATCTTTTTATGGAGCCCACAACCGACCCTTGTGTGACCTTCATTAGACAAAATCTACGAAAATAGATTCCAAGAAAGGGTTCACTTTTTATTTAAGATGAAGATTCATGTCATAATCGTTTATCCTTGAAGATCCTTTTATAACATTCACTATCTATCGACAACATGTACTTGCACCGTCTATTTGATTGAGCTGGGCTTGATTTAACAGCCTTGAGCATATCCATCATGGTAGCGTTCGCTAGGCACAAGACTAAGATAATCAATTGTACTGGTCTATAAGGTAAGGGAGGCTCGTCTTTATTGTTAGAAAACAAAGTGACACCTAGGCCATGATGTAACATGTAACTGACCGAAGCTTCGCGCGAGTTAACAGGCCACACGTTGTTTGGCATAGGTCCACAAGCCGACACGCGATGAGGAAATATTGTAGCGCAACATTTACTTAAATGTATGTATACTTGTATGTAACCTAAGTATACGTATGTTTGTAAGCTTCTTTCGAGCTCGTGGAGCACTGAAGAGGTACTGAGTAGCGTTGCAACCGGATCACCTTGAATTTCCACGCAGAACATGGAGTTGACTTGTGGCTTTAATCTAACGATTTCTGTAACGTACTATTGCGAAAGTTGATGTATCTCTAGTACCTTTCTGCTATATTTATATAGTCCATCGCAACTGGTAACTTTAAACATTTTGTTGCTCAGCCCGAGGCTAGGTCTCTTAGGGTGGATTTCACCAATAAAACTGAACGCGATCAGTACATAAACTAGGGTTAATAGCTGTCAGTGTAAGTATTTACAACGGAATATTGACACTGACAGCTCTTGAACGCGTTTTAGATGTGCCATTCAGTTTCATTGGAGAAATCGGCATTTAGTTTCTTGTGCCCTTCCGAGAACTTTGTTTGGTAAACAAAGTATTCATTACATAGGGTAATTTGTCAGTTTCTGATCGTTTATATTCTCAATACGAGAATTCTGGCAACACGAAAAGTTAAAATCAACTAGAACTCAAAAAACAGACAGCGTTTGTTTTAAGTACCTTTGACATAGTTAAACAGTCCGGTATCAAGTTATGTAGGTATGCCTGCAGGGCAGAACTCAAATGATCAAAGGATTGCAGTGGGGTTAAGTCAAAGTTTAGCGACGCTTCATCTAGAATTCTAGACAATCTAGAGAGAATTTATGTGTAATGCACTATACCTGGCCGGAGTTGATGATCTGTAGCGAAAGCGGCTGTCGACGGGGTCAATGAACCCGAGGCGCGCAACACCTCGTGATCGTGACACATGGTAATGTCATGTGAACTGATGTGCGTTTCGAGTATGGCACGCACAGACGCACTCGGTACCTGACGATCAGACTATGCATCGCATTACGGTTTCATATTGCGTTCATATACAATTTAGATGAATGCGATATGAAAAACTTAAACGCGATATATGTCTCAATATCATTGAAAGTGCCGTACAGGAAAACCTATAGTCATACCGAAATAAATATTTGTTTCGAAATACCTACATAACTGAACGTGTGTGAGTAAAGTGAATGTCGCCATTAATGGCATACAAAACAAGCATTCAAAAATGAAATGAGTAGGATTTCACATTCTGCTTTGTTCAAACGAGCATGACGTGTTGCCAATACTGGTTAATGTCTATGAAGGAGACAAAGACTTACTTAGATTTGCTTTAGCTTAGCCATTAGACTGTCTGTGCATTTTGGATCTTATTCTTCTTCTTCTTAGCCACTATCAACCCTAAGGGTTTAGGCCTCCTTCATGTCATGCCACTTTTGCCGGTCTTGTGCTGTCTCAATCCATTTTAACCCAGCCGTTCTCTTGATGTCGTCGTACCAACGCCTTTGTGGCCTACCTGGTGGTCGCTTCTCACCCCACGGTCTCCACTCGGCCAACGTTTTACACCATGAGCCTTATTTTCTGGCGACGTGACCAGCCCACTGCCATTTCAGCTTCGCAATACGTTTGATGATGTCGACGTTGCATTCGAGCAGTTAGTCAACACCTTTGTTTTATCTAGATTCATTTCTAAACCAAACTTTCCAGAGGCTTCACTTAGTTCCTGTATCATGACTTCCAGTTCGTGAGGGTTATCTGAGAACAATACGATGTCATCCGCGAATCTCAAATTACTCAATCTGTTTCCAGATATATTAAGGCCCCGTTTTTCCCAGTGTTAGGTTTTAAAAATGTCCTCTAATACCAGTATGAACAATTTAGGGGACAATGTATCACCTTGTCTAACACCTCTTTCTATTTTAACTGGGTTGGTTTCTGGTGGTATGCTTAACGTTAGACGTGCTTTTCGGTAGACATTTTCTATAAGGTATGTATAGCGGTGGTCTATTCTGGCATTCTACAGAGACTGAATAACTGCCCAGGACTCAATGCTATCAAAGGCTTTTTATAGTCAATGAATGCGAGCCAGAGTGGTATTTGGTATTCTTTTACCTTTTCGATAACAATTTTCATAGCTAGTAAGTGGTCCATGGTGCTGTATCCGCATATAAACCCGGCCTGTTCAACTGGTTGGTAAAAGTCTAGTTTTTTGGCAAGACGAATCGTGATGACTTTTGTCAATAGCTTGTAGAGTTGCAACAGCAGACTGATGGGGCGATAGTTGCCCAGATCACTTTTGCTACCCTTTGCCTTTGTTGCCATAGCATTTTGGATACGTCGTAGTTACAGTAAGCGTTCAAAAGTGGATAGGCACGTTAAGAGTCGTATTGCTGTGAACTCGTGGTACTACTGTATGTGTTTAAACGACACACACCACAAATATCGCAGTTTTGCACGACACACACTAAAATATCATCGCGTGCTCGCATCGCACTACACGAAACAAAAATATATTTCCGTCGCTTTTGTTAGACATGCATCATTCGCGTGATCTGTCCAGTTTATGGCATTGCTAAAATTAGAGTTAATCTACTAGATAAATAATAAATAATGAGAGCTGGTAGCAGTAGGCGCCAAGGGTTGGACTGAGAAGGCGTCGGCTTAGGTTCTGATCTCATACGATGCAGCGCAGTTATATTGGCCATTTTTATTTTGGTTGGAAAGAATAATAATATAAAAAAAAATTGCAATAAAGGGTTTTAGAAATAAAAAGCGTTACAAGTGATAACAACAATGAGAATACATTTATTTGTGATAATATTTTACACAAAGATAACCGCTACGATAATTTATAATAACTTCTTCAACTAAATAGGATATGCAATACTATGTCAAGGAACATAGAAGCAATTTGTTTTATTTTAACATGTGAGATGTTAAAAATTTTGATTAGTAGATTTATTTCACGATAAACATTAATCTTCGGTCATGAATTTCCAAAATAAGTGATTTAAATAAGTGGTTATTAAGGGCAGTTTGTTTACATTAAGTATTTCACATTTTATTTGGCTTTTTTGAATATCGGTTACATATTGAGGATAGCTTAAGTATTCATTTTCTTTAAGAAAAGAAGATTGAAACTAAACCTCACAAATTAAACTATTCCGGAACTTAAATGTTTCTTGTTTACTACGTCATTGTTTGCTGGGCTTCGGTGATGCAACCTTTTTACCGTGGAGTACACGGCGAACAGTTCTAATGAGGCTTTTAATTAATTCAGCCAAATGTCCAGTTGGTATGAAACCATTTGTTTCATAGCTATTCATTCACCATGTGAGGGCTTATTTAAATCAGCGTTCCACTTCATAAACAAGAGCTCCGACTAGCAAGGATTCCCTCTTCCTCACATCTCTTAACCCAAAGAACAAATAATGTCTATAATAATAAATAATAAGTATATGTAATGTCTTTGTGTATGTGTGTCTATTAGACATGTCTAAGCTAATTACTATGTACTAGATATAATAAATTAAGAAAAAAATATATAAATAAAAACGATAAATTTTTCAACGATCAACGATCAATATTATACTAACTTTTTTTTTAAGTTAAAGTAGTAATAGTAGTAAGTAATTTCATTAAAACAAACAAAAATTTATCGTTTTAGGCATTATTAACATGTCATTATTAACTACAAATTGATGTTATTTGAAAATAATATCAACCTTAAAACGCGGGCGCAGGCGCAGGTGAGAATCGAACTCAGGGCTCGCCATTATCGCTACTACCCAAGCACGTTAACGACTAAGCAAGCATGCCATATGTTAATCTTTTTGAAATTATGAACTACTATCAAATACAGACAAAGTGTGTGTGTGTGCGTGTCTACAGTATAGAAAAAACTTATAGAAGAAGGTCGTAAGTGAAACCGAAGTGTCAATCTATTGCTTTGTGAGATTGCGTATGGACTTAAGAGCGCTACTGTACCTATTTATTGAACTTTAATTTTCACGAGGGAAAATCTGTCTTAGGATAGATAGGTTTAAGTACAAAATAATACTTACTTTGCATGTAAATTAAGTATATTTATTATTAATAATATATTTATTATTTCCGTTAGTATGTTTCAGTTTTTTTAGTTACAATTGCTAATACCTTACAAAGGTAACATGAGCGGCTCAAATATTTTTAGTATATTTTTCTAATATTGATAGTACCTACCAATTATATTTTGAAGTACCTAAGAATAAGTGTCTGTGTCACTTATTTCACAATTGTTACTGAACGCGTTCAGCACATAGCTAAGGCGCGTTAAAGAGCTGTCAGTGTCAATATTCCATAGAAAATAATGACACTGACAGTTCTTAAACGTAGTGTATGTGCTGACTGATCGCGTTCAGTTTCATTGGTGAAATCCACCCTTAGACACAGATCAATAGTTGCTTGTTTCAGCGAGTTTTCAATCCTTTCAGTAGCAGGACTTTCCTTTTTCTTGTAACACATTCAGAATGTTGTTTGTCAATCTAGGACACATTCACGGATTCACCGTCACATTTCACTTTACCTATTTGTTGTTTATTTTTGTACTGAATCTCATTGTTATGCGGAAGGCCTTTATGTAAGTACGTGTAGAGTCCGACCGAATTTCATTTTAGGTTTTCGGCAATTTTCGGTCGATATATCAATTTTCTGCAGTTTTCGTTTCACGTAGCCGAAAAGAATTCTGTTCTGGCAAATGAACACTTTTAATTAATTAATTTATTACAACGAAAATCACAATAACTGAAAATGCAGAAATAAATATTTTTTTCAACATACTTGCTGGGGTGTTGTTGTTTGTGTACCGCTTTTAGTTTCACAGTACAGTACTTTGCATTGTACCTAAGTACGCTACAGAGACTCGGAACTAATACTAGTCAGTGTTGTGCTCAGCAAAACAAAAGTTTAAGGCATAAAAATGAATGAAGGTTCTTAATTCATTTTTATGCCTTAAACTTTTGTTGCTCAATAAAACATGATAAATAAACATAACTTTTCAATAAATGTTTTGTCAACCAGTAATGAATAATAAAAATAACTCGTCTTTTTTGTTTTAATCGGTCACTGTTCGGCTTTTATTCAGGTACGAAAAAAGTCAGATTGTTTAAATATTAGTAGGTACGTACTTTTTGGTTTTTATAAACAGTTATATTTAATGATTAAAAGATTGACACTGCTTTTAAAACCTATCGTCAAACAATAAACATTTTTTTTTTCGTTTTCGTGTTCTGCTGAAAAAGTAATCCATCTTCGGTCGGACATGTCAGGTATCGGTAAGGTAGCTATCGGATAGGTAACCCTGTAAGTTAAAGCTGCGACATATTTGTATTGTGTTCACAAAGCTAACAGCAGGTTAAATCACAGTACCTAATGGCGTCACTCGAACACAGCTTCTTCCGTTGTTTCGTCGTGAATCTCAAATTAGAATCGATTCATTTACTTGAACTATACTTATATATTCATATTGATTGATAAACCTAGTTAGCGTTGATATAATTAAGCAGATGATTTGGCCATTATCATCCCTTCATGTGGAATTTACGTCAAGGTAATTAACATCTACAAAACATAGATGAAGTTTGAATCAGCACCAAGCTCTCTATTAATACCTATGTGAACGTGACTGGTTCTTACACCGCTAGAAGTTTCAACATTTTATTAATCGACACAGGTCGTTGATCTTATTACATAAATTCTTCCAATTGGTTACTTTTTCAACGTCGATCTTAACTAACTTTGTTAATTCAACTTTGAAAGTACTTGTTCGTACACGTAATTAAAAATTGTTTGCGATTTTGATCATGTTCAATTGATAAAACTTAATTTATAGTCAAAACAAAAGATTTACTTCAAGAGCACTTACACTCTAGCGTTTTACAAAATACTGTTATTACCGCTAGACTATCATAGAAGGATTAACCCACATTTGTCAGCACGGAATTGCCGTTTTTCATGCTTTATCCTTTTCTATCGCTCAGGATTGTCATTACATAGAGCGAGAAAGACAGAATGCGCGCAACGGAATTGAATCGCAGAGCCGATTCCACACTCACATCATTAAAATTTTTCGTTTACTTAATTTTCATCTTTACCAGGCATTGCTTTTATTTAATTACACACAACGACAGCTGAACTAGTTTTCGCAGGATTTTCTTTCACAAAAGAACCGCTGTTAGCCATATTTGTTGACTACGACACTAAGCGCCACATAAGATTTCGTATGTTATGTGTCAGCCATCAAAACCATGTAACGGTTTGTGCCAAATACAGGCCTTACCATAGTACAAACGTAGTGGTCGTGTTCAGAATCCGAATGGATAATCCGGGTGTCCTATTGTAGCCATGGCCGTTGTGGAACCTTACGATGATCCTTTAGTCCAGTCAGTTCTCCTACACCCGGGATTACACATACGAGGGGACGACACTTGTACCGAATTGGAAAGCATGCATGTATATAATGTAAACCTACCTATATGTTATAAGCTGTTGTTCTTCATGCACTATAATAGCCTTTCTATTTAGTTGGATTCCTATGAGAAATGAACTACTTAACTATCTCATTGGTGAGTAGGCTTTAAGGAGATAATCAGTAGTTGTCAGTTTTAATGACTACTATTCATTTCAAATCCTGAATTAAATTTCCTTTCCGAATTCCTCAAAGTTGTTTTAGGGTTATGGCTAATTTGTTTCGTAGATGCAACTTAGAAATATAATTTTACGTTTAATAAACTTTGATTTACCGTGTTTTTGGCAACACCGGCGAGTAGGAATGTAAACATTCAAAAGGCGTGAAGTCCTTGAGTCTGTCGCCGTGACCGATCGTATTGAAAATTAACACGTACTTGGCTTGCTTATTACAATGAGAAGTTTACAATGACCACTATTGGTAGGACACAGTCTTGATTGTTTAGTTTGTAGTTTTGTTCCTAATTGTTTTAGCATCAAATACAGTTAGTTTCCATAAGAATTAGTTGGCTAACCGCTACGCAACGAACGATCATTTCGTAAAGTCTGTCTTGAAAACTTGTCAAACAAAATGCTCAGTGCCTCCGGAGAACAGAATTCTCTTTGAACGTGAACGTCTATCAAAGGAGAGATATAGACGTTTCTGGACACATAGTCACACGTTGAAGTAGCGCTGAGGGACTACTGTCTATTAAAATGATCGCATGATACAAGACTGGATTTTTATTTATATACAACAGGACTTGATTATTTACCATGAGGCCCAACCACTCCACAATTTGGAAATTAAACCTAATTTTCCAAATTGTAGTGTGTTTGGGCCTAATCGGTCACGCTAGAACATTACATAGTGGATGCATCTAAACTCTGCCCGTATATTAGCTTATCTATGAAAATTTTCAAACCAATAAAAATAGCCGTACTTATGTCTAATTCATGTTCGCGTGTTGAGCGGAAGCCGTCGATTTTCCGCGCACGCGCATCACAATGATCTTCCTCGCATCCGTCCACCCGCGCGTCCCGCCCAGTGCGCTGTCATCGTCTAATTATTGACTCGCTATCGTACATAATTAACATTCTTTCCGCTCGGGTGACTCCAACAAGTGCTCTTGAAACTCGATCATAAGTTATTACATGTCATTGATGTTATGCTAGCTTCGATTTTAGGTGTACAATGACGACAGGATTGGTTAGATATTTCATTAGGTTTCTCCCAGTTTTCATAAGGCTATTTGTTTTAGATTAACACAAATATTTAATCCTAGAACGAAATCATAAATATTTTAAATTTTCTTTTGTTTTAATCGTCCTGATGGAAGCATCAGCGTAGCCAGTGTAAGAAACGGAACAATTCATCTTAGGTCAAAGACGAAACAACTAGCGTATTGTTCTCTCGAAAGACTCGATGCTATTGATTTCGCCATTCGAGGCTACTCTGAGAACCTTTGATCGCCCTGGAGTAACTACCTATAAACCTAAGCCTCAAGTCACATGACTGCAACTTGCAGGGCACGCGGACGAAGCTTTGTATTATTTTTTGCTTAGAAAATACTAGAATATGCTTATTTATTCTTTAGTTCATGACGCTGAGAATGGTCTTTTCCCAAAGAAAAGCTTCAGCAAATAAGTTTGAATTATTCCTCCAATAATTTATTATCCTTTAGCAGTCGTACCTGATATGATTTTGTACAAAGATTTCTAATTGGCTCTACTTGCTAATTCAACCTGCACGGCAATTCTCATGCTGGTAATTAAATAATCAAAATGTTATCTTTTCAAAGCAAATATACTCGTTTAACATCAAGGTATTTGTTCAACCAGGAGCCTGTGTTCATGTGTACAGTTTCACTGCAAAACGAAAGATTATGCTAACATTGTTTTCGCAGATTGTTTCCAACTATACAATAAAATAACAATGTTAACAGTTCTCAATAGCCGAAATACTGCTACATAAACAAAAACACACAACTCAGCTGGGAAACTTTCTTAAGAAATTAACTGGTAATCCGTAGTCTACCAACTTACAGGGCGTAATTTTACCTACATACTAGCTGCGTGCCGCGGTTTCTCCCGCATAAGTCTCGTTCGTGGGAATATCGGGAAAAAAAATATCCTAAGTCCAGCACCCTAATTGCGTTACACACAATTAATTATAAAAAAATTTGAAGGAAATTGTTAATCCATCGCTTCATATGTTCGAAAAATTTGTCCGCTCGCAACAACGTCACAAGTGTGTTACGCAATTACCTCACAGGTCATTATCAAATCTTTTCGAATGTATAACATTAATTTAGATAACCCAAGTGCATCTGTATTGGGTAACTAGTTGTTTTCATTAAATACTGAAGTTGTAGTAGGCCGTATCGTTGTCATGAAAAACTGTTAAGGGTTGTAAAGATGGACTGTTAAGAAAAACTAAAATAATATTCAGCATTCGACACTGATGGTAAAGCATAATAGGTACCTATGTAACTGACTTTATCAGAAAGACTGCATTTGGTGACGTCTAGATTTTCTCTCGATACCTACTTGAATAACATTCATACATGCATAATCAGCCTATTATGTTCCTTCTGCTGGGACACAGGCCTGCTCTCTGTGAAAGGGAGTGGGGCGTAATCCACACGCGGGCCCAGTGCGGGTTGGTAGATATCACATGTCTTCGATTTTTTTGGGTCTTAGACATGCCGGTTTCCTCACGATGTTTTCCTTCACCGTTTTTTGGTGCAGTGGTGATGTAATAATTTACACAAAGTAAAGCGCCTGTCTGGGTTTGAACTTACGACCTCTAACTCGTAAGCCGGGGCCGTTACCACTGGGCCACCACTGCTCTACTGGTTTGTAGTCAGTTAGCCTAACATACACCACTACAGCCTGGACTAGTTGTTATTCCTTTGTTTTTATGCAGTTTCACCCTAGCTCCTATGCTGAAATTTTGTGTGACGATTATAATAATGATGGCCATTGATCGGCGAACATGTATATGATTACGTATGTCTGCAACTGACCTTTGTGGGCACTCAAATTATATATCTATCGTGGTGCTGGCATCTATATACTACACCGTGTCTGACATAAGTTAATTGATAATTATTTGACAAATATGGAGGAGGTTTAATATCCTTATTTATGTTTTAATAAATGTGTCCTTTGTTAATTACATATTTTAATTTAAACTGTTTTTTACACTGCACTTAAATCTCGAAAAAAAGTTTTTGATATTGCTCATTTTATTTTTGTAGTGTCATTTACCTAAACGAGTACAATATTTGTATTCACGGTGCAAGCGTTGCTTGCTGCTACTTATGTATTTATAAATAAAATTGCGTACAGAATTCCAATAGGTCTGGGCGGTTTTATACCATTTGCGCACGCACAACTTATTACAATACACAATATTAATAATAATTGTGACCTAAGAAATGCGTTTAGGACTCTTTGTTCTCAGAGGATTGCTTACTTTCTGTGTTCGCGAGACGCGCAATTTCCTCGTTATCACGCAACGTTTGGTGCGGCAAGCAACAATAACTACTAAATGTTTAAAACGTTTCGTAAACCCAGTAAAAGTGTTGTGGGCGTAGTGCACAATGCGACAATAGTTGTCGACGTAATCGTGGTTTTCTATCAGTTGCGGTCGCAAACACTTCGCGCTCCGCTGCGCTTGATACTTGACAGCGCACAGAACATCATTTGCACACCAAGATACGGACATATCTCCCTAAAATCTGACTGACAAGTTTTCCACGACATGTTAATACATAATTCGTCACTTGTCATACAGGAAAGTGCGACGCACATATCTTCCAAGATGACTAACCTCCACGAACCACCTGCGTGCAATTGACTGTTAATCGTCGTATTTTCCATGGATTTCAAAAAGTTTGCGTAGTAGTAGCTCTCGTGGCATGCATAATTTTCGAATTAAATAGTTTTCTCAGCTGAGGCACAATCCATCTAGATTTGCGTACAAGAAAACTGTTAAGGAAGTCTAGATCTTACAAGTTCGACATCGATCGGTCGAGATTAATAAGCGACTGTCTGGGCTGGGATCGAGATTACATTTTCACTTTGTAAGCTGCACTTAAATCGACGTTGGATGATTCAGATGAATAAATTACAGGTGCACACCACATTTTACTTTAAACCTAGTCGGATTTTGGCAATAGGCCAACAGTACTCTTTGTTTTTGTAGGTTACCTGCACCAATATTATTTTATGAAGCCAGAGTAGATACTTACATACTTTACCTTACTCCTTCGGTAAGCTTAAATGACCTTCGTAAATAAATAAATAGTCGGTGACCATTCAATAAGTAATACTTTGTAATCAATTTGTGATTGTTTTGAAAAGCGTATCAAAACTTTTAAAGGGTCCTTCAATTCATTCGTTTTGTTTAACAATCGCCAGCCTGCGCGCAGTAGGTCTGCAGCCTTGCACTTTGTTTTACGAACGTTTTTTAAGCACATTGCATGACTGTGACAGGCCAACAGTAGTCATTACCGAATGAGAATACAGCAATTGACATGAACAATGATGAGACGCGATACCGTGTGGGTAAATACATAGGTAGGTACGTGAACATAGCCCACGTAGATACTCAGGTTGCGTAAGAGGTTGGCTGAATGCTAAAGAGGCATCCGCCATTTTGCGATGAGCACTTTGATGGTTTTTACGCGAAAAGTGAGCGGCGAGGTTGGCAATGCTTCAACTTTAATTTGTTGTAGACATTACGAATTTTCAAAGATTTCCTAAATAACTTTAAACTACTCGAACATATAGCGGTTACGTGGAATATAAAATTGACGTACTTGCGGCTTGGTAAACGATTCAGAACTTGTAGAGCAGTCATAAGTGCCACTGCCAGTTACCACAAAAGGAGTTAAGCGTGACCTTCTTATTTGATTCAAATAACTGATTCAGACCTATAGCTTCTAGCTTGGGTAACATTATGTGCACTACGAACTACTTAAGTACATGTGATTTTAAGACGACATTCTTTCCAATCTGTTAAGGCTAATTGCGAAGAAAATTACTATTCAAACACTATGTAGAGCTACAAATGTACAAGTAGAGTGTGTATAAGAAAAGCTAAGATGTCACATAATGTATCTTGTAATCCGTGTGGAAGTGGCTGAGGCTTAGCCAAGGTTCGATAACTGAAGAACAAATTGTCATTAGGTTTATTGTTGAAAATCTGCAGAATCAGCAATATGGTCGGAAAAATTCCAATTGCACAGCGATAGACTCGTTGTTATTCGATAGGGCAAATGTTGGATCGTTCACCTCTGCTTAGCTATTCGAGAACTTAAAAAATTGCAGTCGTATTTTTTAAACCTGACATCAGTTTGCTACAGTGCTATAATCATATTTTTGAGCAAGATCTGTTGATATTAGCTTGATTACTTATAAAAAATTGAACATTTATCTGTTTTAGGACGAGCCTCTCCCCATAAACAACGCACACGCACTGCACGGCGTGCCTCCGCCGTCTGTGGCGCCGGAGCTGGCGGCGCCCAGTGCGCATGCGCCCGTCCCCGCCAACCAACTCAAAGACGACGCACTCAACCATGCCGAGTCCAAGATCGACGAAGACAAATTACAGGTGAATATGTTTTCCCACACTGTCACTGCTTGAATACTATGTTGATGTGTCTTTACTGTTGTTTGCAAGAAGCCTACGTTTTATAAGGATAAGCTGGACTAGAAAGAGTTCAACAATACTTATTTTAATTGTACAATATTCGTAGCTGGGTCAAACCCAGCTTCAATTGTTGTATTCGAATTAATGTTAAAGGCAAAAAAGTTGCTAAAATCACAAACAAGAAATAAGTACAAACAAGGTTGATAGCACAGTGCAAATAAGAATGATGTTATAATGCGACGTTGATTCAGCACGTCTCATCAATACTTTAAAGTTATAGTTTACCTCTCTATTTCAAGAAATTGTGGATATTGCTCTTTATCAACAGCAAAATAACGCGTTGCAATACCTTTTTTTAACCACCCTGTACTAGAACGAACAAAATAATTAACAAAATTACTCACATCGGATAAGCCGTTTTTTAAGTTTTAGCGAGACTAACGAACAGAATAAAAAAATGCTGAAGAAAGAAGAAGTTTACCTTCTTTGTTCTAAGATTTCTAGAACTAAGGTACGCCACTCAGATTTATATTATCTTTCCTGTAACAGTAAAGGTTCAGTCGACAACTAACAGATTGGTTCAGGCCAGCAAGTGGTTTCTCTCAGTAGTTTCACGCATGAAAGGCCTAAGAAAATTATAATCGTTTTAGACGCAGATCATCTTCCTGCTACTAGTTAGCATTAAGTAAAAGAAATTTAGAAATTGTGAATATAATTGAATGTAATTGATGCGATTAGAGCTTTGTAATGGTAGGTTTAAGAAGTGACGTAAAAGTTACGAGAACGTTACTATTCTGAGTGTGGAGGTTTTGTACAAATGTGCATTTGTCAGTGGGTGCAAGTGCTGACGTCATTCAGCTTTCACTCGCGGGTAGTGGGGGCGCGGGGCCTGAGGGGGGGAGGGGGTTGAGGTCGACTGTTGCACCACGACCACGTGAAAGCGACCACTTTGTATTATTTGTATTGCCCAGATACTGTCGAGGAACGCAAAATGACATGCAGATTGTAGATAAATGAAGGTTTCCAATACAGATGACTAATAAAATATGACTTGCTCGATGTTTATTTATTGCAGTACTTAACAGCTTTCGAATGTCCTAAATTTACTTTACGAGTATCTTCTAGCTATATATATTAGTTAGTATTAATTTGCATAGGTACCAAGTTATCTATAAATCTCATCACAGTCGTTAACTGTCATTGTCTTTCCAAATATTAATATTCAACTGACTTTACGTATTGACCTATTAATTCCGATTAACGTCTAGACATGGCGTTCATCGTTTCACTCTTATACAAGAAGTTCAAGAAACTGGTTAGCAATACAGCGCATGCGGTTGCAGTCAGCATTCGTATGAATTCAGTGTAAGGCCGGAGCGGAAAACAAAACGCTAGGCTAGGCGCTATATTCTTTTGATACAATAATAAGATTTGCATAGACATAGGCTGATTCAACGATGAGCTATCTATCCGAATGTTAGTAATATTTACAAACGGAGGGCGGTGGAACAATGGCCCGCGGGCGCATTGTCTCGCGCAGGATGTCCGAACCATTGTACCGGGTAAACAGCACAGAACGAGATATATGTATTTATAATGTTCTTGTTTCACACGTTGCTTTTCCATTAAGTGTTAAATGACATTTATCGCAGCATTTTTATGACATCATAAAAATTTTATTCACTTTTTCTGCACGTTACAAATTGTTCAATCTATTTAATAAATGACGCTGCTTTCGGTTCCCTTCCAGTTCGAGCGTTATGATAGAGAAAGTTACCTTTCTAGGGCTGGTCAGGTCAAATGAGTGAGAGGTCAAGATAGCTGCTGAGCTTCTCATGTATATATATTAATGTCTTTACTGTGCAGCTAGGCTAGACATCTAGGAAAAGAATGTAGGTATGTATTTGCAAGGCAGTCATTTCCTGAGTTTCTTATTCTCATGTAATGTTTAGAGATTATGGAATTACGAAATACGATTGTTCACATTCATTATGTATTTTGTTTATTGAAAGTTGACAGCCAAATAAATTCAAATGACAGCAAATCTAAATAATTTTTCACGATGATATTTCCTCACGTTTCCAGAAAATCGACGATGAAAGGATTGACTCGCCGAACTCAGCGAGCGATGACAGCTCGGAGTCTGACAGTTCGGCCGAGGAGGAAGACGAGCTCGATGCTGTGCGGCCGATGCTCAAGCTGCCCATTCAGTTCGACCTGGACGATCTAGCTGGCGCCTTCTTGGCTAACAATCAGAAGTGAGTTGTCAAAACATTAAAATTCTCTATGCGTTTAAGCCGGACTAGGTACTAATTAACTCGCCAAGTCCGTCTGTAAACTAAAAGGAACGAAATTTATGTTAAGAAAACGGCAGTTTTTTTGTCTACCTTTTGCACTAATCACTGAAAACTTTTTCAATAATGGGTAATCCAACATAACTTTAAAAGTGCATTAGAAAGTACGCAACTAGGTTACCGTTACCAATGTGCACATGATTCGTTGAGTTTTTAGCGTTACCTACAGCGCCTGCCTTGTTACAACTGTAATAGTACAATCAATAAGGAAACGTTGGTCACAGTAATTAGCTTCTGCAACTTCCAAGTTACCTTTAACAACACACTGTGTAATTAGGGTTGACATATGCTACTCCATGAAGTGGGTATACAACTAAAACGGGCACTTACATAGTTAACCTGGGCACTACACGTATAGCTACACGGTGAAGTGAGGATTAAACAAGACGCTGTTTGATGCGTTGTTATTTCTGCCACATCATGTTCTGTTCTGACCACCAATTATGCAAATAGGAATAAGGTCAAGTTTTCTTCAGAGATAAGTATCAAAAGTTTATCAGGTTGTTTATTGTACAGCCTTGTCAGACATTGTGCAATCGCCAGTTAAATAATAAAAAAATGTCATGGGTCGTTTGTGTCGTTGTAACAAATTCCGAACACCAGTTAACGTATTCAAATGTTTGTTAACATTGCAAATGTGTCAAAGGCGCGTTGAAAAGTTTTCCAGATCTAAACATAAACGTTTGCAAACAAGAAATGGTACCAAACAACAGTTGGTTCCCTAATTAACGACATTTTAATGCGAATGAGAAAACTGGAACTCATTTCAATGGGAAATTATCGACCAAAGCACCGTAATACCTATCGGACATACCCCAAATGTTCACAGTACTAGTGTCATTAAAAACGGTATTAGGAATAAAAGAGGACATAATGATGTAGTGTTGTTTCTATTAATTAATATAGGTATTTTGTGTGAGCAACTATTGTTGTATAAATAGACGGAGTTTTCCCCAGAGCGAGTTCCTCAGATCCTCCTGTGTTCTCATATTATAATGTTTTGAGTACCTAGTTGTGTAACACTGGTGCCCGGCGCTAGGCGGAAGGAGCCGGAGAAACTTTTGTAATCACATTAATACAAGCTCATTGGTAATCTGTAGGAATATATTGTGTGATGTGACCCAACGTGGCGCAGACCCACGATGCACTTCGATGAATATTGCAACGATCGAAGCGTTTCATTTATAGAGATCACACTTACTGATGTTACATGAATCGTAATAGGTACGGTACGTTCACACATCTTTTTTTTGTGTTATTTTATCTTGCTTAAGCTGAATCACGACTACGGTGCTATTTAAGTCCGTCGAAATATATATAATAGATGATGTAACAATAGTTGGTCACGTTTAAAAAGTTACAAAATAATTTGTTAAATATAAACGGCGGCTCGTAATAACACTATTAAAGCTTGAAGTAAAGCTAATTGCAGATTTTCATCACATTTTATCGCAAAACGAACATTCTATAACTTCTACTTCTTTGAATCGGCACATCAATTCAATAATTGCTGCTTTACATTAACCAATCGGTCGCAGTAAAAATTCGCTATGAAATTAGAACCCAGAAAAAGATTATTACAGTCAGAAGCTAAATAAAAAGTGCCAGCCAAACAGACGCTTTGATTATTGTTGCGGTTCTAGAAATGTGGGTTGAAGGTTACATAAAAAAAGAAACTGGTTTTGTGTTTAATTTCGTTTTGAAGAAAAATCTTGTACTTAATTGAAGCTTAAACTAGTTATAAAAATGTGTTTTTTTCCAGGGGTCGCATGAACTGTGTGGTGGAGAGGCGTCGCGACGACCCGATGGAGAGACGATTCCCCTTCAACATCCTCGGAGCGTTCGCCCCGCGCAGCGCACAAGCAGAGCGCATCGCCATCATCTGCCACGGAGGCGACGAGCCTAGGTAAACGAACTCATCACCATTTTTAATCAGGAAACACCCACTGCTGAACATTGAATCATCCTATAAATTATCGGTCGGTCTTGTAGACAGTTTCGTTATCTGATCCTATAAGTATGATGTAATATTATAAGATAGAGCTGCTTATGCTTTCAAACATTAGTCCACCTTTTTCAACTCCCACGGGAGAAGAAAGTGTAGACTCTAACTGAAAACACACGGCACTGAAATTACTCAGCAATGTCAGCATAAATGGACAGAGATAGAACTTTCTCTACATAGGTTATGTCCAGTCTTCGCACGCAGTTAGGTAACCGTTCGCCTTGTGTTCACTTTGTATTGTTTTTGTTTTCGATTACGTTAAAAACAGGTTTGTCATTTGTAGCTGACCTTTTATAATGGTAGATCAAAGATGTTGTTATATAATGTCGTGTCGCAAGTCATAACTTGTGTTCATAAAAAGCTGTTGTCGAGGGCGACTTACGGCTTATTTCACACATGGTATTTTAGTTCAATATACAAAAAAAAAACAACTACGGAAAAGTAACATAATCTTTTGAAGTTTAACGTATCGCCGTTATATTAAATCCGCACTTTTAGTTATGCATACATGGTTCATACGTATAAAAATAAAACATCACTAACAATACGGATTAAATTCTTTTGTTGAGTTTTTAGCATGGTTCGCATTGAGATGCGGCGGAGTGGACCGATTATTCTTGTTTCTTAGAACCTCCGAAGGCTTGGCGTTCCATTCTTCGTGATTTATTGTACGCACCGTGTATATATTTTTTGTATGGCCTTCTTTAAGTTTTACATTTATACGACAACACTTTTAAGGCAGGCGAAGGTCAGGCGTTGGTTTAAGTCGGGCGCCGTATTCATTGTGAACAATAGTATGTTCTGCATAATAATTGAGTCACAAAAAACCATTTATTTAGCCGTTTGTTCACTTTGACGTTATAAATATTACATGTCTATCATTAAGTAATTTCGAGTTCTAAAATTCAAACGTAGTCATTAGATACTTAAATGACCTCATTTACGAATGTCTTCAGTACTGATGACGAAGTGAAAGGCTGGCAGTTGGCAATAGAATGAGTCCCTAAGAGCGTGCTTGTAAAACTTTATCAGACAGTAATACACTTGGGATTTAACGTATTACTTACGCAAGTAGGTACTTTTATTATATTGTCTATCGGTAGGATCCCATACGATTATGAATACTTACAGGTACACAGAAACCAAATTCGTAAACTGATACTGAATATAGGTAACTATTTACCTCAAAACTTAATGTGTAACTTAGTTTAGTAACAGTTAATTAAATCAATAGTCTCCAAACTAAGCAGTTGGCTATATTTTGGTTAACGGAATTGTATTCTGTAGAGATGTATTTGAATGGAAGCTGTTAGTTTTGTTCCAACATTAGGAACAACTCTGTTTTGCCACCGACTAGGTGACTGTGAGTGAATCAATAAAATTCACCGACCCCTCTTGGTTTGTCCAGACTGGATTAATTAGAATGAACTCCAAGATTTGCACTAGCCCCTGAAGCCTCATGGTTCATGGTGCTAAAAAGACCATTGCATGTCAAGGAGTAGACCGGGAGGCACCGCAACGATAGGGACGACGTGCCCTCGGGATAGGAAGTATTGTGAGGTTACTCTAGGGTGCATACTCGGTAAGATGCACCCTAGAGTTAGGATAGTGGAGAGACGGGTGATATTTATCTACGGGCATCTTTAACGGCATCGCAGCCGGGTTGATTGTGTGTTGCTGTTTTCACTTTTCAATGTCTTCGTCTGAGGTCTCGCTACTAACCGTTTTCAGCAGCAGCCTTCGTGGTCTTGCGCCATGTCCATTTAAAAATGAATATCCTTGTCGAAGTATTTCCTGAGCTATCGTTCCAGTGTTGTCGCTGGACAGCGATATTCGACCAATTGACACTCGAAATATCCAAAAATTTAATGGGCGCTCACAAAAAAATCTCGGTTTTGATTCAATAACTAAATGGTTAAAGCACTTTTGAACTTAAAAACAATTTTGGAATACTACAGCACTGATAAAATAGTTAATGAGAAGATACATGCTCTAAAATACTGAGCGGGTTAGGTACCCACTCAGTACCTATTTATGCAGGGTGTAACGTATACATCTTTGTATGCCTACAACAGTCCACTGCTGGACATAGGCCTCTCCAATAATATTTTTGCATGCATAATCAAAACAGCATATTGTCAATATGTCTAGGGAAGGATGTCAAAGATTTACCTTTACTTCAATCGAGAATATAGGTACCTACACACACAAACAATGTACAAACAGATTTGCCTAAAACGCCCTTTCTTTTCCCCTTTGGAGCCTGGCTTGTTTTAACATTTAAGGGTTTTGCTTTATATACCATTCCCGACATATTATACTACACTAGAATACAGTGGTGCAACGTTATCAAGTTCTAACACAGCCACATGAGAAAGACTCACATAACTTCATATTATATAAATATTATACTTAGGTACATCTAACGATTCATGTTTGAAAGTGATAATAATTAGAGCCCAAGACACGTTTTGGATTATAATTTTTGGGAGGTCAAAGAAGGATCGGATATCTTATTACTTAGCGACAAAAGGAGTCATTAGTAAACGTAAGTGATGTCTTTAATCTTGCTTATGCCTGCGGCAACCAATTGGCTAAGTGACAGTCAGCAGGTTAGCAGGACGCTGGGGAGGAGTCGTTCGAATGTGATTTTTCGATAATTTGTGCCCCTTACTTATAAAGTATATATTTTTTTGTTCCCAGCTGGACCTACCTACTGTAGTATATTCAACAGATAGGAAAAGAAGATGTTGGTGGAAATGTTTTTATTTCCAGTAGGCAGCTGTTCCCCGCGTTCTGTCTACTTCATTTACCGATACAAAACAATATATCTACCTATATAAATATATTTCAATGATAAGGAACTCTCCTTTCATCCTTTCGTTCAGCCGTAACAGCGCCCACAGATTTCAACATTTCCACATTTGTTATATTATTAAGATGACAAATTCTATCGTAGTGTAGGGCCTCTCTTGTTGCGTCACAGCTGCCTACCCCATCGTCGTTCCAACTGGATTTGACATTTTTAAAGCTTCTTTCACTTAAATGGAGTAAAAAAATGAGCTTAGGGTTTACTATGCACTTATACTGCCAGGGTGTTTAAGTGCTGGTAAATTAATTTCCTGCTACCTAATTCAAACAGTACCGTTATTTAATAGGTCACACAGCCCGGTTTTAAGAGTATCTGATCTTAACGGAATTTACGTTACTTCTTTTCGAACGAAGTTCTTTGTTCAAAAGAAAACACCTGTATTTTGTTACTGGAAGATAGCTGTATTTTTGTACTCGAAAGTTGTTAAGCCTTGTTCGAGAATATTGATGAATGATTTTTGTTCCAGACCGATGAACTTCCCGGAGCCCCAGTCGCAGGTGTTCGCGTTCCCGCTGACAGGCCCCGTGCGCCTGCCGCTGCGCCCCCAGCCCGACCGTGCGACCGCACCGCCCATGGCCGGACCCGGGTCCCAAGGACCCCGCATGCCCCCTGGCTTCGCGCCTCTTGCTCACCGTCAGGCACCTTTCCCCCTACCCGTAAGTACCTTTCTAAATTCAAAATGAACATCTGAGATGTCCGTTCTTGACAGTCTATTCTTTGACTCGCTAACGATATGGGTACTTAATATTCACCGTGGAAATCTACCGGTTCATACAGAATAATATCACAGAGAAAATCTAGTAACAGACTTAATATAGCCCCGGAAGCTGCGGTCACCTTGTGATGAACGAGTGAGGCATCTTAATGTGAACATCACAAGTTTGTAATTGACCATAATAGCTTGCCTCGTCTTCCGGAGTCATGAAGAATAAATCATTACATAACTAATTAAATAATGGACGAGGAACAAGTGTGCACGTAATAAATAAAATGGCGACATGTTACGATTATGCTTAAGTACTGGAGCTTAGAAGGTACCTAACTAGTCGTATTATTATAAGTCGCAGGGTTTTGTCAAACAGAGAAAGGGATGACTTGTGACCCTTGTATGTAATCGTACATTTGATGTGGTAGAGAGGCTCGTAATATGAATTGGTATTGGGGTCAAGTGAGACCGTGACTGCTGGGGATTATCCTAAGATCGTGTCGAATACCGACCAAGGGCTCTAACAGTTTCAGCTGGCTCGATGACTTTGTTCTGTTTTAAAGTCTTGCATGAAAGGTGATTTTGAAAAAAACTAAAGTACTGGTACAGGGCAGGCTTTGAACTTGAATTTATGGCACCAAAGAATTCAGGTTAAAGCTGAAATTATTTCAACATTTTCTCATTTAGGTAGTTAGGAGATTTTACAACACTAAATGTAGTACTGCTGTTAGTAAAATTGAATTCTGATTGATGAAAGTCCAACTTGAATTCCATTTTCATGTTCAAAGCCTGTCCCTACATTCTTTTTTTTCTAATTCAACTTGGTGGCAAGATTTTCGGAGCACAAGAAACCATTTTTCATTATTAAAAAACCATAAGGAATTGGTCCGACTACGAATCACGAAATTATGAATATTGGAAAAGGAATTATGAATCCATCACACAAATGACACACGTCATATCAGCCTGAAACCGAAAGTTTTTCAGTAAATTACATAAATAAGTATTCATCAAATTAATGGTTCGCTTCAAACGGCGCGCGGCTTGTAATTTCGACCGCTGTATTACACCGGTGAAATCAAACCTATTGTGTTCCTAAAGAGTCTGTACCTTCGTGAACTTCTTTGGAGACGTTCCGTCAAATGATTTCTATTGTTATTGGTAATCCGTGCGCTCGTGTGTATATCAGCGGTTCAGTTGCTATACTTTAGTTACTACACTTTTACTTACTATATTTTTTGCTTTACTTAGAAAATTACCTCATTCTTGTGGTTGAATGTTTTTTTGTTTGCTATTAGTATTCTAGGTTAAGGTAAGGTTTTTGATTAAGGTAAACGCTTGCAAAGATATGTGTAATAACTATGTAGGCAGTGCGTGAATTATGAAGATGTTCGGTAGCACTAATAAAGTAATGTATTCGGGTCACAAAGCACTTGAAGTGCTAAACAATAAAACTGATGTGTTTCCGCACAATAAGTGCTGCCACGGCGTGGGAGCATTTATTACGTCTGTCATGTGTTATAGCAGCTATAATAATTTCATTACGTCAAGACATAACATGATTGACGCATCTAAGTATTATAACCGTAATTGGTGCCAAATATTACTGAATAACACTAATTAAGTTTGATTTGCGTAGGTTTGTGTAGGTCAGTCGTTGTTTTCTCTTAAATTAAAGAGGTCTGAATTTGTCGCTTTAGACAATGACTAAATCCAGGGTGAAGCTAGAATAGAAAACGAAGCTCAATCAAATTAGCTTTTGTAATAGTTGCCTCCCATGTAGGCGTTTTGGACATTCCGAGTTTTCTTTACGTCTCTACCATTTGAAGCATATTAATTCAGAATTATGACTCTGGTAATTTCAAAGTATGCTAAGAATTGCAGGTGCGTTGGCAGACACATGGCTACATAAATGGATAATCTGATGCACTGCAAATTACAACCAATCGTCACTAGGTATAGTCATAGACCAAGCAAATATTTGGTCCATGCAGAGATAGAACAAGCGATCTGTGCCTTAGTTAAGTAAAGAACTTGTACATATGGATATTGATATAAAAGTGAGTTATGTACAGCACTCACATCTTGTGTACAGAGCTAAAGTTCGCAACAGCGCATAACTTCAAGTGATTAGTCGCGTGTAGCACTAACGGCGGCCGTATCTCTCCACTGACTGTTATAACTTGCGAGTGAGATAAGTACTCCATGTTTCTCTTTAATTACTAGATCGGCATGGGAGTACACTGATTAACACTGCTCGTCTGTTTCATGTAAATTGTTAAATCTTGGCGGATTTTATACATTAATACAAGCAGAGTTTATGTGGCGGTTAGTATTTTTAAAAAGAAAGCGTGTATCTTAGATTTTCTTGAAGACTTTTTCTGTAAGGGGCCGAATTGCTATTTCTGCAACCATAATTATGATACATACGTGGGACACTCAGAAAGTTTTGCGAAAATAAAAATAAATGTTTCTATAGGTATTTTTTTTATTAAATCTTTTCAAAGTAACTACTCTCCTCTAGCCTATTTACAAAGTTTCATGCGTCTGAACCAGTTTTCGAAACAGTATTTCCAGTCCGCCGTAGACACCTCGTTTACAGCCTGCTTGAATGCTGACAGCGAAAATTGTATCCCTTTGAAATGATTTTTATGATCGGGAATAAATAGAAGTCACACGGTGCTAGGTCAGGGCTGTAAGGAGGGTGACCAAGGAGTTTGACCGGCGTGCTGTCCAGGAAAACGTTTTGAGCGCGGTGTGCTAAGGCGCGTTGTCGTGGTGGAGCAGTAGCCCGCGGGCCCAGTGTTTGGTCGCTTTTTGCACACAACAGAGAAAACTTCTGCCAAGCATTTGGTAGTTTAACATTCAGCGTTGATGCTTCTTTGGTTCCATAAAGGAATTAACACCAAGTAGCCAGTCAAACTGAAAAAGCTTGCGATCAAAATCTTCCCCCGCTTATAGATTGCTTCACTTTGATAGGCGCTGATTCGTTTTGAAACACCCAGGCAGTCGACTGGCGCTTCGTTTCTGGATCTTATTTATAAATCCAAGACTCATCACCTGTTATGATGTCGTAAACACGCCAAGACGAGCCTGCTTCAAATTTGATTATCATATCCCGGCACCATTCCACCCGGTCCTGCTTCTGAACATCGGTGAGGTTATGCGGCAGCCAACGTGAAACTATCCTCCTAACATGAAGATCTTGATACGTAACTCGATTATTGTCTTGGATTAAATTTTTCACTGCTAGCATATCTTCTTCCTCAACAGCCATCAAAGGGCGATCGCTTCTTTCTTCATCCCCCAAAGTTAGTCGACCTTGTGTTCGTTATACCAACGATACACGGTTGCCATTTGAAGCCTACCGTACGATTCGTCCGGCTTCAGGCGACACTTGAAATCGTAAAAAATCATAGCGCGAAAATGTTTCCGGTGCAGATCGATTTTTAATGATACTCGATAATTTAAATAAGCTCGCAAGCAATGTGGGGGGAAATTTTGAAATTGGAACGTACCTATTTTTACTTACAAATAATCATATTTTCAAAATAGACTAAAACGGGCTAGTCTCTCATACGTTAAAATTTCTTTTCGCAACACCTTCTGAGTGGCCTGGTATAATCAGAGCAGATTTAATTCAGGAAATGGTTTACAGTAAATGAAAACAATAAACAATGTAACCCACCAATTACGTATAAAACTGTGATTCTATAAAAAAATTACGGTCATTCGTTTATTTAGGTTGAGAGATAGAATAGAATTATCTGTTAAGATGATAGTAATATGATCAGTCCGACGACTCGTCGCAGCGAGCCAGCGCAGCGGTGATGTAATCCAATGAAGTCTCGCAATTTTACAATCTAGAGAACTGCCTGCGTCGCATGCAGGTAAACCCTCACCGAAGTTTGAATGTATATGTCCCCGTAATGTTAGTAGCGATATACGTACCTACAAACAAACTTCTATCAGCTCTTCGATTTCCTCTGTTTCGAAAGCCTTTCTTAGTACACCTCTACACCTTAAGGAACATAATTTGTTCGAAATGTACCTAGAGTTTATATTCTGTGGTTTAGGCTTTGATTTGTTTGTCCGTCAGAGAAGGACCAATATTTCATAAAAAGATTTTGCATCATCTTTATGTCCAGGTTACCATTGTCAGTCTTTCAGATGACCTGAAGCAAATCTTTGGTCATCTGAAAGACTGACAAAGTTCTCGATACACCTTGTATCGAGACGTTGTCAGTGCAATGCATGTAGCTTGTTCTAAAATGTAACTGCTAAAATGCCATGCTAAGTTCGATTGCAAATGTTTTAAAATGTCATATTGCTACAAATCTCACGAGTCTCAAAACATGAGAAAAGTAGTTATGCAATTCTTGAATGGCGAGAGTAGAGTAGGAATGCAATAATATTTTTTTCACCACACTACATTTTATTTGCAATTTTTACCCATCGATTTCCGAGGGTAAAAGCCTTTTTTGTTATCTAGAGTGTAAAAGTGTTTTTCACCACACTACCTATTATTTGCAATTTTTACCCATCGATTTCCGAGGGTAAAAGTTTTTTTGTTATCTAGAGTGTAAAAGTGTTTTAAAATTCGAAGGCTTCCGATTCAAGATTTACTCGAAGTTTTAAATAAAACCAAATAGTTTGGAACAAAAACGTTTTTAAGACAAAAGCTAGGAACGTTCAAAACCTGTCAACCGAAAATACCTGGTTATTCAGAACCGAAAATATCCGCTTTTTAATTTATTTTAATAAACAGATTCTATAAGTACTCGTATTTTACAGGTTTTCTTTCTTTTTTGCAAGTTCCTCGTAGTGTGGTGAAAATTGTTGTGTTTCACTTATGGGTTTCGTGATTTGAAACCTGAGCTAGCGAAGGGCCCTAGAATTAAACCACGAGCGAAGCGAGTGGTTTAAAAGAAGAACCCTGAGCGTCGCGAAGGCGCCCACGGCAAAAAATACTTTTACCCATATGTAAAACAAATAACTATTTAACACACTTGCTTGAAAAGTGGCTCTAATTGCATAGTTTTTAGGTTCACAATGCAGTGTATTTAACTTTGCATTTCCGCACTAGTCCGGGAATGTACGCCACAGATTACTGTATACTTTTACATTTATTTTGTTTATTCTTTCCTCGTAAGTTCAAAAACGTTACCTATTTGAAACGGGTGTTTTTCTTGCACATTTACATCAAAATGTATCTTTACAGAAACTGCAGTATGTATTTTTGTATTATCTAATACCTGATCCGTTATGTTTTGTACGATTTTAGAACAGATGTACCTAGGTGAACAGATGGACCTTTAAGAAAATGAAGGAATATAGTTCGTGGTGTAGTGAGCGTGAAGTTATAACAGCATGTGTTGTAAGCTACTATAATTCCATCGACTATCAGGTAAAAGGGACCCATCTACCCTGTTTTCACTAACTAAACGGGCATGATGAGATATGCCTGCAACATAACAAAGCTGTTATGAGTGTTATGTTGTAATAGTATAACTCCTTGGAATATCGAATATGTTTTATGCAACATATTGATGCTAATACCCTTGATTACCAACTTTCCCTGAAAAATTGAAAACTCAGATACCTACTATATACGAGTAACTCTGTTAATTATATTATAAACAATTATCATGTTTTAGGCTATTGTTAGAACTACATCCCACACGCTAACGTTAATAGAAATTTTAACAACAAACATCGGACATTGTGTGAAAGCGATGCGTGACGTAGGTATTTTGATGAGTATTCTGAGAACGAAATTATTATGGAAAAATGATCACTTTTGGCTTTTCCTGTCGTAATAATCAATATGTTACTCGTGTATGTAAGCACTTAGAAACACATGACAGCTTGTAACATTACGTACATAAATATATGTAATAATAATAACACAGTTGGTGATCAATCTATCTATAAATATAAAAGAAGAATCTGACTGACTGACTGACTGACATGTCAAAGCCCAGCCGAAACTACTGGGAACAGGGAACGCCAAATTTGGCACACGGTTTCCTTTTATATTGTAGGGGAGCACTGAGAAGGGGTTTTTACAAATTCAACCTCTAAGGGGATGAAAAGGGGGGATTTCGTTTGTAACAAAAAAAAAATTACTTGAGTTAATAAACTTGATACTTGGCACAAATACTTATCTAAGTAAATAATAAAACTATTTTTTTTAACTACCATCTATCTACAGGGGGATTGGGGGTGTATGTTTGTATGGAAGAATTTTAACGCATGGTCCGATTAGTTTGTTTGTTTGGCGTCTCGCAGGTCAACCTATGCGGTTGTCGTCTGCTTAAGCGGACTTGCCTGTGGTTGCCCTAATAAATTAAGGCCTCCAGCCAGGACTTAAACTTAAATACTAACTAAAAACTAAGCGGCAACGCTAAGGGCACCCCCTGTGGGGTACGAACCTCGGCTTAGGGCGTCGCTGGAAGAGGGCAGCAAATGACCAGCTGGATCAGGATTGGTATTATTTAGGGACGAATTTAAAGCTACAGCTCAGCTGCGCGGGCTGGCTCGAGCAAGGGTCGGGAGGGGCGTCGATTTGGGCGTCGCGGCGGGCCTCGGCGACGAGGACGGTAGGACGGCGATCGGGTTTTGGGCTTATGTAGCGTGCTAGTGACCTTACTACTCTCCTGGAGGAGGGTAGTGGCGTCGTCGGGGTCGATTAAAGTATGCCTTGGTCGGCGAATACTGCTAATGCGAGAGGGAGTGTAGCGGGCGGCCGCTGTAATCAGGGGGTTAGCATGTTTGATGCCGCAGTCGAAGAAACGCTTTGATAAGCGTTTCATGAACTGTTTTATGGTTGGCATTCTAAGGTCGACGTGAAGATCTATATTCCGGACGTAGTAAGGGGCACCCGTAACCCTTCTGACGAAACGGTTTTGGAGGGTCTGCATCTTATGGAGATGACGTGGGTGAGCATGCGCAAATACGACGCAGGCATAGGTCATGATGGGACGGATGACTGCGGTATAAATGCGGAGCTTGCATTTAAGGGACAGTTTACTACGGGCTGTCAGTACGAATTGGAGCCTGCTAAGGGCGAAGGAGGCGCGCGCGCGAACCGCCTTGATATGAGCCTTAAAGGTAAGGTTATCATCGAGGATCACGCCTAGGTATTTGGCTTGCTTCTCCCAGGGGATCGGCTTACCGTACATAGTGATCGGGCTGGGAAGTGGGAGAGGGAATCGACGACGTCTCGAGAAGAGAACCGCCTGACTCTTATCAGGGTTGACCTCGATTCTCCATTTCCGGAACCAAGCGCCTAAGACGTTTGCGGAGGTTTGGAGAGTACGAGCTATAGCGTTGGGACAGTGACCAGTATAGTAAACGGCAGTGTCGTCGGCGAAAAGAGCCAACTGAGCCTTTGTACTTTTTGGGATATCGCTAGTGAACAGCGTGAAGGCGAGAGGAGATAGTACGGAACCCTGAGGGACACCGGCGCGAATAGGATGAGGGGACGACAGTGCTCCCTCGATGCGATAGCGAAAGGTGCGATTCGACAAAAAGTCTCGTAAGATGAGCACGAGACGATCTGGAACTCCTAGTTGGTAGAGCTTGTATATCAAACCGTTGTGCCAGACTTTGTCGAAGGCTTTCGCTATGTCGAAGAATAGCACACTTGTCGTCGCGTTACGCTGCAGACCAGCGCATAAGTGCTCTACGAAACGGTGGACCTGTTGGGTGCCCGAGTGTTGGCTACGGAATCCAAACTGCTCGTTGGGTATGAGGCTCTTTGCTTCGGCGTAGTCTTTGAGACGCTTATAAATAAGCCTCTCGTAGATTTTGCCGAGAACATTGAGTAAGCTAATAGGGCGGTAGCTGGAGGGCTCAGACTTTGGCTTGCCTGGCTTTGGGATACCGATGACGGTGGCTTCTTTCCATGCTTGTGGGATGATGTTGTTGCTCAAGGCGCCATTGAAGATGGCGGTCATAAGCATTATTAGCGGGGCAGGAAGGAGTTTGTATACCTTATTGGTAATACCATCCGAACCGGAGGCCTTGCGAGCGTGGAGCCCTTTAATGATGTCGTGCACTTCGTCTGGAGTGACGGGAGGCAGAGGATCATCAGGATCTTCGACGGGAGGGAGGGAGGCTCTTCGTTCGACTTCAGCGTCGACCTTGTTCAGGTGAGCTTGGTCTACTGGTTGGGAGCTGGGAGAACATTGGGACTCTAGGCTGTCGGCAAGACATTCAGCCTTATCGGGACTGTCGAAAGCGACACTATTGTCGGGGCGGATGAGAGGAGGCATAGAGACCTCTTCTGAGGAACGCAATTTCCTCTGTAATTGCCAGAAGGCTTGATGAGTGGGCTCGAGTTCACTGAGCATCTTGTTCCAGCCCTCAGAGCGAACCTCCCCTATGCGTTTCTTTACAGCACGCTGTAAATGGCGCATGTGGGCTATGTTCGCGTCACAAGGGAAGGAGTCGTAGGCACGGATGGCCGCGTTGTTCTCGGTTATCAGGTCACGTACGTCAGTAGGTAGTTTCCAGCGATGGTCTTCCATCAGCGGAACTTCCCGTGAACAATCCGTCCGTTTAATTATTTTGCAAGAACTAAATCAGGTATCATATATCCTGGTCTCACCACGTTAGATTGGCATCGAAGTTTATTATATTCTAGGTACCTACTTATGAATTCTGTAGTAGGTACCCAGTTTTCCGCCAGTTTGGTAGTTAATCAGGTGCGTGAGCGCGTCTCAACTCAGCGGCTGACCGCTGAGATCCATTTTAGTTTGATTCGTTGTCAATTATGTAAGCGGATTTGAGCGCGTTTTCGCTGAAATTGGAAGGAATTAAAACCGTTTTATTATTATTAGAAGGTTTTTGTACACCGCTTTTGTTTTCATTTACCATGACCGCGGGATAATCTCCAGACAGATAAAGTAAAGTTTCCTTTAAAAAAAAGGAAACTTTACTTTTTACATTTTATGATTTGACAGCTTTAAATTAAAAGAAAAACCTGTAAAAGGCATTATAAATTGTACTTAATAATTTATGCCTTGTGCTTAAAATATCCCGATCAAAAATAAAACAATGATGAGGAAATTGACTTTGTACGTCAAAGGTTTATTTCTGGACTTTATTTATCCCCTGGTTTTCCCGATCGGAGGCGGCAACTATTATCACTGTCCGTACTAAATTAATTTATTTCTAACAATAGGCAGTAGAGTGGTCCTGGGGAGTAGTTCCACACACTGGACTCCTCTATGATATGACGCCATTCGTTCATAACAGTATATTTATTATCTGATAACTGAGAGTGTTCTTGTAACTAACTGATCGAAATAGCTAATTGCTAGGCGCCGAAAACATGCAGACAATAAATTATTAGACAAGCTTCTATTACTCGAGTCTCCACTTCCAGGAAACAGCTGGCTTTTATGCCCGAAAACTAGTAGTTAATAGTGGCAAAATATATATGTGTGCAATGTTAGAACTACCTTCTAAATTATTTAATATATTATGTCATATAAGGCTAATATTTAATGCATAACTAGGCGTGTGCACTGAATGGTAATCGTAACAAAAATCTGTGAATTGTGGTCGAGGTCATATGAATTACGATCACTTATTAAATACTTACCACGTACCTACTTCTAACATATCGCCTACATGTGCTCCAGCCAGGGTTGGCATGAAAAAATCATTTTGATTTAAATCACGATTTAATCAAAAATGTCTAATTTCACTTTCTTTCAAAGAAATCAACATAAAAAAAAAACAGATTTAGAAATGATAATTAAGTTGCAAACTAGGGTCGTTTAAATCTGAGAAGTCAATATGATTATAATAATATTTGAATAAAAAAACTAGTTTAACAGCCTTTTCAATTCCCAGTCGGTTTCTTAACAATTCCAAAGAGCGTTTTCCAGGCTTTCCACAGCAGCTGAAGAAGCTATCGCTCCAAACAATTTCTTCACCACTTGGAAAAAAAATTGACTGTTCCTCTTCGTTAAATATTTTTTTCTGTAACATATACCCGTCTAGTGGTGTCACATTTTCACAGACTTAAGCTCTACTATCAATGGTAGCAAAACTTAACCATCATAGTCATTCGTGCTTCCTCCAGCGCACTTTCTTCTTCTTCATCTGTCAGTGTGAATTCTGTTTGTATTCACATGTCAGACAAAAGGGACATCCCTGCGGTGTGTCTGCGCAATCCCTTGAGGGCGCATTCCGTTTTGCGCAAAAATATAGTTAAATTAAATAATAAAATCAAAAAAATCGTGAATAATTAAGATTTTTTCAAAAAATCGTGCTTTATTCGATTTTTTTAAAAAATCATGATTTTTTCCTCTCCGCTCCAGCGCTAGGTAGCAAATAATATAACAAGCGACTATAATATGTGGTAAATTTTCGTCGCTTGTTATATTAGTTACCACCCACTCAGTATTTTCTTTCGTTATTTTGTCGGTAAAGCAGGTACATTACTTCCTTTACTGTTAATAATAACAACGCTTTCCGCAAAACACCGTCTTGGTTTCCTAAACGTATAGAAAATCTATGCAAAGAGAAAGTTTCCTTAAGATCCGACCACGCGTCTTCTTCCCTCGTAAAGTGAAAGAGAAACGCTTTGTAATAGTACCCATCGGGTAAATTTCTATGACTACATTTCGTTAGAGAACCGTACACATTTTTCCTTTAAAACGTCTTAAAATTGTCCGTTTTATCCGAATTCAGTAAAGATGAATGAAATCTACAAAGTTGATTGTTTTTTTTTCTACAAGTAATGCAATTTATGTTGGCCATATGCAGAAGTAAATTTTCGTGTTTTCTACAAACATTCGCATTTGTGAAAAAAAGTAATGTATTAAAGTGTAAAACCATGTACTATAAAACGGACTATTTCAGTAAAAAAGGTTATTGTCACGTGTGACGTCCGCGCCTGACCCGCAACGTGCCCACAACCCACAGCAGCAGATAGTAGCAACAAAGTAGCGCATCAACAATATCATTGTGATAACGTTCCACACAAACGTACAGGACTTTATGGCTTCGACAATGTTGCCTATTAAGACAACAGTAGGTTCTTATATTTTCTCATTTTATGACATGGCAATATCGAATGCCACTGTTTCACTCTGTACCACTGTTTCATACGCTTTAAGTTCCTTCAATTTTCCCCCAATTATGAAGAAATTTCAAACGAGAAAGATGCTCAGAGAAGAGAATGAGGCGAAAGTGCAAAAAATATAGCAATTTTTTCGCGTTAACATTGTACCTTCCCTTTCTACAATAATGGTAACTCTAACTAGATATTTTGCGTTATCAAGAGTTTTAATTCGCAACTCTCCAAAGAGGCCTTTAGCCCTAAGCTTCGTCTATTTATGTGTCTGAAGAGTTGCCAGTTGTACAAAAAAGCAAAGCAACAGAGCAAATGTACGCTAACTTAGTTCCGACCCTTACAAGTAAATTAAACGTGGTAACGTTCTACTGTTCGGGTGTGTGACAAAAGGAGCAAGTATTTATAAAAAGGTTGCTACTTAACGCCGCAGTGAACAAAAACTAGCTTGACCGGTGTCGTCCTATTGTACCTTCACCTTTACACAGATTCCTCTGAGTCGACACCCCTATCTCGCAGTCCATAGGTACGCATGTGAATCATGATTATCGTACGTCCGTCGAATAACTTACATAACATTTGTTAGCACTTTGTTCGTAGAAAGTTTTATTTATATATTTAAATAAAGTGAATAAAACTTTCTACGAACAAAGTTTAAAACTCAAGACTATAAAATTATGTAGTTATAAACTGCTTTCTTTTATAAACTCCATGTAAATTGCTCAATTATTTAATTAATGAAATGCGTTCGCATGGTCTCACAGCCAGTTATACAAATGTCAAATAATAAAATTGGTACCTATACTGCTATTGGTACATGTCTTTATTACTTACATACAGTTGCAGTATCTAGATGTGGTACCTACCCCACTCAAATTCGTATATCTTCACTTGCTAAGTAAGTAACAGTGACTGGAAGTTATTATAACACTAGCACTTCGCCCGCGACTTCGTACACGTGTATTTCGAAAAAAAAAAATTGCCTATGTTCATCAGACATAATTTCGGCATCTAATGGTAAAAAAAAAATCAAATCGGTCCAGTTGTTTCGAAGCCTATTCAATACAAACAAACAATCAAATCTTTCCTCTTTATAATACTAGTGTAGATCATCAACATACACTAACCAGAAAAAATACGTATTATTTAAGCTAACTCAAAAACCACACATAGAACTTGACCAAATTAAATGGGACCACACGACAACCCTTTCTCAGAAAAAAATCGGTTTATAAATTACGGAGTTCTGAGGTAACAAATATAAAATAACGAATATAAAACCTCCTCCTTTTTGTGAAGTCGGTTAAAAAGTGTGTTCTTGTATCCTGGGCGATGGCTTTGCGACACTAATCGTTGTCGAAACGATCATGCGACTAAGCTTTCTTCCATTGTATTCTTTAAACCTAACATATTGTTTTGGCACGTAGTCACAGCCTCACAGGCAACACGCATTTCGTGGTCTATCTATTATTTTCTGTTGAATGTTACCTACATTCAACCCCGCGAATTCTCCCTACTACAGAACATAATATTTCATGTAACAATCAATCATGTCCACACCATTAAGCTGTTGTATAAAATGTGCGAGTTAAATAAACCTCTATGCGACGATGTGCGATAACTTGCCGCGTTTCTTGAACCGAAAATTTTGCAAAATCAGGGTCGATCGGTCATCGGCCCGAGTCCCCGACACTGGTTGCAGCGTGCACATGTATGTGCTTATGCAATCACCAACGTTCCGGTTTTCGGGCTCAGTTTACTTGTTTTACCCTTTCATTTATCATTATCGAGCACAGCAGTTAAAAAACAAGCTACGGCCAGACCATAAAACACGGCCAAATTGCCTCATGTTGCCTGTGACCAATTACGAAACTGCGGAAATTTACGGAACATTAGTTACATTAAAGTGTAACAAACGGTATTGAAACGGTAAATAAAGTATTCGCCAGAGTTATTTTTTAATATGAAACATATTGTAAGGACTTCGAGAAACATTTATTACAACAAAGATAACCCCGGAATTAAATTCCACCTCTGGGTGCACATAAACCTAGGTAGTGGAAAAATGGGCGCGCTGGCACTCAAACGATTTTCTTTATTCCCATTGCTGTTTTCATGTATATAATCGTTTTTCATGTTCACTCTCTAGCTATGTTTTCTTAGCATAAAACTGAAAAAAAGATATGAATCGAAAATTTAAAAAAATCTTTAAATGAAAAAGTTCAGCTTGTTATAACAAATGCTCTACAAATCAAGTTACTTTAACAGAAAGGTAGTCACATATTACTCTTCTTGGCAACTTTCAGAACAACTATCATTTGCATTGATAACTAGTTTTATTATCAAAAGACAACAATAAATAAGTCGTGGCGAATGTATGAATTATCTAAAAAGTTTGACTTTCTTCATCTCGTGCGCTGCTGAAGGAGGTAAAATACTTAATAACCTCGATGCAAAGATCCCAAGTAAAACAAAATCGGGAGCTGGTCGGATTACTTGTTTTCAAAAAGCTTTAACAGTTTCAGTAGGTAAATAATACAAAATGGTAAAACGAATTGCATGTTTTAGTGAGGTACTCTTTGCTTTCGACTTACATAAAATAAGCGCTCTGAAACTGCTATTAATTACCACTGAAAGTTTTCCCTCAATACAATATACGTATAACAGTAGAAGATATAAAGTTTGAGTGATGTGACACTTTATATTACTTTGCAAAGGACAAGGGTAAAGATGTGAATGGAATGATTCAAGTCACGCGAGTTCAAATGTGTGTTGTGCGGGTTGTACACCACCCCGAGCGGACATCTCGCAGTGATAGGCGAGGCGCTTCGACGCCTCGCCTGGACGCGTGAGGTGGTGCCCAGGTGTGAGGAGGGGCTGAGGCATTTGGAGTTTGGGCACGGAGGGAAGGCGCGCGTACGTAAACAAATGTAAACGTTGCCGATCACAACAAACAAACGGGTGCGGAGTCTCGAGAGCTCAGCCTCGCCTCGCGCCCGCTCTATTACACGGGCGCGGGACAGATGCTATAATTAAGTTTTGATCAGTGATTGAAGGCCTCGTTATAATCCACCGAGATTATGTTTTTATACCTCTCTTAGTTTTTGTTTGGATATTAATTTATCAACTCGTCTGTTAAATGTGTTCTGAAGGCAGGTATATTAATTAGATAGAGAAAAATAAATCACTACTACTAAAAATACGTAGGTACCTGCTTACATGAGGTTGTGTTATTATGCTAACGACGTTTGTTACGTAAATCGATTTGGATACTAAGTTATTGATTAGTTCCAGGTAATAGAGCGACAAGTAATAAATGAGAAAAATATAATATTTCATGTTTAAGGCCAGCCCTGAAGGAGTTTGTAACAGAATCTGTTAGTACGGTTTGTATAGGTACAGCTTGCAGTTTAAAAAAGCGTTGGCTTATTGATAACGATCCAGAGTCATAAAAGTTGGAAACCAGACACCTTTACATAATTGCTTTTTTGTCGCTTCAACATGTGCACTGTACAGGTCTAAAAGGTTGCACATATCTATGAAGAGTAAAGTTATAGTCACTTTGTCTCACGGCAACGCATTTACTGACATGACATTTACAACAATACACCGAAAGGGCTGTCTGGAACCGATGCCCGGACAAGACAGCTTATGAAATATAAGAAAAATAAATTCTCCACGATGTTGAAACGTATGAAGTGTAGTTACAAACTGTCCGAGCTTGTCACGCTATCAAACAATTGAGTTCCACCCATTGGCCGGGGCTTACAATACAACATAACATCACGCCTGTAATCCCAGAAGGGTTAGGCAGAGGTGTACCTATAGTACACCCACATTTCGCCAGTTATGCTTAAGTACCATGTAATAGGGGGCGAGCCTATTGGCCGCGGCTTATTGCTCACTAATAGTGGTAAAAGTTTGTTTGTCCACATGTCAGGTCAAGTTCTCCTTTACTAGTTACGTATATAATTCACACTTCCTGCTCAAAGTAATTTCTAAGGCAATAACCTACTATAATAATATCTACATCATACAACGTTGATATCATTCATAGATGATTACGACCAGTTCGATTTATGCAGTGAATAATAGTATTATTTATATCTACACGAAGTATTTCAAATTGATAGGTTAGGCCTTGGATAGGTCAGCTCGGTACCTATACATAATAAATGCAATATTTTTCTGTGTTAATTATGTATTCAGTTATTCTTTTATTGCAGTTTTTGTTCTTTATTTGTGGCGTTCGACTTCACAATTCGTAAACAAGTTCGAGTTTAGTTGTGTTTCGTATTCTTTTGAGTTTTGAATTATTAGTAAATATTGTGTTGTTGTTTCCTGTGTAATGCTTGTGAGGATGGCAAAGACATAGATGCCATAAATAAAAGATTGGCATTCTGAAGCCAGCATTATTACAAGATCACGTAGTGCACGGGCGCTCGCCGCTGCGATATTTCGACCAGATATGAATGTTTTTATTGCTTTTTGAGACGCGCTAGCACAACAAACAACAAAGTTAACAACAAAATATTCCAACAATCATAGAAACGAAGTAATAACCTTTGAAATGTGTTCAAAGTAATTTTAATAATTCGTGTGCTCAGCGCCTGCACTTCAGGCTTTGTAAAAGCTATTTATGAGAAATATTGATATGATGTGTGATTTAAGAAATAAGTAGGTAAACAGAAAAACAGTAATAAATAAATGCCCACAATTATCTTTAAACTGTTATATTAGACAGCTTACTATGGTTATGTGTCATTTGTTCTAAGTTATGGAATAATCATGTGGGGTAACTCAACCGATACTGACAGATTTTTCAAGCTCCTAAAACGATGCATACCTACGGGTAATAAACAGGGCATGGTTCTTAGATAACTGTAAACCGCTCTTTCAAAAGACGAAAATTCTTTCACTGCCCTGTATGTATATTAGAGATAGAGATATCATGCATTATTTTAAGCAAAATACCGAGGTTTTACCACGACAGAACAGGGCTATGTTTCGCAACCTCTTATATCATCCAGCTAAACATAAAGATATTTATAAGAGAAATGTTTTCATTATGTGTCTATTCATTTATAATACAATACCAAATGAATTTAAATTGTTGCAGGGAATTAATGAATTTAAATGTTTTTAAAACAAAGTTGTCAGAGTGGTTACAAAAAAAGTGTTTCTACAGCATTAAGGAATTTTTAGAACATAAAAATATATGTTTGTAGTAATAATTAATGACATTTGTATGTAATAATAATGTGTGATAATAAAGTTACAATAATGCAATAATAAAAATATACTAATAACAACTATGAAATAAAAACATAAATAATTTGCACGCTTGCTTGCAGGCAGAATACAATGACTGAAGGCTGGAAGATCTTTCCTTTTAAACTATGTATTTTCTTGCAAATAAACATTTTGAATTTGAATATATTCTTTTACTTACGGTTTTATTTTAGAAATATGAATACTTGACTTTGATTTGTACTCAAGCGTATAGGTACGTAAAAGTCTCTAACGTTTTGTATAATGGAAACTGATAAATCATCGCGTAAGTTTTTCCGTATCCTGAAAAACCTAATAAATACAAAACGGTTTCAGTACAAACTTTTACGAAGCCGTCTTACATTTTTATCTCTAAAACGAAAAAAACTATTTCATTTCGTGATAGCGCAGGGGAGCTGTTGGCTACTCTCATTCTAAATGAGCTGAGATGGATGATAGCTGATCACAAATGAGGTCAACTGGCTATGAAAATAATGAGCTATTTACTAACCAATTTAGCTTGACAGACTAGGAAGTATAAAATGAATACTTTTATTTAAACAGATGGTTGTGTAGGCATAACGGCTCGGTTATGTCCTGAATAGTTGTTGAACAAATAGTACGTGTATGTAAAAGATGTGCAAGTAGCGCTCAGTTGGTTGTATAGCTAGTGAATAGCGGTACTAGATTGTGAGAGTACCTACCTAAGACAATAATTAGGTGTCAGTCGGCCAAATCGTTCATCTCGTGCAAAGAAAGTTAACTGTACATGACGTTTTTACATGTCTGACAACGTCACGGCTCGACTATTGTCGAACAGAAATAAGCGCTCACCTTTGTATCTTTGAAAGGTATGAAACGTTGAGAGAAACCTTTCGAAAGAAAGGTATAGTATAGTACTGTTTGTATAGGGGAATTGTAAGAATGGTACAAATGAATACTTTCGAGAATCTTCATACAATTATTGCAAGAAAAATATGTACTTGCCACACGCAGTTAAGTCGAAATGTATACACTAATCTAATTTGTATGTTAAAAAAGCTTCTTAATTATATTTATGAATGATTTCGGTAAATAATAAGAATTTTTGTAAAATAAATTCTCCTTGGCGACTGAACTTTGACATTTATGTCTCGATTTTCAGGCTGACCGAAACTTATTTGATTATTCTGCTTTCCATAAAAAATGTACGGTCTATTTTCGTAATTATTCTGGGGCTTGGACTTGTAATAATATCTATCGACTAGATGAAATGCGACCGCAGTCCGCAAATTGCAAATACATTTCATCGGAAGTAGGATGCTCAGATAAAACATTTATTTCTCGTACACAAAGGCGCCTTAAACATACCACAACAACAATGTAACAGATAACGGTTTCATTGTTAAAAAGTTATCAGATTTAATGGAGAGCTAACGCTAATGGAGAGCTTTGTAGAGTTAGCTCTTGTAGAGTTCGCGCTACAAGGGTTAACTCTACAAACCTTATATCTTGGGCAAAATGTACGGTTTAGCCGTTTTCCGCCGTCGCCGTCGCACAGACACTTATGGCATAAGGTAAGAAATTAAGTCACTGGACTTTAATGTTGTGTCATGCAGTTGTTTAATATTATGGCCAAGCCATACATTTAAGAGGGTGAATGTTACAAATTTCTTGTTTTTTGTTGTTTGCGTGCAAAACTTAGCCTGCATAAGTACCCTAAAAAAGGAAGTACCCTAGAGGTTTTTTTTTTACAGATTGCATCTTCCTTTTAAGGTTGGAAGGTGAAAGCAACTTATTTTAGGTATCAATAAAGTCTAAAGTAGTTATAAAACCTAGACATATGAAAAATTGTGTATTTTGTAAGTCTGCTATCACGTCTTATTCTAATATGAGCATTCTAGCATTATCCAGGACAAAGCTATGACGGTTTGAAAATACGACGAAACACTTCGATAAAGGGTTGGACCCTTGCTTTTGGTTTTAGGCTCGTCTTGGCGGGGCACTACTATACCCTCAGATATCTCTACTCTTGCTCTGTTCAACCCATAAATGATCAAAGAGATGTGAAGATCGGTTTGCTGGATACGTTTTAGATGTTTACAGTAGAAATCCAGATAGTAATCATGAATTGTTAACGTAAATATTGTTTCATGAATAAACTGTACCCGTACTTGCATTTCACCCGTATTTTTAAAGTAAAATGGAACTTTTCTCGGACACACGTGTGAGAAAAGTTCCATTTTACTTTTAAAACATTTTTGTCTTCACCAGCTAACATGTAACATATTATACGCTTTCATATGAGATCGCAAAATGCTCGCTTGAAGTAAACTTGACTTTACTTGGCTTGTTCGACTTGAGGAAAGACTGTGTGTATTTGACTCGGATAAGCCAACCCGTTATTTGATAAATCTTTGTTATATATCAGCACTTTCACAATACCAAATAAACAAACATAAATAAAGCACAAAGTCTCGTAAACACAGGCGCGACGCCACGGCGCGACACAAAGGCACTGCGTGTCGCGCGGCGAGCAGTGCCTTTGTGTCGCGCTGTGGCGTCGCGCCTGTTTACGGGAGCCTTATCTTGTGTTAACATTCTGTTTCTTTTAAATAAGTACTTACGAGTACTTACGTTGAAATCCGTCATCGTAAAATGATATTATAATGGAGCGTTTGAGTAAAAGCATCAGACAGTAATTGTGTAGGACTTGAGGGAGGAGGGTAGTTGCCCCGATTGTAGGCCGAGGGGAGCTCGCTGTGGGAGTATAGTGAGGACCGCAGCCGCAGACTGCACGTCGACAGTTCGGCACGGCTCATGAATAATGGATACCTCGACGACTAGCTGTCAGTTGCCACAACACCCAATAACGACATTCTCAATCTTCTCATTGTTGCTTCCTAATCTCTTTGTTTCGGTACGTTCTACTGATTCGTCTTGTGAAATTCTCGTGCGTACCAAATGCCTAAAGTTTTCATAAATACTGCGAATGCTCTGAGCCCGGTTACGTATGAGGTTATCGTCAAGGTTTCCTGCACTTATATTCGGAAGTACCCAGTCAGCTCAAATTTCAATTTTTCTTTAAAAAATAAACATTGTCCTGGACATCTGATTTACGTGGGACGATCAGTATTTAAAAAAAAAATCTTTTCAAATTACTCTCCACTAGCCTCTATAGAAAGTTTCACGCGTCTGAACCAGTTTTCGAACATGTTCCCGGCGCAGATCCATTTTTTAATGAGACATGATAGTTTAAATTAGCTCGCAAACAATGCGGAGGGAAATTTGAAATTGGAGTGTACACTCCAATTTCAAATTTTTGGCCAGACTCTCATACATAAAAACTTTTTTTCGCAATACTTTCTGAGAGGCCTGGTATTTAATGACGAACTTTATGTAAGACCGTATATTTTTATCATGGTAAATAACTACCCAACTTTAAGCTTAGGCGAGTATTCAATGTTAACATACTCATAAAATTGATGCCTTAAAATTATTCCACCTGGTTTGGCTACACCGCATCAGTTCCATTGAAATACAATGATGACTTGATGAGGCAAGTTTAGAGACGAGATACTACAGATTATTATTAATAGGTTTTAATTTTGATGACTGTTTCGTGTTACAATATTGATATTACAACATTTAATATTGCGTTATTTTTTTACTACTGCGAGTATGGTTTTCCGCTTTTTGGAATGATGTTGTGTAGCTTATTCTTACTAGCAAGCATTATCTGGTGAAGTAGTTTTAGGTTTTAAATTATTTGAATTTGATTGACATTACTTAAATCCGCGATACAGCAATCGTCTTCAAAACATGTTCCTAATTCATCCAGAAGCTTAATAATAAAAATCAGTTCTTGTAACCGAACAGACAGCTGTTCTGCTGGGGAGTTTGTTGCGCCACTTCTTCTTCCCAGCTAAAGCGCTAGGAAGTGGTACCCTTCACCAACGTGGCGTTTTGGGGGACTGTCTTATGTAATTTTGACGTTCGAAAAGTGCTGATTCTGAGCCTAATTTGAAAGAATGACTTTTGATTTGATTTGAATACGGCTCCAACATCGAAAAGAAAACCTCTATATAACATAACGTAAAATCACGCCTGTAATCCCGAAGGGTTAGGCAGAGGTGTACCTATAGTACATCCACATTTCGCCAGTTATGCTTAAGTCCCATGTAATAGGGGGCGAGCCTAATGCCATCAACCGGGCACAAATCCAGACTCCGGGCTGCCACTGAGAATATCTAGATAAAAAAAACGAATAACACACTTTACCTACCTGGGAATCGAACCCGGGACGTCATGCTCAGCAGTAGTTCTTGCGACCACTAGACCAACGAGGCAGTTATAACAACCCTATTTATTTTACTTCTGAACCAAGAGTCTTCAATGATTCACCGAAACTACCTTTAACAGACGCGTAACTTCATCGTTACCCCAAAAATTTCAATAAGCTTTAACGCGCTTTACAGCGAATCTTACAATTATTTGCAGAAATCGAAGTCTATTATCTTACAGACTGGTTTCTATAATAGAAACAAATGAACTATTCTCTAAATCTAAGCGACTTTCATTAGCTTTCAACAAAAGGACAAGTTTCGAATAGAAAGTGTGTCGATGAGAATTTTCGCCGCTGCAGCTGTGATGATGTGAGTAGCTAATCGTATGAAGCTAATTATTTCCAATCGTCTCGGCTTGAGCAACAATAGTTTGAATAAGTAATTACTGTAACAATTCAAGCATGGCTTCAGAAACTAGTCAGTGTTCGACTTTAATGTCTATGAACAGGCCTGGCTGACACCGATTGTAGCAACTGCATTTTAACCTCGCATACATTATATTTCATTGTTCCCATTACTAAATGATAGGGTCTAATTACTGTAATACATACGTAATACATGTATACAAATACATGTATGTACGTACTCTGTGTGCGAGACTATTCTGTCTTGATTGTATTATTGGTAGGTAGGTTCTTTGGCACCTAGTATTATATAATATGCAGAGATGTCTGAATATTGTCTGCGTTTCAAATAGCATTATAAATAAATAAAAGATTTCGAATGGGTATAAAAAGTTCTTCAAATACGTGACCTTCTAAGATTAATTCACTGACGTGAATCTATGCTCACTATTAAGCATTCTATCGAGCGAATGTTTGTTAATTGTGATTTAAAATTGATAATTTCAAAATACTTAAAACCCCTATATAAAAAAATATGATCTGATTAATCAGAGATTGCGCAAAAATTATCATAACTGATTCCGATCGGGATTTAAAACCGAATCGAACCGAACATTTTCACGTGTGTCAACATCAACTTAAATCAAGTAAATATTTTAGCACAGTTAAATAAATCAAAAATATATATTTTAAATATTATCGTGTATTATCTAATAGTATCTATTACATAACTTCTAATTGCACTATCGTCGTGCAATTAATATTAAATCAATTTTCTGTCAATCGTTGCCACTAAACCGTTCAGGTAACGGCATAACTTGAGCGTTCGATCACAGCCACTTCATATAAATAACATTAAACTTAAGTACAGTCTGAACTTGGTCCACGCACGTCTGGGGGATGCGCGCGCGGCTCGTCCTAGTCACAGTGAGCTATGAGCGCAGCCTTGACATTTGGTGGAGGCGTGCACCGGCGGCGAACGGCCACTAGCCCCAGCGCCGGAAGCGGTTAAAGTTCGGCACTGGGAGGTACGGGTACCGCGCCGGAACCCTCACATTCTCCAGGTTGTATCCCCGCCGCTGCCGAACTAGCGCATCACTCACTTGACTTTCCACGTTTCTTTTCGCCGGTCTCACTATACTTAAAACATTCGATTCCAATAACACATTATCATCTGCGACGATGTCTTGAGGACTCGGCCTGGTGATAAGTTTCACTCTGTTCTTCTGCGAGGCGACGTATTCTCTGTCGAGTACATAGGGTTCTAGGCGTTTGTGCAGCAGGTTCATCCTGGAAGAGTCTATCTCTCTCTCGTAGCCGAGGCGGGCGGGCGCGGCGAGCGCGGGCGCCGCCAGCGCGATCACTAGCGCGAGGTACGCGTGCATGATGCGGTGTGTGTCGAGTGTATGAGCCGCGCTCGAACAACACATTTTTATATATACCACCGATCGATACCATTAGTGCCCAATTTGTGTAGATTCTTATTTATTTTTTGTGATCGTTATTCTCGAGACGCTCTTGAACTTGGTAGTGTGTCGCGGCGACGCAGGCGGCTGCGGGTCGTGGTGGGCCCCGCGCGCCTTCTCCGGGCCGCGCTGTCCGCCGCGGTGCAATTATTCGTATAATTTGATGCACCGGTGACTACGAACGCTCATGAACCTTGTTCCACTTACATTAACCAACATTATGTGATGTTGTTCTCACCGGCACAAGGGGACCGTTACATAGTTAAGGTGGACCTATGAAGATTGTTATCATTCAAATCTATATCAATCGTGATTTTATTTTTCATTCGTTTGTTAGTGGTTTAACTACGTACCCAATTTATAAAAGGAGCTAGGTATGCTGGTTATTCTTTGTTTGTGCTTAATTTGAAGTGTGTTTATTCTTTGATTGAGATAATTATTATTTATGCAGTGTTAACATATTTAACCGTTTAATTTGTGTTCAGAGCATAACCACCTCAAATTGCACATTTACAGACATAGAAAACGATTTATTCAAGGATAATGTACCTACCAGCAACTGCGGGTCAACATTTAACGCAACTTTGTCTTACGCGTATTATATATCTTACTTTACTTGTACCTACTTATTACTGAGTTATTTTTATCTTGTCTATATCTTCTACTATGTTGTAGGTATACGCTACATAGAGAAAGTTTACTTTTATATAATTTTGCCAACACTTGTTGTAAGTTTTCGTTTTCAGTATTTAAGTCGTTGATCTGAAGCACCTTATAAAACTTGAAATGTAAGGATAGCTAATTCTAATTTTTCAAATGCAAGTTATGCTTATTGAAACATGTGCTTCGCAGTGTTCTATATTTCCCAGTGCAGCTTATACTATAGATCCTTTGTTAGTTGCCAATAAATTGTCATATGGATGTAGTTTAATGAAGATTGAAGATTCTTTTGTAGAACACGGACTACGTGGTAAAAATTAAGCGCATATTAACAATATGTCGCACGTAAGTGACGCACATTGCAGCTAACTGATTAGCTGATAGTTGCTATAATGCAATAAGCATTGATCGCATTGTTGTTGAATACTGCAGAAAAAAAGATGCGTATAAAGTTCAGTTGTTTGTAATAAAGCGCATAAGTATACGCTAATATCAATATGATAGTTTTTGTCACAGGTTTAAAACTACTTATGTCTCTTCAATATGCATGTTTTCGACTTTGAACTTTTACACGAAAGTCCTTTTTATTAACGAATATTTATGAACTTCTGGTTTCTGCATCCTTATTTGGTTGTAGAACAAATAAACGATTAATTGCACCAATAATTCAAAATATAACACTCGAGGTCGTCGCCAAAACATATCTCGCATAGAAGCCTAGTAGTACAATATAATATGTGCGTGTGTATACAGGAAATACAGGGCAAGCTGTCGACCTTCCGAGATCTGTCTTGGTCCGGTGATTACATAACACTCATTTAAGTAAATGAATAAAGATAAAATGGACGTTAATGTAAACATACTTACGGTAAACAGAATACATTTTCCACGGTTTGTGGGAAAACTTAAAAATGCGCAGCCTACTATATACTTCTCTGTCAAGAAAGTACCGGGAAAAGATCAATAACACACAAAGTGTTAGTTTTTCATCCAGATTTATTTTATCGCCTTCAAAGTATGCTCCTTTAGAAACGATACACTTACGCCAACGAATAATCCAACCATCAAAACATTAATAAACGCTTTTTTCGGAATTGAGTTCTCTGATTGAATTCTCCTTTATGTCGGTTTCGGTTCAGTTGGAAGGCGCAACTCCGAAGCTTGTCGTCTCCTCACCAGAAACAATGCGACTCATGAATGTTGGGTCGGAATTGACTCGTTCTAGCATGTCCTCAGCGACTCTTATGCGATTGAGTTTTTGGCGAAAATTTAGGTATTTTGGGACTAGCCGAGCAGCAACATGTTTCATACCCAAGTAGTTATTTAAAATGGTACGTATCGACTCGTGAGACCTCCAGTCTTCACGCTGTTCACCAGCGATATCCCACAGAGTAAAAAGGCTCAGTTGGCTGTCTTCGCCGACGACACTGCCGTTTACTATACCGGTCATTGTCCCAATGCTATAGCTCGTACTCTCCAAACCTCCGCAAACGTCTTAGGCGCTTGGTTCCGGAAATGGAAAATCGAGCTCAACTCCGATAACAGTCAGGCGGTTCTCTTCTCGAGACGTCGTCGATTCCCTCCCCCCCTTCTCAGCCCGATCACTATGTACGGTAAGCCGATCCCTTGGGAGAAGCAAGCCAAATACCTAGGCGTGATCCTCGATCAAAACCTTACCTTTAAGGCTCATATTAAGGCGGTTCGCGCGCGCGGCTCCTTCGCTCTTAGCAGGCTCCACTTTGTACTGACAGCCCGAAGTAAACTGTCACTTAAATGCCCTTTGCGTGTTGTCGCTTAGTTTTTAGTTAGTGTTTAAGTTTAAGTCCTGGATGGAGGCCTTAATTTATTAGGGCAACCACAGGCAAGTCCGCTTAAGCAGACGACAACCTAATAGGTTGACCTGCGAGATGCCATTCCAAAAAAAAACTCGTGAGACACAAAAAGTTCAGCGGTTATCTCTCTCAAACTTGAATGAGGATTTTCAGTCCCTATTCCTTCACTTTTGTGATGTTAACTTCAGTTGAAGACGTTAATGGCCTACCAGAGCGAGGCAAATCTTCCATCACATCTCGACCGCTATTGAACGCTTTGTACCACTCATAAGTACGTGTTTTGATAAAGTCGATTCACCGTAAGCCTTCTGTAACATTTTCAGTGAAATTCCATTGGCGATGCAAAATTTAAGACAAACTCGTTGCTCGATGTTTTTGTTCATTACGAAACTCGCAATACACGCTAGTTATGATCGAACTAAAAACAGCACTGTATTTAATATAAACAACAGTTGTGCCAATCCAAACCAAAAAAAAAACGAAATAAAATGAATTCGGAACCATAAACAAATCATCCATTCCCGATATTTTTTTGACAAAATGCAATGTTTGGATTGGACGAAAGCGGTCAGTTTGCGTCGTGTCACTGCTATATCACTGCTTTATTCAAATGTGATTCAGCTAATACTCGTATAGTGACATGGAAGAATTATAAAGAAGCTCACTGTCATTTTAATATGCTTTCGATATTCATCGCTTTTCGCTTTTTATTTTCTTCTAAACATGTGTTAAGACTGTCAACTTCGCCTCTTGAATAAAACATAGTCTCATAAATATCAAAAATAATAATGGGGAAGATTCATTAGTTAAAACTAGAAATTATTATAATGTACTAAAAATACACATCCGATTATTGTTAAAACAAATCAAAACTCGAGTTAATATTAAGAAATAATAATAAAATCTTTATCGCGCTGGTAGCAGCAAACCTAATTAGCTTTAGTAACGCGTTAAAATATTATGTTCTATTTATATTAAATGGTAATGAGTGAACAGGTTTCGGTAAGTTAGGACGGAAATCGTTATGTTATTAACGGAAGTACAGTTAGCATGCGGATAGTGGATGTGAATGTGGCTCGAAAGGAGTGGAAGCAGCCAAGGCGAGGAGCTTCGGGCGAAGCACCTCGAATCTTTATCAACCGATTGCAATGTCAATTGAGCAAAAATGTTTATTCAGAAACTTTGCAGTTGCATCTACAATTCGTGTGTGATCGATAGATGTATCAAATTAGATGCCATTTACACTGTTTTATGATAATTCCATGTTTGTATTTAGATTCATGATCTTTCTTAACAATCGTATCTTTTATTACCTGTTATCTTTTTCTCATATCACTACCGATTCATGGGGGATTTCGTAGTTACCAATTTTTGTAACTTTCTTCGGCGACAATTCTGATTCTAAAAACCTTTCATCATCATCCTGCTGTCGTTTTCCCATTTTTTTGCAGTTATCTTAATATTAATTCCTCTTTTCTAGCTATATCGTCTTTTACGCAACCCAGTCGTCGTTTCTATGAACCTTTATGCCCTTAAAATATTCATATTGGTTCGATGTGTAGCAGAGCTTGGTCTCTTAACTCTCTTAGTTCAGAGTTGGTGGCTACCAGTTTTAGATTAAGGACTGTTCTGATAAATGGCGTGTAAAAGATAGGTACCAGTTACTACGCATTCTCATACTGCGGTACAAAAAACGAACAGTATCTTAATGTGTAAGAAACTGGCAACATGTGTATATAAGTCGACGATAGAAGGCTGGAGCCTGTTTAAAATAAATCCGTCAGCAAATCTAATGACGCTAATTAATTCAATCATACTTGTCTGCTTGATAACGAAGTGGTTGGTGCCGGTTCTCTGTGATCAATAACATCTGACTATGGTTCACACATCTCGTGTCCACACTCTTTACTGAGACCGAGGAGCCAACGCACAAGGATGAATGGACAATACTGTGCTCGTCGCTGCTTCCGTGTTTTTGTCTCGTTCCGCATCAAGCGGCATCATCATTTGAATATTAATATTCGTTATCCTAATTCAATGTTCGTCGAGTTTCTTTGTCTACAAACGGTTTGGTTTTTGTTGCAAGATCTTTTGTTGGTATAACATGTAGCTTGTAACATCTAAGTTTGGATAGATCGGTACCGGACCAGAGTTCACTTTTTAATTTTTGCATATTTAATTTCAGATGTCTTTGTTGAACCTACATAGGCCAAGGTCTATTATTATCTTGACAATGTCTTGAGTAGTGATTTTTGCTTGGTGGGTGTTTATTATGTTTGACACATCGGTGCCTGTGAGGCGTGACGCGAAGAGTTCGTCGGCTTTGTTTTGCGCGGCTCGGGCCCGGCCGCGGGACGGCGCGGGCGCGCGTCCTCGAGTGTCGGCGGTCATTGCTTCCTGATCGCCCGTGTTTATCTCTCTGAGATGTGACGCTCCCGCTGCGTTTGCGCAACGTACGGCTTGCATTATTCATAACGGACATGATCGTGCCTCCATTATCCTTTGTTCCCTAGTAATTTCATATTACAATGCTAATGCACTTATCACAGATAAATTGGTGTCTATTTTTGTTTTATTAGGTGAGTCTATTATTATGAAAATATATTTGTCAAGGTTATAATTAGAGGTCTCATAAAATATGCAGTGACCACCAACGTGATCTGTGTGAGTTTAATGGGTCAATAAGATTCAAATAAAGATAAATATTTATAAGATTAGCGTTTTACAAGTCAGTTTCTCTCTTTGTTTAGATGCCATGGGACTCCTCGGAGGAGCAGATGGGAGGACCCCGTGAGATGCGCATCCACGTCCAGCGCGTGATCGCCATCCCTGCGCCGCACAACATGCCCCCCCCGCCGGAGACAACGGGACCCTTCGCACCGCCTCCACCCCCTCCTCCACAAAGCCATGACCAGAACGAAGTAAGTATCACATAAGAGTCCTATCTCTATTCTTACTGGCCTACTTCCTTCTATCTGTAGTCGACATAGCCTCCTCTTTGACAGATAGCACTGCGCATCGCATGCTGATTGGGTTTACTGAATATAGTGCGCTTCCTTCACTTCCATCAGTGCTGATGATATTAAAAAAAAAAAAAAATTGAATGTCTAGTCGACGCAGTAAAACCCATACATTACCTGGTAAATAAACTGCAGGCAATGTTTGTGCTTGATGAACTGTATTGTTTAATAGCTTTTGTATAGACTATTTAAGGTCAGAAACAGAGTATGGGGTTGTAATTTAACACTTTTATTCATAATTTATGCTATAATTTGAGCATAAAATGAATTTTGACTGTTTTGTTTACTACAAAAGTAACGGTACTATCTAGGTCTAATACATCGTCTGTTTAACGTAAATATTATGGAACTACTCCACTATTTATACTCGCAAATTAGGCGCAAGTTATCGTGATTAACTTTTATCTTTATCTACGTACAACTTACCTACTTTAAAGAAAATTTTAATGTTACACAAGTTACATGGCCTTTTTTTTTTTTTTGGGTGGGAAATCATCAAATGACTTCTCTCGCTCTGGGTGGAGCGGGAGGGCATGTCAGACTTTTACAGACTAAAACCCACCCGTGTTCCTTCAGTTGCCTGTGCCAGGGCCACGGTTTTCTCTGTAGAATAACCCGCGACCCTGGGGCATCGGCCCTATCGGACCCCGTCACTTTGTGCTGACATCTCTTTGAGGCACGCGTGGAACACAACGCGCCGTCGACCCGGGCCTGGTCCTTACCGGACGGCGAGCTACCCATTGCTCGCCGTCCGCAAGCCCGCGCCTACGGTGGCCGGGAATCTGCAGGCGACTCCCGACGCCCAGGGCGTCTCCTGCGGCGGTTAGTGGGGGCGTGAGGGCGCAAGGCTCTCTCCCTCACCCGCTTCGCCTCCTCCTTCGCGAGCATTACTGCTTCGCAGAAGGAGGTGACGGATTGCCATTCCCTCTCGCTCCGTACCATGGCCTGGACCAGGGCCGGACGTGAGAGATCGCCGCCGCCAATCGCCTCCGCGAGGACACTGCGGTGCTCCGCCCAAGCTGGGCATACCTCCACCGTATGCTCCACCGTGTCCTCCGGGCGATCCACACAATGGTGACACCCGGGCGTTTCCTCCCGCCTTATGCGAAACAGGAACCTCCCGAAACAACCGTGTCCGGTGAGGACCTGTGTCAGGCGGAAGGTGAGGACGCCGTGGCGCCTCTCTAACCACTCCTCAAAGAGGGGACTTACCGCCGCTATTGTGGCGTGCCCAAAGTTACATGGCCTGGATCAATTTTAATAATTAAATTAAAAACACGATTGTATCGGAAAAAATAAAATAAATACAACTCAATGTACCAATATTGGTACTTCGAGGTGTATTAGACTAATTCAATTATTTTGAAAAAAATCTTTTAAAACATGTTTTCTAATAGTTTTTTTTTCCAATTAATTTAATTTAATCTCTTTGGAATATAATAAGGAATTCGCTACGCTATTTAAAATCTCGAAAGAGTAGCCCGATGTCGAAAAACTTTTAAGTACTCGATGCAAAAAATACTCCGTTAGCAAGCTATTTACAAGTTCTGTAACGAGTATTGAGACGATGTTACACGGAAGCTTATGTGTATCATTATGTATGGATGGACGTGCTTCGGTAATGGCACTTGCCAACAATATTGAATTATTTAAATAAACATAAAATGCTACGCATCACGTTAAGAATCGTAATTATGTAATAATAAAAATGTCAGGAAAGTCAGATTCGTTACAGAGAAAACGATTAAAACAGACTCCATTATCAGTGTAGTTATCAAAGACATGTTTATTTGACTTGCATGTAGATCTCATCACATTAGAAGTGAATATTTATTTAAGTAGCTAGCTGCTGTCGATTTTATGTATTTCTTTGAAACTCAATTTGCATAGCTTATTCTAGATTGAAATTGCACGGTTAAGTACTAAGCCACTGCATAAAATGAAGAGTCCTTAGTATCTACAACAAAGGATTTACATTTAAATAAACGAATAAAGAATTCGTGAATTCACAACAAAAACCTACATTGAGATCACTGAAGCGTTTTCTCAGTAGAGGTTAAAGAACTCGCCTTGTTAGCAGAGCGGCGCGCGGTGCGGTCCATGCGTGGCTTACGATTGCTATACAAGGGTACCTGCATCGCTGTCAAAGATTGCGTATACAACAAGATTTTGATTGACATATAATTTTTCTTTATTCCAGCAACCCACCGTGCTCCACCAATTCGTCCCTCAGTCTGCCCCTACACAAGAACTCGACCAGGCCGAGGTAGGCCTTTCGTATTCTTCATGAATGCATCTTCATTTTTATTTCTATCTATGTTAAAAGTGTCCTGGTAGATTCATTCATCGTCTCAAATGTGTATGACATTGTTGTAAACTCTTAACATCACACAGTAGTCAGTACAGATTCGTTATTAACGATGCTTTTCCTCCAATGGTTGTAAATTGACCATCACCACAAAACTATGAATGTAAATGTGTTTAAACGTTTGTTTAATATAGCTATTAATAAACAAAGATCTCCTAAATGAACATAACACATGAGTTCAACGGTTTCCGTCGTAAGACCCACAGCGAGGACATTGACAGTATTAAGAATAAAGAATACTTTTGAAAATTCATTTTTAAAAAGGAATTTTTATTTTTATTCTGCCTCTTACGCATATAGTTAATGCCTTTGCTAGGAATGTCGGTACCTAATTCATCTTATTTAGTCGATCAACACTTTTGAATCCTCATGTAGAAAGCTTACGCAACATTAGTTAACGATAACAATAATTATCCTTTATAGGTATGCAACGGAATTCCGTGCTCTTAATGTGCACTTTCATTTAGAAATTGTAGCTTTAAAAATCCTTTGTTGCGTGCAGGTGCAGAAGATGCCCCTCGACGGTGCTGTGCAGATGAACCTGCCGTGGAACCTGAGCCCTGAGGAGTTGCACATGATCCACCGCACTGCCGAGGACGCCGCTGCCAACCAGCGCCGCGAGCAGCAGATCGATAATGATATGCAAGAGGTAAGGGCTTTTAAGGCTAGCGCAAATTAGGGAACGCTGCGCCACAACGCAACGCAATGCAAAATACTTCCTTCATCACTTTCGTTCATTTTCAAATGAAAGGCGGGAGGACCGCACTTTTCTGTATGAAAATCTTTTGCTAAACACACAGTAGGTAGAGAGTTGAAAATGCTTGCTGACAGCGCGCTACATTACAGTACTTACCGTAGTTAGGTTGGTACTTGTGTTGCAGAGAAAAAGTCGAACGAGACGAGATTGAACATAACGTTTTTTCGAATTCATCCACGTTATCAGCTTCGTTCGATTACGAAACCAAATTCACAAAAAAATATACTTTTTGACAACCGCTCGTAATAAACATTTGGTATTCGAAAAGTTGCTATTGCTCTTTCAGTAATAAATAAAACTGTACTGAAATAATTAATATTTAACTTAATGAATGTGCGCTGTTTGATAGGGTTTAATTATGAGGAAAATGATGAAGTGGTTTGCAGATATCTGGTTGTTAATATCCTTGTAATAAATGTATTCAATGACAACACATTGTGTAGGTAATAGGTAGGTACTGTACCTAAGCGACCGTCAGAAGGTTACGCAGACGCCTACTTCGTTTCGTTTAATTAAATATTAAATTTTTAGTCTTATAAGTAGAAGTACAACACTTTTAGCTATAGGGGTCATATAGTTAGTGCCGATAATGGTGGCAATATTTGTCCATGTGTCTTATTTTCCGAAAGTGTCTTACATCTTGCCGGTTTTTCGGTTTGTTGATTCAGTATATTAAAGAAATTTATTTCTGTTTTTGTTTCAATGAAGGATATGTGTAGGTAGGTCACTGACACAGCTAGTGGAAAATAAGATGAAAATAATTTTATTTTCCACTTAGTTATAGCATCTATTCGATGCAATGTTCACACATGACTTGAAGATTAGTTTGTCTCATACACACACAATGCTTTCAGTGTTGACCCCATGAACTACATACCTGGATATTAGTGAGGTATGTGTGTTTTAGTAGTTGTGGTATTGTTTGCAAAGTGCCGACCAGCGAGGTATCACTATCATTTGTTTAATTGACAATTAGGGACGGTTCAACAGATCGATAGCATACCTACTGAGTTCAACCTGTACCGCTGTACTGACCGCCTTTGTATTGTTTGTGGTAGAAACAGGCTTCAAGCAAATCATTTTTGTGTTTTATTTATTCAAAGCTGTGTTGTCGCGCTATGGATTTTATCCTCTCTTTTTCTATCCATTTCTGTTGTGTGCAAACGTGAGTGATAATTTGGGTCATACGCCATGTTGATTAAGTAGTTAAATATGCGTCCACATGCCACGAGTTTCTCAGGACAAGAGTCAAGGGTTATTTAATAGAACTTCTTGTAGGATATCCATATATGTATCTAATTCAACTGTGCGCCCTAGGTTATGGTATCTATAGGGAACTTGTAAATACGAAGTTTTGCTGGTAGGTAAGATTTCAAACGACAACGACGCAATGTAATCAAATCTCGTTTTATTTGACCAACTAAAGCTAAAACCAATACGCAAGTGTTTCGGTACAGTAAAAAATTGTTAACTGTTACCTACACTGTGTTTTTTGTGACACTTGAACAGGTATGTGCCAGCCTAGGTACCTACCTATTGCGATTTGTTTGACGATGATCTGTATGTGTGTATGCGTAAATAGAAAAAAAAAAGTATTGTGACTCGCACAGAAATACGAACTTAAAAGTTCAAGTTCTTCAAGTTGGTAATTCCATTACAAACTGGAAATCTATACTTACTTAACCAATGTACTTTGTAGCATACGCGGCTTAGCTTTCAGTTCAGTGCTACAGTAAAATTAAAGTCTTCATAATTTTCTTAACTTCTTTTGAAATTGACGTTAAGCAAGTGAACAAAAGTTACGTTTCTGTTCCACACCCCACTAAACGCTTCCATTCGTGAAATTTTAAGTGAGCTCTGCCACTCGCTGATTGTGTTCTCAGCAGTACCTAACTTCAGTATAAGATATTGAAATATTACACACGTTTATTAAATCTACGGTTCTCTTACTTAAATATTCCCCGGTTTCACATTAAGATCCTTTCTATCTTATCTCGAGGGATGAACACCTGTATGTACATAAACATCCTAATGTACTTGGTCATTTAATATTTTATAAAAAATACTATCTACACTCATTAATACATACTTAGCACCTCTTTTCATCTGCTATACCTACGTAACGTATATACCTATTTATGTATCTTTGGTGACTAGAAAGGAGACATATTTTCTGTAACATGTTCACTTAAGTAGTTACTCGTACCTACATATTATATGCGTTGTATTTCATATATTCCAATCTGTAGTTTGATAATAAAGCAAAATGTTCTGCACCCAAGCGAGTGTATCTTTAGCCACAAGATTTTCAACAAAGAAGTATTTAAGTTTATAAAAACAAAAGTAAAAAAATGTGCCATCTGGGACACGCTAGGCTTAAAAGTATGGTTAGAATGTAGGCACATTCTAACCATAGAAGTGGACTGTAGAGACAAATGCAAAGGAAATATCTGTAAATACTTTGGACTTCAAATTCAAGGGAGAATAATTTAAAAAAAACCTCTGTGACAGAGAGAAAAGAAAGTGATCTCAATTGTTTCGTTCAACCGCTTTCGACCCTAAAAAAGCACCACTGTTTACAATTGAATGCGTCTAGTTATAATACCGCCCATGCTGATTTCGGCTACGGTGGCTGTTTTATTTTCCGATAACTACCTATAGGTTACGGGCGTGTGCTCTGATGTGGCTAATGTAACCTTGACTGTAAAGGTACGTGCACAGTACGGACTCGTTTGAATGCCATTGTGGTAATGATATTGTAGGGTGTATGTTGGAGTGTGGTTTACTCTTGAGGTGATCTTACCTACTGTTGAGATCTCTCTTCTGCTGGTCTTCAAAGTCATAAACATTTTGTTTAACCAAACGCCTCCAAACAGGTCTATCCTTTGTTGCACAATCCAGAAAAACCTCGATTACGCAGACATTGGCCCTCCGCAGGAAATCCGTGTTTCTAACATGGTCGGACCATTTGATGTTTAAGATATCGCGGAGGCACATCGGTCTAATGCGCGTATGTGTCTCCTATACACGCACCACTTCTCAGAGGAGTACAGGACGTTTGGCAAGACGATGGCCATGTACACGTTGATCTTCGTTTGTAGGATGACGTCGTGTGAGCAGAATACCTTCTCCCGTAGTCTGCCAAACACTGCTGACCTCCAGGTCACCTTTACTTGTTAAGGGCTAGGTTAAAAAGTTTACCCTCAGTGCGGAAACGGAGATGAATGCCGCTGGCATTGTACTTAAAGTATCTCCCACAACAACCGCAAAATATAGGGCAAAGTGGTGCTGTAAGTACCCAGCTTGAGATCATTAGAGTGCTTACAATCTTTTGGCACCTGAAAGAAATTGATAGGGGGGCGTTGTTAGTAGACATTTGTGAAATTGTCACAGAAATTTTATTGATAAAATTAAATTATAACACATCCATCCTTCTGGGTAGCCCCAGGTGATTTCGGGTGAATTCCGACGGGTCAATCTTAACGGCAACACAACAACGCAAGTGGTCGGGTAGGAGACGGATCAATCTGATGAACTTTTCTGTCCACCCAAGCTTTTGCAGTACCGATCAGTCGAGGGCTTTTTCCAAGTCCACGAAACAGAGGACCAGTGGTTGCGATTGTTCTTTGCACTTTTCTTGAAGTTGCCGAATCCGAGAAGATTCGGAACGAAACTCAAATTGGGTCTCGGGTAGTGTTTTTTTGGTCAATTTCACTAACCTGTTCAGAAGGACTCTCGCGAAGATCTTCCTTGAAGCCGATAACTGTAGGAAATGAACGAATGCCTTTGTCTTTGAACAGTGTACAGATGTTAGATACAGTAAAAGTGTCTAATCAGCCCTAGGTGGTTAAGGTGTCTGGTAATAGAGATTTAAGGAAGAAGATACATTACGTGCGCAAAAAGTAAGCATACCTAAGGGCAGGAGGATGTTTTTTTTAGAAAATGAGAAAATACCTCCCGGACATTGCAAAATTAACGACTAGTAACTCGGATACCACCACAACATCTGTGTTTTCTCGTAAGTTCCTAGAAACTCATCCCATACTCAATGTCTCTAATTATTCCCTCAATGAACGTATTAACTCTTGCAGGTGAAGACCATCGTGAAGACGCTGGCGGCGGCGGCGGAAGCCGAGGCCGAGGCAGAGGCGCGTGCGCAGGCCGAGGAGCAACAAGGCGAGGTGCGGTCCGACCTCGCCCATGCGCCGCGCGCTCCTCGCACGCTGCTGCTGCCTCAGGACATGCCCATGCCCTCAGACGAGAGGCCGCACTGTAAGTACCCAGCTTGAGATCATTCATACGTAGAGTGCTACAAGGATTTTTTGGCGCCTGAATGACATTGACAGGAGGGCGTGAAATTGTCACAGAATTTGGATTGACAAAAGTAAATGACGGCGTTAGTTCCGATTTCGGCCACACGCCAAATGAACCTGACAGTATGCAGTTGTCTACTGCACCTGCATTAATTAACTGCAAACATGAGTGTGTGTAGGTATCCGAAGGTAGATTTACAATCGGATACTAGTTAATATTAGTTAGGTATCATTTCACTGCAGCTTTCATGGATCCGCTAACTAACTTTGTAGGTAGAATTTACAAAAATAATGGTGTGAGCGGAACTGTCCAAATGACTTCGGAGAGATACATGAAATTGTGTATTTCACTACAGTGAGCTGGTTTCCTAGATATGCTCGCTGCGGTGAAAACCATAGCTTTATTATTACGTGGAAAACATCCTTTCATGACTTCATATTATTGAAGCAAAATACAATTCAATCTGCATTCAGAGAATTCTGCACGTTCGTAGAAATTTCCAGATAAACACAATTTGAATTTATATTATTATGATACGAGCACACAAGTTGACTTGCTCTTATGTTATTGAAACTGTGTTAAATAAAATCTTGCCATAAATTGTATTTCTAACTGAAACGTTAGGTTAATAGAATACATGAGACTGGGCAGTACTGAAAGTTTAATTAACATTAATAAAAATGAAAAAAACTAATTGTCAAAAAAAATACCTTTAGCAAAGGAGAACTTGAACTGTCATTAATTAACCACGTCTCAGGTCATGTCTGCTCATGTAAACATGTCTAGATAAGCCTGTCTGAGAGTCTGCTAAGTTGTAGCTCAACATATTTCTAAGCTTGTTAAAAGTTCAACCTCGTTCGTGATTTAACGAGATTAGGTATAATAATACTTTTAACGTCGAAACACAAGCCACGTGCATATTGCATTAATTAAATATGCATATTAATTAAATATGCGCGATGCTTAAGCTTCAACGTTGTGTGTGTGTGTTTTTTATCACTGATAAAACATGAGATAATAATTAACAATAACAAATCTAATACATCAAACATTTTCATCAAATAACATCATATTTGTCTATTTTCCCAAACACTTATTCAGCAAGCAGGATTATAGTGGTCATTCATGCAATGTTTCCTTGAACAAAATGAATGAATAGACACGAAGTCTACCACAAAAACACATGAGTCACATCAGTTCCAATACATAAGTGTCACGGGTCTACGTAACAGGTACCAACTCGTATAAAGTTCAGGTGAGGTACTTGTAGAATGTAGGTACATGCTGAAGAGTCGAAGATTCGCTGAAGATTCGTGCATAATTTAATGCTGGTGCCAAAGGACGCTCTAACATTTCAGATCGCTAGGCTAAGTTCCTAAAAGTAAATTATGTACAAAGTTTTTATCTTATCTACCTAAAAATAATCGAGCTCATCAAAATTGTTTATTCGTACGATATATTCGAACGGCACGTGCAAAGGGATTTTATTTAGGTGGGTAACTATGTCAATTTACTGTCACTTAATAAAACATACCTATTTAAAGTAAGTATATCTCGTAATCTTCTTGTCGAGAGCCTTGTTTCAGTAATTATGGAACAGTAATTTGCAATCAATAGAAATTGAACACGTAATTATACTGTTGTATATACAAAAAAATAGTAATTAATGACTTATAATTCATACAGGATGCAAATAATAATGTTTATTGTATTTTCCATTTAGAGTTAGTCAACAAAATCATAGCTAAGTGACGACACAGGCATCGTAGAAAATGCGTAGTATACAGTAACCCAGTTAAGTTGACGTCGATGCACGTAATTTCCAGTTATTGGGACGTTCTTGCACTCACTGATTCCTCATTATTGCTAATTAATTCAGGTCAATAGTGTTTACTGACCTGGTTGAGTCTCAACGTATCTTGCTGTTGATCTTGCCCTAATTTGTATACAAGAGCAATAGAGAATGGGTAGGTACCCCACAGGTATGGGATCGTAAAGTGTTTAACACTCACGGTTCCCGTCTATTTATATTCTTACAGATGACTGTCGTAATACTCTATGCGATGCCGAGCCACTGAAATGACACCGTGTCTTATGTTGTTGCAGATCTGCAGCCCCGTTCAGTCCGTAGCGTGGACGCTTTGGTGAACAGCGAAAAGCGCGTGAAGCGCTGCGCGTGCAGCTGCGGCCCGTAGAGGCGTACCATGCGCCTGCGCACCGCGCTGTCGTAGCGCACACGCGCTTCTCTCCGTCCATTTTTCAATCTCCAATACCTATTCTGTAACAGTTAATGAAACCTGTTAGTTACTAACGGCTTATCTCTAACATTTCTGTAAATAAAGTTGTTAATCCATGAGCTTCCGATGATGGTTTTTAATTACCTATCGCTGCATAGAGGTTGTATTTATGGGAAATTTTAATGTTTGTTAAATAATTATAAATTTTATAGTTAGTTTGTTTCCTGTTTCGATGTACCTATGAATTTATTTTACGGAATTTTTACTTGAGAATACAATATGTATGGTATAATAATAGTTTTTAACATTAGGTTCGTTTGTATGTATAGGTGCATACGCACATGTTGTAACTGTGGGGGTAGTAGGAGGAGGTCAGCGATGCAATGTCCATCTGCAGATTTATTCACATCCTGGAACACACTCTGTTCTGTTTGTTGTAAATTGGTTTACGAGAAAATAGCTCTGATTTGTTTAGAAAAGAATATTTGCATTTGTTTGGGGTAAAAATATAAATGCATTTACTTCTGAAGGAACTCTTAAACCTTGTTTGCATACATTGCTCCTTAATTAACTAGTGAGGTGAAATTGTAAAATTAAAATCAAACTTGTATTCTATTATTGTGATCCTAAATTAAATTTGTACTAGTTTTATTTGACTGAAAGTTTTATTTGACCGCTTGTATTGACAGACCTAATTGTGTTCACAATTGTCAAAATAATGGACATACATCCTATACAATTAACTCAATGTACATTTGATATTTACTCTCCAGCATCAAGCATTAAAAAACATCAATACGGCCCTCGATAGACACAGCATAGACTAGACACTGAGCTGATGGATCACCAATATGTTCAAACTGAGAGCCGTACAAGTCACAGTCTGAACGACACTACAAGGGCCATTGTGGCGAAGGGTTGCCCGCAAGGGGCCATTTCTATGGAACCTAGTTGTAGACAGCCTCATCAAAACGCTCAACGATAGAGGCTACGCCGATGACTTAACCATAATAAAAAATGATACCCACGAGGGATTCCTATGCAACTTCATGCACCAAGCCTTGAAATTAGTAGAGGACTGGTGCGACAAACTTCACAAAGAAAAGAAAACCGATGACTTTACAACTCGCATGATTTTTCGGAACCCGCCTATCAACCGAAACCAAATATCTGGGCATCTCTTTGGACAAACAACTGAACTCGGAAAAACACACCAAATACATCACTACAAGGGCGTGCATATCTTTGTGACAGTGCAACCGAATGCTTGGCAGGAGCAGAGGGATTAGCCCCAAGGTCCCCTACTGGTTATACACCACAGTGTTCCGACCATTAATCACATATGGATCACTAGTCTAGTGGCCCAGGACCGATCTGAGCACAACCCAAAAATACCTCTAAAACACTGCTGCTCTACAGGCAATGCTTGGACTGCAACCCCTACACCTCGCTAGTCGTCGGGAGGCAGCCCTGGCAGACTTCAGGCTCTATACGTCAGGAGCTCTAAGCAAAGACTCTGGAATCAAGCACGGACGTATCAAAGACGATGCGATAAAATGGCAACCAATGATGACATCAGCCTGTGTTAGAGCCCCGAAACAACACTACTTTCAAAAACCCTACGACATAATACTCACAGAGGAACAGTGCGACTACTCAGGCCCGAAAGAGCTGAGAGTATAAACTGACGGATCACAGACCGACTCTGGAACCAGAGTCGGAGTTTTCTCACACGACCTTAACATAAACATGGCGGCACCAGGCGGAATGTGTGGGCATCATACAAGCGGTGTATACCATAGAAGCCAGGAGAGTTATGGACACCCATATACGTATCCTCTCCGACAGTGCCTCAGTCCACCAATCCCTTGGGAAAAAAACTAATATCTCAAGTCTAACATTAGAATGTCACTGAATGCACTAGAACGAGTAACGGTATCTAACCGCATTACAGTGACACTACAATGGATAAAAGGACATAGCGGATCAGTAGGTAATGACGCACTTGACGAATTGGCTATTACACTATATATAGATGGCCAGAAGAGCATCTAGCACAGCAGTCTGCGGCACGAAATGTATCATACCCATCCCCTTCAACCAGATACACACAAGCGAAGTGCTGGTCGACCTCAACACCGGGCTGCAGGCAGTCCAGGGATGCTATGCCATCCTTAGAAGGCAAGCTAACTAGACGTTTATTACGCCTGGACAGGAATGGCCTGCGCCTGGTGACGGGAACCATCACAGGACACTGTTCGCTAAACAAACACTTCTACACAATAGGTTTAATAACGGACAGACCTATTTTAGTGCACAGGCGTTATCCAGATTAGGACAGAAACCGTCGGGACACCCATATCGTACACATACATATGTTCTTAACAGACCAGGAGATTTGATCAACTTCTGGAGGGAGGTGGGCTGTTTGGAATAGCCACTGACGGCCACCGTGGCCCACGCATGATGGTCCACTTGAAAGACTAAGTGCGGAAACCAAACCCTATAACGCATATAACATATTTATAACAAATTTGCTCGTATAGGGTCTCTTATTTCAACAATATCAATATCGTAATGTATATCATTGTGTACTAGTGCGTTATTGTTATGTAAAACGCACGGTTTATCAAGATGATCCGTCTAAAACGAACGGTATTTTTTTAAACTAGCTGTTTTTATGTCAGAAAAGTGGTTAACATTTCATGAATAAAATTAACTTTGGGAGATAAAATAGATTTATTTATTTATTAGTAATACGGGCTATTTTTGAGCCTTTGCCTTAAAAAAACGCTCATTTGGCCATGTGAGTAAAAAGTCGAAAGTATTTTCGGCTGACAATGTCAAGAAGTTCCTAAAAGAAGCTCCGGGTTGCCGATATTTGGCAACAAAGGTCAGTTGAAACTAAATTATTGTTATTTACTTCTTTCACTTTCGTATTTCTTTACAATATAGGTGGTTATTACGCTGTTTTTAACTCTTTTCAGGCTGTATTAATATTCGTTATAAATGGTGCATGAAGACGTTAAGAGTTGGCTAACATCGCCATGATGCCATATACCATCACTAATGATGTCGAGAACCATGGGCGGGTTCTTCTTGTCCAGGTCAAAACCACAAAAAATAAAATTCCAAGATCGTTCACAATACAGGGGCCTTTTCACGACATAGTGAAGAAATGCGATAGATAAGTGTCTGGCAGTATTATTGGACATAAAAAAAGCCATTGACACAGTCTGTGTCCCTACACTTTTACACGGGCTTGAAGGCATCGGCGTAAGAGGAATACCGCTTAAATTTTTTTAAAGAATACCTAAACGAACGCAGATATGTGGTAAAAATAGGGTCAGTCACGAGTTCCGAAGAAATAGTCACATACGGAGTAGGACTAGGTAGTGTGCTCGGTCCGACGCTGTTTCTCATCTATATAAACAGCCTATGCAACATGAGAATCGGCGCAGCTCGCATATTCTCCTATGCAGACGATACAGCAATTGTTTTCTCGGGAGAAACATGGAACAGCGTCGGTCACACCGCCGAGCGTGGCTTGTCTACAATGGCTACCTGTCTCGAAAGTAACCTTATAACGTTGAATGTTTAAAGACTAATTACATTTATTTCTCCATTGATAATCGTACTCAGCCATCTCAAGATCTCCAGATTAAAATACACACCTGCTCTGAACTGATAATGAATAGAGTCAGGAAATTAATCTGGACCTTCAAATCTCTTCCCCACGTAGCCACTAAAGATCTTATCCAACAAATTTATGTGTCTCTGGGTCAATCCATATTGACGTACTGTTTGCCAATCTGGGGTGGAGCATCGAAGACAAAGTTTTTAGAACTAGAGAGGGCGCAGAGGGCTTTACTAAAAGTCATGTACTTTAAACCACTAATATTCCCCACCGAAACCTCATACTTAACTTCGAACCTCTTGTCAGTCAGAAAGCTCTATGTCCTGCTTATAACTCTGAAGAAGCATAAATCCCTCCCCTTCGTCACTCCCAGGACACAAACTAGGAGGAAGAATAAAGTAGCTCCAGAAACCCTAGTCAAAACTACATTTGCTACAAGACAATACACAAAGCAATCTTCTCACTTATACAATTCACTCAATAAAATTTTCTTCATACTTCATACTTCATACCCTATGACATATAGCGATTGCAAAAAGACACTCACTGAATGGTTGAAGAGCAAAACTTACGAAGCAATCTAGGCTATGCTCCATAGAATCACATATTTCCCAAAATACGTAAAATTTAAACATCACACAAATCACACTTTCCACACCAACATTTACAACCCTACATCACACACGCCGCCAACTTACATATACACACGTAACACTGTGCGCATTCCTTATACCTTAATTTTATTAGTTTTTGTATTGATAAAAACTATTAGCATGCTTTCAAAATTATCTATTGTTTATTTTTTCACACATAAGTATATAAAATGTTAACTGGAACGGAAGAGCGGAACCACCTCATACAAGCAAAATCTTTGCTCAAAAGGTGACTCCAAACGCATGTAACTGTAATTTACATAAGTTGATGTTTTTTTTGTATTTTTTTTTATTACGAAGTGTTTCGTTCATAAAAAACGATGTCTAACAGATTTTTTCAAAATTACCAATTGGTAAATGCACTAGCCAACCCATTGGCATAAATAAATTTGGAGCAATGCCGAAACAATTTGCCACTTTCTTAAATTTGGATTATCCACATGAATACATCGGGCACAGTTTCAGAAGGTCCTCGGCTACATTGCTCGCCGATTCAGGTGCGAACTTATTGACAATAAAACGCCACGGAGGGTGATAAATGATGATAAATTATTTTATTTTCTGTAAATAGGTTTGTACAAACACTTTTACACGTCAATCATATTTTAAAAACTAGGTGAGATCGGCATTTCCTATCTGACTATTCTGAAAAAGAAACGCCGAAACAAACTCAGAGGTCACAGTCTCTTTTAAGGTCCAGACATAATCTTGGTCAGGTCATGTGAAGACCATGTGGATTGATATCTGAAATGGTCTTTTGAGGAAAGAACCACACAGAATGAGTGGACCTGTCCAGTCAGTGCACGCATTTGTCAGTTGTCATGCAGCTCAACACAGAACTAAAGGAGCTAAACGATTCGACGAACATTACCAAAGAAAGGACATTTGGGTAGGCCGCATAAATTACTCAAATTGCCAGACCATGATTATAACTAATAATACAAAAAAAATGCATTAAAAAAAAAAACAACAAATCCACAATGTCTTCACATTCACAATAATTAAAATAGTATAATCCTTTACAAAGTAAATGTCATTGCATATATAAAGTGCATCAATGTCAAAGTGTAAATAAAAATATGAAAATAATCTTGGTCATATCATATGAGGACTATGTAGACTGGTGTCTGAAATGGTCTTTTGAGGAAAGAACCACACGGATTTGAGTGGACCTGTCCAGTCAGTGCACGCATTTGTCAATCATCGTGCAGCTCAACTCAGAACTAAGGAGCTCAACGATCCGACGAACAATACAAAAGAAAGGACATTTGGGGAGGCCGCGTAAAGTACTCAAACAGCCAGACCTTCATCATTAAAAGAAGAAAAAATGCAATGACCCACATAGTCCTCACATTCACAAAAATTAAAACAATATTATACTTTATACAGTAAATATATACATGTCATTGTTTAGATAAAAAGGTACGTATATAGAAAAAAACATTAAAAGAAAAAAAAGTAAAAATAGCAAATTACACATCAATTATGTCTGTGTAAACTTATTGGAGCAGCTCAATCCCAAGCCTTCTTGTCCTCAATATAGTCCTTGACAGTATAATAGGCTTTCTGGCATAATTTCCGCTTTATGAAAGATTTAAATTTATTAAGGCTTAGGGCTTAGGAGCCAGCCCTCGCATATGGCTCGGGCTAGCAATATCGCCACGGCTGTAATTTTCAACTTACCGCACTTATATCATAATGTACTAATACCTACTCTTATATATAATAATAAATAAAGGCACGGGAGTTTAAAATTTTCAGTGCCGCAAGTCCTCCTGGTGGGCTCACTCGAGTCGCAATTGGAATGCCGGTAGCCCTCCTGGAGGCACATTTTATATAAACATAACATACATAAACAAAACATCACGCCTTGTATCCCCGAAGGGTTGGGCAGAGGTATACCTATAGTACACCCACATTTCGCCAGTTAGGTTTTTAAGTCCCATGTAATAGACTCCGGGCTGCTACTGAGAAATTCCAGTAAGAAAAACTCAATAACACGTAGCCCGACCTGGGAATCGAACCCAGGACCTCATGGTCAGCAGTAGGTAGCGATTGCGACCACTAGACCAACGAGGCAGTCACATTTTATATAAAAGTAGGTTTTTCATAGCAAATACTGCGTTCCAAAATATGAAAAGAAAACAGTTGTATATATGTTATTAAGATACATTAGTTTACCAACGCGTAAACTAATGAATCTTATTAATCGTTTCAGGAAATACGGGCCGTGTTTCAGGGATGGAAAATCATTTTCCCGGTTACAAATATTCAATAAAAACATTTATTTTGAAATAATGAACGCTAAAGAACGTTTATTATGAAATAAAGAAAAAGGTGAGTTATGGTGCGACTTCGTTTGTATGTCACAGCTGCTTATTTTTACTACTAATACAAAAACTAAATACCTTTGTATACCTACATTTATTCTTGAAAGGAATTAATAATATATTTATTCGTATTAATAATAAATGAAGGCGAGGCAGAGGCCTGATGGCCGAAAGTCTCGATCAACATCTCTCGAGGCTTTCGTTAGGCGGTTGGATCAAGTGCCTGATTCAGAAGGCAGTACTCCTCGAGAGAAAGGCTCGCATCGTGAGAAAGTTCCTGTCTTTTGAGCCCTAAACACCGGTAGCTTGAACCCTGCTCCCGATATCAGTGGACCACACTTTTTTATATTTTCAATAAAAATATTTTAAAATGTACTAAAATAAGTACAAAAATGACTAAAGCCAGATTAACCCAGGTAATACTCAACTAAAATGTTGACAGGCGGCATACTTAGCAGAATGTTTAGTAAATACTTTGCCTCAAGACGTTTTCATACACGCCTTGAATGCGCGTCAAATTGCTTTTATTACGTAATTTAATTCAAGTCTTGTTTCTTTCTTTTGTGAAGATGTGAAGTAATATGAACACGAATTGCTGTCTGTGTGATTATGGATAAATTACCGTTGTTAGTTTATGGTGAAGAATGAACCCATTGATAAATGACGTTCACAGCTTATATCGTTTGTTGATAAAAAACAAAACAAGTTTCATTCAATGGATCAACACCGCGCGTGTATACCAAAAACACGTAATTTTTAAATTGTTTTATTATTCGGTTATCCTTTTCTCTTGTTTCCTACTACGTTATTTGTGTGTAAATGATAGGTAGGTACGGGATATATACAACCACAAAGTTTTAGACCCACAATATTTAACAAATAAAGTCTTTGATTTTGTACCTATGATGAACTTGCTCTAGTTGCCTAGAGGCTCCCTAATCCGAAAACTGATACACGCAATTGGTGAACTCGATTGTGTTTACCTACTCTTATCCCCTTCTCAAGAGTATCGATCGACTTCCAATAGTTAGCTTTCAATGACATTCGATGTGACTGAATTTCAGTATTGTTTAAGGAGCTTAAGTTATATCAGTTGTCAGAAAATCGGCTCCGGAATGCTTGTTACCCAACGGCAAGTAGTTTGTGGTCACTGCGTAGGTCTTGATGTAGGTACCCAAAATCGATCGCTCATCGGTACTCAGCTTGCAAAGCAGTCGAGTGATGTTAGCCTTAAACCATGATGTCACGATTTTTATCCAAACACTCGATGGGACTTAGTGCGTGATGCAGTAAGCGCCGCAACTCGGAACCTAGTGTAAACTGGGATTTAGATAAATAATTCAATCACGATAAAGAATTACATGTATATATATATATCTGCCTTTTGACATGATCCATTCATTCATTCATTTGAAAAGAATCTTCTGTGCACAGAAGATTCTTTTTTATTCATAATGCAATGAGCTTGGAACTTCCGAGTTGCCCATTACAAGTTGTATGTTGCCGGCAATTGAATGTGCGTCACAGTTTCGGTATACTTTGAACAGGCGCATGATTTCTCTCTGGTCGTGTTGGATTGCATGCCGTCCAATAGGACTGTAAGAGTGAGGGAAGAGAGAGTGCACCTCTGTCTGTGCACACACTTGTGGACTATAATAATATATCCCGCGCCATAGGCTAGTTAAGTTGAGATTGGCCGCCATGACCGAAATACGCTCTGGAAGACTATTATTATCATACTTTGATAGACGTTCCTGCATGCACCCTTTATTACTAGTTGGCCGTCACTAACGCCTTGCTACATTTCTACCGCCAGACAGGGATTACATCGAGTTGTCTCAGACGTTCAGTCACCCATCATAACCGCTCTGAGATAAAGAGAAGGAGTTCAAAGTGCTACGCACTTAACGCGCTACTTGAAGAGAGCAATGTGTTCTACAATGAAGTAGAGGCTTTTATCTTTCTTTCTGTTATCATAAATGTTCAATATTGTAGTAATTTCATAGATCTAGTATAGTATATAATGCATTTAAAATCAAATACTTACTTACCGTGTACTTTAAATGTCTAAATATAAACCGTTATGTTGAAACCCTACCAGATTGTGGATTGCAAAAGCAAAATGTTAATTATCACTTCCAACTAAGTACTCAAAAACTGGAAATTTGGTTTTAATTGAATCGTCGTGTGGTTGACCAGTGAACACTAATTATTATGTGGTTCGAACGGGTCAAAGAGATCTGGAAATATAGACTAAAAGGGTACCTACAGCCCGCCATTATTGCAAGCTAGGATTTAATTAAATGAAAATGTGTAATCGAAAGTAGGTTTACACTTGACACGACAGTACGTTAACATTGGGTGGTAGGTAATTTCATTTATTTAAGTACTTGATTCATCTACGTTGATGCTGTGATTCGATGCATCTCAGATTTCATAAACTGTATAATACTGTCATTGCTGCAAAGTTATAACCACAATAAAAATATTCTAGTACCTTTAGTAAACAGAGAGGGGTAGGTAGTATCGCACAGTTCTCACAGACCTGTTTCCTGTTTCCTTACAAAGACGATTGCCCCCTGTTCAAGGGAAACTGTTACAAGAGCCGTTTGTTAAAGTGTAAGTACCTCGCTCAATATCGTTACGTAAGAGAATTACGAGAAGGAAGGTGCTCGGTTCTGTTACCATTTCCTAGTGCCAGCATTATCCTGCACATTTTAACAAGACAAGCATTGTATAGGACTTAAAATACTATGTTGTTGCACTGCAGAATTTATCGAAAAAAAAGAGCTCTGACGTAGTTATGGACATAAACTAGAGTTTTGTTTAGTGTTTATTAATTATGTGTATCAGGTATCTATAATGCAAATACATAAAAGTATTTGTAATGCAACATGAAATGTAACACACGTTCGTCTAGTTGTTTTGTTTCATTTTGCATATATTTGGATGGCATGTTTATTTCAACGTATCTTTTCATGTTACGTTACCATTACTTGAAGATAATCAAAATATTGGGCGATTCAAGCAAGAATAAAAGCCTGCGTCTATTATAGAAGTCTGTAGCCTAAGGAAAATAAATAAATTCAAACGACATTTGGTGTTAAATAAATTATATTTAATATAGGTACGAGTATTAGTCGCGAGCCACTAAGGCAGTTACACAGTAACATTAGTTATAAGTTAAAACCACTCACACACAATTCAATCGCAAAACTGGGAAGGGGAATGTTTTAACATTTCATATTAACATCAGCTAAACTATAGTCAGGTAATGTTCTCGAAGACTGTGTCTTATTTTTGTAACTTAACATCAATAGAACGATATATAAAACAAGAATCAAGAAATTCATGAGGAAACCAGATATATAACTTATGAGTAATGTTGTTAAGGATTTTAAACACCACAAGTCTATAACGTCCTTGGAAAACAAATAAACATTTATGGTCAAACAAAGTAAAAATGTAACGACTGCCAGACTCCTGGCAAACTGTCTTTTGTTATCTGACAACACTCTGTACACTATAGCTATGTAGAGCCCCGTGCCGATGAATATTAGCGGCCACCTGAATATACTGCAGATCAACAAGTTGACGTACCAGTTGCTCATTAAGTCGGCGATGATGACTGCCGTGCACGCCACGCTGATAGGGACCGGTATCAACCATGAACAAGACAGTACTCTATAAAAACTCATATGGCTTATTTTAACTAACACTATTATTAAACTGTTATACATATGTTTTATAAAAAAGAATACTAGTATAACTATAACAAAATCCATATAAATCTGAAGGCAATTTAATATATGAGTGACTACCTCGGTAATTGTTATATTACCCTGACATTCTAAAAACTTAAATGTAAATATAATCCTTTTAATAAATCTGGCAAAAGTTAGTTGCATTAACATTTGATTTCTATAATTTCTTCTCCATCGTGGCAACTTGATAGCTGCGAAAATTGATATTATTAACTCTAGAGTCGTCATAACCAGTTCGATCACGACAAAAGTCTCAAATATTGAGTTTTCACTGTACAGCGAACTTTCTAGTCCAAAACTGTTGGGGGCACTTGCATTGGCGGCAAACTGTTCTTCTGCAGCGCTTGATGGTAACAATTGACTTTTATTGAACGGCGTGCCCGCGGCCGTCGACGCTGCCGTCGTCAGTAAATCAGTAACAGTGTCTGTGATATTGTCGATATCAATCGATGGCACAATTTCCGTCGACATTTTGACCACATGGATGTATTTTACTATTTCACTATTTATCACATCAAATGTGTTGTGTTTGTCCTAAAGGCAGTAGACGGACTGGCGGTTAAAGTAATACTGTCATGTGAAACGGGAAATAACAACTTACATAGGTATATATTATTCATATGTAAATGATACAACAACTTATTGGAATTTGCGGTTAGCAGACGTCATAGCGGTGGGCGTGAAATACCCGAGGATGAGTTACTTCCATTCGTTATTGAATAGTCTTTATTCATTTTCAGAAGATATATTATTTACTAGCTTTTGCTCGTCGCTTCTCCCGCGTCGGCATCGGGATATATCCCACGGGAACGTATTACCGGGATTAAAAGTACCCTAAGTGTTAATCCAGGTTGTGAACTGTGCTGTGAAATTTCATCCAAATCGGCTCCGCCGTTTTGCGCCTATCCGGAACATACACCCAGACAAACCGACAAATAAAAACCATGTTTTCGTCAAAACTGTACATTTGAACGAGTCTGTTCAAATGTACAGTTTTGACATCGTTACCATGTTATTATCGAATTCCGTTCAGTGGTTTAGGCGTGAAAAGGTACATACTTACTTTCGAATTAAAATATTAAGTTACTTTCAACAGAGGTAAACAGAGGAAGTTATTTTCTTGTGTTTGGAATTGAATAGCCTGCGAGCTACCTTTGATATCAAATTCTATTTCATATTTATCTCAACCACGTTGCTGACCATGCAATCGTGTTTTTTTTTTAGATGTGTTTTGTTTTACTAGGTAAACAGGAAGAATACATATTATGTTAAAATAAGGGTACTACAGGTGCTAAACGCAAGTTTTAAAATGCCTTAAAGTATGTGGCGGCATCTACACCGCCACATGCGAACAACACATCACACAAATCCTGCATCGCGCAATCAAAGTTTTCCGCGCAGCTAGCATATATACAACTTCCCGACAACAATCATTGGGCAGTTGCCCACTAGATAAGACATCCATCTGGTCGGAGGATCCTCCCTTTTCCTATAGTATGAGTGAACTTTACACCCTGTTCATCATATCTCTCCAAGTATATGATCCACTGCAGTAGATAAAATCAGAAAAATATATACCGTCAAATTAACCAAGAAGATATTGTATGTTTTGGTTCGTATTTTTCTTCTGCAGTAGGAAATTTGTTTGAATGATTTAGAATACTTAATGTAAAAGTAAGTAATAAGTTTTAGTAATGCCAACAGTAGACTTCGTTGTCCTGCTGAAGCTTTTTCGACCAATGTATTTCCAGAATGCTGCCACAATGCTCATTAGGTTGTGTCTAAAGTAAATAGGAAATTTGGAAAAAACGTCAACATTTTACTTGAAAGCACTTTCTTCAAAGCCACACACAAGTAAAAGTGGGTATTTTGCAAACGAAATAACTGTGAAACTCGGCACTTTTCCTTAAGAAGACCTTTAACTGCGCCATATAAACATGGCTGGCATTGCTTCGCGTAAAGGGTCCCTGCGAAAGCAGTGCGATCAATAGGTTTAAAATATGGGTCAAGCTCAGTGCGAGTCCTATTCTACAGAGCGCAGTGCACAGTGCTCACCTGTGCCGCGGCTTTCAATACACACTGTGGCCAATACTTACTGCACTCTCGATACGTTTGCTATAAATACATAATTTACTTCGTGTATTTGGGTAAAAATCGAGTATTTGGGTAGCGCGTTCATTAACAAATGCGCATAAACGGCAAACCACAGAGCTTGATAGAAGTATTCTCCTTTTGGCCAACATGGGGACAAATAATAGGGACATTCTTTGTTCTTGTGAATTAGGAGAGGATGGACTGCTACTTTCAGTTATAAACATCGATCTTCTACGCTGGCTGGTTGCTCAACATTATCATTCACGATTCTCAACTCAAACTCAAATTCAAAGCATTTATTTCAATTAAACCATTTACTTACAGGCACTTTTGAATTGTCAAGGAGTCGGTCAGTCAGAAATATGAAGCTAGTTGCCCATTCCAAAGCGTATTAGGTACATATGGAGAATAACAGGCAGTTCTTCTCAATCACTTCACTTCAGTAGTCTAGTAGTCCGGTATTCTCTGAAGATTGACTGGCGACTTATAACTACGCAGTGTAATAGTTAATACTACCTATAGTCATATAGCTACGTTTATTGTTATTCCAATAAGTGCTTGATACCGATATTGTAGTCCGGGTCATCCCGGCTAATCTGTTAGGGATCAAATTGATACAACATTGTTGTTGTGCCAGCAATGGGAGGGTTTTCGCAGATATTAAATTGTCTTCGTAACCTATTATACCTACCTACAATTTACGGACAAAGTTAACTAACGATTGAAAGCTCGCGTTGCATATACAACGCCGTTGAAACTATTTCCCAAAAATTTCAGCATAAGCGGATAACAGATCGTTTTAGTGAAATTGTTAAGCCCAATTTTCAAAACTAATGCGGTAAGTATCTACCTATTGATTATTTCAGTTCAAAGGAATTATCTCGCATGTAGGCAGAGTATTTTGTGTTTTTATACCGATTGCAATTAATCAAAAATATAGGAATGAAAATGTTCTTACTTGCAAAGTAAAGGCTCAAACAACGTATAAATCAGTAGTGGCTAGTTATAGGGTAAACATTTTAAGTTGGCAGGAAGTGGGTTCTCGGTACTATGTAAGTCTAACGATTCCACGGTAGTAGTAAATATAGAAGGTCTGTTACAAACACAGCAATAACAATTTTATCTATCCACGTTTGTTTATCTAAGTTCAGAACAAGAAAGACGTTTAAGAAGAGAGTGTAAAAGTAAGATAAGAAAACTTGCTTTTAAACATTCATCAAATGACACATGCACGCACGCAGCGTCTGGAAATTGAAAACAAACGTGACGCACGTGTGACTGACGACAAACGTAGGAAGTCAAGAATTAGGAGTCATGTGACTGATTAACTGAACTCCGCTCCGCCACACTGATAACAGAAATAATATAACTAAACCGTAAATAGTAACAAATACGCGATATCTTATTACATCCATAAGCATAAATACCTAATTTTAAGTTACCAAATACTTAAATTTATTTTTATGTAAAAGGGCTGATGTTTTTAATTTTTTCAATCTAAAAAAAAAATTGTTCACAAATAGTGTAAAAGTTAATAAATTGCCCCGTTATAAACGTTTTAAATTGTTAGACAAGTTAAATTTATTTCACTGTAGAAGGGCTGATGTTTCTATTTTTCTCATCTCAAAAAAAATGTTGTTCACAAATAGGGTAAAAGATTAAAAAATTGCCAAGTTATAAACGTTTTAAATTACAACGACAGCACTAACGTAGAAATGACGTCACCACTTTGTAACTTCATACTGGGGCGCCGTAAATTGTCCGTACCGCGCGACAAGGACGGGAATTATCCCCTCTAAAAACTTTTAAACTGCGTATCTTTTTCATCGACATAACAGTTTTTTCGATTATCTCATTTTATCTACCTATGCCTTCTTTGAAATTACATAATTTTTACGAAAATTTTTAATAACTGTCATCATCCCTACTCCAGAACCTAGGATAATGGTCTTCATTGAATCAATCAAACAATCTGAATCATTTTGAATGATATTGCTAATCCATCGCTTCTATGTTAGAAAAATGTGTCTGCTCAAGAACCTCAAAATATCGCAATGAATGTTATTAAACTGGCAAAATGAAAGCGATTACTACTGATATTTTTCACTCATATGCACTGTTCATGGAAACAAATATATATTGTAAATCATCCTCAAACTGTAATGTAACCTAACTAACCTAACCTAACTTTGTATAATTCGTACTTACACCGTTGTCTTCAAAGTCTGTTCCCACTTTCTACAGATCAGCACCCTAATTGCGTAACACATTTTCGTAAACGATTACGACTAATCTGATTGATTTTGACAGTTCAACAACATTCATTGCGTTTTTTACATTGTTAAGCATATTTTTTATCGAACTATGAAGCAATGTATTAGCAATCTGTTTCAAAACGATTCAGATTCCGATTGATTCTGTATTACGCAATAAGGGTACTGGTCTTCTGCGCTTTCTTATGCAACGGAGTAGTGAAGTGGCCGTCACTTGCCACGCTCATTTCCGGTCGCCAATCGATAATCAGATCCATTGATGTGCACTCCGCTTAGATTGGATTTGCGACCTGTGGATATACGCCTTACTCCGACACGCACGTCTGTTTCCCTCACCTTATAATCTTTTCGACAATGTTATGATAGAAACAATTGTATTCAATATTTTATGATCTGTTTATGAAATTATGAATGAAATACCTATGTTGTAAGTGTGTGAGTAATCTTGAAGAAAACGTCAAATATCTTTCTGATAGCTGGGTAATATATGTACCTAACATATGTATCTATTCAGATTAATCTATAGGTATTAATAAATTCAACCATCTAAAATGTTTACGAATTCCCAATACCCTTAGGAGTCAGCGAATGTGTGAATGTAGGGATTTGACACAGTTCCAATCTAGGCTATAACATTTTTTTCAGAAAAATAGTTCGCCAGATCAAAGAGACCATTCGTTTCTCTATTTCTTTGTTTTTCTTTTTTGATCGACATTTACAATTTTTGATTCTCACGCGAATAAGTCCAAACCGATACAGACCCACTCTCGTGGGACAAAGGTTGCAGTCGTGTAAATTCCGTCGTGTTTTCCTTTTATTAAGTTTCATATCTTGAGTACATAATGTTCTGAACTCGTTCGTACTATCTACTCATTTTATCACATGTCATGTTTGATGAGTGATAACATTCAATATGTATTTTTATCGCCGAATTGTAATAAAGCTCAATGATGAAGGTTGGCTGTTTATAGCTTTTCAATGAACGTAATTTTCTCTGTTGTTGCTTCTGACGTACTTACCGACAGTGTTTTACGCGAATACTCAGAATTCGTATAACTTAATGCGAAATTTATGGCGTGTGTTAATTTACGCGCTCGTAACAAATACATCAGTTTGTGTGTCTGAGGGAGACAATCAGAAAGCTATTTACTAGGTTGTTTACTTAAATGTTTACCTACATCTGACACAGACCCTTGTTGGCATTGAATTGGAAACTTCGTGTTATAATGACGGGTTTATTAAATTAAAAGCTTGTACGAAAATTGTACCAAATACTCTGATATCTGTAATTCAATACAGTAAATTTGTTGTCATGATATAATTAAACAAATTGAATTTAGCAAAAGTTTATTATAGCTTTGTAATCAAAACTTGTGTGGTGGCTCAGTGCTTACGGCCCCGATTTACGAGTTCTCGGTCTTGGGTTCGAACCCAGATAAGCGATTTACGAGCGATGTGAGAGTTTTCCTTCACCGTTTTGAGACATAGTCAGGAAACTGGCATGTCCTGGAACCAAAAAATCGAAGACAAGTGAGATACGTGAGGCCTGTGTCCCAGCAGTGGGAACGTTATAGGCTGATTATGCTAATTAAAAACTTTAAGTATATTGACATAAATTGTCTACGATATTTTTTTACAACAAAACCATATTCCGCTGCTAACGATAATATCTGTAGGTATCCGCGGGAGATCGAAACGGATGAACCAGCGCTCAAATTAGTTGATTAATTGGATCTTGGACTCAGTCGCTGCTGGGGTTCGATAAGGCGCACCCTGACTGGGCGGTATAATCAAAATAGGTCCGTAGGCACACCTACATACATAAAATATTATTTCCTGTACTAACAAAATTAAGAAATTATACGAAAATTTACCGTTCCCTCCATAAATCCATCCGAAACTAGCATGACTAAAATTTAGAAAAAAAAAACGAAATTTGTTCATTACTTACAGATTACAGGAAAACCTATAAGATGTCTGTGGTCCTAAAACAAGTGGTAAATCTTTCAAACAGGCGCGTGAAAACTTACAAAATTGAGTTCTAAAATTTTATATTTTAGAACTCAATTTTTACCTACTCGTATTTGTCGTATCGAAATGATACACAATATACAGTGTATGTACATGTAGTTCCTAACAAAACTATAATTTGATATCTTGGAACTGATCTGATGATGGAACCAGGAAGTTGAGAGTGGAACTAGTCAGTGACTACAAGTAAACCCCTCGAGTTTGGTGTCATATGATTTGTTTTGATGACTCCAATATATTGCACTTGAAGTCGAGGGTCTGATGATCGAGCCAGGAGGTGGATAGTGAAACTCTTCCGTAACTACTCGTAAACCCCTCAAGTCTGTGCTCATATTATTTGTTTTAACGAGTCCAATAGATTGGGCTTGGTAGCGACTGTCTGATGATCGTGCCGAAGACGTGCAACCGCTCAAGTCATAACTTCGTTGGCTTCAGACTTTGCAACTTAATGAAGAATATACTAGATTAAATAATAAAAACATTTGCTAAAAAACACGATTTTATCACGCATAAAAATTTATTTAATAAATGATTTTTTTTCTGTAAGTAGGTTTGTACAAACACTTTTACACGTCAATCATATTTTAAAAACTAGATGAGATCGGCGTTTCCTATCTGACTACTCTGAGAAGAAAAGCCGAAACAAACTCAGAGGTCACAGTCACTTTTAAAGTCCAGACATAATCTTGGTCACACCATGTGAAGACCATGTAGATTGGTGTCTGAAATAGCCTTTTGAGGAAAGAACCATACAGAATGAGAGGACCTGTCCAGTCAGTGCGCGCATTTGTCAGTACCTAATCATGCAGCTAACACAGTACTTAAGGAGCTCAACGATTCGAAGAACATTACAAAAGAAAGGACATTTGGGTAGGCCGCATTAAGTACTCAAACTGCCAGACCATTATTAAAACTTACAAAAAAAAAACACAACAACATAGTACCCACATTCACAAAAATTTAAATTAAATTATACTTTATACAGTAAATATTTACTGTATAGAGTATAATTTTACAAACATGTAAATATGTCATTGTTTTTATTAAAAAGGTACAAATATAGAAAACAAATTAAAATATTTATTTATTTATTTATCGTCCAATTTACATCTATCATTACAGAGTAACCTATTGCGATAGTGTACATATCCAAACACAGAATAACTTATTTTTATAATTACCTTTTGTAACTTTTAACAAATAATGCATTCTTTGTGAACTCACTCAGAGAACACACGGACCTATTCTCTGGACCTGCCAGAGAATAGGTCCGTGTGTGTCAATGTCAATGCCGCCTCACTTAAAAGATTAACTTTAAAAAAACATTAGATATGGAGTGAAACCAACGGCCACTAACTTTTTGAGCAAAACATCATTATTTACTACATTGAATGCTTTTTTGAAATCGAAGTAAGCGGCATCATTTTGTCCACCACTGTCCACTGTTGGAACAAGATTAGCCATGTAGCTCAGGAGTTTGCTAGTAGTGCTTCTTGCTGGTCGAAACCCGTGCTGGACATCTGAAAGCTGGCCACTGACCTGTTGAAATATGCTCTTATGAATAGCCGCATCAAAAATCTTCGCCGGAGTCGACAGCACTGAGACAGGCCTGTAACCATCCATGGTCCTCCCTGACCCACCCTTTGGCGCCGGAACGACGAGGGTAATCTTCCATTTCTCCGGAAACAGCTTATCCAGACATTTATTATAAAATAAACATCAACATTATCTGTGTAAATTTATTGGAGCAGCTCATTCCCAAGCCTTTTTGTCTTCAAAATAGTCTTTGACAGTATACTAGGCTTTCTGGCATAGTTTCCGCTTTATAAAAGATTTGAATTTATAAAGGCTTAGTTTTTGAATGTGGTTAGGAAGTCTTTTATAACAACGTATACATATAAAGGAGCCACCTATTTTCTTGAGACTGGTAGTAGGCACAACAAATGTGTGTTTTAACAAACTAACTCATTATTCGTTGGCTATGAAGAAAGTTACTACTGACGTGCAAGAAATACCTTTTTCAGCAGACTGTGCTATATGCAATGGGCCGGCCATATTAGTCGTAGAACCGATGACCGTTGGGGTACACGTGTTCTTGAGTGAAGCGACGATCTTCGCAGGGTGGCTGGTAGCAGCTGGATGAGAGTTGCCGAGAGTCGAGCTGAACGTCGTGCAACTGAAGAGGTCTATGTCAAGCAGTGGACTGCTGTAGGCTTATGATGATGCTAGGAGTAATGATGGTTATGATTTTAACATGTCTGTGTAATATCAGTACAATATCACCGCTAAAATAAAAAGAAACAGAGCACCCTACGAAAAGAAATGAAATCCTACCAAAACATTTTATGTAAAGTAGATCACCAAGAATTCGTACTGTTCAAAAGTTATCAGGTTTAATGTACAACCGAGCCCTTCTCTACAAGACTTAGCTCTAATAACCTTACATCTTGGTCAAAATGTATGGCTTGACCGTTCCATTTAACTTTTGCATGATACAACATTAAAGACCTGCGACTTAATTTCTTACCATAAGGAGCTCATAGGAGTGTCTGTGCGACAGCCGCGAAACGGCCAAGCTGAACATTTTGAACAAGATGTAAGGTTTGTAGAGATAAGCCTTGTAGAATTAGGGGCTTGGCTATTCATTAGATTCGGTAACTTTTAACAATGAAAGCGTTGTTGTAACTCTTAGCAACCTTCTTTAAATGAAGTGTTTTAGGTAACATCCTCGCACGGAACCCTCTCCACGCGAGTTTAACTCACACTTGACCGTTTTCTTCCTTTATTTATGTATATTTTTTACTTATTTCCTTGAGAAGATTTAGTAAAACACTTACACTTGAACTTCTTGAGCCAGAGGGTGCGTGCTTGTTCATTTAATAATCTAGGTACTTCTTTACTTGATAGCTCTTCCACAAAGCTTCTCATTCTGACTTCATTGAATAAAGGAACGGTAAGTTTGGTGAAAAAGCATAACCCAATTAAGATTTTTGCAACATTCAGTTTTCAATACAAGGAGGACCCACGCAACTGAGAGAGAGAGCAGTGCGATCATATTGGCCGAGCTGGTTGTCCATCGACCCACGCTATCACTAATTAGTTCGCATAAGTCTAGCATAAGCCCACGATTGTCAATCAAATATATACTTGATATCCACGCATTAGAATGAAAGAAACTAACCAAAAGTTGATTTCAAATCCCTATATTATTACCTTAAAAACTCTCACACCCCGTTGTAACCTTTATTTTTATTTTAGGACTTCTATTAACTGCTTGTTCTGGAGAATTGCAACTCGTTGCTTAACAACATCTTTCACTCTCTTATGGGTTGATTCTCGAATAAAATCACGTGATCTGTACCGCACAGCCTCTAAGGACCAAATACCTTTCAAACTTGTGTGTATAACTTGAGACTTATACAACCTGTTTTTTTTTGATATCCCATAACTCTAGGGTATGATTGAGACCATATCAAAGAATCAACGCCAATATAAATTATGTTAAAATCATGTTTTTTTTTTAAAATTTTCATACAAAATAATTCGACAAAGTCACGATTATTAATGTAAAACACCCTTACGTGAAATATGACAACGTCAAATTTTCTAAGCTTTAAATATGAATGATTGGTTTGAATCAAAATTAAATACTCGTATTTATCAATTAAACTTAGAGACCAAGGGTCTATTTTGTACGGTAAGCAAACTAAATTATTGGCAACCTCGCAAAAGTAAAGATTCGTCATACTGGTGACATTTTTTTACCTAATTTAATTATGATTGATGCAATTGTATGTAATTGCAATTGTTGCGAAACTATGCAATTTTGGACCACCTATTCTAGGAGTTTTAGTATTATTTTACCTACAGAATATAACCCTAGAGTTATGGGATATAAAAAACTGGTTGTGTGTTATAGAATACATGATACTACGATATTTGTAGAAATTTGATTTTATTTATTAACATCTCAAAATAAAACAAACAAGCGATGCAACCATCCTACATAATTTACGAACGTTTTGATATATTAGGCAAAATATGAAAGTAATTTTCCTTATTTTATCTGAAGAGAGCGTGGTCGAAACTTTGCTAATCACCGTTCGAACGACCACTCGCTTAAGAATAAATTACAACAAGAAAGTTTTACGCAAAGTAATTAAGATGCTACAGTCAAGTTGCCACTTTGCTAAATATGTTCGTGCTGAAATCAGGCCAACTCTACAAACGAACAACTACAGGAGAGGTTCAAGTGCTGGGCGAAGTTACGCGGAATGTATGAGGAACTAGCAGATGTACAGTAAGTTATTCAACCATGCGCCTATATGACAGCAATTAACTCTGAAAAAGGATGCAAAATATATTTTATATTTTAAATAATGACAAGTAAGAATATTTAAATCGTGCTTCGAGTTGCTTCGAGAAAAGGGTGTAACATACTAGGCCACCCAGAATGAATTGCGAAAATAAGTATTTACATATAATATGAGAGACTGGTCAGAAATAATCATATTTTTAAAAAATATATACTGTAGTATATATTTTTTAAAATATGATTATTTTTAAGTAAAAATAGTTACGTTCCAATTTCAAAATGACCCTCCACATTGATTGCGAGCTAATTTCAATTATCGTGTCTCATTAGAAAATGGATCTGCCCCGGGAACATTTTCGAGCTATGATTTTTACTATTTCAAGTGTCGCATGAAACCGGACGAATCGTACGATAGACTTCAAATGGCATTCATGGATGAAGGCCCTTCCAAGGCAACCGCGTAACGTTGGTATAACGAATTAAAGCGCGGTCGACTAACTTTGGAGGATGCAGAAAGAAGTGGTCGCCATTTGATGGCTGTTACGGAAGAAAACGTGCCAGCTGTGAAAAATTTAATCCAAGACGATAGGCGAGTTACGTATTCAGCACATAATACAGGTTGGTTCGGGAAGCCTTCACGAAATTCTAGTCGTGCATCTTCGCGTGAGGAGGATAGTTTCACGCTGGGTGCCGCACAACCTCACCGATGCTCAGAAGCAGGCCCGGGTGGAATGGTGCCGTGATATGATTAACAAATTTGAAGCAGGCTAGTCTCGGCGTGCTTACGAAATCATTACAGTAGTACCTACTTTGTAACCATCTCACCGTGAAAACTGGTGAAGTAAGCGTGGAGTGTGCTGTCAGTGCCATTGATGTTAGGGATTGACCAAGACGGGATGACACTGACAGCTCACTCCACGAAAGTCTTCACGGTGAGATTTTTGCAGAATTGACATACAGGTGATGAGTCTAGGATTTATCAAAACGATCCAGAAACGAAGCGCCAGTCGACGGTTTGGGTGTTTCAAAATCGAATCAACGCCTACCAAAGTGAAGCGATCTAGAAGCTGGGGTAAGATTTTGATCGCGAGCTTTTTCGATTTGACTGGCTACTTGGGATCAATTCCTTTACAGAACCAAAGAAGCATCAACGCTGAAGGGTATACTACCAAATGCTTGGCAGAAGTTTTTTCTGTTGTCAGCAACAAGCGTCCAAACACAGGGCTCCGCGAGCTACTGCTCCACCACGACAACGCGCCTTCGCACACCGCGCTCAAAACGAGGGACTTCCTGGGTCACCCACCCAGGAGTTTGACCGGCGTTTTTCCTTACAGTCCTGACCTAGCAACATGTGACTTTGTATTCCCGAAAATAAAAGATCTGCTCAAAGGGGTACAATTTCCGTAGCCGAAAATGCGCTGTCAGCGTTCGAGCAGGCTGTAAACGAGGTGTCTACGGCGGACTGGAAAAAGTGTTTCGAAAACTGGTTTAGACGCATGAAACTTTGTATAGAGGCTAGTGGAGAGTACTTTGAAAAGATTTAATAAAAAAGTATTTACCTATAGAACATTTATTTTTTATTTTCGTTAAACTTTCTGTGTGTCCCACGTACATCCAAACTGTATTCATCATTCTCTGAAGACTTACTCAATAATTAAACCATCTTGTCTCGTATACAACTATTTTGGCCAACATATTTATTTGGCACCAATTATGGTTCTTTGGTTCAATATTCAGTTAAAATGTGGCAAATTCGTTACACACAATTTAAAAGAGTCTGCCGCAATAATTTCGGTAATTTTATCAGTTCATAAACGGATAGAAAAACGACGAGATCCTTGAAGGACTAATGTTAGCGCGGAGAGCATCTAAAGAGTGGACTTATAAGAGTGGACGTATTTTAGGAAAGGGTTTAATGCCGTGCTTATAACAATAATAAAACTGTTCCTGACAAACAGCTAATAATGAAACTAAAGTAAGAGGAGTATCGTCCGCCGCGGTGAAGTCAAAGGAAGGTCATACCATCTCAGTCAATGGTCATACCATCGCAGACCGTGCGCAATGTGTTGTGTTGGGTTCGATTCCCAACAGTGCCCATTCTACTTTTGGATATTTCTAATAACAGCTTATCAAGACTCGAACGAAAGCTCAAGACCTAAAATTTTTCGACAAGCGATTCAATTATTGGATGGACACGGTGGAAGATCAAGAACGGTGCTAATGAGATATACAAAAACCGGAAACGGTTAGTAGCGAGACCTCAGACGAAGACATTGAAAAGTTTGAAAATCGCAACAGTTAGCACAGCAGAGCAGTGACATAGTAAACAGCCGAGAAACCAGTTGAACCCCGTTAGAAGATTCACCAATGAAGCTCGACCGGAATCAATCTGTCTGCGACGTCGTTAAACGATCTCCCGTAGACAAATATCACCAGCCTCTCCACTAGTCCAATGCTTAGCTAGAGTGCATACTCCGTAGGCTCTTAATCCTTCCTATCCTAAGGGCACGTCTTCCCTACCATTACAGTGCCCCCCGGTCTATTCCTTGATAAGCAATGGTCTTTGTAGCACCATGAAGAATGAGGCTTCAGGGGCTAGTGCAAATCTTGGGGTTCATTCGATTAATGGAGTCTGGTCAAACCACGCTGGGGTCGGTGCATTTCATTCATTCATTCATTCATTCATTCATTCATTCATTCATAAACGGATTGAAAAACAACCCAAATTTTTTCTACAAATTATTTCGAATAACTAATCCCAGAAGGTCTTCCATGCATTTTGAACTCGACTTTCAACTTCCTTGTCTTGCCTATTCTTGAAAGACACTATCTGGCCCAAATACATAGACATATTGCAACTCTTGCCCGTCTACCGACCTTACGTTTCGTGCTGTTGGTCCTGAACTTTGTCTTTGGGTGTGTTCACATCTGGCGAATGCGCCACGAATGCGCCGCTTGCGAGCTACTCGTGCGCTGCACGCGTGCATTTGAAGTTCGCTCGCCATTGTTTTTATGCGCTAAAGAGCACCAAACAATTGCATTCGTGGCGCATTCGCCAGATGTGGTCACACCCTTGGATCTGTTTATTGAAAGTCCAAACTCAAGACATTCTGTGTTTCCGGTTTGACATCTCCGCACAGACCTTCAACGCGTCGGTCAGAGAGGCCCCGAGTAGTCCGCGGTGGGCGCTGAAGCAACTGGACCGGGAGCTCCTCCTGGAAACCTCGATCATGCAGGTCTGGGTTTCACCACCGGACAGGCATGCTGACATCAACGACGAGGCGGAGTGGTTCCGGGAGGCCATGTCCGAAATATGTGACGTGGCAATGCCCCGGAACCTTCCTGGACGTGCCTGGCGCCAGGTGTGCTAATGGCCGACGGAGCTGACAGCTTTGCGCGAGGCGTGCGTGATTGCGCGATACCTGTACACCAGCCACCGCAGGCTTCGTATCCGCCCTCCGGATACAGAAGCCATTCAGGCGGAGCAGAACGAGGGGTATAGAACGGCGAAAACCGCCCTCCGAGCGGAGAACCTGCGGGCCAGGGCACTGGCCTGGCATTACTACTACTAATGTTAGAACCCTTTGAAACCCTCTTAGTACCTCTCTAACCCTCTAAAATCCTCTTAGACCCTCTTAGTCTAACCCTCACAAGCCATCTCAGTACCTCTTAGACCATCTTAGATCCTCTTAGCCTAACCCGCTTAGACCATCTTAGACCCTCTTAGTCTAACGCTCTTAGACCCTGTTAGGCCATCTTAGACCCTCTTAGTCTAACCCTCTTTGATCCACTTAGACCCTCTTAGTATAACCCTCTTAGATCATCTTAGCCCGCCTAGGCTAACCCTCTTAGATCCTCTTAGACCCTCTTAGTCTAACCCTCTTATATCTTCTTGGAACCGCCTAGACCCGCCTAGAAAGACTAATAGAATTAGCGAAGAACTTTTACAACTTAATCATGGCCAGACCAATTAAATACAAATTATTAAACAAACCCAAACTTGAATATGAAGTAACTTAAGAGGCGAGAAAACATCAGCTGACCGCCGCTGCTGTGGGTGCCGCCCGCTCGAACCAACCTGCTGCAGCACGCGCCACTGACGCGCGCCCTGCATACGCTCAATATGGTGTCAAAACAGATTGACTGCTTCAATTGTACTCTGAGTGAATTCACACGGGCCGCAAATTGTATAATTAGTCATAAGTAGATGTTCATAATGATGTAGAAACGTAGATGTAGTAAAGTAGATGCTTTATTAACAATAACTACACTATTGTATTAGGCAAGCCTGTGATGATAGTTGTAACATGTGTGATTCAAATAAATAAATAAATAAAATAAATAAATCAGATTCTTTACTTTCTTTAAAATACCAAATAATTAAAATGAGTAACATACCCCTAGAGAGTATCTCAACCTTTCCAATTCTTTCTTTGCATAAATCCTTGAAATTATTTCATCAAAATATTCAAGGTTTTAACTCCAAACATTTAGAAATTGAATTGTTTTTAGCCAATGCTCAGTTATATGCATAACTGAGCATTGGTTAAATAAAGAAAGTGACCAGTTGTTTTAACCGAAAATCAATGCTGCGTGGTGGTTCACTAATTCTAATTAAAAGTTGTATAAAACCAAAAGCTCGTAAAGACATAGTTGAACTATCGGTTGAACATAGCGTTGAACTGTCTTGTGTTGAGCTAGATAAGCATGTTATAGTGTGCGTTTATAGACCCCCAAATTATCAAAACTTCTCTATATTTGAGTCAGTAATGGAAGATGTTTTGGCTAAACTTGCAACTGGTAATAAATCAGTTATTATCTGTGGAGACTTTAACATTAATATTTTAGAAAATAATTCAAATATCAGTAGATTATTGAATTTGTTTAAATCATTCAATTTGTCAAATGTGTTTTTAGAACCAACCCGAACAACTAATGTTCATGTTTCATGTATTGATAATGTATTTTCTTGCTGCGACTATTTAGATAAAGCTATCGTTAATTATCTCCCTTCAGATCAAAGCGGTCAAACCGTAACTTTTGAGTCCAACATAGCGATAAAAAAAGTGCAGATACAATCCAGACCAATAACATCTGTTAATTTAAATAAATTTAATAGCACTTTAATTTGTAAGTTAAGTAAACAGGACCTTACAATGAATAATAACTAATTAAATAATAATAATAAATAATAACTAATAATAATAAATTATATTTAATGGGTCCTCTCCCAATAACAAGACAGCGGAACCAATACATTCTTGTGGTTACCTGCTGCTTTACTAAATACTGTTTAATCTTCCCAATAAAACGCGCTACAACCTTTAATATTATACAACACGTGGAAAATTCGGTACTCTCGTTGCATGGTGTTCCCCAATGTATCATAATGGATAATGGATCCGAATTTCAAGCAAATGAATTCAAAGCATTTCTTGAAAAATATAAAGTCCCGTATGTAGCATATTCACCTAAATATTGCCCTCAAGTTAACCCCACAAAACGATATAATAGAACAATAATCACAGCACTAGCCCAACTAGTTAGGGAAGATCACAGATCATGGGATTCATACTTACAGAACATTCAATACACCAGGAACAGTTCAGTTAACATCACTACAGGGTTTTCTCCATCCATCCTTGTCGTGAAACCATACCTTGTGGTTCACTCTATACTCAGTGTATTAATCTGGACGAAATAACATTTCTTCCCAGAGAAATATACGTCACTAATATGGGATTATTATCTGCTTTCTTTGATAAGGTTCAGACTGCTTTATATATTGCCCATACACGAAATACTGCAAATTACAATTTAAGACACACTTTTAAGGAATTTTACTTAGGTGATACTGTTTGTCGTAGGGACTACGTACAAAGTAACACAGCTACTTATTTTAATGCCAAGTTAGCACCTAGATTTATCAAATGCACTATTACAGAGAAATTGTCACCTCTCGTATTTATTCAACAAAACCCTAATGGTTCTAGAGGGAAATGGCATGTTAAAGATTTTAAAACTTAATTTATAATTTTTATACATATATCCTTAATCTAAGTTAGTTTTAAGACGAGGGTCTTAAAATTAACTTAGAGTAACTTTGTACTTTATTTTATCTTATGATTATATCTAGGTTCTTTAGCCATACTCTTTCGAGAGGTGGGCAACTTTATAAAAAAGCCCCTAATGCCCAATTTTTTTTTATATCTTAAACTTAGTTTTTCTTAAACCCAGTTTATATTCAACTCCGAACGAGTTTTTTTTTCTTAAACTTTTCTTAAATATCTGGCTAATAAAGCCTCTGATACCTTGTAATGTATTCCTCTTAAACTTGGTTTTTCTTAAACTTGGGTTTGCTGAGTTGCATTAGTAAGACCAAAAGGAACCCTTGAATCTATACATTCATCTGCCTGGGACATAAAATGCTGTCTGTCATCTCTGTCATCAGGATTAAAAGGAATTTCCCAAAAGGAAATATGAATGCTTGATAAATATTTAGCATTTTTAAGATTGTCTAAAATTTCAGATACAAAAGGAAGACTCTAAGCGTCTTTACGGGTAACTGCGTTAAGCTTTCTACTATCGACGCAGAAACGCCTTTCGCCGTTTATTTAGGGATATGAGTACAGGTGATAGCCAAGGACTTTCACATTTCTCCACATCATCAAACAAGAGCTTTTTGTTTTATTGGACACAGTCGATAGCAACGTTGTTTTATAGTAAGCGAATCGCCAGTATCGATTCGGTGACTTACTTCGTACACCCCTGTTCTCAAAAGAAATTTTCTTAAAACGTTGAATTAAATCATGTGCAACATTTTTTTTGGTTTACAGATTTTTTTTCGAATTTTTGAACTTTATTTTCCACGGCACAGATTGCGTGATCACTGGAATCAAGTTTTAGCACAATAGCAAGTATTTTAGGGCATATTTTAAACAATTTCCTGTAATCCCACCCAAGTATTAGTGAAGGAATTATTTCAGGATGGAGGAGGAGGAGGAGGAGACATGACCCTTGACAATATGAGTTTGGTTATTAAATCTCATTGGTAAATGAAAGTAACCAAAATACATTGACTTCTGTTTATTAGCGACCATAATACGATTAGAAGACTTGAATAACTTAAACCCTAGCTTTTGGAAGACTTGGTGTGTATTGTTAAGTTGTTTACTGACCTTTATTAAATGTCGGTTATAATCCCTCTCTTCGTCATATAACACGGAAGTTGTCTTATAACAATTCATAAAATTTGGAATAGTTAAAACCATTTCTTCCAATCGCATAGGTTATAATAGTCTTTTTTGTTTTATAGAGTTATTCAAGTCGTTAGTTAGTTTTTTTTTTATGGTAAGATGGAGAACATTTAAGACATAAAGTAATTTTTACACCTTTCTGACCACGTTCATAGCAAATCAGGTATCTAATTTTTGTTTGTTTGTTTGGCATCTCGCAGGTCAACCTATGCGGTTGTCGTCTGCTTAAGCGGACTTGCCTGTGGTTGCCCTAATAAATCAAGGCCTCCAGCCAGGACTTAAACTTAAATACTAACTAAAACTAAGCGACAACGCTAAGGGCACCCCCTGTGGGGTACGAACCTCGGCTTAGGGCGTCGCTGGAAGAGGGCAGCAAATGACTAGCTGGATCAGGATTGGTATTATTTTGGGACGAATTTAAAGCTACAGGCTCAGCGGCGCGGGCTGGCTCGAGCAAGGGTCGGGAGGGGCGTGGATTTGGGCGTCGCGGCGGGCCTCGGCGGCGAGGACGGTACGTCGGCGATCGGGTTTTGGGCTTATGTACCGTGCTGGTTGCCTTACTACTCTCCTGGAGGAGGGTAGTGGTGTCGTCGGGGTCGATTAAAGTATGCCTTGGTCGGCGAATACTGCTAATGCGAGAGGGAGTGTAGAGGGCGGCCGCTGTAATCAGGGGGTTTGAATGTTTGATGCCACAGTCGAAGAAACGCTTTGATAGGCGTTTCATGAACTGTTTTATGGTTGGCATTTTGAGGTCGACGTGAAGATCTATGTTTCGGACGTAGTAAGGGGCACCCGTAACCCTTCTGAGGAAATGGTTTTGGAGGGTCTGCATCTTATGGAGATGACAAGGGTGAGCTTGCGCAAATACAACGCAGGCATAGGTCATGATGGGACGGATGACTGCGGTATATATGCGGAGCTTGCATTTAAGGGACAGTTTACTACGGGCTGTCAGCACGAATTGGAGCCTGCTAAGATCGAAGGAGGCGCGCGCGCGAACCGCCTTAATATGAGCCTTAAAGGTAAGGTTTTCATCGAGGATCACGCCTAGGTATTTGGCTTGCTTCTCCCAGGGGATCGGCTTACCGTAAATAGTGATCGGGCTGGGAAGTGGGGGAGGGAATCGACGACGTCTCGAGAAGAGAACCGCCTGACTCTTATCGGGGTTGACCTCGATTCTCCATTTCCGGAACCAAGCGCCTAAGACGTTTGCGGAGGTTTGGAGAGTACGAGCTATAGCGTTGGGACAGTGACCGGTATAGTAAACGGCAGTGTCGTCGGCGAAGAGAGCCAACTGAGCCTTTTTACTTTTTGGGATATCGCTAGTGAACAGCGTGAAGGCGAGAGGATATAGTACGGAACCCTGAGGGACACCGGCGCGAATAGGATGAGGGGACGAGAGTGCTCCCTCGATGCGATAGCGAAAGATGCGATTCGACAAAAAGTCTCGTAAGATGAGCACGAGACGATCTGGAACTCCTAGTTGGTAGAGCTTGTATATCAAGCCGTTGTGCCAGACTTTGTCGAAGGCTTTCGCTATGTCGAAGAATAGCACACCCGTCGTCGCGTTACGCTGCAGACCAGCGCATAAGTGCTCTACGATACGGTGGACCTGTTGGGTGCCCGAGTGTTGGCTACGGAAACCAAACTGCTCGTTGGGTATGAGGCTCTTTGCTTCGGCGTAGTCTTTGAGACGCTTATAAATAAGCCTCTCGTAGATTTTGCCGAGAACATTGAGTAAGCTAATAGGGCGGTAGCTGGAGGGCTCAGAATTTGGCTTGCCTGGCTTTGGGATACCGATGACGGTGGCTTCTTTCCATGCTTGTGGGAAGATGTTGTTGCTCAAGGCGCCATTGAAGATGGCGGTCATAAGCATTATTAGCGGGGCAGGAAGGAGTTTGTATACCTTATTGGTAATACCATCCGAACCGGGGGCCTTACGAGCGTGGAGCCCTTTAATGATGTCGTGCACTTCGTCTGGAGTGACGGGAGGCAGAGGATCATCAGGGTCTTCGACGGGAGGGAGGGAGGCTCTTCGTTCGACTTCAGCGTCGACCTTGTTCAGGTGAGCTTGGTCTACTGGTTGGGAGCTGGGAGAACATTGGGACTCTAGGCTGTCAGCAAGACATTCAGCCTATCGGGACTGTCGAAAGCGACACTATTGTCGGGGCGGATGAGCGGAGGCATAGAGACCTCTTCTGAGGAACGCAATTTCCTCTGTAATTGCCAGAAGGCTTGATGAGTGGGCTCGAGTTCACTGAGCATCTTGTTCCAGCCCTCAGAGCGAACCTCCCCTATGCGTTTCTTTACAGCACGCTGTAAATGACGCATGTGGGCTTTGTTCGCGTCACAAGGGAAGGAATCGTAGGCACGGATGGCCGCGTTCTTCTCGGTTATCAGGTCACGTACGTCAGTAGGTAGTTTCCAGCGATGGTCTTCCATCACCGGAACTTCCCGTGAACAATCCGTCAATACGGATTGTACGTGCTCTGTAAACGAGTCGATTGCGGCCGTCGTGTCGGCGACTGACACTAAGTGATCGGGGATGGTGTCTAAGTGAGGCGACGTGGTGGATTTCAGTCTTTCGCTTACTTTCCTCCAGTCGGTTATCATCTGGGTCTGAGGGGGGCGGTTGGGGTCGATCGGGCCCGAGTAGGGTGCAAGATGCATGACTACAGGGCGGTGGTCAGAGTTTAGCTCGTGGAACGTCTCAATCGATTGCAAACGGAGGTTCACATTCTTGAGCAGCGCTACATCGAGAACATCGGGAAGGTGATTAGGATTTCCTGGGAAATGAGTCGAGCTCATTGGAGCGATGACGTCAAAGTTAAGGGATTCGCCTAACTTGAAAACAATCCTACCTCTGGTTGAAGTTGTGCTACTATTCCACGCCGGGTGCTTGGCATTAAGATCCCCCGCCAAGATGACGGAGTCACTCATACCGAAGAGGGCAGTGAAGTCCTTTTGGAGCGAGATGGGATCCTCTGGACCATTGTCGGGTGGGATATAAGCGGAGATGATGGTGATCGGTTGGTGACCGGTCATGCCGAGCCGACAGATAGAGCTCTCCAGATGAGAGAGGAGAGGAGGTGGGTCAATAGGGATGCAGTATAAGGATTTTTTATAGTAGATTAGGGTGCCACCCTTGTGGCATCGAGACCTGTCATTGCGAACTAGTTTATAGTTTGCAATGTTCGGGTTTCGATGGTGAGGTTTTAAAAAGGTTTCCTGTATGAGGAGGATGTCCAGCTGATGGTCGCGGAGGAAAGCGGCGATCTCATCGCGTTGACCGGAAACGCCATTAGCGTTGAAAAAGCCTAGTTTGAGGGATCGGGGTTTGGTGGAATTTACCCTTGTGTTATCCATTGAAGATTAGAATTTTAAGGTTTTCAGGACTAACGCGATCTCGGGATACGCGTTAAGGATTTCTAAAAGACGACGAGGGTTGCCGTTTGCAGCAACGATTTCGTCGGCCATTTTTTCGCGGCGGAGGAATAGAGGGCCGCGTATGTACTGATTATGATTTGGGCGCTGTCGCGGCCCGGTGGAGCCGTAGGGGCCGCGGTGGTTGCCGCAGGCGCTGGGATGGCGGTAGCCATCAGCGCTGGAACTTCAGCGGGTTGAGCGGATTTGGAGGGCACCGAAGCTGCGGAAGCTTTAAGGTGTGTAAGGTTTGCCCAGGGAGAGGGCCTTTGAGGGCTAAGCCGCTCCGGCATTTGCGCGGAGGGAAGCTTCCCCCAGAGGCTTTCCCTGTGCTGGCGGTCACTCGCGCGTTTCGCGAGTTTCGGAGAGGAGGACTTTGGCGCTTTCGGACAGCCCCGGTAATTTGCCGGGTGACCGGATTGGCCGCAGAGGATGCAGCTCGGCGGCTCTGCACATAGCTCCCTATCTTTAGGGTGAGAGCAGTTGGCGGTGCCATGCTCACATAGACACTTGACGCATCTAGGGGTTCAGGTATCTAGGTTTAGTGCAGGATATTAAAGTATGACCAGTAATGCGACACCTAAAGCAAACAAATTCTTTGTTTAAAAAACTCGATTGTTTGTCAGCGGATATTGTTTGTTTTGAGTATTTTTAGAGGTTGAGGGCTTATAAGCAAATTCATTAGCATAGGAATTAGTTTCACGTTGAGGTTCATGAAAGTCACGGTCTTTTTCAGAAAAAAAACGTTCGTAAGTTTGATATGTTGTTTTTAAGTCGTCTGTCGTTCTTACATCATTAAGGGCAATAAACACTGAGTAGCAAGGTATTACATTGTGAAGCAATATTTCAAGTTGTTAATTTTCGTTGAGTTTCTTAGTTATACGGGCAAATATTCCGAACATGATTGATACATAAACAATTATTGTTTCTGTCGCACCTTGAGTTCTTTGTCTTATAGCCTCAAGTAGATTTTAGTCGGAGTCAAAAGCTCCAAAGTCTTTGATAAGTAAGTCATGAATGTTTTTCCAAGTTAAGTTAGGGTTTCCATTAAACTGGAGTCGGAACCAATGGAGAGCATCTCCTGAGAAGACCTCAAAAGCATGTTTACAAAGCTTTTCTTCTAAAATATTTCAAGATAGTCTGAATTCTTCTAGTTTTTGTGAGAATGACCTAAAATTTGATTAATTATTTATCACAATCATTAAACAGTTAATTCATTAGAATTGTATTATTGAATTAAATAAAAGTTAAAAAAACAATATAACAATGAAGAAATAATAAAAATAATAGTCATAAGTGTCAAAAATACCTAATCATGTCAATAATGGGAGAGATTCGCCACAAAATTATAATTACTATAATCATTTTTAATGTTCGTGCAATTTACTAAACCTACAAATTTTATTTCAAAAACTCATGTACACTAAAGCATTTTTCAATTAAAAACCTCGTCAAATTACTTTTAAATCTATAAAATGGTAGCGTTTTTATAGAATTTGGTATTTTGTTGTAAAATTTTGTGCACATAATACAGCTGTTGTTACTACCTTATAAATGAGAGATTCGTCCTCGGTTGAAATAACTTATTAGTATACATAGATCAAGGAACATAGTAGCTTTGCGATATCGGTTATGACTGGGTGCTGCGCGCCGACATCCCTAGTGGCGTAGCAAACCACGCTGATGACACTCTGGTCCTGGCAAAGGGGAGGTCGCACCAGGAGGCGGCCGAACAACACGCGGGGTTGCGACAATCGTCGAGAGGATCCGGCAATTGGTACTCGAAGTGGCCCTGCACAAGTCTGAGGCCGTGTTTTCATGGTTCTCGGAACGCGCCAAAGTCGGGTTCCCAGATAACGGTAGGAGGGGTTCACATCGGCGTCGAATCGACAATGAAGTACCTCGTCCTCGTCAGCCGGTGGAACTTTGTGAAGCATTTCCGACGTTTTGCTCCCAGACTGAAGCGGGCTGGGGCTGCCTTGAAGCGGCTCCTGCTCAATCTCGGGGCCCTAACGCCTCCTGGGCGTGATCTTTGAGGCGCCGACAAGCCCACCGGTTGAACGCGTCATGGCCATCCGGCTGGTCCGAGGATACCGCATGGTCTCCTGCGAGGCGGCGGGCCTCCTTGCCGGATTGCCGCCATGGGATCTGGAGGCAAAAGCCCTCGTGCACGTATGGGAGTGGCGCGAGGAGACAAAGCGCCTTAGTGTAACTCCGCTGCCGCGAGAAATTACGGTACGCAACATGGAGAGTGTGATTGTAGCAACCCAGTGCTGGGCACGCCACGATAGCGGTGATAAGTCCCCTGTTTGAGAACTGGTTGGAGAGGCGCCACGGCGTCCTCCCCTCCGCTTGACGCAGGTCCTCACTGGACATGGTTGTTTCGGGAGGTTCCTGTTTCGCATAAGGCGGGAGGAAACGCCCGGGTGTTACCATTGTGTGTATCGCCCGGAGGACACGGTGGAGCATACGTTGGAGGTCTGCCCGGCTTGGGCGGAGCACCACCGTGTCCTCACGGAGGCGATCGGCGCCGGCGATCTGTCGCGTCCGGCCCTGGTCCAGGCCATGGTACGGAGCGAGAGCGAATGGGAAGCCGTCACCTTCTTCTGCGAAGCAGTAATGTTCGCGATGGAGGGCGTGGAGCGCGTGAGGGAGAGATCCTTGCGCCCTCACGCCATAGTCGCCGCAGTAGACGCCCTGGGCGTCGGGAGTCGCCTGCAGATTCCCGGCCATCATAGGCGCGGGCTTGCGGACGTTGAGCAATGAGAAGCTCGCCATCCGGTACGGACCAGGCCCGGGTCGATGGCGCGTCGTGTTCCACGCGCACCTCAAAGAGATGTCAGCAGTAATTGGCGGGGTCCAATAGGGCCGAGGCCTTTACCTTTACCTCTGATTACCTTTTTGTATATTGAAAATTGGACCAGGAATATGTAATTCGATTTTCGCAGAGCTACTTCGATAGATGGTGTCAATAAGGTCAATGTATTGATAACTGACTGATGGTCTTTACTGTCGAATGCCTTGGCCACAAAGGCCAGGTGTTTTAGTGGTTTGTTAAATTCGTTGTATTTTTCTATCACTTGATTAATAGTATGGAGATGATCGGTTGTGGAGAAATAAGGACGAAAGAAATGATCCCTTAAAGAACACATGAAAAACAGTCTTCCAATAAGAGTAAAGAAAAAACTCATCGACATGTGCATTCTGCCAGTTTTAACCTACGGTGCACAAAGTTGATCACTTACTGAACAACAGAAGTCCAAAGTCAAGATTTGACAACGGGCAATGGAGCGAAGCATAATAGGTGCCAAGCGAACAGAACGCATTAGAAATACCACCCTGCGCTCCATATCCTCAGCCGCAGATGTTGGAGAAAAAACAGCCAGGCTGAAGTGGCAGTGGGCTGGCATTGCACGAATGCACCCGGAGAGATGGGCAAAGATCGTCACTCACTGGACGCCTGAATGAGGACATCGCCGTCGGGGTAGACAGCCGGGGAAGGTGGTGTGACGATCTTATCATGTTTCAACATGACAGAGATTGCACAAAAAAAGAGAGGTTTAGAAGGATAAAAGGGAGGCCTTTGCCCAGCAGTTGGATGTAACAAAGGCCAACAAAAAAAAACTGTTTTGATCACAGAGGATTCATAAATAAACAACATTTTCACAATTGTGGAGAAGAGCAACCTTTTGTGACCCAGGCAGAACCCCTAAATTATTTTTGTCTTACTGGTTAGGTGAAGTAATTGCACCATTCGTCCTTGAAGAAGCAATCAATCAATCAATCAAAATATTTTATTTCACATAGACCTACATGGGCACTTATGAAACGTCAGATTCTAGGTGCACGGTTCCAATTGGTCGTTTCCCATGGAGAAGAGCCGGCAAGAAACTCCATGGTTACTCTTTTAAAAATATGTCTTTTACAATGTTTTCCAATTACAGTGATTAACAGGTATGGGAAGACAGTGTAGGCCTGTCAACAGGTACCATATGTTAAACAAATAGACAATTATCTATAATTTATAATCCACAGGGCCTACGACGTTCTCACATTTACAAAATATAAAATAATCTAATAAAGTAAAATCAAAAAATAATAAAAAAAATTAGGTATATAATGTCAAATAATGAAAGAATTATGTCAGAGATATGTAAAAGTCCATATCTAATAATAAAAAATAAAAATTAAACACCATTATTTGGGAGCAGTTATTAGAAATTTACATAGTGATGCCGTTCATGAGGTACCAGGGAAGCCACATGTGCAGAAGGAATTATTGCCAAACTTTCTTGTCTTCGACGTAGTCTTTAATCTTATAGTACGCTTTTTTGATAAGGACACGTTTAATGTGGGCTTTGAACTTTCCATCGCTAAGTTCTGTAACCGACTTAGGAAACTTATTATAAAAGCGGATACTGTTTATCAGAAATGATTTGCTTGTTTTAGTTAATCTAAATTTGGGTATAACAATTTCATTTTTACTACGTGGAAGGTCTCTTCTAACAGGTGCTGATGCTACTGCGACTGGCATCGCGGTAGGGTTATTATTATTATTATTATTCTTCATCAATTTAATCTGTTAGAACTAGAAACACGATGGTTCCAATAAGATGAACCCAGAAACCAAGCAGCACGAAAAATAACACAATCGAAAATTTGAGAGGAATGTTTCCGAAACAATAAATTCCAAGAATTTTTTAAGTTGATTTAGCCAAATTCTTAACATTTTTCTGTAGGGTTATCTTAAGGGACGTGTCATAATCAATCTTAAAAGCTAAAAGCAGAATGTTTGTTACTTATCAGAGTCACAAACATTCTGCTTTTAGCTTTTGCTTCTGCTTTTAGTGGAATACTTAACAAAGTATACGTATTTTTTTTAATTATGTAATGATGGGAAAATATCTGGTAATAATTTTTTAACCTTTGAATCGGCCATCCAGTACCAACCTGCTGCCGTTCATCATTAGGATACCGTTTAGCTATCAAATCTCAACGTGTACAAGACGGTACCAGTTACCACTAAAGAGTTTATACATGTATTTATATCGAAATAAAGAAATGTACGAAGTAGAGGAAGTTGTCCAAAATTAGCTTGCACAAAACTATCTTTACACTAAACAATACATTATTTTCCTTTTCTTTCTTACTGAATAAAAAAACTGAATAAAACGCAAATGCATTATTGCCATTCAGAGACATTTGAGATTTGTTTGCATGGGGTAACAACGCACGCCTATGAAGCTTCGGATATTGCAGATTATCAAAGGCGTCGGTTATCACTTAAGACTCCCGCAGACAGGCGCGACGTGACTCTAGTAGAACAATTAATGTGAAAACTCCATGGAACTTGTTCTACTAAAGTCGCGTCTCAGAACGCTGTGACGTCAATCTGTCACGTCGCGCCTGTCTGCCGTGGAGCCGTTACCATGCAATGGGCCGCCTGCATGTTTGTCACAAAAAACCTATATGGATGACGGACATGACGAAAGTCTACTGGTCCTTTGTTCCACATAAAAACAGAAATGCTTATTATACATTTTCTGAAATCTGAAGAATCTATAACTTTTTATAATAAAATGTGTAAGCTGTAAATGTACTCGTAAATCTTGTACATTTTTATTTTTCCTGTAAAAGACTTCGTCATGACAAGCGGGTGCACCGCCTGGACGTGATCTGTATTGTGAATTTTATTCAGAAAGTGCTGTAATTCCGTTCTATTTGTAAATTTTCTATGAATGAAAGATATGTTGCAACGACTGCAACGATTTCTACGACCGCTACGGTTGCTACGCCTGCTACGACCGGTACGCCTGTGAGAGTTTTGTATTCTCAATAACAGTTTTTCTTTACATAAAAATTACATTAACCAATTGTTAACCAATAATTTGGTCTGTAGACTGCTGAGACTCTTATTGCGACTTGCTATTTCGCATTTATCGATATAGATTCCGTTAGTGTTTACATTTTTACTCCATTAGTTTTGCTAATTGCCTCGACTGCCTCGTTGGTCTAGTGGTCGCAATCGCTACTGCTAAGCATGAGGTCCTGGGTTCGATTCCCAGGTCGGGCAACGTGTTATTGGGTTTTTCTATCTGGATTTTCTCAGTAGCAGCCCGGAGTCTGGATTTGTGCCCGGTTGATGGCAATAGGCTCGCCCCCTATTACATGGGACTTAAAAACATAACTGGCGAAATGTGGGTGTACTATAGGTACACCTCTGCCCAACCCTTCGGGGAAACAAGGCGTGATGTTATGTTATGTTATGTAGTTTTGCTAATTGTTAGAAATTGTATCCAACTAAAAGTAAGTAAGCACTTTTTGTTATGCTTATAAATTACAATATAAGCGTGATAGTATTTATTTATCGTACATTTTGCTCATAAGCTCGAAAGCTTCGCATCTGGTAAAGTGCATAAATATGTTTTTTTTTTACAGTAACTTATGTAATGCTGTTTGATTTTACATGTATCTACATTATGTATGTTATTAAACATACTTTAAATCAAAGTTTTCATTTTATAAGGACTGTTATTAAATAAAAGACAGTTAATTAGTAAGGCAAAACTATTCATATTTTCTACGCTTTGTATTTTCAGTTCTAAGTAGATACTGAAAAAGAAAACAGTAGTAGCGATATGCTACAACAATTAAGTATTGAAGTGAATTTCTATAAATCAATAATGTGATAGATTATAATCAGAAGTTAGTGATTACAGAGGTTTGAGATCACCTGTCGCGTACACGATCAACAGGAAGGCACCCGGGCGAGGCTCGCAGGAGCGGAGAGGACGCCAGTCGCCGCCCAGCCGCCCTTCGCGACGCACGTCACCCCGCGAGGTAGCCGCCCTGCACCACCGACCGTGTACTCGACTCACTTACGCCTCGTCACGTACCAAATTCAGATAATCCATTTTTGAACATCACTAAAAACAACAAACGTTTCTACCGAAATAGAACCTTTTAAACGTTCGTCGCAAATTAAGTTCGAATATCGGAAAAAGAACTGAGATTGTTCGAAGTTTACAGAGTGCCAACGGATAGCGAAGGATTCTCCGCGCCCTCATCATGTATTTCGCTTAAAGCCAGGTAAGTTTTAAGCAACATTAACTTATATTTTGCAAGTACTTTGGTTCAGAAAACAATATTGCTAACTTTGCTTTATATGTCTAAACTAGTTAAGATATCTATTAGAATACGTAATCTCTTATTTACTAGCAAATAGAAAAATATAAATATATGTCTAGAGGGTTAATATCGTTTGTTTAAACATTAAATGTCTATATTTTGCATTATTTATGCGTTTTATAAATTCAATTATTTTTCTATTTAAAGGTATGGATAATCACTAAAATACTTTATTTGTAAACACAACAGCGCATCACACACAAATCAATGCAATGGAAAGCGGATACTCCGTAACAACATGCTTTATAAACATCATACATACACAAAGAAACAAGACCTAGATTCTGTTCACATACATTCATTATAAAACATTATCTTGGTGAAAACATTTTCTTGTTTGTACTTCACAAGTTTTCCGGTGAAATTGTATTAAATACTGTTTATATTGTATTACTTTCATGACAAACAGTGAAAAGCTGGGCGTGCTCTGTATCTCCGATTTTCTTTTGCACCGTCCTCAGTTATGTAGGTGGGGTTCGGATGCCAAAATGTGAAGGCCGCGGCTGCGAGCCTCTTGATTGCAGCTTTGCATTAGTTCCGCTCAGGGATGTGTTTGGACACTTTAATTTGTAGTTAGCAGTCACCGCACGTTAACACCTTGTGCCAACAGTCAAGCCTAATGGAGAAAACTCTTCATTTACTCAAAGATGAATGGTAAAGTAGTTTTAAAAGATAAATTACATGCCAGAGAGAACGTTTGTTTTAATTTACCTATATGTATGTGAATTTTTGCTGCGTCGCTGCAAACATACTGAACAATGAGTTGAAGGTTTCTGTAAAGCTCGTTTTAAAGTTTTTGCAAAAAGTCGTCGATGAAACCAACGTACATACTGTACGCTCTTTTTAATTATTCGTCCGCCGTTTCCATCGTTTACTATTCCCATTTATGAAACACGTCGGAGCGGCGGGTGACTGTCGGAAAATTCGTAATTTCAGTGCCGGACTCTTAATCTGAATACGCGTAAAAAATGCGATTTCATAATAGGTATTCAAATTACAATGGACGAGAAAGCTTTCATTCGGAATATAATTTACGTATTTTCACGACCTAATTAGCTGTAATAATTTGGTGACATCTCTCTCTCTCAATCTTCTCATCTGATGTTATTGTTGTATGTCTGAGTTTAGAGTAGACTTGTTACTTTACTAACATAGGTACATATTGGGGGTTAACCTTATGATTTAACTGGAGGTTAGAAGGTCAGTAACATTACTTACCTACTTAATGATGTAAGGGCCCTACAGTTTTACAGTAAAATTCATCATCGTTATCCCCTGCCCGATAAGCGTTGATTTATTTGGGGATTTGGAGAGTTATTACTTAATGCCATCATTTAAGTAGGTATTCAACCCATTTCTAGCCATCATTTTCATCTAAGACACTATGTTTGCATCGTTTCACCGATATAGGTAATCCTAAGTAATATTATAAATGCGCAAGTGACTTTGTTAGTAACGTTTCACGCTTAAACGGCTGAACGCATTTAGATGAAATTTGGCCTAGGGGTAGACAATGACCTGGGTTAGGATATACAATACCTAATACTTTTTATCCCGGTAGTACGTTTCCGTGGGATAAATTTTCCGATAATACGAGTAGCCTTAGTTATGTCTGTAACATGGCTCGCAGTGGGATATAATCCAACCTGATGATTACTAATGTTGCTAAATAAGTCAGTTGCGACGAAACTGCGCCCAAATCTTTTTTGTCAACATATTTATGTTTGTTAATATTCCGGAGATCGTCGGTATAAATCTTGATTACTGCTTCCGACGTTTTAAATATTAGTATTAGTTCTTTCGAAGGGTACAAGAGTCCCTCTTTATCTTTTGCCACTATAAACTTATGGTCCGAATTTACTTCATTTGACAACAGCGCTCCAACACAAATGTCACATTTTTTTATCCATTCAATTCTACCAGTTGCATCCACAGTTTTCTTGCTGTTATCTGCTGGAAACCTATAAATTTTAAATGCATGTTGCCATTATATGTCTAAATTATTAACCCACAATAAATAATAATTGGTGGTTATAAACAAAGTTATTTTAATTGTAATGATAATAATCATTTTTTATCAAACACACATATTTAATCTCGACATTGTTTACAAGTTGGTACAACACTATCGATACTCATGGATTTCGCCGAATTTCAGCTCCGGCTCGGCGCACGCGGCTTTCGCAGCGAACGCAATACATTGCGCGATCACTCATATAATTTTATTGTTATTTTATTTTATTTGGTAAAAAACATTATTACATTACCTATGTATACCACTTAATAGTAGGGTATATAAAACAAACAAGATAGTACCCATGCATTGCAAGCAATGTATTGCAAGTATGATAAATTTGGGGTTCCTTAACTCTCGCGACTTTCGCAGTGAACGCAATACATTGCGCGATCACTCATCTAGTGTATAATTTTCAATATATAATTTTGCATTTGTTTGCGATTGTATAGTTTTTGTCTACAAACTACATATCACTATTGTAATAATTACAAATATCACTAAAATTTTAAGGTTTTTTGACTTATGGTGAAAAGAAATCCCTTCCCGGGTTACACTACATACCTGGCTTCTTTTCCGACACCTTATAATAGCGCAAGACGGCATAATTCTTTTTTTTCGCGGAGCTTCGCACTTATGAGCGCGACTGTTGGTTGGCCCGTGAACCAAATTTCGGTTGACTTATAAGCGTTTGATCATAAGTGTGGCGTTTTTGTCTGTTTATCTGCTTGTCTGAATGTATTTACCAGCGTCACGAAAATCTTTGGGAGTCGCCAACAGATTCCCCGCCACCGCAGGCGCGGGCTTGGGTCGGCGAGCAATGGGCTTGCCATCCGGTAAGGATCAGGCCCGAGTCGACGGCGCGTCGTATTCCACGCGCGCCTCAGAGAGATGTCAGCATTAATTGAAGGGGTCCGTTAGGGCCGATGCCTGCCAGGGTCGGCACAGGCAACTGAAGGAACACCGATGGGTTTTAGTCAGTAAAAGTCTGACATGCCCTCCCGCTCAACCCAGAGCGGGAGAAGTCATTTGATGATTTCCCACAGTAAAAAGGGTTGAATATTGCAGGTTGTTATAGGTTAAATCTTTTAAATGAATATGATTACGCCATATTATCTTTTAGGGAGCTAATCAAGACTTTTATAAGAACGACTATTTCAGTCCGATTTTGACGAAGCAAATAGCTTAGCGGTTCGTGGACTGTTTTGCAAACCTGTGGTTGTAAGTTCAAATTCCCAATAATTGATGATTCCTATAAAAGAAAAGTGTGATTTTTATGCGTTTTTTGTTTGCGTTTGTTTTAAATATTGTACGGTGATAGGATAAACTGTTTTATTATAATAATGCTAGTTCGTAGAACGTAAGTACAAATAAAATTATAAAGTTTATCTTGTGACAACTGTGGTTTTAATAAAAATAAAATGAAAAACTTTGTTAGGTGACTGCTAATGAGAAATGCGTGTGTTTACAATCTACTGATACATTATTTTAGTGATAGCCGTTCGTCAGGAATTTGGTAGTACCATTCAGCGTTGATGCTTCTTTGGTTCCGTAAAGGAATTAATATCAAGTAGCCAGTCAAATTGAAAAAGCTCGCTATCAAAATACTTCGCCCCGCGTCTAGATCGCTTCACTTTCGTAGGCGTTGTTTCGTTAACCGTCGACTTTCTGGATCGTATTGATAAATCCAAGACTCATCACCTGTAATGATATCGTAAACACGCCGAGACGAGCCTGCTTCAAATTTGTTTATCATATCACGACACCATTCCACCCGGGCCTGCTACTGAGCATCGGTGAGGTCTTGCGGCACCCAGCGATAAACTATCCTCCTTACATGAAGATGAACGTGTAGAACAACCTGTAGTATGTGCTGAAACTTTTGATACGAACCTCGCCTATTGTCTTGGATACTTTTATTAAATTTTTCACCGCTAGCGCGTTTTCTTCCATAACAGCCGTCAAAGGGCGACCATTTCATTCTTTATCCCCCAAAGTTAGTCGACCGCGCTTGAATTCGTTATACCAACGATACACGGTTGAATTATTCGATTCATCCATGAATGACATGACAATGACACTTGAAATCGTAAAAATCATAGCGCGAAAATGTTCCCGGCGAAAATCAATTTTTTTTGAGACATGATAATTTTAATTAGTTCGCAAACAATGTGAAGATTTTTTTTGAAATTGGAACGTTCCTATCGGGGGGCACGGTAGTGCCCCCGCCAAGTCGAGCGCGAAGCAAACACTGCCGTACCATCCTATACTGGAACCCAACCTTCACATACTTAAAATCCAAAATTTCAAGTCTATAGGTAATTTAGGTCCGAAGTTAAACGAAAGCAAAGTTTCGCATTTATGACACTCACTCACTCACTCATGATCATCAGAATAGAACTAGTACTTCCCATAAACTCAGACAGCTGAAATTTGGTACAGAGTTGGGGTTTAATGGCCACATAAAGGGTAAACTATTAAAACTAGGATAATCGAAGATCTGGAGTACCTGGTGACCCTGATTAGAAAACAAAAGAGCCCAACTAAACGATTAGAGATCGACATACCGCCTTTACAAAAATATTCAACTTGCTGGGCCGATTCATTTGATGTCAAAAATCGAAGGTCTGAAGTATCTGATGAAGAACCCTCAGCTGGTCTCAGCTGTATTAGAGATATGGTAATGCCCCCTTCTACTATTGGTACATAAAAAATCGACTGTCATTGCAAAAACCCAGCGTAGTGGGACACATCTTCTAATTTAATCTAGCCTATAGCGTCCCACTGCTGGGCGAATGCCTCCCCTTCTGCTTTGCCCACGTTTCTACAAAAAGAAGTGAAATCCCACCAAAAACGTTCTGTAAAAAACTAGCCAAGTCTCGATAGAGCTGCTTGCTTATCTCTAAAAAGTAATGAAATCTAGACAAAGTCGTGCCAAGTCTAAGGTTCCTTACTGCGTTTTCTTTATTATTATAGTTAATGTTTTGTTTATGGTTATGTTTAACTTATGAAAACTTTTTTTTCGCAATCCTTTGTGAGTGGCCTGGCATAAAAGGAAAAACTTCGACCTGAGGACAAGCTGCTTGTGTACGTAACTTGCTTCCACGTTCAGAGGCGGATCCAGGGGGGGGGGGGTCATGGGGTCATGGCACCCCCTGGGCTGGGTCCAGGTCAACCACTGTATTTTTTATTATATTATAATTTATCATTGATTTTCTCTTCACAAAGCTGACTTAAAGTTAATGCGTAAAACAAATGTTTCAGCTGTATTTCACCTTTGTGAGAGACTGGTGCTTGATATAGGTTTTTGGCGAAAAACCTGTGCTGTGCAGGTCACCAGGCCCCCTCCACGGCTAGAATTAGCTTTTACAGAGATACCGTACAGGAGTCGAAGATTAAACAATATGCCTAACATAAATAAAAACTTAGTAAGAGTTGAACAATAATTTTGATTACACAAATTAAATAAAAAGTCATCACAATAAAGAATACCTACCTACTCGTATAATTCTGCAGAAGTATTGAGTCATTTTAGACCATGTGTGAGTGAGTGTTTATCTGGTGTGAAGTGTTAGACTAATAAGTGTTAGACAGGCCTACACTGTCCTCCCATACCTGTTAATCACTAATTGGAAAACATTGTAAAAGACATATTTTTAAAAGAGTAACCATGGAGTTTCTTGCCGGCTCTTCTCCATGGGAAACGACCAATTGGAACCGTGCACCTAGAATCTGACGTTTCATAAGTGCCCATGTAGGTCTATGTGAAATAAAATATTTTGATTTGATTTGATTTGAATAGGTGATATATGTGAGTAATTCAGATGAGCATCAGAGTGTGTGAGTTTTGTGGAGTGAGTGCAGTAAGAGTTGTTTTTTTAAGGATTTGAGGAACAGCTATGTATGTTGGGGATGGTTGAAATTATTTTATTTCAGAACGGTCAAAAGATTCTCAGTTTGATCATAGTCTAGAGTTTTCAAGTATTTTTCATTTCTTTAATGCAGCTTGATTGAGTCTAATGCCCAAGGAAGCAAAATAATCTTTTAGGGAGTGTTGATTTGAATTGAGCCGTGGGACATACCCTTTCGTCATTTGTCTATGAGTAGGTTAGCGTCAAACTGCACTTGAGAATGTTTTTTAAGTAATGTACGTAGTACGAACGTTTATCTGACAGTGAGAGTGTCCCATTCTTTATACAGGTCAGTAGTTGGAAAACGAAAGGGAAGACCAGCTCCAACCTTGAGTATGGCACGCTGCGCCCTTTCAACTTCGATGAGGTGTGTTTTTGCGGCACCTCCCCATGATGTGATGCAGTAATCAATAAGTGATTGGCATAATGCGTAGTAGACCATCTTAATAGTCTTTCGGTCGAGCGTCTTAAGGTTCTGAAACGCTGATTTATAAGGCGTTCCAATATCTTGGACAGAGCAGGTAGAATGGAGATGGGCCGGTAATTATTGACACAGTCTTTTTTTCCAGCCTTATTTCTGGAAGGGCTTGATAACAGCTGTTTTAAAATCCTGAGGAAAAACCCCCGTTGAAATTGACAGATTGCAGATATGTGTTATGGGAGAAGAGAGGTAGTTTGCGTATCTCTTAATGATTTTTCTGGTAATCTGATCGATTCCGACCGCACAATTTTCCCTCAGGTCCCCAATGAGGTTGCAAATTTCTTGTTCATCGGAAGGAAGGAGGACAAGCGAGTTTAAAGGACTTACAGATGTGTGATCAATGGTGTGGCAAGGATTTGAGGATTTCGAAGTAGAGATTTTATTTGCCAACTTTGCTCCAACGTTCATAAAGAAACTGTTGACGTCGTTTAGGTCCGCCTCGGGACTATTAGATGACAAGAGCGATGACGAGAAGTCTGCCCTCTTGTCAGACCCGCTATTTTTTTTAATGACACCCCATAACTGTTTTTTGTTACCCTTTGCATTTTCAATCTCCTGTTTTTCATAGCTCTTCTTAGCTTTTTTAAGCAAAGATGAGCAAACATTTCTATAGCGCTTGTATGTTAATTTTAGTATTTCATCGTCAGGGTAACGGTTTCTCATGCAGCGAAGAAGCCCTTTAGTTACCCATGGTTTTGTTGGTAGTTTCCTTTTTGAAGTTTTAGCTATGCTGGTATTATTTTTTATTGCTGAGGTTAGGTGAGCCACGAGGAGATCGGTTGATACGTTAGTGTCTTGACAGTCAAGGATAGGCTGGTAATCCGTATTTTGCATCATTTTGTCCAGATTGGAGAAGTTAACCGAGCAATATGTTTGATTAAGATACTTCAGACGCGTTTTAGGTCTACAACTAATAGCTACACTCTCGTGGTCAGTGATGGATGTTTCGAAAACAAAACAGTAAGCCTCCATTTTAGTTTTCAGCATCATGTGGTCTAGACATGTTGATCCATGCGTTGGCAGAGTATGAGCCGGCAGCAAACCATGGCTAGCCAAGGTGTTCAGGTATTCGTATGATCGTTTATCGGTACTGTTCGGAACTATGTTGATATTAACATCACCACAAAAGAAAATGTTTTTAAAAGTTTTTAGATTATTTAGTAGCGTGTTAATTGAGTCTATAAATTTTACAGTGTTTGATTGACTAGGTGGGCGATATAATCCTACAATGCAAGTATCTCGATCCAGTTTTAATACAAGGCAGTTAGCATCAGTAACTGTAGGTTCTTCAGATATTACGAGAAGCTTGTTATAATAGATGACAACTCCTTCATTTTGACTTTTGTGTGAGGTGGTCGCTATATGATTGTAGTTGTCGAGAGAAGGGATAAACTTTGCAGACGGGAGCCAGCATTCTGTAGTACTAAAATATTCCAGGGTATTTTGGACCTTTGGAGAAGCGGAACGAAATTCATGTTACAGTTAATGCTACGAATATTTTGAGACAGGATATTGATAATATTTTTATTCATCTTCACATAATATGTATTTTTAGGTTATAGTTTTAGCTACTAGAATAGCGTCCAGATCAGAGTTTATTTCGTTAATACGAGTAGTTTGCATAAGAGTCATTTGATTTTACAATGAGAAAAATACAGTCACGCCGAATACGTGACGTAATGCTGAAAATGAAGTCGAATAAACTCAGTTCTGGACCTTCGTAGTTTTGTAAGCAAGGGTTTGACATAGTGCAAAATAGTGGGCTAGGGTAAACACCATAGCAAAGGTATGGACTCGCTTGAATGACGTGCGTCTTGAGTTGAGTGAAGGATGAGCGTGATGAGGAGTGTGTGTGTGTGTGTGTAGTTCTGCAATAACAATGAAACCTAAAACATAGAAACTTGAGCATGAAGCCAAAAGAAATAACAAAAGAAAAGCATGCCAAAACAAAAAAATAAAAACAAGAGTATTGAACCTTATCTAGTCACATAATAAGTTTGTGAAGTTGAGTTTCTTCATCAATGCGAACTGGTGTCGAGTCCTCTTCTTTTTTAACATAAACTTTCCCGTATGAAGTCCAGGCCGCTAGAAGCTTTTTGTTTTTAACGTTTGAGCGCGCAACGTAGAAAAGATATCTTCTTTCTTCTTTTAGCCTTAGCTGTTAAGTACTCCGAGATGTATAATGTAGTACATGGCATTCCAGGTAATTTAATATGCTCGGAGTTCAATTGTGTCTGTTTGTTTTCGCGCCTGCATTTATTGTAAGTCTTGTGTTTTGAAATCAGTAATTCCTTTCTGAGAGTAGTGGTGAAATCCACAAATACAGCTTCTGACTTGGAGCGAAAAAAATGTCCCTAATCTCGGACAGTTTATAGGTGTTTCAAGGCCCAGTGTCGAACCGATCTGTTGGATTATGTCGATAAGCACTTTCTTATTTTGGTTTTCCTGCTTTGGCAAGTTCCGAATTTCAATTGTTGAACAGTGCGTATTCTTATCCAGTTGTTCAAGCCAATGTTCCAGAGTCATCACTCGGTTCTTGTACTCCTTGCTTTCCTGTTCCAGCAGATTGATTTTAGCTACAAGGTCGTCGTGTTTAAGGGCTAACGATTCGACTGATCTCTGAATATCCTGATTTTGGGTAATTATGATAGCTAGGGCATTATTTAACAGCTCAAACTTGGTGTCTTGCTGGTCCTTGATTTGGTCAAGCATTACTTTTAATTCCGATGAGTGGCCGGATGGTTCCTTGATATTATCAAAAGTGCGTTTCTGGCGCTTAGTAATGTTAAAATAGTTATTGTCAGTGGGATTTTTCGACATATTATTTAGGGCTGAGTCCGAGCTTTAATGTACGGTATTGGTTGGAGGATTAAGCTGAGGTATGATCGGTGAAGAGCGTGGCACCGCTATTGCACCGAAAACGTAGTGAATACTCTTGCGGTTTAGAATTATACAAAGCTCTTAGATAAATTATGTTGTGTATTACTTTTAATAATGTAGAAATTGTTGAAAACCGTTTAAATGAACATCCAAAAAGAGCTTTCCTGCGTTGGATTCGAATTGCCACTCTTTCACTTGTCAATCCACACGACCGCCTCAGAACCGGGCGTGTTACAAGGATTACTGTTCAAATAGGTCAACTGATGCCAAAAATAGGGTGCCAGTGTTAGTGGAGTAACCTTGCTTTCACATTGAAGTTCGCTCGCGCACTCGGGACACAATGAGAACACACGAAAGTTCAATTTTAACGACTATTTTGAACTTGTAAGTAGTGTTTTGCTCACTTTTGTGAAAGTCACTTCGAATATTGCTATTCTTTTAGACAGTTTTGTTTATAGGTTAGTTTTTCACTACACAGAATAGATTGTGGTTGATTTTATTTTCATTTAAAACAACTTTTTACTAATAAAGACTGCGGAGCGTTTACAAACACGTCAACTCGCACCGGCGTCGAAGCGGGGGGGGGAGGGGGGGGGCAAATAGACTGGTTACTACTGGACCTAATGCTCATCTACGTAATAGTGATAGATAGATTTCTATAAAATAAAACTATTGTATGATGGCAAACACGCGAACGACACGCAAGATACGACTATGTGCAGTTATTATAATTTTATGATGCACCAAATCGTTTATCTTCTTTTTCTTCATATGCAATTACCTTTCGTTTGTCTCGCAAAAACTCGAAAATGGCTAGACCGATTGTGATGAAACATTCGTAAGTTGAGTTGTTGGGTGCGCTCCGGAGAAAGTTTCAAAAGGCATTGCAACGCATGCCGAGCATTGGCTAGTCTTCTTTTATATAAAAAAATGAACTGCTGTTCGTCAGTCTCGCTAAAACTCAAATCTCTAATGAAAGATTGTTTTTTTTTGTGTTTGTAACTGTCAGTTTTTTGGAAAATCCGAAATTTTGATTCTCTTTTTGTATGTTTGTTGGTCCCCGGCGCCGGCCACGAACAGCCGCCGCCACCGCCGCCGCCGCCGCCCCATTCGTTCGCGACCGCGCTACCGATCACCCGATGTGTCGGTGACACCCATGGAATTATTAAATACTTTATAGCAGACGTTGACCTCGGTCAAACTTTGAAGTCAGGCAAGAACAACTAAAACTGGGCTGGGCAGCGTTTGGGAAACTTAGTCGAGACTTCTCATCGCGTATTCCACAGAGCCGAAAGACAAAGTTCTTCAATCAGTGCGTCCTGCATGTTATGTCTTACGGAGCCAAAACGAAGACACTCACGGTTTTACTGGTCCATAAATCCAAGGTCGGTCAGCGAACTATGGAACGGGGTATGCTTGGAGTTTCCCTGAGGGATCGAATCCGCAACGAGTTGATACGGTAGACAACCAAAGTTATCGACATAGCTTACAGAAAAAGCAAACTGAAGTGGCTATGGGCCGGCCATATTTGCCGTAGAAGCGAGGACCGTTGGGGTAGACGTGTTCTAGAGTTGAGCCCGCGAATCGGCAATAGTAAGTTAGGACGCCCTCAGGCTAGACGGAGTGACGATTCGCAAGGTGGCTGAAAGCAACTGGATGTGAATTGCCAAAAATCGAGTGGAATGGCATGCAATAGGAGATGATGATGATGATATAGACGCTACAAATGATACAAAGAGTGTCCTACGACGAAAAAGGAACCAGGTGGACATCGTTTTCCGACAGATTTCTGAAGAGGCAAAAGAAGTAGCTGAACTAATAAACGTGGAAATTGAATGCTCCACAATAGTGTCAAGACAAACAAGACAAAGTATATTGAGGAGATGAAAATGCACCATATTCTACCGGGTGCGAGGCCCATGCTTATCATTATCGCTTCACCAGTCCTGACTCACTGTATATTTTAGCTGCTGAGACTAAAACTACAAACGTAGTATACAGGGAAGTTTTATAAGAATGTGGCTGTTATTTTAGTATACTCGTATAGTGATGATTGAATATAAGTCTAAGTTTTCTCACGATGAGTTCCTTCACCGATGTCAGTTATGTCTAAGATAAACTTAGAGTTACACTGAGTTAGAAGTTCCACTGATGAAAACCTGAAACCTGGTGTCTGTTTAATGTAAAATGTCTTACAAAGACACACACATCAATCAGAATGCCGCATGCCGTTACACACGTGACACGGGTTTAATAGACCTTACAAACTTGACACCGAATTGTTCTGGCTGGAACTCAGTAAACGTTGTTTGATGTTTCTTGGACCCGGCCACATTGCGTAATTTCCGCGTTTGCATCATTATTTATCTGAATTGGCAATTCCTGGAGTTGACATTACAAAGGTAGCTACTGTCGGTATAACTGAATTGATTGGAAGGACAGTTCTGAATATCGATAGTTACCGGGTACCCGGGACACGTATTGCGGTTACTCGTATGGCACATTTGACTTATAATAATCAATTAATTACAAAAAAAACGAAATACACAATTATGTTTGCGTGGGATAATTTAATTTAGCAGACAAATAAATTGGTTTAAGCATGTTTTAATACAAACGTAGTGGAGTGATTTTGTAGATTTAACTGTGGGACTAGCGAGGAAAAATAAGTAGCTCTTCTGTTTTAGTATAGTCCAAGTCACACAGCCAATTTTATTATTTAGTTTTTGCTTCGTATCTGTTAACTTATTTATTTGAACTTTTTTGCTGATATCTCTATAGATAAGAGAACTTACAACATACAGTTGTCGACTAGCGAAGGTCGTTTTGAGGGGTATTGATGGGCATGATGTAATTAATGATCGCTTGTTAGGATCCGGAGGGGGAATCTGGCTGTTTCCAGAGGATGGCTCGAAGCACTAAGAGCCGTCGTACAGTAAGTAATAAATAATAAATGTCCGCATATAATTGGGTTGTGGGGAACCTAAATGGTTTGCCAAGTATCACCATGAGAACAGCCCTCTGTGCTCGCTCTAAACCCAGCAGTTTAGTTTTGCCAGTGCAACCGCACACCGGGATGCAGTAACCAATAACGGACTCGCAAAGCGCGAGGTACACCATCTTCAGTGTTTTTGAATCCGCGCACTGTCTTAGCGACTTGAAGATGTAGATTAGCTTCCTAACTTTTGAAACCAAATTATCGACATGGGTGTACCACTTCAGCCCGTCATCAATCGCTACTCCCAGGTATCTGGTTTAACCGGCACGAGATAGTGTTGTGCAAGAACACGAAGAGGTATCAGCACATAAATGTGCGGTTATGGTAAATTTCGGTGGGGCTTTGGTTCTATGACTGACACAGAATGGGATGAAACTGGTTTTGGATAGGTTTAGGGAAAGCAGATTATGCTGCAGCCAGTTCATAACCACCTGTAAAGATTGTTTCATAATCATAATCATTTATTTATTGCATTCCATATTGTAAAAAGATGTTACAAAGGGCAGTTAAAGCTAGGTACAAAAATATGGACCCTGTAAGGGCACAGCAAAAGGATAAAATAAAGTAAGTAGGAGAGAGGAAGAACGCTTTAATTTTTTACTTATTTTGTAGGTATTCAAAAGTAATAATATTAAAAATATACTATTTTATGAAACATGTCATTTAGAATTTGTCATTAAGATATTCATTGATATTATAATACCATTTAGATAATAGTAATTGTTTCAATTTGTTTGTGAATGAATTTTTTAATTTTTTAATTTTATTATTTCCGGTTTTTTATTATATACTTTCATTGACATGACTAGGGTACTTGTTGAGTGCATTTTTAGCTTAGAGCTTGGTAGGATTAATCTGTTTTTATGGCGTAATGTGTATCTTGACTTTATAGTTTCTCTTGTGGTGTAAAAGTGTTGGTACTTTCGAACAAATTTGCAAATTTATAGAATGTATAGGCAGGGGAGGGTGAGTATTTTATGTTCTTGAAAATGAGGTTTACAGCTGTCGGTGTCTTCTATATTTACTAATATTCTTATTAGTCTTTTTTGCAGTGTGAAGAGTGTCGGTGCATCTGTGCTGTTTCCCCATAAAATCACGCCGTAACTGAGACATGCATAAGCGTAGGCGTAATAGGAGACTAGTGCAGTTTCAAGTTTAGTAGTCTTTTTGACTTCACGAAGGGCATATGCAAATTTGGATAGTTTAGATCGAGTTTTTTAATATGTGATTTCCAATTAATATTAGTGTCTATGGACAGAGCAAGTAGAGTAAATTCATGAACGACTTCTATTGTAGTGCCGTTGTAGATAAAGTTTATATCTAGTGGAGTTTTATGACGAGGATGAAAGGCCATTATTTTAGTTTTAGAGAAATTGATTTCGAGGTTATGGTTATTCATCCAAGTTATTGTGTTATTTAGTATGGTGGTTAGGGCCTCGCTTAAGGCAAAATTGTTAGGGCATGAAGTAAGAAGCGAAATATCGTCAGCAAACAAGACGCATGGCCCTTCTATCGTTTTTGGTAGGTCGTTTATGTAAATAAGAAAAAGAAGGCATCCAATTACACTCCCCTGGGGAATAGAGGCGTTAATTGTTTTACTATGTGATCGAATATTTTGTATTTCTTTGGGATTTTCATTATAAAATTCTATTTCAACCTGGTGTTCTCTATTTGTTAAATAAGATTTAAACATGGACACACAAACAATTTTAGAATGTTTAAATGAAGTTGCAAAATAACCCAATACAATGGGTTGTTGTCGTACCTTTTTGCGGTGTAAGTAGTTACCACAGATTTTTCCTGATGATTGACGGTCCGTTAAATCGATATATTTACTTTTTCACTGGTTTGAAAAGTTGACGTTACTCGGTGCAGTTTCTTCGGTTTTTTTTTTGTTTATCTCTCAAAAACGTTTGTACTTCAAACTCGAACCTCTGAGGGCCTCACATCAGTCCACGTATCACCATAAACTACGATTGCCGTGTCGTCAGCATACGTGAAGATATTGGAGTTGAGCAGTGAAAGTGTGCAAAGGTCATTTATATAAACAAGCAATAAAGTAGGACCAAGCACACTGCCTTGCTGCACACCGTATGAGATAATTTCTTCGGCACTGACCCACTTGTCAATCTTGACACTGAAACATCTTCTGTGTTGGAGATAAATTTTAAACAGATCTAGCGTTTTACCACGAATACCTAAGATTTCCAGTTTTGAGAGGAGAGTAGGAACAGAGACTGTTTCAAATGCTTTTGTTAAGTCCAGGAAAATGGCAACGCAACATTTATGGTCGTCTAACTTCCTCGCGACGAGTTCTGTAAGATAACTAATTGCATCTTCTGTGGAGACCCCTTTCTTAAAGCAATACTGGTTAGGCGCTATAATTTTATTTTTCTCTAAGAATTTCTGTAGACGACCATTTATCAGCCTCTCCATAACCTTAGAAATAGCTGAAAGAACGGAAATAGGTCTATAGTTGTTCGGACAGTCCCTGTTCCCGCTCTTATAAATCGGATGGACTAAGGCCTTTTTGAAAGGTTAAGGGAAAATTCCATTTGCTATGGATATGTTGATTACATGTCTTATTAATGGTCCAAGAGTTTTTTACATAATTTTAGAGGAGTAGAGGATATACCATCCCAGCCAGTGGCACTATCATTTCTTAAGTTCATAATGGTGGACTCGACCTCAGCGCCATCAACAGCAAGGAGAACAAAAGAGTTATAATTCCGATAGCGTCTATATATGATCTGGAAAATATAATTACTAGGTGCGTTACGAGCCTTTCTATGTAGTTTATCACGATTACGAATGCAACGCAATAAACCTGGAGTTATCCAAGGTTTAAGATTTCTTTCTTTTTGCGGAACTTTTACTCTTTTAGTGTGCTTGTTTTTGATAGATTGTATTGTGCTAACAAAATTTGTGGCGGCAATGTTAGGATCTTCTGTTTTGGTAACATGAGAAAAATCCTGACAGATCCGGATCACTTCATTGTCCGTTTGTCTGTCTGCCTGTCAGTCTGTCAAGACCTTTGTTTTCAGGAACGCCTGGATTCTACGGTCCCTTGGAGCTCCAAAAAAATAATCTTCTAAGTCAACGCAATTCAAATACGGTGATTTACGCGACATATTTTGATACTCGCAAATAAATCAAAACCTATAGGGTACTTCCCATTGACCTAGAGTCATGAAATTTGGAAAAAAGCAAGGTCTCACAGCACAAGTGAAGGGAAAAGTCCGAAAATTGTTAATTGGTATTGTTTTCACATAAAAAAACGATTACAAACTTACATTTGTAGTTGGAGAAATGGCCGTCACGTATATCGTGTAATGTTAAAGTTTAATTCATCCCAACTACGGAATCCTTTAAATAACATACACACACACTTTGGCGGGTTTTTTAAAATATATTTATACTACGACAGTGGATAAAACCTACTATGACATTTCAGACATTCGTGGCTTGGCATGGTTAGAGCAATATATTGGAGGCATCTTCAAAAACGTTTACAACATACCGCAGACTTGGAATGTACTTCGCCTGATTTTTTTAGTTCTTTGTAGGTATAATGAAGTCTTGTAACTACATTATTGTCTCCGAGCTAAACTAAAAGAAATGTGCGGAGACTTTGTTGAATCCTTGACAAGAATTACTCGAGGCTTTTATTAAAGAGGTCGACGTTATGTCATGGCCGAAGAACTATGATAACGGTCTTAATTTTTTTTTCATGTTGGTATAGATATTTGGTGGACATGCAACTTCTTGTTTTTAAGTCGATGGTACTTTTAAAATTGGAACCAGTAGGCAGCTCCAGTTGCATTAATTAAACCTTCAAAAGTGCACTGCACTTTTCAAAACCCTTTCATGACCGTGTTTTACCAAGTAGTGTTTGCAGCGGTATGCAATCGATTAAGTGCTTTCCATCTAAGTAGGATTAGTTTCTACTCGTACTATTCGATTGAAATGTGCTGTATATCTACGTTGCTATCCGCTTCAACACTTACTTCAAAACCTATGGCACGGAGTCCTACCGATATTTTCATCCCTCGTACTGAAATGTTTTGCGTCCTTATGTGATTTTAACGAATTCAAGCTTCGACGTTCCATTTTGTGTTCTTGGCGCGTGGGTGAGCTTTCTGTGAGTGAGTTATAACTGCGGAAAAATATTACTACATCAAAAGTAATACGTAATTTAAAAGGTCTCGTGTAGATAAAAGGAGCTTGTTTTCTCCGCACATTTAATGTGGATTTTATCCGGGGTTTGCTCGCGTAGTTATGTTTTCTTGCACTATGTTACAAATAATGTAATTCACATATTGTTGAGACACGTATTGAATATGACGTCGTAAACATTGATCAACGTCACGTATTGAATATCATTGCTATCAAAATGTAGTAACTTTTATAAGTTAACACAGTCAGTAAATAATACAAGGAACATAAAATATTCTGTTCTTACGAAGAGATCGTATGACTTTCATAAATGAAGAAAGCTTTTCCAGGCAAGTGTTCTTGATCGTCAGCCGATCATCACATGAATGTAGAGTAAATGAAACCGCTTTAAATATTCAACAAAATACAGTTACCGGTACCAGTACCAGTTTAGATGGCATTTAAAGCATGGGAACCCATTGAAAAGAGGCAGAGAAGATCGACGTCGCAAATTTACATGGCAGTTTATTTTCCAAGTCTGTAAAGGAGCCGCAGGAAAACCCAGACTCAAGAGATATTCTATAGTTTATTTTACTGATATACTTGCATTCAGTTGTGCCGAAACTGTGTCCGCATTTTCGTGGAGCCTGTTTGTTTTTGGTGTAAAACTGGATGTGCTGCAGCGTCAGCGTCAGCATTGTAATCATTTGCAACTTTAATAGAAACTAGAAAACAAAGTACACCTATGAGAGCACAATACCTGAATTTATTATGCAAAATGTGATATGTATGGCTCCTGTAAGCTAATTAAATAAATAAAAAAATAATAAAATACCTGACGAAGTTGAAAATATATTAAAAAAACAGAATTACTTTCAGATAATATTATTATTCTGTGCATGAGTTCTTAAATGATATTTTTTGTAATAAGCATTACAGTTATAGTACAGTAAGTGCCAAAAGTGCATAGGCACGTTAAGAGTCGTACTGCTGTGAACTCGCGGTACGACTGTATGTGTTTCAATGACATACACCACAAAGATCGCAGTTTTGCACAGCACACACTGACGTAAAGTCACGCATTCGCTTCGCACTACACGAAACAAAAATATATTTCCGTCGCTTTCGTCAGACATGCATCATGCTCGTGACCTGGCCGTTTTATGGCATTGCTAAAATTCGGGTTAATCTAATATGAGCTGGTAGCAGTAGGCGCCAAGCGTTGAACTGAGAAGCAGTCGGCGTAGGTTCTGATCACATAAGATGCAGCGCAGTTTTTTTGCCATTTGTTATTTTGGTTTGCAATATTAACAATATTAAAAAAAAATCTTTTATTACTTTTGTTATTGCAATCAAGGGTTTAGAATAAAAAAAGCATTACAAGTGATAACAAAAATAAAAATATATTAATTTGTAAAAATATTTTACATCAGTATGGATAACAAACTGATACGATTATTTATAATAACTTCTTCAGCCAAATAGGATGTGTAATACTATATCAAGATAGAGATAGAGATATTTATTTTTGCAATTTTTTTTGGGATTCAAGGAATTAAGAAGCAATTTGTTTTATTTTGACGTGAAATGTTCAAAAAAGTTGATAAGTAGATTTATTACACCATAAAAATAAGCTACATTCATTAATTTCCAAAACAAGTGATTTTAATAGGTGGTTATGCAGGGCAGTTTGTTTACATGAAGTATTTCACATTTTATTTGGCTTTAGTGAATATAGATTACGTAATGAGGATAGCTTAAGTATTCATTTTCTTTAAGAAAAGATGATTGAAACTATATCTTTTTTTTTGTAATTAAATATACAGGATAACCTATTTCGGAACTTAAACGTTCTTGTTTATTACGTTATTTTTTGCTAGGCTTCGGTGATGCAACTTTTATAGCGTGGAGTACACGGCGAACAGTTTTTAATGACGTGTTGAATAATTCAGCAAAATGTCTGGTTGGTATGACACCATTTGTTTCATATTTATTCACCATGTGAAATCTTGTTTAAATAAGCTTTCAACTTCATAAACAAGCGCTCCGACTAGCAAGGATTCCCTCTTCTTCAAATATCTTTACCCACAGACTCACAGTATTTCTCTAGAATAAGGAATGTATTACTATTATACACATACAAAATACCATAAACTGTAATAATTAAGAAAAAATATTATAAAAATATTAATATGTTTTTAACACTTTACTCATCATTCACTGATGTAAACAAATAATAATAGATATTTTGTAAAATATGAAATATTTATGAAAACACTCACACTTAGTCCATTTGTGTTTTCACATCATTAACGTCCTCTATTACGCAGCGCAATATTATTGACAACGCTTCGTTATTTTTATTGCATTGCATTTTGAAAATTATAACCACAATACTGATAATTAACAAATTAAAACATTCGTCATTAACCAACAACGTTCAATTAGGTGAATAGTCGTAACGAATTGCATCTACCTCACAGAAATCGAAATAATTTACTCAGTTTTCTGTGGTTACCTACTAACTTTTATTATCTAAGTAAACAAGATGAACGAGACAAGTATCGAACGATTATCGAACCACTACAAGTAATTACATTAAAACAAACAAAAATTTATCATTTTAGGTATTATTAAAAACATACCAAACACTACAAATTCATATTATTTGTAAATAACATCAAGTTTAATCCGCAGGCGCAGGTGAGATTAACTCAGGGCTCGCCATAATCGCTCCTTTGGGTAGGAGGCACGGTAAGGACTAAGCTAGCACGCCATATGTTAAATTAGTTGAAATTATGAACTACTATCAATTACAGACAAAGTGAGTGTGTGTGCGTATCTATAGTATAGAAACAACTTATAGAAGAAGGTTGTAAGTGAAACCGAAGCGTCAATCTATTGCTTTGTGAGATTACCTATGGACTTATGAGCGCTACTGTATATTATCCTCTACTATATGTTACATTTGCATTCTAAAGGCAGAATGTAAATGGATCCTATTATTAATGATGATCCTATTAATTATTTGTAGCTACCTACATTCTAAGCAAATTAAGAACTATTATATTACATTCTATTCTATTCAGAAATCGTCCACTTATAATAACATATTTTAATGCGAGTAGCGAGATCTAGTTGATAATGATATCCGCGCACACAACATCTTTAGTGGTTTGTTAAAACCATATTGTGCCAGCTTATCGGACTATCTACACTGTCATAAAAGTCATCCTCTAACGTTGATATTCCAGGTTAGCCTTGAAATCGTGTTTGATACTCTTACGTCGCATCATACTTTCTTTGAGGCCTTAGACGAAAGTCGGAAACGGTTTCGAAGTTTTAATTATTCCTTTTCGACCACTCGTGGAAAGTACATTTATACGAAATTGTACGAGGTATATTGAGTAAACGACCTTTGTTTTCTGAACAGATGAATAGACTGTTGTGTCCCAATTTTTCATGAATTTCGTTGTGAAAATACTGTAGATGCATGTTCATTAATTAATTTATGTTGTTAACGCACCGTATTGTTTTTTATCAGTAGGTTCATGGTACACCGGGTGAATTTTTGAGATGAGACTTCAGGGCGAACATCTAAACCCACCTAATACTTTACTCAATTTATATTAGAAGAAGCAAAACGTTGTTTTGCTTCTTTTTTTGTTTATTAAAAATAGATGTTGGCCGATTCTCAGACCTACCCGAAATGCACACATACAAATCGGTCGCCGTTTCGGACTAGTTTGGTAACAAACATTGCGACACGAGAATTTTATCTATTAGAAGATTATGTTATGTCTTACAAGTCCCATGTTTGTGTCCGTGCTCAGATCCACTCTGTGTTTTGTTTTCAAAGCACACCTAAATTTTGTTCCACGAAACAATCAATTCTATTGTTTGAACCACGTTTCTGAAAATGACACAATGTTGTTACCAGTACCGAGTGAAGTCCGCTCTTAAGGAATTACATAACAAATGGGGAATTATAAATTTAGGATGTGCCGTCACAGGAAAACAGCCCAAGTGTTTTGAATAGCAGGGCTTTGTTTTATATGTAGATAATTAGCGAGCTATTCGGGCGATTCGTTAGTGTCGGGGGTTAGGAGAGCTTGCCGAAGGGAGCCGGGATTCAATGTAGATACTGTTATAATCGTGGGCTTCTATCTAATACATTGTGGATGTTCAATAACCGTTTATACTTGTCACGTTTTGTATTCTGTGTTCATTTAAATGCCCTTCGGCAACTGGAGTTTATGTAATTCATAACATTTTCAGCGTATAATGTTTCCACTGCTGGGAGTCTCCTCTAGGAGGCCTCCTCTAGGGACACGGGCTCAGTGCGGGTTAGTAGATGTCACATGTCTTCGAATTTTTGGTTATATGACATTTCCTTACGATTCCTCACGATGTTTTCTTCACCGTGCCTGGCTGGGTCGGAACCTACGACCTACACTCTTAAGTCGCATACTTTTCGACTGGGCCACCATTGCTCAACTGGAGTGTTTACAAAATTACAATTAACGTTCATAATAGGGATGATGACTAATATGAAATAGTTCGTAGAAATAATGAAAATTCAAAGAAGGCATAGAAAAAGTGAGTTAATCGAAAAAATCTGTTAAATTGATGTGAATATGATGAAGATACACGCTTTAAAAGTTTTTGGAGGGGATTATTGCTGTCCTTGTCGCGCAATACGGACAATGTGCGGCACTAGTATGAAGTTAAATAGTCGTGACGTCACTTCTACGATAGTGCTGTCAAGTACTATCGTAACCGTCGTTTATTTTAAAATGTTTAAACCTTGTTTTTTTTTTTGTAATATCGTTTGTACTATTTGGAAAAAGCAATTTTTTGAGATAAAAGTTAAAAAATTGTCATCATCCTTAGTGGATAGTAAGGTACCTACATAGCAAAGGAAACGAAGTTTTCTGCATAAATATATTTTATGAATAAAACACCCATTACAAAAATCGGACAAAAAATTAATTGAAACAGAAGTAGGTACGGTTCAGTCACATTCAGCTTTCAAGAAGGTTTGATAAAATTGGAAATGTTCGTCGCTTAAACTAAAATCCAATAATATCTTTACATTTTTAAACTTTAGTTTGGAACTTATTGATTTGCAAATGCTACTGATAGACAAAAGGCTATCATTATATTTTATAAAATCTGAATTTTTCCGTGTAACATAATTTCGTGCTTCTTTATGCGTGCACTTCGTTTTATGGTAATATACTACTAACTCCACAACACAGCTATTGGGTACATAACACAGCTACTGGGTACACAACACAGCTACTGGGTACACAACACAGCTACTGGGTACATAACACAGTTCAGACTGGTTGTCAAACTTTTGGGCTTCAGACTACCCGGTGCCGATTTCACCAATGTTACTGAACGCGATCATCACATTTAAAACGTGTTCGAGAGCTGTCAGGTTCAATTTACTATAGAAAATAATGACAACGACAACTCTTAAAAGTAGTTTATGCACTGATCGCGTTCATTTTCATTGGTGAAATCTACCCTTAAACTCAAATCTAAGTGTTTTGTTAAAGTTATGAGTCGTGGGTAACCATGTTAACCCACAATTGATACATAATTAAAATACGTCGAAATAGGGCACTGGGCACGTTTAATGCCATAACTTGAACATAATTCATAGGAATAATTATCGACAATCCAGTAAATGAAACCTTCTCTAAATACTTGACACACATTCGCCACTAGAAAGCGTGCGCAATCATATAATAGAATTAAAGCATTAATAATAATCACGCGTAGATAATACTGCTTCAGAACTCAATTCGAGTCTTTGTATTACGCGTGTAATTATGGATTAAAAGGGTGTTTTAAACGCGTTAAATAAATTCATTGCTGAAAACCGCGATACCGCTTTTGGAGTGCACAAATTATTCTTAGTCATATTACATACATATTGCGCTGATTCCAAATAAATTGTTATTATAACGGCAAGACAATGATGATAGTTCTTTGTCATGCCAGGTCGGGCAAAGTGATATTGGGTTTTTCTATCTGGAATTTCTCAGTAGCAGCCCGGAGTCTGGATTTGTGCCCGGTTGATGGCAATAGGCTCGCCCCCTATTACATGGGACTTAAACATAACTGGCGAAATGTGGGTGTACAGGTACACCTCTGCCTAACCCTTCGGGGAAACAAGGCGTGATGTTATGATGTTTATAGAGATAGCTGTTCACTGTGAGACTGTACAGATCTCACCAAACTGGACTGCAATATTGGGATTCCGTCCTTCCAAGCATAGTCGCTCATAGAACGCGATTTCAACAAACCATCGATCCTACTTACAGCCGAATAAAATAACGTATATATCACCAATTTTGGCATACTGGTGATGGAAAACCTATCAATAAACGTATAAACGTACCAATAAAGTCAAAGTATGCGTCCCTATAACATGTTGACAGCTATTTGTTTGACTGGGACAGATAGAATTATACTGTCTATCAAAAAAGCGATCTGTCTTTCACTGAAAAAAGGTTATTTTCGTTCGGCCGTTCGTTGGTTTGGTTTGGTTTGTGGTGGTTCTTTGACAAATGTTTACTTTACAATAGGAATCACTCCGAGCTTTATTCTCGAAAATAATAGACTGTAGTATAGTAATACATATCGCAAAGTAATTAAATTACTTTGACGTCGCATTACAAAATATAAGATGTGCATTAAAAAAAAAAAAACTCATTTTAACTAAATTAAAGCGGCCAAGCTGAGAGTGGCCCTTGGGGGTACAACGCGGCCATCTGGGGAATCCGCCTTAATTTGTTCATTAACCCGTACCTATACAGACTCATTTGCAAAACGGATACTTTTACCTATAGTTACTACGACTTCCTCAGCTTAGGGAATCACTTCAGATGTCAACGACTTTCTGTGATCTTTAGTATTTTGCCCTAACTTGGCGAGTAGAGTAGTCCTATAGGTATGATAGGAACTCGTTTCATCGTATGCTTTGTATAAAAGCTTTTATTTCCTTAAATTAATGAGTTGATAAAAGCACATCATATGTAATTTAATTCAGATCAATGATCAATATTAGTTATATTATTATCAATATAAAATTACCTAATGCCTAAAATGCATTAGGTAATTTTTTTTTTTTTTCGCTTCGTCAGTTCTAATTGCAAATTACAATATATAGTTGGTTGTTTAGTAGACCAAAGAAGTTTGAATTTGAACAACTACAAGTAGGTACGTCTAAATTGAAATCCTTCGATTTTGTTACCCGAAAATACTTGAGAATTACTTTTAAAACTTATCTATCTCGAGCAGTAATGGATTTGCTGCTAAAGAAGCAGTAGATTTTTGCTTAAGTTGACTCATTTATAATTCAAATACTTGAGCTTAACTTTTTAACGAAAGTATCCGAGTAGCAAACGATGAGAATGACATATTAAATTACAAGATTATTGATTTTATTTTATTCTTTTAAGCAAATCCAACTATACTCGGAGGAAGATGTACGTTTGTAAGTATATAATTTTAGTATTGCCGATGGTTTAGTGACAGTGTTAACAAATAGATTATGAGATAAAGTGGCAAATAATAGAGTTGCTTTTCCAATCAGTGCAGGACGGAAGCCTCATCGTTCGTCGTAATAGCGTGGTACGTTTAAACAAAGCCCTGCCTAATCAAACCCCAGTAGGCTGTATTGTAGCACGCGCTGGTCGGGATGCCGGGCTCCGGGCCGCCAGGGTCACCTTCCAATATTGTAGGTACTGTGCAGGCGGGATTATGGCGGAACGTCAGACTCCCAGCTTAATGGATTTAGTGCTAGTTGTGCCCGCAAATATACCCCGGACCGTGTTTAATTACACAAGTGTCAGCATGTATAATAGTTTACACAACGTTTTTCATTTCTCTAATTAAACATTTATAATTTGGCAAAAGAGGAACGAATGAACGTTGGAACGAATGAACGTTTCTATTTTATTAATAATAATTTAGTATGAAATTCTTAAGCTTGATACTAAGAAAAAGATAGTCTTGTTCTAAGAATTTGTTCTTTGCTTGCAAAAATAAGATAATAAATTATTTTCACGATATTCCAATTATTCTTATATTAACTGGATATATCGTACAAATCGTTAAGCAAGAACCATGTCGAAGAAAAACCATTCCTTTGATTCAGTATTTGCGAGAGTTAAATATTTACTCTACTTAGTAATATGACTTAAAAATATTCATAGATAATTAAGATGTTAGATGTTTTCTAAATTAAATTAAATTTTATTATTTATTTATTTACTCACAAAATCCACAGCCCTTAAATAATTTAACTTAAAATGTATAAACTAATCTTACAGCCAATTACAGATTTACAATTTATTACCTACACTTATCAAATGCACATAAACAAACAGGATGACAGGCTATCACCCCCCAAACATACCTAGGTATGCAGTGTGGGTGGGTGTGCAGTGTGGGTGAGTGTGTAGGAGTGTGTGTGTGTGGCTTTAATTGGTCCGTTTTACTTTAATGAAGGCAAAATTAAAACAAGCTCATGACAGCCAGTGTATGAATAATGTACCCATAAGCGACATTATACCTGTCCCCTCTTGATTCTAAAAACAAGTTGTAATCAAAATCAAAAGTCATTTATTCAAACGAGGCTAAGAATCAGCACTTTTTAAACGTCAAAATTACATGAGACAGTCTATCAAAACCACGTCCATCCCCATATCCTAGCATAAGGTTGGAAGAAGAAGCAGCGTAAAAAACTACCCCAGCAGCACAGCTGTATGTTCAGTTAGAAGAACTTGATTATATACAATAGTTTATAGTTAAATAACATTACGAAACACACAAAACATTCAATTAAATTAGTGGCCATATGTCAGCTAGCACCCGTCAATGTACTTATAAAATATTAAAAAAAACTATAGGTACTAAAGCAGAAATAAACAATAAAAACGTAATCAGAACTTAATTCCTAAATAAATGCAGGCATAAAGGGCGTAGCCACTTTACATATGCAATGCTGGATTATGTCATTTAACTAAAACATGGAGTCACAAATGATAAACTAGAACCTTCGAAGTAAAATAAATAAACAGTTAATTATACTTATAACAAAACCATGGTCAGAAAGACGACCAGTCAGACCGAACCAAGGTGTGGCTGACACGTGCCTGCCAGATGATGATGCCATGTGTTCTTTCTGGCGCAGTATCTGGTCGGTGCCTGTCAGTCATACCGAAGGTGACTGGACTCGGGAAGTCGAGCGAGCCTGCAATCCAATACCAGAAAGGGGGGTTATTACCATCTGCCCCCAAGATTTAGCTCGTGCAGTCCGTCCGTTGCCTAACTGGAAGTCTCCAGGGCCGGACGAGCTGCAGAACTTTTGGATCAAATGGTTCACAAGATCGCACGCTCGCTAGGCGGCCCAGTACCAGACGGCTTTGGAGTTTCGTTCGCTACCCCAGTTCCTAACAACAGGAGTTACCCACCTGCTCCATAAATCAGGTAGCACCGCGTAACCCAAAAATTATAGACTGATCACGTGTTTACCGACGGTCGGTTAAAATTAACAAAAATATAGACACCAACTCCATCATGTCTGGAGGAACGGGTCCCGCGGTACAAAGGAGCTACTCCTCATTGATATGGCCATTAGCCAACAGGTTCGTCGTTCCCGAAAGGATCTGTTGGATAGATTACAAGAAGGCCTATGACTCGGTGCCACATACGTGGCTCATGAGGGTGCTGGAGTTGTATAAAGTAGATGCAACTCTGCGCACCTTCTTCATGTCATGTATGGGGTCATGGAAGACGGTCCTTCGCTATCCAGGATGTCGAAATATCCTGAGGAATAGCGAGCCAATAAGTATCGAGCGAGGCATATATCAGGGCGATAGTTTGAGCCCGCTTTGATTCTGCTTAGCCTTGAATGCTCTAAGCACACTGCTGGAGGATTCAGGTCTAGGCTATCGGCTGAGGAGAGGTGTTCAGGTTATATCTCACCTTCTGTACATGGATGATCTAAAACTCTTTGCCCTCAACAATTTGCAACTAATGGAGCTACTGAAAGTAACTGAAACTTCCAGTAGCGCCATCAGGATGGAATTTGGTGTGGACAAATGTGCGGTACATGCATGACCGCACATTTGTCCAAGCGAGGGGAGATTGTGGAATCCGTGGGAACCCAACTCTCGGATTCCATAAACCTCAGAACCCTCTCCGCATCCGAAACCTATAAGTATTTGGGTATGTCGGAAGCGTTGGGCATCAATGGTACTGACATGAAGCAATCGTTGAAGGAGCGCTTCTTTGGCCGCCTGAAGAAAGTGTTAAATAGTCTTCTGTCAGGCGGAAACAAGGTGCGCGCCTTGAACTGTTGCGTCATGCCAGTTTTGATGAACTCTTACGGCATACTCAAATGGACTCAGACCGAACTCGACGACCTGGATAGGAGGGTCCGTACACTGCTGACTGCAAACCGAATGCATCTCCCACGGTCATCGGTAATGAGACTATATATCCCGCGAAAGTGTGGAGGTCGAGGCTTTTTAAACGCTAAGACCCTAGACAATCGCGAGATATACAGTCTTAGGGAATATTTCCTAGAAGCCGACGTGGGGATGCATCTTGATATTGTCGCGGTGGACAAGGGCCTCACCCCGCTCTCCTTGGCTAAAGAGAACTGGCGCAAACCTGTAGTGCTTGACACTAATGATCGCATGGAAGTATGACAGAGTAAGGAGCTTCACGGATGCTTTTTCCGGGCCCTACATGGACCCGATGTAGATCTTCTAGCGTCCTTAGCCTGGCTGCGTTTCGGTGACCTCTTTGGCGAAACCGAAGGTTTTGTCTGTGCAATTATGGACGAAGTTATTATGACGAACAATTATCGGAGATTTATTGTGAAAGACGGCACGGTCGAAATATGTCGGGTATGTCACCGTCCGTCCGGGGGAATCAATAAGACACATTATCTCCGGGTGTTCTCGTCTAGCTAACGAAGAGTACTTGCATAGACACAACCTTGTTGCCAGGATTATCCATCAGCATCTTGCTCTGAAATACAGCCTTGTGGAATCGGAGACTGGTTTAATAAGTTAAATAAGTTTTTTTTTTTTTTTTTAAGTAAGCTGATTATTAATCGTCGGATAGGAACATTTTAATTTTTTAATCCCTTTTAAAACTGTTCTTTGATTTTTTCCCTTTTTTGGTGTTTTTGGTCCACTGATGTTACCTAATGAACTATTTCTTTTTAAATCTATTCATATTACTACGGTCCGTTTTATCTTGTGAGCATAAACCATATTAACACTTAAATTTCTTGTTAATGTCTATCGCTATCGTCCTCACAGTTCGATATTAGACCAATGATAAGTCACTTTGTATTAAGAGACCGCCAAAACATTATAAGCCTAACCCAGAGCAAACTGTAGGTCAATTGAAAATCATCAATTTTACATCGAAACATGGTAAAACATTATTTCCTTGCTAAACCAGTGGTAACGTGGACGGCGGCGTTGAGTGCGCTGACCAAGAGAAGGAACATCACAGACTACAATGGGAACATAAAGAGGTTTCTCATGATACAACTCATTCAGAGATGGCGTTATTCCTTTGAAAACGATTAATGTAGAATTTTGAACCTGCAGGGTCCGTCTTACCTTCACCCCATCTAGCCTGAGGGCGACTTACCTTTCTACCTTCGATTCGCAAACTTCACTCAAGAATACGTCTACCTACCCCAACGGTCATCAGTCGGGTCCGAAGCTTAATAAATAAATACTCGAGAATAAGGGAAGGAGCCAAAATAATGAATTTTCTCAATAAAAATCTTATAGTGTCAATAAAATATAACAAAAGGCATCCTTTAGAGAAAAATCTCTGCGAGCATAAAATGTTTATGGCTTGAATTTATTACATGAAAATATTGCGGCCTTTATAAACCCCGTCTTTAAGTTTTAATAGATATCAGATGCCTGGATTTTATAAATCCCAATAGGTATAGGTACCTATTACTTCAGTGTGAAAATTTATCTAGAATAAATAGGTAGGTCTCATAGAATTTTTTTTTTGTTCACTGATTTTGTATACCGTATTAAACCATTATGCTGCTACCTTGTTATAGTCCATGTAAACGATATAGCTGTCAATTTTGTTAACATTGTTAGAATTCATTAATATCAATCAAAGGCAGCGATGGAGGTTCCAGATTGACATTATGAAGGCATTATGACACAGCAAAGGAAGACGTGATTCATGTACATTCCTTTCACACCTCTGACAGCAGCCACCCAACAACAACCTTATTTATACGAGAATAAAGATCACGTTAATTTTGATATTGATGCAAAATCGGAGCTCAAATAACGGACTGTAGATGCACTACTCAACATTAAGGTTTCAATTATCGCAAAAAATCCCGGAGACTGGATTTGTGCCCGGTAGATGGCAATAGGCTCGCCCCCTATTACATGGGACTTAGCATAACTGGCGAAATGTGGGTGTACTATAGGTACACCTCTGCCCAACCCTTCGGGGAAACAAGGCGTGATGTTATGATCTTAATCTAACCAACATGTTATGTTTTAACTGGCTTTTAGGTCACTCTCAAAGCTTTTAATATTTAATCATTCCAGTAAAACTAAGTTCGACATTAAAGCTTAGGGAACGGACACGACGTATTAGTACTAAAACAATTTTACTTTAACGACCAATTACCGGTATTGTTACGAACCTCAGTTACGTGATTGTTTTCTGTGTGTTGTGTGTTTTCCAATACATACATTAAGCTTCTATCCTATCTACAGAATCTCCACGTCCTCGTTCTTTTGTTTACTTTAATTCTACAGAAAAATTATATATCTAGTTATCTATATTTTTCCTCTGATTTATTTACTTGTTAAAAGAAGAAAGTATCCTACAAAATTTGTCTTTACATGAGTTCACGCAGTAAGTTGTAGCAAAATATCTACATAACAAACAAACATTTCCACCATCGACATGTGTATACCTTTTTATTTTTTATTTAGGAAATCACCAAAGACTTCTCCTGCTCTGGGTAGATTGAGCAGGAGTGTCAAGGCAGCCCCAGCCCGCTCCAGTCTGTGAGCCAAACGAAAATCGGAAATTCTCCACGAAGCCACGAAGCTTCCACCGGCTGTCGAGGACTAGTCCCAGGTCTTTCATCACAAGCTGGACGCCGATGTGAACCCTGCCTGCCGTTATCTGGGAACTCGACTGTGGCTCGTTCAGAGGACCATGATAACACATGGCCTCGGAATTGTGTTAGCCGCGGCTCTTCGCTCCTTGCACTGCGGTCGCCTCTGCCTTCTTCTGGTCGCCCTTGCTGCCTTACCCGCCATCCCCTTCTCCCCGACTTTTTGCCTTTCGGCGACGGTCGGAGGAGATTGAGAAGGCGGGGGCGGCCGTTTCGCCGTCAGGGCTGGGGTTTTCGCCGTCTGCGCAGCCACCCCACGCTTCTTGGTCTGGGGCGGCGCCGGTTTCACCAGGATCAGCCCGGTGGTTCTGCCCCGGGTTTAGCCGCGGTGGCGGCATACGAGGCCACCTCCGGCTGGCCCGAGGCCGGCTGGTTCGCTGCTAGCGGGGGGTATAGAACAATGGCCTCCAGAGCGGAAAACCGACTCTGAAAGGCAGCCAAATCCTGCCGCACCAGGGTCAGAACCCGGTCCTTGGCAAACTGGCTGGCCTTGCCCATGCTGCGCTCTTACTAGTGGCACCCTCCTGGGGCCCGCCCCTCTAATTTTGGCCAGATCTGCTCTGAGCTCCTCGTTCTTCTTTCGGAGAAGCTCCATGGCGGTAGTGAGGCGGGCGACCTCCACCCGCATCTCGGACATACCTTCCGGCAGAGGCCCGAAATAAATGGCCTCCGCTGTCTTTAGAGGACTGAACCCTCTCCAAGGCCACAACCTTGATCGCGGCAACCACGACCTCCGCAAGCCTGGCCGATCGCTCCGATTTGGAGCCGTCAGCGGCATCCGGCTCACCACCTTGAGGACTCTGAAAGAGCCGCGCCGCGGCTGGCCACTACAGGGTGGAGTCCCTTCGTGGCAAGCCTCTCGACTCGCTGGGCTGGCTCGGCTGGTCAGACTCTGACCGCGCATCGATCCCCTCCTCTTCGCGATTTTTGTCCGGCTGCCGAGCGCAGACTCTGCTCGCCACCGCGCGACCTCGTCCCCTCTGAACCTTAAGCACTTTTGGGGCCGGCTGCCGACAGCGTTTCCGCCCAGACTCCTCCCGCTCTTTCCGGATAATCGGTCCCTTAAACTTAAGTGCCCTCGGCTCTTGTTGCGTGTGTGGTCCCTTTTCCCCCTGTTAACCCTCTCCCCCCAGCGTTAGCGACCGGACTCCCTCCGGCCATTCATCCCCTCGGCACGCTTGACCTTAGGATTGACGTAATTTTTATAGACTACTACACTAGACTCACCCTCTGAAAACAGAGGGGGTGTGGACGTTAGATGGCCACTAGTCCTACCACAATAACGAACTGGCCATCTCACCCCTAGCTCGGTTTCCTTCATCGAACAACAAGGATGATCGGTGATTGGAAACATGACCCTTCCCCGTTTGTTGAAGTTTAGCTGCCAACCCCAACTGTCCACCAAAAGCAGGTGGTGCTGACGTTGCCCAGGATGCTCCACGAGGAGGCTCTTCTAATGCCACCCCGTGAAGGTATGCCTGACACCGTCTGACCTCAAACAATTTTTGTTCGTACAAAACTTCTACTGTCAAGGGGGAAACGTGTACCTAGATTTCACAGTAATAAACAGCAATTGGATATTGCTGTTTATTATTGTGAAATTATTTCATGTTCATATTCTGAAACAAGTTTCAATAGTAGTGTTAGACGAAGGGTTGGCAGCCTGTCACTGTTCCCTATTAACAGGGTGCAATGTTTCAATGTATCCACCACAACATGAATGCCGAATTGAATTCAAACACCGCATTTGTGTCAAACGTGGGTTCAAGAAGTGTTTCGTCTTAATTGAAACTCAGTTTATGCCGCCGAGAATAATAGGTAAGCCTTACTCTATGTGTGTAATGGCCGACGACGCGGTGAAAGGAATTACGGTGTTATTTAGACGCATTTGAATTGTTTTGATTCATGTTTATATTGTTTTGTTTCAGGTAAAGTGTTGGCACATAATCTACACTAGTGTGACTACCGCGACGATGAGTGAACTGTGAATGTTTAAAACAGAACAGTGAACTTATTGAAATGAGTGTTCCTAATTGACTGGACAGTGTACTGATTCAAATGAGTGTTTCATAAAACTGAGTGGTGTTGTGTAGCCATGAGTTTCTTGACATCGTTGGGGCAGTACGTGGCTGGCGTGGCGGACAGCGTGGCCGGGCTGGCGCTGTCACCGCGCCGCGCGCCCCCCTCCCGCCATCGATCCACCGAGGAGTCGCAAGCGCAACCGCCGCCACCATCCACTGCGACTATGAGAGGTAAGATAACTCACATTTTTAAAGGTGTTTTCCCGAACGGTCTGATATTCGCTAAAGTAGATCTATTTGCTTATATTTATATATTATAGTTTGGAAGCGAAAACACGGCCTCTGCCGGCTCAGTATTGGGTTCACTTGGACCCCAGAATTACGACATTCGACATCATTAATCGATAATGTAAATATTTATATGCTACCTATCAAAGAAGAATGGCAGTTCTGTACCCTAATTGCGTATTACACAATCAATCGGAATCTGAATAGTTTTGAAACAGATTGCTTATCCATTGCTTCATAAGTTAGATTAAAATTCTGTTCAACAATGTAAATAACGCAATGAAGGTTGTTGAATTGTCAAAATCGATCAGTCGTAATCGTTTACGGAAATGTGTTACGCAATTAGGTTGCTGGTATCTTTTAATTTCAGAAGAGTTCATAAATGAGAGTACGAAAATTATAAGAAACAATTAAAGGACTTTACTTTGTATGCATCAGCTTTTTTTATTAGGCTGCAAAAAAAAAACAAGCATTTTTTTCATTCTGTAGGTATAATTATGAAAACGCAATTATTTGCAATATCTTAATGCAGAACCTGTGTCGGTAGCAATGAAGTTACCATATTTTCCATGATATGGCTTTGCCATTTCTATAATTTATGCTAATTAGCAGGTTTTTGGTGGGAGTTATTAGGACATCGTTTTAACTATTAAAAGATTTTTGGTACCTCGTTTTTTTATAGAAGAGTATTACAGGCAGGGCAATACTAACCTACCTATCTACTACAGATTGTATCCGGTATCTAAACTAATACTCGCTGCCCCTAAACCGTTGTCTAACCGAAATCGCGCGATTACTACCACGTCTGTCATAACTCCAATATCTCAGAAATTACGCTTAAAAGCTCTACAAACCCTACGTCATTGAAATTATTTTGAAGTCGGCAACCTGAATATATAAGTTTCAATACAGGTTTAAGGGGGTGAGCGTGTTTACCAGCTTTTTGTTCAATAGGTTTTTCGTCTTACCTATAAAATGAAAGCATTTTTTCCAAAAGTTTGGAATTTGTTAAAATCAACAAGCTCTCAAAAAAATGAGGTCATGCTCTTGTTGTTGGCCCTGTCAAACTTTGCTGGCTCGGGTCCGAGTATCGCCCGCTGTTGGACCGTTTACCATTGCTGTAGTATTCCGAAATCATTTTAAGTTCAAAAGTTCTGCGAACATTTAGTGACCGAAACAAAACAGTGAGTTTTTTTTGCGAGTGAACCTTTTTTTTATATTTCGAGAGTCAAGTGGTCGACTATCACTGTCCGGTGACAAAATTTTAGATTCGAACAGGCATGAAATACTCGAAGTATTACATGCCTGTTCGAATCTCAAATCAAGGGAATCAAGTTTTGGATGGACATGGCGGAAGATCAAGAACGCTGCTAATGAGATTCACAAAAACCGGAAACGGTTAGTATCGAGACCTCAGAGAAAGACATTGAAAAATGAAAACAACAACATTTATCACAGTAGAGCATAGACACAGAAAAGAACCGAGAAAGTAGTCCAGGGGGAGGACACATAGAACATTAAGCACATTGCAAAAAATGTAGGGCCATCTACATTGCTGAACTGGGAAACGTCTTCAGAAGTATCAAAAAAGTGCCGATAGGTGTCGCTACTGTCACAATAAAACATAAGATAAAATGTTTATAAACAATCAAATTTTATGGATTGCTCATAAAATAAAGAACATTTTATATTACACCTTAATAAAATAATTATTTACTGTGCTACTTGTAGTTGGTGCTTCGTCTATTGAACACACAGACGGACACGCACACTGAAACACAAGTAATATGGCTGCCGGAACGTGCGTCTGCGTTTGTTTTGCTTCCTCATATTTTGTGTAATTTTTGTGGTTTTCCGAGTGTTTTCTCCTTATAGAAGTTGAGTTGAGAGTACTCCTCCTCTTGGGGGGGGGGGGGAGTGAGGTGTTTGACTCCCCCCGCAACGTCTAAGAGGGGCGCGCGTGGAACACTACGCGCCACCACCTCGGGTCCTGATGTATGGGGGGCGGCGGACGTCACCGAGTCCGCCGTCCCTGGACCCATTTAGGGGGGCTGGAAGAGGGCGTTGTCCGTCCTCCGCCTGCGCCCTCGCGCCTGCTGCGGATCGGGAGAGTGGACGAGATCTCTCTCTCCCTTTCCTCAGCCTCCTTCAGTGAGATCACTGTTTCGCAGAAGGAAACCACCGCGTCCCAGGACTCGACGCTGCCGAACATCGCACTCACTACGGCCGGCAGCGACAGGTCACTGCCTACTTCAGAGATGAGGGCACGGCGCGGCTCCTCCCTAGGGGCACACTCTGCCAGCGTATGCCACGCCGTGTCCTCCCGGCAGTCGACGCAGTGGTGACACCGGGCGTCCGGCTCCCTGTTTATGCGACACAGGTACTTCCCGAAGCAACCATGCCCCGAGAGCACCTGCGTCGCCCGAAACGACAGGGAGCCGTGCCTCCTCCCGAGCCAGAGCTCGAGCACTGGCAGGACCGCCTCGATGATGACGAGGCCGGCGGTAGGGCGTGAGAGCCTGTCCCGCCATTCCGCCACCAGGACCTCGCTAAGCTGCGACCGACGCTGCTCCATATGGCGCTGCATCGGCCGCTCGCCCCGCACCCTCGCTTCCTCGAGCCACCGATAAAGTGACGCGAGCACCTTCGCATCCAGGTCCCATGGCGGGGATCCGGCTAGTGCACAAGCCGCTTCGTAGGAGATCGTGCGATACCCCCTTATGACTCTGACGGCCATTGCTCTCTGCGGCTTTCGCAGAACAGAGATGCTAGCGGCCGTCAGGTCAGCCGCCCAGATCGGAGCCCCGTGAAGAGCCATCGATCGCACGATCCCCACGTTGAGCCGCCTACAAGCGGTGCTCAGGCGCCCCAGATTGGGAAGCAGCGTTGCCAGCGCCCCAGCCGCGCCCAGCAACTTGGGTGCCAGCCGCCGGAAGTAGGGTCCGAAGTCCCACCGGCTGTCGAGCACCAATCCCAGATATTTCATGGTGGGCTCGACAGCGATCCGGACCCCCCGACCACAATGTGTGATCCGGCCGGCGGCGCCCGCCGGGGGCCATGAAACACCATGGCCTCCGATTTGTTGAGGGCCACCTCCAGGCCGAGGCGCCGTATGCGGCTCACCGTCAGTGAGACCGCCGCCGTCGCGAGCAACGCTTTGGGAGCCGCGCTTTTCAAAGGGAGGCCCTTTGCGAACTCCCCCGGGCCGTGACCAGCGTGTCGTCCACGTAACACGTCAGGTCCGCGCCCGCCGGGAGCTCGCCCCTCATCACCCAGTCGTACCCGATGTTCCACAGGAGCGGTCCCACGACCGATCCCTGTGGAACACCGCACGACACCTGGCGCTGGTTTCCGCCATCACGTCCCATGTCGGTGACACAACTCCCCACCAGATAAGCTCCAACGATGCGGCGGAGGTAGAGAGGCACCCGATGATAACGCAGTGGTGAAGCTCGACCTGAACCAACCCGGCTGCGGTAGGCTCGCAATCCTTACTATCCTATGGGAATAACGGCACCCCCCGGTTTACTCTTTGATATGCCATGGTATGTCCATGGAGCATGAGATTTCAGGGGCTAGTGCAAATCTTAGGGTTCATTCGATTAATCAAGTCTGGTCAAACCAAGCTGTGGCCGGTGCATTTAATTCATTCATTCTTTACTCATAATTCTTCAACTTTATTATAATCTGGGTTTTCGTAAACCCATACTGTGGTCCAAAGTTCCGGCTTGCCAAACTTTCGGCTTAACACCGTCACTGAACTCAATCCGGAGTCATCGGTGGCATTCAAACGCTGAGTTCCGGGCCACCACCTTTCGGGCGACAACGTGATCCGCGCCGGGTGCTTAAATATTTTACCCGCGTGGCCGCAACGAGCTTACTACGGGTCTGGCGATTCCGCCCGCTGAAACACCACCTCGTCACCTTTCTTGGCATCAGCAGCGTGGCGCACCTCGCTGAGCCAGGAGAGTACTCTACTCCCAAGGGAAATTAAGGAAACTTTTGTGACCATAGACCCTACAATCTACCATAGAACCTACCCTTCTCCTATGTATATATATTTTTAGTTAACCACACTACGTGGTTTAGTCGTTGATATAACGAATTCAAGCGCGGTCGACTAACTTTGGGAGATAATGAAAGAAGTGGTCGCCCTTTGAAGGCTGTTACGGAAGAAAACGTGCTAGCAGTGAAAAATTGAATCTAAGTCAATAGGCGAGTTACATATCAAGAGATTCAGCACATACTGCAGGTTGAATCGGAAAGCCTCTACACGTGCATCTTCGCGTGAGGAGGATAGTTTCTCGCTGTTTTGTCTCGGTGTGTTTACGACATATACCTACCAATATACGCCGGCCGAAAAGTTTCTGCTGGCGGGAAGGGATTGTGTTTTGTTTTCGTCGTCTTTGATGAGAGGGGTAGGCAAGGAAGCGCGGGTGAAACTTTTTTTTTCTGTCTAACTTTGGAATCCTATCTATTTAAGTATTTATAATTATATTAAACATACATATTAAAGACATTTCATTCTTATAAATAAATTTACATTTCACTTACATGAGAACCAATTTAAATATAAATACCAAAAAAAAAAAAAAAACAATCCCGACTCGCACTTGTTTTTATTTTCAATAACCGAGTGACAGCCCTATGAAAGTAGGTACATTTTGAACTCTGTTAGGAGGCTTTCATTCTGCTCGGTTTTTTATTCACGTGTGGATACTTATGTGTAGTACGAGTAATACCTACCTACTTTACACAACTTTCGCAGTAGACTGACACGGTTTGACCGATCTCAACATATAATTAAAGATATTTGTCACAAACTTATAGCTGCGGTTACATAATTATCTTAATGAATGCTAAAAGTTAATGTAAATTCCAGATTTATTTATTTATTTTATTATTTAATTAAGCCTTTTATTTCCCAAAAAAGTACATTAAGTATATCTTAAAAAAAAGTACATGCATTTCGATAATACTAATGATTAATAACAATTATTAAACAGATAATTTGATTTCACAGATTACATAAATTATAAATTAAAATAAAATAACGATTTTTTTTTTTCAATTATTTTTGGTTGCCCATTTAAGGGCGAAGGCCTCCTCCATTTTTCTCCATTCCACTCTTTCTTGGGCTATTCTAGTCCAGGTGGGGCCGGCCACAGACATAATATCGTCGCACCACCGGGGCCTTGGTCTGCCTCTGGTGCGTGGTGCATCGCGAGGGTACCAATGTAGAACCCTCGTACTCCAGCGTCCATCTGTTGCTCTTGCTACGTGACCTGCCCATCGCCATTTCAACTTGCAAGCTAGTTCTTTTGTTCCTCTGTTTTTTTTTATGTCTTTGCTTCTTTTTCGGTCTCGGAATTTGATTCCCAACATACTCCTCTCCATTTCTCGCTGGAAGGCTTGAAGTTTGTTTGTTAGTGTCCAACTTTGACAACCGTAGAGTAGAGTACATAATATAATGGTGTCCATTGCTTTCTTTTTCAGGAGAATAGGGATGCGTGATTTAAATACCTCTTTCAACGACCAATATAGAAAATTAAGTAGATCGCAGGATAAAGAGTGCATGGAGACGTTTCCATGCACTCTTTATCCTGCGATCTACTTAATTTTCTGTTGGTTTATTGAATGAGATGCGTTGCCCAAGATAAACACAGTTGTCTACGTATACGATTGGTGTGTCTTGTATCACTGTTGGTACTCTTTTTTGGAAGCATACTCAGTGATCTGTAGTTGTCCATTTTGCCTGGATCGCCTTTTTATAGAGTAAGGTTATAATCGCAGTATTCCAGTCCGATGCGATGATATCGACTCTTGTTTCAAGATTTCGTTGAATATAGTGGTTAATATAGGTGGTTGGCTCTCTGATGGCTTTTAATATGTCATTTGTTATGCGATCTTCTCCAGGGCTTTTCTTCATTATCAGTTGTTGGATAGAGTAGCCAATTTCGCATTCCAGGAATTCCGGTACACTATCTGTTTCGAGTGTCTCCATATAACGGATTCAGTCCTCGTGAGAGGCAGGATGCTCATATAATTTTGTATAAAATTCTGTCGCAATTTTTTATATTTGATTTCTGTCCGTTACTTGGTGCCTGCATTTTGTAAGTTGTGTAATCCACTTTTTGCTGGAATCGAGTATTTTGTATGCTCATTAACTGATGCAAATTTCTCCAGTTCGTTTTCAGTGATGGTATACCTATGCTCTTTTGATTTCTTTTGTAATCGCTTTCTAATTACATAGTTTGTATAATGCCGATAAATGTTTCTTTTCTATGCAATTTTTGTCTTTCTTTTCCTTCAACAGAGTCCTTTCCTTTATTAGTCTTGCTAGGTTTTCTTGAATAAGTGGTTTACACTTTTTGTTGGTTTTGAGTTTGTCTTTACTGTTTCTTATTTTTGTGACTAAGGTAGAGTAGGTGTGCTGTATGTTTATGAATTATATTTTCTTCAATTCCTGTGCAAATTTTTCTTTCAAATAATCTTGCTCAGGAGGCGCAATATCAGTAATGTTTTTCTCTCCGAAGTGTTTTCTTGAGGTAATGCGTTTGTTGTGAAGTATAAGAGATGCACGTACTAGTCTATGGTCGGTAAGATGTGTAGTAGGTATGACATTGATGTTATGTATACTTTTGCTGTTCTTTGTTATAATGTAATCAATTTCGTTCCGTGTAACGCCATTAGGGTGCTTCCAAGTCCATCTACGATTCGGGTTTTTCTTGAAGTAGGTATTTGAAATATGTAGTTGATGTTCAAAACAAAAACTTGACCTCTTGGACTCCGTTTCCCGTATCCCTACGATCCCATAACATATTTATCATCATCAGTGGGAAGACCAATCTGTGCATTAAAATCGCCTGTTTTTCATCGCTTTTCTAAGATCTTCGTATAATTTATCTATTTCCTCCGATGAAGATTGTTATGTTGGCGCGTACACCTGAATAATATGAATAGTTTTACATTCAATGTGTATTCTCAACTTTGCTACTCTGTCGGATACTGGTACAAAATCTTTGATGTTTTGTTTTAATTCTTTTTTCATTAAGAATCCAATGCCGTTCCTGTTATGGGTTTGCCCGTAGTACATAAATATACAATCTTGATGTTCTATGATTTCCTTGCCTTCAAGTTTTATCTCAGAGAGTCCAATAATATGCCATTTTAGCTTAGCAATAGCGTATGCCAATTCGGTAAATCTTAATGCATCAATCAATGATCTCACATTCAATGTGCCAATGTAGAGGTATTTGCTTTTCCTATTAATTGCATTTGCTTTGTTTTTGATGGAGGGTTTTGGTCTACTGCTCCCGCGGGGACCAACCGTGCCGGGAGAGTGAGGAGTAGTGTGAGTAATAATTTGGTTTTCAGAGTTTTTAAGAGGAGGAAGGCCTGCTGGTTGCTATTGTAAATTCCTGATTTACATGACCTAAATTCGTAACATCCCGTCAAGTCAGCTGATATATCATATTTATATCAAAACCTTGTGTGTTTAAAAAAGGTTAAATGTAAAATCATTGACATGTTTGTTCCGCTGCCATTTGTCCATCACCGAGACTCAGATTTTGCGTATACACCGGCCCAACGAACGCTATCAAAGGTTATTCGGCGTTGTCTCTCGAAGTTACGTCCAAATACATTTAGTGGTCGAACAAACGAACGGTCGATTGCTTTTCTACCTCTTTGATGTTACCGCTACGCTGCGGATAGTCGCCACACGCCAACGAACAATTGTTAGCTTTTGCTAAACCGTCCCGACCGGACCAACGAATGGCAGCGAAACCCATTCGTTGGCGTTCGTTGGGCCGGTGGAGAAGTATTCTATGTGGTATATGCTCTATGTCAGGCATCTATGCAGTAGGTGATTCTCTTGGCTGAAAACGCGCATAGTCATCGTGGCATGCCTGCGATTGCCGATAATCTAAATGTCATAATAATGACAGTGGAAAATTGGCAAAACCTCGAATTGGTTAGAGAAACATTGTTATTTGAAAACCCTTGAAAATACAGCAGGAATACTCATATGTACCTATGCGATTTCTGGTAATTGTAATGGATATGAATTTAAACTAATGATCCTTTTAGTTGAATTTATTTTAATAATTTATAACATAGCCCTGGCTGCCATTTTTATTGATCGATTGTTGGATGTTTCATAAAATTATCCCTCTGTTGTTTATAAATCATATCAATCTTCAATGTTGGTACTGGATAATGTATCAAGCCGCACTTTGGTTTACTCCAAACTTTCAAAACAGCAGCCGTTTTGGAAGCTAACGAATTCTTAAAGACTTCAAAGTTGTTATTTGTCAGATTTGGAAGTGTGTCGTCTCAACAACTTCCCTCGGCAGCCCTCTAACTTTGAAAGAAAATGTTCAAACTTAGTCAAATTAAAAATTGTAAGCACTTAAGCGTTGAATTAACATAGCCGTATTAATTTAAAAAGAAACTTCTAGCTTTAGATAAATCGTATGGTTCGACTTTTGCATTAAAGTTCTCATCAATATTTTCAGCGGTGCTTTTCTCTAACGGCCGAACCCAATTTAGTATCTATCTCCAATTTTGTCGTAGGTACTAGAGATAGAAAAAACTATCAACCTCTGGTTTTAACGTCCCAATAAAGGCAAAGTATGCGACCTTAGAACGTGTTGACAGCTATTTGTTTGACTTCAGCTACAGATAGAATTGTATTGTCAATCATCAGTAGCGATTTGTCCGAGGTTTATTGGGTTTGGCGGTAAGGATGCAGCCTAGCGCTCATCGCTGCCGCTGCGGCGAAACAACAGTGTGGTATTCACTAAGCTGTGAGTAGCTACAGCCAAGACATTGTCTCTTAGAAAATAGCATCGCAGCAGCAGCGGTTTAACTTGCCGCTAAAACATGTAGGCATCAAGAAAATCTAGTAGGTAGGTATCATAATTCAATTTGTGCAAGACACTGAAACCTTAAATTATTTTTTATTGTTGCATTACTTGTTAACAGACTACGGCAGAGAGCAAAGTTAACGAATCCAGACTGGTTACACATTTTCAAGTGTACTTTCAAGCTTTTTTCCATGTCAGCCAAAGCGGTTTACATGAAACTAATGTATTGTTCATTGTAGGATTCCCTCGAGTTGTGCCAACGGAGGGAGCATCAGCGCTGAACTCCAGGCGCCGCACCCTGGACTGCCTGGCGCCGGCGCCACCGCCGCGCCGAGGAGGCTCACTGCGCGTGGCTCGCAACCAGCAGCCACCAGAAAAACCCACCATGGCCTTCTGCAAGAGGCGCCTCTCTTGGCCTGAGGTTGATAACTCCGTCAATTCGGGGTAAGCTAACTTTTCCAATTTTGTTGAAGAATTCCAAATCAGGACTGATTCTTATTCCCTTATTAATTCGGATAATGTGCGGGTTCAATTTGGTGCTTCTAGAGCCGACAAAGGCTATCAAAACAAATAATGATATTGGGGAAATCACAGGCTCTCAAAGGATATTAACGTGTTCTCACGGAAAGGGACATTGCAAATTAGCGTTACTCCTTACAGCACTGTGACGAAACCTGACAGGAATAGAGATTAGTTGTCCCCTAAACCAAATGGTTGTCTACCGGATTTTTCTTACGTTTTGTCGCACGTGAATCAATTCAGAATAAAGCTACAAATTATTTTACACAATAAATTCAAATGCTGTGCAACGAACCCCTCAGATTTTACAAAGGTTTGCAGCATAATGAGCGGTATGAAACTCGCAATAAGTATTACCTAATCTTAAGAAATTTATTGCACTAAATAAGATGTGAGAGATGTGATGTCGTTAAATGATTCGATTTACCAGCAGGAGCTCCATTTGGGAGAATAGAAAACTTGATTAAATCAGCGGGTTGCTTTTTTATATATGCTGCCACTTGAAAGGAAATGTAATCATCTTTCTACCTTTACAGAAAGAGTTCATGAGATCAGACGCGCATTATTTGTCTGTAGGTATGAAATGAATATCTAAATACTAAAATGTAACCGCGTGAGGCGGTAATTTTTATACTATAGTGAAACTTTCAATAAATAATCTCATATCTCTAATGAAATCCATTAAGCACTTAGACGAGTCCATACGTTAAACTACGGAAACTTAATTCATTACGCCCTTGATAAGGTTTATCAGTGCAGAGCGAAAAGCACAAAACCCTCTGATGAGCGCTTTTATATGATAGGTAATAAAGTCAGCCTTAGTTTCTGTTTCAAAGTTTTCAGCCGTATCGGGCTCTCTCCCTCCCATTAGCGCGGTGTCTCGACATAAGTTGACACGAGAGGTTTTCAATTAGATAAAAGCTGGCAACAGTGGCGCGATGATTGCAAAGTAAAAGGCGCGGTATGAGGGGAAGTGCGTACTTGCGTAGGTGACGTAGGGGGATGGAGGGGGGCGGTCGGCTGCGGAGGACGGGTGCGCCCGCACGACGCGCCCGCCGCGGGGACACGTGCAAGGACGTGCAACAGGTCGCCAGCTGACCTACTTACAATAATTTTATTAATCACTGGATATGTTTATTGATTTGCAACGTGATATGTCGAACTTCAAATGCGATATATATAGAAACGTTTATATTTTTCATACATAGGTGAAAGCGCGAATTTAGAAGAAAATGTGTTCTAACTAAACCCGCTTTAACGCAGCCCAAAGCAAATAATAAGTACACATAACGAACAGAAATAATGGCCTTCCTTAACGATGTACCCAAAGAAGTCGGTATAGGTAAGTCTATCGCCGTCAGGCTACAAACAAGCCGTCGTCAGGCTACAAACATGCATCGTACGTAATGGACCCATAGTTTTGATAAAATTATAGTTTTGACCATAGACAAAACAATAACTCTGTGCAAATTAGACACTGAATTAATGTTTTGTCTTCCATGGTTTGCTCTTTCCATGATGGGCTATAAAAATATCTATTTATAAACAAACAAGAAACTTGCAATGCACCTGGCCTTGTCATCTCTCCACCACCATTGGTTGAATGGTGGAGAATGCTTTTTTTTGCACGAAAGTAAATAAATTAATATTCCTTTTTGGTTTACGGTAAGTATGTGGGCAACTATTAGCCATGTAAGATATATATATATATATATATATATATATATATTTATATATACTCGTAGGTATCTACTAAGTTTAAATAAAGGGCCTCCGAAATCCAATTATTCATGTAAATAAAATACGAAACAAGCAACCTTTCTAAAATGGGATTCTAAATCCAGTCTGATTCTATTTCATTCTTTACAAAATACAATTTTGTTTTACTCAGTGAATGAATATTCACTCGGGCGGCTACAATTATTTTATCGTGTTCGCAAACGGAAACATGAAATATAACCTTTTAATAGACATAGGAAAATATTAACAATGTAATGCAAATAACAACACACCTTTTTTCACGATAAACGGACATAAATGAAAACAGAGGAAAATACTTGTGCATGGTGAATGGAGCTGACAGTAATAAATCAAACCAAAATCAAATCAAAAGTCATTTATTCAAACTAGGCTGAGAGTCAGCACTTTTCGAACGTCAAAATTACATAAGACAGTCCCCCAAAACGCCCGCACTTCACCACTTCCTAGTGCTTTACCTGGGAAGAAGAAGTGGCGCAACAAACTCCCCAGCAGCACAGCTGTCTGTTTAGTTAGAAAACCATTGAATTATATAATTATAAGGTTATCAAAGAATAAAAACCGAAACACAAAAAAAAAACATTAAATTATCTGCCATATTAAAGCTAGCCACGCCAATATACCCAAAACAGAAACAAATAAAAAATCAATGAAAAAAACAACATAACTTATGTGCACACAAATAAAAGCCTCCAGGCATAAGGGGCGTGACATCTTACATAATGCATTATTGGATTATTTTTTAAGTAAACACAAATGATAAACTAGGACCATCGAAGTAAAATAAGTTAACAGAACCATTACTTTAACAATATCAAAACCATAGACAGCAAGACGACCAGTAAACACAAGCAGCACCCGTTCACGAGCATAACGCAAAGATCAGCCATTGCCCCCCTCACCATATTTGAGGGAAGGAGGCAACCCGATCCCCGACGCTACCGCAAGCAGTGACATCTACGGGAGCATGACGAACTCGCTGCCGGTTGCTCAGGCAAGAATAATTTTAGATCAATTGTCGAGGTCGCTAGCTAACCACTTATTGCAATACAACTCATTGAAAAACATTGTAATGAGCGGATCATGTCAATACAAATATATATAAAAACTTAAAAATGGATAGAGGGATTAGTGTATCAATACAAATATTTATAAATAACTACATTACTTTGTGTAGGATGTAACAAGATAATGTGGAAGTATACAATGTTTGTGCGACAGCCGGTAACGAAGCTCTCACGGATGACCGGAACTCGCCAGGATAGTTGGTTGGAGCCATAGAGGTTGTGCCCTACATGCCCAGAGATAAGGTCATGTCAAACGAAACGCAAATAAAATAGCACTTATTTCATTTGCGTTTCGTTTTAAATGTGTTCACAATGGAACTGTTGACAGGTCAATGGCCACCAAACCTTTGTCAAAGTCCTCTAGTTCACGTTGAGACAGTTTGCAGTTACTAAACAATAATGCTTGTTCTAATGAACTGTCTGCTGAAGGTTGATTCGGCTAGACGATATTGCATTACGTACGTACCTACTTATTATGGTTATGGGTAGTGTGCCCGCGTATTGCGAGGGTAAACCGAAAGATTAGTCCGAACATGAATATATACGAACTTCTAGATTTGGAGGTATTCTGTTACAAATGGGATCTATACCGGTAAATACGAAATGCTAAAATAACTCAAAACATTGGACCCTACGTAATTTTAATTTTCAGCTCATGAAAGTTCTAGTAATTTAAATACCATGCATAGGTACATAGGCATGTAAGCTGTTATGTAAGTATTTACTTTTACTAGGAATACCTAGCCACAGGACTGAGTTCTTCTTTGTAAATTTCCCGAGAGAGCTTAGTCATGGATCACAAGTGAAGGTTTCGAGAATCATTCATTTTAAAATATTAGCATGTTTCGTTGTAATTCAAACCGTCGGGATTTTTCACATGGTTTGGTATTCTTTATTTCTAAGAAGCTCGACCGGCCTTCACGTGTAGGAAGATGAATGAACACGAAGGAACACGTTTCACAGAACAGTTCCTTGTTACCTATAAATACGTTTTGTTCTTTGCGGGAGTGGAATTCGGCATTCGTACTAACTTTGCAGTCGAAAAATGTAAGTTGCTGTCTATCAATTTCATTATCAGCCCGTTAATGTCCAGTGTGAGCACGGGCCTCCCTAGCCACAACAATGAATGGAGGACCATTTATTGTAAATGTGGTCACGCGAACTCTTCGCCTTTAAAACCTCCATTGTTTGCCGAACTAGTTAGTAATGTTGCCATATAATCGTTCCTCTTAATTGTTTTTTTTTCAATTTCAATAATATTTTCTTGATTCACAAAATTTGATTTCTTAAGCTGGATAAGAAACATAAGAAGTGTATTAAAATAACATTTTGAAAGATTACAATCTCTGCATTTTATGTTGTCTAGTACCTACATATTTTCACGTGCTTTATTTAATGATGTGATAAAATTATATTACTAAAATACAGATACTTTTAATACTCCATCGCTTAAGAAATAATTTTCCGTAGCGTGCGTTTAACTTATTTTACCAAGTTAATACGCAGCGAATAGTTTGGACGATAACAAAATTAAAACAACTGGCTGCTAAGATCAGCAAATAAAACGCTCTTTTCTTACAAAAAAAATAACTATATTGGATTTTTACGAATATTACTATTTTAAAATGCCAGTTAGTTTATGTTTTCCCTAGAGAGTTTTTCGACCCTGGTGCTAAAAAGGTTGTATTAGGTCACTTAGTAGGCGAGTCTTTATCTGTACAAAATATGTAATCAAACTCCGAGGTCGTTGCAGGGCTTACAGACTCATATTATGATGAAAATATGAATCCTAAACTAAAAAAGGAAAGCTACATCCATAAAGTTGAAACACGTTAACCCAGCATGTAGTATCATGTGTAATGTGCAAGAGTCCCAGCAAACTGACCGTCACGCACATGACACGAGTTTCCGATACGCGTGGGACTGGCTTTATGTTACCTTTATGCCCATTTTACCCTCCCCTGAACCCCGGCAAGCCTCTAACTATTAAATAAAAACCTTTGTGTTACAAGTTATAAAAGGGTCCCGAATCAATTCTGATTTAATAGTATGTATTGTGCCCTTGAGATTCTGTGCTTTTTTTAGTCGTAGTAACGTAGTCTCACATTATGTGAGAAACGATGTTTCATAGGCTTCTTTAATAATATCAAGCTCGCTACAAATCGATTACAAAATCAAACTCAAGGAGTAAAAAACATGATAGCTTTGACAGACACCATCGATTAATAATATTTAAAAGAATATTTTAATAAAACCGCTTTCAAGAAATTACATGATTAATTTTATTTTTTGTAATACAAGCCATCTACGAGTAAGTGACGGGTTTTCAATGTTACTCTGACACCTACATAATAGGGTTCAGTGAGGGTGTCAGCAAAGTTCCACGCCTCGTATTGATTGCCGACATCAATCAGTAGGAACTTGTTGTTTTCCACTTCGGCCGCACATCACAACATCTACGCCTGAACTTCAATGTTGGCAAAACGTACACAAAGTATTTCTTTGTATCGTATAAGTTATGAGAATAGAACATTCTATTAGCAACCAATGCTTATTATGCAGTACCTAAAGAGTTTTAGATTACGTGTTACAGGTTAGGAATTTTTCTGTTAAATGACCAGTTTTGAGTGAACATAGCTAGGTATTAGATGAACGTAACCGAGATTAGTTAAGAAGAGAGAACTTTTGGGAGACTATAGATTATAAAAGTGCTGTCGTACAAAGTTCCTTCGAGTAAAATCAAACTGATTATTTTACCAGCAGGTCACTTAGTTTTCTAGAGGCAGAGATAAATTATTAGCATGTGTATTCGTTGTATATTACCTAGGTACGCTGATTTATTAGTGAAAGTTTCTTTTCTCTTGGCTCGTCAAAATATTTATTTTAACGATTCCCTACTCAGTCGTTTACCATCAATATTACTCCCGCCAAACACACTCGTATTTATGAAAGTAAATAAATGAAATGGTATACGTGATAAATGCTCCACTGGGCCGATACAAGGATTACGGACGAATCACGAAGTATATGGGTATATTTAGATAGGGACCAGTAAATACAGGTTGAGCAGCAATCATAAGGTACTTCTATTGATAACTGCTACACCAGCGGAAATAAGATATTACAAATGAACATTACATTTGCCTTTAGAAAATATAACATTCTACTTCAAAGTGATTCAAAGTTTGTCTTAATAGTCATTTAAAAGCTGTTTAGTGTTTTAAATCGGTAAGAAGTCCTTAACTATTTAAATTCGTAAAAATTAGACTTGTGAAACAGTCGTCCAAAACAAAAAAATACCTCGGAGTTCGATAAAATGTTTGAGTTTATTCCTTTAATTAAATTTCCATTTCCATTCACGCTTAAGTAGCCTTTAGATCATTTAATTACAGGCAAAAAAAAACAATGCATTTTGAATTTAAAAAAAAAAACGTGCGGGTAAAGATATCGAATGTGTTGCATTCGATATATGTGGGCAAAATCATAATTCAACTAATTATTATTTAACAGCACAAGAATAAACAAAAATAACGACGTAAAATAAGCCTCCCTGTGAGACTTCAACAAGGATTATTGATTGAGTGAAGTTAGCTCATCCTCCTGATGTGTGAATGGTCTGGTCTAACTACCCCTTGTGTCTTAGAAAGCGAAGAAGAACCCTTCACGTAACACATACCACATTATTACAGCATACCTAAGCATTCACACAATTGCATGTACCCCTCATTTGAATTTACTTCATGTTGTTGTCAAGTAAGCTTCTAATTTTACATATTTACGTCAAATGTCTAATATGTATGTTTTATGTCAAATGAGGAGTAGTTCTGGCAGCTGAAAAAGCATTGTACACTTGAGACAATAAATGAAGAACTCATTATACTACTCATCCACCTGTATCCGATTTATTCTCAACAACCGTGTGCGCAATGGGACTTCCGCGCGACAAAAGTTACCAATTTCCATACAAATCCTATTTAACTCCTTAAGAGGAGGAATTTACAAAAAACCTTTTTTAGTGCTCACTTTTGCTTAATGTATAAGGAACGCTTATGCATTTCATGCTTCTAGAGCCAGTGATTTAGGCTGTGCGTTTTCTATCAGTGAATGAATTTAAGATTTTTTAATTAGTAGATTTTGTTTTGTTCAGAGTCCAAGACACAGACGGCTCGTACTTCGAGAACTTCACAGCGCTGTCATGGCGGCACGAGAACAGGCGCCTGGCCGCACTGAGGCTGGTGGAAGCCAGGTCGGAGAGGGCGCCACCAGCGCCGCACGACCTCGGCCTACCCAGCGTGTCGGCACAGCTGTCGCACAAGGAACACGAACATCTGTATACAGAGGTAAGCGTTTCTTTATACGGAGAAACAAAAAAAACTAGTCGACAGTAACAGCGTTAAAAAGCTGATATTTTAATTTAAAAACACCTTATCTAAGCTACAAAAACAGAACCTTAATGACATATTTTATCCACGCGCAACTCTAATAAACTGAAAATGGTTATTTTAAAACACTCTTTCTCTGACAAAATAATGCTTTAAAATAACTTTATTACTATTAAATTATGGTATAAGAACTTTATGATTTTAATTAGTTTTATTTACATCGAACCCAAAATATTCATATTGTTGTTAGTTTAGCTTATAAAACTATGTTAGGTTTAATTTCTCATTAAAATAAATAGAATAAACCTAACACAAAAATTAAACTAAAATAAAACAACATAAAACTAATTCATGAATCTGAAACCATCTCCACTTCCCGCTGCACCAGACCTGCAGTTGTGCATACGGGTCCAGTGCCCCAGGAACGGAAAATCAGGCTTTTCCAATATCACCCTTAAAATGCTATTGGTACTCCCCCGAATCCTTCGCATCAGGGATGGTGTTCTTTTTCGCATAATAGCTTGAAAGCTGTATCTGCATCAGTAAACCGGTCCGATGCGCTACAGAACCGCGGGAGCCCCAACATCACCCTGAAAGCGTTATTATACTGCACACGAATAATGTTGTAGGCCTTAGCGTATGTCTATCCCACAGGCTGCACGTGTAGAATGACTGGCAAAATGACTTGAACAGAGTGAGTTTCACTTCTCTGGTACATCGTTTAAACCTACGGGCCAGCATATTACTTCGGATCGACAACGCTTTTCGCTCCCTTTTTATGTCACAGTCATCATTCAAGTCCTCATTTACTATGTGACCAAGATACCTAAAATGCGACACTCTATTAAGTTGAACACCATAGAGAAATACTGGAGGAACCTACCCGAAACACCACAAGCTCACTCTTCTCCACATTATACACTAAACCATGAGATGTGGCGTATCTCTCACAAATCTCAAGCATCCGTCTGAGTCTATTAATCGAGGGTCTTAGCACCACCATATCATATTAATTATTTATACTATTTATAGCCATACCATCAATAGAGCATCCGATACCAGTGATTTCGGATTATTTTTCCTCATTAAGTGATTATTTACATTTGTAGTTTACATTTAGTTTCTCAGTAAGTGATTATTGTTAATTCTTATTAACAATAATCACTTACTGAGAAACTAAATTACGTAATAAGTAAAATAGGAAAGTAGCGATAAAAAAAGTAAATATTGACCAATCATCAACCGAGGAAACACGTATCTAAGGTAAAAGTAGATGTATTACTAGATGTGGCATACATGGCAGCGTACTGACTGACTATATCATACTGCCCACAGACACAGTGTTAAACTTTTCAATACAGGAAAAAAAAAATAGTGCGCAGACTGTAATCATAGAGCTTTTTTTACGTACTGGTAAAAAAAAAGCTGTTCAGTGCATTTTGACCGCGTAGATATTGCTTTTTTCTGTTAAATGTAAGATTTTATTTTGATAACCGATGGAAAATGTCTACGTGGTCCGATGGAAAATGTCTGGTCTAGAATCATTTGCGCACACATTATACGTACGTACGTACGTACATTTTGCGCACTGGTTAAAAACTTATCCTGTGTATTCATCAAAGTCATTAATTCTAACCGTACCCAAGTTTTTTAATAAATTCCCGTTGAAAGTAAAGGTGACCCGAGAAAGTGCGAGAACCCAGGAGTCGTTAAATGGGTTGTATATGTACCTACATTATACAAATATTTACAATGCCTTTGTAGGTAGGTATTGGTCAAATTACGTCCTTACCTTTGTCTCAGATATTAGACGCTGCTTTGCGTCTGGCATCTGTATCCATCTATACTAATATTATACAGAGTAAAGATTCGATTGTTTGTTTGTATTGAATAGGCTACGAAACTACTGGATCGATTTGAAAAATTGTTTTTCTTTTTAATTTTCTTTTTATAATGTAATCCTGAATAATGCTTCTGAAAACTGTTGCTTAAAATTTACAGCCAATTGCCCCAGTCCAGAAGGAAATGTCGTTTTTTCCTAACCAAGTATTCGAAATTCAAACTTTATTTTTTAAATAATGTAATTATTTATTATTTTTCAATATTTTTCTATTAACTAAAAAGAATTAACTTATCGCCCGATTCCGGCTTAACGTCGACTTACGGGACAACCTTTAAAAATGCACGCGAGATTCTTTTTCACTTACCCAGTAAGAAAACAGTAATTCAAGAAAAAGGAAGTAAGAATATCCAACATAATTGAATTCTTATTGTCTGTAGCGTAACTATGTTGAGTCATGCGAAGTCGTCTTTCTGCGGAACACACATTCCGTCACGTCAGCTCTTTCGTTACGGAGTGAGTTCAAAAGGACACACTTAATATGGTGTAGGTAGCACGTGCGCACTTTTTACCTTAATACCCTCTTTCTTCGAGGATATTTTTTTACTTAACATGATACAATATAGAATCAAATTGCCCGCCGATATGGATATGATCTGACACAGTTTGAAGGTAGGTATTTATTAACAACAGACGACATAAAAAAGCCCATCTATGATTTCGAGGATAAGCGAGGGCGTCGTTTGTTATTACTTTTGCCCCGTTTTGTGCCCACAGCCTAGTAAAATTAATATATAGCCAGTAATACCAATGTAGTTTCGTTATCATATTTTTTTTTTTTTTTTTTTAGTTGATTGTAGAGAGGTCTTTTTGCACAGTACTTCGGCACCATTCAAAGATTTATTTGTCCGATTCCTTATCTTGAAAATGTTTGTCATACTAGGTGCTGTACTGCATCGAGAACGCAGTAGGAGCACCGGCTCCGGACGGCCAGTTCGCGGCTTATAAGGAAGAAGTGGTGGAACACGCGCGCCGTGCCTTTCGGGTGTCTTCGGAGGTGCATGCGCGTGCGCTGCGCTCCGCCGGTAGCGAGCGACCGCCCACCGTCGTGCTCGGCTGCTCCGTTATCGAGGCAGATGGACTTGAAGCAAAGGACGCTAATGGTATGCTTATATTATGAGGCAATCCAACAAAATCAAAACTCATTTTTACGAATTAGGCTGAGAATCAGCACAAAATAACATAAGACAGACCCCTGACACCCACTCTTCACCACTTCCCAGTGATTTAGTTGGGTAGAAGAAGTGTTGGAACAAACTCCCCAGCAGCATATCAGTCTGTTAAGTTAGAAGAATTTGATTCTATACAATAGTATGAAAAGTAATTAACATTACAAAACAAAGTCAGTAAATGGTCTTAAAATTAGAAATTATTCTTTCTTCAGTCCAAAACATACTCGTATGTTGGTGAAAATGTAAAACTAATTAACAACATAACTTCTGATTATTACGTAATGAATTTACTTATTCTGAAAAGTTTTCCGTCGTTTAATGCCTCGTAAGATGAGGAAAGTAAACCTACGTTTAGTAGAAGCGTCGCTTGTTGCTCATACGTCGACCTTTTATGTGCCCTTAAACCATATTCATTAATGATGAGTGTCGCTTTGAATACTAATCAAACATTCTAATGTTTCATGATTTTGTTTTTTCACTCGAAAAACATAAACACATACACATAAGATCTAACATGTTATAAATCTCAACTCTTACGTTTATATTTAGCTGAACAATTTGAAAAGGCTTCTCCTACCTCCCACTTATAAAATAAATGCTTCAACCGACACAGCTTTTGAAGTAATGCAGTAGGAAAAACGCTTATGTATAATTTTTAAGATACGCACAAGCATTTCTCTCTATACTACGAAATAATGTGGCGACTAAATGTGGAAATAACTTTAAATATGTGCGTCAACATCAGTCATGAAAATTTCAATTTAATTGTGTAACAAGTAATGTCTGCGGCGTGTACTGTCACAGTACATTTCACATTTACACATTATTTCGTAGTATGGAGAGAAATGTTTGTGTGTCATAGGTGTGCTGACAACTACGCTTGTTATATTGAATTGCGTGAAAGCGATGGACGCGATACACCGCGCGATCGCCGATCCGACCAGGCGCGCTGACACCACTCACATTCACGACAAATGACATCACATTATGCATACAACAACGCTCGTTTCTACAACGTTTTCATAAAACAACTGCATTTCCTGTAAAATGAATGCTTCTAGCACTGAAAGTTAAAATCAAATTTCTATTGAAGCAAAACTTTGTTCCGACAGCTTTGCAAACAGCTAGTAAAGTTGGAAGGTATTCAATTGCGTTTCTCAGAGTTTCGCAAACCATATACCTACATGTCGAATGTTGTGGCGAAAACGAAGCGAAAAGGCTATTATAATTAGTTTTGTCCAAGATAATTAGTTTTTCCTTTGAGACGCTGTATTTCTATTTAGATTAGTATTTGTTTAGTCTTGGCTGAGAAACGGGCACTCTTCTTCATCACCTTTTTATTTGGCCTTCACTAAACGATGGCCTATATCCATAGGTACGTGTACCTGTTTGATGAACCGGTATTGTCCAGCTAGACATAGAAAACTTTTTGGAAAAATAATATCTTCTGCCCGCACTTCGTTAGCGTCGAAGTCGTAAGATACATAATATTCTAAAATAAGAGCCACATTTTGATAAAACTACAGTTGCCCCCTTTTTTTTTTTTTTTTTGGGTGGGAAATCATCAAATGACTTCTCCCGCTCTGGGTGGAGCGGGAGGGCGTGTCAGACTTTTACTGACTAAAACCCACCCGTGTTCCTTCAGTTGCCTGTGCCAGGGCCACGGTTTTCTCTGTGGAATAACCCGCGACCCTGAGGCGTCGGCCCTATCGGACCCCGTCACTTTGTGCTGACATCTCTTTGAGGCGCGCGTGGAACACAACGCGCCGTCGACCCGGGCCTGGTCCTTACCGGACGGCAAGCTACCCATTGCTCGCCATCCGCAAGCCCGCGCCTACGGTGGCCGGGAAACTGCAGGCGACTCCCGACGCCCAGGGCGTCTCCTGCGGCGGCTAGTGGGGGCGTGAGGGCGCAATGCTCTCTCCCTCACCCGCTCCGCCTCCTCCTTCGCGAGCATTACTGCTTCGCAGAAGGAGGTGACGGCTTTCCATTCCCTCTCGCTCCGTACCATGGCCTGGACCAGGGCCGGACGCGAGAGATCGCCGCCGCCAATCGCCTCCGCGAGGACACTGCGGTCACTGCTGCGGTGCTGCGGTGGTCCGAACATTTGTTTTATTAGTAACCATCCCTATTATAACCACTTATAGTAGCCGGCACGTAACTTGGCAAGGTTTTGGCGAAGTCGGAGTAAGTTCACGCATGTGCACTTAGAGCATCTTTGTTTAAAAATCTTAAATTGCTCATCATTATTTTATGATTCTTACCATATTTTTTTAAACATCTGTTTAAAAGAGAGTAAAAGAAAGGAAAAAAAAAACATCTAACGACTCTTGCCAAGTTACGTGCCGGCGACTATACCGAAAGCACTTAAGCGTAATTTACAAAACATCGAATAGTGCGCGCACTTACGCGTTTCATTGCGCTACGCAACGAGCTACGGCGTAGCATGCACTGCTACGATCGATTTGACTGTAGCCTCACGCTTTTGGAAAGGATTAAGTTATTTATTGTGACATCAATTATTCAAGCCATACATTTTAAGTAGTTTTTCTTTCCTTAATCATAATTAGGATTTATTTCACCCGCCAATGCCCCTATATAATGTATGTCCTAAACTTCATATACATTTCCAGTATGACAACGTATTCCTTTTAACTGAACTGGTATGATATCCCTTAAAAGGCACCACCTTATACCACCTAGGGTTCAGTGACCCGTACTGTATGCTGGGGATCCAGCCAGCGTCCCTGCCGGCCTCTCCGCGCGCTTCTGAGGACGAGGGCCGTAAGCACGGCTTCAGGCTGAGCTTCAAGAGACGCGAAGGTCGCCAGCAACGTGACAGCCTCGGCAGGCTGCCGGCTCGGTACATACGAGCCACCAGTGTCCGGCAACACACGCTGTCGCCCAAGTGGAATGAGACATTCAAATTGTAAGTCTTTCATGAGTATCAAAATATCTTGCACACATTCACCTGAAATCGTACGTAAATAATACATCTCATACCCGTAATTAAGTAGCACATCCACGATCAAAAAGTTACTATCGGAATTCATTCAAATTTATACCATATTACAATGAGATAAGTTACACCGTTGGTTGGTTTTCAAATTTATTTGTGTATGAGCTATATACAGGTCCAGTCTCTCGATACTAAAATTGGTCGTTGGTGTTGTCTACAGCGATATCGATGACATATCATCGGATGTGCTGCACCTGGACATCTGGGACCACGACGACGAGAGCTCGGTGCTGGACGCCGTGTCACGGCTCAACGAGGTGCGCGGCGTGCGCGGCCTGGGGCGGTTCTTTAAGCAAGTCTGTCAGAGCGCACGTCAAGGCAGTCAGGATGACTTTCTGGGTGAGTTTCGCATTTTATAATCAAACTTTTGAAATGTTCTTTCTGTTTTATATCTACTGGACGCCCCAGGGGTTACATTGTAACACAGTCTTTGTTCTAATACACTTTTATGCTTCAAACCAAGGTAGGTTTGAAGCTTAACCTTATTAAAACTTAAAGTTGTAGGTATCTTTCTAGTAACAATGTTATTAATTATAAACTTTTTTAAGTCGGATAGTCGGTGACTTTCATTTAGCTTAATCATTTTGAACGTGATACAAAGGGCTTTTAAATCTTTTGCGTAAATTTATGGTGAAAACTGAAGCTCTGTAATGGTGCTTTTATAATTATGTAATGATTAATATCATCCATGACGGATTTTTTGAAAAATTCTTGAATATGTTCACTGATTCAAACATCTAGAAGATTTTGTAATATACGACTGAGTCGGGGCGGATTTACCCACTTAGTGTTTATTATGTAACTTTGAAATCAGAACTCAGCGAAACGTTGACCTTTGGAACTTTGTCTAATAATAAAGTCTAGATTCTTATTAACTTATAGTTTCGAATACTTATCTACTCAAAACAGTTTATTTTAGACGAACAGTTTTCACATAAAGCATTGGTAACAAAACCGAATATAACAAATTAAGAAAATATGATGCTGTTTCTCGATATTCAAGCCAAACGTCAACACATTTTAGTGCGTTTGATTAATTTCATTCCTACATGAACAATTTAGGCGAGTTATTTAGTCATTCATATCTCATATTCTACTGTAAGCAGAGTGAACAAGTTGGAGTTTAAAAAAAAGATAATGACAACAAAAGAAATCTTATAATCCTTTAAACAAATAATTAACCAAAATAAATAATAATTTAAACACAAGTAACCAAATACGCCTAGCTAAAACCCGTCCTAACACTCCAAGCGCCCCAAAATGAAATGACCGAGGAAATGCGCTCGCTGCTGCAGCTGTCCATCCGCCCCACTCTTGCACCTCGTGACTTCATTCAGCCGCCACGCCTACAAACGCAGGATTCTCCGCTAACACGGCCTCTCCTGACAGCGGCGCGTCCTCGCTCGCATGATTTAGTGGTGGATTAACCTGACTGGACCCTGGTGCTCCTGAAGTACCAATCTTCACGACCATTTTCATTAGTGCCTGAAACAGTTATATTGTTTTGCATTAGTTCAACATTCATTTTCAGTCGTATAACTGAAGGAAACAGAGGCCTCAGCGTGCTTCAGTACAGTAATACTCCACAATGCTCTTGGAAAGAAGAGCCGTACGGTAATTATGATCCAATTATCAGAAACAGAGCCCTCGGGATGTTACTAACACACATAAAGTCCAAGTACTGATTACTGTGAACAATAAGACAGAGCCCTCGGGATGTCTAAATACTAAATGTCACCAAATCGGATGTTACTAACACACATAAAGTCCAAGTACTGATTACTGTGAACATAAGACAGAGCCCTCGGGATGTCTAAATACTAAATGTCACCAAATCCTCAATCAGATGAGAATCTCAACTTGTCATCATTAAGGCAGAGCCCTCAGGATGCCAAAACCTTTTTGAAACTCACATGACAGAGGCCTCAGCATGTCCTTCAATTACCACAAGTATTTCAAGCATGAAACAGAGGTCGACATGTCCCAAACAAGAAATAAATAGGTAAACTACTTAATATCAAAAAATGCACCGCATACATCAGGCGTCCATTCTCCATGCCACAAAGTTATGTACTCTGCGACCGCTTGCGTGGTTTTACCATACGAATCTGCTATAAGTTTCAGTTCATAACGTCCATGCGGCAATACTTTCATACTTTGATATGGGCCACGCATACATGCGTCTAACTTGCCCTTTGACTGGCTGCCCTTATGCACAAAAACGACGTCGTAAACAGTAAAACTGCGCGGCGGCTTTCGTTTTTCATTGACTCGGGCGTCTTGTCGAACTCTGTTCTCGTCCAGAAGTTCGGAGGCGCGTTGTCTGGCCAGCTCACGTAGGGCCTCCCGATTGGGACTCGTCCCTTCCAGGGCCACATCGCGCACAATGGAGCGTAGGACGGGTGTCATAGCTTGGCTGCCGGATAATAAATTCATAGGTGAATATTGAGTAGATTTATGGTTTGTTATGTTCAGAGTTAGCTGTAATTTGCCTAATACATCTGACCACTTTCCATTTCTAAAGTTAACTTCAACTCTTATCATATTAAGAACGGTTCTGCAATATCGCTCAGCCTGACCATTACTTTGATGCATTTCAGGAGTTATTAAATATAATTCGCCCCCCAATTCACGTACCCAAGTTGCAAACGCTGAACTCTCGTACATTCGCCCACGGTCAGCGACAATCAATTTGGGCATACCAAATACTGATATTGCAGATTCAAATACGCGACAGGTCTTTTGCGTTTTTTAATATCGATCTGCAATAGCACCGCACCATATCCCACTGCAGAGGCGTCTGTGTGAACCTCTGTCGGAAAAGACGGATCAAATATTGCTAGAGCAGGCTCATTTGTTAAGCACTTTATTATGTCTTGACGAACGCACTCACGTTCATCATTCCATTTAAATGTGACGCCTTTGCGAAGGAGATGTGCAATGCAAGCAGTTCTGAGTGAATAATTAGGTACATATCGTATAAAATATCCAGCCAGCCCTAGGAATTGCCTCACTTGTTTCACATTACCTGGGATTGGGGCATTGGTTAGTGCCTCAACCTTATGACAGCTCGGTCTTACCTGACCGTTACTAATTAGTCTACCTAGATATTCTATCTCCTCAGCCAGAATAATACACTTTTTCAGGTTTATAGAGAACCCCGCTTGAGTTAGTGTTTGTAGGACCTCTCTTAAATGTTGTAAACCTTCATCTACTGTCAACGAGGGCAATTATACGTCGTCAACGTACACTAGAACCTTGCCCGATTCAATAAACGTACGCAGAGTATGGCTTATAATACTTTGATAGACAACTGGCGCGTTGGCCAAACCATATGGCATCTTTCAACACTCATAGTGCCCTTCCGGAGTAACGAAGCCAGTTAACGGTATAGAGTCGCTATCCATTTTAATTTGAAGAAAGCATGTGGCCATGTCAATACAGGTGAAGTATTTACTTTTACCTAGGCGGTCTACATGATCATCGATCAGAGGCAATGGATAACGATCCTTAACAGTTATCGTATTTAGTGCGCGGTAGTCTACACATTCTATCACTGCCATTCTATTTCTTTACAAGCAGTAATGAACTGGAATATTCAGATTCTGACTCCCTTATAATATTTTTGTCAAGTAGTTCCCGGATAATATCGCGCACTCGCAATTTTTCGTCATGAGATAGTTTTTACGGTCTGTAAACTACAGGTACACTGCTATTAACCTTAATATGCATAGAACCGGTTTTAACAGTAGTCGTGGCTTTACCAGTAATAAAGAATTCTGAGAAGTCCGCGATAATTGAAAACAAATGCTCCTTTTCAATACCTACCAACGGTGTTTGAATCCGATTTTATGGGTAATACCCGGTCCATTCGCATAAGACGCTGCTGGCCTTTCGACCTTACATACGTAATTCCGTCTCTGTTCAGAACATCGGTACCGATAATGACAGGAGTACTCAAATATTTATCGGCGATTATATAAAATTCAATTTCTAATGTTAATTCAATAAACTCGACGGTCAACACGGTGTAATGACTCGATTGTATTTTGTTTTCTCCTAACCCACAAAACATACGAAATGACGGTATTTGTTTGCATTGAAAATGCTTGGTAAGGCTATCTGAAATAAGAGATACTACCGAGCCACTATCTATTAATATGTCCACAGGTATACCTTCAATCACGGCTGTGGCTATATCGTTGTTCTTATAGGCACTCTCTGTATTACGACCAAAATTAATGTTTGACTACCCTCGTGACTCTGAACGTTGCTTTGTAAAACACTCTTCCATGATATGACCCATTTTTTTGCAAAAGGAACATACTATAGATTTGTTGAAAACATTATTAGAAGTTGAATTGTTATTATTGGTACTAGGGGTAGATTGCGAAGACTTTGTACGAGCTTGTTCATCCGCTTTTATATGTTTGGTACAAGAATATTGTTTGTGACCGAAGCTACCACAAGAAAAGCATTTTGACCGATTGTCACTATGATCACGTTTGCGATGGTCACCGTTGTGAGGCCTAGCGTCGGTATTACTTTTTCGTTGAAAAGGTTTACGATTAGAAGCCGATGTAGCCGGTTTAACATAAATCGAGAGAAAGCTGACAAAATCTTCTGGTTTCAGATTGGCATTGGTCGCGACGGCACGTATTTGTGGTTCGGCTATACCACGTATAACTATAGCACTCATAAGTTCGTTACTTAATCCACCTACTATTCGAAGACGTAATTTATGGATCGTCGTGCATAATCTGCATACGTCGTGTAATGGTCGGAATTGGTACTCATGACTTGAAATAAAATGTTTGCTACGTCTACCTTACGCGGACACAACGGTTTAAACTCTCGTTTAAAGTTTGACCAACTCCGATCATTCGTGACCCACTCATTTAGCCACTGCTTCGCGTCTCCATTTAAACAATTTCCTATTCTAGCCAAGCATTCTCTATCATCCCAACAATTTAAACTACGCACATGGTCGACTTCGTTACACCAAACATCAATATCATGAATAGCAGGGTCGAAATTAGAGATATAAAAATGGTTCGATCTTACCGTGCTCAGCTTGCCAATTGCACTTACAATCCGGTCGGTCATGTTACCCATCATGTCGTTACAACCAGGCGGGCTTTCAGGTACAGGAACCGACAGGTCGGTAGTCGAGACGCCAATCAGTGACGGCGCAGGCGCCGCTATGGCGGGCGTCAGCAGACGCGCGCCCGCGCTTGACGACAACGTGGCGCCACCGCCGTCGCACGATTCCTCGCGCTTGATACCGTTACTACTTTGATTGCTACCTACATTTAATTATAATTAATACGGGTCAACATAACTCGAAGAGTTTGTTGCAAATCTAAATCTGGTGTACGGTCTCGCGTCTTGCTGCGTCTGCTGGTTTTACTTTTACTCCGTTTGGGCATTCTGCTAGTACAATATTCGAACTGCAGAACGTAACCGTGGAGATCACTACTAGAATTATCTAAAATGCTATAACTCGTCAGAATGCCAAATCTCAGTGTAGATAGCTATGAGAGCTATCCCACTTCTGATGTAAGCAGAGTGAACAAGTTGGAGTTTAAAAAAAAGATAATGACAACAAAAGAAATCTTATAATCCTTTAAACAAATAATTAACCAAAATAAATAATAATTTAAACACAAGTAACCAAATACGCCTAGCTAAAACCCGTCCTAACACTCCAAGCGCCCCAAAATGAAATGACCGAGGAAATGCGCTCGCTGCTGCAGCTGTCCATCCGCCCCACTCTTGCACCTCGTGACTTCATTCAGACGCCACGCCTATAAACGCAGGATTCTCCGCTAACACTACATTATACATACATACAGTTGTACTTAAAATTTGAAACAGTTTCTGTCCAATTTTTGCTAAGCTAAGCAGGTAAGTATTATCAAGTAAAGTTATTTTCAAATAGTTATGTGAAAACTTACCTAACGTTCGTCAATATTAGTTTGCTTAAACTTGACCCAGGTAGAACTTAGTTAAGTTATTACTCAAACTTAATTCTGAATCGATTTGCAGTCAATCTGTCCCGAGTCGCCAGTCCCATGGAAAATAGCTGAGGCGTATGTATGTATGTGTGTTTTAACAACAACCATTTATATCTTTTGATTTATTAATCTGAGAGTATAAAATGAATGTCCATATGTGTAGGAATGTATGTTAAACTAAATGTAACGAAGGACGATGTGCATTATGAATATAAAATCTCATCAAAAACATTACGTGTGAAGAGATATGAGGAACAGGGTGTCAAGTTCACTCATACTCAGAAAAGGGAGGATCCTCCGACAAGAAGGAGGTCGTATCTGGTGCGCAACTGCCCGCCGTTTGATGTCGGGAAGTTGTATATATGCTAGCTGCGCGGTAAACTCTAATTGCGCGATGCAGGATTTGTGTGACGTCAGTGTGATGCGTTGTTCGCATGAAGCGATGTAGATGTCGCCACACGTGTACAAAAATGCAAGTCTCACAACGCAGTTCTTCTACCGCAAAAAAGATGTGAGTGTAAAAACTTTATTTAATTTATTCAGTAAGCAGGTACCTATCAAGGGAGTATCTATCCAACAATTTCGTCATAAATTGTTACCTAATTGGTTAACTTACAATAATTTATAGTGACTGTGTCAATATTAGACATCTTTATTTCTTAAATCTCCGAAGAGACTGATTGTACCTACCTTTATATTCCATGATCCGTTAGTTATGTAAACTAGGCAGACACCTAGTCCCTATCTATGTAAATACATATAGGTGGCGCAGATGATGATTAATTTAACACCTACCTCAATTTAGCCTGCTTTAAGATCGCTAAGATCTCAATCTCATCGCTTGCCTTCGACACGCTGCACCGACTTAAATGTATGTATAGTGGATATTACTTAAAAGAGACATCGTCTGTGACTTACTGTACCTATATACACTATTTACCTACCTATATATCTATTTAGATAGTGTAAGTGACGAAAAACTGTATGAACTGCAAAAGTAACTTTGTAATAGCATATTTCGCATAACTATTTGACTTCGTCTGTGCTGCAGGATGAAAAGTAGCTATGTACTTACTCAGGTCATGGTGTGTGTAGGTAGGTGTGTATAGAAATCCGTTCAGCCGTTTTGGCATGAAAGCGTAATAAACAAACTAACTTTCGCATTTATAACATATATATATAATTCCAAAATTACTTAATACTGCATATTAAGTAATTTTGGAATCCTATCTATCTTCTTATATCTAAAAACTCAATACTATTAAGTCAATACTAATAAAGTCAATACTATTTGTATTTAAGAAACCTGTGTGTCTTATATAAGAACCTTAGAATTTGATGATCGGTGAGTGAGTGTGTCAGTGACAAAATTAAGGAACTTTGACTTAAAATAGATCTTGAGCTGCAGGTTCAAATTTAATGTAATTTGGGAATATAAATATTTACATCATGCCTCTTCGTCACTGAATTCAGGCTTCTTTAACTTTATCCACATTGAAGTTACAGGGGTGTCGAAAAAACCCTTAAAAGGCTTCGAGAAAAGGATAGTACGGCTGTACGTTTGTTTGTTTTTGTTCGACTTGGTAGGGAAACTAACGTGTCCCCACGGTACGTAAGTACGTACCGTCCTTTTCTCGAAGCATTTTAACGGTATTTTTGCACACAACTTGCCCAAATAATGACTTGATGCCAACAACTAAATATGAAAAAGAATTTGTACGAAATTATCCACTATATAATTTAATCGGGACTTATCGGCGAAGCAGACTTATAGCGTTCATGTGAATAATATACTTGAAACTAACCTACATGCAGTCCGTATTTCAGTTTCAAAGAACAAACTATCCAACACACTAATGAGTTTGTGTTTGTTACTATTTTAATGAATTAAATTCTTATTTATAAACGCTATTTAGCGCTAATAAGTCGGTCGATAATAATATATATAGTTTAGAATAGACTTCAAATGGCATTCATGGATGAATGCCATTATAAGGCAACCGTGTATCGTTGGTATAACGAAATCAAGCGCTGTCGACTAACTTTGGGGGATGAAGAATAAAGTGGTCGCTATTTGACGGCTGTCACGGAAGAAAACTTGTTAGCAGTGAAAATTTTAATTCAAGACAATAGGCGAGTTACGTATCAAGAGATTCAGCACATACTGCAGGTTGGATCGGGAAGACTTCACGAAATTTCACTGACAAGTGCATCTTCGCGCGAGGAGGATAGTTTCACGCTGGTTTCCGCACAACCTCACCGATGCTCAGAAGCAGGCCCGGGTGGAATGTTGCCGTGATATGATAAACTATTTTGAAGCAGGCTCGTCTCGGCGTTTTTACGACATGATGAGTCTTGGATTTATCAATACGATCCAGAAACGTAGCGCCAGTCGACGGTTTGGGTGTTTCAAAACGAATCAACGCCTACCAAAGTGAAGCGATGTAGAAGCGGAGGGAAGATTTTGATCGCGAGCTTTTTCTATTTGACTGCCTAGTTGTTCTCAATTTCTTTTCGGAACCAAAAAAGCATCCACGCTGAATGGTATACTACCAAATGCTTGGCAGAAATGTTCTCTGTTAAGAGCAACAAGCGATCAAACACAGGGGCTCCGCGGGCTACTGCTCCATCACTGCAACGCGCCTTCGCACAACGCGCTCAAAACGAGGGACTTCCTGGACAACACGCCGGTCAAACTCCTAGGTCTCTCTCTTTACAGCCGTAACCTAGCACCGTGTGACTTCTTTTTATTCCCGAAAATAAAAAATCTGCTCAAAGGGGTACAATTTTCGTTGCCGGAAGATGCGCTGTCAGCTCTCGGTAGAGAGTAGTTATATTCTTTGGCTGTCAGCGTTCGAGCAGGCTGTAAACGAGGTGTCTATGGCAGACTGCAAAAAGTATTTCGAAAACTGGTTCAGACGCATGAAACTTAGTATAGCGCTAGTGGAGAGTACTTTGAAAAGATTTAAAAATATATATTTACAAGACATTATTTTTATTTTAGAAAAACTTTCTGAGTATTTGATCCTAAAACTAGTCATTTCAAACATTCCATTTTTAACATAAATAATTCATAAATTATCGGATTGTATTTTATCATTAGTTAAGACATTAAAAACCTAAAACCAAATTATAAAAAAAAAAAAACTCAATGAAAATATTTTGACAGCAGTGTCAAAATTTATTGAGTTAATGTTTCTGAACGAACTTACATATGTTTTCAAAAGCTGTCCGAGTGTGTATACGTGTACATATTTTATTTGTTTTAGGGCTTTTGTAGATTTTGACCTTCACCTTGCATATGTGTTCCTTAATCGTATTGAATAATAAAATTTAAAATAAATTTACACAATAAAAATTTCGTAAATCAAAAACATTGAAAAATGTCGTTCAGTACATTTCCGCTTTGACAAATCTTTTAATATCTTCGGAACGCGTGGTCCGATTTTCAAAAATCCAACTGGAATATCCGATAAAAACATAAATCTACTTAATAAAAATAAAAAAAACACATTTTCAAGTTACGTACAAAACTACAACGATTCCGTACGGTTTAAACCACGCCGATTTCGCGTTCTTAACGCGCGGTTTCGTTCATAGTGACATTTAGAATACAATATTTAACAGATTACGTGTCTAGCTAAGGAATTGACGTGGTTTCTAGCAAGGAATCATTTATTTATTTATTCACAAAATCCACGTCTCTATAACAATTTCACTTAAAATTAATAAACTAATCTTACAGCCAATTACGGATTTACAATGTAGTAGTTACACTTATTTGAACAAAAACAAACAGGATGCCAGGCTAGCAGCATCCAATCATACCTAGGTGTGCAGTGTGCGTGATGAGTTGTAATGGTGTAAGGATACTTTATTCAATGCTATTTAGAACTGTTAGTCTATGTGTCGCACACAGAAGTTACTAAAAGTTTCCTGAATTAACATTTTTTCGTGTTAAATATATCGAGATGGGAGAATTTCTTGTTAAAATTTCGTAATATCCTACCAATCAGAGAATTTTTAGCGTAGTTTGTAGAACCATGCGATCATTAAGTGGTCATAGTGAATAAGGGCCCTGTTTTAGATAGCACTATGGGGACTAACGTGACTTTTTGAGATGTTCATCTTCAAAAAGTCATGATAGTTGATAGTATCCGGGTTATTTCGTCTTTTAGTTCTTGCGGTGTAGGTGGATGGTTTTTAGGATATTGTAGTCTGTAAGTTATGTGTATGTGGCACGACGATATCTATATGGAACCGTGTTTTATTTACTTTTTTAATTAGTGTAATGTCTGGTCTATTAAAGTGGGTTGTGCGATCGGTAAGTACGGCTCGATCGAAGTATAATTTGGTTGTGGGGTTATCTTATACCGTGGGTTGTATATAAAGTATGGTACTATACTGTCTATGAGTTTGTATATATGAGCTAGTTTCTGGTGTATGACGTTAGCTACTTGATCGTGTCGATGTTTGTAGTCTGTGTGGGATATTGATTTGCAGGCGCCGGTGTCGTTGCTAAATTCATTGTTATGTGTTTTCTGTAGTTTTTGATCTCAATAACTTGGTCCTGAATTGAAAGCATGAACCCTTCAGTCTCCGGGAAGAGTTCGCCTCGATTTAACCACGCGTTCGACGCATTTTTGTCGACATTTAATTGGCATAAATCTTTGTGATCTCTTCCGTGTAGAGACTTCTGGGTCCACTTGACATTTGGTTCTGTCATCTATAACTTTCTATTTTGTTATTTTTGTAGTGTCTCTTAAATTAAGAGGTGTAAAGTGATGGTCGCTGTGTGCTACTAGTTTGTGGGGAAGATTCAGTTTTGGCGAAGAAATTGTCTCGGTAATGTAACAAGATCTTGGGTGATGTTTGCGAAACTTAGTCGTAGTTTTGATTTTCCGTTGTAAGTGAATAAATAAGTGAGCACAGGTATAGCAAAGTGTTGATTGCTTTAATGGTGTTTCGGGAATAAAACTGTGTTTTTTGTATTGTATTCAGTCAGTTTAGTATCTTTTTAGTGTATCTGATGAGATTGACTATAACCTAAGTATTTATAAGAATCTAGTTCATCCAATGGCTCTATTCGTTCTCCTGTACTTAAGGTGTATTGATGTTGGTAGTTCTGTCCTGCTCTAACTGAATTTATTTTGCACTTATCTATTCTGAATTCCATTTTAATTATTATCACCAATAATATTAATGTTTCATTTGAAAACTCGTCAATTACTGTTTTAAATATTTGAATAATAAAACATAAAACATTTAAAAACCTAATAGTAGCCCACCGGTATCGGGAACATGGTCTAAGCTACCGGCGGTCAGGGCTCCAGAGAGAGGAACCTCCTGAAAAAGCGAGCTGTGTTCAGAAGTACCGCTTTCTGAATCAAGCCCTTGATCCAGCTGCCCAAGGAGAGCCTCCTCATTTGTTGGTCGAGGCTCTTGGCTATTAAGCCATTGGCTGTTACGACAGTCCAAATCCCACATGTCAAAAACCTCGCGAGCCAAGTCAAGATACTTGATTTGTTTATAAAAAGAAAAAAAGAAAGAAAAATTGTTTATTCTGCACAAACAAAACGCACATTGTAAAAAATAAAAACACAAATTACATACAAACAAAGTAGTCAAAGGCCTCGTATTTCGAATATAAAATAAAAATAAAAACGTTTTGCATTTTAGTCCATTGCCTGATGTCACTCAGCACCAAAGACAATACACATTGCTCTGGTTGTGTTGCGACATTGGCAAATGACATTAACACAAACAATACAAACAAATAAAAGATTGCGAAGTGAAAGAATGATGACTTTTCTTAACAACAGTAATAAGAACAATAATTAAGCTGTGCTTCGTATCTGTACAAGTACAGGTCGTTGCTCAGCAAATTGCTGTGACTTCGAACCAACCTATCGCCAACGGCGCTGATTTTCAGCAGCTACCTCTCGAATGACGTAATGACGTCCTGTGGTGTGACATTTTAAATCGGGTAAGTATACTTATAATTTTCCACAGATATAAGTGTGATTCTTTCTGAACATATTAATATGTAAATAGATGTATAAACATATATTTCTGTAAAAATAAATAACTTAATTAATTAAAAAGAGAATACTTTTAAACACATAACAATGAAAACAAAAATGCCTGTTATTAACTCTACATTCACTCTACCCATTATCTATAATTTCGATACTATCAATATTCATGTAGGGGACGCGACTAAGTGGTACCTGATGGGCTGGTGGCGAAGTTAAACACTCAAACAATTTTAAGGGTTTTATTGAGATAACGTGAACTATCGCTAAAATGTTGGAAATGAATGCACCCGCTTGCTGTCCGTTATGCACTGAGCTCGAGGCGCACTCGGTGCGGCCGCATCATATTGCTACGTAAGCAAAACGTGGTCGATTGCAATGATGGCATCGAACAATTCAATTATTAAATAGTGAAGTGAAGTTTATCTTTCTCGGCTTTTACGAGGTTCCCGTCATGCGGGACCGTTATGTCAATAATCATTGCACGCCGCTCTAATCGATCCACCACCACCATATCAGGCTTATTGGCAACAATAGTCCGGTTAGTGATGAATCCATCCCAGTACAATGTGATATTTCCATTTCCGAGAACTGGGTCGAGTACATACCTGTGGTACGGCACTTCTGACTCCACAAGTCTGTATTTTAGAGCAAGTTGCTGATGGATAATCCTGGCTGCAAGATTGTGTCTATGCAAGTTCTCTTCGTTAACTAGACGAGAACATCCAGATATAATGTGTCTTATTGATTCACCCGGACAGTGGCATGCCCGACAGATGTCAACCGTGCCGTCTTTCACAATAAATCTCCGGTAATTGTTCGTCATCATAACTTCGTCCATAATTGCACAGACGAAACCTTCGGTTTCCCCAAAGAGGTCACCGTAACACAGACAGGCTACGGACGCTAGTTGATCTACATCCGGTCCATGTAGGGAGCGGTAAAAGCGTCCGCTGAAGCTCGTTACTCTGCCATACCTCCATGCGATCATTAGTGTCAAGCAATACTGGCTTGCGCCAGTTTTCTTTAGCCAAGGAGAGCGGGGTTAGGCCCTTGTCCACTGCGACCACATCTCGATGCAACCCCATGTCGGCTTTTAGGAAATATTCCTTGAGACAGCATTTCTCGCGATTGTGGATAGTTTAAGCGTTCAAAAATCCTCGACCTACAGACTTTCGCGGGATATACAGTCCGTACCGATGACCGTGGGTAATGCATACAGTCTGCAGTCAGCAGTGTACGGAACCCCCTATCCGGGGCGTTTGAGTTTGCCGAAAGCGTACATCAAAGGATTTCAAATCCCAACCGTTGAAGGCGCGCACTTTGTTTCCGCCTGATAGAAGACTATTAAATACTTTCTTCAGGCGACTAAAGAACCGCTCCTTCAACGATTGCTTAATTTCAGTAACATTGATGCACAACGCTTCCGACATACCCAAATACTTATAGGTGTCGGATGAGGAGAGGGCTCTAAGGTTTATGGAATCCAAGAGTTGAGTTCCCACGGATTCCACAATCTTCCCTCGCTTTACGTGCATGACCGCACATTTGTTCACACCAAATCCCCTGATGGCGCTACTGAAAGTTTCAGTAGCTCCATCAGATGCAAATTGTTTGGGGTAAAGATTTTTAGGTCATCCATGTAGAGGAGGTGAGATATAACCTGACCACGTCTCCTCAGCCGATAGCCTATACCTGAATTAATCTCCAGCAGTGTGCTTATAGGATTCAAGGCAAAGCAGAACCAAAGCGGACTCAAACTATCACCCTGAAATATGCCTCGCTCGATCCTTTTTCGATATTTCGACATCCTGGATAGCGAAGAACCGTCCTCCTTTGTCCCATACACGACATCAGGAAGGTGGGCAGAGTTACATACAACTCCAGCACCCTCAAGAGCCATGTTGTGGCAGCGAGTCATAGGCCTTCTTGTAATCTATCCAACATGTCAACAGTTCCTTTCATGAACGACGAACCTGTTGGCTAATGACCATATCAATGAGGACTAGCTCCTTAGTACCGCGGGACCTGTTCCTACATCCATTTTGAGAGGCTGACATGATGGAGTTGGTGTCTGTATGTTTGTCAATTTTAGCTCACAAAATGAATGTAAGAACTTTATAAGCAATCGGTAAACACGGGATCGCCCTATAATTTTTGGGTTCCACAGTGCTACCTAATTTATGGAGCAGGTGGGTAACTCCTGTTGTTAACAACTGGGGTAGCGAACCAGACTCCATAGCAGTCTGGTACTGGGCCGCCAAGCGAGCGTGCGACCTTATAAACCATTTAATAAATAAAAAGTTTTGCAGCCCGTCCGGCCCTGGAGACTTCCAGTTAGGAAACGGACGGACTGCACGAGCTACATCTTGGGGGCAGATGGTAATAGCCCGCATTTCTGGTATTGGATCGCAGCGCAGGTACGCTCGACTTCCCGAGCCCAATCAGTCAGTCCTGTGACCAGATACTGCATTAGAAAGAACACATGGCATCATCATACAGAGGCACGTGTCAACCACACCATGATCCGGTCGCTCCAAACCCCTATAAACACATCTTTCATTGCTCTGGAAGGTGCGATTCTGAGTGAATCGCTCCACTCGCCGCTTATACCTACGAAAACGGTTCGCCCATGCATACACTTTCTGCTTCAGGAAGTCGATGCGCTCTGTAACACAGGACATACAGTTCTGATATCAGTCCCTGAGAACGCCCGCCTCACAAAGGTGATGCTTTGTGAGGCGGGCGTTCTTGGACGAGTATGGCCCTCCTGAAGCAGATTAGTTTGCCGGCGCTTAATTCTACACTGCCAAGCTGGTACGGTTGGTTTCGGTCGTGTAGCTCTAGAGTCATTGACAAATTTGACGTGAGCTACACGACATGCCGCTACAGCCGCGCAGTACAGAACCGATTGAGTATCGGTGAGGTATTCGCAGTTATCAAAATAGTTTGATAATTGCGAAACGCCACAAGCGCCCTATTTTTGTTATGCATTGTTTTGTTTGGGCAAATGAGGTAAGCGTGGTCTAAGTTCGGGCGACATGAACCGATATCCTGAATCGCACCCTCCAAAGCACTCTTCAATTCTTCATTGCACTGGATAATTACGTTTGTAGCCCTATAATCACTGCCCTAGTCAGCTTGACTTGAGTCAAGCTGCAACAGTCTGCGACGGGGGGGCTATGACATGGCTACTCTGCATTTCACTTCACAGGCGATCAAGTACTGTGTCATCCAACATATGATTACGTTATTTTTACCCGCACCTGATCCTACAGTCTAGCTAGCTCAAGCTTGTGAAAAAGAGAGAGCATCCGATTATGGTACGCGGTCAGATTGTTTTCCCCGTCTGTAGTCATAGTATGAGCGCATGACGTTTTCATTGATGGATCGTGTCCATCTCATGCGCTGCACACTTCCGCCGGGAGCAAGGACTCTATCAGGCTTCGAAGTCCTAAGCCGTCCGGCCGCCCGGGGTGTCCTCCCCGTCGACGAGCAGGTGGTGGCATCGCGGAGAGAAATACTTAGCGCCAGAGCACGGCGCCACTACCGCGGCCAATGTCGTCACAGCGCTCACAGTGGGGCTGGGTACCGGCGGCGGCGAGGTGTAGCTGAGCCAAGTGTCCGGAGGTGAAAGGCGTGCTTTTACGGGCGGCCGATCTTGTCAACATTTTAATTTCCATCATTTGCAATGTTTATTCCGAGGTGACATCCGATTCGGCAGTTTTTGATGAGAGTAATTGAATTTCTGGGCCATTTTACTTTTTTAATACCTAGTGTTTCGTTATAGTTTGGAGTTCAGGATTGTTGTGTTGTATAATCAGAAAATATGGAAACTGCGTCTAAAATTTACATAACGAGAATAAATGGAAAGAAATTAAATGAAGCGTTGACGTCGGTGGTGGTTTTTTTATTCAAAATCTGTATTAACATTACGTTACCTAAAGTCTGCCAAACTGCATAACAGTTTGTCGGCAGTTGTTCTCGTCTAACAATAGATTACAAGTTTTGAAGTTAATGTGCTTGTGTAAATAACTTAATTACGCTAAGTAAATAAATTATACCTAATAAATATACACTCGATTAAAAAATAATAAAACCACACATTTTAGAAACAGGCATTTTCGCCAATCTATGGTTTGTTACAAACATATCATGGACACGTTGAGAGTTGTTGTTGAATATTTTTGTAGAACTTTTTTAAGTTGGTCCTTAGATTTAACACGCGAGATCAGTTTTCGGGGTAGCTCATTCAATAACGTTGGTACTGTGTACTAAACTACTTTGGTAGGCGCACAAGCAGGTACCTTCTTGTGCGCTTACCAAAGTAGTTTGATACTTTTGGGACAGCAAGTGTCTTCTTTTTAGATAAACGAGTTGGGTACATTTGCTCTTGTTCTACTTTGTGTTTTTTTATTATTAAATTGTTCCGTCAGTATATTTAGTTTACTTTTATGATGGGTCGGCAGTACTTTACAAATTTTGAACAATTCTTCGTAATTTTATTTAAGTTCTTCTTGTGTTTTAATCTACATGTAGTTTTAGTATCCTTATCTGCAAGATGTTAATTTTATTTAAGTGTGTAGGGAACGAAAGACCATATCCACTTAAGCCATAACCAGTAGTTGAGTCAGCCAGTGCGTAATATAAGGTATGCAATATTTTTTCTGCTGACAACGTAAATGAGCTTTATCAGTTTATCCAGAATAGAGCGTAGCCTATTAGATACAGACGGTGTTAACATGCATATTCCATGTGAATGTGTTATCTATCACTAGTCTTAGGTGTTTAAATGAGGCAACTGTTTCTAAACATAAACACTGACAAAGTTGCTTGTTGCTATGCAGACATTCATACGAATGACATTTTACTTGCACTAATAAACAATTTAATTTTTTATGATAAAGCGAGTGAATAAGCATGCACATAGTTTTGCTTGTGTTTATTATAATGCCGTTATCATGTGCCCACTGAACCACATTGTCAAAATCGTTTTGCATAGCTTGCTGTGTGAGATTGATATTAGCATGACTATAAACCAGGCAAGTATCATCAGCGTACATAAATGCCTTACATTCTTTTAATACATAAGATTAGACATGCTATTGACGTGCATTATGTATCCTAATAGGCCTTATACTGAACCGGTCGGAACTCCAAATTTAATGTCGCCCTGCACACTGTCTTTCCCACTGACGCAGATTCTGAGTGTTCTATTTTCTAGGTACTTGCAAAACCATGCATTCAAGGGGCCCCTTATGCCACATTCATTCATGGTCCAATGTATCAAATGCTTTTGTAAAGTCCATAAACATAACCATAACTATCTTTTTTTCATCAACACAATTGTTGACTTCGTCTGTGAATTTCTCCAGTGCAGTTGCAGTACTTCTATTGAGTCTAAAGCCGTGTTGAACGTCGTCGTATAAAATATTATACTTTTTCAAAAAACTAGTAAGTTGTTAAAAAAAACTTTCTCGACTATCTTGTTTACCGTATTGAGAATTGCTATCGGTCTATAATTGCTATAACCTTGATGGGAATTTATGTGTTGGCCTGACCATTGTTTTTTTTAAGTTCATCCGGAAGTTGAGATTTTTTTACACTAGTATTATTGCTACCGTAGCAAACAATGAAATAAACGTATTTAATAATTTTATTCCAATTGTTTTTTTTTCGATGAAATTTTTGACACACGTCTGTTCTGTGACAGATACAAAAATCGTGGTTTTGACAAATTCATTCTTAAAATTCTGTTTTGTAGTCGACTACTTTGATTATAATCTGTGCTGAACGAATAATTTCACCTTTATTTCGTTTCGCTACTAATAACCTGCTAACTGACGTATATAAATAAAGGAAAGTTAATAACTGATTAAGAGCTGAGTAATTAATTTCTTAGCTATGCAGTGGCTAATCAATGATTCGCGAGATTTTCATAAATAAGACTGAAAATGTTACAAAACACAACTTGGACAAACTATCTTTCTCAGACGCTACACAGTAATACATATATGCATCGAACAACTATCTCGAAGAATTTCAAACCAATATCTACCGAAGCGAAGAAGCCTAGAAAAACAAGAGCTAAACAAATAAGGTCTTATTTGTTTTATTGTGTACAAAGAACGACTTGCAAAGCGTTCCATAGGGCTCCGAGGAGGCTGACATGCGATCTGTACTCATCACACCTGGGCCGTCTTACGTTACCTACTTAGTACTCAAGGCTTTGAACGTTTATACACGATAAAGGTTAGTAAATAGGTAATAAAGACAGGAAGACAGAATGTGGTTCCTATTTCCTTGAGTGTAAAGTCCTATGTCCTTGTATGAGTGAGTGTAAAGTTTTTGATTACACGGTGAGATAAAAAAAAATACATGGGAACCTCTTTTTTTTAATTTATTCTTCATAAAAATGTAATCTTCACATCCGTTAGGGCCACAGAAACCTCTATTGTAAGTCAGAAACAATAAACAAAACGAACATGTACATAGATGTAATGGATGGAACGCAGATTGATGAACGACGCCGAAAGATTAAGTGTAATTGATAGGAACCTAATGAACATCTGTGATATGACGAGGCAGCCAGACGAACATATGAGATTTGCTTTAGACTTAATTATTTTCATTATCAGGCTATCACTCTAGATAGGCAGTAACAAGGTTTCACAAGACTAATTGAAGAATATCAAGAGGCAAATATTAGTTTCTGACAGTGATATTTACTTAGGTACTACCCACATTAACTTGGATTGTTTCTTTCAACTAATTCACCAATGAAACTGAACGCGATTAGCACACATGTAAAACTCGTTCAAGAGCTGTCAGTGTCAATATTCACAGAAAACAATGACACTGACAGCTCTTTTAAGTAGTTTATGTGCCGAATTTTCAAATTCATTGTTGAAATTGACCCTTACTAGCTAAAAGGAATGATAGGTGTGTTAGTTTACTAATAAAGCACTAATTGGCTTAACACAAATTTATGTCTGTAACATATAGTTTGTGAGAAAAGTTAACTGAACAATTGAATGAACAAGTGCGTTTAGTTTAACACAAAGCTGTTTGAGGACTAACCATTAATCATACAAAGTACAGTATTTATTCAATCCCCATAATGCCTCACAGAGACCGCGAAGCAGTAAGTTGCCATATTTTTTTTTTATGGACAAGAGCACGCCAATACTCTACAGAACTAATAAACCTTTGGTTTGTGTAAAACAAATAAAAGTTGATGATGTCCGTGTGTATAACACAACGTATAAATTCAAATGAGAGATGCAAAGCGCTTGCTTGCATTCAGAGCAGCGGCGACGGAGGCCAAATCGAACGGCGCGGTGGTGTGGGCGTCCGACGAAACCTTGTCTCACGTCCACCGCAATATGTCAATATTTTTACTGCGTAATTCCCACTCACTCACTCCACATAAATCTGTTTATGGTCGTGTGAGGGTAATCTGATAACATTGCATTAATCTTGTGGCATCACCCCTTTGACGTTCCTGTGTTGATGAGACTCGATAGATAGCGAACATATAGCAAGCTTGTCTACTCTGTATGTCGTGTAACTCGTGGTTATTTTAAATAAATAGCACAAACTTCGCTTAGATTACATACAAACATACGTTGCAAGTGACTTATAAAAAAATATATGAAGATGTAATTTTTGATCTCGTGTAAAGACTAACAACCACATACAAGTCAAAAATGTTGACTATATAGATTCTTATTATGACAATCAATATGGCAACAGTCCGGAGCTACAAAATCCCGCTTTTCAATGTTGACATTTTCAAATCTCTTTTTTAGTTTTATTGATGAAATGTGAACTCGTCGGAAAACTGAATGATTGATTGCTGGAACAGACCTTTCTATTCAATATTATTTATTAATTCTCCAACGAATACGAGTCGTATGTATCGGTTTATTTTATATGAACTGAATTCATTTGTTCATTGTTGTCATATTGAATAAGTTCAACATAAACTGACCACGCTCTAGCAGTCTAAATTTAAGGGGATCGAACGGTTTGCATTTTCCATGAAGCTTTCACCAGGGCAGCACGAACGTTTGTGTAATGCCATTCAAATAATTCAACTCTATTGATTTTAGTAAATTAATATCCCTTTTCGATTTTACATTAAAGGCTTCTACGATAAAGGAAGACAAGTAAAATAATTGTATCAGGCAGCGAAACAAAGCTCCAGAATGTAATGCATTCATTTAATTTCCATTTATGTTGTGAACGTAATCGGCTTTCGGAGCCTTCACTGCAGAAATCTGTTGATTTTCACAACAAATAACATAACCGACCCGTACCGTTACTGTAGAAATATATTAAAACAAATATTTTGATAGGTATATTAAATTAGAAAATATTTCGAATTCGCAACTTTGAAATAGAAGCATAACTTCGTAAATGAAACAAGCATGATTGAAAAACATGGGATGTTTAGAAGCTGTTTTATATTTGAAATTTTCTGTAACATTTGAATTTTTAGATTTCATAATTGAAATTTTCTTAAAAATATGTGAAGTATCCTATCAACAACTTATCACCATTTATGTTTTCACATTTTTAAATAAGAGAAGATTTTTTATTTATTGTAATCCTTGTGCAGGTTGCGTGAACATCCCGCTCCGTGAGATCCCGTCTACAGGCAAGGAGGCGTGGTACAAGCTGGAGGCTCGTTCCCAGCGCTCGTCAGTGCAGGGCCGCATCCGCCTGCGCCTGTGGCTGTCAGCTCGCGAAGCTGGCCGCCACGACGATGACAATTGGCAACAGGTAACAACGTCATTCAACGTCACGTATTTAGCTCGGCAATTTGCCGATGTGCTGATGGCTTTTTGTGTCCGTTTTGGTTTTAATCTCCATTTATGTGTTCCCTGGTAAAATTTTCATAAAGCAACACTTTTTGGCCCTTTTCGTAAGAGATCTTTTCCTGAAACGAATTGTAGCCCATGAATGTGCTGCAATTCGTTTGTTCGTTCAAAAGCTATAGATATTTCCTTTCTGAGTGTTAATTTATTTGTTGTGGGTTATTTAATAAATTAAAAAACAAAAGTCATCCACTGTGATATTATTAAAACGTATCCTTCCTGCCTGGTATAGGCAATACTAAATAATTAATTGTTGACAAAGGCAGAGATAGCCAATAAGTACACACAGAATACATTTAAATCAAAGTAATAGGATTTTAATTGTGTCTGGTTCCATGACAACACCATGAGGTACCTACATCGCATCATCGCACTACAATCGAAACTGCTATGCTCCTCATTTGCACATTGATTTATTCACAGAGTCGTCCGCTGGCGCTGAAACAAGTAAACATCTACTAACACAAAAGTTTGGTAATAACTGGGATAGACTCCTTTGTATTCATTTTTAGTATATGAACTGAATAATATATATATTCTGAATAATAAAAATAGTACTGTTTCCAATAAAAAGACTTTCATAATTCAACTCGAAATTCGATTACACAAAAAAACAAACCGTATCTATTTATTAGACGGTAATACTCCATGCGTAGCCAAACAGACGTGAAATCGAAAACCAAACACTTTTCCGTTCGAGTAGAATAGTACAATATAACGACGTGATTTTCTTCTTGCTGTCTTTAGCCTTATTTTATACTTCAGCAACTCTATATTAATAACAGTGCCTTCGTAATACCGTAGATAGATCTAGGCTTAACAAGCTTTGATAAATGAACAATAAAGATAATCGCTCCGACTCAGATTGTAGGCTTACATACCAATATTGCTGATCCACAGAGCCACTGCACCGTACATAAAACATTTTATTGGCTTTTGCACCGAACCATTATTTGATATATGATGTATACGTGTATGGGCCGGGCCGGCTTTGTGTAGCAGCAAATATAACGCTATCGTCAGGGCCGAGCCGCGTGTCGACCACGCTCCATCGCCCATGTTGTTATTTTGGATCATACTGCCTCTTTTATTTGTTTAACAACCCATGCCGATATAGATTTATCATCTACAATGTTAAGTTATTATTAGCGTTGTATTTTTCATCCCTTTCAAGTTTAATAGAAATGATAACTTTTTCTGGGACGCTTAGCAATTTTTCATAGTCAGAACATGCTAAAGTGGCAAATAATTGTGTTCATAATAAACGCTAAACTAGTTCCTTTAATAAACCCAAGAAAAGCGCCTAAAGGAAATCAATAGAACAACCAACTGCCTCACATTATTACGCAAAGGTTCAACTGTACTAATAGTTCAACTACAGACACCTCTTATAATTTACAATAACTCAGTTATTAAGCGTTATAAATTATAATAGAATACAGAATCTCATACCGTCTCGATAAAAACTCTCCAGTATCTCGATAACGTAATCAAAGTATTCAGTGACTGAATCTCTCTTTTAACCCCGCGTAATCAACTGAGCGACTGAAGCGAAATTTTGATTACACGATAAATCTAATTTATTCCTCATAGGTGCTTTTTCAGCGTCAGTCAGTAGGACTGGCTTTTGTACGCTTCAACAATTTTCACATATTCATTTTATTATTTAGGTTTTGAGCTTTATTTATTGCTGAGAAATCTGATAATTGAATGAGTACCAGTCCCAACAAGCAAAGCAAAATCAATCAGACTCCGCTTTCCACTTTTAACTCTTAAAACTCATTACTTTGTACATACTCGTAATACTCGAAGGTGCTGACTAAAAGAAGAAATAAAAAATTCGAAGACATGTAACATGATCTACCAACCCGCACGGGGCCCGCGTAGTTATTACAACCCACTCCCTTTTGACGAGAGGAGGCCTGTATCGCAACAGTGGGATGTGTTTTTTTTTTTTTACTGTTGAAGATTTTACTTTACAGCCTCTTGTAAACGTAACTTTGTCGATACGTTAGCATCAAAATGCAATTATTGGGAAATATTGCTATGATCTACATTAAAGCTATATACATCATTGGTTAGGTGCGTCAACACGAGCGCCTGTTCGGCGTGCTCCTGGCGTACGAGGTGGAGCTGCAACGCGCTGCAGCTGCAGCCGCTGCAACCGCAGCCGTGGTCGCTGCGGCTGCCGGGCAGCCCGAGCCCAGCGCTGCCACGCCCACGCCACCATGGGACGGGGACCTCTGTGGAGCTGCACAGACTCTGCTCCACCAACATGCCATACAAGGCGATCTTAGTGCGCTTCAGGCATCTATTGCACGTTTCGCTGCGGCTTGCAGACTCAACGCTGATGCTCCTCTTGATCCTAAGTAAGTATTACTGTTGCTACCCTGCTTATCACTCCAACACATAGGCCTTTCTCAAAGGAGGTCATGTCTTTATCAATCAATTTCCTTTGGTCAAGATACATGCACAAGTTGCTGATAGAGCTGGAGCGCGCTTGGTGCGCCTGTGAGGCGATATCTGGAGGTGGCAGCGGGGACTCAGGGTCGGGAGCTTCCCGTGACGAGGAGCGCTGGCTGGCTGACTGCTTCGGCGAGTATGTGGACCGAGCGCTGCATCAGCTGCGATTACACCGGGACCTCTACCCAGTGCTGCACCAGTACAGCATCAACAAGTAAGTTATTTATCTAGTACTGTAAATGTGTTACTCGTTTTATAAAAATTAAAAGCGATTCTGGTGTCGCTTAGTTTCAGAAGCTTTCATTAATGAAAGGTGTACATTATATTATAAAGCAAATTACAGGACTTCAGGGCTTTCCTTTGTACGTTCTATCCTGATGAACACTCATGCATTGGCAGTTTTAATTGATTAACGAGCGTATTTCAATTAATATTATTACATTCCATAAAACGTTAGTATGACGATAAATCACGTAATAATCATTAGGCATGCATGTGTGTTGTAAATAGCTAAACATATTTTCAAAACATCGCTACGGGGCTAAACTTACATAATACATAAACATAACATCACGCCTGTAATCCCAGAAGGGTTAGGCAGAGGTGTACCTATAGCACACCTACATTTTGCCAGTTATGCTTAAACTTTATCAGGCTATATTGGAATTGAATGGTACGCACGAGAGAGTGGCACGAGATTCAATTTACTTGTGCTCGTGGCATCTGTGTAGATAAAACCTTATATTCCGACCGGTACTTTGAAATTATTAAATTTAACATAACATAACATCACGCCTTGTTTCCCCGAAGGGTTGGGCAGAGGTGTACCTATAGTACACCCACATTTCGCCAGTTATGTTTAAGTCTCATGTAATAGGGGGCGAGCCTATTGCCATCAACCAGGCACTAATTTAAATTATTAAATTACTCGTAGCGTTATATTCATAGTAAGTAAATTCATATCATGCAGTGGCTTACAATAAGATCAACATTTAATCTTTATTAGCTGCAGATATCCAGTCTATTTTTATTCTGCAGAAAAAAGCCATGAGAGTTATATATGACCTCCGCAGGCGCTCTCTCAAAGGGCACTGTGCCCTTTGCCTGCGGAGGCCAGTTAAAGATATTAACATCATGGTACCTTGTCTATCTATCCATGAAAACATCATATTAAGGCATATTAAGGAAAAATTAAAAATATTTTCAGTAAAAGAGGTGAAAGACACATAAAATACCTCCCCACATACTCCAACTGAAGGGAACGAAATTCAAATCTTGTGTAAAACGCACAATATGCAGCCAAGCATAAATTACAAGTTGGGTATTACATCGCTGACAAAAATGCTTGGCTCAGCGCTGGTCCTGATTCACAAGGACGTATTAACTAGTTGATTAACACTCGAATATATTGTTGGACCTGCTGATGATTTTAAAAACTATCTTTGCATTGTATACATATCTCTTAGTATTGTATAGTTGCAAAGCACATGTGTGAGCTACTAGCTTACTATAAAGCTACCAAATGGTAGCCAGATGTGCCCAGTAAATACTGGGTACATCTTTCATTGACTTGAATGTGTCCTGGCGGCTGCCAGTATGTCATGCTCACTCAAATGTCGCGATGGTGGTGAACGGGCGCCCGCCGTCAGTAGGGACTAGTCATCTCCATTACGGACGCGTATAATGTGCACGTCTTTCCACATCCTTCTCACATGTATAACTCAATTCAACATGAATGATGTAACCAACTTTTTAAACAATTTATTTTTTTAAAGAGTGTTTGTGGAGTTACTTGCCCGTTCTTCTCCATAGGTAAGTACCAACTCAGTTTGGAACGGGCAACTAGCTTCATCTTTCTTACTGACTGACTCCTTGACGCGTCTGTGATTGGTTTATCTTCTTCTTCTTATATAAAAATCTATTGCTTTTCGATAGTCTCGCTACAACTTGAAAATGGCTCGACCGATTGTGATGAAACTTTTGTTACTCGTTGTGTTATGTATGAATAAAAATGGTGTTCGTTAGTCTTGCTAAAACTTATAAATGGCTTAACCGATATTAGTTTTTGTTTTTGTTTTGTTCGCTCTAATACATAGTTAAAATAGAATCCTTCGAGTTTGAGTTTAAATTAGTCAAACATGATTAAAATACCAAACTATGTGTTTTTGTAATTTGTATATTATTGTGTATATACTTGAGATAGCAAACTGGTTAAAATAAGGTACTAGAGAGCCTAACTTCATGAAATGTATTTTTTTCCCGCTGATCTTATTTTGATCCCATGCTTGAGAGTCGTTTCTCATAGAATATGGGGTTCTTGATGCTTGCATGTGAGAACTTGAAACTTTCAATTAATAAACCGCCTGTGAAGCACCGGAATGCCTTCCTGTGCTTTGAGTTTGGGTTTTTCCTTTCTACTATTCTCACTAAATCAATATTGCACATTAAAGTTCAGAATATTTTGATACACTGTTCAGTGCTTCGTGAAACTGTTGTGTTTCGTGTGAAACTGAAAACTCAGAAATAATAACATACCATGTTTCTTGACAAGTTTACAATAAAATCTACCCTTGTAATCTTTAGGGTTTTGGAATAATTGATCGAAGCAGGTAAACACGACGAATACGAGTTGGGTCGGACTCTGTCGGCATTAATTTAGGCTAACTACGATAAAATGTCGCGTATGATTTATTTGGATTATTAATTACACGACAGCGGTACCTGTGTTTCCATTAACATATTCAAAGCATATATTACTAAAATATTTTGGGTACGAAACAGTTTACCTCATAATTATACGGCACGGAATGATATAATAAACATGAATTAATTCATTGGTAGGTACGTATGTGATAATGTATATGTGCGGTAATGTAATTATAGAGCTGAAAGATACAGCAATCGAATGTGGATCATTACAGGTAGTTCGTATTGGTTTAAACTGCGCACTGATATAGAAATTGTTGACTACTGAAATAATACAAAACGCAAACCAAAGCATTTATTTCAAATAAACTAATTACAGGCACTTTTGAATTGTCAAGGGATCGGCCAGCCAGAAATATTAAGGTAGTTGGAAATAAAACCTCAGGATACAAGAGCTCATAGACGTTGACGTTTATCTTCAGAGGCCGTACGTTGTAAAATACTTACCGTGAAACTTGGGAATGTCATTGACTAAACATAAATCAATAAAGTTTCCCGTGGTTCCCTGCAGCGAAAGCCTTAACCGCTCGTGAGTGTCAAAGGTGTCAACTTGCACGGCATTGTTCTCCTCTCAGCTAGTCACAACAAACTGCAATTAGCATCCGTCTGTAAAGCGCGCTGATTGTACACATTTCTCCTTTGACAGTTCATTTGTAGCGGTTACTCTGGCGTTGAGCATGTTAAACGTTCGACACTTTTCATTCTATAGCTTGACGATCGAAATTGGTAACCACTGAACAATTTATTCACTCACCCACACTTTTGTTTATTGGAACACTTCACTCTGCATTCCCTAGTCTATGACTGAGGACAGGATAAGCTTTCCAAAGTGAAAAGATAATTCAATTAGGTTGAGTGGGCACTTTAAAGATGTTCTTTAGCACTTCAATAACAAACAATATTTATTTTTTTATTATATTCGTTCAGACGCTGTGAAGTATCAGAAAGCCATGTTTTACATAAAATAGCCATTTAATAGCTTTTTATTCGTAGTAAAAGAAGGTTCGTTTTTAAGTATTGATCTACTTGCAATTACCATTTGCAGGTATTTGGGCTCATAAAGATCTAGCTGAATAAAAAGAGAATATTCAACTTGCAGATTACTTACTGGTTTAAAAATACCTTGTGTTGGCTTGTTCCACTTATATGTCTTTATTAAGTGCCTACTATTATCGTGTACAATGCACTGAGGTAAAGTCGGTCGCCAGCCTGCCTCATAAATGTCTAATCGTAAATCGATCGATATTGCGGACTCTAAAATGACAGTCAATTGACACTACTACTTATAACTTACCTACTTTCATTCAAGAATTCGTTTAAAATATAGATCCTTTTGCTAACTGCTACAAAATGCTTATATCATTTAAATGGATCTGGTAACTTTAAATTGAGTTATTGTCGTAGGTTGGAGTATCTGCTGCGATGCTTGAACCAGCTTTCACAAATGAAAGCCTTTTGGCGATGCTGCCCCTTTAACAAGGAAATCAGGTGAGTGGAACCATCCCATTCCTCGTTTCAGTTATATGATTGCTCTAATTTCAGCTTTCATGCATAAAAATTCTGCGCATATTACAAAAGCTTATGGATATCACAGAGCAAAATGTAGGTATGCTTTTCAAATTTTACGCTTTGTTTTGTTGTGAATGAATTCAGATTTGAACAAAAATAATTCTATGGATAAAGCACTACTTAAACAAAATATTTGACGAGTATTTTAATAAATTGCTTGTACCTACGAATATATACGTAATAGGTACCTATCTCCTTATATGCCCCGGAAAAACTTTAGATTGGAGCATTAGACAAGCGTAAATTATTCGGCGAAGAGACAGCGCAGCGCGGCTTCATAGTTGTCAGAGTATTTTTCGCCAAATTAAAGTCATCTTTTCACCCTCGCTAAATGAGTTGGGCGAAAGGATCTAGCACAGCATTTTCTAAATAATTGCCTTTGCAAATGGGGAAAATGAAACTGTGTGGTGGAGCCAGATTAGACTTTTAAATACTGTTTTGTTTTAACTTTCAAGATTGAGATTACAAAGACACCCGTGCGGAAGTATTCTGAAAGTACCTAGTTAGCATTTAATATTTCCAGCTAAAGTTGAACTAAAACGTTATTTAACAAACGTGAGATTATAAGTACTCGTAATCCAGATGCCGAGTGACATTTTAAATAACCAGAAGGTTGTTCTAAATTGACCTTATACTTGTATCCAGTGGGCACATGTGCCACTAATATTGAATCCAGAACACAAAGGCTGCAGTAGGCACCAATAACTGCGACAAAAACTGTTGACAATAGGAGCGAGATCGTGAGCGCTCTCCGCAAAGGTACCTCCGAGTGGTACGAGGCGCTGTGCGGACAGGACACGCACTCCGAGCGCGGGGAAGACCTCGTCAACCTCATCACGCTCATACAGATCGACCTGCAGCAGGGGCTCACCTACTACCATCCCTTGTTTGAGACGTGAGTTTTGAAATAAGCAATAGATATAAGTTGTTCATCAAGGACGTTGAAAAAAGCTTTAAGACAATTTGCAGGTAAATAATACAAGAAAAAAAACATTTACAGAAATTGTGTTCTAAAAACGATATGCATCGTAGGACGTTTAAAATAATCTATGAAACGTTAATCCTTGATTTATCTTTACATTAACTTTAGCCTACGCATTTAATCTTCTGGCTCGTACACTCTTATCTACGAGTCTAGTTGCGGCTCAAAGCTAACAGCCGGAACTAAAGCCTTTTGCCTAAGTTCCAAGTAAGCGGTCTCCGAGGAGGACTCTTGAGACGAATTCGTCAAAGTCTTCCTCCTCCAATTCATTTAATCAAGATGTTATCACAGTTTATTATGTTGGAATAAAGAATAGGCCACCCTTTGGTATGTGTTAACATTTATTTATCGATGTTCAACCCTGGGTGTCCATTGTTGTCCGTGCCCCCATTCTTTACGATCATCAAATGAAAGGAACTGTGGGCGGGAAGTGTTCGCGTCCTCAGCGATTAAAACTGTTCAAATTTTGCGTTGAACGAAATATCACATGCATTTCTGTTGCAGGACCAATAACGTGCCGTACTTCAGCATAGTTTTCAACCAGATAGACAAAATGGTAAGTGGACAATTTGGTTACGTCTCGTTGGCTGTAACGGCCTGGCACACTCGTATTCAATTATTGTCTAGAGCTGGATTTACTGGTACTAAAATATGTAAAGTATCAGACTCTCTGGTACCTTCAATACAACGTTTTATTTACGTACTCTACGTACGTGATGTATTATACTCAGCTTTGCGCATTATAAAATAATGATTTACTAGCAAACGCAGGCGTAGTATTACTACCTTCGACTGTGAATATGTAAAAGACGGAAATAAAATGCGGTGCCTAGGTACCACATATGTCCAGTCCGAGTATACACAACTGGTGTTTCTCAAGATGCATAAATAAAGAGACGGGTGCATTCCGCGCTTTCCCACTAGCCGTACGTTAACCGTCATTTCCATAACTATGGGAATCCGGCCATTGCAGTTGGCGACGTATTTAGCTTTTGTAGAAATGAAAAACGTTTCACGATGCTTGAAGTATATAAAAAATATATATATGATATATACCTATGTAAAGTCTATTCAAAGTACTTACTACTCGAAAGAAAAAGGGTATAGTAATAAATCCGGATTGTTACGTCTACCTTCTGTCCCGATGCTCCTTAAATGTAATCAGCTATCATTAATTATTTAAAGGCTGCCATTTTTACCCTGAAAGTACCACACTCGCCTTCAAAATGAGTACCACACTTTTAATGACTATAGAAATCAGAGTTTTGAACAAAATACATTTTATAGCTTTCATCAACTTTCTTTGACATTATAGTTTAATATATATATATATATATATATATATTCTTTATTTCGGACCAGTGTAATCACAATCCATATAGTATTAGTAACAATAACTTACAAAAATTATGTGAGTAAAACTCGTACAAACTAACGTAGCCCAACAAAAACCAAAAAATAGCCATTTTTAACTTACTGGCAAAAAACTCATAAATTTTTTTATGTATGTTTTGCGCCTTATTTACTTTTTAAATACTGGCATTGCCTCCTCGGGCTCTGATTACAACTTCGAGCCGTTTAGGCATACTGAAGACCAGGTTTCGGAGGCGATGTACGGGAATATTCTGCCATTGCCATGAGCACCCTCTAGGAGTATAGGAGGATAGGAGGTTGTCTGCGGCTTCCGACCAGCCTCGCGAGCTCATCCCAGGCATGCTCGATCGGGTTGAGATCAGGACTTCTTGATGGACATCGAGTTGATACCAACCTCCTGAATGTGCTCTAGTACGACCCGAGCGGTGTGTGGCCAGGTTACCCTGCATCAGTATCTATCCATCACCAAATTTTCTAAATAGGGCTCTGCATACTCATTACGGATCTCTTGACCATCTCTTTCCCAGTCAGGGTGCAATATACTATGGACGCTAGCTCTGTGCGACATTCTAAAGGAAGAGATGCCAACCCATACGTGAACAGAGCCACCACCACCGTACTGGACTCCTTACCAGGTCGCATATACACTGGCGTCTTCCATCGGAACTAAATAGTCATCGAGACTCATCAGTGAACAAAACTCTTGCAAATTCCTCTTCAATTCACTGCACGTCTTAACGGGCGTAGCGCAGTCTTGCTAGTCGAGACCCTCTCTCGAGTTTGGGGCCACTTGCTAACCTTTGGAGCTTCAGGTTTGCATCAGCAAGTTTTCTTCTCACTGTACTATCACTAATGTCTTCGGGTCTGAAGAAGCTGTTGCTGGAATTCAACTATATTGAGGTGGTTTTTTCTCAACACAGTCGAAACAATATAGCGGTCTTCTCGGGTACAAGTGCACCTGGGAATGTCACTACAAGTTCTCCTCAGATAGTTTTCAGTTTCTTCGTACCTAAGCTTCACCAGCCGGACCGTTATTAATTTTTCATCCGCCGTTCTTGCAGTACGACGCATACTGATGTATAGTTCCAGAAAAGGCATAATTGTTGCACATGTTTCAGGTGACAGGATCATGATAAGTTTACGCGCTGTAGACACTTTGGCTTTTTAATAAAATTCATCGACCAAGAAATAAATGTAAAAAACACAAATAGAAACAAAAAAAAAAGTCTAAAGTAAGACAGCAATTTGAAAAGGAGTGTTTTTGTTTCTAAAGTTTTTTTTGCCCGCTATTTGTATTTTTATTTTAAATGTGGTGTTATTGCTCTCTCCTCCTTCATATAACGACTCATTCGTATGCACACAGCTGTACTCATATGAGGTGAAAATTAACACTCTTGTCATGAGCTCATGTCATTAGCAATACCTACCGATATGAGGCAACCTAACAGGAATTTTAAGCACAATTAAATTTTTAAACATAATTTTCAATAAATAAGAAAACTTAACTAGTTTATTTACACACGATACATAGAGCTACGTAACAACGAACATTAATATCAGCAACACTGGTGGTTTTAAAAAGATAATCTTTCAATATCCCTCTGGTGTATTTGGATCCGTTTCCAAAATACCTCTTGGTAAACGGGAATAGATTACGAGTAAAATTTAATGTAGGTATAGATACACATATCGGGTGTAAATGACACTTGACGAAGCCGAGAGTCACTTGTAGGTACTCCCCGTCATTTTAATATATGTTTTGTACTGGACCATACTTGAGAACCATCTGGTTATTAAAGATCTAAATTCCAAATTTTTACTGATGTTTTTTACGAAAACATGTTTTAAATGTTATAACACAACATTAAATGCCCCCACGACCACTTTTTTTTTGGGTGGGGAATCATCACATGACTTCTCCCGCTCTGGGTGGAGCGGGAGGGTGTGTCAGACTTTTACTGACTAAAACCCACCCGTGTTCCTTCAGTTGCCTGTGCCAGGGCCACGGTTTTCTCTTTAGAATTACCCCCGACCCTGAGGCGTCGGCCCTATCGGACCCCGTCACTTTGTGCTGACATCACTTTGAGGCGCGCGTGGAACACGACGCGCCGTCGACCCGGGCCTGGTCCTTACCGGACGGCGAGCTACCCGTTGCTCGCCGTTCGCAAGCTCGCGCCTACCGTGGCCGGGAATATGCAGGCGACTCCCTACGCCCAGGGCGTCTCCTAGCTCCTAGCGGCTAGTAGGGGCGTGAGGGCGCAAGGCTCTCTCCCTCACGCGCTCCGCCTCCTCCTTCGCGAGCATTACTGCTTCGCAGAAGGAGGCCCTCACGACCCCTGTGCATGCAACCATAAGCACAATGTTTTGCGTGCGTAACGTTGTGTACTACCGTAAGTAAACAGCTATTTTTCACACCAAAAATAAAATTCGTTTCCCACCTGTTATTTTTGTCCTATGTTACTTAATTTGATGTACTGAATACGTAGTGGACGGATGTGTCATATGTCTGTTAACACCCTATAGGTACCTCAAAATGAAGGTTCATATTGTTTTATAGCTATCAGAGGATGTGAGGCAGTGTGTGGAGCACTGGGTGGTCGAGGGTTGGTGCGGCGTCGTCGAAGAACCCATGTACGATGAACACGGGAATGGAAGTAAGCTGAAGTGACATATTAGTACACCTATCACGTAAAATTAAACGTTATTACCACAAAATCTGAAAATATTATAATATCCGGCAGGATGTTACAATTTTGCCCAACTCTCATATATCCCTCTCAAGGATTTTCTATTTTTTACATGAGTAGTACCAGACTATATCCAAGTTATGACACGGCGGTACTATCTATAAAATGTCTGGCGAAAATATACATAGTATCTATCTCGGTAACCTTTCGCTAGAATATCCGAGAAAAATATTGTACACTTTTGCTCAGCATTTTTCCACGTAGTGCATTCAATATTTTTCTCCATTAAATTTCCTTACTAGGAACGTTTTATAAAAGTCCCGAACCGTCGACTGCCAGCGCACACCAAGTCATTGAGAAGTAAATGTCGTGCATCCATTCACTGACCTATGAAAATAGTAACGGTGGTCCATAGGCACATCCACTTCCGTTTTCTATGCCGAAAAGGTAAAAATACTTATTTAAGTTTCGTGTAACACGTATTGAAATAAAAGTGACGGCTATAAATACTTATGGCCAAAGGTCCAGGCTTTGAAAGATCAACGTAGCCGGTATATTAATTAAACCTATCTATATTTACGCTGTAAATTAATAAACTAGAGTCAAGCGAGGTATTCCGGGAACATCTGGCGCCCGCAAGCTTTGAAAGATGTGTTATTAAATATTTTGCAAAACCTGGGAAATGATAAATCAGCTTTTATGTAAAGGTAATAATTTACATTTTCTTAAATAAATTACCCCTGATTTACTGCTGTGGTAATAAACCTAGTGATTTGGGATGTATTTAATTACTACCCATAACCTTCATTTGTCAACTTCATGAAATGCAGATCCCGACATGGCGACATTACAGTTAGTCAGCATAACTTTATACGTTATACACATCTACCAATCGGTTACTAGTGTTTAAGACCACTCTCGACCATTTAGACGTCATTGTGTTTTCTGGTTTACCAAAATATGACAGATGTCTTTATAACAGACAATCGTTTTAACATTAATGAGGCAATGTAGTAGTATATCAACATTTGTAGAATTTGTTTGGGATGGTCATTTACCAGCAATCAGAACTTATTAGGTTGAAAGTGGAATCCCAGAGAAAACTTAATATTCTTGAGAGATTTTTTTTAACTGTTTTATAATTGTTGACTTGTCCGTCAGTATGCCTGGTGACGACAGCGAAGACGCTACCGTTTGAAGTGCTATCGGCGGTCCGCGAGCTGTGCATGGCGGCATCCCTGGCACCGCAACCACAGACGCACCCCCACGCACCGCACGACCCGCCACCACAGTTACTCGATGCATACCTGTAAGTTTTATTAAGATCCAAAACTAAAGCGCTCAACGAGACGGAATAATTAATGAAGCAAACACAGACTTTCGCTGTATTACATATCCAGATTTTCCGGACAAAATTACTTTCCTATGTGCAATTCCAGATTAAATTCTAACCGTCCTTAATTCCATTTAAATCTGTCCAGTCGTCGCGGCGTAATTGAGTTACGAAGTTTCCCATTTATGGTATTGGTGGGATCACAAATCTGTTCGGAGATTATATTACGGTGAATCGATTAGATGTTTCAGGAAGTTGTTCGAGACTCGAATTTACAGCTAAACAAAGTCTTAGTAATGGACTAATTTCGGAAATAGGTACATATCATATATTTCGTAACTAGACAGCGCAAAGCGTGCATGCATGCACGTCCTAACGTGTATAGGTACCTACTGTGAACATAGGTATATGTTTGAAGAACGCTGCGAAATTTACCAGATAAGGTCACGAATTTCCTACGGGTGTGTAGGAAATTCGCTAGTTTACCGGCACACTGACTGCTAATGACAAATGATTGATTAAAACCCGAACACAATGATGAAGGCGCCCAACGAAATTGGATTTGATAAACAGATTTTGATGTTTAAAGCTCTTTCCTGATATTTTCTTCTTTTTCTCTCTCGTCGGCACGAGTGATACGGGAGTAATTTTATTATAAGCGCCTAGCGTTGTAAAAGGATTGGCCAGTCAGCAAAAATGGTCTCCGTGTTCATGGTGCGGCGGACGCCCTATTACCGTCTCTGGGGAGTCTCTTTTCATGTAGGTATACCTAACTACTGTTAAGTTACTTTACGAAACTAGAGCTATATGTACACTACCTCCCGAACATTGTTAAATATACAATAATAACTTCACGGTCCCCAAGTTGCCTAGTGGCCGGTGCCTAGTTAATTATATAATAGGGAGATGAAAGGAAACATCAACATTAAGGTTTTTTTTCGTATTATATAGGTGGTAAAATCTCTTTGGCTGTACTGTTTGTATCTGGCTGGTTTTGATACCATTAAATATGACACTTGGAAAAAAGTACAAAAAGATTTCCCGCCACGTTTTCAATTGTTTTTCTGACCGCTAAAATGAGTGAATCTAACTAAGTACCTAATTAGATACTTTTTGAAGTAGTATTACAAAAAAACAGAAAAGGGAGACACAAGCGAAAAATATACTCGTATGTGCCGTTTAAGTAGTCCCAAAATTTCTACAGCAATTTGATTATGTCACCTACAAAATGGCAACAAGTTATTGAACAAAATGGCACATAATTATACAACATGTCCCAGAAATCAACGTCAAGCCGAAAACGAGCAATAGGCCAAGCCGTGACAATTATTAGAAAAATATAATGATAAATTATGATCTTTCAAGTCCTGTGACTACAAATATAAACTTTTCGTAAGTTTTTTTTTCTGTGATGTAACCATGGAGGAACCTTCTGCAAATTAAAGAAACGAAGAAAAAGAAAGAAAGAAAAATATTTTATTTGGGACACGCACAGGGAATACAAATAGTAAAAGAAATAAAATGAAGGTATAAATGAAATAAAAATTAACAAAAAATGTATAAACTTACAGAAAAACAACAAAAAACAGTAAAAAGACCTGTGTGAGGCCAAAAAGGCTCCTCTTAATCTCAGCATAATGCTGCGAAATTTAAAAAATAAATAACGCAGCGCTGATATTCTGACAGGGCCCGTTATGATGCCACGGACACATATAATTACAGTTAAAAGTTAAAACATAACAGCCTCAGTTATAAATAAAATGTTAGATTTTTGCTAAACATTGAATTCAAAATTATTACATCACCCAACTTTACTGTTAAAAATGCACTACACTATTTTGGCAATTAATTTTAAAAGATGGCACGTTTAGTCTGAATTTCAAAATGGCCTAATTGGTACTTCTTAATTGAGAAAAAAAGTAATTTGTTAGTTTTAGGTGCGTTTGAAATAAAACTCAGTTGTTGGATTTCTTTACTTATGATTTTTATTATATATCAGATTTACCAAGTTTTATAACAAATGTCCGAACTGTTTGCCTTCAGCTGCAATACAAGCTCTACATCTCTTAAAAATAATCGCGTAGTAAGACGGGCGTATCTTCTCGAGTTGATGTATTCAGCGGCTTTTGCAATTATTTGGCCCAGCTCGTTTAAATCTTGAATTGGTGTAGAGTAGACGGTATACTTTATCGTAACCCAGTAAAAGAAATCTATGGGATTAAAATCGGGTGAACGGGCAGGCCACGAAATTGTACCACCCCGCCTAATCCACCTATCGGATTATTCTCGATTGAGAAAATCTCGTACTGCGAGAGCTTAGTGACCTGGGCAGCCATCATGTTGATACCACATGCTGTCGTAAATGTTCAGTGGCCATAATTCTGGCAATTGGTTTTGTAGAAAGTCCAAATAACCCTGGGCATTTAAGTTCTCCGGCAGCACGATTGGACCAATAACTTTACCATTCAAAATTCTCGTTAACATGTTACTTTAAACTGGTACTGCGATCTGTCTTCCCGCATCAAATTTGGATTTACCACGTGCCATTCGTGCAAATTGTCGAGGTTTATGTAACTGTCCTTTTTAAATAGTGATTCGTCTGACCATAGTTTTTTTTTTTTAAATCGTGGTTGCTCTCGGTGCTTCTGCAACATCGTTCGACAAAATTGCACTCTCTCTAGGTAGTATTGGGGTAGCAGACTTTATACTCGTCGAACATGGTATAGGTGAAACTTTTTTTTATACGAAGTACAGTACTTACTATGCTCTGTTCGATTCCATGTACTGAGATACTTGGGTCTTCTTCAACTGCTTCCAAGACTTCGGCCTCATAGGGCATAACGGGTCTTCCCTCGCTTACCATTTGACTAGAAAATCGACCCTCTGATAATGACCTATACACATGAATAAATAAATACTCGATGATCGGGATGACGCCCAGCGTTTGGGTAACTGTCACGATACAATCTTGCTGCAGCATTGGCGTTGCATAAGCATTCTTCTTAAATGAGATGCATGTTGGCGTATTCCTGTGTGGTGTATCGAGATGGCATGATAACATACTACACAAACACGGGATTACGATTAAAACAAGTCCGGGGTCGTTAGAAACGGTGCAGAGAAATCCAAACCACAATGCAAATCAAGTCCAATAAACAAAGCCATAGTTGTAAATACGAAGTCAATACGAATGCAGAACGATGCACAGTAAATGAAAGAGCGTTACGTACTGTAGTATTGCACAATTTGCCTATACATCCCTGTTTCCGCCAGAGTGGCGTCTCTATCTGTTTCACTCACACAGACGAAATTATGTAACAAAACGGATTTATACATCATTTCGTCTCATAAATTACACAACAAAGTAGCGTCACCATTTGTCTCGCTCACACTAGTCAAAATAACGTCACTCTTCGTCTCAATCGAACTTGTATGAAAACCGGCTTCATAAAAATAAATGAAAATGAAATGAATGAAATGCTTCTGGGACATGTTGTATATTTATTACAATCAAATGTAAAAACACTATGATAAAAATGCCTTGAATTTGTATATAAAATACGGAAAAACTTTTCCCCGACCAAATTATTATTCCACAAAAACATCATGTTCACGCTCGGTACAAACCGCAAAAGCAACATGACATAAAATATTCATTGCAACGAAAAACAGCGAGCTTTATTGATTTCGATCTTTGAATGCGAACGCAGAGTGAGAGAAACAAAAGCCGCGACAAAACCTTTTCAATGTTATGTAGTAATTTTTAGCTCTTGTATCTTCCATATCTTTTTATAATTTGCAACTAACTAAACTGTACTTTAATATGCAGTACCTAAGGTAGTCATAATACTCTACCGAACACGTATAACCCAACTCAAACTATAAGTTTTTTTTTCAAGCACAGAGTTTTGTCTTGTTAATTAACAATTCTTATCAAAAGCTGAACGGATTAAGTAAAGGAGTACCTCCTCGCTGTTTTCATGTTGCGCAACTTGGTAATTAGTGGTAATTAGCAGCAAAGCGTTAACGTGGTTGTTGATAGCGGACCGCGACAGTATTCGTTTCACTATGGTAATGTTATTGTGGTCGCAGGTGGTTCGAGCCGCTGATCGATCGCTGGCTCGCCGTCACCAAAACTATGGCGCTGCAAAGAGTTCGAGCCTCCGTCGAACTTGGTAAGCCTTCACGTCATTTCTTATTTGTTACTTGTAGCATTACGTGTGTCACATTCATTCAATAATGTCTCGTGTATACGGGTTAATCCCGAGAGACGGATGGAGAAGACACTCCAAATGATAATAAAAACCTTACCTTATGTAGAGCCATCTTCAAAGTGTATTGTGTACAGTCATGTCATGTCCAAATAAGGTTAGTAGCTTCCTTTGTTTTCTGAGTAAAAATTTAGCGCTCGGCGACAGGTGTTTCTTTATCAAAATGTTGACCCATCTGTTACCTGATTAAAAAAACCCCATTAGTAAGCAACGTCAAGTATCTAATAAAACGTCAACGTCTCGTTCAAATGGCACGTTGTAGTGTCATCAATGTGCGAAAAAATTGTGCTGACTTCAAATCGAAGTGTAGATTTATATTATCTACATGAAATCCTACAAGTGGCCAATAAATCTAACACATTACACGTAACACTTTTATGTAAATGCGTATATACATTAATTACGACAGTCGAGTTACCTAGTTGGTAGTAAACACATAAAATGTAGCCTGTGAGTTACGAGTCGTAGTTAAAATAATACTTTTAACCATTTATTGAAGAATTAGATACCACACCTACGTAAATCTGAGAAACTTAAACCGGTGTCCAGTGGATATCTATTAGAAAACCTCTAAGTTGCAACCTGTCTGTGCTTATCAAAAGAAACTAGAACCTGGTGGGGTATAAAAAGAAGTGATTTTCGAAAAAGGGCAGTATAATTATTGTGAAGGCAAAGGGCGAAGGTTCTCACCCGCGCTAGGGCGGCCGCCATTTAGATAAACATCGAGTTCTAACTGTGCCGTAGCACGAAACGTTTTACTGGACCGAGACAAATAAAGGACTGCTTGTAAATTGTTATTATAAGAATAGATGACATATTAAAACGCCGCCCTGTCTTCAAAAATTAACGTCAAGAGCGTTATTACTAGGTGTACCTTAAATCTGAGTTGCAAATACGAACATCACTTCATTAAGCAAAGTCTACCTTGTTCAATAAGTAACTGTGAACATTGTTCTATTATAAATAAAGCAGTGTCAGGCGATAATAGAACTGTGACCCAAAGGCGACACATGTTAGCAAAAAATTAAAGCAGGCTATCTTTATTGGTTCAATGAGAAATCCGATATCAAAGTAGAAGACCAATTATAAGTAGGTTATGTATTGTACCTATGGACGCTTTTATCTTTGGACGTTGATTATAATAAAAAAACTGGACGTACTACAAGTATAATATTATACCATTTGGGTAGCATTTGCAATTTCTGGCAACACCAGTGAGTGGCGTGAGTCTACCAGTGATGTGTGCAGTGTGAGGCCGTTTTGAAGTTTTTTGTGTAAAAAAGTAAGTTTTCTCATGTTCTTTTAGATTTTTTACTTAAATAATGCAAGCATTTATTTTACAAATTGATATAATTCATTCATCTGTAGCTAGTTTTATTTACAATTGAAAAAGTATAGAAAACAGTATCTAAACTAGAAAGCAAGATAATAACGTTTATTTTTAAATGTTGTATTGCTTGTACCTTTGGACATGAATTTGTTTGTACCTGTGGACACGTCCAAAGGTACAAACAATGTGTTTACCTATGGACACTGCCTAATATCATCTCATATGTATCTTCCGTAGTGCCTAGAAGTAAAGCTGGTGTGAAGAGAGATGCAGTAAGTCCAGAGCGGTTGAAGCTGGCAATAGATACAGTACAAAATGTAGGGAAAATAAGAACTGTTGCGAGAGAATTCGGTTTGAAAAAATCAACTTTACATAAATATATCAAAACGATTCGAAGCAGTTCTGCACCAGATTTAATAACTTTCACGCCGAATTACGCAGTAGAAAAGGTATTTTCTGACGAGGAAGTAAAGCTTTTATTTTAGTATTTAATAAAAGCGCCAAAAATGAATTACGGGTTATCTGCAAGGCAAACATGTATCTTAGCCTATCAGTTCGCCGTTGGAAGAAAACTGATGAATATTCCTGAGGCCTGGGCAAGAGATGGTATGGCGGGTCGCCAGTGGTTATACAGATACCGCAGCAAATATACGTAACTGTCATTGCGTAAACCTAAAGCAACTAGTTTAGCGAGAGCAATATGCTTTAATAAAGTTCATGTTCAGAAGTTTTATGACAATTTAAAAGAACTGTATCAACGCAGTGAATTTGCTCCACAATTTTTTTTTAACCTGGACGAAACTGGATGTACCACATTGCATAAGCCCGAGAAAGTTTTAGCGCCAAAATCTTTACAATTACTAGATAAAATCGTGGCGAAAATGTGACTATGATTGGTTGCATAAACGCCGCAGGAAACTCAGTACCACCAATGATTATATTCCCAAGAGTTCATTTCAAGGATAACATGATGAAAAATGCACCTCCTGGATCCATAAGTGAAGCAAATCGTTCTGGCTGGTCGACAGAGCCTATTTTTAGAAAATATTTAGACCATTTTATCCATTGCACGAAGCCGTCACCTGAACAACCAGTGGTTCTTATTTTAGACAACCACGAAACCCACATATCGTACGAAATTATCGTAGAGGCCAAGGAAAATGGCATTCATATGTTGAGAATGCCGCCACACACGTCTCATAGATTACAGCCACTAGATAAGACCAAATTTGGCCATTTTAAAACTGCATATAATAAAGCAGCTGATCTACATATGGTTAACCATCCTGGTGTGCCAATAACAATTTATGATTCGGCGGAATTCATCAACAAGGCTTATGCAGCATCCTTTATACCTAAAAATATTATAAACGGATTCGTATCAACAGGAATTTATCCGTTTAACGACGATCTGTTTTCGGATGATGATTTTGCACCATCGTCAGTCACCGAGCGTCCAGAACCACCAAATATAGTCGCAGATTATAGAAATCTTCAACATGCAGATAATTTCGAAACGCATCTTACAAGTTCTGACATGCATCCCATCCAAATAGCTTTGATTCTTCCTGAAAACCAGTCATCCACTTCTCAAGCATTAGAATCAACAGCAACAGAAGGGAATAATGCATGCAAAAACACAATTACTCCAGAAATGATACGACCGTTTCCAAAATTAGTAAGGAAAGAAAGTAAAAGAGGAAGAAAGAAAAGAAGTTCCCGTATTTTAACTACATAACATAACATAGCATCACGCCTTGTTTCCCCGAAGGGTTGGGCACAGGTGTACCTATAGCACACCCACATTTCGCCAGTTATGTTTAAGTCCCATGTAATAGGGGGCGAGCCATCTACCAGGCACAAATCCAGACTTCGGGCTGCTACTGAGAAATTCCAGATAGAAAAACCTAGTAACACGTTGCCCGACCTGGGAATCGAACCCAGGACCTCATGCTCAGCAGTAGCGATTGCGACCACTAATACACCAAAAAAGGAGGCTCTTTTGCAACAAATGGTAGAAAAGGAAAACAAAGGGAAAAAAGTACAACTAATCCCAAGCTAAATTTAGATGCTCCTAAAGGTCCGGCAATTGATGTTCCTGCAGAAAAGCGGATTGTAGTTTTAAGTCAAACAATTTTTGTTACTTGCAAATCTTGTAATAGAACTGATTTAAAGGAAAATGTACTGCAATGCAGTTCATGCAAATTTTACTACCACAAAAAGTGTTGCCCCAAAAAGTTTCTAGAGCATATTCCAGATGAAGATGATTCTGAACTGTTTAAGTGTTCGGACTGTTTTTCGTTAGATGACAGCGATGATGATCTTTCAGCTGAAGATTTATTAGATTTGGTTCGTGCAGCTAAATAAAATTCTAAATACATTGATCTCATTAATTAACCTACGTAGCTTTCTAATTAAAAAAATCCTACTTGATACTTAAGATTATTATTATGAAGAATTTATTTTGTTACTTACTAAAGAGCTTTATGTTAATTCCAAGCGTTATGTTAATAATAACCGTTATCTTATGATGATTACAAGACAGTTTTTTTTTCTAAACTGTTTTATTTTGTCCAAAGGTACACATAGGGTTGTCCAGAGGTACAAACATGTAACGTACCATTGGACAAAAGTACACATTAGAGTAAATATTTTATTCTAAAAAAATACAACATTAGGGCTACCACAAAATATACAGTAAATTAAGACCATATGGCGTATAAAATAAAGTTATTTCCAGATACCTTCAATATTTACACAGAGAGGTTGTTTGAAAGTTCAGGTAGACTGAAATATCCGTAGGTACAATACATGACCCTACCATATCAAATTACAATTGTAAAAGTCCAACAAATCTCTAATTGGTCTTTAACTGACGGTCAAATCGGACACTTAGGATTCGTCATTACTGTATCGTAATCTCATTTTCAGCTGTATTCGATAATTTGTTATGTTCAAATAAATAACCTTGTTTGATTATTTTTATTATAAACGTTCACTTACTTATTTTTCATTATGTTTTAAGAAAACATCGGATACAATTTTATTGTATCACACCAAAGCATAGTGAAAGAGACTATGGTATGACGTGTTGGTACCTACATTTATAAAGGTATATTTAATATCTATTTATACAAGGTGTCGTTTTGCATCCTCGTCAAATTCAAGGAGGTTACTATGCTAATGATTCTCGACACGAATCAATAAAATAAGTAGTTTTATTTTTTTTGTTTTTTCTAATATTCGGAAATAAGTCGATTTCCGAATATTAGAAAAACAAATTGTGCGTGGATCGCGCATGTTAAAACGCGGCGCGTATGATACCGCACTGTAACCTTATACGCCCTTTTATGCGAAATAGCCGTGCGACATTGCCTACCGCATAAGCACCGCAGCGGGGCGATTCTGCTCTTTGAAAGTGGTTTATTCTGAAAAACTGTCAAACTTAAATAACCAAAAAAAAAAGGGAATCTATTAATTATTGAGCAAGTATCGTAATTTTAATTTGATTATATATGTATTTCATAACAGCCTCCTGAAATTTGACGAGGGCACAAAACGACACGTTGTATAGACTCGTTATGTTACTCTATACATTTATGTATACTAATAACTTACTACACGCATACCTACATACATGTATAGGTATATATATTAGTTTTTTTTATGTTACCAAGTAGGTTTGATAGAGTACCTGAATAATTTATTCACTTATGAAATTGCGTTGTTTGTCTCAATACTGCTCACTTTGTAACGGAGATATTGTTTCCAGACCGTCCTGTGGAGGGCGAGCACCTCGTGAAACACAGCACCTCGTCAGTGGACACTGCAGCTTGGTGAGTCTAGCCTAGATGAACAAAGAAAACACCAAATCAGTCTTAAAATAATAATATGAACAAGTATTAAAATAACGGGAGGGGAAAGAAATCATTGGGCATCAAAAAATTCGTCCGCATCGTTGTCAACAGGAAAAGTGCCCATAAGCTGGCAGCATTGCCATGTTTTATGGCAATACTGAATCTTTAGCCAAAAAATGGGCCAGCCCTCTGGTCAAGTGAAGAGTCGACCAAACGCTTGGCAATGTCTCGAAAAACTATCCGTTCCCACAAACATTTTTATCAATAATCAGCCCGCCGGATCGTTCTGTAAAGACAAGACAAGGCAAAAGCACTTCCAGACCAAAATTGATTACTTGATCATTGTTCTGCATAATTAACTTCAGACCTACGTAGGAAGCGCTCTTCCTGCATAATTACCTGGTAACACAAATTCCGGGGAAGTAATCAGCAACAAAATTATGAGCGCATAATATCAGTGTAACTGGAAATGTGTAAAAGCCCTGCTCGCTACGAAATTTATTATTTTACACTTTAGTGCTCACAACAGGTAATTCTAGGAAAATGTACCGTAAACAGTAAATAGCAAGCAAACAATTTTGAATTCACCATTTAGTTACCGGGTCGTCAAACGGGGTGAATAAGGATGCAGTGGTGAATCGGGACGAAACTTTAAAATAAATTTTAACATCGAAATAATATAGTTCGTTGCCAAAAAGGCATCTAATCTGTTGACTGTATGATAATTAACGCTTGTTGGCAACAAACTATTTTATTTCAATGTTAAAATCCCCGATTCACCCCTGCATCCCTATTCACCCCGTTTTGCGGTAACTCAAATTAACCCATGTAAAGTATAAGGGAAAAAGGCAAACATTACTAAAGTCCAGTTTTAGCGACACATATTTAACTTTGTCACGGTTAACTGGCAAAAAATGAACAGGGTGTCCCGTGTTTAAATAAGCTTTTTGTGCATGAGGTGAACCGTGCTTCGAACTTTCGTAACTTTTTGCTTTCATGTTATATTTTTGTCATTTAGTCCGTCCGGCATATGATTTGTGTAAATAATTTTATTGAGCAGATAAGGAACTCTAACTGGAAAATGCAGTAGGCATTAATTCGTATAATAGCAAGACTATTATACTATAAATATATTATAATATAAAGCCCTAGGAAAACAATAGGCTACATGGGTCAAGTACTTACACTAAATATGTTAGCCGACTCTCCATCTCCATATTAAAGTTTATACCGCCGCGGCGCCGCGCCGTAGGTATTTACGAGCATATCGGTAAAAATCAAAACATAACACGCTCAGCTACTTATCAGTTATTGAACTGTTACAACCGTAGGTATGGAGACAAGGGACCCAAATAACATTATTTGGGTCCCTTGTCTACGAACACGATAGACTGACGTTTCAAACATGTGTGTATCAAGTACGTGTAGTAGCAGTATGACTTTTCAATTAATTTTTGAGTTTATTTTAAACATCACTGACATTGGATAAAGACAAATATCGTGTGGAAACCTGCCGGGTAACTGCGTAACACACTAACGGTAGGAATGGCTTTCATTTTGACAGTTTAACAAGATTCATTGCGTTATTTACGTTGTTGAGCAGATAATTTTTTCGAACATATGAAGCAATGGATCAGCAATATCCTTCAAAATGATTCAGATTGTGATAATTGTGTGATACGCAATTAGGCTGTTGGACGTATAGTTAATATAAGTTTGAAATCGCCAATCCCTTTTGAGCAAGCGTGGTGATCAATGCTCGTGCCTTCTCTGAATGAGAAGAGGCCTTTGTCCTGCAAAGGGGCAATAAATTACTGGTATTATAATCGTGGAGTCCCGTACCTTTATCTGAGATTGCTAGATTAACATAACAAATGGGAACACTACGAGGTCACAACGGACGGTCGTTGCTTACCCAAACAAGTAAATTACATAATTTATAATCCCCTAATCAAACCTCACCATATCTACTTAACTGAAATCTGGGGCTCTGCAGCTAAGAGTAACTTACAAAATTTACAAATCTCTCAAAATAAAATCATTAAATAAATCTTCCATCTTGATTATTTAACGCAACCGAAGCCGTTTCGTAAAACCAAATTAATGACACTTACTCAAGTATATAAATTCCATACCTGCATCCTTATACGGAAGATACTGACAAAAGATACTCATTCCGAAATCGTTTTTACAAAAAAAGCGCATTTTCAGTAACGGTTACTCAGAAATGCTAGTGACATCTGCCTTTACATTAGACCGCGGACCAACTACGGTACTAGAAATGTTTAGTATGAGGGTGCCAAAATATATAACGAACTGCGGAAAGATATTAAGGAAATACAATCTTTTCCCACGTTTAAACAAAATAAGTTAAAGTCCACATTATGAAAAAAAAAACAACTATTCTAATCTAACTATTTTACCACCCATCTATATACCTATACCTATTTCAGAATAATTCGGAATATTTACATAAACCTCAATTTGAAAAATAAAAACTGTCTACATATTCACAATAAAACGAATACTTAATGTAAAATTAAAACTAAGATTAAATAAAATATGAAGAAACCTTAAAAACTTTAGCTTTTAATAGCAACTATGATAGAAACTGTATATAAACAAAAAAAATATTAAACACGTATAAACGTAATATGGACACATAGTATAAAGAACAATGCCCACTTCCCATACATTAAAAAACCTGATAATGAAAGTGTATGTTTATAAAATAATGTCATATAGTTATTTTTACGATTTAAACGCTACGAAGTCTAAAAAATATTAATGTTACTTTTGAGGTTAGGATTTGCCTTTACCAAATATAAAGAAATAAATGTGCTAGAACGAATTAAATAAAGCTCGAAGTTTAATCTAAAATAAGAATACTTACCTAATAATACAAATCTATGGTCTTAAGCGACTTTTGTATTTTGTGTATTCGTTGAAACCAACTGCCCTTATGTCACTGCTTAAACTCTAGATAATTGTCACTATAAATTGAGTGTCAAGCATTATCTGTCAAACGTCAAAAGAATCCGTTTCAATCGTTCGAACTCAATTACATATTGCATGATTATTAAATTTAAATTGTTATGTTTTTTTATTAATCTGTATTATACAAATAATAATAAAACATGATTTTTGATTATTTAAAACGTAAAATAATGCATGAAACTCAGAAAAAGAGTTGAATAAAGTCAAGTAGCAGTATGTATAATGGAACGTCGTAAAAATGGGAAGTGGAGATGCGTTAAAAACATGCTAATATGTTTACTCTTGACGTGGAATAAGCATGAAGAAACATAAAAAAAACTTTTTTCCCCTGCGTTTCTTTTAACATTATGGTTAGCGTAATTAATATACGATTAAATTTGCTGTATTTTAAGATTTATTTCATTTATATACATAGTCAGGTGAAAAATGGGCATTCTTCTTTTGTTTTTGAAGATTACCTTTATCAAGTAAACATATTTAAAAGAAAGTTCCTTCCAAACTCGATCTCTTTAGCACAGCATAGTTAATTCTACTAACAACTGTTAAGTTATTTACTAACAAAATTGTTCCTACTTTTAACTTCAAATTCAATTCCGATACTCGTTCCAAAGGACGTTTACATATACAGTATTCTGTTTTGAGAGATAAATGTCTTAAACCATAATGTTAAACTGGCAATCAGCGATAACATTTATCTCGTCTAGCCTATACCACATGCGCCTGGTATGGCGTTCGGTGGGTGGTGCCGAAGAGTGCACAGCAGGCGGCAGCGTGCGACTGCTGGAGGCCGCGTGTGCCACCGCTCTACACTACGCGGACCTCGTGCACGGCGCGCTCGCAGACCAGGGGTACTACGAGAACTACGGTATGTACCATTGCAGGAACGTAAGTGTGCTTAGGACCTTAGCAGACAAGCTACTTTTAGCATCGGCAAGAGGCGCATTTTGGCGACTCTCTGCGTTCAGTAGATCGTTGTTTCAGCCATTCGAGTTTTGGCGACTCGCTGTGTTTGCATTTGTTTTCAAAATTGTGCGATCTGCGTATGTTCTGCAGATGTCAAAGAATAACTTAGTAAATCGTTGCGACTAGCATCCGAATATGTGCAAATTTCGCGTTCAGACGCGAGCTTCCGGAAAGCGACTAAATAACTCCTTTCTTGCTGTTCTTTCGAACAGAGGATCAGAAGAATGCTGTATTTCAATCTCGACCACCCAAGAGTAAGACACATTGTTGGAACGAATAAACCAAGAGTAAGGTTTATTCGTTCCAACAATGTGTCCTATTTGTTTCCAACGATTCTTAGGAAAAATGTGCCTGTACAAACATGTCACTCAGAAAATCGAGTGTTTGTGAACACTCAATAAAGTACTCACAATATTTGTGTTATTGTACCAACGTTACACCATTTCACGATCCATTATTCTGTTCTTCTAATGGGCCGTAGCCTACGGCACCAACAAAGTTTTCTTTTGTATGTCGTCCTCCTTTTTGAAGTCGGATAAAACATCTTACACAAATTCTTATCACAGGTCAAAACAAAACGACAGAAGAAATATGCACGATCGTGAACAACTTGGAATATGTGCGCCGCTCTCTAGCCGAGTACGACGACGATCAGATGTAAGTGCGAGCTAATCTCTGGACCGTGAATATTGCGCGTTCTACACTCACGACTAGACACGCTGTGGAGCACAAACTTCATAAACTCCACATACAAACATAAGACTTAGGAATACCGTTCTAAAGCTTATATCAGCATACATTTCGCTTGACTAGTCTAACTTGCAGAAATTGTCATGCAGCGATTGATAGAACATAAAACGCTCAGCTGAAGCAGCAGCGTTTTCATCCAAGCTGAAAATAATAACAACGTTGATATCTCTCGTAACAGAGATTTTATTTATGAAGTTGCTCATAACGTAATGAAACGTTAGACTGGTTTTGTTACGGAAGATCAAACAAGCATCTTAACAGTGAAAGAAAACCTTTTGCAAGGGGGTATAACCCTAAAGTACAAATTGTTTAATAATGTTGTTATTGTATCTGAATAGCTTTGCGTAAGCTCCTTAATATTTGTTTGCACGCAAAACATTCTGTTTTACTCGCATCACAGCCATTTCGAAGTTTTAGTGGTCCTTATGAACAAATCGCCCTGGGATATAGCTCTCTCGTGTTAATGGTCAAACTTGTACCGAATAAGCTGAAAATCTTTCTGTAGAAAATCTTTCCACATTTACGACGTAGTACATCATCAAGTACTTACAAGTTGCAACGTAAATACTTACCACCCAGTTGCCTATAAATCTTAATTAAAACTAAAACAACTTGAGAACTATGTCAGTTTGAGTTGAAACTCAATCAAAAGTTGGTACATTACGAATTAACGATCTTTATAAATCAGTTGATAGCAAGCATCTTTATAAAGCAGTTATAGGCTGATTATGATAGCAAGCTGTTTTGTGTTAAACGCATTTTTATGCCTCTCTCGACGTTTGCATTCCACTTTGTGACATACATACCAATTACGATTTTCATATGCACATCATAACTTCTGTTACGTGCTAATGAACTCTTTAACAAAATTTCGTGCTTGTCTCGGAACCTTACTCGTATAGCTGAAGCTCGTTAATACTTACTACCACAGGCAGGTGTAACGTGCAAAATACACTTTAATTAACGAAAGTCCTTAGACGCCACGAAATATTGTAAGTAACATGATCACAAAAGTATAATATTCTAGCTTGAACGACGAGAACTCGCGTCAGCTGGTACGCGGCGCGTTAGGCACGCTAGACGCGCGATCTGCACGCGCGGCCGCGCCGCTTGCCGCGCGAGCAAGGCCACCGCTTAGGAAAGCCGTTTTCCACCTGGCATGGTCACCAGACACGCTGCCCACAACACAAGTAAGTTAGTTTTAAGGTAACTGATAGGTTTTGTTACGCGTGAATGCAAGTTTATAACGAAAAGCTTACCTAAACACATAGAAATGAATGAAAAACACTTTTTGTCTAATTTGGGAATAGGCAATAACTCCCCTGCTGGAGTTTCTGGACCAGCACCTGTCGTCGCTGAACACTTGGCTGCTTCCGCGCGCATTTATCCGCGCGCTGGCAGGCTGCTGGAGCGGCGTGCTCAAAGAGGTGTCGTCGCAAGCAGACGCGGGAGGTGCAGAACGCCCGCGCGTCTACCATCATAGGCTCAGGGAGGCACTCGACCTGTTAGCCGATTTTTTCCACGCAGAAGGAAAAGGTTAGAAATATAGTTTGTTTTATGTTTATTTGTTATCATTTCATAATCGGAATTAGTTATTAAATTAAATATTTCTCCACAATGTCCATTAATAAAAATATGCAATAAAAGTATTCACCCAATCAAAGAGTTAAAGGTTACATAATAAAGTTACTTAGCAGCCAGCCGTTCGAAATAATAATCACTTTAACAAGATATAATCTATTAAGTCACTTTTTAAAATACAACATTTCGTATATTGCTTATTAAAATGTTGACCAAGTTAGACCGAGGAGTTAGGAACTCTCCGGAGAAGGTCGTAAGAGTTAGTCTTAGTTGGTAAACAATGGTTAATCGATACATATTTAGGTCTCCCAATGTCGGAGGTGCACAATGCGGAGTGGTTCCGTGTGGAACAAAGGATGGAGTATCACCAGGCGCCCACCGAAAAGCTTTTGGAACTGTGGCTCGCTGATAGACTGGCTGAGCAGACTCGCACACCGCTGCCTTCGCGTTATGGCTCTATACTGGTTCGGTCAGTAGGATTTTGTTGAAATATTATTTTAGTAAAGTTCTAGGTTATTCCAACAGGTCTCAAAACCATCATTTATATCAGTTAAACAAAATAGACGCGAGCTTCCCAAATGTTTTTGACAGCTTTGTTCGTCTATTTTGTATCCTTTATATTCCTGACAGTATATTTTTCTTACTTACTTTACTCCCATTTACTCTTATCTCTAAAACTTGGTCTCTTCGTTTTATGTCTAAGAGGTTACGCTCCATCACTCTTTGTCATTTTAGTAATTTGGATCGAGTATATTTCACCGAATACACAAGTTTCAATCCACGGAGCCATAGCTCCCTCGGTTTTTCTTTGTTTCTTTTGGGTTTGTTTCATGACAAGTTTTTTCTACATTTAGTACAAAGGTTTATATAAGTATTTTCGGTAAGTTATGTTTTCAGATAAAGTTATCACCAAATTTTGGCGTTTAATACTAAGGTACATATATTTTACGTTAGCTTTAGTTCTGTGTGCCAAATAAGAAGAATAAGGCGTTTAATATATCAATAACTTGTCCGCCAGCCTCGTTTCTCACAATTCTTAGTCCCAATTGTTTTAATTCAAAACGGACAAAAGCATTGAACGGAAGCCTTTCCATTTGTGTGTTTGAAGAACAAAGAATAAATTTAAAGAAAAAAAAACCCATAGATACGCTGTTGTTCGAAAAATATGGTTTGTTTGTGCAAAAACATTTCTGTTCCATAATTCTATTTTAGAAATCTATTCAATATCAGTACCGCTACTAGAAACACGTTCCTACATAGAATATATTTCGTTGTCTATCGTACGTTATTGAGTCATATCTATAACCAACTCAGTCTCGTGCTGATTACATGAATTGCATACAAGAATCAAGTAAGTAATGCAAATTATATGTTTAATAAACTTTATATAATTTGCGTTGCTTAGTTGATTCTTGTATTTGTAGTACTTGTGTTACTTCTACTAAACCACTGCTTTAAAAAAAAACGTTCAAAATAGCATCGCAATAGTGTTTCTATCCTGCGGCTGTTCTTACTGATTTCTATGTAAAACTCTTTTACAGAAGACGAGCTGGATATCTATATCGGAAGATTTATAACAACTCCTGGACTTGAACCATTTCGCACTTGACCGGCTTTAGTTTCTACTTTCTTATCGTGTTCCGAGTTACTGGCAATATTAAATATTAAATTGTCAGAAAAAAGGAAGGATTAGTTGTTTTTATCCTTTGACGATCTTTCCTTCCACGAAACCTCTAAGAAATAATTGAAAGAGGAGCTTATTTATAATTAGTCTAAATCCTGTTGACTGTACCTATCTACCGATTACCAGGTTTGCTACACTCTTAGCATGGAAGCGGCAAAATGATAACATATCTTAATTTTACCCTATTTGCTTTTAGTTAACAAACGTTTCACATGTTGTTGTAGAAGTCTGGTCCATTTGACGAGAATCGCAATTACAGATATATTTCAGTACACATTTTGTAACATTGTAATAAAGTGTATATCGTTATTTAGTGTGTACTTCAATCACGACTCGCTGTGCGTGGAAGTGTTGTCTGCGCGCGACGTGATTCCGCTGGACCCGAATGGCTTAAGTGATCCCTTCGTTGTACTCGAGCTGGTTCCCAAACGACTGTTCCCGAAAGCTCACGAACAAACCACCAATGTGCAGAAGGTAAGACACATAATATCACTATTTATTACTGAAACTTGGAAATATAAGAGCTCAGGTTGTAGAATAGAATATAGCATTTTACTTCTGTGTGTTATCGTGATATATCGTCACGTTAGAAATTATTAAAGCACACACTGCGTTTAGAAAACGCTGAACCCGATTTGGGACGAGTGCTTCGAGTTCGGCGTGTCTCTGGAGGCGTGCCGCTGCCCGGGCGCGGCGCTGGCGCTGTCGGTGTGGGACCGCGACGTGCTGACCGCGGACGACTTCGCGGGCGAGGCCTTCGTGTCCCTGGCACGCATACCCGGCGTCAACTGCCACGCCGCGCCCGACCCGCTGCGCCCCATGGAACTGCCGCTCATGCAGCTGCACGATCGCAGTCAGTACCTGATACTTGATACTTTACTACATCCGAACCCCGCTCAAGTGGCGAACAATCTCACTCATCTTAACATTCGAATTTAAGAGTGATATTAAGAAATATCACTACTTACTGCTTGAGATCACACATATAATCGCTTGTGCTGTATTGTGTTAACTGTTCTTCACTACTTTAAGGCCGTCTATCGGCTATTCAGGTTTCGTCAGCACCCATTCAAAGTGACTTTACGTTGTTCACTGCTAGATGTAGGACGACTCAAAGAACTTGAAAGCCTGCGCACGTCATTAATTTCTTTAAGGAAGCCCCATTAACATTTAATTAATGAGTTACTCGTACCAACAAAACTTTTGACAAGTATAACAGCTTATTGATTAAGGTGAATAAGTTCCATGTTACTTAAAATCCTAATTAATAACTCCAATAAATATTCTCAAGTATTTTCATGGTCCTTTATGAAGTCGGCCTTTGATGTTTTGTATAAAATTAAACAAGATCGTCTTCTGATCACATTCGAGTTCAATAACTTTTACTTACTCTAAATTAAAATTGTTAATTTTCATTGAAAAAAAAGGCACAGACGAATAAGATTCTGGAGATGATCGTGTTGACATTTCCAAGTGGTTTTTGTTTACTTTGTTTGCAGATCATCCCATCATTCAAATTCTGGAGTCACGCACCACAGATAAACTGGCCATTGACTTCGTCAAGAAACAAAAGTTAAGATTCGCCGAGCAGTAAGTTCTCAGACAAGTTTCAAGTATCGGTTTCTTACTATACTTATTTTGTTATTTCTATTTACGCACAACGTCCTTAAAAAAGTTGACAATATATACAAAAATTTACAAAAAGAAATTCGATATTTTTTAAATAACATTTAAGTTTATTGATTACATACCTATTTATTATGATTAAGATGTATAAAAGTCATCAGTATTAACATATGAAATACTACAAAGACTGTGTAATTCTTCTACTCATGAGAGAATATGAATAAATAAAGTATTGTGTATGTGTAATTTGAATGCATTTTATATGTGTATAGAATTAGTACGCACCCTCGGAGCTTATGTCCCTAGTGGTTAGTCTCTATTAGAAGTTCCCGACCAAATACTTTAAGGCCCGTTGTTAACAATGTCATACGTGCTACTGTGCTGCTGTGCTCCACCCGCCTTCTTCTTTTACATGGACTTTACTGTTGCGCACTTTTAACCCAAATCATTATTATGGTGTTAGTTGTTTAAATACAGTTGCTTTGTCAACAGTATATTATTTATATATCAATATATAGTAGTAATTCAATTTTCATAACCTAATAACATGTGACTCGAATAGTATTTGATCCTTGGAAAGTATATAAATGTTTAGTATGTAATTAACAGTTTCACCGTGTTTACTAGTGTTTCTGATGAGTTAGTACCTAGGTATTGATATTTATTCCTAGATGTTGATGTTTCAATGTTTTGCTGCCTTATCTCTGCTGATTGTGAACTTACTCTAATCCATTGAAATACATATATTAGAATGCAAGAAAAAATATGCTTTTAACATTCAATTCGTATATCTAGGTAGTTACGTTTAATAGTATTATTATCATTATTGATTTAAATACACCCCGTAGGATTTCAATGGTTTTGCAAATTGTTATAAAAACCACAATGGTGCATATTTCACAGCTCGAGGATTGACAAAAAAAACTTTTAAAAATATATACAAATTTTTTATAAAACTTTATGCATATAAAACGAGCTTTTTATTAACTACCGTCGCATCTTACATAATGAATGTATAATTTTAAAGAAATTATATTATATATATGGAATGCATTGTCTTCGACGACTGATTTTTCATCGTTAGATTTAATTGTACGAGATATATTTTATAACTGTACGTGACGTATGTACACTGTGTATACAAGTATATTATTGTAATAGATGATGTATTGATGTTTTAAATTAGCAAATGAATATATACCCACTTTATACATTTAACAATTAGTATAAAGGAATGTTAAAGTTAATGAGACGGATTTGTATTTCAAAGAAGAGAATGATTCGTGATTTGGTAAAGAAAGGACGTGGCAGATTGATTATATTTTATGAGAAGGGATCCAAGTTGTAAAGTAGTAGGCAGCCTGTCAGCGATGCGGCACACAAACTAACTTGCGAGAATGAAGGAACCGACATGGAATACTTCAAGGGTCCGGTTAGCCACAGTAGATGTAATTCAAAATCTTAATTTTAAATTAATGAGTGACCGTAAAATTATACAGTAAGATATAAGAAAATCGTATGTCTAAAATGATGATGTTGTAAACTTTCTGCGCTCCTGTGTACTTACCAACTGTAGTTGAAATTGTAAGTGATGGACACCTACTCCGCACCTAATAGAAACCTCGAACCGTCATATCCAGTGCTACCCTAACCATATCGCTGAGCTTTTAACGTCTACTTAAGATATATGTATTTTAAATTTTATACCTGCGCAGCGCGGGCCCCGCGTCGAGATGCCAATCTAAGTAATCGATGCAGTACCGCTCTGCAGCGCTGTTTTTGATACGTTGGTAAAACCTACTTATATACATGTAATAGGCATTATGAAAACAAAATGTATAATCTTTTGGCTAAACAAGACCATTCCAAAAGTCAATTATTTAAAATAGTCTATTCAAAAACAACATATTTTACATTCAAAATCTATATATTTTATAAAATGTTTAAAAAAAACTCATGAAGGAAGTCATGTGCCAGCGACGATCGACTTTTTATATAAAATCAACAAACCAACCAACAAAAACTTGTTTTTAATAATAAAAAAAACTACTTTTCACTGATACTTTTTGAAGCAGAAAGTGGACGAATAATGGCTCTGCACACTGGCGCTACGCGACAGCGCGACACAAAGGCACCGCGTGTCGCGCGACGAGCGTTGCCTTTGTGTCGCTCTGTCTGTAGCGCCTGTTTGTGGGAGCCTTAATATTTTACGATTCTCCTATGATATAAAATTCGTATCACACAGTCTTGTTACCTATGTAGCTACGAAACTATTGTCTGCTTGTCTTATTTATCCTTCTAACTGTATTATTTAATGTGTGTTAGAGACTTTACGCAAATCCTGTATAGAAATATAAGAAAATATTAGTGTTGATATTGATGTACCCATTTCACAAATGTAATTGTGTAATTTATAGTAATCCGCTAAACCTAAACCCACTGCATTCTGGAACAGATTCGTTCAAAAATATAAATAATTCAATTGACACTTGTGTTCCTGGCTTTAATAAACTCTACTAATTGATAATTGAGTTTTATTTGAAAAATTCAAAAGTATTTTTTTGTGTGGTGTTAATTTTGCTTGCACCAAAATTGTTTTTTTTTATTGCGTTAGGTTAAAATTTTGTAATTATACCTATTTTAATTTTTAGTATACACATTTACCATTATTTTTATTTCATGATTTTTAGACTTCAAATTTTTTGAATGAGACCTTTCCGACTCTTTGACTGTGGAGTCTGGATTTGCGCCTGGTTGATGACAATAGGCTCGCCCCCTATTACATGGGACTTAAGCATAACTCGTGAAATGTGGGTGTATTATAGGTACATCTCTTCCTAACCCTTCTGGGATAACAGGCGTGATGTTATGTTATGTTATGCTTTCCGACTTTTGTCTCAAACATTCGCTTTCATAAAGTGCTATCGGTACCTACCTCATGTTGAAAGGATAAAGGCATGCTTTGAAGGCCTTACACGTAATTGATAAACACAATGTGTTGATAATTGACTAATGACGCAACTCCGACCTGATAATAGGATTAGAGTTCGGTTATATAGTTCCGAGGTTTTAATTGCTCCATAGTTATATGAGACTTCAATCAATAACTCCACCTTATAAAGCGGTTGAGACTAGTTTCCTCGTTAACAAACTTTATGAAACCTATCACGAAACGGCACGACTGCCAACCGATCTATCTGCTTTCACAGACTCACGATAAATTGAAGAATCTCTTTCAAGTCGCCTTTAATGACTAGTTTAAATGAGAATAATCCTGCAGCGAGACGCGAAAGTTTTCGCCATTGTTTGTTTTTAATGGTTACGAGTCTGTTCTTTTGAATTGGATAACTTTTTTATATTACGACTTTTTAAGCTATAGGATTTCATTAGATTCAAAAGTATCTACTATGATTATTAAGTCTAGTATCCTATCTATGATACGACACTTGTAGAAGAACGTCGTTTTCTAAATCTTGTAATGATTCTTGCAACGATGGTGTGAACAAGGCAAGCATTCGTTGTTAATCTAAATAATGTACACTGCACTAGTATACCGATTAATTCTCAAAATGAAGAAGACTTTTGTTAGAAGAACCACTTACTACTACACACTTTCTCTTCTTCAGAAGAAACGTAGTTCAGGTGGGTACCTAGTGGTGTTAAGTGCATCAACATACTTGAGTTGAGGTTGCCGTTTTCGAGCCTGCCCTGTCGTTTTTCTTGTTAAATATCGGATCAAAATAGATTTAAAAGATGTACATCTTTTAGTACATTAATAAAGATGATCCAAACTGTAATCCCTTTAAAGAGTATTAAATTTCAAGTAAATTCCAACATTGTGAAGGGAATATCCTTAAGACCTTATCCTTTTAGCGCCACCAGAATTTGTAATCACGGCACATACTGATCTCAGTTCTTGCTCATGTGCGACTCTTACTCCGTTTAATCACACAAACTACCTGGGTGTAGTCATTGATGACGGACTGAAATGGTATAACCAAATAGAAAACACTGCTTCAAAAGTCAGAAGACTTATAGATATTTTCAAATCTCTGAGACATTGCGCAGACTTTAACATTTCAAAAATGGTTTACCTAGCACTCTGTCAGTCTGTTATCACCTACTGCATCCCGGTATGGGGAGGGGCTGCCAAAACCAAATTTATTGTAGTGGAGCGAGCACAGAGAGTTGTCCTTAAGGTGATGCTTGGCAGACCATTCAGATTCCCTACTACTGAATTATATGCGGACTGCAAATTACTTACTGTGAGACAGCTCTTTGTCCTTCGAGCCACTCTCATAAAACACAAACTAATTCCCCCATTAGATCCCACTAAGCGCAAAGCAAAAAATATATGCCCGACAGTACGCCACAAAACTTCTTTCGCTAAGCGCCAGTTTTAAGTACTAAGTACAATTATTTACAAAAATTTATATAAAGTCATCCAGATAGCTGGGCTAAATCACCATGAGGTTAAGAGTAAGGTGAAAAATTGGCTACAGGAGCAAGACTACGCTCGAATCGAAGAACTACTACACCACCAGCAATAATAGTATAAATATATAAACAGTTTTACTGTTGTTTACAATTTTTCACTTTATTTTGAACATAGCAGCACATATCCAAAAAATCACGGTTCAACACACCCTCACGCAAACGCTAAACACTGCTATACACACTTCTACATACACCCCCTCACATACTTACATACCCTCATTCTAACATACACACCCTCACTCACATACACACACATTTACACCTAAAAAGTCATCCCTTAATATTCCTTCGTTATTAATTTTAATTTTAATACACATATTTTGTAACCTGCAATCTCAATGACAATATTGTAATGTTAAAACACAACATAAAAGGCTTTTGGTTCCACAGTGACAGCAGAACAGTGACTCCTAAGTCACAGTATCCTATCAGTATGTATCCTAGTCTTAAACAATGTCAAAAAAAAAAAAAAAAAAAAATATTCTGCGTCCGTTGTATTGCTCAACAACTCTTCTGTACGCGGTGCGACCACTTTCAAATTTGATTTTGCTAGTCACCAGAAAGCTCACGAAAGGAAAGAGAAGTAGTCTGGGTCGCTGTCGCCGGATACGGTGAAGAGCACTATAGTAACCATCCTGTATTTTTCACTTATTTGTAAGAAGACTTACAGTTCATTATAAATAGATTTCCACTATAAAGAGAATATTGTCATCCTGCAGAACATAGGTGAGGAGGTAACAAGATTATAAATCAGATTATTCGTCGTGGTTCCGTGATCGTTATAAAGTGGGCTTGTTTGCGGTCATGGGCGAACTGGAGCGGTGTATAGTGTTATGTAGTGTCTCTAACTAACTAAATAATTCGATTTTGACAGGACAGGCCCCATACACTACATTATGCATTCGAAATGTAATTAGAGTCCATGTTCGAGTTTTATGATTTAGTTATACGAGTAAGTGCGGAGTTGTTAGGGATTCGGAAATAATTAGAACAGGAAATGTTGGAAGAATCGAATTTTATGCTGTATTTTATTAAATTCGGAGAAAAACCATTCGCTCTTTAGACCCTCAGCAGTTAACTTTGTAACTAAAGTTGGACCTTGATAATTTAATTACGACCAACCAAGTTGTTACGCGTAATTGTGAAATGTGAATTTTATATGTATTCATGTTGATATACACTCAATTATTATATTGTTTTTCAATTAACCGCCTACTATAATAATAATAAGTGGACATGACATTTTCGCGCAGCATCTGGTCAGTACCCGTCTGTCATACTGAGTCTGGTTGGATGCAGGATGTCGAGCGCGTGTATGAAACTATACCAGAAATGGAAACAGTCCTAATTACGCCATCAGACGTTGCCAGAGCAGTCCGTCCGTTACCGAATTGGAAATCGCCAGGACCGGTTGGAATGCACAACTTGTGGTTGAAATGGCTTATTCGTTCACATACTAGCCTCGCATCTCAGTTCCAGTCAGCGCTAGAGTCTGGGTCGCTACCGCAGTTTCTATCAAGAGGCGTTACCCACCTGCTCCATAAGTCAGGTAGTCCCACGGAACCCAAGAATTATAGACCGATCACGTATTTGTCGACGGTCTATAAACTTCTTACATCCATTTTGAGAGCGAAAATTAATATACACATTGACAGTAACTCGATTATGTCTGCCTCTCAAAATGGATGTAGGAACGGGTCTCGAGGTAATAAGGAGCTACTTCTCATCGACATGGCCATTAGCCAACAGGTTCGTCGCTCCCGCAAGGATCTGTCAACATGCTGGATAGATTATAAGCAGGCCTACGACTCGGTGCCACATACATGGCTTGTGAGGGTGCTGGAGTTGTACAAGATAGATGCAACTCTACGCACCTTCCTTAGGTCCTGTATGGGGCAATGGAGCACGGTCCTTCGCTATCTGGAGTGTCAACAAATCCAGGGGAATGACGAGCCTGTCTGGATTAAACGGGGAATATTTCAGGGCGACAGTTTGAGTCCACATTGGTTCTGCTTACCTCTGAATCCTCTAAGCACACTGCTGGAGGATTCAGGTCTAGACTATCGGTTCATGGATGACTTAAAAAACTTTGCCCCCAACAAATTGCAACTGATGGAGTAAACTGAAGGTAACTGAAACGTTCAGTAGCGCCATCAGAATGGAATTTGGTGTGGACAAATGTGCAATCATGCATGTTAAGCGAGGTGAGATTATGGAATCCGAAGGTATTCAACTTTCGGATTCCATACACCTTAGATCCCTCTCTACATCCGAAAGCTATAAGTATTTGGGTATGTCGGAAGCGTTAGGCATCAACGTTATTAACATGAAGCAATCGTTGAAGGAGCGCTTCTTTGGCCGCCTGAAGAAGGTATTAGTCAGTCTTCTTTCGGGCGGAAACAAGGTGCGCGCCTTCAACGGTTGGGTCCTGCCGATTTTGATGTACTCTTTCGGTATACTCAAATGGACCCAAACCAAACTCGACGCCCTGGATAGGCGGAGGACTGCAAATCGGATGCATCACCCACGATCATCGGTGATGAGTCTGTACATCCCGCGAAAGAAGGGGGTTGAGGCTTTTTAAATGCGAAAACCCTCCACAACCGCGAGGTGTGCAGTCTCAGGGAATATTTTTTTTAAGCTGAAGTGGGTATGTACCGTGATGTGGTCGCAGTGGACAAGGGGCTTACCCCAATCTCCATGGCTAAAGAGAACTGGCAAAAACCTGTAGTACTTACTACCGATGACCACAAGTCGGTATAGCAAAGCAAGGAGCTCCATCCTGGTGTAAATTTCCTAGCGTCCGTATCCTGGCTACGTTTTGGTGACCTTTTCGGGGAAACTAAAGGTTTCATTTGTGCAATTATGGACGAAGTTATCTTGACGAATAACTGCCGGAGGTATATTATGAAGGACGGCACGGTTGACGTGTGTCGGGCATGCCACCGTCCAGGTGAGTCATACATATTATCTCTGGTTGTTCTCGTCTGGCTAACGGCAAGTACTTGCACAGGCATAACCAAGTAGCCAGGATTGTTCACCAGCAACATGCTTTGAAATATAAACTTGTGGATTCTGAGGTACAAGTATGTGCCCGACCCAGTTGTTGAAAATGACCTTGTCACGTTGTACAGGGATCGGTCTATCATTACTGACAGGACTATTATCGCTAATAAGCCTGACATAGTAGTGATAGATCGATTAGCGCGCCGCACAATGATTACCGATGTTACCATTCCACATGACGAGAACCTCGTGAAAGCTGAGAAAGAGAAACAAATTAAATATCTCGACTTGGCACACGAGGTTGTTGACATGTGGAGAGCTCGGCTGTCATTGTGCCGATTGTCGTATCGGCCAATGGCCTGATGGCAAAAAGCCTCGACCAACATCTCTCGAGGCTTTCGTTAGGCGGTTGGATCAAGGGCCTGATTCAGAAAGCAGTACTCCTCGATACGGCTCGCATTGTGAGGAGGTTCCTGTCTCTGGAGCCCTAACCACCGGTAGCTTGGACCGTGCTCCCGCTACCGGCGGACCACAATTTTTTTAAATTTTTATTTGTTTTTTTAAGTTGTTTTATAAAAATATTTAAAAATGTAGCAAAATAAGCATTAAAAAAATAAACGACATAATAATAAAATTGTATTTATTTCGAATAAGTTACAAACGAAAAATACATATGTAATTTAAAAATAAAAATAGGTAAAAGATGTTTTACAACTGGTTGTCATAAGAGTAAAGACAGGTGTTACATCATTACTTTGTAACCACAAGGTCTGTACATGAAATGGGTGAGCCCTGCCTCTTAAATTAGGGCGACCTGTATCTTAAGATACAGTGATCAGCTATAAGGTATCTAAAATAAACAGGAACTTATGAAGCATGTCAGTTGCTGTGGATGTGTATAAATATTGTCTCACTTTTGTATGTATCTTGCTTGTATGTAGTATGAATTTTTCCTAAACATATAATAACGGTAAAAAATGAGGAGACTGGAGTTCAACTCAAGAATGTAGGAGAGTGTGTGTGAATGTACGTTACTGCACACCCATGTCTATGGAGAGTGTAATTATGAGTGTGCAGTGAGAAATAGTTGTTATTATTATTATTAAGCAATAAATGTAAGTAGGGACTCGGTTTGTAAATAGTCTTGTTGACGTAGCCATTCTTACACCTTAGATTTATTGAGGTCACGGATGTTGAGGCCTTTGTGAGTTTTTTTTGTAAATATATGCGCTAAGTGTGTGGTATTGGTGTCTGGCGATCGATGTTTTATGCTGAGTGCCTGGGGAAATGTTGGTACGTTTGTTTGGATAAGAAGGAGGGACGCAAGCGTGTCTTTTAAGTACCGATCGGAGCGCAAAGAGCTGACGGACAGTAAGAACCTTACATTCCGAGTACAGTTGTGTTGTAGGATAGCGGTACGGCTTACGGTCCTTAGAGTCATATGATGGAGAGCGATAGACAACAGCTGTGACCATTTTTTTGTCTATTTGGCAGACGAGACAGTTGCCCCCCAAAAAGCTAGGTTGCCAGGAAGAGACTAGCAGGCCCAGCTTTGTGTACTCGTTTATGACTATTCCATCGTTCTGGTTGGTGTTTGTTTCTGTGAAATAAGATTGAAAACCCTGCAGCACCGGTAAATTACTAACCTTACTGAGCCAACATTCGGTCAAGATTATGATATCAAATGAGATTTTTGTAATGTGAAGCAGGACTTGCAGTTGTTTAAGTGTATCATATTTAAGATGCTGTCGGTATTGTTTAGAAACTCAAGGCAGTCCTCTGGACTGCAGGTGAAAGAGTTACCTACATTTAGCGAGTCTAGTTCGCTGTTAATATCATTTATGATAGCCATTGGAGTACAATAGAAATTACAAATCGTGACACAGTCGAATGAATTTTGAACGGGGGCATTATATGGGTGAGCTGAAAATCGGAAGAACATTGCTTATTTACATGTAATAAAAATATAAGGTGATTGCGTAGATGTGAGTTGCGTTGATATTTGTAGGTGCAAGAATGAGTGTGTGTAAATTAAACTTTTTATTATAATTGTAGTTATACAAGTTTTCCTATATCTAAAGACATAATTAATACAGTTATTAGGTAGATCAGATAGTCAGATATACAGGAGACATTTTTCCGTGTTCAGCAGTATTTGTTTTGCACCTTCTATTTTTTCTTAGGAATATATTGCCGTTTGATATCCAGCAAAACTTGAATGCGTGGTCTTTGGCAAGCTGTCGTGCCAAGTAGAAGAGCTTTTTTGTGTTGGAAGGAAGTTGTTCCGCGATGTACACAGGCTGGCGTACTCCTAGAATGCCGATGAGCACAGTATTTACTTTTTTGTCATTTCCCTTGTCTTTATTGTACGATCGGACGGCCGATAGCAGGGTCCCTTTTTTTTGGACGGTAGAAAATTCCGCTATAAACGGTCGCTGGGTGATGGGAGTTGTATATGATTTCCCGGGGAGGCGGTAGATGTCCCGGAGTTCAGATTCTGTAATTTGTACCCCCACGGTTTTACCGAGATTGTAGACAGTTTTAACAAGACTGCCACTGGATTCCGAATCGGATTGTGGTATGTTTCTAATCTCGATACCCGACGACCTTGACTTTTGCTGCAAGTCCTGAATTTTTCTTTCCAAATTTTCTATATAATGGCTTTGTTCTTGACGGACTTCCTTAAGATCCTCGATTTCTTTTTTGAATTCTTCGAATTGAAGATTTATGAAAGTCATCGATTGCACAATCTCTTCATTGGATTTGCGTATTTTCTACATTTGATACACCAATTTCGGTCAATAGTTTGGTCATAGCCGCAGTCTGATCCGCAATCAGTTTAGAGATCGCGACATTCTGTTCCTCCTTCCACTCATGAAGCGTATCCTGGAGTTCTTGCTGGGAAGAAAAAGCAACACTTTGCGGCGAAATGTCGACCGCAGATTTAAGGTCCGCATCTCGGGAACGTTTATTAAATCTATTCATGTTTACATTTTCGCTTATACTGATTGCCGTGCTGATGTCAGGTTCCGATTGAGTTACGATTGAGATCGGGTTAATTGTCCGAGTTTTTGGAGTTTCGGGCGGGGTGCGCTGTACACCAGACATGTTTCTAAATGAGTTATAGAATAATAAATAACCACAATTATTAACACTCAACCAGTAATCATAAATCGTTGCGAGCGGCGGCGCGCTGTAGGTTGTTTGAGCGAGGGCGTAGCCGATGCGATGCTCGTAGCCGAACCGTAGCAGACGATCGTAGCAAACGTAGCAGTGACGTCAGCCGCGCGTAGCGGATCGCAATTTAGACAGCTCGCACTTGCCTTGATGGCGCGTAGGCAACACGCTCAGCATCCAATTGCAATTTAGTGATACACTTCCAAACTTAATGGTATCTCTCGGTAAGGGATCGGTAAGTAAGACAAGGAATCAGAATTTACTTGAGTAACCAATCGCAAAAATTAGCGCCAGAGTGCAGCGTGGACAACCGACACACGTCCACACCGGTAAGCGTTCAAGAGCCGAAATCTCTACCTACTATCTAGTAGGTACCTAACATTACCTATGATATTCATCATTATCACTTGATAAGATTATAATTCGCCCACAACATCTAAAAAAAACTTAATTATAGTAGGTACTTATGGCTGTTTTAAATTATTTAAAACATATTGTTTTAATATACATACAGACAAATGGCTTAACTCGACATATCTGATTAAATAAAACAAAAAGGATTTAAGCCGTATTTTACAAACAAGCTAAGGTAAACGAATACCTGAGATTAAACATAACTGTGTTTGTTTGAATTAAGTGTAGGTTTGTGTAAAATCTACTGAAAACACTCCATCAAAATAAAGTTAGAAAGGTATTGGTGCCGATTCTCTTGTTACAAATGCCTATAACTAGACTAAAAATCACTAAAATTTGGTTTAATCCTGTCAAAAGACGATTTCCATTCTAAAATTGAAAAAAATACCACGTGGACTCGCGATTGTAAAATTCTATTTTAGTTGTCAAAATTATTTTTAAATTTAGAGCTTCTTTGTTGCAGAATTGCTTTAAGATTCTCGTAATCAAAAGTAAGGAATTTTAGTGATAGTTTAGTTAGTTTAGTTCGGTGTACAAGAGAATCGGCACCATTGTCGATGTAGCCACATCTCTAGCAGGTGTGGGTAGAGTGAGTAATGGGTTTCGATCAATCAATAAACTCAGCTGTCGGTGGAAATGGAAAACCTGCCAGTTGCATGTTCCTTTACAAAGAACAAGATTCTGTAGTCAACAAACGTGCGATTTAGTGTTGTAGGAAGTCGAATAAATTGTAGAACTCACTAAGTAAGTAGGTTTGTCTTAAATTCTTCTTCTTGGCGTGACGATAGCCAAAGTAACGCATAATAGTACATTACGATACGTGTCGACTTAAGGCGGAGATTTCTCTCCTAGACGTAAATGTACGAAGACTTCCTCTCCTAGACATGAGTTTGTTCTACTTTTTTTGTTAATCAACCCTTTTTAAGTCCATTTCGCCAACACGTGCCACTCGGCGCTTGTCATACGCTCTTGTAAGACAGGGTATTTATATGCAGATCACTTTAATATGCTAATGTCGGTACCAACCTGCTCTCTATGTGCTTCATAAAAACCCTTGTAAATTTTGCTAAATCTTCTTGGAGTTGCGCGTCAACTGACAATTCAACAAGCTTAAGTTGTTTTTTTAATTTTTTACATATGTGATCAGCAAGATTGTTTTATTTTCAGAGCAGAATGAGAAATAATAAGTACGCCTTTAGATTGTACTATGACTTCCTGAACTGGAGGAGGAGGAAAGGCTGTTCTTTATATTCATGAAATTAAAAATACCTTAGGTCGGCACAAGTAGCGTTAAAATATGCATTGTTATAAACAAGTCAAGTCGTAATCAGTACGACAGTAAAGCAATAAAGCGCCTTCAATAATGAAAAGAGACATAAACGCTTAGCATCAGGGGTACGATAAGTAAACATAATAGCAGGTCATGAAAACGGAATATTTCACAGTATGCACATGATCACGTCATCTGGCACGTGCCGGCTATTTAGTTCAGAGTTCTGAGGATGCGGCGGCGGTCGCGGGCTCGCCTCGCCGTTGACCGCGCCGCCCGCTGAATTATAATAAGCCCGTATCGACTTACTTTTCACAGAAATCTACTTGCACCTAACAGATTGCTACATTCAAAATTAATTTAAATCAAGTTTATGATTTTAAGGTTTATGTAGCAAGAGTCGTGATGAAAGACGGAAAATGGATTTCTGTTTTAGATTTCTCCCAACCTAAGCCCATTCCACAGGATGCCTCGGCTTGCAAGCGAAATGACAATGCCAGATCCTGCCCCAGATAAGTACAGCAAATGTCAATTAATGAAAATAATTGTAATGATTAAAGGACCTTTTCATAATACATTATTTTACAGTAGAACTTGCCGATTACAAATTTATGATAACAGGAATTCAACCCCAGAATTTCCTATTGCGGTACTTATAGCGCATGATACACAACAAAAAAAAAAGTATTAAATACCTGTAAAACAGTAACTCTTAATACGATTATAATAATTATGATAATGCGTAACCTAGATGTTGTGTAAATCGCTTTTTAATAATTATAAACTGCACCTAACCTATAATCTACGTCATTATTGTTTTAAGATTATAACCGAAACCGCAAGTTCTATAGGCATTATGCCAAATGTTTAGTTATCAGTAATAAATAAGCTTTAAGATGCTGCATTTTGCAGGCTTGTAAATGACTTTTTGATTTGAGTGGGGCAAAGTTCTATAGAGTTTCTGGCATTGTCCTTTCTGTTTGGTACAGCTTTCATTGATATTATATTGCACTAGCTGCGCCCCGCGTTTTCACCCGCATAAGTCTTGATCCCGTGGGAATTTCGGGAAAAAAACAATCATATGTCCTAATCCAGGCCATGGTCTACCCATGTGCCAAATTTCATCCAAACCCGTTCAGCCGTTTATCCAAAATTTTAAATTATTTTAAAATTATATACAAAAAATCAAATATTTAAATTTACTGTAATATTTATATTAGCTTCTGCCCGCGCGGATATCGGATATTATACCACGGGAACGTGCTACCGGGACAAAAAACTAACTATATCTACCTTTAACCTAACTATATCTACCTTGTAACTTATGTCCTTTCATAGGATGCCCTCTACCTCCTTGCCAATTTTAATCTAAATCCGTTCAGTGGTTTAGGCGTAATAAGCTAACATACAGAAAGAGGTTCTTTAATAGATAGAGGTAATTTATGAATTTACAATATTGCTACAATGTCTTAGCGTCGTAGATGGATTGATCAGCTGGTAGCTGTGATCAATAACGTTTAATTTACTACATTCATTCAATGAAAATGTGTACTTAATACTTTTCAAGAATGTGTTTTCCTACCACATACTTGTAAATGGCAATAGAAACGACGATTAATGTTATTTGGTTAGTATGATGTTTATGGAGTGAGGCAAAAAGGCATCATGAAACTCCTTATTACAGTTTTTTAACACCTACTTAATGAAAATGAATAAAACCCACAAAATTACCATCAGTATGTAGTTTTTGTAGTAGTGAGTAAATAATCATAAGCAATCGTAAGATATCAATTAATTAAAAATTGATCAAAATTGACTACGCGTGAGCTTGGACCCGGTAGTGGTTCAGACGGTGGCGACAAACTGCATCTATTAGGCTACTTTCTTTATCTTGCAATGCCTTTTTACTCGTTGAATGGAGCCGATACCATTTTACACTAGGTAGCTACTTAACTTTTATTTATGTTCTTTTTTGACGCATACACTCCTTTAAAACGTGGCTTTGATGCAATGCAATAATAATAATAAAACACGACTCGGGTCGTGGGAACGTCAGTAAATAAGTTTTGATAATAAAAAAAACGCTTCCACCATCTTGGAATTTCATTTTGACCCCACTATCGGCTTCAGTACCCTCAAAGCCTATGAAAACGGCACATGTTTTTTTTTTGCAGCCGCCATCTTGGATTTTCAACTTGAAACCAAGAAAGCTGTCACTCTCTGTCTCTTTATATTAAATTAAATAAAAAGGTCGCATCACGCTTTTTCATCACTTGTTGATTTCTAAACTTGTTCTTCAAGTTGACTTCTATCGCAAGCTGCGTTAAAGAACTTCGTTCCAAAAATATGCATGTTTTTATTATCAAGTTATCCTACTGTTATGACTCTACGTGGCCAGCCGTGCGCTAGCAAAAGGAACATAGGTCTCACCACGTTAAGGACTTAGCGAAATATTATATAATACAGCGGCTTGCGTTCATTTCAGAAATAAAAGTATTTTGCAAAATGAAATCACAAATTATTGTTTTTGTCGTTATTATCTTTGCTTAGATATATTTTCTTGGATATATTTTCCATTAGATATTTTTTTTTAAGTTTAACTTACTTAAACATCGAATTAGCCTCCTACTACGTTTTTTTTTATTGCGATATCATGTTTTGAACCACAAATATTCAAAGTTCCTACCTAAAAGTGAACTACAATATATTTAGTTTTTGCTTTAAACAGTCAATAATTCTTTGTTTATAATTGAATCAGACTGAGGTGTAATTGGGAATCCCCGGCCTTAATTATAATAATAATACATCTTCATGAGCCTGGTGTAGATGTCCTAGCGTCCGTATCCTGGCTACGTTTTGGTGACCTTTTCGGGGAAACTGAAGGTTTCGTCTGTGCAATTAAGGACGAAGTTATTTTGACGAATAACTACCGAAGACATATTATGAAGGACGGGACGGTTGACATGTGTCGGGCATGCCACCGTCCAGGTTAATCCATCAGACATATTATCTCTGGTTGTTCTCGTCTGGCTAACGGCGAGTACTTGCACAGGCATAACCAAGTAGCCAGGATTGTTCACCAGCAACTTGCTTTGAAATATAAACTTGTGGATTCTGAGGTACCGTATTACAAGTATGTGCCCGACCCAGTTCTGGAAAATGACCTTGTCACGTTGAACTAGGATCGGTCTATCATTACTGACAGGACTATTATCGCTGACAGGACTATTATCGCTAATAAGCCTGACATAGTAGTGATAGATCGATTAGCGCGCCGCACAATGATTATCGATCTTACCATTGCACATGACGAGAACCTCGTGAAAGCTGAGAAAGAGATACAAAATTAAATATCTCGACTTAGCACACGAGGTTATTGACATGTGGAATGTGAGCTCGGCTGTCATTGTGCCGATTGTCGTATCGGCTAATGGCTGCTCCCGCTACCGGCGGACCACCATTTTTTTATATTTTTAAATGTTTTTTTCAAAGTTGTTTTATAAAAATATTTAAAACTGTAGCAAAATAAGGATAAAGATAAATAAACGACTTAATAATCCGTTTATTTTCAGGCGACACGGGCCCATAGATAAATACCTTAACCTAAACATACATACATTTATCAAATACAAAACTTGTGTTAATGAAAAACACTTAAGACTATGTTAGTAGCACTTTACTTTGCACTAGCTAGACTTTGTGCTGTAACGTGGTACTTGTCCGCGGAAGCGATGGAACACCACATATTGCGGCCAAAAGCCTTCTTCCATGACAAGGGGCAGGTAACAATTCGGTACGCGCACCACGAACGCCTTAAAATTGACGTTGCGGCGCGACTCCAGTAACTGCACCCTTGGCATGTACCTTATCTTCTGGCGCACGTACTCCATGATGTTTCCGCCTTAGTAGTGTAGTGCTGGCGGGAGATGTACACCGGAGTTTTCGGCTTTGCGGCACGCAGGCCTACTTCGGGACCCGTAGGAGCTTTGCCGTAGCAGTTCTTGTTAGTTTGCGATCGGTGCTTCTTCTTTTGCACCGTCACAAAACCCTCATAATTTTCAGCGTTTTCTGGCATAGGCTTTGTGTTTGGAGCGCCAGGGGCACTCGCGGTTTCGCTAGCGTAATCCTTTTGAAGGGGTTTCTCCGGGGCTGCAGACACTGGCAGCGGGCCGGGACGAGGGGCTCGGGCGGCGATGCTCGGTGGAGCCGCGATGACGGGCGCGGGGCTGCGGGACGCGCGAGCGGGCCGCACCGCAAGTTCAGCAATCGACGGACGCTTCTCTTAGTCCCGTCACGCCGGCGGGACACCATCTGGTCGCGCTTGTTCAGCACACTGAACAACAACAGCTTGGCAGCAGCGATGTCGTCCTCGCTGAAGTTCATTGCGCAGATCTGGACAGCGGACACTTCATCCATCACATCCAGCTTCTGCTGCAGGAACGCCAGTAGCTCATTCACCACAAGGTTATTACTCATGTCTAGTAAACTATGAGCGACAGTTTGCGCCGCGCTAATCGATATTAATAATATGCAAACGCGTCCGCATCGGAACGCGGCACAAGCGAGACTGATTATCACCCGGAGTCCTACCAGGCGGACTTTGAGTGCTTAATAGGTAATACGGGCTGGTGTCCGCAACTCTACGTCAATGCGCGTATTTTGAGTACGGTGAGAAAATCGATCATTCGATCCACCCCAGCTCCTCGCAGAAGCCAGCAACGCCTTGGTGTTACTGACAGTCTCGCGTAGGGTAGCTGGGTTATCGAAGTACTTTGCCCTGTATATGGCGACCACCCGGCAGTTTAGAAGCACATGAGCTGCTATCTCGTCGTCCTCCAGACAGGCCCTGCACAGTGGACTGTCTATGACTCTATGACAAAGAGGATGACCCGTGGCCAGTTAAAGCTACCGTAACTGTACGCAGCTGTTGTTTGGTTAGTCGGATAACCTTTTTTTTTTTTTTTTGTTCCCGGGGTGGAAAATCCTCATGGATGTCCTCCGCCCTGGGCCGGGCGGAGGGGTCTGTCAGACTCTTACTGACTAAAAACCACCCCGGTGTTCCATCTCACACCTACGCCGGTGTCGCGGGAACACATAATTCATCCGCATCCCCGGCTGGTGCCGGCCCGCTTGCGCGGGCCCCGTCTCGGGCGGGGGGAGTGAGGTGTACTCCCCCGCAACGTCTCAACGTCGTCAACGTCCGAATCCGTTGTCCCTGAACCCATTTAGGGGGGCTGGAAGAGGGCGTTGTCCGCCCTCCGCCTGCGCCCGGTGCGCCTGCTGCGGATCGGGAGAGTGGACGAGATCTATATCTCCCTTTCCGCAGCCTCCTTCTGCGAGATGACCGTTTCGCAAAAGGAGACCACTGCGTCCCAGGACTCTGCGCCGCCGACCATCGCGTTCACGACGGCTGGCAGCGACAGGTCGTTGCCTACTTCGGTGATGAGGGCACGGCGCGGCTCCTCCCAAGCGGCACACTCTGCCAGCGTGTGCCACGCCGTGTCCTCCCGGCAGTCGACGCAGTGGTGACACCGGGCGTCCGGCTCCCTGTTTATGCGACACAGGTACTTCCCGAAGCAACCATGCCCCGAGAGCAACTGCGTCGCCTGAAACGTCAGGGAGCCGTGCCTTCTCCCGAGCCAGCGGTCGAGCACTGGCCGGATCGCCTCGATGGTGCTGAGGCCGGCGGTAGGGCGTGACAGCCTCCCCCGCCATTCTGCCTCCAGGACCTCGCGGAGCTGCAACCGAAGCTGCTGCATCGGTCGCTCGCCCCACTCCCGCGCTGCCTTGCGCTACCGGTACAGTGACGCGAGCACCCTCGCCTCCAGGTCCCAGGGCGGTGATCCGGCCAGTGCGCAACCCGCCTCGAAGGAGATCGTGCGAGACCCCCGAATGACTCTGACGGCCATCGCCCGCTGCGGCTTGCGCAGGACAGCTATGCTGCCGGCCGTCAGGTCAGACGCCCAGATCGGCGCTCCGTAGAGCGCCATTGATAGCACGATCCCCATATAGAGCCGCCTACAGGCGGCGCTCGGGCCCCCCAGATTGGGAAGCAGCGTTGCCAGCGCCCCGGCCGCGCCCAACAACTTGGGCGCCAGCCGCCGGAAGTGGGGTCCGAAGTCCCACCGGCTGTCGAGCACCAATCCCAGATATTTCATGGTGAGCTCGACAGCGATCCGGAACGGTCGCTGGTCGGGGGGACCACAATGTGTGATCCGGCCGGCGGCGCCCGCCGGGGGCCATGAAACACCATGGCCTCCGACTTGTTGAGGGCCACCTCCAGGCCGAGGCGCCGTATGCGGCTCACCGTGAGTGAGACCGCCGCCGTCGCGAGCAACGCTGCCTCCCTTTGCGAACTCCCCCGGGCCGTGACCAGCGTGTCGTCCGCGTAACACGTCAGGTCCGCGCCCGGCGGGAGCTCGCCCCTCAGCACCCAGTCGTACCCGATGTTCCACAGGAGCAGTCCCACGACCGATCCCTGTGGAACACCGCAAGACACTTGGCGCTGGTTTCCGCCATGACGTCCCATGTAGGTGACACACCTCCCCGCCAGATAAGCCGCAACGATGCGGCGGAGGTAGAGAGGCACCCGATGATAACGCAGTGCCTCCCATATGCAGCTCCAGGGCAGGGTGTTGAAGGCGTTGGAGATGTCCAAGGATACCGCCACCACCGCCCCGCCCCGGGACACTGTTTCCGCCGCCAGGACTCTCACCCTCGATACAGCGTGGATGGTAGAGCGCCCATGCCGAAAGCCGAACTGGCTCTCGTCCAGGTCCGGCCCCTCTCTGCACAAGTGGCCGACGAGGCGGGCTGCGAGTATGCGCTCGAACAGCTTGCCCACCTCGTCGAGCAGCACTATGGGCCGGTACGCAGACGGCGAGTCGGCAGGGCGCCCCGCCTTCCTGAGCAGGACCAGACGTCCAATCTTCCACAGACTGGGAAACTGGCCCCGCTCAAGGCACGCTGTGTAGAGTCCTCTCAGTTGGGGCTCCAACTCCTTCAGAGCGAGGGCCAAAGCAAGGCCGTGAATTCCACCGGGCCCCGGAGCCACGTTCCTGGCCCGGAGCCGCATCACGGCCGCTCTCATCTCTGCCTGTGTCACCTCTGGGACGCTGATGGCGTTCTCCTCTGTAGACTCTGCGGCTGTGGGCAAAACCATCGGCGGCGGAGTATGCTCCGCTCTTGCCGGGAAGAGGGCCGCGACTACCTCCTCCAGCAGCTCGGGTTGGAGACTCTCCGTAAGTGGAGGCGCCGCGGCTCGCAGTTTCCCTCGAACCGCTCGATAGGGGCGCCCCCACGGATCCCCGTCAAGAGTCTCCAACATCTCCTCCCTGGCTCGCGTCCTCGCCTCGCCGATGGCCAGCCACAGAGTCTCCTTTGCCGCGCGGTACACCTCATACAGCGCGGCTTCTTCGTCAGGGACCCGACGACGTCTCCTCCGGTAACGGGTGTACTGGCGTCTGACCGCGACGCACGCGACGCGTAACTGCGCGATCTCGGCGGACCACCAGTACACCTGGCGCCTTGCCGACTGTGTATGGACCCGGGGCATGGACGGGTCGCAAATTTGCGTCATCGCCCCGCGGAACCACAGCGCCTCCTGTTCGACGTCGACGTCGACGGGTCCGTTCGTTGCCGACTCCTGGATCCAGGCCTGGACAATAGCGGCCTCCTCGAGGAGCTCCCTGTCGATGAGCTTGCGCGCCCAGCGCGGACCGTCCGTTAGCGGGACCGGTGAACTGCGGCCGCCAGTGGTCTGGGCGGAGACGTCGAAACGGATGTAACGATGTAGTCGGATAACCTGTCCCAACCATAGTTTGTGATGTTGGTCCCTGGTGCGTTTCCATACCAGAGTGCGTAAGCACCCAAAGGGGAGTTGCAAGATGGGTTCAGTAGTGATATTCTGTAACCATCTCACCGTGAAACTTTAGGCGAAGTGAGCATGGAGTGAACTGTCAAAGCCACCAATGCTAGGAATTGAGATGGGATGACACTGACAGCAAACTCCACGCAAGACTTCACTGCGAGATTTGTACAGAATCAACATGCTGGTCCCACTGGTGTCTCGCTCGTCCCACTTCTGGCAGGTTCGTTGGCTGCATCGTTGCCTAGCGAACTGCTGTGTCTTTTGATACATTGAATGGTTATCTTATTGAGGCTACCCACCGGGTTAAAGCGCGAGTGTGACACTCGTATATCAGCCCAGATTCAAATGTGTGGCTATTCAGAGCTTGCGGAACAGCCATGCTGTCTGAGAGTATGGGGATCCAGTGGTCCTTAACTACCCTGATGATGATGGCCGAATCAGCCAGAGAAATACCCATGTATTCTGCCTGGAACACTGTTATGGACCTCGACTTTTTTTTATGTCCTCCGAGAAGATTACAGCACCTGTGCCACTATCTGGTTTGGATCCGTCTGTGAAGATAAGATCTTTGAGTGCATCCGGAAGGACGCGACTTTTTTTGGTCACAGTACCGTATTGATATATTGCACAAAGTTAAAATTTGCACGAAAAAAAATACAACATTTTTGTCTTTTTCGCATTGTACAGTAAGCGTTCAAAAGTGGAGTGGCACATCAAGTACTGCATGTGTTGTAAAGACACACACCACAGAGATCGCACGCATTGACGTATCATCGCGTACTCGCATCGCATTACACGAACCAAAAAAAAAGTCCGTCACTTGTTTTCGCAGCATGCGCGTGACCTGAGTGCCTAGACAAAATAACATCCGATTGAAGCGATTATATGTCTACAATCGCTATCACTTCAAAGATAAAACGAAGTTAGATTGGCAGGCACTACGTTTCGCTATCGTCTAGTCGATTGATCTGTTAGATAAAAATTATATTTTGTCTTTGGTCTTTCATTAGCAAACGTCAAATTCCGCGCTGTGCCACGAAAATTAAAAATTTTGAAAATGATAAAGTGATAAAAATACTTGGGGAAGTAATAAAAACCTGAATAATGGTAGAGTCATGCCGGTTTTGATGATTTCTTTCGGTACACTCAAATGAAATGAGACGGAACTTGACACACTGGATAGGTCCGTACATTGCTGACGGCATATCGGATGCACCACCAACGGTCATCAGTGACATACGTCCCGCGGAAGTGTGGAGGTCGAGGTTTCGTAAATGCTAAAAAACCCTTCACAACAGCGAGATTTGCAGTCTCAAGAAATATTTAGATGAAAACAAGTGTCTTGACTTAGCACACGAGGTTGTTGACATGTGGAATGTGGCCTCTATAGTCATTGTACCAATAATCTTTACCGTAAATAGGCTAATAGCGGAGAGCCTCGACCAACACCTTAGGAGGCTCTCAGTGCACAGCTGGGTCAAGGGCTTGATTCAGAAAGCAGTACTTCTGGACACGGCACGCATATTGAGAAGGTTACTTTCTCTAGAGCTCTGATCACCAGCAGCTTGTTCCTGATGCCGATGGGGATATTTTTTATATGTTTTTTATATATTTGGAAATGTATTCGGATCCAGGTCGGGCAAAATGTTAATGGGTTTTTCTGCCTAGATTTTCTCAGCAGCAGCCCGGAGTCTGGATTTGTGCCCGGTTGATGGAATTAGGCTCGCCCCCTATTACATGGGACTTAAGCATAACTGGCGAAATGTGGGTGTACTATAGGTCTTCGGGGATTACATGCGTGATTATACGTTATGTTATATAGAGGTTTTCTTTTCGATGTTGGAGCCGTATTCAAATCAAATCAAAAGTCATTCTTTCAAATTAGGCTCAGAATCAGCACTTTTCGAACGTCAAAATTACACAAGACAGTCCCCCAAAACGCCAACCCTTCACCACTTCCTAGTGCTTTAGCTGGGAAGAAGAAGTGGCGCAACAAACTCCCAGCAGAACAGCTGTCTGTTCGGTTACAAGAACTGGATTTTTATTATTAAGCTTCTGGATGAATTAGGAACATGTTTTGAAGACGATTGCTGTATCGCGGATTTAAGTAATGTCAATCAAATTCAAATAATTTAAAACCTAAAACTACTTCACCAGATAATGCTAGTAAGAATAAGCTACACAACATCATTACAAAAAGCGGAAAACCATACTCGCAGTAGTAAAAAAATAACGCAATATTAAATGTTGTAATATCAATATTGTAACACGAAACAGTCATCAAAATAAAAACCTATTAATAATAATCTGTAGTATCTCGTCTCTAAACTTGCCTCATCAAGTCATCATTGTATTTCAATGGAACTGATGCGGTGTAGCCAAACCAGGTGGAATAATTTTAAGGCATCAATTTTATGAGTATGTTAACATTGAATACTCGTCTAAGCTTAAAACTGGGTAGTTATTTACTATAATAAAAATATACGGTCTTACATAAAGTTCCTCATTAAATACCAGGCCTCTCAGAAAGTATTGCGAAAAAAAGTTTTTATGTATGAGAGTCTGGCCGTACACTCCAATTTCAAATTTCCCTCCACATTGTTTGCGAGCTAATTTAAACTATCTCATAAAAAAATGGATCTGCGCCGGGAACATGTTCAAAAACTGGTTCAGACGCGTGAAACTTTCTATAGAGGCTAGTGGAGAGTAATTTGAAAAGATTTTTTTTTTTAAATACTGATCGTCCCCCGTAAACACAGGGCACTGTTTATTTTTCAAAGAAAATTTTAAATCAGAGCTGACTGGGTACTTCCGAATATAAGTGCAGGAAACCTTGACGATAACCTCATGCGTAACCGGGCTCAGAGCATTCGCAGTATTTATGAAAACCTTAGGCATTTGGTACGCACGAGAATTTCACAAGACGAATCAGTAGAACGTACCGAAACAAAGAGATTAGGAAGCAACAATGAGAAGATTGAGAATGTCGTTATTGGGGGTTGTGGCAACTGACAGCTAGTCGTCGAGGTATCCATTATTCATGAGCCGTGCCGAACTGCCGACGTGCAGTCTGCGGCTGCGGTCCTCACTATACTCCCACAGCGAGCTCCCCTCGGCCTACAATCGGGGCAACTACCCTCCTCCCTCAAGTCCTACACAATTACTGTCTGATGCTTTTACTCAAACGCTCCATTATAATATCATTTTACGATGACGGATTTCAACGTAAGTACTCGTAAGTACTTATTTAAAAGAATCAGAATGTTAACACAAGATAAGGCTCCCGCAAACAGGCGCGACGCCACAGCGCGACACAAAGGCACTGCTCGCCGCGCGACACGCAGTGCCTTTGTGTCGCGCCGTGGCGTCGCGCCTGTGTTTACGAGACTTTGTGCTTTATTTATGTTTGTTTATTTGGTATTGTGAAAGTGCTGATATAACAAAGATTTATCAAATAACGGGTTGGCTTATCCGAGTCAAATACACACAGTCTTTCCTCAAGTCGAACAAGCCAAGTAAAGTGAAGTTTACTTCAAGCGAGCATTATGCGATCTCATAAGAAAGCGTATAATATGTTACATGTTAGCTGGTGAAGACAAAAATGTTTTAAAAGTAAAAATGAACTTTTCTCACACGTGTGTCCGAGAAAAGTTCCATTTTACTTTTAAAATACGGGTGAAATGCAAGTACGGGTACAGTTTATTCATGAAACATTATTTACGTTAACAATTCATAATTACTATCTGGATTTCTATTGTAAACATCTAAAACGTATCTAGCAAACCGATCAACACATCCCTTTGATCATTTATGGGTTGAACAGAGCAAGAGTAGAGATATCTGAGGGTATAGTAGTGCCCCGCCAAGACGAGCCTAAAACCAAAAGCAAAGGTCCAACCCTTTATCGAAGTGTTTCGTCGTATTTTCAAACCGTCATAGCTTTGTCCTGGATAATGCTAGAATGCTCATATTAGAATTAGACGTGATAGCAGACTTACAAAATACACAATTTTTCATATGTCTAGGTTTTATAACTACTTTAGACTTTATTGATACCTAAAATAAGTTGCTTTCACCGTCCAACCTTAAAAGGAAGATGCAATCTGTAAAAAAAAACCTCTAGGGTACTTCCTTTTTTAGGGTACTTATGCAGGCTAAGTTTTGCACGCAAACAACAAAAAACAAGAAATTTGTAACATTCACCCTCTTAAATGTATGGCTTGGCCATAATATTAAACAATTGCATGACACAACATTAAAGTCCAGTGACTTAATTTCTTACCTTATGCCATAAGTGTCTGTGCGACGGCGACGGCCGAAAACGGCTAAACCGTAAATTTTGCCCAAGATATAAGGTTTGTAGAGTTAACCCTTGTAACCCTTGTAACTCTACAAGAGCTAACTCTACAAAGCTCTCCATTAGCGTTAGCTCTCCATTAAATCTGATAACTTTTTAACAATGAAACCGTTATCTGTTACATTGTTGTTGTGGTATGTTTAAGGCGCCTTTGTGTACGAGAAATAAATGTTTATCTGAACATCCTACTTCCCATGAAATGTTTTTGCATTTGCGGACTGCGGTCGCATTTCATCTAGTCGATAGATATTATTACAAGTCCGAGCCCCAGAATAATTACGAAAATAGACCGAACTATTTGTATGGAAAGCAGAATAATCAAATAAGTTTCGGTCAGCCTGAAAATCAATACATAAATGTCAAAGTTCAGTCGCCAAGGAGAATTTATTTTACAAAAATTCTTATTATTTACCGAAATCATTCATAAATATAATTAAAAAGCTTTTTGAACATATAAATTAGATTAGTGTATACATTTCGACTTAACTACGTGTGGCAAGTACATATTTTCCTTGCAATAATTGTATGAAGATTCTCGAAAGTATTCATTTATACCATTCTTACAATTCTCCTATACAAACAGTACTATACTATACCTTTCTTACGAAAGGTTTCTCTCAACGTTTCATACCTTTCAAAGATACAAAGGTGAGCGCTTATTTCTGTTCGACAATAGTTGAGCCGTGACGTTGTCAGACGTGTAAAAACGTCATGTACAGTTAACTTTCTTTGCACGAGATGAACGATTTGGCCGACTGACACCTAATTATTGTCTTAGGTAGGTACTCTCACAATCTAGTACCGCTATTCACCAGCTATACAACCAACTGAGCGCCACTTGCACATCTTTTACATACACGTACTATTTGTTCAACAACTATTCAGGACATAACCGAGCCGTTATGCCTACACAACCATCTGTTTAAATAAAAGTATTCATTTTATACTTCCTAGTCTGTCAAGCTAAATTGGTTAGTAAATAGCTCATTATTTTCATAGCGAGTTGACCTCATTTGTGATCAGCTATCATCCATCTCAGCTCATTTAGAATGAGAGTAGCCAACAGCTCCCCTGCGCTATCACGAAATGAAATTGTTTTTTTTCGTTTTAGAGATAAAATTTGTAAGACGTCTTCGTAAAAGTTTGTACTGAAACCGTTTTGTATTTATTAGGTTTTTCAGGATACGGAAAAACTTACGCGATGATTTATCAGTTTCCATTATACAAAACGTTAGAGACTTTTACGCACCTATACGCTTGAGTACAAATCAAAGTCAAGTATTCATCTTTCTAAAATAAAACCTTATGGTTTTATTTTAGAAAGATGAATACTTGACTTAAAGAAAGAATATATTCAAATTCAAAATGTTTATTTGGAAGAAAATACATAGTTTAAAAGGAAAGATCTTACAGCCTTCAGTCATTGTATTCTGCCTGCAAGCAAGCGTGCAAAATATTTATGTTTTTATTTCATAGTTGTTATTAGTATATTTTTATTATTGCATTATTGTAACTTTATTATCACACATTATTATAACATACAAATGTCATTAATTATTACTACAAACATATATTTTTATGTTCTAAAAATTTCTTAATGCTGTAGAAACACTTTTTTTGTAACCACTCTGACAACTTTGTTTTAAAAACATTTAAATTCATTAATTCCCTGCAACAATTTAAATTCATTTGGTATTGTATTATAAATGAATAGACACATAATGAAAACATTTCTCTTATAAATATCTTTATGTTTAGCTGGATGATATAAGAGTTTGCGAAACATAGCCCTGTTCTGTCGTGGTAAAACCTCGGTATTTTGCTTAAAATAATGCATGATATCTCTACCTCTAATATACATACAGGGCAGTGAAAGAATTTTCGTCTTTTGAAAGAGCGGTTTACAGTTTTCTAAGAACCATGCCCTGTTTATTACCCATAGGTATGCATCGTTTTTGGAGCTTGAAAAATCTGTCAGTATCGGTTGAGTTACCCCACATGATTATTCCATAGCTTAGAACAAATGACACATAACCATAGTAAGCTGTCTAATATAACAGTTTACAGATAATTGTGGGCATTTATTTATTACTGTTTTTCTGTTTACCTACTTATTCCTTAAATCACACATCATATCAATATTTCTCATAAATAGCTTTTACAAAGCCTGAAGTGCAGGCGCTGAGCACACGAATTATTAAAATTACTTTGAACACATTTCAAAGGTTATTACTTCGTTTCTATGATTATTGGAATATTTTGTTGTTAACTTTGTTGTTTGTTGTGCTAGCGCGTCTCAAAAAGCAATAAAAACATTCATATCTGGTCGAAATATCGCAGCGGCGAGCGCCCGTGCACTACGTGATCTTGTAATAATGCTGGCTTCAGAATGCCAATCTTTTATTTATGGTATCTATGTCTTTGCCATCCTCACAAGCATTACACAGGAAACAACAACACAATATTTACTAATAATTCAAAACTCAAAAGAATACGAAATACAACTAAACTCGAACTTGTTTACGAATTGTGAAATCGAACGCCACAAATAAAGAACAAAAACTACAATAAAAGAATAACTGAAAACATAATTAACACAGAAACATATTGCATTTATTATGTATAGGTACCAAGCTGACCTATCCAAGGCCTAACCTATCAATTTGAAATACTTCATGTAGATATAAAATAATACTATTATTCACTGCATAAATCGAACTGGTCGTAATCATCTATGAATGATATCAGCGTTGTATGATGTAGATATTATTATAGTAGGTTATTGCCTTAGAAATTACTTTGAGCAGGAAGTGTGAAATATATACGTAACTAGTCAAGGAGAACTTGACCTGACATGTGGGCAAACAAACTATTACCACTATTAGTGAGCAATAAGCCGCGGCCAATAGGCTCGCCCCCTATTACATGGTACTTAAGCATAACTGGCGAAATGTGGGTGTACTATAGGTACACCACTGCCTAACCCTACTGGGATTACAGGCGTGATGTTATGTTATGTATGTATTCTATATGTAAAAAGATCCCTGATTACGTGCCTGAACTAGGTTACCCTGTATCTCAGGCGTAAAGAGCAAAGATAGCCCGCATTCCGAGTAAGACCATAATCGCTGACAGCGCTCACATCGATCATTTGTATACCGATTTAAATATCACGATTATGACAGCTGATAGCTGTCAACATTTCGCTCACAGTGATATTTCTCTAAGGCATGGTTGGCGTTATCGCAAGATGGCGCATGTCATGACGTCATCTATGACGATTCACATGACATTGTTATCGCGCTCACGCTAATTCGGTACGAACGTAAGCCCGCTCAAATCGATTACATCCTAATTCGATTACATCCTAAAGCAGCCATAGTTTTGTAAAATTAAAAAATAATCAAAAAGTTGACATTAGCCAAATAAATTATAGGTAGAGTAGCTTAGATCTAAGTTTCTTTTGACAAATACTTATCGTAGGTGAGTATATATAAGTATTTAATTTAACACAGTTAGGAAATTCTCTGTATCTTCTTGAGACATACTTTGTACGAGACATACTTTTTAGTTCAGGGAATAAATGTTTGCTTTCGAGTTTAGTCAACTTTTCAATCGATGCCAAAGTCTTTATTGTGATGTGATTTCTGCTGGTATAAATCGAATTAAAATAAATTTTAAGGAGTTAATTATCTTACAAAACTCATTTTCATTTTCAAATATCTTTATTTTCCAACGGAACAATAAACAAAATGCACTTATCCAAAGTAACTTTAACTCTTTATTATTGAGGCACTTTTTGAGGCCAGTGATTCACCTTTCAGAGCTTATGACAGATGTGTGTTTTAACTGCTAACAACAATAACCTAACACTCAATAATCATGGGTACCTAAATGATGACAATTAAAAAAATAATTTACTGATTGCAAGGTTTAACAAAAATTATTGAAGTAATTTGCTGGTCGCACGGGTGTACGTTTGTAAATATTAGCAACCGTGCGAGCAGCCAGCAAAAGAAACCACTGAAGAAAACTTTAGAAAAGAAAACCTTTCTTTAATTATATTTATCGTGGGCCTAAGTAAACGGAGTGAAAATAGCTGGGTATTAGGAGGTACTTGCTGTCTAAGCTCTGTGGCCCAGTCCATTCAATCTCGGTGCAGAACCAGTGCTTTTCTCAGGAACCGCTCCACAACATCATTGAATAAAAGCTTTATGAAATTCTGTGGCTTTCGTCGCCCTACTTTTCTAAGAGGATTTATGTTATCTTACTTACAAATAACGCTAGCTGTGTATGTAGCTCTAACATATATTTACTGAAGAAAATCTTTCTATCAGGAGTTTTAAAAAAAGCAATAAACTCAATTCTCGGTTGATTTATTATGCTTGTTTTGTTACTTTTGTTTTCAAAATGATAAAAGGCGGTCATTGTCGTCTTTCATCATCATTATTGAATTACTATCATGTCGCTAACACCAGAATAATGTACACGTATCGCCACTATAGTAGAAGAAGGCACATGTCAGCAAGGTATAGCAAGAACGATAGGCGTGTCACTTTCTACAGTGCAGCGAGTCGTCCAACATTTCCGAGAACGTAAGAAGACCAGGAACCGACAGACCTAGATGTACTACGGCTCGAAAGGATCGATTTATTGTAACAACCATCCCTGAAATCGGCACCTTACGGCAGTTGAAATAAAAAAAAGGCCACCGAAAGCGACGACGAATGGGCAGGGGTAATGGTGTCTGACGGATCCAGATTTATGCTGTATGCACATGATGGCGAAGAGTCTACTGACGGCCAGGTGAATGTTTTATTCCAGATTGTTTTAAGAAAAAGTGCCGTTTGGCGGTGGATCTGTTATGGCTTGAGCTGGCATCTCTTCAGAGAGTCTATTTTCATTCTGCATCAAAAAGCCATATATGGCCTCCGCAGGCGCGACTCTCTAAGATAACTGTTCAAAGATATTAACATCATGACGGTACCTTGTCAATATATCTATGAAAACATCATGTACGTAAGGAAAAATCTACATATTGTTAGTAAAAGAGGTGAAAGACACAATTATATCACTATAAATAGGGAATAATTAGAAAACCAGGTTTCAGGCTGGCTAAAGTAGACTCATCTTTCATGGGGTACTGTTTAAAATGTTACAATAAAATACCTCCCCACCTAAATCAACAAAATGAAACCAATTTTAAATCTTGTTTAGAACGCACACTATGCAGCTGAGCATATTATAAGTTAGGGGATTACATCGATGAAAAACATGCTTGGCTAATCGCTGGTCCTGCTCCTCAAAGACGCATCAACTAATTGATTAGCATTTGAAAATACTGTTTGAGCTGCTGAAGATTAAAAACAAAAATCTTAGCATTGTGTGAACTCAATATTTTATTACTGAATAATTGCTATAAGCCATATGTATTTATTTCAACTATTTTAGATTTATTGCAACTCTCTAAGATTAGCACGTTACAATCACCCATTCATAGCATAACTCAAAACCCCCGACAAAAAGTAATCTTATTTTTGGGGTGATAAGTAATGTAACTCAATTTTATTTCAGATGAAGTAAAGTAACTTGACTTAGTACACAAAAAGTTTGCTTACTCCCGCTGCAAACTAGAGTAACTAAGAAATCTCTTTATTTTCCAAATTTTTAACTGACAAAACACAAACAAGCTAAATAATACAAACAGCTTTAGAAAACGTTAACTTTATGAATGTCTCGTTAGATCTTTGATATCTTTTCTAATTACTCTTAAAACAGTTTTTCGTCATTTCTGAAAAATGAGGTTGTTTGAGTTGCCGGAGTCTTCATCTAGGGGTGCGATATATTTTTAGGATAATGACAGGGCGAGGAAAACTCATGGTACAAATGATTAACGAAGAAAAAGAGGATCCTGAGCAACCAGCAGCAACGGAAGATTTAAGACCTATTCTCTTTCCTGGTATAGAAACGCTCAATAATATAAACGAGTTGCCAGCTAATGGAAGGTTAGTTCCATCACCGAGTATTTTAGAATCTTCGTTGAATCTTAATGAGCAGCCCACAAACTCTGAAGGACGACGACGAGTTCCTAAACGTCAGTATGCTGCCTCGCCAGTTCTCAGCGGCGATGAAAGCGATTTCGACGATTCCGATGTGAAAACCCTATTCCCAAAAGAAAAATAATTTTCTCTCCGTTGCGTAACTCGCCTATTTCACAAATGCCACGAACTCGCTCCCATTCATCTTCGTCTAGCTCGCTTCGTTCGCTCCAGCAGTAGCTCTAGCAGCCGCAGTAGTAACTCAAGGAATGAACATGATGATAGTGGCCCTAATTGCAAGATTCAACGCAACGTAAATAACAATGCCGACAATAACTACGACGATCACAATCTGGGTCAAAATATTAATCCAAGTGATGAGACTCTAGCGCAAGAAGGACCAAAACATTGTAAAAAGAAACTAAGGCAACCGGAGACATGGAAGGCCAATATAGCCAAAACCCTAAAAAATTCAGACATGTCTTACAAGTCGAGGGGTAAACAAAAAAAAGAAATCCCTGCTCGCAAAATTCGACCACCTTGCTGAGAAAAGTGTCGTTTGAAATGTAGTACCAAGTTCAACTTAACAACTCGTCAAAAATGGTTTGAAGCATTTTGGAAACTCGGTGATCTTCAGCGACAGAGGGAGTACATCGTACGACATACTCATGATATAAAGCCCAAGTACCGATACTCAAGCACGGAAAACTTCCGGGCTCTAAATACCGCCTTCTATTTTGAAGAAAATACCTTGTTCATTCGTGTTTGCAAGACCTTTTTTAAGGCCACGCTTGATTTAGGTGACCAAGTAATTAAAACAGCGTTAACCAAAAAGACGGAAGCTGGCTTTATAGAGGGAGAGTACAGAGGAAAACATAAAAATCATCCTACGATAGATCCTGTAGTTAAAGAAAGCGTTGTCCAATTTATCAACTCAATTCCACGAGTTGAATCGCACTATCTTCGAGCTCAGACTACTCGGGAATACATTCAAAGCGAAAGATCATTAGCAGATATTTACTGGGACTATAAAAGCTTACGCCAAGCTAATGACTTGCCATGGGCTTCCAAATCAACATTTCAACGCATATTCAACTATCAATTCAACATTGGCTTTTTAGTCCAAAAAAAGATTTATGCGATTTGTGTGAGAGCTACAAAAATGCATAGGATGAAAAAAAATTGACGTTGCAGCAAGCCTACGAACAGCATCTGTTTGAGAAAGACCTAGCGCGAAGTGAGAAATAAAGGGACAAGAAAGAATCTGATGCTATAGTAGTCGTTTATGATCTCCAGGCAGTAATGCCAATTCCTAAAGGGCAAGTGTCTCTGTTCTTTTACAAGTCTAGAATAAATTGTTTTAATTTTACTATTAGTGATTTGTATGCAAAGAATGTTTTAGCTTTCATCGAAATGCTTCTCAATAATCATCCCACTGGAGACATAGATGTAATATTTTACTCAGACAACTGTTGCGGGCAACAAAAGAACAAGTACTTGTTATGCTTATGCCTATGCTGTGTTCAATAAGAGAGTGAAGTCTATCACTCATAAGTTTTTAATTAGAGGCCACTCGCAAAACGAAGGGGACAATGTTCACAGTGTTATAGAGAAGCAGGTGAAAACGCACATCAAATCAGGCCCTATTTACACACCACAGCAATATACAACATTGATGAGGTCTGCCAAAAAATCTGGACCAGCATATAAAGTGCATGAAATGACACATGACCGCTTTTATGACTTGAAAGTGTTGCAAGAAGCTTGGGGCACAAACTTCAATATCGATGAAAGTAACAACCAAGTTAAGTGGCATGATATAAAAGTCCTCAAAGTAGAAAAAGGAAATCCGATGGTCTTTTTCTATAAAACGTCCTTTGCAGAGACTGAATTTAAAAATGCTGGGTGAACAAGAGAAAGACTAGACGCACAGTAGAATCAACACCTGGTAATACAATAAATTTGAGTTTGAGTAGAGCATACACAGAAAAAATTTGTTTGTCTGAATCAAAAAAGAAAGATATTAAAGAACTTGTATACAAAGATGTGATTCCGAAGCCTTACTATGAAAGTTTTTACAAAAATGTTTTGTAATGACGATACCATTACAATTTTTATAGTAGAAGTAGGTAGACTAGTTTAAGAATTTGTTTTGATTAGAGAGTACTTATTAAGAATAATAAACCAATAAATAAACTGTGATTTGCATTTTTAAGACTGTGGGGTAATATTACTTAGGTAAGTAAAACTAAGACGAAAATAGAGACTGTCTGAGAATTTTATAATGACGTGTTAATTTTATAGTTTTTGGCTTTTATTAAAATTTGTTCAGAGGCTGTGCTTATTTTAAGATTATTCTGATAGTGCGTAAAGAGATAAGAATACTCAAATTTGTTATTGTTTATGGGAGATGAGAGTTTTTGTTAACGTATTATTTCTGTGATTATTTAAAAACCCATAATTATTATACGTGTACGATCTCAATTTAATTAAAATGTGTAGTATCTAAGTAATAACTGTTTTAAAAAGGACCTTATATTTTATAACATTAATTATTGTATTTAATTTTTCTATATTATTCAGTAAGTAAATAAATAACTTTATATAAGCTACCATTTACTGGGTACGTCTTTCATTTACTTGTATGTGCCCTGGCGGCTGAGAGTATGTCATGCTCACTTTAATGTTTCGCTGATGGTGGCGCGCTTGTTGGATCATTTAGTTCCCTTCAAAATGGTTGAGTTGAATGGTGCTCGTGCGTCATGTTCGTGGACGGGCGCCGTCAGTGGGGACTGGTCATCTCTTAGCTACCACGCCGTATTTTATTAAAATTTTGAAATTCAAACTCAAAGCGTTTATTTAAAATAAACCAATTACAGGCTCTTTTGAATTGTCAAGGGGTCGGTCAGTCAGAAATATGAAGCTAGTTGCCCATTCCAGAACGAAGTATACCTATGGAGAAGAACGGGCAAGAAACTCCATGGACACTCTTTTAAATAACATTGTTACAGAAAATTTGTTACATCAGTCTTGTTGAAATTATATGATGAAGCCACGTACATTACTATCTCGCTTAATACGAAGAACGCAGCGGTCAAGATGCAGCGCGCCATCGAACTCGTTCCCGGGTGACCGTCCAAGCGCCAGCTGTCGGTGAACGTGGGTAAGACGCAGGCGGATTCGCGCGACTACGACCACCCTTGAAACTTCAGGGAGCCGAAAACTATTGGTCACCCCGGGTCAAGTGCCTGGGTGTCACCACCGAACGTCAGATCACGATGGAGCCCCATGTCCGTAAGGTAACCGCACATGGTAGGCTCGCCCGCAACCTCCTCAAACCAGTGCTCTCGTCCCGCATTTCGGTGCGCCTCAAGGTAGGAGCGTAAAAGCAGTACGTGCGCGCAATCTTGACGTACGCCGGCCCAGCATGGTCCGCCTTCACGAGTCTAACCGCAAGCTTAGCGTTGCGGTATATATTGGACGTCCCTCGCTTCGTAGAACTACATCATTTAGAGGGACCTCGGGATTGAGAGCCTGGATAAGATTGTAAGGCACCTCACGAAAGGAATGTTAGCGCGTGCCGACGAATCTGCTTGGCCTTATGTCAAGCAGATAGTGCCCTGGCATGCGCGCCCCCCTGACGCGAGACCCCTACCCCGCGACCTGGAGGCGGAGGGCGACCCCATCGCACCGGACTCACTCCTCGATTGGCCGCATCCAGGTTACACGCGGCCCACTCGAAACAGCTGAACTCTACAAATGACATGCATCCGTTGCCTAGTGTGTTCTAGGTTAATATATGAACTTTACGAAAACGAAATACAGACACCCACCTCTTTACAGGCGCCTAAACCCACACGACACTGAGCACATGGATACTGAGCGGTGTTACACAGCACAATACCGCTCCCACACACGTGACGCCTTCTTAGCCTGGACCGCCGACTTTGGCCGATTTTGGCCGACTAGTTCTGAAAGCGGGGCGGGCGGGAGCCACACATCCTGTAGGAGCATCGAGTTGGCACATCGCCGCAGGTCGTCTCTTGCCGGCGCCAGACCGCCGATGTGTCGTGATGAATGCGGCGCAGCGCGGCTACAGAACAAATAGCAACCACTCACAAGGGCGCGCGTAGCTAAAGCGCGTCCATAGTACCCTAAGCCATTGCTGTGAACCAAATGAGGGGGTTGCCTCTCTCTAAAACCCCACCGTATAGCAATCCGCGCCAAGCCCCCGTCATGGAAGTTTAATATTTGTCTTTAGTCATGGTATGTCAGTGTCGTTAAAAAAGTCTTTCGGCTTTTAGGTTTATAATTTTCTAGTAAAGATAGGTAAACTCCGTCATTTTATTATAGTCAATCGTATTGCATAATGCATGCATATTCATTCAGCCTATTATGTTCCCACTGCTGGGACACAGGCCTCCTCTCTGTGAGAGGGAGTGGGCCGTAATCCACCACGCGGGCCCAGTGCGGGTTGGTCGATGTCACATGTCTTCGAATTTTTGGTTCTAAGACATGTCGGTTTCCTCACGATGTTTTCCTTCACCGTTTTGAGAGCACTGAGGATGAAATAATTTACACACAAAGTGAAGCGCCTGTCTGGGTTCGAACTTACGACCTACAACTCGTAAGTCGCGGCCGTTACCACTGGGCCACCACTGCTCTTTAATAAGTCAATCGTACTATTTTTTACAAAAATGTTTTTTTTTTTGCTTCTTAGTTTGTTTGGTTAAATTTTGAAGGCTGTTTATTTTATAGAGTATATCCCGTTCTGTGGAGTAAATCATGGGGAGGCCTTCCTTGCGCGTGATAGATTATGCGGATAATTACAGTTTATTTATTACAATAATTCACGTCTGTTTCTTTAATTGAACACGAATAAAACCATCACTGTAATAAATATAACCTTGTTTAAGTGTGTTATAAAACATTCAACAGTTTCTCATCAAAATCTTATCAGCATTATTACGAAATACTGTTATTTCATTGTTGTTTTGTATAATATGACATATAACCGTTACTTAAACAAATAACATGACTTGTTTACTAATTTATGCCATTGTAATACCAAGTATGTAATTCAAATAATTAATTCAGTATATTTTTATATAATTCAATCATAGTTTCATGATAAAATACAAATATTAACGAATTTGAAATGAAATCGTACGATGTGACGTCACTTGTTTACCACCGGCTTTAAAAGCCGCTGCTCCGCCGTAATTGCCCCACTCGACCGATCACCATGTTCGGCAAGCCGATCCCTTGGGAGAAGCGAGCCAAATACCTGGGTGTCGTACTAGACGAACACCTCTCTTTTTCAGAGCACATTAAGGCGGCTCGTTCGCGCGCCGCCTTCGCTCTAGGTAGACTTCACTTTGTCCTCAATGCACGTAGCAAATTGTCACTAAAGTGCAAAATGCGTATCAATTGCAATTATAAACAGCGTGCATCCGCCCGATCATGACCTATGCCAGTGCAGTCTTCGCACACGCCAAGCCCGTTCGCTTCAATAGAATGCAGACCCTCCAGAACAAGTTTCTCCGTAGGATAACAGGCTCCCCCTGGTACGTTCGCAACGAAATCCTCCACGTAGACCTCAGGGTTCCCACTATCCGTCAGTTCATGAAACGCATTTCAAAGCGTTTCTTCGAGACCGCCGCGAATCACCGCAACCCTCTGGTTGTGAAAGCCGCTAGCTATATTCCCTCCTCCATTAGTCATGTCCGCCGTCCCAAGCATGTCCTCACTGATCCCGATGACCACATAAATCTCATTCAGGAGAGCAGTAGGGCCACCAGTACAGTGCACAAACACAGACCGACTTTCCGACCTCGCCGCCGAGGTTCCTCGCGAAGATCCCGACGTAATTGTCCCCCCCGACCCTTGCTCGATGAAGTGCCAGCCCGCGCCGTAGCTGAGCTTTAAATTCCCCGAATAATAATAATCAACAAAATCTGATCCAGCCTGTCCCATCTTGCTGTCCTCCCGTCAGCGACGCCCTAAGCCGAGGTCCGTACCCCACAGGGGGTGCCCTTAGCGAGCGTTCGCTTAATAATGTAAGTAGTTTTACGCCCCTGGCTGGAGGCTTTGAGTCCGCTTAAGGCAGCCACAGGATAGTCCGGTTAAGTAGTCACGACCTCTCAAGGTCAACTACGAGATGCCATACAAAAAAAAAAAAAAAAGTAATTGCCCCATTCTCTCCGGAGCAGTCACACCGAACGGACCTAAGTTAAGTATACTTATATTCTTGTAAACTCTTGTGTATTTTGGTAAGATATTCTCTTATGTCGTAATATATTTTAGACGATGAATAATGTTTTATTTATACGTATGTGAATACTTCTTATTTTTTATACATAAAGCAACTATATAATATTTCGATGTCTATAAAATACTTTTTTAGCCTAAAACTCCCTTCGAAAAATTGTATATGTTCTTTATAAATAAATATTTAAATTACCTAAAATTATAATCCATTCTAAATCCCAATTTTTATAAATAAATTATTTTTCTCTATGGACGTCTATTATTTTTATCTCTGTGTAGTATTTTTATCTTACACGCGCATCTCGTATGAGAAAGTGTGCACAAGAGTCTGAAAATGACAAAGATGATCGACCAAAGTGCAATAGAGAAAGAAACAAATGACAACACCTCGGGGAGTCTTCAGAAGACTGTAAAGAAAAGCTTTCTAAAATGCGAAGTTCTGTAGATAAGAAATTGTCAAGAGAAACTATAGAACAACCCGAATATCGCATGTCGCTAATTTGCGTCTGTTTACTGAAATAGAAAAACTGTGAAATCATCGTTTGTCGGTAAGTCAAGAGCGTCCTTCTAAAGAGACGAATAGCAGGGCAACCAACGTTTATCGCTTATTCAGGACCGACAGAAGAACATGACCTATGCATTTCACATAAGCATGAGCGGCTGTGAAACGAGAGATGAGCAGCGCGATCATTGGCTGTCTTTAGCCAGACGCCAATCAGCTCAATTACTACTCCAGCATACAGCAGAAATGAGAATGTGTGACATTCTCATTTCTGCAGTTTCATTGAGTAGTAATACATTCTTGCTTGTAACGTTTTGCAATTCGGAGGAGTAGGACATTGCCATAGAAAGACGAATTCGTCTTAAAAACTAATTGCTGGTGAGTTGGCTACCGATGGAGCTGAACTTCAAAAGGCTATTAGGTTCGAATGCCTTGTCTGATTCAGTATTGAATTTCGAACTATTTGGTTATCGGTTATCGTAGAACACCTGTGCGCTGCTCTGCAGCGTAACGCGACGACGGGTGTGCTATTCTTCGACATAGCCAAAGCCTTCGACAAAGTCTGGCACAACGGCTTGTTATACAAGCTTTACCAACTCGGAGTGCCAGATCGTCTCGTGCTCATCTTACGAGACTTTTTGTCGAATCGCACCTTCCGCTGTCGCATCGAGGGTGAACTCTCGTCCCCTCACCCTATTCGCGCCGGTGTACCTCAGGGTTCCGTTATATCTCCCCTTGTCTTCATGCTGTTCACCAGCGATTTCCCAAAAGTAAAAAGGCTCTTATGTTCGCCGTTAAAGTTCTCTTCGCCGACGACACTGCCGTTTACTATACCGGTCACTGTCCCAAAGCTATAGCTCGTACTCTCCAAACCTCCGCAAACGTCTTAGGCGCTTGGTTTCGCAAAAGAGTCAGGCGGTTCTCTTCTCGTCGTCGATTCTCCCTCCCCCTTCCCAGCCCGATCACTATATAAGGCAAGCCGATCCCTTGGGAGAAGCAAGCCAAATACCTAGGCGTGATCGTAGACCAAAATCTCACTTTCAAAGAGCACATTAAGGAAGTTCGCGCGAAGTTAGATGCATCCCAAAACACCATCGCCGATTTGCGCAAGAAATTCAGCGAGTTGCGTAACAGTGTGGCGGTAACTAGGTCATCAGTCGATGCGTCTAACGTAAACATGTGTCGCGGAGCTGGCCTCGATGTATCGTCGTCAAATTCCGCGTCAGCAGTTTCGTCGCCAGCGCATCCGTCGTTTGCTGAGCTTGCGAAGCGCCCCGCCCGCGGGCCCGGCAGCCCCGCGCTCGTCATCGCGCCTCCTCCACGTAGCGCTGCCCGATCCCCTCACTCCGTCACGCTGCCAGCGTCTGCAGCCCAGGCGAAGCCCCGACAAAAGGGTTTCGCTTAAGCAGACGACAACCTCATAGGTTGACCTGCAAGATTTTCCTGCAACCGAAGATGGTGTTATTTGCAGATGGCACTTCATTGATCTTTAAAATAGACCGAAGGTCTGAACTCAAAGCCTCCAGCCAGGGGTGAAAAACTTACATTACTAAGCGACTGCTCGCTAAGGGCACCCCTTGTGGGGTATGGACCTCGGCTTAGGGCGTCGCTGGAGGGGGCGACCGGATCGCTGTCGAGCCCACCATGAAATATCTCGGATTGGTGCTCGACAGCCGGTGGGACTTCGGACCCCACTTCCGGCGGCTGGCGCCCAAGTTGTTGGGCGCGGCCTTTTAGGCGGCTCTACATGGGGATCGTGCGATCGATGGCCCTTTACGGGGCTCCGATCTGGGCGGCTGTCAGAGTCATAAGGGGGTATCGCACGATCTCCTACGAGGCGGCTTGTGCACTGGCCGGATCCCCGCCATGGGACTTAGATGCGAAGGTGCTCGCGTCACTTTATCGGTGGCGCGAGGAAGCAAGGTCGCGGGGCGAGCGGCCGATGCAGCGCTATATGGAGCAGCGTCGGTTGCAGCTTCGCGAGGTCCTGGTGGCGGAATGGCGGCACAGGCTCGACCTCTGGCTCGGGAGGAGGCACGGCTCCCTGTCGTTTCAGACGACGCAGGTGCTCTCGGGGCATGGTTGCTTCGGGAAGTACCTGTGTCGCATAAACAGGGAGCCGGACGCCCGGTGTCACCACTGCGTCGACTGCCGGGAGGACACGGCGTGGCATACGCTGGCAGAGTGTGCCGCTTGGGAGGAGCCGCGCCGTGCCCTCATCTCTGAAGTAGGCAGTGACCTGTCGCTGCCGGCCGTAGTGAGTGCGATGGTCGTCAGCGTCGAGTCCTGGGACGCGGTGGTTTCCTTCTGCGAAACAGTGATCTCGCAGAAGGAGGCTGCGGAAAGGGAGAGAGAGATCTCGTCCACTCTCCCGATCCGCAGCAGGCGCACCGGGCGCAGGCGGAGGGCGGACAACGCCCTCTTCCAGCCCCCCATACATCAGGACCCGAGGTGGCGGCGCATAGTGTACCACGCGCGCCCCTCTTAGACGTTGCGGGGGGAGTCAAACACCTCACTCCCTCCCCCAACCCAAGGAGGCCCGCGGAGGCGGGCCGGCACCCGTCGGGGTCGCGGAAGAATCATATGCTCCCGCGACCCCGACGTAGGTGTGAGATGGAACACCGGGGTGGTTTTTAGTCAGTAAGAGTCTGACAGACCCCGCCCCAGGGCGGAGGACATCCATGAGGATTTTCCACCCCGGGAACAAAAAAAACAGGCTTCGCTGGAGGGAGGACAGCAAGGGTCAGGGGAACAGTTACGTCGGGGCCTTCGCGAAGGACCTCGGTGGCGAGCTCGGAATTTCGGTTTTTGTTTTCTGTGCACTGTACTGGTGGCCCTACTGCTCTACTGGATGAGAGTTATGTGGTCATCGGGGTCGGTGAGGACATGCCTTGGACGGCGGACTTTGCTAATTGTGGAGCGGGTATAACGGGCGGCCTGGACAACCAGAGGGTTGCGGCGATTCGCGGTGGTATCGAAGAATCGCTTTGAGTGCTTTTCATAAATTGACGGATAGTGGGATCGCTTCTCCCAAGGGATCGGCTTGCCGAACATTGTGATCGGTTGAGGGGGACAGGGCCTATGACGCTTGGCTTCGAGAAGAGACTCTTGTCGGGATTGACTTCGATTCTCCACTTCCTACACCAATCGCCAAGCTCATTGACTTGAGTTTTGAGAATGCGACATATCGAGTCCTGGTCGCGACCGGTGTAGTAAATGGCCGTGTCGTCTGCGAACAGAGCCAACTGTGCCTTATTACTCTTGGGCATATCGCTGATGAATATCGTGAAAGCGAGGGGAGAAATCACAGAGCTCTGAGGGACTCCTGCGAGAATGGGGTGGGGGGGAGGATAGCGCTTCTTCGATGCGATAACGGAAGGTGCGGTTCGACAAAAAGTCCCGTAAGACGAGCACGAGACGAACTCGTTGGTACAGCGGATATAATAAGCCGTTATGCCAGACTTTGTCGAATGCTTTCGCTATGTCGGAGAAAACAGCACCCGTCATCCAACCTCGTTGGAAACCAACGTCTATGTGTTCGACGATACGGTGGACCTGTTGAAAGCAAGTTATGATTGACTTCAGCGTTGACCTCAGAAAGGTGAGCTTGGTCTGGTTGAGAGCTAGGCGAGCATTGGGCTTGAACACTGTCAGCTAGGCATTCAGCCTTGTCGACATGATCGAAGCAAATGTTGGAGATTATTTTGTTATAAATTGTACATCAAAACGATGGAGAACTTTGTGAGATATTAAGACTTGTTTCCAAACTTTTTCAGTACAAAATTTGATAAGGTCCAGTAAATTTTTCTTTATATAAAATAAAAATAGTATTTAAGTAATATGAGTAAAATGGTTTCGATGAATTAATTATATTCAACCGAATCCGCAAATTAGAGCCCTCAAATCAGCAATTCATTAGTTTTTGCTTAAACATGCATCAGGAGAACGATTATTGCTAAACAAATAAACAAATATTTAATATATCGCTTTATTATTATCATATATGAGGAAACGAACTATTTTTACTAAGTAATTGTTATTTATACAAACCAACGATTAATATTCAATTTCAACGAGGAAATCATGCATCTATGCACATTTTTGTTAGAGGCCTCTTAATGTAAATAATGTAGCCTAATTAAACTTCACAGACTTGTAGGTACATATGTATACGTATATACTCTACACCATAATGAGGTATCATTTTTCCACAACACCAGTCAGATAAGAAGAACGAAAGAAAATAAGGTAACCTTAGGTAGGCACTCGGCTTAGTCCGGCCGGCTAACACAGCCATGTCCTTCCGATCGGAAATAAAACCCAATACTTACTGATTAATAAATAATGTGCAACAATCAGCAAGTGAAAGACAGAGAGAGTGGCGAGGCGGTGCGTCAAAGAAAACCCCTATTTATTAAGGTTTAGGTACCGCTACCGATACATTTATAAAGGTTAAGGTACTGCTACAGAAAAATTTATAAAGGTATACCAACCTCAAACTGAAAAAAAAACGGTATCGAAATATTTCGGTAACCCTTATTTAACGCTATGACGTCATACTAATATACATAAGTAAAAGGTACGTTAATTTTTGGGTAATTCAGTCCCTGCTCTTGTTGTTATCAAAAAGTTCCTCTATTTAACGATTAGAAGAATTAAATTTGATGAAAATCGTGTAAACACACGGCGACGGAATATACAAATACAATTACTATATTAACGACATTGAGAAGCCGGCCCTTGTTCGCAAAACGGATATCTTCGATATGTATTTTAGCGACAAATTGTACTTCGTAGACACAGCCAAGCAGAACCTGTACGTATACAAAGACAACACAAAGTGCTTGGTGCCAGAGGCAAAGGAAAATCTTATTCAGCACTTTGTAATCGACGCTAACAGTGATTTATATTTCGTTAATCACTCTGGACTGTTTGTATTGAAGAACGGCTGTAAATCACCAATGTTAGTCTACGGTAATGACATAAACTTTCGTGGAGCTACTTCGGATGCGTTTGGTAAACCATTTTTTGTGGCGGACAATGGAATCTATTCTTTTGACAAATCAAACAAAGAGTTTGTAATGATACTATCAGTGAATAACAGCTACGGGTTAGCCTTTGATAAAAACAATAACATGGTATATAGTGACGAACGTACGGTGGTCATGTTGGTTCCCTATTAGGTAAATTAATAGTAATTACAATTGCATAATATAGCCCTGCTAAGAACTTGAAATTGTATTATTGTGGAATAAATTTGCGATTGTTGTAAGTACCTACTAGAGGCTGGGTCTCAACTAAACCGTAACGTTTTAAAAGCCCAACCGCTGGCACTAAGTGGCAACTTGATAAAGTGATTGTAGCCGTTTTCATTTTTGACTCAGTAGAGCGGAATATTGGACGTTAGTCAGACACGTTTAGAATTGCAAATAGACCTATACCTTTATGACCTCGGGTATTTCATATATTTTAATGCCTAACAACTAATAAGTTGTGATGTAATTTTTATGACAATGTTCCCTAACAAATGTATGGAATAATTGAATTGTAATGTATTCTGAAGGTTGAAATAATTTCAAGGGGAATTACTTATTTACTTTAGTACGCGCATACTGTAAGTGGTAAAATGAAATGTTATTTATATTCTTGGGGAGTCAAACTGCGAGTCCGGGGCCCAGGGGCCCGGGGGACGGCGCACGCTCCCGGCGGAAAATGTGGAACGACACAAATGGAAATAAATGAATCTTGGTTTCGGTAATTTCGATATTAACACTCCTTTCTACCCTACTAGGGTCTCGGGCTTAATGACAATACCACTTATATTAAATTGCTTTGTACATTTAGGAATGCTATGAATACATAACGAAATTATTTCATAACATACGTTGCGTATGTGATATTAAGTGTGAACAGCACCTCTTGTTGTCATCAAAAAGTTCCTCTATTTAACAATTAGAAGAATTAAATTTGATGAAAATTGTGTAAACACAAACCTGGACTTCGTATATGCACATATCAACTAAAACTACATGCCCACTACCTCGTTGGTTAGGTGGTCGCAAGCGCTACTGGTGCCAGACTTGGAAATCGAACCCAGGACCCCACGCTCAGCACGCTTGCAACCACTTGACCACCGGGGCAGTCCTTATAATGCTGTCATCAAACCCGTTATACCGGGATTGCATCAGTAATCAGTCACTTCGACGATATTCATAACGAGCATATAATTATGATCTTAATCATATTCATTCAGGATGGTCATATACTCGTATCAACAAAAAAACATGAATCATCCTTCGTTGACATTAAACATGATTAATAAATCAAAACGATTTAGATATTATCTCCATGCTACACCTGCTATGCCATTTATTTGCGATAGATACAGTTCAAAACAATATTGAATGCGCATGTTGTGTACTTGCAGGTATAGTGTCGACTCATCAAGGGAGTCACTCGTTAATGCCTCCGCTTGATAGATTGATCCGACTCCGTGATTGATGGATAGTTCAATTTATTTAAATTAAAACGCGTTCTATAAATTGTAAATTGTTCCTTTCGCTACCTATTCTAATCGAACTCGAGCAACCGGAGGGACAAATGTAGAAGAAATGGAATTGTTAGAGGATTACTAGCTGACCCCGCAAACGTTGTTTTGCTTCTTTTTTTTTAATAATAGATGTTGGCCGAATCTCAGACCTACTCGAAATGCACACAAAATTCATACAATTAATATTCGGAGGGGTTTAGTAACAAGCATTGCGACACGAGAATTTTTTATTTTAGAGGATGACCAAATGACATAAAAGAGTTTTACAGTTTAATAGGAAAAGGGGATCATCGTGATTCAGTGTGTGATAAGTATTGTAATTTCTTTGCATAAAGCAGGTATCATAGAGTCACATAATCTTCAGCAAAAAATTTCAGGCCAAAATTAACTATACTCATATTTTACGCTGCTAGGTAATGTTGAAGTAGTTTATTATGTTCGTTTCGTAAAAAAGGGTCCTCAAAGACTACTCAAAATGAAGGTAAAGGTAAGTAATGTGTAATCCCAATATAATGTAAGTATTTTAGAGTGCCATGTGTGTCCCAAGACGGGTTAGGTAAAGGTCAGTAGCCCGGGGCAAAAGAGAATTTGTTGTCGTTGACTTGTTCCGCGCCGATGACAATGGCAGGGAAAAATAAACAAAGTAATACTTTAAAAGTACATGTGAGTTCTGGCGTTACTAACCGCATGCGTACGTATGCTATGAGAGTTTTCAGGATCTCGTTCTCGTTTTGAGAGCAGTGGTGATGAAATAATTTACACAAAGTAAAGCGCCTGTGTGGGTACGAACCCACGACCTACAACTCGTAAGTCGCGGCCGTTACCACTGGGCCAATACCGCTCTACTTAAAACGAAACGTGCTGGATATCAGTCGTGAACTGAGAAATAAAATACCGTTTACTAAACTGTCTTGGTGAACCTTGTAGGTCGTTCTTTTTAAATGCACTTACCAGCGGCTTATGATCGGTGTAAACAGTGAAAAATCGTGCTTCTACCATGTGCCGAAAATATTTGAGGCCTCTTAAATTGCGAGGAGTTCACGATAATAATTTCTGCTGCGTGGGGCTCATCTTCTTTGAGTAGAAAGCAAAGGGCTGCGAAACGTTATCCACTCTCTGCTGTAATACGGCTCCTAGGGGAACATTAGATTCATCTACTACCAGTGCCAGCTGCGCATCGTAGTTGTGATAAATATTCTGGTTTATTCTCTGAAATGTAATTTTTATGATAAACATTCTGGTTCATTCTTTGAAATACACACAAGTATATAGCATATTATTCTACGAACATAATTTGGCAAACAGTTACTGATATCATTTCGAATTGTCATGGTAATCGTATTTCCACGAGCAAAATTCAGCAATATTCCCGCGTACCATGACAGCGCCAGAGCGGTCGTGGTAGGCTTTTCTACCACGTTATGATAATCCCTACCTACACGTATATACAATAGATGAAGTTTTTTTTTAAACTTAGTCAACAATTTTTAAATAGTGCAAACAATAGTGTAAAGCACTGAACTATAAATTAGCTTTAGGTAATGTGAGGTAGTGAAATGAAAGTTTGAATAATCTCACAAGCATTTAATGGAAACACTTTAATCCGAAGGACATCAGTAACACCAGAAATGACAATACACCTTAGGTTTAAGAATGTTACATGGCTGGTTATTATAAATAATTAAAGAATATTAAAAACCCAATCGGGTATTTTAATATTAAAAATAAAATAAAACTGACCTGATCTTGCTTTAACGAATAGCAATATTACTACACGTAGTGATAGACTATGACTTTATGGTATTAGGTAAGACCTCTTCGGCGTCGCAGGAACAACTGAGCTGCGCACCGCCGTTTCATCGCTTAAATAACCCAACCCAGTCACGCGTCGCTAGCAGACCGTTACATGATTTGAACAAGAAGGCGGTAGTTAACAAAATAAATGCGTTAATCTAAAATGTGAAACGCATTTTTAATACATTCACCAGGTATAGTTTTGTACTGAGTTTACCAAAATCCTAACAATAGGTATTACAAAAAGTGTAAAAGCTTTAAAATTGCCAAGTTATAAACGTTTTAAAACAATGGGGATGGCAAGTTAAAGCTAATCTCAGATGTCGCTGCGTGCGGTTGTTCCCAATAGCGTCAGTTTGACATTTCTTGAATCGTGTAAACAAACCAAAAAAACGATCATTGTGGCGCGAAAATGTATTCTACTTGGAGCTTGCTTGAACTTAAAGCCGAGTTCAAGAGAAGAGGGGCGTCTGTTAAAGGTAGAAAAGCTGATTAAGTGGAAAGGTAGGACTCTTGAAAAAAACTTTTGAGGAGCTGTTTGCCTAGACCTAGGTCAACGTAGACCTTTGAAATACGCTTACAATGTTTGAACGAATAATTTTATAATTAAGTAACTTGTTAGTCGTTAGTATGTATATTTATTTTATATTTTTAAATTTTATATTATTGGTGAATACTGTCATGTATGTATTGAATCAAACTAATTCAGGATTATATTTACAACAGCTTAACGAATGCATAACTTTACTTAAGTAATAGTTCTTTTGACTTTTGGATTTAAAGAGAGATGAATAATTTTTTTTCCAGGTAAGACCTGTATGACAAAAACTTTAACTTTAGTACACCACAACTCTCTCCAAATCCAACAGAAATCTCTAGCATACTTCTACCATTGGAGATGTACCATGACATAAATATTAACTCTATTTTACCTCCGCTTGAAAGACAATGTATTAGATTATTTTAAAATGAACGTCAATATTTGTTATCGGTTTTATTTTATGTGATGGTAGAATTATATGAAGACCGATTCCTCTTATTGATAAGATCCGCATTTATCAATGATCACTTTTATATAAAAGGATTTGTCAAGAAGACAATAAAACAACTCAAGTATCAAGTTGACATCAAGATGTAGGGTGATAGGCCCAGGGTGGCACAGCATGGCATGGCTTAGCGTGGCATGTAAGCAGAAACAGACTTATTAGCCCTGAATCTGTACCTTATATACAGAGTCAAAATGGGGAATTAGTATTAAAAAAAACCTGCCTATATGATTTTCATGTAGATACAAGGACAAATGTACTGCAGTGGCAGAAAATTCTGTAATTTATTTATATTGAAAAAGATGTGTTGTTCATAGGAAACATATGATTAAAGTTAGATTATTTTACAATAACGATATAAAGGCTGAAATTATGAATACATATCTGTATAAAGATTATTATAATATAATAAAAACACCTAAAAGTTATTTATGAATTTTATTTGTGATACACCCTCGGAAATTGCATAACATTATACATATAAAAATATTGTAGATGAGTATTTACTCAGGGTGTGTGATGGGTCTATTTCAATGATTTGAAATGCGCGTTTAGCAGTAAAAAGGTATATTGATTAGCAAAACACAGTAACAAGGGCACAAACAGGTAAACATAAAAAAACAATCGACGTTATCACGAGCGGATCGCGATCGTGGCGTACGGGCTCGCGATGTATCGTCCACTGTCCGTTGGCGGGGTGAGAGGTCGCGGGCGGGGGTGTCGTCTCCCGCCGCAACGCTTAAGGCTAGTTCATACACAAATGTTAAGGCCATGTTACAATATTTAATATCTATAGGTCTAAGTAAAGCTGTTCAGGAGAAACTCCGCTTACCCCACTCACACCAGTATTTCAAATGATCTGCCATAGGCAGTAATGTTGACAAAACAAATTAAAATTTCTCATAATTTTCTAATCCAGTGTAAAACTTGGCAGACTCAACATGACTTAATAAAAGGTCAGCTGAAAAAAGAGACAGCATTGTGGTAGTCTGAGTAGAAACTGATGTTTTGTTATTTTGATTGTTAACAATGTCAGCACAATCAACAGGTGTAACAAGAGAAGAAATTTCTAACTCTCTTTCGTATTCCATTATATGGTGGATTCTGAGAAATAGAAGGATGTGGGTTTTGATTGCTTGAAAGATGTTGGAAAAGATTCTTTTGAATGTTTCCCTTTAAGATGTCTTTCGTCTCTCGCACGAGCACTGGCTGATATCCTTTTCTGGTTCCATGAAAAGAGACTTGGTACTGCTTCTTTCTTTAAAAATTGTGTCTGTGTACACAATTTAAAACAAGATGAACAATGATAAATATTTAAAGATATTATGTAATGTTAACAATTTAGGTATATAGATACAAGCTTAAATAGAAGAACTATCGTTTATAACGGTGGGTAATAATAATTAAGGGTGGGTCCCTTAATGTTTAACCCTTAACATTAAGTGTACTCACACTTAATGTTTGGTAATCATTTTCATGAAAATGATCTCGACATAACCTCGTCGTCCTAGTAGGCTCAGTTTTTAATTCTTACGGCAGCTATCCACTTTCTTCTTTTAATACGATTTATTGGACATTTGTGTTGGCTTACGTTTTAAAACCCAATTACACAACACTTTGTAATTTCTATGTTATTTGTGAACATATTCTCTAGGATGCTATACAATTTGACAGATAATTTGGAACAATCGTATACAGCGCCACTTTGACAGTTGCCTTCCCCATTGTTGGACAAAGTCAGCACACAGAAGTAATGTCACGACTATGCAACTTCATACTAGCGCCGTACCATTGTCCATACCGCGCGACAAGGACAGGAATAATCCCATCCAAAAACTTTTAATGCGTGTAGCTTCTTCATATTTCCATCGATTTTACAGATCTTTTCAATAATCTCATTTTACAGATGACTTCTTTGAAATTACATTATTTGTTCGAACATTTCTAACACTAGTCAACCTTCCTATCATCCTTAAATCAGTCAATCTCGACCCAGAACGAGAGCCCGACAACTCTCTTATACGCATGTATGCGGATAGTAACGCCAGAACCCACATGTATTTTTTAAGTATTATTTTGTTTATCTTTCGTAAAGGAAACTAACCCATTCCCTGCCATTGTCATCGGCGCGGAACAAGTCAACGACAACAAATTCTCTTTTGCCTCGGGCTACTGACCTTTGCCTAACCCGTCTTGGGAAACATATGGTACACCAAAATACTTACATTATATTGGGATTACACATTACTTACATTTACCTTCATTTTGAGTAGTCTTTGAGGACCCTTTTTACGAAACGTTCATAATAAACTACTTCAATAATAAACTACCTAGTAGCGTAAAATATGAGTTTGGCCTGAATTTTTTTGTTGAAGAATATGTGACTCAATGTTACCTGCTTTATGCAGAGCAATTACAATACTTATCACACACTGAATCACGATGATCCCCTTTTCCTATTAAACTGTAAAACTCTCATAAGTAATTTGGTCATCCTCTAATATATAAAATTCTCGTGTCGCAATGTTTGTTACCAAACTCGTCCGAAACAGCTGGACCGATTTGTATGATTTTTTGTGCATTTCGAGTAGGTCTGAGAATCGGCCAACATCTATTATAAAAAAAAAAAAGCAAAACAACGTTTGCTGTGTCAGCTAGTAATCCTCTAACAATTCCATTTCTTCTACATTTGTCCCTCCGGTTGCTCGAGTTCGATTAGAATAGGTAGCGAAAGGAAAAAAATTCAATTTTTAGAAGGCGTTTTAATTTAAATAAATTGAACTATCCATCAATCACGGAGTCGGATCAATCTATCAAGCGGAGGCATTAACGAGTGACTCCCGTGATGAGTCGACACTATACCTGCAAGTACACAACATGCGCATTCAATATTGTTTTGAACTGTATCTATCGCAAATAAATAACATAGCAGGTGTAGCATGGAGATAATATCTAAATCGTTTTGATTTATTAATCATGTATTATGTCGACGAAGGATGATTCATGTTTTTTTTGTTGATATATGACCATCCTGAATAAATATGATTAAGATCATAATTATATGCTCGTTATGAATATCGTCGAAGTGACTGATTACTGATGCAATCCCGGTATAACGGGTTTGATGACAGCATTATAAGGACTGCCCCGGTGGTCAAGTGGTTGCAAGCGTGCTGAGCGTGGGGTCCTGGATTCGATTTCCAAATCTGGCACCAGTAGCGCTTGCGACCACCTAACCAACGAGGTAGTGGTCATGTAGTTTTAGTTGATATGTGCATATACGAAGTCCAGGTTTGTGTTAACACAATTTTCATCAAATTTAATTCTTCTAATCGTTAAATAGAAGAACTTTTTGATGACAACAAGAGGTGCTGTTCACACTTAATATCACATACGCAACGTATGATATGAAATAATTTCGTTATGTATTCATAGCATTCCTAAATGTCCAAAGCAATTTAATTTAAGTGGTCTTGTCACTAAGCCCGAGAACCTAGTAGGGTAGAAAGGAGTGTTAATATCGAAATTACCGAAACCAAGATTCATTTATTTCCATTTGTGTCGTTCCACATTTTCCGCCGGGAGCGTGCGCCGTCCCCCGGGCCCCTGGGCCCCGGACTCGCAGTTTGACTCCCCAAGAATATAAATAACATTTCATTTTACCACTTACAGTATGCGCGTACTAAAGTAAATAAGTAATTCCCCTTGAAATTATTTCAACCTTCAGAATACATTACAATTCAATTATTCCATACATTTGTTAGGGAACATTGTCATAAAAATTACATCACAACTTATTAGTTGTTAGGCATTAAAATATATGAAATACCCGAGGTCATAAAGGTATAGGTCTATTTGCAATTCTAAACGTGTCTGACTAACGTCCAATATTCCGCTCTACTGAGTCAAAAATGAAAATGGCTACAACCACTTTATCAAGTTGCCACTTAGTGCCAGCGGTTGGGCTTTTACGTTACGGTTTAGTTGAGACCCAGCCTCTAGTAGGTACTTACAACAATCGCAAATTTATTGCACAATAATACAATTTCAAGTTCTTAGCAGGGCTATATTATGCAATTGTAATTACTATTAATTTACCTAAGAGGGAACCAACATGACCACCGTACGTTCGTCACTATATACCATGTTATTGTTTTTATCAAAGGCTAACCCGTAGCTGTTATTCACTGATAGTATCATCACAAACTCTTTGCTTGATTTGTCAAAAGAATAGATTCCATTGTCCGCCACAAAAAATGGTTTACCAAACGCATCCGTAGTAGCTCCACGAAAGTTTATGTCATTACCGTAGACTAACATTGGTGATTTACAGCCGTTCTTCAATACAAACAGTCCAGAGTGATTAACGAAATATAAATCACTGTTAGCGTCGATTACAAAGTGCTGAATAAGATTTTCCTTTGCCTCTGGCACCAAGCACTTTGTGTTGTCTTTGTATACGTACAGGTTCTGCTTGGCTGTGTCTACGAAGTACAATTTGTCGCTAAAATACATATCGAAGATATCCGTTTTGCGAACAAGGGCCGGCTTCTCAATGTCGTTAATATAGTAATTGTATTTGTATATTCCGTCGCTTCCTCCGAGGTATACGTCACCGGTCGCCTGATCCACCGCACTCGCGAACCCATTACGAATTCCAGGTATAACTGAGACCAACCCAGTGTTGAGGTTCAACACCACCGACTGAAAGCTTTGATCCGAAAATTCATCCGAGTTTATACAGAAAAACAAAGTATTCCGATTTCTATCTATTGACAATTTATAAGGTATATTCACGTCCGCTAGTATAACTTTTTTATTGTGTGGTTCACCACATACTAAGACACTCAAATCTTTGGTATTTGTATTCATTATTGTAAAATCTGTGTGCAACAAACACTTACAAATAATTTAACAATTACCATAAAACATTTACAGCTTTATGATAAAGATTAGGTATATTCTTTCCTATGTTTTTTGAAATGACATGATCGGTTGATGACATTGACGTGATTCGGTTTGTCAGCGGTGGCGATTCTTTATGTACGGCTCTGTCAACGATCTACGGTCAGCGGATTCATATAGTACATACTAATGACGTGCGGCCGTAATATAACCAACTACAGAGCGTTTAAGACACCTTAATGTTAAATATGAAAATTACAGATTATAAGACGTCTTATAAATATGACAGAACCGCTCTTCTAGGAAACCGTAGCTTTACGGCCAAACCCAATAACAAGACAGATTGCGCCTGACGATAGACAGTACAATTCTATCTTTCCCTGTCAAACAAATAGCAGTCAACACGTTTTAAGGCCGCATACTTTGGCTATATACGGACGCTAAAACCAGAGATTGATAGGTTTTTCTATCTCCAGTACACCAAAATTGGATATAGATATGATATTGGGTTCGACCGTTATAGAGTAAACATAGACTTAAATGATAGGTCAGTGCTTGACAGACTGGATCTAGAAAATTAAAAAAAAAAACACACTACCTGCTCGCTTACGTCAAATTATATGTCATGCAGGTTAGGCCTAAAGCATGTAATTTCAAGGCTTCTCAAACAAGCACGACGCGACAGCGCGACGCAAAGGCACCTTTGTGTCGCGCTGTCGCATTGCGCCAATGTGCCAGTGTGCAGTAAGCCGTAAGCTCTAGCAGGACATTAATATTGTACCAAAGAATATAACTACTCTCTACCGAAAGTATTGTACTGAATTTCATTAAGAACAGCTGGGTAATTATGTGATTTAAATTTGGAATTCCTCAACTGAGCAAATCGAGTGGAAACTTTCACAAAAAATATATATTAATCTACAGCTTTATCAAAGAGTTCTCATTTCATTGGCTTAAGTTGCCGTTGGCAAACAAAACAATCGGTTGCTGTGGCGCGTGCCTTCGTTCGAATGTTACATTTGGGCTGACGCCCTATTGACGATATTATTTTATGTGTTTGATGAAATCGCATGAGTTTGGATTTTTTTAAATCAAAAACCCGACAGGCAGTAAGTTATTTTGTTCAATCTCAGATTGCCACCAACTGCATCAGACCGCTTGAAAATGAGCTTGTTTTGAATGTTAGTGGCAGTCACCGGGTGTTTTGATTTTGTTTTTTTTTTAAATACCTTTAGTGAGTTATATTTTACGATTCGTCTCTTCAAGCCCATTACTTGGAAACCCTACGTGGTCATGGTACAATTTTGTTTTTCAAGACCTTACTTATTGAGGTCTAAAATCCGCCATCTTGATTTTATAAAAAACACACCTATAAAAGCCTATAACATTTGCGCGACCCAGACGAGTCGATAGACACCCCATATATTCAAATCCATTCTTCCGTAAGGTTGCCTCATACAAAGATACATAGATACGTACGCATGAAAAACATAACCCAGTCTTGCTTCACGTAGTCGGGTATATAGTGTATAAAACTGCACATAACTAGGTACTACCCTGTTATGAACAGTTTCATAAACTAAACTACTGCGAGGTAAAAAAAAAACGATTATCCAATTAGGATAACCGTTTTTTTTTACCTCGCAGTAGGTGCGAAAAGTAGAGTATCCTCCTCTCAGGATAAACATACCTTTGTCTTGGGCGACCTTGAATCTCCCGCTGCACACAGGCTGCGCTTGGGAGTTAACACTAACAATTTGAGTTCATCGCCGCCCACGTCGGTTGAAACAGGTGAAACAGATTTCTGGTTTGTGTACGGCATCCATAATTGGCCAGGCAGAGAAGTCTGGCTATTGAGCAGACCACGGTAGGACGTTGATTGCAATGACTCTAGCAGTGTGTGGACGTCCATTATCATGCGTGAACAGAAATGAACCACCAAATAGGGTCCGCAAAGGAATGACAACATCTGATACAATCGTTTCATCGTAAATCTGTGCATTGATATTGCCTCTGATCCAAATCAGTTCGGTTTTTCCGCCGGTCCAAATTTCCGCCCGTATCATGATTGTTCCACCACTATAAGCATGGACTTTCTGGCATGATTTTAATCGTTCTTGGCGTCCAGGGGTCGTCCAGTACCGTGTACGTCTAGTATCTGACCTCATACCAAAGCGAGATATGTAAAAAAACACACAAAACGCCATTCATCTTCTGCCCAGTTTCTGTGTTCACGAACCCATTGTAGACGGGCTCTGCGATTGATGCATTTAGAGGGCTTCGTGAACGGGATTGACTTATAAACATACCTGAAGAGCTATGAAGCCTGGGTAACCAACAGCATCGCGGTCATTGTACAATTTAGTCGAGCAGTAATTTGTACGTAACGATCTTGTCTGCGTGTGGTGTTATGAGCTCGTCCTCCATGTCGCTCTGCCACGCTGCCAATGATACGGTAACGTGTCCAAAGTCGACTAGGGCTCAGAGCGATAGCCACAGCATGTTGTCGAGAACCAGCTTCCAACATTCCCACGGCTCTGATCATTTCTTCTCGGCTCAAATGACGTCTTCTCTCTATAATAACGTTTTTTGAACTAATTCCACTCTGTATGGCAGATTTTTTAATAATTTGGCCTTAAGCCCATTACAGGATTTGAAGGGAATACGACTTGACAGAAGATTTTCATCTTTTAACCGAAATTCATAATCTATTCCCTTTTCAAATGACAAAATTTACTTAAAAGCCTAAATACAAGTTGCTAAAAATATAATTGAAAATGGATTTTTAGTTAATAGCAAAAACGTTCTTAATCCCTATACACTGTTGATGGGTGTTATACTTGGAGACACTAGGACACTGTATTATAATTGAATACCTTTTTTATATTAACGATGTGTGGTTTTCCCTAATAGGTAGATAGTGATCTACCTCCTACCACGTGCTTTTTAACCCACAAAACACCAAGTTTAATGATAATGGTCACTACAAAACGTTCCGATCAAGCAGAAGTGGTAGTGATCCAAACAGTCCCGGTCAAGTTGTGGTAAAAATTCTTCATTTCAAACTCCTTTTGCAAAATAACACATTTTAGCACGTTGCAGAATTGAGCAGCCCTTTAACTCGACTACGAAAACAAACTTTATTGATATCCTAAAGATGAAAAACACATTTCTGTTTGCATCGGTTTTGTATTTGACTATTCAATAATATCACATTTTAATGAAATAATTAGTTGATTAAACGTTAGTATCGGTGTCTTCTAAATCTTTAATTATACTGATCACTGAGTCATAGACTAACTGTTTTGATTTGATGCCATATATGAAATCAATGTGGCTGAAGGTGGTCATTGGAACTTTGTACTTTATCGACCTACCAAGTTCTCTGTTCAGTCTATCAACATCGTTTACATGTGCCAATGGGTCGCTTTCTGAGCAATGAAGAAACACGGGAGCAGTAATTTTAGATAAGTCATAACGAGGAGGAGTAAAGGATCCATACTCTCTATAGTTAGCTAGTCGAGAGCCCTGGTCGTAGCGACGGAAGTGTCCCGCGTCTATTCCTTGACCATAGTGTGCAAGTTGCCTTACTGCTATACCGGCCGGTGCATGTCCCGTAATAACGGGCAACATGGTCTGAAAACACGAATGTATTATTAATACCTTCCCAATAATATCAATCATACCAATTACACTTTAGTTAGTTCCTCTAATCAGTCTGAACGTACCGCGTTATGTTGTTGTGTGTTCCATCCACCCATTAAAAACATAAATGTACTGCAAATAGGTTGGAAGCTGCTCCATCTCGGCAGTAGGTCTGCCCAAACGATGCGGTGAACTCATTGCAAGGCAAAAACTCTCCGATGCCGATTAAAGAAGCAATGCTCTGAAAATGTTAAAATCAGTTTAAAGAAAAATCGTAAATTTTACAGTATATAAAGCACTATGATCGCCTTACTTCAATCCTATTGGAGTGAGGTGACAAAAATCTCAGAAGGGGGCTTTGGTTGTGTGCCATATAAGCTACTGGAGCCAATGCGTGCATCGAGATGATCTTGTCGTTATAATCTGGTCGCATCGACCCCAACACGAAGAAAGACGTAGTGCCCTGCGAGTGACCCACATAGTGCAGACTCTCTTGTCCAGAAACCTCCAATACATAATCGATGACAGCAGGTAAGTCAAGGTTTCCTATCTGTTCCCAAGAGAACCTCCAAAATGCCGTGCTCAGTAAGCATCAGGGTTCAATGTGACGTGCTTACGAGAGTAGTAGTTACCGCGCGCGTTACCCATCCAGACGTCGAATCCTTCCTCGGCGAGAAGGTATGCTGTAAAAAATATTGTTATTAGTTCCAGCAGTCCTGTAGGTATGTGCCCTGGAAAGGTTATGTTTGTGCATATGAGATATAGGGTACATAGGTTTGGTACGGCATCCTATTACAAAAGGTTAACCAATAACCTTACTTTTGAGTATCCGGTCTATAATTACCCATAGTGTTTGAGCTGACAAAGATTGGCTGAGTCCCATAAATCTCAACTACGAGAATCATATTAAGTGTGACAGCTTCTTACCTAACCCCGAGCCTGGTCCCATAAGAACAAAATCGGCAGATGAAGTGAGCATGCCATGCATTATGTACACGACAGGTTTCTTCAGATTTGGAACATTGTTATCGTCTCGTCCATGGGGAATTCGGTGCAATTCCAATATGTACCCATCCTCGGTCGTTAGAGAGTGGACTTCAACTGGATAACGATATTTTCTGATCAGATCCGCTGAAATAATTAAAACACTAAATTTAGTTAGGAGTTGATTTTACTTCGCTTACGGTATGGTATAATAATTTGATAACTCACCACATCCAACAGCGCATCTTCAAATACATTATCCGAATAGCGCGTGTCAATGCTGTTTAACCATTTCTCCGCTGCTGTCAGCTTGAGGAGATCTCCTGGCCGCCGCAAGAGCGACACATGTGGCTACGACCACTAACAACCCGCCACGTAACATTGTTTACATGCAGCTGGAAACTATTCAACGTAAACAATAGTGAAATCAGTATTTTATAGTTTCTGTAGATTTGAGATAAAGGTTAAGTTTTGATAACGATAACAACCAATGCTAAAATCTGGATAACGTTAAAGTAATGTTTATATTATCACAAAATCGTTGACTCACAAACGTACAAAACGATTATTTACGATATAAATCATAGATACACAACAGGTGTTCTGACGTTTTAAGACCCTATCTAATTACCGCAGCGGGACGCTACAACTACTAGCACAACAAGGACGGACTACATACATGCTTGTAAGTATTCAAGATGTCCCCTAAAAACATCATGAGATCAATATGTCCCCTACAAATATCTCTGCCTACGCCTTAGGGACGATACGACTACGTTTTTTCCGAGATATCACAACAGTTATACCTTTTTTTTTTGGGTGGGAAATCATCAAATGGCTTCTCTCTTCTGGGTGGAGCGGGAGGGCGTGTCAGACTTTTACTGACTAAAACCCACCCGTGTTCCTTCAGTTGCCTGTGCCAGGGCCATGGTTTTCTCTTTAGAATTACCCGCGACCCTGAGGCGTCGGCCCTATCGGACTCCGCCACTTTGTGCTGACATTTCTTTGAGGCGCGCGTGGAACACGACGCGCCGTCGACCCGGGCCTGGTCCTTATCGGACGGCGAGCTACCCATTTCTCGCCGTCCGCAAGCCCGCGCCTACGGTGGCCGGGAATCTGCAGGCGACTCCCGACGCCCAGGGCGTCTCCTGCGGCGGCTAGTGGGGGCGTGAGGGCGCAAGGCTCTCTCCCTCACGCGCTCCGCCTCCTCTTTCGCCAGCATTACTGCTTCGCAGAAGGATGACACAATGGTGACACCCGGGCGTTTCCTCCCGCCTTATGCGAAACAGGAACCTCCCGAAACAACCGTGTCCGGTGAGGACCTGTGTCAGGCGGAAGGTGAGGACGCCGTGGCGTCTCTCCAACCACTCCTCAAAGAGGGGACTTACCGCCGCTATTGTGGCGTGCCCAGCACTGGGTTGCGACAATCGCACCCTCCATGTCGCCATGAGATCCCGCCGGAGCTCTGTCCGCTGTACCGTGATATCTCGCGGCAGCGGAGTTACACCCCGGCGTTTTGCCTCCTCGCGCCACTCCCATACGTGCGCGAGGGCTTTTGCCTCCAGATCCCATAGCGGCAACAACAGTTATACCTGAATGATAGTTCAGATGTACTAATCATCATTCTCTTCCCCTTATCCCTTATTTATTTGAGGAAGGCGCAACATGTCTTTTTCTCTTGGTTCGTTCGTTAGTACTCGTACTTCTCTATTATTCGTCATCTCCATCGTTTCTTTAGTCTTCCCCTACTCTAATAGCCATCGACATTCTTACTCAAAACCTTTTTATTGTTGTTTTAACTAAAAAAAAAAAAACATTGAAAAACATATCATAAGCATTGAATTTCATGCAAGTCGACTAAGACACCTGATTCAGCACGTAAAAGTAGTACGATAGCTGTCTGGTAAGTATGTGTACCCTATGTTCCAGTGGGGCTGCTAGTTTTAGGCACATCTCGTCGATAAATATTACATAATGCCATGATGCATGAAGCGCTACGCAACGCTCCACGCAACGCTAAGCGCTACGTCTTAGCTCTACGTGCAACGAACTTGAATAAACAAAGGTCAGTTCCGCTTGTAAGATGGTTTTAATTATTGCATAAACTATACATATTTCTCTTTCTCTCTCTTATAACATACAACAATCATAGATGCCATAAAAATATTAATGTTTTTATTTCTGTAAGAAGTTAAGTGTCGATTTGCTTTTTACTAGACATGTACAGTTAGTGAAATATATTGATGATAAGCAATGAATTTCATAAAATTGACGCTGCATCATCTGCTACAGCAATATTATACAACTGCCAAGGACGACAACATACGGACGTTTTTAGTTGGTAGTCAATTTGATAAACAGTTAATAACCTGACCTTACCCTATGTAGGTATTTTGTTTAACCCAACGATACAGCTATTCCTAAATATTGACACGGGCAACTTTATTTAGATCTCAGTTTCGGATTAATTTCAACACAATTGATACTACCCCGAAACCAATTTAAATCTTTGCACTAATGATTTTTTACCCATATATTGCGATCTCTAGTTCCTTTGTCTTGCTGCGTGCTTGTCCTCTACAGTCATATTGCAACTTCTTAGTTAATTGATTGCCTTTGCACAAAATTCATTATTTTTCCCTTTGTATTTTATTTTGATTTTAACATGAAATTCATATAAATTATTTTGATCTGATTTGTACCTAATCAAAGCCTCCATCTTCGAAAGTAAATTATGTTGGACAACTAACTATAGGTACCTACCTACTAAACCCACGCAGTACATACTGCTCTCATACATTAGGACTATACCCTTCTGCTACTCTATGGACACATCCTGTTTCAGTCATATCAATCAATCGAAATCAATACATACACTTCGTAGTTGCATAGCTGTGATATAACTTGCAGGATGCGTTGAGTTCATACTCATACCGGTCTCAACTCCGAAAATGCTCCGATCCTTAGACGTGGTACAGGAAGTGCTTGAGCTAAATAGACGAAGCGGCGAAGACTTGTAGAAGCCAGACTGGTTGGGAGGACTGGGAAAGCGGACGACCAAGGCAAGTTCGTATGACTTTCCTTGAACAAATTTCGAGTAGGCAATGGATTGATTTCGTCTTCTATTTACAGCAACTTTTATATGCACAATATTGAGTACGATTACCTAAAAGGCTACTAAATAATAATAAAAAACATATATTGTTTGCAGGAAAGTGTATTTATTCAACATACCTATGTATTTGGACAAATATCTGGTGATTAAGCGTTATCTGCGAATGCTTCTATTCCTTCGAATGCATTGGCGTCCATAGACTTAATGAGATTGATTACTCGATCGTAGATTAATTGCTTAGCGTTAATGCCATAAATGAAATCGAGGTGAGAAAATCTGCTCATAGGAACTCGAAATTTACCTATTGGCCTACCTAGTTCCCTGAACAATCTATCAACATCGTTGACATGTGCCAATGGATCGTTATCTGAGTAATGAAGGAACACTGGAGTGGTAACTTTAGACAAATCGTAACGCGGTGGACTGAAGGATCCATATTTTCTATAATTAGATAGCCGCGAGCCCTGGTTATAGCGTCGGAATTGTCCCGCGTCTATTCCTTGACCATAGTGTGCCAATTGCCTTACTGAAGCGCCAGCCGGTGTGTGACCTAGAATAGCGGGCAGCATTGTCTGCAAAAAAAACATAATATATTTCACATCTCACAAACTAGATGTCTGGCTTTACATTTTAGTACTTGTTGTTATGATAAACTCACCGAGTTATGTTGGTCTTCGTTCCATCCACCAATCAAAAACAGGATGTTACTGCATAATGGTTGGAATACCACTTCATCGCGGCACAACGCCTGGCCAGCCCATGTGTACACCAAACTATTAGGCATAAACTCACCAATCCCGATCAAAGAAGCAATGCTCTAAAATTAGAAAAAAAAACTCAATAAAAGCAGAACATTGGTAGAGTAGGTTCCTAATAGTTTCAAAACAACGTGTGTGGTTCGTATATCCTTACTTCAATGTTATTAGAATAAGATGCCAAAATCCTCAAAAGAAAATTTCTGTTGTTGGCCATATAGGCGACTGGAGCCAGTGCGTGCATTGAAATAATCTTGGCGTTATACTCTGGTCGCATCGACCCCAACACGAAGAAAGACGTAGTGCCCTGTGAGTGACCCACGTAGTGCAACCTCTCCTCTCCAGAAATCTCCAACGCATAATCGATCATGGTGGGCAAGTCTATGTTTCCTATTTCTTCCCAAGAGAACCTCCAGTACGCCGTACTCAGTAAAGCATCAGGGTTCAAACTGACGTGCTTACGTGAGTAGTAGTTACCGCGCGCGTTACCCATCCAGACGTCGAATCCTTCCTCGGCGAGGATGTATGCTGAAAAAATATATTAGTTGTATCTCTAATACGATAATTATTTACAAACCGATATGTCGTTGATACTAACAAATCAGTAGACAACTTCATAAATTAGGTAGGACCATAGGTGATCGATGGCGGTACTTACCTAAACCGGAACCTGGGCCCATAATGACTAAATCGGCAGATGAAGACAGTAAACCATGCATCAAGAACACCACGGGTTTCCTCTGATTTGGTACATTGTTAGCGTCTCGTCCATGAGGGATACGGTGCATTTGCAATATGTAGCCATCCTCAGTCGTCACATTGTGAACTTCAACTGGATAACGATATTTTCTAATCAGATCAGGCTGAAATGATTATTGAATTGATTAATTTTTAGTAACCTTGAGTTATCTTTGTGACTGAAAGATAAATAAAGTTATTTAAGCATTTTAGCCAGGCGCCTAGGCTCCCTGAACAGCATAATTGCTGTTTAATGTTTTTAACCTCTGCTCCACACTCTGTGCTTTTTTCAACGTCACTCGCATAGATTGGAGTTTCTTAATCTGCACCGTGTCTGTGACCCATAGTATTATGTATGTACCATAAGTTGTAAGTGCGGGACAGATCAAGTGGCTTTTTGTCAAATATTGAGTGTTTAGTCATCCCCGTCACTGGCTTTGGTCTTATGGTTGGGCACCTGTTTCAAATGTTACTTTAGCCTTTTGGGTATAACCTTCCATTACGTCAAATCCTAATGTGTTCGGACAGACGTGAAGTTGGTGACTTAGTGGTGATGGCAGATGGCGGAATTTTAAGTCGCGCTCGGTTTGTCGAAATGATTACCTAATTACGAGTATGTTAAATTATAACTCACCACGGTTAATCTCGCATCTTCGAAAACGTTATCTGAATGGCGTGCGTCTACGTTCTTCAGCAATTCCTGAATGTTGTCGGCTAGAGGAGAGCTTCTAGCTGCTGCCAGAGCAACACATGTGGCTATGACCAATAAAAACCCTCCACGTAACATTGTTCACATGCAGCCGGTGACTACTCATTGTGAACAACAATATGTTCTGTCTTTTATAACTAATGCTGAATTAAGATAAAGAATTAAGCTTTGATAAAATTAGTAATCAAAGCTGAAATCTGGCAAGGAGCTACACAAATGACTAAAATTATCACTTATAGATTTTCGTACGTAACCTGTCTCTAAATAATATCTATTGCGCTGTACATGCGTCTTTTAGTATCTTATCGGAGATTCACAGCAGTGGCGGCCATGTTTCCGTACCCGCAGTTTATAAAGGGTGATTTACACATTCATTTGTTCTTCAAGTCCGCTTAAGCAGACGACAATCTCATAGGTTGACCTGCGAGATGCCAAACAAACAAGCAAAAATTAATTTGTTCTTCTTCTATCTTATCGGCACGAACTATTGTATTTATAAATAGCTCTTGCCTTAGTCAAATTCTCATCAACAGGACTGACTGGCAGTCAACCGAACGCTGGCATCTAACCGAAGCGTTTCAGTACCTCAGAGTCGCTACGACAGTGGGACCGTGCGGTGATGCTGGTCGCTGGGTGACAGCTCGTTGACGACTTTTGAAATGCAAGCAAGAAATACAAGATTACAGATGTTCCGCACATCGTTCCCTGATACATTGACGACCACCCGATGGAAGTGACGTGGGTGCGAGTTGATCTCGAACTGCATGCGGTTCACTAGCTTGTCCCGCAGACGTGGTGATGCCGTTACAACGCTGATTAGTGTGCTTTGCAAGATGGATTTCCTTAGAATGAATGCTGAACGGCTCGAGTTGAAGCGATGCCGATCTAGTGAGGAGCTGGTAATGTTATATCCTCCTGACCGTATTTATATCAATCTCTACGGAGACTAGTCACGTACGCAGAACAAATATTTAAAATATAATATATTAAAGTTCACAAGTGTTTGCGCAAATAAATAGATGCGACGGGATGGTAGTCCGGAATCCGACAATAGAACCTTAAACCTCACGCCGAGCAGTCGCGCTTGCAATCACTAGACCAACAGAGCTTATAGTAATAGTGTGATGACACACACCGGTTAGTTTATTTGATACTTAAAAAGAAAACTATTTCAACAATTTGCAAATTCTACCTTTGCCAGCTTTCACGACTGTTTCATGAGCACCTCTAAACACTTCTTTAACATTTATACCTCGTTCGATAGCTGATTAAATGAAGATATCTTCCCTGTAATTTGTAAATGGTGACCAAGTTCATGTGCGCAGATTAATTTTGAAAATCGGTAATTAGTTTCTTGTTGTTTCTTTTAACAGTAAAATATTTTTATTTTCATATTTTTATACACCTGGTTACGTCAAAAGTTTTGTTACAGTAATAACTACCAGACAAAATACTCGTAGCATTGACGGCCATTCAACTTGAGAGTTTAATGGAAAATTATATTTAATGTCGAAAGGGAAAGGACGTGGAAAAAGTTAGTCCCAACACAGACAAAGACTTAATTATATTTAAAAAATGCATAACATGCATGCATAGTCAGCCTATTATGTTCCCACTGCTGGGACACGGGTCTCCTCTCTGTGCGAAGAAGCGGGCCGTAATCCACCACGCGTGCCCAGTGCGGGTTGGTAGATGTCACATGTCTTCGAATTTTTAGTTCTAAGACATGCCGGTTTCCTCACGATATTTTCCTTCACCGTTTAGACAGCAGTGGTGATGAAATAATTTACACAAAGTAAAGCGTCTGGGTCCGACCCTACGACCTACAACACGTAAGTTGCGGCTGTTACCACTGGACCACCACGGCTCCCATTAAAAAAATAGCTGATATTATTTGAAATCCCACCACTTTTTCCATTACTTGGCAAAGCTTTGCAGAAAATATTTTAATTTAAATGATTATTATTTGGATTCATCAAGTCCTGGAGATATTGATGTTGCCAGTTTCGGAAATACTATGATAATTGTTACAGTATTCATAAAAATTAGTAGAACATTCTACAAAAAGAAATATATTTCCACCAAAACATGTCATGTCAAATAGGTTGCCCAGACTTACATAAATGATAAATGATTTATTTTCTGTAAATAGGTTTGTACAAACACTTTTACACGTCAATCATCTTTTAAAAACTAGTTGAGATCGGCGTTTCCTATCTGACTACTCTGAGAAGAAACAACGAAACAAACTCAGAGATCACAGTCTCTTTTAAAGTCCAGACATAATCTTGGTCAGGTCATGTGAAGACCATGTGGATTGACGACTGAAATGGTCTTTTGAGGAAAGAACTACACAGAATGAGTTGACCTGTCCAGTCTGTGCACGCATTTGTCAGATGTCATGCAGTTCAACACAGAACTAAAGGAGCTAAACGATTCGACGAATATTACCAAAGAAAGGACATTTGGGTAGGCCGCATAAATTACTCAAACTGCCAGACCATGATTAAAACTAATAATTTAAAAAAAATGCATTAAAAATCGCATCTGTCCTCGCATGCATTATAAACATGACCTAAAAGTTCAACTCCGGCATCAGTAGTCGAACGACCCTTTGTAAAACCAAACTGTTTTTTATGCAGTAATTTGTGTTTATTAATAAATCTTTGCATTTGATCTAAAATAAGTTTTTCAAAAATTTTACTAAAGGTAGGTAGCACTGAAATAGGTCTATAATTAGTAGGGTCAGATGTGCTACCCGATTTAAACAATGGTATTATTTTACTGTTTTTCATAAGATCAGGAAACTCACCACGGTCAATACAATTATTAAAAATAACAGCTAAAGTAGGTGCTACAATATTTATAATTGACTTAGCAACGTCCACAGAATTACCCCATAGATCTGCGGTCTTTTTAACATTTAATGTTTGAAAGGTTTTAATTATATCTCTACAGGTGACCTATTGGAAATTAAATTCAGAATCACAAACTGGAACGTTTTCTTTAAGTAAAGACTCTGCAGTAGTGGGCGATGAGTTCAGAGATTTAGTAGTCGAAAAGGGAATCTCTGCAAAGAATTTTTCAAAGGCAGCGGCGACTTGAGAATCTGATTTAATTATGTTGCCATCAATATCAAGGCTGAAGTCACTACTTCGGTTGCATACCTTCCCGTTTCGCTATTAATGATATTCCATGTCATTTTAATTACATTACTATTATTTTTAATTTTTGAACTCAAGTAACGTGACTTGGCCATACAACAAACTTTTTTAAATAATTTTGAATAATTCCTAACATATAAATTAAATTCAGCAGTGTTTATACAATTCCGTTCATCATACAACTCATAAAGTCGTTTTCTACTTTTATGTATACCAATGGAAGCCCAGTCACTGAAGGAAGCATTACTTTTAACCGAAAATGTCTTTGGAATGAATGTATTATCAAATTGTGTACAATACATTTTGAAAAAAAGCATTATATTGTTGATTAGAGTCATCATTAGTTGATAAAAGTGGTAAATTACTTAGGAGTTTAGTTTCAAATGTTTCCAAACGATTAGTAGTTTTTGGATTAACAGTGATATCTTTTTTTTTTTTTGTTAATATTTGAAATAGTGACCAACTGTCCGCAATGATCTGAGTCTATTAAGTTAATAATTTCCTTGTGGGTTGGTATAACATCTGTATAAACGTTATCTAGGCATGTGGCACTAGTGGTAGTTATTCTAGTGGGATCCAAAAATTGGTTAGCAAGATTGTATGACTGAAACAAACTTATAATTCTAGTACTTAACCCAGAATTTTCTAACAAATTAACATTAAAATCACCACAAGTGATGATAGACTTATTAGAATTACAGATTTTGTTCAACACTTCATCCATAACCTTTTCAAAACAATCATACAATCCTGAAGGCGGTCTGTACACACTTAATATAATGAACTGCTCCAATTCGATATAGGCTATCAAATTTTTTCTCTCAACAGAGAGGCACACAATATCCTTACGGTCTTTAAATTTGATCTGGTTATTTACTAAAATTAATGAGCCACCATGTATAGCATTTAGTTTGCTGAACGAACTACCAACCTGGTGATTACTAAAATTGAATATAAATATGGTGGCTTTTAAGCCAATGTTCAGTCATACATAGAATATCTATATTGTTACAATTCAGGAATAATTCTACTTCTAAATCTTTGTTTAAAAACCCTTGAATATTTTGATGCACCAGGTTGATACTATTTAATTTATTTACACACACATTTGATTTATGCTTTCCTAAAATTTTTGCAAGAGGTTGCCTCTATTGTCCTTATTTCTAACTTAAATTAAAGTCAATGTCAATAAGTGGTTCCAAATTATTGGCAGAATGGTCTAACATGTCAATGCATTGCTCAAAAGAAGCAAGTTGTTTAGCCAAATTCTTGGCTGTAATAGAAAAAAAAATATGATAGCGACACAGCTATCTGTCTTTTATGATAGTTTGAAAGATAGTACATAATAGTATTATACCTATCTTTTGTCAAATACAAGTTATTACCAACATAATTGTTAGTATCAATTCATTGAAATAGATTATTATTAAATGTCAAATTATGCAATGTCATATTGATTTCAAATCTTAAGTTGTTTTCCTCCTGTGGCAAACTGTTGCTATAAGGGAATTTAAACAACACTATATATCGCTTTCACTGTTTGAAAGTTATGTAATCTACACTCGAGTGCAGCCTAATCGACTCAACCCCCAAGCGCGCATACATGGCCGGTTTTCTCAAATATGGCGAATCTGATATTAAAAAAGCGTAAATCAATCAATCATGATCATTGGTACGATGTTTTTTTAAAAATTGAGGTTCCAATGAAAATACAGGAAAACATGCTATATCAAGCAACCATGATAATTGGTACGATGTTTTTTTAAATGTCGAGGAGGGAAAACATGCTATCCACGGTACGAGTTGCACGTTGCGAGCGCCTATAAAACCACCCATAACTGAAATTTCCTTACCAGGATTGGCTTCGTGGTGCCTACATAAGCCTGTCCTAAGTGCCGAATAGTCTTGTGCCGCACGGACCGCTATTATTTTAACAGTTTTTCTTGTTTTTGCACAGGTTCCAGCCGGCACCAGAGCGAACACAGAGGGAGCTCCGCTCAGAGGGAGCGCTGCTCGGTGAGAAATCAACGGTGCGGTCGAGAACACCACGCCCCAAGGATGCCGAAGCCCGGCACGCACGGCTCATTGGGCCGCGATGCCGGATCCCCGGAGACACACCTGGCGATGGACAGGACGACGTCGCTGCCAAATATGGCAACGACGTCGTGTCATCTAAATAAGATTTTACTAAACTGAGCACCAGTTTACCTAGTCCGTAATGCTCAAGTTTTAAGAGCAAGGTTTCGTGATAAACGCAGTCAAATGTCTTGGAAGGTTTACAAACTATGTCATCTTGCGCCTCCTCCCACGTTGTAAATATGTGTTGTAACGGTTTACGGCCCACGGTGGCATCTGAATTCATCTTCGCCAACATCTTATATATTAGGCAAAATATACACATATACACTAAAAACTGTGATTTTCACAATGTTGACACCAGAAATAATAACAAAGTACGTGCTCTCTTTCACCGGCTTCATAAGGTTCATTACTCATTTGTTGGCCTTGGTATAACCTATCATAACAAGCTCTTCTTTACTAGATTTACGTTTTAATGCGTTTAAGACCCAAGTAAAATCCAACAATTGTTCAAATCGATATTTTTCCTTTAAAGACTACTTAAACGATAAGAACAGTTGCTCGCTGAGATTAATTCAAGACAATGTTCATGTTCTTTCTCCAGAATCAAATTTAAGAACTCATATACCCTGTCAGTTGGTAGACAGGGTATATGAGTTCATTTTTTTTATTTTTATTTTACTGTATTAGTCAATTATTTTGTTATCTTCATTTTTAACTGACATGATCACATTACAATGTTTTTAATGAGCTGTAATGCAATATGTGGTTAGCTAGCGACCTCGACAATTGATAATATTATTCTTGCCTGAGCAACCGGCAGCAAGTTCGTCATGCTCCCTTAGATGTCACTGCTTGCGGTAACCTTGGGGGTCGGGTTGCCTCCTTCCCTCAAATATGGCGAGAGAGGTGTAGCGTTGAGATCAACAAAAACGCACATCACTAGTTACGGTTTACGAGAGTAGGTACCAACCCTAAATCTTTCAAATTCTCACCACGTCACTCGATGTCGTGGTATGGATTGGGCTATAACTTTCCCTGCTGGACGCCTAACGTTCCCGAGGATTGACTTGTGGTCGACCCGCAAGCTTCTCCTACAGAGTATTTCTTTTATTTTGTGGTTAAGTTCAGACCCCTCTTTTCCAGTGGGCACTTTGGGCAAGTGCCCAGGGCCCCGCGATCGATAGGGGCCCCCCTCAGATCAAATTCAAAGTCCCTAGTTCCTGTCAGATCACCAAACGATATCCAATATTTATTACCAAAACACTAATATACCTAATTCGAAGAAGTCGAACCTAAATTACTGACAACAATACCAACTTACTAGCTTTTACATGCGCGAAGCTATTCTACTCTCGCCCAAAAATTAGGCTTTCCGACTTCAGCATGCTTAGATAAATTTAGCTATATAATGGTGTATACTAAGCACATACACATTATAAAGAAAAATCATTAGTAGTACACTCATCAGTGTGACTCGCTCCATTTAAATTGAGCGAACGAAGCGAAGCATGAAGCTCCAAGTTTGAATTAACCAATTAATTTAATTGAGAAATTACATAGAAAATTGAAACAAAATTTGTTTGACTTTATAAATAAGGAGATGGTGGAATGGAATCCCATACAACTTTGGCCCTGGTTTGAACATCGATGTCCAAAAATAATTTATGCCACATTAGTTAGGTATATAAATGCTACTAATAGGTACATATTTTATTTAATTACAATGAGTTTTAATCAAACAATGGAGTTTGTGTTCTGATAGTTTTTTTTTGAGAACTTCGATTCACATTGAGGTTTTTTAATTTAAATGAAGACTTTTTTATTATTATTTCCGTATATTTTACATATAAACACCACCTTTGTACCATGTGCATTCATTAAACTTAGTAGTTGTACATGCTACTGGGTGTTTATCGGAGGCAACAAAGTTTTTTGAAGTGGTTCAGAAAATGAACAACTTTTTTTCGGGCTCTACTCGTCGAAGGAATATATTGACAGAACATTTAGGTTAAAAAATGTAGTTAAAAGTCTTTCACAAACCAGATGGTCAGCCCGAGCAGATACAGTAAGCGCCTTGCATGAAGGTCATGAACAAGTTATAGAAGTGTTGATATCCATCGCAAAAGATACAGAACGGGCACGAGAAACTAGAGACGAACGAAGCCCTGAGTCTGTCCAGAAAAATGGAAAAATTAGAATATGTTTTACTAACTGAAATTTGGAACTGTATATTGGAAAGAATAGATAAAATAAGTAATTATCTTCAGAAAGAAACAATAACACTGGACGTTGCAACTAGTATGTTTACTTCACTTGATGATTTTATTATTATCCTTGGGGATAAATTTGTTTGGGCACGCCACAATAGCCGCGGTAAGTCCCCTCTTTGAGGAGTGGTTGGAGAGGCGCCACGGCGTCCTCACCTTCCGCCTGACACAGGTCCTCACCGGACACGGTTGTTTCGGGAGGTTCTTGTTTCGCATAAGGCGGGAGGAAACGCCCGGGTGTCACCATTGTGTGGATCGCCCGGAGGACACGGTGGAGCATACGGTGGAGGTCTGCCCAGCTTGGCGGAGCATTACAAGTGTCCTCGCGGAGGCGATCGGCGGCGGCGATCTCTCGCGTCCGGCCCTGGTCCAGGCCATGGTACGGAGCGAGAGGGAATAGAAAGCCGTCACCTCCTTCTGCGAAGCAGTTATGCTTGCGAAGGAGGAGGCGGAGCGCGTGAGGGAGAGAGCCTCGCGCCCTCACGCCTCTAGTCGCCGCAGGAGAATCCCTGGGCGTCGGGAGTCTCCTGCGGATTCCCGGCCACCGTAGGCGCGGGCTTGCGGACGGCGAGCAATGGGTAGCTCGCCGTCCGATAGGGACCAGGCCCGGGTCGACGGCGTGTCGTGTTCCACGCGCGCCTCAAAGAGATGTCAGCACAAAATCACGGGGTCCGATAGGGCCGACACCTCAGGGTCGTGGGTAATTCGAAAGAGTAACCGTGGCCCTGGCACAGGCAACTGAAGGACACGGGTGGGTTTTAGTCAGTAAAAGTCTGACACGCCCTCCCGCTCCAACCAGAGCGGTAGAAGTCCTCAGCCATCAAAAAAACTCAAGCCATCAAAAAAACTCTGGAGAGAAGAAGTTCTCTCCAGAGTTTTTTTGATGGCTCTGTGCCGTCAGTCCAACTGAATAGAAGAGAGAAATTTAAAAATAGAAACCTTTCTTCCCATAATTGATACCTTCAGCGTTCATTTAAAACAGCGATTAAGTTCGTATCAGAATGTCAGTAAACGTTTTTATTTATTTTTCGCTTGAAAACTCTGAATTCTGAAGAGTTGAGACAAAGATGCAAAGAATATGCTGAATTTTATTATGAAGATGTTAATGAGAAAGAGTTAGAAATAGAATGTTTGCATTTAACAGAAAACTTGAAAATTGTTGACAGTGAAAGTAAGGATTGTATTTTAAAAATATATCAAATTTTGAAAGAAAACAAAATTGAAGACACATTTCCAAATGTAGAAATCGCATTTAGAATCTTTGTATAGCATGGTGGTATGGATGGCTCCTTCTCCAAACCGACCGGCCTAGAGAAGGATAGCGGCGTCTCATGGTTCGCGTACTCGCTACCAGCGGACAAGAACTTGAAGATCGCCATTCGGGGCCTGCCGGCAGACACGGACCCGGAGGAGATTGAGGAGGAGCTCCACACGCTGGGATACCAGCCGGAGTATGTGCGTCACATCAAAGACACCGGACGCCCGGGCCATTTATGACACCACGACGTTTATGTTGATGCGTGGTGTCAAAATAGAGGCTTGGCGCTGAAAACGTGGGCCCGCCCAGTGCCACCGATGCCAGCAATTCAGACACAGCTCGCATCAGTGTCACCGCCCGCTCGCTTGCGTGCGCTGCGGAGAAGTACACGCGGCGAGAGAATTCCCTCGCCCGCGGGAGGAACCGGCCACCTGCGCGAACTGCGGTGGCCCGCATCCCGCGAGCAACATCAAGTGTCCGGTATTTCAGAATGAAATCCGGAACAAGCGAGCGGGGACTGCAGCCATAACGGCCACATCGCGCCGGCCCAAAGTGGCTGCTGAGAGGCCGCAAGAGATGCAAGAAGAGGCCCAGGGCACGACGCCTATGGCGGCGGCAAACGGGCCCACAGACAAAACGGCTACCTCCTCCAGGCGGAGGAAAAATAAGAAACGAGGGGGTAAGGATAAAGGGAAGAAACCTACACCACCCCCAGCGACCACAGAGATTCCAAGGACCGCCCCTGCCTCAGGTGGGGCGCAGGCTGTAACTAAGGAGGTTTGTAAGTCAACACCTACTGCTAGCGCCGGCACAGCGCCGCTGCAAACGGGTGAAACTGCACAGCAACTAAGCTTCCCGAGAGTGACGAGTGGCGGCGCTACCGGCGCCAAATCAGCCACAATAAAAAGTGAGTTTACAGCTTGCGGCATTAAACTTCTAATGGACCTTATAAAGGCCATCAGGCAGGGCCAAGATGTTGAGACAGTCATCCTGGATGGCCTGGCCACACTATTAACCCTGTACCATGGCTAGGCCACTCAGAGAGATCCACTGAAATGCCCGCGGCCTTCGGAACAAGGTCGGACCCGCCGCCATCTCCTTCGGGAACAAGACATTGACGTGGCGCTAATAAGCGAGACGCTCCTGGGACCTGAAGACAGGATTAGGTTCCCGGGATACATCGCTTATAGGAAGGACGAAAGGTAGGCTCACGTGCGATACCGTGGTCTGGCAGTATTGGTGAGACGAAGAGTCATCCATCAGGAAATCCCCTCGACGACACTCAACTCTTTTTACGCGCTGGGTGTGCAGCTAGCCGGCGAGGATATAAGCATATATGCGTGTTACAAGCCGCCCGCGGCCCACTTGGACCTTACCGAGCTGCGGGCGCTTGTAAACAGTTGATGGCATAAGTGTTTATGGCTTTTATGGTGTTTCGAGCGTTTATTTGTGTATGACATATTGTTTTTAACCTGTGTTTAAATTGTTTAGTAAGTGTAGCTTTAATTTCCTTGTGAAGCAGCTGTTTAGCCTGTATGTAACCTAAATATTTATAAGTCCCGTTTTCGTCTAATGATTCTATGGTGTCACCAGTCTGCATGACTGTGAATGACTGTGAATAAGTTTTGCCCGCTCTAATTGAATTAATTTTACATTTGTCAATCCCAAACTCCATAGCAATATCATTTGAAATTTTTTCAGTAGCATTTGCTAGTTCATATAAGTCGTCTGGTGATGATGCGTACAATTTGATATCGTCCATTTAGAGCAGGTGGTTTATTTTAAAATTTTGCTGGTCAGTCAGTATGTCAGTCGTCGTCTCACTATATTGAAGTTGATACCCGGGCTTTAAGGCATTGAGTTTATTTGAAAGCGGATTTAATGCGAGACAGAACCACAGTGGGCTGAGTGAGTCTCCTTGGAATATCCCTTGGTGGATCTTAATGTGTTCTGTCTCAACTATTCCTGTAGATGTGTTCAGGAATAATCGCGTCTTGCCATTTCTCTATTATATTACCTAAAAAGTTGTTGAGTTGTGGGTGTATCTTGTATACATTCAAAACTTTAAGTAACCACGAGTGTGGTACTGAATCGTATGCTTTCCTATAATCAATATACATAGAACATAAATCTTTCTTAGTACGTTGGACATGTTTAAGTATTACTGCATCTATTGTTAACTGTTCTTAACCTTGGCTGAACTACGTAATTGGCCTATATTTTGCTGGATTAGATGTGTCATTAGGGTCTTTCGGAAGCATGTATGTCTTGCCTTCAGTAATGTATGACGGAATAATAGATGGGTTTTTTATAAAATCGTTAATATAGTTATAGAGGTGCGGGTGTACGTGTGTGAATTTTTTGTACCAATAGTTGTGTATGTGATCAGAGCCTGGTGCTTTCCAATTGTGTACCTTTTTAAGAACATCATGGAAAGTTTCTACCTCAACCTGTTCAAAACTCATCGCATCAACGTTTATCTGATAGGCCTCCTCTTCTTTGATCCATTCTGCTTCAGTATTGTGACAGACTGGATTTTCCCATATTCCTGCCCAGAATTGCTGCAACTCGTCTGTGGCCGGCCACGTTGTATGTGTGTTATGGTTCGGTGTAGTGTGGTTCATTGTTGATGCCTTTAGTTTTAGGTAAAATAATTTTTCGTTATTTCTAAATTGGTTATTTTGTGTTTTACGGAGTGTGCATTTAGTGTATCTATCTAGTCTGCTTTTAACAACTGTTAGTTTTTGTTTAAGAGTGTCTAGAAAGTGTGTAAGGTGTGTGTTAGGATCTTTATGTGATGTATGCGTTTTGTAGTCTCTTAATATTCTGTTTACTTTTTTCTTTAGTTTTCTGCTCCTATGGCCTTGCATGTAATATGATAATCTTCCGATTTTGGTTCTGATAACTTCTTTTTTGTGGTCTAACCTTTTTTTCCATTTAGGCTTTCGTTCAGGAGGTGTCAGTGAAATTTCACTACCGTTGGCCTTAGCAGCTGTCCACGCAGCGCAGTATATCATGGTCTGAAGATGATTGAATTCTGTATCTCTGGTAACTGGTTCTGGTAAAATAACTCTGTCAATATAACTAACTATATTCGCTAACCTTTTTGATGATTTTTGCATGGATATGTAACTCCTCTCAGTAGGTTTGGTGTCTCTGTAATACTGCAGTGTTTCTAAGAATATTTTATCTATTTCAAGGTTTCTTTCTTGGCTAGTTTGTGTATTAAGGTGTACGGGGTGTTCTGACTCTATATCATTGAGTTTATCGACTTCCGTTTCTACTCCAATTTGTTGCATTTGTGACGTCTCTATATTTTCTATATTCATATTAAATGTATTCGTATATGGTTGTAAATGCAAATTTTCTATATTTGATCTTACACTATCAGATTGCCAATGAAAACAGTCTGCCTCGAGTAATTCTTTCTCTACTATTCTATTGTTTTTAGTATCTGGAGTCGTGTTTCTGAAATCATCCTATTATTAACTATTACTCTTTTTTGGTCTGATATGCGCTGTTCTGATATATGTGACAAATGAGGGAAACATTCACTGAATTTTTCTTTTAAATTTTACCGCCAAACTGTCATATCCGTCTCCATTTTTGTTGCCCTAAAATAAAATTTCATAAGTGTTTCATTGAGGTCGTTGGACCATTTCATCCTGCGTTTAGGTTCTGATTGTGAGTGCGGTTGTGTGTTGGTTTGAAATGAAAGAATCTCCTGTGGTGTCTGGAGCTGTAGTTGCAAGTCATTATTAGATGTTTGTAAACTATTTCTTACTTCTAGCCTAATTGAATCGAGTGTAGAGGAAGGTAACAACTTTTTGGACACTATTGCTCAACTTTGATCGCCAATTCTTTGCTAGAGACTTTCATGTTTGGGAATTTTTCTATGAATTTTTGATGTAATGATGTTAAGTATGCATTCATGTCAGATTCTAAGTTTCTGATAAGGTAGGTACGCCAAATGTATTCGTTCATTTCTTTACTCCATTTTTTTCGCGTATTTTTTAAGACAGCAGCGGGTGAAGGGTTATTGGCTAAATTAGCCTCCGACACAACATCTACTGACTTTAGTGATGATGCTGATGATGATCTTGATGAACGTGATAGGTGTTGATGATGCAATTGATGAGAATAAGGACCTTGGAGAGGCTGGTGATGAAACCGGTGATGTTTTATCATCTACAGAAGGCATATTTGCCTGGACACTTTTTTTTGTTTACGATCTTGTTATCATAATAAGTCCCACGAGTAGCTAGGGACTAACTAAGTCGACCACAGCAGAGCCCTGCGTTCACTGTGGTAAGGGTAGGTAAAACTGGAGGTCCCCTATTATCCAGAGTTAGCACACTAGCGTCTAGCGCGATCCCCTAGCCATGCAGCCCTCGGCGTGTGCGACCTTGGCTTGGATTGTATCTCTTTTGGTCTGGCCCCTCACCCTAGATCTGCGCCGGCTACACTAAACACTACCGGTACAGACCTAAGGATCATTAGAGCGCGCAAGCCCCACCACGACGTCAACGTAGACATACGGCGATGGGGTTATTATTATTATTACAGGCATTTGTAACAAGAGAATCGGCACCATTGACAGGCGAATATTGGTATTTTAATCACAGATTACAGAAAAAGTGTGAAACCATGACTCCAGACTCCAGCACGCGTAGCGTGACCACCATAGAAATAAGTTTTGTCGACGGAAGAATAAACAAAATGACTGATGAATAAAATAAATCTGTCTTTTTGTCTGTTTTAGCCATCATTTTGTCCATTCTTCCGTCGATAAAAGTTGGTGATGCTACCTGTGCAGAGCTAGGTTAGAGTAGGTACCTGTATTTCAGGAGCCAATGACAAATTCAAATTGACAATGTGTGCGGTTGTCGGTACCTTTATCTACACCACCATAAAATTAAAAAGTACCTTCCTATGCCTGAACACATTAATTAAATTGAGGTTGTGCTGTGCTATTGCTTTTTACTTTGAGCCCGCGCGCACTAGCGATTTAAGTTGGCCGATAGTTCAGTCGCAATCGTACAACGATTATGCTCAAACTGTCGCTCGAAAGTTTAGTCTCCTGGTGGTGCGCGCACTACACGATTGAATTCGGCCGACAGTCCGTTAGTAGTCGAGCAGGCAGACTGAAAATGATTCCGAAATCAGTAGTAATATGTGCAATTTTAGCAAGGAGGAAAAAATGAAAAAAAAGAAAATCTAATCAGTTTTGGGTTCATCCATTGAATAGTAATAGATTCATACATGGAAAATTTTATACCCGCCATCATAAACTATTAAATTTTCCGAAAAAGTTTTTCGACTATTATAGAATAAGTTTACAAAGTTTTGAAGAGCTTGTATCAATCGTCGGGCCACTAATAAAAAAGAAGATACACGGCTACGCCTTGCTGTTCCTGTGGAGGAGAGACTAAGCGTGACGTTAAGGTAAGTAAGAAAACAGTTTGCATAGTTAAAACATGTTTATTATCTTTTAATAGAAAATTATAAATTTTACTACAAACAACACTTAGAAATTAGTAATGATCATCAAGTAATTATCATTTGTTTTCTTTTTTGGTCTCCGCGTACTATATTACAAATCAAACATTTGTGGAGAAGGGGTAAAACTGGACAAGTACGACTGAGCCGTGTCACTAGGATCTCTGGAATGACCTGTACCCTAATTGCGTAATACGAGTACACACAATCGAAATCTGAATCGTTTTGTAACAGATTGTTAATCTATTGATTCATAAGTTCGATAAAAAATCTGCTCAACAATGTGAATAACACAATGAATGTTGTTGAACTGTCAAAATACAACAGAGTAGTAGTAATCGTTCACGAAAATGTGTTGCGCAATTAGGCCGCTGGTTGTTGATTTTGTACTGGATTTAGACTTGTCTGCATATTAGGAGGAACTATAAGGAAGGGGGTGGATTGTTGTAAATTAAAATTCTGTTGTCTCATGATTCCGATTTGTTTGAAAACTGTCAAAATTTGTATTTTTGCTTCCAACTTCTGATCTGCAGATGGTTCTCTTAACGAAGGAACAATAGACATGGCAAAGTTATAATCTTCATGTGCAAGTATTCTTCAATGCATTTAATAATGCTTCATCGACTTCTGAGTTTGATGTGGTTTTATTTTTTTCTCTTTTTTGGGGTGGATGTTCCTGTTCGTCTGACAATGACGTTATCCTCCGTATCATTGTCTGCATCTGTAGTCGTCGTCAAATCAATATTGCTTTCTGTGGGCCTCGATTGACAGACGGCAAAAGAAATAGTAAATGTTGGAAATAAATGTATTACCGTCTGTTCTCGGCAGCTTGACCAGATTTTAAATTTTTTTGTGCATTGAGTTCCCTTTTGAAACAAGTTCTAAAAAATAACCATTTTTTTGCACTTCATGACCTGAAACAAATTAAGAAATAATGTTGTTATTATTATTTACTTACAGATATTTAACCACAGGAAGCAGTTTTCACGCACTATCCGATGATTACCTTCTTGGCGTTACTACAATAAGAGAAATCGTACTGGATACATGCGAACAGCTGTGGAACGCTCTTCAACCCTTATAGATGGCTAACAAACAAAAACAATCAACGAACGAATTTCCCAAACGTGATAGGAGCAATCGATGGCAAACATATCCGAATAGTTAAACCACAGCATTCCGGATTCTTTCTATTCATTTTATAATTATATAAAGTTTTTTCGTGCGTATGGCGTGGACTGACGTAATCTAAAATTTGTATATATTGATGTGGGAGCCTTTGGTACCTCAAGCGATTCAGAAATATTGAAATCATCCAATATGGGTAAACGACTAATAGCCAATCAACTAGATATTCCAGACGGAAGACATCTTCCTAATGACGAAAACGGAAGGGTTATCCCATTTACATAAATTGGGATAACCCTTCCGTTTTCGTCATTAGTTAGTTAGGTTGGTGATGAAGCGTTCGGACTTTCAAGCAAAATTTTACGGCCATATGCAAAAAGAAATTTGAACTATACGAAACGAATTTTCAATTACCGGCACACTAAAGCGCGTCGGATTGTTGAACGTTTGGAATTTTAGCCAATAAATGGCGTGTTTTTACCGGCCAATCAATGTAAATATAGATTTCGGTGTGAAAATAATAAAAGCATGTTGTATCTTACACAATTTCGTTCGTGTTAAAGATGGAATCCGAATTTAGGAAACGTTTTATAAGTGTCCCTTGTCTAACTTTAGAACAAGGAATAACATGAGTGGGTTGAATGTTCGACAGTATCATCATACTTTGTTACTCCACAGGGCAGTGTTCCATTTCCATATGATAAAGTGTAAATATCAATTATATATGACTTAACCTAATTATAATGTATTTAAACGTTAAATAAATACAATTTGATTACTTACCTTGTTTTCTTCTTTCTTCACTAGTAAGTTCCAACCAGTTTGGTACAACTGCCTTGCAAACTTCTTCCCATAATGATTTTTTCAAATTGGCGTCAGCATATTCCATAAGAGATTTTTTATTCAAAGCCGGCCGCTTCTCTACTTCTTCTATTAATTTCGTAGTTTCCCCACTCGATATCAATGACATTGTGTAACTAATCGTCACCTATTTCCCGCACTATGAATCGAATCGACTGAAAAGTGCGCGCACGCACATACTGCGTCATACCGTATATATATAAAAGTACTCTGTGCGTCTTAATGAACATGATTCAAAGTATTTATAATGCGTACCCGGACATTACGCAAGCCCTGATGTCCTTCACCAATCAACCCAACCCTAATAATGGATAAAGCTATCCTCGCGAGAACGAAACCCCGATCCCTAAAGCTAGGTTATTTCAATGCCAACGGCATCCTGCGACAACGCGCTGAAATCAGCAAGTTCCTCCGCGACCACCACATCGACATCCTCCTTGTTCAGGAAACGTTCCTTAAACCGAGTTACCGAAATCCGTCAATTGCAAAATATCGTGCAGTTCGCAATGACAGGCGCCTAGCCATAAGTGCGGTACCCTTATCTACTACAAAAAGGAGCTTTACTGCATTCCCATTGACCCTTCCACACTTTCACGATTGGAAGTGTCTTGCTGTCGGCTTGGCATGTCAGGTCATCAACCGATCACCATAGTGTCGGCCTACCTTCCCCCCATTAATACTTCGGAGAATTTCCAACTCCTTACTGAAGATCTTTCTGTCCTATTTAGTCTGAGTGACTCCGTTATCATAGCAGGTGATCTCAACGCAAAACATCCCTCCTGGAATAGCACCAGGACCTCTTCCAGAGGGAGACACTTGTTCAACCTCTCCTCCTCTCAGAATTTCGATTTCATCGCGCCGATGACTCCCACTCACTTTCCCCCCGATCCCAATCACACCGCCGACGTGCTCGACGTGGCGCTCCTACAGAACGTCAACCTACGGTTGGACTCTATAGAAGTGGTACAAGAGCTCGCTTCTGATCACCGTCCAGTAGTCAATAAACTGGTCCCCCGCTTAGGTCTGCCCGACTCCACCCAACCCCCTCCCACCAAAGTGGTAACGGAGTGGAGGATAGTAAGCGATCGCTTAAAATCCACCGCGTCCCCCCACTTGGACCCAATCCCCGATCATTTTGACTCTATCGCTGACACGACGGCCGCGATCGACTCATTTACAGCTCACGTACAATCAGTCCTGAACGATTGTTCAAGGGAAATTCCAGTGACGGAGGACCGTCGCTGGAAGTTGCCGGACGATGTACGCGAACTGTTGAATGAGAAGAACGCGGCTGTCCGTGCCTACAGCAACTTCCGCTGCGACGCGAACAAAGCCCGTATGCGTTACTTACAGCGTACTGTAAGAACACGCATAAAGGAGCTGCGTACCGCCGGCTGAGACAAGATGCTGAGCGAACTAGAGCCCACCCACCTAGCCTTCTGGCAACTCCAGAGGAAACTTAGATCCGGAGAAATAGTCTCCATGCCCCCTCTGATCCGTCCCGACAACACCATCGCCTTCGATGATGTCAACAAGGCCGAGCTTCTAGCCGACAGTCTAGAAGCCCAATGTTCGCCTAGCTCTCAACCAGTAGACCAAGCTCACCTCTCTGAGGTCGACGCTGAAATCGAACATAGAGCCTCCCTCCCTCCCGTCGAAGACCCAGAGTATCCACTGCCCCCCGTTACGCCCGACGAAGTGCACGACCTCATCAAAGGTCTTAAGGCTCGTAAAGCCCCCGGCTCCAGATGGAATCACCAATAGGGTATTCCAACTTTTCCCTGCCCACCTGATAATGCTACTGACCACCTTCTTCAATGGTGCTCTGAGCAATAACATCTTCCCACAGGCATTCAAAGAAGCCACCGTCATCGGTATCCCGAAGCTCGGCAATCCAAAGTCGGAGCCTACTAGTTACCGCCCCATCAGTCTCCTCAATGTCCTCGGCAAAATCTATGAGAGGCTTATTTATAAGCGTCTCAGAGACTACGCCGAGACAAAGGGCCTCATCCCCAACGAATAGTTTGGTTTTAGAACCCAACACTCGTGAGTACAACAGGTCCACCGTATAGTCGAACACATCAACTTCGGTTTCCAACGAGGTTTGATGACCGGTGCTGTCTTCTTCGACATAGCGAAAGCGTTCGACAAAGTCTGGCACAACGGCTTATTATATAAGCTGTACCAACTCGGCGTGCCAGATCGTCTCGTGCTCATCTTACGGGACTTTTTATCGAACCGCACCTTCCGTTATCGCATCGAAGGAGCGCTATCCTCCCCCCACCCTATTCGCGCAGGAGTCCCTCAGGGCTCTGTGATCTCTCCTCTAGCATTCGCGCTATTCACCAGCGACATGCCCAAGTGCAGAAAGGCGCAGTTGGCCCTGTTCGCAGACGACACGGCAATCTACTACACCGGCCGTGATGAAAATTCGATAGCTCGTTTAGGAAGACTTTGGTTCAGTAGAAGGTGGAAGAAATACTCGTTGTCGATGAATGAATGTGAATAATTTATTATGAAAATAATGCGAATTTTATACTATTTTACAAACTAAAATCTACCAATAAAAACTTGTACATTAAATTAAATAAAACGTTTGCAAAAACTTAGCAAATAGGATTGCGTTATTTCGTCCAATCACATCACAGCACACTGTTGTCGTAATGAATCCGCGAGGTAGCGCCTGTGTGCTCGCGGCTGCGACTTGGCGGGCTCTCCGAAGGGATAAATATAGGTGCCTCGTAGTTCGCGATTCTCCGCCCGATCATGACCTATGCCAGTGCAGTCTTCGCACACGCCAAGCTTGTTCACTTGGATTTGGAGAATGCGAGTGTAGCCACCACTCATCACAGCACCTTACCACGTTTTGACCATCAGTTAAAGAAACACAGAAGCCAACAGTTATGAAAAGAACTGACACAACGTTTTGACATCCGTTAAAGAAATAGGAGCTGCAGAGGCCACACGCCGACGACGTGATCTCCAGGATACTCCAGTCTTCGTCACACGAGGCACGTCTGCAATCCACAGTTCCCAACACGAATCTTCATTCGACGGCGGCCGCTCTGCAAAGGAATCGCGAATCCCGACGTAATTGTCCCCCCCGACCCTTGCTCGACGAAGTGCCAGCCCGCGCCGCAGCTGAGCCTGTAGCTTTAAATTCCCCGATTAATAATAATCAACTAAACTTGATCCAGCCTGTCCCATCTTGCTGTCCTCCCGTCAGCGACGCCCTAAGCCGAGGTCCGTACCCCACAGGGGGTGCCCTTAGCGAGCGTTCGCTTAATAATATAAGTAGTTTTACGCCCCTGGCTGGAGGCTTTGAGTCCGCTTAAGGCAGCCACAGGATAGTCCGGTTAAGTAGTCACGACCTCTCAAGGTCAACTACGAGATGCCATACACAAAAAAAAAAAAAAAAAAGTTCGCGATTCCTTTGCAGAGCGGCCGCCGTCGAATGAAGATTCGTGTTGGGAACTGTGGATTGCAGACGTGCCTCGTGTGACGAAGACTGGAGTATCCTGGAGATCACGTCGTCGGCGTGTGGCCTCTGCAGCTCCTATTTCTTTAACGGATGTCAAAACGTTGTGTCAGTTCTTTTCATAACTGTTGGCTTCTGTGTTTCTTTAACTGATGGTCAAAACGTGGTAAGGTGCTGTGATGAGTGGTGGCTACACTCGCATTCTCCAAATCCAAGTGAACAAGCTTGGCGTGTGCGAAGACTGCACTGGCATAGGTCATGATCGGGCGGAGAATCGCGAACTACGAGGCACCTATATTTATCCCTTCGGAGAGCCCGCCAAGTCGCAGCCGCGAGCACACAGGCGCTACCTCGCGGATTCATTACGACAACAGTGTGCTGTGATGTGATTGGACGAAATAACGCAATCCTATTTGCTAAGTTTTTGCAAACGTTTTATTTAATTTAATGTACAAGTTTTTATTGGTAGATTTTAGTTTGTAAAATAGTATAAAATTCGCATTATTTTCATAATAAATTATTCACATTCATTCATCGACAACGAGTATTTCTTCCACCTTCTACTGAACCAAAGTCTTCCTAAACGAGCTATCGAATTTTCATCACGGCCGGTGTAGTAGATTGCCGTGTCGTCTGCGAACAGGGCCAACTGCGCCTTTCTGCACTTGGGCATGTCGCTGGTGAATAGCGCGAATGCTAGAGGAGAGATCACAGAGCCCTGAGGGACTCCTGCGCGAATAGGGTGGGGGGAGGATAGCGCTCCTTCGATGCGATAACGGAAGGTGCGGTTCGATAAAAAGTCCCGTAAGATGAGCACGAGACGATCTGGCACGCCGAGTTGGTACAGCTTATATAATAAGCCGTTGTGCCAGACTTTGTCGAACGCTTTCGCTATGTCGAAGAAGACAGCACCGGTCATCAAACCTCGTTGGAAACCGAAGTTGATGTGTTCGACTATACGGTGGACCTGTTGTACTCACGAGTGTTGGGTTCTAAAACCAAACTATTCGTTGGGGATGAGGCCCTTTGTCTCGGCGTAGTCTCTGAGACGCTTATAAATAAGCCTCTCATAGATTTTGCCGAGGACATTGAGGAGACTGATGGGGCGGTAACTAGTAGGCTCCGACTTTGGATTGCCGAGCTTCGGGATACCGATGACGGTGGCTTCTTTGAATGCCTGTGGGAAGATGTTATTGCTCAGAGCACCATTGAAGAAGGTGGTCAGTAGCATTATCAGGTGGGCAGGGAAAAGTTGGAATACCCTATTGGTGATTCCATCTGGAGCCGGGGGCTTTACGAGCCTTAAGACCTTTGATGAGGTCGTGCACTTCGTCGGGCGTAACGGGGGGCAGTGGATACTCTGGGTCTTCGACGGGAGGGAGGGAGGCTCTATGTTCGATTTCAGCGTCGACCTCAGAGAGGTGAGCTTGGTCTACTGGTTGAGAGCTAGGCGAACATTGGGCTTCTAGACTGTCGGCTAGAAGCTCGGCCTTGTTGACATCATCGAAGGCGATGGTGTTGTCGGGACGGATCAGAGGGGGCATGGAGACTATTTCTCCGGATCTAAGTTTCCTCTGGAGTTGCCAGAAGGCTAGGTGGGTGGGCTCTAGTTCGCTCAGCATCTTGTCTCAGCCGGCGGTACGCAGCTCCTTTATGCGTGTTCTTACAGTACGCTGTAAGTAACGCATACGGGCTTTGTTCGCGTCGCAGCGGAAGTTGCTGTAGGCACGGACAGCCGCGTTCTTCTCATTCAACAGTTCGCGTACATCGTCCGGCAACTTCCAGCGACGGTCCTCCGTCACTGGAATTTCCCTTGAACAATCGTTCAGGACTGATTGTACGTGAGCTGTAAATGAGTCGATCGCGGCCGTCGTGTCAGCGATAGAGTCAAAATGATCGGGGATTGGGTCCAAGTGGGGGGACGCGGTGGATTTTAAGCGATCGCTTACTATCCTCCACTCCGTTACCACTTTGGTGGGAGGGGGTTGGGTGGAGTCGGGCAGACCTAAGCGGGGGACCAGTTTATTGACTACTGGACGGTGATCAGAAGCGAGCTCTTGTACCACTTCTATAGAGTCCAACCGTAGGTTGACGTTCTGTAGGAGCGCCACGTCGAGCACGTCGGCGGTGTGATTGGGATCGGGGGGAAAGTGAGTGGGAGTCATCGGCGCGATGAAATCGAAATTCTGAGAGGAGGAGAGGTTGAACAAGTGTCTCCCTCTGGAAGAGGTCCTGGTGCTATTCCAGGAGGGATGTTTTGCGTTGAGATCACCTGCTATGATAACGGAGTCACTCAGACTAAATAGGACAGAAAGATCTTCAGTAAGGAGTTGGAAATTCTCCGAAGTATTAATGGGGGGAAGGTAGGCCGACACTATGGTGATCGGTTGATGACCTGACATGCCAAGCCGACAGCAAGACACTTCCAATCGTGAAAGTGTGGAAGGGTCAATGGGAATGCAGTAAAGCTCCTTTTTGTAGTAGATAAGGGTACCGCACTTATGGCTAGGCGCCTGTCATTGCGAACTGCACGATATTTTGCAATTGACGGATTTCGGTAACTCGGTTTAAGGAACGTTTCCTGAACAAGGAGGATGTCGATGTGGTGGTCGCGGAGGAACTTGCTGATTTCAGCGCGTTGTCGCAGGATGCCGTTGGCATTGAAATAACCTAGCTTTAGGGATCGGGGTTTCGTTCTCGCGAGGATAGCTTTATCCATTATTAGGGTTGGGTTGATTGGTGAAGGACATCAGGGCTTGCGTAATGTCCGGGTACGCATTATAAATACTTTGAATCATGTTCATTAAGACGCACAGAGTACTTTTATATATATACGGTATGACGCAGTATGTGCGTGCGCGCACTTTTCAGTCGATTCGATTCATAGTGCGGGAAATAGGTGACGATTAGTTACACAATGTCATTGATATCGAGTGGGGAAACTACGAAATTAATAGAAGAAGTAGAGAAGCGGCCGGCTTTGAATAAAAAATCTCTTATGGAATATGCTGACGCCAATTTGAAAAAATCATTATGGGAAGAAGTTTGCAAGGCAGTTGTACCAAACTGGTTGGAACTTACTAGTGAAGAAAGAAGAAAACAAGGTAAGTAATCAAATTGTATTTATTTAACGTTTAAATACATTATAATTAGGTTAAGTCATATATAAATGATATTTACACTTTATCATATGGAAATGGAACACTGCCCTGTGGAGTAACAAAGTATGATGATACTGTCGAACATTCAACCCACTCATGTTATTCCTTGTTCTAAAGTTAGACAAGGGACACTTATAAAACGTTTCCTAAATTCGGATTCCATCTTTAACACGAACGAAATTGTGTAAGATACAACATGCTTTTATTATTTTCACACCGAAATCTATATTTACATTGATTGGCCGGTAAAAACACGCCATTTATTGGCTAAAATTCCAAACGTTCAACAATCCGACGCGCTTTAGTGTGCCGGTAATTGAAAATTCGTTTCGTATAGTTCAAATTTCTTTTTGCATATGGCCGTAAAATTTTGCTTGAAAGTCCGAACGCTTCATCACCAACCTAACTAACTAATGACGAAAACGGAAGGGTTATCCCAATTTATGTAAATGGGATAACCCTTCCGTTTTCGTCATTAGGAAGATGTCTTCCGTCTGGAATATCTAGTTGATTGGCTATTAGTCGTTTACCCATATTGGATGATTTCAATATTTCTGAATCGCTTGAGGTACCAAAGGCTCCCACATCAATATATACAAATTTTAGATTACGTCAGTCCACGCCATACGCACGAAAAAACTTTATATAATTATAAAATGAATAGAAAGAATCCGGAATGCTGTGGTTTAACTATTCGGATATGTTTGCCATCGATTGCTCCTATCACGTTTGGAAAATTCGTTCGTTGATTGTTTTTGTTTGTTAGCCATCTATAAGGGTTGAAGAGCGTTCCACAGCTGTTCGCATGTATCCAGTACGATTTCTCTTATTGTAGTAACGCCAAGAAGGTAATCATCGGATAGTGCGTGAAAACTGCTTCCTGTGGTTAAATATCTGTAAGTAAATAATAATAACAACATTATTTCTTAATTTGTTTCAGGTCATGAAGTGCAAAAAAATGGTTATTTTTTAGAACTTGTTTCAAAAGGGAACTCAATGCACAAAAAAATTTAAAATCTGGTCAAGCTGCCGAGAACAGACGGTAATACATTTATTTCCAACATTTACTATTTCTTTTGCCGTCTGTCAATCGAGGCCCACAGAAAGCAATATTGATTTGACGACGACTACAGATGCAGACAATGATACGGAGGATAACGTCATTGTCAGACGAACAGGAACATCCACCCCAAAAAAGAGAAAAAAATAAAACCACATCAAACTCAGAAGTCGATGAAGCATTATTAAATGCATTGAAGAATACTTGCACATGAAGATTATAACTTTGCCATGTCTATTGTTCCTTCGTTAAGAGAACCATCTGCAGATCAGAAGTTGGAAGCAAAAATACAAATTTTGACAGTTTTCAAACAAATCGGAATCATGAGACAACAGAATTTTAATTTACAACAATCCACCCCCTTCCTTATAGTTCCTCCTAATATGCAGACAAGTCTAAATCCAGTACAAAATCAACAACCAGCGGCCTAATTGCGCAACACATTTTCGTGAACGATTACTACTACTCTGTTGTATTTTGACAGTTCAACAACATTCATTGTGTTATTCACATTGTTGAGCAGATTTTTTATCGAACTTATGAATCAATAGATTAACAATCTGTTACAAAACGATTCAGATTTCGATTGTGTGTACTCGTATTACGCAATTAGGGTACAGGTCATTCCAGAGATCCTAGTGACACGGCTCAGTCGTACTTGTCCAGTTTTACCCCTTCTCCACAAATGTTTGATTTGTAATATAGTACGCGGAGACCAAAAAAGAAAACAAATGATAATTACTTGATGATCATTACTAATTTCTAAGTGTTGTTTGTAGTAAAATTTATAATTTTCTATTAAAAGATAATAAACATGTTTTAACTATGCAAACTGTTTTCTTACTTACCTTAACGTCACGCTTAGTCTCTCCTCCACAGGAACAGCAAGGCGTAGCCGTGTATCTTCTTTTTTATTAGTGGCCCGACGATTGATACAAGCTCTTCAAAACTTTGTAAACTTATTCTATAATAGTCGAAAAACTTTTTCGGAAAATTTAATAGTTTATGATGGCGGGTATAAAATTTTCCATGTATGAATCTATTACTATTCAATGGATGAACCCAAAACTGATTAGATTTTCTTTTTTTTCATTTTTTCCTCCTTGCTAAAATTGCACATATTACTACTGATTTCGGAATCATTTTCAGTCTGCCTGCTCGACTACTAACGGACTGTCGGCCGAATTCAATCGTGTAGTGCGCGCACCACCAGGAGACTAAACTTTCGAGCGACAGTTTGAGCATAATCGTTGTACGATTGCGACTGAACTATCGGCCAACTTAAATCGCTAGTGCGCGCGGGCTCAAAGTAAAAAGCAATAGCACAGCACAACCTCAATTTAATTAATGTGTTCAGGCATAGGAAGGTACTTTTTAATTTTATGGTGGTGTAGATAAAGGTACCGACAACCGCACACATTGTCAATTTGAATTTGTCATTGGCTCCTGAAATACAGGTACCTACTCTAACCTAGCTCTGCACAGGTAGCATCACCAACTTTTATCGACGGAAGAATGGACAAAATGATGGCTAAAACAGACAAAAAGACAGATTTATTTTATTCATCAGTCACTTTGTTTATTCTTCCGTCGACAAAACTTATTTCTATGGTGGTCACGCTACGCGTGCTGGAGTCTGGAGTCATGGTTTCACACTTTTTCTGTAAGCTGTGATTAAAATACCAATATTCGCCCGGAACTGTGGATTGCAGACGTGCCTCGTGTGACGAAGACTGGAGTATCCTGGAGATCACGTCGTCGGCGTGTGGCCTCTGCAGCTCCTATTTCTTTAACGGATGTCAAAACGTTGTGTCAGTTCTTTTCATAACTGTTGGCTTCTGTGTTTCTTTAACTGATGGTCAAAACGTGGTAAGGTGCTGTGATGAGTGGTGGCTACACTCGCATTCTCCAAATCCAAGTGAACAAGCTTGTCGCTTGGTTTAGAAAATGGCGAATCGAAGTCAATCCCGACAAAAGTCAAGCTGTTCTTTTCTCAAACCCGCGTCGCAATCCCTGCCCCCCTCGACCGATCACCATGTTCGGCAAGCCGATCCCTTGGGAGAAGCGAGCCAAATATATGGGTGTAGTGCTCGATGAACACCTCTCTTTTTCAGAGCACATTAAGGCGGCTCGTTCGCGCGCCGCCTTCGCTCTAGGTAGACTTCACTTTGTCCTAAATGCACGTAGCAAATTGTCACTAAAGTGCAAAATGCGTATCTACACAGCGTGCATCCGCCCGATCATGACATATGCCAGTGCAGTCTTTGCACACGCCAAGCCCCATCGCTTCAATAGAATGCAGACCCTCCAGAACAAGTTCCTCCGTAGGATTACAGGCTCCCCCTGGTACGTTCGCAACGACATCCTTCACGTTGACCTCAAGATTCCCACTATCCGCCAGTTCATGAAACGCATTTCAAAGCGTTTCTGCGAGACCGCCGTGAATCACAACAACCCTCTGGTTGTCAAGGCCGCTAGCTATATTCCCTCCTCCATTAGTCATGTCCGCCGTCCCAAGCATGTCCTCACCGATCCCGATGACCACATAACTCTCATTCAGGAGAGCAGTAGGGCCACCAGTACAGTGCACAAACACAGACCGACTTTCCGACCTCGCCGCCGAGGTTCCTCGCGAAGATCCCGACGTAACTGTCCCCCCCGACCCTTGCTCGACGAAGTGCCAGCCCGCGCCGTAGCTGAGCCTGTAGCTTTAAATTCCCCAGATAATAATAATATAATCCAGATCCAGCCTGTCCCATCTTGCTGTCCTCCCGTCAGCGACGCCCTAAGCCGAGGTCCGTACCCCACAGGGGGTGCCCTTAGCGAGCGTTCGCTTAGTAATGTAAGTAGTTTTACGCCCCTGGCTGGAGGCTTTGAGTCCGCTTAAGGCAGCCACAGGATAGTCCGGTTAAGTAGTCACGACCTCTCAAGGTCAACTAAAAGGCTCTAAAAGGGAAAAACCTACTTACTGTTTAATGAATTCGTATAATTACGTACATACGTTGGTACAATTATTTTAATGGCTTTTCATCATATCAAGTTGGCTCTCGCATATTTTGGGAAATTGCGATTAATCGGCGTCAAGATTGATCTAGCTCCACATTCCCTACGTGTTTTAATCATTTCCGTGCCTATTGCCTTATGCACTGTATGTATGAGTGAATATTATTTCATATGGCACCGGAAAATCGTAAGACGTACTCTGTCGAAGCGACCACGCGTTCACCGAACAAAACGCGCGGGTCCCTTGTTTGCGCGCGCGGCATCGTTTTTGGATATTTTGTAATAATATTCTATCTTTACCAAATGTAACATGTTGGCAGATTTGCGTTTGTTTTATTTTAAAGTAAAATAAATTAATTACTGACTATAAGGGCACCAGAAAAAAGTTTTTTAAAACATTCTTGATTTCGTGAGGATGATGTGGGTAGAGTGTGGTGAACAAGTCCAGCCATATTGCAGCAGTAAGCTTATGGATGGTTAATAGCTTGAGTTGCATTGATAGAACTTTAGCAGTCTTTCACAATAGGTTTAATAAAACTTCATTCAGAGGTGCCCATGATAAGATAAGACTTATTTCTGTAAATTGGTTAAACTATACAAGTTCAAACTTTAAAATAAATTATGTTTTCAAATGAGTGTTTTAAAACGTGGGTAGGGATCCTGCTATAGTATTTAGACCTAGTGTACACAAAAGCTCAATTGATTTTAGTAATGACACCACAAGTGACACTGGCTTTATGAATGTCGGTGAAAAGTATACTTACTTATTGTATACCCGCGTGAATGTCGGAAAATATCCTACGGGAACGTATTACCAGCATTTCAAAGCACCCTAAGTGTTAATCCACGTCATAAACTATCTGTGTGCCAAACTTCATCCAAATCTGTTCAGCTTTTTTTTTCGCCAATTCGGAACATACATCCAGATAAACAGGCAGACAAATGGACGATAATTCTTCATGACTATTTTATTATATGTTTAGTTTGGTAGAAGGACCGACACTCTTTCTAACTTTTAGATAATTTTTAAAATGTTTTTTTTTTTTGTACCTTTACACCATTTAAGACCTACAATTGTAGGTATATTTACGTGCATTGCAAATAAAACACCAAAAGTAATTTTCTATTACAAACAAACAAAAAAGTTATGATGATGTGACAGTAAATAAATAGTGTCTATAGGTGCAAGTTAAAGCATATGACTCCCCCTATCCTTATGAAAATTGTGTCGGTTTTCTATCAGACACACTGTATAGCTGATGGATTTTGTGTTACAATTATGGAGAATTAGATACTCGCTCTGCTATATTGTGAATACCTTCTTACCTATATCACCTTTTTGTTGATAGCATGACAGTATTAATATATTTGTATGTGTATTCTAAACAACCCTGAACAAATCAGAACAATTTATTATAATCCCTATCTTAACTCTCTCTCTTAATTCCCAGTGGATTGGCTTGCTTAGTGACTTAACCATAATCAATCTGCATTAGTTGTGGATCATATTAGTAAGTCATAATTTAATTGTTTGTGACTACATTTAACAAAAAAGAATTTTAAATATGTATGTATTAAAATCGTGTTATAATTACAAAAAATTATGTTCTTTCATTAATTCATATAAAATTATTTCAGTTATGTTAGACAAAAATAACAGGATTGTAAAGATAAATAAGCATTTAATATATCGTTAAGGCATTCCAGTAACAGCATTATTCCATGAGTTAACTTAATTAAGCAGTGCTAGAAATCATCATCATCCGAGTCAAGAGCGGCCCTCCTTCTGTCAAACTTCACAGTGCTGGTGGATTTTGGCATCTGTTGATTTAGAGACTCGAGGAGTTGAATCAGTTCTGGTTCTGTTATTTTATTACGAACTTGACCCATCTGGGCCATTCTACAGATCATATTTTCAACCATGGCACCTTTTTCTGGTCTACTGAGTTTAATAGTGTTCACTGGAAAGAAAAGCATGATTATTTTGATGACCTGTCATGATAATATTCTGAGTAGGTACTTAGGTGACGTTATGATCACATGACTAAATTAATCAATATTATATTATTACGTCTGGCTCTAGCGTCTTGACTGAGTGCTTGTGCAAGAATTGTGTGTTTAGCTTCCTCCATTTGCTGCATTCTTTCTTCCTGCTGTTTAGCATGACTGGGGTCACCGGTTCCCTGAAATAAATTATTTGGGTTTGAAATAGCATCCACGATGCCTTTTATTTGTGAAAATACGAAATCTTTTTATTCCAAAAATCGAAGCAGAGGTATCGAACCAAACATAACCTCCATCTATGATTCACACTTACCCCATGTTGAGCCTGTAACTGAGCAAGCCGCTGTTGTCTAATCTTGTCTAATTCTGGGTCAGCCATTTTAATTTTTAGCTAGGTACGTATCACAAATTGCTTTTTTTATTGAACTCAAGTTCAATAATTTACTACAAGATTACTTTAGTTTTTTGACATTTAAGGCGGTATTGCGTTCCGTTTCTTGTTGCAATACGTCGTTGTTATTGGTTAGTCTTAGTACTTCTTAATTACGGGTGCATTCCGAGTAGACCATAATCGCTGACAGCGCTCATATAGATAATAGCGTTCCGATTTAGATATCACGATTATGACATCTGACGATTCGCTCACAGTGATATTTTTAAAGGGCATGGTCGGCGTTATCGTGACGTCATCTATGACGATTCAGGGTTCATCGTTATCGGGCTCACGCTAACTCACACTCAAACACTCACACACAAACAATAGACAATACGCTAGTACAGATTTGGTTGTCAATCGCCGATTTTTACGTTTCGTTTCGCGTTTTATCTAGTTTGAGGTTAGATTTTTTTTATTAATTTGTCAAAAAATATGCATTACCTTGTGATAAGAGTGGTAGCGTTATAATTAGGGAACCGACCCCTACCATCTTTAACCCTTTTTACCCCCGAACTCCTGCCAAACGATACTAAATCCACCCCCCCCCCCCCCCCCAACAAACAAATTTTGTTACGGGGCACATAAACGACTGGTTTCGCCACTGATTATGTTTATAGTCCGGATAAGTAGTCGGTCAATGGGGAATGTCGGGCAAAGCTAATTGTAGATGGCGTGACCATAGCTAGTCCCTACGGCCTACAATTTTTTTGACATTTCGTTCATTCATTTCATTTTATGTTCATTCATGAGTTTGATTTTATTTCACTATTTCGTTATTTTCGGTGATTTCAGTATTTTAAATCAAGTAATTGACATGGAAAGTGTCAGAATGGGGAAGGCAACTGTCAAAACGGCGCTGTCGTAGCTAGTTCCCAACACAAGCTAAAAATACAAGGCGTGATGTGGTTTTATTTTATTTTAGCGAAAGTTGACTCGTTGTTGTGTTCCTAGATACTCCGAAATTGGAGTCCGAATTTCTCGTAAGCCCCTAAAATTAGAAGATTGTGCTTTAAAGCTATTCGTACAGATTTTTTTGAGTTCGAATTTATGTCGTGAACATTTTGAAGAAAGTGATTACGAGGAAATATTCAAGGTTTAAAATTCTGACACTTTCCATGTCAAGTACTTGATTTAAAATACTGAAATCACTGAAAATAACAAAATTGTGAAATAAAATCAAACTCATGAATGAACATAAAATGAAATGAATGAACGAAATGTCAGAATTTTTGTAGGCCGTAGGGACCTAGCTATGGTCACGCCATCTAGAATTAGCTTTGCCCGACCTTCCCCATTAATATTTCCTCGTAATCACTTTCTTCAGAATGTTCACGACATAAATTCGAACTCAAAAAAATCTGTACGAATAGCTTTACAGCACAATCTTCTAATTTTAGGGGCTTACGAGAAATTCGAACTCCAATTTCTGAGTATCTAGGAACACAACATCGAGTCAACTTTCGCTAAAATAAAATAAAACCACAGCACGCCTTGTATTTTTAGCTTGTGTTGGGAACTAGCTACGACAGCGCCATTTTGACAGTTGCCTTCCCCATTACGAGATGCCATACACAAAAAAAAACTGATTATGTCAGTGCCGATTGCCGCCGGCTTTAGGGGTGGGCCATCCGGGGCGGTGCCGTCGCCGCGTTGCCCTGGTGCCCGCGCCGAGCGGCTTCGACCGTTTTTTTTTTTGGCATCTCGTAATTTACCTTGAGAGGTCGTAACTACTTTTACCGGACTATCCTGTGGTGCTACCTTAAGGGAACGCAAACCCTCCAGCCAGAGGCAAAAAACTTACAAGCGACTAGGTGCTCGCTAAGGGCACCCAATATGGGTACGGACCTCGGCTTAGGGCGTCGCTGGAGGGAGTACAGCAAGATGGGACAGGCTGGATCGAAATTGGATTATGTTATATTATACTTTTTAAACGAAATCGATGTTGTGAACCTCGTATCGATCGTATTTTGTATTAGCGCTGGGCCGTTACTTAACTGTTCTTCTGGAGTAAGCTTGGCTGGCCACCAATGGAACAGTTATTCATTACTACAGTAGTATATTTTTTGTATATACTTACCTAGTTATTCGCTACCTAGCTTCATAAATACAAATCTTCTTATTTTTTTTATTTTCGGTAATACCTACTTTTAGAAGTTTCTCAGGCGCCGCCGCCGGGAACATGGTCCAATTTACTCGTAGTTAGGGCTCCCGAGCACCGACAACTTCTTTATATCTATCGGCAACGGTCTCGAATTAGCCTAGAGACCACGCCTTGTGAAGTCGCTGGCAACAGCTAGTTATTAGTATTTAACAAATACATAGCAAAATAAAAAGAGGTTGACTACAATATTTTTATTTATTTACGTAACATTATCATGCCACTGGAGTGTTTGGTATTCCATTTTCCCATGAGTATTGCAAAAGGCTAACACAGCTAGTTTATTAACTGCTACTGATAGTCTTCCAAATGCTACAAATTCGGCAGGGCTGATGTTGGCAGTTTGATCATAAATACATCGCACCATGTATGTTGCATGAAATCTTACTGGGTCTCCTGAAAATTTTAAATTAAAATTTTCAGCACAGAAAACTGCCAGTGACATCTTGAATGTTCATTCACATTACTAGCAATTTATTATGAGTGAATGGACAAGTAATGTTGAAAACATTTTGTCATAAAGTATCGTAATTATATTACCAGGGTATAAAAGAAAGTCACAGCCAAATTTTGATCCATTTGTTATATGATGTCTTCTTTCCCATAAATTCTTAAAAATTCTGAATTTTATAGCACCCTTTCCTTCTACAACACTGGGTTTCAAGACATCAATGTTAACATTTTTCTTTTCTGTAACAGTCCAGTTTATTAAATTATTTTGAAGTAACTACATCATTTATTATAATAGATTAATGAAACAATAATTACCTGTAGCTATGTAATGTTCTGTTGGCAAGTGTGTAAGAACATGTGCAGGAGCTAGCTTTGGCAATTTATTTATTTCTTCTTGTAATAATGTCTGTTTGTCTAACTGAATGTCTGTAAAAAAAAACAGATTATAGTTGTATTTACTTAACATAGCATTATGGCAATTTTTTTTTTAGAAGCCTTTATAGGAACAGTCCGCAAGGCCTACGCTAAGCTTTGCATTTGTGTGAGTGATTACCAATCGCGCCAAAGGAGGGACGCACAGTGCCTCAGGCCGATTGTATAAACGTGCTCGAGGATGATGTCACACCTATACTACCTATATGTGCACTTACACAAATGCAAAGCTCAGCTTAGGCCTCGCTGACTGTACCTGTTACTCCTTTAGACATCAGTTTTTGTCTTTTCCCAGCAATTATAATGTCGATCTTCTGTGATAACTGTTCTATTTTTCGCTTCTTCAAAGCCTCAGTTTGTTCTGATAAAATACTACAACAGTAAAAAATCATGTTAGCATCAATGAGGCAACCAATGGCAAATACTTTTTAATCTCATTCTATTCTTATAAAAAAAAAAAACTTAATATAAAGGCAGAAAATGACTTTAATTAAGCATTTGCTTGTAATGTCTTGAGTTTATGTAACGCGTTCCAGTGCAGCGATTCTGAATAAAAATGGAGCACTCTTGAGTTAAGGTTTTTTTTATGATAAATGATTTAGGTTTGTAAAAACACTTTTACACGTCAAACATATTTTAAAAACTAGATGAGATCGGTGTTTGCTATCTGACTACTCTGAGAAGAAAGGCCGAAACAAACTCAGAGGTCACAGTCTCTTTTAAAGTCCAGACATAATCTTGGTCAGCACCCTAATTGCGTAATACACAATCAATCGGAATCTGAATCATTTTGAAACAGATTGCTAATCCATTGCTTCTTAAGTTCGATAAAAATTCTGCTCAACAATTTATAGAACGCAATGAATGTTCTTGAACCGTCAAAATCAAACAGATTAGTCGTAATCGTTTACGAAAATGTGTTACGCAATTAGGGTGCAGGTCATGTGAAGACCATGTGGATTGATGTCTGAAATGGTCTTTTGAGGAGTGTTACTCATCAGTCACATTTTGGAATCCTGGGAGAAGTCCCAGGATGCAATTGGCATTTTCTGTGACCTCTCAAAAGCGTTTGACTGCGTTGACCACAATACACTGATCCGTAAATTACACCACTACGGAATTCGTGGACAAGCCGCTAATCTTGTTCTTTCCTATCTATCAAACAGGCAACAGAAAGTGAACGTTAACGGGGCGACGTCCTCGGGGTCCTTAGTTAAGATGGGAGTGCCTCAAGGTTCAATTCTCGACCCTTTCTTGTTTCTAGTTTATATTAATGACCTTCCTTACATGATGGCTAACTTATCAGATATAATTTTATTCGCTGATGATACTTCTCTTATTTTTAAAATAGATAGAAAAGATACGGATGTCTTACATGTGAATGATAGTCTGGCTATTCTTTCGAAATGGTTTGCAGCTAATAATCTTTTACTCAATGCTAACAAAACTAAATGTCTTAAGTTCTCATTACCAAATGTACCCCAAGTGGGTTTAAATTTAAAACTTGATGGCAATAAAGTAGATGCTATTACGGAAACTGTATTTTCTAGGAATTACTTTAGATTCTAAATTGCAATAGGGCGCTCACATTAGAGCTCTTTCAGGTAAATTAAGTTCAGCTGCGTATGCAGTAAGAAAAATAAGGCAGTTGACCGATATAGCCACAGCTAGGTTGGTATACTTTGCTTATTTCCACAGTATTATGTCTTATGGCGTTCTGCTGTGGGGATCAGCAGCTGACGTAGATTCAATTTTCATTTTACAAAAGAGGGCAATCCGCGCGATCTATGAAATGGGTCCTCGCGAGTCTCTTAGAAACAAATTCAAAGAAATTGATATACTCACTCTGCCTTCCCTTTATATCTTAGAAAGTATTTTGTATGTTCGCAAAAACTTAGAACTTTTTAAAATAAGAAGCGATTTCCATAATATAAATACACGTAGTAAAAATGAAATTGTTATACCCAAATTTAGATTAACTAAAACAAGCAAATCATTTCTGATAAACAGTATCCGCTTTTATAATAAGTTGCCTAAGTCGGTTACAGAACTTAGCTATGGAAAGTTCAAAGCCCACATTAAACGTGTCCTTATCAAAAAAGCGTACTATAAGATTAAAGACTACGTCGAAGACAGGAAAGTTTGGCAATAATTCCTTCTGCACATGTGGCTTCCCTGGTACCTCATAAACGGCATCACTATGTAAATTTCTAATAACTGCTCCCAAATAATGGTGTTTAATTTTTATTTTTTATTATTAGATATGGACTTTTACATATCTCTGACATAATTTTATTTGACATTATATACCTACAATTTTTAATTAGTTTTTGATTTTACTTTATTAGATTATTTTATATTTTGTAAATGTGAGAACGTCGTAGGCCCTGTGGATTATAAATTATAGACAATTGTCTATTTGTTTAACATATGGTACTTGTTGACAGGCCTACACTGTCCTCCCATACCTGTTAATCACTGTAATTGGAAAACATTGTAAAATACATATTTTTAAAAGAGTAACCATGGAGTTTCTTGCCGGCTCTTCTCCATGGGAAACGACAAATTGGAACCGTGCACCTAGAATCTGACGTTTCATAAGTGCCCATGTAGGTCTATGTGAAATAAAATATTTTGATTTTGATTTTTGATTTTGAAAGACCCACACAGAATGAGTGTACCTGTCCAGTCAGTGCACACATTTGTCAGTTGTCATGCAGCTCAACACAGAACTAAAGGAGCTAAACGATTTGACGAACATTACCAAAGAAAGGACATTTGGGTAGGCCGCATTAATTACTCAAACTGCCAGACCATGATTAAAACAAATAAAAAAAATAAAGTATAAAATTTGAATTGCCACATTAAGTGTATTGCCGTTTTGAACCAAGAAATGGAGGGCAATTGAGCCATGTGCTTGAAGTGAGCATTTGCGGCATCTTCTGTATTGTTCAAGTTCACCTTGAATGATATATTACAAACAAACAATGTAAATCAGTCTTCGCCTTAAAAGTTGACAACAACATGTCAATAAAACTGTATGCTACGCTGCTGTGAACATGGCACTTCAAGTTTTGGAAAAAGATCCTTTCGATGTGTCATCTCTGTCACTCACGAATACATATGAGGCATATTAACGTCCTAATACATATGAGGCATATTAATGTCCTGGTACTGTAATTTACTTTTGTTCAAGGTCTTTTATTAACTGCTTCTCTTCATCTGTAGGTTTCTTTGTAAAATTCGGTAATTCAAACAACTTGCAAACACCCTTTTCCACTAACAATGCAGCTTCTTCGGATGTCAAAGCCATTGGTAATCCTAAAAACATAAAAAACTATAATGGTTTTAGTACTTTTAGACCAGTCTGATAAATTATCTTTTTTACTTTTGGCATTACATTACATTACATACATTAAAGACAATTGACACATACTTACCTAAAAAATCATTTTGTCTGGGAAACGATGGTATGGAACCAATCAGTGAACCGCATATACGATGGCTAGCTCGTAGAACGTACCAATCTAAATTTATAACAAACGTTTGAATGAAAAAAGTCAAGAAATGAATATAAAACATTATTAATTACCTTCAGAATTCCATACATATGCAATGCCATTTTCAACGTAAAGTGATATCATCTTTCGATTTTAATATTTTTGAGTTTTAGTGTACAACACAATAATCATACCACCACAAAAGTCTAACTAATATCTCTAAGTTTATATTTCATCACCTGACCTCAACAAATACAACAATATTCCAAAACATTGAACATTTCTTTGACATTGTTTTATTTGTTTTGTTGACACCGTTGACACGTAGGTCTCTTTTTTTATCTTTTGGCTTCGCACGGTCTGTGACTCTGTGCATTCATCCAATGCTACGTTTAGTTTCTTGAAAACAAAGTTAGGGTAACGAAAATATTCTTATTATGCCGGGATCAATATAGTAAAAGTACTCTGTGGTCGGGATCAATTTGTTCAGTATTTATAACAGTGATACCATAATGAATAATGTGCTAAATAAAATGGCGAAAACTTACAACCTAAATACAATATAAAGTAATGGCAAAAAAGGCTATACACTTATTTAAAGGAAAGCTACTTGTTCAAAGTATAGAAGTTATTGAGGTAGAAAAAGGAGTACGAAGGGACAAGAGGTTACTGAGAAAGGATGATCGATCATACTATTGTGGCATTGTAGTCGATTTCCTACAGATCAACTAAAACGCACATCACTAGTTACGGTTTAAAAGAATGACATCCCTAAATCTTACAAGTTCCCACCACGTCACTCGGTGTCGTGGTATGGTTAAGGCTATAAATATCCCTGCTTGACGCCTAACGCGCCGACCTCATCAAAGGTCTTAAGGCTCGTAAAGCCCCCGGCTCGGATGGAATCACCAATAGGGTATTCCAACTTTTCCCTGCCCACCTGATAATGCTACTGACCACCATCTTCAATGGTGCTCTGAGCAACAACATCTTCCCGCAGGCATTCAAAGAAGCCACCGTCATCGGTATCCCGAAGCTCGGCAAGCCAAAGTCAGAGCCTAGTAGTTACCGCCCCATCAGTCTGCTCAATGTCCTCGGCAAAATCTATGAGAGGCTTATTTATAAGCGCCTCAGAGACTACGCCGAGACAAAGGGCCTCATCCCCAACGAACAGTTTGGTTTTAGAACCCAACACTCGTGCGTACAACAGGTCCACCGTATAGTCGAACACATCAACTTCGGTTTCCAACGAGGTTTGATGACCGGTGCTGTTTTCTTCGACATAGCGAAAGCGTTCGACAAAGTCTGGCACAACGGCTTATTATATAAGCTGTACCAACTCGGTGTGCCAGATCGTCTCGTGCTCATCTTACGGGACTTTTTGTCGAATCGCACCTTCCGTTATCGCATCGAAGGAGCGCTATCCTCCCCCCACCCTATTCGCGCAGGAGTCCCTCAGGGCTCTGTGATCTCTCCCCTAGCATTCACGCTATTCACCAGCGATATGCCCAAGTGCAGCAAGGCACAGCTGGCTCTGTTCGCAGACGACACGGCCATTTACTACACCGGCCGCGATCCAGACTCGATATCTCGCATTCTCCAAACCCAAGTCAACAAGCTTGGCGCCTGGTTTAGGAAATGGAGAATTGAAGTAAATCCCGACAAAAGTCAAGCGGTTCTATTCTCGAAGCCGCGTCATACCCCCTGCCCCCCTCGACCGATCACCATGTTCGGCAAGCCGATCCCTTGGGAGAAGCGAGCCAAATACCTGGGTGTCGTACTAGACGAACACCTCTCCTTTTCAGAGCACATTAAGGCGGCTCGTTCGCGCGCCGCCTTCGCTCTAGGTAGACTTCACTTTGTCCTCAATGCACGTAGCAAATTGTCACTTAAGTGCAAAATGCGTATCTACACAGCGTGCATCCGCCCGATCATGACATATGCCAGTGCAGTCTTTGCACACGCCAAGCCCGTTCGCTTCAATAGAATGCAGACCCTCCAGAACAAGTTCCTCCGTATGATTACAGGCTCCCCCTGGTACGTTCGCAACGAGATACTTCACGTTGACCTCAAGATTCCCACTATCCGCCAGTTCATGAAACGCATTTCAAAGCGTTTCTTCGAGACCGCCGCGAATCACCGCAACCCTCTGGTTGTCAAGGCCGCTAGCTATATTCCCTCCTCCATTAGTCAAGTCCGCCGTTCCAAGCATGTCCTCACCGATCCCGATGACCACATAACTCTCATTCAGGAGAGCAGTAGGGCCACCAGTACAGTGCACAAACACAGACCGACATTCCGACCTCGCCGCCGAGGTTCCTCGCGAAGATCCTGACGTAATTGTCCCCCCCGACCCTTGCTCGACGAAGTGCCAGCCCGCGCCGTAGCTGAGCCTGTAGCTTTAAATTCCCCGATTAATAATAATCAACTAAACTTGATCCAGCCTGTCCCATCTTGCTGTCCTCCCGTCAGCGACGCCCTAAGCCGAGGTCCGTACCCCACAGGGGGTGCCCTTAGCGAGCGTTCGCTTAATAATATACGTAGTTTTACGCCCCTGGCTGGAGGCTTTGAGTCCGCTTAAGGCAGCCACAGGATAGTCCGGTTAAGTAGTCACGACCTCTCAAGGTCAACTACGAGATGCCATACAAAAAAAAAAAAAAAAACTTACGCGCCCTATAGCTCGATTGGTCTAGCGGTTTCGTGCAACAACGTTTACCGCATTAGTGACTAACCTTGGGTTCAAACACCACTTTCCTCTTTGAAATAAAATTGCTTTTCTCCGCCCGATCATGACCTATGCCAGTGCAGTCTTCGCACACGCCAAGCCCGTTCGCTTCAATAGAATGCAGACCCTCCAGAACAAGTTCCTCCGTAGGATAACAGGCTCCCCCTGGTACGTTCGCAACGAAATCCTCCACGTAGACCTCAGGATTCCCACTATCCGTCAGTTCATGAAACGCATTTCAAAGCGTTTCTTCGAGACCGCCGCGAATCACCGCAACCCTCTGGTTGTGAAAGCCGCTAGCTATATTCCCTCCTCCATTAGTCAAGTCCGCCGTTCCAAGCATGTCCTCACCTATCCCGATGACCACATAACTCTCATTCAGGAGAGCAGTAGGGCCACCAGTACAGTGCACAAACACAGACCGACATTCCGACCTCGCCGCCGAGGTTCCTCGCGAAGATCCTGACGTAATTGTCCCCCCCGACCCTTGCTCGACGAAGTGCCAGCCCGCGCCGTAGCTGAGCCTGTAGCTTTATATTCCCCGATTAATAATAATCAACTAAACTTGATCCAGCCTGTCCCATCTTGCTGTCCTCCCGTCAGCGACGCCCTAAGCTGAGGTCCGTACCCCACAGGGGGTGCCCTTAGCGAGCGTTCGCTTAATAATATAAGTAGTTTTACGCCCCTGGCTGGAGGCTTTGAGTCCGCTTAAGGCAGCCACAGGATAGTCCGGTTAAGTAGTCACGACCTCTCAAGGTCAACTACGAGATGCCATACAAAAAAAAAAAAAAAAACTTACGCGCCCTATAGCTCGATTGGTCTAGCGGTTTCGTGCAACAACGTTTACCGCATTAGTGACTAACCTTGGGTTCAAACACCACTTTCCTCTTTGAAATAAAATTGCTTTTCTCCGCCCGATCATGACCTATGCCAGTGCAGTCTTCGCACACGCCAAGCCCGTTCGCTTCAATAGAATGCAGACCCTCCAGAACAAGTTCCTCCGTAGGATAACAGGCTCCCCCTGGTACGTTCGCAACGAAATCCTCCACGTAGACCTCAGGATTCCCACTATCCGTCAGTTCATGAAACGCATTTCAAAGCGTTTCTTCGAGACCGCCGCGAATCACCGCAACCCTCTGGTTGTGAAAGCCGCTAGCTATATTCCCTCCTCCATTAGTCAAGTCCGCCGTTCCAAGCATGTCCTCACCGATCCCGATGACCACATAACTCTCATTCAGGAGAGCAGTAGGGCCACCAGTACAGTGCACAAACACAGACCGACATTCCGACCTTGCCGCCGAGGTTCCTCGCGAAGATCCCGACGTAATTGTCCCCCCCGACCCTTGCTCGACGAAGTGCCAGCCCGCGCCGTAGCTGAGCCTGTAGCTTTAAATTCCCCGATTAATAATAATCAACTAAACTTGATCCAGCCTGTCCCATCTTGCTGTCCTCCCGTCAGCGACGCCCTAAGCTGAGGTCCGTACCCCACAGGGGGTGCCCTTAGCGAGCGTTCGCTTAATAATATAAGTAGTTTTACGCCCCTGGCTGGAGGCTTTGAGTCCGCTTAAGGCAGCCACAGGATAGTCCGGTTAAGTAGTCACGACCTCTCAAGGTCAACTACGAGATGCCATACCCCAAAAAAAAAAAAAAACCTTCGCATCAAGCAGATCAAGTTGTAAGTCTAAATAACCCCGAGATAAACGGGTAAGTGCTCAGCGTGATTGCTTCTATTCTTAATTGTGTCCTACCAGATCGCATTCTCTATGTATTTCTGTCTGCGCGGTCTGGCAGCTAATGTAATTGTTCTCGGCAGCCTCCCTATGACTGTCGAGAAAGCTATTTACCTGTAGTGGCTTCTGCCACATCACGTGTCACCTTTACTGCACCTTGTGAATGCGTGCGCATGCTTCTCGCATTCTTCGCTTTGCTTGCCTCACCGCGCTGCGCCTTGCTGTTCGCTTAAATCGCCTGGCCACGCGGCGAGGGACCTCCGAGAATGCCCGTGGCATGCGCACGACATAACCTAAAATTGTAAGCCGCCACGATGGGTGAGTCTTCCTCCATCCACCTTGCTTTGCGCTTACGGCTGGGAGACGCACACGTCGGCGGAGGTTTGCAGTCCTGGCACATCGCTTACGGAAGCACCCGCCTCGCGCTGATTCCAGGGTTCCAGTATTGGGCTTCACAACTTCTATCCTGCCTACCGCTGACTGACGTCCTCGCTGCCTCCGCCCTACCGCTGGAGAGACGGCAGTCACGCGGCCGCTACCGCCGCCTAACCTGCCATCCACGTGGGTCGTGGGTGCCGAGACCCCACGCCTGCCACGTGTTGAGGCCCTGCCTTAGCACGACCGTGCCTACACGCGGTCGTGCACCCAAGCGTGGTGCTGCCCACGTCGAGCGACCTCTGAAGTCGCTGCCCTATTCTGCTGCCTGCCCTGAGACCTCACGCCGGACCTCGTGCTGCCGCGTAGCCAAGCCCAGGGCAGTAACATTCTCTTCTCTTCTAACTTCAGTGACCAGAACCAGTACTCAGAGACCTTAGAACTCACTACCCTGAAATCTCTTGTTAAATAAATGTGTTAAGCGACCTCTTGGTTTCATTCCTCATATATCTACCCTAGAAACCCGCTTGCCACACTATGTACTATGGGACAGGAGAAAAAAAAATTATATAAGTGACAGACACATAATTGTGTCGTGATGCGGGATACCCCAATCAAACTGATCTGTTTAGGACTACGTCAAATCATAACGAGTTTTGATTACTTAAACTGCGTCAGAAGGCGTCACGACACGACACAACACAGTAATGTGAATCTGGCATAAGTCTGTGCAACACAGACAAATGGGGTCGTCGATGATATGAAGTTTGGCAAGATGGGCGATTTGTTTATGAAAAACGATATAATTATGGCTAGAAGGGCACTTCGAGAAACAGATAATTGATAGTTTTTATTAATAAATAAAAACTAAGTATCAATTTTTACTGTTTATTGATTATGCTTTAAAACTCGAATATATTCCATGGATTTTTTTAAATTTCGTAACATTCCCCCGTAAAAACAGAAGTCTCAGGAGGCAGTTTATTTTTATATGATATTGTATTGAGAATGGTAAGGACCTATCCCAGCACACCCAGTCGGAGAACGCTTGGCAGCATCCGTAAATATATGGTGGTGCTATAAGTCTAAATGTTCAGCCAGAAAACAATTAAAACTTAAATGGCAATCGGGATCCAATTTACTTACACAGTTATGTTTTATGACGAGACTGAATTGTAAACTCTCATATCTACTGCTAAATAGGGGAAGTTTATTGGAACGATGAATGAGAAGCAAAGAATATAACCACTGTCATGAAAAGAAAGTGAAAGATTTTTTATTGCGTAGGTAGGTTCAATTTAACAAGGAACACGTTTATGGGGCCAGTTATTTGAAGATTCAATGTGAAACTCTATACGAGTCCAGTTTAGGAATGAGAAGACGAGTTAAGATCTGAAGAATCCGGATTTGAAGAATCCGGTATGGGGAGTCAGGGTATTAAAAATGCAATTCGACAAATTCAATGGGACTAATTTGGTCCTGTACCCTAATTGCGTAATACACAATCAATCGGAATCTGAATCGTTTTGAAACAGATTGCTAATCCATTACTTCATAAGTTCGAACAAAAATCTGCTCATCAATGTAAAAAACGCAATGAATGTTGTTGAACTGTCAAAATCAAACAAATTAGTCGTAATCGTTTCCGAAAATCTGTTACGCAATTAGGCCGCTGATTGATCATTCTTGTGGGCTTGGAAGCTGTTAGTACCTACAGCTTTACAAACGTGAAGAAACAAAAAATATAAAACGGCGAATAGACAATATAATTTTGCTTGTATAAAAAACTACAGCGAGAACTGGCGAAAAGTTTGAAAATCAACTTAGGTTTTTACTTGGTTTTTTTAAACGTGGTTGGAAGAGTAAAAAAAGATTTGGCCTTATCCGGCCGGACCCACACGTTTGCCAAATCTTGAGAAACGCATCCAAATTGAAACATGTGGATGGAGCATTTGTCTAGCGTGGGCTTACCAGCACTTGCTGCCGATGTGGTCATCAAATCCCCGACATTTGATTGAAAATTATATCTCTAGAAATACTTTTTAATCTAACCCCAAACAATGCCAAATTGTTCAGTAAGTAAAAGACAGTTTGTAGTTGGGGCCCCCCCTACGTATGCTTCATATTAGCGAGCAAAGATTTCCGAGTTCGCTGCGCTCGCTCTTGCATCATACATTCTCTTTTTCTCACAATTTTCTGTGGAAGTCGACAAAGTAGCTTCTGTTTAAATATGAATAATCATGTACATCAGAACGTTCGGCCAATCGAGGTAGGGAGCTGGCTGCTACTCCAGTTTTTTGTGACGATTTGGTGACTCACACGTTTATGGTAAATACAAGTAAATGTTACACACGTTTATATCGGTCAACAGGACCTTATCAAATACACAATATAATGGCTTGAATACCACGATTATAACCCCCGTTGGGACTTTTGCTTCTAATTGTTTCAATACACCTAGTACACATATTAGGTTAATACACATTAAATCACAAAGATGCCAGCCAAATAATTTGTGACAGTACAGTTCGAAAGTTAGAAGCATTTATGTATGGCCGAACGTCCTGATACGAACGTTCGGCCAACCTGAATCTCCATAACTGAGGACCTTAGATAAACTGTTACTGAATAAGGATTTAGTGACGATTTGGTGACAAACAACCACTACTTTACTTTTACTCGTAATGCCACCGGTTAATTAAAAGTAAAATGACCTTTAGCTCCCGGAATATCAGGACGTTCGGCCAACCTGTACACTAATTGCGTAATACACAATCAATCGGAATCTGAATCTTTTATAAACGGATACATTGCTTCATAAGTTCGATAAAAATTATGCTGTTGAACTGTCAAAATCAAATAGATTAGTCGTAATCGTTTACGAAAATGTGTTACGCAATTAGGCTGCTGATCTCCATAACTGAGGACCTGAGGGAAACCATTAATGAATAAAGATTTAGTGACGGCACTGAAACGAATTTAAATTGCTTTAGTTTTTTTTGTGACGACCCCATTCAATTGTAAATTGAAAATTAAACATTTAACCTCAAAACATTGGGATTATCGATTCCTTCACAACGAAGAAGCCTAGAAGAACCGTTAATGAATAAAGATTTAGTGACTGCCCTGAAACCAATTTGTAATGCTTCAGGTTTTTTCGTGGACGACCCCATTTATTAGTAAATTGGAAATCAACCATTTAACCTCAAAACATTGGGATTGTCAATTCCTTCACAATGAAGAAGCCGTTATTAGAGGAACCGTTATTAAATAAAGATTTAGTGACTGAACTTAAAACAATTTGTATTGCTTTAGGTTTTTTTGTGAGGACCCCATTCAATAGTAAATTGAAAATTAAACATTTAACCTCAAAACATAGGGATTAACGATACCTCCACAACTAAAAAGCCTAGAAAACTCGTAAAAACCCCTGATAGGTTGCAGTCGTCGTGAATAAGTAACTGCTCTGCAGGTTTTTAGTGCAATGGTGCAAGTATTTTTACTGATTTAAGATGAATCTATAAAATGGCAATGGTATTACGTAAATGGTTATGGCGTATGATGATTGAAATAGGGTGACCATTTATTTTAAAGAAACAAGTATTTATTGTGTTTCTAGGTACTCAATACGTCGAAATAGTTGAAATAAGGTGATCATGTAGATATTCCAACGAAATAAATATTTATCGAGTGGGTCTCTTCTCTCGTGGTGACCCAATTTAACGATGATTTTAAAAAGTACAAATTAGGATCTACCTGCCTACCTAACTACCGCTTTTGTGGATTATAGTTTTTTTTTTACCTTAATAGACTCGGCCAAAATAAAACAAAAACTACGCAAGTGGACACTGATTCGTTGGAATATCTACATGGACACCTTATATCAACTATTTCGACGTATGGAGTAGGTACCTAGGTACACGATAAATACTTGTTTTGTTAAAATACATGGTCACCCTATTTCAATCCCAATGTTTTGAGGTTAAATGTTTAATTTTCAATTTACTGTTGAATGGGGTCCTCACAAAAAAACCTAAAGCAATACAAATTGGTTTAAGTTCAGTCACTTAATCTTTATTTAATAACGGTTCCTCTAGGCTTCTTCATTGTGAAGGAATCGACAATCCCAATGTTTTGAGGTTAAATGTTTAATTTTCAAATTACTAATAAATGGGGTCGTCACAAAAAAACCTGAAGCATTACAAATTGGTTTCAGGGCAGTCACTAAATCTTTATTCATAAACGGTTCTTCTAGGCTTCTTCGTTGTGAAGGAATCGATAATCCCAATGTTTTGAGGTTAAATGTTTAATTTTCAATTTACAATTGAATGGCGTCGTCACAAAAAAAAACTAAAGCAACATAAATTCGTTTCAGTGCCGTCACTAAATCTTTATTCATTAATGGTTTCCCTCAGATCCTCAGTTATGGAGATCAGGTTGGCCGAACGTCCTGATATTCCGGGAGCTAAAGGTCATTTTACTTTTAATTAACCGGTGGCATTACGAGTAAAAGTAAAGTAGTGGTTGTTTGTCACCAAATCGTCACTAAATCCTTATTCAGTAACAGTTTCTCTAAGGTCCTCAGTTATGGAGATTCAGGTTGGCCGAACGTTCTGATATCAGGACGTTCGGCCATACATAAATGCTTCTAACTTTCGAACTGTACTGTCACAAATTATTTGGCTGGCATCTTTGTGAGTCACCAAATCGTCACAAAAAACTGGAGTAGCAGCCAGCTCCCTACTTCGATTGGCCGAACGTTCTGATGTAGGTACATCTTACGATTGAAACTCAAACGAGCGTTGTTTCTTCACCAAGTCATAATTTATATATAACGCAAATAGCGCCTCTCCCTCCACCGCGCGAGGTCCGTCACAGACCTGACTCGACGTAACAAATTCTTTGATTATTATATTTTGGATGTAGATGATAGATATGTAGCTCTTTTTGTAATTACTTTACTCTTTGATGTAACTGCAACACAATGTTAGGTAGGTATTTATATCCAACCTATTTGTATTTGTCTGTGGTGAAAAGAAAGAATGTTGCTTGAATTGTGTCAAGAGGGTTCAGCGTAAGATGGCTCATGAAAAGCGCGGGAAACTTCGAACTTGGCGGACGCGTCCTTTTTTGAGAAAATTGTTTAAATTGAAAAAACTTGTAATATAGGATCAGTAGTCGTAGTTTTAGTGTTCTTTTCTATTTTATATATAGTTTTAATATTAGTTTTGTGTATTTTCTTCGGTAGTGGTAAGTTTTTTATTTTAATTTAGCGGGAAATGAACGAACCGCCTGACCCGGGGGCCTTTGTGCCCCCGGCAGGCAATTTTGTTACCATACTATCCAATGAGTCGGGCATGGATACCGATGGGTCATCTTCAGCTCGTCACTTAAAAAGAAGCCGTGTGCATGTTTGCAAACACTGCAATAAGCGTCGCCGTACCCGTAAAAACCACGGTTCCGAGTCTTCGGGTTGTGGTTGCACGGACTCTTCATTAGCTTCTACATTGGAGCCTAACTGCTCCGAAACACTTGTTTCCAACGTTGTTCTCACTAAAAAAATGCCTGATATTCCTGCTCCGTCCTTGGTTTCCACTCAGATTGGCAGAAAAAGTTATGAAAAAACTGACAACTCGCCATTCGTTATTCATATTCAAAAAAATAATATTACACCTGATGATGGAACCACATTGCACCCAATCACATTTGGCAAGTTTTTAAAGCGCAACGCTTTCAAAAATATAATAAACGGTAGCGTCAAAAAAATCGGGCGCAATAAAATATCTTTATCTTTTTCGAATTTCCTGGACGCAAATTCCTTTATTACAAACAATAGTCTCGAAACACATAATTATAAAGCTTTTATACCTACTTTTAATGTTACTAGAATGGGTTTAGTACGTGGTGTTCCTGCGGAATGGTCTCCAGAGGAAGTTATTGATAATATAACTGTGCCTATTGGTTGTGGTCCAATTTTAAAAGTCAGACGCCTCAATTTTAAAACGAATGTTGATGGTAAAACTACTTGGAAACCTTCCCAATCCATAGTTGTTACATTTGATGGACAGGTTTTACCTAAAAGAATTTTTATGTGCTACAATGCATTACCTGTAGATTTATATATTTTCCCTACCGTTCAGTGCTTCAATTGCTGTCGTTTTGGTCACACTAAAATTCAGTGCAGGTCCAAACCTCGCTGTTTTAAATGTGGTCAAGACCACACTGGAGACAGTTGTCAAAGAGAACCTGAAAGTGCATCTTGCTGCCATTGCTCTGGTTTTCACTATGCTACTAATAAGTCTTGCCCAGAATTTTTAAGGCAAAAATCAATTAAAACATACATGGCACAAAGTTCAGTATCTTATGCTGAAGCCACAAAATTATATCCCCCAGTAACTAAATCATATGCTGATACGCTTTTATCTTCTCCCTCCAAAAATTTTGCAGATATTCCATCAATCTCTTTACCGAATAGAATGCCTACTACAAGTAGCTATAAAAAGACTGTCTTTCTCAAACCACGCTCCCCTCCTAAATCTGTACAAGGATATAATAAAGAGGCTCACAATGCCATTATTAAAGATTTTGTCATTCCCCAGCCATCAAATGGTTGTGCTCTTTCTAATAATCATATTAATGCAAATAAAGACACAAGTTTTTCCATAAACGATTTTCTTTCTGCATTACACAATCTTCTCTCTCAGTTCAACATTTCACCGTCCAACGTTGCCACTTCTTTCAATGTATCTCAATCCATTCAAAATGGACAACACATCCAAAATAATCCAATGGAACTGCCGCAGTCTGGTGAACAAAAAGAGTGACGTTATTTATATTTTAAACAAATATGAGCCTTTTGCCTTTGCCTTAGCAGAGACTTGGCTCAAATCCAATCATATTTTTAAAATTAATGGTTATTTAACCATTAGAGAGGATAGATCTGATGGGTATGGTGGGGTTGCTATACTTATCAAGAATTCTATCCCTTTCTCTATAATTTCCTTACCTCCTCATAGTGAGGAAATTTCAATTGTTGCTATTAAAGTGCACCATACTTGTCTTGTTTCTATTTACATTCCTCACCCCTCTTCTACGGTTCTTCAGGAGATGAATAATCTCTTTTCTTCTCTTCCAAAGCCATTTTTAATATTGGGGGACTTTAATTGCCATCACCAATCTTGGGGTTGTTCAACATCTAATTGTTATGGTGATGAGTTACTAGATATAATAGACTTACATAATTTATGCATCTTGAACTCTGGAGCTGCCACACGCCGTTCAGATCCCAATCAGAACCAAAGCGCAATCGACCTTTCTATCTGTTCTCCAAACTTAGCCTCTTCATTAAATTGGCGTACTCTAACCTCTACTTATGGTAGTGACCATTTTCCAATAGTTATTTCTTATCCTCTATCCCAACCAAATGCACCATTAAGGCATACAAACTTAAAACATAAACTTCCTAATAGAAATAATAATGACTGGGACAAATTTAGAAACATTGTTGACAGAAAGTTATGCTCCTTGCCTGTTATATCTGATGGCAATGAAAATAGTTGTGCTGAAGCTTTAGCACTCATACTAATCGCAGCGGCAGATGAAGTTTTTCCTGTAAAAAATAGCAATAATAATACAATTCCCTCACCTCCGTGGTGGGACTCTGAGTGCACAGAATCAATAAAAAAACGTAAAGAGGCTGAATACAACTATAACCTTGATATGTCTGACATTAATTTTGAAATCGTTACTAATTCAATAAATGAAACCAACAAACTTTTTAAGAAGAAAAAATTTGATTCTTGGCGTAGTTTTTGCTCATCAATTTCGCCGAATACTCACCCTACGATTGTCTGGCGCAATATTCGCAGATTTAGGTCCATTTATAACAACCCTTCTCCTATTCCCGTTTCTTTAGCTAGTGAATTTTTAGATAAATTAGCTCCTCCTTTTGTACCTGAGAGTATTAACCATAACCTGTCTGACGTAGCCATTGAGCAAGACACGACACTAGACCTACCATTCTCTCTCACTGAATTAAAGGGTGTTATTCATAAAACCAAGGATTCTGCACCAGGTATCGATGGCATCCCGTATTCCTTTTTTGCTAACTTAAATGAGGACGTCCTCAGTTATTATTTAGAGCTTATTAATTCTATTATGAAAACAGGGAACATCCCTGTTCAATGGAAACGTCAAATGGTATTGCCATTCCTTAAACCAAATAAAATTCCATCTGACGCTTCTTCATACCGTCCCATAGTTTTGTCTACAATTCTGATGAAATTAGCGGAACACTTAATTAAAAATCGCCTTGAATGGTACGTTGAAAGTAAGGGTCTTTTGGCAGAATCACAATATGGCTTTAGAAAAGGTAAAAGTACAACTGACTGTTTAAGTATTTTCACAACTGATATTCGGTTATCCTTCTCTAATAACCAATCTACCGTTGCAGTTTTCCTTGATATTAATGCAGCATACGATAATGTTGTTTTATCAGTTTTACAAAATAAACTACAAGCCTTAAAAGTCCCATTGAATTTGTCGAATTTCATTATTAATATCCTGACTGAACGCTCTGTTAACATGTTAATAGGAGATCAAGAAGTATCTCGTCTGGTATGGAGAGGTCTCCCACAGGGTTCTGTGCTTAGTCCCATTCTGTACAATATTTACACATTTGATTTAGACACGTCCTTAGCTAATCATGTTATGGTTCTTCAATATGCCGATGATTTGTTATTATATTCTTCAAGCCAATCTATTGAACAAGCAAGCTGTGCCATCAATTCTGCTTTAGATACTTTGGAGTCGTGGTTGCATCTTAACGGTTTGGATTTATCCATTTCTAAAAGCGCAGCTGTTTTATTCACCCGGAAGAGAAATATTCCCTTAATAAATCTCTTTTATAAGGAAATACCTATTCCAGTTAAAGACAATTTCAGATATCTAGGTATAATACTTGACCGTAAATTAAGTAGTGTTCCTCATTGTGAATATATTGTTAACAAATGTGAAAATCACCTAAACATGCTTAGGTGCCTCTCTGGTGTATGGTGGGGTGCACATCCCTTTTCTTTGAAACTCGTTTACAACGCAATCATCAGAAGCACTCTGGATTATGGATTGTTCGTTCTCGAACCTGGAAGTTCTATGGCTTTTAAAAAATTGGATCGCATCCAGTCCAAGGCACTACGCATTATTTCGGGTGCCATGAAGTCTAGCCCCATTAATGCACTCCAAGTTGAATGCGGGGAAGCTCCTTTACATCTTAGAAGGCAATTTCTATCTGACAAATATTTGTTCCGGATTCTTCAGATCTCAACTCATCCTCTTATTCCTAAACTGGACTCTTTAGTGTTGCAGATTGAATCTTCAAATTACTGGTCCCATAAAATTGCTCCTTGTTTAGTTGTAAGCTATAAAAAAATTCTATCACTTGCTTCTCCTATTCATCGTTCCAATAAACTTCCGCTATTTAGCAGTAGCTATGAGAGTTTACAATTCAGTCCCATCATAAAATATAACTGTGTAAGTAAATCAGATCCCAATTGCCATTTAAGTTTTAACCGTTTTCTGGCTGAACACCTAGAGTACCACCATATATTTACGGATGCTGCGAAGCGTTCTCCGACGGGTTGTGTTGGGATTGGTACTTACCATTCTCAATACAACATCGTACAAAAAATAAAACTGCCACCTGAGACTTCTGTTTTTACCGGGGAATGTTTTGGCATTTTAAAAGCCATAGAATATATTCGTGTTTTAAAGCTTAAAAAAACTTTAATTTTTACTGATTCTCAAAGTGCTCTTCTAGCCATCAATAAATCTCCTTTCGTACTCAAATCGCAGTTGCCAATCATTTATTTAATAAGAGAATTTGCGTTCCGAACCATCTCTGAGGGTAATACACTGCAGTTTGTGTGGATTCCGGCCCATGCTGGAATCCATGGCAATGAAGTGGCTGATACACTCGCCGTTGATGCGGTGCAATGCGGGGACTTAGTTCCTTATACAAACTTTTACTTTGACCTCGAGTCTTTACCAAAGACTTTTCTTCGGAAAACCTGGAAGGAAGCTTGGGATGTCGGAAGCAAATCGAAAGGTCATTATTTTTCATATATTCAACCAGACGTTCCGGAAAAACCGTGGTTTGGCAGGGCAAAGTTTGGCAAGATGGAGACCTCCATTCTGATACGGATGAGATTGGGTCATGTCTGCTCTCCAGCCCATCTTGCCAAACTTCATATCATCGACGACCCCATTTGTCTGTGTGGCACAGACGTAGGTGACTTAGATCACATTTTTTTCTCCTGTCCCTTATATGATCGTTCATCCTTTCTCAGTAACCTCTTGTCCCTTCGTACTCCTTTTCCTACCTCAATACTTTCATTACTTTGCACAAATAGCTTTCCTGTATATAAATGTATAGTATCTTTCATTGCTTTAAATAATATTAAGTTGTAATTTTAGTTCATTATTCATTATAGTATCACTGTTGTAAATACTGATCCTATAGATTTTATCCCAAAATTCCGTGATAAATTATTATAGTTATATTTTCGTTTCCCTAGCTTTGTTTCCTTCTTAGTAAAATAAACGTGACATTGGCTGAATGCACAAACCGTGCGAAGCCAAAAGAAAGAAAAAAAAAAAAAAAGATGGCTCATGTGTAATAAATATCTTAAATCTATAAATTATCTTTCTCTAACAGTATGCCCTGAGCAATATCGTAAAAGGTTATGGGCCGCATTTTTATGATGTTATAAAGAATAAAAATGGAAAATATTAAAATAACAAACATAGTCTTCAATACTCTAACATCTTTTGAAGTTGTAATGCTGTTCTTCGAGGGTATGAAAATCCTTAAAGCTTTAGATGTTTCAGAGTATCCCGCAACATGCCAGGAATTGCCTGTTTTGGTGCAAATTTGTGACCATTTGTACCTTTCATTAGAACGTAAGTCTTGCAACCGAACACGTATAAATGATTAATACAGGGCTTTCTCCCATCCCATCGCTCGAATGGCGTTTGTTTCTGAACGGCGCTGTTTATACTCTTGTTTGATAGGTCGTTTGCAGTGAATACTGCTTCGCCCCAGAATTTTAATGGTGCCTGTGCGTCAATACTCCACACGGGTATAATTCCTGCGTTCAGCAACTCCATTTTGGTTCGGGGTGTAGGGTGCGGTGAGACTTCTCTGTATCCCACAACGTTTCAGATAAGCGTTGAAGTCTTTGTTCACATACTCGGTACCATTATCTGATTGTAAAAATTTGATTTTGTTCCCCGTGTGCGCTTCCGCTAACTCCTTGAACTCTTTAAACTTTTCTATGACTTCGTTCTTGCTTTTAATCATATAAACTCGACTGTAACCGCTAAAGTCATCTATGAAAGTAACGAAGTACTTGTTTCCGCTTACTGTGGGCGTTCTAATAGGTCCACATACATCGCTATGAACGATTTCTAAACGTTCTGTTGTTCGTTGAGTTGTTTTCTCACGGAGGGTCAGGAATTCGATGAAGTTTGGCTAGGATACAGATTTCACAGTCTGCCAAGGTTTCAGAAGCATCAAAGTCAAAGCCGAGCAAATTCTCGTTTTAGAGTGCATGTTTCAGATCTTTGGCGTTCATGTGACCAAGTTTTCTGTGCCAGTCGTAGATGTTTGATGAGTTCGCTTTCTTTTTAACAATTGGAATCGAAACAGTGTCATCATTATGATTGGCCAGATTGTTGCGCTCATGTTTATTTGGTTTAATGTAATAAAGACCATCTCCATGTTTAAATGCGGTGAGATTTATTCCATCTTTTGGATCGTTGACCGTCGCTTTAGTCTTTGTGAAGAGGACAGAACAGCCTGCGTCTGTCATCTTACTGACGGACATCAAGTTAGTGCACAGACTAGGTACGTATAGAGTGTTTTGTAGCTGTGTAAGGGCTATACCATTACATTTTTTTGTTACAAAGGAGACTATACCTCTTCCTTTAATCTCTGCAGTTTGTTCTTTAGTTGCAAAGTTCAGTTTTCCGGAAGTTCTCTCTATAGTGTTAAATAAGTCTCGTTGAAATGTCATGTGAGATGTACAACCGCTATCCAGAACACAAACGCTGTTTTCAGATTTTTCGTTACGTGTAAGGAGGCATTGCATATTATAGTATATGCTATACTTACACCATTAGTCATCATTCATCCGTTCATGTCCCGTATCCATCGATCACTAATAAAGATTTATTAGTGATCGATGCCCGTATCATATCCTTTTATTTGCTAGCATTTTACGAATCGTACTAAAACGATTTCTTTTCTAATATCTTTAAGAAAATCATTCATTGTTTACATTTCCCACTGTTGTGACACAAGACAATTATCAAACTGTCATTCAATTTTCTCTTTTAGTCTATGAAGACTACTTCTTGGTTTATAAAACTTGAATTATTTTTATCAATAGGTTTAGCTGAAATATTGTATTTTCTATATAATTACCGATTATTATCTGAATTTCGACATCTAAAATAGTTAATAAGGACCCGCTCATACTCGATCGTGGAGGTTTTAATACATCTTGGCTGAACACATAGGCTGGTTTTATGACTGGCAGATGAGATGTCAGAATGAAGAAAACAATTTTAAAACTTCAAAAATCATCTAAAATTAATTCTGGAAAAGGAATATTTTCCTTTATAAGAAAAGGCTGAAGCATCTGAAGGGGATTCAGCGTCTGGACCTGTTTCAGTAACCATCTGCCGGGGATTCGGTCCGGTTTTTGTCAACAAACCAGCTGTTCATCTATCAATTCTACGTCTGTACTCTGCTGAGTAACCATCTGCCTGGAGATTTTACGTCGAGCTTTGTCGAAGGAGACTGGCACTCTAAAGTGTCCCTTCGACACCTGAAGATCCTTCATCCTCCTCCTCCGGACTTCAATTCAAGCCTTCTGTATTAACGTCAGACTCGCGTGAACCGTGATTAGTGTTCTTTTTATATTCTTACCTGTATTTTATATTCCATTTATTAAACTATATGTACCAAGTCTATTTGCATCCTTTCATGTAGTTAGGATCCACTATTTCGTTACAATATCAAAGTTGTTCTTATGAGAACCAGTGTGTTTATTAGGCTTCTCACTGTTTTTCTTCCAGCAATTCGCAAAATTTTTGTGAGTCTTGCGTTTGAAGATATTACCACTACGTTTACAAATTTTACAGGACGTATAAAGGGTTTCTTTTTGAAAAGAGGATTCAGTTTCGTCGTTATTAGTCATGTTTTGGCTATGACGTGCTTCACATTCTTCAATTATTTTAGTTTGAAGCTCCTCTGGCTTCGGAAGAGTGTCTCGCGACTCTATAGCGACTCTGAAGTTCTCAAATTCATTTGAGAGACTGTACAACATCATGATTGTTAACAAGTCCTCATTAATAGCTACGTGCATGTCTGCCAATTTGTCAACTATATCCATAAACTTGTTAAGATGGGATCTGACATCATGCCCTTCTAATTTTGTTAGGATCAGTTGCTTTAATAGGGATGCCTTTCGCGCAGGTCTCTTACTGGCATAAGTGACTTAAAATTTTTCCCATAATGCTTTAGCAGTAGTACATTTTTTAATTTGTTTAAGCTCTGCAGCATCAGTCTCGACGTATTTCCATAATTTGTGTTGTATGAGGACAGCCTGTATCACCCAAGTGTCGTAGTTCTCTCTAGTTAGAGGGTAAATTTTAGTGCTCGACATTTCGGATACTCAATTTTTTTTTTTTTCTTGCACGCTCTGCTACCATGTTAAATATTGTTGAATACTAAATAAAGAAATACATTATTTCGGCGACTGAAAGTTCAGTGTTTTATTTTTAAGTGTCAACATCAAATTATAACAAGCGTATCCTAGCTACCATACTGATGTATCATACTCGTAGATATATGGTCTGCCATAGATACTTCACAATATGTGTGCGTACTTTTCTAAGTTTTTTAGCGAGCCGTCGGTGTTTCATATCATTAACAGGCTATATTTAAATTAAATTGTCAAACGCATTTACACAAAAGGTAAGTTTTGAACTGTTTAATGAATTACATGTAGGTATGTATGTGTGTTTCTTTATTTGAAAAAACATATTGTTTGCATACGGGTGTTTTATGTTTTTGTAACAGATGGGAGCTTTTAAAATGAATTATTTAATGACATTTTTATATCCCACCAAAAACATTCTGGAAAAAACTAGCCAAGTCTCGATGGAGCTGCTCGTTTATCTCTAAAAGTAATGAAATCTAGACAAAGTCGTGCCAAGTCTAAGGTTCCTTACTGCGATTTCTTTATTATTATAGTTAATGTTGTGTGACTTGGCCGTTGAACATTCTATGATTAGATGTCCGTCTGTACTGGAAATAATTTTTTATACTGTTTGTTTCATGCTCGCGTATACATAAGTATTATTGAAATACGTAGCTTTATCAAGCCTAAAATTGACAGGTTCTTGAATCAACGTTTTCCAAGTGGCAATTTTCCATCGTCAATGGGCAGCGGTTCTGGCGACAGATTGGTGCAATGGTGTCGTGGAGCACCTGGTTTTGTACCCTTGTGTACCCTTCAACGGCCAAGTCACACAACATTAACTATAATAATAATGAAATCACAGTAAGGAACCTTAGACTTGGCACGACTTTGTCTAGATTTCATTACTTTTTAGAGATAAACAAGCAGCTCCATCGAGACTTGGCTAGTTATTTACAGAATGTTTTTGGTGGGACTTCTTTTTGTACAAACGTGGTCAAAGCAGAAGGGGAGGCATTCGCCCAGCAGTGGAACGCTATAGGCTAGATTAAATTAGAAGATATGTCCCACTACGCTGGGTTTTTGCAATGACGGTCGATTTTTTTATGTAGTATGTGTTTTAGTAGCAAGGGGCATTACCATATCTCTAATACAGCTGAGACCAGCTGAGGGTTCTTCATCAGATACTTCAGACCTTCGACTTTTGACATCAAATGAAGCGGCCCAACAAGTTGAATATTTTTTGTAAAGGTGGTATGTCGATCTCTAATAGTTTGGTTGGGCTCTTGTGTTTTCTAATCAGGGTCACCAGGTACTCCAGATCTTCGATTATCCTAGTTTTTATAGTTTTCCCTTTATGTGGCCATTAAACCCTAACTCTGTACCAAATTTCAGCTGTCTGAGTTTATGGGAAGTACTAGTTCTATTCTGATGATCATGAGTGAGTGAGTGAGTGTCATAAATGGGAAACATTGCTTTCGCTTAACTTCGGACCTAAATGACCTACAGACTTGAAATTTTGGATGTTAAGTATGTGATTATAGCTTACTGGATGACGAAAATTTCTGCGTTCTGGTCTTATCCAGAGGTTCTCAAATAGGCGCCTGAAAATGCGGCGAAATGGTTCAGTAAAGGATGGTACGGCAGTGTTTGCTTCGCGCTCGACTTGGCGGGGGCACTACCGTGCCCCCCGATCTGCGTTCTGATCTTATCCAGAGGTTCTCAAATAGGGGCCTGAAAATGCGGCAAAATGGTTCCAGTAAAGGATGGTACAGCAGTGTTACTTCGCGCTCGACTTGGCGGTACATTGAAGTATGCATTCATATATATTTCCATACACACATATACGCACATGTATAAATACTGATACACCACTATTAATGTAGCAATTTGTTTTTAATTTGATTTATTTTTTTTTATATGAGGGAAAAAATGCCACGAGCCAGACGAGCAAATATGGTCGAACGCGTAATGCAAATGATGTGGCATTACTAAGATGATCACAGACTGCAGATGAACGCGCACAAGCTAATGCATCGCAGCGTGAACGTAATGCACGAAATAGATCTGTTGACCCTGAAACCCGTACTGAATCTTGCACGGTGATCAAGACTACGTCGTGTTGTGTACACCCGGCATGTGTTGTGCTAATGGCAAAGTGAGATTGCCAGCATTAGAAACTCCACCCGAACCATTGTATTAATTTATTTTTGGGACATCTCAAACGTCGAAGCAGTTTTTGAGTCATATTCAACAATACAATTCGTCATTTCAAATGAATTCTTTTGGTGCTACTAAAATTATTAGAGATAATTTTATGCCGACGTTTAAGGTTAATATTTCAACAGGATTGTCCCATGTTTATATCAATCTGAATCATAAAGTATTCGATCGTTTTAAAAATTATGATCAAACATCTACCTAAAATTGCATATACATGTTACAGATTCAGGGCCAGATTTATCATCAAGCTGGTTCGATATTGCCATACACCGACGCTGATCATCAATTTTTGCAAATTTATTTTATTGGTGATGAAAATCGTGAATTGGATCAACGTTGTGCAATTGTTTCGAATGCAAGACGAGAAATTATTCGAGCTTCGAGCTACAAAGGTTTTTCCATCATCATAACGCATTAGTTCAATTGTTTAAAATTGCTCTCGATCGTATGCCATCTGATAATCACAAAATCGTAATATGGGCTGATTGAACACTTTTGGAGAGCATGCAAAGCGATTCAATGCACCGACAATTGATGAGGTTGCAATTGTAATTCTTGGCGATCCGTTTCAATCCCGTGATATTGTACTTCATCGCAGAAATGAGCAATTGAAACGTGTTTCGGAACTTCGCCGTAGTTACTATGCATTACAATACCCAATATATTGCATTGGAAAGGTGACGATGGCTACCATATCAATATACCAATGATTGATCCACGAACAGGTAAATAATTGACCTATTTTCAGTGTGTTGACATTTCATTTGTATAGTTTTCTAAAGTCACATTTTGCACTTATTTTCAGGTCTTCATGTAGAGTAGCAATAATAGCTTGCAATTAATAAAATATTTTTAGAACAAATGAATTTCAATTTATATTTTTATTATTTCACTTTATACGTAGCGAAGCACGTACCGGGCCGCTAGTATAAAAATGGTTGCGAGAAAATATGAAGCAATGCCATTTTTGAAAGAGGGAGTAAATTTTCAAACATGGAAATTTCCAATAAATTTACTGTTGGAGTAAAAAGGAGTCGCAGAAGCGATAAAAATTGAGAAACCAACTAAGGAAATGGATATTAATGCAAGGTCATGAATCGTACAATGTGTATCAGATAAGTACATATCATACAACGTGTAACGGCATTAACGCAAGAGCTCATACACCCCAATTAGAATATTAAATTATAAGACTAAAATAACATCTGTAATTTAATTTAGATAAACCACACCTAGCATTTTTTTATAAAATAGTTGTCCTGACTAAACATAAAACGTTTGAGCGCACTACTCGATCTGTGTGTGGCGGGACGTTTTCACTCACCACTCGACGCTCGACTCTCGCCGCGGACGGACGTGTTTGTGCGCTCTCCCGCTCCAGTGTTGTGTTTCGTGAATCTTGGGGGATCTCCTAGTCGGCTCTGGTGACAGTTTTGCTTTCCAGCTACTCACCTAGTGTCTTTAGGGTGTGTCTACACCCTTCGCACTAGACTGGTCAGGGCCCCGTTCGCACAATAAGACTGGCGACGGGCTTACAAGCTTAGGGCTCACCAATAGGTACACACCTCCCTGTCTACACCCGACAGGGAGGGAACTCATCCCCGGGCCAATCCACCCGGGGAGTTAGGTATAGGGTTAGGCTACGTGGAAACTTAATTTCCACCATTCCCTCCCATAAATAGCCCCCCCTCCTCCGACCATGGGGGACACCCTCCTCTTGGCGTTCCTCAAAGAGGTCCTTTTTAAGGACCCCTACGTCGCCAAGTATGGCGCCAAATTCGCTGCACTGCAGCAGTCCGCCCCCGGTCCCTCTGACCAAGTAGGCACCGCCAGCTCGGACATCGCTACATTTAGCGATGCCCTCGAGCCCTCTCCGTCGCAACTTCCAAGTTGCTCGCCGCCGGCTGTCCACATGGACACCAGCGAGCCATCCCCTCGCCCGACCTCGCCTTACTTAGTTGAGAGCGACGACCAGAGCTCCTCCCCCACTTCCGACGAAGGCGTCTTCAAGACTGTCGGCTCGAAGAAGAGGAGTCTGAAGGAGAAACCGAGTCCTGACACAAGGACCAAGAAACCGGCTATCGAAGCCACCTCCGCTCCCGTGGCTCCATCCGCCACTCTCAGGCCGCCTCCGCCTCAACCTCTTCCCTCAACCACAGTGCTGCCAAGCCCGCTGCCCAGCCTTCTGCGGCAAAGAAGATCGCCCCCCCTCCCCCTGTGTACATCCAGGACAAGGGGAAATGGACAGATGTGTCCAAATGGTGCACCGATCTGAGAATCGGCTACACCAGCGCTAAATCTACCCAACAGGGTATTAAGGTTCTAGGCCCGACATCAAACGACTACAGAGAGCTCACGAAGACTCTCCGTCTTAGAGGTGTGTCCTTCCACACCTACGCCCTCCCCGAAGACCGTCAAACCCGAGTCGTGATCCGTAGGATCCCGAAGGAAATACCCGCGGAGGACATAAAAGCCGACCTTCTGTCGCAAAACGTCCCCGTTGCGGAGGTCCACCGCATGCACCGCGCCCGAGACAGAGTGCCATACGATATGGTCCTCGTAGTCTGTCCTCCTACTGAGGGTCACCACCCCATATTTAACGTCCATTCCATCTGCAACCTCACCGGCTTGCAGATTGAAAAACCTTTTAAGACCGGTGTCATAGGGCAGTGTCACCGCTGCCAGTTAAACGGGTATTCGCAGATGCACTGCCATGCGAAACCCAGGTGCGTCAAGTGCCTGGGCGATCACGGCACTGCTGAATGCTCACGCCCAAAAGACCGCACCTTGTGCACAGAGCAGCCTAGCTGCGTGCTATGCGGCGACTCAGGCCATCCGGCCAATTATCGTGGGTGCCCTAAGGCCCCCAAAACCTCATCTCCCAAGCTGACGAAGCGTGCAGACGCCCGTCAGCAAAGGGAAAGCCCTACCACACATCACCAGGAGCGGCTCAGTCCTCAGAGGCCCTCGCCCTGGAATTACCTCCACCATCAGCAGGCTTTTCCAGCCTTAGCTCCCAGACCCGTTCCTGCGGCCATCCCTCCACTTATGGACCGCCGCATCCGCGTCAACGCGCCCCCAGGCATTCCTATGCCCGTGAACAAAGCCGCTCCCGCCGCTTCAGCTCCACCCGCAGCCACGCGTGTTATCGGCCAGAACCGGATGGACGCGTTTAACGTCATCTCGAGTACTTTTACGACCTTCCTTACCCCTCGCGCCAGGAAAATGGCCAGCGAGATTGTTGCCGCCAGAAATGCCGGCAACATATTCATGATCCAGAGTATTTATAATGCGTACCCGGACATTACGCAAGCCCTGATGTCCTTTTCCAACCAACCCAATCCTAATAATGGATAAAAGAATCCTCGCGCGAACCAAACCCCGATCCCTAAAGTTAGGTTATTTCAATGCCAATGGCATCCTGCGACAACGCGCTGAAATCAGCGAGTTCCTCCGCGACCACCACATCAACATCCTCCTTGTTCAGGAAACGTTCCTTAAACCGAGTTACCGAAATCCGTCAATTGCAAACTATCGTACAGTTCGCAATGACAGGACGCGTTGCCATAAGGGCGGTACCCTTATCTATTACAAAAAGGAGCTATACTGCATTCCCATAGACCCTCCCACACTCTCACGATTAGAAGTGTCTTGTCCCCCGCATAGGTCTGCCCGATTCCACCCAACCCCTTCCCAACAAAGTGGTAACGGACTGGAGGAAAGTAAGCGATCGCTTAAAATCCACCACGTCCCCCCACTTGGACCCAATCCCCGATCATTTTGACTCTATCGCTGACACGACGGCCGCGATCGACTCATTCACAGCTCACGTACAATCAGTCCTGAACGATTGTTCAAGGGAAATTCCAGCGACGGAGGACCGTCGCTGGAAGTTGCCGGACGATGTACGCGAACTGTTGAATGAGAAGAACGCGGCTGTACGTGCCTACAGCAACTTCCCCTGCGACGCGAACAAAGCCCATATGCGTTACTTACAGCGTACTGTAAGAACACGCATAGAGGAGCTGCGTACCGCCGGCTGGGACAAGATGTTGAGCGAACTAGAGCCAACCCACCTAGCCTTCTGGCACCTCCAGAAGAAGCTTAGATCCGGAGATTTAGTCTCCATGCCCCACTGATCCGTCCCGACAAGACCATCGCCTTCGATGATGTCGACAAGGCTGAGCTTCTAGCCGACAGTCTAGAAGCCCAATGCTCGCCTAGCTCTCAACCAGTAGACCAAGCTCACCTCTCTGAGGTCGACGCTGAAATCGAACATAGAGCCTCCCTCCCTCCCGTCGAAGACCCAGAGTATCCACTGCCCCCCGTCACGCCAGACGAAGTGCACGACCTCATCAAAGGTCTTAAGGCTCGTAAAGCCCCCGGCTCAGATGGAATCACCAATAGGGTATTCCAACTTTTCCCTGCCCACCTGATAATGCTACTGACCACTATCTTCAATGGTGCTCTGAGCAACAACATCTTCCCACAGGCATTCAAAGAAGCCACCGTCATCGGTATCCCGAAGCTCGGCAAGCCAAAGTCGGAGCCTACTAGTTACCGCCCCATCAGTCTGCTCAATGTCCTCGGCAAAATCTATGAGAGGATTATTTATAAGCGCCTCAGAGACTACGCCGAGACAAAGGGCCTCATCCCCAACGAACAGTTTGGTTTTAGAACCCAACACTCGTGCGTACAACAGGTCCACCGTATAGTCGAACACATCAACATCGGTTTCCAACTAGGTTTGATGACCGGTGCTGTCTTCTTCGACATAGCGAAAGCGTTCGACAAAGTCTGGCACAACGGCTTATTATATAAGCTGTACCAACTCGGTGTGCCAGATCGTCTCGTGCTCATCTTACGGGACTTTTTGTCGAACCGCACCTTCCGTTATCGCATCGAAGGAGCGCTATCCTCCCCCCACCCTATTCGCGCAGGAGTCCCTCAGGGCTCTGTGATCTCTCCTCTAGCATTCACGCTATTCACCAGCGATATGCCCAAGTGCAGCAAGGCGCAGTTGGCTCTGTTCGCAGACGACACGGCCATTTACTACACCGGCCGCGATCCAGACTCGATATCTCGCATTCTCCAAACCCAAGTCAACAAGCTTGGCGCCTGGCTTAGGAAATGGAGAATTGAAGTCAATCCCGACAAAAGTCAAGCGGTTCTTTTCTCGAAGCCGCGTCGCAAACCCTGCCCCCCTCGACCGATCACCATGCTCGGCAAGCCGATACCCTGGGAGAAGCGAGCAAAATATCTAGGTGTGGTTCTCGATGAACACCTCTCTTTTTCAGAGCACATTAAGGCGGCTCGTTCACACGTCGCCTTCGCTCTAGGTAGACTCCACTTCGTCCTCAATGCACGTAGCCAATTGTCACTAAAGTGCAAATTGCGTATCTACACAGCGTGCATTCGCCCGATCATGACCTATGCCAGTGCAGTCTTCGCATACGCCAAGCCCGTTCGCTTCAATAGAATGCAGAACCTCCAGAACAAGTTCCTCCGTAGGATAACAGGCTCTCCCTGGTACGTTCGCAACGAAATCCTCCACGTAGACCTCAGGATTCCCACTATCCGTCAGTTCATGAAACGCATTTCAAAGCGTTTCTTCGAGACCGCCGCGAATCACCGCAACCCTCTGGTTGTGAAAGCCGCTAGCTATATTCCCTCCTCCATTAGTCATGTCCGCCGTCCCAAGCATGTCCTCACCGATCCCGATGACCACATAACTCTCATTCAGGAGAGCAGTAGGGCCACCAGTACAGTGCATGATTTGTTCAAGTTTTGCGGTGAGGAAAGGAGACCACCTTACCGCTGGTTTGTGATGGGACCACAGCGTTCTGGGACTGGTATCCACATAGATCCTCTAGGGACAAGTGCTTGGAATGCTTTGGTTTTTGGTCATAAAAGATGGTGCTTATTCCCAACCCAGACTCCTAGAGAACTGATCAAGGTGACTGGAGCAATGGGAGGGAAACAAAGAGATGAAGCTGTCACATGGTTCAAACTAATTTATCCTAAGACTCAATTAGAAACATGGCCCAAAGAATTTAAACCAGTGGAGATTCTGCAGAAACCAGGTGAAACCGTGTTTGTGCCGGGAGGCTGGTGGCATGTCGTTCTCAATTTGGACTATACGGTGGCTGTCACTCAAAACTTCTGCAGCCGCACGAACTTCCCGGTCGTCTGGCACAAAACCGTGCGCGGCCGCCCAAAACTCTCCAAAAAGTGGATCAAAGTATTGGAGACCAAAGAACCTGATCTGTACAAGATTGCTAGTGACATGGACTTGAGCCAAGGCACTGGTGTAGCTTCGGACAGCTCATCTAATAGTAGTTCTTCCAGTAGCGATAGTGATAGCAGTTCTTCCGACAGCTCTGAAGAAGATAGTGGGCAGGAAAGTATTACTGCCCACAAGAAAAAAAGACGAAGAAAAAGTGCACAAACACAGACCGACTTTCCGACCTCGCCGCCGAGGTTCCTCGCGAAGATCTCGACGTAATTGTCCCCCCCGACCCTTGCTCGATAAAGTGCCAGCCCGCGCCGTAGCTGAGCCTGTAGCTTTAAAATCCCCGAATAATAATAATCAACAAAATCTGATCCAGCCTGTCCCATCTTGCTGTCCTCCCGTCAGCGACGCCCTAAGCCGAGGTCCGTGCCCTTAGCGAGCGTTCGCTTAGTAATGTAAGTAGTTTTACGCCCCTGGCTGGAGGCTTTGAGTCCGCTTAAGGCAGCCACAGGATAGTCCGGTTAAGTAGTCACGACCTCTCAAGGTCAACTACGAGATGCCATACAAAAAAAAAAAAAAACTCGATCTGTACCCACACTAATAGCGCACGCACCGCACACTCATGTGCCTGCCAGCCGGCTAGGTAGGTAAGCACTGTAACACACATTACGTACAGATCACACGTAAAGTCTCGTACACACTGGCGCGAACCCGCAACGCGACACAAAGGCGCCGCGTGTCTCTCGTGCAGCGACGAGTGGTGGATTATTTTGTTCTAAGTTATTAGGTTTAGTAAAGGGGAAGCATTTTCAAATCGAGCAACTTTTCGCCCGTCTGCGATAGGGTGTTACCTCCGGCGTGCGCCCGCGCCCTTTCGCCGCACGGTCGTCCCGGAGACTGACTCATTTAAGGTTCGTTCCCACGGTCCCGTCGTGCCTGTTTGTGCGAGCCTTTATCTCCGATGCGTACTTAACTGTTGCGATATCATATTCTGAGTCGGCGTGTATGAATGATTTGAATCATAAATATTTACACTAATTAAATTCGGTAAAGATAAAAGTAATTACTTACAGGTTTGAGCTATTTACACTAAACTATTTCTTCGTCTCCTTTTAAGTAAACTTTCAAAATGTCCACCGCCTTGCTCGATGCAATTTATTGCACGCTTTCATAAGTTAAATTTTAGTTTATTTAGTACTTCAGTGTCACTTTTCACAATACCAAAGGCGAGTTCAATTTTTTGTCTGAGGTCTTCTACACTCGTTGCCTCGTTTACGTAAACGAGCGATTTTATTCGACCCCACAAATAAAAGTCTAAAGTTAGATCAGCCAATCTGGGAGGCCACTGCACTGGCCATCCACGACGAATCCAACGGGGCTCATATTCCGCATCAAGATGCTGCCGAACGTTCCATGAGAAATGCGCGGGAGCACCTTCGTGTTGGTAAAACACGTCTCTTAAAAAGAAGAGCGGGACGTCCTCCAATAACTCGGGCAATGTTTCCCGCAAGAACTGTAGGTAGGTATCTCCAGTTAACCTCGGCAGAAAAACAGGGCCGAGTACGCGTGTACCTATGACGCCCGCCCACACGTCCACGGAGAACCTGTGCTGAAACGAATCAACACGGCATGCATGTGGATTCTCATGTCTCCACAAATGCTGGTTATGCTGGTTGTAAATGCCAACTCGCGTGAAGGTGCTCTCGTCCGTCCAGATGATGTTTCCTTGCCAGTTCTCTAACAACCATCTACTAAATTCCAGACGTGGCAAGTAGTCGTTCGGCGTCAGCTCCTGACAACGTCGCCGGTGATACGGGAGTTCACCATCAGCGCGTAACGTTCGCCACACGTACATGTGGCTGCAGTCGAAAAATGGCGCTGCTTCTCTTGTGCTCTTCTCTGGGTTTTCGTCAAAATAGTTTAATTTTGTTGCTTGTAAGCGAGTAGTGCGCACATTTGCCCCTCTATCTATTGCCGTGTTAGGACGAAAGGTACCGGAGTCCCTCAGACGCTGAGTTGCACTTAACATTGTCCTGGCGCTCACTCTAGTATCATATCGTTCGTTGAACTCTCGACACGCTAACTCGACATTATCGTTGCAACGAGCCAGTGTCCTCACCATCTCCGTGTACTGAATATTGGTGTACTGGAATGCCATCGCGCGCGTAAACAAATAAATGTGACAGCAACAAAAATTATATTCGGGAACACTTGTCGCTGCCGGAGAATAACTAAACCTTTGATGTGAGGCGGGCAGTGGCGGCGCGTGCGTCTGCATGTCAAACGTCAAAGCTGTAAGTCGGCAAATTAATACATCTCGCTCTTTCACATTAATCTTTCATTTGCAAAAGAAGTACTACTCGTACAAATGTTCTAATATTTTGGCTTTTCTAAACAAACGAATGTGTAAAACGATCTACAAATTTGGTCGCGCAATTAAAAAAGCTTTATTTCTTTGAGATAAGATCTAAATTGCCTTAAATTAACCTATTTTTTTAACAGGACAAGAGTAAATGTAATAAAAAGTAAAAAGCAATGCGTATGTGTGTAAGAAAGCTATGATCGGACTACAGATTCGGTTTTGCATTTAAATAAGACGTACTGCTTTGAAACAAGGTTTAAGTTTCCTTAAATTGACTTTTTTTTACGCGCTTTACACATAGGATAACTATGAGTGAGTTGCAAATTCGGTCGTGCATTTGAAAAGGCTTTATTCCTTTGTGATAAGGCTTAAATTTTCTTAAATCAAATACTGTATTACCTTGTTACGACGCGGTGGTACTAGTTTCAGGTAAATTAAAGATTTTTCCGGGAAAAATTAACACATATAAATAATGACGGAAATGGATTCAGAAGCTGAGCAAACTGCTTTCAGGTCTTGCGCTTATTCTGTTACACTTTGTATATAAAAAAGTTTACAACGTCATTAGACATGATGAAATGTTTAGAAGCTATTTTTTAATAAAAATCTATTTTCAATAAATTGCAACTAAAGAGCAGATTGCTAAATTTGAAATGTCAAAAAGATCCAAAACTTCAGGACCACTATCTAAGGTTTGATTATATAATAACTGAAATAGTAATTGGAGAAAGCATGTCTGAGTCTGATAAAGTGTGTCACTTATTATTAACACTGCCAGATAATTATGAAAATGTTATAACATCACCAGAAATGATGTCAACAGAAAGGGAAATAACAATTGATTTTGTGAAAGCAAGATTGTTAGACGCTGAGCTAAAAATGAAAAGTGATACTGAAAATAGAAATCACGATAACTAAAAAAGGAGTACACAAACCCATACAGTCCACAAACGAATGCAGTTTCTGAAAGAATGAACAGGAAGGTATATAATAAAGCCAGAGCATTAATGTTGGAATCCAACCTTCCGAAAAATTAAGGGGAGGGGCAGTTAAGTGTGCCATGTATCAAATAAATAGATGCCCATCAGCAGCCATACAATTTAATACACCGGCAGAATTGTATTATGGTAAAAATTAAATAAATAATATGAAAATATTTGGATCGAAAGCATGGATGATTGAATTACCAAGAAAGTCAAAATTTGAAGAAAGAGCAAAAGCAATGAGATTTATTGGACTTTCTGGATCCCACAATTTATATCCATTTGTACATAGTAGTAGATCCAGAACGTAATGAAATTAAAATCTCGAGAGATGTACATTTTGATGAAACGAATTTGAGATATGATGAAATAAGAGGAGTAGAAAGAGACAATGAAAGGATACAGAGAATTAGATGAAAAAGAAAGCAAACCAAGTACATCAAGACTAAAAGAAGGAAAAGGTAAAGGTGCGATTAAAGTTATACAACGTCCTACTGTGACTAAAAATTATCAAGACAGTGATGATGATGATGAATTTGATGATGCAACTGAACAAGTGAAAGAGGTAATACAAGGAAAGTTACCACAGGAAAAATATACAAGAAGTGGAAGAAGAATTGTTAAAAGAACTACAAGAATATGAGACACATTACGCTTATAGTACAAATATGGAAGATGTTCCAAAAAGCTACAATGAAGCTATAAAAATGGGCTGGAATGAAGCAATTATTAAAGAATTGTGCGCTTTAGAAAATATGAAAGAAAACATGGACGATCACTGATTTACCAAATGGAAAAGAAGCAATTGACACTAAATGGACTTTTGTCAAGAAAGATAATAACCTAAAGAAGGCGAGATTGGTTGCAAGGGGCTTTCTACAAAGAGATGATGGTTTTACAGTTAATTATTCCCCTGTCGCAAGAATGAGCACTGTCCGCACTTTCTTATCACATGCAGTGCAAAATGATTTTGAAATACATCAAATGGACATCCCAACAGCATTCCTAAATGGAATCCTAGAATCAGATGTATACATAAAGATACCAAAAGGAGTAAAATGTGAGCAAAAGGATAAAGTTCTAAAACTGAATCGAATCATAAACGGATTGAAAGAGAGTCCAAAATGTTGGAATTTATTATAAAAATAGGATTAACAATATCAAATTATGATTTTTGCATGTATTTTAATGATAAATGTTGGATTATTGTATTCGTAGACGATATTTTGGTAACACGATGTAAAAAAGAGATAACTTACGTAAAACAAGAGTTAAAGAACGAGTTTCAAGCAAAAGATTTTAGTGAAGTTAATAAGTTTCTTGGAATGTAAATACAGAGAAATGGAGATATTCTAAAGATAACACAGGAAAAATAAATAGATAAAATGTTGGACAAGTTTAATATGACTGAAGCGAATTGAACGAAGAGTCCAATGACAAAAGGTTTTCAAGCAGATTCTGAAAGTAAGTGTGTTGATGTACCTTACAGACAGTTGATTGGAGGTTTAATGTATTTAGCGACGGTATCAAGACCTGATATTGCCTTTAGTACAACGTTTCTGAGTCAATTCTTAGATAAACCTGTTAAAACTAATTTAACAGTTAAAATAAGGAACGTAGGTTGCAGCGACAAGAAAAATATATTACAAGTTAAGAACGGTTGCAATGCGTTTTTAAGTATGACAGAGTAAAGGTTTATAAAAAATAAAGAGGTATTAATAAACAGGTTTTATTCTACTCTTCTTAACATCCTACTCTTTTTGGCAACCCTTACGCTATCAAACCCATCTGCACTATGATTGATACAATCCGTGGCTTATGTAATGCTTTGGTCAGTAAATCAGCTAGTTGGAATTCGCTTGGAACATATTCCACACATATTTCGCCATCAGCAACGAGTTCTCTGACATAATGCAATTAAATTAATATTGCAATTAGACATTTGTCTAATTGCAATATGCTTGGTTCTTCTGTGAAGCTCTGGGTTATGTGAGATCTTTATGGCGGCATCATTATCGACTTTCAATTTCGGTATCTCCTTCAAAGTAGATATTTCCCCAAAGAGTCTTTTGATCCAGACAATCTCTCGGGCCGCTTCACTTGCAGCAACCAATTCGGCTTCGGTACTTGATATTGCTACACATGTTTGTCGTCGACTAGTACAAGATATTGCTCGTCCAGAATATAAGCATAATATGCCTGATGTTGATCGTCCAGAAGTTCGGTCTCCACCATGATCAGAATCGCTGTAGCATTCCAGAATTCCAGTTTTGCAACTCTTCTTAAAAACTGTTCCAATATCCAGAGTTCCTTTTATACTATATCTTAGGATACGTTTTAACTTTTGAATGTCCTCTTTAGGAGGGTCTTCTAAAGTTTCGGGAAACAACGCTTAAAGCGTATGCTAAGTCAGGTCTGGTTCCAACAATCAGGTATGCAAGTGCACCCACAGCTTCTCTATACGGAAACGACGTAGGTTCTACCAACTCTTTATTCTGTTCTGGCAGTCCATCTTTTTGCGTAGGAGTGGTAACGGGTTTGCAGTCACTCATACCATAGCGGTCTAACACTTTCTGAGCGTAGTGTTTCTGTGACATATGTATATTTCATTCTGCTCCTTTATTTCTAATCCAAGAAAATATGTTGCATCTTTTATAGTGACATTGTACCTTTTTTTAAACTCTCTAATGAACTTTTCAGAATCATCTTGATTTGTTGCAGCTATAAGGCCGTCATCTACGTAGAGAGCAAGAATGATTTTGTTTTTACCACGTTTTCGTTTGTGTTCAAAACTATTCGTTTTTAAATAATCCACCATATATTTATTCCAACACCGAGGTGCTTGCTTTAGACCATATAGACTTCTCTTGAGTCTACACACCTTATTCGATCCATCGGAATACCCATCAGGTTGATTCATTTAAACTTCATTCAATGAACCATACAGGAATGCAGTTGATACATCGAACTGTGTGAGTTTTAAACCTTCATTTGAAGCAACCCGCGCGAGCGGGCCCCGTGTCGGGCTTGCGGAAGAATCATGTGTTCCCGCGACCCCGCCGTAGGTGAGTGATGGAACACCGGGTTGGTTTTTAGTCGGTAAGAGTCCGACAGACCTTTGCGAGATTTTCCAACCCGAAACCAAAAAAAAAAAAGGGCTCATCAGGGCTACTTGACGTGTGATCTGAGCTGCTTTCTATGCGATCATCCTCCCTTGCATTTACACATCGGTGGTGCCGAAAGTAGAAAATAGATTTTTACTGAGGGTTGTTCTTCTGAATACCCGGATGGGCCAATAGGCGTCAGTACTGACTCATTAAAAGTAACGTCTCTTGATCTTATAAGTTTACCATGTTTATTCAGTAAGCGATAGCCCTCGTCACGGTCATATCCGATGAGAATACATTTTTCAGCCTTTTTGGAAAGCTTTGTCCTCTTTTGTTGAGGAACATGAGCGTAACATTAACATCCAATTATTTTTAGGTGACTTATTGTTGGTTTCTTCTTATACCACAACTCAAATGCCGATTTACCATTTTCTAAAGTTGGACCAGTTCTGGTCAAGACATATGCAGCAGTGTTAATCAATTCTGCCCACGTAGCAAGAGGTAATTCTTCATGAGCATGCATCAATGTACGAGCTGCTTCGTCTAAGGTTCTCTTTTCACGTTCACTGAGGCCATTTTGTTGCGGCGTGTATGGCATCGTGATCCTTTGTCTTATTCCAGCTTCTTGTAGAGTACACCTGACGTTGTCATGATTAAATTCACCTCCATTGTCGCTGAGAAATTCTTTAACAGTGTATCCAGCCACTTTACATTCTTGTAACATGTATCGAAGCTTTAGGTGAACTTCCGGTTTCTGTCGCATGAAATAAACGTGTCGGTATTTGCTGTAATCGTCTTTGAATAGGACGAAGTAGCGAATTTATTGAAGGAAAGGGGAAATGGACCGCATACATCAGCGTGTATAATTTCCCCAGGTACTTTAGCTCGTTCTCTAGTTCCAAATGCTTGTCGGTGTGTTTTTCCATAAATACATCCAGTACATAACTCAGAATCTAGACGAACTTTAATACCGAGTTCCTTTTCAATAACTTCTTTATCGTGTTTCTTGTTCTGGTGATCTAATCGTTCGTGGTAAAGTTGTAACAAATTATCTGTAGACAAGACGTTTAAAGATGGTGTTGGCTTTGTAGTAGTCTCTACATTAAGCTTATACAAGCCTCCATTCTTGACTCTTTTGCCAGTCAGTATTATCTGTTCGGCAACTTTCAGCAAACAGTGATCCCTTTCAGACATAAAACACTATTGTTTAGTCTGTCTTGAGCAGCCAATACAGAAAATAGATGTCGGTTTATATCAGTTACGTACCATACATCACAGAGTGTTAATCCGGATTCTCTGCCATTGATAACAGTCTTTAAATCAACAGTACCTCTGCCAACAGCTTTGACAGTAGCTCCATTAGCTGTTGTCACTGTCCGAGTATCATTAAAAGGCTGAAAACTAGAAAAATATTCTTAATAATAATTTCGACAAGTGACATGACTGGTTGCTCCATTGTCGACGAACCAACTTGTAGTATCGTAGTTTGTAAGCATTGAATTCACGTCGGTGTTAACTGGCAAGAGCATTAAGTTCAGATTTCTTGGCTGTTTATTTTCTGGCTTGGATGGTTTCCCGTCAGCTTTCCATTTATGACATTGTCTGACCTTATGACCGACTTTTCCACAGTATCCACATTTCTTTTTTGACTTATTACTGTATTGTACATTTAGAGCTTCTGCAGGGCCTTCGTTTCTCAACGAGATAGAGCGCTCATAGGTACAGAGTTGCGTCGTCAGATTTTCTATGGTTTTGTCTGTCTTTGACATTAACATCCAACTCGATTTAAAGGAGAAGTAGGTTTCAGGTAGAGTATCTAGAATCTTGCAGATTATGAGGATATCTGGTAAGTCGTATTTCTCTATCTTCATTAATTCAGCTTTTAAATCTGACCAAAGGGTTTTGATTTTGGAGACATGAGTCGTAATGTCATGTGATGGATCTTTACGATTGCCGAAAAACTCTATACAAAGAGCGTAACTTTTGTCTTCAGGTGTGCCGTCGAATAAATGATGCAGTTCATCCCAAACAACTTTAGACGAGTTGAACCGCATGATTTTTTGAAGAGTTTCGTCTGACATATTCGCAGTAAGTAATAGTAATGCGGAACTATCTATTTGGTTGTATTTATCAAGAGTCGTATGGTATTGAGAAATTTATTGGGGTTCGATGGTAATAGGTTTCACGGTTTTCACTTGTGTACCGGTAACCGCATTCAATCCACCGGGCATACCTCTAAGAAGTCCAGTTTCTCGTGCCATCCAGGTGGCCAATATCAATTTTACAACATGGAGATTGCATATTGCTTGCCGGAATGCTTAGAAAAATAGGTAAGATACAGACTCTGACTCTTTTCCTTTTTTTTTATCACTGGTAACCACGCTCTGCTACCATGTTAAGACTAATTTAACAGTTAAAATAAGGAACGTAGGTTGCAGTGACAAGAAAAATATATTACAAGCTAAGAACGGTTGCTATGCGTTTTTAAGTATGACAGAGTAAAGGTTTATAAAAATAAAGAGGTATTAATAAACAGGTTTTATTCTACTCTTCATAACAAAACCTACTTTAAATCTGTGGACACAAGGAGTAGAGTATTCTTTAGTTGTTGCCAAAGAATATAACTACTCTCTACCGAGAGGTTGTTGCCCACAGAACATTAATACTCCTAACGTTGTTGCCTAGCAACTGTTATTCTGTTACGTCATCCTATGTTTAAGATGAAGTTATTTTTTATTTAAAATGTAAATAACTTTATTAAACCACTGTGTTACAATGATGTCTTATTTCATTGAAAGCTAGTTCAGCCAATAGGTTATGGGCCCAGACGTGATCTGGTGTGATATCTGAGCGAAGTAGTATCTGATCTCAATTTCCAGTATGGAACAAGCTGTAAAGAGTATTGAGAGATTGGCAGGCCAACCTTATTATGGTACATGGGCTTTTGCTAAATATTCCTGACCGACCTCGATCTGTGGGAGTGTGTGAACGAGAACTTCGTGGCAAACTCGGTGGAGGCTAAAAGGAAGGATGCCAAAGCTCGGAGTAAGATCTGCCTCATGTGTAAGGAAAATATTTATCCCATGATCATGCATCTCAAGACAGCGAGAGATACTTGGCAAGCGTTGCAAAAATCATATGCTGACGGCGGTTCACTGCGACGGCTATATCTGTTGCGGAAGTTATTCAACGTTAAATTGACAATGTTTTCATCAATGGAGGAATATCTCAATGATATCCAGTCAACCAGTCAGTCATTACTTAGGATAAAGGCAGGTCTAGATGATGAATTTGTTGGGATTATTATGTTGGCAGGTTTAACCGATGTACTACTCTGTGTAAAAAGTATCGGGAATATGTCAATAAAAAGACCCGCGTAAAAGAGGTCGTTCTAATTTTTTTACTGCAGGTTGGTAGCACTGTACTGATTTAGCGCTCAAAATTTGAGCGGGATCTGTCATTTAATTTGTTTTAAACTACACTTTTTGTTGGTCATAGTTTTGTGAGTCCTCGGCGATTTTTACAATGGAAAATATTGTTGAACAAAGAGTGTGCCTTAAATTAACAAGGGCTTATGAATGGTATAAGGCTTTTAAAGAAGGCCGAGAAGTAGTAGTAGACTTACCTCGTTCTGGTAGACCTTCAACCGCTACGACCAAAGAAAACATCGACAGAATCAAGAAGCTAGTGCTCGAAAATCGACGTATGAGTCTGAGAGAGTTGGCCAGGGAAGGTGAAAATATCTTTTAAGTCCGTCCACAACATTCTCATTGACATTTTAGGCATGAAACGCGTCGCCGCTCGACTAGTTCCAAAAGAGCTCAATTTTGTTCAAAAAGCGCAGCGAAAGCATGTCGCTGAAGACATGGTTTCCCGAGCTTCTACGGATCCGACCTTTATGAAACGTATAATAACTGGCGACGAGACATGGGTTTATGAGTACGACATGCAAACAAGCCAACAGTCTTCAGAATGGCGTCTCGAAAACGAGCCGAAACCCAAAAAACCGCGGCAAAGTCGCTCCAAAATCAAGGTGATGTTGACAGTTTTTTTTTACTACCGTGGTGTGGTTCACTCCGAATTCCTTCCAGAGGGAGAAACAGTGAATAAAGAATATTATTTAGGCGTCATGAAGCGTTTGCGTGAGAGTATCCGCCGAAAACGTCCAGATTTGTGGCAACACAACTCATGGATGCTGCACCATGATAATGCACCATCACACACAGCCATTATACTGAAAGAGTTTTTAGCCAAAAATTCAACAAAAGTTCTCGACCAAGCACCGTATTCACCTGATATGGCTCCGTCTGACTTTTTTTTATTTCCCAAGTTAAAATTACCACTTCGAGGAAAACGTTTTGAGTCGATAGAAGCCATAAAAGAAAATTCGCTGAATGAGCTAAAGGCCATACCGCAAATAGCCTATGAAAAATGTATGGAAGACTGGGTGAAGCGGTGGAGATGTTGTATTGCAAGCGATGGGGCCTACTTTGAAGGCGATAAAATAAATGTAGATGAATAATTTGTATTTTTTGATTTATTGACAAATTCCCGATACTTAGTACACAGAATGTATACAATCCTCTGGTGATGACATTGGTGCATTCAGGTATGAAGATTACCACAGTATCTGTGCAGGCAGCGTTGCTCAAAGAAAGCTTGAGAAAAAGCACAATGAACACAACTGAAGATGACGCGGCAACGGAACTGATGTCAAGGTCCAAGAAGGGTGTTATATGCCATTTCTGTAAAACGAAGGGACATTATAAATGGCAGTGACAACGTCATAAGACGGGAGACAAGTCTGAAGATAACAAAGACAGTAAGGAGACTTCGGGTCTAATGGCTCTATCTATGACGGTTGGTGAGGGCCAATGGGTCATAGATTTCGGGGCTACATCACATACGACGTCTGACGTGCATATTCTTGAAGATAGGCAGTACATTAGTTCTAAGTTAGTGACAACCGCGAACAATGTTACAATTGTGTCTAGTGAACAAGGAAATGTGTATGCCATAGGGCGCTCTGTGGGGTTTGAGGATGTACTTATGCTACCAGGTTTGACGACAAACTTGCTTTCGGTAAGTGAAATGGAAAATGTCAGGGTTGCACTTACCTTACAAGAAGCCTCATCGAAAACAATCGATGAGGCTTCTTGTAAGGTTTACCAAAAGGATTACAAAGTAAAAGTAATTGGAAAGCCAGTTTTGACAGCACCACTGAAACAGGGGTTATATGTTTCAGATAGAGAAGCAGCTATGGTTCTGACGTGTCCTCCAGAAGATTTTTCTCGCGCCTGTTTTGATTTGTAGCACAGAAGACTAAGTCACCTGAGTGGAGCTCTGATGGTGAAGCTGAAAAGTTTGGCAGATGGTCTGACTTTTAGAGAAGTGAGCACGGAACCATATGAAGGGTGCTGTAAAGAGAAGGAATGTGCCAAAATGTTTCCAAAGGTTAAAAGCAAGAGAGCAAAAGACAATCTTAACTCGTGTATTCGGATTTAGCGGGCCCTATGGAGGTGGAATCCTGGGGCGGTAATAGGTACCACCTGATTTTTGTGGATGACTTCAGCCGAAAAATATTTGAGTATTTGTAAAAATCGAAGACCGATGTTTTCGCAAAATTCATGGAATTCAAATAAATTTCAAAGCGATAATTGCACTGACTATAGGTACCAACGCAGAGTTTCAAGGTTTTTTATAGAAACATGGGATCCAACACCAGAGATCAGTACCTAACACTCCTCAACAGAATGGAGTGGCGGAACGAACAATACGTACAATAACTGAGTAGGCTAGATATATGGTGCATAAGGCTGGTTTGGACAAGAGATTCTGGGGAGAAGCTGTTGGTTGTGCCGTGTACCTAAAGAACCGATCTCTAACAATGGCCCTCAAGGATAAATTTCCTGAGGAGGCTTTTACAGGAGAGAAAGTCGATCTATCGAATCTGAAAATATTCGGATGAAGAGCTCAGGTTCTGGTAAAGGATCATAGTCCCAAAAAGTTTGATCCAAAGACAGTCCAAATGATAATGACTGGGTATTCGACCAATTCGAAGGCGTACCAACGAGGATTATCATCGCTCGAGATGCTACATTTATAGAAAAAGTTCCGTGACTACTAAAGAAAAACAAAAAGTTGCTGTTCCTGTTTCTAAGACGGATGCTGTGGTCATAGATTTACAGTATGACATTCCTGAAGTTAGTCGTTCCACTACTCAACCAGAGGTTCCAAGGATTGCTAGTCCTGTTGCAGTGGGGGTTCCGGTGGCTAGTTCGAATGTGAATGAAGATGAATCTGGAAGTGCATCTAGTACAGCTAGGACTAGTTCACTGACGAGATCGGATTCTGGAGAGATGTTTTTCGATTCTGTCGATGTAGTCCTATGACAGAGGATTTGAAAAGTTCAGCTTCTGTCGACATAGAGTGTCCTTTAGCAGAAGATTTGCAAAGTTCGAGACGTTACCCTGCTCGAAATAGGGTTCCGAAGCGGGAGAAAGACATGTTGTAGAAGACCTGATATATCGTATGCAGTTACGATGCTAAGTCAATTTAATAACTGCAATGATTCTACTCACATGGCGGCACTGAAACGAGTGCTTAGGTATTTAAAGGGCACAGCAGAACTATCGCTATGTTACAAAAAAAAATAACACTTTGGTTGGCTATGCAGATGCAGATTGGGAAAATGGGCCTGATAGGAAATCTTACTCTGGTTATACCCTAGTTTTCGGTGGTGCTGCGATGTCATGGCAGTCTTTAAAACAGCGTTGTGTTGCGTTAAGTACTGCTGAAGCTGAGTACATCGCAATCTGTGAGGTCGCTAAAGAAGAGATATCAGTAAATGCTTTATACACTGAACTGACTGGCTCGCAAAACACTGCTGTTACAATTTTTTTGTGATAGTCAAAGTGCCAGTAAGCTAGTTTATACTCCTGCTATTGAAAAACTTTCCAAACATAAAATATAAGATATCATTTTGTGAGGGAGTTAGCGGAGCAAAGGGTAATTTGTGTTGAATATTGTGAGACTGCCCTTATGCCTGCTGTTAAGTTGACAAAGGGAGTTGGTAAGCAGAAACATGTGTTTTGGACACAGAATAGTGGATTAAGTGGGGGTGTTGTACCATGAAGGTTATAATGCACTATGTTCTAGGAGTAGAGTATTATTTAGTTGTTGCCTAGTTATTACGAGTATATGCTGTTATTCTGTTATGTCATCCTATGTTTAAGATGAAGTTAACTTTTTATTTTAAATGTGTAACATGGCCTTAACATTTGGGTATGAACTAGCCTTAAGCGTTGCGGCGGGAGACGACACCCCCGCCCGCGACCTCTCACCCCCGCCAACTGACAGTGGACGATACATCGCGAGCCGAGTGGACGATACATTGAAATAGACCCATCACACACCCTGAGTAAATACTCCTCTACAAATGTAAATAACTTTATTAAACCACTGTGTTACAATGATGTCTTATTTCATTGAACGCTAGCTCAGCCAACAGAAACAAAGCTAAGGGGATTAACCTATGTTAAAAATAACAAGAATAATATGATTGAAACCTACTCTGATGCAGATTGGGAAGGAAATCACATTGACAGAAAGAGTATCAGTGGATCTGTTACTTTGTTAAATGGTCATGTGGTAGCATGGTTCTCGAGGAAGCAGAACTTTGTAGCTTTGTTGACAGCAGAGGCTGAGTATGTCGCTGGAGCCACTAGTGCGTGCGATTTGATAAATATAAAGGGACTATGCAAGACTTTCAACAAAAACAAAGATGTTCAGTGTGTTCTCTACGTGGACTATAAAGGTGCTATTGATATGACGAAAACTTTTGAAAACAGTAAGAGAACGAAACATAGTGATACAAGATATCATCATATAAAAGATTTAATATTTAAAATGGAGCTAGTAATTAAATACGTAAATACTGTTGAAAATTTAGCTGATATTTTTACAAAGACTTTAACAGTTGATAGATTCAGACAAATGTGTGAGTGGTTAAATATTTATACAAAAGAATAGGTTACTACAGCGTTAATAGACAACTTTTATTATTGTAAATGGGTAGGCAAGTACAGTCGACTACAAAGAGATGGATCCCCCCTAATGTTACAAAAACATCTACCCATTGAAAGAAGTATACATACTTCGTTACAAATAATTATACACATGAATTATGACGATTATATGTGTTCACTCAATGTGCCAAATTGATATATACAGCAAGAAGGACACTGTAATGTGTACGCTCCGAAACAAATCATGGTGTTCACCTTTCGTTACTATAATATGTATACAAGCGGACATTCTAATATTAAATTTCAGAAATTCTTTCAAAACCAATCGAAACTCTTTTAAGGGTCTTCTTTAGAGGGGGAATTGAATGTTAGTGCTAAAACTATTCAAAGACGGCTACGTAGCGTGGGCCTACGTCACAGGATCCCCGCCAGGAAGCCACTATTGACTGATCGGCACAAAGCTTTAAGATTGCAAGTTGCCAATAAATACTTTAATTACGACTTTAACAAAGTTATATTTGTCGCTGAAAAGACATTCACAACTAATGCAGATAGACGCGTTTCCCTATATCGAATGGATAACACTCGTTATGAGGAGAGAAATTTATTGCATAACAGACGGAGTGGCCGATTATCATTAGGTTTTTGGGGATGGGTCTCCGCTTCAGGCCCAGGGGAATTGGTTGAAATTTCTACTCTGAATGCTAATAATTACATAGAAATGTTAAGGGATGTTCTAATCCCTACATTTAGAAACGTTTTTGGAGAAGAAAAATTTATTTACTTCAAGACAATTCTTCCATCCATAACTCTAGGTTATAATAAGAGTCACCATTGTTTTAATTTTATGTTATTGAAACTGTAGAATGTTTGAGTAGTTTTTTTTTGAGAAGCGATTATGAGTGTTTAATTTTCAACAAAGTATAAAACTACTCTCTACCGAATTTTCAATAAGACACTATTTATCGAGGTGGGGTGTTAGCGTTAGGTGGGTATTTATATACAACCTATTTGTATTTGTCTGTGGTGAAAAGAAAGAATGTTGCAGATGAATTGTGTCAAGAGGGTTCAGCGTAAGATGGCTCATGTCTAATAAATATCTTAAACCTATAAATTATCTTTCTCTAACAGTATGCCCTGAGTAATATCATAAAACAAACTGTATCCCCTGATTTTGTTATCATCATTGTTTTTGAATGGCCTGATGGCCACCAGACAGCAAAGAATCATGGCAGGATTAGTACAAAAAAAATTAAGATTTTTTTGAGAAGTTGGAATTCCAATTCTTCTAATCTTGGTGCCTAAAAAGTGTCTTCAGGCATTTACAATATTTGTATCAACCAGCAATAAGAATATAATGTTAAAAGTAAATCGTTTAACGAGGGGCTTATCATTTTAGAACGAAACGGCGGCTGTCGGTCTAAGACCCTCCTAGCGTATTTATTTATTTATTCGTCTTCTAGCGTCTTCGTTCTATGGAAAATGTCACAAATAATGATTATTCAATATACTTTTTCAACGCAACTGTACAACAACGATTCACATCAGTCATCACTCTTTTGTCTGTCAGTTTGGTAGATCCGTTGTCAGTTGTATAAAAAAAAAAAGTAAAATGGGCAACGAGAAAAACGAAAAACTGATATTTTCATTTCGATATTTTTTAAATAAGCGGGGTTTTAAATAATATGATAAGTAGGTATATCAATCTACTCCAGTAATGTGTTCTCAACATTGGAAAATATTTTGACTCTAATTTTTATTTTTTTCGTACAAGTTAAGGATCTCGCCATGACTCTTTAGAGTCGTATTCACGTCAAAAATTGTTTTTTACCTGGGACTGGGACCAGGCCCATATTACTATTATACTCTTTGGACCCAGCGGTTTTTTTTTCGTTGCCTCTACTGTCTCTAGCTGTAGGGCTGTCCAAACGGCTGTCAAACAAGTCTAGCTTGCCAAGGCTGCTTTCCGAATTGTGATGTAATCGATTTGAGCGCGCTTACACCCGTTCCGAGTTGGCTTGAGCGCGAAAATGATGTCCCGTGAATCGTCATAGGTGACGTCATGACATGCGCCATCTTGCGATAACGCCGATCATGCCCTTTAGAAATATCACTGTGAGCGAATTGTCATCTGTCATATTCGATATTTTTAATAATTATCGATGTGAGCGCTGTCATGTGTGTTATGGTGTAACTCAGAATGCGGCCTAATATTATCTGATCTGTGCACAAGTCAAACATGTCAGTTGTCAATATCAGCTGTGCCTGTGAGCTGAAGCTGAGCTGATGTTTGAAAATAAAATTTGCTAGAATTGAATTTACAGCTTTACAAAACAAATCCTTTGCAAATTCTTTTATGACATTAAAGGAACATCATAGATAGTGGAATTGCCTAATTAGCGTATTACCTGTATATTATTATTGTAATACCTCCTCTGTTAGTGACAAATGTCTAACACAGTTGAAAGAATTATTTCGGCGGTGGTTACATAATATTTTAAAAATGGCAAGCAGAAAAGTCATAGTTGGTATGTACTTACGGTTTTAAGCATATCATCATGTACCTATTTGAGGCCTTTAAAAATCCTGTTTGTCTGTCAAGTCCTAAAATCTGGAAGAATAAGAGGACCTTCTGATCAAAATATTACACCGGTAGTTGAGCATTTGGCTATGGTATTTACACCACAATTACATGTACTTATAGGAATATACTACAACCTAGGTAGGCGTTGAAATGAAAGAGTCGCAATTTAATATTATCATTGCCCAAACCAGCCATATGCCACTGCAATGTATCAATAATTTGTTCAAAGTAGAAAGCAAAGTATTTTTATAATTAAAGAAAAGTTATCTTGTGGAGTTGGTTGTGGTCTTTTGAGAAAGTTTTCCAAATTCAAATTCTTTATTTTGTAAACTTTGTTTGCAATAAAGAATTAGAATTTGAACTTGAAAAACATTCTCAAAAGGTACTTGATAAAACCTGAAAAAAGTAGTTTCTTCAAAAGTTTTAGGGTCAATTTATAGCAGCATTTGGACCTCCTGGGAGTATTCTCTCATTCTGATAACTGGACGGGCTAAAAAACTGTATATTATAATGTATGTATACCTACTATCAATAGTACCTTCTCCAAATTAATGTAGTTTAATATTTTAAGTGTTAGACAAAATAAGACCAGGGTATATTCGGAAAAGATACAGAGATTACAATAATATTTTAACATAATATTCCGATTATGCCAATCATAAAGTACACTGAAAAGTATGACTATATGTGTATTATAACTTTTCAGGTGGTGGCACTGGATTCATTGGAAGTCATCTAGGGGAACTTCTTGCTCTAAAAGGCTACAATGTTGTCAATGTAGCCCGCATGCCAGCCACCAATAACATTTCATGGACAACGCTAGAAAACTCAGGCTTGCCCAAAAGGTCATTAGCCGTTGTCAACTGTGCAGGCCAACAATTCATGGATTTTACGAAGTCCTGGACACCTGGGTAAGGTATCACATTATATTCACCTATTTCATTTTGTAGTTTCACTGGACATCTCTAAACAAAACCTTTAAAAAATTATATTTTATTATTGACTGGTATAGATGCAAAGAAAACTATCTATAAAGAAAAACCTTTTTTTTACTATTATTTAAAACTTGGGGATCCTAGTAGAAATCTATTTTATACTGCCTCTATAAAAGGGATTACTTATATTACAATACCAACATAAGGGAGTGGCAAAAATATTGCACCCAGCAAAGTGAATCCTGCATCCAGTGTGACTGCAACAAGCTGTACTGTAATATACTACATATTTTATGTTCACTATTTTCAGATTTAAACAAAATGTCCAGAACTCCAGAGTGTATACAACCAAAGCTCTTGCTAAAGCGATTAACCAAAGCAATGACAAGCCAAAGGTTTATGTTGTCCTCACTGGCGTGGGTGCTTATGAACCTTCAGAGTTTAACAAGTATGATGAAAGCAGTCCAACCACAGGCCTTGACTTTTTCTCCAGGCTCACTGTTGAGTGGGAAAAAGCTGCTCATGTAGATCCACCTGTAAGGCTTGTAAGTATAAAATACTGAATAAATACATTGTGGGCAGCTTGGAGGTATACAACTATTTTTTGCGACCATTTTGTTATGGGGGCAAATATGACAGTTGTTTCTTGAAAATTATTTTGTGTAGAATAAAAGGCAAATTTGTTATCAAGCGTATTACGACAAAAAAAATTGTTTTAATTATTAAAACATTAAATGTACTCAACCCAATAGAGCTTGAAAATAATGTTTCAGAATCGATTAATTTCGAGAAACGGTGACATCGATTAGCCCCCAAGATCTTCGGATTTTACAGCTCCTGACTTTTTTGTGTGGGGCATCTAAAGGGACGTGTCCTTTCCTTCAACAAATAAAACACACTATCTGTGACACAGTCACTCGACTACAGATAACGCAAGAAAATGTGAGAAAATGTCATGAAGAATGCAATAATAAGTTTTCACATCTGCCATGCTGCTAGAGGTGGACATTCGTCTGACCTTAGATTAATTATCAGTCTCGCGGCGCTCGACAACATACCGCGCTCTATACAAACAATAGCTCCGTGAATGCGGCACCTCATTATTGTAGTGTGTGTAAGACATCGTCACTCGATATTTGTCAGTTGAAATTAGTGTGCGTGAAGAATTGTGTTACCAGCTGCTCAACTGTTACCCGAGTTAATGCAAAAATATTTTATGCTTTCTTCAGAAAATGCTTATAAATGAACAATAAATTAAAAGCGAAAAATATATTTGTGTACTAGGTTAGGTTAGGAATAGGTTTCTTCTTTAGAAAAATTGTAGGTATGTTTATCAATGATTTTGCCTCATTTTTTTTTTTTTTTTTTTTTTAGTTTTTCTATCAGGTTTCTTGGCGAAAGTTGTTCAGTTTCAGTTTCAATCACCCCTTGAAATAGTGCCAGCTAATATTTTTATACCTAATGTGTATAGATAAAAATGATAAACATTAAATAATTTATAGAACTAGGTTAGATAAATGAAATAGGACCCTTAAATAATAAAAAAAACAATAAATTCACATTTTATAGAAATCTCAACCACGGGGAACTTGACTCTTGTATACGCGGCAATACTGAATGGCGTTTAGGGTTCATGTTATTTTATGTTGAAATTTTGAAATTATACGATACTTACTGATGGTATGTGATCCCAGTGTCCTTCTTATTCCTTGTGGTATTATTTTCAAACAGTTTTACTACGCAAACTGGTATTTTACTTCGGATTATGCTCAAAATGTAATAAAACATTCGGAACGTGCACGTAGCAGTGTGTCTTGCTCGGGTACGCCAACTTTGGCGTGGTATTTGTTTCCGCATTTCACAAGTACGCCGGCGGTATCTAGTCGAGCGCAGCGTGAAGACTCATTTATCTAAGTGTCTGACATTATTCCATTCAAATTTGCCGGCCAAAAAAAAAAACAGAAAAAAATATAGTGTATACCTGTTATTTACCAACCCTGTACATCTGAAGGAAAACTACAACAATGTAATTTGTAAGTTGTGAAAAGACTGCAGTGTACAAATACAATGCAGTTAATTAGCTAATTATATAAAAGTATTTACCCAGGTACTTTATTGTACACCAGAAAAAAAACATTAGGAAAACAAATAAAACACTTCAAAACTTACAATGAGTGTACCTTATCGGTCTCTGCGATCTCTTCCAGGCAACCTTGGAATAGACAGTGAATTTTTTTCTAATGTTTGCAGGTAATAATTCGTTCTGGGGCTGTGCTGGGCCGCTGGGGCGGCATGATCAAGAATATGTTCCTCCCGTTCTACCTCGGTCTCGGCGGCCGTGTCGGCAGCGGCAAGCAGTACCTGCCGTGGATCCACATAGACGACCTCACGCGACTCATCCTCTTTGCTATCGAAAATGAAAGCGTTCGCGGTGTGCTCAATGGCGTGGCACCACAAGTCATCACCAACAATGATTTTACTAAAGTAAGTACAAGGCGAGAAACCATAGCTAAACACAGTGAACATAAGAATCACTCAGATATTTATTAACTTTGAAAACTAAATAGAATACATTATTCAGTTTCAAGCTCAGTATATGCTGTGTTTAATTAGCTGTGTGGGCAAAGGTGATCCAAATTCTAACGAGACCTATGAAAATGAATAATAATAGGACTGTTTCACACTGAAATAAAACAGTCATTATGTGCCGAAAGAAAGACAGCGTTAGTATGAAGAAGCTGAAATATTGAAATACACACCTGATTCTCTATGGATTTATGTTGTTACCTCTCACTTCCGGCAGGGGTCGCTACCACTGGTTCCGGCGACCGACCGTTAAGGTTTTCAGTCTACACTCACCAGCAAGGTCCTTGCTCTAACGCTGTGTCTTTCTTTCGGCATATATTCACTGTTTTATTTTAGTGTAATATAGTCCTAATATATGCCTATCAGAAAGACACAGCGTTGGTATGAAGACTTGTTTGATATCTGCTGGTGAAGGTAACTGTAAACGCTATGTGAAATAAATAAATGTGTTTATAGAATGAAAGAAGTCTGTTTCATATTAACATTTATTAACGATTACCCAAATCAGTAAAGTAATATTACAACTACTTGGTTTTCGGATTACGGAAGCGAGTGGTACGGACGTGTCGCAAAACATTTTAATAAAATAAATAAAAATCTTCAAATAAAAGTGAAATTAAGTGCTCTAAACCTAAGTGCGCAATTAGCATTAACTCATTTGCGAAACTTCGGTCGTTATTGCTTCTCATCAACATCCAAGCGAGCGGTGAGTGGCAAGTGTTATCCCCTCGGACCTTACCGGTGAAAAGAGACGGGCTTCGAATATTCATCTCGCTCTCGTCGTGGTGCTGCGCGGGCGCGCTCCGAACGTCCCACGTATATATCTTTGCATATTTATAAAAACAATAACACACGATGAATGTCGCTCGATCGCCACCGCAGTCGCCTAATACGTATAACGAAGGCAATAGAGATCCTATAGCAATAGCAAGTGGCATTGGGAGATCTGAAACAGCTGGTGGTTCGCAACCAGATTTGCGTAAAATTGCGCTATCTGACTCCATAAACCAGGTAACTTATCGTAGCAAGAGAAAACAACCTCATGACGACTTCGGTATACAATTCGAAAAATTCCAAGACAAAATGGAATCGCTTTTAAAGGATATGGCAAAAACCCAGGCTGAAAATCTTAACAAGATAGCCCAAGACGTTTCGGCTATTAAGGAAGAAATAAGTCAGATTAAACTTACAACTGGTCTCCTGTCCTCAGAACAGACCAAAATAAAATCGGAGTTGTCTAACATCTCAATCTTCCGAGCTAACATTCAGAAAAAAGTGGACACTATTGAAAATGACATAGCTAAACTTAAATCTGGGTCCGATCCCGCGAATACCACACCTCTGCTTAACTACGAAGACATTATATCGGAGACCTATGACCGATCTCAGAGGGAGAAAAATGTCATTATACGAGGGATAAAAGAAGTGAGATCCCTAAAATCTGAAGAGAGACAAACTCATGACAGCCAGGAGGTAATGAATATTATTAAAATGGCTGTCTCAGACTGCACGGAACCAACAAAAACCATACGACTAGGAAAATATAATCCTGATACATCTAGACCTATAAAGGTCATATTCTCGACACCTGAACCAGCGAAATCCATTCTACGCCATAAATCAAACATACAGTATGAAAATATCAAGGTCTACTCTGACGAGACCCCCTACCAACAAAAATATCGGAAAAGTTTAAGAGACGAACTGAAACGGCGAATAGACGGAGGCGAAACAGATATAACAATAAAATATGTCAAAGGAACACCTACAATTACGAAAACTGGGCCAAAAAACTAGCGATACTAGATTCAGATGATGCAACTCCAAGCACTACATACGAAGTAACCAACTCTTACAGCAACTTAATAAAAAACACTAAATCCCTAAAATTTCTTTACGCTAACGCACGTAGCATTGTGAAGCCAGGAAAGCTAGACGAGTTAAATTGCATTTTACAACAAAGCATACCTAGTCCTGTGCATGTGATTATACTATCGGAAACTTGGATCAAGTCCGAATCTGAAGCCAGGAGTTTAAAACTGCCAAACTACTCGCATTATTATAATATTAGAGAAAACTCAAGAGGCGGTGGAGTATCTATATTTGTTCATGACTGCTTAAAGCACAATCACATTCAGGATCTTAGTAAAGAGGACAATCACTACTTATGGGTCCATTTAAATAAATACTCATTGGATATAGGTGCCGTCTATAAAACACCAAAATCAAATAATAATGATTTTTTGGAGGAATACTCGCAGCAGTTGACGAGGAGGAAAAGAGCTTTAGTGTTCGGTGATTTCAACTATGATCTGCTTAATCTGAACCGACCGATTAACACTTATACCAAAATGCTGTTAGAACACGGACACCTAATCCTAAACAACACTGATGTAAAATTTAGTACACGTGATACTGCAACAAAAAAATCGATCCTTGATCATGTCTCACTAATCTAAAAAATCACAAATTTCATTTAACTATTGTGGAGTCTCCAATGTCGGATCACAAGCAAATCTATCTCGAAGTTGGCAAATATACACCTGAAATTAAAAAGAAAGTAAAGTACCATACCTTAGATTACACAGCGTTTCACCAAACAGTAGAAAGTAAAATTGGGAGTGTGTCTGTGAGTGACTACGAAAGCTTAGAACATACAATAAAGGAAGCAGTAATTAAAAATAGAATACCGAAAGTCAAAATTCAAAATACGTTAAAATCAGACTGGATCAATAAAGACATAATTGGAATGCTAACTAAAAGGAATGAGCTGTGGTCTGCTTATAAAGAAAATCCCAATGACGACTTAATAAGAAACAATTTCATAACCCTACGAAACAGTGTGTTGGAACAAATTCAAAATACTAAAAGTTGTTACTACTACAAAGTTTTCAAAAACTGTGAGAGAAAACCTTTTAAGATGTGGAAGCTAATCGGAAACTTAGCAGGAAGCAAGTCTAAATCATGCTCCGCTCCTTCAAAGCTAGAGACATTAACCGGTCAAATTACAGAGAGTAAAGACATATGTAATTATTTTAACACCTTTTTTGCTACTATAGGATCCGTATTAGCTAATAAAATTGCAATGCCTACGGAACAAATTCATACCCAGCCAACAACACAAACCACAGTATCTAGTACAAGTGAACTACTAAACTTAACCCCAACAACTGAAGCAGAAGTCAGCAAAATCATAGACAATCTCAATTCAAATACTAGTGCGGGCTTAGATGGGATCAGTTGCAAAACCATAAAAAGTATTAAAAATCTAATATTAGCTAAACTCACGACGAGTATCAACTATTGTTTACAAAACGGCCACTTTCCGGACTCTTTGAAAATAGCGAAAGTTAGTCCTATCTTTAAATCAGGGAAAACGACTGACCCAGGTAATTATCGCCCTATCTCTGTCCTCCCAATTATATCTAAAATATTTGAAAAAATATTATATAAACGTCTAGATGATTACCTCAAAACTATAAACTTCTTCTCTCAAAAGCAATATGGTTTCCGCGCAAAATCCAACACTCTAACTGCAACAATTGACCTTGTGACCAATCTAAAAAACAATATCGATGAAAAATACGTAGCACTCGGTATATTTATTGACCTGAAAAAGGCATTTGATACAATTAGCCACAGTCTCCTTCTCCAAAAACTACATGAAATCGGCATAAGGGATATTGCCCACGACATGTTCAGGTCTTATCTCTCTAATAGACAACAAATTGTTCGGATTGGTGATGTACAAAGTAACTGCGAAACTTTGACCTACGGCGTACCACAGGGATCCATTCTTGGTCCCCTGCTGTTCATATTATATGTGAATGACATCCATAACCTTAATCTGGCAGGCGACATAATACTTTATGCTGATGATACTAGCCTATTTTTATTTGGAAACCATATCGAAGAGGTCATCAAACAAGCACAAAAAGATTTAGACACTCTCTCTAGATGGTTCCAAGACAATTTGCTTACTGTTAATACCTCTAAAACTCACTATATAATTTTTAGTGCTAGGAACAAAAAAGTCGCAAACAACTCAAACCTATACGTAAATAACGAACCTATAACCCAAGTTCCTTCAGAGAAGTATCTTGGTCTCCATCTAGACAAACATCTGACGTGGCAGTCACATCTAGATAAATTAAGATCTAAACTATCTTCAATCATGGGCGCGCTTCGGGGGATTGTCCGCTGCTTGCCGACATCTGTTAGGTATATCATTTACAACTCTATGGTAAAACCTCACCTAGAATATCGAATAGAGGTGTGGGGCACTGCAGCTAAAACACATTTAAAACAAATCGAAACTTGTCAAAACAAAATAATAAAACTCTTATTCCATTACCACTATCTAACTCCGACAGAAAAAATTTATAAAGAAACTAAATTGATGACACTATCACAGATATATAAATATAATACATGCATACTAGTACATAAACTATTAAATAAAAATATACAATCAAAAATAACATTTACAAAAAAAGGCCAAACACAGAAACGTAGTACCAGACGAAAAAACAACATTTGCTTAAGACCACCACGAACTAATTACGGAAGAAAAAATATACTATACGAAGGAGCAGAGGTGTATAATAAATTACCTAATGACATTAAAGAGATTCAGTACTTCACTTTATACAAAAGAACCATAAAGCACCACATCTTGAAAGATTTCTCTAGATTTTGAATCTGACCCACCGCACTAATTTATACATCCTCATCAATTATTTTTATTAATTATTTACTAATTTGCTAATTATAGGGAAGACTAAATTACCTACTCTTTATTCCCGACACTTAACAATACACATATATGGTTAAATTTGTGATTGCCATTGACTTGCCTTTTGGAATCAATATGTAATAGTGCACTCATTTTTTACCTTTTACCCACAACACTGTAGAACTTGTCTGATACGTTACTAAAACCTACCCTCGTCATAAGTAATTCTAACATTTAGTTTTAAGATTACCTTGTATTTCTCTTAATAAGTGAATTGTATTCTTTTTGAGAAATAAATGTCTTAAACCGTATATTACAACTAATTATAATAATTTAGGATCAAAAAAAGCAAACATTTTTTGTACTTCAAACCTAAGCTATTAATCCACCCCCATAGGATAGTTCTTGTAGCTGGTTTTATTTCGCCTTTTATTGAAACAAATAGACTAAGTAACACTACTATTAAGACGTCTATGTTGTGAAGCTTCAATCAATTGTTAAATATGTCTCAAAGGACAAATATTAGCATCTGGGGGCTTTAATAAAGACCATCCCAACTGTCTATATTTACTTGAGTCTGTTTTTGATCCAAATTTGGGCCATAATAAAATCTTTGGTTTCTCTTCTATGAAATTGTTTTGAGATATATCCAATAAGGTAAGGTCATGTATTCTTCTGCCTGATGCTAACAGTAAAATAGTTGCAGTTCTTCTTGAAATTTCAAAAAGTGAAGTTGTGCTTGGAACTGTTGTCAACCAATTGGGATGATGACTAATATTAAAAATGTTCATAAAAATAATTAATATCAAAGAAGGCTTAGTAAAAATTAGATAAGCGAAAAATCATTTAAATCGGTGTACATTTGAAGAAGATACACGCTTTAAAAGTTTTTGGAGGGGATTATTGCCGTCCTTGTCGCGCGGTACTGACAATGTACGACGCTAGTATGAAGTTACATAGTCGTGACGTCACTTCTACGATAGTGCTGTCCTTGTCTAACAACTATCTTAAAACGTTTATAACTTGGCAATTTTTTAAGCTTTTACACTTTTTGTAATACAGTTTGCGTATTTGGAAACAAACAGTCCTTTGAGACAAAAAAAAAAAAAATTCATCATCCCAATTGAATAGCAATTTTGTGTCCCAAATAGCGGAGAGATAGAGGTTTTGCCAATGCTATGGCTTTTAAAACTTGCTGATTTGACGCAAACAAGTCTACGTCTGGAACACCCCATCTTTTGAATATGGCGTTCTTGACTTGTCATTGTAGTTGAAATTCGGGAACAGGTTTTCCTCTCGAGAGGCGGTCTGCAATCCCGTTTAACCTCCCCGGGAGGCATGATGCCGACAGCGTTGTGCTGCTCGGTTAGGTGAAGGAGTTTGTTTGTTATGCCCAAGAGGGCTAAGGACCGGGTGCCCCCCTCGTTCCTTATGTAAGCTTTGAGGGTCCCATTGTCGGATTGCAATAGAACGTGTGCATCTCATCATCTGTGCACCTTGTTTGACTAAGGCTGCACACACCGCAAACATGTCACATTGGAATGCCATTTTTGTTGGTGCCGATTCCATTTGCCTGACAACATGAATTTGTTCAGGTGTGCTTCCCAGCCCGCGTCCGCCGCGTCTGTAGTGAGAAAGTGGGTAATCTTGGGGCTGTGCATTGCTCTTGCACTTTTGCCCATGTTTTTACCCACCATTGCAACTCTCCGAGTCACTAGAGGTGGCAAAACCTTCTTTTGCCTTTGGGTCTGCATCCTCTGACTGATTTTAGAAATATTTGAGTTCGGCGACGATGAAGGCGATCGTTTGGAGTTGCTAAGTTCGCAAAATTTAGTACACTCAGAATTGTTTGAGTTACTCGGAGACAAGAATCTTTCTTTTGTAAGAAACCCGTTGCTGTTTTATTTTTTGTACTTTTTTACAGGAAGGGAAATTAATTTTGTTTTTGTATTCCATGCTAAACACGTATCCCTAAGTGAAAAGTGATTTTTGATGGTTTACATGCCAACCCAACTTTACCAGAGTATCCACAGTTACTTTGGTTTGTTCTATGAGCTGCGCCTGATTTTGACTGGCTATTAAATAATCGTATAAATACACAAATATTTTTATGCCTTGTCTCCGAAGGTTTTCCGCAATCCAATTGGTTACCGATGCGAAAGAGTGAGGAGCTGAAGAGACCGAAAGGCTGTTAACTGCATATATTTTGCGCAAAAACCGCCTGTGAGTTTATTTTATGCTCAAGAGAAAATATGCTTGATGTAGGTCGATTTTTGTCATCCAGTCCCTGTCTTGTAGGAACTGCAAAACATCCAGTCGAGAAATTAGCTTCAAATGGCGAGTCGAGACATGTATATTTAGACTCTTTAAATTGTAAATAGGGCGTATCACCCATCAGTTTTTTTTTACTAAAAACATTTTGGAGTGAAAGCCGGGTGTTATGATTTTCGGTTTTTCTAAAATGCCTGTTTCTTTTAACTGTTCTATTACTTCTGTCATTTTCTTGGATGGTTTTGTTGCAAACTTGTCTATTATTATTTTGTAAGGGTAATGTAAATGGGGTTTTGTTAGAAATGGTTTGCGTCTCTTGGCTATTTTTTTAAATAAAACTATTGCCTGGCCCCCAGTTGTTTGCATGCTTGAAAATGGAATTCTAGGCAACCGCCCTTGAATACACTGCTTTGATTGTCATTTATCTTTAACGTTGGAGGTGTCTTGGGTACCTACTTGTACGACGAAAGGAATGTTTTTATAATTATTTTTAGATTTTTTGTCTGAGTTGAACTTATTTTTTTGAAGAGATGCTCCGCACTAGGTGGAATATTTTGTAATGTTCATTTAAGATTTATGTTATTAAATCTCTTTTGAAAGAAAGAAAGAAAGAAAAAACGTTTATTTAGCACAGACTATTAGGCACACAAAGCAGGTAAAAATTATAAGAAAAAATAAAAAAGTGTACAGTGCGAAGTATGAAACTAGCAGGGTAGTGTGCCTCACGGCTGCGCCAAAAAGGCCCAGTTCAGCAAAAAAAATGCTAGACAACTAGTGCGGTCACGTCTAACCTCAATACATTCTGCCCGCTTGTCACATATGATTTGCATACAGGAGTCCATATTTTTGTAAGACGAAGACGTTGGACCAAATTTTTCAGACAACTTACGTGTACAGAGTATTTGCATTGAGCTCTCAGCTCAGTTGAGAGGTCCTAGCGCAGGTGACTGCTTGCTTCTACTCGCACTCAGCTGATTTTAGTAATAGTTGAGCCTGCCACCACCCAATTACAAAGGGGAAGCGGTTCGGAGCGGAAGTTGGAAAGATGGAGGAGGGAGGTATAAAGGCATGGGCAGGGCCTGATTAACCCTTAGGCTAATTAGGCTACAGCCTAGGGCGCGAGGATCGGGGGGGCGCGCTGCTATCGTGTCTTCGCATGCACTAATCTAGCATCATTGCATCTACCCTACATATTTCAACTAGACCGAGTCAAAACACTAAAACTAAATGCGCTTGAGAGTCCCTGATTTTAACAATACATTTTGAAATTTTAAACAGCGCGCGTAAAACAAACACTGACTTGTTACTCGAATCGGTCGGTGGTCGAGCGAGTGGGTGAGCTGGCAACAGAGTGTCTAGTGCGTCCTCCTCCTCACCGACCTCAGCGCACCTTGCCGCGCTCAATGAAACACATCAACGATGTGCGGGGACTCCCCGGTGTGGTTAATAGTTAGTATACCTTGCCGTGCTTCATTCATGTGCCTTATCTCTTTCGAAATCGTCATTCGTCCTATCACGCGCTCGCGTATATTCGTTTTTGGACGAATGCCACGAAAAAGGACTGTATAATCTAATAATAAAAATAAAAATAAACATTAATCAGTTGCAAAAATGTTTCACTTGTATGATGCCTCTCCTCTTTTTTTAACAATAACAGAAGTGTAAATATTTAAAAAAATACTCAAGTCGAAGCAACTTCACACACTAGATGACCATGCTCATGGGCAATGGCAACTAAGTTGTCTATATAAACTAAGCCAATACAAGTCATGCGGTCAAACACGACATAGATTTGGTTTTCTACTTGGTAGCCTGCAGTCACTTGTCATGATTTTGGTCTTAAAATGCGTGAGGTACTTTGCCTTTATGTACAGCCAGCTTAAATGGTTTGCCACCCTTTTTTTTTGTATGGGAAGTCATCGAATGACTTCTTCTACTCTGGGTGAAGCGGGAGGTCGTGTCAGACTTACTGACTAAAACCCGCCCGTGTTCCTTCAGTTGCCTGTGCCAGGGCCACGGTTATATCTTTCGAATATCCCGCGACCCTGAGGCGTTGGCCCTATCGGACCGCGTCATTTTGTGCTGACATCTCTTTGAGGCGCGCATACAATAATCGTCATATTTCAGCCAATTTACACAAAGCCTTTTAATGAATTACACATCTAAACCTTCCTCATGGATAATTCCGTCTATTGGTGATACTCGTAACCGTATGAAAATGCGTTCGGTAGTTTTTGAGTTTATCGCGTTCACACAGACAGACAGACGCGACGTGGGGACTTTGTTTTATAACATGTAGTGATGTAGGTAATCCATTGAGCTATCATGTCTGCATACGTGAAGTGAAAAAAAATAATCTTGTCATGGTAAAAATAAACTCTGTTTATGGAGCAACATTGTTCTAAAATAGCTGCTTAACTTAAAAGTGTTTGTTATTTTCAAACTGATTACCGACAAATCTACAAAAAACGAATCAGCTTCAAATCCAAACAGTTATTAAAGGTTCGTTAATTTAGATAATGTAAAATAATAATTACTATTGGGTATACTTTTCTGAATTATGAAACCTCGTCTGATTTGCCAAAAGACTCAATCCGTCGTATACACTAGTCAGATGAACGTCAGAATAACTTATGTACGTGCTGAATATCTTTATAAAAATTACCAAAATGAATTTTACGAAGTCGTCAGATTTTGTGAAAGCTGACAATATCTTCGTCAGATTTCCTTAGTAGTTTTGAGGGCAACATCAACATTTTTGTCTTTTATTTTAAACGTGAAAGCGTACCTGCCCACCTATTCGCTTCTCTCATAACGCCCCACCTACTCAGCTCTCAAGTTTCCGTGCAGAATAATATGCTTGCTGAAAAACACTGGGCTTGCCTATTTTTTTTTTTTAATGGATGCCTTTGACTTCTTATTTAACAGATTGAAAAAGGTCTAAACCCCATATTTTTTTCCCTATCATGTCTTTTGATGCTTAGCGAGTCGATGGGTTGGGCAAGGGAGCGCTATCGAGGCGGTCCGGCCAGTGCTCGACGACTGACTCGAAAGGAAGCACAGCTCCCTGACGATTCGGGCGACACAATACTCTCGAGGCACGTTTGTTTCAGCAAGTACTTGTGTCGCATAAGTATTAAGTAGGGAGCCGGACGCTCGGTGCCATCACTGCGTCCAATGTCTGGAGGAAACGACTCGGCATACGCTGGCCGAATGTCGCATGAGCCGAGCCGTGGCCTCGTTTCGGAAGTAGGGAGCGACTTGACTTGTCGCTCTCGACCGTAGTTCAATGGTTGGCAGCGCAGAGTCCTGGGACGCAGTGGTATCCTTCTGCTAAACAGTCATCTTGTAGAAGGAAGCTGCAGCAAGGGATAGGGAGATCACGAGTTATCTCCCGTCCCGCAGCAGGCGCACTGGGCGTCGACGGATTCGATGGCGGCGCGTAGTGTTCTACGCGCGCCTCTCTAAGTCGTAGAGGGGGGAGCTCAACACCTCACTTACCCCTATGGGACGCGGCCCCCATAGCGAGTGATCAGTTCGGGGCAGCGGAAGTCACATTTGCACCAACATTCGCAGCCCCGATGCAGGTGTACGAGGGAACACCGGGGTGGTTTTAGTCAGTAAGAGCCGGCGGACTTCCATAAGGATTTCCACACCGACAAAAAAAAGGGAGCGCCACTTTTTATATTTTAATTCTGACGTAGCAGACATGTCTCGTTATTATGTCATGGATATATAAAAAAATATAATTATATTTATTATTTTTCAGTCTTTCGCCAAAGCATTGCAGAGACCTGCTTTTCTGCCAGTTCCCGAGACGATACTGAATATGTTACTCCACAATGAGAGAGCGATGATAATGACTAAAGGGCAATACGTCGTACCAAGAAGAGTTCTAGAATATGGTTTCAAATATAGATACTCAGATATTGACAATGCATGTCAAGAATTTGCACACCTCTGTCCGAAGAAACATCCTCTCAAATAGAAGATTGTTGAAGTAAGTGAGGAGTTGATGGTTAAAATACTCAGACGAGAAAAAAAAACTGTTTCTAAAGACCCACGCATTTTTTGTAATCTCTGCTCTCGTTTGTTCATATTATTTAACATTCATAATTTTTGTGCATAAGTATTTCATTAAATTATTGTTAATAAATAGATTGTGTATAATTAAATAATTGTTAACGAATAGACAAATGTTTTTTACCCACAAATGTATTTTGCCCTCCCGCTCTGGGTGGACGGGAGGGCGTGTCAGACTTTAACTGACTAAAACCCACCCATGTTCCTTCAGTTGCCTGTGACAGGACCACGATATCACTTTCGAACAACCCGCGACCCTGGCAGGACAATGGAAAATAATTAAATAAATAGGCATGAGGTAAGCAAAGTTAGAGTTGCTGCCAATCAGGCGTGCATTTCATAAAGGATTAAAATCAGAGGGTAGTGACTACCTCGAAAATCACTTTATCAATTACATAATATGTGTGCCCCGCAATTTAAGAAACTCACTAAATTGTCATACATGATAGAAACAAAAACTTCATACAAAAACACACGCGCGGTGAGTCTCGTGGTGGTCAGAGGCACGCGTTCGGCGCTCCGATTGGCCCTTGGTAATCGGAGCGCAAGTTTCGATTGGTGAAGGGCCAATCGGAGCGCCGAACGCAGGTCGATGCGTAATGTCGAAATGGTCAAAATAAACTCACACTAGGGCCACAGTAGCCTGTCGTCGGACGGCTTCATTGGCTACCTTAATAATATTACTTATTTACTATTCGCACAAGGTCATTTGGTCTTTACGCGTTCAAAATAATACGACGAAATTAAAAACGCGTACGTCCCACGCGAAATAGCATGACGTTCAACATTCGCAATTTATCACCCTTAGGTAGCCATGCCATGCTTACCTACTCAAAAAACTAACCGAGTGTAAATGTAAATATCCTTCGTGATTTGCCCGTGCGAAGAAAGAAAGGGATGGATAATTTATTGCGACGGGCGTGCGTTGCGACGCCGACGACGCGGCGATGACGGCAGGAGAGTTGTAATTTCATACTCATTCATTTGTTATTGTTTTTGCTGTCATCGGCAAGCGTGTGCCATTTTTTTTCAAGAAGTTGTTCGTTTAAATTATTTTGGAGTCATTTTTGTTGTATGGACTAACGAAAAAGTGTAAACTGAACGATACAAGACAAAACAAAGAACAAATTAAACGTTTTTTTCTCTACAGATATCCATCAAATTGCATGTGTGATATATTCCCCTCTATAATGTGTCATTAGCTTATCATTTATTTTTGAGAGACCTTATTTATTTTAATTTTTTGGGTGGGAAATCATCAAATGACTTCTACCGCTCTGGGTGGAGCGGGAGGGCGTGTCAGACTTTTACTGGCTAAAAGCCACCCGTGTTCCTTCAGTTGCCTGTGCCAGGGCCACGGTTATCTCTTTCGAATTACCCGCGACCTTGAAGCGTCGGCCCTATCGGACCCCGTCATTTCGTTCTGACAACTCTTTGAGGCGCGCGTGGAACACGACGCGCCGTCGACCCGGGCGTGGTCCTTACCGGACGGCGAGCTACCCATTGCTCGCCGTCTGCAAGCCCGCGCCTACGGTGACCGGGAATCTGCAGGCGACTCCTGACGCCCAGGGCGTCTCCTGCGGCGACTAGTGGGGGCGTGAGGGCGCAAGGCTCTCTCCCTTACGCGCTCCGCCTCCTCCTTTGCACGCATTACTGCGTCGCAGAAGGAGGTGACGGCATTCCATTCTCTCTCGCTCCGTAACATGGCCTGGACCAGGGTCAGACGCGAGAGATCGCCGCCGCCGATCGCCTCCATGAGGACACTGCGGTGCTCCGCCCAAGCTGGGCAGACCTCCACCGTATGCTCCACCGTGTCCTCTGGGCGAATTTTTGAGATACCTGTGGTGGTAAAATAGTTGCCTTTCGTCCGACCGATGAAGATGTTATGTTCATAGAATGCTGTTTAGTTCATAGAACACATAATGGGTAAGAAAATAATTTAAACAATCAAAATATATACTTTTGTAATGTCTCTGATTAGTGACCGCGTCTCTCTGCCTTTTTCGTTCATGACAACTTATTTAATTCCACACCTTTTTAATCGCGATTAAAAATAGTCAGATTCATATTCAGATTTAGTTAGACATTCAAAATTTTAGGTGAAAAACGTCAAATTCATAATAGCTAAATTGGCTTTTTCACTAAACTAATAACTCATTGCCATCTTAGTGCCGTCAGACTAAAATATAGTTGTCGCACTATAAATTCAATTTCAGAATGGGAAATCGTCGTTTGACAGGAATAAACCATATTTTTGTGATGTTTTGTCTAGTTTAGAGGCATTTGTGAAGAATCGACCCCAATGCTTGTATTATGAGACTCCGAACATTAGTCTTGGCGACCTTCTTACTTTATGTACATGAAATGTTTTTGGTAGGAATTAGGGTGAGTGGGGGGAAGAACGAACGGTTTTTTGATGAGATGGGCAGTGTCGTATTCGAAGTCTTGTAGAACAGAACATTATGGCCTATGCCCAAATTTTATTTGTAATGAGTAAAGAGTAAATATTGTATTTTGTATCACATTGATAACATCCTGTTAAATCTGTTCCAAAGCAGAAAAAAACATTAAATAAAATGTTTTTATCACTAGAATGAAACAGGGGGAAGATGAAATGGTGATGGGGAAAGATCGAAATATTTTCCAAAATCGTTCAAATGAATATCAGATGTTGTTCATGGTCACTTGTCTATAGTTTGAAGTGCCATGAAAACTCACCACTGACTGTAGTGTCAAAATACCTTTAGTTACCAAAGATAAAACGAATTATATTTTTTATATATTTCATTCTTACCCCACCGGGGGAAGATTGAAGTAGAGGTTCTCAAACTTTTCACTGTATTGAAAATAAAACATCACTATCAATCAAATTAATCAGTTTTTTTGTAACACCGAGATATTAGAAAACAACATTTGCATCTTTCTTACACCTTAAGCCCCCTTCTTTCCAACTACTTTTGTCTTGGAGGGGTCTAAGCATACTGATGTTGTTAGATGTAATTATGAACAGCGGCCACATTTAATATGGAATCTAGATGAAGATTCCATATTAAATGTGGCCGCTGTTCCAAATTTAATTCCTTTAGCGTGGATTCCAGAAGCTTGAAGTATTCGTTGATGATAAAGGGATCAGTGTTCTTTTTTCTTGAATTTTCAAGTGACTGTGCTTTTTTGAGGGAAAGTCCGTGACGTTTGCGGAAACTATTAAACCAATCTGGTCCTGGAACGTTGTCCTTAAATGGAGTATATATATTATTTAATCGAACGTAGCGTTCTACTAGTGAAATTACTTCTTTTCTTGATAGTCCAAAACCCCATTTTCCCAATATTTTTAGACCGTTTGCTAATTTTGCTTCGGTTTCGTAGGCAAAGACTGGAGGGCGACCTAGTGTATCGCTTTTAACACCTGTTTTTTTATTCAAACGATTGTGTAGAGTTGCAATGGGTATATTGTAAAGTTTAGCCGCGCCGTTTAATGTCAATTCCCTCATTTTTACTTTCTCTATGGCGTTGGCAACATCGTCCTGATTGTAGGTGGTTGCACGTAGAGATTTCCGGTAGTTATAATCACTTACGCCCAAAATTAATTGATTCAATCTTTTCACAAACAATATTCTTGTACCTACAGTTGGTAGGATTTATTTTGTATCAGTTAAAGTTTGAGGACATCTGACTATTAGTATGGCTTTAGGAAACGGGGTTAGATCGAAACTTTTATATGTTATTCTTACCCCGTCAAAAATTGGTGGGTAAAGACGGAAAATTTTTATAAATCCTATAATACGAAAAGTAGCCATATTTAGATGTAATGACAAAACTAAGAATGAAAAATAATGAGTAGATATTCCAAAAAAACTCTCGTACCGACCTCGTAAATAAAGTTACAGGACACGGGGTAAGATTAAAAAACTCGATTAACTCGCGTAAAAATCACTACACAAACATTTGAATTTTTCACACAACTGCTAACTCAAAGCGGTAAACGCTGACTGAGGTGTGTGACGTAACAATCTGGGGCTCTCAAGAATGTTGCCATCACTACAAAAACTGCACAAAATCTGGCGTTATGGAACACTTTTTGTGTTACCCCATTTTTCATGTTCCCCCCACTCACCCTAATATCTTTTTGTAGGGTGTTCTGTTAATTTTTATTTTAGCGGTGATGTTGTACTGATATAACACAGACATGTTAAAATCGTAACCCTTACTCCTAGCATAGTCGGGTAAAAAAATGGTTTTTCTTTCACACACGTACAAAGAAAAAAAAACTACAGCTTAGAAAAAACTAAGGAACACGCTTTTATTACGCACTGAAAATTATAAAATAATTAAATCAAAAAGCGTAGAGTGCTTTGTTTAAATTGATAAAAAGTATAGGTACACAACCACAACAAAAACGCGGGCCACGCTTTTTATTATAAAATCATTGCATATAAAAGAAGAAATAAAACCTACAAGTCAATTTCATTATTTTATCATTTTTTGTGCGTGATAAAAGTGAGTTTTTTTATTTCATTAAATACTAGCTGTGCCCGCAACTTCGTTCGCGTGCATGTCGGAAAACAAAAATGTGTCGCTTATAGAAGGTGCACCAGGCCACTCAGAAAGTATTGCGAAAAAAAAGTTTTTTCAAACAGTTGCTCATAAATTGGCTCTAATTACACCGCTTTTAGGTTCATAATGCAGTGTATTTAACACGCGTGTTTTTTACTTTACATTACCGCACTCGTGTTTTATATTTAACTTTTTTTTTCTTTCATCTTCGTAAAGAGTTTTTATGTCTAAATAGGTACAATGCTTTTTTATCATCTCCGATAATATATATACCCAAAAAAATTAAAACAACGAAATTATTAATAAAACCAATACCATAACACAAACTGTAAAAATACCAACAAAAACTGTTCGGTATAATTTTGAGAATAATTGTACTTTCAGTAATTGTTTCAATAATTAATGATAATAACAATACGAGTCTGTTTTTTTCCTCGCAAGTGTATAAAACTGCCTCGAGGGTAATGACCAAAAGAGCACACTTTTAACACAATGTACTATTATATTCATGACTGAGACTGGCCCGATTTTGAAAATATGATTGTAAGCAAAAATAGGCCAATTTTAAAATTTCCCTCCACATTTTTTGCGACCTAATTTAAATATCGTGTCTCATAAAAAAATGGATGTGAGCCAATGGTTTATTACGATTTCAAGCGTCGCCTGAAACCAGAGTATCGTACGATAGACTTCAAATGGCATTCACGCATTAAGGCCTTTCTGAGGCAACCGAACGGTATAACGAATTCAAGCGCGGTCGACTAACTTTGGGGGATGAAGAAAGAAGTGGTCGCCCTTTGACGGCTGATACGAAAGAAAACGTGCTAGCAGTGAACAATTTAATCCAAGACAATAGGCGAGTTACATATCAAGAGATTTAGCACATACTGCAGGTTGGATCGGGAAGCCTTCACGAAATTCTACACGTGCATCTTCGCGTGAGGACAGATTCACGCTGGGTGCCGCACAACCTCACCGATGCTCAGAAGCAGGCCTGGGTGGAATGGTGCCGTGATATAATAAACAAATTTGAAGCAGGCTCGTCTCGGCATGTTTACGACATTATTACAAGAGTCTTGGATTTATCAATACGATACAGAAACGAAGCGCCATTCGACGGTTTGGGTGTTTCAAAACGAATCAACGCCTACGTGAAGCGATCTAGAAGCGGGGGGAGATTTCGAGATTTTTCAATTTGACTGGCTACTAGGGACCAAAGAAGCATCAACGCTGAATGGTATACTACCAAATGCTTGGTAGAAGTTTTCTCTGTTGTGAGCAACAAACGACCAAACACGGCTCCGCGAGCTACTGCCCCACCACGATAACGCGCCATCGCAGACCGCGCTCAAAAAGAGGGACTCCCACAGTCCTTTCTAAAGCAGACACTGCGTCTTCAGGGTTTATTATGCCAATGCGACTAAGTGTCACTTTGATTTGAGAATAAATGAAAATCAATGCGGCAGGGTGCACCTGTGTGCTGAAGCGATATCATGGTGAAGTAGGATCACGCTTTAAGAGCGCTGTGGAAAACTATTAAACAAAGGCAGGCAAAAAACGGCTTATAGACATAATATTATTGTGATTTGAGTACCTATCTGTGATCCCAAATAAATAAATATCTTAAACAACTTGTTTTAATTAAGGAAATGCTTCTCTGTGAACGATGTTAGAACGTCTCTAACATCAGCTGGCCCCTCGAAAGACCTACACTCAGTTGCCCGTGTGAAAAACTACCCATTTACTAAGATCGACCTCTGGTTATGGCTGTCATTTTGATTTCTGATTTTCGGCACCGGGCGGCGCCCTCAAAGATGACACCCATAACGAAAATGTTGCCTCGTTTTACTCCCGAGAAACACAAAAACTACACCCCATTTTAGAATTAGTACAGTATTAATGTGTCCACCGTTATATAAAACGTATTATAAAAACAGTACAAACGACTTCTGTAAATAACCACTAAAAAGTGCAAATAACTTTAATTTGGAAAGTCGTTATCAAGGAAATATATATATTTGGAAGACGGTAGAAAAGTTATTATAGAAATATATTATTATATACTCATAACATGCTTTTCAAACTCACCACAGGACAATTCAATTAGGTGTTCAACAGACAGACCGATGATGTGTTTTCGTTTTGGAGATTTAATAGTATTTTTATCTAATATTAATGACCTGCCATTTATCATATGTTTACGGCTGAAATGGCTAACTACACAATCATTTTCCTAGTTAAATTGACATTACTTGCGTTGTGTTTGGGCTTGCCTGGGTTCTGGTGGAGGTGAGGATTCTTGAAATAAGACGACGACGACTTCTTGATTATAGACTTTATTCGGACCTACGTCTATTCACCCCATTCGGACAACGAGAATCCCAGAAAATATTTTAGTATTTTTAATAAATTCATAGATCCATAGACTAATATACAACAACTTGATAATCTTTTAACCAATGTTCTGTTAAACAAATGATATCAAACTTTGTATTATTCAAATAATTCTATTTTAATAATTCGCTGAGGAGATTGTGGTTGGTTGGCACAGCTCCATGAGAGATTATTAGTCAGAGACCTATATCTCTCAGCATTGCACTTCACCAATTCCAGTAGTTTCCATATAGCCAACTAGAACTCCATGTAGGAAGCCTGGCTCAATGCTGGTCCTGCTCCACAACCACAACTAATTGATTAACATTTAGACATCAATAAAATGTTCATAAGTATGTTAAGATAATGCAGTCAAAATATCTGTTTTCTCTTCGGAACATAAATATCTCAATAATCTAGATTTCAATATATTTGGTGCTAGCTGGGATTCGTTCTATACAGCTTTGAATATTCAACTAAATGGTCTTTATCATTAAATGTATTATTGCTTGCCGAAATATGAGTAATAATGCAATCTGACAACGTTGAGAGAGCTGTATTATTTGATTAATTAAGTTTTAGGAAATCTGAAGGTCAACGAAGACTATAATTATCATCAAATTACGCCCTCCCGCTCCGCCGAGAGCGGGAGAAGTCTGACTTTTACTGACTAAAACCCATCCGAGTTCCTTCAGTTGCCTGTGCCAGGGGTACAGTATCTCTTTCAAACAAACCCGCTACCCTGGCAGGCATCGGCCCTAATGGACCCCGTCGATTAGTCCTGACATATCTTTGAGGCGCGCGTGGAACACGGACCGACCTGGTCGTTACCGGACGGCGAGCTACCCATTGCTCGCCGTCTGCAAGCCTACCTACTTGTCTAAAACGAGACATTTCAAATTGTCAATGTATTTTTCATAGAAAAATTGCAATGATATTTGTGAACTTAACTTTTTGCTAAATTATATGAACGAAGGAATGCGCACAATTTTTTGAGTGTTTTTCTGTAGCAATATTATTTATATAATGTAGTCACATATGTATGATGTCACAGATTATTGTAAGTCATAGCTGTTTAGAGTTTTATGAAACTTACCATTGCCTAAAAAATTTTGATTCATGGACATGTTCAGATATTAAAGAAATCGACTGTAACCACTTCGTTTTGGACCGGGTAACTAGCTTCATATTTCTGACTAACCGATTCATTGACAATTCAAAAGTGCCTGTAAATGGATTAATTGAAATAAATGCTTAGACTCTGAGTTTGAGTAGGTGTATTTGGAATACTTATTCTTGCTCTGTTTTTTTTTTTTACAATTTTATTTAATAATAATGTTTTTTTCTTATGTTTAATTTTCATTGAATACACCATCGAACAGATTTAAGCTTGTTCAAGATCTTTATTATTACTTTATACATTAATGTAATAGTGAGTTTTACCTATAGGTACCATAGGTACACAACATTCGTTTAAAACTTAAAAATAATTGTAACAGCTTAAATATAACATAAACATTAAAAAATTGACCTATCTAAACGTACATTAACGTCTACGTATAAATATACTTATTTTATATTAAAAACTCATCTGGACGACACTCGGAAATTGGGAATAAGAAAATCTCTCTAAAACAAAATGGCAGCCAAAAACGGCAAGACGTTTGAATTTACTCTACAAGTGACAACTATTGAGGAATGAGTTCATCAAAGTAGACCTGAGTTTCTGTGAGTGTAGAGTATGTTTGAAGTTCATTTCGAATAATGCGAGTGTTCAGGGGTTTTTCGCCTCGATCTGTGCGAACCTCTCGACCAGCTTGTTGACGAAATTGCGCAGGATGTCTTGGCGCATGCGCCCTACATCGAGAACCTCTTCGTGGTTGGCCTCGTCGTTGTTCTCGTAGCTGGTCACACATTCGTTGGTAATGAGGGACAGCGCGAACACGTTTAAGTCGCAGTGTCTTGCGGTTATAACCTAGAAAAAAAAACCGATATATTTCGTTTAAAAAAAAATGGCATTACTCTTAGTCACTATCAGAGATTGTATCCTGGATGGAGGCAGCATTCTAGGCCAACTAGACAGTATAATACTATTTAATTAATTAATGCCCATCAAAATCAGAATAATGCTTCCCCATACCTCGTGAACGGTAGACATGCCGACGGCGTCGACTCCGACCATCTTCAACATGTTCAGTTCTGCGACGGTCTCAAAGTTAGGTCCTCCGAGGCAAGTGTACACGCCCTCTCGCACTATGTTGTCAATGTTCAACTCTTTCGCTATCTGTAAAGAGAGTCATTTCACAATTTATTCATACGCTCGCTTTTACCCGCGGCTTTGCTCCCCTGGTCTTTCCCACTTACTTATTACTATGCAAAATCAAGGCAAGAATCAAGTCAATATGTTGCTCCGTTGTTTCGTGAAAGAAGAACAAAGCGAGAAATACACTTTCGCATTTATATAAAACTATCTGTTGCCCGCGACTTCGTCTACCTATGCCCTGAAAAGTAGCCTATAGTATGTCCTTCTCCCAGGTCTCAGGCTACCTATCTGTCAAATTCTCATAACGAGGATCAGTTGTTTACGCGTGCAAAAGTATAACAGACAGAGAATTTCATTACGATCGTCGATCGGTTCAGTAGTTGAAGCGTTGAAAAGTAACAGACAGGCAGAGTTAATTTTGCCTTTATAATAATAAGGTAGTAGGTACTCAGTAAGCTAGCTTTATAATCAATTTGCAAGTTTTAAGTTTCGTGACATTTGTTAAAATCTGCACCTTTCTACACGATAAACAGGACTATAATATAAAAGGTCTCTAAATAAACATCGCGTTGTTCAATTAAACCTCACTTGCAACTTTATTCGTTGGAATAAAAATGTCTCTGAAATGTCAATCGTCTTCTCGATAAATAATAGCCAAACCAGTATTCTACTTTTAAGCACTACTTTATCAGAGCGCCCTCACAAGGCAAACAGGAAGGTGCCGCATACTACATGACGCAGCTCATTTTGTTGTGCGTCAAGTTGAAAATCGTACTCGCGACCCCTGATAACCTTGTCCCCAGTTATGTTAATGAAACCGGGTGCTCCACAAAACATTTTTAAAGGATGACAAAGGAACTGATTGCGGATAACTCGCAATGTTCCTTTGTCAAATCTTTAGCTATATCTGCCATTCAGAAAGATGCACATTACAGGTCATATAGCCAAAGATTAAAACTCACGAGAAAAATTGTAACGGTGTTACGTAAATACGTAGGTAGGTAACTATATTCTTAGCTGACATTACCTCCCGTGACAATGTCATTACCGGTAGATAACACTCTCTGTTATTATGGTACCTAGGGCATTTTATAACTCCGATGCGATGGTAGCACTTACCTCTCGCGCAACTTTTCTATATTCGTAGTTGTAAGCTTTGCTCATGGGAGGGAAGCGAGGTCCGAACCTCTCGTCGTTAGGTCCGTGCAGGGGGTTGTTGCCGGCGAATCCCATCATGTTGATGTGATCCCTCACGATCATGATGTCGCCGATCTTGTACGAAGGGTTCAGGCCTCCTGCCGCGTTGGTAGCAATCAAGGCTTTGATACCAATGAGCTTCATTACACGTACTGGTAGGCAACACTGGAATGTTGGCAAATAGTCATCATTAGTACAATTACATATGACATGGGACTTAAACATAACTGGCGAAATATCGGTGTACTATAGGTACAACACTGCATAACCCTTCGAGGATTACGGATGTGATGTTACGTTAGTCATCATTAGTAAAGCGTTTTTCTTCAATTTTCCTCTAAGCCTAATTTTATCTTTAATCTTCTCAAGTGGTTTATGTTTTGAATTGTGCTTGTTACAATGTATACACAGAAACTCAAAGGATTTCCTTTGAGTTTCTGTGTAAGCTAACATTGTAGTTGGGTTGATTATATTATTATTATTACCCATTCATATTTTGTAGTAGACCAATGATATTACAAAACGTGTTGATAATGTGTGAACAGCTGCTCTGTTAAACAATTTAACTAATTAGTAGAAATTCATTGATAAATTCGCACAATAAAAGATGACTATTGATAAACAATTCGACTTTAATCTTCAATCAGCGTAGGTAGGTATATCACACGTGATTTGACGTGAGCAATAGGTGTATTGAGTAGGTAAGTAATTTATTTGTCAACCGTTTTTGGGTACCTTTGTACTATTTTGGTAGGTGCCTGACCGTATTATAATATACCTCCACGCGTAGCATGACTGCCATAGAAACGAGTATTGTCGATGGAAGAATAGAAAAAAACGACAAATGCGTAAAAGAAATCTATCATTTTGTCTATTTTCCTCTGTCATTTTTGTCTATTCTTCCATCGACAAAAGTTGGTCATGATACGCGTGCGGGGCAGAACGGGACTATCCCTGTAAACGCACCTATACTTAAGCTGAACGGTAAAAAAAACTTAAATGGATTCCCTAAATTGGTGAATGAGAGATGAATGAGAAATTATCCGTTTGAACATATTTGTTGAGTTTCCTTTTAGGTCGAACGTTTTCAAAGGGTGTTGTAAATCAGTCGTTTTCTGCTCAGATTTATTTTTATTTATCAGCTTCTGCGTTTTATATTCATGATGACATATTAATCGACATAAAAAGAACAAGAGCGGCGGTCGCTGGTTGTATTTTATCTTAACGTGTTCGTTACTCTCCATTGTTATGCTCATAACAAGAGATAACCCCACTGCTGGGGGGTCGAGAGCGCTTTACATCAGCCACATCCAGATACGGGTAAGTCGACAACGAGAATTTTCCGTAGATTACAGTAATGTATATTTATAGACGCGTAGTTTAGTAGATACGCGTAAGACTAGGAAGTATTACATCATTGTTATATGCTTTTATTAATCTTAGTATGGAGAGATCCAATATTTTACTGATGCCATTTACATTTTGTGAATCTGTGATCTCTGTGACGTTTACAAATATTATTTGCTATCTAGGCCAAACTCTAGCTCCGTAGTATCTCTGGATAGTTATTGTGGAACTCCTAATTTAAATGTACTGCTGTCTTACTATTTTCATTTCGATATACCATCTGTATACCGATAAACCCCGATCACGAATTGGGCACGAAAGACTGGAGTATTATAATTGTCGATTAATGCGACTTGCTCACCTAAAGCATACATATTTCATAATGGAAATCATTTAAAACTGCGTTCATGAAACTCATTTACCTTCCACAATGGGTACCCCTCATAATAGTGGAAGCGTCCTTGCATGGCCACCACCGGAATCCCACTGATCTTGCCGAACACCAACTGTCCGTGGTGCCCTTCGACTGTGCTCAACGGGAAGTTGGGGATGTCTTCATATGATATAGATTGAGATTCTGTGATAGTCTCAGCCAGGGATCCTGTGGAAGATATGAACATTAATTGTAATTGTGTCACTTTTTACCACATTTTATTGAAATGCACTATTGAGTAAAGAGACAGTCTGCCCACCTGTTGGCTTGTTTAACGGTTCAAGTCATTTACTACGACAATTCCCAATACTTTTTAAATGCAAAAGGTTGGCATAAATGGAGCCGAATACCCGGTGGAACGTGGTTTTACGCCGCGTCTGGACACCCGCAACACTGCATTGCCAGAAAAAAGTTGAATTTGCTCAAGTGTCCTACTAACAATTAATCAAACAGGAGGTAAAAGTGGCAGTTTGCCTCATTACTGTTGCTAGAATTAGCTATGCAAAGTGATCTTTTCAATTTCAACGAGTATACACAAACAAATTCCCTCTACCAAGATGAATGTACAAAATCATTTCAACTAAGTTGGTACTTTCGCTATATTTCTTTGGAAGGAAATCAAGTCTGTTTAAGGCTTCGTGTCAAGCATGTCTCTCTATGGCCATATTATGTGTTCCCTTTGCATAACTAACGCAAGTTAATAATAGCGTGAATTAATATATACCCTCTTTCCAATACGAACCCATCCCAGAGCCGCAAATAATGCCGATGTGTGGTTTTACCGATATGCGAGACAGCAAGAAGTTTGCTATCTCAAGCAGTGTTTCGTAAGAGTATCTGAAACAACATGACAATGGACGTTTACATCATAGGTAATATCAAGCACGGGAAAAGCATCAAGCATGGCTTAGTGTACGCATAATCTACTTGCCATTATTTAATAAAATTGTTAAAATCTTAAAATCTGTACTTATTTAAGAAATCAAAAAGAAGGAAGAGGGGGCTTTAGTCAGTAGCGGTGGCTCTTTCAATAAGGGAAGTAGGTACGCAGCGATGAAAATGCGTCGCATAGGCACGTCACTTTCGTAGGTACATTGTCAGATCCATATGAAAATAAATTATTGTTTATGACACTGTTTCATTGCATTGCTCAGTTGCATTGTGACTCGGCCTAATTTACATGAACTCGATGCGACAGCAATCACCGGCTACTGAATATATGGCAGTAAATTGATGCATTGGCATAAATGTGAAATTGTGAGATTCGTTTATAGTTGGATTTAATAAGTCATAACATTTAGGAGTTCATTTTCTCCTGCCTAATGTTTTCTTAAGTTGGGTTCAGCAAAAAAAAAACAAAGTAACCAACCAAAAAATTTAACGATGCGTAATTGGTGCCTGCAGCGTGTGCCTTTAGATTCCTGAAATACGTGTCTATTATCAGATTGTGTATGTCGTTGACTCGAAAATCTATATTCCTATCTTTGCTATGCGGTTTTCTTGTTTTTTTTTTTAAACAATTATCTAGTTTACTGTACCTAAGTAGTTGATATAAACGTTTCTCGTGTCAAGTGTCCTATGAACAATGATTTACTCATCCAATATCAACCTCTTCGTCTCATTAAAAGAATCTTATTTTAACCTGAGTAGTTTGTTTTAGTCTTTTATATTTTTATCATAACTTTATCTGGTCCATTATCAGTCAAAATAATTTCGAGATAACTTAACACGCCCCCGCAATAAACATACTCTTCATATCCGTTTTTTAAATGACATTTATGTAAAAAGTACGCACATGTACTCGTAATTACATCAGCAGGTTGCATGATTATTCCAAGAACGAAAAAACCCTGTTCTATCTCAGAGTCGGTTCTCTTGTGGTATGTCAGCACCAGTCGGTCTACGAGTTAAGGCTCCCACAAACAGGCGCAACGCGACAGTGCGACACAAAGCCTGCGCTCGTCGCGCGAAACGCGGTGCCATTTTGCCGCGATGTTGCGTCTCGCCAGTATTTACGAGCCTAAAGTCTCTGCTTGTCAATTGCATGTAATTTGCAATCTGCATCTCACCCGCCAGACGGCACTTTGTGTCGGCGCCGCGATGATTGCAGTCATTACACTGCCATTCCGCTACGGAAAAAACTCTGTCATCATAATAATTCTTCCTCGAATCTAATTTCCTACTAGTTTTACAAGATACATTTTTAATGAAATAGGTTTCGAATTTTGTTTATTGTTGCTTTTGTGAAACACTTCCTACAGCTGTTGTATAGATAATTATTGTTTTCGCAATTATTACTATGAATCACTCGATATGTTGGTTTCTCTTTGGGTAAATGAAGAGTGCTATGTTAAATTAAATGAGTACAGTTAAGTAGCAGTCAAATAACTCGATAATTATTTCACTCAGAACTAGTCAAAAATGCAACTTTTTTTCTAAATTATTGCACTAAGAACACGACCGTGTTTAAATGATCCGTCTGTTGACGAGAGTAGGTAATTGATACATCGAATAATGTTCAAGGACGGAGAAGTTTCTGCGATTGATTGTTAATATTGTTTAATTTATCGTTTAACCCTTGTTAAAGTCTATTAGTAGTGCATGGGTCGTTAGCGTAACAATAGATATCTCTAGAAATTATCGATAAGCTCCGATGAATGGGAGACGGTTACAAGTTTTGCGGGAAAACTCAGCGAAAGGCACGTCATTAAATTATCAAAATTCATTCGTGGGTAGGTAGGTACCTAATTGTTTGGCAAATTGTCTAAAAACTAGTTTCGCAAGACTAGTTTAACAAAATAGGACACTAGAAATATGTTCTTTGAAATAGCACGGCTTACAACTTGAACGGCAATAACACTAGAACTGAGTTTTTGTAAACACGATAAAGTAGCTCTGGTACATACCCTTTAGCCGAATTACCATTTCCATTTCCATTAGCACCTTCCGTTTCGACTTCAGGCAAAACTTTCTTCGCCGGTACGAAAGCCTTGGCGTCATTTATGTCATTGGCGTTAATAGGAGCCATCACTGCACTTAGTTAATTGATTGTAATTAATAAAAAATGTTAGCGTAGTTGTTTATTGGTCGATGTCCGAGCATGTAGTGCGGTGGACGATTGCCTTCGTCAGTTTTATACATTCGAGTCAGTGGACGCTTTGATACTTACAGTTATCGTTGTACAAGTTCATTGGGTGTGTTAGTTTCAGCCAGTGATCAGAGGAAGGGTACGTCCTCGCTTATCGATACAAAATAAGCGTAAAATGTATGTTTTTAATTATTAAAATTTTGATTTTGTTTTCCCGACTTACGCATGATTGCATTGGGTTACATCATATTGGTACGGTTTTTACCTTTATGAAAACGTACCTAATTTGATTATAAGAATCTATTCGTTAATGAATTTATTAGGGCGGCGCAAATGGGGCAGTGGTTAGCGAAATGTCTACTTCACACGGAATGCGGCCCGCGGGTTCGATTTTAGTGCAAGGCAATTTGTTTTCTACAGAGGCCCTAGTGTGAGTTTATTTTAACCATTTTGACTGTACGCATCGATTCGATGCCGAATAGCACTACCTGTACTGCTATTCTGTAACCATCTCACCATGATAACTTAGGTAAAGTGAGCGTGGAGTGAGCTGTCAGTGCCACTGATGTTAGGGATTGACCAAGACGGGATGACACTGACAGCTCACTCCACGCAAGTATTCACGGTGAGATTTTTACAGAATCGACATGCAGTAGATACCTACATTCTATGCAAATAAACATTTTCTATTCAAATCTATTATTTTCAAGAACATAAATTAAAACAAATAAGAGACGCAAGCAATTTGTATTTTGTCTTAGCCTTCTCATGCTGATCCATGTTACTGGAGAAACCTCGACCCCTGTCATACAGGGCCTTCTCATGCAGATCCATGTTACTGGAGAAACCTCGACCCCTGTCATACAGGGCCTTCTCATGCAGATCCATGTTACTGGAGAAACCTCGACCCCTGTCATACAGGGCCTTCTCATGCAGATCCATGTTACTGGAGAAACCTCGACCCCTGTCATACAGGGCCTTCTCATGCTGATCCATGTAACTGCAGAAACCTCGACCCCTGTCATACAGGATGTCCTAGTTCAGGGGTCGAGACTTTACTGATGTAACGTGTACTGAAGATTTGGAAATAAAAATTGCCATTTACTATTACTATAAATGTTTACAAAAACTACCCATTGAACTGTATGAGGTACCTAGATAGCTCTTGCAAAAATAGAACTATTCTCAACTAAAACCAAAGTTACCATTATTGAACTTCGCGTCACGGTCCCTTGTCTCTGATATGTCGAAATTAAGACAAAAATTTAACAAAGTGTCCATTTCTATTAGACACGTAAGTTTTTGGAATATCCAGTAATGTAAGCTTAGCAGCTGACAAGAGAAGACTAGATGCGGAAGGCGGAAAACTGGTTGTAGTAGTGCAAATAGAAAGAGACCCTGTCTACAAGGATTGAGATAAGCAGAGTAGGTACCTACCTACATTGATTATAATATATATTTATCATGATCGTCTTCATTTCCGGGATGAGTTAGGTCACGATAGGTATCTACGATCGAACGCTAAACAATAACAATATTTAAAAAAAAGATACATAGGGGGTTCCTACCTAGCCGCTACTTAATTAAACTAGATTTATTTGAAAGGAGAGCTTCGCTACTTCTGTGTCTTTCACACCCAAAGCATCTAATAAGTTAGGAATAAAATAGATATTGAGGATATTTATTCATATGTATGTATCAGTCTAAGTTGACTTTTTTTAAATGTCGTGTCATTTCAGTAATGTCATAAATATTCTAATCTGACGTAACAATGCTATCGGTTCTATAAATCGCATTCATTTTCTAATGGACAAAAAACTACCAACTTCGACACTTGAGTGATCAAGTCACCGCGACAATAAGAAGAACCAAAAATTATTGTGCCTTTTGACAAGATATGATGATTATTATCGATTTAATAGGCCTACAATGTTTGAAACAGTTTTCTTGTCATTATGACAAGCCCCTTGTAGATTAAGTGATATAATATTAATAAATAGAGATAACTGAAAAGACCTACACGTAGTACACGTTAGTAGGTACACATTATTATTTCTCAGTAGGCGTTTGCGTTTAGCATTTTCTCGTCTTTGCCATGCCCTTTAGGCCTGGAGGCTTTTATTTATGTATTAAGCTTTATTTACATTAAATTTTGTTTTCTCTTTTTTTGGTATTGGCGTGGCTAGCTGACGTATGGCAATTAATTTAATGTTTTGGTAATTACTTACATTTGTTTAGAGTAGAGTTTTTCTAACCGAACAGACAGCTGTGCTGCTGGGGACTTTGTTGCGCCACTTCTTCTTCCCAGCTAAAGCACTAGGAAGTGGTGAAGGGCGAGCGTTTTGGGGGACTGTCTTATGTAATTTTGACGTTCGAAAAGTGCTGATTCTCAGCTTAATTTGAATAAATGACTTTTGATTTAGATTTTTTTCATTGTTGACAAATTAAAATGGGTTTAGCCTTTGCCATGTTTATGTGGCCGTACCTTTGCATTTTAGATCTACGCAGATCTACGCATTTTGGCTTCAATAGGTAAAGGTGCCTGAGTACGAAGGTACCTTTTCTAAAGCACATTATTGCTATCCGCTGCATCTTTGAAGAGATTGCGTAATTTTCTGCCGACTGCCACCAAGATTGCGCTTGCACAATCGCTCCTTTTACCCATCCTTGATTATGCTGATGCCAGCTATCTTGACCTTACCCAAAACCAACTCGATAAACTTGAGCGGCTTCAAAATTTTTGTTTAAGGTTTATATTTGGTTTGCGCAAATATGACCATGTTTCCGAATTTCGTGTGAAGCTCAAGAGGTTACCAATTCGCCTTCGCCGTAATGCTCACATTCTTTCCCTGTTGTATAATGTGCTCTTTTCCCCTTCCACTCCTCTGTATCTCAAGAAACGTTTCCAGTTTCTTTGCGACTCCCACACGAAGTTTTTAAGATCATCGGATAACTTAAAGCTTAAAATGCCTAAGCACTCCACAACTTTTCTCGACAAATCTTTTACTGTCCAGGCCGTTCGTTTGTGGAATGCACTGTGTCGAAATAAAACGCGCGCAGTCGTTATTTGTATTTAAAAGACTCGTGAAGGATCATTACTTGTCGTTATGATCTTGCTCTCGTAGACTGTAATTATCTTTTATTTTCGTTACTTATCTATTTCGTATGTATGTATTTATGTATCTATTCCTCAGGATATGTTAATATGTATATATCTGTGTATCTATTTTAGTTTAATGAATATTTATTTCTTGCACCACTGACAGCCCCATTTTGTGTCCAGACAAATCACTGTCCATTCTAAGGTTGCCTGGAAGAGATCGCAGAAAGCGATAAGGCCGCCCATTGTATGTTTTATACTTAGTTTGATTTAATTTTTTTTTTGTTATGTCTTTTCCTACAATAAAGTAAATATAAATAAAAAAAAATGTAATTTGCTTTGGGAAATAGACATATTATGTAATTTGTGGACACATTGAACTTTTGTGATGTTATCGCTTATCGGTGGGAGTTGGACTGACGACGAGGGGAGTGATTATCGAACTTGCAGAAGAACAAGCAAGTATTACAAACATTAGCAGAAAGACTCATCAGCCTTTATAAAATACTTGCTATTGCATAATAGAGCTCGGATTCTCGCTAGAGGCTGTACGGAGTCTACGCTGCTACGCCTGCTACGGACACCATCCGTCTAAAGTCCTCGTATGAACTGCGTGGTTATGTTGAGCAGCTGCTTCTGCCAAGTTTGATTAAAATACTACGGTGAAGGGTTGAATGATGTTACCTTGTGTGACCTAAAGTTATTGAGAACCACCTTTTCGGGCGAAAAAGCCATTGTGGTTTAACAATTCTATAACCGTCAGTAAAGAAACTTCTTGTCATATAAAAATCGTTCTCAGTAGTTCTCAGTGATTAGGAATTTCATAACACGCATTTATTATTTGCGTAAAAATTAACCAAACTTTTTTATGTATGATCCCTTGCTAGACCGTTCATTACTTTTAGATGAGGGATGAATGGAATGAAAGAAGGTAAAGTATTAAAAACACTACTGTATTGTTCCAATGGTACTTAAAGTAAAATGAGCTTTGGACTGATGGTGTGGAAATGAATTGAGTGACGCGGCCCTTGTTGGCTGTAACAAGAACGCCTGGCTGACTTGATAGCCCAACGCGAACTGTCTGTAGTGCTATTCTGTAACCATCTCGCCGAGAAAACTAAGGTGAAGTGAGCGTGCAGTGAGCCGTCAGTGCCACTGATGCTAGGGATTGACCAAAACCGGATGACACCGACAGCTCACTTCACGCAAGCCTTCACGATGAGATTTTTACAGAATCGACATGCTGAACTAATTGTTATGAGTTGAAATTAATGTGTGGCGTAAACTGCTAAATTGCAGAATGTGCGGTTGCACCGTACAGTTTATCAAATAAGTTTGTCTAGATATATTATCGTTGCGTGTCAGACTTTAGAGTTCTCCGATTTAAAAAAAAATAAGTATAGTATTTTTTTCTTCTATGAGTGTACAGTTTGAGTTTGACTGTCCAACTGACATGACCCAATCAAAACGTTGTTGACCGTTCTACGGTCGATTTATGTTAGTTATAGATAGAAGATTTTCTTGCCTACTTGTTTGTATCAATTCCGAGTTCAACACCCACTCGATTCCGGTGAAGTTGTTTGTGTTTTCCAACTTAATAATAGAGATTTTCAATTTCAAAAAAACTTGTTGACAATGTACATATAAATTCGACACGTGTAACCCCAAAAGCGCTCGCGCATACTGCGGTCAGCGGTATTTGGGATTCTACGTTTTTGGTGTGGTTGTGATATGTCGAAGACTAAAACAGACCAAATATTTCATGCGATAGCGGCACTTGATAATTACCTTGCCACCATTTTATGTAGAGATTGCTTAATTTATTAGAAAAATAAAACAAGTAGGTACCCACCTACACACATATTCTGTGTCAATAATAGCGTAATTATATCGGAAAAGTATCGCTAAAAAGGTCATTATAATTACTACTATCGATTAAAAAAATACTTTTCGAGAATTAACGAAATTATCAAAAATAGTTTTTAATAATTTCGTAAATTCTCGAAATTACGTTAATCTTTCTCTATACTTTTCCTCAACGCATTGAAGATTATAAAGTCAGGGTGAGCTGACACGAACTACGCATACACGGTTACATATCAAGCTATACATTTCCAGTATAAGCTGACCTCACATTGTTCGGAAATCCTATACAATGCGAGATCAGTTTATATTGGAAATGCATGGATCGATATGAAGCCGTGTGTACCTGAATAGGTAACATGAGGAAATTTAAATATAGCCTATTCAAACATTAGAGATTTGATCGTTTGTAAGGCGCATTGTGCATACAATAAGTAGGAACGTATTTAGGACATGACTTTAGTTAGTTCCCTATACGCAGACGAGATGTGGGCCCTCATTGCGTTCTCAATATTATTAATTTTCTATTTGTTAAAAAACAAATTCAGAAGACCACACCTTTATCCTCCAGGTTGTGTTTTTGAGATGGCTTCGATAATAATAATATTGTGAAATATCTTAAAATCACTTTTAATTTTTTAGGACCAACTCCATTGCCGTTTTTGGGGAACTTGTTGTCCATTGCTTTTAGCTTGAGGTCTCGGATCCCCCACCATACGTTATGGCGGTCTTGGGCTTGCGTTTATGGGAACGTGCTCGGCTTGAGACTAGGACTTATTAACGTTGTGATCGTCTCCGGAAAGGAGTTGATAAAGGAAGTGTCAACTCGCGAAATTTTCGACGGTAGACCTGATGGATTTTTCTTCATGATGAGATCGTTTGGCAAAAAGCTTGGTAAGCATTTAAATCATTTCCTATTCTTAATATTGATCATACATATTTCACAACGTTATAAAATAACGAATGACGCACAACTAAGTACTCTAAATTAATCTGTTTAAAACATCAAAAAAACTTTATCTGTGTTTAGAAGCTCTCACGACCGTATTGATCACTGTAGAATGATAATTAATAAGTTTCGCTGTTAGTCTCCAGTGAATGTCTCCATTCGGCTCTATTCATTCGCATAGCAACAGCCGTCATTCGTCAGTCCTCCCATGACCACGACCACTGACAAGAGTGTCCGATTAAGAAGATACTCGTAAGTGTAGATGTTGATGAAGATGTGGAAAGGAGAACAAATGCGGGAAATATAGTGAATGGTGCTATACATGCGATTGTGGCCAACCAGTTGATGTCTAATAAGTCTCGACTGGCTGTTCATTAAGTACGGTGTGCTGTTGTCTAGGCTTTTGAATGGAAGTGAATGTTGAGTGTGGTAAAAGAAGCATGAAAGTATGTATAATAAATGCTATGAAAAGCGTTCCTTGCGAAGCATGTGAGGTATGACTATAAATGCAGATAGGCGGAGGAATTATGCGGCAAGGCAAAAAAAGATGTAGTGAAAACTTGAAAAGAGTATGCTTAGACGGTTTGTTCATGTTGAGAGGATGAATGAAAGGCGACTAACAAAAGGTAGGCAGATGTGAACGCCGGGAGGGAACGCCCTAGGAGGACATATATGTTGTGACCTTATTGGAGATGTTCTTCAGTAAGGAAATAATTAAATTCTAAGGTCAGGCTCGTAGTACTCGAAACCGGGGCTCGTGTATGTACGAATGTAAAAGTAGCAAAACGAGTATGTAAGGGTCGTAGCATTCTGTAGTTTCTGCCTCTCCCTCTCTGGGAAGAGTGAGGGAAGTTCACGCAATTTTACAACACAAACTCACACCGAGTTCATGTGTTGTAAAATTGCGTGAACTCGTTTGGAAGCTGTTGCGGTGATTCCATGTTAAAAAAGACTGGACCTTTTCTTGTCATCAATTTTTTAGGAATCGTCTTCAACGATGGAGCTTCTTGGAGCAAGACAAGGCGAATCGTGCTGAAATATCTGAAGAGCTTTGGGTATAACTCGCGGTTCATGGAGAACTACATTAGCGAGGAGTGTAGAGCCCTCGTCAAACTAAGGATGGACGACGCCGGGCAGCCGATACTAGTCAATAGCATGTTTAATATTACGATCGTGAATATTCTCTGGAGGCTCGTCGCTGGTAAAAGGTCACAAATTTTAGTAGATTTATTTTTATAAAACAGGTATTTGAATTTTGCACAAGAGTAATAGCAATCAATGAAGACCAATAACCAGTCTAAGCAAGCTATGTGTAGCTCGTTTAGCAACCAATAACAGCCACCCACGTGGTTTTTATCTCCTCGAGTTTCTCTAGCAGATGATGGTAAGAAATGCCAACACATTTCAACACTCAGTAGAGCTATCAGAAAATGATTCACGACAGAAATAGCACTTTCATAATGAAAGGCAACAAACAACTTGATATAAATGTGATGATAAATTATGCATTTGTAAATTCCAGATACGATTTAGAAGACAGAAAGCTCAAATTATTATGTGATTTAATAATGAGGTTGTTTCAAGCCGTGGACATGAGTGGAGGCATCCTGAACTTTATGCCATTCATGAGGCATATACTGCCTGGTCTCTCAGGGTACACAGAACTTAGTTCCATTCACAAGGCACTCCACGACTTTCTGAGGGTGAGTTGATACAAAAATATATATAAATTAAAATATGGCGAGGTCAAGTTCACAATAACAACTTATCTCTGCAAATAAGATAAGCTGATATTTAGTTCAGGGACGTGTGCCTTGCGTAAGATACTCTGGATAGTGTTGACATATTTTTATGTTTTCTTTTATTGTTTCAATGACGTCATAGGACAATTATTCACATTTTCTTTAATTATGTGCACTGCTGTCTGGTAGGTATGCTCTTTATACAAATACCCCCACGAACCATTGCGTGCACCTAAAAGCACAATGTTTTGCGTGTGTTACATTGCGTACTACGTCAAACAGCAAATTTACATAGAAATTATTGTTTCTTAGATGTACAGTCTTAATACACCCTGTATATTCCGGGTTATCAGCCTCCGCTAGGAGTAATAGTGATCTGTGTTCGGAAATAGCTCATCAGCTCGGAAATAGTAAGTTCAACTGGCAACTTTTAAAAATGTGCAAATACAATATGCCAATCTGAACCTATCTGAATCTATTAACAGTAGGATTTATAACAAAAGGATAAAAATAATTGAAAGAATTCGTTGTTCTTTTCTATTAATGAAAAGAACAACGAATTCTTTCAATTTTTTTTTTTTAAATATTAATAGGTCGCCGAGGTCAGGCACACTTCCTATAGTGAGAGCGAATAAAAAAGTGCAATTTGTACACAACTTTGTCAACAGGAAACCATAGAACAACATCAACAAAGCATCGACGTCAACAACCCACGGGACGTCATCGACGCCTTTCTCATCGAAAAAATGGAATGCAAAGATCAATTCTGTACGTATCTAGTAACAAGTGAACAGTATAAATAACAGGCAATTATCTTCCATTATTATTAATTTTATTCTGCGCTGACGCAAAAAGCTTAACGAATAACAAACATCATGTTTTATCTGCATCTTGGGCTACTCAAATGTCTACTTGACATCAATTACTTGAAATGAACACCATAATTTGTTTCGTTGTTTTTAGTTCATTACCTCTGATAAGTAATCGTGAGTTTTATTCATGATTTTATCGGCTCATCTCTAATTTAGTACATAATTAAATACAAGATTATTTATTATGGTTCTGAACGGAACCAGTCTTAGGCCCGTTTCCACCAGAGCGCAGAGGAGCGGAGACGAGACGAGATGTTATTTCCACCAAAGCGGAGAGATGTGTAGCGGAGAGGAGACGTGAGCTGTGTGTAGCGCAGATGTGAGCTGTGAGAGCTCTAAATCCGTCCTCTTCGCTTCATCCATTTCTACCGAAGCTTAGCGGAGAGGATTTGTGGAAATAACTAAATTTAATTGGTTATTCAAAACACATCTCCTCTCATCTCCGCTCCTCTCCGCTTTGGTGGAAACCGGGCCTTAAACTCAAATAATTACGTAGGTAATATATTTTTTTTTTGTTTGAAAATGAAGAACTTTATTAGATACTACATTTACATAATACGATTATTTATATTTAAAAGATATAAATTATATATTATAGATTGATATTTCAAAATCAATGAAATAATTCATTGATTTTGAATCAACCTAGCGACATATATAGATTAAGTCATTATTTATGTTATTATTTTGAACAATTTTTTTTTCTAATGAGTAAGTAGCAGGTACTAAAATATATTGATGTCTTTGATTTTTTGTAAAAGATTAACAACTTCGTTGAATCTAAAGACGTCGCTTTCCGCCTCTGACTTACAGAGGCCTTCGACAAGCTAGTTCAACAGTAATACGAATGCAATTGTTGGTGAGCCAGTACAATGAAACAGTACCTCTTTAGTTACAGACGAGGAACTCCAGGTAGTATGCCTAGATCTGCTGGAAGCTGGCATGGAGACGGTGTCCAACACAGCTGTGTTCATGCTCCTGCACATCGTATGCAACGACGACGTGCAGCGACGGCTGCACGACGAGATTGATGACGTCATCGGTCTTCTGAGGCCTCCTGCACTTAGCGATAGAGCCAGGTTTATAATTTTAATTGCTTTGGACAGTTTCACGGATTATTTATACTGTTCCACATAGCATGCAAGATTTCGTTACATGAGGTAAAACGTCAACGCCACACTCTTACAGTGAGTGCATTCACGCGGCCTCTGCAAGGCGTGAAAGCAACGTCAACTCCTGCGCTGGACAATTGGCCATACCTTAACTTAAGCTGTATGAAGACTCTTGATTCCTTCTTTGTCTCTCCCTTTCTCTTTTCTCTCTTTTTTCTATTTTGCCGTGTTATATGGTTTTATCTACAGGAGATTCCACAAAGGTCTTTAGTATAACTCGCTTTATCTGTGAAGGATGGTGTACACCGAAGCGGTGTTACTGGAGTCATTGCGCATTTCAAGTGTAGCGGCTATGGGCATCCCGCACATGGCGCTCGACGATGCACGACTCGGCAATTATGTTATACCTAAGGTAATTAACTTTATCGACACCTATAATAGATACTCAAAAATTCCTGACTCTATAACGTAAAAAAACGAAGAGGCTTAATGAGGTCAAAAATCAACAAAAGCTTCGAATGCTGTTCATTATCACCACAATGAGAAACTACGTGTTTTAACTAATACCATGAACGGTTAATTATTTATCAGAATTATTGTCTTTATTCTATCTATAGCATTATCTACGAATAAAAACTAAATTTATGAAAAAAGTTAATAGTCGACAAACGCGAAGGTTTACCGCGACTTTTTTTATATTAGAAGAGCACTAATTCATTGAATAGTAAACGTTAATTACTCCTCAAGGTTCTATATTTCCCAGGGCACGTTCATTCTATTGTCTATGTTCGATCTACACAACGGTCGCCACTGGAAGAATCCCGACACATTCCGACCAGAGAGATTCATCACCAAAGAAGGAAATCTGATTCAAGACGAGTGGCTCATGCCGTTTGGAACAGGTTGGCTATTTATAAAAGCAAGAATTGAGAACCCTTTTGAATGGTATATTTTTAGTTTGCCACTTGCAGGTATGATTAATGAAAACAAGTTTTCATTTGCCTTATTTAAGCCCTCGGGGATGCCTAAAGATCTCAAAATATTCCACAAGAAACGGGTATTCTATATTTAAACTAGAAATCTTCCTTACCATACAAAAAGTTAGGCACAGCTCCTACCCGACTTTCCTAATAGGTTCAAAGGGTGCCAACCGGACCTTATTACTAATTCTACGCCGCCTGTTTGCCACTGGGTTCTTTATTAGTTTTTTACTCTTCATTTGTTTTCTAGGAAGAAGACGTTGTATAGGCGAAGGGTTGGCCCGCTCAGAACTGTTCATGTTCTTCACTCATATTCTGCAAAAGTTCCGATTGAAGATACCCGATGGCGACACTGTACCCTCTGTTGAACCAAATGACGGTCTCTCGCTCTCGGCTAAACCTTTCCGAGTCGTTTTTGAAACCAGAATGTAAAAGCTAATAGTTTTGACGTCATTAGTCTAAACTCGCGATAATAATTATGTACAATGAACGGAATATAACCAATTTAGTCTGAATGTACAGACGGCTTTAATAATAAAGGTCGTTAACACCCGCACAACTTGTTTTTATTGACGACACTTAAAGATTTATTGTGAAACTTCATTAGGGCAATACGAATGGATAACAATTACCTTAACTAAAACGCCAGATTCCACGTGCAATTTAACCTTAACAGTTTTGATACATTTTAAACTACTTAGGTACACTACTTATTAAATTTAAAGAAAGACTAAACGCACCATCAAAGGGTTGGATTTTCGACAAAGGTATAGGCAGAGTTCCCTACTGTTAAATTCTGTAAAGGTATACGATTTGTATAAAAATGGGCAAAAAACTTTATGACAAATAATAACAAACGATTTCCAAAAAAAAACACTACAGAGTGAAAAATAAGTTTAATTTCTTCTCTTTACTTTGCTTTAGTATTTTATTTTTTTGCCACCACCGTCTGAAATGAAAGTTATTTTTCATTTTGTAGTGTTTATTTTTTTAAGTCTGTTTTATTTTATTATAACATGTTTATTTTTAGTTGTAGTACCTTCCCTACACAAATTCGAATACCTTCACTTGCTAAGTAAATAACAGTGACAGGAATTTATTATAAGGTCATCAACATACACTAAGTTGAAATATACGTAAGTATTAATGAAGCTAACTCAAAAACCACTCATCAGAACTTGACCAAATTTATATAGGACCACTCCACGAGTATACCCTTTCAACAAAAGAAAAAAGACGGAGTTCTGAGGTAGCAAGCATAAATAAAAAAATAACTGAACAGAGAACGTGCTCCTTTTTGTGAAGTCGGTAAGAAAACGGTGTCAAAAACGTATTTTGAAGTTTATTAAGTTTATTTTGCTCGTGCAACAGATAAAACAAAGGTATCGAATTTTCACTCTACGGGGGCGAGGTTCACGAGGTCGCCTCACTGAAAATCAATGAGTGACGCGCATGCGTTACAGATTTTCTTCCGCCGCTGTCAAGAGCGCCGGTGAAGTATATTGTTTATAACACAGTGAATATCATATTTCTTGAAAACAAATCCATTCAAAACAAACGAATAACTTTAAAGAAACCAAAAACAAAACAAGTAAATAGTTAGTGCACCTAACATTAGTTAACATTACAGCAATAACTTCTTCATTAAAGCGATGCGTGTGTAGGTGTGATTAATTGATTCTTGTATAGTATAAAACAAAAGTTGATTACTTTAAAATAAACAAACATGCTAATCCTTTCTTTCGAATATAATACTAACTGATCGTGTTAACTAGAACATCAGCTGTAAACAATTAAATTGGTATTGACAAGTAAATAAACGATGTTAGATGTCAGAAGTGTCGTAAGTTTCACAAAATGAACGAGACCCTAGGTCGCGGGTACGCCCGCATCGAAGTAATCCGGGCTGCGAGGGGTGAGCCACTCTCGACCATGGCGGAGCCGGCCGCGCCGCCGCCGGACCGGTACAACTCCGTCTACCTGACGCTGTTTGTCGCAGGCGCCGCTTTCTTACTGCCCTTTAACAGGTAACTAATGTTAACTACCTGCTCACCGCAGCCTCCCCAAACCCCTAACTGGACATTAAGTTAAGTGGCTAGGCCGAAAAGCTTCCCTTTTCGGCCCAGTGCGCAGTATAGCTCGTCCTGTCATGTCGTACCTAGAAAACCCCAGCTAAGTTAGAAAGTTGGCTGGAATATTCGTGAACAAAGCAAATTGCCTGCAAATATCTCTTTCCGAGTCATTGTAGAGACAAGAAGCTTATGTTGGCTTATTGTGCGCACTTAAGTTAAAGCAAGAAGATTGTTGGGCGCCCTCAACCTGAGACAAGAGGGTTGCTGCCTTGTTGAGCGTCATCACAAATTGATGGCGCCCAACCACTCTCTTTTTCTCTGTTACGGATGGATTATTATAATAACGAAACTCTCGTTCTAACATTCCAGTTTCATCATGGCGGTGGACTACTTCCAGATGCACTACCCCAATACCACGATAATGTTCGACATGTCCACCGTCTACATAGCCTCTGCTTGTGTCGCCGTCGTCCTGAACAACCTCCTGCTCGATGTCTTTACTTACAACACTAGGATCACCTTCGGTAAGTTTGATGGCAAGATGCGCGAGATAAGTAAAAGAGATGTTGGATAGAACACACTCCTATCCTATAAGTACACGGTTTAAAACAGTCTTCCTAATACCAAAATACTATCCCACTAGTTGGTCTCCTTTCTCTTTTACGTGATTTCCACTCTTCTAATACAAATTGTATCTTTATAGTGCGCTGTAATTATAGTTATGTTAATACAGAATTACTTACCTACATAAATAAAAGAAATAGTACTGGGTCCATTCTTATTCTTAGTGTATATCAATGACTTACCATTCTAAATATTTTAAGGGTATCTGTGACGTTGTTCTGTTTGCAGAAGATTCCTCTATTATTTTAAAGTAGACAGGAATAGAAAATATTTTGACTAGGTACGTAAACAGTGCACTCTCTCACAACTCACAATCATTATGGATTGGTTTATGACAAATAACTTAGTCAGGGTAAGTAACCCCCTTTGCGTAAAGTGGGGATGTATACTATGGTGCGGGGTGTCATAGGCCGTTCAAAAATATTGCGGGTGTGTGGAAACCATTTTTCGATTCAAGGATCCGTGTACAAATAGAATTATCAGTATGAGAATTAATTCACAGCAATAGAATACGTGAGACACTCAGAAAGTTTATCGGAAATAAAAATAAATCTTAATGTAGGTTTTTTTTATTAAATCTTTCCACACGGTGCTAGGTCAGGGTTAAAAGGAGGGACACCCAAGAGTTTGACCGGCGTGCTGCCCAGGAAGGAAGTCCCTCGTTTTGAGCGCGGTGTGCGAAGGCGCGTTGTCGTGGTGGAGCAGTAGCCCACGGAGAGTAGAATTTCGTGAAGGCTTCCCGATCCAACCTGCAGTATGTGCTGCATCTCTTGATACATAACTCGCCTATTGTCTTGGATTAAATTTAACATCTCTTGCAGGACGGCTAAGTTCAGCAGCATAGGCTGTAAGAAAAATCCGTCAGTTTACTAATGTAGATACCGCGAGGCTAGTCTATTTCAGTTACTTTCATAGTATCATATCGGTATCTTATTATGGGGACGCGCTGCAGACATCGAGTCTATTTTGATTCTGCAAAAAAGAGCCATCAGAGCAATATATGGCCTCCGCCGGCGCGATTCTTTAAGGGAATCTTGTCAATATATGAAAAAATCATGTACGTAAGGAAAAACTTAAATCTTAAAAAGAGGTGAAAGACTCAACTATGGTACTAGAAATAGGGACCAATTGGTTCAACCGGGTTTCAGGCTGGCTAAAGTAAATTCATCCTTCACGGGGTACTGTTTAAAATGTTATAATCCTCCCCACGTACTCCAAGTGAATGAAATGAAGTTTAAAACTTGTATCAAACGCACACTATGCAGCCAAGCATATTATAAGTTGGAGCATTACATCTCTGACAAAAATGCTTGGCTCAACGCTGGTTCTGCTCCACAAGGGCGCATAAACTAATTGATTAGCATTCGAAAATATTGTTGGAGCTGCTGAAGATTGTAAAAACTGTCTTTGCACTGTATAAATTCAATCTTCTAATATTGTATAATTGCAAAGCACACGTGTGAGCACTATGTACCTACTATACTCGTAAAGCTACCCTTTACTAGGCACGTCTGTCATTGACTTGTATGTGCCCTGGCGGCTGAGAGTATGTCACGCACACTCAAATATCTCGCTGGTGGTGGCGTGTGTGTTGGATCATTAAGTTCCCTTCAAAATGGTTGAGCTGAATGGTGCTGATCCATACGTCATGTTCGTGAACGGGCGCCGTCAGTGGGGACTGGTCATATCTTGGCTGCCATGGCTTTTTTATATTTTAATTTCCGTTTTTTTTTGTTTTGTATGTTTTTCATTACAGACGCCTTTAACGTGCACGCCTTACTACGTCGTTCGCAGTTACAATTTTCTGTAACAATATTATTTAAGAGTGTCCACAGAGTTTCTTGCCCGTTCTGCTCCATAGGTACCTACTTCGCTTTGGAATGGGCAGCTAGCTTCATATTTCTGACTGACCGACCCCATGACAATTCAAAAGTGCCTGTAATTGGTTTATTTGAAATAAATGCTTTGAGTTTGAGATTTTATACTGCTAGCACGTTTTATTCCGTAACAGCCGACAAAGGCGACCACTTGTTTTTTCATCCCCAAAGTTAGTCAACCGCGCTTGAATTCGTTATACCAAGTACCAACGATTCACAGTTGCCTTAGAAGGGCCTTCATGTATGCCACTTGAAGTCTATCGTACGATTCGTCCGGTTTCAGGCGACACTTGAAATCGTAAAAAAACATAGCTCGAAAGTGTTACCGGCGCAGGTCCATTTTGTAGGAGACACGATAATTTAATTAGCTCGCAATTAATGTGGAGACAAATTTTTAAATTGGAACGTACCTATTTATACTAACAAATAATCATATTTTCAAAATATACTGTAACTGGCCATTCTGTCAGACATAAAAACTTTTTTTCGTAAAACTTTCTGAGTGGCCTGGTACACTTATAAAGAGGAAAGATTCGATTGTTTGTTTGTATTGAATAGGCTCTGAAACTACTGGACCGATTTGAAAAATTGTTTTACCATCGGAAGCCGAAATTATGTCTGATGAACATAGGCAACTTTTTTTTTCTAAATCCACGCGGACGAAGTCGCGGGCGAAGTGCTAGTATATAATAAAATTTAATCCACTCGCAATCGACTGCCATATTTGGAATTACGTAACAAAAATTAAACACGTTTTTTTTCTAATTATTTAATTAAGGTTCACCAACAGTTGTTACAGATTTTACACAGATAGGAACATAAAAGTAATTGCATCTTAAATCTAACTGCACAACCAATTACAGGCAAACACCACATGCAAAATGCACATTGTAATTATATTTTAAAATTAAGGACTTAAAAATTAATTCTTGATAGTTTTATTAGATACTAACTACTACGTCTGTTAAACAGTATTGAGTCTGCGTGGACGTCAACCAGGTCGCTGCGTTCGTTTATGAGTCTGCACATGCGGGGTATATGCGAATTAGCACCAAACACTGTACGGCGAAGAGGTGGAGCTAAGGGTGTTATAGGCTTGTGAGGTGGTCTACGGGGTACTCTGAAATTGAACCTACATACCAATTGTGGGCAGTCAATGGTGTTATTGAGCAGTTTATAAGCGAATATTAAATTCAAGAGCTCCCTTCAAGCAGCTTCCAGGGTATTCATTTTGTAGCAGCCTAGTTTATCAAGGTAGGAGAGATATTTAAATTGCCTCCCCTTTGAGTACCCTAGGTGTCGGATAAACCTTTTTTGGACTCGTTCCACACGTAGCGAGTGGGTTGAGTAGTGAGGTCTCCATATCACACTGCAGTATTCCAGGATGCTTCTTATAAGGCTATTGTAAAGAACTAACTTAGTATGTGGGTGTTGAAATACCTTTCCATTACGAATGACAAATCCAAGCATACGTTGGGATCGCCTGATTATGTTCTCAATATGTGGCACAGATGTGAGTTTAGAGTCTAAGATAACTCCCAGATCACGTACCACATCCACCTCGCATAAGTTCACTCCGTTTATTTGGTACGCCGAATTCACCTTGACTTTCCTGGTGAATTTTATATGGCTACATTTCGAACTATTCAACGAGATTTTATTATGACAACACCATGCAGATAATCGGTCGATATCTTCTTGTATTAGCTTTACGTCCTGTTGAGACCTAAAGGAATATGCTAGTATTGTGAAAGCACGATGTTATGTCACTTATATATATGATGAATAAAACTGAGCCCTGATGAGAACCTTGAGGGACACCCGAGGCAATTGCATAGCTTCCTGACCGGAACCCATTGACAACCACATAAAACTCCCGGCCAGTCAGACAAGAACTGAACCACTTTAGCAGGCTGCCAGTGACGCCGTACGTAGCTAGTTTTTTGACAAGCAGTTTATGTGAAACCCTATCAAACGCCTTGCTAAAATCCGTATAAACAGCATCAACCTGTATACCCTTTTCCATGGCTTCGCATGAAGCTTCAACAAAGGACACCAGATTTGTACTTGTGGATATGTTCTTTACAGAGCCGTGCTGATGGTCGCTTAAGAACTTGGAAAAACCGCTTTGAATATGTGGACAAATCAACGACTTCAATATTTTACCGAAAATCGAAAGGATGGATATTGGGCTATAGTTATACTCTTGTGGACAGGTACTACTTTCGCCTGTTTCCACCCTTTAGGAAATTGACCAGATCGGATTGATGCGTTATATATCTCAGCCAAAGGAACAGCCAGGCTATGTGCACATCTGGCAGCAAACAGTGGCGGTATATCATCTGGGCCTGCCCCCTTAGTAATATCAAGGCTTTTTAGTTTTTTCTCAACATTTTCATAGTTGATGTCCACGGAAGCTATACTGTCTGACTGTGTGGCCATCGTTTCCAGGTATTCGGAGGCTACATAGTTTTGACCTGAAGGTGATTTTCCTTCTTCTTTATAAATGCTGCTATAATTTAAAGCAAATTACCTCACACATTCCTTCTCCATTCGCAGATGTTTTCGGATCATCTGTCATTGATGCTGGGTATGAACTTTCTCCACCACCAAAAAATTTTAGGACTTCGGGCAATAGATTCTTCTGTTCTCTCAATGTTACTATTGTAACACTTTTTAGCGTAATTATCACATCGTGTAGAGATTAATCTGAGTGATAGCATGTCAAGAGGATTATTGTACTTTTTATACCTAATACGAAGTTTGTTTTTTTCTTTTAATAAATTAAGAAGTTTCTTATCAAACCATTTGTGTTCGTGGGTGACGAGTGTTTTTTTTCGATTGTCTGTGTTTGTTTCGTGTTAGTTTTTTTTTAGGTGTCGTTAATATTGTCTTCGTTTTAATCTTTCCTGCTGGACTGTTAACAATTTTTATACATGCCATTTCTTTTCTCGTATTCTTCTTTTTTAATTTCTTGTTTTCCAGTGATAATCATTATATTTCTATATACGCACTAGATAGCTGAGATGTTAGTCTGGCGATCTCATCTTTAAATATTTTTGATTGTTGAACATCTTCGTCTTCGGATATGTCAGGTAAACTACTCGTCGTACAGTTTAATGTTTGAGATATTTTATTATTGGAACACTACTACTTTGGTTTCGGATGATAGTTACAAACGTATTGATAGCTGATCCAACTTTATGTTTAGGGATAAATTGAATGTTTATTTTTTATATTTACTTTAATGTACAGAATGAGTAGATAACGATTATGTGGTGGGTCTTTTTACAACCTGTATATTGAAATATACAACAAATACGAAAAGAAACACAGCTTCAAGCTGCTGTTTTAAGCCGGTGCGTGAATCAATTAAGAATGAAAAAGTGAGTTTTCAAACTCGTGTAACATCACGGAGAATGACCCTACAGGTTTGGTTCCATAGTATAATATGTAAAGAAAAACATATTCTTTTGGAATACAGTTTTTTTAAAAGTGAAAACTTCTTTAGCGGCGTTGTACACTTTTTTTGTAACGGGTAAAAAATGTTAAACTCGCGTCAGGACACGTGACCTGATCGAAAATTCGTAAGACGGATGATTGTTGATTTTTGATTTTTATTGATTGATTTTTCTGAGAGATAAACTTTTTAATGTAATATAAATTGTCATGTTTGTATACAATAGCACAATAAATAAATATTGTATTCTACCACATAAATGATAGTACTTTATACTGATAATTAAAGCAATTCGTGCATTATTATTCCTTAACCATTCCAAAATATTAAAAATGCACAACGTTAATATGTATTCAAGTTTTCACTTCTGCCGGCACTCCCGGAGTGCAACCCGTCGTTTTTTTTTTGTTTGGCCGACCCTTCCGCGTTTAGCCCAAAAATGTATGGACAGGGAAAGTTCTCCTTTATTTAATTTTTAATTTATTTTCATTTAATGACATAATCTACTTATCAAAATGTTTGTTTTAGTGAGTTGTATTGCATTACGAGGTTAGCCTGCGACCTCGACAATTGATCATATTATTGTTGCCTGAGAAACCGGCAGCAAGTTCGTTATGCTCCCTTATATGTCACTGCTTGCGGTAAAGTCGGAGGTCGGGTTGCCTGCTTCTCTAAAATATGACGAGGCAATGGCTGATATTTGCGTTATGCTCGTGAACGGGTGATCATTGTGTTGATTGGTCGTCTTGGTGACCATGGTTTTGTAATTGTTATTAGTAAAATTAACTGTTTATTTATTTTACTTCGATGGTACTAGTTTACTGTTTGTACAAGTATAACTACTATTATACTTCAAGTTACAACTATATAAAATAAACAAAACTTAATTTCAGACTAAAGGTCCATATTTTGTTTTGTTGTTTTTGTATAAGAATATAATCCAGCATTGCATATGTAAGCGGGCACGCCCTTCATGCATGGAGGCTTTTATTTGGGTATTAAGTTCTGTTTAAGTTTTTATTTTTGATTTCTGCTTGAATATACTTTTCGATGTTTTGGTCGGTGTATTGGCGTGGGCGCTTACATGCTTAGCTGACATGGGGCAAATTTAATTTCATGACTTTTGTTGCTTAATGTAGAAAAATTATTTTGTATACTATTGTATAGAATCAAGTTGTTATAACTGAACAGACAGCTGTGCTGCTAGAGTGTTTGTTGCGCAACTTCTTCTTCGCTTTGGGTAATTTTAACGTACGAAAAGTGGTGATTCTCAGAATAGTTTGTATAAATAACTTTTGGAGGGAAGGGCTTAAACATGGCTTATAGGTTTACATGTGTTTGCCGGAATATAATTACTATGTAGTTTGACATTATGTTTTCAATTAGGAAAGTTCTCTCTCACCTTCGGTTTTTAAAATGAATATGGACAAGCCAAAGGTCATGCCAAATGCCCATCTAACACTCACTCTCGTAAAGATCGGAGACGCTACAATCGACGAGTATCGCGTGCGTGTTGCCACTGACCAACGGCAGAAAAAAGTGTTCGCTCACAATGGACCAAATGTATTAAAAGAGTAAAACTCACCAAGAGCAATGGCGAATCAGAAATGAAAGGTTCTGGAGTGGCGACCACGTACCGTAGGAAGGCCTCCCACAAGGTGAACCGATGACCTTGTGAAGGCCGCAGAAATCCGAAGGTTGCGGGAAGCACAGAACCGTTCGATCTATGTCTAGCAGTGGACGTCTTTCGGCTGATATGATGATGAGCAAACTTAAATAATAAAGCTTAAGACTCTATCTGCAATCTATGTATGTAAACTTCCAGGTATCCTAGTATCCCTAGCGACAATGTTGTTCGTGGCTGTGTGCAACATCGGCTGGGACGGGTTCTCGACCGGCGTGTCATACGTTATCAACCTGGTCGCCATCGGAGTGGTCGCGTTCGGCTGTACTGTGCAGCAAGCTTCGTACTATGGCTTCACGGGCTGCCTTCCACCGAGGTATACACAGGCGGTGATGGCGGGTGAAAGTAAGTCCTGCTTGTAATAACTGCGGAAAGTGTTCATGAGGATTCCACCTAACATAGCCCCCCTAAATTAACATCGCCCAGTTGACTCTAAAAAAGTAACTAAAACACTAGGAAGTGGTGAAGTGCGTGTGTTTTAGGGGACTGTCTATTTTGACGTACAAAAAGGGCTTCAATTTTGCATTCACGTAATAAGAATGTGCAAATCGCAAAATTTAAGATTCCACTTTGTGATTCTCTCAGCAATGAATTTTAGTTAACTTAATACCTAGTGTTTAAGTTTTAAATCAATTCTTTAGGTGCCGCTGGCTTTTGGGTGTCGCTAGACCGCATCGTCACCAAGTACGGTTTTCGTCAGCCGCAACGGAGCACCTTTATGTTCTTCGTGTTCTCCATACTAATCTTGCTGGGGCACTCGATGCTACATCATGTTATGATGCGCCATCCCCTCGTGCAACATTATCTGCGCCTGACTAACGAGTCGCGACACAGGAGGCGCATTCAGCTGCACTTAAACCCTAACGAAGATGCTACTTTGGTAAGATTTTAGTAAATCAAAACAATAGTAACTTTAAGTCAAGAAAAGAGTAAAGAAGAAAGACAAGATTATCAATAAATTTGGCTCGTAAGATGATAATGAGTACTTACCTATAAGAGACAATCTAAAGAACTGGACATTCATCGGGTTCTAACTAAACACGTTGTTGTCTCTACTCAGCTCTTTTGTTAACTTGGTCATTAACTATATGACCCTACAGTAGTCTGGGGTGGGGCCACCAAGACCAAATTTAGCCCTAGAAAGGGCTCAAAGGTCTCTCATCAAAGTTATGTATTTTAAACCCTTCCGATATACAGACAACCTTTACAAGATTAGTAATTTGCTCACTGTTAGGAAATTATACATATTGAACACAACCTTACATCTGCATAAGACTCTCTCATTTGATCCAGTAAATCTCAATAAAAGACGTAAAGATATTGTGGCCCATTCCCCTCCGGTTCGTATGGTTTTCGCCAGGCGTCAGTATAATACTCAATCAACTTATATTTATAATAAATTGAACCTTAAATTGAATATTTACCCCATGTTGCGGTACGAATGTAAAAATACTCTAATGGTATGGTTAAAATGACAAACATAAGATGAAATTGAACTTATATTACCTAGAATATGCTAATGAAGAACCTGTACCCAATCATAACATACAACAGTTATACATAACATACAATCATTAACACACACACACCTACTCACATCCACACACACACACACACAAACACTGTGTAGCATACACACCTGAACATGCTACAAAAATTGCAACATCCTAGAACCGAAACTTTTATTTTTATTGTTTTGTTTAATTATGTCTCACCATTGTTGTTAGCAACCACCACAATGGGAAGTTGCGAGGTAACCCCATCACAAGTATCCTTATAAATTACTGGGGCTGCCTCAATTTTGTGCTGTAGAACAATTGTATGAGAAACAACTTTTTTTTTTACAGTAGGAACGCGTAGTGCTGGAACACTTGTCGGTACCAATTATAGTGCCACCGATGGCAGATGACAAAAAACTTGAGATATACACTCCAAAAGACATTAAACAGTTAACTTATTATAATGATGATTGGTGATACAATACATTACTAGCAGGGTGTCCTAGTGTACTGTCTGTTAGAATAAAACTGTTATTCTGTACTTGGTATTATTTCAGATGGAGAGCGAGGCCGGCGAAGCCAGCTACGGCGTATTAAAACTGCAGAGCCCAGTTCTCTCGACTACCGGGCAAGGTAAAACATATTTTTTCAGCATACCATAACACAAAATCCTGCCTATTTTCTCCGAGAGATTAGGCAGAGGTGTACTTATAGTACCTACACCCACATTTCTCCCGTTATGTTCAGTACTAAACTGGCAATGACACTTACAATAAAAATTGCCGCAAAAAGTGCGACAGTACGATGGGGACAATACATAGGTACGAGTATGCTATGGACAATAAAAATTAATGATGGTACTAATCATATATTTCAGGAGAAATCGAGACAAATGCCTTCAGTTTCGCCAACCCTGTGTACTCGCCGACAGCCATCGTGCCCGCTCCGGCAGAGGGCGCTGTGGAGCCCTTCCCGGATAGTGTGACGTCAGAGCCCTCGTCAGCACTGCGCACCCCTCGACCTTCCTACAAAGTAGAAGACGTCGTCTTTGAGTCGCCGGAAAGACTGACCTCCTGGAGAGCGTTCAAACGTAACATTTCATTTATCTTGTAAAATCCAAGAGTGTACCTACTAGAGTTATGTAGACCCATTCGAAACGTACAATACTCGAGTATATAAAGCAGATACATAACATCACGCCTGTAATCCCAGAAGGGTAAGGGAAAGGTGTACCTATAGTACACCCACATTTCGCCAGTTATGTTTTTAAGTCCCATGTAATAGGGGGCGAGCCTATTGCCGTCAACCGGGCACAAATCCAGACTCCGGGCTGCTACTGAGAAATTCTATCTTATGCTCAGCAGTAGCGCTTGCGACCACTAGACCAAAGAGGCAGCAGATAGGTACACTGGTTATTATTAACATTTTTGGACTTTCAACTGTGCGTTAATCTGCAAAATGGACTTTATTTCGGTCGTTTGTGGGAGTTTCGTCTCGTCTCTCATTATCTTACAGACTACTTAGAGATACCATTTTCCACTGTACAAAAAGAGCCAGGAAAAATACATACACTTATAGTATTACTTTGTAAAAGCTAGAAACAGACTTCCTACTTGACGTCTCGCCTGTTTTTGCAGGCGGAGTGTTGGCGCGCTGGGCGGTGGCTCGTGCTATCTACCCGTACATGGTGTCGATCGGGCTGGTATATTTCACGACGCTCAGCCTGTACCCCGGCATCGCGTCCGAGGTGCCCTCTTGTCGCCTTGGGACCTGGATGCCTATCATACTTATGTCCGCCTTCAACCTTTTCGATTTCATTGGAAAAGTAAGCGCCTTGCTATTTTGTTTTAGCTATGTTGGAATAGGCGATTTTGTTGCATAACCATTATCACCATTATTTTCAAAATTACTCATATCCGTAAGACTAGGTATTCGATACAAATTTCCAATAGCAACTTATTGGCTATTTCCTATAAAAACAATGGGAAGCCATTAAAACGTTTTTTTTTTTCTTTCCAACAAATTATTGTTTTGAAATATGTTTTCGCCTAAAACCGGCCAAATGCTTAGGAAATTTTCATTACCGACCTTACCTTTTTACAGTAAAGTGATGATGACATTTTTCGTTATTATTAGATCGCAGCTTGTTGGCCGTATGAGTGGAGTCGTAGTCAGCTCCTGATGGCGAGCGGTCTTCGGTTACTTCTTGTACCTCTAATGCTGCTATGCGCTGCTCCCAGACATTCACCACACATCGTTGGGGACGTACGTATCTGCTTGATTACCGATTTTAAACAATAATATTTTTATAACTTTTCTCACTCACTTTTAATGCTTTTTCAGGTTTACCCAATTTTATTCTCCGTGGTGCTAGGTTTTACAAATGGCCTATTTGGCTCCGTTCCAATGATACTAGCGCCATCTCGTGTCGGCCGCGAACATCGAGAAATTGCCGGTAAGATTAAAGGCCTATTTAGATATAAGCGATATCGCTGTCGCGCTCGGTAGCGATACTGAGGGCCTAGACAAAGTAACATTCCATTAGCGATGACGCTAGTAGAAAATAAAAAAAATGTACCTATGGGGTTAAAATAAGCTATCGAAATGTCACGTGACATAGGTCAACGAATATAAATTAGCTAGACAATGTACACATCATTCGATTCCATGAAACGAATCGACAGCGTCGAGCGATAATTTCCATAGTCAGATGCGTAGCCAAGTCGCACATTTCGACAAACGCTATCGCTAGTTTTTGAATCGATTGATGAAGAAAACGAAACAAAATGGCGACTTGATGCAGCTGGGGAAGCAAAAATTCATGCATTATAGTCTTCCGCTTTATGTTTAGTCACTGAATTATGTTTCTACAATTGCTATCGCTTCAACGACAACGAAGTTAGATTGGCAGACAAAGTATACTACGTTTCGCTATCGTCTAAAGTCTGTTTTTTAATCTCGTAGACTTAATTGACACATGCAAATGTTAAATTTACAAATAATGTAAATTTGACATTTGCCAGCTCTTTTGTGCAGTGTTGTACCTACGATACCGGTTTGTTGAATCGTAACTTTTTATCTATAATAGACGAATTTAATTTTCTTTCAAAGTTTTATATTTAAAATTCACACAGTACGTACACACGGCTGCACGACGTGCTACAAACTGCCAGGGAAATCTGACCACGCAACGCCATGCGTAATCCGACCATGTTTCGATGCCTTTAAATTAAACCAAAAAAAAAATTATAGACGCCATCAGTGTTGTTCCCGTACGCGTTAAAACGGCAATCTTAAACCTTTTCTCTTACGAAACGGCAGAACTCAAAAAATACGGCAATTATGGAACTTGACACCATACCAACAACTGCATTTTTTTTAATAATTACGATAATACGGTAGTTTTAAAAATTTTAGATTTTGAATACGGCAACCCTAAATTTCACAGGAAGAATATGTCGAGACTGCAGGCCCGGGCGCCATTTTGTTTACCTTATTCGTCTTTTAACCTCTGAAGTGTTCGAATGCGTCCGTTGTGTCTTGATACAATTTCAAGTGCTATTTGTTATATTTTCGTTGAGTTTGATTCTGTTTCTTTGTTTTTTGTTAAGTTTTGTGGTTTTGTTACGTTATCAAACGTTTGTTACGTTACGTTTGTTTTCGCTGAATCATTTATGATGGACGCTCAGACTTCAACTTCGTCGCGTAGGCGTAATGAAGAAACTCTATCGCCAAGAAAAAAACGAAAGCTCAAACCATTTAGCCAAACCGAAAAAGAAATGATCATGAACGCATACAAATATGTATATTCTGAAAAGAAAACCGAATCTCCAACCGAGACGCCGAAAAAAAACAAATGTGTTTTAAAAACTGCCGAAATATTAAACATATCTAGAGCTTCAATCTACAACGTGCTGAAGGAGCACAAAGAAAATGAAAATTTTAACTCTCCGAAAAAACCTGGCCCTAAAATATATTTCAAAAATAAATTGGAAGATTTCACTCTTTCGGCTATACGTCGAAAAGTCCACCAATTATTTTATAGAAACGAATCACACCATCCTTTAACAAGGTAATGCTAATTCTGTTTATTTAATATTTTTTAATTTTGGCAGGTATTGTAATGATTCTTGCAAACTGTAGTTTTTAAGTTCGTACTTACCTGCACAATTATTTAATTTTTAGGTTCTTCAAGTCGTAAATGATGAACCAGAACTTCAGTCATTTTCAAGAAGTACGTTACATAAAATTTTAAAACACCTTTGATTTAAGTTCATGACCAGAAAACGCCGCTGTGTATTAATTGACCGAGATGACATAACTTTATGGCGGCATCGTTATTTGCAAAAAATAAAACAGTATCGTAGGGAAAGTCGTTCTATATATTATCAAGATGAAACGTGGATTAATGAAGGTTGGTACTAACATCAGCATTTAATTTTACTTGTTTCTCGAGACTGTCGTTTTTATTATATTAGTAGGTATTTATGTTTTTTATTATTTTGTTCACACACATATTAATTCATTTTAGGTCATACTGAGAATAAGCACTGGGTGGACACCAGTGTGAAATCATCACGTCAGGCTTTCTTAGAAGGGTTAACCACTGGGTTAAAAGGGCCATCAGGCAAGGGGAGACGACTTGTAGTGTCCCATGTTGGAAGCGAAGAGGGTTTCGTGGATGATGGTCTATTAATATTCGAAGCGAAAAAGGGGCTAGATGATTACCACAAGGAGATGACTTCTTAAATATATAGGAAAACTGGTTAAAAAATATTTTTCCGAAATTAAAAGAAAACGCAGTACTTGTAATAGATAATGCTCCATATCACACCAGGAAACTGGAATCGTTACCTACTTCTAGTTGGTGAAAAGGGCAAATCCAAGATTGGCTAAAATAAAAAAATATTTCATATGACGAGACAATGTTAAAGCCCGAATTAAATGAAATTGACCGAAAGCACAAAAAAGCCCATGAAAGGTATGTCGTCGACGAGATGGCTGCTGAACGGGATATCACTATTTTGCGACTGCCCCCTTACCACTGCGAGCTAAACCGGATTGAGTTGGTCTGGGCTCAAGAAAAGGGGCATGTCGCTAAAAATAATAAAACATTCAAAATGAATGAAGTACGAAGCCTTTTTGAAGAAGGGCTTCGTCAAGTGACCCCGCAGCGGTGGAAAGACTGTGTAGTCCATGTAACTAAAATTGAAGATGAAATGTGTCATCTGGGCCACATAACCGACGACATTACTGATAGGTTTATCATAGAAGTAGGTGGCGATTCTGATGATTCAGAATATTCCTCAGACATGGAGTCATTATCTCATTGTCATGGAGTAATTAAGTTATGCAATTAAAAATATATGATTTACATGATTAATTGTGTATTATTACGTTTTAAATAAGTACCTACACATTATTTCAGGATAAACACATTATTTCACGATAACTTATTGTAAAAAACGATACTTGATTTTATTAACGCTAAGTTTCGGTTGTGCCACATCACTATTTAAGAGTTGCAATAAACTGACAACACTCGTAATGTCAGTTTAGTCTACGAGATTAAAAAACAGACTTTAGTCGATTGGTCTTTCGATAAAAAATCCATTTTGTCTGTGGTTTTTCGCCAGCAAACGTCAAATTAAATTCAATTTGCACATTGGTGCCGATTCTCTTGTCACAAATGCCTCTAAACTAGACTAAAAATCACTAAAATTTGGTTTAATTCTGTCAAATGACGATTTTCCATTCTGAAATTGACTATAGTGACACAACTTAACTATATTTTAGTTTGACAGCACTAAGATTGCACTGAGTTATTAATTTAGTGAAAATGGCAATTTTGCTATTCAGAATTTTACGTTTTTAACTAAAAATTTGATTGTGCAACTAAATCTGAACATGAATCTGACTATTTTTAATCGCGATCAAAAAGGTGTGGAATAAAATTTGGTGGCGTGGACTAAAATTCACACCAACACCACACAACGACTTCAGTCGTGCAAAAACGGTACTTTAACTTTCTTTTTCTTTTTTTTGCTCATATCTCGAAAACGGTGTGTCCTATCACAAAAATAATGAAAATTTCGACCCCCTTTGTAACCCTGAAACCACCAAATCTCTACATTTAGATATTTTTATTTTATATTTTCCACACAAAAAGTCAAAACTTCCAAAAACACGTCGAGGCTGCCCCAGGCTGCCTCCGGCTCCAACAAAGACGTTGCGAAACCAAAAGAAAAAAAAACACGTGCACTCGCGATTGTCAAATTCGATTATAGTTGTGTCAAAATTATTTTTAAATTTAGAGATTATTTTTCGCAGAATAGCTTCAAAATTTTCATAGTACAAAGTAAGGAATTTTAGTGATAGTTTAGTTAGTTTAGTTCGGTGTACAAGAGAATCGGCAACACTGTCTTGCTAATTTCCATTCGTTGACTTAAGATCACGTGACGTTTCGATAGCTTATGTCAACCCCATACATTTTTTACTTTTTTATTAGCGTCATCGCTAATCGAATGTTACTTTGTATATCACCGTGAAAACTTAGGTGAAGTGAGCGTGGAGTGAGCTGTCAGTTATTGGTAGAACGAAGATTTTTACTATGGGCAGAGCATAAATATTGAATTTGGGAATATAGGACTTTGTAGGCGTGATTAATATGTATACCCAAGCCAAATTACAGCTTTCTAGTACTAAGACCATCTGAGCTAAGCCGCAGACGAGAGAGACAAGCAGATAGATGGACAAAAATGATAGCATGAAGAGCATGTTTCTACCAACTGTTTTTGTTACATGTATATCTTCAAAAACGCATAAAAGACAACGCAAGTTATGTGACAAACAATTAGTACCTAACCTTTTCGCTGTATTCTCAAATTTTCATAAAAAATGTATAGATGATAACATTAACAATGCCCACTTCCCATACTTTTAATCGCTTTTATCTGAATAGGCCTAGTGATTTTTATTTCTTAATTCACCTCTTAAGACAAGTAATTACTCATTATTGATGTAAGTAATTATTTTCAGCCTTTGTTGTGATAATATATTACAAGGCATAAGTCTATGTTTTCTTTTTACACTAACTTGATCTTATCTAAAAAGGCCGACCTTTATAGGCGTCATGCCCGTCTTGCCATCTTTGTCGGAATCTGCCGCGATGCCGATGTCGTTTTCTGGAATCCACGTTGTGGTAACATTGCCTACAATTTATCTAACATGCGACAGTCGTTTCGTGTCCAGTTCCGCGGTGGACATTTTACTTACATCCAAAATTAATGTTTCTCATGGCATTGCCGGTCAGGTAACATGATGACGTTGTCCTACAACGGCGGTCTGCTGTCAGGCTCGCTGGTGTCGTACCTGCTGCTGGGCATGCTGGGCCCTCCGGCGCTCGCGCCATGCCGCGTGTACCCCACGCCGCCGCTGCCCACGCTGCCGCCCGCCACGCCACCTAACATCACCTACGCCGTCACCGTGTCACACTAACTGCTTACGTAAAACCGGCCGCAAAATAGAGATGGCAGCACTTACGTATAAGGTGCTTTGGAGTAATTACGAAAATAGGAGTTGTCTAAAAATTACGAACGAATGCTAAGCTAGGCATTTTTTTCGCTATGGCAACATTTAATTCATAGGTAATTTTCTGAATGTTCCAATTTTTTTATTTACTTCACAGACTACTTAGAGATACTGATTCACTTCAGTACACAGTAACGATATATGAACCGGAACCAGTTAACATGAATTTAGTTTATTCGTTACAGATTTAAGATTAAAAAGCCAAGAAAAATAAATGGATATCACGCTTGACCTATCTACTTGGATATAACTTATTGCCAGTATGCAGGCCAACTTTACTGCTAATTGTGACCGGTATTTAGTTAACCGAAATCACAAACGCAAGATGCGTTCGCGAAATGTTCACACAGCGTTATTGTTAAAAAAAGGCGCGCTTTAAAAATCAGTCTTGCATGTTGTCCGTGTGCAGAATAGTTGCAGACTTGCAAGCAGCCCTGCGGCATATGTATCTAGGGTAGATAGGTACTTATGTCGCAGGTCAAGGCCAACGGCCATGCAAGGCTGCGGCAGTATAGTGAACTGGCCCTTTGAACAAAGGTAGAACTAACTTGTATTTGTTGGAACTTATTTTAAATGACTTTTTATGAATTTAGGTAGCAATAGGTAATAGCCATTTCAGCCTTAAATATTTAACCAAAAAGGATGTTTTAGCTGCTAGAAAAATCCTACAGAATAAAAAACTAATGTATGTTTTCTGTATAAGTGTCTAAAATAAATTATTTACAAAATAAGTAGTTTACTATAAGTATACGGTCTTTCTCTTGGACGTCCACCAATTAAATGACAAACAAATTTGTATGATAATAAGTAAACATTTTTCATCTTGTTCCCTTTTTCCCTACAAGTTAACTAGGTACTGATAAGTTTAATTTGCATACCGACCGCGTTTTGTGTAATTTTCAATGGTAATCGAACGTTTCTTTACCCACCCAATAATGTATTTTTTTACAAAAGTACTGATACACATTTTTTGCAGCGCATAGAGTTACATACAAAAACATCTCAGAAAATTATTTTCTCTGTAAATTATTCTATCTACTCTCAAACGTAAAATTCGAATTATAAACTTCAAAACAAGTTTTTTTTATATTTAAACACAAACTATAAAACACAATACCGAAATTAAATAGAATCTTAATAGAACACTTTTTCTCTAATTATATAAATGTTTTACGACACATGGCAAATCCAAGAAGTTAATATCACCAAGGAGATTCCATGTATTATGTACAGTCTTAAACTGTAGATACATGTTTTGCTGACGCGGTGGCTTGCACCAGACGTGCGTCATTTTATGACTATACATTTAACATACCTATCAATAAATCAGCGAGTGCGATTACTGCTACGCAGTGACTAACATTAGAGAAAGGAATCGTCAACAGTTTTACTTGTAAACACAAATTATACGTAATTAACCTAACGGGTACTAAGTCATCTTTTCTCTACGCGCTTCACCCTTGGCAACAACAACTCTGCGAGTGTACAAGTACAAACCGTACAATTTCTTTTTCTAATGGAACGCTTAAGCGGGGCGCGCCATTTTATAGCATTACAACAAAGTTTTGATTCCCTAAATATTCCAATTTTTATGTGTCTGTGGCAGCGCCCGCTTTGGCGCATGCGCGATGAAGTGCTGCGTGTTGGCGGTGGCGCCATTCAACGTTTTGTTGTACTGAATTTCGTGGGTTTTTTCTTCATTCTTGCTTAAAAAGGTCATACAGCAGAAATATATTATTGTGAAGAAAATTATATTTTATTTAGTAGGTTCAACCCAATGTATGAGAGTAGATAGAATAGTTTATGGAACTGCATATAAATAGGTAACAAAACACTCGTGTGATACTATTACAAACACACATAATAAACTACTATTATGAAACTGTTATCCGCCGTAATCATTAAGTTTGCTAAACATAACGTGTCAGCGAACTTTTGCTAATTACTTGAAATAGGCAATAGAGTAGGTGCTAAAAACAAAAAATGTGGTTACAATTTTAAAACTACAGACTTTTTTAAAGTAAACTTGAACAAGTTAAGACAGTAGGTAAGTGATGAAGCTGTCACAAGTTTAAATAATATTTTGCTTGAAATGGAATGGCAAATGGTTGTAATTTAAAATAATAAATACTTAGTGAGACTGAAAAAAAAATGTTAAGTGAGTGGAGTGACTTATGACTGTTTTATTGTATTCATGTAAAATAATATCAACCTATGAAATGGCTACCTCTTGCTTTTCTACGAAACAATTTTGTTCTACAGTGTAGATATTGGAATGTAAATAGCACCAGTGTAAATAATTTCCAATTAAATAGAAACATATCTGGATATTTGTTTGTTTTATTTATTTATTTAGTACTTTACGCACAAGGATGTTTTGAGGCGGACTTAATGGCATTCATAAATAGGGATTTTCTACCAGTCAACCATTGGGTGGTGCAGAGACAAACAGTGGTAGGTGCAACGTATTTAAAAAAAAATGGGAATAAATATACCATGATCTAGAACATATAGAGTCCCAGGCATAACATCGCCTGGCATGCGGTTCACGGCACAAACACCGCTCCGCAAACAGTCGGAGCAACGGCTTATAGGGCTGTTCTGTTTTAATTTCGTTGGTAGGTACAGAAGGTAACTGAAATGTATTCCCTTTTTATGTTCAAGTTGAAATTGAGTCTAATCAGATTTTCGTTAAGATTTTTTTTTATCTTTCGCTGTTTGTTCGAACACACGTCACTCATATATCACGCACGACGCGCATTCTTCTTAAATTAAACTAGGGCACATTTTCATCGTTGCTGTTGAAACTATTATTACTAAATCCGTACCATGTCATTAAGTAAAAGAGATACCTACCCAACTTAAAATTGGTACTTTGGTTTTTTAAGTTGACATGATTGTCATGGCAAAACCAAATCAATTCATTATCAAAATAGATTCGAAGGTTACTAATGGCCAAATCTATTAAATTAATTTACCTGTATTTAAAGATATAATATGTTATATACCTACATAATATACCTTCTTCAAGTATTTACGAGACATCAATATTGAATAAATCTACCTTGACAGAAGGCGTGAACTTATGTATGTAAGTTGGTACTTACAAACAAACTGGTTTTTCTCATCACCTAAAGGTTCAGCGCGATCTTAAATAACTTAAAGCCCTCCACAAGAATTGGGCTATCAAATGCAAAAAAAACAAATCCGACCGGCATCGGCAGTTCCAGAGATTACTCCCTACATACAAACTTACAAACAAACAAATTATAATATTTGAATAGATATAGATAAAATCATTCTTACCCAGACCTATTGACTTGTTTTTCAAGTAGGTACTTTCAAGTATTCAGAGGAAAGTAATCTCGTAAACAATTAGCTCAAATATCATGATAAGATTTCGAAGAAATTATTTATTGAATTACTTACATAATATTATGATGTTAAGAATAATTGAAAACGTTTTTGACATTCATCTTTAAAGAACCAAAACACAAGTTCGTTAGTCGTGAATTATCATTTGTTTTTAACTAGGTAAACATTAGTTGATGTGACATTAATTGATAAAGTCAACATTTTAATTAACATTAAGTAAATTAATAATAAATTCATAGCAAAGGTCGTCCTATTTTAAAAGAGGTCTGCAAAACAAAAGATCTATTTACTGGTGGTTTCTCGTACTTACTATCTGAAATAGTCTGATAATTTAATGAACACACATCTAAGGCTAGAGAAAAGTAATAATTTCTGTAAGTACAAAATCACATTACTGACTTATTTTAAAACATTTATCAGTAGCGTTCGTCTGATCCGAGGGTAATGTCCTAACGTATGATACATGCCAATTTAATATAACCTCCTCTGTCATTCATTAATGTAAGTGCCTATTTGTACGACTTAGATGTATGAAAACGTTATTTTATTAAATGTTACACCAATAAATCAATTTACCCTGTGGAAACGGTGTTATTACGCTTTAATCAGTGTTTGCCTATACTTAGATGTAGGTGCAATCATGTCTATCGTGGTCTCGACATAATATATTAATTTATGAAGCACTTGCATAGTAATTATTAATAACAGAGCAGGAAACTTTTTTAACATAAAAGTTGAGAATTAGGTACAGTGCGCTTGCCACCTTCAACGACAATAACAAGGGCAGGATAATGAATTTTGTAAGTATACCGCCTATTTAGGTGGTAAGAACGTATATCCAGTCTAGAGCCAAGAGCGGAGGACATTCACAGTATTTTTTTACTTTGATTTCGCACCACTGTCATAATCCCGCTTTTCTTTATTCCCGTCACAATAAGTTTGCTGTTGGGTTGCGGCCAATGACAAGTTAGTCAAAATCACAGTGATCTTTATTTTCGTTTCTGTAAGTTTGCCGTTGAGTTGCTTCTGTTACAGGTAAAATATACGTAAAATGCTACAAGGATATGTTGCCGCCTGAATTACATTGACAGGGTGAAAGGGGTGTTCTTGGTAAACCTTTGTGAAATTGTTTTGTAAAATGTCACTTGAAATGTATTTAAAAAAAAACAAAGCTACGGAGCAGCGCGCTTTGCTAGGCAATTTTTAACCTAATTGATCCGGCCTCGAGGGTCCATTTTTTTCTCGTTGCTGACTTTATAGCCACTTATTTATAGTTCTTGAGCTCGTAGGGCGAAAACGGCGTTAGGAGGTAACCTACCATTAGTAGGTAGATGATCTACCGTAGGTACGCTTACTACCCCATTGTGCACCTCGTCGCCGTCGCCGTCGTACGTGAAGGCTAGAAACGTCTGGTGTGTAGTCAAGGTACCATAGAATAAATCGGCTTCAGCAGCAGCATTGTAGACCCCGTCGTAGACGCAGCTTAGGCTCGGCGTAGCAGCAGCGTAGGTTTAGCGTCGTAGACCCAGCGTAGCTACGACGTAGGCTCCCCGTCGTAGACAAACAGCGTAGCAGAAGCGTAAGCTCCCCGTTCCGCGTCTAAATCCAGACCTCGCGTATGCTCAACCTAGAAGTAATATTGGCTACGCGTAGCCGCGCGAATGCTGTTAGTTTATAGCAGCGTTACCAAATCTTTTAACGTACGGCTGAAGGTGATAATTAATGTTTTGTTGAAAGATTTTTGGTCGTGGTTATATACTTCTGCCATGCGATGCGTAGGCACATACGGGGACGTAAACGTACCCGTATGTGCCTACCCTATATATATATACAACTCTGCCTAACCCTTCAGTGATTACAGGAGTAACCTATGTTATGTTAGTTAGGTAAACCTTATTCATAATTGCGCACAATTAATGTCGTACAAAGCATAATACAGGATTAAATTGACAATGAAAAAATAATCAACAAAATTAAGTTTTAATTAAATTTCCTGACCTGTGACCTGTATGTATCGGACACGTTTGAGTACACTTTCGGTGCTACATTACTAGTAAATGGGTATCAACTTAAAGCAACGAGCTCCTGAAAAAATGTAAAATGGGATAACCTGTGCACGTTTCTGAATTGAGTTTACAAATAATTGTTTGGTACCTACATAATAAACTTCTTGTATAGTATACCTTTATACAGTACTATTAGGTACGTATTAATTGAGCTATAGCAGTACATTTAGTACCATTGGTATATGCACTTGTTTATTTTTAAGTAACAGCTAGCAGTTTCATTGTGAGCTTAAGTATGTCAAGTGAATCAAGGATAATGGTTCAAAATTCGGTTAGCAATATCCAATTACTAAATGATTTGAGTAGTAGTTAGGTATTTAGTTTTTTTAACTTTTCGTGTTACCAGGGTTTAACACAAAAATAAAAATAGTTTGGTACTTACCTATCAGGTTGTGGACAACGTAGTGTAGCTAGGTACTTAAACCTGAACCTTTCGATGTAGCTTGTCTCACACTATCATTCTGACCTTGATTCCTACTAGGTACTGCTACTACATGATAGGCCAAACAACTACTTTGACCTTTGTACCTGAACTTCTATGTCCAGCAATATTCAGGCATCCGCTCTGGATATTTGCGAGAATAGATTGTCGGTAAAGGCATTATTATACTGTTGCAAACAACATGCCAAATTGTAAGTAGATAACTATTTGATCAACATAGAAAGTAATTTTCGTTTTCATTTGAACACAGTCTTCATAGACACCCATTTTGCAACAAGTCGCCTGGTGGCGTTTTAGGGCGTTAGTTACCAGAATTTCAAACTGAATTTTACAACAACATCCCTAAAGTATGGTAATTAAAACACAGATTTGATTGTAAATAATTATGTAATAATTTAATACACAGTAGTACACATTATAGTACAATAATTAGAGTGGCTGGCTTAGATAACCAGCGGAGGTCAATCGTCAAGCACTGGTTTCGTCTACCGACGCTGTTGAGGGTTGGTATCCCTAGATGAAAACTCGAGTAGTGTGTTCAACACTTTCACACTGTCCTATCTCTTGCGGCGGCGCGTGCGGGACTGCTGCGACGAGCGCGAGCTCCACTCCAGGCTTAAATCACTCGACGACGGCGGCGTCTCCGGGAACTGCGCGTGAGACGTCCATCGGCACGAGTCACACGCTGATTTTGGCGTCTCTGCTACTTTTCCTGGCTTTTCATTTGGACTGTATGACTCCAAAATATGCTTGTAGGCGCACTCCGAAGGCTCAGGGCACCTACCCCGAGCAACACTCAAACGAGCACGCACACAGGCGGTGCAATAACCACAACTGTCTTCGCGAAGAGCACTGCGAACCATTTTGAATAATGTGTGAATAAGGTGACGCACTTTGAGGACTGAAGCCAGTTGTCAGTGAGCGATGATATTTATGCGCCACGCCAGGCGTCGCGCACGCGCCTCGCCGATAACCCCGGCTCCGGCGCCAGCACTGGCGACCGCACTAACTACTAACTGCGGCTCTGACAGAAAAATATCCCTTTAATTTATAGTAGGTATTATAATCCACGTAATCAACAACTGTAACGATTGGTCAGTGGCTACGCATCACTGATATTGCTATGTTGGAACATAAAATATTGGATGGGTAACCTAAGATTTCAATCATTATAGGTACCTCAAATTCGCAAGCATACGAGTACATAAGTGAAGACAATAACATGAAGTAGGTATTTTAAATTGACGAATGATTCAAGCAAGGTCTTAGAAAAATTTCAAAGGAACTACATATACCAATCGAGGCTTCTAATGATTATCATAAAGTTGAGTGTTAACAAAATGTGGTGGTGGTGTGGTGTGTGTAAGTATGTACGAGTTACAACCGTATGTAAGTAATTTCCTATTTATTTTCTTAAGAATTATATCTACTTATTAACGTAAACGCCCGTCCTTTTGATGCGCCTTGCAGGTCGCACCTTAGAAATCTCCTCAAATTCCCTCCACACTTAACCGACTTCTACTCCTACTCTTTCTCTGAGCACGCGGTTCGGTTGTGGAATTCACTTCCGCCTGACATTAGGAGCTGTGAAACTGTTGCTGTTTAAAAGGAGAGTGAATGAACACTATCTTTCCACTGTCATACTTGCATTTGTATTTAATTTTTTACTTTATATTTACATATACTTTAGTGAAATTTATTTTAAAAGTATATATGTATGTATGTAAGTATATTTTCACATTGTATGTTTATGTTTTGAATTAGTGTATTGTTTTGTTTTTGTAATTTATTTTCTCTTCTACTCTTACACACGTTGTCTACATCTAATAAATACTCTCTTATCGCAGGTATGCTGAAAGAGATTTCTTTAGAAATAAGCATAACCTTTGTACGTATCTTTCTGTTTTTTCTTGTCTGTTTTATGTGTAATAATATAAATCGTTAAATAAATAAGTAAAATACATAAGAAAATTTAAGCAGGTATATCTACTCAAGTCTTTCATGTTAAGCGTAATTAGCTGCTCTGACGAATGTAGCGTGTGCGTGTCGCACTAGTAGTAAATTATCTTGTAATAAATAACCTAGTAGGTACAATAATCAGAAGATGTAATAAGAATTTTACGAGTTATTGCTGCACATGGCTACAAACGGCTAGATAACCAAACACCTAGTATCACAAGCTGACGTGAGAGACCTCTGTTCCCTGTGTTTCTACCTACAGGTGTTTTATAAGAAAAGTAACTAATGATACTGGATAGAGTTGGACCATATTGCGCACATTTTCCTCGAGTTTTTTTTGCTAAGAGAAAATTATATGAAAATATAGGTCCCCAAACAATATTTATTGCACAACTGTTTGTATTCACATTTCGTAGCTAAACCAACATTACTTCATTTGCACAATTTGTATTACGTTAGGTAGGTACGTATCCAGAGCCGTGCAAATAGGTACAAATAAAACTGCGCCCGGGGTAAAGCCTCATTCTAGCTCCCCTTTACAACCATTTTTTATTCCTACTTTGCCGAGGTAAGTACTCAACTGAAACTCAAAGCATTCATTTCAAATAAACCAGTCTCGGGCACTTTTGAAGTGTCATAGGGTCGGTCAGTCGGAAAAGTGAAGAAAAAGAAGTGAAGTGCCCATTCTTTCGGAATGGGCACTTCACTTCGTTTTCTTCACTTTACGTAGTAGAGAGACGGAGAAGAATGGGCAAGAAACTCTTTTAAATAAAACATGTTACAAAAATTGGTTACATCATTCATGTTGTTATTGTTCATGTGAGAACGATGTTGAAAGACATACACGTTTTAAAAGCGTCTGTAATAAAATCAAATAGAGATTAAAATAAGCCGTGGCAGTACTGGCAGCTAAGAAATTACCAGTCCCAACTGACGGCGACCGTTCATGGATCAGCACCATTCAGCTCAAGCATTTTTAAGGGCACTTAATGGTCGACGTAAGAATAGTCAAAGTGACAGATGAATGAAAGCAGTATGTCATTTTGTCTGTTTCTATATGTCGCTTTGTCTATTCTTCTGTCGACAAAATTTGTCATGCTACGTGTGCAGGAAGACAATTTAATTTAGTGAGCCATACATACTCTCAACCGCCAGGGCACATTCAATCAACCAATGGAAGACGTACCTAGTAATTAAATGAAAAAACTTCGTAGCAAAGAAAACTGACATATTGACCAGACTCTATTTTATTTTAATTGGAAAAAAACGTCATAGCATTGCATATTACACTTAGGTAGTAGGGTATATAAAACAAAATCAATCTAATAACCGCAACATTTTCCACATATTAGCAAAGAGGAATGCTACGAGTATGATAAGGACTCATCGGTAAGCTAGTTATTATTTACATTCAAGGAAACATTTTATATCGTTATAAACTAACAAACTAGTCAGCAGAGATGTAACTTTTCTAAGATACAAATATCTGAAATACATATACAAGATACAAAATACGTATCTTGTATTTGTATTTCAGATACTTTTTTGAAATTCATTTTGTATCTTGTATTTAAATACCTGTTGTTTGGTAACTTAGTATTTTGTAGATACTATGTTTGCTAAAATACTTATATGCCCCTTGACTCGTGTCATTTTTAATAATAGTTTTTGCAGTTAAAGCCTGCAGCAAACGATGCAATATTGGCCTCAGTGTCACATCCGTTCTTGAAAATGAGATGGGTACCAAAAGCGCGGAAAGAATATGTAAAAGAACTTATCCTGACTGAAACACGAAAAAATTATCGCACTGAAAAACAAAAATCGGAGGCTTTAAAAGTATAAACAATATTGAAGGTGACAAAAAAAAAGTCAAAAGATGAATCCTATTACATGTTTCTAGAGGATTCTGATTCCTCCGTTGCAAGTGCCGAAAACACAGGATCTACTGGCAGCACCGCTGACTTAGAAACATTGCAATACTTGTATAATAAAGATACCAGAAGAACTAGTTTTACTTAAGTCACAATTAAAACCTTAAAAATATAAGATTATGTTTTGTCATGTTTGCGCAATCAACGCGATTTACATGTAAAAATAAAAAAACTTTCATAAAACAAATTTGTTTTTTTTTACAAAAGTATCTTATCTATAAAAAGTATTCAAAAGATACGTATTTTATATCTAGAATTTCAGATACCATTACAGAAAGTAATTTGCATTGTACTTGTATCTGAAATACTTAATTTAAAAGTATTTTGCATTTTATATTCCAGATACTTTATTTAAGGTATCTTGTACATCACTGCTAGTCAGCTACCACAAGATGTATCTAAGTGGTTAAGTACATTTATAACTTGACTTAAAAAGCATTTATACAATATACTCTAGCTAAGATATTGAATTTATACAACGTATAGATAGTTTTTACAATCTTCAGCAGCTACAACAAAGAGAGAACGTGAGTGAACGTGAGCCAAGCATTTATTTCAGCGATGTAATCCGCCAACTCTTAATATGCTTAGCTGCATAGTATGCGTTTTTTAAAAGATTTAAACTTCGTTTCATTAGGTTTGTTTATGTGGGGAGGTAATTTATTGTTACATTTTAAATTGTATTATGAATGCTGAATCTACTTTAGCCAGTATGAAACCTGGCTGAACTAATTGATTCCTATTTCTTGTTGTGTTTGTCACCTCTTTTACTGAAAAGATTTAACTTTTTCCTTACGTACATGATGTGTTGATAGAAATATTGACAAAGTACAGTCATGATGTTAATATCATTAAATAGTACCCTCAGAGAATTGCGGCTGCTCTGATGAAGCTATCAGAGCAATAGATGGCCTTCACAGGCGCCAGGCTTTTCTGCTATGACAGTAGATAACTGAAATGGACTAGCCTCGTGGTTTCTACATTATTAAATTGACATTTTTTTCCTACAGCATATGCTGCTGGACTTTGACGTCCAGCAAGAGATGTTAAATGAGTACCCCATTACAGCCTTGAGTCGAACGTGATCCGAAAACAGTTTTATCGATTAATTATTGTTTCTCTTTATTCAATATAATGTCACAATCACTACTTTTAATATTCGGTAAAGCAAACCTTATGCATTCAGTTTTTTCTCCATTAAATACTAAATCATTAGCAGTATACCAATTTTGTACCTGCAGAAGGGCGTCGTCAAGATTTGATGCACGTCTATTTATCTTAAAAATTAAGTAAATAGTATCTTCAACAAATAACGCCATTTGTGGTTGGTTTTCTAATAAATGGGGTAGTTAATTAGTATAATTATCCTAAAAAGAGGAAAGGACCTCATATCGAGCCTTGTGGAACACCCATTTTTACTTTTAAACAAAGTGAATTGAGACCATTTATTTGAAGTTTTTGCTGTTCAACATTTAAATAGGTTTTTACTAAACGCAAGTTTACCTAGTCCGTAATGCTCAAGTTTTAAGAGTTAGATTTCTTGCTGCTAAAGTGTCTAAAACTAACAGTGTCCCTAGTCGCTGCATTCCTAGGTCGTACTCACATTACTATGATGATGATTGTGTACCTTTAAACCTACCAATATCATCATGTGATCCTTTAATACTGATTGTTTTATTGTATACACTTGCATTCTTTAGCACTAGCCTTCCGGTATACTTTGGTTGGGAGCCCTTTTTGCCAGACCCATTCTGGACCCGGCCGGGGTAGATTAAGCTTTCTTTGTATATTACTAAGAGAATACTATGACAGAGCGAGCGAATTGAGCTAGAAAATTGGACCATCCTGACTCGGATGACTAGGTAAATCTATCATTGTTTTTTTTTTGTTGTAAAATATTGCAAGAGCGAGCGAAGTGCGCTCGAAAATTGGTGACTGTGATACAAGGTGTAGCTGCCATTGTGGTTTTACTGTGAGAAAGAAAGAGCGAGTTCGACAACTTGAGCACCCTGACTAGGCTAAGTTAGATTTTCTGTGTGATTTTACTAACTTCATGAGAAAGTTTGAGAATTGAACCTTCCTGTAAGTTGAACGTAAGGTCTTTACTGCTTCTTCTTTTCTAAGGTCTTTAAATAAAGAATTTGAGGTTTTATATATTTTTTTACCAATTTTTGGCTCTGGCTAATGCAAACCTCACGGCCCTCCATGACACGGCTCTGGGTAAATACGTATTAAAGTTATCATAATTATATCAATAGACTTAGGTAGAAAATTTGTTATGATTGAAGCATATTCTAGATAAAGGCAGCTGCTCCACATCTCTACCGGTTATTACCGGTCCGTCATACTCGTTACAGATCGTATTGCATTGATGCGTTCTGTAAATAACATAACTAAAATAACAAATAAATTGAGAAACTAAGAGCACTATTTAGACTTGTTTGTATGTAGGTAGGTACCACATACAAACCAGTCTAGTTAAAATACTGAATGACGTAAAATAAGGGGTATCTATACATATATTTTAGCATCTACGCACAAATCAAGAAGTGCATTCTGGAATCATCTGGACGAAGCTCTGTCTCTTATCTATCGGGCAACATGGTGTAAACAACTCGACTATTTATAAAGTCATGTAAATAACTTGACCATTTTGTGACCCATCGGGCGTATCGGGACTTTTCAAAGCCCTACTCTAGGTCGGTGATGCCACCCGTATTGTTCCTCCATCAGCATTGATAAATGAAATAGATATAAGTGGGTACCGACCTATCTATCATTACCATACTAGACGAGATTAGTTATATTTAGATTGCTAAACAAATGTTACGCGGTTCGTCTAATAAACAAAGGGCACGACAGTTCGATTAGTAATTGAGTCATTCATTGATTGACCGCCCTTCAAGACTCGAGATGATGCAAATGCCGTATCTTGTTGCGAGCGGATAATACCTCGGATATTTATTAGTGCATGAGTAACACGACCATGTTCTTGCATAAAGCCTTTGAAATGGTGTAAAGGATGCGAACCTCTCAGTGATCAAAATTTTATTGAAAAGCACAAATATTTTCGTAACGCATATTGTTATTTTTGTTTTAAACAAGATCAAGAGCAAACAGTGGCGTAGCGTGCCCTTATGAAGGGTAAAGATTTCTCACAAAAAAAAAGGGTTCACATAAAATTAAAAGCAATATTTATTCATCATAATTATCTACCTGTCACATTTTTCCAAAATTTTAACAACAATTCAAATTAAATATAAGTACACTCTTCTTGCCTTTTTTTTGGCAAACTGATTTATTAAATCATTCATAGCTGATGATGATTTTAATTTTTCTAAAGTTTCTGCCTCTATAGACAATAGTGACAGGTCTAACAGGCGTTCATGTCGGGGGCCCCGTATAATTGATACGGCAGATACGGCGGTAGCTACGCTCCTGAGAGCAGAACATCTGCAGAATTGATACATATTTAAATTTACCTAAGTATTTATTTTCATTATCCGAGTCATTACATTAGCATGATTTGAGATGAGCATGCCCTCGTACCCAGGTATTTGTTACCACCATTTTAATTAGAAACAAAAATGATAACGTCGTACGAAATTTTTCACTTGTAAAACTTCGCCCCAAATAGGTACGTATAAAAATTCTATTTTGCAGAATACTTATTAATCGGACTCACGAAACGGGGAAATCTTGGCACGTCTGAGCCCTCATTGTAATTAAAAAAGTTAATATCATGATAAGAGGTCATTTACTTACAAGTTTGTTCAGAGTATAATGTAGTACATTTATGTTTTAAGATCACTTTAGTATGACAAGAACATGTTTAAGGCATGATAAGATAGATAAAGTGGACGATACGTCCTATGAACGAAAGAGAAGTCAAATTATCTCTGTACTGCCGATCAGTAAATACCGACTTACATTTACATATATGTAAAGGTAAATTGCTTATTTCTCTAGCGGTAGCAAGTAAAAACTACATAACTAAAGTATTTACTCATAAGAAGCCATTGTCTGTAAATGGGCGATTTTGGTAACTACTTTGTTTAAGGGCCATCTCTAAATAGGTATATATCCTATTACTTTTATTTCACTGTTTAGGTATTAATCAATTTGGAGATATGAGAAAATAGAAGCGATAACTCTCTAGATTAGAAATCGCTTTATGTCCAGTCCTGAAATCCTAAATTATTATTATTATGGAGCTAAGCTACGGTACGTAGGTTCTTTAAACTACTTACACTGACAGCACAGAAAAACCAGAAAGTAAAGATATAAAATGAAGTGTAAAGATAGTGGCAAAAATAGTGGCACGGAGAGCACCAACTTTCAATAAAACGACGGACCTCTCAAGCAGTTAACAGCAATCAGTCTGCCTACTCCCAGCCTTAGGCTCCGAGTATACCAAAGTGGAACGCAGTTTTTTCGTGACATTGAATAATAAATCTTATTTTCAGCGCTATATGGTGCAAACAAACTAGCGCGAGAACATTTCGACCTACATCGACGTTCGATGTTCGTTTGATCTACATCGATGTTCATACAAGTTTGCACTTTGTAACATTGTGACAAAGTATACCTATTATTTAATTACGTAAAAATGTTGACGTTTGCCTTGATGCAAAATTCACAGACAGTTGTGACTATACTTTGCTTACTTATTTTTTCTTCATTCGCATACGAATGTGGACACTATTTATATAACGTAAATGTTCATATTCGAATGAAACGCTAAGGGAATGTGAAGCTTATACGAATATGAACATAATTATTCGTATGGAACTTAACAGTAATCGTTCATATTCGTTTGGAACGCTTACTTAGTTACGTCCAGTGCGATCTGTGAATCTTATCCTCGGCTTCATAAAAGATTCAGCATTATTATATAGCGTATACCGAATTCTATATAATAAAAGTTTTCAGGTGAAATACTTTTTGAGATATGTATCATATTTCAACAGAATAAGTTGATAAACGATTGAATCGCCTTGCCTTGCCGTAGCATCGCATCGCGCTTAGTGGGCGCCGAGGCTTCAACTATTTCTTCTGTAATCTACAAAATACAGAACTGAAATGGTTTATTATGTATATATAAATTGCCTGTTACCAAGTAATTAATGACATATAAAAAACATGAAATTTAAGACAAATTTGTTATTTTACAGATATTGTTATCTACTTAAGTGATAAAGCAATACTTCGTACTCAGACAGACAAAACAGGAATAGGTACCGCTTGCCAACAGATAAATTGGTTTTGACTTATTCGAAAAACAAATTTTACTTTAGGAACATAAACCAAAATAAATGAATTATCAAATATTGCGTATTGTTCAGTGCTAATGAGCCACAGTCGGAGTTCGTGCACTTTGTGCGGCTGAGTGATTAGCAAAATGTTTCAATTTCCAATAAAACTGTGATTATGACATAATTTGATTTTATTTTTACACTAACAACCATCAAGCGTTACGTCAGACAATTCATTATAATATACAACAACAACAACTATACAAATCCGAACATTTTACTTGATGGCATATTTCGCCATTAACAATAACCATACACCTAATTTAAAAAAATCATATAATGGAATAACTACCATTTAATACACTCATGAATTAACTAACATTATTATTAAATATTTTACAAGTACAGGAAACATAGAAGAGACATAATATATTATCTATCATTCATTTCAATTATTGATGTTTAATTCAGTTCCTTCATTAGAACACAAACTGTGACAAAGGTTTTCGAAATTATCACTTTTACAAAGAACACTCAGGGATTTCAGATAGTGGCAGTACCGATTGTTCCTCTTCGTGTTGCTGCCATCCTTGGACTTCTCAAACCTGCATATAGTGCGACAGGAGGGCCAGTAGTCCAGTGCGAGAGCTTTTCTGTCCAATACTGCGGATGCATTTAAATAGCTAGTCAAGGTGTTGTGTCGCATTACCACCCTGTCTCTTTGCCTGAAACAAAATATAGTTCATAAGAAGCTTTTACAAAATAACCTTACATTTTACAAGATAAACATAATTTCAATATAAACCCGAGATGACAATGATGCAACCTTGACCCTTGGATAACATAGTGTTTTAGTTCCTCAAATCCTCATTAAAACTTGTTTTTTTTAATTTTCTCGGAGGTAGATATTGAACGTTTGCGCGAGGGTTCGTCCGCGCGCAGGTTCGCGCTGCGCCCACGCCGACCTCTCCCACACAACACGCGCCGGCAACAATGGAGTTTCAGAACATAATACGGACACAAATAACACTTCGTCCAATTTGTTTAAGCGAATTGCAAATTTTCTTTGAAATGGCACAAGATTATTTTTAACCGACTTTAAAAAAGGAGAAGGTTCTCCGTTCTTTGGAATCTTATTTTTTTTATGTATGTTCAGGGATCATTCTTTACCACTACAACTAATTTCGGTAAATGTAATACTACCGAATCTGTACAACTATACTTGCGATAGCAATTGTTTACAAGAAAACAAAGCGGATAGTTAAGGACGCCAGATAATACTTGTAGGTGCAATCAAAATTGAGCTTATTTACTAAAACATACGCATTTCAGTGAGAGCGCGAAAACAAATCGTCTGACCCTAAGACAGAAAAATAAACAGAAAAATAAAATGAATAAATATTACCTGTGTAAAGTCATTCCCGGGAAATTTATATCCGTTTTTCTAGAACCTAGAACATCTTGTGCTGTCACAATGGAACTAGTCACCATTGTTTGACAAATCTCACTAGTGACTTCATATTCTTTATGATAATAGTCTGAATTTTCTTTTTCTGACACACTATGCCCTTCAGGATAACACCAAGGTTGTGATGTAATGTAGGTGTTTGCATCTGGGTTGATATGACTAAAATAATCTGACAGTGAAAAAGCATCTGCTGCATTGGCCATTGCTTCCAGTTCAAGGCTAACCTTATGTTTTTTCTGAGGATTATTGTTAATTTTTTCTAAAGGCTCATCAGCATTATTTACTGCAGTCAAAAGACGTGGCATACTCCACCAAATGTTAAATAACTGTAAAGGATATGTGAAGTTTAATAAATTCAAATGTTTACAAGCAAAGTCCGTCCAAACAGTATTTGTTTCCAAATCAACATTATTATTAACTGATGCCATTGTTCTTCCTTCTGAATCTTCATTTTCTGCCCAAGACGGGCATGAGCTTTCTTCATCAATGTTGCTCTTGTAAAAATCTATATTTTGTGAAACTGTTTCATCCTCTGAGGTAACACCATGTATGTAGCTAGGTATACAGAACTGTAAATAATTAATGGTTTTTCTAATATCTCCTTTAAAATAATTTAAGAATTTGGCTCCAACCCCTGGCCAGCATATTCCACTGTCTGCTAGGCACATTATATCTAGCCATGTCCCAAGCATCCTTGGTAGAAGAGGGCACATCTTCAATAGTTTTCCATTTTGCAGAAATCTTTGCAAATGAGGACACACTAGAGATGATGTTATCAAGATAACAGGTCGTTTAGAATACTGTACCAGCTGCACAATAGCTGAAGAAAATCCATCATCCTGATCAAAAACAATATCAGCATCATCAATAAGGATAAGAGATGAATCTGTTCTGGTACTTTCTTGACTTAGAGTTGCACTACTTAATAGTTCAGTTTTGCCTGATAGATTTTTAGTTTTTTTATCATCAATTGCTTTTTTGGGTCTTCCTCGCTTTTTATTCTTTATTGTCAAATCAGGTTGCAGTTTTTCTTGTGATTTCTGACTATTGTCTGAATTTCCTGTACCTCTATTAACCTTGTGGGATTGGGTGGCTTCCTGCAAGTCCTGCAACATTATTTTGCCAGTCCTCCTACTGCTAGCGTTAACTTCAATTACCTTCATGGCTAAATCTGAAGCAACAGCATAAACACTTGCAGTTTTGCCACATCCAGTTGGGCCAGTCAATATTAGAAGATTATTCATGGTCTTCATACTCTCTCGACTATCTGATTCAGATTGATAGTAGTCTGATGAATCTGATCCAGGCTTAGATTTTGTTTTTGATTTCAATTCATTTTCAGTCCATGATACCAACCATTTCCTTAATTCTTTTATGGTTTCAAAATTACCAAAAATTTGATTGGTTGAAGTAGCCCTGTATTTGTCAGTCCAATTTAATCTATCAGGGCTATCATTGATAACATCCACCATATCACTCATAATTTCAATACTGTTATCTACATCTATATAATGACAGTCTTTAAATTCTCCCTTTCCTTTACCTTTTAAATGCCGATATGTCCTATAGACTGGAAACTTTGGATGTAATTGTTTCATATTCTGTAACATTGTCTGAGTGCTTTTCTTTTGTTTTGTATCTATGTTAGAGACCCTCTTTTCTTGATTAAGAAATAACAAGTTTCGAAATGCACTCTTTTCATAAGTCAAAGGACAGGTTTCTTCAGTCATATTTATCATAGGTATATTGACCACCAGTTTATTTTCTTCAGAAGTCATATTGTTTTGTTGCACATGAACAACAACAGGAAAGCTATTATCTGGAGTGAAATAATTCTTTTGCTGTTGAATAATTTTCTTCAGTTTCTCTGGGACTCCGCTTTGTAGAAATTTCTGTTTAGCTTCTAAAGCTGCAAGATCGGATTGTTTAGGTGCAAATATGGGAGCCAGTTTGGCAGGTTTCTTGGACGTCACTGCATTCTTGAGAACTTTCTCTTCTTTTTTTTCCAATTTAGGTTTCACATGTTCATCAAGAGAATGATTTGATTTTAAAAGAATAGATTTTTTATCATTAACTTCCATTTCAATGTGCTTTTTCTTTTTTGGAGTAAAGATATGTAATTCTTCATCTGAGCTGGACAAGCTTGCATTATCAATATATTTAACAGGTCTTTTCACTGACCTCTTTGGTCTGATATCATTATCAACTATTGTATTTGTATTCTCAGAATAAGTTACTTTGGCACCAAGTTTAGATTTTCGTTTCCGCTTGTGTCTTTCACTCTTGACTTCTGAATCATCAACCTCAACATTATCATTCAATGGGACACTGTCCATTAATGCTGGTTCAGATATATGCATATCATTACCCTCTTCTTCCTTAGTTTTGATATTTTCTTTTGTAATTACTTTTTTATTCTCTTCAATAGTATTGCTAGCTACTCCATTGGTATCTTCTTCACCAATTTCTTTCAAATCACAGGAGTCTAAAGTGTCTCTTTTTAAACATAACTTTTTCTTCTTGCCTCGTTTTTTGTTTCTGAGTTGTAGTTTTACCTTTATAAGATTATCATTTTCAGAATTAGTAGGAGAACATTCAATGTCTTTATCTACTTTTTTAAAATAACACAGCATGCTTTCCTTTTTCTTCAATGATGGGGACAACTTGTTAAGAAATTCTTCATCTTCCTTAGGTATAAATCTTTTTACTGGACTAATACCCCTAGTAATATTGACAGGTTCATCAATGGTGTTAAATATATCAACTATTGTCAATGTCTGTGTTTGTTTCTTTGTTTTGTTATTATTAACAACTTCTGCCTTGTCCTTTGGTGATGATTTTGGACTCTCATCTTTTTTTGGCACTGTTTCACTTGTGCTTTCATTTTCTTTTACTGATGTAGCATCTTTTAAAATCATACTTTTTAATTTTTCTGCTCGTTTTTTCAATTCCTTTTTAATTATATTATCCTGATATTCTTCTTTTTCTTTGTTTCTTAAAGAACCTTTTGCTTCTGCCATTTTTTGTAGAAGTAAGTGCCTTTTAGCCTTACTATTTTTCCTTTCAACTACCTCTTCATTATCTGAGTTATCATTGCTTTTATCTTTACCTGGGGAGTTGCTTCCAATACTCTTATTTCTAGAGTCCATTAACAGTTTAAAAGCATTTGTTTGTTTCTTTTCTTGACTATTGGTAGCTATGGGAATGGTAAAAGCTACATCTTGCATCTTCACACCTGTATTGGAGTTCTTTAAGCTTTCACTTATTTTAACAGATTCCTTTCTTCTTACCATTTTGAAAAGGTAGTTTCGAGGTCTAAAGTCTTCAAACTCACTTATGTCACCTTCTAATAAAATGGGTTGATTACGATTGTTTGGAGATTGTATAATTAGTGACGAAACGAGGATTTTAGATACATCTAAAATATCTTGATCCTCCTGGCCATCTTGTCTAAGTTTGTACTTCTTTAGTTTTCTTCTAAGCATTTGGTTACATCTATGTTTGTAAGTATTTTCCTTCGACTTAAGAATGTGTCTTCGTTGACGATTCTTACAGCAATTTATTTCAGATTCAAATACTGAAATATCGTCGATCACTGTGACGGACTTAGTTGCTACCAAACTTGTCATTCCTTCCCTGAAAATTTCAGAAAATCGCTTTAGCATTTAGAGTTAACGTGTGTTGATAATCAGAAGATGTGTATCGTATACCATTTACAGAAGTGCTGTTAGGTTAGATTTACAAGTTTATTTTGATTGGTGTGCACTATATTATCATGAAGTTTATAAGAGAGGTATTTAATCTAGTAGAGGAATATATTTTGATGTGTTAGTACTAAAAATTGTTATTAATACATACCGAAAATCAATTTGGCGGCATTTTTGCACTTTGATATTGATTTGATTGACTGTTGACAGAAGTTTGACTTTTAGTGGTTGAAAATATTTGACATTTAGAAACGCTTTTTTTAATTTTTAAAACACTGCATTTTAACCCTACAAAGATCCAAGTGCCTTTATCGGGCATTTAGACTTGGACGATTGATATTCCATTTACTATAATAAGTATCCACTAGATGAATGAACAGGGCCTCATCGCAATTCGAAACTGCGTTAAAGTATGTTAAAAGCCAGCGGATATTTTGGTCCGCCCCGCCACTAGTGGGCGCCTAGCTTTATCCAACACAATCTTGTTCCTAACATTACGTTACCAAATATAATAATAAAATTAAGGTAGTTGCTTTTGGCCTAAATCAGTCATTTATCAATTTATCCCACATTCGGAGCTCAGGATTCCTTGCTCCAAATATGTGTTAAATTAGTCTGAGGACAAATTTAAAGGCCGGTTTACAAGAAGCCAGTGCTGACAATTAACTGCCAGCGCTGGCTGGTACTTGGTCCTCGGGCATCTTCCGAACGTGGTCATGAACGTATTTGTCTTGTCTAAAGATTTTAAACATAACGATCGCCATCTCACACTTCAACAATTTGATATGGCCCTCTAAACTTCACGTTAAACTTAGTTTGATTATGCTCCCCCATTAGCAGGAACCCACCGACACAGAACCTACTCACGCTTGCCTTTTTACTACCAAAACGACTTTTATTATAATGCCAAAACTTCACAATGCCTTGCTTGCCGATGCCGATGCTTATCTCATAATGCCATCAAGGTATATAATAGACCGACATTCCGACCTCGCCGCCGAGGTCCCTCGCGAAGACCCTGACGTAACTGTCCTCCCCGACCCTTGCTCGACGAAGTGCCAGCCCGCGCCGTAGCTGAGCCTGTAGCTTTAAATTCCCCGACTAATAATAATATAATCCAGATCCATCCTGTCCCATCTTGCTGTCCTCCCGTCAGCGGCGCCCTAAGCCGAGGTCCGTACCCCACCGGGGGTGGCCCTTAGCGAGCGTTCGCTTAGTAGTGTAAGTAGTTTTACGCCCCTGGCTGGAGGGAACAAGTGTCTCCCTCTGGAAGAGGTCCTGGTGCTATTCCAGGAGGGATGTTTTGCGTTGAGATCACCCGTTATGATAACGGAGTCATTCAGGCTAAATATTAAAATAGGCGAAGTATTAATGGGGGGAGGTAGGCCGATACTATGGTGATCGGTTGATTACCTGACATGCCAAGCCGACAGCAAGACACTTCCAATCGTGAAAGTGGGGGAGGGTCAATGGGAATGCAGTAAAGCTCCTTTTTGTAGTAGATAAGGCTACCGCCCTTATGGCAACGCGTCCTGTCATTGCGAACTGTACGATAGTTTGCAATTGACGGATTTCGGTAACTGGGCTTAAGGAACGTTTCCTGAACAAGGAGGATGTCGATGTGGTGGTTGCGGAGGAACTCGCGGATTTCAGCGCGTTGTCGCAGGATGCCATTGGCATTGAAATAACCTAGCTTTAGGGATCGGGGTTTAGTTCTCGCGAAAATTCCATTATCCATTATGAGGGTTGGGTTGATTGGTAAAGGACATCAGGGCTTGCGTAATGTCCGGGTACGCAATATATGTACTCTGAATCATGAATAGGTTGCCGGCATTTCTGGCGGCAACAATTTCGCTAGCCATTTTCCTGCCGCGAGGGGTAAGGAAGGCCGTGAACGTGCTCGAGATCACGTTGAAGGCGTCCATCGGGTTCTGGCCGACCACACGGGTGGCTGCGGGTGGAGCTGAAGCGGCAGGAGCGGCTTTGTTGACAGGCACAGGAATGCCTTTTTTTTTTTTGGGTGGGAAATCATCAAATGACTTCTCCCGCTCTGGGTGGAGCGGGAGGGCGTGTCAGACTTTTACTGACTAAAACCCACCGCGTTCCTTCAGTTGCCTGTGCCAGGGCCACGGTTTTCTCTGTGGAATAACCCGCGACCCTGAGGCGTCGGCCCTATCGGACCCCGTCATTTTGTGCTGACATCTCTTTGAGGCGCGCGTGGAACACAACGCGCCGTCGACCCGGGCCTGGTCCTTACCGGACGGCGAGCTAGCCATGGCTCGCCGTCCGCAAGCCCGCGCCTACGGTGGCCGGGAATCTGCTTGCGATTCCCGACGCCCAGGGCGTCTCCTGCGAGGCACAGGAATGCCTGGGGGCGCGTTGACGCGGATGCGAATCCATTAGTGGAGGGATGGCCGCAGGGACAGGTCTGGGAGCTAAGGCTGGAAAAGCCTGCTGGTGGTGAAGGTAATTCCAGGGCGAGGGCGTCTGAGGACTGAGTCGCTTCTGGTGATGTGTCGTTGGCCACGCGTGGGCGTAGCGGGGGCTTTCCCTTTGTTGACAGGCGTCTGCGCGCTTCGTCAGCTTGGGAGATGAGGTTTTGGGAGCCGTGGGGCACCCACGATAGTTGGCCGGATGGCCTGACTCGCCGCACAGCCCACAGCTTGGCGGCTCTGTGCACAAGGTGCGGTCTTTAGGGCGGGGGGGCATTCTGCAGTGCCGTGTTCGCCCAGGCACTTGACGCACCTGGGTTTGGCATGGCAGTGCATCTGCGAGTGCCCGTACAACTGGCAGCGGTGACATTGCTGTGTTGTTAAACAACACAGCAAAAGCGCGGGAAACTAAAAACAGTGTGACCGTTTTCAAAAACCGCTAAACTACTAAATGTAACTTACGTTTCCACTGAAATCTACTAAAGTTTTGGAAAAACCTACTGAAAAATTGTACTGACATAGTTTGTGGCTTAAATTCACTTAAATTGTCAATTTTTGATGAAAGAGAAATGAAACAAGTTTACCTACTATTATCAGGTTTTTATTAATAAATTTTTATTATTCATCATTGTCATGTTTCGTTTTTTTTTTAATTTAACCATATTATTTTCTGGCTGGAAATTCTTGCAATTACCGCCGTTATCAATTAAACCTTGCTTTACATGTAGAAGCGATGATACATGAGTGTTTAAAAACCTATTGCGCTGCTCTGTTTTCACCACATTGACTTGTGAAAATATACGCTCACAAGAGGCGTTTGATACCGGCAAACTCATCATCGCTTTTGCAAAACTACAAAGATTATCATATTTCAATTTATTGGTAATGTCTGTCAGTATTGTGAACTGGTTGCATTTTGGTCGGACGTAGTAACGTAGGAGAGCTGGGGATTCCCCGATAATAAACACCTCCTCTAGGAGTAATAGTGTTCTGTGATAAACACTCTAGGCCTCCGTTCGACGTGATTCGCAGTGGTGCCAACCGAGTTTAAACGAATCACTGACAGCTGTCAGAGGTGAATTTGCAGTTCCGTTGCCGTGTTAAGAGAAAAATATTTGCTAAAGTTTATAATATTGCCAGGATATTCTACTAAAATCCGCTACTTTTTCCAAAAAATACTGAAAATCTACTGCACTACCAATTTTACAACGAAAATCTACTGTTGCAGTAGTCAATCTACTGCAAACGGTCCCACTGTGTTGTTTACTCAAGGACAGTCATTGCTAGGGATGTCGGAAGTGAAAAAAATATCGATATATCGATGTATCGATATTTAATAAAATATCAATATCGAAAAAAAATATCGATATATCGGGCAATTTTTTTTTAATATTATTTTTTATACACAATGCACAATATACTACCTTCGTTACGTTGGAAAAGCGACATTTAAGTGTTTTGAGGTTAGGTTACAATAATTAGTTTTTCTCAACCTTACCATGTTACCTTTTCATGGGAGTGGTACCAGGGGGGACGGAGCACCCCCTCCATCCCCCTCACCACCTCCCCACCCCCACCTCCTGCCAAACGATACTAAATTTTATCCGAAAACAGGGAACATCCCTGTTCAATGGAAACGTCAAATGGTATTGCCATTCCTTAAACCAAATAAAGTTCCATCTGACGCTTCTTCATACCGTCCCATAGTTTTGTCTACAATTCTGATGAAATTTGCGGAACACTTAATTAAAAGTCGCTCTGCCAAAAGACCCTTACTTTCAACGTACCATACGTTGACAGTAAGGGCCTTTTGGCAGAATCACAATATGGCTTTAGAAAAGGTAAAAGTACAACTGACTGTCCGCTCAAGGCCCGCTGGTCCCATTTGGGTTCGGTAATCGAAAATTCTCTCAAGCCCCGCTGGTCCCATTTGGGTTCCAACCGTTTCGCTCGGTTTTATCTCTAACAGTAAAATAAATAAAGTAGTAAATATAGTCAGGGTCGAGCCAGATAGTTACTCTATTCATATCAGTCGTTCGAAACCATACATTTTGTCGGAATATGTTTTTAAAAAATGTTAAAGTCACGTAGTTTGTCGCCGTGGGTGGTCTGTCAATGGCGCATGTTCGTTTTTTAGTGAATTTAAGTGTTTTTGTGTTTAAATTGACTGTGAGTGGATTGATATTTACTTGTGAATAGTTATTTCATTGTTGTGGATAGTTATTTGAGCGAAAAATCATAAAATAAAATTTTTGTGTGCAAAAATGTGTTACGTAAACAAACCGTTTTTGAAAATTGTAAGTATTACTTCGTCATTTATTTACAATATTCAACTCTCGTATTACGAATACTGTTTTTATTTTGTAATATGGTATGTTTATTCAAGAACCCAAAATAATTTACTTATAGTGGGTAGAATCTACCAAAAATTTATGAAAAAGTTTTTTTTTAATCAAAACCGCGTAAACGGCGAATTTCCGCGATATCGCGAAATTTTGCGAGCGTTTTGTCACATGACGTTAGCCGTTTCCGGTTAGCAGTTTTCACAACTGATATTCGGTTATCCTTCTCTAATAACCAATCTACTGTTGCAGTTTTCCTTGATATTAATGCAGCATACGATAATGTTGTTTTATCAGTTTTACAAAATAAACTACAAGCCTTAACAGTCCCATTGAATTTGTCGAATTTCATTATTAATATCCTGACTGAACGCTCTGTTTACATGTTAATAGGAGATCAAGAAGTGTCTCGTCTGGTACGGAGAGGTCTCCCACAGGGTTCTGTGCTTAGTCCCATTCTGTACAATATTTACACATTTGATTTAGACACGTCCTTAGCTAATCATGTTAAGTTTCTTCAATATGCCGATGATTTGTTATTATATTCTTTAAGCCAATCTATTGAACAAGCAAGCTGTGCCATCAATTCTGCTTTATATACTTTGGAGTCATGGTTACATCTTAACGGTTTGGATTTATCCACGTCTAAAAGCGCAGCTGTTTTATTCACCCGGAAGAGAAATATTCCCATAATAAATCTCTTTTATAAGGAAATACCTATTCCAGTTAAAGACAAATTCAGATATCTAGGTATAATACTTGACCGTAAATTAAGTAGTGTTCCTCATTGTGAATATATTGTTAACAAATGTGAAAATCACCTAAACATGCTTAGGTGCCTCTCTGGTGTATGGTAACGAGTTTCAAAGAAAAGGGATGTGCACCCCGCACATCCCTTTTCTTTGAAACTCGTTAACAACGCAATCATCAGAAGCACTCTGGATTATGGATTGTTCGTTCTCGAACCAGGAAGTGCTATGGCTTTTAAAAAATTGGATCGCATCCAGTCCAAGGCACTACGCGTTATTTCGGGTGCCATGAAGTCTAGCCCCATTAACGCACTCCAAGTTGAATGCGGGGAAGCTCCTTTACATCAGAAGCAATTTCTATCTGACAAATATTTGTTCCGGATTCTTCAGATCTCAACTCATCCTCTTATTCCTAAACTGGACTCTTTAGTGTTGCAGATTGAATCTTCAAATTATTGGTCCCATAAACGTGCTCCTTGTTTAGTTGTAAGCTATAAAAAAAATCCTATAACTTGCTTCTCCTATTCATCGTTCCAATAAACTTCCGCTATTTAGCAGTAGCTATGAGAGTTTACAATTTAGTCCCATCATAAAATATAACTGTGTAAGTAAATCAGATCCCAATTGCCATTTAAGTTTTAACCGTTTTCTGGCTGATCACCTAGAGTACCACCATATATTTACGGATGCTGCGAAGCGTTCTCCGACGGGTTGTGTTGGGATTGGTACTTACCATTCTCAATACAACATCGTACAAAAAATAAAACTGCCACCTGAGACTTCTGTTTTTACCGGGGAATGTTTTGGCATTTTAAAAGCCATAGAATATGTTCGTGTTTTAAAGCTTAAAAAAACTTTAATTTTTACTGATTCTCAAAGTGCTCTTCTAGCCATCAATAAAACTCCTTTCGTACTCAAATCGCAGTTGCCAATCATTTATTTAATAAGAGAATTTGCATTCCGAACCATCTCTGAGGGTAATACACTGCAGTTTGTGTGGATTCCGGCCCTTGCTGGAATCCATGGCAATGAAGTGGCTGATACACTCGTCGTTGATGCGGTGCAATGCGGGGACTTAGTTCCTTATACAAACTTTTACTTTGACCTCGAGTCTTTACCAAAGACTTTTCTTCGGAAAACCTGGAAGGAAGCATAGGATATCGGAAGCAAATCGAAAGGTCATTATTTTTCATTTATTCAACCAGACGTTCCGGAAAAACCGTGGTTTGGCAGGGCAAAGTTTGGCAAGATGGAGACCTCCATTCCGATACGGATGAGATTGGGTCATTTGTTTTTACATTGTCATTGGTTTTTACCGGGGAATGTTTTAGCATTTTAAAAGCCATAGAATATGTTCGTGTTTTAAAGCTTAAAAAAACTTTAATTTTTACTGATTCTCAAAGTGCTCTTCTAGCCATCAATAAAACTCCTTTCGTACTCAAATCGCAGTTGCCAATCATTTATTTAATAAGAGAATTTGCATTCCGAACCATCTCTGAGGGTAATACACTGCAGTTTGTGTGGATTCCGGCCCATGCTGGAATCCATGGCAATGAAGTGGCTGATACACTCGTCGTTGATGCGGTGCAATGCGGGGACTTAGTTCCTTATACAAACTTTTACTTTGACCTCGAGTCTTTACCAAAGACTTTTCTTCGGAAAACCTGGAAGGAAGCATAGGATATCGGAAGCAAATCGAAAGGTCATTATTTTTCATTTATTCAACCAGACGTTCCGGAAAAACCGTGGTTTGGCAGGGCAAAGTTTGGCAAGATGGAGACCTCCATTCCGATACGGATGAGATTGGGTCATTTGTTTTTACATTGTCATTGGTTTTTACCGGGGAATGTTTTAGCATTTTAAAAGCCGTAGAATATATTCGTGTTTTAAAGCTTAAAAAAACTTTAATTTTTACTGATTCTCAAAGTGCTCTTCTAGCCATCAATAAATCTCCAATCGTACTCAAATCGCAGTTGCCAATCATTTATTTAATAAGAGAATTTGCGTTCCGAACCATCTCTGAGGGTAATACACTGCAGTTTGTGTGGATTCCGGCCCATGCTGGAATCCATGGCAATGAAGTGGCTGATACACTCGCCGTTGATGCGGTGCAATGCGGGGACTTAGTTCCTTATACAAACTTTTACTTTGACCTCGAGTCTTTACCAAAGACTTTTCTTCGGAAAACCTGGAAGGAAGCTTAGGATATCGGAAGCAAATCGAAAGGTCATTATTTTTCATTTATTCAACCAGACGTTCCGGAAAAACCGTGGTTTGGCAGGGCAAAGTTTGGCAAGATGGAGACCTCCATTCTGATACGGATGAGATTGGGTCATGTCTGCTCTCCAGCCCATCTTGCCAAACTTCATATCATCGATGTCCCCATTTGTCTGTGTGGCACAGACGTAGGTGACTTAGATCACATTTTTTTTCTCCTGTCCCTTATATGATCGTTCATCCTTTCTCAGTAACCTCTTGTCCCTTCGCACTCCTTTTCCTACCTCAATACTTTCTTTACTTTGCACAAATAGCTTTCCTGTATATAAATGTATAGTATCTTTCATTACTTTAAATAATATTTAAGTTGTAATTTTAGTTCATTAAAGTATCACTGTTGTAAATACTGATTCTATAGATTTTATCCCAAATTCCGTGATAACTTACTATAGTTATATTTTCGTTTCCCTAGCTTTGTTTCCTTCATAAAATAAAAATAAAATAAACGTGACACTGGTTGAATGCACAAACCGTGCGAAGCCAAAAGAAAAAAAAAATGTAAGACTACTGCCATCGCACTGGCTTCGGGTGAATCGGGCTAAATAACACAAGATAGATTTATTTCCATGATGGGAACGCTTCCTTCTCGTTTTGATTGACGGCTCTGCAGCCTGACGCATCCGGCAGAACAAATTATGACAACGTGATTGCCGTTTCTGGATATTCGACTAAAATACTTGTCAGTAGTCTTGTGCCTGCTTGGTCATTTTTAAGATCGCTCCGTACCGTACTATACCCGTCTAATTATAGTACTCTTTGGTACTAGTTCATTTCGGACAGTGAACTAGTTCATTCTATTATCTCTATTCGGTCTTCGCTCTCGGTGGTCAGCATCTCATCTCATTCATGCGATTCGGTCGGTCGGTTTCGGTGAGTATCGTCATTCGTCGGCTATTCTCTCTCGTTCTCATTCACAGACATCGAACGTATCTGTTAAACAATCAGTGACTGTTTATCATTTCTCGTTCTCGTTCGCACAAACGATCGTGCGGTTAACAATGTCCGAGATCGAAAATACCTATTAGACCTAATATACCGATTACGAGTCAGCGTTCGGAAACGTTTCTGCTAGTACAGTGCGAAGATACGTTTCCTATTCGTTCATCGTTCATGAACTATACAAGACCACTTGTCAGTGTCATCTCAGTGTCATTTGTCTGTCCTGTCATATTGATTTTGAAATTTGAAGTTTTCCTACCTCACCCCGACGTGCTACTGATTGCAGCACAGTCTAAAATTGGAAAATTCCTTGAAATGGCATCGAAATCGAAAACTTTTGTAACTCCCCTTATTCGTCATGTTACGGTAAATATCTATCAATTTACTGATACTAGCCAGCTAATTTAGATCGATTTTAGTAAAATAATCTGACCTGTCAAACCCCTGTTATGTAAACCTTTTGACATTTTCCGTGATTATTTAATGGATTAAATCATTCTCAAGCATGTGTTACTCGGCTTACAGACCAGGGGTTATGCTCAGGCTGCGCCTGCTCAAAGCTGTGAACCGAAGCTCTCAAAGACGATCCTGCCCAACAAAACGTTTGTTGCTGCCTTTGACAATGGGTCCCCTGTCACTAGAGTGACCGTAGCCTTCAAGTAAGTCCCCATATTTAATTTGAGAGTACTGCTATTTAAAAATATTTTCTCTGTAAAGGAACAGCTATTATCACCATTCTTGGCAAAGTATTCAAAATAACTACCCTGTCTGCAGAATTGATGTTAAGATACATAGATGTTACTACATAATTCTAAATAATTACTTTCCATATACCTAAGAGAAGATTGGTCTATTTTTTATTTATTTAGACTTTGATTAGCATTGATTATTGAGTTCAACAGATCACAGCTAACAATATTTTTTCAGGGCTGGTTCACGTTATGAACCTCAAACTGAACTGGGTATTGCCCATGTGCTCCGATCTGTGGCTGGGCTCAGCACCAAACATGCTAACTCTTTCATAATGGCACGTAAATTGGCACAGATAGGTGCCTCTGTTACTGCCTCTGGTGATCGGGAGTTTGTATACTACACTCTTGAGGTAACATTTTTATTGCTTTTAAAGTATTTGATAAATATTTGGTTTCAGAAGCAGCCCCCTTAACCTGTGTAGTACCTGGGCCCCCCATATGCTTGATGTAGAACTAAACCACTAATAGCTGTATTGCTATAATAATATTTAAGCATTGTAATATACCAATTAAGTGCTATATTTATTTAATGATGAGCCTTGCCAAACATAAAATTGTACTTAAGAAATTCAACTGCTCCTAATTTACGAATCTTTAAAAACATGTTTGATCCCTTACAGACTACCCAAGAAAATGTGGATGAAGCCGTGTCTATCCTGAACAACATGGTCAGTGCCCAGGAGTTCAGACCATGGGAACTGACAGACAATGTGCCTCGCCTCCAGTTCGACATTGCTTCACTTCCCCCTCAGGTAATAATTATGATTTTGCTAATACGCTTATTGCTGTTGCTATTACGAGGGCTGCACTAAAAGTATCGGGAATGGAATATTTTCACTGTTCCTGTCATATTAAAATCTTTTTAATTGATAACTCCTTGGTTTTAAAAATCGAATATCATTTATTTATTTAAAAAAAGATTCTCGGTCTTGTCACAAGGTTTTGTCAACCTTGTTTAGTTGTTGAGAAAATGGAATTGACTCGAGAAAATTCAAGAGCGATGATTCATTATGACTTTCGAAGTGGTTTAACACAAAAGCAGTGTGTTGACCGGATGATTTCTGCAGTTTGTGATGAAGCCCCATCCAAAACCACAATTTATCGCTGGTTTGCTGAATTTCAATGTGGACGTGTCAAGCTCAGTGATGATCCCCGTCAAGGTCGTCTAAAAACTCCAGTCACCCAAGAAAACGTTGATGCTGTGCGTAAGCTGATTGAGGAAGATCGACATGTGACATACCGCGAAATTCAACTTTAGACATTAGGTGTAAAAAAGTTGTTTTCCCGATGGATACGTGTGACAATGGGTGAGCCACATATGTTGAATGTTGTACATCAAAATATGCAGGGTCTGTCCGGCAAAGAGTTAGAGTTAAGTTTATTTATGGAGAACTATGATGTTCACGTGTTATGTTTGACTGAACACTGTGTAACGAGTTTTTTTACACCGTTACATGTATTGATGATTGTAGTCGATTTCGGAACGATTTCTTAATTTTATTTTTTTTATCTGTGATACATTTCGTATGACATTTTTGGACGTCAAAATTGGACAGGTCACTTTGGCGATCTTTGTTGGTCAATGTGACATGTCTCTTGATTTTTCCTGAATGGAATCGTAACTAATCTAGTTTATTGTGGCGCTTTAATGCCCTAATCCTAAACCAAAGGACCCGTGGAATGGTCCCGGTGGATATTTCGATCCGATTTTTGGTAAGTTGCTCTTTTCGAGAGAAAATTTCCTTCGACGATGGCGGTTCGTTTGTGACCATCTTACGGTTTTTCGCAGGTTTCCTCGTCGCCTCCCTACGTCTCTTATACCAAATATCTTCACGGTACACCGAGGGAGACGCGAGTTTATATACCTGGAATAAGCGGTAAGTTTTTCGTTGGTCGATGCGTCCCCGCGTGTCCGAGTTCGGAGTGAAAACACATCTCAGAGTTCCTTTTTGTCCACAGCCTACAATTGTGGGTGCTTATTCCACCTTTACTTCAAATAAATTTCTACTGGCCTTCCACGGGGGCTGATTACCTGAGAGGTACCACCTTCCGGCTCTCGGGGTCAAGTTTCAAGTTACATATTTTTTATATCTTTTTTTTTCCTATAGAACATAACAGCCTTCAGCTGCGAATTTAAAGATGCAATGATGATATAGCAAGTAAACTTTATATTAATATAATAGTATACATTAGGCTAAAGGTACAATAAACTGGGAACGTTCAAGGTAGTGAGTCTTTTAATCACCATTGACATCCACAGGCCCCCAACCTAAGATTAATGGTCCAATCTCTCCAACTTTATTTATCTGGCTATCTATTAATAGTGTGTCGCTCCACGGCGCCCGAAATTTAATTTCTTACAATAACATACTTTTTTTTAGGAGATCACACACACACACACGCACACACCTATTCTTTTAATTTTTAATATTACATTTGGCTTCCCAATTAGGGACCGTATTATCCATTAAATTTTTATTATTACATTTGTCGCTCAAGCGAACAGGGACTTGAATTTAGCTTACTTATTTTGTTATTGATTCATTGCATCTTGATATTTTGTAGTAACACATTATTGTATAATGTTGTAATTTAAAACTTAAATTCTTTGGATGTTTGCTTTTAAGTAAACAGTATTTTCTACTAACATTATTGTACTTTGTACTATTGTGTATGTTTAATGTTTATGGTTACAGCATTACTTCTTCTTTTTCTTACAAAACCAACATTTTGTATGGTAAGACAGTTTGTTTTATGTAAGTGTCTCAACAGTGTAAATTAAGTGCGGTGAAACTTTGTTTCATATTTATTCTAAAGCAAACTTTAGTTTAACTAAGTAATCTTACTTTTAGTAACTTGAATTGATCTTGTAAATTGTTACTGCATTTTTTAACCTTGAAATTTTCATCAAAACAAACTTTGAACATATCTTTTTAACCTCAAGTATTTTACAACTTTGGAAGTTTTTGTTTCATATTTAATCTTAAGTAAACTTTGGTTTAACTTGGTAACCTTACTTTAAGTAGTTTAAACTTATCCTGTAAATTATTATTGCATCTTTTTACTTGATAGTTTCATCAAAACAAAAAACTTAGAAAATATTTTACACTTACCCTCAAATATTTCATTTTTTTTTAATTTACATCTTGCTTTGCTCATCAATTTTCGTTTAGTTTATTCATGATGGCTAATGAAGACCAGTCTTTTCCGCCTATTGCTAAAGACCACATAGAATCTGATGGTGCTTGCATAGATCCTAATGTTGCACAAACTGCTCCGGACATGATTAATTTGACAGAAGTACCACACCCTTTTGATCATAATGAAAGGATTGCACACTCTTCCTCAGCTTTTGCTTTGCACGCTCTGCCTTCGTTTAATTCTATGAATGTTTTGGTTAATGATCATATTAAGAAGAACTTGCCATCTGCAATTAAGTTGCCTGATTTGAAAAAGAGTAGAATTAAATTCGATGGGAAATCTTGTGTTAGGGAATTTATTACTGAAGTTGAAGAATACTTTTTATACAAAAATTTTGACGAAATTTTGTTGGTTGGTTCATTCACGGATTTGCTTAGTGGTATTGCTCTGAAATGGTTCCGCACAGTTCGTTTTCGTATTCCATCCTGGCGTGAGCTTAAGCTTGCTTTGCTTAAACGTTTTGACAGGCCGGACTTCGACTATTTTTTGGAACATGATCTTCGTACAAGGAAACAAAAGAGTTCTGAATCTCTTCCAGACTTTATTACAGAAATACTGGACATGGCTAGTCGTCTTTCTTCGCCATTGTTTGATGCGGTTTTGGTTACTATTATTAAACATAACATGCTACCTATTTACACACCTTTTATATTTGGTAAACCTATAGATTCTGTGGAACAATTTCTTGTTCTTGCAAAAGAGCTTGAAGTTTTTGTAAGTCATAAAACTTTTAAAACTGAAAAACCTACTGTTAAGTCTAATGCGGTTTTATCCTGTTTAAAGTGCAAAAGAGATGGACATCATTATAAGCATTGTACTTCCATACCTGGCGTAATTTGTTTTAATTGTCAAAAGGTTGGAGTTACATCTAAGAGTTGTGATGTTTGTAACGTAAAGAAAAGCTCTAGCGAGTCAAAAAACTGATTAGGTCGCATCGAGCCCCTGTTGTTACTGACATAACCGCGAGCGTCTCGATGAAAGAAAATTTTGCTAAATATCACAAACCTGACGATGCTACTCGTGACAGAGATTTTGCGAATTGGTTAGATTACTTAAAGACATTTTTCAAAATTTATAGATCAGCTCCTGTTTTATTTGTTAAAGATAACGATACTAGACCTTATTTACAATTTTCCGTAGATAACCATACTTTTTCTGGTTTATTAGATAGTGGCTCAAATAGTTGTATTCCAATAGTCATAGACAATTCTTGCAGTTAGGTTATAAAATAAATTCTGTTTCTAGCTCTGCTTATACGGCCGATGGTTCTTCACAAAGAATTATTGGTACCATTGAATTACCTGTTACTTGTGATAATTTAACTAAAAATATTAATTTTCAAATTATACCTTCTTTCCAACCTGATTTCATTTTAGGATTTGATTTTTGGTTAAAATTCGATTTGGCTAAGGATTTATGGAAAAATATAACTTATGCTCGATGCAATACAGTTCAAGTTTGTTCAGTCACCTCTGTTAGTGAACTTTCTCCTGCTGAGAAACAAAAATTAAATGATACTGTTTCACTCTTTGAAGATATTTCTTATGAAAAGAGAGGCTTAGGTCTTACTCATCTTGTTCAACATAAAATTAATGTTACTAGCGAACCTTTTAAACAACGATATTGGCCTTTAAGTCCTGCAAAGCAGAAGGAACTTTTTGATGAAGTAGAAGTCTTATTAAAGGAAGGAATCATCCAACCTTCTAAATCGCCTTGGTGTTCACCAGTCTTAGCTGTGGAAAAGAGGGATGGCAGTACCAGATTGTGTTTGGATTCAAGACGTTTAAATTCAGTAACTGTAAAAGATTCTTACCCTCTTCCTTATACCTCTAGAATTTTAGATAACCTTGGGGGAGCTAAATTTATTAGTACCATTGACCTTTCTAAAGCATTTTTGCAAATAGCCCTGGAAGAATCTTCTCGAGAAAAGACTGCTTTTGTAGTTCCGGGAAAAGGACTTTTCGAGTTTGTCCGTATGCCCTTCGGTCTAAACAACGCACCTGCTGAACTGCAGAGACTTGTAGATAAACTTTTTGGACCTGAATTCGATAATACTGTGTTTTGTTATTTAGATGATTTAATTTGCGTAAATTCGGATTTTAATTTACATATAGAGTATCTACATAAAATTTACAGTATACTGAAAGATGTTGGTTTGACAGTTAATTTGAAAAAGTGTAATTTTTGTAAAGATAGACTCCGCTATCTTGGTTATATAGTTGATAGTAATGGTTTGCATACTGATCCTTCTAAATTAGATACCATTAAAAGTTTCCCACGTCCTGAATCTGTTAAACAGCTTCGTAGTTTTCTAGGTTTATGCTCATACTATCGTAGATTCATTTGTAAATTTGCTGATATTGCCTCTCCTCTGACTAAATTAACGGCGGGAAGTAAAAATTCTAAGAAACCACTTTGTTGGAATGATGAAGCTGAGATTGCATTTGATGAGTTGAAGCAAGCGTTAATTACTGCTCCGGTTTTGCAATGCCCTAATTTTGAAAAACCTTTCTTTTTACATTGTGATGCCAGTTCTGTTGGCATTGGTAGTGTTTTGAGTCAAGAGGATGATAATGGAGATCAACATCCTATTGCGTTCTATTCTAGATCACTCAATAAATGTGAACGCAATTATAGTACTACAGAACGTGAATTACTTGCTATTTTAGCTTCAATAGAACATTTTAGACCTTATATTGAAGGAATGAAGTTTACAGTAATAACTGATCATGCTAGTTTAAAGTGGCTTTTAGGTCTTAGCAATCCTAGTGGACGCTTAGCGCGTTGGGCTGCTAGAATTTCTCAATTTACTTTTGATATAGTTCATAAAAAAGGTTCTTTACATTTAGTCCCAGACGCTTTGTCTCGTATTGAAATAGCTGCTATAGGAATCTCTGAAAATAATTTAGTCTTACCCGATGATGATATTTATGATCCTTGGTATAAAAAAGTATTTATTAATTGTCAAAAGTCTCCTTGCAGATATAAGAACTTTAGAGTAGAAAATAAAGCCTTATATAGGTTTTGTAAAAGTAAGTTTGATCCTAATAGTAATCTTAATTGGAAGATAGTTATTCCTAAAGAACACATATTAGATACAATTCGTTCTAATCATGATGATATTAATTCTGGACACTTAGGTATTCATAAAACTTTAAATAAATTAAAACAACACTATTTTTGGAAAGGGATGTTTAATGATGTTCAAAAATATATTCTTGCTTGTGATACTTGTAAAGCTTATAAACATACCACTCAACCTCCTTTTGGTATTATGGTTAACCCTAAAAAAGTTGATCGTCCTATGTTGATGCTTTCAGTAGACATTATAGGTATATTGCCTAAATCTTATTCTGGACATAAATATATTCTTTCAGTTGTTGATGTTTTCACTAAATACTGCTGGATTTTTCCTATGATAAATGCTACTACTAGAGTAATAAATAAACTTTTTGAAAAAGAAATATTTCTTAAATTTGGTTGTCCCAAAATAATTGTTTGTGATAATGGTACACAATTCACTTCTAAACATTTTGTAGAGTTTTTGAAGGGTTTTAACATTAATAAAATATTTTATAATACTTTATACACGCCTCAAAATAATACTGTTGAGAGATATAATAAAACTGTTGAAGCTTGCATAGCTTGTTTTGTCAAAGATGATCATAGAACTTGGTCTAAATATTTACCTAATATTCAACTAGCTTTGAATAATAGTGTTAATCTGGCCACAGATTTCACACCTAATTTTTTGATGTTTGGTAGAGAACTTATTTTTGATGCTTCTTTACATCGTTTTAGTAATTCTATCGATAACATAGATGAACTGGAAATTTCCAATAGAGTTCACTATGCCGATTCTCTCAATTCACTTAGTAATATTTTTGTTAAAGTACAAACTCATTTATTAAAAGCTTATCAGCGTAATGCTCGCTATTATAACAAAGGTCGCAAAGTCATTTCTTTTGATGTGGGTGATGTCGTGTGGAGAAGAAGTTTCGTTCAATCTCATGCACCTAATTATTTTTCGGCAAAACTTGCTCCTAAGTTTATTAAATGTAAAATTATTGAAAAGATTTCTGATAATGTTTATATTCTGAAAGACCTTAATAAGGGAACGACTGGTCGTTATCATGTTAAGGATATAATTAAATTTTAATTTGGTTTCTCATTGTTAATCTTGTTTTTGATGATTTTGATTGAAGGCCATTTTTGATAGTGTGATGCACATTGGGATTGATGATAGGTTATCGATGGTTTGAATGAAGATGTATGTTAGGTAACTTCTTATAAAATTTATTAAATCTTGATTTAACATTCAAAATTACAACTTAGGACATTTTTATAAACTTCTTCAACCCACACACATACATTTTCCATATCGAAAGATCTTATTATTATATTTTTTTAAACAGTCTTGTATGCAATTTTCTGTGTAAAATTTTGCATGCAATTCCTGAATTGGTGCCTACTACCTTTGTACGTTTTGTTTACACTTGTAGAGGTTTACCTATTTTTTTATCATTGTGCTCCTATAGTGACTCTGTCACCCGGAATATTTCGTGGTGCACTTAGGAAGAACACAGTGATTTTTTTTGTTTGTGCCCGGAAAGTTGGTGGAGTTGAGCCGATCACAACATTTTTTTTGTTTGTGCCCGGAAAGTTGGTGGAGTTGAGCCGATCACAACATTTATTTTTGTTTGTGCCCGGTAAGTTGGTGGAGTTGAGCCGATCACAACATCTTTTTTCTTTGCATCTTTAGAGATGTGAAGGTTCCTATACTGTTTCTCACAGTTATAATTTGTTCCTGCTAGTCAGTGGCGATGGTGCCTAACTGCACTCATATAGAATTTTTTGGATTAATCTCGTTAAACAGCGGCCTTTGCGCTTAACTGTACTCGAATTAATATTCTTTTTATCCTGTTACATTAAACATATACTTGCTAGTCGGCGGCTATGGTGCCTAACCGAACTCTTATTAGTATTTTTTTGTTTGTTTGTAAAGCTTTATACTTGCTAGTCGGCGGCTATAGTGCCTAACCGTATTTGTATTGGTATTTTTTTTGTGTCTTTTTAGAATTTTATACTTGTTAGTCGGTGGCGATGGTGCCCAACCGCACTCAATTGGGTATAGTTCTGTTGTATTGTTTTACAGTGTTAAGCGACTGCTGCACTTAACTGATTCTATAGTAGAACTCGGATTTAACTTGTTAGTCAGTGGCGAAGGTGCTTAACTGTACTCTTGTGGTTCTTTTGACATTATGGGTCGGTTGTGCTAGTATTTAGTCTGCACCTGTAAGTGTTGATTGTATACACGCTGTTTATATTTCCTGTTTTTTTGGGAAACTGTTCGTTTTACCTTGATCGTTGTTTTTTTGGCATAAAAGAAATTGCTTTCTTTTATTTTTTTTCGGGGAGGGATGTAATGTAACGAGTTTTTTTACACCGTTACATGTATTGATGATTGTAGTCGATTTCGGAACGATTTCTTAATTTTATTTTTTTTATCTGTGATACATTTCGTATGACATTTTTGGACGTCAAAATTGGACAGGTCACTTTGGCGATCTTTGTTGGTCAATGTGACATGTCTCTTGATTTTTCCTGAATGGAATCGTAACTAATCTAGTTTATTGTGGCGCTTTAATGCCCTAATCCTAAACCAAAGGACCCGTGGAATGGTCCCGGTGGATATTTCGATCCGATTTTTGGTAAGTTGCTCTTTTCGAGAGAAAATTTCCTTCGACGATGGCGGTTCGTTTGTGACCATCTTACGGTTTTTCGCAGGTTTCCTCGTCGCCTCCCTACGTCTCTTATACCAAATATCTTCACGGTACACCGAGGGAGACGCGAGTTTATATACCTGGAATAAGCGGTAAGTTTTTCGTTGGTCGATGCGTCCCCGCGTGTCCGAGTTCGGAGTGAAAACACATCTCAGAGTTCCTTTTTGTCCACAGCCTACAATTGTGGGTGCTTATTCCACCTTTACTTCAAATAAATTTCTACTGGCCTTCCACGGGGGCTGATTACCTGAGAGGTACCACCTTCCGGCTCTCGGGGTCAAGCTTCAAGTTACATATTTTTTATATCTTTTTTTTTCCTATAGAACATAACAGCCTTCAGCTGCGAATTTAAAGATGCAATGATGATATAGCAAGTAAACTTTATATTAATATAATAGTATACATTAGGCTAAAGGTACAATAAACTGGGAACGTTCAAGGTAGTGAGTCTTTTAATCACCATTGACATCCACAGGCCCCCATCCTAAGATTAATGGTACAATCTCTCCAACTTTATTTATCTGGCTATCTATTAATAGTGTGTCGCTCCACGGCGCCCGAAATTTAATTTCTTACAATAACATACTTTTTTTTAGGAGATCACACACACACACACACCTATTCTTTTAATTTTTAATATTACATTTGGCTTCCCAATTAGGGACCGTATTATCCATTAAATTTTTATTATTACAACTGGTTGAAGGAACATGAAGTAGTGTTTATCGATGATGATAATTTTACCGTACAAAGTGCGTTTGTGAGAAAAAGTGCTATTCGCGGTGGTTCTTTAGTTCTTGTTTCAAACAAGTTGAAATGTAAACAACGTTTAGATTTAGTTAATCTTTCTATCGAGCGCACTATTGAGTTGTCTTGTGTTGAACTAGAGCAATTCGTTGTAATCTGCGTTTATCGACCCCCTTCTGGTGATTTTATTAGTTTTTAATCGGTAATGGAGGATTCTCTGAATAGGTTAAAATCAAGTAATAAGAGTATAATTTTATGTGGAGATTTGAATATTAATATTTTAGATTGTAACGAGTTTTTTTACACCGTTACATGTATTGATGATTGTAGTTGATTTCGGAACGATTTCTTAATTGTATTTTTTATCTGTGATACATTTCGTATGACATTTTGGACGTCAAGGTTTGACGAGTCACTTTTGCGATCTTTGTTGGTGAAGGTGACAGGTCTCTTGATTTTTCCTGAATGGAATCGTAACTAATCTAGTTTATAGTGGCGCTTTAATGCCCTTATCCTAAACCAAAGGACCCGTGGAATGGTCCCGGTGGATATTTCTAACGGATTTTTGGTAAGTTGAACTCTTTTCGAGAGAAAATTTCCTTCGACGATGGCGGTTCGTTTGTGACCATCTTACGGTTTTTCGCAGGTTTCCTCGTCGCCTCCCTACGTCTTTTGATACCAAATATCTTCACGGTACACCGAGGGAGACGCGAGTTTATATACCTGGAATAAGCGGTAAGTTTTTCGTTGGTCGATGCGTCCCCGCGTGTCCGAGTTCGGAGTGAAATCACATCTCAGAGTTCCTTTTTGTCCACAGCCTACAATTGTGGGTGCTTATTCCACCTTTACGTCATTCAACCGGGAAATTTCTTCTGGCCTTCCACGGGGGCTGATTACCTGAGAGGTACCACCTTCCGGCTCTCGGGGTCATCTTCAGTTACATATTTTTTTTCTTTATAACATAACAGCCTTCAGCTGCGAATTTAAAGTTACAAAGATGCAATGATGATATAGCAACTAAAATTTATATTAATATAATTGTATTCATTAAGCTAAAGGTATACAATAAACTGGGAACGTTCAAGGTAGTGAGACTTTTAATCACCATTGACATCCACAGGCCCCCATCCTAAGATTAATGGTTCAATCTCTCCAACTTTATCTGGCTATCTATTAATAGTGTGTCGCTCCACGGCGCCCGAAATTTAATATCTTACATTATAATACTTTTTTAGGAGATCACACACTCAGAAACACACACACCTATTCTTTTAAATTTTTAATATTACATTTGGCTTCCCAATTAGGGACCGTATTATTCGTTAAATTTTTATTATTACAAGATGTTACTCCATTAAGTATTAGACATCTCAATCTGTTTAGGTCTTATAATTTGATTAACTTGTTTTTTGAACCAACTAGGATCACGGCATCTTCATCAACTTGTCTTGATAATATATTTAGTAATTGTGATGCCAAAAATAAATTAGTGTTAAGTGACTTAACGTCCGACCACTGTGGTTTATTAGCTAGCTTCCCCATGACATTACATAAAAAACCGTATAAACTTGAATGCAGGCCTTATACAGCTAGTCGTTGTAAAAAGTTTAAAAATAATATAGCTCATAGAATTACACCATCGTTAGTAGAACACGAGAATCCTAACGAAATTTACGGAGCCCTTTTTGATGTTGTGCAAAAAGAATACCAGTCTATTTTCAAGACCAAAACCATTAACATTAATGGCACTTCCGTTGGCTTCAACCAATGGGCTACTCCAGGTATTTATAAAAGTAGAGCGAGACTATACGAATTGTATGGTTTGAAAAAATACAGGTTTGATGCTCCTTTCCTAGAGTATGTAAAAAAATATTCAAAATTATTTATAAAGATTTGTGCTATTGCTAAATCAAAATTCTAAAGTGATTCAATTAAAAGTTCCAATAATAAAGTAAAAACCACTTGGAAAATTATTAACAATGAAACGGGTAAGTCGGTTAAACAAGAAAATCAACTTGAGATTATGGTCGATAACAAATTAGTTAGTAAGGCAGCTGACGTAGCTGAGGCATTTAATGAGTTTTTTGCCAACATACCTATAACTACGACTTGCTCCTTAAATTCGCCCCCGTCTAAAGCTGAGAACCTTTTGAATAGTAGTGTGCAAAAATGTACTCGCTTATTTAGCTTCGAACATGTAACGCCTAGTGATGTAATTAACGTCTTTAACACTCTTTAAGTCTAAAAACACTGGTGATTACTGGGGCATCTCCATTAAACTTTTAAGTAATATAATAGACATTGTAGCCCCCTATCTAGCTATTACTTTTAATAGATGTGTTGATCTAGGAACTTTTCCTGACCTCATGAAGAGTAGTAAAGTCATACCATTATTTAAATCTGGTAATAAAAATATCATTAGCAATTTTAGGCCTATTTCTATCTTACCAGCATTTAGCAAAATATTTGAAAAGTTAATACTTAATCAGTTGCTAAGACATTTTAACTTAAATAGCCTACTTCATAATGAACAATATGGCTTTACAAAAGGACGTTCGACTACAGATGCGGGTGTTGCTCTGCTGAAACACATATTTAATGCATGGGAGAAATCGCAAAATGCTATTGGAGTTTTCTGTGATCTCTCTAAAGCCTTTGATTGCGTGCGCCATGACACGCTTTTGCGTAAACTACGTCATTACGGTGTCCAAAACGAAGCTCTCAACGTAATACATTCTTATTTACATAATAGATTCCAATGTGTAGATGTCGATGGTGTAAAATCTTCAGAGCTACCAGTTCAGTTAGGTGTACCTCAAGGCTCGATACTGGGTCCATTCTTGTTCTTAGTGTATATCAATGATTTACCGTTCTATTTAAATGATATCTGTGACGTTGTACTGTTTGCAGATGATACCTCTCTTATTTTTAAAGTAGACAGGAATAGACAAGATTTTGACGACGTAAACCGTGCACTCTCAATGGTTACAGATTTGCTTTACGTCAAATAATCTAGTTCTCAATGCCAAGAAAACGAAATGTGTGAAGTTCGCCTTACCGAATGTTTGAAATCTAGGACCCAACATCGTCTTAGATAAAGAGCTGCTTGAAACTGTAGACTCGGCGGTTTTTCTGGGCATAACGGTAGATGCCAAACTTCAGTGGGGCCCACATATCTCAAGCTTAGCGGGGAGGCTCAGTTCAGCCGCCTACGCCGTCAGGAAAGTAAGACAATACTCTGACGTTGATACAGCTCGCTTAGTCTATTTTAGTTATTTCCACAGCGTTATGTCCTACGGTATTCTGCTGTGGGGCAAAGCCGCTGATATTAAAAATATATTCGTCTTTCAAAAACGAGCTGTCCGAGCAATTTATCAGCTAGGAGCCAGAGTTTCTCTTAGAGATTTTTTTTAAGATATTGGTATTCTCACGGTGGCATCTCAATTCATCTTCGCCAACATCTTATATATTAGGAAAAATATACACTTATACACTAAAAACAGTGATTTTCACAATGTTAACACCAGAAATAAGAACAAACACGTGCTCCCTTTCACCGGCTTCATAAGGTCCATAACTCATTTGTTGGGCTTGGTATAACCTTTTATAACAAGTTGCCCTCTTCTTTACTAGATTTACCTTTTAATGCGTTTAAGGCCCAAGTAAAATCCAACCTTTGTTCAAAGGCATATTATTCCATTAACGACTACTTAAACGATAAGAACTGTTGGTCGCTGTGATTAACTCAATACAATGTTCGTGTTCTTTCTCCAGAATCAGCTTACTAACTGACAGGGTATATGAGTTCATATAACCTTTTATAACAAGTTGCCCTCTTCTTTACTAGATTTACCTTTTAATGCGTTTAAGGCCCAAGTAAAATCCAACCTTTGTTCAAAGGCATATTATTCCATTAACGACTACTTAAACGATAAGAACTGTTGGTCGCTGTGATTAACTCAAGACAATGTTCGTGTTCTTTCTCCAGAATCAGCTTACTAACTGACAGGGTATATGAGTTCATATATTTTTTTATTTTTTTATTTGACGGTTTAAGTCAATTATTTTGTTGTCTTCATTTATTATTGACATGATCTACTCATTACAATGTTTTTAATGAGCTGTATTCCAATATATGGTTAGCTAGCGACCTCGACAATTGATAATATTATTCTTGCTTGAGCAACCAACAGCAGGTTCGTCATGCTCCCTTAGATGTCACTGCTTGCGGTAGCGTCGGGGGTCGGGTTTCCTCCTTCCCTCAAATATGGCGAGGGGGGTAATGGCTGACCTTTGCGTTATGCTCGTGAACGGGTGCTGCTTGTGGTGACTGGTCGTCTTGCTGTCTTTGGTGTTATCATTGTTACAGTAATTGTTCTGTTGATTTATTTTACTTTGATGGTCCTAGTTTATCATTTATTTATTTTATTTGTTTGTATAATAATTCCAGTATTGCATATGTAAGCTGCCATGCCCTTTAGGCCTGGAGGCTTTTATTTATGTATTTGTGTTATTTACATGCAATTTTTTTTCTTTTTTTTGTCATTGGCGTTTCGGTAATTACTTGCAATTGTTTAGAATCAAGTTCTTCTAACCGAACAGACAGCTGTGCTGCTGGGGAGTTTGTTGCGCCACTTCTTCTTCCCAGCTAAAGCACTAGGAAGTGGTGAAGGGCGGGCTTTTTGGGGGACTGTCTTATGTAATTTTGACGTTCGAAAAGTGCTGATTCTCAGCCTAATTTGAATAAATGACTTTTGATTTTGATACCGCATTCGCTCTGTGAAGAGCTTAAAGCAGCTCGCGTTACTTGGTGGATCAGAACTCTCGAAAGATTCCACGCAGGATCCTCAAATGCTGTATACAACATCGTATCAGGTGACGAATCCTGGATATACGCGTACGAACCCGAAACAAAAAACCAGTCACCAGTTTGGGTGTTCGAAAATGAGTTAAAGCCAACAAAAATTGTTCGTTCAAAGAGTGTTGCAAAAAAAATGGTGGCCACGTTTGTCTCCAAAACCGGCCATGTTACGACTATTCCTCTTGAGGGACAAAGAACGGTTAATGCAGAATGGTATGCTAGCATTTGTTTGCCACAGGTCGCTTCTGAACTCCGTAAAGAGAACTGCAACCGCCGCATCATCCTCCATCACGACAATGCGAGTTCTCACACCGCACACAGAACAAAAGAGTTTTTAGGGCAAGAAAACATAGAATTATTAGACCATCCGCCGTACAGCCCCGACCTAAGCCCTAATGATTTCTATACTTTCCCTAAAATAAGAATAAATTGCGTGGACAGAGATTTTCATCACCTGAAGAAGCTGTGGACGCCTACAAAACGGCCATTTAGGAGACCCCAACTTCTGGAATGGAATGGAATGGTTGCTTCAATGATTGGTTCCATCGTATGAAATAATGTGTCAAATTTCGCGGAGAATACTTCGAAAAGCAATAAATACATTTTTAAATAGTAATGTTGTGTCACTTCCTTGACTCCCGAAATTTTCAGTGCTGCCCTCGTATGCAGTCTGATGGCGATGTGTTGGAAGGTTGGCATTATTTTACAAACAAGGATTATATTCCTAATTAATATAATTCATGAAAGCTATTTTGACAATTTATAATGGTTTTGTTTGAATCACATATTATGCTTCACAGTAGCCAGACTGTTTATGCAGTATCTTGCAGTATAATATTATGACATTGAATGAATATCTTAAGAATATTACATACATTACTTACTTGTTATATACTGTGATATGTTTATGTATATGTTTTTTTTTACTAGCCTACACTGTGCCACCCCTTGGCAAAGGCCTCCCTCCACTCCTTCCATCTTTCGCAAAGAAAAGAGATATGAGAAGATAAAAGATTTATGTTATTTATTATTACTTTAACAAATGTTCTGCATCCAGCGGGCCAATTCCCGTAATTAAAAACGCCCATATTACGTAAAATAAAAACAATGTTATTATTCTGCATAGATCCGTGCAGTCGATCTGCTCCACAAGGCCGCTTACCGCCGCGGCTTGGGTAACTCGCTCTTCATCTCACCCAAGAGGATTGGCAAGATTTCTTCCGAGTCTTTGCAGCACTATGCCTGCAACTTGTTATCTGCGGCTGGCTGCGCTGTTGCCGTCGTTGGAGATACTCAGGTAAACTAAGAGTCTTTGCAACGATTCGCCTTTTTGACATTAAGTTAGCAAGAAAAGCTGATTTTGACTATTTTGATAAAATGGCACAATGTACACACACAGCTTCATGAACTAGGTACCCCAGCTAAAGACATGCAAGTTCAAATCTGATAAAGCTGTATAACAGTTTTATGATATGTATATAGACAAGCAACATACACAAGAACATGTAAGTATTGTTATTATCTGTCTAATTCGGGATGATGACAATTTTTTTATTATTACAAAAAAAAAAGTTTATTTCCAAATAGTGCAAATAGTATTACAAAAAGTGTAAAGCTTAAAAAACTGCCAAGTTATAAACGTTTTAAAGTAAGTGTTAGACTAGGACAGCACTATCGTAGAAGTGACGTCACGACTACGTAACTTCATACTAGCGCCGTACATTGTCCGTACCGCGCGACAAGGACAGGAATAATCTCTTCCAAAAATGTTTAAAGCGTGTATCTTTTTAATTTTTACATCGATTTAACAGATTTTTTCGATTATCTCATTTTTACTATGCCTTCTTTGAAATTACATTATTTTTACGAACAGTTTTAATAGTAGTCGTCATCCCAATTAGATTGTTGGTTTTAAGTTTACTTGTCGAAGATGTGATTGAGGATTCAATTTCCAGAAAAAAAATTCACATTATAAACTTTATTTTTTTAAATGTATGGTCTTCTTTTCTACTATTAAAAAAGATTTAATATAGTTTGCAATATTTATTACAAAAAAAATATTAACTTATAGTTTTTTTTTGCAAAGGATATACATTTTATTTTTCGAATTAGTAATAACTTGTTTAAAATCGTAGTCGTTAACTTGACAAATTTTACTTTATATTTGAATCAGGTAATAAAGTTAATGCAATTCAACTAACAACAACCGTCACTTAGACAGAGACCGAATGATAAAGTAGAACGAACAATAGTTTATTAGTAATTCATCGAAGCGCAACAAGCTCGCTGGCTAGTTAGTCAAAACGGCCGGTTTTTAATGGCGACGTGGATTCGAACCAACGCATCGCTAGTTCGAATCCACGTTAAGCTGTGAAAGTATTCAAAATCAAAGTATTTTATTTCACATAAACATGGTTCCAATTGGTCGTTTCCTATTGACAAGAGCCAAGAAACTCCACGGTCTTTTTGTTTTGAATATTTGATGCTTAATAAATAGACAATGATCTATAAATCTACAAGAACGTTGTACATTCTCACATTCACAAAACATAAAAAAAAAACTAAAAAGAAAAATAATAAAATAAAATTTAAACCAAATGACAGGATTGCCATTTTACTAACTGTAACCAATTCGAATTAAACTGCTGTTCACAAAAAACCACTAACAAATAGTTGAAATTAGAATTGAAGGTGTATGAGTTTAATTATTTAGGAGATTATGTCAAAGAGGTATGTAATAAATAAATATTTATACATCGGCTGCTAAATACATCAGCTGCTGATCCCCACAGCAGAACGCCATAAGACATAATACTGTGGAAATGAGCAAAGTATTTAGACTACTTTGCTTTTTGCCTAGCTGTGGCGGTCAACTTCCTTATTTTTCTTACTGCATATGCAGCTGAACTTAATAAACCTGAAAGAGTTCCAATGGGACGCTCGCCCGATTGCAATTTTGAATCTAAATTAATTCCTAGAAATACAGTTTCCGTAATACTATCTAGTTTCTTAACATCACGTTTTAAATTTAGGACCTACTTAGGGTATATTTGGTAATGAGAAGAGAGGTAGGTCATTAATATAAACTATAAATAAGAAAGGGCCAAGAATTAAACCTTGTGGCACGCCCATCTTAACTATGGACCATGAGCACGTCGTCCCCTTAACGTTCACTTTTTGCTGCCTGTTTAATATACAATAAGAAAGAACAAGATTAGCGGCTTGTCCACGAATTCCGTAGTGGTGTCATTTAAAGATCGGTGTATTGTGGTCAACGCAGTCAAACGCTTTTGAGAGGTAACAGAAAATGCCAATTGTATCCTGGGACTTCTCCCAGGATTCTAAAATGTGACTGTTGAGTTTTACTCCCGCGTCAGTCGTCAACCTACCTTTCGTGAAACCAAACTGGGGACTATTCCCATTTGAGTTAAAATGTGACATCATCTGGTCTATCATAATTTTTTTACTCAATGCTGGTACCACATACACACATCAACAGAATCTAGGGATATTTTATATTTCATCAAATATCTATTAATCTATGAAGAATTTTCTGATATAGTAAATGGAAGAATGATAGGTTATTTTAAGGTTTCTAATAGTAATTAATAATATTTCGTGATTCTTTTGTTTTAAATAAAAATAAATATTTTTAAAATCGCCGTAGAAAATTAGTATGATAAAAAACTTCTTTTCTTCTTATATAACTATTAATTTTAATAAAAATTTAAAAACTACATCGAAAATGGTCGCAATAAATAGAACAGAGCTGCCCAATATCTTATAATTTCTTGATCAATTTTGTTATTCCTGCTGGCCCCTAGTAGCGTCTCAATGGACTAAAACATTTTGAAGCTGACAAAAACCACAATATTTAGCTGACTGATGATGATGAAAAGAATTGCCTAACTCCTTCCGAGGCAGGTAAACAAAGTCCGCGATCTTAAAGAATCCTACACTACCACACATCATTATATAATTTATGCCTTTGTAGAAAAACTGCTGATACTATTCTCTAATCCACATAATTTATTTTGTGTTTAGCTTTCCGGAAAACTTACTTAACTATCTTATAAAAAGAAATATGAATCTTCCTCTCAGCGATAAATGTGACGATTGTTAACACAATAATTGTATATATTACAGGAAAGAGCCAAATTGATTGCTCAGAACCTTCAACTTACCAATAGCGAACCCAAAACTGGAGATGCCACCAAATATTATAGCGGAGAGTTAAGGTAATAGCAACAAAATCTTGTTATATTCACTTAGTTGCAGTAGAAACTGTGAAATATGAATATGGGAAATCAAACGCCAGGATGGGTAACAACTGGTTTATTAAATTTTGTAACGTCTTTACATACATGTAGGTTTGCATATTAATAAAGAAATCTCGATATTTTGTCTTGTAGTAAAAACAGTAAGGAGCAGGGACGGGTCGCTAGTTTCCTATACTTACAATATGTTTCATGTTTTGAAACCAGGAAAGAAATGGGTGGTGATTTGGCGCACGTTGCGGTAGCTGTTCAGGGCGCTAAGGCCGGCACTCCACAGTCACTCGCCTTAGCTGTTGCTGCGACAGGTAATTATACAATTTGATAATGTTAATATGAGAATACCTGAAATATTTATTTAAGTTTTAACAAATGACTCCAAACTCGAGGGATTTACTATTAGCCACTGAAAAGTTCCGACGCGACGACGGGTGTGCTATTCTTCGACATAGCGAAAGCCTTCGACAGAAGTCTGGCACAACGGCTAGTGATACAAGCTTTACCAGAGTACTCGGAGTGCCAGATCGTCTCGTGCTCATCTTACGAGACTTTTTGTCGAATCGCACCTTCCGCTATCGTATCGTGGGTGCACTCTCGTCCCCTCACCCTATTCGCGCCGGTGTCCCTTAGGGTTCCGTATTATCTCCCCTTGTCTTCACTTCCCTAGGGAAAAGCAAGCTATATACCTAGGCGTGATCCTAGACCAAAACCTAACCTTTAAGCAGCACATTAAGGCGGTTCGTGCGCGCGCCTTCTTCGCTCTTAGTAGACTCCACTTTGTACTGACAGTGTCCCATCATGACCTATGCCTGCGTTGTATTTGCGCACGCTAACCCACGTCATCTCCATAAGATGCAGACCTTCCACAACCGTTTCCTCAGAAAGGTCACGGGTGCCCCCTACTATGTCGGTAATATAGATCTCCACGTCGACCTTAAAATGCCCACTGTAAACCAGTTCATCGAAGAAACGCTTATCTAAGCGTTTCTTCGACTGTGGCATAAAACACCCAAATATTCGAATTTCAGCGGCCGCCCGCTATACTCCCTCCCGCATTAGCAGTATTCGCCGACCACGGCATACCTCAATCGCCCCCAACGACGCCACTGCCTCATCTCCCTCACCTCCAGGAGAGTAGTAAGGCCACCAGCACTCTACACAAGCCCAAGACGCGTTCGCCGTCCTACCGTCCTCGCCGCCGAGGTCCGCCGCGACGCCCAAATCCACGCCCCTCCCGACCCTTGCTCGATCCAGCCCGCACCGCTGAGCCTGTAGCTTTAAATTCGGCCAAAATCTCTCAAATCCTGATCCAGCTAGCCCCTTGCTGCCCTCTTCCAGGGATGCCCTAAGCCGAGGTCCGTACCCCACAGGGGGTGCCCTTAGCGTTTAGTCGCTTAGTTTTTAAGTTTTTGAAGTCCTGGCTGGAGGCCTTAATTTATTAGGGCAACCACAGACAAGTGCGCTTAAGCAGACGACCACCTCATAGAAATAAAAAAATCGTTCGACGGCGGCAAGAAAGAAAACACTCCAAATATAGAAGAAAGAAGCAACCAGTGGTTTTATTCCTCACCAACCTAGCATAGCAAATGAGGCTGTATGCCACATACATAATCAGCCTATAATGTTCCCACTGCTGGGACACGGGCCCTCTTTTCGGTGAGAGGGAGTGCACCGTAACCACCACGCGGGCCTTGCGCGGGTTGGTAGATATCACATGTCTTCGAATTTTTTGTTCTAAGTCATGCCGGTTTCTTTACGATATTTTCCTTCAACGTTTTGAGAGCAATGGTTGATGAAATAATTTACTCAAAGTTAAGCGCCTGTCTGGGTACGAACCTACGACCTACAACCCGTACTACAACCCGGTGAACCCGTAAGTCGCGATCGTTACCACTGGACCACCACTGCTGCACAACACCACACCGACGATTATCTCTCTTCGCACTGTGCAAGTGTATCCAAGGACAACCCCCGATTGGTGTTAGGCCTATTGCAGAATCTGGAAACAAATATATTGGACTATGGGTTGGGGTGACTAAAATAATCAGGTTATCTAGGACTATGGAAATGCTAGTAGCCCTACCTGACTAACGTTTTATTTAAATTACACAAATAAAAGGGCAGGGGGTGACTTGCACGCTCAATAATAGGTTCCCGAAATTATTATTATTTTCTCCTTTATTTCATTAGATATATATAAATTATATTTAAAATATTGGAAAATAAAAACATTTTAAAATATAATAACTGTAGCCCACTGATATCCGGAACAGGGTCCAAGCTACGCGGCGGTCAGGGCTCCAGAGAGGAACCTCCTCACAATGCGAGCCGTGTTCAGGAGTTCTGCTTTCTGAATCAAGCCCTCGATCCAACCTATGTCAATGTTCACTAACATTGATATATTGTGACATTGCACTCTTTATTTTGGTTGCTTTGACAACTGAGTGACTAATAGATGTCTCATTCATAATGTGGCGTTATTTTTTTCTGGGAACGTAAAAACGATTAAAAATCTATGTTTATTTAAATGACTGTTTAACTAATGTCCGAATACGAACAGTTTCATGAAACTAGGTCTTAACTAAGTAGCCCTTAACAAGTTACTATACAGCTTCTTCTTTCTTTCAACTAATATTAAAACTTTTTATAACTCAGGAAAGAACATCAGTTTAAAACGTCAAACTGTTGTTTCTGAAAATAGGATCCTGCCCAATAAGTAACAAAATAAATGTAATTTTTCTCGATTAATGACTATAAATCAGAGACTATAAATCGCGGAGACGCCCCGGCGAGCGCTGCTGCTGAGGTGATGAGGCCGTATAGTTGACACTTTCCACACAAGCATGTCAGCGATTTCTCACATTTGCGGCTTTGAATGGGGTTCGTGACAAAAGTTGTGCTCTTAAAGCACTTTCGGCGCCAAAATTTTTATGAATTCTCTAGATGCTGCTGGCCCAGCGATTCCATGCTCTTTGCTATTAAAGAAATTGTAATCGTATATGTGACGATAATACCGCCATTGTTACATTGTAAATGTACTGTGTTACAATTTTTATGTGTTATCATATTCCACTATCTTTTTCAGCTCTCGGCAGCGGCCCGGTCACCAAATGGGGCGCAGCCAACTCGCCCCTAGCGAAGGCGATCGGCAACATCGGTCCGTTCGCGGCCGCCGGGTTCAACGTGTCTTACTCAGACAGCGGCCTGTTCGGTGTAGTGCTGTCCGTACCCAAGGATGAAGCCAACAACGTTAGTAATTGAACATTAATAAATTTTTCAAAAAAATGATATTCTTAATCTACTAGTTTCATTGGTTATCTTATCGGCTGTCAGTGACATGAGACTTGTAAGTAGTCTTTCAGAAACCAAGTGTCAACCAAGTTCTAGAATTTTTTAACAAAACTTATTCATATCATAATCCATGCTAATACTTAATATTGTAAATGCGAAAGTAATTCTGTCTGTCTGTCTGTCCGTGACCTTTTCACGCCTAAACCACTGAACCGACAGTTATGACATGTCAGGCAGGTGGCCTGGGTGACCTAGAGAACGACTTATACTACTTTTAATCCTGTTTATTTGTATTATATTTAAAAAAAAACAAAGTGAAAATTAACTTTAATTTCGGAAGTCGGTGAATAAAAATAAAAACCAAAGACACCGACTCAGTCGTTTTATTTTTGTTTTTTTTTATTTTTATTTTTCCGTTTTTTTGTGGTATCTACCCCACACAAATTCGTATACCACTACTGGCTATGTAAATAGCAGTGACAGGAAGCTATCAAAACATCATCAACATACACTAAATGGAAAAAATATGTATTATTGAAGCTAACTGAAAAACTACCCAAGCAAAGTTAATCAAATTATGGCACCACCCCTGAAGCATTTCCTATTGAATAAAACAAGAATTTTCAAACCGATCCACAACTGCCAGAGATATTGCGTAATAAACAAATAAAAAGAAAACAGACGAATTGAGAACATACTTCTTCTACAACAAGTATTTTGAAATCTTTTTTCTAGGCAGTGAAGGCGTGTGCCGGTTTCCTAAAGAAGGCATCATTGAGCGCGGATGCCATCAAGGCTGGCAAGAACCAACTGAAGCTTCAGATCCTGAGTGAAGCTGATGCGGGTACTTCCCTTGCTGAGTCGCTTGCTGCCCAAGGCTTCTACACTGGCAGTGTCAAGTCACCCGTTGACATCGCAAAGGATATTGATGCCCTCTCCTCCGACGATATTCAACAGGTAAGGAGTATTCTGTTTCTTCGAAGTTTTAATAATTATATGCAACACTATCGTCTTGAGGAATAGTACAGAGGGCTATAAAAACCAGGAACTTTTTGACAAAAGTAAAAAGTAAGGGGGTTTAAGTAGTAGTTTTAGTTTTCTTCAAACTAGTTCGAAAGCAAAGTAGTCAAAGCACTCGTTTTTACTTATTTTCAGTCTATCTCAAAAACTCACCTTGTAAAATGTAAACAACAAATAATGAAACTAGCTTGCAGTCGCCATACATATTATTGGTAAAGATCGTCTTATTTAAAGTAGCACGCCCCTCCACTGCTTAGTGCAAACACATTTCAAAAGTTTGTCTTAAAATTTTAGTAGAGGTGCGTGCAATTTTATATTTAGACAACCTCTACAATAATTAAAATTGTAATACATGGCTGACCTGAAATTAAGTAATATTAGAATATTTCTGAAGCACAGAATATTCAACTCCTTAACAACGATAAAAATTGTAAAAAATAACACTATTATTTGTATATTAATGCACAATAACATCTTTGTTTACAGGCTCTTACTGTTGCTGCCGGACACAAAGTTTCTATGGGTGCCGCAGGAAATCTTGCATTTGTTCCATACGTAGATGAATTATAAATTTCACACCTTAAATAGTTGTTAATCATTTTATTTTAATAGTACGGAATATGATGCGAGAAACTACCAATTTAGTATAATGTGACCATTATTGATTATAATTTATTGTTCTACCGAAATAAATAAATCATTACTTATTTATATTATTTAATTTAACACTTCTAACTTACTATTATTGAGTCTACTAAGTACAATTGGCAATAAAAGCATACAATATTCCACCCATTGCTGTAGAAGAGGCTTTATGTCGTGGGGTGACAATGAATATGTCAAAGATGGCGCAGTGTATTACTTTGGCCGCATTCCAAGTTAGACCATAATCGCTGAAAGCGCTCACATCGATAATTAGCGTTCCGACTAAGGCCGCATTCCGAGTAAGACTATAATCGCTGACAGCGCTCACATCGATAGTTAGCGTTCCGATTTAGATATCACGATTATGACAGCTGACAATTCGCTCACAGCAGGGCTGCCAGGTGAAAAAATTCTGCAATCGTACCACAGCGTTAAAAAAGTCGTATACCCAAGGAAAATTCGAAACAAAAAATCGTACATTATTATTAATCCGTTTATTGGTTTATTGACTTTTATTACAAAATTAACAATAAAAATACTACGAAATAAGTAATGATATGTAATGAAAATAGTATGAAAACTTAAATTATAGTAATGAAATCACATTTTTTGTATAAATTTTCCGTATTCATTAGTTTAATCATGTCATCTGTTGGTTTAAAATCGGTGCAGTTTCCGGTGACTCTTATCATTTGCTTTGCCAGCAAGGTGCCATTGACAGTTTCGTTGGCCAAACTATTTCTAAGTTTGGTTTTTAAATTAAGGAAATTAGAATAAAAGGGAATTCTCTCAACACTCTGGGCAGGCTGAGCACGTTCGTTTCATTATTTATATTATTCTGTCACTGCTCTAGATACTTACTCTTTTGAGACAAAAGTTTGTTACTTTGTTGCCAGACCTAATGGGGAAGGTCGGGCAAAGCTAATTGTAGATGGCACGACCATAGCTAGGTCCCTACGGCCTTTAATAAATTTGACATTTCGTACATTCGTTCCATTTTGTGTTCATTCATGAGTTTGATTTTATTTCATTATTTTCGGTTATTTCAGTATTCTATATCAAGTACTTGACATGGAAAGTGACAGAATTTTAAACCTTGAATATTTCCTCGTAATCACTTTCTTCAAAATGTTTCTGACACAAACTCGAACTCAAAAAATATCTACGAATAGCTTTATACCACAATCTTCTAATTTTAGGGTCTTTTGGAAAATGCTGCTCTCCAATTTCGGAGTATCTAGAAACAAAATAACGCGTCAATTTTCGCTAAAATAATATAAAACCACATCACACCTTGTATTATTTGCTTGTGTTGGGAACTAGCTACGACAGCGCCATTTTCACAGTTGCCTTCCCCATTGAATAAAATAAATGGATCGAATGTAAAAAATCGTATGTTTTCCGTACGATTTCGATGCTTCGATCGTACTCGTATGAAATCTGCAAAAAGTCGTACAAATACGATTTAAATCGTACAAATGGCAGCCCTGGCTCACAGTGATATTTCTATAAGGCATGGTCGGCGTTATCGCAAGATGGCGCATGTCATGACGTCATCTATGACGATTCACATGACATCGTTATCGCGCTCACGCTAATTCGGTACGAACGAAAGCCCGCTCAAATCGATTACATCCTAATTCGGAAAGCAGCCTAAGATATCACGATTATGACAGCTGACAATTCGCATGTCATGACGTCATCTATGACGATTCACGGGACATCGTTATCACAGAGTACTTTTATTATATAGGTAATCGTTATCGCGCTCACGCTAACTCGGAACGGGTGTAAGCGCGCTCAAATCGATTACATCCCCTGACCGTTAGGCTTATGCGTTACGGGACCGTACAGCGAATATTTTATCGATCCATCCATTGATTTTCTCGACTACGGTTCCTATTAGAGACTTAAATTTTTACCATTTTAAAATGTAAGTTTGCTACAGAGTGGTAGACGCAAAGATAACTGTAGCCCGCCAAATTCAAATTTTGTTGCTAGTCGTAGAACATGCTTTTTCAATTTCTTGCTGTAGACGATAGCACTAGCAAGATACAATAAATGAGTTCTGCGGGTACAATGCTTGCATTGGACTATTTCTAACTGCGCGCCACAGAGTACATTTAATATGCTGAGCTGGGCGCGCCTGCGCCTCTACTGTCAAAACGATCTCTTTGTTTTTGGCATAAAATATTCGGACTTCGGTGTTAAATTGAACCTTTTATGGTTTCAATGATTAAAATGATTTAATCAAGTTTCCTTCAAATTGTTTGTTTTATGCACTGAGATGTGTAAGAGGATCACGTGAGGGGTCCAGTGTTTGTGATCGCTCGTGTGAAGTTAGCTTGACGCACCTAAGTACGCTCAGAAATCAATACCCGCCGCGTAATCATTTTTGTATATCTATTTGTATAATAACAAGAGGCGACTAAAACAAAATTTTATTCCTGTATCTCTATTTTTGGTAAGAAGGAACTTGCTGTTACACACATGCAGTTTACTTTTACCAAAACAAATACTATCATAGATTCCCCTGCGTAGGCACGCACAGCTACGTAACAATCTATGTATACATTTCCAGTATGAGCTGACTTGTCATTGTACGTAAAGCCTATACTATGGGAGGTCAGCAAAAATTGGAAATGTATATCTTGATGTGTAGCCGTGTGTACTTGAGAATGCCCTCCAGCTAAACTATTCCCTACGTCGTACTTGATTTTTTCTTTATTATTTTTAATTATTTATGTTTAACAGAAACTTAACATAGCTTTAAGCCTTTGTTTCAGTGTTACTGCTTTTTTTGCAATATATATAATAATATGGATGCAATACCAGGAAAACAGATGTCTATTGGCTCAACGTTTTGTGTCCAATTGAACAATGTATGATCCCTGCAAGGAAGCCTTTAGTTAGAGCATCATGTAAAGATAGTCGCAATCTTTGGTCGCGGCATTACCAGCCGCGCTGAGCCTGTACCTTTACATTCGTCCAAAAATAACGTCATTCAGCTAGCCTCTAGCTCCTTAGCAACCTCAGCGATGGCCAGTAGAGGTGGTCTTTTACGCTATGGCTTTTTTCCCGGGCTGAAAGCCCCAAAGAAATCGAGCTTCAGTCCGAAGTCTTTCTGCCTGGTGTGGTGCTGCCGCTGTCGTTGCGGCGCCCACCATTTTTAAGAGGACTGTTTGCTAAGCTGATGTGTTGATTTCGCCACATTGGGGCTACATGCCACCAGGGGTGGTGACTGGTGCGGCACAGCAACTTTTCCATGGCGCTATGAAACTTCACCTCTAGACTGATAGACGATATGATGTCGATAACAGTTTCTACTGTCAGTCTCCACCCCCTGTGGCATGTAGCCCTATAATATGCGTATATTATGAGGTGCAACTCCAGAGTCTCTGCATTATTACCATGCGACATTGCAATGCACGGTGTTCCATTTTTTTTTTAGTTCTGTGCGCACCTCTGCAACAACTTATTGTGTGGCCCTAAAAGTGACAAAAGTTTCTGTCTGCAGAAATGGTGCCTGTTAAAATCAGTTTGTATTGGTGGCCACAAAACGTGAAAGAATTGAACCTGAGAGATTTGATTATTATGCCTGCAGAGTATTACAGAAAACAGAATATCTATTTGCTAAGATTGTAGTGTTACTGACATGGATAGCTGTGTGTGCTTTAGAGTAAACTAAATCATCAGAAAGGTATTAAAACAAAAATATATTTATTTTTGTTACATTTTTATAAAACAATGTTGTTTAACAGCCAAAGTATTAACATATATTGGCTAAATTAAAAAATATGCTTAGAAATAAAATTAACACAAAGAAGAAATGTGAATAGTTCACTGTACTTCTGCTTCTGTTAATAACATATTTGGAATTCCTTTCGCAATAGGGAACTGTCTTCCTGATTCTGGGCATGTAAGATTTCCTTCTTCAACCTCTACTTCTAATAAGACTTTGTGAACTTTCTTGAGCAAGTCTTCATTTTCTTCAAATTTGGGTTCTAACGTTTTTGGTAGTCCCTCACCATGACCAATGCTATTTGCAGCAGCCCAGAGGACTTCCCAGTCTAATTTTGGAATTACACGGGTAATAAATTCTGGATTGAAATCTACTTCTGTTACTTTTATATCTGTAGCATTAATTGCTAGCGGATATCCAGTCATTACACCTTTTAAACACTTTGATGTTAACATGTTATGTGTTATGAGTTTCATATTAGGGTGTGAACGTGAATGTCGAACTTGTGATTTGATAACCTAACAAAATACCTATATTTCTCAAGATTCAGCAATTTTAGTTAACACTCACTGCATTTATTGTAATTTGTAGGTTATGCTTACTTCATTTCAATTATTGTCAATATTGTCAATTTGTAACTGTCAAGCAAGAGTCACCTGTCTGTCAGATAGGTTCATAGGGAAGAGAATCACATGGTTTATGTTGTGCTAGTGATGGACCCTTAAACTATCTAACTCTGTGCCCTTAACCCATTTTTATTGTATCCGAGCTGGGTCGCTATAAAGCAAGCCCTGCGGGCCTATTACAAACTTTTAAAAAACCAGGCAAGTTCCAGGCAATTCATTTCACGGGCTGGTTAAATTTCGTATTATGACATTCTTAGTTCTGAGCGACTTCACGCTGGGTAGTTTGTCTATGGCTGGCTTGTAATTCTCTGACGTAACGTTCAGAAACCCAATTATATATTTATAGGGAAGTTACGGTTTTGTTTAAATCACGTATTTTATGATAAAAATAATAAATACTATATTGTTAGCGGTTAATATCAATCTGATTTAAAAAAAAACGAATGAAACGACTAAACTTTAATTAATTATCAGAAATACAATTTTAGACTTATAAAATACTTTCTTGATTTAAGTGACGTCAATTTCAAACAGTATAACGATGTTATCGCGACAGCTGCTTGAGACGGAGTGAGCCGAGTACGTTTTGTTTGTTTGTTTGGCATCTCGCAGGTCAACCTATGCGGTTGTCGTCTGCTTAAGCGGACTTGCGTGAGCCGAGTACTGGCCGCGCTCTGCTTTTATAGGCACCACTGCACGGTACATTTAAAATAACGTTTTGACGCTAATACGGCTTCTCCTGACTTGTGGTTGTCCTCAACCACTTTGTCCAGATGATGGTCCCGGTTTGTCACAGTCACGATCATCGGCAAGTGGACTCGGGCACGGCGAAGGGCTCATGTCTTCAATAGCTGCATCAGTAATTGGTGGACCCTGGTGTGTGTCTGCATCTCCACGACTTGAGTGGTCTTCACAGCTAGTTGCACTGGTAGATGGTGCTGCTAGACAATCCTCTTCAGCTAGAATTAAGAGAATAGCACTTCTTAGTAATATCCTTATTACTTAATCTAACACCTGTATGTTGTAATAAAGTACAACACACCTAGACGGAGGCACCCAGTTAGCTCGTCTTGGCAGAGACACTTCTCAATGCCCTTATAATTAAAATGAGACGGAGGCACCCAGTTAGCACGTCTCGGCAGAGCCATCGCTCAATGCCTTTGTAAGTAAACAGACGGAGGCACCCAGTTAGCACGTCTTGGCAGAGACATATCTCAATGCCCTTATAAATATACTGAGACGGAGGCACCCAGTTAGCACGTCTCGGCAGAGCCATTGCTCAATGCCCTTGTAAGTTAACAGACGGAGGCACACAGTTAGCACGTCTCGGCAGAGCCATTGTTCAATGCCCTTGTAAGTTAACAGACGGAGGCACACAGTTAGCACGTCTTGGCAGAGCCATTGCTCAATGCCCTTGTAAGTTAACAGACGGAGGCACACAGTTAGCACGTCTCGGCAGAGCCATTGCTCAATGCCCTTGTAAGTTAACAGACGGAGGCACACAGTTAGCACGTCTCGGCAGAGCCATTGCTCAATGCCCTTGTAAGTTAACAGACGGAGGCACACAGTTAGCACGTCTTGGCAGAGCCATTGCTCAATGCCCTTGTAAGTTAACAGACGGAGGCACACAGTTAGCACGTCTTGGCAGAGCCATTGCTCAATGCCCTTGTAAGTTAACAGACGGAGGCACACAGTTAGCACGTCTCGGCAGAGCCATTGCTCAATGCCCTTGTAAGTTAACAGACGGAGGCACACAGTTAGCACGTCTTGGCAGAGCCATTGCTCAATGCCCTTGTAAGTTAACAGACGGAGGCACCCAGTTAGCACGTCTTGGCAGAGACAAATCTCAATGCCCTTACAACCATTATGCATGTACACACGACTCTCGGTCCATGTAATCATACACATCAGATACAATACACGATCATACATCCTTTACGATAGAAAAGTAAATCTACTTACTATCAAAGAACGTGGCACACGACTCGGGGGTCCACTCTCCTCGCCAAGCAACAATGTGCTCGGCGGCAGCCTGAGTGACTTTGCCATACGAACCACTTAACAGCTGAAGTTCGTATCGACCGTGGGGAAGGGCTTTCACCACACGATATGGCCCTCGCATGCCCGAGTCCAACTTGCCTGTAACTTGAGAAGTTTTTATAACAAACACATTATCATTTAGATTAAACGTACGCTTGACTTTCCGATTCCTATTAACGTATTCATCTTGTTTATGTCTATTCTGGTCAAGCAGTTCGCTAGCGCGCTGTCTTTGTAATCCTCGTAACCCCTCGCGATTCGGTCGTACGTCATCAACAGCGACATCGCGAACAAGGGATCTTATGACTGGCGTGACTGCTTCAACACCAATAAGCAATTGTAAAGGTGAGATCTGTGTTGTCTTGTGTTTAGTGCAGTTGAAAACAAGTTGCATTTTCCATAACGAATCGGACCATTTACTCTCTGGCTTAGACGCCTCTATGCGTAACATATTGAGCAAAGTACGACAGTAGCGTTCGACCTGACCGTTTTCACTATGCATCTCAGGTGTTATAAAATGAATAGTGCTACCCATTTCAGAAACCAAACCTTGAAAACTAGCACTCTCAAACATTCGTCCTCTATCGCACACAATAAGTTTGGGAGTACCGAATAGGGAAACGGCGTTTGTAAACATTTGTTTTAATTCGTTGGAATCTTGCCTTTTTATCGCATAAAACAGACAATACTTAGAGTAGGCATCTACAATAAGCAGTACATATTTTTTATCATTTGAAATAGGTAGTGGGCCTAATACGTCCATGTGGACCGTGTTAAATGGGGTTTCTGGCTTATGCCATGATGAAATCGGGTAGTGAGGAGCCCTAGGAACTTTTTTGGACGAAAGGCAAATCAAACAATGGCCTACGTATTTCCTTACAAAGGCATAAAGCCCTGGGAACCAAAAATGACGCAGAATTAGATCAATGGTCTTATCTGCACATATATGTTCATGCTGGTCATGAAAAATTCTTAGGAGACTTAATCGGTGTCCTTTGGGAATGAAGCATAGCAGCTTTGGCTCCTGGCCCGTGGGGGTGTATTTATAATACAGCAGATCGTTACGAACAACATACCGGGAAGAGTCTAACTCATTATTGTTGACTTTATCAATCAGCGTACGAGTTTCATCATCCGCTGATTGAGCAATCTGTGTCCAGTTTTTCGGCCTAGTTATTTGGAGGACATCAACAGGATTTCGACTGAGATAATCCGCGTGCTGCATCATACCGCCCTTTCTGTATTCTATCGTAAATTTGAAATCCTGCATGTATATCCACCAACGTGCGACACGTGGTAAAAGATCTTTCTTACGTTCCGTTAGTTTAAGCGCATTACAGTCCGTCACAATTTTGAACGAAATACCCAACAAATAGTGGCGAAAGTGTTGTAGGGCTTTAATGATCGCGAGCGTCTCAAGCTCATAGGAATGGTATCGTGGTTCGGCTCCTTGCGTAGTTTTACTAAAGTACGCCACTACTCTGCGTTTACCATTCTCATGCGCCTGAATGAGAACTGCGCCGTAACCGATAGAACTCGCGTCCGTATGCAACTCGGTTGGTAATAACGGATCGAAAATTGCAAGCACAGGTTCACTTGTAAGACAACGGATTAGGTATTTACGCGAATTTTCTTGTTCTTCGCCCCAGTGAAATTTTACGTTACCCCGTGTTAAACTAGCAATGGGCGCTGTCTTAGATGCATAGCCGGGTATATAGCGGCGAAAATACCCTGCTAAACCGAGTAGCTGTCGAACCTGTTTCACGTTTGCGGGCACAGGGGAGTCAATTAAAACCTTAATTTTTTGTTCGCTCGGTCTAACCTGACCCTCAGAGATAGTTCGACCTAGGTACTCAACCTCTGTAGCCACAAATGTACTTTTCTTTAAGTTAATCGAAAACCCCGCGGAAGTAAGTGTTTCTAATACCTCGCGTACGTTCTCGATTGCTTCATCGATAGACGATGCCAACAATAATACGTCATCGATAAATATCAGGGCTTTCCCAGATTCTATTTGTGATTTAAGCGTATTTGTGATTATTCGTTGATATACGACCGGCGCGTTCGCGAGACCAAACGGCATTTTTAAATATTCGTAGTGCCCTTCGGGGGTCACGAAGGCGGTCTTCGCTACGGAGTCGCTATCCAACAAAATTTGGTAAAAGCCTGTCGCCATGTCTAAACAGCTGAAGAACTTGCTCTTACCAAGGCGATCAATATGATCTTCTATCAAGGGTAGTGGATAGCGATCCTTCACGGTAATTGCATTCAACGCGCGGTAATCGACGCACATGCGATCTTGTCCGTCTTTTTTCTTGACAAGTATAATCGGACTTGCGTATGGAGAGATTGACTCGCGAATTATTTTCTTGTCTAGCAAATCTTTTATAATATCACGAACTTTTAATTTTTCGTCGAACGAAAGCCTGTACGGCCTATAACAAATCGGTGTCTCACTCGTCAACTCAATGCGCATATGACCAGTTGTGACTGTTGTTAAGGCAGTCCCAATAATAAAATATTCCTTAAACTGATTTACGACCGACATTAATTTTTCACGATCGCTACCTTCAAGCGGCGTGTTAACCGAAAATTGTTCACTTGAGTTGATGAGTAATACGGTTTGGCCAACAGAACTAGGAATTCGAGTTATACGTTGCTCATTGTTTGCACGAATGTAAGTTACCCCCTCACGGTTCAAAACATCTGTCCCTATTAGTACGGGCACGTTTAGGCATTTTAAGGGAACAACAAAAAGATCCACCTCTAATGAGATATCGCTAAATTCTATAACTAATGTTACGCGGCTATTACACTCAATATTTTGATCACCTATGCCACGTAATACTTGATATGTGGGTAGTCGCGTACACTTAAAATATTTTAGCACCGATTCCGAAATAAGTGAAACGCGCGATCCGCTGTCTATCAGCACGTCTGTAGGTATACCCTGTATAACGGCCGTTGTGACGTCACTGTCCGTTGACGCACCCTTCAACTCGAAACAAAAGTTAACGTTGTTTTTATTGCGCGTTTCTGATCTTTGTTTAGCAAAACAGACAGAGGCGTCATGGCCTGGCTTTTTACAGAATGAACACGGCCCATTAGGTTTCTTATTAACTGTTCCTGTCGATTCGTCGGACTTAACCGTTTTTGATTGTTTAGGGCACGCGCGCTGCAAGTGACCCACACTACCGCAAGAATAACATGTTATTTCGCGAATAGTATTATTGTGCGGACGTTTTCGGAAGTTTCGGTCAAACTGTTTACTTTGGGATGATTTCACAGAGGTAACAGATGGATTGGGCTTCGGTTTGGTATAAATAGAGAAGAATTCAACAAGATCTTTGGTCGTTAAATGAGCGTTAGTCGCAGCGGCACGTATTTGCGCATCAGTTACACCACGTATGACAATTGCTACCGTTAAATCATCGCTTAACCCTCTAACAATATTAAGTCTCAAGATGGAACGCCTAGCATATTCTGCGTACGTGGAATACTTGTCGGAATTAGTACTCATGACGTCAAACAAGATATTTGCAACATCAATTCTTCGTGAGCAAAGCGGCTTAAATTCGATCTTGAAGTTAGACCAGGTACGATCGTTTGTGACCCAGTCGTTTAACCAACTACGTGCATCTCCCTTCAGGCAGTTAGCAATCCGGGATAAACACTCGTTGTCGTCCCATCTATTAATATAACGTCCCCTTTCCACTTCTTCGCACCAAGAATCGATGTCATTTATGCTGGGATCGAAGTTTGAAATATAATAATGGTTGGATCTGACCTTGGTTAACGCACTCAACGCTCCAATGAGGCGATCTGTAGCATCCAGTGACGTCGAAGTACTTGCAAGCGATTCTCCAACGATGCTGGTGTTCGACTCAGGCACTGCTGGTTGTGGCTCCTGCGGCGAAGACGCGATGATCTGCCCAGGCACCACAATGGCACTTGCTTCTGGAGTCATTGTCGCCGCCACGGTGCTAGTTGCGGGTAGGCTGGTGTTTTCTAGCGCGGTCAGGCGCGCCAGAATAACTCCAAGGGTGTCTTGGAGTTCGGTTGCATCACTATTCTGATCACGCCTACTTCTACCCCTACTACGAGTGGTAGCTCTTTCAGACATGATTTGAAAAACTTTTCGCGTGACGCAGAAAATAAGATAGGCAATGGAGCCTATCCCACTTCTGATGTTAGCGGTTAATATCAATCTGATTTAAAAAAAAACTAATGAAACGACTAAACTTTAATTAATTATCAGAAATACAATTTTAGACTTATAAAATACTTTCTTGATTTAAATGACGACAATTTCAAACAGTATAACGATGTTATCGCGACAGCTGCTTGAGACGGAGTGAGCCGAGTACTTTTTTTTTTTTTTTTTTTTGTGTATGGCATCTCGTAGTTGACCTTGAGAGGTCGTGACTACTTAACCGGACTATCCTGTGGCTGCCTTAAGCGGACTCAAAGCCTCCAGCCAGGGGCGTAATACTACTTATATTATTAAGCGAACGCTCGCTAAGGGCACCCCCTGTGGGGTACGGACCTCGGCTTAGGGCGTCGCTGACGGGAGGACAGCAAGATGGGACAGGCTGGATCAAGTTTGGTTGATTATTATTAATCGGGGAATTTAAAGCTACAGGCTCAGCTACGGCGCGGGCTGGCACTTCGTCGAGCAAGGGTCGGGGGGGACAATTACGTCGGGATCTTCGCGAGGAACCTCGGCGGCGAGGTCGGAATGTCGGTCTGTGTTTGTGCACTGTACTGGTGGCCCTACTGCTCTCCTGAATGAGAGTTATGTGGTCATCGGGATCGGTGAGGACATGCTTGGGACGGCGGACTTGACTAATGGAGGAGGGAATATAACTAGCGGCTTTCACAACCAGAGGGTTGCGGTGAATCGCGGCGGTCTCGAAGAAACGCTTTGAAATGCGTTTCATGAACTGACGGATAGTGGGAATCCTGAGGTCTACATGGAGGATTTCGTTGCGAACGTACCAGGGGGAGCCTGTTATCCTACGGAGGAACTTGTTCTGGAGGGTCTGCATTCTATGGAAGCGAACGGGCTTGGCGTGTGCGAAGACTGCACTGGCATAGGTCATGATCGGACGGATGCACGCTGTGTAGATACGCAATTTGCACTTAAGTGACAATTTGCTACGTGCGTTGAGGACGAAGTGGAGTCTACCTAGAGCGAAGGCGGCGCGCGAACGAGCCGCCTTAATGTGCTCTGAAAACGAAAGGTGTTCGTCGAGAACTACACCAAGATATTTGGCTCGCTTCTCCCAAGGGATCGGCTTGCCGAACATGGTGATCGGTCGAGGGGGGCAGGGGGCATGACGCGGCTTCGAGAATAGAACCGCTTGACTTTTGTCGGGATTTACTTCGATTCTCCATTTCCTAAACCAGGCGCCAAGCTTGTTGACTTGGGTTTGGAGAATGCGAGATATCGAGTCTGGATCGCGGCCGGTGTAGTAAATGGCCGTGTCGTCTGCGAACAGGGCCAACTGCGCCTTGCTGCACTTTGGCATGTCGCTGGTGAATAGCGTGAAAGCTAGAGGAGAGATCACAGAGCCCTGAGGGACTCCTGCGCGAATAGGGTGGGGGGAGGATAGCGCTCCTTCGATGCGATAACGGAAGGTGCGATTCGACAAAAAGTCCCGTAAGATGAGCACGAGACGATCTGGCACACCGAGTTGGTACAGCTTATATAATAAGCCGTTGTGCCAGACTTTGTCGAACGCTTTCGCTATGTCTGAGCCGAGTACTGGCCGCGCTCTGCTTTTATAGGCACCACTGCACGGTACATTTAAAATAACGTTTTGACGCTAATAATATATTAATTAAACTAGTTAGTCTAGTATAGTAGGTAAAAATATGAACGAAATTTATATTGTGCTATTCTAGATTATAATAATTTATATAATATTTCCTGTTTGCAAATTGTAACACGAGGTTTCCGAACGTATTCCACTTGAAGGTCAGCGGGGAATTTGACAACTTCAATGAAAGTATTGTTTGACAAACATTAACAATATGAAAGAACACTATCGTATTGTTTGTTTAATGGGTAAAAATTTAGTATCGTTTGGCAGGAAAAGGGGGTGGGGGGGATGGGGGGGGTGGGGGTTGGTGCTCAATCCCCCCTAGTACCACTCCCATGAAAAGGTAACGCACCGTTCTTGAGAAAAACTAATTATTCTAACCTAACCTCAAAACTCTTAAATGTCGCTTCTGCAACGTCTCCGGCGCTGCGGGAAGTGCAACCCCTTCGCCCTTACGTAACAAAGCATAGGCACCCGTGCGAGCCGTAGCGGCTGAGGCTGGTCGCCAGAGGCGACCAGTAAGCCGAAGCTGCGGAGGTGAATACATACAGCGGGCGGGGGTTGCCCTCCCTCCGCGCCTCCGGATTTTTATAAACACTCTAGGGGTAGGAGCCAAAAGACTACGTGGAGTCGGGGTGCCCCGATTCGGTTTTGGAACAGTGTCGACCTATTTTAACCATGAAGTGTGGGTACACTAACTTCTCACAACTCTGGGAGAAACGGAATGAACGTAAACAAATGACACTGACACATGACGCAAATAGCGTTTTTTTTTTTTTTACGTTCCGTTTCACCGATTTTGCACGACATTTTACACCACAGACAATACACTAGTACAGATTTGGTTGACAATCGCCGATTTTAACGTTTCGTTACGCTGTAATCTAATTTGAGGTTAGAAACATTTATTATTAATTTCTCGAAAAATACGCATTACCTTGTAATAAGAGTGGTAGCGTTATAATCAGGGAAGCCACCCCTACCATCTTCAACCCTTTTTACCCCAAAACTCCTGCCAAACGATACTAGATCCAAGCCATTTCAACTAATATTCATGTTTTTAACATGAAATAATATTAATACAATGTAAGTTTTATTTTAATAGTGGATGAGCGTTCTCGCCCTCGCCTCGTCGGCGCGTTACCTAACTTATGTTCAGCTGGAAAGATTGTTGGAGTTTTTATACTACTTCCAAGAAGTCTGAAGAAATCTGTGATTTGCATCTATTATAGAAAATGTTGGCTGGAACATTGAATGAGAGCCTATATCACCAGTGGGGCGTTGGTAGGAGCCAGTAGCATGCTATGATAATGCAACCAAAACCTAAAATGAGAATAATGTTTAGTTAAAACTTTACGTAAAGTTTATACTTAATAAAAACAACTACCTTAGTCTTCACGGATAAATCCGTGCATTTTGTAAGCCCGTTATGGGTTAAAGTTGAACACCAAAAGAAAAGGCCGTTGTTAGGATTTCAATAATACGTTTATTATCCTTTTATTTATTTAGTGGAAAGTGTATTTTACTATTCTTAGCCTTGCGTGCGATCACACGTCTCATGACATGTGAGGCCTCAGCTGCTCACAAAGATTCAGTCCCAAGTCGTGAACTGCACATCATCCATGTCGAACGCATTAGATTGGTCACGAAGTCGTCTCCTTTTATTAATTGATTCACAAGTTTGTCGAGAAGAATCACTTTCCAGGAACTCAAACAGTTCATATTCGTCACACATGATTATATTTTCTTATTTTATATAGAAAACACTCCAATAATTTCCAAATAAACCCAAAACAATTCAATAAAAGCAAATTCAGCAAAAACGTTCGTAATACGGTATCGCCAGGCAATATCCGGCCAGAAGTCGGCCAGGGTGTCACGTGACTGCTGACTGGCTTGTTTGACGAGTTCATAATACGAAATTGCAATGCAGTTCTGTTTACGCCGTAAACTGCCTGGAAATAAGAGTTCATAATAGGGCCCCTGATGTCCTTTAACAATCAACCCAATCCTAATAATGGATAAAGGAATCCTCGCGCGAACCAAACCCCGATCCCTAAAGTTAGGTTATTTCAATGCCAATGGCATCCTGCGACAACGCGCTGAAATCAGCGAGTTCCTCCGCGACCATCTCATCGACATCCTCCTTGTTCAGGAAACGTTCCTCAAACCGAGTTACCGAAATCCGTCAATTGCAAACTATCGTACAGTTCGCAATGACAGGACGCGTTGCCATAAGGGCGGTACCCTTATCTATTACAAAAAGGAACTATACTGCATTCCCATAGACCCTCCCACACTCTCACGATTAGAAGTGTCTTGCTGCCGGCTTGGCATGACAGGTCATCAACCGATCACCATAGTTTCGGCCTACCTCCCCCCCATTAATACTTCGGAGAACTTCCAACTCCTTACTGAAGATCTTTCTGTCCTATTTAGCCTGAGTGACTCCGTTATCATAGCGGGTGATCTCAACGCTAAGCATCCCTCCTGGAATAGCACCAGGACCTCTTCCAGAGGGAGACACTTGTTCAACCTCTCCTCCTCTCAGAATTTCGATGTCATCGCGCCGATGACTCCCACTCATTTTCCCCCCGATCCCAATCACACCGCCGATGTTCTCGACGTGGCGCTCCTACAGAACGTCAACCTACGGTTGGACTCTATAGAAGTGGTACAAGAGCTCGCTTCCGATCACCGTCCAGTAGTCATGAAACTGGTCCCCCGCATAGGTCTGCCCGATTCCACCCAACCCCTTCCCAACAAAGTGGTAACGGACTGGAGGAAAGTAAGCAATCGCTTAAAATCCACCACGTCCCCCCACTTGCTCCCTTTCACCGGCTTCATAAGGTCCATAACTCATTTGTTGGGCTTGGTATAACCTTTTATAACAAGTTGCCCTCTTCTTTAGTAGATTTACCTTTTAATGCGTTTAAGGCCCAAGTAAAATCCAACCTTTGTTCAAAGGCATATTATTCCATTAACGACTACTTAAACGATAAGAACTGTTGGTCGCTGTGATTAACTCAAGACAATGTTCGTGTTCTTTCTCCAGAATCAGCTTACTAACTGACAGGGTATATGAGTTCATATATTTTTTTAAATTTTTTTATTTGACGGTATAAGTCAATTATTTTGTTGTCTTCATTTATTATTGACATGATCTACTCATTACAATGTTTTTAATGAGCTGTATTGCAATATATGGTTAGCTAGCGACCTCGACAATTGATAATATTATTCTTGCCTGAGCAACCAACAGCAGGTTCGTCATGCTCCCTTAGATGTCACTGCTTGCGGTAGCGTCGGGGGTCGGGTTTCCTCCTTCCCTCAAATATGGCGAGGAGGGTAATGGCTGACCTTTGCGTTATGCTCGTGAACGGGTGCTGCTTGTGGTGACTGGTCGTCTTGCTGTCTTTGGTTTTATCATTGTTACAGTAATTGTTCTGTTGATTTATTTTACTTTGATGGTCCTAGTTTATCATTTATTTATTTTATTTGTTTGTATAATAATTCCAGTATTGCATATGTAAGCTGCCATGCCCTTTAGGCCCGAAGGCTTTATTTATGTATTTGTGTTATTTACATGCAATTTTTTTTTCTTTTTTTTTGTCATTGGCGTTTCGGTAATTACTTGCAATTGTTTAGAATCAACTTCTTCTAACCGAACAGACAGCTGTGCTGCTGGGGAGTTTGTTGCGCCACTTCTTCTTCCCAGCTAAAGCACTAGGAAGTGGTGAAGGGCGGGCTTTTTGGGGGACTGTTTTATGTAATTTTGACGTTCGAAAAGTGCTGATTCTCAGCCTAATTTGAATAAATGACTTTTGATTTTGATTTTGGACCCAATCCCCGATCATTTCGAATCTATCGCTGACACGACGGCCGCGATCGACTCATTCACACTCACGTACAATCAGTCCTGAACGATTGTTCAAGGGAAATTCCAGCGACGGATGACCGTCGCTGGAAGTTGCCGGACGATGTACGCGAACTGTTGAATGAGAATGAACGCGGCTGTCCGTGCCTACAGCAACTTCCCCTGCGACGCGAACAAAGCCCATGTGCGTTACTTACAGCGTACTGTAAAGAACACGTATAGAGGAGCTGCGTACCGCCGGCTGGGACAAGATGTTGAGCGAACTAGAGCCCACCCACCTAGCCTTCTGGCAACTCCAGAGGAAGCTCAGATCCGGAGAAATAGTCTCCATGCCCCCCCTGATCCGTCCCGACAAGACCATCGCCTTCGATGATGTCGACAAGGGTGAGCTTCTAGCCGATAGTCTAGAAGTCCAATGCTCGCCTAGCTCTCAACCAGTAGACCAAGCTCACCTCTCTGAGGTCGACGCTGAAGTCGAACATAGAGCCTCCCTCCCTCCCGTCGAAGACCCAGAGTATCCACTGCCCCCAGTCACGCCCGACGAAGTGCACGACCTCATGCAAGGTCTTAAGGCCCGTAAAGCCCCCGGCTCAGATGGAATCACCAATAGGGTATTCCAACTTTTCCCTGCCCACCTGATAATGCTACTGACCACCATCTTCAATGGTTCTGAGCAACAACATCTTCCCACAGGCATTCAAAGAAGCCACCGTCATCGGTATCCCGAAGCTCGGCAAGCCAAAGTCAGAGCCTAGTAGTTACCGCCCCATCAGTCTGCTCAATGTCCTCGGCAAAATCTATGAGAGGCTTATTTATAAGCGCCTCAGAGACTACGCCGAGACAAAGGGCCTCATCCCCAACGAACAGTTTGGTTTTAGAACCCAACACTCGTGCGTACAACAGGTCCACCGTATAGTCGAACACATCAACTTCGGTTTCCAACGAGGTTTGATGACCGGTGCTGTCTTCTTCGACATAGCGAAAGCGTTCGACAAAGTCTGGCACAACGGCTTATTATATAAGCTGTACCAACTCGGTGTGCCAGATCGTCTCGTGCTCATCTTACGGGACTTTCTGTCGAATCGCACCTTCTGTTATCGCATCGAAGGAGCGCTATCCTCCCCCCACCCTATTCGCGCAGGAGTCCCTCAGGGCTCTGTGATCTCTCCTTTAGCTTTCACGCTATTCACCAGCGATATGCCCAAGTGCAGCAAGGCGCAGTTGGCCCTGTTCGCAGACGACACGGCCATCTACTACACCGGCTGTGATGAAAATTCGATAGCTCGCATTCTCCAAACCCAAGTGAACAAGCTTGGTGCTTGGTTTAGAAAATGGCGAATCGAAGTCAATCCCGACAAAAGTCAAGCGGTTCTTTTCTCAAAACCGCGTCGCAACCCCTGCCCCCCTCCACCGATCACCATGTTCGGCAAGCCGATCCCTTGGGAGAAGCGAGCCAAATACCTGGGTGTCGTACTAGACGAACACCTCTCTTTTTCAGAGCACATTAAGGCGGCTCGTTCGCGCGCCGCCTTCGCTCTAGGTAGACTTCACTTTGTCCTCAATGCACGGAGCAAATTGTCACTAAAGTGCAAAATGCGTATCTACACAGCGTGCATCCGCCCGATCATGACCTATGCCAGTGCAGTCTTCGCACACGCCAAGCCCGTTCGCTTCAATAGAATGCAGACCCTCCAGAACAAGTTCCTCCGTAGGATAACAGGCTCCCCCTGGTACGTTCGCAACGAAATCCTCAACGTAGACCTCAGGATTCCCACTATCCGTCAGTTCATGAAACGCATTTCAAAGCGTTTCTTCGAGACCGCCGCGTATCACCGCAACCCTCTGGTTGTGAAAGCCGCTAGCTATATTCCCTCCTCCATTAGTCATGTCCGCCGTCCCAAGCATGTCCTCACCGATCCCGATGAACACATAACTCTCATTCAGGAGAGCAGTAGGGCCACCAGTACAGTGCACAAACACAGACCGGCATTCCGACCTCGCCGCCGAGGTTCCTCGTGAAGATCCCGACGTAATTGTCCCCCCCGACCCTTGCTCGACGAAGTGCCAGCCCGCGCCGTAGCTGAGCCTGTAGCTTTAAATTCCCCGAATAATAATAATCAACAAAACTTGATCCAGCCGGTCCCATCTTGCTGTCCTCCCGTCAGAGACGCCCTAAGCCAAGGTCCGTACCCCACAGGGGGTGCCCTTAGCGAGCGTTCGCTTAATAATATAAGTAGTTTTACGCCCCTGGCTGGAGGCTTTGAGTCCGCTTAAGGCAGCCACAGGATAGTCCGGTTAAGTAGTCACGACCTCTCGAGGTCAACTACGAGATGCCATACCAAAAAAAAGTCGCTATAAAAGTTTCGCACGTATTCCTGGCCCACTCCACATCGACATCCTCCTTGTTCAGGAAACGTTCCTTAAACCGAGTTACCGAAATCCGTCAATTGCAAACTATCGTACAGTTCGCAATGACAGGACGCGTTGCCATAAGGGCAGTACCCTTATATATTACAAAAAGGAGCTATACTGCATTCCCATAGACCCTCCCACACTCTCACGATTAGAAGTGTCTTGCTGCCGGCTTGGCATGACAGGTCATCAACCGATCACCATAGTTTCGGCCTACCTCCCCCCCATTAATACTTCGGAGAACTTCCAACTCCTTACTGAAGATCTTTCTGTTCTGTTTAGCCTGAGTGACTCCGTTATCATAGCGGGCGATCTCAACGCCAAACATCCCTCCTGGAATAGCACCAGGACCTCTTCAAGAGGGAGACACTTGTTCAACCTCTCCTCCTCTCAGAATTTCGATGTCATCGCGCCGATGACTCCCACTCATTTTCCCCCCGATCCCAATCACACCGCCGATGTACTCGACGTGGCGCTCCTACAGAACGTCAACCTACGGTTGGACTCTATAGAAGTGGTACAAGAGCTCGCTTCCGATCACCGTCCAGTAGTCATGAAACTGGTCCCCCGCATAGGTCTGCCCGATTCCACCCAACCCCTTCCCAACAAAGTGGTAACGGACTGGAGGAGAGTAAGCGATCGCTTAAAATCCACCACGTCCCCCCACTTGGACCCAATCCTCGACCATTTTGACTCTATCGCTGACACGACGGCCGCGATCGACTCATTCACAGCTCACGTACAATCAGTCCTGAACGATTGTTCAAGGGAAATTCCAGCGACGGATGACCGTCGCTGGAAGTTGCCGGACGATGTACGCGAACTGTTGAATGAGAAGAACGCGGCTGTCCGTGCCTACAGCAACTTCCCCTGCGACGCGAACAAAGCCCATATGCGTTACTTACAGCGTACTGTAAGAACACGCATAGAGGAGCTGCGTACCGCCGGCTGGGACAAGATGTTGAGCGAACTAGAGCCCACCCACCTAGCCTTCTGGCAACTCCAGAGGAAGCTCAGATCCGGAGAAATAGTCTCCATGCCCCCCCTGATCCGTCCCGACAAGACCATCGCCTTCGATGATGTCGACAAGGCTGAGCTTCTAGCCGACACTCTAGAAGTCCAATGCTCGCCTAGCTCTCAACCAGTAGACCAAGCTCACCTCTCTGAGGTCGACGCTGAAGTCGAACATAGAGCCTCCCTCCCTCCCGTCGAAGACCCAGAGTATCCACTGCCCCCAGTCACGCCCGACGAAGTGCACGACCTCATCAAAGGTCTTAAGGCTCGTAAAGCCCCCGGTTCAGATGGAATCACCAATAGGGTATTCCAACTTTTCCCTACCCACCTGATAATGCTACTGACCACCATCTTCAATGGTACTCTGAGCAACAACATCTTCCCACAGGCATTCAAAGAAGCCACCGTCATCGGTATCCCGAAGCTCGGCAAGCCAAAGTCAGAGCCTAGTAGTTACCGCCCCATCAGTCTGCTCAATGTCCTCGGCAAAATCTATGAGAGGCTTATTTATAAGCGCCTCAGAGACTACGCCGAGACAAAGGGCCTCATCCCCAACGAACAGTTTGGTTTTAGAACCCAACACTCGTGCGTACAACAGGTCCACCGTATAGTCGAACACATCAACTTCGGTTTCCAACGAGGTTTGATGACCGGTGCTGTTTTCTTCGACATAGCGAAAGCGTTCGACAAAGTCTGGCACAACGGCTTATTATATAAGCTGTACCAACTCGGTGTGCCAGATCGTCTCGTGCTCATCTTACGGGACTTTTTGTCGAATCGCACCTTCTGTTATCGCATCGAAGGAGCGCTATCCTCCCCCCACCCTATTCGCGCAGGAGTCCCTCAGGGCTCTGTGATCTCTCCCCTAGCATTCACGCTATTCACCAGCGATATGCCCAAGTGCAGCAAGGCACAGCCGGCTCTGTTCGCAGACGACACGGCCATTTACTACACCGGCCGCGATCCAGACTCGATATCTCGCATTCTCCAAACCCAAGTCAACAAGCTTGGCGCCTGGTTTAGGAAATGGAGAATCGAAGTAAATCCCGACAAAAGTCAAGCGGTTCTATTCTCGAAGCCGCGTCATACCCCCTGCTCCCCTCGACCGATCACCATGTTCGGCAAGCCTATCCCTTGGGAGAAGCGAGCCAAATACCTGGGTGTCGTACTAGACGAACACCTCTCTTTTTCAGAGCACATTAAGGCGGCTCGTTCGCGCGCCGCCTTCGCTCTAGGTAGACTTCACTTTGTCCTCAATGCACGTAGCAAATTGTCACTGAAGTACAAAATGCGTATCTACACAGCGTGCATCCGCCCGATCATGACCTATGCCAGTGCAGTCTTCGCACACGCCAAGCCCGTTCGCTTCAATAGAATGCAGACCCTCCAGAACAAGTTCCTCCGTAGGATAACAGGCTCCCCCTGGTACGTTCGCAACGAAATCCTTCACGTTGACCTCAAGATTCCCACTATCCGTCAGTTCATGAAACGCATTTCAAAGCGTTTCTTCGAGACCGCCGCGAATCACCGCAACCCTCTGGTTGTGAAAGCCCCTAGTTATATTCCCTCCTCCATTAGTCATGTCCGCCGTCCCAAGCATGTCCTCACCGATCCCGATGACCACATAACTCTCATTCAGGAGAGCAGTAGGGCCACCAGTACAGTGCACAAACACAGACCGACATTCCGACCTCGCCGCCGAGGTTCCTCGCGAAGATCCCGACGTAATTGTCCCCCCCGACCCTTGCTCGACGAAGTGCCAGCCCGCGCCGTAGCTGAGCCTGTAGCTTTAAATTCCCCGATTAATAATAATCAACTAAACTTGATCCAGCCTGTCCCATCTTGCTGTCCTCCCGTCAGCGACGCCCTAAGCCGAGGTCCGTACCCCACAGGGGGTGCCCTTAGCGAGCGTTCGCTTAATAATATAAGTAGTTTTACGCCCCTGGCTGGAGGCTTTGAGTCCGCTTAAGGCAGCCACAGGATAGTCCGGTTAAGTAGTCACGACCTCTCAAGGTCAACTACGAGATGCCATACCAAAAAAAAAAAAAAAAAAAACCTGGCCCACTCTACTCTTTATGATAGGTGTATGATAATGATATTTGTAGATTTTGTCTAAAGACTACATCATTTTTTCATTTTAGTTACTATACTCTATGTACTACATTAGAATTTATTAACTGGTAACCTGGGTCTTGTTTGTCAACCTACAATTTTGGTGAAAGGCAGGGCTGCCATTTGTACGATTTAAATCGTATTTGTACGACTTTTTGCAGATTTCATACGAGTACGATCGAAGCATCGAAATCGTACGGAAAACATACGATTTTTTACATTCGATCCATTTATTTTATTCAATGGGGAAGGCAACTGTGAAAATGGCGCTGTCGTAGCTAGTTCCCAACACAAGCAAATAATACAAGGTGTGATGTGGTTTTATATTATTTTAGCGAAAATTGACGCGTTATTTTGTTTCTAGATACTCCGAAATTGGAGAGCAGCATTTTCCAAAAGACCCTAAAATTAGAAGATTGTGGTATAAAGCTATTCGTAGATATTTTTTGAGTTCGAGTTTGTGTCAGAAACATTTTGAAGAAAGTGATTACGAGGAAATATTCAAGGTTTAAAATTCTGTCACTTTCCATGTCAAGTACTTGATATAGAATACTGAAATAACCGAAAATAATGAAATAAAATCAAACTCATGAATGAACACAAAATGGAACGAATGTACGAAATGTCAAATTTATTAAAGGCCGTAGGGACCTAGCTATGGTCGTGCCATCTACAATTAGCTTTGCCCGACCTTCCCCATTAGGTCTGGCAACAAAGTAACAAACTTTTGTCTCAAAAGAGTAAGTATCTAGAGCAGTGACAGAATAATATAAATAATGAAACGAACGTGCTCAGCCTGCCCAGAGTGTTGAGAGAATTCCCTTTTATTCTAATTTCCTTAATTTAAAAACCAAACTTAGAAATAGTTTGGCCAACGAAACTGTCAATGGCACCTTGCTGGCAAAGCAAATGATAAGAGTCACCGGAAACTGCACCGATTTTAAACCAACAGATGACATGATTAAACTAATGAATACGGAAAATTTATACAAAAAATGTGATTTCATTACTATAATTTAAGTTTTCATACTATTTTCATTACATATCATTACTTATTTCGTAGTATTTTTATTGTTAATTTTGTAATAAAAGTCAATAAACCAATAAACGGATTAATAATAATGTACGATTTTTTGTTTCGAATTTTCCTTGGGTATACGACTTTTTTAACGCTGTGGTACGATTGCAGAATTTTTTCACCTGGCAGCCCTGGTGAAAGCAGTGTGACCAGATTCAGTATTTTAATACTTTTTCAGTATATTCTACTGATTTTTCCGAACGTCAGTATTTTTATGGGTATATTGCGGGAAGTCAGTATTTTTCAGTCTTTTTGGGTATAACTTGGATAAGAAGTTATGGTAGTGTGGTAGTGTACCATAACTTCGTAGTGATCTATCTCTTCTCTTATTAGTTTGTGATAGGGAGTTTCCCCGTTTAGCGTACATTTTATTTATAAGCAAAGATCAAAGAGTAAGTCACAGATAGAAAATGTCAAGTGGCTGCCGCCGCATTGATATAATAAATGAGAAGATTTAAGTTAAGTTGGACTTCTTTTTTATTCCTATTGTTGTTGTAAAAAAATTAATAATCGGTAATTATAAAACAAATAGTATTTTAGACAAAATAAGTCTACGTTTTCAGTTTAAGGGATAGTTAAGTAATAGGGTATACTTCCATAAAATACTTCCTTGTCTGTGTATGAATCACAAATAGTATAATAACGACTCGTCTAATACAGTTGGTTTGTTGAAGTGAAACTCAACTCAAATAATTTATTTCAATAAAACCATTTACAGGCACTTTTGAATTGTCAAGAAATGGTTTTGTATCTAGTGTTTGTAAATCTCTGTTATGTTTACCAGTATGTAGTGCTGCATGCGAGTGCATATTTTCACAGATAAATTTAATAAAAACAGATCAAATAAACAGATTCGGAAACAAAAATGTGCCAGCAATTTTAAAAACAAAGCAAGATGTATTATATATATGTATAGAAATTCTAACATTTATTGTGATGATGATGATTGGATAAAACGTGTTAAGAAAATCGGTATTTTTATTGGTATATTTGCCCTTTGTAAATCGGTATATTTCAGTATTGTTTTGAGGTGCTTCGGTATTTTTCTAAAATTTAATCTGGTCACACTGGGTGAAAGGTTTCAAAAAGATCATAAAATTTTATTGTTACGTTTCTTGTTTTTTAGAAATTTCTCGTATCATCGTATTAAGTTCACGTTTTCTGATATTTGAATAACAATGTCTCACTTGTGTGATTGTATATCTGAAAGAAATTTTGACTTAAATAGGCCATCAGGTGCACAAGTTTCCACGTCGCATCCTTTTCGTTCTAAAAGTTCTTTCAATAATAAAATTCAAGAACATCAAAATCACTGCCCAGCAAAAAAAAACCAAAAGCATTCTTCGTTCTCAAGGCTTAAACAATCACAAGGTGAGGCCGGAGTTACTTCCCAAACATTTACGAATTCGTCCATTAGTGACATATCTACGCAGTGCCAAAACATAAATATAAACAGTGAGAATGATGAAGTAGACCAGGGAGACACACCTGCATTTCCGAAAAGAAAACATGCAAAGAAAAAAGAAAGAATAAAAAAATTGCAAATTCCATCAAGAGAAGTCATGAACAACACACCACAATCATCCGGAGCTCATGTGGGGCGATCAGCACAAAATGATGTCGCTTATTTACAAGAGCTTTTTTCTCAACAAATTAGTCCCTTGTATGCCAGTACAAATTCAAGGTACCTTGAAAATCTTCGTCATCATCCACAATATCAACTATCTCAAAATACTCAGGGAGGAAGAGAATTTGTAATGAACACTCATCATGCTGCAAGTTTGCCAAATACTCCTATGTTTCAAGCAACACAAAGACCAACATCTGTGAGTATACCTAATTCACCAGTAGTTCAAGCTGACTCTATGACTCCCAAATGTATACAAAACTTTTTACAACATCCATTACTCAGCAAGTCCTTTAATGTAAGGACTGGTGAACCTTTTAAGTTCTTGCCTATGCAAGAAGATAATAATGATCCAAATGCAACTCCTAAACGTAAAAACAAGAACAAAAAGAAAACAAAAGAAAGTGACACAAAATTTGATCCCTATCTATCAGCAGAAAAGATGGAAGCTGGTCTTAAAGATAATGTACTTATTGAAGGTGTATTGAGGATAAACCCAAAACAATTCCAACATGCTTATGTTTCTAGTAGCAACAAAAGTGAACAAGATATTCTGATTGATGGATTAAAAAATCGAAGTCGTGCTTTAGAAGGTGATATTGTAGTTGTACAATATACAACTAGTGATAATGAAGACAGTGAAGAGGAAACTAAACAAAAGAGGGGAAAAGTGGTGTATATAAAAGAAATTGTTCACAATAGAACTTGCATTGGTTCTTTGAAGTTAATGGCAGATAAAAATAGGCAGAAAGCTTTATTTATTCCTCGTGATCTCAGAATGCCTAGGCTCAATGTACCTTTCACAAGCTGGCCTGATAACTTCTATCTTGATGCTAAGAATTATGAAAGTACATTATTTTTAGCCAAAATATCAGAGTGGACAGATACTAGATTCGCTATTGGAAAAATAATTTCTAACATAGGACAGTCTGGAGATATGATAACAGAAACTAAAGCAATATTGGCCCAAACAGATTTAGATATTACGCCATTTGGTCCTGAAGTAAGACATTTATATCCACGTTTAGATTACAAAATACCCGATGAGGAGATTGCAATCAGAGAGGACTGCCGCAAATTGTGTGTGTTTAGCATTGACCCAATAAATTGCCGTGATATTGATGACGCTATGTCTTGCAGAGAACTTGAGAATGGAAATTATGAAATTGGAGTTCATATAGCTGATGTAGCCCATTTCTTAACGGAAAATACTCCACTAGATGAAAAAGTGGCAGAAAAGGCTACAACAATCTATTTGGTTGAAAAAGCTTATCACATGTTACCTGATGATCTCTGCATGCTTTGTTCTCTATTTCCGGGGGTTGACAAATTAGCATTTTCAGTATTCTGGGAAATAACTAAAGATGCAAAAGTTCTTAATCACAGATTTTCAAAAACAGTAATTAACTCTTGTGCCCAACTAGCATATGAACATGCTCAATCAGTACTTGAAAAAAAAGAAGATGCCAAGGCAAACTTTCCTGAAACATACAATGGCTTTGAGTTTACAGATATATCAAAAGCAATCAAAATTATTGGAAGCATTGCTGCTAAATTTCGAAGTAATAGATTTGATAGTGGAGCTTTAAGGATTGACCAACCTAAAGTGGCTTTTCATTTGAATGCTGGTAATGGGTTACCTGATTCATTTTGGATATATGAAAGTAAAGAAAGCCACCAACTTATTGAAGAGTTTATGTTACTTGCAAATATGACAGTTGCTGAACGAATTCGAGAGGATCATCCATCATTAGCATTTTTGAGATGTCATCCAAAACCCAGTGAATACATGTTGAAACAGCTTGCTAAGTCCTTGAAGCCAATGGGTATTGACTTAGAAATTGACTCTGCTGGAGATTTGCATCGCTCCCTGCTGCAACATGTTGGCCCTGACTGCACAGACAAAGGCAAAGTTATGGTTTTAAATATGTTGTGTGCTAAGCCAATGACAAGGGCTAAGTATTTTTGTGCTGATGGATGCCATGATGATGACTTCCATCATTATGCTTTGAATGTTCCACTTTATACACATTTTACTAGCCCTATACGAAGATATGCAGATATTATGGTTCACAGGTAAAAACTTATAATATATATAAATAATTTATGCATTATCACTGTAGAATAATATTATTTTGTTATTTTCGCAACTGATAGCTTAATGAACCACTACAAGTGAATTAAATATTTATTATTTATTTTCAGGTTGTTGGCTGCAAGTTTAAAATATCGAGAGACCCCTAACTGGGATGTTGACAAAGTCCGTATGATTGCAGCTCAATGCAATAAACAAAAATACAATGCTAAAAAAGCAAGTGAATTGTCTACAGAAATGTACACACTCAAGTACATTGAAATGAAGTCGCCAGTAGTGACTGATGCAGCAATTGTAGAAGTGAGGGAAAAATACATAGACGTCATAATAATAGCCATGGGACTGAATAGGCGAATCTTTTTCAACAATGTAAGTTGTTAATTTTAATTAGGAATACTTATAATACACTACATACAAATCATTTACTCATCAAGATCAGCTCATAAAGGTGATTATTTTAACAGAAATCTCTATGCCAACTGTTGCAGATGGGAAAATGTCATGATATAAATCATCTAACTAAGGGCTGACATTTTCTGGCATATTTGTCCATGTTTGTTAGTAACAGCATAACTCAGAAATTTTTGAGGTAACATCAAAACTAAATCTAAATCTTGACTCTTGATTTGCAGGATTTTCCAGGAAAATTCCAATGTATTAAAAATGAAGAATGTTCTCGACTCTCGAAAATGGAATTGACGTGGACTGCTGCAAATGGTTTGCCAGAAGTCAAACAGGTTATTCAAGTATTTTCCATTTTGCAAGTTGAACTCTATAGAGGAGATGACATGGTAAAGGTCGAAACCAAACTTGTCAGACCACAGCAGGCAACTTCCTCTTAATATAAACATACATTAGTGCACAAAGTATGCGCTTGGAAGTGTAGTTGCGGACACCAGCTTCATAAACAAAACAAATGTATACATTAGCCAGAATGTATATAGTTGTCAATGTGATGTAATTTGATGAAATAATAATTTATTTAATGAAACAAAAAGATGTACTCTTTTCAATTGTATTATGGAAGCCAACTTAATAATTAACTTCCATAGAAGCATACTTGCTTGTAGGTTCAATTTTTTATTTATTATAAAGGTTTGTTGTGCATGTGTGTTATTGTACCCTATTTTTTGTATAATGAAATAATGTGATTTTACATTTTACTATAGGTATTTTATTCTAATGTGTGTGGTACTTCAATGTTTAACATAAGACTTTTTGCTTAGTTCAAGTAAATAAAAAAATATTTTCTTAGTTTTAGGGCAAAACGCTCAATCAATAAAATAATTTAAATAATACAATTGTACATACTGTATTGTTTGTTAAATTTTGCCTAATTAAATAATTTACACTAGTAAGAATAATTGTCCTTTTTTTCTAGTTCTAAGCAAAGTATTTTGCTAGGTACTCCACTCACTATTCTTCACAGACCTGACATTTTAAAATGAAACTTCAATGTTAACCTAATCAAATCTAGACTCTGCTAATGAGAAATACCTGATAGAAATCCCAAACATCACTACCCTTAGAATATAATCTATCCTGTGATTCAAACACAGGACCTTTTGCGACGACTAGACCTATTGGTTTAGTTGGTGCAAAAATTACAGAACGGTGTATTCACTGTTCTTTGCAATGAACAATCTAAGTGTCTTCCGAATCATTCTAAAAGAACAAAGTTATGTGATGTGCAGTTGGATGCCAACAAGGTGACCACTTGGTCATTCAGTCATTTTCAACATGGCTATTTATTAGGTACTTGTGATATTTAGATGATGGAACACAAGGATAAACAAACACCGTTTTGAAAAACTTACAACTCCTCAAACAGCAATTTAAATCTTGTACGGACGTCAACCCCTCAAAATGTGAAAACTTTCTGACATCACCAACAGACAATTTTGACCCGAGAGAAATATTTAATGCAATAGCCGCACAAATCAAAATCTTAGAAAAAAGTTGTCTGCACCTCCTATCAAAGAATATAACTACTCTCTACCCTAGGTTCCCCAATTGTGTATGACAGCTTTTCTTCTTTCATCGACGAAAAACTGACTGACTGATGACTGACTGGTGACTGACTGACTGACTGATGACTGACTGGTGAGTGACTGTGAAAATCACCAAATGGTGCACCGATCTGAGAATCGGCTACACCAGCGCCAAGTCCACCCAACAGGGTATTAAGGTTCAAGTCCCTACGTCGAATGACTACAGGGAGCTAACTAAAACTCTAAGACTCAGAGGTGTGTCCTTCCACACCTACGCCCTCCCCGAAGACCGTCAAACTAGAGTCGTGATCCGTAGGATTCCGAAAGAAATACCCGCGAACGACATTAAAGCCGACCTTCTGTCGCAAAACGTCCCAGTCACCGAAGTGCACCATATGCACCGCGCCAGAGGCAGAGTGCCATTCGACATGCTCCTCGTGGTCTGTCCTCCTACCGAGGGTCACCACCCCATTTGTAACGTCCGATCCATCTGCAACCTCACCGGCTTGCAGATTGAAAAACCCTTCAAGACCGGTGTCATAGGGCAGTGTCATCGCTGCCAGCTTTACGGACATTCGCAGATGCACTGCTATGCCAAACCCAGGTGCGTCAAGTGCCTGGGCGATCACGGCACTGCAGAATGCACCCGTCCTAAGGACCGCACCTTGTGCACAGAGCCGCCAAGCTGTGTGCTATGCGGAGACTCAGGCCATCCGGCCAACTATCGTGGGTGCCCCAAGGCTCCAAAAACCTCATCTCCTAAGCTGACGAAGCGTGCAGACGCCCGTCAACAAAGGGAAAGCCCCCGCTACGCCCACGCGTGGCCAACGACTCATCACCAGGAGCGACTCAGTCCTCAGAGGCCCTCGCCCTGGAATTACTACCACCACCAGCAGGCTTTTCCAGCCTTAGCACCCAGACCCGTCCCTGCGGCCATCCCTCCACTAATGGACCCCCGCATCCGCGTCAACGCGCCCCCAGGCATTCCTGTGCCTGTCAACAAAACCGCTCCTGCCGCTTCAGCTCCACCCGCAGCCACCCGTATGGTCGGCCAGAACCCAATGGACGCCTTCAACGTGATCTCGAGCACGTTCACGGCCTTCCTTACCCCTCGCGCCAGGAAAATGGCCAGCGAAATTGTTGCCGCCAGAAATGCCGGCAACCTCTTCATGATTCAAAGCATATATACCGCGTACATGGACATTACGCAAGCCCTGATGTCCTTTACCAATCAACCCAACCCTAATAATGGATAAAGGAATCCTCGCGAGAACCAAACCCCGATCCCTAAAGTTAGGTTATTTCAATGCCAATGGCATCCTGCGACAACGCACTGAAATCAGCGAGTTCCTCCGCGACCACCACATCGACATCCTCCTTGTTCAGGAAACGTTCCTTAAACCGAGTTACCGAAATCCGTCAATTGCAAACTATCGTATAGTTCGCAATGACAGGACGCGTTTCCATAAGGGCGGTACCCTTATCTATTACAAAAAGGAGCTAAACTGCATTCCCATAGACTCTCCCACACTCTCACGATTAGAAGTGTCTTGCTGTCGGCTTGGCATGACAGGTCATCAACCGATCCCCATAGTTTCGGCCTACCTCCCCCCCATTAATACTTCGGAGAACTCCTTACTGAAGATCTTTCTGTTCTTTTTAGCCTGAGTGACTCCGTTATCATAGCGGGTGATCTCAACGCAAAACATCCCTCCTGGAATAGCACCAGGACCTCTTCCAGAGGGAGACACTTGTTCAACCTGCCCTCCTCTTAAAATTTCGATGTCATCGCGCCGATGACTCCCACTCACTTTCCCCCCGATCCCAATCACACCACCGACGTGCTCGACGTGGCGCTCCTACAGAACGTCAACCTAAGGTTGGACTCTATAGAAGTGGTACAAGAGCTCGCTTCTGATCACCGTCCAGTAGTCATGAAACTGGTCGCCCGACTCCACCCAACCCCCTCCCACCAAAGTGGTAAAGGACTGGAGGATAGTAAGCGATCGCTTAAAATCCACCACGCCCCCCCACTTGGACACAATCCCCGATCATTTTGAATCTATCGCTGACACGACGGCCGCGATCGACCTATTTACAGCTCACGTACTATCAGTCCTGAACGATTGTTCAAGGGAAATTCCAGCGACGGTCCTCCGTCGCTGGAATTTCCCTTGAACAATCAAGTTGCCGGACGATGTACGCGAACTGTTGAATGAGAAGAACGCGGCTGTCCGTACCTACAGCAACTTCCCCTGCGACGCGAACAAAGCCCATATGCGTTACTTACAGCGTACTGTAAGAACACGCATAGAGGAGCTGCGTACCGCCGGCTGCGACAAGATGCTGAGCGAACTAGAGCCCACCCACCTAGCCTTCTGGCAACTCCAGAGGAAACTTAGATCCGGAGAAATAGTCTCCATGCCCCCCCTGATCCATCCCGACAAGACCATCGCCTTCGATGATGTCGACAAGGCTGAGCTTCTAGCCGACAGTCTAGAAGCTCGATGCTCGCCTAGCTCTCAACCAGTAGATCAAGCTCACCTCCCTGAGGTCGACGCTGAAATCGAACATAGAGCCTCCCTCCCTCCCGTCGAAGACCCAGAGTATCCACTGCCCCCCGTCACGCCAGACGAAGTGCAAGACCTCATCAAAGGTCTTAAGGCTCGTAAAGCCCCAGGCTCAGATGTAATCACCAATAGGGTATTCCAACTTTTCCCTGCCCACCTGATAATGCTACTGACCACCATCTTCAATGGTGCTCTGACCAATAACATCTTCCCACAGGCATTTAAAGAAGCCACCGTCATCGGTATCCCGAAGCTCGGCAAGCCAAAGTCGGAGCCTACTAGTTACCGCCCCATCAGTCTGCTCAATGTTCTCGATAAAATCCATGAGAGGCTTATTTATAAGCGTCTCAGAGACTACGCCGAGACAAAGGGCCTCATCCCCAACGAACAGTTTGGTTTTAGAACCCAACACTCGTGCGTACAACAGGTCCACCGTATAGTCGAACACATCAACTTCGGTCTCCAACGAGGTTTGATGACCGGTGCTGTCTTCTTCGACATAGCGAAAGCGTTCGACAAAGTCTGGCACAACGGCTTATTATATAAGCTGTACCAACTCGGTGTGCCAGATCAAAATCAAAAATCAAAATCAAAAGTCATTTATTCAAATTAGGCGGAGAATCAGCACTTTTCGAACGTCAAAATTACATAAGACAGTCCCCCAAAAAGCCCGCCCTTCACCACTTCCTAGTGCTTTAGCTGGGAAGAAGAAGTGGCGCAACAAACTCCCCAGCAGCACAGCTGTCTGTTCGGTTAGAAGAACTTGATTCTAAACAATTGCAAGTAATTACCGAAACGCCAATGACAAAAAGAAAAAGAAAAAAAATTGCATGTAAATAACACAAATACATAAAAAAAGCCTTCGGGCCTAAAGGGCATGGCAGCTTACATATGCAATACTGGAATTATTATACAAACAAATAAAATAAATAAATGATAAACTAGGACCATCAAAGTAAAATAAATCAACAGAACAATTCCTGTAACAATGATAAAACCAAAGGCAGCAAGACGACCAGTCACCACAAGCAGCACCCGTTCACGAGCATAACGCAAAGGTCAGCCATTACCCCCCTCGCCATATTTGAGGGAAGGAGGAAACCCGACCCCCGACGCTACCGCAAGCAGTGACATCTAAGGGAGCATGACGAACCTGCTGTTGGTTGCTCAGGCAAGAATAATATTATCAATTGTCGAGGTCGCTAGCTAACCATATATTGCAATACAGCTCATTAAAAACATTGTAATGAGTAGATCATGTCAATAATCGTCTCGTGCTCATCTTACGGGACTTTTTGTCGAACCGCACCTTCCGTTATCGCATCGAAGGAGCGCTATCCTCCCCCCACCCTATTCGCGCAGGAGTCCCTCAGGGCTCTGTGATCTCTCCTCTAGCATTCACGCTATTCACCAGCGATATGCCCAAGTGCAGTAAGGCACAGTTGGCCCTGTTCGCAGACGACACGGCCATCTACTACACCGGCCGTGATGAAAATTCGATAGCTCGCATTCTCCAAACCCAAGTGAACAAGCTTGGCGCTTGGTTTAGAAAATGGCGAATCGAAGTCAATCCCGACAAAAGTCAAGCGGTTCTTTTCTCAAAGCCGCGTCGCAATCCCTGCCCCCCTCGACCGATCACCATGTTCGGCAAGCCGATCCCTTGGGAGAAGCGAGCCAAATATCTGGGTGTAGTGCTCGATGAACACCTCTCTTTTTCAGAGCACATTAAGGCGGCTCGTTCGCGCGCCACTTTCGCTCTAGATAGACTTCACTTTGTCCTAAATGCACGTAGCAAATTGTCACTACTACCTAACTAACTGCAAAATGCGTATCTACACAGCGTGCATCCGCCCGATCATGACATATGCCAGTGCAGTCTTTGCACACGCCAAGCCCCATCGCTTCAATAGAATGCAGACCCTCCAGAACAAGTTCCTCCGTAGGATTAAAGGCTCCCCCTGGTACGTTCGCAACGAGATCCTTCACGTTGACCTCAAGATTCCCACTATCTGCCAGTTCATGAAACGCATTTCAAAGCGTTTCTTCGAGACCGCCGCGAATCACCGCAACCCTCTGGTTGTCAAGGCCGAACGACAATACAACGAGCTATATTCCCTCCTCCATTAGTCATGTCCGCCGTCACAAGCATGTCCTCACCGATCCCGATGACCACATAACTCTCATTCAGGAGAGCAGTAGGGCCACCAGTACAGTGCACAAACACAGACCGACATTCCGACCTCGCCGCCGAGGTTCCTCGCGAAGATCCCGACGTAACTGTCCCCCCGACCCTTGCTCGACGAAGTGCCAGCCCGCGCCGTAGCTGAGCCGGTAGCTTTAAATTCCATCTTGCTGTCCTCCCGTCAACGACGCCCTAAGCCGAAGTCCGTACCCCACAGGGGGTGCCCTTAGCGAGCGTTCGCTTAGTAATTTAAGTAGTTTTACGCCCCTGGCTGGAGGCTTTGAGTCCGCTTAAGGCAGCCACAGGATAGTCCGGTCAAGTAGTCACGATCTCTCAAGGTCAACTACGAGATGCCATACACTAAAAATAAAAAATAAAACGCATCTCTTCAGTACGTATTTGCTTCCGAGGCCGGTATGTCGTCTGTTGGTGTGGCGGCGGCGAATGGAATAATTACATGTGGTGTAAGTATGTGGCTACGCGCTCTGCGCTGCGCGTCAGGCGTCAGTAAACCGTGCGCCGCTGCGCGATCACGATGTGTTGTTATCAAGACTCCCATATCACTCCCCCTCAAGAGAAGCGTACATTTTTCTTGACCAATCTTCCGATTCTCGTGATATAGGGTTGATTTGTAGGTGCAGTAGTAGTGGTCGAGGCATGTTGAGCTGCCGATGTATGGGACTGTGTTGCCGACTTCTGGGTGCTCGATAAATTTGTTTCCGTTTCGCACACGATGTAGGCAGGTTTAAGTCGATCCAGTGACACAACTGTAGTACGTAATGGTAACTGGCTCTTGTAGTACTTGTCATAGCGCTTCAGTACTTCGTAAGGGCCATCGTACGGTGGCGTGAGTGGCGCTCTGAAGGTATCGTTGCGAACGAAGACATGCGACACGTTGATAAGTCCTTGTAAACAAAAGGCTTGTCAGCTGATTGTGAGCAGTGCGGGGCTGGCGTGAGTGACGTCATCGTGCGAGCCAGACGGCGCACTAGCTCGGCGTCGTCGATTCTTGGGTTTTGTGGCACCAAGAAATCAGATGGTATGCGAAGTGTGGTACCATATGTCATTAGAGCTGGGCTAAGATTATTGTCTGGTCGCAGGGCAGTGCGTAATCCCAATAACACGGTTGGAAGTTCCTCTGTCCACGTCGTTGTTGCCCCGCGAGCCATTAGCGCCGCTTTCATTGTCCGGTGCCATCGCTCAACTTGTCCATTCGACTGAGGATGGTACGCTGTAGTACGAATTCTGTTGATTCCCATTTTCTTCAAGAGCGCGTAAAATAGTGAAGACTCGAACTGGCGTCCTTGATCTGTCGTGATGCGTAGCGGGCAGCCGAATCTCACTATCCACGTTTCGTACAGTACTTGCGCGACGACCTCCGCTGTGATGTCACGGACAGGTACTGCCTTGGGCCATTTGGTGCATCGGTCAACTATAGTGACGCAGTAGCGATATTCATTAGACAAACGCAGCGGGCCAACGTTATCAATGTGGATGTGTTCGAAACGTTGTGACGGCGGGAATTGTACTAACGGCGTGGTAACGTATCGATGTACTTTCGCTCGCTGGCAGCTTATGCAGGCTCGCGTCCATTGTGCTACTTATTTATTCATAGACGGCCAAAATAATTTTCTTGTCATCAGTTCTCTTGTACTACGTACGCCCGGGTGACATAACTCATGTAGCGCTTTGAATGCTGCGTAACGGTGTCTTGCGGGTAGGTAGGGTCGTGGTATTGAAGTTGTTAGCTCACATGTGATTGGTCGGTTACATCCGGGTATAGTAATGTCTTTGAATATCAAGTTTTCTTATTTTCTGAGTGTCTTGAGTTCTTGGTGTTGTTGTTGATCGATGCTTAGTTAATTATAATCGATCGTTGACGGACAAATAATTTCTTCAAGTCTTGATAAAGCGTCGGCGACTGTATTTTGTTCCCCCTTTATGTACTTTATGCTCGTACAAAACTGACTTATGAAATGTAGTTGCCTCTCGCGTCTTGGTGTGTCGGTGGTACTCGCTGTTCTTGTAAGAGCGTAGGTAAGCAGTTTGTGGTCCGTATATATTTCGACGTCGCATCCCTCTATTAATCGACGAAAGTGTTTTACAGCTGCATACATGGCTAAAAGTTCGCGATCGTATACACTGTATCGGCGTTGTGTTTCGCTCATTGCCTTTGAATAAAATGCAAGTGGTTTCCACACTTCATCCACTTTTTGTTGTAGATCAGCACCAAGGCTGTGATCTGAAGCGTCTGTCATGATAGCGAGGGTACTTCCTGAAACTGGATGTGAGAGTATGGAGGCCTCTGTGATGCTTTGGCGGCATTTCTCAAAAGCTTGCTCTGCATCCGTTGTCCACTCGATCGGTGTGTGGTCATTGCGCTTTCTGTTATGTAGGTACTTGTTAAGTTCGTTCTGAAGTTCTGCTTGTCGAGGGAGACAGCCTCGGTAAAAGTTGATCATGCCCAGGAAACGTCGAAGTTCGAGAATAGTTTTCGGTTTCGGGTAGGTAGATATTGCTTTTACCCGTTCCGTTGTTGGTTTTATGCCGGTCGCTGATACTTCATAGCCGAGAAAATCTATTGCTTCTTTGCCAAATTCGTATTTCTCTATGTTTAGTGTCAGGCCGTATTTGTCCAATCGCTGTAGTATTTGATGAAGAAGCTGCTTGTGTTTTATTTCGTCTTCTTCGCAGAGGAGTATATCGTCGATGAAACAGAAACAGCCGTCTATGCCTCTCAGCACCTCGTGCATGAACCTTTGAAATGTTTGACTACCGTAGCGTAGTCCAAAATAGAATTTGAATAAATGACTTTTGATTTGATTTGATTTGATACAATTGAATTCGAACATTCCAAAAGGTGTTGTGATTGCCGTTTTCTGTGCGTCCTCATTGGCGATCGGTATCCAATAGTACGCCATTTTTAAATCAAGTTTCGAGAATATTTTGTTGTTATGTAGTTGGTACGTGAAATCTTGAATGTGAGGTACGGGATAGCGATCTGGTTGAGTGACCGCGTTTAGACGTCTTTAGTCGCCACACACGCGTAGTCTTCCGTCTTTTTTCTTTACTACATGTAGAGGGCTGGCCCATGGGCTTTTTGATGGCTTGCAGATTCCCATCTCTAACATGCGGTCAAACTCTTCCTTGGCTGCCTTATACTTGTCCTGGGGCAGCGGCCGGGGGCGAGCGTATAGTGGGGGCCCGGTAGTCTCAATGTGGTGGACAACTTCATGTTTCGGTGGTTGTTTCAGCGACATGGGACGTAGGACATCTGGATATTGCTTCAATATATCGTGGTATGCTTGATTGTTACTTATGATGTGCACTGTTTCGGTGTTTGTAGAAACTTCTAATGCGTCGATAGATAGCGGTAACCTTGTCAACTAACTTGTTCTTGTCCAGGTCCACCAGTAGTTTAAAGTGACGGATAAAATCAGCTCCCAATATTGAGGTTTTGACGTCTGCAACGACGAATGACCAAACAAATTCTCTTCGCAATCCAAAATTTAGCCTGATAGTTTTCTGTCCGTAGGTCTTGATTGGTGTATTGTTTGCCGCGTATAAATTGTAGGTGCTTGCAGTTTCGTTATTTTTGTGATTGGCAGCCAAAACGGAGATGTCTGCGCCTGTGTCCACGAGGAAACGTTCGTGAGTGTTACGGTCGTGTACACAAAGGCGATTACTGGTGTACGGGACACAGGCTCTAGTTTTCCGACGGCATCTTCCTTCTACAACACGGCGATTCACAGCGCTTTGCTTTGTCTCCAAAACGGTAATGGTAACGGCATTTCCAGTTGGCGTCTCCAGGTTTCGATGCAGGTCCTCGTTGCGTTGACTGCGAGCGAGAACGGGATCGAAAACTAGGATTGTATGAGCGGCGACGGTGTGCATGTGGTGGCCGTCCTCGACGTAGCCCGGCAATCTCAAGCGTGAGCTTCTCCATTTGCTTTGCTGTTACTTCAAGTTGTGTCATTGATGTTGTAGATGACGAGGATGGTGCTGGTGCTGTAACTGCAGCGACACTGGGACTCTCTGCGTACGCGACCATTTTGTCTGCCATCGCTGCTAAGGTGTCCAAAGATGATTCCTTGTTTATGGACAAAACGACTCGAACTTGCGCTGGCAGGTGATTTAGCCATTCTATTTTGAGAACTTCTTCGGTAATCGTGCCGCTTGCGAGTTCTCGCATCTTCCTTAACAGCTGGGAAGGTTTCTGATCTCCCAGCTCTATTCCGCTGATAAGCTTTTGGAAGTTTTTGACGTCTGACTTGTCGTAGGCTTCGAGTAAACGTTGTTTAACTTTTTCGTATTTCCCAGTCGCAGGCGGATTGTATAATATGTCGGTCAAATGTTGTAAGTCGACCGCTTACAGCTGTTGCAGGAGATATCGGAACTTCTGGTCATCTGAGGTCTTCAATGGGTCAATCACGGCTTCGAATTGGATGAACCAGGCACGGGGAATTTCTCTCCAAAAAGGTAAAAGCCGCGCCTGCACGGGTACTGCGCTCACGTCGTAATTCATTTCAGTCTGGATTCTCACTTGTTGCTCTTCAGACATGGTATCTTTGCTCCACACAACAAAGTCTTCTTAAAAGTGTTCAGTTTTAAAATTCGGGGTCACCAATTGTTGGAGTCCACTGATAGCGTAAATATATTGCAGGGAATAATTGCTTACTTTATTGGTAAAAGATCCTTTCTTATATTATATTTTTGTACATACAATTAGTTGCTAGACTTACTTATATAAAAATATTTAATTGACCAATGGGAGAACATTGATTTCTAAAACTTGAAACTATATGTGACGATGATCTACGATGAACGGGCACCCATCTCGCTCTGGCGCGTGCGCGTTGTATAGCGTCGTCTGTACGCACACTATAAATATTTTCGACACCGACGCATCTCTTCAACCAACCGATCACCATCATCTCTGCTTATATTCCACCGGACAATGATCCGGAGGATCCCATCTCTCTCCAAAAGGACTTCACCGCCCTCTTCGGTATGAGTGACTCCGTCATATTGGCGGGGGATCTTAATGCCAAACACCCGGCGTGGAATAGTAGCATGACTTCTACCAGAGGTCGGATCATTTTCAAGTTAGGCGAATAACTTTGACGTCATCGCTCCAATGAGTCCGACTCATTTCCCCGTAAATCCCAAGCATCTTCCTGATATACTCGATGTAGCGCTGCTCAAGAATGTGAACCTCCGTTTGCAATCAATAGAGACGTTCCACGAGCTTAAGTCTGACCACCGCCCAGTAGTCATGCATCTTGCCCCCTTTTTATTTTATTTTTTTTGCTCCCGGGGTGGAAAATCCTCATGGATGTCCTCCGCCCTGGGGCGGGCGGAGGGGTCTGTCAGACTCTTACTGACTAAAAACCACCCCCGTGTTCAATCTCACACCTACGCCGGGGTCGCGGGAACACATAATTCTTCCGCATCCCCGGCTGGTGCCGGCCAAACTCTTCCCGGTGTACTCCCCCCGCAACGTCTGTGAGCGGCGCGCGCGGAACACTACTCGCACCGCCTTCTCGGGTCCTGATGTTGGGGGGCGACGGATGTCCCCAAATCCGTCGCCCCTGGACCCATTTAGGAGGGCTGGAAGAGGCCGTTGTCCGCCCTCCGCCTGCGCCCGGTGCGCCTGCTGCGGGTCGGGAGAGTGGACGAGATCTCTCTCTCCCTTTCCGCAGCCTCCTTCTGCGAAACAGTGATCTCGAAACCACCGCGTCCCAGGACTCGACGCCGCCGACCATCGCACTCACAACGGCCGGCAGCGACAGGTCACTGCCCACTTCTGAGATGAGGGCACGGCGCGGCTCCTCCCAAGCGGCACACTCTGCCAGCGTATGCCAAGCCGTGTCCTCCCGACAGTCGACGCAGTGGTGACACCGAGCGTCCGGCTCCCTGTTGTTGCGACACAAGTACTTCCCGAAGCAACCATGCCCCGAGAGCACCTGCGTCGCCTGAAACGACAGGGAGCCGTGCCTCCTCCCGAGCCAGAGGTCGAGCACTGGCCGGACCGCCTCGATGGTGAGGAGGCCGGCGGTAGGGCGTGAAAGCCTGTCCCGCCATTCCGCCACCAGGACCTCGCGAAGCTGCGACCGACGCTGCTCCATATGGCGCTGCATCGGCCGCTCGCCCCGCGCCCTCGCTTCCTCGCGCCACCGATAAAGTGACGCGAGCACCTTCGCATCTAGGTCCCATGGCGGGGATCCGGCCAGTGCACAAGCCGCCTCGTAGGAGATCGTGCGATACCCCCTTATGACTCTGACGGCCATTGCTCTCTGCGGCTTTCGCAGCACAGAGATGCTGGCGGCCAGCCGCCCAGATCGGAGCCCCGTAAAGGGCCATCGATCGCACGATCCCCACGTATGCATCTTGCCCCCTACTCTGGCCCAAGATCCCAACCGCCCCCCTCAGACCCAGATGATAACCGACTGGAGGAAAGTAAGCGAAAGACTGAAATCCACCACGTCGCCTCACTTGGACACCATCCCCGATCACTTAGTGTCAGTCGCCGACACGACGGCCGCAATCGACTCGTTTACTGAGCACGTTCAATCCGTATTGACGGATTGTTCACGGGAAGTTCCGGTGATGGAAGACCATCGCTGGAAACTACCTACTGACGTACGTGACTTGATAACCGAGAAAAATGCGGCTATTCGTGCCTACGACTCCTTCCCTGTGACGCGAACAAAGCCCACATGCGCCATTTACAGCGTGCTGTAAAGAAACGCATAGGGGAGGTTCGCTTAGAGGGTTGGAACAAGATGCTCAGTGAACTCGAGCCCACTCACCAAGCCTTCTGGCACCTTCAGAGGAAATTGCGTTCCTCCGAGGACGTCTCTATGCCTCCCCTCATCCAGCTAGTCCCTGATCCAGCTAGTCCCTTGCTGCCCTCTTCCAGCGACGCCCTAAGCCGAGGTCCGTACCCCACAGGGGGTGCCCTTAGCGTTGTCGCTTAGTTTTAGTTAGTATTTAAGTTTAAGTCCTGGCTGGAGGCCTTAATTTATTAGGGCACCACAGGCAAGTCGGCTTAAGCAGACGACAACCGGTACAGGTTGACCTGCGAGAGGCCATACCAAAAAAAATGATGAAAAAACGCATCTCTTCAGTACGTATTTGCTTCCGAGTCCGGTATGTCGTCTGTTGGTGGTGGCGGCGGCGAATGGAATGAATGATTACATGTGGTGTAAGTATGTGGCTACGCGCTCTGCGCGTCAGTAAACCGTGCGCCGCTGCGCGATCACGATGTGTTCATAGAGTATAGTAACTGATGTGTTGTTATCAAGACTCCCATAAGACAGCGTGAACTCCATGTGTGAAAGACAGCTTTCATTTGAAATTGACAGAAACTTATTTAATCTTGAAGTGGGTACTTTAAAAAACTTGTCACTTTTGAAGATTGAATGGGCACTTTTGACCCAAGATTTGTGGGTATAAAAATGCACTACTTGCGGCTGTAATTCTCCAGAAAGCGGTCGCACTTTTTTGAAAATAACAATTGGTGATCCTCTTGTGCTGATTAGCTCACAGCTAAATAAAAATTTAGGGTTTTCCAATATAAACACTTTTCGGTAATATAAAACTTTGGACGAAACGTAACACAGTGTTGAAAGTACTGACAGTTTACCACAGAGAACAGTTTGTTTCTATGTTTCTGTAACTGAGGTTCAAATCGCGGAGGTGTCAGTTCTTTTCAGAACTTTTTGCTTCCGTTTCTTTAACTGATGGTCCAAACGTGGTAAAGTGATGTGATAAGTGGTGGCTCCAGTGACAAAGAGCATTATTTTGAAAACCAAAGGAGAGGCTTTTATTTTAAAGCATGCTTTGATGTTAACACCGATGATTTCAGGTTTATAACGCCGAATGCATTATCTCGCCGGCCGTAATCAGCTGTGCGGACGTAACCAGAGAATATCGTTTTTCGCGGATTTTCAGTAAGTATATGTATAGGCGGCAACTGGCTTCAGTTCGGTCCAGCAACATTCCCTATGTGTGCGTAATGCCTATCTACGCAATATTTTGCGAATGTTTTTGCTACTCCTTTTAAGTCTGTAGTCTAGTCGTGACTGATACGTAGTATCTTTATGTAGTGTGTGCTATAGCAAATTAGCAAGCTAAGGCTGCATTCCGAATTGAACTGTTATCGATTTCACCGGGTTTACACCCGTTCCGTATTAGCGTGAGGCTGATAACGATGTCCCGTGTATCGTCATAGATGACGACATGACATGCGCCATCTTGCGATATCCAAATCGGAACGCAAATTATTGATGTGAGCGCTGTGAGCGATTATGGTCTAATTCGCAAAGTACCTTAATTGCGTAAATGTAAAAGTACGAAATCATATTACATAAATCTACTCAAAGAATGAGAATAAACTAAAAATGAAGACAACATTACTATAAGATAAGCAAACAAAATTCAACATATTTTTTCCGTTTATTTAACTCCCGAAAACTAAGGCCGCATTCCGAGTTAGACCATAATCGCTGACAGCGCTCACATCGATGATTTAGATATCACGATTATGACAGCTGAGAGCTGTCAACAATTCGCTCACATTGATATTACTATGGCATGGTCGGCATTATCGCAAGATGGCGCATGTCATGACGTCATCTATGACGATTCACGGGACATCGTTATCGCGCTCACGCTAACTCGGAACGGGTGCCAGCGCCCTCAAATCGATTACAGCGCAATTCGGAATGCGGCCATATTCGTTGTACTCTTACATGAATAAATGGCGCAGGTGTTTGTGTGATCATCCCGAAATCGAACATAGAGCCTCCCTCCCTCCCGTCGAAGACCCAGAGTATCCACTGCCCCCCGTCACACCAGATGAAGTGCATGACCTCATCAAAGGTCTTAAGGCTCGTAAAGCCCCCGGCTCAGATGGAATCACCAATAGGGTATTCCAACTTTTCCCTGCCCACCTGATAATGCTACTGACCACCATCTTCAATGGTGCTCTGAGCAATAACATCTTCCCACAGGCATTTAAAGAAGCCACCGTCATCGGTATCCCGAAGCTCAGCAAGCCAAAGTCGGAGCCTACGAGTTACCGCCCCATCAGTTTGCTCAATGTCCGCGGCAAAATCTATGAGATGCTTATTTATAAGCGTCTCAGAGACTACGCCGAGACAAAAGGCCTCATCCCAAACGAACAGTTTGGTTTTAGAACCCAACACTCGTGCGTACAACAGGTCCACCGTATCGTCGAACACATCAACTTCGGTTTCCAACGAGGTTTGATGACGGGTTCTGTTTTCTTCGACATAGCGAAAGGGTTCGACAAAGTCTGGCACAACGGCTTATTATATAAGCTGTACCAACTCGGTGTGCCAGATCGTCTCGTGCTCATCTTACGGGACTTTTTGTCGAACCACACCTTCCGTTATCGCATCGAAGGAGCGCTATCCTCCCCCCACCCCATTCGCGCTGGAGTCCCTCAGGGCTCTGTGATTTCTTCTCTCGCATTCACGCTATTCACCAGCGATATGCCCAAGTGCAGTAAGGCGCAGTTGGCTCTGTTCGCAGACGACACGGCCATTTACTACACCGGCCGCTATGAAAATTCGATAGCTCGCATTCTCCAAACCCAAGTGAACAAGCTTGGCGCTTGGTTCAGAAAATGGCGAATTGAAGTCAATCCCGACAAAAGTCAAGCGGTTCTTTTCTCGAAGCCGCGTCGCAATCCCTGCCCCCCTCGACCGATCACCATGCTCGGCAAGCCGATCCCCTGGGAGAAGCGAGCAAAATATCTAGGTGTGGATCGAGAACCACCTCTCTTTTTCAGAGCACATTAAGGCGGCTCGTTCACGCGTCGCCTTCGCTCTAAATTGTCACTAAAGTGCAAATTGCGTATCTACACAGCGTGCATCCGCCCGATCATGACCTATGCCAGTGCAGTCTTTGCACACGCCAAGCCCCATCGCTTCAATAGAATGCAAACCCTCCAGAACAAGTTCCTCCGTAGGATTACAGGCTCCCCCTGGTACGTTTGCAACGAAATCCTCCACGTTGACCTCAGGATTCCCACTATCCGTCAGTTTATGAAACGCATTTCACCGTGAATCACCGCAACACTCTGGTTGTGAAGGCCGCTAGCTATATTACCTCCTCCATCAGTCATGTCCGCCGTCCCAAGCATGTCCTCACCGATCCCGATGACCACATAGCTCTCATCCAGGAGAGCAGTAGGGCCACCAGTACAGTTCACAAACACAGACCGACATTCCGACCTCGCCGCCGTAACACTCGCGAAGACCCCGACGTAACTGTCCTCCTCGACCCTTGCTCGACGAAGTGCCAGCCCGCGCCGTAGCTGAGCCGGTAGCTTTAAATTCCCCGAATTATAATAATATAATCCAGATCCAGCCTGTCCCATCTTGCTGTCCTCCCGTCAGCGACGCCCTAAGCCGAGGTCCGTACCCCACAGGGGGTGCCCTTAGCGAGCGTTCGCTTAGTAATGTAAGTAGTTTTACGCCCCTGGCTGGAGGCTTTGAGTCCGCTTAAGGCAGCCACAGGATAGTCCGGTTAAGTAGTCACGACCTCTCAAGGTCACCTACGAGATGCCATACATAAAAAAAAAATGTGTGATCATCTGTGTACCACTGATCCACTGTTGACCATTTGACGTCTTTGTTGGACTTAATTTTCCATACAGGTGGAAGAGACCGGTACAGATCTATAAATTCAACTAAGAATTCTCTCGAATATTTTCTTAAATCGTTCATTTTTTTTAATAAAAACAAAGCAAACTGAATTAATTAACCAAAGTTGTCGTTTGTTGACCTAAACAAGTCTGAACATGCGTCCACCCACCACACAGTGCACTGTGCAGTGCAGTAGTCTGCGCAAACACGCATTTCGGCGCCGACTTTTTGATACCAGTGAACAAAAATGCACAGATATCGTAACAGGCTTGAGACTTCACGTCCACACGTCTCATTTGCACCGACTTAAGACAGTACAGACACGCTGCGCAGACTAAAGTCTGTGCCGTGTGGACCCACTAGTAGGCTAGCTTTGGGCTAGTTGACGTTGAGTGAGTATTCCTTGCAGTGCTTCCAGATAACAAAAGTAAATTTACATTGTTGCCGGTTAAAAAATACAGAAGTTTCTAAAAACAATACAGTAGATTTTAAAACCGACCACAGTAAAATTACAGAAAAATTTTCTTTAAATATTGATAGAAAAATTAGCTTAGAACCTTCACTGTGTCTTTTGATAGCACCCATCGGCAATCAAAGAAGAATCGCAAAGAGTGCAAGTGCATTTATAAGCAGACTTTTTTATCACGCTTTAACCACTTACTAAAGTCTTGTATTTGGAGCCATTCATCACGGAATTGTTGCCGATATTTCTTTTTAGCTCTTGATCTTGACGGACCATCATCGCTACGCACATCACTTTCCTCTCTGTCTGTGCTCATTTTTACAGTAATATAGCTATACATTTTATAATTATAAATCTCAAATAAAATGTATGCACCTTGGCAAAACAAGTTTATGAATAAATAAGACGAAAAACCCATGTTCTTTTGTAGACTACTGTTGCTAGTTGACAGTTAACAGAGTGCTTTACGATAGTTCCGATTTGCCAGGGAATTCCCCGCAACTTTATTACAAACCTACTGTCTTTACATTGTCTATGGTTATAGGTCTGTGGGTGTAGATTAGCTGCGTTTTGTTTTAAGTATTAGAATGGGGAAGGTCGGGCAAAGCTAATTGTAGATGGCGTGACCATAGCTAGGTCCCTACGGCCTACAAAAATTTTGACATTTCGTTCATTCATTTAATTTTATGTTCATTCATGAGTTTGATTTTATTTCACTATTTCGTTATTTTTGGTGCTTTCAGTATTTTAAATCAAGTAATTGACATGGAAAGTGTCAGAATTAATATTTCCTCGTAATCACTTTCTTCAAAATGTTCACGACATAAATTCGAACTCAAAAAAATCTGTACGAATAGCTTTAAAGCACAATCTTCTAATTTTAGGGGCTTACGAGAAATTCGAACTCCAATTTCTGAGTATCTAGGAACACAACATCGAGTCAACTTTCGCTAAAATAAAATAAAACCACATCACGCCTTATATTTTTAGCTTGTGTTGGGAACTAGCTACGACAGCGCCATTTTGACAGTTGCCTTCCCCATTGATAAAGCTATATGAAAAAAAAAACAGTGTATTCCACACACTGTATTTTATTATTACAGTATACAGTAGAAAAGTCTAGTAAATGTACTGTAATTACAGTGAATCTGGAAGCACTGATTCTTTGCTACTTATTATTAATAATCTGTGATTCCTTGCCATTGTCATTCGCCCGATCATGACCTACGCCAGATTGCCAGTGCAGTCTTCGCACACGCCAAGCCCGTTCGCTTCAATAGAATGCAGACCCTCCAGAACAAGTTCCTCCGTAGGATAACAGGCTCCCCCTGGTCCACTATCCGTCAGTTCATGAAACGCATTTCAAAGCCTTTCTTCGAGACCGCCGCGAATCACCGCAACCCTCTGGTTGTGAAAGCCGCTAGCTATATTCCCTCCTCCATTTGTCATGTCCGCCGTCCCAAGCATGTCCTCACCGATCCCGATGACCACATAACTCTCATTCAGGAGAGCAGTAGGGCCACCAGTACAGTGCACAAACACAGACCGACTTTCCGACCTCGCCGCCGAGGTTCCTCGCGAAGATCCCGACGTAATTGTCCCCCCGACCCTTGCTCGATGAAGTGCCAGCCCGCGCCGTAGCTGAGTCCGCTTAAGGCAGCCACAGGATATTCCGGTTAAGTAGTCACGACCTCTCACGGTCAACTACGAGATGCCATACCAAAAAAAAAAAAAAAAAAGTCATTGTCAAGTCATCGAGCATCGTCTTGCTTAATGCATGAAGTATTTTCATTTTGCTGCTGAATGCTGATGGTTTTATTTGTTTACCAACAATACTGGTTTGGATGGTTTTATTTGTTTACAACCTATTTCGGCGCATAAACTTTTATGTGTAAACACGATGACTGAAGAGACCAAGGATTTATTTCTACTCTCAGAAAGCTTAAAAGATTTGCTTCAATATAATACAGAACTTATACAATCAGTAAAATCGGACCTTATCGATGTGGAAATTTTAGATGAAATAAAAAATATTGTTATTTATGGGAATGCGGATGTATATTTCGGCAAAACTTTGCGAGATATTAAAATTGTGATAGAAGATGATGAATTGAGGAAACATGAAATATATTTACAGTATAAAGCTCCCAAAAAGTTGCTAATTTCCACTGTGAAATTGCCTCGCTCTTCAATGCACAATCAGGAATACGGATGTATTAAAGATATTATAGAAACATTTAGACAAAATGTGAACGAGTTAGCTAGATATTTTTATGAATTAGAAAATTTGGATCAGTCCTGTACAATCATGGAGCCAGTTAATGGATCATTCAAGGATGATTATCGAAGAATATTTCTGGGTGAGATCAATGTCACTAATTATAGATAGATTCTTCTTAACATTCACTGAATTAAGAGGTGGTAGGAGGCCTGGTTGGTCCTCAATCTTTCCGAGTTACTGAAGATCTTGCAACTCTAAAAGAAAATATAATACATGTTTGTCTTTTCCAGATGATAGGACTTGGCTGCATGTAGAGGTGACGCGTGAAGGCTTAGCCACAAATATCCACCTTGTTGGACAGTCAGAGCAATGGCACAACAAGTTACAAGCAGGACTTTTGAATTGGGATCATGATAAAAATATTGTTGATAATATTATGTCTATATTTGGTAATTTGAATCCACATTGTAATAAACTATGTCACTGCACTATTAGATGACCAAATAATTTCAATTAGATAATTAATACATGGTTTTAAATTGCTTTCAGATTTATGTCAATTCCCACAACCTACTTCTAAACAGTTGGAGCAACATAAGATGGACACTAAAGTTAACAGCACTGTGAACTCAGTTGAATGTGGAATTTGTTTATGTGCTGATTTGCCTGACACAACTAGTCTCCCGCTACCTCTTTGTCAAAATTCATCCTGTGGGGTTTATTACCATAGGTCCTGTCTGTATCAGGTACTTGTACAAGTAGAGTATTTTTAAATTTGAATTATTTTGACTAATATATTTCCAAATATTTGTCTCCCACTAATTGTTGTTCAAGATTTTGTTTAAAAAGCACAATCTATGAGACTACTCTCAAACCAATGTAATTACTAGTTATTACACTGGTTTGAATTGTCCCTTATGGTACATAATCTATCTTTATGTAATTGCGATTATTTCTAAATGTTTAAAGTTAAGAGCCGCGTAAACATAAAAAAATATACAGTTAAACAGTTGCTAATCATTAAAAATCTTAAAGCAATGTTTATGAATAAACCTCATTATGGAATAAGAATTAGGTCTCAATTTTCTACTCTAATTTACTTAGAAGCTAGGCTGTTGTCATTATCAGCCTGGCTTGTCAATAAAATTATGACCTTCCAGCCAGACAGCTAAGCCCCAAAACCAGCAATTAAAAATGACTGTTACTTGCTTATAGAGGAATAAAAGCAGGCAGCAGTCATTTTTAATTGTAAAATATTGTAACACTTGTAATTTTTAATATTTAATAAAATATTTTTTTCAGTGGCTAGTGGCATGCGCTGGTAACCGACCTCCCGCATTTGGCGTTGCGAATGGCGGGTGTCCCACGTGTCTCCAGCCTATTACATGTAGTGAAAAGGATAACTAAAATTGTAATACATAAAATAACGCCTTGTTTCTCCGAAGGGTTGGGCAGAGGTGTGTCTGTATGTTTAAGTCCCATGTAATAGGGGGCGAATTGTAATAATAAATAATAATGTAGCTAGTAAGTTGGATCTGTGATACAGGATAAAAAAAGTGTGCATTTAATTAAGTTTTGAATCTTACCGATTTTATCATTCGCTATCGTTACCCACTCTTGCCGATAGGATACCCTACCTACTCAGGTCCGCCGGAACCGAGCGTGCAATGCGTGCGGCGCACGCGCGCGCCACAGTTGGTTATTTGGCAGGCTGCACTTTTTTGTCATTATTTCGTCTATTTAGCTGTAAAAACGAATCTTAATATTCCTATCGAAAAGCAATATTTAGTGTTCCGTAGCCAAATGGCAAAAATGACGAAATGTCAAGGGTGGACCCTTGTCATTTCGTCATGTCCGTATGTTACACAGCCATGCTCGGACACTATTTCCGCTTTATCGATGAAAATTGGAAAGGTGTATGCTGTGCGCCGCTAACTGGTATACTCCAGTGTTGTGAAATTATAAGGAAAAAGAAACAATTAGGGGTGGCTCTGCACATACTAGGGAATGCGATCTCGAGATCTGTCGCGTGCTAAGTGTGGCGTCGAGATTGGCAATTCGAGATCTCGCCCGGCAACCAATAGAGATCACGATTGCGGAATTTCGAGATCGAAACGCCTACTTTTTGAAGTACCTATCTATAAAACGCGTTTTTTTAATTAAAAAAGCAGTGTGGACAGACGCGCGCGCTCTCAGTCGAGAACGTGAAGAAGAAGAGAACGGGGGTGGTGTTACTTTGAAAAGAATAAAAATATACCGGCTGAAAATCATACCAAAACTACCTAGTTTTTCCTTAGTGCATAAGAGATCTGAGCGTCAGCTGCATAGTGGCGGAATTTAGTTAGAGTATGTCAAAGTTGTAAAAAAAACTTGAACGAAGATGGTTGTTGCGTTGGCTCAATTCGAAAGTATGGGTAGAAGGACAATGTGGCAAAGGAGTACTATTATCTCAATGTTGAAGAAAAACAAAACTGTTTTTTTTAAAGGCTTCTGAAAGGGGAATGGAACCCGCTGGGTAATTGCGTAACAGTAAAAGTAACCATCGCTTTTTGACAGTTCAACAACATTGTGTTATTTACGTTGAGCAGATTTTTTTTTCGAACATATGAAGCAATGGATTAGACTTCAAGTTTTTTTTACAACGTTGACATGCTCTAACTTTGGATTCCAATTCCAAACATTCATGATTATTGAGTGCTGGAACCAACTACTAGAAATAAAATTGACTCGGTATATTAATCATCGCCAAAATCAAGCAGTACCTACTTTTCTCCCCTACTTTGTCTTTCCACGAGATTGAATCTCTCGTGAGATCAAGATTGCATTCCCTGCCTGCCTCATAGGTCTAATCTATGCACAATTATGCGTGTATCATTGGATCCCTTATTGAAAAAGATTATGATGTTTCTAAGTGGCTTATTTAGGTAAGTCAATAATTTTTGAGATATTGGATCTTTTTGGATGGTTACATTATAACCACAGTGATAACTGTGTTTTTCATCGAAATACTATGAAAACACACTTTTCTCCTTTTTGTTTTTTCATGCAATTAAATGCGCTTAAACTTTTAAGGTCTATAATTAAACACACACAAAAGTACCCAATGGTTTTATTGTTTATTTCTTACTGGGGTGCACGTATTATATTGTGCCTTTTAGTCTGTACTAAATAAACGTGTTTTCTTTCTCTCTTTAAATTTTTGTCACTTATACAACTGACAATTTCGTCCAAAGGGATAAACATTCATCCGAACTACGGAACCCTTCACTGTGGGTGGTCCGACACACCAATTACCTACTGGTTATACATATATCAGACTTAAATAAAGGAGGTTGTGTATTTGACGCGTATGTATGTCCGAGATTTCCTCAAAAACGTTTGATGCGATTTGGATGGGGTTTTCGTTATGTAAATAAATACAGGTAATATTATTAGGATCTGATGAAGATCTTCAGAGATATACAATGGAACTCTTCAATTACTAACAGCAAATAACCCCCGATTGCTGCAACAGTGTCTATAGTATAACATCACGCCTGTACGGTGTTAGAGGATAAACAGATGTGTACAGCACACCCTCAATTTGCCGGTTAAGTTAAATTTTCATAAATGGCCGTATTAAATTGTCTAGCTCGCTTCCCGCGCTCTTGCATCTTTCGTTACCTTGCTTCTAAATAATCTATCCTACACAGGTAGAGTAACGCCTACTCCTGTATGAAACGTCAGAAGAGAAATGTAACTAATAGGTACTTTAAATTTTTCTGGCGACTGTAGGCAAAGCGTTGGTTCGGACCTACTTAGTGCAGATTTCACCAACGTTACTGAACGCGTTTAGCATATCTAAAACGCGTTCAAAAGCTGTCAGTGTCAATATTACAAAGAAAATAATGAACCGACGGCTCTTAAACGTAGTTTATCGCGTTCACTTTCATTGGTGAAATCCTCTTTTTTTAGGGTTCCACATCTATACGAAACGGCGGGAACGGGTTTTTTAATATTCAAACCAACTTCTGAAAGAAAGGTTCGTAGCTTAGAACCCTTTCTCTTTGCCATGGACAGTGTGAATAAAATGAGTAAATCAATTGATGCCTTTACTTTTTAATTAAAAATTACGTAGACATAATATTTTGTGGTTACATAGAATAATTCAGTATAAACAATGTTGAGAAATAATGCTTGCACCAGCTGTTCAAGTTTCTGTGATAGCTAACATTTTCCTTAAAACAATAATTATCAGTAGTTTGCAATGGCAAAACTGTTTAAACTTTGCGGGCCTACTCCTGCAGTCTCGTCTCATTAAACAAAAAACAAAAGCAGATACTCAGTACACAAAAGAGTTATTTTTAAAATAAGATCTGATTTCACGTGACAATGTAAATCCAGTTCACTTAGATGGAGTCCATAACAAAATAATTCAACAATAATTGTCCATCTTTCATGAAGATGCTTGTTTTAAATTGGTTGATTATGGTACTTAAATTGTCACGACAAAACATTTAGTAGACTATTTAATGAGTAAATTCATCACAACGGCACAGTATCAAAAGTACGAGGAGTGAGGCTGGTGCTAGACCCAGGTGCCTCACCACTTTGAGGGCCAGTGTCTCGGCCAACATTCTGAAAACAAACAAATATTTTATTATACACCATGTTAACTATTGTGTCTGTAACTTGCTTATGGTTAAAGCCTCACCTTGACATGAATTTGATTTTTGAGCATTGCAGCACGTAGAATAAGCATTGAAGTTCTTCGCTGGTATTCCTTTCCCATGGCCAGACTTCGTTCAAAAGTAGTACTCCTTTGATCCACATCTTTAGCATACAGTATTTTGTTGTGAGAATCAATACGAGCCTGGATTTGACCATCTAGTATCAACAGCATCAATTCATCTTCCAGAGCATTTACAGTGCGATTAAATGCAGCAGCCATTAGGCGCATGTCAGCCGACAGATAAGGACTGAAGTACTGAATCAATGCTCTGTTCCTTATTTGCATGTAAAGTGAGTTTAGATGTGGAGCTAAATACATGTCTAACAGTAGATTATCTCTTATTTCATCCAATAGCCTTAAGCAGGAAGCATACTTAGATTCATAGAATTTAAAAATTATGTCACGTAACTGCGGTTCTAATTCTAAAAATAATTTAAAAGAACTGCTAACTATGACTTGCTTTTGTAATTCAGAACGATCAAATGTGGCAAGTGCACACAATCCACCGTATATGGCAACATTGTTGCTGCTAAGAAGCTCTGGGTAGTCACAGTGATCAATGCTGGCTGCTAGGAAGTGTTTTGCAGCAGACTTATACTTCTTTGTGGCCAACTCTGCTAGACCAGCGGCACATTTTAATCGTGTCAATATTGACTGGTTGGAGTCTTTGCCTGGCACTTCATTGAAGTCTGGGGTGCCTTCTGCTTTAGACACATAGTTAAGAACATGAGCCCAGTTTTGCAAATACACTGACACTTTCACAACATTCAAGCACATCATTATAATGTGCTTGCCACTTGTACAGTAATCTCTGGCTCTTGAATAACACTTCAATGCACTTGTTAGGTCACCACAATCAAGATAATGATCACCGAGGTCATCATGACCTCTTCGAATACTCTCCTTTATTGAATTTGTTTTGTAATTTTTAAGATCTGTATCTAACTTCTCCAACTTTATAGCAGCCTTCTTGGTTTTTGATTCAATCCATATAGTGTCCAGGACTGGAATATCTTGTGAACCCATTTGCACTGCAACATCAGGCAAGCCTGCCGATGCCACCGCTTCAGCAAGCTTTTTGTGAAGTGTCTGATAAAGACTTACATTATATGTTGTCATGACATAAGATATAGCCATTTTAAGAGCTTCCAATCGAAGGGAAGGGCAATGGTCGGCTACAAACATCAGTCTGTACAGTTTCGCAAAACCAATATAAGAAGCGGAGTACGTTTCTAGATCTAAAGTAGGGTTCTCTACCACGTAACATTCAGTTTCATTGTTTTCATTATCTTCAGGTGGAACGTCCACCTGCATAGGTTCAGCTGTGTTCTGAAAATAAAGACAATGTCGTGATATTTGTTATCCATATAAGTAAGCGATAACAACTTACAGAATATGTAATCGGTTTGTAAAGGTCCATAATTGAGAGAATACTTACCATTTCGAACATTTTCTATTGTGTACTTGACTTGTAAAAGAAAATACGCGAATTCCACTGTCAACGCAGAAAACCAACCTAAAACAAAGTGTTTCTTTACCTATTTGATGTTTCAAATCATTTGGATACGTTAAAGGATATTATCCGAATTGAACACTCACTCACGTTTATGTACACAAGGTGACGATTGTAACAGTAATAATTATTATCAAAATACCTTTATCATTACGTTTCTTCCTGGCAGCGGCATTTTTCTTTTGACGAGGTATAGGTTAGTGTTACCATTAATCAATCCCTAAAATAAAAATAAATGTACCTATTCATGAATCCAACTCTATATTGTTTATGTTAACGATTAAAATCGACTAAAGTTACAATTTGGTGCAAACCGGAGCTGTGTCCAAAAATATTGCTAGCGTAAGCATAATAATCAGCCTATAATGTTCCGCCTGCTTGGGCACAGGCCTCTGAGGCCTCCTCTCTGTGGGATGTAATCCGGATGTCAGCTTCCATTCTAATCGTTCACTTCAAGAAGTTAGGGTAAGCACCTAACGGTAATGGCCTAACCTCAATAACTTTATTAAAACGGTGCATAGTAATATGTCACGTTACCTTAAGCACGGGGGGAGGGACGCATTAGCGCAGGCAGCGACGAGTAAACTCAGCCGGCTCGTAACACTAGAAAGAGAAGTGCGTTTGTCTGTTTGCAGCCAAAACTTTCAAATTTTCGGCAAGATGTTTTTGTCGGTCCAGAGTCCAGAATTTTAGCACTTTATGCTGTTGTTACTATTATAACATTAAATTTAGCGATAACGTTAACACTTTTAAGCAATTGTATCTGAATGTTTTCAAATTTGAACTTGAACTTAAAACGATCGTTTGGTGTTATACCGCTCAAGTGTCACACCTTGGTGACTTTATTTTTTCTTGCAGATATGCTCAGAAATAATCAAAGTACCCCCACCAAAGCGGATTAAAGCGAAGAAGACGTACTGCACTGATAGGGGAGTGTCCAAAAGACATGCGGTAAAAACACAACGTCCTATTCACTACGTTGAGAGATCGACTAAACAATGAGAATATAAGCAGCTCAAGACTAGGTTGTAAGCCGGCCAACATCAAGAAAATAAATAACTTTACTATTACTCCTTATCCTTTATGATTGCTTGAGCGGCATTACCCTTACTCAGAGGCAATTGCGGTCAAACCTGTTTCAATAATAATAAATAAATGATTAATACTTGTTGTGTTAAAATATTGATAATTGAATGAAAAACCTTTGTTATTTTAAACTAGTATTATCTAAAAGATCAGTTAAAAAAAAAATAGGCATCACTGATCAACTGTATTTATCGTTTCTAACACAAAACTTTAAATTAATAGGAAAACCTAACAAACGGATGAAAATACTGAGCAATTAATTAGCTAATCACTTGACACCAAGAAAACACAATACTGAGGTAGAGAGACGTCCGTTGCCGTCGGCTGTTGACTCAAAGGAGGAGCGTTTGCTGTTGCCGCTCACTATCCCCACTTTTGACGTAGCTGTCTTAACCACGCCTCTTGTTCCCTCCAATTTCTTTAGTCTTCTAACACCAGTCTATAAAAATCAGCGTCTTTTCTTAACTGGACGCATTCGCCCGATCATGACCTATGCCAGTGCAGTCTTCGCACACGCCAAGCCCGTTCGCTTTAATAGAATGCAGACCCTCCAGAACAAGTTCCTCCGTAGGATAACAGGCTCCCCCTGGTACGTTCGCAACGAAATCCTCCACGTAGACCTCAGGATTCCCACTATCCGTCAGTTCATGAAACGCATTTCAAAGCGTTTCTTCGAGACCACCGCGAATCACCGCAACCCTCTGGTTGTGAAAGCCGCTAGCTATATTCCCTCCTCCATTAGTCAAGTCCGCCGTCCCAAGCATGTCCTCACCGATCCCGATGACCACATAACTCTCATTCAGGAGAGCAGTAGGGCCACCAGTAAAGTGCACAAACACAGACCGACTTTCCGACCTCGCCGCCGAGGCTCCTCGCGAAGATCCCGACGTAATTGTCGCCCCCGACCCTTGCTCGATGAAGTGCCAGCCCGCGCCGTAGCTGAGCCTGTAGCTTTAAATTCCCCGAATAATAATAATCAACAAAATCTGATCCAGCCTGTCCCATCTTGCTGTCCTCCCGTCAGCGACGCCCTAAGCCGAGGTCCGTACCCCACAGGGGGTGCCCTTAGCGAGCGTTCGCTTAGTAATGTAAGTAGTTTTACGCCCCTGGCTGGAGGCTTTGAGTCCGCTTAAGTAGTCACGACCTCTCAAGGTCAACTACGAGATGCCATACCCAAAAAAAAAAAAAATAACTGGACGTCCCAGCCCGATCACTATGTACGGTAAGCCGATCCCCTGGGAGAAGCAAGCCAAATACCTAGACGTGATCCTCGATGAAAACCTTACCATTAAGGCGGTTCGCGCGCGCGCCTCCTTCGCTCTTAGCAGGCTCCACTTTGCACTGACAGCCCGTAGTAAACTGTCACTTAAATGCAAGCTTTGCATCTACACCGCAGTCATCCGTCCCATCATGACCTATGCCTGCGTTGTATTTGCGCACGCTCACCCACGTCATCTCCATAAGATGCAGACCCTCCAGAACCGTTTCCTCTGAAAGGTCACGGGTGCCCCCTTCTATGTCCGTAATATAAATCTCCACATCGACCTTAAAATGCCTACCATAAACCAGTACATGAAACGCTTATCGAAGCGTTTCTTTGACTGTGGCATCAAACACTCCAACCCCTTGATCTCAGCGGCCGCCCGCTACACTCCCTCCCGCATTAGCAGTATTCGCCGGTGCCCTTAGCCTAGTCGCTTAGTTTTTGCTAGTATTTAAGTTTAAGTCCTGGCTGGAGGTCTTAATTTATTAGGGCACCACAGGCAAGTCCGCTTAAGCAGACGACAACCTAACAGGTTCAACACCTGCGAGAAACCATAAAAATAAAAAAAAATTGGACGTCATTCCCCCTGCTTACCCTACCTCTATGATTTCTGCAAAATCAGTAGTTACAGTAAACTATGCGAATGCTCGTTTTATCATATAAGATTCAGCTACAGAGAGCGTAGGTATTTAGTAGGTAGAAAATGAGTAATTCCTTTTCTGTTCTTAAATTCTCGCAGATCGATCAACCCCTTGCGCTAGATAGCCATTAGGTAGTTAGGTAATAGGTACCCACACTAGGATAACGCGTCGGTCTTTTAGACAGTCCATTATTTATTTGTGAAGGATTACCAGCTGATGAGCTAAAGTAGGTGTCATCATACTAGTCTGATAAGATAATGATTGATAATATTATCATGTTACTAACAGTCTCTTTATAAGATTGTAAGAATTACCATCTTGGAATAGTTAAGTAACCTATAAACTGTGTACCTACTTGTCCTGAGTACATAGGTGAGGTACCTTCTAATATTATGGGGAAGAAAACTTGGAGGGGTTTTTAATTAGCATTTAAATATTATCTAACCTTCTTTCGCTCAGCAGGCAGGATGCAACTGCGCATGCGTTATACTGTAAAATGTCGATTTTGACTTTTAGAACAGAAACAACACAGCCACTTTGGTTCTAAAATGTACGAGTTATTTAATGGAATATTTTCAAAAATTACAAACATGTTCATTCAAATGTTGTGTAAATTCATGTCTCGTTTTTTGTACATAAAAAGAACACTACGAAAATTTATAATAGGTGAGTGCTTCAAGTTGTCAATAGGAAATAATTATTAAATAATATTCAGCTAAACTGCGATGTGAATTTATTTGTAGCTTCAGTGCTTGCTACATAATTTGCATCAAACTCAAACTCAAACTCAAATCATTTATTTCAATTAAACCATTTACAGGCACTTTTGAATTGTCAAGGAGTCGGTCAGTCAGAAATATGAAGCTAGTTGCCCATTCCAAAGCGTAGTAGGTACCTATGGAGAAGAACGGGCAAGAAACTCCATGGACACTCTTTTAAATAATAATGTTTTTACATATATCTTAGTTACATCGATTAATGTTGTTCACTATAAGTGAGAACGATGTACAAAAAACCGTACACGTTAAAAGCGTCCAGAGTGCATCAAAACATAATTAAAAACAATCCAGCTAATAATTTATTAAAATAAGCCCTGGCAGCTAAGAGATGACCAGTCCCAACTGACGGCGCCCGTTCACGAACATGACGCATGCATCAGCACCATTCAGCTCAACCATTTTGAAGGGAGCTAAATGATCCGACACACGCGCCACCGTCAGCGAGACATTTGAGTGAGCATGACATACTATCAGCCGCCAAGGCACATTCAAGTCAATCTATGACATTACCCGGTAAATGGTAGCTCTATAGTACAAAGTACTCACATCTGTGCAATGCATCTATATAATAAAAAGGAGATTGAGTTTATATAATGCAAATAAATTCTTACTATCTTCAGCAGCTTCAACAGTGATTCGAATGTCAATTAATTAGTTGTGGTGTGGAGCAGGACCGGCATTAAGCCAGGCATTTTTATCAGTTATGTAGTCCTCCAACCTATAATATGCCTGCCTGAATAGTGTGCGTTTAACAAAGGATTTGAATTTTGTCTCATTCAGTTGAAGTATGTGGGGAGGTATTTTATTATAACATTTTAGACAGTACCCCATGAAAGATGAGTCTACTTTAGCCAGTCTGAAACCTGGTTGAACTAATAGGTCCCGATTTCTAGTACTATAATTATGTCTTTCACCTCTTTTACTGTAAAGATGTAAATTTTTTCTTACGTACATGATGTTTTCATAGATGTATTGACAAGGTACAGTCATGATGTTAATATCCTTAAACAATTCCCTTAGAGAATCGCGCCTGCGGAGATTATATATGGCTCTGATGGCTCTTTTCTGCAGAATAAAAATAGACTCGATGTCTGCAGCCCGTCCCCAAAGCAAAATACCGTAAGACATGATACTATGAAAGTAACTAAAATAGACCAGCCTCGCGGTATCTACATCAGTAAATTGACGGATTTTTCTGACAGCGTAAGTTGCTGAACTTAGCCGTCCTGCTAGAGATGTTAAATGAGGACCCCATTGTAGCCTTGAGTCGAGCGTGATCCCCAAGAAAACCGTTTTATCGACGAATTCTAGCTTCTCTTGATTCAATACTATCTCACAATCACTACTCTTGACGTTTGGTAAAGAAAATCTTATACACTTAGTTTTATTTCCATTTAGTACTAAATTATTAGCCGTGAACCAATTTTGGACCAGCAGTAGGGCGTTATTTACGTCGTCAAAATTTGAAGCACGTCTATCTACCTTAAAAATTAGGGAAGTATCGTCAGCAAATAACACCATTTGTGGTTGATTTATTAATAAATGGAGTAGGTCATTAATATATACTAAAAAGAGGAAAGGACCCAATATCGAGCCTTGTGGAACACCCATTTTTACCTTTAAACCAAGTGAATTGACACCATTTATTTGAACTTGCTGTTGTCTATCATTTAAATAAGATTTTATTAAACTAAGCGCAAGTTTTCCAAGTCCGTAATGCTCAAGTTTCAAAAGCAGGGTTTCGTGATCGACGCAATCAAATGCCTTGGAGAGGTCACAAAAGATTCCTATGGCGTCTTGAGCATCTTCCCACGCGTTAAAAATATGTTTTAATAAGGTAACACCAGCGTCGGTCGTACAACGCCCTTTGGTGAAACCATACTGTTGCTCGTGAAGGATTTTATTAGTATTAAAATGATTGAGCATCTGACTAAGCATTATCTTTTCAAAAACCTTGCTGAAAACCGGCAACACGGACACAGGTCTATAATTATTAGTGTCTTTACTGTCCCCGGATTTGAAAAGTGGTATTACCTTACTGTATTTCATTAGATCCGGGAAGACTCCTTGATCCACACACAAATTAAATATTAAGGCTAAGTAAGGTGCTATAGTTTCAATTATGGAGGTACAGACTTTAATAGACATTCCCCAAAGATCTTCGGTCAATTTGATCTTGATTTGCTTAAAAGATTTTATTACTGTTAAGGGGTTAATATGCTTAAAGTTAAATTCAATCGGGCAGGCAGAAATATTCGCCCTCAATAAATCAAAAGCACGCGAGGGCGAAGAATTTAAGATTTCAGTGGTTTTTAGTGGGACACTGGTAAAGAAATTCACAAATTCCTGAGCAACTTTTTTGTTATCGCAAATGAGACCACGTGACGTCTCCAGTGTGTAATCAGAATTTTGCTTTTTGATCCTGTTCGTTTCATTATTGATAATTTTCCAAACCGTCTTTATTTTATTGTCTGCTGATTTTACCTTGTTGCTAATGTATAAGGCTTTAGCAGCCTTACAAGTGTTCTTAAAAATTTTTGAGTAAGAAGCAACATACTTATTAAAAGTTTCCGTGTTAATATAAGGCTTAAGGCCATACAGCTCGAAAAGTTTTTCCCTACTTTTCCTAAGTCCTTTAGTTGCCCAGTCACTAAATAAAAACTTAGGGCTGATACTTTTAGACTTCTTCTTAAAAATATTATTAAACTCGGTTTGAACTACCGAAAAGAATTCTTTATACAAACTATTAACATTATTCATTGTAAGGTCCTGATTCCTTAACTTACAAATTAAAGTGCTTATAAATTTATTTAAATTGACAAATGTTATTGGTCTGGATTGTATCTGCACTTTTTGTATAGCTATGTTGGACTCAAAAGTTACGGTTTGACCGCTGTGATCTGAAGGGAGATAATTAACGATAGCTTTATCTAAATAGTCGCAGCAACAAAATACATTATCAATACATGAAACAGAAGTTGTAGTTGTTCGGGTTGGTTCCAAAAACACATTTGACAAATTGAATGATTTAAACAAATTCAATAATCTACTGGTATTTGAATTATTTTCTAAAATATTAATGTTAAAGTCTCCACAGATAATAACTGATTTATTACCAGTTGCAAGTTTAGCCAAAACATCTTCCATTACTGACTCAAATATAGAGAAGTTTTGATAATTTGGGGGTCTGTAAACGCACACTATAACATGCTTATCTAGCTCAACACAAGACAGTTCAACGCTATGTTCAACCGATAGTTCAACTATGTCTTTACGAGCTTTTGATTTTATACAACGTTTAATTAGGATTAGTGAACCACCACGCAGCATTGATTTTCGGTTAAAACAACTGGCCACATTATAATTCTCGTAATTAATTAACATTTCAGAATCTTTTAACCAATGCTCAGTTATGCAAATAATGTCAAACATTGTTTTTTCCAAAAACAATTCAATTTCCAATTGTTTGGAGTTAAATCCTTGAATATTTTGATGAAATAATTTCAAGGATTTCTGCTTAGCCCCTTTTCTACAGTTAACTATTGTAGTGCTAGAAAATACCTTTTTGTTTTTAAGTGGAACTGTAGTATTATTGGTACCTTCTGTTGTCTTACAAACTAGTTTAAATTATCTGAGCTAACCACCTCAACATTAGTACTATTACTAATAGTGGTGCTAACTAAAGGTGACTTCGACATACTACTTATGTCTGGGTTAATAATAAAAGCTAATAGTCTAGCTATTTGACGTCTAAAACTAATCGGCAGATACACAGTATCTCTAGTCGACTTTAGCTTTTCAACAAAAATGTTGGTGTCAAAAAATACAAACTTGTCACTATGGTGACTAACTAAGAAATGCATGTAATTATTTAGCATGTGAATGTAGTTGTTTTGCCTATTTGACAATTGCTCAAAGTATGGGAAAGCACACAAAATTACTTTCTTGCAATTTAACTTTAGTAGTTTGGTGACACTATCAGTGATGTCATCTTTTGTTACATTATAACTATTACCTATAAGTACTGTAATAATGCCATTTGGATCATATTCATTCCTAATTATTGAAGACATTATTTGTGTGTAGGAAGTCTGTGGCATACAGAAGTTTTGAGAAGAATGACTCAGGTTGTTGCTAAGTAATTTTCCTAACCCTCTTCCAAAACTATCAGAAAACATAATGGATAAGGAACCAACTTTACTAGTACAAGGGAGAGAGCTAGCTTCCGTCTGCACTACTTGCACTGGACCTTGTTCAATATCTGGAGTATCTATATTAGGAATGGAGACCTGAGCAAGTTCTGACTGGGACGGGTTCTCCGTTGCCTCAGGTTGGAGCTTGCCAAGTTCGGATTTCCTTTGCAATGAACATTGTACACATTGTACAACATCGTAGCTGCATTATGTAGGGTCTTATGTAATATCTAGGTAGGTATACCGAAACAATGCAGTCTGGACAATGGATACCTATGTCACAAGAATAATTAGAATAGCTATTAAACTTTGCATTGATTTGCTTTTGACTTTACAGACTCACCAGAAATAGAGTAGGGTCTCGTTTGTACGGAACAAACACAGGTAGTTATGCTAGCTCTATTTATTTTCCTGAAACCAAAGCTGGCAGACTAGTTCTAGGTATTTGTCTAATATCATTTTGTGTTATTATTCACTAGCATCACTGTCAGCACACAGGAACATTAAATAACCGTCCTATCAACAAAAAATAGGTATGTACCTAAACATACCTACAGCTGTTGGTAGAGCTGGAGTTTCAACTTAAAAGTAAAGCGCCAATCCTGATTGCAATGCTTATGCAATACTTATTATTGCATCATATTTTTTTTAATACGAGTTTTATTTTATTCAGTTATGTAAGTAGTTAAATGTTTTTTTGTATTGTCGGCAGTTTTGTGATTAGGATAAGAATCACAAAACTGCCAATTTGCTAAATATCTGATTGTGATAATCGGTGTCTATTAGTACCCATATTTATTATTATAAACATAATATGTTATCCCGGACTCGTTTAAAAATAAAATAATGAAATTGATCCTAATTTGTGATTGTTTTGTGTGGGAAGAATGTCATCCTTTTTGTTATCTTTGTCTTTCATTATATTATGTGTGAATTGCAAACAACAAAGTTTGACACACTGTAGGATAGGAGAAACTTATTTTTAGACCGCTTTGTAAAACCAATGCGCGCGCGCCGTGTGGTACAACACGTCATAGTTTGCTTAGTTAACGATGGTGTTAATATTATTTTGTTGAGGTTAGTGGTTGTTTACTTAATAAACAAGATATTTGGACGTACATATTATTGAAAAAAAAAGCTGTTTTAAAGAACAAGTCGTTAGAGCGGCAAAATCAAAGTAGATTTGTAAGATTTGTAGCCGTAATCTGATTGTTTGGCAGTGATTCAACATATCACGGTAATTATTAGTTGATAACAGAATCGAGTGAATTCGCATACATTTTAGGTGGATGAGTGCAGTCGACAGTTGGAACGTGATGCTGATCATGAAGGGAGCTCTGCTGTTGACGGTCGTGTATTTGTTGCGCTGCGAAGGTGCAGTGGTCGTGCGGTCAGACGAGCCAGCCGTAGTCAACGACCGCCCGATCATCGGCGTGCTGTCGCAGGAACAGTCCATGTACCTTCACACCAAGTACCCTGAGGAGAACTACACCAGCTATATCGCGGCCTCCTACGTCAAAGATGTGGAGGCATCCGGAGCTCGAGTTGTGCCCATTCTGTAAGTAATTACGTAGGTAGATTTTCTCGTTTTCACGAATTCCTTCGTTTACATAAATATAAAAAATTATGTTACAGGATCGGAAAAGACCGCAGCTACTATAAGGAACTTCTCGGAAAATTGAACGGGTATGTACAAGTACATTTTTATTTTATGTAGTCATTTTGTAGAGCCGGAAAATGCAATTAAGAAACATACTAAAATGCAACTAATAAAAGTTCGAATATTATGTAACAGCCTCAAATACTAATGGTATTCGGTATGGTATACTCGTTATGTTACTCGCGAATACGAGTAGTCGCGCGACTCGCTAACGCTTGGCTTTGATTCTAGTCATCATGTTAAGTTATTTGAATTACTCCGTTCCCCGCAGAGGAAGGCAGTACCGTCCATGGTACTGCCTTCCCCTTTTGGGGAATTAAGAGTGATGTTATTTACAACGCTACTTTTAATTAGTGGGTTTGATGGTTATGGGTATTTATATTATTATAATAAAAATCGAATCATTATCTGTCTTAGAAAAAACGCTGAAGCGATAATCGCTGAATTTTTTAGTTCTGGCGTTCCAGGCCATTCGCCCAGAGGAACATAATATACATTACACAATACACAATTGTATACATGTAAAGGACATCTGCCACTTTCACTTAAATGAAAATTCATGGACATGTGCATTCTTCCCGCCCTCACCTACTGAACGCAATCATGGTCTCTAACAAACTTCAAAAGTCCGCACTTGGAGTTCGTAAACGGGCTATGGAACGAAGTAGATATTAAAGTAAAAAGCGAAATTTGGTTCTTACAAAAACATATATATTTCCTGGATATCGGATACAAAGAATAACAAGTGTAACCTAGCAACCACAACACAGATCATACTTTAATCTTTTTTTTTTTCTCTTTATTAATTTTTAGGGAGTTTATACAGGTGTTCATGCTCGTCCCATCGGACCTTATCATGTGAAACGTAACAAAACAAACTTAATTAAATTATAAGCAGCTCCGGAGCCAGGTGCTGACAAAATATGATGGAACATAGAAACATCGTACATATTTATCTCCAGCTCTCTAACTAGATCCTCTCTTGCAGACTGAAATCTGACACACTCCGTCAATAAATGCATAACATCTTCCAGTGTGCCATACACTTCACAATTTGGTGAATCAATTTTTTTCATTAAAAATCCAAAATTATTGAGCGGCATGTGTCCAGATCTCAGTCTGTGAGCTGTAACTATTATTTTTCTGCTAAACCTAGTATTACAAAACCATGGTATGTGAGGAGGCTCCGAGACTATAGACCTATACCATATTCCTTTTTCTCTAGATCTTTGATTAAAATATTCTTTCCAAACTTCATGACATTTAATTTTATACCTAGGCAATATTTCTATATAATTCGTTCCAATGTTTTTTTCCCTTCCCTCAACAATACCTAATTTTGCTAAACGGTCTGCCTCCTCTATATGTAAGGAAACCCATTGCAATTTTAGATCGATATCTCTTTTGGCTAGATCGTGTATTTTAGTAAGAATTTCTAATAAGCTATCGGTGCACCTCTGTAACCAGAGGCGCATCGAGCTATGTTGTTGTGCACTTTTGCTATCTACACAAATTAAGATTTTGCTATTATTTTCATTGGGTATAATATAAGAGAGCGCTTCCGAAATTGCAAAAAGTTCCAAGGACATAACTGACACATAATTATTTATTTAAAAGCAGGTATTTGTATAATCCGAATTCAAAGGTTCATAGTAAGCAGCGCCATTGCCATTAGCGCTCTTTAACCCATCAGTATAAATTTTATAAAACTCTTGATATTTATTTGATAGTTCTCTCAAAGTTTCTGCTTTAATTCACATCATACGTCTTCTTAGGTTTAAGGATGGAGTCCAAATTAATCTTTATTATATTTTGGATGTTAATCACCTCATCACCATCACAATATGCACCGGCATAGTCACCTCTCTCAAATCTGGCATACCTCATACTGTTTTGGTAAATAGCAGAGTCGTGTGTTGATCCAGGCCAACGTGCAACAACATCAGATGTCAATAAATTAGGTGAACTTATTGTTTGGACGTTGATTGACATGTAGGACTTTCGGTTACGAAAGATTTCAGCATCATCTCCACCTGTAAAAATAAAACTATTACAGTAAGAACTTTTAAAACAGTAAAATATAATAATTCAATTAGGAATAGTGACCCACCTGGTTATTGTATTTTAATATGTGTACAATCTATACAACCTATAACTTTTGGAAAGCGAGCAATTTTGTAAAAATCTTCTTTCACTATAGACTTTTGCTCTTCGGTGTCTGGAAACTTTATAAATTCACTTCGCAGTGTACCAATAGCTTGAGATACCCTTTTAACTATTCTACTACAAGTAGCTACGCTAATTCCTCCCATATCAGCCACTGCGAGTAGGTGATTTCCAGTTGCGAAAAACCTCAGAGTACATAACAACTGATTAATTGGAGGTACTGACTTATTCCTGCAAATATTATTTAAAAAAAAATAGGTATTGCGAGTCGTAATATTAATAAGTAGGTACTAATAGATATTCTTTGAAAGTCCCCGGATAACTATTTATTGGTACGTACTTAATCACCAGTGTATTAGATAAGTAGGTAGTACTTTTGTACATAACACAAAATATGAAAAAAAAATAGAAGTAAACAAAGAATGTAAAGGTAAATATGGTGGTAAGGTAGGTGTAATAGTTTAAAAAGTCTTAATTGTTATCTGTATATTCTAAATAGTGTTCTATTTTTTCTAACAAAAATAAAACACTGTCCTTGGATAACCTAAATCTTATGAAAAAGCCTTGATTGTCATATTTCGTAAAAGAAACCGGTCTGTCGCGATAAATATGTGGCCGTATTAATAAACTTTGATTCGTCACTAAATCCACAGCTTCGATAGCTTCTAAACTGTTAATACAATCTTCCATTTTGCAGCAAATATGCACGTTTAACAATAAAGTAAACTGTCACTTAGCGCTAAGATGCCGAATATCGGGACCCTATATTTAAGGGAACCCTTAGGACCATAGGTGTCCCTTAAGTGATGGTGAATACGAAACTAACACTTAAAACATTTTAAGTGGCTCCCTAAATTTAGGGAACGATGGTGAAAACGGGCATTAGTCACCCATACGTCTAGTGAGAACATTTCTAAAATCGGAGATGACATAATGCTTTCTCCCCTAACTTCCTCAAAAACAGTAACAAGTAGTGGAAGTTTTTTATTTTCCCAATACCTGATGTGTCTAATAGCGCTAGCTCCGATAGCTGTTTTATTACTACATTATCGGATATCGAATACGACTTAAGGCAATATTTGAATGCTAACCATCTTCTCCTAACATGCAGTGGGGGAACACAGAGCTCGCACTCCATAACGTGAATCGGTGTGCTTCATATAAAACTCCCTACTACTTTTAGAGCCTGATTTAGATTTTTTTCTAATTTATAAATATTTGTTTTAGCACTACTGTCATATAAGAAGCACCGTAGTCTAGCCTACTTCTAATTAAAGCTATATAGAGTCTACGAAGATGAATCTGATGGACACCCCAAGAGGGACTCGTAAGAATTTTAAGTAAATTGAGAAGCCTCTGAATTTTTTCGACTATTTCGTTGATTTGTTTACCCCAGCGTAATGTCTTATCTAGCCAAATGCCCAAGTATTTATAATAACATACGTTGTTAAGTTCATTATTATTTATTAGAAGCTGTATTTGCTGTTGTCTAAATCCCTACTAAATACACAATTTTTAGATTTACTTAAAGACAGTTCCAATCCTAATTCGTCCAATATAACTGTAAAAGTATTTAAAGCATTTTGAATTCTGTTCCGACCATCTGTGATATCCTTACAAGTAAAATACAATACGAAGTCATCTGCGTACTGACATGAATACACATCAACAATGTCCCGACAAAACCTATAGGTGGCTATATTAAATAGTAACGGAGAGATGGGATCACCTTGGGCCAAGCCATTTCATGCTTAACTGACCATATCGATTGCGGACTCATCAGCAACTTTAAGGTGGCGTTGACTAAGGAAGTTCCATAAATATTGGCAGATATTTTTACCAACACCCAAGCTATCCAAACTATACTTGATAAATTCTTAGAAAAGCCTATCTGAATTTGAGTCACTAACCGTGTGAGGCAATCATAACTAGATTGTCCTCTCCTAAAACCGACTGTATTTGGTGACAAAATTCGATTCTTCGCCACATACCATTCGAGTCTTTTAGCAATCATAACATGAAATATTTTGCATGTACACGACATCAACGAAATAGGTCTTGGTTTGCTGTTAGCATTTGAGCCAGCATCCGACTTTGGTATGGGGATAACTCTAATATCACGCCACTGCGATGGAAAAATACCAGAGTTTAGTATAATATTATAGATTTTGAATAAGTACAATTTACCAAGATGTGGTACATGTAAAATCAGGAATACGTAATCTTGTCTTCGCCTGGAGCAGTATCCATTTTCTTTAAACAATTATTCAGCTCCTGCAGCGTGAACTCAGATTCAAGCAACACATGTCTAGATGAAAAGATAGGTTTTAGTGAGACGACATAATCTGGGGCAAGATCACATAACATTTCTCTTTTTAACTCCTGACAACACTTAATGTTAGATTTCCTATAACCCCTTCACCCATCTCAATCCACGCCACATGTCTGAAGCTGAGACTTTGTAGTCGATATTTTCACACAATTTCTTATGATCATTAGATCTCGCTTTTTGAATAGCCTGTTTGGCATTCAAAGTTTTTTCGTCAAGTGATTTAAGATTCCTTGGTGTTGGATTCCCTCTAAAGTTTTTAAGTGCCAGTCGACGCTCAGCAACTAATTTAGATATATCTGGACCCCAATATCCCTTCGGCTTAAACTTCTTATTTCGTATATTACAAAATGTTATCATCGGCTGCTCTATTTATTTGAGAGGTGAAATAATCATACAACGTCCCCGTCATAGAGAGAAAAGCAATCGAGAAGACAATTTCTTTAACCAGTCCAGTTGGCCAATTTGTAGTTACGTCTTTTATGTAAGTAAACATCCTCGCAGTAATTTACTTTAAATTTAATTAATAAATGATCACTACCTAAGTTTTCGTTCATAACATTCTAATCAAAATTAATTGCGATATCCACAGATGCAAATGTAACATCGGGTGAAGAAGATTGCAAGATGCCATTCACCAATTTAATCCTAGTAGGTTATCCAGTATTCAATAATATAAAACCAAATTCTAATGCTGACTCAAAAATTTGTTTACCCCTATTATCATTTTTATACGACCAATTCGTGTGATGAGCGTTAAGGTCTCCCGCTATTTAACAATTATTTGGAAACATAGACAAAATTCAATCCTAATCGGATTGTGTAGTATGAACGGAACTAGGACAATAAATTAGAATTATTTACTTAATATAGCCACAATTGTATAGTTTAATACATAATAGTTCAATGCTCTGATTATTTGAATTTACCTTTACTTCCTGTAAACTTAATGAGTTATGAGCTACGATAGCAACCCCACCATACGAATCATCTCTATCTCTTCTATATATAAGGTGTATCTATTCATACACGAAATATCTGATGAACATCAGAACGTTCGGCCAACCTGAACTACTTTAATTTTACTCGCAATGGGCATTGCGAGTAAAATTAAAGTAGTGGTTGTTTGTCACCAAATCGTCACTAAATCCTTATTCAGTAACAGTTTCTCTAAGGTCCTCAGTTATGGAGATTCAGGTTGGCCGAACGTTCTGATATCAGGACGTTCGGCCATACATAAATGCTTCTAAGTTTCGAACTGTACTGTCACAAATTATTTGGCTGGCATCTTTATGAGTCACCAAATCGTCACAAAAAAACTGGAGTAGCAGCCAGCTCCCTACCTCGATTGGCCGAACGTTCTGATGTTCATAATATTTAAACTGGGGCATCTATAGGTCGAACAAAAGCTATAGAAATGAAAAAGATTTTTTTATCTAAGCATCTAATTTAAAAAAAAAATTTTACTTAACACATAAAGTACTGGCTCTTTCATATTTTGTAACATCCATTACGCTAGTTTCTACGAAAATACTACGTAGAAACTACTTTCATTGAACCGGGCGAGTTCATGGCGGCGCGCTTAGATGTCGCGTGGCTTTTATGAAAATTCAAAAGAGACCCGAGCCGTTGGCGTCGGAGGCGCGCACGTGTGTTGCTTCAGTTGGACTTCCATGTGTGGGGGTAGGGATAGACCTGATTTATGGTAATGACGGCCAGACCATTTCTAGTGCGGAACAACAAAACGTGTATTGTGAACGTTTGTGTACGCAGTGATGGCTAGAGATGGAGACATTATTAAAAGTGCAAGGTCACATTATTAAACGTGCAACTGCAGGACGAATATGTACAGCAATTTTGGTGTAAATAGTGTTAATATAAACTACGTCGTTATGAGGTATGTACATTTTAAAATTGTTGTAAATAAGTTGATTAAAATTTTTAAACACACTTGCCTAATTATCGTTACAATAATTAGTTGCAATACAGTGGGATAACTGATTTTCGCGTAAAATAGTCATGTTTCTACTAACAATGTTGTTTACCTACAAAAAGATTGGTCAATAAAACGTATAATCTAACCGTAATGCAGTTATTTTATAGTTACAAAGGTCTTTGTGCTTATTTTACGAAAAACATTAGCCAGCTATTTATCAGCGTGTACCTACAACAGTCCAGTCCACATCTGCCAATCTGTTACGATTTTTGATAAAATAAACTCGCGCTATGCACTTCTTACAGTTTACATCTTAATAGGTAGGTGCACAACCTATCAATCAGCTGACAGATTCGACTCGACGCACAGTTCATAACCTAACAGAAGTCATAACCTTATGCGAATTCGCGTTGCGTCAGCTGTTTATTAGATCTTACCTAGTTCACATCATTGATAGAGAGTGTAACACTGTAGAATATGAATATGTTTTAATCGCATATAGGATCCTTTTCGTAAAAAAAAAAATAAGAAATGATTGAAACGTCTCGATACTCGCTCGTAAAAGTCTTGACCTCACAGAGATCTTCGCGCCCGCGCCTCTACCCCGCCACGTCTGTCGTTCATAGAGTAGGCCGTAAATAAAGGTTTTATGCAAAATTTCTCAAGCAGTTTTAAATTATGATAATTACGTAAAATAAAAAACATTTAGAAAAAAAAGATTTTTCGTTTCTATAGCTTCTGTTCGACCTATAGATGTCCCTCTCCAAATATTTTGTGTATGAATAGATACACCTTATATATTGTATGGACACATATTAACATAAATATCTTCCCTCAGCCAAGTTTCGCTAATTAATGCTACATTTATTTTTTCTTGCAACAATGAACATTTAAATTCCTCTAGTTTAGGATTTACGCTCTGTGCGTTCCACTTCATTATATTTATATTCATATTTTTACGTGAACGTGATTTTTTCATGTTTTTTGTGAAAACATTTCCTTCCTTAAGTAACCTCCAAACTAACTGAAAACATTGTACAAATAATATTACATACTAATTTAACTTTGGCATCGAAGCTACAATCGGACAAACATACTTCTTTTAATTTATGAACATAACATAACATAACATCACGCCTTGTTTCCCCGAAGGGTTGGGCAGAGGTGTACCTGTACACCCACATTTCGCCAGTTATGTTTAAGTCCCATGTAATAGGGGGCGAGCCTATTGCCATCAACCGGGCACAACTCCAGACTCCGGGCTGCTATTGAGAAATTCCAGATAGAAAAACCCAATATCACTTTGCCCGACCTGGGAATCGAACCCAGGACCTCATGCTCGGCAGTAGCGATTGCGATTATGAAATAATGTTTTAAAGTCTACATTACGCTTTGTTGGCTCTTTCTTGCTTTCCATTCTTTCTTCTTGTAGATGTGCTTCCTCTTCATTTTTTAATGTAAAATTACGACTCTGATCCAAATTTTTGTTCTTTTTCTTTTGTTGCCTTACAGACTCACCCAGAATAAGTGAATTTACCAATTCTTCCACACTTTGTTCTCCTCTGTCTTCGCTATTACTATTTTGTTCACTTCTTTCTGGAATGTGGTTTTCTGGTCGAGCTTTTGTGACCAGTATATCTCTATCGGTCGTCTTTTCATTATTTGATTTATGATGCCTTATTTCCTCTGTAACCTGATATTCAACTGGTGCTTTTCTTCCCTCTAAATAAGTTGACAGGGCTTGTTCGGTATTTAGTATTCTTCTCACACATTATTTCTCGTATCTTCTTTTCTTTAATACACATGGGACACGACTTTTCTAATGCCATAGCATCTTGCAATTTATACATTTGTAGTTGGTAGTGTCACAATTGGTATGATTTTCCCCACATGTCGGGCAGCTTATTATTTTTGTTGGACATGACTTTATTAAATGCCCAAAACGCCAGCAACCGGAGCATTCCGTAACTGGAAATATATATGGTTCCACTTTAAACCGACACCCATACATAGACACGAATGGGGTTAAAGTAGAACTTTTAAAACATAGTCGTAGTGACTAGCTGTCCACCCATTCCTTAGATATCTCAAGGTGTTTTAATCTTCATCTTCAACTTCATATTCACTTTCTAGGCTCTGCTGTATTTCTTCTATATCTATGTTTAAATCTATCTGTTTAACAACTGCATAAGACAAGTTGACTTCATCTGCAAATTGGCACCTGTACCCCATATCTAGAAACTTTTGACACTTAACCATTTATTCGGCGTTCTCCCTATCTTCAAATTCTAAAATTACCTTGTATGTATTTTATACTGTATTTTGTTTATGTGTTTTATACTTTCTGAACTTAATAACATTACTAAACCAAATTGTTTTGGCAATACTGTATCTTTTCCCGTAGTGCTCACAACATTTGACACACTTGTATCAGATTTCCTAGATAGTCTTCTTGCTAGCTTTTGGTTTCCTCTTCTAACGGTTATAAATCCATCATCTTCTTCTATAATCTCCTCGCTATCCTCTCTAACTCTTTTCTCTGGCACCCTCTGACTCTCGATCGGATTACTATAGCTCTTCTCCATTATACATGGATTAACTTGTTGCTCACTTTCTTTTAGTATTTCCTCCTCTATAATGTCACTTCCACTTGATTCACAAACAACATCAGTCACTTTATCCATTATCAATAAACATTTAGATAATACGATACTACGTGGGTAGATGAAAAAAAAAGTTAACAACAGAAATATTAACTGTTTATAATACGTGCGCTCGCCTCGGCTCTCCGCGCGGCCAGACTTCATAAGGTCACGCTGGAAGTGCTTTCCTAACATTCCCCCTTTTTTTAAACCGAAGTCTTCGCAAAGTTTTACATGTCTTGGTTTGAATAATGGCTTTGTAAATATATCAGCCAATTGTTCTTGCGTAGGCACTTGCTCAATTCGGATATCTTCTTCAGACAAACATTGCCTTACATAGAAATGTCTAAGCTTGATGTGCTCTGTCTTCCGATGATATTCATAAGGCGGATTATGAGCTAGTTGTATTGCAGGCTCATTATCAATGCGCAGTACTGGTGTTTCTAATTTATCACTTAAAATGTTAAACAATCTCTTTAGCCAAATCATTTCACGGCACGCCTCACTGGCAGCTACTATTTCTGTTTCTGTGGACGATGGCGCAACTGAGGTTTGCTTCACAATTGATTTGCTGATTGAGATTGCTGATCCAGCGAACATGCATATTAACCCGCTAGTAGAACAACCACTCAAGTTGTCGCCTCCATGATCCGCATCACTGTAACACATGAGTCGTTTCTCATTCTTTTTAAACTCTAGAGCCGTCTCGATTGTTCCTTTGAGGTACCGAAAGATTCTCTTCACTTGTAACACATTCGTATTAGTAGGGTTATCTAAGGTTCTAGATACGACTCCGACTGCATAGGAAATATCAGGCCTTGTACCCACCATGAGATAAGCCAACGCTCCTACAGCTTGTCTATATGGAAATTTAGTGTCACAGATCTCTTCCGCAAGCTTTTTAAGAGGAATATCTTTAACTATTGGTGTTTCAACGGCTTTACAGTCACTCATCCTATACTTCTCCAAAATCTTTTTAGTATATGCAGCTTGATGAACTCTTAGAGTCCCATCATTGTGTCGCTCCAACTCAAGCCCAAGAAAGTACGATGGTGGCTTGGTCGTTATCTTGAAACGAACTTTGAGTTCGTTTTCAATAAAATTATCAGCTTCTACGTCATCAGATGAAGCTAATAATCCATCATCAACGTGCAAAGCTAGCAAAATCTTTGTTTTCCCACGTTGTCTTACGTATAAACATGGATCTGCTTCGCTCTGTGAAAATCCAGATTCAATAAAAAAAATCGTGAATACACTCGTTCCAACATTTCGGTGCTTGTTTAAGTCCATAAAGACTTCTTATCAGCTTGCACACCTTGCCAAATCCGTCATTGTATCCCTCAGGTTGTCGCATGTATATCTCTTCCTTCACCTTGCCATAAAGGAAAGCTGTAGACACGTCAAATTGTTTCAGCGATAAACATTCATTTGTGGCTATACTTAATAATACTCGGATCGTTCTGAGTTTCGCCACTGGGCTAAATGTCTTGTGGTAGTCTGTTCGCTTTTTCTGTGAATATCCAACTGCAACTAGTCTCGCTTTAAACTTGTCAATCTCGCTTTAAACTTTAATCTTATCATTTGCAGTTTAGGGTTTTCTGTTTTTGGTAACTGTGGCAGTTTCCATGTCTTATTCTCTTTCAGAAAATTTATCTCATTGTTCTTAGCCTCAACCCACTTGTCTTTATCAGTATTTTGCATGGCTTCTCGATATGAAGATGGTTCTGGAAAACAATGACTTGATTGATGAATTGTTTCTAAATTAAATCTTTCTGGAGGTTTAATTTGACTCCGATCACGAAGTACAGGACTGTTACCTTTTGAGTGTATTCTTCTGGTCGTTCTTCATCATTACTATCACCTGTTTCGAACCAATTATCTTCTTCTTGTCGTTCTTCCGCAGTACTATCACCTGTTTCATTATCCAAATTCAGTGAATTCAAGTGATCATCATGTTGATGAAGTACTTCTAAGTTTGGTTGATCATCTATAGAGGAAGTAGATAGCTCATAGGTATTCTTTTTGATTTCAGGTTTCACACTAACAAGCACTTCTCCATCTAACATAGGTACTTCTTGAACAGCCGGCTGTCGCTGAAAACCAGCGCTGGGGCTCTGTCTCGCATAGGGTCGTAGCATTAAGCTGAGCGATGGCCGTTTTGCGTGGATGTGGCGCAAATTTTCCCCCGATTTGTTCTCTTTGGTGTTTGTGTTCGATCACTGCGTCATGTTTACCGCAAATAAACGTTTTTTTCTTTCTTTCTACTTTCTTTTTCAAATGTTACATCTCTCGAACGCAAGAATTTAAAGTTCCTTGTATCATAAACTCGATACCCATCATCACCGTCATATCCTATAAGAATGCCTTTCTGTGCTTTTTATCTAGCTTCTTTCTCTTTTGTTTTGGGACATGCTCATAGCATACACAGCCAATAATTCTGAGATGATTTGTTTTGGGTTTCTTACCATACCATAAGTCATACGGTGACCTAATATTTGGAGTGGGTCCCGTACGATTTAATATGTACACTTAAGCTTGCACTACTTCAGCCCATAAACCTTTCGGTATCTCATCATGAGCGTGTATAAGTGCTCTTGCCATTTCAACAATTGTGCGATTATCTCTTTCAGCGCAACCGTTTTGTTCAGGAGTGTAGGGCATTGTTAGCCTCTGTTTAATCCCGTGTTGTCTTAGCGAACCTCGTACTTGTTCATTGTCGAATTCGCCTCCATTGTCACTTAGCAACTCTTGAATGACGTGTCCTGAAGTCTTAGCTTCTGCTGGAAAATCCTTCAAGCGTGCTTGAACTTCTGACTTTTGTCGCAAAAAGTATACGTAACGAAAACGAGTAAAATCATCCTTGAATAGAACAAAGTATCTAGATATCGAATACACAAAAGGTCCACACATCAGTGTGTATTAGCTCTCCAAGTCTTGTCGATCTTTCTCTGATCCCAAACGTCCTTCTGTGGGCTTTTCTATAAACGCAACCATCACAAATTTCTTTGTTATTTTGAGATTTGAATTGCATGCAAATTCTCTTTGCATAACTTGTTTGACATGTCTTTTGTTTTGGTGACCGATTTCGTTCATGGTACAATTGAAGTTGATTAGTAAAAGTTAGTTGGTTAATCTCAAGTTTCGGTATAATTACTTGTATTTTAAGTTTGTACAAACCTCCATACTAGTCCCGAGTACCGACTAACTTTGTCTTACCGTCAACCTTTAATAAACAAGACCGAGTTTTTGATTCAAGAGAGCTATTCTCACAAAGATCTTGTGCGGCTAGCTAGGCTAAATTTGTTCTCAGTAGAACAGCTTTCTTTGAATGCAAGCAACATACCAAACATTTGTGAGCGTAATTGTTTCGTTTTGGAAATTAATGTCAGCATTTACTTAAATTGAGCCCTTTCCGATGGCTTCAACATTTTCACCATTCGCTGTCATTACTCTATGAGATTCGCTAAAGTACTCGAACAATACATATGATCTGATCTCCTCGATTGGTTATGTGACTTGTTGCTCCATTATCTACGTACCAAGAGTCTTTATCTTTACTCTCACCAAAAGATAAACCTAAACTTGTCAATGTAGCAGCATTAGATTTGGTGTCCTTTGGAGGTTTTGGGGGTCTACCTCTACCATCCGTTATCCATTTCTTACATTGCTTTACTCGATGTCCGCTTGCTCCGCAATAGTTCGTACATTCAGCTTCAGATTTATTTTTATCTTTCAAAGCTCTCTCGTAAGCGCACAACTGGGTGGTCAAGTTCTCGATCGTACGATCTTTCAATGTAATAAGTAGCCAACTTGATTTATAAGCGAAATACTCTTCTGGCAGGGAATCCAATATCTTGCATATCAAAAGAATGTCTGGTAGTTGATTACAAACTGTTGACAAAGCTTGATTCAGATCGGTTTAAAGAACTTTATTTCTCATAAGAACTTAAAAGTAACAGTTCGCTTAAAATGAGATACATAAGTGATTAAAATAAGTACTATTAACATAAGTTACCTCTATGGTGTTGGAGACATAATATTTGTATTTTCTGTTTATGTAATTTTAAATGTTGTGATGTATTGCCATAACCTACGTTTGAATGTGTTTATATTGTCACACTTTTTTAAATCCTCCGGCAAACTATTGAACAGCCGTGCTCCTTCAACCAGTATTGTTTTTTTGCCATAATTAGTGCGAGCATGCGCTGGTTTTAACTGGATTTTGTTTTTGTTTCTTACGTTGTAAGTTATATTTTTCATATGTAATTGTATGTTTGATTGAACAGATTTGGTGATGATTTTTTTGATAAGTACACAAGTGGAGTATTTGTACAGATGAGTTATATTAAGTAGTTTGGCTTTTTTGTACAGTATTCCTGTCGGAGTTAAATAGTGATAGTGAAATAATGTTTTATGATTTTGTTTTATGTTCTTTGCAGTGAGTCTAGGTGAGTTTTCGCGGCCGAACCCCATAGCTCGATTAAATATTCAAGATGGGATTTGACCAGAGCGTTATATATTATTCTACGTACTTTTATGGGAATGCAATTTGAAATTTTACGTAATGCTGCCAGTAATGACGTTAACTTTGTTTTGATGTGGTTGATGTGAAGTTTCCAAGTAAGTTTGTCGTCAACATGTAATCCTAGATATTTTTCATAGGTCGATCGTTTGAGAATTTCTTTATCTATTGTGAGTGGTGTGAACTCTGGTAATGGTTTGTTTTTGGCACAGAAAATCATAAAAGATGTTTTTGCGGCGTTGATAGTAAGTAAATTACATTTTAGCCATTCGTTCAGCAGGTCAAGGTCGTTTTGTGCGTCCGTTATAATGTTATGGATAGATTTATTGAAATAAAATAGACATGTGTCATCTGCGTATAGCGTTAAGTGCCCTTTAAGTCCTATTTTATTTATATTATTAACATAATATTAGGAAGAGTAATGAGCTAATAACCGAGCCCTGGGGACAGCCACACGTTATGTTTTGAACCGAGCTAGTGAAATTCTCCAATTTAACTACTTGTCGCCTATTCTGTAAATATGATGTGAACATATCGAGGGCGCTGCCTGTGATACCTATGTTATTTAATTTCTGGATGAGCTTTTGATGACTTACTGTATCAAATGCTTTTTTTAAATCAATAAATATCCCTAAAACAATATTCTGTTCATCAATATTTGTTTTTATTTTCGTTATTAAGTCTACTGCAGCTGTTAGAGTACTTGACTTAGCTCGAAAGCCATACTGTTGATCTGTCAAAAAATTCTTATCATTTAGGTATTTACTTAGAGATTATATAGAACTCGTTCGAATATCTTTGATATCACTGGTAAGACCGACACCGGCCTATAATTACTCGGGTCAGACCTACTTCCGGATTTATTAATAGGACTGACCCTTGCAATCTTAAGTGTATCGGGAAAAATACCTCGTGATAAGCACACGTTTATACAGTCAGTTAGTTTGCTAATTATTATTAGTTTTAAACACTTGATCGCTTTAGTACTGATGCCATCTAGGCCTGTGCTTGTGTCTAGGTCGTCAATAATTCTAGATATTTCATCTGTGTTACATGGGGAAAGCTCGTTTAGTGTTATGTTGTGTGTGTAATTATAATCGTACATAAAAATATTACTGGTGTTTACATGGTATGTGGTGGGTATTTTACTAGCTAGGTCTGCGCCTACTGATGAAAAAAATGAGTTAAATAAGTCACATATTGCATTACCTTCTGTAATCAGGCCTGCGTTCGACATTAGTTTAGGAGGGGCACGGCTGTTGTCCTTAATTTTATTCAACGCTAAATTATTGATAAGGTCCCACATTTTCTTCGGTTGATTGTAATAATTTCTAAATAAGTTTAGGTAGTATTTCTTCTTTTGTGTCTTGATTAGGTATATTACTCTGTATTGTTCTTCATTGAAGTTTTTCTTTAGGTCATCGTTTTTTGGATGTGATTTTGTCTGCTGCCATAACATGTTTCGTGAGTTTATTGCATCGATAATATCTCGGTTTATCCAGTCTTTTTGTGGTAGGTTTAATATTTTTGTTTTGTCTAGTTTGATCTTATTCACTTGTTCCGAAATAAATCTCTCTAGATAATTGAAGTCGTTATCTTCATTGTTGTAGGTAGCTGTTAGAGCGCAGTTATTTAACTTTGTGTAATCCAGTGCTTTGTAATGTTTTTTCTTGTTTATTTGTGGCTCCAATCTTCCTATTTCCAGAAATATTTGTTTGTGATCTGATAGACTCGATTCTACTATCGACATGCTGAATGAATGGTTGCTTATGTTTGTACATATATGGTCTAGTATAGTGTTTGTTGTGTGGGTTTCACGAGTGCTATATAGTCTGTTTATATTATTTAATATTTCGTAACCAGTTTCTTTAATTTCGTTTAGGTATTTTGTACCTTGATTGTCCTTGTTCAGAAGGTCTATATTGAAGTCACCAAACACTATCGTTCTTCTTCGTTGTTCTAATTGTAAGGTGTACGTTTCTAAGAACTTATTCATATGGTTTATATATTACTCCTACGTTCAGCGACAACTTCTCTATGTATAACCATAAGTAGTGGTTTCCATTTTCACATAAGTCTTCTGTTGTTTCATACATTATGCTGTTGTGCACGTATATGGAAACACCACCACCTTTGCGATTTTGCCTATAGTTGTAGACATGACTACAGTTTGGTAGTTGGTATAATTTTGCGTCGTTTTCTGACGTAATCCAAGTCTCGGTAAATATTACAAGATGAACGGTCAGCGGAATCGATTTTAATATGCATTTAATCTCATCTAGTTTGCCAGTTTTCCGTATGCTACGTAAGTTGGCATAGAATAATCTTAACGAGGACGGGTGAAGTGGAATGTCTTCATAGTTCTTTGCTAAATGATGGCTTAGTCTACTCGTATGTTTTGTATTTAGTATTTGAGCAGCTACTGGTTTTTTTGGTAAGTTTTGTTTTCAACGATGGTTGGTGTTCCTTTAATGTATTTAATAACAATGTTATTTTCACCGTCTGCTACACGTTTGTTAAATTCCTCCTTTAAGGACTGTAAATATCGTTTTTGTGTTGGAGTTTGGTCAGAGTAGATGTTTATATTCTCAGGTATATTTTTTCTTATTCTTTAGTAGGTATCTCGGAGTTTCTGAATCGCGGAAGCAAGCTTTTATAGGTCTGTTTTTATCCGGTACATATTTTCCCAGTCTAATGGTTTTAATCGGCTTCGGACAATCCTCATACAGTGTTAGAAATACTTTCATAACTTCATCGTTATCGTAATTTCTCCTTTAGTTGAAGTCTTTATTGTTTTTTTCCAGTATACCCACTACAACAATATTTTTTTCGCGATCGCATCGGTCCTTGAGTTCAAGGATGAGGTCTTGGTGATATAAGACAAGCGATTCTTAGGATGTACTTTTTACATGCTGTTGATTCTTAATCTGTGATATCTCGCTTTGTATTATTTGAATCAGATCATGCCAGATATTCTTTATCGCGGACATATGTGAACCCCTGTCATGAGTGTGATCTTTCTTGTAGTTAAAAAGTTGCATACACAGATAGTTCGGTCCTGTGACCCGTTCGTAAAGACGGTTTAATTCGTCCCACATATCACTCGCAGTTGTAAAACGCATTACTTTGTTCAGCATCTCTTTGGTCATATAAGTTGTCAATAGTAATAGTGCAGTGCTTTCTATTTTATTATAGCTGTCATACTCAACTTTGTTTTTTGTAAGAGCTTCCGCTTTGGCTCCTTCACCCGGATGTGACGGCTTTACTAGAGTACCCTTCACAGATTCTAATGTGCCTGTGTTACTCCGCATCAGCAAGAACACTTTATATTTCCAGGTCGGCCAGTTGCTTCCATCGAATAGTTTATAGTTTATTGAATAGTTTATATCGAGTTTCATATTTGAAGACATTATAATTCACTCTTTTGAACTTTTATTCTTTAGGAAACAAAAATAAAATAAGGAATTTAACTTTTATGCTCTCGTTTTTCCACGCTCTGCTACCATATTAAAGTAAACTAAGCGAAATTTGGATCTTACAAAAACATATATATTTCGTGGATATCGGATACAAAGAAAAACAAGTGTAACCTAGCAACCACAACATAGATTATACTTTAATCTAGAATGGAAGACTTCATAAGGTAACGCTGGAAGTGTTTTCCTAACAGTATACTAGTTAAATTCACAGACCACATTAGGAACTATATGCGTAATTCCAAAACACAAAAAGCTGACGCTGGCCGCACACCTGCTGGACTAAAGTGGAATTGTGCTGGCCACATCTGTCGCATGTCGGAGCAGCAATACGCAAAAACACCCGCTCATTGGATCCCAAATAGCAAGAAACGCTTGCGCTGGAGGCCCAGATAGAGATGATGGGATGAGCTGAACTCCTTCTTAAAGGATTGGCCCACAATCGCAGTAGACCAGGAAAAGTGGAAATAGGGAAGGGAGGCCTTTGCCCTGCAGTGGGACAAAACAGGCTTATAATAATTATAATAAATACAATTTTGTATTCTTTATTTTATGCAAAGTAATTTTTGTTCTTGTCCATTCCAGGGTGTTGATCCCCGGTGGAGCTACCTATTTCAACCAGTCGAATGGTTACGCTGACGCCGGTCAGCACATATACGAGATAGCTCAAGAATTGAACGACGCTGGCGACTACTTCCCTATATTCGGCACCTGTCTTGGCTTCGAACTGCTCATCATCTTGGCTTCGGGCCGAGGGTACCCAGAGAATAGGATCCGTTGCTATTCGTACTCTAATGTTCCCCTTGATTTTACGGAAGGTGAGTTATGGTGTTGGGACTTTTGATATTATTATTGTGACAGAGTAAAGCACAATCGCGGTTGATTGGTTTTAGGTATTCAGGACTTGCATGTTTACTATAGTTTTCTTTTTATTTCTACTCATTCGTCCTCGGACCAATTATCCTATGGACGGAGCATTCGATGAAAGCTTAGTGTCATTTTCTGTCAGTGTGCAGATCTAGGTTCGTACTAGTGTGTGTGATTAAGGAAGGGTCGATGCTTCAAAGCAAGTCGATAAAATTACGGTTATGGGTGAAATGTACAGGATATAATTTAAATAAATAGACACGCAATTTATTTTTGTATATTGTAGAAAAAAATATTAGGTTACAGGCTGAGGTTAAGTACAGTTTTTTTTATTTCTTACAAATATAAAAAAAAAACATTGTTCGGTTAAATAACACCTCCTTTATGTTGAATGAATATTTCAGATTTTTTCATGGAACCGTTTAGTGCTGAAATGCACTCTTCACATGCATTTATGTAATTATGATCATAATTGTGTATTTCTTTTTCCCTAACTTCTTCAGAATCATCCAACATTCTATGTTTTGATAGAGACTTATTTATCATAATAATGTACTAAGATTGTATGGTAATATTTAAAATAGGAATGTCCTTTTTAAAGAAATACAATTTTCTTGTGCAGCTTTAAACTCAGCATACGCCAATATTTTTTCATATGCCGCCCTAAACTGCTTTACTGAAAGATTATTATTAAAGCCCACCATTTACCTAATTGTGCCAAAAAAACAGATCAAGGTGGTCTTGAGAAAACTTGGAATGTGCAAATAAATTTCATTTTTGTCTATAAGTAACTTGTAGACAAATGATAAAACCTAAGAACCCAATTTCTCTCTGTGAATAAATTACTAAGTTACCAACACCAAAATTCTATGCATTTTTTATAAGTCTGCGTTTACCTTCCCTCAGCATTTTAATTACATGAAGAAGTCTCAAGTCCACTGGCCTAGCCAAAGATGTTATTATTTTCACTGCTCGCCTGGGTGTTGAGGGATATTTTCTGATATAACACCAGTATCTTGCATTTACCTCCGTCTTCTTGGTGTGATTTGCGTTCTATTTATTGACCCTGCTTTACTCAAAGTCAAAGTCAAAGCATTTATTTCAAATAGGCCCATAAAATGGCACTTTTGAACGTCAAAAATTACAATAAAAATATAACTGATTCTAGGCGCCACTTCCAAAAAGTAGTTTCGTATGGAGAAGAACTGGACTCTTCTTTGTTATCTAAAGATAACATATAATGTGAATGTTACTTAAATATGTTATTATATTATATATAGCAAACCGAGAACAAATGTTAAACAATAACTAAGTTTTAAACCTTACCTGGTCATATTCAGGATATCCTTCGAATATTGCCCCAGACTTTCGTTCTCTAATAGATAATCCAGTAATATAGCAAGACTTTTCAAAATTTTAGAACTCAGATCTAACTCATAACCCAGGTAACTTATACAACCATGAAAACTAACGTAAACAATTGGTGTAATTATTATTTAATTAATCTAAGTATCGATAACGTTTGTAGTATTTTGGTATTACATCACTATAAATACCGCCAAAAACAATGCATATATTAATGCTAATTGTTGCAATTAAACATATCTTTTTATCAATATTGAGTAAAAAAATCTTACTCATAATATGTAAATCTTTAGGATTTATCGACTTTCTGGATATTAATCTGATTATTTCAACAATAAAACTGATTTCAAAGAATTACTCGTGAAATGATAATTCTGGGACAGCTCCTTTTGTTGTTCTCGATGCACAAAACAGCTGCACAGGACAAAGTTTCACTTTTTTAGTTAATGTTTAGGGAAGTCACTCAGGAATTTTAAAAAATTGCAAAAAACTGCACCGAAACGCAATGTTTTGACACGCTAGGATGTCAGCTAGTGACACGATTCACACTGACAGTGCGTCGTTGCCAGCCTTCCACCATCTTACTCTTTCACTCGTACATACGCTCAGGGAAATTGACAGAGAAAACAATAACTTTTTTGATACATGGATACAAATGCGGCAACAAGCTATGACTCCGTCCATTGGTAGGATAATTGGTCCGAGCATTCATCCGATTTAATTAAAAAACTAAATATGTACCAGGCCACTCAGAAATTAAAGCGAAGAAAAGTTTTTATCTATCTCTCATACCTAAGAACTTTTTTTCGCCGGTAACATTTTCTCGCCATGATTTTTAACGATTTCAAGTGTCGTCTGAAACCGGACGAATCGTACGACAGACTTTAAATGGCATTCATGGATAAAGGGATGAAGAAAGAAGTGTTCGCCCTTTGACGCCTGTTACGGAAGAAAACGTGCTAGCAGTGAAAAATTATAACCAAGACAATAGGCGAGTCGTATCAAGAGATTCATATCATACTTTAGGTTGGATCGGGAAGCCTTCACGAAATTCTACAAGTGAATCTCCGAGTGAGGAGGATAGTTTCACGCTGGGTGCTGCACAACCTCACCGATGCTCAGAAGCAGGCCCGGGTGGAATGGTGCCGTATGATGTACGTGCGTATGATGAACAATTTGAAGCAAGCTCGTCTCGGCGTGTTTAAGACATCATTACAGGTGATGAGTCTTGGATTTTTCAGTACGATCCAAAAACGAAGCGCCAGTCGACGGTTCATCAGCGCCTACCAAATTGAAGCGATCTAGAAGCGGAGGGAAGGTTTTGATCGCGAGCATTTTCAATTTGACTGGCTACTTGGTGTCAATTCCTTTACGGAACCAAAGAAACATCAACTCTGAATGGTTTATACCAAATGCTTGGCAGAAGTTTTCTATTTTGTGAGCAACAAGCGACCAAACCACAGGCGCCGCGGGCTACTGCTCCACCACGAAAACGCACCTACGCAAACCGCGCTCAAAACGGGGGACTTCCTGGACAGCACGCCGGTCAAATTCCTGGGTCACCCTCCTTACAGCCCTGACCTAGTACCGTGTGACTTCTTTCTATTCACGAAAGTAAAAGATCAGCTCAAAGGGATATTATATTTACCTATAGAACATTTATTTTTAATTTCGCAAAACTTTAGGAGTGTCCCAAGTATCACGGATGTTATTTGATCAATTATGGATTGATCATTGAATGACGAGTAGAGTAAACATGGAACATAAAGAAATTTCCCTCGACGTTAGTGTAAATTTTACAATAAAATAATCGAAACTAGGTATATTTTAAACTATACACGTTGAATAAGCTCCTCCTTCGATTCTGTCAATAGACAAAAATCGTTGGGGAATGGAATGAAACCTGCCGAGGTATCTGAACTGCGACTTTCCCATCACCAATATCTAACAATTGTTTAGAAAACACATCTGCACTTTGATCTTGTTGTAAAAATACTCTCATATTAGTTGGCAATCGAAGTGTTTTCACATATCGCCACAAATTAGATGATTTCTAGCACGTGTTTAGTTCGGTAGCTGCAGTTGATCGTGGAATAGCTGGAAAAGTCTGACGAAAATCACCGGACAACAGAATCATGGCACCACCGAAAATAATTTGGTTATCACAGAGATCGTTCGAAGTTCTGTCCAGCGCCGCCAGTGACCTCTTGCGCGCCATCGTGCATTCATCCCAAACGTTCAATTTACACACCTGTAGAATCTTCGCCATTGCACTATTTTTGGCTATGTTGCAAGCTGGTGTCTCATTGATTTGCATGTTTAGCGGTAATTTCAAAGCAGAATGTGCGGTTCGTCCGCCTTCTAACAAAGTCGCAGCAATTCCAGATGAAGGCAACGCTAGGGCAACTTCATTCTGCGATCGAATCCTCGCCAAAACCAATGATATAAGAATTTTTTTCCAGTGCCTCCAGGAGCATCCAGGAAGAAAATTCCACCAGTTCCATTGCTCACAACTTCCATCAAAGAGTCGTAAACAATTTTTTATTGTTGATACAAATGCGGAACATTCGTACGATATGCATCAGCTAGTGCTTCGGTATCGTATTGGCGTTCCCTTTGTAACTCGTGGTTAAATGCATCATGCATTGGACGATTACACTTTATACGCCTAAAGACGATAACACTTTATTTGCCATCAATAGACACATGTCTTCTATCATAATTAATGTCTCATTGTAAATCTCTTCAGTTATTTGTAGAGTTGGATTGAAGTTTGACAGCGCATACGATGTAAAATATCCTCAGACATGTCGGCCCTATATTTAAGCCATAAGTCGTCTGGATTTGAGGGGAAACATGTAGATATAATGATCGCTAACAATGTGCGAATTTGATGCGGTGATGAAGAGATGACGGAATCCTTAAGCGTATTATTCCAATGTGAATCATTCTCGAGCAACTGTAAGAGTTGACACGCCTCACGGTAAGTAGCACACAAATGCTCATTAACGGTTTTTAGTTGTTGAAACGACGTCGGACCACGAACATTCACCAACAACAATCGAAGATAGTAACATTCGTCGATAATTGGATGCAACGTGTATATGCGTCCCAGAGCGCAGAACGAATTGAAACGATTTCGATGATGCTTTCCATGAATTGTAAACGTGGAATTTCAGCATACAGTAAAGTGCAAGTTAAAGTGTCTGTTTGGCAAAGTGAGAGAAAGTTTGTTAGTGTCGTTGACGGAGGCTGTAGCGCTCTGAATGAAGCGTTGTCTCGATTGAAATACACCCGTTGTCCATTTTCCAGATGTAATGCCAAATGCGAATGAAAAGATACGCCAAAGTGCCTTGTTGCTACTTACTGACATAGCGACCAATCTGATACTGAGATACTTCGTCATTTGCATCTGTTATAGCGAAAACGGCCTTATCACTACCCTTTTTTACATTTTACATATGTACTTTATGGATTTGACGGAATTGCAGCATTCTACATTGATGTGAGCGTCAAAAGCTTTAGACAATATTGGTGAGGATGGGAAAATACAACGATTGTCTACATATACATTTTGTCCTTTGACGTTCACAACCGCAAATCGTCCATTATCTGCAACTGATCGTCTACGATACAATGGGTATCCGTAATTACATGTGATGGTATCAGCATGCAGGTCTCTTTTTTATTGGTTCCAACTCCTGCACTCATAATCGAGGTACGATAAGATATTAAAATCAATGAATAAAATATTAAATCAATGTCAATTGTGATATCCGGGTTTGTATATTCTTAATGACATAACACAATTACCTGTTTCATGATTAACCATCCATCAATCAACAATCCATCTTCACCTTGCCAGAATATTAATGGGTATTGTAGCGTGTCGTAAATCCTGTGTGTTTCGGATACACGTTTTTATTTATTCTTATTCTTTAATTGCACACGAACATTGGTTCACTGCTAATAATTAAGTACTAAATGGAAATAAAACTAAGTGCATAAGATTTTCTTTACCTTACGTCAAGAGTAGTGATTGTGAGATAGTATTGAATCAAGAGAAACTAGAATTCGTTGATAGAACGGTTTTCTTGAAGATCACGCTCGACTCAAGGCTACAATGGGGTCCTCATTTAACATCTCTTGCAGGACAACTAAGTTCAGCAGCTTACGCTGTCAGAAAAATCCGTCAATTTACTGATGTAGATACCGCGAGGTTGGTCTATTTTGGTTACTTTCATAGTATCATGTCTTACGGTATTTTACTTTGGGGACGGGCTGCAGACATCGAGTCTATTTTTATTCTGCAGAAAAGAGCCATCAGAGCCATATATAATCTCCGCAGGCGCGATTCACTAAGGGAATTGTTTAATGATATTAACATCATGACGGTACCTCATCAATACATCTATGAAAACATCATGTACGTAAGGAAAAAAATACATCTTTACAGTAAAAGAGGTGTAAGACATAATTATGGTACTAGAAATCGGGACCTATTAGTTCAACCAGGTTTCAGACTGGCTTAAGTAGACTCATGTTTCATGGGGTACTGTCTAAAATGTTATAATAAAATACCTCCCCATATACTTCAACTGAATGAGACGAAATTCAAATCCTTTGTCAAACGCACACTATGCAGGCAGGCATATTATAGGTTAGGGGATTACATAACTGATAAAAATGCCTGGCTTAATGCTGGTCCTGCTCCACACTACAACTAATTAATATACATTAGAAATACTGTTGAAGCTGCTGAAGATTGTAAGAATGTATTTGTATTATATACATTCAATCTCCTTTTTATTATATAGATGCATTGCACAGATGTGAGTACTTTGTACTATAGAGCTACCATTTACCGGGTAATGTCACAGATGGACTTGAATGTGCCCTGGCGGCTGATAGTATGTCATGCTCACTCAAATGTCTCGCTGACGATGGCGCGTGTGTCGGATCATTTAGCTCCCTTCAAAATGGTTGAGCTGAATAGTGTTGATCCATGCGTCATGTTCGTGAACGGGCGCCGTCAGTTGGGACTGGTCATCTCTTAGCTGCCACGGCTTATTTTAATAATTATTTTTTTGGATTGTTTTTAATTATGTTTTGCTGCACTCTGGACGCTTTTAACGTGTACGGCTTTTGTACATCGTTCTCACTTATAGTATCAACATTAATCGATGTAACTAATATATTTGTAACAACAATATTATTTAAAGGAGTGTCCATGGAGTTTCTCGCCCGTTCTTCTCCATAGGTACCTACTGCGCATTGGAATGGGCAACTAGCTTCATATTTCTGACTGACCGACTCCTTGATCGTTCAAAAGTGCCTGTTAATGGTTTAAATGAAATAAATGATAAAAAAAAGAACACACTAATTTATGCATGATACACTATCACATTATACATTAAACCGAGACAACGCGACCTTTACGCCCAGATTCCCGCCAAAGTCCATAAAATACTATGGTTGCGATCAGAAATTATTGATTGTCAATGTCAAATACAAATTAAAACAAATCATAAGTAATCTTTTAGATTTAATTTGATTTCTAAACGACTTAACGAACATACTATTTTCGACAGGTAGGAACAGTTTCTATAAGGAAGCGAAATTGTTTTTTTTTTACTATACTTCAAGCCTTCTTTCATATTGCACTCACCTTTTAAACCTTCCCTGGACTTCCACGAATAATTTAAAACAAACATTTGCCTAATCAGTCCAACCGTAATCGGTTTTTGCGAAACTAACGCACAGCAATTTATGTATTTTTGTGACGATTGATGATTATGATTTTTTTATTTTAACTTTCGGGTTTTCTAGAAATTAAAGTTTTCTAAACCATCCCTGAGCTATAGCGAACAAAACAAAAAAAAAGAAAATCGGTCCAGACGTTTTTGAGTTTTAGCGAGACTAACGCACATCAATTGGGATGATGACTACTATTAAAATGTTCGGCAAAATAATGTAATTTCAAAGAAGGCATAATAAAATTGAGATAATCGAAAAAATCTGTTAAATCGATGTAAAAATGAAGAAAATACACGCTTTAAAAGTTTTTGGAGGGGATTATTCCTGTCCTTGTCGCGCGGTACGGACAATGTACGGTAGTATGAAGTTACGTAGTCGTGACGTTACTTCTACGATATTGCTGTCCTAGTCTAACACTTACTTTAAAACGTTTATAACTTGGCAGTTTTTTAAGCAAACACTTTTTGTAATACTGTTTGCACTATTTGGAAATAAACATTTTATTGAAATAAAAATTAAAAATTGTCATCATCCCCATTCACGACACGACAACGACGACGACGAATTTTTTGTTTGTTTGTTTTTTATGCTTTTACGCTAAAACGCATGAACCGATTTGGATAAAATTTGGCACTTGGGTAGACTATGACCTGAGTTAGGACATAGGATACTTTTTATCTCGATATTCCCACGGGATCGAGACTTATACGGGTGAAATCGCGGTTGCAGCTAGTATTTCAAATGGGCAGCATAACTGTTAGTTTTTAAAAGACTTTTATATTTCTTCCAGATGTCCATTCAAGCAAGATGTTTAAAGAAGCACCGGAAGACGTTTTGGACGTGTTGGAAAATGAAGCTGTCACAGTGAATGCTCACCAGTTCTGTATCGTAGATGAGGTAAAGTCACTTCGTAGCTCCATTTCTATTGTCTATCAATCTATCTCTACTAAATTAGTTACCGTTTGTTGTTAATATAGTCCTGGAATTGAAAACCGGGTTTCTTTTTAATATTATAATATATTTATGATATCGCTTATAACGGATGATGTGATAAACAATATAAACATGCTCTTGCTATCATCTTTGAACGAACCCTTTATTGTAGTTTATCTGGTCATTAGTAACTCAGTTCAAATTGTAGTTAACTCTACCTCGTTATCACTTATTCGGTAACGTTCCTTTGATACCGGTTTTCAACTCTCGGTGTTGAAAATCTAACAGAGTGCATCACAGCGCGTCGAAAAAATACACTGTTGGATTTTTTAGTTTCGACTGTGCGATAAAATCCCGCCGCGATATTTATACGTCCGTGCAACGGGCTACAGCTCGATGTTTCATACTCACACCCGGCTGGGCTCCAATCTTTTGATGTGATCAATCCTTTTTATTATTTTTCCAGAACCTGATATCTCACAATTTAACGAACGACTGGCGAGTGACTTCTTATTCTACTGACGACAACGGAGTCAAGTTCATTGCTACCGTCGAACATACCAGGTATTACCGACCTAAATGACTATAAACCTTTGAGACCCGCTGACTCCCAAGAGTCACGAAGAAGATCTAAACTGGAGTAAACCTTACTGATCCGCTGGGTGCGGGACACATAGGACATGTCGTTGTGGTGATTCTTTGAGAAGGCTTTAGTCTAGCAGTAGCCGTTTCTTAGTTGACATGATAATAATATAAATATATTTGTTTAAGATATTTATATTATTATCATGTCAGCTCAAAACAAGTATCTTGACTTGGCTCACAAGGTTGTCCAAATGTGGGATGTAGACTCAGCGATCATTATGCCGATAGTTGTAACAGCCAATGGTTTCATAGCCAAGAGCCTCGAACCTGAGGAGGCTCTCGATTCAGAAAGCGGTACTTATGGACAGGGCTCGCACCGTTAGGAGGTTCCTCTTTTTGACGCCCTGATCGCTTGTAGCTTGGACCCTGTTCTCGATACCGGTGGGCTACTATTTTTAAAATGTTTAAATGTTTTAAAAAATTAAATTCTAATATTATAAAATAAATAAATCTGAAAATGTTTTATAAATGAAATAACATGAACATATTCCCAGGTATCCATTCTACGGCGTCCAGTTCCACCCCGAGAAGAGCTCCTTCGAATGGAAGAAGTCTAAGAACTACACGCATACACTTAACGCGGTGAAGTCAAACCGTTACTTCATGGATTTCTTCGTGAAGGAATGCAGGAAAAATTTCCATGCTTACGCAAGTCAGGCGGAAGAAAATCAGTACGTGATATACAACTACGAACCTCACTTTACGGGCGTGTTGGGAAGCGCGTACCATCAATGTTACTTCTTCGAGCCCAGAGGCACCGTGTAATGTAATTAAATAAATTTCATTCATTAATATGACAACGGCGATTTAATATTTAGCTGTATTCAACTGGCATATTTTTTTTAATGTAAGCAATTAAATGTTTTTAGTTTTCTGATATTGCTTTTAAGTATCTTAAATTATATTTTCTCGCGCCTACGGTGGCCGGGAATCTGCAGGCGACTCCTGACGCCCAGGGCGTCTCCTGCGGCGGCTAGTGGGGGCGTGAGGGCGCAAGGCTCTCTCCCTCACGCGCTCCGCCTCCTCCTTCGCGAGCATTACTGCTTCGCAGAAGGAGATGACGGCTTTCCATTCCTTCTCGCTCCGTACCATGGCCTGGACCAGGGCCGGACGCGAGAGATCGCCGCCGCCAAACGCCTCCGCGAGGTTGTGAGGAAACCTGGAATTGTAATTGTCTGAAATCGACTCGAAATGAACAAGTGTGGTGATCACAGCTCGTTCCAACTCTCCATGATAAGAGGCCTAAAGACTCTGCTGTGGGACAACTATTGTTCGAACTTCGAATCTTCGACTTATCGAGGACTTCGAGATACGCAGTTTTTAAAGTGACAATTTCGACTTAAAGAGGCATATGTTCTATGTATGATACGACAGTGATTTATTTATTTTAATTAATAATAATTCGGGCAACGTGCTCGCCCCCTATTACTATAGTGGGTGTACTATAGGTACACCTCTGCCCAACCGTTCGGGGAAACAAGGCGTCTTGTTATGTTTAAAAATAATCAACATAAACATATGCTTTGATATGCATGTACATATTAAAAGAAATCCTTAATTTTCTATTGAGTCAAGGAATTTACTCATTATTTTTCAATTGTAGTTTCAATTGCATTAAATATGTTGTCGACGATGTCACTACATCTTTCAATGGAAGTACGTAACTGCAAAACAACAGATTTTGCTTGTATTGTAGATGTTGGCGGTTCAGACGGAGATGTGTCTTCATAAGCCTCTTCAGCGTCAGCATTATTTCAGCTTAATTTTTTATTATTGATGATAGTGTTTGCTGGTAATGAGTATTAAACAGCCACGTCTTTTTTCTTCATGGCACTTTTTACCGCGGTAATCACGCCAATTTTTTATGTAAACCATATTTCAATTCGAAACATGTAAATGGAACAACGCGTTTAGAAGTTGTAAATGAATCATTTAGGGATATCTTTTATATGATATTGATCGAAATGGACGGAGTCATAATCCACTTATGCATAAACCTCGACAAGAAAAGAAAGTTTCGACACTTGTTGAACCCGACAGCAAAATTAACGCATTCAGTCTGACTATTCGCACGGCTAGAATCCATGAAGACCGAGCATAAGGAAATAAGGTCTAAAACCTGTGGCTAAATTGATACATGACTTGAGATAGAGTTTGACTAGGCAACATTTTAGACCAATTTTTTTGGTTATATCCGACATGAAACAACACTTTGGTTGTAACGTTCAACTGTATTGGCTTGAGGATAATAATAGATACATGTCGGTGAATCGATGTGAAAGGATATAAGGAAGTTAAAGAACTGATTACTGCGAAAAACGGTAGCACAAAGAATAGTCCTTGCCACGCCAAAATTGGAAAAATGTGTCAGATTTCAAAGCTTGAATAACAGAACAGGCATTCATGAGGAGGTTCCTTCTTAAGGAGAAGAAGCCAGATATATTTTGAAAAAAAAAACCTACTATAGTTAGAATATACCTACCCATAGTAAGCAATAGGCAACGGTCCGATGACATCGATAGAAATTATATAAAAGGGCACCGAAACAAGGTTACATGGCACGGGTCAGGCAAAGTTCGCAGGGACATCACGAAACATATTTGGTCAATCAAATATCTCCTTTATCTTGAGATATGATTTTGTGATGTATAGAAGGAAAACTATTATGTACTTTACAAATTGCAAACATCACGTCATGGGTCAGAGGACAAAAGACTTGTGATAGGCATGCGTCTTAAAATAACGCCATTCTGAATGGCGTATGCAGTAAACATTTGGGGTGTATCACGAGCACATAAATAAACTTCTTTTACCAAAAATCAGGACAAGCCAATACAGGAGACACATTAGCGCCTCCTTTAGCTTAAAAATGCTTGTTGGGCGGCGTCATCCCAACTTATCGGATCACGACTCTTCCTTTTTCCAAAAAGGGCAGTGAGAGGAGCTATTATAGAAGAGAAACTGTTGCGGCATCTACACTGCCACATGCGCAAGCAGAGTTTACCGCGCAACTAGCATATATACAACATCCCGACATCAATCGTTGGGCAGTTGCCCACCAGACACGACACCCATCTGTTCGGAAGATCCTCCCATTTCAATGGAGGATGAGTGAACTTTACACCCTGTTCCTCATACCTCTATAAAACCATCAACAAAACATCTATAACATTAGCGCCTTCTAATGAACCCGCGTAATGATTCGGCGGTAGTAGGAGTTGGATAATCCCTAGCTTCAAGTTTGCTAGGATGAGTTTGGAGACCCATTTCATATAACGATATAACCCCAAACATTTTAGTTCGCTTTTCAGAATTCACATTTTTTATTTTATTTCATTGTATCGTTATAGGGAGTGCGAAATGACTGTGGAAGTCTTTAGAAATTAAAATTAAATCGTCGACGTTACCGAAAACGCATCGGTAAGGCTCTGTATCTCAGAAGCTGCATTTGTGAGTCCAAATGGCATTTTGACAAACTCAAATAAACCACGTTTAGGAATTATAACGGCGATTTTATCGCCTTTATATCCATCCATCTTGTAATCCGCAAGAGGGATCTGTCAAAATGCGTTTCTGAAATCAAATGAGCTTATGTAGAATATCCAGAATATTTTGAATATGCGGGAGGGAATACAAATCTCTGTCAATCTGTCAACACTGACACGGACATATGCATCCTTTTTGGTAACCATAACTACCGGACTAGCCCAAGGAGAACGAGAGGGCCGTATGACACCCATCTCTAGCATCTTATCAATTTCTTAATTGAGAATCTTTAATTAGACGAGAGAAAGAGGGTAAAACCTTCGTCTATTTGGCTGTTCTGTTGTATTCATTCTGTGTAACCCACAAAGTAGTTTTACTTTTTTTTTTTTTGTTTCGGGGTGGAAAATCCTCATGGATGTCCCCCGCCCTGGGGCGGGCGGAGTGGTCTATCAGACTCATACTGACTTAAAACCACCCCGGTGTTCCCTTCCCACACTTGCACCCGGGATCATGAGAACTTGTGCGCCTTCCAAGATCCCCGGCTAGTGCCGGCCCGCATCTGCGGGCCTCCTCATAAGTAGTTGTACCAAGACCAACCTTGTCAGACGAAATGATTTCAAACTCGTCAATGACTCGTTGTAAGCTTCGCTTTTGGTCGCGGAATAGAACGTTACAACGATGTGTATAACAAGAAACTTGAGGATGGGAATGTAACAGAAGGAAGGTATATGTAACCTTTGGTATGTTTGTTAAAATCCTTACTAAAAACTGAGGATAAACTGAATTGATTCCAAAATTCTATGCCTAGGATAACAGAAGACGACATACAACGTGTAACTAAAAACTCGTGGACAAACGTTGTACCATTGAATTGAACCGGGATATAACGGTTCCTAAAAAATCAACACGCGACTTATTAGTAGAAATAACACGAGGACACGAAACGTTTGAATTAGAAGAGATACCTATTTCACTGTGACTAATAAGCGACATTTGTTCTCCTGAATCAAGTACAGCCTCATCCAAACGTTTAAACAATCGTATTTCGATAAATGGGCGGTTATCTTAAGTATATGAAGTTATCACCGGTGACATTGTGCGAGATGATACTTGCCTCCATTTCTGAAACTACAACAAGCGTCTGACACTAAAAGCAGAGCAAACCAGGAAAGTCTGGACAGAGCTACAATATGAATGTTCGTTTTTTTGCATTTAGGACATAATTGGTTTCGCATGATACGCTGAACACTAATTTTAAACTTTTTGGTAGAAATGCTTTCAAAATGAGATGCCGTATCGATGAGTGCATCTAGATCAGTAAACTTATGAATTGATTAACATGGGAAATACATATCTTGGATGCATGTTATGAATTATGATCTCTAATAAGTTTGGTTTACAAATCGGATGGCTTTCATTTAGAAATGAGATTTGGATTGTAAAATCTCTAAAGGATTGATCTCAGAAATTATTAAAATAAATTAGATCAATCCGGCTTGGTTTTGTATTCGAAATCTGTTGGACCAAATACTAACTAATATTATAAGTGCGAAAGTAAGTTTGTTTATTACGCTATCATGCCTAAACGGCTGATAGGATTTGGTTGCATTTGGCACACAGATAGACCATGACCTAGGTACCAATTTGTTGTGTAATCAATTGTTGTTGTAGGTTGCGTACCTATTTCATTACTCTTTCTCATTGTTAGTGGTTTGTGATCTGTCACTAAGGTGAATTTACGTCCATAACAATAATGAAAGAATTTTTTATGCCCCAATAAATCGATGTTGCTTCCTTGTCAATTTGGCTGTACTTCTTTTCGCTGTTCGTCAAAGATCTTGATCAAAATCAAAAAAATCAAAATCAAAAGTCATTTATTCAAACTAGGCTGAGAGTCAGCACTTTTCGAACGTCAAAATTACATAAGACAGTCCCCCAAAATGCCCGCCCTTCACCACTTCCTAGTGCTTTAGCTGGGAAGAAGAAGTGGCGCAACAAACTCCCCAGCAGCACAGCTGTCTGTTTAGTTAGAAAAACCATTGTACTATACAATTATAAGGTAATCAAAGAAGAAAAACCGAAACACACAAAATCATATTAAATTATCTGCCATATGTAAGCTAGCCACGCCAATATACCCAAAACATAAGCCAATAAAAATGAAAGAAACAACTACACAAATAAAAGCCTCCAGGCATAAGGGGCGTGACACCTTACATATGCATTATTGGATTATTTTTAAGTACACACAAATGATAAACAAGGACCATCGAAGTAAAATAAATTAACAGAACAATTACTTTAACAATAACAAAACCATAGACAGCAAGACGACCAGTCACCACAAGCAGCACCCGTTCACGAGCATAACGCAAAGATCAGCCATTGCCCCCTCGCCATTTTGAGGGAAGGAGGCAACCCGATCCCCGACGCTACCGCAAGCAGTGACATCTACGGGAGCATGACGAACTCGCTGCCGGTTGCTCAGGCAAGAATAATTTATGATCAATTGTCGAGGTTGCTAGCTAACCACTTATTGCAATACAACTCGTTAAAAAAACATTGTAATGAGTAGATCATGTCAATAATAAATGAAGATAATTAAAAATAATTGACTTTTACAGTCAAATAAAATTAAAATAAATATACGAACTCGTATACCCTGTCAGTAGGTAAGCTGATTCTGGAGAAAGAACATAAACATTGTCTTGAGTTAATTACAGCGACCAAACTATTCTTATCGTTTAAGTAGTCGTTAATTGAATAATATGCCTTTGAACAAAGGTTGGATTTTACTTGAGCTTTAAATGCATTAAAAGGCAAATCTAGCAAAGAAGAGGGTAGCTTGTTATAAAAGGTTATACCAAGCCCAACAAATGAGTTATGAACCTTATGAAGCCGGTGAAAGGGAGCACGTAGTTTGTTCTTATTTCTAGTATTAACATTGTGAAAATCACTGTTTTTAGTGTATAAGTTTATATTTTGCCTAATGTAAAAGATGTTGGCGAAGATGAATTGTGATGCTACCGTAAGAATACCAATATCTTTAAAAAAATCCCTAAGAGAAACTCTGGCTCCTAGCTGATAAATTGCTCGGACAGCTCTTTTTTGAAGGACGAAAATATTTTGAATATCAGCAGCGTTGCCCCACAGCAGAATACCGTAGGACATAACGCTGTGGAAATAACTAAAATAGACTAACCGAGCTGTATCAACGTCAGTGTATTGTCTTACTTTCCTGACGGCGTAGGCGGCTGAACTGAGCCTCCCCGCTAGGCTTGATATATGTGGGCCCCACTGAAGTTTGGCATCTACTGTTATGCCCAGAAAAACTGCCGAGTCTACTGTTTCAAGCTGCTCTTTATCTAAGACGATGTTGGGTCCTAGATTTCTAACATTCGGTAAGACGAACTTTACACATTTAGTTTTCTTAGCATTGAGAACTAGGTTATTTGACGTACACCAATCCGTAACCATTGAGAGTGCACTGTTTACGTCGTCAAAATCTTGTCTATTCCTGTCTACTTTAAAAATAAGAGAGGTATCATCTGCAAAAAGTACAACGTCACAGATATCATTTAAAAACAATGGTAAGTCATTGATATACACTAAGAACAAGAATGGACCTAATATTGAGCCTTGAGGAACACCTAACTGAACTGGAAGCCCGGATGATTTCACACCATCGACATCTACACATTGGAAAAGCAATTGGGCGTTCTGATCCGTTTGGAAGTCTATGTGATAACACGGCCCCGAGTCCTGTAGGTGAGGCGTCTGTTGCCAATAACAACGTTTTTGATGCTGCGTCGAAGTGTGTTAGCACTCTTTCGCTCAGAAGCTCTTCCTTCACTTTCTTAAAGCTTTCTTCACATTTAGATAACCAAATGAATTCAGTCCCTTTTTTCAGCAATTCATTCAATGGGCTCGTAATAGAAGCTAAGTTAGGTATGAATTTGTTATAGTAATTTGCCATACCTAGGAACCTTCTCAGTTCATTCACGTTCTTAGGACTGGAAGTATTCCTTTACTTTTTCTTTATTCTTATGAAGTTCGTCTTTGTCAATCGTATGGCCGAGATAGTTTATACTCTTTTTGAAAAATTAACATTTCTATTTATTCACACGTAGATTACTTTCTTTCAATTTTTTAACACATGTCTTAGTCGTACGAGTAGTTCTTTTTCTGAAGACCCTTGTATGATAATATCATCGAAGACACATTTCACGACTTCTATTCCTTGTAACAATTTATCCATAAATTTTTGCCATAAACTTGGGGCAACCTTAACTCCAAACATTAGCCTGTTTACCTTGTAAGTTCCCTTGTGTGTACTTAACGTTTGTAGAAGTGCGCTTTCGTCATCCTTAGCCATATTGAAATAAGCTTGACAAATGTCTAATGTACAGGAAGTTGGCCTCCGTTCATTTCTGCAAAAATATCTTCAATGATAGGAATTGGGTATTTTTCATCTTTAATAACTTTATTCAATGTAACCTTGTAATCTGCACAAAGCTGTATATTCCTATTTGGTTTCGAAATTGGTACAATAGGAGTTCCCCAATCTGAATGATCTATCTTAGTGATTACACCTTCTGTGCATAAACGTTCAATCTCTTCCTCTACTTTTGATTTCAGGGCGTATGGAATGCGTCTTGGTTTAATAAAGATTGGTTGTGAATTGTCTTTCAGATATAGGCGTGCTTTCGTATTCGGTATTTCTCCCAAGTCATTTTTAAATACGGTGTCCATATATTGTCCAAGCAGTTCGTCCAATCTTGTAGGTTGTTCCGTGAATTGTAACATTTTCATGTCGGCTAGTTCAATTTTACCTCTTTCATCCAGCTTCTGCCAAATATTGGGCCCACTTGTTGGTTTATGATGTACAATTTTCCATAAAATTTCTGGTTTTTGTAGTTACAATTAACGAATGCTACTCCTGTAGGTTTGATAATTTCACCAGTGTAAGTTCTCAATTTCATGTCAGTTTTGAATATTTTCTTCTCTAAATTTAATTTTTTGTACTGATTTAGTGACATAGAAGATAATGCAGCACCAGTGTCGAATTCTATTTGAACTTTTTTATTTTCAATAAATAATGAAACTAGATATCTTTCTTGAATTTCACTTTTAATCATGTTGATGTCACCAATGCTTTCTACAGAAATGCTTCTAGAGGTGTCACCGACCTGATTCATGTTAAATTTGCGTTGCAAGCAAACTCGAGCTAAGTGTCCTTCTTTCTGACATTTTCGGCATACTGAATTAATGGAACCACACTCATTAGCTCGGTGATCGGTTTTACCACATCGGAAACATTTTCCTTTCAAGTCCATGATTGTAAGTGGTGGCCTTTTCTTAGAGTTGGTAGGCGAGGGTAGGAAATTAATTTGTATAATCGTAGAAGGTGTAATATTATTGATTCCGTCAGTGTTTCTTTTCATTTCGGTAACCATTGTAAAATCCTCTGCTTTTCCCATTTCCATTGACGTTGCGATCTGTACTAATTTAGAAAACGGTGGGGTATCTCTGTCTTGAAGAATTCTTGATCGAATATCGCCGTACTGTGGTCCTCGTATGAATTGCAATGATAAAAAGTTGTCTGAGGTACATTTCTTGCAATGTTGACATTTGAATTCACAGTTTGAGCAAAGTCTCTTTAGTTCAGCAGCGTATGTTGCTACTGGTTCCGTCGATTGTTGCATCCTTGACATGAATTTGTGCTGTAGATGCCAAACGCTAGGTCTTGGGCCAATATATTCACCAAGTATAACTGATAGTTCATCGAGTTCTTTATTCAATGGGTCTTCTGGTGAGCACAAATCGTAAATCTTTTGATGTAATTCTGGGCTTAAAGTTGCCAGTAGCGTGTGAACTTTTGCCGTTGGACTCATTATTCTGTTCATTATAAAGAACAATGTCAATATCTTGTTCTTCAAATTCGTACCTATATTGAGTTTCCTCCTCCAATTCTTGCTTGCCTCTTATTCTCGAAATTTTTGCAAGTTTTCTTGTAGACTTTTTAATCGAGTGTCAATTTCTTCTGTTGATAATCCATTTTTTGTAATTATTATGTTTTCCGTTCGTGTAAGCACGACCCGTAATGAGGCATGAACTTTTTTTTGTTTTTTAATAACATTATTTATTGTGTGCAATTTATTGTGTAATCAATTGCTGTTTATCAAAGAATATAACTACTCTCTACCGAGAGAAGAACGGTAACTCTATGGTAAAAAAATGCAAAGATAGCGTTACACACGTATACACTAGCGCCGTTGCGGATTATCCGGAAATTAAACAAGCGATTTTATTGCGGGAAATCTATTGAAGATTGAAGCATGAAGAGAAATTCATAAATACATGGAGACTAATTCGAAACTCCATATAATTATGAATCCTCTTCATGCTGTGTAATCAACCATGGTATTATTGCTTATAAAAACAAATAAAACAATGAATTATGTTAGTATAATCATTTAATTCTTAGGATTCTCATTTTTCTTTCTACAGCCTTCTTTTTCTCCTCTTCATCCATTTCTCTACTTTTCAGCACAGTAAATCTTTTAATACAAATTTAAAAAGTGCTGGATTTTAAATGATTTCTATTTAATTCTAAATGTTTTGGACAATCACTTAAAAAGAAAAGTCAACAATATCTAGTTCAGTAAGAATATTAAGTTGTTTTTTTTTTCCAACCTTCATCGGTCAAGTTCTGTTGAATTAAAAAGTGGCCATTGTTTCCACACATTGTATCATGGCTTTGTTAGCGTAGTTCAATGCGTTTTTTGCGTCATATTCTTTAAAGTTAGTGAATATGTGTAAGGTTTCACCTGCGTCAGACAAAAATGTTCTCCGGCAATCTGGACAATCATTATGACGGAGTTTCTTGTATATGAAACCACACACCTATCCACAAGCTTGACTTTCCGGCATCGCCTGTTAGACTGCTTCGAAAGCTTCAGCCAGTAATGCCTTAATGTCATTTAAAATGATATTTTAGTGGTCTATTCCTTTTTCTTCCTCTGGAATATTCGTAAAAAAACTGGACAAGTTGTCGCACTTACTGCAGTATCATCCTCACAGTTTTTTCTTTGCCCAAATTCGAGTGGCGCAAATTCGACAATATCGCCGTTTTAACTGCCGCCACAAATTGTTGGATTGTGGGATTATAATTAGCACCGCAATTATACCTGATGCATCACACACACCCGAAACAGTTTTCCAAGTGATCTTGATTTAGACGAAGCGTCGAAAGGCTTTTGATTTGAATTGCCTGCAAGTTTTTCCATAGCCTTAATATTGCATTCAATGTGTGAATCCAACCGTCTTAGGATGGAGGTTTGGACTTACTGCCTATATTTCATTTCCGAAATAGATTTTCGCATTTTTTGAAAGAGTGTGATGTGCGGACTACGTAAAGTCATGTTTGTTGGAGTACTTTTTTCCTCCACGTAGATCCAGGGCTGTCTGCATTTACGGCATCGAAAAGCTTGTCGAAATTGTTCGTAAATGTTGCAGTTGCCAGGGCTTCAGGTGGAAGTTCATCTGAAAAAATGTGGCATTTTTGAAAAAGGTAACTGGCATTAAACTATTTTTGCCAATAAGTTATTAAAATTACCTATATAAATTATAAAAAATTAAATGATTAAAATTTAGTTTAATAAAATGTAGCAATTTTCATTGAATTTACTACCTAAGACGTTATTTCACCGTTTTCTGTAAGGTATTAATAAACTGACACACACGTTATGTGTGCGCAAGTTTCCTTAGCGACATTGGTATTACAGCTTAAAGAGGATGCCGCTTCATGAAGGGTGTGAGAGAGAATAGACCTTATATGATACTACTGTCTTGTTTCTAAGGTAGGTAGTACGGTAGGTAACCAATACACTCACTTGATGCAATTTTAGCCAATATGCCAGCCGTGACAGAGTGGCTAAATACTTGTCCTGCAAGCTACACTCGCATTTGTTGCTTAACATTTGCTCAAATGATGCTCCGATAGAACAGGAGCAAAAACAAAATTTAAATTACTTTTGCCTAAGTTGTAAAATAACTCTATGTGACTCCATTTTACTATTCCTGAAACAAAAAATAAATTGTTCTTTAATTTACTGTTATTACTAATAGGTAGATGTGTTTTATTTTATTATAATGTTAGCTGCTTTGATACGGCACATGAAACCTCCCAGTGTGCCCGAGGGCTGGAGTTCCCTTATGGATATGGACGTCCGGGGGAAGACCAGTCTCCGGGACGGTGCATATATTTGCTACTTCATATCTCTATTGGTAGAGAGTTGGAGATTTAAAAGTTTTTCTTATTAAGTTCATTAATTAGAAATTCACTAATATGTAGGCGGACTGTCCCTAAATTATGCATTCTTCAAAACCACTGAAAAACAGCAGCCAACTTGCGTAATATACTTTAATAGCAATCCCTTTCTTACGAAAATTCCATAATTTCCATTTCATTGTTTTCGCTGTCGATCAAACAAATTTTTCAAACATATGGAATGGATTTTGGTGTAAGTGTATTGCGCAATAATCGGGCTAAAGATCAGTTTACGCGAGATAATTTTACAATTATAAATAAGCATAATCAGCCTAATAAGTTCCCACTGCTGGGACACAGGCCTCCTCTCTGTGAGAGGCAGTGGGTCGTAATCCACCAAGCTCGCTCAGTGCGGATTGGTAGATGTCACATATCTTCGAATTTTTGGTTCTAAAACATGCCGGTTTCCTCACGATGTTTTCCTTCACCGTTTTGAGAGCAGTGGTGATGAAATAGTTTGCACAAAGTAAAGCGCCTGTATGGGTTCGAACCTACAGCCTACAACTCGTAAGTTGCGGCCGTTACCACAAAGAATTCTTAGTTATAATGGTGCCCATTATAACTAAGAATTCTTTTGAATGTTGTGTCTGACCGATAAGTTTATTGCTGTTTATTAAATCATTTATTTAATATGAAAAGTGACATGGAAATTTTATTACTCCTCTGTTGATTGACACGATACCCAACGAGTCACCACGAAGGCTGAATATATATCAACTTAGGTAAGTATATAGGCTACCTACTTTTCATCCTAAATAGACGAAGTTGTGGGCAACAGCAATTGTTTAAATAATTAAGTTCTGCACAAGACAAATCAGGCGAATTGACCTTTAATATTTCAAAGCGACACTAGAAAAAACCTCATGAAAAGCGTTTCGAAAACAGTTGGCCTTAGAATCAACAATAGATAGATACCAGCAAAGAACCAAGTAAAGAGACCTTACCTTTAGTCACGATGCCTATAAACATTCACACATCTAACACACACTACGAGAAACTAACTACAGCTACAGGAATAAAAAAAAAATCGGAATAAAGTAAGGATAAATGATTGTTCTCGCTGCGCTAGCTTAGCTACCCGAGTTGATGGAAAAATATTGTATGCTGTAGTCTATTATTTAAGTTATAAATATAGCTCAGATTACACTTAAAATGAATAATAAATTAAAAGCGAATGTATTAATATATTTGTGTATAGGTTTCTTTTTAGTTACGATTTTTTGTCATTTATCGATCAGGTTCCTTGGGGAAAGTTGTTCAGTTTCATGGGTAGAATCACCCCTTGAAATAGTTTCAGCAATTTTTTTTACACCTTATGTGTATAGATAACAAAGATAAACATTAAATAATTTATTGAACTAGGTTAGATAGATGAAATAGGATATATAATAAAATACAAAAACAATAAATTCACATTTTATAAAATCTCAACCACGGGTAACTTTACTATTGTATACGCGGCAACACTGAATGGCGTTTAGGGTTCATGTTATTATGTGTTGAAATTTCGAAATTATACGATACTTACCGATGGTATGTGATCCCAGTGTCCTTCTTATTCTATGTAGTATTGTTTTTACACAGTTTTATTACGCAAACTGGCATTTTGCTTCGGATTATACCCAAAATTTAATAAAACATTCGGCACGTGCACGTGAAAGACAGCTTGCAGTGTGACTGGCTCGGGTACGCCAACTTAGGCGTGGTATTTGTTGCCGCATTTGACAAGTACACCGGCGGTATCTAGTCGAGCGCCGCGAGACCTTATTATTTATCTAAGTTGGTAAGCATAAAGTAACAAAAATGACTCGCTTCAAATTCGGGCGCCGTACTGTAGCGAAATAAAAGGCATCCACCACATAACACGTATAATTTTGTAATAAATAAAAAATACACCGAAAATACACCAATATAAAAAAGGTAAAACGGATAATCAAAATTTTAAAGAATCAAATCAGAAAATTGCAGAAAGGATTGTCGAAATGGTTTCTTATTTTAAATAATTATCCGAGAGAAATTTAGATGCACAGGATCAATAATATGTACCTCTAGTCTTGTATTTGCAATACGTCCCAAATTGCCTGACCAGTATTATAGGACGCGCACGGTTTCTATCGTCTAGGAGACGGCGCTAAGTTAAACCGTGGTCACGGTATGGACTTAAGTTAAACAGAAAATTAACTTAGAGTTGAGAATTAATAAGAAATAAATAGCTGGTAAAATCTTGCGATCGTTGTGACGGTCGGGAACAAGGATGTAGTGCGTAGTCTCGTCGCGAGTCGTGAGGTTGCTTGTAACGACTCACAGGTTAGATCATTAGCCCCGAGGCAAGGCCGATATTCGTATATAGTGCCGGAGTTGAAGTTTTAGGCCATGTTTATAATGAATGGGAGGACAAATGCGATGCTTTGGACATCTTTTGCGATTTATCCAAGGCATTCGATTGTGTTCTTCATGAAACATTAATTAGGAAACTGCACCACTACGGAATCCGGTACGCCTCTCTGGATCTAGTCACTTCTTACTTAAGTGATAGGATTCAGATAGTTGATGTTAACGGGATCCCCCAGGGCTCAATTCTTGGTCCATTTTTGTTTCTTTTTTACCTCAAGCCTCATGAATGATAATCATGATATAGTGTTGTTTGCAGACGAGACTTCACTTTTATTTTATTTCAAATGTCAGCAGCTGGTTACTGATAATCTAAATAGCGCCCTCGATAAAGTAGTTAACTGGTTTAATGTTAATAACCTACTTCTTAACGAGACAAAAAATAGATGTATTAAGTTTCCGATACCTCATGTTAGACAAGTAGTAACTAGTATTCTTATTAAGGGTGAAGAGTTGACACCCGAAAATACCACAGTATTCTTAGGCATAACTTTGAATGCCAAGCTTCAATGGGGCCCCTATATAGAACAATTTTCAAAAAAGCTTAGTTGTAGCATACAACGTAAGAAAAGTTCGTAATTTTACTGATTTAGAGACGGCCCGTATAGTTTACTTTAGTTATTTTCATAGTATGATGTCGTACGGTATTCTGTTGTGGGGTTATGCCGCTGATATTTAGACAATTTTGGTTTCTACAAAGAAGGACAATTTGTTCAATTTATAAATTAAGTCCTAGACACTCTCTCAGAGACAAATTAAAAGAGAATAATATAACGACTGTGCCTTCTTAGTGTAGTTTTAGCATGGACATAAAAATATTAATCTGTTAAAAAAATACAGTCATATCCATAATATAAATACTAGGAACAAACACAAATTTGTTTTTCCTACAACCAGGCTCAATAAAATAGGTGGCTCGTTTAAATACCAATGTATACGTTTTTATAATAAACTTCTTAGCCCCATTCAAGAACTAAGTCTAAATAAATTAAAATCTTAGCGGAAACTATGCCAGAAAACATACTATACTGTCAAAGACTGTATCGAGGACAAAAGGCTTCTGATTGAGCTGCTCCAATAAATTTACACAGAGAATGTTTATGTTTATTTTGTTATCTATTTTTTGTTTCCACCTATACCTTTTACATAAACAATGACACGAATATTTACTGTTTTAAGCTTTTATATTATTTTTGTGAATGTATTATGACATGTTTTTGTGACATTTACTATATACTTTCTGTTACAATAAACACTCGCACAGCTATGCCTAATGATTATGTATTTGACACCTTATGTGTGATTTTGACTTTGACAACACAATTTATCAGTTCTTTTAATACGACGCGTATATGTCTGGATATATGAACGTGGACAAAGCGAAAACAGTACGTAGGTAAGGGTCGTAGTGGGGGGCGTTTTGTACTTTCTGCCTACTATAATCTACCCCCATCTGAAAAGCATTGAGTGTATGTTTGTATACATATTATGGCTAAATACGTGCGTTACAGGTTTTACATCGATTGTCATGACAAAGTCAAAACATGTCATGTGTGTCATCAAGTGTAGCCAATCTATGGTGTGTAGCTTTTTATGGCTCGCATCTTGATCTCGTGATACAAATCTTCTCCCCGCTTCTAGATCGCTTCACTTTGGTAGGCGTTGATTCATTTTGAAACACCCAAACCGTCGACTAGCGTCGTTTCTGGATCGTATTGATAAACCAAGACTCATCACCTGAAATGTTGTCGTAAAAATGCCGAGACGATGCACGTGTAGAACTTCGTGATGGCTTCCCGATCCAACCTGCAGTATGTTCTGAATCTCTTGATACGTAACTCGCCTTTTGTCTTGGATAAAAATTTTCACTGCTAGCACGTTTTCTTCCGTAACAGCCGTCAAAGGGCAATCCCTTCTTTCTTCATCCCCCAAAGTTAGTCGACCTCGCTTGAATTCATTATACCAACGATACACGGTTGTCTTAGAAGGGTCTTCATCCATGAATGCCATTTGAAGTCTATTGTACGAATCGTCCGGTTTCAGGCGACACTTGAAATCGTACAGAATCGGAATTTTGTGTTCGAATTTATCAAAAACACGTACTTATGAGTCAAAGTCATGTTGACTGTTTTCTTTGACTATCGCGGTGTTGTGCACTCGGAATTCTTTCCGGAAGGTCAAATGGTAAACAAATTTTTGTGTTTTGTTTTTATTATTTGTGCGTTATGCGTCGTTTAAGAGAGCAAATTTGACGAAAACGGCCAGATTTGTGGAAAGAAAATTCTTGGATTTTGCATCACTATAATGCGCCAAGCGCAAGGCGCATTGTGAACGAATTTTTCACCATAAACTCAACAAATAGCAGATATGTCTCCAGCCGACTTCTTTCTTTTTTCTAAACTCAAATTACCGCTTCGTGGCACCCGTTTTTATTCCCTAGAAGACATAAAGTAGATTTTGCGGCGAGAACTGAACTCAATTCCGGGAATAAAATGTTTTGATTAACGTAAGTGTATCGGTTTTAAAGGAGCATACTTTGAAGGCGATAAAATAAATTTGGATGAATAACTAACATTTTGTGTATTATTGATCCTTTCCCGGTACCTTCTTGACAGAGTAGTACAACGTCCCGACGTCAATAGTCGTGCAGTTGCCTACCAGACGCAACACCCGGTATGAGGAACAGGGTTGAAATTCACTCATTCCTCATACCTCGATATGTACATATGAGTTGAAAATGTCACACTGGTACTTTCCAAAAATTGAACCTACAACCCCGTGCATGAGAATTGAGGCCTTATCCACTGTACCATCACGGCAGTGTACTCAAACTAACTGTATTTAAAACGTCAAAATGTCAGACCAAAATGTTTATCTAAAAGATCTTGTACCTCGTCACCACCGAGTTCTGGAGTAACAAACTATAAACAGGAATAATAAATACAAATATTTCTTCGTATTGTATACTGTTTTATTTATGTCCATGCTGGACCAAATTTGTATGGGAGAGATCTCCATCTTCTTTACAAGTCAATGAAACGCTTAATACAAAAAAATACGAACAAAATTAATTGCCAGTCAAGTAAAGTTTAAAACAGGTTGAATATGTTTTAAAAACGAGGTATAGAAAAATAAAGGAATGTAACACTGCAATTTACGCATTATAGCTACGTTTCACACAAAATGTTAGACGAGCACATACCTGGTGATACATACATGGTGTCGGTCAATGCAACCCAAAAGTCGCCATTTTTCCTTTTCTTATTAGGTAGGTACAGCATAAAGTGTATATCGATAAGATAAAGTGTTTATCGCTATTGGTCAATCAATATTCTAATCCAGAAAATGTAGAAAGGTACTGAGATTATCCAGAGTGTGAAGTTTTTATAAAAATTAAGACAAAATTGGAATTAAGCCAAGATTGAATGCCTTTTTCTATTGTTATTTATTCTCATACTGTGTTGCAAAGGCCATGCCCCATGGTATTATGTGGTATTATACACTCTAAAGTGGGCCACAAATAGCCAACCCGCCGCTTGTTTGTGGTACATCACAGGCTTGTTTGGAGCGACGCGACCAGCGGGGTGTCAATGATATTGAGAGGACCATACTGCTAAAATAAACCTAATAAACGAATACGTACCGTTTGCAGAAACGTTACATAATGAACAGTAATGATGTAGCTTTTTATGTGACATAAAGGGGATAACTGAAGGTAATCATGTTCACGTATTTATGGAACGAATACGTAGATGTATACAAAGAAGTTGAATATAGGTAAATGTATATTATCATCAATCTCGTATCGTTAGCTAATAACAGTTATGTAGGTACTAACATAATAAGCAGGGGGATGTGAACTTGGTACATTTTGTCCGTCTAGTTCAAGATCAGTGAACTCGTGAGGGTCATTTTCCGAATGCTGGGCTCGGGTATATTAAATACCAATTGCGAAGAATTTAAAAAAACCGGCCAAGTGCGTGTCGGACCACGCACAACTTTCCTAGTTAGTTGCAAAACATGTTCTCCCATACATTCGAATTGCAAGTGTAGGTTGCTCTATTACTATTACTCGTTAACTTGTAAAGCCTACTTAGCTGTGATAGATTCCTTTTTAACTTCGATAGATATGTGGCATATGGTTTGACGAATCCGCTATTTTACATAATCGCTAGCCGTTTTACAAAACAGCTCTGTTACGTAAAACAGCGGAATGAAGTTTAGCGATTTTCCATGAACTTACTGCACTGAACTTTAACACACAGAGTTGCATAAACGTTTTGCATTTATAAATGCAGTGGGTCAACTATTAAAGGTTTCGTAAGACAGCGTAGATTTTAGTTTTAATTTTGGCGCTCGTGGCTCTGTGTGTCATAACAACAATAATAATGTCCAAAACAGAATAAATAAAACGAGTATTATGAGTGAAAATGGCCCTAAGCTCAAGTGAAAACAAAGATTTTAAAATATTTATGGCTTCCACACACCCGCAATGTTTTTGAACGGCCTATCCAACAATACTCCGCACCATAATATACTTCCCCACTTTACGCAGAGGGGATACTTAGCCAAAAAAAAGTTTTGCCTAAAAACGTGATAATGGTTTCGTCATGTCACCGTATTTATTGGTTAAATCTCATACATTTAAGACGAACATTTATTCAACCCAGAGAAGTCAAATTTTAGATTGATCCAATCTTAAAGTTGAGATACTTAGAAGGAACTGACGAGTATTATATCCTATTCGAAAAGTTGATAATGGATCCCAAAAAGTCTTCAATTTTTTTTTTATTTTAGCTTGTTTCATTAGGTTTATACCAGACACAAGGCCGGGCTTCCATTAGATCTAAAAGAGTTACCACGTCTTATTTAAATACCGTTACGAAATATATTTCATACATTTTTGCTACCCGGCTGCATCAAGTCGCCAATTTGTTTCGTTTTCTACATGGTCTTGGCTTTCGCTAATGTTTCCACCATACAAAGCGAAAACTAGCGATAACGCTTGTCAAAAAGTGCCACTTGGCTACGCATCTTTATATTTATTTACATTTGTTTTACCCAATACAGTGATATAGTTACCACCATATCCTGATATCAGGAAGTTATCGCTCGACGCTGTCGATTCGTTTCATGGAATCGAATGAAGTGTACATTGTCTAGCTAATTTATATTCGTTGACCTATGATCACGTGACATTTCGATGGCATATGTCAACCCCATATTTTTTTTTACTTTTCTACTAGCGTGCTCGCTAATCGAATGTTACTTTGTCCAGGCCCTTCTGTAGTGCTATCCTTTAACCATCTCACCGTGAAAACTTAGGTGAAGTGAGCGTGGAGTGAGCTGTCAGTTATTGGCGGAACGAAGATTTTTACTATGGGCAGAGCATAAATATTGAATTTGGGAATATAGGAGTTTGTAGGCGTGATTAATATGTATACCCAAGCCAAATTACAGCTTTCTAGTACTAAGACTATCTGAGCTAAGCCGCAGACGAGAGAGACAAGCAGATAGATGGACAAAAATGATAGCTTGAAGAGCATGTTTCTACCAACTGTTTTTATTACATGTACGAGTATATCTTCAAAAACGCATAAAAGACAACGCAAGTTATGTGACAACCAATTAGTACCTAACCTTTTCGCTGTATTCTCAAATTTTCATAAAAAATGTACAGAATATTAAAATTTCCTGAGAAGAGGTGGCTCTTCTGAAATATATTGTCTTGTCTTTTATTATTCGCTAGCTAACTGAAGCCAAAAACAATTTTGAAAAGTCCACAGCTATTGTCACACGTACGATATATATGTATTTTGTTTGTATGGCTATGAGCGCTCTTATGGCATCATACCTAATAATACGGTTTATCTACATATCTATGTGTACACATACAAACACTAATAACAGAACTAAGTAACAAAACAGGTACAATAATACATTTGAAACAAAACAAAAAAATAACGTAATCTCAGATAATTTACGTATCAACCCCACTAACTAAACTTACTTTAAAAATTATTAAAGCAATAAGTTCTCGTCATAAATCGAAGTAGTAGGTAAATACCTACTTCGCTAATCTATGAAGAAGTCCCATAAGTGCTTAGGTATTAAAATTCGCCAACTTAGGCCAGTCTACGTTAATAAGAATACGAAATGGGATACGATTATACAAATTTGAGGAAACGATCGCTGGGAATAAATCAGGGCCGTTAATATCGAAGAAAATATGAAAGAAGGCAATATTTCAGGTCGGTATCTCGGGGCGCAGTGTCCACAGCCCCCGGTCAATGGTACGCAAATCCAGCTTCGGGTATGTTCCTTGGACGAAGGTTCAATTGGTTCATACGTGACGGCGTGTGTTTTTATCTCCCGAAACAGTCATTGAACTCTAGATTTTGTACGCCATTATCACTGCAGGAGAGCAGTGGTGGCCGCGACTACCGAGTTGTAGGTCGTAGGTTCGAACCCAGACAGGCACTTTACTTTGTGTAAATTATCTCATCACCACTGGCTCTCAAAACATTGAAGGAAAACATCGTGAGGAAACCGGCAAGTCTTAGATAAAAAAAAAACGAAAACAATTTACACCTACCAATTTTGATGCTGAAAAAACTATATAAGTACACACTAGGTGCTGCTTTCTATAAATAAATTTTCTTGTTTTTACATAAAATATATCCCATGACACTCGGCAACTCTGTAGCTTCCCATTTGTGACATAATTTTACCCCTACACTACGTACAAACTTACAAATGTTACTTCTTTATAATAAACTAGTATAGATTTTGAAATGACATTATAATTAGACCTTTCCCGGTAAGTCAACACCTGAATGGGACACTTTCGGTAAGGCCTTATGCAAATATTTTCATCTCATGATCAACAAAGAACGATACCTCGAGGCGAGTCATCGGCCGGTTGGCCTTGACTTTCACAGAAATTTTATTAACGGTTTCTGGCTTACACGGTACACGTCGGTACGTCGGTACCCTTATTGAACTGGATCAGTATAATAAGGGTTTATTGAACTGAAACCAGTAAGAACAAATACACGCGAAACTCGTGAACATGTTGATTTTATCATACAGAAAAAAAAAATATTCTGTCTGCCGGATATAAACTGCCTAAAAGTCGTTTTTTATGCATATAATTTTCTCCAAAGAATGTTTTGCTGTAAGTTAACGACTAACGGTAGGTCGGACGTCAAAAGGCACAGAAACCTCTTGCTGTTCCTACTCAATAGTGTTTGTACCTCAATATTTTCGCCAATTTAAGCGTGGTGATTTCTTCTCATTAACACGGTTACTGATTGGCTAAAATCATAGCGATAACGTGTTGATATGATAATGATCAGGGCCAAATAAGAAAACTTCAGCTGATCCTAGAGTCAACTTATCTATGTTGTGTGCAAACAGATTAAGTCTTAATTCACAACGTGGCAACGGCGGAAAGCAACAAGCCAAATGATTTCGATTTATATCTTATTGCGTTTGAGTTAGTTTATCTGTGCCCAGGGGTATATTTATAATCGTTGCTTAAAATTTAATAATGATTTTCGTCTACTTAAACGTACTGACTTTAGCAATGCTTAATAAAAACCATTATTTCAGAGGTCGCATAAAACGACTTGTCATCCTCTTGCCCCAATTTATATATCAAGCGATCGCAGCACGTCTTCTCCACTGCTCAATCTCCAGAGTTTGGTGATTTATCATAGTAGGTATCTACGTGATATAAAGAGTAGTGTCTCTTAGAAGAGACATGGGCTTCATGAGTAGCTTTTGTAGACAAAAGCCATTCGTGAAGAGTGTAAGTTAAATGTTCATAGATTTGTTGTGTATCTACTCCACCACAAGCGAACTACGCATCACAATGACGTCACGCAAAATCCTGCATAGCGCAAGCAGAGTTTACCGCGCAACTAGCATTACGAGTATATACAACGTCCGGATATTAATCGTCGGACAGTTGCCCACCAGACACGAAGCCCGTCTGATCGGAGGATCCTCCCTTTTCTATAGAGTATGTGGCAAGTGGGTTTCTAGGTAGAGATAAGGAATTAAACCTAAGGGTCACTTTACACATTTATTTAATGAGACACAGAATTCAGGGGTTTTAAGGTCTCTAAGTACTGGTTCACTGGTCACTGTAGTTAGTAGAAGAGAACGTGACTGCCCTGGGCTTGGCTACGCCGCAGCACGATGTCCGGCGTGAGGTCACAGGGCAGGCAGCAGAGTTGGGGAGCGACCTCAGTGATCCCTTGACGTGGGCAGCACCACGCAGGGAGGTACGACCGTGTGTAGGCACGTGGTCCGCTCAGGCAGGGCCTCAACACGTGGCGGGCGTGGGGTCTCGGCACCCACGAGCCACGTGGATGGCAGATCAGGCGGTGGTAGCGGCCGCGTGGGTAGTCCGCGTGATTGGCGTCTCTCCAGCGGTAGGGCGGAGGCAGCAATGACGTCAGTCAGTGGTAGGCAGGATAATAGCGGTGTAGCCTAATACTGGGAACCCTGGAATCAGCGCAAGGCGGGTGCTTCCGTAAGCGTTGTGCCAGGACTGCAAGCCTCCGTCGATGTGTGCGTCTCCCATCCGTAAGCCCAAAGCAAGGTGGATGGAGGAAGACTCACCCATCGTGGCGGCTTACAATTTTTTAGGTTGTGCCGTGCACATGCCACGGGCATTCTCGGAGGTCCCTCGCCGCGTGGCCAGGCGATTTAAGCGAACAGCTTCAATCTGCTTAATAGGAAGGAAAGGCAACGTTAGGCGTCCAGCAGGGATATTTATAGCCCAATCCATACCACGACACCGACCCTGCATTCCGAATTGGGATGTAATCGATTTGAGCGGGCTCACGTCCGTACCGAATTAACGTGAGCGCGATAACGATGTCATGTGAATCGTCATACTCGTAGATGACGTCATGACATGCGCCATCTTGCGATAACGCCGACCATGCCCTATAGAAATATCACTGTTAGCGAAATGTTGACAGCTCTCAGCTGTCATAATCGTGATTTCTAAAACGGTACGCAAATTATCGATGTGAGCGCTGTCAGCGATTATGGTCTAACTCAGAATGCGGCCCGAGTGACGTCGTGGGAATTTGAAAGATTTTGGGATGGTACTCTCGTAAACCGTAACTAGTGATGTGCGTTTTAGTTGATCTGTAGGAAATCGACTAGAACGCTACAAGTATGAGTAAACTGTACACCCTGTTCCACATACTTTTATACAGGTGACCCCGTGTATGAACGTCAGCGCAGCCTTCGTCCATCTAAATCAGCGTGACGTCATCATCATCACATCAGCAAGCTTAAGAGCAGCGAGTCACACAGCAAGCTGGCACACACGGCTTCAATGGGTATCCTGACCACCAGCATGCAGCGCGAGCGCATACCTGGTCATCAACCTCAGCCTAATCAGAACACCCTTGGCACAACACACTGCAATATCGGCCAGTCCACAAGCAGAGCCCATAAAATTTTTCTCCTGATCGACGCTAGCAGTCAGCCACAACCCGCTCTCCCCGGCTCGGCACTCGGTTCTGACTCACTGGGACTTCAACTGGCCCTGGCAAGCATCACATGATAAAAGCCTCAACCCACTATCGACCTCCATCCTACATCGCGTATGCAGTATCTACCGCCTAACTAGCATATATATGTACAACGTCCCGACACCAATCTTCGGACAGTTGCCCACCAGACCTGATACCGTCTGGTCGAAGGATCCTCTTTTTTCCATAGAGTATGAGTGAACTTTGCACCCGATTCCTCACACATCTATAGGTGATAGGAATCTATATAATGTTTGTCAATCAGCTATCATACCCCTCAACCCCTTTGCAGATTAAAATAATAAAAATAAATGTTGAGAAAACGACTGACACAAGGAGTTATAACTGTCTTTAAGTTTCATCAACCCCTTTGATTTGTTACCATCCCTACGGATCACAATGTGATATTTTTAGAGCGTATTTGGTACTTTTCCATGAAACCTTAAAATAAAGTGCGTCAACTATCAGTGCGTGACGTGCTGAAGGTATACATTTACATTATTTACGAATAAAATTACAGAGGTGTTCGGCGGCTAACGACAGCCGATAGTTTTGTTAATCAGACAAACTTGTTCTGATGTGTCGCATAGTTTAGTACCATAACATTTTGTAAAAACAACTTTAAAATGAGGAGTCTTTTCCTTAAGGTATCCTCAACTGTAGTAACGTCGTATGTTGATCAAAATGCGATTCGCGACATTAGGAATGATATTTATATTAACAGAATAATAATCATCAATTTTATATCAATAGTCAAACTCAGGAAATTTGTTCCACCTAAGAATATTCATATGAAATATTCAGAAAAATTTTAGCTGGAACAAATTTCGTGTTGCGAATCGTATTTTGATCAACAAACTACGTCAAACAGAGCTGCAATTTGCAAACAACCAAAGAAAATTTTAATTTTGGCGGGCTACAGCTGAGAATTCAACTTAATAAAACATTATGGTTGAAAAAATGGCGATGTAACAGTTCCAACCATTTTATTAAAAAAAAACAGTAAAGCAAACAAACAGTAAACAAAAAAAAAACATATATAAAGTCAATGACACTGTGTGCCTATATCATAGGATATGTTACTCTAGCGAAGTGAAGGTGGTTTTGTAAGTAACTGTCACTCCGATAAAGATGTTCAAAAGAAGATTGATGCGCTCGTGTGAACAAAGTTGGCGACGAGAATGTAACAGGCATAGACTCTTTACAACCTTTTATGTTATAACGATAAATAGGCATCTAAATAGAAAACTTTCTTATTATATATCATTCTAGCTTTCTATCACAATTCCAAACGGTGGTTTAATGTTTATATAAAACGTGCTGAACATTTATTTAGGCCTTAATGTCAAAGAGATACTTAGTTTTACCGTTTTGTCCACATTGCTCGCAGAACAGATGGCCGATGGGGCCGACAGGTTCTGGAGTGCGAGCGTGACAATTAGTGAAGGCCACAGGAATTCTCGAGAAGCACAGGACCGGTTGAAGTGGCGGTGTGTCTAGCAGTGGACGTCTTTCGGCTGAAATAATGATGATGACCGTTTTGTAAAAATATAGTTACCTACCCAGTTTTCCCTGAAGGGTTAGGTAGAGGTGTACCTTTAGTACGCCCACATTTGGCCAGTTAGGCATATTTATGTCCCATGTAATAGGAGGCGGGCTATTGCCATCAACTGGGACCAAATCCAAACTTCGCTCTGCTACTACTACTTATATAGTCACTTATAATAAGTTAAGTTATTATATTACTTGCTCCACATCTTCGGCGAAACGAAGGAACGCCTACTATTTCTTGATCATTATAATGTCTTTACAAAGTTTTACCCAGATATGGAAACAAATCCCGCGAACATACGACGCACGATTAGTCCGACCAACTTTATATCAACTTTATATTTGTTGGGGGTTCTTATAGAGAACGAAGGAAAGTATGTAACATTAGTAGGAATGTCAATGACCCCCGCTAGTTTCTATAGCCTAAAAGGATTTTTGGATAAAATTGTGCCGGAGACAACACAAATCGTTTTTCATGTTCTAAAGTAATTTCGGTTTTAAAGAAAAGCCTTTGTTGTTTGAACAATTGTGTAGAAGATGGGTTTTCGAATTTGGTCTTCCTGCAGCCTAATTACGTGACAAATTTTCGGCAAATGATTGAGACTAGTTTGCTTCGTTTCGCTCGCATTTTGCTTAATTTCATGTGTTGGATGGTTCAGATGAGACAATCGATTTAAAAATGAAATTGCGTTTTATATTCAATTATTAAGACGCCCTAACTACATGAAAACTTCTTTAACTAAGCAATAGTTGATTCAACTTCTAGAAATAGCAAACAATTATGCTGTTACTAGAAGTGGACTTCAATAGTGCAACGGGTGGAAGTAGTCACATGCGATCTATACCTATTACTAATTTCCACACACGATGTCTAAAAAAAGAAACTGTGCTAGTTATTCCTTATCCAAATTAACATCGGGATATTTAAGTGCCAATTTCACCAATGAAACTGAACGCGACCAACACAAATCTAAACCGCATTCAAGAGCTGTCAGTGTTAATACTCCACAACAATTATAATACTGATGGCTCAGTTCAGTTTCATTGGTGAAATCCGCCCTAAGTAAGAACTAAGAATACCATCTCCTTCGACTTCTACATGAAACTAATGAAAAAAAAAACAATGCTTGGCCCACGCAGTGGATAAACATGATTAAAGTGACATTAAAGTGACTGATACTTAAATCATATTTAATTAAAGGTTCGACAACCGCTCTACCTATACCAGTTAAAACCGCAGAATATACAACGCAATTGTATTTTTTTTTACTAAAGCTACTGAAGCTTTCATTCAAACCTGAACTAAATTTCAGGAAGCTGCTTAAAAGCATTTTACGTAGTTAGCTATATTAGTAACCAGCAAAAAAAGAAAAGGTAGGTAAGTATATACCAACGTTCAATGAACTGTAAACAATCTAGTAATAAGTAATAATAAAATAACGTCATCAGCATGCCTCCTTAGGTCTGCTCTTTTACAGTATCTTTAAACTAGTTTATTTCCACAAAAATATTATAATGTGTGCGTGTAAGTACCCACTAACTAAGGTAGTTTTTCTATGTTTCAAGTGTAACAGTGCCTACCTACTTTAGATAGTACGCAAAATGACTACCTAACTACAGATCACCAGGGAATTAAATCGATCTCACCCACATCAAGTGAACTTCGCAATAAAAAGAAATCACCTTCCTTGCAAATCATTAAAAAAAAAAAATCAGCAAAATTTAGATACTTGATCCGCCAATTGTTCTCGAGGCAGATTTAACTAAAAAGGAATAAGTAGGCAATTGTAAGAAATCATATCGGTTGCCCACGCTTGCCAATATTTTGCCTTGGAATAGGAATCAGTTTGGGCCTTTGTTGCGTGGGCATCAAATCTTCGCTGGCTTACTTATCGTAAGATCGGAAGCATAGGTAAATGACTTTTACCGGTCAATGACATTGCGGAAAAAGTAAGTAAGAAAAAAAAAGTACTCGCCGTCACAATTAAAGAAAGTGACCCGGTATTTCTTCTGTGATTGTTCTTTGAATCGTGCCTTCAAAGTTGGAAGCTTTTATGTTTTTGAGGCCGCCAAAATTTCCGCATTGACATAGTTTGTTACCTATTCCAAATAAGTATTGTGTATTGTTCTATTTTATATTTTTACAGAGATCGAGTTATTCTGTTTATTATTTCACAATATAATATTAAAATTTGAGTGTAATTACCAACTTTTTGCTGTCACATTCACATCGCACATCATTAAGGTTTTGCGCTTTACAATAATAATAAATCATTTAATTCAGGCTAACTACATAATTATAAAAACCACAAAATCATAAAACACTACACTTGGGAGCTTGGTTTTGGTCGTGCTTCCCTGTAACGTCTGTACACAACTCCTGCCGGCCAAAAATCTGAGCTAGGGAAGACAGACTTCTGCATCGCTGGAACCTGGAGGTCGTAGGACTTAAAACTTATAGTCCTGGTTGACTTCAGCCGCGTCAGCTTCAGCAACTTCCGTTCCTCGGCACCGATTTGATCTTGGCAAACAATGCTTTTATATAATGTATCCAGGTAACTTCTTATACAAAGTCATAGTTACAACCTGTTTATACCCAAAAATCATGTTCCTATTATTTCATTTTCCGGTTCTGTCCGTACTTATGAATAGAAATAGGGGTGCCTATTTCTTCCCATGGGTGTCGTAAAAGGCGACTAAGGAACTTACTAGAGTATGGGCAGCAGCGTTCTCTTATTTTTTTAAAACCATACTGTGGTCGTCAACCCGCCTGCCAAGCTTGGCGGTTATGGCAAACCCCCCCAAAATGACAAGCACCAAGATAAAATGGATCCAAGTGCCCGGCGGCCCGCCTACTCTTGGCTACGGTAGCAGTCAAGGCCACGGTGAGGCAAGGGGTGCGAAGAATCCCTGGAAGAGATCCAGCTACCACATTCACTGAAAACTAGACCTAGCAAGGTACAACCCGCGTACACTGCGGACCGACGAGAAGATCACCGAACTCGAGGAAGAATTGACCAGGTTACTATGGGGTATAGTAGGGTTGTCTAAAGTCCGAAGAGAGGGGGAGGACTCGATAATCCTCAAATTCGGAAACCTGCTCTGGTATCGGGTTTATTGTCCATAAGTCCCTTGTGAGTAACGTGGTGAAGATCGAGAGTGTGTCGACCAAGGTGGCGTACCTTATACTCAGAATATCCGCAAAGTATTCGCTGAAAATTCTGCAGGTTTACGACCCGCCTTCGTCACACCCCAACGATGAGGTGAACACCACGTATGAGGATATTTCCAGAGCCATGCATGGCTACAAACCTCACTTCACCGTTGTCATAGGGGACTTCAACTAGGTAAACAAGACGATGGTGAGCTGCGAGTGGGGCAATTTGGAGTTGGGCGACGGAACCAGCGGGGTCACCAATTGGCCCGTTTTATGGAGAAGGAAGGCCTTTTTATGATGAAATCCTTTTACAGAAAGCGTGAGCATAGAAAGTGGACCTGGCAGAGCCCTGATGGTGTACAAAAGTTGAGATTGACTTCATTATGTCGGCGAAGAAGCAAGTGTTTAATGATGTCTCTGTGATCAATGCGGTGAAAACTGGAAGTGATCACCGCATGGTAAGTGGCACATTGAACTTAAACATCAAGCTGGAAAGGTCTCGACTGATGAAGTCTACGCTTCGCCGATCCAAGTCCAAAACCTCGAGAGCTTTCAGCTCGAACTTCAAATCGTTTCGAGTGGTACATCGAGGTGCTGAAGTGTCTGTACGAAAACGCCACTATGTCAGTTCGACTCCAGGTCCAGACCTCCAAACCTATCCTTCTGCAGCGTGGTGTGAGACAGGGAGACGTTATCTCTTCGAAACTGTTCACCGCTGCATTGGAGGATGTCACTCAGAAATAGGAGTCTGAGATAGGAGAGTCTTGAGTTACAGGTCATCTGGCTCCCTTAGATAGGACATGTTAATTTACAAAACGGTTAGAGTCAAGATATTATATAATAAATTATTGAAATTGCAATGAAGTATTTATCTATAAGCAAAACCTACAAAATTACAGAAAAATCTAAAAAAATATAAACACAACACAACACAACATCACGCCTTGTTTCCCCGAAGGGTTGGGCAGAGGTGTACCTATAGTACACCCACATTTCGCCAGTTATGTTTAGGTCCCATGTAATAAGGGGCGAACCTATTGCCATCACCCTGGCACACATCCAGACTCCGGGCTGCTACTGAGAAATTCCAGATCGAAAAACCCAATAACACAAAAAAAACATAAAACATATAAATTGTTTTGGATACTCATACTGGGAAAACTTGCAAATTATATTGACTAACATCTAAGTAGGTACCTGTGAAGAAGAACGGGAAAGAAACTTCATGAACACTCTTTTGAATAATATGGTTACAAAAATATTAGTAACATCGTTCTCACATATAATTGCCTATTCTCACATACAAGTTCAAAATTAATGGCGCATGAGGTTGCATAGGGTAATTTCATGGGTCCCATTTATTATTAAAGTCATGTCAAGGGCGTAGCCCACGATTAAGTATCCATTGTCGTTGGGGGTTCTAATGAGGTTGTCTACAACCATGTTCCATAGAAGCGGCGAGAAGACGCCCCCTAGCGGGCAGAGTCGAGTCTATGCTGTGTCTGTCGAAGGCCATGTTGATGGTATTAAACATGATTTTGTCAAGAGCGCCCTCGATGTCAACAAAGGTGGCCAGTACTCAGCTGCTTTTGGATACTACACTGTGTAGCGCGGATTCCGTTGATTTGCCTGTGGAGAACGCATGCTGTTGCTTGTGAAATGGTTTTACCCGAAATGGTATAATAAAAACGTTCATTTACTCTTCTCGAAGGTTTTCAATACAAAGGATGTGAGTTGTGTATAGTCGGTAGTAGATAGGTTGTGCCGGTTCCAGCTCACTTTTTTCAAGGGGTTTGAACCGACTACTAAGCGGCCCTCAATCCTAAAAAAAAAAAGTTTTGGCATACGCTGAGCACGTTTCTGCGGTTCATTTATGCGTAGGATGCACGGTTCGCGAGATACGTAAATCAATTAGCAATAATCTAATTGACATCCGGCCGGCCCGGCGACCCTCATTAGCGTTTCATTGTTCGCTATTTCTTATCTATTCGTATTACTCATTCGAGAGCTCTCATTACGACTGCTTTAGGGTTCCTTATCAATTACTCATTGTAAACGGGTACTATGCCTCTATTTTTATTTCATACTACAATCACGCCTTCTTCCCATTGGGGCAGGCAGAAACCACAGAATCCTTACGTGCTCCTTTTGCCTCGTTTACGTTAATAAATCTGCTCTATTACGAAAATGAGCATTCTGGATCAATAAAACAAGTTCACTGTTTTTGTTACTTTTTTTTATTTTCGTCAGAAACCTTTCGTCAGAAACCAGCTGCTGACGTTTCAGTTTAAACAAAAGTGAAGTATCATCCGCAAACAATACTATACCATGATAATCCTTTATGAGGTAAGGCAAGTCATTAATATATACAGTATGGATACCACATTGCGAATAATGAATACACAAACAATTAACGAAATCGGTCCAGTAATGGTTAAAGCGTGGATTTTTAACTTTGAGGTAAAAACACTCTGTAGACTTGGATCACTAGGTCAATGATTCAATGAACTTGAATTCCTGAACATTGAAAAGCGACGTTGCCACGCAGTGCAAACTATCACGACGCTTTGTTACCTATTCTACTTATTTGCCTAAAGGCTCCCGCGAACAGGCGCAACGCGACAACGCGACACAAAATCGCGCGAAGAGTGACTTTGCGTCGCGCTGTGGCGTCGTGCCTGTTTGCGAGAGCCTTAAAATGTAAGATAGGTACATCAATATAGGAAGGAGGAGGAACTTATGTCACGGGAAGTGAGGAAGAATTCCTCACTTCCCGTGACATAAGGTGCTGACTTTTAGCTTGGCTAGAGTCTAAGCATTGCTATACAATGTGGCAATGCTTCCTGTCCCTTGGTTACATTACCAGTTAACATAACATAACATAACATCACGCCTTTAATCCCAGAAGGGTAAGGAAGAGGTGTACCTATAGTATACCCGCATTTCGCCAGTTATGTTTAAGTCCCATTTAATAGAGGGCGAGCCTATTGCCATCGATCGGGCACAAATCCAGACTCCGGGATGCTACTGAGAAATTCTAGATAGAAAAACCCAATAACACTTTGCCCGACCTGGGAATCGAACCCAGGACCTCATGCTCAGCAGTGGCTCTTGCGACCACAAGACCAACGAACAACTGACCGACGATTACCAGTTAAGTTATAGGATTTATTAAATTTAATTAATTTACTCTAGGTATAAGTTATTATATAATTATGTACATTTCATATTAGTAATTATATTGAAAAGTAACCTATGTTGTGTAAATGTTAAATAGCTTAGGGCCTTCCTTCCTTAAAAAACAAAAAACGCACATTGATGTGTGTATCAGATACACCATCCCCTTAAATCTAGTACGGAAAACATCTACGTACAAGAATCCCAGTGACGCGTACGACCTAAGCTAAGCTAAAAGTGGTTGCTTTTAAATTCTGTCGGCATCAATGGCTTGATAGTTGATAATGGACGGAAACACGTGTCTCGTCGTTACAGGTTCTGTGACGCACAAGGTTGCATTCTTTGCACGCTCCTTGTCATCAAGTGTCTTCGAGTTCTCCCGGCGCCAACGGCTTAATGGAGTGGGTTGTGAACATAATAAATAGAATTAGCTGTGCTTTGTTCAACATCTTTACCTACAAAATAAAAATAGAAGATGGTTTATCCAAATTAGATTCATTTTTTTATCCTATCGTTCTTGGAGCGTGAAATAAAGAGGTTATCTATGTCATGTCTCACGTTAGCAGTCAGTGTGAGAAGCTGGGTCACAATCACACTATTATGATCAGGAGGCCCACTGTCTCCCTTTTCTTGATGTTGCTATCGGTTGCATTGAATATAACTTTTAACAAAGTAGGTATCTTCTTCCTGTCTCCCTGATAGTGGTGTGGTGTGCCTCTAATTACTGGTTGGTCATCAACTCCGTATATTTTGTCTTGTCATTTCTCCATGTTAGGAAATATTTAATAAGCCTCCGCTAAAGCAGTTACAATTCTAAACGCGATGTTGCCGTGCTAAACTTAAACCTCCAAAGATAGAAAATCTGCGGTGGTCTTCACAAAGCTTTTATTTTATCATGTAACTATCCTTAGCATCAATCACACTAATATGCGTGGCCTGGTAGTTTCCCATACGTCACGCAGTAGGCGGATCATAAAGAATAAACTCAATGGATCTAGGCTAGGTTGCAGTTATTTTTAACTCTCTTAAGCCTCTGTTAATCTAGCCAAATATAAAAGCTGCACAAAAAAATATTTTAGGAAAATTGAACATGCGGTCAAGCGGTGTGTGAAGACAAAAACGTGAACTATAATAATTGATTCGACAAAAAAAAAAACATAAAGATGACACTAAAACGTCTACCTTCTTGAAGAGATTCCAATATGAAACCATGTAATAGTTGTATCAAAAGATATGGCTCATAAAGAAGAAGAAAAAGTTACTGAATGAAGACTTCATTTTTGTTTTAAAAACAATACGAACTGCATTTAAAGATTTTTTTTATCGCCTTTCTGAAACGGTAATATCAAACCCGCTAAATGTTAAAAATAAACTATAATTTTAATGTACCAACCCGATCAACAATTGCCAGTAGTTTCTCTGAAGTTTACGAAACGGATAATGAAATTGAAAGCTTTGATTCATTTTATGATTTGCTTAAACTATTCTACGATCTCTGCTTCCCAATTATTCAAAACGTAAAATATTCACAGTATGAGGCCAAAGTGGATCACGGGGGTTACAACTCGGTAGTATGAAGAGACGAACTTAATGTGTCTACCTATTTAAATTTTGCTGTGCTCGACAGGGTCCATATTTGTTTCTATTTCGTTAATACTAGCCACCTGTATGTGCACATGTTTTTTTAGATTGCAATAAAGATTAATTGAATTGAACTGAATTGGATTGAATTTAGACTCACACGATCAGTGATCCAAAAATAGCTTTCAAAAATAGTTATCAAATTACAACACAACGAGCTCAAAATTAAAGCTATTCTATTAGAACAAGTATCAACAAATCTAAGGCAACTTGAAAGATAATAAATGGTCTGAAACCCAATATTCTTAGATGATAGGCATGTAATTAATGAGATTGACAAATATATAACAAATGGTAAAAAATAGCAGAGCAATTTAATTATTATTTTGTAGACTCAGTTCAACCTAATGGCAATAATTTTCAAACGATTATTAATATTAATACATTAGGATCGCATGGAACTAACCATATCTGCCATACTCGTATAAAACAATCAATTCATCAATTTTCGGTTTTATAAATTTTGCCTCTTTTTATTATAAACTTTTATTTTGGTTAGATAGTACTGTAAGTGATTATAAAAACCGCACACGGTTTTGCCTAATACGTAGTGGGGTATTTTTTATATATTTATAGATTCATTATTTTAATGAATGTAGAAAACACGCACAAACTGGGTATTTATTTTAGTATTTCGGTAATCATAACACCAACTCAACACACACATGTATGTTATAACGGACACACACGTCTCTATGTTTTAGTATTCTGGCGTATGGCACTCGTAGGTTGCAGCTGAAAACCAGCGTCAGATGGTACACCTTATCTGGTCATCTGTCATTATGCTGAGCTGAGGTCCTTTTGGCATTACTATCTTTGTTTTCTGTTTTTTATAGTTTTAAGGTGTCATACTATTGTTTACTATAACAAAGGACATTACATTATAAATAGCTGTATTCAAAATGGTATTTTTCCGCAAAAGTTAAAGGTTTCCATTATAGCCATTGCATAAAAACTATGACAAACAATTTAAGTAATTGTAGACCTGTAGCTCTAATACCATCTTTCTCAAAGATCTTCGAGAAAGTGCTTTGAAAAACATAATCTTTTAGGCAAGGAACAAATGGCTTTTAGAAAGACATATTGGGATCAAAACATATTAAACAAAACAAAAAAACAAAATTAACTCCTCATAAAATCCCCATAGGAACAAACTACAATCTATCATATTACAGCATAAGAAAAGTTTATTAACCCCGATACGTTGACGCATATTGGACGCGTGTGACGCAAGCCCGCTGAATGCGGTACGAGTTTAATCACTGTAAACAGGGTGGAACATTGCCGCTTGAGCTATGAGAACAAAGGTGTTCGAGCTGAAATGTCAAATGTGAAAGCGAACAATATCCACGTGTTGTATTGAAAGGCGGAGAGGTAAAGGCGCTTTTATGCGATGCAAGTAACTTGAGCATGTAAGGTTCTCAGTTTAAAAACAAGGCTCATAATGTAACAGACACTATTACAAACCTACGTATCTGTGAATTTGTTTATAACTCTTATCAAATAATAATCTTGCGAGAAACCATTGTTTGACCTCAGCTATATTCATTGACAATTTATCTGTTAGAGGTATCGGAGACAGCTGTAACAGTGTATTTGTTAACATAAAGTGACAGTAAGAAATGCTTTTATAACGGCTTTGATTGAATTGAATTGCAACAGTAGACAAAACATTGAAATATTTTTGGAGCTTGCATTATGAGAATAGGTGTATAATAAAAAATGATTGTACATACACATCTGTCATCTCTGGTGAAGCTTTTAAAGTACTCTAATTTTATGACAGTCTTTGTGAGTAGACCACATTCACTTACAATACGTTATTGAAAAATCAATTGAAACAATATCAACTTGACATTCAAATAGATTGCACGTTTTAAAGACTTTGATTATATCCATGAGTGGAATTTAATAATTTGCATGATTATTTTGTTAAGAGCTTTAATTTGGTTGTGTAATTCAGTGGTTCATTATGTTGATTAAAAAGCGAAGTTATTGAGCGATTGAGTTCTGCATTAGCTATTCCTTTGATACCAAAATCAGCGACGAAATAGAATATTTCATTGGCTTTGCTATAGGGATCTCGTAGGTACTGTAAGTCATGTTAGACTTGTAGGTTTCAAACAATTCTATCAAACTATTATGACATTATAGTCCTGCCTATTTGCATTTATAGGAATATAGTTTCATGTCCGGCATTGAGAACTATCTAATGGGGTTCCGTCCTCAAATGCTTGGTACTCTATAATAACCTTTGTAATAACGTCATACAGGCCTCGTACATTGAAGCGAAGGCTCCGAAACAAAAGTAGGCCATCGCTTCCATAAATAGTAACATACATTCTGAAATATGAAACATGGCGCAGTACCTTGGGGTCTATTTATAAGAGGTTGGCGCTGGCTATAGTGAGCGGTGCTCGGGTTCCGGGGCTGGTGCTCATTGACGCCGGGGTATCGATCGGAGGCGAGGCCCGGGCCTGCAGCATCAAGCTATGACCTAGTTTGCACCCTCAATGAAACAGGAGGATGAGGGACCCCAAAGCCAAACAGAGTAACTCTAAGAAAATAAAGTTTCGGAAAATGTTCCCACTTAGCCTACCTTAAGTTTAAACAATTTAGGTAGCAACTAGTTTTCATGAGAAATAACTAGTATCATATCAGTTTAAGTTCTAACCACAGTCCAATCAACTTTGTTAACCACCTGAGCATTCGTACAGTGTAAATTTAAGGTCGATTTCACCAATTAAATTGAACGCGATCAGCACTGTACAAGAGCTGTCTGAGTCAATATTCCATAACTATTTTGACACTGGCAGCTCTTGAATGCGTTTTAGATGTGCCAAACGCGTTTTCGCAAACGTGTCTGTTTCATGCAACGGATGAACTTTAGGAGCATTCTCTAATTAAGTAACTAACCGTTGAACTATAGGTCAGACGTTACTCAGTTATGTAAACTTTGTTAATAGTAATAATACGCATTGTTTTCAAACTTTACGCTTTCCGATGATGCTATTGCTGTAAAGGTCGGTTTCCGTAATTTTCCTAGTACCCTCAGGTTTAAACATTTATAAAAACTGGTCGACTGAATCTAGATTACAAAAGAAAACATTGTTGATTTGAAAACATACGAGTATCATAATATTTATTGTTTGTAATTTAGTTTAATGAAACATTGATGAAAAACTGCTCAGTGAAATAGAAATATTATGTGAGCAACGAAATATGACTGTTTTCTGACTTAGCACGTTTGGTCGAGCCTCCAAGGACAGTGGCGTTGGTTGTGCAGCCGAGGCCTCGGTCGTTGACCGCGCGACCCAGTTTCACGTTGACGTCACAGCTACGCCTCCTGACGTAACGAGTGAGCCTCCGCTAGCCCATTCAAAACTAGATCACAAGCTCGGGGTGCACTCCACCTCACCTTCCCTCCTCAGATATACAGTTATCATCGAGGCCGCAGTACTGGAAGTAACGCTGCAGGTCATTTCACCCTGACTTTATATTTATACCCACCATCCTAAGGTCATTGCAGGTATATAATAATGGCAAGATATTTTCCTTCGACAGAGCTTTTATGAAAAAGTAATTGAGCTGATGACGTTTTCTTCGGTGTATTTTGGGATCAGCATATTATTGGTGTATATTGTTTCATTAAATTCTGTGATGATCTAGAATCTTCCTGAAACTTGAAAAACTACATAGTATTAAAAATATCATCAATCTTTCAGTAAATATTTTGTTTATACAAGATATTTTAATTCTTGTCGGGTTCCGTTCTAATGTTTCAAAATACAGCAGTGTAGGATCCATTTGGTGTGGTTAGCACCAAAGCGCAGGACAACCAATAGGTATTTTAAGTTGTGTTAAGTATTTTAAGTTTTGAGTCCCTAAACCACCCCATGAAGTGCCAACGAATTTGCCAATGACATAACATCATAACATCACGCCTTGTTTCCCCGAAGGGTTGGGCAGAGATGTACCTATAGTACACCCACATTTCGCCAGTTATGTTTAAGTCCCATGTAATAGGGTAAGCATTTTAAGGAGAACTTAACTCATACCAGGAAATAAACTGCAATACATAATCGTCTAATTGTGAATTTCAGCATTACTGCTGTAACATTTTTAACGGTATGGGGCCTTAGTGTTATTTGGTTTTCATTCTAGGGATGCGTAGAGCATAATCCCCAACAATCAAACAATTACGGGTTTGTTTGAGTATTTATTGGGAATAGCAGTTTTATAGCACGATGATGTGCTTGTGCTCACCCAATTAAAATCAATAAAGAAACAAGTAATAAAGATACAAACTATATAAAGAACAATCCTTGACACGAATAGCTTGGGTCGTGCCCTTTTGAGAGCGCAGCCGGAACTACCAAGGTTCATGCTATGAAAATATTCACTGAACGGATTGAACAACTCGTTTCAACTGAACTGCGATTCAGGAATAACTGTTAATTGCTTCTGTCTGTATTATGTTTGCTTTTGGCGGTTTTAAAGTAGTTATTTAGTAGTAATATTGGGTATTTTATTTGGTGTTAGAATTTCTTTTTTTTATTTGCTGTACTATGGAGTTTACAAAATGTCTAAAGCTAAACCGAGCCAACACTGAAAACTTTGAACCTTCATAGAGTACAGGACCTCATGTCAACCGTGTAACGGATGAGATGAGGTCCTGTACTCTATCAACTCTTGCTATTTTGGTTAAAGAGTGAAGAAAACCAAAAGATCGCTGTTGGTTTTCCTTGCAGGAGAAGCATAGCATAATCATCCTATAATGTTCCCATTGCTGGGACACAGGCCTCCTCCTTGTGAGTGGGAGTGGGCCATAATCCAACACCCGAGACCAGTGTGGGTGCGAATGTCAGATGTCTTCGAATTTTTGGTTCTATAATATATCGGTTTTCTCACAAAGTTTTCCTTCACCGTTTTGAGAGCAGTGGTGATGAAATTAAATACACAAAGTAATGTGCCTGCCTGGGTTCGAACTCACGACCTACAACTCGTTAAGTCGGATTGATACTATTTGGCCACCACTCCTCTCAGAAACCTATCCTGTTTTCCTTCCAGAAAATGAAATAATTCGTATCTGCTAGATGAACATCGCGGTACACAAATATTTGGTACTCTACATAAGTATGTTTTGTTAAAAATAATTTTACGAAACTACGGAATCTTGTTTCTAGGGGCGATTGGTATTAGGTGTCCTGTAACTTGCACATACGTCATTCCAAAAACACATAACTGCGTAATTTGTGTAACTTGAAGCGAACTTAGAATGACTCGTCTTTGAGTGACTCTTCTTTTGCAGTCAGTTTGTTATACTATTCTCGGTATAAACGTGGGTAGAGGCCAGTGGTTTATATCTTCTAAATTCCCTGATACGTTTTGGACGGGAATATAACTGGAATTTGGTAGACAGTGCTCATGGCAAAAGGGATACCGCAGTACGACCGTAGGGGTTATTTAAAGTGCATGCCTTGTAAATTATGCTTGGTTTAAGGCCTTAAATAAAATCATTTAATTATATTACACATTGAGTTAGGTAACATACCCTCTCACTAACAAACTTTGTTTAAAGTTAAGAGACGTTTAAACGTCAAAAATATTATTTACTATTAATTTATTTATACATACTTTTCAACACACTTGCTCATAAAGTGGCTCTATGGTCACCGCAATTAGGCACAGAATGACACCCATAATCAAACTTGTGACTTTTTCATTGCTATAACTCACTAGTGAGTTATAGATTTTTTTTTAAATTTATTGGTGGAGTGGCGTTGTTCTTAAATCATTTTCTTCGTAACTAGTACTTGTAGACATTTTAATTAATAAATAACTATAATAGTGAAAACGAGTTGTGAAAAATGTTTCGCAACTCGTTCGGGAATTAAAAGTTTTCTTCTATTACAGAGAAAACAAAAGTTATATTTGACTGAAAGTTTTATTAATTAAACACATACGAGTTAAAATTATCTATTTAAATAAGAAGTTGCATGAAATGAGCAAGCAATAGGAACATTAATTTATTTGTTCTATTGAACACGATCTTTTTTTGAATAAAATGAGTATTATTGATATTTTATTCACAAGAGTGTTGAAAAACGTCGTATGATACACGTGTGTATTGATAATTACCGTCCTCGGCTCTCTCAATGGCGCCTCGGCGGTAATCACCAATCTTACACACTAGTACCATAATGTACTATTATTGTACATCACAAAAAAAAACACTACAAAATATACAATGGGCGGCCTTATCGCTTTCTGCGATCTCTTCCAGGCAACTAGGATTCTATATTGATGATTAAACGGACGTTAAATTATTACTAACTTTAGGAAACCTTCATAAGTTTACGGTTAAAGTTTGGTAAAGTCAAGAAAGAGTATACCTACAGAGCCTTTTAATAAAAATTTCAAGGCAGATAAGGTAACAGGATACGTCTTTAACAAAAAATAACAACAAGATGTTTTTAACTCAAAGTTATTTTAAGAATGTTAAGGCATGATTAAGTCGTTTGAAAATTTTAGGCATGAAATTCTGAAAATGTAGGTGGACTTATTTTTTTTTTGGGTCAGGTGTAAGAGCTGCCCAAAACCGAAGTAGGTAGACTTAGATTACTCGGACTAAAAAACAAGTTTTAAAGAATAATAAATCAGGCAGTATTACAGTTGAATTTTCCTTTCGCCCAAATAGCGAAAAGAATAAGACAAATAGTATCTTAGTTCACTAATTCGCCTTCATCCAGTATTGTAACTGGGTCATGTGATGTTCCAACAACTGTGGGCATCAATTTTTTCCCATATAAGGTTACGACATGACCTAGCTCTAGTTACTGGGCCACGTCGTTTGTATCGCTCATTTCATATCACTCTATGAATGTTTATGGACTCCATAAACATATGGGTTGCGTTGATGCGACTTTCATAACAGTAGAAGATAAAGGATCTCGCTGCGTAACCTTCACGCTAGAGGACGTGGGGGAAGGTCACCGTCTATGTTTACTGATCTGTTTATGTTTTTGACTGAGTATGTGTTCTATGTATTAATAGTACAATTTCTTCATAACAAAAGGATTCACTTTCCGGGGTGTCGTTAACTGTCTTCTCAATATTCCAAATATTTCAGTAAGCGTGGCGAAATTTTGACAACGTATGCAGGAATAACGTTATAAGGTTTTAAAGAAAATCTCTTTTTAAAAGTACATCTCAACTATTCTAAAATTGCCTAATGAAAAGAATTTAAAGTCGGTAAAAGATGCTCTAAATAAGAAAAAGAACCTCCCTGGAACAAGTTGCTTTAAGCGAAAAATTTAATTGAGAGTTACTTCTTTGACTAAGGTTTTATGTTAATATAGATGTGTGATTGTAAATTGTTACAACAAAGACATAATACCGATAATCGACATATTAAAAAGACAGTAGCAATAATAGGCGAAACATTAAGTGATTGACATTTCACCCTTAATTCACATAATATGTGAAAGTGTTACAATTGATATGTTATAATAATGGAGGTCATTGTTACACTATTGCAATTATTGATATTTTGCAATCGGTTTAAAGTACTGGGGTGTATGGACATTTGGAAACGGCGTTCACTCCAATCGTTTCTGTACCTCTGAATAGTAATACGAGTACAGTAGATAGTTGTCAATTAGTTGGTCAATGGAATAAGAATTGAATGCAAAAATAAAGGTAATAACGAAATGCCGCCATGGGATCTGGAGGCAAAAGCCCTCGGGAGTGTCCTATGGGAGTGGCGCGCGGAAGCAAAACGCCGGGGATTAACTCCGCTGCCGCGAGAAATCACGGTAAAGCGGACAGAGCTCCGGCGGGATCTCATGGCGACATGGCGATTGTCGCAACCCAGTGCCGGGCACGCCACAATAGCGGCGATAAGTCCCCTCTTAAAGGTGTGGTTGGAGAGGCGCCACGGCGTCTTCACCTTCCGCCTGACACAGGTCCTCGCCGGACACAGTTGTTTCGGCAGGTTCCTGTTTCGCATAAGGCGGGAGGAAACGCCGTATGTCACCATTGAGTGGATCGCCCGGAGGACACGGTGGAGCATACGGTGGAGGTCTGCCCAGCTTGAGTGGAACACTGCCGTGTCCTCGCGGAGGCGATCGGCGGCAGCGATCTCTCGCATTCGGCCCTATTCCAGGCCATGGGTCTGAGCGAGAGGGAATGGAAAGCCGTCACCACCTTCTGCGAAGCAGTAATGCTCGCGATGGAGCAGGCGGAGCGCTTGAGGGAGAGATCCTTGCGCCCTTACCCCTCCCCCCTAGTCACCGCAGGTGACGCCCTGGGCGTCGGGAGTCGCCTGCAGTTTCGCGGCCACCATAGGCGCGTACTTGCGGACGGCGAGCAATGGGTAGCTGGCCGTCCGGTAAAGACCTGGCCCGGGGCGACGTGTTCCACACGCGCCTCAAAGAGATGTCAGCACTAAAGGACGGGGTCCGATAGGGCCGACGCCTAAGGGTCGCGCGAAATTCGAAAGAGAGACGGTGGCCCTGGCACAGGCAACTGAAGGAACACGGGTGGGTTTTAGTGAGTAAAAGTCTGACACGCCCTCCCGCTCCACCCTGAGCGGAAGTCATTTGATGATTTCCCACTCAAAAAAAAAGGCCAAAAGAGTTTAAACCAAGTTTGCTAAGACCTAGACTACTCCTTGGTTTAGTCCTTAAAAACTCCGCTATGGATTGCTACGCTAACAGTTTTGAGGTCGAATTCACGGCCAAGCGAAAGTGTTGTGATATGATTTGTTTGTTATTAGTACGTGTTTTTTAATACTGCTTCGGTACTATAATACATATGTTAATTTATTCAAGTTATTATTATTAAAAGCCTATGTTTCAGTACAATGGCCTCCCTTCCCTCCTTACATTTTCCCAGTTTAATGCAATATTAACATTAAAGCTACTTTTAAAAATAAGTATTATATTAAAAGTAAAATACGATAAAAGTTATTATTATTAATTAATTATATCCTTTATTATATTTTACAAACTTGTAGATCACATTTTTAAATATTTTTAAAAAAATCTGAAAAAATAATAATTAAGAAACATTTAAAAATATAAAAAAATAGTATCCCACCGGTATCGGGAACAGGGTCCAAGCTACCGGCGGTCAGGGCTCCGGAGAGAGGAACCTCCTGAAAATGCGAGCCGTGTCCAGAAGTACCGCTTTCTGAATCACGCCCTTGATCCAGCTACCCAACGAGAGCCTCCTCAGGTGTTTGATATTCTATCGAGGCTCTTGGCTATTAAGCCATTGGCTGTCACGACTATCGGCACAATGATTGCTGAGTCCACATCCCACATGTCGACAACCTCGCGAGCCAAATCAAGATACTTGATTTCTTTATCTTTCTCGGCTTTCACGATGTTACCGTCATGCGGGACCGTTATGTCAACAATCATTGTGCCGCCGCTCTACTCGATCCACCACCACTATATCAGGCTTATTGGCAACAATAGTCCTGTCAGTGATGATGGATCGATCCCAGTATAATGTGATATTTCCATTTTCGAGAACTGGGTCGGGCACGTACATATAGTACGGCACTTCCGATTCCACAAGGCTGTATTTCAAAGCAAGTTGCTGATGGATAATCCTGGCTACAAGGTTGTGTCTATGCAAGTACTCTTCGTTAGCCAGACGAGAACAACCGGAGATAATGTGTCTTATTGATTCCCCCGGACGGTGACATGCCCGACAGATGTCAACCGTGCCGTCTTTCACAATAAATCTCCGGTAATTGTTCGTCATCATAACTTCGTCCATAATTGCACAGACAAAACCTTCGGTTTCTCCAAAAAGGTCACCGAAACGCAGCCAGGCTACGGACGCTAGAAGATCTACATCGGGTCCATGTAGGGCCCGGAAAAAGCGTCCGTGAAGCTCCTTACTCTGCCATACTTCCATGCGATCATTAGTGTCAAGGACTACATGTTTGCGCCAGTTCTCTTTAGCCAAGGAGAGCGGGGTGAGGCCCTTGTCCATCGCGACCACATCACGATGCATCCCCACGTCGGCATCTAGGAAATATTCCCTGAGACTGCATTTCTCGCGATTGTGTAGGGTCTTAGCGTTTAAAAAGCCTCGACCACCACACTTTCGCGGGATATACAGTCTCATTACCGATGACCGTGGGTGATGCATTCGGTTTGTAGTCAGCAGTGTACGGACCCTCCTATCCAGGGCGTCGAGTTCGGTTTGAGTCCATTTCGGTATGCCGAAAGAGTACATCAAAACTGGCATGACCCAACCGTTAACGGCGCGCACCTTGTTTCCGCCTGACAGAAGACTATTTAACACTTTCTTCAGGCGGCCAAAGAAGCGCTCCTTCAACGATTGCTTCATGTCAGTACCATTGATGCCCAACGCTTCCGACATACCCAAATACTTATAGGTTTCGGATGCGGAGAGGGCTCTGACGTTTATGGAATCCGAGAGTTGGGTTCCCACGGATTCCACAATCTCCCCTCGCTTTACATGCATGACCACACATTTGTCCATACCAAATTCCATCCTGATGGCGCTACTGAAAGTAACTGAAACTTTCAGTAGCTCCATTAGTTGCAAATTGTTGGGGGCAAAGATTTTTAGATCATCCATGTACAGAAGGTGAGATATAACCTGACCACCTCTCCTCAGCCGATAGCCTAGACCTGAATCCTCCAGCAGTGTGCTTAGAGGATTTAAGGCTAAGCTGAACCAAAGCGGGCTCAAACTATCGCCCTGAAATATGCCTCGCTCCATCCTTATCGGCTGGCTATTCCTCAGGATATTCCGATTTCCTGGATAGCGAAGGACCGTCCTCCATCGCCCCATACATAACATCAAGAAGGTGCGCAGAGTTGCATCTACTTTATACAACTCCAGCACCCTCATGAGCCACGTATGTGGCACCGAGTCATAAGCCTTCTTGTAATCTATCCAACATGTCGACAGATCCTTTCGGGAACGACGAACCTGTTGGCTAATGGCCATATCAATGAGGAGTAGCTCCTCAGTACCGCGGGACCCGTTCCTACATCCATTTTGAGAGGCAGACATGATGAAGTTGGTGTCTATATATTTGTTAATTTTAGCTCTCAAAATGGATGCAGGAACGGGTCCCGCGGTACTAAGCACTTTATAGACCGTCGGTAAACACGTGATCGGCCTATAATTTTTGGGTTCCGCGGTGCTACCTTATTTATGGAGCAGGTGGGTAACTCCTGTTGTTAGGAACTGGGGTAGCGAACCAAACTCCAAAGCCGTCTGGTACTGAGCCGCCAAGCGAGCGTGCGATCTTGTGATCCATTTGATCCAAAAGTTCTGCAGTCCGTCTGGCCCTGGAGACTTCCAGTTAGGCAACGGACGGACTGCACGAGCTACATCTTGGGGGCAGATGGTAATAGCCCCCATTTCTGGTATTGGATTGCAGGCTCGCTCGACTTCCCGAGTCCAGTCACCTTAGGTGTGACTGACAGGCACCGACCAGATGCTGCGCCAGAAAGAACACATGGCATCATCATCTGGCAGGCACGTGTCAGCCACACCTTGGTTCGGTCGCTCCCAACCCCTATAAACCCACCTTTCATCGCTCTGGAAGGTGCGATTCTGAGTGTATCGCTCTACTCGCCGCTTATACCTACGAATACGGTTAGCCCATGCATACACTTTCTGCTTCAGGAAGTCGATGCGCTCTGTGACGCAGGACAGATAGTTCTGGGAGCTTATATCAGTCCCTGAGAACGCCCGCCTCATAAAGCGCATCACTCTTGGACGAGTATTGCCGTCTCTGAAGCAGATTAGTTTGCCGATGAGCGCTCTGGCCCCACCAATACGGTGTTCAATTCTGCACTGCCAGGCTGGTACGGTTGGTTTCGGTCGCGTAGCTCTAGAGTCATTGGGAAATTTGACGTGAGCTACACGACATGCCGCTACAGCTGCGCAGTACAGAATCGAATGAGTATCGGTGAGGTCTTCGCAGTCATCAAAATAGTTTGATAACTGCGAATCCAGGACCGCCACCAGCGCCCTATTTTTGTTATGCATGGGCAAACGAGGTAAGCGTGCTCTAAGTTCGGGCGACATGAACCGATATTCCCGAATCGCACACTCCAAAGCATTCCTCAATTCCTCATAGCCCTATCATCACTTCCTTCGTCAGCTTGATCAGTGTTGGACTGTGGTAGTACCACAACAGTCTGCGACGGGGGGGCGATGACACGGCTACTCTGCATTTCACTTCGCAGGTGATCAAGCACAGTGTCATCCAACATATGATTACGTTGGATGACCCGCACCTGATCCGACAGTCGTTGTGCCGAAACGTTGACAGCTGGCTCAAGCACCTGAAAAAGCGAGAGAGCATCCGAACACGGTACGCGGTCAGATTATTTCCCCCCTCTGTAGCCCCATAGTATGAGCGCATGACGTTTTCATTGATGGATCGTGTCCATCTCATGCGCTGCACACTTCCGCCGGGAGCTGGTACCCTATCGGAGGCCGGTGGGCCTCGAGGTCCTAAGCCGTCCGGCGGCCGGCGTCCTCCTCGTCGACGAGCAGGTGGTGGCGTCGTGGGCGGGGAGAAATACTCGTCGCTCGAGCTCGACGCAACTACCGCGGCTGGTGTCGTCACAGCGCTCACAGTAGCGCTGGGTACCGGCGGCGGCGAGGCGGAGCTGAGCGATGAGTCCGGAGGTGGTGGGCGTGCTTGACGTGCGGCTGATCTTGTCAACATAGTTTCCTTATTTCAATTTCTTCAGATCTTGTTCATGTTATTTTTATCGGAGGTGACATCTGTCATGTCACCTCCGATTCTGTAGTTTTTGAATAAATTTGTTACATTTTGATGTGTTATGGTCTCTTTTTTGGTTTTAAATTAATTTTCAATTTTCAGGATTCGTTTCTATTGAAAGACTATTAAAAAAACTACTAGTAGAAAATTATTTTCAGTAATATTATTAGTTAAAATTTGAAATTCAGACGTTTATTTTATGTAGTCACGACTTTTGACAAGTTCCATCGAAACGATCACCCTTTGATCATATAATTTATGGAATTTAAACGCAACATAACTTGTCGCGCCGGCCTACGTCTTGGGCACATAAAGCCAAGTTTTATTGCTTTATTGTACTGTAAGGTTTGAGGAGGAGCACCAGTGTGTAACACCAGTAAAGTAGTCACGTTCCAAACCACGCCGCCGCCCGCCGACTATATCCCTTCGACGACAAATCAAAATAACCCCGCCGCGCGCCGTTCTGTTCGGCTAGTTGCGGCTGGCAGATTGTGAAATAATGTCATTTACATTCAATATGATTGTGGAGACAATTTTAGTTTTATGCTTTTAGTTTCATCGTGTTTTACTGATTTACAAAGGAAGGAGGGTATTCGATGCGTAGTTTTTTTCCGCTTGCAAGAGAGTTCCTTTGAATTAAGATATTGACGAAAATCGTCACGCTTACCCGTGACTCGCGAATTTTGCTTTATGAGCGTAATTATATAGTATAAGAGTAAGTCAAACTTCCTAAAATGCCTTTATTAAGCACTCTTAAAAACTCATGAACAATGATGGCTGACATTTCCATCCAGCAGTGACGTATTCGTGGCTATGTGTAGAATTTGTGTTAGTATAGGTTTTTTTTTAAACATACTTTTGCGTATCAATGTTCTTAATCTTAATACCTAGTATTACTGTATTCAACAAACACTTGGTCGGATGTAAGATTAATTAAGTTCGTGAAAGCTTCACTTTGAAGCGGTGAACGTTAGATAGAACTCTCTTTGTGGTTATAAACTTACGTACCAGGCCACTCAGAAAGAATTGCGAAGAAAAGTTTTTACGTATGAGTTTCTGACCAGTAATACTCTATTTTGAAATTTTAAAATAATAAAATAAAAACGTTTATTTTTATAAGTATAAAAAGGGGCACATTTACGGTATTTATTGTAAATGTGCCCCTTTATAACAATTAAAAAGAGCACAGTTGCTAATTTGCCTGAACACTAGGTTGAAGCTGTGTTTCAGACTAGAAAGTGCATAAATACTTAATATAATAAATTAACAGTGAGTATAAAGTAAAAATTAATTAAAACTTATGTAAATAAAAGTAAAATAGCATGTTGGAGGATCTATTTGCAGACAACAAGTAGATCTTCTGTGTGTGCATAATCAATGGTTAGTAAATATTTAAGTATAATTTGTTTACAGCGCAAAAAATGAAATAACTATATTATTTAATTTATAGATATTCAGTTTTCTATTTAATTTATTGTACAGAAATGGGCATAAGAATGTAATAGATCTTTCTACAAAGACATGTTTCGAGGTTGCATTAGATAAGCTAACTATGTCATTCCGCCGGTTCTCTATTGTGGCACCTAACTTTTTGTTCCATAATTTAAAGTGCCATAACTTTTTTTGTCCGTATCATCATTTGTCCGAATGATAACTTACCCGAACTTAATATCACATGCCATAAAATTGAAATCCCTAATTAAGATATGTCCTTAATCCGATTGTCATAAATATTACAATCAATAATATAAGATATTAAACCGTTTTAAATAAAAGTCCTAAATTAAAATTACATAATGTTTATTTATAATATTAATATCTTAGAACAAATTTGTATAAAAATGGGGATGGTTGGACCGCCGGAGCGCCGCGGCGCCAGATACGTGACAAAAACCATGCCTGCTGCATGTTGCATGCATGCGACATGCAACAGGCATGGTTTCACGGCTCCTTCGCTGCGGGGCTCCGAGAGTCCCACGCGATTTTTTCGTCGAAGATGGGTTTAACGCACGCCTTGCGCCCTCACGCCCCTAGTCGCCGCAGGAGACGCCCTGGGCGTCGGGAATCGCAAGCAGATTCCCGGCCACCGTAGGCGCGGGCTTGCGGACGGCGAGCCATGGGTAGCTCGCCGTCCGGTAAGGACCAGGCCCGGGTCGACGGCGCGTTGTGTTCCACGCGCGCCTCAAAGAGATGTCAGCACAAAATGACGGGGTGCGATAGGGCCGACGCCTCAGGGTCGCGGGTTATTCCACAGAGAAAACCGTGGCCCTGGCACAGGCAACTGAAGGAACACGGGTGGGTTTTAGTCAGTAAAAGTCTGATACGCCCTCCCGCTCCACCCAGAGCGGGAGAAGGCATTTGACGATTTCCCACCCAAAAAAAAAAAGAAAAGATGGGTTTAACACTCACCGAGTTAAACCCATCTTTTCTTATTTTATTTTTTTGTATTTTTTTTTTACATTCGGAATAATACACATTATTTAACACAATACTTAGGACATATTACTTTAGGTCATGTAAAATTAGGGGATTCAATTATTATAGTACTCGATATATGGACAGAATACTTTTAAACTAAATTTCGGGATTGCGAATATTATGTTTGCTGAAGTTTATAGCAAACGTGTTATGGATAATGATTTTCGGACAAACAATTTTATGAGAAGAAAGAGAGTACCCATTCCGTCTCTTGTTAGTATTTGTGGCATTGTAGGTGAGTATAGTATGCTATTTTAATACTAAGTGCATAAGGAAAAGCTGGCGAACCATCAGTACCTTGCAGGATTTATATATAAGATCTGTAGGAAAGAAAAAGGGATGGAAGTTTGCTACCTTTACAATAGCTTTTTTAGCTCTTTCAAGAGGAAGCAAATTAGTTTTTGGTGCGCCACCCCGAGAAGTGATACCGTATTGAATTACAAATTGACATAGGGCCAAATAAACTTGTGTTATTAATTTTGGATCTGCGATTGTTCGCATTTAAAAAAAAAAAAAAAATTAGTTTGCGCACTCTATTAGGCTTTCAATATATTTTTTAAAAGAGAGTGTGTCGTCCATTATTATGGACGATACACTCTGGAGGAGTGAATATATTTAGTCTTGTTGGCATTTAATGTTAGTAAATTTCTTTGGAGCCAATTAGTCACAAATACTAAAACCTAGTTGAGCGATTTCGAATAGTTCGCTACTGGTATTAGCGGTAAATATTAACGCCGTGTCGTCGGTATATGATAGAATTTTTCTTTTTTTAATATTTAGATTACATAGGTCGTTAATATAAATAAGGAATAGCGTGGGGCACAGAATACGCCACTGAGGAACACCATAACTAGTATTTTTCTATGATTATTTGTATTTCAAAATAGGTAGGCACGTTCCAATTAAAAAAATTCCCTCCACATTGTTTGCCCACACATCTGCGACGGGAATATTTTCGTCGGTATAACGAATTCAAGCGAGGTCGACTAACTTTGGGGGACGAAGAAAGCAGTGGTCGCCGTTTGACGACTGTTACAGAAGAAAACGTGCTAGCAGTGAAAAATTCAATCCAAGACAATATTCGAGTTACTTATCAAGAGACACAAAACATACTGCAGGTTGGACCGGGAAGCCTTCAAGAAATTCTACACGTGCATCTTCGCGTGAGGAGTATAGTTTCACGCTTGGTGCCGGACAACCTCACTGATGCTCAGAAGCAGGCCCGGGTGGAATGGCGCCGAGATATAAACAAGTTTGAAGCAGGCTCGTCTCGGCATGTTTACGACATCATTACAAGTGGTGAGTCTTGGATTTATCAATAGGATCCAGAAACAAATCATCAGTCGACGGATTGGGTGTTTCAAAACTAATCAACGCCTACCAAAGTGAAGCGATCGAGAAGCGGGGGGAAGATTTTGATCGCGAACTTTTTCAATTTGACTGGCTACTTGATGTCAATTTCTTTACCAGAAGCATCAACGCTGAATGGTATACTACCAAATGTTTGGCAGAAGTTTTCTCTGTTGTGAGCAACAAGCGACCAAAGACAGGCCTCTGCGGGCCAGTACTCCACCACGACAAAACACCGCGTTCATAACGAGGGACTGGACAACACGCCGGTCAAACTCCTGGGTCACCCTCCTTACAGCCCTGAACTAGCACCTTGTGACTTCTTTTTATTCCCGGAAATAAAAAATTTGCTCAAAGGGATACAATTTTCGCCGCCGGAAGATGTGCTTCTAAGTGTTTCGAAAACTGTTTCGAAGACTGGAAAAAGTGTTTCGAAAACTGTTTCAGGCGCATGAAACTTTGTATAGAGGCTAGTGCATGGAGAGTACTTTGAAAAGATTTAATAAAAACATGTTTACCTATTATTTATTCATTTATTTATTATTGTTTTCGCAAAACTTTCTGAGTGTCTTATAATAAATTTTCTTAATTGTACCAAAAACAATCCCCGAAAAGCATGTATCAGAAAGTGGTCATATTTAAGGGCACAGACCATCAAACTGAACGACTTTCTCTTTTGGACCAAAATCGTAATCGCGAATAAATAATCTGGAGTCCGTCCCCTACATTTGGCAGGCCAATGCCTATTCTAGGATGCATACCTGGTACGGCTCACAATCCTTCCACATCCTAAGAGCACGTCTTCTCTACCATTACAGCGCCCCCTGGTCTTTTCCTTGATATACAATGGTCTCTGTAGCACCATGGAACATGAGGCTTCAGGGGCTAGTCCAAATCTTGGGGTTCATTAGATTAATCGAGTCTTGTCAAACCACTCTAGGATCGGTGCATTTCATTAATTAATTCTAGTGGTCGCGAGAGCTACTGCTGAGCATGAGGTCTCGGGTTCGATTCCCAGGTCGGGCAAAATGTTATTGTTTTTTTTACTGGAATTTCTCAGTAGCAGCCCGGAGTCTGGATTTGTGTCCGGTTAATGGCAATAGGCTCGCCCCTTATTACATGCGACTTTAACCTAACTGGCTAAAAGTGGGTGCACTATAGGTACACCTCTGCCTCACCATTCTTGGATTACAGGCGTGATGTTTTTGTAGAATATACAAATGTTCTTTCACGTTCCAATTTTCCAATCCGACGGAAAAACTGTAATTTGAAAAATATCTCAGATGTTCATACTGGTTCAAATACAATGAACTTTGAACAGGAAACGGAAATTTCCTTAACAGAGCGTATCGTTTTACTTATTTTAAATGAAATCAACCTCACTTCAATGCATAGGCCATAAAAAGAGTTACATTTTCCATCTAGTCTGGGATCGATGGATGCTCGGCTGCTCGATCACGTTTGAGTACACCAGTGAGATAACTATACCTATATCTATTGTCGGTAAAAGTGGAACAGGAAACATTTTTGTTGTCTGTTCTTATGATGATTTCTATAAACAAAACACAGAAAACATTAAAGCTTTCGTAATACTGGCCACAAACCGTTACAAAAACTAAGTTTGCATTTACAAATCGCTGTGCAAAACAGATACTAAGGTGAAATAATAACCGAAATCTTATTAGTACTTAAGTCATAAACAGCCAAAATACGGGTATTAACTTGAATACGTTTATACGTACGAAAAGAGTAGAGAAATGTGATACTACACGTGAGCGCCTTATTACAGGTATTCTTTCCCACAAAACGTGGCGAGACATGCAGTGGCGCTCAAACTTTTTTACAATGCCTTCTTGTTGAATACAGTTCATAGAAATTAATATTTCAAGAGACATTCTAGTTTCCAGCAAGAAAGATTGGGATTGCAGTTTAGTGTTAGAACATTTAGTGGTTCAATACAGATTATTTTGCTTCATAGATATTCACAATCTGGATAACGTGAAAATTGTAAAGAATGGGGGTTTCTCAAACATTGTAGTACATTACATGTTTTTTTTATAACAACTTATAAAAATTCGCTAAATTTTTGTTACATTAATTAAATAAATGAAGCTAATAAAATTGGTACATTTAAAATGTCAAGTATAAATTTAATTTTATTTTGAAATTTAATTAGATGTAAATATGAATCTTTAGTCTAAATACTCATTCAAAGAATATAATAATTTTCTAAGCCATTTGACTAACGCGGTTTTGGTATTTCATTTAATAAACCATTTAAAACACAGAAGTTGCTTTCCGGTACTTATATATATTCCAATTTTTATATAGCTGTTAAAAAGCAACTTCTGTACTGTATAGTTATTAATGGCTTTTAATAGGATGAATAACTAATCTATCAGGATATATTGTTTTAAACGTAACCTTGTCTACGAGACGTTGTAATAAGTAGGAGTGCAATTTTTTTTTTAAACAAATTTACAGCAGATAATTAACATTTTTTTAAGGCTAATTAGGTTGCGAAACGATTATTATATCAATTACTATTCTACTAACAAACAACAACAACAAAGGACGTAGGTTTCTCTAGTACCAGGCCAACCAGCAAGTATTGCGAAAAAAGGTTTTAACGTACGAGAGACTGGCCAGTTATAGTCTAATTTTGAAAATATGATTATTTGTGTTTGCGATCTTATTTAAATTATCGTGTCTCATAAAAAAACGGATCTGCGCCGGGAACATTTTCGAGCTATGATTTTTACGATTTCAAGTGTCGCCTGAAACCGGACGAATCGTACGATAGACTTCAAATGGCATTCATGGATGAAGATCTTCTAAGGCAACCGTGTATAATAGGTGTAACGAATTCAAGCGCAGTCGACTAACTTTGGGGGATGAAGAAAGAAGTGGTCGATCTTTGACGTTAATAGACGTATTTGTCTATGGTTCAGCAGGTCAAAATGACAACCGTCCCTCGTCCCTTTCTCCTTTGTCGTCTGTGCAATCGTCGCCATATTTGTTTGCTGTGTAAGTCTATCGTAGTCGGTGGTTGACTGGTTGTCTACAACCGTCATTTAAAGTGTCATAGCAACTTTCTGTTAGAAACTTCTGCTAATTTGCAATGTATTTCCTAAATCCTCCCAAATTTGTATCGTGTAACAGTGAAATTGTAATAACCAAATTGCAGTATTTTTTACATGCGCTATGTTGTGAACACTACCAATGTTTGTTGCCTCAATCATGGCAAATAAAATAGCCAAGGGTACCTAACCCAAACAACAAATCCACACAAGGGTCTAATTCGATCTGATTACAGTAGCATATGCTATTGTTTAAAAAAGAAAAATAAATGAATAAATTGAGAGCTGTAATAATTCAGCTGGCACGGTATTCTTAGACAGCGAGTCCATGTAGCACTATGCCGATATTTTTACTGTTTGCTTTACTTGTCTTCACTTTTACAGATGCAGTTATTTCCGAAGTTACTAGTCTCAAGAACAGAAGTCAGAAGAGGAAGTAGTTTGAACCAGGCATGTTGTTTTAATCGAACAAAAAGTCTGTCAGCAAATTATGCCAAGCTCTAAACTGTTTCTTGAATATGTAAAATCATAAAGCAATTTAAATTCAGTTATAAAGCTTGAAGATTACTCAAAAATGTCTGTATTATTCGGTTGTCAAGTATTTGTTTCAAAACTCAATAAAAGTAAATGTTAATGATCCCAAATGCATTTTATTCATTACGATTTATTCTAATAATCTTGGGTTAAGTACCCTTTTTTTCACAGTCAGTTAAAGTGCTTAAAAGGCTGGTATTCCAACTATTCTGTGCTCGACAAACCTTAGCAAAAAGACCCGGTCTCATCACAACACGAGCGACAAAATGGTTAAAATAAAAATAAAAAAAACATACGTCACAATCAATTGCTGATTTTTCTATTACGGGAGATTACCGTCTGAGTACTACAAATAGGTTATGTTAAATAGATAAGTATGATTTTGTTTAACCAACCAGGTTGGCATAATCGCGTGTGAGACAAAGTCCTTTCCTTTCGAATAAAAAAAAATTGTACTGATTTGCAGTACAATTTTTTATCGTTCGTTATTTGAACAAGAACAGTTTGAGTACCACCCACGGTCACGGGACGAATCCTTTTGCCGACGGCGAGCCGCGTGCATGAAAACGAGGAACTATGAGGCCTTCTGCTCGGACATGGAAGAAACCGCAAGACAGGAGGTTTTATGTAATTCTGAGCTTGGAATAAAAGAGGCGTGGGCGTTCCGGGATAACGCGAAGGTATTGAACGGACAAACAGCAATACACGAGGAACGAGAACAGAGGTATACATTAATACAAACCAGTAAATAATAGATTTATTTAAAAAAATCGTGGTTGTCAATTTAGTCCTCCGCTCTCTAGCCGTTAAAGTTTAATATTAGCCTCTCTAGGATAGAAAGCCCAAGTTCGTGTGCATGTCACAATCTCATTCTATTTATCAAAGGCGAGTAATAATAGATAATGGACGTTATGGACGTATTACCTAGAGAAACAAATAAGTTAATTAAGGAACAAGCTTACTCTTTGTTTACATTAAGTAAGGATAAAATAATACGTAATTATTACCCCGTATACATACAATCTGCTTACAATGAGATGTCAGACAATACCGTTTTGTCTCAGAACTGTTTACCAGATGTGAGATGAGAATCTGGATTAGTGAGATCATTTCCATACAAACTATGAGCTGAATACATACATTATGTATCTGACAGTAATTTGTTTTGTAAGGATGATGTCTTCACAAACTGTGTCTTTAATCGCTTGGGCCCACTTGCGCGTATATGGGTAAAATGAATAAATGTCGAGTTTTAAACTCGGTGCTCAGAAATTAATATTTTAACTCTTAATACGCATTCGCCACTAAAAAGAAACATGTGGTTAGTTAACCGGACATTAGTGTTTTTTTAGTTCGGAACAGTTTTAATCGACGAAACATAAAATAGCATTGCATTGTAAATGTCCTGCTAGGTAATCTGACCAAAAATGAATGAACGAACAAACAACAACAACACTACATTGCTGTTCGTAACCGTTTCTTGTCTTTGAATTTTATGAGTTGACGTTTCGTTTTAATCGTATAATTTTATATTATATATCGTAACTAAATCAATTATATCTCCATAGATTTAGTTTAATGATTGAAATGGTTGACTAAAACATCAGTGAAGAAAAAATGGGTTTAAAGTTTTTTATAATAAATGTATTTATTTTTATATGAGTTGATGAATAATATTGCCTGCTGATATCATACCAAATGTTCTCTTTCTACAACGATGAACAATATTAAAATACAAAAGAAGTTATCCGCTTTACTAATTTATTTTGACACTAGCTGCGCCCCGCGGCTTTACCCGCATATGTATCGATCCCGTGGGAATATCAGGATAAAAAGTATCCTATATCTAGGCCATGGTCTACTCATGCGCCAAAAATTCATCCAAATCCGATCAGCCGTTTTAGCGTGAGAGCGTAACGAAAAACAAACTTACTTTTGCATTTGTAATATTAGTTTGGATAGTTAGGATTACTAACACTAACCCAGAGTTAAGAGACTTATTTGTCCCACATCGGTATGGCAAAAGTTTAACTCTCGAAGCAACGTGAATTATTTGGTTAACCCTGAGTTAGCTGTTAACTCGTTAACTCCATTACTCCAAATTATTAAAGATAACCAACCCATGAACGCGCAAGTGGGCCTTACTAATATATATATATATATATATATATTAGTAAGGCCCCTATATATATATATATATATATATATATATATATATATATATATATAGGATATAGGATAGGATAGGATCAGTGTGTATTGAATTTGTGTCTACCAATATCCTATCTATCTATACTCAAATAAAGCTGAAGAAATTGTTTGTTTTTTGTTAGTTTGAACGCGCCTAACTACGGGTCGGAAAAAAAAAAATGCATGTGATATAGCATATGTTTATAGCAAGATTTTGGTAGTGTAACTTTAATGATAGTTAGCGTTTGCATAATAGTTACTTAATTAGCACGCGCATTTCTAAAGATATCGTTTAAAAATGTTCCTTTTTATGAAATTTAATTAAAGCTTTGTTATGCTACTTAAATGTCGTCAGCAGTTCGTGAGGGGCATCAGATTATGTTATTATTATTGAGCGCCTCGGTGTGTGGTCTGTCTAGGTTGCTGGGCATATGCGAGCGTTACGCGCAGGATCACGGTTTGCTCTATAACGTTAAAAAGAGTGAATGCATGGTCTTTCGGGCCAGGGGTCGGAGCTGCCCGGATTCTGTTCCACCTATTAGGTTAAACGGTGTCAAGCAAAAAACGAGTCCATAAGTTTAAATACCTCGGGCATTTCGTGACGATGCGGACATCGATAGGGAGCGAAGGGCGTTGTCTGTGAGGGCAAATATGATCGCCCGCAGGTTTGTTTTTTTCTCGGGGGCCGTCAAAATAACTCTTTACAAAGCGTTTTGTACGTCTCCGTACACAGCCAGCCTGTGGGTGTGTGTGATATACCCAGAAGCAGTACAACGCTCTCCGTGTTCGGTATAAAAATGCGTTCAGGGTGTTGTTGGGCCTGCCCCGGCACTGCAGCGCGTCGGGGATGTTCGCCGACGCCCGTGTCGACTATCATATGTACATGCATTTTTAATAAATACTTTTTTAAGTAATAAACAAGGTGACGAGATGTGTGTAAGAGAAAAAACTCCGTTCACTTGAAAGCCTACCAGGATTAAATTAAATCTCCGTTAAAACAGGAGACATCATTATTTTACATTGTAAGCTCGTCATAATTCCTCATTCATATGTTCCTCCTCGTAATTAAACATGGTGTAACAGTACGTTTTTAGAAAGCTTACTATGTTGTTTTCGTAGCTCGTAGTAGGTACGCCGACGCTTACTACGCAGTAGCTGTTTGCTACGAATATCGTAAACATTGATCGTTTATTCATGACGAATATCTTGGCAGTAATTAATGAAGTATCTTGACTTTGATTTTGTAGGTATAACTTATATTGATTATCTTCGTGTAGCGGTATAGCCTATGGTCACCAAATATATTAGTTTTACTTATTACGAAGTTCTGATGGATCAACCTACTTTAACTTTGTCGGTGTAGTTCGTAACTGCGTAGCAAGAATTCCAATCAGATTGATAATATTGAATGAAAACACTACCTATTTTCGGAATGAGGTGATCCGACGAAGAACCAAAGTAGCCCCTTGAATAAACAAGCTGAAGTGTGGCAATCGGCCTGCAATATTACCCGTATAGAATCGTTGATGACCGTTGGGAGACGAGGAATCTTCAATTGTTGGGTAGCTCTCATGATAGGTGTAGCAACGATCTTCGCAAAGTGGCTCGAGATCGAATTAGATGGCGTCCGACATCTTTAGGCTAATGAAAATTTCATAGAAATGTTGTGATAACAAGTCACATTACAAAGATAGTAGGCACTGCAAATTAATTGACATTTATTCACCTGAAAAATATATTTATGTCATAACTGGCGAAATGTGGATGTACTATTGGCACACCTCTGTCTAAACCTTCTAGGATTACAGGCGTGATGTTATATGGTGTTATGTCTTAGCTTCCTCTTTTATATTTTTCTCTATTCGGTATTATATCGAAATTGCTTAATTGTGCCTAGGGTATGCAATTTTGATTCGCAAATTTTTATCTTGTTTTGTAACTATTAGTGCCGATTTCACCAATGTTACTGAACGCGTTCAGCACACCATAAACGCGTTCAAGAGCTGTCAGTGTCAATATTCCATAGAAAAAAATAACGCTGACGGCTCTTAAACGGAGTTTAAGTACTGATCGCGTTCAGTTTTCATCGGTGAAATCAGGCCTTATAAGAGATACTCGTATTTCAATTGTAATTTAACTTGTTTATGAGCTATTATTGGTCTCAAGTGATTTGACGTTGTCTAGGTCACGAACGCAGCGGGGCATAATCATCTCTCGTTATCATACACAAGAAAATGATACCTATTCATTACTATCGTTTCATTACAAATGTTCAAAGAAAAATGTAACCCTGCAAAGAATAACTGAAGAATTTTTATGGAGACATATACGTATAAAAGCAAATAGAATCTTTGTCATGGTGTTTGTTTGTCATTTCGAGTCACGCGTGGTTTGGTATAAGCACGTTGCGAAAACATGACTAAGAATGGCGACCGCAGCCTTGCTTTTTAAGTATTCTCTGTTAAGAGGAAACACACCTCCAACGTGTTTTTTTTTGTCACGAGGGGCTTGTTATGTTTTATGAAGTAATGAAAGAACTCGGCGGCTTTTCTTTTTCAAAGCTCTTAAAGTTCAATTTGTATTGGTAAGGATTCAACTTTGCTTCGTAAACACAAGGGGTGTTTTAATTACCTAAATAACACACATAAACTGAGACACTTAAATTAAATGTACACGTATAAGTACATAGATGTAAACAAGTATCGATGAGCTCTGCAGCTGAGCATCGAAGCTTTGTTCATAAATAAGTCACAAGATATATGGAACAACACTATTGTGGAGACAATAGTTGAAAAATACAGTTATTCAATAAGGAGTGACAGCGACATTAACAAAAAAAAAACATTTAGGAACTTGCGAAATATTCACACAACGAATCTAGCCAGTTGAAGCAGTTATTTTCGTCATTGAGTTACTTCCCTGACATCCAAAAAGAGGTTTTCCCCAAATTTTAAATGCCACCTCAAAAATAAAGTGGTTACGTTGGGTGCGTACGTCACAGTGAAGCCCGCTCCTTCCGACTTCACCTTTTGTGTGAGCTCGGCGTTGCGTGACCGACAATCACGAGCCATGGGTCGCGTGTTCCGTCACATTGGCTAGCTTTTAATTACTGTTGAAATATTACACTCTATTAACTCATCTTTGAAGGGCCCGCAGCTAAATTTTACGCACATGGACGGGGCCGGGTATGCTGGGGGCACAATGCTATGCAACTTTGACTCAGTCGTGTGTTGGATGGATTGATTACCTGCACACCAGATTTGGGAGTTCAGGGTTTTCCTTTATCAATTACTGTTGTCTAAGATGTGTTTTGAGTTACTTTAAAACTTTTCCAGTATTACCACCAAATATAAATAAAATAACGCTTACACACGTGTTTAGTTAAACACTGTCTGATATATAAACACTGCATAAAAAAGTGTTTAAAATCTGTTACCACAAATACACGATTAACATTTATTTAGCAAAACACTGCTTAAATTGACGTATCCTTGTTTTAGAGTAGAGTAGAGTGCGTTCCTTAGGGTTGTCAAGTCCCTAAGGAACGCACTCTAAAATAGCAGTATATAAGCTGAACAATGACAACTGGTAATGACGACAAAAATAAAAACAACGACGAAAGGGTGGGTACTTGATGATATACGCACCTACCACAAAAGTCATGTGAAATATCATCTTTTAATAGGTAAATATTTTTTTGCTGAACCCGTGTCTTTCGTTTTCTGAAGTTGTATTCATTGTAATGTTGATTGATTGTAATTTTCGAAAGGATTCACTCGGTACACTTGATCACGATAGTGATAACCATAAAATCCATATCGTCCAAATTATTAAAACCAGCATAATCGAAGATATCCATTGCACTTTACGTACTGAGAGAAAGCAATATGGCTAGGGTTAAACGCGTTTTAAACAGGGGGTTGCTGTTGTTGAAATTGAAATAACGTCTGAACGATGTCTAACCCTAAACAACGGCTTAACATGGTTTCGTGGTATCACTTTTGCTAAAACATTGCTAAACACGTGTCTAAGGCGTGTCTATGTTCTTTGTGGTAAGTACTGTTCATGTTTTGCATCCGCGACCCGTCCCCATGACGACAGTTAAGCGAAAAATCTCAAATGGAACGATGTTTTGAAGGATCAATATGCATTGTCAGATAGAACATAAAAGCAAATTATTTTACAAAATGTCGTAATATGACATTCAGTGCGTAATTCTCGATATATGAAACCGGAAAGGGTGTAAATGACACTAACAGTAATTCACTTACGCCCTTACATTTCATGATTCCAGAGATAGCTAATTCTGTTTAACGTTGTTTATAAACGTCTCCTTCTCTGACATTTACACGTTCAACACATTTACACGAGTGGACCACTTCATAATAATAAATTATTTTTAATATAACATATTGTTTTAAAACAAATTATTATCTAGTGATAGTACCAATCACCCTCCTCACAACTCGAAACTCCGCTACAGTTTTCAGGATGCGGTTGCGACTGTCTCTCACTCTCCTGAGTAGTGAAGCTGTTTTCTTGTGCAAGATCGCATAAAATCCGTCGGTACGAGCTTGCGCAAACATTTCTGACTCGCTACAGTAGCGTGAAAGTCTCAACAACATCCTGAAACCATTATTATACAGGACGCATAGGACATCCAGCGATCTTCTAGTGTAATTGACCCTTCTCTTCTCTTCTTGTAATTCTCCTCGTGTAGAGACTCTTTCGGTAAGCCTAGAAAACAGTATTTTTTACTAGGTCCGAGCAAATCTACGAGCCAACATGTTGCACCGAACGGCGAGTGCCCTGCGCTCCCTCTCTATATATACATGGTCCTTAAGGTCGTCGGAAAGAAAGTGACCTAGGTATTTAAAAGTTGATACCCTCTTAATTACTGACCCGTTTATAAGTAGATCGGGTCCCACTTCACGGCATTTGCTGCCGACCATAAATTCTATGTTTTCACATTTTTTTACGTTACAAATGAATCCATGTGCGGCAGCGTAGGCTTCACAAGTCTTAAGCAACTCTCCGATTGCCCCTGCAGACGGATGACACGGTGCTGCTGGGCAGCACAATGTCGTCAGCATAGCTGATGTTGTCAATGCTAACCCCATCAACACTGCATCCGACACGCATGCTGCTGAGTCCCTCTATGAGGTCATTTAAGTAGAGGTTGAAGAGCCTGGGAGACGTCAGACCTCCTTATCTCACACCGCACTCCAACCCATACGGTTCAGAGAATGTACCGTCTCGTTTCACATTATTGGTTTGATTGCTGAATAAAATTGACTAGAAGAACAAAGAGAACAGAAAAGTACGTACAAAGGTAATGCTTATTTCTAAAGAAATCTCTTCCAGCATGCCTGCGATAAGAGAGTATATGATAGATGTAGACAACGTGTGTAAGAGTAAAAGAGAAAACAAAATACATAAAACCGAAACAATTCACTAATTTAAAAATAAACATACAATGTCAAAATATTCTTACATAAATATATATAAATATAAAGTGATACAAATGCAACTATGACACAGTGGAAAGATAGTGTTCTTTCACTCTCCTCTTAGACACAGCAACGAGAAAGAATAGAAGTAGAAGTCGGTTGAGTGGGGAGGGGATTTTGGGAGATTTCTAAGGTGCGACGGGCGTAGGAGAAGCGTTCCCGCAGATAACATGGCGTTAAAGGGTTGTGGAGTATGGTAAGGTAAGTTAGAAACGTGTTCATATTTTTTAAGGTTAAAAACAAAACGAATACAGATATTTACTTATTACTTTACTTTATTTTCTTTCTTTTTTCTTTTTTACTGATTAAAACCCACCTGTGTTCCTTCAGTTGCCTGTGCCAGGGCCACGTTATCTCTTTTGAACATCCCACGACCCTGAGGCATCAGCTTTATTGGACCCCGTCATTATGTGCTGACATCTATTTGAGGAGCGTGTGGAACAATACGCGACCCACCGTCGACCCGAACCTGTTCCTTACCGGACGATGAGCTACCCATCGCTGCCCATTGTTCGCCGTCCGCAAGCCGGCGGTACGGTGGCCGGAAATCTACAGTGACGACTACGACTCGACCCGACGCCTAGGGCGTCTACTGCTGCTACTAGGGGCGTGAGGTCGCAAGGCTCTCTCCCTCGCGCGCTCCGCGTCCGTATTCACGAGCATTACTGCTTCGCAGCCGGAGGTGACGGCTTCCCATTCCCTCTCGCTCCGTACCATGACCTGGACCAGGGCCGGACGCGAGAGATCGCCGCTGCCGATCGCCTTCCCGAGGACACGACGGTGCTCCGCCCTATCTGCGCGGACCTCACCGTATGCTCCACCGTGTCCTCCGGGCGATCCTCACAATGGTAAAACTCAGGCGTTTCCTCCCGCCTTATGTGAAATCGGAACCTCCAGTGAGTACCTGCGTCAGGAGAAAGGTGAGGACTTCTAGACGCTATTGTGGCGTGCCAACGTCGCGCAGCCTACTGGCATAACTACTGGTTCTTGTATCCCATACGACAGAGTTGCGGCAGGTGCTCCGAGTCAACTGCTTAGTCCGCACCACTTCTTAATTACATTCTACGCACAAATGTCGATGATCAGTCAGAAATATGAAGCTAGTTGCCCATTCCAAAGCGCAGTAAGTACCTATGGAGAAGAACGGGCAAGAAACTCCATGGACACTCTTTTATATAAGATTGTTACAGAAAATTTGTTACATCAGTCTTGTTGAAATTATACATGTGAGAACGATGTAGAAAGACGTGCACGTTAAAGGCGTCCTGTCCGTAATGAAAAACATACAAAACAAAAACATCGGAAAAAAAAAAAAAGCCGTGGCAGCCAAGAGATGACCAGTCCCCACTGATGGCGCCCGTTCACGAACATGACATATGAATCAGCACCATTCAGCTCAACCATTTTGAAGGGAACTTAATGATCCAACGCACACGCCACCACCAGCGACATTTGAGTGTGCGTGGCATTCTCTCAGCCGCCAGAACACATTAAAGTCGATGACAGACGTGCCCAGTACAGGGTAGCTTTATAGTAGGTACATAGTGCTCACACGTGTGCTTTGCAATTATACAATATTAAAAGATTGAATTTATACAATGCTAAGATAGTTTTTACAATCTTCAACAGCTCCAACAATATTTTAGAATGCCAATCAATTAGTTTATGTGCCCTTGTGGAGCAGAACCAGCGTTGATCCAAGCATTTTTGTCAGAGATGTAATCCCCCAACTTATTATGTGCTTGGCTGCAAAGTGTGCGTTTGATACAAGTTTTAAACTAAGTTCAGTTGGAGTACTTTTTTTTTTTTTTTGGGAATGGCATCTCGCAGGTCAACCTATGAGGTTGTCGTCTGCTTAAACGGACTTGCCCTAATAAATTAAGGCCTCCAGCCCGGACTTAAACTTAAATACTAACTAAAACTAAGGGCACCCCCTGTGGGGTACGGACCTCGGCTTAGGGCGTCGCTGGAAGAGGGCAGCAAGGGACTCGCTGGAAGAGGGCAGCAAGGGACTAGCTGGATCAGGTTTTCTTTGATTTAGGGACGAATTTAAAGCTACAGGCTCAGCGGCGCGGGCTGGCTCGAGCAAGGGTCGGGAGGGGCGTGTATTTGGGCGTCGCGGCGGGCCTCGGCGGCGAGGACGGTAGGACGGCGATCGGGTTTTGGGCTTATGTAGTGTGCTGGTGGCCTTACTACTCTCCTGGGGGAGGGTAGTGGCGTCGTCGGGGGCGATTAAGGTATGCCTTGGTCGGCGAATACTGCTAATGCGGGAGGGAGTGTAGCGGGCGGCCGCTGAGATCAAGGGGTTGGAGTGTTTGATGCCACAGTCAAAGAAACGCTTCGATAAGCGTTTCATGAACTGGTTTATGGTAGGCATTTTAAGGTCGATGTGGAGATTTATATTACGGACATAGAAGGGGGCACCCGTGACCTTTCTGAGGAAATGGTTCTGGAGAGTCTGCATCTTATGGAGATGACGTGGGTGAGCGTGCGCAAATACAACGCAGGCATAGGTCATGATGGGACGGATGACTGCGGTGTAGATGCGCAGCTTGCATTTAAGTGACAGTTTACTACGGGCTGTCAGTACAAAGTGGAGCCTGCTAAGAGCGAAGGAGGCGCGCGCGCGAACAGCCTTAATGTGAGCCTTAAAGGTAAGGTTTTCATCGAGGATCACGCCTAGGTATTTGGCTTGCTTCTCCCAGGGGATCGGCTTACCGTACATAGTGATCGGGCTGGGAAGTGGGGGAGGGAGTCGACGACGTCTCGAGAAGAGAACCGCCTGACTCTTATCGGGGTTGACCTCGATTCTCCATTTCCGGAAACAAGTGCCTAAGACGTTTGCGGAGGTTTGGAGAATACGAGCTATATCATTGGGACAATGACCGGTATAGTAAACGGCAGTGTCATCGGCGAAGAGAGCCAACTGAGCCTTTTTACTCTGTGGGATATCGCTGGTGAACAGCGTGAAGACTAGAGGAGATATGACGGAACCCTGAGGGATACCGGCGCGAATAGGGTGCGGGGACGAGACCCTCGATGCGATAGCGGAAGGTGCGATTCGACAAAAAGTCTCGTAAGATGAGCACGAGACGATCTGGCACTCCTAGTTGGTAAAGCTTGTATAACAAGCCGTTGTGCCAGACTTTGTCGAAGGCTTTCGCTATGTCGAAGAATAGCATACCCGTCGTCGCGTTACGCTGCATATCGGCGCACAAGTGCTCTACGATACGGTGGACCTGGTGGATGCTCGAGTGTTGGGGACGGAAACCGAACTGCTCGTTGGGAATGAGGCTCTTTGCTTCGGCGTAGTCTTTGAGACGCTTATAAATAAGCCTCTCGTAGATTTTGCCGAGAACGTTGAGTAAGCTAATGGGACGGTAGCTGGAGGGCTCAGACTTTGGCTTGCCTGGCTTTGTGATACCGATGACTGTTGCTTCTTTCCACGCTTGTGGGAAGATGTTGTTGCTCAAGGCGACAGGCGGATAGGTAGGCGTTTGGACACCGTGTTGGTAATACCGTCCGAACCGGGGGCTTTACGAGCTTGGAGCCCTTTTATGATGTCGTGCACTTCGTCTGGAGTGACGGGAGGCAGAGGATCATCAGGGTCTTCGACGGGTAGAAGGGAGGCTCTCCGTTCGACTTCAGCGTCGACCTTGTTCAGGTGAGCTTGGTCTACTGGTTGAGAGCTGGGAGAACACTGGGACTCTAGGCTGTCAGCAAGGCATTCGGCCTTGTCGGTGCTGTCGAACCCGACGCTCTTGTCGGGGCGGATGAGAGTTGGAGTACTGTTTAAAATGTTGTAATAAAATACCTCCTGTTTTATTATAACATTTTAAACAGTACCCCATGAAGTATGAATCTACTTTGCCAGCCTGAAACCCGGTTGAACCAATTGGTCCCTATTCCAGTGATCCAACTACCTCCTACTCCCGTAAACATCCCTTATAAAAGTGTATTTATCACTAGAGTAGACATGTAGAGATAAGGGAGGTTACTTTTCCTCTACATCAGCACAAATTCAGGATTAGTCAGTACAAAAATTAATTAATTTTCTAAAGAACAACAGCTGAGGGTGAGCATTGAAATCGCCCCGCATAAAAACATTTTCTATATCATAGCTTGCTGTGGTAGCACTTATCTCACTTAACACATCTGTGAAAATAGGTAATTTATCTGGACAACACAGAGAAAATAAGTATATTACGACCCGGGCTACTACAGTCAACAACAGATACCGACTCAAAGATTCCCTTCCTCTAAAGATCCTCCAGAGAATGGCTGCCAAACCATGAGGTCTTCCTCTAAATAGTCTCTCAGTGGTGTATACAGCTAATATCGGTAACAATTTCATTACTTTTATTACTCGTTTATTTTCGAGCTGAAAGGAAGTTACCCTAACAACATTAATCTAACGAAGGAAATTGTTATAGAAATTGTCTAAGAAAACAGCGTATACTCGTATTTTACATCTTTGTTATTTCTTTGTGAATGCCGCGGAATGTGAAAAATATATCAAAAACATTAATTTTTCCTACAAAATCATCAGGGTATTCTTTTTTTGTGCTGTAAATCAAAATCAAAATCAAAAGTCATTTATTCAAATTAGGCTGAGAATCAGCACTTTTCGAACGTCAAAATTACATAAGACAGTCCCCCAAAAAGCCCGCCCTTCACCACTTCCTAGTGCTTTAGCTGGGAAGAAAAAGTGGCGCAACAAACTCCCCAGCAGCACAGCTGTCTGTTCAGTTAGAAGAACTTGATTCTAAACAATTGCAAGTAATTACCGAAACGCCAATGACAAAAAAAATGAAAAAAAATTGCATGTAAATAACACAAATACAAAAATAAAGCCTTCAGGCCTAAAGTGCATGGCAGCTTACATATGCAATACTGAAATTATTATACAACAAATAAAATAAATAAATGATAAACTAGGACCATCAAAGTAAAATAAATCAACAGAACAATTACTGTAACAATGATAAAACCAAAGACAGCAAGACGACCAGTCACCACAAGCAGCACCCGTTCACGAGCATAACGCAAAGGTCAGCCATTACCCCCCTCGCCATATTTGAGGGAAGGAGGAAACCCGACCCCCGACGCTACCGCAAGCAGTGACATCTAAGGGAGCATGAAGAACCTGCTGTTGGTTGCTCAGGCAAGAATAATATTATCAATTGTCGAGGTCGCTAGCTAACCATATATTGCAATACAGCTCATTAAAAACATTGTAATGAGTAGATCATGTCAATAATAAATGAAGACAACAAAATAATTGACTTATACCGTCAAATAAAAAATTAAAAAATTATATGAACTCATATACCCTGTCAGTTAGTAAGCTGATTCTGGAGAAAGAACACGACATTGTCTTGAGTTAATCACAGCGACCAACAGTTCTTATCGTCGTAATAGTAATAGTAAACATAGCGTTTCTTGGTTTTTGCTTACAGGGAAATAAAACTTCGTACACAATCCTCAATATATTTATTGTGGTAGGTTTACAAAAAGGACATGATCATTGTGGACACCGATCACATCTAAGTCGGAGGGAGGCAGAGGGCATTAACATGATAAGATTAGTTGATATAGTATTCAGGGTCAAACTAAATTAGCTAGTTAAACTGCGCAGACGTGATGGATACATGATAAAACAAAAAAAATACATTTGAGGTTTTTTTTTGTAGTAAAATCGACCGCCGTTAGCGTTGTATTTTCTGTAAACTTCACAGAGGTGATATCTAAACATGATAAAACATATATTTTCAACTCATACTTCATGTAATAATACAATCAGCCAAAAAAAAAACATCAAAGCATTTTAACTTTATTTAACGATACCCATCACTTAATTAATTTTGGCCCTGTACGTTTATATCCAGTAAGAGTCACCTGTGCCGTGCCTCCCAGTGGAGATCTTGGACACCTTATGTGTTTTACTTAGGTCTTCAAGAGGATAACTAAAAAAAGGTAAATTAAATAAAACGTGGATACGCTCAAAATGTTAAACAAGAGTTAAATCCTTGTTTTCGTTGTACCCTTTTTTTTGGGTGGGAAATCATCAAATGACTTCTTCCGCTCTGGGTGGAACGGGAGGGCGTGTCAGACTTGTACTGACTAAAACCCACTCGTGTTCCTTCAGTTGCCTGTGCCAGGGCTACGGTTATCTCTTTCGAATTACCCGCGACCCTGAGGCTGACCTGAGCTACCCTTTGCTCCCCGTACGCAAGCCCGCGCCTACGGTGGCCGGGAATCTGCAGGCGACTCCCGACGCCCAGGGCGCCTCCTGCGGCGACTAGTGGGGGCGTGAGGGTGCAAGGCTCTCTCCCTCGTGCGTTCCGCCTCCTCCTTCGCGAGCATTACGGCTTCGCAGAAGGAGATGACGGCTTTCCATTCTCTCTCGCTCTGTACCAGGGTCTGGACCAGGGCCGGACCCGATCGCCGCGGCCGATCGCCTCCACGAAGAGACTGCGGTGCTCCGCCCAAGTCCTCCACCGTGTCTTCCGGGCGATCCACACAATGGTGACACCCGGGCGTTTCCTCCCGCCTTATGCGAAACAGGAACCTCCCGAAACCACCATGTCCGGTGAGGACTCGTGTCAGGCGGAAGGTGAGGACGCCGTGGCGCCTCTCCAACCACTCTTCAAAGAGGGGACTTACCGCCGCTATTGTGGCGGGCCCAGCACTGGGTTGCGACAATCGTACCCTCCATGTCGCCATGAGTTCCCGCCGGAGCTCTGACCGCTGTACCGTGATATCTCCCGGCAGTGGAGTTACACCCTGGCGTTTTGCCTCTTCGCGCACTCCCATACGTGCGCGAGGGCTTTTCCTCCAGATCCCATGGCGGCAGTCCGGCAAAGAGGCTCGCCGCCTCGCGTGGGACCGTGCGGTATCCCCGTACCAGCCGGATGGCCACGCCGACCTGCCCGCCGGCCGGTTGAACGCGTCCCAAAGGGTCATCCCTTTGGGACGCGTTCAACCGGCGGGCAGGTCGGCGCCTCAAAGAACGCACCGGTGCCCCGTAAAGGGCCATGGATCGCACTTCGTTGTACCCCTACACTTTGAATTGTCTATTTAAAATCCATTACCACGTCAGATCAGTTTAAACATATAGAAAAACAATAAACAAAATATTTCGTCTCACAATGCCGGAACACAATATTTGTTTTTCTATCATATCATGGCTTTCAGTTACACGTGCAAAAACCGGAGAAATAGTTTCCGACCAAATATTATGAACTTACAAAATTTAAATTTGGTTTCATTAATTTGATGTATGTGGGAAGGTATTTTATTGTTTCATTTAAATCAGTACCCCATGAAAGATGAGTCTACTTTAGCCAGCCTGAAACCTGTACCCTAATTGTGTAATACAAAATCAATCGGAATCGAAATCGTTTTGAAACAGATTGCCAATACATTGCTTCATAAGTTTGATAAGAAATCTGCTCAAAAATGGAAATAACGCAATGAATGTTGTTGAACTGTCAAAAAAATACAGATTAGTCGTAGTCGTTTACGAAAATATATTACGCAATTAGGCTGCTGTACCCAAATTGCGTAATACACAATCAATCGGAATCTGAATCGTTTTGAAAAAGATAGCTATACCAATGCTTCATAAGTTCGATAAAAAATCTGCTCTACAATGTGAATAACGCAATGAATGTTGTTGAACTGTCAAAATACAACACATTAGTCGTAATCGTTTACGTAAATTTGTTACGCAATTAGGCTGCTGCCTGAACTAATTGGTCCCTATTTATAGTGATAAATAAAGGACATGGATTTTTTTTGGCCCAGCACGGACAAAGACTTAATAATATTACAAAAAAACGTATATTATTTGCATTTTCATCGTGGCTTTCATTTCTCAGCATAACTCCGTGGGAAAATATATAATTAAAAATCAACAGATTAATTGGTTCTTCAAAGTAATGGAAATACTACCTTCTTTTAAGATAGGTAAACACGAAGCGATAAATAAATGTTTTCAAAAAACGCACAGTTCGATATACCGATTGGTCCTATTTACACCTCCATCCGATACATACATCACGCCTGTAGTCCCTGAAGGGTGGGGCAGAGGTATACCTACAGAACACCGGCATTTCGCCAGTTAGGTGGAAGCCTCATGTAATATATTGACATCAACCGGGCACAAATCCAGACTCCGGGATGCTACTGAGAAATTCAATATATAACATAATTAATTAACAAGTAAGTATCTTTATAAACAGATATTCAGTCCAGGACACATTATTGTATTATTATAATAAGGTAATTTAAAATATACATATTTGGACATGTTTTTGTGACATTTACGATGTACTTTCCTCTAAAATAAATACACGCACAGCTATAACTCATAACTATATATTTGACACCTTTTGTGTACAACTCAATGCATCAGTTCTATTAACACGACGCACTTGTACGACTAGATGTATGAACGAAGCAAAAAGGAATATCTAAGTACCTTTCGTAGTGCAACACGCCCCCTTTTTGTAGTTTCTGTCTACCCCCATGGGAAAAGAAGTGAGTTTATGTATGTGTGCATACATATTATAGCTAGGTATGCGTGTAACGGGTTCTAAGTCGATTGTCTTAAAACAAAGTCGAGACATGACATGTATTGAGATGACAGTTCATGTCATTCGTGTGTAGCCAATTTATTGGTGGATAGGTTTTTGTGGCTCGCATCATGAATGATTTCTATTGTTACTGCTCTACCGACCATAACTGTGGTATAGCAACGCTTCGCATAAGAAGCTATTTGTTGGTTTCGCATAAAATTCAATCTGATAGAATACAGTAGATGACACCGCGATTGGAGACATTTAACATTTTCATTAACGTCTTCAACATGTCCTAACGGTGTAGGGTGTATTTGTTTATACATAAGGTTTTTTATTTTAGGTTACTGCGTCTTTTCATGATTGTGTGCTATTCTTTCTTGTTAATGGCTAGGCAGACATAAAACTCGGGTACAAGTGGAACACCATTACCCTAGTGTTAGTTATAAAATGTGTTAGTAATGTAAACTGTGAAAGTTCCCTGATGCGTGTTGTTTTTCACACACTGACTGGTAACCCTGAAAGCAATAACACATTCATGATGTAATATCTGAATGGATTTTTTCCTCAACAGGTTAGTATGAAATATGTTTGGCTTTATTATGGAAGTACCAAGACTGCTTATTTTTTTTTAAACAATTATATGGTATGAAATGATACGTTATGAACTTTTTCTATTTGCCACCCATGTTGGCCACGAGCTTACAGAGCGCAATCTACAGTACCTAGGCGGCCAAACAACGTCAACGACGACAGTCAACAACAATAAGAAAATATCGTTGTTCCAAGATAATGTTTAATTAAATGGTAATATCAGCCTATGCTCGTCTCACTGCAGATCACCACCCTTATTCATATATTACGTTAGAACAAACGAATTAAAATAATAGTCATCATCATCATTCTGCTAAAAAGTCCACTGCTAGACTTATGTAGGCCCCTTGAGGGAATTTGCTGTATGCGAGAAGCACAGGACCGCTCTATATATTTACATTTAGATTATTGTACACATTTAGTTAAATTTATTAAAAGTTAATTATACATAATAATAATACCAGCCTATTATTGTCGCACCTACTGCAGGGCTAGTCGTACAGAGAAGGCACGAGTATTGAACGCTTGATCAAGACAGGTTGGTGATTTCAGACTTATATTAACTATACGTCCAGGTTTCCTCGGAATGTTTTTCATTCACCGATGTCAGTAAACTTAGAAAGCACATTTGATTTGGAAAAAGTCACACTGGTACTTAGCCCCAGAACCCACAACCTGCATGAGGCCTTAACCACTAGACTGTCACGACAATGTAAAAGCTTACTGTATTAATTAAACGTCAAAATGTCATAACAATCCACCTAAAATGTCTTTAATCTCGTCACAACCGAGTTCTGGAGTAATACAATATTAACAGGACTATTAAATACAAATACGCCTTCATATCATATATTGTTTTATTTATGTCCACGCTGGGCCAAACTTGTATGGGAGCATTATCCATCTCCTTTGTGTCTTTCACCTCTTTTACTAAAAATATGTAGATTTTTCCTTACTTACATGGTGTTTTCATAGATATATTGACAAAGGAACCCTAGAGAGTCTTGCCTGCGGAGCCACGACTCTTTAAGGTTCTTATGGCTCTGATGGCTCTTTTCAGCAGAATGAAAATAGACTCGATGTCTGCAGCCCGTCCCCATAGTAAAATACAGAACGACATAATACTATGAAAGGAACTAAAATAGACTAGTCTCGCGGTATCTACATCAGTAAATTGACGGAGTTTTCTCACAGCGTAAGCCGTCCTTAACGTCCAAACTTAGCCGTCCTGCAAGGGATGTTAAATAAGGCCCCCATTGAAGCCTAGAGTCGAGCGTGATCCCCAGGAAAACAGTTTAATCGACGAATTCTAGTTCCTCTTGATTCAATATTATCTCACAATTAGTACTTTGGACATTTGGTTAAGAAAATCTTATGAAATTCGATTTTTTCCCATTTATAGCCAGTCAAATTGAAAAAAACTCGCGATCAAAGATTCCCCCCGCTTCTAGATCGCTTCACTTTGGTAGGCGTTGATTCGTTTTGGAACACCAAAACCGTCGACTGATGCTTCGTTTCTGGATTGTATTGATAAATCCAAGACTCATCACCTGTAATGATGTCGTAAACACGCCGAGACGAGCCTGCTTCAAATTTGTTTATCATTTCACGGCACCATTCCACTCGGGCCTGCTTCTGAGCATCGGTGAGGTTGTGCGGCACCCAGCATGAAACTATCCTCCTTACGCGAAGATGCACGTGTCAGTGAAGTTTCGTGAAGGCTTCCCGATCCAACCTGTGGTATGTATTGAATCACTTGATACGTTACTCGCCTATTGTCTTGAATTAAAGTTCACTGCTAGCAAGTTTTCTTCCGTGACAGCCGTCAAAGGGCGACTACTTCTTTCTGCATTCCCCAAAGTTAGTCGACCGAGCTTGAATTTGTTATACCAACGATACACGGTTGCTTTAGAAGGGCTGTCATCTACTAATGCCATTTGAAGTTTATCGTACGATTCGTCCGGTTTCAGGCGACACGTGAAATCGTAAAAAACATAGCGCGAAAATGTTCCCGGCGCAGATCCATTTTTTTTTGAGACGTTAATTTAAATAAGCTCGCAAATAATGCAGAGGGAAATTTTGAAATTGGAACATATTTTTTTTACTTCCAAATAATCATGTTTTCAAAATAGACTAAAGTCCTATCGCGGAGCAGGAAGAATTTTGTACAACGACCTCCTTACCTTCTGCCACTGGTCACCTCTGGTTGGGTGGTTCTGAGACACAGTATTTGAAATTAGCTCGCAAACAATGTGAAGGGTTGGAACGTACCTATTTTTACTAACATATAATCATATTTTCAAAATAGACTATAACTGGCCAGTCCTTATACATAAAAAGTTTTTTCACAATACTTTCTGAGTGGCCATGTATAAAACATGAGAATTCTAAATCTGGCTTGAGCTTATTAATAAAAAAATGCCCTTATGTACCGGACCAGCCTTGCCATAGGTGGTGCAACCTACCCTCATTTCGATCATTACAGCCAGTAATCCAATTATAAATACCTAAAGAGTCGGCCATATTATATAATAAGCAGCCATTGCACTGAAACCTTACTACGGGCTGAATGAGAAGGACATTACCAAGCCTTGAATAATGTGAGAGAAACCAGGTCACGGCAGGCGCTGAGATTTGCGCATTTTACTGACGCAATCCGCGATTCAATAGCCAATGGTTACTGTGTGTTTCAAACTTTTAGTGGTATTTAGAGTTATTTCTAAGACAGTTATTAAAATTCGAATTTCTTTTGCTGAGTTTCTTTTGCTGGTCGGTAGGAAGTGTGGAGTAAATACAGCATTCGTGGATTATGGATCTTTTCATTCGACTGACTATTATATTACCCTCTCAATCTCAGGAAAACGCAGAAAATACTCCATCTGCAATACTGTCAAAGGTCTAAGAACGAACTTCTCTCAAAGATTTTATACTTTCTTAGGTTCCCACTTATATAATAAAATAAATCGTATTACGTCGATCTATCACCAAACAACAAAGGCTTGTAAGAGTGCTTTAACTGAATAGCTCCATAAATTAGATTATAGAGCAACTGAGGAGTTACTAACTCATCCAAAATAGTTCCATTCCCGCTAATTTCCCCACATATATTTTATTTGTTGTTTATACCTACGTTTTGTTTTTATTTTTTTGTCTTTTTACTGCGAGTTTATCATTGATTTTTATTTTATGCCAAAATCCCTTCACATTTTCTGATTAACTGATTATGTTTACATACCGTGTGATGGGACCCTGGTGATCTGCTATACAGGTATTCCTAGTGCAGACACTAACTAGTTTCATATAGTTTTTAAGCTTGTCTAAATCATGTATACATAACCATTGTTTGTGAAGAGAAAATAATTTATTTTGAATTTGAATTTGACTATTCGTTGAATTATGAAAAGTCACATCTTGGGTAAGTTAGGTAATAGCAATTGATTTTCTGTTTTAGAATGTAATAAATTACATAAATAAGAATTCGGTACAGCATTTTTTCACTTTCACAACTTTTAGGCACCTGCGCAGAGCTGAACTTAGGTAGATGTTGCTATGCTACCGCTGCGACTTACAGGGTTGCCAACACAACAAAAAGAAATGTGTTGAGTGTGTAGTGTTGCATCTGTAGCCTTTGATCAAAATGTGGTGTGACCTAGTTAGCGTTACTTAGCACCAATCGACCTATTCATTCATCATTCACGCGGGGCGGCACGGGAGGGGTCCAAGGTTCGCACGATGACGTCACAATGTTGGGTTTAAAAATTATACCCCCCCTCCGGTTCGCACAGCTGCAGTCCTTTCACGTGACCTACTGACCCAAAATCCAGGGACCCAAGTGACGTAGGCAGTACAACCCCGGCAATGTGTTCCGCGCCTGAAACCCAAGAGTTGTATCGAATGGATGGCAAAACTTTTTGGGAGGAGTAGGAACTGCGTTTTCAATGGAAGTTTCTACGTTAACTGTATATACTAGTTCTGCGGTGCATGTGTGTGCGTGAGGGTAGGCTTAATGTGTGAGTATATGGGTGGGTAAAACTGGGCTCTGCTTCGCGGTAGCCTCGGCAGGCTTCACATACAGATATAGCGCGCGGCTACCTTTTGGAAGGTCGCTGTTTAAATCTAAAATTAGACGAGTCAGAATGTCAAGCACCGGTGTGTTCCATTCTTGACAGTTTTTCATGATTTAGGATACGAACTTCGTCGTGGGCAAGGTACCAAATTTGTTATCGGGATTCACATTAGTGTTATTTGATTTTCATTCTCACAGTTATTACTTTACTATGGTTTTGTGTTCTTAGCTTTTGATGGGGACCATAAATGAAAATTTACATTATTTAATGTTATAAATTCAGGGAGTTAGATCCTTGAATCGTTTAAAATTAATTGTTTGACTTAAGTTTTATTACTGTAAGCAGTGTTCTTTATGGGAGTAATTCGGTTTTTAAGATAAACAAGGCTGATAAGCAAAATCTAAACTATTTTTTTAGATTTGTTGAGAGATATTTCAATGTTATAGAGATTAAGATTGTAATAATGATTCATGGCACTATTGAATTTATTTCTTCTACATATGAAGGTTTTATGAAGGAAGCGAAGGAACGAAGACTTATAGGTTTTAATTAAGGTTGGGCTTAGAATTCGAACAGATAATGTTCCTTCTTGCGAATGTACCTAAATAAACAATGATTGAGTAAAAGGTTACCGTTTTACACGTGATTATATGGTTTTATTTCTGTTCGGGAAGTAGCTTTTGGATGAAGGCCAAGGAAACGCTTGAATAAATATGGTTTTGTTTTCAATTATTTGTTTATATTGACAGGCTGCCAGCTGCTATAAAAGCTTGATTAATTGTGGTGTAATATCATATTTATGATACTATGATGCGAATTAATTGATTCAGATGGTCGTGCTGTGATGCTAATTTTCTTTACAATAATACAGCATACAATTGACGGCATTTTCTGTGCTCTCGGAAAATAAAGCAGCTTTTAAGAAAAAACGTTTTGATGGTAAATTAAGACTTACTTGACTTTTCAAACTACTTTTAAAATCGTAGTTGTTTGTGGTTTCCGACAAATGTTTAATGAACACTATTTATATATTATATTTATTTCAGCCCCAACCCGCACTGGGCCCGCGTGGTGGATTATAAAATAAAAATAAATTAATAGTGTTCTATTGCGGCGAAATATCCACATTAAAAAAAAACATAAAAATTAAAACATAGAGGTATGTATAGGTACCAATAGTATTAAATCATAAATAATTTCGTAATTTTTTGTTCCCGCTTAGGTGAACAGACTTCCAGTATACAAATATCCCCATATTGGTGCACTGGAAGCTATGTTCCAAGAGACAACTCTCAAAATGCTGTAATAGAGCGTCTCAAACTTTTCCAAAAAGACGCGCCTCATAATGGCTTAAAAACCCGGGACCCTCGCTTCGGCTAACATGCTCGAGGCACTGTTGTATCTTGGCAGTTTCATAAGGGTACGAAACCCTTAATGAACTGTACATATTTTTTGTGAAGTTGCACCAAAGTTGGCAGGTGTACATTGAAAAGCAATAAGCTCTGAATAGAGTCGTCTTGAAGTCTATCCGTCAAAATGTGCATATTAAAACTGCTTCAGACCTGAAAAACCATAAACTCGGTTTTTCGAACATTATATTTCAGTCCGTAAGCATCAGCATAATGCTCACAGACAGACAACAGTTTCCTCAAGCATTTAATCGAGGAACTCAAAAGAACCATGTCATCAGCATAGCTCAATCTATTCACACAGACATTGCCTAGGTGACAGTTAACTTTGATTCTTCTGAGTTCCACGATTAAATCGTTGTAAAACAGGTTAAACAGGTCCGGAGAAGTCAACCCCCCTTGGCGATCAACACAATCTAACCAGTAACTACTAGATAGAGTGTCACCCCATTTCACTTGATTGGTCTAGCCTCCGTAACAGAATCTCAACAGATTATCAATTTGTTGAGGTACTTGTGACTTTCTTGGCTTGTCCCAGAGGATTTCATAATTCACCAGGTCAAAAGCTTTGCTCAGCTTGTCGATTCTGTAAAAATAACAATAACCGTGAAGACTTGCGTTGAGTGAGCTGTCAGTGTCATCCCATCTTGGTCATTCTTTAGCATCAGTGGCACTGACAACTAGCTCCACGCTCACTTCTTCTGAGTTTTCACAATGAGGTGGTTACACAATAGCACTACAGGTCTATGAAGCAAGCATACACTGAGGTTCTCTGGTGGGTGTAATAGGCTTTCGTACTCTTAAGGCTAATAATCGCAGTCTGTTGAGAGTCCGGGTCGGAAAACAAACTGCGTATCGTCCATTTTTATATTCTTCTGCAGTTCAGGCTGTATGAGATGCTCCAGCACCTTGGCTATTACCGTACCAAGTTTAATTGGTCGTTAGTTACTAAATACACTCAAGGATACTCACTATAGGACAGGCGTGTCCTATTTTTGACGACTGGAACTACCACAGCTCTCATTATGTCCTCCACAGAGAGGAGGCCTGTGTCCCAGCTGTGGGAACATTGTAGGCTGATTATGTTAAGTAATCACAGCCATAGTACCTTACTAAGGTACATGACTTTGACTTGTAGGTACTAAGGTTACCTAAGTATCCTAAGTATGACGCGATCACCAATCCAATGTTGGCCCTTGGATTGGTGATTGGTGATCGACACCCCGCGATCACCAATCAGCGCTACATACTCGTAAGTTTGCACTGCCATGAACTTAAGGCGTGTGACTATAATTACGTGGCAGTATAGTGGCTGTTTATCCCAGCAACGTGGTAGCCTGACACGCATACATTATGATAATTTATCACTTCAGCTACCGTATGCTCCGATCAGAGTAGGCGAGGAGGGTGCTGCTCCGGTGTGCGTTTCCATTGTAAAGTACAGTCCAAGCGTTATTAAAGCACATCGAGATGTTTATCTTACTATTCATGAATTCAGTTGCCAGATGTAATGTATGTGCAGTGGTTACGTAAAAATTGCTGAATATTGTTTTGGGTAATGACTTTTCCTTCAATTAAATAGTTGACACAAGAAAAAAAATCGTTTGTACATTTCTGTAGGAAAAATTAAGTAAACAAAATAATGGATCTACATCATAATCTAGAAAGCAATACAAAACAGAGCAATACTACTATTACTCTGATTTGTGTTGCTTTCAGACGTTGCAATGACCGACGTCGTTACAGTAAGACACTGGAAACAGTCAGCTCGAGCCTTGATCGGCCGATGAACTTATCCAATAATCTCCTTATTTCTACATATAGTTATTTACAGCGATGTGGATGTTAAGTTCTTACGATATGATAACCCTTATGTAAAACAAATCGTGCGCCAATATTGCTCTAAAGTCATGTTTACTTCGATATTTGGTGAACAATCCTCTTCAAATATTTTATTGCGCGTAACTTTAGTCAATATGAGGTATGTTTGATAATTTTATTGTTCTGTTATCAGAAATGTCATTGACCTGTCTGTTTGATAATTTTATTGTTGTGTGATCAGAAATATCAGAAATGTCATTGACCTGTCTGTTTGTTATTTGGCGATGTTTTTTTTTTGGTAAAGAAAAACGAAGTGGTAATTGATTTCTTGGAATCCGCTTAGTGAGAGGTTGATGTATCAGTGGCATGTTGCTGTTGTTTACAGTGTGGCTTTACACAGTGTTTTCTTCTTTACAGCTTGCAATTAGGGTTCGATTAATGTTAAACGTATAACGATTTCTGCGTCCCGCTAAAAGCTCTGTTAACAATGACCCCTGATCTCTAATTGAATTGCCTAAAGACTTTCTGCCCACTTGAATGTCCATAACTCTATCCAAACAAAAGGTTATTTAAAGTACTTTATAATTCATCAGTCAAGCGCTGTCAGTGTGTTTAAAGGCAGGTAGCATTGTGTACCTTAATCCCTAAAACAGTCGATCAAAGTACTAAGTGTTTTATAAAAATTCACTGAAGTTAGAATATTCAGTTAATAATCTTGAGTTCTGTGCCACTGAACTATTTCTACCAGCACATAAAGGCAGTAAATCACTTTGTATTGTAGTTTATGAGAATAATGAGTGTTAGATAACGTGCAGGGAAGGCGGAGGCTGCACGATCGATAGCTGCATCAGGTCGTTGACCCCCTGTCAAACTTCAGCTTAATATAGACCTGCTTCGACTACCAACCCACTGGCCTATAAATATGAAATGCCACTTTTGGCTGCATTGCGGTTACTGTACCCTACACCGGTGACCGCTATTTTAAGATTCTCTAAGTCATGTCTTTGTATGGGTATCTAATACTATTTTAAAGTTCTATCTTCACAGATTAAAAGTTACACCACTTTATTTTTTGTTGAACTTAAAACCTCTTTCATTATGTACTTATTTGTTTTAGGTGCTGCTGGTACTTATCAAGTGGGTATAGGAGTTTGGAAGAAGTTAATAAAAATGTAAGTTTGTTTTTAAACCCGAAAATATTATTAATATCTCTATAACCTTCAGTAAGATGATTATTTTCGATAATATTGATTTTTATCTTTATATTGTTTTTTTTTCAACTTATTCTTATAATATAGGGTATTTTCGTCGTTTTCTATCAGAAAGCTTTTATAAAACGACTAGAATTAAGTAGTGGACTGGTTTTTATCAATAACTATCCGACCCGACAGACGTTGTCCCTGAGTCCCATTACATGTTTATATTAATGTTTTACAATGTTTGTAAATATGTGAGCAACATGTACCAGTCTACTCAGAAAGTATTGCGAAAAACAGTTTTTATGTATGAGAGACTGGCCAGTTATAGTCTATTTTGAAAATATGAATACTGGTAAGGAAAAATAGGTACGTTCCATTTTACTAATTTCTCTCCATATTTAACAATGTGCGAGCTATTTTGAATTATCGTATCTCATTTAATTATGTTTTTTTTTCTATATCAAGTGTCGCCTGAAACCGGACGAACTGTACGATAGTCTGAAAAAAGGCAATCATGGATGGTGGCCCTTCTAAGGCAACCGTGTTTCGTTGGTATAACGAATTCAAGCGCCGTCGACTAACTTTGGGGTATGAAGAAAGAAGTGGTCGCCCTTTGACGGCTGTTACGGAAGAAAACATGCTAGCAGTGAAAATTTTAATTCAAGACAACCGGTGAGTTACGCATCAGGAGAATCAGCACATACTGCAGGTTGGATCGGAAAGCGTTCACGAAATTCTACCCGTGCATCTTCGCGTGAGGAGGATAGTTTCACGCTGGGTGCCGCACAACCTCACCGAAACTCAGAAGTAGGACCAGGTGGAATGTTGCCGTGATATGATCAACAAATTTGAAGCAAGCTCGTCTCGGCGTGTTTACGACATAATTACAGGTGATGAGTCTTGAATTTATCAATACGCTACGCTACGCGCTACGCTGAATTGTATACTACCAAATGCTTGGCTGAAGTTATCTCTGTTGTGAGCAGCAAGCGACCAAACACAGGGCTCCGCGGGTTACTGCTCCACCACGACAACGCGCCTTCGCACACCGCGATCAAAACGAGAGACAACCTGGACAGAATGCCGGCCGGCTAAACTCCTGGGTCACCCTCCTTACAGCCCTTTTTTTTTATTTTTTTATTCCCGGGGTGGAAAATCCTCATGGATGTCCTCCGCCCTGGGGCGGGCGGAGGGGTCTGTCAGACTCTTACTGACTAAAAACCACCCCGGTGTTCCATCTCACACCTACGCCGGGGTCGCGGGAACACATTATTCTTCCACAACCCCGGCTAGTGCCTTCGCGTCTAGGTCCCATGGCGGGGATCCGGCCAGTGCACAAGCCGCCTCGTAGGAGATCGTGCGATACCCCCTTATGACTCTGACGGCCATTGCTCTCTGCGGCTTTCGCAGCACAGAGATGCTGGCGGCCGTCAGGTCAGCCGCTCAGATCGGGGCCCCGTAAAGGGCCATCGATCGCACGATCCCCACGTAGAGCCGCCTACAAGCGGCGCTCGGGCCCCCCAAATTGGGAAGCAGCGTTGCCAGCGCCCCGGCCGCGCCCAACAACTTGGGCGCCAGCCGCCGGAAGTGGGGTCCGAAGTCCCACCGGCTGTCGACCAATCCCAGATATTTCATGGTGGGCTCGACAGCGATCCGGACCCCCCCGAACACAATGTGTGATCCGGCCGGCGGCGCCTGCCGGGGGCCATGAAACACCATGGCCTCCGACTTGTTGAGGGCCACCTCCAGGCCGAGGCGCCGTATGCGGCTCACCTTCAGTGAGACCGCCGCCGTCGCGAGCAACGCTGCCTCCCTGTGCGAACTCCCCTGGGCCGTGACCAGCGTGTCGTCCGCGTAACACGTCAGGTCCGCGCCCGGCGGGAGCTCGCCCCTCAGCACCCAGTCGTACCCGATGTTCCACAGGAGCTGTCCCACTACCGATCCCTGTGGAACACCGCACGACACCTGGCGCTGGTTTCCGCCATCACGTCCCATGTAGGTGACACACCTCCCTGCCAGATAAGCCCCAACGATGCGGCGGAGGTAGAGAGGCACCCGATGATAACGCAGTGCCTCTCGAATACAACTCCAGGGCAGGGTGTTGAAGGCGTTGGAGATGTCCAAGGACACCGCCACCACCACCCCGCCCCGGGACACTGTTTCCTCCGCCAGGACTCTCACCCTCGACACAGCGTGGATGGTAGAGCGCCCATGCCGAAAGCCGAACTGGTTAACGTCCAGGTCCGGCCCCTCTCTGCACAAGTGGCCGACGAGGCGGGCTGCGAGTATGCGCTCGAACAGCTTGCCCACCTCGTTGAGCAGCACTATGGGCCGGTACGCAGACGGCGAGTCGGCAGGGCACCCCGCCTTCCTGAGCAGGACCAAGCGACCTGTGTTCTACAAAGTGGGTAACTGGCCCCGCTCAAGGCACGCTGTGAAGAGTCCTCACCCTCCTTACAGCCCTGACCTAGCACCGTGTGACTGCTTTTTATTCCCGAAAAAAAAAAACTGCTTAAGTGGATAAAATTTTCGCCGTCGGAAGATGCATTGTCAGCGCTCGAGCAGGCTGTAAACGAGGTTACGCTGGAAAAAGGATTTTGAAAACTGCACCCTAATTGCGTAATACACAATCAATCGGAATCTGAATCGTTTTGAAACAGATTGCTAATCCATTGCTTCTTAAGTTCGATAAAAATTCTGCTCAACAATATAAAGAACGCAATGAATGTTCCTGAACCGTCAAAATCAAACAGATTAGTCGTAATCAAAAAAAAACTCAAAAAACTCAAAACTCAAATCATTTATTTCAATTAAACCATTTACAGGCACTTTTGAATTGTCAAGGAGTCGGTCAGTCAGAAATATAAAGCTAGTTGCCCATTCCAAAGCGTAGTAGGTACCTATGGAGAAGAACGGGCAAGAAACTCCATGGACACTCTTTTAAATAATAATGATTTTACATATATCTTAGTTACATCGATTAATGTTGTTCACTATAAGTGAGAACGATGTACAAAAAACCGTACACGTTAAAAGCGTCCAGAATGCATCAAAACATAATTAAAAACAATCCAGCTAATAATTTATTAAAATAAGCCCTGGCAGCTAAGAGATGACCAGTCCCAACTGACGGCGCCCGTTCACGAACATGACGCATGGATCAGCACCATTCAGCTCAACCATTTTGAAGGGAGCTAAATGATCCGACACACGCGCCACCGTCAGCGAGACATTTGAGAGAGCATGACATACTATCAGCCGCCAAGGCACATTCAAGTCAATCTATGACATTACCCGGTAAATGGTAGCTCTATAGTACAAAGTACTCACATCTGTGCAATGCATCTATATAATAAAAAGGAGATTGAGTTTATATAATGCAAATAAATTCTTACTATCTTCAGCAGCTTCAACAGTGATTCGAATGTCAATTAATTAGTTGTGGTGTGGAGCAGGACCGGCATTAAGCCAGGCATTTTTATCAGTTATGTAGTCCTCCAACCTATAATATGCCTGCCTGAATAGTGTGCGTTTAACAAAGGATTTGAATTTTGTCTCATTCAGTTGAAGTATGTGGGGAGGTATTTTATTATAACATTTTAGACAGTACCCCATGAAAGATGAGTCTACTTTAGCCAGTCTGAAACCTGGTTGAACTAATAGGTCCCGATTTCTAGTACTATAATTATGTCTTTCACCTCTTTTACTGTAAAGATGTAAATTTTTTCTTACGTACATGATGTTTTCATAGATGTATTGACAAGGTACAGTCATGATGTTAATATCCTTAAACAATTCCCTTAGAGAATCGCGCCTGCGGAGATTATATATGGCTCTGATGGCTCTTTTCTGCAGAATAAAAATAGACTCGATGTCTGCAGCCCGTCCCCAAAGCAAAATACCGTAAGACATGATACTATGAAAGTAACTAAAATAGACCAGCCTCGCGGTATCTACATCAGTAAATTGACGGATTTTTCTGACAGCGTAAGCTGCTGAACTTAGCCGTCCTGCTAGAGATGTTAAATGAGGACCCCATTGTAGCCTTGAGTCGAGCGTGATCCCCAAGAAAACCGTTTTATCGACGAATTCTAGCTTCTCTTGATTCAATACTATCTCACAATCACTACTCTTGACGTTTGGTAAAGAAAATCTTATACACTTAGTTTTATTTCCATTTAGTACTAAATTATTAGCCGTGAACCAATTTTGGACCAGCAGTAGGGCGTTATTTACGTCGTCAAAATTTGAAGCACGTCTATCTACCTTAAAAATTAAGGAAGTATCGTCAGCAAATAACACCATTTGTGGTTGGTTTATTAATAAATGGAGTAGGTCATTAATATATACTAAAAAGAGGAAAGGACCCAATATCGAGCCTTGTGGAACACCCATTTTTACCTTTAAACCAAGTGAATTGACACCATTTATTTGAACTTGCTGTTGTCTATCATTTAAATAAGATTTTATTAAACTAAGCGCAAGTTTTCCAAGTCCGTAATGCTCAAGTTTCAAAAGCAGGGTTTCGTGATCGACGCAATCAAATGCCTTGGAGAGGTCACAAAAGATTCCTATGGCGTCTTGAGCATCTTCCCACGCGTTAAAAATATGTTTTAATAAGGTAACACCAGCGTCGGTCGTACAACGCCCTTTGGTGAAACCATACTGTTGCTCGTGAAGGATTTTATTAGTATTAAAATGATTGAGCATCTGACTGAGCATTATCTTTTCAAAAACCTTGCTGAAAACCGGCAACACGGACACAGGTCTATAATTATTAGTGTCTTTACTGTCCCCGGATTTGAAAAGTGGTATTACCTTACTGTATTTCATTAGATCCGGGAAGACTCCTTGATCCACACACAAATTAAATATTAAGGCTAAGTAAGGTGCTATAGTTTCAATTATGGAGGTACAGACTTTAATAGACATTCCCCAAAGATCTTCGGTCAATTTGATCTTGATTTGCTTAAAAGATTTTATTACTGTTAAGGGGTTAATATGCTTAAAGTTAAATTCAATCGGGCAGGCAGAAATATTCGCCCTCATTAAATCAAAAGCACGCGAGGGCGAAGAATTTAAGATTTCAGTGGTTTTTAGTGGGACACTGGTAAAGAAATTCACAAATTCCTTAATCGTTTACGAAAATGTGTTACGCAATTAGGGTGCTGGTTCAGACGCATGAAACTTTGTATAAAGGCTAGTAAATAGTACTTTTGAAGGTTTAATATAAAAAAATATCCAATACAACATTTGTTTTTATTTTCGTTAAACTTTCTGAGTATACCACGTATCTATCACGTAACTAATTTATACATCTTTGCTTCATTTTTAATTCTTACTGCCTACTGTGGTATTGTAATTTTATTCTTGGTGCATCGTCTTCACATTTAAATATATAATTAATGTATGCAAAATATTGTTAAACATTTTAAAAGAGAGTTGAGTGTCTTGCCCACTCATCTCCATACGAAACTACCTTTTGGAAGAGGCAACTAGAATCAATTTTATTTTTATGGTAATGTAGATGTTCAAAATTGCCTTTTATGTGCCTATTTGAAATAAATGCTTTGACTTTTGAAGTCCATACAAAAAAAAAATATTCCCTACGGTTTTCCCAAATTTTCCAACTTTGCTGGCAAATTTTCAAATTTCTCTTTCACTAAGAACCTTATTGGGTCAGTTAGAAAAATTAAAAACAAATCAGTCCAGCCGTTCTCAAGCGATGCGCAGAACCAAAAAACAGAATTTTGATTTACATTTTGTATACGTATAGATAGATGAAGCTTCATATCGAGAACAACAAACCGGTAATTAATGAAGCGTACATAATCCAATCATAATAAATTACAAAAACATTTGGATGCAATTTTGTCGTCGCTCACGTGTCGAATGGTGCGTAGGCGTCGATCATGTGCGGGCGCTGCAGGGTCCCGCCACTTTGTGCTGACAAACCTAATGATTTTCATACGTGCATTCGAAGAGCATGGAGCATCAGCTAGATAGGTATATTAGTTACACGTTTGGCAGGAAACGTTCTGCGCTGATTAATAGGAGTAGGTAAGTACGGCTGTGGCACATGGGGTTGTTGTAGGAAATGTTTGCTTTGTAGATCGAACATTTTGAAAATAAATTTATTTGACCCAGTTAAAGGACACAATAAATACACGAAAATTATACAGAAAAGGCCAATTGCAACAGTCTTATAAGAGCAGCGTCAAATGCAAATGTGGAGGCATTAGTGTACCCATACACTATACCAGTTTGTTTGCCTGACATCTCAAATAAGTAAAGAAATCCTTGCGTTGACTTATATTTGCATTTAAATCACATAATCAATATGGTTTATACAAAAGAATTGATAAAAACAACTTAGTTGTTAATTACTCGCCTGCTCAAATATCACGAGTTTTCTCAAGGTACTGTATTATTATTGTACCTACATTTTTGAACCAATAAAGGCTCTCGCAAAAAGGCGCGACGCGACTCTAGTTGAACAATTTATATAAAAATAATGGGGATTGTTCTTTAAGAATCGCGTCGCACCGCCGTGTAGCGCTTGTCTATGGAAGTCTTAACAGACAAGCTCAGAGAAATAAGAAAAAGACCGGCCAAGTGCGTGTTGGACTCACAGAGAAGGGTTTCGTAGTCGGGTTTTACTTCATAGTAATTCTAAAGAACTGAGCGAAACAAAGTTATTAGTGCAGTTGTAACTACAAACATCCCATGACTCACTTTCTACTGATTTAAATAAAAAAGTCACTTAAAAACAACAAGATTATGATTATATGCTTATGTAGGTACAGAAGACGCAAAACAAAAACTTTTATTTTTCAATGAATGGGAAGTGCTACCTTACCCGTTGTTTTTCATAATTTTGTAAGGGTACCATTTTTGCCATTTGGCTACGAAATCCTAAAAATAAGAAAAACATAACATACCATCACGCCTTGTTTCTCCGAAGGGTTGGGCAGAGGTGTACCTATAGTACACCCACATTTCGTCAGTTATGTTTAAGTCCCATGTAATAGGGGGCGAGCCTATTGCCATCTACCGGGCACAAATCCAGACTTCGGGCTGCTACTGAGAAATTCCAGATAGAAAAACCCAATAACACGTTGCCCGAACTAGGAATCGAACCCAGGACCTCATGCTCAGCAGTAGCGATTGCGACCACTAGACCAACGAGGCAGTCCACAAAAAAAACAAAAAAAAAAAAAAAACGTTCATCGTCAAGAAAAACATGCCTAATCAAATCACGCATACGTAGATTCCGATCACTTTGACTGACTTTCATGGTTAAAAGGCACGATTGACATTAGTCAGTAAAGTAAGGATTGCTAAGAAGATTTGAATAACAATGGCTTGGCTTCTTCTGAAGTTCTTTCCCATGTCGACAAATTATCTCTCCTTCCCTAATCAAATACATTCAAGTTTTAGCGGGTATTATCGATTCATTTATTAATATAAGGGGTGCCTCTTAATTCGCTCTCGTCTATTTAAATTGTATAAAACAAATCGCTTTTCGTATCTGTCTGTTTATCCACTTAGTTCTTCTAAACTTCACAATAGTCTTTGATGCGGTTTTCATGGTGATTTAGAGAATTTATTTCCAAAGGTTAATGTGTAAAATACATTAATAGTTAACTCGGTTACACCACAAAAATATTGATGTTTTGACATGTCGACACATCAATAGATTGCTCCCGCGTGAGGTACAGGCGGCTAGAATTATTAGTCGCGTCTAATATGGCGTGCAGCCTATTTTTTTTAAATAGTTTATTGACAATTTATCAAATTATGGTAGTCTTTTTACAATGGTTCTTGGAAAATACATCTTTCTTCTAGGGTGTATCATGCATGGCGATTATGACTCTTGTCCATTACTGATTAGCAAAGTGTACATTTTTTCGGCACCTCCCGAAATTTGTAAACGATTATCTATGTACCTTCTACTTTTCATGTTTCGATTTAAATTCACGTACTGCACAAATGTTTTTTTTTCATGAACTCCAGATATTTGCTTCGGTTGGCTGTTTTGGTTGTGCACTCATTATACAAGAAAAATCCTTGTGTCGATCAAACATTATTTCTTTGAAAGAAAGAAAATAATATTTTGGCAAGCATGGTCAATTTGGTGATTGTAATCATTATGGACATAATGGCAGTGACAATATGAGCAGACTACTGAAAAATTGCTTTTATGGTCTGTCTGTTTTGCTACTTGCTGATATCCATTTTTTTATTGTTTGTATTCTTAAAGTTAGACTGCGTAGCTTGTAATGATTATTTAACAGAGAAAATGAAACACAGGCCATTTTCATTAAAAAAAAATCTGTTGCATCGTTTCGTTAATTATGTACTTAAGTAGAATGTGTGTAACATACGCTTGTGCCATATCTAAATACTAACTAGTTTTTACAGCATTTAAAGATGTCTGAAAGTCGACTCGTTGGGTTTTCTGATCAGATTGTTGATTGATTGAAGTGCAAGACTTACTATAATTTTCAGATGTCATGTATATTTTCATTATGATATGCTTCGTTGCTCTATGTTAATAAAGATTTAAGATGTTTGTCATAAGGTTGACATGTGATATTGTGCTCCTGGAAGCTATTATGTTTGTATGGATGTTTGCTAAAGGGTAGTAGGATTAAAAAATCGGGCATCATTTTTCATAGTTTTTATTTCAAATACGAAAACTCATGTTAATCGACAATAAAAATTACTTACATCTAATTGATTTAATATTTAAACTAGCTACTTAGTATACGGCAATATCAACTGAGTAGTTTACTGATCAAATAGTAGACAAATAGTAAATCTATAATATAGGTACAAATTCGAAACATTTTCAAATATTGATGACTAAGTTTACATTTACGCTATGAGATGAGGTGTGTTATGCTGTAACGAAGTACTTAAATTCCACACGGCACACCATAAATTGATAGTATTAAGGTACACAGTTCTTATTAGTAATAGTATACCGTATATATATCTAGACCTATGTATTTTCCAAAGGTGGAAAGGCACTATGCTTGATTAACCAAAATCAAAAGTTTTATACATTACAACACTCGTTAGACCACTGCATTACAAACATTACTTAATGATACTTTATTATTATTTAAACGATGTCAAAACGCATGCAGCTATGTGGCGATTTAAAAACAAGTACATAATAAATTGTGATTCGATCGAATTTTAGTCTAACGTAATTTAGATTGGTGTTCTAGAGTGCAGTACAGTATACAAATAATGATAATATCCAGTGAGAAGATATTATTTTAAAAAGTGTTAACTAGTAATTTTTCACAGACCGACAGCTAATTGCAATTCAGTACACAGTCTTATGTATTGTCCCTTAAATTAGAAATAAACGAGTCACAGCTCAACTTGCAGCGAGCACTGCGGAGGTCTGCGCGCCGGGAGCAAGGCAACTCTCCCGCGCCGCCTCGCTTGGTCCTCTATGAAGACATCGTTACATCGGCTACTCGCCCAGGTTTCAGCAATTATCTACTGATATGATGAGAACTTGCATCTCTAGCTCTTCTATTCTACTCATAAATCTTAACCAGTCTTAATCTCCGCCCGTGTCCGACCCGAATGTTAGCTTCCTTTATCGGTTAAGACCCATAGATTCGCAGCACACTGTGTGTCGTGGTACTCTTTGAGTCGGCAGGCCGGAGAGTCCGCGTACATAGGTATAGGTTACTGGGGGCCGAAGAATCCGCTTCGGTTGTGTTTGCTTCTTGGGAGGTCGCGTACGTTCCGTTGGAGAGCAGGATTGAGAGCGTGATGAGAGTGTCAGACTTTGGAACACTCGCCGAAGAGATACAATAGAGCGGTGCCGGCGTTGGCGGTCGGAGCCGTCGCTCCCGGATTCACTGACGGAGCACGAAGACCGGTCATCAGCACGTCCATTTTCACCAGATACACTTTCGTTGCTACTTGAGCTACCCATGGAGTCCGAGTCGGTAGCTCTTCGAGAGAGGCGACTGCTGAGAGCTTTCAGCAGCCTTCCGCCGCGGGGTGCCGGGATAGTTTCTGACATTTCCTCGATTGGTGGGCACACCACTATCTTCGGAGTGACAGACTCGCGACGCGGGTTGTTTTTCGGCGTCCGCTGTTGTCCAGCCACGTTCACCGGCAGGTCGCCGACGAACTTCTCGCTGGTTAAAAAGTTTATTCCCAGCTTATTTTTCATGAGGTTGACGTTATCACTTCCTTTGTAGATGGAAACACAGTAGAATTTTTTTGATTTTGTTGTTACAACGAATTGTAACAGTTGTTGTGATTGCAAACTTTTCCGTTTTCGAGCGTGGTTGTAGAGTTAGGCGCGTAAGTCGCTTCGTGAGGGTTAGTCGCGAACTGTTGGCGGGTGGAAGGCTCGCAAGGTTTATATGGAATTTCCCGCGCATGCGTAGTGTTAGGCCCAATTGTTCATGCACCGGTACACGTAGATGCATGCCTACCGCTCGTCGGCATCACTGGGATGTCGATGGATACCTTATAAAGTCGCTAATAGGGTCCAATTGTGCAACATTCTCACCTACTCATGAGTTTATGTCCCGATTTAAAAACCGCGTAGAAAACGTCCTAGTCATTTAAGAGATGTCAAACTACTTCACAGCATTGAGTTTTCTTATGATTTTATTTGTTTAAAGGGTTGTTATTATTATTGAAAGAATGATGATGAAACAAACGAACGAAGATGTTGATGTCACAATAAATAGTCTTTGACACACAAAATATAACGCCTTATGATTCCATTGCAGCAACGGAGAGTTTTATTCGATTAATTGAAATCAGAGTGTAGTAGGCGTTTATTGTAACCATGCAATGACTTTCGCACATATTGCTAACGAACTTGACCCTTCATAAATCATGTCTTAATTTCAGCTTAACTGTACTTATTTATTTTGTCAAAATTTATCACACACTGGTCAAATAATGTTAATTAAAGTCCAGCATTTGATTACATGTTTTAAACAGTGATCGAAATTGGAATTGTGTGCAATGAGTGGTCGATTTCGAAGTATTTCGAAATCAATTTTAATACAGGCTGTCTTATAAAAAGGATCTGTAACTACATGCCTAAATGATTTTGAAGCTTCTACACTAATCAGTGGCATTATTAAGTTGAACATAGAGTATTTAAGCAATGGGTAGGTTCTTATACGTTTCGAAAGAATCATAGAGCGCTTATGTATTGTGCGCGAAAATAAATGTGTAAGTAAACAATTGATTTAGAAAACACTTTCTCTGTTAGAATTACCTAGGTACCTAAATAATAACATTCGTAAATCCTTAATAATTACTTCATCTCATTTTACAGTAATTTTGTAGGGCGGGTAAGCCTCCCTTTAAAATATTCCTATCACTTATTTAAGACATGCGCCGTGGTAATTGAACGTAGGCTTACATTAGTGGATAATTTTAACGGTATATAAAGTCTTGTTTACCCAGCAAAGATTAAGCTTTCATTGATAAGGCATTTATCATGTATTAAAAGCTGCCAGATTAGCACGAAATCTATATGATTAATACTTGAGTGCCCATAGTTCTAAAATTTGCACGTATTCATTGCATATTGTATGACTTCCAGGACATCTATTACATTCGAATTATCAACAATCAACTCTACGTCACCTCCAGTATACAGTTAGCAAATAATATGACGTATTAAGGTCATAAGTCATAACGTAGATCCCGTGGTGTAAGCCACGTGGTTTTTCTTTGGAATTCTTAAGTCACAGGCACGTGACGTATTCGATCGCACGGGATCGGCTTAATTAATTTGAAATTGAACTTATTTGTCTCGATTTGACGGCACAGCCGGCGTGTCGCGAGTTCTTGTGACGATGGCAGGTGATAAGATTGAGTGTGGGATGGTGTTTCGAATCTTTTGTTTTATGGAACGTGTCCCAGGCAAACTTTGGCGCCTTTTAGGGTTATCACGTGGTTAGAAGTTGTAAACTATGTATTGGTAAACAAATTCTTTGTAGACTGTAATCTGCATCTGTGCCCGGATATTGTATTTACGTAGGTTCTTATAACATGACTGGGAAGATGTACCTACCAATGTATCTACGCCTAAAACTTTACATTGTGTACCCAAAAAAAAAGTAGTCGCACAATTTTAATTTTATCTCGATTCAAAAACTATGAAACCATAGAGTTGCAGAGTATTGTAAATTGCTTTTGAATAACCATTTGTTATGTATGACCGTAGAATCCGTAACCTAAGTATCTGTCGACACGTTATTGTGTACGTGTGATGTTTTCTGCAATTAACAGTTTATTTCGGACAGGAAACTTAAATAAATAATTTGTCATATTCTTGTTCTTATTGTAAGTATATAAAATTATGACAAAGTACTATCGTACTCGTATACAACGTGCTTTCTTAAATAAATTTTAAATCAAGTATCCGTGCGTAAGAATGTTGACAGCTGATAAAATGTTTTATGAAGGCGGGGCTGCAAACTTGACGTGCACGTTTCGACTGCGGTGCTTCTGTGCCCCGTGACGACGAAGACGTCACGGCTAGCTGCTGCGTACAGTTTTATTGCACAAATATAAGTATAAAGTTATGAAAGTGTTGTGCGTGTTACTTCTCTTATGGTACTGATGAATGGAGGTGCAAATAAACTTGGGTTGAATATACTAATTGTTAAATCTTGTTCTACAAAAACTCGGTTAACTAATACAGTAGGTTATTACGTAGCCGGGCGCGGTGCTAAGTAAGTATGTAAATGTCCTGCTTGTAAATGTGTGCCGCTTATATGAGTTACCGGCTATCCTCATCAGGAAGGCACTACTGACATATAACTTCTTGATTTCTCCGGAAATCGTACCTGGCTTCCGAAATATTATATCCACAATTAGTAGCATCTAGGTTGTTTTTGATTCTCTTACTTACTGCCGGTGCTGAAAGCATCTACCAAACAAAACTATGATGACATGACATGACATGACATAAACACACGACCATGCTTCGTCAAATTGATCAAGAAACCTAACTCAATGATCTGTATGTTCTAGCTTAACTGAGTATGTACGTATGAATCCTACGGAAAGTTCTCCCAGCACTAACCAACTAACCAACACAATACGGATACATAAAGGCTCAGTATTACATAACGATTAAAATGTTTGCCTTCAAAATCATACATGGCTTTGACAGACTAATATTAACTGAAACCGACGCCTAATTATATAACTTAATATTGTGTTGAACACGCAAAAAGCCTATTTTCGTAAAACCGCGGTGCACCATGGGCATAATATTAACATGAGAAACTACACACCGCTGCATTACAGTGAGTAAACTATAGAGAATCTTCAGACCATTTATTGAAACTTAACTCTTGGTTTCTTTCACATTTGTATGCATTTTCATAATAAATTATTATATAAAGACACTGTGTCACGGACCAAACTTGCAACCTGTCAAGAATGAGACGGATGGGTCTCATTCTTGACAGGTTGCAAGTTTGGTCCGTGACGTTTTTTTACGAAAAGAAGTTCATAATGTTATAACAGAAATTTAAAATACGCCCACTGACACTTGTACCGCTTCATGCACCCATAAATACGATGTTTTGCGTGTGCTACATTGCGCACTACCGCTAACAACAAAATAGTAAGTTTCCCACTTACTATTTTGTGGAATTTTACATAGTTTGATTTACAGAATGCGTAGTTGACGGCTATAATGGGTCCTTTTACAGGTCTGTCCAACCATCGGGGAACAAGGCGTTATGTTATGGTACAGTCCGCCAGGCCTATGCTAGACTTTGCATTTGTGTGGGTGCACATAGCGACCCGTCCTTTGCTTGGCTATCGGCCAATCGGACAATCGGCCTGAGGCGCTTCGCGTCCCTCGCGCGATCACATTGGTGCGTTGGTAATCACTTACACAAATGCAAAGCTCATCTTAGGCCTCGCAGACTGTACCTATAGTACACACGGCTACACATCAAGCTATATATACGTTTCCAGTTTTAGCTAGCCTAGTCCTGCAGACAATATTCTGCGAGTGCGACCTACCAAAAGTACTTACTTACTGCTTATTTAAAAAAACTTGCAAGGTAGCAGGAGCTTTTATCAGTAAGTTGTATGCTAAACAAATCAGACCATGGAGATTGGTTAGAGTGCAATGCAACACTATCCAAGACTGTCTAGGAATCAGAACGTGTTGATAACTTTAAACAATCGTAAGTATTCATAAGAATCTCGCACGTCATAATATTCGACGTCCGATGCCGGTTACCGGCCATCTAACTCATTCATGACGTATCAAAAAGTTTTCTTCTATGACGTCATACCGGAAATCCAGAGTTTCGTAAATGAGATTACTGCTCATTAAACAGTATCACGTAAGCCGATCGAAACAGACGAATCTACCAGAGTTGACACCGCCTATTGTGCCAGCTAATTACATTGTGCATTGTTGCATAATATTATCATAGCTTAAGGCCCGACAAGCGGATTATTTGTCTAAATTTAGAATCGTCATAGTCCTAGTTGTATGATACATATTCAATCCTTTTGTGGTCGACGAAATGTGTTTGTGATTATGATGAAATGACATAGGTAATTTTAATCCGATTCAACGTCCATTATAGACTGCGATTATTGTATGCGAAGGCTGGTTTATAAGTAGGTATATTAATAGAGTTACTTAGATTTGTGGGATAGTGATGATTCATTCTTCATCGTTAGAATAAATGTGATGTTAGGATTTAGAGGTCCCGAACGGCGAAGTGGCAAAGATTGGTTTCTTCTACGCTCCGTGTCTCGTATGGGAAAAGTATATTTATTCAAGACTAGTACTGTGATGGCAATTATGATTTAACACATTGTCCACTGGAGATACGGTCATATTCTTAATAAGTAGATAAAGAAGGGTAGCGTCATGTGTCTTTTCAGTTAGTTAAGTTCCAACATTTCTCTCCGTTTTCCCCAAAATGTAGATAACGCCTCAAGAAACGTACGATAAATAAATATAAAATGATAGGGAATAATGTGGCTTAACGCTTTTTTTGGTGATTATTTATCACAGAAACAAAGGCTTTGGATTACAGCAATTTTATTTGTGGAATGTTTGTAGTGACAAAAATTGAAAATACTCTTTTCTTTGATGGTTTGGTCATGTTGAGAGGATGAATGAAAGGATACCAACAAAAGGTATTTACAAGGCAGATGTGAGTGGAAACGCCGGGAGGGGACGCCCTAGGAGGACATATAAGTGACCTTATTGTTGATGTTCTTCAGAAAGGTCAGGTGCATAGCACTCGCAACCGGATATTTTATCTCGCATTTTGACAATTCAACATGAGAAAATCGTGTTTTCTCTAATTTAGTCGTCCTCGATTTTGACGACGAGAAGACTAGACAAAATTATGATACAAAAAAAGTAAACAAAAAAACATCCAAAATAACTGTATGGCAAATTCAAAATTATACTTATTTCGTTCTAGTTTTAGAGTTATGGCTGTACCTCCCTACTCAACATAATTACGAAAATCGCCAGTTAATTCCCCGAAGTTGGTGAGTAACAGCAATATCATGTGTTTTATGGTGATTGTTACAATATCAACCTTCGCTTTGTCGAATAGTGACCTTCGGCCGATTTATCAATTGTGGTGATTATCTAGTGAGTATAATTAGTGCCACTAATTTTATATTTCAATTTTAGCATGACAAAGAAAAACAGTAAAAAAGTCGGTTTTATGGAACTAAACATAAATTTTAAGAGATGGACGTAAAATCAATATAGAACATACTAATTTCATGCGAAAAATCGACCGATGTTGCAATGATAAAATGATTTGTTGTTAATAACTTGCTACATCGGTATCTCGTCGCGAGATACAGAAGTGTCAAAGTGCATTTTATCGAGTTTACTCGAGCTTAGCGGTCATGTTAGGTTTAAGGATGACGACAAAATCGTAGACAAATTTCGAGAAATCGAGATAGAGTCTGTGTTAAGTAGATATGTAATGAAAGGATTATAATTATTATCTAACTATGACGAATAAAAAAAAAAATTGGATACATTCTCATTACAAAATGGTTTTAATTAAACCTTGTATTTATGGAACTCAGTGTAGAGATATAATTTTGAAAATACAACTCCTTGAGACTACACGAGGACACATTGCGTCCAAAATTATTCCGAGTCTTTATTTCATTTTGACGTATGTTTTACGCGTGCGCATTCCATAAGTTATTTTGTAAGAATAATAATGTGTCCGTGTGAGTGCATCATTATTCTGAACATGGTCGCTGTGTCGAGGGATTGGGCTATTTTAGTAAACATGCATTGTTCAACTGTTGGCCCACAGAACAACTCGACGTGGACGGACCTACGCGGCGCTGCCACCTACATATTGATGGATATTGCTAAATTTAACCTATTTTTAACTATCGATTTGCAATATTAGGTTCAGCTACCTATTTACCTAGATATAATAAGTTAGGGCAACATAGGCTAAAATAGATTTTCAGTCATAGATTGCTCAACGAGTTTGACTTCTACCGAAAGGACTGGCACTAGCAAAAGACATAATTCCGAGAAAAGGTAGAGTGAGGCCTTTGCCCTGCAATTGAGGCAATACAAGCTAGTTAGTATAGATGAGATTAGGTACTTGTTGACAGGAATATGATCTGATCTATTCATGCTTAACTTACAAATGACTTAGTTAGTTTCTTTTTTGCTTTGTCACATTGCGTTAACAAAAAATATGTTTGTCAAGCTCGTGATCGTTCTCACGGATGTTATTCGTTCTTCGCACCTACGTGTTACGATTGTTGGTTATTTTATGCCAGTTTTAAGGTTAGGAGACGTTACTTTTTGTCATGATACAAATTGATTGGTCCTTTATGCTCAATAGCATTTTAAGAAGTATATCTGGTTTGTTATTATTTCATTTAAAAGAGTTGATTTTTTTTTAAGTTTGGGCGTCATAATCATATGTTGCCCAAAGTCAATCTTATTAATATGCTTGTAAAGAAACGAATGTTACAGTCACAGTATGTGATATAGCATTACGTTCATAGGTGTCCTGAGCCAGAGCGTCTCCCACACCTAAGGACATTCGAGTAGCTGCCAGATGGAACCTATTGATAAAGTGCAGCTTCAAGCGTATTGCGCAATATCTAACGAATATTCTTTGACTAAGTCGGGTTCATAGAATCGCAATCAAGCGAATGTGATAAATTTTTTGCTCGATTCAGTAATTTGATCCAAAACAATTTAGATACAGTGTTTTTTTTGGCTTGTACTGGTCCGTAACTCGGTAATATGTTAATATCATGTTGGCAAAAAAGCGATAATTTGGAGGTTGTTTAATAGATTATACAGATAGTTGTCGTGTAAAATATAGGTTCCATAGCAATTTTCGTTACGGCAATAAAATTCTAGAATTAGAACATAAAAAACGAAAACGATGTATGAAATAAACTAAGAACAAACAAAAAATGGGATTAGTCTGTTTTGTGAAAGTTGTAAAAAAAAAACGCCATTATTTGCGTTTGTTTTCACGACTTTCACAACGACGAATTCCATTTTATATCATACTTGTTCAACAGTGGTGCAAAAATAATAGACATGTTGTATTTTTCTACTAATAAGCAATGCCAAAACCAAACATTGCAGAACAAATGAATGGGGACATCAATTAGGTACCTGTATCCAAATTTGGCCACAGCTCATGTTCGTATGAACAATACCGTACTTATGACATCAGCGGACACAATAGGCTACTAAGCTCGTATCGTTGTCAGTAAAACCATCGGGCAAGTGCGTGGATAGGAACTAAGTTCTAGTACTACCATTGTATTTAAAGTTCAAGGATATATTTCAGGTACTTCCTCACACATGACATTTTATGTAACGTACTCCGTAGTTGATGCTATAAAACTTAGTTTGTGAAGCGTCTTTTATCTTACGACGATGATGGGACGAACAGATGGATATAATTATCTAGAACGCATTGTTTAGCACGAAATTTAGCAAGCGTTCGATTCGCATTCTGTTGCTTGAAAATAGTAAACTCAGAATTGTCCATACTGAACCAACCGACTCAACGGATCACCAATTTATGGGATCTATTTATAGAAGTATAACAAGTAATTATTCTTAAACACAATGTGGAAGGTATGATACATAATACCAATTGTTAAATTGCAAACCATTTTAATAACTACATAATTATACCTACGTATTATTAACGAGCAACTTGCCCCTTTATGACTTGATATAAAATCGAGATTTCTTTGTCATATATAAGTTAAATATCAATGTTATGTGTACATACATACACCTAGAGAGACCCGTGGCTTAATAATAACAGTCGAATTTGAAGGTTAAGCAACGCTTGCCAAGGTTGGTCCGTGGATGGGTGACCATCCATTACATACCGAGGCCCGTCCGTGGCTCGGAAAGCACCTTAAGCCGTTGGTCCCCGATGTCATTCGTAGATCTTTGACAGTTGTTACGGGTAGTCAAGAGCCCGAGAGTCTGAGTCTGAGTCTGACGTGTTACCCAGTAAGTGGGTTATGGAGGTGAGAAGGCAGTCGTTCCATCTAAAATACTGTTGTCCAGCTGCATTCGGTTAGACTTGAAGCCGATGCCAACATAGTTGGGGAAAGGTTATTCAGATTTATTGACTTTTTGTGTACACACATATACCGTCCGGAATAAATTATCTAAATGATGGTGAGAACCGCATCAAAATTATCTAAATTATGGTGAGAACCGCAACAAAAGTATCAAAATTATGGTGAGAACCACATCAAAATTATCAAAATTATGGTGAGAACCGCATCAAAAGTATCTAAATTATGGCGAGAACCACATCAAAATTATCAAAATTATGGTGAGAACCGCATCAAAAGTATCAAAATTATGGTGAGAACCGCATCAAAATTCGTTGCGGAGTTAAGAACAACGCGTTCACACAGACAAACATGAAAAGCGACTTTTATTTATAAGACGTAAAGATATAGAAGCCGACTGTATATTGTATAACTGCATAAAACGTATTATTATGTTAAACTGATAGTTTATATGCATCGTTGTAGAATCAGATGATACGAGTACGTGATTGATATGCATTAATTTATAGTCTGCCCTGTTTAACTTTGTCCGTAGCGTAGCAAACCCGGAATGAAGTCCAAATGTACAGAATTACATATTGCGTTTGAAATTTGTAAACAACTAGCGACTAGCCCCTACTTCGCATGCTTTTATTATTTGAAAAAACAACGAGATTTCTTTATCATATACACATAAACCTTCCGGAATATAATATCTATGTGCCAATTTCACCAATGAAACTAAACGCGAACAGCACCTGCCAGTATCCATAACCCACAGAAAATAATGACACTGACATCCCTTAAACCTAGTTTATGTGCTGATCGCGTTCAGTTTCATTTGTGATTACCCTTAATGTTGGTGAAAACCGCATCAACATATGTTGCAGAATTTAGTAGAACAACGTAATCACACAGGCAGACACGAAAAGCGACTTTAATTTGTATTATGTATAGATATACTCGTAGATAGATACATAGAATACCCTGAATATTACATTTATAACTGTAGAAATTATACATTGGGTGACACAATGGGCGGTCTTATCGCTAAAAGCGATCTTTTACAGACAACCTTTGTATGGATTAATGGAATGGAAATAGCAATGTGAGAAGGAGAGATTATACTGAAGGTAGTCAGTGGTGTACCTTTTACAATTATCCTATACATACATAAATTCATTTAAAATATATTTTTCTACGCATATACAGGATTAAATTTAGGTCGTTCTGGAACCGAAATCCATGAACTTTTAGGAGTATGAGGAACAGGGTGTAAAGTTCACTCATTCTCTTGGAAAAGGGAGGATCCTCCGACCAGATGGATGTCGTATCTGGTGGGCAACTGCCCGATGATTGTTATCGGGAAGTTGTATGTATGCTATCTGCGCGGTAAACTCTGCTTGCGCGATGCACGATTGATGCGTTTGTTCGCATGTGGCGGTGTAGATGCCGCCCCATCACTCCCCTCCGAAGACCGGAGGTCGATAGTGGACTAAGTCTTGTATCTTGCGATGCTTGCCAATGCCAGTTGGGTTCCAGTGGATTGGAACCGGGTGTCGCATAGTTCGCGGTGAGTCGGAACTGTCTGCGAAGATGCCCCAGTGAGTCGGGGTGGCTGACTGCTGATGTCGACCAGGAGAGGAATTAAGCACTCTGCTTGTGGACCGGCCGAATGTGCGGTGTGCTGTGCCAAGGTTGCTGATGAGGCTGAAGGTGATGACCAGGTATGTGCTTGCGCTGCATGCTGATGGTCAGGACAACCGTTCAAGCCGTTGTTGCTGGCTGGCTGTGTGACTTGCGGGAGTGATGATGATGACGTCACGCTGAAGTAGTTGCACGAAGGCTGCGCTGACGTTCATACTCGGGTTCAGAAGTGAAGAGGTGATGTTCATCACGTCGGGGTCACCAGTTTAGAGATATGAGGATCACGTCGGGGTCACCAGTTTTAGGAGTATGAGGAACAGGGTGTAAAGTTCACTCATTCTCTTGGAAAAGGGAGGATCCTCCGACCAGATGGATGTCGTATCTGGTGGGCAACTGCCCGATAATTGTTATCGGGAAGTTGTATGTATGCTATCTGCGCGGTAAACTCTGCTTGCGCGATGCAGGATTGATGCGTTTGTTCGCATGTGGCGGTGTAGATGCCGCCACAAACTCGATCATCGAACTCGATCATCGAACTCAAAACGATTGATTTTTAGATTGATTGATTATTTAAAAAAAAAACACGAAATCTCTAATTAATTGTTTTTATATTGTAAATAATTATCAAATTTGGATACCGTTCGCTTGTGCTGCCATTCGACGATACGTTTTAAACACTTACGCATTGATCGAAAGAAATAGTTACTTCGAGTTCTCTTTACTTCACAATAATAATAAAAAAACAATAAATTAGATTTTTCGTTTTTTTTTGTTACTTTTAAAAAATTATGGTCCCAATCGTTTCGAGTTCGATGATCAAGTTTATGGCTTTCGATTCCAGAACGACCTAAATTTAACTATGTTTATACAATAATAAACACAAAACAAGAGCAAGGAAACTAAATTTTATGATGATGCTTAATTAGAGAGGAAGTGTTTTCTAACCAGAATTTTAAAAGTGGACAGTGATTGAGAACGCCTTATCGACATGGGCAAGGCATTCCATAATCGTACTGCTTGAACTGTAAAAGACTTGTATTAAAAATTGGTGGAATGCATCGCCATCTCAGATTAGACGCCTAGTATTAGCCGTGACAGTGATTAAAGAACACTTAAATTCACGCTGAGGCGATGACGGTGAAAGTTTAAAAAAAAAAATAAGTGTTTACGAGTTCACACGCTGCCAAATTCTAACCAATTACTTTAAAAGCGTCGTCCTAGTTACAAAACACATAGGTGACGAGCTCTTCTAGATACACAGTTATCAAGGAGTTTGTATCCTTAGCTTGGCCTATTGTTAGTAATCCTTCGTGTAACTTGGATAATGGTGCCGTCTGCTTTAAATATGTATTTGGTATTGGAAGTCCAGAAAAGTTTGATAAATTGGTTTCTATTAATATTTTAGCTAGCTTAGTAGCAAGTAGAGTAGTGCATATTTAATTTGAATGATTATCATAAGCGATTGGTGGTCTTGCAAGTGCTATTGCTAAGGATGAGGTCCTGTGATCGATACCCAGGTCAGAAATTCCTAAGTAGCAGCCCGGAGTTTGGATTAGTGTTCGATTGATACCAATAGGCTCACCCCTTATTAAATGGGACTTAATCATAGCTGGCTAAACGTGAGTGTACTGTAGGTATACCCCTGCCTACCCTTTCGTGGATTACAGGCGTCCTCTTATGATAGTATGTTACTATAAGTAGCTCACCTAGAGATATTGTTAAAATCACACTGGTCAATCTGATCAATGATTGATGAGCATCTTGTATGAATTAGGATAATTGCCCACACTATTGTACGACGCGGATGGTCTATGGATTCGTGTGAACCTTACCTCATTGAGAGATAATGTGAGTTGTGTTAAAACTCACATTATCTCTCAATGAGGTAAGGTTCTAACAAGTATCTGAACTTATATACTTTTTAGCTTACTCGTGCCTAAAATAACAATTTGAGCTTCATACACGGCGTGGTATGCACGGAGTTAGAAAATCAAACTAATATTTGTTTGGTTGAACTTTATTTGCTTGTAATTACTGTAAAACAATCGTAGAATCCATATTAGATTTTATTTGTGGTCAATTTGTTTGAAGCGATCTGGTTGGTTGGTGTTCACCGAAGGTAGACGGCGCCGGGAACGGCAGGGTACGCGGAGTACGCGAGCGGGGAGTATGCCGAGTACGGCACTACGCCGGCTGCTGGGTAATAGCCTGCGTAGTCGACTCCGGTGGAGTAGGTTAGCAGCTCCTGGGGCTTGGGGTTCGGCGCCGCAAAAGCCACAGCCAACAGAGCGAAGAGGGCGAACTGTAAACAAAAAGAAAAGAAAATGAGAAAAGTTGAAGAAAAAAAATATATATGAGTCTGTAGCAATTATCCAGAGATGTCTAGGATCAGGGGTAACAAGGGAAAAAAGTGAAAGTCATAATACAAAAGTGAAATTTAATAAAAAAAACATGCGTAACTTATGGTGGTCATTGAACTTTTAGTAGCAATCAAAACTTAAATATAAATTCAATTTTAACAGTGTAGGTAAATGAAATACTTCAAAAAAGATTATATAGAACATCGTGACATCTTGGGGCCTCTCCCGACTTTTACCAAGTATAAAATAAAGCATTATAATAGAGGAAAGTTTAAGCCCGTTAAACTTTAATGGTTTCTCAAATAAAAAGGTGTCTAAGTTTTTTGCTAAATTGAAATTTATTAATGTTTTAAGATTATTTATAAATGACGAAAGAGACACAAGACTTACGAATTTAGCGAACATGTTGATAGAGCGATGCAGTTTACTGATCATACTTAGCTTCGGTAATGTGAAGCTTATATAACAAAAAAATAGCCTTGATCTTTATAATACATGATCTATTTAGTTAGGTTGACAATATGTCACTCTAAGCGAGGGCGCTCGTTGAGGTCGATGATCTGCGGTTCTATAGAATATCCACTTCCTGACTCGTCTTGTAAGGCAACTGTATTGTTAATCCGTACATAACTTTTAACGAATGAAGCTTTGGAAGCGACGACATATTTGTTCCTTTATGTACGCTTGAAGACGAGTCAAGTCTTCAAAGATACACAAATTGAGCCTGCCTAGTATGCTCTAAAAGCAATAAAACTGAAACGATGCATAATTCATTCTCTTATGTTTGTATGTAGTAGCTTTTGTATAAACAAAGGCGTCCTACTTGTTGATGTAGAGCGCGTCCCCTGTACGTTTGTCTGTGCTCATAATTTACATTGATTCCCAACAGAATCATTTGTAAGTATAGGTTTTCCGTTATTGTTTGAGTGTCCAAGGACATGAGCCGCCTATAAATGTTGAGGGAGGAGTTGAATTAAAAACAGTACGAGTGCTAAACTTAAGGCAGTGTATCGGGAGCTACCGGGACTTGTTAACTATATATAACAATAAAAACACTCTCATATTAAAATGTTTGCCAAACTGGTGAGTACAGTTTTTAGTTTTGTAAGATCTAGTTTTAAAGTTTTATGTGTGCCCCTTTTAATTTGGGAAATAATAAACTTGCAGCGATGCCCTACTGTCTACTTTAACCAAAATACTACGATTATACGGAGTAAGCAATATTTTAGATGAGCATTGATAACCGTGGTCACCGTTACCGTGGTTGTTTCCAGACTTATTCATGTATAAAAAAAATTGGGCGTGACACAGTAGTATTGTCAAATAACGCTTACAAACTGTTTCACGCATTGAATTCAAGTATGTATAAATTTCCACTGTTCCATTGATAAAAACATCATGTTTGATTTACATAACAAGATGATGTCACAAGCAGATCATAATACGAGTAACTTTAAGCTCACGACGGATTCCCGAAAAAATACCTAATATCGTTCATCATTCAACGTTGAAGGAAGATAAATGTTACATAATGTATTACTGAGCTTATGTTTTCTTTGATTTGCTTGGTAAACAATATTTTGGTAAGTCAGCCTACAATAAAGTACCCAAAGTGTAATATGTTTTGTGGCAACACATTGATACAATATTATGGATCAAAGATTGTAGACAAATAAATTAATTCTTGTCAATTTGTACATCTTTTTGAGACTGACTGTATCTAAGTTATAGAAAACTAAGGGTTACCTTACATACTCGTATATAACAATCTTTTCGTACCTACCTTTAGTAAAATGTCAACCTATTGCGTCTAAGTCTGCTCCCTATATCAAAAATAGTAGTAAAGATTTAAATAATAATTATTCCATAGGATTTCCACTATACGACTTTCTATCACTCGTCGTAGTATCATCAATCATCATACATACGACCATTGTTTAGAAAGGGGGTTGGTGGTGTGACTCTTAATCAACTTTAGGTTGTGCAATTTCATCCCATATTGCCATAACCGTTCCTCACAGACGATTAATGTTGGCAGTATCTTGCTATTAGCAGACAGGACGCTGCTGCCCAAATACTGCTGCTGTTGCTGCTGAAATACTATTAATTAATCCGCAAAAAAGATCAGGCTAACTTAGCCACACACATTCGTTAAAAGCGTCCGCGTGTGGCCTTAGCCACCTTAGCCTATAGCCGCATATATTAGGTCCACGGACTCAACCAACTTTGTAGATTATGAGCCGCTTTGTTTTGCTGGCTAACTATCCTAACTGCTATTATGGCAACCTGGCTCATGACGTACCGAGTCGTTGACTTCCCTAGTTTGGGTTATCATAAATAATACAGAATGATTAATCATAGAAGTACCGGTGGCTACAATTAGGTACTTATCTGAAGACTAAATAAAATGAAGGTCATCTTTCATAGGTATAGTTTCGTCAACTGGATTTGGCAATAAGATGCGTATCTTTACAAAAAATATCAACCTACGATCAGTATGTTTGTGTTGATTGTAAGAATACATTCGTATAAAACTTATACGCTTGTACAATTTTCGGTGAAGCGATGTTCTTCTTTCAGCTGCTAGGACTCTACATTTCCTTTAGTTGTTCCATGTTCAATCTTCTTATCACGTATTTAAATGACATTGGTTATAAAACTAATCACTTTTCAATTTCCAGATGATCTTGTTCGCCGTGCTAGCGCTCGCTCTTGCGCGGCCGCAGGTGTACTCCGGCTACGGTGGCTACGCGTCGGGCTACCCCGGCTATTATGGCTACTCGGGCTACTCCGGCTACTCCAACCCCGTCGGCTACAGTTCCTACGGCACCTACGGAGCGTCCCCCTACAATTACGGCTACGGCTACTACTGATCCTAAATAATTATCAATACCCCATTTTCTACGCCTAACTATGTGATGTACCTTTATGTTAGTTTCATACAAAATTATTTGTTATAAAAATTGCTTGTTTTATTTGGTCATCCCCAATGGGTAGCCGGGTTTAGGAAACAAGTGTACTGGGAGAGGTTAAGGTATTTGGCACAAAAACTTGTCATATATAGTTTTACGAAATGTGCAAAGCTTGAGAATGTTTCACGGCATCATCAACTGATCTGCATCCAATTAGACACATATTCAAATAACATTAGGGACTGTTTTAAATAACGGGTGTAATAAAATCTATTCTAGATAGATAAGCAAGTCAAGCTGACATAAATAGAGCAAATTATGAATATTAATAAAAGACAGCAACAATGTAACGAATGCCTAAGCCATAGAACCAATAGAGATGCATGCCGCCTAACGCGGATGTCGATCGGCAATGTATATAGAGCATGTACCTACGAGTATATAGATTCATTCATTACACTGAAGATCAAGGACACTTTTTATCTCAGTACAAGACTGCTAATCGGGGCGTGGTCGTTAAGATCTGTATATAAGCCGGGAGCGGCCGGCTAACATTATCACTTGTGACAGCAATCCCAAGTAACTCAACAACCATGTTCTTCAGACTGGTAAGTTATTTAATCACAAATTGTTTTAATAATATTTTCATTTTTATCATCGATTTTACTTAACTATTTCCTATCTTACGCTGACAATCCACCATGTTAGGTAAAATCTAAACATCACGTTATTTTTTCTTTCATCATCCATTAAGGTTCTTTGATAAAAATTGACGCATATTGACCACATTTTTAAGTTATCAAAGGCCAGAAAAGAAAAAACTTTGAAATAAAGTATTCTTATGCATAAGTTGTCTTCAATAGCACTACATTCTGACATGGGAAATTTTTTCTTCAAATAAAGTTATAAAAGGTCGACCAAATTATTTGGAAACGCAATAAATTCGGGTAAACGTTTTAGTATCGTTTGTCTTGTTAGAGAAAGACATCATCGTCGTAACGAGCGGACCGTGTCATTTGCTCACCTATCTCGTTCACTTTCAGGGCTTTTGACCGGTGTCAGTTTTATTATAATAATAGTATTATTGTTTCAATCACGAGGCATGGTCAAAGCTGTCACGGTTTTTATTGGTTCAAAATATGATTGTAGAAAGTGGTAGATAAGTATCAACTTCGTTTACGTAAATGTTAGATTTATTCATTAGGTCAGAACCAAGTATTGAGCACCTTAGTGAAAATACAGCGTTAGCTTAAATTTCTACAGGATACTTCCATGTTTAAACCGACACGAAATGTTAACACAAAGCATGAAACCGATCGGCCACGCTGAGCTCGATTATAATTTCTAACAACAATTAATTACTGATGAACAAAATGTAAATACTTGTTCCAAGTTTGATAGGACTCTTTGTTAAACTGTCATAGTGCTGCATGCTATTTCCACATGTCTTTTCTGTTTTTTATATGATTGTTATTGTGTTTTAAAAATGAAATTGGAAATTGTGTATTTGTGTTGTGACTTTGACTAGAAATGGAATGATCTGCGTTTCTACTAATGTTTAACAGACTTTAAATCTAATTTAGTTCTTAGGATTTACATTTCATTACATTCAGTTGTTGTTGTTTCTGTTTCCAGTTCGCCCTCTTCGCAGTGTTGGCCGTAGCTTTCGCCAACCCCAACCCCAAGCCTGAGCCCCAGGTGTTGGCTTACTCCGCTGGAGCTGCCTACCCCTACGGCTACGCCGGGTACGCCCCCGTCGCCGCGGCGTATGCTCCCTACGCTGCCGCTGCCTATCCCTACGGATACTCTGCATACTACCGTTGATAACCCAACAGAACTACCCACTCTTGCTTGCTCAATGACACCGTAAACCAAATGTTTGATCATTTTTTAATATAAGTTTTTTTCGCAAATGTTATTTGTTTTATTCGATCGTATGTATGCTACCCACGTATGCGCGGCAGCTCCGTAATTTTGACAGCTGTCAATCTGATGACATAATCAACTATTTACTTTTTGTTGAGCCTAACGTACTAATATTATGGTTATAATATAATGGTTGACGTTTTATTTTATGTGGAAAGTAATGATAATGTTTCCATTGTTCTAATGATAGCATAGGTAACATACATTCTTAGCCTTAGACTGATGATACTGCTAAAGAATAATTTCAATATTTGATACATAGTCTCGATATTAGCCTAGGTAAAAACTTAAGCTTTCAACTGTAAAGTCGCCTATGGACCTGCGATGAAAACCAACTACTTAAACATCTCATTTGACTCTGTGTATCAAATTATTGTTCAGTAATCTGATAATAAAGCTGAATATTTACTGTAACCTCCTTCTTTATCAAAATCAAACCCAAGTTACACTGATTATTTACAAAATTATGTTGTAAATACTTTAGTACCGATGTCTGTATTAAAATATTATGCATTGAACATTTGGTTCAATTTAGTCATTGTGTTCCTGCAGGGTTACGTGAGCTCAGTGTCAGCGGCAGATATTTGTTTCCGCCGCTGTCACTCGCGACACACCATGCAATAAGAACACACACTGTAATGTGTTCTTACATAATGTTTTATCACCTAACTAAACTAAACAAACTATATTTTTATTTGGTTTTAACAACATTTTCTTGGTTAGAACTTTTTTTTACAACTGGTACTTATAACTTGTGTTGTTCAATATTTTCGTTAATAGTTCACGTGAAAAAATGTGTGATGTTATTTTAGGTTGAAATCAAGGAAAAAAATCGGCTTTATCAAGCAGTGATCCAACCAACAAGACTAAATACCAAGTCTATTTTCATAATAAAACGTTTTGCCCTCACTTAGTTTATTTATTAACTTTGGGACAACAAACAACAGTGTTTCATTAGGTAAAACTAGGTGAGAAGTTAATAGAAGTAACAAAGACACTACTCATAACGTATAAGTACTAGTTACTAAATAATGTTATCAAAAAAAAACTTATTTTACATAAACCTACATGGGCACTTATGCAAAGTCAGAAGCTAGGTGCACGGTTCCAATTGGTCGTTTCCTTTGAGAAGACCTGGCAAGAATCTCCACGGTTACTCTTTTAAAAATAATTGAATTTTACAATGTTTTCAAATTACATTGCCAGTAAGTATGGGAGGACTGTGTAGGCCTGTCAACATGTACCATATGTTTAAAAAATAGACAATGTTCTTTAAATCTACAAGGTATACAACGTAAAATAATCTAAAAAATAAATTAAAATTCAAACCAATTTTAACCAAATAACATGATTGCCATTTAAACTTTAACAAATCTGAAATAATATGCTATTCACAAAAGCCACTAGTAAATAATTGAATTTGGAATTGTAGTTAAATAATCTCAAATAATGAGAAAATTATGTCAAAGAGGTGTAAAAAACACAATTTCTTTTTACTACGTGTATTTATATTAAGGACATCGCTTTTTATTTTAAAAGTCCTAAGTTTTGCGAACATACAAAATACTTTCTAAGATAAAAGTGAAGGTTGAGTTAGTATATCAATTTCTTTGAATTTGTTTCTAGGAAACTTGCGAGGACTTATTTCATAGGTCGCGCGGATTGTCCTCTTTGGTAAAATGAAAATTGAATCTACTGCCGATCCTTACAGCAGAACGCCATAAGACATAATAATGTGGAAATAAGCAAAGTATACTAACCTAGCTGTGACTATATCGGTCACGAAGTTTTCACGGTAAGATGGTTACAGCATGTCGACTGGTAGCCGGTCGTCAAAAAAACGATCATAGGTTAATTAATTTAGAAAATTCGAACTTCGTCAATAGAGGATAAACCGGCTGTCAACTCAACCAACCAACGGTTACCGATTTCATAATATCATCAATTCTTGGGAGTATTTTGTTTTATAAATATTATTTTACATAATATTTACAGACATAGAACATCACAAAATACTGCTCAGGTCTCTGAGCTACGTCCATCCACACACTGGTACGGTTTATGTCTCCTTTTGATTGACAACTAGTGGACGCATAATCGACGACGAGAATATTTGATCAGACAATAAATACAACATAATTTACTGCACAAAAATAGGCTCATTGTAGCTTAATGATTTATTCATAATTTAAAATTATGATGTGTCTTAGACTTGTTATTGTCAATCAAGTTTATTTGTGTCTTACGATACTCGTATTAAAAGCAGTGTATTTCTTGTAACTTCACTTCTGTTGAACATTTCAATCTAATTGCTTCTAAATTTCACCTAATTTTAATATTTACTTGCTTACAATTCATCACTTATTTTTTTTAATTTTTTTTTTTACATCTACCTCCTACTAATCTTATTAAAAGAACATCTTTTCTTAGAAACAACATTTCAAAGAAAATTATGACCCGCAGTGCCACAATCAGGGAGATGGCAGCAAAATTTAGAGCTACATTGAAGGAGCTTGAGGCTTCTAAAGCTTTGTGCAAACACCTACTCCAGCAGGCTTAGCACGAGCGCCCTAGAGAAGCGTATTGTCGACGGAAGAATAGACAAAAATGGCGTTTCTGTGTAGACAGTAGAAAGTTTTCTACTGTCTACACAGAAACGAAACGCAATTGTACGGTAAAAATGGGTAGTTATACACATCACTAGCAACTAACCCGTTGCTATGGAAAATCACTGTCTATAAAGCAACCTGAGTCTAAGTATGTCCTCGTGCTCGCGAAAAAGAGATTTCGAGGAGCTTAGAAAGCGATTTCTATTCTACAGTAGAGTAGAAACAGAAAACGCCATGCTAAGCCTGCAGGAAAGGGAAGACAGCGATGTAGAAGTGTGAGACATTAATTTAAAGAACACCTCCCTCATGAATGAGTCTCAGCTACAACTACAACATCGTGTGTCAACATTTCAGGAGTGCATTGACACGCACAAACTTTCTTTGAATCGTATAACAGAACTGGAACAGAAATTGTGTGAAGCCCAAAAGGCACTATCTCTCTCAGAGTGTATCAAGGTCAGCGAACAGGTTACTAGCACCAGTAATCTATTTGATAAGTTGGTAGGTAGTAAATCAAAACCAGTGTGTGAGCCAGCTGTAACGATAGACTTGTAGGTAATGATTACCTGCCACTACTAGGTCCTGTTGTTATGAGTCACAATAAATTAAATAAATACATTAAAATCAAGAAATTAATGAAACGGTCACAGAGAGGAATTAAAAAACAAAATCTCTTACAATTAAATTGGGTGCTTATAAAGGAACGTGTTAAAATATATATATATATAGAAAAGTTTAAATATTGGCCCTATTGATTTATATTTGCTAGAATTCTTCCGAGTTTTAATTCAAGCCTAAATCTACTTTTTTCCTAGTTTTGAATTCGAGCCCATAACTAGGAATGTTCTTACTGAAGTTTTCTTTGAGTAAAGACTCAGCTAATACAGATGATGAGGGAAGTGATTTCGTAATCTCAATTGGGATGTTGGTAAAAGTATTTTATAGTGGCAGCAACTTTTTACTTATCTGAAATGGTTTCTCTGATCTCGCTGTTTCCAGTTTCATTGTTAATTACCCGCCAAACAGATTTTATTATTAAAAATACACAAATTTTGTTACTGAATATAAATTTAGCTTGAGCGCAGACTCTTTTGATTATTTTAGAATAATTTCAACGATTTCTGGTGATACAAATTATATAAAATCTCTCTGCTTTTTCTAGTGCCAGCTGTGGCCCTTTCACAAAATTTTGGTTTAGGATTGATTGTAATTTTTTTACAGGACGTGCTTTATTGGATTCTTGGCATACTGTAGAAAATAGCGTACAATAGTTTAATTAGGGTCTTGTAAATCAAAAGTAGCAGTCGAAAGATTGCCATGAACATTATTATTAAACATAATTTTAAACGAGGTCTTATTTCAGTGGTTTTATTTAAGTGAAACTTTTTATCTAAGTCAAATGATACAAGTCGACCAGTAAGGTTGGACCTGACGCCACTAATTAAGGTGTACAACACTCGACACTGGCAACAATGGCTAAGGCCGCTTGCCACAATCATAAAGAAGAAGAATTAAGGTGTAGTCTTTTATTTTATAATTACTAAATACATTGTCTATGCATGAAGCTGAGGTTGCTGTTATTCTAAAATTATGGGACAAGAAAGCACCACGCTGCCTTGCATGTGGAAATTAAAGTTATAACAACATACCTATGTCGATAAAATACTAAATAGAGGTAATCACAAATAAAATGCAAAATATAGGCGGAACGGTAATTTATTGCGCATTAGGTACCAAATGGAACACTACCAATACTTTTAAACTTCCGGGCAGTCACTGCTGTGTTCAGTAGTACTTGTACGCCAGGGGTGCGGGGTACGAGGCAAGAGAAGCCGCGGGGTACGAGGCAAGAGGAGCTGCGGGGTAAGAGCCGAGGTACTGGGCGTTGTACTGCAGGGGTGCAGCTGGCAGGGCCGCATAGCTCAGTGCAGGCGCATACGTGAGCGGAGCCCGGTACCCGGCAGGAGTCAAGATGGCTGCCCCTGGCACAGGCGCGGGCGCCGCGAACGCAACCGCCAGGATGACGAGAGAAGATAACTGAAAATTAAGAATTGCATTAGTGAGTAGGTATTTACAGGAAAAACTAAATATAAGGCGACAAAAGACGATTAAATACTGGTACTTTTACACATCCGCTAAATGGACAGTTTTTTTTATCGATACTCTGTTTTTAAGTATTACCTATTTTCATCAAATAGCTTAGGGTTAATATGCTTAAAGTTTTAATTAGTGGTTATGACTGAGACTATGGAGTACCTCAGTACAATGGTCAATGACCTCAGTAGAGAGACTTCATGGAAGTGTAACATGGGCATTTGATTGACATGACCTTTGTCTTTTCCATGTTCATTTTAAGACCCACTCTTGCGGAAACTCTACTAAGGTCATCGAGCATTGTACTGAGATCCTCCATAGACGACACTCACAGTTGTGCCGAGTGTGTTTACCTAGGACAAACTGTCCAGTTAGGTAGGTCGAAATTCAAGAAAGAGGTGTATCGTCTAATCTGACTCGGGTGGGCAGCGGTCGGGAAGCTACGAAATATATTCTCGACCCCCATACCGCAGTGTCTCAAGATAGAAGAAACATTTATTCAGTGCACACAAAAAACGCCGCACAACACACAAGAACATGATAGAATGATAAAAAGTTACAATAATAAACACAAACAGGGTACCAATATACAGAAGAAAAAAATACAAACCCAAAGAAATAAAGTGACACAATTACATCCTTCAATTTAGACAACGAGCACAGTGCGGTGTGCGTCCCAAGGTTGCACCAAATATGACGCCAGCTGAGCATGTGTCAGGCAAGTATACCTGATGCATATATTCTGCTGGATCCCTGCAGTGCAATAAGGACGTCGAGACGAAAGTCTTTAACCATTGCGTGTTGCCACTGAAACGTGGTCGCTCACAATAGGCCTCATTAGCAGGCTCAAAGTCACCCAAAGGGCAATAAAGGCTTGTTACGGCCGCTGGATGCTGGAAGCACAGAACCGGTCAAACAGTTGGTGCTTGTCCAGCAGTGAAAGTATTTGGGCTGAATGATGATCAAGTTTATTTATTTATTTATTTAAACTTTTCGAACCCAAAGAGGTACAAAGGCGGACTTAATGCCTTAGGCATTCTCTACCAGTCAACCAATGGTGGTGAAGAGATTAGATGGCCGGTGCTTTAATTGAAGGGAACGATGATGGAAGAAAAATAACTTAAAAAAAAAAGATAACTTGTGATGTGTGATGTAAAATAGGTATTGTAAGTTTAAATTCTGTTTCGATTTTTTATTAAAAATTTACCTTCATAATTCATTTAGATTTAAATATTTAATCGTTAATCGACTTTTGTCGCTGACTGCACCTCCTCAGGTATCACCATAAAGTTCTTATGTTATTACGAAACTTAACCGTTACTGACACTTGATGATTAGGCAACAGTCAGCAGCTAAGAACTGTCACCATTAGAAACCACCCCATGTAAGACCTACTGGTTGAAATGAACAACTAACAATGGATAACTAATGTATTTAAAGAAGCAATTGGCTTTAATAAAACAAATGCAGTGTTTAAGTTGGCTATCTATACCGAGAACTGCTTAGAGAGGGAGCTATGATTTTGTGGCAGCATGTATGGCAACCAGAGGTTTTGTAAACACGGCTATTATTAATGCGCTTTTGTTGTAAACTAGCTGTTGCCTGCGACTCGACTTCGCCTACGTACCTATATTTTGTATTCCTTCATTACTAAGACTGCGCTGTCCGTCCGTCTGTCTGACAGCGGGCTGTATCTCATGAATCGTAATAGGTAGACACTTGAAATTTTCACAGAGTGTGTATTTCTATGATCAAATAATAAAAATAAAATAGAGTTAGGGTAGATATTAGGGTCTCCAAAGAAGAAACCGGTGAACAAACATTATGCCGGAAAAAAAAACATGTTGTACTTATTACATACGTCCATATTCTACAGGGCCTAGGTTACGTTTCTGATAAATTATATGAAGCGCGACGTGACTGCGCGACGCGAATTTTGTAGAACGATTGCTTAAATGAGTTGCTTGACATTCGGATCAGTAGTATAACAGGTAATAAAGGCAACAGAAATAAAAAAACAGAGTTACTTTCGTACATAAAATATTAGTATGCATAAATATTACGTACTTACCTTTATGCATAACGAGAAAACATATTATTTCAAAGAAACATTACCTATGCACTGAAAAATCATTCAGTCAATCATTCAGTGATTCCTTTGTTGATGGATCTTAGAGAGATTTTAATTCCATATTGAAGTTTACAATCAGTGAGCAACACAACATATTACGAACAAGTTACTGCGTTCCGTAAACTTTTTATTTTAACTAAGCTAAAAGTATGTAGAGCTAAACCAAATAACACATAGTTTGCAGCTTTACGCTTTGCTTTATGTAACACATAGCATCTGAACAAAATCTTTAGATACATTATTGTCACTCATACTTTTCAATCGAAACCGTTAACTGAGATTCAAGTTAATGTCCCTATTCTTTAAAAACACATTTGATCGGAAAAATAATCCCACAGGATCTTTATTTATAACTTAAATAAGTTAAATAGTCGTAGTCTTACCAGTTTGTACATGTTGCTGGGTGTGGCTCGTTCACAGGGGTGAATGATGCCCTACGAAGGGCCGAAAGCATTTTTATACTCGCGTACTTTGCAACCTGCAATTTCAATAGCATTGACATTTACATTCACAGGACGACTTTATGCATAGGGTGTTAATTTTAGAACGGAGACAAATAATATTTTTTTTACAGAGCGCGAAGTTGCAATCGAATTTTTTAAAGGTCAAACCTTTTTTTTTATTGTCAGTAATTGAGTATTGGGTACATACTTATTCGTATGAGAATTTATTATTACTCTTGTCTAAATGTCACACAGAAGCTTTGAGCTAGTTAGTCGTAATTGATGGCATATTTACCATGGTAAGATCAATAGTATGCAGATAGTAATTATGATAGTATCGACCTAGATGACCAGGAAGTTGGCAATTACAATATAAACTACTAGGTCTAGTTTTATTTAAACAAATATTAATTTACAAAATACACTGTCGTGTAACTAAAAAGGGCTTTATTAGAAAGTTAGTAAAATTGAGGCGTGCTGTTGAAGTATTTTTGTAAATGTTTAGATAGACATTTTGTCTGACAGATGGCTCTTTTGCCTTTTAATAATGTAAAAAAGATTAACGGTAAATCACCAATTTGCACCTTTGATTACCAAGAGGGGTGAATTAAAAAAATATGTCGAAAACGGGCTATCTACACATCTAATCCTTACAATCATAAATTAAAATGTATTCTGAATATTTTTCCATTCAAGTTTGATAGGTCTCTTTGTTAACCTGTCTCAGCACTGCATGCAATTTCCGCATGTAATTTCTGATTTTAAATGATCTACATTTCTCCCAATGTTTTACAAACTTTTAATCTCATATAGTTCTTAGGTTTTATATTTAATTACATTCAGTTGTTGTCCATGTGATTTATCAGGTTGGATTTCTGTTTCCAGTTCGCCCTCTTCGCCGTGTTGGCCGTGGCTTTCGCCAACCCCAGGTGTTGGCTTACTCCGCTGGAGCTGCCTACCCCTACGGCTACGCCGGGTACGCCCCCGTCGCGGCGGCGTATGCTCCCTACGCTGCCGCTGCCTATCCTACGGCTACTCAGCATACTACCGTTGATAACCCAACAGAACTACCCACTCTTGCTTGCTTGCTTTCTCAATGACACCGACTACCAAATGTTTGATCATGTTTCAATATAAGTTTTTTTGTTTTATTCGATCCTATGTAATACTCACGTATTAGCGCTCACATGCGCGGAAGCTCAGAAATGTTAACAGCTATCAATTTGATGGATAACCAATTACTTTTTTTTTGAGCCTAATCTTTATCTATATCTTTACAAGCGAAAAATATTATGGTTGACGTTATGTTTTTATGTAGGGAGTTATGATGATGTTTCTATTGTTTTAATGATAGTTTAAGTAACTACATACATTTTTAGCCTTGGACTGATGATACTGTTAAAGAATAGTTTCAATATTTGATATATGTATTCTCGATATTAGCCTAGGTAAAAACCTAAACTTTCAACTGTAAAGTCGCCTATGGGCCTTCGATGAAAAACAACCACTTAAACATCTCATTTGATAATACAGCTGAATATTTACTGTAACCTCCTTCTTTATCAAAATCAAACCCAAGTTTGGCTGATTTTTTACAAAACTGTTTTGTAAATAACATAATACCGATGTCTGTATTAAAATATTATGCATTGAACACTTGGTTCAATATAATAATTGTGTTCCTGCAGGGTTAAATAGACACAAAATTTTTCGATACGTTGTATTTAACCTTTATTTTCTTAATATAGCTTATGGTTAATATGCTTTAACTTTTAATTAGTGGTTATGGCTGAGACCATTGAGTACCTCAGTACAACGCGAGATGACCTAAGTAGAGTTTCCGAAAGAGTGGGTCTTATAATGAACATAAAATAAAAAGGCCATGTCAATCAAATACCCATGTTACACCCACTCTCATGAAGATTGGTAACGTTACAGTCCACTCTTTTGTAACCCGCGAGAATGGTAATGTTAAATCCGTTTGTTTAAATTGCAATGAGCCGGATCATGCACAAATTTATTATTGTCCAGCGTTTAAAGCGATAAACGCTAAATCTCGTTTAGAATGTATAAAAACTAAACGAGGGTGTGTAAACTGTCTTAGTGTTACACATACCGCCTCGCAATGTAAATCTACATATCTGTGTAAGATTTGCAATAAACAGCATCATTCCCTTTTACATTTAGATAAAAATAATGGTCATTCAGTAAGTTATACCGACTCGCAGCCTTCTAGCTCTTCAAGTAATGTTGTTGTGCCGTCTAAAACGAACATTTCCGAATGCGTGATAGCTCCAGTGAGCGCGGCTGCGTCTAAATTCAATGACAATACGAGTAATACGCCATGTGCTTTGAATTCATCATGCGGAGTTGTTCTTTTATCCACCGCTCAAGTTTACGTAAATAATAATAACAGCCAACACGTGTTAGTTAGGTGTTTGATTGATAACGCTTCACACTGTTAACTGTAAAGCGGTTCCCGTTAATTTACCTATAAATACTGAACCCTGTGTGAATCTGTGAGGTTAGTGTTATTGTGAATATTTTATTTGAAAGATTCGTAAAATACTGGCTAATTATAAATTTTACTATCGAATGAAGAAATTTGTATGGGAGGTCGTTTAACGTAATTTTTATATTGTGACGTACTTTCCTGAGAATGAGTCTGCGTCGCTAACTAACTTGCCACGCTCACGCGCACGCGACAAGAGACCTCGACTTTTCTACACGGGTATAAACACTGTCGAAAGATGTTAAAGTATTGTTATCTATTTTATATTTGGTGTCTAGTTTAAGGTTTAAAATGTTTATTTGGTCCAAATTGGAACTGAATTCCTGCCTGATTGTAATCAAAATTTTCGTGTCTGCCATACATGTTTCCGTGGATCGAAGTGTACCCGAAGTAGAAACATTTTTATAAACATCATAAAGAGACGTTCAGCGTTCATAAATTGCCTGATTTTTGGCTTCAAATAATCTTATTTTAATTTCGTTATCTTCCATTTTTATAAAGTACCTACCTAAAGTGAACGATCAAGATGGCGGATAGACTTAGCAAAAAACAAAAGATGCGTTGGTTCCGCGATGATATCGCGAACTATAATGTTTAGTAAATGAGATTTATAAGTAAATCAGAAATGACTCACGCCTGAGATACCTACTTATGCGGAAATCTATGTAATTCAGTAATATGATAAAATATTTTCGTATAGTACGAAACACAGATAGGTATGGAATTAGCGGGAGCAGTGTACCGCGTAGAACATGCTAGGTGGACAATATTATTTTATGATATTTAACGATGCTTTTATATATAAGTAGTCATGTTGAGGCATTATTAATAGTTTTTGGTATGATTTTGTAATAAAAAACAAAAAAAAATATGTAAAAACAGAAAAAAATACAAATACCTACTGTACAAACTACCTTAACCTAAACCTAATCATCAGAATCATCATCAAAATCTTCTGGTGAATCGTCATCATTTTGTGGTAATGTGCGACAATATGATGACGTTTCCGGTCTTGATGCTACTATGGTCGGGCTTACGATTAACTTTAATACTTCTGCACATATTTTTTCCGGCTTTTTTCGGGGAATCTCACGAAGGCCATTGATCAAAGGGTCAGATGTTATTATTAACATGGACAAGTCTCTATTCGTGGCAACAGGTGAGCACTTGCGGGTGTTGTACTCCCTAAATCTGCGGCAATCTTTGTTACGTGCTTCTTGAGCCTCTTCGGAAAGTTGCCCAATTGGAAGCAATGCCGCTTTGATGACCTTAGTACTGTGTACTAATATTTTATGTACAGTAGCAGGCATATAGTACCACGAATAGAGACTAAGGTAATGTCTTCTAGTTTCAAGACAAAATTTATTAAATTCAACTAAGTTTATCTCGAACCCAGAAGATAATGTCCTCAAAATAACATCGAATTGTTTGATAATAGTAACATCCAATCCTGTGATTTGAGCGCTCATCTCAGCATTCTTAAAAAAGCGACGGGCTGTGTTTCCATCATTGGAAGAACCAAATTCTGGCTTTGGTTTATCTACAATGAGTCCCATCTCGTTCTTGAATATCAACTTGATTTCTTCGGAACGAATCTTGATATCAGCTTTGTCTTCGTCGCTTCTAGCCTGCCATTTCTTAATATTCAATTTATAGCTGATATGTAAAAGGCATTCAAAGCAACGAATCCAAGCATGAAGTGTAGATAAACCAAAGCCAAAATGTTCCTGATAAATTTCGCGGGGTCATCGTTCATCGTCTTGGGGGTGGCACCATAGATGAAACACTTTTGAGATGAACGAGTTTCCGTTTAGGCGTTACATACCTTTCCGTCTATCATTGTCTGAAGAAGTTCGTGTTTCACAGAGATTTGAGAATCACCAAAGTTGATAAGTGTTGGAAGAAGAGCATTAATTTCTTCTAACAATCTATTTGTCTCCGCTAACGTGAAGTCACTCGTTTCCTTAGCAAATATAAATTTGATGGGGCGACAATACATAGTTGATGAAGGCCGAGGATTTTGCCAAATAATTTTAGACCCATCATATAACTTAAGGGGAACGAAAGAAAATACGAAAAGAAATTCGTCCGTATCTTCAGTGTTCTCAAATTTCTGTTTGTATGTGCTGTGCCCAGAACTTCCATCACATCCCCATTTACTAACAAGTGTAAACGTTGGACTTGTTGGGAGGACACTACTGATAACTTCATTCTGTGCTATTACTAGACGTTCCGCTGTTTTATTTAATAAGGCTTGCAAATTTATTTCAGCACGAGTTTCTGTTATAGAAATGTGATCCTCTGCAGGGTAATAGGCCTTTTTAGATTTTACTACAATAAAATATGACGGAAACACATTATGTCTTGCTATTATGGACCACTTCCTAGTTTGTTTGTAAGCATGTGTTGTTGACTTAGAATCTATATAGTGTGCTAAGGCTTCGTCACTACTTAACTGCCTAGGATTAACGGAACTGGTATTTTCTTTTGACTTAATAATATTATCTGGCCTTTCACTAATGTCTCTAATCACATGGGCAACTTTTCTTTGCCCTGCTGAACGCATAGCAATTTCGGCAGCAGTCACTAATTCACTGGCACTTCGAGATTCTACGAGATCCACGACTCGACGTTTCTTCGTCTTAAACGACGATTCCTCGAAATCTTTGCGAGGTCTTCCTGCAGATGTCACAACCTCACTCGATGTTGAAGGTTGTGGGGCTAAAGAACTCACAGTAAACTGTAAGTCTCCTTCATCCAGCCAAGTCTTATTTCTAATTTAAAAAACGCTCCTTCGATTTTCCCGAAGCCAACCATTTGGCTTCAGTCTTAGTAGAAAAGTTGGATATTTTCAACTTTATTTCTCTTTGGCTGCTTTCAGTAATGTCACCAAAGTGAAATTTTGAAGAAAGATAGTCATAAATACACGATCTTTTATCATTCTTCGTGTGTTTCAACCACTCTTCAAAAAATGCTACCCTTGAAATAGAGTAAACGTGTTCTGAAAAAAAATATGTTGTACTGAAGTGTGCTGAACAATATGTGTATTTTTACAAACTACACAGTTATACCTACAATATATCTAAAAATTAGCCCGAATAGAGGCGAATCAATGTATTTCCTGAACGTTCAAAGTTTTGTTTATGAAAAAAAATACGCAAAAATTTATGCATTAAGTTAAAAAAATGCTAAAAATTCATTTTAATAGATTCTGATAAAAATAATATATTAAATAATAGTACATACCCTCAGTATTAATATCCATCACAAAAAACTTTCACAATATCACTATAAACCACTATGAGATGTGCACAAAAGTGTCGCTAAATTGCAACTGATTGACCGGAACGCTTGCATTAAACACATTACCTGACTTCTGAACTCTATGACTCATCAGTTAAGCATTTGAAAAACAACTTTTTCTCGGAATTTGGAGTTTGGGGGTGTTGTTTGTGTTATGCAATTAAGATTTCCTGGAAATGAAAACTTGAATTTTGTCCACCTAGCATGTTCTAGGCGAAATACTGTGGAGCGGTGAGACTAGATATAAGACCTAAAGCGGTACCAAACATTTTAGGTGTATGATTTAATTTTAGGATATAGACCCATAGAAAATGCGGTTATTAACACACTGAATATCGGTTTAGGTAATTCATAGCGAATCCGGCCGAAGGCGAACCAAAATGGTGGGTTGTTTAATTTTATTTAGTGTTAATGGTTATTGAGGCGGTTGTAGGTATCTATCACGGACTCATTGGAAACTGATTTAACGGTAAAAGGCGAGCATTCAACGAGTCCCCGGGTCCCGCGTGTATTCACAGGCCGACACTTTCTTATGCACGAGATCTCGGCACAGCACTCACGCTAAATGTTCACTCGATTTGCAGCATTATATAAAATCGAATTAGGAGATTCAGAGGTGCGCGCGATCGATAAAAGTTTTCCTTGTATAGTTTCACTGGAGTCTGGAGGCGAAGTGACGCCATTTTGGAAGCACCATCATTTTGGGAAAAAGGAAACGCGCTAAATGCTCGTCATTAAAACATAATATTTTATATTATGTTTTCGGCGTCAACAACCCCCATAATTCGCTAAGATTTAAAAAATTAATCGTTAATCGACTTTTGTCGCTGACTGCACCTCTTCAGGTATCACTATAAAGTTATTTTGTTATTACGAAACTTAACCGTGACTGACACTTGATGATTAGGCAACAGTCAGCAGCTAAGAACTGTTACCATTAGAAACCACCCCATTCTGTCACTCGTTCTAGTATCATCAATCATCATACATAGGACCATTGTTTAAAAAGGGGGTTGGTGTTGTGTCTACCAATTAACTTTAGTTAGTTCAATTTCATCCCATATTGCCATTAACCAGGCTTCAGAGACGATTGATGTTATCAGTATCTTGCTATTAGCAGACAGGGCGCTGCTGCCCACTCTGACTAAATCCCTAAGTCAACGTTTACGATGTTTCGAGCATTTTTAATTTATTGGTACTAAAGAAACTCCAAATTATAGGATGTATTGTGAGGTCGTATCTATTGTAATAAATACCCTTTAATGAAACAGAAAATGGAAGCAGCATAGTCGTTTTAGTGTCATTATTACATTAAATTATATTTATTAATCCCCACAAAAGATTAGGCGAACTTGACCTGAGCCTAAAGCCGCGTATATCGGGTTCTCGGATTCAGCCAACTTTGTACATTAAGACCCACTTTTTTGCTGGCTAACTTTCCCAATTGCTATTATGGTAACCTGGCTCATGACGTACCGAGTCGTTGACTTCCCTAGTTTGGGTTATAATAAATACTACAGAATGATTACTCATAGAAGTACCAGTAGCTACAATTAGGTGCTTTACTGAAGACTAAATAAACTGAAGGTCATCTTTCATGGGTATAGTTTCGTCAACAGGATTTAGCAATAATATGTGTATCTGTATAAAAATAACAAACTACGATCAATAAGTTTGTGTTCAGCATAAGTAATACATTCGTACAAAACTTATAGACTACTTGTACATAAAGTCAAAGCATTTATTTCAAATAGGCACTAAAGGCACTTTTGAACGTCAAAACAGACGAACTATTCAATTTCTCCGCACTACGAGTCTAAGTAGCCTTCTTTGTTAATGTGATCCACTATTTTTGTTTATTTTGAAGAATGTGTTTTAAAACCTTCTGAATTTCTATGACACGGTTTCTTTCCATGGACCATATCTATTTTTTCGTCCTGCCTTTTATCACTACATGATATGATTAAATCAATCAGCAAAACAAACATAATAAACGTTCTAAACAAACTGTTCAATTAATATATCTGACATACCTACTGACATTTTACATAGTATATATGGCCATATATACAAATATTTTAGGCCTTAAATTTTGCTTAAATTACGATACTAGACCTCTGAGAGCTTCATTCAATAAATATTCAGGACCGAAATAATAACTCTGATTTCCTAAACAATTGAGCTCTTATGGTATATTTTAACATTTTGAATCTTGTGAAGATCCAAATGAAGTAAATAAAATCGATAACAGGTGCATAGACAATACACATCTCTGCTTGAGGCTCGATCTGAGTCTTGATTCAGCTGAGTATAGATTGATTACCGTTCTTGAATAAGCCCGATGCTCAAGTCTGATTCTATTAAACAGTGATCCACGGTGACGAGGAAAGTTCTGTAATACGGACCATAGTGTTGCATTCTGACCAAAAGTTGAGGCTGAGGCCCTTTTAGCCTATGCTATCTTTTAGCTTATACTACGTTTCACGCTAATCATAATATTTTAAACAACATTCATGGTGCAAACGTGGCTTAAAGTTTATACACAAACTAAAATTATTATGGCAGAAAACAAAAAACCACAAACTGTGGCAGTTTATCTCAAACTCAAACTCAAAGCATTTATTTCAAATAAACCCATTACAGGCACTTTTGAATTGTCAAGCGGTCGGTCAGTCAGAAATATGAAGCTAGTTGCCCATTCCAAAGCGAAGTAGGTACCTATGGAGAAGAACGGGCAAGAAACTCCATGGACTACAACTTTCGGGGAAGCGATGTGCTTCTTTCAGCTGCTAGTACTCTACATTTTCTTTAGTTGTTTCATGTGTAATCTTCTAACGTATTTTAATGACATTGGTTAGACAATTAATCACCTTTCTATTTCCAGATGAGCTTGTTCGCCGTGCTGGACCTGGCTCTTGCGCGGGCTCAGCTATACTCCCGCTACGGTGGCTACGCGTCGGGCTACCCTGGCTACTAAGGCTAATGGGGCTACTCCGGCTACTCCAACCCCGCCGGCTATAGCGCCTACGGCACCTACGGAGCCTACCCCTACAGTTACGGCTATGGCTACTACTGAACCCTAAACAGTTATGAATACCCCAACTTTTACGCCTAACTATGTGATGTACCTTTATGTTAATTTATTTTTTATTTTTTTTCAAATTAATTGGTTTTATTTGAGCACTGTGTTTCTTGCTCTCTTCTCCAATGGGTAGCCGGGTTTAGGAAGCAAGTATACTGGGAGAAGGGTAAGGTTTTTCATTCAAAAACCTGTCTTATATCGTTTTATAAAGTGTGCAAAATTAGAGAATGTTTCACGGCAACAACAATTGATCTGCATCTAATTAGACACATATTCAAATAACATTAGGGACTGTTTTAAATAGCAGGTGTTAGAAAATCTATTCTACATGGTTTAGCAAGTTCAAGCTCACATACCTACAGCATTTATGATCATTAATAAAAGGCAGCGACAACGTTACGAGTGCCTTAGCGATAGGACCAATAGAGATGCATGCCGCCTAACGCGGATGTCAATTGGGAATGTATATGGAGCATGTAACTACATAGATTCATACATACATTACACTGAAGATCAAGGACACTTTTTATCTAAGTACGACAAAACTGCTAGTCGGTGCGTGGTCGTTTAGATCTGTATATAAGCCGGGACCGGCCGGCTACCATTATCACTTGTGACAGCAATCCCAAGTAACTCAACAACCATGTTCTTCAGACTGGTAAGTTATCTAATCAAAAAACTTGTATTTATAATATTTTAATTTTATCATCGATTTTACTTAACTATTTCCTACCTTACGTTGGCAATCTACCATGTTAGGTAAAATCTGAACACCAAGTTAATTTTTCGTTCATCATCCAATAAGGTTTTCTGCAAAATATTACTCATATTGACCACATTTATAAGTTATCAAAGGCAAGAACCGAAAAAACAAAAACAAAAACAAATTACTCTTAACCATAAGTTGTCTTCAAGATACTACTAAATTCAGACATGGAAAATTTAATCTTCAAATAAAGTTATAAAAGGTCGACCAAGTTATTAGAAAACACAACAATTTTGGTTAAACGTTTAAGTATCGTTTGTCTTGTTAGAGAAAGATATCATAGTTGTAACGAGCGGACCTTGTCATTTGTTCAGCTATTCGTTAAATTTAATTGGTTTTGACCGGTGTCAGTTGTATTATAATAATTTAAGAATAGTTTTATGGTTTCACTTACGGGGAATAGTCAAAGCTGTCACGGTTTTTATTGGTTAAAAATATGATACTAGAAAGTGGTAGATAAGTATCAACTTAGTTTACGTGTATGTAAGATTTGTTATTAGGTCAGAACCAAGTCTTGAGCACCATAATGAGAATACAGCTTTAGCTTCAATTTCTACAGGATACTTCCAAATTTAAACACCGTAACGAAATGTTAACACAAAGCATGAAATCGATCGGCCAGGCTGAGCTCGATTATAATTTCTAACAACACTTATATGTTACTGTTACTGATGCAAATAATGTAAATACTTGTTCTAAGTTTGATAGGACTCTTTGTTAAACTGTCTTAGTACTGCATGAATTTTCATGATTTTTATTGTGTTTTAAAAGTTAAATTGGTAATTGCGTATTTGTGTTGTGACTAGAAATGGAATGATCTACGTTTTTACTAATGTTTAACAAATTTTCATTCCCATTCAGTTGTTGTCCATGTGATTTATCAGGTTGTATTTCTGTTTCCAGTTTGCCCTCTTCGCCGTGTTGGCCGTGGCTTTCGCCAACCCCAACCCCAAGCCTGAGCCCCAGGTGTTGGCTTACTCCGCTGGAGCTGCCTACCCCTACGGCTACGCCGGGTACGCCCCCGTCGCGGCGGCGTATGCTCCCTACGCTGCCGCTACCTATCCCTACGGCTACTCTGCATACTACCGTTGATAACCCACCAGAACTACCTACTCTTGCTTGCTCAATGACACCGACAACCAAATGTTTGATCATGTTTTAATATAAGTTTTATCTCAAATGTTATCTGTTTTATTCGATCCTATGTATGCTGCCCACGTATTAGCGCTCACATGCGCGGAAGCTCTGGAATTTTGACATAACTATTTTTTTATTTTATGCTGAGCCTAATCTACTAATATTATGCTTATAGTATTATGGTTGACGTTTCGTTTTTATGTAGGAAGTAATGATAATGTTTTTATTGTTCTAACGATAGCATACGTTACTACATACATTCTTAGCCTATAATTCTATTAGAACCTATTATTCTATTTCACAATTTAATTCAATTGTGATTTCAATGTACTTTAATCAACATTGCTAGATTTATGTTTTGGTCTCTCTAATTCTAAAATTAATTCCTGTAATTGAGTACTAAAAATGTAAAATTTAAAGATATAGTGCATGTGGTGTTAACCTGTAAATAATTGTTAGACTTAAAAATGTATATCATGTACTTTTAAATGTAATGTAATATGGAAGCATTAGTAGGCTAACCTATTATAAATAAATAAAATAAATAAACCTCGATATTAGCCTAGGTAAAAACCTAAGCTTTCAACTGTAAAGTCACCTATGGACCTTCAATGGAAACCAACTACTTAAACATCTCATTTGACTCTGTGTATCAAATTATGGTTCAGTAATCTGATGATACAGCTGATTATTTACTGTAACCTCCTTCTTTATCAAAATCACACCCAGGTTAGGCTGATTATTTACAAAATTATGTGGTAAATAATATAATGCCGATGTATGTATTAAAATATTATGCATTGAACATTTAGTTCAATATAATAACTGTGTTCCTGCAGGGTTACGTGAGCTCAGTGTCAGCGGCAGATATTTGTTTCCGCCGCTGTCACTCGCGACATACCATGCAATAAGAACACACACTGTAATGTGTTCTTACCTAATGTTTTATCACCTAACTTAACTAACAAAACAACAATTTTTTTACTACATTTTCTCGGTTAGATTTTTTTTACAACTGGTATAACTTGTTTTGTTTTGTTTACATTAAAACATGTGTGATGTTATTTTTGGTTGAAATAATAAATATCGGCGTTATCAAGCCGTGATCCAACCAACAAGACTAAAAAATACCAAGTCGTAAAATAACATAAAGAAACGGTTTGCCCTCATTTAGTTTATTTATTGACTTAGAGACTACAAACAGCAGTGTTTTATTAGGTAAATATAAGTTGCAAGTTAAAAGAAGTTACAAACACACTACTCACAACCTGTATGTACTAGTTACTTAATAATGTTATCAAAATAAAATAAAACAAAATATCTTGGTCCACATAAACCTACATGAGCACTTATGAAACGTCAGAAGCTATAGGTGCACGGTTCAAAATGGTCGTTTCCCCAGCCCGATCACTATGTACGGTAAGCCGATCCCCTGGGAGAAGCAAGCCAAATACCTAGGCGTGATCCTCGATGAAAACCTTACCTTTAAGGCTCATATTAAGGCGGTTCGCGCGCGCGCCTCCTTCGCTCTTAGCAGGCTCCACTTTGTACTGACAGCCCGTAGTAAACTGTCACTTAAATGCAAGCTGCGCATCTAAACCGCAGTCATCCGTCCCATCATGACCTATGCCTGCGTTGTATTTGCGCACGCTCACCCACGTCATCTCCATAAGATGCAGACCCTTCAGAACCGTTTCCTCAGAAAGGTCACGGGTGCCCCCTTCTATGTCCGTAATATAGATCTCCACGTCGACCTTCAAATGCCTACCATAAACCAGTTCATGAAACGCTTATCGAAGTGTTTCTTTGACTGTGGCATTAAACACCCAAACCCCTTGATCTCAGCGGCCGCCCGCTACACTCCCTCCCGCATTAGTAGTATTCGCCGACCAAGGCATACCTTAATCGCCCCCGACGACGCCACTACCCTCCTCCAGGAGAGTAGTAAGGCCACCAGCACCTTACACAAGCGCAAAACCCGATCGCCGTCCTACCGTCCTCGCCGCCGAGGCCCGCCGCGACGCCCAAATCCACGCCCCTCCCGACCCTTGCTCGAGCCAGCCCGCGCCGCTGAGCCTGTAGCTTTAAATTCGTCCCTAAATCACTCAAATTCTGATCCAGCTAGTCCCTTGTTGCCCTCTTCCAGCGACGCCCTGAGCCGAGGTCCGTACCCCACAGGGGGTGCCCTTAGCGTTGTCGCTTAGTTTTTAGTTAGTATTTAAGTTTAAGTCCTGGCTGGAGGCCTTAATTTATTAGGGCAACCACAGGCAAGTCCGTCTAAGCAGACGACAACCTCATAGGTTGACCTGCGAGATGCCATTTATAAAAATAAAAAAAATGGCATGTCAAAAATGAATGGCAGGCATGAATCTCCACGGTTAATCTTATTTTTTTTTTTTACTATTCTATGTTTTCAAATAACATTGCTATTAGGTATGGGAGGACAGTGTAGGCCTGTCAACAAGTACAATATGTTTAAAAATAGACAATAGTCTTTAAATCTACAATCTACAAGGCCTAAAACGTAAAAAAAATAAGAAATGAAAAAAAAACATAATTTGATTGCCATTTTGAACTGTAACAAATCTGAATTAATATGCTGTTCACAAAAGCCACTGGTCTAGCATGATTGTTTCACAGATTTTACTCAATGCTGGTAGCACAGACATAGGTCTTTAATTAGAGGGATCACTCCTACTACTCGATTTGAAAGTTGGTACTGCTATAATATGTTTTATGAAATCAGGAAACGTACCGCTGTCGGAACACTGATTAAATATGCCTGTTAGGGCAGTGGCAGCTGTGTCAATGATATATCCAAGAACCTTAACGGAATTCCCCCGTATGTCTTCAGTGTTTTTTATTTTAAGACCTGAACGTTTTTTTTTATTGTGACAATAGAAATGGGCTCGAACTCTTCCTAGTTTTTAATTCGATCCCATTTCTACTTTGAATTCATTGAATTCTTGGCATACTGTAGAAAAAGGCGTACTGTAGAAATAGTTTAAATTACGGTCTTGTAAATTAAACTAGCTATTGAAAGATTGTCATGAACATTACTATTAAACATTTTCATTTTCTTTTATAAGAGGTCTTACTTCAGTGGTTTTATTTAAGTGTAACTTTTGTCTAAGTAAAATGAAACGAGTTGACAAGTAAGATTAGAACTGACGCCACTAATTAAGGTAGACACTTTTATTTACAATTAGTAAATAAATTGTCTATGCACGAAGCTGAGGTTGCTGTTATTCTAAAAGCATGGGACGAGAAAGCACCATGCTGCCTTGCATGTGGAATTTAAAGTTATAACAACATACCTATGTCGATAAAATACTAAATATAATGAACTACTAATCACAAATAAAATGCAAAATATAGGCGGAACGGTAATTTATTGTGCGTTAGGTACCAAATGGAACACTGCCAATACTTTAAAACTTCCGGCCAGTCACTGCTGTGTTCAAATGATAAATAAATGATAAATGATTTTATTTCTGTAAATAGGTTTGTACAAACACTTTTACACGTCAATCATATTTTAAAAACTAGGTGAGATCGGCATTTCCTATCTGACTACTCTGAGAAGAAACGCCGAAACAAACTCAGAGGTCACAGTCTCTTTTAAAGTCCAGACATAATCTTGGTCAGGTCATGTGAAGACCATGTGGATTGATATCTGAAATGGTCTTTCGAGGAAAGAACCACACAGAATGAGTGGACCTGTCCAGTCAGTGCACGCATTTGTCAGTTGTCATGCAGCTCAACACAGAACTAAAGGAGCTAAACGATTCGACGAACATTACCAAAGAAAGGACATTTGGGTAGGCCGCATAAATTACTCAAACTGCCAGACCATGATTAAAACTAATAATTTAAAAAAAATGCATTAAAAAAAACAACAAATCCACAATGTCTTCACATTCACAATAATTAAAATAGTATAATCCTTTACAAAGTAAATGTCATTGCATATATATAGTGCATCAATGTCAAAGTGTAAATAAAATATGAAAATAATCTTGGTCATATCATATGAGGACTATGTAGACTGGTGTCTGAAATGGTCTTTTGAGGAAAGAACCACACGGATTTGAGTGGACCTGTCCAGTCAGTGCACGCTTTTGTCAATCATCGTGCAGCTCAACTCAGAACTAAGGAGCTCAACGATCCGACGAACAATACAAAAGAAAGGACATTTGGGGAGGCCGCGTAAAGTACTCAAACAGCCAGACCATAATCATTAAAAGAAGAAAAAAAAATGCAATGACCCACATAGTCCGCACATTCACAAAAATTAAAACAATATTATACTTTATAGAGTAAATATATACATGTCATTGTTTAGATAATAAGGTACGTATATAGAAAAAAAAAAAAGATTAAAAGAAAAAAAAAGTAAAAATAGCAAATTACACATCAATTATGTCTGTGTAAACTTATTGGAGCAGCTCAATCCCAAGCCTTCTTGTCCTCAATATAGTCTTTGACAGTATAATAGGCTTTCTGGCATAATTTCCGCTTTATAAAAGCTTTAAATTTAGTAGTACTTGTAATTCAGTAGTACTTGTACGCTAGGGGTGCGGGGTACGAGGCAAGAGAAGCCGCGGGGTACGAGGCAAGAGGAGCCGCGGGGTAAGAGCCGAGGTACTGGGCGTTGTACTGCAGGGGTGCAGCTGGCAGGGCCGCATAGGCCAGCGCAGGCGCATACGTGAGCGGGGTTCGGTACACGGCAGGGGTTAAGATGGCTGCCCCTGGCTCAGGCGCGGGCACCGCGAACGCAACCGCCAGAATGACGAGGAGAGATAACTGGAAATTAAGAATTGCGTTAGTTAGTAGGTTTTTACAGGAATAATGAAAAATGAGGCGACAAAAGACGATTAAATACTCGTACTTTTACACATCCGCAAAATGGACACATTTTTTTTCGATACTCAGCTTTTAAGTATTATTTTCATCAAATAGATTAGGGTGAATATGCTTTAAGTTTTAATTAGTGGTCATGACTAGCATTGTCCTGAGATCCTCCATAGACTACACTCACAGTTGTGCCGAATGTGTTTACCTAGGACAAACTGTCCAGTTAGGTTAGGTTAGGTTAGGTTAGGTCCAAATTCGAGAAAGAGGTGTATCGTCTAATCCGACTCGGCTGGGCAGCGGTCGGGAAGCTACGAAACATATTCTCGTCCCACATACCGCAGTGTCTCAAGATAGATAGGTGAAACATTTATTCAGTGCACACAAAAGACGCCGCACAACACAAAAGAAAATAATAGAATGATAAAAAGTTTCAATAACAAAAACAAACAAGGTGCCAATATACAGAAAAAAAACAAACCCAAAGAAATAAAGTGACACAACTACTTCCTTTAAATTAGACAACGAGCACAGTGCAGTGTGCGTACCAAGGTTGCACCAAATGGGAGGCCAGCTGAGCATGTGTGAGGCAAGTATACCTGATGCTGATATTCAGCTGGATCCCTGCAGTGCAATAAGGACGTCGAGACGAAAGTATTTCACCAGTGCGTGTTGCCACTGAAACGTGGTCGCTCACAATAGGCCTCATTAGAAGGCTCAAAGTCACCCAAAGGGCAATAAAGGCTTGTTAAAGCTGCTGGATGCTGGAAGCACAGAACCGGTCAAACAGGTGGTGCTTCTTGGAGGCCTATGTCCAGCAGTGAAAGTCTTTGGCTGAATGATGATGAAGTTTAAATTCTGTTTCGATTTTTAATTTAATATTTACCTCCATAATTCATTTAGATTTAAAAACTGAATCGTTAATCGACTTTTGTCGCTGACTGCACCTCCTCAGGTATCACCATAATAATAATAATTGAATATTAATAATTAATTTATTTTTCACTTCAAGACACAAACATCAGTGTAGCCCTGGCTCTTGTACTAGGATTACCTGTATTACAAGAGCCCATCCATAAAGGTCTTAAATTAATATTATTACGCCTAACTATGATCACATTCAACCTTTATGTTAGTTAAAAATAAAAAAATAAAAATTGTTCAATAAATTGATTGTTTTATTTGAGCGCTGTGTTTCTTGCTCTCTTCCCCAATGGGTAGCCGGGTTTACGAAGCAAGTATACTGGGAGAAGGGTAAGATTTTTCATACAAAAACTTGTCTTCGTATGTCTATCGTTTTATGAATTGTGCAAAATTAGAGAATGTTTCACGGCAACAACAACTGATCTGCATCTAATTAGACACATATTCAAATAATATTAGGGACTGTTTTAAATAACAGGTGTTAGAAAATTTATTCTACATGGTTTAGCAAGTTCAAGCTCACATACCTACAGCATTTATGATCATTAATAAAAGTGAACAACAACGTTACGAGTGCCTTAGCGATAGGACCAATAGAGATGCATGCCGCCTAACGCGGATGTCGATTGGGTATGTATATGGAGCATGTACCTACATAGATTCATACATTACACTGAAGATCAAGGACACTTTTTATCTAAGTACGACAAAACTGCTAGTCGGGGCGTGGTCGTTTAGATCTGTATATAAGCCGGGAGCGGCCGGCTACCATTATCACTTGCAATCCAAGTAACTCAACAACCATGTTCTTCAGACTGGTAAGTTATCTAATCAAAAAACTTGTATTTATAATATTTTAATGTTATCATCAATTTTACTTAACTATTTCCTAGCTTACGTAGGCAATCTACCATGTTAGGTAAAATCTGAACAACAAGTTAATTTTTCATTCATCATCCAATAAGGTTTTCTGCAAAATATTACTCATATTGACCTCATTTATGAGTAATCAAAGGCAAGAAACGAAAAAACTTAAAAAAAAAGTAATCTTAACCATAAGTTGTCTTCAAGATACTACTAAATTCAGACATGGAAAATTTAATCTTCAAATAAAGTTATAAAAGGTCGACCAAGTTATTAGAAAACACAACAATTTTGGTTAAACGTTTAAGTATCGTTTGTCTTGTTAGAGAAAGATATCATAGTTGTAACGAGCGGACCTTGTCATTTGTTAAGCTATTCGTTAAATTTCAGGGCTTTTGACCGGTGTCAGTTGTATTATAATAATATAAGAATAGTTTTATGGTTTCACTCACGGGGAATAGTCAAAGCTGTCACGGTTTTTATTGGTTCAAAATATGATACTAGAAGGTGGTAGATAAGTATCAACTTCATTTACGTGTATGTAAGATTTGTCATTAGGTCAGAACCAAGTCTTGAGCACCTCAGTGAGAATACAGCTTAAGCTTCAATTTCTACAGGATACTTCCATATATAAACACCGTAACGAAATGTTAACACAAAGCATGAAACCGATCGGCCAGGCTGAGCTCGATTATAATTTCTAACAACACTTATATGTTACTGTTACTGATGAAAATAATGTAAATACTTGTTCTAAGTTTGATAGGACTCTTTGTTAAACTGTCTTAGTACTGCATGAATTTTCATGATTTTGATTGTGTTTTCAAAGTTAAATTGGGAATTGCGTATTTGTGTTGTGACTAGAAATGGAATGATCTATGTTTTTACTTATGTTTAACAAATTTTCATTCCCATTCAGTTGTTGTCCATGTGATTTATCAGGTTGTATTTATGTTTCCAGTTCGCCCTCTTCGCCGTGTTGGCCGTGGCTTTCGCCAACCCCAACCCCAAGCCTGAGCCCCAGGTGTTGGCTTACTCCGCTGGAGCTGCCTACCCCTACGGCTACGCCGGGTACGCCCCCGTCGCCGCGGCGTATGCTCCCTACGCTGCCGCTGCCTATCCCTACGGCTACTCTGCATACTACCGTTGATAACCCAACAGAACTACCTACTCTTGCTTGCTCAATGACACCGACAACCAAATGTTTGATCATGTTTTAATATAAGTTTTATCTCAAATGTTATCTGTTTTATTCGATCCTATGTATGCTGCCCACGTATTAACGCTCACATGCGCGGAAGCTCTGGAATTTTGACATAACTATTTTTTTATTTTATGCTGAGTCTAATCTACTCATATTATGTTTCTAGTATTATGGTTGACGTTTCGTTTCCATGTAGGAAGTAAAAATGATGTTTCTATTGTTCTAATGATAGCTTACGTTACTAAATACATTCTTACTCTTTATTTCTAATAGAACCTATTATTCTATTTCACAATTTAATTCGATTGTGATTTTAATTTAATTTAATCATTGCTAGATTTATGTTTTGGTCTCTTTAATTCTAAAATTAATTCCTGTAATTGCAGTACTAAAAAATTAAAATTTAAAGTTAAAGTGCATGTGGTGTTAACTTGTAAATAATTGTTAGACTTAAAAATGTATATCATGTACTTTTAAATGTAATGTAAAATGGAAGCATTAGTAGGCTAACCTATTATAAATAAATAAAATAAATAAACCTCGATAGTAGCCTAGGTAAAAACCTAAGCTTTCAACTGTAAAGTCGCCTTTGGACCTTCGATGAAAACCAACTACTTAAACATCTCATTTGACACTGTGTATCAAATTATGGTTCAGTAATCTGATGATACAGCTGATTATTTACTGTAACCTCCTTCTTTATCAAAATCACACCCAGGTTAGGCTGATTATTTACAAAATTATGTTGTAAATAATAAAATGCCGATGTCTGTATTAAAATATAATGCATTGAACATTTGGTTCAATATAATAACTGTGTTCCTGCAGGGTTATGTGAGCTCAGTGTCAGCGGCAGATATTTGTTTCCGCCGCTCTCACTCGCGACACACCATGCAATAAGATCACACACTGTAAAATGTTCTTACCTAATGTTTTATCACCTAACTAAACTACACAAACGATTTAATTTTAACAACATTTTCTTTTTTTACAACTGGTACTTGTTTAGTAAGTAAGTTTTTTATTTGTTGAAACATGGTGTACATGATACATTGCATGCAAGTTATTATAGAGGCACAGAAAAGTTCTAACATGTTTAGTCACATATCGTGGTGTACAAATTGTTACTTGTTGTTGCTTGTTTAATTTGTTACTTGTTCTGTTCAATATTTTCGTTTATTGTTTACATAAAAAGTGACATGTTATTTTTGGTTGAAATCAAGGAAAATAATCAAAATCGGCGTTAACAATCTGTGATCCTAACAACAAGTCTAAAAAATACCAAGTCTATTATCATAATTAAACGTTTTGCCCTCACTTAGTTTATTTATTTACTTAGCGACAACAAACAACAGTGTTTTATTAGGTAAATATAAGTGACAAGTTAATAGAAGTTACAACACACTACTCACAACCTATATGTACTAGTTACTTAATAATGTTCTTACATAATGTTTTATCACCTACTAAACTAAACAAGCCACATTTTTTATTTGGTTTTATTAACATTTTCTTGGTTAGAACTTTTTTAACAATTGGTACTTACTTATAACTTGTTTTGTTCAATGTTTTCGTTTATAGTTTACGTAAAAAAAAAATGTGTGACGTTATTTTTGGTTCAAATCAAGGAAAATTATAATTATCGGCTTGATCAAGCCGTGATCCAACCAACAAGACAAAAAAATACAAAGTCTTTAAATATCAAAATAATAATAATAATACTGGCAACACCGAGTCAACAAAACGTCTGAATTTCCAATTTTGCAAAATATTATGAGTAAAACTAATTTTGACCAAATCCTACAATAGTTTTTCAATAGAAACCAAACCTGAAACTTGAAACAAACTTTAAAACCAAAATAAGTGACCATAACACGTAATACCAGAATGTAACAAATTTAATTAAAAACGACACAATCGGAGGTGACATGACAGATGTCACCTCCGATAAAAATAACATGAACAAGAACTGACGAAATTGAAAAATGAGGAAACTATGTTGACGAGATCAGCCGCACGTCGAGCACGCCCACCACCTCCGGACTTATCGCTCAGCTCCGCCTCGCCGCCGCTGGTACCCAGCACTACTGTGAGCGCTGTGACGACACCAGCCGCGGTAGTTGCGTCGAGCTCGAGCGACGAGTATTTCTCCCCGCCCACGACGCCACCACCTGCTCGTCGACGAGGAGGACGCCGGCCGCCGGACGGCTTAGGACCTCGAGGCCCACCGGCCTCTGATAGGGTCCCAGCTCCCGGCGGAAGTGTGCAGCGCATGAGATGGACACGATCCATCAATGAAAACGTCATGCGCTCATACTATGGGGCTACAGAGGGGGGAAACAATCTGACCGCGTACCGTGTTCGGATGCTCTCTCTTTTTCAGGTGCTTGAGCCAGCTGTCAACGTTTCGGCACAACGACTGTCGGATCAGGTGCGGGTCATCCAACGTAATCATATGTTGGATGACACTGTGCTTGATCACATGCGAAGTGAAATGCAGAGTAGCCATGTCATCGCCCCCCCCGTCGCGAATGTTGTGGTACTACCACAGTCCAACACAAATCAAGCTGACGAGGGAAGTGATGATAGGGCTACAAACGTAAATACCCAGTGCAATGAGGAATTGAGGAGTGCTTTGATGTGTGCGATTCGGGAATATCGGTTCATGTCGCCCGAACTTAGACCACGCTTACCTCGTTTGCCCATGCATAACAAAAATAGGGCGCTGGTGGCGCTCCTGGATTCGCAGTTATCAAACTATTTTGATGACTGCGAAGACCTCACCGATACTCATTCGATTCTGTACAGCGCGGCTGTAGCGGCATGTCGTGTAGCTCACGTCAAATTTGCCAATGACTAGAACTACGCGACCGAAACCAACCGTACCAGCTTGGCAGTGCAGAATTGAGCACCGTATTGGTGGGGCCAGAGCGCTCATCGGCAAACTAATCTGCTTCAGGGACGGCAAAACTCGTCCAAGAGTGATGCGCTTTGTGTGGCGGGCGTTCTCAGGGACTGATATTAGCTCTCAGAACTATCTGTCCTGCGTCACAGAGCGCATCGACTTCCTGAAGCAGAAAGTGTATGCATGGGCTAACCGTATTCGTAGGTATAAGCGGCGAGTAGAGCGATACACTCAGAATCGCACCTTCCAGAGCGATGAAAGGTGGGTTTATAGGGGTTGGGAGCGACCGAACCAAAGGGGTGACTGACACGTGCCTGCCAGATGATGATGCCATGTGTTCTTTCTGGCGCAGTATCTGGTCGATGCCTGTCAGTCACACCGAAGGTGACTGGGCTCGGGAAGTCGAGCGAGCCTGCAATCCAATACCAGAAATGGGGGCTGTTACCATCTGCCCCCAAGATGTAGCTCGTGCAATCCGTCCGTTGCCTAACTGGAAGTCCCCAGGGCCGGACGGGCTGCAGAACTTTTGGATTAAATGGTTCACAAGATCGCACGCTCGCTTGGCGGCCCAGTACCTACCAGACAGCTTTGGAGTTTGGTTCGCTACCCCAGTTCCTAACAACAGGAGTTACCCACCTGCTCCTTAAATCAGATAGCACCGCGGAACCCAAAAATTATAGGCCGATCACGTGTTTACCGACGGTCTATAAAGTGCTTACATCCATTTTGAGAGCTAAAATTAACAAAGATTTAGACACCAACTCCATCATGTCTGCCTCTCATAAAGGATGTAGGAACGGGTCCCGCGGTACTAAGGAGCTACTCCTCATTGATATGGCCATTAGCCAACAGGTTCGTCGTTCCCGAAAGGATCTGTCGACATGTTGGATAGATTACAAGAAGGCCTATGACTCGGTGCCACATACGTGGCTCATGAGGGTGCTGGAGTTGTATAAAGTAGATGCAACTCTGCGCACCTTCTTGATGTAATGTATGGGGCGATGGAGGACGGTCCTTCGCTATCCAGGATGTCGGCATATCCTGACGAATAGCGAGCCAATAAGGATCGAGCGAGGCATATTTCAGTGCGATAGTTTGAGCCCGTTTTGGTTCTGCTTAGCCTTGAATCCTCAAAGCACACTGCTGGAGGATTCAGGTCTGGGCTATCGGCTGAGGAGAGGTGGTCAGGTTATATCTCACCTTCTGTACATGGATGATCTAAAACTCTTTGCCCCCAACAATTTGCAACTAATGGAGCTACTGAAAGTAACTGAAACTGTCAATAGCGCCATCAGGATGGAATTTGGTGTGGACAAATGTGCGGTCATGCATGTAAAGCGAGGGGAGATTGTGGAATCAGTGGGAACCCAACTCACATGGACCCGATGTAGATCTTCTAGCGTCCGTAGCCTGGCTGCATTTCGGTGACCTCTTTGGAGAAACCGAAGGTTTTGTCTGTGCAATTATGGACGAAGTTATGATGAAGAACAATTACCGGAGATTTATTGTGAAAGACGGCACGGTTGACATCTGTTGGGCATGTCACCGACCGGGAGAATCAATAAGACACATTATCTCCGGGGTGTTCTCGTCTGGCTAACGAAGAGTACTTGCATAGACACAACCTTGTAGCCAGGATTATCCATCAGCAACTTGCTTTGAAATACAGCCTTGTGGAATCGGAAGTGCCGTACTATATGTACGTGCCCGACCCAGTTCTCGAAAATGGAAATATCACATTATACTGGGATCGATCCATCATCACTGACAGGACTATTGTTGCCAATAAGCCTGATATAGTGGTGGTGGATCGAGTAGAGCGGCGGCACAATGATTGTTGACATAACGGTCCCGCATGACGGTAACATCGTGAAAGCCGAGAAAGATAAAGAAATAAAGTATCTTGATTTGGCTCGCGAGGTTGTCGACATGTGGGATGTGGACTCAGCAATCAATGTGCCGATAGTCGTGACAGCCAATGGCTTAATAGCCAAGAGCCTCGACAAACACCTGAGGAGGCTCTCGTTGGGCAGCTGGATCAAGGGCTTGATTCAGAAAGCGGTACTTCTGGACACGGCTAGCATTGTCACGAGGTTCCTCTCTCTGGAGCCCTGACCGCCGGTAGCTGGGACCCTGTTCCCGATACCGGTGGGATAATATTTTTTATATTTTTAAATGTATTTTTTTTCTTCTTCAGATTTTTGAAAGTATATTAAAAAATTTAATTTATAAGGTTTTATGTGTAATAAAGGAGATAATAGTAAGTTTATTGATCCAAAAATTTATACATAGACACAGGTTGTATAGTAGTATATGCTATGACTTAATCAACTAACAATGGACACAAAGTTTAAACACAAACAATTGTCTATATTACCAAAAACATTAAATTCTGTCTCCTAAACCAGGGGTGGCCTGTATCTTAGGAGACAGTGATTCAACCGAGCTGTACTGTAAGTTAAATGAATGGTGGACGAGTGTCGATGCCAATCTACTATAAAAAAAATGCGAGTTAGCTGAGTAAGTAATTTTAGATTTATTTGAGCATGGATGGATGGATGGATGGATGCAGGAATTTAGAAAGAGTAGGGATATGAATGGGAGAGAGGTGTGTGTGTTCGTGTTTGTGAGTGAAATGTTACTTGTGTTGTATGGGTGTGTGTGTGTAGTGTTATGAGGTGTTTGTTTGTGTAGCGTTTAGTGTTCCAATTAAATATTGATTTGTTAAGCGATGTATGCCAGTAGAGATTCGGTGTTATCGTAGTCCTGTTGTATGAGCCAGTCTGTAATTTTAGATTTGATATTGAATTGAAAAAAATGGTTTAGGTTTGCCCTCATTTAGTTTATTTATTTATTTAGAGACCACAAACAGCAGTATATTATTAGGTAAATATAGGTGAGAGTTAATAAAAGTAACAAACACACTACTCACAACGTATAAGCACTAGTTACTTAATAATGTTATCAAAATCAAAATATTTTACTTCACATAAACCTATATGGGCACTTATGAAACGTCAGAAGCTAGGTGCATGGTTCAAAATGGTCGTTTCCTACGGAGAAGACCAGGCAAGAATCTCCACGGTTAATCTTATAAAAATATTTGAACTGTACAATGTTTTCAAATAACATTTCTATTAGGTATGGGAGGACAGCGTAGGCCTGTCAACAAGTACAATATGTTTAAAAAATAGATAATAGTCTTTAAATCTACAATCTACAAGGCCTAAAACGTAAAATAATCAGAAAAAAAATTAAAAATGAAAATAAAACATAATTTGATTGCCATTTTGAACTGTAACAAATCTGAATTAATATGCTGTTCACAAAAGCCACTAGTAAATAGTTGAAATTAGAATTGTAGGTATTTAATGTCAAATAATGAGAAGATTATGTCAAAGAGATAAGGAGACTTCTCCCAGGATTCCAAAATGTGACTGGTGAGTTTAACTCCCGCGTCAGTCGCCGACCTACCTTACGTGAAACCAAACTGGCGACAATGTAAAATCCCATTTGAGTTAAAATATGACAACATCTGGTTTAGCATGATTGTTTCATAGATTTTACTCAATGCTCGTAGCACATACATAGGTCTATAATTAGAGGGATCTTTCTTACTAGTATCAATAAACATGGTATCAATTAAATAAAGGTGGTGGTGTTGTTATATAAAATAAATCTGCTTTGTCTAATGCCAGCAGTGGCCCATCACCAAATTATGGTTTAATATTGCTTGTAACTTTTTTTACAAGACATGTTTTATTGAATTCTTGGCATACTGTAGAAAATAGCGTACCATAGTTTAAATTATCGTCTTCTAAATCAAAATTAGCTGTTGACAGATTGCTATGAACATTACTATTAAACATTTTCATTTTCTCTTTATAAGAGGTCTTACTTCAGTGGTTTTATTTAAGAGTAACTTTTTATCTAAGTAAAATGAAACAAGTTGACAAGTAAGATTAGGACTGACGCCACAAACTAAGGTAGAGACGATTACTTTACAATTAGTAAATAAATCGTCTATGCATGAAGCTGAGGTTGCTGTTATTCTAAAAGTATGGGACAAGAAAGGGCACCACGCTGCCTTGCATGTGGAATTTAAAGTTATAACAACATACCTTTGTCGATTAAATACTAAATAGAGGTAATCACAAATAAAATGCAAAATATAGGCCGGAACAGTTTTTTTTTTAACGTTGCCCCACACTAGGAATTACGCCTGTATCGTGGGTGCGTTCACAAACATGAACACTCGCATACACAAGACACCCAGACCCGGAACAACTATTTGTAGGTCATAAAAATATTTGTTCCGTGCGGGAATCGAACCCGCGACACGCAGCGCAGAAGCCGATCGCTCAACCACTGCGCCAACCGTGCCGACAATTGCGCATTAGGTATCAAATGGAACTCTCGGGCAGCTTCACTGCTGTGTTCAGTAGTACTTGTACGCTAGGGGTGCGGGGTACGAGGCAAGAGGAGCCGCGGGGTAAGAGCCGAGGTACTGGGCGTTGTACTGCAGGGGTGCAGCTGGTAGGGCTGCATAGCCCGGCGCAGGCGCATACGTGAGCGGGGTCCGGTAGACGGCAGGGGTTAATAATAATAATAATAATAATAAATCATTTAATTCAGGCAACAAAGACCCATAACATAAATACCTTATAGCCTAACATACATAATTATAAAGAAAAAAAAAAAACACAAAAACACTACACTTGCGAGCTTGGTTTTGGTCGTGCTTCCCTGTAACGTCTGTACACAACTCCTGCCGGCCAAAAATCTGAGCTTAGGAAGACAGCCTTCTGCATCGCTGGAACCTGGAGGACGTAGGACTTAAAATTTATAGTCCTGGTTGACTCCAACCGCGTCAGCTTCAGCAACTTCCGTTCCTCGGCATCGATTTGATCTTGGCTCCTCCTAATGATGTACTGGAGGAGCTTATCTCCCGACGTCTGTGGGTCCAACCGGGAAATGTACAGGAGCATGGTGGGCACTGCAGTGCGGACATCCTCACTTGCAGGAGCGGTACCGCGTTTGTTGCGGCTGCGTCGCGAACGACCCCTTTTGCTCTCAACCAGAGTAAAGCCCTCTTTATCCACTTTACTGGTTTTGGCAGCCATCGGTTTCCGCTTCTGTGTCTCAACAACCGCTGCCGCACCAGCAGAGGACAGCTGGGAACTTTGGCAACCGCGTGAAGCCTTCTTCGCGTAGGTTTTCTTACGCGGTTGTGTCTTTGGCGTTGTATTTTTAGCCTGTGACGTAATTGTGTCACAAACAGCTTGCACATCGCGGTCAATGATTTGCGTTTGCGTTGCATCGTCCGTCGCAGATCCAGTTTCGCTGACAGGCGAAATGTGAGCCGCAGCGCCTCGACGCATGTTCACATTCCGCGAAGGTGACGGTGTTGCTGACGCAGCGTTAGTACTGCGTAGCACTGATACTTCTTGCCTTAGCTCAGCAACGGTTCGTTCTGAAGACTCGAGCTTCTTGTTGATGAGTCCGACTTCAGTCTTGAGTGACGTTATATCCTTTAGAAGTTTTGTGACGTCTACATGGTCAAACGTCACTGGCGGCAACTTGTAAAGGTCCCTCGCTACGTACGTTGGAACATCATCCGGCTCCGTTTCTTTGGACACTCGGAAGATGTCCTGCAAGTCCCTCTTGCCACGTATTCTCGTGCTAAGCCTGATGTTGGTCTTGGCGGTCTCGCTAAGCACCTTCTTAGCCTCCAGGATCTCACACTCCTTGTAGCTAGTCACGCAGATTTGCTCCAGTGAGAGCTCATCCATCACATCCAACTTATGATGGCTTAGTTAAGATGGCTGCCCCTGGCTCAGGCGCGGGCGCCGCGAACGCAACCGCCGGAATGACGAGGAAAGATAACTGGAAATTAAGAATTGCATTAGTTAGTAGGTATTTACAGGAAAAACGAAAACTGAGGCGACAAAAGACGATTAAATACTGGTACTTTTACACATCCGCTAAATGGACACAATTTTGTTTCGATACTTTGTTTTTATGTATTATTTTCATCAAATAGCTGTAATTAGTGATCATGACTGAGACTATGGAGGACCTCAGTACAATGCTCGATGATCTCAGTAGAGAGACTTCATGGGAGTGTAACATGGGCATTTGATTGACATGACCTTTGTCTTTTCCATGTTCATTTTAAGACCCACTCTTTCGTAAACTCTACAAAGGTCATCGAACATTGTAATGAGGTCCTCCATAGACCCACTCGCAGTTGTGGACGAGTGTGCTTACCTAGGACAAACTGTCCAGTTAGGTAGGTCCAGCTTCGAGAAAGAGGTGAATTTTCGAATCCGACTCGGCTGGGCAGCGGTCGGGAAGCTACAAAATATATTCTCGTCCCACATTCCGCAGTGTCTCAAGAAGAAAGTCTTTAACCAATGCATGTTGCCACTGAAACGTGGTCGCTCACAATAGGCCTTATAATATAAGAAGGCTCAAAGTCACCCAAAGGGTAATAAAGGCTTGTTAAAGTCGCTGGATGCTGGAAGCATAAAACCGGTCCAAGTGGCGGTGCTTGTTGGAGGCCTATGTCCAGCAGTGAAAGTCTTTGGTCTGAATGATGATGAAATATATATTTAAATATTACAGAATGATTAATCATAGAAGTAGCGCTAGCAACAATTAGGTACTTTTTTGAAGACTAAATAAAGTGAAGATCATCTTTAATGGGTATAGTTTCGCCAGCAGGATTTAGTAATCAGATCTTTACAAAAAATAACAAACTACGATCAATAAGTTTATGTTCAGCATACAAATACATTCGTACAAAACTTATAAGCTTGTACAACTTTCGGGGAAGATATGTTCTTCGTTCAGCTGTTATGACCTATAGAGAAATGAGGAACAGGGTGTAAAGTTCACTCATACTCTTTGGAAAAGGGAGGATCCTCCCAACAGATGGGTAAGATACTTGATACTATGATACTTTAATTAATATGGTGGGCAACTGCCCGACGATTGATTTTGTTTGTTTGTTTGTTTGGCATCTCGCAGGTCAACCTACCCGACGATTGATGTCAGGACGTTGTATATATGCTAGTTGCGCGGTAAACTCTGCTTGCGCGATGCAGGATTTTGCGTGACGTCAGTGTGATGTGTTGTTCCCGCCACAGACCCTACAGTTTCTTTAGTTGTTTCATGTGTAATCTTCTAACGTTTTTAATGACATTGGTTTTCTATTTGAAATTGAATATTTGAAATTAATCACTTTTCTATTTCCAGATGATCTTGTTCGCCGTGCTGGCCCTGGCTCTTGAGCGGCCTCAGCTTTACTCCCGCTACGGCTTCTGAGGCTACTCCGGCTACTCCAACCCCGTCGGCTATAGCGCCTACGGCACCTACGGAGCCTGCCCCTACAGTTACGGCTATGGCTACTACTGAACCCTCAATGGTTATCAATACCCTAACTTTTACGCCTAACTATTTGATGTACCTTTATATTAGTTTCGTGCAAAATAACTTGTTCAAAATCAAAATCAAGTCATTTATTCAAATAAGGCTGAGAATCAGCACTTTTCGAACGTCAAAATTACATAAGACAGTTCCCCAAAACGCCCGCCCTTCACCACTTCCTAGTGCTTTAGCAGCACAGCTGTCTGTTCGGTTAGAAGAACTGGATTCTAAACAATTGTAACTAATTACCAAAACATTAAATTAATTGCCATACGTCAGCTAGCCACGCCAACACAAAAAAAGAAAAAAAAATGAATATAAATATAACTTAATACATAAATAAAAGCCTCCAGGCCTAAAGGGCACATATGCAATACTGGAATTATTATACAAACAAATAGAATAAATAAATGATAAACTAGGACCATCAAAGTAAAATAAATTAACAGAACAATTACTGTTACAATAATAAAACCATAGACAGCAAGACGACCAGTCATCACAAGCAGCACTCGTTCACGAGCATTACGCAATGATCAGCCATTACCCCCCTCGCCATATTTGAGGGAAGGAGGAAACCCGACCCCCGACGTTACCGCAAGTAGTGACATCTAAGGGAGCATGACGAACTTGCTGCCGGTTGCTCAGGCAAGAATCTTCTTGGTCGCTTACTTCATTACTGAAGGTCGTGTCCCTGAAAGGACTTCATAGCTTTATATACGATGTTCTTCCACTTCGCTCAGCTCTCAGCTTCTCTCAGGGCGGTTGTGACAGAGAGTCCCGTAAGGGCGGTTACTTGGTCTGTCCAACGATTAGGTGACCGGCTGCGAGGTCTTTTCCCATTACCACCAACTTTTCAAGGTTATCTGGTTCCCGACGGGCAATGTGACCAAAGTAACCGATAATCCTTTGGTAACAGATCGTAGATAGTCTATATCTTATTCGAAGTTGATCGAGGATAGATTTGTTCGTTCTCTTGGCGGTCCTTGGTATGCGGTGCATTTTTCGCCAACACCACATCTCAAAAGCCTCAATCTTTTTCCGATCTATTGCCCGAATCGTCCCCGACTCTGAGCCGTAAAGGAATATCGAGAAAACCAGTGTCCGGACTAGTCTCATCTTGGTGACATTTGAGACTTTTCTGTCCTGCCAGATATGTGTGAGCTTACTCATCGCAGCTTTGGCCATTTGAGTCATTCTCTTAATCTCTCTTTCGCTTCCTCCCTGGTCAGTAAGTAGCGATCCGAGGTATATAAACTCGCTGACAAATTCTAGATCTGCGAGATCTCCCGTTCTGGGTAGTTGACCGGTTCTGTCGATGAGCATGACTTTTGTCTTCGACTTATTTATTGTGAGTCCAACCAGTCCACTCTCGCATTCTACTCTGCGAACCAGATCAGCTAGCTCCTTCTCTGAAGATGCAAAGAGTGTAGTGTCGTCCGCATATCTCAGGTTGCTGATCTTTACTCCCCCGACAGAGACGCCTCCTTCCCAATCTTCTAAGGCTTTCCTCATTATGTATTCACCATATATGTTAAAGAGAATAGGAGAAAGAATACATCACTGTCTTACCCCCTTCTCTGGCTTGAAAGGGCCTGAGATGACGTCATTAACCCTTACCATGGATACCCCATCCTGGTACAGATTAGTGATCAACGAGACGAGGTGTTGAGGTACGCCCATCTCTTGCAATATGGTCCACAGGCAATCCCATCTGACGCAATCAAACGCCTTAGAGTAATCGATGAAGCACATAAATACCGGCGTGTTGAACTCTCGACTTTTCTCAATTATTTGTCTCACATTCACAATCTGTTCTTTTGTGCCTCGACCTTTCACAAAACCCGCCTGTTCACTGGGTATCTGCCACTGAAGGTACGATTGCAGTCGTCCATTAACTACATAAAGCATTATCTTGCTAGCATGAGATATAAGTACGACTGTCCGGTAGTTCCCGCACGTTCTTGTTGAGCCTTTCTTGTGCAGAGAGATTGATTTGAGCTTATGCAGTGCACCTCGGATTTCAGATTCGAGGATGTTGGGTTCTACGCATAACTTGTCTATAATCGAGGTACTTGGAGCGCGTGCTGCAGGGTCGGCATATAGACTTTCACAGTATGATCTCCATCTTTCTGTAACTTGATCTATCTCGGTCAACAGTCTTCCTTCCTCATTTTCTATGGCCCATGTTCTCGGCTTGAATTCTCGTGTGATACTCTTAATTTTCAGGAAGAGATCTCTTGTCTGAAATTTTTGCGTATGATTTTCTATGTCCTGACAAACTGAATTCAGGTAGTCATTATAGTCCCTGCGATACAGACGTTGAACCTTTGCCGAAATTTCCCGGTAGTCTACAAGTGCAGGTTCAACATTGCCTTTGAGTAGTTCCTTTCGCTCTCTGATGGCCTTCCATGTTTCTTCCGTTATCCATATCTTTCTCGGATCATCGACTGCCTTGCTTTGGCTCTCTTTACGTGATGAAAGGATAAGATTTTTCACTCTATTCCAATTGTCGTCGGTGTTGTTATGACAGTTAATGGCAAAATTGGCAGACTTAGTCTTAAAACACTCACTGAAGGTCTTTAGTTGTCCAGGTTATGGTCTCCTTTGTGTCGGTTGAACCAATCGCTCGCATCTTTTTAGTTTGAGACACATTTCTGCTACTAGGAGTTTATGGTCGCTCCCGCAATCCGCTCCAGGATAAGTTTTAGTGGAGCTTATGCACGATCTCCATCTCTTGTCCACAGCAATGTAGTCTATTTGATTACGTGCTCGGTCTCCTGGCATTATCCACGTATACAGCCTCCTCGGGTGGTTTTGAAAGCAGGTGTTCACAATAGTTAGGGAGTTTTCCGCGCAGAATTGCAGCCATTTCTCGCCCCTGTCATTTCTGGTGCCGAGTCCATATTTGCCGACTACGTCCTTTAGGTGGCCATCTTTCGACGTGTCCCCTACCTTGGCATTAAGGTCCCCTAGCAAAACTGTGATATCTCTTTTAGCCAGACTTTTTAGAGTATCGTCGACTTGGTTGTAAAATGCCTAAGCATCAGATTCTGCCGAGGTGGACGTTGGGGCATATACCACCACTATATTGACACGACATGGTTTTGTGTTGATTCTCAAGGTCAGGATCCGGTCACTTACCGCGTTATATCCAACAACTGATTTGTTGACTTCGGGAGTCACAGACAAAGCCACACCATTCTTACTTTCACTTTCTGGACCTGAACCTCTCATGTGAGTTTCGGTGATCCCCAGTATTTTCAGGTCGTAATGTGCTTGCTCTTTGTCTAAAATCTATTTTTTCCCTGGTTGGAGCATTCCCCGAATACTCCAGGTTCCCAATCTTAACTTTTTGCGAAGCTGCGTACGATTACCAGTTGTTCTTTCACCAGTAACATTCATTTCATTAACACTGTCCGCACTGTGCCTGGTGAGTCACGACAGTGTGGCCAATAGCAAATTTCACACCATGAGACCTGGACTCCACATGGCGCCGGGTGGTAGCCCGATCGCACCCTATCGCTTTCTTTACTTGGTCCACTTTCATAGGATGTCTTGGGAAAATAGTGCAGTGGTTTCCCCTTGCCTTCTGCACCGCAGTGATGTTACATGGGTAGTCAGTTCGTCCTGCTTCCAACGACTAACATCCGGTTGATGAAGATATATGGCCGAACCCCCGTACTCCCGTCTGCTTGTCGACCTATATCTCCAAAGGGGTTGGATACCACAATCTCGGTAATAGGTTACTCGACGTAACAGGGTTCACCACGCGTAGGTGGGAGTGGAGTTGGTGAGGAGAGGCTAAGTGGTTGTTCTTGTTATGCAACCATGTGTTGCGCATCACCCACCCTGGAACACCAGGCAATAATAATATAATCAATTGTCGAGGTCGCTAGCTAACCACATATTGCAATACGGCTCATTAAAAAACATTGTAATGAGTAGATCATGTAAATAAAATCATGTTAAATAAATTGCTTGTTTTATTTGAGCGTTGCGTTTCTTGCTCTCTTCCCCAATGGGTAGCCGGGTTTAGGAAACAAGCATACTGGGAGAAGGGTAAGGTTTTTCCCACAAAAACTTGTCTAATATCGTTATATGGAGTGTGCAAAATTAGACAATGTTTCACGGCAACATCAACTGATCTACTTCTAATAAGAGAGATTTTTAGATAACATTGCAGACTGTTTGAAATAACAGGTGTAATAAAGTCTATTCTACTCTCTTATTCTAGATTAGCAAGTTCAAGCTCATATACCTACAGCATTTAAGATCATTAATAAAAGGCAACAACAACGTAACGAGTGCCTTAGTGATAGGACCAATAGAGATGCATGCCGCCTAACGCGGATGTCGATTGGCAATGTATATGGAGCATGTACCTACACAGATTCATTCATTACACTGAAGATCAAGGACACTTTTTTTATCTAAGTACGACAAAACTGCTAATCAGGGCGTGGTCCATTAGATCTGTATATAAGCCGGGACCGGCCGGCTAACATTATCACTTGTGACAGCAATCCCAAGTAACTCAACAATCATGTTCTTCAGACTGGTAAGTTATCTAATCAAAAAACTTGTATTTATAACATTTTCATTTTTATCATCGATTTTACTTAACTTCTTCCTACCGTACGTTGGCAATCTACCATGTTAGGTTAAATCTGAACATCAAGTAAATTTTTCATTCATCATCCAATAAGGCTTTCTGCAAAAAATTACTCATATTGACCACATTTATAAGTAATCAAAGGCCAGAAAAGAAAAAACTTTAAAAAAAGTAAGTAAGCTTAAGATTATTTCCAAGTTTTTTTTTTTTGTCGTCGCGATAGCACTACATTCAGACATGGAAAATTTTATCTTGAAATAAAGTTATAAAAGGTCGACCAAGTTATTAGGAAACACAATAAATTCGGGTAAATGTTTTAGTATCGTTTGTTTTGTTAGCGATTACTAGCGGATTGTGTCATTTGCTCAGCTATTCGTTCACTTTCAGGGCTTTTGACCGGTGTCAGATTTATTATAATAATTTAAGAATAGTTTTATGGTTTCACTCACGGGGAATTGTCAAAGCTGTCACGGTTTTTATTGGTTCAAAATACGATTCTAGAAAGTGGTAGATAAGTGCCAATGTAATGCATGTGTTTTCTGTTTTTTTTTCATGATTTTTTATTGTGTTTTAAAAGTGAAATTGTAATTTATGTTGTGACTTCGACAAGAAATGGTATGATCTACGTTTCTACCAATGTTTAACAAACTTTCAGTTTCATTTAGTTCTTAGGTTTTATATTTCGTTACATTCCGTTGTTGTCCATGTGATTTATCAGGTTGTATTTCTGTTTCCAGTTCGCCCTCTTCGCTGTGTTGGCCGTGGCTTTCGCCAACCCCAACCCCAAGCCTGAGCCCCAGGTGTTGGCTTACTCCGCTGGAGCTGCCTACCCCTACGGCTACGCCGGGTACGCCCCCGTCGCCGCGGCGTATGCTCCCTACGCTGCCGCTGCCTATCCCTACGGCTACTCTGCATACTACCGTTGATAACCCAACAGAACTACCTTCTCTTGCTTGCTCAATGACACCGACAACCAAATGTTTGATCATGTTTTAATATAAGTTTTTATCTGAAATGTTATCTGTTTTATTCGATCCTATGTATGCTACCCTTGAATTCGCGCTCACATGCGCGGAAGCTCTGGAAGTTTGACATAACCAATTTTTTGTACAAGTAATGTACTTACATTAAGGTTGACGTTTTGTTTTTATGTAGGAAGTAATGCTGTCGTTTCTATTGTTCATATGATAGCATAGGTTACTACATACATTCGTAGCCTATTATTCTATTTCACAATTTAATTCGAATTAAGAAAAGATTTGTTCTCTGTAATTCTAAAATGAATTGCTGTAATTGCAGTGCTAAAAATGTAAAAAATTAAATATATAGTACATGTGGGGTTAGCCTGTAAATAATTGTTACACTTAAAAATGTATATCATGTACTTTTAAATGTAATGTAATGTGGAAGCAATTGTAGGCTAACTTATTATACTAAAATTAATAAAATAAAAATCCGCGATATTAGAATAGGTGAAAACTTAAGCTTTCAACTGTAAATTAGCTTATGAAAGAAAGAAAGAAAAAAAAAAATTTTTGCACGCAGGTCGTAAATTACCAAATACAAATTTTAAAAGAGAACAACAATAGTGTGTGCCTCACGGCTGCGCCAAATATGGACCTTCGATGAAAACCAAATACTTAAACATCTCATTGGATTCTGTGTATCAAATTATCGTTCAGTAATCTGATACTACAGCTGATGATTTATACCTCCTTCTTTATAAAATTCAAACCCAAGTGAGGCTGATTATTTATAAAATTATTTTGTAAATAATATAATACCGATGTCTATATTAAAATATTATGCATTGAATAATTGGTTTAATATAATAATTGTGTTCCTGCAGGGTTACGTGAGCTCAGTGTCACCGGCAGATATTTGTTTCCGCCGCTGTCACACGCGACACAACATCTCATAAGAACACACACTGTAATGTGTTCTTACTTAATGTTTTATCACCTACTAAACTAAACAAGCCACATTTTTTATTTGGTTTTAACAACATTTTCTTGGTTAGAACTTTTTTTAACAACTGGTACTTATAACTTGTTTTGTTCAATATTTTCGTTTAAAGTTTACGTAAAAAAAATGTGTGACGTTATTTTTGATTCAAATCAAGGAAAATAATAAATATCGGCGTGATCAAGCCGTGATCCAACCAACAAGACAAAAAAATACCAAGTCTTTAAATATGATATGTCTTTAAATATGAAACGGTTTGCCCTCATTTAGTTTATTTATTTACTTAGAGACAACAAACAGCAGTATATTATTAGGTAAAAATAGGTGAGAGTTAATAAAAGCAACAAACACACTACTCACAACGTCTAAGCACTAGTTACTTAATAATGTTATCAAAATAAAAAAATCGAAATATCTTATTTTACATAAACCCACATGGGCGCTTATGCAAAGTCAGAAGCTAAGTGCACGAGTCCAATTGGTCGTTTACTATGGAGAAGACCTGGCAAAAATCTTCACGATTACGCTTTTAAAAATATTTGAACTTTACAATGTTATCAAGAAACATTCCTGAAAGGTATGGGAGGACAGTGTAGGCCTGTCAACAAGTACCATGTGTTTAAAAAATAGACCATGGTCTTTAAATCTACAAGGCCTAAAACGTAAAATAATCAGAAAAAAATGAAAATAAAACAAAATTTAAACAATTTAAACATGATTTGAAACTGTAACAAATCTGAATTAATAGCAGCTGTTAACAAAAGCCACTAGTAGATGGTTCAAATTCGAATTGTCGGTATTTAATGTCAAATAATGAGAACATTATGTAAAAGAGGTATGGGGACTTCTTCCAGGATTCCAAAATGTGACTGATGAGTTTAACTGTCTAGTTTTGAATTCTAGCCCATAACTAGGAATGTTTTAATGAAAGTTTTCTTTGAGTAAAGACTCAGCTAATACAGATGATGAGGGAAGAGATTTCGTAACCTCAACTGGGATGTTGGTAAAGATATTTTTAGTGGCAGCCACTTTTGGCTTATGTGAAATGGTTTCTCTATAATTTTTTAGAGACAATTCATTCCGATCTCGCTGTTTTGTGTTTCCAGTTTCTTTGTTTATTACCCGCCAAACAGCTTTTATTTTATTATTAGAATTATAAGTTTGTTACATATCACTTTAGATTTAGAATTTTGATTATTTTCTCAATCATTTCTTACGTACTCTATGAAGGGTTTGATCAGACGTCAATGGCTCATCACCAAATTATGGTTTAGGATAGATTCTAACTTTTTTTTATAGGACATGCTTTATTGAATTCTTGGCATACTGTAGAAAAAAGCGTACCATAGTTGAAATTAGGGTCTTGTAAATTAAAGCCATCTGTTTTTGAAAGATTGCTATGAATATTTTATTAAACATTTTCTTTTTATAAGAGGTCTTACTTCAGTGGTTTTATTTAAGTGTTACTTTTTATTTAAGCAAAATGAAACAAGTTGACAAGTAAGATTAGAACTGACGCCACTAATTAAGGTGGTGTCTTTTATTTTACAATTAGTAAATACGTTGTCTATGCATGAAGCTGAGGTTGCTGTTATTCTAAAAGTATGGGACAAGAAAGGGCACCACGCTGCCTTGCATGTGGAATTTTAAGTTATAACAACATACCTATGTCGGTAAAATACTAGATAGAGGTAATCACAAATAAAATGCTAAATATAGGCGGAACCGTAATTTATTTCACTACTGGATTCAGTAGAACTTGTACGCTAGGGGTGCGGGGTACGAGGCAAGTGAAGCCGCGGGGTAAGATCCGAGGTACTGGGCGTTGTACTGCAGGGGTGCAACTGGTAGGGCCGCATAGCCCAGCGCAGGCGCACGTGTGCGGGGCCCGGTACCCGGCAGAAGTTAAGATGGCTGCTAGAAAATAAGGCGACAAAAGACGGTAATGTCGGTAATGCAATTAATTTTGGTACCTTAACACATCCTCCAAATGGACAAAAAAATATTCTTTACATTGTATTTAAGTATTATTTTGTATGCTTTAAGTTTTAATTAGCGGTCATGACTGAGACTATGGAGGACCTCAGCACAATGCTCGATGACCTCCGTATAGAGACTTCATGGGAGTGTAACATGGGCATTTTGATTGACATGACCTTTGTCTTGTCCATGTTCATTTTAAGAATCACTCTTTCGGAAACTCTACTAAGGTCATCGAACACTGTACTGAAATCCTCCATAGACTACACTCACAGTTGTTCCGAGTGTGTTTACCTAGGACAAACTGTCCAGTTAGGTAGGTCCAACTTCGAGAACGAGGTGAATCGTCGAATCCGATTCTGCTGGGCAGCGGTCAGGGTGATACGAAATATATTCTCGACTCATATTCCGCAGTGTCTCAAGACGAAAGTCTTTAACCACTGCGTGTTGCCGCTGAAACGTGGTCGCTCACAATAGGCTTTATTAGAAGGCTCAAGGTCACCCAAAGGGTAGTAAAGGCTTGTTAACGCCGCTGGATGCTGGAAGCACAGAACCGGTCAAAGTAGCGGCGCTTGTTGGAGGCCTATGTCCAGCAGTGTAAGTCTTTAGGCTGAATGATGATGAAATATATATAAATACTACAGAATGATTAATCATAGAAGTAGCTGTAGCTATAATTAGGTACTTTTTTGAAGACTAAATAAAGTGAAGGACGTCTTTCATGGGTATAGTTTCGCCAACAGGATTTAGCAATAAGATGTGTATCTCTACAAAAAATAACAAACTAACGGCGTTTACGACGTTGCGAGCATTGTAAATTTATTGGTACTAAAGAAACTCCAAATTGTAGGATGTAGTTGTGAGGTCGTATCTATTGTAATAAACAAACTTTAATGAAACAGAAAATGGAATCAGCATAGTCGTTTTAGTAACATTAATACATTAAATAATATTTATTAATCCACACAAAAGATTAGGCGAACTTGACCTTAGCCTAAAGCCCTCGGATTCAGCCAACTTTGTAGCACTTTGTTTTGCTGGCTAACTTTCTCAAATGCTAATATGGCAACCTGGCTCATGACGTACCGAGTCGCTGACTTTCCTAGTTTGGGTTATAATAAATACTACATTACTCATAGAAGTAGCAGTAGCTACAATTAGGTACTTTGAAGACTAAATAAAGTGAAGGTCATTTTTCATGGGTATAGTTTCGTCAACAGGATTTAGCAATAAGATGTGTATCTTTATAAAAATAACAAACTACGAACAATAAGTTTATGTTCAGCATACAAATACATTCGTACAAAACTTATAAGCTTGTACAAATTTCGGGGAAGCGATGTTCTTCTTTCAGTTGCTAGGACCTATAGAGAAATGAGGAACAGGGTGTAAATTTCACTCATACTCTTCGGAAAAGGGAGGACCAGATGAGTGTTGTGTCATTGTGATGCATTGTTCGCATGTGGCGGTGTAGACGCCGCCACATGCGAGCAGACACTACATTTTCTTTAGTTGTTCCATGTGTAATCTTCTTTTACCGTATTTTAATGACATTGGTCATCAATTCAAATTGATTGATTGATTCTTTGGATTGATTGAGTTGGAATCACTTTTCAATTTCCAGATGGTTTTGATCTCCGTGCTGGCCCTGGCTCGGCCGTGACGGCTACGCGTCGGGCTACTCCGGCTACTACGGCTAATGGTGCTACTCCGGCTTCTCCAACCCCGTCGGCTATAGCTCCTACGGCACCTACGGAGCCTCCCCCTAAAGTTACGGCTATGGCTACTATGGGTTCACGGCAACATCTGCATATCTGCATATAATTGGACGTTTATTACAGACAGACTGTTTTAAATAACAGGTGTTTTAAAATATATTCTACTTAGATTAGCAAGTTCAAGCTCACATACCTACAGCATTTATGATCATTAATAAAAAGCAGCAGGGATAGGATCAATAGAGATGCATGCCGCCTAACGCGGATGTCGATTGGCAATGTATATGGAGCATGTACCTACACAGATTCATTCATTACACTGAAGATCAAGGACACTTTTTTTATCTAAGTACGACAAAACTGCTAATCGGGGCGTGGTCCATTAGATCTGTATATAAGCCGGGAGCGGCCGGCTACCATTATCACTTGTGACAGCAATCCCAAGTAACTCAACAACCATGTTCTTTAGACTGGTAAGTTATCTAATCAAAAAACTTGTATTTATAATATTTTAATGTTATCATATATTTTTACTTAACTATTTCCTACCTTACGTTGGCAATCTACCATGTTAGGTAAAATCTGAACATCAAGTTAATATTACTTCAATCATCTAAAAAGGTTTTCTGCAAAAAAAATACTCATATTGACCACATTTATAAGTAATAAATAGCCAGAAACGAAAAAACTTAAAAACAAAGTAATCTTATGCATAAGTTGTCTTCAAGATAGCGCTAAATTCAGACATGGGAATTTTTCATCTTCAAATAAAGTTATAAAAGGTCGACCAAGTTATTAGGAAACAACAAATTCGGGTAAATGTTTTAGTATCGTTTGTCTTGTTATCGAAAGATATCATCGTCGTTACGAGCGGACCGTGTCATTTGCTCAGCTATTCGTTCACTTGCAGAGCTTTTGACCGGTATCAGTTTTATTATTATAATTTAAGAATATCAAAATCAAAATATTTTATTTCACATAAACCTACATGGGCACTTATGAAACGTCTGATTCTAGGTGCACGGTTCCAATTGGTCGTTTCCTATGGAGAAGAGCCGGCAAGAAACTCCATGGTTACTCTTTTAAAAATATTTGTCTTTTACAATGTTTTTTAATTACAGTGTTAATAAGTATGGGAGGACAGTGTAGGCCTGTCAACAAGTACCATATGTTAAACAAATAGACAATGGTCTATAAATTTACAATCCACAAGGCCTGCGACGTTCTCACATTTACAAAATATAAAATAATCTAATAAAGTAAAATCAAAAACTAATTAAAAGTTGTAGGTATATAATGTCAAATTATGAAAATATTATGTCAGAGTTATGTAAAAGTCAAGATATAATAAAAAATATAAATTAAACACCATTATTTGGGAGCAGTTATAAGAAAATTACATAGTGATGCCGTTTATTAGTCTTTAATCTTATAGTACGCTTTTTTGTTATGGACACGTTTGATGTGGGTTTTGAACTTTCCATCGCTAAGTTCTGTAACCGACTTTGGCAACTTGTTATAAAAGCGGATACTGTTTACCAGAAATGATTTGTTTGTTTTAGTTAATCTAAATTTGGGTATAACGATTTCATTTTTACTACGTGTATTTATATTATGGAAATCACTTCTTATTTCAAAAAGTCCTAAGTTTTTGCGAACATAAAAAATACTTTCTAAGATATAAAGAGAAGGCAGAGTTAGTACATCAATTTCTTTGAATTTGTTTCTAAGAGATTCGCGAGGACCCATTTCATAGATCGCGCGGATTGCCCTATTTTGTAAAATGAAAGGTATTATGGTTTGTGGTTTCACTCACGGGGAATAGTCAAAGCTGTCACGGTTTTTATTGGTTTAAAATATGATTCTAGTAAGTGGTAGATAAGTATCTACTTCGTTTACGTGAATGTTAGATTTATTAATTGGCCAGAACCAAGTCTTGAGCACCTTAGTGAGAATACGGCGTTAGCTTCAATTTTTACAGGTTACTTCCATCTTTAAACACCTTAAAGAAATGTTAACACAAAGCATGAAACCGATCGGCCACGCTGAGCAGGATTATTATTTCTAACAACACTTAATTACTGATGAACAAAATGTAAATACTTGTTCCAAGTTTGCAATTGCATGCAATTTCCGCATGTAATTTCTGTTTTTTCATGATTTTTATTGTTTTAAAAGTGAAATTGAAACTGTGTATTTGTGTTGTGACTTCGACTAGAAATGTTTTATATTTCATTACATTCAGTTGTTGTCCATGTGATTTATCAGGTTGTATTTCTGTTTCCAGTTCGCCCTCTTCGCCTTGTTGGCCGTGGCTTTCGCCAACCCCAACCCCAAGCCTGAGCCCCAGGTATTGGCTTACTCCGCTGGAGCTGCCTACCCCTACGGCTACGCCGGGTACGCCCCCGTCGCTGCGGCGTATGCTCCCTACGCTGCCGCTGCCTATCCTTATGGCTACTCTGCATACTACCGTTGATAACCCAACAGAACTACCCACTCTTGCTTGCTCAATGACACCGACAACCAAATGTTTGATCATGTTTTAATATAAGTTTTTATCGCAAATGTTATTTGTTTTATTCGATCCTATGTATGCTACCCACGTACTCGCGCTCACATGCGCGGAAGCTCTGGTATTTTGACATAACCAATTTTTTAATTTTTCTTGATCCTAATCTACTATTATTATGGTTATAATATTATGATTGACGTTTTGTTTTTAAATATGAAGTAGTGATGATGTTTCTATTGTTCTAATGGTAGCATAGGTAACTACATACATTCTTAGCCTATTATTATATTCGAACCTATTATTTAATTCTCAATTTAATTCGATTGTGATAAAATTTAATTTAATCAACATTGCTAGATTTATGATTTGTTCTCTTTAATTCTGAAATTAATTGCTGTAATGGCAATACTAAAAATTCAAATAAGAAGTGCATGTCGAGTAAGCCTGTTAATAATTGTTACACAAAAAATATATATATATAGTTTACTTTTAAATGTAACGTAACGTGGATGCAATTGTAGGCTAACTTATTATGAATAAATAAGATAAATAAACCTCTATAACAGAATGGGTAAAATCTTAAGCTTTCAACTGTTAAGTCGCATATGGACGATCGATGAAAACCAACTACTTAAACATCTCATTTGATTCTGTCTGTCAAATTATCGTTCAGTAATCTGATAATACAGCTATTTACAAAACTATGTTGTAAGTAATATAACACCGATGTCTGTATTAAAATATTATGCATTGAACATTTGGTTCAATAAAATAATTGTGTTCCTGCAGGGTTACATGAGCCCAGTGTCGGCGGCAGATTTTTTTTTTCCGCCGCTGTCACTCGCGGCACACCATGCAATAAGAACACACACTGTAATGTGTTCTTATCTAATGTTTTATCACCTAACTAAACCTTTAGAACTTTTTTAACAACTGGTACTTATTACTTGTTTTGTTCAATATTTTCGTTTATTGTTTACATAAAAAAGTGAGATGTTATTTTTGGTTGACATCAAGGAAAATAATAAAAATCGGCGTTATCAAGCCGTGATCAAACCAACAAGACTAAAAAATACCCTCACTTTTATTACCCGATCACTCTTACTACCCGATTTGAAAATTGATACTGCTTTTAATATGTTTTATGAAATCAGGACACGTACCGCTGTCTGAACATTGATTAAATATGCCTGTTAGGGCAGGGGCACTTGTGTCAATGATATAACCAAGGACCTTAACGGAAATCCCCCATAAGTCTTCATAGTTTTTTATGTAAAGACTTGTGAACGCTTTTTTAATTGTGACAATAGAAATGGGCTCGAATTAAAAACTTACCTTGTTTTTAATTCGAGCCCATTTCTAATTTTTTCCTAGTTTTGAATTCGAGCCCATAACTAGGAATTTTTTTAATGAAGTTTTCTTTGAGTAAAGACTCAGCTAATATAGATGATGAGGGAAGAGATTTCGTAACATCAAATGGGATGTTGGTAAAGATATTTTTTAGTGGCAGCAACTTTTGACTTACCTAATTTTTTTTAGACAACTCATTCTGATCTCGCTGTTGTGTGTTTCCAGTTTCTTTGTTGATTACCCGCCTAACAGCTTATATTTTATTATTAGAAACACTTACTTTGATTTCTGGTCATACAAATAATATAAAATATCTCTGCTTTTTCTAATGCCAGCAGTGGCCCATCACCAAATTATGGATTAGTATTGATTGTTACTTTTTTTTACTGGATATGCTTTATTGAATCCTTAGGGTCTTGTAAATCAAAGCTGGCTGTTGAAAGATTGCTATGAATATTATTATTAAACATTTTTATTTTCTTTTATATGAGGTCTTACTTCAGTGGTTTTATTTAAGTGTAACTTTTTATCTAAGTCAAATGAAACAAGTTGACAAGTAAGATTAGAACTGATGCCACTAACTAAGGTAGAGTCTTTTATTTTTATTTTACAATTAGTAAACAAATTGTCTATGCATGCAGCTGAGGTTGCTGTTATTCTGAAAGTATGGGACAAGAAAGGGCACCACGCTGCCTTGCATGTGGAATTTTAAGTTAAAACAACATACCTATGTCGGTAAAATACTAGATACTGGTAATCACAAATAAAATGCAAAATATAGGCGGAACGGTAATTTATTGCGCATTAGGTACCAAATGGAACACTACCAATACTTTAAACTTCCGGGCAGTCACTGCTGTGTTCAGTAGTACTTGTACGCCAGGGGTGCGGGGTACGAGGCAAGAGAAGCCGCGGGGTACGAGGCAAGAGGAGCCGCGGGGTAAGAGCCGAGGTACTGGGCGTTGTACTGCAGGGGTGCAGCTGGCAGGGCCGCATAGCCCAGCGCAGGCGCATACGTGAGCGGGGCCCGGTACACAGCAGGAGTTAAGATGGCTGCCCCTGGCTCAGGCGCGGGCGCCGCGAACGCAACCGCCAGAATGACGAGGAAAGATAACTGGAAATTAAGAATTGTATTAGTTAGTAGGTATTTACAGGAAAAACGAAATAAAAGGCGACAAAAGACTATTAAATACGGGTACTTTTTCACATTCGCTACATGACAGTTTTTTTTTCGATACTTTGTTTTTAAATATTATTTACATCAAATAACTTAGGGTTAAAATGCTTTAAGTTTTAATTAGTGGTCATGACTGAGACTATGGAGGACCTCAGTACAATGTTCGATGACCTCAGCACTGACTCAGTAGAGACTTCATGGGATTGTAACATGGGCATTTGATTGACATGACCTTTGTCTTGTCCATGTTCATTTTAAGACCCACTTTTTCTCAAACTCTACCAAGGTCATCGAGCATTGTACTGAGATCCTCCATAGACTACACTCGCAGTTGTGCCGAGTGTGTTTACCTAGGACAAACTGTCCAGTTAGGTAGGTCTAAATTCGAGACAGAGGTGTATCGTCTAATCCGACTCGGCTGGGCAGCTGTCGGGAAGCTACAAAATATATTCTCGTCCCACATACCGCAGTGTCTCAAGACGGAAGTCTTTAACCAGTGCGTGTTACCACTGAAACGTGGTCGCTCACAATAGGCCTTATTAGAAGGCTCAAAGTCACCCAAAGGCTTGTTAAGGCCGCTGGATGCTGGAAGCACAGAACCGGTCAATGTGGCGGTGCTTGTTGGAGGCCCATATCCAGCAGTGAAAGTCTTTGGCTGAATGATGATGAAGTTTAAATTCTGTTTCGATTTTTAATTTAATTTATACCTCCATAATTCATTTAGATTTAAAAACTGATCGTTAATCGCCTTATGTCGCTAACTGCACCTCCTCAGGTATCACCATAAAGTTCTTATGTTATTACGAAACTTAACCGTGACTGACACTTGATGATTAGGCAACAGACAGCACCTAAGAACTGTAATCATTAGAAACCACCCCATGTAAGCCTTAATGGTTGAAATTAATAACTAACAATGTGTGACTAATGTCCTTGAAGAAACAATTGGCTTTAATAAGAAACAAATCTAGTGTTTAAGTTGGCTATCTATACCGGGAACTGCTTAGAAAGGGAGCTATGATTTTGTGGCAGCTTGTGTGGCTACCAAAGGTTTTGTAAACAAGGCTATTACTAATGCGCTGTTGTTGTAAACTAGCTGTTGCCTGCGACTCGACTTCGCCTACGTATATTTTGTATTCCTTCATTACTAAGCTTCCGCTGTTCGTCCTTCCGTCTGTCTGACAGCGCGCTGTATGTCATGAACCGTAATAGGTAGACACTTGAAATTTCCACAGAGTGTATATTTCTATTACCGCTATATCATAAAAATAAAATGTAAGTTAAATATTAGGGTTTCTAAAGAAGAAACGTGTAAAAAAAAAGTAGTGTTAAATATTGTTCGGTACGGACTTGCACTTTGCCGGAAAAAAAAATACATTACATGTTCTACTTATTACATACGTCCATATTCTACAGGGCCTAGGTTACCTATCTGTTAAATTTTATAAAGTCGCGACGTGACTGCGCGACGTGACTTTTGTAGAACGATTGCCTTAAAGTTTTTTTAGGAATTGTTCTAATTGAGTCGCGTCGCACCTCTTTGCGGGAGCCTTGACAATCGGATCAGTAGTATAACAGGTATAATAGGCAACAGAAAGAAAAAGTCTGAGAGTTACTTTCGCAATTAAAATATTAGCACGCATTAGTATTAAGTACTTACCTTTATGCATTACGAGAAAACATATTATTTCAAAAAAACATTCCTATGCACTGAAAAATCATTGACTGAACATCATTGATCCGTTACATAATTCCTTTGTTGATGTATCAATAAATCTTGTGTTAGAGATTTTAATTCGATATTTAAGATTACAATATTGCAATACAACAGATTACTTACACATTACTGTGTTCCGTAAACTTTTCATTTTAAATAATTTAAATGTATGTAGAGCTAATCCAAATAACACATAGTTTGCAGCTTTACGCTTTGCTTTATGAAACACATAGCATCTAAACAAAATCTTAAGATACAATAATGTCACTCATACTTTTCAATAGAAACCGTTTACTGTGATTCAAGTTAATGTCCCTATTCTTTAAAACACATTTGATCGGAAAAATAATCCCTCAGGATCTTTATTTATTATTTAAATAAGTTAAATAGTCGTAGTCTTACCAGTTTGTACATGTTGCTGGGTGTGGCTCGTTCACAGGGGTGAATGATGCCCTACGAAGGGCCGAAAGCATTTTTATACTCGCGTACTTTGCAACCTGCAATTTCAATAGCATTGACCTTTACATTCACAGGACGACTTTATGCATAGGGTGTTAATTTTAGAACGGAGACAAATAATATCTTTTTTACAGAGCGCGAAGTTGCAATCGAATTTGTCTTAAAGGTCAAACCTTTTTTTAATTGTCAGTAATTGAGTATTGGGAACATACTCATGCGTATGCGAATTTATTATTGCTCTTGTTTAAATGTCACCCTGAAGCTTTGAGCTAGTTAGTCGTAATTTATGGCATATTTACTATGGAAAAATCAATGTTATGCCGATAGTAATTATGATAGTAACGACCTAGGTAAACAGGTAGTTGGCTATTACAATATAAATTACTACCTAGTGCTTTATATAAAGATTAATATGCAAAATACATGGCCTATAACAAAGGGCTTTGTTAGAAAGACAGTCAAATTGAGGCGTAGCGCGGTTGAAGTGTGTTTGTCAATGTTTAGATAAATATTTTGTCTGACAGATGTTTCTTTTGCCTTATAATCATGTAAAAATAGATTAACGGTAAATCACCAATTTACATCTATGCGTGGTGAATTTAACTGTCACGTCCAAGTTGAATATGCTTGCAAAAGTAAGTTGATAACGGGCTATCATCACATCCAATCCTTACAATCATAAATTAATAATGTTTTCTGAATATTTAATGTAGATTTACTGCACTTCCATAAATTAATTCAATAGTGTGTGTTGTTCTTATTTTATGAATAGTTAATGAGTGCATTAAGCGGAGTGCATGGCATCGACCACGCGGAGCGTAACCTTGGCAAAGGAGTTATCTCCGAGCCGCTACAGATCGACTAACTCACTAGACCAGTTGTTGCCACTGCTCCAGTAACTCTATAGAGCGGATAGTTTGTTAAGAATCTTAAAAGACCTTTTTTAAAAGACTTTTCTTTTATAAGGCAAGGACACTTGAAGTAAAAGATAAATTTAAGAACTAAACAATTAAATAAAAGTTGATGAAAATTTAATAAAAAACCTTGTTACAGGCCGCCAGGCTTAAGCTGTGCTTTGTATTTGTGTGAGTGATTACTAATCGCACCAACGTGATCGCGCACCCACGCCTCGATGCTTTGAGTTCTCTGTTATAGATTTATATACTTTTCGGTGTGTAATAAAGTACTTATGGCAAAACAACATCACGCCTTTTTTTCCCGAAGGATTGAGACGAGGTATAGGTACCCACACCCACACCCACCTTCGCTAGTTATGTTCAAGTCCCATGTAATAGGGGGCGAGCGAACTTTGGGCTGCTACTAAGAAATTCCAGATGAAAAAACCCAATAATACTTTGGCTGTCCCGGGAATCGAACCCAGAACTTCTGCTCAGCAGTAGCGCTTGCGACCACTTGACCTACGAGGCAGTCAATAAGTTGACTTTCGAAAAAAAAAATATACCTTGGTTTTCATCTAGGTGTCTCCATCTCTCTCCTTTTCCTTTATTTTACTTGAAATATGAAAAATAATTAGGTCAAGTAAATTGAGCTTTTCAAGCTGGTGAGGTTTCATAATTTCAGTAGTTTCCTTTTTTTAGGCAAGATCCTAAAATTTAGAATTCACGTTCTAGTAATAATGTAATAACTCTGCATTTAGCTTTAGCTGTTATATAAAATGTATGTCCTGTGTTTAAAAGTATGTGATCATGTGGGTTATTATTCACTCTATATGAATCTAAGTTCTTATTATTGGCACTTCACTTGGTCAGTCCATAATGTATTAAAATTAATTTATGGGGTATTTGTTGTGGTATCAGATCACTTGTTGATAGCGCTGACGACTATATTTGAACTTATTTATCCATTATTTCTATGAATGCACTCACATGTACGGAGATATGACGGTTTTCAATTATCATTTCATCCAAGATAGGTTTCAACAATCGATTTTATTGGACAAGAATGTGTTTTTAGCCTTAGGAAATGCCTATGGATGGAAATAATATTCAATAAACTGTTTAATAGACAGTGATTTACGTTACTCGTCCTTCATTGCTGTTATTGCTTCCTCGAATTTCAGCCTCTTCCCGGTTTCTATATTTAACTTAATCGTTAGAGGTTTATAACTTCACATATAAATAAAATTCTATTACATTGCCACTTTTTTAAAATTATAGTCTAGAGCTTTCACGGGAGCATCAATCAGTTGCGATACTGACAAGACCAATACCTATCTCCGAGCATTTGCAGCAGCAAAACTGCTTGTAAAATATACACGTCTCACTAATCTTGATCAGATTAAATGTATTATGACGGTTGGGGGTTAATAATTGACAATCACATTAAACAACCACATTTATATATCAATTAAAAAATAACAATAAAAATAACTTATAATAATCAGTAGTCCTATAGTCCTATATTAAAATAAAATCAGTAAACTTATAATCATCGGACGATACACTGGGGCTGTTAAATAAAGTTATTGTTTGTACACATTAATATAAGGCGAAGTTGCGTAGGTTAGGGGGGTGACAGGGGCCACAGGGGCGAGTGCCGGCACAGTGTTGTAAAGTGCTGCTAATTCATCAACGCTGTACGTAGAGCCGTAGGCTGATACTGCTGACCGTGGGAGTGCTGCAGAGTACGCTCCAGAAACAGGTGTTGCATAAAATGCAGGGTAGCTTGTGTAGGCCGTAGGGTACCCTGCAGGATACGCCGTAGTGTAACCTGCAGGATACGCCGTAGGGTACCCTGCAGAGTATGCAGCAGGCAACGGGGCAACGGCCACTGGGTTGTAAAGTTCCGCTGCCGTGTAAGCTGTCTGGGGTGCGTAGGGAAGCGTTCCATAAGTGTAGATGTACGACTTAGCTGTCACCGACGCTATGAGAGCCAGGACCGTGATCTAAAATGTGAATTCACTGTTCATTATATGGGCCGTTACATAACATAACATAACATCACGCCTGTAATCCCAAAAGGGTTAGGCAGAGGTGTACCTATAGTACACCCACATTTCGCCAGTTATGTTTAAGTCCCGTGTAATAGGGGGCGAGCCTATTGCCATCAACCGGACACAAATCCAGATGGTAAACAATAGTAAAGGTTTAAAATCTTATATTATTCAGGTTGGTACAGCTATGGTGGGAGTAGCTTACAGGCTTTGTATTAGTAGGTTTACATTTTTATATGTTGCATGAATTGTTTAATGAATTCTACTTTGAAGAATAATGGAAGAGATTGAGAACGCTGAGTCTAAGGTCGAGACTGAACATTGATAAACCTAATGTGACAAGTCTAAACAGTTCACACAACACTTAAAAGAATAAATACATTCTAAAGTAGCCTAAATACTTATCTACTTACCAAACTTGACTTCGACATTTTGTATTTTTTGTTGAGAATATTTATTTCACTTGTTCAGTTTGACACTCTTCAATTTGCACTGACTGACATGAAAAATGTCCTACCATATATATTTGGCCGAGTTTGGGGACAAAACATAGAAACAAATGAATACTTGTATGGAAGAAATTACTCTTTCAATAGTATTGCCAAGGCCTTGTTGAACGACTCTTAGAAAAACAAAAGAATATATAATCGTTACGAAGAAGTATTAAGACTGAAACTCAAGTGCCAAAATTGTAGGCTATTGTCCCGGCAAGTCAGGCAAGAGGAGGCACAAAAGCCACTGAATTCATTACAGCATTTACAGCGTCTGTACAAATCGCTAAATCTTTTAATTTGCCATGAAATTAACTTAATATCTTATGTTGCTGTTCTTTTCGTACAGTTGATCTCCTTATCGATTTACCATTTTTGACAGCAATTACTTGTAAATTAAACCTTCACCAACAGATAGTCGTTTTATGACGTGCAAGTCAATAAAACGACTGTTCATTAATTTTCAGGTCTAGAGGTATAGTAACTCTAGCTTTCCTGGGGCCATTAGGCCCTCCTATCAATAGGGATTCGCTCGTAAAAACAAAACATAATAGACAACTACTTCCTCACTTAAAAATCATCAGTACATATTTCTCTTGTTTCGTGTTTATTATTGTATAAATGTGTAGATAAATATGTGTTTTATATATGCATGTATTTATTGTTACATGTGAATGGTCCACCACTGACTACCTGCAGTATTGTCTCTCCTTCTCCATTAAATCCATCCAAAAGTTGTCTGTAAAAGATCGCTTTTAGTAGCTATGTAAAATTTTTAAATTTAAATCTGTCATTTAAAAGGTGTACATAATAAAGAGTGTTATATATATATCTATCTAAATACACACAACTAACAATTATAATAATGTCGTATCCCTATGTATTATAATATAGAATAAGTAAAAACAAGTTATTTCTTATAAAATAAATATTGGATTTAGGTATAACTGCTGGCACGAGTCGAGAGCACAAATTCCACATGAACTGTTGTCGCCGGTGTCAGCGGGCGCTTGTGTTCTGTGTTCTACTTGCACATAAATAGGCTTGATCTTATATTACCCTCGTCGCACGATTTGCCGTAATAGGAAATAAGAATCGTAAGGTTTAAAAGTGGAGTTTGTGCTCACGATTCCTTCCTTTTGTATTGTTCGTCGAATAGTTGAGCTCCTTTAGTTCTGTGTTGAGCTGCATGACAACTGACAAATGCGTGCACTGACTGGACAGGTCCACTCATTCTGTGTGGTTCTTTCCTCAAAAAACCGTTTCAGACATCAATCCACATGGTCTTCACATGACCTGACCAAGATTATGTCTGGACTTTAAAAGAGACTGTGACCTCTGAGTTTGTTTCGGCCTTTCTTCTCAGAGATAGGAAACGCTGATCTCACCTAGTTTGTTAAAATATGAAAATAAAATCATTTATCATTTATGACTCGTGCCGCCAACTATACACCTTCTTACCCAAGCCCAACAGTTATACTTTCAAGTTGGACAGTCTTGATTATTTTTGAGTCAAGTATGCACAGATGCTATAAATGTCTGAGAAGGAAGAGTAGGTTGGTCCACCTTCAGAGCAGGGATCAGAGTAAGGAGGAGAAATGAAATATGAACGAGATACACGGGAAATATACGTATCTACTTTTAATGGTGGACTGTATTATACGGTACATATCCTGGTTTAGGGATTTGGTTTGTTGAAGGGTAAAGGCTCCCGCAAACAGGCGCGACGCCACAGAGCGACAGAAAAGGCACCGCCCGCTGCGCGACACGCGGTGCCTTTGTGTCACGCTGTGGCGTCGCGCCTGTGTGTACGAGACTTAAGGCGTGGACCATTGTGGATATTAGCGAAACGCACTTCGCTCTGGGTACGAATCTTTGGGTGAGTTAGGATATGAACCTTTGGTATAGGGCGAGAAGGAGCCTGGATGTGCAAGGTACTAAAGAGCCTATAAATTGGGTATGGCGGGTAGCTTCATTGCTGCGCAGACACAATGCACAGCGCTACACCGATCAGGAACTGAAATAATAATAGGATGTGAACTAAGTTTTAGTGTATCTATTCTCGCATGCTTTGAGGTTTTAAATGTACATGGCACGGTGGTACGCCTTAGGTCATAAATGCAAAAATTTCATCATCAATTACCCACAATTTAATTACCTTTAATGATTTACCGATAAACAAGCTACCCAAAAGTATAAATATGTCACCCATTTTACGTAACTATCACTCCACATCGTTCTGAAAATGCCTACCATAAACCAGTTCATGAATCTCTTATCGAAGCGCTTCTTTGACTGTGGCATAAAACACTCCAACCCCTTGATCTCAGCGGCCGCCCGCTACACTCCCTCCCGCATTAGCAGTATTCGCCGACCAAGGTACCTTAATCGCCCCCGACGACGCCACTACCCTCCTCTAGGAGAGTAGTAAGGCCACCAGCACACTACATAATCCCAAAACCCGATCGCCGTCCTACCGCCCTCGCCGCCGAGGCCCGCCGCGACGCCCAAATCCACGCCCCTCCCGACCCTTGCTCGAGCCAGCCCGCGCCGCTGAGCCTGTAGCTTTAAATTCGTCCCTAAATCACTCAAATCCTGATCCAGCTAGTCCCTTGCTGCCCTCTTCCAGCGACGCCCTAAGCCGAGGTTCGTACCCCACAGGGGGTGCCCTTAGCGTGTAGTCGCTTAGTTTATGGTTAGTATTTAAGTTTAAGTCCCGGCTGGAGGCCTTAATTTATTAGGGCAACCACAGGCAAGTCCGTTTAAGCAGACGACAACCTCATAGGTTGACCTGCGAGATGCCATACACAAAAAAAAAAAAAAACTATCACATATTTTTCGACCTCCGAAGTGAACACATCATTACGTTGGGCTCGCCTTATCAGTAACTCATTAGCAATATTGTTTGTGTAATAAATAGGTATACCAGCAGTAGAATAACTTTGGACAAATTCTTCTTTTTTTTCTGTAGAAATAATTATACATAAACTAGACAGTCTATTCATCATCACAGTCTATCGAACTGCTCATAGACTACAAAAGCACGCGGCTTTTAGCTACTTGGATCTGCGTTTTGCAAACCTCCACCAAATTGTTTGTTCATTCATTTACACACACCAATGAAACTGAACGCCACCAGCATATAAACTACGTTCAAGAGCTATCAGTGTCATTACTTTCTGTGAAATATTGCTTACAGCTCTTGAACGCCCTTAAGATGTTTTGATTGGGTTCAGTTTTATTGGTGAAATTGGTAAAAAGTAGGTTCATGTAGAGTTAGTTTGAGGAGTGAATGACAGTTAATCTGTCAGTGTCAATATTCCATTACAATAATGACACTGACAGCTCTTGAACTCGGTGTAGATGTGCTGATCGCGTTCAGTTTTATTGGTGAAACCAGTCCTTAGTGGGTTCATATACATACTCCTGTACTTGAACGCCAACCAGGAACCCTTCCCTTAAATTCTAGCCCAGTACAATCTTTTTGTTAATAAGTTAATGTAACCTTTTCCAGATGGTGACCCATTGAATAGAATAGGTCACTGGTTCTGCATGAGGAGAGGACGGATGCGATACGATTACAAAATATATCATACATATGTAAGTGGATATACAAGAGCGGCCGACCTATTAAGAGTTAGGCTTTAATTAACTTCATTGTGAAAGTTGGATTGTATTTTAAAATATGTAAATAAGTATGCCGTTGTATCTAGATTAACCATTTTTTTTTTTTTTTTGTTCCCGGGGTGGAAAATCCTCATGGATGTCCTCCGCCCTGGGGCGGGCGGAGGGGTCTGTCAGACTCTTACTGACTAAAAACCACCCCGGTGTTCCATCTCTCACCTACGCCGGGGTCGCGGGAACACATTATTCTTCCACAACCCCGGCTGGTGCCGGCCCGCATGCGCGGGCCCCGTCTATCTAGATTAACCTAACCTAACCTTTACATTAAAAAAAAAAAACAAAAAAAAAAAAACTAGAATAGCGAGGTTCTGTGACAATTTAACTAAACCTTTTTGAAATGAATACCAAAGAACAATGCCCAGTTCTCATACATTTAAAAACCTAAAAATGAAAGTTAATGTATAGTTATAAGGTATAAAGACTACCTGTAAGTTACGAAGTCCAAAAAATATTAATTTTATTTAGGTTAGCAGTTGCCGTTACCAAATGTAAATAAATAAATGTGCTGGAACTGATTATTAAACACTGCAAGTTTAGTATAAAATAGGAATACTTACCTAGTTTTTATTGTCAAAAACATCTTTTTACTTTGTGAATTCCTTGAAACCAACCGTCATTGCTTAGACTCTCGAAGATTGTCACTATAAATTGAGTGTTCGAGCATTACCTGTTAAATGTCAAAAAAACCGTTTCAATCGTGCGAACTCAGTTACCTAATGATTAATTAATTTAATTATTATGTTATTTTTAATTTATCTGTATTATACAAAACTAATAACGAAATACTTACTGATTGAGTAAAATGTAAAATAATGTATCAATCTCAGAAGCAGAGTTGAATAAGATCAAGTAGCAGCATGTAAAATGGAACTTCGTATAAAAAGGGTATTTGAGATGCGTTAAAAACACGGTAATATGTTTACCGTCTACCCTTGACGTAGAATAAGCATAAAAATTATATTAAAAAAAATGCGATTCCATTACAGTCCGCGAGGCCAAAGCTAAGCTTTGCATTTGTGTGAATGCACATTGCGATGCGTCCTTTGTTTGGCAATCGTCCAATCGGACAATCAGGCGGCCTGTATCGGCCTGAGGTGCTTTGCGTCCCTCGCGCGATCATATTGGTGCGATTGGTAATCACTCACACAAATGCAAAGCTTAGGCCTCGCGGACTGTAACATAGTGATAAGCGTAATTAAGATATAATTCAACAAACTGAATTTTATGATTTATTTCATTTCTATCCACAGTCAGGTGAAAAATGGGCATTCTTCTTTTAGATTCGGTCGTTTATGTCATTAAATTATGGGTATGTATAAAGGGACTTGCGGGAAAATTCCTACGTTACATAGTTCACGAATTCAGTGGTAACGAGATTCCTTTTCGAGCGAAGACCTCAAAGAGTTTTCAGAGGACAGACATCTAACATCAGCTTAATCAATCAGTTATCAATCTCGGTAGTCATGAACGCTTGGATGTTTTATTTATAACAGTAAAATTATTTATGGAGCCTGATGAATGGACGAATTCGAAAACAGACTTTGCTTATTTATAACTAAGGATTATTGCTGTATTGTGTTTTATGAAGTAGTGGTGCCCCAGTGGTAATGGCCGCGACTTACTAGTTTTAGGTCGTAGGTTCGAACCCAGATAGGGATAGGATACTTTACTTTAAGTAAATTATTTTATCACCACTGCTCTCAAAACGGTGAAGGAAAACATCTTGAGGAAACCGGCCTGTCTTAGAACCAAAAAATCGAAGACATGTGACATCTACCAACCCGCCCTGGGCCCGCGTGGTGAATTATGGCCCACTCCCTCTCACAGAGAGGAGGCCTGTGTCCCAGCAGTGGAAGCATAATAGGCTGATTATCTATTCTTTGAAGAATTCAACAGGAGGTAACAAAACTTGTATGGTGTAAAATAAAAAGTCAATTTAGCGTAGTGATGACTGTATTTTACTCTATAACTCATTGTTTAATGATAAATAAAATAATTTTGTTCCAATATTCATGTCTTTCCGTTTAGAGGTAATAAGAGTATGGGGAAGCGTAGCTGTAGGCGGAGTACGCGACGGGCGAATATGCGCTGTACGCGGAGTACGCGACGGGAGCGGTGTAGGCGGCTGCTACGGGAGCGGTGTAGGCAGCTGCTACGGGAGCAGTGTAGGCGGCTGCTACGGGAGAGGCGTAGCTCAGTACCAGCGGCTTCGCTGAAGCGAAAGCCAGGAGAGCGACGAACATCAGCTGGAAAAAAAGCAACTTTAAGAGAATACTGTCAATTTAACAAACTAGTTTCGAATAATGATCAGGGTCTGCGCAGAGTGTGGTATATACATTGATATATATTTGCAAAAGTTTTCACTAAAATCCTGGATACATTTTGATGCAATGTAGAGTGTGGTTCTGGTCAAAACGCATTTACATGCAAGCTCGCCTTTCTCCTTTAATCTTATTCATTATTTCGACTACGATATTTATCACTTCCGGTCTAATCTTTCTGATTTTATTTGGCAATTGTTTATTTGGGTACGCTATGTCGATTCGTCCTAAAGTTGGCAAAATGCCTTTGAAGATTATTTAGTCAAAAGAATAACGGACATAAATATCAAACGCAACGACTTTGGACTACTAATTACTACATTTGACATTTTATCTTCTTGCGGCAGCATATGTAAATGTTAATAATTTAGCGTTTTGATCAGGATTATTTAAAAGTTATTATAGTCAGCATACAGGATGCCCCAGAGGTCCACGTCAGTTTGGAATCGGGTGATAAGTCAAGTCATAATAGTAAGGAGAAAAATATAAAAAATACTTTGCTATTTATTTTAAAAAAATACGGGCATTTATAAAAGGAATCGAGAAAATCTGCTGCCGGTGACTGGTGGTGTCTTTGTTTAACTTTAATAAAAAATCGAAAAAAGTTTTTTTTTTAAATATCTTTTTCTGTTAACTATTATGACTTGACCTATCACCCGATTCCGGCTTAGCGTCGACTTCTGGGACACTATGTTTAGAAGAAAGTTATTTTTGTGTCGAAAGAAATGAATTCGTAAAATAGCAAATACTTACGAATTTGAACATGTTGACTGTTGGTCTATCTTAGTCCGATAAAATACTAACTGATGGTGTGACTTCCCAGCTAATATATAAGGAGCCAAAGATGGCCTCATTGTGTTGGCAGAGGCTCGGCGCTCGCGCACCTTGGCGCGACGTGCGCGTTCGGGACCCACACGTGACGCGAATATTTTCACTGCGGTTGATTTTAGAATCCACAGGCTGTTGCTTTTGTTTGCAGTTTCCAGAGTGTTTATTCAACAAAGACAAAGTTAGCCAAGCCAAGTATCTTTTAGCTTTTAAAAGCGTTTTGGATTGACATTAGCTTTTCGGTAGTTTATGTCAATCCCATATGTTTTAAATCTTTATTATAGATTTTATCTTTTTTTTTGTAAATGCCCATAATTTTTTAAATAAATTGCTATTTTTTTAATACTTTTCTGTTAACTATTATGATTTGACCTATTATTGTTCGTGCACCCGTTTTCGACTTGACGTCGACTTACGGGACACACCCCGTATTTTGCTTATGTACTTGATACTTAACGTTAGAGCTTAAATTATAAAATAAATACATCTACAATATATCATTAATCAGTCCTGACTCGGTAATTAGTTATCGATACTTTTTATTCACAAAAAATAACTCTCGATTCATCAAAATCATAATGAACTGAATATTAAATATTTACATCTTTATTCAACGTTCATAAAATTGATTTATGGTTTAATCATTTGCTTTAGGCACTTGTTAATCGATGGAACCAATTAACTGCACTGGAAACATAATACGATTTATGTCTTTTGGGAAGCATCCATTTACTATTTTTATTTTTTGTTGTTCAAATTACAACATTTAGTTAATTGGATGACTATAATAACATAACATATCATATGACATGTTATTATTACAATCCCTGAAGGGTAAGACAGAAGTGTAATAGTAAACCCTCATTTCACCAGTGATGTTTAAGTTCCATGTAATAGGGGGGCCTTTTGTCATCAAATGGGCACAAAGCCAAGGCCAGACTCATCCATCTATGTTCTATGTTGGAGGGTTTGGTTTCCGCACTTAGTCCTTCATGTGGACCATTGTACGTGGGCCATGGCGGCCATCGGTGGTTTATTTATTCCAACCTGTCCACCTCCCTCCAGAAGCCGATCAAGGCTTTTGGTCTTTTGATAACATCTGTGTATGATCTGGGTGTCCGTAGGGTTTCTGTCCTAATCTGGGTAACGCCTGTGCACTCAAAGAGCACACGTGCAATGGTCTCGTCCGACTCCATGCAAGCTCTGCACAGGGGACTGTCCGTTATGCCTATTGTGTGAAAGTGTTTGTTTAGCGAGCAGTGTCCTGTGATGGTCCCCGTTACTAGGCGCAGGCCATTTCTGTCCAGGCGCAACAAACGTTTGGTCAGCCTGCCATCTAAGGATGGCAAAGCTTCCTTGGACTGCCTGCAGCCTGATGCCGAGGTCCAGCACCTCTCAGCTTGTGTGTGGGTGGAATCCTGCAGCTACCTGCGTATCTGGTTGAAGGAGATGGGTATGATGGGTTCAGGCCTGCAGGCCGACGCTCTGGATGCTCTCTTGGCTAGTTCGTCAGCTGCGTCGTTGCCTAGTGACCCGTTGTGTCCTTTTATCCATTGCAGTGTCACTGTGTTGCGGTTGGGTACCGTTATTCGTTCTAGAGCCCTGTGACATTCTAGTATTAAACTCGAGGTAATGTATTTTTTCTCCAGTGATTGGAGGACTGAGGCGCTGTCGGAAAGTATGCGTATATGATTATCCGTAACTTTCCTGGTTTCTATGGCATGCGCCGCTTAGATAATGCCCACACACTCCGCCTAATAGACGGTGTTGAACATTCCCAGCAGACTTGATAAGTTTATGTTAAGGTCGTGTGAGAAGACTCCGGCTCCGGTCCCAGATCCGGTCTTTGAGCCGTCAGTGTATACTCTCAGCTCATTTGGGCCTGAGTAGTCACACTGTTCTTCTGAGAGTACTATGTTGTAGTGCTTTTGAAAATAGTGTCGCTTCGGGGTTTTGTCGGAGGGTGATGCCAACATTGGTTGTCGTTTGACCGCATTCTTCTTAATGCTTGTGTGCCTGACCCTAGAGTCATTGCTTAGGGTTCCCGATATATGGAGCCTGAAGGCAGCCAGGGTTGCCTCCTCCCGCACGATGAGCTGTAGGGGTGGCAGCCCAAGCTTTGCCTGTAGGGCAGCAGTGGCTGTAGTTCTCATGCAGCTAGTGATTGCTTCACAAGCAAACCGCTGCAGTTTTTCTAGATCTCTTTGGGCTGTGCTCATGTCTGTCCTAGGCCACCAGACCAACGAGCCGTACGTGATAATTGGTCGAATAACAGTAGTGTATAGCCAGTGGGTGACCTTGGGGTTAATCCCCCAGTTTTTGTCAAGCATTCGCTTGCACTGCCACAGAGATATACTGGCTTTTGTAGTGATGTAGTTCGTGTGTTTTGCCCAATTCAGCTGATTGTCCAAATAGATGCCTAGGTATTTGGTTTCGGTTGATAGGCTTAGGGTAGTTCCGAAGAAGCGTGGTAGTTGTTGTGTCGTTAGTTTCCTCTTTTTTGTGAAGAGAATCAGTTCAGTTTTTGTGGGGTTGACGGATAGCTGGTGGCTGTTCCACCAGTCCTCTACTATTTTCAAGGCTTGGCGCATAAGGTTGCATAGGGTATTTTCGTGGGTGCCATTTATTACTATGGTTATATCATCAGCATAGCCTACAGTAAAGTAGCCTTTGTCATTAACTGTACTGATGAGGCTGTCCACAACCAAGTTCCACAGAAGCGGCGAGAGAACGTGCCCCTGCGGATAGCCCTTCGCCACAATGGCCCTTGTTGTGTCGTTCACTGTTACCTGTACACAGTTATATGTACAGACTCATCCAATGATTATAATAGTTATACTTGCACTTAGCAATCAGATAACCGGCATGTGGCGGCCACCAGTTTCATCAAGTTTCAATTGACATTTCGTGAGCCACAAAACTTACTTACCTATAAAATTATCGTGCAACTATTAAAACAAAAAAAAGACACCCTCTATTTTGGCAGCAGCTTTCGGCACGGTCTAATCAAGCCGCAAGGATCTCGCGTCATGCGTGTAGAACGTTCTATGTGAGCAAGCGACATTTGCGCGGACGCACGGACGGTACTACTAAATCAGGTGGCGATCAAGGCCGCCATTACTTGTAGCCCAACTTGGAATGACCTTGAACTTGATTTTACTGCAACTATATTTAATCATGAAGCAATGTTTGTGATCCCTGACTGTTATAAGGTCGGCTTAAGTACAGTCAAGGTTTACTTCCGTTGGAGGAAAACTTTGAAAGGAAAAGTGTAGAATTAATATTCAAATTGTGTGTCGTTCTTCTCCTTAAATGTTCTAAGGGTTTTTTTAGTGACGTTTATGAGTGGCTAAGAAGACTATAATTCCTTGTTAGCGAATATACACGATAATAACTAATAATGGTCGGTAAGATTCAGAACTACTTGGTTAATAGGTACCTACTACTAAAATATTTACAGTGATTCTGCTTACGGACTGAAAGTCAAGTCAGTCATTCATTACCTAGGTAAAACTTCGAAAAACGGTTTAATTATGAAACTGTTAAAACTTCATAATATACGAGATCAACCATTTACTTAATAACTTACTCATAAATGTGACGTAGAAGACGACGGTTTAATAGATGACAGTTACTAAACTTACGAAACACTGGAAATAGTGGAAATCTCTGTGTCAAATATGTTTATTTGGGTAAACATATTAAACGTTGCCTATTAAAAGGTCAGGTGCGTAGTACTCGCAATCGACGTTCGTGTATGACCAGGATGTATGAACGTAAACGAAGCAAAAGGAGTCTGTAAGAATCGTAGCAGGCGTTCTGCAGTTTCTGCCTACCCCCACGGGAAGTCAGTTTATGCATGTGTATATAATAACGTATTTGCTTATTAACTGTATAACTGAAATAATATAATATGAAAGTATACGGTATGGTGGATGTTGAATTCCCTATAACGAAATTATAAAGCATTATTTGTTCAACGTGGATAGTTTAATTTAGAGTTGGTATGGTATGGTTATGAATTATATTCGATTACCAGCTGAAAGGTTTACTCGCCATTTTTTGTGACGTCACTTAGATTGGAACTACTTTTTGTTTTGGAGCATTGAAATATGTTTGTCCTCAGTGTGAATCAGTGGGTTTTCCCAGACTTGCTTACTATTCGATCGCCATTTGCATGTCAAAGAGACGATAACATCGACATTAATGTTTAATGAAACACTAAACAATAATGGCTCGTACCGTAGGTAGGTGTAACTATGCGTTGATTGTACTTTTAAAAGTTATTCATGAGAAAACTCTGAACCTTTTTCAGATCAATGGATTAATTAAGGTTTATGGTTTCTCGAGGTTTTTCTTTTCGAGGATCCCCTCGGACCCTCGGGAACTTGATTTGAAAAAGAAAATTTTGTTGTTTAAATAAAGGAAAACGTTTAATTTGAACAACAATCAAACAAATATCTTGTCAATAACAACAAATCAAAGTGTTTTAGTATTTTCATAGAATAGAATCAAAATCAACTTTTTTATAAACATACCCACTTAAAATACTTATTTCTTTCTGATAAACTTAGATTAAATACAAAATTGAAAAATTAAAAAAAACTTTTTGCTGACAACTAAATCGTTCCCTGCATATACATATACTTAAGTAGATTTTTTGGAGTCCTTTGGCTAGTTTTTTCAAAGAGTAAGATTTTTTTAAATTAAATTTTAGATTTTGATAACGCCACAGCTACTGGGTAATAATATTTCAAAATGCCTGAAATAGCTTTCTCTAATTAAACTTCAAAAGTGTCAGGTTCAGTCGTTAGTACCGACCAACGAATCCATCAGGGGTGGCATCCTTTGAAATGCTGCAAACTAGGCACTACAGTCAGACAAGTGATTTCTCGAGTTCTTGACTTTCCTCGATCTGAATTTCTCTGAAACGAGAACTACGGATTTCCCGGAAATTTCCGGGACGTGAATTCCCGGCAATAAACCCTAGAAGCTTTGTACAACTCCAAAATTCTGTTTGACTAAAATACTGTGGATGTTTGTATCATCATTCTTTTGCCTTTATCTCAATTTTACTTGAAGTCGACTTAATGTCTTCTTCTTGTACTTCTTTATGAGTCGTCACCTCGTTGGTCCACCCCTTTCCAGTCATATCACACAGTCTATCCATCGTTCCATTGGCTCTTTCAACCATCCACATTTATATTCAAAACTTTCCTCACGATATTTTCCTATATCCTCCGATTTACACACAGCTCTTCAGCCTTTGGTGCCAGTTCAGACTTCCTCTGATCTAATCATTTCTTATTCTATCCGTTTGCGTAACACAGCGTATTCCTATAAGCATTATCATTTCAGCTATATGCAATTCCCCTTCATTCATCCCTTTTGTTGAAGCAAAAGTAGTACAGTAGTAATACTTGATACGTCACAATGAATCAGTTCATGATTTTACATAAAAGCATCATGACGTCATTCTACACGGCCTTTCAAAATAATCACCCTCCAAGCAACCCCGTCATATGATGTAATACATGTATTGATGACACACAATAAACCGACTGTATCAACCTGCTTGTTATTTCGCAAGACGTTCTAAATAATAATACTTATTTGTTCGATTTTGTTCTCGATACTATAATGTTCTAGTACCTAGTATTCTGCGAACTATCTATTTTGGTAGATTGTGTCATGCTGGAATACCTGATGTATGCATATTTAGCACGCATGCCAAATTGTTAGTCAATAGTTAGCTAGTCCAAACCGCGGACATTATTTGCTTCAATTCGATATACTTTGTCTATTTTATGTTTTTCAAAACAGACTTAATTTCTCACCATAAGCCCATAGGTACGAGTATCTGTGCGACGGCCGCAAAACGGCCAATCCGTACATTTTGACTAAGATGTAAGCCTTGTAGAGTTAGAGGCTTCGATCTGATAACTTTTAACAGTGGAAGCGTTATGTAAGTCTTGGCAACCAACTTTACATGATATGTTTTTGGTGAGTTACATATTCATCATACGGAATCCTGTCCACGTGAGTTCAACCGACACCATGTCCGGTATTTTTTCGGTGTCGTATTTTGCTTAGAACTGAAATAGTAGGTGTTATGATTATTAAGTAATAAAATAAGAAATATCAATAAAACTATCTTTTAATTGTCATGTTGCTACTTATATCAATATGTACAATTTTTACAATTAGCTGATCATATGTCGGTAGGTTTTCACTTCAGCAGGACTGGAGCTTTAAAGGCAGCAGCTACTAGAGGTGCTGAGTATGCGTTGTATGCGGCAACGGGGGCAGTGTATGCGGCGGCGTACGGAGAAGCGTATGCGGCGTACGGAGAGGCGTATGCGGCGTAGGGAGAGGCGTATGCAGCGTAGGGAGCTGTGTATGCGGCAGTGTATGCCGCGGCCACAGGAGCTGTGTATGCTGCGGCTACTGGAGCAGCAACCAGCGGTGCGGGGTAGGCCACGGAGTGGATACCGGGCTTAGCAGCCGCGATGGTGAAGAGGGCAGCGAGGATAAACTGTCACAAAAAAAGGAGGTGAAAATCTACATTACTTTTGATTATTCAAGTTTATCAGAAACTTCTGTTTCAAGATTGCGTCAATGAAAATAACCAAAATCAAATCAAACATCACTTAAAGGCTCATAAATTGACATGTTATGATTTCTAAACACAAAACTTTTGTATGAACTTGAACTCCATTTTCTTAGCAAAATAAAAACCTTTATTTACCAGTTTGCACATTTTGAAGTGTTTGCTCGTGTGTCTCGTAGTAGACAAGATAAGTGAATGATGCCTTTGACCAAAGCCCAAGACTTTAAATACTCAAGTGAATACGAAAGAAATTCCACCACAACGCGCGGGTGTGCTAACATATCATGTGCAATGGAGCTCCGAATTCAAGATAATCATCGAGGATGAAGTCATAGAGGCGTGAACCACGCTCTAAAATTCAGAATTTTTATATAACGCTTTTCCTGAACCCTTTAATTGGCTTAATAAGTTTAATTAATATAGTCAGATACTTCGAAAAGTTTAATAATGTAGTCAAATGACTTAAAGAGTTGTTTAAAAAATGCGTTTCCGTTATTTTCTTGGTTCATTTGTGCATGCGACAAGCAGATCATTATTCAGGATGCGACACTGTTGTTGCGTCAGAGGTCAGCATGTGCGTGTCCACTGTTAGGTATTCTACAATGCTAACTCCAGTTGCGCATGCGACTATGTGGAGGTCAATGTGCCTATTTAAACTGGACGAGTAATATAGATCACTTACGAATGCTGGTTGTTCTTATTATAGTTGAGAACACGTAATTTTTGTAGTTATTTTTGTAAGGTATGCTTTTTTTTGCTTAAAATTTCAGGAATGCGTGTAACGACCTTAAATGCTATAACATATCATAGATAGATGCTTTTATTATGTCTTCTTTGGTAATCAATTAGTTCATCAGTACAAGAACCAAATTGACGAAATTACATTGTGGCATCTCCATCAAAATAGTTTGTCTTCAATAACATAATTAAACAATATTGTTTATATTCCTACTCAACATGATCTGACAGCTGAATGCTGAATTTGATTGTGATTACTTAAAAATAAGTTTTTAAGAACTACACAAACACTGCCGTCTATAGTTCCAACAATAGTTTTAGTAAAGCACAATCTTAAATACATAATCAGTTAATCACTCATGAAGCCACAACACTTCACGCTAGCCCTTAGGTACATAACTAAAATAAAATGAGTACCTAAGTACCTGTGAATTCATTCCCGCATATTTAGTTTTGTTCAGAAATCAAAAGTTTACCTTTTCCTTCTTTCTTTTGTCTTGCGCTTATTCAAAATCTTTGTAAAAAAATATCATTTATATACAATGGCCTTCAAAAAAAGGCACTTTGCAAAAACTTTTACGGTACATGATAAAATTTCGAAATAAAGAGGATTAGACAAAGTTTTTTTTTTAACTTTAAAGTCATTCTTCTAAGAAATGTCTGAAAAAAAAAGTTTATAAGCAAAAACACTTTTTAAAACTGCTGTCTTGACTTTTTGGCGGGCTTTTGAAAAGGGCGGTCTAAAATAATTTGTTTAAAATATTTTAATTTATGTTTTTTGTTATTTAGTGTAGTAATTTGTTATATTAGTGTTTAATTGTATAGTAGGTATATAGCGGTAAGTTTTTTTTTTCTTTAATTTTTAACTGTATGTAAATATGGATGTTGAGCCGGAACCTCCCGACAAAAATCCCTTAATATCATTGATAGAAGCGGATAAATTTATTAATGCCTCGGTTTCTCAAGAGTACTTGAAGAAATTCAATTCTCCTTCATCTACGATTAGTAGTAAAGGACCAAAACCGAAAAAAAATCTAGGAACACCAATTTTCAAGCACACTTCCAAACATCTACCAAATATTTCAAAACAAAAGTCGATCCTCATGCAGAATCCTGTTCATTCAGATCAACCCATTGTTTCCAATAATAAAAATACCCATTTAGATTCAGAGCAGCAAATGTCAGGCCCTATCCATAGCCGTAATTTTTTATACTGAAAAGGACACTGGTCCTTATTTAGTCCATGTGGAGTCTGTTACGGCAGATCCCCGCAGTGGAACTAATCTACAGCCTATTAAGTTCGGCCGTTTTTTGTTTAGGAATAATTTAAGAAATATTTTGAATGACGGTATTAAACGGGTGGGTCGCAATAGATTAGCCATTTATTTTCAAGTAGCAGAGGCGGCAAATTTGTTCTTGTCAAATGAGCTCCTAACACAAAATGATTACAGAGCTTACATCCCTACCTTTAATATCAACAAACTGGGTATTGTTAGGGGTATTCCAGTAGAGTGGAGTCATGAAGAAATTGTGGAAAATATTCAAGTTCCCTCAGATTTTGGAGCTATTCTTAAATCAAGAAGAATGAGTCGTAAAGTTGCATCTTCTGAAGGTTCAGTTTGGGTCCCAACTCAGACGGTTATTCTTACATTTGACGGTCAGAAACTTCCATCACATGTTTATTCTTTTTTTACCTCTATACCAGTAGAACAATATTTCTTTCCTACTATTCAATGTTTTCATTGTTGTAGATTTGGACATACTCGTGTTAAGTGTCGCAGCCAACCACGTTGTTTCAAATGTGGTGATAACCATGATGGCGTTAACTGCACTATTGAGGACTTTAATTGTTTAAATTGTTCAGGTGCTCATATGTGCACAAATAAAATCTGTCCAGAATATGAGAGACAAACAAAGATTAAGAGACACATGTCACTTAACAATGTTTCATACATAGAGGCATCAAAATTATTTCAACCAAGCAAAAGATTATTCTCAGAGGTGGTTTCCACTGAAGCCATTTCAGAAACTAAACCTCCTGGTGTTAGTCCTTTAAAGTCTTTTTCATATACAAAAACAATAACAAGAAAAATAAAACCAAACAAACCTTTACAAAAAGGTTATGATAAAGTTGCTCATAATAATTTAATTAAGGAATACAATGTTCCATCTTCAATTAATGGTGGTGCTCTTCTAAATAGTGCTGAGTATGTTAAAAATACAGATAATGAAGACATCAATAATTTATTAGCCACATTAATGAGTATTATTTCAAATTCTTGTTTACCGGACCACGTTGCAGTAAAATTAATTAACGATATTACTCTTTCTATTTACAATCATTTAAAACATGGAACAAGTTCTTCAGTGGAACTGTAGAAGTTTACCTTCCAAATCATCTGAAATTATTTATCTAACAAACAAATTTAACATTTCTCTGTTAGCGATATCCGAAACCTGGTTGAAACCAAGTTCTAGGTTTCATATTTCAGGTTTTAACATAATTAGAGATGACAGAGCTGATGGTTGGGGTGGCTCTGCTTTTCTAGTTAGGAAAAATTGTATTTTCTCATCCATCCAACTGCCATCATTTTCCAACGATATATTGAATGCAGTTGCCATTCGTATGGGTGGCATAACTTATGTGTCTATATATATAGCTCGTAAGGATCCATCTGTTATATCGGTTTTGAAGCGCATTATTCAATTAGTTCCGTCTCCGGTTATAGTATTAGGAGATTTCAATGCTCATCATAGTCTTTGGGGTGCTCCTATTGACGATGGTGTTGGAATTTGCATAGCAGAACTTATTGATGATTTGGCCTTATGTGTGCTTAATGATGGGTCTCCTACACGATCTTTTGTTCCGGGTCAGTCTCCGAGTTATGTCGATATTTCATTATGTTCTTCATCTTTGTTCCCCAGTTTTACGTGGAAACGTTTGAATACTTCACATGGCAGCGACCACTATCCAATTCTCCTCTCAAAAGCCACGTCGAATTGCCGAATTCCACCACTGCCTCCCTTATTAAAATACAAACTTAATAATTGTGACTGGGAATCGTGTAGTTCCGGGTTAGATGAAAGAGTTATGGAGTTTCCGCAGGTTTCTCGAGAAAATGTTGAACAATGTTATCATTTGTTGACATCAACAATGTTGACACTAGCAGATGATTTTTTTCCCATTAAATGTCTTTCCAATGGTAAAATCCCTTCGCCGCCTTGGTGGGATAAGGATTGTACTGAAGCTGTAAAAAAGTGGAAAGAGGCAGAGAATTTATGTAAAGATAACCTTGACATGCATTCTTTTTTGCAGTTTAAAAATACAACAGCTGCGACCAAAAGGCTTTTGCGGAAAAAGAAAGTAGAGGGATGGCATAGTTTCTGTTCTTCTCTTTCTCCCGACTCCCCGCTTTCATTAATTTGGAAAAATGTAAAACGTTTCAAATGTTCCAAAGCGATCAGTTCACAATCTTCCTTCTCCCTCGACTGGGTTACGCCATTTATTTCTAAAATTGCCCCTACTTCTGTTCCTAATTTAAATCAAATCCCCTTCATATACAGTCAATCTTCCGTTTCTGGGAATAGTCCCTTTTCAATAAATGAATTTAAGCTAGTTTTAAAACGCGTGTCGGATTCTGCTCCTGGAGAGGATGGCATTCCATATTCCTTTATTAGTAATTGTAAAGATGATACTTTAGCATTTATCTTAGATATTATTAACACTATTATAGACTCCGGGATTATTCCCAGTTCTTGGAAAAAGCATATTCTTATCCCAATTTTAAAGCCTAATAAGGATCCTTCAGATCCTTCATCATACAGACCGGTATCTTTATCTAGCGTGTTTGCAAAACTTGCGGAACACCTAGTTAAAATGAGGCTTGAATGGTACTTTGAACACAATAATATTTTACCCCAGTCTCAGTTTGGTTTTAGAAGAGGAAAGGGAGTAGCAGACAATTTAAATATTTTCACTACAGATGTTTTGTTATCCTTTAGTCAGAATAAATCAATGGTAGCGGCTTTTTTGGATATAGCGGCGGCTTATGATAACGTGGATTTGGGCATTTTAAAATTAAAACTGGAAGCATTACAAGTTCCTTCAAAGTTTTCCAACTTTATTTTTAATCTATATTCGGATCGGACTGTAACAGTTCGAGTTGCTGGTTGTCCGTGTCCTTCGAGAGTTTTGTGGAACGGTGTTCCCCAGGGCTCAGTTTTAAGCCCATTATTGTATGATATTTATACAAAAGATTTAGAAGCAGTTATATATCCATGCTTAATCCTACAATACGCTGATGATATTGTAGTCTACTCCTCTCATTCATCAATTGAAACAGCGGCTAATAATGTCGAAAAATCTTTGACTAGTCTGGTAGAGTGGCTCGATGATCATCGCCTACAACTGTCGGTGAAGAAAAGTGTCGTTGTCCCTTTTACTTGCATTCGCAATATTCCTTCGGTTTTTATAAAAGTCAATGGTTTTTACTCTTCCAAATTCTAACGAAGTAACATTTCTCGGGTGTAAACTCAATTCTAAATTTAATGGTGCCTCGCACATTAAACATATTATTAGTAAATGTGAAAAAAGTATAAACTTGATCAGGGCTCTTGCAGGTGTTTGGTGGGGGGCTCATCCTTCTACGTTACGACTAGTATATAATGCTTTGGTTAAAAGTACTTTAGATTTTGGAACGTGTTCGCTACCTTTAGTCAGTAAAACGGAGATGCTTAAATTAGACCGATTACAATCTAAATGTCTCCGCATTATTATAGGTGCAATGAAGAGCACTCCAGTTATGGCATTACAGGTTGAATGTGCTGACCCACCCCTACATCTTAGACGTCAATATCTGTGTGACCGTTACTTAATTAAGGTGTTTCAATCTAGTACTCATCCTCTAATTCCTAAAATTAAAGATCTTTACAAACTAATATCAGATGGGAATCACTTTTGGGTGTCGCGTCCCATACCGAACATCATAGAAGGCTATAAAAAGATTAAACATGTCGAACGCAATATTAAAACATATCCTGTACATCCGATTTATTCGGTTCAGTATGATGACCTTATATTTAAACCTAAAATATTTCCGACCACCGGTATAGGGAAAAACAGTTCAGATCCTAATGGTAAACTTGCCTCATTTCTGTTAAAGAATGCACAAGGGGCTGAGGTCTTTTATACTGATGCTTCGAAATATGAGGCAAATGAGTCAGCGTCAACTATACGGGCTGCATTTATTCGACATCACACAGGACACTTTAAATTGTTTAAATATTCTTCATTTCTCTCCACTTTTTCCGGCAAGTGTTTAGCCATAAAACATTGTATTGAATACATAATTAATGAAAAAATTCAAAATTCAATTATTTTTAGTGACTGTCTGAGTAGTCTTCAATGTCTTCTCTCTAATCCATTTGACAGGGGCAACTTGTCCCCTATTATCATTTTGATCAAATCCTTACTAAAGAACTGCTACGAATTAGGCTTATCTGTCGCATTGGCTTGGATTCCAGGCCATTCTGGAATAGAAGGCAATATGACAGTGGATCAGCTGGCAAAATTGGCTGCGAAGCAGGGTCTATGGATCCCGGATGTATACTGTGGGGATTTGTTGCAATCAATTCCAGTAACGGCTATGGTTAATAGTTGGTCTCAGGTTTGGGATTGTGAGAAAACAAAGGGTCAATTCTATAAATTACTTCAACCCATCATTAATTTAAAACCGTGGTTCAGCAAGTTAAAACTTAATAAGAAAATAACTTCCATTCTTGCTCGACTAAGATTTGGCCATTGCTCTTCTGCTGTGCATCTTAACAGAATAGGGGTTTTTGATTCCCCCCTCTGTGACTGTGGTGTCGGAGAAATTGGTGATTTAGTCCATATTCTTTTTAATTGCTCGAAATATAATTCCTTTCCATTATATGACTTCCTTATTATGTATAAAGCTCCCCTTCCTTGTAATCTGTCTTCCATCCTTTCTTTGTCTAATAGGTCATACGTAGCATCTCTTAGTAAATTTATTTCTTTTCACAACATTTCCTTATAGTACAATTTGTTATAATTTTATTACATATAATTATTTATTGCCCATCCTAAAAAAATATCCCGTCACATTATGCCAACCTCCCTCTTCCCACGTTTAATTTCCGCAACACTCGACACTGGCAACAATGGCTAAGGCCGCTTGCCACAACCAAAAACAAAAAACTGCTGTCTTACTTTTGACTTTTTTGTTTTCACATTGAATTCTAGATCGATTAATTTTGGTTCAAAAGGCAAGGTGTCTACTGTAAGTTATACGAGGTCGGGTCAATAAGTCAGTGACTTTTTGAATTTCTGACCTCTTTACTGAAAAAGCAACACTACTCCTGTCAACAGGCATCTGTCAGTTGACTCCTGTTAAAATTTGAACTTGCTGCGTCAGTAAGTTTGTGTTTGACAGCTATCTTTATCAGACTATCCAGTAATTTGAGGAAAAAATGGAAAAAAGTGAATTTCGTGTGCTTATTAAGCATTATTTTTTGCGAAAAATAACCATTACCGAGACCAAGGCTAAGCTTGATAAATACTATGGGGACTCTGCACCATCGATTTCAATGGTAAAAAAGTGGTTTACTGAATTTCGTTGTGGCCGTACAAGCACTGAAGATGCCGAACGTCCTGGACGCCCAGTTGAGGTCTCTTCACCCGAAACAATCGAAAAAATTCACGATATGGTGTTGGCCGACCGAAGATTGAAAGTGCAAGAGATTATGGAAGCCGTAGGGATCTCGCATGGCTCAGTGGTTTCAATTTTGAATGATCACTTGGGCATGAGAAAGCTTTCCGCAAGATGGGTGCCGCGTAAACGCAATCGTGTAACAACTTCACAGGAAGGTTTGGCGTTGTTTAATCGCAATATGGAGGAGTTTTTGCGCCGTTTTTAACCGTGGACGAAATATGGATCCATCACAACACACCAGAGACCAAACAACAGTCAAAACAGTGGGTTTCTAAGCATGAATCAGCGCCAAAGAAAGCCAAGGTGGGTTTGTCAGCCAATAAAGTTATGGCGACTGTTTTTTGGGATGCACGCGGGATAATCCACATTGACTACCTTCAAAAGGGAAGAACAATCAATGGGGAATATTATGCCAACTTATTGGACCGATTCAATGATCATTTGAAACAAAACCGACCTCATTTGGCCAAGAAAAAAGTTCTTTTCCACCAAGACAATGCAAGGGTGCACACATGTGCAGTTGCCATGGCAAAAATCCATGAATTGGGCTATGAATTGCTCCCTCATCCGCCCTATTCTCCAGATTTGGCTCCGAGTGACTACTTCTTGTTCCCAAACCTGAAGAAATGGCTTGGTGGAAAAAGATTTGACTCCAATGATGAAGTCATCTCGCAAACAAAGGCCTATTTTGAGGACCTCGACAAATCATATTTTTTGGAAGGGATAAAAAAATTGGAGAAGCGTTGGACAAAGTGTATAGAGCTCAAGGGTACTTTGAAAAATAAAACATTTATTTGTCAAAAAATCTGTGTTTTATTCCAAAAGTCACGGACTTATTGACCCGCCCTCGTAGCATTACATATAAGTAAAGTTAAGCCTCTTTCACCTGAAGAATGTACAAGAATCTGCAAGAATGGCTAAAACCATCTGAGGAGACCTTGTAATTTCAGACCCATGTGAACTAGTACCCGAGAAGACCGCTTTATTGTTTCCACTGGGTTAAGGAATCGCCACTTCAATGCCGTTCAGCCAGCAACAGCTTCTTCAGCAAGTCCAGCAACAACTTCATCAGACCCGAAGAGAATACATTAGTGTCAGTACAGTGAGAACAAGACTTGCTGAAGCAAACCTGAAGCCCAAAGGCCAGCAAGTGGCCCCAAACTCGAGGCTGGGTATCGAGTAGCAATACTGCGCGAATAATGGGAGAAAATTACCGAAAATCTCCAAAATCGCCAAACAGGCTCGAAGCTGTATTCAGAGCTTGAGCAGGCAACACCAGTTATTAAAATGTAAATAATTCGTAAAACATACATAGTATTTTAGCTACTTCCACAGAATTATGTCCTATGGCATTTTACTGTGGGGTCGGGCTGCTGACATTGAATCCATTTTTTATTTTGCAAAAGAGAGCTCGTCGCGAATCTCTCAGGGAACTATTTAAAGGGATTAATATTTTGACACTACCTTGCCAATTCATTTATGAAAATATTAAATATGTTAGAAAAAACCTACATCTTTTTAATAAAATAAGTGTTAAACATCATTTTAATACTCGAAATAAAGATAAAATTGATCAACCATTTTTCAGATTAGCCAAATTACATACATCATCTATGGAGTACTGTGTTAAATGTTATAACAAAATACCTAAATTGCAATTAAATGAAATAATATTTAAAATTAATTTAAAAAGTACACTTTGCGAACAAGCATATTCAAATTAGAGGATTATATACAAGATAAGAATGCTTGGAAACATGATGGTCCAGCTACATAGAACAATCCAGTCTTGACAAAATCACACTGGTTGCTAATTTATTTGTATAATTTGTGATTTTTTTACTCAACTCACACACTGACTTATTCCTAGTTAATATTTTAGGAAATGTATATATTTTTACAATGTTTGTAAATATGGGAGCACAATGTACCTATCACGTGATTAATTGATCTAATTCTTTTTATCAATTGTGGTATAATATTTTTATTCTTGGTGCATCGTCTTCACATAAAAAAATATAATTAATGTATACAAAATATTGTAAAACATATTAGAAGAGTGACGGTGGAGTTTCTTGCCCCTTCTTCTCCATACGAAACTACCTTTTGGAAGGGGTGCCTAGAATCAGTTCTATTTTAATGTAAATGTTGACGTTCAAAAGTACCTTTTTTGGGCCTAATTGAAATAAATGCTTTGACTTTGACTTGAAGTGTACCTAATGCAATTTTTCACTTTTACTGTTATTCTTTTATTATTTGTTATATTATATATTAAATGTCAATGTATACGTTTTTATAATAAACTTCCTAGCCACATTCAAGGACTAAGCCTTAATAAATTCAAATCTTTTATTAAGCGGAAATTATGCCAGAAAGCCACTCAAATCAGTGTGTTTCTTTCCTCAAAAGACCATTTCAGACACCAATCTACAGGGTCCTCATATGATCTGACCTACGGTAATCTGCTGTGGGGCAAAGCCGCTGATATTCAAAATATATTCGTCCTTCAAAAACGTGCTGTCCGAGCAATTTATCAGCTAGGAGCCAGAGTTTCTCTTAGAGATTTTTTTAAAGATATTGGTATTCTCACGGTGGCATCTCAATTCATCTTCGCCAACATCTTATATATTAGGCAAAATATATTTTTCAAAATTGATTTTCACAATGTTAACACTAGAAATAAGAACAAACTACGTGCTCCCTTTCACCGGCTTCATAAGGTCCATAACTCATTTGTTGGGCTTGGTATAACCTTTTATAACAAGTTGCCCTCTTCTTTGCTAGATTTTCCTTTTAATGCGTTTAAGGCTCTAGTAAAATCCAACCTTTGTTCAAAAGCATATTATTCCATTAACGACTACTTAAACGATAAGAACTGTTGGTCCCTGTGATTAACTCAAGACAATGTTCGTGTTCTTTCTCCAGAATCAGCTTACCTACTGACAGGGTATATGAGTTCATATATTTGTTTTTTTATTATTTTATTTGACGGTATAAGTCAATTATTTTGTTATCTTCATTTATTATTGACATGATCTACTCATTACAATGTTTTTTTAATGAGCTGTATTGCAATATGTGGTTAGCTAGCGACATCGATAATTGATAATATTATTCTTGCCTGAGCAACCGGCAGCAAGTTCGTCATGCTCCCTTAGATGTCACTGCTTGCGGTAGCGTCGGGGGTCGGGTTTCCTCCTTTCCTCAAATATGGCGAGGGGGGTAATGGCTGACCTTTGCGTTATGCTCGTGAACGGGTGCTGCTTGTGGTGACTGGTCGTCTTGCTGTCTATGGTTTTATTATTGTTACAGTAATTGTTATGTTAATTTATTTTACTTTGATGGTCCTAGTTTATCATTTATTTATTTTATTTGTTTGTATAATAAATTCAGTATTGCATATGTAAGCTACCATGCCCTTTAGGCCTGGAGGCTTTTATTTATGTTTTAAGTTTTATTTACATTTATTTTTATATATTAATTTTGTATTGGCGTGGCTAGCTGACGTATGGCAATTAAGTTAATGTTTTGGTAATTTTCTTACAATTGTTTAGAATCCAGTTCTTCTAACAGAACAGACAGCTGTGCTGCTGGGGAGTTTGTTGCGCCACTTCTTCTCCCCAGCTAAAGCACTAGGAAGTGGTGACGGGCGGGCGTTTTGGGGGACTGTCTTATGTAATTTTAACGTTCGAAAAGTGCTGATTCTCAGCCTAATTGAATAAATGACTTTTGATTTTGATTTTGATTTTGACCAAGTTATTCTCGGATTTTTACACTTTGACATACTATAAAATGACATGAAAATTTACTTTGTAAAGTATTGTAATATTTTAATTATTGTGAATGTGAAGGCAGTGTGGATTTGTTGTAAAACTGTTTTTAAAAACCTACTTACAGAAATAAAATCATTTATCATTTATCATTATCATTTATTACCAAAAGCACACACAGATTTTTGCAAAATGCATAGCACTAGGAGTCGTTGCCCATGATATATAGCTTTAAAATTAATGGAAAAAACGTTTCTAAAATATCATATAATCACTATCAATATACATATATCACTAACAATGCCATATACTAGTCGTAAGAATGTAGTGATGAACAGGATGTGTGGAATACACATGCTGTTCATCGCTACCCAGTAGGACCAGAGGTACAGTATTAAGGTTCATCGTCAGTAGTTGAGTAGGTAGGTAATAAAATGCAATATTGTGATAGAGGTCATGCTTTATTAGCCATCGTCTCTAGCTCTTTCTCTCTGTTGTCATTTCCAAGAAATAATCGAAGGGTAATCGAAGTTTCAAACTATTTCTTCAGGTAGTAAGCGGCGTAGGGTGAGGCGTAGGGGTAGGCAGAGTATGCAGCGAGCGGTGCGGTGTATGCGGAGTAGGCGAGCGGCGCGGTGTAGGCGGCCGCCACCGGCGCGGTGTATGCCGCCGCCACCGGCGCCGTGTACGCGGCAGAGTACAGCACGCCGGGCTTGGGCTCAGCCATAGCTACTGCCATCATACAAATGAATACGAACTGCAAAAGAAAAAGCACACAGTGAATAAATGATATTCGCAAAATGAATCTGTTGCAGATGTAGAAATAATCCGTTTTAATATCGGAGCATGTTCATAGTCAGAACCGTAAAATGATGACTGACCACGCCGAATATCTATCATAATTAGGAAAACACATTACTGTTGTTCCACACTAAACATTATTTTAATAATAATGCACGTTCACATCATTACTGTGATAATCTTTATGAGTGACCAAATAAGCAAAAACGTTGACTCACGTATTTGAACATTTTGGTTGTTGTTGTCACTGAGCTGCTGATGCACTGAATGATATCAAAGCTACAGTACTGACCAACTTTATAGTGAAAACGAAGGACGGTGGACTTAACGTGGTGGAGGTTGAGCGTAGTATGGGTGGACAATGCGAAAGGAATATCAATCACTAAGTTTAGTGCAACCGAAAGTTTTAAGGTAAATTGGTTAAGTTTTAAATTCTATATTTTTTAATCAAATTTTTCATTTGTATATTTTTCAATACTACAATATCTTATTACTTTTTTTTCTAAGACTTCTGTTTTCACCGTCCTTATTATGAAAGGGAAATCTGTAAGATGTCACTGCTTTCTTAGCGTATATTTTTATAAATAACGTTACAAATACGTAATTTATTATAGGTACAATTTTGATCTATTTTATGAATAGATCGATAAGCACAGTTTAGGAATGAAGTGTCTAGAAAAGTACAAGCACGGATTTCATGCACCTACATTTAGTACCATACGACATTTAGGTGGGCCGCTGAAAATAAACATGTTTCAATGTGTTCGAATCTATTAATGACTTTAATAAACAGCGGGAAAAACTCCATTAACGAAGCCTGGTGTCTGCTGCTAGTTCCTGTGGTAAAAGCAGTAGGAGACACATGGGGATAGTTTTTATGTATGAGAGACTGGCCGGTTATAGTCTATTTAGAAAATGTGAGTTAGCAAAAACAGGTACGTTCCAATTTAAAATTTTCCCCCCACATTTGCACAGAAACGAAGCGCCAGTCAACGGTTTAGGTGTTTCAAAGCGAAACAACGCCTACCAAAGTGAAGCGAGCTTTTTAAATTTTACTGGCTACTTGGTGTCAACTCCTTTACAGAAAAAAAGAAGCATCAACGCTGAATGGTATACTACAAATCCTTGGCAGAAGTTTTCTCTGTTGTGAGCAACAAGCGACCAAACACAGGGCTCCGCGGGCTACTGCAACCGCCACGACAACGCACCATCGCACACCGCGCTCAAAACGGGAGACTTCCTGGACAGTACGCCGGTCAAACTCCTGGGTCACTCTACTTAAACCCTACACCTAGCACCGTGTGACTTCTTTTTATTCCCGAAAATAAAAAATTGCTCAAAAGGATAAAATTTTCGTCGCCGGAAGATGCGCTGTCAGCGTTCGAGCGGTCTGTAAACGAGGTGTCAACGGCGGACTGGAAAAAGTGTTTCGAAAACTGGTTCAGACGCATGAAACTTTGTATAGAGGCTAGTGTAGAGTACTTTCAAAAGATTTAACAAAAATATTAACAGAACATTTATTTTTATTTTCGCAAAACTTTCTTATACAGAAAAACTAACCAAAACGGCTTGCCTACCGGTTTAGTTAATAGATAATATTTGTTTGCTTAAACATGTGTCATGTCATACATACAAGAAAATGCATGCATGCATGATGGTAACAACATTATTGGGTATACACATGTTTGCCACATGATGTGACGTGCAAATATCAAGAAACGTTATATTACAATTTAAAACAAAACATTATTTTTCAAATAATAAAAAATAACAAAAACTTAAGTAATTAAACAGTAATAGTAATACTGGGGGAATGCCCACCGTCCATAGACACTTCGGCCATGAGTGCACACATTTTAAAGTATATGGATAGGATTATATTCAATTTCAACAATTAACTGATCAAGGAATTGGTTTAAATAAAAGTTTTGGTTTTTATTGAATATACAAGTCAGGGTTAAAAGAATCGTCGGAATCCATTAAATAAGCTTCTTCAATAGTTAGAATAATTAATCCGCAAGAAAATAAACTTAGTAAGGCAAATGCAAACAATGAAAGTAGATTCTGTAGGTTTTTGTGATTTGACACATAACTGCGTCTTGACTTGACAGCCGGCCGGCGTAACTCAATGTTGCACACACAAAAAAAAAACGATATCGATTTTTTATTCGAATCACAATTTAATACAAAATCATAATCCCCACTGAAGTTATTTCACTTGTTCATTAAATATCAAAAGTAAAAACATAACACCCTATATATTATAATAGATCGAATAACACTCATGACGGATGTGATATTATTAATGAAAAAAACCATGAAAACATAAGTGATTATTTCGTGAACGAAATTGATAAGTGTTGGCAACACTGCTGCTTTATCCACAATCGTGAATGTCATTTAACTTTTCAGTACTTTTATTAATGCAAAAATGTTGCAATCTTGTTAGGATATATTAATAACTTGTTAAGTAAATATAAATTACGATGTTTTTTACATCAACGTAAGTTATTGTGCCTTTCAGGCCAGAAATGGTCATCCCCCTTTTAAATAACAATAAATAATCAAACAGAACAAAACAAAACAAAAAGAGTTTTCTAGCGTATTTGAGCTGTATGACTGCGTTACATCCCTTACATAATGTTAAGAAACTCTGTCTGTCTTACCTTTTGATGAGCTGGATTAGTAGTTTAGGACGTAGGATACTTTTTACTTCTGTAGTACGTTCCCATGGGATAATTTCCGACCACCATGTGGCCCGCGGACAAAAGCTACATGCATTATCCCAGATATAATATTATTCACTTACACATAAGTAGTTGTTTTTCATTGCCCACACCAACAGTGAGCATAGTATGCAGGCTAAGGATGCTGGGCACAAACCGTAGGTACACGAGGCTAATTGTTCGAGCTAGGATAGTAAGGTAGGGCTAGTAAGCTAGGAAATCAATAGGTGTATCTGGCTATGTCTTAACAGAACTTTCCTCATTTTTTGTATGAAAGTTAGTTATTAACTTTAAATTAAAACCCAAAGAGGTCCCACAGCACGCAACTCGCACAATTTAACTATCAATTTTATTGTATTAGTATGCAGATATTTCTTGTAACCTCTGTAATCTTATAACTTATGTCTTTTTGTATTTCTGTTTGTATAGTTTGCCACTTAATTTTAATTCATTTCGTTTTTACCTTAAGATATCACTGTATTTGAGAATGTTGGTTCACCTGTTTTTGTCAACGGTATAAACCCATAACCGTTATATAGTGTTATTTGATATTTGTGTTTAAAGAAAATTTATTCTCATAAAAGACTACAGTCACTTACATGAGAAATACATTATTAGGATGCTTATTATTAGGATTTTCGTCGTGTTTTTATTTTTTATTTGTATAAGCAGGTACTTCTATAATGCATTCATTATTACTTGGCGTCTATTGGAGTATTAGCGATAATTTTCGACTACATGTCGAGCCAGTTGTACTTTGAATACATAATAGGAGCTTACATTTTTTATGGTCGATGGTAGCTTATTATAAATATCTGCGCCTGCATAGGTAAACATTGTTTTGCCGAGCTTCGTTCTTGTCTTGGGTAGAACTAAAAAACTCGCTCGGCGTGAACTTCGCTGTGTTTGTTGTTTCAACCGTACAAAGGTTAAGTTTTGTATACAGAATTTGTTGGTTGGCATTACATAGCCGTCAACTACGCATACTGTACATAAATAACTGCAAACTAAGTAACATTGCACAAAAATAACAGCTTTGAAAATACTTTTATGTTTGGTGTGAAAATTTGCTGTTTTCTTTAGTGCATTGTGTAACACACGCTAAACATTGTGCTTATGGGTGCATGCAACGGTGCAGAAGTCGTGGGAAATGTAAAGTAATGTACAGAATGCCGTAGTTCACGGCTATGTGATGGGTGGTTACACCGTGTATGTCAAACCTAGATCAGTTGTAGATTTCTGATTAACGACCATTAGGTTTTTGGCATCATTGAAGTCAGATACTACGATGGCATGGTGTGTTAAATTAAAAAGATATTATAGTGGTAATTATTATTCATTAGCACTTTTTTGTCCGTCGAAATTATTTCTTCAGGTAGTAGGCGGCGTAAGGCGAAGCGTAGGGGTAGGCGGAGTATGCGGCGAGCGGTGCGGTGTATGCGGAGTAGGCGAGCGGCGCGGTGTAGGCGGCCGCCACCGGTGCGGTGTACGCCGCCGCCACCGGCGCCGTGTACGCGGCAGAGTACAGCACCTGCGGTTTGGGCTCAGCCATCGCTGCCACCAGCATGCACACGAACACGATCTGTAAAAGAAAAATAAATTAATTTCACACTTTAGCATTCCTATAACACGTTGTCAAACAGAGTTCACGTTGGATTCAAGTCACTTCTCAGATCAGATCGATCGCTAATTGAAAGAAAAGACACTATTCAGAAGGTAATTCCACTTTGTTTTTTCACTCAAGTCTTTTAATACTGCAATCCAGGCCTAAACATTAACTTGTTCTTATTCGTAGTGTATATACGCACCATATATTTGAACATTTTGATTGTTTTCACTGAGCTACTGCTGCACTGAATGATACAAAAGATGCGATTGCTACGAATTTTATAGTAACTTGAGAAGGACGAATGCACGCAACGTGAGGTTATTCTAGGACGCGACTGTGCTCTGAATAATCATTAGTTTCCTTCAATCAAGAGTGTTGAAGTATTGTTAATTGAATTTGACTAATGTGAGAAATACATAAGTAGGTAGGTAGTCATCAATTACTTGGTTGAGTTGGTTTTAATATTGTATATGCGTACTAGAGACACTTGTGTTAATGTTTCCGATTTAACCATTTATTTATACAGGTCGATGTGCTGCTGCAAGTTATTCCTAAAGCTTGAACTTAAACGTAGTAAGATAATCGTAAAATAAATCCTATGTTATTATCAGTGAAATTATTTGAGTTTTTTATAAAATTTGATGCTTGAGTCTACTGAGAGTTTTGCCTAATTGAAGCAACAACAAATGTTTCCCTATCATTCTTGTCTTGTAGGAAAAACATAAAATTGCTAGCTGATAACAAATACATACGCTATCACTATATGAATTCGTATTAAATAGAGAATATGTTAATATTAATTATTATTATAATTGTTTTTCAAAATATTATGTTTAAAATAATTTCAGAGCAACCGTTAGGCCCTTTTTCTTACCGTGAAAAACTACGGTTATTCGTCGTGTGTAGTAACGGTTCATCTATGTTGTATACCACTATGGAAGATTGTTGACAGACAAATTTTTCTACCGTAAAGAAACCGTGCCATATACAAAGGGCCCCACCAAGGTACTATATGTCCACCAAGGTATACGAGGAGGCTGACATTTAATAGTTTTATACCATATGCCCTTTTCCAAAGATCTCTGTTTGAAATATTCATTTCACAAATCATAACACTGGTCCATACATCTCATTAACATTTCAGAATATATGGTTTCACATAAATTTCTTGTCCTTCTGTACTTCCAATTTTCGCCAATCTATCTGCCTCCTCATTACCACGTATCCCAATGTGTGAAGGACCCACTGCAACCTTAGATCCACTCCTTTCTCCGCTAATTGGTTTATTTTAGAGAGTATCTCGTAAGCTATCGGTGTGCCTCTGCGACCAGAGGCGCATCGAGCGATATGATATAAGGCACTCTTACTGTCTGAACATATAACAGCTTTAGTATCATCAATTGTTTTGATATATGACAGTGCTTCTGAGATCGCAATCAGCTCCAACGACATGATACACACATTTCCAATTATTTTGAAACATCCATTAGCGTTTTCTTTAGAGCTAGTATAAAATGAAGCTCCCCTGCCTTTCTTGTTTATGAATCCATCTGTGTAAATTACTACCCTATCAGTGTATTTCTCTATTAATTCTTTAATTACATCGTGTTTCAAACGATTTAATTCGTAAGAGTCGGTTAGACAATGCATCGAGCATCTAAACCAGTCTCTAAACCAACCGAAATTATATTATTCGCATCAATGTAAGTGACCCATGTTGTTAAGGTATACATCTCCAATGGATAGGACGAGACTACCTGAACAACCTCAACTTCATTTATAACAGTAACAAGTAATGGAATCTTTTTGCGTGTCCAATAACTGTTGGCAATAAACGTATTTAGTTCTTTTAATAATTTAATCGTTACATTGTTCGTCCAAGATAAGGATTTTAAACAATATTTGTAGGCTAGTAATGTTCTTCTAATGTGCAATGGCGGAATACATAGCTCACTCTCCATGGTGTGAATTGGCGTAGACTTTATAAACCCACCTATAATTCTCAGTGCTTCATTCTGTATTTTCTGCAATTTGTATAAATGTGAATTCGCACTTTTGTCGTGAATAAAACAACTGTAGTCTATACGACTTCTGACAATCGCTATATATATTCTGCGTAAATGTTTGGGGTGTATACCCCAAGAAGTACCTGCCAGAACCTTGAGTATATTTAAGTATTTCTGTGACTTTCTGACTACCTCATTTATATGACTTCCCCATCGCAGCGATCTGTCTACTCATAGCCCCAAATATTTATAACTATCCACTAACTCTAAGACATGATTGCTTATTTTTTATGTGATAGCTTGTCTCCTAAATCCCCTGCTAAAAACGAACAGTTTCGATTTACTATTCGACAAACACCATCCTAATTCACTCAGACAGTACGAAAAGGTATCCAATGATTCTTGTAATTTAGTTGTACTATCTGAAAAAAAAATATCTGTACTATACAAAACAAAATCATCAGCGTACTGACACATATGTACACTGTTAATTTTTGAGAATAATTTAAATGTTAAATAATAATGGTGTAATAGGGTCACCCTGGGCTAATCCTACACTTGTATATCTAATCATAGTGTAATTTTCATTAAACTCATCAATAATTTTAAGATGTCTTTCATTCAAAAAACCCATAAATATGAATATAATTTGTTACCAATTCCGATTTCATTATAATCGATACCATTTTACTAACTAAGTCATTGTTGTAGGCACTTTCAACATCTTTAAAAGACGCAACAGTTGCATAACCCTTCAAGAAACCTAACTGAATTTGTGTTGTCAATCTCGTTAAACAGTCCTGGCGTGATTGTCCTTTTCTAAAACCCGATGTATATGGAGACAGAATATTGTTTTTATCTATGAACCATTCAATGCGTTTTGTCAGTATGGAGTGTAAAATCTTACACAAGCATGATATTAAGCAGATAGGTCTTAATTTTGGATTACTATCTGAATGTGTAGTTGGTTTAGGAATAGGCATCAATACTAAGTCACGCCACTGTACAGGTACCACACTAGTATTTAAAATAGCATTATACAAATTAATCAAAAATATTTTTCCAATGGTCGGTAAATTAAATATCATTGAATAGGACACTCCGTCCTCACCAGGAGCTGTATCCTTAGTTTTTAGCGAATTGCATAGTTCATGTAATGTTACCGGGATTTCCGATTGTGTGTTTGACGAATTAAATATGGGTTTTGCATAGGACACATAATAAGGAGCTAAACCACAGACTATGGAGAATTTTTGGTCCCTTGACGGGTATGATTTAGTTGAGCTACATCCCTTCAACCATCGCATTCAATTCCACATTTCTGAGATCGTTGTTGACTCATCAATGCCTGTGTACAAATTACGGCGCTCATTTGTTCTGGCTTTACTAATAGCTTTCTTAGCGATTATTGACTTTTCTTCTAGAATGTTTAAGTTAAAGGGGGTAGGATTTGACCTAAAATTACTTAGCGCTAACCTTCTTTCAGCTACCAATTTAGAGAGTGTTTCAGTCCAATAAGCCTTTGGTTGGAATCCCGGTTTAGAGTATGTGCACTGTTTTGTATACGGGACATATTTATCAGCCACATTATTTTTAATGTTAATGAAGTAATCATAATTTCGTTGAGCATCCAATTTTTCACAATATGTTAACATGACTTCTAACGTTTTGGTATATTTCTCCCAGTTGGCCGATTTATATTTACGTTTTTTCATTACGTATGAAGCTTCCCTATAATTACTTTCAATTTGCATACACATATGATCACTGCCCAGATTTTCACTCAATATATGCCACTCAACACTCAACTTTTTGTAAATAACCATTAAACATTTTAATTCGCGTGTGCTCACCTACACCCTTTTGTTAAGCGAAATGTATCCCGTATCCAAAGCAGCATCAAAAACCATCGTACCTCTTGTATCTGATTTAAATGACCAATTATAGTGATGTGCGTTGAAATCGCCAGTGATTAAACATTTACTACCAAATTTTGTGAAAATGAAGTCCCAGTCAGACTGAATAGTATGCACCGAAGAAGGGCAATATATCAAGATAATATTCTTAATCTCCTTACAATTTAAAAGTTTAACACATCTTATTTCTATTCCTGAGTTACTAGTATTTAAAGTTTCTAACTGTACTCTAATTGACTTATGTATTATGATAGCGACTCCCCCATATGAATCGCTTCTGTCATTCCTAAATATATTACAGCTACTTATATTTAAAGATGAATCGGGTTCCAACCAAGTCTCTGATATTAAAGCAATATTGTCCTGACTTAATAACGCTTGAAATTCAGGAATTTTGGGTCTCAAACTCTGAGCATTCCACTGCAATATGTTTATAAAATAGGCACTGTTATTGTGATTATCCATTAGTGGAAAACAAAATCAATTGAGTTAAAATATCTTTACCACTTATCATTTCTAAACATAGTACAATGCAATCCCGAACAACTATTTTGACAATTAATCCTAACTTATTATACGAGCTATCTCTCGACATACATACATCCTTAATTTTCTGATACAGTTCATATAAGAAATCTTTGCGTTCACCTGATTCCCTTTGTTTATCACCTTTGTTGTTAGTGTTTTCAATCTCACTAATATTTTTTTGTGAATTTTCCTGTCCTGAGGATCCTCCTTTTGTTTTATTACTACGTGATTTCTTCTTTTTTGATTTTTCAGAGTATGTATTAGTTTTATTATTTAGATTCTGACTGTCATCTACTTCCGATTCTTCAGATACAATCATTTCTTCATGTATAACGGCTTCTGTAACAACCACTTCTCTATATGTTCTGCTTGATCCTGTTTCCTGAGTGTACTCTCTTTGCGAAAATTGTTTGTCTGTTTCATCATTCTTTATCATTTCCACATTATGTGTTGTATTATTTTCCCGCATTTTTCCTTTGGCTTTATATATTTCTTATCCTTCCCGATAACTGCAGTTCTTTTCCGACATAATTCTTCTTATTTCTTTTCTTCCAAAAAATAGGACATTTTTTATTCATTGCCATGTGTGGACCTTTGCAGTTTATACATGTAAAAATCGTTGTTTCACAGTTAGCGTGATTATTTCCACACTTAGGGCATCTGACTTTTTTTGAAGGACATGTTCTTGAAAAGTGTCCGTATCGCCAACATACTGAATATTGGGACACAGGGAAGATGTAGGGATATACAAATGAGGGTCAGTTGTAATTTTTAAATCATAGGCGGATTGTTTCAGAGCTTACCCATTTACCATCGCTATCCTGTCTTTTTAGTCGTTTTGCAGATACAATCTCGAAATCACATTTAAGGTTTTCTAATATGTCTTTATCTTCCATTTCTATGTCCACCTGTCGAAGTATATTATATTTTTGAATTTCTTCGTGCTGTTCGTTTACTCCCACGCTTTATTGTTATGAATCCATCATAACCTTCAATTGTTTCTTTATCATCCTCCTGTCTGCCTCTCTTCTCCGGTAATACTCGTTGCTCTCTATTTAAATCCGTATTTTTCTCCTTCTCCATCCTTAAATTAACTTGTTGCTCTCTCTCCAACTCAAAATCATCTCCTATTGTCTCACTTCTACTTGAGTCACAAAATTCTACATTTTCACTAATCAAGTAACATTAATTAATAAAAAGGAGGGTAAGCGAAAAAAAATTACAATCGCGCGAGTCGTCAACAGCTAACTCGACCGCTTGCTAGGACCGCGCGCGCGTACTGTGGTGTAACATGTTACTTAATAAAATTTCATAATTTTTTTGTATTTATTGGTCTAGGTAATCAAAGTTATTGAATATACTAATCGGAAATCCAAAAGAAAATAACATTATTACAACAAACCTGACAGTTAAAGTCATGCATGACAAATAACAACTTCGGTATCCATAGTGACTAGAGTATTCTCTTTGATAGATTCGTTTTAAGATTGCCAAGTTAAGAACACGTCGCTATGTGCACTCACACACATTCTAAGCTCAGCTTAGGCCTCGCGGACTGTACCCGTTACATTGTTAATAATTTTATTTTATTATTAGAATTTTTAATTCGGTCGCTTAAAAAAATGATTTAGCAAAAGCACAAATCTTTTGGAATCATTTTTGACATACTGTAGGAAAGGAGTTTCAAACCTGTATTTTTTCAAACCTCATATCTCGTATAGTCTCGCTCTACTTTTATAAATACCTGGAGTAACCCATTGGTTAAAGCCAACGGCGGTGCCATTAATGTAATTGATTTTGGTCTTAACAATAGATTGGTACTTCTTTTGCACAATATCCAAAAGGGCTCCGTAAATTTCATTGGGATTCTTGTGTTGTACTATAGATGGTGTAATTCTATGAGCTATATTATTTTTAAACATGTTGCAACGACTAGCTGTATAAGGTCTGCATTCAAGTTCATGCGGCTTTTTATGTAATGGCACGGAGAAGCTAGCTAATAAACCACAGTGGTCGGACGTTAAGTCACTTAACACCATATTTTTTTGGCATCACAATTACTAAATATAGATACTATTATCAAGACAAGTTTACGAACGACAGATCGAGAAGTCTAATACTTAATGGAGTAACATCTATAATATTAATATAAAAATCTCCACATACAATTAAACTCATAAAATGTGAAATTCTTAATGTAAACAAACTGCCCAATAACCTTAAAATCAATTTTTTATCGAAACTTAATGTTTACGGTGAAATAAATCTGCTTACTAAAATTTTTGTACATTTAGCGTGTCAAAGAATTGCTTCTAAGTTTCTTGACATAGTATTTCAAAGCTTATTCGGCTGAAGTAGTCATCTTAATCTGTACATACAAAAAATCTGTAGACGAGGCGTTTCTTTACATATAATATATTTAAAAATAAGTAGTTAGGGTGTTAAAGAATAACCAACAGATGCCATTTCTATAAATTTTTGAATTTGTGCTGTTTGGATTTGAGAGAAAATAATTTAATAAAAAGAGCTGATATTGTAAGATAATGTAAGAGAATTGATGTGGTGTTCTGAAATTCTGAGTGTATTTGTTAGATAATTATTTATTAGTTTAAATCATAACAACTTTTTAAAATTCAAATTGTGTGCATACAGAGCGAGTCTTACATTTGTGTAAGTACCAGGCCACTCAGAAAGTATTGCGAAAAAAAGTTTTATGTATGAGAGACTGACCAGTTATTTTTATACTATTTTGTAAATATGATTAATTGTAAGTAAAACTAAGTACGTTCCAATTTTAAAAATTTCCCTCCACCTTCTTTGCGAGATAATTTAAATTATAGTTTCTAAAAAAAAAATGGATCTGCGACGAGAACATTTTCGCGCTATGATTTTTTACGACTTTAAGTGTCGCCTGAATCCTTGTCGCTCTTGAGGTGCTGTTACGTGCGGTCTACGCCTAGTGGGAGGAGCTAAAGTGAGATAGAAGATTTCGGTGAGCTCATACTTTGAGAGACAAGTTTAAAATCTTCATTGAAAAACTTACAAAAAGTTTTGCGTTCGCCTGGGCGCGAACCCGCACCTTCTTGACACTACGATATCCGGACCAACTCGTCGTGTGGCAGTAACTGCAAATTTGCTGACCTCTATCAACTATCAACTGCCCTGTCATCTGACTTTTAAGGTTACTTTTGAGTTTCTACGGATTTTGAACCGGCAGGCCAACCATGCCTCGCATGATTCGCTCGCCCCCGCAAGGTTCCCCAAATGTCCGTGTTCTATTAGAGACGCAATCGGAACCAGACTTGTCTCCTGCTTTGTTGGCCCCGGAAAGAAGCACCTATGACTCGGTAAATGTTACTACAAGGCCGAGCAATAAACGTTTTCGTGGCGATGATAGCTGCGCGGAGCCGGAAGGTCTCGAAGAATTAAAGAGCATGCTGCAGTCTTGGAAGGCCGCCCAGGACAAAATACTAAATAAATTAGTGACAGATGTCTCAGAACTAAGGCAGCAGAATCTCTCTATTCAAAAATCCTTTGAAGAGATTGAGAAATCAATCAAAATCAGAAATCAATAAACTCTTTAATGTAGAATACGAGGATATGAAGACTCGCTTAGATTCCGTAGAGGCGGAGCACAGAGAATATGTGAATTCTGGATTTGGGATCTAGGCGGCTGTAACTTGATGTCATGACACTGCACGGCATTTGCAATAACAAATTTGACTGTTTAGACCTTGCAAACAAATTCTGTTACAAGGTACCCAGAAGTGTTATTCGAAGGGGGGTTCGCGTGCCTCAACTTTTCAGGCAATACAGGAATATGCAGCACTAACGCTGGGGAACGTGTGCCGCTTCGTCGCCTTGTTGATTATTACAACACACATTTTCTAGAATTAGATATATTTTGTCTATCTAAACAATTATTTAGTCTTTGGATGGTTTGTCTACCGAGTAGTTTAATTTAAAGTAACTCAGCAATACTGTGACAGGGACTACTGTTTTATTATTTTATTTTTATTTTATTTTTATATCACTTGTCTTCAGCACATCTTTTAACCCTTTGCTAAAACGTGGACAATGGTGTAGGTTACGTGTTTGTTAAAACTTAGTTTAAGTCTCTGTATTTTGTAGCATATAACTGTTTTTTGTCCCTAATAAATAAATAAATAAATAGACGTCAAATAGCATTTATGGATGAAGGCCCTTCTAAGGCAACCGTGTATCATTGGTATAACGAACTCAACGGCGGTCGACTAACTTTGGGGGATGAAGAAAGAAGTGGTCGCTTCTTGACGGCTGTTACGGAACAAAACGTACTAGCAGTGAAACATTATCCAAGACAATAGGCGAGTTACGTATCAAGAGATTCAGCACATACTGCAGGTTGGATCGGGGAGCCTTCACGAAATTCTACACGTGCACCTTCGCGTGAGGAGGATAGTTTCACGCTGGGTGCCGTACAACCTCACCGATGCTCAGAAGAATGGAATGGTGCCGGTGAATATGATAAACAAATTTGAAGCAGGCTCGTTTCGGCGTGTTTACGACATCATTACAGGTGTCTTGGATTTTTCAATACGATCCAGAAACGAACGCCAGTCCCCGGTTTGGGTGTTTCAAAACGAATCAACGCCTACCCAAGTGAAGCGATCTAGAATCGGGGGGAAGATTTAATCGCGAGCATTTTCTATTTGACCGGCTACTTGTTGGCATTTCCTTTACGGAACCAAAGAAGCATCAACGCTGAATGGTGTACTACCAAATGCTGGCAGAAGTTTTCTCTGTTGTGGGAAACCAGCGACCAAGCACAGGACTCCGCGGGCTACTGCTCCACCACCACAACGCGCCTTCGCACACCGCACTCAAAACGAGGGACTTCCTGGAGAGCACCCCGGTCAAACTCCTGGGTCACCCTACTTACAGCCCTGACCTAACACCGTGTGCCCTGACTCTGACCTAACAACACTTTTTTTTATTCCCAAAAAAAAACTGCTTAAAGGGATACAATTTTCGTCGCCGGAAGATGCGCTGTCAGCGTTCGAGCAGGCTTTAAACGAAGTGTCTACGGTGGACTGAAAAAAGGTGTTTTGAAAACTGGCTCTGATGTTTGAAACTTTGAATAGAGGCTAGTGGAAAAGTGTCTTTGAAAAGATTTTTCATTTAGAACATTTATTTTTATTTTCTCGAAACTTTCTGAGTGTCCCACGTAATCGATAGTGTTGAGCAAATTTCGTCTGAATCGAGGTGTTAATATTTTCCGCAGAAGAGTGAGACTCATATCATTACGTTTTTGAACTACAATTGAAATTTTTGTAATAACATTGTCAGAAATAAAGTAGTTTCGTAGGTAGATGCTGTTTTGGAGTCAAGTAGTCTGGACTTGGGTCTTGAAAGAATAAATGATAAGAATGCTTGGAAACATGCTGGTCCTGCTCCATAGGACAATATAGAGGCTAGACAATATCATCCTAGTTGCTTTTTGTATTGTATAATCTGTTATTTTACTTTACTCACACACTGACTTATTCCTAGTTAATATTTTAGGAAAATTCATATATTTTTACAATGTCTGTAAATATGTGAGCACAATGTACCTATCACGTGATTAGTTTATCTGCGTTTGCTTTATTTTTAATTCGTTTTACCAATTGTGGTATAGTATTTTTATTCTTGGTGCATCGTCTTCACATTTAGAAATATAATTAATGTATGCAAAATATTGTATAACATTTTAAAAAAGTAACGGTGGAGTTTCTTGCCACTTCTTCTCCATACGAAACTACTTTTTGGAAGTGGCGCCTAGAATCAGTTCTATTTTTAATGTAAATTTTGACGTTATAAAGTGCCTTTTTATGGGCCTATTTGAAATAAATGCTTTGACTTTGACTTTGACTTTGAAATATTTGGTTCTAGATTTCAATTCTTTGTCTAGAGGTCTCATCTCATTCATGTTCTCACTCAGTTCTCTCCCGTATTTTTCAACAAATACTGAAGCTTCTTTGAGGCATCTTTATAACGAACTTTAAAAAGAAAAAAGTTCTCAATTCGTCTTTTCTATGGGTTCCGTAGCCAAATGGCACATAAAAACGGAACTTTTATTATTTTGTCCTGAACCAAACCCTATTGTCACGGAACTCCTCAATGACGAACAGTTTACTTATCTATCCCGGGTGGGTTATTGTACAGTATGTTTTTTTTGGTAAGTTTTTTTATTTTACAAAATAGTGCGCGAAGTTTTGGTTGGTCGGTTCCACAATTTTAAAATAATAAAAAAACCGACTACCAAATAGACATAATTTTATATCAAATTTCCTTGTTGACGACTTTCCAAATTAAAGTTATTTGCACTTTGTAGTGTTTTGTTTTTATAGAAGTCAGTTGTATTGTCAAACAATAAATAAATGAATATTGAATATGAACTGTTATTATAATAAGTTTTATTTAACACATTAATAATGTATTCATTCTGAATTGGGGGTGTAATTTTTTTGTTATCCGGGAGTAAAAAGAGGCAACATTTTCGTTATCGGTGCTATCTTCGTCGTTTTTGAGGGCACCGGTGCCGAAAATCAGAAATCAAAATCCCAAATGGCAGCCATAACCAGAGGTGAATGGATAAATGGGTAGCTTTTCACACGGACAAATGTATGTAGGAGGTCTTACGAGGGGCAAGCAGATGTTATAGAGGTTCTAACAAAACCTGAAGACGCAGTGACTGCATTCGAAAGGTATCCGGGTAGCGCTTCCCACCAGGCAGGATCGGAAGACTTTTCCTTTTCAATGGAGGAGTAGTACATACACATTCTTTAAGCGACACATTGTTGTTTTCCGACATGCACGCGAACGAAGTCGCGGGCGCAGCTGTATATAAATAATCGTAGCGGTTTGATATTTTTATGTAAAATATTATAACGAATAAATACGTTATTTTCGTTTTCACATGTAACGCATTTTTTTTATTCTAAACCCTTTAGAGCAATAACAACACAAATAAAAACAACAAGTTTTTTGAATATAACTATTATTGCAAACAAAATTAAATAAGGGCAAGAAACTGCGTTGCAGCTTATGAGATCAGAACCTAAGCCGGCTGCTTCTCGCCGTCGCACCTAATAGTTTAAACTACTACATATATAAAGCTCGTTAAGTTCAGATGCGGTTCAAGAAGAAGAAAATCAATGAACAGTGGGTCTGATTTTATTTGTTTGGTTTTGTCGTTATTTACTATACAGCATGTAACTAAAACCCTGTCCGATCCTGAAGGGTATTATTTGGTATCGTACTGCGTACACAAATACGTAATCATTTAATGGATAGGAGACAATTATTTTTCCCCAATGAAAATAATTAATTTAAAAAATTAAAAATAATCGTACCAAAGGCAACACTGTTCGCTCGACAGGGTTCACCTACAGTTTCTTGTCAAAGAAGCCGCCTGAACGCGGCGATGCTTTGTCGCATGCTGCCAAACAAACTTAGGAATAAAGAAACCTACGTTTTGCCTACGCGTAGGTATCAGCTGATATTTTATTGTATGCATAGACGCATAGTGACCCCTATTTCTGACCTTCTGTTTATCAAGACACATTTATTATTGAGTTAATGTGATGTGCTTTTGCCAATTTACCGACTGTAGGTATTAGTTTATTAAAATATTTACTTGTTGCATACCTCGAAGATTGTGTTCCACATTTTCCGTTCCAGTCTATCTCGAACATTAGTACACATTCGACACATTTTTATTAAATTTGCACGTACTCTTCGCAGCGCACTTGTGTACGATTTGAGTGCGTCGAAAGATTCCACAATCCGAGTTCTTATCATACTTACTTCCGAATCACACTTTGTGAGTGACAAATTAAAATTAACATATTCAAATATTCCTGATTGGTATACGATATTGTTCGCGATACGATAGCGGCACGTGATACGTACGGGCATCCGATCGCAAGCTATCTCCACGTGAGACTAGCGAAGTGGCCAAACAAGTAGCGTGCCAGTAGACAACCAGTCGGCTACATCAAAGGGTCGAGGACAAATTACTGTGTTGTTAGCCATTTTAGCCGAAAACGTATGATATATGGCGGGTCATTAATATTAGTTAAAAATTCAATTAAATCGAAAGAACGAAAAGACATCATCGGACTGTCTGTTGAGCACGCCATTGAATTGTCCTGTGTTGAGCTTGATCAGCATGTCATAGTATGCGTATACAGACCTCCAAGTTACCAGAATCTACCTGTGTTTGATTCTGTAATGGAAGATGTGTTAAAGAAACTTAGTGCTAGTAGTAAGTCAATAATAATCTGCGGGGACTTTAATATTATTTTTTAGAAAATAACTCTGGTACAGTCAGATTATTAAGTCTTTTTATGTCATTTGATCTGTCTAATGTTTTTATTGAACCTACCCGAGTGACAGCTTCTTCTGCTACTTGTATAGATAATGTTTTTTGCAATTTTGATTACTTACACGAACAAATAGTAAATAAGTTGCCATCTGATCACAGTGGACAAACAATAATGTTTTGCTCATATACGCCTTTACAAAAAACTCAAATAATGTTTAGGCAAATTACATGTAAAGATTTAGAGAAATTAAATGATTCTTTGGCCAGTCAATTATGTAAACAAAGTTTTAATAATATAGGTGACCCAAATGAGTTCTACGCCGAGTTCTTTTCACTATTAAACACGCAATTTAATAAAACTTTTCCACTAAAGACTAAAAGTATAAATACAAAGTTTTTATTTAGTGATTGGGCCACTCCTGGCATTCGTAAAAGTAGAGAAAATCTATTTGAACTTTATGGCCTAAAGCAACATGTGACTCATACAAGCTTTCATCAGTATGTTGCAAGATATTCAAAATTATTTAAAAATGTGTGCAAAATAGCTAAAGCTCTATATATTAGTAATAAAATAAAATCAGCTGATGATAAAATAAAAACTACCTGGCAAATAATAAATAATGAAACAGGTAGGAAAAAACAGCGTAATATTGAATTTAATTTAGTGACTGCACGTGGCCCCATCAACTCAAATGTAGATATAGCTCAGGAATTTGAAAACTTTTTTGTTAATGTTCCACTTAAAACTACTGAAGATTTAAATTCCTCACCCGCGCTTTCTGCTGCCTTACTTAAAAATAATGTAAAACTATGCCCTTTGGCGTTTAGGTTTCAGCATACAAACCCCCAAGCTGTTATAAAAGCTTTTAAAGATCTCAAAATTAAATCAACAGAAGATCTCTGGGGAATGTCTGTAAAAGTCTGTAGATCTCTCATCGAAACCCTTGCGCCCTATTTAGCTTTCATATTTAACACCAGTGTAGACCAAGGAGTCTTTCCGGATCTTATGAAACATAGTAAAGTGATCCCATTGTTCAAATCCGGTGATAGTAAAGAGCTCAATAATTATAGGCCCGTGTCAATTCTGCCAGTTCTCAGTAAGGTGTTTGAAAAGTTGATGCTCAATCAAATGTTACGTCACTTTAATAAAAACTCCATCTTGCATGAACATCAGTACGGTTTCACTAAAGGACGTTGTACCACTGACGCCGGTGTCACCCTAATAAAGAACATTTTTAGCGCCTGGGAGGAATCACAAGATGCCATTGGAATCTTTTGCGATCTCTCTAAGGCGTTCGATTGCGTAAACCATGAGACACTTCTGCTGAAACTGGAGCACTATGGGATTAGGAATGAAGCTCTTAATTTGCTAAGATCATACTTGAAAGACAGAAAGTTTAAAGTACAAATAAACGGCACAAACTCATTAGGGTCTGAAATATCAATGGGCGTTCCTCAAGGTTCGATATTGGGTCCATTCCTCTTTTTAGTCTACATTAATGATTTACCCCAGTTACTTCAAAATCAACCGAAGATGGTGTTGTTTGCAGATGACACTTCATTGATCTTTAAAATAGATCGAAGGTCACAAAATCTTGACGACGTGAACAACTCTATTCTTCAGGTCCAAGATTGGTTTACGGTAAATAATTTGGTACTAAATGAGAAAAAAACCAAATACATTCGCTACTTCTAACATTAGGTAATTTAAATCGAAATTACCTAATGTTAGAAGTAGCGAATGTGACATCATATTGAACGGAGAAAAACTGGAATTTAGTAATCAGACGGTTTTCCTAGGAATCACGCTAGACGAAAAGTTACAATGGGCACTCCATATAACATCTCTCGCGTGGCGACTAAGCTCGGCAGCGTATGCTGTTAGAAAGATAAGACAGTTAACAGACGTTGAAACCGCGCGTTTGGTTTATTTTAGCTACTTCCACAGCATTATGTCATACGGCATTTTACTGTGGGGTCGGGCTGCTGACATTGAATCCATTTTTATTTTGCAAAAGAGAGCTGTCAGAGCCATTTACAATCTACGTCACCGCGAATCTCTTAGGGAACTATTTAGGAAGATTAATATAATGACTGTACCTTGCCAATTCATTTATGAAAATATTATGTATGTTAGAAAAAATCTGCATCTATTTAATAAAATAAGTGATAGACATAATATTAACACTAGAAATAAAAATAAAATAGATCAACCATTTTTCAGACTATCTAAAGTACATAGATCTTTTAAGGGGTACTGTGTTAAATGTTACAACAAAATACCTGGTGAAATATTGCAATTAAATGAAAGAAAGTTTAAAACTCATGTTAAGAAAACACTTAGTAATCAAGCATATTACAAATTAGAAGATTATATCCTTGATAAGAATGCTTGGAAACATGCTGGTCCTGCTCCATAGGACAATCTAGAGGCTAGACAAAATCATACTATTTGCTTATTGTATTGTATATTTGGTTATTTTTACTTTACTCACACACTGTATTATTCCAAGTTAATATTTTAGGAAAATCATATATTTTTACAATTGTTTGTAAATATGTGAGCACAATGTACCTATCACGTGATTAATTTATATACCTTTGCTTTTTTTTTTTTTTTTTTTTTTGTACCAATAGTGGTATAGTATTTTTATTCTTGGTGCATCGTCTTCACATATAGAAATATAATTAATGTATACAAAATATTGTAAAACATTTTAAAAGAGTAACGGTGGAGTTTCTTGCCACTTCTTCTCCATACGAAACTACTTTTTGGATGTGGCGCCTAGAATCAGTTCTATTTTTAATGTAAATTTTGACGTTCAAAAGTGCCTTTTTATGGGCCTATTTGAAATAAATGCTTTGACTTTGACTTTGACAGGTTTCATGAGTACCTACAGTGCGGCTAGTGCACGGCGGTGTCCTTTGAAATAAAAATAGGCAAAAAATAAAAGATTTCGCCGGACGGTGGGGTGTTGTCAACTTATGAAAATTTACCATATTTAGTGTTACATTTCGCATGGTAACTAAAAATAAAAAAAATCAATAACTTTTGGTTTTTATGAGTTACATTTTTTTACTATTTTTTCTAGTACGTATGTTAAACCAAGAATACGTCTTTTTTGGATCGGACAGGGTTTTTGTTACATATTGTGTACATATAGATATTGACTATTTTTCCATGTAAAAAGTATTTACACAATGTGCAGTTATATATGTATTTGAGAGCTGCTTGTAATAGAAGGTTCCATTACAAGCAGCTCTGCCATTTACGTGTATTTGGAGCAATGGCGGACTACAATTGGTAGGCTAATCGAAGTGATAAAAGATGTTATAAGTAAGTTAATAAATTAAAAACAATTTAGAGGTAAATAATCTTATCATTTATTCGTTTGCGTTTTTATATCAACGAAGATCGACTTATTTCCGCAGGTAGTAAGCGGCGTAGGGCGAGGCGTAGGGGTAGGCGGAGTATGCGGCGAGCGGTGCGGTGTATGCGGAGTAGGCGAGCGGCGCGGTGTAGGCGGCCGCCAATGGCGCGGTGTACGCCGCCGCCACCGGCGCCGTGTACGCGGCAGAGTACAGCACCTGCGGCTTGGGCTCAGCCATCGCTGCCACCAGAATGCACACGAATACGGTCTGCAAAAGAAAATAAATTGATTTCACATTTTACCATTAATCTATCATTTTGTCAAACGAGTTGACGTCGGTCGTTCAAGTCTCTTCTCAAGATCAGAGCGATCGCTAATTGACTTCCGAAACTGGAAGAAAAGGCATTTTTCAGAAGGTAATTCCACTTTTTCTTTCACTTTCACTAAACTCTTGATACTGCAATCCAGGCTGTAACATTAACTTATGTGCTATGTATATACGCACCATGTATTTGAACATTTTGATTGTTGTCACTGAGCTACTGCTGCCCTGAATGATACGAAAGATGCGATAGCTGCGGATTTTATAGTAACTTGAGAAGGACAAATGCATACAACGTGAGGTGGTTCTAGCACGCGAATGTGCTCTGAATAATCATTAGTTTCCTTCAATCAAGAGCGTCAATGAATTTTGCCAATTTAATTTGACTACCTTATGTAATAATTACATTAGTAAGTACTTATATACTTATAATCAACTGTAAGATATAGTTCAGTAAGTTTCAATAATGTTGATTATGCGGAATAGAGACACTTAAGAATAAAGTCATCGATTAAGCCATTTCTTTATACATTATTTGTCAATGTGCTGCTGCAAGTGATTTGTGGTTTTCGTTAAAAAAAACTGGAAAATGTAATGCTTTGAAATTATACGTAGTAAGCAAATCATAACTATCAGTGAAATAATTTGAGCTTTTGTTTAGTATTAGATACGGTGAAAGTCTACAAATTGTTTCGCCTAATTGTAAGATTAACGGATATTTTATAATACATTATTTCTAGCATATTTTGTGTAAGCATGTTGTTTAACTCTTGCATAGTTTTTATTGTTGCTATGCATATTGTTTAACTTTGACTCTTGTATGAAATTTCTGTAAAAGCTAATGCTAGCCGTAGTGGGCGGGAGGGGCTGGTAACTTGTTACACAGGTGTTTCCCCAAAAACCTATAACCGGCACTAGGCTCTCACAAAGATGGAATACACCTGAGACATTTTTTGTACGCATTAACTTAAAGTTAGCTTTGTGAAGAGAGCACAAATGATAGGTAATTTTATCAGTATATGTATATTAAATTAGTTGCTGATTAAAATACACATACACATACTTACGCAATAACTTTTTTAATAACTGCAAATAAGTATTGCGTAGATAATTATGATAGAAGGGGCCGCCCGTGACTAAATTATAACAGCGGCACGAGTCGATCTTAAGGGTTGCCGAGGTCGGTCCGTGGATAGGTGACCATCCATAACATACCGACCACCCCATGCCTCTGAAAGCACATTTTGCAGTTAGTCTCGGCTGTCATTCGTAGATCTTTGATAGTCATTTTGGCTAATCAGAAACCCGAAAGTCTGGCCAGTCTTGCCAAAGGGAATCGTGTTACCGAGTAACTGGGTTGTGGAGTCAGATAGGCAGTCACTCCAAGTAAAATACTGGTATCCAGCTGCATTCGTTTTGACTAGTCATCGATCGAGTCATAGATCGAGGCTGGTCAGATTGGTTTTTAAGTTATAGATCGAGGCTAGTCAGATTGGTTTTTAAGTTATAGATCGAGGCTAGTCAGATTGGCTTTTAAGTTATAGATCGAGGCTAGTCAGATTGGTTTTTAAGTTATAGATTGAGGCTAACCAGATTGGTTTTTAAGTTATAGATCTAGGCTAGTCAGATTGGTTTTTAAGTTATAGATCGAGACTAGTCAGATTGGTTTTTAAGTTATAGATCGAGGCTAGTCAGATTGGTTTTTATGTTATAGATCGAGGCTAGTCAGATTGGTTTTTAAGTTATAGATCGAGGCTAGTCAGATTGGTTTTTAAGTTATAGATCGAGGCTAGTCAAATTGATTTTTAAGTTATATATTTATAAGTTATTATTATTATGTTCGCGCATTTTGAAGCTGTTTTCAAAATATTTTGATTAAACTCATTTTAGAGAAACCCTTATCTTTGTTGATGTAGTTTATACATTGCGTTTTACATTAATTAGCGTCAAAATGTGTCAAAATCAACAAACTTCCTGTCAATATATGCATACGTCTAAATATCTTAGTGATTTGCATACTTTAATCAATATGCTGCATTCAGACTCTAGTTGAATCTATTTTTGAGCCATCGGGCTGTCAACATTCATTATAGGAAGTAGCGTCATCAGTGCGATACAACTAAAATTACACAATCATAACAAACCACCAGTAAATAGAGAGGCAAGTTCAATGGAGACAGAGAACTACCTACTTAACCAGTGTCAGGCTATTATATTGTTAAGATCGATTTTTCGTTTTTCTTTTTCTAACAAAATTAATTCAGTGGCCATACATGAAAGCGGTGTCATGGCTGAAACAATTACCTCTTTTCACAATCTTATAATAACCAGATTATCTGAGTTGATTTTGCAGATTGGGTGTTAATGGTTAGGCCATTTACGGTTCAGGAAATAATTTATTACAAAATAATGTTATGTTCTCCACAGACAGACACAGGCACTAGGTAAATTCTGGTTCCATCAGTTCGCGGGATTAAATACCACTGTTCCTTCTTTATTCCCGATTGATGATGGTGGTTATGGGCATTTGTGTAGCAGGTCATTGGTTCACTTCCAAATAAACATTTTTGGTATGACCTAGGTACCGAGTGGTTCGGTGCGTGTAATATTTGTGTCCGTGAATGCATTTGATACGACGCAAGAGAGGTTCCTAAAGAGATAAGTAGGTATCTAAATAACACGCAGCCTGCGTGTTATTTAGATACCTACTTATCTCTTTACTATAGTGCAGTGACGCAGGCACTATAGTAATAGTATTATGGCAATTCTCATGTCGTACCTATATAAAGCTGGCTAAGTTCAGATACGATTCATGAAAAGAAAATCAATAGAACAGTTGATCTGATTACATTTGTTTGGTTTTGTCGTGGTTAGCTAGTCATGTTATGAAGAAATTGAAAAATTTTCCACGTAATGCATATTGTGGCACACGAATTTGTAATATAGATGGCTGAAAACAATTCCACTTAAAAAATGTAGTGAATTATTACAGGATTATTTTAAACCATTTATCATGATGTCCACAAAGTGCACTTAATTTCAAAGAAGAAGATAATTATTTCTATTTTTTTTATTGAAAGCGTTCCATTCAGGAGGATTTCATTTATCCATTGTTAATTTTTGGGCTGTTTATAATGTATAGGTAGGTAGGATAAATGTGCACAAGCGTAGGCTAGTCCGAATCGGCTAGGCTGAGGTTATTACTTCGATCACCACCCATTTACTTGCACTTAGATACAATGTGCTATTGCTACGGTGACAACCATTATTTATTTCCAGGCTGACCTGGATCTTATTTCCTTTTTCTGTTTTTTGAGTGCTGCTGTAATAGAAGGTTCCATTACAAGCAGCTCTGCCACCATTAGGGGCAATATGGTGGACTGTAATTGAAAGGCTAACCGAAGTGATAAAAAGAGGTTTGTGGATAAATTAAATACAATTTAGAGGTTAATAATCTTATCATTTATTCATTTGCGTTTTATATCAACGAAGACCGACTTATTTCCGCAGGTAGTAGGCGGCGTAGGGCGAGGCGTAGGGGTAGGCGGAGTATGCGGCGAGCGGTGCGGTGTATGCGGAGTAGGCGAGCGGCGCGGTATAGGCGGCTGCCACCGGTGCGGTGTACGCTGCCGCCACCGGCGCCGTATACGCGGCAGAGTACAGTACGCCGGGCTTGGGCTCAGCCATCGCTGCCACCAGCATGCACACGAATACGATCTGCAAAAGAAAAAGGAATTGATTTCACCTTTTAGCATTCCTCTATCATGTTGTCAATGATCGCTAATTGACTACCGAAACTGGAAGAAAGGACACAATTCAGAAGGTAATTCCACTTTTACTTTCACTTTCACTAAACTCTTAATACTATAATCCAGGCCTTAACATTAACTTATCTTACGCACCATATATTTGAACATTTTGTTTGTTTTCACTGAGCTGTTGCTGCACTGAATGATACGAAAGATGCGATTGCTACGAATTTTATAGTAACTTGAGAAGGACGAATGCACGCAACGTGAGGTTATTCTAGGACGCGACAGTGCTCTGAATAATCAATAGTTTCTTACAGTCAAGAGCGTTGATGATTTTTTTCAATTTAATTTGACTAATGTGAGAATTACATTAGTAAGTACTTATAAACGTATAATCAATTATAATACATAGTTGAGTTAGTTTCAATATTGTTGATTACGCGTAATAGAGACACTTATTAGTAAAGTATTTTTGTTCTAATTTCTCAATACCATACATTTCAATGTGCTTCTGCAAGTGATCTGTGGTTTTTGTTAAAAGACTGGAAAATATAATGCTTAGAAGTTATACGTAGTAAGCAAATCATAAAATGCAGCAGAAAATAACTATGAGTGAAATAATGTGAGATTTTGTTTAGTATTAGATACGGTGAAAGTCTACAGGTTGTTATGCCTAATTGAGCAATTTCAGATACTTTATTATTATTATTATACATTATTTCTAGCATATTTGTGTAAGCATATTGTTAAACTCTTACTAAATTTAATATTCATTGTGCATAATATTAAATTTCGACTTTTGCACGGTATCTCTGTAAAAGCTAATTATATCCGTGCAAAACGCAAAACATAGCGTATCGCTCGACTTTAACACAAGACAACTCAATAGTGTGCTCGATAAAAAGATAAATTAAATCTAAACGTTGTTTACATTTCAACTTATTTGAAACAAGAAATAAAGATCCACCGCGAATAGTCTTTTTCTCGCAATTAATGCACTTTGTACAGTAAAATTATAACCATTGATAAACATAACTTCATGTTCCTTCAACCAGTGTTCAGTCAGACCCTGCATATTTTGATGTACAACATTCAATATATGCGGCTCATCCGTTGTCACGCCTATAGTTTTAACTAAAAGGCGTATCAAAAGCAGTGTTAGTGCCACTACTAACTTTAATCGATGGCACACTACATGGACCTTTATCACTTTGTATACTGTATGCTAAAAGTTAAGCAATTTGCCTCCAAAAACTAGGTGGCAAATACAATGTATAATTTGTCAGTTCGTAATCAGTAATACATTGATTGGCGGCAGGGGTACAAATGTTCTAAGTACAGGAAATATTTTTGGTGAATAATTGTTTTCCGCTTTGACAGAACGCGATAGCCAATAATTTACTTAATGACACACTGTCAGTTCGCGGGATTAAGTACCTACCATTGTTCTTAACTCCGGATTCATGATGGAGGTTATAAGACTTTGTGTAGCGCAGGTCATTGGTTCACTTCCTCTAAATAAGTAGCAAAACCGAATTCTGAGCCGATTCCATAATATTGCCATCGACGGGTTAAGAAGAAGTAGTTTTTTTTTTGTGTAACTTAGGTGTAGGTAAAAACAGGTTCTGTGCATGTTAGATTGGTGTCTGTGAATGCATTTGGTACGACATAAGAGAGGTTCCTAAGAAGAAAAGTATCTAAAAAACACGCAGGGACTAAAATAATAGTATTATGGCAATGCCCATGTCATACCTATGTAAAGCTGGCTAAGTTCAGATATGATTCACAGTTGGTCTGATAATATTTGTTTGGCTTTGTTGTAGTTAACTAGTCATGATAGGTAGACATTGCCAATTTGTGCATGTAATGCTTACGTGGCACTAAATTTGGTAATCGATGGCAGAAGAACAATGCCACTTAAAAAACTATATTTTCTATTATTATTAACGTTTAATTACGGTACATACAATGTGCAGTTAATGCCAAGGAAGAAGAGAACTCTTTCATATGTTTTTAACTGAAAGCGATTCATTCAGGAGGATTTTGTTAATAAATAAAGCGACGGCTAGTCCGAATCGCTTAGGCTGAGGTCACTACTTCGTTCATCAGTTAACAGACGTAGAAACCGCGCCTTTTGTATATTTTAGCTACTTCCACAGCATTATGTCATACGGCATTTTACAAAATAAGTGATAGACATAATATTAACACTAGAAATAAAAATAAAACAGATCAACCATTTTTCAGACTATCTAAAGTACATACATCTTTTATGGGGTGTGGACTGTTTTAAATGTTACAAGAAAATACCTTGTGATATATTGCAATTCAATGAAAGATAGTTTCAACCCGCAGATAAGTTTTTAGTGCTCGTTGATTTTAACCACCCGAATATTGACTGGCTCGCTGTAGCGGACAGTGATCTGTGTCCTGGTAACTTGCAGGGTCCCATTGAAACCAGCTTTTGTGATACTCTTACCGCTTGCAATTTGCTACAGTTCAACTCACATGGTAATATGAACAATAGGATTCTTGACCTTGTCTTGTCTAACAGTGAAGTAGCTGTCGCAGCCTGGATCCCTTAGTGCATGTGGACTCACATCATAAGGCAGTCTGCATCTCTGCCGACTTCGTGCAGCTGCAGTCTCTTCCTCGAGTCAAGCTCTTGTATGCTCAGGCGAATTATGACGCCATAATTGAAGAAATGATGGCAATTGATTGGCCATTAGAGCTGAATTGTAGGCCACTTGAAGAAGCTGTAAAATTATAAAATTAATACTATCAACTTGCTTCATAATAGACATATTCCATCTAAAACTATCGCTCCAAAGGGTAAGTATCCTAGTTGGAACAAAAGCCCTCTTATTAAAATAATTAAAGAAAAGTCAAAATTTCACTCAAAATTTAAAACCTATGGAAATCTTTCGGACTATCAATCTTTTGTTACCTTACGACAACGGGCTAAAGATCTGGAGAAGGAAATGTTTGACGACTATATTGCTAACATTGAATTAGCCATTTCAAAAAATCCTAGGGCTTTTTGGCAATATGTTAAGTCTAAAACAATCAACCAACTGTTACCCATCTGTATTAAAATTTGGTGAAGTGTCGTCTGGTCACGGGGAGGAAATATGCAATATGATTGGCGATATTTTTTTCGAATTTCCAAGAGCGACGAGACACAAATGAATTCTTAGCCTCTACAAGAATGGATCAATCTTCTGGTCTCGTGTCAGAAATCTTCTCTATCGAGGTGCGGGAGGAGGAGGTATTTCGCTTGCTAAAACAAGGGGATATTAACAAATCCGCTGGTCCGGATAATATTTCACCAACTTTTATAACCAAATGTGCCAGATGTCTATCCATTCCATTGACATTATTATTCAAACGGTCATTCGACATGGGAGTGGTGCCTGCAATCTGGAAGTCAGCGTAAATAACGCCGATTCATAAAAAAGATCCTAAGGACAGCGTGGTAAATTATAGACCGATCTCCAAACTCTGCGTATTCGCCAAAGTTATAGAGAAAATCGTACACGTGCAACTTTCTTCTTCTCTTAAATTAAGTTACTCGGAATACCAACATGGGTTTTTAAAAGGTCGCTCCACCACATCCAATCTCGTGGTCTGTAGTGACTTTCTTTCAGAGCATATGTCCAGAAGGTCACAGGTCGACGTTATATACACTGACTATAGCAAATGTTTTGATCGAATAGATCATGCGCTTTTAATGCGCAAATTGCTAGGGATTGGTGTGAGGGGTAGCTTGTACAGATGGTTTGAATCATATGTTGAAAATAGATGCCAGACTGTAGTCCTCAACGGTTATGCATCTAGAGCGATGTACATTCCGTCGGGGGTTCCCCAAGGATCCTTATTGGGACCTCTTTTATTCAAAATTTTTGTAAATGACATCGCCTCCTGTTTCCTACATTCTAAAATTTTATTATACGCGGATGACATGAAAATTCTAAGTCAAGTGTCAACCATTGAGGATTCACATCTTTTACAGGAGTATCTCGACCGTTTCCATGATTATTGCGATAGAAATAGGTTGGATTTAAATATCTCAAAATGTGTGAACATTTATTCGTAAGCCAAACCCTATTAAGTATGATTACAAATTATCAAATACCTCAATTGCCAGAGTCGACGTCATCAAAGATCTTTGGGTAACTTTTGACTCAAAGCTTTTGTTTGATGCGCACATTGACAATATAGTCAACAAGGCTTCTAAAGCTTTGGGTTTTATTTTAAGGGTCTCCTCTGAGTTTAAGTATATCAAAACCATGAAAAATTTATACTGTGCGTTTGTCCGTAGCCATCTCGAATATGCTTCGCAAGTTTGGAATCTATAATTACAATGTTTATATTAATCGCCTTGAAAGTATTCAAAGGCGATTTTTAGGATACACTCAATATCGTTCAAATACTTATCTTCCTAACTATACTAGTCGGTGTAAGAAATTTCATATTCTTCCTTTACACGAGCGGCGAAAAATTGCAGATCTTGCTTTCCTATTTAGTATAATGAATGGGTCGACTGACGTCTCTGAACTCGTGGCCAAGATTGGACTTCGTGTACCGTCTGTTTTTCTTCGGAGACCTCATCTCCTTCATGTGCCTATTTTGAAAACAATCTATGGGCAAAATTCATATATTTTAAGAGCATGTCGAATGTTTAATATGGTGTGCCGGGATTTTGACCTGGATTTGTTCACAAACAGTGTCCAGAAATTTAAAAAAAACATTAAGTACCTTTTTCTTTGACGCGTAACTTTGTTGTGTAATGTATATTATTTTTGTTTTCTTTCGTTATATTTAGTTTTTTCTATGGTTAATTGTTACGTTGTTTTATCGTTTTATCAATTTTATACATAAGTTTATATAAGTGGAAACTTGTAATTGGCGTTCTTCTACATATTGCTTGTGAATACTTTATTTGTTAGCTGTATGTTTTCTTAAAATAAATTAAATAAAATAAAATAAATAAAACTCATATTAAAATCACTTTGTAAAATAAGCATATTACAAATTAGAGGATCATATCCTAGATATGAATGCATGGTAACATGCTGGTCCTGGCCCATATGACAATCTAGCTAGAGGCTAGACAAAATCATACTAGTTGCGTATTGTATTGTCACACACTGACTTATTCCTAGTTAATATTTTAGGAAAATCATATACTTACTACTTTCGCAATGTTTTTAAATAGGTGAGCACCATGTACCTTACGTGATTATCTGTCTTTGCTTATTATAAATAATTTTTACCTAGTTGTGGTATTGTATTTTTATTCTGGGTGCATCGTCTTCAAACACAAAAATATAATTGATGTACACAAAATATAGTTAAACATTTTAAAAGAGTAACGGTGAAGTTTCTTGCCCCTTCTTCTCCATACGAAACTACCTTTTGGAAGGGGAGCCTAGAATCAATTCTATTTAAATGAAAATGTTGACGTTCAAAAGTGCCTTTTAGTGCCTATTTCAAATAAATGCTTTGACTTTGACTTTGACACCACCCACTTACTTGAACTTAGGTACAATGTGCTATTGCTACAGTGACAACCATTATTTATTTAAAGGCTGACCTGGACCATTCTCCATTTTCTGTTATGAGATAGCTGCTTGTAATGGAACTTACATTATATAGATAAATCAAAAACAATTTAGAGGTAATGTAATCATTTATTAATTTGCATTTTTGTATCGATGAAGACCAACTTATTTCCGCAGGTAATAGGCGGCGTAGGGCGAGGCGTAGGGGTAGGCGGAGTATGCGGCGAGCGGTGCGCTGTATGCGGAGTAGGCGAGCGGCGCGGTGTAGGCGGCCGCCACTGGCGCGGTGTACGCCGCCGCCACCGGCGCCGTGTACGCGGCAGAGTACAGCACGCCGGGCTTGGGCTCAGCCATCGCTGCCACCAGCATGCACACGAATACGATCTGCAAAAGAAAAAGCAATTGACTTCACATTTCAGCATTTCTCTATAATTTCGTCAAACGAGGTGGTGACGCATTTAGGTCTCTTCTCAGATCAAAGCGATCGCTAATTGACTTCCAAATCTGAAAGAAAAGGCACTATTCAGAAGGTAATTTCACTTTTTCTTTCACTTTCACTCGCGGCATCCATCTGTAATGTATATACGCACCATATATTTGAACATTTCGATTGTTTTCACTGAGCTGCTGCTGCACTGAATGATAAAAAGATGCGATTGCTACGAATTTTATAGTAACTTGCGAAGGACGAATGCACGCAACGTGAGGTTAATCGAGAACGCGACTGTGCCCCGAATAATCATTAGTTTCCCTCAGGCAAGAGTGTCGATGGAGATTAAATTAAATTTGACTTATGTGAGAAATGATTAGATATGTAATACATAATTATAATAGAGATAATATTGTATCAGAAGTTACTGATTTAGCCATTTCTATTTGTCAATTTCAGCGAAAAACTGTTAAAAAGAAATAGAACAGTGGTTTTTATTATGAAAAACTTAATTTACGTAAGTGCATCATGCTTATGACTTATATAATTTGTTACGAACAAATCATAGTAACTCTCATACATTAACTTACGCCTTGTTACCGTGAGTTAGGCTTCTGCCTAACTCACGGGAAGAGGGCCACTACTAGGCCGAGGCCACAGAACGCCGACGTTGTCTGGTTCTTCCATACTCTCAGATCAAATTAGATGCGGTAAAAGTAATTGGCATTTTGAGTGAATGTTACTTCATTCATAATTTTCAAATGCGTTTTAGGATAATTAATTAAGATCTGTTTAGAATACATTAGATTACATAATGTTTTTTATTTTTTATTTTGTAGTTGCCTAAATGTGTTACTTGAAGAAGACTTGAAGAAGGCCTATGACAGTGTGTGGAGGGAAGAACTGTGGTCGACTATATCCTTGTACGGTGTGGACTGGCGTATTGCAGGTGCACTGAAATATTTATACAAGGTTTCCAGTGCTTGTGTTAGGATAAATGGGGCAAACACGAACTGGTTCTGCATCTCGAGCGGTATTAGACAGGGTTGTGTAGCGTCATCGTGGCTGTTCAAACTGTAAATGGATTCATTCATTACCTCTTTCATTACTGTCTGACAAATTTAAGTCAATAAAACATAGTACTCATACCTGTGCTATGCATTTATATAATAGAAAGGAGTTTGATATATTCTTACAATCTTCAGCAGCTCCACGATTTCTCTCCTGGATGTTCATAATGCTGTGCTGGTGCATACGCTCATGTATTTGGGAGTGGCAAAAGAAGCATTAAAGCAGAATAAATGCTGCGGAAATGCGTTCCTTGCGAAGCTGTTTGGTGTGACTATGAATGATAGGCTGAGAAATGATGTGATAAGGCAACGGTGCGGTTTAAAAGAAGGTGATTGCAGTGACAAAATTGAAAAGAGTATACTTAGATGGTTTGTTCATATATCGAGGATGAATGAAGCAAGACTAACAAAAGATATTACACGGTAAATGTGAATGGAAACGCCCTGAGGGGACGACCTAGGAGCACATAGTGACCTTATTCGTGATATTCTTCAGAAAGGTCAGGTGCGTAGTACTCGCTACCGGCGTGGGTGTATGACCAGATGTATGAACATAAACGAGGCAAAAGGAGAATGTAAGGATCGTACAAGGTGGCGTTCTATGGTTTCTGCCTACCCCCATGGGAAGAAGGCGTGAGTGTATGTATGTATATAAATTCTAGAGCACATTGCATATTAAGGGACTGGTGCATCTCAAAATTTTAATTTTCGTTTCGTTTAAGTGACTGGCAATCATTATCTTCGTTTTGTTACTTGATTGGCATTTAATGTCCGTATTATTTTCAATTCCTACTAGCATGCTTTGTTCTCAATATCCCTCTGCGTTTCAAGTCTTCAACATTACGCTGACTAATCAATTGAGACATACTTAAGTTGATCTATTTATGGATTGATGGCAGTCAACATTCAATAGGTGGCGATTGCAAATAGCACAATCGGTGTGGGAAAACTTACATTATAACTATGATTATTAGAATTTTGAAAAAAATAAAAAACTTTTTTTTGTGACAGGACAAACGGGTAGGTACTAGAATATAATAAATAAATAAATAAAATTTAAAAACTTTTTTTTTACCAACATGGCTGTCGTAAGTAGCATATAGCCATGCGGAAGTGGGTGAACCAGTAATTATTTTACCTACTCAAATAAATTTCTTTCATCTCGATTTCTGACTTTAAAATAACAGTATGAGTTGCTTCGCGGATGGAGTGTGTTTACCTGACATAGTTGTAGGAAATTATTTACTGCATAATTAACAGATAGATACTTGTTTTCACGACGTCATTCGTTTGCAGAATGAACTAGGTAACACTGTCAAATTCATTTTATTTTCAATGGTTGAATGGTTGGTTGATTGGCGTATAGTGCAGGTCATGGGTTTATTTCCTTCAATCTTAACACATTCTTTGTATTGTCTATTAATACATATAGTTATTCCGGGTCTAGGTGTTGGTGCATGTAGTGTTTGGGGATGCAGCCACAATACAGAAAAGTTCCTGGGCAGGGTTTAGAAGAATGTTATTTAAAAAACCGGCAATTGCCACAGTTTTCAAGTTAAGTTCTCATTTACATACGACTAGTAAGTTTTGATTTGCTTGTCTTGGTGTTAATTGCATAGTCTTGATGGGTAGAAATTGACACACCACTGTCCATGTAATGTATATGTTGCACATGAATTAGTAATCGATGGAAGTAGAACAAAGCCGTTTAAAAATCTACTGATTTAAATACTGAATTATTTTAAACTATAGTTCGAGTCACTCATTGTCATAAATATCGCGGATTGCAATGTTTTAATAAACTTTATATTTATTAATAGTTTAGAATTCTCTAATAAGTAGTATTTTGCATAAGTGGCAATAGCCCGATAGGGTCTACAATGATCGGCCTCGTATGCCGCCACCGCGCCCGAGGACCCAAAGCAGGGCCGTGGCGGAACCTGCGGGGCCGCCCCGGGCGAATTCTGATAGGGATTCGATGGCCAAGAAAAGCCTGGATTCTGGCATTAGAGGGCCTCGTTTTAGGGGGTTCCTAAGCGCATGCTTGGAGTGGGGGCAGTTCCCACTTCGTTGGAAGACGGGAAAACTGGTCCTCATTAAGAAGCCAGCGCGCCCTGCGAGTCCGCAGGGCGCGCTGTCCACTAACCGGCCCATCGTGCTGTTCGACGAGGTGGGCAAGCTCTTTGAAAGAGTCATTGTAAATCGCCTCGTCAGGCGGGTGGTGTGGTTGGAGCCGGATGTGGCGGAGAGCCAGTTTGGTTTCCGCGCTCTACGGTGGACGCCATGATGCGCATGCGAGCCCTCACAACGGAGGATGCTGTGGCCGGGATGGAGTCGTCCTGGCGGTGGCTCTTGACATCGCCAATGGCTTCAATACGATGCAACTCTAGGGCCTGCCCTAGAGTTGCATCGTATTGAGGGAGGCATTTCGGTACCACCGGATGCTGACCTACCTCTGTCGCGTGGTCGAGGCCTATTTAACGGACAGGGCCGTCATCTACCCCGGTCACCGAGGCGAGTGGAACTGGTAAGGGATGTCGTGCGTTCTACCACAGGGAATGGTTCTAGGGCCGCTTCTGTGGGATATCGGTTAGTAGTTTGCTACGGGGTTGCGACAGTCGTCGAGAGGATCCGGCAATTAGGACTCGAAGTGGACCTGTACAAGTCTAAGGCCATGTGTTTTCATGGTCCTCGGAACGCACCACAGTTGGGTTTCCGGATAACGGAGGGAGGGGTTCACATCGGTGACGAGTCGACGATGAAGTACCTAGGACTCGTCCTCGACAGCCTGTGGAACTTTGTTCGTTTAGCATTTCCGACGTTTGACTCCCAGACTGGAGTGAGTTGGGGCTGCCTTGAAGAGGCTCCTGCCTAATCTAGGGGGTCCAAACGCCTCCTCCCGGAGGCTCGTCGGGTCGTGAGGTCCATGGTCCTTTACGGGGCACCAGTGTGGGCGCGTTCTTTGAGGCGGCGACCAGCCCACCGCGCTGGTTGAACGTGTCCCGAAAGCTGCGTCTCCTGCGAAGTGGATTGCCGCCATGGGATCTGGGCGCAAATGCCCTCGCGCACGTATAGGAGTGGCGCGAGAAGGCAAAACGCCGGGTTAAAACTCCGCGAGAAATCACGATAAGTCCCCTCTTGAGGAGTGGTTGGAGATGTGCCACGGCGTCGTTACCTTCCGCCTGTTTCGCATAAGGCGGGAGGAAACGCCTGGGTGTCACCATTGTGTGGATAGCCCAGAGGACACGGTGGAGCATACTGTGGAGGACTGCCCAGCTTGTGCGGAGCACCGCCTTGTCCAGCCCTGGTCCAGGGCATGGTTCGGAGCGAGAGCGAACGGGAAGCCGTCACCTCCTTCTGCGAAGCAGTAATGCTCACGAAGGGAGAGGCGGAGCGCGTGAGGGAGAGAGCCTTGTGCCCTCACGCCCCTAGTCACCGCAGGAGACGCCCTGGGCGTCGGGAATTGCAAGCAACCCCCCGGCCACCGCAGGCGCGAGCTTGCAATGGGTAGCCCGCCGTCCGGTAAGGAGCAGGCCCAGGTCAACGGCGCCTCGTGTTCAACGCGCGCCTCAAAGAGATGTCTGCACCAATTGACGGGGTCCGTTATGGCCAATGCCTGCCAGGGTCGCGGTTTGTTCGAAAAAGAAGCAACCCAGAGCGGGAAAAATCATTTGATGATTTCCCAACCAAAAAAAAAGGGTCGGTTTTACAAAGATATGATCATTGATCATATCTTTGTAAAACCTACATAACATAATCAGCCTATTATGTTGTATATGTGAGTGGGCCGCAATCCACCACGCGTGCCCAGTACGGGTTGGTAGATGTCACATGTCTTCAAATTGTTGGTTCTAAGACATACCGGTCTCACCGTTTTGAGATCAGTGGTGATGAAATAATTTACACAAAGTAAAGCGCCTGTTGGGTTCGAACCTACGACCTACAACTCGTAAGTCGTGGCCGTTACCACTGGGCCACCACTGCTCTCTGACTACTAATTTGTAAATTATAATTATTACCTTAACCCTTAATTAAGGGTTATGGTAATTATTTTATGTAAAGTTTCATATACCTTCAGATTAATTAAAAACAATTTAGAGGAAATAATCTTATCATTTATTCTTTTCAGTTTTTCAAGGGTGGATTTCTCCAATAAAACTGAACTCGACCAGCACATAAACTACGTTTAAGAGTTGTCATTTTTTTCTATGAAATTTTGACACTAACAGCTCTTGAACGCGTTTTAGATGTGCTGAATGCGTTCAGTAACATTGGTGAAATCGGCACTTAGTCGTGAAAATTTACTTATTTGCGTAGATAGTAAGCGGCGTAGGGTGAGGCGTAGGGGTAGGCGGAGTATGCGGCGAGAGGTGCGGTGTACGCGGAGTAGGCGAGCGGCGCAGTGTAGGCGGCCGCCACCGGCGCGGTGTATGCCGCCGCCACCGGCGCCGTGTACGCGGCAGAGTACAGCAGGCCGGGGTTGGGCTTTGGCTCGGCTACGGCAAACGCCATCATGCAAGCGAGGACTAACTGTAAAATAAGAAACACAGTTAGAATCACATGTACGCGGTAGAGTACAGCAAGCCGGGCTTGGCCAAGGCCACCGCTACCATGCAAACAAGAACCAACGGAATAAAAATATGTTATAACTTCTCTCCCTTAATATTGCGTAAATAATGTGCAATGAATAATAACTCTCGACGTTTTTCAATTAATGGTACCTATTCTAAGTCGATTAGTCCTTTTCTGTTTGGTAATAAAATAAATGAGAGGAAAATAATATTCTTACAAGTTGGAACATTTTGTTTGTTATTGTCAAGCAGCTGCTGTGAATTGAATGATATCAATGAACCCGCAGTAACCAAATTTATAGTAAATGAAGAAGGACAGAGCGCGCAATGTGAGCAAAGAACCGTTCTCGAACCGGGGCCGTGCAACGAATACTGATCAGCTGGCCTCAGCAGCATGTGTTAATGAAGAGCAAGTGACTGTTCAATGCTTTCTGTTTCGATGTGAATTCGAATTAATTCACTAAGCTTTACGATTTGCAAAAACTTGTGCTTATATTTGAGGTCTGAATAAATCACTTGAGGTTTGGTAATTACTGTTAAGGCGATCAGCTGGGCCAGCGATAATAGTGTGTTCGAACTGCACCTGATGAATTAAAGTTGGAAGCACTGATAATGTGCAACCTAGATGATTATGTAAGTATGTGGTTTTTTGGCATTAAAATTGGGAAGAAAGAAAGTAATTTAACAGTTTACTTTCATTCTAGTTTTTTTTCAATTGTAGACCTTAACAACCTTAACTTTGTTATCGAAACCTAATTATGATACATAAAAATATTCCCCTTCAATAGCATTCAATCAAACTTAAAAAAGCTTGTAATAATTAATTACTCGAAACGGGATTCCTATTATAAGCTCTTGAAAAGACAAACAATGTGTTAAAACTGGGTCCATACTGTTTAAGGATCTGAATTTATTTCCTCAAATGAAATTGAAAGTAAAAGACTAGTCGTTGACGTTTTTGATTGAAGGAAACTCATCATTATTTTATACGCAGCGCGGAGGCGAGCTCCATTAACCTCACGTTGCGTACAAGCATGCGGCCTTCTTAAATTACTATAAAATTCCTAGCAGTCGTATCTTTCGTATCATTCAGTGCAGCACTAGCTCAGTGAAAACAATTCAACATGTTCAAATATATGGTAAGTATTTTATTATAGATTCGTAGAACATGGCAGTCAGTTTTAAAGCATCAATGGAAGGACGACGGCAAAAACGAAGTTAATTTTTTTTTGTTAAAATAAAAATATTTCTTTTGCAGATCGTATTCGTGTGCATGCTGGTGGCAGCGATGGCTGAGCCTAAGCCCGGCGTGCTGTACTCTGCCGCGTACACGGCGCCGGTGGCGGCGGCGTACACCGCGCCGGTGGCGGCCGCCTACACCGCGCCGCTCGCCTACTCCGCATACACGGCACCGCTCGCTGCATACTCCGCCTACCCCTACGCCTCACCCTACGCCGCTTACTACCTGAAAAAATAATATGAAATTACGAACAACACCTGCAGTGGAATAAATTTAAATAATTAGCATAAAATACTGAGTATTTTATTTCATACAACATTGATAGTTAATATCTTTAAACTGTGAAGAACTTACTGCTTGCCTTATACCAACTTAGTTCCAAGCGACAAGCAGTGGTTAACCACTAGTAAATAAAGGAATAGAAGAACCAACTAAACATGCGGATAATCTGCTTATAAATCTGAATAGCACCATGAATAAGTCTGAGCCTTAATAAGATACTGACATCATAAATAAGCAGTGCCAATTGAATACCGTCCAGCAGAGGGCCCGAAAAGGCCTTAGTTACTCACCTCTGTAGTCACTTATTAGGAAAAGAACCAGTATCAAATGATGTCGTCATAGCTAGTGAGACCCAAGCCAACGAGCTGAGTTACTGTACGTGTGTCTGCGACTGCTGCCTTCTCTATTGGGCTCTTGACCGAGCCTTTCATCGGTTCTGTTTACGATACAGTACCCTTATTGCGTAATACGCAATAAGGGTACTGTATCAATCGGAATCTTAATCGTTTTGAAACAGATTGCTAATCCATTGCTTCATAAGTTCGATAAAAATTCTTCTCAACAATGTAAATAATGCAATGAATGTTGTTGAACTGTCAAAATCATTCAGATTAGTCGTAATCGTTTACGAAAATGTGTTACGCAATTAAGCTGCTGGTTGCCTAAAAACGCCACACTAACCAATTCCTCTAAAAGCGATCAAAACTGTCAAACAGATGAATTGCGTGCTATTGCACGCACTAAACGCATGATACGCAGATAAAATTATGAATTGTCAGGATTTAAAAGAAAAATTTCTGGTTTAGAACTCTCGCCACAAGAACATTGAGTTCAATTAGCGCAGGCATTAAGTATTTGCCTTCTGCGTTCTAAGAACCTACCTATTGTCAACATCTTCAAAATTTTGTACACTAAGTTCGCAATACAAATTTTGAATTTGAATTAGCTGTATCCAGGGATCGGTTATGCCAAGAGTTTCCTGATTTATTATTTCTTCCTTATTCGTCGATTCCTTGATTCTTGAGTAATAACCAAGCGAAGTTCATCCTGTTCTTTCACCTTGCAATGCTGTCATTTAACTTTTATTTATTTATTTCTAAAACACTTAACATTAAACAAATTGGTTTCAGCCACACAACGAAAACCTCTCAGGGTTTATCTGTTGCTGGCGAGCCGTTCACTTATATTTTATTTTTTATTTATTACATTTTACAGACTATAAAACACTAAGAGAAGTGTTGTGTAAAGAAACGTTTTGATTTGTACTTATAACTTTTCGAACTCATTTTGTATAACGTTTGCAAGTCTTCTGGAAGTTTATTAAGAAAAAAAGGTATTAAATATTCTGCAACCCGCATACCGTACACATTATTAATTTTTGGTAGGATGTATTTATTTTTAAGTGGTATCCTTCTGAGAAAGTCAGGTCTTGTTTTTTCGGTTAGCAGGTCTATTTACTTCCGCAAGAGTAAAAAATTCAACTTTATGGAACACATTCATAACATTACAGTATTTAAAGAGCTCTTCGTCACGGTTTTTGAATTTCTTCTTTAAATGTATTGGTATAATTACTTTTAATTTTCGCAATTGTAACTTATAAATATCTGTCAGATATGTATGATAAGTTCTTCCATAACTGCTGAGTCCGTAGTTTATAACCGAGTCTGCTAGGGCCATATATAACATTCTAAGCGTTTTGTACGGCAGTTTATATTTTAGTATGCTAAGCTTACCTAGAATTGACCTCAGTTTGTTGCGTAGGTAATCTTTGTGCGGGCCCCAACAGAATCGGCTATCAACTATTAGACCGATATACATCTGTTTATCAACTACTTCTAATCTCGGGCATTTGCATGTCTTTATCGGGTTATGCAGGCAAGGATGTTTGTATGCAGGCAACTATATGGTTATGCACCAGTAATGTCTCTTAACTCTGGTCTTGCACGACTTGCATCCATCATATTCCATCTATGAGAACGATTCTTATGACGAAAATAGTTGTAGAATTTTTGTCTGTTTGCCTGAATGTATATTTCAGAATCACGCAAATACTACCGAATAGATTATGTTCAAATTTTGCACCGATATTCCATCTAAGTCAGGTCAGCCTGTAGTCTATAAATTATTACGCTATTTGCAATGGAGCCCAAAAACGCGCCAAAAGTTTAAGATATTGCAGATAGTAACCGTTTTAACTTTTTAAATGATTATCATCATGTAGTATCATCACTATATCTCTATGGCTCTAAACAATCAATATTGAGATATACTGGGTGGGTTTTTGAGATGGGGCAATAACGGCACCTTAACAGGTGTCGCTACAAAAAAACGGTCTTAGGAGGCTGACCTTAACTTTTTGAAGAAACACACAGATTTAAAAAAAAAAACCGTCAGCAAGAAAATGGCAAATGTAAGCAAAAATCTTTTTTTCATGCTTTTTGATCCAGTTTCTTATAAGGATTAAAACACTCTATCGGACCAACTGAGGTTTGAGTTCTAGAAAAGTCAGAAATTGCAAAAAAACTTGCCACGCATTGCGTAAGAAATGAGACAGAGATGAGAGAACACAATAATATGCCAGTTTATGACAACAGTCTAATTATTCCATTACTTGAATGAGCTGAATAGGTAACGAATATAGCAGATAGTTACAGGTTTATCCTAATAAAAAGATTGTCATATATTAGGATATCCTTATAACCTGCTAAACCTTCACGGAGCTAAACAGTCCATTATAACATTTTTAAGAACGGGTAAAAAACAATGAAAGGCTCGAGGACTGCTTCTTTGCGAAGCAGTCCTCACTTCGATTCCCAACAATAAATTGATATTTTTGTGCTTCTTTTTATAAACTTACGCTATAATAAATATGATTGATCGTAGAACGAAGCTTAAAGTTAAACACAGAAAAACATAAAGTTTAGACCTCTTCTGTCTGATATTAGATGACTGTTAATGAGACATCCGTTTACAATCTACTGTTATATTATTTTTGTGATAGCGGTTCGTCAGGATAAATCAGTAAGACTGTATGTATCAGTGTATCATTGTTGTGGCATGATGTAGTACATGCAGGAACGGCCTTCAAGAATTCACTATTAACGAAAAACTTCGCAAGCAATGGGAAAATGCTACTGAAGGCTGGTGTCGACCTCAGGCGAGCTGCTTCTCACCCGTACAACTGTTCGTCTCTTCCTCCCGCGTCACCAGTCCTGACTTATGTGTATATTTTGGCTGCTGAGACCAAAACTACATACATAGTACTTAGACCGGGAAGTTTTATAAAAATGTAGTGTGGTGTGGTTTAAGTATGCTTGTGCTATCTTACGACTTCCACGCGAACGAAGTCACGGACATAAGCAAGTTAAGAATTAAAAAATAACTTAAATTGTTTGTTTGTATGTTTGTAAAAGGTCTGCTATGGCTAGAAGTTCTGATCCGGGTCCGAAAATTAAAATATAAAAAAAAAGTCAGAAAAAAGTTCAGGACCAATGGTCATCTCCTTGTGACTGAAAAGTGGGGGCCCCAGCCAATATGGAATAGAAAGAGTACCTAATTAATCTTGACACGGTATTACGAATAGCTAATTAGAAGGGGCAGTTGCTGATTCATTCATTGGAATGATCTTGCTGTTGGTTGAAGTAAACTCATTGCTATTCGTTGCACGGTATCAAGCTTGATGGACCTCACGTTTGGTGCGTTCGGCCTTCTGATTTACTATAAAGTCGGTGAGTGTCGCATCTTTCTTATCATTCAGTGCAGCAGTAGCTCAGTGAAACAATCAAGATGTTCAAATATATGGTAAGTTCTTTAATCGAAAGGACTCAATGATTTACACAGGCTGATATGTGTTTAGATGAAATTACCAACATAATCAATAAACAAACAAACAAATCATATTATAATCAATATTGTGGGTGAGGTTAAAAAGTACTTTAGATATAGCACCACAACTATAAACATTCATTTTACTTCGGCTCTTAGAAGATCAGTTACAAATTCCCTATATTAATGTTGTGTTTTTCTTGGCAGATCGTATTCGTGTGCATGCTGGTGGCAGCGACGGCTGAGCCCAAGCCGCAGGTACTATACTCTGCCGCGTACACGGCGCCGGTGGCGGCGGCCTACACCGCGCCGGTGGCGGCAGCCTACACCGCGCCGCTCGCCTACTCCGCATACACCGCACCGCTCGCCGCATACTCCGCCTACCCCTACGCCTCGCCCTACGCTGCCTACTACCTGAAGAAATGATGAAATATGTCGCGTAGATCGACTTATAATAACACAAACGAATAAATAATAATAGTTATATACCTCAATATTGTTTTTAATTCCCCGTTATAAAAAAACTTTTTTATGCTTTTGAACCATGACAGTTGTTTTATATTACCATAATTTATGTAGTAATACTAGTGAAAACAACCCCATTTTACTAAAATAAATACTTAATGCAAGGTTTGACCAAATTATTAATACGAGATGAATCATCATTATCGATTTTTGCACACTGTTTATTAGGTAAATAATAACAAATACAAAAACGACGGGTTGCACTCCGGGAGTGCCGGCAGAAGTGAAAACTTGAATATTAACGTTGTGCATTTTTGATATTTTGGAATGGGTAGGGAATAATTTTGCACGAATTGCTTTAATTATCAGTATAAAAATTACTATAATTTATGTGGTAGTTTACAATATTTATTTATTGCGCTATCGTACACAAACATGACAATTTATATAACATTAAAAAGTTTATCTCTCAAAAAAATCAATCAATAAAAATCAAAAATCAACAATCATCCGTCTTACGAATTTTCGATCAGGTCACGTGTCCTGACACGAGTTTTTTTTTTACCCATTACAAAAAAAAGTGTACAACGCCGCTAAAGAAGTTTTCACTTCAAAAAAAAGATTTTAATAGCGGGCTTTGTCAACTTCTATCAATGACTAATTCGTTTGCAACATAGACACTTAAGAACAAAGAGTCCGTGAGTAGGTACCTGCCATGACTAGCTAATAAAGACTTAGGCAAGCAAAAACAATCAGACACACTACATTATGGAAACTTGAATTCAGTCAGCTTTGTTTTTTTGTATACAGCGCCTGAAAACTATGAATTAAACATGTTTAGATATTAGAGATAGGCACATCATATCAACAACTATGGTATTATACGATGTCGCTGAGATAAACTTAGTGCTTATTTACCTGCTAAAGTGAAAATCCTACTTATGGTAGATTTACTTAAAGCTTTTAGGGCTCCATAATCTAGGGCTGCCAATACGTGCCACGGAATAAGTGTAAAACAGAATGCGGGAGACGTAAGGCTGGCCGTTGAAGCGATAGTTAGAAGGAGGCCTCCCTCCCTCCCTATGTCCAGCAGATATCTAATGACTGAAATTATGATTGAAATTTTTAAACCTAGCCAAACTTGGGGTACATTTGGTAATGAGAAAAGATTATTAGCTACGGACCATTTCGATAAAACAGCCAGGCTGTCGTTAACATGTAAGACATTCGGATCATTTCTATCTATTTCAAAAATAAGAGAAGTGCCATCAGGAAAGGGCCATGAATTGTACCTCGCGGCAAGCCCATTTAAATAGAGACCCCGAGGAAGTCGCCCCGTTTACGTTTACTTTTTGCTGCCTGTTTGATAGATAGGAAAGAACATGATCAGCAAGTGTCCACGAATTCCGTAGTGTCAGTCAAACAGTGGTCACTGAAAATGCCAATTGCATCCTGGGACTTCTCTCAGGATTCTAAAATGTGACTAATGAGTTTAACTCCCGCGTCAGTCGTCGACCTACCTTGCGTGAAACAAAACTGTGACCATGTAAAATCCCATTTAGTTCAAATGTAACAATATCTATTGTAGCATGATTTTTTAATCGATTTTTCTCAATTTAAATTTAGAGGGTATGCAAAAGCTCAGCTTAGGGCTCGCGGACTGTAGTAAGAGATCCCTCTAATTATAAAATTGAGTAAAATCCCTGAGAGGTTCCGGCAGTTGGGACTCGAAGTGGCCCTGCACAATTCCGAGGCCAGGTGTTGGTGTTTGGTTGGTGGGCCATGGTCCTCGGAACGCGCCACAGTCAGGTTCCCAGATAACGGCATGAGGGGTGCACATCGGCGTCGAATCGACGACCTGGGACTCGTCCTCAACTGCCGGTGTAACTTAGTGGAGCATTTCCGACGTTTGGTTCCCAGACTGGAGCGGGCTGAGGCTTCCTTGAAGCGGCTCCTGCCCAATCTAGGGGTTCCAAACGCTCTACGCGGGGTTCGTGCGGTCCATGGCCCTTCACGGGGCAGCGGTGTGGGCGCACTCTTTGAGGCGCCAATTGAACGCATCCCAAATGGTCAAGGCCATCCGGCTGGTCCGGGGATCCCGCACGGTCTCCTTGCCGGATTGCCTCTATGGGATCTGGAGCAAAAGCCCTCGCGCACGTATGGGAGTGGCGCGAGGAGGCAAAACGCCGGGGTGTAACTCCACTGCCGCGAGGAATCAGTAGGACAGAGCTCCGGCGGGATCTCATGGCGACATGGAGGGTGTGATTGTCGCAACCCAGTGCTGGGCACGCCACAATAGCAGCGATAAGTCCCCTCTTTGAGGAGTGGTTGGAGAGGCGCCACGGCGTGTTCATCTCCCGCCTGACACAGGTCCTCACCGGACACGGTTGTTTCGGGAGGTTCTTGTTTCGCATAAGGTGGGATAAAACACCCGGGGCTGTGGCGGCATCTACACCGCCACATGCGAACAAACGCATCAATCCTGCATCGCGCAAGCAGAGTTTACCGCGCAGATAGCATATATACAACTTCCCGACAACAATCATCGGGCAGTTGCCCACCAGATACGACATCCATCTGGTCGGAGGATCCTCCTTTTTCCGAAGAGTATGAGTGAACTTTACACCCTGTTCCTCATATCTCTAAACTGATCCTCCCTTTTCCAAGTGTATGAGTGAACTTAACACCCTGTTCCTCATATCTCTTCACTGGTGACCCCGACGTGACGAACATAACTCTTCAGGGCCACCATTGTGTGGATCGCCCGGAGGACAATGTGGAGGACTGCCCAGCTTGGCCCGGGTCGACGGCGCGTCGTGTTCCACGGCAAAGAGATGTCAGCACATAATGACGGGGTCCGATAGCGCCGATGCCTCAGAAAAGTAAGCAAAAGTCTGACACGCATTCCCGGTCCACCCAGTGCGGCAGATGTCATTTGATGATTTCCCACCCAAAAAAAGGGCGGGGGCAATTGTATCAATTATATAACCTTAACGAAAATCCCCCATAAGTCTTCAGTGTTTTCATGTTAAGACTTTTAAATGCTTTATTATTTGTGCCAATAGAAATGGGCTTGAATTCAAAACATGGAATGTATTTACTGAAGTCTTCTTTGAGAAGAGGCTCAGCTATTACATATGATGTTTGTAAAGCAATTTTCGAGTGGCTCAGCAACTTTTAACATGTCCAAAATGGTTTCATTTTCAATATTTAGAGACCTTCATTCATTTCCTTCTGATCTCGCTGTTTTGTGTTTCCAGTGTCTTTGTTTATTATCTCCTGCCACATAGCTTTTACTTTATTATTATAAATGCTCATTTTGTTACATATTAATTTAGATTTAGCTTGCGAGCAGACTCTTTTTAATATTTTAGAATTATTTCTTAGATAATCATGAAGGATTTGATCAGAACTCATTATTTCTCGTGATACAAATTATATACGATATCTCTGCTTTTTCTAATGCCAGCAGTAGCCCATTCCAGTTTAGTATTGATTGTAACTTTTTTACAGGACATGCTTTATTGAATTCTTGGCATACTGTAGAAAATAGTGTACCGTAGTTTATATAAGGGTCAGGGTGTGAGTCATAAATAGCTGTTGAAAGATTGCTATGTTATGTAAAGATCATTATTATTAAATATTTTCAATATTGTTTTTTATTTTGGTACCGCACCTGCTGTAAAGTGGAGATAAATTGGTGGTGGGGGGTTTCGTTGAAAAAATACGGTGGGTAAGTAAAAACCATATTTTGATTCAAGGTTTCATTTGCGAAGTATTAAGATATAAAGCTAAATCATGGCAATAGTATATATATTGAAGTTACATGGAAAACTGTCACAGCTAAGTAGGCTTTACAAGTTAACGAGTAATAGTCGACCATCTTACATTTGCAGGTAGAATGTCTGGAAGAACATGTTTCTCGACTACAATATTAAGTTTCTTCTTGAGAGCAGGTTATAATTCTTAGCAATACATCATACGAACCTTGGCTGTGACTATATCTTCTATGCATGGCTCGCAGGAATTTTGGCTGTACTATTTGGATTGACTCAATACACTTTTATCTGCCCTAACCTAACTAAAGATATAAACAAATATCTATACGTTGAGATTGTCGTCAAAAATCTAGTGTTGCGCATACCAAAACCGTACATTCTGAGAGCGTTTTTGATGATGGTATCTATAAGTGTGTTAAAATGAAGTTTTGATGATTACTTATGTATGAATAGCAGTATATACATACATAAGTAATCATCGTATGCTATTTGTTTCAGTTAAATTCAATTAACAGTCATCGACACTCTTCATTGAAGGAAACTAATGATTATTCAGAGCACAGTCGCGTTCTCGATTAACCTCACGTTGCGTGCATTCGTCCTTCTCAAGTTACTATAAAATTCGTAGCTATTGCATCTTTTGTATCATTCAGTGCAGCAGCAGCTCAGTGAAATCAATTGAAATGTTCAAATATATGGTGCGTTTATACAATACAGTTAAGAATAAGTAATTTTAAGGCCTGGATTGCAGTATTAAGAATTAAATGAAAACATAACATCACGCCTTGTTTCCCCGAAGGGTTGGGCAGAGGTGCACCTATAGTACACCCACATTTCGCCGGTTATGTTTAAGTCCCATGTAATAGGGGGCGAGCCTATTGCCATCTACCGGGCACAAATCGAGACTTCAGGCTGCTACTGAGAAATTCCAGATAGAAAAACCCAATAACACGTTGCCCGACCTGGGAATCGAACCCAGGACCTCATGCTCAGCAGTAGCGATTGCGACCACTAGACCAACGAGGCAGTCATAGAATTAAATGAATGTGAAAGAAAAAGTGACGTTAGCTACCAAATAATTGTGCCTTCTTCTATGATTGGAGCTCAAGTAGAGGTCGCATAGACCTGGTATTTTTCCCAGTCAGTCAGTCAGTCAGTCAGTCAGTTCAGCTTTCCCTTCATCCCCTCGTTAAACAAAATGTTAGATTAATTGAAAATTTAAAATTAATGGTGTTTATTATTTTCCAGTTGGTCCTCGCTTGCATGATGGCGGTTGCCGTGGCTGAGCCTAAGCCCAAGCCCGGCGTGCTGTACTCTGCCGCGTACACGGCGCCGGTGGCGGCGGCGTACACCGCACCGGTGGCGGCCGCCTACACCGCGCCGCTCGCCTACTCCGCATACACCGCACCGCTCGCCGCATACTCCGCCTACCCCTACGCCTCGCCCTACGCCGCCTACTACCTGCGGAAATAATCTGGATTAGAGGAAAATCGATATACGAGCAAATAAATAATACCTAATTTAATCAATACACATAACTTTGTTTTCTTTTTACTTTTACTAAAGTTGACATCAATGTTTCTGACTCATAAAGGAAAAAATATTCGTTATTAAAATATGTTTGTCATGAAACCAGTTTTTCATACCCGACTACACTACATCAAATCATTCTCTAAAGGTATGAGGAACAGGGTGCATAGTTCACTCATACTCTAGACGGATGTTGTGTCTGGTGGGTAACTGCCCGACAATTGATGTTGGGACGTTGTGTTTACATATATATGCTAGTTGCGCGGTCAATTCTGCCTACAGTGTAGGTGCCGCCTCAATTCAATCAATCAATAATTATTATTTATTTGTAAACATAGGTTAAAACAGGGTGCAAGATGTTTAGACTATTTGACTGTATTTTATTTAATTCGACTTTTGAAACAGAAAAATATTAAGCCATAAAAAATAATTGAGAAGTTTTATGCGTTATAAAATCAACTCTAGGCAGAAACAGCATTACTAGCATCTGACGTCACAAAACAGGAACGATATAGTATTCATAGTACATCTTTTACACCTAAGTATTCATGAGTGTGTGTATGTATATTTTGTGTGAATGTATGGGTGGGTGTGTGTGTGAGTGGGCATGTGTACGTGTGAATGAGTGCGGAGGTTGTGGTATTTTGTTATACCAAAAACACATCTTATTATCTATTTATGTATTGAACACCTGAGGAGCTGTTGTGCACAGCAATTCTTTCTATGATTCAGTAGGTACTAAAGTCATTATGAAAATTTTATGACACTCATTTAACTTACATTTGTTTATCCGATATTGTTGTATTGCTGAAAAGCAAACCTTTAGCTACCTTACCTACCGTACCTCTGTCTATTTTCCACATCCATTTATCTCATTTCATGTGATCTCATATTATTTTCCTTTTATTGAATGTTGTGACATTTTGTATCTAACATTGTCATCTGTCAGTTTTTATTTTTCTATGGTATAGAGCTAAGAGGTCGTCTATTTTATTGTAAAGGTATCGTAAAACTAGTGTTAAGCCGGGTTCTCACTGTAAGCCATCTTTATTGTTCCTGGCCGATAATTAATTAAGAAGTATTTGATTTAAAAAGTCACTTCTAGAACGATCGGCCAGAGTCTATAAAAGGCAACCGTTAGTTTTACCAGGTTCTTTCTTTTCTTTTCCTTTGCTCGACACTCACTAGTCAAATGTATTTCTAAAGCTTCTGAAATATAAACAGTTTGAAACTAAGTGAATTTATTTATCATAAACATCTTGTGTGCGTGAAAGTGTTTGACTCACTTAATCACCTCCGACCCTCCCACTTTCGTCTTCGAGAGGAGTTGGAGACGTATTGGAGAGAACAGAAAACGTGGTGTAAGACGCCGCCAACTGAAGGTGTTCGAATTAGTCGATCACTTCCGACCCTCCGACTTGCATCTACTACAGGAGTTCGAAACGAATTCGAGAGAATAACTCGGCGTGAGACGCCACCTCCAGTACAGTGAGACGTAAGGTCCTCACGTCTACACTATTAAAATACAAATTTTATTTATTTCTAAGATAGACCACCACGCGGTTTTCCTTCCGACGCGAGCTCCCTCACAACGGGCTGCGGGCTGGTGGAGCGGCCGCTGCGAGCTCTCACTTGACGGACTGAAAAGTCACTTCTAGAACGATCGGCCAGAGGCTATATAAACCATCCGATACTTTTCACCAGGTTCTTTTGGATTCCGTCTTTTGACTCGGTCTTTTGGCTTCTTTGGTTTTGCAATTTTTCTTACTCATAATTTTTCTAAAAAGCTATTTAAATATAAACCTTTCTTGAAGTTATTCTCAGTGAATTTATTATAAACATCTTGTGTGTGTAAATGTGTTCGACTCACTCAATCACCTCCGACCCTCCCACTTGCGACTACGAGAGGAGTTCGAGACGGTTTGCAGAGAAACTAATAAACGTGGCGTGAGACACCGCCGCCGGAAGAAATACCAACCGACGCGAGCTCCCTCGCAACGGGCTGCAGGCTGATGGAGAGGCTGCTGCGAGCTCCCACTCGACGGACTGCGGGACGGAGGAGCGGCCGACGCGAGCTTATTTTATTCGTGAGCTGCTTCGCGACTGTGAGCACGGAGAGGCTGCTGCGAGCTTCAACTCAACAGACTGCGGGCCAGAGGAGCGGCCGACGCCTCGAGCTGCTGCATGACCGTGAGCTCCCGCGTGTTAGACTGCGGACCAGAGGATCGTCCTACGCGAGCTTCGACTAACTCTTAATTTAATATCTTCTTCTACATACCTATGTATTTTATAATCTAAAAATTACATTAACTTGTAACCACGTTTAGCCAGTCGGCTAAACGTTACGTTACAAGGTGTGCTGGGGTGTGTGTGTGTGAATATGTGTGTGTGTCTCTATATCCATGACGTTCAACCCAGAGTCGCCAAAATGTCTTCCACGGCATCATATTTAAGTGGGAAGAGCGTCAATGTCGGCTTACACTCATACAGCTGCATAGGGTAAATGTTAAGTATGCGATTTACTTTATTATAAACGCGTGGGGCTTGAGTTACATTTTTGCGACTAGCAGAGATTGAACGTGCTGGGTAGGTAGGGGCTACTATATCACACCGTTTTTTTTAAGTTTAGCATGGCTAAAGGGTAGAATTTTGTGATATCTAAGTACCATGTGTAGTATGTGGAGTTTCCTAACAGAGAGCAGCTTAGAGCTTGCGTATAGGGTTTCAGTAGAGAACCTGTAGGGCTTGCAGTACATGACCTTTATCAAGGATCTTTGTGCCCTCTCTAGATCTATAAAATACGACTTAGCTGATCCACCCCATACCGAGATACAATAAATTATTACAGATTGGGCCAGTGCAATGTAGATTTTATTCAGTAGTTGTGCATTCATAAGGTGTCTCAAAGATTTGAAAACCTATATGAGCTTTCTTACCCTCCCTATAGTTACTTCGAGGTGAGGGTACCAGCTTAACCTTTGATCTACTACAATACCTAGGTACTTGACGGAATTCACCTTACGAATCACAGTCAGTCCCCTCTCAGCCTCCATCCTTACTTTGTCCCAGGTTTTAGCAGAGAAGATAATTGTGGTGTCATCCGCGTAGGACAGTATCCTCGCACCGTTGATAATAAGGTTACAAAGTTCATTAATATAAATCAGAAAGAGCGTCGGGCCGAGGACACTGCCCTGAGGGACTCCAAACGTCACGTTCTCTTCATCACTAAGATGGTTTTCAATTTTTAAAAAACTAAAGTCAACAACGACGAATTAAAGGCGATAGTGGATGCTGACGATGCTCAATCTACGGCTGAGTTAGCAGCAGCTTTCAACGTTAGCTTCAAAACAATATTGGTCCATTTGCGTCACATTGGCAAGGCAAAAAAACTTGATTAGTGGGTGCCGCACGAACTGAACGATCGCCAGAGTGACAAACGCGATGAGGTTTGCCTTGCGGTGCTTAACAGGCAGGAAAGGATTTGTCACTTGCGATGGAAAATGGATTCCTTTTGATAATCGTTAGCGGTCATCATGTCGGTAAGAGCCTGATTCAGCGCCTAGGATTGCACCAAACGAAAACTTGCCCCTAAAAAGTCATGGTCACTGTTTGGTGGTCTAGTGCCGGTATAATAATCACGGCTTCTTACCAAATGGCACCAGCACTACTGCGGATGTGTACTGGGAGAAACTTAACACAATGATGAATAGGCTCGCAAATCTCCGGCCAGCCTTGGCATTACTCTTCGCCGCTGCTCCTGCACGACAACGCTCGATCTCTTCAACAGACGGTCTCTAAGCTACAAGAGCTAGGGTTGGAAGTTTGGCGTTATCCACCGTACTCACCAGGTCTTGCGCCGACAGACTTCTAATTTTTCCAAAATTTGGACAACTTCTTAGCCGGGAAAAAAATCAATACCCGAGAGGCAGTACAAAATGCCTCTGAAGAGTTTGTTGACTTCCGTACACCGGACTTCTTCCAGAAGGTCATTGATAAATTACCGCTGCGCTGGCAGAGATGCATTGATAACATGGGTGCATATTTTGATTGATCGAAATAAAAACATTTAAATATACATATTAAAATGTATTGTGATAATTCTGTAGATTATTTGCCTTTAATCACTATTAGCAAACATGACTGCTGTGTGGTTCTGGGATCGAACCCCTGGTCATCGACCATGACTCTCGCAGACTCTCCGACCATTGGTCGAGAAAAATGTCAGCCCAGATTTTTTGTGCGCTTTTAGTGGCGATAGGCTCGCTCCGAGGATTATAACCTGTAGTGCTATTCTGTAACCATCTCACCGTGAAAACTTAGGTGAAGTGAGCGTGGAGTGAGCTGTCAGAGCCACCGATGCTACAGATTGACCAAGACGGGATGACACTGACAGCTGACTCCACGCAAGTCTTCACGGTGAGATTTTTACAGAATTGACATGCTTGAGGTTTGTTTTGTGAAGGCTTTGCAGAAAAGTTTGTACTACGACAATCATATCATAGCAAGGCGTCATATTTTTAGTACGTCATTAGGAGGTCAAAATAAAATTCATAATATATAAAATTAATAATTAATTTGATCGCTTTATTGCACTCGTATTAACTAAACTACACCTCATTTGTAGTAAAACGCGTAAGGCGAAGAATTTACGGAGTAACTGTAGGCGGAGTATGCGGAAACTGGTGCAGCGGCGTATGCGGAGTAAGCGAGCGGAGCGGAGTATGCGGAGTACGCGAGCGGTGCGGAGTATGCAGAGTACGCGAGCGGAGCGGAGTATGCGGAATACGCCGAGTACGGCGAGCTGAGGAGCACTTGGGGCTCGGGGGCCGCCACTGCCACTGCCAGCATACAAGCGAAGATAAACTGTGAAATAAAAAGTACGTATGTTACTACATTTGCTGGTAAGATGTCGTTTCCTCCCAGGGCTTCTTTGAATTGTAGAGAAATCGAGGTATGCTTTATTAGATTATGACCACATTGCTCTACAATTTTCACAGTCAGCAGCTTTTGATTCCGTCTTCTTCCACATGAATTTTCAACAAAAAATACGATCTCCAAACTTTATTTTTCCTCTACAAAGGGTGGATATTACAAGAATTCTTCCTTATTGTACCTACTGTAATTTTCTTACCATACTAGATAGTGCATAGTTGAGGCTGAGCGTTGATGTGCCGGACAGAAGATCAGACAGGGTCATCATTCAATAAGAAAGGGTTTTTCTCGTTGGTCTAGTGGTTACAAGCGCCACTGCTGAGCATGAGGTTTTCAATTACGAATTTCTCAGTAGCAGCTAGGAGTCCTGGATTGGTTCCCAAGTTGAGGGCTCGCCTCCTACATTGGACTTAAACACTGACAAATGGTGTGTTGTTTTTCTTTTTGGAGGTATAATGAAAAATGTGCTGAACTAAAATTCTTTAGAAGAAACCACTTAATATAACTCACTCATCTTATAATATTAGAGAGGTAATTATTGCACTAAAAAGATGAGTGGTACCTACTTCCTGTCTCAGACTAGAACTTCTTTCAAATACTAAGTAAAAACACTAAATTTATTTAAATATAAAATAATATGCATGTCCACCTAATTAGCTATGACTAAACAATAATTACATCCTTGGGCAAACAAATATTCTGTGACATTGTATTCATAAACAAGTAATGAGTGAAGCACATCCTTGTTTATGGTTAGATATGTAATGCAAAGATAAAGAGTGAAATCCTTCATCTTATGCAAAAATTATACTATACGACTATGAACAGTTTCAGAGCTGAAAGATTTATTTTCACCTATTTTTTTACATTATTTGCATGATCTTTTACATGGTTTAGAAATTATTTTGTTTTTGGCTCTAAGAGAGTATGATGCTATGCAAAAAGTCGAAGGTGTATATAATAATTAACATTTAATTTTTTTTAGCAATAATATCTCACGAGATAATGTAATTATTATTTAAGAAAAAATCACGGAAATCAAGTTAAAAACATAATTGGATTAAGTCAATCTTTTCAATTTAATTTATTAAAAAGATAATTTATTAATTCACGAACTAAATAAATAGTTTTTAAATCCATTTCTTGTAGCTCACATTTTATGACGACTTTTCAATAATATGAATTTAATAGAAACACTGATTTAAAAAAATGGCAATAAAATTATGTAAGTAATAATTCACTCACCAATTTGAACATTTTGGAGTTTGTTATCACTGAGCACTACTGAGCTAAATGATGTTCACTGAGTGTCCGGACGCTTCTTTATAGCGGTGACGAAGGCCGGTGTATGTATTGTGAGGATACTAGCCCCATAACGTGACGTAATTGACTTACGATTAGTTTTCACACCTTTGGAAGTAATGAGAACATTTTTTCTTGACATCTAATTAGTGCACAGCTGCAAAATTACGCTGCAATATATCACAAATTGGTTAATAAATGGGACATATTTAAACTTTTTGATCTTCTAATGATGATTGCCTTTATGCTCAATTGAAAAATAAATTAATTACACTCAAGTAAGTATGTTTGCGTATGGATATGTGTTATTAGGAAAACGGGAATTATTTTCGTGTCTTCTTATAATCTGTTTCTCGTACCCGATCAAAAATTTAATGAAAACTCGAGTATCGATAAATGGTTAGGTAAGCATAGGCTTCTTGGGTGTCGGAGACTATAGACGAGCAATTTGTTTAAGCCAACGCCTGAGCCTCGTTGCCACGACACTTGCCTGCTCATTCCTTGATTGGTTGTTACGTGGGACAGGGAAATATTTCGGCTATCCATGTCGTTTTGATCTTGCTCTCGTAACTGTAATTATCTAAGGTCTTCATTCATTTTCCTTGCTTTAAGGGGATCTGTCTATGGGGTCATTTGCTACCAAATGACCCCATAGACATAAGACTCCTATACAAATGTCAACCATTTTCGAGTAATTTTACTTTTTATATTATACAACTGTAATATTACATTTTATACCTACAATTCTAATTCCAACTCTTTATTAGTGACTTTTGTGAACAGAATATTAATTCAGATTTGATACAGTTGAAATAGCAATCATGTCATTCGGTAGAATTTGTTTTTTTTACTTTTACTTTTTCTGTTTTAGATTCTTTTACATTTTGTAAATGTGAGAACTTTGTAGGCCTTGTAGATTTAAAGACCATTGTCTATTTGTTAAGCATATGGTACTTGTTGACAGGCCTACACTGTCCTCCCATACCTATTAACACTGTAATGTGAAAACATTGTAAAATACAAATATTAGAGTAACCGTGGAGTTTCTTGCCCGCTCTTCTGCATAGGAAACGAACAATTGGAACCATGCACTTAGATTCTGACGTTCCTTAAGCGCCCATGTAGGTTTATGTGAAATAAAATATTTTGTTTTGATTTATTTGAATTGACTATTCGCACCAACTATACTGTTAAAAAAAATTGCTGCTGAATAAAAAAAAAAGGCATTTCGGTATAGTCTTGGAAACTAAAATTTAATAAGTGTTTCCCTACTATATTTTGGCTAAATATGAAACTAAAGGTAGAACCTTTAGATTTCAGCAACATTATTGTAATTAAATTTCCATTCGCCTCGGCCTTCCAAACAAATTTATCATTATTTTACTCTATAGGGTTGCATTTGAATCTACACTAATATTATAAAGAGGAAAGATTTGATTGTTTGTTTGTATTGAATAGGCTTCGAAACTACTGGACTGTTTGAAAAATTGTTTTACCATTAGAAGCCGAAATTATGTCTGATGAACACAGGCAACTTTTCATTTTTTATTTTTTCGATATCCACGCGGACGAAGTCGCGGGCGAAGTGTTAGAACTCATAAAACGATGTAACTTTTGTTGTTGAGCACCGATCAACCAGATTACAACCTGATTGAGATTTGCAGCTCACGTCCTTTGTCACTTGAATTTACTATTCGCACCAACTATACCGAAATGCCCCAACATGAGTTCGGGCTCATATTCCCGCCATTACAGGTTAATGAAATAGGGTTAAAAAAATTCAGTCTCATTAAGTCCCCAACCTACCACTAGCTAAAACAAACGGCTAAAATGGGAGACTAGTTTCAAAATCGTACTCTTATTTAAAATTAAATTTTTACATTATTCATGAATGATAGATATTCATATTGTATTTAGAAACGTCGGAAATTTAGGTAGATTTCATAAGATAGATACTCCATGATTAAAAACTAAGCAAACATTGGTTTTGTTTCATCTGAAAACACAGTGTCAAATATAACCAAAGAAGGCGAAGTGGCAGCTAGCACATCGACAAAAAAGTTGATTATAGTACATGCGGGTGGCGTCATGGACTATTTACCCAATGCTCAACTGATATCTAGATCTCAGTCGCAAGCAGCCGACTATCACGACGATATGAGTAGAGTCAATTACGAAAAATTGCTTGATGAGAAGCTTTTACCGTATCTGCACCCACAGACAGTTGTTGTCATGACTAATGCTTCCTACCATACCGTAGCGATCAACAAGGCACCCACTATGTCTATCACAAAGGCTGAAAAACAAAATCCGATTCTCAGTAATGGTCTTGCTTTTTTACTGATTATGGTAAAAGCTCAGTTATTTGAACTTATCAAAGAGCACTAAGAGCCAGAAGCACGAAGAGATATATGAGGCAGACGAGATATTGGAAGGACATGGTCATAAAGTTGTAAGGCTTCCGTCTTACCATTGCGACTTAAACCCCAATGAACTCATATGGAGTCTGTTACAGAAAAAAATGTGGGGCAATGACACAGAAACATCGTTAAAAAACAGAAGGAACATTTTCAAACGTAACTCAGGACTCTAGAAAAAGGAATGCGAGCATGGGAAAAAGATTGAAGATAAATATTACGCTGATGGTCCTGTTGATAGACAGACTTATAATTGCAGTAGTAGATGAAAGTGACACTTCTGATGCTGAGGACGATGGCAACATCATAGGTGAAAAATCTGAATGATCTGAATGATTATAGTTAAAAAAAACTACTTAGACGATCATAAATGTATTAAGAAATCATTTGAATCATTTTTGTTTTTTCTTACCATCCTAACTTCGCGAAATGGGGGTTTTCAAGATAAATGTAAAAATTGTAAAACATCCTACTATTTCCATGACATAAAATGTATTCTAAATAGAAATTATGAAAATCTACATTAAGTGTCATATTGAAAACACCTCATGTAAAAACTTCCCTAATAATTTCAGTTAAACACATTTTATGTAATGTAACACTGATATACATTGCTGCCAACATAACGGCAAAGGCTCTATTACCTAAAACGCAATTTAGCAGTTGTTACATGGGTGGCACACATGTATTACTCACCTTCCTGTTTAGATTTTTATTAATCAATCAAAATAAGTAGGCTATGGTATTTTTTTCAAGCGAAATTTTTGCCAAAACTTATCGTGTTGAAATTATCAGACATCTCTCGTAAAACTCGTTTTTTATCTCTCTCAATTCGGTTTCAATAATAAAAGATTTCACGGTCTTTTTCGATTGCTAAGTCGTCAATTGTTTCAAACACATGCATCATAGCAAATTACCTTACATAGGTAATTTTAAGGCCTACACTGTCCCCCCATACCTGTTAATCACTAATTGGAAAACATTGTAAAAGACATATTTTTAAAAGAGTAACCATGGAGTTTCTTGCCGGCTCTTCTCCATGGGAAACGACCAATTGGAACCGTGCACCTAGAATCTGACGTTTCATAAGTGCCCATGTAGGTCTATGTGAAATAAAATATTTTGTTTTTTTTTTTTTTTTTTTAACAAAATCCACAAAACGATTTGTACCGTCGAACATAACCTAAAACGTCATACTTAACGGAGTAATAAAACCTAACTGGCTCTTAAAGTAGCAGGTAACTGTATTCAATCGTTAGAGTCTTTATTCGCTGCAGGGATAACATGGCACACGTGACAATTACTCACTCTCGCGTTTTCTTGTCGCGTCCATATCTGTCACTTTTCTCGTTTTCTGACAGCGCTGTCATACAAAATACGCGACTCGTTCTGTCAAACTTGATGTTTTCTCGTTAGACCCTAATTTATCTCGCATTTTGACAATTCAACCTGAGGAAATCTCTGAGTTTCTCAAATTTAGTCGTTCTCGATTTTGACGACGAGAAGAGTAGATAAAATGATGATACTTTTTTTTTCCAAAATAACATGGCGAATTCATAATTATACTTAATTTTATCATATTTTTTATAACACAACATAATCCTACTAAATACAATGGAATGGAGTTCCATATGGCGGCCGCGAGAGAGAAAGTGTGGCGCAGGGGAGCACTAACGTAGATGAGCATCACGTGCAGTAATAACCAGTCTCTTTCTCCAGGGAGATAAGTCTGTAGGGCAATATCAAACCTAAGCGACATAATTTCAAAATTAAATAAATAAAAGTAGTTGATTTATCACCATAAATGTTTAAACAATTTTGTGGTGATCATATTAAGGTGCACAAACGTATTGACCCTAGCCCCTAAATCTCCAGTTAATTCTCCAAAGTTGGTGAGTAACAGAAATATCATTGGTTTTTTTTTTCATCGTGACGTCAATGTCGTCCAACGTCAAACAGTTCGACTTATTGCTAGTCCTAGTAAAATTGTTATTTATTATAAATTTAAAGTGATTAATATTATAAACTACATAGATAATATCATATGATACCTACGTAAGGGGAAATGTAGTGGATTTTAATTACCAAGTCACTGACAAAACAGATTTACTTTACAGAAAGTGGACGTCACAAACGTCATCTTAATATAAATCATTTAAAAACGGTCACAACGCCTACTTCATCAAAATTTAACTACCTTACTTTTGTGCTGGATAAGTGCGGTGAAAACAGTGCAAGGACTTTCTATTATCAGCATCATCAAAACAGCAACTGACTTTTGGACGCGACGCTGTCTCACGGCAACGGTTACCAGGGCTGCGCCAAAATGTCATAAGGCGGCGCGGCGCCACAGGCTGCCAGCGCGACTGCGCCGCTGTCATTGTGCTTCAGTCAAGCTCTGACAATTTTTATATGTCAATTTTGTTATTTTAATATTATTTTAGATTTTAAAGTTATCTAAAATTGTGTGGACGAAAAGTCGTGTAAGTAGTCTTTGTTTATTTATGCTGAATACTGACGACAGTAGTGACGCCGTACGAAGCGCCAGTCAACCTGCCACATCGCTGGATACCGTAGTGAGATGCCCTCATTGTCCCCAAGCACGTTTTTTTAAAGGTGAACGAGGCTTGAAGGTACATTTGGGGAAGAAACATAAACCCCACAATGTGCCTTCATCATGCCCGACAGTACAAACTTCCCTAACACCTGATTCACCCGCTCAACCCTTTTGGAAAACCCTTGCAACAAGTAAAACGTCAACTCCAGTTTTAAAGAGAGTTCCTCGTGGTGCGAGACCATCCGTGGCTTCCTGTTTAGCGCGTAGTATCCGCCTGGCCATCCGAGAGAACTCTATAAGTGCTTGGGAGCAATTACTCACCTTCCCGTTTAGAATTCAACATGTGCAAAAAAAATTGGCAAATAAAAAAACGTTAACAGCACAAATCAAAGATAATTGTAACATTTCGGCCCTAAATTTCGACCCTAAATTAACAGCGCCCCTCCCCCAAAGAGGCTTATTGCACCACGTGGAGTCTAAACTAGGCGAGGGTGATATCAAAGGTGCGGCTAGGATCATCTTTAGCAGCGATGTGGTTGCGCCGTACTCTCCAGAGACACTTACAGCTCTGGAGAGCAAACACCCAGCGCCGGCAGATGACCTCTCCTTCCCTGACCCACCCCATTCGGAATCTAACTCACTTGAAATTACAGCTCAAAAAGTATGCGCGGCTGTGTACTCCTTTCGAAGTGGCTCCGCCGGCCTGACACCTCAACATCTCAAGGACTTAATGTGTTCAGGCGCCGGGGAGGCTGGTGAGACCCTTTTGAAGGAGCTGACGGCCCTCATCAATCTCATGCTCTCCGGCAATGTGAACGAAGCCGTCATTGATATTTTATACGGTGCAAATCTATGTGCCCTGCGCAAGAAGGATGGCGGCATTCGTCCCATTGCCGTAGGGTCCACTTACCGTCGTATCGCAGCCAAAATTTGCTGTGCTTTTTACAGCGAAACACTGGCCAGCAAATTCCAGCCCCTACAGCTGGGCTTTGGGTCTAAAGGGGGCTGTGAGGCTGCGGTACATGCATTATCCACTTTCCTCAATAGTGCTAAAGGTGAGGTCATCCTTAAGGTTGACATTAAGAATGCCTTCAATTCCGTAAACAGGGACACCTTGTTGGCAGAAGTTCAAAAAGAAATACCCAAAATTTACAGTTTTCTATATCAATGCTACAGGTACCCCTCTAAATTACTTTATAAAGACAACCTTTTGAAATCAGCTGTTGGTTGCCAACAGGGTGATCCTCTTGGGCCAGTCATTTTTAGTTTGGCAATAAATCCAATCATTCGACAGCTAAGTTCAAAATTCAACGTATGGTATTTGGATGACGGAACCCTAGGAGGTGATGTAGACACAGTCATAAAAGACTTAACTTTTTTTAAAGAAAAATTCAGTGTTATTGGCCTAGACCTTAACTTTTCAAAATGTGAAATTTATCTTCCCGAAACCACTGACAGACAGACTACCTTAGCAAAATTTTGTACCGTAGCACCAAATATCAAAATTACGGAAAGAGACTCTCTTCACCTCCTAGGGTCCCCTATTTTTGACGAATCCTTTCCAACGTTCGTTGAAGAAAAAATAAAAAAATTCAATGATGTCTCGGAAAGACTTTTCAAAATTAACATTCATTCGGCCTTCACACTCATTCGATACTGCTGTTTTGGAACAAAATTTATATATAATCTTCGCTCCTCCCATCTGTGGAAACATCCACAACTTTTAGAAAAAGTAGACCAAGTTATTAGAAACACACTAACTTCGATCCTAAATGTGGCCCTGGACGACCGAGCGTGGCAGCAAGCCACACTTCCCATTCGCCTAGGTGGTCTCGGCGTCCGCAAAATTTCAAGTATAAGTTTACCGGCCTTCCTCTCCTCGGTCCACAGTACTGATAAATTAACCAGGAATATTTTATCTTCTTCACTGGTCGATTTTGAAGTACCGTGTTTGACCGATGCGTTGAACGCTTGGAAAATGGCTTGTCCCAATACGGTTTTCCCCGACAACCCGTCCTCCCAGAGACGGTGGGACGTGCCGCTCTGCAGTATTATACGGAATACCCTAATTAACACGTCACCTAATACTGTTGAGCGTGCCCGTCTGCTGGCTGTGGGAGAATGGGAGTCAGGCTTGTGGCTTCAGGCGCTCCCGTCATCCACCATAGGCACTATGATGGATGACTCTTCGTTTCGGCTCGCTACATGTCTCCGCTTGGGTGCACCTTGTGTTGCTCCGCATCGGTGTCACTGCGGTGAAGCTGTCGACAGTCTTGGGCACCATGGCCTGTCCTGTTACAGGAGCGCAGGTCGCATAGCACGGCACGCTAGCATCAACGATATTATTCGTCGAGCCCTTGTCACCGCCGGCGTACCTGCGGTTTTAGAACCAAACGGCTTGGTACGTGACGATGGAAAGAGACCAGACGGTATGACGTTGTTGCCTTGGAAGGTGGGTAGGCCTCTGGTGTGGGACGCAACCTGTGTCGATACCCTTGCTCCATCTCATGTTCCTAGCACGGCGAACTGTGCTGGCGCTGCTGCTGCGGCTGCTGAGACCCTCAAGCGGCGCAAATACTGTAACCTTATGGGTAACTACAGTTTTGAGCCGTTTGGGGTCGAAACGCTCGGGTCATGGGGCCCGAGTGCGCATCTAATTTTTAAACAAATTTCTCACCGACTAGTCGACACTTCACGTGACCAGAGGGCTGGGTTGTTCTTTGGACAAAGAATTAGCATTGCCATTCAGCGTGGCAATGCTGCCAGTCTTCTGGGCACTTTTCCAGATGACAGCGATGCGGACGAGTACTTCGACGCCTGAGTATTTTTTATATTAATTTGTATAGGTAGTTGGTTAGTTGTTTAGTAATTTAATTTAGTTAGAAGATAACCTAATATCTTGTAATAATTGGTTTTATGGTGATTGTTACAATATCAACCTTACCTTGTCGAATTGTGACCGTCGGCCGATTTTTCAATTGTGGTGATTATCTAGTGAGTATAATAAGTGCCACTAATTTTATATTTTAATTTTAGCATGAAAAAGATAAACAGTTTAAAAAGTTGGTTTTAAGAATCTAAACATAAATTAAAATAGGTGGACGTAAAATCAATATGGTACATATAAATTCCATGCGTAAAATCGACCAATGCTGCAAGGATAAAGATGTTTTATTTTTAAATAACTTTCTACATCAGGATCTCGTCGCGAGATACAGAAGTGTCAAAGTTCCTTTTTCGAGTTTACTCGAGCGTTAGGCATTAGGATGACGTCAAAATCGTAGACAAATTTCGACAAATCGAGACAAATCATTATCGAGCTTGTCATGTTAGCCCTGCGGACCATTGAAAAACAAAGAATATTGATATCCATCGAATAAAGGCTATCTTATTGTTTATGTGAGTATTGAAAAATCGGTCCTTGATGGAGCGCCATTTGACGGAGGTCATTACACTAATCAACTTACAGTACATAAAAGACTTCTTGTCAGTAACAGAGGTCTTCAGGCTGAAATCAGGCCTTATTCATTAAACATTTTTACCCCAAAGACGAGACTCGCGAGGACCCATTTTAAAGATCGTCCGGATTGTCCTCTTTTGTAAAATGGAAATTTTATCTACCTATGACATAATACTGTGGAAAGTATACTTAGTACCTAGCTGTGGCTATATCAGTCAACTGCCTTATTTTTCTTACTGCATATGCATCTAGTTTTTTGCCATCAAGTTTGACATTTAGTTTTGTTCGCATTAATTAAAAGACTATTAACTGCGAACCATTTCGAAATAACAGCCAGACTATCGTTGGCATGTATGACATCCGTATCTTTTCTATATATTTAAAGAATAAGAGAAGTGTCATCAGCGAATAAAATTGTTTTTGATTGGTCATTTTTATTAGATAAACAAGAAACGGGAACACACTGACACGCATACTGACTTATTCCTTGTTAATATTTGAGGAAAATCGTGTACTTTTACAATGTTTCAAAATCAAAATCAAAATATTTTATTTTACATAAACCTACATGGGCACTTTAGAAATGTCAGAATCTAGGTGCACGGTTCCAATTGGACGTTTCCTATGGAGAAGAGCCGGCAAGAAACTCCGTGGTTACTCTTTTAAAAATATTTGTCTTTTACAGTGTTAATAGGTATGGGAGGACAGTGTAGGCCTGTCAACAAGTACCATATGTTTAACAAATAGACTATGATTTATAAATTTACAATCTACAAGGCCTGCTACGTTCTCACATTTACAAAATATAAAATAATCTAATAAAGTATAATCAAAAATTAATTTAAACCAAAAGCCAATAATTGAGAGTTGAAATTAATATTGTAGGTATAAAATGTCAAATAATGATAATGTTATCTCAGAGTTATGTAAAAAGTAATTATCTATAAAAAAAAACATAAAAATTTCTAATAAATGCTCCCAGCATTTATTAGAAATTTACATAGTGATGCCGTTTATAAACCCCGATCCCTTAAATTAGGCTTCTTCAACGCAAATGGCGTTTCAGGTCAACGCGATGAGATCGCCGCTTTCCTCCGCGACCATCAGCTTGACATCCTCCTCATACAGGAAACCTTATTAAAACCACATCACCGAAACCCGAATATTGCCAACTATAAACTAGTTCGCAATGACAGGTCTCGATGCCACAAGGGTGGCACACTAATATACTTTAGGAAATCTTTGTATTGCATCCCTATCGACCCACCTTCTCTCTTCTCCCATCTGGAGACCTCTATCTGTCGGCTCGGCATGACTGGTCATCAACCGATCACCATCATCTCTGCTTATATTCCACCAGACAATGGTCCGGAGGATCCCATCTCTCTCCAAAAGGACTTCACCGCCCTCTTCGGTATGAGTGACTCCGTCATATTGGCGGGGGATCTTAATGCCAAACACCCGGCGTGGAATAGTAGCACGACTTCTACCAGAGGTCGGATCATTTCCAAGTTAGGCGAACCCCTTAACTTTGACGTCATCGCTCCAATGAGTCCGACTCATTTCCCAGGAAATCCCAACCATCTTCCAGATATACTCGATGTAGCGCTGCTCAAGAATGTGAACCTCCGTTTGCAATCGATAGAGACGTTCCACGAGCTTAACTCTGACCACCGCCCAGTAGTTATGCATCTTGCCCCCTACTCTGGCCCAAGCGATCCCAACCGCCCTCAGACCCAGATGATAACCGACTGGAGGAAAGTAAGTGAAAGACTGAAATCCACCACGTCGCCTCAATTGGACACCATCCCCGATCACATAGTGTCAGTCGCCGACACGACGGCCGCAATCGACTCGTTTACTGAGCACGTTCAATCCGTCAAAACGGATTGAACGTGCTCCGTCAAAACGGATTGTTCACGGGAAGTTCCGGTGATGGAAGACCATCGCTGGAAACTACCTTCTGACGTACGTGACTTGATAACCGAGAAGAATGCGGCTATTCGTGCCTACAACTCCTTCCCTTGTGACGCGAACAAAGCCCACATGCGCCATTTACAGCGTGCTGTAAAGAAACGCATAGGGGAGGTTCGCTCAGAGGGTTGGAACAAGATGCTCAGTGAACTCGAGCCCACTCACCAAGCCTTCTGGCACCTTCAGAGGAAATTGCGCTCCTCCGAGGAGGTCTCTATGCCTTCCCTCATCCGCCCCGACAAGAGCGTCGCGTTCGACAGCACCGACAAGGCCGAATGCCTTGCTGACAGCCTAGAGTCCCAGTGTTCTCCCAGCTCTCAACCAGTAGACCAAGCTCACCTGAACAAGGTCGACGCTGAAGTCGAACGGAGAGCCTCCCTTCCACCCGTTGAAGACCCTGATGATCCTCTGCCTCCCGTCACTCCAGATGAAGTGCACGACATCATAAAAGGGCTCCAAGCTCGTAAAGCCCCCGGTTCGGACGGTATTACCAACAAGGTATACAAACTCCTACCTGCCCCTCTAATAATGCTCATGACCGCCATCTTCAATGGCGCCTTGAGCAACAACATCTTCCCACAAGCGTGGAAAGAAGCAACAGTCATCGGTATCCCAAAGCCAGGCAAGCCAAAGTCTGAGCCCTCCAGCTACCGTCCCATTAGCTTACTCAACGTTCTCGGCAAAATCTACGAGAGGCTTATTTATAAGCGTCTCAAAGACTACGCCGAAGCAAAGAGCCTCATTCCCAACGAGCAGTTTGGTTTCCGTCCACAACACTCGAGTATCCACCAGGTCCACCGTATCGTAGAGCACTTGTGCGCCGGTATGCAGCGTAACGCGACGACGGGTGTGCTATTCTTCGACATAGCGAAAGCCTTCGACAAAGTCTGGCACAACGGCTTGTTATACAAGCTTTACCAACTAGGAGTGCCAGATCGTCTCGTGCTCATCTTACGAGACTTTTTGTCGAATCGCACCTTCCGCTATCGCATCGAGGGTGCACTCTCGTCCCCTCACCCTATTCGCGCCGGTGTCCCTCAGGGTTCCGTCATATCTCCTCTAGTTTTCACGCTGTTCACCAGCGATATCCCACAGAGTAAAAACGCTCAGTTGGCTCTCTTCGCCGACGACCCTGCCGTTTACTATACCGGTCATTGTCCCAATGCTATAGCTCGTACTCTCCAAACCTCCGCAAACGTCTTAGGCGCTTGGTTCCGGAAATGGAGAATCGAGGTCAACCCCGATAAGAGTCAGGCGGTTCTCTTCTCGAGACGTCGTCGAGACCCACCCCCCCTTCCCAGCCCGATCACTATGTACGGCAAGCCAATCCCTTGGGAGAAGCAAGCCAAATACCTAGGCGTGATCCTTGATCAAAACTTAACGTTTAAACAGCACATTAAGGCTGTTCGCGCGCGCGCCGCTTTCGCTCTTGGTAGACTCCACTTTATTCTGACAGCCCGTTGCAAACTGTCACTAAAATGCAAGCTGCGCATCTACACCGCAGTCATCCGTCCCATCATGACCTATGCCTGCGTTGTATTCGCGCACGCTCACCCACGTCATCTCCATAAGATGCAGACCCTCCAGAACCGTTTCCTCAGAAAGGTCACGGGTGCCCCCTTCTATGTCCGTAATATAAATCTCCACATCGATCTTAAAATGCCTACCATAAACCAGTTCATGAACCGCTTATCGAAGCGCTTCTTTGACTGTGGCATAAAACACTCCAACCCCTTGATCTCAGCGGCCGCCCGCTACACTCCCTCCCGCATTAGCAGTATTCGCCGACCAAGGCATACTTTAATCGCCCCCGACGACGCCACTACCCTCCTCCAGGAGAGTAGTAAGGCCACCAGCACACTACATAAGCCCAAAACCCGATCGCCGTCCCACCGTCCTCGCCGCCGAGGCCCGCCGCGACGCCCAAATCCACGCCCCTCCCGACCCTTGCTCGAGCCAGCCCGCGACGCTGAGCCTGTAGCTTTAAATTCGTCCCTAATTAATATAAATCCTGATCCAGCTAGTCCCTTGCTGCCCTCTTCCAGCGACGCCCTAAGCCGAGGTCCGTACCCCACAGGGGGTGCCCTTAGCGTTGTCGCTTAGTTTTAGTTAGTTTTTAAGTTTAAGTCCTGGCTGGAGGCCTTAATTTATTAGGGCAACCACAGGCAAGTCCGTCTAAGCAGACGACAACCTCATAGGTTGACCTGCGAGATGCCATTTATAAAATAATAAAAAAAAATGCCGTTTATGAGGTATCAGGGAAGCCACATGTGCAGAAGGAATTATTGCCAAACTTTCTAGTCTTCGACGTAGTCTTTAATCTTATATTATGCTTTTTTGATAAGGACACGTTTGATGTGGGTTTTGAACTTTCCATCGCTAAGTTCTGTAACCGACTTTGGCAACTTGTTATAAAAGCGGATACTGTTTATCAGAAATGACTTGCTTGTTTTAGTTAATCTAAATTTGGGTTTAACAATTTCATTTTTACTACGTGTATTAATGTTATGGCAATCGCTTCTTATTTTAAAAAGTCCTAAGTTTTTGCGAACATACAAAATACTTTATAAGATATAAAGAGAAGGCAGAGTTAGTATATCAATTCCTTTGAATTTGTTTCTAAGAGACTCGCGAGGACCCATTTCATAGATAGCGCGGACAGTAAAATGTAAATTCAATCTACGTCAGCTGCTGATCCCCACAGCAGAACGCCATAAGACATAATACTGTGGAAATAAGCAAAGCATACTAACCTAGCTGTGGCTATATCGGTCAACTGCCTTATTTTTCATACTGCATATGCAGCTGAATTTAATTTACCTGAAAGAGCTCTAATGTGAGCGTCCCATTGCAATTTTGAATCTAAAGTAATTCCTAGAAATACAGTTTCTAAGAAGGATAAGGTTTGTAAATAAATGTGAACTCCATGTATCTATCACATAATTAATTTAGTACCCACTAAGGGTATATCACAAGTGGGTCTAAATGTAACTGAAAAGATTTAAGCGGGATCAGCAGGATCTTTAAGTCTTGGTATCATAACCAGGTCAATGTCGTGTTATGGTCGAGTGCATATTTCGAGCCGTACAGGTTGGAATGTGGTGTGAGGCAGGGGGGAATTACTTCACCCCAAAATCTTCAACCTGTACGTCAACGCGCTGATAGACGAGCTCAGCAGCACCTGTGTCGGCTGCCACAATGATGAGTGAGTGCTGCTCTGTATGTCGCCTTTCAAAACTGTTGGGCAACTGTGACAAGTACGCTCACAGCCATGACTTGACATATGATGTAAAAAAAGTGAATGCATGGTCTTTCAGGCCAGAGGAAAATGTCCGGCAACGATACTTGCCGTTAAATTATGTGGAACACCACTGAAGAGGGTAGAATATTTTAAATATCTTGGACATATCGTCGTTGCGACTTTAAGACCTCTTATGTGTCACTTTTCTCAAAATCACTTTTTTACGCCAGTCGATTCTACATTTTGAAGCTCTATCGAATGCAAAAACTCTCAAGTGTATACGACGTTTCAATCGTAATTTGTTCACCAACTTCAAGATCTCCAATGGGCTTGCTTATTAAAAGTTGGTGCTTAAAATATCTTATGTGTCAATGTACACATACGAGTTTTTATTTTTATGTCATACCGTGGTTTTTAGATTTTTTTTTGAACAAAATATCTTATGTGCAGCAGGACGAGAAACGCGGGTATTTTTTAAATTATTTATGTGACTTTAGACCAATTATATCACAGGGACGAGCGAGACAGATAAATCGTGGGATTATTCTGCAATCGTAGATGATAGATGTCGCTCATTATAGGTAATAATTTATTTCGTCAGTGCGTTGCAGGTCGTTACTTGTTCCGCGTTGTGTAAAACGAAAGTTTATTAGATTTGTGAGTGTAAAACCATTAAAAATTAGTAAATCTCTCTGTCCAAGTGAGATTGAGTTATTAGTTAATCAACAAAATACAGGTGACTCCGAATCAAGTACTTTTCGTGATTTTGGGGAACCTCCAAGGGTGGAGTGCTGTTTTAGCGGTTCCCTTATTACGCCAGAAGACTTCGGGCTTGATATCTTCAGGATTGAATAATCAAGATGACGTTACGGAAGCTTTATCTGATCAAAGCCTCAGTATGCTCCATGCCACTGAAGACCCGGGTATTGCATCTGAATCAAGGCAAGTGCTATCACCAACACCTATCTTTGAAAATTTGAGCGATAACAGTGATGATGATCCAGATTGGGTTCCAGTGATTTCACGGAGGAGGCGGACTCTTTATCCATTGTGGAGCCAGGTTGAAGAAAATTTGGACATCGATGAAAATATCAGGTCGTTGACTGTGCAAGATTTACGAAGAAACAGGAACTTATTTTTAAGAAGACGGAGGATCTTGCCTTCTCTGGATAGTGAGAATGGTGATAGTGATGGTGATAACAATGTCAGTGGGCTTTCATTGTCCGAGAATATTGATGATAATACGAGTACCTCTGTCTCTGTACAAAGACCCCTTCCGTGCACCGTTAAACTGAATAAAGAAGCCCGCGTTGCTGGTAAATCGTACATTGGTTATAAAAAGTTAGCTGACAAATGGACAGCGTGCGTTGAGAAGCCTGAAAGAATTTTGAAACCACGTTGCTTACATACGTGTGAAGCTCCTAAATCTAAAAATTCTTTTCTTTGTGCTCTTGTATCCAACGAAGAACGTGAAGTGATTCATAAAAAATTTTGGAAGCTCAGGAGTTGGCCAGAGAAGATGGCGTTTATAAAAGCATCAGCAGTGAGAAGGGACGAAGACGACGACGTAAATCTCAACAAAGTTCTACAAGCAAAAAACAAAGTGGCCACGATACCTTCATCAATAAAATGGACGCAAAATGCACTAGAGTGAGAGTGTGTAAATTATTTTTTCTGAACACACTTTGCATTGGAGAAGACAGTTTTCGTCGCTGGACTAGGGAGGTTGATACTTTCGAGGAAAATATCCATGAACAAACTGCAGAAAATTGTGCAACTAGTTCAATTATTATTACTAGGCCAGGAAGGAACGTTGAATTGACGGGAACTGTTAAAACGTGGCTGGATATTTTACCAAAAGTGCCGAGCCATTACTGTCGTTCGAGCTCCAAAAATTGTTATGTTGAATCGACTTTTCGATCAGAACTCAACATGCATCAGGTTTTTAAGGAGCGGTGTATTGAGAACCACTATAGAGCTGCCTCTAGAAAGACATTTTCGAACGTACTGACTAAAGAAAATATCGGCATTCACCATCCTCGCAAAGACCAGTGCGACACCTGTTGTAGTTATAAAACCGGTAACATTTCCAAAGAAGAATATGATAGCCATATTGCGAAGAAAATTGAAGCCCGTGAAGCTAAGAAGAATGCCGTAGCTAGTGCGAATGAAAAGGTTGTGGTTATAACAGTCGACGTTCAAAGTGTTTTGCTGGCCCCAAAGCTATTGGCTAGTGCATTGTACTACAAATTAAAATTACAATGCCATAACTTCACGGTTGATAACGTGCTACCCAAAGATGTGACAGTTTACTTTTGGCACGAAGCAGACGGTAATGTTACTGCTAATAAATTCACATCTTGTTTAATAGACTACTGTCAAAACCTGCCACTTTAAACAGAGCGCGTTATCATAATTTCTGATGGATGCGGACACCAAAATCGGAACCGAATTTTGTCAAGTGCTCTAAGCGATTTGGCGCAAAGAAGGAAAATTTGTATAGAACAATTTTACCTTGAAAAAGGGCACACTATGATGGAAGTAGATAGTGTCACTCCACTATTGAGCAATAAATAAAACCACCAATATTCGCTCCCAGTGATTACATTGCCCGGATGAGACAAGCTCAACCACAAAAGCCTTATAATGTCAAATCCATACACCACGATTTTTTTCTCAATTTTGAAGACATGGAGTCAAACTTAAAATCCATACGGCCGGGCAAAAAGAAGGGAGATCCTGTCGTGGTAGACATTAGGGGTCTTAAATATTTATACGATGGATCCATATTTTATAGGTTAAGGCATGTAGATGAGTGGTCCGTACTTCCGCAGCGAAGAAATAACCATAAAACGGTCTGGTATCTCCAAACCGATTGTACAGAACCCAATTAAAAATTACTGAGAGCAAGTTTAAACATTTACAAGAATTGAAAATGGTAATAGATCAGGATTACCATCCGTTTTACAATGCATTACAATTTAATCCGGGTACTTAATGCATAATAACATTTAAAAAAAATGAAAACTACTTTGATTTTTAACTTTTTTAAATTTTATCTTGAGATTCTACTGTTATCTTTATTTTAGCCTAAAGTGTATTCCGAGAAAAATACAGTTAAAAACAAAAATAAAGTACCATTTTTATTTTAATTATTATAGGCATTTTAGTTCAAAACCTCTGATGTGATACTTATAGCTCAACCAAAATCTCTTATGGGTTAACTGAAATAGTTTTTTATTTTTTTACTATAACATTACTTTTAATTTCAACTAACACCGGCAAAGTTACAAGCAGGAAATCATGTGGCTTAAACCTAATTTTTTTTTGTAGTTGGTTTCATTTTATTTTTGTCATTAAAGGGTTTTTTTCGATTTTCTCATAAAATTGATTTTTACACAAAAGAGGTCTTAAAGTCGCAACGACGATATGATGTCCTCTGATCTGAATGACGATACAGACATCGAGCGAGAACGCAGGGCGTTGTCTGTAAGGGCGAATATGATGGCCCACAGGTTTGCTCGTTGTACCCCAGAAGTGAAAACAACATTGTTCAGAGCATATTGTACATCGTTCTATGCGAGTAGCCTGTGGGTCTCTTACACGCACAGACAGTACAACGCCTTGCGTGTGCAATATAATAATGCATTCAGGGTTCTGATGGGGCTGCCCCGATTCTGCAGCGCATCAGGGATGTTCGCCGGGTCACAAGTGGACTGTTTTTACTCTACTATCCGAAAACAACGCACATCCCTGGTGCGCAAGGTTCGGGCTAGTTCCAACGGCATCCTGAGGGTATTCGCGCAGAGGTTTGATTGCCAGTACCTGAACCACTGTCTGGTTCACATGCTGAGCAATCGAGTCTGTAGTATGTTTGTATTGGAAGTGTATCTCTTTATTTATTTTTTGGCATTTTTATTATATTTTTGTGCTCTGATGACTCTTTGTTGGTCGTAATAAACGTGTTCATTTAGTTTTGTTCGCAATAAGTAAAAGATTATTAACTGAGAACCATTTCGAGAGAACAGTCAGACTATCGTTAGCAAAATCAAAATCAAAAGTGTTTATCCACATTAGGCTGAGAATCAGCACTTTTCGAACGTCAAAATTACATAACACCGTCCCCCAAAACGCCCGCTCTTCACCACTTCCTAGTGCTTTAGCTGGGAAGAAGAAGTGGCGCAACAAACTTCCCAGCAGCACAGCTCTCTGTTCAGTTGAAAAACTTGAATTATACAATAACAGGTATAAAAAAAAAAATTTAAATTTAAAAAAATATTAATCGCTTAAAAATATTGATTTAGCAGTGGTCGGACGTTATGTCACTTAACACTAATTTATTTTTGGCATCACAATAAATTACTAAATATATTATCAAGACAAGTTGACGAAGATGCCGTGATCCTAGTTGGTTCAAAAAACAAGTTAATTAAATATTAAGACCTAAACAGATTGAGAAGTCTAATAATAATAGTTTAGATGTTACTCTTAATAATATATGATTATTAATGGAGTAACATCTAAACTATAACAATTAAATCTCCACATAAAATTATACTCTTATTACTTGATTGCAACATATTGAGAGAATCCTCCGTTACCGATTAACAGCGAATAAGATCACCAGATGGGGGTCGATAAACGCAAATTATAACTTATGGCTCGATTTCAACACAAGACAACTCAATAGTGCGCTCGATAGAAAGATTAACAAAATGTATATAACGTTTAGTCGTATACATTTCAACTTGTTTGAAACATGAACTAAAGATCCACCGCGAGTAGCACTTTTTCTTACGAATGCACTTTGTACGGCAAAATTATCGTCATTGATAAACACTACTTCATGTTCCTTCAACCAGTGTTCAGTCAAATACATCACCTGAACATCATAGTTCTCCATGAATAAACTTAACTCTAGCTCTTTGCCGGACATACCCTGCATTTTTTTATGTACAACATTCAACATATGCGGCTCACCTAATAGTTTAAACTACAAGGCGTATCAAAAGTTGTATTAGTACAGTGGTACTAATACACACACACAAGACACACACACACTACACTACATGTACCCTTGTCACTGTGTATATTGTATGCTAAAAGTTTAGCAATTTGTCTCCTTCAATCAAAATATAAAATAATGTCAGTACAACGGCAAGTCCTATTAAATATTGACATATTTAAATTATATTTTGCTCATCAAACAAATGTTGAGAATAAGGCAAGGCACAGAAAATAAATTTACAATTATTAGTCTCATTGAGATGTTACATCAACAGCCTTATTTGAAAAAATCTCGCTAATCATTGATTAGCCGCTGCTCAGCTAAGCAATTAGTTAGCTCTTAAGCAATGATTAATTCTTCTTTATTTATAAACGCTAGTTAGCAGGTGATTAGTAGCGAAACGGAATAGAGGTGAAGTTATGCGTTCAGCACAGAATAAAATCAAAATAGTCGACTACAAAGTAGAATTTTAAGAATAAATCCCCATATAATAAAATAACAGTTGAACTCCGCATCTTTTCTATCTACTTAATAATAAGAGAAGTGTCATCAGCGAATGTTTGTAAATCAATGTTACCTCCATGTATCTATCACTTAATTTATTTATTTTATTATTTATGTACACACGATAAGGTTTGTGTTTGATCTGTATTTGCTTAATTTTAATTCTTATTACCTATTGTAGTTAAGTAATTTTGCTCTTGGTGCATCGTCTTCACATACAATTTAATAATCAATGAATACAAAATATTTAAAGAGTAACGGTGAAGTTCCATTATTCTCCATACGAAACTACCTTTTGGGAGGGGCGACTAGAATTAATTATATATTAATGTAAATGGTGAAGTTCAAAAGTGATGTACGCCCATTTTAACTAAATACCTCGAGGACGTTACCCCGTTTACGTTTAATTTTTGCTGTCTGTTTGATAGATAATTCTGTAGTGGTGTAATTTACAGAAAAGTGTAATGTGGTCAACGCAGACAAACGGTTTTTAGAGGTCACAGAAAATGCCAATTGCATCCTGCGACTTTTCCCAGGATTCCAAAATGTGACTAATGAGTTTTACCCCCACGTTTCACGGTTGACCTACCTTTCGTGATACCAAACTTTGTAAAATGTTGTGGATGTATGTTTCATTAAATCAGAAAACGTACCGCTGTCTAAACATTGATTAAGTATGCCTGTTGGGATAGGGGCGATTGTGTCTATGGAATCTCGAAGAAACTTTATAAAATTCCCCATAAGTCTTTAATGTTTTTTTTATATTATGCCTTTGAATTTTTATTTTTATTGTGACAATTGAAATGGGCTTGAATTCAAAACTTTCAATGACTTTACTGAAGTTTTCTTTGAGAAGAGATTCAGCTAATAAAGATGATGAGGGTAGAGATTTCGTAACCTCTTATGGTATGTTAACAATTTTTCTAGTGTCTCAGCAAATTTTAACTTATCTGAAATGGTTTCATAAATTTTTAGAGACAATTCATTCCAATCTAGCTGTTTTGTGTTTCCAGTTTATTTGTTAATGACCTGCCACACAGTTTTTATTTTATTACTGCACGCAGCTGTTATCTGCCACACAGCTGAGAGATTTACCCCAAAGACGAGACTCGCGAGGACCCATTTTAAAGATCGTCCAGATTGTCCTCTTTTGTAAAATGGAAATTTTATCTACCTATGACATAATACTGTGGAAAGTATACTTAGTAGCTGTGGCTATATCAGTCAACTGCCTTATTTTTCTTACTGCATATGCATCTAGTTTTTTGCCATCAAGTTTGACATTTAGTTTTGTTCGCATTAATTAAAAGATAATTAACTGCGAACCATTTCGAAATAACAGCCAGACTATCGTTGGCATGTATGACATCCGTATCTTTTCTATATATTTAAAGAATAAGAGAAGTGTCATCAGCGAATAAAATTGTATCCGTTAAGTTAGTTATCATGTAAGGACGGTCATTTTTATTAGATAAACAAGAAACGGGAACACACTGACACGCATACTGACTTATTCCTTGTTAATATTTGAGGAAAATCGTGTACTTTTACAATGTTTCAAAATCAAAATCAAAATATTTTATTTTACATAAACCTACATGGGCACTTTAGAAATGTCAGAATCTAGGTGCACGGTTCCAATTGGACGTTTCCTATGGAGAAGAGCCGAGACGATACAGACATCGAGCGAGAACGCAGGGCGTTATCTGTAAGGGCGAATATGATGGCCCACAGGGTTGCTCGTTGTACCCCAGAAGTGAAAACAACATTGTTCAGAGCAAATTGTACATCGTTCTACGCGAGCAGCCTGTGGGTCTCTTACACGCACAGACAGTACAACGCCTTGCGTGTGCAATATAATAATGCATTCAGGGTGCTGATGGGGCTGCCCCGATTCTGCAGCGCATCAGGGATGTTCGCCTGGTCACAAGTGGACTGTTTTACTCTACTATACGAAAACAACGCACATCCCTGGTGCGCAAGGTTCGGGCTAGTTCCAACGGCATCCTGAGGGTATTCGCGCAGAGGTTTGATTGCCAGTACCTGAACCACTGTCTGGTTCACATGCTGAGCAATCCAGTCTGTAGTATGTTTGTGTTGGAAGTGTATCTCTTTATTTATTTTTTGTATTTTTTTTATTTTTTGTGCTCTGATGACTCTTTGTTGGTCGTCAACTCAACTCAACTCAACTCAAAGCATTTATTTCAAATAAACCAATTACAGGCACTTTTGAATTGTCAAGGTCTGTCGGTCAGAAAAATGAAGCTAGTTGCCCATTCCAAAGCGTAGTAGGTACCTATGGACAAGAACGGGCAAGAAACTCCACGGACACTCTTTTAAATCAAATTATATTTACAATAGATAGATTCAAATAGATAGATTCGTAATAAACGTGTTCATTTAGTTTTGTTCGCAATAAGTAAAAGATTATTAACTGAGAACCATTTCGAGAGAACAGTCAGACTATCGTTAGCAAAATCAAAAGTGTTTATCCAAATTAGGCTGAGAATCAGCACTTTTCGAACGTCAAAATTACATAACACCGTCCCCCAAAACGCCCGCTCTTCACCACTTCCTAGTGCTTTAGCTGGGAAGAAGAAGTGGCGCAACAAACTTCCCAGCAGCACAGCTCTCTGTTCAGTTGAAAAACTTGAATTATACAATAACAGGTATAAAAAAAAAAAATTAAATTTAAAAAAATATTAATCGCTTAAAAATATTGATTTAGCAGTGGTCGGACGTTATGTCACTTAACACTAATTTATTTTTGGCATCACAATAAATTACTAAATATATTATCAAGACAAGTTGACGAAGATGCCGTGATCCTAGTTGGTTCAAAAAACAAGTTAATTAAATATTAAGACCTAAACAGATTGAGAAGTCTAATAATAATAGTTTAGATGTTACTCTTAATAATATATGATTATTAATGGAGTAACATCTAAACTATAACAATTAAATCTCCACATAAAATTATACTCTTATTACTTGATTGCAACATATTGAGAGAATCCTCCGTTACCGATTAACAGCGAATAAGATCACCAGATGGGGGTCGATAAACGCAAATTATAACTTATGGCTCGATTTCAACACAAGACAACTCAATAGTGCGCTCGATAGAAAGATTAACAAAATGTATATAACGTTTAGTCGTATACATTTCAACTTGTTTGAAACATGAACTAAAGATCCAACGCGAGTAGCACTTTTTCTTACGAATGCACTTTGTACGGCAAAATTATCGTCATTGATAAACACTACTTCATGTTCCTTCAACCAGTGTTCAGTCAAATACATCACCTGAACATCATAGTTCTCCATGAATAAACTTAACTCTAGCTCTTTGCCGGACATACCCTGCATTTTTTTATGTACAACATTCAACATATGCGGCTCACCTAATAGTTTAAACTACAAGGCGTATCAAAAGTTGTATTAGTACAGTGGTACTAATACACACACACAAGACACACACACACTACACTACATGTACCCTTGTCACTGTGTATATTGTATGCTAAAAGTTTAGCAATTTGTCTCCTTCAATCAAAATATAAAATAATGTCAGTACAACGGCAAGTCCTATTAAATATTGACATATTTAAATTATATTTTGCTCATCAAACAAATGTTGAGAATAAGGCAAGGCACAGAAAATAAATTTACAATTATTAGTCTCATTGAGATGTTACATCAACAGCCTTATTTGAAAAAATCTCGCTAATCATTGATTAGCCGCTGCTCAGCTAAGCAATTAGTTAGCTCTTAAGCAATGATTAATTCTTCTTTATTTATAAACGCTAGTTAGCAGGTGATTAGTAGCGAAACGGAATAGAGGTGAAGTTATGCGTTCAGCACAGAATAAAATCAAAATAGTCGACTACAAAGTAGAATTTTAAGAATAAATCCCCATATAATAAAATAACAGTTGAACTCCGCATCTTTTCTATCTACTTAATAATAAGAGAAGTGTCATCAGCGAATGTTTGTAAATCAATGTTACCTCCATGTATCTATCACTTAATTTATTTATTTTATTATTTATGTACACACGATAAGGTTTGTGTTTGATCTGTATTTGCTTAATTTTAATTCTTATTACCTATTGTAGTTAAGTAATTTTGCTCTTGGTGCATCGTCTTCACATACAATTTAATAATCAATGAATACAAAATATTTAAAGAGTAACGGTGAAGTTCCATTATTCTCCATACGAAACTACCTTTTGGGAGGGGCGACTAGAATTAATTATATATTAATGTAAATGGTGAAGTTCAAAAGTGATGTACGCCCATTTTAACTAAATACCTCGAGGACGTTACCCCGTTTACGTTTAATTTTTGCTGTCTGTTTGATAGATAATTCTGTAGTGGTGTAATTTACAGAAAAGTGTAATGTGGTCAACGCAGACAAACGGTTTTTAGAGGTCACAGAAAATGCCAATTGCATCCTGCGACTTTTCCCAGGATTCCAAAATGTGACTAATGAGTTTTACCCCCACGTTTCACGGTTGACCTACCTTTCGTGATACCAAACTTTGTAAAATGTTGTGGATGTATGTTTCATTAAATCAGAAAACGTACCGCTGTCTAAACATTGATTAAGTATGCCTGTTGGGATAGGGGCGATTGTGTCTATGGAATCTCGAAGAAACTTTATAAAATTCCCCATAAGTCTTTAATGTTTTTTTTATATTATGCCTTTGAATTTTTATTTTTATTGTGACAATTGAAATGGGCTTGAATTCAAAACTTTCAATGACTTTACTGAAGTTTTCTTTGAGAAGAGATTCAGCTAATAAAGATGATGAGGGTAGAGATTTCGTAACCTCTTATGGTATGTTAACAATTTTTCTAGTGTCTCAGCAAATTTTAACTTATCTGAAATGGTTTCATAAATTTTTAGAGACAATTCATTCCAATCTAGCTGTTTTGTGTTTCCAGTTTATTTGTTAATGACCTGCCACACAGTTTTTATTTTATTACTGCACGCAGCTGTTATCTGCCACACAGCTGAGAGATTTACCCCAAAGACGAGACTCGCGAGGACCCATTTTAAAGATCGTCCAGATTGTCCTCTTTTGTAAAATGGAAATTTTATCTACCTATGACATAATACTGTGGAAAGTATACTTAGTAGCTGTGGCTATATCAGTCAACTGCCTTATTTTTCTTACTGCATATGCATCTAGTTTTTTGCCATCAAGTTTGACATTTAGTTTTGTTCGCATTAATTAAAAGATAATTAACTGCGAACCATTTCGAAATAACAGCCAGACTATCGTTGGCATGTATGACATCCGTATCTTTTCTATATATTTAAAGAATAAGAGAAGTGTCATCAGCGAATAAAATTGTATCCGTTAAGTTAGTTATCATGTAAGGACGGTCATTTTTATTAGGTAAACAAGAAACGGGAACACACTGACACGCATACTGACTTATTCCTTGTTAATATTTGAGGAAAATCGTGTACTTTTACAATGTTTCAAAATCAAAATCAAAATATTTTATTTTACATAAACCTACATGGGCACTTTAGAAATGTCAGAATCTAGGTGCACGGTTCCAATTGGACGTTTCCTATGGAGAAGAGCCGAGACGATACAGACATCGAGCGAGAACGCAGGGCGTTATCTGTAAGGGCGAATATGATGGCCCACAGGGTTGCTCGTTGTACCCCAGAAGTGAAAACAACATTGTTCAGAGCAAATTGTACATCGTTCTACGCGAGCAGCCTGTGGGTCTCTTACACGCACAGACAGTACAACGCCTTGCGTGTGCAATATAATAATGCATTCAGGGTGCTGATGGGGCTGCCCCGATTCTGCAGCGCATCAGGGATGTTCGCCTGGTCACAAGTGGACTGTTTTACTCTACTATACGAAAACAACGCACATCCCTGGTGCGCAAGGTTCGGGCTAGTTCCAACGGCATCCTGAGGGTATTCGCGCAGAGGTTTGATTGCCAGTACCTGAACCACTGTCTGGTTCACATGCTGAGCAATCCAGTCTGTAGTATGTTTGTGTTGGAAGTGTATCTCTTTATTTATTTTTTGTATTTTTTTTATTTTTTGTGCTCTGATGACTCTTTGTTGGTCGTCAACTCAACTCAACTCAACTCAAAGCATTTATTTCAAATAAACCAATTACAGGCACTTTTGAATTGTCAAGGTCTGTCGGTCAGAAAAATGAAGCTAGTTGCCCATTCCAAAGCGTAGTAGGTACCTATGGACAAGAACGGGCAAGAAACTCCACGGACACTCTTTTAAATCAAATTATATTTACAATAGATAGATTCAAATAGATAGATTCGTAATAAACGTGTTCATTTAGTTTTGTTCGCAATAAGTAAAAGATTATTAACTGAGAACCATTTCGAGAGAACAGTCAGACTATCGTTAGCAAAATCAAAAGTGTTTATCCAAATTAGGCTGAGAATCAGCACTTTTCGAACGTCAAAATTACATAACACCGTCCCCCAAAACGCCCGCTCTTCACCACTTCCTAGTGCTTTAGCTGGGAAGAAGAAGTGGCGCAACAAACTTCCCAGCAGCACAGCTCTCTGTTCAGTTGAAAAACTTGAATTATACAATAACAGGTATAAAAAAAAAAAATTAAATTTAAAAAAATATTAATCGCTTAAAAATATTGATTTAGCAGTGGTCGGACGTTATGTCACTTAACACTAATTTATTTTTGGCATCACAATAAATTACTAAATATATTATCAAGACAAGTTGACGAAGATGCCGTGATCCTAGTTGGTTCAAAAAACAAGTTAATTAAATATTAAGACCTAAACAGATTGAGAAGTCTAATAATAATAGTTTAGATGTTACTCTTAATAATATATGATTATTAATGGAGTAACATCTAAACTATAACAATTAAATCTCCACATAAAATTATACTCTTATTACTTGATTGCAACATATTGAGAGAATCCTCCGTTACCGATTAACAGCGAATAAGATCACCAGATGGGGGTCGATAAACGCAAATTATAACTTATGGCTCGATTTCAACACAAGACAACTCAATAGTGCGCTCGATAGAAAGATTAACAAAATGTATATAACGTTTAGTCGTATACATTTCAACTTGTTTGAAACATGAACTAAAGATCCAACGCGAGTAGCACTTTTTCTTACGAATGCACTTTGTACGGCAAAATTATCGTCATTGATAAACACTACTTCATGTTCCTTCAACCAGTGTTCAGTCAAATACATCACCTGAACATCATAGTTCTCCATGAATAAACTTAACTCTAGCTCTTTGCCGGACATACCCTGCATTTTTTTATGTACAACATTCAACATATGCGGCTCACCTAATAGTTTAAACTACAAGGCGTATCAAAAGTTGTATTAGTACAGTGGTACTAATACACACACACAAGACACACACACACTACACTACATGTACCCTTGTCACTGTGTATATTGTATGCTAAAAGTTTAGCAATTTGTCTCCTTCAATCAAAATATAAAATAATGTCAGTACAACGGCAAGTCCTATTAAATATTGACATATTTAAATTATATTTTGCTCATCAAACAAATGTTGAGAATAAGGCAAGGCACAGAAAATAAATTTACAATTATTAGTCTCATTGAGATGTTACATCAACAGCCTTATTTGAAAAAATCTCGCTAATCATTGATTAGCCGCTGCTCAGCTAAGCAATTAGTTAGCTCTTAAGCAATGATTAATTCTTCTTTATTTATAAACGCTAGTTAGCAGGTGATTAGTAGCGAAACGGAATAGAGGTGAAGTTATGCGTTCAGCACAGAATAAAATCAAAATAGTCGACTACAAAGTAGAATTTTAAGAATAAATCCCCATATAATAAAATAACAGTTGAACTCCGCATCTTTTCTATCTACTTAATAATAAGAGAAGTGTCATCAGCGAATGTTTGTAAATCAATGTTACCTCCATGTATCTATCACTTAATTTATTTATTTTATTATTTATGTACACACGATAAGGTTTGTGTTTGATCTGTATTTGCTTAATTTTAATTCTTATTACCTATTGTAGTTAAGTAATTTTGCTCTTGGTGCATCGTCTTCACATACAATTTAATAATCAATGAATACAAAATATTTAAAGAGTAACGGTGAAGTTCCATTATTCTCCATACGAAACTACCTTTTGGGAGGGGCGACTAGAATTAATTATATATTAATGTAAATGGTGAAGTTCAAAAGTGATGTACGCCCATTTTAACTAAATACCTCGAGAACGTTACCCCGTTTACGTTTAATTTTTGCTGTCTGTTTGATAGATAATTCTGTAGTGGTGTAATTTACAGAAAAGTGTAATGTGGTCAACGCAGACAAACGGTTTTTAGAGGTCACAGAAAATGCCAATTGCATCCTGCGACTTTTCCCAGGATTCCAAAATGTGACTAATGAGTTTTACCCCCACGTTTCACGGTTGACCTACCTTTCGTGATACCAAACTTTGTAAAATGTTGTGGATGTATGTTTCATTAAATCAGAAAACGTACCGCTGTCTAAACATTGATTAAGTATGCCTGTTGGGATAGGGGCGATTGTGTCTATGGAATCTCGAAGAAACTTTATAAAATTCCCCATAAGTCTTTAATGTTTTTTTATATTATGCCTTTGAATTTTTATTTTTATTGTGACAATTGAAATGGGCTTGAATTCAAAACTTTCAATGACTTTACTGAAGTTTTCTTTGAGAAGAGATTCAGCTAATAAAGATGATGAGGGTAGAGATTTCGTAACCTCTTATGGTATGTTAACAATTTTTCTAGTGTCTCAGCAAATTTTAACTTATCTGAAATGGTTTCATAAATTTTTAGAGACAATTCATTCCAATCTAGCTGTTTTGTGTTTCCAGTTTATTTGTTAATGACCTGCCACACAGTTTTTATTTTATTACTGCACGCAGCTGTTATCTGCCACACAGCTGAAGCCATCAAGCCATCAAATAAGGTCTACGCACCAAGGACTTTGCCTTTCACACCTACTCTCCACCTCTCGAAAGGATGAGAAGATGTACAAAACATTTATCCTCGGTCGTCCTGACTACGTCGAGGATGTACTTCCAGCTGAAATCTCATCGCTTGGTTTCAAGAACGTGATTGTCCGTAAAATGAACTACTGCCCGCCTTTTCTGGTTCAATTGCCACCTGGCGCAGGTTTTGCCAAATTTCGACAGATTAGGTTCTTATGTAACACCGAAGTCCAAATTCGTATATACCGAAGCAACCATCGCTACGGATACTACTACAGTGTTACAGATGTCAAAGTTTCGGCCACTCGTCCATCAATCGCAACTTAGCGCCCCGCTGTGTGAAGTGTACTGATCCTCACCCGACTGAAGAATGCTCCAAGAAGAACTGAGAACAGCCAGCCAAGTGCTGTAACTGTGGCGGAAATCACCCTGCAAACTTCCGTCAATGCAAAGAGCGTGAGAATTATTTAAAGATTCTGCGGGAACGTCAGGATCAACTCAAAGCCGTCAGGACTGAGAATCCACCACCGAAGACAAATGTAGTCGATGAGTGACCCCAAAACTTTGTTGCTCCTGCCAGTACACAAAAACCACTGTTAAAAAAAAATTACACGATCAGGCGACAGCTGACATGCTAGCCATATTAATGACGATAAAATCTATCAAAAGCCAATTTCTAGGATGCACAAGTATGATGGATAAAGTTATTTTAAATTTAACTAATCTTGGTCAATATGTGTAGTACACAAAATATATGCATACTCTATTGGAATGCCGACGGCATTCGCTCCAAAATCACGAAACTGCTGCACTTGATAAGCAAGCTTTCTATTGATATTGTAGCATTCTCAGAGACCAGAATATCCCCCCACATAAATTTACACACCCCTGGCTTCACCTGTTACCGGCGCGATAAGAAATCTGATGGACGCGGCTAAGGAGTCGCAATTTTAGTTAAGTCGGACATAAAATATCCCCCCTAAATAAGCCTTTAACTCAAAACCTAGAATGTGTGGGATTACAAATACCAAATCAGTTATTAAATCAGCCTTTCAATCGCCGAACCTATCTATATTACCTGCAGACTTAGACGCAATTATTAATATTCGACCTACAACTCTTATCATGGGTGATCTTAACACTGACACTGCTCTCGCTCCAACATCCAGGGCGAGGTACTTTTCGACCACATGGTCAACAACGAATATGAAATTCACGCACCTGGTAGTCCCACTCTCGTTCACTACCATAGCACGCCATTACCATCTACTCCTGATATTATCCTAGCCAACTCTGTCTACCACCTTTCGGAGCCTCAAGTAATCACCAGATTTTCTTCCAACCACCTGCCTGTCTGCTTTACCGTAACTGGTAAAGTCAACAAAGAAACGCCCATAATCTTCAACTACAAAAAGGTGGACTGGAAAGGTATAGATCTCAGTTGAATAAGTCTTTTACTTTAAACCAAACAACGTTCAATGCACCCGATACCATTGACCTTGCTGTTGAACACCTTTTTTTATTTTTTTGGTTTCGTGTTGGAAAATCCTCATGGATGGACTCGACGCTGCCGACCATCGAACTCACTACGGTCGGCAGCGACAGGTCACTGCCTACTTCTGAAATGAGGGCACGGCGAGGCTCCTCCCAAGCGGCACACTCTGCCAGCGTGTGCCGCGCCGTGTCCTCCCGGCAGTCAACGCAGTGGTGACACCGGGCGTCCGGCTCCCTGTTTATGCGACACAGGTACTTCCCGAAGCAACCATGCCCCGAGAGCACCTGCGTCGCCCGAAACGTCAGGGTGCCGTACCTTCTCCCGAGCCAGCGGTCGAGCACTGGCCGGATCGCCTCGATGGTGCTGAGGCCGGCGGTAGGGCGTGAAAGCCTTATCCGCCATTCCGCCACCAGGACTTCGCGGAGCTGCAACCGACGCTGCTCGATATGGCGCTGCATCGGTCGCTCGCCCCGCTCCCGCGCTGCCTCGCGCCACCGGTACAGTGACGCGAGCACCCTCGCCTCCAGGTCCCAGGGCGGTGATCCGGCGAGTGCACAACCCGCCTCGAAGGAGATCTTGCGATACCCCCGAATGACTCTGATGGCCATCGCCCGCTGCGGCTTGCGCAGGACAGCTATGCTGCCGGCCGTCAGGTCAGACGCCCAGATCGGCGCTCCGTAGAGCCCCATGGGTCGCACGATCCCCATATAGAGCCGCCTACAGGCGGCGATCGGGCCCCCCAGATTGGGAAGCAGCGTTGCCAGCGCCCCGGCCGCGCCCAACAACTTGGGCGCCAGCCGCCGGAAGTGGGGTCCGAAGTCCCACCGGCTGTCGAGCACCAATCCCAGATATTTCATGGTGGGCTCGACAGCGATCCGGACCCCCCCGACCACAATGTGTGATCCGGCCGGCGGCGCCCACCGGGGGTCATGAAACTCCTCATGAAGCTCACCGTCAGTGAGACCGCCGCCGTCGCGAGCAACGCTGCCTCCCTGTGCGAACTCCCCCGGGCCGTGACCAGCGTGTCGTCCGCGTAACACGTCAGGTCAGCGCCCGGCGGGAGCTCGCCCCTCAGCACCCAGTCGTACCCGATGTTCCACAGGAGCGGTCCCACGACCGATCCCTGTGGAACACCGCACGACACTTGGCGCTGGTTTCCGCCATCACGTCCCATGTAGGTGACACACCTCCCCGACAGATAAGCCCCAACGATGCGGCGGAGGTAGAGAGGCACCCGATGATATCGCAGTGCCTCCCGAATACAACTCCAGCGCGTTGGAGATGTCCAAAGACACCGCCACCACCACCCCGCCCATGGACACTGTTTCCTCCGCCAGGACTCTCACCCTCAACACAGCGTGAATGGTAGAGCGCCCATGCCGAAAGCCGAACTGGCTCTCGTCCAGGTCCGGCCCCTCTCTGCACAAGTGGCCGACGAGGCGGGCTGCGAGTATGCGCTCGAACAGCTTACCCACCTCGTCGAGCAGCACTATGGGCCGGTACGCAGACGGCGAGTCGGCAGGGCGCCCCGCCTTCCGGAGCAGGACCAGACGTCCAATCTTCCACAGACTGGGAAACTGGCCCCGCTCAAGGCACGCTGTGTAGAGTCCTCTCAGTTGGGGCTCCAACTCCTTCAGAGCGAGGGCCAAAGCCAGGCCGTGAATTCCGTCGGGTGCTGTTGAACACCTCACCCAATCTATTCTGAATGCAAGAGATAAAGCCCTTCCTAAATTACCCAGTGATGGTGGCCAAAAACTCCCTCGACGGATCAGGTCACAAATAAAAATTAAAAATCGTTTTCGTAAACTAGCCCTAAAAGAGTTTAATCCGCATAACCGACGTCAGCTATTCTCTCAAGTCAACAAGTCTTAGATCCAAACCTTAGTTACTGGATGGATACAATATTCACTGGAACTACTCAGCCAATTTATCAAGACCTGGAAACTGAAACTAAATTCTACAAAACCGAAGGAATTCTGTTCACTGGAAAACGCACACTGCCATCCAGATTCGTCCAAACTGATGATTCTCAGATAACGTGGCGTGACTCGGTTAAATATTTAGGCATAATATTTCATAAGACCCTTAACGGGAACAAAAACACTGAACTAACTATAAAGGCTGCAAAAGCCTTAAATTTTTTAACACCCATTTTAAATCGCAAATACATTCTTAGTCCTTCAACAATATTGCTTATTATTTATTCCACTTAAGTAAGACCATGCTTAACTTACGCAGCACCTGTCTGGTCCAGTCTGGCAGAAACCAAATATAATAAATTCCAAACGATTCAAAATAAAGCGTTAAAATTATCCTATAACACACCATTTCGCAAAAACCTTAAAACATTAGACAAGCGTTTATTACACTAATATCAGCAATTGGTAAAAGTAGACTTTGCAGTGTAGTTGCATGCCTAATTTAAGGTAGACTGTACAGGGATCACAAAGTTTTGTAAACACCTTTATGTGCCTCCCCCACCTATGTACCTAAATTCTAAACATATAAACTATAATGATTATGATAATTATGATTTGTGAAGTAGCACAGCGAGCCTACAGAGCCTACAGCGCAGCGAGCCTACAGAGCCCTGCGTACTGAGTATGTACAACAATGCGTTCAGGATGTTGTTGGGTCTGCCCATGCCGTGGCGGTGCAGCGGTCTATGCCTATGAAATAAAGTTTATTAATAATAATAGGCACCTACCATAACGATTTCTGCTGCAAAGTAGCATGCTCCGGTTTAAAGGCTTCAGGTGTAATTACAGACAAATGAGACATTTCAGCTTCGTGTCTGGGATAACAACGAATCTGAAATGCCTCTGGTCCCCGTCCATAGGGGGTAATGACTACTTAACATTCTTCGTGCCCTTAATCATAATACGTTGGCGCACTGATCCTGTTACTGTATCTGTCACATTTTATGCGTTCTCTACCTACTTATTCATTAGCAACAAAGTCCGTGTAAAACTGTACATCTGCAACAGGCAGTACAATTTCGTTACGTTGTTCTAACTTACGAACCCTCTATTAATGTTGGCTTGGCCTCTCCAAGACAGCATTAATTTATGGTCCGTACTACCATGTTTAGCAGTGGACTTATTGCCTGAATGTAAATTAAATAAATGCTTGTCTTATTTTTTATGAAAACAAATTTACAAATATAAGTAGCATTGTAGTTATTTTTTTTTTTTTAATTCATTTTTAGAAGAGGGATTAGGGTCCTGCGTAGTAGTAAGGGGAGAAAGCTTCAGTGTATATATATACAAAATCAGATTTGGGTACCGTTATCGTTACCGCCAGCAAGCAAACGAATGCCAACTAAAATAAAAATAAATTGTTTTATAGTAAGAAAGTGAAGAGTGGAGTAATAAATAGGTATGTTCTGACATGTGCCAATTGCTGCCCGGACTAGGTCGTACTTCAATGAATCAGTTCATCATCATTATAGCTAAGCCTGTTTTGTAGATAACACAAAATGTTCGTGAATTCCACAGCGGCTTTTTCGCTCTCAATCCTCAATTCCAATGCAGGCGCAAGTAACTGATACTTAATAATAGTTTCTATGTATATTCCTTTAAACGAATTGGTTAAAAAAAACTGGGTACAGTAGGCCGCAAGTCAGTTCAAGATAAAAGTAGTACCATCGATGTTTAGTTGACCGTACCGAAAACTTGATTCCAAAATTGTGATGAATTCAGAATTACTAACCAGCTTAGACATTAAAAAAGGAGTTAAATAAAGAGTACAAGTAAAATACTAGACTTGAGCATAGAGCTGAGATAAACAGGAGTGTGTTGTCCCACTGTGACACTGATGATTTTATATTCTTTGGCAAATTAGTTTCAAGAAACAGCCTTGTGCTACCTGACCGGAATAATAAATTCGGCCATTCATAACTCAGACAATCCATGTTAAGTGCTCGACTTAGGTTTGAATTCGGAATTAGTGAGCAAAATCTATTTGTTCCGTCACAAAAGCGTCGAAAAGCGTCGAAAGACGTAGGAAACCGAGTATACAATACATTGTCGTCTTGTATTCATCTAGATAATTTTCATTACGTAATATTACTGCTGACGTATGTCTTCTTTAATAACTTCCTGCATAACAGAAAATGATATCAGATTTTATACTCAACTCCATTGTAAACCTGTTTATAATCTACATGGGGATCCTCTCTCTATAGTCTTCATTTATTTCAGTTGCATATTAAGTGTGTATGTATAAATGTATCTACTATTTAGGATATGTATACAGGGTCAAATTAAACTAGGATAACGAAACTCCGCAGACGTGATGAAATCGATATCTAAACACGATAAAATAAAAATTAAAAGATTTGATCTTTTTTTTTTTGGGTCAACGACCGCTGCTAGTATTTTCAGATGAAGTATAAGTTGGAAAAATATGTCTTTTTGAGAAATTTAAATCCTTATAAGAAACAGGATCGAATGGCTTCAAAAAAGTTTTTGCGAAAATTTCCGTGTTTCTTGCTGATTGTATTTTTTTTCAAGTTTTGTGAATGACGATCTAATTTTTATTTAAAGTTATGGATAGCTCCGTTTTCGCTTAACAACAACGATGAAGGTACCTACCCTATCTGCCCCGTCTCAAAAATACACCTACATAAATAAATAAGCACTCGTAATCACATGTATTAATTAATTCTCACTAGATTCTGAGAAACACAATATCATTGGTACTGTAGGCATCAACTGAACTTCTAGTAAATCGTCGGACGTTGAACCAGCGTGCGTCCTCTATAGTATGAGCACATGGACGACGTTGACGCTATCCAACCTCCTGCAAGCTCTGTGAAAGATTAATAATAATAAAGTTTATTTTTCCCACCACACAATTAAAGCCGCAAAGTTTTATACAATTAATGTTTCCTGCGGATTTACAATAGGTATTACCCATCTTCAATCAGGTGGGGGTAGAGGCTGATAAAAATCAGATGTTACGTTTGAAAAAAAAACATCAACTATGTAATTTTGTGGATAGCAAAGATAATTTAAGGCATTGATAAAGATGGACAGCGACAATATCTTTTAGTTTTTTCTAGTAGTTAGTAAATTTGGTGTCAAAAGACCAAATAAATCTTATATTATCAATGCGTGAACTGTTTGAACTAAGAAGACAAGAGACTTGTATAAGAGCTCATCCTCACACGGAAAACAAACATTAAAACGATTATACGACGTGTCTTTGTTTAACTGATTCTCGGATTGTTGTCACTCGTCACAAAAAATTGTAAGGATATTTTCAGGAGAATCCATCGACACACGCGTTTTAAACAAGACTGATTAGCTACCTACACCACTGGCTTATCGATCCATTAATTAATGAGTGTTGAAACAGATCCAATTAATTTGTCATAGTACGGGCTTTACACATCTCAGCTCAAATTAACAAGTTCTTTTAATTCATGTGGTATATAAGCCACATTTTGGTTTCGTATCGCTGAGTTTATGATTGTGACGATGTTACTTAAAGCAGTAAGTATAGTAAAAATATTTAATTGTAATACTAAACAGGCGATTGAGTCACCTGCATCCGTCGAGGGGGTGATTCTACCTGTTATATTGAACAATTTTCCGGACTTGGCGGATGCTCCAATTTTGGCGTACTTAGAGATTGAAAAACTTAACAATCTCCGGTTTCATCGTCCCAATAAAGCCAAAGTCTGCGACCCTTTAACGTGTTGACAGTTATTTCTTTGACAGGGACAGATATAATTGAACTGTCTATCATCAGTAGCGATCTGTCTTAGGTTTTGGGTTTGGTCGTAAATCGCCACCCTGTATTACTGAACACGATGGGTCTACGGTTTTTAGAATTATCATTCATTAATAAGATTTATTTCCTTAATTATTTTAGGTCTTAATTGGCATTTACACCCGTATATACCTATGTTATTTATTTTTCATCTATAACACGACTTCTTTTTATAATAGTTTAATGAGAGATGTACCGTGCCAAATATTTCATCATTAGTTATCTAACTGCTGCGTTGGTCTAGTGGTCACAAGCGGACCCCATGCTCAGCAGCAGGTTAGATTCTAAAATCTAAATGTGGGGGCTCTAAGGTACATCACTGCTTAACCCTTAGGGGATAACAGGCGTGGTTTTATGTTATTTTATGTTAGTAATTTACGTACAGTTTGTTTTGTAAGTTGTAAAATATTTCAGAATGTAATAAAATAACTCCTTAGCAAGGAAATAAACCGTGACAAAATTCTTGAGAAAGTAATGCGGGGTCGCTGAACTCTTTACTATTGCACAAAATTTTACAACCGACACATGTGCTGTGAATATGGATGCATGTAATCTAACAGTACCTGAAAATTCCATTAGAGAAACTTATATTTTTTTATCTCGCACTCAGAGTTTAGGTACTCTGAGTGCGAGATAAAATATGTAAGTTGCTAAACTAGCATGATTGACTTACTTATGTATGCTTATGTATACTTTTACACATTTTCAAGATTATCTCAAAAGGTATTTTAGACCCAGTGTTACGAGTACCATACAAGATGTAATTGATATGACTGAAAACCTGAAAGGGGGTCATTGTGAGTACAATAAGGTTTTTAATTGTTTAACTGCCTTCATTCTCAGTGGCTCCTCTTATTCGTGGTGTGTGTGATGGCCGTGGGTCTGGGCGATACGAGGCGAGCTCTCGTGCATCACCACCGTCGACGCCCCATCATCGTGTACAACAAGTTGCCCCGCGTCAAGGTCCCCAGGAGAATCCTAATGTAACCCCAAAGTGAACTCTCGCCTAGCTTGACGTCACAACGCGACAATATAATATAAATAAATTTTCCAACTGGAATTTTGGTTTTATAATTTCCTAAGAATCCAAACTTTGTTTTATAATTTCCTAAGCATTTCAATTCAAATTCTACTTATACTTTGCATAAATTTATTTCTGGAAACAAATTGTGGTTATCTAGAATTGAAGGTGGATGAACTCGCTTCAAATTGGTTTTCATGTAAATACAAAATTATTTCACTGAAACACTCAGAAAGTTAGTTCCCGATGAGTTTCTACACTAAAACAACACTGACACCTGAGTCAACTTTATCTGGAGCAGAAAAATGAACAAAAAACTTAACGACGACAACAATCTTGTGTAACTGCTAAAATAGGTCCGTGTTTTTTATGAATTTCTCAAGTTTTTTTTTGGCTATGGTATTTAGAAATAGTGTCCGAAGTCCTTGATCTAACATGTTTTACTGGCCGTCGCGTCGGTGACACGGCGCAAGGCTGCGCGTGCTCATACTGCTTAATGGGATAAAGGAGGATATTTCGGCGTTATCCGGTTACACTACCATTAACGTGAACATGACCACTGATATAAAAGCAGCCCCGATTGACTGGTTATCATAGTGCATCGGATCTTGTGTCCTACAGCTTCTTACGTCTCCCAACAAAACAACACATACATCAAGATGTTCAAATATGTAAGTACCGTTGTCTTATTAAGCATGTTAGTTCACAGTTGAAATGGCAATCTTGTCAATTGGTTTACATTACTTTTTTACTTTACTTTATTCCATTCTTTTATATTTTGTAAATGTGAGAACGTTGTAGGCCTTGTAGATTGTAAATTTATAGACCATTGTCTATTTGTTAAACATATATGGTACTTGTTGACAGGCCTACACTGTCCTCCCATACCTATTAACACTGTAATTTGAAAACATTGTAAAAGTCAAATATTTTTAAAACAGTAACCATGGAGTTTCTTGCCCGCTCTTCTCCATAGGAAACTACCAATTCGAGAACCGTGCACCTAGATTCTGACGTTTCATAAGTGCCCATGTAGGTTTATGTGAAATAAAATATTTTGATTTTGAATTAAACTTTAGTGAGAACGTTAATTTAAAGTTTATTTTATTTAAATAATAATTTTATGTTTCCAAAAAAATCGTCGACAGACTTCGTTTATTTTATGAAATCTGCTCTAAATGCTGTCTCACTGCTGATCAATGGCCTCCCTTTATATGTTCAAATAAACACAGCTGTTTGCTGATATGCATCAATCTTTCATGAAGATCGTATATCGTTTTAAATATTATTTAAGATAAATGATACAGACTTATTTTAACACAAATATTCTTTAAATTTCACCGCCATTAATCAACACTGTCTTATCAGTTTTTCTCCTCTGTGTATATCAAAACAAATATTTAAACTTCCATTATATTTCTAGGTGTTATTCGCTGCTCTCTTGGCTTTCGCCTCAGCTAAGCCCAAGCCTCTGGTTTTGGAGTACCCCGTAGCAGCTGCCTACACTGCTCCCGTAGCAGCGGCCTACACTGCTCCCGTCGCCTACTCCGCTTACAGCGCCTACGACTACGCGCTCCCTTACTCTGCGTACAGCTACTCCGCCCCATATACTTACTACGTGCGTTGAAGGATTGAGACTAAGAATTTTTTGAAAACGGACTACAATGCAAATACATATGTAAATTATTATTAAACCGCACAGCAATCTTCGAAATAAATTCTATTCGAAACTGATGTTTCTTTTTATTATTTGATATTTCTTGAGATATTTTATTCCTTAGCTTTGTATGAGACAAAATATGCTAAGGTTTTCACGCCTGTGCTCTCTAAAGGGGTAGGCAGAGGTGTATTACGCCCACATATCGCCTGTTTGGAAGATATTATGAATGACCAGCAGTTCATTGCATTTTTAAATGGGTCATTATTAAATAGGTCAGGTTTAGGTGTTCCTCATTGTTTGGGTTCATTATTATGTATTCTGAAAGGTTGTTGATTGAAAAATAGCACAATACTCGTAATACAATTACAATTTGTTGTGTCCTAATATCGTTAGTATTTCATTGACTTGCTAATTGTGACGTGATTATTCATTCAAAAATACATTAATACTTAAGGTATTAACGAACTCATTTACTAAAGTTATCGTGCTCTAGCTTTAAGGGCATTAAAACACGCTTTCAGTGTTGCAGAACTTACGCAATATCAAATATTTGTACGACATCTTTGGAAATGTAATTGCTATTACGCCATTAGTAAATAAACGTGCACATAATAGGGGCTCATGTATTTCAAAAAGTACAGCCTGCATTCATAATTATTGTTATGAGCTAAACATAGGTCACAATGCAGCAATGTATGACACTATCAAGGCTGCGCATTTAGGGGAATACTTTAGAAATGCCGAAACGAAATTAGAGCACGCAAGCTAAATGAGCTAATGATAAATAGTCGCTTGTAAATTAAATCGCGTGCAACGTTAAGGTAGATTTTATAGACGTACTAACTTTTAGTCGGTGTTGATGTCGATTAATGTTGGAATTAGTGATTTTACCGTTCGATACGGTAATAAAAGGGCAGTATAATGAACGTCGGTGTCGCCCGAGACATATATTATAGTGTAGCAGTAGAAAACGTGAGAGCGTGGCAAACGTCACGTGCGCCCACCTACTGCCATTTATTATCAAATAAAGCTATTATTCAGTCAACTACGCCGACTACGCGCAGTTTGTTTTGTGCTTTAAGTATAATTAATATTAAGGTCTACAAGAGTAGACAGACAAGTTTTGTTTCTGTAAATAACAAAATATATGCCAAACTCGAAGATTCCACTTCCCGTTTTCCAATCGGGAAGTGGAATCTTCGAGTTTCATCACGGTCATTTCAGAACGATGGGCTTTAAGGGTCGATGAAGTGGGGCTCGACGTACATTTTTTTATTTTTAGCAAAATAGAATTTGTGTAAAAAACGTGTCTTTTACTATTTAATTTGTATACCTACAGCAGTCTTCTAATCAAAATCACAACATAATAAGCATGAAATATCAAAACATGAATAGAAACGTCGATAAGATACGCCAGCCTTTGACTCGACTTCCCTAACATAACTGACGTTTTTGCACTTTGCATAAGTACGCTTATGGAGTACGCTAGTACGCTACGGTAATTAGAGTAAAGCTACGAATTCCTGGAAGAGCGGTCAGTAGTTTTTATTTGTTGAAACATGGTGTACTTGATACATTGCATGCAAGTTAATAAATAGGTACAGAAAAGTTCTAACATGTTCAGTCACATATCGTGGCGTACAAATTGGTAGGAAGAGATGGTGCATAAACCGAGATAATATTCATCAAAATTCAAAGTAGTTATTATATAAATTAGTCAATAAAAAATGAATAGTGACTGCTACATGAGGCCGTAATGTCCAAATACAGAGCGTCTTTTGACATCTTATTGTCAAATACAACTTGTAGTTGTTTACAATCCCTTTAAAAAAAACTGGTGAAAATAAAAAAAAAAACATGACGTCCGTTATAAATATGATGACGGAAACGTTCTTCTAGAAAACCGTAGCTTAAACATCGCTTTGGGCGATGTGATTACACGTGTGGTAGCAGTAATTCTTAGAGGTGTTACTGGTTATAGGTGTTCTAACCAGTGACACCTCTACTGTGTGTTACTGTTACATTTCAGGAGATTTCTTCAGTGACATTTGCAGTTTTTCCCAACTTTTAAAAGCTAAAGTGAGGTGCTACTACCTCACTTTAGCTTTTAAAAGTTGGCTAGCTACTTAGCTTTGTGCAATTATTACAGTTCATCATCGTTCTATTCCATTCAAAGGCCAACTTAACATTCTGAAAAATAGAAGGCCGGTCATGAAAACGTCCGAAACAAATCTTGTATTACTGCCAAAAATAGTTTTAGGGTGAAAAGACTCGACGTAACGTCATAAGTTCTATCCAGTTTATCCAGAACGAAGTTTCATAATATCCGTATTAAACTACTAACGTCCCACCTGCGCAATCTATAGGGAAATTAAGATTTTGCAGTAACACGAGCCTATGACATATGCTGGTAGTTTGGTTGATCAACTTTAGTGAGATGACTATTTGTTTAATCTGTTGAAGTACGGGTAATTAGACAGTTTGGGCAGTTAAGGCGTGTACACACAGGCGTGACGCGACAGCACGACACAAAGGCACGCGACGAGGGGTGCCTACTACTACCAATAATATATATACCTCTTTACTACCTACCAATTTTAGTATATTTAAAAATGGAGTAACATATATACGTTTCGTTTCTGTCGGCTCTTTGGGTCAAGGTTCATTAAAAATACCTATGTCAAGGTCCTTGTAAAATTCTAACGCGATTCTTTGTGTACGAAAATAACTTAAGTACACGTTGGCCCTTTTTGTTTACTGTGATTTTAGGATGATCGAAATAACAATGTTTAATTAGCAAATAATTTTAACAAATTTAACATAAAAATTTGATGGGTATCGGATTATGGAACACATAGTCCGCAGCGCCAAATAGGTTAATTTTGTCAATAACCTTAGATAGATGCAGTCTGACGCTCATTTTGAAATGAACCTTATTCATCTTGGGTTTATCGATTTGTCAAATAACCTTCGATTCTGCTGAAATCTGGCTCAATAAGCTCACTGCTGCACATATGCCCTTGTAAAAGCAGATAGCTGTAGTCCTAAATCAACTTACGACACTTATTGGTAGCTAGTTAACCGTGCATTCACCTTAGTTAGTCAATTCCCACCCAAGGGAAAAGTAGGTACCGAGTTTAGAGCGAGTTTAGTTAGGGACGTCTTGACGGTTATTAAATATCAAACCCAAACTCAAATCATTTATTTAAAATAAACCAATTACAGGCACTTTTGAATTGTCAAGGTAGGTCGGTCAGAAAAATTAAGCTATTTGCCCATTCCAAAGCGAAGTAGGCACATATGGAGAAGAATGGGATCTCTTTTAGATCAAATTATGGTTACAATATATTGGTTACATCATTCATGTTGAAATTATGCACGTGAGAATGATGAAGAACATTAAAAGCGTCCGAAATATCAAAAACAAAGTTTAATTTAAGTACGCCGTGGCAGCTATGAGATGAGCAGTTCCTACTGACGGCGCCCGTTCACGAACATGACGCATGGATCAGCACTATTCAACTCAACCATTTTGAAGGGAGCTAAATGATCCAACACACGCGCCACCATCAGCGAAACATTAGAGTGAGCATGACATGCTCTCAGCCGCCAGGGCACATTCAAGTCAATAAAAGACGTACCCAGTAAATAGTAGCTTTATAGTATGTACATCATCGACTCTGTGTCTGTCTGCCTCGTTGGTCTAGTGGTCGCAATCGCTCCTGCTGAGCATGTGGTCCTGGGTTCGATTCCCAGGTCGGGTAACGTGTTACTGGGTTTTTCTATCTGGAATTTCTCAGTAGCTGCCAGGAGTCTGGATTTGTGCCCGGTTGATGGTAAAAGGCTCGCCCCCATCACATGGGACCTAAAACATAACTGGCGAAATGTGGGTGTACTATGGGTACACCGCTGCCCAACCCTTCGGGGAAACAAGGCGTGATGTTATGTTATGTTATAGTACTCACATATGGATTAGGCAATTATACAATACTATAGGATTGAGTTTATAAAATGCAAACACAGTTTTTTTTTTTAAATATATTATTATTATATATATTGACCTGATTCCATGGGATGATTCAAAACTATGATTTGTGGGCAATTATTTACTGCTCGAAGGTAACACTTTATTTAGCATGTAGCCTTATTTTTTTATTACATAGGTTCTTGTGTGTGTAAATATTCATTCTAATTTTATTTTCACGAGAACCTTCATAAAGGTACCGTTAAGATTGAACGCACAGTCTGTTGATGTTGTGTCATGTGATTCTTGACTTCACACTTTCACACACTTTTCTTGAGTTTATGGAAAGTCGAGTCTTATAGGTATTTTCCCTTTTACCTAATCGTCCTTACACTTAACTACATAAACATGATACCTCTTTGTTTGCATAATTTATTGTAATGTAATAAGCACTGCCCGTCTGGGGATCTTATTTGCACACAAGCTTATCAAGCTGTTTCCAATTTTAGTAACACAGATAATCAAGATTTTAGGTCCAATTGTAAAAGTTTTAAGGAACAGAAAATTAGAAGGGCTATAAATAATGCTAAGTATGTTTTATATAAAAAATATCTATTAGACTGCATTGGACTGGTAAAACACCGGGACAGAATAGGACAGAATGCCATAAAAAAACACGTTCTTATAATATTCTAAACACACCAGGATTTTTGTCTTCTACTTACTTTGAATGTGTTTGTCGCTAAAACCAAGCACTATAAGCATTCCAGTTTTATTACCCCATTTAATTTGCATATCGGTGACCGAAATCTGATCAAGCACGTTTATCGTGACTGTTACTCATATAATTTTTGCGTTCTAGTTACTTTGAACTATGATAGATAACTGTGGGGGAGACCTATGTCCATCAGATGACGTATTTCAGCTGAAAGACGAAAGAAAGAAGTAATAACACCACACACACAGCACACACACACACACACACACACACACACACACACACACAACACACACTACACACAGCACAGTAGTTCTTTGCCACACAAAAACAATTATGACCTTGATGCCGGACCGCTCTCACGTCATGTCTGACAAAAACCACACCAACAAAGCTAATGACCATTTTTCAATATGAAAGAATGAATGATTCGAGTGATAAGACACAAAAGGGCGGGGATTTTTTATTTATTTAAATTGTTACAAGTTAAAAGATCATTAAAGACACCCTTAATTTAAACAAAAAAAGTAACTTTTTCGGGCTCAGATTACATGACAAAAGACTTTTATGTGCCTTCTTTATTGTGTGATGAATGGGATCTAGCCTAATTTAATTTTAAACAAACTACGTATAATCATTACACCAGGTAGGTGTAATGATTATACGTGTACATCTAATTATTTTCGGGCCACTTGAGCATTCGTTTTTGCGAACGGGGTGATGCCCATGAAATTTCGTCAATCATCCATGATACTGTATGGAACACGTTCCAGTATGGCGTCATTACATCGCACATTTTTATCAACAACTTTTATTACAGTTACGGACAGATTGTGTACGTCATGATACGAATGTTACGATGTTGTGCGCATTCGTTTCTTGCAACGGAAACTTACACGTTTCCGTTCGTTACTTTAGATCTCCAAATTCCTATTACGAAAACCACATTCATAGACAAAGAACGTCTCGTGACTCTTTGTCCAAATCGCTTACTGGTCAATAACAATTGCATTATGTTCTTAACGGCCATGATGGAATTCAACAATTGTTTGAATACGTTTGGATACCTACAAACGTATTCAAACAATTGTTGAATTCCAATTGTTTAATAAGCTAATGGAAAGTTACGCGATTCACTCGCACCTGAAAGTTTTCTTACACGAGTTCCCAGAGGCCATTGCGTCAACATCGGCTTTGTTCACTTGAAATCAACACTTTTGTTTAGAACTTTCTATCGACAGAAAAGCATTTGAAGGTTGTGGCACAGTACATGCAAAAATATCAGATGTCACACGTTCGACCTAAGTGACTAGGACTCGTCGATGAGTAACAAGGCAAAGACGTCCGTTAACGCTTAGTCGGCATTGGATTTATATAACAGTACATCATAAAAATTACAATGTCACTAGCTTCTGCCTGCCACTTCGTTCACCTGGAAGTTTTGAGACTTCACAATATTTTTATAAAACTTCCCTGTATACTACGTTTGTAGTTCTGGCCTCAGCAGTCAAAATATACAGAAGGCCTGGACTGGTGACGAAAGAGACTTGCAGCTGTTCTTGTGTGAAGCAGCTCGTTTTGAGGTCGACACACGCAGCCTCCAGTAGCAATAGCCCATTGCTTGCGATGTTTTTCGTTGTTAGTGAATCAATGAATGCACTCGTTTCTGCATATACTAATGGCACAACACTGATACTGCTAGCCGTACATTTCTATTTATTTTTATTATAACCAAACATTACAGAAGAAGTCTAAACTAGTAAGTATAAGAAGCACTCAAAAAAAAAAAACGTAACTTTGTCATTTAGACCTCGATGAAAACTATTCTATTCTAACTCTTTCTCTGTCTCTTTCTATTATACACCGTGTTCTATAATATACATAAAATTCGACAAGATGTTGAGATGATAGGATATGCATTTTTCATTATGGACATATATTAAAGAATTCTGTTTATTGTATTTTTTTATACAAACTACGAGTATATATTTACCTTGACGTAAATCACCCGATATGCCCTTTATCCGAATTGACGAAAAAATATTGGAAAACGTCGTATTTTCATTCATAAGATTTAGCGTGCTGAAACTCGTCAAAATTAAGTTTCTCAGGTTTTTTATCTATTTCCTTTTTTTAGCGCATTTAATCTTTATTTTCATCAGACTTCAGATTAGTAGCACTGTCAAACTCTCTACTTATCTTAAGAGAACGTATAAGGCTACCAAGCAGGTAGGTACGTATTTCGAACTGTGACAAGTTTATTGAGAAATAAAAATACAAAATTCCATAACCAAATCATGATAATCTTTGCCCACGATAATCAGCCTTCGCAAAACATTTATGTAGTCCTCATTTTTTAGATAGAGTCCTAATTTCGCCATTTCAACTCGCAGAAATTTGTCTCATTTGTTCAGCAGCCTGAGATATTCTTTCTAAGAGCTGTTCACGGTTCTGAATTTGTACGGAGTACACCCACCTTCTCATCTAAGGTTTCAGAGACATAAAAATCTAAAGGAGTCAGGTCTGGGGACCCAGCCTGGCCATGCGATATTTGTGCTACCTCGTCCAATCCAACGGCCATGAAAAATTGCAATTAAATATTCAAACACTTGTATGCCATAATGAGCGGGGGATCCATCATGTTGGAGCCACATGGTTCGCAAAGTTTGAAGATCCACTTGTTCGAAAAATTCCAAGCTAGTGACGATTAAGGAACTATGTAATTATCAGCATTTAATTAGGTGGGGAATCTCAATAGAGCCGATCCGCTGATTGTTAAAACACAAGCCCGCATGTTTACTGAGAAATCAGTTTGATGTGACGCCATGCCAATGTACTCGTAAATTCGGGTTGCTCTCATGACACTTGTGGTATTATGTTACACCAAAATCACATCTTGTATTATATTGATCTATTTAACATCTAGGGAGCTTTTGTGCACAGCAATAGGGATGATGACTGATATTATTAGAAATGTTCATAAAAATAATGTAATTTCAAAGTATGCCTAGTAAAAATGAGATAATCGAAAAAATCTTTTAAATCGGTGTTAATATGAAGAAGATACACGCTTTTAAAGTTTTTGGAGGGGATTATTCCCGTCCTTGTCGCACGGTACGGACAATGTACAGCGCTAGTATGAAGTTACATAGTCGTGACGTCACTTCTACGATAGTGCTGTCCTTGTCTAACACTTATCTTAAAATGTTTATAACTTGGCAATATTTTTCACTTTTTGTAATTTTGTTTGCACTATTTGGAAACAAACAATTTATTAAGATAAAATTGAAAAATGTTCATCATCCCTATAATTCAGTAGGTACCAAAATCTTTATAAATATTGTATGACACTCATTTAACTCACATTTATTTAACTTATAATGGTTGTACTGCTGAAAAGCAAGGCTTTAGTTACCTCTGTCTATTTTCCACATCCAAATATCTAATTTCATGTGATCTCTTATAAAAATAAGAGATCTTTTTTTTTTTATGGCATCTCGCAGGTCAACCTATGCGGTTGTCGTCTGCCTAAACGGACTTGTCTGTGGTTTCCCTAATAAATTACAGCCTCCAGCCAGGACTTAAACTTAAATACTAACTAAAAACTAAGCGAATACACGCTAAGGGGGTGCCCCCTATGGGGTACGAACCTCGGCTTAGGGCGTCGCTGGAAGGGACTAGCTGGATCAGGATTTGAGTGATTTAGGGACGAATTTAAAGCTACAGGCTCAGCGGCGCGGGCTGGCTCGAGCAAGGGTCGTGAGGGGCGTGAATTTGGGCGTCGCGGCGGGCCTCGGCGGCGAGGACGGTAGGACGGCGATCGGATTTTGCGCTTGTGTAAAGTGCTGGTGGCTTTACTGCTCTCCTGGAGGAGGGTAGTGGCGTCATCGGGGTCGATTAAAGTATGCCTTGGTCGGCGAATACTGCTAATGCGGGAGGGAGTATAGCGGGCGGCCGCTGAGATCAAGTGGTTTGGGTGTTTGATGCCACAGTCGAAGAAACGCATAGATAAGCGTTTCATTAACTGTTTTATGGTGGGCATTTTAAGGTCTACGTGGAGATCTATATTACGGACATAGTAGGGGCCACCCGTGACCTTTCTGAGGAAACGGTTTTGGAGGGTCTGCATCTTATGGAGATGACGTGGGTGAGCGTGCGCAAATCCAACGCAGGCATAGGTCATGATGGGACGAATGACTGCGGTATAGATGCGCAGCTTGCATTTAAGTGACAGTGTGCAACGGGCTGTCAGAATGAAGTGGAGTCTACCAAGAGCGAAAGCGGCGCGCGCGCGAAAAATAAGAGATCACATGAAATAAGATATTTCAATGTTTTGATTTTTTTAATCCTACATTGCCATCTGTCAGTTTTCTATGCTATAGGGCTAAGAGGCCAGCAATTTATAGTAATATTTTAAAACTTCAGTATAGCCAAGTTCTCACTGTAAGCCATATTTATTGTTTCTGGCCGATAACCAAATATGAAGTATTTCGATTTATATTTTAAAACTAAAAAGTCACTTCTAGAAAGGGATTAGACCGCTCCTCCGGCCCGCAGTCTCCCTCGCGACAGACTGCGGGCCGGAGGAGCGGTCTAATCCCTTTTAATATTCATTTCTATATTCTAAAATTTGTATTAGCATGTAACCACGTTTGGCCAACCGGTTAAACGTTTCGTTACACAATGCACTTGATATTTGGAATTGAATACGCCGCTCTTGTAAATTGGGCTTCATTCATCCAAATATTTTTTTAAACAGTATGGTTTATTTATAAATTCTCTGTTATTATTATAGTATTCTCTGTTAATTCAATGGCAAAAACAATTCTTGAGAAGTGATCAGGTGGTTATATTGTGGTTGGGTGGTGGTGGTGGTATTTATTATATGCCTTGAAATTGTCTGTGTTTTCTACAGTTTCCACAATTGCTACACCCAAGATTCTAGTAGAGTGTGTAGGATCGTGAATAATGTGCAAGTCTACTCTATGATATTTTACCTTTTTATATGTCTATTGGTTATGATTTTTATTGACGTATTATACTTTTGTTTTAACAAGAACCAGCGCATTATCATTGTAGATATTTAATAAATAATAAGGTGCAGCGACGCTCAAATTGATTGTTCGTACAGGGCGGCGAGGTCTAATTCCGATCTCACAAAATCTCTCGTGTGGTTAATAAATGTTCCAGACCAGGGAATCGCCGTCGGTACTGTCATACAGCCGTTGTAGCATTTCCGTCACAGAAACCGTAGACGAAGTGAATATCAGCTTGGTATTAAGCCGAATACTCGTACGGTAGTGAATGTTGTTATCAAAATATTGATTAAATTAATTGGAAACCCAAAAGCAAATAACAAATAACAAAAAACAACAAACCTGACAGTTAAAATCATTTATGACAAAGAATAACGTAGGTATCCATAAAGACCAGTTTAATCTCTTTGATACATTTGTTATCAAAAATGATTGTCCTTCTTCGCTAACACTCGGGTTCCTCTCGCATGTGCTAATTATATGCAAACAGCATTTGATAGATTTTCAATTGCACTAAGCGGCAAAATATGCCAAATTAAGACCCTTCTTTACTGCATAGCTTACTTAAATTTCATTAAATGTTCATTATGCTCTGTTAAATTACAAATATCTTTGTAACGAAGCCTTTTTAAGTACTACTTCTTTTGTTAGATTTGATTTGTAAAAGATAAAGAAACGTTTACCAAAATGTGTGGAAAAGTTAAGATCACGGTGTATATCATAAAAACTCGCATGGAGGAGCGTAACGCTTCGTTTCGTTACGTGACCATTTCTAAAATTTTCGTTACGTGAAGATTTCTACAAGTTCACTTCTGTAGCAAACTGCGTTAAAAAACTTCGTTCCCAAAAATTTGAACAGTTACAGTACCTTGGTACAGTACATTCCGCTACGATTTTATTATATGTAAATACAGAAGATTGTCTTACAAGTGAACTGTACCAAAGCGTAATAAAAAAATAAACAAAACAACGGTAGTTTCACTTGAATAATGTTCGAAATCGCTGAATAAAAAAATGTTTTCAAAACTGTACTTAATTTATCTGAAAATGGTATGCATTCTCGGAGTTTAAATAAAAAAAAAACGTAAATCTATATGCTCACATGCCAGATCTTTCGACCTAAATTAAGCATGTGAAAATCTAACGTTAACTGTAAAAACTCAAGCCTGTGAGCCTGTGTGGACCACGTGGAGCATTCTTATACAAAATTTACCTACTATAGAGACCTGCGCAAACATGTCCCGTTTCCAATTAAATAAAGTAAGTAATCAATTAAATTTACTTAGCTAACTTAGTAACAGTCAAAGTTGAAAGAGAATATTTTAAATTCTAAAACCGCAAAAGACATTTTTGTTCAAAGACGAGAAATTTATGAAATTTACTTAGATTAAAACACATAAAATATTGTGCCAATATGGGAAGGCGGACAATCATAACAGCTCTGCGACTTCGCTCCGGACACATACCCTTAAATAAATTTGCATTCCTAATGGGTAAAGTTGAATCACCAAATTGTGTGGAATGCAACATAATTGAAGATGTTTATCATATAATCATGGAATGTGTCCGGGACGAGCCGGAAAGATGTGATTTGTTAATAGTATATAATAGTATGTGAGAGATTGGGGTATGTAACAGCGTCCTTGCTGCTCCTGTTTCGGAAGCAGCCAGGACAACATCCTGGCTGCTTCCGAAACAGGAGCAGTACAGGCTCGTTAACATTGGTATTCATCGCAGAGGTAGTGTAAGATAATTTTAGTAGTGGCATGTATCGTCGATTTGAAACGATGCGGGTGGCATAATCTAATTAGAATAAAACCCTCTTTAAATAAATAAAGAAAAAAAATATATTATGTAGAAGTATATGTTACCATTATAAATGATCATGTTCAACTTCACTGTTATTCGTTTTTCATTGTATAACCTGTTTCAAGAGACCTATTTCTTCAATGAAATTGGGTGACTGCTAGTAGGTATTGTGCTAAAACATAATTCGTAGAATTATTTTGTATTTTTTTTATATTGGTTGAATTAACCTTTGGTTTTGCAATGTGCGAATTTCTTAAGTGCCAGTGATTCCAACTTGCTACTATGGCTCTGACTACAATTGCAAAACACAGTAGACTGTACCAACTAAACTATTCCTTAGTGATTGAAGTAATATCTTACTTAATGTTCTCGAATATCTTTTAATCAAATGCCATTATGGTGCAGTAGTGACCCACTGGTATCAAGTTCGAACCCAGCCAGGTGTTTTACTTTGTGTAAATAATTTCATCGCCACTACTCTCATAACGGTGAAGGAAAACATCGTGAGGAGACCGGCATGTCCTAGAACCACAAATTCGAAGACATGTGACATCTACCAACCCGAACTGGGCCCGCGTGGTGGATTATGGCCCACTTCCTCTCACGAAGAGTAAGGCCTGTGTCCCAAGCAGTGGGAACATTATAGGTTGATAATGTAAATGCCAGTATTAGAAAACTGTTTTAGTCCTGACTATGGAATGAATTAAGCAGATAGGATTTGCATGTTTCTGTAAATGCACTTTGTATTTACACACTTATCTTATTATATGATTCGTGTTCAGCTCAGAAGGCAGTAAAGTCAATGAGACACACACTAACTACTACGTACCTACCAAAGTCACGCATTCAATTCATCTGGAAGATTCATCATTACTCCACTGCTTATTAACAATCTGAGTCATTCACCAATCATAATTACCTAATCTCTGTAATTTCAAAAAATCTCCAAAACAAATCAAAAGAAAAATAAATACGTTTTTACGTTAAATACGATGTGTGATGTGGAGTGGACGTATTAATATTCGCAGGTGAAAAATTTAGGTGTCAATTGCAAATGGTGACGACAATTCCTGTCTGAACTACAGACTTATTGTTACGCAACGGCGGTGACCCGAAAGCTCTCCCTGGCAATAAATGTAGTGGTAACGTGGGTAATATGTTAAATCATTTTTTTAACATATCACTAGTTCGGGCAACGTGTTATTGGGTTTTTCTATCTGGAATTTCTCAGTAGCAGCCCGAAGTCTGGATTTGTGCCCGGTAGATGGCAATAGGCTCGCCCCCTATTACATGGGACTTAAACATAACTGGCGAAATGTGGGTGTACTATAGGTACACCTCTGCCCAACCCTTCGGAGAAACAAGGCGTGGTATGTTATTATTATGTAACGTGGGGAAATATGTTATTTTTTATGTATTTTTGCATGTAAAACCAAACTGTTGCAGAATTATCTTAAAAGATCCTTACCAACAAGTTTCAGAGACATAGGTAAGTTTCACTACTGTATGCTGCATGCAAGATTATCAGAATTCGTTACATGAATATTATTTGGTTTAATTTAGAAGAGATAATAATGCCGTCGGAGTCGACTGTAGTACTAATCAACTAAACGAGAAGTAGGTATTCTCAAAATTCACACAGTCAATGAAACAAAAGCCCGTACGACGCACAAGATAACCCGTACAAGAATGATCTGATACTAGACCCTACGTACATGAAGAGAAAATGTAATCGCTTACCGAAACTTTTGTTTGTATTCGGCTGAGCCATTGTATATTTGTAAAGAAATGTTTGTCACCCTAACTAGTATAAAACTTTAAGCTATTGTTGATAATGAAGGCTGAAATGTAACAAACAGGTGTAGGATATCTCACACAAAAGCTGTTTCTATTTGCTTTGTATGGACTGTCTACGTCTTATCGCTGGCGGTACGTACCCTAGAGGGGTTCTTGTCGGTATTATTGTAATTATAATTTGAGCCTGAAAAGGCTCAATGCTTACTTTATTTAACCTAATTAGAATCCAAATATGATAATTTAAAGCAGGAATTACTTGACATTAAAAGGTTAGATTCTCATTTGTTCATAGAAAACAAAGAGTTAAACTTTTTTGACTTTTTCATGCCTACTGGTAAATTATGTCTGAACAGCTTATCACCATATTAACAACTGTACCCATATTTGCAAAATAAAATATCTTTATCTTTAAACGAAGTGTATTAAAACAATAACACTGATTAAACAGCACTGAAATCAATGTTTAATGTGTAAAAAAATATCTTATATTTAAAAAGAATCACGTTACTTGCCAGTTTTGTAATAACAATGAAATTTTCTGCAATAAACTTGCAACAGTTGCAAAAATATTTCAGAAAATGTTTTCGATAATCAAGATCTGCAGGTGACACTGGATACAGAAGGAGTTATATTGAACCTCCTTATTATACAGAAACGTGAAACAGTCAAGAGTGACGTTCGTGAGAGGGTTGTGACTTATTCAGGAGGACAAACTCACGTTAAACAGCACGTTGATAACTTTTCACTTTTCGCGCCAAAAGCGCGCGTAACACATAAAAATCGACAATAGTGTCGGTTTTTATATGACGACGATGTTATGACGTGACATTTTGACGTTTTTATTAAATTCAGATTAAATTTTTTCACAAATAAATGTTGTCTAATATAGACATGAATCATCTTATTGCTTGGATGTATGTTAGGGTGTTAGGGTGGGTTTTGAGGTCAACTTTAAGAATTTTAAACTTCTTTTGTAGGTTATTGACAATCAATATCGGCAGACGTCTGTTAATTTCAAATATTGATTTGTTTACAACGTGGGACCGAGGGAATAAACAACTGTAAGATGGAGATATCACGTGGAGTTTTCAACGATCTCGTGTTGTTTACCACTTTTATTTGTCGTGGAGGTGTGCCTTTTTTGGAAAAGAACTGACTTTTTTTTTCGTTTTGGTTTTATTTATAGGGTGGTAGAAAATAATAATTAAATATGTTTTTTTATCTCTTTTGGCCTGCTTTTGTCTTATTGTGATTAAATCATGGGTATAATTTAAGTATTTTGTTAAAAGAAGACGAGACATGCATTTTACCTTTCCTGTTATATTCATGAAAGTGAACCTAATATAATTTAAATGTATATGAAGAAGTTGCGGGAAATACCTGGATCAGGAACGCACGGAACCCAGAAGTATGGAAAAAAAGCTTTGTTTGGGTTAGGTTAGGTTGATGATCATGATGATGTAGGTGCAGAATTTATAAATGTGCTATATTATGTGTGTTTCTATAAAAATATTTGACAAGGCGCAGCCGTTAAATGGATCGTATAAACTGTTGAAATAATGTTGCATGTGCAGCAATAAGGTTATTTAAATCATGCTGACGAAATAGCTTCAGCAAACAGCTTCCTGTTACAATCGCAAGATATTTCTACAAAATCCTTTTATCTAAATGTTTTACGAGTACAATGGAATATTTAAGTGAATCGTAATAAAGTATAGGCTCTCTCATGAATTCCGATGACTCCCGAAGGCACAGACTTGGTTCGCTGATCACGCAGCGATCAATGCCAGAGACGTCGCCGAGGATGACCGGTTGCAACACCATCGGCGCCTGCGACGTATATAATGTACTCGCGAACAAGCAAACAGTACGAGTCCTGTTCTAGCAGTACTAGCACTACCAACCCAACTTCCAAGATGATGAAGCTTGTGAGTATCCTTTCATTTTTTAAGTGAATAGTAGTTTAGTTTTCCATCAGTGAAAGTGATAACATTTTTTTTTGTGATAGTGCCTAAAGTGATATCACATTTTCTTTACATTTCTTCTTTTTTGATGGTGTCTTTACATTTTGTAGGGCAGCCATACATGTCTACGAAACTATAAGGAAAAAAAGAATCTGAGTACACAAACTGCCTTAAGTGTGTCCATGAATAGACCTACTTCCAGTATTAGTGATGGCAATCTGCCAGCAACTAAATACTTCACAATGTTTCTTATAACAGTAACCCAACAGGATATCTTTATGACAACAATTTCTCTATTTCAGATCGTTGTCCTCGCTGCGCTGGTCGCCATCTCTGCCGCTAAGCCTGCCTTAGTGAGCGCACCCTTAGTGGCTGCCGCTCCCGCACCGATTGTCACGGCAACCAGCTCGCAATACTACCACCGTTTCAACAGTGGTCTTGCCGCGTACGTCGCCGCTCCTGCCGCGTACGTCGCTCCTGCTGCAGCGCCGTACGTGGCTGCACCCTATGTTGCCTCTCCGTATGCCGCCCCATACGTTGCCGCTTCAGCCCCTCTCATTGCCTACTAAGCTGTTGGACTTCGCTTCGTGAGCTCATTGTGATATACGACTTAATTTTTGCACTTCTTGTTAATAAAAATAAAGATGTTTTTGAAGAGTTTTTGTGCTACCTTTTATTACACAATTTTCTTACAACTTAGAACTAACTTTTTAACATTGCAAAATCTTGTGTAGATAAAGTAAACTTGATAATGTTACTAAACGAACTCTTAAGTATTTTTTCACACAGTTATTATTTTATACCAATGCAAAATCCTCGTCAAATACTCTTAATCAGGTGTTCAATAAAAAATTTGTACGATTTGAAAACTTTACCTACATGCGTTAACCAATAAATAGAGCTATCTATAATTAAATAAATATAATTTATTACCTGTAAAACTAATAAGACCAATTTGTGAAACACGTGATATTTATAAATAAGTAACAATTAACAACTAAATAAATTTTTGGGCACTTCAAAGACTGCTTGTAGAAATCATAACAATCAAGTATAACTTTAGTGAATCACTTGTAAGGTACTACGTAGGCACTAGTATGTTACAAACATTTCTAACTAGATACATGCCTATATACCTTTAATTTGTAAACAACACTACAAAGATTTCTTCGCCACAATTTTTCCGTTCACAACGGAGACTGGTAGGTATGTTTTATTTTCACACAGATAAACACCGATTTTTCCAGTAATATGCCAAACTGCATGGTTCCAATTTTACATTTTGAGGTACGGAACTCTTAAAAGATAATTTGAATGTATTAGCTGCCTATCTGTCTGTTACCTTTTCATGCCGTAACGGCTGAACAAATTTAGATGAAAGGCATACGGATAGACCATGACCTGCAGCCTAATTGCGTAACACATTTTCGTAAACGATTACGACTAATCTGTTTCATTTTGAGAGTTCAATAACAGTCATTGCGTTATTTACATTGTTGAGCAGATTTTTTATCGAACTTATAAAACAATGGATTAGCAATCAGTTTCAAAACTTCAAAACTTGATTGTGTATTACGCAATTAGGGTACTGGGTTAGTACATAGGACACTGTGGATCCCAGTAGTAAGCTCCGTTGGAATAATTTCCGACCGTTACGCGGGCGAAGAACAGCTAGATTGAAATAAATGTCGGTAAAGCATCATTTACAGTACAATGATATCATAATCACATCATAATCATATACTATAACAGAAAAAAGCCAAAAACCCAAATAACTGTTGGACGTAATGAGTTCTGTTCCCAAGCGCTGAATATCATGTAAGTACCAATCTATTTAAAATGAGATAAAATAACAAAAAATCGTATGAACTGCAATTACTGTTTTGTTTCAAATGGGGCACTCCTATTAGTTTAACTTAAACGTAGCCAACTTTGATATTCAATTGAAAGGGACGAATACAAGTTTGATTCTATACGTATTTTATATTTTGAATTACTGGCAACTATGGCTTAGTTGCCAGTAGTTCAAAATAAAAAAAAATTTGGATGCTAAATGGTTTGTTGATGTATAATGTAGTCCCAAAATTAAAATTGTGTCATTAAACATTTTTTTTTTTAATTGCTGCATAGGTACAACAAAGCAACAAAGGTTTTGATTCTATACCCTTGACATTTTTTATTACTTCAACCATCAATTAAATACAAAGAAATTTACAAAATTTAATTTCAGTAAACCACTTCACCGAAATTGAATTTCGTAATTGAATGATTTGCCAATGACATCGTTTTTTTACTAGGCTTATTGACGAGACTTTCTGAGTATTAATGTTAATGACCCAAGGTCCCTTGTAGGACTTCGGATTCCACTCGTTTCTATGTGAAAAATAGGTCTAGGTTGTCCACAAAGGTACTTGTGTTATCCTTAACAAGAAAGATTAGGAACAGAGTACCTACAGATAATAATGCTAGAGGAACTGAGGCATTCAGCTATTCCGGGTGTTGTTGTTATATGTATGTGCGTGATATTCTAGAATTGATTTAGGAAGAATATGAAAAATGCTTGTAAATTTTGCGAAGGCGCCAATAAGCTTAGACATTCGTAGTTATTTAAGTTTTACCCCTCCACTTAGATACTTCCTTATACGTAACAATCTTGATTCGTAAAATCAACACAAATATAAAAAGGATGCTTTATTTTTCAATTCTCTATGCAAGTAGTCAAGGTAACCATTATTCTTTAAAAATCTCTAAATTATTAGCTCCTAACAGAATACTCATAGCATTTCACTAAGAAGTAAAACCTAGAGAGGCGCCTGCAGTACTCAAACGCATGGAAGTACCAGCTACTGTCCACGTCTTTGCCCACGTGGATTTCAGATATGACCCCACGGGAACGTGCCGCCGGGACAAAAAGCCTACATAAGTCCTAGCCAAAAGATAAATATTAGTATGGTTTTTAAAACACCTCCAGAGTGCAAGAAGTCAATAAAATTTAACAGGCGCTACCAAAAACATATTCGAAAACAAACGACTATCGTTTAAATATTGTCGAATTAGAGATAGCTGTAGTAAAATGAGGGTGTATAAAAGTTACACCTCTGCCCAAACCTTCGGGGAACACAGGCGTGATGTTATGTTAAAATGTCTAATTCACACGCCTGTTTTACTAATTAATGGGTGAGTCTAACTTCTACACTAAACCATAACCAAAGTACCTACACTCCATTAGCTAAAGAAACACGAGTCTTTAATTAGCGAACTGTTGGCACGATGGAGCGATCGGTTTATAAGCTAGTCTTCTACTTAGTTCTCTTTTTCATGGAATCATGAGTACCTCTAACCTAATACAATTTTGGGGCATTTTTTTATGGCTACATTATAATTTTTTGTTTAAACTTAATACGCTTAAGTAATGCATGACGCGTTTTTATATAAATCATTTTCTAGCCAAAATATAAAACAATTTCACAAATAATTTACCTACAGCTACGTAACTTCTTAACGTAACATATTGGCTAGAACACCTCTAATTTTGAATACAGTTTTCAACAAAATTAATTTATAGTAACAAACACACATTAATTTTGTATTAGAACAAAATAAAACGTGAATTCACCGTACGTACCACAAGTTAGAGTATCACAAGATTTCTATAATAACATTGTATTACATTTCAAGGTTGTTTATAATAACAACGTTTCGAAACAACCTTGAAAATTAATCAACGATGCCCCTAATATTCTGCTAAAGCTTCTTGTACGATAGTCCATGAAACTTCATTGCTTCATTGACACGGCTTTTGTTTCAATTTTCAGTGTTATTAAGTAGGTATATTGATGGAAACAATTGGAACGATTGATTCGCAGTGAAGGATCTTTGTTTTTTGTTATCTTGGTATTTGTCCATTTTGAAAGACAGGAAAACTAAAAAAGTTCCTGAGCAGATTGAACCTGTATGTCAACGCTTCGCTTAGCTCTTGGTTTACCTTATTTTTCAGAGGATATGCTCAACTACCTGAAAGACTCTGGAGCCTTTATGCATAAAGCCTTTATGCTAAATCAAAGTTTTTAAGTGATTCAATTATAAATTCTAATAAAAACTAAAAACCACTTGGAACATTTTTAACAATGAAACGGGTAAGTCGGTTAAACAAGAAAACCAACTTGGGATTATGGTCGATAGCAAATTAGTTAATAAGGCAGCTGAGCTGACGTAGCTGAGGCATTTAATGAGCTTTTTGCAAACATATCTAATAACTACTTGCTCCGTAAATTCGTCCCCGACTAAAGCTGAGAACCTTTTGAATAGTAGTGTGCCTAAATGTACTCACTTATTTAACTTCGAACATGTAACGCCAGTGATGTAGTTAACGTCTTTAAGACATTTTATTCTAAAAACACTGGTGATTACTGGGGCATCTCCACAAAATTTTAAGAATTTTACATATATGTTTAATAATTATTTTTAAATAATATAATAGACATCGTAGACCCCTATCTAGCTGTTACTTTTAATAAATGTGTTGATCTAGGAACTTTTCCTGACCTCATGAAGAGTGTAAAGTCGTAGCATTATTAAAATATATAAATCAGGTAATAAAAACAACATTGGCAATTTCAGGACTATTTCTACCTTGCATTTTTTTTTGCAATTGTTTGCAATTTGCAATATTGTCAGTTTTGCTTGTGGCTTGTAATTTTTATTTTACCGTATTCATCTAAAAACATAAAATCATATAACTATTTTAATAGTCACCCACACATGAGAAGTTCTGATACCCACAGGTTCACAACACGTTTTTCTCTCCGCTACTTTGCATTGCTCCGATGGTTCTGCTTACCCCTTTAGGAGTAACTGGAGTACAGATATGAATGAGTTTTCGTACGCAAAATACGCGCTTTGACGTGGAGTTGCGGACACCAGCCCGTATTATCTATGACGGAATTTTCCTTATGTTAGAAGGAAAACAATATCTCCAGTAGATATGTTGTCAGTATATTTTCGTACCGCAAAACGAACACTCGCTTGTCTAATCCGCTACTGATTTGGTAAGAGATTTAACATAGCCAGAAATCGATTTCTATCGACACTCGATTGGTAACTGACGAATATGTCAATTTAGCGACCTAAAGTGGGTTAGTTGGAGCGATAACTAGGCAAAACGATATTACGAGTGTTTTGGTGTCCGCTGGTACTTTCCCAATGGCCCATCGTTATTATTCCCTCGACGTTTTCAATACGATTTTTGTAGCCATCAAGGTCCGTGTCCTTACCCATTGCACCATTAGGTATTCCGCGACACCCGCAACGTTGCCTCACCACGATGCAAAATTTGTTACACCTATATAAAAGAGGGGGTCCGATATTCTAACGGCCGCATTATAAAATCAAAAGCGGCCAGGACAGGGGGCCTTCAAAATGATCAAAACGGTAAACTCCAAAAAAAAAAAAAAGTTGTGGCATCGTGAATTGTGGATTGTTGACCTTTTGTGTAATGTATTTTTTTGTTTTGTTTTTAGGTATTGCTGTTATCGTCGATATGTGGTTTGGTGAGAAGCTCGGGAGTGCACGGTGATGGACTGCCACACTTCGGCCACGTGGCTGCTTTAAGACCTGCTCCAGTAGCCGGTCCAGCTCCAGTGGTCACGGCTGCTAGCTCACAGTACTTCCAAAGAACCTTCAACCGTCTGGTAGTACCTCCAATAGTAGCTCCAGTTGCTCCGGTGGCAGCTCCTCCTCTGCAACCAGTTTTCCACGTTGCCCCAGCCCCCCCAGTATTTGTAGAACCTACCAGAGCAGTTCCTGTTGCCGTGAACCCACCTCCAACCCAAGCGGCTCCGGTCCATCCGAATGTAGCAATAGCAATCGCTACAGCGCACGCTGCCGCACCCGTTGCCACTATTCTGCTACCGCCATTCCCATTCGGATTCCCACCAAGCATTGGCTTCATCCCTCAAGACAAACCTATTAACGTGCCTGATGAGAATAATAAGGAACCGACCACACAGTCAACTACGCAAGCTGAGGCGACAACGACACAAGAGCCCGAACAAACCACGCCTTTACCATCAAGCAGTGATGACAACTTTGTGCAACAAGCATTGCCTTCTAACGAAGATGTGAATTTCAACCAGTATGGCTTTCCACTGCCGCCGCAAGACGAACAGTTCCCTCCTAACCAACCTGGTCCGCAGTCCCAGCCAAACCAACCTCGCCCTCAGTTTCAGGGACAACAACCTCAGGGGCAGTTCCAACCCCAGGGTCAGTTCCAACCTCAGGGTCAGTTCCAACCTCAACCCCAGTTCCAGCCGCAACGACCTCAGGGGCAGTTCCCACAGCAGCAACCCCACCCGCAGTTCCAGCCACAGCAACCTCAATTCCAGCCACAGCAACCGCAGTTCCCATTACAAAGACCTCAGGGACAATTTCCACCACAACAACCTCAGCCGCAGTTCCCACCGCAGCAGCCACGCCCGCAGTTCCAACCGGCGCCCCAGCAACAGCAACCACAGTACCAGCCGGCACCACAACCACAGCAACCTCACCAGCAGTACCAGCCCCAGGCGCGGCCGCAGCAGCCCCATCCGGTATACCAGGCACCTATAAGGCCGTGGCCACAGCAACATGCTAAGCCTCAGAAGCTGAAGACTTCAGTAGAAGTCGTGCCCGTACCACTGGCGTACATTACTCCTCCACCACTTCACAAAACCCATGCACACGTCAAAGTTGTGAAACATGTTTATGCATTTGTACCCGCCAGTCATGCTAAAATCATAGTGAGACCTGTAAAAGCAAGAAAAGTGCGTCTGGTGAAGATTAAGAAAGTCCATCCCCAGAATTTAAGGGCTAATGCTAGAGACATTGAAGTCACTACTTTCAGCCCGTTTCCTAGGCCCAATACTAAACCGCCTAAGGTATAATTAATAAATATAGTCAACTTGTACACTTGTTAATAAAAATGCACATTGTAAATATGGTTAAGATTGAGATAACATAGATATATTTATACTTTTGTATATATGTTTGTTTTAATACACACATTTCCTATGCCATTGCATAGTCTCGGTCTAGGCCAACTAGACATTATTAGTTGTGCAACTGGTGTGTTGTATGGAAGACGTGCACGCTTTGTCAATGACACTGGACCTATAAAGTAAAGTAACGAAAGTGACATTTGCATGACAAGCAAGGGGTTTTCCATGAATTTATTATTATGTTACGCGGCATGATGGTGTACTCGTGATATTAATTTTAAAATTACGCGTCGCATAACGCCTAGCGTAGTGGAAAACCTGCCAGTCGCAACACTTAGACGAATAATTAGATTTAGAATAACATCAAGATAAATTAATATTTTTCTCAAGAAATACTTTGTGATACGATGTTAAATCCGATATACGTAAAGACCGATTTTAATCGCATTAGTTGCGACGTGCATTTGATGTTTGGCGATTTAAGCATATGGGTAATTCGCTGGCAACGTTCTACAATGATGATGAAAAAATTTTAAACACACTTTCTAGGAATCGAAATTAATTACTTTTTCCTAACGGAAACAGTTTCGCAGACATATGTTTTTATTAAATCATACAGAATAGGTAGGTAGGTGTACAACTTTAAATTAAGAATATTTTTACTACAAACGAAAATGAACTGTCATTTTGCAAAAATTATATTATTCAGGATTGGTACTTTCATACGGAACAAGATCTGCCGAATCTCCTCGCTTTGATCGCTTTTCATCATCGTGTTTTTCACGAAATTTACGCATGCTTTATTAATAAAGTATGCGATAATTTCGTGAGATTACCCCACTATCAAAGTCACAAATATTCTGCTTTTCGTATTCAAGATTATCCACAAGACGTCCCTTACGATAACCCCACCAAAAAAAAAGTCTGGAAGTGTCGCGAGGAAGTGTCTCAATTCGTTTAAGAACTTCAGGACAAAATTACTGAACGTGTTGCGGCGGTCATGGTCTTAGTCTGTACATAACTCATTTGCCGTATTTTAACTAAACACCAACAACAACAACTACATTTGTCGTTGTTGTTGTTGGTGTTTGGTCACATTTGTCGTCAAATCAGAATGGGGCCTAAGAAAGTTGTATATATGCAAATTGCGCACCCTTTAAATTTAAGGTTTATTGCTTCTAAGTATCTTTAGTGACATAATAGAGTTTGTTTATATATTTTTCCAACTATTTCAAAACACAAGGCTTAACTAACTTTATTTTAGAGTTAGTAGCTAAAGCCTTAAAGCTGATTCGTGCCGCTTACGTATTCAGCAGATGTGAGAAAATCGTGCGTTAGAAACACTCATACCTAATTACGATGGATTACATTGTCCATTGATTAACAAAAATACTTCCTACAAACGCAGTGACTATTTATCTGTGCCTGCCGTCATTGATCACTTGATCACGTGGTGATTATAAATAATATAAATAAATACACAACGATAAAACGAATCAATTCAGTCCTCATTTCCGAGACTACTTCCTGTGCCTATTATGTATGTATCTAAAAGAAACATTGTTTTTCTAAGTAAGTCCTTCGTCTTCATTTCAGTTAACAAAATGGCTACAATAATAATAACTGACTGCCTCGTTGGTTTAGTGATCGCAATCGCTACTGCTGAGCTAGAGGTCCTGGGTTCGATTCCCAACGTGTTATTGGGTTTTTCTATCTGGAATTTCTCAGTAGCAGCCCGGAGTCTGGATTTGTGCCCGGTTGATGGCAATAGGCTCGCTCCCTATTACATGGGACTTTAAAAAAAAAAACGTAACTGGCGAAATGTGGGTGCACTATAGGTACACCTCTGCCCAAGCCTTCGGGGAAACAAGGCGTGATGTTATGTTATGTTAATAATAATAAAAAACCGGTCAAATGCGTGTCGGACCACGCACAATGAAAGGTTCCGTAGTTGGTATGAATTAATCCAAAGAACAAACTTAACATTGCAGTTTAAAAACATGTTCTCCCTTAATTTCCAACTGCAAATTTTTGTTTGTACGCACAATATTGAGAGATTTACCATGTTATTTTAACAACATAGACTTCTTACAGAGTTTCCTGTGATCTGTAGTAAAGAGCTATTCTCTATACTTAAAAAAAAAACGGGCACGGTCTCAGCTCAGAATGATATACTACATCTATATCTTATTCTATAACTTTAATACTATTTGTTGTAACATTATAAAAAATTGAGTCCTTCACAACAAACACTTTCATTTGATATGCATGATGTACCCACATTTAAAAAAAAAACACCCCAACACCGTATTCAAAATCACAATTACACGTCTGTGTCCGGGTAACAGCAATTAACTGTGTTCAAAATTTCAACTTAATCGATCCATTCGATTCGTAGCATATTGTCTGTGACAAGCGGACCGACAGACACACGAGTGATCCTATAAGGGACCAGTTTTAACTTCGGACGTGCGGAACCCTACAACATACTTACAATGTCAACGTGATGTTAAATCAGACACAAATTGCCACTCGTCTTTCAGCTTATGCGACGGAAATAAGTCTATAAAAGCTTTTCGAATTGTTATTAGAAAATGAGTTTCCTGAGGAAACTATGATATTTGAAGTGCAGGATTGCCAGAGCTTGGAACTGCGACGTGACCTTATGATATAGCAGATACATGAAAAGACACAGTTGCATGCTTCATAAATAAAATAAATAAGAACCATAAGTAGATGGTTTACACATTTAAACACAACATAACTTTTTTGGCAGCAACGAGCAATTGTTTAGAATTTACGATCACTTTTCGCTAGTATCTTATGGACCTATTAATAAGAGGTGAGACTTTTGTTCCCGAGATATTTTTTGTAGAATACCCCAATAAAACTTTGCACAACAGGAAATCTAACTTAGTACCTCACGCTTAGCAGTTGCACTTACCACCCATTTTTTGCCTGATATTTTTACGTGGGTCTTAATAAAAGCCAGTCTTGATTTCACAATATGGTATGATAATGAATTAACTAGAAAAGCTCCGTGAAGGTACAGGGTGGTAGATACATCAACGTGCAACCTGTTACCATGCATTCAGTACCTGATCGTGAACCAACTTGAGTTTAACTTTTTCGTCGGTAAAAAAAATGCTGTTCCATAAATTTTGATCGCGTATTGCACTTTTCTATGAAACAGCAGTTTTCTTTTTGTTGAAAATCGACAGAAAATTTTAACGCAACATGTACTGAATCCAGGGTACAATCCGCGAGGCCTAAGCTGAGCTTTGCATTTGTGTGAATGCACATAGCGACGCGTCCTTTGCTTTGCAATCGGTCATCCGGACAATCGGCCTGAGGTGCTGTGCGTCCCTCGCGTGATCATCGCGCAATCACATTGGTGCGATCGGTAATCACTCACACAAATGCAACGCTCAGCTTGGGCCTCGCAGACTGTAGCAGGCTGCACGTCGATGTCCCCGCCACCCTATATCTTCATGAAACTGCAAATAAAGAGGAACTCGAACCGTATACCGCATACGTAAGTACTCAATATGTTCGAAAAGAAATATACATCACATAAGATTTGATGACGTGACACAAACAAATCTTTGTTATGAGGGTGACGATATAAGTGTAAGAACAACAAGGCACGGACAACACGTAACGTTTTACGATACGTCACGTTGATATCGTCTCCGCCCGGTGTAGCAAATATCGTAGATTCTACGCTACACCATAATGATTCTGTGCTACACAGAATCATTCTGGCGTATCATCACCTATGTACGTATAGATATTAATATTTTCGTAGTAGGTTTGTGGAATGTAATACTTAAAGATGTTTTTTGTAAATAAATAAAAAACACTTTTTTTTATTTTAACATGACATCACGATTGTAACCACCGAATGGTTAGGCAGAGGTGTATCTATAGTAGGTACACCATTGAAGTAGTTTGTTTACTTCTCTTGTTTCTTTAAAAATCGATGTAGATAAATAAAACAAAGTCGGGTTACACCATTTACAACTCAAGAACGGTTGGTCCGATATTTCTGTTCTTTGATTTCTTAGATCTGTCTCCGCCTCAAATAGCAGAATAACTATTAAAAAATATGGGAAAATTTCCCGAAAAAAAATCATTTTCTCATACATTTTGTATGGAAATTATTCTGAGGTCGGGTCAGCTAGATTGTAGTGTACAATTCGAATCCGTAAAACGCCGTCCGTATACTACCTAAACGTAGAAAAGATTTTTTTTTCTGTACCTACCTCTGTTGTAAAGCTTTTTTTTAACCGGCATGTTTACAATACATATTAATATGTCCAACAAATTCCCCAAAACAAACCTCAATTTGGCAAGACTTCAGATGATTCCTCCTCGTTGATCTAGTGGTTCCAAGAGCTACTGCTGAGCATGAGGTCCTTGGTTCGATTCCCTGGTCGGGCAGTGATATTGGGTTTTTCTATCTAGAATTTCTCAGTAGCAACCCGGAGTCTGGACAAGTGCCCGGTTGATGGCAATAGGCTCGCCCCCTATTACATGGGACTTAAACATATCTGGCAAAATGTGGGTGTGATAAGGTACACCTCTGCCTAACCCTTCTGAGATTACAAGCGTGATGTTATGTTTTGTATGTTCAGATAATGCCCAAAACTGGTCAACTAGTCCAACAATGTTATCAGTCTGGGCAGCTTTACTGTCGTAATGGTACGCGTCCTCAATGCGTGCCCAGCGTCTAACGAGTCACTGCAATCGATGACGAAACGAAACACAAGGTGAATCTTACTTCGATACAGTATAAAAGGTAATGTCACCAAACTTCGGACATCACACTCACATCTTCTGTTCACAGACAGACACCACCAAACCAATCAACATGTACAAGATCGTGAGTATTTAGTTTTATCTTATTTATTCAAAGCAGTGCTAGCGAAACAATCGGATTTTTGTTACACTGCGATTGAAGCGATTTTTTTATTGCTTTTACTGATATTAATATTGATATTTCTATTATTCCAGGTATTCTTCCTCGCTACCCTGGCTTTGGCTGCAGCCAAGCCCAGCGCAGTGGCCGCTCCCCTGATCGCCGCGGCCCCCTTGGTCGCAGCGCCTGCACCCTTCGTCACCGCCTCCAGCTCTCAATACGTCGCCAGAAACTACAACGGCTTGTACGCTGCTGCCGCTCCATTGGTCGCCGCTCCCGCTCCTTATGTGGCAGCTCCTGTGGCTGCTCCTTACGTCGCCTCCCCATACGCCGTCGCTCCTGCAGCTAGGTTTGTGGCCCCCGCTGCTGCCCCCTACGTAGCTGCCCCGGCCCCAGTTCTGCCTGCTTACGCCCGGTACGCTGCCGCTCCTTACTACGCCGCGTCTCCTTACTACGCCCCCTCTGCCCCTCTCATCGCCCTTAAGTAAATTATGACTAATACTTAGCCCATTTTTATACCGATGAATACATAATTATGACTTACTTGTGGTTTTCTTTTGTGATAAGTAGTGTACCCAACGTACATACAACTAGTATATCAACATAAGATTTGTACGCACATAACAACACAGTGTTGAAAAAAGCTACAAGCTAATTAATACCCTACACCACACAACCTTACGATACAATTACTAATTTGCACAGTGACACTTATGACAATTATAATTATTTCACAATGAATTTATTACAATTTAAAACTTCTGTCTTAACACTTGCCGCCATCCATACAAGGTGCTAGTTGCGTATGTTTATTGTGCGTGCTCAAAGTCGAGTGTTTGGTTTCAAGGCAGTTCGCCAGTCCTTGGTAAAAGTAAGTAATTTGTCTACGAACAGAACGCGGTACACGTTACATAAAGAAGCCGCACAACAAAAAGGGAAATGATGGTCTACAAGGCGATAATGTTTTGATAAACATTTCTAAATACGTCATCATCCAGAAAAATACTTGTTCGTAAGTCTTCCAAAATATCGATTTCAGCTTTTCGCAAAAAGATGTGAATGTTTACTAAAATTATCACAATTCTAATGAATGGTAACCTACACGACGAATAGGGCTTTACTTGTAGGCTTTACTTTATAAGTTTATTGAGGATTAAATCTAACTACGCAGTACACTTGCTACTTAGGCACCCACACTGATTCGCGAACTATGTAATTATTTTCTTTCTACGTATTCCAATTTAGTTTCAGTTCACGTTGCCTCAAGAAACAAAATACAGACTTAATTTGACTGATAAACTGTATTTTAAGTATTTCCTTATCGTTTTGTAATACTACTCGTAGTTTTGTTAACGGATTTAAATAATGCAAAACTATTTAGGTAAGACTTAGAAAAGGAAGTGTCCATCAATGAACAATGTTTTTTTTTTATCTAAATAGGTAACAGTCTTAAAATAATAATGTTTGTATGACAATGCTGGATGTGGAGTCTAACAGCACCATAGTCTGCAAGGGTGATCTTTAAGCTCGGCGTTGTGTAGATGGATTGGTGTATTTTCAATGAATTAGCTCATTGGAAAATTATATTCACTGTTCATTCGGTATATAATCTACATGTAGGCTTAAAATATCGGCAAGGGATTAATTAAAACAAGAGAATGGGTACTGGAATTAATGTACAACCAAGAAGTACACGTACTTCCAAGGACACGACACAACGTACTACCAAGAAGGTTGCTAAAACATGCTTCACTTTCAAGTCACATGCTTTGCGTGCAATAAGATTTTACCCTACGTCAGACGAAACGCAGACCGGGGGCGAAACGTGGGCGGGTTTTTTGTCGAGCCCAAGATTTCTTTTAAAAAAATATTGAAAACCTTAACACAATCTTACTGAGTGAGTCACGTGGTCCGAAGTGTGTTTTGTAAACTTTTCTTTCACTCTTTGCCATTTGCGAAACACGTGCGGCCTTAGAAATAAGAACTTCTCAGTTATCCTTTATGTAAACAACGAAGTTAATGCCTGCGTAGTTTGTAGTACCCACTTGCTTTTATGATCCTGTTTGTTTAGCCGGCGGGCATGTGTTAAAATTTTAGGAACGTTTATGTTAAACTGAAAACGACTAATTGGAACCTTGCAGCTAGCATCTGACGTATCATAAGTGTTCACTGTAGCGAAATAAAAAAGGAAATACCACAACTCTAACACGTTTAATAATTTCGAATCAAAATAAAATACAAAATGCGTCTGCGATCCAAGATGAAAAGTAGCCTTGTCATTTCCTAAGTCCATGTGACAAATTTCATCCAAATCCGTTCAGCCGTTTTAGCGTGAACACAAACATACGTAGGAAACAAACATACAAATTCACTTTCACATTTATAATATTATTAAGTTAGGATTAAACCAGTTGCAGAATGAAAATTGGCCTAGATGAAAAGATAGTACGAGAAAACTTCAGGTATATCGGACGGTAAATCTTTGTCACGTATTTGGTTTCAAAACTAGGGAGTCGATTACAATCAGTTTTTTTAGTTTGTGGCCGCTAAATTACGTAAACTTTCAAATGGATATTATCTTATAATAAAGATTACGTTATCCCGCAAAAGAAGTCATGGTTTAGATCAACTATCGAATGTAAAACCTACAAATATTAACGATTAATATAAAGGAGATGGTTTCCTGGATGCTGACGAATCGTAGATGACACGACGATCATGTGTCGCGGGCCAGAAAACACTTGCTAGTCTCGAACTCCAAGAATTCTATGCGGCTGGTATCAGTGACCAAACAGCTCGCAGCCTCGTGGATGGTCCGGTACCCGGAAAAAGGGCCGGAAGCAGCCGTTATAACTGATTCTACACCAGGTTTGAAGAAATATTACATCGTTTGTGTAAAGATTACAAACTTGGTTGATTGCGAACCAATTGCATCATTGAAACTGCATGACTTCAATAGGATTGGGAAGACGATAATTTATAGAAATATACCTGAAACCGTTTCTAATTTTCTGAAAACTAAAGTTTTTTTGAAAAAAAACTTTAGTTTGCGTCAAAATTTGAAAAAAAGATATACCGAAAATTTATGGCCAGTAGCATGGCCAGTGGCATCATGTAGGTATTTACTATAATAATAAATCGTTTTAACCAAATAGTGCCTTACATTTACTTTTATCTAAAGTACAAAATAAATTACTACTAATATTATTGTTACAAGGGAAACATTAAATAAAATATTTAGATTTTGTTAATTGGGAGGAACAAGTAGTCGCTAGATGTCTCTTTCAGTCAGCCCGAGCCCGATGTGACTTCCAATCAACAGAAATGACGATTTTTTATTACCTTTTTAAACTCTTTAGGGGTTGAATTGACTTTGTTGGAAACGGAACTCTTGTGCAAAATGTCATGTTTGTTGAAAACGGATCTTTGTGCAATATGTCATGTTTGTTGAAAACGGAACTCTTATGCAATATGGCATGTTTGTTGAAAACGGAACTCTTGTGCAATATGTCATGTTTCTTGAAAACGGAACTCTTGGCAATATGGCATGGTTATTGAAAACGGAACTCTTGTGACAGTGGCGTATTTTAAGATCCAGCGCCCTGGGCCTGTAAGGTTTTCCGCCCCATAAAATAAAAGAAAAAAATAACAGCAGTGTGTTGATGTCGGCTGGGAATGATGTTAGCTAACAAATTCTTCAATGACTCTGTCATAGTAAACGGATTTGATCAAGTCAGCTTCTACACGGTGACAGGGAAATTCGTCCTATTCCTTAAAAGGCTCGGGAGGATGCACGGCTCCTTGTCGTTTCGGGTGATGCAGGTGCTTTCGGGGCATGGGTGCTTCGGAAAGTATCTGTGTCGCATAAACAGGGAGCCGGACACCCGGTGTCACCACTGCGTCGACTGCCGGGAGGACACGGCGTGGCATACGCTGGCAGAGTGTGCCGCGTGGGAGGAGCCGCGCCGTGCCCTCATCTCAGAAGTAGGCAGTGACATGCGCTGACGGCCGTGGTGAGTGCGATGGTCGGCAGCGTCGAGTCCTGGGACGCGGTGGTTTCCTTCTGCGAAACAGTGATCTCGCAGAAGGAGGCTGCGAAAAAGGAGAGAGAGATCTCGTCCACTCGTCCGATCCGCAGCAGGCGCACCGGGCGTAAGCGGAGGGCGGACAACGCCCTCTTTCAGCCCCCCAAAATGGGTCCAGGGACGGCGGACTCCGGGACGTCCGCCGCCCCCCATACATCAGGACCCGAGGTGGCGGCGCGTAGTGTTCCACGCTCGCCCCTCTTAGACGTTGCGGGGGGAGTCTAACACCTCACTCCCCCCCAACCCGAGGAGGCCCGTAGAGGCGGGCCGGCAACAGTCGGGGTTGCGGAAGAATCATATGTTCCCGCGACCCCGACGTAGGTGTGAGATGGAACACCGGGGTAGTTTTTAGTCAGTAAGAGTCTGACAGACCCCTCCGCCCGCCCCAGGGCGGATGACATCCATGAGGATTTTCCACCCCGGAACAAAAAAATAAAGAGGGTCATTAGCATGATCAAAACTGGGTGCTTACCGAGCTGTAACGGTTCTTCGATTTTTTACTAAAGAATTTTTATTTCTGAGATTATGTATGTTTTGGGCATGCATTATTTTTTAATTATCAAAAAAAAAACAGCTTTCAGAAAAGTGTCAATGAAATGTTTAGTTACTTTCATTTAGTTTTGTTGTTGGTAATTAACTGGACTTATTTTGTTGCTAATGGCCTCTAGTATAACCCCTGTCACCCTGTATATTAAGAATAGCTGAACCATGATTTAGTATATCCTAGAGCTGAACTATGTAAAACATAAAGAATTGTTTTAAAAGAACACGTTCTTCTTGCAGACATCCGTCAGTTCACTCCGGTATACTTTTTGGAGTTTTGGCATTCACTCTAACTTCTGCTTCAGACATTTTATCCAATTTGTATAAACATGCAAAATTGGCAGTGTGTTAATGAAATTGAAGCTCAAAAGGACGCTCTTACACCAACTTTAGTCAATATAAATGGAGAAGGTATCGAAATTAAACATACATTATTTTTAACCATGGTTGACGGGAAAGTGGCTCAAGTTTTGTCAGAAACTTCATCAGGTGCTGTGTGCACTATTTGTGGTGCAAGACCAACAGAGATGCATAATTTAGAAAAGTGCAAAATAAACCCGTTGATGAAAATGCTTATCAATTTGGGTTATCGACATTGCATTGCTGGATTCGATTTATGGAGTTAATTTTACATGTGTCCTATAATCTAGGCTTCGAAAAATGGTCTGCTACAACAAACGAAAACAAAGATTTGAAAAATCAAAAGAAGGCATATGTACAAAGAAGGTTCAGAGAAGAACTTGGTTTAAATATAGATAAACCTAAACAAGGTACTGGTAACAGCAATGACGGTAATACAGCTAGAAGATTTTTTCAAAATTATCAGTGCAGTGCAGAAATTACTGGTGTGGACGAGGAATTGATTAAACGATTTTATGTTTTACTTCAAGCTATGTCAAGTGGAAAAGTTATTAACGCTACAAAATTCGGTCAGTATGCTTTGGATACAGCACAAAGATATGTTAATAAATATATGTGGTATTATATGCCATCATCTGTCCATAAAGTCCTAATTCACGGTGAAAGCGTCATTCGGCATTATTCAGTGTTACCCCTAGGACAACTTTCCGAAGATGCGCAGGAATCAAGGAACAAAGACTATAAACGATTCAGACTTCATCATGCTAGGAAATGCTCTAGAATAGCTACAAATGAAGATGTTCTACATAAACTTTTGTATACTTCGGACCCTTACATAACAAGTTTAAGAAAACCATCTTGTAAAAAGTCTATGGAACTTATAGATGAAGCTTTAGAGTTAGTTGAATAATACAGTGTTATTTTTTTAGTTAAAAGTAATGGTACATTATAATAGCAGAAATCATTTTAAGAGTTTAATTTGTGTTTATTATAGCATTTAAGGGTCATATTATTTAAATATAGTCATAAATTTCTGAACATTTTTCAACATTTCAAGTTTACTTTTTTTTAGACAATAAACATATGATTATATCCATTAATTGTATATTATTTAAAAGTACATTTATTCAAGAATACACAAAAAAAAAATCAGCAGCAAATCTATGAAAACATGGAAGTTATGGATTTATGACCCAAAACCGACTCAATCTCCACATAGTGCGTCGTCGCCCCGCTGGCAGTCAGTAAACGATAGCCCCGCGTCTTTTTATCTATCAAACTTATAACAAATGAGTTTTTTAATTTCTTCAGGTTTGAAAAGTCAAATAGAAAGGCGCGGCTGGCTACGCCCGCGCCCCTCGGAGCTTGCCGCCCCGGGCCATGGCCCTTCTGGCCCTAGGGTAAATACGCCCCTGTCTTGTGGAACGTCTCTCAAAAAGTTCGAGCCGTTTACGCTGTGCTTTGTCTGTCAGTGAGTGATTTTTATTAAGTATAGTTGAAGAAGATGAGAACAGATTTTCTACAGCTTTCTCTTTGCGTTTGGTTTTACAGAGAAACCTGACGAAAATGACAAGAAAAATGCGCTTGTTATTCAATCTAGTCACCTAATTATACAAATCAGGGACAAACACGTGCCTACAAAGAAAGTATGCCTGATCGGCTGGTGAAGTGAGATTGTAATAAAAGCGATCGATTTTATCACAAAACAAAGATTGTGAGAATCTCATTCTGCGTTAAAATAAAATTGTAACAGTACGGGTAGGTTAAAGATATCGTGTTGACATTTCAAACAACGGTCTGACGCAGGTTACTAAAATATTTTAAGTAACTATTAATTGCAATCAATACAACGTGAAATATCCAAGAATTTCTTGACAATATTTAAAATATAGTCGATACTCGATATTTACAATAAGCAATTTAAGGTGTATCCTTTCGCGGCACCATTTCTTCGTGTCGGAGGCGCGCACTTCTGAATACCAATAGCTTGGACTAGTGACGCGCTAAGTAATTACAATTCAATTCATACATGGTGATTCTGTTCTACGCGCATAATATTGAGGGCGTCCTTCATCCGTGAACTAATTCACCGATTGCTATTTACATAATTTATGTTTCGTCTGCTTTACGCTCCTGCTTTAGGAGAGCAGTGGTGGCCCAGTGGAAACGGCCGCGACCAGCCAGGCGCTTTACTTTGTGTAAATTATTTCATCGCCACTGCTCTCAAACGGTGAAGGAAAACATCGTGAGGAAACCGGCATGTCTTAGAACCTAAAAATCGAAGACATGTGACATCTACCAACCCGCACTGGGCCCGCGTGGTGGATTACGGCCCACTCCCTCTCATAGAGAGGAGGCCTTTTTTTTTTTTTTTTTTTTTTGGGTGGGAAATCATCAAATGACTTCTCCCGCTCTGGGTGGAGCGGGAGGTCGTGTCAGACTTTTACTGACTAAAACCCACCCGTGTTCCTTCAGTTGCCTGTGCCAGGGCCACGGTTTTCTCTGTAGAATAACCCGCGACCCTGAGGCATCGGCCCTATCGGACCCCGTCACTATGTGCTGACATCTCTTTGAGGCGCGCGTGGAACACAACGCGCCGTCGACCCGGGCCTGGTCCTTACCGGACGGCGAGCTACCCATTACTCGCCGTCCGCAAGCCCGCGCCTACGGTGGCCGGGAATCTGCAGGCGACTCCCGACGCCCAGGGCGTCTCCTGCGGCGGTTAGTGGGGGCATGAGGGCGCAAGGCTCTCTCCCTCACCCGCTCCGCCTCCTCCTTCGCGAGCATTACTGCTTCGCAGAAGGAGGTGACGGCTTGCCATTCCCTCTCGCTCCGTACCATAGCCTGGACCAGGGCCGGACGCGAGAGATCGCCGCCGCCAATCGCCTCCGCGAGGACACTGCGGTGCTCCGCCCAAGCTGGGCATACCTCCACCGTATGCTCCACCGTGTCCTCCGGGCGATCCACACAATGGTGACACCCGGGCGTTTCCTCCCGCCTTATACGAAACAGGAACCTCCCGAAACAACCGTGTCCGGTGAGGACCTGTGTCAGGCGGAAGGTGAGGACGCCGTGGCGCCTCACAGAGAGGAGGCCTGTGTGCTTTATTATGCTTATTAAGCATAATCAGCCTATTATGAAGAAGGGAAGGGAAGAAGAAGAGAAGGGTTCCGGAGCTTATTATAAAATACCAGGTACAAGGTAATTTTTCAAATAACCCCGATAAGAGTCAGGCGGTTCTCTTCTCGAGACGTCGTCGACTCCCTCCCCCACTTCCCAGCCCGATCACTATGTACGGCAAGCCAATCCCTTGGGAGAAGCAAGCCAAATACCTAGGCGTGATACTCGATGAGAACCTTACCTTTAAGGCTCATATTAAGGCGGTTCGCGCGCGCGCCTCCTTCGCTCTTAGCAGGCTCCAATTCGTACTGACAGCCCGTAGCAAACTGTCCCTCAAATGCAAGCTCCGCATCTATACCGCAGTCATCCGTCCCATCATGACCTATGCCTGCGTTGTATTTGCGCACGCTCACCCACGTCATCTCCATAAGATGCAGACCCTCCAAAACCGTTTCCTCAGAAGGGTCACGGGTGCCCCCTTCTATGTCCGTAATATAGATCTTCACGTCGACCTCAAAATGCCAACCATAAAACAGTTCATGAAACGCTTATCAAAGCGTTTCTTCGACTGCGGCATCAAACATTCTAACCCCCTGATTACAGCGGCCGCCCGCTACACTCCCTCTCGCATTAGCAGTATTCGCCGACCAAGGCATACTTTAATCGACCCCGACGACGCCACTACCCTCCTCCAGGAGAGTAGTAAGGCCACTAGCACGCTACAAAAGCCCAAAACCCGATCGCCGTCCTACCGCCCTCGCCGCCGAGGCCCGCCGCGACGCCCAAATCGACGCCCCTCCCGACCCTTGCTCGAGCCAGCCCGCGCCGCTGAGCCTGTAGCTTTAAATTCGTCCATAAATAATACCAATCCTGATCCAGCTAGTCATTTGCTGCCCTCTTCCAGCGACGCCCTAAGCCGAGGTTCGTACCCCACAGGGGGTGCCCTTAGCGTTGTCGCTTAGTTTTAGTTAGTATATAAGTTTAAGTCCTGGCTGGAGGCCTTAATTTATTAGGGAATCCACAGGCAAGTCCGCTTAAGCAGACGACAACCGCATAGGTTGACCTGCGAGATGCCAAACAAACAAAAATAATTTTTCAAAGACTTCGATTTGTAAAAGAGTAATCATCAGTAAAACTACAGTTTTCCTCAGTTTTCTGTTGCACTTAAAGTAATTGGAATTAAGTTAACTATGTGAAATTTTCACAGAATCGCAATTTCCCGCAAAATCAAGTGAAAAATACTTCTTTAATTGATTTTATTGATCAAAAATATTTCTTCGCACATGTATCTCCCAGTATTGGTTAAAACATAACTTTTGATAAATTATGACATCCTCCCTCCATCCTCCTTTGGGTATTACAGGCGTGATGTTATTTTATGTTATGACATTTAATTTTGGCATAACATAAACATAACATCACGCCTTGATTCCCCGAAGGGTTGGGCAGAGGTGTACCTATCGTACACCCACATTTCGCCAGTTTTGTTTAAGTCCCATGTAAAGGGGGGCGAGCCTATTGCCATCAACCGGGCAAAAATCCGGACTCCGGGCCGCTACTGAGAAATTCCAGATGGAAAAACCCAATAAGACGTTGCCTGATCTAGGAATCGAACCTCAGGACCTCATGCTCAGCAGTAGCGATTGCGACCACTAGACCAACGAGGCATAATGATTTAATTTTCTGACCATCTCGCTATTACATGAGACCATACCTACTCAAAGCCAGCCTGAGAGCCGGTATCCAAGCTCATACATTATGAACTGTCACAGTTAACCGAATTGTTGGTCCGACAGTGATATATCGAGTGCCAAACATTTACCAAAATGATTGAAACGTGTTTATTTTATGCACATATCCGATACCAGGTAATACAAACTTAAAGATAAATAAATACGAGTAGTATCGAGTCTGTACCTGACATTATAATGGGTTTTCCATTAAGAAGTGTTATTTTGAATAGCCCGCTATTTCGGTAGATGTCACTTTTGAAGGTGTCATTTTTTGACATTTGACAAGTAGAAACCACGCCATTAATAAAAATGGAACGATACACGCTTCAATAACGCATTCAAATTATTAAAATTCACTATAAAAATGATGAAAATTTGGCAGAGACGGTTCTTAAAACTCGAAAATTTTTGGGTCGTCGTGAAGCACCTTGTCGGAAACGAAAATCCAAGAGTTATTGTTGAAAAGCCTCTCTATCCTCAACGTGTGACTGTTTGGTGCGGTTTATGGTCCGGCGGAGTCATTGGACCTTACTTTTTCGAAAATGAGGCTGAAGCAACAGTTACGGTGAATGGATTGCGCTATCGAGAGATGATTAATGATTTTTATGGGCGGAATTGGATGGTATTGATCTGGACAACGTTTACTTTCAACAAGACGGCACTACGTGCCACACAAGCAACGAAACCATTGATCTTTTACAGGAAAAGTTTCCGGACCATGTTATCTCTCGAAGACAATTGGCCACCGAGAACTTGTAATTTAACACCTTGCGACTTCTTCCTTTGTGGCAACGTGAAAGAGAAGGTCTACGCCAACAGCCCAGCGTCGATTCAAGACCTCATAGATGGAATTCGTGAGGCTATCCAGGACATAGGGCAGCCATTTTGCGATTTGGTTTTGGAAAATTTCATGAAAAGGATATGGTACTGTAAGCGTGGTCGTGGTGGTCATTTGCCTTATGTTATTTTCCACTATTACATGCTGCTTGTTTAATGATGACTAACTTAAAAGTACCTTCAGCCACTTTTGAATATTATCCCACGGGGACGTGCCACAGGGACAAAAATTGGCCAATGTCCTTCCATAGAACGCCATCTAAATCTGTTCAGTTATTTAGGAGTGACAAGGCAACATAAAGACAGAGTTACTTTTTAATTAAAATATTATTTTTAGTTTGGCATTTAAACAAGAATAGTTTTAAAAAAACTGGTAAGTAATATGGATGTATTGCACCTTAGTTCTAAAAACTTTCCCGCGAAAGGTACTCGTATGATACCACGTATAATACATATTATATTTTGAACTCCCATTGATGGAGGATTATTTCGCTTACACATTTTGCATACTGATATAAGAAACAGTCATCATGAATGACTGTTTTGTAACTTTGTAGGTATATCACTACATGTATAATAATGTATTTTGCTTAATAAAAAGAAAATGGGATTAGCTCATAAATTCTATCACTTAATCTTGAAATCGCCATTGTCTAGTCATCCGCTGATCGACGTGGTCACCTAGGAGTTCTACAATGAGCAACTCAGAACAGCAACGCTACGGCGTTGCTGTTCTGAGTTGCTAAACATTAATGAATCAAACGTTTTTCTTTTTCTGTGTAATGATATACCTCCTTTCATTAATATGTCTAATTAAGCTAGTAATTTAATGGTCATCATAAGGAAGAGCGCTGATGTCTGAGATACAGATATATTTATACCTAGTTCAGACACAGATGCCTTCATTATAAATTTAAGAAAACTTGAATGTGTCCTGTTTAACTGTTCAAATATAACAAGGTCTGTGTCAATAAATATTATGTTATTATTATTAACCCATGACAGGGACCTTTGACGTTATCACTGCTGGATGAACCGGCAACCTGGAGAAGACATCTGTGGAAGGATGTAGTTTGGATTAACAAATTAAATAACATTATAACAGTATGTTTCAATTCTATGTTTTGTAAGTGTACCTATGGACAGAAAGTCTGAAATAAACGTTTATTATTATTATAATACATTTGTTTGTTTGTTGATTTTTAAGACACTGTGATAATATTTTACCCATTTTAATACTGAATAAAATCTTTATTCATTTATTTCGATGTTTAAAACTATGTGGATCACACAGATTCATGATTGTACACATACTAACGGTTAGGAAGTTGTTTTTCTAACTATGATGTTTAGCATTCTAATGTTTCTAAAATCAAAATATTTATTTATAAACCGTTATTTGGGAGCATTTAATATATTGTCAACTGCTAACATTCTGTACAACTGTATCGCTTGACAAGTTAATTTTATTATTTCCGCTAGTTTTCATAATCGAGATAACACAAATGATTTCTACTGACTCAACAGCTCTGATTCGAATAGAATTGTGCTGCAGGTGTAACTAATATATTTATTTACATGCATCATGCCTCGTTACTATAAGATATGTGGCTGTTGCACTGCACTTTTTTTTAAATTATGTACTAGTGACCGGTGTCTTTCCTAATATTGACATATAATTATCTATTTTATAGACGAATATTAGAGTAACTGATTTCTGATTCCTTATTGTTTGCAACAGTTATCTACCTATTAAATATACAAAATGTAGGTAGTATGTTTGGACAAAGTTTATTGAAGTTAATGTTTCTCTGACAATATAAAGTTTTATCATCGCCTAGAGCGTCTTCATTGAGTTTCAATTTGCAAATGAATGTATTAACCACGTCAAATTTCAGCACACGTTCTCATTCTCTGAATGAATATTAAAACCTTCCAGAAGCAGATTAAAAAGTCACAGGTAGTAGTAAAGTTAGTTTTACTACATACTATATAATTTTAACCAAGAATTTCACTGCTTATTTAAATCATAGTATTCCTGTCAATAGTATTTTTATAATTTACTAGCACTACAAGGCCACATGCAATAAAATAACCCCAACTTTTGGCCCGAAGGGGCACTTAACCGTGGGTCTAATTGTTGCAGTTATATAATATTTCTATGAATGGCTGGTAGTTTGACATATTCGGTAACTGATGGTGTCCATACCACACCTAATTGAGTATGCGCAAGTCCTGCCTAAGGAAAGTGAAACCGATGGCTACCAACATAGACGTAATGCTTGCAACAGTATGAACTATATAATGACATGTAACACATTCATCGATACATTTCATCGTTGACAGTCGACTGACCGAGTTCAGTTATCAAATTATTCAAAATGTCCTTCACAAGATTAGTAAGTATTTGAATCCTTGGAGAAAACTTCAATTTCTTATAATATCGTTGAACTTTTATTAATAATGCTAATTTTCGTTTACAGGTAATTTCCACAATCGCCATTATAGCTAGCTGTAATGCTAGTGGCATCGGTCACATAGCTCCTGCGTTCAAGTCATTATCAGTAGTTCGGTATGCTCCATTCTACAACTTCCCGAACGGAGTAGGAGTGAGGTCCATACATGCTGTGGCTGCACCAGTAGCATTGCCTCCTCCGGTGGCACGTGCGCCAGTGTTCGCAGCCCCGGGGCCAGTCTTCCCGGCTCCTGCTCCAGTGTTTGCGGCGCCTCCACCAGCTTTCCCAGCACCCGCACCAGTCTTCCCAGCGCCCGCACCAGTGTTTCAAGGACCTGGGCCTATCTTCCCTGCGCCGGGTCCAGTCTTCGCCCCAGGACCCGTTTTCCCTGCACCCGCACCGGCCTTCCCAGCGCCGGCACCCGTGTTCCCTGCCCCAGTATACCCTAGGTTTGTTCCAACTTTTGCAGCAGCCCCTGCATACGCCCCTGCCGTTCCTGCATTGCCGTCAGCACCATTCTCTCCCATAGTTAGACCTGCAGCAGTACCGCAGGCTGCTCCATTTTTTGCGCCAGCTTTTGGCCCCGCACCCGTGCCTGTAGCTAGGGCTCCCATCAGCATATCGCCTTACGCACCGGTGCCATACGGCCCAGCACCCATATTCAAACAATATGCGTGGAAATGAATCTAGTCTTATTTAATTGTCATATAGTGTAATTGTTTTCTAGTTAACGTACTTAGTCATTACTTTTATACCAAATTCTGTAAATAAATTATGAATATATACTGATGCTTTATTTTAATTACCCTTATAATAATCCACATCACCTACATAAATGCCAACATCCTGTCACAAAAACTTATCATTTAGATGTTTAAAAGTAGTAACTTTCATTAAAAATATTACAATTAACAAACTGTTGAAAAATACAAGAATTTATTGTATTTCCAAAAGAAAAATTAGGTAATAACCACATTTTACCAAGTGAATCTTTGGACATTCTTCAAAGAAACCTGAAGCATGTTTTAATTCCAACAAAGAGTTCTTTGTGAAGATTGCGCCCAACCGGAACACTAAGGGGAAAACGCAATTAAAGGCATGAATGACCCCATTTCAACAGTTTAATAAACAATTGTTAAGTCAATGAAAACGGGACACGAGGCACTTGGAATAAACCATTTCCTAATCAGTTTTCTATATCACGAGGCAAGCAAAATCGGAAAACTATTGGACAAGTTCAATGTTCGTATAAACTCAACAAATTCAAATCCGTAAATTCATCTTGAAACTACTTTACGAAGATTATTTCGTCACGATGACTGACGCTTTACTCGACATCTGAAGAGGGTGGGCCACGATGTTATTCATTGATATGGAACCCTCAATCCATCTCTAGTAGGACAATGATCTCTAAAATAATATACTTAAAGTTCTCGCCCCGGTAACCTGCTTTAAAAGCAAGTCTATTTAAAAAAAAATATAATTATGCAAGATGGTCAAAACCGGATTCTTTTTTATGTTGGCCTGGTTGGTAACATTCCAGATACATGAGCTAGTTGTCTGCAAAGGCATCATCAAAAAACAAAAGTAATAAAAGCGCTCTGGGAGCAGTCTAGCTTTTGTAGCTTCGACATAACTATCTAGGGCAGATTTAGTTAAATTCTAATGGCGGATTTCAGCAATGAAACTGAATGCAATCATCACATAAACTAGTTTTAAGGGCTGTCAGTGTCATTATTTTGTGTGGAAATTTGACACTGACAGCTCTTGAACGCGATTTTTGCAATTGATGGCAAATTAATTCAATCGGATTCTCAAGTCGCCGCGATCTTCGAAAATTTCTTTGCAAAGATTCCCGTTTCGACTACAAAATCTCTAAACTCATCGCCCACTGCTGCAGAGTCTTTACTTAAACTAAACGTTCCAGTTTGTGATTCTGAATTTAATTTAAGACACCTGTAGAGATATAATTAAAACCTTTCACACATTTAATGTTAAAAAAAACCGCAGATCTATGGGGTAACTCTGTGGATGTAGCTAAGTATATTATAAATATTGTAGCACCTACTTTAGTTGTTATTTTTAATAATTGTATTGACCGTGGTGAGTTTCCTGATCTTATGAAAAACAGTCAAATAATACCATTGTTTAAATCTGGTAGCACATCAGACCCTACTAATTATAGACTTATTTAATAAACACAAGCAAAGATTTTTTAATAAACACAAATTACTGCATAACAAACAATTCGGTTTTACAAGGGGTCGTTCGACTACTGATGTCGAGTGCCTGAGTTGAACTTTTAGGACATAACAAATGCGATGCTTTGGGAATCTTTTGCAATTTGTCCAAGGCATTCGATTGTGTTCTTCATGAAACAATGATCAGGAAACTGCACCACTACGGAATCCGGAACACCTCTCTGGATCTTCTTACTTCTTATTTAAGTGATAGAATCAGAGAGTTGATGTTAAAGGAAAAAGATCACCTGGATCTGTAGTAGGAATGGGGTCCCCCCAGGGTTCAATTCTTGGCCCATTTTTGTTTCTTATTTATATTAATGACTTGCCTTACCTCATAAAGGATAATCATGATATAGTGTTGTTTGCAGACGACACTTCACTTTTATTTAAACTCAAACGTCAACAGCTGGTTACTGACAATGTAAATAGCGCCCTTGCTAAAGTAGTTAACTGGTTTAATGTTAATAACCTACTTCTAAACGAGATAAAAACTAAATGCATTAAGTTTACGATACCTCATATTAGACTAGTGTTCATAGAAAGGGTGAAGAATTGAAACCCGAAAACACCACAGTATTCTTAGGCATAACTTTGGATGCCAAGCTTCAATGGGGCCCCCATATTGATAAATTGTCAAAAAAACTAAGCTCTGCAGCATACGCCGTTAGAAAAATTCGTAATTTAACTGATTTAGAGACAGCCGGTTTAGTATACTTTAGTATTTTCATAGTGTTATTTTCATAGTAGCGTACGGTATTCTTTTATGGGGAAATGCCGCCGATATTCAGACAATTTTTGTTTTACAATAAAGGGCAATTCGTTCAATTTATAAACTAAGTCCCAGACACTAATTTAAAGAGATTAATATAATGACTGTGCCTTCTCAGTATATTTATGAAAATCTAGTGTATGCACATAAAAATATTAATCTGTTTAAAAATACAGTGATATCCATAATATAAAGACTAGGAACAAACACAAATTTGTTGTTCCTACTACCAGGCTTAAGAAAATTGGTGGCTCGTTTAAACGTCAATGTATACGTTTTTATAATAAACTTCCTAGCCACATTCAAGGACTAAGCCTTAATAAATTCAAATCTTTTATAAAGGGGAAATTATGCCAGAAAGCCTATTATACGGTCAAATACTATATTGAGGACAGGAAGGCTTGGGATTGAGCTGCGCCAATAAATTTACACAGACAATCTCGATGTTTAATATTATTTTTTATTTTTTTTATTTTTATATCAACCTTTTTTTATTATTATGATTTTTTCAATATTTGTACCTGTTTACATACACAATGGCATGTATATATTTACTGTATAAAGTATAATATTATTTAAATTTTGTGAATGTGAGGACTATGTGGGTCATTGTATTTTTCTTTCAATTGTTTTAATCATGGTCTGGCTGTTTGAGTACTTGACGCGGCCTACCCAAAAGTCTTTTGTATTGTTCGTCGAATCGTTGAGCTCCTTAGTTCTGAGTTGCCCTGCACCGTGATTGACAAATGCGTGCACTGACTGGACAGGTCCACTCAAATCAGTGTGGTCCTTTCCTCAAAAGACCATTTCAGACATCAGTCTACAGGGTCCTCATATGATCCGACCAAGTTTATTCTCGAATTTTTATACACTTTGACATTAATGGACTTAATATACTATACAATGACATGAAAATTTAGTTTGTAAAGTATTATAATATTTTAATTATTGTGAATGTGAAGGTAGTGTGGATTTGTTGTGTTTTTTATATCTCAGTTTATTTTTTATTTTTTAAAGTTAGTTTTAATCATGGTCTGGCAGTTTGAGTATTTAATGCGGCCTACCCAAATGTCCTTTCTTTGGTAATGTTCGTCGAATCGTTGAGCTCCTTAAGTTCTGTATTGAGCTGCATGATTACTGCAAAACAGCTTATGATTGGAGTCTCAATTCTGATGGTAAAGCTTAAAAGTTGTTACAAGAAAAGAAATGCTAGCAGGAGGTGCTCAACTAGTTCAAGTTCAGTATTTTTTTCTTCAGTTAACAAATAATACACATTATTTTATAATAACAGTTTTATTTTATAAAAGTATAAAAAAACATATAAGTCTAATCTTTGATACATGTCTTTTCTAAAGGAAGGTCAGTCGAGTGTTCTCTTCTAATCTATCGTACGTACGCTGGGGCATAACCGAAAGGAGAAGCGCGTACTAAAGGAGATGCGGCGTAGGGGTAGGGAGCGGCGTATGCTGCAGGAGCAGCGTATTGACCGGGCAATACAGGTGCACCAGCAAAGTAGGGCCCGGCAGCGTACGGCGCAGCACCGTAGGGCGCAGCAGCGTACGGCGCAGCAGCGTACGGCGCAGCACCGTAGGGGGCGGCCACGTAAGGAGCAGCAGCGTAAGGAGCTGCAGCGAAAGGCGCAGCAACCAGAGGGTTAAGCGCCTTGCTGACTACGCTGACCTGAGCCGCGTATGGTGGGATATTCTGTGGCACAGCATGAGCATAGCCTACTGCTGCCGGAGCCACCAGGCGCGTAGCTGCTAATGCAACTCCACTGCATTCCGCTCCAATGGTGAAAGCCGCTGCGATGAGCACGATCTGAAATGCGGAATAGATTTTTAGTTAATATAAACTACAGAAAACCATAAAATTCTAGTTGTAAGACTATAAATACTGACAGATTTGACAGAGAACATCTTGCGTGATTTGGTAATGGACCTTCCTTAACGAAAAGAGGATGTGAAGTGTGACTATCTAGAAAAAGTATCGGCTTTTTATACCTTGTTTATTGTGATTCAAATATCGTCCGACAAAATAAACATTTGACGTATTGCGGCCGGTCAATTGGGATTCGCGGAGGCGTGCGCGGAGAAATGGAGCACATTGGGAAATTTTTCGTTGTGAAATTTTTTTCTTTGCCGCCGTGCAATTTCTGCTGCAAGACATGTAGGTATGTACTAAACATTCTTTGTCGAAGTAAGTGGAATGAAAATCAAAATCAAGCGTAATCAATGTTTGAGACAAAAAGTAGGATGTGTAACAGATTGGAACAATGAGTATAAAACTGTTAGGAAACAACAATTCTGGAGACAGATCTAATACCTAAGCGTTGCCATGGCGTTTTAGTTATTGAACCTACCAGGTTTAGTGATAAAAATGACATTAGGACATTCAAATGGTATATTGATTGTGCAACAACTGTAATCTTCAAAAATAAGTCTCCTATTGCCGATCGTGATGATGCTCGCGGGCAATACACCAACTCCAAACTACTATCAATTAGAGTGAAGAAAGCATGGCGTGTAGCAGTCACTTACTGCAAGATTTCGTTGCATTAAATTAACTTGCAAAGTGCGCTATCGAGCAAATAATCAAAGCAGGCTCCGTTGTCAACAATCCACCTTTGTCAAAGGAATTAGATCAAACGAAGATTTCTCTAACCCACCCTGACCTACTTCTTAATTGCAGATAACAAGTTAGATTTCGCCTTACAAGCAGTTATGTGTATGACAATATGTGTTTTATGTTCTAGTGAATTTCTCTTTTGTCAGTTACATAACGTGCAGTGAAATTGGTGTGCAGAGAGTTCAAATTAGAATGCTCGGTCCGTCAACCAAGTCTGGGTCGAAAATCAACGGCGAGCCAACGGCGATGTCCTGCGCATTATTTAGCCGCGCATGCGTGGTTCGTCCGCGGCATTACTCAACGAAACAACCAGTGGTATAAAACGTGACGATGCCCTGGAGACGGCACAGTCCATCGGATTTTTCAGTGTAATCACTTGTGAGCAGTCACACATCCCAAGCAAAATGATCGCCAAATTCGTTGTGAGTGTTTTGTTTTTAACTTCCTTGATTCTTGGATTTCGTGCTTTCAAACTTCACTTTCTGAATTATAAACTAGTAACTCAGTGCAGTAAAAGAAGCCGTTGTCTTGTTTCATCGGAAAGTCAAAAGAGCTGAACAACAGTCCCTGATCACCTTTCTGGCATTGTTGCTTCAACATAGAACGATGGTTGACACATTGACCAGTCTCACGACTTACCAAGACATAGAAACGACATACTCAAATAATATTTGTACTACATATTTATCTGATCAATTCATTCGATACTTCTGTTTTCCAGAATTTTAAATTAATAGTACATATAAAAGGTCTTAACTTGACTTCTATACCAAAAAAAGGCGGGACATAATTGCTGTTCATAATATAATTGCATTAAAGTAATGATTTTTGTGCAGGTTGTATTCGCCTTCGTCGTCGCTGCTGCCAATGCTAGCGTGGCGGTCGCTAATGCTGCGTTGGTCGCTCCGGTCGCCCCAGCGGCGTACGTGGCTCCTTACGCCAGCTCCTACTCGGCACACGCCGTGAACCATGCCGTAGCTGCCCCGGTCGTCTCAGCCCCTTATGTCGCCGCAGCCCCGTACGCAGCAGCCCCATACGCCTCAGCCCCCTACGTCGCCGCCCCTGCTGCTCCCCTCGTGGCTCCTTCAGCTCCATACTTCGCCAGATACCTCTCCGCCCCATACATCCTATAAACGAATTTGGTGATATCATTGCCTAGTGACTTGCTCAGATAATATGCTTCCTAGTTATTTTATTATATATTTTGTTGAAATACGAATTTATACATAGTTTGGATTTTATTTTGAACCTTTGTCATAAAAGAACAAACAGAGATTGGAATGCAGCTTTACGAATCATTAACATACAATGCGACCTGCATTGATTCATAATGAATGATCATACTACTTGCAATACGAGAGCCAGCATGCTACGTGTTTGAGTCTTTATTTCGCCCAATTCGAAGCAAGTGGTAACGGTCCCGACTTACGAGTTGTAGGTCGTGAGTTCGAACCCAAGTAGTCGCTTTACTTTGTGTAAATAATTTAATCACCACTGCTCTCAAAACGGTGAAGGAAAACATCGTGAGGAAACCGGCATGTCCTAGAACCAAAAATTCGAAGACATGTGATATCTACCAACCCGCACTGAGCCCGCGTGGTGGATTACGGCTCACTACCTCTCATAGAGAGGAGGCTTGTTTCCCAGCAGTGGGAACGTTATAGGCTGATTATGAAGCAAGTAAGTTTAAGAAGTTACTGTTAACTTTTAAGATATTCCTATCATCGACGTTCCTTACCTACTTGATGCATAAGTAAGTTATATAGAAGCAGTGGTGTGCAGTACCTAGAGGATGCCGCGACTTAAGAGTTTTAGGTCGTAGGTAGGTTCGAAACCCGATAGGCGCTTTACTTGGTGTAAATTATTTCATCACAACTGCTCTCAAAACGGTGAAAGAAAACATCGTGAGGAAACCGGCATGTTTTAGAACCGAAAATTCGAAGACATGTGACATGTACCAACCCGCGCTGGGCCCGCGTGGTGGATTACGGCCCGCTCCTATCACAGAGAGGAGTTCTGTGTCCCAGCCGTAGGACCATTGGTGGTGGGCTGATTATTTTTTATAAGTAGTTGGTAACTTAGCTGAGTATGGAAATAGTTACCTATACTCTATGAATTTGGCAGCTTGTTTGTTTCCTAGCACTAATTCGAGTTGGTAGGTATTTAAGAGTTCCCTCCAAACTTAATAACTACATGCCTACTGAAACAAATACGTGTACGTCAAGTTTATCACAACAGGAATCCATGTAACGTTCCATAACGAGTATAATATAGGGTTTACCATTTTTTTTTTTTCTTTTGGCTTCGCACGGTTTGTGCATTCAGCCAATGTCACGTTTATTTTACTAAGAAGGAAACAAAGCCAGGGAAACGAAAATATAACTATAATAATTTATCACGGAATTTTGGGATAAAATCTATAGGATCAGTATTTACAACAGTGATACTATAATGAATAATGAACTAAAATTACAACTTAATATTATTTAAAGTAATGAAAGATACTATACATTTATATACAGGAAAGCTATTTGTGCAAAGTAAAGAAAGTATTGAGGTAGGAAAAGGAGTACGAAGGGACAAGAGGTTACTGAGAAAGGATGAACGATCATATAAGGGACAGGAGAAAAAAATGTGATCTAAGTCACCTACGTCTGTGCCACACAGACAAATGGGGTCGTCGATGATATGAAGTTTGGCAAGATGGGCTGGAGAGCAGACATGACCCAATCTCATCCGTATCAGAATGGAGGTCTCCATCTTGCCAAACTTTGCCCTGCCAAACCACGGTTTTTCCGGAACGTCTGGTTGAATATATGAAAAATAATGACCTTTCGATTTGCTTCCGATATCCCAAGCTTCCTTCCAGGTTTTCCGAAGAAAAGTCTTTGGTAAAGACTCGAGGTCAAAGTAAAAGTTTGTATAAGGAACTAAGTCCCCGCATTGCACCGCATCAACGGCGAGTGTATCAGCCACTTCATTGCCATGGATTCCAGCATGGGCCGGAATCCACACAAACTGCAGTGTATTACCCTCAGAGATGGTTCGGAACGCAAATTCTCTTATTAAATAAATGATTGGCAACTGCGATTTGAGTACGAAAGGAGATTTATTGATGGCTAGAAGAGCACTTTGAGAATCAGTAAAAATTAAAGTTTTTTTAAGCTTTAAAACACGAATATATTATATGGCTTTTAAAATGCCAAAACATTCCCCGGTAAAAACAGAAGTCTCAGGTGGCAGTTTTATTTTTTGTACGATGTTGTATTGAGAATGGTAAGTACCAATCCCAACACAACCCGTCGGAGAACGCTTCACAGCATCCGTAAATATATGGTGGTACTCTAGGTGTTCAGCCAGAAAACGGTTAAAACTTAAATGGCAATTGGGATCTGATTTACTTACACAGTTATATTTTATGATGGGACTGAATTGTAAACTCTCATAGCTACTGCTAAATAGCGGAAGTTTATTGGAACGATGAATAGGAGAAGCAAGTGATAGAATTTTTTTATAGCTTACAACTAAACAAGGAGCACGTTTATGGGACCAGTAATTTGAAGATTCAATCTGCAACACTAAAGAGTCCAGTTTAGGAATAAGAGGATGAGTTGAGATCTGAAGAATCCGGAACAAATATTTGTCAGATAGAAATTGCCTTCTAAGATGTAAAGGAGCTTCCCCGCATTCAACTTGGAGTGCATTAATGGGGCAAGACTTCATGGCACCCGAAATAATGCGTAGTGCCTTGGACTGGATGCGATCCAATTTTTTAAAAGCCATAGAACTTCCAGGTTCGAGAACGAACAATCCATAATCCAGAGTGCTTCTGATGATTGCGTTGTAAACGAGTTTCAAAGAAAAGGGATGTGCACCCCACCATACACCAGAAAGGCACCTAAGCATGTTTAGGTGATTTTCACATTTGTTAACAATATATTCACAATGAGGAACACTACTTAGTTTACGGTCAAGTATTATACCTAGATATCTGAAATTGTCTTTAACTGGAATAGGTATTTCCTTATAAAAGAGATTTATTAAGGGAATATTTCTCTTCCGGGTGAATAAAACAGCTGCGCTTTTAGACGTGGATAAATCCAAACCGTTAAGATGCAACCACGACTCCAAAGTATCTAAAGCAGAATTGATGGCACAGCTTGCTTGTTCAATAGATTGGCTTGAAGAATATAATAACAAATCATCGGCATATTGAAGAACCTTAACATGATTAGCTAAGGACGTGTCTAAATCAAATGTGTAAATATTGTAAAGAATGGGACTAAGCACAGAACCCTGTGGGAGACCTCTCCGTACCAGACGAGATACTTCTTGATCTCCTATTAACATGTAAACAGAGCGTTCAGTCAGGATATTAATAATGAAATTCGACAAATTCAATGGGACTTTTAAGGCTTGTAGTTTATTTTGTAAAACTGATAAAACAACATTATCGTATGCTGCATTAATATCAAGGAAAACTGCAACGGTAGATTGGTTATTAGAGAAGGATAACCGAATATCAGTTGTGAAAATACTTAAACAGTCAGTTGTACTTTTACCTTTTCTAAAGCCATATTGTGATTCTGCCAAAAGACCCTTACTTTCAACGTACCATTCAAGGCGATTTTTAATTAAGTGTTCCGCTAATTTCATCAGAATTGTAGACAAAACTATGGGACGGTATGAAGAAGCGTCAGATGGAATTTTATTTGGTTTAAGGAATGGCAATAACATTTGACGTTTCCATTGAACAGGGATGTTCCCTGTTTTCATAATAGAATTAATAAGCTCTAAATAATAACTGAGGACGTCCTCATTTAAGTTAGCAAAAAAGGAATACGGGATGCCATCGATACCTGGTGCAGAATCCTTGGTTTTATGAATAACACCCTTTAATTCAGTGAGAGTGAATGGTAGGTCTAGTGTCGTGTCTTGCTCAATGGCTACGTCAGACAGGTTATGGTTAATACTCTCAGGTACAAAAGGAGGAGCTAATTTATCTAAAAATTCACTAGCTAAAGAAACGGGAATAGGACAAGGGTTGTTGTAAATGGACCTAAATCTGCGAATATTGCGCCAGACAATCGTAGGGTGAGTATTCGGCGAAATTGATGAGCAAAAACTACGCCAAGAATCAAATTTTTTCTTCTTAAAAAGTTTGTTGGTTTCATTTATTGAATTAGTAACGATTTCAAAATTAATGTCAGACATATCAAGGTTATAGTTGTATTCAGCCTCTTTACGTTTTTTTATTGATTCTGTGCACTCAGAGTCCCACCACGGAGGTGAGGGAATTGTATTATTATTGCTATTTTTTACAGGAAAAACTTCATCTGCCGCTGCGATTAGTATGAGTGCTAAAGCTTCAGCACAACTATTTTCATTGCCATCAGATATAACAGGCAAGGAGCATAACTTTCTGTCAACAATGTTTCTAAATTTGTCCCAGTCATTATTATTTCTATTAGGAAGTTTATGTTTTAAGTTTGTATGCCTTAATGGTGCATTTGGTTGGGATAGAGGATAAGAAATAACTATTGGAAAATGGTCACTACCATAAGTAGAGGTTAGAGTACGCCAATTTATTGAAGAGGCTAAGTTTGGAGAACAGATAGAAAGGTCGATTGCGCTTTGGTTCTGATTGGGATCTGAACGGCGTGTGGCAGCTCCAGAGTTCAAGATGCATAAATTATGTAAGTCTATTATATCTAGTAACTCATCACCATAACAATTAGATGTTGAACAACCCCAAGATTGGTGATGGCAATTAAAGTCCCCCAATATTAAAAATGGCTTTGGAAGAGAAGAAAAGAGATTATTCATCTCCTGAAGAACCGTAGAAGAGGGGTGAGGAATGTAAATAGAAACAAGACAAGTATGGTGCACTTTAATAGCAACAATTGAAATTTCCTCACTATGAGGAGGTAAGGAAATTATAGAGAAAGGGATAGAATTCTTGATAAGTATAGCAACCCCACCATACCCATCAGATCTATCCTCTCTAATGGTTAAATAACCATTAATTTTAAAAATATGATTGGATTTGAGCCAAGTCTCTGCTAAGGCAAAGGCAAAAGGCTCATATTTGTTTAAAATATAAATAACGTCACTCTTTTTGTTCACCAGACTGCGGCAGTTCCATTGGATTATTTTGGATGTGTAATCCATTTTGAATGGATTGAGATACATTGAAAGAAGTGGCAACGTTGGACGGTGAAATGTTGAACTGAGAGAGAAGATTGTGTAATGCAGAAAGAAAATCGTTTATGGAAAAACTTGTGTCTTTATTTGTCACAACCATTTGATGGCTGGGGAATGACAAAATCTTTAATAATGGCATTGTGAGCCTCTTTATTATATCCTTGTACAGATTTAGGAGGGGAGCGTGGTTTGAGAAAGACAGTCTTTTTATAGCTACTCGTAGTAGGCATTCTATTCGGTAAAGAGATTGATGGAATATCTGCAAAATTTTTGGAGGGAGAAGATAAAAGTGTATCAGCATATGATTTAGTTACTGGGGGATATAATTTTGTGGCTTCAGCATAAGATACTGAACTTTGTGCCATGTATGTTTTAATTGATTTTTGCCTTAAAAATTCTGGGCAAGACTTATTAGTAGCATAGTGAAAACCAGAGCAATGGCAGCAAGATGCACTTTCAGGTTCTCTTTGACAACTGTCTCCAGTGTGGTCTTGACCACATTTAAAACAGCGACGTTTGGACCTGCACTGAATTTTAGTATGACCAAAACGACAGCAATTGAAGCACTGAACGGTAGGGAAAATATATAAATCTACAGGTAATGCATTGTAGCAAATAAAAATTCTTTTAGGTAAAACCTGTCCATCAAATGTAACAACTATGGATTGGGAAGGTTTCCAAGTAGTTTTACCATCAACATTCGTTTTAAAATTGAGCTGTCTGACTTTTAAAATTGGACCACAACCAATAGGCACAGTTATATTATCAATAACTTCCTCTGGAGACCATTCCGCAGGAACACCACGTACTAAACCCATTCTAGTAACATTAAAAGTAGGTATAAAAGCTTTATAATTATGTGTTTCGAGACTATTGTTTGTAATAAAGGAATTTGCGTCCAGGAAATTCGAAAAAGATAAAGATATTTTATTGCGCCCGATTTTTTTGACGCTACCGTTTATTATATTTTTGAAAGCGTTGCGCTTTAAAAACTTGCCAAATGTGATTGGGTGCAATGTGGTTCCATCATCAGGTGTAATATTTTTTTTTTGAATATGAATAACGAATGGCTAGTTGTCAGTTTTTTCATAACTTTTTCTGCCAATCTGAGTGGAAACTAAGGACGGAGCAGGAATATCAGGCATTTTTTTAGTGAGAACAACGTTGGAAACAAGTGTTTCGGAGCAGTTAGGCTCCAATGTAGAAGCTAATGAAGAGTCCGTGCAACCACAACCCGAAGACTCGGAACCGTGGTTTTTACGGGTACGGCGACGCTTATTGCAGTGTTTGCAAACATGCACACGGCTTCTTTTTAAATGACGAGCTGAAGATGACCCATCGGTATCCATGCCCGACTCATTGGATAGTATGGTAACAAAATTGCCTGCCGGGGGCACAAAGGCCCCCGGGTCAGGCGGTTCGTTCATTTCCCGCTAAATTAAAATAAAAAAAACTTACCACTACCGAAGAAAATACACAAAACTAATATTAAAACTATATATAAAATAGAAAAGAACACTAAAACTACGACTACTGATCCTATATTACAAGTTTTTTCAATTTAAACAATTTTCTCAAAAAAGGACGCGTCCGCCAAGTTCGAAGTTTCCCGCGCTTTCCAGGGTTTACCATTAAGAAGTGTTATTTTGAATAGCCCGCTATTTCGGTAGATGTCACTTTTGAAGCTGTCATTTTTTGACATTTGACAAGTAGAAACGACGCCATCAACGAATATAACTACTCTCTACCGAGAGCTACCGAGAGTACGCCATTAATAAAAATGGAACGATACACGCTTCAAAAACGCATTGAAATTATTAATATTCACTACAAAAATGGTGAAAATTTGGCAGAGACGGTTCGTAAAAATTCGAACATTTTAGGGTCGTCGTGAAGCACCTTGTCGGACCGCAATACAGAAATTGGTGAAAAAATTCGAGCTGCTGGGACAACATAATGATGTGAAGAATAAAACCCGTGCACGTCGCTCAAGAACAACCGAGAATATTGCTGCTGTAGCCGAAAGTGTTGAAGAGAACCCAGGTTTGTCCATTCCTCGTCGTTCTTTGTAATTAGGCATTTCATAAACGCCACTACACCGTATTTTGCATAAAGATTTGGGTCTTTAAGGCTTATAAAGTTAAGTTAACACAAGAACTCAATCCGGCCGATCATCAACAACGGCGTGTCTTTGCTGATTGGGTCGTTGAAATGCATGAAAATGAAATTTGAAATAAAAATACAAGATGATTTTTCGATGGACTTCCGGATGGATCTTGAGTGGTGAGGCCCATTTCCACCTCGGTGGCTTCATCAGCAAGCAAAATTGTCGCATCTGAGGCTCGGAAAACCCAAGAGTCATTGGACCTTACTTTTTTGAAAATGAGGCTGCAGCAACAATTACGGTGAATGGATTGCGCTATCGAGAGATGATTAATGTTTTTTATGGCCGCAATTGGATGGTATTGATCTGGACAACGTTTACTTTCAACAAGACGGCGCTACATGCCAAGCAACGAAACCATTGATCTTTTACGGGAAAAGTTTCCGGACAGTGTTATCTCTCGAAGAGATGATCACAATTGGCCACCGAGATCTTGTGATTTAACACCTTGCGACTTCTTTCTTTGAGGCCACGTGAAAGAGAAGGTCTACGCCAACAGCCCAGCGTCGATTCAAGACCTCAAAGATAGAATTCGTGAGGCTATCGAGGACATAGGGCAGCCACTTTGCGATTTGGTTATGGAAAATTTCATGAAAAGGATATGGTCCTGTAAGCGTGGTCGTGGTGGTCATTTGCCTGTAGGTTATTTTCCACTATTAACGGCATACCTTCCTCTTTTTATTGAAATAAACATCCGATCATTTATATTAAAAAATTGCATTTTTCTTTTAATATCAAAATGACACCTCTTAATGGAAAACCCTGTACACAACAACAAATTTTCAGTGTCGAAGTTACAGTAATTTTAAAATTTCCGTTTTCTTACTTCGTCGAATCGATAAGCGTATAGCTAAGTATTATTTTCGAGTAAAACCCATCACCCATCTTCTTAAAGGAATTTTTCTTGACCATTTCCACGAACTCGTCGCTCACACGCAATGAGATAGAAACACGAACTAACAACAGTATGTTGTTATGTTTGTTTGTTGATTTCATTTTTACGTTTTTATTTAATGCCGGCTTATTATTTGTAGGTTGGCGATTTCAGGATTATATACGTCCAGATTTCCTCACGATTTATTCTTTTACCGATGTCAGTAATGTCCAAGACAAACAGAAAGTACATATGAATTAAATAAGTCACATTGATACTTGCCCAGATTTGAACGCACAACCTTTTTATATTTTACAAGGGTTTATTTAACTTGCCTTGTTAGTTAGTATGTATTGGTCAAATCTTGCAAGCTGAATTAAAACAAGTGGTTTTAATTCTCCTATCCTACGAGGCTGAAATTGTTCTCGATGTTGTTTGGCACGGAGCACTTTGCGATTACAAAAACAGTCAAGTGACAATACCAGAGAAAGTACCCTTACACATCTGTAACATAAATATACCTATCAAATGTTACACTTATATACTAAAAGGATATAAGTGTAACATTTGGTAATTCAGCACGTACTTTGCAATTTATACCAAATTACATTAGCATAAATAATATGAACATGTATGATATTGCTTAGGTACAGATGTCAGTTAGTATTACTTATATTACGATAAGCTAGGTTTAATTATTTTATTGCATTCACACCTGTTCTCAAGAAATCTAGTTTGACATATCAGCATTCATAATCGTTATCAGTTTACTTGGACCCACTTACTATGTCAATTAATGGTCCTAATATTTTATATGGTTTACAGTTTAATGTATAATCATTTTAATTGTAAATGTCCGAATTACACTAAACAGATACAGGTCAATACTTTCTAACAATGTATTTTAAAGAATAAATACATCAGAGAGAAGTTTTTAATCAAATCGGAGTATTTTGTCCTAGCAAAATTTTAAATATTTTTTCAATTGATAGAACTACGTTTAGGTTGTTATGCTTGTGTTTTTAATAGATATCTTCATAGAAAATGGCTTGCAATAGATGAAGAGATAAACGTGGAAACCAAAAATATAAATTTAAGGAACGGAAATAAGTCAGAAAGAAAAAAATATTATTATTAAAAATTATATTATTTACAAAATCATGGTCAAAGATAATGGTAACTTTGAAGTCCTGCAATTAGATTACAAAAAATTCTAATCGATTATTGCACCTTGTTTTCAAACAGATAGGTAATTTTATCTTTTATAAACAAAATGCAATACGTTTATGCTTTCTCCAATAAATTAGCATGAAAAAGTCAGAAAGTAAGAAACGGAAATAAGTAAAATCGGCAAAAAAATATTAGCTCTAAACGCCGTTAGAAAATTTCGTAAATTAACTGATCTGAAGACAGCCCGTTTAGTACACTTTAGTCATTTTCATAGAGTGATGTCGTACGATATTCTGTTGTGGGGAAATGCCGCCGATATTCAGGCAATTTTGTTTTACAAAAAGGAGCAATTCGTTCAATTTATAAATTAAGTCCCAGACACTCCCTCAGAGACAAATTTAAAGACATTAATACAACTACTGTGCCTTCTCAGTATTATTATGAAAATCTTTTGCATGAACATAAAATCTGTTTGAAAAATACATTTTTTTTTTTTGCATGGCATCTCGCAGGTCAACCTATGAGGTTGTCGTCTGCTTAAACGGACTTGCCTGTGGTTGCCCTAATAAAATAAGGCCTCCAGCCAGGACTTAAACTTAAATACTAACTAAAACTAAGCGACAACGCTAAGGGCACCCCCTGTGGGGTACGGACCTCGGCTTAGGGCGTCGCTGGAAGAGGGCAGCAAGGGACTAGCTGGATCAGGATTGATATTAATTAGGGACGAATTTAAAGCTACAGGCTCAGCGGCGCGGGCTGGCTCGAGCAAGGGTCGGGAGGGGCGTGTATTTGGGCGTCGCGGCGGGCCTCGGCGGCGAGGACGGTAGGATTCAAAAATACAGTGATATTCATAATATAAATACTAGGAACAAACACAAATTTGTTGTCCCTACTAAGTACCAGGCTCAAGAAAATTGGTGGCCAATGCAAAAATGACAATGTTTACGTTTTTATAATAAACTTCCTAGCCACATTCAAGAACTAAGCCTTAGTAAATACAAATCTTTTATACGGAAACTACCAGAAACTTACTATACTGTCAAAGACTATATTGAGGACAAGAAAGCTTGGGATTGAGCTGCTCCAACAAATTTACACAGATAATGTTGATGTATAATATTATTTTTGACAACTATTTTACTCTTTTTTTTTCTATGCCTGTACCTTTTGACATAAGCAATGACATGAGTATTTATTGGATAAAGTAATATATTATTTTATGTTATTTTAATTTTGTGAAGACTGTGTGCGGCATTGCATTTTTTTCAGTTACTTTTAACCATGGTAAATGTACTTTCTTTGGTTCGCCAAATCGTTGAGCTCCTTAGTTCTGAGTTTAGCTGCATGATTACTGACAAATACGTGCACTGACTGGACAGGTCCACTCACGGTCCACTCGATCTGTGTGGTTCTTTCCTCAAAAGACCATTTCAGACACCAATCTACATGGTCTTTACATGATCTGACCAAGTTTATGTCTGGACTTTAAAAGAGACTGTGACCTCTGAGTTTGTTTCTACCTATCTTCTCAGAGTAGTCAGAGTAGTCAGATAGGAAACGCCGATCTCATCTAGCTTTTAAAATATGATTTAAGTGTAAAAGTTTTTGAACAAACCTACCTACAGAAATAAAATCCTTTATCAATTATCAGAGTCACTATAATAAGACACTTGTAGGTTTTTTCGTTTCCTGTTACACTTGCAATAATATGAAAAATTATCTATTTCTATTTGAGACCAGACTGGTCCTGAAATCCAAAAATAAATATTACAGGAAAAACTGTCGAGGAGGAATAAGTCTGAAAAAACAAGGCTATTTTAAGAAAGCAGAGGGAAGTAATGATCACGAGTACAGTCTAATTATAAGAAAAAGTATTTTAGTACGAATAAAAGAAATCTATTTTCGTATTGTTACAAAAGCGAGTTTTGCAAGTCCGTCTGACTTTTAGGTTACTTTGGTAACAAAAGGGGTGAGCTTGTCACCAATCAAGAGATCAAATAAATTCGGCTATAAATAAACTTTTTATTCAATGTCAAGGCCGTATATTTTCTTGTAGTCTGGCGTACGAATTAAATAATTAGAGACTTTATGCTTAAAATTAGGATTAGGAACTAAATTAAATGACTAACTAAGTAACCATACCAATAAATACAAAAACAAGAGGACGAATAGACGTCGAAATACACGTCCGCATCGCTGTCATTCGGAAACGTGCCCAGAAGTCATTGCAATTCAACGTGAAAATGCTGCCGCTTGGCCACGTTGAATGGCAATGGTAATCCTTTGGCCAAAGAACGAGGCCAGCCCTCTGGTCACGTGAAGTGTTGACCAGTCGGCGAGAAATTTCCTCAAACTCAAGCAGTCGAGCCCCATGACCCGAGCGTTTCGACGCCAAACGGCTCAAAACTGTAGTAACCCATATGGTAGTTGACAGTGTTTGCGTCGCTTGAGGGTCTGCTTGTGGAGCAGCCGCAACTGCGGCGCCACCACATCACGCCTGGCTTGGAACATGAGTTGGCACAAGGGTGTCGACACAGGTCGCCAAAACCCATCCTTCAAGGTAACAACGTTATGCCGTCTGATCTCTTCCCATCGTCACGTACCGGGTAAAACGGGGTGAATAGGGATGCAGGGGTAAATCGAAACGAAACTTTAAAAAGGATTTTAACATTGAAATAATATAGTTTGTTGCCAACAGGGGCACTCAATCGTTAATTATAATACATTCAATACATAATTTTCGAGACATTTTTGGCAACAGACATAAGTATTTCAATGTTAACGTCCCTTTTAAAGTTTCGTTTCGATTCACCCCTGCATCCCTATTCACCCCGTTTTACGGTACTTAGCTGTTTGGTATAGCATAATTTTGGGAATCAAAGATATTACGTCACTGTCATCAATGGAAACACTAGTCATTTTGCATTGATGATAGTGAGAGTAAGAACCATTGATAAACATCACAATGACCAACCTCATTATTCACAAATACCCACGCCCACCAAATGCCATAGGGCCAATTTCAAGATCGGACTGATACTTATTCCATATTATGCAGTATTCAGTACCTTCATGTAGAATTGTTTTTAGAAAAGAGTGTAAAAATTATGTCTCATAGAACTCCTGGGTCGTCTTTGCCGACGTACATACCTACCTACTTAATCTTGCGCACGCGTGACGTTGGGAAAATGTAAAGTGTTAAACTGTTACACTTAATAACTCGGTTGAGATGTCAAGTACCTAGATTGAAACTAGACGTTCTCAATGGTACACGATCACACGTGCCACCTCGTTTTAGTCCAAAACTATAAGTACATCTTTTCACAAAATAAAATAGGTCATTAAACGTAATTCTTATGTTTTAGTTAACTCATATCGTTCCTAGATATGGTGCAGTTGAATGTGTGATATTATTCAATTACAACAGGTACAAGGCTGAGACAAGAACTGTAGTTGTCGCACACAATTACAGTTATTTGTAACACATTGTAAAAATAGAAGAGAATTAAAAAAACTTCTATTCCTATAATGAACCAATATACCATTGAGAACTATTTAAAGAATGAAAATACAAGATTTGGTCCAATATTTCGCAGAATTGTGTTTATTTAGTAAATGAGCAAAAAATTACTGAGAAGACAGCTCCCAGACAAAACAAGCACGTCTTGAAAGCAAAATTTAAATAGATCCTGTGATCACTACAATTTAATAAACGCTGTAAGGTTTATGATCCTCCAATAATAAAATTTCGGCATACTATTAAATTATATTTAGAAAAATAACCGGAGTTGATTTCGCGTGGAGAGGGTTCCGTACGAGGATGTTCGCCACCAAAAACATTTCATGTAAAGAAGGTTGCCAAGACTTAAATAATATTTCATTGTTAAAATGTTATCGGATTTAATGAATAGCCAAGCCCCTAATTCTACAAGGCTTAACTCTACAAACCTTACATCTTGTTCAAAATGTACGTCTTAGACGTTTCGCGGCCGTCGCACAGACACTCCTATGGGCTCATGGTAAGAAATTAAGTCACTGGTCTTTAATGTTGTATCATGCAACAGTTAAATTGAACGGTCAAGCCATACATTTTAACTAAGATGTAAGGTTATTAGAGTTAGGTCTTGTAGAGTTAGGGGATTAAACGTGATAACTTTTGAATAGTGAGAAGTCTTGACGACATACTTTACATGAAATGTTTTTGGTAGGATTTCATTTCTTTTTGTAGGGTGCTCAATTTATTTTTATTTTAGCAGTGATATTGTACAGATATTACACAGACATGTTAAAATCGTAACCTTTACTCCTAGTATAGTACACGAGTCGGCAGGTTTACTACCAGTCACTGAAGATTTCAACTATCCACCTTCTGGCTCTATCATCAGACCCTCGACAGCAAGTGCAATACATTGGAGTCATCGAAACAAATCATATGACACCAAACTCTAGGGGTTTACTTGTAGCCACTGACGAGAGATACTACCAACTTCCTGGCTCCATCATCAGACCCTCGACACCAAGTTTAATATGTTGGAGTTATCAAAACAAATCTTATAAGCCCAAACTCGAGAGCCCCTAAAGAGTTCCACTATTCACCTCCTGGCTCCATTATCAGATCAATTCCAAGATACCAAATTATAGTTTTGTTATCCAAACTACATAAACATACAAAGTTTCATTTCTACACACGAGTGATCCTATAAGGGTTCCGTTTTTCATTAGGAAGTCCGGAACTCTAAAAGTCATTATTTTTATGCGTAGCTTATTTTAGCAACAAGTTTTAAGCAAAAAGGCAAAATTAAACAAGGGCCATGTTTTTATGAGAATAGAAAAGTCATGCCATTTCTTCGTAAAGAAAACACAAAAAGTGACACATAAATGGCTTTCACACAGTTTTTAAAGTTATTGTCCAGTTCGACCTTAATTGTTCGTTGTCGGTAGCATTGAATTATTTGACACCAAAAAGTCCTTAATAGCACATAATGTGTACAATAAACCGAAATAATAATTATTATATACTATTAATTGAATTCTAATGAAGTATTCTGAACGGCTTTGACGATCACTATTATATTGGATATCTAACTGAAATCCGGTATTGCCTTTCATAGCATATATATGGTTCCGCTTTGCGCTGAACCTGTTATTCCTGTTTTAGGTTTAGACAGCTCTTTATTAAAGCTAAGCTTTCCGGCCAGCTTAAATCCGTATCGACTTGTAAATTATGTTCAAGTTCTACCAGAACTAAATGCTTCATGGATTTATGTAGGCACACAGTTTTTGTTTTGGGATTTTTAAACTTTTTTGTTATTTATAAATACCTGGCCAAATCTGGATGTAAATCTATGTCCGCCTAACTCTTTGGGGATTACTGGCGTTTTATATTGTGCTATTCTGAAATATGAATCTTTTAATTGTATTTATTTGAAAGCTAACAACAAAAAAGTAAACTGGATGACAAGTATCGGTAGTAAATCTAAATAAATAAATAATTATTATCATTTTTAATTAAAAATAAATTTCAGTGTTTCCATATTTGTTTTACCGTACACAAACGTAGGTACATGAGGTCAGTCAAATTATGATAATTGTTTAAACCTATTATTAATAAGCTAGGCCTGATACCGGCACACTTTATAAGTTCCTATGATATTTTATTAATAATTTACATAAACAACACGTTTTGGTCGAATATGGTGTGTCTTATAGTATATCATTAATTACTATTTTGCGAATAAGTTCATTGTAAGGCGTCATTTAAGTGATTTTCGTAATTAAACATCAAATTTTTTGCGTATGTTTTAACATCAAATGTTATGTTTGTTTATGTAATATTTCTGTTTTTGCTGAAGGTTTGACTAATTATGTTGAATCAGCATCATAAATGTTACATCCTTTTTTTCGTAACCCTAACTAACACATTTTATTTGAATTTTGTAACAAACATGAAACATACTTCGCCACATATAAAACAGTAGATAGATGTTAAATGAAAAATCTATTTTTAAAGTTAACATAAGCTGCGGTAATTGACACTATCTATACTTGTAACATATAATTAAGTGTTGTCATGGTGATATGAAAAGATAACGAGTCAGCTGACCGATTGAGTTCATTTAATAGTGTCATTGAGAACGCCCTGCCCTCCTTTGCTTGTGTACAAGCATCGAGTAGGCAATTTTCATGTATGGACAAATACATTTTAGTCAACCTATATTAACTAAGTCTGTAATCCGCTTGCTACGTTTTGATCCTTTTGATTGTCACATGCAACATAATTAGTCCGTCTGGATGATTAATGATGATAACCTTCTACTTCTTTAAATATAAATTTAATTGAATGATGTCGGGGCGATCATCAATTGGCCGCAATAAATACGTTTAGAAAAAACTTAATCTTACAGTCTCTGATAGATGAAGTGGATTAGCATGCAATGAGTATAAGTGAAAAAAATACCATATACCTACAAAATAAACGTAAACGAAAAGCTAAAAGATTTGAGTTGTTGCAGTTATTTCAGCTGAAGTTTGTAAGAAGAGCAGACCGATAAGTTGTGATTGATGAACGGAAATAGACCCACTAAATGAAACTTAACACCATCATCGTTGAAGAAGTCATGTAAGTATTGTAAAGTTTTTTTTTAACACACGTCACTGCTAGAAGCACCACCCTGCACTCAATAACTCCAGTAGCGGATGTTGGAGAAAAATCAACTGAAGTGAGCGTGGGCTGGACACGTCGCACGAATGCACCCGGAGAGCTGGGCAGAGACCGTCACGAACGCCTGACATTGCTGTCGAGGTACACCACGGAGAAGGTGGTGTGAATATCCCACAAGACAGGGAGGTTTGGAAGGAAAAGGGGAGGGCTTTGTCCATCAGAGGGACACAATACAGGCTATCAAAACAAAAAGTTGTTAACGATATTTTATATTTTATTCAAAGTGTCAAGATTGTGTGTATCGTCAATAGTGTATGAACATAACGTGTGTTTAGAATTAAAAAATACAACTAACTGAACTACCAAGTGTTCAAAGTACCGTTAGACTCAAAGGTTTAAGACTAACCACTTTTTTTTCATTAAATTAAATCGTTCCTTCTTCTTCTTTTAAACAAATAAATTAAGCATGCTTTATACAATGCCTACACAAAGGAATTCATTTAAATAAATAAAACAGAGTAGGGTTAGTTACACCATTTGTAACTCAAGCACGGCTGGACCGATTTTTATGATCATTGATTTGTTGGATTTGTCTCCACCATGAATATCAGGATAACTAATAAAACATAGGAAAAATACACGTTTTTTTATGAGTATAAAATTCGAATGCGGTACAAGTTCGCAAAACTAGTAATTAAATAAATAAGTTATCTTGTTACCATTTGATAAAACCGCGCCTGGTAAATTGGTTGTTCATGAAAAAATGCATGCCTTTACCATTCAAGTTGACTAGGTAACTTTTTTACTAAGACAAAAACGTCTGCGTCTAGCACAAGAGAAGAAGGAAAAATATAACCCTATCCGGCTTACATAAGTCCTTTTCAAAACGGTTGGATATTCTATATTAAGTTAGTTCCACGTTTCAGATATCAAATAATAACTTTTGAAGTATCCTACAAGCTTAAACTTAGAAGCCTTACCAAGCCTTGTACAAGCGGTCTTACAATGGCCGCTACACCGACCAGTCATCTATAGATATATCCATTGAATGATATCAGGAATCGATTCCGGAGAACCTATTGTGAAATGCAAGCATGCTGGTCTCTGTACACGGTACACGATTAGTGTAGGTAGGCACTATTTATCTTGTATAGTTAGTGCAATCGTAAGTAAATGGAATAAAGTTGTGAGGTTTAATATGATTTTCAGCCTGCAATTGTCTCATTGCAGGGCAAAGGTAAATTGCAATTCAAACTGCGATTGCTGACTATGTGTGCTTTTACCTGTTTTCAAATTATTCCTGTTTTGAAATGAGTTTTTGAATCCTTCTTCTGCGTAATCGTCTTGGACTTAGAATAAGGAAATAGAATTTTGTCACTTACTCGTACTGTCGTACCACATAAAGGACCTTCTTTATTCTCCTATCCTATCCACTCTTATTATAAACCCAAATCTAAATTTTTGTTCTGGTTCGACTAATATGCAACTAATTAACCCAAACCTGTGTTACAGCTTTTTAAACTCAGATGTGTAATAGTGTTTGCATCACTTGGACCATAAAATGTGATTGTAAATCACCATTAGTCTTTTGAATTATATTAAACCGGCAAAATCAAATCAACTGACCGCCAATAAACTGACAACGATACAAAATGTATTACTCTTACACAATTTGGAAATTAATACCAGACTACATTTATTGAAACAAGATTGTTTGTAGCTATTATTTACTCCTAAGAAAACATTATATCCTTTTTCATTTTGAAAGCTACAGCTAGTGTTTCATATTAAGTTACCAATTCTTTGTTTTCGGTCTGTGTGTATAATGATCAATTATAATTACGTAATACAACAATGATGAAATATTTGTTCAATATTGCTAATAACATTTCACTGCGAATAATCAAACCGGACTAGAAGTAACTGCCCACTATACTAACTTGAAAGGGCTGTTACGAAATGCGAATTCTGGGCTATTAAACTAAAATATTTTGGCACTAGAATTTAAATAATGCAGGTTTTTAATTTTTCGTCACTTCATTCACACACAAAACACACACCAACAAAGTAAGTACGCAGTTATTTGGATTATTCGAAACATTATTTGGGACTAACCCTTTTTTGCTATCCGTATACTATGTTGGAGGCAACGAATGACCTAGGCCCAGGCTATGGGTAGGGTTAGACGGATTTGGCCGGCCATGTGTCTAAGAGGTATATAAGGCACACTTAAAGGGCCCTTAGTCACATTCGCTCCTACATCCTCCTTCTTCACTTACGGAACACCCCCATCCCTTCAAAATGTACAAGCTGGTAAGATTTGTATTTTTTTCTCAAATCACATTCACATCATCCCTATTCGTAGGTACACAATGATGATTTTCCATTGATCTATTTTTAAACAAGTAAGTTAAAAAAATAACAAAGAACCTAAATTTAAAAAAAAAAAACATCTCGTCACTCAGCCTAATCATGAAGAGTCCTTTGTTCAGACTTTAAGCTTACTCGTAGGCATAGCGATCGTTAACTTATTTTTTTATTGCATACATGGATACCTCTAAATTCAAGTAAACGTTTGGGCAATTGCAACAGTTACATGAGCAAGCGTGAAATATTTTGACGTATTAAATTTAAATAGGGACCTATAAGGTCGATACAAAAATTGAATAACGAACCAATTTTCTTATCACAAGGTCGTACCTACGTCCCTCAATTATTGTCCTGCAAAGGTACAAATGTCCATGAATCACAATCTACCTATATTTATATTTTCTGCCATTTTTTGTTAAGTGACATTCTCTGCAGCGGCAACAACCCGCCGAGGTCGTTCCAGTTGCCACCCGGTACTCGAACAACCACACTTTTTACTTATACAATCGTTAATCAGTGCAAATAGCTCAACCCAATACAATAATAATAAGTCGATGTTCTTTATACTGCGACCGTGACAAGATTTATTTGTACCATAAACTTGGCTGGCTTAAATTATTACTAAGTAAAAATAAGCAAGTCGAATATAATACCTATCCATACTAGTATTAGAAAGAGGAAAGATTTGATTGTTTGTTTGTATTGAATAGGCTCCGAAACAACTGGACCGATTAAAAAATTGTTGTACCATTAGAAGTCGAAATTATGTCTGATGAACATAGGCATTTTTTTTTTTCGAAATTCACGAGGACGAAGTCGCGGGCTAAGTGCTAGTTCTAAATAACATTAAGCCATTTATTTCACTTTTTATTAACTCGGTGTCCAGTGGAAAACGTTTATTGTGGGCGGAATATGTTATTAAATAAATATAATTTAGTCATGATTACCTACTCCTTTAATTATTATGTGAACTCGATTTATTAGGATACTTCTTTTAAATCAGATGTATACTGATTAAAGATAATCGAATAGACATCATTATAATCGGATGATAATAATGGGGTTGTGGTACAAACTGATGTTTTCTAAAATTAATCGATTTAGTATTTTTATTTTCATTATTTTAACCTCTAAAAGTCAAAAGTGTGAAGAATGATGTACTTGTGTACCTTAATTTGAAGGTTATTTGTTTTTCGTGGTATTACAAACGCATATTAGCAAAAAACTAGTTCCCGTAAATTAACCTGATTATGGCTACTGTTTAGGGCCGCAGACCATGTCGACTTCCCGGTCGTGAGATACAAGTTACTTAGCAATTATGTTTTTAACTAATCATGGTTTTAACCGAAGAGAGTTAACGGATTTTTAATATAAATTTTAATTTTGTTACTTCAGTTATAATCACTATGTGTGTATATAATACGGATTAAAATATGTTTCGTAGGAACTAACAATACACTAAATTGTATTTACCAAATTCAATACGCATTCAAAACGCACGAACTATTAAGTACTATGCAGTTCGATTTTCCTTGAAAAAAATACTTCTCAAATAATTTGCACCACGGCTTAACAATTAAACGAAATGATGTCCTGCCGTTAGTAATATAAGCACTAACTACCTACTAATAATATTGCTAGCTAAATTGATGTCAAGAACTAATCGTCAATGGTAACGTAATTATAAGGACCGGTCTAGAAATTACTCGTGGTCTAGATAAGCCATCAATATGTCCTCCTACTCACGCCCTTTGCTTGTAAACTTTAACTGATGTATGTCATTTGAATCGTACTTCAAGGCATTTCGTTAAAGTACGATTCAAATGACGTACATTTGAAATTTTGCAGTTTGAAATGTTATGTTCGCAGAGAATAATCGAATAAATTGCAAAAGCTTATGTAAATTGCTTATCATATGATAGGTTTGTAGTAAAACTATTTATATGCTGGCCATATCGTGATTTATGTGTAATACAAGTGCAATTGTACCTTCCTTATCTCATGAATTTAGTTAAAACAAGAAACATACTTCCTAAATTTAAGTAATTTTTTCACTTATTTCTATTTTTATTTTTTGAAAGTCGCCCTTGTTTTATTTTTATTTTTTTGTAGGAAATGTTTTTTTTTGTGGTACCTACCAAACACCATTTTCTATGCAAACAACTATGACAGAAAGTTTTATAACATACACCTAGTGAACTAAATACGTATTATTGAAGCTAACTCAAAAACTGCCGCAAGCTTCCTCTCAAGGTTCATATACAAAGTTATGCCCGAATATTTATATAAAATATACAGGGTAACGGGGTAACCGGTTGTGCGTCGATGTCCCTTCCACCCCGTACAATACTTAATGAACTTATACGTAATTATTAACACAAGGCGTGATGCGTCTTTGTCGAGTTAATTATCTTGTAATTAACTCGACAAAGACGCATCACGCCTTGTTTCCCCGAAGGGTTAGGCAGAGGTGTACGTATAGGACACCCACATTTCGCCAGTTATGTTCAAAGCCCATGTAATAGGGGCGAGACTGAGAAATTCTAGATAGAAAAACCCAATAACACATTGCCCGACATGGGAATCGAACCCTGGATCTCATGATCAGCAGTTGCGATTGCGACCACTAGACCAACGAGGCAGTCAACATCAAACTCGACAAAGAGTGACTATTCTTTTGGTTATTTTAATGTGATGTTACAACAATTGTAATGAAATGTTTTGACTTATAAGTCGATTCGCGCGAATTTACTTACACATTTTATATTTTATGCTATAAAGCTAAGAAAAATTACACTAGAAACAAGATTCTGCCATTATTATTGTGTTATTTTTTATCTTTATGCACAAATTACAAAATGTGCCAATTGCCTAAACTTATTACTGCAGTTGTCGATTCGCCCACAAATAAATTGAATTCATGCGGGTCGCCTACAGAAAAATGTATTTAAAAGTGTCGATTCGGATGAATCTACTAATCATCCAACTTTCTATGAGATTTTTTTGATTGCGTATGAAATCACCACATAGCATCCAACATCCTCAGTGGACCATCGTAATTTGTCTTCTAAAATCAAACTAAACCATAACACTTCTATTTTCAAACCAGGTTGTAAGATGTATAACAATAATTTATAACAAAACAAAGGTGGTTGTACTCGTATAAGAGAGTGATTGTTTTGAGCAAGCATATGTGAGGCGCGTCAGTGATCTTCACAACACATCCGACAAAAGACGATCATCGTGCTTAATGTACTTATAGAAAGGCTCTTAAAATAGAAGTTGTTAAAGAGTAAAGAAGCCTTTCTATAAGGCTTCTTTACTCTTTAACAACTTCTGAAAGGAAATCAACTATCTATTCCAATATTATTGGTCTATAGTATTTTTTGGTTCTATTCCAATTGTTTCATCGCTGAGGAGGAAACGTAATCTATTTTAAGAGGCTACAATGCTCTTTTCAATTTTGATTTTAATAAAGCGTATTATGGCAAAACAAATAAAAAAATAATAGAACGCTAACTAAACCAGTGTCGTACGGTAACTGAGAAATAATTAAGTTTTAAATTAAGCCTTTTTAAATGCAGAAGCTAAATCTGGAGAACGAACTAAAACCGAGAGAAGTACCTATAGAAAAAAACGCACCGAAAATAAAATCAACAAAAAACAACACAAAAAGCACATACAGCACCTGTATTGAGAAGTAACCTTAACTTTTGCAATTCGTACTTTATGGTTATTTTTCAACACAAACCTCAAGATACAAGCATACTTTACTACACAATAACAGTTTACTAATACATTATAGGTATAGATATTTCACACTACGTTAGTGTTACTTTTTGTTAAATAAACTTTATGATACAATTATGTACCTAGCATCTTCAATTTTAGGAAATATGAATCAGCAGGCTAATTGCGTAACACATTTTCGTAAGCGATTACGTCTATTCTGTTTGCTTTTGACAGTTCAACAAAATTCATTGCGTTATTTACATTGTTAAGCAGATTTTTTTTTCGAACTTATGAAGCAATGTATTAGCAATCTGTTTCAAACGGCAGTAGGGTATAGGTTTTCAACATACTCATTGTAGGTACCTATTTAGGAAGAAGAAACTGTGTGTTAGTTAATACTAGTATTAAAATGTATTGTTCAATAAGATTTTATTCTATTTTGTAATTTAATCATTCTTATTCTTTATACAATTATTTTCAGGTTGTCCTCTCTGCCCTGCTGGCCGTCGTCGCCGCCGCCCCCGGCTACCTCGGCGGCTACGCTGCCCCTTACGCCGCGGCCCCCATTGCCGCCGGTTGGGGACATGGCATTGTCAGCGCCCCCATTTACAGCGCCCCCACCATAGTTAAGACCGCCGTACCTGTCGCTACTTCTTACGCTAACACTGTTAAGGTATGATCATTCAAATTAATAATTTATTGTTGCTCATCCGTGTATCATCCGTGTGTAGGTGCCATTTCTATCCATATTAAGATGATCTAGGTTAATTATTTGAGGTAAGACGTTACAGCTGTGATTTCCATCCTATAATAAACCCTATACTTAATAAAAAAAATATATCATCTAGAAAACGTAAAGAAAGAAAATGAGGCATTTTACACATAACTTATCGAAAAGTTTTTTCAATGCGTTGATGTCTTTTCAAGTCGTGCGAAAAAAAAAACTTTTTTTTTTTTCAAATTGAATTGACTTGTTTTTAAAACCACTTATAGATTTTACTTTAATTTAATTTTACCATCTGTTTTGCTAATATTTGGAATTATTTAAATTTAATCATCTGTTTTGCTAATATTTGGAAAACGCAGTGAGCCACTTGTTATTCATTTACTTTATTAAAGATCTCGTTTCGTTCCGTTTTTCCTTAACAAATAAAAAGGTCAACTTAAATTTATTTTTAAAATAAATGTTCACATTTCTTTTCTGCGATATCTCCTTGAACGCCTTCTTCAAAACTTATTCTAACTTTTATAAATATCATAACTCAAATCATATCCTTTCAGCTCGCATCTCCTACGCTAGTGGCAGCCCACGCTCCCGTCTACGCTGCGCACGCGCCGATCGTTGCCGCCCCGGCCTACGCCCACGGCTGGTGAACACCCAACTAACAGGCCACTCCACCCAGGCCGTACAACGACGGCCACTCCACACAGGCCTATTCACGGATAGTGCAACAGTCACCATCTACTCTATGTATTTATTATTAATAGTTGTAAGACCATTCGGAATGTAAGATTGGAGCAAAAATCTAGCTCTAACACGAGTTGGAATGTTGTGCCATGTTTGGAATCGTAAATAAATGCAGTCAATTCAAATTTACTTTTTATTAATGTTTTAAGATACATAAATGAACACGCTTTGCAGTTTTCATTTATGGAAAGTTAATACCGACAATTTACTGTGGAATATTCAAAATGTTTCTCTCTTAACTAAATATCAGCATAATCATCACTTTACAATTTCTAGTAGGTAACGTTTTCGTACAATAAACGGACTTATGTCAGTCTCCAATAATCCAAAGGTCCGAAACTTGTCAACTACTAAGCAGGCGCAGCGGACACAAAGAAGCCGATAAGTACCTAACGAGAATAACCGGTTCCATGTTTCCGTATCATTTTAATACCAGTAATTTGTTCCCATTCAAAAGGTCGCTTTTTTGTTTATTATTCACTCTGGAGATATGGGGTACCTATAATTATAGTTTACATATAGCAGTTTTAAGATTAAACTCCATGAGTTACAAGAAGAAAATGCTAATTTGAAAAACTGTTCCTTAATTTTAATAATTATGATAATAATAAAGTGTGGAGGTCGAGGCATTTCAAACGCTAAGACCCTCTACAATCGCGAGATATGCAGTCTTAGGAAATATTTCCTAGAAATCTACGTGGGGATGCATCGAGATGTGGTCGCGATGGACAAGGGCCTCACACCACTCTCCTGGTGCAAAACTGTGCAAAACTGTAGTGCTTGACACTAATGATCGCATTGAAGTAAAACAGAGTAAGGATGGAGTGAGGACATACATGGACCCGATGTAGATCTTCTAGCGTCCATAGCCTGGCTGCGTTTCGGTGACCTCTTTGGAGAAATCAAAGGTTTTGACTGTGCAATTATGGACGAAGTTATGATGACGAACAATTACCGGAGATTAATTGTGAAAAACGGCACGGTTGACATCTGTCGGGCATGCCAACGTCTGGGGGAATCAATAAAACATATTATCTCCGGGTGTTCTCGTCTAGCTAACGAAGAGTACTTGCATAGACACAACCTTGTAGCCAGGATTATCCATCAGCTACTTTCTCTCAAATACAGCCTTGTGGAATCAGAAGTGCCGTACTACAGGTATGTACCCCACCCAGTTCTCGAAAATGGAAATATAACATTATACTGGGATCGATCCGTCATCATAATGATGAGTACCTATTGATTTTACGAGAATCCTGTTCAGGACTTTTATGCAGAATTAAGTAAGTGACTTGTCATAACATAAACTGACTCAAAAACAATATTATAACGACAATTTGCAAAAAAATTAGTTGAAGTCGTAGAAAGAGCTTTGATTTTATTGTCACACATTCCCTCCTGGTATTATAATGGACTTTTCTCATAGTTTTTCTTATGGATTTTTCTAATAATAATTATGCCGGTGATAAGTCTTCACTAGAGTTAATTTCGCAGATTTGCCATTCCCATTTCATACAACAAATTTTACCCAAAATTGGCAAAACTTTGGTCTATTTGCTGCAACTTTCCTAACTGCCTAGTTGGCCTAAGACTACTTATTTCAATCTTATAAATTTTCACACCTACATGTAATAGTATACGTGCAAGCTTGGACTTGAGCAGTAGATACGGTTGTCTCCGTAGACGGCCCATCGGATTCCGCATGCCGCGCTATGCGTAATGCCATGCAGTTGACACTCTTGATACATATATTACAAGAGCAGTTGGCGTGTGTGACAGGTTATTAAATTGGTGGGTATTGTTTTTTTAATTTATAACTGCGTAATTAATATAAGCTTACAAAGCCCCTAAGAGATATAGTAAGCAAATTTTAGGCCTGTGTTGAATTTGGGCTACTATATTTAGCGATGATGCCCACGATTGACTAATTATGACTGCTATTACTAATAAGCAATAGATTCTTGTTTTATTTGGACCACTTTAGCTATTCATAAAACGATGACAAAAAATTGTAAAGTCAGGAACCTAGATTTATAAGCAAATTCACAACTTCAAGTTGAAAAATTGTCCGTAAAGTCAGATAACAACTACTTTGTCATTTGTATAAAATGGAATGGATGACGAATTTGGATTGACGAAAAACTCCAGATTAAGTTGGAATTAAAACCAGTTTGTGCAATAATCTGAAGTTTTGCCCACGAGTTAGAGAAAAAGGTAAGAGCTGTATCATCATAAATAGAAACAATTCTTGCACATGTGGTGTTGACATTGCAGAGGTCATTTAAAAATATTAGTAACAGCGTAGGACCAAACATACTGCCCTGTGGCACACCGTAATAAATCGGGAGCTCGTTGGTGAAATGGTCACCAATGTTCACTATTTGCATTATTTCTGCCAGATCTGAGAACTGCTCACTCTAGTTTAAGTAAAAAGGTGGTATTGGGAACGGTGTCGAAAGCCTTAGCGAGATCAAGAAATACTATAAGCAGCTTTTTGCGACTGTTGATTTTCTCTACTATGAAATTCAATTCTTCTTGAACTGCATCACAAGTTGACTTGTTCTTCCGGAACTCGAATTGCCCTACCAGTCTCTTATTGATTTAGTCGCTCAAGTATCTTCGAAAGGGCGGGTAATACCGCAATAGTGCAATAGGTATTAAAATAGTTTCCATTGCCACCCTTAATAAAGAGAGGGTGTAGCCTATTTTATAGCCTGACGGAACGGACGAAGACGCGAGAGTAGTCCCAAATCAGAGATTAATGATTATGGTTTAAGACTGGCGCTACAATATTACAGTATCACTTAAGTACCTCAGGAGAGATACCTTCCCGCCCAGTGGCTGCAGTGAATCTAAGAGACTCAATTACAGATTTGACCCCATGAATATCCGTGTGATCCAATACAAATGATGATGATGACAACGTAGCGTAAGTATATAAAGCGGCGCCAGTGACAGAAAGTTGAAAGGAAATCGTTCAGTTTGGTATGGGCATGTGATGAGGATCCAGGAAACGCATGTGACTAAAAAGAGATGAAAAATGTTGATGGATGCAGAGGTAGAGGAAGCCCAAAGAAAACATGGATGGATTGTGTGAGGAATGGTATGAAAGAGAAGGGATTGAATGATAGCGTGACGATTGACAGGGGACAATGGAAAAAGAAATCGTGTTGCTCTGACCCAAAATAAAATGGGACAAGGGCAGGAAGATGATGATGCTTAACAATGAAGTTCTCCTACCGTACATGCATCTAAATTACATGTTCTACTTAAAATGGACACATACAACACAATGTCGGTTACATTACTATAAAACGCGTATTAACAACTCTATACATATACAAGGCAAGCCTACGCCCAGTTATTCAGAATGAGCATGAAAGCGCGTCCAAGGTCGACCAAACCTTAACATTTTGTTTACCGGCCACACTGCCGCAAAAAAAGTTAACTCGAAGTTTTTACGACGGTCACACCAACACACCACTTGTACCTACAATATCTCATTACAGGTTAACATTTACTGCACTACATTTTATGTTTTCTGTTTCCAGAAATAGAACTTTAATGAATACAGTATGCGTATAGCAATATGTATATATAGTAAATTAAAGTAGTATTTCGAACCCCTATTACGATAAAGTCATAAGATTTTTATAATGCTCAAATTGAATGTTATCCTTTATCGGGATATAAGAATAAATACGTTTATAACGAGTCTTGAACATAATTTCCTGAATCAGATGATCCTCATTGAATGCCACTGGTATAACGTAAGCAGGAGTTAACGGTCTCATACATTTGAAACTAATATGAAAAGTTTTGAAGATCATGGCAATAGAAACGAATTAGGCAGCAATTAGACTCGGATTTTAATAAACCCTAAATTAAATGTAAAAATTAAATGTAACTTGAAATTTCACATTAAAAACTTAGAACTACTAAACTAACTACTTTATTAAATAAAAAATCCTAATAAAAGTGGTTATTTAGGCGTGTTACTGGAAACAAAATCAGTTAAAAAGAGACTAGGGAAAGTGAAAATAGTTTCATTTGTGTAATTTAGTGCAACAGCATAGCTTGTAACATCTTATAGGAATATGTTCGAAATCATGTATTGACACAACGGGTTTCGCAAAATTCGATTTATTGTTTCACCTTCAAGTACAAAAATTTACAAAATATTGTAATAAAATAAGCTTATTGCGTGTATTGACACGAAACTTGTCGAACTTGACTTTCATTTCAGCACATCGCGGGCAGTATAAATACATTCGTGAACCAAAAGAAAGCATCAGTTTCATCTCATTCCCTTGTCGTTCGCATCTGAATATACACAGACCACGATGAATTCGCTGGTGGTGTTCTTATCTGTGGTGGCGCTCGTCGCTGGCAAGCCTTCGGGGCTGGAACCCGTGCTGACGTCGTTCTCGGCACCAATCCTCGGCACTGCTGCCGCGTACGCCGCTCCTGCTGCGTACGCCGCACCCGCCGTCTACTCCGCTCAGGCTGCGTACGCTGCACCTGCCCTCTACTCTGCACCAACCATCTACGCCGCTCCTGCCGCAATCGGAGCATCTGCAGTGTCCAGCCAGTCTCGCCTGGACATCAAGTCGTCGCCAGCAGTAGTATCAACATCGATTGAGCCAATCGCCCGCACTGTTATCTCCGAGCCCGCTGTGGTCGCTGCTCCAGCCATCGCTACCGCCGCCATCGCACCCGCTGCTGTATCCAGCCAGTCCCGCATCGACATCAAGTCGACGCCCGCCATCAGCAGCACAGTGGTGTCCGCACCCCTCGCCTACAGTGCCGGCGTCGCTTACGGTGCAGCTCCCGTCGCTTACGGTGCTGCCCTCAGCTACAACACGCCCATCCTCGCCGGCGCTGTAGCACCCACCTTCTTGAAGACGGCGTACGCCGCCCCTGCATTGACCGCTGCCTACGGAGCCCCTGCCGCTATCGCTGGACCCGCTGTGCCCCTGGACACCCCTGAGGTCATCGCTGCTCGTGCCGCCCACTTTGAAGCTAAGGCTCTGGCTGGCGCTCATCTCATCAAGAAGCGCTCCGCCACTCTGATCGCGTCGCCACTGCTGTCCACGCACCTGTCTTCCCCTGTGATCTCCACGTACGCGTCCGCCCCCGTGCTGTCCACCGTGCACGCCTCTCCCCTAGCGTACCCCGCGCCCCTCGCCTACTCTACCCCTCTGATCACCAAGACATACAGCGTGCACCCCTGGTGAACGTCACCACGATAACGAGGAACTGCCTCGGTTCAGATATGACGAACAACAAATGAAAAAATGGCTTGTAAATAAATAAATTTATAAGAAATACTATCTATTTTTTTCTTATCAAATTAACATTCTTAACTCGCAACGCAATAAGCTTTTCTGTCTAAATAATAGACAATTCGCGTACATCGATGTTTCTGTACATGTTAATAATAAGTACCTACATGCTAAAGGTATCTAAAATTACAATAATCGAGAAACATCATGAAATTATCAAGGATTTTAACTTGAGAACCACAAACGAAACAGAGTTAATAATTAATTATTTATACGGACTAATAACACAATTCAATTGATTATATTCATTTATTTCCGAAAAATACATCGTCATTGGCTGTATGATGAAATCGAAACATGGAATCCAATATGGCACTTGCAAGTACTCACCTATCATAAGTTTATTAGTCAGCATTCAAGTTACCAACTTCAGGAAGTCTATGTAAAACCTTAGACTTACATACACACGTGAACTGTGACAAAAAAATGATCATAATAGCATTGGTAACTTTTCAATATCACGTTTTTTAAATAAAATTGCTCTTACAACAAAACAAATAACTTTTGAAGCGTGACCCGTGTTAATTTTTTTTTAATTTTCAATCAAAAGTTTTTGTTTTAAACGTTGGAATTAACTGAAACTTTTTGGAATCTTTCTATTCTTTTGGCACAGTGAACGCACTTTATTGTATTAAGTGCTCTTTGCTATCGAAAATATTCAAAAGAATATTTTAGTGGTGATTCCTACATTTTTTTAAAGTTTTTAGAGATCCTTGTGATCATGAAGAGTACTTTTTACCATACCAAGTAAAGCCTGGTTTAGACTCGCGTAGACCAGGCTGACCAGGGAACCATGGCCCGAAAAGAAGCTGGCCTACACAGTGTAGAACAAGACTGTCGACGAAGACGACACCTTTAAAAAAACCTAAAATTTAGTGGGTGTCTTCTGAAGTTCAGAACGAAACCGGTAGAAAGAACATCAGTTTCATAGCCTTTGAAAGGTTTTAATATACACAAGAGCAACAAGCATAATCAGACAACTGCATTGTAAGTATGTCACGCAATCTTTCAAAATCTAATAAAACATGCACGAAATATTTTGCACGATAAATGTCAAGTTAGACTTTTTATGAAGTAATTAAATAGACCTGCGTGCTAAGATACTGACATTTATGTACACAATGCCGACTTGTTGATGCTATCACTCAAACTTCGAGTGTGCCACTTAGATAACAAAGCGTGGCACATTTGACAGACCATGTATCGCTATAAGGCCGCATCCTAACGAAAGGCGACTGTCGCGGGAGTACATGATTACGCGATCGTTTACATGAACCAAGCAGTGGTGGCCCAGTGGTAACGGCCGCGACTTAAGAGTTGTAGGTCGTAGGTTCGAACCCAGCCAGGCGCTTTACTTTGTGTAAATTATTTCATCACCACTGCTCTCAAAACGGTGAAGGAAAACATCGTGAGGAAACCGGTATGTCTTATAACCAAAAATTCGAAGACATGTTACATCTACCAACCCGCACTGGGCCCGCGTGGTGGATTACGGCCCACTCCCTCTCACAGAGAGGAGGCCTGTGTCCCAGCAGTGGGAACATAATAGGCCGATTATGTATGTATGTTATGTTACATGAACCGACTTGATTGATAGCGCCATTACGTCGTCATCTATACAATGCAACTTATATTTTTTGTCTGACAGCCCGTTTGTTCCCTCTGAATTGTAGGATAATCGAGACACACGGCGAAGCCGCTGAGAGAAGCTAGAATTAATATGAACAAGCGCGACGACCATCGCTTTCGATTAGGATAGTGCTAGGTTGCCTTACCTCCAGAGATCTGCTACCTAACTGAGCGGGGAAGCTAAGAAACAAAACTATGTGTCTATTTCACACCACTTGTACCACCATATCTCATTATAGGTTAACATTTACTGCACTACGTTGTATGTTTTATGTTTCCAGAAATAGAACTTTAATGCAATACAGTATGCGTATAGCAATATGCATATATAGTAAATTTAAGTAGTATTTCGAACCCCTATTACGATAAAGTCATAAGATTTTTTATAATGCTCAAATTGAATGTTATGTTTTCTCGGGATATAAGAATAAATACGTTCATAACAAGTCTTGAACATAATTTCCTGAATCAGATGATCCTCATTGAATGCCACTGGTATAACGTAAGCAGGACTAAAATTTCTCATACATTTGAAACTAATATGAAAAGTTTTGAAGATCATGGCAATAGAAACGAATTAGGCAAAAATTGGACTCGGATTTTAATAAACAACTTAAATATAACTTTAAATTTCAAATTAAAATCTTAGAACATTATATACTAAAAAGCTTTCCTAATAAAAGTGGTTATTAAGGCGTGTTACTGGAAAGAAAATCAGTTAATAAGAGACTAGGGAAAGTGAAAATAGTTTCATTTGTGAAATTTAGTGCAACAGCAAAGCTTGTAACATCATAAAGGAACATGTTCGAAATTCGATTTATTGTTTCAACTTCAAGTTCAAAAATTTACAAAATTATGTAATAAAATGAACTTATTGCGTGTATTGACACGAAACTTGTCGAACTTGACTTTCATTTCAGCACATCGCGGGCAGTATAAATACATTCGTGAACCAAAAGAAAGCATCAGTTTCATCTCATTCCCTTGTCGTTCGCATCTGAATATACACAGACCACGATGAATTCGCTGGTGGTGTTCTTATCTGTGGTGGCGCTCGTCGCTGGTAAGCCTTCGGGGCTGGAGCCCGTGCTGACGTCGTACTCGGCGCCGATTCTCGGCGCTACTGCTGCATACGCCGCTCCTGCTGCGTACGCCTCACCCGCCGTCTACTCCGCACAGGCTGCGTACGCTGCACCTGCCCTCTACTCTGCACCAACCATCTACGCCGCTCCTGCCGCAATCGGAGCATCTGCAGTGTCCAGCCAGTCTCGCCTGGACATCAAGTCGTCGCCAGTAGTAGTATCAACATCGATTGAGCCAATCGCCCGCACTGTTATCTCCGAGCCCGCTGTGGTCGCTGCTCCAGCCATCGCTACCACCGCCATCGCACCCGCTGCCGTATCTAGCCAGTCCCGTATCGACATCAAGTCGACGCCCGCCATCAGCAGCACAGTGGTGTCCGCACCCCTCGCCTACAGTGCCGGCGTCGCTTACGGTGCAGCTCCCGTCGCTTACGGTGCAGCTCCCGTCGCTTACGGTGCAGCTCCCGTCGCTTACGGTGCAGCTCCCGTCGCTTACGGTGCTGCCCTCAGCTACAACACGCCCATCCTCACCGGCGCCGTAGCACCCACCTTCTTGAAGACGGCGTACGCCGCTCCTGCATTGACCGCTGCCTACGCTGCCCCTGCCGCTATCGCTGGACCCGCTGTGCCCCTGGACACCCCTGAGGTCATCGCTGCTCGTGCCGCCCACTTCGAGGCTAAGGCTCTGGCTGGCGCTCATCTCATCAAGAAGCGCTCCGCCACTCTGATCGCGTCGCCGCTGCTGTCCACGCACCTGTCTTCCCCTGTGATCTCCACGTATGCGTCCGCCCCCGTGCTGTCCGCCGTGCACACCTCTCCCCTAGCGTACTCCGCGCCCCTCGCCTACTCTACCCCTCTGATCACCAAGACATACAGCGTGCACCCCTGGTGAACGTCACCACGATAACGAGGAACTGCCTCGGTTCAGATTTGACGAACGACAAATGAAAAACTGGCTTGTAAATAAATAAATTTATAAGAAAAACTATCTATTTTTTTCTTATCAAATTAACATTCTAAACTCGCAACGCAATAAGCTTTTCTGTCTAAATAATAGACAATTCTCGTACATCGATGTTTGTGTACATGTTAATAAGTACCTACATAGAAGGCTAAAGGTATCTAAAAAAAACAATAATCGAGAAACATCAGGAAATTATCAAGGATTTTAACTTGGGAACCACAAACGAAAACTAAGTTAATAATTGATTATTTATACGGGCAAATAACACAATTCAATTGATTCTATTCATTTATTTCCGAAAAATACATCGTCATTGGCTGTATGATGAAATCGAAACATGGAATCCAATATGGCACTTGCAAGTACTCACCTATCATAGGTTTATTAGTCAGCATTCAAGTTATCAACTTCAGGAAGTCTATGTAAAACCTTAAAACTTACATACACACGTGAACTGTGACAAAAATGATCTTAATAGCATTGGTAACTTTTCAATATCACGTTTTTTAAATAAAATTGCTCTTACAACAAAACAAATAACTTTTGAAGCGTGACCGTGTAAATTTTTTGAACTTTCAATCAAAAGTTTATGTTTTAAAACGTTGGAATTAATTAAAACTTTTTGGAATCTTTCTATTTTTTGGCACAGTGAAGGCACTTGATTGTAATTAAGTGTTCTTTGCTATCGAAAAAAATCAAAATAATATTTAAGAGGTGATACCTAAATTTTTTTAGAGATCCTTGTGATCATGAAGAGTACCTTTTACCATACCAAGTAAAGTCTGGTTTAGACTCGCGTAGACCAGGCTGACCAGGGAACCATGGCCCGAAAAGAAGCTGGCCTACACAGTGTAGAACAAGACTGTCGACGAAGACTTTTGTGGGTGTCTTCTGAAGTTCAGAACGAAACCGGTAGAAAGAACATCAGTTTCATAGCCTTTGAAAGGTTTTAATATACACAAGAGCAACAAGCACAATCAGACAACTGCATTGTAAGTATGTCACGCAAACTTTCAAAATCTAATAAAACATGCACGAAATATTTTGCACGATAAATGTCAAGTTTGACTTTTTATGAAGTAATTAAATAGACCTGCGTGCTAAGATACTGACATTTATGTACACAATGCCGACTTGTTGATGCTATCACTCAAACTTCGAGTGTGCCACTTAGATAACAAAGCGTGGCACATTTGACAGACCATGTATCGCTATAAGGCCGCATCCTGACGAAAGTCGAAAGTCGCGGGAGTACACGATTACGCGATCGTTTACGTGAAGCGACTTGATTGATCACGCGATTACGTACAATGCAACATTATTTTTTGTCTGACTACCTGTTTGTTCCCTCTGAATTGTGGGATAATCGAGACACACGGCGAAGCCGCTGACAGAAGCTAGAATTAAGCGCGACGACCATCGCTTCCGGGTGTTTCAAGAACAGTGCTAGGGTGCCTTACCTCCAGAGATGTGCTACGTACCTGAGTGGAGAAGCTAAGCAACAAAACTATGTGTATTTTTCGAGCAGAGCATTGCTTCGGAGCGGATAAGTTATGCCATAAAGATGTGCTTTGCGAGTATATTAAAAAACGTAGCTTCGTTAAACCCTTTTCACCATAGGTAAGCCAAGGTACGCTATAAAAATTAAACTATCCTATTGGATGATATAATACACACCCGTCGCTATTCAACTTATCACATCTTTGATGGCAAGGCTGTTGGCAGATTTGATTACTCGACACAGCTTCTAGTCAGACTATCGCTCTGTATGATGGCCGCACACTCGCAGCGAAACATCACAGTGTAAAAGTTGTCTAAAATCTACTGAAAAACAATTCTTACAAAAGACAAATATATATTGTTTTGTCTACCACCGACAAAACTGTTTTGACTCGGTGTGCACATTGTCTAAGTCTGCTCATTGACGAGTGCCTGACATTTTGAATACTAGATGGGTTTGCTGACAATAGGTAGGTATTTTGATCCTATCTGGAAGAGATTAGACAGATCATTGAATTTTAGACAATAATGCACAATTATGTAAGCAGTAAATGATGCTGACTGAGCATGTAAAAATAAGAACAGCAATAAAAAGCTTTTTATTTTATTTATTTATTTTATACCTTATGCGCCTAATGTCAAAATCTGTGAATTTTTTACGTACCTATCGGAAGTAGCACTTTAAACAATAATTTTAATTGGATTTATCAAATTTTTTAGGTAAGCCACTATATATGGCTTACCTTAAAAAAAAAAAAAATAGGCAAAACTGTAGTTAGTTACTTGAAAATAAGTGAAGGAACTGTGTAGAATAAAGCAGTTAAGTTACCGGCATTCGTTTGAACTCCACTAACAATAAAATATTTAGTTCTTTTTAGAGACCTTAACAATCCAATGCAAAAACTTTATATATTAGAATGTTTAATAATGATGATTTTCATGATCACTTGAAGAAAATAAATGTTATTCATCATAAGCGTAAAAGGTTTTTAAATTCTTCGGGGAAGAAATAAAGTATCACAATGACTATTGATCTAACGCTAAACTGATCTCAGAAGAATCTCACAATTAACACACCTACCAGTGGGAAAGTCCGATTTTGATTATGTAGTTTTTAATAAAACAAGTTAGTGTTAGTTGATATGGACACACCTTCATGTCAGGAGAGCTTTGATCCTCAGTAAGACCAAAATTCCTGTTATATCTACGAACAAATGCATGCACATAATCCATTAATTCAGGAACATAAAACACAGAAATATGAAAAATTCATACTTACTTTATTTTCATAAACATACATAACATAACGTTTGTAATCCCAGAAGGGTTATCTTAGATAAGAATGCTTGGAAACATTCTGGTCCTGCTCCATAGGACAATCTAGAGGCTAGACAAAATCATACTAGTTGCTTATTGTATTGCATAATTTGTTATTTTTACTTTACTCACAAACTTATTCCTTGTTAATATTTTTGGAAAATCTTATACTTTCGCAACGTTTGTAGATATGTGAGCACCATGTACTTCACGTGATTGATTTATCTGTCTTTGCTTATTTTAAATTATTTTTACCGGTTTGTGGTATAGTATTTTTAATATGGGTGCATCGTCTTCACATATAAAAATATAGTTAATGTACCCAAAATATTGTTGAACATTTTAAAAGAGTAACGGTGGAGTTTCTTACCCCTTCTTCTCCTTACAAAACTACCTTTTGGAAGGGGCCCCTAGAATCAATTCTATTTAAATGAAAATGTTGACGTTCATAAGTGCCTTTTAGTGCCTATTTCAATAAATGCTTTGACTTGACTTGACTTGAGGTGTACAACCGCATTACGCCAGTTATGCTTAAGTCCCATGTAATAGGGGGCGAGCCTATTGCCATCAACCGGGCACGAATCCAGACTTTCTACTGAGAAATCCTAGAAAAAATTATTAAGGTCAGCACTACAAACGTCATTGCAATCAACTTTTACTTGAACAACTTGCAAACAGTGCATGAAATGATAATTATTGTTTCATACCTAGTTAATTTCGACCTTCCTGAAAGTAAAATCCTTGGTGAAATTGATTGATGACTTGGCAACACTTCAAGTTGATGAACGTGCAAAAAAAAAATTATTTTTATTTATATAACAAAAATATATTAATGTGGACTAATTAGGTTTTCCCACAACACCCACATAACACTAGGAAGAACTCAACAAATCGATTGTCCAACAATAATGTAATGCACACCTTGGATTTCTCGCGACACTTGTCACTATCTGTAAAACGATTCCGGATGATAATCACACATGACAAAAAATGTTGTTGGATAAAAATATAAGGTAGCTTAAATATCAAGGCATAGATAGTGGTTTTGAAGGTTGTTCGGGCAGCATTTGTTTTGGTAATGAGTACTTGCTCAACGCTTCGTATAAAAGGATCCGTCACATTGTGTTAGACATCAGTTGATCCAACTTCTTCAGTTCGCAAACAACACAGACCACTTCACAATGTACAAGCTGGTGGTGTTGCTCTCTATCGCTGCGCTGGCTGCTGCTAAGCCAGGTGTATATGCGCCCTTGGCGTATAGTGCCGTGGTGCAGCCTGCATCCAGCTCGGTTTCGCAGTACAGCTCAAGCGTGGTGCATGGCTCTCCTGCCGTGTACGCCACGCCTGCCCTGTACTCCGCCCCCGCTGTCTACGCCGCTCCTGCTGTCTACTCTGCGCCCGCTGTCTACGGATCCCACGTCCTCGCCCAGGCCCCGCACTCCCCCGCCGTCGTCCTGGATGCCGTCAACGGAGTGCCTCTCGACACCCCTGAGGTAGTTGCCGCCCGCGCTGCTCACTACCAGGCTAAGGCTCTGTCTGGCATCCACCACCTCCGCAAGCGGTCCGTCGGCGTTGCCCCAGTGGCCTACAGCTCGGTAGTGTCCCCCGTGGCCTACTCTAGCCCTCTTGTGTCCGCCTACCACAACCCCGCTGTTGTCTCCGCCTACTCGTCTCCCGTCGTAACTGCTTACTCTGCCTACCCCTCTTCCGTGGTCTCCGCGTACGGCCACCCCCTGTCCTACTCCGCTGTCTACCCCAAGGCCCTCAGCGTCCACCCTTACTAAACTATCCAAATAAACCAACCTAGTATACTGTAAATCCTTCAAAAAGCATTATGTAACAAAATTTATCACTGCCGAATAAAATGATTTTAATATTACTTGCCATCTTTTATTGGTTTTCTTACATTTTGAACGTGACATGATCATGTGAACCATAACACAATTTATTAACATATTTTACTGAATTTGATTTTGGAAATAACTTAACTGAACTTAGTTTAATCTTAGCTTAACATAAAGCTAGCTTACAAAGCGTAACTCACACGTGTTGAGAATAATAATATAAATCACACGCCGCTTTTCACCTAAGAAAAACGAAATATTTATACGGTTTTACGTAGTAAGATTTGCTACAAAAACCTCTCAATATTAATATTGAATAGCGAAGAACTCTACAAGTGGCTGTACTCTCGACAAAGCAATAATATACCTATTCTTAACAAAACTTTATTGAAACTACGGCGCAGCCTGCATATTTGAATTGCGGAAGTTTAATTTAAACGCCTTGTTTCCCCGATCTCCTGATCAGAAAGTATACCTAATAACTTATGCTCCGCTAAATAGTTTTAGCGTTTGTATAGCAGCTGTAACAAAATAAACTCAATAAAAATCTAAGGCTGTTAATTTTAGCTGTACTAGTTTTATTGTATAGATAATAGGTAAACTGTTCCGCCTGTGTTCCTGATAGAGTAGGCAATTGAGTCCTACCAAATATCATAAATGCGAAAGGAAGGTTGATTGTTTATTACGCTTTCACGCTAAAACGACGAATTTAGATGAAATTTAGCACATGGGTAGACCATGACCTGAAGAAGGACGTAGGCTATTATGTATAGTATAGAATATATATATATATATTGGATCGCAGACGTAATTACGGGCCACAGCCAGTTTTTTATAGCCATAATAACCTCTCAAGCCCAGCGCTGTCAGACTTCAAACGTGTGATACGTTTCGTGTTGTGATGGTTTGTACATGTACACACTGCAAGGGAATTAATATGTCAAGTTGTTCAAGATTAAAAATTAAATCCATGGGACTCACCATCAGTGAGTAGTAGGTATGTCAAAGTAACATATTACGATATTCAGATACAGTTTAAATAACACAATCAAAATAGTTTTCACTTCTTTATTTGCATTTTAACACTACATTATAAAATTGCACGCTTAATTTCATAATTTACAATACCGATTGATTTCGTTCAGAAGTATAGAGACTAGTAGTAGCTGTGGCCATGTCCATAGTGGCCACCTCCTAGGCCACCCCCGTAACCGCCTCCGTAACTACCTCCATAACCTCCACCGAAGTTCAGAGGTCCTGCGACAAACGACTTATGCAAAAGAGGTGCGGCATGCAGCACTGGTGCTACCACTGGTGCCACTATTGAAGTTGCGACGACAGATGGCGAATGGTGCACGTCCAAACGTGACTGGTGGGACACCGCCACGGGTGCAACGTGAGCCACCGGGGCAACATGAGCCACGTGAGCTACATGAGCTAGCGGAGCAACGAGATGAGGAGACCGCTTCAGGATATGATGTCCGTGTCCGGCGTGACCATGTCCGCTAATATCACCAAATCCACCATGACTAAGTCCGCCGTGGCCAAGTCCTCCAACAGTGAGTCCACCATGACCAAGCCCGCCGTGACCAAGCCCTCCAACAGCGAGTCCACCATGACCAAGTCCTCCAAGTCCGATACCTCCATGACCGAGTCCTCCATGACCGAGACCTCCGTAGCCAAGTCCTCCGTAGGCAAGTCCCCCGTGGCCAAGTCCGCCGTAGCCAAGACCTCCGTGGCCCCCGAGTCCTCCAGCGTAACCGTAACCTCCATATCCATGCCCACCGTAGCCGTGACCAGCGTAGCCAGTAACCACTGGAGCCACTACAGGCACTGCATGGCCATGGCACAAGGTCAGAGATGCAAACAACACGACAACACGGAACATCTTGAACTTATTACTTCAATATTACAGATCTGAACGAACTGCAAGAGCTGACTAACATTAGAACTCGAGGGTTACCTTCTTATACCCCAAATGCTGATTCAGAGTGACAGGATCAAACCTAATAATACACTTGTCGTGCTATTGAACATTGTGACTGTTGTCACAAAAAAGTTGGAATTCGCCAGTTATTTGAATTAAATTGGTTTTTATAAACACAATGGATAAAGTACGTGTTCATAACAAAATTGTCGCCTTTCTTACAGTAGACCCTGAATTAGCTGTGAATAAACGCGTGTAATAACAAATGTTCTACGAATAAATAACAACTAGTTATGATTCATCTGTGGTTATTTCGTAATAGCGCATCAATCATAAATGGTAATGAATGCCGTTTGTATAATGCATCTCAATCCGGCCAGTGCCCCTGGGCCTCAGCCTCAGTGACGCAACGACCCGTCCCAGAGCCATGAACGAGAACTTGAACCCGTTGCGCCCGCGCACAACGTAACAACTACCGTTATGCAGCTATAAAATAACATCCCATCTGCCTTTCTTACACATTCAGGTTTAGTGCAAGAGAAAAGATGATTACGCTACTTTTACTTGTGAGTGCAATGTGTTCAGTGCATGGACAAATGGTTCCTTTGATATACGCGGCGCCAAGTGCAGTTTCTCACCAATCCAGGATCGATATCAGGCATAGTCCTGGCTTCATAGCAGGGCAGATGATATACAGTCCAGGAACAACCTTTTATGCCAGTCACCAACCTGATGACAAACCCCGAGAGACACTGTTAACCCCGGTATTCACGGCAGATACTGTATTAACACCGGTAGCTTTCAGCTTTTACCATAATCTACCATTGGCAAGAGCACTTGAACACCCTATCTCAATCGACAAAGTACAAGAAGCAAATGCACAGAGAGAATCAATCAAAATAAATGAAGAAGACATTCAAAACACAATAATAACGGAAATGCCTGAGCAAGAAAAAGAGAACTTGGAAGAAAAACAAGCAAAACAAGATAAGAATTACTTAATTATAGCTTACGATGACAACAATCAAGTAGCGAGTACAACAGATGAACCGAAAATGGTCGGTGTTACAGAACCTTGATTGAGTTTCAATGTAAAGAAAATGAGAATAAGACTTAACATAACTAGTGAGTTATCAAAAACAACTAGGTAATTTGTGGCAGACTTAATTACTTGTATCAACTTAGATTTTCTAAAGTTATGGTTATATAAAATAAATTTGTGTGGTGTAATAAATAACTTTAATCATTCGTGTCACATCATCTATTTCCATGATAATCTCATTTCTACTTGTAAAATGCTTTTTCAATCACACTGATTTTCCAAGCACTACGAGTACTTAGTTTAAAAACCATAGTTTCATAATCCAACTTTATGCGCTCCGTAACATTTCAATTAGTGCAAAATAATGAAGACCACGTTTTATCGACTTTACCAACCACTGACTGATTTCCACATGCTTTTCTCTATTCTTACTGTCTATGAAGCAATGAACGTCATAACATAACCAAAATTTGTGTCCAAAAGCCAATCATTCACAAACAAGAACAAAAATATCCAATGTTTGTTCGATATGTTTACAATACACCTGAACATGCCTATTGTGTGGAAGCTCGAGCAAGAAACCGCTTTGTTCAGTATAGTTGAGGAAATGTGTGGATACAATCTGTTCAATACAACATGTTATAAGTACAAGTGACTGCGAAGGGTGCATTAGTGCTGCTTCTTAAGTCTCTGACGTAAACGTGATCTTCAATTACGAATTCTTTTTCTGTTACAATTTCACAGAATTTTTGTTTTTTCGCCCACAACTAATTTTCACGCGATCTAGAGATGTAAGAATCCTGTACCTACTCGGCATATTTTCTAAATGTCTTTATATAAATCTGCTTGTATGTAGGACAAGCAGATTTACGTAGGAACGATAAAAGGTAATAACGCTTTAAATCGCCAACAAATTAGTTTCGAGAAAATCGCCCAGTGTTTATTTAGGTTAATGTAAAAATATTTCACTTTTCTGTATTTTTTTCTCATCTTTCATTAACAAAGCAGCTTTGAAATAAAATCAATGAGACCAAAATAGCCGTAACAGCAAATTGCTGGTGAAACTGACAGTCCTACAATTTAGTTCACGGCTGATTCTTGTAATGGGCCAAAATTATCGGATGTACCTATTATCTAAAGGTTACACATATTGTATGTTAGTACTCAGGTGTGTTGCTAATGATTTAATTAATGACTCGTCAGATCATTATATAATTAGAAATGTACAAATGACACGTGATTCTACTACTACTTTGCCACATAGCGATACACTCTATAGTTTTATGGTAGAACAATTTAATGGCTATAATATTTAAAATTCCACTTTCGTGATAATAATATAATAAATACTACGGTGCATGTTTTAATGAAATAAATAAAAAACAAAATAATAACTCCAGAATTTATTTAATCTGTCATGAAAATTATGTACATTTGAGACTACTATAGATTATGGACAATTTAGGATTTACAGTCTTCCACTTTAGAAGTTCAGGGCTTGCTCTGTGTCCTGTGGCGAACTCTCAGTTAGTACAGGTGAGATACGGCCAGGGGGCTGGAGTAAGCGAGGGGGCTGGAGTAGGCAATGGCTGGGGAAGCATAGGATATGGAAGAGTAGGGGGTATGAGTGGTCTGCAGGTCAAATCTTGACTGATGGGAGTAAGAGGTGGGGGCGATGTAAGTGTTCAACAGACCAGCTGATCGCTTCTTGATGAGGTGGGTGTAAAGGGGCTGGGAGATCAAGGGCTGAGAGATCAGGGGCTGGGAGATCAAGGGAGTACGGCCGAAGAAAGGGGCGGTCGCGGCGTACGTGGATGCCAGAACTGGAGTGGTGGCTGCGTAGGCGCTGGGCGCGTAGTAGGCAGGTAACACGGACCTCTTCTTGATGAGGTGCACGGCAGGCACCGATGCGATGGGCGCTGGCAGGATCTGAGCGCTGTGGATCAGCGGCGCGTTGTACGTAGTGGCAGCGTAGTAGTTAGGGTAGTACGTGGCGGGCGCGGAGTACGTCAGAGGGAACTGCGGCGAGCGCTTCTTGATGAAATGGGTGTACGCTAAAGGAGCCTGGTAAATGAGCGGCGACGGGTGGATCACGCTGCTGTCCTGTCTGGTGATGGTGGTCGCTCCAGGAGTCAGAAAGGTCGAGTATTGAGTGATGGGCGCGGCGATGAGGGCACCGGGCTTAGCGGCCGCCGCGGCGAAGAAAGCACACAATACCACCAGCTTGAACATGTTGGTCTGTATTGTTCGTTGCTCGGATGAACGACTGATGCCTTGACAATGTGTCGCTTCGTATTTATAGAAAGTATTCACTAAAGCTAAGGGCGATCTCGTTTCGCAAACCGGTGCATGTCGGCCGTTCAGGAAGCTGGTATTTAAAATCCACGAAGGTCGTCTACAACCCCGCCTGTACAGTTCATCATCGTCTTAATGCTTTTGTTACGATACATATGCCAACGAGCCAACAAAAGTAAACGAGACGGTGCAGTCAACGCCCCTGCATGCAAAATATCAGCCCGCTAATAAATAAACATCAATGAACACCAGGACATGATTATGTAAACTGCAGACATAACTATAACGTTATTAAAATTAATTCAGATTTAGCACATTAGTGTTAAGCTCATTAATTTACTATCTACTTTGTTAATATATTATAGATTATATATCAATTTATTGTCTACGATAAAATGTCTAGCATAAAAAGTATACCTATAAGCCTATATCCTTCTCCAGTTCATGGTCTACCCATGTGTCAAATTTCATCCAAATCCGTTCAGTCGTTTTCGCGTGAGATTTTGCTAGGTAGACCATAACATCAAACGGCTCAAATAAGAACTATGAACAGTTCTTTGTATTCTCTATTATTAATTTTCATTTTCACAAATAACAATAAAAAAAATCATTAACTAGAAATAAATGATTCCCTTTCTTAATTAATAAATTGGCATACAATTAATAATCTAAAAAATAAATCTTACAAATCTCTTACTCATAACATGAATTTTAAGAATAAAAGCGCAAAATCAATTCTATTATCCATTGAGTACAATAATGCAACTGTATCTGAGGTTACAAGTACAAAACTTGTAGGTATCCATATAGATTCTAATATGTCATGGAAAACACATGTAAATAGTTTAAGTAGCATATTAAATCAAGTCTCGAATGCCCTCTACATGCTCAAAATTTTTTCTAACCAAGCCACACTACTTAGTGCTTATCATGCCTATGTGGGGTCCACTCTATCTAATGGGATACTATATTGGGCATACTCATCTGACAAAGAAAGTGCGTTCAAGGCACAAAAAAAAATGTATTAGATCAATATGTGGGATACACCAAACAGATTCATGTAAACCTCATTTCATAAACCTTAAGATATTAATACTCCCTGCTCTACATATTTATGTGGCCTCAATAATAGTTAAATCAAACATCAGTAGCTATGAGACATTAACAAGCAGTAAACTTAAAATACATTGCGTTACAAAACATCTCACACTGCAGTTTAAAGCAACAGTAGTTACTGTATGGGCATCCAAATATATAATAAGTTAGCCATAAACATAAGAATACACATTTAATTGGTATTTATAAAAGAAATCTTAAAAATCTTTCTGAATAAAAAGGCATATTACTCTGTGAAAGCGTTCCTTGAAGAAAAACAATTCTATAATATCAAAATCATTGTGAAACTCGTACTTTATATAATTTGATGGAAATTATAAGAATTGTATGATATAATATAAAATGTGTGAACAATGATAAATAGTATAATATAATGAAAACTGTATAACTGTAAATTTGAGTATGTATTAAATATACATACTCAAATTTACAGTTATACAGTTTTCATTCAGTTTTATAGTTTAACATTTGAAAACCATCTAAACTGCAATGCTCTACCAGGCAACTAAGTTCTAAGAACCTACCTATAGTTACTCGTAACATCTTCAAAAAAAATTACACTTAGTTCGCATTTGTATTTGACAACTATTTTCATACAAATACTGTTCTGTTGTGAAGGATTATGTTGCTATCTCCCGAAATCCATTGTGAATACAGTTTGAAAATGATTTGAATCATGAATTTAAGCTTATTAGCATAAATTACGTCTAGAATCTTCTCGTACAAATGGCGTGACGCCAGACGCTGTGCTACTTTATACAAGCACAATCATTTTGGTAACATCTTTTCATAACCGTCACTACATTTGTTATAATATTCAACAACACGCTTTAACTTTGTCTACGTCGATAGTACTTCTGTTACTATGATGCCTTCAATGTAGAAAACGCTTAAATATTTACAAGATATTTATGTGTAATGTTTAATCCCAAATGTGTTGCTGTAAATAAGAAATACATTTTCTTTACATCTCCCCTCATGAGGAAGAAAATTTACAATTAAATTTTCGTTTTAAACTACCCTCTTTCTTCTATTACTTCTTCTTTATTTCCGGATACAGGAACCGGAATAATTTTTGTGATATGGAAAAGAACTCAGCTACTGCTGAGCATGAGGTCCTGGGTTCGATTCCCAGGGTGGGCAAAGTGTTATTGGGTTTTTCCATATAGAATTTCTCAGTAGCAGTCCGGAGTCTGGATTTGTGCCCTGTTGATGGCAATAGGCTCGCCCCCTATTACATGGGACCTAAGCATAACTGGCGAAATGTGGGTGTACTATAGGTACACCTCTGCCTAACCCTTCTGGGATTACAGGCGTGATGTTATGATATGTTATTTTTATTTTCACTTTAATTCCTCGTTACTTCAGCACATCTGCTTTAACATCCTACCATGACAACTCATTAGACACGCACTTCGCTCTCGCCACCGTCCTCTATTCTCAATACCTCAAACTATAACCATGACCCTTAAAACTAGTCCATTGTACCTGGCCCTCACCCATATTAGCAACATTTTGCTGTATGACGAGTGCTTAGATGTCTTTGTGAGTCCTGAACTGAGATTCCTGAACACTGCTACTCGATACCTTGAGTCCATTGCCACTCCCAGTGCGATCTCCTTGGAGTAAATAATGTGTTATTCAATTGATATTGGCTCATTTTATCCAATCTTGTCTAATGTTATCTAATTTTAATTAATTTAAATACCTACTTTTATCTAATTTTATCATATTATTTTTTTCTTTTCTAATTTTGTATAATGCATTCTAATTCTATGTCATATAACCTAGTTTCGTGTGTGTATGTGTAGTACTGACCGATAACTTGTATATGTGGTGCTTACTGTTAATATAAGTTGGTAATAAATAAATAAATAAAAATAAAAGCAACAGGCTCATTCTCTGTTACATGGAACAACATCAATGTATGTTCAGTGCGGGAATCTAACGCGCGACCAATGTCTGAGGCGCAGCAAGCCGATTGCTCGCACAACCGTTGTTCCAATCGAGCTTTAATCGAAAATTAAAGGTGTTTATAATGAAAAAAACCGCGTTTAAAAGCTTTGGAGTAAGTGGGTCTTCAGAAAAATTTACTGGAAAATATGAGAGGTAAGATAGATGGGAAACATTAGCATACCTTAGATTAACTGATGACGTAGTTTATATTACGACCTTTTTATGCCCCCTATTTTAGCTTGATTGCGTGTACGGTGTTATCAGTTTAGGTTAGGCTGTAGATCACTGAATACTTGTTTAAACGCCTAGTTAAAAAGCCATAGTTGCATGGACAGTGCCCGCGTGCTTATGTTCAGAGATTCCTCTTCTTTTACTTCTTCATTTTATTGTCTACCTTAACTCCAAGTAAACAAGGTACTTTTCAGTCTTATAAAATGTAAACGTGTTTCAAGAAATATGAATCCAATATCAATTCTGAGTCTTTATCATCTTGTTCTTCAGCCAGAATGTATTGCAACGTTAAACATTGTTTAGTTTAAGCAATAATAAGTAGTCCCTTCCTGCTGCAACCCTGTTGTGCCTACTAACTTAACTAACTTGTGTTTTAATGCCAAAGTGTAGTTTTGTAATAGACTTACGTGTATAATAATACTAACAACCTCTCAGAAGTCTCAACTTCAACCAATTATATCTGATCGATAGTTAATTGGTTATATTGTAGAACAGTTGAATGACTATAATATTTAAAATTCACACTGTGAATTTATTGATTTGTATGAGTAGCATGACAATAATAGTATGATGCAGGCTTTAATTCAGTGAATAAAAAAGTAAATAATAACTCCAGAATTTATTTAATCTGTCATGAAAATTATGTACATTTAAGACCACTATCTTAGATTATGGACAATTTAGGATTTACAGTCTTCCACTTTAGAAGTTCAGGTCTTGCTCTGTGTCCTGTGGCGTACACTCATTTAGTACAAGTGAGATACGGCCAGAGGGCTGGAGTAAGCAAGGGGGCTGGAGTAGGCAATGGCTGGGGAAGCATAGGATATGGAAGAGTAGGGGGTGTGAGTGGTCTGCAGGTCAAATCTTGACTGATGGGAGTAAGAGGTGGGGGCGATGTAAGTGTTCAACAGACCAGCTGATCGCTTCTTGATGAGGTGGGTGTAAAGGGGCTGGGAGATCAAGGGCTGTGATATCAGGGGCTGGGAGATCAAGGAAGTACGGCTGTAGAAAGGGGCGGTCGCGGCGTACGTGGATGCAAGAACTGGAGTGGTGGCTGCGTAGGTGCTGGGCGCGTAGTAGGCAGGTAACACAGACCTCTTCTTGATGAGGTGCACGGCAGGCACCGATGCGATGGGCGCTGGCAGGATCTGAGCGCTGTGGATCAGCGGCGCGTTGTACGTAGTGGCAGCGTAGTAGTTAGGGTAGTACGTGGCGGGCGCGGAGTACGTCAGAGGGAACTGCGGCGAGCGCTTCTTGATGAAATGGGTGAACGCTAAAGGAGCCTGGTAAATGAGCGGCGACGGATGGATCACGCTGCTGTCCTGTCTGGTGATGGTGGTCGCTCCAGGAGTCAGAAAGGTCGAGTATTGCGTGATGGGCGCGACGATGAGGGCACCGGGCTTAGCGGCCGCCGCGGCGAAGAAAGCACACAATACCACCAGCTTGAACATGTTGGTCTGTATTGTTCGTTGCTCGGATGAACGACTGATGCCTTGATAATGTGTCGCTTCGTATTTATAGAAAGTATTCACTAAAGCTAAGGGCGATCTCGTTTCGCAAACCGGTGCATGTCGGCCGTTCAGGAAGCTGGTATTTAACATCCACGAAGGTCGTCTACAACCCCGCCTGGTCAGTTCATCATCGTCTTAATGCTTTTGTTACGATACATATGCCAACAAGCCAACAAAAGTAAACGAGACGGTGCAGTCAACGCCTCTGCATGCAAAATATCAGCCCGCTAATAAATAAACATCAATGAACACCAGGACATGATTATGTAAACTGCAGACATAACTATAACGTTATTAAAATTAATTCAGATTTCGCACAGTATTGTTAAGCTCATTAATATATTATCAACTAGCCATTGCCCGCGACTTTGTCTACGATCCAGGATGAAAAGTATACCTATAAGCCTATGTCCTTCTCCAGGTCATGGTCTACCCATGTGCCAAATTTCATCCAAATCCGTTAAAATGATTTACACGTTTCAGCGTGAGATTTTGCTCGGTATTACGGACCATAACATCGGGCGGTTCAAATAAGAACCATGAAAAGTTGTTTGTATTCTTCTATTAATAACAATAATAAAAATCATGAACTAGAATGAAATGATTCTTAAATAATAAATGACCCTTTCTTAATTAATAAATTGGCTTACAATTATAATTAATATATTATCAACTAGCTGTTGGCCGAGCCTTCGTTTACGTTCCAGGATAAAAAGTATGCCTATAAGCCTAGGTCCTGCTCCAGGTCACGGATTGGCACATGGGTGCATTTCTAAATTTCATTCAAATCCGTTCAGTCGTTTTAGCGTCATCGTGTATCAAGCAAACAAACAAACTTTCTTTCGAATTTGTAATTTTTAAGATATCAAACTTTTGCTAGGTAGTAAGGACCACAATATCGAACGGTTCAAATAAGAACCATGAAATATTCTTCTATTTTTAATTTTCATTCTCACAACTATTTTCATACAAATACTGTTATGTTGCGAAGGAGTCTGTTGCTACCTCCCGAAATCCCTTGTGAATACAGGTTGAAAATGATTTGAATCATGAATTTAAGTTCATTAGCAATAATTACGATATCTTTTCGTACGTGTGGCGTGACACCAGACGTTGTGCTACTTTATACAAGCACAATCATTCTGGTAACACCTTTTCATAACCGTCACTACATTTGTTATAATATTGAACAATACGCTTTAACTTTGTATAGTACTTCTGTTACTATGATGCCTTTACTGTAGATAAAACTTAAATATTTTCTATAGGTACCTACTGTCTGTGTTTTTGAGTTAGGCGAAAACCTAAATTAGGATGAAATACCTAATTTATTATCAATGCCAGATACTATAGCAACAGGCTCATTCTCTATTACGTGGAACAACATCAATATATGTTCAGTGCGCGAATGTCTGAGGCGCAACAAGAGGATTGTTCGCTCAACCATTGTTCCAATCGAGCTTTAATCGAAAATTAAAGGTGGTTAGAATGTAGGCATGTCAAAAAACCACGATAAAAAGCTTGGGAGTACATGGGACGTCAGAAAAATTACCTGGATAATATGAGAAATAAGATAGATGGAAAACATTGGCATACCTTAGATTTACGGATGACGTAGTTTATACTACGACCTTTTCATGCCCCCTATTTTGGCATGAATGCGTGTACGGTGTTAGTACTAGTAGTTATTGTTAGGCTGTAGATCACTGAATACTTGATTAAAAACCACAGTTACATGGACAGTGCTCGCGTACTTATGTTCAAAGATTTCCCTACTTTTACATGTTTCTCAAAGAGAAAAACATATTTGACACGTTTTTATATTTTATTTTCTACCTTAACTCTAGGTAAACTTAGTACTTTTCCATCTTATAATATGTAAACGTTTCAAGAAAAATGAATCCAAAATCAATTCTGAGTCATTATCATCTTGTTCTTCAACCAGGATTCATTGCTTTGTTAAATCTTGTTCAGTACATACATCAACTTCCGCCTTCTTTCCATGTGGGTAAGCAGAAACCACAGAAACATCCTTGCACACCCCGTTTTCCTCGTTTACGTGCATACATCTGGTCATACACAAGCGCCGATTAGTTTAAGCAATAATAAGCAGTCCTTGCCTGCTGCAACCCTGTTGTGTATACGAAAACTCATACACAACCTGGTTAGTGTTTAGTATGGAAATACAACTTGTGTTTTAATGCCAAAATTTAGTTTAGTAATAGACTTAAGTGTATTGAATACTAACATCCTATCATAAGTCTTAGTACTCATTTCACACAATTATGTCTAATCGATACTTAATTGGCAGAAACCAAACTGTTCATGGTAAAGCTAACATAGATCTTCTACTGAATCGAAAGTTAGGTCATGTTTAATCAGCTTCTCTATTTGCAGCCCAACAGCCCGACTAAATCATAACAAACCCCAAATGTACGAGTAGTGGCTTTAATAATAGACGCCTGTCATAGAGGTATCAAGTCGCAGCGGCACCCGAGACGCGACGGTGCGAGCCGCATGTAGGAAATCGCAATGTGCATAATTTCGATGTTCACAATATCTGGCGTTGACGTCCACTCGACCTGTCCCTACAATAAAATTAAATCCACATACGACCACTTTATCATTTCAATGTTTACACACTGATAAAAACGATCGAGTGAACTTTATTTTCTCGGACAAAAGTTGTCCTCTCAAGGCCAGCGATGTGTTCCGGTAACGCCTGTGAAGTCAATAGTCTCACTATAATGTAGACTAATATAAAAAGCGATCGCTACTGTGCACATGCATCAGTGCATTGGAGCTGAGATAACAACAAAGACCTACACACACAATGTTGATACTGGTGGTGTTGTCCTGCATGGTAGCTGCTGCCGCAGCCGGCGCGTTGCCACTGGCGCCCTTCGCGCCATTTGCCTACACAGTGCCCCTCACATACTCGGCACCAATTGTGGCGCCCTACGGCAGCAACTACAGAGGACCGCTGTCTCTAGCGCACGGCCAGCCTGCCAACATCCTCGCAGCCGACGGCAGGCCTCTTGACACCCTGGATGTAAACCTGGACCGCTCCGCGCACTTCACCGCCAAGGCTCTTAACGGTGGCATACATTACCTGAAGAAGCGCTCGGCTCCACTGATCGCGCCGCTCGGCCATGTGGTCGCCTCACCGCTGATCCACAGAGTGCCGCTCGCCTACTCCGCGCCTGTACTCGGCTCACGCCTGGCCGTGGCTCCCATCGCATACTCCGGAGCACCCATCGCTCAATATTGGTAAACAACTTCGCACGCTGAAACAAGTAAAAAAAAAATTTAATGATTCCGAAATGTACAATTTATTATCTTTTCATCACCAAGCGAACTGAAACTGCGGTTCTCTCCAAAATAGAACATTGAATTTTGGTTATTTAAATAGGCATGTACGTAAGTAGTGTGCTACAAGGATCTTTTGACGCTTGAATGACACGGACTCCCGGGGTGGTGTTTCTGGTAAACCATTGTGAAATTGCAATGAAAAAACAATATGGGAGCGTCAGTTTCCTTGCACCGATAAATTACGGTATGATACACAGAACCATAGTAAACTGGAAAAGATTGTCAAAATACATCTGTTTTGACAAAAAAAAAAACCCAAAAGAGCATATAGGGGACGAACGAGGCTTTTAAAAGTCGCTTTATGAAGACGACCATTATATACTTTTTCCACTTACTCCATTTACGATGCAAAATAAACAAACCTGACAAAGATAAAGTGTGTATATGTCAGTTGGTTGGTAATATACACTCGTGGCACTTTTCTATGTAGCGTCCAACAGGTATTAACTTTGTCACGTTTTGGAACTGTCATTTTGTCAGTACCTACGTGTGCATGGTGCAAGTAAACATGGATCTAAATATAAAGGTTCACACAATACTACTAGATATCCCATGTTGAGCCTGAACAATAGTTGAAGTAAGTAGTGACTGAGTGGAAAGGTTTACAGAACCATAGCCTCACCCACCTGACATGCATACTAATCTTATAAATTCAAAAGTACAGTCCACGAGGCCTAAGCTGAGCTTTGCATTTGTGTGAGTTATTACCAATGGCATCAATGAAGCGACGCACAGCGCCTCAGGCCAATTGTATAAACCACACCTACACTATCTATACGTGTACTCACACAAATGCAAAGCTCAACTTAGGCCTCGCGGACTGTAACTCTGTCTGTATGTTACCTTTTTACGCCAAAATCACTGAACGGGTTTTGGCACGGAGATATAATGTATACTCCACTAGCCTCTATACAAAGTTTCATGAGTCTGAACCAGTTTTCGAAACACTTTTTCCAGTTCGCCGTAGACACCTCGTTTACAGCCTGCTCGAACGCTGACAGCGCATCTTCCGGCGACGTAAATTGTATCCCTTTGAGCAGATATTTTTATTTTCGGGAATATAAAGAAGTCGCACTTCTGCCAAGCATTTGGTAATATACGACTTAGCGTTGATGCTTCTTTGGTTTCGTAAAGGAATTGACACCAAGTAGCCAGTCAAATTGATAAAGCTTGCGATCAAAGATTCCCCCCGCTTCTAGATCGGTTCACTTTGGTAGGCGTGGATTCGTTTTGAAACACCAAAACCATCGACTGGCGCTTTGTTTCCGGATTGTATTGATAAATCTAAGACTCACCTGTAATGATGTCGTAAACACACCGAGAAGAGTCTGCTTCAAATTTTATCATATCACGGCACCATTCCTCCCGGGCCTGCTTCTGAGCATCGGTGAGGTTGTGCGGCACCCAGCGTGTAACCATCCTCCTCACACGAAGATGCACGTGTAGAATTTCGTAAAGGCTGCCCGATCCAACATGCAATATTTGCTAAATCTCTTGATACGTAACTCGCCTATTGTCTTGGATTAAATTTTTCTTTGCTAGCACGTTTTCGTCCGTACCAGTCGTCAAAGGGCGACCACTTCTTTCTTCATCCCCCAAAGTTAGTCGACCGTGCTTGAATTCGATATACCAACCAGTCCGGCGCTGATCCATTTTTTTATGAGACATGATAATTTAAATGAGCTCGCAAACAATGTGGAGGGAAATTTTGAAATTGGAACGTACCTATTTTTATTTACAATTAATCATATTTTCAAAATAGACTATAACTGGCTAGTCCTCATACATAAAAACTTTTTTCGCAATACTTTCTGAGTGGCCTGTTATATACATTAAATCGCTTTTTACTAACATTACGCCTGTATTTTCTGCTAGGGTAGGCAAGAATGTGCAATAAACATTTCACCAGTTATCCCTATAAGTCGTATACGTACTAGGTAGGCCTAATTCTAACTAACCGCCCACATACACTCACTGAATAGAATTGTCTGATGGCAATACAGCTACCTAACACATACAAGATTTTTTTCACATTTATCCATAAATAATACTTTTATTTTCTGCTCTAGACCTCCGGCAGACAAAAAGCCGACCAATGTATCGTCTCAAGATTTCTATACGTTACCTATTAACACTGTCACTTAAATTTTCGGCAAAATAGTCTCATAGCCTTCCTATTAGCATTCCCTATGAACATATTTTCTAGACCTTTCTAATGTACATATATAATAAAATAGGCACGAACAATTTTGTCCGTTTCTCTGTTGGTCTAGATGTATGTTCCGGATTGGCGCAAAAACGGCTGAACGGATTTGGATGAAATATGGAGCACAGATATTTTATAACCTGGATTAATACATAGGGTAGGTACTTTTAATCCCGGTAGTACGCTCGCGTGGTATATTTTCCGACATTCACGTGGGTGAGAACCCGTAGGCAAAAGTAATCAAGTAATTATGAAATGTTAAAACTAGTATGAAATAAATTAAACAGACAACATAAATGCTAAGATCGGTGGTAAGACAAGTGAGCTGCTTATGAATATAGGAGATATTGTTGAACTCACGTGTAGGTCATACACGTAAGTTCAACAATAGCCCATTTAGCTTGAAAGTGTGTGAACAATTTGTTTTATTTATTTTTATCTGATACAATACTTATATTTGAAAGTCATGTCATAATTAATTATTGGGGGATTGAGATTAACATAGCTGCCGACATTGAGAATTATCCCGTGATCGACTCGATATGCAATATGTGACGTGATACAATATGTTTTACTAAAAATAACTTCTAAAATTATTTTTCGAGCACAAGCAGCCTTAATACCCGGTTTCTGAAAGCCTATTAAAATTAATCTGTTTTCAAATCTTATTTCAAGTGATTTGATTAGATGCTCTTATTTCGATAAACCAATCCCAACCTATACTTGAAAAAAAATTCGTGGTACCTAAGAAACAATAACTAAAGCACGTGGTACTTACATGAAAACAAAACTAACCAAAACTGAAAATCGATGTTGGTTCATTTTCTGGTAAAGAAAACCAAGTAAATCCTTTCAAAACCCAATGAACGTAGGATATCAAAAGTGTTAGCCATAAAAGTAAAATAAATCAATAGCTTGTTATTATTAAAATCAGGTTAATCCCAAAAAAAAAACAAGCATACAATGTAATATAACATGAATGAAAACGGTCAACGAGATAATTTGATTGCAAGACAAAAGTTTTTGAAAGTATACTGCAACTCATCAAAATACACACACATTAGCATATATTTGACATCACCAACACCTCGCTACGCAAAAATACTGATTACCTAAATGTACTTGCAATAAGTAACAAAGTAGGTCCAGATCAAATGCTTTGTTCATATGAACTTTGTTTTCTTGTAGGAAAGTAGAATTTTCAGGGCCAGCGTTGTATTCCGGTATCGCCCATCAAGTTAATCTTATCACACAAGTATATAAGGCGACTGACATTATATGAATGCATCAGTGAATCTGAGGCAAGTTATCAACACAGACCACTCTACATACAAAATGCTGAAGCTGGTGGTGTTGTCCTGCATGGTGGCCGCGGCCACAGCGAGCGTGCTGGCGCCCTTCGCGCCCCTCGCCTACACGGCACCCCTTGCCTACACGACGCCTCTTGCCTACTCGGCGTCGCTACTGGCACCCTACGGCAGCAACTACAGAGGACCGCTGTCCCTGGCGCCCGGCCAGCCCGCCAACGTCCTCGCAGCCGACGGAAGACCGCTTGACACTCTGGATGTGAACCTCGACCGCTCTGCGCACTTCACGGCTAAAGCGCTCGAGGGTCGTGTACACTTATTGAAGAAGCGCTCCGCTGCTCTGATCGCACCCCTCGCCTACACGGCACCCATTGCCTACTCTGCGCCAATCCTAGCGCCCTACGGCAACAACTACAGAGGGCCGTTGTCCCTCGCTCCCGGCCAGCCCGCCAACATCCTCGCTGCTGACGGCAGGCCGCTTGATACCCTGGACGTGAACTTGGACCGGTCCGCACACTTCACCGCCAAGGCTCTCAGCAGCGGCATCCACTACCTGAAGAAGCGCTCAGCTCCGCTGATCGCGCCGCTCGGCCATGTAGTCGCCTCACCGCTGATCCACAGCGCTCCGTTCGCTTACTCCGCACCTGTGCTCGGCTCGCGCCTGGCCGTGGCACCCATTTCATACTCTGGCGCACCCATCGCTCACTACTGGTAAACAACTTCAATCTCAGGAGCAAGTAAAATAAAAATGAACTGATTTATACATTTATTATTTATTTTATTTCCATCATATAAACTCTTCTTCGTTATTAAGATATTAGGTAGTTAGATAGCGCTGTCTGATACACAGTCATACAAAACAGGAAAAGGTTGTCAAAATAGACATATTTTTTTTGGCCTCACCCAATAGATCTACTCTTCCAGTAGGATATCAGGCACGAAGGTTTTGTCAAGTGGCTTTATGAAGACCACTTTAACAATTTATTATTATGTTCCCATTTAATCAATTTGCAATGCATTACAAAAGATCACTTTGTATCTTAGACCAACTAGACAAAATCAAACTGGTTGCTTATTACTTCTGTAATTACTCACACACAAAATTATTACTTGATAAAATCCTTCGATCAACTATTTTTGATCGAAGATAAAATCATATACATTTTCAATATTTGTAAATATATGAGCACCATGTATCTATCACATAATTAATTAACCAGCCATTGCTTTATATTTAATTATTTTTAACTATTGTGGTATAGTAATTTTATTCTAGTTGCATCGTCTTCACAACTTAGAAAGTACTTAACTAAAAATACACTAACTAATGCAAAAAAATACGCTCCAAAAATCCGCCTGTATTCTCAGCTGGAGTTCACCAGATATCCCTTTACCTTACACGTACTAGGGGGCGAGCCTATTGCAAACTAACCAGGCACTCTGTAACTGTATTTGGAATCGGAATCTGAGATAACTATAAAATGTGGAACAACAAACTCAATGATTTACGAAATTCTATTGCATCCAATTTTTCTCTGTTTTTCTCAGTATTTGTTTGTAAGTGGGGATGAATAGTAAATTATCTCAAATATCTAAAATCTAAATTGTTTATTTCACAACCTACATGGGCACTTATGAAACGTCAGAATCTAGGTGCACGGCTCAAAGTATCAAGATAGATATAAATATTTTCGCCAAGATACAAGACTTAGTCCACTATCGACCTCCGGTCTTCGGAGGGGAGTGATGTGGCGGCATCTACACCGCCACATGCGAAAGGAATCTCCTATTTTTAAAGTAGCAAAGTTTTGGAAGCTTAATGGGGCGTGTACAATGAAAGAGGCGCGAACAGGAATTACAATGGTATAATTCTGGAGTAAACAAAATGCGTTACAGTAAACAGTTAAAACGAAGTTAATTCTAGAAACAAAGTATGATTCTACTACCAGAAGGGTCACGATGTGTGTCCAGTTCCTATATTAACGCATGCAGTAATATGTAGAAGTAGTCGCAAATAAATCATCATCAAGTAAAGACGTTTGTTATTTTTCTAAAACACCGTTCCATAGTCAAAAACAAAGTGAACCTTAAAGTACATAAACATATGGTCGAAATCGAACCGGATTAATTAGTGAATGGAACGGCTTGCGGACTCGGTGCGCGAATACAATAGGGAACCGCATTCCTCAGATAAGGATTGAAGTTGTTTACAAGTAATTAGTGTATTGTGAAGACTACTTATAAAAACTTATTAAAAAAGTGGTTTAGACATTATTTGTAACTGTATTGAAAGTGTTTGTGCGAATAATATTACGTGGACTATTTGTTTTAATTCTGCAAAATGACGACACCAACTCCAGAACAGTCTAAATATTTATCTATGTTAGAAGATGTGGCTAGCATGATACAGAAAGCGCAAGTTAACATTAAGAAGTGCCCGAAACAGCGATTAACAGCAGGTTATGTTAAAGCGAGAATAAAAACCATTGAGGAATATTGGGATTCGTTCAAACAAACCCATAGCAGCCTTACAAAGTGTACTCCACGCGAACAGCGGGGCGTGTTGCCTTACTTTCTTAATGAAGAATATTATACCTACGAAGAAATGTATCTCTGTTTACAAGCGGATTTAACCGATCTTCTAACAAACTTGGAGTCTCAACATAGATTATTAGAAGCGTCCAACATGTCTTCATCATCACAAGATGGCCATCTACCGTTTGCTAAACTACCGAGAATACAGCTACCTACCTTTTCGGGCAGATATGAAGAATGGCCTACGTATAAGGATATATTTACAGCACTCGTCCATAACACCACTATTAGCGATGTGCGTAAGTTGCATTATTTAAAGACTAGTGTTACTGGAGAGGCAGAGATGTTATTACGGCATATTCAAATTACGGAAAGTAATTATGCAACAGCATGGGAACTACTTCAAGGACGTTTCGGTAACAAAAAGATGATTGTGTCGTCAGTTTTAAAGAAATTTTGTGGTCAGAAAAAGATAAGCAACCCATCAGCTACGCAAATTAAAGCTTTGCTCGACAATACTGTAGAATGTATCAACAGTCTGAATAACATGAAAATAAATACCGCCACTTGGGATCCTATCCTAGTATTTCTAGTGGCGCAGAAATTGGATTCGGAGACGTTAAAGTGTTGGGAAGAGGAAGCTTACAAGGAGAATAGCGATGAGTTGTCTTCGTGGGAAGAGTTGAAAAAGTTCCTCGAGTCTAAGTTTCGTACGCTCGAGCTAATAGCTCCAATCACTACTACAGTTACCAAAGAGAAGACACAAGGTCACAAAGCGTATCATGTCGTTGCAAAGGATACTGAGAACGATAAAGGTGACTCTGCACAAGCCAATAACAGTTCATCACCATCTTGTGTATATTGCAAGGGCGGCCATTACATCTTTAGTTGTAAAGAATTTGCAAAACAAACTGTGCAACAACGACGTGAATTTGTGAAGAACAAAAATCTTTGCTTCAATTGCCTAGTACCGAATCATATAGTCTACAAATGTAAACAAAAGAGGAAATGCCGAGTCTGTGGAAGAAAACATCACTCTCTCTTACACGAATCAAGGGAAATAATACAAGAGAGTGACACACAAGAGAGTAACAAACAAAATGAACAACCAGAACAAAACCAGGTCACAAGCGCACATTTCTCTAAAGAACAACCTAGTCGTCAAGTATTATTGGCAACAGCACAAGTACATGTTACATCAAGCGATGGCGAAACACATGTACTTCGGGCATTGATTGACCAAGGCTCAGAGGCTTCATTTGTATCTTCAAGAGTAGTCGAACTCTTGAGATTGAAGAGGACAAGCATCAACGGTGTAGTCTCAGGAGTGGGAGAAGGAAACCTGGTTCCTATAAAACATGTAGTTGACCTGTCAGTTACATCGCAATATAACAAAAAAGAAATTATTCAAGTGAAGGCTTATGTTTTGAAATCACTGTCTGCTAGATTACCTTCAAAATGTATCACGATGAACTGGCCAGAACTCCAAAAATTACTATTGGCTGACCCTACGTATAACACACCCGGTAAAATTGATATATTACTCGGTGCAGACATCTTTTGCAAAATTATTGAAGTTGGTTTAGTAAGATGTTCTGATGGTATAGTGGCTCAGAAAACACGTTTGGGGTGGATACTTTCAGGTCAAAGGGAAGACAAATCAATTAGCGAAAAACACAAAATAACAACACTACATCTGACAAGTATGGTATCAGAAGACAATGATTTACTAAGAAAATTCTGGGAAATTGAAACAGGTTTATACAAGAAAAGAAACCTGCTTACAAAAGAAGAAGAGATGTGTGAAGAGATTTACAAAAAGACAACTAAAAGAGTAAACGGAAAATACACAGTGAACTTACCTTTGCGACATGGAATAGAAGAGACACTGAAATTATGCGGAGATACGAAAAAACAAGCTGTTTATAGATTCAAACAGTTGGAGAAGAAGTTACAAAAGTCTCAGAAGCTGAAGTCAGACTATTCTAAAGTAGTTCATGAGTACATGGAAATGGGTCATTTGAAAATATCTGACCCAAACAATCACAACAAATCAGTATATCTTCCTCACCACGCTGTAATACGCGAAGACAAAGATACAACAAAGATTCGAGTAGTTTACGACGCGTCTGCGAAAGGTTCTAACGGTCATTCTTTGAACGACACCATGATGATTGGACCTGTATTGCAACCTGATTTACGAAGCTTAATTATAACATGGCGAACACATAGAATATGTGTAGTAGGAGACATAATTAAGATGTATAGAATGATTAATATGACACCTGAGCATACAAATTTACAACGCATAGTTTGGCGAGATACCCCTGAAGAAAAACTAGAAAGCTATAACTTGATGACTGTAACCTTTGGTACAGCTGCAGCACCCTATTTAGCTGTACGAACGTTACACCAACTCGCCGATGATGAAGCACTTAAGTATCCTAAAACAGCACCTGTAATTAAAGATTCATTTTATATGGACGATTTAATGTCGGGAAGTGAATCTGAAGAAAAAACGAAGAAAATGTGCGAGGAAATAAAGCTGATACTAAGTAAAGGAAATTTTAAAATGCAAAAGTGGTCTAGTAATTCGGAAGAAGTATTAAAGTATTTACAAGAGGGTGATAGCACGAACAGTACTAAGGATGGAATAGAGATAAAGCTAGATAAAGTTATAAAAATTCTGGGATTGACATGGGATAGGAAGGATGATACATTTAAATTCACAATTAACTTACCTGAAGTACGATGTCCCGTAACGAAGAGATCTGTTCTATCTGATGTAGCAAGGCTGTTTGACCCATTTGGCTGGCTGTCACCGGTGATCATTAACGCTAAGGTGTTGATACAAAAACTGTGGCTATGCAACATGGGATGGGATGACGAGCTGCCGTCAGAGGTGATAGATGAATGGATGAGATATAGAGAAGAATTAATACACCTACAAAACATTACAATACCACGCTGGTTGAGAACTACACCAATCAATTATACAAACATTGAGTTGCATGGTTTTGCAGATGCATCTACGCACGCATATGCTGCTGTTACCTACCTTAAGATTATTGAAGAGAACACAGTACATATCACAATCATCGCATCCAGAACCAAGGTTGCGCCGTTGAAGCAAATTTCAATACCTAAATTAGAGTTATGTGCCGCAGCATTACTAACAGACTTAATCAATGATCTGGAAGACCTATTAAATATCCCTAAAAACAAAATCTTTGCTTGGACTGATTCAATGGTCGTGCTGTCATGGCTGCAATCTCAACCTAATCGTTGGCGTACATTTGTTGCGAACCGAGTGACAGACATAACACGGATATTAGAATCTGACAGATGGAGACACGTTCAGTCTACCGATAACCCAGCCGACATCGCTACAAGAGGCGTAAAAGCAAGCGACCTGGCTTGTTTAGATTTATGGTGGACTGGGCCTGTATGGTTGAAACATAGAAATCTCGATCTACAAACATATGACATTCCTCAAACTGAATTAGAATTGAAGGGCTCATCATTTCACACAAATTTAGAAGTCAAAACAATCTGGGAACATTTTTCTACAATTTCAAGAATGAAAAGAATATTAGCATACTGCAGAAGATTTAAAAAAGGAGAAAAAGAAATATATTTAACAGTTAATGAGCTAGACAAAGTATTAGAGTTATGCATAAAGTATTATCAAGATTTAGTTTATCAGAAGGATATTGAAGATTTACAGAAATATGGAAATGTGAAGAAAAGAAGTTCTCTTATCACACTCGCCCCCTTTTTAGATAAAAACGGGATCGTAAGAGTGGGAGGAAGGTTAGAAAATGCCTCCATAGCTGAAATTAGAAAACACCCAATTGTAATACCATGTAATCAGCATATAACTAAGTTATTAGTTCAAGAAGCTCATCTTAGAACACTACATGGTGGGATACAAGCGATGATGGCTTTTATCAGAACCAGATACTGGGTCATAGGTTTGAAGTCTGCCGTAAGAAAGTGTATTCACAATTGTAAGACCTGCATTTTGGATAAAGCGAAGGTAAAAACCCAGTTCATGGGTCAGTTGCCTGCCGTACGAGTCAATCAACATCGGCCATTTATGAATAGTGGAGTTGATTACGCTGGACCGGTATTCATAAGGACATCGAAAGGCCGCGGACACCATGCAACAAAGGGCTATATCTGCTTATTTATATGCATGGCCACTCGGGCGATCCATCTAGAAGCGGTCACAGACCTAACAACACAAGCTTTTATAGCCGCATTTCGGAGGTTTGTGGCGCGCCGAGGCCACTGTTCGAACTTATGGAGCGACAATGGTACTAATTTTGTGGGCGCTGCCAAAGAATTGAAAGTCATGTTCCAGAAGGGAAAGCGAAATATCGCAAGCGAAGCGGCTGAACTTCTAGCTAACGATAGCACAATATGGCACTTCATACCACCAAGGATGCCCACATGTGGAGGCCTATGGGAGGCTGGAGTTCAGTCTGCTAAAAGACACCTCTATAGGATAAATAAGGAAACTAAACTGACCTACGAGGAGATGTCTACGCTCTTAGCACAAATCGAGGCGTGTCTCAACTCTCGCCCTCTTTATCAAATGGAAAATACGATGATGCCGCTTACTCCAGGGCATTTTTTAGTTGGTGAGCCCTTGATTTCGGTTCCTGATACCTGTTACGAGTACCAGCCAGTTAGTCTTTTAAATAGGTGGCAATTTATTCAGAAAATGACTGAAGACTTCTGGCATAGATGGCGTACAGAGTATCTAAACACGCTCCAACAAAGGTACAAATGGCAAGTGAAGGTTCCAGAGCCTGCTATTGGAGATATTGTGATTATCAAGGAAGATAATCTGCCCCCCACAAAATGGCTATTGGGACGGGTGATGGAACTACATCCTGGAAAGGACAATCTCGTAAGAGTGGTAACAGTCCAGACTATGGGGAACAAGGAGTTAAAAAGGCCACTATATAAATTGATACCGCTTCCCAAAGAACCAATAAGTCAGTGAGCTATGGTGGGCGGTTTGATGAATGATTAGATAAGTGTTGAAGTTATAAAATAGTATTGTATAGCAAAAATAAAGTTGAAAATATTACAGTCCATTGTTCGAGTATTAGTATAAATAAGTATTGATTAAAAACGAATGTTTTGGTGGGCGGTATGTCCAGTTCCTATATTAACGCATGCAGTAATATGTAGAAGTAGTCGCAAATAAATCATCATCAAGTAAAGACGTTTGTTATTTTTCTAAAACACCGTTCCATAGTCAAAAACAAAGTGAACCTTAAAGTACATAAACAATGTGATACTAGGAAGTTAACGTTATAAAACAATTGAAGTGAACTAATTACGCGGACGAAATATACAAGTTCGGTGCGGATCAATGTAGCGTGGACTCGCTTTGAAGGCTTGAAGTTAACTTCCTAGTATCACATCGTGACCCTGTCTCTATGTATATATTTTTGGATCAATAAACTTATTATTATTATTATTTGTTTTACTTATCTTTTTCTGTGTGGAATTCGTGCCACAACACTCTTGTGAGAAAGAAATTAACATTTCTGTCGACATTGCAAATTATCCAGTGATCAACTCGAGACATTTAAAGTAACATAATATGTTACTAATACTAAAAGTAAATCTAAAAGTAATTTTGGAGGAATCAGGAGCCTTTTTACCATTCGCTTAACACCGGTTTCTGAAAGCCTACTGAAATTAATCTGGTCTCGAATCTCATTTCCAGTGATTTGATTGGTTGTTGTTATTTTGGCCAATCCCGATAGTTGACATGTGGTTTGAAGGCATATTACTTAGTTAATTACTGTGTTGATGAGTGCGAAATAGCATGTTAATGTTTTTTAGTCATTTCGTAGGTATTTAGTTAGGTTCCGTTAACAGCGATAAAATGTGAAGATATTCAAATGGAAGACTCGTACAGACCTGGGAAGCATAGCACAAGAGGAAGGAGACCTGTACTCAGCAGTGGGTGGAACAAGGATGCCAATGATGATGATGATGAGGATTCAAACCCCAGCTCAGTCTAAATAGGAAAGAAACTGGACGGTTTTTTTTTATCGTAAGGTATTAAATTCTTCCGAAATAAATAAAACAAATCCTTTTAAACAATGATAGCACTGAAAGTAAAATAAATACTGCAACTTGTTATTCTGAAATTCAGGTCAATTCTTAAAATGCTTAAAAGTTTTTGAAAATAACAGTTCCTAACAGAAATCTTATGAACTGCAAATCTAATTAAAGTTCAAATTTACTCATTTTAGACCACCAATACCTCGCTACGCAAACATAATAAATACCTTTTAGTACTAGCAATATGTCACAAATAAGGTCCAGATCAAATGCTTTGTTCATATGAACTTTGTTTTCTCGTAAGAAAGTAGTATTTTCAGGGCCAGCGTTGTATTCCGGTATCGCCCATCAAGTTAATCTTATCACACAAGTATATAAGGCGACTGAAATCATATGAATGCATCAGTGAATCTGAGGCAAGTTATCAACACAGACCACTCTACATACAAAATGCTGAAGCTGGTGGTGTTGTCCTGCATGGTGGCCGCGGCCACAGCGAGCGTGCTGGCGCCCTTCGCGCCCCTCGCCTATACGGCGCCCCTTGCCTACACGACGCCTCTTGCCTACTCGGCGTCGCTACTGGCACCCTACGGCAGCAACTACAGAGGACCGCTGTCCCTGGCGCCCGGCCAGCCCGCCAACGTCCTCGCAGCCGACGGGAGACCGCTTGACACTCTGGATGTGAACCTCGACCGCTCTGCGCACTTCACGGCTAAAGCGCTCGAGGGTGGTGTACACTTATTGAAGAAGCGCTCCGCTGCTCTGATCGCACCCCTCGCCTACACGGCACCCATTGCCTACTCTGCGCCAATCCTAGCGCCCTACGGCAACAACTACAGAGGGCCGTTGTCCCTCGCTCCCGGCCAGCCCGCCAACATCCTCGCTGCTGACGGCAGGCCGCTCGATACCCTGGACGTGAACTTGGACCGCTCCGCGCACTTCACCGCCAAGGCTCTCAGCAGTGGCATACACTACCTGAAGAAGCGTTCAGCTCCGCTGATCGCGCCGCTCGGCCATGTAGTCGCCTCACCGCTGATCCACAGTGCTCCGTTCGCTTACTCCGCACCTGTGTTCGGCTCGCGCCTGGCACCCATTGCATACTCTGGCGCACCCATCGCTCACTACTGGTAAACAACTTCAATCTCAGGAGCAAGTAAAATAAAAATTAACTGTTTTCGAAATTTATCATTTCTTTAATTTCCATCACATAAACTCTTCCTCGTTATTAAGATATTAGGTAGTTAGATACACAGTCATAGAAAACAGGAAAAGGTTTTTGGCCTCACACAATAGAGCCACTCTTCCAGTAGGATATTACTTATTAAACACTTGCTAACTGAGCTAAGTGTTTCCAACATACTCGTAATACTTACGATAAAAACTACTTACCATAAACTATTTATAAACAATAATAACGTCTAAAAAAAACTGCGAAAATATTTCATCCAAAAAATAACAATTAGCAGTTTTTCGTAAAATTACATAATGATTACCGACGTATTTTCAACAATAATTAAAGAAATTTTATTTTACCTAGTCTTGCCTCATGGAACACAATGATACAAACAATATAAATGGTATAACCAACAAATATCGGTATCAATTACTTGACTACATATATTAATTGACAGGTTACCGGCAGACCTTCAGCTATCGAATGTCAGCGTCACGTAATCGAACGATTTGTGACGTATCATGAACAATGATAACACCTGCATACGTTACAGTGAAATGCGACACGTAATACCGTCGGCGTCGAGGAGTTGTCATTTACATTACAACGGGTCTTGACAGAGAGCTAGATTAAAAACCTAGAAAAACAGGGGTTACCAGGAAAACAGGCATGAATGTGTCTTTTCCACAGTTATTGCATTATTCTGTCAATTGTATCTAAAACTCGGAAAGTGAATGAAAGGAATAATTCCCTTGCACTTTGCAAAGGAATTATTACTTTCATTCACAGAGCAACAGTTTACTTAAACCGAAGCCCAGTGTTTTTTTGCCTTTTAAAAAAGAATTAGGTTCTTAATACGAATTATATGGTTTGAAAAAATACAGGTTTGATACTCCTTTCCTAGAGTATGTAAAAAAATATTCAAAATTATTTAAAAAGATTTGTGCTATTGCGAAATCAAAATTCTTAAGTGATTCAATTAAAAGTTCCAATAATAAAGTAAAAACCACTTGGAAAATTATTAACAATGAAACGGGTAAGTCGGTTAAACAAGAAAATCAACTTGAGATTATGGTCGATAACAAATAAGTTAGTGAGGCAGCTGACGTAGCTGAGGCATTTAATGAGTTCTTTGCCAACATACCTATAACTACGACTTGCTCCTTAAATTCGTCCCCGTCTAAAGCTGAGAACCTTTTGAATAGTAGTGTCCAAAAATGTACTCGCTTATTTAGCTTCGAACATGTAACGCCTAGTGATGTAATTAACGTCTTTAACACTCTTAAGTCTAAAAACACTGGTGATTACTGGGGCATCTCCATTAAACTTTTAAGTAATATAATAGACATTGTAGCCCCCTATCTAGCTATTACTTTTAATAAATGTGTTGATCTAGGAACTTTTCCTGACCTCATGAAGAGTAGTAAAGTCATACCATTATTTAAATCTGGTAATAAAAATATCATTAGCAATTTTAGGCCTATTTCTATCTTACCTGCATTTAGCAAAATATTTGAAAAGTTAATACTTAATCAGTTGCTAAGACATTTTAACCTAAATAGCCTACTTCATAATGAACAATATGGCTTTTCAAAAGGACGTTCGACTACAGATGCGGGTGTTGCTCTGCTGAAACACATATTTAATGCATGGGAGAAATCGCAAAATGCTATTGGAGTTTTCTGTGATCTCTCTAAAGCCTTTGATTGCGTGCGCCATGACACGCTTTTGCGTAAACTACGTCATTACGGTGTCCAAAACGAAGCTCTCAACGTAATAAATTCTTATTTACATAATAGGTTCCAATGTGTAGATGTCGATGGTGTGAAATCTTCCGAGCTACCAGTTCAGTTAGGTGTACCTCAAGGCTCAATACTGGGTCCATTCTTGTTTTTAGTGTATATCAATGACTTACCATTCTATTTAAACGATATCTGTGACATTGTACTGTTTGCAGATGATACCTCTCTTATTTTTAAAGTAGACAGGAATAGACAAGATTTTGACGACGTAAACCGTGCACTCTCAATGGTTACGGATTAGTTTACGTCAAATAATCTAGTTCTCAATGCCAAGAAAACGAAATGTGTGAAGTTCGCCTTACCGAATGTTAGAAATCTAGGACCCAACATTGTCTTAGATAAAGAGCTGCTTGAAACTGTAGACTCGACGGTTTTTCTGGGCATAACGGTAGATGCCAAACTTCAGTGGGGCCCACATATCTCAAGCTTAGCGGGGAGGCTCAGTTCAGCCGCCTACGCCGTCAGGAAAGTAAGACAATACACTGACGTTGATACAGCTCGCTTAGTCTATTTTAGTTATTTCCACAGCGTTATGTCCTACGGTATTCTGCTGTGGGGCAAAGCCGCTGATATTCAAAATATATTCGTCCTTCAAAAACGAGCTGTCCGAGCAATTTATCAGATAGGAGCCAGAGTTTCTCTTAGAGATTTTTTTAAAGATATTGGTATTCTCACGGTGGCATCTCAATTCATCTTCGCCAACATCTTATATATTAGGCAAAATATACACTTATACACAAAAAACAGTGATTTTCACAAAGTTAACACCAGAAATAAGAACAAACTACGTGCTCCCTTTCACCGGCTTCATAAGGTCCATAACTCATTTGTTGGGCTTGGTATAACCTTTTATAACAAGTTGCCCTCTTCTTTACTAGATTTACCTTTTAATGCGTTTAAGGCCCAAGTAAAATCCAACCTTTGTTCAAAGGCATATTATTCCATTAACGACTACATAAACGATAAGAACTGTTGGTCGCTGTGATTAACTCAAGACAATGTTCGTGTTCTTTCTCCAGAATCAGCTTACTAACTGACAGGGTATATGAGTTCATATATTTTTTTTATTTTTTATTTGACGGTATAAGTCAATTATTTTGTTGTCTTCATTTATTATTGACATGATCTACTCATTACAATGTTTTTAATGAGCTCTATTGCAATATATGGTTAGCTAGCGACCTCGACAATTGATAATATTATTCTTGCCTGAGCAACCAACAGCAGGTTCGTCATGCTCCCTTAGATGTCACTGCTTGCGGTAGCGTCGGGGGTCGGGTTTCCTCCTTCCCTCAAATATGGCGAGGGGGGTAATGGCTGACCTTTGCGTTATGCTCGTGAACGGGTGCTGCTTGTGGTGACTGGTCGTCTTGCTGCCTTTGGTTTTATCATTGTTACAGTAATTGTTCTGTTGATTTATTTTACTTTGATGGTCCTAGTTTATCATTTATTTATCATTTATTTATTTTATTTGTTTGTATAATAATTCCAGTATTGCATATGTAAGCTGCCATGCCCTTTAGGCCCGAAGGCTTTATTTATGTATTTGTGTTATTTACATGCAATTTTTTTTCTTTTTTTTTGTCATTGGCGTTTCGGTAATTACTTGCAATTGTTTAGAATCAAGTTCTTCTAACCGAACAGACAGCTGTGCTGCTGGGGAGTTTGTTGCGCCACTTCTTCTTCCCAGCTAAAGCACTAGGAAGTGGTGAAGGGCGGGCTTTTTGGGGGACTATCTTATGTAATTTTGACGTTCGAAAAGTGCTGATTCTCAGCCTAATTTGAATAAATGACTTTTGATTTTGATTTTGATTTTAATAAGTAATTACAATCTAGCTTGTAAGCCGTAAGAGCCATATCTCAACCAGCCAGGTCGCGTCGCCAACTAAATGTAATTAGGATGGATTTTTAAAACGGGGCAGGCTTAATGGCTTAGCTACGGGAAAGAGGTCTTAGGAGACTATCCATAACTTTTTGCAATGGCGGCCCAGTGTGGTTTGGTAGATGTCACATGTCTTTTAGGACATGCCGGTTTCCTCACGATGTGTTGAAATAATTTACACAAGGTAAAGCGCCTACATTTATTGGATGCAGGCGCATTATTGTCCTTTTCTTCTATACTTCTATATTGATCTTGGTAGTCAACCCCTTACTAGCCATATCATCTTTCACACAGTCCATCTATAGTTTCTTTGGTCTTCCCCTAATCTTGTAGTAACCATCCACATTTATACACAAAACTTTTCTCACGGCATTTTCTCATTCCTTCGCAAGGAATTTCATCGCATGCCCATCCCGTGACAACCGATAGCCACATAAAACGCAAAACTACATAAGAAATAGAAATGCGAAAGTGATTCTTAACAGCTTAACTCGGTGTTGTACACAGTGTTGCATTTATGTATCCAGCCTCCTTTACCATCAATGAATTCATAATACTTACCAGCTTTTTGCAGTCCAGTGTTCATACTTTGACGAACAACTTAACCCGAGGGGCTCAGTGGGCTATCTAACCTCATTTGGATGAAATCATCAAATGACTTCTCCCGCTCGGACACGCCCTACCGCTCCATCGAGCAGGAGGGCGTGTCCGAGAGCAGCAGACTTTTCCTGATTAAAAGCCACCCGTGTTCCTTCTGTTTCTTCTGTCTATGTGCTGACATCTCTTTGAGGCGCGCGTGGAACACGACGCGCCTTCGACCCGGGCCTGGTACTTACCAGACGGCGAGCTCCCCTACGGTGGCCGGAAATCTGCAGGCTACTCCCAGGGCGTCTCCTGCGGTGACTAGGGGCGTGAGGGCGCAAGGCTCTCTCCCTCACGCGCTCCGCCTCTTCCTTCGCGATTATTACTGTTTCGCCGAAGGATGTGACGGCTTTCCATTCCCTTTCGCTTCGTACCGTGTCATCCTTATGCCAACGGAGTAGAAGTTAAATCGGTTGTAGGGACTGGAAAAAGTTTTATTTAAATGTCTTATCATATCAAATAGTGTATAACTTGGACAGCGGTAGTATTTGTTAGTTAATAGTACTCTTAGAAGTAGGCTTACTTTGACACTTGACTGTTCTGACATATCTCGATGCATGAAAAAGTGAACTGTTTCATGTACAGTAGCGCTCATAAGTCCATAAGCAATCTCACAAAGCAATTGATTGACGCTTTGGTTTCACTTACGACCTTCTTCTATAAGTTGTTTCCATACTATGAACACGCACACACACTCACTTTGTCTGTAATTAATGATACTTCGTAATTTCAACTAACTTAACTTATGGCATGCAAGTCGTTACCGTGCTTGGGTAGGAGGATAATGGCAAGCCCTGAGTTCGAATCACACCAGGGCCCGCGGATTAAGCTTGATGTTATTTTCATATAATATATATTTATAGTTTTTGATATGTTATTAATACTGCCTATAATGAACAATGTTTGTTTGTTTTAATAAAATTACTTGAAGTGGTTCGATAATCTTTCGATACTTGTGTCGTTCATCTTGTTTACTTAAATAATAAGGATTTGTTTCGCAAATGTCGTGAAGCAGCCAAAGCTAATCAATTTGAATATGTATGGATCAGAAATGCGACCGTCTTTACTTTTGCTATTCGTACGGAAGCCGACATATGTAGCAAAATCACACCAAAAAACCATTCCGGGAATATCGCTGTTAATTAAACCACTCCTAAATAGCACATTAAGTGCTTTTAATACGGGAGCATTTTCTGTTCTTATATATGCTGTCTTCTGCGGGTTCACATTATCTTTATTTTTGTCTCGTACGTAATTATGTAAACGTATCACTTTCATCAAACAATGTGTCCTATGCAAAAAAAAAAAGTATTATGATGCTACTGCCGACCCATAAATTATACGGCGATATAATCATTAAACCAATTGTAACGGACGTATATTGGATTAGTTTTTCAGTAATGCACAGTCTGTTACATTTATTTCTGATGTTCCTCTCTTCCCCGTCGATACTTATCATCCAGCCTTTTACGCCCACGTACCGTTTGTACGTACACCAAGTATCTCGAAATGCATAATTTCGAATCAACTCAACCATTACAAAGCTGACTACTGCGAGATTAATAAAGATATTAGTAATGTTGACTGGAGTTGTTTACTTGAAGGGTTGTTACCAGAGTTAGCTGTGTCTGATTTCTACAAAAAAATAATTAGATCACACACACCCACGTGCAAGCAGAGGAATTATAATTTTCCCATCTGGTTCACACATTCACTCATCCGTACTTTCAAAAATAAAACTTATGCTTGGGTAAAGTGGAAGAAACGCGGCAATTTAAGTGACTATGAAAAGTTTTCCGCTATTAGAACAAGGTTCAAAAGGGAAGCTGATAGATGCTATAAAAGATACATGATGTCAGTTGAAGATAATATTGCCACCAATATCAAGGCTTTCTGGTCATACATCTGTAAAACTGCACATATAATTCCTAGCACGGTACACTACAAACATCATATAGCTAGTGATCATAATGGAGCGTGTAATTTATTCTCTTCCTTTTTCCATTCTGTGTATGAACCCTCAACATTTAATCCTGATTCTTGGGTACCTCCATCTACAAATGCTGATCATGATGTTAACCTATCTAATTTGGACTTCCCCTTAGAAAGTATTCGTAGAGAACTAAAAATGCTGGATTCGACCAAAGGACCTGGGCCAGACGGTTTACCTGCGATATTTCTTAAAAACACCTACAGTACAGTATGCTATCCTATATTTATACTATTTAACAATTGCATTTCATGTGGAATCTTTCCGGACGTATAGAAACGTGCAAATATCGTACCAGTACACAAAAGTGGTTCTAAAAAATTGTAGATGTGTATCGTCCAAACTCTTTGAAAGGCTTGTCCATGCTGAGATTTACCCAATTACTCGTCATATTCTAATAAAGGAGCAACATGGCTTCGTCACAGATAGGTCTTGCATAAGCAATCTTTTAATATTCACAACACAGCTTTTTGAAAATATTGATAACAGACAACAGACAGACGCGGTAAACACCGATTTTCAAAATTCGATAAAGTGGATCATAGATTGTTGCTCAATAAAATTGCGTACAATGGTATCAGAGGGGATCTCCTGCGTTGGTTTGACTCCTATATAACCAATAGGACACAAAAGGTTGTGATCTACGGCTTCGAGTCTAGCCTGTATTCAAGTTACATCAGGAGTCCCTCAAGGCTCTGTAGGACCTTTATTGTTTATACTGTTCATAAATGACATAAAATATTGCTTTCAAAATTCAAAATTTCTCTTATACGCTGATGATTTAAAAGTTTTTAAACAAACTTCAAATTAACAAGACTGTGTTGAATTTCAACGCGATATTTATCGTTTCTCGGACTATTGCTCTTATAATAAACTGTACCTTAGCTTGCCTAAGTGTCATAGTATAACGTTCACTAAAAAGAAAAATATCATACTTTTCAATTATCGAATTATCGACCATTATACGCAGTACCGATCTGGAATCCTCACTATGCAAAATATATAGAAATTATAGAGTTAGTCCAACGCAAGTACCTTCGTGCTGTGCAATTTAGATGTCTTCGAAAGAAAAACTCATACCAATTCCTTCTTAAAGAATAAGACCTACTTACATTACAGTCAAGACGCGTCCTACTTGAGACAATGACGTTGTTCAGTGTATGCCGAAACAAGTTTGTTTGCCCTGACTTTGGTGACTGGTTTGTGTTACCTGGTTCCTCGAACAGTACTTGGACGGGAGGTGCGCACCAGGCGACTTCGCTACCCGCTTTTGTAGCGTAGGTATCATTATTAATAGGCTAGGGTCCTGTATGATACATCAAGCATGAAAATTAAATTTCATTAGTTTAATTTTTTTTTCCTTTTTTCAAATCTATGTTATATGTTGTCCTTTTTAACTGTTTTAACCTCTTTTTCATTAAGTTAACCCTGCAACAGCTAACGTTTGCTTACAGCTTGTTTTTAGTATATACTATAGTAATCTGTGGAAAATCTTGTAGGTAGTATATTTGTTTAGTTTAGTTTTAAGACAACACTGTGTATGCTTAATATGCTACTGTTTGTTTTCCCAAACTAATAAATTAAAATAAGAAAAGTTTGTAGGTAGACCCCAGAAAAATGAGTAAATAATTTCGATTTCTCTGAGGTAGATGCAATTCGTTACGACTATCTACTTGAACGTTGTTAGTTAGTGACGAATGTGTTAGATCTGTTAATTAGCGGTGTTGTGGTTATAATTTTCAAAATGCTGTGAAATTTAAATATTGAAGCGTTGGCAATATTATTGCGCGTAAAAGTGGACGTGAATGATGTGATAAAACAAATGGACCGAGTGTAAGTGTTATCATTTAAATATTTCACATTTTATAAATATAAAGTATTATTTGTTTAAATTAGTGAATTATGAGTAAAGTGTTTTAAACATAATGTTATTTATAAAAAAATCTTAACAACTATAGTTAATGGTGCTTTGCTTGGAGATGTCTAATAGTGTATTACATTCTTTGTTCTAGAGAAATACTTTGAGTCTGTGGGTTAAGAGATGTGAAGAAGAGGGAATCCTCGCCAGTCGGAGCCCTTGTTTATGAAGTGGAAAGCTTATATTTAAACAAGACTTCACATGGTGAATGAATATGAAACAAATGGTTTCATCCCAACCGGACATTTGAATTATTCAATACGTTATTCAAAACTGTTCGCCGTGTTTTCCACGCTATAAAGGTTGCATCACCGAAGCCCAGCTAACAATAACGGAATAAACCATAAAGTTTAAGTTTCGGAATAGTTTATACTGTATATTGCGCTATATCCGTAATTATTTAATCATAAAAAATTGAGGTTTAGTTTCAATCTTCTTTTGAAGTAAACGAATCTATCCTCAATATATAATCTATATTCATTAAAGCCAAATAACATGTGAAATACTTAAAGTAAACAAACTGCCCTACATAACCACTTATTTTGGAAATTAAAGATCGCTTATTTTGGGAATTAAAGCTTAATGTTTATGGTGAAATAAATCTACTCATATTTTTTTGAACATTTCACATGTCAAAATAAAACAAATTGCTTCTAAGTTCCTTGATAAAGTATTTCACATACAATTTGGCTGAAGAAGTTATTATAAATAATCGTATCGGTTTGTTATCCATATGTAAAATATTATAACATATAAATATGTTTACATTGGTGTTTTCACTTGTAAAGCTTTTTTTATTCTAAACCCTTTATTGCAATATCAAAAATAATAGAAAAGCAGCATCTTCTTTGAATATTGTTATTATTGCAAACCAAAAAAAAAAATTGGCAATAAAACTGTGCGGCATCTTATGAGATCAGAACCTAAGCCGTGTGTTTCTCAGTCCAACGCTTGACGCCCTCTGCTACCAGCTCATATTATATTCACTCGAATTTTAGCAATACCATAAACCGGCCAGGTCACGAGCATGATGCGTGTCAAAAAGCGACGGAAATATATTTTTGTTTTGTGTAGTGCGATGCGAGTGCGCGACTTTACGTCAGTGTATGCCGTGCAAAACTGCGATCCTTGTGGTGTGTGTCGTTTAAACACATACAGTCGTACCGCGAATTCACAGCGATATGACTCTTAACGTGCCTATCCACTTTTGAAGGCTTACTGTACCTCGCCATCAACACAAATGTTATTTTGTGTTCTCGGCCACGTGCACTACTCAGCGGAACCGACTTATTTCACAAAGGGCAGCTTATCTCCATTTATAAATAGGCCAACGACTATTAACTAGTCTTGTCAACGAATCTTCTACTTCGCAAGCTTTTCGTGTTTTTTCTTTTTGTGGTTATCAAATAAATGTTTTCATTCATTCAAGTAACACAGAAAGTCATTTTATTTTGCCACGTATACAACTTGCTTTTGAGGGTCGTCGCAAACCGTCTCGTTTCGGCCACCAGAAAAACTCGGTACCGAAGACCACATTCATTCTTTTCGGAAAATATTACGCACACACGTGCACCCATTTTAATAAACATTACTGTTAATAAATATATTTATCCATGGTTTGGGAATTTACTTGGGTATGTTTCGTTTGTGTAGTAACCCTACGCCAATCTCTTAGTAACAGAAGAGAAGCATACGCATAACCCAGCAGAGAGCTGATACAATTACAATAGTTCAGTTAAAGCTTAAACTGAAGTTCAACCATAAACTAAACTGATACGACTCTTACTAGGGAGAGTTTATTTAATTTATTTTTTAAAATTTCAGTAACAGCTCTAAATAATCATAATCTGGAAATTTAAATAAGGCAAAGAAAATCTTTTTTTCTCAGTGCATTTTCTTTATCTGTATGCAGGTAAACTATTAAAACCCTTATTTTATTAATTCTATTTAAACCCTTGTTTCCAATTAAACGAACATCAATTTTATGCAAGTGTAAGTTAAGTTGATTTAGAATTTTATGTGAATTATGATAAGATGCAACTAAAGTTTAGATTGAAGTGGTTGCTGATGAGGCTGAAGGTGATGACCAGGTATGGCGCTTGGGCTGCATGCTGATGGTCAGGACAACCGTTCAAGCCGTGGTTGCTGGCGGGCTGTGTGACTTGTGGGAGTGATGATGATGACGTCACGCTGAAGTAGTTGCACGAAGGCTGCGCTGACGTTCATACTCGGGGTCACCGGTGAAGAGATATGAGGATCACGTCGGGGTCACCAGTGAAGATATATGATGTCGTATCTGGTGGGCAACTGACCGATGATTGTTGTCGGGACGTTGTATATATGCTATCTGCGCGGTAAACTGTGCTTCCGCGATGCAGGATTGATGCGTTTGTTCGCATGTGGCGGTGTAGATGCCGCCACAGGCATTAAAACATTTTTTTTCCGAAAACACTTATTTGTTTACATATTTGTAAACTAACCCCTTTTTAATAAACCTTACTTAAAGATAAGTAATGATTAGCGTCTGTTTGACCATGCATTTTTGACTTTTAAACGTCTCTTAACTACAGGCAACGTTTATCAATAGGAGAGTTAATTTATTATATACGTAGGTATTCAGAAAAAAAATCAAACAAAGATAGTCGTGTTGATCGAAATCGTAGAGTCGACTCGTGAGGAATTCATTCAGAGCGGCAAAGGAAATAAGACTTGCCTTGAATGAATTTCCTTTAAAACAAAAATTGACACCCCTAGTAATCAACCCTATGTTAGTGGCGATAAGTGAAGATTGACTAAGAATGTTTTATCCAAGAATCCACTTCCTATTAACTTGCATATAAACATTTACCGATATAGAACGAGACGGCTACTGACACCAACACCGACACAAAATAATGTATTTACGTCGCTGCAAACCAGTAAGTTATTGCTTATTTCGTCAGTGGCAAAGAAACACACTTTATACTCGTATCGATTCATCTAAATATTAAGAGGGTAAGTACGTTTAAAAAAAATAGCTGTTTCCGGGTAACTCTCTTTATAAACTATAGGCAGATATATTGTCGAATATTCTAAACATTCTTTACACAGTATTTCACCAATGAGGTCCCAGGATGCCGGCATGACCCAAATGTCCCAAGCCCAGAGGAGCGACGGGTGCGCGCCAGCCGAGATGTGCAGCGGCGGGCAGGGCTAGAGCTCCGGGCGCCAGAGCGTGCGCCGCGGGGAGGGCCGCCCATGGCGCGCCCAGCAGGGGAGCCGAGCGCTTGCCTAGCAGGTGTCCGTGCGCTCCTAGCAGGTGCCCGTGCGCTCCTAGCAGGTGCCCGTGCGCTCCTAGCAGGTGACCGTGCGCTCCGATCGCTGCGGCCGCTCCGGTGGCTTGGTCGACAGCCCTGGCGGTGAAGTGCACGGCCCGGTCGGCGTTTACACTGAGGGTGTCCAGAGGCCTGCCGTCTTGAGCCAAGATGCTGGCGGGCTGGCCGGGAGCAAGCGACACGGGTCCCCTGTAGTTAAGGGCAGCACCGCCCAGAGGGGCAGGGACCACGACGGGACCGGCGATGCCGACGGCGGGAGCGTGAGCAATGGGTGCGGCCAGCAAGGGCGCGGCCAGCGGGGCACCCAGGTGTGCGCCTAGACCCCACGGAGCTCCCAGGCCTAAGCCATGGAGGCCGAGAGGGCCGAGGCCGAGCGCGCCGAGACCGCTGGGCTTGGCGGCCACCAGGGCCAGTACGGAGGACAACACCACCAGCTTGTACATTGTGGTCTGTGTTGTTATCTTAGCAGAGAGCAACTGTATTTCTTACCCTCTAAACTTCAGCTTATATACCAATCAATTTCGTAGGCGTATTCCAGATACCTTTGTGACGTCAGCAAGTATGCGGCTAGGCGTTGGCTGTAGGTCGCGGTGGATAGAAAAGGACCATGGGGCGGCGCAGGCGCCACAAACAGTGTCTGCCGAAGCGGGTTTTGAGATAATGCAAAAGTCAACTCTAAACAAATCGGTATACATTTGAAAATGACTCCAGAACTGACGGCACTTCCCTGTTCACCTTGATAAAGGGCCGTTCACTTTAAGTGACTACCCGCCTCGGTGTGCAAAAATTCTAAATTACCCCTCCGCACTGCGTAATAATAATGAGATACGCTCGTGTAATAGATGATGTCAATTAAGTCACCCGTCTTCGTTTTATCATAAATTATGATTTTTGGTACCATGAGGCAAACAGAATGTGTATAAGTCACCCGTCTTCGTTTTATCATAAATTATGATTTTTGGTACCATGAGGCAAACAGAATGTGTCAATGACTGCAGTTTGTAGACACACTTTAAACAAAATGTAAATATCTTGCTTGCGACGTCATTTTATTTTACAGGCGAACGAGTTCGGTTATGAGAATACTAAACGATCATTACGTGTATTATAACAAACTACGCATTGGGAAACCTACTGAAATGGATCGTAAACATCTCCTGAATCAACCATACGTAAACTTGTTAACTAACTTTGAAACATTTACTTAAACGATGAATAGATAATATGTATGTAAAACCTTAAATATTTCATGCCGTAACAATACATAACAATAAGATATAACACAAGTTCTACCTACCATTGAGGATGACTTATCTGAATCTAAACTAATATTAATAATTATTGTCAACGGTAACATCTTTATGTATCCGATCACAAAAACAATTTCACTGATACAAAATTCACGCTATTGCCGTGATATAACTCAAACTCAAAGCATTTATTTCAAATAAACCAATTACAGGCACTTTTGAATTGTCAAGGGGTCGGTCAGTCAGAAATATGAAGCTAGATGCCCATTCCAAAGCGAAAGTAGGTACCTATGGAGAAAAACGGGCAAGAAACTTCATGGACACTCTTTTAAATAATATGGATACAGAAAAAATTGTTACATCAGTCTTGTTGAAATTATACATGTGAGAACGATGTAGAAAGACCCGTAATAAAAACATAAAAATCGGAAATAAAAATAAAAATAAGCCGTGGCTGCCAAGAGATGACCAGTCCCCACTGACGGCGCCCGTTCACGAACATGACGTATGGATCAGCACCATTCAGCTCAACCATAGATGTTTTAGTTAAAACACGCGGCCTGAGTCACGACCAGAAGAAGCTTGTGTGCTATATGTAAAGGGATAAAGCACCTTCCTACTTTATAATTGAAATATCTAGACTTTCACAACAAACAAGGCTAATAATACTACGGTCAATGACCGGCGATTTTCATGAAAACAGATACGTTTTCACCTTACAAAATCACATTATACCGCTTCGGATCATTAAAATCGCCATCTGGCATCCCGAGGGTTGCCAAAATGTCCGGGTCTAGGGTCATATTGGTAGTTAAACAAGATTAATACTATTTTCGTGCAGCCAGTAATCTCTTTAAGTTCTTTAAGGGTACCAGCTCGCATTTGCGAATTTCAATTATTACAATTCCCACAATAATCAATCAAAAGGACATTCTCTTTGGATGCTTTTATTCAACTACCTAAAACAATCACAGTTTGTAACTTAATTGCTGAACTTCATGACTTACCTACATGCCTGGAAGTGGAAGTAGAAATGGCCGAGTGTACTTAGATCATTTGTGTTGTTCTATGATTTTAATGATGTGCGTAGCAACTTACTAATTATATACTTAGCATCACTCGACTATTTAATGTTGAGACTTCTCGGTTACAAAGCTTGTACATTGTCGTGCACTCATGCACGAGCTTGTGGGTTCAATTCTTGGCAAGTACCAGTGTGATTTTTTACAATATGTACTTTCTAAGTTTACTGACATCGGTGAATGAAAAACATTGCGAGGAAACCTGGACTTATAGTTAATATAAGTCTGAAAACGCCAACCTGTCTTGAGCAAGCGTTCAATACTCGTGCCTTCTCTTTACGAGGAGCCCTGCAGTGGGTGGGACAATAATAGGCTGGTATTATTATTATTTATAGTTAACTTTTAATCATTTTTAACGTGACTACAATAATCTATAGGTATCACATAAACCGGTCCTGTGCTTCTCGCATACAGCAAATTCCCGCGAGGGGCCTAGTTATGTCTAGCAGTGGACTTCTTTGGCTGAAAGATGATGATGACTATTTTAAAGAAAACGCTTTCATTTGTTTGAACGTAATATATGAATAGGGGTGGTTATCAATGCTCGTGCCTTCTCTGTATGAGAAGAGGTCTTTGCCCTGCAGAGGGACGAGCATAGGCTGGTATTACTATTTAATTAAACATTTTCTTGGAACTATTATATTTTCTTACTGTTGTTGACTGTCGTCGTTGAAGTTGTTTGGCCGCCTAGGTACTGGAGATAGTGCTCTGTAAGCTCGTTGCCAACAAGGGTGGCAAATAGAAGAAGTTCATAATGTATAATTTCATAACATAATACATGTTTAAAAATATTTAAGCATTCGTGGTACATAACAAAATCAAACATATTTCGTACTAACTTGTTGAGGAAAAAATACATTCAGATATTACATAATGAATTTGCTATTGCTTTCAGGGTTACGTGTCAGTGTGTAAAAACGAACACACATCAGGGATCTTTCACAGTTTACACACACATGACGATTCCCAACACTATTTTTTTTTTTTTTTTATGTATTGCCTCTCGCAGGTCAACATATAAGGTTGTCGTCTGCTTAAGCGGACTTGCCTGTGGTGCCCTAATAAATTAAGGCCTCCAGCCAGGACTTAAACTTAAATACTAACTAAAACTAAGCGACAACGCTAAGGGCACCCCCTGTGGGGTACGGACCTCGGCTTAGGGCGTCGCTGGAAGAGGGCAGCAAGAGACTAGCTGGATCAGGATTCATTAGATTTTGGGACGAATTTATAGCTACAGGCTCAGCGGCGCGGGCTGGCTCGAGCAAGGGTCGGGATGGGCGTGGATTTGGGCGTCGCGGCGGGCCTCGGCGGCGAGGACGGTAGGACGACGATCGGGTTTTGGGCTTATGTAGAGTGCTAGTGGCCTTACTACTCTCCTGGAGGAGGGTAGTGGCGTCGTCGGGGGCGATTAAAGTATGCCTCGGTCGGCGAATACGGCTAATGCGGGAGGGAGTGTAGCGGGCGGCCGCTGAGATCAAGGGGTTTGGGTGTTTTATGCCACAGTCAAAGAAACGCTTCGATAAGCGTTTCATGAACTGGTTTATGGTAGGCATTTTAAGGTCTACGTGGAGATCTATATTACGGACATAGTAGGGGGCACCCGTGACCTTCCTAAGGAAACGGTTCTGGAGGGTCTGCATCTTATGGAGATGACGTGGGTGAGCGTGCGCGAATACAACGCAGGCATAGGTCATGATGGGACGGATGACTGCGGTGTAGATGCGCAGCTTGCATTTAAGTGACAGTTTGCAACGGGCTGTCAGAATAAAGTGGAGTCTACCAAGAGCGAAAGCGGCGCGCGCGCGAACCGCCTTAATATGCTGTTTAAACGTAAGGTTTTGATCGAGGATCACGCCTAGGTATTTGGCTTGCTTCTCCCAAGGGATTGGCCTGCCGTACATAGTGATCGGGCTGGGAAGGGGGGGTGGGACTCGACGACGTCTCGAGAAGAGTACCGCCTGACTCTTATCGGGGTTGACCTCGATTCTCCATTTCCGGAACCAAGCGCCTAAGACGTTTGCGGAGGTTTGGAGAGTACGAGCTATAGCGATGGGACAGTGACCGGTATAGTAAACGGCAGTGTCGTCGGCGAAGAGAGCCAACTGAGCCTTTTTACTTTTTGGAATATCGCTGGTGAACAGCGTGAAAACTAGAGGAGATATGACGGAACCCTGAGGGACACCGGCGCGAATAGGGTGAGGGGACGAGAGTGCACCCTCGATGCGATAGCGGAAGGTGCGATTCGACAAAAAGTCTCGTAAGATGAGCACGAGACGATCTGGCACTCCTAGTTGGTAAAGCTTGTATAACAAGCCGTTGTGCCAGACTTTGTCGAAGGCCTTCGCTATGTCGAAGAATAGCACACCCGTCGTCGCGTTACGCTGCAGACCAGAGCTCAAGTGCTCTACGATACGGTGGACCTGATGGAATTCCCAACACTAAGGCTTGGTGTTCTACTTGTACCCGAGTTTTATGTCTGCCTAGCCAGTAACCAGCAAGAATGCACACAACCAGTGCAGTGACCTAAAATTAAAAAAAAACCTCCATAAGTATAAACAAATACACCCTACACCCTTTTAAGACATGTTGAAGACGTTACTGAATTGTTAAAAGTCTTCAATCGCGGAGTCATCCACTGTATTATAACAGATTCATGCGAATCCAACAAATGGCTCCTTAAACGAAACGTTGCTATACCACATTTTGTGCAGCGTCAGTCCTCCACCAGGAAAAGGGTAAAAATCTGTGGTTCATAATCAAGTAGCCCAGGTGAATAGAAATAAGAAGATGCAAAGTCCGTGAGCGCCGGGGTTGGTCGGGAGAGCAGTAACAACAAATATCCAGATACAAAGCCAAATATCGTCATAACACCACAAGAAACCACAAGAAAACATTCAAAATGCGAGCCACAAAAAACCTATACACCATGATATATGCTACACACGAATGACATAAACTGTCATGTAATTGCATGTTTTGACTTTGTCAAGACAATCTACATAGAAGCCGTAACACACGTACCTAGCTATAATATGTTTAAAAACATTCATAAACTCACTGCTTTTCTCATGGGAGTAGGCAGAAACTACAAAGCGCCCCCTACTACGAATGGTACTTACTTACTCCTTTTGCTTTGTCCGCTTACATAAGTCTAGTCGTACAGGCGCGTCGTAATAATAAACTGATATATTGCGTTGTACACGTAAGATTTCAAATATATAATTATTAGGCGTAGCTGAGCGTGTGTTTATTTTATCAGAAAGTATATTGTAAATGTAACAAAAACTTATCAAAATATATTTTAAATTACCTTACGATAGTACTACAATAATGTTTCCTGCACTGAATATCTGTTTGTAAAGATACTTACTTGCTAATAAATTATGTTAAATTGAATTTGTTGATGGTAATATATTACACGGAGCTTACACATAACTGGCGAAATGCGGGTGTACTGTAGGTGTTCCTCTGACTAACCCTTCAGGCATTACAGTCGTTATGTATGTATTGAATGGATGTGTAGATAGGATGTGTTATATTATATTGGACCAATCACTATTTCGAAATATGCGTTTTATTGAAAGCATATATTTATCGCTTCGTGTATGCCTATCTCAACAGAATACGATGTGTTTCCATTACTTTAAAGAACCAATTAATCTATTGATTTTTAATTAAATAGATAAATAAAATGTGTCTTTTTTACTTTTAGTTCCGTTATCACTAAACCCACAAAAAATACATTTTTCATAATTCAGTAATAATGATTAAGACCTTGATTATTTATTGATACATAAATATAAGTTTTCGGTTCAAGATTGTAAATTAAACAACCAAATTAATAAGAATTTTCATATAGTATTGTCTTTTCACCCCCAACAGGGGTGGAATTTCGGAAAATCATTTGCCATACTTCCATAATTTGACTCAAACATTTTAATACTAATTTTCGAAGTAAACAAGCGGCGCAGTAAATCCTCCCCTGTAAAATTGACTACCCCTTTTACTACTTTAGGGTAGATTTTCAAAAGACCCTGACACACATTATTCTTTTTTTTAACAAACTCTGACATCCCCAGACCCCCTCTAAGGGCAGTAGACCACTGAAAATGACAATACAAAATCTGCCCTTTTCACACCCTTAAAGGTCGAATTTCCAAAAACCCCTTCTTAGTGCTCCCCTGCATTATTAGAAAAAGGCCGTGTGCAAAACTTCACGTTCCTAGTCCCAGTAGTTTCGGCAGTGCGTTGTACGTTAGTCATTCAGTCAGTTTCTCCTTTTATATATATATTATTTTAATAAACATAGATTATTTTAATTATTGTGTGGGGACTGACGGATCTGGGTCTTATTTTCATAATGTTTCTCTATCTCAGTTTTTTTATGACACTTGTAATCTGGCAGTTTGAGTACTTAATGCGGCCTACCTAAATGTCCTTTCTTTGGTATTATTCGTCGAGTCGTTGAGCTCCTTATGTTCTGAGTTACGATTCATGAAAGATTCGTGGACTGACTGGACAGTTCCACTCTAATTTGTATGATTCTTTCCTCAATAGACCATTTCAGACACCTACATAACACCTACGTGGTCCTCAAATGATCATATAATATTTTATTATTATTTATAAACAATGACATAAACATTTACTTTCTTTTGTAATACATTATTGTAATTATTGTGAATGTAACAGCTGTTGGAGAACATTGTATTTTTTTCTCAGTTAGTTTTAATCTTAATTTTGGTCTGTCAGTTTGAGTAATTTATGCGGCCTGCATAAATGTCCTTTCTTTGGTATTGTTCGTCGAATCGTTGAGCTCCTTTAGTTTTGAGTTGAGGTACGAGCTGTAATAACCTACTTACAGAAAAAAAAAAACGTTTATCATTTAGCCGAAAGACGTTCACTGCTGGACATAAGGCTCCCCCAGATTGTTAGATAATAATAAGGAATGAATAACAAGTTCACGGCGAAAGAATGATCACTTGGCATATATTACCTTCGTTCAGATATAAAAAGATATTTTTTTTATAAAACACTAAGAATTTTTGTTATAAAAAGTATGTTTTAAAACGTAAACGTTTAGTGGATCGGTCATTGAACTCGCCTCTAATTACAACTCTTTCATCGCATTCCATTTTATTTGAACCACTGAATCCTAAATTAATAAAGTACCCCATAACCACAACCCTGTGATAGAGATATTCCTTGAATAGTGTTTGTAACTGAAGTTCTAATTTATTAATATATATAAGCTTTAAATTACGAGCTCCAGGATGTTTTAAAAATACTTTTAGAGTCATGATAAAATTAATTAATAAAACTTTTTGAGTCACGATAAAATTAATTAATCTAACCTTAACATAACTTATCATCACGCCTGTTTTCCCAAAGGGTTAGGCAGAGGTTTAACCATTAATACACCCACATTTCAGTATCACGATTTTGAACACCGTTAGTTTATAATCTATCTCGCGAGATTGTAAGCTGTCAATAAAGTGAGATGTCCGTTTTTAGCCCTAAAGGCACAATAACTAACGTTTATGTAAAAAAAACGTCGTAATTTAACATAACATAAACTCACGCCTACTTCCCATGGGGTAGGCAGAAACCACAGAACGCCACCTGCTACGATCCTAACATACCTATTTTGCCTCGTTTACGTTCATACATCTGTACATTAATTGCGTAATACACAATCAATCGGAACCTGAATCAATTTGAAACAGATTGCTAATACATTGCTTCATAAGTTCGATACAAAATCTGCTCAACAATGTAAATAACGCAATAAAAGTTGTTGAACTGTCAAAATCAAAGGATTACCGTTTACGAAAATGTGTTAGATATGGAAATAGGCTGCTGGTTATACTCGAGCGCCGATTGCGAGTACTACCCACCTGACCTTTCTGAAGAACATCACCAATAAGGGCGTCCCTCCCGGCGTTTCCACTTACATCTGCCTAGTAAATACCTTTTGTTAGTCTCCTTTCAATCATCCTCTCAACATGACCAAACCATCTAAGCATACTCTTTTGAATTTTTGTCATTACATCTTCTTACGCTTAAATTGACAAAGAGTAGCCGGCTGGACATCGATAAAAATAAATTTGTAAGCGAGTGTACTGTTTATAGCAACACATTTTGTTTTGGGTAACTCCGTAATAAGGTAAACGTTTGGTAGAAAAATGAATAAGATGCCTGGCAACAGTAAAATATGTCAAAAATTTAAATGGCAATGGTGCCGATTCTCTTGTACACCGAACTAAACTAACTAAACTATCACTAAAATTCCTTACTTTTTACTATGAAAATCTTGAAGCTATTCTGCGAAAAAAAATCTCTAAATTTAAAAATAATTTTGACACAACTATAATCGAATTTGACAATCACGAGTCAACGTGTTTTTTTTTTCTTTTGATTTCGCAACGTCTTTGTTAGAGCTGAGGCAGCCTGGGGCAGCCTCGACGTGTTTTCTATGGAAGTTTTGACTTTTTGTATGAAAAGTATAAAATAAAAATATCTACATGTAGAGATTTGGTGGTTTCAGGATTACAAAGGGGGTCGAAATTTTCATTATTTTTGTGATAGGACACACCGTTTTCGAGATATGAGCAGAAAAAGAAAAAGAAAGTTAAAGTACCGTTTTTGCACGTCTGAAGTCGAGGTGTTGGTGTGAATTTTAGTTCACGCCACCTAATTTTGTTCCACACCTTTTTAATCGCGATTAAAAATAGTCAGATTCATGTTCAGATTTAGTTAGACAATCAAATTTTTAGGTGAAAAACGTAAAATTCAGAATAGCAAAATAGCCATTTTCATTAAACTAATAACTCAGTGCAATCTTAGTGCTGTCAAACTAAAATATAGTTAAGTTGTGTCACTATAGTCCATTTCAGAATGGAAAATCGTCATTTGACAGAATTAAACCAAATTTTAGTGATTTTTAGTCTAGTTTAGAGGCACCAATGTCATTTAAGTAGGTTATGTAAAATGAAAATTAACTGATTTAGAAATTGATCATATTTATCTTTTATTTCTATCCTGTGAACGGTAGATATAGATAGCGCTGTCTGATACACAGTCCATAAACAGGAAAGGTTGTCAAAATAGACAATTGTTATTATGACCTCTCTCAAAGAAGACAACCTTTACAATTTATTTGTTCCCGCTTAATCAATTCGCAATGCATTATAAAAGATGACTTTGAATCTTAGCCAGACAAAAATAAAGTCGGTTATTTACCACAATTCCAGCATAAAACACAGGAAAGTAAAGGTGGCAGGGTCGAAAAGTTCACACAACCCTAGTCTTAACGCATGACATTCCAACCTAATAAATATCATGAAGAAACTAAAAATACACTATCTAATACAAAAATACGCTTCAGTACAAACAATACGCCTGTATTCTCAGCTTTACGTCAAACGTACTTGAGTTCACCAGATATCCCTTTACGTAAAACGTACTAGGGGGCGAGCCTATTGCAAACTAACCAGGCACTCCGGACTATTACTGAGAATTTTCTGATGGAACACAAGATCCACAGTCACGCTTGCAATGCACTGGACCAACGCAATGTTTGCTACATAGACTACACAAACGATATTAATTTTGAAAGTTTTGCGAAAAAAAAACTATAGGTATTTTTTTCAAAGTACGCTCCACTAGCCTCTATATAAAGTTTCATGCGTCTGAACCAGTTTTCGAAACACTTTTTCCACCACGACAACGCGCCTTCTCACACCGCGCTCAAAACGAGGGACTTCCTGGACAACACGCCGGTCAAACTCTGGATAACCCTCCTTACAGCCCTGACCTAGCACCGTGTGACTTTCTTTATATTCCCAAAAATAAAATAAATACAATTTTCTTGCGGAAAATGCGCTGTCAGCTTCCGAGCATGCTGTAAACGAGGTGTCTACAGCGGACTGGAAAAGTGTTTCGAAAACTGGTTTAGACGGATGAAACTTTGTTTATAGATTAGTGGAGAGTACTTTGAAAAGATTTAAAAAAAAAATTGACCATAGAACATTTATTTTTATTTTCTCAAAACTATCCGAGTGTCCCACGTATGTATAATAAAAACCTTTTTGAAGAAGAACAATTTCTTTTATTTTTCTCTGTGTGGAAGCCGTGCTACAATAAATTCTTGTGGAATTGAGATGAACAAACCTGTCGACATTGCAAATTATCTAGTGATCAACTCGAGACATTTAAAGTAACATAATATGATATTAATACTAAAAGTATTTCTGGACTACCTACGACCAGGTGCCTTATTACCGTTCACTTAACACCGGTTTCTGAAAGCCTACTGAAATTCATCTGATCTCGAATCTCATTTCCAGAGATTTGATTGGATGTTGTTATTTTGACCAACCCCGAATTCCCGACAGTTGACATGTGGTTTGAAGGCATATTACTTAGTTAATTACTGGGTTGATGAGTGAGAAATTGCATGTCAATGTTTTGTAGTCATTTCGAAGTATATCATTATATTAGGTTCCTTTAACTGCGACAAAAATATGAAGAAATCGTCGCTATTTAAATCATTAATTACTCGAATGGAAGACTCGCACAGACCAGGGAAGCATGGCACAAGATGACGGAGACGTATACTTAGCAGTGGGTGGAACAAGGCTGAAAATGATGATGGTGATGATCCCAGCTCAGTCTAAATAAGAGAAAAACGTTAAGGTTTTCTATTATTGTTTTTAGATAGTAAATTCTTCTACCCAAGTGTATAATGATAGCCACGAAAGTAAAAGCTATCAGTAGCTTTAAGGTAAAATGGTTAAATACTTCACCTTTTTATTCTGAAATTCGGGGCGAGTTCATTTAAGTGCAAGACAAAAGTTTTTGAAAATACACAGTGCCTAACAAAAATCTTATAACCTGCAAATCTAATTAAAGCACCGCCTCGCTACGCAAAAATACTAAATACCTGTTTGTACTAGCAATATGTCACAAAAAAGGTCCAGATCAAATGCTTTGTTCATATGAACTTTGTTTTCTCGTAAGAAAGTAGTATTTTCAGGGCCAGCGATATATTCCGGTATCGCCCATCAAGTTAATCTTATCATACAAGTATATAAGGCGACTGACATTATACGAATGCATCAGTGAATCTGAGGCAAGTTATCAACACAGACCACCCTACATACAAAATGCTGAAGCTGGTGGTGTTGTCCTGCATGGTGGCCGCGGCCACAGCGAGCGTGCTGGCGCCCTTCGCGCCCCTCGCCTACACGGCGCCCCTTGCCTACACGACGCCTCTTGCCTACTCGGCGTCGCTACTGGCACCCTACGGTAGCAACTACAGAGGACCGCTGTCCCTGGCGCCCGGCCAGCCCGCCAACGTCCTCGCAGCCGACGGGAGACCGCTTGACACTCTGGATGTGAACCTTGACCGCTCTGCGCACTTCACGGCTAAAGCGCTCGAGGGTGGTGTACACTTACTGAAGAAGCGCTCCGCTGCTCTGATCGCGCCCCTCGCCTACACGGCACCCATTGCCTACTCTGCGCCAATCCTAGCGCCCTACGGCAACAACTACAGAGGGCCGTTGTCCCTCGCTCCCGGCCAGCCCGCCAACATCCTCGCTGCTGACGGCAGGCCGCTCGACACACTGGATGTGAACCTGGACCGCTCCGCGCACTTCACCGCCAAGGCTCTCAGCGGCGGCATCCACTACCTGAAGAAGCGCTCAGCTCCGCTGATCGCCCCGCTCGGCCATGTAGTCGCCTCACCGCTGATCCACAGCGCTCCGTTCGCTTACTCCGCACCTGTGCTCGGCTCGCGCCTGGCCGTGGCTCCCATCGCTTACGCTGGTGCACCCATCGGTCGTTACTGGTAAACACCCGCAGACACTGTACTTCCCGAAAATAAACAAATGACAGAGTAAAAAAAAAATTATTTTATTAATCACCAATCTGCTAAAATTATCTTGCTGGCCTTGCAGCAAATCAGCATTTACCGCTACAGTTCTGATTCGTTGTTTTTGTGTTGTGCACAATAATACAGACAATGAAAGTGGTGTAACCACAAATATCAGTATCAATTACTTGACTATGTTAATTGACAGGTTATCGACGACAGACCTTCAGCTATCGAATGTCAGCGACACGTAATCGAATGATTTGTTGCGTGTTGAAGTAGAAACAAAGATTGTTTGATCACACCTGCATACGTTACAGGTAAATGTGACACGTCATATCGTCGGCGTCGAGATGTTGTTATTTACATTACAACGGCTCTTTACGGGAAGCTAGATAAAAAATATAGAAAAACAGGAAAACAGGCATGAATATTTCTTTTCCACAGTTAGTGCATTATTCTGTCACTTGTATCTAAAACTCGGAAAGTGTTGCGCTGTGAATGAAAGGAATAAATAATTATTTTCCATTTTGAAGGTCGCACATGAAAAATTATACACAATACATAACATCACGGCTGTATTCCCCGAAGGGTTAGGCAGAGGAAAAATTATACACGGTTTTACTAAAACCAAAAGCCCAGTCTCTTACTGGCTGTTCTGATTTTGACTTTTTGAAAATAATTAGGTTCGTAATAACTAATAATAATGTAGCCCGTAGCTAAAGAACCCCCCCCCCCCCCCCGTCAGAAGAGAAGAAAGAAGAGAGCCGTAAGAGCCATACCTATGGCTCTTAGGTCTTAAGTAAACTTGCGTCCCGGTGAACCTCACCTCACCGGGACGCCATAGCGGCCGTAAGTTGGCGTTTTATAAATCAACTCATTACACGGAAAACTACATCGTCAGCATTCCCTTGCCCTTATCCCAATTTATTAAATCATAATCAGACACAGGCCTCCTCTCGGTGAGAGGAAGAGGGCCATTATCCACCACGCGGTCCCAGTGCGGGTTGGTAGTTGTCACATGTCTTCTTGGACATGCCGATTTCCTCGCGATGTTTTCCTCAACCGTTTTGAGAGCAGTAGCGGTGTTGAAATAATTTACACAAAGTAAAGCGCCTGTCAGGGTTCGAACCTACAACTCATAAGTCAAGTCAGTTAACGCTGGGCCACCACTGCTCTCCGCGAATAATACGCCTACATTTATTAGAGCTAAGTAAGGCATTATTGTCCTTTTCTTCCAAGCTTCTTTATTAGTCGTCACCTCGGAAGTCAACTCCTTTCTAGCCATATCATCTTTAGGACCATCTATCGTTACTTTGGTCTTCCCACACTGTTATAGCCATCCACATTCAAACACAAAACTTTCCTCACGGTTTTTCCTCATTCCCCGCATCACATGACAACCGATATCCACACAAAACGGAAAACTGCATAAGAATTGAGAAATGCGAAAGGGATTCTTAACACCAAAGGTAATCATCTCAATACATAGGTGCCCCAAAAATAGATGCTCAAACACGAATACTTCGTCCGCAGTGTTGCATTTATAATATACTCCTTTACCTTAAATGATTTTTATACTTAATACCAGCTTTTCGCAGCCCAGTTACACATCCTTCGACGACCAACCTATCCAGTATATGTTGCTCTGTAGTCTTTCTAACCTCACTTGGATCGAAAGCATGGAATAAGTATGCACTATATGCGGTAAAATTTTGAAGGTTGTTTTCCCTCTGCAGCGCTTGCGCTCAGTAGTACTGCACCGCCGCGCCGTCCGTAATTGTTCAAAGCAAAATAAGCTTTGTTTTTCACAGTCATAAATCCGGCATTTTTAATTTCTTTTCATTTTTTTTTATCGATTATATTACCTAGAGTAAATCATTACGCTGCGGGAATACGACCACTAAAATGTCAGCATGCACAGCGAAAGTAATTTGCAGTCCTTTCGCCACCATAGGATAGGCCTAGATAAAATCAGTAATTCAGCTTCCCTAGACACGAAATAATCGCTTTTTTTTACATATTTGTATAAAGTATTCAGGCTCAGATGACATACAATTTTACGATGGAAAAAACATTAAAAATGGTTTAAAAAAGCTGGCAGAATATAAATCGGTACTGCTTCCCGTATGTATTCGAGAAATGACGATATAATATTTTACAGCAGATTATATTTCAATTAGCTTTTCACTGTTTTTTCATGACTGTGAAAAAACTACGAAAGTATTGCACGTATAAGTTTTTTTTAATGATTATTGTTGAAGCTTTTTTTCTAAAAACAGCTAAATGGATACCGCAAAATTAAACATTGGGGCGTTCAAATTGTATCGTTTTTTATATCTGTAAATAACTGTGGTTTCGTCAGTAAGACCTAGGAGACCTAGACAGAAATCTACCATCGTACGAGAATTGATTCTTGATCGTATTTTTCGAACAGGCGTAACCTCCCTCTGGACTACCCATAAAAGTTACTACAGGATAACTCATCTGCCTTCCAGAACTATAGTGAAAATATTGGGAAATAGGGAATCAACATATATATTTGCAGGATATATTTGAAAATTCATACAATACGTTCATTTATTTACAGGGTGATGAGCAACTATGAGTATTTACCAGTGAGTGTAGTGAGTAATAGGCGCAGCGGAGTATGCCAGGCGTGAGCCGAGCTCAGGCGCGGAGTAGGCGAGCGGCACTCTGTGGATCAGCGGCGAGGCAACCACATGGCCGAGCGGCGCGATCAGTGGAGCCGAGCGCTTCTTTAAGTAGTGGATGCCACCACTGAGAGCCTTGGCGGTGAAGTGCGCGGAGCGGTCCAGGTTCACGTCCAGTGTGTCGAGCGGCCTGCCGTCAGCAGCAAGGATGTTGGCGGGCTGGCCGGGCGCCAGAGATAGCGGTCCTCTGTAGTTGCCGCCATAGGGCGCCAGGAGTGGTGCTGAGTAGGCGAGTTGCGACGTGTAGGCGAGGGGCGAGAAGGGCGCCAGCACGCTCGCTGTGGCCGCGATCACCATGCAGGACAACACCATCAGCATCAACATTTTGTATGTAGAGTGGTCTGTGTTGTAATGTCAGCTCTGATGCACTGATGCATTCGTTCGGTGACAGACGCCTTATATACTAGTATGATAAGATTACCATGATAGCCGTCGGCGGGGTGCATCGCTGGCCATGAAAATACCACTTTTCAAGAAAATAATTCATACGAACCATGCAATATCACTCTGCTACCTTTATTGATATAGGTAGGTACATGACAATTATTCTAAAATACATGTTGTCTAAATCGAAATCTTCTATACTTAGGAAAGTATCATTGTGAAGCATTAATTTCTCACAACAACACACAACAAGAAACACGTGTCTATTGTGGCGGCATCTACACCGCCACATGCGAACAAACGCATCACACTGACGTCAGACAATCCTGCATCGCGCAAGCAGAGTTTACCGCGCAGATAGCATATTTACAACTTCCCAACATCAAAATGTTGGGCAGTTGCCCACCAGATACGACATCCATCTGGTCGGAGGATCCTCACTTTTCCAAGAGTATGAGTGAACTTTACACCCTGTTCCTCATATCTCTTCACTATCTTACTACTTACTTTAGGTACTTATACCAGGAAACTGGAAACTAAGGTCAAAGCCACTTTATGGAAGCGATCCTTAACAACTTGGTGATACAATATTAACTTTAAACAGGTTGACACAAATATGACTTGATTAGGATCTCATTTATTGATATCCCATGACAACGAAGTTATTCAGGTCGTAACATGAGCATGTAGAGCACAATACGAAGTGAGAGTAATGTAAAGAGATGGGATTCAAAATTAAAATTTTGGTAAATGCCGGGTACTGACACGGGTACATTTCCAAATGATGGGTATTTATTTCTATAAGAGCGAAGTTATTTAAACATATTTGTAATAACTTTTTAGGTGTACGAGGGACGCATATCGTGCAACTTTCAAATAAAGATGGTGGTGTAGACCGAAACCGTAGAGTCGAGCCGTGAGGAATTCGTTCAGAACGGCAAAGGAATTAAGGCTTGCCTGGAATGATTGTCCTTTAAAATTGACACCCCTAGTAATCAACCCTATGTTGGTGGTTATAAGTGAATATTGATTAATAAGAGACAACAAACGTGTTTTTTTTCAACAATCCACTTCCTATAAACTTGCATATAAACATTTACCGGTGTAGAACAAGACGACTCCTGACACCAACACCAACACAAAATAATGTAGTTACGTCGCTGATAAACAGTGCTTATTACGTCAGTGGCAAAGAAATACACTATTTATATCGATTTATCTAAATATTAAGAGGGTAAGTGTAAGACGTTTAAAAAAAATAGCTTTTTCCGGGTAACTCTCTTTATAAACTATAGGCAGATAAATTGTCGAATATTCTAAACATTCTTTACACAGTATTTCACCAATGAGGTCCCAGGCCATGACCCAAATGTCCCAAGCCCAGAGGAGCGACGGGTGCGCGCCAGCCGAGATGTGCAGCGGCGGGCAGGGCTAGAGCTGCGGGCGCCAGAGCGTGCGCCGCGGGCAGGGCCGCCCATGGCGCGCCCAGCAGGGGAGCCGAGCGCTTGCCTAGCAGGTGTCCGTGCGCTCCTAGCAGGTGCCCGTGCGCTCCTAGCAGGTGACCGTGCGCTCCGATCGCTGCGGCCGCTCCGGTGGCTTGGTCGACAGCCCTGGCGGTGAAGTGCACGGCCCGGTCAGCGTTTACACTGAGGGTGTCCAGAGGCCTGCCGTCTTGAGCCAAGATGCTGGCGGGCTGGCCGGGAGCAAGCGACACCGGTCCCCTGTAGTTAAGGGCAGCACCGCCCAGAGGGGCAGGGACCACGACGGGACCGGCGATGCCGACGGCGGGAGCATGAGCAATGGGTGCGGCCAGCAAGGGCGCGGCCAGCGGGGCACCCAGGTGTGCGCCTAGACCCCACGGAGCTCCCAGGCCTAAGCCATGGAGGCCGAGAGGGCCGAGGCCGAGAGGGCCGAGGCCGAGCGCGCCGAGACCGCTGGGCTTGGCGGCCACCAGGGCCAGTACGGAGGACAACACCACCAGCTTGTACATTGTGGTCTGTGTTGTTATCTTAGCAGAGAGCAACTGTATTTCTTACCCTCTAAACTTCAGCTTATATACCAATCAATTTCGTAGGCGTATTCCAGATACCTTTGTGACGTGAGCAAATATGCAGCTAGGCGTTGGCTGTAGGTCGCGGTGGATAGAAAAGGACCATGGGGCGGCGCAGGCGCCACAAGCAGTGTCTGCCAAAGCGGGTTTTGAGATAATGCAAAAGTCAACTCTAAACAAATCGGTATACATTTGAAAATGACTCCAGAACTGACGGCACTTCCCTGTTCACCTTGATAAAGGGCCGTTCACTTTAAGTGACTACCCGCCTCGGTGTGCAAAAAATCTTAATTACCCCTCCGCACTGCGTAATAATAATGAGATACGCTCGTGTAATAGATGATGTCAATTAAGTCACCCGTCTTCGTTATAACATAAATTATGATTTTTGGTACCATGAGGCAAACAGAATGTGTCAATGACTGCAGTTTGTAGGCACACTTTAAACAAAATGTAAATTACTTGCTTGCGACGTCTTTTTATTTTACAGGTGAACGAGTTCGGTTATGAGAATACTAAACGATCATTACGTGTATTATAACAAACTACGCATTGGGAAACCTACTGAAATGGATCGTAAACATCTCCTGAATCAACCATACGTAAACTTGTTAACTAACTTTGAAACATTTACTTAAATGATGAATAGATAATATGTATGTAAAACCTTAAATATTTCATGCCGTAACAATACATAACAATACGATATAACACAAGTTCTACCTACCATTGAGGATGACTTATCTGAATCTAAACTAATATTAATAATTATTGTCAACGGTAACATCTTTATGTATCCGATCACAAAAATTATTTCACTGATAAAAAATTCACGCTATTGCCGTGATATAACTCAAACTCAAAGCATTTATTTCAAATAAACCAATTACAGGCACTTTAGAATTGTCAAGGGGTCGGTCAGTCAGAAATATGAAGCTAGATGCCCATTCCAAAGCGAAAGTAGGTACCTATGGAGAAGAACGGGCAAGAAACTTCATGGACACTCTTTTAAATAATATGGATACAGAAAAATTTGTTACATCAGTCTTGTTGAAATTTTACATGTGAGGACGATGTAGAAAGACCCGTAATAAAAACATAAAAATCGGAAATAAAAATAAAAATAAGCCGTTGCTGCCAAGAGATGACCAGTCCCCACTGACGGCGCCCGTTCACGAACATGACGTATGGATCAGCACCATAGATGTTTTAGTTAAAACACGCGGGCTGAGTCACGACCAGCAGAAGCTTGTGTGCTATATGTAAAGGGATAAAGCACCTTCCTACTTTATAATTGAAATATCTAGACTTTCACAACAAACAAGGCTAATAATACTACGGTCAATGACCGGCGATTTTCATGAAAACAGATACGTTTTCACCTTACAAAATCACATTATACCGCTTCGGATCATTAAAATCGCCATCTGGCATCCCGAGGGTTGCCAAAATGTCCGGGTCTAGGGTCATATTGGTAGTTAAACAAGATTAATACCATTTTCGCGCAGCCTAATCTCTTTAAGTTCTTTAAGGGTACCAGCTCGCATTTGCGAATAACCAACAATAATCAATCAAAAGGACATTCTCTTTGGATGCTTTTATTCAACTACCTAAAACAATCACAGTTTGTAACTTAATTGCTAAACTTCATGACTTACCTACATGCCTGGAAGTGGAAGTAGAAATGGCCGATTGTACTTAGATGATTAGTGTTGTTCTATGATTTTAATGATGTGCGTAGCAACTTACTAATTATATACTTAGCATCACTCGACTATTTAATGTTGAGACTTCTCGGTTACAAAGCTTGTACATTGTCGTGCACTCATGCACGAGGTTGTGGGTTCAATTCTTGGCAAGTACCAGTGTGATTTTTTACAATATGTACTTTCTAAGTTTACTGACATCGGTGAATGAAAAACATTGCGAGGAAACCTGGACTTATAGTTAATATAAGTCTGAAAACGCCAACCTGTCTTGAGCAAGCGTTCAATACTCGTGCCTTCTCTGTACGAGGAGCCCTGCAGTGGGTGGGACAATAATAGGCTGGTATTATTATTATTTATAGTTAACTTTTAATCATTTTTAACGTGACTACAATAACCTATAGGTATCACATAAACCGGTCCTGTGCTTCTCGCATACAGCAAATTCCCGCGAGGGGCCTAGTTATGTCTAGCAGTGGACTTCTTTGGCTGAAAGATGATGATGACTATTTCAAAGAAAACGCTTTCATTTGTTTGAACGTCATATATGAATAGGGGTGGTTATCAATGCTCGTGCCTTCTCTGTATGAGAAGAGGTCTTTGCCCTGCAGAGGGACGAGCATAGGCTAGTATTACTATTTAATTAAACATTATCTTGGAACTATTATATTTTCTTACTGTTGTTGACTGTCGTCGTTGAAGTTGTTTGGCCGCCTAGGTACTGGAGATAGTGCTCTGTCAGCTCATTGCCAACATGGGTGGCAAATAGAAGAAGTTCATAATGTATAATTTCATAACATAATACATGTTTAAAAATATTTCAGCATTCGTGGTACATAACAAAATCAAACATATTTCGTACTAACTTGTTGAGGAAAAAATACATTCAGATATTACATAATGAATTTGCTATTGCTTTCAGGGTTACGTGTCAGTGTGTAAAAACGAACACACATCAGGGATCTTTCACAGTTTACACACACATGACGATTCCCAACACTAAGGCTTGGTGTTCTACTTGTACCCGAGTTTTATGTCTGCCTATCCAGTAACCAGCAAGAATGCACACAACCAGTGCAGTGACCTAAAATTAAAAAAAAACCTCCATAAGTATAAACAAATACATCCTACACCCTTGTAAGACATGTTGAAGACGTTACTGAATTGTTAAAAGTCTTCAATCGCGGAGTCATCCGCTGTATTATAACAGATTCATGCGAATCCAACAAATGGCTCCTTAAAGGAAACGTTGCTATACCACATTTAGTGCAGCGTCAGTCCTCCACCAGGAAAAGGGTAAAAATCTGTGGTTCATAATCGAGTAGCCCAGGTGAATAGAAATAAGAAGATGCAAAGTCCGTGAGCGCCGGGGTTGGTCGGGAGAGCAGTAACAACAGATATCCAGATACAAAGCCAAATATCGTCGTAACACCACAAGAAACCACAAGAAAACATTCAAAATGCGAGCCACAAAAAACCTATACACCATGATATATGCTACACACGAATGACATAAACTGTGATGTAATTGCATGTGTTGACTTTGTCAAGACAATCTACAAAGAAGCCGTAACACACGTACCTAGCTATAATATGTCTACAAACATTCATAAACTCACTCCTTTTCTCATGGGAGTAGGCAGAAACTACAAAGCGCCCCCTACTACGAAGGGTACTTACTTACTCCTTTTGCTTTGTCCGCTTTCATACGTCTAGTCGTACAGGCGCGTCGTAATAACAGAACTGATATATTGCGTTGTACACGTAAGATTTCAAATATATAATTATTAGGCGTAGCTGTGCGTGTGTTTATTTTATCAGAAAGTATATTGTAAATGTAACAAAAACTTATCAAAATATCTTTTAAATTACCTTACGATAGTACTACAATAATGTTTCCTGCACTGAATATCTGTTTGTAAAGATACTTACTTGCTAATAAATTATGTTAAATTGAATTTGTTGATGGTAATATATTACACGGAGCTTACACATAACTGGCGAAATGCGGGTGTACTGTAGGTGTACCTCTGCCTAACCCTTCAGGGATTACATTCGTTATGTATGTATTGAATGGATGTGTAGATAGGATGTGTTATATTATATTGGACCAATCACTATTTCGAAATATGCGTTTTATTGAAAACATATATTTATCGCTTCGTGTATGCCTATCTCAACAGACAATCAACCAATTAATCCTTTCATTTTTTATTAAATAGATAAATAAACTGTGTCTTTTTACTTTTAGTTCCGTTATCACTAAACCCGCAAAAAAAAAAATATTTCTCATAATTCAGTAATAATGATTAAGACCTTGATTATTTATTGATACATAAATATAAGTTTTCGGTTCAAGATTGTAAATTAAACAACCAAATTAATAAGAATTTTCATATAGTATTGTCTTTTCACCCCCAACAGGGGTGGAATTTCGGAAAATCATTTGCCATACTTCCATAATTTGACTCAAACATTTTAATACTAATTTTCGAAGTAAACAAGCGGCGCAGTAAATCCTCCCCTGTAAAATTGACTACCCCTTTTACAACTTTAGGGTAGATTTTCAAAAGACCCTGATACACATTATTCTTTTTTTTAACAAAATCTGACATCCCCCAGACCCCCTCTAAGGGCAGTAGACCACTGTAAATGACAACAAAAAATCTGCCCTTTTCACACCCCTAAAGGTCGAATTTCCAAAAACCCCTTCTTAGTGCTCCCCTGCATTATTAGAAAAAGGCCGTGTGCAAAATTTCACGTTCCTAGTCCCAGTAGTATCGGCAGTGCGTTGTAGGTTAGTCATTCAGTCAGTTTCTCCTTTTGTATATATATTATTTTAATAAACATAGATTATTTTAATTATTGTGTGGGGACTGACAGATGTGGGTCTTATTTTCATAATGTTTCTCTATCTCAGTTTTTTTTTTGACCTTTGTAATCTGGCAGTTTGAGTACTTAATGCGGCCTACCCAAATGTCCTTTCTCTGGTATTATTCGTCGAGTCGTTGAGCTACTTATCTTCTGAGTTACGATTCATGAAAGATTCGTGGACTGACTGGACAGTTCCACTCTAATTTGTATGATTCTTTCCTCAATAGACCATTTCAGACACCTACATAACACCTACGTGGTCCTCAAATGATCATATAATATTTTATTATTATTTATAAACAATGACATAAACATTTACCTTCGTTTGTAATAAATTATTGTAATTATTGTGAATGTAACAGCTGTTGGAGGACATTGTATTTTTTTCTCAGTTAGTTTTAATCTTAATTTTGGTCTGTCAGTTTGAGTAATTTATGCGGCCTGCATAAATGTCCTTTTCAACACACTTGCTCATAAAGTGGCTCTATGGTCACCGCAATTAGGCTCAGAATGACACCCATAATCAAACTGTGACTTTTTCATTGCTATAACTCAAGTTTTTTTTTAACTATTGGTGGAGTGGCATTGTTCTTAAAAAGTTTTTATTCAAAAAAAGATCGTGTTCAATAGAACAAATAAATTAATGTTCCTATGTCTTGCTCATTTCATGCAACTTCTTATTTAAATAGATAATTTTAACTCGTACGTGTTTAATAAATAAAACTTTCACTCAAATATAACTTTTGTTTTCTCTGTAATAGAAGAAAACTTTTAATTTTTTATTAAAATATTTAATATTCTGCCACGTACAAAAAACCATTTTGTACGTGGCAGAATAGGCGCAAACCCTATGCGCGGAAAATAAATAAAAAAACCTCATCCCTTTAGTCTGTGGCCGATCGCAATGCGCGCGAAAATTTTATCACAACTCGTTTTCACTATTGAATTTATGGTTATTTATTAATTAAAATGTCTACAAGTACTAGTTACGAAGAAAATGATTTATGTTGTACACCGCCCGATATAAGATGTGAAGCCCTTAACGTTATGGCAAGTTTACTACCTGAAAACTCCAAGGAAAAATATCTATTAGCGTACCAAAATTTCATAAAATGGCAAAACAGCAAGAATACGCTTTTTTTTTCAGAAAACGTGTTCATGGCGTACTTTAAAGAATTATCTTCTAAGTACAAACTTAGCTCTTTGTGGTGTATATACTCAATGTTAAAAAGTACAATTCGAACAAAGAATGGAGTGGACTTAAAAACATACTCTAATTTGTCAGCTTATCTAAAGAGACTATCCGTTGGATTTAGAAGCAAGAAATCAAAGGTTTTATCGTCTGAAGATATAGAAAATTTTTTAAAAGATGCTCCAGATAACCAATATCTGGCTACTAAGGTTATTTAAATTAATTTTAAATATCTACACGACTTCAGCCTGTGTTGTGTGTTGAACTTAATTATTATTTCTTATTTTTCAGGTTGCTTTAATATTTGTTTAGCAGATGATGAGAGCTACACTGGACATAGTTTCAGAAGAACTTCAGCTACATTGCTGGCTAATTCAGAAGCTGATATAATGACTTTGAAGCGTCATGGTGGGTGGCGATCTAGCAATGTAGCAGAATCATACGTAGAAGATTCCATACAAAACAAGCAGGAAATTTGTGCAAAAATCACAAAAATAATTAAAATTGATTCTGAGTCGCTTCCTACTGACGAAACACCAAGTACATCCAATAATTGGATTTCACCTACCTACACGAATAATGAGCCATCTCAAATTACAATACTACATGAAAATATTTCAATATATAATCTATCTGATGAGACCGCTATGCCATCAAAAACACTAATTGTTACTAATTGTTTCTCTAAATAAACTTTTTACCTACTAAATAAAATGAGTTTTTATTGATATTTTATTCACAAGAGTGTTGAAAAACGTCGTATGATACACGTGTGTATTGATAATTACCGTCCTCGGCTCTCTTAAGACCCTCGCCTACGGCTCGGGTCTCAATGGCGCCTCGGCAGTAATCACCAATGTTACACACTAGTACCATAATGTACTATTCTTCGGTATTGTTCGTCGAATCGTTGAGCTCCTTTAGTTTTGAGTTGAGGTACGAGCTGTAATAACCTACTTACAGAAAAAAAAAACGTTTATCATTTAGCCGAAAGACGTTCACTGCTGGACGATAAGGCTCCCCCAGATTGTTAGATAATAATAAGGAATGAATAACAAGTTCACGGCGAAAGAATGATCACTTGGCATATATTACCTTCGTTCATATATAAAAAGATATTTTTTTTTATAAAACACTAAGAATTTTTGTTATAAAAAGTATGTTTTAAAACGTAAACGTTTAGTGGATCGGTCATTGAACTCGCCTCTAATTACAACTCTTTCATCGCATTCCATTTTATTTGAACCACTGAATCCTAAATTAATAAAGTACCCCATAACCACAACCCTGTGATAGAGATATTCCTTGAATAGTGTTTGTAACTGAAGTTCTAATTTATTAATATATATAAGCTTTAAATTACGAGCTACAGGATGTTTTAAAAATACTTTTAGAGTCATGCTAAAATTAATTAATAAAACTTTTTGAGTCACGATAAAATTAATTAATCTAACCTTAACATAACTTATCATCACGCCTGTTTTCCCAAAGGGTTAGGCAGAGGTTTAACCATTAATACACCCACATTTCAGTATCACGATTTTGAACACCGTTAGTTTATAATCTATCTCGCGAGATTGTAAGCTGTCAATAAAGTGAGATGTCCGTTTTTAGCCCTAAAGGCACAATAACTAACGTTTATGTAAAAAAAACGTCGTAATTTAACATAACATAAACTCACGCCTTCTTCCCAGTAGGCAGAAACCACAGAACGCCACCTGCTACGATCCTAACATACCCATTTTGCCTCGTTTACGTTCATACATCTGTACATTAATTGCGTAATACACAATCAATCGGAACCTGAATCAATTTGAAACAGATTGCTAATACATTGCTTCATAAGTTCGATACAAAATCTGCTCAACAATGTAAATAACGCAATGAAAGTTGTTGAACTGTCAAAATCAAAGGATTACCGTTTACGAAAATGTGTTAGATATGGAAATAGGCTGCTGGTTATACTCGAGCGCCGATTGCGAGTACTACCCACCTGACCTTTCTGAAGAACATCACCAATAAGGGCGTCCCTCCCGGCGTTTCCACTTACATCTGCCTAGTAAATACCTTTTGTTAGTCTCCTTTCAATCATCCTCTCAACATGACCAAACCATCTAAGCATACTCTTTTCAATTTTTGTCATTACATCTTCTTACGCTTAAATTGACAAAGAGTAGCCGGCTGGACATCGATAAAAATAAATTTGTAAGCGAGTGTACTGTTTATAGCAACACATTTTGTTTTGGGTAACTCCGTAATAAGGTAAACGTTTGGTAGAAAAATGAATTAGATGCCTGGCAACAGTAAAATATGTCAAAAATTTAAATGGCAATGGTGCCGATTCTCTTGTACACCGAACTAAACTAACTAAACTATCACTAAAATTCCTTACTTTTTACTATGAAAATCTTGAAGCTATTCTGCGAAAAAAAATCTCTAAATTTAAAAATAATTTTGACACAACTATAATCGAATTTGACAATCGCGAGTCAACGTGTTTTTTTTTTTCTTTTGATTTCGCAACGTCTTTGTTAGAGCTGAGGCAGCCTGGGGCAGCCTCGACGTGTTTTCTATGGAAGTTTTGACTTTTTGTATGAAAAGTATAAAATAAAAATATCTACATGTAGAGATTTGGTGGTTTCAGGATTACAAAGGGGGTCGAAATTTTCATTATTTTTGTGATAGGACACACCGTTTTCGAGATATGAGCAGAAAAAGAAAAAGAAAATTAAAGTACCGTTTTTGCACGTCTGAAGTCGAGGTGTTGGTGTGAATTTTAGTTCACGCCACCTAATTTTGTTCCACACCTTTTTAATCGCGATTAAAAATAGTCAGATTCATGTTCAGATTTAGTTAGACAATCAAATTTTTAGGTGAAAAACGTAAAATTCAGAATAGCAAAATAGCCATTTTCATTAAACTAATAACTCAGTGCAATCTTAGTGCTGTCAAACTAAAATATAGTTAAGTTGTGTCACTATAGTCCATTTCAGAATGGAAAATCGTCATTTGACAGAATTAAACCAAATTTTAGTGATTTTTAGTCTAGTTTAGAGGCACCAATGTCATTTAAGTAGGTTATGTAAAATGAAAATTAACTGATTTAGAAATTGATCATATTTATCTTTTATTTCTATCCTGTGAACGGTAGATATAGATAGCGCTGTCTGATACACAGTCCATAAACAGGAAAGGTTGTCAAAATAGACAAATGTTATTATGGCCTCTGTCAAAGAAGACAACCTTTACAATTTATTTGTTCCCGCTTAATCAATTCGCAATGCATTATAAAAGATGACTTTGAATCTTAGCCAGACAAAAATAAAGTCGGTTATTTACCACAATTCCAGCATAAAACACAGGAAAGTAAAGGTGGCAGGGTCGAAAAGTTCACACAACCCTAGTCTTAACGCATGACATTCCAACCTAATAAATATCATGAAGAAACTAAAAATACACTATCTAATACAAAAATACGCTTCAGTACAAACAATACGCCTGTATTCTCAGCTTTACGTCAAACGTACTTGAGTTCACCAGATATCCCTTTACGTAAAACGTACTAGGGGGCGAGCCTATTGCAAACTAACCAGGCACTCCGGACTATTACTGAGAATTTTCTGATGGAACACAAGATCCACAGTCACGCTTGCAATGCACTGGACCAACGCAATGTTTGCTACATAGACTACACAAACGATATTAATTTTGAAAGTTTTGCGAAAAAAAAACTATAGGTATTTTTTTCAAAGTACGCTCCACTAGCCTCTATATAAAGTTTCATGCGTCTGAACCAGTTTTCGAAACACTTTTTCCACCACGACAACGCGCCTTCTCACACCGCGCTCAAAACGAGGGACTTCCTGGACAACACGCCGGTCAAACTCTGGATAACCCTCCTTACAGCCCTGACCTAGCACCGTGTGACTTTCTTTATATTCCCAAAAATAAAATAAATACAATTTTCTTGCGGAAAATGCGCTGTCAGCGTTCGAGCATGCTGTAAACGAGGTGTCTACAGCGGACTGGAAAAGTGTTTCGAAAACTGGTTTAGACGGATGAAACTTTGTTTATAGATTAGTGGAGAGTACTTTGAAAAGATTTAAAAAAAAAATTGACCATAGAACATTTATTTTTATTTTCTCAAAACTATCCGAGTGTCCCACGTATGTATAATAAAAACCTTTTTGAAGAAGAACAATTTCTTTTATTTTTCTCTGTGTGGAAGCCGTGCTACAATAAATTCTTGTGGAATTGAGATGAACAAACCTGTCGACATTGCAAATTATCTAGTGATCAACTCGAGACATTTAAAGTAACATAATATGATATTAATACTAAAAGTATTTCTGGACTACCTACGACCAGGTGCCTTATTACCGTTCACTTAACACCGGTTTCTGAAAGCCTACTGAAATTCATCTGATCTCGAATCTCATTTCCAGAGATTTGATTGGATGTTGTTATTTTGACCAACCCCGAATTCCCGACAGTTGACATGTGGTTTGAAGGCATATTACTTAGTTAATTACTGGGTTGATGAGTGAGAAATTGCATGTCAATGTTTTGTAGTCATTTCGAAGTATATCATTATATTAGGTTCCTTTAACTGCGACAAAAATATGAAGAAATCGTCGCTATTTAAATCATTAATTACTCGAATGGAAGACTCGCACAGACCAGGGAAGCATGGCACAAGATGACGGAGACGTATACTTAGCAGTGGGTGGAACAAGGCTGAAAATGATGATGGTGATGATCCCAGCTCAGTCTAAATAAGAGAAAAACGTTAAGGTTTTCTATTATTGTTTTTAGATAGTAAATTCTTCTACCCAAGTGTATAATGATAGCCACGAAAGTAAAAGCTATCAGTAGCTTTAAGGTAAAATGGTTAAATACTTCACCTTTTTATTCTGAAATTCGGGGCGAGTTCATTTAAGTGCAAGACAAAAGTTTTTGAAAATACACAGTGCCTAACAAAAATCTTATAACCTGCAAATCTAATTAAAGCACCGCCTCGCTACGCAAAAATACTAAATACCTGTTTGTACTAGCAATATGTCACAAAAAAGGTCCAGATCAAATGCTTTGTTCATATGAACTTTGTTTTCTCGTAAGAAAGTAGTATTTTCAGGGCCAGCGATATATTCCGGTATCGCCCATCAAGTTAATCTTATCATACAAGTATATAAGGCGACTGACATTATACGAATGCATCAGTGAATCTGAGGCAAGTTATCAACACAGACCACCCTACATACAAAATGCTGAAGCTGGTGGTGTTGTCCTGCATGGTGGCCGCGGCCACAGCGAGCGTGCTGGCGCCCTTCGCGCCCCTCGCCTACACGGCGCCCCTTGCCTACACGACGCCTCTTGCCTACTCGGCGTCGCTACTGGCACCCTACGGTAGCAACTACAGAGGACCGCTGTCCCTGGCGCCCGGCCAGCCCGCCAACGTCCTCGCAGCCGACGGGAGACCGCTTGACACTCTGGATGTGAACCTTGACCGCTCTGCGCACTTCACGGCTAAAGCGCTCGAGGGTGGTGTACACTTACTGAAGAAGCGCTCCGCTGCTCTGATCGCGCCCCTCGCCTACACGGCACCCATTGCCTACTCTGCGCCAATCCTAGCGCCCTACGGCAACAACTACAGAGGGCCGTTGTCCCTCGCTCCCGGCCAGCCCGCCAACATCCTCGCTGCTGACGGCAGGCCGCTCGACACACTGGATGTGAACCTGGACCGCTCCGCGCACTTCACCGCCAAGGCTCTCAGCGGCGGCATCCACTACCTGAAGAAGCGCTCAGCTCCGCTGATCGCCCCGCTCGGCCATGTAGTCGCCTCACCGCTGATCCACAGCGCTCCGTTCGCTTACTCCGCACCTGTGCTCGGCTCGCGCCTGGCCGTGGCTCCCATCGCTTACGCTGGTGCACCCATCGGTCGTTACTGGTAAACACCCGCAGACACTGTACTTCCCGAAAATAAACAAATGACAGAGTAAAAAAAAAATTATTTTATTAATCACCAATCTGCTAAAATTATCTTGCTGGCCTTGCAGCAAATCAGCATTTACCGCTACAGTTCTGATTCGTTGTTTTTGTGTTGTGCACAATAATACAGACAATGAAAGTGGTGTAACCACAAATATCAGTATCAATTACTTGACTATGTTAATTGACAGGTTATCGACGACAGACCTTCAGCTATCGAATGTCAGCGACACGTAATCGAATGATTTGTTGCGTGTTGAAGTAGAAACAAAGATTGTTTGATCACACCTGCATACGTTACAGGTAAATGTGACACGTCATATCGTCGGCGTCGAGATGTTGTTATTTACATTACAACGGCTCTTTACGGGAAGCTAGATAAAAAATATAGAAAAACAGGAAAACAGGCATGAATATTTCTTTTCCACAGTTAGTGCATTATTCTGTCACTTGTATCTAAAACTCGGAAAGTGTTGCGCTGTGAATGAAAGGAATAAATAATTATTTTCCATTTTGAAGGTCGCACATGAAAAATTATACACAATACATAACATCACGGCTGTATTCCCCGAAGGGTTAGGCAGAGGAAAAATTATACACGGTTTTACTAAAACCAAAAGCCCAGTCTCTTACTGGCTGTTCTGATTTTGACTTTTTGAAAATAATTAGGTTCGTAATAACTAATAATAATGTAGCCCGTAGCTAAAGAACCCCCCCCCCCCCCCCCGTCAGAAGAGAAGAAAGAAGAGAGCCGTAAGAGCCATACCTATGGCTCTTAGGTCTTAAGTAAACTTGCGTCCCGGTGAACCTCACCTCACCGGGACGCCATAGCGGCCGTAAGTTGGCGTTTTATAAATCAACTCATTACACGGAAAACTACATCGTCAGCATTCCCTTGCCCTTATCCCAATTTATTAAATCATAATCAGACACAGGCCTCCTCTCGGTGAGAGGAAGAGGGCCATTATCCACCACGCGGTCCCAGTGCGGGTTGGTAGTTGTCACATGTCTTCTTGGACATGCCGATTTCCTCGCGATGTTTTCCTCAACCGTTTTGAGAGCAGTAGCGGTGTTGAAATAATTTACACAAAGTAAAGCGCCTGTCAGGGTTCGAACCTACAACTCATAAGTCAAGTCAGTTAACGCTGGGCCACCACTGCTCTCCGCGAATAATACGCCTACATTTATTAGAGCTAAGTAAGGCATTATTGTCCTTTTCTTCCAAGCTTCTTTATTAGTCGTCACCTCGGAAGTCAACTCCTTTCTAGCCATATCATCTTTAGGACCATCTATCGTTACTTTGGTCTTCCCACACTGTTATAGCCATCCACATTCAAACACAAAACTTTCCTCACGGTTTTTCCTCATTCCCCGCATCACATGACAACCGATATCCACACAAAACGGAAAACTGCATAAGAATTGAGAAATGCGAAAGGGATTCTTAACACCAAAGGTAATCATCTCAATACATAGGTGCCCCAAAAATAGATGCTCAAACACGAATACTTCGTCCGCAGTGTTGCATTTATAATATACTCCTTTACCTTAAATGATTTTTATACTTAATACCAGCTTTTCGCAGCCCAGTTACACATCCTTCGACGACCAACCTATCCAGTATATGTTGCTCTGTAGTCTTTCTAACCTCACTTGGATCGAAAGCATGGAATAAGTATGCACTATATGCGGTAAAATTTTGAAGGTTGTTTTCCCTCTGCAGCGCTTGCGCTCAGTAGTACTGCACCGCCGCGCCGTCCGTAATTGTTCAAAGCAAAATAAGCTTTGTTTTTCACAGTCATAAATCCGGCATTTTTAATTTCTTTTCATTTTTTTTTATCGATTATATTACCTAGAGTAAATCATTACGCTGCGGGAATACGACCACTAAAATGTCAGCATGCACAGCGAAAGTAATTTGCAGTCCTTTCGCCACCATAGGATAGGCCTAGATAAAATCAGTAATTCAGCTTCCCTAGACACGAAATAATCGCTTTTTTTTACATATTTGTATAAAGTATTCAGGCTCAGATGACATACAATTTTACGATGGAAAAAACATTAAAAATGGTTTAAAAAAGCTGGCAGAATATAAATCGGTACTGCTTCCCGTATGTATTCGAGAAATGACGATATAATATTTTACAGCAGATTATATTTCAATTAGCTTTTCACTGTTTTTTCATGACTGTGAAAAAACTACGAAAGTATTGCACGTATAAGTTTTTTTTAATGATTATTGTTGAAGCTTTTTTTCTAAAAACAGCTAAATGGATACCGCAAAATTAAACATTGGGGCGTTCAAATTGTATCGTTTTTTATATCTGTAAATAACTGTGGTTTCGTCAGTAAGACCTAGGAGACCTAGACAGAAATCTACCATCGTACGAGAATTGATTCTTGATCGTATTTTTCGAACAGGCGTAACCTCCCTCTGGACTACCCATAAAAGTTACTACAGGATAACTCATCTGCCTTCCAGAACTATAGTGAAAATATTGGGAAATAGGGAATCAACATATATATTTGCAGGATATATTTGAAAATTCATACAATACGTTCATTTATTTACAGGGTGATGAGCAACTATGAGTATTTACCAGTGAGTGTAGTGAGTAATAGGCGCAGCGGAGTATGCCAGGCGTGAGCCGAGCTCAGGCGCGGAGTAGGCGAGCGGCACTCTGTGGATCAGCGGCGAGGCAACCACATGGCCGAGCGGCGCGATCAGTGGAGCCGAGCGCTTCTTTAAGTAGTGGATGCCACCACTGAGAGCCTTGGCGGTGAAGTGCGCGGAGCGGTCCAGGTTCACGTCCAGTGTGTCGAGCGGCCTGCCGTCAGCAGCAAGGATGTTGGCGGGCTGGCCGGGCGCCAGAGATAGCGGTCCTCTGTAGTTGCCGCCATAGGGCGCCAGGAGTGGTGCTGAGTAGGCGAGTTGCGACGTGTAGGCGAGGGGCGAGAAGGGCGCCAGCACGCTCGCTGTGGCCGCGATCACCATGCAGGACAACACCATCAGCATCAACATTTTGTATGTAGAGTGGTCTGTGTTGTAATGTCAGCTCTGATGCACTGACATTCATGCATTCGTTCGGTGACAGACGCCTTATATACTAGTATGATAAGATTACCATGATAGCCGTCGGCGGGGTGCATCGCTGGCCATGAAAATACCACTTTTCAAGAAAATAATTCATACGAACCATGCAATATCACTCTGCTACCTTTATTGATATAGGTAGGTACATGACAATTATTCTAAAATACATGTTGTCTAAATCGAAATCTTCTATACTTAGGAAAGTATCATTGTGAAGCATTAATTTCTCACAACAACACACAACAAGAAACACGTGTCTATTGTGGCGGCATCTACACCGCCACATGCGAACAAACGCATCACACTGACGTCAGACAATCCTGCATCGCGCAAGCAGAGTTTACCGCGCAGATAGCATATTTACAACTTCCCAACATCAAAATGTTGGGCAGTTGCCCACCAGATACGACATCCATCTGGTCGGAGGATCCTCACTTTTCCAAGAGTATGAGTGAACTTTACACCCTGTTCCTCATATCTCTTCACTATCTTACTACTTACTTTAGGTACTTATACCAGGAAACTGGAAACTAAGGTCAAAGCCACTTTATGGAAGCGATCCTTAACAACTTGGTGATACAATATTAACTTTAAACAGGTTGACACAAATATGACTTGATTAGGATCTCATTTATTGATATCCCATGACAACGAAGTTATTCAGGTCGTAACATGAGCATGTAGAGCACAATACGAAGTGAGAGTAATGTAAAGAGATGGGATTCAAAATTAAAATTTTGGTAAATGCCGGGTACTGACACGGGTACATTTCCAAATGATGGGTATTTATTTCTATAAGAGCGAAGTTATTTAAACATATTTGTAATAACTTTTTAGGTGTACGAGGGAAGCATATCGTGCAACTTTCAAATAAAGATGGTGGTGTAGACCGAAACCGTAGAGTCGAGCCGTGAGGAATTCGTTCAGAACGGCAAAGGAATTAAGGCTTGCCTGGAATGATTGTCCTTTAAAATTGACACCCCTAGTAATCAACCCTATGTTGGTGGTTATAAGTGAATATTGATTAATAAGAGACAACAAACGTGTTTTTTTTCAACAATCCACTTCCTATAAACTTGCATATAAACATTTACCGGTGTAGAACAAGACGACTCCTGACACCAACACCAACACAAAATAATGTAGTTACGTCGCTGATAAACAGTGCTTATTACGTCAGTGGCAAAGAAATACACTATTTATATCGATTTATCTAAATATTAAGAGGGTAAGTGTAAGACGTTTAAAAAAAATAGCTTTTTCCGGGTAACTCTCTTTATAAACTATAGGCAGATAAATTGTCGAATATTCTAAACATTCTTTACACAGTATTTCACCAATGAGGTCCCAGGCCATGACCCAAATGTCCCAAGCCCAGAGGAGCGACGGGTGCGCGCCAGCCGAGATGTGCAGCGGCGGGCAGGGCTAGAGCTGCGGGCGCCAGAGCGTGCGCCGCGGGCAGGGCCGCCCATGGCGCGCCCAGCAGGGGAGCCGAGCGCTTGCCTAGCAGGTGTCCGTGCGCTCCTAGCAGGTGCCCGTGCGCTCCTAGCAGGTGACCGTGCGCTCCGATCGCTGCGGCCGCTCCGGTGGCTTGGTCGACAGCCCTGGCGGTGAAGTGCACGGCCCGGTCGGCGTTTACACTGAGGGTGTCCAGAGGCCTGCCGTCTTGAGCCAAGATGCTGGCGGGCTGGCCGGGAGCAAGCGACACCGGTCCCCTGTAGTTAAGGGCAGCACCGCCCAGAGGGGCAGGGACCACGACGGGACCGGCGATGCCGACGGCGGGAGCATGAGCAATGGGTGCGGCCAGCAAGGGCGCGGCCAGCGGGGCACCCAGGTGTGCGCCTAGACCCCACGGAGCTCCCAGGCCTAAGCCATGGAGGCCGAGAGGGCCGAGGCCGAGAGGGCCGAGGCCGAGCGCGCCGAGACCGCTGGGCTTGGCGGCCACCAGGGCCAGTACGGAGGACAACACCACCAGCTTGTACATTGTGGTCTGTGTTGTTATCTTAGCAGAGAGCAACTGTATTTCTTACCCTCTAAACTTCAGCTTATATACCAATCAATTTCGTAGGCGTATTCCAGATACCTTTGTGACGTGAGCAAATATGCAGCTAGGCGTTGGCTGTAGGTCGCGGTGGATAGAAAAGGACCATGGGGCGGCGCAGGCGCCACAAGCAGTGTCTGCCAAAGCGGGTTTTGAGATAATGCAAAAGTCAACTCTAAACAAATCGGTATACATTTGAAAATGACTCCAGAACTGACGGCACTTCCCTGTTCACCTTGATAAAGGGCCGTTCACTTTAAGTGACTACCCGCCTCGGTGTGCAAAAAATCTTAATTACCCCTCCGCACTGCGTAATAATAATGAGATACGCTCGTGTAATAGATGATGTCAATTAAGTCACCCGTCTTCGTTATAACATAAATTATGATTTTTGGTACCATGAGGCAAACAGAATGTGTCAATGACTGCAGTTTGTAGGCACACTTTAAACAAAATGTAAATTACTTGCTTGCGACGTCTTTTTATTTTACAGGTGAACGAGTTCGGTTATGAGAATACTAAACGATCATTACGTGTATTATAACAAACTACGCATTGGGAAACCTACTGAAATGGATCGTAAACATCTCCTGAATCAACCATACGTAAACTTGTTAACTAACTTTGAAACATTTACTTAAATGATGAATAGATAATATGTATGTAAAACCTTAAATATTTCATGCCGTAACAATACATAACAATACGATATAACACAAGTTCTACCTACCATTGAGGATGACTTATCTGAATCTAAACTAATATTAATAATTATTGTCAACGGTAACATCTTTATGTATCCGATCACAAAAATTATTTCACTGATAAAAAATTCACGCTATTGCCGTGATATAACTCAAACTCAAAGCATTTATTTCAAATAAACCAATTACAGGCACTTTAGAATTGTCAAGGGGTCGGTCAGTCAGAAATATGAAGCTAGATGCCCATTCCAAAGCGAAAGTAGGTACCTATGGAGAAGAACGGGCAAGAAACTTCATGGACACTCTTTTAAATAATATGGATACAGAAAAATTTGTTACATCAGTCTTGTTGAAATTTTACATGTGAGGACGATGTAGAAAGACCCGTAATAAAAACATAAAAATCGGAAATAAAAATAAAAATAAGCCGTTGCTGCCAAGAGATGACCAGTCCCCACTGACGGCGCCCGTTCACGAACATGACGTATGGATCAGCACCATAGATGTTTTAGTTAAAACACGCGGGCTGAGTCACGACCAGCAGAAGCTTGTGTGCTATATGTAAAGGGATAAAGCACCTTCCTACTTTATAATTGAAATATCTAGACTTTCACAACAAACAAGGCTAATAATACTACGGTCAATGACCGGCGATTTTCATGAAAACAGATACGTTTTCACCTTACAAAATCACATTATACCGCTTCGGATCATTAAAATCGCCATCTGGCATCCCGAGGGTTGCCAAAATGTCCGGGTCTAGGGTCATATTGGTAGTTAAACAAGATTAATACCATTTTCGCGCAGCCTAATCTCTTTAAGTTCTTTAAGGGTACCAGCTCGCATTTGCGAATAACCAACAATAATCAATCAAAAGGACATTCTCTTTGGATGCTTTTATTCAACTACCTAAAACAATCACAGTTTGTAACTTAATTGCTAAACTTCATGACTTACCTACATGCCTGGAAGTGGAAGTAGAAATGGCCGATTGTACTTAGATGATTAGTGTTGTTCTATGATTTTAATGATGTGCGTAGCAACTTACTAATTATATACTTAGCATCACTCGACTATTTAATGTTGAGACTTCTCGGTTACAAAGCTTGTACATTGTCGTGCACTCATGCACGAGGTTGTGGGTTCAATTCTTGGCAAGTACCAGTGTGATTTTTTACAATATGTACTTTCTAAGTTTACTGACATCGGTGAATGAAAAACATTGCGAGGAAACCTGGACTTATAGTTAATATAAGTCTGAAAACGCCAACCTGTCTTGAGCTAGCGTTCAATACTCGTGCCTTCTCTGTACGAGGAGCCCTGCAGTGGGTGGGACAATAATAGGCTGGTATTATTATTATTTATAGTTAACTTTTAATCATTTTTAACGTGACTACAATAACCTATAGGTATCACATAAACCGGTCCTGTGCTTCTCGCATACAGCAAATTCCCGCGAGGGGCCTAGTTATGTCTAGCAGTGGACTTCTTTGGCTGAAAGATGATGATGACTATTTCAAAGAAAACGCTTTCATTTGTTTGAACGTCATATATGAATAGGGGTGGTTATCAATGCTCGTGCCTTCTCTGTATGAGAAGAGGTCTTTGCCCTGCAGAGGGACGAGCATAGGCTAGTATTACTATTTAATTAAACATTATCTTGGAACTATTATATTTTCTTACTGTTGTTGACTGTCGTCGTTGAAGTTGTTTGGCCGCCTAGGTACTGGAGATAGTGCTCTGTCAGCTCATTGCCAACATGGGTGGCAAATAGAAGAAGTTCATAATGTATAATTTCATAACATAATACATGTTTAAAAATATTTCAGCATTCGTGGTACATAACAAAATCAAACATATTTCGTACTAACTTGTTGAGGAAAAAATACATTCAGATATTACATAATGAATTTGCTATTGCTTTCAGGGTTACGTGTCAGTGTGTAAAAACGAACACACATCAGGGATCTTTCACAGTTTACACACACATGACGATTCCCAACACTAAGGCTTGGTGTTCTACTTGTACCCGAGTTTTATGTCTGCCTATCCAGTAACCAGCAAGAATGCACACAACCAGTGCAGTGACCTAAAATTAAAAAAAAACCTCCATAAGTATAAACAAATACATCCTACACCCTTGTAAGACATGTTGAAGACGTTACTGAATTGTTAAAAGTCTTCAATCGCGGAGTCATCCGCTGTATTATAACAGATTCATGCGAATCCAACAAATGGCTCCTTAAAGGAAACGTTGCTATACCACATTTAGTGCAGCGTCAGTCCTCCACCAGGAAAAGGGTAAAAATCTGTGGTTCATAATCGAGTAGCCCAGGTGAATAGAAATAAGAAGATGCAAAGTCCGTGAGCGCCGGGGTTGGTCGGGAGAGCAGTAACAACAGATATCCAGATACAAAGCCAAATATCGTCGTAACACCACAAGAAACCACAAGAAAACATTCAAAATGCGAGCCACAAAAAACCTATACACCATGATATATGCTACACACGAATGACATAAACTGTGATGTAATTGCATGTGTTGACTTTGTCAAGACAATCTACAAAGAAGCCGTAACACACGTACCTAGCTATAATATGTCTACAAACATTCATAAACTCACTCCTTTTCTCATGGGAGTAGGCAGAAACTACAAAGCGCCCCCTACTACGAAGGGTACTTACTTACTCCTTTTGCTTTGTCCGCTTTCATACGTCTAGTCGTACAGGCGCGTCGTAATAACAGAACTGATATATTGCGTTGTACACGTAAGATTTCAAATATATAATTATTAGGCGTAGCTGTGCGTGTGTTTATTTTATCAGAAAGTATATTGTAAATGTAACAAAAACTTATCAAAATATCTTTTAAATTACCTTACGATAGTACTACAATAATGTTTCCTGCACTGAATATCTGTTTGTAAAGATACTTACTTGCTAATAAATTATGTTAAATTGAATTTGTTGATGGTAATATATTACACGGAGCTTACACATAACTGGCGAAATGCGGGTGTACTGTAGGTGTACCTCTGCCTAACCCTTCAGGGATTACATTCGTTATGTATGTATTGAATGGATGTGTAGATAGGATGTGTTATATTATATTGGACCAATCACTATTTCGAAATATGCGTTTTATTGAAAACATATATTTATCGCTTCGTGTATGCCTATCTCAACAGACAATCAACCAATTAATCCTTTCATTTTTTATTAAATAGATAAATAAACTGTGTCTTTTTACTTTTAGTTCCGTTATCACTAAACCCGCAAAAAAAAAAATATTTCTCATAATTCAGTAATAATGATTAAGACCTTGATTATTTATTGATACATAAATATAAGTTTTCGGTTCAAGATTGTAAATTAAACAACCAAATTAATAAGAATTTTCATATAGTATTGTCTTTTCACCCCCAACAGGGGTGGAATTTCGGAAAATCATTTGCCATACTTCCATAATTTGACTCAAACATTTTAATACTAATTTTCGAAGTAAACAAGCGGCGCAGTAAATCCTCCCCTGTAAAATTGACTACCCCTTTTACAACTTTAGGGTAGATTTTCAAAAGACCCTGATACACATTATTCTTTTTTTTAACAAAATCTGACATCCCCCAGACCCCCTCTAAGGGCAGTAGACCACTGTAAATGACAACAAAAAATCTGCCCTTTTCACACCCCTAAAGGTCGAATTTCCAAAAACCCCTTCTTAGTGCTCCCCTGCATTATTAGAAAAAGGCCGTGTGCAAAATTTCACGTTCCTAGTCCCAGTAGTATCGGCAGTGCGTTGTAGGTTAGTCATTCAGTCAGTTTCTCCTTTTGTATATATATTATTTTAATAAACATAGATTATTTTAATTATTGTGTGGGGACTGACAGATGTGGGTCTTATTTTCATAATGTTTCTCTATCTCAGTTTTTTTTTTGACCTTTGTAATCTGGCAGTTTGAGTACTTAATGCGGCCTACCCAAATGTCCTTTCTCTGGTATTATTCGTCGAGTCGTTGAGCTACTTATCTTCTGAGTTACGATTCATGAAAGATTCGTGGACTGACTGGACAGTTCCACTCTAATTTGTATGATTCTTTCCTCAATAGACCATTTCAGACACCTACATAACACCTACGTGGTCCTCAAATGATCATATAATATTTTATTATTATTTATAAACAATGACATAAACATTTACCTTCGTTTGTAATAAATTATTGTAATTATTGTGAATGTAACAGCTGTTGGAGGACATTGTATTTTTTTCTCAGTTAGTTTTAATCTTAATTTTGGTCTGTCAGTTTGAGTAATTTATGCGGCCTGCATAAATGTCCTTTTCAACACACTTGCTCATAAAGTGGCTCTATGGTCACCGCAATTAGGCTCAGAATGACACCCATAATCAAACTGTGACTTTTTCATTGCTATAACTCAAGTTTTTTTTTAACTATTGGTGGAGTGGCATTGTTCTTAAAAAGTTTTTATTCAAAAAAAGATCGTGTTCAATAGAACAAATAAATTAATGTTCCTATGTCTTGCTCATTTCATGCAACTTCTTATTTAAATAGATAATTTTAACTCGTACGTGTTTAATAAATAAAACTTTCACTCAAATATAACTTTTGTTTTCTCTGTAATAGAAGAAAACTTTTAATTTTTTATTAAAATATTTAATATTCTGCCACGTACAAAAAACCATTTTGTACGTGGCAGAATAGGCGCAAACCCTATGCGCGGAAAATAAATAAAAAAACCTCATCCCTTTAGTCTGTGGCCGATCGCAATGCGCGCGAAAATTTTATCACAACTCGTTTTCACTATTGAATTTATGGTTATTTATTAATTAAAATGTCTACAAGTACTAGTTACGAAGAAAATGATTTATGTTGTACACCGCCCGATATAAGATGTGAAGCCCTTAACGTTATGGCAAGTTTACTACCTGAAAACTCCAAGGAAAAATATCTATTAGCGTACCAAAATTTCATAAAATGGCAAAACAGCAAGAATACGCTTTTTTTTTCAGAAAACGTGTTCATGGCGTACTTTAAAGAATTATCTTCTAAGTACAAACTTAGCTCTTTGTGGTGTATATACTCAATGTTAAAAAGTACAATTCGAACAAAGAATGGAGTGGACTTAAAAACATACTCTAATTTGTCAGCTTATCTAAAGAGACTATCCGTTGGATTTAGAAGCAAGAAATCAAAGGTTTTATCGTCTGAAGATATAGAAAAATTTTTAAAAGATGCTCCAGATAACCAATATCTGGCTACTAAGGTTATTTAAATTAATTTTAAATATCTACACGACTTCAGCCTGTGTTGTGTGTTGAACTTAATTATTATTTCTTATTTTTCAGGTTGCTTTAATATTTGTTTAGCAGATGATGAGAGCTACACTGGACATAGTTTCAGAAGAACTTCAGCTACATTGCTGGCTAATTCAGAAGCTGATATAATGACTTTGAAGCGTCATGGTGGGTGGCGATCTAGCAATGTAGCAGAATCATACGTAGAAGATTCCATACAAAACAAGCAGGAAATTTGTGCAAAAATCACAAAAATAATTAAAATTGATTCTGAGTCGCTTCCTACTGACGAAACACCAAGTACATCCAATAATTGGATTTCACCTACCTACACGAATAATGAGCCATCTCAAATTACAATACTACATGAAAATATTTCAATATATAATCTATCTGATGAGACCGCTATGCCATCAAAAACACTAATTGTTACTAATTGTTTCTCTAAATAAACTTTTTACCTACTAAATAAAATGAGTTTTTATTGATATTTTATTCACAAGAGTGTTGAAAAACGTCGTATGATACACGTGTGTATTGATAATTACCGTCCTCGGCTCTCTTAAGACCCTCGCCTACGGCTCGGGTCTCAATGGCGCCTCGGCAGTAATCACCAATGTTACACACTAGTACCATAATGTACTATTCTTCGGTATTGTTCGTCGAATCGTTGAGCTCCTTTAGTTTTGAGTTGAGGTACGAGCTGTAATAACCTACTTACAGAAAAAAAAAACGTTTATCATTTAGCCGAAAGACGTTCACTGCTGGACGATAAGGCTCCCCCAGATTGTTAGATAATAATAAGGAATGAATAACAAGTTCACGGCGAAAGAATGATCACTTGGCATATATTACCTTCGTTCATATATAAAAAGATATTTTTTTTTATAAAACACTAAGAATTTTTGTTATAAAAAGTATGTTTTAAAACGTAAACGTTTAGTGGATCGGTCATTGAACTCGCCTCTAATTACAACTCTTTCATCGCATTCCATTTTATTTGAACCACTGAATCCTAAATTAATAAAGTACCCCATAACCACAACCCTGTGATAGAGATATTCCTTGAATAGTGTTTGTAACTGAAGTTCTAATTTATTAATATATATAAGCTTTAAATTACGAGCTACAGGATGTTTTAAAAATACTTTTAGAGTCATGCTAAAATTAATTAATAAAACTTTTTGAGTCACGATAAAATTAATTAATCTAACCTTAACATAACTTATCATCACGCCTGTTTTCCCAAAGGGTTAGGCAGAGGTTTAACCATTAATACACCCACATTTCAGTATCACGATTTTGAACACCGTTAGTTTATAATCTATCTCGCGAGATTGTAAGCTGTCAATAAAGTGAGATGTCCGTTTTTAGCCCTAAAGGCACAATAACTAACGTTTATGTAAAAAAAACGTCGTAATTTAACATAACATAAACTCACGCCTTCTTCCCAGTAGGCAGAAACCACAGAACGCCACCTGCTACGATCCTAACATACCCATTTTGCCTCGTTTACGTTCATACATCTGTACATTAATTGCGTAATACACAATCAATCGGAACCTGAATCAATTTGAAACAGATTGCTAATACATTGCTTCATAAGTTCGATACAAAATCTGCTCAACAATGTAAATAACGCAATGAAAGTTGTTGAACTGTCAAAATCAAAGGATTACCGTTTACGAAAATGTGTTAGATATGGAAATATATAATCTATCTGATGAGACCGCTATGCCATCAAAAACACTAATTGTTACTAATTGTTTCTCTAAATAAACTTTTTACCTACTAAATAAAATGAGTTTTTATTGATATTTTATTCACAAGAGTGTTGAAAAACGTCGTATGATACACGTGTGTATTGATAATTACCGTCCTCGGCTCTCTTAAGACCCTCGCCTACGGCTCGGGTCTCAATGGCGCCTCGGCAGTAATCACCAATGTTACACACTAGTACCATAATGTACTATTCTTCGGTATTGTTCGTCGAATCGTTGAGCTCCTTTAGTTTTGAGTTGAGGTACGAGCTGTAATAACCTACTTACAGAAAAAAAAAACGTTTATCATTTAGCCGAAAGACGTTCACTGCTGGACGATAAGGCTCCCCCAGATTGTTAGATAATAATAAGGAATGAATAACAAGTTCACGGCGAAAGAATGATCACTTGGCATATATTACCTTCATTCATATATAAAAAGATATTTTTTTTTATAAAACACTAAGATTTTTTGTTATAAAAAGTATGTTTTAAAACGTAAACGTTTAGTGGATCGGTCATTGAACTCGCCTCTAATTACAACTCTTTCATCGCATTCCATTTTATTTGAACCACTGAATCCTAAATTAATAAAGTACCCCATAACCACAACCCTGTGATAGAGATATTCCTTGAATAGTGTTTGTAACTGAAGTTCTAATTTATTAATATATATAAGCTTTAAATTACGAGCTACAGGATGTTTTAAAAATACTTTTAGAGTCATGATAAAATTAATTAATAAAACTTTTTGAGTCTCGATAAAATTAATTAATCTAACCTTAACATAACTTATCATCACGCCTGTTTTCCCAAAGGGTTAGGCAGAGGTTTAACCATTAATACACCCACATTTCAGTATCACGATTTTGAACACCGTTAGTTTATAATCTATCTCGCGAGATTGTAAGCTGTCAATAAAGTGAGATGTCCGTTTTTAGCCCTAAAGGCACAATAACTAACGTTTATGTAAAAAAAACGTCGTAATTTAACATAACATAAACTCACGCCTTCTTCCCAGTAGGCAGAAACCACAGAACGCCACCTGCTACGATCCTAACATACCCATTTTGCCTCGTTTACGTTCATACATCTGTACATTAATTGCGTAATACACAATCAATCGGAACCTGAATCAATTTGAAACAGATTGCTAATACATTGCTTCATAAGTTCGATACAAAATCTGCTCAACAATGTAAATAACGCAATGAAAGTTGTTGAACTGTCAAAATCAAAGGATTACCGTTTACGAAAATGTGTTAGATATGGAAATAGGCTGCTGGTTATACTCGAGCGCCGATTGCGAGTACTACCCACCTGACCTTTCTGAAGAACATCACCAATAAGGGCGTCCCTCCCGGCGTTTCCACTTACATCTGCCTAGTAAATACCTTTTGTTAGTCTCCTTTCAATCATCCTCTCAACATGACCAAACCATCTAAGCATACTCTTTTCAATTTTTGTCATTACATCTTCTTACGCTTAAATTGACAAAGAGTAGCCGGCTGGACATCGATAAAAATAAATTTGTAAGCGAGTGTACTGTTTATAGCAACACATTTTGTTTTGGGTAACTCCGTAATAAGGTAAACGTTTGGTAGAAAAATGAATTAGATGCCTGGCAACAGTAAAATATGTCAAAAATTTAAATGGCAATGGTGCCGATTCTCTTGTACACCGAACTAAACTAACTAAACTATCACTAAAATTCCTTACTTTTTACTATGAAAATCTTGAAGCTATTCTGCGAAAAAAAATCTCTAAATTTAAAAATAATTTTGACACAACTATAATCGAATTTGACAATCGCGAGTCAACGTGTTTTTTTTTTTCTTTTGATTTCGCAACGTCTTTGTTAGAGCTGAGGCAGCCTGGGGCAGCCTCGACGTGTTTTCTATGGAAGTTTTGACTTTTTGTATGAAAAGTATAAAATAAAAATATCTACATGTAGAGATTTGGTGGTTTCAGGATTACAAAGGGGGTCGAAATTTTCATTATTTTTGTGATAGGACACACCGTTTTCGAGATATGAGCAGAAAAAGAAAAAGAAAATTAAAGTACCGTTTTTGCACGTCTGAAGTCGAGGTGTTGGTGTGAATTTTAGTTCACGCCACCTAATTTTGTTCCACACCTTTTTAATCGCGATTAAAAATAGTCAGATTCATGTTCAGATTTAGTTAGACAATCAAATTTTTTGGTGAAAAACGTAAAATTCAGAATAGCAAAATAGCCATTTTCATTAAACTAATAACTCAGTGCAATCTTAGTGCTGTCAAACTAAAATATAGTTAAGTTGTGTCACTATAGTCCATTTCAGAATGGAAAATCGTCATTTGACAGAATTAAACCACATTTTAGTGATTTTTAGTCTAGTTTAGAGGCACCAATGTCATTTAAGTAGGTTATGTAAAATGAAAATTAACTGATTTAGAAATTGATCATATTTATCTTTTATTTCTATCCTGTGAACGGTAGATATAGATAGCGCTGTCTGATACACAGTCCATAAACAGGAAAGGTTGTCAAAATAGACAAATGTTATTATGGCCTCTGTCAAAGAAGACAACCTTTACAATTTATTTGTTCCCGCTTAATCAATTCGCAATGCATTATAAAAGATGACTTTGAATCTTAGCCAGACAAAAATAAAGTCGGTTATTTACCACAATTCCAGCATAAAACACCGGAAAGTAAAGGTGACACGGTCGAAAAGTTCACACAACCCTAGTCTTAACGCATGACATTCCAACCTAACAAATATCATGAAGTAACTAAAAATACACTATCTAATACAAAAATACGCTTCAGTACAAACAATACGCCTGTATTCTCAGCTTAGTCCTTTACGTCAAACGTACTTGAGTTCACCAGATATCCCTTTACGTAAAACGTACTAGGGGGCGAGCCTATTTCAAACTAACCAGGCACTCCGGACTATTACTGAGAATTTTCTGATGGAACACAAGATCCACAGTCACGCTTGCAATGCACTGGACCAACGCAATGTTTGCTACATAGACTACACAAGCGATATTAATTTTGAAAGTTTTGCGAAAAAAAAAACTATAGGTATTTTTTTCAAAGTACTCTCCACTAGCCTCCATATAAAGTTTCATGCGTCTGAACCAGTTTTCGAAACACTTTTTCCACCACGACAACGCGCCTTCGCACACCGCGCTCAAAACGAGGGACTTCCTGGACAACACGCCGGTCAAACTCTGGATAACCCTCCTTACAGCCCTGACCTAGCACCGTGTGACTTTCTTTATATTCCCAAAAATAAAATAAATACAATTTTCTTGCGGAACATGCGCTGTCAGCGTTCGAGCATGCTTTAAACGAGGTGTCTACAGCGGACTGGAAAAGTGTTTCGAAAACTGGTTTAGACGGATGAAACTTTGTTTATAGATTAGTGGAGAGTACTTTGAAAAGATTTTAAAAAAAATTGACCATAGAACATTTATTTTTATTTTCTCAAAACTATCCGAGTGTCCCACGTATGTATAATAAAAACCTTTTTGAACAAGAACAATTTCTTTTATTTTTCTCTGTGTGGAAGCCGTGCTACAATAAATTCTTGTGGAATTGAGATGAACAAACCTGTCGACATTGCAAATTATCTAGTGATCAACTCGAGACATTTAAAGTAACATAATATGATATTAATACTAAAAGTATTTCTGGACTACCTACGACCAGGTGCCTTATTACCGTTCACTTAACACCGGTTTCTGAAAGCCTACTGAAATTCATCTGATCTCGAATCTCATTTCCAGAGATTTGATTGGATGTTGTTATTTTGACCAATCCCGAATTCCCGACAGTTGACATGTGGTTTGAAGGCATATTACTTAGTTAATTACTGGGTTGATGAGTGAGAAATTGCATGTCAATGTTTTGTAGTCATTTCGAAGTATATCATTATATTAGGTTCCTTTAACTGCGACAAAAATATGAAGATATCGTCTCTATTTAAATCATTAATTACTCGAATGGAAGACTCGCACAGACCAGGGAAGCATGGCACAAGATGACGGAGACGTATACTTAGCAGTGGGTGGAACAAGGCTGAAAATGATGATGGTGATGATCCCAGCTCAGTCTAAATAAGAGAGAAACGTTAAGGTTTTCTATTATTATTTTTATATAGTAAATTCTTCTACCCAATAGTACAATGATAGCCACGAAAGTAAAAGCTATCAGTAGCTTAAGGTAAAATGGTTTAATACTTCACCTTTTTATTCTGAAATTCGGAGCGAGTTAATTTAAGTGCAAGACAAAAGTTTTTGAAAATACACAGTGCCTAACAAAAATCTTATAACCTGCAAATCTAATTAAAGCACCACCTCGCTACGGAAAAAGACTAAATACCTGTTTGTACTAGCAATATGTCACAAAAAAGGTCCAGATCAAATGCTTTGTTCATATGAACTTTGTTTTCTCGTAAGAAAGTAGTATTTTCAGGGCCAGCGATATATTCCGGTATCGCCCATCAAGTTAATCTTATCATACAAGTATATAAGGCGACTGACATTATACGAATGCATCAGTGAATCTGAGGCAAGTTATCAACACAGACCACTCTACATACAAAATGCTGAAGCTGGTGGTGTTGTCCTGCATGGTGGCCGCGGCCACAGCGAGCGTGCTGGCGCCCTTCGCGCCCCTCGCCTATACGGCGCCCCTTGCTTACACGACGCCTCTTGCCTACTCGGCGTCGCTACTGGCACCCTACGGCAGCAACTACAGAGGACCGCTGTCCCTGGCGCCCGGCCAGCCCGCCAACATCCTCGCTGCTGACGGCAGGCCGCTCGACACACTGGACGTGAACCTGGACCGCTCCGCGCACTTCACCGCCAAGGCTCTCAGCGGCGGCATCCACTACCTGAAGAAGCGCTCAGCTCCGCTGATCGCCCCGCTCGGCCATGTAGTCGCCTCACCGCTGATCCACAGCGCTCCGTTCGCTTACTCCGCACCTGTGCTCGGCTCGCGCCTGGCCGTGGCTCCCATCGCCTACGCTGGTGCACCCATCGCTCGTTACTGGTAAACACCCGCGGACATTGTACTTCCCGAAAATAAACAAATGACAGAGTAAAAAAATATATTTTATTAATCACCAATCTGCTAAAATTATCTTGCTGGCCTTGCAGCAAATCAGCAATTACGCCTACAGTTCTGATTCGTTGTTTTTGTGTTGTGCACAATAATACAGACAATGAAAGTGGTGTAACCACAAATATCAGTATCAATTACTTGACTATGTTAATTGACAGGTATCGAATGTCAGCGACACGTAATCGAATGATTTGTTGCGTGTTGAAGTAGAAACAAAGATTGTTTGATCACACCTGCATACGTTACAGGGAAATGCGACACGTAATACCGTCGGCGTCGAGGTGTTGTCATTTACATTACAACGGCTCTTTACGGGAAGCTAGATTAAAAATATAGAAAAACAGGAAAACAAGCATGAATATTTCTTTTCCACAGTTAGTGCATTATTCTGTCACTTGTATCTAAAACTCGGAAAGTGTTGCGCTGTGAATGAAAGGAATAAATCATTATTTTCCATTTTTAAGGAACAAATTAAACCCACTTAATTCTACACAAATAACACGCACATGAAAAATTATACACAATACATAACATCACGGCTGTATTCCCCGAAGGGTTAGGCAGAGGAAAAATTATACACGGTTTTACTAAAACCAAAAGCCCAAAAGCTCTTACTGGCTGTTCTGTTTTTGACTTTTTGAAAATAATTAGGTTCTTAATAACTAATTATAATGTAGCTAAAGAACCCCCCCGCCCCCCTCAGAAGAGAAGAAAGAAGAGAGCCGTAAGAGCCATACCTATGGCTCTTAGGTCTTAAGTAAACTTACGGCCGCTATGGCGTCCCGGTGAGGTGAGGTTCACCGGGACGCCATAGCGGCCGTAAGTTGGCGTTTTATAAATCAACTCATTAGACGGAAAACTACATCGTCAGCATTCCCTTGCCCTTATCCCAATTTATTAAATCATAATCAGACACAGGCCTCCTCTCGGTGAGAGGAAGAGGGCCATTATCCACCACGCGGTCCCAGTGCGGGTTGGTAGTTGTCACATGTCTTCTTGGACATGCCGATTTCCTCGCGATGTTTTCCTCAACCGTTTTGAGAGCAGTAGCGGTGTTGAAATAATTTACACAAAGTAAAGCGCCTGTCAGGGTTCGAACCTACAACTCGTAAGTCAAGGCAGTTAACGCTGGGCCACCACTGCTCTCCGCGAATAATACGCCTACATTTATTAGAGCTAAGTAAGGCATTATTGTCCTTTTCTTCCAAGCTTCTTTATTAGTCGTCACCTCGGAAGTCAACTCCTTTATCATCTTTAGGACCATTACTTTGGTCTTCCCACACTCTTATATCCATCCACATTCAAACACAAAACTTTCCTCACGGTTTTTCCTCATTCCCCGCATCACATGACAACCGATATCCACACAAAACGGAAAACTGCATAAGAATTGAGAAATGCGAAAGGGATTCTTAACACCAAAGGTAATCATCTCAATACATAGGTGCCCCAAAAATAGATGCTCAAACACGAATACTTCGTCCGCAGTGTTGCATTTATAATATACTCCTTTACCTTAAATGATTTTTATACTTAATACCAGCTTTTCGCAGCCCAGTTACACATTCTTCGACGACCAACCTATCCAGTATATGTTGCTCTGTAGTCTTTCTAACCTCACTTGGATCGAAAGCATGGAATAAGTATGCACTATATGCGGTAAAATTTTGAAGGTTGTTTTCCCTCTGCAGCGCTTGCGCTCAGTAGTACTGCACCGCCGCGCCGTCCGTAAATGTTCAAAGCAAAATAAGCTTTGTTTTTCACAGTCATAAATCCGGTATTATTAATTTCTTTTCATTTTTTTTAATCGATTGTATTTCCTAGAGTAAATCATTTCGCTGCGGGAAAACGACCACTAAAATGTCAGCATGCACAGCGAAAGTAATTTGCAGTCCTTTCGCCACCATAGGATAGGGCTAGATAAAATCAGTAATTTAGCTTCCCTAGACACGAAATAATCGCTTTTTTTTACATATTTGTATAAAGTATTCAGGCTCAGATGACATACAATTTTACGATGGAAAAAACATTAAAAATGGTTTAAAAAAGCTGGCAGAATATAAATCGGTTCTGCTTACCGTATGTATTCGAGAAATGACGATATAATATTTTACAGCAGATTATATTTAAATTAGCTTTTCACTGTTTTTTCATGACTGTGAAAAAACTACGAAAGTATTGCACGTATAAGTTTTTTTTAATGATTATTGTTGAACCTTTTTTTCAGCTAAATGGATACCGCAAAATGAAACATTGGGGCGTTCAAATTGTATCGTTTTCATATCTGTAAATAACTGTGGTTTCGTCAGTGGGACCTAGGAGACCTAGACAGAAATCGACCATCGTACGAGAATTGATTCTTGATCGTATTTTTCGAACAGGCGTAACCTCCCTCTGGACTACCCATAAAAGTTACTACAGGATAACTCATCTGCCTTCCAGAACTATAGTGAAAATATTGGGAAATAGGGAATCAACATATATATTTGCAGGAAATATTTGAAAATTCATATAATACGTTCATTTATTTACAGGGTGATGAGCAACTATGAGTATGTACCAGTGAGTGTAGTGAGTAATAGGCGCAGCGGAGTATGCCAGGCGTGAGCCGAGCTCAGGCGCGGAGTAGGCGAGCGGCACTCTGTGGATCAGCGGCGAGGCAACCACGTGGCCGAGCGGCGCGATCAGTGGAGCCGAGCGCTTCTTTAAGTAGTGGATGCCACCACTGAGAGCCTTGGCGGTAAAGTGCGCGGAGCGGTCCAGGTTCACATCCAGCGTATCGAGCGGCCTGCCGTGAGCAGCAATAATGTTGGCGGGCTGGCCGGGAGCGAGGGACAGTGGCCCTCTGTAGTTGTGGCCGTAGGGGGCCAAGAGCGGGGCCGAGTAGGCGAAAGGCGCGATCAGAGCAACAGAGCGCTTCTTCAGGAAGTGCACGCCAACATCGAGCGCCTTGGCGGTGTAGTGCGCAGAACGGTCCAGGTTCACGTCCAGGGTATCAAGAGGCCTGCCGTCAGCTGCGAGGATATTGGCGGGCTGGCCGGACGCCAGAGATAACTTTAGCCGTGAAGTGCGCAGAGCGGTCAAGGTTCACATCCAGAGTGTCAAGCGGTCTCCCGTCGGCTGCGAGGACGTTGGCGGGCTGGCCGGGCGCCAGGGACAGCGGTCCTCTGTAGTTGCTGCCGTAGGGTGCCAGTAGCGACGCCGAGTAGGCAAGAGGCGTCGTGTAGGCAAGGGGTGCCGTGTAGGCGAGGGGTGCGAAGGGCGCCAGCACGCTCGCTGTGGCCGCGGCCACCATGCAGGACAACACCACCAGCATCAACATTGTATGTAGAGTGGTCTGTGTTGTAATTTCAGCTCTGATGCACTGATGCATTCGTTCGGTGATAGACGCCTTATATACTAGTATGATAAGATTACCATGATAGACGTCGGCGGAATGCATCGCTGGCCATGAAAAGACCACTTTCCTACAAAAATTCAAAGTTCATATGAACAGAGCATTTGATCTAAACCTATTTTGTTACATATTGCAAGTACAATTAGGTATTCAATATTTTTGCGTAGCGAGGAGTTGGTGGTGTACAGTATATGCTATTGTGTGTGTATGTTGATGAGTTGCAGTATACTTTCAAAAACTTGTGTCTTGTAATCAAATTATCTCGTTGACCGTTTTCATTCATTTGATGTTACATTGTATGCTTTTTTTTGGTATTAACCCGATTTTCATATTATCTCCGAGATTTCGGAGATCTGAGATTTCTCATGATATTTTCGAGAAAATAATTCATACGAACAATGCAATATCACTCCGGTACCTTTATTGATATAGGTACGTACATGACAATCATTCTAAAATACGTTTTGACTAAAAAGTCGAAATCGTCTGTACTTAGGAAAATATCATTGTGAAGCGTTTATTTCTCACAACACTATTGAACCCCACAAAGAAACACGTATCTATCTTACTACTTACTTTAGGTACCAGGATAGATAGATACCAGGAAACTGGAAACTAAGGTCAAAGCCACTTTTTGGAAACGATCCTTAACAACTTGGTGATACAATTTTAACTTGAAACATGTTGACACAAAAATGACTTCTTTGATTAACATCTCATTTATTGAAATCCCATGACAACGAAGTTATTCAGGTCGTAACATGAGCATGTAGAGCACAATACGAAGTGAGAGTAATGTAAAGAGATATGATTCTACCCGGTAAATTCCCGGGTAATTTAAAATTTGGTTAAATACCGGGTATTGACACGGGTAAATTCCCAAATGATGGGTATTTATTTCTATAAGAACGAAGTTATTTACACATATTTGTTATAACTTTTACTTTTCTATACACCTATGTATGAGGGAAGCAAATCGTACAACTTTCTAACAAAACTGGTGGTGTAGACCGAAACCGTAGAGTCGAGTCGTGAGGAATTCGTTCAGAACGGCAAAGAAATTAAGGCCTTGAATGATTGTCCTTTAAAAATATTGACACCCCTAGTAATCAACCCTATGTTGGTGAAGATTGATTATGAAGAGACGAGAAACACCACTTACCCTTACACCTATAAACTTGCATACAACATTTTACCGACATGGAACAAGACGACTACTGACAACAACACCGACACAAAATAATGTAGTTACGTCGCTGCTAAACAGTAAGTTATTGCTTATTTCGTCAGTGGCAAAGAAATACACTATTTATATCGATTCATCTAAATATTAAGAGGGTAAGTACGTTTAAAAAAAAAATGTTTCCGGGTAACTCTCTTTATAAACTATAGGCAGATATATTGTCGAATATTCTAAACATTCTTTACACAGTATTTCACCAATGAGGTCCCAGGATGCCGGCATGACCCAAATGTCCCAAGCCCAGAGGTGCGACGGGTGCGCGCCAGCCGAGATGTGCAGCGGCGGGCAGGGCTAGAGCTGCGGGCGCCAGAGCGTGCGCCGCGGGCAGGGCCGCCCATGGCGCGCCCAGCAGGGGAGCCGAGCGCTTGCCTAGCAGGTGTCCGTGCGCTCCTAGCAGGTGCCCGTGCGCTCCTAGCAGGTGACCGTGCGCTCCGATCGCTGCGGCCGCTCCGGTGGCTTGGTCGACAGCCCTGGCGGTGAAGTGCACGGCGCGGTCGGCGTTTACACTGAGGGTGTCCAGAGGCCTGCCGTCTTGAGCCAAAATGCTGGCGGGCTGGCCGGGAGCAAGCGACACAGGTCCCCTGTAGTTAAGGGCAGCACCGCCCAGAGAGGCAGGGACTACGACGGGACCGGCGATGCCGACGGCGGGAGCGTGAGCAATGGGTGCGGCCAGCAAGGGCGCGGCCAGCGGGGCACCCAGGTGTGCGCCTAGACCCCACGGAGCTCCCAGGCCTAAGCCATGGAGGCCGAGCGCGCCGAGACCGCTGGGCTTGGCGGCCACCAGGGCCAGTACGGAGGACAACACCACCAGCTTGTACATTGTGGTCTGTGTTGTTATCTTAGCAGAGAGCAACTGTATTTCTTACCCTCTAAACTTCAGCTTATATACCAATCAATTTCGTAGGCGTATTCCAGATACCTTTGTGACGTCAGCAAATATGCGGCTAGGCGTTGGCTGTAGGTCGCGGTGGATAGAAAAGGACCATGGGGCGGCGCAGGCGCCACAAACAGTGTCTGCCGAAGCGGGTTTTGAGATAATGCTAAAGTCAACTCTAAACAAATCGGTATACATTTGAAAATGACTCCAGAACTGACGGTACTTCCCTGTTCACCTTGATAAAGGGCCGTTCACTTTAAGTGACTACCCGCCTCGATGAGCAAAAATTCTAAGTTACCCCTCCGCACTGCGTAATATAATGAGATACGCTCGTGTAATAGATGATGTCAATTAAGTCACCCGTCTTCGTTATAATAACATAAATTATGATTTGTGGTACTATGTAGTAAACAGAATGTGTCAATGACTGCAGTTTGTAGGCACACTTTAATCAAAATCTTGCTTGTGACGTAATTTTATTTTACAGATGAAAGAGTTCGGTTATGAGAAAATTAGACGATCATTACGAGTATTATTATTAATTATTATAACAAATTACATATTTGTAAAAGTAATAAGGTACCAACTGGAATGGATCGTAAACATCTCCTGAATCAACCACACGTATACTTGTTAACTAACTTTGATTGCTTTACTTAAACGATGAATAGATAATCTGTATGTAAAACCCTAAATATTTCATGCCGTAACACTACATAACAATACGATATAACACGAGTTCTACCTACCATGGAAGGTGACTTATCTGAATCTAAACTAATATTAATCATTACTGTCAACGGTAATACCTTTAAGTATCCGATCACAAAAATACTTTGACTGATAAAAAGTCACGCTATTGCCGAGATATAGATGATTGTAGTGTGGTGTATCTAAAGGGATAAAGCATCTTCCTTCCTCATAATTTAGATATCTAGACTTTCACAACAAACAAGGATAATTATACTACGGTCAATGACCGGCAATTATCATGTAAACAGATACGTTTTCACTTTATAAAATCACATAGTCCTGGGCTCGATTCCCAAGTCGGATTCCCAGATCGGCAAAGCGTTATTGGGTTTTTCTATCAATAATTTCTTAGTAGCAGCCCGGAGTGGATTTGTGCCCGGTTTATGGCAATAGGCTGGCCCCCTATTACATGGGACTAAACCATAACTGCCGAAATGTGGGTGTCGCATCTGCGTAACCTTTCTGGGATTACAGGCGTGATGTTATGTTATATATTAATGAATCCAGACACGCACTGAAAGCTTCCCTCAACCACTTAATAACCGCCATTTGACAAACAAAAAAAAAACTTGTAACTCTCAATTTTTTGTCTAAACTATTAGAACCCTCCAAACTCCCTTTGAGAGATTGTTTTGGAAATCGAATAATGGCAAACTTTATAGTTCATTTAAAAATATATTCGGGCTAAGTTTCACGTTTATTAAACCCTTTGGGTTGATTTGGTTTCACATGATATATTATTACAAAAACTAGAGACTATTGGTATTAGAGGACTGCGGCTTCAGTGGATATCGTCGTATTTAAGTAACAGACAACAGAGAGTCACTGTCACTAAACTTAATGAAAGTTGGGATGTGACAGAATATTAATCTGATTATATAAGTATCACATGCGGCGTCCCCCAGGGTAGCATATTGGGCCCTATATTATATTATTTATATTCTACATAAACGACATTGTTAATGTAACCAATCACACATGCTTTCTTTTTGCTGATGACATTTCCATAATTGTGACAACCGATAAAAAATATAATTCAATTACGGATCATGAAGTGGACATCAATAAAACAATAGACGATCTAATTAACTGGTTGAATAATAATAATTTATCTATTAATCTTAACAAATCAATATATGTACAATTTAATCAATCTTATAATAATACGTTTAATTTTAAAATGGATATTCCGAAAATTACACAAGTGGCACGAACTAAGTTTTTAGGAGTAGTAATTGACGAACATTTAGACTGGAAAGCACAGGTTGATGCTGTAAGTAATAAAATAAATAAATTTGTGTATGCTTTGAGACAAATAAAAAAATAGTCACTAATATGAAAACGGCTGTGATGTCATATCGCGCATATGTTGAGTCCTCACTACGGTATGGACTAATGATGTGGGGAAATAGTACCGACCACAATAGAGCATTTGTCGCCCAAAAGAATTGTTTACGAGCTCTATACGAGATTCCATCTGACGAATCATGTCGACCAATATTTAAAGAGCTTGGTTTGCTACCGTTACCTTCATTATATGTTTATGAAGCATGCGTGTTCGTTCAAAAACACAAGGAACTATTTTATAGAGCAGAGGAAGTAAGCTCTCGAAGTCGGCGTGACCAAAACAGACTTGTGCTGGATGTGCTGCTTCGATCAGCGAAATATAATAAAAACTCTCTGGCTATGTGTGTACGTCTCTATAATAAATTACCAAAAATGTTTAAAACATTAAATTGTAAATTATTTAAAATCCAATTATATAAATGGCTCAATAATAACAATTTCTATAGCATTAATGATTTTTTGTGTTTCAATACGAATACTATGTAATATATTTCAATGTCATAACGTATCTCTAGTAAGTAAGTTTGCATGCTTTAGTACAAAGCAAAACATGTTCGATCTAAAAAAATGTTTAACACCTTTTATACCATGTTTTAAGAAAATAAAAAATCTTATCTTATCTTTAAAAGTTGAATTCCTAAAAACCCCTTAGCGCTCGCTTATACAAGGAACCCTTAATAATAGTCAGACATTCAGCACTTCGCCCACGACTTCATTCTCGTGAATTTCATAGTTTTATCCACAAATTTCACCACCCCTTGCACCCCTTTTAAATAATTGTTAAGATCTTGATTATTTATTAATACATAAATAAAAGTTTTCCGGTCAAAATTTCAATTAAAGAACCAATTGAATAAGATTTATCATGAAAACTGTATTCCGTCTTTTCACCCCCACAGGGGTGGAGTTTTGGAAAATCATTTGCCATGCTTCCATAACTTGACTCAAACATTATTTATACCAATTTTCGAGGTAATCAAGCGGCGCAGTAAATACTCCCCTGTAAAATTGACTACCTCTTTTAACAACGTTAGGGATGCATTTTCGAAAGACCCTGATACACATTATACTTTTTTTGGTTTTAAGTATAAATACTGAGTTTCGAGTTAATAGGACCGCTCGTGAAAATTCTTTCATACAAACTTTGACATCCCCCAGACCCTCTCTAGGAGCAGTTGAAGAAAACTGAAAATGACATACTTTATAATTTACTTATAAATATTACTAACATATTTATAAGTAAAGTAATAAAGTATGTAATTTTCAAGTTTATTAACAAAAGGTATAACATTTTTTTATACAAACTAAATCTGTCCTTTTCGGGATGAAAAAGGTCGTATTTCTATAAACCTCTTCTTATTGCTCGCTTAAATAATTAGAAAACAGCCCTGTGCAAAATTGTTCTTATTCCCAGTCGTTTTGCTAGTGCATTGATATGTTAGTCAGTTATTTATTAGTTTTTTTTAGATTAGTTATTGTGTGAGGACTACATAGTCCTACTTTTATATATTTTCTCTTTCTCAGTTTTTATGATAATCTGGCAGTTTGAGTACTTAATGCGGCCTACCCAAATGTCCTTTCTTTGGTATTGTTCGTCGAGTCGTTGAGCTCCTTATGTTCTGAGCTACGATTCATGACAGATGCGTGGACTGACTGGACTGTTCCACTCAAATCTGTATGATTCATTCCTCAAAATACCATTTCAGACACCTATCTACATATGATCAAATAATATTATTTTGGTGTTTTTATGAGTATTATTTTAATATAAACAATGACATGAATATTTACTTTCTTATGTATTATATTACTGTAATTATTGTGAATGTAAAGGCTCTTGGAGGACATTGTTGTTTTTTTTTCTCAGTTAGTTTTAATCTTAATTTTGGTCTGGCAGTTTGAGTAATTTATGCGGCCTACATAATGTCCTTTCTTTGTTATTGTTCGTCGAATCGTTGAGCTCCTAAAGTTTTGAGTAACCTACTGACAGAAATAAAATCATTTAGCCGAAAGACGTTCACTGCTGGACATAAGGCGCCCCCAATTTGTTAGATAATAATAAGGAATTATCACAAGTTCACGGCGAATGAATGATGTCTTGATCATATTCCCTACTTCCATGTATAAAAAGTCCCTAAATAAAAATAAAATAAACCACTAAACATTTTTTTTTTTTTTTCGAATAACAAGTATGTTTCAAAACGTAAACGTTTAATGCATCGGTCATTGAACTCGCCTCTAATTACAACTCTTTCATCGTATTCCATTATATTTGAACCGCTGAACCCTAAATTAATAAAGTGCCCAATAACCAGAACCCTTTGTTAGTGTTTCGTCAAAAAAATATGCCTTGAATAGTGTCCTTAATTGAAGTTCTACTTTCTTTTGGTATTTGTAAAGCTTTACAAACAAGTGTTATAAATTACGTGCCAACAACTCTGTTTAAAAAAAAAATACGTAAAGTAATCTTTACAAAACTTATCATGAACCCTGTTTTCCCAAAGGGTTAGGCAGAGGTTTAACAATTAATACACCCACATTTCGCTGGTTATGTCTGTTGCCACCAACGGGGCACAAGTCCAGAATCTTGTCTCATAATCAGCCTATAACGTTCCCATTGCTGGGACACAGACCTCTCTGTGAGAGGGAGTAGTGGGCCTTAATCCACCACGCGGGCTCAGTGCGGGTTGGTAGTTGTCACATGTCTTCGAATTTTTGGTTCTAGGACACGCCAGTTTCCTCACGATGTTTTCTTTCACCGTTTTGAGACTGGTCAAAATCACAAAAAAACCTTGCCAAACCTGACAAGCGAACCTTTTAGGTCTAATACCTATGTCGTTTGGGATCCTATACCTATGTTGAAATTGTAATTCCAAGATGTGGCTGAGCAACATGTCTTGTAATACCCTCAACTGTTCAATACCATCTATACATATAAGACATGGGTATGTAAAGCCAAACAAAACAAAGTCAACATCGAGATTATGAGCGGCAAGATATTTTTAATCAGTTTCTCATCAGCTACGCAAACAAATTTTTATCATAATATTCAAATTCGTATAATCATAGGACGTCAAAGAGGTGTATGACCAACATACAACAGCTAACAGCTGATTTGAACTTTTCTTGTTAATTTAATCTAAAATATATTTATTTTTTATGTCTTAGAGCCTATTTCCAATTACTCATCAAGTAAATTAGGATAATAATCTGTGTTTTGTATTAGATTCACATACAAGTGCATAATAAGTGTTAATTAATCAATGTGATTCGGTGACAGTTACCAGCTCAAGTGATTTTTGCATTGTCATCTTGAAACAGGTACAATACTTAATATTTTACTTGCTTTTAGTTTGTTTGCGTATATAATTACACCATCAATTACATTGTTCACTTTTACATACGGCTACTTACTGATGCCAATGACCTTTGAACGTAAACATAACCTTAGTTTGGTTTGGTGACAGAACTTCTTATTTTTCATCTAAATTTCGTTTTTACTTTAAACTAAACATCTTTTAAACTGCTGCCCCAACTACCTCCTCTCTTCTAAATTGTTTTCTCTTCCTAATAATCATGATTATGACTCGCAGCGCCCGTGCTCGTCTAGAAGAGTCTAAACTCAATCAGGCTTTGAGCGAATTAAAGGCGTCAAAGGAGTACTGTGACCAACTAAATAAGGAAATAGATGACAATGAGAAGGTGCTCTTTGACGCCCATGAAATGAATAGGAAGTTGAAAAATGAAATGGCTCATATATATATTCAATACACTGATGCCATAGAAGCCCGGGATAGGCTCCAAGTTGTTGTGGATGGGTTCAGCCAGTGTAGCATAGAGTATGAACAAGCTCTTAGTCACAAACATTTACTTAAAAAGCAGCTACACGAGGCTCAAAGTCAGATTTCACAACTTGAGACTACAAATATTAACATCACTGCCTCGCTGAACCAAAGTCTGTTCAATGAATTGGTGCCTATTGCCCCGTCAATGGTTTCGGCCATGAACCCCTCTTACACTATTGATTTGACAGGTGATGATGAATCTAGATCATGTAATTCAGTGAGAGTAGTCACCAGTAAAAACAAACTTAAGAAATACATCAAAATCAATAAATATATTGTGAAAACACAAAAAATGGTAAAAAGACAAAGGTTTTTTATCAAAAATGTTAAACTCAATAGAGAAAGGTTAAACTTATTGAAACAATTAGATATGTATTCTTTTAATTTGGACCAAAGTACTAGGAAATACAACATTGACACACAGGACTTGCAATCTCAACTTGACCATTTGCAAGAGAAACTTAGTGCAATGACTACTAAATATAATACCTCTGAAGATCTTATGAGGGAATATGTGTTGGCAATGAATGAGCTGGTTAACTCACAATCAAACACCAGCTGTGAGCATTGTCAAATACCATCTAATGTTCCTACACCGGACCATTCATTGTCAACATACAATACCACCTTAGTGCAGCCTTGTGTTGATTTGACTATTCCTGCTACTATTAATAGTTCCAGTAAACAATGTAAACAAATAGTACAAAATGATATAATATTATTTTGCGATGAGATTGGAAAGGACTTAGGCCACTTATTGACAGATGAATATCCAGGACACTCTGTAATAAACTACTGTATGCCTGGTTGTTCCTTATTTGAAATTATGAAAGAAATTATTAAATGTAAATGTAACTTTAACCAGGACACTACATTACTAATTTTTATGGGTAATAGGGGAAACATGAACAAAGGAGAATTGCTACAATATTATAGAACATTGTCTAATCTTAGTTTAAGAAAAATAGTGTTGTTTACATTCCCCTATAGTAACAGTTTGCCACAGGAGGAAAATAACATAAGATTTGAAATAAATATGACATTACATAATTTGACATTTAATAATAATCTATTTCAATTAATTGATACTAACAATTATGTTGGTAATAACTTGTATTTGACAAAAGATAGGTATAATATTATTATGTACTATCTTTCAAACTATCATAAAAGACAGATAGCTGTGTCGCTATCATATTTTTTTTCTATTACAGCCAAGAATTTGGCTAAACAACTTGCTTCTTTTGAGCAATGCAATGACATGATAGACTATTCTGCCAATAATTTGGAACCAATTATTGACATTGACTTTCATTTAAATTAGAAATAAGGACAATAGAGGCAACCTCTTGCAAAAATGTAAGGAAAGCAAATGGTAAACCAAATGTATGTGTAAATAAATTTAATAATATCAACCTGGTGCATCAAAATATTCAAGGATATTAAAAAACAAAGATTTAGAAGTAGATTTATTCCTGAATTGTAACAATATAGATATTCTTTGTGTGACAGAACATTGGCTTAAAGGCCACCAGTTTATATTCAATTTTAGTAATCACCAGGTTGGTAGTTCGTTCAGCAGAGTAAATGCTATACATGGTGGCTCATTAATATTAGTAAATAACCAGATCAAATTTAAAGACCGTAAGGATATTGTGTGCCTCTCTGTTGAGCGAACAATTGAGATAGCCTGTATCGAATTGGAGCAGTTCATTATATTAAGTGTGTACAGACCGCCTTCAGGATTGTATGATTGTTTTGAAAAGGTTATGGATGAAGTGTTGAACAAAATCTGTAATTCTAATAAGTCTATTATCACTTGTGGTGATTTTAATGTTAATTTGTTAGAAAATTCTGGGTTAAGTACTAGAATTATAAGTTTGTTTCAGTCATACAATCTTGCTAACCAATTTTTGGAGCCCACTAGAATAACTCCCACTAGTGCCACATGCCTAGATAATGTTTATACAGATGTTATACCAACCCACAAGGAAATTATTAATTTAATAGACTCAGATCATTGTGGACAGTTGGTCACTATTTCAAATATTAACAAAAAAACTAAAAAAAAAGATATCACTGTTAATCCAAAAACTAATAATCGTTTGGAAACATTTAAAACTAAACTTCTAAGTAATTTACCACTTTTTTCAACTAATGATGACTCTAATCACCAATATAATGCTTTTTTTCAAAATGTATTGTACACAATTTGATAATACTTTCATTCCGAAGACATTTTCGGTTAACAGTAATGCTTCCTTCAGTGACTGGGCTCCCATTGGTCTACATAAAAGTAGAAAACTACTTTATGAGTTGTATGATGAACGGACTTGTATAAACACTTCTGTATTTAATTTATATGTTAGGAATTATTCAAAATTATTTAAAAAGTTTGTTGTATGGCCAAGTCACGTTACTTGAGTTCAAAAATTAAAAATAGTAGTAATGTAATTAAAACGACATGGAATATCATTAATAGCGAAAAGGGACGTTTTGACGTTCGAAAAGTGCTGACTCTCAGCCTAGTTTGAATAAATGACTTTTGATTTTGATTTTTGATTTTGGAAGGTCATGCAACCGAAGTAGTGACTTCAGCCTTGATCTTGATGGCAACATAATTAAATCAGATTCGCAAGTCGCCGCGGCCTTTGAAAATTTCTTTGCAGAGATTCCCGTATCGACTACTAAATCTCTGAACTCATCGCCCACTACTGCAGAGTCTTTGCTTAAAGAAAACGTTCCAGTTTGTGATTCTCAGTTTAATTTCCAATATGTCACCTGTAGAGATATAATTAAAACCTTTCACACATTAAATGTTAAAAAGACCGCAGATCTATGGGGTAATTCTGTGGACGTTGCTAAGTCAATTATAGATATTGTAGCACCTACTTTAGCTGTTATTTTTAATAATTGTATTGACCGTGGTGAGTTTCCTGATCTTATGAAAAACAGTAAAATAATACCATTGTTTAAATCGGGTAGCACATCTGACCCTACTAATTATAGACCTATTTCAGTGCTACCTACCTTTAGTAAAATTTTTGAAAAACTTATTTTAGATCAAATGCAAAGATTTTTTAATAAACACAAATTGTTTGGTTACAATAACAAACAGTTTGGTTTTACAAAGGGTCGTTCGACTACTGATGCCGGAGTTGAACTTTTAGGACATGTTTATAATGCATGGGAGGACAAGTGCGATGCTTTGGGCATCTTTTGCGATCTGTCCAAGGCATTTGATTGTGTTCTTCATGAAACATTAATCAGGAAACTGCACCACTACGGAATACGGAACGCCTCTCTGGATCTTCTTACTTCTTACTTAAGTGATAGGATTCAAAGAGTAGATGTTAACGGAAAAAGATCACCTGGATCTGTAGTTAGAATGGGGGTCCCCCAGGGCTCAATTCTTGGAACATTTTTGTTTCTTATTTATATTAATGACTTGCCATACCTCACTCATAAAGGATAATCATGATATAGTATTGTTTGCAGACGACACTTCACTTTTATTTAAACTGAAACGTCAGCAGCTGGTTACTGACATTGTAAATAGCGCCCTCGCTAAGGTAGTTAACTGGTTTAATGTTAATAACCTACTTCTTAACGAGAAAAAAACTAAATGTATTAAGTTTACGATACCTCATGTTAGACAAGTAGAAACTAGTGTTCTTTTAAAGGGCGAAGAGTTAAAACCCGAAAACTCCACAGTGTTCTTAGGCATAACTTTGGATGCCAAGCTTCAATGGGGCCCCCATATAGATAAATTGTCAAAAACACTAAGCTCTGCAGCATACGCGGTTAGAAAAATTCGTAATTTAACTGATTTAGAGACAGCGCGTTTAGTTTACTTTAGTTATTTTCATAGTGTGATGTCGTACGGTATTCTTTTGTGGGGAAATGCCGACGACATTCAAACAGTTTTTGTTTTACAAAAAAGGGCAATTCGTTCAATTTATAAATTAAGTCCCAGACTCTCCCTCAGAGACAAATTTAAAGATATTAATTCGAGTATAATGACTGTGCCTTCTCAGTACATTTATGAAAATCTTTTATATGCACATAAAAATATTAATCTGTTTAAAAAATACAGTGATATCCATGACAAAAATACTAGGAATAAACACAAATTTGTTGTTCCCACTACCAGGCTCAAGAAAATAGGTGGCTCGTTTAAATGTCAATGTATACGTTTTTATAATAAACTTCCTAGCCACATTCAAGAACTAAGCCTTAATAAATTTAAAACTTTTATAAAGCGGAAATTATGCCAGAAAGCCTACTATACTGTCAAGGACTATATTGAGGACAAGAAGGCTTGGGATTGAGCTGCTCCAATAAGTTTACACAGACATAATTGATGTGTAATTTGCTTTTTTTAAATTTTTTTTTTTTCTTTTACCTTCTATCTAAACAATGACATGTATATATTTACTGTATAAAGTATAATATTGTTTTGATTTTTGTGAATGTGCGGACTGTGTGGGTCTTTGCGTTTTTTTTTTTCTCTTCTTTTAGTGATGATGGTCTGGCTGTTTGAGTACTTTACGCGGCCTCCCCAAGTGTCCTTTCTTTTGTATTGTTCGTCGAGTCGTTGAGCTCCTTAGTTCTGAGTTGAGCTGCACGATGATTGACAAATGCGTGCACTGATTGGACAGGTCCACTCAAATCCGTGTGGTTCTTTCCTCAAAAGACCATTTCAGACACCAGTCTACATAGTCCTCATATGATATGACCAAGATTATTTTAATATTTTATTAACACTTTGACATTGATGCACTTTATATATGCAATGCCATTTACTTTGTAAAGGATTATACTATTTTAATTATTGTGAATGTGAAGACATTGTGGATTTGTTGTTTTTTTTTAATGCATTTTTTTTTAAATTATTAGTTTTAATCATGGTCTGGCAGTTTGAGTAATTTATGCGGCCTACCCAAATGTCCTTTCTTTGGTAATGTTCGTCGAATCGTTTAGCTCCTTTAGTTCTGTATTGAGCTGCATGACAACTGACAAATGCGTGCACTGACTGGACAGGTCCACTCATTCTGTGTGGTTCTTTCCTCGAAAGACCATTTCAGATATCAATCCACATGGTCTTCACATGACCTGACCAAGATTATGTCTGGACTTTAAAAGAGACTGTGACCTCTGAGTTTGTTTCGGCGTTTCTTCTCAGAGTAGTCAGATAGGAAATGCCGATCTCACCTAGTTTTTAAAATATGATTGACGTGTAAAAGTGTTTGTACAAACCTATTTACAGAAATAAAATCATTTATCATTTATCATTATCATAAATTATACGATTTGCAACACATTTGAATTTTTTATGAAAACCAAAGAGGAAATCACGAATCACGAATTTACGATCAGTAAAAAAATGGGAAACAGGTACAGTCAGCCTCAAAGAGATGTATGTGTTACCATATGATATTGAACACATCTATCTCGCGAGATTGTAAGGTATCGATAAATTTTGAACAGCAAAATAACATTTACAATTCAATGCATTGTGTTTCGATAGTATATACCTAATCAATGTCAAACCGACAAAATTGTAAACTGGTATAAAACTTGCATTCGACGAATGTTCGTAATTATACGGTGGCATTAACATCGATATTAATTCATTTCATTATCGACAATCTTTCTTCTACGCTATTGTATCAATGTGAAGCCACAAACATGTGAACACTACATACAAATATTTGAATGATGAATTATTTATGAACAGTTACAATATAAACAACACTAGCATATTTATCTTCATACGAGCAATAAACAAACACATGAACTTGACATCGCGTGTAGTCAAGAGAGAGTGACGTGTGAACCGGTTGCATGCGCGTACGCAGCTCTTACGTACCACACACATATACCAGTTACACATACATATATTAACAACGAGTTTCGTTCATGTTTTTGCCCCTATGGCTACATTGACCTTGCCTCTTGGCATTGTTGAAACTAAAATTGCATTCAAGGATGATTTAAATAGAAGTAATTGCGTATGTGCTGTTATTTGTGATAATATAATTGTTATAAGAAAATGAAAGTAGTCCAATTTTGATGATTTTTTATCCTCTAGGTGTAATTGAGATAACTGAAAACCTGAGAAGGGGTCACTGTACTCAGGTACGAATTTTACGTTTATTCTTGATTGTACGTAGTCTTCTAATTAACATTCAGGTTTGTTTGAACTTTACAGAATGTTCTATCTTGTTCTGTATCGACAGACGACACCATCCTGAGAAGTTTTAATTAATTTCATATAAAGTATTATACAGTGTGAAATGTCTACCGTAATGAAGCGGGCGCGATTTACTTTGCATCTACTGGTTTGACCCAAAATCATCTACTACCACTAATAGCATAATTTCGTGTGTCATTACATAGTTTCATAAAATTTATATCGCACAGCAAGAGATATGTGGTTCTTACACACAAGCTTATCTTAATAGTCAGTTTTGTTTGCGTTTCTTCTTAAAAAAGTATGGTTATATATGGTATACATAAAAAGATACTTCTTAGCAATTAAGGCAGAGTCAGCCCTGCTACCTCCTCGCTGAGTGGCTGATTTATATCACGTCCTGTCCACGAAAAGCTCCTGTCAACACTCAAGGACTTAAATTTCTACACCCTGAAATCAGTCATTCGAAGCGAGCTAGTGGTCACAAGTTTGGACCCCAAACTTTGCACTATTTACCCGAAGCTTATTCAGCGTACTTACTCTTTCAACATCTGGCTTTGAGAGTTTTAATATTTATAGCTCAATATAACTGTAATGGCTGATCGGATTTAGATACAATTTGGCACACGGGCAGACTAGGGCCTAAACTAGTTCAGGGGGCATCATTCATACTTCAAATTTTGTTTGGAAAACTGCACCCTCTGGTGGCGCGTTACGCGTTCGGCATATGAACGAATCGCCGAACGAAATCGACGAAAATTGCTTAAGTTACAACGGGGAGTAAGTATAGGATACTTTACATGTTGGTAGTTTCGGTAAGATGCGTGCGAAACAGCGAGCAACTGCAAGTTCTAAACATTTCCCTCTTCGACCTAAACACAATCCTAGTTCTACGTTAACATTTCTTGCAGCCTTATAAGTAAGTACCTTGGTACATATTAGATTTACAAGTTTAGTGTCGAGACGGGAAGTGGGGGTGGGGCGTTTAGCTGATGTAATGGAAAGTCAAATTACATCATAGTTTTATGGCGTAATAGATTAATTGATTATATCTAAGTGGAATGTGTACATTGAATTTATGTTAAATTATTTTTGTTAAACCCTTTGTTTTTTTGTAACACATTTCAATTTGATAATCTGATGCTATATTAAACTATCTTCATTACAGAGCTGCCAGTTGAGTTCTAAAAGAGTTCTTAAATTTTTATTCTAAAATGTAAACATTATTACTTTTGAGTCTAGGGTAGGTACCTATGGGAGGTGTGTTGCCCTGTTAGGTTTACTAATAAAATCACTATAAATCAAAATGCATCCACAATATGATTGTTAATGGTAAACTTTACATTTAGTAGATAACAAAGAGATACGTCCAAATCCAAATATATAAAAAAATCGCTTTCACCTATTCCTATGTCACAACTTTAAGAATCCACGGTACTGCGAAATTTTAATAAATAACATTCCGGCACGGTCTCAGGTCCATCGCGTCACTTAAAAAGGTTCAAATGGGAGCAAAGTTGAACGACCTCTTAGAAAATCTGGATTTCAGTAACTTACATCCTGTGACCGGCTTCCGTGCAGCTGTGACAAGCGAATATTAATGGTAACGACAAGCTCGGAACTAATACATCAAATTGTTGTACGTATACTTGCCATTATTACTGCCTCTAGTGGGTGCAAGATAGACAGTTGAATGAAAGGTCGTAAATTCGTTCCATTGGTTAAGCAAAATGGTATTAGGCTTTTTTTTTCCAAAATAGCATCCTGTAGCCTTGATTCGTGTTCGGTTAAGTAAGGCAGTGGGCTCGTAACCTTCGAAATCTTAATTGAATTTAAACGTAACTGATGAAATTTACAATACACCTCTGCCTACTCCTTCGTGGAGAACTGCACCCTAGATGCGTAATACACTATTGATCAGAATCATTTTGAAGGATATTGTTAATCCATTGCTTCATATGTTCGAGAAATTTCTCTGCTCAACATCGTAAATAACGCAATGAATGTTGTTGAACTGTCAAAATGATAGCCATTCCTACAGTTAGTGTGTGACGCAATTACCTTTGCTGGGCGAACAGTCGTGATGTTGTGTTGTATAATATGGCATTATACTGGGTGGCAGAGATGTAGATGCGTAACCTGACCATGAATTCAGTTCTTACAAGAACCTGTACTGGCTGTTTAAAAAAAATCGTGGGTTACTTATTAAAAAAAAGGTACTATTTAAAAAAATCTGTTCGGCACGGTCTGGAGAACGAATCTCAGAAACCACAACAGTCAATGTTTCAAATACTGCTCCAACCACAACATTTTATTTGCAACTGTTTATGTTATCAACTATTCTGTTGTTGTTAGTTACATTTGATTACTGTTATAACATTAAAGTCATAATAAGTTTGTTAGTACAGACTTGAACCTGGAGCGGTGATCGATACACCTGTTTACAGTTGCGTTGTTAAAGCAGCTGCTATTTGTAAACAAATCAACAGATTGGAAGAAGGCTCCTCTCCCCAACCTACACCTTTATCTACAGACATTTATACAAATAAATCTACCGCCAAATCTTGAAATGAAGATTTTAATTCAAAAAAATCCAAGAAACATTTAGGGCATTTTGAAAATACTTACCTGATACTCATTAGGAATTTCTCATATATTGTCGGTGCGTTAGAATTAACATAAAATATCACATGAACAAATTCCCAGAAACGAAAAAACTAAATGCAGGCCAGACAATTATTAGTCCCGGGCGGATATCAAACCAGCGACCAGCAACTTGGTATAATCAAACTCAAATCTAGCTTTCCCAATTAAACGTTATTTATGGTCACCTGACGATCTCCAGAGTGCTTGAGCTTCATCAAAAAAAAAACATTTACCAATAGACACCACTCTAACTGCGTATGCAGGTACTTATTATATGTTCATTTATGTTATAATAACAGTATACGCTAAACAAAAAATCAACACTGAATTAACTAAAGCAAGGCCTTCGGTCATACCGAATAGCATTCCGCGTCGCCAGTGGACGCCATTCTTGTACAACTATCTCACATAATTAGCATAAAGTTAACCTACTTTGTAACGTAAATACTATCGTTTTATGGCTTATTAATCATAATGTCGGTCACTTTTGAGGATAAAAGCCGCAACTCATGTGAATCAAAAGCAAAATCAAAAGTCATTCATTTAAACTAGGCTGAGAATCAGCCCTTTTTAACGTCAAAATCACAGAAGACAGACCACAAAAACGCCCGCCCTTCAATTATAAGAATAATACCAGTAGTCAGGCAAACGTTAAATTTGAAAATTACTGATAAAAGTTGAAGAAATCGAAGGGCAGTGCCCCCGCCAAGACCGTATTTTCAACCCCCCATAGCTTTGGCCTGGATAATGCTAGAGAGCTCAAATTCTCAGGATAAGATGTGGTTAGCAGACTTACAAAACACACTAAGTTTTATTTGTCTAGCTTATACTTTGGATTTTATAAATACCTAAAATACGTCGATTTCGTCGTTCCATAGAGTGACTTACTTACCACAAAATCCATAGGAGACACTGTGCGACGGCCACGAATCGGCCAAACCGAGCATTTTGACCAAAATGTAGTTAGTAGAGTTAGGCGCTTTGTACGGTTTCCCACGCCGTAGAAAAATCGAGTGACCTTGTACATGACCGGTTCTACGGTATACGGCGTCGAAATTCCATAGTGATCCATACAACACTGACGACTGTGCCTACACACGGCGAATAAACGGTCGTTATTCACCCCAAGAAAAACGTATATGTACAGTAGTGCTCATAAGTCCATAAGCAATCTCACAAAGCAATAGATTGACGCTTCGGTTTTACTGGTCGTAAGTGAAACCGAAGCGTCAATCTATTGCTTTGTGAGATGCAATAGATTGAAAATTCGGTTTCACTTTCGACCTTCTTCTAAATGTTGTTTCTAAACTACAGACACGCACACACACTCACTTTGTCTGTAATTGATCATAATTGGATTGGATTGGATTTTGGTTCATAATTTCAACCAACTTAAGATATGGCATGCCAGCTTAATCGTTACCATGCTTGGTAGGAGCGAAAATAGCGAGCCCCGAGTTCGAATCTCACCTGCGCCTGGGTATATTAGGCTAAATGTTATTTTCAAATAATTTTTGCTTTTTGTTTTGATATGTTATTAATGATACCTAAAATTATCTTTTTTTTTATGAAATTAATTGAAGTGGTTCGATATTCATTAGATACTTGTCTCGTTCATCTTGTTTGCATAAATACCAAAGACCAAGAAAACTGAGTAAATTATTTCGATTTCTGTGAGGCAGATGCAATTCGTTACGACTATGCACCTAATTGAACTTTGGACGAATGTTTAAATCTGTTAATTAGCGGTGTTGTGGTTATAATTTCCAAAATGTAGTGAATTGTAAATATTGAAGCATTTGCAAATATTACTGCACTGCGTAAAAGTGGATGTAAATGATGTGACAACACAAATATAAAAGAGTTTTTAGATGACAAATCAATTGCAAAATAAAATTATTATCTTTCTTAGACAACAAACACTGTGAAAGAAAAACAATATAATATGAAAATACGAATACATAAATAATAACGTAATTTAATAATTATTGAAATATTATTTAAAATTCCAAAATAATTAGCTGCATTATTTTTAAGAAATACATGTAATAAAATACCTAATATACTATACCTATATATACAAACCTAAAAATAAATATTTAAATACATATATAATTATACACCCAATTAATTATTTAGAATAATTTAAATTAATATTAAACTGCTACTTAGCCCTCTTCCTCTCTCCTAATTTTTGCTGTGCCCGACAGGGTCCATATTGATCTTTTATTTAGCTTTTACCATCTATGTAATACATATGGAATGCAATAAAGTATTTAGTATTGAGTATATCGGGTGGAAGGGACATCGACGCACAACCGGTTACCATGGACTAGTACATGATTCTGAACCCCCCTGAGTTGAAATGTTTTGTCGGTTATCAATAAAAATACTGCCTTTTCATGGAAAAGTCCACTACCTACGCGGTCAAAATGTATGGCAGATCAATTTTTTTTAGATAACCGACAAAAAAAATTCAAGGCAGAGGGGTTCAGAATCATGTACTGAGCCCATGATATCAGGTTGTACATCGATATCCCTTCCACCCTGTATATTGAAACCGGACTAAGTGTGAGAGTTATCATTTAAATATTTCAAATTTTACTAAATTTAAATTATTATTTGTTTAAATTAGTGAATGATGAGTAAAGTGTTATAAATATAATGTTATTTATAATATCGTTTTCTTAATTATTATAGTGTTTAGTATTTTGCTTACAGATGTCTAATAGTTTTACATTCTTTTTTCTAGTGAAATACTTTGAATCTGTGGGTTAAGAGATGTGAGGAAGAGGGAATCCTTGCTAGTCGGAGCGCTGATTTTCGAATTGACGTTTGAATGAATATGAAACAAACGGTTTCATAACAACCGGACAATTTGCTGAATTAATAAAAAGCGTCATTAATCACTAGAGCCAATTAAAATGTAAAATACTAAATGTAAACCAACTGCCCACTACATAACATAACCACTTTTTAAAATCACGTATTTTGTTTTTATACTTATCAATTTTTTTCAACATCTCACATGTTAAAATAAAACAAATTGCTTCTAAGTTCCTTGACATAGTATTGCACATCGTTTGGCTGAAGAAGTTATTATAAATAATCGTCGCGGTTATCTCTATGTAAAATATTTTAACGAATAAATATAAATAGTTTTCATTTTTGTTATCACTTGTAACGCGTTTTTTTTATTCCAATCCCTTTATTGCAATAACAACAAAATTAAAAAGCTGCATTTTTTTTAAATATTATTATTATATCAAACCAAAATAAGAAATTGGCAATAAAACTACGCTGCATCTTATGAGATCAGAACCTAAGCCGCGTGCTTCTCAGTCCAACGCTTGACGCCTCGCTTGACGCCCGATTTACTGGAATTTTAGCAATGCAATGTCATAAACTGGCTAGGTCACGTGCATGATGCGTCTAACAAAAGCGACTGAAATATATTTTTGTTTCGTGCAGAGCGACGCGAGTACGCGACGATACGTCATTGTGTGCCGTGCAAAACTGCGATATTTGTGGTGTGTGTCGTTTAAACACATACAGTCGTACCGCGAGTTCACAGAAATACGACTCATAACGTGCCTATCCACTTTTGAACGCTTACTGTACAAAGGGGTTTAGGCCTTGTAGTAGTTAGTAGGGGCTCGGTTCTACATTAGATCTGATTACTTATAAAATAACAATGAAAGCGTTATGTGAGACTTGGCAACCTACTTTATACTTTATATTTATTATCAAGACATGTCAACAGTGTACTGTTGCAGTGAATAACTTCTATTCGCCCTTTTAAAAATTGACCAAATCTGTGTTATCAAATCCCACTTATTTTCAAATTTGACTATTTAGTCAGGCCGAAAAACCAACCCTGACACAGATCCTCACCGGACACGGTTGTTTCGGGAGGTTCCTGTTTTGCATAAGGCGGGAGGAAACGCCTGGGTGTCACCATTGTGTGGATCGCCCGGAGGACACGGTGGAGCATACGGTGGAGCTCTGCCCTTCTTGGGCGGAGCACCACAGTGTCCTCGCGGAGGCGATAGGCGGCGGCGATCTCTCGCCCCTAGTCGCCGCAGGAGACGCCCCGGGCTTCGGGAATCGCAAGAAGATTCCCGGCCACCGTAGGCGCGGGCTTGCGGACGGCGAGCAATGGGTAGCTTGCCGTCCGGTAAGGACTAGGCTCGGGTCGACGGCGCGTCGTGTTCCACTCGCGCCTCAAAGAGATGTCAATACCAAATGACGGGGTCCGATAGGGCTGACGCCTCAGAGTCGCGGGGAATTCGAAAGAGAAACCGTGGCACTGGAACAGGCAACTGAAGGAACACGGGTGGGTTTTAGTCAGTAAAAGTCTGACACGCCCTCTCGCTCCACCCAGAGCGGGAGAATTAAATTGATGATTTCCCACCACAAAAAAAGGCCGAAAAACCAAAGGTCTGAAGAGGTTAGGAAATCTGAAATTGGAGCAGTGACCATGGCTCGTGTCAGATTTTTTTTAAATATATTTTCGATGTGCTTCATGATGCCGCACCTAACTTTTCGCCCTGCATGTATAAGCTTTTCGCCCTGGTATGCTTGCTTCAACAACCCTATGGGCTCCATGGTAGGTCATTATTATGTTATTTGATCCGAAAATAAGTTTCCCGTCCTGACCAATAACAAAGTATTGTATGTCTACTACCCAATCATGATAATGAATATAGACATTATCATCACTGCGTAACTGTCTGCGAACTCGAGCTACAAACTAAGAATATGGTCGGTTCAATGACAACGATAACAAAAGGCGACGGCGAGAACTTCTTAAAGACAGCCATCCATATTTGTGGTTTCTTCTTTTGTGATTAATCTTCGGTGACACATAGGTATATATAGTGACATATAGACATTAAAATAAATTAACAAAAACAGCTTTTTACTGGCCTTTTGCACAATCTTCTGATACAGAGAAGGCACGAAATTTATTACACCACTTACTTACTATATGTATCATTACTAAATATTAAATTTTGCGAAATTAAGTTTCTTTCTTTGTTAGGCTTTCACGCCAAAACTGCTCAACAGATTAGGATGAAATTAGGCTCACAGATAGACCTTGAACAGTGTAACTCAATCTCCTTTTTATTATATAGATGCATTGCACAGATGTGAGTACTTTGTACTATAGAGCTACCATTTACCGGGTAATGTCATAGATTGACTTGAATGTGCCTTGGCGGCTGATAGTATGTCATGCTCACTCAAATGTCTCGCTGACGGTGGCGCGTGTGTCGGATCATTTAGCTCCCTTCAAAATGGTTGAGCTGAATGGTGCTGATCCATGCGTCATGTTCGTGAACGGGCGCTGTCAGTTGGGACTGGTCATCTCTTAGCTGCCAGGGCTTATTTTAATAATTAATTAGCTGGATTGTTTTTAATTATGTTTTGATGCACTCTGGACGCTTTTAACGTGTACGGTTTTTTGTACATCGTTCTCACTTATAGTGAACAACATTAATCGATGTAACTAAGTTATATGTAAAAACATTATTATTTAAAAGAGTGTCCATGGAGTTTCTTGCCCGTTCTTCTCCATAGGTACCTACTACGCTTTGGAATGGGCAACTAGCTTCATATTTCTGACTGACCGACTCCTTGACAATTCAAAAGTGCCTGTAAATGGTTTAATTGAAATAAATTATTTGAGTTTGAGTTTGAGTAAGGATATAGGCTACTTTTCATCGGCGACAGCTAGTTAACTAAGTCCAACTTTCTTCACGATGTTTTTCCTTCATTGGTGTCAGTGGTTTTCAGGGTAAACTGGGTAAGTACAAAATAATCATTTGTTTTTAATAAGCCTATACTGTCCCACTGGTAGGTAAAAGCCTCCCACAAGTCCTTTCAGGAACTCTTTTCCCGCGCCACCTCGAACCAACCCTCGCGTTACACGTCCAGGTCGTCTCCCACCTCTCTCATAGGGTAGAAAGTATAGTTACATTGGTACTCGCCCGGTTTCGAACCCATGCAAAGCGGCAGGCAATCACGACATCGGTAGGGTGACAACTACGCTACGGTAATTAACAATCCAAGGTTTTGAGAACAATATTGTTCCATTTGCCTGTATTGTCTTCTATATCCCGTTCGCTCTAAGTATGCAGCTGACCGTCAGACAAAGTAACATATCTAGAAAACTGAAGAATGTTAAGGTGGCATAAGTAGTCAGCGGTAATAAGGGACTTTGCATACGATCCTAAACAGATGTACTTCTACCGCACATCAGTTGCGTTAAGTCATGTTCGACGTCCCAAAGCTCTAGATCACAAATCCTGTATTTGTGACAGCAATTGTATTTACAATTCGATCTGGACTCGTTTTGCGGGGGTAGGCGAGTTCATGTTTAGCTCATGCCAACTTACTACCTGTTTTGAGGTGGATCGCCTTGATCTAGTAAAGCTGGTTGCCAACGCTACTTCAGCGGAGCCTATTAAAATGTCAAGAAGAAATAACATTTACACAGAATTATTAGCGTACTCTGCATCGGTAAGCGTAACGACAATCTGTTGTTATGTTGTTGTTTCTTATTGTTTGAAAAATAATATAATGTATAATGTCGAAAAAATTCCGTGAATTACCTATGCAGCAATAAATAAACAGCATACAATTCTATTTAACAGTCTACTTGTTAGTAGACTAAGTGTTTTTTGCTGCCAACGTTAAGCTGTTAATCTCTAGCATGTTGACTTACAATTAATCTAAAGGTTACGTACCTACGTAATCTACGTATCTATTTTTCGTTTCACACAATCTATTTTTAGTTTACCCAGATTTTTTTAGTGTCTCTGTCAACACGAACGGGACTTAGTAAAAAAGTAATTATTCATAAGGCTGAAAGTGAGATATAATGACGTCAACAATGGCGTCACGCGTCACACCTCAAGAAAGGACATTGGGTAGGCCGCATATAATTACTCAAACCGCCAGACCAAGATTAAGATAACGAACGAACGAACAAATACGAAGAAAAAAAAAAAAAACGAACTAACTGAGAAAACAACATTAAAAAAACACAAAAGTAAAAAACAATGAAAAAAATCCCTCAAAAAGTTTGTGGTGTCCCGTAAGTCGACGTTAAGCCGGAATCAGGTGATAGCTCAAGACATAATAGTTAACAGAAAAATATGAAAACCTAAAAATCAAAATACTTATAAAATAAAAAAAAAGAATAATAATTAAAAATCACATTATTCATTTTGAATACATGTTAGAGAAAAAAATACATTTCCTTCTAGACTGCAGCAGTTGGCTGTAAATTTTAAGCAACCGTTTTCAGAAGCATTTTTCAGGATTACATAATAAAAAAGGAAATTTGAAAAAGTTTATATTTGTAGCAAAAGGATTTAAAAGACCGTCACTGGCAGTAGATTTTTTCGATTTTCTTATAAATGCACGTATTATTTTTCTATTCTATTCTATTTTTATATATGGCAATGGTGCCGATGTCGACAATTCTGCCATGTATAAAAATATACAGGATGGCCGGAGAAGTGACATCTAAAGGTAAAATGTTGATGCCTTTTACTTCCGGGCATCCAAATTACCCCCATGTATGTTTCGCGATTATTGGTAGTTTAGGAGATCGATTTTTTTAAAGACTTTTTTCGTAATTGTCACCTGACATCGGTTTTGCGTTTTTGGATATTGTTGTTTATTAATTCATCAGCATAATGACAAGTACCACCTTTGAAATTGTGGTTTACCTGAGCTTTATGGAACATGACTGAAATTGAGTGCAGAGTTCAAGATTACTGCACAAACATATTTGCCTCAAAAGTTCGACTCATGATAAAACAAAACAAAAATGGTAGCAATGGCGTCTAAGTCAATAAATCAATCAATTAATTTATTTTAACAAAACAAAGGATTGTAGTACACGTTTAAAATACCGTTTTACAAAATAAGTGCTATTTCTACAAACGAGTGGGTGAGCACTAATCTCCTAGCTAGGTTATAGTAACCTGTGTTAAGGAGAAGCAGTCCGGTCCCATAAGGTAAAATGACGTACAAGTAACATAGTGCTTCTGACGTTATTAATACAATTTCGAAGAATTGAGTTAGACAATTTAAAGTTTAAGACTGTTTTGATTTCATTGAAATAAAATAATATAATTTAAGTTAAATGTATGTGTGTGTGTGTGTGTATGTGTATGTGATTGGGTGTGTGTGTGTGTACTTGTCCATGTTCATCACCTGTGTTAAGAAATTTTCAGTTTCATCATCTGACTTGCTTTGGAGGTACGTTTGTACAATCTTTTTGCATTTGTAATACGTTAGACCGTAGATTTGACACTCTTCGTTTATTTTGTTGTATAGAAACGGACCAAGAAAATGAAAATATGTCTTGACAAAAGTTGAGCGTACCCGCGGAAGGGTGCACATCCCATCTTTTCGACGTTTACTACGTTAACGTGTTTCTAAAAACTGCTATGAACCTTCAGTAACAAAAAGCATTTAAAAAACCAGATCTCTACTGGGATTAATTTTCTTTAACTTGCCTTCCAAGTAAAAATTTCTACAATTTAGGAGTATTAGAAAAAAAAACAATGTACTTTAAATTATTTTAAATTGCTCTGTATTGCCGTATACAATGTATATCAACAAAAAAACCCTGAACTTTACAATGATAATAAATAGCTACACAAAAAACTACTCACTCATTAAAAGATTTACTTTTATTTCATGAATTCATAAAAGCCTTTTATCGACCATCTTATCGGAAGGCGCTGACGTGCAGTAGCGATAAATCGGGCTTGATATCAACAGCGAGCAACTGAGCACTCAATGTTTGCCTTAAAAGGCCGATTGCTTTATGTTACGCTTCGGTGTAACAGCGGGACGCTTTTATGCAAACGTGAGCGGTATACCGTATTGTTCGAATGAAAATGGCGTCTCGGTTGGCTTATCAGATCGCTCCAGTTTACGACAAAGGTATATTGTGCAGTCAGCTCGCCCCCGCGTCCACCAGAGCTTCTAAGTAGGACATTATACGTTAATGTTACATGTTTGTCGCGATCGTGATTTATTTCCTAAGAGAGGATTTTTTTGTTTGTTATTTCGTACTGCCCTGAGATTTTGGATTTGTGTAGAGATCCACATGTTTAGTTGTTGTACAGTAAGCATTCAAAAGTGGATAGGTACGTTAAGTTAAAAGTCTTATTTCTGTGAACTCGCGGTACGACTGTATGAGTTTCACACGAAAGATCGCATTTTTACACGGTAGAACATTAACTTATCGTCGCGTACTCGCATCGCACTACACGAAGCAAAAATATATTTCCGAAGCTTTTGTTAGACACGCATCATGCGTGTGACTCTAATATGAGCTGGCATGCAAGCAGCTGGCGTAGTTTCTGATCTCATAAGATGCAGCGCAGTTTTATTGCCAACTTTTTATTTTGGTTGGCAATAATAATAATACTCAAAAAAATTGCTGCTTTTTTATTTTTGTTGTTATTGCAATAAAGGGATTAGAATAAAAAAAATGCGTTACCAGTGATGACAAAAATAAAAACACATTTTCTGTTATAATATTTTACATAAAGATAACAAACCGCTACGATTATTTATAATAACGTCTTCATCCAAATAGGATACTGGTAGGATAATATAGCTAATAGGATGCAATACTATGTCAAGGAACTTAGAAGCAATTTAACTTAGACGACGACGATGCTTCGGTGGTGACCGAGGTAGAGCTGAGAGTGGCGGTACATAGGCTTAGTGCCAAAAATACCGGACCATACCCAGGACCCGACGGCATACCTGGAAAAGCCAGGGTTTTGGCCTTGGAGGCTCTCGGGCCTCGGCTTAGTGAGCTCCTAAGCGCATGCTTGGAGGGGTCATTTCCCACTTCGTTGCAAGACGGGGAAACTGGTCCTCATTAAGAAGCCGGGGCGCCCTGCGGACTCTCCGTCCGCTTACCAGCCCATCGTGCTGCTCGACGAGGCAAGCTCTTTGAAAGTGTCATTGCAAACCGCATCGTCGGGCGGCTGGTGCAGGTGGGGCCGGATTTAGCGGAGAGCCAGTTTAGTTTCCGCAGGGGGCGCTCTACGGTGGACGAACTAGACTTAACATATATAGGTCAATACTTTCTAACAATTGGATTTAAAGAGTAAATACATCAGAGAGATTATTTAAATAAGATCGGAGTATTTTATCCTAGCAAAATTTTAAAGATTTTTTCAATTGATTGAACTACGTTTAGGTTAGTATGCGTTTGTTTTAAATATTATATATCTTTTTAGAAAATGGCTCACAATAGATAAAGAGATAAACGTGGAAACCAGAAACATACATTCAAGGAACGGAGGTAAGTCAGAAAGTAAGAAACGGAAATAAGTTAAATTGTCAAAACAGCTTAGCTCTAAACGCTGTTACAAAAAACCGTAAATTAACTGATTTAGAGATAGCCCGTTTAGTATACTTTAGTTAATTTCATAGTGTGATGTCGTACGGTATTCTGTTGTGGGGAAATGCCGCCGATATTCAGACAATATTTGTTTTACTAAAAAGGCAATTCTTTCAATTTAAAAATTAAGTCCCAGACATTCCCTCAGAGACAAATTTAAAGAGATTAATTCGAGTATAATGACTGTGCCTTCTCAGTATTTTTATGAAAATCTTTTGTACGCATAAAAATATTAATTTGTTCAAAAAATACAGTGATATCCATAACATAAATACTAGGAACAAACACAAATTTGTTGTTCCTACTACCAGGCTCAAGAAAATAGGTGGCTCCTTTAAACGTTTTTCCTGTATACGTTTTTATAATAAACTTCCTAGCCAAATTCAAGAACTAAGTCTTAATAAATTCAAATCTTTTATTAAGCGGAAATTATGCCAGTAAGCCTTATACTGTATTATACTGTCAAGGACTATATTGAGGACAAGAAGGCTTGGGATTGAGCTGCTCAAATAAATTTACACAGATGATGTTGATGTTTGATATTATTTTAACATAAACAATGACATGAGTATTTACTTTTATAAACTATACTATTATTTTAATTATTGTAAATGGGAGGACTATTTGAGTCATTGTATTTTTCTTTTTTTCTCTCAGTTAGTTTTAATGGTGGTCTGGCTGTTTGAGTTCTGTATTCGGCCTACCCAGATGTCCTTTCTTTTGTATTGTTCGTCGAATCGTTGAGCTCCTTAGTTCTGAGTTGAGCTGCACGATGATTGACAAATGCGTGCACTGACTGGACAGGCCCATGCAAATCTGTAGGTTCTTTCCTCAAAAGACCATTTCAGACGCCGTCATTCGGGCATCATATGAGGACCATGTAGACACCAGTCTACATGGTCCTCATATGATGCCCGAGCCTGGTCCTAACCGGACGGCGAGCTACCCATTGCTCGCCGTCCGGTAAGGACCAGGCCCGGGTCGACGGCCGGCGCGTCGTGTTCCACGCACGCCTCAAAGAGATGTCAGCACTAAATGACGGGGTCCGATAGGGCCGACGCCACAGGGTCGTGTGAAATTCGAAAGAGAAACCGTGGTCCTGGCACAAGCAACTGAAGGAATACGGGTGAGTTTTAGTCAGTAAAAGTCTGACACGCCTTCCCGCACCACCCAGAGCGGGAGAAGTCATTTGATGAATTCCCACCCAAAAAAAAAAGGGTTCGCCATAATCACTCCTATCCAAGCACGGTAACGGCTAAGCTAGCATGCCATATATTATGTTAGTTGAAATTATGAACTACTATCAATTACAGACAAAGTGAGTGTCTCAAAATCAAAATCAAAATCAAATGTCATTTATTCAAATTAGGCTGAGAATCAGCACTTTTCGAACGCCAAAATTACATAAGACAGTCCCCCAAAACGCCCGCCCGTCACCACTTCCTAGTGCTTTAGCTGGGAAGAAGATGTGGCGCAACAAACTCCCCAGCAGCACAGCTGTCTGTTCGGTTAGAACTGGATTCTAAACAAAACTTTATACATAAATAAAAGCCTCCAGGCTTAAAGGGCATGGCAGCTTACATATGCAATATTGGAATTATTATACAAACAAATAAAATAAATAAATGATAATCTAGGACCATCAAAGTAAAATAAATTAACGGAACAATTACTGTAACAATAATAAAACCATAGACAGCAAGACGACCAGTCACCACAAGCAGCACCTGTTCACGAGCATAACGCAAAGGTCAGCCATTACCCCCCTCGCCATATTTGAGGGAAGGAGGAAACCCGACCCCCGACGCTACCGCAAGCAGTGACATCTAAAGGAGCATGACAAACTTGCTGCCGGTTGCTCAGGCAAGAATAATATTATCAATTGTCGAGGTCGCTAGCTAACCACATATTGCAATACAGCTCATTAAAAAACATTGTAATGAGTGGATTATGTCAATAATAAATGAAGATAACAAAAAAATTGACTTATACCGTCAAATAAAAAAAAAACAAATTTATGAACTCATATGCCCTGTCAGTAGGTAAGCTGATTCTGGAGAAAGAACACGAACATTGTCTTGAGTTATTCACAGCGACCAACAGTTCTTATCGTTTAAGTAGTCGTTAATGGAATAATATATAGTATATGCCTTTGAACAAAAGTTGGATTTTACTTGAGCCTTAAACGAATTAAAAGGTAAATTTACTAGATTTACCTTTTAATAAGAAGAGGACAATTTGTTATAAAAGGTTATACCAAGCCCAACAAATGAGTTATGGACCTTATGAAGCCGGTGAAAGCGAGCACGTAGTTTGTTCTTATTTCTAGTGTTAACATTGTTTAAATCACTGTTTTTAGTGTATAAGAGTATATTTTGCGTAATATATAAGATGTTGGCGAAGATGAATTGAGATGCCACCGTGAGAATACAAATATCTTAAAAAAATCTCTCAGAGAAACTCTGGCTCCTAGCTGATAAATTGCTCGGACAGCTCGTTTTTGAAGGACGAATACATTTTGAATATCAGCGGCTTTGCCCCACAGCAGAACACCGTAGGACATAACGCTGTGGAAATAACTAAAATAGACTAACCGAGCTGTATCAACGTCAGTGTATTGTCTTACTTTCCTGACGGCGTAGGCGGCTGAACTGAGCCTCCCTGCTAAGCTTGATATGTGTGGGCCCCACTGAAGTTTGGCATCTACTGTTATGCCCAGAAAAACCGCCGAGTCTACAGTTTCAAGCAGCTCTTTATCTAAGACGATGTTGGGTCCTAGATTTCTAACATTTGGTAAGACGAACTTCACACATTTCGTTTTCTTAGCATTAACAACTAGGTTATTTGACGTAAACCAATCCGTAACCATTGAGAGTGCACTGTTTACGTCGTCAAAATCTTGTCTATTCCTGTCTACTTTAAAAATAAGACAGGTATCATCTGCAAACAGTACAACGTCACAGATATCATTTAAATAGAATGGTAAGTCATTGAAATACACTAAGAACAAGAATGGACCCAGTATTATGCCTTGAGGTACACCTAACTGAACTGGTAGCTCTGAAAATTTCACACCATCGACATCTACACATTGGAACCTATTGTGTAAATAAGAATTTATTACGTTGAGAGCTTCGTTTTGGACACCGGAATGACGTAGTTTACGCAAAAGCGTGTCATGGCGCACGCAATCAAAGGCTTTAGAGAGATCACAGAAAACTCCAATAGCATTTTGCGATTTCTCCCATGCATTAAATATGTGTTTCAGCAGAGCAACACCCGCATCTGTAGTCGAACGTCCTTTTGTAAAGCCATATTGTTCATTATGAAGTAGGCTATTTAAGATAAAATGTCTTAGCAACTGATTAAGTATTAACTTTTCAAATATTTTGCTAAATGCTGGTAAGATAGAAATAGGCCTAAAATTGCTAATGATATTTTTATTACCAGATTTAAATAATGGTATGACTTTACTACTCTTCATGAGGTCTGGAAAAGTTCCTAGATCAACACATTTATTAAAAGTAATAGCTAGATAGGGGGCTACGATGTCTATTATATTACTTAAAAGTTTAATGGAGATGCCCCAGTAATCACCAGTGTTTTTAGACTTAAGAGTGTTAAAGACGTTAATCACATCACTAGGCGTTACATGTTCGAAGCTAAATAAGCGAGTACATTTTGGCACACTACTATTCAAAAGGTTCTTACCTTTAGACGGGGACCAATTTAAGGAGCAAGTCGTAGTTATAGGTATGTTGGCAAAAAACTCATTAAATGCCTCAGCTACGTCAGCTGCCTTACTAACTTATTTGTTATCGACCATAATCTCAAGTTGATTTTCTTGTTAAACCGACTTACCCGTTTCATTGTTAATAATTTTCCAAGTGGTTTTACTTCATTATTGGATTTTTTGTTAAATCGCTTTACAATTTTGATTTAGCAATAGCACATATCTTTTTAAATAATTTTGAATATTTTTTACATACTCTAGGAAAGGAGTATCAAACCTGTATTTTTTCAAACCATATACCTCGTATAGTCTCGCTCTACTGTTATAAATACCTGGAGTAGCCCATTGGTTGAAGCCAACGCAAGTGCCATTAATGTTAATGGTTTTGGTCTTGAAAATAGACTGGTATTCTTTTTGCACAACATCAAAAAGCGCTCCATAAATTTCATTAGAATTCTCGTGTTCTACTAACGATGGTGTAATTCTATGAACTATATTATTTTTAAACTTGTTACAACGACTAGTTGGAATTAACGGGGTTAGTTTAACATAACCCTAAAAACCTAGTTGCGTCGTGGCGTCGGGTTGCTCTAAATTCATGATTTTCAACAGGAATTTTTAGGGGTTGCGTTCATTAAGGATGCAATGATTTTTGTAACCGTTTAAACCGAAATTTCGTCATTTAGAGTGGTACAGTGATCTGGGCTTCCATTTTAAGTATGGAGACTTGCAAAATAACTTAGCTCACAAAGAAACAAAAAAGATAAACTGCGAAGTGCAGCTCTCATTTGTAAAACAAACGCGACACAGGCCTAGTTTTGGGACCGTAACTACAGATAATAGTGCTGCTTACGACATGCTACATTAAAAATCGAAGTACATTATAATACGCAACTACCTATAAACTGTGGCCAGACAACGATTAATGTTGCTATAGAAGAACACGTTTCATTAAAGCTCCATACAAAATAAATTCAAAACCATTTCGTATGTTTAAAAATGTGTTTTTAAAGTATAATTTTAAGTTTTGTTAAATCTTTATCGCAAACTGCAACAGACAGACAAATATGCGACAGCTTATAATTATTAGACTGCCTCGTTGGTCTAGTGGTCGCACGAGCTACTGCTGGACTAAAGCAGAACGGACGAAATGCGGGTGTACTATAGGTACACCTCAACCTACCCCTTCTGTGATTACAGGTGTGATGTTATGTTATGTTGTGTCTCTTTTAATCTTTAAAAAAAAATTTTGACGGGTAGATTTCCACACATCAATTGAGAAATGTTGTTTGAATCACCGAGAGGAGGCTTGGGTCCCAACAGTGGGAACATTATAGGCTTATCATGTTGTTTGAATAATTCTTCATCATTAAAAATAATAATATAGCTTTGTATGGACAATCGTCGAACCAGATCAACCTTATACATGGTATTTCGGATGCCGAGCAGTTGCGAAGGCTGGTACGTCAGCTGTTGACATTCAGTGAATCTACTTACCTTATATTATTACCATTATTTCTCAATTATCATACGGGGTGGGTCTTATATGGCAGAACGCTTTTTTTTCAACACAATGCTTGATCTTTTCATTCTGGTTTCGGTTTTAGTGGTATTTATTATCTCGCACACTCCATTTTTGACACGTCCCTTGTTTTAATGTATTACTAGTATAGTTATTTGTATTTTAAGTAAGATTGAATGTACATTGATAAAGCCGTTTATTAAACTTGTATTCACACTTCAAGAATGATTTTAGCATCTAGTGGCTTAAAACTAAGCTTATGCAAATTCTAACTGCAATTGCAATGCAAATGCTAAATGCAATTGGCAATTAAATCTGTCCATTGCCATTAGAATTATACTAACGTCTCTGCATTTAGCAATCAAATTAATTTGGATTACTTATTATTTTTACATGTTGGTGAATAAAAGCAATTAAATGCAAACTAGTTGATAAGCGATCTATTCAATCAGTTAGATACGAACTTGCACAAGATGGTGATGACGAAATGTATTTGAAACTTGCATCAGGAGTCAGAAACAAAAGCTTAAAGTACCTACTTCCTACCTAACAGCTTGAAGGCAATGGGTGTGCAAACAACAAAAAGACTCGGTTTACCCAACAGCACAGTGCCGTAATGCTCGACATCTGTGCTTTAGATTACGCGTCCGAATCCCGGAAATATGTCGTTCTGGAGTGTGGTCTTGCAGTATTTGTGAAAAAAAACCATAGGCAGTCTTTAAAAATAAAGCAAATATACTGAATTCCCCGAAATTGTAGGAATCTACAGCATTATCAGCCAGGTGTGATCATATTTAAGGGTGAGGTACACACAACTTTATCTTTGGGACAAACATCGTAATCGAGAGAATATATTCAGCCATACCATACATTTGAGTCGAGTAGTTATGAAGTTTTGTATGGGACAGTTTATATCAGTATACAGTTTTCTGGCTTGGATGGTTTCCCGTCAGGTTTCCAAGTTTGTTGTAAACTGAATAGACAGTTGTGCTGCTAGGGAGTTTGTTGCGCCACTTCTTCTTCCCAGCTAAAGCACTAGGAATTGGTGAAGGGCAGGCATTTTTGGAAACGCCCACTAAATGCCATAACATACATGGCAACCTGCATGCGGATTATTATTACGTAAAGCAAAGAAATACTAAAAGAATCACGTACATTCCATAACAGCCATTTTGTTCGTTTGATGACTAAGATAACTGTCGTTCTTTTATGAGAACCCCAAATAAGGTACGTACAATTATGATCACGTTTGTCTCAACTCACAGCTGACATAGCCTAATCCACAATTGTCCTTTCTACATAATTATATCATGTACAATTTATATTTTATATGTTTCGTTATAAAAAGTTCTATACTTCATCTTGATCTGACCTTAAACGGGCGTCAGTGTTAGTTCTAGCTTATCTGGCAAGACTATCTTGAATATAAGTGCTTTAAATGTCAGAGTAGGCAACAAGTTAAATGTGGGAGTAAAAGTGGTAACGGATTATATAAGCACTAAGTAAAAACACAGAAATGGCCTTAAATTACTATTACCTACTATACTAGACTATTAGGCACAACAAATTCAACAAAACGAACTGTAAACAAAAACATATCGATTCTGTAAAAGTCTCACCGTGAATACTTGCCTGGAGTGAGCTGTCAGTGTCATCCCGTCTTTGTCAATCCCTAGCATCAGTGGCACTGACAGCTCACTCCACGATCATTTCACCAAATTTTTCACGGTGTGATGCTTACAGAATAGCACTACTGGACATAGGACTCCCCGCACAAGCCACCACAACAATCGGCCCTATAAAAAAGTTGTGCTTTGTCTAAAACCTTCAGGTATTCTAAGCATAATAAAAACGTAGCGATATTTTTGAACAGTTTTTTTCTAAAATCCTTTTAAATAAAAATGTCTTTGGCGTTTCTGTAACGTTGAAGAAAACCGACAAAATATTTATTGCTTTAATTAGTTTAGATGATATCTAATCATCACATCCTGTGTCGAGCAGACACTTTTATTTATCTGAATATTAAGTATCCACGTCTTTTTTTACTTCATAGACTAGCAGCTATAAAATGTAAAAACCTACACGCATACGGGTGTAGAAAACATTCTATGTCACATTCATCTAATCACCTATCAGTTGATTAGCAAAAAATATCCTTATTCCTTAAATACCGGTCTTGGCACATTTTTTGCTCCCGCCGTTTAGCTATTTTTTCTTTACAATCAGCGTCTATAACGCCGACGGAATGCCCAATAAAAAGCCATGTATTAAACATCGTATGTTCGTCAGTCTAAGCACATGTGACATACATACACAAGCGCAGTTTAAACATAAAATATGCGCATTTTGGCAATGTGAAGTTGTTTGATTAAAAAGGCCAAATAAGGATTAAGAAATTGTCAAAAAATTGTATTCTAGATTGTATCCTAGATGATTTTATCCTAGATGAAAATGAATAAGAGTAATGGTAGAGGCAGCACACGTTCAATCTAGGATTTATTTTTACTTTTATGCAGAATAATGGTCACACACATAGCGGATCTAAATGCCCCATAGGTAATAATAGGTAATAGTAGGTTACTGGTTGGCTCTCTTATAGTATTGCCGAAGAAAGATATACATAGTTAAGTTGCTACAGACCTCAGCACGAACGATAATTAAAATTTTGAAAGAAATTAACGATAATTAAAATTTTGAAAGAAATTACTAAAATTACATTCCAAGTGGCAGGTCCCTAATTTAACGAACAAATAAATTTATTAACGCTGCATGCACTTGTACATAAACTATTTAAGAACTTGACTTTAATAAAAATGTTCACCGAGAAGTTAAAAAACAGCTTTAACAAAGAGTTGTTAATACAAAGAAGTGGTATTCTATATTGAAAAATGTGTTTCAATGGAATATTATATCGATGGTTTCAACGAAACATTTTTACTAAAAGTAGCAGCGCTACCCTGTTTATTGTAAAATTAAACATATGTTTACTAGGAAAAACGTTAATCGGTGTACAAAACCCGATCATATTCATTATCCTGAGTTTCCTTATGACATAGTATTTCAACGATTTTTATAACAGAACGTAATATAAAATGAGCTCACAGAATAATATTTTATTCTTGTATTCAAAGACTTTTGTATTTCTCATAAACAATATGTATCAAAGCTATGTAATTAAACAGATTGTAAATACGTATCCGTCTCTTTATGAGTCAAACTAATATTTCAGCGATAAGAGAGGCTTGTCCAACGCTTACAGCTTGCATAAATGTCAACGGATTATCTAACTGTGCTAAATTTGGAAACATTCTAAGTACCCTAGATTCCTGCCATATTTGGCCCGCCACAATGGCGTGATACAGAAATGACCATCCAACCAATTTGACAGGCTCCATCTTTATTTAAAATCTAATAGGCATTAACGGGCACGAGGAAAATATCATGAGGTACATAATGTACATAATGCAAGTATTTAATTGGGACTATGAACAAGGACATATGTTTTTGAAAAGTCACTTTTAAAGAGCCTCTTGGAAAATATTGTGAAGTTAATTGTACATAATGTATTAACTTAATAGAGGCTAAAATAAGAGCATGCATTATTTACATACTCACTATTCAATTAACTCTTGGCATATATTATGAAGATGATATAAGAGATGTACATAATACATGAACATAATAGAGGCTAAAACTAAGAGTATCAATTATTTGAATACACACTATTCAAAGGTATGGACGAACAGAATTAGATATAGCAATTTCAAGGACAGTTGTGCTTGAAATGCGGCATGCAGACTATACTAGAAAGGTTTAGGTAGTTAAATTAAGGTAAACAATCTTGATGTGTATTTTTAATCATTCACTCTGTTTAAAAATAAATTGATTTAAAAACCAATGTAAATACAACAATTATGATTACTAAATCAATTGAACCATTCGTTTAAGCAGTAGTTTATTTGTTTATTAATATGTGTTTGTGTAAAAAGTCACATCAAGATTACCTTTATTTAACAACCTAAACCGTTAGTATAGGTCGGTATGTTCATGTGACGCTTGATACTATTTTATATTATAGCGATCTGGCCAATCATTATTGGGCATTTAAAAACGTTTGTTACATTTATACGTACACAAAATGATTCAAATACTAATTTTATATACTTCTTGATAAATTCCAGACTTAATCGCAAGACTAAAAGCTAAATCACACCTTTACGAACAGTATCTAGACAGCACTTCACGGTCATAATGTATTTATCTGCTTCAGTGACTTCGTCAATGGAGGTGATAAAAAAATAACATTAATCAAAGTGGCACTGATCTACGATGGCCTTTTTATTCATTGCAAACTAAGGCTAAGATAAAATAATTGTAGCGTCATTCAAGAGTTTATAAAACCTAATAACTTATTTTAAAATATCTATTTTGGCATCGTTTTTAGATCCCTAAACAATTCAAGACCTTGTATATTATTAAAAAGCAATCTTAAGAAGAGTTTTCAAAATATACCCTGACTAAAGTATTGTTCTTCTAATACAAGAAACCTCTCTCTATGTCTCTTTTCTGAAGCACAAGAAAAAAAGCCCTGAGAGGATACTGCCAACTTCTTACGAAAATGTTCACGTGACTTCACTTTAAAAGACAACCGACTGGTTGGCATCCTGATGTTCCCAGGGCGCATTCCAAAGAAAGACCGAAACATTCCAAAAGCTAATCAAGTTTCCTCTAACAATTAATGCTTCCAATGCATAAATTACGATAGCTGACCAATAAATCACCAGAGCAATGTCTTACTTCATCTCAAATAGAACCAATCACTAACGTCCCATGTTATCCGACCTCGCTCAAATGGGAACGGACCCATTTTAATGTCAATGACCTGAAGAAAACGTACTAACACCGACGGAAACGCATTAAAAGCCCAATGCTAGAGTACTAACTTAAATTGCCAAGTCAGATCTGACAGCTAAAGAGCGTTTTGAACCAGATCAAACCAGCAGCGTCCTGTTGGGTAGAGGACCTCGGATGACCGAGAGAGCAGATCGCAAAAACAAGAAAAAACAGAATACGTATTTATTCCTCAGGGGGTTATTTCTAGTTCTTTTGTTCACCAATCAATAGATAAACTTTTAATTTCTATTAATTTATTTACCTCTTAACTATCTTTACAGATCTTCGACCTAATTCGGATAGTGTTGCTATTATACTAAAATTTATATCTTCTCTTTTCTTTTTTTAAAGTTGAGCGATTGTCGGCATCTCTTTCTGTGTTTGATGAAAATTGTGGATACATCTTTTGATGACACCTTGGTCAAAATTGTTGATTCCGGTTACCTTTTTTATCCCTTTGTATTATACAAAATCTTAACATTATTTACTTAACACAACTTATTACATGTAATAGAACTTTGGCGAATTCTATCAAGGTCGGTATGTTCCCCCTACTACACTACTTAATATTAAACTATTTAATATTATAGCGATCTGCCTAATCATTAATGGGCATTTAACCACGTTTGTCACATTTATACGTTAACAAAATTATTCAAATACTAATTTTAAACACTTCGTGATAAATTCCTGACCTAATCGCAAGACTACACCTCAATCACACCTTTACGAACAGTGGCTAGACAGCACTTCACGGTCATAATGCATTTATCTGCTTCAATGACTTCGTCAATGGAGGTGATAAATAAATAACATGAATCAAAGTGGCACTGATCTTAGATGGCCTTTTTATTCATTGCAAACTAAGACTAAGATAAAATAATTGTAGCGTCATTCAAGAGTTTATAAAACCTAATAACTTATTTTCAAATATCTATTCGAACTACACGAAAGTACAACTATTCTCTAGTGGACTTCGTTTACTACGTGGATTGTTCGGATGAGGAGTTTTAGCCGGGAGATTGGTCCTGGCTACCGGCTCGGCTATGTTTATTTTTGGAAATGGAAAGCAAAACAACAGCGCAGTTGCTAAATATCTATTATTACTCATTGCTAAGTCAGTTAAGATATGTCCACAGGGAGTGGAGATTTGACCGACATTTACGCACTTCCGGGTATTAGAAATGAACAGTTTCTTGTACCGAAGTTTAACTAAAGAAACAATTTGTTTGGGAACACGGAGACTTACCAGGCCACTCAGAAAGTATTGCGAAAAAAGATTTTATGTAAGAGAGACTGGCTAGTTATAGTCTATTTTGAAAATATGATTATTTGTAATTAAAAATAGGTACGTTCCAATTTCAAAATTTCTCTCCACATTGTTTGCGAGCTTATTTAAATGATCGTGGAACATTTTCGCGCTAAGATTCTTTACGATTTCAAGTGTCGCCTGAAACCGGACGAATCGTACGGTAGAATTCAAATGGCATTCATGGATGAAGGCAACCATGTATCGTTGGTATAACGAATTCAAGCACGGACGACTAATTTTGGGGGATGAAGATAGAAGTGGTCGCCCTTGGACGGCTGTTACGGAAGAAAACATGCTAGCAGTGAAAAATTTAATCCAAGAAAATAGGCGAGTTACGTATCAAGAGATTCAGCACATACTGTAGGTTGGATCGAGAAGACTTCACGAAATTCTACACGTGCATCATTCGCATGAGGAGGATAGTTTCACGCTGGGTGCCGCACAACCTCACCGATGCTCAGAAGCAGGCCCGGGTGGAATGGTGCCCTGATATGATAAACAAATTTGAAGCTTCAACGCTGAATGGTATACTACCGAATTCTTAGCAGAAGTTTTCTCTGTTGTGAGCAACAAGCGACCAAAGATAGGGCTCCGCGCGTTTTCAGCACTGTCGGGGATTTTTAGGTTTACAGGCCAACTTCATTTTATTTTTAAGTCTATAGCACTATGGGGTTTTGTGAATCGTATTCACGATCTGTTACCAAAGGATTCTCGGTTACTTTGGTCACATTGCCCGTCTGGAACCAGATAACCTTGAAAAGTTGGTAGTAATGGGCAAGGTAGATGGGAAAAGACCTCGCGGCCGGTCACCTAATCGTTGGTCAGACCAAGTAACCGCCCTCACGGGACTCTCTGTCACGACCGCCCTGAGAGAAGCTGAGAACCGAACTAAGTGGAAGAACATCGTACATTAGGGTACGAAGGCCTTTCAGGGATACGACCTTAAGTAATGAATTAAGCGACCAAGAAGAAGAATCGCAATATTAGAGGCATTCACTAGTCCTATCAGAGTTTGGCTGATCGGACACTTGAACACTCCAGCCAAAGTTTGGTCAGGACTTCAGGAGCACCGCCCTCGCATTGGATGTTGGACGAATCTAGCCAAATATAAACGATCTCCCAATGATCCGTCAATTAGGCGTGACTGAATTGTTAATTTTATTCAATCACCCCGTATTGATTGCTCCAAGGTGAAGCGTAGTTACTTTTGTTCGTACGATATCTAATAACGTCATTTACTTTGGCCCTGTACCAACTTAATGATATTCTTCCTTATGGTACCTGATCAAATTAATCTTGTCTAAGATATTCCCGTACCTCTAGAATTGGGTCATTAGGACCTACCAGTGCTGAAGCCCAGCAACCGTTGTTCATGCAATGTTGCAGTATTGTGTGTAATGAGTTGGATACCGTCCTTTACGCATAGGTCGACGAATCTTCATCTTCAATCCGTAAGCTGTTCACAACTGTTTATAGTATATACCCTTTCGCTACGATGATGATAAATCTGTAGCTAGACATTTTAACTGCAGTCACGTGCTAAAAATAAATATAGTGTAAATAAATGTTAATTTTCACCGAAAATATCCATAGAATGGTTAAAACAGATTGTGCGTTTAAATTTTAATGATGAACATGTAATCACAAATTGATTGTTTGAATGAATGATTTGACATTAATTATTTATTGAGAAATGTTTAAGGGTCACGTGTTTATCTATACGCTTATGTATTTCTTATTTGTATATCCATATGTTACCTACAGTATTTCCGCAAATTTTCAAGTAACGTTAAAAAATAATGACGCAATGTTTTTTCAGAATAATTAATAAGAATAGTTTAATATCCTTTATCGAACGTATTGAGTAGGTACGTATGTCCGTTTACGGTCCATTTTATAGTTAAAGTCTGTTCCACTAATTACAGTGAACCTCTATAATAAAAGTGGAAAAAATAAATAAAACCTACAGCAAGTTTGTTAGTTACATAAATGTACCTACGCATAGTATTTGTATATTGTTGTCATCTAACAATTTAAAAATACGTATTTCTTAATACGCTACGTAATTTGCATTATTGATATAATTACGTTTGCATGTAAAGTCAGACCTCGAATAACGATATCCAACAAAATTATTCGAGGTTTGACTTTCGGTATTCTGACTTCTTTATTATTAATGAAAAGCAGGTAGTAATCAAATAATTGTAGAAATGTTTTTTCTTTCATAGCAGACTACTTGTGAATATTCTATATTCGTATTAATAAGAGAGAGAAAAAGGGTGCTAAAAAGAAGTATATATTCGGCGAACAATATTTAAGCATTTATAGCTAATATTTTTTTAAAGTAAAACTGTACATGCTTATTAGTCGTATGTACTCTTGTGACAAAAACACGGAACTATAATGTATTAGTAATCGAGTTATTCCTCGTGTTCTTGGACACCACTCCGCTTGACTGGGCGCGAACCTTTCATTGTCCGAGCGCGCCGACCGAGCTTCTCGGTACCGCTGACACAATTTGATCCCAATGCCAATGATCATACGAATGACTTTAAATTGCCCTTCCCACACTTTTACTTCTCTTTTCGATAATACTAAGACGCAGCTTTTGTAATGACAGTACTTAAAACTTAGTAAATCTTTTAGGCCAAGCAAAAGCTACAATTGGCTTAGTGTTATTATTATATTAGTTAGCACTAAATTAGAGTCAAGGCAATTTCATAATCCAAAAAGAGTCATACGAAGGCTGAAATACTTTCGTAAGTTGTTATTTTAATTAATTAAAATATATTAGAAGAACCGTCTGCATATTTTTTTGCGTTTATATGTGGAGCGTCATACATTTCGCTGACATCGTCGCGCACTACATACTCCGACCACAAAATTCCTTGACCATGTAATGTTTGACCGCCACACACGCTTCGAGGTCATATTATTGACAACTGACATTGTTCTATCTATGTTACCAACAAATATACCTACGCCTGAAATTGCCTTACTTTTTAATTTTATATCCGGCCAGTATAAATATGGCTGAGTGCAAGTCGAATTTATCAGTCGACCGTCTACGGTTTTGAAGTGATCTTCTAGTTCGTCAGAAAAAACACAGACCACGTTCACAATGAAATCGATGGTGGTGTTATTCGCTGTAGTGGCCGCGGCTTGTGGCTCGCTGGTGCCGCTGGCGCAGCCGCCGCACCACCCGGCGCTCGTGCTGGACCCTCACGGCCGCCCGCTCGACACCGCCGAGGTGATCAACGCCCGCGCCCTGCACCTGCAGGCTAAGGCCCTGGAAGGACACTACGCTCCCCTCGCGCACGCCGCCGTCGTGCCCTACGCGCACTCCGTGGTGGCCCCCGCCGTGCTGGCCGCGCCCTCCGCCGTGTCCCACCAGTCCCGAGTGGACGTGCACAGCAGCCCCGCCATCGTGAGCCACTCCGTCGTCGCCCCTGTGGTGGCGCACTCCGCCTACGCCTCTCCCCTGTTGGCCCACTCCGCTCTCGGCTACGCCGGTCACGGACACTACCTGAAGAAGCGCTCCCTGGGACACCTCGCGTACGCCGCACCCGTCGTCGCCCACGTGGCGCCATCCGCCGTGTCGCACCAGTCCCGCCTGGACGTCGTCTCTAGCCCCGCGGTTGTGTCTCACGCCGTCGCTCCCGTCGTGTCTCACGCCTACGCCGCCCCGGTGCTCGCCGTGGCTCCCTCCGCCGTTTCCCACCAGTCCCGCGTCGATGTGCGCACCAGTCCCGCTGTCGTCTCACACTCCATCTCACCCCTCGTCCACGCCGCTCCCGTCTACGCTGCCTCCGCCTACGCCGCCCCCGCATACGGCGCTCATGGATACGCTGCCCCCGCTTACGGCGCTCATGGATACGCCGCGTACGGTGCTCATGCTGGACTCCTCCACTCCGCCCCCCTTGCCCACGGCCACGCCTGGTAAACAGCGATACTGACGAACACCTAAGACTATGAACCTAAGATGATGAAAAAATTATAAAAAAAAGTTATTTATTAAATAAATAATAAATCTAATTCCTTACTTTCATTGATATAATTGCAACCCCATGCGTTTTAAAGTATATAATAATGTGTTCTTCATAATTTTACAGAAAATGCCCAAATTATAGGTATTTGTAAGACGAGAGTACTTTACGTAGGTAGTCAGTTAGAGAAATGATTCGGATCATAGTTTTCATTTTCGTACGCATCTTTAAGTAGGTAATAATACATATTGGTAAGTTACATGTTACTAGTCCTCGTTAATGTTTATATACGAGTATCCTCGGAAATATGTTGTTTTTTTTTTTTGTATAGAAATAAAAAAATTGAGACGGTCAATCCTGCTATCAAACTTACCAACTAGCTGATATTAGTGATATAATTACCTCGAGACTATTATCGTACCCGGTTAGCTTTGAACTAATGTATAGTTCTCAGGGGAAGTTAGGACATTTAGATTGTAACCTATGTGAACAGTGTACGTTCGTACATTTAGCGGTTTAACTTGAATATTGGATAGTACCTACTTGTAGTTTAGGGGTTAAGGGGTGAACTAAGAAAGGATTTTGCCAAAATCGGACCTCTAAGGGAGGTGAAAACGTGATAATTCCTTAATTTTAAAAATCTGATTCTGTGGGTTGATAAACTTGTTTGGCACAAAAAAGTTTTACATTATACTTTTTTTAATAAGCCCCCACTAGAGGTTTAGAGGGTATTAAACTTTGTATGGAAGAATCTTAACGCACGTTCCAACGAATTTGAAACTCAGAATTGAGCATCTTGATTTAAAAAAAAAACGACGGGTTGCACTCCGGGAGTACCGGCAGAAGTGAAGACTTGAATATTGACGTGGTGCATTTTTGATATTTTGGAATGGTTAGGGAATAATTTTGCACGAATTGCTTTAATTATCAGTATAAAAGTACTATCATTTATGTGGTAGAATACAATATTTATTTATTGCGCTATCGTACACAAACATGACAATTTATATTACATTAAAAAGTTTATCTCTCAGAAAAATCAATCAATAAAAATCAACAATCATCCGCCTTACTAATTTTCGATCAGGTCACGTGTCCTGACGCGAGTTTAACATTTTATACCCATTACAAAAAAAGTGTACAACGCCGCTAAAGAAGTTTTCACTTTAAAAATGAATTACATATTCCCCCCTTACTGGGTGGAAAATGGTTATCAAGTTTTTATTTTAAATAACTCGAAAGTTGGTATAAATAACATCTAAGTCAAAAATGCAAACACACCAAACGATTTTCCAAAAAACAAACCCTGTCGGGTAATCAGTTTGTATGAAATTTTTAATTCTCCGGCCTAGAAACTTGAAACTTGGCACAAATACTTATCTAAGTAAATAATGAAGATCACAATGATTCAATTTAAAAAGCTACCAATAAACGGTGTTAGAGGGGGTTTTGCAATATTTAGGGGAAAGTACAAAAAATTCGCACACTCTGCGTAGTCGCGGGCGAATTGCTAGTTATTTATATTTAAACAAAATTTACTGAACCTACCTTCCCACTATTTGGTTTGAGTACTATTTCCTTGTTATTGTTTTGTTCCTTATTTTGTAATATGTGTGCCACTTGCTGTGGCAGGATCACGAACCACTGCAAAATAAACATATTTGATTTGATTAAAAAATAGCCAAGCCCGAGTCTTACTCGCGACTAAGAGTTCAATTCCTAAAATATCTGTTATACTTTTCTTACTTTTTATTATTTGCACCGAAGCCAAGTTATGCGTATTCTGGGATAAAACCAACTGGCTATTGGTTAAAAGGAAACAGCCCTGTTACAGACACGGGCCAAGTGCAGTATGAAAATAAGGGGTTTGAGGTGACGATTCCAAAAATAGAACACAATATGAGGTTGAAAATAAATCTCTACGAAAAAAAAATATGCTCACTTCTCAAGCAATCTGCTGTTGTTGGTGACATCAAATCTGAGATTAAAACTACAATAATTGCTACGAAGTGCATCAGATTCCTTAAAAAATTGAGCTAGTTTTGAGCTTTTTAGTTACAGTTGTGTTTTTTTATCTGATGAAATAAACTATAAGTAAAAACAAGTTGAGAACCATTTTAGGAGCAGTATTACGGGGAATCCTTCGGTTGAGCTAGCAAGAAGTATTGAGGTACATAATCAGTTGCAGAAGGATCAACGATACTCTTACTAATATGCAGCCCAAATGACTAATAACCTTGTCTTGCCTTAACATTGTTAGTTACGACGAGACCCAAAACAGTAGTTAACAATCTCTGCATTATTCAATTATTTATCTGCATTATCTAAGACCGCATGTGGGCAGCATCTATAATTTGGGGAGTCCATTACGCTTAAGACCAGCAAGTCGATTATGTATAAATCTCTCCGTGAATACTTGCCTAGAGTGAGCTGTCAGTGTCATCCCGTCTTGGTCAATCCCTTGCACCTATGGCACTGACAGCTCACGCCTCGCTCACTTCACCTGAGTTTACATTGTGAGATGGTTACAGAATAGCACTACTGAGTCTGACGTGTTTCTCATGAATAATATTTACAACTTACTGTCAAATTATCATGAAAATCACAAAAGAATAGACTTACTTAGATGGCGAAGCTAAGTAAAATTACTTACTTTACTCTCAAATTTTCTATTCCTTCACAGTATTACCCTAGGCTGATCTACACATGGGAGATCATCTTAAAATAGAACTTCATTTCAAACACAGCTATATTTATTTAGTAACGATAGACTTGCAATATTTTAATGATCTTTGAGCTAGGCAGATAGTATTCATCATGTTCATGAAAAATTATTAAATGAAGCTACTGCCATGATGACTCTGATTTTAACTCTCTACTTCTATAATACGCGGGGAGCTATTTTATTTGATCAGAATAACACTCAAACCAACCTACGGAGAACTTTGGGTTACTAAAAGAAGGTGTATGAGTTTTATTTCTTCGTCCTCACCATTCCGGCCAGTTATAGAGATCCGCTTTCTCGGACCTAATTCACCAGCAGGCTTAGCACGAGCGCCCTAGAGAAGCGTATTGTCGACGGAAGAGTAGACAAAAATGGCGTTTCTGTGTAGACAGTAGAAAGTTTTCTACTGTCTACACAGAAACGAAACGCAATTGTACGGTAAAAATGGGTAGTTATACACATCACTAGCAACTAACCCGTTGCTATGGAAAATCACTGTCTATAAAGCAACCTGAGTCTAAGTGTGTCCTCGTGCTCGCGAAAAAGAGATTTCGAGGAGCGTAGAAAGCGATTTCTATTCTACAGTAGAGTAGAAACAGAAAACGCCATGCTAAGCCTGCAGCTTATCTAAACACTACGCACACTCGCTTAGCTCAGACACAGGCTTACACTTTGTGTAGTGGTGCAAGGCTTGTCCGCACTTTCGACGTATTTAAGTTTGGCCGCCACACACTGACCGAGGTCAATGCAAAGCTAGAAACAATGTAGCAACGAATATATTACGTCTGAAATTGTCTTACCTTTAATTTATATCCGGTCACTATAAATACACGAGCGTGCTAGTCAAATTTATCAGTCGGCCGTCAACGGTTTTGAAGTGATCTTCTAGTTCGTCAGAAAAAACACAGACCACGTTAACAATGAAATCGATGGTGGTGTTATTCGCTGTAGTGGCCGCGGCGTGCGGCTCGCTGGTGCCGCTGGCGCAGCCGCCGCACCACCCGGCGCTCGTGCTGGATCCGCACGGCCGCCCGCTCGACACCGCCGAGGTGATCAACGCCCGCGCCCTGCACCTGCAAGCTAAGGCCCTGGAAGGACACTACGCTCCCCTCGCGCACGCCGCCGTCGTGCCGTATGCGCACTCCGTGGTGGCCCCCGCTGTGCTGGCCGCGCCCTCCGCCGTGTCCCACCAGTCCCGAGTGGACGTGCACAGCAGCCCCGCCTTCGTGAGCCACTCCGTCGTCGCCCCTGTGGTGGCGCACTCCGCCTACGCCTCTCCCCTGTTGGCCCACTCCGCTCTCGGCTACGCCGGTCACGGACACTACCTGAAGAAGCGCTCCCTGGGACACCTTGCGTACGCCGCACCCGTCGTCGCCCACGTGGCGCCCTCCGCCGTGTCGCACCAGTCCCGCGTGGACGTCGTCTCTAGCCCCGCGGTTGTGTCTCACGCCGTCGCTCCCGTCGTGTCTCACGCCTACGCCGCCCCGGTGCTCGCCGTGGCTCCCTCCGCCGTTTCCCACCAGTCCCGCGTCGATGTGCGCACCAGCCCCGCTGTTGTCTCACACGCCGTCTCTCCCCTTGTCCACGCCGCTCCCGTCTACGCTGCCTCCGCCTACGCCGCCCCCGCATACGCCGCTCATGGATACGCTGCCCCCGCTTACGGCGCCCATGGGTACGCCGCGTACGGTGCTCATGCTGGACTCATCCACTCCGCCCCCCTTGCCCATGGCCACGCCTGGTGAACAGCGAAACTGACGAACACATAAGACTATAAACCTAAGATGATGTAAAAATATAAAAAATGTATTTATGAAGTAAATAATACAAAAAAATAGATCCACGAATTTCATTTACAACTTCATACCTTTAAGACTTTGGATAAACTGATTTTATTGATAGTGAAGGTAAACCCACCAAAACATATAATCCGAAAGGTTTTGCGTATTTTATATTGTAGAACCTTTGGAGCAATTTTGGTAAAATAAAAACAATTTATATCGTGGTCACGGTCCTGGCTCTGCCTAAGGAGCTAAGAGAGGAAAAACAATACAAGGACCTTATAGTTTTTTGTGTAATTAAGCATGTGAATTTTAGACCAGTTTTTCTAATGGTTGTAGTTTCATTGCCTTGCAATATTTTATCAAAAATGCATTCTATGTACAGTATATTTCACTTCTACAGTAGGAAGATTTTAATAGTAATTAAAATCAAGAGTGTTACAGTCAGGCGACACAGGGTCCTCAGGGTTGTTACTGATTTTAATCAAAGTTCCAATCAGGCGAAACGTTTTTAAGTATAAAGCCAAAAATTAATTGTTGTAAGAAGTCCTTACAACAAAATATCTCTATTTGGACACGGTTACGGTTAATAAAGCAATTACATTAAAATAAGTGAAGGCCTTATTTAAATCGCAATTTAAAAGCATGTAAAAGCATTTCTAAATGGATATATTCGATTGAATCCAGTAGTTACCAAAATAGATCTGCATTTAGTGTCGAACTATTGTCAGAAGCTAATACGCTCCTCAATTAATTTCGCGAATTGTGAGAAATACTGTGAAGTTGTACCCCAAAACACTTTAAAAGTGTAGTTGAAGTGCCACGGAAACTGTGGTATCGTTATCTAGCGTTTCACTATCCTAAAAACGATTTCAAAGAACTCGTAAATAAATAGAAAATTCAATCTGTGAAAAGAAAAGAACTCTACCCCCATTATGATTTTGTAGTTTTTCTGCCACTTGTCAATTAATTTTTTTGATATGTCATATATGTCACTGATAAAGCGGCCATCTTCAAACCAGTGTTTGCTCATAAAAACATTAATTGCCCCGGAAACTACGGATCACGTTACCGAAAACCGCACAGGAGTAGGTGACCAGGCTCCTGTGCTGATTAATACTACTGGCAACAACAGTAATAACAAAAAACTTGTGCAACAAGCTTTCATCCAAGCTTGTTTATATCGCGACCAAGGTCCTCGTCAGTAGGAGGTACCTCAGCTCAGACAGCACCGCCTAGGAAACACCAAGTTAGGTCATCAACATGGTGAACCTAATGTACCCTGCCCACAAACATGGCAAAGGGTGCCAATAAACGGCAACCCTAAAACGCAAGATAACATCCAGTCCATCCCCGGATGCTGTCCAAACATCCAACAGATTAAGCAAATTACCAATCGATTTAATTGAAAATGTACCAGATCAAGGTGTGAAGAAACCCAGCAAGCCACCACCTATCATCCTTTACGGAATAGAAGACCTGAATAAACTAACGGAACTGTTTGAATCAATTGCTGAAAGAGACCAATTCACAAGTAAATGTGTAAACAGAAATCAACTTCGAGTAAGTAGCGCAGATGTTGTGGTCTACAAAAAGCTGATTTCCCTTGTTAGAGAAAACGGACTCATAGGGCATACTTTCAATACAATGGACATGAGACCCTTCTGAGTGGTAATAGGAAACCTCTATCCGTCCACACCCACGTAGTATAATAAAGGAAGAAATAGAGGCAACAGGGAACACGGTTGTTGGGGAAATAATCAACGCCAAATTCGGCCCTGAGAAAAAACCTACCTCAACATTCTTTGTTAACCTAGCTGCAGGGCCAAACAACAATGCGGTAAAAGACCTCAGGTATATCTATCACCACTCGATTGCCATTGAGGATCCAAAAAAGATTAAATCGATCGTACAATGCCAACGATGCCAACAGTACGGACATTCCAAGAACGATTGCATGCGCCCGTACCATTGTGTAAAATGCGGATTATCTCATAAAACCTCGGAATGCCAAAATCGTGATCGTCTTACCCCCGCATTGTGGGCTATTTGCAATGGAGCTAATCCACCAAATTACAAAGGATGTGAAGTTTATAAAGAAATACTGGCTCGAAGAACCAAAATACCGTCACACAAAGTATACATGACCCGGAAAGTTCTAAACAGCGGTGGTGGAACTTTTACTAATATGCACTACCAAGGAGAGAACCCAAAGCATAAAAACTACCTTTGCTGAAGTTCTGCAGCAGAACAAAGAACATACAGTTGAGTTTTTTTTTTTTAGTTCCGGGGTGGAAAATCCTCATGGATGTCCTCCACCCTGGGGCGGGCAGAGGGGTCTGTCAGACTCTCACTGACTGAAAACCACCCCGGTGTTCCATCTCACACCTACGTCGGGGTCGCGGGAACATACGATTCTTCCGCAACCCCGACTGGTGCCGGCCCACCTCGGCCTCCTCGTGTTGGGGGGGAGTAGTGAGGTGTTTGACTCCCCCCGCAACGTTTAAGAGGGGCGCGCGTGGTATACTACGCGCCACCATTTCGGGTCCTGATGTATGGGGGCGGTGGACGTCCCCCGCCATCATACGGTTGCGACCCCGTTAAGGCCGCAGAAGGTAGGGAGAGCGGCGCACCGCAATACCGGCAATCCTCTCCCGCTGCGGCCCCACCACAGTTGCGATGTCGCCCAACAACACCGCAACCTTGGCCGCTACGTCGTCGGCTTGACAGCAAAAGCCCTGACGAGCGGCTCCTCCTCGGGTTCCTCTTAGCTTCACCGTGGGGCCCAATCTACTATTACTGAGCCCCCCCCCCGCCTCGTCAATGCGGGAACCCATTGGGGGGGAAAGACAGGACCCAACCTAACCTTAGAACAGCTACTCCTTAAACAAACCGAAAAGTTGGAGTGCATCATCCAACAAATGAGTACTCTTATAAGTCTCATAACCAAGCTCGTCGATCAACTAACAAAATGAATGCACTAAGAATAGCTACCTGGAACCTTAACGGACTAGCCCCCAACAAACAAGAGGTTGAGGTCCTAATCTCTGAATACAAGATTGATATTCTTCTCTTAGCCTAACCCCCAGGTACCTGCAACACAAACGTCAAATTCAAAGAATATCAATGCTATATGACAAACCACCCAGATGGCACTGGGCATGGTGGAACAGCGGTCATCGTCCACAAGAATGTGAATCATCATTTGATGCCATAACACAGAACTGAACACTTTGCTGTGGAGGATAACACGGGCTACATTAACGTGTCGGCGTTATAGTGCCCCCCTTTTTTTTTACTGCCCCCCTAAATATAAAATTGACGAAAATATGTTTACACGATACTTCCACCAGCTCGGAAATCGTTTCATTGCGGGTGGTGACTGGAACGCTACACATATTAGCTGAGGCTCTAGACTCACAACAACGCGAGGAAGACAACTTAAAACGAGCATTAAAAAAAGCCACTTATTGGTATCCTCCACCTGTGAACCCACGTACTGGCCAACAGACTATAACAAAATCCCAGACCTCCTTGACTTTTTATACTGAAAGGATTACCGAGGCACTACCTCAGGCCTGAATCCTGCTTCGACAGCTCCTCAGACCACACCCCAGTTATATTAACAATAAGCACTATGTTGACAGAATCGGAAACCGTAAAAATGCTTACGTCCAAACACACGGACTGGGAATCCCTCAGAGAGTAAATTGACAACAACACACAACTAAATATATGGTATATATGAAAACTCCGGATGATATAGAAGAGGCAAAAAAATACATAACAACACTTATTCAGCAAGCTTGTTGGATCAACACCCCAGAGAACCAAATAAAAGATCGGCGTAGTAATTATCCAGTAGACGTTAAAAACGCTCTACTCGATAAACGCCGACTTCGAAGAATTTAGCATCAAAGAGGCTACCAGTGGATAAAACTGTTTTTAATAAAGCTTCTGAAAACCTTAAAGAAATCTTACACAATTGGAACAATAAGACATTGGAAGATCAATTGGAGTCTTTAACAGTCACTGCATCGACGAATTATTCATTGTGGAAGTTCACTAAAAACTATAACAGGCCTCATAACGCTAGGCCTCCTCTTAAAACCGCATCAGGTTGGGCGCGAACATCCCAGGAAAAGGTAGACGCATTTTCGAGGCACCTCGAAAAGTCTTTATACCAAATCCAGCCATAGACTTGGAAAATGATGAATTATTTGATAGCGTCCTACAACAAGATTTCCAAATGTCGCCACCCCCGCGCCCTATTACATTACGCGAAGTCTGGCGGCTTATCTCAAAACTTCAAGACAAGAAAGCTCCTGGGTATGATCTCCTCGCCAAAGAAGTACTGAAACAGCTACCCAGAAAAGCCATTGTGTTTCTTACATCACTTTTTAATGCCAAACTCAAACTCAAACTCAAAGCATTTATTTCAAATAAACCAATTACAGGCACTTTTGAATTGTCAAGGTCGGTCGGTCAGAAAAATGAAGCTAGTTGCCCATTCCAAAGCGTAGTAGGTACCTATGGAGAAGAACGGGCAAGAAACTCCACGGACACTCTTTTAAATCAAATTATGTTTACAATAGATTTGTTACATCATTCATGTTGAAATTATGCATGTGAGAACGATGCAGAACGTTAAAAGCGTCCGTTATTTATATGAAAACAATTCGAAAATAAAATTTAATTAAAATACGCCGTGGCAGCTAAGAGATGACCAGTCTCAACTGACGGCGCCCGTTCACGAACATGACGCATGGATTAGCACCATTCAACTCAACCATTTTGAAGGGAGCTAAATGATCCAACACACGCGCCACCATCAGCGAAACATTAAAGTGAGCATGACATACTCTCAGCCGCCAGGACACATTCAAGTCAATGAAAGACGTACCCTGTAAATGGTAGCTTTAAAGCATGTACATAGTACTCACATATGGCATATAGCAATTATACAGTACTAAAAAAGTTGAGTTTATACAATGCAAAGATTCTTGTTTTTAATCTTCAGCAGCTCCAACAGTATTTTTAAATGCTAATCAATTAGTTGATGCGTCCTTGAGGAGCAGGACCAGCGATTAGCCAAGCATTTTTATCAGCAATGTAATCCCCTAACTTATAATATGCTCGGCTGCATAGTGTGCGTTTTATACAAGATTTAAATTTGGTTTCATTCAGTTGATGTATGTGGGGAGGTATTTTATTGTAACATCTTAAACAGTACCCCATGAAAGATGAGTCTACTTTAGCCAGCCTGAAACCTGGTTGAACTAATTGGTCCCTATTTCTAGTGATATAATTGTGTCTTTCACCTCTTTTACTAAAAAGATGTAGATTTTTCCTTACGTACATGATGTTTTCATAGATATATTGACAAGGTACCGTCATGATGTTAATATCTTTGAACAATTCCCTTAGAGAGTCGCGCCTGCGGAGGCCATATATGGCTCTGATGGCTCTTTTCTGCAGAATGAAAATGGACTCGATGTCTGCAGCCCGTCCCCATAGTAAAATACCGTACGACATAATACTATGAAAGTAACTAAAATAGACTAGTCTCGCGGTATCTACATCAGTAAATTGACGGATTTTTCTCACAGCATATGCTGCTGAACTTAGCCGTCCTGCAAGGGATGTTAAATGAGGACCCCATTGAAGCTTTAAATCGAGCGTGATCCCCAGGAAAACAGTTTTATCGACGAATTCTAGTTTCTCTTGATTCAATACTATCTCCCAATTAGTACTTTTGACATTTGGTAAAGAAAATCTTATGCACTTAGTTTTTTTCCCATTTAATACCAAATTATTAGCAGTGAACCAATTTTGGATCTGCAGTAAGGCGTTATTCACGTCGTCAAGATTTAATGCACGCCTATTAATTTTAAAAATTAACGAAGTATCGTCAGCAAATAACACCATATGTGGTTGGGTTTTAAACAAATGAGGTAGATCATTAATATAAACTAAAAAGAGGAAAGGACCCAATATCGAGCCTTGTGGTACACCCATTTTTACTTTTAGACCGAGTGAATTGACACCGTTTATTTGGACTTGCTGTTGTCTATCATTCAAATAAGATTTTACTAAACTGAGCGCAAGTTTTCCAAGTCCGTAATGTTCAAGTTTTAAGAGCACGGTTTCGTGGTCGACGCAATCAAATGCCTTGGAGAGGTCACAAAAGATTCCTATGGCGTCTTGAGCCTCTTCCCACGCTGTAAATATGTGTTTTAATAAGGTGACACCGGCGTCAGTCGTACAACGTCCCATTTTGAGAATCCAGTACTTTCCGCTGGCGTGGAAGGTATCCCAAATCATAATGATACACCAGATTGGTTACCCTCTAACGAAGTAACTTCATACAGACCCATAAGCCTTCTGCCAATCCTCTCCAAAGTCTTCGAGAAACTACTGATGTGTTGAATATTACCGATCCTATTTAATGAGAAAATTATTCCCGACCACCAATTCAGCTTCAGACAGGCACATTTTACTAATGAACAAGTCCATCGGTTCTACGATAAGATAAGGAAAAGCCTAGAAGAAAAGTTATACTGCTCCTCAGTGTTCCTGGACATACAACAATAAAGGTCTGTTATACAAGCTGAAAATAAAACTTCCTCACCAGTACTACTCAATAATGAAATCCTATTTGTCGGAAAGAGTATTTCAAGTTAAAGATGCAGATGTGACGTCGCAATTCCATAATGTAACTGCTGGAGTACCGCAAGGGTCGGTACTAGGACCGGTGTTGTACACATTATACACTGCAGATATCCCGCAGGCAGATGAGGTTACTACAGCAACATTTGCTAATGACACCGCTATGCTGGCAAGCCACACAGATCCTGCTATGGCCTCACACATGCTGCAAGGGAGTCTGGACAAAATAACCACATGGCTACAAAGGTGGCGGATAAAAACAAGCGCAAGCAAATCGGTCCACGTCACATTTACGCTGCGAAAGGGTGACTGCCCACCTGTACACCTCGAGAATGTCACACTATCTCACCATGAAAGCGTAAGATACCTAGGGTAACATCTCCACCGACGTCTAACGTGGAAGAAACATCTTAAGACCAAGAGACACGAACTTAATATCCGTTACAAGAACCTACACTGGATCATGGGACGAAACAGTAAACTGAGTTCCAACAACAAATTTTAAATTTATAAAGTAATCTTGAAGCCAGTGTGGCTTTATGGAATCCAAATTTGGAGCAGCGCCTGTAACTCTAGCATTAGCATCATTCAGAGAATGCAGAAACGCTATTTTGAGGTCAATCAGTGGCGTTCCTTGGCTTGTCACGAACGCTGAAATACACAAGGGGTTATCAACGAATACCGTCTGGGACGAAATCAAGTACATAACAAAAAGGTATCAGGAAAAACTGGAAATGCACCCCAACGATCTGGCTGCCGCACTGAAAAAAAGACTTAAAAGGAAAGGAGTCCGCCCATACCTGTGTGGACCTAAGTACGAATACGGAGTAGATGGCTCGCTGGAGTCACACTCTTCCCGCCAATGTTTACAACCCATCCGCTAAAAGTACAAAACTGATCACGGATTGTCACAGAGGAAAAAAAGCATTAGAGCAATGCCTTCTAACAATTAGCTTATATGGTCTAGTAATAATGGTTTGCAGAAAGCTATTAGCATATCTACTCAATGAGATATATTTGCCAATTGTTAACCTTGTAGGACAGGCAATTAAAGTTTTGCAATGTCCTTGCGTCCGTCGCGCGGCGCTTCAACCACATGAGATTGCTACCGAGTATAACACTATTATTACATCATTTTTCACTATTATTATCAAGGTATTGGTAGGTTTGTGAGGTGAAAGTAAAGAGAGGATAATTCAGAAAGCCACTGTTGCTTTTAAGCATTTTATCGGTCGTCATGAAATCTGTCATTTTCATCAGTATTTTTTGACATTTAGGTATCCTAAAACGATCCGTATTCGCTCCGATTGCCAAGGACCAATCGGAGCGCCGAACGCGGTCGATGCGTTTAGTCGAGATGGACTCCGTTATTGTGTGAGCCTTCACTGCTTTCTCAGGAATACAAGGCTATTGTGGCTAAAGCCACACAACGAACTCAAGCATATTATTATATCATGGAATGTTAGTTAACACTAGATAGTACAATTCACAAATGCTGCCAGTCTTCTGGGCACTTTTCCAGATGACAGCGATGCGGACGAGTACTTCGACGCCTGAGTATTTTTTATATTTATTTGTATAGGTAGTTAGTTAGTTATTTAGTAATTTAATTTAGTTATAAATATGTTGTTATAAACAAAATAAATTTATACAATTCACAAAAAAAACAAATGAGGATCGCAGCACTTTCATTTTCAGGTTAAATAATCATAATCATTGGTTAATAATTGATGAATTATTTGTTTATATCTGTTGGATATTTCTTAGTTCGTATCTCGCATCCTATTACTACTAGTATTCGCATACTATGAACAAAAGAGTGTAGGTGTATGTTCCTCAAATAATTATTACTATAATTGCCTAATTCCCTAAATACGAGTATCTGCATTTTGGATTTCTGTTGCCTATACCTAATGAGAAAAACTGGAGTCGGGCTTGAGAATACCTACAGACATTCCTTTTCTTTGGCCTAGTCACAGGCTTTTCTAAAGTTTTATGATCAGTCAAAATTGCACCCGATTCACTTTAGCTATTTGCAGAAGGGGCAGGCAATTAGTAAACAGTCTACATTAATGACATAGTCCACGTGGAACAAATTAGGCAAACAGCAGCGTCATAGACTTATAATGTAATAACCACGACGCCGAGTATGGGCGAATGACGATTAACATATGACGTTGAACGAAATTTACATGTACTCAGTCACTATGGTTGCCAGATCCTAACGAAACGATTCGTAAGCTATATCCAGTGACTTTTTAATTTTGCGCAGTATACATTTATTAATATTTTTGTAAACTATTTATCATCATTTTGTCTTTTATTATTTATGCGATCCCTACGACTTACGAGTTGTAGGTCCATAGGTTCGAACCCAAACAGGCGCTTTACTTTGTGTAAATTATTTCATCACAACTGCTCTCAAAACGGTGAAGGAAAATATCGTGAGGAAACCGGCATGTCCTAGAACCAAAAATTCGAAGACATGTGTCATATACCAACCCGCACTGGGCCCAGTCGGTGGATTACATCTCTCTCCCTCTCACCGAGAGGAGACCTGTGTCCCAGCAGTGGGAACATTGTAGGCTGATTATGCTGCTATAAAATACAGACATACAGTTTATTGTAGGAAATGAAAATCAGGAAATATAAACTATTCTTTTATTATTTGTCTATTCATTTTAATAAATAAGTATTAAAACGAAAACTACAGTAATTTTCGTCGAATCTCAAGTTTGCTTCACCAGAGTGAGGCGCTTATGTGGTGGGGGGCGCTCCAGACGGCGGAGTGAGCGATGGGGGCGAAGTGGGACACAGCAGGCGCAGCGTACACGGTAGCAGGAGCGGCGTACACGGTGGGAGCGGCGTGAGCGTAGGAAGCCACTACCGCGGGCTTGGAGATCACATCAACACGAGACTGGTGGGACACTGCGGAAGGAATGGCGTGTACGACGGGAACTGCGTAGTGAGCCAGAGATCGCTTCTTCAAGAGATGCGCATGAGAAAGAGCGAGCCCAGCGTGAGCACCGTACGCGGAGTATCCGTGGCCGCCGTAAACGGGGGCAGCGTATCCATGAGCGCCGTATGCGGGGGCGGCGTAGGCGGAGGCGGCATAGACGGGAGCGGCGTGGACAGGGAGAGAGACGGCGTGTGAGACGACAGCGGGGCTGGTGCGCACATCGACGCGGGACTGGTGGGAAACGGCGGAGGGGGCCACGGCGAGCACAGGGGCGGCGTAGGCGTGAGACACGACGGGAGCGACGGCGTGAGACACAACCGCGGGGCTAGAGACGACGTCCACGCGGGACTGGTGCGACACGGCAGAGGGCGCCACGTGGGCGACGACGGGTGCGGCGTACGCTAGGTGTCCCAGGGAGCGCTTCTTCAGGTAGTGTCCGTGACCGGCGTAGCCGAGAGCGGAGTGGGCCAACAGGGGAGAGGCGTAGGCGGAGTGCACCACCACAGGGGCGGCGACGGAGTGGCTCACGATGGCGGGGCTGCTGTGCACGTCCACTCGGGACTGGTGGGACACGGCGGAGGGCGCGGCCAGCAGGGCGGAGGCCACCACGGAGTGGGCGTAGGGCACGACAGCGGCGTGAGCGAGGGGAGCGTAGTGTCCTTCCAGGGCCTTAGCCTGCAGATGCAGGGCCCGCGCGTTGATCACCTCGGCGGTGTCAAGCGGGCGGCCGTGCGGGTCCAGCACGAGCGCCGAGTGGTGCGGCGGCTGCGCCAGCGGCACCAGCGAGCCGCAAGCCACGGCCATCACAGCGAATAACACCACCAGCGTATTCATTTTAACGTGGTCTGTGTTGTAAGATTCGACGATACACAAGATCACTTCAAACCGTGTAACGGCTGACTGATACTTTTCTCTCGCTATTGGACTCTTTTATAGTCCGAGCGGTCAAACTGTAAGCTGGGTACATACACAGTTCATAATTTCTCAGATCATAAACTATATTAGGTAGTGAATAGCAATGTCAAGTGTCATAATGAAAGTAATCAGCCTTGCACTAAGGCAGCTTTTGCGTTGTACTTAATCACGCTTCCGACTCGGCCGCCGTGTTCACGTGTGATCATGGCTTAAAGGTAAAATAAATCATGCGTAATGCGGATATACACAGAAAACCATATCAATAACTAAATTAATATTATTCAAGTTATAGAACAGTATTTCGCCAAAGCTACTGGTGTAACGGCAGCGTTACATAATAAGTTAATAAGTTTGTTGTTAAGTTGTATTGTCTTTCACTTAGCGCAGTAACTGCCTCCACGTTTAAGGATTAGGTAATCCTAAGACGTGGATCTATGTCACGCCCTACAACACTAACCTTCTTGTAAATAACCATAATATTTAGTTTTATTTTCTGGGAATAAGTGATAGATATTTATGAAAAAAATATTGCGTGCCCATATAGATACACGTGTAGATAAATCTACTTAAAAATTATATTTGAAAGCTTTCATAGATTCAGTTTGATTAGATTTGGATGAGTTGTTGTAGCGATCTTCTTTCGGATATTATAAAAATAAACCGAAAAAATAAAAATGAAGAATAGGTTCTCTTTTTCGATTTATTAAAGTAGGTGTTCTTTAGAGTATTTTTCGTATTTATTTTCTTATACTAAAAGGTATATAGGTGGTAACGCAAAATGAAAAAAACAGGTCATTTGTATAAAATAAGTGTGAGTGTATGATCACATATTCTCACGCAAGCCTTGTTTCAAGTTTATTTAAGATCACGAGCGGAATACAATTTGTTTGGGTTTTCGGCAAGCCTGGAATTAATTAATGGGAGGATTGCACATACCTACATTACAATTATCATCACGCTCTTGTTTTTGTACTGATCTGACAGGTTGATGAACATACGTATAAAGTTAAGAAAATATAAAAATTACTGCTTGATAAACGGACATACTTTTTTGAACGCTGTGGTTCGAATTCCTTCCGACTCAAAATATAAAATTAAAAGACGTATAGATGCCCGGTTCTTAATAATAAAGCACGAATAATAAAAGTCGGGAGGGATGTCATGGGACACCACATTGGAAAGAAGTTCCTTTCGCTGTAAACTGTATACTACGCTTTTAAAGAGATGGCTGTAATAAAAATCAAAAAAGGTTCATGGAGGGGCATAAAACCTGTTTCTTTCTCATGGCGTGACGATTTCAAAAATGTTCTAAAACTTTGCCTCAACCGCCAGCTCCGTTAAAGAACTCCGTTCCAAAAAGGTCATAAAATGAACAGCATTCATCATCATCCCATCGAGGAATCGAACTATTTTCACTCCTGACCGTGCTCATGACTCGAAATGGATTTCCCTAACGTAAAAGAAATGGAATTTTTATTACCCAGTAATAAAAAAAAAACAATACAAAAATGACTTCTAAAAGGGCAAAGAAAGAATGCAGCAACAGGAAAGTAATTAATTCCTGTCTTTCACACTTCCTTCACCTGTCCAATGACCTTCGGAAAAACCAACACTATTCGTTAGTGCGTCCAACGTGTTCAGAAGATAACATATTATATTGTGTCAATACATCGTAAGTAGGTTAGCTGAGGAGCTAGCCATTGCCATTTAAATAAAGAGGCATGAGGCATTTGTTTATGTTGTTTATTTGATCAAAATCTCAAATAAACAACATAAACAAATGCCTCATGAAAGAATTATAATAATTATTTAAGTAAACCCACGTCCTTAAAGGCTGTTGCGACAAACTTGATCCGGAAGGCGGAGAACTGGGTGTTGTGGCGAAACTTGAGGTAGGCCTATATCCAGTAGTCCGGCCAGATAGGCTGTGTTAATTAATCAACACAGCATAGCTGGCCTGATTTAAAAAAAAAAAAAACAAAAGAGTATCATAGTTATTTTTCGAAGCATCGATTGTTGTGATAAAACATTTATTTATAAATACCATTTCTTCATTCATAACAACTTCTAAACATACACAAAATGAGTCATACAGAAGTTGAAGTAGTAGGTAGTTAGTTGTTGTTTATCAATATCATACACTTTTGACAAGCACTCAAACACAACTCTCGCTAAAATTAGCTTAACTACAGTAGTACCTAATGCAAAATGTCAGTAGACGATACTCATACAATATTTATGTAGGTATACGTATTATATTGAAAAAGCTTTGTCATACTTGGTTATGTTCGGTAGAAGGTGGACACTATTTGTGACATTTTCATTGGAAATGCCACGGGGTCGTCGCGGCTTTGAAAGCTTTTAGATACAACGATATTGTAAATGAATACAATGTGTTAGGCTTCGGTCTGTTCATTTAAAGTAATTGTATGTTGACATTGGTTTGTGTTGCTTTGTAGACAGTGCATTCCCCAGAGTAACTTTGACATTTAAACACCAACGAGTACTTATCTCAAAACGGTGAAGAAAAACATCGTGAGGAAACGGGCATGTCTTAGAAAAAAAAAATAGAAGACATGTGACATATTCCAACCCGCACTGGGCCCGCGTGGTGGATTACGGCCCACTCCCTCTCACAGAGAGGAGGACCGTTTCCCAGTAGTGGGAACATAATAAGCTGATTATGAGTGCTTATGTATAGGTAGCCTATCTAAATGACCTTGGGGCATGTCTTGCCGGAAAACTCTCTCGATTCGTCTCTCTCGGGAAAACACAAACTAGGCAGGTATATGAGAATACTTCGTGCCATGGTAAATATTTGTCAGTCAGTGATTGTCCAGGGTCTGACGGTTGTTCCACGTGGAGGCTATTTTAAAGTTGTAAATGAAAGGAGTTTATTTAAAAAAAGCCTTAGTAAAGTGGGGCATGTAAAAGGGCGTGTCGTGCATGTGAGTGTCCGCCTACGAACATAGCTCAGGAACTGTTTATAACAGTAGTAGTATTAGTAACATAAGGTACACTGTAATAAACATGCGTAATGGCCTCGTCTAACCATTTCCTGAAGATATCATAAGCATATCCTCTTACGTCTAATCCCCACGTCAAATCAGCTTCTTTAAATAAACTTTTCTGTTTGCCAGTGCCGCAGTTCCCTTCTTTCGAAAAAAGTCCTGTTGTTAAAGGTGAGGTAAAAAAAAACTATTTCTGCTATTTCCTCCACTGCAGTAGGTAATGCTAGTTTTTGCTCAAGAATGATTTCTCCTATGCTCCTCACATTACCTCCCATCTTGACCCACATTTTTAATTTCTCTTTGCTTTCTTGTACTTACGAGTACCCTGAAGCATGGAAACAAGCCCATATCATCCCCTTTCCGATTTTCGATTTTTCTTTCCATACCTCTCCTAAGTTCTTGAGCACATTGTTAATCAGCCTCTTTCTGCCTTTCTATCTTCGAATGACCTTATTAGTCCTTTTCATTCAGTTTTTAACCTGGTTATAGCACGGTAACGACTCTTTGAATGTTCCTGATGACATCCGCTGGGCATTGGACCACAAATCTTTCGCCTTAATTGTACTTCTGGACTTTAGCAGTGCCTTTAACTCTGTCGATTTCGATATCCTTCTAAGGATCTCTTCTCTTCTTCTACTATTGGTTGGTTCGACTCCTATCTTAAAAGCCGCATGCAGCGGGTCTCAAAGAGTCTTCTTCTGACTGGTGCTCTCTTACTGCGGTTGTGACTCTCTTCTTATCTTTTGTTTGACATTAATTTTGTCACCAGAGTCATTTCTTCCGACTTCCATCTTTATGCCGAAGATCTGCAGCTTTACAATCATTTCTTGACGCAAGATGCGGATGCGACCGTGTCTGCTATGAACAGAGACCTTGATTAGATCAGCGAATGGTCGCAGTCTTTTGGCCTGCAGATCAACCCTAAGAAATCTCAGGCCATAATTATCGGCGGCACGTATATACGGAATAGACTCGATGTTGCGTCGCTGTCTCCACTCTTTCTGAATAGAGTTCAGATAGAATATGCAAAAACGGTTAAAAATCTGGGGGTGATTATGAACTTTTCGTGGACTGCTTATGTTGCTCAAGTCAGTCGCAAAGTGCATTACACGTTCCATTCGTTGCAATGCCCCAGAGCTTCTTGCCCCTGACCACCAAATTCTCCCTTGCTCAAACTCTCATACAGCCATAGACTGTTGACGCTGATGCCTGTTATTTCGATGCCACCGAAGAGCTTTTAAATAAACTTGAGCTTTTGCAAAAATATCTGTATTCTTAAAAAGTATGATCACGTTTCTAACTTTCGAAAGATACTCAAGTGGCTCCCTATTCGACTTCGCAGGAACTCTCGGATATTGTGTCTGCTATTAAACATACTTCACAACCCTAAAACGGCATCCTATCTGTGGGAATGCTTCTCCTACGCCCGTCCTTTTGATGCGCCTTGCAGATTACAACTTAGAAATCTCCTCAAATCCCTTCTCCAATCAGCCCACTTCTACTCCTACTCTTTCACTGTGCACGCGGATCAGTTGTGGAATTCACTTCCGCCTGACATTCAGAGGAACTGCTAAACTGTTGCAGTATTTAAAATAAGTGAAAAAAAAGAACACTTTCTTTCCGCTGTGTCATAATTTTGCATCTTTGTGGTATTTATTTTAGAAGTACTTAAATGTTCTCATATTATATGTTTATATTTAAAAAAGAGGATTGTTTTTATTTTTATGTGTTTTCTTTTCTACTCTAACACACGTTGCCCACATCTCTTTTCAATACTCTCTTGTCGCAGGTATGCCTGGAAAAGTTCTAAAGAATAGAAATAATCATCACTTTCATAAGTATGTTTCTGTTCCTTTCTTCTTGTCTGTTTATATGTGTGTACATACTCGTATATGGTTAAATAGATAAAATAATAATGTATATAATAAATATACAAATGACACAAATGGATAACCCTCTTAGAACGAAGAGTACATTCCAAGGTTCATCAAACTTGATGAAAAAGTTGAGAAAATAGTCGGTCGGGAACGAACACGAAGTTCGAAGTTCCTTACTGATAATTGTAAGATTGTAATAATCAATTGTTCCACCATCCGTTATTACAGCTTGTGCTGTAGGTATTCAACAGAAACACTTCCAAGCTAATGTCAACCACAAAAATAACAGTTGGTCATGAATTATGAAATGCAAACAAAGACTTTTCAAAAATCAACATCAAAAGTCATTTATGATGAGAGATTTAAAGATGAGATTCAAACTAGGCTGAGAAGCAGCACTTTTCGAACATCATCTACATAAGATAGTCCCCCAAAACGCGCACCCTGCACCACTTCCTAGCGCCTTAGCTGGGAAAAAGAAGTGGCGCAACCAACTATTATAATTTTTTGAATAAGCAATACAGGAACCACATTGCTTACACGTGTTGCGTGTGTATGGGTCATGCATGTGTAATTGCGTTCAATTCGAAGCTTACGAAAAGTCCGGAAGGGTGCAATAAATAAGGCAAAATATTAAAAATAATAATCAAAACTTATAAAAATATAAAACTCGTTTAATTACAAAAATACATACACAGTTTTTTGCTATAAAGTTTATTATCTAACTTCAATTTCATCGGATCTTAAGACTCTTGTCGATTACCAGTAGGAAGCGTAGACGGAGGGGGCGAACACCGAGCGAGCTTCGAACACAGCGGGGGACACCACATGCTGCGACACCACGGCAGGAGACGACTTGATGTCAATCCGGGACTGGTGAGACACGGCAGATGGAGCGGAGTACACGGCAGCTACGGGAGCGTACACGGAGCGAGCCTCCACCACTTTCTGGGCCAACACGGGGGCAGCATAACTGGTGACGACAGCGGGAGAGTGTTGCACATCCACACGGGACTGATGGGACACCGCAGGGGCACCGGTGTACACAGCAGGAGCAACAGCAACAGTACGCGCAGCCACCACAGGCTCGGCTACCACGGCGTATTCCACTGGAGCAGCAGCCACCACCGCGGGAGAAGAGTGCACGTCCACCCGGGACTGGTGCGAGATGGCCGACGGCACGGCGTACGCGACAGCCACGTGCCCGATTGACCTCTTCTCCACTGTGGCGCTGGGGGCGGCCACAGCCACGGCGACAAGAGCGAACAACACCACCAACGATCTCATAGTGAACGAGGTCTGTGTCGGGATTCGAATGAGGACGATCACTTCTAACCGAACTCGGTCGACTGATGACCAACTTAGAATCGTCTCGCTATTTATACGTATGATAATAATCTATGTATGAGTATCCGAGTTTGTTATTTGGGCGTCTAGGAATACAAAACCGAACGTCCTTGTCGTTGTCGCCTAAATCAGCTGCTGCTTGAAAAGGTCGCACTTGTAGACACAGTTACGCCTAGTATAGGCCTGTGACGTGTCTGATGTACCTACTATATAATGAATGTTTGACATTTAATGAAGATATTGGCGACGATAGGTGGACTATATCGCAAAAAACATTGCGAACTCGTTGTGATCTAGAAAAAATTATTACTTCAAGGGCAAGCGATATCCTCTTTATATCCGCAATTCATGGCAGTTCGATGAAGTGATCGAATGGTACATAAGTAGTTCTAGTTTTTAATATTTGTTAGGTTTTATGCAAAATCAAATAACAAGCAACTCGTTTCGTATCAGATTGACATTTGTAATAACCATCTCCTGTTCACATAATTAATTTGGTTTTTTTGTGTAAAGATCACAGAGATTACATAATGAGGTTCAAACAGTTATTCTTAAGGTATTCGTTTCAGTATTATTAAAGCACCAGCTTTTGCTTGCGACTTCGTTCGCGTGGAAGTCGTAAGACCACAATATACTAAAATACATATAAGCCACTTTTTTTTTTAACTTTCCTGTATACTACTTTTGTAGTTTTAGTCCAACTAAAATATTATATGAAGAATGTCAGGACTGGTGACGCGGGAGCAAGGGACGTTAATTTGCTCGTGTGAGAAGTAGCTCTTCCAGAGGTCGACACCCACAGCCTTCAGTAGTAATATCCCATTGCATTAGAAGTTTTTCGTTTCTAATAAATTAATAAATGCCTGCGTTCCTGCATATAACAACAACACTGATACACTAATATAACTTAATGGTAATTATATAATTTATGTATACAAAATATTGTTAAATATTTTAAAAGAGTAACGGTGGAGTTTCTTGCCCATTCTTCTCCATACGAAACTATCTTTCGAAGGGGCGCCTAGAATCAATTCTATTTAAATGTAAATGTTGACGTTCAAAAGTGCCTTTTAGTGCCTATTTGAAATAAATGCTTTGACTTTGACTTTAACAAAATCTAAAAAAGGAAGGATAAAAGATATCAATTGTTGGAAATCGAAAATAGGTTTGCAAAGAACATTGGCAAGATGCCGAACAAATTTTTGTTGACATTTTTTTTTTGCGTCTACTGATGAAAAAAATGTTAAAATACAGAGTTTGTATTCCTGAACAGTTTTGTCTTCAGTTAGACTTTTATAGGAGGTCGGGAATTAAAGGAATTAAAGGTATTCAAGTTCGAAGTTCAAGAGGTTATGTTTTATCAACAACAGACCCTAATCGAAAAATAAATATAGGAATACCTACCTAACAGTTTTAATATCATTGATAGATGTATATGTAGAGTAAAATAAACTACGGACAACGTATTAAGTATAAGCCTAGCTGACCGCGACGTGCGTAGGTCTTCTGCGTCCCAAATGCGACGTAGGTACCTACGTAAATGCCCCCGGTGGGTTCCCACATTGACGAGGCGGGGGGGACTCAGTAACCGTGGCTTGATCCCCACGGTGAAGCTAAGAGGAACCCGAGCAGGGGCTGTTAGTCAGGGCTTTTGCCGAAAAGCCGACGACGTAGCAACCAAGGTTGCGGTGCCGCTTGGACTACATCGCAACTGAGGCCGCAGTGGGAGAGGAGTGCCGGTATTGCGGGTCGCCACCGTTAGATGGCGGACGCAGTGGGACCGCAGGGTAAGAGGAGTGTCGGTATGTTGTTGGCCGCTCTTCCTATCCTTTTCGGCCGAAAAATGGTAGGCGACGGGGCCATTTATCTGACTCGTCGCAAGGGGTTGGTCCCCTTGGTTGCCCAGACAGAACCGGGGTTGTCTGGTGCCCAGGGCTGTGTTGGTCCCTAGGCTGGTTACAGCGTGCCATGTGTTGTGTTCTGGTGCGCCGGTGATGGGGGGTATTCCCCAGAGGAGGGTCCGGTGACGAACAGCCGCGGCGGGTTTGCGGATGAATGATAACGCGTGCCCGTGTTCCCGCCTAAAGCGGAGAGGAGGACACCGTGGAGTTTTAGTGAGTTGGAGTCCCACATATCTGAACTATCTCTCCTTGATATTCCAGTATGCATGAGCATTTCTCAACGCAAAAAATAAAATAAATAAATAAAGTACCTACGTAAATAAATGTTCAAAGATATATTTATTTAATAATCTTAGCTAACTTTCTTAGGACAGTTATACATATATTTGATTAATTATATGGTAGGGGTAGGACATAGGTAGGTTAGATTAAAAAATACAAAATAATTTTTTTTTTACATTTATTCCTCATCATCTCTAATCACAATGTCATCAAGAAAACCTGCGGGTGCTAAAATATTTGTTTGATGTCTGGCCCATCCTAGATACCATACTACAGTCATTGTATGAGCGCAACATCCAAAAGTTCGTCGTCCAACTAAACACATAAAAACTTGAACAGCCACATAAAAGGCACACATTTGAATGCCACATTGTACTTGGTCCAGCTTCTTCACTGCCCAAAACTTCTCTTTGCAAGTTAACTGCAGCCATTGCAAGATCTCTACATGCCTCGCAGACATAGTCACGTTCCAAAATCTAGAAAAAAAAAAGTATAATAGTCTTAATAAAATATAATGTTTATTCATTGAAACTTGCAAATTGTTTTTCATGATATTTATGGTAGAAGCGCAATATGTTGTTCGTCACCTATTTAGTACAAAGCTTTAGATGTCTACATATTAAATTATTTTAAAATCATGATTTTTAACAACATTGATTGCAACTAACAGAAATCAGACAATGTTTTCAACGAGGGTAAATTATTTTGTTCTATGCTTGCTATATGCTTGGTATAAGCAATGAAGATAATCACTATCTTGTAACTTGACTAGTCGCCAGAAATACTTACAATTTGTGGATATACCCAGCTGATAATGATAAGATTAAATCAGTGGCTCCCATGTTAAGTGCCAATGCTGGGTATCGGCGCAATGTATTGACACATATATGTTGCAGTTGACACAAATGATGCGTGTAGGCCTTACACAGCTTCCAATCGTTTTAACAAATGGATTCACACACAACAAAGTCCAAGGTATCAGGTAGGATCGTAACCCAGAGTGTCAGAAAAAATGTGGCCGTAAAATAAAATAATCAGAATCCCTAGGCAAGCACTAGGCAAGTCACACAGAAAACAGTAAATCTCAGAGTCCATAAAAGCAGAAGCAGTTGATAAAGTAGAAAATCAAGGATAATCGATGGAATGAAACACAAAATACGAGATAAACGCGCAAGCAACGAACGACAAGTTGTGTTATGTTGTCTAATTACAGTACTCTTTGTTATGTTGTCAGTAGGCCGGTGGATTGACTGATAAAATGTCATGTGAATTTTTTCGGTAACGTAGTTGCCATACTGGAATTATACTGAGATTTCATTTATGTATTCAAAATGATGACCTCTATATTATTACCACAAACAATTATTTTTATTTTCACATTTATTAAATTCTGATGCAGAAATGTATTTCCTAAGTATATTATTGCAATACAAAAAGCAAAGCTTTTTATGTTACTTGCCCAAGATTTTTAATACATGGCAACATTAAACGTCCAGTCAAGCCAGAAAAAGATAAATAGCCATAAGTATTTTATGTCATCAATAAAATAGTCAATAGAATTTTCATTTATGAAGATTTTTTTGCCCGGCCTCCATAGGCCATAATCTTGATTTCATAAAACTTAGTAAATTATTTCGTCAGTATATATCACGGTGCCATATGTAGACGCTTACTAATTCCATTAGCAATTTCGTCGCCTTTGTTCTTTAAAAAGGTAAAAAAGTAAGTCGTATCTTTTAAGCTTTTTGCTTTGACGAAAGTTGACTAAAATTGCCGTTCATAGTAGGTACCTCCGTACTGTTCGTTTTTTGCGACAAATTTTATACCGTTATCAATTAATTTCTAGTGGTTGTTTAATTAACTTTCAATTATCATGAATGTGAGAGTCAGTCGCTGCACCTAAGGGGAATCCAGAGTTACAGCAAGCCAAAGTTGTAAAAAAAACGAAAAAACCTCATTTTAGAATTATCTTCAACCCAAAAAAAAATAGTCAGCTGCATGGAAGTTGGCGGTTCCTTTGAACACTTTACCTACTATCCATAGTTCCGAATTTAGCTCTGATGTGCCATCGCAACAATCCTGTTCATTTAGGTGACTGATATATATTACCCCGACTTACCTACATGCAATAGGCTCGCCCCCTATTACATGGGACTTAAACATAACTGGCGAAATGTGGGTGTACTATAGGTACACCTCTGCCCAACCCTTCGGGGAAACAAGGCGTGATGTTATGTTATGTTTTTACCTACATGCAGCAGCTTTTTTTTTTGGTAAAGATGATCCCAAAAACTGTCCCATAAGGTTTGGGCGCGGATTGAAATATATTCCCCCGACATACATGCAGTTGTTTTTTTTTTGGTAAGAGGTCATTTATGTAAGGAAAAGCTCATTTTGCTATGATTTTCAGGCGGTATAAAATTACTTCTAAAACTAATGCTACTGCCCGTATTATTATGTCATAATTGACTGCTTAGATCCTGAAGGGTATAGTGGGATTATAATCAATTAAAATGTTCAATCTGTACTATCTGCTATATTCGTTCCTTATTCAGCATACTGAAGTAATGGTATATTTCGACTGTTACCATACACTGGTATATTGTGTTCTCGCTCACCAGTCTCATTTCCTACGAAATGTATGTCAAAGTCAACATTTTTTTACTTGTAAAACATAGGTGGGTGTAAAACAGGTGTTGTAAATAATAGTACATTATGGTACTAGTGTGTAACATTGGTGATTATCAATACACACGTGTATCATACGACGTTTTTCAACACTTTTTTTTGCTTGCTCATTTCATGCAACTTCTTATTTAAATAGATAATTTTAACTCGTACGTGTTTAATAAATAAAACTTTCACTCAAATATAACTTTTGTTTTCTCTGTAAAAGGAGAAAACTTTTAATTCCCCATTTTGTACGTGGCAGAATAGGCGCAAACCCTATGCGCGGAAAATAAAAAAAAAACCTCATCCCTTTAGTCTGTGGCCGATCGCAATGCGCGCGCATAGGAAAACTGTTTAATTTTTCCCGCCATAGCGAAACATTTTTTACAACTCGTTTTCACTATTGAATTTATAGTTATTTATTAATTAAAATGTCTACAAGTACTAGTTACGAAGAAAATGATTTAAGAACAACGCCACTCCACCAATAATAAAAAAAAAACTATAACTCTCTAGTGAGTTATAGCAATGAAATAGTCACAGTTTGATTATGGGTGTCATTCTGTGCCTTATTGCGGTGACCATAGAGCCACTTTATGAGCAAGTGTGTTGAAAAATATGTTTTGCCGTTGACGGCGTACAAATATAAATAATGTAGTAAGTATCTTAATTTTCACAATCTACGTAAAACTGATTCTCAAACAAAGTAAACAATTTTGCGTAAATTATTAGAACGGAACATTTCTCTTCTCCTACATTGAACATTTTGGTATATATTTAAAACGGTGAAACATAATACAATTACAGCATTTAGCTATCTCCAACTCTTAATGCAAATATTTATCCACATAATTGGTGTTATCGTCTAAGTATTCATTAACTGAATAAGATTCGTTCTGTGCTAAGAAATTGTTTAAACATTTTTTTAAATCAACCAAATCGTGTTTGTCTTTAACAGGCTTCGGTATTTTGTCATACATTGATTTGCAATTTTTTATAACTCTCCACGTAGCTTTCGTTTTGTTATCAGCATTATTTATAAGATGACTATTTTGTGCTCTTTGGGTTAAGTTACTTTTTTGAGTCGTTTCATGTATTGCTTTAATAATTACTTATTTTCATTAGAAGGGATTATGAGAATGTTAATTTAGATTTTTGACTTTTCCAGTACTCAACCTCAGTAGTCACTTAGATCAACTAATTGATTAGCATTTGAGAATACTGTTGGACTTGCTAAAGAATAAATAAAAAACTATATTTGCATTGTACAAACTCAATCCTTTAGTAAATTGCTTATGCCATATGTGAGTACTATGTAGTACATACTACAAAGCTACCATTTACTGGGTACGTCTTTCATTGACTTGAATGTGCCCTGGCGGCTGAGAGCATGTCATGCTCACTCTAATGTTTCGCTGATGGTGGCGCGTGTGTTGGATCATTTAGCTCCCTTCAAAATAGTTGAGTTGAATGGTGCTAATTCCATGCGTCATGCTCTTGAACGGGCGCCGGAGTTCTAAAAATTATATTATCAGCAGTAGAACCGTTCTTAGATTCGCAAAAAATACTTAAAAAAGAAAAAAAACAATCTCCAGTTTTGATTGCGCTACGATATTATTATAAGTATAGATAAGTTTGTGGCTTTTTTATATTGCTCGTCTGTGTAAGACTACGCTGCTGCCTGCATAATTATGCAGTTCTGTTCTGAGCTTAAAAGTCATCCAATACGCAAAACATGATAAGTATAAGCAATAATGTACGCTGAAAATGTACGACAACAAAGGCTTCAGTGATACTTACTTAGCGATTACGTGTGATGGCCCTTAGATCCATTTAACAAAAGAAACATCTCATGTGAAAATAAATAAATCAACGATTTAATCATTTTCCAATAAGCTTTTATACGACAATGGCTTCGGTTTTTATTTTCAACAGCCAACGGTTTTATTACCGATAATTAGAGCTATCGATCGATCAATAATATCGCTCCTGACTCCAAAAGGTTGGATCTTCGACTTTGGCAACTATATAACACAGCCTTGGTATTCGTGTATCGAATGTATATTTGCAACAGCGTTTTGTACGTTATCAGACAGACTATTGTAGTTATTTTTCAACACACAAGCTCGCAAGCAAAAGTGACTCCTATTCTTATTGCACCGCTTTAAGGTTCACAAGGCACGCGTGCTTTTTACAAAAAACACAAAGGTGCATCACAAAACTCACAGAAGACTGCATAGTATGTAGTCTGACACGTGCGTTTTTTTTTTAAATCTCAGCAAAAAAAATGTGCCTTAATAAATGATGAATAAATAAACTGTGTAAATAAATATAATAAAATGTTTGTTTTAATCAACAAATTAACATCAATTTGAGTTCCCTTCAAATGTTCATGTATATTAAAATCTAATTTTATCTTTCATATTAGGCTGTTTGTCGGCACGGTGTACGAAAACAAATCCGCGAACCATTATTCACAAATTTATACTCGCTAGTGTGTTGCAAAACGTCTTCACAACTTTGCCCAATTGATCGGTACAAAAATGTACCGATCAATTGGACAAAATATTTCATGGAAGTTTATACATTCAATGTATAAAATATACGTACGTAAATTGAACTTAATTTCGTTAAAAAGACATTTATTCTCCGAAACGTATAAAAGTCGAAACTTTTAAGGGTTTCCTCGTACTAGAACGTTAATTATGCACTTATTTTTTATCAATATTTCCGGGTTTTGCCATAAAGCAGCTACTTGAATTTTTCCTTAACTCAGTGGTAGCCCAGTGGTAACGGCTGCGACTTACGAGTTGTTGGTCGTAGGTTCGAACCCAGACAGGCGCTTTACTTTGTGTAAATTATTTCATCACCACTGCTCTCAAAACGGTGAAGGAAAACATCGTGAGGAAACCGGCATGTCTTAGAACCAAAAATTCGAAGACATGTGACATCTACCAACCCGCACTGGGCCCGCGTGGTAGATTACGGCCCACTCCCTCTCACAGAGAGGAGGCCTGTGTCCCAGCTGTGGGAACATGATAGGCTGATTATGCTATGCGTATGCTAATGGCTGCATGCTATTTGTACCTACTTTAGTTACTGATATTCCTAACGAATAAGGCTACTACTATTCTCTTATTTAATGCTTGGTTTTATTGTATTGTATTAACGCAAACTTTGATCTTTTTTTTTGCAATATGTATAGTATTTTTTAATCATATATTTAAAACAAATTATGTATTTAGGCATGTGTACTCAATATACACATTATCGGTTGCTGTGGTAACTTGCAATTAACTGTGCATTACAGGATAATGCATACTTAGGAAACAAGTTTTATTATTGTAAAAGATAAGTAATTGTAATGTATCTCGTTGGCAATCCTTAAAAGCATTGGAGTTTTAATATTGTAATAGAAATTAAGAACGCAGTGGTAACTGCTGCGCGGAGCGTTCTTTTTACGTAAAGGAAGAAAGAAAGAAAATACGTTTATTTAGCACAGCTCCTGCAAACAGGCGCGACGCAACAGCGCGACACAAAGGCACCGCTCGTCGCGCGACACGCGTGTGCATGATACTTAAACGGCACACAGTGTAAAAAGTGTAAAGTGCGATGTTATAAATTAGAAGAGAAGTGTGCCACGGCTGCGCCAAAAAGCAGAGGTTGCATTGTATAGTGTCCAAAACGCAGTAGTTGTAGTAATTGCGTTTTTCTGGATAGTACACAAACATACGCAAACTCTCGCTTTCTTCCCATGAGGGTAGGCAGAAAGCACAGAACGCCACCTGCTATACTTATATACTCCTTTTGCCTCGTTTACGTTCACACATCTGGTAATTCACGTACGCCGGTTGCAAGTACTAATAAGGTCAGGTTTTCCGATTGTTATTCTCGTCTTTAAACCCATATTTTCAGCTGCGCGGACGATGCTATGTGATGAAAATCGTTGCAATTAGGTTCGGTAGTCATCAAATTGTTGATTTTCGTATTAGAACCAAAAAACAGGATAAAACTCAGACAAAATAGAGTTATACGGAAATATTTTGATTTTAAATAATTTGCTTAAATTAATTAACTAATAGGATCATAATTCATTTGCAGCCTGCTTTGAGTAAACCAAGATAAGTTTTGTTTTAAATCACGCCCTCTATCGCAGACGCGACAAACTTAAACAGTATGTAGTAACTTAACGTGACTAAAGTAAGCGTGCCGTAAACGTGTACGAGACTCATGAGATTTTAAGGTTAGATTGCTACAAACATTATAGTAGGAACCTCTAAGTTCCGTTAGTTTTATGTTTTCACGACAGATGTCGCTGTACTAAGTTTAAAGCACATGTTGATTTTATTTTTACAATAACCAATATTTATGTAGGTAGTTTTGTATTGATATTTTTAAGAACTATTTTTTTGTTCAGCACTAAAATGTGGGAATAACGTCACAAAAAGAGTAATCTCTAAGAATTTAGTTCTCATTTTTTTAAACTATAACAAATAAGCTAATGGCACATCATTTCAATTGTTTCACATTATTTTCTGCGAGAAATTATGCAGCATACGAGTATCTAGATTGGCTTGGGAATATAAAACAAAGAATGGGTATAATATTTTAATCAGTGCATCAAATATGTACCATATTTAACGTCATTGTGTAAAACTATAATATACTTTCTCCATAGAGCCCCAGACAGAAGTGATGTTACTGTACATAAAATACCGTAAAACGGGGTGAAAAGCGATGCAGGGGTGAAACGAAACGAAACTTTAAAAGGGATTTTAACATTGAAATAATTATGTTTGTTACCAAAAAATTCTCTTATGTATTGACTGTATTATAATTAACGATTTAGTGCCCCTGTTGGCAACAAACTATATTATTTCAATGTTAAAATCCTTTTCAAGTTTCGTTTCGATTCACCCCTACATCCCTATTCACCCCGTTTTACATCACATTTTTTGTTTAAAAAATTTGAGATTAGAAAAATTTATTTGGTGTGTGTCCTACTTGCTTCAAACATAGGCAAAGTGTCACGTAAATAAATATGTACAACGGCTGTTATACACGGCGTATGTGTTAGCCAGAAACTGAAATCATGGAACATGTTTTCCTAGCATTTTCATATCATTAGCATAATCAACCTATAATGTACCCACTGCTGAGACACAGGCCTCCTATCTTCGAGAGGGAGTGGGCTGTAATCTACCACGCGGCGCGGGCCCAGTGTGGGTTGGTAGGAAGAGTGATGACTAATATTAAAAGCGTTCGAAAAAATAATGTAATTACAAAGAAATATGAGATGATCTAAAACACCTGTAAAATCGTTGTAAATATGAAGAAGCTTTAAAAGTTTCTGGAGGGGATTATTCCCGTCCTTGTCGGGCGGTACGGACAATGTATGGCACTAGCGTCACATAATCGTGACGTCACTTCTACGAGAGTGCTGTCCTTGTCTAACACTTATTTTCAAACGTTTATAACTTGGCAATTTTTTTAAGCTTTCATTTTTTTACTTTAGTTATAATATTGTTTGCATTATTTAAACAAACATTTTTTTTTGACAAAATTTAAAAAATATCGTCATATTGTTGGTTATTATTATTAGGCTTACGTTCAGCAGTGGACAGCAATTGGCTGATGATGATGATGATGGTGATGTTGGTTCTAGTTTCCATAATAATATAATTTTAGGCAAGCATCGTCGTCATCAGCCAAGCCTGTGCCCAACTATCTTGGGGTCGGCTTCAAATTTAACTGGATGCAGGTGAGACCAGTATTTTATTTTGGCATGCTATTCCTTTTTTTTCACATTGTATGTATGTATCTATCTATATTTAGAGGGTAATTTTTTGAGATGGGTATAGCTGCGGGAAAGATGTCTGTTAGTGTTATGTAATATGATGTCTGACTTTTGTAGTGCCGATCCACCCATCATAAAAAAAGTAAGTTGGAGTCTCATTTCCCTTTGAATTCTATGTGAAAAGTTTTTTGCGATTTCTGACTTTTTTAATAATCAAACCATTTTCTTACTGACTGTATTTTTTTTTTTTAATTTCTCAAAAAGTTATGTATTGGGTCGTAAGACCGTTTTTCCGTAGCTTCAACAAGTAAGGTACCTACACTTACTGCCCCGTCTCAAATATCCACCCTATAGTCATAAGTAGTAGTACACTATTTTGTTAACACTCTTGAAATTGAATATACTGGTATTTTAATTTGAATCTATCAATCAAAGCGTTGGCGCAGAATCAGGGACGTTGTGCACGCATATTATGATAAAAGGAACATCTAATTCCAAAACAACGACAGGGTTTTTTTTCTATTGTTCATTCTTCAAGCATTGTTTACATAAATCATTAATCAGAAGTATCTATTAATTTACCTCAATTAAACCTACGAAAAAAACCCGTGGGTCGACGGGTGCGTGAAGTCGAATGGAAGTCCTTGAAGGGAACCTTAGGGAAGCCCAGAGTTACGTAGCGTTCGGAAGAAATCTGGGTCATCGATTTAATTTGCACACAGAAATCCGTGAGTTGTGTTACAATTTTTTTTTGTTGTGTTCTCTGTTTTGGTTTTCATACAGACCCAAGTTTCAATTGTGGTAAGCGAAGTTGCTTAGTAAAAAAAGACGTAAGAGTTCCTCGCACCAAATGATTTTTGCATAAAATCAGATGATATTAACGTTAATATGAATTCTAATTATTTAACATAAAATTCGTTACATATGCAGAATGAGATACACGATGAACAATATATGCATTATTAAGAATGATCAAAAACCGCCTGTACACTTAGAATAAACACCGTTTGAGTTTAATTTTGAAGCCATTACTGATTTCGCCGACGATTTCACCTAGAAAGTTCAACATTTTACCTACCAGCAATGTAAAAGGTCTATGCGTTATGCTATGTTGCTTAAGACTTTGCGCAAGCTATTGCATGCAGTAAGTATTATAAAATCATGCATCTTACATAACTTAACTGCATTGTTAGACATTATCTGATAACCTATACAAGGCCGCGCAAAGTCAGCGCAACTCTTTTCCAGAAACCAAGGCTCACAAAGCAGATTGCTGAACTAATACCATCGAGCAAACACCTTATTCACCAGATATGTCTCCAGCCGACTTCTTTCTTTATTCTAAACTCAAATTACCACTTCGTGGCACCCGTTTTCATTCTTTCTACAGAAGACATAAAGGAGAATTCACGTCGAGAACTGAACACAATTCCGAAAAAAGCGTTTTAAAATGTTTCGATGATTGGATTATTCGTTTCTGAAGGAGCATACTTTGAAGGCGATTAAATAATTTTGGATTAATAACTAACATTTTGTGTATTATTGATCTTTTCCCGGTACTCCCTTGACAGACATTACTATGTACCAACATGCTACATGTTGGTACATAGTAATGTAACTAACCAAAATAAATAAAGATGCTACTGCGACTCCATCCATTCTCTGTTCGATATAAAAATGTATGTCTTGGCCTTGCGCGAAGCACGTTGCAATACCGAAGCGCAATTCGGAAAACCCGCGTCTTGCAATACGAGTTCCCAGTAATTTACCAAAACATTAAATATTTCATGAGTAACTTTGTAACTTGATTAGATACTTAAAATAATTGTTTAGAAAAACCAAGAATTTATTAGAATACCGTTTACAAGTTGTTACAGTCTGTAATTAACTAAGTTTATTTACATTTTACTACATAATCAGAGCCTATAAAGGAAGTTTCAATTTATAACAAGGAGGGTTCGGAGATAAACGTTCCAAATAAACCTGTATGTAATCCAAATAAAAACCCCAACTAACTAGAATAAACCGCAACATTATTTACAAATGAATGCGTTAAATAAAATTCAGAAATGCAATTAATTTGTAGTTCTACTCTTTACATTCTCTAGCTCAAGATAAAATCTAATCAAAAAATAAATAGTCGAAAGACAGAACCATAAGAAGACGCAACTACCGGAGCCCAAAGTCATTGATCTTAGTTACGTAAGTGTCAGCCAATTGCAGTGGAGATGCAATAAAAATGTAAACAGCTTGTACTGAGGACTAGACTCCATTTCCGTACATGTAGTGAAGTACCAACATAGTGACGTCATTGGGTTCAACGAACTTAACGCGGTAACTTAGACGTCTGTTTGCAACCTCCTCTAGTTTGATTGATTATAAAGATACAGGCAGTAAAACCTCTTTTTATTATAATGACGTACACACGTAATTTCGACGTACGACGAGAGCTCGCGACATTTCCTAGTCGTTCATTCATGTTTGACTTGATTGTATGTGGTGTGTGGCAACGACAAATGACTCACTATGTTGTAGTTTTTACTACTTACACTTACAAACAAGGGGTTCTGAAAGATAGACTTGATTTTATAATGATTTTATGTATGCATTTAATATTATTTTTAAGTGAAAGAATCCTTTCTGTTTTTATACATCACACATTACCTAACGTCACAAATATTTAATACAAAAATTGATCAAATCAACACATCTTCTGTTATGTAAAGTTACTCCAAATTGTAACGAATGTTCGATCAATTCGTTGCACTATACAGTTAGTTGTGCTTAATTGCCACTTTACTGTGTCAGTCACTTATATAATTAAAGTAACCTATCATACACGATAACGATAAATATTCGATTCACATGTAGATACAAAAGATTTATAGATACATACGATTTAGGTATACATACAGTCAGCATAACACAAATGAAAGTTAATAGGTGCGTCAAAGTAAATTTGTAATTCATGTTATAAACAAAATTTAAAACATCTCATTCGACCCAACCACCAAGTAGGACGGTCAAAATGAGGTATATGACCACTAGCTCAACGCATTGCCGACTTGCTTAATGTTGGTAACTCTGTAATGAATTTATTGCTCTTTGGAACGACGATAATTTGTGTCTACTTGAAGGCAATAACTTAGTTTGCACTATCTAAGACGATGTTTTTTAAGAATTTGGATTTGGCAAATGAATTTTTAACATGGTTATGTAACAGTTACCTATGTCGAGTTGGAGCAAGTTTTCTATTTCATCCTGGATATATAGGATCTCAATATCATTGAAGCCAACAAGATTTTAATGAAACTGATTTGAAAATTACTATATACTCTATACCACACCACAAATTTATTTAGTTAATGAAAAAATTTTGATTAGAAAGTTTGTTCACAAAAAATCGTATTCATTATTTTTGTTGTCAGTTTAATAGTTAATACAAAGCAAGAAAACTCACACACATACATACTTTAATATAATATGGCTTAGTGACACACACAATTATATTTACATAATATGTTAATCATATGCACGATGACTCACCCACCATTTCTCAACTCTTCTGATATTTATACTGTTCCTATCCTCAACTGTATAGGGCCAAGGACATGTTATGTGTGAATGGTTGCAACAATCTGCTTCCAAGAAACAATACAGTAATACAAAAGATAATTTTTCAGTAACAACTTAAGGTCATGCTGGGTTAAAAGAAGGAAAATCATTTTACTTAAACTCTTTTAAGTTTTCCTGAAAAATCAATGGCAGTCTTAATTTTTAGACATTGTAAAAGTTTGTGATTCAATATTTTTTTTAATATATTTTTGTCAAAATTACAGATGGTTCTGCTGTACTGTACATTATACTCACAAAAATATTATTACCCAAAGCACTCAAATGGAAACACAGCATCTTAAATGTATACATGATCCACTTTCGAATGCAGATGACATTTCACGATACATCAGCATCTCAACAACACTGTCGAGTACCTACAGTACTGGCATTATTTGGCAACAAACCACACGCAAGTTCATTCAATAGAGCATTGAAGTCATAGAAATGGTTCACCGAACTGTTGCGCAAGTGTTTGGTAGCGTCAGCGTGCATTGCGCCCGCTCAGGTCCGGCTCGCGCTGGAAAGCCCCTCTTGTGCAAGCCAGTGGTGCACAAATGCGCAGTGACGAAAAAATCAAATCCTGTTTCTAATTAGCAACAACTAGATACAAAAAATTTTTTTTTTAAGTAAAGGCGTTTCATATTTTAGTCGACAGTCTACCCATTCGTGATTTCATTATGGACAAAATCTTTTACATAAAATGATCCAACTTGTTTATTTTCATAATTAAAAACCCTAATTATATAGTAATAAAGATTTGTTAATCATACCCTTTTAAACGGGATACTGCACTTTACACTGTGACGAAATCAAAACAGCAAACCTTTGTAACTTAGTTATCTACAGAGTAAGATTAGTACGGCCAAGCAAATCCTACTATGAATTATAAGCGCCGAGTCTTTACATAACAAACTAAGCACAATGGGTGGCAAATCGCATTAACTTAGCGTTACTTAACGAATGCAATTTTAATGACAGTATGTCAATGTGTACGTGCGATGCGTTGAAGTCTTTTGTACTGGCGTAATTGGCGACATAATCTTTTACTTATAAATTATGTCAATGTATGCAGTAGTTCACTGGGAACTAAACCACCACTTACATAATTCATTTTATTTCAATAATAATAACATAGTTATAAAATGCCTCGTTGGTCTAGTGGTCGCAATCGCTACTGCTGAGCATGAGGTCCTGGGTTCGATTCCTAGGTCGGGCAACGTGTTATTGGGTTTTTCTATATGGAATTTCTCAGTAGCAGCCCGAAGTCTGGATTTGTGCCCGGTAGATGGCAATAGGCTCGCCCCCTATTACATGGGACTTAAACATAACTGGCGAAATGTGGGTGTACTATAGGTACACCTCTGCCCAACCCTGCGGGGAAACACGGCGTGATGTTGTGTTATGTTTAGTTATAAAAAAATACTTACTTAAAGGTTAAGTGTTCATTGGGATATTTTAATGTTTAGACGGCTGTGAATACCTGCGACACTGGTATTATTTTTATAGCTATCATCGTTTCCATTGTAATTATACCGATTTTGTGTATGTTCCAGTTACTTCCAAATCAAAAACATAGACTTTTAACTTTAGTTTTATGCTTATGTCTATGTGTTAGTGCTAATAGACAAACTGGACCTACAGCCTAATTCCGTAACACATTTTCGTAAACAAAAGTTTGTTGTAATTAGAATACAAGACGATGGATATTTTTTAACGAAACTGGCAAAGTGCCCACAAATTGTATGTGTTTTTCAGTCAATCTTGACAACTTTGGCTATGAGACTGTTTAGTTACGAGTGTGCACGCCAACATCGTGAAAATAGAGCGATAGACAGTCTTGATTTAGTCTGGGCACAATATTAGTTATTTCATTTAGCAACCTGTAAGCATATGGGGAGACCTTTGCTCAAAATTGGGGCAACTTTTGAGCAAAGGTATTCCCATATTCTTCTCTGTGTATTGAATTCTCTGGCAAATCTCCCCTGAACATCTTCAAGTAATCTCGTCAGCGTTTCTTAGGCCTCCCTCGACAACGACGACCGGTCCATCTGGCCTGATGAACTCTACAAATCAACGCAACCTCATAAGAACAGTGGGCCTAGTGTGAGTTTATTTTAAACGTCTCGATTTTACGCATCGACCGCGTTCGGCGTTCCGATTGGCCCTTGGCAATCGGAGCGCAAAAATCGAATGGTGAAGGGCCAATCAGAGCGCCGAACGCGGTCGATGTGTAAAGTCGAAATGGTTAAAAGAAACTCACACTAGGGCCTCTGTTTAACATTAACAGCCTACTTATCATGTAAACATTTTTCGGCAATATACTTACAAAACGGCGAGTAGAAGTAACTGGGTCAGCGTGCCTTATTAGAAAACTATGGTCCTGAGAAAGTCGCTTATTATCTTGATATGGAAGGGTGAGCTCCAACCATGTGGGTGGCTTAATGTCCTATTACATAACTACATAACATTAGATTGGTACGTATGCTTGCATGTGACAAGCAACAGTTGTTTATATACAATAATATTAATAAAAAACTAGCCGTTTGTGCCCGGGGTGAATTTCATCCAAAAATAGCATCCAAACTTCTAACTTTCCCGGTGGAGTTTAATTTATTTTTCTTTTTTTACAAACCTTATCCTGACAACTGCAAACACAACAAAAAAAACAATTGGCCAAATGGTGCAGCCACTTTAAAGTGATTCGCGGACAAACATTTTCAGCAATTAATTTTTATTTATATACTACATGTGGTCCATATATATATGCAGATAATCTTTCGTTGTTTATATTTATGACTAGGTACTATCATCCTATATTATACTTTACAATATTATTGTTAGTTATTTAGTTTTTCATAATAACAAAAGGAAACGGACGAGACGTAGTGATTTGTTCAATTGTATTGTTTTGATGCCATAATATTAAGGCGACATTGAAATAAATGAGTTTAATAAAAAAACATTTTTGATTGTTCTAGAAAACTGAAGTTCAACAACATAAATAAATAGTTTAGGCTTATACATTGTATATAACTTTATCTGTGGTACAGGTACTTGGCATAAACCCAAGACTGGGTGCTTCACGAAGAGATAAGGAGTGTTGGTGATGTCAGTTCAAAGTACTGGAAACATACATAATACGAACTTTAGAATTCTACACAAATTCCATATGCTTAACTAAATTTCCAAAAATGATACAAGGAACACTAACCTATATACAACTCAAATGTATTTTGTTACTCATATGAGTTACATAGATGGAAGTTAGCATCCACTGCATGTATCAAATGTATGACATCAGTAACATAATGTCAGTATTCAGCTTACGTTAACAATACAGATCCGCTAAGACGACCTCAAAAACCCATATTGCCAAACTTCTACTCGAAACATGAATGAACTAAGGGTTGATCAATGTTATGGCGGACGTCATAGCCTCTACCCAGATAGCTCTACGACAGACCTTTAGCGACAAGATGCAGCTAAGTTTGGTCAATCAGTTCTTGATATGGAGTATAGTGGTAGGAGGCTGCGTCGATGTTCTTACAAAATCGGTCTGCGTGCATCTTTGCGTTGGTCGAAGTATAAAGCGACGTCGTGGTAGAAGTGGCAGTCATTCGGACGCAGACAGTGCGCCGGTAAACTTGTGAAAATTTAATCATCTGAAGTAGTTCTAGTGACACACAAGGAGTGAAGAACTTAAAAGTAAGTTTGAAGTGCTTCTAAAGTTCGAGTTCGGCAGTTACAGCACAGGATTTGCGGTGACGGAAACTGAATTGTTTTGCGGTACAATAACATACTTGTTATAGAATTTCTCTTTCTATATCCGACGGAGAAAAGCAACTACCGCTGCGTTTCATTCACAAGCACATTCATTATGCAGAAATGGTGTAACTTATAATATTCGCGTCGTAATTATTAGTTTGATGTGCGACTACATAACAATGATTTAATACAACAATGCAATGTTTTGTTTACGATATCGTTCATTTGGTTAGTTTTACTCATTGTTATTAATCAATAATTGCAAATTTAATAATAATTATCTAACCTGTTGTGTTTATAAAATAACTAATCTGTTCTTCAGAACTCGGCTAAATTGAAACATTATGGTAGCTAAATTAGTCCAAAAATAAAGTTGATCTCATTTTAAGTAAGATTTACATACAATAAGAGTAAGTAGTTTCCCAGTAAGTAATCCTCGCGTAAACTTTCACTTTCCGGTTGGTTGTTTGTGCGCTCGCGCCGGTCTCGACCACAACATCGGGAATATGTAAAACATTGCATAACAACAAAACCATGCCGTACAGCATGGCTCATAAAACTTCCGCATACATAGCTACTTACATACACATTCACTAAGATTTTTCTCCTTTTTGGTAATAAAACTAACTGATTTAGTTGTGCCTGCGATGCAAGGGATGACGCTTGATTAGATCACTGACGTTGACATGGAATGGAACAATACAAAAATGTTAGTAAGTAATCTAAACATTATTGTTTACACATGGTACCAGTCCTGCCAAATATTTTTAGGGTTACGACGACAAAATGAAAAAAAGGAACCCTCATAGGATCACTTCGTTGTCCGTCTGTCTGTCGGTTTGTCAGTCTGTCAATACTCTTTCCTCAGGAACGCATGGAGATATCAAGTTGAAATTAATATCAAATATGCAGATCTACGGTCCTTAGGAGCTCTAAAAAAATCAAGTATATAAGTCACCACAATAAAAAAAATGGCGATTTATGGGACATAATACTCGCAAATAAATCAAAATCTATAGGGTACTGTCCTGTTGACCTAGAATCATAAATTATGGCAAGAAGCAAGGTCTCACAGAACAAGTAAAGGAAAAAGTCAGAAAATCGTTAATTTGTAGTTTGATCACTCTTTTTTTGCGATTACAAACTTATATTTACAGTTGAAGAATTGACCGTGACGTATATTGATGTATGGGACAAGTTAAGTTTGTTCTTGTGTTTCATTGTGCGTGGTCCAACAGGCACTTGGCCGGTTTTAAATTTTCTTTATTCAAATATATAAAAATATCAATACATATATTGATAATTTAATTCATTATCTCTCATCCAACGTGCGCAGAACCACGGTGCGCGCGCACGTCACTTTCAAACAATGCCAGCATCAGATCACAAGCTTTTAAAAATGTTTTATTTTTAATGTTTTCTACGTGTCATGTGCAAGTGCGCACTACTAACCGCATAATCTAAAAAAATACGGAAATATGAAAATGCGAATGTTTGCCTGATTATGCTGTAACGGATTGCATAAAACACACAAGATAGAATAGTATCGGAAGTTATGTAATTATTATCGGCGGTTACCGAATTTTGTGACGCATCGCTCGAGACGCACGCGGCTTGCCAACGAGCTGCTTGTGCCAGTTTTGTTCGACACCACGACACTGACACCAATATTTGGCTTTCTTTCACAACATAAGACAAAACCTGACCTCGAAAACGTAATAGGACACCTATGTGCTACACTAACGCATGATCCACTCTTGGAATTATAATTGATACAATTTATGATCCTATTTTCGCCGAAGCTTAACATAACAGATAAATTGAAGTTATTTATGCTAGTGTTTACAAAACACGACATTAGCCAACCATGATCTCTAGATCCGTACTTATTTAGATCTGTATACATCGTGTGAGAGTGCTTTCGCGGCCCCACGCCTTCCAATGACCGCGCAGCCACAGCTCGGCTGAGGTTATGGAGTCTTACATAAGTACAGACTGTCTGCGAAAGTAAAAGTGATTCTTCGCTTGCAGTTTCGAAACGATGACATGCTTTACAAAATTAGGATCAAATGACATCAGAGTTTTGATAGTTTTATCCATTTTTGTTACAGAACATGCGGTGGACAACGGTTACCTTTTTATTGCTACCTATTATATTCGCGTCTACAAACGCGGAATGGTCATGGGGTGGAGTAGCGGACACCAAGTCCGCTGACCAACCCGAGCAGAAACCTTCAACTTTGTTAGAAGGAGAACAGTTACCCGAAGCTCAAGAGAAAAACTTTGAATCAAACAGCACCGTTCTAGATGACATTGTTGACGAGCTGGTGAGCAGTAAACAAGGTAGAAGTTTGGGCGGCTTCGACGACGTGTACAGCGATCCCACGATCAAGGATGCCTTGGACGCAGGAGATGATGCTGAAGCTAGGAACCTGATCAAAGGAAGATTGTGTACTCTAGGTCTCATACAAGTGAGTATTAAAGAATATAATTGTGTAGTTATTGCAGATTTGCTGAGACCATGTTGAATTACTCATACATCAAACAATTGTTCTTATGTTACTCAATTTAATCATTTCAGTGTGAAGATGAAGACGGGCATGAGAAACGCACATACTTATCACCAGATGAAGTAATTTACGCCCAACCCGTCGATATCAAGCCTATCGGAAAACCGATTGCATCAATTCAGGTCCGCGGTCCTCCCAGAGCTTACGGCCCACCTCAGCCTGTGCCTTACCCTCCGCGACCCCAAAAATACCCACCTAAGAGAATCGGATATGGTGGCAATGTCAGACCTGGTTTCTCAGAAAAGTATGGCGTAGCGGGTGGCAACTTTCAATTCTCCCAAAGCAGTGCACAATACAACGGACACGAATCTAACTTCGTCACCAAATCACCTATTTACCACCAAGCGACTCAAGGACCCTATGCTTATGAGAACACTAAACCTTCTTACAACAAAGGTTCATCTGCACACTCCGGTTCAAAAACAGACTCTGTTGTACAACAACATATCCATCATCATTACGTGCACGACGCCGACAACAAAGACCCCAAAGTTATTATTAAACCAGTAGCAATTCCTGTAGGATCTATCGGTCAGTTAAATTCACAAAGTAGTTACGGGTCACACTCACAATCATCGGATATCCTAACTGCAGGAGGTGGTGACTATAGTAGCATTACTGCGGGTGGTTTTAAGCCCATGTCCGGCGGGTTTTCTTTAGACAACAACAACAAGCCGATATATGAATCTGATACAATTTATGGCTCACAATACGGACACAATTCTAACAAAGTTGGTCACAGTGGTAGCATTTTGAGTCAAGGCCTCCCAAATCAATATACCAACAACGCTTTCGAAGACCAAAAGTTTGGAAACAGTCTCGGTGGTTATGCTTCTCAGAATACTGAATTTTACAAAAAAGAATTACATGTGGGAGGATCTCAAAATAATCTATACAGTCAAGGACCAGCAACTTTCGGGCAAAACCACTTTGCTGAAAATTATCACGAAGCCAAAGCACAAGGATTTGAATGTGTATGCGTAAACTATGACCAATGCCCAAGTCAAGAAGTGATTGGACGCAGAGATGACTTGTACTTACCAATTGACCCACGTAATAAAGGCAGTGAAATCGTTGCATTAACTGAAGAACAATTAGACAATTTGAACAAAACTGACGCAACTACAATCGCTGTAAGCTCGCTAAACACTACGGAAGCAAAGAACCTAAGCAAACGAGAAACCAAAGAAGATATTCCTGCGGAAGCTGAGAAAGAAGCTGAACCGGTAAGCATAAAGTACCCTTATTCATTGTTATAAATTCTATAAAAGTTATGTAACATCGCAAGTCAAGCTTTTTCCCAGAATCATCTTAACATTTACCTCTCCTCTTCCTTTTCTTAGCACTCACAAGTAGGAAAACCCTAAAACCTATAAAATCTTTTCGTGATTTTTATTCATCATATCTATGCCTGGGGTAACACTGTTACACTTGGATTAAAATCATATATGATAATTAAATACCGAAATCTAATGTAACGGTTTCAAAAGATATACTTAACAATGGGCACTGACACACTCTAACATTAAATTAAAATATGGTTTCACTTAATGATATAAGTAAATAATCACTACAGCGCTACCGTCGATTGCCTGGCTTCAGCGATCATGCCGGTATTGACTACAGACGTGTGCAGCCCACGTTTGGTATCTCTTTTGGCTTGCCCCCCGGCACTCCTGGCGCACCCAGTCATACTAATCACCACCCTTTTAATCCTCAACTCCATCCACTCAGTAGCTCAGTCACGGCAGGCGGTATTAATCTAGGAGTAGCCGTAGTTAATCCACTGCTCTCTCTACAAATAACCAAAGATGAAGAAGGGCAAAAGATTTATAAACCTCTTGTACATTTTCATGTTACACCAAGCCATCAGAAACTCAGGGCCGTTACTCAACTATTCGACGAAAAAAAGGCACTTCTGTTTAACAAGCATCATCATTACCATAAGATTCATATGTACCCTATTCCTCCAGCGTATCCCTTACACTTTGTGCACCCTGAACCCTTTGCACCTGTCTACACTTCTCAGCCACATGATCCACACTATGGATATCCACCTCACCCACCCTATCCTACATACTCACATTATATACCCAATTATGAAGAACATCCACATCATGCACCTCACTACGACGAACCACCTCATCATATACCTCACTATGATGGCTCTCCTCATCATCCACCCCATTACGATGGCCCTCTTTCGCACTCGCCCTATGACGGGCCTCCAGTTTACTCCCCAAATTACGCGGATTACGAGCCAATTCACCACAAAGAACATGATCATTCTATTACTAAACCTTCAGAAGGTTTTGATGATTATTATGATGAACATGGTAGAAATTACAATGGTGAGGATTATCCTCAGGCCCAACATAGAAGTTCTAATACTTACCATAGATCTGAAAAAGTAACTGACGATACTGACCTGATCCACGCGAACCGGTCCGCTTATTCCCGCTCCTATGACTTTCCTTCCACACCTCCTCCGGCAAACCGGGGATACCAAACAATCCGATTTCCTGACAAGCGAAGGAAGAGGGAAATCGATATAGAAAATATGTCCATAACTGTACTAGAGGTAATTTATGCACTTTTCTAAAATTCCTCCTTTGCACCGCGTTCTAATATAAATTGGCTTGTTGATGTTTCAATTCGCTTTTATATTATCTCGTAGCTCCAAAATTTTCACACAGAATCATGTTTCTGAGCCTGTTTCTGTTTTATTTTTAGCGTCAAGGGTATTTCGGCCGTCCTCCAGTTCAGCAGTGCAGACCAAACCAAGTGTGCTGCCGTCGTCCCCTACAACCTCAGGCTGCTAACAAAGGACAGTGCGGCATCAGACACTCTCAGGGCATCAATGGCAGGATAAAAACTCCTTCTTATGTAGATGGAGAGAGTGAATTCGGAGAGTACCCATGGCAAACAGCTATTTTGAAGAAGGACCCCAAGGAGTCGGTCTATGTTTGCGGAGGAACACTCATTGATGGTCTTCACATTATGACTGCCGCTCACTGTGTTAAATCGTAAGTATAGCATAGTTTTACTTTTAAAATATGGTTTTAAGAACGCTCAAGCACATAAATACACAATTCGTTAGGTATTTACCTAATAAAATTAAATATTGATCAAATTTAAAATTAACTTTTCTCATAACAGATACAAAGGCTTCGAGTTGAGAGTGCGCCTGGGTGAATGGGACGTAAACCGCGACGTTGAATTCTACCCATACATTGAGAGAGACATTATTTCTGTCCACGTTCACCCTCTTTATTACGCCGGCACTTTAGATAACGACCTCGCTATCTTAAAGATGGACCATCCCGTCGAATGGACCAAATATCCCCACATCAGCCCCGCTTGTCTACCTGACAAATACTCCGAATACGCAGGACAAAGATGCTGGACCACAGGATGGGGCAAGGATGCCTTCGGAGATAACGGAAAGTATCAGAACATCCTAAAAGAAGTTGATGTGCCTATTCTATCACACGGTCAGTGTCAACAGCAGCTAAAGCAGACACGCTTAGGCTACAACTATGAACTGAACCCCGGCTTCGTCTGCGCTGGAGGTGAGGAAGGCAAGGACGCGTGCAAGGGTGACGGAGGTGGGCCCCTGGTATGTGAGCGCAGCGGCACGTGGCAGATCGTGGGCGTGGTCTCGTGGGGCATCGGATGTGGCCAGCCCGGAGTGCCTGGAGTCTACGTTAAAGTTGCTCAATACTTAGACTGGATCTCGCAGGTCACAGGAAAGTTCTCGAATTATTGAAAAGGGTGCTAATCTAGGGTAAAGCTAGGGTGGTAATCATTGAAAATTATTTCTAATTAAAAACGAAATCGTCGACATCTAAATCGTATTTTTAGGATCTAGATGTTGTTATTTATTTAATATTTATTACTTATAAGCTTTGGGTGGTAATATCCAGAGCATCCGAGTAATTGCGTATGCAGATTTTTATATTTAAAAATAAACTGTAAGATTAAGAAATTACATTTTCGTATCATTTATCCTACCACTTATCTAAAATCGTTTTATATTTTGTATTTTTTTGCCAACAAAACATCAAAAAAAAGGAAAATAAAACTAACATGGAAAAATTTATATTTTCTCATGTTCACTGAGCATGTTCGCAAGGGTGTGTGTGACACGTGTCAAGCTTTTAATTTCTAAAATCGGGTATTGCAAAATGGGGAAGGCAACTGTCAAAGTGGCGCTGTATACGATTGTTCCAAATTATCTGTCAAATATTTGACAGATAGGTAATTTGGAACAATTATCTGTCAAATATTTGACAGATAATTTGGAACAATCGTATACAGCGCCACTTTGACAGTTGCCTTCCCCATTTTACAAAATTATACATAGCATTGTACATAGCATCTTATAAAATATCTTCACAAATAACATAGAAATTACAAAGAGTTATGTAATTGGGTGTTAAAACGTAGGCCAACACAAATTTCCAATAAATCGTATTAAAAGAAGAAAGTGGATAGCTGCTTACGGGATTAAAAACTGAGCCTACTATGACTACGAGGTTATGTCGAGATCATTTTCATGAAAATTATTACCAAACATTAAGTGTGAGTACAGGTGGGTGTTTTAAACCATAGTTCTTCTATTTAAGCTAGTATCTATATACCTAAATTGTTAACATTACATAATATCTTTAAATACTTATCATTGTTCATCTTGTTTTAAGCTTTGCCCTGTGTACACAAACTGTTAAAGAAAGAAGCAGTACCAAGTCTCTTTTCATGGAACCAGAAAAGGATATCAGCCAGTGCTAGTGTGAGAGACGAAAGACATGCTAAGAGAAACATTCAAAAGAATCTTTTCCAACATCTTTCAAGCAATCAAAACCCACATCCTTCTATTTCTCGAGAGTGTATCACAAATAAAACTCATAAATAACTTTTAGGTATCTTTATTATATTATAATAATCTTTATACAGATAGTTATTCATAATTTCAGCCTTTATATTGTTATTGTAAAATAATCTAACTTTATAATATGTTTTCTATGAACAACTCATCTTTTTCAATATAAATAAATTACAGAATTTTCTGCCACTGCAGTACACTTGTCCTTGTACTTGTAAATCATATAAGCTAATATATTTTAAATAGTAATTCCTCATTTTGACTCTGTTTATAAGGTACAGATTCAGGGCTAATAAGTCCGTTTCTGCTTACATGCCATGCCATGCCATGCCACCCTGGTCATCTATCTTGATGTCAACTTGATAGTTGAGTTTTTTCATTGTCTTCTTGACAAATCCTTTTATTTAAAAGTGATCATTGATAAATGCGGATCTTATCAATATGAGGAATCTGTCTTCATAGAATTTTTCTGATGCATCTGTATTATTAACCAAGATATATCTGATATAGTGCAAGATCTATCTCAAGTGGTACAGCTTGATATCAGTAGCTGTCCATCTTTAAGTAGTCATCATTGTTATCATTCAGTTATGTTCTCAGATAGTATAGGAAGAGGTTTAGGTAAATTAATTAATAACAACCTGAGTTATTCTACTCAAAACTATTGTACGCCAGGGTCAACGTACAAACGAATAATGGCATCAGTAACAGGAAATGAATGTAATCCTGAAACCAACATTACTGTATTTGTAGGTAATAGTTCTAATGTCAAAAAAGATGAAATCACTGACTGTGTAACAAAGTTGTTACAGATAGATTGTAGTAAAATAATATTGTGTGCTTTCCCATATTTTGAAAGACTGACGAATAGACAAAACAATTATATTCATATGCTTAATAAGCATATGCACTTTTTAGCTAGTCATCAAAGTTACAAGCTTGTGTTTTCTGACACCAGCAGTTTTGTTGAAACTTTAAAATCGACTAGGGACACTGTGTATCTGCCTGTTAATTTAAGACACATAATAGCAAGGCTATTAGCTTTTATATAAACTCAGACATAAGTAGTATGTTGAAGTCTTGTGTTATTAATACCACAATAGTTAGTAATAATACTAAAAATCACGTGGCGAGCCTGAATAAATGTAGCTCAAATGTAGCTATAAGTAATTCTACAAACTGTACGAAGGAGGTTCCATGTCCCTCACTCACTATGAGCTCACCGTATAATCATTTAACTCCGGATAATCATTTAAACTAGTTTGTAAGACAACAGAAGGTACCAGGAAGAATATTCTTATAACTAACAACAACAAGGTATCTTCTTGCTCAAAAAGATGTCATTTTCAAAAAGAAGGTCAGCAGAATGCCTTGAAGTTATTTCATCAAAATATTCAAGGTATTTCTTCCAAATTATTAGAAATTGAATTGTTTTTAGAGAAAACAAAGTTTGACATTGTTTGTTTTACTGAACATTGGTTAAGGGATTACCAAATGCTAATTAATTATGAGAACTATAGTGTGGGCAGTTGTTTTACCCGTAAATCTATGCTGCGTGGAGGGTCTCTAATCTTTATTAAAAATTGTTTAAAATCTAAGCAACGCAATGACATAGTTGGTTTATCAGTTGAACATTGCATCGAACTGTCCTGTGTTGAGCTAGATAAGCATGTTGTAGTGTGCGTGTACAGACCCCCTAATTATCAGACCTTTATTTGAGTCAATAATGGAAGATGTCCTAGCGAAACTTGCATCCAGTAACAAAGCTGCAATTATTTGTGGTGATTTTAATATTAATATTCTGGAAAATAATTCAAATAGCAGTAGATTACTAAGCCTTTTTAAATCGTTCAATTTATTTAATGTTTTTACCGAACCGACTAGAGTAACTCCAACTTCTGCTACTTGTATTGAAAGAAAGAAAGAAAGAAAGAAAAATATTTTATTTGGGACACGCACAGGGAATACAAATGGTAAAAAATAAAAAAATAACAAACAATGTATAAACAAACAGAATAAAAACAAAAAACAGTAAAAAGACCTGTGCGAGGCCAAAAAGGCTCCTATCTCAGCATAATGCTGCGATATTTAAAAAAATAAATAACGCAGCGCTGATATTCTGACAAGGCCCGATAATGATGCCACGGACACATATACGGACATCAATAAATCCTAATATGGGATTTAAAAATAAAATAAAATGATAAGTAAATAAATAAATAAGTTACTATATACGGCAACAAAAATAAATATAAACCGTATTATTTAGTGTACAATTAAAAAAATATATATATGTGTACGCCACGCCCGACGCTCCAACATCACTTGTCTGTGGGACAGACTATTCAAATAAACATTAAACAATATTTAGTCTATGTCAAACGATGAGACGCGGGCGCAGCCGGCTGTCAATGTGTTTTACATAAAAAAAAACTTAAACTAATTGTTTACATTTTAAAACGAAAAGAAATTAATGCTAATAAAACAATGAGTAAATAATAGTTATGGCAAATAAATGTCTTCTGCGATTTTGATTATTTAGAAAAAGCCATCGTAAATTTTCTGCCGTCAGATCATAGTGGACAAACGTTAACTTTTAGGTTTAAAACACCTTTACAAAAATTGCAAATACAATTTAGACCAATAACTACTTGCAAATTAAATAGTTTCAATAGTGCCCTAAATAATAAGTTAAATGTTCTGGGCCATAATATGGACGATGCAAATAAATTTTATGAGGATTTCTTTTCATTAGTCCACACTGAATTCAATAAAACTTTTGAAAAGAAAACAAAAAATATTTGCACTACATAATATTAAATATTTGAATACCTTCAATTCCCGACCTCCTATTTGGGATCTTGCCAATGTTCACAAAGAACATTGGCAAGATCCCGAACAAATTTTTGTTGACATTTTTTTTTTTTGCGTCTACTGATGAACAAATTGTTAAAATACAGAGTTTGTATTCCTGAACAGTTTTGTCTTTAGTTATACTTTTATAGGAGGTCGGGAATTGAAGGTATTCAAGTTCGAAGTTCAAGAGGTTATGTATTGTCAACAACGGACCCTAATCGAAAAATAAATATAGGAATACCTACCTAACAGTTTTAATATCATTGATAGATGTATATGTAGAGTAAAATAAACTACGGACAACGTGTTAAGTATAAGCCTAGCTGACCGCGACGTGCGTAGGTCGGCGTCCCAAATGCGACGTAGGTACCTACGTAAATCCCCCCGGTGGGTTCCCGCATTGACGAGGCGGGGGGGGGACTCAGTAACCGTGGCTTGATCCCCACGGTGAAGCTAAGAGGAACCCGAGCAGGGGCTGCTCGTCAGGGCTTTTGCCGAAAAGCCGACGACGTAGCAACCAAGGTTGCGGTGCCGCTTGGGCTACATCGCAACTGAGGCCGCAGTGGGAGAGGAGTGCCGGTATTGCGGGTCGCCACCGTTAGATGGCGGACGCAGTGGGACCGCAGGGTAAGAGGAGTGTCGGTATGTTGTTGGCCGCTCTTCCTATCCTTTGCGGCCGAAAAATGGTAGGCGACGGGGCCATTTATCTGACTCGTCGCAAGGGGTTGGTCCCCTTGGTTGCCCAGACAGAACCGGGGTTGTCTGGTGCCCAGGGCTGTGTTGATCCCTAGGCTGGTCACAGCGTGCCATGTGTTCTGGTGCGCCGGTGATGGGGGGTATTCCTCAGAGGAGGGTCCGGTGACGAACAGCCGCGGCGGGTTTGCGGATGAATGATAACGCGTGCCCGTGTTCCCGCCTAAAGCGGAGAGGAGGACACCGTGGAGTTTTAGTGAGTTGGAGTCCCACATATCTGAACTATCTCTCCTTGATAGTGCAGTATGCATGAGCATTTCTCAACGCAAAAAATAAAATTAAAAAATAAAGTACCTACGTAAATAAATGTTCAAAGGTATATTTATTTAATAATCTTAGCTTATCTTAGTGACTGGGCAACCAGAGGTATTAGGATTAGTAGAGAAAGACTGTTCGAGTTGTATGGCCTTAAGCCTTACATTAACACTGAAACTTTCAATAAGTATGTTGCTACATATTCCAAATTTTTTATAAATACCTGCAAAATAGCTAAAGCCCTGTACATTAGCAACAAGATCAAAACAGCGGAAGATATTATAAAAACTGTTTGGAAAGTTATAAATAACGAAACTAGTAGGAAAAAATACGAAACATTGAATATACATTGGAGACTTCACGTGGTGCCATAAGCTCTAACTTAGAAGTAGCTCAAGAATTTGTAAATTATTTTACTAATATACCATCTAAAGCTACGGAGGCTTTAAATTCCTCACCCAAAGTCTCAATTGATTTATTAAGAGCGAACGTTCCAGGCTGCCCGGTTGAATTTCAATTTAAACATATAAACCCAATGATAGTTATAAAAGCTTTTCGGCAAATAAAAATCAAGTTGACCGAAGATCTTTGGGGAATGTCTATCAAAGTTTGTACATCCATAATCGAGACCATAGCACCATACTTAGCTTTAATATTTAATTTGTGTGTAGATCAAGGAGTCTTCCCGGATTTAATGAAATACAGTAAGGTTATACCACTTTTTAAATCTGGGGATAGCAAAGACACCAACAATTATAGACCAGTATCCGTGTTGCCGGTATTCAGCAAGGTGTTCGAAAAGGTAATGCTCAATCAAATGCTTAATCATTTTAACATCAACAAAATCTTACACGAACAGCAATATGGTTTCACCAAAGGTCGTTGCACGACTGATGCTGGTGTCACTTTACTAAAACACATATTTACAGCGTGGGAGGAGGCCCAAGATGCCATAGGAATTTTCTGTGACCTCTCCAAGGCATTTGATTGCGTTAATCACGAAACCTTGCTCCTAAAACTGGAGCATTACGGACTAGGTAAACCTGCGCTAAGTTTAGTTAGATCTTATTTACAAGACAGACGGCAAAAAGTTCAAATTAATGGTGTCAATTCACTTGGATTAAAAGTAAAATTGGGTGTTCCACAAGGCTCGATATTAGGTCCTTTCCTCTTTTTAGTATATATTAATGATCCACCCCATTTATTAAAAAAACAACCACAAATGGTGTTATTTGCTGATGATACTTCTTTAATTTTTAAGATAAGTAGACGTTCATCAAATCTTGACGACGTAAATAACGCACTGCTGCAGGTACAAAATTGGTTTACTGCTAATAATTTAGTATTAAATGGGAAAAAAACAAAATGCATAAGGTTTGCTTTGCCGAATGTTAAAAGTACTGATTGTGACATAGTATTGAATCAAGAGAAACTAGAATTCGTTGATAAAACGGTTTTCTTGGGGATCACGCTCGACTCGAGGCTGCAATGGGGTCCCTATTTAACATCTCTTGCAGGACGGCTAAGTTCAGCAGCATATGCTGTAAGAAAAATCCGTCAGTTTACTAATGTAGATACCGCGAGGCTGGTCTATTTCAGTTACTTTCATAGTATCATGTCTTACGGTATCTTATTATGGGGACGCGCTGCAGACATCGAGTCTATTTTTATTCTGCAAAAAAGAGCCATTAGAGCAATATATGGCCTCCGCAGGCGCGATTCTTTAAGGGAACTGTTTAAAGATATTAACATCATGACCGTACCTTGTCAATATATATATGAAAACATCATGTACGTACGGAAAAACTTAAATCTTTTCAGTAAAAGAGGTGAGAGACACCACTATGGGACTAGAAATAAGGACCAATTGGTTCAACCGGGTTTCAGGCTGGCTAAAGTAGATTCATCCTTCATGGGGTACTGTTTAAAATGTTATAATAAAATACCTCCCCACATTCTCCAACTGAATGAAACGAAGTTCGAAACCTGTATCAAACGCACACTATGCAGCCAAGCATATTATAAGTTGGAGGATTACATCACTGACAAAAATGCTTGGCTCAACGCTGGTTCTGCTCCACAAGGGCGCCTAAACAATTGATTAGCATTCGGAAATATTGTTGGAGCTGCTGAAGATTGTAAAACTATCTTTGCACTGTATAAATTCAATCTTTTAGTATTGTATAATTGCAAAGCACACGTGTGAGCACTATGTGATACCTACTATAAAGCTACCCTATACTGGGCACGTCTGTCATTGACTTGAATGTGCCCTGGCGGCTGAGAGTATGTCACGCTCACTCTAATGTCTCGCTGGTGGTGGCGTGTGTATTGGATCATTAAGTTCCCTTCAAAATGGTTGAGCTGAATGGTGCTGATCCATACGTCATGTTCGTGAACGGGCGCCGTCAGTGGGGACTGGTCATCTCTTGGCTGCCACGCCTTTTTGTTTTTTTTTTTAATTTTTCTTTTCCGATTTTTATGTTTTTTATTACGGGTCTTTCTACATCGTTCTCACATGTTTAATTTCAACAAGACTGATGTAACAAATTTTCTGTAACCATATTATTTAAAAGAGTGTCCATGGAGTTTCTTGCCCGTTCTTCTCCATAGGTACCTACTTCGCTTTGGAATGGGCAACTAGCTTCATATTTCTGACTGACCGACCCCTTGACAATTCAAAAGTGCCTGTAATGGGTTTATTTGAAATAAATGCTTTGAGTTGAGTTTGAGTTTGTTGAATCTTCAAAATGATAGAAATATTTCGTATTAGTAAAATAGGAACTACCTACCATCACATAAAATAAAACCAATAAGAAATATTGACCTTTCAAAATATTCTAATACATTGGTGCCGATTCTCTTGTCACAAATGCCTCTAAACTAGACTAAAAATCACTAAAATTTGGTTTAATTCTGTCAAATGACGATTTTCCATTCTGAAATTGACTATAGTGACATAACTTAACTATATTTTAGTTTGACAGCACTAAGATTGCACTGAGTTATTAATTTAGTGAAAATGGCAATTTTGCTATTCTGAATTTTACGTTTTTCAACTAAAAATTTGATTGTCTAACTAAATCTGAACATGAATCTGACTATTTTTAATCGCGATTAAAAAGGTGTGGAATAAAATTAGGTGGCGTGAACTAAAATTCACACCAACACCTCGACTTCAGACGTGCAAATACGGTACTTTAACTTTCTTTTTCTTTGTTTTTACTCATATCTCGAAAACGGTGTGTCCTATCACAAAAATAATGTAAATTTCGACCCCCTTTGTAACCCCGAAACCACCAAATCTGTACATTTAGATATTTTTATTTTATATTTTCCACACAAAAAGTCAAAACATCCATATAAAACACGTCGAGGCTGCCCCAGGCTGCCTCCGGCTCTAACAAAGACGTTGCGAAACCAAAAGAAAAAAAAAACACGTGGACTCGCGATTGTCAAATTCGATTATAGTTGTGTCAAAATTATTTTTAAATTTAGAGATTATTTTTCGCAGTATAGCTTCAAGATTTTCATAGTAAAAAGTAAGGAAGACTTGGGTCTAGTATCGTTTGGCAGGAGTTTTGGGGTAAAAAGGGTTGAAGATGGTAGGGGTGGCTTCCCTGATTATAACGCTACCACTCTTATTACAAGGTAATGCGTATTTTTCGAGAAATTAATAATAGATGTTTCTAACCTCAAATTAGATTACAGCGTAACGAAACGTTAAAATCGGCGATTGACAACCAAATCTGTACTAGTTTATTGTCTGTGGTGTAAAATGTCGTGCAAAATCGGTGAAACGGAACGCAAAAAAAAAAAAAAAACGCTATTTGCGTCATGTGTCAGTGTCATTTGTTTACGTTCATTCCGTTCACAGAGCATCATTATAATACTGATTCCGTTTCTCCCAGAGTTGTGAGAAGTTAGTGTACCTCCACTTCATGGTTAAAATAGATCGACATTGTTCCAAAACCGAATCGGGGCACCCCGACTCCACGTAGTCTTTTGGCTCCTACCCCTAGAGTGTTTATAAAAATCCGGAGGCGCGAAGGGAGGGCAACCCCCGCCCGCCGCTTCGGCTCACCTCCGCAGCTTCGGCTTACTGGTCGCCTCCGGCGACCAGCCTCAGCCGCTACAGCTCGCACGGGTGCCTATGCTTTGTTACGCAAGGGCGAAGGGGTTGCACTTCCCGCAGCGCCGGAGACGTTGGAAAAGCGACATTTAAGTGTTTTGAGGTTAGGTTACAATAATTACTTTTTCCCAAGAATGGTGCGTTACCTTTTCATGGGAGTGGTACCAGAGGGGACGGAGCACCCCCCTCCATCCCCCCCACCACTTCCCCAACCCCACCTCCTGCCAAACGATACTAAATTTTAACCGTAAAATAGAGTTAATATTTATGTCATGGTACATCTCCAATGGTAGAAGTATGATAGAGGGTTCTGTTGGATTTGGAGAGAGTTGTGGTGTACTAAAGTTAACTTTTTTGTCATACAGCTCTTACCTGGACAAATATAACCAATTATTCATCTCTCTTTAACTCCAAAAGTAAAAAGAACTATTACTTAAGTAAAGTTATGCATTAGTTAAGCTGTTGTAAATATAATCCTGAATTTTGATTCAATAATTTTAAGTTATATACATACAAAACATGACAGTATTCACCAACAATATAAAATTTAAAAATTTATAATAAATATGCATACTAACGACTAACCAGTTATTTAATTATAAAATTATTCGTTCAAACATTGTAAGCGTATTGATTTCAAAGGTCTACGTTGAACTAGGTCTAGGCAAACAGCTCCTAAAAAGTTTTTTTCAAGAGTCCTACCTTTCCACTTAATCAGCTTTTCTACGTTTATCAGACGCCCCTCTTCTCTTTAACTCGGCTTTAAGTTCAAGCAAGCTCCAAGTAGAATACATTTTCGCGTCCATGTTATCAAATAAAGTACACTAACCGCCCACAATGTTCGTTTTTTTCGTTTGTTTACACGATTCAAGAAATGCCATACTGACGCCATTAAGAACAACTGTACGCAGCGCCATCTGAGATTAGCTTTAACTTGCCATCCCCATTGTTAATTATTTATTATACACAATCGAATTGCGACATTATGGTAGCGTATGTAAATATAGAAATAAGATGCTGGTTGCTAGCATTTCTCACCTGTCACTTGTCACATAACTACACTGACAATCAAACCAATAACTCAATTGACTGCTTGCTTGTGCTTGCTGTGCTCGCATTCGAGATATTGCTATGACTGCTAGAGATCGTAAAGGAAAAGGAAATGTACCGAAGTTCAGTAGTATCGTTGACCAAAATGATGCAACAGGTTTCACTTTACCGGACAGCCTTCCTTGTTCCGAAGTTGATTTCCCGGTGCTAATTAGGAGCCGACACCGCGCCAACTGGAAGGATGTCGTCGACGAAAGTGATAAATGGCAAAATCAATTAGAAGAATACCAAGAGAACAAACTAGTAGCTACACCCAAACCACCGTTCCTTAGTAAGTTAGAAGTATACTACCTTCTCCTCTTGAACTAACAAGCTTCGATAATTATTTGCAGATTTTTTAAGGAACACAAAGTTTGTGTTTGGCGTTTTATTAGGATTGCGTAGTAGAGAACTAGGAACCCATACAGTTATGCCAAGTCTTTCTGTCTCTGTCTGTCCGCGGTTTAACTCATACACTCTTAGTACTAAAAAGCTGAATTTTGTTCGAACAGCTGATGTTTTGGATCGATATGTGTAAAGTATCCAAAATAGTAGAATATAAACACTATCACTGCTAAGTAGGTTCGTCAAGTAAACGAGAATAGTCGACCACCATAGGCACCAAGTACTTACATAGAATGTACTTGGATAACTAAAAATGTCCTAGAAACTCCATAAAAAATGACTAACATGGCATTTAGCCAATAAGTTAAAACTAGATACAATAGAACTTTATAGTGTTATTAAAAATGTAAAAAAATAAACATTTCGTTTGCAGAAATAACTTTGTTTTTCATAATTTGTTTAGATAGTTTTTAGAGTAGTTAAACCATATTTTCAACTAAGTTAGTTTACCACTTTCAAAACTGGAAAGCGTGAAATGGGCAATGCCATTTTTCCCATGCGTAGCTTCAGGAAGGGGCTGTCGTTAGATAAAAGTTTCGCTAGATTTTTCAGTCGGTGTTCTACTTTCAGAAACTGAAACCGAATACATTAAGAATGAGGTATTTGTTCATCTCATACCGGCTTTAGTGGAAGCTCTGAACAAGGCTAAGATATGGGAAGCTTTTACCAGAGATAAATGTTTCTTCAACGGCATAGACCACATCGTACAGGTAGATCCAGTTTACCACTATACATATATGCAAGCAAAGTCAGTAAGAAAACTAGGTTAGTTGCATTAGTCTCATAACATAATAAATGTAAATTTCTAAAATCATGTAGGCTTGTCATTGAAGACTACCTAGGTACAGTCCGCGAGGTCTAAGCTGAGCTTTGCATTTGTGTGAGTGCACATAGCGACGCGACCTTTGCTTGGCAATCGGCCAATCGGACAATCGGCCTGAGGCGCTGTGAGATCGTGCGCGCGCGAAAGCTCGATCACATTGGTGCGATTGGTAATCACTCAGCTTATGCCTCGCGGACTATACTACTTAAGAAAGACTGGAACTGCATGTCGATTCTGTAAAAATCTCACCGTGAAGACTTACGTGGAGTGAGCTGTCAGTGTCATCCCTTCTTAATCAATCCCTAGCATCACAGCTCACTCCACGCTCACTTCACCTGAGTTTTCACGGTGAGATGGTTACAGAATAGCACTACAGGTGCCCTTCCGTCCCCGTCCCTGTCTACCTTCAAATGTCTTAATGCCAAAATCGAAAAGACAACGATACATAGCTATACCTGTCGAATGTTTCTAGGTCCTCTGGAACAACAACCCTCGTTTTCCAGGACGTAAGGAGACAGAATTACATATTTTCAACATGCCGTGGGTCAGAGCTGCTCTTAAGATTAAGTACGTACCTACTTAATATGTATCATCATCTTCATTATTTCAGCCGAATGACGTCCACTGCACCACAACCTGGACTGCTGTACTGTACATAGACCTCCAATGTATATCAGTGCCGAAAGCCTAACTTGTAGATAAATGTGATTTTATTCCATTTTCTAGAAAACTGTCGAAAATATTGCATTGCTCCCCAATCTAATAATTGGTACCTATGGATTTACCTACGACCCTACTGACTACAAACCTAGCCCTCTAGCAATAAGCTAGCACCCTAATTCTCCTAATGCCCTACCTACCATACAAACCAAACCAAACGCAGGTTACGTTGGTTTCACGAGAGGAAAATCTGTTACAATGAGACCTACGGAACCAGACGGAAGTTGGGTAGGAATAGGGGTTTGTGTACGTCGTGCAATGTACACAGGGAATGGTTATCTCACTGCCGATCCCACAGACTCATAGGATCGATGATGGCTAAAGGTGTATTGGCCGCAGTGAAAAGATCTCAGTAGGTCACTTCTTAGCGCTGACTGTGTGCCGGTGTTGCCGGCACGTGGTACGAATGTATGTCGCTCTTGATGCTGACGCTGTAATTTGTTTTGTATGTTTGAACACCACTTGTGTCGCACAGCATACGGTTATCCCTTGATATTATTTCAGTTCTCCATCTTATCTAAGTTAATTCGAAATAATCTGATACTTTCAGTCCTCGTCCATACTATCCCAAGTCATGGCTATGGCCCGAGGAGTATGCTGCCACTCTCATACAAAAAACTGTTCGCCAGTACTTCATACAAAGACAAGAGGAAGTGCAAGAAATGCGCGACTTCTGGAAGGTAATCATCAGCACCCTTATCACACACATCTAGGTAAATTAGGGCTTAATCTCAAAATCATGATGCGACGTCGCTTTGACAGAATATGCGAGCTTGCGCGACGATGTCATGACTGTTAGGAGCAGTTCCTTTGATGCGTAAGGTGTTCTCACAGAGGCTACGCACGTTAGCTACGTGGGTTTATTTGTTCTACCTTTCCACTGCAACAATGCGGAGAACGGATAATTAATACAGTTTGTAGTACGAGTATAAACAAACGACGACGCCTTTGAGCTACGGCTCCGTTTTCCGCCTTTATAGGGTACACTCCGTTTTCCGCCTTTATAGGGTACACTCCGTTTTCCGCCTTTATAGGGTACACTCCGTTTTCCGCCTTTATAGGGTACACTCCGTTGGGCTGCGTGGGTGATACAATGTGTGTGTGAACTGAGGGACCAAACGGGGAATTCGCATAATTAAAATCTCAGGATCTAATTAGACTTGAAACAATTGTCGAACTAATCTGGGAATTTGTAAACAGATATGTTAAAAACTACAGCTCAAAAAGTGTAGTCCCTCAGTTCTCACAGACCATCAGCCAACCTCGGAAAGTATTGAAAAAGTAGGGTTTTGTTAATTTGTAAAGATATTTACTAATAGTATAATACCACAAATCATTAAAAATAAAAATAAATATACATGGAAGGGACATCGACGCACAACCGGGTAAACCATGGACTCAGTACATAATTCTGAACACCCCCGCACTTAAAATGTTTGTCGGTTATTTAAAAAAAAATGCTCTCCATACATTTTGACCGCGTAGGTATTGCACTTTTCTATGATGACAGCTGGTTTTTTTTTGATAACCTACAAAAAATTTCAACATAGGGGGGGGGGGGTTCAGAAACATGTACTGAGTCCATGGTAACCGGTTGTGCGTCGATGTCCCTTCCACGCTGTATATACTGTGGTCTCTCATTCCACAAAACAAAGATAAATACTTTTGTGAATATTACGGAATTAAATGAATAATAACGTTCTTTTTCTACATGAAGTTTTAGTTAAAGTCTATAAAACGTTTCGTAAAAAAAGAAATTCATCAGAAATATTGACGCAATTTGAATATAGCGATGGTTAAACCTGTACCCTAATTGCGTAATACAAAACCAACCGGAATCTGAATCGTTTTGAAACAGATTGCTAATCCATTGCTTAATAAGTTCGATGAAATTCTGCTCAACAATGTACAAAACTGCAATGAATGTTATTGAACTGTCAAAATCAAACCGATTAATCGTAATCGTTTACGAAAATGTGTTACGCAATTAGGGTGCTGGTCCTTCAATCCTCTCATTCACTGACGTAGGTCACATACGTACGTGTGCTAGCTGCTTGACGAAAGGAATATCAGAAAGTCTAGTGTACTTAAATTACAGTCAAAAGTTTCTACAAAAAAAATGGAAAACAAAAATTGTGTATTGACTACCTCTTAGCCGAGCTATTATTATTATTGTAGTAATCCTATGTATTATTCTTTATTTAATATAGCATTAGACGGAATGAAAACAAGTTTGTATGGTTAAATTAATGTAATAGGTGTTTTGAGCGAAAACGTAGAAATTAAATGTGTGTGGTGGGGTTGACGGACCCCCGTCAAGAACAATGTTTCTTCCGCTTTGTCTGAAACTCAACAATGTATTTCGTTAGGGAGATTTAGATTGTATGACGATTTTTTTTTCAGGCGCCTCTTTGTATTTTCATTTTGACCCCACTTTTGGCTTCAGCACCCTCAAAAACCATGAAACCCTTGACGGTTTTTTTTTTTTAATTTTGCAGCCGCCCTCATGGATTTTCATTTTGTCCTCTTCATTGGCGAGAGATAGTTTTCTTGGTTTTCGAAACCATGAAAACTATCTCTCTCTCACTCTCTCTCTTTCTATTATATACATAATAAGACGCATGGAGGGGGTATAACGCTTTTTCATTAGTCAATATTGTCTATATTGTTAATTTCCCTTTTGATTATAACGTGAGTAAACATACATTATATTTAATACAAGAGATATCGTTTGCTATCAAATGTGTCTATTAAAACGTAGCTATGTGACTTTGAAATTAGTTTTTGCTTCAGATTTTGAAACATAACATAAAATCACACCAATCCCAGAAGGGTTAGGCAGAGGTGTACCTATAGTACACCCACATTTCGCCAGTTATGCTAAGTCCCATGTAATAGGGGGCGAGCCTATTGCCATCAACCGGGCACAAATCCAGACTCCTGGCTGCTACTGAGTAATTCTAGATAGGAAATCCCAACAACACTGCCCGATTTGAGAATCGAACCCAGGGCCTCTCAGTAGTAGCTCTTGCGACCACTAGACCAACGAGGCAGTCATTAGGGAACATTGATGAAGGAAACAGCAACTGTGTGACTTGTGATGACCAATTTAGCTAAAATTACGAGCTTTTAAAAACAATATAGTTATCGTTTCGATTTAAATGGCACCGTTAAATAGCTTATCCCTTCCTACTGTAACAGTAAAGAACAAAATCAACAAACCCTACGGAATCATGGGCGCATCTGAATTCATTCCAGGCGGTCTAGGCCATTACTGATGTCACTGTTTTATGAATGAGCACTTGTTTTGCTATGATGATCAACATTTCAAACTTATTGAAATTTTAAAACATTCATTAGGCTACATCCAAAGAACGTTCCGTTCCCATTTTTAGTTTTTTATTTATTTTATGAGGGCGGCACTGAAAATTTCGGGAATCAAGGAAGTGACACAACATGAATATTTAAAAATGTATTTATTGCTTTTCGAAGTATTCTCCGCGAAATTTGACACATTTTTCCATACGATGGAACCAATCATTGAAGCAACCATTCCATTCGGAAGTTGGGGTCTCCAAAATGGCCGTTTTGTAGGCGTCCACAGCTTCTTCAGGTGATGAAAATCTCTGTCCACGCAATTTATTCTTTATTTTAGGGAAAGTATAGAAATCATTAGGGCTTAGGTCGGGGCTGTACGGCGGATGGTCTAATAATTCTATGTTTTCTTGCTCTAAAAACTCTTTTGTTCTGTGTGCGGTGTGAGAACTCGCATTGTCGTGATGGAGGATGATGCGGCGGTTGCAGTTCTCTTTACGGAGTTCAGAAGCGACCTGTGGCAAACAAATACTAGCATACCATTCTGCATTAACCGTTCTTTGTCCCTCAAGAGGAATAGTCGTAACATGGCCGGTTTTGGAGACAAACGTGGCCACCATTTTTTTTGCAACACTCCGTGAACGAACAATTTTTGTTGGCTTTAACTCATTTTCGAACACCCAAACTCGTTACTGGTTTTTTGTTTCGGGTTCGTACGCGTATATCCAGGATTCGTCACCTGATACGATGTTGTATACAGCATTTGAGGATCCTGCGTGGAATCTTTCGAGAGTTCTGATGCACCAAGTAACGCGAGCCGCTTTTTGCTCTTCACAGACCGAATGCGGTATCCATCGGGAAAACAACTTTTTTACACCTAATTGTTCATGCAAGATTATTTGTATTTGACTCATGCCAATGTCTAAAGTTGCCTGAATTTCGCGGTATGTCACATTTCGATCTTCCTCAATCAGCTTACGCACAGCATCAACGTTTTCTTGGGTGACTGCAGTTTTTGGACGACCTTGACGGGGATCATCACTGAGCTTGACACGTCCACGTTGAAATTCAGCAAACCAGCGATAAATTGTGGTTTTGGATGGGGCTTCATCACCAAATGCAGAAATCATCCGGTCAACACACTGCTTTTGTGTTAAACCACTTCGAAAGTCATAATAAATCATCGCTCTTGAATTTTCTCGAGTCAATTCCATTTTCTCAACGACTAAACAAGTTTGACAAAAACTTGTGACAAGACCGAGAATCTTTTTTTAAATAAATAAATGTTATTCGATTTTTAAAACCAAGGAGTTTTCAATTAAAAAGATTTTAAAAGACAGGAACAGTGGAAATATTCCATTCCCGATACTTTTAGTGCAGCCCTCGTATCCAACAGGCATCATTTTTATTTCACATTTTTCGTTACGGGCTACAAAATAAAGTTGTCTTAAAAGTATGGGGTTTCCTGAAAATATCATCTTTCAGTTTCATTTATCTAACTAAAGTATAGATGTTTGTTTTCTATTTTTCGTCACACTGAAATAGATAAAACTATTATACAATATGGAACATAATGTAACGCCTGCGAAAGATGTCGCCACTAAAGTGCCAGCCAGCCAGCCAACCGCCATGACGTGACATCCTACCACGACAGCTAAGTGAGGAGGATTGACCGTTGCCGCATAGCAAGCCAGCCAGCCAGCCATTATAAAAAAAAACAGAGTGCGCCTGTATACGAGTGACATTAATATTCTAGAATTCAAGGAATTATAAGGGATTGCGTTTCTGTTTATTTTTATTATTTCCAAGCCTACCGAGAGTGTTATAATAAACAACAAAACAACACGCCTATGTTCGACGAAGGAGTGGGCAGAAGTGTGTGGAAAAATCACTTTTCGCAATTTATGTTATATTTCACAAGTAAATAAAATGAATAGAATAAATTTTCTATTCATTTTAGTTCCTTATCATCAGACTAGTACTCCACGTACGGAGGGGTAAGCTGTAGCACTTACACCTCAAGGTAGGTACCGCATTGTATTTTTCGTCATAATGAACGAGATCAAACACAATGATAGACAATTTAAAATAAATTTAACATGAAACGTAACCTATCATTACGCCTGTAATCCTGTTAGGGGCAGGCAGAGATAGTCACCCAGACTTTAGGTATACATAACATTAAATAACGCTAAATCACGTAAATCACTGTCAAGTCTGTTGATTAAGTTTTGTAATCGGGTTGTAGGTACACAATCTGTACCTACATGCGGGGTATACTAGAATGAATATGTACATGGAAAATAAAATACAGTATGAAGTAAAAACCAATACGGTGTTTACTCATTTTTGAATAATTATACTTATTTTGTACTACAAGACAGGGTTGGAAAAAATCATGTTTTTTTTTTAAATCTAATAAAGCACGATTTTTTTTAAATCCTAATTTATCACGTTTTTTTTTTAAATCCTAATTCACGATTTTTTAATTTTATTATTTAATTTAATTATATTTTGCGCAAAACGGAACGCGCCCTCAAGGGATTGCGCGGAAACACCGCGGCGGGATTTAAATCAAAATGATTTATTCATGCCAACCCTGCTACAAGAAGTACCTCTCTCTCCAGTTCTTCTCTCTAAACCCCATACATTTGACGGACGTCGCCCTAGTACCTACGCCAAGACCTTATGAGATATGGCTCAAGTCTGTTGAGTAAATTTTAATTTTGGGGACGCTAGTTCTCATCGTCCTTTGACTTACTTAATAAAAGTATTAAAATCTGATTGATTTGTAATTTTTTTCTTGTCTATTTTTCATTAAATACACTTACGCCATGTATTATAACATTAATTTAACAGTACAACTTTGCTTTCATTCCATAAATAGATACAGTTGGTTAGTGCCTACTGTCTACGTTTTGTTTTATTGTGTGGTGACACGAGTCGTATCTGTTTTCATAGGATTACTAGGTAATCAATACACAAATTACGTTTTCCATTATTTAGACGAAACTATTTACTTATAGTTAAATACACTAAACTTTCTGACCTTCCTTTGGTCAAGCAGCTATCACACGCACATGCGTCAGTGGATGTGAGGATTGAGGGACCAGCTTTAATAGTCGCTATCTTCAAATTGCGTCTATATTTCTGCTCCATTTATTTTTTACAAATCGTTCTAAGACTCTTACTAAATTTTCATGTAGAGAAAGAACGTTTTTATTTAATTCGGTAATATTCACTAAAATATTTATTTTTGTTATGTAGACTTAGGGAACACACTTAAGTTTGTATTTTTTTAAATCTTTAATGCCTTGTAGTATGTTATATTAGTAAATACATTTTCAAATTCTTTACTAAATGTCGTCTTGTATTCACAAAATATTAATTTTGTTTTAACGATATTATTATTTTTCAAATTCCCAGGTAAGTTCTACGATAAATTGTTTTAAGTGTACTACTAAATCCTGGGAATTTAATTTTGCGAATTCTGCGTGAACTGAGGGACCAAACCGGTCCCTAAGTTCACACGCACATGGTGATTGATACATCAGAGAAACCCACGCGTGTGTTTTTGACATCATCAAGACACCACTTATCCGTGCATGCCGTTCCAGTGGATAGCAATGGACCTGCGCCATTAGGCATAAATCCATAAACTCTTAAATCGAAACTCATAGGCGAGAATTGCCAGGCGATTTATGAACTACACTAAAAGGTCTCTGTACTTTTTTCTGTAGATCGTTCCCTATGTTCCAGAAACTTGAAGTGGAACGTCAAAATCCCGAAGTCATGGAGTTCAATCCTTTCTTGGCCAAAGCATTTGCATCCTCATCACATATTAAAAAGTAATTAAATACCTATTTACGCCCTGAAGCAAAAATGCGAACCATACTACTTACAGGTAATAACAACAGCTACAGAATTATTGCAAGCACTGTGGTGTTGGTACAACATATTCCAATTTTTTGTTTTTTAAACAATTGTTTTACGAATAATTAACTCGATTGTGGGTTCAATCAAGTAAAATTGTACGTTTGTTATCATCTACTTTATTTCTATAGCATAACTAATATTAAATACACATATAATAATAATATTGATTATTGTTTCCTTCAACTAAGGGGCACTCCCTCATAGAGCGAAGGACTGGCAGGGGTTCCGAGGCCCATTGAGAATGGTACTGTTGGTTTTTCGTCACTTTTAGCTATTCTCTTCACTCTGTTTGGACTGTGATTGTAGGAGATAGGCATCGTAAAGTCAGTCATTATCTGGAACATAATGCAAAATAATATTAATAATCAAAAACTATATTTACACATTACATTATATTACTGGACTGCCTTGTTAAATGTGGTCGCAGGCACTACCGCTGAGACGACGACGTGTTGGACCGCGAGTGAGAATGACGTCAAATAAAATCCAACATGGCGGCTTATAGAGGGTTTAGAGATATGAGGAACAGGGTGTAAAGTTCACTCATACTCTTGGAAAAGGCAGGATCCTCCGACCAGATGGATGTTGAGAAGTTGTATATATGCTAGCTGCGCGGTAAACTTTGATTGCGCGATGCAGGATTTGTGTGACGTCAGTGTTATGCGTTGGTCGCATTTGGCGGTGTAGATGCCGCCACAAGGGTGTTAAAAGATACCGACTTGAAAAATGAATTTGAAATAATTTATTTTGGCCAATTTTTCTCTACTCCTACTACATATGTACTCGTTCACAGCAAAATTTGCTGTAAATTTTTATTAATAAATAATAATAATTCCATTCTTTATTGGCATAAGCCCCAGGGCTAACATGACAAGCGTGAGAACGCTCTCTATCTCGATTTGTAGAAATTTGTCTACGATTTTGCCGTCATCATAGTTAAAATAATCGGTCATGTTAGAACCGATTATGCTCGAGTGAACTCGAAAAAGGCGCTTTGATACTTCTTTAGCTCGCGACGAGATACCAAAAAAACAAATAATTTTCATAATTGCAACATCGGTCGATTTTACATATGGAATTAGTAAGCCACCTCACCTCAGCTACCTCTTTAATTTATGTATGGTTCCATAGAACCGACTTTTTTTACCGTTTTTCTTTGGCATGCTAAAATTAAAATATGAAATTTGAGGCACTAAGACATTCACAAATAATCACCACAATTGATAAATCGGCCGACGGTCACAATTCTACAAAGCGAGGGTTGATATTGTAACAATCACCGTAAAACCGATGATATTGCTGTTGCTCACCAATTTTGGGAAACCACCTGGCGATTTTCGTTATTACTGCACGAGTTGCTCATATATGTAAAATAGTGCTTCCCTGCATCACACTTTCGCTCTCGGGAGCCGAAAGGAACTTCATTCCAATGTTTAAAGTAAGTATTTTAAAACTGAGTATTTTCATTATTAATAATAATATGTTGTCTAATAAAATAAGGACAAAAATAAGTATAATTATGAATTTGCCATGTTATTTTGGATATTTTATTTTTATTGTATCATCATTTTGTCTACTCTTCTCGTCGTCAAAATCGAGGACGACTAAATTAGAGAAAATCACGATTTTCTCATGTTGAATTGTCAAAACGCGAGATAAATTAGGTGGTCATTGTTAGGGTTTAACGAGAAAACATCAAGATTGACAGGAGCCTTGTATTTTGTATGGCAGCGCTGTCAGAAAACGAGAAAAGTGACAGATAAGGACGTGACGAGAAAACTCGAGAGTGAGTAACTGTCGCGTGTGTCATGTTAGCCCTACAGAGCTAGGTTAGAGTAACGCAATTTTAAGATCGCTGCCGCACCCCGTGTGAAATACAAACATAGACTAAGCTATTACGTAAGTAATATTGCTGAACTCATTGTCACTTTTTTCAACTCTAAAAAATATTGAGATTTAAACGTTTTAAAATAAGTGCTGTCCTTGTCCAACAAGGACGTATCGTAGAAGTGACGTCACGACTCTGTGACTTCATACTAGATCCGTACATACCGCGTTATGCATAATACATAATGTTTAATACAGATTTACTAAACCTTCCAGAATAAATTCTCTGATGGTTTATGCAGCTGACTTATCATACCTTTCTAATAATTTAAACAACAGTCAGCTGCCTAGCTATCTGAGGAAAGACCGACAGCATGCGTCATGAACATACTACACAATCAATGCATTCGAGCGTCGCAAGTTTCTTTGATGATCTAACTTATGATCTTTACACTCGGAGACATCCAGCGATGTGGTTAATGACTGGTATTTGAAAGACCCAAAGGTTCCATGGGGAGAAAAAATGACCAGCAGTAAATACCATTATTCAATGAGCAAATGTGATCGACTAGATTTTGACATATGACATTTCAGCTGACTCGACGGGATGTTGCGAATTACGTCATGAAACTCAGGATTTTACATCAATTTTCAGCATTCGAAATACTTAAGAAAAATATGTTACCGCGATTATTATGACCTAGTCTGCATTCCCAATGGCGCTGTAATCCATTTGAGCGGGCTTACACCTGTACCCTAATTTGCGTAATACACAATCAATCGGAATCTGATCATTTTGAAACAGATTGCTAATCCATTGCTTCTTAAACTTATCGAAAAAAACCGGACAAGTGCAACCACGGAAATTCTAAGCAAATCAGCTGTGACAGACCGACAGTCAGACCATCGAGTAATCCTCCAAGGGTTCCGTTTTTATTCGAACGTACGGTACCCGAAATATTACAACCCATTCACACTGTACGTGTACGTAAGTACTAATTGATATATTTTTTTTTTTTTAATCCTAAGAGGTTGTATTCCGTTTCTACAAAAAAAAAAACAAGCTCGATTTGGTTGTGAGAATCGATTAGGCTGAATGCAATTTTTGAATCGAAATAAGAAAATTGGGTGGACGGTCAGCACTAAGAAGTGTCACTTCAAAACACAATTTTTATTAATTTTTTGATACCTGTAGTTTATTGAAAATAGTCAAAGTAAGAATGCAGAGAGAATGAAAATATTTTTTTTTTTCCTTTTAGCATATTTTCAGCGAATATAAGCTGCCTATCTTTTGGATGGGTGTAGTAATACTTATTTATACAACATTTGGTGTAGATTGACGCGGTTTAACCGACATCATAAATGTAAACATATTTGCTACGAACCTAAGGTACATTCCGAATTAGACCAAAATTGCTCACAGCGCTCACATCAATGACGAGCAGTGGTGGCCCATTGCAAACGGCCGCGACTTACGAGTTGTAGGTCGTAGGTTCGACCGACAGACGGCCTAAACCCAGACAGGCGCTTTACTCTGTGTACTTATTTCATCACCACTGCACTCAAAAACGGCGAAGATAAACATCGTGACGAAACCGGCATGTATTAGAACCAAAAGTTCGAAGACATGTGACACCTACCAACCCGCACTGGGCCCGCGTGGTGGTACACCCCTAACCTGGCATAAGAAAGTCCGATTGGATATTTTATGAAAATAAAAATTCAACGCCTTGACATTCAACAAATTTCTTCTTCTTCTTTGGTTAGGTGACGACTGTAGCCAGAAGCTTATTTTCGAAAATGCCACCTTACAAAACAGCACAAGCACAACTGTCATTTTTGACAGCGGTCATGCTGCCAATCATTTAGGGCATGGTCGGCGCGTTATTGCAGGATGGCGCATGTCATGACGTCATCTATGACGATTCACGGGACATCGTTTTCGCGCTCACGCTAACTCGGAACAGCAGCCTAATTGCGTAACACATTTTCGCAAACGATTACGACTATTCTGTTTCATTTTGACAGTTCAACATCATTAATTGCGTTATTTACATTGTTGAGCAGATATTTTTATCGAACTTAAAGTAGAATTATTTACATATTTTTTACTGACTTTAAATTGAAGGAGGTTCATAATAATCATCTAATACATGTATAATGCAATTATCATCACTGCCAAATATGAATTGAATAAGAAAGGAAATCCAAAGGAGGATTCCTTAGGAATTTCGTTATGGCCGTATGTCTATGTTCTTCTCGGTCTATCTCTCTGTCCGTCTGTCCTCGTAAAATATTTTATTTTATTTTAAACCAATTTGGACAATCCAGCACCCTAATTGCGTAATACACAAACAATCTGAATCGTTTTGAAACAGATTGCTAAACCATTGCTTCGTAAGTTCGATAAAAAAAATCTGCTCAACAATATAAATAACGCAATGAATGTTGTTGAACTGTCAAATACAACAGATTGGTAGTAACCGTTTACGAAAATGTGTTACGCAATTAGGGTGCAGGCTTCCTTACAGAAATTCAATGCAGGCGTTTTCGCAGTGCATTTGTGCAAGGGTTGCGGGACGAAGTAGGTTCTGGTTATGTCCCAAACTGTCGTTTTGCATATAATTTTAAGAGCTGTCATTTTCCATTTCGTATGTAAACGGTAGAGGTTAGTTTACAAACTGAAGATTGCGACTTCCTACGTTTTCTGTTTTCATTCATGCATTCAGCTGACAGCCATTTGTGGTTGTTAAAATACTTTTCTTTTAAGGTTTTCTTTTTATAACATTGCAATTCTGAACTTGGAATCAATCACGCACTTCTGGAGCTGCTGATGCTCTCTCAGGAACCCAGGGAAATTATGATTTTCAGTCAGTATAAATAAACCCTTTATTATTTCTATGTGGTAAAGGATTTGTACTTACTTCCAGTCCTTTATTTTCGTGATCCTTGATAATAAACTTCTTCATAAGTGGTGGCATCTCAATGTTGTTTGGTAGGATCACTACTGGCTGATCATGTACTTTCTCTGTGTGCGCTAACAATTTGGCCTCCTCATTTTTCGGTATTAGTTTATAATCCGGCTTGTAAGATGTACGATAAATTTCTGTCAGATTCGGCATTTTGCGACCCCTGAATGTTTTCTCAACCCATATGCGCACTCGACGCCTTTCCTGAAAAATTGAAAACTCAGTAAGTAACATTTTTTTTTCTTCGTTGGCTTGTAATTTTATGTACAATGGTTATTCAACTTCACCTCACGTCAACACTAAAGTACATAACAGTGGCAAGTAGTTTGCTGAATATCAAAACTAACATTTGGTTTAGAAATTAAAATGAATGAAAGATTTCTCACCTCATCAGGACAGGCCTCAACTTTAACAATTTTCATGAAACTAGGTTCCGGGTATCTTTCAAAAACAGATCGAACAATGATTCTTCCAACGCCGAAATTCTTTAGGCTTCCAACAATTTCCCACAGAGTTTTACCTTTGAAATCTGTTGTTCTGCCAACATATTTTATTACCGTCGAAGTTGCTGAAGACATTTTAATAGAAGAAATGTAGACGACTGACTAACAATAGCAATTAATTGTATTCAGATTCTGTTCATGCTATTTTTTTAGGTTATGATGGATGACAGAATCACAGTCACAGTTTCAGTCAGAAATTTTTAATTTGACATTGACACTTCTTTGGCGTTGCAACACTGACACAAAGCTGGGTTTGCACGGCACTTTGCTGGTGCATCGATCTAATCACTATTCTTTCTATTCTAGTCATCTCTTGGGTGCCGATACCGAAAATGGTGTCATAAACGAACTCTTCAAAGGCACCGTTGGAAGTCGCTACGTCTTCGTAAGGGGGCTATGCGCCCCGGCAGCGGAGGCCATATGGTGGCCCGTAAAAACGGGCTTAATGCAGTAATGGGCTACAATCCACAACACCACCTTTCTGAAGAAAATCCAGGGTAGCCTGCGAAATTCTAATTTTGTTGTGTGCGGTGCGGTGTTTATAATTTGCAGGTCAGTGTCACGTTGTATGTTGAACAAAATATGATTCGCGACCGTAACAGGTATGTTTTTACAGAATTATAATCACTAAAATAATCGATACAACTCTCGTATGTTCATATATTCCCTTTGAATGACATTTCATCAAATTTTCATATTTTTTAATTCCGACCTTGGCTAAACGCACAAACCGTGCGAACCCAAACGAAAAAATTAAAAGATTTTTTCTGTCCCATTCATCGCGCCTGTTGGTCTCTATAGTCTTAACATAATCGTATCTCAGCCATTTCTGAAATTTTCAAAAGGTCTCTGAAAATCTTCAAAAGGAGGTGTTTTTTTATTCCATGCAACTGTGGCCAAATAATGTACCTTAAGAATAAAGGCACGAAAATACAGGAAAAAAATCGCAGATTTAGAAAAAAAATATGTTGGATTTATTTAGACATTTGTCCCACCTTTAAATAAAATTGTTATTCAAAGATGTTAATAACTTGTAACCCAAGTGTTTTAATCTGGCAATCTAGTGATACACATTACACTTCTTCTGAAGTTGCTTTTCGTTACTTCATTCTAAAAACGTATCAAAATGATTTTAACTTAAAAATGTACTGATTAATAAGTTATTTTTGCATTAAAAACAGTTTTTTTTGCCTAGTACATTTTTGTGAAATATTTTGCAATTTTACTTTTGTTTCACATTTCAGATGCGTTTGGTTAGCTTACTTCAAAACCTTAGGTGTCATTCACAGATTACTTATATCAAACTAGTGTCTTTCCGTTTCGTTTTTGACAGCTGTCACTGCTGTGATGAACGTTTCGTTGAACGCAGTTAGGATTTGAGGTAGTGATTTTTTATATAATTTTATTTCCTAATCAACCAAATAACACATTTTATTTGAAGGAATTTCACTTGTAATTTGTACCTCGGTACATGTTTTGGCTGAAAAAAAAACACCTCCTTTATTTATTTATTCAATACAAAGGATTGTAGTACACGTTTAAAATACCGTTCAACAAAATAAGTACTATTTCTACAAACGTGTGGGTGAGCACGGCTCTCCTAGCTAGTGTGAGGAGAAGTAGTCCGGTCCCCTAAGATACAATGACGTTACATAGTGCTTCTGATGTTATTATTACAATTTCGAAGAATAGATTAGACAATTCAAAGTTTAAGACCTTTTTGATTTTCATTAAAATAAAATACAATAATTTAACATAAATGTGTGTGTGTGTGCTTGTCCACGTTCATCACCTATGTTAAGATATTTTCAGTTTCATCATATGATTTGTTTTGGAGGTACGCTTGTACAATCTTTTTGCATTTGTAAAACGGTAGACCGTAGATTTGACACTCTTCGTTTATTTTGTTGTACAGAAACGGACCAAGAAAATGAAAAAATCTCTCGACAAAAGTTGAGCGTACACGCGAAAGGGGCACATCCCATCTTTTCGACGTTTACTGCGTTTTTTTATTTTCTATTATTCGATACGGGGTGTAGCGGTGTTGCAGAATGACGATCTGTAGTATGAAGTGTTGCCGAACATTTAGCAGTTTGCAGTCATGGTATATTTGATCGGTTGGAAACAGAATAGGACGAAAAGTGGCTACTTTTAATATGGCCCTATGTGCTACTTCTAGCGGCTTGAGGGATGTTTTAGCTGCGCCGCACCGCCCCAACAAGAAATGCAATATGTTACGATGGATAGGCAAAGTGCGAAATAGACATTACGTATTATGATGGGATTGGCAATATGCCGGAGAGTTTTAAAGATGTTTATCAGTTTTCGAACTCGTCCAGTTAGCAGAACAATATGAGACTTAAAGTTCAGAGACCTGTCCAAGACTATTCCAAGGTATCTCATGCTTTCAACAGAGGTTAAAAGAAGGCATAGACAGATTGAACCCTGTATTTGAGGATTACCAGTGTGAGCTTTGATCGAAGTTGGAGTCTTTGGTTGAGAAACCCAGGTGTTAGAATAAGTCAGAAATTTAGTTTTGGAGGTATTAACGGTTAAAGTGTGGGAACTAAGCCAACTTAACGCCACGTCAAAGCCAAGCTGGGCTTGCTGCTGTAGTTGTGACCAGGAATCCGCGATGAAGGTTATTGCTGTGTCGTCTGCAAAGGATATTACCTTGGCATTAACGATATTGAGATCACACAGGTCATTAATAAAGACCAAGAAAAGAGTGGGGCCCAAAATGCTTCCTTGTGGTACCCCGTAGTGAATTGAAAGCTCGTCGCTGTTATGGCCATCGATCCTGACTTTTTGCTTACGATTGGAGAGATAGCTTTGACAAAGATCCAGTTGTAGCACCCTGACGCCAAGTTTGATTAAGAGTGTGTAAACGGGAACAGTGTCGAACGCTTTCGCGAGATCTAGAAAAAGAGTAATAACCTTTTATTTTTATTTATATGATCAATGACAAAGCTGGTTAGGTCATGAACTGCGTCACAGGTTGACTTATTTTTGGGGAAGAAAAATTGTTGTTGCGAGATTTTCTTGCATTGCTCCAGGTAACTAACCAATCTTTTGTTTGTCAAGCCCTCAAGAACTTTTGATAAATCGGTTAATACAGCTATAGGAAGGTAGTTATTCGGCAAGGCTCCGTCTCCCCCCTTGAAGATTGGATAGATTACTGCCTTTTTAAAGGAAGTTGGAAAAACTACTGTTTCAAAAAAATATTGATATGGCATAAAATTGGCGCCAGAGTGGTGGAAAATTTCTGTAGTATTGCAGGTGAAATGCAATCCCAACCAGTAGCAGCATGTGGTCGCAATGAATTTATAATAGATATAACTTCTTCCGGGTCAGTTTTATCCAAGACAAAGGATGAAGTTGTTATAGAACTGTTTTGTGGGGTAGGTGGTTGTTGTGAGGGCCCCGTTTTTATAATGTCATCTGCAAGTTTCTTGCCAATATTGACAAAAGAGGAATTCACATTGCTACATGACTGTGCGGGTGTGGGTAATGAGGATTTGAATTGAGTGGACGAGCGTGGAGTGTTTGTGGTGTTTGTATTCGTTTTATGGTATCCCAGAGTAATTTTGGGTTATTGCTCGCTTTGCTGAGTTCTTCCCCATCGAAGAGCCTCTACGCCTGTTTAAGAATTTTGGTACAAAAGTTTCTGTATCGTTTGCAGGTTACCTATAAATAACGTTTATCTGGAAACTGCTTGATGTATAAGTGGGAGTTATCCAGGGTTTAAGAATCTTCTGTTTTGCAGATACTTTTTTAATTACAGTATTTTCGGCTATGGCTAAAGTCAGTTCTTAATATGTGTCTATTTTTTAACGGCCTATAGCGATGAGGTTGCTGAAGCTTGGATAAATTGAAAATGTAATATTCCCTGTTCCCGATAGATGGCACTGCACTCCAATAATAAGTCAATTCCTGTTTCTATTTTTTCTTGCTGTTTTCGTCACAGCTGTAATATTAGTAGACCTGTTTTTGTTTTTGCATATTGCAGTTTTTCTCATTACATTATTGAAAATAAATATTTTTAAAGTGAAGAAAAGTGGCAAACTTTTAATTCATTTTCATTGTAGTTTTTTTTAATGTATGGCATCTCGTAGTTGACCTTGAAAGGTCGTGACTACTTAACCGGACTATCCTGTGGCTGCCTTTAGCGGACTCAAAGCCTCCAGCCAGGGGCGTAAAACTACTTACATTACTAAGCGAACGCTCGCTAAGGGCACCCCCTGTGGGGTACGGACCTCGGCTTAGGGCGTCGCTGACGGGAGGACAGCAAGATGGGACAGGCTGGATCTGGATTATATTATTATTATCTGGGGAATTTAAAGCTACAGGCTCAGCTACGGCGCGGGCTAGCACTTCGTCGAGCAAGGGTCGGGGGGGACAGTAACGTCGGGATCTTCGCGAAGAACCTCGGCGGCGAGGTCGGAATGTCGGTCTGTGTTTGTGCACTGTACTGGTGGCCCTACTGCTTTCCTGAATGAGAGTTATGTGGTCATCGGGATCGGTGCGGACATGCTTGGGACGGCGGACATTGCTAATGGAGGAGGGAATATAGCTAGCGGCCTTGACAACCAGAGGGTTGCGGTGATTCGCGGCGGTCTCGAAGAAACGCTTTGAAATGCGTTTCATAAACTGGCGGATAGTGGGAATCTTGAGGTCAACGTGAAGGATCTCGTTGCGAACGTACCAAGGGGAGCCTGTGATCCTACGGAGGAACTTGTTCTGGAGGGTCTGCATTCTATTGAAGCGATGGGGCTTGGCGTGTGCAAAGACTGCACTGGCAGATGTCATGATCGGGCGGATGCACGCTATGTAGATACGCATTTTGCACTTTAGTGACAATTTGCTACGTGCATTTAGGACAAAGTGAAGTCTACCTAGAGCGAAGGCGGCGCGCGAACGAGCCGCCTTAATGTGCTCTGAAAAAGAGAGGTGTTCATCGAGCACTACACCCAGATATTTGGCTCGCTTCTCCCAAGGGATCGGCTTGCCGAACATGGTGATCGGCCGAGGGGGGCAGGGATTGCGACGCGGCTTTGAGAAAAGAACCGCTTGACTTTTGTCGGGATTGACTTCTATTCGCCATTTTCTAAACCAAGCGCCAAGCTTGTTCACTTGGGTTTCGAGAATGCGAGCTATCGAATTTTCATCACGGCCGGTGTAGTAGATGGCCGTGTCGTCTGCGAACAGGGCCAACTGCGCCTTACCGCACTTGGGCATATCGCTGGTGAATAGCGTGAAAGCTAGAGGAGAGATCACAGAGCCCTGAGGGACTCCTGCGCGATTAGGGTGGGGGGAGGATAGCGCTCCTTCGATGCGATAACGGAAGGTGCGGTTCGACAAAAAGTCCCGTAAGATGAGCACGAGACGATCTGGCACACCGAGTTGGCACAGCTTATATAATAAGCCGTTGTGCCAGACTTTGTCGAACGCTTTCGCTATGTCGAAGAAGACAGCACCGGTCATCAAACCTCGTTGGAAACCGAAGTTGATGTGTTCGACTACGACGATGCGTAGTATGCATAGTACGACGGTGGACCTGTTGTACGCACGAGTGTTGGGTTCTAAAACCAACTATTCGTTGGGGATGAGGCCCTTTGTCTCAGCCTCTCATAGATTTTGCCGAGGACATTGAGCAGACTGATGGGGCGGTAACTAGTAGGCTCCGACTTTGGCTTGCCGAGCTACTCTCCGACTACTTAAACGATAAGAATAGTTGGTCGCTGTAATTAACTCAAGACAATGTTTATGTTCTTTCTCCAGAATCAGCTTACCTACGAGTTCGTATATTTATTTTAATTTTATTTGACTGTAGAAGTCAATTATTTTTAATTATCTTCATTTATTATTGACAGCGGCAGCGAGTTTGTCATGCTCCCGTAGATGTCACTGCTTGCGGTAGCGTAAGGGATCGGGTTGCCTCCTTCCCTCAAATATGGCGAGGGGGGCAATGGCTGATCTTTGCGTTATGCTCGTGAACGGGTGCTGCTTGTGGTGACTGGTCGTCTTGCTGTCTATGGTTTTGTTATTGTTAAAGTAATTGTTCTGTTAATTTATTTTACTTCGATGGTCCTTGTTTATCATTTGTGTGTACTTAAAAATAATCCAATAATGCATATGTAAGGTGTCACGCCCCTTATGCCTGGAGGCTTTTATTTGTGTAGTTGTTTTTTTCATTGATTTTTATTGGTTTATGTTTTGGGTATATTGGCGTGGCTAGCTTACATATGGCAGATCATTTAATATGATTTTTTGTGTTTCGATTTTTCTTCTTTGATTACCGTAGAATTGTATAGTACAATGGTTTTTCTAACTAAACAGACAGCTGTGCTGCTGGGGAGTTTGTTGCGCCACTTCTTCTTCCCAGCTAAAGCACTAGGAAGTGGTGAAGGGCGGGCATTTTGGGGGACTGTCTTATGTCATTTTGACGTTCGAAAAGTGCTGACTCTCAGCCTAGTTTGAATAAATGACTTTTGATTTTGATTTTTGATTTCGAGCTTCGGGATACCGATGACGGTGGCTTCTTTGAATGCCTGTGGGAAGATGTTATTGCTCAGAGCACCATTGAAGATGGTGGTCAGTAGCATTATCAGGTGGGCAGGGAAAAGTTGGAATACCCTATTGGTGATTCCATCTGAGCCTGGGGCTTTACGAGCCTTAAGACCTTTGATGAGGTCGTGCACTTCGTCTGGCGTGACGGGGGGCAGTGGATACTCTGGGTCTTCGACGGGAGGGAGGCTCTATGATCGATTTCAGCGTCGACCTCAGAGAGCTAGGCGAGCGTTGGGCTTCTAGACTGTCGGCTAGAAGCTCGGCCTTGTCGACATCATCGAAGGCGATGGTGTTGTCGGGACGGATCAGGGGGGGCATGGAGACTATTTCTCCGGATCTAAGTTTCCTCTGGAGTTGCCAGAAGGCTAGGTGGGTGGGCTCTTGTTCGCTCAGCATCTTGTCCCAGCCAGCGGTACGCAGCTCCTCTATGCGTGTTCTTACAGTACGCTGTAAGTAACGCATATGGGCTTTGTTCGCGTCGCAGGGGAAGTTGCTGTAGGCACGGACAGCCGCGTTCTTCTCATTCAACAGTTCGCGTACATCGTCCGGCAACTTCCAGCGACGGCCCTCCGTCGCTGGAATTTCCCTGGAACAATCGTTCAGGACTGATTGTACGTGAGCTGTAAATAAGTCGATCGCGGCCGTCGTGTCAGCGATAGAGTCAAAATGATCGGGGATTGGGTCCAAGTGGGGGGACGTGGTGGATTTTAAGCGATCGCTTACCATCCTCCAGTCCGTTATAACTTTGGTGGGAGTGGGTTGGGTGGAGTCGGGCAGACCTAGGCCGGGGACCAGTTTCATGACTACTGGACGGTGATCAGAAGCGAGCTCTTGTACCATTTCTATCCGTAGAGTCCAACCGTAGGTTGACGTTCTGTAGGAGCGCCACGTCGAGCACGTCGGCGGTGTGATTGGGATCGGGGGGAAAGTGAGTGGGAGTCATCGGCGCGATGACATCGAAATTCTGGAAGGAGGAGAGGTTGCACAAGTGTCTCCTTCTGGAAGAGGTCCTGGTGCTATTCCAGGAGGGATGTTTTGCGTTGAGATCACCCGCTATGATAACGGAGTCACTCCGGCTAAATAGGACAGAAAGATCTTCAGTAAGGAGTTGGAAATTCTCCGAAGTATTAATGGGAGGGAGGTAGGCCGATACTATGGTGATCGGTTGATGACCTGAAATGCCAAGCCGACAGCAAGACACTTCCAATCGTGAAAGTGTGGGAGGGTCAATTGGGAATTCAGTAAAGCTCCTTTTTGTAGTAGATAAGGGTACCGCCCTTATGGCAACGCGTCCTGTCATTGCGAACTGTACGATAGTTTGCAATTGACGGATTTCGGTAACTCGGTTTAAGGAACGTTTCCTGAACAAGGAGGATGTCGATGTGGTGGTCGCGGAGGAACTCGCTGATTTCAGCGCGTTGTCGCAGGATGCCATTGGCATTGAAATAACCTAACTTTAGGGATCGGGGTTTGGTTTCATTGTAGGTAGGTACCGATTTATTTAACGCCGTTTAGCCTAGAAAAACCCCATAACACTTTTTACGACTTGAAAATAATTTTAACATGTATAGTAATAAAAATTGAGAAAACTATCAACTCTTGCCTGACAAGTTAATGGTCAAGGAACAGCAAGAACTCAAAATAAATGATTATCTACTTCAGTAATAAACATCGTACTTCGAATCAGTGCAAGCCTACGAGCTGCCTGACACCAAGAAGGGCAGGCCGTTTTGGGGTCAGGTTCGCTTCTTTCAAGCGTCTTCTGACTGTCCACTCACTGACAGCCACCCCTCGCACGCGCTCCTGCTGGACATCAACACCGGTAAGGTGGCGATTCCGCAGTGCAGTCGAGACGATAAAACGATCTTCCCTCTTTATAGTCATTGCGCTCAGACGTGCGTCTTTGCCGGATCGTGGTCAAAGTAAAAGTCAAAGCATTTATTTCAAATAGGCCCATAAAAAGGCACTTTTAAACGTCAACATTTACATTAAAAATAGAACTGTATAATTTTGTTCTAAACCAGTAAACATAATTTAAAGATAACGAGTGAATCGTAAAACTCTTGTAGTAAATAGTGTCTCGTAGCGGCGCAGGCGCATGCCGCGGACGCGTGCTATTGTTGCGTGCAATTTACCACCGCTTCAATCGCTGAAATATTTCGTGCAACGGGCATGTCCAATTGCTAACGAGCCGACTGCGACGCACAAATGAATCAGCACCTCATACACAGGGCAAGTCGTTGTACTCGAACGTTACTGGCCACTTTTGAGATTTACAGTAAAACAAGTGCCACGAATGATTAAATCAGCCAGGTAGCTTTGCTAAAATTTATAAAATATCAATTTCGTTGCCATTTTGGTGTAAACACAACAACTTAACGGATGTAGTTTAAAAAAAGCTGGTGCTCCAACAAAAACATACAAGTTTCTCAATTTTTCAGATAAAATCAACGCAAGTTTAAGCTTTAAAATGATATACGCGTAAGTTATATTTTTTAATATAACTTACGCCATATTTGAGAAAACCGGCCAAGTATGCGGGTTTGGGGGTTGAGTAGATTGGGCTGCACGCGAGCGTATACGTCTGTGGTGTCTGGTAGGGTAGTGGAACCAATAAATAAACGATTAAGAATTTTTGACAACTTTAAAATAGCATAAAGTAACTAGATTATTTCTTAGCATTGATGCCTGGTTTTTTTTTATTTTACTAATCCATAACTCATACCATCCAACCATAACAAGCTGGTATCCTACTCGTATTGACAAAAAACGAAGACGGGGTAGACCAAACAAGAGATGGAGCAATGGAATGGCAGGCTTAATAGGAAAAACATGGAGCAGACTAGCTAGAGATAGAACAAGATGGAGACAGTTCGAGGAGGCTTTTACCGCGCTAGGCGGTCCATAAAATTGAAGAAAAAATGAAATAAAGCTAACTATTAAGAATTATGTAATAACAATAATACTCAATTGACAATAATTTCAATTTTTAATTTACTTGATTTTAGAATTAATTCATTTATGACTTTTTTCTTTACACTTAAAAACGAATCACTAGCTTCATATTTCTGACTGACCGACTCCTTGACAATTCAAAAGTGCATGTAAATGGTTTAATTGAAATAAATGAATTGAGTTTGAGTTTAATAATTAATCGATATTTTGATTAAAAATGTAGTTTTAAATAAATTAATTTGTATTTACTATATTGACTGTGATATAGGATTAAGTAAACAGTAATTTATGATGTTGTTAAAATTTAATTGGAATGTTTTTATTTTAATTTTTTTATTTTATTTATCATGCACATCATGCATGTATTAATTGTAAGGAATCAATAAAAGCTTTTATTATTATTATTTGTTATACATTTTTGTATCTCGGCACTGATGTGCCGGTTTTATAGAATAACACGGGCCGAAGCCAAGTGCTAGCTAAGATAGATGATAACGTATTATGATGATGTGATGACATGTTAAGACTGTGTTGTTGATGATGTATGCGGGTGTGATATTTGTGCATCATTGTCGTTCTGAAGGAATTTTCGGATAATTCTGCAAGTGTTCAGGATAGCAGCTTTCTGTAGAGTTTGGTAGGTGGACGGAGATAAGTCTAGCGTTTTTAAAGATTGGTGCAGTTGTTTGGTAATGACACCCGTGGTCGAGAGTACTATTGGGATTATGGCTACGCTGCCTAATCGCCACATTCGGCTTATTTTAATTTTTAAGTCCATATATTTTGACAGGTTTTCTGCTATAGTGTTTTGTGCGTGTTTGGTACCGCTATGTCAATAATTTGCGCGGTTTTATTAACTTTATCTAGTAAAGTTATGTCTGGTCGATTGTAATTTGTTGTTCTGTCTGTGAGGATAGCTCGATCAAAGTAAAACTTGTGTGTTGTGTTTTCAAGAACTATTTCAGGATTATATTTGTAGTAAGGTAATGGGGTATAGTTATTAATTTATATTTTATAGCAAGTTTTTGATGGATTATGTTGGCTATTTGATCGTGCCTGTGCTTATTGTCAGTCTGAACAATAGCTCTACATGCTCCAGTAATATGTTGGATAGTTTCGGAAGAACAATGACATCGTCTGCAAAGATCTGTTGAAAGGGCGATTCGCGTAGAATGCTTTTGGTAGTTACGAGTCTCGATTACTTGGTCTTGGATGGCTGTCATGAACCCTTCAGTCTCAGGGAAAAGATCTCCACGCCTGAGCCTTTCGTTCGACTCTAATTTATCGACGTTAGGTTGGCACAGGTCTTGGCGATGTCTTCCATGGAATGACTTTTGGGTCCACTGGGATATTTTAGTATGTCGATCGGTCTGTTTCTCGTTACTTTGTGTAGTTTTGTCAAACATATTTAACGGTGTCAGTTTTCTATCATTATGAACTATTGCTTTGTGTAGATTAGAGGTGGTACATTTTGTGTTCAAATTTGTCCTTAGGGTACTTATTAGTTTGGGCACGCCACAATAGCGGCGGTAAGTCCCCTCTTTGAGGAGTGGCTGGAGAGGCGCCACGGCGTCCTCACCTTCCGCCTGACACAGGTCCTCACCGGACACGGTTGTTTCGGGAGGTTCCTGTTTCGCATAAGGCGGGAGGAAACGCCCGGGTGTCACCATTGTGTGGATCGCCCGGAGGACACGGTGGAGCATACGGTGAGGACACTCCTATCGCAGTGTCCTCACGGAGGCGATTGGCAGCGGCGATCTCTCGCGTCCGGCCCTGGTATAGGCCATGGTACGGAGCGAGAGGGAATGGGAAGCCGTCACCTCCTTCTGCGAAGCAGTAATGCAAAGGAGGAGGCGGAGCGCGTGAGGGAGAGAGCCTTGCGCCCTCACGCCCCCACTAGCCGCCGCAGGAGACGCCCTGGGCGTCAGGAGGCGCCTGCAGATTCCCGGCCACAGTAGGCGTGGGCTTGCGGACGGCGACCAACGGGTAGCTCGCCGTCCGGTAAGGACCAGGTCCGGGTCGACGGCGCGTCGTATTCCACGCGCGCCTCAAAGAGATGTCAGCACAATGTGACGGGGTCCGATAGGGCCGACGCCTCAGGGTCGCGGGTAATTCTAAAGAGAAAACCGTGGCCCTGGCACAGGCAACTGAAGGAACACGGGTGGGTTTTAGTCAGTAAAAGTCTGACACACCCTCCCGCTCCACCCAGAGCGGGAGAAGTCAATTGATGATTTCCCACCAAAAAAAAAAAAGGGTACTTATTAGTTTATTGTGTAGGTTTGTAATATCTATTATGCCTCGTCCTCCCTCTTCCCTGGGGAGTGTTAGTCGCTGTACGCAAGATCGAGGGTGGTGTTTCCTGTTTTTGGTCAAAGTGGTGTTAATAACGCGTTGCAGGTTTTTCAGTTCTGGTTTGGTCCAGCTTAATATACCGAAGGAGTATGTAAGGACGGGAATCGCAAACTTTTTTATATTTAACAGTAAGTCGGGAGTGCAATTGAGTATTAAAAATGGATTTAAGCCTATGTTTAAATTGTTGAGTAAGTTATTTTTTATGTTTTTATGTTTAATTGTCTGAGCTTGAATGTATCATAAGTATATATATGTTTCGTTTTCATTTAAAGAGTCTATGGTTTCACCTGTCTGTATGGTGTATGAATGTTGGTAAGTTTCGCCTGCCCTGACTGAGTTGATCTTACACTTATCGATACCAAATTCCATTCTAATGTCACTTGAAAATTGGTCTGTGGTTTGTGCAAGTTCATGTAAGTCATCTAGTTTAGAAGCGTACAATTATATGTCGTCCATAGAAAGTGGTTAACTTAACAGTTTTGTCTGTCAGTCTGTAAGTCATCTGTAGTTTCATTAAATGGTAGGTTATATCCTGGCTTTAGTGTATTTAATTGGTTGGATAAGGGATTTAAGGCAAGACAGAACCATAATGGGTTCAGTGAGTCACCTTGGAATATTCCTCTTTGGATTTTAATAGGTTCAGTTTCAACCATCCCTGACGGAGATTTAAGATGAAGCGTGTCGTCCATTGAGTCATGGTGTTATTTAAAAAGGTTACAATTAGTGGGTTTATCTTATATATTTTCAATACTTCAAGTAACCACGTGTGTGGTACCGAATCGTATGCTTTTTAATAGTCTGTATACATGATGTATAGATCTCCTTTCTTCCGTTGGACCTGCTTCAGTATAACGGAGTCTATCGTTAGTTGTTCTTTGCAGCCCTGACTAAACTTTCAGCAGCCTTTTTGTTTTTCGGATAATATTGTATTAGTTTCAAGATGTTGATAAATGATATGAGTGATGCACGAGATTATTATTTTATTTATAGCTTGTAGGCATGTTATGGGTTTGTGCTGTCGTTGCTGTCTTTTGGTGTCATATAAGTTATTCCTTCCGCTATGTAAGTACGTAGGCATCATTGTTGGGTTTTTAAGAAGGTGTTGATGTAATTGGGATGATGACAATTTTTTTTATTTTTGTCTCAAAATACTGTTTGTTTCTAAATAGCGCTAAACAATATTACAAAAAGGTTAAAAGCTTTAAAAACTGCCAAGTTATAAATGTTTTAAGATAATTGTTAGACAGGAACAGCACTATAGTAGAGGTGACGTCACGACTATGTAACTTCATACTAGCGTAGTACATTGTCAGTACCGCGCGACAAGGACGGGTATAATCCCCTCCAAAAACTTTTAAAGCGTGTATCTTCTTCAAATTTACACCGATTTAACAGATTTTTTCGATTATCTCATTTTTACTACGCCTTCTTTGAAATTACATTATTTATATGAACATTTTTAATATGAGTCATAATCCCAAAGGTACGGGTGAATGTGGGTAAATTTTTATACCAATAATTGTGCATGTAGTCTGAACCTGGTGCTTTCCAGTTGAGTAGTTTTTGAAGGACGTCATGGAAAGTTTCTATTGGAACATGTTCGAAGTCCATTTGTTCACTATGGCTATGGTTTTCTGTCTCTATTTTAATTCACTCAGCTTCTGTCTTATGACATATTGACCTCTCCCAAATTCTTGACCAAAATTGTCAAAGTTCATCTATCGGTGGTAAACTATGGTTGATGTTAGTTTCACTTTCGCTGGGTACTGTTTGGTTTGTTGTGGATTGTTTTAATGTTCGATAAAATTGCTTTTCGTTATTTCTAAACTTATTGCTTTGAGTTTTGCGAAGTGTGCATTTATTGTTTCTATTTAATCTACTGTTTACAAGAGTAAAATTCTATTTAAGCGTGTCCAAAAAGTGTGTGAGTTGTGTTCTTCATGAAGTGAGTGTTTTTTATACTTTTCTATAATTGTGTGTACTGCTCTAACAAGCTTCCTACCTCTGTTTCCTTGCATGTACGCTGTCAGTCTGCAGGTTTTTGTACTCAAATCTTTAACTCTTAATTCTAACCTCCTTTGCCATTTAGGTTTCTTAATTTTTGGTAGATTAATGTTAGCCGGATTTTTAGAGGAGTCATATGAAAGTTTACTTCCATTCGTTTTAGCAGCTGTCCAAGCAGCACTATATATTACTGTTTGTAGGGTTTCAAAATTTGTATCTGCATTGACATATTTTGTTAGGATGACGGTGTTAATGTAACTTACTATTTGTGCTTATTTTTTTTATGGTTTTTGTTTAGGTATGTAATTTCTGTTTGTGGGTTGAATGTTTGTGAAATGTTGTAGTGTGTGAGAGAATATTTCTTCTAGTTCTTGACTTCTTTCCTGACTTATCTTATATATCTACATTTGTGGTATTATGATCTGTGTTTATAATATTATTTGTCAACGCTTCAAAGATAACGCTTACTTCTAATTTAATTTTCTCAAGTGTAGTGGCCGAAAGTAATTTTTTGTGAACCATTGCGCTTCGTTGATCTCCAACTCTTTGCTTCGAGACATTAATTTGTGGAAATTTATTTAATACATTGTTGGTACAATGATGTAAGATATGAATTTGTATCCGTATCTAAATTGGTTATGGTTAAATACGTACTCCAAATGAATTGGTTCATGTCTTCCCTCCAGTTTTTACGCGTATTGGATTAACAGTAGCGGGTGAAGGGCTTATGGCAGTAGTAGCCTCCGACACAATGTCAAACTCAAACTCAAAGCATTTATTTCAATTAAACCATTTACAGGCACTTTTGAATTGTCAAGGAGTCGGTCAGTCAGAAATATGAAGCCAGTTGCCCATTCCAAAGCGTAGTAGGTACTTACCTATGGAGTCTTCTCCATAGGTAAGTAGGTAAGTACGGGCAAGAAACTCCATGGACACTATTTTAAATAATATTATTGTTACAAATATATTAGTTACATTGATTAATGTGCACACTATTAGTGAGAACGATGTACAAAAACCGTACACGTTTAAAGCGTCCAGAGTGTAGCAAAACAATTAAAAACAATCCAAAAAACAAATGATTAAAATAAGCCGTGGGAGCTAAGAGATGACTAGTCCCAACTGACGGCGCCCGTTCACGAACATGACGCATGGATCAGCACCTACAACAAGGCTCAACAAAATAGGTGGCTCGTTCAGATGTCAATGTATACGCTTTTATAATAAACTTCCAAGCCACGTTCAAGATCTAAGCCTTAATAAATTCAAATCATTTATTAAACGTAAGTTGTGCCAGAAAGCTTTTAAACCGTCAAAGACTATATTGAGGACAAAAAGGCTTGGGACTGACCTGCTCCAGTTTTTGCATACTGAATAAGGTTTTTTGCTTGGTACCTAACTTTTATTTTATATACACTTTGACATTTCATGATTATTATAGATACAATGAAATGAATATTTACTTTGTATAATATTATTATTATTCTAATTTCGTGTGAGGACTTAGTGGGTAATATTGTTATATATTTAGTCTATCTCAGTTATTTATTTTAATTTTTTATATCTGTCAGTTTGAGTACTTAAAGCGGCCCACCCAAATGTCCTTTCTACGGTATTGTTCGTCGAATCGTTGAGCTCCATATGTTTTGAGTTGAGCTGCACGATTATTGACAAATGCGTGCACTGACTGGAGAGGTCCACTCAATCTGTGTGGTTCTTTCCTCAAAAGACCATTTCAGACATCAAACCACATGATCTGACCAAGATTATGTCTGGACTTTAAAAGAGACTGTAACCTCTGAGTTTGTTTCGGCCTTTCTTCTCAGAGTAGCCAGATAGGAAACGCCGACCTCATCTAGTTTAAACAAAAATGTTTGACGTGTAAAAGTGTTTGTACAAACCTACTTACAGAAATAAAATCATTTATCATTTATTTATCACCATTCAGCTCAACCATTTTTAAGCGAGCTAAATGATCCAACACACTCGCCACCGTCAGCGAGACATTTGAGTGAGCATGACATACCATCAGCCGCCAAGGCACATTCAAGTCAATCTATGACATTACCCGGTAAATGGTAGCTCTATAGTACAAAGTACTCACACCTGTGCAATGCATCTATATAATAAAAAGAGATTAAGTATACATAATGCAAATATATTCTTACAATCTTCAGCAGCTCCAACAGTATTTCAAATGTCAATTAATTAGTTGTGGTGTGGAGCAGGACCAGCATTAAGCCAGGCACAATTTTTATCAGTGATGTAATCCCCTAACTTATAATATGCCTGCCTGTATAGTGTGCGTTTTACAAAGGTTTTGAATTTCGTCTCATTCAGTTGAAGTATGTGGGGAGGTATTTAATTGTAACATTTTAAACAGTATCCCATAAAAGATGAGTCTACTTTAGCCAGTCTGAAACCTGGTTCCGTCTACGGACATAGGTGATAACTATGATGATGATCTTGATGAGCGTGATAAATATGAAGTGGGTGATGATGCGATTGATGAAATGATGGACCTCGGAGAGGATGACGATGAGACTGGTGATATTTCATCATCTGCTGAAAGCTTATTTGCTTGAATTCGTTTTTTTTTGTTATTGACCTTGTTATCATACTATTCCCACGAGAAGCTAGGGACTTAAAAAGTCAACCACAACAGAGCCTTGCGTTCACTGTGGAAAGGGTAAATAAAACTGGAGGGTCCTACTATCCAGAGTTGGCACACTAACGACTAGCACTCGGCATGTGACGTTGGCTTAGGTGGTATCTCTCTTGGTCTGGCTCCTCGCCCCAGATCTGTCTCATCATAGTAAACACTACTGGCACAGGCCTAGGACTCATTGAAGCACGCAAGCCCCACCACGACTTCAACGTAGAGATACGGCGGTGGGGTTATTATTAATATAATTAATCCATAATCCTCAGGATTTGATGGAGTAAAAAAAGAAACTTCTTTTTTTAATGGCTATTTGTAAAAATTGGGTTTTACTCCAATAGTTGAAAACTGAGCCCTAATTATGAACATTTTGTACCCAATAGATGAACTAACATTGTAATAGTATGGAACATATTGTATTTTTATTAGAAACAGAAACATGGTAAGTATTAAAAGCTTTTGATTATTTGTATGTAAGAAACAGTATTAGGAAGAAAAAAACTTGAAGGCCTGTTGTTTTCTTATTGGCATGTTGGAATCGAGAGTTTACTAACATCTAAAAAGAACTACTAGATAGTTTATATAACATCTAAAAAGAGAAGGAATATTGGTTAGGTTTATCCATTCACATGTTAAAATAAGACCTAAAATCTGAACTAAGCCAACTAACTTTTCAATTGGTTCATTATTTGGATTAAAGAATCAGAAAATGAACGAATAAAATACGAACATATTCCTCAGATCAAATTTTAGGCATGAATCCTAAAGCAAGATTTCGGTGCTGAAGCAATGCAAGATTTCATACTAAAATGAGCATTAAAATGATCAAAAACACTAAAACCATGTGTTCAACTTTTAACACACATACATTTATTAAAATTCATAATAGTGGTTTTGTTTTATTATATACGTGAGTTTGTATGTAATGATAGCTGTAAAAATATGCCCTTTCTCCATTCTATTGGATCAAGCGATCAAAATTGAATCCATTACTTGAACAGTAAATAACTCAAAAAATATGATAAATAATGCAATTCACAATGTATCAATATTATCAAAGCCGAATATAACAAGATTTTATTATAACCAAATCCAAGATAGATTCTTAATTCGGAGGGTACCTAATAAGCTTATGTAGGTTTCCGCATTAAACGGATTTTTGGAGGGAAATGTTCACTCAACGGCTGGCTGCGAGGCTGCGAGCGCGTTTGAGTTGTCACTGTCAAAGTTGTTAGGGAACAGGGAAGAAAAAAAAATGCCTTTTGCGGGAAAAAACATTGCTCACATGTAAGTAGCGGGGCGTTTTATATTTTTTAATTTTTCCTTCGATCGTTCATATATTACCAGGCTCAAGAAAATAGGTAGCTCGTTTAAATGTCAGTGTATACGTTTTTATAACAAACTTCCTAGCCACATTCAAGAACTAAGCCTTAATAAATTCAAATCTTTTATAAATCGGAAATTATGCCAGAATGCTTATTATACTTTCAAAGGCTATATTGAGGACAAGAAGGCTTGGGATTTTTTTTTTTTTTTTTTTGTGTATGGCATCTCGTAGTTGACCTTGAGAGGTCGTGACTACTTAACCGGACTATCCTGTGGCTGCCTTAAGCGGACTCAAAGCCTCCAGCCAGGGGCGTAAAACTACTTATATTATTAAGCGAACGCTCGCTAAGGGCACCCCCTGTGGGGTACGGACCTCGGCTTAGGGCGTCGCTGACGGGAGGACAGCAAGATGGGACAGGCTGGATCAAGTTTAGTTGATTATTATTAATCGGGGAATTTAAAGCTACAGGCTCAGCTACGGCGCGGGCTGGCACTTCGTCGAGCAAGGGTCGGGGGGGACAATTACGTCGGGATCTTCGCGAGGAACCTCGGCGGCGAGGTCGGAATGTCGGTCTGTGTTTGTGCACTGTACTGGTGGCCCTACTGCTCTCCTGAATGAGAGTTATGTGGTCATCGGGATCGGTGAGGACATGCTTGGGACGGCGGACATGACTAATGGAGGAGGGAATATAACTAGCGGCTTTCACAACCAGAGGGTTGCGGTGATTTGCGGCGGTCTCGAAGAAACGCTTTGAAATGCGTTTCATGAACTGACGGATAGTGGGAATCCTGAGGTCTACATGGAGGATTTCGTTGCGAACGTACCAGGGGGAGCCTGTTATCCTACGGAGGAACTTGTTCTGGAGGGTCTGCATTCTATGGAAGCGAACGGGCTTGGCGTGTGCGAAGACTGCACTGGCATAGGTCATGATCGGACGGATGCACGCTGTGTAGATACGCAATTTGCACTTAAGTGACAATTTGCTACGTGCGTTGAGGACGAAGTGGAGTCTACCTAGAGCGAAGGCGGCGCGCGAACGAGCCGCCTTAATGTGCTGTGAAAACGAAAGGTGTTCGTCGAGAACTACACCAAGATATTTGGCTCGCTTCTCCCAAGGGATCGGCTTGCCGAACATGGTGATCGGTCGAGCTTGGGATTAAGCTGCTCCAATAAGTTTACGCAGATATTGTTGATGTTTAATTTGCTGTTTAACGTTTATTTTTGTTTTTTTCTATATTCTTACCTTTTTAGATAAAAAATGACATCTGTATATTTACTGTTTTAAAGTATAATATGTATTGTATAAATTTTTGAGATGTGAGGACTACCGTATTTTTCATTTTTTCTTTCAACGATGGTCTGGCTATTTGAGTACTTTACGCGGCCTACCCAAATGTCCTTTCCTTTGTATTGATCGTCGAATCGTCGAGCTCCTTAGTTCTGAGTTGAGCTGCACGATGACTGACAAATGCGTGCACTGACTGGACAGGTACACTCATTATGTGTGGTTCTTTCCTCAAAAGACCATTTCAGACATGAATCCACATGGTCTTCACATGACCTGACCAAGATTATGTCTGGACTTTAAAAGAGACTGTGACCTCTGAGTTTGTTTCGGCCTTTCTTCTCAGAGTAGTCAGATAGGAAACGCCGATCTCATCTAGTTTTTAAAATATGTTTGACGTGTAAAAGTATTTTTACAAACCCATTTATAGAAAATAAATCATGTATCATATTGGGTTAAGTAAGTACATGTTAAGTCCAAAAATCTGATTTTACAATGTGAGCATTTGAAAAATTAAATTATACTACCTACAAATCGGATCACATTGTAGGTGTACCACCTACAATGTGATCTAACCGAGCAGAGATGATGGAGTACTTCTGTCATTTACCTGTATAAATAAATGTTCTATATGTTCCTACACTCAATACTCAATAGGTTCTAACATAGGTAAGTAATGTAAGTACATTTACAGTGGAGTACGCACTCACGATCAGCTATCATTAAGAAAATGTTGGTCGGTCATTCTTCCATACAAACGTAGTCTAATGATTACTCGTCTTTTTGACAGTGAACGTTCAATACTAAAAATAAGTATGTATTTAAATATTTTCTCCCCATTATCTAGCCCTGTTTGGAAACAGAATCGGCAAAAAAATATGGTTTGAAAGCTTCGAAACTTCCTTAGTTAAACGCATCTTTGAGCGTAAATAAATAACCGGAAATAACCTATACCAACCAAATAACCAACAATCTGACTATGAAAACGGCAAAATTGTTACCGTATAAGGAAAAAAAAAACAAGATTTCAAATAACTTTATTTTGAATAAACTCATCCAGTAGTTTGTTCATAATATCTATACGCCCAAAGGTCTATTTATGAAATTTTACGGTTTTTCGTTACTAACATAACATACATCATAACAGCCTGTAATCCCAGAAGGGTTAGGTAGAGGTGTACCTATAGTACACCCACATTTCGCCAGTTATGCTTAAGTCCTACGTGATTGGGGGCGAGCCTATTGCCATCAACCGGGTACAAATTCAGACTCCGGGCTGCTACTGAGAAATTCTAGATAGAAATACCCAATAACACTTTGGCCGAACTGGGAATCGAACACAGGACCTCATGCTCAGCAGTAGCTCTTGCGACCACTAGACCAACTAGGCAGTCTAGTCAGTTTTTCGTTAATAATGATCGTCTATTTCATTAAATAAATAAACTAAACAGCATGCATCTTAGCTACACCCACGAGTCCGAGAAAATCAACTTAGATAGACTCCACAAAATCAACTTCACAATTAATATAAGACAATTTCAGTTCAGTACCTACCTACATAGTCTGATGTTTGGGGTAGGTACTATGATCAATCAGCAATGTTATCAGTGCCTAAACCTGCTATAGGGTAGAATCGGGTAGATGTATGTCATATAGGTGCATTTTAACACCAATCCAGAATGTAATTAATCAAAAGAGCTTGGCTGACCTTAGGTACCGGGTAAAACGGGGTGAATCGAAACAAAACTTTAAAAAGGATTTTAATATTGAAATAATATAGTTTGTTGCTAACAGAGGCACTTAATCGTTAATTATAATACATTCAATACATAACAGAAGTTTTTGGCAACAAACATTATTATTTCAATGTTAAAATCCCTTTTAAAATTTCGTTTCGAATCACCCTGTTTTACGGTATTTCTTTTTCCAAAGTGGCAAATTTTAAGTATTGGCAGGGTTGACCATAGAGTTAACAACAAAAGTCGATTGGCATTACCCATGCTGTGAATATTTTGTTTTTTCCTTATTGCAAATACAATTTTTTAGACCCATTTTCATACAGGAATTTTCTAAAACTCTGTGTAGTAATTTGTTGCTATAAAACTAGGCATATAGTATATGTGTGGGCGGGCCACACACACACCTAAGTAATGTTGTGTGTGGTGGGGATAGAGTTAGAAGAAAAAAAAAAAAAAAATCAACTTCAATTTATTTTCAATTTCTTATTTTGTTACTGTATGGAATTTATGCAATACAAATGTTGTAAAATATAATTACAATAGTTAACAGTTATTCAATTTTAAATGCAGGTTTTAATTTCAATTATTCATAACAATGTCATGGAAAAGTTCAATTTACGCTAACCAATTAATAATATTGTATCTAATTGCCCATAATATGCTATGAAATTAATAAAACAGTCCTTCATACTAGTGAAATCTTATTCGTCTACATTTTGCTAAATGAGGGTTTCGTATTGAACTATGGATTTAATCCCATTAAGCCCTAATGTTAAATATTACAGGCAAACTTTAGGCTTTTTATTATACCTGCTTTATACAATGATTAAATGATAAGTCACCATTACAATTTAAATACAATTTTAGAACTCAAAGTGCCATAACATTGAATATTTGCTATGGCCATAAAATCACTGTTCATAACAACACAAAACATTAAAAAACAAATTTGCACTAGTCGCTATCCATTAAACAATCCCAATATCTCAATTCGACTGCAATTACCAAAAATAATATGTTTTAGACAATTTATTACCAAGCAATGAAATAGCAGTAATTGTCACCTTTGGTGGCATTATCGGTATACCTTTGCTTTGTTAGAAATTAAAGAGCACAAATAACTTGCACAGTAAAAAGCATTGAAACTGAAACTCCTCAACAATGTATTCCTCGCTATCTCAGAGCATAATATTATACTCCGACTGAGTCGTGAAAGTCAGGCGACCGCTCACTGTCAGATCGGTGTCCGCCAAAACTCTCAAATAATTAGTGAAGAAGCTACCCTTCTTACTTCTAGCTGCTTCTATTTCTACAGCAACTAGTGAGTGACAATTGGTAATTCCGTTTAAAATATACATATTTGCTAATTCCTATCTTTACTTTCCAATTGTCATCAATACATAGTTGAAGTAGAATATAGAAACATACCAATCATAATTTTCTACGGTTATAACTATACAGCAGTCACATTCCGTTGGCAAATAATTAAACATAAAATAAATATTAAATTTAGCTATAAAATGCCTAGTTACCAACCGGAATGGGCTTCGTGAACACGCAGGTGGTGAATAACAAGTCCATTCTTACAAGAGGCCTGTATACAATAAAATTTACATCGCCCCACAATTAACTATTACTAAGCAATCGCAATAATAATTTAAGACATATTTACACATCATCGTCGGTATTCCACGATTAAATGGAACTTAAATTAGAATAATTTAAGATAGTCGGGATATTATTATTAATAGGAATCAGTCATTCAGTATCCATAGTGATCGAGCAGTAGTCGATCGGTCGTCGTCTCGTTACCGTCCGCGTGCGGAGCGGCGGGCGCGGGCATGTCTCCGTGCGCTTTTTGAACATAATATATGTAGCGCACCCACGGCTCATGGCGCGCTCCGCAGCGGCGGCGACGGCTCCGCACCGGCTGATGCGGAACTTAGGACACGCACGAGCTCGATCATCGATGCGAAAACTTTCGGCTTGGAATTTTCCATGCTCTAAATCAAGGCTAGAAGTAACCTAGAAGTGTGAACTCGCCGTGTGAGGTACGAGGAGCGGGCGCGAGGCCCGGGGGCCGCGGCGGCGGCGCGGGCGCGACTCGGAGCTGCGGCCGCGCCGTCGCTTAAGTCGTGTCCCGTCCGTATGTACCGATGCGCACTTCGTCGATTACGCTTGCCCACTCCAAAGCGTACGAATCGGGGTCTTCCAAGTAATATGTACGGTTTGGCTGTAACAAAAAAAACAATTCAGTTATAGTTTGTTTCTATATCGGGGGTTTTGATTACCTATCTAAAAGGTATGTTTTGCTATCAAGTGTGAAAATTTATGTTATTAAAGAACTCACCGTGTGCACTAAAAATATTCTAAAGTTCTTGGCTTCGACCCGCAACTCGGGTGACCAAGGGATTTCACCCTTTAGCACCATGTTGGCCGGATCGACGTAAAATAGGCGCGGTCCTGTTGTGAGCAGCAACATACGTCGTCGAGGAAACAGGCCCTTCCTTTTGTCTACCAGGCCTTGTTTTAAAATTAGCTCTCCGTCGACGAACTGGTGCCACTTGCTATCCCGAGATTGAACTTCGAGACGACGACGTTTTTCTTCGGGGCTGATGTTTAAGATTCCTGAAAGAAAAATTCTAAATTCAATGACGTGTTAGAATCACCAAAATGTTCTATGTCAAACTTCCTAATGAAATTCAGTTCCCACTGAATCCTAAAACGTGTGCGTGTTGCTACACAGCTGATTATAAGGTCAACATTAATAAAACACGTGGGGCGTGATGAGCGAGTCATTCATGTCATGGCATAAGCGGTTCAGAATGTGCCACTCCGGGGCGACGGCGACGTGCCGGAAGGTTGACGTCATACCAACTATAAAACCGTAAACCATGCACTGACTGAGGAAGTCCGTTCCGAATGAGTATAGCAGTGAATGCGATGACGTAGTGGCTAGTGGCTACTTGTGCAGCGAGTGCAAGGATTATATTACGATGCGTATATTATGTACGTTTGAATGAACGCTTATTTCAGAAAAAGACACTGCTTATTTGGAAAATAATCGCAAAATAAAACGTTATTGGACTCGGTTTAGTTATGAAACGAGAAGCGTATAAATTTGCGAAGAATTCAGGTCATGGACGCACCAGTTGCCTCTTACTCGCCGCTTCACTGCACTCGCCGAGACTTTGTAATTATTTTGTCCACATCGGCTACACACTCAACCTACTAACATCTATTTAGACTTCTAATATTTTCAAAAATAGCTGTATAATACCCATGATGTAATTATGAGAACATAATTTTGAAATGTGAAGCAATAATCTAAGTTTCCTTTAAATCAATCCTGATTTTGAAAAGCTATAAAAGATTTCTACAGAATAATCCTAACAAAATTAATTACCTTTAGAGGTAGATAAGTCGAATTCCCACAGTCTCACAAGTTGCTTATTGCCCAATCCTGGTTCAAGATGATCGGGTACATTGTATTCCTCTTCAAAAGAACCTCCGGGTAAATATGGGCTAATTGTTGGCGGCGTCTGCTCCCACACATTATCCCAGTCCATTCCAGCGAAGAACGGATGATTGCGGATGCTATCATAGGTTTCTCCCTTATCATTAGCACCAAGTCTTTTGGTATGGTCTAGTACCAAGAGCTTTTCCACAAGATCTTTTGCGTCAGCGGGAAAACCTTCTGGGAACTCAAAATCCATCTTGAGAATTTTTTGGAACGTTAGGAACTCTGTGGCTGCGCGGAACGGAGGTAAGCCCGAAATCATTTGGTAAATGATGCATCCCAACGCCCACAGGTCTGAGGCACGTGTGTCTACGCAGTCGTGTAATAATTCTGGACTAACATACTGCGGTGTTCCAACGAAACTAATTTTTCTAGATCGTTCATTTTGTGTGTCATTATCTGAATTATTCGGTGAGGCACGAATCTCTTCCGGCTCAAGAATTTTAGCCGTTCCGAAATCAGCAATTTGCAAGTGCATATTTTCATCTAATAATATATTTTCCGGTTTTAAATCACGATGAATTATTCCCTTGTCGTGCATTTTCTCTAAGGCCATCAATAACTCAGCCGCATAAAATTTAGCTACATTTAGCTCAAAAGAGCCAACTTGATTTATGTAAGACAGTAATTCGCCATTTTTTGCAAAGGACAAAACAAAATACAGCCTTTCTTCATCTTGAAATGTGCAGTATAGTTTCACGAAACCATGAGCTACATTGAATAACATGTTCAAGGCATCTTTTTCACGTTTAATGTACTCTCTTTTCTTTTTTCGGATGATGTGAAGTTTTTCACATACTTTAACTGTGAAAAAAGAAATTGCACAGATTACTTTTTGAATCTTGTAAAACTCGCATTTCAAACCATTTGGTTCAATGACTTATCATTGATATAGAGGAAGAAAACGATAAAAAATTAATCAATAAATACGTACTTGCATATTCCTTTCCGCTGTGTATATCCTTTGCAAGAAACACGGTGCTGTAACAACCCTCGCCGATTAATTTGCCAAAAATATAGTCTTTGGCAGTTCGTTTGGTGGGCTTTTGTGCCTGGCTGGGCGCCGGCGACGATGCGGGCGAAGAAGGCGCGGCAGTAGCGGGTGCCGGCGAGGCCGGTGCGGGCGCAGGCGCTGCTTGCATCTTGATCGGTGTCTCCACTATGGTTTCGGCCGCAGCAATTGGGGCCCGTAACTCACTAGACGCTCGACCGTTGATCTGGAATAATGAAAACACCCACTCAGTAAAATAACATTAATACAAATTCACGGAACTGTACGAGATCACGGACTCTGTCTAGTGGAACGTCGTGAGAGAAATGCGACGTCGTCGCGCTTCGAAAGCGTGCACTTGTTTATCGGCTGGCAGCAGCGGCGGCGGCGGCGATGGTGGCTACGTCATGCGCGGTGGGGGCCAGGGGGCAACGCGCCGTCTGCAACGCCGGCGGCTTCTTTAATTTTAGGTGACCGCTAATTTGCGTAAACAATGCTAAGAAATCGGTGAATTAAGCTTTGGAAGAAAACCATCGCATTTGTGATGTGTTTACCTGTTTACAACAGTTTGTCAGTGGTACGTCAAAATTTTTGTCAAAATAAACAACGTTTTTATTGCAAGTATGCAGGTTTTAACACTTTCGCGCGAATGATTCTCCTAAAAAAAAATTGCGAGATCGAGCAAATATTTTTTTTACCGAATCTTTCAGAAAATTCTATTATTTTTACTTTCTGGAAGTACAGGTAAACGAATGCTTTTAGCGAGGATTTAAATAGTCAAAATGTTCCGGCTGCCACGTTCACTGGCCTCGTCTACAGTTCGATGATCCAATTTTTCGAGTTCGTAGCTTGAGTTTTTGTTCATTTTTTACGGGGCCGTGTCGTCGAACAAAAAATGACGCTTCCATTCAACGTGAGTGAAGACAGACAGAGATAGCTGCATTTGCAATTCTGTCTCTTTCTCACAACGCTGCAGAATACCGCAAGTTCGTGATAACGGTATATTAGCCAAAACAAACTTAATGAAAAGCAAATGAAAGTAACTATAATTTTACCGTTACTTTGCGGGAATATCCGTTCTTTAATTTTCACTGTATAGGCGTTCGAAATTTTTAGGTTAAGAAATTCTTTATGTATTCGCGAAACCGTCTCGACACTACTTTCACTGAAAGTTCTTGTGGATACTGTGTGGGACAGCATTTCAGAGGCGGTAATTAACTAGTGGAGAATACCAGTACTAGGGTGTTGCGGGAGGCGATGAGTTACAAACTATAATTACCAATAGGTCACAGCTAATTACGTTTTCAGTTATGAGATAAACAGTCCCAGAGGCTTAAATTATATATCGATAAAATTATGACGACAGATACTAAGGCTAACAAACAGTTAGAATAATATGTATAGAAAAACCTAAAAGACCTATTCTAGAGAGAGTCTATCTCTAGACAGGCTCTTATAATTCGCGTTGCAAGATTTGATCATGGGTGGAAAGTTTCGGCCATCACATTATGGTAAATTTAGCAAGTTTGTTTACGCAATATTTCGAAAAACAACTGACAATTGTATCCATGATATATTAAAAATGGACATAACGGATTCTGCACTTCTTTAACGCAGCTGCATGGTTCGTTGAAGTTTGACTAGCAAGGAATGAGTCACTAACAATTAAGCTTGGTTGTAAGCGACGCAAATGGGTCTTGCATTCCGAGGCTGGGGCGCTGCTGCGCTCTGGGTCGGCACGCGGTGTAGACCACCGTCGTAACGGTACTTGTACTCGCATTCCCACAACCACGGATTCCACCGTCCACTAAGCCACTAACACCGACTTCATAGCCGACCTAGATCCCAACCACCGAACCTTCCCTAACACATTGCAATGCCGTTTGCAACATAGGTACCTACACGGCTTTATGTAATGCTTGAGATTTGTTTGGATTAAATACTGCAGTTCTATTTATAGGTATTGTAATTTGAGATACTACGCTAGTTTTATTGGGTGAAAAACGTGTTGATCTAGTAAGTGCAATAAAACTGCCAATCAAGTTCAGACGGATGTGGTGCATTTCATGTTTACCCCTCCTACAATCTACATCCGTTTTAGAGCTAACAAGTTGTTTAACAGATAATATAACGCATACTTAAGCTATTTAATATTAAAACTTTATTTACAGTAAAGAAAAAGTGAAAGATGAATGAGAATTCCGAATGCGTGATCATGAATCACGAAGTGTAAACAACAACCTTTGTTGAGAACATTCAACAACAGTCCACAAGCGACATCCTTCGTCGCGCTCAGAACGATTTCTAATTAATATTATAAAATATGAGTCCTACTTACGTTTACGTTCGTAAACAAAAACTTACAAACATGTTTTGTAAGTACATTCTTGTAGAAGGTAGGGAATATAAGTTAGTAACGAAGAACGAGTATACGTTACAGCTGTGCTACAAACGCTTTGATGCCATTTAAACACGTAATTAGTACCAATAGGTATGTGCTAGTTTATTTTAATTTGTTTACTTTCCAGTGAAATCAGTGTTTTTCCACAAGGCACAATGGCACAAGCCCTACAAAAATAATCGGAAAAGATAAAGAATGTAGGTGTACATAACCTCCTCTGAGTATTACGCCACAACATCACTGGTGACGTATGAGCAAACATTCTCGTGGCGATGGCGTTGGCGTTTCATTTTATACATATAGTTATCAGTACCTACCTTAAAGGGCAAAATGTTACATAGCAAAATATTTTGATAACATTGATATTGGTATTATTCTGGAAAAATATCGTAACTATTGTTACTTCAAATCGGCAGGCAGATGAACAGAGAGAGATGCGTAGTTATAATTATTATGATATAGGTAGGTAGGTATCTTATTTTGGTAATAGTAACAGCTTATCGTTTATCATAGTTTACATAAAGATTGCCATCATTACAAATCAGCATTTTCTGAAGCAAACATTTTGGCCAATAGGCACCAACGTGAGCACATCACCAGCGCAATACGACATGTATTGTAAAGGTCGTGCAAATCATGCATATTGCGCGGCAACGTGAACTGAACAATTTGCGTGTAAGGCTACGTTGTGTTTACGAACGTTGTATGATTGCAGCCGTAGCCGTATCGGTCTGCTGAATGTGGAGATCGTGAGGAGTTCGCAGTGGTAAACAAGCTAGTCACGCCCGCGTCGCGTGAACAAACAAGTACTTTGGCCGCGCCCGCCGACGATGTTTGTTTGTATCACACGGTCACACTCGCGGTAGTGAACGGAGCACAGAGCCATCCAATGACATACAGAAAAACAGGGCGAAAGTGTGCAATCACCGATTTGCACAGCGAAAGTTTACAAACGTAAAACTTTGCCACGTCTGTCTACTCGTGAAAAATACTTTTTTCAATTATGTCTTTATGCTAATATTGAAACTGCGGTAAAATTAGGTACAATTTTTTTTTGCATCAGGTTACAATGATATTTAATACATCACTTAGTAATCGGTCAAGACTTATGAAATATTTTGCAAATAACTTTCACAGTTTAACACTACAATAGGTAAACCAAAATAAAAAGTTTCCATTTCATCAATCGAAAGAACATTAATACAGACCGACATGGGGGTACAAACACATAAACACGGGCTGCAGACAGTCATTGACCTTACCTTAGATTTGGGCGAGGGCTGTTTCCCGCGCTTCGTGGAGCTAACGCCAAGTAACCGCAAAATCCTGTTAGCTGCTTCGAGAAGAGTTGCACTACCCCTCGATCCTCTTTTAACTCTGTTGGTCAATCCGCTCATTTCGACTTGTCTCACACTTTAATTTTCTTCCGTTTTGTTATTGTTTGAAACGGTAAAAATCACGATCACAGTTCATGAAGGTTGATTGTTGTTCTCTACCAAGAAGTAGTCACAAATAGAGTTCAAACAAATTTTAAAACACAAGTAAATTTAAGAGATATGCAATCAAGCTAAATAAATAAACAACGATAATTTTCCAATGTTATACAGGCGCGTACGTCCGTTCAGTCAAACGGCGCGTTGCGGACTGACAACCGAACACTGGAATGCAACGAAGCGACCTGACGCGAGCAGAGCATTGACTACTTCTCCCTCTCGCTAGACAGAATAATCGCATCGGTCGGTATGTATGGGGGAGGTGCGGCGAGACGCGCGGCGCGGCGGTTGCGGCGGCGTGCGCGGCTTAGTATACTTCTGATGGGAGACCCCATTCCCCATTGGCAACCCACTCTACCCCTCCGAGTTCAATCTATGTGTGGAAGGACATGTCACCCTCACTCGCCTCCTACACTCGATTACCACCAACCTAGGTATTTACCCTACAAAAATTCAACTCTTGAAGGCAGTTTCAGAGCTAATCTAGCAATAAAACTCTTTAACTTATATTTTGTAAAAATAAGAATAACTGAAGTTCTGCTAAAATAATAACAATAATTTAAGAAATCCTAATTGTTTTGGTGATGTCGGAGTAATATTATAAATTTATTCATGAAAGACGACTTTAATAATAAAGAAAAGTATAATTCTTCAAACTGACAATTTTTTAAAAGTTTAAGTAGAGCGGGGGAGATTTCAACCAAGATTGTTCGAGTCGTCTCGGAAAAGTCCTCGGGGTTTAAGTTGAGAGCGGGAAGTGGGAACAAATCAATAGAATCAAACAGAATGCAGCATCGTATAGCGTCAGATGCACTGTGCACAATTTGCGTCAATGTGCGTTTTTCCATAGCATCAAAACGTGGTAGTACCCAAATCATCGTCTATTAAGGTGTGTGTAATAAGACTAAATGAACTGCAAGATAATATTGTGTTAAACTTAAATCTAAACCTGGAAAAAATAATCCCTTTTTCACCGGTAGAATGCCGTAATTAAAGAAACAAATAAAATTATAAAGCCACTGTGACTCTCGTGGACTCACGTTTACGGCATACCTTCGTATGCTTCGTATGGTTAATTATTAGGTTTATTAAGGCGTCTCCAAAATGGTGCACTGTAGTAGTGTATGTACACTGTACAGGTAGTATGTGCAATGTATAGGTATAACTAATCATAAATCGTAAGTTTTTACTAAATAAGGGAGAATGGAACATACCCTGTTTCAATGACCTCCCGTTATTTATACTGAGGCTCCCACAAACAGGCACAACGCCACTGCGCGACACAAAGGCACCGCGTGTCGCGTGACGAACGGTGCCTTTGTGTCGCGCCTGTGTGCGGGAGCCTAAAGTTTAACTGCACTCTTGCGCAGGCGCATGCGGGTTTTATTTATAATGAAAAGGCAAAGGACCACTGCGTATTGTTATTTATGCTTTTGAAATACTGGGTAGGTTTATTTTTTTATTCTGCCTGGAGCGAAGGTGCTTGGAAAACTGGAAAACCATCATGCTATCCTTCTTCTTATAACAGTCGATGTGCATCACCTGTTTGCAGAACGATGTACTTACACTACCAAGGAACATTCATGTACGCCTAGGACTAATTAAATCCGGTGAGAAACATTTTAGGGTTCTATACCCAAAGGGGCTGTATCTCATGAACCGTAATAGCTATAACAACAAATAATAAAATAAAATTAAATAAAAGGGTTAAACGCCGAAAAAAACATGTTTTTTTGTTTGGAGACTTCCATACAAGAAAGTTGTTTTTTTTCAGCGTTTTTGTCTTGTGGTACGGAACCCTTCGTGTGCGAGTTCGACTCTTGGCCAATTTTTTTTTACTACGAGAACCCCGTTTTTCCTAGGCCTTCCCTTATTATATGTAATAATAAAAAAAAAACAGTATATTTTTTTTACATCTATGGGATATAATTTAAAAAAAATAGAAGTAAGATACATCTTTACAATATAGTAGGTACCTACTTTATCCCCTAGCGTAGTGAGCTTATGAGGGTTGATCAAATATTCACATTTTATCTGAGCTCATACCTTTTAAACATCTGGATAATGCTATTAAAATACATAATCGAAAAAGCCTGAGACAGTATAAGAAAGGGTATTTTTTTCTTGATTCAATGTTATTATGTTGGTTGAGTGGGCCGCAGCAGCTGTTGGCAGCACGTGTCCCAAGCTCGTGCTGTCGGGCACACATGTGCGTTATGATAACCATCCCTGCATTCATGTAACATACACCTACAACAACATGCTACAACTTGCTCACAATAAGCGTCAGCCTTACAAAGTTACCTTTGCGAGCTTTTTTAAAATTCAATTCAACACTTCCCGAATTTGACTAATCTGTTTGATTTTGACAGATCAACAACATTCACTGCGTTACTTACATTGTTGAGAAGAATTTTATAGAACCTATGAAGCAATGGATTAGCAATCTGTTTCAAAACGATTCAGATTCCGATTGATTATGTATTACGCAATTAGGGTACAGATCTCTGTATTTAAAAAACAAAAATATGCTTAGGGAGTAGAGTTTCGGAGATAAGGTGTGTGGAATGCCAAATTTTCATAGGCAATTAGGGTGCAGTTCCATGAACCTTAATTATCTTATTATAGTGGGGACACCAAAATACGAATTATGTATCAACTAAAATAAACTATTTCTTAATTTAAAAAAATTGGGTACTTCCACTAATTTTTAACTACATATTATATCGTTACAATCAATTCAGATATTATATTTGTGAAGAAAAAATACTGACGTTGTACTTACGTGTATTTAAAGTTTATGTACCTACCTACGTACGTACCTAAGTACGTCGTACAAACAACGTCAATGTAAATAAAACTGGCAAGTGATATTGTATTCAAGCAGGTGTTCTTAATAAACAAGTCTGCCGACGCGATATAAACGTATTTTAATATGAAATTAACTTAATTTACGAATAAGCCCTTTACGATTCTAGTCAACTGGATGTGAAGCATCGCCAGGTGTATCAGAGTAGGTTTTTTAGGGTTCCGTGTCTGTCTGTCCATCTGTCACAGCCTCACAGCCAATTTTCTCCGAATCTAATGGACTGATGGAGTTGAATTTTGAAAACGTAAATAAAAGAGTTTTGAAAATGGGTGTCATTAATTGTTGCGAGATAAAAAAAAAAAAAAAAAAATTGTTAACTGTACCGTGTGAATATGAAATGAAAGGGCAATTTTAAACTAATTTAAAAAAAAAGTTATTTAATAAAATAGATGAAAATTTGGCATTCCACACACCTTATCTCCGAAACTCTACTCCCTAAGCATATTTTTGTTTTTTAAATACAGAGATCTGTACCCTAATTGCGTAATACACAATCAATCGGAATATGAATCGTTTTGAAACAGATTGCTAATCCATTGCTTCAAAGTTCGATGAAAAATTCTACTCGACAATGTATAAAACGCAATGAATGTTGTTGAACTGTCAAAATCAAACAGATTAATCATAATCGTTTACGAAAATGTGTTACGCAATTAGCGTGCAGTTCTATATTTACCTGTAGATAACGGAAAAACCTAAAGAAGACTATGGTCTTAAAATAAAATGGTGAATATGTCTGTGTATGTATCAATACTGTGCGTATAAACTTGCATTTTTTGCAGTTTGAATGTGTGGGAGAACACATGTTTTTCAACTACAATTTTAACCGCGTACGCATTCGGCCGGTTTTTTTTTGTTTCTGGGTAGCTGAGCAGTCTGTCGCAGTTGCAACCCCTGCCGGCCCCGACGAAGCTACGTTTCAAAACAAAATAAAAGCTGCATCGATCATTGAACTCACCACCTGGCACTGTTTTTATGTGATACGGTATCCATAGGGGGGCAGAAAAAAATACATTGTACCTATTGGCTTCTCATCTGTAATATTAGAAATGCTAGTTTTAGTTGAACAGATTTTTTTTCGGTACTTATTCGATTTTGTTTATTAAAACCGGTTACCTTATTGCATTCTACACATGTGTCGTAATAATAATATGATTTACCTATAAGTATGTGTAATTACCGCTGTAATTAACTTAGTTATTATCAGTATAATCAATACTACAGGTGACCGTGATGATGCTCAATTCATTAAAATAAGTAAGTATGGCGCTCAAGTAAAATACCAAACTGATAACCGTACAAGTGTAATGATAAAAGAGGGACAATTCTAAGATTCACTCAGTTCACACCTCTAGCAATTTCGGCGTAGATGTATCGATATCGATATCGTACCGATAACGTGCGCGAAATCATGCTCAGATACGGTTTATCATTACAAAACAAAGCATTGTCCACAAAATACTTTGAATTTGCATTTTATGCAATGAAAGAGAGAGAGAAAAAGTATTTTTTAGGACTCGCACAGGAATACGCATTATGCAGTACATAGTGTGATACGCAGTATCACAAACTGAACTAAACACACTCATGAAAACATAAAAAATAATAATAATAAAACAAAACTAAATTGTTACTAAAAAAAATCCTTTGCGAGGCTAAAAGGCCCCTATCTCTGGATGAACTGCGCTGTTACCTAATTTTCGTTACAATTAGAGAAAGGCGTCACGTGTTAGTATTCTGCCTTCCTTCTCGCTCTTGTTTGTTGCATTTTCCTACAAACGGGCAATTTGCTAAATAAAATAGTTTTTCAATTGATCTTGCAATGTCCTCTGAAAATCAGTAGCAGGTAACCTACGCTTTAAATTCTTCTTTACTTTAGTCCATACCCGGCATACTTCCATAGCAATATCTTCTCTATTATTGAAAACACGTGCAAGTATGACAAGGTCGCACTACACTGTTGCACAGCACGTTATTTAGGTATTCCAATAAGTACTAATATGTAACTTATATGTGTTGAATGCAACTGTAGCACGTACGTGTTACTGCAAGTCATTGCACTCTAACATAATACTGAATCTTACACATGTCAGCGTGATGTATGTATTATTGTGTTGCTTTTTATGAGATAGCGTAAAATCTAATAATTGCAACAATATCCACCCAGTTGTGTTAAGCTAAATTATAACTAAGAATAAGAATTGTATTTAAAGATAATTTAAGGGTTACATGACTTACAGAATATCCTGCCCAGGGTCGCGGGTTGTTCGAAGGAGACACAGTGGCCCTGGCACAGGCAACTGAAGGAACAAGGGTGGGTTTTAGTCAGTAAAAGCCTGACACACGCCCTCCCGCTCGACCCAGAGCGGGAGAAGTCGTTTCAATAGCCACCCAAAAAAAAAAAACAGAATAGATCTGTATTAAAGCTAAAACATTTCAGTTTTCTTAGAATATAAAAAATTTGCAATTTTCAGATTTCCTGCACTAAGCCTGTCTATCCCGCAGAAAGTTTGATTTTCCCATGAAATGACAATTCAGGATTTTATTAAAGAAAATCAAAATTACAAAATATAAGTTCATTGACATAATTTTAGAAAATTAATTTAAAAAGGGCTACTTGGAACAATTAATACTCAGTTTTATTTCAATATTACCATATTAGTTAGAGCGGTGAACTAACTAGTGTTGAAACACAATGTAAACCTTAATTGAATTGTTGTCTTAAATATTTGGTAAGTTAAGGCAGTATTCGCGGTACGAACTTACGACGGCGCCTAACGAAGGTTATCGACGTCCGAAATGTCGTGCCTGTGGCCTTGAGTAGTCCTTTGACCCGCCATTGGAAGTAATATCCGCCACTCTCGGACCACCTGCTCGAGTGCCCCTCGCATATTAAATATTTAAATCTTCAACGGTCTCATGGCATTAAAAAATACATAAAGTGCTTGTGTGGTTCTTTCCTCAGAGACCATTTTAGACCAAACTACATGGCCCTCAAATATTATGTTGGATTTTTAAATACACATTGACATTGATGAATTATACATAGATACAGGGTGACTTTCGATTTGACGTATTCCTTCCAGGACGTAAAAGTGACAACCATTTAAAACAATTAAACAACCCATGAAGCCTAGGAGAAAATTCATGGGATTCGAGAAAACCCCATTATTATGAATTTTTGAAAATTTCCAAGAACTGTACCCTAATTGCGTAATACACAATCAATCGGAATCTGGCTTCATAAGTTCGCTAAGAAAATCTGAAGTTTTGTTAAGTGTCAAAATGCAACAGATTTGTCGTAATCGTTTACGAAAATGTGCTATGCAATTAGGCTGCTGGTCACTAAATATCACTTTTCTCTAAACTCTCAAATTGAATTGCCAACATTGCTATGCCTATGCCATTGGGTTCCTGAAACTTTAATGACTATGTACTGACTCACGGTTTAACTAAAAGTCATACAGTTAGGCTCAGTATTTTGCGAGCAGAGAAAACGATTGCAATCGGTTCTTATTAGGGTCATTCACCAAAATAACTTGCTTATAGAACAGTTTACCACTAAGTTGTAACTTAATGCAATATTTCTGATTTGTTTCTTTAAAATTCTGATTATGATTTTTACTTTTTTTATGTTGGTGTTTTTTTTTACTTATTACAAAATTATTATTATAAGGCGAAGTTTTTTCTTTTTTATTTCGCTACAATTTGTACTAACTGCAAACTAGGTACCTAAGTACCGGTTCAGGACCTTTCTATATCTTTTTTTTCTTTGAAATTAAAAGAATTTTTACAACACCATCAAAAGGATAAGTACCAAGTTTTTTTTTTTTTTTTGTAAATTGATTTATTTTATTGTCAGTGATAATGAAAACACACGATTTGCCTAAAACGTCGTGGGGACTCTTTATTTATTCAAAGATTCATTATTTTAGTTTATGTAGGAAATACACAGAAACTGGGCATTTAGTTTTAGTATTTCATGTATCTTAACACAAACTCAACACACACACACACATGTATGTCATTAAAACGGACTCACACTTCTCTGTGTTTTAGTACTGGCGTATGGCACTCGTGCGTGGGTTGCAGCTAAAAACCAGCGTCAGATGTCACCTTGTGTTGTCATCTGACATTATGCTGAGCTGAGGCCCTGTTGGCATTACTTTATTTGTTTTCTGTTTTTTATAGTAATGAGGTGTCTTTTTTTTGTGTTGTAATGCCAATAAGCGAATTTTCTTTCTTTCTTGCTATTTTCACGTGATGTTAGAACTAAAACAACTACAAAAACAATCCAATCACTTGCGTAGTTTCCGTCGCTTCAGAGTTTCACAGAATTTTAATTATTTATTTTCGCGACACACGGGCGTGATAAGTTCGATGACCGATAAATTAATTCAAGGGCCTTAACCGTAGCTTTAATTTTCCTGATAACCTTCGAATTGCGGCCCCGCGGGTGAGCTGAACTTGCAAACTCGCAATAGGTATGTACTTACTTACTCTTTATTTTTACATAGCCACTGGTGCCGACTCTCTTGTCACAAATGCCTCTAAACTAGACAAAGAATCACTAAAATTTGATTTGTCAAACGACGTTTTCCCATTCTTTAATTGACTAAAGTGATACAACTTATCTATATTTTAGCTTGACAGCACTATGATGGCACTGAGATAATAGTTTAGTGAACATGGCATTATTGCTGTTCTAAATTTGAAATTTTTACATAAAATTTTGATTTTCTAACTAAATCTGAACATGACTCTGACTATTTAAAAATCGCAATTTTTATCGCGTGCATTGAAATTAGTTGTCGTTAACTTAAATTCAAAACCGACACCTCGAGTTCAGGTGCAAAAACAGTACTGTATCTTTTTTTCTTTTACATCACGCCTGTAATCCCAGAAGGGGTAGGCAGAGGTGTACTCATAGTACGCCCATATTTCGCCAGTTATGTTTAAGTCCCATCCCATGTAATAGTGGGCGAGCCTATTGCAATCAACCGGGCACAAATCCAGACTCCGGGCTGCTACTGAGAAATTCTAGACATAAAAACTCAATAACACCATGGCCGACCTGGGAATCGTACCCAGGACCTTATCCTCAGCAGTAGCTCTTGCGACCAGAATAGAATAGAATTTGATTCTTGCGACCACTGGACTAACGAGGCAGATTTTTTTTCTTCTTTTAAAAATCATAATTAATGACAATTTCGACCACTTATAAAACCCCCCTAAAACTCAACATGTGGGTACTTAATCATTTTTCATATTTTCCAAACAGAAAAGTTAAAAAATTCCTTATAGTACACGTCTAGGCTGCCCCGTCTGCGCGCCTCCGGCTCTAAAATAATTCACGGGGTAGGGCAAACAAGTACAACATTAAGAAGCCAAAAGAAATAAAAGAAAAAAAAAACCACGTGGTGTCGCCATTGTCAAACTCGATTTTAGTTGTGTCAAAATTATTTTATGTTTAGAGACTTTTTTCTGCAGAATAGCTGTAAGATTCTCATAACCAAAAGTAAGGATTTTTTGTGATGTTTAGTTAGTTTAGTTCGGTGTGGTTCTGTGTTTAAGAGAGTCGGCACCACTGACTAATTCGGCGGTACTTAGGTTTTACTTTTAAATTTAGGCTATCCCCTTTACATCCAATTATCGATTAGACATGCAATATTTTATTATGGTATTGTCATTTTTATAGCAAATGCCTAGGTATCCGTCTTTATTTTATTTTCTATAATTAATAAGAGCAGCAGGAATCAGGTTAATTAATGTATTTACTGTGACGAGTTTGGCATTGTACTAAATGTACTAAAAGTGTAAGTATGGTAGTTCATGAATAGAGTCGTTTAACACAAACAGTGCATTGATATAAAAATAATTTGTTGTTAACACTATTTGTTTGTTTTTTTGGAGCACGCCGATAAAGTTGTGTAATCTGATGCCCGAGTTCCATGTAAAGCTTCCTTTACAATCAAAAGGCTTCTTTCCTGTTCATGCATCAATAAAACTTTAATGAAGTATAGGTTCCGATTACTGACATACATCTGAATATTCTGAATGCATGTTTATATTTTTACTGCAATATTTAAAATCTAATAATGATGTGACACTGAAGATAATTGAGGACATGCGATTAATGTCGATGAATGAATTCCTTTTTAATGCATTAATGACGGCGTAGTCATCGGCGTGGCATGCAGTGAGTCCCCGTCCCACCCGCGGATGACATCGATAAAATAATGGACAGAGCATGTGTTGTCTCATCGGAAAACAATTAACGCACAACAAACAATTTAGTTGCGGTCACACAGATAGGAGCGGGTCGAAGTACAAGAATTTGTGCCGAGATAACATTATGTTTATCACATGCGCTGCCAAAACACATGAACATGTTTATTTGTGCAATAGCCTGGTTAAAAATATAACTAATAATAATTAACAAATTATTATTATTTTCAAAGTATTTTTTTCAGGTTAAGCAGCAGGTTGTTATTTATTTCTTCTAACTAGTGTCTTAAAAGTATTTTTTTTTTTTTCGCGCTACCGTACGTCATGCACTCATGCATGCATGAAGTAGGTAGGTATCACTACTTAGGGATGACAGGTAATTATGTAATATTTCTTATCATCAGTATCTCAATAACGAAGCCTTGTGGAGTGACGCACTTAATGGTTATAAAATACAATTTTACACTTAAAAGTACCTATATCAATCACATCATCTTTTTCTACGAATAAGAGGTTATCAAATAAATTGCCCTTGTTTTTTTGTAAACACTTTAATTGTACAGCAAACAATGTAAGTACAAACTGAATACGCTGATGGATGAAACATCACTAGTAGCCAGTAGGTACTTAGGTAGTTTAATTTTTACTTGATTTTGTAGACATTCATCTAAGGTTTCAGTGTTTTTTTGTTTTTGATAGGTTTCATTCCTTTAATTAATTAATTTAAAACAGAAACTATTAAGTTTAGTCTCCATGCAGTATTTTATTTGTAGGTACTTACTTATGTTTCATTTTTGCTGATCTTTTTCCTTAAGATCAAAAGATGTTAGCAAGCAAAAGATAAAATAATCTGGGATTTACCCACTCGACATTATATTAATTTTTTTTTACCCAGCAAAAAAATATATTTTATTAAACAATAACCGGCATGTTCAGGTCCAAAAACAACAAACTTACTTTTGCGTTGATACTTAACAAGACAACGATAATGTGAATTGTGTTGTCATGTCATGATATATTCAAATAAGTAAGCTTAATTTTAGCAATAAACATCAACTTTAAATACGAACTGAATATTAACATAAGTAACTTGGTCCTTTGCGTAGGATAAACTAAAAATAAATCTAAACAGAGCACTGGTATTTTAAACCGTCTGGGTTAAAAATAAGTAAGCCTTATATACTGGCAAGACTATGTAAAATGCAAGGCAAAAAGCGTGTTAAAAGTTGCCTTGCCAGCGCAGCGTCCAGGCGGCAGGCACCACACACTCGTAATTGAACAGGGTTGACAAATTTGCAATGATAATAACATTGTTTCATATCATTAATCCTCATACCTTTAACTCTTGAATGTTCATTCTCATTTAAAAAAAATATGAAACCTCCAATTTTCTTTCTATAGAGTATAATAATTTTTTGTTTAATAATAGAGCTATTTGTCAAAAAAGCACCCTAACTTACAGTAGAAATTGACAGCCCTATACGAGCGGAATGCCTTCCACTCACAATTCCACATACTTTAATCACTTCCCGCGCGTCTAGACATCGACCTCTAGTTTCATGTTCTTGCTACTGCCAAATTAACTCTTGGGGCTTCCTCTTAAGATCCCTATTACGGCGACAGTAGCCCAACGTTTACGATTAATAAAAACGGGCTCGCTGTCCTCGGAAAGTGCATTGATCTCAGGCGCGTCCTTCTGTGGCACAAAAATTGCTGCACGTGAAGTGGGCATCTCTTTTGTGTATAAACATAAGAAATGAGTGCGAGCAGGACGCAGTAAACGTAGTAGGCAGGATGCGCGTGGTGAGCAGCGGGCAATACACCCAAGCGAGCGCAATGAACGGCAGCCATTAATGTGGAAGTACCACGCCGCATTTTGGCGCCAATACATCCGTTTAAGGAAAAAAACAGAGTACATATCAGATTGACTGCCTATTTACCTTGTAACCTTAGCCTTGATTTTATTTTCTAATTCATAAGGCCCATTTTTGAGGAAATAGGAGTTATTAGGTGCAAGGTGCAATTTACAGTAGGTGATTCTGTTCCACTGGATATTTAGATTGATCAACAAATCTGCCGCAATAATAATTGTTATTATAAATAAGTATAAATAAATACACAAAACCTGCACAAATGTAAAAAAAAAGTTTAATACTTTGTTATCTTGTGGGAATAGAATAAGCACTACTGCTTTCGCGCCAAAAGCGTGGGCTCCAAGATGGCGGCGACCACGTGCTCAACAAATACAAACAGGCCACGCTCGCTTACTACGATTTGTTTTTCTCCATATTTGAGTATGTTTTAATGTTTAGTAGGGACTATTTTCAAGTCTTCATTGTATTTTCTTTTAATTTTACTAGTTTCCAAAAGAATAATTGAAAATCCAGACATAACAACACGTTATTTTTGGAATGCTTACAAATTAATCGTACCGTAGCTTATCCGGCGACCTTTAGTATCTCCTCAGAGTATTATCTTAAATAATATTTTTTTTCGTGAATGTTTCCACGTTTTAAAAGTTTTTCTGCTGGGGCGGAGACAAATCCAGCAAATAAAATATCATAAAAATTGAACCAGCAGTTCTTGTTTTATAAGTGGTGTAGGTAACTAACCCTACTTTGTTTTATATTATACACTAGCTGCTCCCTGCGGTTTCACCCGTATAAATCTTGATACCGTGGGAGTATCGGGATAAAAATTACTCTGTGTTAATCCAGGTTATAAACTATCTGTGTGCCAAATTTCATCCAAATTCGTTCAGTAGTTTTTGTGTGAAAGAGTAACAAACATCCATCCATACTCAGAAACTTTAGCGTTTATAATATTAGTAGCATATAGATTTGTAAGAGTGTTCAGCTCAGTCAGTAGTTATAAGTAGGTATACTTAGGTAAGTTTTTTTACTAAGTTGATACTAAAAAAACGATGTAGCAAACATATACTACTACATACTACATAACTCAACAAGCCATTAAAAAAAAAGTAAATAATATGATAAGAATGAATAGGTATATTTTTAACTTTTCTTGTAAATATCCGACTTCGGTTCTTAAAATAATGGTTTTGACCGTTTTAAGCAATGTCAATGTGTACAATTAATTCAAAATAAATCCCACAATAGGCGCACAGTAACCCAATTTTATTTTGTCAGATTTCGATCCTTCTTGGAAAAGTATGGCGACTTGAAAAACAACAAACTATAAAGGCGGCGCGGCGCAGTCGCGGCGAGGCGAGCGAGGGCGGCATCGTAATGTGCAGTTCTGCGTTAGAATGTGTGGGTGCAAATTCCACGAAGGATGAGATGCCTGCCGATACATTCAACTTTACTCAACCGGCCAGCCTGCCGGTGACCGTTGCGTTTGAAATTGCAAGCAAATAATCTTCGTTTAATATTTCACCGGATAACAACACGAAAATGGTACTTCTAAAGAATATATTTTAGCAAATAAGTTGGTGAATAAAGACAAGCACTCAAGCGAAAAAATCAACGATCCGAACTGTCTGGCCGTTGAACCCAGCAGCAAATGGCAAAAAGCTGTTACACATCGAATGAAAATGTCTTGATCTTTTAACGGATTATCATTTCCCGGAAAATTTGGCTTGGAAAGTTTTAATAATGGGGATTATGAAATTTTAAAATGTGGGATCCCTCGTGGAAATATTCTTGAAAACTTTATGGAAAATAACGATTAGGTTTGTCTATTCCCGCTCGACAACGGTAAAGTTTACGCAGTGAAAGTAGAATTCTACACAGCCTGCACTCCTGCAGAGATTTCATTATTATGCTAAAGGTATATATTAGATGCCACGTTTTCGATAGGTATTGTATTTATTCATTTTATTTAAAAACGAAATGATTGTAGTTTATAATGCTGACAATATTTGAATCATAAATTATTGTTTTGTATGTACATCTTACTGTTACGTACTTTACAATACCTCAACACCTGTGAGTCTAACTTGTGTTTCTAACTAAAATAGTTTTTTTTTATCGTAGCGTTAATCTGTGATGTGCTTTTCACCCAGATGAGAGAATAGTACGAGTTCGTTCTCACGTAGACTCTGTCAAATATCATTAAGGAAGTCGAGTTAAACTATCACAGCCTTGAAACAAAGAAAAACCTCTGTTTACTGCGCATAATTTTTGGAGGTCCATGACCTGCTGGGTTCAAAGCATGTACTTATAATAACTCGCTACGCATCGAATTTATTTATTTCACAATTAAAAAATACCCAGCGAAATAAATAATTTAAATTTGAACATATTTATTTAATTAACTGGTGGCCAGTCAGATTATTTAATTTTTGGTTGGACAAATACTATTTTAAAAGTAATATCTAAGAAGCAATATAATCACTGTTTCACTTCTTACTTATCTTATCTTTGTTTTTAGCAGGGACCGAATTACCGTTATTTTTTTTATAACGATACCAATTACCGTTATGTTAACGATAAAAAAGTAACGATATTAATAACGAAACCCATTAGTCAGTTAACGTTATCTAACTACCAGTATTAGTACCGGTAAAAGTTACTATTCTTTTACCGGTAATTTTTACGCCTATCTCTTTCTAACAATGACGGCCGAGAGACAAGCATCTTTCGGTGTTAACGTTTAAGGGTCGACCATAGCTACCTTTGTTTTCTGTCAAAATGCAGTTCTGTATGTTGATATCGGAATCATTGATACGACATTATGCCCATATCTAGTCTATCCACTAGCAACTGCTAACTCTAACACTTAAACGAAGGACATTCATTCGGAGTAGTAATATTTTTGACAGAATTAAAAAGGTATCTATAGCTGACACAGAATAAATACGACAAAGTACGTTAGAGAGTAAAAAAGTCTTTTAAAATCAACGCGAGTTAAACTAACCACCGTCTATCTTTTCTTTGGTGAACAACCACAGATAAAGAACTATGGCGATTTTTGCTTAAGCTTCGTTTTAGGATAAAAAAGTGATATGTGAAAAAAATACGATTTAAAATTTATTTGAAAACATTAATTAAAATGATCACTAAAATATATTTTAATTTTTTATGAGCACTAGTTAAACACTAAATAATCAAAAAAAGTACTGTTTTTATACTAAAGGATTTATATTTTAAAATTCTAATTGTCTAATTATAATCATACGCCATGATTATTAGTATGAGTATTTGAATTCAAAATTGCACCTAAAATCACAGTCGATATTTTTTTAGGAAATGTTGTTTATTTTTTCAAAGAATTTTTTAAGGTAAATTTAATCATGGTCTGGCAGTTTGAGTAATTTATGCGGACTACCCAAATATCCTGTCTTTTGTATTGTTCGTCGAATCATTGAGCTCCTTAGTTCTGAGTTGAGCTGCATAATGATTGGCTAATGTGTGCACTGACTGGACAGGTCCACTTAAATCTGTGTGGATCTGTCCTCAAAAGACCATTTCAGGCACCAGTCTACAAGATCCTCATATGATCTGACCAAGATTATTTTCGGATTGTTATATACACTTTGACATTGATGGACAATTTATGTATACTATGACATGAAAATTTACTTTGTGAAGTATTATAATATTTAAATTATTGTGAATAACAAATAATAAAAAAGTTTATTTAAATAAAAAGGGACACATTTATCATCAATTAAAAAGAGTAAAGTTGCTAATTTGCCTGAACTAGGTTGAACCTGTGTTTCAGGCTAGAGAATGTAAAGATAATGTGAATATGTTGTTTATTTTTTCAAAGTATTTAAAAATAAGTTAAATTTAATCAGGGTCTGGCAGTTTGAGTAATTTATGCGGCCTACCCAAATGTCTTTTCTTAGGTAATGTTCGTCGAATCGTTGAGCTCCTTAAGTTCTGTGTTGAGCTGCATGACTACTAATAAATGCGTGCACTGACTGGACAGGTCCACTCATTCTGTGTGGTTATTTCCTCTAAAGACCGTTTCAGACACCAATCTACGGTCTTCACATGATCTGACCAAGATTATGTCTGGACTTTAAAAGAGACTGTGACCTCTGAGTTTGTTTCGGCCTTTCTACTCAGAGTAGTCAGATAGGAAACGCCGATCTCATCTAGGTTTTAAAATATGATTGACGTCTAAAAGTGTAACCTACTTACAGAAATAAAATAATTGATAATTTATGATTCACATTAAAATAGAAACTTACGTTTTTGGTTTCCCAGTAATCAAAAATGTTTGTTAGTAGAATGAAGTAACGGTTTTATTTTAAAAGTATCTATTTCGTCTATATATTTATTAAAGTAAAACTATTGTTTTCTCTGACCAAGCGGACTGATAAATCATCATCATCCTTTTCTAAATATTTGTTGTTTATGAAATCTTTCCTAATTGTGCTTTTTTGTTCCCGGACCTGGGTGCCACTGCCAATTCACTAGAGCTTTCTTTTTGTAGCTCTTATTGAGCTACAAAACGTATTATTAGTATTATTCCAGACCAGCCACAGAAGTATTGCAAAAAATGTTTTTATGTATGACAGACTGGCCAGTTATAGTCATATCAAAATTTCCCTCCACATTGTTTGCGAGTTAATTTAAAATATCTTGTTTAATAAAAAAAATGGATCTGCGCCGGTAACATTTTCGCGCTATGATTTTTTACGATTTCAAGTGTTGCCTGAAACAGGAAGAATCGTACGATATACTTCAAATGATATTCATGGATGAAGGCCCTTCTAAGGCAACCGTGTATCGTTGGTATAACGAATTCAAGCGGCTAACTTTGGGGGATGAAGAAAGAAGTGGTCGCCTTTTTACGGCTGTTACGGAACAAAACGTGCTAGCAGTGAAAATTTTAATTCAAGACAATAGGCAAGTAACGTATCAAGAGATTCAGCACATACGGCAGGTTCGATTGGGAAGCCTTCACGAAATACAACATGTGCGTCTTCGCGTGAGGAGGATAGTTTCACGCTGGTTGCCGCACAACCACACCGATGCTCAGAAGCAGGCCCGGGCGGAATGGTGCCGTGATATGATAAACAAATTTGCAGCAGGCTCGTCTCGGCGTGTTTACGAAATTATTGCAGGTCTGCGGTTTGGGTGTAGCGTCAAAGTGAAGCGATCTAGAAGCGCGGGGTAACATTTTGTTATTTTTTTTAAATTTGACTGGCAACTTGGTGTCAACTCCTTTACGGAACCAAAGAAGCATCAACGCTGACTGCTTGGCAGAAGTTTCCTCTGTTGTGCGCAACAAGCGACCAAACAGAGCTCCGCGGGCTACTGCTCCACCATGAAACACGCCTTCGCACACCGCACTCAAAACGAGGGACTTGCTGGACAGCACGCTAGTCAAACTCCTAGGTCACCCTCCTTACAGTCCTGACCTAGCACCGTAGGACTTCGTTTTATTTCCGAAAATAAAACATCCGCTCAAAGGGATATACAATTTTCATCTCCGGAAGATGCGGTGTCAGCGTTCGAATAGGCTGTAAACGAGGTGTCTACTTCGGACTGCAAAAAGTGGTTCGAAAACTGGTTCAGACGCATGAAACTTTGTAAAGAGGCTAGTGTAGAAAGTACTTTGAAAATATTCAAAAAAAAACTTAAAGAACCCCATAGTCCCACGTATTTGTAAGTTTTGTTTGTTTTCAGTAAGTTTTGGTAAACTGTTGTGAAGTCGAATCAAGTTATTTTATGTATTAATTCGCTGAACTGTGGGAAGTGTGGAATTAACTCTGGAAACTAGAAATACAGCATTAACAAAACAGTAATTCTGAAACAGTACTTCCTCCCTTTCTGTCATATATTTAGCAACAAGGTGGCTCAGATTAAAGTTAATTACATTTAAATTTATTTTTCACAACAACCAATGCAAGTAAACATCACGTTTAATGTTTTATTGCACAATGTGCAAGTATATGTTAAATGATTTTATTTCTGTAAGTAGGTTTGTACAAACACCTACTACGTCAATACTATTTTAAAAGCTAGATGAGATCGGCGTTTCCTGTCTGACTACTCTGAGAAGAGAGGCCGAAACAAACTCAAAGGTCTCTTTCAAAGTCCAGACATAATCTTGGTCAGATCATGTAGATTGGTGTCTGAAATGGTATTTTGCGAAAAGAACCAAGCAGATCGAGTGGACCTGTCCAGTCAGTGCACGCATTTGTCAGTCATCATGCGGGTCAACTTAGAACTAAGGAGCTCAACGTTTCGACGAACATTACCAAAGAAAGTACATTTAGGTAGGCCGCCTGAGTTACTTAAACTGCCAGACTATGATTAAAACTAACAGAGAAAAAAAGACGTAAATGTATTTAAAAAAAAACACATTGTATTCACATTCACAATAGTAATAATAACATTACAAAGTAAGCTTTCATATCATTGTATATAATATATGTTTAGTCATCAATGTCAATGTGTATATAATAAATAATCTCGGTCAGATCATTTGAGGACCATGTTGACTGGTGTCTGAAATGGTATTTTGATGAAAGTACCAAACAGATCGAGTGGACCTGTCCAGTCAGTACACGCATTTGTCAATTATCGTGCAGCTCAACTCAGAACTAAAGGAGCGCAACGATTTGACTGTCAAAACAAAAGAAAGGACATTTGGGTAGGCCTCATGAAGTACTAAAACTGCCAGACCATCAGTAAAACTAACTGAAAAAAAAAAACGATGACCCATACAGTCCTCACATTCGCAAAATTTAAATAATATAATACTTTAAACAGTAAATACTCATGTTATTGTTTATGTCAAAATATATAAAGGTATAGAGAAAAAAAACTGTATATTAGTTGATTCATTGTTTTCTTTGAAAACCTTGAGATATCGGTACACTTCGTTGTACTTCTTTCGGCCCATAATAATATTTTTACTAAAGCAGTTGCATTAGGAAAAATATTATTAGTTGAAAATAACAGGCAATAGACGTATCGGCGTACGCGATGCTTGTGTGCCGTATGATTATGAAATGAAACACGCGGGAGCGCGTGACGTCTCGTATTCGTATCTTTCCGATCGTCGCAAGCGTAACAATAACGATAAATGCTAGTGGTTGCCGCTCCGCTTACAATACAAGAACCGAACGCATAGCACGCGGCGTCCGCTTCGGTTTGGCAACGTCGCATCAGATCTTGCTAGATTTTAGCGAAATAACGCTATTAGTAACGCTATTTTGATACCGTTAAATCCAATGACTTAACGTTATTTGTAACGTTAAGTATTTAACGTAACAGAACGAAATGTTTTGGTAATTATACCGGTATTTTTTTGGTAACGGTAACTGTCCCTGGTTTTTAGGCAATATAAGACAATGCATGTCTTTCAACAATACTTGCATGCATCTCCAACTTTACATAATTGAAATGGCCTTTCGTTCGACTTGACAAAACACTGTTAATTAAATAACAGTAAGCTGTGAATTTATAAGGATAAAGATAAGTGACTACATTAATCACTATTTTTCATCGGATAGGACTGGCCGGGATGAATCAACTCGAGGGAATGCATGCAAACAGGTCTGTCTGCAGGGTTTGGTGGTCGCAAGTCGCGAAGCCGACGAAAGAAGCCACGCATGTTGTCGCACCTTGGCCGCGGTCGTTCGCCGAAGTTGCACGATGTTGCCACCCGTTGCACCGTTTGCGAGACGAAGTTGCATTCCACGCATACCATTCCCGCCACTACATTAGTCCACTTTCATCTAACTGGTAAAAGCAATTCTAAAAGCTTTCATGTGAACATGTTTTGAAGATTATTTGGAGAATCGCATGTATTTAGACGAGATTCCCAAAATAATCTATGATAGAAATATCGTATGATAATAGTCATAATATTGTTTAAAATATCGTTTTTTTCTTAGCACGCACCTAAGTAGCCGTTCAGTTAGATTGAAAGAACAAAGGCGTGATTCAGATTTCCGGGTTTGTATGCCCCTTTGTTTGTCTTGTGGGATAGATTTCGTAACTTTCAAAGATAGATTATTATGGAGCTGATCACTCACAATGGAATGTTCATTTTAGATCTTTTGCAAGAAGTGACACTTGGCGAAAACAAAAAACAGTAGGGAGAATAGACAAAAGCCTTTATGACCAAAATTTTGTGGATGACTCACATTAGAAAACCCACGTGTTCTTTTATAACAACACGAGTAACGTTAAAATCTGCGGAAATCGTTTTTCTACTTTTTGGTGTCTTCATCAAGGAAGTCTAGAGCACTACACATTTTTTGAGAAATTTAATTTAAGTATTATTATTTATTTACTATAACTGCAGAATATGTCTTTCCATTGTTTCGTCAACGATAAACTTATTAAGGGAAGTACCTACCGCGTCGGTATTGCGAGGCGTGGGTGGTCTGCGCGTGAGTCACCGCGCAGAGGCAGCGCCGGCGCAAGCTCGCGGATCCTATTGTCCGCGCCCATTCACGAACTAACAGCATGTCCCTCCAGTGTTGTAATATAACTATGTAATTAGGTTTGAAGTTTCTAGCTAGAGAATACAAATCACTGTTTTTTTTATATTTGCAAGTACCTCATGACCGGTATCACTTGGCTAACTTATGTGATAATCTATAAAAATGTACTGCAGCAAGTTTTCAAATTAATTAACTGAATAGGTACCTACTCAATTTACGGTTTCTATTAATTTTCTATTTCACATAAATCTTTAGATTTTCACATGTTCTCCCTTCACTTTCAAAGTTGGTGTTGGCAACACTGCCTTCTGGCCTTCCTGCTAAAATCCAAATGCACATAATATTAAACAACGGACACCACGACCAGGCGTACCTTGTACATGGTTACGGAACTATTTATATCAAGAATTAAACCTCATTCATTCCCAACGCAGATTTAAACGATATGGCATGTGAATGTGTCTCCATACTAGGAAACTGCTTGGAGCTACAGCGGTCTTATAGCTATTCAATTTACATGTATTGTACTGAGTTGAGTAGGTAGGTATGTAATACATATGAGTAATCTTGGCTTTATGTTATGGACTCATCTAACGGTCGGGTCGGTCAAATAGAGACGGCATAAAATTAGAATAATCTTTTCTATGAGGTAGACTAGACCCTCTTTGGGTCAAGGTTCAGAAATTATGTACTTACTTACTTTTAATTTCTAATAAAGATAGGTGATAAAGATTTAACAATAGCCACGATACGGACTTTTGATTTTCTTTGTGATAATTCTAAATATACGATTTGTTTACATTTGGCAAACGGTTGGGATGATGATTTTTCATTATTTTTGACTCAAAAGACTGTTTGTTTCCAAATAGCGCAAACTACATTCCAAAAAGTGTAAAAGCTTTAAAATTGCCAAGTTAAAAACGTTTTAAGATAATTGTTAGACAAGGACAGCACTATCGTAGAAGTGACGTCACGACAATGTAACTTCATACTAGCGCCGTACATTGTCATTACCGCGCGACAAGGGCGGCAATAATCCCCTACAAAAACTTTTAAAGCGTGTATCTTCTTCAAATTTACACCGATTTAACAGATTTTTCGATTATGCTTTCTTTGAAATTACATTATTTTTATGAACATTTCTAATAGTAGTAATCATCCCAGTTGTCTATGCAATCTGTTTCATGTAGACACAGCATTAAATCGAGTAGGTACAGCTATAATAACATGTCTCATTTATAAGTGTAGCTTATGGAGCGTAGCGTGGCGTTGCTCGGAGCGTACATTCACCCAGCCGTCTCGGTCATAGCCGCGTCTCGCCGCCCTTACCCAGCCAACCCTCGGGCGCTAAATACTTTAATTTCGTCCTTCCCTTGCCGATGCCGCGGCGTCCCAGACGAGAGCACGAGACGAGGGCACGACCGCCGATATGGTACAGTCACGAGCATGAGTACCTTAACGCAAGGTCCGAGAGCGATTTTCTAAGTATTGATAGATATTTTATGGTTTTAAGGCACAAGCAGGCGCGACGCGACAGCGCGACACGCGACGCGACTCTAGTAGTAGAACAATTTCTATGAAAACTTCGTGGAAGTTGTTCTACAAGAGTCGCCTCGAACCAGTCTGAGCCTTTACGAACATACTATTATCGAAACCATTATGAAAATAATATCTAGGTTTTTTTCTATCTTCCACATTTTATTTCATGAGAAAACACCTTTTGAATTTTGCTGCATGTAATTTAAGGTAATTTATCATAGAAAAAAGTTATGTTATGTTACTATGGAATAAGCTGGTGACTGTACAGTGTACGTACTACTACAGTAGGACTACGAACACATGTGCGTTTTTTAAAGCGCTAAAGGCAGTTGGACTACGGGAGGGCTTGAACTTCTATTCGCGCTTTTTTATTGGGCTCTGGCCAAAGGTTTCAGATTATGCCGGTTACGGAACAGTTCAGTTCAGAATATCAAAAAGGAATAAACCTATTATTATATTTTTGATCATGTTGACAGTTTAGTACCTACAAAAATTTATATATTTCGATGGCACAGATTAGCACAGATTTGTTCGACATTTGACAGAAATAAGGACAATTTTGAATCAAACCTAAACTACTTATTGTTACTTTTCTCTTGGAACGAAAACATTTTTTGTTTATTATGGTCCAGTCATTAAAAAGAAGGGATTTTTTTTCATTGTTGATGAATTCGATCGTTGACTCACAAAATAATTGTATTATTCATAACAATGGACATTGGAACGTCTAAGTTGTTATATACATATAATTATGTAGCTTTGATTCACATAAGGTTGTAAGAGATTAAAACGGTGTAAGAATGACAAGTAGAACCATCATGTTCCTAGTATTGATATTATGGATTATAGATATTACTGTTTTTTTAAACAATTTTTTATTTTTATGAGCATATAAAAGGTTTTCATAAATCTTCTGAGAACGCAGTCATTCGATTAATCTTCTTAAATGTCTCTCTGCGAGAGTGTCTCTAATTTCCATTTTGGTGATCTAAATATATAAATGTATTCTAATATAATAAATAATTCTCATTTTAATGACCTAAAACTATTAATAGACTTTTTAATATTATAAATAATTCTCATTTTGATGACCTAAAAATATTAATAGACTCTCTAATACAATAAAGTAGCTTCCGCCCGTGGCTTCGACTGCGTGGTGTTTGATGAAAAGTAGCTTATGGCCTGGGGAAGAACCCAGGCTTCGGACACAGTTCAGCGGATTAGCCGTGAAACAACATCACAGCTCCGGTCCACGCGCCGCCCGCGCTGTCGTTCATAATGTGTTAACTTTTGAACCATCCGTCAAAATTACATAATGCGATAGACAAAGTTTACCTACATTAAATACCAAAAGCGATAAAGGTTATTTATTTTGATAAGAATTTACTAAATACTCTAAAATGTGCATTATAAAAAGTATCCAATTTAAATGTATTGATCACTATTTTGGCTTTAATAGCTTAAACATGAAAGTTAGATAGTTTGCCGTCACGGACTTTTCTCACGATACATTATCTTCGTTACGGTTTAGGCAGCACACGCCAAGATAGCGTTCAGAGAGCAAGAATTTTTCCGACTTACTTGATACTTATCGTTATACCATGGGCAAATAAAAAAAAAAAACTTTATAAATTGTAGCCTATGTGTTATTCTGAATGTATAAACTAAATTACTGTAGAGTTTCATCAAAAACCGTTTAGTAGTTTTTGCGTGAAAGAGTAACAAACATCCATCCTCACAAACTTTCACGTTTATAATATTGTAGGATAGTAGAATAATTGTTATTTTGATGACCTAAAAATATTAATGGACACCCAAAACTAAATAATTTTATTTCAATTTTTTATTTTTTTGGTTTCGGGTTGGAAAATCCTCATGGATGTCCCCCGCCCCGGGGAGGGGGGTCTGTCGGACTCTTACCGACTAAAAACCAACACGGTGTTCCATCACTCACCTGCGCCGGGGTCGCGGGAACATAAATGATTCTTCCGCAACCCCGGCTGGTGCGCGCGGAACAATACGCGCGCCGCCTTCTCGGGTCCTGATGTTGGGGGGCGACGGATGTCCCCGAATCCGTCGCCCCTGGACCCATTTAGGGGGGCCGGTAGAGGGCGTTGCCCGCCCTCCTCCGGCGCCCGGTGCGTCTGCTGCGGGCCGGGTCGCAGTGGTGACACCGGTCGTCCGGCTCCCTGTTTATGCGACACAGGTACTTTTCGAAGCAACCATGACCCGAGAGCACCTGCATCGCCCGAAACGACAGGGAGCCGTGCCTTCTCCCGAGCCAGCGGTCGAGCACTGGCCGGATCGCCTCGATGGTGCTGAGGCCGGCGGTAGGGCGTTACAGCCTCACCCGCCATTCCGCCACCAGGACCTCGCGGAACTGCAACCGACGCTGCTCGATATGTTTTTGCATCGGTCGCTCGCCCCGCTCCCACGCTGCCTCGAGCCACCGGTACAGTGACGCGTGCACCTTCGCCTCCAGGTCCCAGGGCGGGGATCCGGCCAGAGCACAACCCGCCTCGAAGGAGATCGTGCGATACCCCTTGACGGCCATCGCCCGCTGCGGCTTGCGCAGGACAGCTATGCTGCCGGCCGTCAGGTCAGTCGCCCAGATCGGCGCTCCGTAGAGCGCCATGGATCGCACGATCGCCATATAGAGCCGCCTATAGGCGGCTCTCGGGCCTCCCAGATTGGGAAGCAGCGTTGCCAGCGCCCCGGCCGCACCCAACAACTTGGGCGCCAGCCGCCGGAACTGGGGTCCGAAGTCCCAATGGCTGTCGAGCACCAATCCCAGATATTTCATGGTGGAATCGACAGCGATCCGGACCCCCCGACCACAATGTGTGATCCGGCCGGCGGCGCCCGCCGGGGGGCATGAAACACCATGGCCTCCGACTTGTTGAGGGCCACCTCCAGGCCGAGGCGCCATATGCGTCTCACCGTCAGTGAGACCGCCGCCGTCGCGAGCAACGCCTCCCTTTTTTTTTTTTTTTTTGTTCCCGGGGTGGAAAATCCTCATGGATGTCCTCCGCCCTGGGGCGGGCGGAGGGGTCTGTCAGACTCTTACTGACTAAAAGTCACCCCGGTGTTCCATCTCACACCTACGCCGGGGTCGCGGGAACACATTATTCTTCCACAACCCCGGCTGGTGCCGGCCCGCTTGCGCGGGCCCCGTCTCGGGCGGGGGGAGTGAGGTGTACTCCCCCCGCAACGTCTGTGAGCGGCGCACGCGGAACACTACGCGCGCCGCCTTCTCGGGTCCTGATGTTGGGGGGCGACGGATGTCCGAGCAACGCCTCCCTGTGTGAACTCCCCCGGGCCGTGCCGAGCGTGTCGGCGCGTAACACGTCAGGTCTGCGCCCGGCGGGAGCTCGCCCCTCAGCACCCAGTCGAACCCAATCTTCCACAGGAGCGGTCCCACGACCGATCCTTGTGGAACACCGCACGACACTTGGCGCCGGTTTCCGCCATCACGTCCCATGTAGGTGACACACCTCCCGGCTAAGTAAGCCCGTATGCAGCTCCAGGGCACACCGGGGATCCCCAAGCCGCAGACTTGGCGTTGAGATCCCCGAGTAACAGCACCGGGCGACGATGGAGCTGGCCCACGACGGCACCCAACTCGACAAGGAACCTCTCGAAGTCGGCGAGACTCTTGTTGGGCGAAAAATACGCCCAAACGACGCCAACGCCATCTGCCAGGGCGGCTACCCAGCCGTGCCCCCGAGACGGGCTGACGAGAGCCCCGCCAATGATGGCCACCAAACCGTCCAGGTCTCCCACCCAGTTATCCCTGGGCGGGACACACTGCTAACAATTGTTTTTTTTTTTGGTGTCGGGTTGGAAAATCCTCATGGAGTCCCTCCGCCCTCGGGGAAGGGCGGGGGTCTGTCGGACTCTTACCGACTAAAAACCAACCCGGTGTTCCATCACTCACCTACGCCGGGGTCGCGGGGACACATAATTCTTCTGCAACCCCGGCTGACACACTGCTAACCTAACTTACCCATTTGGTCGAGTCAGTGTGACAACTCTGAGAAAAGGGCCGAAAGCACACAAAACCTAGTAGCCGAAAGTTAAAAACAGGCACATTTAATAAAACGTGCATCCATTAGACGCACAAAACGGTTTTTACAGACACATTCATTTAAGTTTATAGATTTTAAAATATAAAAAATATATAAACCGAAAGCGAATTTTTACACAGCAATACTAGTAAGTATAGAAAATGGTCATTGGTCAATGCAATTTGCATGCAAGTCTGAATTTTTCAAGGTTGGTCTAGCTCTAAATTGATCACTTGATATTTCTTTGTTCAAGGATGTGGGTTTGAAACCCGGACTCTATTCGCAGAATCAACGCATATTTGACCTTACCTTAATAAGTAGGTAAGTTATTTTTATTACACCTCCATTCGCTCACATTCTACTGGTTAGGTACTTTAATTTGTTACATAGCAAATTCATTATTTTGATACCAGATAAATAATGACCAATCTCTGTTCCGTATTCAAAAAAAAAACCTAACCGAAGCGACAAGTGGTTGAAGTAGTCGGGAGTGCAGAACCTTTTGACTGGTTTCATGAAGATTTGCGTTCTAGTACAATAAGTCTTTAGTAAAACCGTTCTTTATGTCCATTGTATTAGCCAGACAGTATTGAATTTCCATAGTGACAATCAAAGACATGATTTAATTTAGAAACCAGTAAGTCGAGCGTAGAGGTCGGCAAGCGTCTCGCCGCCTCGCCGTCTGCTCACCTTGGGTGAACCCAGTTTGAGAGCTCGTACATATCCGGCCGTATCTTAAGACATTTATATTTAAATGTGATTTTTTTTGTCGGAGTCCCTCTCTAAGTGTACTAACGAACGTAGCACTTTCTCTCAATATGAATGAACAGTTTAGTTCATTAATGGCGAAGCAATTGATTATGATAGTACAACGTTTATCGGTGGCATGAACTACATAAATGTATGACGAACCCTATGTGAACATATTGTATCAAGATCAGTGTGTTCATGTGTTCTACTCCCACGCTTCTCCCTGCCGTTATAATAGAAAGCATGCGGGTAGAAGGCACGGGTACACAACGTAATTGATCGAACAATATTCCCAATAAGACACAATCACATAAATCAAATAAATGAAACGTGTTCACAAGTTATCGGTATATCGGTTGTCATGCAAATTACTAGCAGCTACGTCGCTTTCCACAATAGTGCAAGTAGTATTGTAGCGTAGTAAACTGGAAGCACGTGTAGGGCGATAAGAGTGCAAGATATTTGTACGTACATACCGTCATGTATACTTTATCGATTATGTACAGCTCTGAAAGGCCATAAACCTAATCTCTTGTTACATAACGTCTCCGTGTTCCTTAGCTATTGTACATGTAGATAAATAAAGCGATATAAAATGGTGCGTGCGAGGTGCTTACACGTGGTTTATACTATACGCTATACTGAAGTTACTACATTAACCGCTTATCAGTTACAAGAAAAAATAATGGTGAGCATGGAAAAGGAATGAAACTTTCGGATTTTGTGTTTAGTATACATATTTTATCGAAACAATTAACGACGATATCTTCGATAGCATATTTTGGACAAATTTGTGTACATAATAAAAATCTATAATGTTTGTAAATGACTATTGCAGTATAATTCACACGATATATTTTTGACACCAATAAATCTTTGGTAAACACGCTACATTTCGAAGAATGGAAAACAGATCAGCAGGGCAACGTCTGCGTGTTTTATTTATATATTTTCATTGAGACGGCCCGTCCCCTTCTATTACTAGGACGCATAAAATGCAACACAGGCGCTTAAAAATACGCCTCCCACAAATGATATGACGTTCAGCTGTTGTTCTTTGTTTTCATATTTCGGCGCCCAAACAAAGCGCCTTCATGGACAATGCATCAAATATCAAGTCCTAACTGTGATCAATTCCGTTCACTGGTGATCAAAGATCGCGCTGGCACAGTGGCTAAAAGAATATGGTAACTATCTACGTTTAAACAGTATCCAAGAAGTCTTCTTGGTGGATCAATCGGAATGGAATTTGAAAAAAGAATTACAGAGTAAGTCGTCGTATTGTTGGCGCGATGCATCGGCATGGCGGCGCGGGCGTCTACGCGCTCGCGGCTCGTGTTGCGGCTAAAAGCGGACTTGACACCGAAGCGCACGCAGAAATAAACGCAAATAAGCAACACCCAAGACCACGCAGATATAAACCGATGTAGCTAACAGCACATTATCTAGTTGCAGAATGCAGCAGCTATTACTGTACTATACGTATACCCCAAGTGCCAGCGCAAGGACGCTACGCAATCTGCGCGCTACGAGTGCTACGAATGCCAAAACGGCTGAAGTCATTTCTGCAGAACAACTAGCCAGGCATTTCCTGAAACCGGTCCCAACAGTCAACAAGGTGAACCCTTGTTTGTTTGTAACGCCAGGTGTTGTTCCAGGACGGTTTGACGATGCCTGCGTCATTGTATCATTGTACATGCGTATGACCTGCGTACTTCGCAATCTGTTATGCATTTTAACTATCTACTAGTCTCTGTTATTAGCTGAAAATAATAACATTCCTTTATTTCTATTGTATGTTTGTAGGGGAGTTATGATTACGACATCAATTGAATGATTACGACATCAAAATCCGATTGGTGTGCGCATGAGCAATCCTTACTGCCAGTTTATTAATGACAATGCCAATACCGATTACCTAATGTCGATGCGTTACATATTTAGAAGTAGGTACTTCTACATTTATATTTAGAAACATTTTCTATCGTATCGTGTGATGTAACGTTTTCACAAACAATAACAATGCACAATAATGATAATTTATTGTAATAATGAGCGTAGTTACCTGAGCAGTCGATAAAGAAATGCGAGTAAAGGCTTCCACACACAGGCGCGACGCCACAGCGCGACACAAAGGCACCGCGTGTCGCGCTTCGTGCGGTGCCTTTGTGTCGCGCTGTGGCGTCGCGCCGCCGCCGGTTTGCGGGAGCCTTAAATCGTGGATCGAGCGAGGACCCTACCTATACCGAGTCGGAGGTAAGAAAGAAAAAAAATCCAATTACAATTAGTTATTAACAAAGTAAATATGTAGAATAATTTTTTTTTATTTTTATTTTCGTATGAAAAAATGGAATCCATCTTAAAAATTCTTAGATGGAACAAATTTCAAAAGTTTGACGATTGATAATATGAAATTGATGATTATTATTTAGTTATTCTAAGTATTATCCCTACAGTTGGAAATCGTTTTTGATCAACATAAGACGTAAAACAGAGCTGCAATATAAAAAAAAAACAACGAACATTTGAATTTCCCTCCCGACCCTTGCTCGAGCCAGCCCGCGCCGCTGAGCCTGTAGCTTTAAATTCGTCCCTAATTAATACCAATCCTGATCCAGCTAGTCATTTGCTGCCCTCTTCCAGCGACGCCCTAAGCCGAGGTTCGTACCCCACAGGGGGTGCCCTTAGCGTTGTCGCTTAGTTTTAGTTAGTATATAAGTTTAAGTCCTGGCTGGAGGCCTTAATTTATTAGGGAATCCACAGGCAAGTCCGCTTAAGCAGACGACAACCGCATAGGTTGACCTGCGAGATGCCAAACATACAAACAAACATTTGAATTTGGCAGCCTACACAGCTGAGGATTGTAATTATACTTTCTTTAAGGATTGCAATTTTAATAAAGTGCGAATTTTACACTGTAAACTTAAGTGCCGCTTACGAAATCATAGAAATACTTAATTATGTTTATTACGACGTTGCATGATCATGATTCTAAATTGTACACAAGGTCGTACCGCACGCATCCGCATTGGCGCTGCAAGATACCGAACATAAAAGGTCTGGCATTTTTGTCTAGTGTGTATTTGTATTTCCTATTGCACTTGTTTATTTACATCACAGACCTTGAATGCTGCAACAAAAATATGGAAAGTTCCTTCTTTGTTCAAGTGCACACAGCATAAGCAGAAACCGTTTTAAATTCCTATTCAATAGGTTTTGCCCACGTCTCCATTAGCAAGGAATGCTAATAACTGGGTAATCCTTATAGGCATATAAGCTAGTAACCACTTACGGAAACGATGCTTTAGGTATATCATTAATGGTGAGATAAATAGCACAGGTATTACCTAGAACCGCATAATAACCTCATTTTGTAAATGCATTTTACACAGAATTAAACGATTTGAATCTCAAACTAATGCGACGATCAGTGAACTTTAAATGATTTCATAGTGGTTTCTTATCTAGCAGGGTGATTAACTAAAATACATAATTATAGTGTTAATCATAATAATATTATGAATAAGAACATATCAAAGAAGTGGCTAATTAACTTACTAAATTAGCTTGCCTAGATCGCACAAGTCTGCTCGACACCTTTCTGGGCCAACGCACAATTTTGGCGGCACATCCTATTTGTGGAGATGTCCACTCCGTATGTCAACGTTACGCAGCTGATCGCGCTAACATTCATCGGTTATACCTAGGTCGGTTCGCATTGCACTAGTGTACAGTAATTAGGGTAATGTTTACCGTTGCGCGGCCAAACGAATGAATCACTAGATGCGTAGGCGCTAGCGTCGCGCGCGACCAAATCAGTCTCCTTTTGACACTCACACGCTCTGTTGTTAACCTGACCCTATTATAAATAATATATTTATTGTTCTCTCAGTTCTCTGACAAAAAAATGTTACGCCAGTAAATAACCCAAAAAAATCTGCTGACGTAAAGTTGGTTGTCGTGACAATTTATAGCTCAGGATTCTGTCAGGGCTCGCATGCGTGTACATCATAATATATACATATACAAACCCCTTGGAAACGTGCGTTTATCCATTTATACTTTATTTATTATTGGTAACAATATTAATTATTTTCCGGAATGAACTTTTTCGCAAATCAATTAGGTACTTATTAGACATCCGCCTCAGCATGTGTGAAGTCATAATGTTCTCTAGTCTAGAATCTAGTTATAACAAAACGAATACCTGCATCATCATCTGACGGTTTTGTAATGAAAATAGCGTTCATTCAGTATGTATCACGCGATCAGCGCAAAATTACATCACTGGTACCTACGCGAAACGTAGGCACGTCACCTCGTGATAAGGCATGTGTAACATAATTGTTGTTTATTAGATACAGATGTGTCCAACGAGTATGTAGGTACTAGTAGGTAGTAGTGTATATGGCGCCCTCGTCTCGTGATCTACAAGTCGCAGGCGACGCAGGCGACGACAACGCGGGCGGCGCGCGGCGGCGGGCGCGTCGTCTGAACCGGCGCCGCGCCAAGCTGCAGCGACGAGGCGGCGTCGGCGAGGCCGCGTCATCCATCCATCAAGCAGCTCATCATCCACTAATAATAGAACACGCCAGAGTATACTAGTGTTTCATTCTTCGAATTCCGCTCACAGTAAACAATGTCGTCACTCTCGCAAAAACTATCCCAAGATATTCTGATCCTTTCCCGATATACCTATTCATTCATCAGGCTAATAAAGCAGAAATTCAACGTGAACATTTGATAACCTATTTATCGGAAGGTCGTGTTTGTAAACATAGCACACGATTTTACTCACGCTCAACTGTTTTATATCTAGAGGTCATATATTTTTTAAACACACAACGTGATATTCTATGTACATGGCTTGTTATAAAATAACAACTTAATGTGTCTATGTTATTATAACAGTCATGATATCAAAATATTAAAATGGATATGAAACAACTCGACAATGGAGTACAATGAAATATAATGAAAGGCGGATCTAATAAAACAGTTTCTTATTTACAATTCGCCACAAAGTAAACAGTGGCTATATTATAATTAACACGGTATATGTGCGTGTGCAGGGTACAATGATTGTAAACAGTAAACACGGGGCATCGCTCGCGGGCTGGCGGCAAACAGCTCCGAGAATACTCCGCTGGACTCCGCTCTGACACAAACACATCACACTACACCGGAAATACCCGGCCGCTTGCACCACATACACAAATACACACACACACAATACAATTACCTACATTATTTTGGACAAAACATTTACATACCATAAATTATTGATTTTGTTTATCTCTGTTAGCTAGAATCGAGTTACTGATTTAGAACTCATGGAGAACAAATGGGACGATGATGATCTTTGTTATTTGTACGAGTTCCTGCCGGCGCAGGCGATGCATTCGGCGATGTTTTAGATTAGCAATCACTTTTTTTTTACTGGTGAATACGTGGTTTTCAGTAAACAATTGGGTTTGTGATTTATATTGATAATATCTCCGTAAAAGGTACATGCGTCATTTTGTCAAGAGTGAAATGAGTTCATCGTTTCGGGCGAGAGGTAAAAAAACAACTCCTGAAATGAGTAATTTGTAGTAAAATCAATTATTTTTCAAGAGAGTGTAGGTGCTCGGTACTTACCTACAGATTCCGATAAATAAGGATAATAACAACTTCGATTTTATCCCTAAAGAGTATGCTTTCGCCTCGATCCTAATGTGGTGTACGGCAAAACCCACTAACAAAAATAAATTGTGGCTTTTATATCAGAAACCGAATTGTCGCTGCAAACGAACTAATTGATAACATTTGATGCCTGATATGGTCTTTAAAATAGTGTCGATAGTTATTTTGAAAAGATTAGGCATGAATATCGATAGGTATGGACTCGGGAAAGTTAGTTAATCTTTCCGGATCCGCGTGTATTTTGTGGGTAAAAATAATCAAAATGATGGAAATATTTTGTTAATTACTCCCTAGATTAGCGAGCTATCACGGAAGGAAGGTCCAGGGATCCAAGCAGCGCTCCAAGTGTATTGTTTTCACATGAACATGTTCATCTTCATGTTATGATATGGCGCGAAGTTTTTGCGACGGGTGTCAGTAACCGGGCAGTCGACGGTCACTCACCGGCATGGCATGGTGAGTTGATCCAAGGTCTGTGCAAATATGCGTGTAGGTATACATTCTACTAAGATTATATTCTGATTCAACTTATTGTAATCGCCACGATATTTTAAAGCTTACCAAAAACTACGACAAAGTTTTTAAAGTTAGGTGTCTTTTTTTTCATTGGCAGAGGGAAAACTGCCAGTTGACTTAAATCTGATGTTGACGACCTAGAAGAGGGCATTATTAACATCATGATCTACAACAACTGTAATCAAAATGTATTTTCGTTATCCAAGCATAGAGACTCGTAGCTGTCGTAGCTAGCGCGGGCGTAGTATCCGCTCTAACGGCGAAGACCCTACATCAAACTAAATAGGCCTGACGTCACTAGAGAAAAAAACAACCAGCAGGAATACAAACAAACAAATATAACCACAATGGCATTAACCTCGTCCCAGTCTTGTCAATGTGTAAACAGCCCACTACCTATCGAGCTCAAAATGTTTACGAATGTAGCCTGTTATATTTTTTGATAAACACATTGAAGGTGTTGTTGTTGATGGAGTCATCAATTTCACCTGTATCTCGTTAGCAAAAATGCTGATTTAAGCTAACGCCGCTGGGTAAATCGGACCGGGTGTAGTAGTTGATACCGAAAGCGGTGACTGCTTCTTTCTCTGTATTTTCATACAAAAAGAAAAATAAGTATGTATTTATTGTATTTCGGGTGCATATGACTGCAGGAAATATGCGTCATGGGTACCTCGAACTTGGGTATCGCTTTATTAGTAAGCAGGCTAAAAACTCGTTCAATACAGTCCTATATGTAGAGATTCGTTGAGTTACTACGTGGATTTTTCAGAACTTAATGACATAACAAATTACGCTGATACAAACGTACTATCGTATACGTAACAACACTACTTACGTACACGTTTCAAATTTGTCACCCAGTATGAAACTAAGAAGGGAAACGTCGTGAGAAAACCCACGCGATAGTAACTAAATCTGACGGTGTTTGTAATAGTGGCCCGAGACCATTGCGCGACTTGTCATAGTGGGTGAGCTCAGGGCGCGACGTGGGTACACCTCGCGGTACCCACGGTGTGTACGGTCACACTGAGATATTTCTGATTTCCACGCAAAGCCAATGTTTATACTTTTGGCAGCAGGATGTAAGATTCTTATTCAACATTGCAATACACAAACAGCTCGGATCATTTTAGCCCGAAGCCCCAGCGCAGTAAGTTTGTATCTGTCAATTGAATAATGCTAGATCAACATGATGGTAGAGGGTTCCCTGGATTTTGATGGCGACGAAATATGCGTGTCTTTTGTTGGATGGTTGTTAGTGTAAGTAATAGTTATCGTGTTTGAGACAATAATTTATGAAGGTGTTTTGTACTACATACTTTCACTTACTATTTCCGGAAATGGGTAGTTAATACTGGAGAACAAACCGAACTCTTGGGTCAATTCAGTTAACTCCGATAGAACAACTAAGTACAAAACTAACAGGGTTACAGGTAGGGTTGCCAACTTTTTTAATATCAAATATAGTATTTTCGAAGCGTATTTTTTGTGACGCGAACAAAGCCCACATGCGCCATTTACAGCGTGCTGTAAAGAAACGCATAGGGGAGGTTCGCTCTGAGGGCTGGAACAAGATGCTCAGAGAACTCGAGACCACCCATCAAGCCTTCTGGCACTTGCAGAGGAAATTACGTTCCTCTGAAGGTATCTATACCTCCTCTCATCCGCCCCGACAAGAGCGTCGCTTTTGACAGTCTCGACAAGGCCGAATGTCTTGCCGACAGCCTAGAGTCCCAATGTTCTCCCAGCTCCCAACCAGTAGACCAAGCTCACCTGGACAAGGTCGACGCTGAAGTCGAACGGAGAGTTTCCCTCCAATTTACAGGTAGGGTTGCCAACTTTTTTAATTTCAAATATAGTATTTTCGAAGCCCGTGCCTGTAAAAATATAGTAAATAGCGAAAAATTAAATACAGAAGGCATGTTTGAAATCAGATTTTTTATGCATATTTGTTGCTTTTTGAGCTTACAGGTTTTTATTTATTTTTAATTGACTCAACTATTATTTCACTGTAAATTAAGGTTACACAATACCATTAATTCATCTTAAAGCTTAATTGACTGTTGCACTTATTTCTGCATTTTGTATTAAAATGAAAATATTGTCGTTTCGCCTACTATATTTTTCTTTTAAATATGGGTAGTATTTAGGCCTCTAATATAGTAGGGTTGGCAACCCTAGTTACAGTGGAGTTACAAACTTAGTCAAACAGTGGCAATGGCCGTGCTGTAAAGTCGGTCGTATCAATAAATGATATTTTGATTGACTGTAGACACATGAGAGCGATGAGGCCACAAAACTCGACCGCAGTGAGTGAGTAGTGTGTACGAGTAGTGAGGCCCGCTCGAACAAACATGGCGAGCCGGCGAAAGACGTCAGAGATACAACAAATATTGACCGCCGCCGCTATTTAGTTTTGCATGTATCACAATACAGAAAATATTATGAGACGATAAACTACACAAAAAGAAAAGAAAGTCATTAATTATTTCGCTTAAAATATTTTGTAGTTTGTAACTCATACTACAATCGCACATTTGTAACTTGTGGGGGCATTTGCATAGACAAGGCTTATCATATCACGTTGACATGAAACCTTTTAGTATCGGAATACCTAGGTAGTTTTATTGAAACAATCATCAAAATAATTGTCCAGACAGGTAGGCAAGTTCAAAAAATTCTTAAGATTTTTAAAAACAATCATAGATTCATTGTAGTTTAAAAATGTTTTGTTGTGAAAGCTGACCTATGTACTTACATAGTGTCAAGTAATCTATTAGTTATCGCAGGGTTTTGTTAAATTGTCAGTTTATTTCCACGTGCGGGGTGGCGCGACGCGACTAGCGGTGGGTAACTCCGGAGGTACTGATCCAAAGGAGCCGGTACCGAACGCGGATACGTAAACCTTATTTATTCCTCACAATCCTTACCGGCACCGCGGTACCAAATGATTCCGGAGCGCGCGTTCACTGTTCACTCGCTCAAGTCACTCGGAAGTACTCGGAACACGTCGTATCGCTAAAACTAACCAACTGTTCAATTCAAAATGTGCCAAATGATCCAGTGAACCAAATGAATAAAATGTTCTGCGAAACCGGGGAACCAAAATGAGCGAGTGAGTGCCGGTGCCAAACGGTGCCAAAGGAATAAATAAGGTGAACCGGTACCGGACCCGGAGTCGGAATAAGTGAATCAATTCACTTGCCGGAATAAAGATTACCCACCGCTAGACGCGACGCCTGGCGCCTCTTACTGAAAGACGTAAATAGGTTCAACGACCCCGACCTTGACGGCGCCGACGCAAACGGTATTGTCTTTGCTACACATATTAAAACAATAATTACAAAACAACACACGATACAATTTATAATTTAGTAAAGCTGCTTAAGAAGTAGGTATAAGGTACTTTTTTGCGTACCTTGCTTGCTTATAGGTAGGTACCCTTTTATCTTATCTGAAATATTATATATTCACCACAAAACAACAGAACGTGATCGAGATTATATTAAATCTTGCAATAGGTAAGCGATATTTGTGCGTGTCGAAATCGATTTAACAATAATGCTGTGTTTCATCATAGCTGTAAACCATGTGGACATTATAACAATAACGCAGCTATAACTACTTTACCTGTCTGCAAGTTTTAGGTCGAATACGATGTGTCAAAGTTTGGGCCGTGAGCCGATCAGAGACAATAGGACGTGGGAACTCTGTGGTGGCTGCGCGGTTCCCACGCGGGTAGCGCCCGCGCCCGCGCACCCACAGCCCCGGAATCGGCTCATGCTATTATGTATTACACTTTTATTCGTTGGGTTTTTTAAAATTCAACATTTTTTTATTATTATTTCAAAACTCATTAGCAGAGACCAAATCGTCAGTGTCACGGTCGCCACATGGATCCATGATCGTTCATAGGAACCAGTTCAATGAGTTACTACATTTTATGACACAACATTAGTATTTAATCATGTATTTTAGCAATTTCGGAGCCGATAAATTGCGTAGGTACCAATTAAAAATAAAAACCACCCAGTCAGTGTGAGAAAAGGTTGTTTCAATTCATTCTAAAATAGAAATCAATTTTGTCTCATGCCTTTGGCAGAAAAAAAAACTTGATTTTGATCATATTTATACACAGACGCACGTGAATACATATTTTTTTGTTGCATGCATAAAACAGGAACTTCAGAACATTGTAAACTCATTTCTAGTAAAAAAAAACACAAACACATTACTGGCAGCGACTTTGCAACATGATAAATGCCGCATTTTACATCATTCATCAGTGTCTAGTTTACATAAAATTGTTAAAAAACAGCGACGAGTTTCATATTAATATTGCTAACCTTTAATTCAAAAAGTTTTCGGGGCAGAATTTACCGGTACCGCGCCCGCGCCGCCAAGCATAAACGATATCGATTCATCATGTTTACGTCTTCTTATTATTTACAAATGTTCAGACCCAACTTTTTATGTTACAGTCGTGTTTCTTACATTTATGTGAGTATGTAAACAAACAAGGTCGCATGGGTCGTCATTTGTTATTTACTTACTACAATAATAAGGCATACAAAAGACAGTATTCTCAGGTCCATGTCCTTCATGAGATCCAAAACATCGCATGATCGCGCCTTGCCAATGTGACTGCTAATGATTTTGTGTATGGCATCTCGTAGTTGACCTTGAGAGGTCGTGACTACTTAACCGGACTATGCTGCTAATGACACGAACTCTACCTACATATAGCTTGTGTTTACACGAACAGAAAACTTCCCCCCCGACCCTTGCTCGACGAAGTGCCAGCCCGCGCCGTAGCTGAGCCTGTAGCTTTAAATTCCCCAGATAATAATAATATAATCCAGATCCAGCCTGTCCCATCTTGCTGTCCTCCCGTCAGCGACGCCCTAAGCCGAGGTCCGTACCCCACAGGGGGTGCCCTTAGCGAGCGTTCGCTTAGTAATGTAAGTAGTTTTACGCCCCTGGCTAGAGTCCGCTCAAGGCAGCCACAGGATAGTCCGGTTAAGTAGTCACGACCTCTCAAGGTCAACTACGAGATGCCATACTCAAACAAAAAAAAAAAACGAACAGAAAACAAATGACGCCAAATGAACAACAATTGCACAATAACGTGTAAATTATGTCATTAAGAGAAGGAAATTCAAAATAATTGCTGAGAATCATTATTAATGATGCCATGATGATGTTGTTTACAAAACTAACTAGGTACGCTAAGTGGCTAGTACAGCAAAATTAAAGAAAAATCATTTCTGTTTGGTAATATTGCCATGAGCAACAAAATCAAGAATTTGTTTAGTTTGGAAGCTGGAATTACACGTATACCTATATTAATATTAGACATTGTTTTATTGTCTCGAACTATTTCTGGTTCTCATCCTAAAATGTATTTGAAAACGGATCATACAAATATTAAGATTTGTATTGATGAAACTACAATAAGAAAATAAATAATAATCTAATTTTAATCCACAATTTTCAATTTGTATCACATCATACCTATAAACTTGCAAATTAATCGGTAGTTATAAATAATTGTAACAATGATGAAAATAAACAGTAAAATATCAATTGTTATGAATAGAACAAATTAGGTACATAATTATTTCGTAAGTAATTTGCTCAAGAAATCGTATTAAAGTCATTCAATATTGAGAACCGTCACATGACATTCAACTTAGAACAGTCAGTTTCACCTTGGTACCAGACTTACCTATTCTGAGCGTGCAGTTTTTTGTGATTATTTATTTACCAGTTTTTTTTTAGTACCAAATCATATTCAATAGAAGCCTTATTTTTCCATTCTGCCAAAATCGCGCGAACCAACTTTTGACCGGCAGGAATTTTGTTCAGAAGTCATAGGAAAGCAAGACCAAAACTGATTTCCAAGTTTTGAACACAATGTTTTAAGGGCAATTAAGTCTTAAGCCGAAATTTAGTTTGTTAAATTATAGTAAACATAATCTTAACTACAAACTACACTGTGACTGTGGTGGAATCTGGTATAACACTGAATTGTTTGCAGGGGACTTACATAATCCGATTAATATGGATCCACCCTTTATCTTCCAGTCGAGTGGCAAGTACAGTAAACCCCCGGGGGGTCACTAGCACTAGCTACAAGTCGCACCCAGTAAATTCGTAGTACGCTCATGAAATTCGTCTACCTCAGCGCTCAAATACTCTGATATTAAAAGGGTCATGGCCTGTCTAGACATACGAGTACTATAGATATATGAACTACAAGTCTTGTCTAGACGTCTGTATAATTTGAAATTTCGGGTTGAATCATTGTAAAAACGTAAGTGTTTCTAAGAACATTTTTTATTATTCTTTAAACTCAACGTTATACCTAATGGTTTCCAGTTTAAATAACAATAACATAATTAACATCAAATAAGCGATATATATAAACTTGACAGTTTCCTTTATTCCCTGAAATCACGGGCTAACGGGGGTCTATATATATAAGTAGATGTACCAACCATGTCGGCCCATAAATTATGTCTTTTTCTATTAAAGGAAATATATTACAAGGAAAAACTGTGTTATCGTCAGTTTTTACACTACGGAATTTCCATTTTTGTAATACCAAAACATATGCATAAACACTGCCGGTTTAGTGATAACTACTAACCTACTGTCGACGTAGGTAAATGGAATTGTTATTGAAATTCATTCAATTATTGAAGTTACTAAAGTTACAATTTAACAGTCACTTATACCTTCCGGAAGAACAAAATATTTTTGTATAATAAATCCAGTATTGCATATGTATTTATGTTTTAAGTTTTATTTACATTCGTTTTTTGTATTTTTTTTGTATTGGCGTGACTAGCTGACGTATGGCAATTAATTTAATGTTTTGGTAATTGCTTACAATTGTTTAGAATCCAGTTCTTCTAACAGATCAGACAGCTATGCTGCTGGGGAGTTTGTTGCGCCACTTCTTCTTCCCAGCAAAAGCACTAGGAAGTGGTGACGGGCGGGCGTTTTGGGGGACTGTCTCATGTAATTTTGACGTTCGAAAAGTGCTGATTCTCAGCCTAATTTGAATAAATGACTTTTGATTTGATTTGATTTGTTTCTGCCTGTTTTAGTACACAATACACATAATGCTTGTACCTATGCGATATTTATATTATGAAAATGTATGAAAAGGATAACATTGTGTTTAGCATTATAGCCATAAAACAGCATGTATTCGAGGAAAAAAACAAAGCTTATGACTGTGACAAACCCCACAGAATATGCATGTAAACAAAATAATCATAACACTTTAATAATAACATTTTCTCCCCTAATGATATTCTAGTCCACAATAGCCAGTATTGTCAAAACATTAGTTACTAATTTAAATTAAAATGAAACTTTTCCACACCTACACTACTGAGAGATAAAAATGAAAAATAAAGAAAACCTAAAAAATAGAGAAACTTGTACGTGGTGGTGTGCTGGCGCATGGTGCTCTAATACTAATATAACTAAGAATACTATGCGGTCAAACCATAATTGGGGATCTGAATAAGCCCCAAATATGGTCTTTAACTTGATAATATGAGCTATGTTTCAAATACAACAACATTACAGAAATTGTTGTTTATAGTACAAAAAAAACGTTAAGAAAACGTCATTTACGTTGTAAAAAGTGCGAAAGCGAGTGCGTAGCTTAAGCTTCATTTTAGGTAGGTAAGTATTTAGGGAAAAAAACTTATAGGAACCTAGATAAACACGGTCTAAATCCGAACATAAGCATAATATGGTGGAAATATACTTAAATTGCAAATGGTTTAGGTATTACGTTTGTTTGGGACAATTCATGCGTCGCCCTGTATGATCTTACCTGCTCAAACATATTCTTATACATAACTAGCGACAGCAACCCGCCCGCACTTGCTTCGCACGGTTTTTACGACTTGACATAACATCGAGATTTCGTTTATATACTAAGTTTGACGCTTAAAGCTTATTGAACAAATTCTCTAAATGAGGTGAAAACCGCTTCAAAATTCGTTGCGTATTCAGAAGAACAACGCTGTCATACAGACATATGAAAAGCAACTTTAGTTAATAATAGTAACTAAAGCTGATGACGAACATTAGAAATGTTACAACAAATAATGTTATTAGAAATAGAAGGCAGAGTAAAATAAATCGATGGAAATATGAAAAAGCTACAACACGCTTTAAAAGTTTTTTGAGGGGATTATTCTATGATCAGCAGCTGTCTTTGTCTAACAGTTATTTTAAATGTTTACAACTGGCAATTTTTTTAAGCTTTACACTAGCAAACAATAACATGACCGCGCTTTTAGATCTTGAATGCACGACAGCATGGTGCTCCTACAGAAGAAGTTAGTTACCGATATAATTTGCAAAGTCTACAGTACATAGTGTACGCTACTCGTAGTTGTCGTAATATGATCGTGTAGTGTTGGCATGCGCAAGCGCCATTGTAATCGAATACGATTATCGATAGAGATTGGCGTCGACAAAACATCCTGTTTTACAATTAAGACAATGAACAAAATCTACATTGCAGACGACATTGTATGATTGTACTATTTTCTAAATTCGTAGACAATAGTAATATGTGACTGGGCAAATTACGTTTTTTTTTTAAATTAATTCAAGATTTTATAAATGAATAAAGTAGGTTCATATAACGCAATTCTTATTGTAAATAAGAACTGCGTTATATGAACCTACTGAGTTTTAATCTAGGAATAATGTCCTACATTTCTAATGTTATGATGCTGTTTGATATTGGATAGCCGTTATAGTCATTAAGATAATGAGTTGATGATCCTGATCAAATCAAGTCAAAAACATGTAAATACAAACAACCATTCAAATGTATGTATGGATGTAGGTACTGGCATTTAGGTACTTACATTCGAAATACATTAATCATTTACATATATAAATTAAATAGTAATTATACGTATATAACATTTTTGTAACTTACCGAGCTCTGGAGCACTGAGAAAGGTTCCACAGTCATAGCTTCGTACCTCAATTAAAAACTGCTGCATTTATTGTCACACACAGATAAAATATTATTAAATGAACACAAAAATGATGGTTTAGACGCGTTATGAGCCCGCAGAACCGCGCCGATGTTTGTTTACAATTTGAAACGGGGACGCGGCACCTTTTCTTGCGAAATACTTTATAAAGTAGTGACTAAGTGAAGTTGGCAAAACAACTTGCGTCAGTCCTGAGCCCGATTCACGCGCCCTACACTTTTGTGGAATCCGTAACGAGCACGCTGCGTGAATGGAAATCATTTTCGCACTGAGCTGCAATTCTCATAAATTATTGGAGTATACACTAGTATGACACATGCATGATTTTAATTAAACATATGCGGTTATTATGGCAATAATCTGAATTTAACTTATAATCCATTGTATACATATATGGATACATATGTTATTATTCCAAACATGGAATATGGATGACTTTCAATATCCAACAACAAAAACTACATGAATTCGGGCATGCAAGAATAAAAATAAATACAAAATTTAAAAAAATATACAACAAGTATTCATGGATGCTAAATGCCATATTTTGGTAATTCCTACCTATGTTATTAGCCCTAGTCATCCCAAGTAATTGATGAAGCAATTACAATTTTCTGCAATAACAATTTCAGTGATAATAGATAAAGGAAAAACGTTTACTTAATTGCAATCTCGTTAAATCGTTCTAGGAAAAAAAATCCTCGTTTGCGTGACTCAGCACTAAACTTAAACTTTGTCAAATTAGATATCAGTAGATAACGAACTTGCGTACTTCAACAGATAATATGTTTAAAAAAAAAGAGGTTTCGTCGTAAATCGTAGGCACTTGTATCTAAGTGAAGGCCGAGCCGACTTTTGATGTGATTTAACGAATATTTCTTGATAACACGTATAACAACTGGAATTATCTTTATTTAAAGGTCATTCTACTTCCAAGGCAAAGTTCAACCTCAGACAGCTTAGACTCACAATCAAAGGTTACAACAATTTTCAAATCCCAGACTGAAATCAGTATTTTTCAGAATGCTGTACTTTTGTTAGAAGTGGCAGGAAAGTGAAAACCCATTTTTCAAGATGGCATAATGTTTCAAATTTTTTATGCTCCAATCTGCAACCATAAACCAATTAAAAACGTAAAAAAAAAACAAGGGCGTGTTGTTTTACACGACTTTTAATATTTAAATGTATCGTTGACTGACGTAAATAGCTTCTGTCATAAACAGGTAAACCAGTTGTTGGTTTTTATTTATTTTCAATAACCTTATTATTCATTTGGCTGAAAAATATTGGTACTTAAGAGTAATTAGCTAGTACACAAAGTCAAAGTCTGCTCTATTGATCAAAGTTATTTACATGAAAGAAATTACTATGCGAGACAAAAACTCGGAATCCTAGGTTAAGTCATAATTAAAAACTGCAGTTTATTTGTTTAAGGCCATGATTCATGAAACACATCATCAACAAAGATTAGTCATGCATAAGTTATTTATAAGAGCAACAACAACACTTCAGTCCTCGCTAAGATGAGCTATCTGGTTTTTACAGGACGATGAAACATCGTTTTCCTATCTGATTTGTCATCGCAAGACGGTAGCGCCGGCGCCAACCACGTCTTTATATTTATTTTCAAAGTTTCAACGTCTAGTAAACTTTACAGACGCAAAGCTCACTGAACTGAGATAAAATAGCAATACCAATGCAGTAATATACCTTACTAGGTTTTTACTCGTTTTAAAATAACTTCGATAAAGCTATAAATAGTCTGGCTACTGCAAAGTGCCTACATAATGCTGTATGCAGCACGATACACCGATGACGCACAGCGGAGCGGGAAATCCTACAGCCACAGCTATTTCGAAACACCTTATTGTATAAAAGTACTCTTTTGTACATACTCGTAACTAAGATGTAATCAATATGCTGATAAGAATGATTATAGTTTTAACACGAATGTAATAAAAATAATTCATTGTATATCAAATTATGCAAAACTAAATTCCCTAGATAATAAATAGATAGTGAGCTATGCTATGCTATATGGTTTGTTTACAAAAAGTAATAAATAAATATGAAATAGTAATCAAAACAAAAATTACCGTTACATGTTAGGAAATCCCAACGTAAAGGAAATTATTATTTGCCCTTGTACCACTTTTGTCCGCGATATTATGTACTAACAACTACAAAGATTCAGTTAACTGTGGTTTTGACAAACGTATTTTGTTAACACATTTGGTCACGATAATTTGGACTACTTTTTTTTTAGTTTTTGTCGTAAGGTGTGTTTTAACCGAACGAACATAGAACCAAAACACGAACAAGGGCATTATTATCTTGATATTCATATAGCATTTGAGTACGGATAGCCCAACAAAAGAACGGTCTTGTCTTTTTACACAAACAGTGGGCAGAGAGGGGCATAGAAGAAGCATAGGCGCGACGTAGAGGTAGCGTAGGCTCAGCTCAGCAGTTTTTAATTCAAATGGTATTTTACATAGTCGCCAGTTCGGTTTCACGAAAGGTAGGTCGACGACTGATGCGGGAGTGTTACTCATCAGTCACATTTTGGAATCCTGGGAGAAGTCCCAGGATGCAATTGGCATTTTCTGTGACCTCTCAAAAGCGTTTGACTGCGTTGACCACAATACACTGATCTGTAAATTAAACCACTACGGAATTCGTGGACAAGCCGCTAATCTTGTTCTTTCCTATCTATCAAACAGGCAACAGAAAGTGAACGTTAACGGGGCGACGTCCTCGGGGTCCTTAGTTAAGATGGGAGTGCCTCAAGGTTCAATTCTCGGCCCTTTCTTGTTTCTAGTTTATATTAATGACCTTCCTTACATGATGGCTAACTTATCAGATATAATTTATTCGCTGATGATACTTCTCTTATTTTTAAAATAGATAGAAAAGATACGGATGTCTTACATGTGAATGATAGTCTGGCTATTCTTTCGAAATGGTTTGCAGCTAATAATCTTCTACTCAATGCGAACAAAACTAAATGTCTTAAATTCTCATTACCAAATGTACCCCAAGTGGGTTTAAATTTAAAACTTGATGGCAAGAAAGTAGATGCTATTACGGAAACTGTATTTCTAGGAATTACTTTAGATTCTAAATTGCAATGGGGCGCTCACATTAGAGCTCTTTCAGGTAAATTAAGTTCAGCTGCGTATGCAGTAAGAAAAATAAGGCAGTTGACCGATATAGCCACAGCTAGGTTGGTATACTTTGCTTATTTCCACAGTATTATGTCTTATGGCGTTCTGCTTTGGGGATCAGCAGCTGACGTAGATTCAATTTTCATTTTACAAAAGAGGGCAATCCGCGCGATCTATGAAATGGGTCCTCGCGAGTCTCTTAGAAACAAATTCAAAGAAATTGATATACTCACTCTGCCTTCCCTTTATATCTTAGAAAGTATTTTGTATGTTCGCAAAAACTTAGAACTTTTTAAAATAAGAAGCGATTTCCATAATATAAATACACGTAGTAAAAATGAAATTGTTATACCCATATTTAGATTAACTAAAACAAGCAAATAATTTCTGATAAACAGTATCCGCTTTTATAATAAGTTGCCTAAGTCGGTTACAGAACTTAGCGATGGAAAGTTCAAAGCCCACATTAAACGTGTCCTTATCAAAAAAGCGTACTATAAGATTAAAGACTACGTCGAAGACAAGAAAGTTTGGCAATAATTCCTTCTGCACATGTGGCTTCCCTGGTACCTCATAAACGGCATCACTATGTAAATTTCTAATAACTGCTCCCAAATAATGGTGTTTAATTTTTATTTTTTATTATTAGATATGGACTTTTACATATCTCTGACATAATTCTTTCATAATTTGACATTATATACCTAAAATTTTTAATTATTTTTTGATTTTACTTTATATTTTGTAAATGTGAGAACGTAGTAGGCCCTGTGGATTATAAATTATAGACAATTGTCGATTTGTTTAACCTATGGTACTTGTTGACAGGCCTACACTGTCCTCCCATACCTGTTAATCACTGTAATTGGAAAACATTGTAAAAGACATATTTTTAAAAGAGTAATCATGGAGTTTCTTGCCGGCTCTTCTCCATGGGAAACGACCAATTGGAACCGTGCACCTAGAATCTGACGTTTCATAAGTGCCCATGTAGGTCTATGTGAAATAAAATATTTTGATTTGATTTGATTGATTCAGCGTTGACTCCGCGTCGTAGAGGCAGCGTAGGCTCAGTGTTGGTTCCGCGTCGTAGACGCAGCGTAGGCTGTGTTGGCTCCGCGTCGTAGAGGCAGCGTAGGCTCAGCGTAGACTCCGCGTCGTAGAGGCAGCGTAGGCTCAGTGTAGACTACGCGTCGTAGACGCAACGTAGGCTCAACGTAGGCTCAGTGTTGGCTCCACGTCGTAGACGCAGCGTAGGCTCAATGTAGCAACAGTTTTTTAGAGAGATTTATATTTCCGCCATGCGATGTCAGCGTACTACATGATGACCTTGAGTTTCAAGTTTGGGGGCGCTAAGTGCCAAACGTACTCGAATGAAAAATCTAGCATAAGTATTGCGATAAGTTGATAAAATGCACTCTCAAAACAATAGATAGTGAACCCACGTCGTAGATACGAGGAAAAGATAACGGATACTATTACTATCCATACACAATAACCCTTTTCAGGCTTTATAGTCGTTAGTCAATAGCCTCTATTGTGGTAAAATTGTGTTTTAGTGTTGAAATAGTTTTCAAATAGCAGAGAAAGAAGGTGTTTGAAAACTTTGATAGTTCTTACGTTCTTTGTTTTCTATTACTCTTTACGTGGGCGTAATATTAACTTTTTTTTAAAGCTAAAAATAGCTGCCAACATAAACGGAAATAGAAGATCTAGAAGGTTGAATTACTGAGAAAATATAGCCGTAAATACGGCGCGCCACGGTTTGCGTCGTGACCCAGACGGACGACCTTATGCGCAGCAACCTTCGGTATTATCGGAACACGGCAAGTAAAGTACTATACCTACAGCTGTAGAGTTGTGTAACGTTGGCGTGAACGCGCCCCCTCAGCGCCTACTCCTGGCGCCTACCTGCCGCCTCCAACCCTCGCACACCCACGCCCCGCAGCTGCAGTGCACCACGACCTTCGGCCTTTCCGCTGCAGCGTGACCTGACCCAAATCGAACTGATGGAATGTTACATCATACGAGCGAAATCAGAGAAGCTTGATTTCTATTTTACAATTTCAGCCAACAAAATGAACGCGAAAGTTTCATTGGCCAAACTTTTCGATGGATGTTTTTTTCTTTCATAATGCCAAATTGTGTTTTTAGGACACCTCTGTGCAAGTGGAACGGTAAACGAAACAGATTAAGGTTACTGTCATTCCAGAAAACCGGAAAATCACAACGAAGCGGTGCTAGGAAATAAATATCAGGTTCAGAGACTAGTTTATTGCAACTTTTTCTCCCGTGACGGAAATCAAATCAAATTTCTAAGGCTATCGTGGGAGTAGGGTAGTGGGTGTAAAGTTCAGCTCCACCCACGTCCTCGTGGACTGCAGGCGGAACGAGGCAATGTAATGTTTAATGATAGTGCAGCACAAGCTTTACGTAAGCGTAACACAATTTATGTTCTACCGCTAACTTCCCTACAAGGTGGACAGAGCTTACAGCATAGACAAACTGCGCAGTTACCAAACATTAATAAAGTAACAACTGAAAACGTGGCAGGTAGCGCCAAGAACATCATTACAACAATGTTGCTCAATGTGTTTTCATTCTCATTGTTTGTGTTTTATTGTTGAGCAAACACACGGTCATTTGTACCCTTGCCGCGGGATAATTTAGCGTATTACTGACGTCATCATTGAAATAGCCTTAGAAGCAATCATAAAGGTTATACAAGCGTACAAAGTGCGCAATTTTCCGAGTCACGCGACCCGCGGCGTGCCAAGTGGGCGGATGTACGTGTTCAGTTTCAGCCTCTAATGAAAACATTGCGCAACCCTTCACTCACGTCAAGATTTAACCTGTTTTGTTTTATAAAACATTTATTTTACGTACATAACGTCACGATGTTTTATTACGGTCACAAGTTTACTGCCGTACGTAAATAATAAATGATTGTGACGATATTAGATTCCACTTGCACCTAAAAGTAGACGAATTAACAGTTGATAAATTATGAAAGTATTTATACAAATATCTGTAAATATCATACGTGTAACATTCATTGAACCTTGTCATCACCAGTGTACACTTGCCTGCCAAGTATTTATTTAATTCGACTTTCATCAAAGATTTATCGAGATATACAAATATGGCACAAGTACGTAGGTATGTCAATTGAAAGTCAGAAGTAAATTTACTATAAACGACAGGTAACTTTACTTAAGTTACCTGTAGCTTATAGTTGCTTTCAAAAAATACTTATTTCATAAACATTTGTAACAAATAGAAAATTCTGTAGTGAACTACAGAATCTTCTATTTTGAAGGTTCGGGACTACGTCCTTGGTACCTGGCTAAGAATAAATCACCCCTTCCAGATGTTGTGAAATTGGACGACGGGATTATTTCAGGTGATTACAAAGGTATTCAGACAAAAACAAACATGGCTCTTTGATATCAGACAGAGTAACAAAACAGCGATATCTAAACTTTAGGAAGTTCAGTAATGGTTTCTATGTGCATGACTAAACATCATAAGTAATTTTTCTAAATAAGTTAAGGAGTAACGTCTATCTTTTGCCATCACGCGCGTTTCACCTACCCCCATACTAGGTAAGGTATGTACAATGAATCAGGAAGGCAATTTTCGCGTTTACACTCGTAGATGACGCATTCGTCATTGTCCCCCACAATTTTTTTTCCACCTATCGATGAAATTTTATTGACGCAATCGTTAATGCACTTTTTACTATCTTTGAACATGATTTTAAGTCATAAACATGTTTTGAACATTATTGTTTACGTATTTCATAATCATTTATCAATATCATCATCATTATTGATTTCGTTACTTCATTTTTATTTTATTATTTACATTAAATTAAGTTCTCTTTAGTATTTGTTTACAACGGAATGCTGATTAATAAATGACAACGATATTTGTCACGACAAATTAGTCATAATTGTATTGTTTGTTTACATAGGATATATACATTCAAATCGAAGTAATCTTCCTTTTATTAATTTATGGGTTTAGAAATTAACACAATAATAAACTAACAAACTATTAAAATAAATAACCTAACCTAACGAAAATTATTAACAAACAAAAATATGGCGTCGAAAAATTTCTCCGCATCGCTGTCGACTGATAATGTACTCAAGAGACTGGCGGCAGTGCCACTTTGTATTGCAAATATGGCAATGCTTAGCCTCTGGCCAAGATAACAGCCAGCCCTTGGGTCATGGAAAGTGTCAACCAGGCGTTTGGTGATTTCGTTCGACAAACCATGAGCACTCGTACCCCACGGCCAGCGGCAGAGTTTCAACTCCAAACGGCTCAAAAATACATATAATAACCGATAAGGTCAGGATAATATACTTTCGCCGCTTGAGGTTTTCCGCAGCCTCAGCAGCACTGTCAGCACAGCACGCCGAGCCAGACAGGACAGAGCAAGACAGGCCGTCCGATCTCTTGCCATCGTCGCGTGCCAAGCCATTAGGTTCTAATACAGCTGGAAGGCGACAAGAGCTAGTCGGATGACGTCAGTCGTCGGCTGCAAGACAGGCCGTGGTATCGTGATAGCGATGAGGAGAACAACAAGGAGCTCCTAGTCGCAGGGAAGTCGCGAGGCGAAGAGCAGTGTCCTCGAACAAAGTGCCTATCTTCGACGACTGAAGTGCATGAAGCCAAAGACTATTCCCACTTACCCACAGCCAGCAGGCGCGCACGCTCCGCAGTAGTAGCAAACGTGTCAAGTTAATTGTTTTGTACTACTCTGCAGAGCGGCTCACCCCACCGTCTCTGGGAAGAATTATCGGGTGGAACTGAATATGGACAAGCAAGTCTCAAGGCATTCATAGCCTCGGTGAAGCACGGTACATCAAAATTAATCAGTGCGGAGGCTAAGGTTTTCTGATTAATTTCTCAGTGTCGTACGCCGAAGATATGAAAGCTGGTAAAGTAATACTAGAAATTTTGAGGACGCCACCGAGGCCTCCCATACGAACGGGAAGAGTAGCTTGTGTCCAAGCTCGGTCATCCATCGCCATAAAAGGTAAGCGCGAAGAAAATATGTTAATTTAGGGCCGAAACAGCAGTAACGGATTAAGGATATAGCCAAATGCATGTTAATTTGCAACAATCTTGCCGAAACGTCATTGAAATTTTCTTCTACGTGTTCCGGCTACATTACTCTACAAAGTCTGAAAAGATTGTTAAACAATTTAAAAAGTTCTCCCTAAGAGTCACGCTGTAGGAGTCACGTTACAACACGAATTTCAATTTGTTTGTGAATCATAATTCAGGGGACAAAAGACCTTTTACATAAATTCTTTACACAATTACTTTACACAAACACGTAATTATTATCACATCACACTTGGGTTTGGTCATGCTTCCCTGTAACATCTACCCACACGCAACTCCCGCCGAGCCAAATTTTGGGCTAAGTACGACAGCATTTTGCAGCGCGGAAACATCGAGGATGTAGGACTTAAGATTTGTAGTGCTGCTCGACTTCATCAGCGACAGCTACAGCAACGTCCTTCCAGCGGTACGGATTTGCATATTGGCTCCTTCTCTCTCGATGTCTGTGGGTCCAACCGGGAAATATGCAGGAGGATGTTGGTTCCGCTTCTGTATCTCAGATGTGTCTCATCCTGCGTCGCCGCACAAGCAGTGGATAATTGATAACTTTGGATGAGGGCTAAAGTTTTCTCCGTGTGTTTTTCCTTGTTGTGGCGATCGCAGCGTCTTGCAAGATGTTTATGAACTCGTAACACATTTTACTAAAAAACATTTATTATTTTCATCCGCTATTGACACAACTGTTTGACGTTGGTCCGACGGTCGACATGACGTCATGTACGTATCGACTGGTCCCAACCACTCTTAGTATGTCACATGTAAACTAAGGCATGTCGTGTGGCTTTCCTGCGAGAAATGCTTGAATCGAAATGCCGAGAATAGCTCAATTTGACTTTTACGAGGGAAAATTACGAATCGAACAACAATAACGAATGCGAGATGCGCGCGAATTACCTTGCAGGAAACTGTAAACAATTTACACATTTGTGTCAGCGTATAATAGAGCTGGGCCCGCCCCTGTTGTATGTAAATACCGCTTACTGAAAGACTGTTACAAAACAAAACTTTTTTTTATAATTTTGCCTCTTACTTTGTGATTAACGTACGCAACACTTTAAAAACAATTCCAGGATCTTTTTCATTATCGAATGTTTTGTTTGTTACTTTAATCATCGTATGACGTACACCTCCCGTCATTCGACGGAAATAGCCAAACATCATCTTTTTTTACGAGTTGGTTTGTTATGTACTGTATTTACATCATGATCATAGGCAGAGCTAAAGTAAGCTTACGGTGTCTATGTCTCATAAGTACAACAAGGTCTACGCCACAGAGTATGTGTCGACCTATGTATATGGTTACAAGTGGCGCCAATGCATTAGGTCGGCTGTGGTTTGCTTCAGCTTATAAGTCTAGTTTCGTGCAACATACTTGGTTTCCTATCCTTATCTTTAACCTACTGCAAAACCGGACATTGTAAGTGCCTTAACCATAAGACATAACTAATTATGTATATTTATAGAATTCTTGCTTTGATTTAAATAAAGACTGTTAGGATACAAACGCTGCTATTTCCAGTTGATAACACCGATTTACGTGCACGTTTCAAAACATTATGCAATAGGTGACATAATTCTAGACACCTAGTTATGTAGAACAAGGTATTTGATTAAAGAACAGTGTCTAAGTAAGAGGATTATAACGATTTCCCTGCAGCGCTATAAGTGCAGCGTTGCGTAAACAATGCTAAATGCATTCTGTAGTAAAGTGAAGGGCGTTATCTAGGGCGCGCCTAAGCCGGCTGTTACGCACATGCAAATTGTGTACACACACAGGCCAGCTCCATTGTGCTATGAGCTCCTAGTACTCACGTGAAATCTAAGATTAGCCGACTATTCGGTTTGTATTTTTCCTGACATAATTAATGCAGGACACAGTTTCAAATCGATATACGAGTACGACGCATACTCGCAGGACCCATTATGAATTCCATTCATCTTTTCAACGGGTTTCAAATAGTAAAAACACGTGCGTGAAGCAGTTTCACGCACGTGTTGGTAACATTTATAAGGCTTTGTGTGAGCATGAATGTTAAATAACTGTACCATTTGCACATAAATATTTGCAAGGATTCAAATAAAATATTTTTGCTCGTTTTTAACTGTGCCTACTCAAAGCTAGATTGCGAGTGGTGATTGGTTCTTTTGAAGTCGCACCTAAAATGGGCAAACAAAACCGCACAATTTTTGTGGCACGAGGACAAACACTGCGGAAGGGCGACAATAATGTTCGTACGACGTTTTCCACTAATTGTGGAAACCTCACAACAGTCACAACAGAACATCGAGCCACGTGGAAGTAAACAAACAAGAACTTTAATTACCTTAACTGACTTCAACATTTACCTCAATATGACGCTGTTATCACTAAGTAGTGACATACGGGAAAACAAGTAAAAATAAAAGTTCCTTCACTAAGACATTGAGCACTTCTATGAAACATAATACTATGACGTCAATCGATTGTGCAAACTAAAAATAACTAGAAATCGCACTTCGATCTGCTGCTATTTATCAGTTCCAGGTAACTAATACTTTAGTTAATAAAATAACAAGTCGATATAATCCGATAGATGTTGCTTGCTAGTATGTTTCACAATGACAACTCACGGTATTAACTTTTGAAATGAGTAACTTTCAAAGTTGTAACGAAAAGTTTTTGCGGGCTGGAGGCACAACATTACCGTAAAAACCTACAAAACAAATTGCCAGGTAGGATAACCATGGCACAGGTAGGCATATTATTTTCCTCATTTCTAAAGTGATCATCAATGAATCGTCAAGTTCACACAAAATTGCGGTTGTCGTTGGTACTAAAATAGGTGCGTAGTACATCGTAATTCCAGTATGCAGTAGAAGTGGAGTGGGCGCCAGCGTCAGGGGTAGAGGGTGGCAGGTGGCGAGATACGTCGGCGGGGGCAGACACGGGGAGGGTGTACTATCGGTCGCGCCAGGCTCTACGTCACTTACGGCGCCACGTGCGCGATCAATAGTGACGTCGTAGTGGCGGCGCGATGGGGGCAGGGGCAGCCTGCGCGCGCACCGCCAGCCAGCGACCTACTTACGATTACGTTTCACGTACCGTCTACGTAACGCGATCGAACTCTAGAATGGGGGTGGCGCGGAAACACTGCTATGCTGGCGCAGGCGCGGCGCTAAAAATGATAGACGATACGATACGATCTGCAATATTTTGTTATACCTATCTATTTAATAAGTATTCGGCCATGACACTTTTAGTTCCGAAAACCATGGATATAATACAGTACCTACTTTGTGTGCACAGGCATTTCAGCAGTTTGGTCAGAGCTGCAATTCCTGTATTTTTAATTACGTTCGCATTGTAATCTCAGTTTAAATCCATCCAAAAAAACATTGTTTGTCGCTGAGATGAGATTGCGACTTGAATTTGAACCTTTTTATGTACGAGAACTGGCCTGCTGGTTTTAATTCAAACGCTAGTATTCACGATAATGCCGTAAAACAGAAAGTTTATTTTACAAAGGTTTACTGAAAAGAAATAAGCTCAATAATTAATTCAAGTTCTAAATAAATATAGGATCCTATTGTGTGAACAAGGTACAAGGCTAACACGGAACCATCGATCAATCATTACCCACGTGGGTAATGGCCACGTGGCGTTCAAAAGCATCGATTACTTCCACACTTTAATCATTTAATTCGTTTGTTATGTAAATATTCTGTGTAGGTACTATTTTAATTAGCTTTTTACATAACATAGTAGAGTCCAAAAGGATATTTTTGCAACTTTTATTGTAAACAAGGAAATCTAGTGAAATCTTTTAGAACCAAGTTCATATTTTGTATTACTAATTCTATAAATTTTATAAACAAAAAGCGTACTTACCTTTGTACGTATTTGTCTTCCTTCCTTCTTGTCTGTTTATAGGTGTGTACATAAATGGTTAAAATAAATTTAATAAATAAAAAGTACCCACCAAATTTTTATTAATCCTTGACCTGGAACTTAAACGATCGTTTATGTTTCAGTTCCAAATAAACAAACCAATAGAAAAACAAACGATTTGAAGTGTTTATTTTTAGCGTCGCATTTTTATATTTTTTTGACATTGACGCCACAAATTATACAATACTTAAAGTAATTCAAGTGTCATCACCAAGCTATGCAGGTATTCCGTATCATTAAATATGATTATATTGTCGACATTGGTGGAGTATTTTGCTATCGTGCGGGATTATGAGTGCAATCACGAGTGGCTGGCGACCTAACGCCAACAGCCGTGGCCTACTTGCCGGGACAGGTCAGCTAGTCAGCTCGCAGCTTATACTGCGACACGGATCATAAAGCCATGTACTCACGAGGGGACAAATGTCCCGTGATAGAGAACTGGCGCGAATTTGCACGCAAGTCTGGGGCCGTCCAAAACTAGGAAAATGTTCTCGCCAGACATAACTTGGCATAACATTACGTCTGTTTTCCCCGAAGGGCTAGGCAGAGGTGTATTCACCACATTTTGATAGTTAAGTTTAAGTCCCATGTAATAGGGGGCAAGCCTATTCAGACTCATTTTGCCAGAAACACAACATTAAGTTTAATGAACTAGATTTTTGCAGGCTAAATCTATGTTCTCTTAACAAGCAGCACCGCAATTACATTCCGTGTCGCGTTATACAATAATTTTCATGACATAGAGAACCACGTGGTGACGCTACAGTTGTTTGAAACCCGTATCTGACTATCGGATATCAGAGAAAAGTATTCTAAACCGTCCCCAAAAATCTAAGTTTTTAATGCTGCGTCAATCATCTGTGCTCGTAGCAAATGCTACCAGGGTGCTACGAGATTGTTTAAACTACAAAATAAAATGTATGTATGATTTTATTTCAAAATTGTAAGTCTATTTTAATTGGTTTTGTATTTTACACCCGCAATAAAACCCATCCTTTTTAAATGTCTACAGGACCAGTACAATTTTATTTTTTACGTGCGTCTATTTTTATGGCGCCATGGAAAAGTTTAGCGACACAAATTGATTATGATTAATTACTCCAAGCTTCTTCTCCTGCTAATAATGTCCTTGTTCCGTTGTGTTACACTCACTTGCAAATTACAAAATCCCCACGTGGCTTTGACTGCGGCGCGTCGTGGGTATTTCGACCCGAGTGTGGTTTTTCTATTGGCGGTTTGTCGGTAACCACGAACACGATTACAAGAGATAAGTTTAAAAAAGGTTTTCGACTGTGACTTTGCCTCATTTTATTTAATGTTCCTCAAGCTTTAAAATACTTCCTTTTCCTATTACTGGAAGTTTATGTTACCGCCAGGCTAAAATCAATCAATTTGGCGATATTTTCGTTATAATTTGCATAGATGTCATCCTGCAAAAATAATACTACAAAATTGGCATAACCTCGTGTCCGGATCCCGCCGGAGGAGCCCCGTCTGGCTGAGTCCTTGTAATGTGTCGTTGTCATGTCAACCCAACATAAAGATTACCTACAGCGGGGGTGTGTGTGTGTCTCCATCTGACCTACCCATGTCGGTTCCGCCCTGATACGTCCTTAAACAACTCACTAATACACCTCCAAATATTTTTTGGGATTTGATCTTCACCAGGATCTTTCAGAAAAATGCAACTTGATAAATTGCTTTAGCAACTGAAATTACTGAATTTCCTACTCCGCGTCAATGTTGTACCTACTTATAAATTAGATGAGAGTAAAGAGAGTCGAGACTACATCGGCAAGTTTATGCACAAGCTAGGGTGTCTGCGTGCGCACAGCTTGGGTACCGAGGCGCTTGATCAATAAAGGGGACCCAAACAAGCGGGCGCTGCGGCGGCGTGGGCGACTGACCTATTTACCAGCAGGCCAGCGGATGCAGCAATATTACGGCGCCAACGTGCAGTTTGCATAACTACCTCCGAGAAATGTAGAATCGATATGTGATTGCGGAATGTCAGCACCGACTGGCTCACTGCCATGACAATAATATCGAAAAAATAGAAAACATTCCAAGAATACTCGCCAACCTTTGCGGTTTGGCAAGCAATCCGCACTTATACCATAAACAAACAAAACTTCGCACGTTATGATTACTTAGAAGAACGGTGTTTCCTTATTATCTTACTGGAAATCATAAGTCGTCAGTTTCATGTTGCAATAATATTTATTTTCCTGTTGCAAGATTTAACAGGTAAATCAACGTGCAGCAGATTATGCATTTTTCCGCCAGATAAAAATTAATTATAAACGTGGCGACTGCATACAAAAGTTTTCATTGCAATAATCGGCATTTAATAGTCATTACAAACGATTTAAGTGTAGAAACTTTTTGAAAGCAACATGATTGAGTAGCTCCGAGTAGAACAGTGGGCAAGAAAGTATTTAGTGCCACCGAGATGCCACAGCATGCTGATAATGTTTAACTGCTGATAAAAATAGAGTGATGTAAAACGTGACGTGCGAGACGCTGTAAGCAAAGGTTGTCGTATTATTAACACATTCTAATTTGGGGGAGCCACCGACCCAAACAAACCATCGCGAGCAGGTGACCTACATTCCGGCTGCGTCTGCTGGCTGCGCGCAAGACTCGGCATGATTCATGCTCCCAGGTGCGGCGCGCCCGTCCCGACTCATTACACCCGCTCCTCCACTGGGATACGAGCCTCTTCACTAAATTGAAGTTAATTCTATTTAGATATCCTAACAAAATTACTGCTTATGTCTTCCGGAAAGTATTGAAAATCGAATCAAAATCGTTGCGAAAGCTCAATCGATACAATTTATATCATCATCAAAGATCTCCATTATTATTATCCGAAAAAGCTAACACAAGCATCGTTTTTGGTGTTCCATTTTCCAAATTGCCCCATATCGTGTAGTGGTAGGTTGCACCGGCGCGGTGACGGCGCCAGTAGGATGGGCATTATAATACGAGCCCGTATCAAACGTGGCTTGTTTTACTCGCTGACCCAGTTTTGTGACGCAGTCGCAGCTCAGCGCAGCCGCGTGCATCGTACTCTAACATGAAAGCGATTTTAGATGTAGCTTTATTTAGTTTTAACTCCTGTCCTAAATCTTTCACATTCCTCGGTGGACGTATATAATAACAGCATTTTTATTTTCCTAAAAAAAAAACGTAGAATATTTAATCAACACGTATGTTTGTGTTTGGCCTGTTTGGACATCCATTTGCAAAGTTGAATGATGAGTTCAAACGTTCAAGATTTTTTTGTTTCGAGAATTGATACAAAAACCGAATTGTGAACAGTTGAATAGACTAATTTACCTAATTAGTGGCATTTAGTTATGTTTTTTACATTTTAACGTTGGCAGAACCCAATTTACGCAAATAAGAACTCAGCAGTTATATAAATAAGCTTTTTAAAGGGCTGCTATTTATTTTATCAATAACAGAACATAATGAGTTTGTTATGTATTAAAATGGAATGCACGATTTAAGTTAAAAACGATTTCGAAATCAGGTCATTAAATTACGTAATTATGTGTGACAACTCTCTAAACTTGATTTTAAGTACAAAACTCGTTCTGTCGGCATATGAATGGATTTGGAATGTAACAATGCCGTGTACTCGTATACAGGTAACATGAAAAATGCACAGTCGCGACCTTAGCCCAGTTGTGAGCGCCGGCGAGGCGGCGTGAGGTGTAGTGGAGCATTCGGCGGCTGCGTGCTGAGATGCCCAACCAGCAACTGTGACACAATTTCGAAAGAACCCGGTGTAGGTTGACTTGATTGACACAAGTTGTGTGGTCTTGAGTTATGTAGCCACTGTGGATCGCGTGTAAAGTATACACGACGGTTTAATTGCAACAGGCATAACGGAGCGTCTGAAAATAGTTGACGTTCTACCTGAACCATCTCAAACGAAAGAATTTGGTAACAGGCTGTATATATGATGACATTGATGATAATGCAGTATTTTGGAACAGAAAAAAAAGCAATTGTCAACAAAACTATTGTCACCTCAGGTCTCGTTGAGCATAAACAAGTGGCTGTGCAAGCAATTAGACGATTCGAGAAACTTATTTGTTACTTAAGTACCTACTAAGAAAATGAATGCTAAGTAAACAGCTTATAATAAAAACTTTGAATATTTTGTTTTCAACAGCTGTGCACATTTCACGTTACGTAAATTGATGTTAGCGGCGGCGGTAGAAGAAATAACGTGAGCGGTGAGTGACAATGGAGCGAGCGGCGACCTTGCCGTGGTCGTTCGAGTCAAACAAAACACTGCACCAGCGCTACATAAAAACACAAACTATGCACCGCATAAAACTGTACACAGAAAATTACCAAAATTTGTGAAAAGAACAATGTAAATAAATACCTACCTGCTCCAGAAATAAGAAATATTGTATTATATTTTTTTAATGTCAATGTGACATTCTAAACACAAAACTGACCACTGAATAAATGTTTGTTTCAGTAGCAAAATATAGTTAACAATTATAAGTTAACAATAGTAGGAATAAGGAAATGTCACCATGAATTACTAACCACCTGTATGTGTACATTATGGATTGCAATAAAGATTAATTGAATTGAACTGAATTGAACCCGATAGTTAATAAACAGTTAACAATAAAAATACTTTGATTACGAAACGTTATCGGGAACAGGCTGATTTGAAAAGAGGAAAACCGTCGATAAATAACACTGCGGTTAGAAGTGGGCCAAACTCAATGATTACAAAGGAAGGAACACGTGAGGACTCTTAACGAGAGCTGTTAAGAAAAATCAAAGTGAATAATTTTCCCTGATGCGTGACTTAACTACAGAGTAATGTCTCTCTTTGCGGATCGATGGATGATTTAATAAATGACAAACAGCAAAAAGAGGAAGATACCAAAGGATTTATTGTTACGGTAAGATCAACCGAGAGAATGAAATTTAAAGTGACAGGAGTCACAAGTATTGGATACCACTCGATAAATGATGAAATAATATGAACGAGTAAAGCAAGTAACAAACCACAATTAATGAACCCAAAAAGACATGTTATTCTGTCATTTACCACAAGACATACCAAACAAAAAAAATAACAAAACATCAAGAGTCATTTCCTTACAGAGAGTTGACTCAAAGTTCAGATGACTTCAAACAAGATAAGATGACATCAACCAGGAATGTTCATTAAAATCTGAATTTGGTGTTTGTGTACCGGACCGCGGATTGCAAATTATAAATGAGGACAGCTTATTACGTCGAGAAATATCAAAGGAACCGTTATTTATTTACGCTAAAGGCGGCGGGCACGTGGTTACATCCTATACACGTAATTACGCTAATTATATACTTATGCTAAGTTTTTTGACGAATGGTTAAAGAAGACGACATGCGAACTCAATGTCAACGTTTTGGTTAAATTCGCGAACACGTATAAATGTTTACTTTGATTTTACATAAGTGTTTAATCTAAAGAAGCAAGGCATGTTAGACGATGTTTTTTTTACAATGTCTGGCTGTCATTATGTTTTTGTCTGTCTAATAAATATAAAATTAATTGTTTAATTTTTTGTGAGATTGATGAATTTTTATCAAAATACTGCAACTTTGGTTCAGTCAACACGTTTTAGAATCTATATCAGCAGCTCTTTTTTGTAATGAGTTTCTTGTTGATGCATAATTGCACATTCACCGTTACACAATACAGATAACTTCATGTCTTGACAGCTCCACCATACTATGTATTAAGAAATGTTTCGCAAAGTGATTTAATAATGCCAACAACTTGCTTTCAATGGCGTTAAATAGCAAGCGGTTATTCGCAACAGGCCAAGAAAGAGAGAGTCAATCGTAGCCTCGTTGTTGTTGCAATAGTTTTGCAAAAACACCGCCTCCAGCAAGGCTGTCGGCACGAGCGAGGCGCGGGCGCAGACTCCACGCAGCCGGATCCGACCAGCTGGTTACGTACAGCTCAACAAGCACATAACTTACGTAGGTATACTTTATGTACCTAACTACCAGCTACTACTATTATTATTCATCGATATTTCGAAGGATACAAGGACAAATAACAAAAATAGAACTACATTTTTCCAAGCTTTGATTGACGATGATTAGATTATTTATTGCACGATAATTCAGTGACGTAAATATCAAAATATGATTTAGCATTAATTATCTACGGAAGTCCAATGTTCGCCGAATGTAATTGACGTTAGGTCTTGTAAAACCGAATATAGCAACAAAAACAACAGGAAAATTATACAATAAACTATGACGGACAGGTTTATTGAATTGCATCTCGCATTTAGATATACATTATCCTGGAAAGAGTTATGGTAATGGAATTTGTTCAGTATGCTTGTAACCTGACTACAATGCTCATTAATTATAAGAACGAAACAGCGGTGCCTTGCAGTGAATGAGATTCTTTAAAAGTTTATATACATTAGCAACAAAGATATTTTAGTATCGCAAAATGTGATAAATAATAACTGACTGACGCTTGATTCACAATTAGTTGGAAACGGAAAACTTACAAACCAACTCTTGCGATCAAATTCGCTTTTGGAAGATCGAAATTCAGAATTTCGATCTTCCAAAAGCGAATTCAGAAGGCTCTGTCATCCTTTACATTAAATCAGTAAGTCGTTGTGCGCCGACAAAGAGAGCTCGTACACGTCCTTGTCTTACTTGACACTTTACTGGAAAGTAAGTAAAATCTGTAATCTGTATGAAGCAATGAAGGTTTCGCTGAGCCCGCGCCGCCCGTCGCCGCCGTCAAAACAAGTTGCGCAATGCGCTCGCATTCCGCTTCTGTTGCGGATGTCACACACTATCTAGACGGTGGCGGTTGTTTCGTGCTCTTCTAATGTTTACAAGCAGGGTTACTCTTTTAAAGTGGTACATAATATACAGCCAGTTTTAACAATTCTTAAGCTTGCTTCCTAAAAATTAATTTACTACTTCGTTCTTCAGTTAATTTTATAGATCACGCTGATTGTCTTCTTTTGTAAAATTAAAATTGAATCTACTTCAGGAAATAAGCAAAGTATACTAACCTAGCTGTGGCTGGCTATATTATAAGTCAACTGTCAATATTGTAAGTGTTTATTATTGTTAATATATCTGTATGTGTGGTATAAGGAACGCATTTTCACAGTATTTACATTTACTTCCATACATAAGCGTAGGCACCAGCTCACTATTATGAACAGCCAGTCTTGCCTTTTTGGACATCAACTGGTTGGTCACAATTGCATGTGTATTCACTTTAATATACCAAATATACTAACTGACTTACTTGCTCCAGAGTCTTATCATTTATCTAAAGTCATTCGTAGAAATACAGTTTCCGTAATAGCATCTAGTTTCTTACCATCAAGTTTTAAATTAAGACTTACTTGGGGTACATTTGGTAATGAGAACTTAAGACATCCAGTTTTGTTCGCATTACGTAAAGATTGCCAGCCAGGCTATCGTTGGCATGTAAGACGTCCGTATCGTTACTATTTATTTATTAAAAATAAGAGAAGTGTCATCGGTGAATATAATTATATACGATAAATTAGCTATCATGTAAAGAAGGTCATTAATATAAACCAGAAATAGGAAAGGGCCAAGAATTGAAACTTGAGGCACGCCCATCTTAGCTAGAGCACCCGAGGACATCCTCGTCGCCCCGTTTACGTTTAATTTTTGCTGCCTGTTTGCTAGATAAGAAAAAACAAGATCAGTAGCTTGTCCACAAATTCCGCAGTGGTGTAATTTACCGATCAGTCACCAGTGTATTGCGGTTAATGGAGTCAAACGCTTTTGAGAGGTCACAGAATATGACAATTGAATCCTGGGATTTCCCCCAGGATTCCAAAATGAGACTAAAGAGTTTTACTCACGCGTCAGTCGTCGACCTACCTTTCATGAAACTAAACTGGCGACTATGAAACCCCCATTTGATTTAAAATGTGACAACATGTGGTCTAGCATGATTTTTTAATAGATTATGCTCAATGCTGCTAGCATAGATATAGGTCTATAATTAGACAATCTCTCTTTCTACCTAATTTGGTACTTGGTGCTACTTTACTATGTTTAATTAAATCAGGAAACGTACCGCTGTCTAAACATCAAATTATTACGCCTGTTACATACATGGACAACTGTATCAATGATATCTTCAAGAACCTTCAGTGTATTTTATGGTAAGACTTTTAAATGTTTTTTAATTGTGGCAATAGAAATGGGCTTTAATTCAAAACTTGGAATGTCCTTACTGAAGTTTTCTTTGAAATGAGATTCAACTAAGAAGGGAAGGGGAAGGGGGAAGAAGATGAAGGGAAAAGGTAAAAAAAACGAGAGTATCAGCAACTCTTAACTTATCTGAAATTGTGATGAAATGCTTTTATTTTATTATAAGAAATACTTATTGTATTACTTATCAATTTGGATTTAGCTTGAGCGCAGACTCTTTTGAATGATTTATTATGATCAGAAGTGAATGATTTATAAAAATTATTAGCTTCGGGCCGCGGCTTCGCCCGCTTGGATGTCAGTGATTATTTCACAGGAACGTGCTACCGGTACAAAAAGTCAAGCAGATGTCCTTCCCTAGGATGCCATCTACCCCCTTGCCAAATTTTATCGAAATCCGTTCTGGGGTTTAGTCGTGAAAAGATAACATACAGACAGAGTTATTTTCGAATTTATAACTAATATTATAAACTAAAAACACAAACGTATTCTTTGTTGGATTGGACTTACATTTCTTTGTATCTAAGTAAGTACATAGTAGATATTTTTCCGTATAACATACAGTAATTAGATCTAAAATTAACTCTACTGAAAAAAGGTTTCACACGTTTATGAATTAGTTCCAGTAATGTTTTTACAAGTTATTCCATTGCTATAAATATGTTTTTCTTGGAAACAGATCGATGAAAGTAGCGTGGGCGGTGAACACTGAACAGTTGATCCAAATTAATGACTTTATGTATGAACGTGAGGATCACAAACAACAACAACTTTGTATGTGAACGTACTGCTAAGTGTTCATAAGTTGTATTTTACGGTGATCGGCTACTGCCGCTGCAGTACTAATAGTGAAGAAAAATGATAAAAAGATACTTCTTTTAGTTTAGCATTTTTCTACAGTTTTAATACCTATCTGTTTTGTAAATGTAAAGCTCCGAGGTCTAATCCTAAACCTTTTCAACTAAGACTTGCTAACTCTTTTGTTTTGTGCCTATCAATAAGAAAATTATTGTAAGTCTGGAAAACACATTTTCACGGAAAAACAACATTTAACGCTAGGGTGGTTTCACAATGATTGCATCTGACGGAGACGCGACGTGGCATTCACGCAAGCGCGGTCACGTTGCGTTTGTTTGTAAACATGTCTACTGACTGGTCAAGGTAACAACATGTACCGGGTGGTTTCACTTTACAACTGTGTCAGTTTTAATTTTCATGTTTTGACTACGTTTTTTAAAGTTATCATTATCACTTTATCAACGGCCGTCACGTTTTAATTTAGAAAACTATGTGCGTATATCGTACGCACATAGTTACGATGTGCGTGATCTAAATTAGGGAACGAGGTAAAATTCGATATGGTATTTTGAAAAAGACAATTACACTATTACATTACTACAAATGAAGAAACACGAAATATACACTTTCTTAAAGGTATAAATTCAGTACAAATGGACAATAAATGGAGAAACGTTGGTAAAGAAGGACCCAAACGCCAAAACAAAAGTGACGCATCACATAGAATTTCACCTGCCTACCGTAACAGAATGAATCCGTGTTTACCATGCATTCTTTATAAGACAAGCGAGTTGCGAGACCATAAAAGGCTGTGTTTCTTACTTACCTCGTTCCGCAATAACGGCCTGGCTATGTGCTTATGACGCCTTAACCTAGTTGCTAACGCCCTTGGTCGCCATCTGCCCATGTATTCGTTCCTGGATAGAAAAGAAACCATAGGTATGAATATCGTTTTTTTACACATAAGACAATATTACTAGGAAGACATGATTAAACTGGACTAGGTTGAGTAAGTCTTTGACATTTTGTTAAGGCTATATGGTATTATACATCATATCAATTGAAAAAAAAACTCGGAATTCTAGTTGAAGCCTAAGTTCTTGTGACTTGTCTAACATAAGGTTACTTGAGTAAACGTGTTATCGCCGAAATTGCTCTTAGCAGGGAGCCTAGACGTCTAGGGTTCTTTAACACCCCATATATTTTTTGGTACAAAAAAATTTATGGGGTTGACATAAACTATCGAAATGTCACGTGCTCATATGTCATAACGTAGTATCATAGTAAAGCGATAGCGATTGTAGAAATGGAATTTCTCCGAAGCGAATGCCATTTGTCTAGGCCCTCTGGTTGATTGAAATCACACGAGGAAAGTGTCACGCGCTTCAGCATGTCGATTCTGTAAAAGTCTCACCGCTGCACCGTGAAAACTAGCGTGGAGTGAGCTGTCAGTGTCATCCCGTCTAGGTCCATCCCTAGCATCAGTGGCACTGACACGTCACTTCACCTAAGTTTTCACGGTGAGATGGTTACAGAATATCACTACAGGTTTAAAAAAGTTAGCTTATCGTTTATATCAGGAGGACAACAAAATGTAAACAATGCTATACTTGATTACAAAACGCGCCTTTGACATTTTCTTTCAGAGTGGATCACCCTTAACATCGATGATGGGTTCGTAATAATTATATTGTTTTGCATTTTTTTGTTTGTTTATTAGTACATGTTTTAATAGTTTTAAGTCGTCTTTAAATTAAAATGTCATATTTCTTGGAAATAGTTATCAAATCTGGGTGAAGGAGCCAAAGCGGAAGGTCTTACAAAAGTACAAAGTAGAGTGTGACAGCTCTATTATAAAATAGAAAGCACTGCACTACTATTGACCAACGAAATGCTGAACAAAGAAATGCGTTTTACAACTGCGAGTGATATGTGGGACGAATTAAAACGGCATTACGATCGAGGATCACAGGATCGAACCCACGGACTGTGTGACTACAAGAAAGACCCCACTCATGACATGGGTTCGCATATGTCTGCGATAAAGAATATCTGGCATGATCTGAATCAAGCTTTGTCAACAGGTCGCAATCAACTACCAGAAATTCTTTTGATATGCAAGATATTGGATTCCCTGCCACAATAATAATAATAGTTCCTCTCTCTGGAGCCCTGTACGCCGGTAGCTTGGACCCTGTTCCCGATACCGGTGGGATACTATTTTTTATATTTTTAAATGTTTTTTTTTTCAGAGTTTTGAAAGTATATTTAAAAATGTAATTTATAAGGTTTTAAATGTAATAAAGGAGATAATAATAAATCTTTATTTCCAGAATTACAATTAAACATTTACCACTTGGTTTATAACAAGATAAATTTGTCATCTAAATTGTAGGTTTATACAGAGTGATAAACCTCTGACACCCAAGCTAAGATTAAACTTGTGTTATGGGTGACAGGGCTCTCAAGTTAACAACATTCAGACAAAAAAAAAAAAGCAACAGACGTTCGGAAGTTCACAATGTAGGTACTATAGAGAGAAAATAAAGATTTTGTACACAAACAATTAAAACAAAACAAATAAAAAATCATTCCAATAGTGTGTTATTTGAGTGTTATACGTGTGGGTGTGCGTGTGAGTTGTGTGGTGTGTGTGTGTGTGTTTGTGTGTTGCATAGAGTTGTGTTGTGTTGTGTAGGTATGTGTGTATACGAGGATGTGTCGGACGGGGTACTGTTTGGGTGAAATCTACATATCGACAAGTTTTTCAACCTCGTCATAGCTAAGGGTCATTATCCATTTACGGACCTTACCTTTACAGTCAAATTTATTGAACGTGTAGATGTTACATTTTTTTTTTCACAAAATTGTATAAACGACTACCAAGGATTCTAAAATGACGTGCAAGTTTTGTTCTGTGCCTCTCTATGGGGCATACGTCCGTGGTCCTACGTTTTGTCAAGCGATTGAGATCCAGCTGTAAACAAGCATGTCTGCACAACGTACAGTTTAGCACAAAGAGCTGCCTCACGCTCAAGACCTGACATTCTTTGTACAGAAGAGCCGTACTATAACGATAGTGTTTGTAGGTCATGACCTTGAGAACAGCTCTCAGCGCCCTCTCCAGCTGTGTCATACTTGTCTTTGAGGCACCACCCCAGACTGTTATGCCATAAGTTAATATTGACTGGCAAAGTGAGAAATAAACCATACGTAAGGTATCTGCGTCAGCACTGTACCGCAAGCTTTTGAACACGGTAATTAGTTTTCTAACTCTGCCAGACAATGCCCGAACCTGAGCATTCCAGGATATGAGGTTATCTATTAGTACGCCAAGGTATTTCGCACTAATTTTTCTTGTCAAGGAAAGGCAGGAGCATTGGTGTAGGTAAACATTACAATTAGTATGTACTTTAACTGATACTGTAATGTCAGGTTGCGAAGAAGATTTGAGGGAGAAAGTGATAAAGTTGGTTTTATCCACATTTAAGGTAAGACTATTCGCTGATAACCAAAACATAACAATACCAAGAACGGATTCTGCTCTCTCTCGGGCTTCGTTCCAATTTTCAGCATGTACCACAAGGGCCGTATCATCCGCATATGAGTAAATGGAAAAATTTGGGAGTACTAAATCACATAGATTGTTTACATATACTAAGAAAAGTGTAGGGCCCAAGATGGAACCTTGCGGCACTCCGAAGGACAAACCACACTCATCACTGACATATGTGGTGACTTTAACACACTGCGTGCGCTCAGACAGATAGCTTAGTTTCATAGACAGTTAGATAGTATTTCACTTTTAAATCGAGTTGGCTACTGATTACTTTGAAAGATCATCTTGACCACCCAGTTGTGCGCTCACGAGAGAGCTTTAAAACATGAAAATTAATCTGAAGCTGCAGGTAAATCCAGCACGGAGGTACTGTAAGCACATAGTACAAAGCAAGATTACAAGAAGAAGTTCAAGTGCAACTATTGCGGAGCAAGCGGATACCGCATTTCCGAGTAAAGCAATGCAAGAAATGGATTACGGATGGTAGACCGCCAAAACCTCCAAAGCAATCCACATCTAATGCTGATATATTGACAAGTTTAGCATAACTATTGGTGCATGAGCATTCTATTATCCCTACTGCTGGGACTCGGGCTTCATCTCTGTGAGAGAGAGTGGGCCGTAATCCTCCATGCGGGCCCAGTGCGGGTTGGTATATGTCATATGTCTTAGAATTTTTGGTTCTTAGACATACCGGTTTCCACACGATGTTTTCCTTCACCGTTTTGAGAGCAGTGGTGATTCAATTATTTACACAAAGTAAAGCGCCTGTCTGGGTTCGAACCTACGACCTACAACTCGTAAGTCGCGGCCGTTATTACTGGGCCACCACTGCTCTGGTGAGCGTAATGATAAAGACTCATGGTATGTAAACAATGGAGCAACAAGTCACGTAACCAATGGAGGAGATAAGTTTGTATTTTTCGAGTACTTTAGCGAATTTCACAAAATGGTGAAAATATGAGTTATAGCTATCGGAAAGGGCTAGAGATGACATTAATAGCCAAAACGAAACACTAAAGCCTTGTACATTAGCAACAAGCTCAAAACAGCCGATAAAAAAATAAAGACGGATTGGAAAATTATCAATGACGAAACCAACAGGAATAAAAGACACAATAATGATTTCACACTTCAGACAGTGGTCTCGTAAGCACTAACAAAGAAGTTGCTCAAGAATTTGTTAATTTCTTTACCAGTATCCCACTTAAAACGACTGAAACCTTAAACTCTTCGCCCCTGCGTTCTATTGACTTATTAAAAGCAAATATTTCATCTTGCCAGATTGAATTTAAATTCAAGCATATAAACCCCATAATAGTAGTGAAAGCTTTCAAGGAAATCAAGATCAAACTAACAGAAGATCTATGGGGAATGTCTGTTAAAGTTTGTACCTCCATTATTGAGACTATAGCGCCATACTTGGCTTTAATATTTAATTTGTGTGTGGATCAAGGAGTATTCCCGGATCTAATGAAATACAGTAAGGTAATACCACTTTTCAAATCCGGGGACAGTAAAGATACCAATAATTATAGACCCATATCCGTGTTGCCGGTTTTCAGCAAGGTGTTTGAAAAGGTAATGCTGAATCAAATGTTAAATCATTTCGACACCAATAATATCTTACACGGTCAACAGTATGGTTTCACAAAGGGACGTTGTACGACTGACGCAGGTGTCACCTTATTAAAACACATATTTACAGCGTGGGAAGAGGCTCAAGATGCCATAGGAATCTTTTGTGACCTCTCCAAGGCATTTGATTGCGTCGACCACGAAACCTTGCTCTTAAAACTTGAACATTACGGACTTGGAAAACTTGCGCTCAGTTTAGTAAAATCCTATTTGAATGATAGACAACAGCAAGTCCAAATAAACGGTGTCAATTCACTCGGTCTAAAAGTAAAAATGGGTGTACCACAAGGCTCGATATTGGGTCCTTTCCTCTTTTTAGTTTATATTAATGATCTACCTCATTTGTTTAAAACCCAACCACATATGGTGTTATTTGCTGACGATACTTCGTTAATTTTTAAAATTAATAGGCGTGCATTAAATCTTGACGACGTGAATAACGCCTTACTGCAGATCCAAAATTGGTTCACTGCTAATAATTTGGTATTAAATGGGAAAAAAACTAAGTGCATAAGATTTTCTTTACCAAATGTCAAAAGTACTAATTGTGAGATAGTATTGAATCAAGAGAAACTAGAATTCGTCGATAAAACTGTTTTCCTGGGGATCACGCTCGATTCAAAGCTTCAATGGGGTCCTCATTTAACATCCCTTGCAGGACGGCTAAGTTCAGCAGCATATGCTGTGAGAAAAATCCGTCAATTTACTGATGTAGATACCGCGAGACTAGTCTATTTTAGTTACTTTCATAGTATTATGTCGTACGGTATTTTACTATGGGGACGGGCTGCAGACATCGAGTCCATTTTCATTCTGCAGAAAAGAGCCATCAGAGCCATATATGGCCTCCGCAGGCGCGACTCTCTAAGGGAATTGTTCAAAGAGATTAACATCATGACGGTACCTTGTCAATATATCTATGAAAACATCATGTACGTAAGGAAAAATCTACATCTTTTTAGTAAAAGAGGTGAAAGACACAATTATATCACTAGAAATAGGGACCAATTAGTTCAACCAGGTTTCAGGCTGGCTAAAGTAGAATCATCTTTCATGTAACATCTTAAATATGTTTTATTGTAACATCTTAAACAGTACCCGTTTAAGATGTTACAATAAAATACCTCCCCACATACATCAACTGAATGAAACCAAATTTAAATCTTGTATAAAACGCACACTATGCAGCCGAGCATATTATAAGTTAGGGTTGGTCGCTGGTCCTGCTCGTCAAGGACGCATCAACTAATTGATTAGCATTTGAAAATACTGTTGGAGCTGCTGATGGTTAAAAACAAGAATCTTTGCATTGTATGAACTCAATTTTTTGTACTGTGTAATTGCTATAATGCCATATTATGTGAGTACTATGTACATGCTTTAAAGCTACCATTTACAGGGTACGTCTTTCATTGACTTGAATGTGTCCTGGCGGCTGAGAGAATGCCATGCTCACTTTAATGTTTCGCTGATGGTGGCGCGTGTGTTGGATCATTTAGCTCCCTTCAAAATGGTTGAGTTGAATGGTGCTAATCCATGCGTCATGTTCGTGAACGGGCGCCGTCAGTTGAGACTGGTCATCTCTTAGCTGCCACGGCGTATTTTAATTAAATTTTATTTTCGAATTGTTTTCATATTTAAATAACGGACGCTTTTAACGTTCTGCATCGTTCTCACATGCATAATTTCAACATGAATGATGTAACCAATCTATTGTAAACAGAATTTGATTTAAAAGAGTGTCCGTGGAGTTTCTTGCCCGTTCTTCTCCATCTATGTACCTACTACGCTTTGGAATGGGCAACTAGCTTCATTTTTCTGACAGACCGACTTTGACAATTCAAAAGTGCCTGTAATTGGTTTATTTGAAATAAATGCTTCGAGTTGGAGTTTTGAGTTTGACTTACGCTCACAAATGTTTGGTATGTTCCCTGCATACAAAGAAGGTTGTTCTTAGTGCTAGCGACACAAGATCTTTGTAAAAATAGCTCCTTTGAATCAAATACTTGGTCATGTTTATTTAAGGTTGACGGTAAGACAAAGTTAGTCGGTACTCGGGACAAGTACGGATGTTCGTAAAAACTAAAAAATACAAGTAATTACACCTAAAGTTGAGATTAAACAAGTAACAGTTATTGACCAACTTCAAGTGTACCATTAACGTTTGGTAAACCAAAACAAAAGACATGTTAAACAAGTTATTAGTATATTTAGACTTGTTACCTATTTGCATTGATTGAATTCAGGCACAAATAGAATAGATGGGTGATGCCCTTCTAGAGGAGTCTCATCCCGGCAAACTTCTATTGCATACATTCCGTAGGCTCATAAGTGCTCCCGTACATATGTATATTATCACTTGCCAATCGTAATCCAGAATTAAATGCCGTAGTCTAGGTTGGTGTGCAGAATAGTCAGTACAAAGGTAAGCCAAGTCCTCAAGAATCCAAAAAATCCCAAAAATAGCTTAAAATCCCACGTTAGCCGTTGAACACAGACAATGGAATGACAAATGACAAATATGATATTTGACATGACAATTTGACACTGACGTTCCATGGTTTCAATACCACTAAAACATAAAATAATTTTTGTCGTGGATGGATGGCGCCACAAAACAGCGGACAGCGCCATCTATCAATTTGATTCATAAACGAATGATTATGTGATCGGAAACGCAAGCGAGCCCTACCGCTTGGACACAATCGTCGGTGGAGGGGATGCAGTGAGGACTGGCGGAGAGACCGAGTGGTGGGACGTCAACAGAATACGGTCGAATTTGGACAGTCTTGGCAAACGCTCGGTACCAACGCACGTGTCTGTTTCCGTTGCACGTGTTTATTTCGTTAGCCAGTGTATTAAAGTTACTTTAATTCGAATTATCTTTTCGTTTGAGTACCCACTACGGTGCCCACGCTAAAATGTGTCGGATCGTGAAGAAGACCCGATGTTTCGCATCTCGGCCACCCCTGATCCGACATATATATTTTTTATAAGGTTTGTAGGTACTTTTCATGTTTCGTTTTATATATTTTTAGTTTATTTATCAAGAAGTAAGTATAAAAGAAGGAAAACCGTCAAGCAAAAACGTACTTAGGTGCAAGAAGGTAAATCATTAGTGTAGATTGGAATGTATAATTGTAATTCACGAATAAGGTTCCGTTCGGAAACTGCACGATAACTTAAAATCACTAATAACTTTTAATTCCCATCACCTAGTCACTCAATATTTTGTATAGAACCCCTATAAACTTGTAATTATAATTAATATAAACTTGCCCGTGAACGCTCCGTAAATTTTTTAATTACGCGGGTCCAACCTCGCCATCCTTCTTTCCATCATGATAGGAACAAAGAACATTTTAAGAAATAGTTGAGCACAAAACTAATATCTAATCGGCCGGGACCTAGCACTCAATTATTTTAGTACTAGGCCGGCAGAACGTTTTATTATTAACGTTTTATACGATTGTTTTATTTATATAAAACACCCACAATTGCTAAAAGGAAAGATGATATGAAATGGTTAATGTCTAATGGTATTGAATTCACAGATTACATGACAAAGGCTGTGTTATTGGAGCTTGTGAAAAAGCGCAGCTAAGCTGTATATGAGGTTGATAGGATTCTTAAAAACATGGTCATACAATACAACGGTTGCCTCCCTATCACTGCGACCTAAATTCTATAGAGCTAATTTGAAAAATAACATTGCAGAAAAATATATAAATAGGGAATTCCAATATAACTTGTTTGAAAGATAATTCCAAAATTAATAGAAAAAGTATTTGAATAACAACAAGTGATGACTGGAAAAAATAATGTATTCACGTAAAAATTTTGAAAATAAGTATAGAAAACAAGATCTCAGACTCGAAAGTAATGTGGAAGAATTTATAATCTATCCAATTTCCCTTAAAACAATAAAACTTGGCGATGAAGAAACCAGGCAGGCCACTCAGAAAGTATTGCGAAAAAAAGTTTTTATGTTTGAGAGACTGGCCAGTTATAGTCTATTTTGAAAACATGATTATTTGTGAGTAAAAATAATTACGTTCCAATTTCAAAATTTCCCTAACACATTGTGTACGAGCTTATTTCAATCACTGTGTCCAATAAAAAATGGATCTGCGCCGAGAACAATGGCATTCTTGGATAAAGGCCCTTCTAAGGCAACCATGTATCGTTGGTATAACGAATTCAAGCGCGGTCGCCTAACTTTGGGGATGAAGAAAGAAGTGGTCGCCCTTTGACGGCTGTTACGGAAGAAAACGTGCTTGCAGTGAAAATTTTAATCCATGACAATAGGCTAGTTACGTATCTAGAGATTCAGCACATACTGCAGGTTGGATTGGGAAGCCTTCACGAAATTCTACACGTGCATCTTCGCGTGAGGAGGATACTTTCACGCTGGGTCCGCACAACCTCACCGATGCTCAGAAGCAGGCCCAGGTGGAATGGTGCCGTGATATGATAAACAAATTTGAAGCAGGCTGGTCTCGGCGCGTACATGTCATCATTACAGATAATGATGAGTTTTGGATTTATCAATACGATCCAGAAACGAAGCGCCAGTCGACGGTTTGGGTGTTTCAAATCGAATCAACGCCTACCAAAGTGAAGCGATCTAGAAGCGCGGGGAACATTTTGATTCTCAAACTCAAACTCAAAGCATTTATTTCAAATAAACCAATTACAGGCACTTTTGAATTGTCAAGGTCGGTCGGTCAGAAAAATGAAGCTAGTTGCCCTTTCCAAAGCGTAGTAGGTACCTATGGAGAAGAACGGGCAAGAAACTCCACGGACACTCTTTTAAATCAAATTATGTTTACAATAGATTGGTTACATCATTCATGTTGAAATTATGCATGTGAGAACGATGCAGAACGTTAAAAGCGTCCGTTATTTAAATATGAAAACAATTCGAAAATAAAATTTAATTAAAATACGCCGTGGCAGCTAAGAGATGACCAGTCTCAACTGACGGCGCCCGTTCACGAACATGACGCATGGATTAGCACCATTCAACTCAACCATTTTGAAGGGAGCTAAATGATCCAACACACGCGCCACCATCAGCGAAACATTAAAGTGAGCATGACATACTCTCAGCCGCCAGGACACATTCAAGTCAATGAAAGACGTACCCTGTAAATGGTAGCTTTAAAGCATGTACATAGTACTCACATATGGCATATATCAATTATACAGTACTAAAAAAAATTGAGTTTATACAATGCAAAGATTCTTGTTTTTAATCTTCAGCAGCTCCAACAGTATTTTTAAATGCTAATCAATTAGTTGATGCGTCCTTGAGGAGCAGGACCAGCGATTAGCCAAGCATTTTTATCAGCAATGTAATCCCCTAACTTATAATATGCTCGGCTGCATAGTGTGCGTTTTATACAAGATTTAAATTTGGTTTCATTCAGTTGATGTATGTGGGGAGGTATTTTATTGTAACATCTTAAACAGTACCCCATGAAAGATGAGTCTACTTTAGCCAGCCTGAAACCTGGTTGAACTAATTGGTCCCTATTTCTAGTGATATAATTGTGTCTTTCACCTCTTTTACTAAAAAGATGTAGATTTTTCCTTACGTACGTACATGATGTTTTCATAGATATATTGACAAGGTACCGTCATGATGTTAATCTCTTTGAACAATTCCCTTAGAGAGTCGCGCCTGCGGAGGCCATATATGGCTCTGATGGCTCTTTTCTGCAGAATGAAAATGGACTCGATGTCTGCAGCCCGTCCCCATAGTAAAATACCGTACGACATAATACTATGAAAGTAACTAAAATAGACTAGTCTCGCGGTATCTACATCAGTAAATTGACGGATTTTTCTCACAGCATACGCTGCTGAACTTAGCCGTCCTGCAAGGGATGTTAAATGAGGACCCCATTGAAGCTTTGAATCGAGCGTGATCCCCAGGAAAACAGTTTTATCGACGAATTCTAGTTTCTCTTGATTCAATACTATCTCACAATTAGTACTTTTGACATTTGGTAAAGAAAATCTTATGCACTTAGTTTTTTTCCCATTTAATACCAAATTATTAGCAGTGAACCAATTTTGGATCTGCAGTAAGGCGTTATTCACGTCGTCAAGATTTAATGCACGCCTATTAATTTTAAAAATTAACGAAGTATCGTCAGCAAATAACACCATATGTGGTTGGGTTTTAAACAAATGAGGTAGATCATTAATATAAACTAAAAAGAGGAAAGGACCCAATATCGAGCCTTGTGGTACACCCATTTTTACTTTTAGACCGAGTGAATTGACACCGTTTATTTGGACTTGCTGTTGTCTATCATTCAAATAGGATTTTACTAAACTGAGCGCAAGTTTTCCAAGTCCGTAATGTTCAAGTTTTAAGAGCAAGGTTTCGTGGTCGACGCAATCAAATGCCTTGGAGAGGTCACAAAAGATTCCTATGGCGTCTTGAGCCTCTTCCCACGCTGTAAATATGTGTTTTAATAAGGTGACACCGGCGTCAGTCGTACAACGTCCCTTTGTGAAACCATACTGTTGACCGTGTAAGATATTATTGGTGTCGAAATGATTTAACATTTGATTCAGCATTACCTTTTCAAACACCTTGCTGAAAACCGGCAACACGGATACGGGTCTATAATTATTGGTATCTTTACTGTCCCTGGATTTTAAAAGTGGTATTACCTTACTGTATTTCATTAGATCCGGGAATACTCCTTGATCCACACACAAATTAAATATTAAAGCCAAATATGGCGCTATAGTCTCAATAATGGAGGTACAAACTTTAACAGACATTCCCCATAGATCTTCTGTTAGTTTGATCTTGATTTGCTTGAAAGCTTTCACTACTATTATGGGGTTTATATGCTTGAATTTAAATTCAATCTGGCAAGATGAAGTATTTGCTTTTAATAAGTCAATAGAACGCAGGGGCGAGGAGTTTAAGGTTTCAGTCGTTTTAAGTGGGATACTGGTAAAGAAATTAACAAATTCTTGAGCAACTTCTTTGTTAGTGCTTACGAGACCACTTGAAGTCTGAAGTGTGGAATCATTATTGTGTCTTTTATTCCTGTTGGTTTCGTCATTGATAATTTTCCAATCCGTCTTTATTTTATTATCGGCTGTTTTGATCTTGTTGCTAATGTACAAGGCTTTAGCTACCTTGCAGGTCTTTTTAAAAGTTTTTGAGTAATTAGCAACGTATTTATTAAACGTTTCAGAGTTAATATAAGGCTTAAGGCCATACAACTCAAACAATTTTTCCCTACTTTTCCTAATACCCTTAGTTGCCCAGTCACTGAACAAAAAATTGGGGCAAACTGTTTTTGTTTTTTTCTTTAAAGTATTATTGAACTCGGTGCTCACTACCGAAAAAAAATCCTCATATAATTCGTTTACGTTGTTTCTACTATGGCCCGGTATACTTAACTTACAAATTAAGTTATTATTAAATCTATTTAGATTGCTGGGCGTTATTTGTCTAGATTGTATCAGAATTTTTTGTAAAGGTGTGTTTGACTTGAAAGCAACGGTTTGACCACTGTGATCAGAAGGGAGATAATTTACAATGGCTTTATGTAAGTAGTCGTAGCAACAAAAAATATTATCAATGCATGTAGCAGAATTTGTAGTTATGCGGGTGGGTTCTGAAAACACATTTGACAAATTGAATGATTTAAAGAGACTTAATAATCGACTGCTATTTGAACTATTCTCTAAGATATTAATATTGAAGTCACCACAGATAATTAGCGATTTTTTACCAGTTGCCAGTTTTGCTAGAACATCTTCCATTACTGACTCAAATACGGAGTAGTTTTGATAATTTGGGGGTCTGTAAACGCACACTATAACATGCTTATCTAGCTCAACACAGGACAGTTCAATGCTATGTTCAACCGAAAGATCAACTATATCTTTACGAGTCTTAGATTTAATAGACTTTTTACTAAGATTAGTGAACCCCCACGCAGCATAGATTTTCGGTTAAAACAACTGCCCACATTATAATTTTCATAATTAATTAGCATTTCATAATCTTTCAACCAATGTTCAGTTAAACAAATAATTTCAAACATGGTATTTTCTAAAAATAGTTCAATTTCTAAGTGTTTCGAAGAAAAACCTTGAATATTTTGATGAAATATTGTCAAGGAATTCTCTTTAGTACCTTTTTTGCACTTAACTTATTGCGAGCAAGAAGACACCTTGTTGTTGGTAGGTATAACTGTATTGTTACTGGTATCTTCTGTTGTCTTACTATCTAGTTTAAAGTAACATCCAGAGTGAGCTCCAAGACTCCCATGCCATCACCAGGCAATGAGATCCTACTACTTGTGGGCCCCACATTTGGACAAGAATTTGCCATAGTGACACATGGATCCTCCTTCGTACAATTATTGTAAACAGATATAGCATTAGTGCTACAGTTACTTGAGGTGACCACCTGTACATTAGAATTACTACTAATATTTGCGGTGTTAATAATATAATTAGACTTCGACATACTGTTTATGTCTGAGTTTATAATATTAGCTAATAGCCTCGCTATTTTATGTCTAAACCTAATGGGCAGATACACTGTATTCTTTGTCGATTTTAACTTTTCAACAAAAATGTTGGTGTCAAAAAATATAAGTTTGTCACTGTAGTGACTTACCAAGAACTGAATATGCTTATTAAGCATATGTATATAATTGTTTTTTCCTTTTGATAACCTATCAAAATATGGGAAAGCACACAAAATAATTTTATTACAATTTAGCTTTAAAATCTCAGTAACACTGTCAGTGATATCTTCTTTTCTGACCTGAGAACTATTACCTACAAATACAGTAATGTTAGTATTATTATCATATTGGGTTCTTGTAATTGTTTTTTTTTTTTTAAAGGATGTCCCTGGTAAACAATAGTTTTGAGTAGAAATACTCAGGTTGTTACTAACTAATTTCCCTAAACCTCTTCCTATACTATCTGAAAACATAAGTGACTGATAACAAACTTGACTGCAAGAGGAAGCACTACTAGCTACTGTCTGTACCACTTGAGATAATTCATGCGCCATATCAGGTATATCTTGGTTGGGGTCACAGTCCAGAGCACTCACCACTTGGGACGGGACTACCGTTGCCTCAGGTTGGTGGGCATCAATGTTGGATCCCCTTTGACAAGTACACTGAGTGTTGCTGAGAGTCAGCAGGTCAACTCTGTCTACCAACTCGTTTGTAGCAAGGATGTGTTCCTTAATTTGGTGACGAGAGCATACATATTTATTATAAAGGGATTTTAGTGAGTCATCAAGAACTTGAATTTCTGACTGTAAGCGTTGAGTGTCTATTTCATAAATATTTATACTATCTTCTAATTTAATTTGGTAGTTCTTTAATTTATTGATAAGAGTCACACGTTCTTTCCTCAATTGAATATTTTTGCAATTATGTTTTTGATGTTTCTTGAATTTATTACATTTTTTAATGATTTTATTCAGCCTTGCATATTTTTTTTTTTTTTTTGACTTATTTTATGACTGTAGTTATGTTTCAGTAAGGGATCCTCTGTTAGGTCTATTGTTGCTATGGGATGAGGGTTACAATTAGAGTTTAACAATTCATGAAACAAATGGTCAGTTTCTTTGACCTGAGTATCCTGTAGACCTGATCGCGAGCTTTTTCAATTTGACTGGCTACTTGGTGTCAATTCCTTTACGGACCCGTAAAAAACATCGACACTGAATGGTATACTACCAAATGCTTGGCAGAAGTTTTCTCTGTTGTTAGCAACAAGCGATCAAACACAGGGCTCCGCAGGCTACTGCTCCACCACGACAACGCGCCTTCGTACACCGCGCTCTTAACGAGGGATTTCCTGGACAGCACTCCGGTCAAACTCCTGGGTCATCCTGCTTACAGCCCTGAGCTAGCACCGAGTGACTTCTTTTTATTCAAAATATGCTCAAAGGGATACAATTTTCGTCGCCGGAAGATGCGTTGTCAGCGTTCGAGCAGGCTGAAACGAGGTGTCTACGGCGGACTGGAAAAAGTGTTTCGAAAACTGGTTCAGACGAATGAAACTTGTATAGAGGCTAGTGGAGAATACTTTGAAAAGATTTAATAAAACAATATTTACCTGTAGAAAATTTTTTCCGCAAAGCTTCCCGAGTGTCCCACGTAGTAGTTCTGTATCGGATAGCGATTCTGAAAGTGCACAACTGACAAGTGTTAATGAAATGTCTGGAATAGAGTTTTGGATTCACTATGATTCCTATGGATTTTATCATAGTCCTATCGCTATCCGATACAGAACTACTAGCTTTCACATAAATGCTTTGACTTTGATATATATACATAGGTTTTTTTTTACTTATTTTACCGGATTCCTTTTTTTATGTTAAGCATCAAAACTGTTTGAGTCATCGACGATTCGTTCAGAGTGTTGCTATAGACTTTTTTCAATTACCTTTTAAGTTAATGGGGATGATGAATTTTTTTATGCCAAACATAATTATGTTTGTTTCCAAATAGTGCAAACAATATTACAAAACCTGTAAAGCTTAAAAACTTGCAGTTATAAAAGTTTTAAAATAAGTGTTAGACAAGAACAGCACTATCGTAAAAGTTACGTCACAACTATGTAACGTCATACTCTCATCATACGCTCCAAAAAGAAGCAGCCACTTAAGCCTTGGATGACCATTGGTGTTGTCAAATGTATAAGGACAAGAGATAAAATGCATCTTAAACTAAAAAAAGCTCTAAGCAGTGAAGACCTAAAAAAGGAATACTCGAATTACAGGAATATCTGCAACAAAATTACAAAAAATTTAAAGCACTCGTACTATCAGACGGAATTAGAAAAAAAACCAAAACAATATCAAAGGAACTTGGAATGCTATCAAGGAAATGTGTAACATGAAGAGTGTCGTTGATAGTGCTTCAGGACTGCTGGGAACAGGAGATAACCCCATAAGCTCTTTAAACGAAGTAAATAGATATTTTACGTCAATCGGGAAAGAACTGGCTAGTAAAACTCTCACAAGGCTAAATTTTGCGGAGGATGTACTGGCGCAACATGACTTGGGGTCAAATGGCTGTATAAACTCGATGACGCTGGGACCAACCGATGAGGTAGAGGTTACTCAAGTGGTCACTGGCCTGAGGAACGGAAGTGCCCCGGGGTGGGATAATATACACGTCTCTATATTAAAAAAATATAAGCACAAACTTGCTTCGCCCATTGCACACCTCTGCAACATCAGTTTCACGCAGGTCTTTCCTACCTGTTTTAAAAAAGCCGTTGTATCTCCCATCTTCAAGGCCGGTGAAAAATCAAATGTGACCAACTACAGACCAATATCCCTCTTGAGCACTCTATCTAAAATCTTAGAAAATTTGGCGAATAGGCGTCTCATTGGATACCTTGAGAAAAATGATATATTATCGGAAAAGCAGTACGGCTTCAGAGCGGGACACTCCACTAATGATGCTGTTCTAAGGCTTACCACGACAATAACGAACTGCTTGGATGGAGGAGACAAATGTGTTGGTATATTCCTCGACCTACAAAAAGCCTTCGACACAGTGTCAATCCCCATCCTATTGAGCCGGTTGGAGGGCGTTGGCGTGAGAGGTTTACCGCAGGAGTGGTTTAAAAGCTACCTGACTGACCGGTACCAAAGAGTCCGCATTGATGGGCAGATGAGTGACGAAGCACCTTGTACCTACGGTGTTCCCCAGGGAAGCACAATAGCTTCAACACTTTTCCTGGTGTACATTAATCGACTCTGTGACCTTACTATCCAACAAGGCGAAATAACGATGTTTGCTGATGACACAGTTCTCCTGTTCCGCCACACCTCTTGGGAAAGTTTGGCACGGATATGTGAACGAGGGCTTTCAAGAGTTACTGCCTGGCTTGAAGACAGCCTACTATCGATAAACGTAAGTAAAACAAAATACCTCTGCTTCAGCATGTCAAAGTCAGGCGGGCCTGGTACAGACTTCATTGTGCCCATCCACACGTTCCCTTGTAATAGAAGGTCGTGTTTTCAACCTGCCTGTGCCTGCCCTAGGCTTGAGAGAGCCAGCAGCATAAAATACCTCGGTGTTACAATCGACGACAATTTGAAGTGGAGTCTACATATCTCAGTCACAGCAAAAAAAACACGTAAACTTATATATATCTTCAAAATCCTGAGGTATGTTGCCAGCCATAAGTTACTTATACAAACGTACAAAGCATTGTGTCACTGCATTCTGGGCTATGGTATCTGTGCATGGGGTGGGGCTGGAAAAACCCATATGATAGAAATAGAGCAATCCCAGCGTGCAGTTCTGAAGGTGCTGCTTTCCCTTAACTTCAGAACACCTACCACTCTGGTATACGAACAGGCGCGGGTGCTTAGCGTCAGAAAAATATTTATATTTGAGTGCCTGCGGAGATATCACCGGCTCACAGTCCCTAACTTGCCAAAAACTGTCAAAAGAACGGAAAGATATCCCGTAGCATGGGTAAAAGCAAGTTCGCCAGAAAGCACTACAACAGCATAGCGCCACGCCTCTACAGCTAATTTTGTCAGTTCAAACTAGTAAGAAACGTAAGCAATTTCATGATAAAAAAGGAAATCTTACTTTGGCTCGAAAGCTATAGCTACGATGATGTTGAAGATCTTATCAGTAATCTCACCTAGTGGACAGACACAGAGTACACACACATTCACACACCTACACCTACACACCCATCACACATCTCATCCTACACATACTACCCCTAATCTATTATAAAACAGAATTATTAAAATAATCTCATTTCATTTAAAAAAATAAACACTACAATGTATTTCGTCTAAGCCTTCTTATGCTGATCCATGTAACTGGAAAAATCCTCGACCCCTGTCATACAGGATGTCCTAGTTCAGGGGTCGAGTCTTTACTGATATATCGTGTACTGAAGATTTGGAAATAAATTACTATTACTATTAGGTACTATACTAACGCCGACCATTGTACGTACCGCGCGACAAGGACGGGAATAATCCCCTCCAAAAACTTTTAAAGCGCATTGATTTAACATATTTTTTCGATTTTCTCATTTTTACTATGCCTTCTTTGAAATTACATTAATTATACGAACATTTTAATATTAGTCATCATACCTATTGTTACTTACCAGTGTAAACTGACATTATGAACAGACTTCTAATTAATTCCAACGGTCCCAAATACCCTGGCTTACCCCTGTAAGGATGCAATACGCTCCGAGCTGAAGCTAGCATATTCTACAATTTGTTTCCGATTACCCAAGTAGCTGGAAAATTATTTTAGAAGGGCTGGCTGGAGTGGAACCAGCCTTTGTAAATTTACAAAACAGAATGTCATAATATACGCTATCAGATGCTTTACTGAAGTCGAAGTAAGCGACGACTTCCAGTTAGGTCCCTGTCTTTAAGTCCAGCACTGGGGCGGCCTGTTTGGTGCGGCCCGTTCGGAAACCATGATGCGCATAGTTAAGCTGAGTAACCATTTACGAATGAATACATGAGCACAACGCAGACTCGAAGACCTTTGCAAATGCTCACAGCACTGCAACCGGCTGACCCCCTTTTACAATCTACTAATTATTTCAGTGATAAGGATAAGCTGTAAGAATGCATCAGTCAGTCTATCAGTGTTGTGCCATGAGGCAGTATTTATGTTTAATGGAAGGAAGGCGTTCATTAATTCAGTAAAAACAAAAAACTTCGCAAGCAATGAGAAATTGCTGTTCGCCGCAAGCACTTTACGGTCACAAAACATTCAGGATGGAGTTCTAATAAAATAAAAACTTGTATCAAGACTGTAAGATTGAAGGTTTATTTTCAATAAACAATATTTTTAGTACTATTTACTATTAAAAGTATTTTGTAAAGTAGTTTAATATTTCAAATACTTATCTGTTTGAAATATTTTTTGCATATTTTTAACCTTTTATTATTATTTTAAGTTAGGAATATTTTAACCCACTTTTATTTACAGGATGACTTTTATAAAGAAAAAATTTGACGCGTGTCTTTGACTCTTTGCTTTGTCACCGTGATATCTATGTGGCGCCACGTGGTCTCTTAGCGTTGCGTAAGATTCCCATTTTGCGTTGTAGCGCGACAGTTATTTCAGTTATCTCAACAAATTAAAAAGTGCCCCAATATGATCCTGATCTCGAATTTATGCGACGATTGCTTATATTGGGATACCGGAATATTTTATGTAAGTATGCTTGCGTAAGCGCAGCGCGGGTTCGAGGAGGCAGGCAGCTATAAACACACATTAGACCACAGTGTGTTCTATCCGAGGATAGACAAATTAGGGTAGATATTCGTACGATCCTTAAGGAAACCCCCACAGAGGAAATAAAAGCCGAGCTTCAGTCGCAAAACATCCCGGTTGTCGAGGTTCACCGAATGCACCGCGCCAGAGGCAGAGAACCATTCGACATGGTTTTCATTCTCCTCCCACTGAGGGTCACCACCCTACCCTATATTTAATGTTAAATCGATGTGCAACCTCACCGGGTTGCAAATTGATAAACCCTATAAGACCGGCATCATCGGACAGTGTCACCGCTGTCAACTCTACGGGCACTCGCAAATGCACTGCCACGTATAACCCAGGTACGTCAAGTGCGACTTAGCCCTCAGAGACCCTCGCCCTGTAATTTTCTCCATCACCAACAGGCTTTTCCAGCCTTAGCTCTCAAACCCGTTACTGCTCCCATCCCTCCACTGATGGACCACCGCATCCGCGTCAACGCGCCACCAGGCATACCTGTGCCCGTCAGTCAAGCCACTCTCGCAGCTTCAGCATCCCGCCCTCTACCCGCAGTCACCCGTATGGTCGGTCCCAACCCTCTCGACGCCTTCAAAGTGATCTCTAGCACATTCACGGCCTTCCTTACCCCTCGCGCCAGGAAAATGGCTAATGAAATTGTTGCCGCCAGAAATGCCGGTAACCTTATCATGGTCCAAAATATCTACAATGCGTATCCGGATATTACGCAAGCCCTTACCTCCTTCGCTAACCAACCTAATCCAAATCATGGATAAAGGAATCCTCGCGAGAACCAAACCCCGGTCCCTAAAGCTAGGGTATTTCAATGCCAATACCATCCTGCGACAATGCGCTGAAATCGGCGAGTTCCTCCGTGGCGACCATATCGACATCCTCCTTGTACAGGAAATTTTCTTTAAGCCCAGTTACCGAAATCCGTCAACTGCCAACTATCGTACAGTTCGTAATGAAAGGCCTCGTTGCCACAAGGGCGGTACCCTCATCTACTCGTACTACAAAAAGGAGCTATACTGCATTCCTATTGACTCTCCCCCACTTTCACAATTTGAAGTGTCTTGTATTTGGAGTGTCGGCTAGGCATGACATGTCATCAACCGATCACCATAGTATCGGCCTATCTCCCCCCAATTAATACTTCTGAGAATTTCCAACTCCTTTCTGAAGATCTCTCTGTCCTATTTGGCCTGAGTGACTCCGTTATCGTAGCGAGTGATCTAAACGCCAAACATCCCACATGGAATAGCACCAGGACCTCTTCCAGAGGGAGACATTTGTTCAACCTCTCCTCCTATCAGTTTTGATGTCATCGCGCCAATCCTCCTTCTCTTACTTCTATAGACTCCCACCCACTTTCCCCCCGATCCCAACCGCACCGCCGTTGTCCTCGAATTGGCGCTCCTACAGAATATCAACCTACAGTTGGACTCTATAGAAGTTGTAAAAGAGCTCTCTTCTGATCACCGTCCAGTAGTCATGAAACGATCGCCTGCAATCCAACACGTCCCCCCACTCGGACCCAATCCCCGATCATTTTGACTCTATCGCTGACACGACAGTCAGAACAGGACACGTACAATCAGTCCTGAACGACTGATCAAGGGAAATTCTAGCGACGGAGGACCGTCGCTGAAAGTTTCCGGACGATGTACGTGAACTGTTGAATGAGAAGAATGCGGCCGTCCGTGCCTACAGCTACTTCCCCTGCGATGCGAACGAAGCCCATGTGCGTTACTTACAGCGTACTGTAAGGACACGCATAGACGAGCTGCGTACCGCCGGCTGGGACAAGATGCTGAGTGAACTAGAGCCTACTCACCTAGCCTTCTGGCTACTCCAGAGGAAATGCAGATCCAAGTCTCCATGCCCCCCCTGATCCGCCCTGTCAAGACCATCGCTTTCGATGATGTCGACAAGGTTGAACTTCTAGCCGACAGTCTTGAAGCCCAATGCTCGCCTAGCTCGCTACCAGTAGACCAAGCTCAGCTTTCTGAGGTTGACGCTGAAGTCGAACGTAGAGCCTCCCTCATTCCCGTCGAAGACCCCGAGTATCCGCTGCCCCCCGTCACGCCAGACGAAGTGCACGACCACATCAAGGGTCTTAAAGCTCGTAAAGCCTCCGGGTCAGATAGCATCACTAATAAGGTATTCCAACTTTTCCCTACCCACCTGATAAAGCTATTCACCACCATCTTCAATGGTGATCTGAGCAACAACATCTTCCCACAGGCATTTTAAGAAGCCACCGTCATCGGTATACCCAAGCTCGGCAAGCACAAGTCGGAGCCCACGAGTTACCGCCCCATCAGTCTGCTCAATGTCCTCGGCAAAATCTATGAGCGGCTTATCTATAAGCGTCTCAGAAACTATGCCTAGACAAAAGGCCTCATCCCTAATGAACACTTTGGTTTTCGAACTCAACACTCTTTCGTACAACAGGTCCACCGTATCGTCGAACACAAACGTTGGTTTCCAACGAGGTTTGATGACGGGTGCTGTTTTCTTCGACATAGCGAAAGCGTTCGACAAAGTCTGGCACAACGGCTTATTGTATAAGCTGTACCAACTTGATGTGCCAGATCGTCTCAGATCAGATCGTCGTAACGGTGGAGTTTCTTGCCACTTCTTCTCCATACGAAACTACTTTTTGGAAGTGGCGCCTAGAATCAGTTATATTTTAATGTAATTTTTGACGTTCAAAAGTGCCATTTTATGGGCCTATTTGAAATAAATGCTTTGACTTTGACTTTTTGACTTTGTCTCGTGCTTATCTTACGGGACTTTTTGTCGAACCGCACCTTCCGTTATCGCATCGAAGGAGCGCTACCCTCCCCCCCACCCCATTCGCGCAGGCGTCCCTCAGGGCTCTGTGATTTCTCCCCTCGCTTTTACGCTATTCACCAGTGATATGCCCAAGTGTAGTAATGCGCAGCTGACTCTGTTCGCAGACGACACGGCCTTTTACCGGCCGCGATGAAGTGGCGAATCGAAGTCAACCCCGACAAGAGTCAAGCAGTTCTCTTCTCGAAGCCGCGTCATAGTCCCTGCCACCCTCGACCGATCACCATGTTCGGCAAGCCGATCCCTTGAGGAAAGCGAGCCAAATATCAAGGTGTAGTGCTCGACGAACAGATCTCCTTTTCAGAGCACATAAAGGCGGCTCGTTCGCGCATCGCCTTCGCTCTAGGTAGACTCCACTTCGTCCTTAATGCACGTAGCAAAGTGTCCACTAAAGTGCATATTGCGTATTCAGCGTGCATTCGCCCGATCATGACCTATGCCAGTGCAGTCTTTGCACACGCCAAGCCCCATCTCTTCAATAGAATGACCCTCCAGAACAAATTCCTCCGTAGGACAAACAGGCTCCTCCTGGTACGATCGCAACGAAATCCTCCACGGCGACTTCAAAATTCCCACTATCCGTCAATTTATGAAACGCAACTAAAAGCGTTTCTTCCATACCGCTGCGAATAATCGCAACCCTCTGGTTGTCAAGGCCGCAAGTTATATTCCCTCCACCATTAGTCAAGTCCGCCGTCCCAGGCATGTCCTCACCGACCCCGATGACCACATAACTCTCATCCAGGGGAGCAGTAGGGCCACCAGTACAGTGCACAAAAAACACAACCGACATTCCGACATCGCCGCCGAGGTCCATCGCGAAGACCCCGACGTAACTGTACCCCCCGACCATTGCTTGATGAAGGGCCAGCCCGCGCCGTAGCTGAGCCTGTAGCTTTAAATTCCCTCGATAATTGTAATCAACAAAATCTGATCCAGCCTGCCCCATCTAACTGTCCTCCCCCCAGCGACGCCCTAAGCCGAGGTCCGTACCCCACAGGGGGTGTCCTTAGCGAGCAGTCGCTTAGTAATGTAAGGAGGCTTTGAGTTCGCTTAAGGCAGCCACAGGATAGTCCGGTTAAGTAGTCACGACCTCTCAAATGTCAACTACGAGACGCCATACTTAAAAATAAAAATAATAAAAAAGTGTGTTCCATGAAAACTATTATTTTGAAACCATTTGACATTATAAGTTGCAACTAATTCTCGGCCACTTGACTGGCCCTGGTATAGCAAAAATAAAAATAAAATAAAACTGATCGTTCTAAGGTGTAACTCCGAACGCGATGGCAGACCACAAACTGTAGTGGTAAAGCCGCCCAACAGCAATGACAGCCTGCAGCGACACTACTGGTTTCTATGAAAACGCTTTTGTATGGCATACCAGCACGAGTAGCATGGCCACCACCGAAACGAATTTTTTCGACGGAATAATAGACAAAATGACAGATAAATAAAATAAGTATATACTTTCGTCGACAAAAGTTGGTCATGCAACACGTGCTGTAGTGCAGTAAAGAGAAAACTGACCGAATGTGAGTACCATGCAAGCTAAGTAGATACATGACCTATAACTTATAACTGTCTGGCGGTTTTTAATTATTTTGTAGGTAAATGCCACCACACGCGAATGTCCTGCAGATCTGATAGCGTCGTGTGACGGGTCGTTGAGCTCCCTAAAATATGATATAGCTACACGATGACTAATGCATGCATGCCATCTGTTGGGACAGGTCAACTCAAAGCTGCAATTACTTTTACATTCAAAAGGCCACTCCAGATATGGTCCTGCATTTTTAGACTTGCATGAAATCCTAATAAAATAATGTTTGGACTTTAAAAAAGACCTCACCGACCCCTCTTAGACCTCTTGAGTTTGTTTCGGCATTTCTTCAGGGATCAGTCAGCTAGGAAATGCCGGACGCCGTCATCTCGTTTATAAATATTGACGTTTAAAAGACAGGCGTAACAGAGCGCAGACGTTTTTTTTTTTGTGACTTTTGCCAAAGTGAAGAAGAGAAGTGCCGCTGCCTTCGAAGTTGGGGGATGATGACAATTTTTTTATTTTTATCTCAAAAAATGTTTATTTCCAAATAGTGCAAAAAGTGTAAAATCTTAAAAAACTGCCAAGTTATAAACGTTTTAAAGTAAGTGTTTGACTAGGACAGCACTATCGTAGAAGTGACGTCACGACTACGTAACTTCATACTAGCGCCGTACATTGTCCGTACCGCGCGACAAGGACAGGAATAATCCCCTCCAAAAACGTTTAAAGCGTGTATCTTCTTCATTATTACATCGATTTAACAGATTTTTTCGATTATCTCATTTTTACTATGCCTTCTTTGAAATTACATTATTTTTAAGAACATTTTTAATAGTAGTCATCATCACAACTGTCGGTTGCGGTGACTGTCCGCAACGCCGCCGCCGCTGCCGTCTGCGGTCTGCCGTCGCCTTCAGAAGTGCACCTTTGCTTAGATTAAATTAGGTAGACGTACCCTTCACCACAGTGCCTATCTATAGTACATTGGTACATTACACAAGATCTAATAATTGTCTTGAGCATTTTATACTTTAACAAGAATAGAAAAGAACCTACTTTATAAATATAAAGCAATAAGCAACGCGAAAAACTCAACTTAAAATAAATGTTATGAACATAATGCTATTTTTTTTTTATTGAGATGTGCTTGTCAAATTCTAGACGGAATTATTGATAAACAAACGACATTGACTTGACAAGATTAGATTCAAGGTCGTCTAGTCTAGTTACGTAGGTATGAATAAAAGTTGGGTTATGTAGGAGTGGAAAATTAAAGAAATGCTGAATTAACCTCCATTTTAAGTGGAGGCTACAATCACTTAGTTGTATATTGACAGAAAGTACCAGAATAAAGATAATAACACTTTACCTACCATTACAATTTCAGCCATTGCAAAATTATGACCTCGATTAATAAATTTGTTACAGTTTTCAACACTAACACCAAAAATAATCGATGTCCAGCGATTTCCAATGATTTCACTTATTCCCTTTATTAACTAATTTACACACAACATCACAACTTAACACTTGCACGTGTGATTGTGAATTTCCGTAAAAAATAATCACTAAGAATTATTATTATCAGCCATTCAACCCACAATCCAGCATGACTGACTATTACGAAGTCAGACATTACGCCATCTGTGTGACGGTGACCACTACTAAGATCAAACGAGATGATTCCGTACACACGGCCCGAACGGAAAATTTTATCAGTCCGCGTGGGAGGGTACGAACATTTGTTTCCAGGTTTAGCGAGACTTCCGATAGGTGGCAGTAGGAAATATATTTTGGGCATTCTGATTCCATTCACATGAAATGGTATGTTTTGACAGTTAAAATAATTATTACCTTAGAAAGCAATCCACCAGCTGCAGCCTTGTAGAAACTTCAGCAAAAGGCACGATCAGCTTGAGCGTACAGTTATTTTCTTTCTTCCTTTCTAGTGTCTGAAATTGTATTTTGAGGAAACAACCGCACTTAATTGAGTCGGCCTGTCTAGTCATGACAGTAATGGTTTGGTTCAACATCTGTGCCTATTTAAATTCTTAGCACCTTCAAGATTAGCAGCGCCATATACAACATCTCAATCGCTCAAATGTACGATATTATCTCTATCCTCTATGTAATGTGCACTTTGTAGGTGGTGAGCACCATCCGCGAGTACCCGAGCCTGTCGTCCTTCGCGGCGCTGCACGCGCTGGTGGCCACAGCGTGCCGCGCCTCCTGGACCATCAGCCTGCACTCCCCGCCCGCCGCTCCAGATCGATACTGACTTCACACCAGGTGAGACCATTATCCTTCATACTGCCCTTTTCCCAGAAGACAGAAGAAAAAAGTACCTATGCACCGACCCCAAATAAAGGTATTTGGGGTATAAAAGTACTGTGCTTGAGCCGCATCTAAATCTCTTCCACTCGGATTGGCCGCCTATGCGTCCGAGAAGAAAGACAGCGGCAGCACACAACTTACATCTACACGTGGACTGTTTATAGAGTGAAGTGAAAAGTTAACGTAGTTTTCATTGTTTATTACAACAACAATTGCGGCAACAAAGGTAAATTATTCTTGCATTTTTTTAAATCTGATTACTAGTTTAATTTCAAAAGTTAATTATTTTATTAATAAAAAAAGTAGCTTCGGTCGGAGAGTGCAGTAATAATAGCATAATCAGCCTATAACGTTCCCACTGCTGGGACACAGGCCTCCTCTCTATGAGAGGTAGTGAGCCGTAATCCACCACGCGGGCTCAGTGCGGGTTGGTAGATGTCACATGTCTTCGAATTTTTGGTTCTAGGACATGCCGGTTTCCTTCACCGTTTTGAGAGCAGTGGTGATTAAATTATTTACACAAAGTAAAGCGCCTGCTTGGGTTCGAACTCACGACCTACAACTCGTAAGTCGGGACCGTTACCACTGGGCCACCACTGCTCCTGTTGTAATAATAGGTTACTAAAGAATTATGGTGTTTCATATTCTCTGACTAGAAGTTAAATGGAAAAATAATAATTTGGCTAGGTAGTTATTCCCTCGACCGTAGGAACTGTAATGTTAGATAAAAAATTATTCAAACTTTATTCTACAAAACATTGAAGAAATGATTGCATACATAAATGTATGCAATCATTTCATCAATGTTTTGTTAGGACGATGCCGTAAACCGATTTTACAGACAACCATTTGAAAACTTTAGAGCGGTTATCTAAGATACCTGGGACCAAACAAAATGTGTTGGTACGCAATTAGGGTGCTGGCTATTACATTAGGTAATCTTTATAACTTGTGTCGAACAATCCCTACATCAGAAGCAGACAAAGTTTAGTGCTCATACATTTGTATTAATTTTGTGTTGAATCTTCATTCTCATGTTTCACCGACGACCGCAACGTGCCAGGCAACCTCTGCAAAGTTCCAGCTCAAATTTCAATTTTATCCTGCGTCTCGCTTGCGTTAGCTAAAATGTAGGCATGCACTTTCGTGCTGCCGTTCATAGGCGCGCTGTCCTGTACAATGTTACATTTTTTTATTTGTAATAAAGCAGCAATAGAAATGCACAGTGCATGTCTAAATTTCAAGTGTAAGTATTACGGTTCATGTATTTTATTTTATTCATCAGTCAGCGTATTTTTCTATCCTCTTCAAATAAAAATGTAAATTTACTTCAATTAGAGTTCACGACAAAATGGTGGAATATGTTCAAATTTAAGATTTTGCGTAGCTTTGTTAGACTCGCCAGATGTAAGTGTGGTAAAAAAATCAGACAAGTTGTGATAATTAAAAAATGCAGTTCATTTTAATAATCATACATTTATTATTCTGAATTTAATACTGTATTACATAGAAGAAATGCACTTCTTCGAAACATTAAGAAGACTTCCCTTTGGGACAGTTTTATATAAGGAGTCTCTCCATTTATTTTATAATTGGATAAATATGTCGCTCGTGATAATATAATCAATATTTATGAAGATCTGCATTGCCACATACTTAAAAATCTATGTATATTTTTCACCAACTCTCAATTTTCGAAACTAAATCCTTAAATAGTAAAGCATAAAAGTACGATTGCCTATGAGATATCCGTTGGAACAATAAAATTTTGCAAATTAACAACAAATAATATACTCTACGGTTAGTGCTTATACTGCCGCTGCCACATAATTTGTCAACAACATTTTCCATCACAATAAAGAAACGAGAAATCAATTATCAAAAACGAAATGAACATTAAATTTTATCAATTCGGTGACCGCATAGAAAGGCATTGTGACACATATCCAACATAGTGAGTACTCAATTTTTGAGAAAACACACAGCAAGAGAGAAGAAAATACTACCAATATAAATACAGACATCTTAATTCATTCAGTCAAAGTGGAACATGTATAAAATATTTATTAATAAGAAATAATCAGTCTTGTTTAGAGAAAACATTTTGTCAAAACGCGGTGAGCACGCCTTGATATAAATATTATCACAATACAATATGTCAGATATGATGTCATCCCTTCTCATGGACGTAACTAGTATATAAATCGCCTGCTACGCTACTTAGTGTTATTATCACAGTTGTTTAGTAGAGGTGGGTGCAGTACTTTGTACATAATAATACAGGAGCTACCTGCGATCCGCGACCATTCCGGACACGACACACGATGGCCAATCTAAATTACGCACGCATAACCAGCATGGCCGTCCTACCGCCACCAGTGAACTACTTCAGACGAAATCTGATTAATAAATAGTAAAAACAAATAAAACTAACGACGACTTCCCTGGCCAGCTAGCATTATGATATCATCTTTGAGACGAAATTACGCACATATACATCCTTTCATGGCAGTCTTCTCTTATAATGTACACAAATAACAAAGCAAGCCCGCATTTAAACTCTTCACGAATGCGAAACTCACAAACACGTTGTTCACCCCCTATATCCGTTTATTAGACCCGTTGCTATTACATCGTATCTCAGGGATGTTCCATAAAACGGGGTTCTCACTATAGATAATAACTTTTACGTCCCATTGAACTGGTTCATTTTCGTCACCTAACGGTTAACGGAAAACTAAATTGTGAATAACAATAAATTATTAAATCTTACACCTATTATAATTATCATATATTTGTGAACGACTTGCAAGCTTTGTTGTCACAAACATTCTCATGAAATTCGTTCAAATAGTCAAAAAATATATTTTTGTCTAGGAAACACATTCCAGACTTAGGAAGTGTTCTTATGCATTACAATTGACCAACGCAACGACAGGTTATAATGAAATATCACAGATTTTCCAAATCTTTGGACAGTAACGGGCATCTAAACAATACATTATGTTTAACTTTCAGTATAATTTGTACCTATTGACTTTTTTATTAATAGTCGTTAGAACCCGTGTACGTACAAAGAAATCTAGTAAGTAACTAGACGACTTATCTGAAATGGTGACATAAAAATAATCAAAAATAAGAACAAATCACTTATTTTGCTATGAAAGTAAACATTGTGGTTGATTATTTATCACGCACAAAATACTAATCTTTTTAAGTTAAATGCATGTTATATACACACTTCTACATTTTTGTGAATGGTAAAATGAGTTTTTAATTCAAAGCCCAACTTTGTCTTAGATCAAATTGACGCTGACTAATTAGTATCCCTAGGCATAATATTCAAGATTATAAAGATCTAATCTTTAATAAAAAAAATAACATTGAAATCAGTGACTGAAATGTCATTGACATCACTTTACATAAGAAAAATATTCACAATTTTATCTGGCAATACAGATTGTTACTATGAAGTATATCAAAAGCATTTTTATAACGCGTTTTTAAGTATTTTAATTTTCTAATACTAAATTGTCCCATTTTTCACTGGATTCAATCGTTAATAGTAAAAATAATTTATACAAAATATTTCAGATAAATTTCTGTCACATTAAAACTTTCCCCCTAAATTTTCAATCATCTTCTATATGTTTCGTGCATTTCGTACATCATACAGACACTTTAAAGAAAACAAAAGGCACCCGGGATTACACAAGTGGGTACCCACACCAACTACTCTAACAAATATAATGATTAAAATCTAATGTGAAACTGACAATTTTTTTTCAAATAATGTTCCACTACACAATCATATATGGAAAAATTAAAATTCTCTGTTGGCTGCATCAGTGCTGTTTATAAATATCGTGTGCAAGTAAAGTAATCCACAAATATTTACAGTTTTACATTTTAGGTATATCACAACGGCCCAAATATGCATGATAACTGCTTTCTTGTGTTTCATAAAACTAACACTACCAACAGAGAATTATCTTATAAAACTAACACACATTATTAACTATAATTCAAATGGATCTGAAGAGAATTCACAAAAAGTTTAATTATTGTATAGACAAAGTATTTATGCTCTAAGGTAATCTAGTTGACAATGCAATTTTTAACATTAGTAATTATGGTAAGGTTATATTGTCCACACATTTAGTAGGTAAAAATATTTTTGTAAGCCTTCATTCAGATCTAACACAAGATGAAATTAATGAAATATTATTGACATCGAAAGAATCAACACCCCGTTTAGGCGTAGGATTATCTGATATTATATCTCAAGTACCAGAACAAGTACAATGAGAGAGCTAAAAGGGAAATCTATGCTGAACATCAATATAACTATTAAGTCGATAATGCTATCGCCTACAAATTGTCATACGACTTTAAACAGGTTGTTTTTAGGTAGAGCTTAGAGGCAGTGTGTCGTCAAAATCGTATTACTGCTGCACTGGAGCCGCGTATAGCAGGGGGCCGGGCGGCAGGTGCGCGTAAGGCCCGCTTACACCCACTGCGGCTTGATAACCGCAGGGACCACCGCCACCAACACCGCCGCCGTAGAATTTACCACCTAAAGAAATCTTACGTTCAAAAAGCACAACATTCTTTCATACAATTTATAGTTTTAACAAAATGAAGCTCTAAAGTATGAAGAAAGACGAGTGTCCATTGTTATTCATTAATAGCTTTTTCAATTTAGTTTTACTTACTTTAAAAAATAGTTTTTATACAAACCTAGCATCTCCTGATGATGAGGGTGCATCTGGGGGTAGTGCTGTGGAGTAGCAAAGTGCGGTGGTGGAGATCCGTACGATGAGCCGGTAGCGTTGGTCTTGTTACCAGCATTATTATTGCGGTACTGTTGCCCACCGTTGCGCATATCTAAAACAAATTAAAATTAAATGGCAATAGGCTCGCCCCCTATTACATGGGACTTAAACATAACTGGCGAAATGTGGGTGTACTATAGGTACACCTCTGCCTAACCCTTCTGGGATTACAGGCATGATGTTATGTTAGGTATTGTTAAAATTAAATAAATTTTCCTCTATTGCTTTTAAGAGTATTCATGATAGGCAGCTGGATATTGCGGTTACTTGTAGTTGAACTGCCAACCAACATAGGCTTTATTGATGAGTGTGCTGTAAATACTAACTGTTGTACGGGCGTTGCTGGGCATATCCATTCTGCCCATTGTATCCATTTTGATATCCATTATTGTAACCACCCTGGTAGTTGCCCATAGATTCAAATACATTGGGGCTAGGGAAGGGCACTTGCTTTTGATAGCTGTTCTGCCTGTAACCCTGGTTTCCTTGGTTTTGGTTTGAGAATCGAGGAGCTTGTGGGTTTCCACCACGGTTTTGGTAAGAGTTTTGGCTTTCTTCAGGGTTTGAGTTAGCCATCTTGTTGTTCCACTGGTTATTCTGTTGTTGCCGTGGTGAACTGGCACCACTGTTGTTTTCTTTGCGTTGTTGCCAGCGGTTGCGACCTGTCAAATAAAATTGTTTATTGTAAAAAAAAAAAGTAAATTTATTTTGGATATGTATTTGTATAAATTTCAATTCACCCGACAAATGCCATTTGAACAAGGGATTCATAAAAAAAAATACGAAACAACTTCAATCAACAACAAATAACAGCTTCTAGTAGGCAATCATTTGCCAAGTAAAACTTACCAGAGTTATTGTTGTTACTGCGAGCCATATCACTCAGTTTAGCTGGCGGATTTTGACCAGTTTCGCGAAGCACAGCAAGTAGACCACGAGCCTGGCGGGCATCTCCGGATGTGAAGTAAGTGTAAGCTGTACCAGACTGTTGACAACGCCCAGTACGACCTATGAACAAGTAAAGATTTATTAGCTAGATGATTAAACTAACACATACAGGTCTGTAACAATTGATGCAATTTTTTCAATGATCTTATGTCTTACGTGACTTGCACTACGACGCGCGACTTTTCAGTTGCCACTTTCTATTTATTTTAATTATAATCTAAGCGAAGTCGTTGTATATGAATTCTAGTGTAGGTGCCTACATTTGAATTCATATACAACGACTTCGCTCGTAACGACTAACCGGTTTTAACGACGATAATGGTAACTCAAGTTAGGTTTCATAGTTAGATACTGAAAAAATATATTACTGTTTAGTGCGACTCCGGTTTAAGTGATCAACTCTTATAGCAACCATTAATTATGATAATACGTCTGGTTAAAACGACGCGCAATGTTTTGCTTACACAACCTATGCACCAATACCACCAACTTCACCCCGCCGCCCCTCACGCTTCACCTCTCCCTATTGGTGCTGAATCACAGTAAGTGTTTGTCACTTGTTACGACAAGTTCATAAGCTCGACAAAATGAGTTCTGTGAAGCGAGTGTTTTACAATTGAAGAAAAAAGTGCAATATTACACCAAATAGAAGCCAGTGAATCAAATGCAACTTCGATTATGATCTTAGGAAAACAATTATGTCACGAATTCACAATGCTGTACAAAGTTCTTACTACTGAACAAAAGCTTGTCAAAAACAAACTCAAACATCAGACTTTCTATGTTAGATAGTAACAGAGTTTTTCATGTAGTGTGTGTCTGTAATTTATCTCTTTGTATTACAATACATTATGTACCTATGATGTTTGTAATTTGGAATGTGTATGAACCATTAAAATAAAGCATTTGTGATTATATATATCCTAAAAAATGTTTTATTTATCGAAATAGTTCATTATCGTATTTATTCCTAAGTTAAGTACATAATTATGTACTTAATAAATAATCCTGCCGTTTTGTACGACATAGTATCGCCGGTCCCTTGAATGTCGTTATTTGCAAATGTATTGACTATTTAAGAATACAACCTTACACTAAAAATACATAGTTAAACCTACCAATTCTATGAATGTAATCCTCAGAAGAATTTGGGTAATCAAAGTTGATGACAAACTTGACGTCCTCGACGTCAAGGCCACGTGCTGCAACATCTGTGGCAATAAGGATACTGGTCGAACCGTTTCTGAATTCCGTCAACACTGCGTCGCGCTCAATTTGCGACTTGTCGCCATGTATAGCAAGAGCATTGTGTCCCTTACGACGTACAGCACGAGCAATATCGTCCACCTGGAATCATATTTGTCTAATGAGCTTATACTCATTATGATTTGAGATTAAGGTAAGATAATGGCTAGCAAATATACCTTTTTCTTCGTTTCCACGAAAACAATGACTTTGTTTTCTCTCTCTTGAGAAATCTCTTTCAGCAAGTTGGTCAATTTCATCTCTTTTTCATGTTCTTCACAAACTTCAATTATTTGCTTGATATTATTATTGGCAGACAGATTCAAAGAACCAATGTTTACTTTGACATAATCAGTAAGGAAATCTTCAGCAAGAGCTTGAATCTCCTTGGGCCATGTAGCAGACCACATCAGTACTTGGCGATCTGGGCGAATTTGTTCAATGATCTTACGAATTTGGGGTTCAAAGCCCATGTCTAACATTCTGTCAGCTTCATCCAGAACCAAATAAGTGCAGCGGCGCAAGTTAGTTGTGCCACGTTCCAAGAAATCGATCAACCGCCCTGGGGTAGCAATCACTATCTCAACACCCCTTTCCAAGTCACGAGCTTGAGGTCCTTTTGGTGAGCCTCCAAATAAGCAAGTATTCCTAATACAGCCGCGTGCACTGTAGCTCTGAGCAACTGATTGAATTTGCTGGGCTAACTCCCTGGTAGGAGCGAGAATAAGAGCGATAGGGCCGTCGCCACGCTGGATGCGCTGTTGATTTACAATGTGAACAGCAGCAGGTAACATGTATGCAAGGGTTTTACCAGATCCAGTTGAAGCTATGCCTACCATATCACGTCCAGACAAAGCAATTGGCCAACCTTGAGCTTGTATGCCAGTAGGCTCAGCCCAACCCTGTTCCTTGATGGTGCTCATGATGTGATCAGGGAAATTTCCCTCATCAAAAATTTGATTAGGGCGTGGAATATTGTTTCCACTGACTGTTATTTCCTTGGAGACTCGGAATGTCTGCACATCTTCATCTGTACGACCTTCTACATTAACATGTGGCTTATAGAAATCTTTTTGGATTGGCTCAAGTTGTGATAAATCCCACATGGGCTTAACCAAGCTATCTCCAGGATGTTTGGTTTTCTTTCCCCTTTGCTTGCTATCAAAAACAACTTGTTGCATGTTGTTGGGATTGAAAACTTTTTTTGGTCCAAAGTTTTGTGGTCCATTCTGATTATTAAAATTTTTAGGACCGAAATTATTTTTGGGAAAACCTTGGTTTGGTCCACCAAAATCAGGTTTGCCGTTGACTCCATAGTACTGCTTATTTCCTCCCGCCGCTTTATCAGCTTCATAATCATTTTTCTTCATGGGTTGGTTATTATAGTTGTTTTTCAATTTGTTGAAATCTTTCGGTCCACCAAAATCACCTTGGTTTCCACCATTTTCATTTTTGAAGTCATTCCTCATTCCATTGAAGTCATTTCTAGGCCGAAAATTGGGTTTGTTTCCCATGTTTCTAGGTCCAAAATTTTTGGGCCCCCCAAAATCCATACCATTGAAAAACGGTATTTTACCGAATTGTTCATTCCGGTCTGGTCGAGGTCTGAAACTAAAAGTGATTAAATACATATGTTATAATTACCTGAAGATTGTGCCTTCAAAAAGTTCATACTTATTTAAAGTGATCAGTAAAGTAAACCAGTAAGTGGGAATAAATAATAATTTGTTTAACTTTTTTGTTTCAAGACCATGAATCCATTTTATGTTTACAATATTCATTAAAATCTGCAGTTATATCTGAAAATCTTACCTGTATTTATTTGTCAGGGTGGCAGGGACATCGGCGCACAACCTGTTACTATGGATTTAGTACATGATTCTGGATTGAAAATTTTCTATGGTGATAAAAAAACAGCTGTTCCATACATTTTGTTGACCACAGCCCACAGTTCAAGACTGGCCAATAGATTTTCCAGATGAACAAGATTTTTAGTGGCACCGGGCCACCAATACTACCATCATTATATTCACGGTTTTTATAGAAATTTTCAAAACAAATTGTCACCAAACTGATTAATGTTCCAATGCACCCGAACATTCAAGTAAGATTGGTACGTAGAAGTAGCGAAAATACCCGAACGACGCGGGTCGGTTGCGATTGGACGGCATGTTTTCGTTTCAACCGACCAAGCTAGCCGGCCGACGGAAGTGCTGGCGGGCAAATTCAAATGCTAGGCGGGTCACTTTCTGGCCGGCTTTTGCCTAGGTTTGGCTGTTGACATAGGTTTTGCACTTTTGTAGGAAACAGCAGTTTTTTTTTAAAATAACCTATGTAAAATTTCAAAACAGCTGTGTCCAGAATCATGTGCTGAATCTGGTGGTGGTGTTACTGAATAAGGTTCGCGTCGATGTCCCTGCCACCCTGTATTTTCGTTCCAGCAAATGTTTTCCTAGCTTTGCTCCACTAATCTAAACAATTTAAATATCTTCAGATTCCCTGATTTAAGAGGCCTTATTTCAGTTGCAGATAGGTCAAAAACAATTACATAACAAACACTTTTACAACTATTAACCAAAGGTTTTAGAAACGTTAGTGTAAATTATTGAAGAACTAGGATGCTACATAACTCTTACAATAATTTAATTTAATACCACTTCTTTTTGTAAGTCTGTCTCATTTAACCTTTTTATAATTATTAATAATACATTCCAAGGCATTTTGCATGTCTCACTTGCTTTAGTAAAATAATTAATTACTAGCAATTTGGGTTACACATTTTTCTAGTACCAGAGGTACTATAGTACGGGTACTATAGAGGTACTAGTGTAGGGTCGGAATCACTCATAAGCTCTTGGTCACCAGCCCAGAGTAACCTGAACACTAATGCTGACATAAAATTTAAATATTGTCTTGTAACTGATTGTTTGAGTGATTACTGCTGACATAACAGACACCACTCTCAAGGACTTTTGGTGAATATAAGCTACACCTACACCCCATGGAGATAACTCTCCATTATTTAAGCTTTACTGATGAGTATTTTAGCATAAATATGTATTCCTCTGACTGTATCAGTAGTTACCACAATGAACACTTTCTTTTTAAAAGATCAAGGCTATGTAATCATACTATAGCAAAATTATGCCATCCCACCCATTCACAAGTGAAAGTATACATTTATATTCCACTTAGCAATGAGAATAAAAGGCTTGAAATGCAAACAATGAATCTGTAGACAACAGGCCGACTGGTTTAGTTTCTGACAGAAATTCAGATTTTTCAAGAGTCAACAGCATTTCATAAAGCATGTCTTATTGACAACTTAGAAATAATATAAATAAGAATTTTAAGTTTAATTAATCATCAACAATATGGTTTGTTTGTATTTTCAAACCTTAAGGTTCAAGCCTTCAAGGATATGAAATATATTGGTTAACCTTGAAAAATGTTTGTCTGGGGTGGCTCATATGTATGTATCTAGTTTCAGCTCGATTTGAGCAGGGAGTTCGGAAACCTTGAACAGTTTGTAAACACGTTCAAGTATGTAAAAAATAATTAATTAGTTCTGGAAATTTAATTATAATGTCCTTCAACAACCCCACGACCTTCAACAACCCAACGCCTCATGAACAAGTTGGTATCAACTGCTCAAGCCTCTGCCTCAACATTTATCTAAATAGAAACGCACGTAACCAACCAATCCTACTACAGCTTGATGAAATATCAACAAATCATTAACTAAATACCATCAAATAGGCAAAATCTACAACAAAGATAGATATTTCCAGAAAACGGAACTATTGATTTTTTCAGTGGGTTGCGTTCAATAACAGCTGAGCAGAATGAATGCACTTCACAAAATGGCCGCCCGTGAAGTACACGATCGATAATGGGAAAAAACCCATCCATTTATTGGTGAAAAATAGATAATTATGCCAGATACTTACATCGGATGCTGGTTGTGGAATCCGTTGTACTGCATCCTGGTGCGTAATAAGCCTTTTTGAGGTCCTATGAGATGCTGATCGCTTGAGTAGGTATCTGGAACAAGATGATGACAATCACGCTTACAACGAAATTATATTGAAATTAGGCTTGTAATCCTATATTTAATTTCACAAAAGAATACTGACCTCTCGATTAGAGAGAATTAGAAATTCTTAAAATTTCTTCATTCGCTAGCGACCTTTCTCAGACCCGGCGAACGAACAACTCGATAATGGCCGCCAACCGGAAACGGAATTTTCCCAACTTGACTATTGCCATATGAAAATTTGTTTAATTTAATAATACAAGCAACAATGTACCTCATAAAACCAGGCGTACACGAATATCTTTTTGAATTACACACGAATATCTAGAAGTCAATCAAATAATTTGTTTAATTGCATATCAATAAACACGTCACAAACCTTCCTGCGTATTTCTGGAAAAAACAGTAGCGTAGCGGGGTAATGGGGAAGAAAACTGACAACTTTTGCGGAGGGTGTCGCTGGTAACGCTTGGCTCTCAGAAAACGACATTAGCTGTCAAATTACAATACAAAAACTTTGGACGGCATCAGACAAAAAAATGCCGCGCTGTGTTGTTATCGGTTGTAATAACAATGGAAATCATTCATTTCCTAAAGACTTACGATTAAATAAACTATGGGAAAGGGCGACTAAGTACGCAATTTTACAGCATCCGAAAATTCGAGGATATGTTCTAAACATTTTGAAGAAACAGACTTTCAATGAGTAAATCATGCTACAGGTTAGTAATAACTTTATTTACATAATGTAAAATGTACTGCCTTGTTGGTCGAGTGCTCGCGAGCGCAACTGCTGAGCCCCATGCTCAGCAGTCCTGGTTTCAATCCATAGGTCGAACATTTATTACGAGTTTCTCAGTATCAGCCGGGAGTCTGGATTTGTGCCTGGTTTGTGTCAATTTATAGGCTCGCCCCCTAATACATAGGACTTAAACATAACTGGCGAAAACTGGGTGTACTAAAACACGTCTGCCTTTCCATTCGGGGAATACATCACTGCTTGATGGGCATGCTTGATGATACATAGTTTGTTACAAAACTCCTAAATCTATCATTGTATTCTATGGAATTACATTTTAATTTACATGGGGAAAATATAATATTGTCAATATTTCTCTTCATTGGTAGTTTTGAAGTTTTTAAAGGCGAGCTAAACACCCTTCTGGGTACATGAAACTTTTCAGTGTTTCTGTGGGCCCTTGGTATTTAATTATTATCTTTTCACGTACCATATGGTCGACAGCATAAAGCACCATGGCCACATGTTTACAGTGGGCAGTTATTCCACTGCCAGCCACACATTCACATGAAGTCTCTTCAATTTGGCCGCTTGCATGTAATTTTACATTAACCTCATACTGCGGTCTTTTCATAGAGGCTTTGCCCTTGATATATGTTTGTTCATTAACTGATGAAAATCTTGATTCATATAAATGTAGATCATCATCTGGCTTTTAAACCTTTAATAACAGAGATAAAATTAAAATGATGCTTTATATTGAAAACTTATGGGTACATTAAGAAGAATGGACGTTAATTATATCATCTTAGGTTCATACTTACTCATTGTAATACAGATTAACATGGTGCTTTGTTAGAAAAGGAAGTTTTGTGTTGCTATTAATGTCGTGATAACTCTCTGAATGTGGAAGACCCATCTTGGCATCATCAATTTCATGCTGCTGAGGTATCCTAAAGTTCAAAATACGATCAAATGGTTCGATTCTGTATCAGGGAAGCACTGCACAAAATGGACCGGCGATTTTTTATAGTACCATTTTTTTTTTTTGTTAGTTTATACCCTTTCTAGTATGTTTTTGAAATCCCCAAATGTCGCAAAACCATAGGTGCGGCTTTGAGAAAAGAACCGCTTGACTTTTGTCGGGATTGACTTCGATTCGCCATTTTCTAAACCAAGCACCAAGCTTGTTCACTTGGGTTTAGAGAATGCGAGCTATCGAATTTTCATCACGGCCGGTGTAGCAGATGGCCGTGTCGTCTGCGAACAGGGCCAACTGCGCCTTACTGCACTTGGGCATATCGCTGGTGAATAGCGTGAATGCTAGAGGAGAGATCACAGAGCCCTGAGGGACTCCTGCGCGAATAGGGCGGGGGGAGATAGCGCTCCTTCGATGCGATAACGGAAGGTGCGGTTCGACAAAAAGTCCCGTAAGATGAGCACGAGACGATCTGGCACACCGAGTTGGTACAGCTTATATAATAAGCCGTTGTGCCAAACTTTGTCGAACGCTTTCGCTATGTCGAAGAAGACAGCACCGGTCATCAAACCTCGTTTGAAACCGAAGTTGATGTGTTCGACTATACGGTGGATCTGTTGTACGCACGAGTGTTGGTTGGGTTCTAAAACCAAACTGTTCGTTGGGGATTAGGCCCTTTGTCTCGGCGTAGTCTCTGAGACGCTTATAAATAAGCCTCTCATAGATTTTGCCGAGGACATTGAGCAGACTGATGGGGCGGTAACTAGTAGGCTCCGACTTTGGCTTGCCGAGCTTCGGGATACCGATGAGACGTAAATGCGTCAGCGCATAGAACATATATACCCTGACGTCAGCGTGACCTAAAACTGTGGCCTGAAACGATGGAATCAGTGTGTACTATCTTTATGATCATATTGATAGGCCCCGGCAGTGGTCAAAGGTATACATGGTAAGTCATGTTTTTCGTGTTGATCGGTTTGTCAAACATTCACGAGTGTTCTATTTTTTTTTTCGTGTTCACAACAAGGTTGATATAAATACACGAACATTTATATAAAAAACTATATGTATGTAGTTCAATGTAAAGCATAGTTCTCACAATTTTTGTCTACTTTTAAATAGGTGATAAGTGGCAGCATTGTTGTTAGTCCTGAAACCCCATTATTTTGTATGTGTACTGTTGTGTCAATAACAAATTATACGAAAACTTGAACTTGGTCTAAGCAACTTGGAGTGTAGCACTAGACGAGTAGACTAGTAGACTAGACGAGCTTAGGAAAAGGGGATCTTGCTAGCACTTGTAAAAATCAGCTTTAGTGCAAAGCTAAATATAAAATATGAACATATTATAATTTCTATGTTGTTTTGAGTTTGTTTACTTTTTTTGTAGAATACTGGATTGAGGCTCGTTCAGACTGGTGCGACACGCGACACGAATCACGCATGTCTAAAAGAGCTTTTAACCTGCAGCCTAATTGCGTAACTAATTTTCGTAAACGATTACGACTAATCTGTTGTATTTTGACAGTTCAACAACATTCATTGCGTTATTTACATTGTTGAGCAGATTTTTATCGAATTTCAGGATTCCGATTGATTGTGTATTACGCAATCAGGGTACTGATCGGAGTTGAAAACCAAGACTAGGATGGACTTCCTTACATCCTGCCCTGGAACACTTTAGAGATGTTTATTCTGTTATTCACAATTAATATAGTAATAACACACACACACTCACTTAATATAATTTACATAATAATTCACCAGTAGTGCATGTAGGTACCTAACTAAAACAAACTTAGTTCTATAGGGAGCATCTCTTGTATACAAATTTCTCCTCAAAAGTCTCCAGGTTTAAAAAAGATGGCACATAGTCTCGACGAAATATCGGGTTTCAAATTTTTCTTCGGCGAGTCTTCTCCCACAGTTTTCGTCTTTTATCATCTTTGGGAAATACATGCGTATTTTTCAGTCAGCAGTAAAAGTTAAAGAAGTCTCTTGTTAACAAAAAATGTCTGCATAGTGACAGCTACTTGTCAAAGTGATCAAGTGGCTGTGTTTTAGCTGTCGTGAATTTAAAAGAACTCTCTGCATTTGTTCTTATTTAAATGTACAATGACCAAAATTAGGTAAATAATATTTGACACGACTGACGCGGGCGGTGGCCAGTAAACACTGTCCGTCGTCGAATGTTGATTCCGTATGCGATCTTAGCAGACGTGTGACGTCATAGGCACTTGAGTTAACAGGGTTGTGCATGTGTGGGCTACATACAACTACATGTGCAATTACTGGTGGCGCTGGTTGTAAAATCAAAAAGTTAAACAAAAACCGATCCAGTGTAACATACATAACGTCACGCCTGTTTCCCCGAAGGGTTGGGCAGAGGTGTACCTATAGTACACCCACATTTCGCCGGTTATGATTTTTTAAGTCCCATGTAATAGGGGGCGTGCCTATTGCCATCAACCGGGCACAAATCCAGACTCCGGGCTGCTACTGAGATATTCCAGATAGAACAACTCAATAACACGTTGCCCGATCTGGGAATCGAACCCAGGACCTCATGCTCAGCGATAGCGATTGCGACCACTAGACCAACGACCAACGGTAAAAAAGGTAACCGGAATCGACAATTTTGACCAAGGTGACATCAAAAGATGTATCCACAATTTTCATCTAACGCAGAAAGAGTTGCCGACAATTGCTCAAATTTAAAAAAAATAAAAGAAGATATAAATTTTGAAGGATCCGCAACGAGTTTGAGAATTGTAAATGAAATATAATTTAAATGGAAAAAACTGAAGACAATCGCAAATTAATAATTGAAAATACAAATATTCGCTGTGAGCGAATTTAATGTTTGCGTGAAATAACGAAATATCGCGCAGAAGGAAGACCGATAGTTTACACTGACGAATCGTATGTCGATTCATCGCATACCACTTCGAAGGCATGGAGTGATAGTAGCACTAAAGGTTTATAAATAAGATATCAAAATTTCAACGTGTCGTCATTGTACATGCTGGATCCAAATCAGGATTTGTACCCAACGGCCTTTTGATGTTTAAGGCAGGTACGAATACCGGAGATTACCATGATAACATGAATTATAATAATTATGAAAAATGGATACGCACACAACTTTTGCCGAATCTCCCACCGAGATCGGTTATGGTGATAGATAATGCACCCTATCATAACAAATTAGAGGATGCAGCGCCGACGTCAAATAGCAAAAAGGCAGAAATTGTGGCATGGCTTACGGCAAAAAATATCTCTTGCAGTTCTGACATGCTGAAACCAGAACTGTGTATATTAATTTCTATACAATTAGAAAAAATAATAATATTGATATGTATTTTAGAAGAACAATCACACAATATTACGGCTTCCACGTTACCATCCCGTCTTGAACCCCATAGAAATGGCTTGGGTATCCATAAAAGGTTACGTGGCGGAAACAAAATGTCACAAATAATAAAACTAATATTATGAAACTAGTGGAAGAAAAAGTAAATAGGTGGTGAACAGGAGTGGACTGCACCATGCGACAAAGTTATGAATATTGAGGAAGAATATAAGAAAAGTGATGTCATCATAGATGACCCTAACTGAAAAAATAATAATTCACGTGAGCGATAATGAATCAGATGAAGAAGATTCGGATAATTTTAGTGAAGAGCGTGATTCGCATGCGGAACCATCCACTAGTAAGGGAGATGTTTTATGGAAGGTGTGGCCCCATTGTGAATAAAGTTTTTATTTATATTAATGTTTTTTATTTACATTTATCCTATTATTACCTAACCTAAATGTTTTACAGATAACACATACATTATATATTAAATAAAATAACCTATGAAATAAACACGAACTTTATTATCACCGAATAAAAATAAATTGAGATAATAAGATAAGTATAAAAAATTTAGAAAACGAAAATTGTTTGGTTGATTACGTATTGTCCACTCGACTGTACCATGCGCAAGTTCGGACTCGCGACTATATTCAAGGCGGTCAGAAAGTATGTCGCGGGCTGTAGGTGAATAGTCGTAACCAATTGCATCTGCCTCACAGAAATCGAAAATAATTTACTCAGTTTTCTATGGTCTACCTACAAACTTTTATTATCCAAGTAAACAAGACGAACGAGACAAGTATCGAATGATTATCGAACCACAATCAAGTAATTTTATTAGAGTTGATCATTTTAGGTATAACATAAATATAGTTTTTGGAATTTGGCGAATTTATGGGACTTTAAAGGCACAGAGGCACCAGAGAGGTCATACCAAAAACTATAAATATTTATTATTTCCAAATAACATCAAGCCTAATCAGCAGTCGCAGGTGAGATTCGAACTCAGGGCCACAGAGTACTTTTACTATACAGATACTCAGGGCTCGCCATAATAGCTGCTACCCAAAGTGTGTGAGTGTGCGTGTCTATAGTATAGAAACAACGTAGAGAAGAAGGTCGTAAGTGAAACCGAAGCGTCAATCTATTGCTTTGTGAGATTGCGTATGGACGTAGGACCGCTACTGTACACATTGTCAAGGCCGGTCGTGCTCTAATATTGAATCACCAACAGTGGTTCAATCTCTGCTGATATCCATAATTTTCCAATAGTTTCAAATTAAACAGGATCACAACTGACCCGTGGAATAGGCCTACTGGGGAAACAAAACGCGATATGTACACTACCTCATGGGTGGCTCGTAGGAAAAAAAGTATTTTTGTAGATAATTTTATGTTCTAAAATTTTTGTCTAAGGTATTTTTATGATAAAAATTGCCATTTTGCTGAAAATCGCTAAAAACCATTTTTTTGACCTTAGACCTTGAATAAAAAAATCCATACAAGAAGGGGAAACATGCATATTAGCATAAGCATAATCAGCCTATAGCGTTCCCACTGCTGGGACACAGGCATCCTCTCTATGAGAGGGAGCGAGCCGTAATCCACCACGCGTGCTCAGTGCGGATTGGTAGATGTCACATGTCTTCGAATTTTTGGTTCTAGAACATGCTGGTTTCCTTACGATGTTTTCCTTCACCGTTTTGAGAGCAGTGGTGATGAAATAATTTACACAAAGTAAAGTGCCTGCCGGCGGCGTTCGAACTCACGACCTACAACTCGTAAGTCGGGGCCGTTACCACTGGGCCACCACTGCTCATAAAAAACCAAACATGAGGAACTTTCAAATTTTATTTTTAATTATATTTCATACAATCTTACTGATTTTCAGCTTGGTGGGAATTTATGTAGCTTATTTTTTGGTCTAATTTGACCGGACTATACGTAGTATCTCTAAGTAGTCTGTGGGTGCGGACGAACGAAGGGTTCCACAAAATTATTGGCGGAAATCATTTGTGAGAGAGACCACAAAAGAAGTAAAGAAAACTTTGGAGGTTTGAATAATGAACTATATTGAAAAGGCCAATTTAAACAAATTCAATAATTATCAATTAAATATAATGTTTAATTAATGTATTTTATTTTTCACATTTAACCCGTTTTTTCTATACACTCCACCCCTAAACCTACCTGCCTAGAACTATTTTAGGATTCCATTTATAGGTAGGCAGATACCATATCAGGCATAGAGTATAGTAACTAAAATGATAACAGGTACGTAATATTGGAATGGGGATGGCAAGTTAAAGCTAATCTCAGATGGCGCTGCGTATAGTTGTTCTCAATGGCGTCAGTATGACATTTCTTGAATCGTGTAAACAAACGAAAAAAACGAACATTGTGGGTGGTTAGTGTAGTTTATTTGATAACATGGACGCGAAAATGTATTCTACTTGGAGCTTGCTTGAACTTAAAGCCGAGTTAAAGAGAAGAGGGGCGTCTGTTAAACGTAGAAAAACTGATTAAGTGGAAAGGTAGGACTCTTGAAAAAAACTTTTTAGGAGCTGTTTGCCTAGACCTAGTTCAACGTAGACCTTTGAAATCAATACGCTTACAATATTTGAACGAATAATTTTATAATTAAACAACTTGGTAGTCGTTAGTATGCATATTTATTATAATTTTTTAATGTTGGTGAATACTGTCATGTTTTGTATGTATATAAGTTAAAATTATTGAATCAAAATTCAGGATTATATTTACAACAGCTTAACTAATGCATAACTTTCCTTAAGTAATTTCTTTTTACTTTTGGAGTTAAAGAGAGATGAATAATTGGTTATATTTTTCCAGGTAAGAGCTGTATGACAAAAACTTTAACTTTAGTACACCACAACTCTCTCCAAATCCAACAGAGCCCTCTATCATACTTCTACCATTGGAGATGTTCCATGACATAAATATTAACTCTATTTTACCTCCGCTTGAAAGACAATGTATTAGAATATTTTGAAAGGTGAATATTTCTTATCGGTTTTTATTTTATGCGATGGTAGGTAGTTCCTATTTTACTAATAGGAAATATTTCCGTCATTTTGAAGATTCAAAAAAAAACAGATGCATCAGAAAAATTATACGAAGACAGATTCCTCATATTGATAAGAACCGCATTTATCAATGATCACTTTTATATAAAATAATTTGTCAAGAAGACAATGAAAAAACTCAACTATCAAGTTGACATCAAGATAGTCCCAGGGTGGCATGGCATCCTGGTGGGCTGGGTCTCCGCGCAGGTCAAACTGCTGGAACCCAGACCTCTGAGGTGCTTCCGCTGCCAAGTGGGCAACCACGTGGGAGTGCAATGCGCCTCGGAGGTGGACCGCAGCGGTCACTGCTTCCGCTGTGGTCAGCCCGGTCACAAGGCCGGCTCGTGCAATGCCGCGCCGCACTGCTTTATATGTGCGGCAGCTGGCAAGCCGGCCGATCACCGGGTTGGGAGTAAGGTCTGCGCTCCACCCGCCAAAGCCAGGGGCAGGGGCAGGGGAAAGCCCACTGCCACCGCCGTTAAGGCTGCATCCGCCGCTACTGCCACCGCCGTTGCCGCCTCCACCGTCGTCGCCGCCGCAACCATCGTGGCAGGGCCTCCACAGGAGGCTCGGGAGGGGGCTGATATGGAGTGTCAGTAATGGCTCCATTACGCCTCCTCCAGGCGAACATCAACCACTGCGCCTCTGCTCAGGATCTGTTGCTCCAGAGCATGGCGCAGTGGTCGATTAACATCGCCGTGGTCGCTGAGCCGTACTTTGTCCCGCCCAGGGATGACTGGGTGGAGGACCTGAGCGGCTCAGTGGCCCTAATTTCGTCGGCCGCCGCCGGTACCCTGTCCCTCGAGGCCGTCAAGAGGGGACGGGGTTGCGTGGCAGCACGGTTCGGGGAGATAGTCGTGGTAGGGGTGTACTTCTCTCCGAACCGAACTCTCGCCGAGTTCCACAACTCCCTAGCGGAGTTGAGAGTCGTCGTCGTCGGGTTTCGTTCCCTCCCCGTGCTCGTCCTCGGGGACTTCAATGCCAAGAACTTGGCTTGGGGTTCCCGGCTCACGGACACGCGGGGCAGGATGGTGGAGGACTGGGCTCTGGAGACAGGCCTGGTCGTCCTAAACCGGGGTTCTGTCCCAACGTGTGTGCGTATGCGGGGTGAATCAGTGGTGGACATTTCGTTCGCCAGCCCCGCTCTGTCGCCGCACGTCATTGACTGGCGCGTCATGGAGGGGGTGGAGACCTATTCCGACCACCGGTACATCCGGTTCGACGTCTCCGCCCAGACCTCGAGCGCGCCGGTCCGACAGGCCCCGAGTGGTCCGCGGTGGGCGCTGAAGCAGCTGGACCGGGAGCTCCTCCTGGAAGCCATCAACGACGAGGCGGAGTGGTTCCGGGAGGCCATGTCCGAAATATGTGACGTGGCAATGCCCCGGGTCCAGCCCGGACGTGCTTGGCGCCAGGTGTGCTGGTGGTCGCCGGAGCTGACGGCTTTGCGCAAGGCGTGCGTGGCTGCGCGACACCTGTACACCAGGCACCGCAGGCTACGTATTCGCCCTCCGAATACGGAAGCCATTCAGGCGGAGCTGTACGAGGGGTACAGAGCGGCGAAGACCGCCCTCCAAGCGGAGATCCTGCGGGCCAGGGCCCTGGCCCGCGAGGAGTCGCTGGAGACTCTGAACAGGGACCCGTGGGGACGCCCATACAAAATGGTGCGAGATAAACTCCGCCCATGGGCTCCCCCACTGACGCAGAGTCTCCGGCCCCAGCTCATGGAGGAGGTGGTGAGCACTTTGTTCCCTTCGCGGGGGGAGCATACTCCCCCGCCCATGACTCCGCCTACTGCGGTGCCGGATGCGGACCACACTGCCGACGACGACGACGATGCTTCGGAGGTGACCGGGGTAGAGCTGAGAGTGGCGGTACATAGGCTTAGTGCCAAAAATACCGCCCCAGGACCCGACGGCTTACCTGGAAGAGCCTGGGTTCTGGCCATGGAGGCTCTCGGGCCTCGACTTATGGGGCTCCTAAGCGCATGCATGGAGGAGGGCCAGTTCCCACTTCGCTGGAAGACGGGGAAACTGGTCCTCATTAAGAAGCCGGGGCGCCCTGCGGACTCTCCGTCCGCTTACCGGCCCATCGTGCTGCTCGACGAGGTGGGCAAGCTCTTTGAAAGAGTTATTGCAAACCGCCTCGTCGGGCGGCTGGTGCGGGTGGGGCCGGATTTGGCGGAGAGCCAGTTTGGCTTCCGCAGGGGGCGCTCTACGGTGGACGCCATCATGCGCGTGCGAGCCCTCACGACGGGGGATGCTGTTGCCCGGGGTGGGGTCGTCTTGGCGGTGTCTCTAGACATCGCCAATGCCTTCAACACCCTGCCCTGGAGTTGCATCAGGGACACATTGCGGTATCACCGGATGCCGACCTACCTCTGTCGCGTGGTCGAGGCCTATTTGACGGACAGGGCCGTCATCTACCCCGGTCACCGGGGAGAGTGGAACCGGCGAGAGATGTCGTGCGGTGTCCCACAGGGATCGGTCCTGGGGCCGCTTCTGTGGGATATCGGTTACGACTGGGTGCTGCGCGCCGACCTCCCGAATGGCGTCAGCGTGGTGTGCTACGCTGACGACACGCTGTTCCTGGCACAGGGGAGGTCGCACCAGGAGGCGGCCGAACAAGCGACACTCGGGGTTGCGACAATCGTCGAGAGGATCCGGCAGTTGGGACTCGAAGTGGCCCTGCACAAGTCCGAGGCCATGTGTTTTCATGGTCCTCGGAACGCGCCACTGTCGGGTTCCCAGATAACGGCGGGAGGGGTTCACATCGGCGTTGAGTCGACGATGAAGTACCTGGGACTCCTCGACAGCCGGTGGAATTTCGTGGAGCATTTCCGACGTTTGGCTCCCAGACTGGAGCGGGCTGGGGCTGCCTTGAGGCGGCTCCTGCCCAATCTAGGGGGTCCAAACGCCTCCTGCCGGAGGCTCTACGCGGGAGTCGTGCGGTCCATGGCCCTTTACGGGGCACCGGTGTGGGCGCGTTCTTTGAGGCTCCGACCGGCCCGCAGGTTGAACGCGTCCCAAAGGGTCATGGCCATCCGGCTGGTCCGGGGATACCGCACGGTCTCATGCGAGGCGGCGAGCCTCCTTGCCGGATTGCCGCCATGGGATCTGGAGGCAAAAGCCCTCGCGCACGTATGGGAGTGGCGCGAGGAGGCAAAACGCCGGGGTGTAACTCCGCTGCCGCGAGAAATCACGGTACAGCGGACAGAGCTCCGGCGGGATCTCATGGCGACATGGAGGGTGCGATTGTCGCAACCCAGTGCTGGGCACGCCACAATAGCGGCGGTAAGTCCCCTCTTTGAGGAGTGGTTGGAGAGGCGCCACGGCGTCCTCACCTTCCGCCTGACACAGGTCCTCACCGGACACGGTTGTTTCGGGAGGTTCCTGTTTCGCATAAGGCGGGAGGAAACGCCCGGGTGTCACCATTGTGTGGATCGCCCGGAGGACACGGTGGAGCATACGGTGGAGGTATGCCCAGCTTGGGCGGAGCACCGCAGTGTCCTCGCGGAGGCGATTGGCGGCGGCGATCTCTCGCGTCCGGCCCTGGTCCAGGCCATGGTACGGAGCGAGAGGGAATGGCAAGCCGTCACCTCCTTCTGCGAAGCAGTAATGCTCGCGAAGGAGGAGGCGGAGCGGGTGAGGGAGAGAGCATTGCGCCCTCACGCCCCCACTAGCCGCCGCAGGAGACGCCCTGGGCGTCGGGAGTCGCCTGCAGATTCCCGGCCACCGTAGGCGCGGGCTTGCGGATGGCGAGCAATGGGTAGCTCGCTGTCCGGTAAGGACCAGGCCCGGGTCGACGGCGCGTTGTGTTCCACGCGCGCCTCAAAGAGATGTCAGCACAAAGTGATGGGGTCCGATAGGGCCGACGCCTCAGGGTCGCGGGTTATTCCACAGAGAAAACCGTGGCCCTGGCACAGGCAACTGAAGGAACACGGGTGGGTTTTAGTCAGTAAAAGTCTGACACGCCCTCCCGCTCCACCCAGAGCGGGAGAAGTCATTTGATGATTTCCCACCCAAAAAAAAAAAAAAAAAAAAAAAAAGGGTGGCATGGCATGTAAGCAGAAACGGACTTATTAGCCCTGAATCTGTACCTTATATACAGAGTCAAAATGGAGAATTACTATTTAAAAAAACCTGCCTATATGATTTTCAAGTACAAGGAGAAATGTACTGCAGTGGCAGAACATTCTGTAATTTATTTATATTGAAAAAGATGAGTTGTTCATAGAAAACATATTATAAAGTTAGATTATTTTACAATAACAATATAAAGGCTGAAATTATGAATAAATATCTGTATAAAGATTATTATAATATAATAAAGACACCTAAAAATTATTTATGAGTTTTATTTGTGATACACTCTCGAGAAATAGAAGGATGTGGGTTTTGATTGTTTGAAAGATGTTGGAAAAGATTCTTTTGAATGTTTCTCTTAGCATGTCTTTCGTCTCTCACACTAGCACTGGCTGATATCCTTTTCTGGTTCCATGAAAAGAGACTTGGTACTGCTTCTTTCTTTAAAAGTTTGTGTACATAGGGTAAACCTTAAAACAAGATGAATAATGATAAGTATTTAAATATATTATGTAATGTTAACAATTTAGGTATATAGATACTAGCTTAAATAGAAGAACTATCGTTTAAAACACCTACCTGTACTTACACTTAATGTTTGGTAATAATTTTCATGAAAATTATCTCGACATAACCTCGTAGTCATAGTAGGCTCAGTTTTTAATCCTTACGGCAGCTTTCCACTTTCTTCTTTTAGTACGATTTATTGGAAATTTGTGTTGGCCTACGTTTTAACACCCAATTACACAATACTTTGTAATTTCTATGTTATTTGTGAACATATTTTATATGATGCTATACAATTTGACAGATAATTTGGTACAATCGTATACAGCGCCACTTTGACAGTTGCCTTCCCCATTGAAGGCATCAGAGGTTTTCTAAAACAAAACAACGGGCAAATACCCGATATCAATAAAAGGGAAAAAATGTATTTTATAATATTTTTTTTTATAATTGTATTCACGTAAAACACAGAAAATATTACTTGTTACGTACGTGGAGGAGGTCGTACCATCAAAGTCCTGACATATTTTAGATGTGGACACAGACTTAATAGGATGTGGATGATAGTTAAGTAGCTGCAATACCAAACTGTACCTATTCTCTGATTTTGTTAAAATCAGTTTTTTTTAATGGCATCATAATTTAGCAAAAAGACGTATTCATTTCAAAAGGGAGATAAGCTCTAGTCGTTTTTAATCCGCTGCATAGACATAATAAAACATCCGCTGCGATTTTATTACGTCCGTGCCAATACTATAGTGTAGTCTGTGGTCCGTGCACAGACTAAGATACTGTATCGTCCGTGAGAACGTGGGCTTAGCCGGAATGAAATGAAATGTCAATTGTGTCAGTCAAATGCATTCAAAACAGTGGGACTACTTAGGCTGCATTCCGAATTGCGCTGTAATCGGTTTTAGCGGGCTCTCACCCGTTCCGAATTAGCGTGAGCGCGATAACGATCTCCAGTGAATCGTCATATGGCGTCATGACATGCGCCATCTTGCGATTACGCCGACAATGCCATATCATGTATTAATATCGCCGAAAGCGCTGTCAAAAATGTCCCCAGCCCGATCACTATGTACGGCAAGCCGATCCCTTGGGAGAAACAAGCCAAATACCTATGCGTGATCCTAGACCAAAATCTCACTTTCAAGGAGCACATTAAGGCGGTTCGCGCGCGCGCCTCGTTCGCTCTTGGTAGACTCCACTTTATTGTGACAGCCCGTAGCAAACTGTCACTTAACTGCAAACTGCGTATCTATACCGCAGTCATCCGTCTCATCATGACCTATGCCTGCGTTGTATTTGCGCACGCTCACCCACGTCATCTCCTTATGATGTAGACCCTCCAAAACCGTTTCCTCAGAAAGGTCACGGGTGCCCCCTACTACGTCCGTAATATTGATCTCCACGTTGACCTTAAAATGCCACCATAAACCAGTTCATGAAACGCTTATCTAAGTGTTTCTTCGACTGTGGCATCAAACACCAAAGCTAATGCGGTAGGGAGTGTAGCGGCCGCCCGCTACACTCCCTCCCGCATTAGCTGTATTTGCCGACCAAGGCTTAACTTAATCCACCCGACGACGACGCCACTACTCTCCTCCAGGAGACCAGTAAGGCTACCAGCACTCTACACATGCCCAAAACCCAATCGCCGTGCCCTCACCGCCGAGGCGGGCCGCGACGCCCAAATCCACGTCCCTCCCGACCCTAGCTCGAGCCAACCCGCGACGCTGAGCCAGTAGCTTTAAATTCGTCCCAAAATCACTCAAATCATGATCCAGCTAGTCCCTTGCTGCCCTCTTCCAGCGACGCCCTACGCCGAGGTCCGTACCCCACAGGGGGTGCCCTTAGCGTGTAGTCGCTTAGTTTTTAGTTAGTATTTAATTTTTAGTCGTGGCTGTCCGGCCCTGGTCCAGGCCATGGTACGGAGCGAGAGGGAATGGAAAGCCGTAACCTCCTTCTGCGAAGCAGTAATGCTCGCGAAGGATGAGGCGGAGCTCGTGAGGGAGAGAGCCTTGCGCCCTCACGCCCCTAGTCGCCGCAGGAGACGCCCTGGGCGTCGGGAGTCGCCTGTAGATTCCCGGCCACCGTGGCGCGTTCTTGCGGACTGCGAGCAATGGGTAGCTCGCCGTCCGGTAGGTCCCAGGCCTGGGTCGACGGCGCGTCGTGTTCCACGCGCGCCTCAAAGAGATGTCAGCACAAAATGACGGGGTCCGATAGGGCCGACGCCTCAGTGTCGCGGGTAATTCGAAAGATAAACCGAGGCCCTGAAGATAAACCGGGGCACAGGCAACTGAAGGATTCCTTCAGTTGCCTGTGCCAGGGCCTCGGTTTATCTTGACCCACCCGTGTTCCTTCAGAAGGAACACGGTTGGGTTTTAGTCAGTAAAAGTCTGACACGCCCTCCCGCTCCACCCAGAGCGGTAGAAGTCATTTGATGATTTCATGATAGAAGTTATGACGTTGAGTAAGCACTGTGAGCGCGTTCACGAGAGTTCCGAATAAAATTGTTGTCAGCTCTCAGCTGTCATAATCGTGATAGATAAATCAGTATGCAAATTATTGATGTGAGCGCTGTGAGCGATTATTCGCAATGTACCCCTATTTTACTCTTTGGGGTCTGGGGACTACCACTCTAGCGTCATCGTCAAAGGCTGCATTCCGAATTGGGATGTAATTGATTTCAGCGGACTTACGTCCGTATACGAATTAGCGTGAGCGCGATAACGATATTGTATGAATCGTCATAGGTGACATCATGACCTACACCATCTTGCGATAACGCTGTAATATGTCGGCGTTATCATGTCATGACGTCATCTATGACGATTCACATGACATCGTTATCGGGCTCACGCTAATTCGGTACGGACGTAAGCGCGCTCAAATCGATTACAGCTCAATTCGGAAAGCGGCCTCACTGTGAGCGAATTGTTGACAGTTCTTAGCTGTCATAATATAATAGTGAGACTTACATTGGAACTCAAGTTATCGATGTGAGCGCTGTCAGCGATTAGGGTAAATGGTCTAGCTCCAATTATTACTTACTTAATTATACGGTCTAACTCGGAATGCAGCCACAGCCATAGATTTGTTTGACTAACATTACAAAACCATTTTGAGTAAGAGTCGACGACGGTGAATCAGTGTGTCGATTATTGGATTTGAATGTGAACAATTAAAATCTCTGAGGACATTTGGACACAAAACATTTAGTAGGTACCGGAGTTGATTAAAATAAACCTTATTTCTGGAAAGTAAAATAAATTATTGAATAACTTTTTTGTTTGTTTAGTAATTTGAAGCTATATCAATAATTATGTTCTAACGCAAAAAACGACTCAAACGGTGATTTGTAAACATACGACGGTGAAAGCACACAAAAATGGACCAAGTACTTGTTGAATTTGAGGATGCGACTGATAACTTATATCCAGCATTGTTCCAGTGCTTTACTATAATTTTATGCGGGTAAGCTATAATTATAATAATTAGCTTTTTTATTTGATACTTTTATACATTTTTAACAGTAAAAGAAATGTATGCATTGTAATCTTAAAAAATGCAATGAGGATTCCTATTTATTTACTAATTAAGTATCATTACATTGCATGTGAATCATGACTTAATTAAATTAGTAAATCATTATTACACAACAGTATTACTTTTAATTTCAACAAAATTGATACTGTTGTGTAATAATTATTTACTAATTAATTTTGTCATGGTACTTATAATTTGAAATACTTACATGTTTTCAGTAACAATAAAATAATTAACATTTTAGGTACATAGCTGGCCGTCTCAATGTCGTCTCAGCTACAGAATCTAAAGGCATTGCAACATTTGTGGGTACATTTGCCCTACCATCTCTTATATTTCTGTCACTGGCCCAACTGGACTTCAGTACAGTCAACTGGACATTCCTTTTTGCAATACTCCTTGCTAAGGGCTTAGTATTCTTTGGTGTTATGATTGTTACCATGCTGGTATCTAAACCACTGAATCTAGGTAGAGCGGGAATATTTGCAATATTCTGTACCCAGAGTAATGATTTCGCTTTGGGATATCCCATTAGTAAGTATCTTTTATTTCTAAATGATATAGGAAAATGGAGGTTGTTCATCTAGTTTGCCTAACCTGAGTATGTTACAGTCCGAGAGGCCTAAGCTGAGCTTTGCATTTGTGCGTGTTATTACCAATTGCACCAATGCATGTGATTGGATGGGCATGCAAGGGATGCACAGTGACTCAGGGTGATTGGCGATTGGTTGATTACCAGGCAAAGGACGCGTTGCTATGTGCACTCACATAAATGCATAGCTCAGGTTAGGCCTCTCAGACTGTAGGTACTGTGATAGAGCTTTAATTAAAAGTTTGAACCAGTTGCATGTCATGTGTTATAATTATTTTAAATACTGCCTCATTGCTTTGGTGGTTGCTAGCTACTGAGCTTGAGGTCCTGTCTTGGGTTGGATTCCCAAGTAAGGCAAAGTGTTATGGGGAATCTCTCAGTAGCAGCCTGAGTCTGGATTAGTTACCAGATAATGGCAATAGGCTCGCTTCATATCACATGGGACTTAAACATTACTGGCGAAATGTTGGTGTACTATGGGTGCACCTCTGCCTAACTATTTGTGGAATACAGGCATGATTTTATGAATCATTTCTATGCTATGGGGTCAAGAATCATGTCATCATGTGCTTCATAGTTACAGTTTCGCGTCAAACGATTTTTTAATTTTATTAAGCTGAAACCCCAATCAGATTTTACTTATCTTATTTTGGGGCATTTACATGACAAAGTAGTTACGTTAAGCACACTGCCATTTTTTGGTATAGCTTTTCATACCAAATTGATAGTCAAGGCTTCATTTTGTCAATTAAGATAAGTTTTAGGGGGACACCCAACACACCTGTGGCGGCATCTACACCGCCACATGCGAACAAACGCGTCAAACCTGCATCGCGCAATCAAAGTTTACCGCGCAGCTAGCATATATACAACTTTACACCGTGTTCCTCATTATCTCTTCACTGGTGACCCCGACGTGATAAACATCACCCCTTCACACCTGATTATTGGCTTGTGGCTAAGTAATAACAGCTGCACAAGTCGATAGATGAGGTTAAGCTACGCTTGCCGCGGATGGTACGTGGATGACCATCATTGCATATCAATACCCCTCCGTGCCTCGCAAAGTACGTTAAACCGTTGGTCCCGGCTCTCAATCGTGGAATTTTGACAGTCGTTACGGGTCGTCAAAAGGTCGAAAGTATGGCAACCAGTCTTACCAAAGGGTTATCGTATTAGTATGGTCAGATAGGCATTGGCTTGACTGGATGCCGTTCCCAACATAATTTAAAAGGCAGCCAGATCATGACACCCGATTTGTATTCAAATAAGTTGGCAATGGTGCCGATTCTCTTGTCACAAATGCCTCTAAACTAGACTAAAAATCGCTAAAATTTGGTTTAATTCTGTCAAATGACGATTTTCCATTCTGAAATTGACTATAGTGACACAACTTAACTATAATTTAGTTTGACAGCACTAAGTGCCGATTTCACCAATGTTACTGAACGCGTTCAACGCATCTAAAACGCGTTCAAGAGCTGTCAGTGTCAATATTCCATAGAAAATAATGACACTGACAACTCTTAAACTTAGTTTATGTGCTGATCGCGTTCAGATTCGTTGGTGAAATCCACCCTAAGATTGCACTGTGTTATTAATTTAGTGAAAATGGCAATTTTGCTATTCTGAATTTCACGTTTTTTAACTAAAAATTTGATTGTCTAACTAAATCTGAACATGAATCTGACTATTTTTAAACGCGATTAAAAAGGTGTGGAATAAAATTAGGTGGCGTGGACTAAAATTCACACCAACGCCTCGACTTCAGACGTGCAAAAACGGTACTTTAACTTTCTTTTTCTTTTTTTGCTCATATCTCGAAAACGGTGTGTCCTATCACAAAAATAATGAAAATTTCGACCCCCTTTGTAACCCTGAAACCACCAAATCTCTACATTTAGATATTTTTATTTTATATTTTCCACACAAAAAGTCAAAACTTCCATAAAAAACACGTCGAGGCTGCCACAGGCTGCCTCCGGCTCTAACAAAGACGTTGCGAAACCAAAAGAAAAAAAAAACAGGTGCACTCGCGATTGTCAAATTCGATTATAGTTGTGTCAAAATTATTTTTAAATTTAGAGATTATTTTTCGCAGAATAGCTTCAAGATTTTCACAGTAAAAAGTAAGGAATTTTAGTGATAGTTTAGTTAGTTTAGTTCGGTGTACAAGAGAATCGGCACCATTGACATCAAAAACCTTAAAATAGAACAAACTTTCACACTATTTTTTTTTATATCTCATTCAACCATTAGCAATGACGCGTCTGAGCGCGCGCAACCTTGAAATTTATACGGAAGTAAATTATTTTTCTAAATATGCATCAATGCGCGTTAGAACGCACCGCTCTCCTAAGAATTTTGATGTGTAAAGTGCGAGTTCGTCTGTGTCCCAATAAAAGCGATGGTTGACATCATAATATCCGAACCAATCAGTGACAACTCATTGGTTCGGATATGCCGAACGCGGCCTCTGTCGTGCGACACTGTCGCGTTTGGGTTCGCCGAGCAAAATATACGAGGCGATCGCTACATTAGGACACGGTGTTCCCCGGTTTTCTAATTGAAATTTTGTTCGGGCTCGCTCGCCAACAAAACTGAAGGGCGAGACAACTTATTTAAATGACCGCGACGAACGCAATCCCCGCTATGATCGCTTATTGGGACAGAAAATTTGTTCTTCTTCAATAATATAATAACGCAATGTTTTTAATTTCAGTAAATGCACTATATCACAAGACTCATCCGGAATATGCTCTTTATTTATATCTGATGGCACCAATCTCACTGGCAATTTTGAACCCAATCGCCTTTGTGTTGATGGAGATCAATAAACAAAATGATCAGACCCCAGTTATAACCATTGAAGGTCAATCGAAATGGTGTATATGCAGTTTAAAATTATTGAAGCAAATAGCAAAGGGCATTGCCTTCAATCCAGTGGTTGTGATGACTGTTTTGGGCATTTTTGGTAATGCTGCATTCAAACACCAACTTTCTATTTACATAGAAGGCCTTTTGGATGTAAGTGGACACTGTAACAATTTTATATTATTTAAGTTAATTCGAGGAACTACAGTACCCTATTCAAGGAAAAATTAAATTAGCTGCCGAAACTTCGCAGTGATTTCGATGTCAACGGCCGTGGGTTGTGTAGTCGAGTGGACCTACCACTCGACTACACAACTTGAAATAATATATTTTTGTATTCTTTTATCATCATTCAATATTAATATCCGTCTGTGAAGTTTCCCCAGCCAATTTAATTCGACCTTGTATAACAGGAGCCTAAACGCTAATGAACTTTGGGTGTAAGAAAATACAACTTTTGACTTTCCTTAAATAAGGTTTGTATGTCTTTTATTACATTCCATTTATTTGTATTCATATTTTTCCTTAAGGTAACTTTATTTACATTTACAATTTTAATTTTGTTTCAGGTATTTGGCCAATCTTTTGCAGCAACTGCTTTATTCTTGCTAGGACTCCGCATGGTGGGTCAGATACACAGGTTAAGAGGACCAGCACTCTTACTGCCATGTGTGCTGATTATGATTAAGTTGTAAGTTATCTTTTTATTTGTTTTACCTTATATCTGCATGTTACGGTAACTATAATATATTGCACAGTGCCCAGTTACCAATCAATACTTTGACAGGTAAGTGATAACCCTTTCGGCTTATTCATATAGTTTATGTTCCATATATTTGTTCTTGTTTATAAACAGTTACTCTGAGTCAGTCATCAACCATGATTCATAATAATGTGGTTTCATCAATTAAAATTGAACTTTAACCACTTTGACATTTTATGTTGTACATTTGGACACATTGTCTTAATGCTTTTTTTTAAATATTTTAATAAAAATACTCAACCGACGCAGCCTATTGCAGTCCACTGTTACACAAAGGCCTCTCTCAAGTGGCGCCACAACTCTGCCTTACGTATTCAGTGTAAAACAAATCAATTGGAAAATAATCTAAAAGGTGACATTGGTTTAAATAAACAAGTTGTCATATCGTTGACTTACATTGCAAATGAAGTCGATGACATACCTAGGAGCTAGGCATGCATATCTAAATGATTAATTCTTTTATTAATTCAGATCAAGAAATATACTTAATCAAATGAAAAAAATATTGGTAAAGGCACTAAGGCCAGCAGTGGTGTACGAAGCACATTCTTAGTTTACTGGTCTGAGTATAAAGTAGGCTCAAACAGGAGCGTCGTAAACTCGTTTCCGTATTATTTATAAATAAGGAGCAATGGTGGCCCAGTGGTAATGGCCCCGACTTACTAGTTGTAGGTCGTTGGTTTGAACCCAGGCAGGCGCTTTACTTTGTGTAAATACATTCATCAAAACTGCTCTCAAAACGGTTAAGGAAAACATCGTAAGGAAACTGGCATGTCCTAGAACCAAACATTCGAAGACGTTACATGTCTTCGAATTTTTGGTTCTAGTACTGGGCCCGCGTGATGGATTGTTGCCCGTTCCCTCTCACTGAGAGGAGGCATGTGTCTCCGCAGTGATAAACATAGGCTGATTATGTCATCATCATCATCATCATCAGCGGCAGCTCGACTTCATCCACTGCCGAGCATAGGCCTCGCTTTTCTTGTGCCAATCTCCACGCCCGTACCAGTCTCATCCAGGTACTACCCGCGATGGCAACAATATCGTCCGCCCATCTCGCCGCCGGACGTCCGACCATCTCGCCGCCGGACGTCCGACATCTCGCCGCCGGACGTCCGCCATTTCGTCTTCCAGTCCTTGGACGCCAATCAGTCACTGCCTTACTCCACCTGCCATCACTGCGCCTTGCCAGGTGTCCTGACCAACTCCATTTGAGTTCCATAACTCGTTTTCTGATATCAAAAATCTTCGTACGTCTTCGGATCTCGACGTTTGGAACTCGGTCTATAAGCTTTATGCCAAGCATGGAACGCTCCATGGCTCTCTGTAAAACTCTCAACCTGTACACAACCTCCTGCGTGAGCATCCACGTCTCAGCACCGTATGTCATGGTGGGCAGAAGACACTGGTTATAGAGGCGGGACTTCGAGACGTGGAATTTTGGCTGATTTCAGAATGTCGTCGAGATTGCTGAATGCAAGCTGTATTTTTCTCAATTAATCTGTTTGTTGATGCTCTTTGCCAAATGAAAGAATATGGCCAAGATATGGCCTAGAATCAGTTATATTTTTAATGTAATTTTTGACGTTCAAAAGTGCCTTTTATGGGCCTATTTGAAATAAATGCTTTGACTTTGACTTTGATAGACATACTGGTCAACCATTTTCAACGTTTAATTTCCAAAGGACATCGACCATCTCCCATACATCGTGGGGCCCAAAATTTGATGACCCGTTACAAGTTCCAAATTAGTCTCATTTGTTAGATTAAAATATCAGCTTTAAGCTGCTTAGTTTCAGTTTGATTGACAATTGTATAATCAAGATATATGGGGTCGAATCTAAGGTTAGGGTATAATAGAGATTGTGTTATTTACAAATGTCTTTTGCAATTATCAGTCTGGGAATGTTCAGATGACTAATATTTAAGATAGGTTTCCATTGCATAAAATAAACCGACTTAACAGAGTGAATTATATAGTTACAGCGGTTAATGCATAAGTACCTAAATGTACCTACTTAGAAATAGGACAACGATTTGTTAACAAATGTGTTTTCAATTCAATTGAAATTGAATCTGAATCAGTCAACTTAGACTCAATCTGGTAGCAATTAAAATATAGTTACGGATTCTGTAAAAGTATTGTTAGATTTATACTTAATGATTATTCAGGTAGGTACTTACTATCTATTTATTAATCCTAATAATCTCAAATGCCATGTCGGATACCTAGTTTTTAGTGGGTAGATAGGTTTATGATTCCCAGGTATAATAAAGAATTAGATAAATTTTAAATTAAGAAAATAAATTCATTTAAAGCTCGTCTTCCCGATAAATTGTAGCGAGGAAGTTGCAATACCGCAATTAATGCAGTTGTCCATAACGTTATGTGGTATCGAAGTCCGAAATAACAAGCCGTAGTCAATCAAAGCAGCAGATACAAAGTCCGTTTTCGCGCTGAGGTAGTTCGTGAAAGCAAGATTCGTCAGATTCCGTGAAGCAGCCAAAGTCGTTGGATAAATCATCGAAAACGCGAATATCGCAACGCAACACATTCACTTGCGCGTAAACACAGAGCGAATGAGACAATGTTTTTTTCACATTATAACATTTTTATTTTGACACTGACATTTGTTTAAAGACTTGAATCATTAGCCATTTCACGACAAATTGCATTATGTTAACAATAACCACAAGCAATTCAAAAAATATTTTTCTGTATTTAGCAACAGCATTTTTAAAGTGTATTTTTTATTTTGGTTTATCATAAAATAAAGTATTTTTTCCACATCCTTTTTCTTCTGTAACAGCTGGGCCCAAAAGTGGGCAATCACCTTTAACAGAAGGATTGGAATTGTCTTGGCCATATTCATCTTAAGTCCTACCGTAAAAGAAGCATCATAGAAGTTTTGGAGCATTTTTTGGAGATCAGTGAAGTTTTCATCGAAAATCACAAGGTCATCTGCCAATCTCAAGTGGGGCAGGTAGGCACCATTGAGGTTAACACCGCAATAGTCCCAAGCTGAACTTTTCACTATGTCTTCTAGGACTGCTGTGAAAAGTTTCGGTGAAATGGTGTCGCCCTGTCTCACTCCCCGCTTGATCGGTACGGGTTTAGATAGGGTATGCATGCGGACCTGTAGAGTGGCCGAGGTATAAAGGTCCCGCAGCACATTCACGTAACGGGAATCTAAGTGGCAGCGATGGAGAGCGTGAAACACGGCCCAACGCTTTTGAAGGCCTTCTCGTAATCGACGAAAGCCATGCACAGGGGCCGGTTATACTCTTGGCACTTCTCCATCAGTTGCTTTACCGTGTGAATATGGTTGATGGTCGAATATCTGCTGCGAAAGCCGGCCTGCTCGATGGGCTAGGCTTCACCACGCTCACGGGTAAGTCGATTAGTGAGGATTTTGCCGAATACTTGTATATCTGAGACAGGAGGCTAATGGGACGGTATTTCGTTAATTTTGAAATTTACACCTTTTTTGTGAATGATGGTGACTATTGCGTTCTTCCATTGCTCTGGGGAACGGACATCATACATAACCCTATAAAAAAGTTCCACGAAGACCTTTTGAACTGGTTCGCCACCTGCTCGTAGTGGTTCGACACTTCGACAGTGATTCCATCATCACCAGGAGACTTCTGTTTACATGTGAAGGGCTTTTATAGCCTCACATGGTAAAATAGGTGGTAAGTTTTGATGTTCCACAGGGGGTGCTCAAGCATCGTCTTCTGGATAATTTAGTTCTGCAGATTTAGATCTATACAGTTCCTCTTAGAACTTCTCAACAATAGATACAATCTGAGTCCGGTCCGTCACCACGTTATCGTTGTCATATTTGAGCTTTGAGTGGAAGTGCCGTTAAACTTCCTTAATACCAGTGTCGCCAAACTCACACATTTACAAATTAAATTGTACATTGCAATGCTTTATTTGGCTAAATTATAAATGCAACTTTTTCAAAAAAAGTAATTATGGTTGTTCAAAATTAAGTCTTAATACAACTCCTGAATGTTTTTATTATTTAACATCTCAAAATCAAGAAACACATTTTTCAAACTCACAATAAAACTCTAAAAATCAACAACGAGTTGAACTACTCAACGCTAGAGGGCGCTGTTACCAAGTTACACAATTTAGCACGCTAGTGGCTTTGAAATAGATGTTCACATAAAACTGTTATCAACTTAAATTACGTAACACGATACAATACTTAATATATCATGTGGCAACCCTAAGTGGAGGGATGAAAGGAACTGCTAATTTGCTCTCATTCTCATGCTCTGAGAAGGAGAGATGTTCATCGAGCACCACACCTAGTTATTTGGCCTTTTTATGACACTTTTAATTTTTCTGCATCAAAATTTTCAAGCATATGGTAGGTACATGTTTTAGTCGGCATCCAGTTTGTCTTCCCGTAGCTTCTATCCATTTCTCAATGGTAAAAGGATCTTGGAGGAATCTGAAATATTTACATACTTTATTATTATTACATAATTATTTTGAGGCCTACGTCCAGTTGCGACATGATGATATTCAAGACAGTAAGCAAGTTGATTTAGGCTTTTAAAGAATGGACACAATATAGTTTTTAGTTCGCATCAAAGTAATGAATATGGTTTTGTCAATAATAAAACAATTATGTATATTGAAATATACCAAATTTTAATACACAACAGTGATAGGTTACACCTCACCTACGTTAGATATTTTTTTTTGTCTTGCCTTTTTTGCACGTAAAAATTGCACAATCGGGCATATTTATAACTATTTTTCGTTATGTTCGAGACGTTGTGAAACAGCGTGTAGCAAATCGCGACTGAGCCGGTGTTGCGAACCAGCGCATAATTGTGACACACGCGCGATAGCTGAGTGGCACTTCCACTCTTTTTTTTTATTCCGTGGTTTGGAACCTATGCAAGTGTGCCTTCTAAATACTTTTGGGCCTTTGTATGATTTTATTGTAATAATAATTGTATCAGTGTTACTGTCTTAAATCTTTCCGTATTGACTTATTTATTTATCTTATCTATGTACTTTTTATCAATTGTAGTATGAAAAGTAATGTGTCTTCTCTGTTGGTATAAGTCTAAAGTTAGGCGACAACTTCTGTTTTTTTTAACTCCACCTAGGTGTTTTTTTAGCTTCTTCGGTCAAAGCTCCACACAATAGATTATTTATGTGGTTTACATCTAGGTTTTCCTCTTCAAGTCCTTCAAATCTATTCTTTAATTCTGCTTGGAAAGTGTCTTGCAAGAAAACGATTTCATGCTTCTCGTACCTCTCGTAGTTCTTACCTCATTGAAACATGAGAGAACCGAGAAATCCGTTACAACGTATTTATGTGAGCTGATTATATAATAAAACTCACTCTTGGTGTAACCACCTGGGCTTACCTAGGTCCCCTTTCTTTTAACAGGGGTTCATCACGTATAGTTTGTTATGTTCCAGAAAGTTGACTAGGGTTTGTCATCTTTTGTTGCGCATGCCAAGACCAAAATTGCCAACGTATTTTTCGTTATTAAACGGTTGTCCGATTCTGGCGTTGAAATCGCCAATTATGGTAGAGAAGTGACATGGTGTGTCATTGAGGGCCTTTTCAATGTCGTCTTAGAATTTCTCCACTTCTTCGTCACAATGGTCCGACGTTGGAGCGGATACTTGAATTATCTTCATGGCGTATCGTTGGTTAAGTCTAACTATCATAAAGCAAACACCCATGATACACTTTTGATGTTTGTCATTACCGGAGCAATAGATATTCCAATCAGAAATCCAACCCCTCCGTAAGTGGAGTCTTCATGACCCCTATAAAGAATAAAATACCCGAAGTTAATTTAATCAGATCTTCGCCTTTTCTTCTTACTTCAGATAAGCCTTTAACATCCCATTTGATGTTTTCTAATTCATTCTGCAATTCGAATAATCGGTCGTTCGTACGCAGCGTCCTGGTGTTGTAACAAGCCAGGGTCAGGGTCGTTGCGTTGTGACAGCTGGGTGACATCCAGAGATTCTTAGCACCCTCTGCACCGCCGTTACCAGAGCCGCTTTCAAACCTCGGAATAACGGGGCTGAGGGCCGTGAAAAGAGTGCTTAGCCATCAAACGCCAGGGCCTCGTCCGTCATTTAGCAGGGGCACCCCGTGCAGGAGAAGTTGACTTGGGTGATCAGATGTTATTCCCCCTCCTTACCCCCCTGACTGGTTGATTATGTATCCTCCCTTAATATATCTCCATCGGTGATTGGCTGGTTTCGTAGTTACCTGCTCGGTCCTGGTCAATGTATTTGGATCGGAGAGACCTCGTCTTCCTTTTTTTTTTGGTTGAGAAATCATCAGAAGGCTTCTCCCGCTCTGGGCGGAGCGGGAGAAGGCCTTAAATCCACCCGTGTTTCTACAGTTGCCTGTGCCATTATCACGGTATCTCTTCCGAACAACCCGCGACTCTGGCAAGAGAAGTGTCTTCCTGGAGTAATACTTCTGTCTGTGTACCACAGGGTGTCGTTCTATCCCCTTTACGTTTCGCAGTTTTTATCTCTCTCGAACTAATTTCTTCCTACCATCTTTATGCGGATGATTTACAAATTAACTCGCGAGCTGCTCTTGGAAATCTGTCCGAGGCTATCTTAGCGATTAATCGCGATTTGGCCCGTATATGCGACTGGAGCAAGAGGTATGGACTTATGGTCAACCCCATAAAGTCGCAGGTTATTGTTGTTGGCAGTTCTAGGGCGGTCTCAAGGATTGACTGGACGACTCTTCCCCAAGTTTCCTTTGACAACTCTGTTATTCCCTTCAGTGAAAAAGTTAACTTGGGGATGTTCATTGACAATAACTTCTTTTGGACTGTCCAGCTACAGGAAGTTAGCCGTAAGCTATTTGCATCCGCTGCATCTTTGAAGAGACTGCGTTATTTGCTACCGACTTCTACCAAGATTGAGCTTGCACAATCACTTCTTCCACCCATCCTTGGTTATGCTGATGCCAGTTATGTTGACCTTACTCAACACCAACTCGATAAACTTGAGCGGCTTCAAAAGGTTTGTATAAGGTTCATATTCGGTTTGCGCAAATATGGCCATGTTTCCGAATATTTTGTATGAAACTCAAGTGGTTACCAATTCGCCTTCGCCGGCATGCTCATATTCTTTCCCTTTTGTAGAATTTGTCTTTTTCCCCTTCTACACCTCTCTATCTCAAGAAACTTTCGAGTATCTGCGGCTCCCACACGAAATTTGCCTTTTCTATCCGGCGCGTGTTAGAGCATTGGAGGTACTGTTGCACGAGATTTCGATTGAGAGCACGTCATTTCGCCTCTCATCCATAAGCCGAAGTGTCTTCGCCGAGGTGGCCTGTGTCCCAGCAGTTGGAACATATAGGCATATTATGCCTCTGACTCCAAAAAGTTGACGACCATTTGCCCCCTGTGTTTCCTGTACCATAACCGTGTGGACCAACTTTCGATTCGCTGCTATTCCTCCTCATTCCTGCTAGTACCGTCGTTGTCATTGAGGTCATCAACAGTGGTACTTAAGCGTTGATGACCTCCATGACAACGTTGTAGTGCGCCTTCGTGGTCTTGAGAAGAGCTGAAGAGATTGTCTTCATACATCTCTTCTACTGCGTCATCCGAGTGCGCCGACGCCTAAACCTGTATGACCTTAAAGCTATACCTTTCGGTCAGTTTAAGTATTAGGTACGCTACCCTACTCGACACACTGTTACCAGTTAGGGCTTCTTGTACGAGGAACCCTAAGTCACCTTGGGATTGTTGGTCACCCTCCCAGTAATACATCAGGTTGCCCGATTCTAGAGTTATGGTGTCGTCGCCCTCTCTTCGGACTTCGCATAATCCCAGAATGCGCCAGCTTATCCTTGCCAGTTCCGTTTCGAGCTGCTCTAAGTGGTCATCCAGCCTGATCGTTCGTCAGTTGAGCGTTACCAAAGCCGATTGTGCGTGGTGCCCTACCGTAGCCCGGGAATTCTTCGCACCCACTGCCCTGCCAATACCGTAACCACCACCTTGATCAGGAATAGCAGGGCGGCCATTTTTAAGTCTATTTTACTTACGCCAAGTAGACCAGGGTCCGTACCCCACATGGGTTGCCATTAGCGTGTATCCGCTAAGGCTAAAGGGCGTTTATATGTTTTGTGCCCTAGCTGGAGGCCTTAACAGCCGATAAAATCCTTGGTTGACATTCGAGACGCCATAAAAACAAAAATGGGGAGGTATTCGTGCAACTCGTTCGCGCCAAATGCCTAAACAACAACTAAAATAGGTATGCAAAAAATGGTTATGAACACTCGCAGAGGATTGTTGTCATAGTAGTAGTACTTGTGCAATGTCACCTTTCATTTATTTTCGACAATCGGCAGTTTTATATTTTATAAAAATATTTAAAACAAGATTTTTCAACTTAAAAAAACAGCTGAAGGAATGGTCGTAGAGATTTGGCGCGATGGCCAAGTGCGTGTCGGACAACGCCCAGTGAAGGTTATCGTAGTGGGGATGAATTTATCCCAAGAACAAACTTAACACTGGTTGAAAAATCATAATTATGTTCTTCTCCCATAGACGTATATACGTCACGGTCAGTTTTCCAACTGCAAATGCAAGTCTATAAAAAAAAAGTGATAAAACTACAAGTTGACAATTTTCGGACCTTCACTTGTGCTGTAAGACTTTGCTTCTTGCAAAGTATCATGATTCTAGGTTAACGGTTTTGATTTATTTGCGAGTATCAAAATACGAGTATGAACTCAAACTCAAACTCATAAATAGCCGTATCTTTTTATTGCGTTGACTCTGACAAGTTTGTTTTTTTAGAGCTTCGGGACCGTAGACCTACGTATTCGATATTAATTTCAACTTGATACCTCCACGCATTTCTGAGAAAAAGGGTCTTGACAGACAGACAGACCGACGGACAACATTTCTTTTTCGCCGGCTTTGGGGCAAAACTTTGGGTTTTGGGCCCTATTTGCGCCTGCGCCACTTCTTCCCAGCTACACCACTTCCTAGTGCTTTACCTGGGAAGAAGAAGTTGCGCAACAAACTCCCCATTAGCACAGCTCTCTGATCAGTTAGAAAAAACATGAATCTCTAAAATATGGTATGCAAAGTAATTAAAATCTCGAGACACAGAGCATCATTTTAAATTATCTGCCATATGTTTGCTAGCCACGATAATGTACCCAAAAAAGAAAACAATAAAAAAAACAACATAACATAATACACAAATAAAGGCCTCCAGGCATAAAGGGCGTGACAGCTTACAAATGCAATATTGGTTTAATTGTACACACAAATGATATACTAGGACCATCGAAGTAAAATAAATTAACAGAACAATTACTATAACAATACTATAGACAGAAAGACGACCAGTCATCACAAGCAGCACCCGTTCACGAGCATAACGCAAAGATCAGCCATTACCCCCCTCGCCATATTTGAGGGAAGGAGGCAACCCGACCCCCGACGCTACGGCAAGCAGTGACATCTAAGGGAGCATGACGAACTTGCTGCCGGTTGCTCAGGCAAGAATAATTTATGATCAATTGTCGAGGTCGCTAGCTAACCACATATTGCAATACAAATAATTAAAAAACATTGTATCATGTCAATAATAAATGATAACTAAAAATAATTGATAAATGATAAATGATTTTATTTCTGTATATAGGTTTGTACAAACACTTTTACACGTCAATCATAATTTAAAAACTAGGTGAGATCGGCATTTCCTATCTGACTACTCTGAGAAGAAACGCAGAAACAAACTCAGAGGTCACAGTCTCTTTTAAAGTCCAGACATAATCTTGGTCAGGTCATGTGAAGACCATGTGGATTGATATCTGAAATGGTCTTTCGAGGAAAGAACCACACAGAATGAGTGGACCTGTCCAGTCTGGCACGCATTTGTCAGTTGTCATGCAGCTCAACACAGAACTAAAGGAGCTAAACGATTCGACGAACATTACCAAAGAAAGGACATTTGGGTAGGCCGCATAAATTACTCAAACTGCCAGACCATGAATAAAACTAATAATTAAAAAAAAATGCATTAAAAAAAACAACAAATCCACAATGTCTTCACATTCACAATAATTAAAATAGTATAATCCTTTACAAAGTAAATGTCATTGCATATATAAAGTGCATCAATGTCAAAGTGTAAATAAAATATGAAAATAATCTTGGTCATATCATATGATATGAGGACTATACATATAGACTGGTGTCTGAAATGGTCTTTTGAGGAAAGAACCACACGGATTTGAGTGGACCTGTCCAGTCAGTGCACGCATTTGTCAATCATCGTGCAGCTCAACTCAGAACTAAGGAGCTCAACGATCCGACGAACAATACAAAAGAAAGGACATTTGGGGAGACCGCGTAATGTACTCAAACAGCAGCATCATCATTAAAAGAAGAAAAAAAAAATGCAATGACCCACATAGTCCGCACATTCACAAAAATTAAAACAATATCATACTTTATACAGTAAATATATACATGTCATTGTTTAGATAAAAGGTACGTATATAAAAAAAAACATTAAAAGAAAAAAAGTAAAAATAGCAAATTACACATCAATTATGTCTGTGTAAACTTATTGGAGCAGCTCAATCCCAAGCCTTCTTGTCCTCAATATAGTCCTTGACAGTATAATAGGCTTTCTGGCATAATTTCCGCTTTATAAAAGTTTTAAATTTATTAAGGCTTAGTACTTGAATGTGGCTAGGAAGTTTATTATAAAAACGTATACATTGACATTTAAACGAGCCACCTATTAATTAAGATAGTCAAATTCAGAATTCTGAATTGATTCAGATAGTCAAATAAAAAAAAACATAAATATGTACTCATATACCCTGTCAGCAGGTAAGCTGATTCTATAAAAAGAATATAAACATTGTCTTGAGTTAGTCAACCAACTATTTTTATCGTTTAAGTTGTCGTTCATGGAATAATATGCCTTTCTTTGAACAAAAGTTGGATTTTACTTGAGCTTTAAACGCAAAGGCTTAAAAGGCAAATCTAGCAAAGAAGAGGGTAGCTTGTTATAAAAGGTTATACCAAGCCCAACAAATGAGTTATGAACCTTATGAATGCGGTGAAAGGGAGCACGTAGTTTCATCTTATTTCTTGTGTTAACATTGTGAAAATCTCTGTTTTTAGTGTATAAGTGTATATTTTGCCTAATATATAAGATGTTGGCGAAGATGAATTGTGATGCCACCGTGAAAATACCAATATCTTTAAAAAAATCTCTAAGAGAAACTCTGGCTCCTAGCTGATAAATTGCTCCGACAGTATTCAAATTCTAATTTTAAGTCGATTTCATGTAAAATATCTATTGATTTCCATTATTATTTTTTCATTTATCTATTTACTTGTGTCTTTTTGACACATAGAGAATACACCCCAACATGAAGAGTTTTGATTTATGGTCAAAAACGCTTCAGAACGGGGGACAAGCACACTTAATATTTTGACATTTATTTTATTATTCGTTTCGTGTTAAAAAAATATCAAATATATATCATTATGTAAATTTACATATACACTAATATATTATGAGTTTTTATTGCTACCTGAACCACTTCCCAAAAAAAAAAGCATTTTCAGTATTTATGACCGCCTTAGTTCGGCGGCGGTACCACTGTGCAGTGGTCGGACGTTAAGTTACTTAACACTATTTTTTTTTGGCATCACAATGACTAAATACATTATTGTAATATATAAGACAAGTTGACGAAGATGCCGTGATCCTAGTTGGTTCAAAAAACAAGTTAATTAAATTATAAGACCTAAACAGATTGAGAAGTCTAATACTTAATGCAGTAACATCTAAAATATTTATATTAAAATCTCCACATAAAATTATACTCTTATTACTTGGTTTTAACCTATTGAGAGAATCCTCCATTACCGCGCTCGATAGAAAGATTAACCAAATCTAAACGTTGTTTACATTTCAAATTGTTGGAAACTAAAGAACTTACGAATGCACTTTGTACGGTAAAATTATCATCATTGATAAAAACTACTGTTCAACCAGTGTTCAGTCAAACATAACACCTGGACATCATAGTTCTATATAAATAAACTTAACTCTTGCTCTTTGCCGGACAGACCCTGTATATTTTGATGTACAACATTCAACATACGCGGCTTACCCGTTGTCGCACCTTATAGTTTAAACTACAAGGCGTATCAAAAGTAGTATCACTACTAACTGTAATCGACGGTACACTACATGAAAAATTAGTAATTTGTCTCCTACAACTAGGTGGCAAATACATTGTATAATTTATGTCAGCTTGTAATCAGTAATTAATTGATTGCAATCAAAATATAGTAGTATAAGTCCTATTATAAATTAACATATTTAAATTATAAATGTGCCTATTTTGCTCATCAGACAAATATTGGGAATAAGGCAAGGCACAGAAAATAAATTTACAATTATTAGTCTCATTGAGATGTAACATCAAATGGAGACATTCAATTATGACCTTTTTTCTTGCAATTAAACTATCCCCATATAATAAAATAACAGTTTATTTTTGTCAGTCTAATATTATTAATTAATTGGCTAATACGTGCCAGTGTAGTGCCGTGCCGGGTAAACAATTATTAATTACATAATGTTCCGAACACTGATCGGGTTATCGCAAAACATACACAATAGTAAAATAACATAAACACACTACAAAACGTTACATAACATGACGACGGTTTTCCCAGAAGGGTAAGGCAGAGTTGTATGTATCTACATTGTGGGATACATGATTGCTTAAGTTCGTCAGTTGAGCGTTACCAAAGCCGATTGTGCGTGGTGCCCTACCGTAGCCCGGGAATTCTTCGCACCCACTGCCCTGCCAATACCGTAACCACCACCTTGATCAGGAATAGCAGGGCGGCCATTTTTAAGTCTATTTTACTTACGCCAAGTAGACCAGGGTCCGTACCCCACATGGGTTGCCATTAGCGTGTATCCGCTAAGGCTAAAGGGCGTTTATATGTTTTGTGCCCTAGCTGGAGGCCTTAACAGCCGATAAAATCCTTGGTTGACATTCGAGACGCCATAAAAACAAAAATGGGGAGGTATTCGTGCAACTCGTTCGCGCCAAATGCCTAAACAACAACTAAAATAGGTATGCAAAAAATGGTTATGAACACTCGCAGAGGATTGTTGTCATAGTAGTAGTACTTGTGCAATGTCACCTTTCATTTATTTTCGACAATCGGCAGTTTTATATTTTATAAAAATATTTAAAACAAGATTTTTCAACTTAAAAAAACAGCTGAAGGAATGGTCGTAGAGATTTGGCGCGATGGCCAAGTGCGTGTCGGACAACGCCCAGTGAAGGTTATCGTAGTGGGGATGAATTTATCCCAAGAACAAACTTAACACTGGTTGAAAAATCATAATTATGTTCTTCTCCCATAGACGTATATACGTCACGGTCAGTTTTCCAACTGCAAATGCAAGTCTATAAAAAAAAAGTGATAAAACTACAAGTTGACAATTTTCGGACCTTCACTTGTGCTGTAAGACTTTGCTTCTTGCAAAGTATCATGATTCTAGGTTAACGGTTTTGATTTATTTGCGAGTATCAAAATACGAGTATGAACTCAAACTCAAACTCATAAATAGCCGTATCTTTTTATTGCGTTGACTCTGACAAGTTTGTTTTTTTAGAGCTTCGGGACCGTAGACCTACGTATTCGATATTAATTTCAACTTGATACCTCCACGCATTTCTGAGAAAAAGGGTCTTGACAGACAGACAGACCGACGGACAACATTTCTTTTTCGCCGGCTTTGGGGCAAAACTTTGGGTTTTGGGCCCTATTTGCGCCTGCGCCACTTCTTCCCAGCTACACCACTTCCTAGTGCTTTACCTGGGAAGAAGAAGTTGCGCAACAAACTCCCCATTAGCACAGCTCTCTGATCAGTTAGAAAAAACATGAATCTCTAAAATATGGTATGCAAAGTAATTAAAATCTCGAGACACAGAGCATCATTTTAAATTATCTGCCATATGTTTGCTAGCCACGATAATGTACCCAAAAAAGAAAACAATAAAAAAAACAACATAACATAATACACAAATAAAGGCCTCCAGGCATAAAGGGCGTGACAGCTTACAAATGCAATATTGGTTTAATTGTACACACAAATGATATACTAGGACCATCGAAGTAAAATAAATTAACAGAACAATTACTATAACAATACTATAGACAGAAAGACGACCAGTCATCACAAGCAGCACCCGTTCACGAGCATAACGCAAAGATCAGCCATTACCCCCCTCGCCATATTTGAGGGAAGGAGGCAACCCGACCCCCGACGCTACGGCAAGCAGTGACATCTAAGGGAGCATGACGAACTTGCTGCCGGTTGCTCAGGCAAGAATAATTTATGATCAATTGTCGAGGTCGCTAGCTAACCACATATTGCAATACAAATAATTAAAAAACATTGTATCATGTCAATAATAAATGATAACTAAAAATAATTGATAAATGATAAATGATTTTATTTCTGTATATAGGTTTGTACAAACACTTTTACACGTCAATCATAATTTAAAAACTAGGTGAGATCGGCATTTCCTATCTGACTACTCTGAGAAGAAACGCAGAAACAAACTCAGAGGTCACAGTCTCTTTTAAAGTCCAGACATAATCTTGGTCAGGTCATGTGAAGACCATGTGGATTGATATCTGAAATGGTCTTTCGAGGAAAGAACCACACAGAATGAGTGGACCTGTCCAGTCTGGCACGCATTTGTCAGTTGTCATGCAGCTCAACACAGAACTAAAGGAGCTAAACGATTCGACGAACATTACCAAAGAAAGGACATTTGGGTAGGCCGCATAAATTACTCAAACTGCCAGACCATGAATAAAACTAATAATTAAAAAAAAATGCATTAAAAAAAACAACAAATCCACAATGTCTTCACATTCACAATAATTAAAATAGTATAATCCTTTACAAAGTAAATGTCATTGCATATATAAAGTGCATCAATGTCAAAGTGTAAATAAAATATGAAAATAATCTTGGTCATATCATATGATATGAGGACTATACATATAGACTGGTGTCTGAAATGGTCTTTTGAGGAAAGAACCACACGGATTTGAGTGGACCTGTCCAGTCAGTGCACGCATTTGTCAATCATCGTGCAGCTCAACTCAGAACTAAGGAGCTCAACGATCCGACGAACAATACAAAAGAAAGGACATTTGGGGAGACCGCGTAATGTACTCAAACAGCAGCATCATCATTAAAAGAAGAAAAAAAAAATGCAATGACCCACATAGTCCGCACATTCACAAAAATTAAAACAATATCATACTTTATACAGTAAATATATACATGTCATTGTTTAGATAAAAGGTACGTATATAAAAAAAAACATTAAAAGAAAAAAAGTAAAAATAGCAAATTACACATCAATTATGTCTGTGTAAACTTATTGGAGCAGCTCAATCCCAAGCCTTCTTGTCCTCAATATAGTCCTTGACAGTATAATAGGCTTTCTGGCATAATTTCCGCTTTATAAAAGTTTTAAATTTATTAAGGCTTAGTACTTGAATGTGGCTAGGAAGTTTATTATAAAAACGTATACATTGACATTTAAACGAGCCACCTATTAATTAAGATAGTCAAATTCAGAATTCTGAATTGATTCAGATAGTCAAATAAAAAAAAACATAAATATGTACTCATATACCCTGTCAGCAGGTAAGCTGATTCTATAAAAAGAATATAAACATTGTCTTGAGTTAGTCAACCAACTATTTTTATCGTTTAAGTTGTCGTTCATGGAATAATATGCCTTTCTTTGAACAAAAGTTGGATTTTACTTGAGCTTTAAACGCAAAGGCTTAAAAGGCAAATCTAGCAAAGAAGAGGGTAGCTTGTTATAAAAGGTTATACCAAGCCCAACAAATGAGTTATGAACCTTATGAATGCGGTGAAAGGGAGCACGTAGTTTCATCTTATTTCTTGTGTTAACATTGTGAAAATCTCTGTTTTTAGTGTATAAGTGTATATTTTGCCTAATATATAAGATGTTGGCGAAGATGAATTGTGATGCCACCGTGAAAATACCAATATCTTTAAAAAAATCTCTAAGAGAAACTCTGGCTCCTAGCTGATAAATTGCTCCGACAGTATTCAAATTCTAATTTTAAGTCGATTTCATGTAAAATATCTATTGATTTCCATTATTATTTTTTCATTTATCTATTTACTTGTGTCTTTTTGACACATAGAGAATACACCCCAACATGAAGAGTTTTGATTTATGGTCAAAAACGCTTCAGAACGGGGGACAAGCACACTTAATATTTTGACATTTATTTTATTATTCGTTTCGTGTTAAAAAAATATCAAATATATATCATTATGTAAATTTACATATACACTAATATATTATGAGTTTTTATTGCTACCTGAACCACTTCCCAAAAAAAAAAGCATTTTCAGTATTTATGACCGCCTTAGTTCGGCGGCGGTACCACTGTGCAGTGGTCGGACGTTAAGTTACTTAACACTATTTTTTTTTGGCATCACAATGACTAAATACATTATTGTAATATATAAGACAAGTTGACGAAGATGCCGTGATCCTAGTTGGTTCAAAAAACAAGTTAATTAAATTATAAGACCTAAACAGATTGAGAAGTCTAATACTTAATGCAGTAACATCTAAAATATTAATATTAAAATCTCCACATAAAATTATACTCTTATTACTTGGTTTTAACCTATTGAGAGAATCCTCCATTACCGCGCTCGATAGAAAGATTAACCAAATCTAAACGTTGTTTACATTTCAAATTGTTGGAAACTAAAGAACTTACGAATGCACTTTGTACGGTAAAATTATCATCATTGATAAAAACTACTGTTCAACCAGTGTTCAGTCAAACATAACACCTGGACATCATAGTTCTATATAAATAAACTTAACTCTTGCTCTTTGCCGGACAGACCCTGTATATTTTGATGTACAACATTCAACATACGCGGCTTACCCGTTGTCGCACCTTATAGTTTAAACTACAAGGCGTATCAAAAGTAGTATCACTACTAACTGTAATCGACGGTACACTACATGAAAAATTAGTAATTTGTCTCCTACAACTAGGTGGCAAATACATTGTATAATTTATGTCAGCTTGTAATCAGTAATTAATTGATTGCAATCAAAATATAGTAGTATAAGTCCTATTATAAATTAACATATTTAAATTATAAATGTGCCTATTTTGCTCATCAGACAAATATTGGGAATAAGGCAAGGCACAGAAAATAAATTTACAATTATTAGTCTCATTGAGATGTAACATCAAATGGAGACATTCAATTATGACCTTTTTTCTTGCAATTAAACTATCCCCATATAATAAAATAACAGTTTATTTTTGTCAGTCTAATATTACTAATTAATTGGCTAATACGTGCCAGTGTAGTGCCGTGCCGGGTAAACAATTATTAATTACATAATGTTCCGAACACTGATCGGGTTATCGCAAAACATACACAATAGTAAAATAACATAAACACACTACAAAACGTTACATAACATGACGACGGTTTTCCCAGAAGGGTAAGGCAGAGTTGTATGTATCTACATTGTGGGATACATGATTGCTTAAGTTATTTTTGTTTTTCTGTGTCTAATATTGCCAAATAAATGATAAATGATTTTATTTTTACCTTTACACGTCAATCATATTTTAAAAACTAGATTAGCTCGGCGATTCCTGTCTAACTACTCTGCAAAGAAAGCCCGAAACAAACTCAGAGTTCACAGTCTCTTTTAAAGTCCAGACAAAGTCTTGGTCAGATTATGTGAAGACCATGTAGATTAGTGTCTGAAATGGTATTTTGAGTAAAGAAACAGATTGAGTGGAGCTGTCCAGTCATTGAACGTATTTGTCAGTAATCGTGCAGCTCAACTCAAAACATAAGGAGCCAACGATTCGACGAACAATACCAAAGAAACGACCTTTGGGTAGGCCGCATAAATTACTCAAACTGCCAGATTAAGATTAAAATTAACTGAGAAACAAAAAATACCCACATAGTCTCCACAAATAGAGCTGTTTGTTGTTCTTAATTAATCAAATGAAATATAAAATTACAGAATCGTTCTGCCAGTTGTTATGAGGGAGAGCGTGAGCGCCCTTCACGTTGGCGCCAACGAATCGGAAACCCTGTCACTCTCTACTTACGCCTTCTTGTATGGAACTATACCGACCGCGCCAGCAGTGTTCGTCTTTTCCAACTTATATCAGTTGGAGATGGATTTGGTAAGACATTTTCTAAAAAAGTTTGACTACATATTCAAAAAAAAAATGTATCGGTCTATCTTATAATGGTCGATCGCTTGACTATTGCCTTGTCTAATCACAGATTTTGTAAACGGTATCAGCGCACGTAGATTTAAATACGATCTGTCCATGAAATTCTTTTTGTACCTAACAATCATTATATCGGGTCTACTTACCTACCTATTTAAACGGATTACTCATTAACGTGATCTTTGACTGTTGAAATGTTAGAAATTGTTACTGTACCTAAATACTTCATGTAAGGAGCACGGCCCCTTTGGCCCTTCCCTTAAAGGCAAGCCGATCTTGACACTACAGTTTAATTAAATAAAAATAATAAGGAAAAACTGACATTTTATCAGCCTAGGGTAATTGAGGGACAGTACACATGTTATAAATTACAAAAAAATACAAATTAGAGATTTCTTCTGCACAACTTATACTTAAGTATAATAATATGCTTAAGACAAACTTATGTTAATTACATGGTAATGTAATCGGTGGCGAGCCTATTGCCATCAACCGGGCACAAATCCAGACTCCGGGCTGCTTCTGAGCAATTCCAGATAGAAAAGCCCAATAACACTTTGCCCGACCTGTGAATCGAACCTAGGACTTCATGCACAGCAGTAGCTCTTGCAACCACTAGAACAACGAGGCAGTCTTCAGATTTTATCTGAGAATATTTTAAAACTCCTTTGGGGTAACTGACATCTGTAAACTTAATAAAAATAGGTTACTAGAAATGTAGGTTGCACGCAATTAGGTTTAATATGCGTTAGTACACAAAAGGGTTAGGAGCAGTTTATGTTACTGGATGGCGTTCTTAGTTCGACCTCTTGCTCCACAGGCTGCACGTGAATCTTTGCGCTATTGCGGAGCTTCATTAGGCTCTTAAACACTGGCGCGACACAAAGGCACCGCGTGTAGCGCGAAAAGCGGTGGCTTTGTGTCGCGTCGCGCCTGTCTGTTGTAGCCTATATTGGGAGAATTATGGATGGTATTGATTAAATGGACGCTGCTAATAATGCTAAATGTTTAGCTAATTTCTGGGATGACGATACGTTTAAGAACCTTTTTAAATGCTCACAAAATATCTTATTTCAGATGGCATCCTCCATGGTAATCTGCACGTTCCTGTCGGCCCCCATGATGTTTATGTCGGCGCAAGTGATAGCCATAAACAAAGACTATGCCGATCAGCTGAAGAAGTTTGGCTTTGACTTGTCTATCGTATCTTTAGTCGCTTCGATTTGGATTATTTTCGTGTTCACAGTAACTAAGAAGTACAAACGGATGCCGCACAGACTGACGCTGTGTTTAATTGTGTCGCAGGTAATGAAAAAATTCACGTTATATCATATGGAATTTATTTTTAAGCTGTAAAGTTTGAATATTATTTATAACAATTGGCATAAAGGCCTCGTAGCCATGCCATATACATTCAAAAAAAAAAAAAATATAACAAAAATTTGGCGCCAAAATTCTTTATGAACAGCTGATAGCTCTAAATAATCGTAACAGAGGCCCTAGTGCGAGTTTCACCAATCGAAAGTCTCGCTCCGATTACCAAGGGCCAATCGAAGCGAGGAACGCGGTCGATTTGGAAAATCGACCGCGTTCCTCGCTTCGATTGCCGCGTTAAAAGAAACTCACACTAGGGCCTCTGAAACATGTGTTTATGAACAGCAAAACATGTCAATGTACAAGTATGTCGGAGCCATATTTAGACACAACAAAGATGTTTTGTAAAAGTTTACGTATATTTTTCTGCATTCCGATTACTATTTTTCGCTGAAACATGGAAAAGCGATAATTAATTAATATTAAACATTTTTTATCTGAATTTGACTGATCGAGATCGAGCTCAAGATCGAGTTGTATTGAATAAGGAGATAAGGACCTTTGCCCAGCAGTGGGACAACACATGCTGAAGTTATTAATAACTCAACTTAAATAATGTAATAAGTAATAAAATCACTAAAATCGTGTGATAATTCGGCTCCCATATACATAAACTTGTTGAACTTTTTAGTTGCTCCTGGCTATTAGCGTGGTTTGGGGCGGACCCCTTACCGGTTACACGCCATCTTGGCATGCGAGTGTGCAACAGGCGCTCAGGATTTTCAGCATGTACTCCTGTTTGTTGTGGACCTCTATGCTCTCTGTCGGATTACTGATGTTACAGGTAAATAATAAAAAAAAAATGTTATTTTTGTTACTTTAAATAGCAGGGCTTCACTGCGATAGATTAAACGCATCAATTGAACTTACTTTAACGGGACCAGCCTCCAGACCAGGATTTTTACTTACTTAATTTATTTTTTAAGAGAGAGTAGAACAAATAGAAGTCAGTATGAAAAGCTCATCGAATTTGAACTTGTTTGTTGAGGAGATTGACACTCGACGCAAATTGATACTCACTCTCCCTATTTCAATTGCTCGCGTTATCAGGTTATAAGAAGCAATTTCGTAAGACAGGCAGTTGTGATTTGAATTTAGAACTAAAGAAAGAAAAACAGATTCATTTGTCACAGAAACACGTGCATACAAAATAACTCGATTACAAAACTAAAAAACAAAGCAGATTTATACTTACGAACCCAGAACATAAATAGTCGGCAGCTGCACGCCGTGACTGAGACAAGAAGGCTTCCACTCAGCATGATGCTGTGCTATAGGGGACCCACAGCACAGCGATGATTTTCAGTGGTCACCCAAAAATAACGTACGGAATATGTTGAATCCCTAAACCAAGTCAGGTTTAGGGATTCAACATATTAGACGAACCAATTTCAGTTAATTTACGAACAATTTCAGTTGATCATCAATTTGCTTATCATTAAACTAGCTTTCGTCCGCGTGGGTGTAGGAAAATAGCCCAAGGGAACGTACCAAATTCGTTCAGCCTTTTTTGCGCCAATCCGGAACATACATCCAGACAAACTGACAAAAATTCTACGTCACTATTTTATTATATGCAGAGATTTTCCCGTGTTCTTATTTTCCGCGTGTTTGTTCCAGAGTCGCGGACCTTGTTTCGTGGTGACGCTATGGCCGGTATTAGGGTTCGTTGCGTGGGGAGCTCCCATTGTGATGGTGGTAGTGTTGTTAGCTACTAAAGGCAACGGCGATCTCGACTGCAAGGCGACCGACGCGATACGACTGTGCCTGCTTGTGTTCTGTATTACTGGTGAGTTTATTAGTGCTGGTCCATTTGGATTATGTTCCAAAAAAACCCTTTTATTCCATGCAACCTCAATTACAGTACTTTTTAACGCTGAGCAAAAAAAAATTTCAACATTTCAATTTAAATAAATAATTTTAAGGTAAATCAATTAATTTTTGTTTCAATATTGTTTCGCATGCAATTTATAATAATGAGTTAACTAATTAATATTACAAAAATATAACATTTAATTAAATAACATACCTTACATTAAAATTTGATTAGAATATATTTAATTTTTTGTTTATACATTTCATTTTTATTATTTGTTTACCTAAATGAGTAGTCTACTTTCAAAACCCGCTAAAGCACTTTTTACTAAATGACGGCAAATTAAAAAAAATACCGCTACTTATTTGGTACTAGTTACAATACAGAACTTTCTGTGCAGTATCCATTTTTTGAGTATAGCAATGCCCTAAAAGGCGTGATGTTATGTTATGTTAGTTTTAACCTTAAAAAAAACGAGAAACTCTTCTACTAGAATCGCCATACTGTTTTTAGTGTCACGTGATAGGAACGCCGCGCTGTGATTGGTCGATATCGTTTTAGCGGAATTTGAAAGAAACTGGGAATGTTTTAGCGGTATTTGCAACAAACTTGCATTTTTGTAAGCTTATTTGAGAGGGTTTTGGTGGAATTTGAGTGGAACTGACAAAGGCCACCTAAAGTAGCATCAATGAAATTTCCTATTCAAGTAAAACATTGTTTTTGTTCGAATAACGTTTTAGCGGGTTTTGAAAGTAGACTGCCCAAATACTTTTATTTCATAATTATTACATATTAGTTTAAGTTATTGTATAGTATAATTCTAATTAGCATGGACCCCTCTCAGGTAAAGGCCTCCTCCAAGGCTTTCCATGTATTTTTTGCTGATACTCGTATTAACCAGTTTGTTCCTGCTGTCTTCTTTATATCATCCTCCCATTTCATGTACGGTCTCCCTACTCGGCGTTTGCCTGGCGGGCCCTTCCATGTAGTGACATTTATGTTCGACCTGTTATCCACATAACGGGCAACATGGCCGGCCCATCTGAGTTTTAGTGTTTGGGCATAACTCAGCGCGTCTATCGCTTTAGTGTAGTTTCTTATTTTTGTGTGTCGTATTTTGTGCAATTTCTTTATATTCAGCATACTACGTTCCATTCCTTTCTGGCACGAACTAATTTTGTTTTTAACTTTCTTCTTAATTTTCCACGTCTGGCAGCCATACGTTAGGGAAGGCAGAATGCATGAGTCCATAGTTTTCTTTTAAGCTTTATCGGCATGTTACTTTTAAATATTTCTTTTAGACTCCAATATTTGTTCCACGCGTTTTTAAGTCTACGCTCTATCTCCAATTCGTTGCTATTGTTTTTGAACCTTATTTGTTTACCAAGATAGATATACTGGTCCACGTACTCCAGTGGCTCATTCTCTAACCTCATACACTTTTTGATGCTGTTTGTCATTGTTTTCGTCTTTGATAGGTTCATCGCCAATCCCACTTGTCTGCTGTTTACGTGAGGTGTCTCTAACATATATTGCAGGCCACAGCTAGTTTCTGATACTACTATATCGTCTGCGAATATTCGATGGCTGAGGTATTTGCCATTAATGTACAAACCGCATTTTTTCCAGTCCAGCTTGCTTATGATGGTTTCCAGTACAGCTATAAAAAGTTATGGCGATAATGGATCACCCTGCCTTACTCCTCTCTTTATAGGAAAGCTTTGTCAAATTGTTTCCAATTTTACTTTGCTTGTGCTGTTACCATATATGTTCCTTATCACTTCTATGTATTTATTCTCTACTTTTTGAACTTTTAAGGCTTCCCAGATACTTGTGTGAGATATTGTGTCAAATGCTTTTTGATAGTCGACAAAGGCGATGTATAGCGGTCTTTGTCTTTCCTGGTACTTTTCAATAACTAATTCTAAAGAGTGAATGTGGTCTATTGTAGAGAATCCTTTGCGAAAACCTGCTTGTTCTACGGGTTGCCATGTGTCTAGCGTTTCGCTTATTCTCTTATTAATGATCGAAGAGAATAGTTTGTATAGAGTCGGTAAAATGCTAATAGGTCTGCAGTTACCAATGTCATGAGAGTCGCCTTTTTTATAGAGTAGGATGATGTTTGATTCGGACCACTGCGTAGGTATAATCGCCGTTTCTAAGATGACGTTAAATAGATCTGCCAGTGACGTGGCCAATAGTTCTCCACCATACCGTATAGCCTCGTTGGTAATTTTCTCTGGGCCTGGGCTTTTATCCGATTTTAATCTCCTCATTGCTTGAAGGATTTCTATTACCTCAATCGGTTGAATCTTGTCTTCAACAATCGTCTGCAAAGTCTCTACATTATCCTGGGTGTTTTCACTCATAGGGAGCTGTGCATCTGATTTGGCGCTGTACAAGTCACGGTAGAAGTTTGTTGCAATATCAATTATATCTTTGCGTTTGTACGATGTTCTCCCCAGCTGTTTCAAACCCTCGATCCAGACTCTATTTGTTCGAAGTTCCTTCATGGCTTTTTTCAGACTCCCTTCTTGCTCGAGGTGTTTTTCTATAGTATTTGCCCTGTGGTTTCTGTAGTCCAGTTTGATATATTTGCTTGTTAGCTTATATAGAGCGCTAAGTTCGTTTTTTTGAATACGGGATTTATTTTTGGTTTTTGGAGTACTTGCCTTCTCGTTATAAGCGATATTGGTGCCGATTCTCTTGTACACCGAACTAAACTAACTAAACTATCACTAAAATTCCTTACTTGTTACTATGAAAATCTTGAAGCTATTCTGCGAAAAATAATCTCTAAATTTAAAAATAATTTTGACACAACTATAATCGAATTTGACAATCGCGAGTCCACGTGTTTTTTTTTTCTTTTGGTTTCGCAACGTCTTTGTTAGAGCCGGAGGCAGCCTTTTTTTTATTTTTATTTTATTTTTATTTTTTTTATTTTTTTTGGGTGGGAAATCATCAAATGACTTCTCCCGCTCTGGGTGGAGCGGGAGGGCGTGTCAGACTTTTACTGACTAAAACCCACCCGTGTTCCTTCAGTTGCCTGTGCCAGGGCCACGGTTTTCTCTGTGGAATAACCCGCGACCCTGAGGCGTCGGCCCTATCGGACCCCGTCACTTTGTGCTGACATCTCTTTGAGGCGCGCGTGGAACACAACGCGCCGTCGACCCGGGCCTGGTCCTTACCGGACAGCGAGCTACCCATTGCTCGCCATCCGCAAGCCCGCGCCTACGGTGGCCGGGAATCTGCAGGCGACTCCCGACGCCCAGGGCGTCTCCTGCGGCGGCTAGTGGGGGCGTGAGGGCGCAATGCTCTCTCCCTCACCCGCTCCGCCTCCTCCTTCGCGAGCATTACTGCTTCGCAGAAGGAGGTGACGGCTTGCCATTCCCTCTCGCTCCGTACCATGGCCTGGACCAGGGCCGGACGCGAGAGATCGCCGCCGCCAATCGCCTCCGCCCAAGCACCCAGTCGTAATCGATATCCCACAGAAGCGGCCCAAGACCGATCCCTGTGGGACACTGCACGACATCTCCCCGGTGACCGGGGTAGATGACGGCCCTGTCCGTCAAATAGGCCTCGACCACGCGACAGAGGTAGGTCGGCATCCGGTGATACCGCAATGCCTCCCTGATGCAACTCCAGGGCAGAGTATTGAAGGCATTGGCGATGTCTAGAGATACCGCCAAGATGACCCCACCCCGAGCCACAGCATCCCCCGTCGTGAGGGCTAGCACGCGCATGATGGCGTCCACCATAGAGCACCCTAAGTGGAAACCAAACTGGCTCTCCGCCAAGTCCAGCCTCACCCGCATCAGCCGCCCGGCAAGGCGGTTTGCAATTACTCTTTCAAAGAGCTTGCCCACCTCGTCGCGCAGCATGATGGGCCGGTAAGCGGACGGAGAGACCGCAGGGCGCCCCGGCTTCTGAATGAGGACCAGTTTCCCCGTCTTCCAACGAAGTGGGAACTGGCCCTCCTCCAAGCATGTACTTAGGAGCCCAATTAGTCGAGGCCCAAGAGCCTCCAAGGCCAGAACCCAGGCTTTTCCAGGTAAGCCGTCGGGTCCTGGGGCGGTATTTTTGGCACTAAGCCTATGTACCGCCACTCTCAGTTCTACCTCGGTCACCTCCGAAGCATTGTCGTCGTCGTCGGCGGTGTGGTCCGCAGTCATGGGCGGGGGAGTGTGATCCCCTCGCGAAGGGAACAGAGCGCTCACCACGTCCTCCACGAGCTGAGACCGGAGACTCTGCGTCAGTGGGGGAGCCCCTGGGCGGAGTTTATCCCGCAAGAAACATGACCTAATAACGCTTTTAATTGTCATCGTTAGCATATAGTTCTACATAATTTGAGATCAAATAAAATAACCATACTTACAAAAAACATTTGTTCAACAAAAATAAAAATTATAAATTCTTCTTTTTAAATATTAATTATTATAGGTAGACCGCTCCCCTGTGCCCCGCGTGGTGGGATAGATGCCACTAGGGGCATCTATATCTCGAAAAATCAGGACAACTATCCTTTTTGATAGGGATAGATACCCAAGTCTTTTTTTATAAATATAAAACAAAAAAGCAGCTCAAGATGCATACTTACGGAATTCCTGAATACTTATAAAGTTATACAACAGCAAATACTAACCTTTAAAACTTTGACGTGTTTGTAAAGTTCGCCGCGGAGATGAATGCACACACGAGCGAAAAACGTCCTCACCACACGACGGCCCGTGGCTAACTGAGGTGCGGGGTGTTTTGTTTGTTTGTTTGGCATCTCGCAGGCCAACCTATGCGGTTGTCGTCTGCTTAAGCGGACTTGCCTGTGGATTCCCTAATAAATTAAGGCCTCCAGCCAGGACTTAAACTTATATACTAACTAAAATTAAGCGACAACGCTAAGGGCACCCCCTGTGGGGTACGAACCTCGGCTTAGGGCGTCGCTGGAAGAGGGCAGCAAATGACTAGCTGGATCAGGATTGGTATTAATTAGGGACGAATTTAAAGCTACAGGCTCAGCGGCGCGGGCTGGCTCGAGCAAGGGTCGGGAGGGGCGTTGATTTGGGCGTCGCGGCGGGCCTCGGCGCCGAGGGAGGTAGGACGGCGATCGGGTTTTGGGCTTATGTAGCGTGCTAGTGGCCTTACTACTCTCCTGGAGGAGGGTAGTGGCGTCGTCGGGGTCGATTAAAGTATGCCTTGGTCGGCGAATACTGCTAATGCGAGAGGGAGTGTAGCGGGCGGCCGCTGTAATCAGGGGGTTAGAATGTTTGATGCCGCAGTCGAAGAAACGCTTTGATAAGCGTTTCATGAACTGTTTTATGGTTGGCATTTTGAGGTCGACGTGAAGATCGATATTACGGACATAGAAGGGGGCACCCGTGACCCTTCTGAGGAAACGGTTTTGGAGGGTCTGCATCTTATGGAGATGACGTGGGTGAGCGTGCGCAAATACAACGCAGGCATAGGTCATGATGGGACGGATGACTGCGGTATAGATGCGGAGCTTGCATTTGAGGGACAGTTTACTACGGGCTGTCAGTACGAATTGCAGCCTGCTAAGAGCGAAGGAGGCGCGCGCGCGAACCGCCTTAATATGAGCCTTAAAGGTAAGGTTCTCATCGAGGATCACGCCTAGGTATTTGGCTTGCTTCTCCCAAGGGATTGGCTTGCCGTACATAGTGATCGGGCTGGGAAGGGGGGGGTGGGACATGACGACGTCTCGAGAAGAGAACCGCCTGACTCTTATCGGGGTTGACCTCGATTCTCCATTTCCGGAACCAAGCGCCTAAGACGTTTGCGGAGGATTGGAGTGTACGAGCTATAGCGTTGGGACAGTGACCGGTATAGTAAACGGCAGTGTCGTCGGCGAAGAGAGCCAACTGAGCCTTTTTACTTTTTGGGATATCGCTAGTGAACAGCGTGAAGGCGAGAGGAGATAGTACGGAACCCTGAGGGACACCTGCGCGAATAGGATGAGGGGACGAGAGTGCTCCCTCGACGCGATAGCGAAAGGTCCGGTTCGACAAAAAGTCTCGTAAGATGAGCACGAGACGATCTGGCACTCCTAGTTGGTAGAGCTTGTATATCAAGCCGTTGTGCCAGACTTTGTCGAAGGCTTTCGCTATGTCGAAGAATAGCACACCCGTCGTCGCGTTACGCTGCAGACCAGCGCATAAGTGCTCTACGATACGGTGGACCTGTTGGGTGCCCGAGTGTTGGCTACGGAATCCAAACTGCTCGTTGGGTATGAGGCTCTTTGCTTCGGCGTAGTCTTTGAGACGCTTATAAATAAGCCTCTCGTAGATTTTGCCGAGGACATTGAGTAAGCTAATAGGGCGGTAGCTGGAGGGCTCAGACTTTGGCTTGCCTGGCTTTGGGATACCGATGACGGTGGCTTCTTTCCATGCTTGTGGGAAGATGTTGTTGCTCAAGGCGCCATTGAAGATGGCGGTCATAAGCATTATTAGCGGGGCAGGAAGGAGTTTGTATACCTTATTGGTAATACCATCCGAACCGGGGGCCTTACGAGCGTTGAGCCCTTTAATGATGTCGTACACTTCGTCTGGAGTGACGGGAGGCAGAGGATCATCAGGGTCTTCGACGGGAGGGAGGGAGGCTCTTCGTTCGACTTCAGCGTCGACCTTGTTCAGGTGAGCTTGGTCTACTGGTTGGGAGCTGGGAGAACATTGGGACTCTAGGCTGTCGGCAAGACATTCAGCCTTATCGGGACTGTCGAAAGCGACACTATTGTCGGGGCGGATGAGAGGAGGCATAGAGACCTCTTCTGAGGAACGCAATTTCCTCTGTAATTGCCAGAAGGCTTGATGAGTGGGCTCGAGTTCGCTGAGCATCTTGTTCCAGCCCTCAGAGCGAACCTCCCCTATGCGTTTCTTTACAGCACGCTGTAAATGGCGCATGTGGGCTTTGTTCGCGTCACAAGGGAAGGAGTCGTAGGCACGGATGGCCGCGTTCTTCTCGGTTATCAGGTCACGTACGTCAGCAGGTAGTTTCCAGCGATGGTCTTCCATCACCGGAACTTTCCGTGAACAATCCGTCAATACGGATTGTACGTGCTCTGTAAACGAGTCGATTGCGGCCGTCGTGTCGGCGACTGACACTAAGTGATCGGGGATGGTGTCTAAGTGAGGCGACGTGGTGGATTTCAGTCTTTCGCTTACTTTCCTCCAGTCGGTTATCGTCTGGGTCTGAGGGGGGCGGTTGGGGTCGATCGGGCCCGAGTAGGGTGCAAGATGCATGACTACAGGGCGGTGGTCAGAGTTTAGCTCGTGGAACGTCTCAATCGATTGCAAACGGAGGTTCACATTCTTGAGCAGCGCTACATCGAGAACATCGGGAAGGTGATTAGGATTACCTGGGAAGTGAGTCGGGCTCATTGGAGCGATGACGTCAAAGTTAAGGGATTCGCCTAACTTGAAAACTAACCTACCTCTGGTTGAAGTTGTGCTACTATTCCACGCCGGGTGCTTGGCATTAAGATCCCCCGCCAAGATGACGGAGTCACTCATACCGAAGAGGGCAGTGAAGTCCTTTTGGAGCGAGATGGGATCCTCCGGACCATTGTCTGGTGGAATATAAGCAGAGATGATGGTGATCGGTTGATGACCAGTCATGCCGAGCCGACAGATAGAGGTCTCCAGATGGGAGAAGAGAGAAGGTGGGTCGATAGGGATGCAATACAAAGATTTCCTAAAGTATATTAGTGTGCCGCCCTTGTGGCATCGAGACCTGTCATTGCGAACTAGTTTATAGTTAGCAATATTCGGGTTTCGGTGATGCGGTTTTAAAAAGGTTTCCTGTATGAGGAGGATGTCAAGCTGATGGTCGCGGAGGAAAGCGGCGATTTCATCGCGTTGACCTGAAACGCCATTTGCGTTGAAGAAGCCTAATTTAAGGGATCGGGGTTTGTTACTGTTTACTCTCGTATTATCCATTGAGAATTAATATTTGAGTGAGTGTAGAACTTGCGCGATCTCGGGATACGCGCTGAGGATTTCCATAAGGCGGAGTGCGTTGCCGTTTGCAGCAACGATTTCTTCCGCCATTTTGTCCGCGGCGGTGGTGAAGAGAGCCGCGTATGTACTAAGTATAATTTGGGCGCTGTTTCGGCCCTGGGTTCCCTGAGCTTTCGCTGGAGAGGCCGAAGGGGCCGCGGGGGCTACCAAAGGCGCTGGGATGGCGGAAGCCATCAGCGCTGGAAGTTGAGCGGGTTGCGCTGGTTGCGCGGGAATAGAGGGCACCGAAGCTGCGGGAGCCTTCAGGTGATTAAGGTTAGCCCAGGGAGACGGCCTCTGCGGACTGAGCCGCTCCGGCATCAGCGCGGAAGGAGGCTTTCCCCAGGGGCTTTCCCTGTGCTGGCGGTCGCTCGCGCGTTTCGCGAGTTTGGAAGAGGAGGACTTCGGGGCCTTAGGACAGCCCCGGTAATTTGCCGGGTGTCCCGATTGGCCGCAGAGTACACAGCTGGGAGGCTCTAAACATAGTTCCCTATCTTTTGGGCGGGTACAGTCGGCGGTGCCATGCTCTCCTAGACACTTGACGCATCAAGGGGTGGCATAGCAGTTGGACTGTGAGTGACCATATAATTGGCAGCGATGACACTGCCCAATTAATTGAGCTCTGTAAGGCTTCTCTATTGAGATGCCTGAGAGCGAACACACCGACTTAACTTTAAAAATCGGGTGGTGACCGTCTGTGGGGTCACAGATGACCAGGACCATGTCGTAGACTAGGCCCTGTCTCGCTTTATGTAAGCGATGGACGGCGGAAACTGGGATTCCTTGAGCGATGAGGTCGCTCTTAATCTCCTCGGTGGAGATTTCTTGTGGAACGCGCCTTATTACGACGCGAGTAGGGGTTTCCTCCGGAAGGGAGTAAGTGTGAAAGGAGTAGTTCCTTTCACGTAGGGCGCGGGAGAGGTCCCTAAAGTCCGCAGACGTGGGGACCGTAACTTTGATCCCCTGGAGGGTGGATCGGGCGTTAGTATAGTTGATCTTGCGATCAACACACATTTTAGATATTTCAGTCCATTTGGACTTTTCCTGGACGTATATCGGGGGAGGGGGCTTCTGCTTCCTCGCGGTAGGAGCGGGTGGGCAAGCCATAGGGCTGGCGGGGCGACTGGCCCGCGGACTAGGGGCGGTAGTGGAGCTGGACGATAAGTCGTCCTGTTTTTTCTGGGCCTTGGTGACCGGGCCAGCGGGGGCGGAGGATTTAGCCGCCTTCCTCTTGCCTCCTTTGACCACGACTTGGAAGTCGTCATCGCTGGAGGAGGAGGTGCGGGCTTCTTCCTCGGAGAGTGGGACTGACGTGTCCATGCTCTCCGTCGTATTTGTTACAGCGGCGCGCAGCTGCGTTGTCTCTGAGACAATGGCGGCCGGAACAATGGAGGCCGTGACAATGGCGGCAGGGACAAAGGCGGGCGAGACAATAGGGGCCGGATTAGCGGCCGGAGTATTGTCTACCGGAACAAAGGCGGGTGACACAATGGGGGCCGAGATAGTTGCCGGAACATTGTGGTGCGGAACAAAGGGCGGAATGCCTTGTTCACTTGCAGGTGGCGATAGCGGGCTCTCAAGCGCGTCGCTGAAGTTAGCGAGTGCGCCTTGAGACGGAGTGGGACTGGAAACTTGGCTTATTTTGGCGCCATATTTCGCCAAAAACTCGGGGTCCTTTAATAGGACCTCTTTGAGGAATGCCAAGAGGACGGCGTCCTCCATGATCGGAGCGGGAACTATATTAGGGAAGGAATGGTGGAAAGAGAAATTTCCCTACGAAGCCTAAACCCTATACCTAACTCCCCGGGTGGATTGGCCCGGGGATGAGTTCCCTCCCTGTCGGGTGTAGACAGGGAGGTGTGTACCTATTGGTGAGCCCTAAGCTTGTAACCCGTCGCCAGTCTTATTGTGCGAACGGGGCCCTGACCAGTCTAGCGCGAAGGGTGTAGACACACCCTAAAGACACTAGGTGAGTAGCTGAAAAGCAAAACTGTCACCAGAGCCGACTAGGAGATCCCCCAAGGCCGGTTATCTGGGACCCGTCCAACTAACTGCCTCGCCCTGAAGGGGTTCGGCGGGTGTGAATTGGGTCAACACCCCACTCGGCTTCGTTGACACCGTAAGGTTTCAACCGAGGACCACGAAACTGTGGTTTTACCCAGAAGGGGCCTAGTGAAGCTACTCACAAACGTCTATTAATGAAACAGGGATGCCTTGAAAAAGGCAGTTTTTTGAGTTATTAAAATCAAATCAATTTCTTGATTTGATTTTAAATCGGAGTAGTCGGGGCGACTACGATGACGTCACGTGGCAGCGACGAATAATAACACGAAACACAACACTGGAGCGGGAGAGCGCACAAACACGTCCGTCCGCGGCGAGAGTCGAGCGTCGAGTCATTTTCTGGCAGCCTGGGGCAGCCTCGACGTGTTTTATATGGAAGTTTTGACTTTTTGTGTGGAAAATATAAAATAAAAATATCTAAATGTAGAGATTTGGTGGTTTCAGGATTACAAAGGGGGTCGAAATTTTCATTATTTTTGTGATAGGACACACCGTTTTCGAGATATGAGCAAAAAAAGAAAAATAAAGTTAAAGTACCGTTTTTGCACGTCTGAAGTCGAGGTGTTGGTGTGAATTTTAGTCCACGCCACCTAATTTTATTCCACACCTTTTTAATCGCGATTAAAAATAGTCAGATTCATGTTCAGATTTAGTTAGACAATCAAATTTTTAGTTGAAAAACGTAAAATTCAGAATAGCAAAATTGCCATTTTCACTAAATTAATAACTCAGTGCAATCTTAGTGCTGTCAAACTAAATTATAGTTAAGTTGTGTCACTATAGTCAATTTCAGAATGGAAAATCGTCATTTGACAGAATTAAACCAAATTTTAGTGATTTTTAGTCTAGTTTAGAGGCATTTGTGACAAGAGAATCGGCACCATTGTTTTTTCTGATAACACTTTGTTTTGTATTGGATTGGCTGGTTGATTTTGTGGACTCCAGGCTTTGTGTTATAGCATATGCCAGTGAGTCATAACAACTTTGAACGGTATCTATTTTTGTCCAGTGAAATAGATGGTTTTTTAGATAATTTTTGTATTCATTTATATCTTCGTCATTTTTTTGAGTACTTTTTGTTTGTTTGTATATGTCACTCTACTCTTTTGTGGTTTTGACAGAGTAATTGTGCTTCTGCTTCTGATAGATAGTTTAAGTTTAATGTTTCTATATTTTGAAATATTTAGGTTGGTTAGTTGTTATGTAGTCTATTTCATTTTTATACTGATCGTTAGGAGATTGCCACGTCCATCTACGATTTGGTTTTTTCTTGAAGTATGTGTTGATAATCGATAGTTTATTTTCAAAAGCAAAATTAATCAGTCTTTGTCCTCTTTCGTTTCTTTTTCCATATCCAAATCTTTTTGTTATTTAATATTCGTCTTTTACGGGTTGACCAATCTTTGCATTGAAATCTCCCATTATAATTATGTTTCTATGTGCGAAATCTATGGCTTTATCTAAGGATTTGTAAAATTCGTTGATCTCCTCCTCATCCGCTGACTCTGTAGGCGCGTACTCGTATACCTGTATTATGCTTATGTTGTATCCTTGTATATTGAGATTCAATAAAGCAACTCTTTCTGTGACCGCAGTAAAGCTTTCAACGTAATGTTTTACAGATACATTTATTAGAAAGCCGACGCCGTGTTTTCCTGCAGGGCTAACATGACAAGCGCGAGAACGCTCGATATCTCGATTACTCGAAATTTTGTCTACGATTTTGACGTCATCCTTACACCTAACATGACCGCCAAGCTCGAGTAAACTCGAAAAAGGCACTTTGACACTTCTGTATCTCGCGACGAGAAACCGATGTAGCAAGTTTTAATTAACAAATCATTTTTATCACTGCTACATCGGTCGATTTTACGCATGGAATAAGTATGTTCTGTATTGATTTAACGTCCACCTCTTTTAACTTTTGTTTAGGTCCTTAAAACCGACTTTTTTACTGTTTTTCTTTGGCATGCTAAAATTAAAATACACATAAGTGGCACTTATTATACTCACTAGATAATCCACCACAATTTATAAATCGGCCGAAGGTCACTATTCGACAAAGCGAAGGTTGATATTGTAACAATCACCATAAAACACATGATATTGCTTTTACTCACCAACTTTGCGGACTTAACTGGCGATTTTCGTAATTATGTTGCGTAGGCAGGTACAGCCATAACTCCCTAGATTTCGATAATCACCATAATTGACAAACTAGACTGATTATTACTGCACTTGATGCTCATCTACGTAATAGTGCTTCCCTGCGCCAAACTTTCTTTAGCGGCCGCCGAAAGGAACTTCATTCCAATGTGTATAGTAGGCTGTTTAAAACTAAGTATTTTCATTCAATTCAATCAAATCAATTATGTCAATTCAGTATTTCAATTAATTTTTTTCATGATGTCTCATAGAACTAGAACGAAAATAAGTATAATTATGAATTTGCCATGTTATTTTGGAGATTCTATTTTTTTTTTTGTATCATAATTTTGTCTACTCTTGTCGTCGTCAAAATCGAGGACGACTAAATTAGAGAAAATCACGATTTTGTCATGTTGAATTGTCAAATTGCGAGATAGATTAGGTGGTCATGTTAGGGTTTAACGAGAAAACATCAAGTTTGACAGAACAAGTCAAGAATTTTGTATGGCAGTGCTGTCAGAAAACGAGTAAAGTGACGGTATAGACGCGACCAGAAAATACGAGAGTGAGTAATTGTCGCGTCTGGCATGTTCGCCCTGCTGGAGTCTCTCCCATATAACATAGTATGAATTCTTCATATTCTTCTATTTTACTGCCAAGGCGTCTAACCTCTGAAATGCCAATGATATCGTACTTCACCCCTATTATGGCTTCCCGCAGTTCCAATAGTCGCTCGTAAGAGGATAGCGACCTGACATTGTACGTTGCCACATAGAGCCTCTTTTTAAGGCTATTGTTTTGTTGAGTAATCGGAGGAATATTCCTTGGAGCGTAGTGGTCATACTCTTCCACGGTGACCAACCGGGTTGGAAGATGTTTTGCGTTGTCACTTTTACAAGCTATTTCTGTTCTTTTGAGAGGGGGTCCTGATTGCTAGTTGGTTTCATTTTTGTTATGATGTGTTTGATTGGTTGTAGGAGTTTTATTTACCAAATAATTAAGGAGGCCCGGCTTCACTATTCCTTCAGAGCGATTGGAAAACGATGGGGGCGGAGTATTCGAAGGGGTTGTTTTATTTTTCTTGTTAGCTTGTATTCTATGGGTTGGTTGATCTTGACTGAACTGCTTTGCTTGAGGGGAAATAGAGAGGGCCCTCTTTTTGTTGTTTTCCGGGGTAGGAACATCTTCTGGTTTTTTTAATATTACTAATTTGTCATATTTGAGCATTGCTTTATTTCCCATCTCTCTTTCTGTTTTCAATTGTTCTTGTAGCTCCCGTCTTTTTTCCAAAACATGGTGGGGGTAGTTTTATTTTATATAATAGTTGATATCCTTCAGTAACTTTTTCTGCTTGAAGATCTCAATTTTTTACCCTAGAGTTGTGAGTGTTAAAACAACCGGGCGAGGATTGTCAGATTTTTTCCCTATTCTCCTTAGTTCTTGGATGTCGCTATGTGATACATGTATTGATAGATGCTCAGATATGAAATCAATAACGATATTTTCTAGCTCCGAATATAGATGCTCTCGATCCCCAATGCCAAATATCACCACATTCCTTTTTCTCGCTTGTTTTTCCAATAGGTCCAATATCTGTTCTTGTTTATCTACTTTTTGTTTTAAGTCCTCATACTTTCCTTCCCATACGCTAAATTTAGCATCAAGTATTTTATTTATGTATGTAATAATAAAGTTAAAATTGAACAAACATTGCACTCAAGCAAACAATGTCAAATACAGTACAACAAAACACAGCCAGGCTCAACACACACAAAACATGACCGCAACAAAGTTTGCTGTTTGCAAAAGCTCTGTAGTATCTCTTTTGCTGTCTGTACTTCATTCAAAATTCGTGTCTGTATTCGTTTCGTTTATTTGTGCTGATAATAATGTTTAATAATATCGCAAAAGATTTTTTTTTAAATCTGTATTAATCTAAGGGATTTTTGTACACATTTGCGACGATGTCAATCCCATCGTGCTTTTTACAAGTAACAAGTTACTTGTAAACTAATCTAATTTATAATCTATTAAAAAAGTATGTAATATTTTTGCTGCTTCAGACGTAGGCTTAGACAAAAAATACCATGAAATATTCCAACATCCATTACCGACAATTTCAATGAGTTCAGTAGTGCGTTTCTTTTGGTAGTATACCGGACACATTCCACCAACACATGCCGTACATTCTCTATTTTTCCACACGCCTCACAGTTAGGAGAGTCTTATTTTCGCATGAGAAAAACAAAGTTGTTTAGTGGAATATGTCCTGACCTCAAACGATGCGCAGCAACAATTTGACAGCGACTCAGTTTTGATTCGGAGATCCAAAGTATATGAGGAGGCTCACTCTGTATACTTTTATACCGGATTCGTTTCGCTTTAGATCTCTCGTTAAAAAAATCCTTCCAAGATACATTGTTAATTTTTCTAAATTTACTTAATATTTTCGAATAACTTGGTAATACACCCGTCTTTGTATACCTGAATGAACTGCTTCTTTAGCTAATCTGATCGCAAAAGATAAAACTTGGTTTCTTGTTTTTATCTTGTGATTTATACACAAGTTAAAACACGAAATAAAGTTTTATGTTTTGTATTTATCTCTTGATTGATTATTATATTTTAGAATCAGACTACTATTGTAGGTCGGTCACCGTAGACAAAAATCCCGTTAAAAAAAAAAAACACTGTACAGATTTTTAGGGATTTATACACCAATAGTGTAAAACCAAGTTTTCAGCTTCGAAAGACCTGTGCTAACTGCGAAGTGCTCGAAAAACCTCGAAATGTTCGGACTACTTTCAGTTATTGACTAATGAATTTTAAAATGTGCATCCTACGTATAAGTCACCCGGTACATTTTTAAAGAATACAAAATTAGAGACTGTTTGGGCGCAGCCGTTGCCTTGTACGTCCAATAAAACCTTAGATACCGAACATCAAACATTGGCATTTTTTTCAAAAAAGTTCAAAGTTTTGTCTTCGAGCAGGATATCGGTAAAAAATCTCATTATACGATGAAGACGAGAGATGAAGGGTGCACCAGTAAAACTGTCAACTTTGAACTGTCATCTATATTATGGCAAAGAGTTATAATATGAAGTTAGGCGTCCTTTCAAAACAGCCAGACCTTCTTGGCGCGACAATTACTTTTCTCAACAATGACGCTACTCATAACACCTTCTGCTGGCAACAAATGCCTTGTGGCACTAAATAATGGCCGAAAAGACGACTCTCCTCGCCCTGCGTAACGGGATAATTGACCAATCTGCTGCTGACGCCAAGTTCCACCTCCCTCGTTTGCCCAACCGAAGAGACTGCAGCCCATTATTCCAACTAACCTACCACCAGGTGCAGAAGTGTTGGGGAGTCGAGGAAGAGCCCACCAAGGAGAGTAGGTCAAGAAGCCATCAAGGGCTGACACCAGTTACCTCAACCAAGGAACCAGCGCCGCTAACCGTATAACTGAACCGTGTAACTGAATACTACTCAAGTCAAAAATTGAAAGAAGTCCGAAAATTTTGAGGGTAGTACCAGACCTTTCGAAGCTGCAAACTTGGTTTTACAATTTTGGTATCTATACTAAAAACATCCCAAAAAATCAATGCAGTGAAATTTTTTTCCACCTCCTATGTCATGATGGCAGAGTGCATCTAGAGTATAATACACAAATATTATTTAACTATAATTTCGTACACAGTTCTTATACTTAAATAACATTTTTTTTTTCTCACCACTAATGACCCCAAAACGCGGGAACTAACCAAATGTGAGAGTCAGAGGCAACCTTTATAACATAAGTTATGTTATAAAGGTTGTCTCTGAATCTAAATGTCTTACCAAAATGTCTGTTCTAAAAGTATCTGGTGAAAGTGTGAACAAACCCTGTTCCTTGTCACTTTTTACGCAGTTACTCACTAAAGGGAATTCCTAACACATTAACTTAATTCAATTTTATATCTCACCACTTTTTCCAACAATTGGTATGATGACAATTTTTTTTATTTTGTCTTAAAAGACTGTTTGATTCCAAATAGCGCAAACTGTATTACGAAAAGTGTAAAAGCTTTAAAATTGCCAAGATCGAACGTTTTAAGATAATTGTTAGGCAAGGACAGGACTATCGTAGAAGTGACGACACGACTATGTAACTTCATACTAGCGCCGTACTTTGTCAGTACCGCGCGACAAGGAGGGCAATAATCCCCTCCAAAAACTTTTTAATCGTGCATCTTCTTCAAATTTACACCGATTTAACAGATTTTTTCCATTATCTCATTTTTACTGAGCCTTCTTTGACATTACATTATATTCTATTTTTATTTATTTTATTATAATAAATAAATGAAATAGAAAATCATCGACGGATCACATTGGATTTCATCGCACACAGGATTTTCAACCCTCGGTGTTAAACCGAGCATTGAGAATTCAACAGAGTACATCCCAGCGCGTCGAAAAAACACACTGTTAGATTTTCAACTCTCGGGGCTAAGCAGTGCGTTGAAGATCCGGTGCGCGAAAAAATCCCGCCGCGATATTTTTACGTCCGTGCAAACGTGGACCTAACCTCAATAAATTGTCAAATGAAAAATATCTTTCAGGTGATTTGAAATTAGATTTTCGGGCTTTAAGTATCAAAAATCATTCAATTTGTAAGTGGCACCACAAATTGGCATCCACAGTCTCCACAGGTATATTTTCTGATCCATTTGTTAATGTTTTCATCAGATAATTTTGAAACAACCTATTATAATAATTTTTTGCATCATTATCTGTAGGTTTGTACAAATTAGCAGACGAAACTCCGCAAACACCAGGATAAAAAAAGATGTTGTTTTTTGTTGCGTCGTCGACCGCAGTTACTGTAGTCACTTGAAATAACAGTAATTTTTTTTTTCTTTGTGTATGCTTACGTGATAAGTAACCTAATTACGATAAAACAAATTAAAAGAGATTTTCGGTCCAAAAAGTACTTGTTTTTTTATTATCGTGTTTAGATATCAATACCCATCACGTCTGTGAAGTTTTGCTAGCATATTTATTTTGCTTCTGTATAACGTTTTTCTTTATACTTGGCTGAATAAAATTTCATAAAATCACATTATTACAGTGACGACGGGATGTCTGACTCTATACATAAGATTCAGAAGGCGCAGCGCACAGTTCGCATCGCTCTCTGCCGACATAGCCACCGGCTCGAGTCCACGCGAGGACTCTACGAGTCTGATCGATGACGCCGAGCCTGCATCGCAGACGCAACCTATTGCTGCTACTGGCAATGGGACAGGTAAATATATTATATATTTATAAGGATTTCCCATCGGCAACTTCTCAGGAGCTTTGGGCTTAATTAACTTTGATTTATGAATTTTAAACAAAATAAATATACAGATACAAATCGACCAACAAATGAATACCTCAAACGGAAGTAGAAAGTTCGTGCAACCACTAGTGACATCTGTTGCTTGTGTATAAATTCCTATTTATATTTTACAAAATCATTACAATACAAACTTTCTATCCCCTATTTAACTGCTTTAAGCGATGATTTTTCTAAAATCTTTGCTAATTTCTCACTTTTGTTATATAAGGAACTGTGAACAATTTCATGCTTCTAGTTTCTCGACCTTATTTTGCCCACCGCCCACTTAGAGTATTTTTTTTCTAAAACACGCAATTTATTATTACTCACCATCTGTCGCGAATCTGTAGCAGCTATTGCCACGATTATATTTAAACGTGTAATATTATATAAACGTAGGATCCCATCTCAATTTTCTTCTGGTCTTCTACTGCCCCCCTGAAAGTCTCAAACGCCCACAAGGGGGCGTTATCGCCCGCGTTGAGAACCTATGAGTTAGACTTGGCCTTAGGGCTGTGAGCTTATGGCTTGGCTATGAGTTTAGGGACTAAACTGTTGGGTCTAGCTTAGCGATGGGCGATTCCGAAATGTTTTAACAATCGAAAGAATCGGAGTCGTTAAAATAAACCATCGAGTCAACCGACTCGTCGTTCTACAAAACAATGGAGATGTTTTTTAACTATTTCGAGTCAACGGAATCGACTAGTTTTCGCTTGTTCGAAGAATTAGTCTGGATTCGCAATCACAAGCACAACGTAAGTTAAGGATTCGCGAAACTCTAAACCATCGAGGAACAACTAGCGAATGAACGCGTTATGCTCCAGTCGCAATAACAGACCGTGTCAGAATCGAGTCCAAGTCGAAACAATCGAGAACCATCGAGATGTTTGAACAATCGAAACAATCGAATAAAACCTCTCGCTCATAGACAACGTATTAAACAATTTAAATTAATTCACTGACGTGCCAGTGAATTAATTTAAATTGTTTATTAAGTAGATCTCTCATCATCTATCTTGACAGCCTAGCAGTCCAGTAATGGCATGATAAAGAGATCGATCCGCGGCCATTGTTATCCAGTTACTACTTTCTTATACCTTGAAACTGTGTTTTCAATCTCTAGTTGTAAGAGATTGTTTATAAAGCAAACACACCATTACAAAATTGTAACAAGTTGGTAGCACTAATGATTAACTCCAAATTTTTCCCGCCTATTGTCGAAACTAGCCTGGTGTATTTTCCCAACGTATCCTACTAATATTATACACGCTAAAGTTTGTGAGGATGGATGGATGGATGTTTGTAACTCTTTCTTGCAAAAACTACTGAATGGATTTGGATGAAATCACAATGCCAGATCCTGCCGATCCTGCAGCTATATAGAGGAAATGTCAATAAATTAAAATAATTGTAATGATTAAAGGACCTTTTCATAAAACATTGTTTTTCAGCAGAATATGCCGATTACAAAATCATTTATAAAAGGAATTCAAACCCGGAATTTTCTATTGCGTTACTTATTGCGCATGATACACAACAAAAAAAAGTTTTAAACACCTGTAAAACAAAAAGTCATGTTACGATTAAAATGATTATGAATGTTTAAATCGCTGTTTAACATTTATAAACTGCACCTAACCTATATTCAATGTCAATATTTTTTAAGGTTTAAACAGAAACCGCAAGTTCTACAGGCATTAGGACAAATGTTTATTTAACAGTAATAAATAAGCTTTGAGATGCTGCATATTGCAGGCTTGTAAATGACTTTTTGATTTAAGTGGGGCAAAGTTCTACAGATTTTCTGACATTGGGCTTTAGGAGGATACAGATCCACGCGGGCTAAGCTGTGGGGAAAAGCTAGTATAGATATAAATCCCAACCCTCTTGAGTGTTTCTCCATTGCTATTCTGTTCAGCTGAACAAATGTTGGGTATATCTAACTTGGAAGAGCCAGCGTCATTCTAGTTGAACTTATAACATTATTTCTTAAGTAGGAACATACGGAACCATAACAACAACGCCATCGCCCAACAAGCAGCCTGTCTGTTGTTCTGATGACCCCAACTGTGAGAGCGGACTGACTGCCGCGCACGATATTGAAGACATCGCCGATACCAAGTAAGTGGTTGCTTATTCTATTTTTAAGTTACAAAATGATTCTGAAAATCTTTTTATAAACACTGTTAGCTACGCCTTTATCATCTAAAATAACTTTTAATAACAAAGAAATGTCTTCCATTATTTAAAATTAAAGAACCATTAAAATCGAGTTCGTTTCTGCAACTGACAGTTAGAATCAACTTTTAGGAAAATTAACGGTTCAAAACACGATAGAATGTAATTTGCTACGGTCGATTTCAAAACCAGTTTTCGTCTCATTTCCTAATTACAGCTCAAAATTATATGAAAACAATTGTTCCATGAGGTAATCGTATTTAGGAGGGAATTTGACGGTTGGAATTTCGAGTTTCATAGTTTTTTTAAATACACAAAAATAGTAAATCGGGCATATCGACTCACGCTCAGTCCTGCGGGCGTCTTCGAGGGTGGACCTGTGACAAAAAAAATAAAAATTTGCTCTCCCCGCCGTTGTTTAAAAAACAAAACATAACATCACTCCTGTAATCCCAGAAGGGTTAGGCAGCTGTAGTACACCCACATTTCGCCAGTTATTTTTAAGCTCCATGTTATAGGGGGCGAGCCTATTGCCATCAACCGGGCACAAATCCAGACTCCGGGCTGCTGTGAAATCCTAGATAGAAAAACCCTACAAAACATTTTGCCCGACCTGGGAACCGACCCCAGGGCTTCATACTCAGCAGTGGCTCTTGCGACCACTAGACCAACGAGGAAGTTTAAATAAGACAACCCATTAGTTATGAAATTGCGACAGCACAGAAAAAGTGTCACGGAATTACGAGTATATCATAGTTTTAATTCATGAAATTGTTTTTGAAAATGTGATTATTTCTATGAGGTATGATGACGTCTAATTGTCATCTTACAATTTTGTTATACACATTACAAATGACTGTTGATAGAATTATAGTCTAGTGCGAGTTGTATATCATTTTTGTCGTTGTTTGTGAAGAACTTTTAAAACACATTTTGCTAAGATTTTTTGATCAGATTCATCCGTATTATTATGTTCAATCTCTCTCGAACTATCTTTGCTACTATGATAGTACGGCGCGCGCGGTGTGCCCCACTGTTCGACTAGTTAGTCGACGATACCGGTCGTTATAGTTGTGTGTCGATTTAATTCATTTGGAGTCTCATTGAAAGGGCCTGATAACATCAACGAGTCCACCCCTTCGCTGCCAGTATGCCACAAGTTCTACAATCGTAATAACCGGTATTTACTTATCCTAATTACCGTTAAATAGGTATTTGATTAGTGAAAATGACCATGACACCAGTGTTGCCACCTCCGTTTTTGTTTTTTACCCTAACGCTCGCCGAAATTACCCTAAATTAGGCACTTTTTTTTGTTTTTACCCTAACTTTTTTCTAAACTTAAACAAATCAATTTACCCCCCCTCCCCTATTACATTGGACTTAAACATAACTGGCGAAATGTGGGTGTACTATAGGTACACCTCTGCCCAACCCTTCGGGGAAACAAGGCGTGATGTTATGTTATGTTAAATAAATTTACGTATAAATGTAATTTAGTAATAAACTAATAGCCTCCGTCAGTTCATGAAACGCATTTCAAAGCGTTTCTTCGAGACCGCCGCGAATCACCGCAACCCTCTGGTTGTGAAAGCCGCTAGTTATATTCCCTCCTCCATTAGTCATGTCCGCCGTCCCAAGCATGTCCTCACCGATCCCGATGACCACATAACTCTCATTCAGGAGAGCAGTAGGGCCACCAGTACAGTGCACAAACACAGACCGACATTCCGACCTCGCCGCCGAGGTTCCTCGCGAAGATCCCGACGTAATTGTCCCCCCCGACCCTTGCTCGACGAAGTGCCAGCCCGCGCCGTAGCTTAGCCTGTAGCTTTAAATTCCCCGATTAATAATAATCAACAAAACTTGATCCAGCCTGTCCCATCTTGCTGTCCTCCCGTCAGCGACGCCCTAAGCCGAGGTCCGTACCCCACAGGGGGTGCCCTTAGCGAGCGTTCGCTTAATAATATAAGTAGTTTTACGCCCCTGGCTGGAGGTCCGCTTAAGGCAGCCACAGGATAGTCCGGTTAAGTAGTCACGACCTCTCAAGGTCAACTACGAGATGCCATACCAAAAAAAAAAAAAAAAAACTAATAGCCAAACTATTACACCGTTTCCAAACATTCTTGGAGTGCATCCATATTAGTCTGGGCTTCTATGTCATCTGAAGTATTTTTTTTTAAATCGTACATTACATTCAAAATCATTTCTCTCAAAAATAGATTCTTGTGCTAGCAGAAGACTGAAGAGAAGGGTACATCGTCACAACAAGTTCGTCGTCAGAAACACGTATTCAATCAATCACCATTTTCAAGGAGTTTTCAACATTCTATAAAAAATCCTTATATTTATTTTACCCTGAAAAATACCCTAAAAGCATAAAAATACCCTAAGGTGGACACTGTATGACACGGCAAATACTTTATTTATTAAATTATACTTAAAGTTAGAAAAAAAAAATGTATAAGAAGTAAATTGTAGGTAGTCTAATTCACAACTTTATTTCTGATATATTCGTTTTATAAGATCGAACAAAAACAAAGGTCCGATCTTTACAAAAATAGTTTCAAACTTGCTAGAGTTCTAATGAACTACCGAATCCTTTTTTTTTTTTTTTTTTTTTTTTTTGTGTATGGCATCTCGTAGTTGACCTTGAGAGGTCGTGACTACTTAACCGGACTATCCTGTGGCTGCCTTAAGCGGACTCAAAGCCTCCAGCCAGGGGCGTAAAACTACTTATATTATTAAGCGAACGCTCGCTAAGGGCACCCCCTGTGGGGTACGGACCTCGGCTTAGGGCGTCGCTGACGGGAGGACAGCAAGATGGGACAGGCTGGATCAAGTTTAGTTGATTATTATTAATCGGGGAATTTAAAGCTACAGGCTCAGCTACGGCGCGGGCTGGCACTTCGTCGAGCAAGGGTCGGGGGGGAACTACCGAATCCTTTTTTTTTTTTTTTTTTTTTTTTGTGTATGGCATCTCGTAGTTGACCTTGAGAGGTCGTGACTACTTAACCGGACTATCCTGTGGCTGCCTTAAGCGGACTCAAAGCCTCCAGCCAGGGGCGTAAAACTACTACTTAAATTATTAAGCGAACGCTCGCTAAGGGCACCCCCTGTGGGGTACGGACCTCGGCTTAGGGCGTCGCTGACGGGAGGACAGCAAGATGGGACAGGCTGGATCAAGTTTAGTTGATTATTATTAATCGGGGAATTTAAAGCTACAGGCTCAGCTACGGCGCGGGCTGGCACTTCGTCGAGCAAGGGTCGGGGGGGACAATTACGTCGGGATCTTCGCGAGGAACCTCGGCGGCGAGGTCGGAATGTCGGTCTGTGTTTGTGCACTGTACTGGTGGCCCTACTGCTCTCCTGAATGAGAGTTATGTGGTCATCGGGATCGGTGAGGACATGCTTGGGACGGCGGACCTGACTAATGGAGGAGGGTATATAACTAGCGGCTTTCACAACCAGAGGGTTGCGGTGATTCGCGGCGGTCTCGAAGAAACGTTTTGAAATACGTTTCATGAACTGGCGGATAGTGGGAATCTTTAGGTCAACGTGAAGGATCTCGTTGCGAACGTACCAGGGGGAGCCTGTTATCCTACGGAGGAACTTGTTCTGGAGGGTCTGCATTCTATTGAAGCGAACGGGCTTGGCGTGTGCAAAGACTGCACTGGCATATGTCATGATCGGGCGGAGTACCGAATCCGAAAACTCCGACCCATATAGATGTGGCGCGGTAACGAAACCATAGCGAGATCTAATTCGACGCCAACGCCATCTATCGAGCAAGCTGACAACTTTGACCGAAGGCAGAAGATTCATTCCTCATGCAAAAAGTTCTTACTTTTTTTGATAAATGATTATTTGGGTTTAAAAAAAAACTTACAGTTCAAATCAATATGACAGATTTACATGGTTAAGAACTAAAAAACTCAAGTACGACGGAAACACTCCAACTTAAAAACACCGTTTAAGTTTCAAGACATCGATGTCCATCTTGTTTCGGTTTTCGTGTTACCGAACTCACACGTAATCTGTACGATTTATGCCTTAATTAAGAACGGGCCGACCGCAAAATGGCCAATCGTACATTATGTTTTTCATTAAATTGAAAAGAATTAAAATTAAATGAGTAACTACCAACTAGCTTAATATATCTGACTGACCGACACAAATCGACGAGCACAAATCCAGACTCCGGGCTGTTGTGAAATTTTAGATAGAAAAACCCTACAAAACATTTTGCCCGACCTGGAAACCGAACCCAAGGCTTCATGCTCAGCAGTAGCTCTTGCGGCCACTAGACCAACGAGGCAGTTTTAAAAAAACAACACATTAGTTAAGAAATTGCGACAGCACAGAAAAAGTATCTCGGAATTATTTCATAGTTTTAATTAATGAAATTGTTTTTGAAAATGTGATTATTTCCATGAGGTATGATGACGTCAAAGTCAAAGTCAAAGTCAAAGCATTTATTTCAAATAGGCCCATAAAATGGCACTTTTGAACGTCAAAAATTACAATAAAAATATAACTGATTCTAGGCGCCACTTCCAAAAAGTAGTTTCGTATGGAGAAGAAGTGGCAAGAAACTCCACCGTTACTCTTTTAAAATATTTTACAATATTTGTATACATTAATTATATTTTTATATGTGAAAACGATGCACCAAGAATAAAAATACTATACCACAAGTGGTAAGAAGAACTAAAAATATAGCAAAGGCAGATAAATGAATGACGCGATAGGTACATTGTGCTCACATATTTACAAACACTGTAAAAATATATGACTTTCCTAAAATATTAACTAGGAATAGGTCAGTGTGTGAGTAAGTAAAAAAAAATAAAAATTAAAAATTCAATTAGCAACCAGTGTGATTTTGTCTAGACGGGATTGTCCTATGGAGCTGGACCATCATGTTTCCAAGCATTCTTATCTTGTATATAGTCCTCTAATTTGTAATAAGCTTGTCTGCAAAGTGTACTTTTTATACGAATTTTAAATTTTCTTTCATTTAATTGCAATATATCACAAGGTATTTTGTTATAACATTTAACACAGTACCCCATAAATGATGTATGTACTTTAGCTAATCTGAAAAATGGTTGATCTATTTTATCTTTATTTCTGGTATTCAAATTATGTCTATCACTAATTGTCGTCTAATTGTCATCTTACAATTTTGTTATAGACATTACAAATGACTGTTGATAGAATTATAGTCAAGTGCGAGTCGTATATAATTTTTTGTTGTTGTTTGTGAAGAACTTTTAAAACACATTTTGCTAAGATTTTTGATCAGATTCATCCCTAATATTATGTTCAATCTCTCTCGAACTATCTTTGCTACTATCATATCCTACATTAATTACACATATTAAATGATTATCGGGTGGTCGGTTGTATCCTAATACTACAACTTTCACTGGCAACTACAATAAAAAAAGAAAAAAATTGCTGTTCCAAACAAAAGAAACACGACCGAAAATCTGGAACACTATGAAAATCGTAATGAAATTTCTCAAAAAGCGGAGCTACCAACACAAGATATTTTTCTCGTTTCTGTGATTTTATCGTAATGGCTCTGTGTGAACAACTTTCAGTTTTGAAAACAAAAAGTCACTGTCACTACTGTGTCCTATAACATTTCATATCGTCTAAATATTCTTGATAAATAGTGCCATACGAACATAGCCTGTTAAGGCGGTAACCGTATAACTGTGCTGCAAAACAAGTTCATCGATGACGTATCGTATCTTTGTTGGTTTGGTACTTTTAACATATTCATCTACTTGCATCTATGCCACTTTTGTTTTGGTAAATTGTCCGATGGGACGGCAATCTGACATGACCGGGGACGGTTAAAAAATATACTAAAAAAAAGCTTTAGAAGTAGGTGCGGTCATTTGACAATAAAGTACGGCAATTGTTCATTCATAAGTCAATATTTACGGATCTTCATAAGCGTTTGCAAACATCAAAAACAAAAGAATATGGTTAAATTTTAAGCGAAACAGTAATACCATTTGAGCCCATTCTTAATAAAAATCTTTAATCCATTTTTTTAAACCTGAAATACCATCAGACATATGGCCTTGTCTACTTGATAAAATTCTTAATTTACTGACAGCCTAAACCGCTGGGTTTAAAATCATGAAATTTTGCACAAGAGTTTTTTTGTGCAACGGAAGGGGTTCTTTTTACTTTATCCGGGCAAAGCAAGATTTCGAACATTTTGAGTAAAGCAATTAATCAGTAGTTTTTTTGTATGTTTTACTACTTATCCTTGTTTTTAAGTTTTAAATTAAGTTAATATTGACCATAGATAGCCATAGAAAATGTATTCTAATGAAAATCAATCAAACATCACATTCATCACACCCAAGAAGAAAAACAAAAAGAACAAACAAAACTATTAAAACATCGCTAACGAAATAAACAAACGAAACTTTTAAAAAAAACAGTAGGTAAAAATTGGGAGAATGATTATAATTGGCTGTGTATTCTGGAGTCGAATGAGTATAAAGCTTATTGTACCTAGACTGTAAAATTAAGTTTAGTGTTTCTCATGATGGACTAATTAATTATGTAGTGAAGCACTCAAAAACGCTGCAAGAAATAAATCCAGCTTATTCCTGGCACCAGGTATTTCCACTTCTGATCGTGATATCGGCAATGTTACTTATAAAACGTCAGCCGCAGAAATTACTTCGTTAAGTCTTCGTCGGCTGTTAAAACATTCGTTAAGCTACAATAGTATGAAACGTTTTCCATAGTTGTCCCCGCATGTACGACGATTCCAAGATAGCTAAGATTCATAGCTCCAACGCGCCGCATTGTCGAGTAATCACCGAAAAGCGGGATTCAGCCTACATTTAAATTTGGGCTAATAAATCTAATAATCGGGACGTCTGGCAACGCTGCTAGTACTGTCGTCGTTTAGAGCTTTGCAATGGTCATAGATATTCACCAATATCATCGGGCCGATAATAATGAAGTCGGTATCGAATTGGTGTGGTGGGTATTGCTGCCGACTTATCGTTATATGACAATGTAAAAAAGGGCCATTGGGTGCAGAGGACATTTTAAGTAATCATTTTAGTTCACTACGCCGTAGGTTCCCTAAAATGTAAACCTATGGGGAAAAAATTGAACCTCAGAAAAACTAATTCGGTTGATCAGCTGCAAATATTTTATACTGTGGCATGGATTTTCCGCGAAATGGTCGGCGGCGCATCGTAAATAAGTACGTCGCTCTGCATTTGGGGAGGCGGAGGTAGTTTCAGAGTCGGAAAGACCCCGCCTTAAGTACAGGAAGCCCGCGTGTTGGTCCCATATAAACTCTATTACCCACAAAGTGTATTTTTTTTAAATCGGTGGTGTTTTATTTTTGTAAAAAGTTTGACATTAATCTAACCTCAATTTTCCTCAGGGACTGTGCCTGCCCACCGTCTCAGAAGCACCGCTGTACTGCGCCAGGCACGTGCCAGTACCTAAACGAGCTGGAGCGAGCGGCCGGCGCGCTGGGCCTACTGCCGCCCGAGCAGTCGCGCGGCCGCGGTGGCCAGCTGCTCAAACACACCGTGCTCATCATCGTGTACAGTCTCAGCATGTTCATTGTGAGTATATCTACTTGTACTGCCCCTGCATGTGCCAGTACCTGCATTCGTAATGGTTTTTTTTTTGTAAATAGGAAGTTTCTTGCTTATGACGAGCCCTTACCCCAATTATACAACCGTACTTTCTTCTTTTCCTGAGAGAACCAGGATCAAGAACCATTGTTTTATGCATTTTTAAGGTAGACAACGGAATATATAACTTTCTTACAGTTAAAAGGTAACATCGTTTGCAAAGTTCATGTGTAGAAAAACAATATGGTATACAATATATCGTTTTGAACGGATAGAATAGATTGGGCTAGAGCGGTGTATATTTGTTTAATAAGATACGCAGAAGCAATATGCCTAGTAATTTGGAGATCCAAATCAATTTTCTGAAACGGTCATTAACCAATACTACGTGATAATAGCAAGAGAGTCGCTAGTCAAGTTCAATACCCAGGTATTTCGTGTTTTCCACGATAGTCGGACATGCGCAATTAGTGTCCTGGATATTGTAACATTGATGTATCTTTTCACTGAAATTAGTACCAGGCTGGGTTCTATTACTTAGGTAGAAACACATGTAGATAGTCTTCTGGCTATTTATTCAACGTAAGTAGGTTAGTTCTTAACCAGGAAGCAACCCTAGATAATCTCCCTTCCATATCCTTCCGCGCAGAATCTCCATTATCGCCCATAAAGAGAGCACTGTGTCGTCAGCATAAGAGCATCACCTGCCTCCAACTCACATAGGTCATTGGTGTATATTAGAAACAAGGTGGGCCTGAGAACGCTCCCCTGTAGCACACCGAATCTGATATTTTAGTCACTGCTTGTATACTGACCAATTTTGTGTTCTATGTGTGAGATAACTTTTGAATAATTCAAGAGGTTTGCCTCTTATTTCTATGTATTCTAGCTTACGTACAAGAATGGAAACAGAGACTGTGTCAAAAACCTTTTTTAAATCGAGGAAAACGGAGAGGCATTTTTTTCCGCGATCGAGGTTTTCAGTAATTAGAGATGTTATAGCTGTTACTGCCTCTTCATTCAATTTTCCCTGTCAAAATCTATACTATGCATCAGATAATATTCGATATTTATTAGAAAAGTCTAATATTCGTTTGTTTAAAAAATATCTCTAGTATTTTTGACAAATCAGTTAATACTGTTAAAGACCTATAATTACTGACATCTTTGTAGATTTTTTAAGAGCTTAGGGAAGATACATTTTCTAAGGCATAAGTTCTCTAGATGAAAAATAATTGGGACAACTTCGTGTTTAGCTAATTTGAGAAATATTGTTGGGTTGTTGTCACAGCCAGGAGTGCTACTTGATTTTAAATTCATGAGTCAATAATGGACTTCGTCTATATCTTTATCCAAAAGAACTAGTGATGTAATTTGAGTATTATCTGCTGTTAAGTCAGTACTAGCATCCTAAAAAGCAACCTACAAAATAATCATTAATTTGATTGTTCAATTGATGACGACTTTTCTTCTAATAGTTTACTGTTATCTTCTTCGGTTTGCTTCACCTGCGTTATGTTTTTAATATTTGTCCGAAGTTTAAAAAAATTGCTGGCAGGCTGACAGGCGCTTCAATTTCTTAATTATTTGTTTTTTGATATATAATTGTGCGAGTATTTAAAAACAAATTACGTTGCATTTTATTTCTATTTCTAATACATTTTAAAATGGCGGGGTTTACCCAGGGTTAGTTTAGTATGCTTAGATTTGGGTAAAGTAGTGATAGTATTTTCCTGTGTATTCCGATTTTTATTCAATCAAATGTTTCACCGCAAGGTCGTTAGAAAGCATGACTTTGCTAAGACTTTTGTCTATTAAATATTTCAGAGCCATATTGAAACCGGTACTTATTTTTGTCTTCTGAATTTTATGTTTTAGCTTGAGTTTAGAAAGTATTTTTTTTCTAAAGCAGAGGCTTGAGTTAATTTTGTTTGCTTGTCATTTGCTGCAATGTTATTAGTGACGTACGCAACTACTCCCTAGTTTTTAAATATTGGTTTGATGTTTGGAAAGCTGAGAAGTTCGGAATAGTGGGTATACGTTTAATGGGATTAAACCGAAAATTAGATTGCCGGTTTGACATCTAAAATAATTTATTCTCAGTCCTTGGAAAAACAGGCTGTCTGTTTTTCCAATTGGTAAATTTTAGTTTTGCGCTGTGAGAAAGGCTACCGAGCTGTCAATGGTTGTGTTGGTCATCTGCATTGATAAAACTACGCTAATCTTTCATTTATTTTTCAATTTTCTTACGCTGCTCCGCCATATGAAAATATATAAAACTCTTATTATCCGTGTCATCATCCTTCCGTGGCTTTTTAAAGTGAGATTAAACAAAATTGGGCGGTGTTTTTTTACTCAATTGGTTTAAGTCCGATTCTGACATTGATTTATCCATTTGGCTTTCAATGAATACCTTATATAAGAACAGTAACTTTAGCGAGTTTATGAAAGCGCTAGGTTTTTCAAACGTTGAGGACCGTGTTTAGACCGTGGACGCTCTAGAATCTAGAATATCAGGCGTACAGAAAACACAGTAGGTGTAGGTGTTTCGGTCCTTGTAATTTTCCAAAAAAGAGATTACGAAATCACCAAAATTAATAATATTGATCGTTGCCCGGAGTACTAAGCGCGCAGAAATCACAGGTAGCAGGATTCTCTCTTGTATTACTCACACCTCCATGCGTAGATTTACTTTGAAGGCCGTCTGTCGCAGGATTTGTTGTTGTCTTGCTTGCACATCAGTAGTGTCCGCGCGTCGAAACAACATAGAAGTAAAATCGTGTGCGTGCGCTGTGATGTTCATGTGCGTGAGTAATAATTAGCTTGCGAGTTGTGAATGTATCTCACCAGTCACCACTCTTCGCTCAAGTGAACAGTGTTTCACTCCTATTTTTTACGTTTGATTTTTGCCGAATAATTATTATCCTTTTTCTTCTTCATAAATATAAAAATCAATTGCTGTTTGTATTTTTGCATACTGAATATTGTTTTTTGTTTGCTATTTCACATACGCTTTGACATTTGATGATTATTATATACACAATGACATGAATATTTACTTTGTGAAGTATAATATTATGTGTGTGGGTTATATTTTTATTATTTTTCTATCTCTGTTTTTTAATGATAATCTGGCAGTTTGAGTACTTAATGAGGCCTACCCAAATGTCCTTTCTTTGGTATTGTTCGTCGAGTCGTTGAGATCCTTAAGTTCTGGGCTACATGATTATTAACAAATGCGTGCACTGACTGGACGGGTCCACTCAAATCTGTATGGTTCTTTTCTCAAAAGACCATTCAGACACATATCTACTTGGTCCTCAAATGATCTGATTAATATAATTTCAGTTTTTTTACAATATATTTTTAATATAAACAATTAAATGAATAATTAACTTACATAAGTGTTCTTTTAGTGTTATTATTTTGAATGTTAAGACTATGTGGGTCATTGTTTTTTACTTTTTTTTTATCCGTTAATTTAACCTTAAACTTGGTCTGGCGGTTTGAGTAATTTATGCGGCCTACCCAATGTCCTTTTTTTGGAATATGTCGTATTTCGTTGAATCGTTAAGCAGTTTTGAGTTGAGCTGCACGATTACTGACAAATGCGTGCACTGACTGGACAGGTCCATTCAATCTGTGTGATTGTTTTTCTTTCCTCAAAAGACCATTTCAGACATCAATGCACACGGTCTTCACATGATCTGACCAAAATTATGTCTGGACTTTAAAAGAGACTGTGAAATCTCTTTTAAAGTTAAGTTGAAGATAGGGAAAAAATACATTTATTTCAGGTCCTTGACCTTGGTCCTTTGAAATAAGATATGTATGTGAATAAATATTAGAGTGATTAATAATTAAATGGCTGATGAATTCATGATACAAGTTAATGAAATGACGTAAAAATATTACAGTTAAACAACAGATGAATGTCAGATAAATCAATTGATGCCCAAAACACAAAGCAAAATAAAAATTATAAATAATTAAACAGTCAAATGAATTAAATAAGATTATGTCAGAAATAAAATCAAAAATTAAAATATCCAAAATATACCCATCATTTATATAAATAAAAAGACAAATCAAGCACCAGTAATATGCCTGCTACAACAATGCCCAATGTAAGGGCAATCCAGTCGCTGAGCAATCATCGCCAGGACAGTATTGGAGCTAGCCCGCACCCTGCGCACCAAGGACCAACGGCTAATAAAACGAATGTATTTCTATGATATTTCAGGGCATTACCTACACGACTTGGCGCATGATGTTAAAGGATGAAAGCGGAGTGTTCGTAGAGATTGAGTTCCTAGATATAGTAGCCAACTATGGACAAGCGCTGGTTATGTTTATACTATTTGGACTTGATCCTGATGAAATACTGATACCTGCTGTCAGATTCTTGAAGAACAAATGGTAAGTGCAGTTATTGACGACAATTCGACGAAATTTCTAAGTGATACACAAGTGACGACGTTTGCAAAGTGAAACGAATCAAATAAAATTATTATTACACCATTTCATAATAATATGTTCTTCCAATGTAGGTATGGTGGAGACACAGTGATTCTGCCGACCATTGAAGATCTATCCTTTGAAACGAAACACGTTTGCGACCAGTTTATCACGCATCATCTTGAACGCTGCAGAGAGGCTATTGCTAAAGATACTAGGTAAATATAATTCCCTGCAATTCAATAAACACTGTAAACATCTGAATCTATGTACTTTCTCAAAAAAAAAATTATTATGTTTTTTTTTTTTTTTCGTATGTGTGTCTGCAAAGTTCTTTGCTTAACAGTCATCTCATTTATTTATTATAAAACAATACACATCAATACTTCACTTTCCACCATTTCCATTTCATCATCTAATGTTTTTTTTACTCGTTATACCAGATGGCGTATGCGCACATACCGGGGTGTATTCCGTGGTTCCTGTCTCGTCCGCTGGCTTATAAACTGTGGCCTGGCTAAAGACGAGCACGAAGCAGTGCAGTACGGAAGACATCTACTCGACGGACGACTCATATCACACGTCAACAACGCCCATCACTTTACCAACTCACCGCTCCTGTACACTTTCAAGTAATCAGCTGATTGCTATTGACACGACAAAGTAATAAGCAGACGGGGTCTTAGGTGGTTTATCAAACTAATATCTTTCTTGACCATTGACCTTTGATTGAGCTGTGTAAATGAATACATCGCTTGTCATCATGCGATTTATTTCTTCACTTCATCAGTCCATTTGCTTAATACTCTGTGTACGACACACATGACCACAAATGACCACGATCATGCTAAAATTTGTATTTCTCAGTCCGGAATCTAAAGTAATTACACATTTTAATAAAGGTACTTAAATTTGATTACTAATAATTTAAGAATGACTGTATTTCACGGTTTTTCATCATAGATCTTAACGAAATATGGAATTTATTTTCCATAAATTCTGTTATAATTTTTGTTGCAGCAATAGTTCAAAATATAACATACAAACTTTTCTGGTGCTGAAGTAAACCAAATATTGACTTATTTGTTATTTAATTGTTTTATAATTGTTAAATAGTTTCAGTGTTGTAAGACAACATAGTTATAGGTTTAAGTTTTGTAATCATGTAGACTTGCAGTAATATATATAATATTATGGTACATTTTAGTAATAATTTCGCACATGGTTTCTACATTATGATCTCAATGCCATTAAATCAAACATCCTTTAGTTTTAAGCATTCTCTATTTTCCTTATTTATATTCTAAGTGTCTGTAAGTTGAAAGTATTTATCAGAATCGTAAGTTTTTTTTGTTGCTTTCGAACTAGCCACTCATATGCTACTTGATGTTTAATAAATATTTATTTTTATTTAGATTACTATATACCATCTTATTACGCAAACTGTTAGGGAAGGTTCAATATTAAATTAGTTAGATTAATTTATAATCAAAGACAGTGGTCAGATGTATTTAAGATGCAACAAAAACAACAAATAATTGTTCTCTATGACCCTACTCACCGTGAGTTTTCGCTTCGTAGCAATAGCAGTATTCATCCGCGAAACGAAGAGTTACGTGGGCTCGTGAATCGTCCGAATGCCTGTTTCGCGATGAATAGTCGGTGCGTAACAAAAGTCAGCCCAGGGAAAGTTAGCAAAACAGATTCGCGAAGCGAATGCGCGCAGTGAGTACGGTCCTACTACACAGCTCTGGCGCTGTCTTTGTAACGAAACTAACCGAACTAACGAAAGTTAGTTTCGCCGCCTTGCATCCTCTCTACTACATCATAAAATACCATAATAATGTAAAGGGTCGCCTACTTTACATGCCTAATAAAACCACATAAAGCCTCGTACACACTGGCGCGACGCGACATTAAGGCACCGCTTCTCGCGCGACGAGCGTGTGTTTGTGTGTGCGGGGGCTTTAAGGCGATCATTACACTGCACCGCGCTCCGTCGCGTAGTGCGGGGCGGCAGATTTAACATTGTATGATTGTAGCAATGTATAGAAAACACAATCTAAGCGCGGGACGGGCTCCCGAGCGCATATTGTTTGCTATGGCCGTCCCGCGTAGTGAGATTATCGCCTAATTCTGTAGAAATTCTGTTTGATGATAACAATAATGACCAAACAAAAAATAATAAGAGAATGGGTAAGTACTATTATTCCTTTGCCTCAATCAGGTCGAGATATATTAGAGCAGAACTTTGTGTACCCTGTATATCTCTGTACACCCTGTGATGTAATGATAAATAATTTGATTGTAATGTGTTTTAATTCTACAAAGTCAAGTCATCAGCTGACTTCCAAAGGTAGTTTTCAAAACAGTACTGTATAGTAGAAATGTCCGTGTTTTTAAGTAATTTGCTGTCTGTCATGTATAGTGATAACAACATTAATGAACAAATAGTTTTAATGAATCTTCATGATTCACACATTTAATTAAGATTCATTTTAGACACTATTGTATTGTTAATGTGCGCATAAATATTTGTGATGTTCGGCTGTTATTGTTTGCCCTTGGTATAGTGATAAATAAGAATATCGGATTAAATATATGTATTCCTATGTAACATTTAAATCATAAGTGTCATATAAATAAGAATAATTAAATGTTTTATCATATTAATATTATAATGTTGTATTTTCTGAACGAGCATAAAAAAATGTTAAAAAAATATATTTGTTGTGTATACACACTGGGGTTTACTTTAATATCTATACCTAAACCTCACACATTTGTTTGCAACGAGTCTGATTGACATGTACATATAATATATGGAATGAAAAATAGAATGAAATAATCGAAAAACTAGTTTTCATTTTCAAAAGTTCATAATTGTTTTTTGGTAAAAATAAGAGTGCCAAGTGCACTTGAACGAGTAACAGCCGGGTGCAGACTCTTAGTCATGCCCATGACTTTTTTTTCCTGTTAGTCACACTGCTAATATTTCAACACCATGTACGGTTGAGAGGTCTCAGCTGAGCTTTGCATTTGTGTGAGTGCACTTACACTATCCATTAGTGTAATTGTGACGTCGGCCTAGAACGCGATGGGCCTTTACTTGGTTTAAACCGGTTTATACAATCGGCCTGAGGCGCGGTGCGTCCTTCGCGCGACTCATCTCCGCCGCGCACCTTCCACACTTCACCTCTTGTACAAAACAAAATGCGGTAGCAGCGTGACATTTTGTGTAATTTAATTAATTAATCTAAAGAGACAATGGTGCCGATTCTCTTGTCACAAATGCCTCTAAACTAGACTAAAAATCACTAAAATTTGGTTTAATTCTGTCAAATGACGATTTTCCATTCTGAAATTGACTATAGTGACACAACATAACTATATTTTAGTTTGACAGCACTAAGATTGCACTGAGATAATAATTTAGTGAAAATGGCAATTTTGCTATTCTGAATTTTACGTTTTTCAACTAAAAGTTTGATTGTCTAACTAAATCTGAACATGAATCTGACTATTTTTAATCGCGATTAAAAAGGTGTGGAATAAAATTAGGTGGCGTGGACTAAAATTCACACCAACACCTCGACTTCAGACGTGAAAAAACGGTACTTTAACTTTATTTTTATTTTTTTGCTCATAATTTGAAAACGGTGTGTCCTATCACAAAAATAATGAAAATTTCGACCCCCTTGGTAATCCTGAAACCACCAAATCTCTACATTTAGATATTTTTATTTTATATTTTCCACACAAAAAGTCAAATCTTCCATATAAAACACGTCGAGGCTGCCCCAGGCTGCCTCCGGCTCTAACAAAGACGTTGCGAAACCAAAAGAAAAAAAAAAACACGTGGACTCGCGATTGTCAAATTCGATTATAGTTGTGTCAAAATTATTTTTAAATTTAGAGATTATTTTTCGCAGAATTTTAGTGATAGTTTAGTTAGTTTAGTTCGGTGTACAAGAGAATCGGCACCATTATCTACGTATATTTTTTTAAATAAAAATTTCCGAATATCGCATTTAGTATGAATGCAGAAAACTACACGAAATGGTTTACAACCGCAATTAATTCCAAATTTAAAGCCCAGCAGCCTTGTGGTAGACATCTAACCACCTAACCACAATTCGTTAGAAAAGCCCGCTCCCAACTCAAATAGTCGTAATCAAGTTATGATTGATTGGCTCAAGTATCGCAATATCGATCAATACATCGATGTTAAAACCACAACTCTATCAATTGATCCTGCAAAACAAACAAGATTTATTGAATGTAAAATGTACACTTTACAGAACGTGTTCACAGTGTGCTTCGTCTACCTTACCACCCGGATTTTAACCGAGTTTAAAATGTATGAGCAATGATAAAAGGATTCGCGGCGAAAAAAAATGTGTCAATGAATATGGATACAATAATGAGGTTACCGATAGAGAAAGTTGACACACACTATTACTGTACGAATATGGAAAAATGTATGTGACCACGCAAAAAAGAAGAAAAAAAGTTTCATGGTCACGACGCCGTTCTTGATGATCTAACGGAACGATTAATTACTAACACAAACGAAACATGACGACGAGAGTGATCATGAAACTGATGAAGATGCATTGTCCGGTGTAGAAGATTTTTTTTATTTTTATATTTGAATTTTATTTTAATAATCTCTGACTTCTCAGTCACACTTACATAATTATGTACACATACTCATCAGTCATACATATCATGGCTAGCCTTTATTTTAAAAAAAATTGCTCATTTCGTTTTATTTTATTTTTAAACAAGCACACCTACAACATAATTTTTAAATGTTTTTTGTCTGACTCTACTTTTGGTTATCACTCACACAAATGCAAAGCTCAGCTTAGGCCTCGCGGACTGTAGGTACCACATGTCATTATCAACTAGTTTTTATTTACCAATACTACAACAAACAACTACCGCTTTAAATCAGTGCTTAAATTTTGAAATTTGATCGACCCTCCTCCTTTTTTTGTCAATTAGACTTCATTATAAACTCGATGCATTTCTTATATACACAGAATAAAAATAACTTATAATTTCGAACTGTCCACCAAATGCATTTTTATATCGATATTTTTCACCACATTTATCACACTGGTCAACAGGAAAAAAAGTCACACTGGTGTTACATTACGGTGTGACTACGAGTCCGCACTCGCTTGAAGAGCATCCAGTGCATCAGTCTGTGAACCCGAACCTATCGTACGCATCCTCTTTATCAAGCCACTTCACCTACACACGCGGAGAGCTGGTGGACCTCGACACCGGGCTCTAGGCAATCCAGTGAAACTATGCCATCACTAGATGGCAGGATAACCAGACGTTTATTTCGTCAGAACGAACGGCCTGAACGGGACACTGCTCGTTAAACAAACACATCCACACAATATGCATACTGCACAGTCATCTATGCAGGGCTTGCATAGAGGCTGAGAAAACCGTTGCGTTCGCTTTGATAAAAATAAGGCTCAATACCGGCAGCGGCCGGCAGCGAAGCGGCGAGCAGTTTCGGTGTCAAATAATTTTAAACTTTATCTTTACTACTAAAATACATAGTATTACTTGAGAGACTAGAAAAGGTCGCGCGCCCGCCTGCGGCGCCGCGAGCAGTCTAGCGTCCACACTCGGCGGCGGCCTGCAAATGCTCGCGAAGCCGCGGGCTTCCGCTGGCGGCATACTGCCTTTGCTTGGTGAATGAAGAATATAAACTGTCCCAAGGCATAGTGCGAGACCGCGGCCGCGCGCTTTTTCTTGGCAAGACTACTTACCGAACTCGACGCTGCCGGTCGCTGCCCTCTCAGTGTATTGAACCTAAGAGTGCCAAGTAACGTTACAAGGTGCAAGCATGCTACCGAATTAATTTGAAAATTAAAACACAGGGTTTTTGTTATACTTATATTTACTCATCATTTTCTTGTTCCTCATTCTCATCATCGTCATCTTGTTCTGGAGCTTCCCACCATATTAATAGCCCCAGTCCAGGCTCATTGATGCCACCAACTATCTTGTAAGGTGCCACTGTCTGTGTCGTACATTCAGTGCCTGGAGGGCCTGTGGGTAAACTTTCTTCAAAGGCTTCACTTGTGATGCGAAACCTTACTGATTCCCCTGTTGTAGCAAAAAACATTTAAATGTTTATTTAGGTACATATATAGCACTTTAGATTGAATTTTCTTTGTGTTTTATTAGGCCACAGCAATCTTCAGCCAGGACTACTTAAAATTCTTATTAACAGTTACAAACTGAGGAGTATTTTACAGCCATATTCATTTTCTAAGTCAAAATCTCATAATTTCCTCAACTTGACTCAACATCACCATATGGTTTAATATTCAAAGTTGCAATTTTACTCATCTCAAACAGTTCCCTCACTTGAGGTGAGTTTCAGTTGAGCAACCAACTGTCAAATATAAGGTACATCAGCATGTACCTTGAAGCTTCCTTGAGGTAGTAAACCAGGAAGTTTTAACCAAAACACACTTTTGGGAAGAGTTTATTGAATATTGACTTGTTTGTGACGTATCACCTCAACTCACACTCATTTGAGAAACCTTATCATTTCCTTAATCTGACAACTATAAATACTGATTTTGAGGGTCTTCGTGGCACGCCTTGAGGACTCCTCAACGGAGTTGTGAGTCGAGTAGCTTTCGAGGTTACGAGTTAGAATATGGGCGTTGACCTAGCTTTAATAAGAAAGAAAATTGTTTATATTAGCACCAAATCTCAAAGTGAAATGCAATAGGAAATTACCAGAATCCATGAACAAATCATGTTTCTCTCCATCTTCTTTTGGGTACTCCCATACCCATGCTTGATCAGTTTCATCAAATCTAGATGGGTGCTGTAGAGCATTCACAGGTATTAAAATGTCGTCAAAAAATCCTAGAGTCACTGAAATGAAAAAGATGCAAAATAAAATGACAAAGTACATAAAGTAAGTTTATAAGTTTTAATACTTTCTATGATACAGGGAACAAGCTGGCCATACATTGATATGACGTATGCCCAGTACCTCCATACCATTTATTAGTTTATTTCCCACCAGCAAAACTATATGTCATGTATGGCTTATTTAAGCAGACTATGATCAAGTTGACTGCAATAAATTTGGGAGTATTTACAAACATACCATGTACACCTTCTCTGCTACAATTTTTTATCTTTCCAATAAGTATTTCTTCAACAACAGGCCGGAAGACAATATATCTAAACTTTACTTCTGTGTGAGACGAACCATCCCCGGGAAATATATATGAATGTCCAATTTCTATGATGTCAAATAACGCTATGCATAATCCTACATTCAATACTACCTGAAACATTCAAAACAATAATGCACGTTCTCTCTCTTCTCCGCTGTTCCTTTAATGCTGAGGATCGCGACCACATACGACGCGTCTGTAAGTTACTAAGCGGTCCACACTGCAGAAGACTATCTAATGTGCTCTTGCACGTTAGAGTAGCTGATTAAGAGTATATCGTCAATTAAGTCATCCTAATTAAAAATATTAGCAATTTGGTATATTTATGATTATTGCAGTGAAAAGTGCAATTAAAACAATGGTTCTTGATTAAATCGCAAAACTTGAGGTTATAAACATTCTTACTTTATTAGCTAGTTTTCTATTTAGTAATGTTGTAATTGACTCTGTTAAACTTTGATGAAAATGCTCTGGAGTAATTCTAATGACATCTTTCATTTCTGCCAATACAAACATTTTGATTTTTTAAATAATGCAAATGTTCATTTCAAAACAAAATTTCCCGGTTGGATTTGTTTCGCTAAAATAAGGGTGGGTGCCGTGGGTCATGGGTGGTGTCTCTCTGCCACTGTCAGTGTCAATGTCAAATTTGTCAATGATGCAGTGTTGCCAACAGTTATACTAGGGGTGAGGCGTATTTATCGTAACAGATAGAAATAACAGATGTTTAAAAATAACAAATAACAATTGTTCCTACCAATATAGCTTATCTGTTACTCAAAATATCGGCTGTTATTTCATTATATAAGTCCACCCACACAGACTGTTACCACGGCTGTTATTTTCATACACACTCACACAAAGGAAGGAAAATAACAGGGTTATAAATTTTTCTCTCTCCCTCATCAAAGAATGACCCTTGCTAAAAAGAGAAACACCTATTATTTATTTCAAAATAAGTTTACTTCTCACTCTTACTAAAGCGGTTCAACTGCGCTAAAAAGAGAAGCACTTATTATTTATTATCCCTAAAATATAGTTGGTGGTCTAACAAGAACGATCATTTTCAAAAAAGTGACTCCTAAATTAGGCCGTGTTACTTGTTACCTGACCTGTTACTGACCAGTGACCATTATAAAAAATAAAATAAAATTTTATTAAATTTCTTTATGGCAATTTGTGATGCAACCAAAAAAAAATGTGATCGTATCCGAATTCCTTTATTATCTTGGCGGCAAAATGTTCCAGGTATTTACGATTTTTTGATGATCAATTATATTTTATTATGAGTAATTTTCTTGGTTTGTTTGATATTGATGACATAAAAAATATATATTTTGTTCTACATTATTTTGGAAAGGGATGCAGCCAAAACTATTATATTGTTTGTCTAAGGATACCTTTTATCTATATTATCTTTGATTTGACGGTATTGGTCGCAAAATGTCCCAAATATGTACGACTTTATTTCTATCGTTTTAAAGATGATATTCAATTGAAGGTAATTTGGCTGGTTTATTTGTTGACATTTTGAATTTTTGAAATTTGATTTCTTTCACTGCTTCCCTTGCTGCTTCCTTTGTTACGAAATGTGAACTGGTAAACAAACATTTTAACGCAATGGCTTCGTCGGTTCCTTGCGAAAGAGTATTCTCTGCTGCAGGGAATATCCTTAATGAAAGCCGGACCCGGTTAGGAGTTAGGAAATTGTAGCAACAAATCTTTCTTTAATCAAATATGTAAATATTAAATGTAAATGCAGATATAGAATAGGTGATACTGTAAATAGTCATGTAGATATACAGTAGGTGATAATGTGAATAGTTATGTACATGAAATTAATTGAACACTTTTAACTACGCCAGTTTGAGAAACGTAATCAATTTCTGAAGTAATCAATGTACTAAAGTTCCTAGTAAACTGAGAGTCCTATGCCTGCGATTAAGTATGAAGTGTTCAGTTTGGAATTTCCAAAAAAAAAAAAAACAATCAATTTGCCTAGCCTTTTACAACTGGCTTAAGGGACCGACTTACGTAATTCTATAATTTCACATTACCCATGTCTTTCTTCGGATACGATTTTCGACTCAAAACGCAAAGACAAAGACGATGTTCAATTGAGATTTAAATTTGTATTTATCATCCGTTCAAAAAATAACAGGCTGTTATTTAATAACAAATATTTGGATCTGTTATTTTTGTGTAACAGTACCAGTGATAACAGATATCGTGTTTAACCTGTTACAACCCATCTCTAAGTTAAACTTGCTCTTCAGCCGATTCAATTTCTAAAACAACAAAAAAAAACTCGGCCCCACACATAAGCCAAAATTTTCCACAAAAAATTTTTTTTTTTTTTGAAAAGAATGAGTGTATTTAGGTATTAGTTTCTTCGTTTATTAATTTTTTACATGTTTAAATATTTTTATAAAAAAACATTGTAAAATAAACCAGCAGACCTACTCACAAGGGGTCGCATGTTGAAGAGCCTCCACGTGGCGCACCCTGGGCAACGTCAGCTCCAACTGTCCACCTGCTTTTGGTGGACAGTTGGGGTTGGCGGCCAATCTTCAACAAACGGGGAAGGGTCATGGTTGGAACCATGACCCTTCCCCGTTTGTTGAAGATCATCGATCATTTATATTGGTCGATGAAGGGAACCGGGCTAGGGTTGGGGCGGCCAGTCCGTCTTCGGGACAGGTCTGGTGGCTATCAACCTGGTGCATCAAAATATTCTAGGGTTTATAAACAAAGATTTAGAAGTAGATTTATTCCTGAATTGTAACAATATAGATATTCTTTGTGTGACAGAACATTGGCTTAAAGGCCACCAGTTTATATTCAATTTTAGTAATCACCAGGTTGGTAGTTCGTTCAGCAGAGTAAATGCTATACATGGTGGCTCATTAATATTAGTAAATAACCAGATACAATTTAAAGACCGTAAGGATATTGTGTGCCTCTCTGTTGAGCGAACAATTGAGATAGCCTGTATCGAATTGGAGCAGTTCATTATATTAAGTGTGTACAGACCGCCTTCAGGATTGTATGATTGTTTTGAAAAGGTTATGGATGAAGTGTTGAACAAAATCTGTAATTCTAATAAGTCTATTATCACTTGTGGTGATTTTAATGTTAATTTGTTAGAAAATTCTGGGTTAAGTACTAGAATTATAAGTTTGTTTCAGTCATACAATCTTGCTAACCAATTTTTGGAGCCCACTAGAATAACTCCCACTAGTGCCACATGCCTAGATAATGTTTATACAGATGTTATACCAACCCACAAGGAAATTATTAATTTAATAGACTCAGATCATTGCGGACAGTTGGTCACTATTTCAAATATTAACAAAAAAACTAAAAAAAAAAGATATCACTGTTAATCCAAAAACTAATAATCGTTTGGAAACATTTAAAACGAAACTTCTAAGTAATTTACCACTTTTTTCAACTAATGATGACTCTAATCAACAATATAATGCTTTTTTCAAAATGTATTGTACACAATTTGATAATACTTTCATTCCGAAGACATTTTCGGTTAATAGTAATGCTTCCTTCAGTGACTGGGCTACCATTGGTATACATAAAAGTAGAAAACGACTTTATGAGTTGTATGATGAACGGACTTGTATAAACACTGCTGAATTTAATTTATATGTTAGGAATTATTCAAAATTATTTAAAAAAGTTTGTTGTATGGCCAAGTCACGTTACTTGAGTTCAAAAATTAAAAATAGTAGTAATGTAATTAAAACGACATGGAATATCATTAATAGCGAAACGGGAAGGTCATGCAACCGAAGTAGTGACTTCAGCCTTGATATTGATGGCAACATAATTAAATCAGATTCTCAAGTCGCCGCGGCCTTTGAAAATTTCTTTGCAGAGATTCCCGTATCGACTACTAAATCTCTGAACTCATCGCCCACTACTGCAGAGTCTTTGCTTAAAGAAAACGTTCCAGTTTGTGATTCTGAATTTAATTTCCAATATGTCACCTGTAGAGATATAATTAAAACCTTTCACACATTAAATGTTAAAAAGACCGCAGATCTATGGGGTAATTCTGTGGACGTTGCTAAGTCAATTATAGATATTGTAGCACCTACTTTAGCTGTTATTTTTAATAATTGTATTGACCGTGGTGAGTTTCCTGATCTTATGAAAAACAGTAAAATAATACCATTGTTTAAATCGGGTAGTACATCTGACCCTACTAATTATAGCCCTATTTCAGTGCTACCTACCTTTAGTAAAATTTTTGAAAAACTTATTTTAAATCAAATGCAAAGATTTTTTAATAAACACAAATTACTGCATAACAAACAGTTTGGTTTTACAAAGGGTCGTTCGACTACTGATGCCGGAGTTGAACTTTTAGGACATGTTTATAATGCATGGGAGGACAAGTGCGATGCTTTGGGCATTTTTTGCGATCTGTCCAAGGCATTTGATTGTGTTCTTCATGAAACATTAATCAGGAAACTGCACCACTACGGAATACGGAACGCCTCTCTGGATCTTCTTACTTCTTACTTAAGTGATAGAATTCAAAGAGTAGATGTTAACGGAAAAAGATCACCTGGATCTGTAGTTAGAATGGGGGTCCCCCAGGGCTCAATTCTTGGCCCATTTTTGTTTCTTATTTATATTAATGACTTGCCATACCTCATAAAGGATAATCATGATATAGTGTTGTTTGCAGACGACACTTCACTTTTATTTAAACTGAAACGTCAGCAGCTGGTTACTGACAATGTAAATAGCGCCCTCGCTAAGGTAGTTAACTGGTTTAATGTTAATAACCTACTTCTTAACGAGAAAAAAACTAAATGTATTAAGTTTACGATACCTCATGTTAGACAAGTAGAAACTAGTGTTCTTTTAAAGCGTGAAGAGTTGAAACCCGAAAACTCCACAGTATTCTTAGGCATAACTTTGGATGCCAAGCTTCAATGGGGCCCCATATAGATAAATTGTCAAAAAAACTAAGCTCTGCAGCATACGCCGTTAGAAAAATTCGTAATTTAACTGATTTAGAGACAGCGCGATTAGTTTACTTTAGTTATTTTCATAGTGTGATGTCGTACGGTATTCTTTTGTGGGGAAATGCCGCCGACATTCAAACAGTTTTTGTTTTACAAAAAAGGGCAATTCGTTCAATTTATAAATTAAGTCCCAGACACTCCCTCAGAGACAAATTTAAAGAGATTAATATAATGACTGTGCCTTCTCAGTACATTTATGAAAATCTTTTATATGCACATAAAAATATTAATATGTTTAAAAAATACAGTGATATCCATAACAAAAATACTAGGAATAAACACAAATTTGTTGTTCCCACTACTAGGCTCAAGAAAATAGGTGGCTTGTTTAAATGTCAATGTATACGTTTTTATAATAAACTTCCTAGCCACATTCAAGAACTAAGCCTTAATAAATTTAAAACTTTTATAAAGCGGAAATTATGCCAGAAAGCCTATTATACTGTCAAAGACTATATTGAGGACAAGAAGGCTTGGGATTGAGCTGCTCCAATAAGTTTACACAGACATAATTGATGTGTAATTTGCTATTTTTCCTTTTTTTTTTTTCTTTAATCCTTTTTGTTTTCTATATACGTACCTTATTATCTAAACAATGACATGTATATATTTACTGTATAAAGTATAATATTGTTTTAATTTTTGTGAATGTGAGGACTATGTAGGTTATTGCATTTTTTTTTCTCTTCTTTTAATGATGATGGTCTGGCTGTTTGAGTACTTTACGCGGCCTCCCCAAATGTCCTTTCTTTTGTATTGTTCGTCGGATCGTTGAGCTCCTTAGTTCTGAGTTGAGCTGCACGATGATTGACAAATGCGTGCACTGACTGGACAGGTCCACTCAAATCCGTGTGGTTCTTTCCTCAAAAGACCATTTCAGACACCAGTCTACATAGTCCTCATATGATACGACCAAGATTATTTTCATATTTTATTTACACTTTGACATTGATGCACTTTTTAAATGCAATGACATTTACTTTGTAAAGGATTATACTATTTTAATTATTGTGAATGTGAAGACATTGTGGATTTGTTGTATTTTTTAATGCATTTTTTTTTAAATTATTAGTTTTAATCATGGTCTGGCAGTTTGAGTAATTTATGCGGCCTACCCAAATGTCCTTTCTTTGGTAATGTTCGTCGAATCGTTTAGCTCCTTTAGTTCTGTGTTGAGCTGCATGACAACTGACAAATGCGTGCACTGACTGGACAGGTCCACTCATTCTGTGTGGTTCTTTCCTCGAAAGACCATTTCAGATATCAATCCACATGGTCTTCACATGACCTGACCAAGATTATGTCTGGACTTTAAAAGAGACTGTGACCTCTGAGTTTGTTTCGGCGTTTCTTCTCAGAGTAGTCAGATAGGAAATGCCGATCTCACCTAGTTTTTAAAATATGATTGACGTGTAAAAGTGTTTGTACAAACCTATTTACAGAAATAAAATCATTTATCATTTATCATTTATCTCCGTCCACACCCCCTCTGTTTGCAGAGGGTGAGTTTTGTGGGCGTCGAGTGGGAAGGGGAGAGGAAGACAACCTCTATAAAAAATCATCCCAATCCCAAGGTCGAGCGTGCCGAGGGGATGAATGGCCGGAGGGAATCCGGTTACTAGCGCTGGGGGGGAGGGAAACAAGGGACCATACCCTTCAAAGGAAAACAAAAATGGAAAACAAGACAAACGAAAAAAAACTACCCCAGGGCGGTACCGGCTGCGAGAATCCGCCACGTTCCCTTCGGGGACGTCCAGCCCCCAATCGTATTCTCACGACGAGCCAAGGAGGTTCGCGTTCTCACTCGCGGGAAAAAACTCGCGAAGTGGAGGGGATACATGAGCGGTCAGAGTCTGACGCTGCATCTGGCGCGGAGGGCTCATTTAAGAGTCCGGAGCGCGTAGTAATGGGGGCTGCTGCGAAGAACAAACGGTTCTTCCGGAAGCGTTTCAATCCGGGGGATGGCCAGGGGTCACTCTCGGATGGCGGAATGACCTCGGCCCGGAAAATCAGTCGGCGGGGTGGTGTCCGAGGAAGGGGCGGAGGGCTCAACACCAAGGAGGATAAGGAGCCGAGCAGAGTCAGCCCAGCCGAGCAAGCCCAGCGAGCCGGAAGGGACGCCGCCCTGAAATTGCCAGTGGCAGTGGTCTTTCGGAGTCGTCAGGTGGTGAGCCGGATGCCGCTGGCGGCTCCAAATCGGAGGGATCGGCCAGATTTGCGGAGGTCGTGGTTGCCGCGATCAAGGGTGTGGCCTTGAAGAGGGTTCAATCCTCTAAAGACAAGGCCATATCCGCAGCCATGGCCTCCATTATGCAGGCAGCGGAGTCCATCCATTTCGGGCCTCCACCGGACGGCATGTCCGAGATGCGGGCGGAGGTTGCCCGCCTAACTGCCGCCATGGAGCTTCTCCGAAAGTAGAACGAGGAGCTTCGAGCAGATCTTGCTAAGAGCCTCCCTGGAGCGGGCTCCAGAGAGGTGCCACTAGTAAGGGCGCAGCAGGAGCAAGGCCAGCCCGTGTCTGCCGAGGACCGGGTTCTGACCTTGGGGCGGCAGGAGCTGGCTTCCTTTCGGAGTCGGTTTTCTGCTCTGGAGGCCATTGTCCTGCGCCCCCCTCTAGCGGCGAGCCAACCGGTTTCGGGCCAGCGAAAGGCTACCTCTTATGCAGCCACCGCGGCCAAACTAGGGTCCTTGGGGCAGACCCAAAGTGGGGCCGTGGCGCAACCCACGGGCCCGCCCCTGGCGAAATCGGCGTCTGCGCAGACGCCAAGGGCCCAAGCCCTGACGGCAAGACGACCGCCCCCGCCCTCCAAACCGCCTTCTAAATCTCCTCCGACCGACGCCGAATGGCAAATAGTCGGGGAGAAGGGGAAGGCGGGTAAGGCAGCAAGGGCGGCCAGAAGAAGGCAGAGGCGGCGCAAAGAGCGAAGCATCGCGGCTAGGCTCCGTGCCGTAAAGTCCGCAGCTGTAGTGATCACACTACAGCCGTAAGCGGAGAAGAAGGGCACGACCTACCGCGAGGTGCTCGCCAAGGCGAAGGCGGCGGTAAACCTCGGGGAGCTCGGTGTCACCAATGGCCTCCGGCTAAGGGTCACTGCGACTGGCGCCCGGATGCTGGAGGTTCCCGTTGCGACCAGCGGCCCGACCGCGGACGCTTTGGCAGATAAGCTGAAGGAGTGCCTGAATGCGGACGAGGCTCGAGTGTCCAGGCCAACGAAGTGCTCTGACATGCGCATTCTGGGCCTGGACGACTCCGTGACGGACGAAGAGGTGGTTGCTGCCGTCGTTAGGACTGGTCCTAACTTCACGGGGATGCGATCCATTACGGTGAGCTGCCCCGTGACGACGGCCCAAAAAATTGCCGGGGAGGGCCGAAGGCTCCTGGTGGGCTGGGTTTCTGCGCAGGTTAAACTGCTCGAGCCCAGACCTCTGCGGTGCTTCCGCTGCCAGATGGGCAACCACGTGGGAGTGCAATGCACCTCGGAGGTGGGCCGCAGCGGTCACTGCTTCCGCTGTGGTCAGCCCGGTCACAAGGCCGGCTCGTGCAGTGCCGCGCCGCACTGCTTTATATGTGCGGCAGCTGGCAAGCCGGCCGATCACCGGGTGGGGAGAAAGGCCTGCGTACCACCCGCCAAAGCCAGGGGTAGGGGCAAGGCCACTGCCACCGCCGTCAATGCCGCGTCCGCCGACACTGCCGCCGCCGCCGCTGCCTCCACCGTCGTCGGCTCGGGAGGGGGCTGATATGGAGTGTCAGTAATGGCCCCATTACGCCTCTTCCAGGCGAACATCAACCACTGCGCCCCTGCTCAGGATCTGTTGCTCCAGAGCATGGCGCAATGGTCGATTAACATCGCCGTGGTCGCTGAGCCGTACTTTGTCCCGCCCAGGGATGACTGGGTGGAGGACCTGAGCGGCTCAGTAGCCCTAATTTCGTCGGCCGCCGCCGGTACCCTGTCCCTCGAGGCCGTCAAGAGGGGACGGGGTTGCGTAGCAGCACAGCAGTAGGGGTGTACTTCTCACCGAACCGAACTCTCGCCGAGTTTCACAACTCCCTAGCGGAGTTGAGAGCCGTCGTCGTCGGGTTTCGTTCCCTCCCCGTGCTAGTCCTCGGGGACTTCAATGCCAAGAACTTGGCTTGGGGTTCCCGGCTCACGGACACGCGGGGCAGAATGGTGGAGGACTGGGCTCTGGAGACAGGCCTGGTCGTCCTAAACCGGGGTTCTGTCCCAACGTTTTTTTTGTTCCCGGGGTGGAAAATCCTCATGGATGTGTCTGACAGACTCTTACTGACTAAAAACCACCCCGGTGTTCCATCTCACACCTACGCCGGGGTCGCGGGAGCACATTATTCTTCCACAACCCCGGCTGGTGCCGGCCCGCTTGCGCGGGCCCCGTCTCGGGCGGGGGGAGTGAGGTGTACTCCCCCCGCAACGTCTGTGAGCGGCGCACGCGGAACACTACGCGCGCCGCCTTCTCGGGTCCTGATGTTGGGGAGCGACGGATGTCCCCGAATCCGTCGCCCCTGGACCCATTTAGGGGGGCTGGAAGAGGGCGTTGTCCGACCTCCGCCTGCGCCCGGTGCGCCTGCTGCGGATCGGGAGAGTGGACGAGATCTCTCTCTCCCTTTCCGCAGCCTCCTTCTGCGAGATGACTGTTTCGCAGAAGGAAACCACCGCGTCCCAGGACTCGGCGCTGCCGACCATCGCACTCACAACGGCCGGCAGCGACAGGTCACTGCCTACTTCTGAGATGAGGGCACGGCGCGGCTCCTCCCAAGCGGCACACTCTGCCAGCGTATACCACGCCGTGTCCTCCCGGCAGTCGACGCAGTGGTGACACCGAGCGTCCGGCTCCCTGTTTATGCGACACAGGTACTTCCCGAAGCAACCATGCCCCGAGAGCACCTGCGTCGCCCGAAACGACAGGGAGCCGTGCCTCCTCCCGAGCCAGAGGTCGAGCACTGGCCGGACCGCCTCGATGGTAACGAGGCCGGCGGTAGGGCGTGAAAGCCTGTCCCGCCATTCCGCGAAGCTGCGACCGACGCTGCTCCATATGGCGCTGCATCGGCCGCTCGACCCGCGCCCTCGCTTCCTCGCGCCACCTATAAAGTGACGCGAGCAACTTCGCATCTAGGTCCCATGGCGGGGATCCGGCCAGTGCACAAGCCGCCTCGTAGGAGATCCCATGCGATACCCCCTTATGACTCTGACGGCTATTGCTCTCTGCGGCTTTCGCAGCACAGAGATGCTGGCGGCCGTCAGGTCAGCCGCCCAGATCGGGGCCCCGTAAAGGGCCATCGATCGCACGATCCCCACGTAGAGCCACACAAGCGGCGCTCGGGCCCCCCAGATTGGGAAGCAGCGTTGACAGCGCCCCAGCCGCGTCCAACAACTTGGGCGCCAGTCGCCGGAAGTGGGGTCCGAAGTCCCACCGGCTGTCGAGCACCAATCCCAGATATTTCATGGTGAGCTCGACAGCGATCCGGACCCCCCCGGCCACAATGTGTGATCCACAATGCCATGAAACACCATGGCCTTCGACTTGTTGAGGGCCACCTCCAGGCCGAGGCGCCGTATGCGGCTCACCGTCAGTGAGACCGCCGCCGTCGCGAGCAACGCTGCCTCCCTGTGCGAACTCCCCCGGGCCGTGACCAGCGTGTCGTCCGCGTAACACGTCAGGTCCGCGCCCGGCGGGAGCTCGCCCCTCAGCACCCAGTCGTACCCGATGTTCCACAGGAGCAGTCCCACTACCGATCCCTGTGGAACACCGCACGACACTTGGCGCTGGTTTCCGCCATCACGTCCCATGTAGGTGACACACCTCCCGTCTCTCAGATAAGCCCCGACGATGCGGCGGAGGTAGAGAGGCACCCGATGATAACGCAGTGCCTCCCGTATGCAGCTCCAGGGCAGGGTGTTGAAGGCGTTGGAGATGTCCAAGGACACCGCCACCACCACCCCGCCCCGGGACACTGTTTCCTCCGCCAGGACTCTCACCCTCGACACAGCGCGGATGGTAGAGCGCCCATGCCGAAAGCCGAACTGGCTCTCGTCCAGGTCCGGCCCCTCTCTGCACAAGTGACCGACGAGGCGGGCTGCGAGTATGCGCTCGAACAACTTGCCCACCTCGTCGAGCAGCACTATGGGCCGGTACGCAGACGGCGAGTCGGCAGGGCGCCCCGCTTTCCTGAGCAGGACCAGACGTCCAATCTTCCACAGACTGGGAACTGGCCCCGCTCAAGGCACGCTGTGTAGAGTCCTCTCAGTTGGGGCTCCAACTCCTTCTGAGCGAGGGCCAAAGCAAGGCCGTGAATCCCGTCGGGCCCCGGAGCCACGTTCTTGGCCCGGAGCCGCATCACGGACGCCCTCATCTCTGCCTGTGTCACCTCTGGGACGCTGATGGCGTTCTCCTCTGTAGACTCTGCGGCTGTGGGCAAAGCCATCGGCCTCCCTCAGCTTGGTGGCCAGGAAGTCCGCCTTTTCCCCGCTAGTAAACCAGTGCTCTCGTCCCGCATCCCGGCGCGCGTCAAGTTGGGCGTGTACAAGTTGTACATTCGCCCGATACTGACGTACGCCGCCACCGCCCACTAGACATTGGGCGGTGTGACACACTGCAATATCGCCCGCACACTCACGACGGCCCCTTAGCCCGGACAGTGAACGGCTAGCTCTGTGATCTGAACGGGCGGGACCATTTTCACCTACTCTGTAGGCACGTCGAGACGACATCTCCGTCGCTGGTCGTCGCCGCCGGGCCTCCCCTAGAAAACTAGGGGTCTCACCTGGCGATGTCAGACCGCCGAGATGTCGTGAAGAAATCGACACTTTACTATAAGCGTCGAGGCGCTCCTACAGAAACAAAATAGCAATCATCTTATTGGCCACATATAGCCTCCGCAGCCGGGGGGCGAAGCCTCGGCACCGCTCGTGCTTCAAATGGCCCCTCGTTATTCTTATTGTGGGCGTCGCAGAGGTAAGACAATGAAACGCACAACGTTATGATGCTTTATTTGGGTTGGAAACATATCTTCTTTAACCTAATTAATCTAAATAATTCGATATTAAACATATAAAAGTTTTAATCACTTATTTATTTCCTACTAGTAAATGACGATTAACAGTTGTACAGCTAAGCTACACATTAAAACACTCTAATTCCTTATTCTACGTAACAATTATGACTTCTTTTATCACTTTATACTAATACAAAACGTAAATATTTATGGCAACATGAATAATGTACACAAAACATGTGAATCTTATTAGGAAAAGATCTTACAACTATTCTGATAATTTTAGCGTTCGGTACACCACTTGCGCCCACGTATGAAGTGACCTTAGGGCATCGTGCACATTTGTTATATAATAAGGATCAATTTCTAGATATCAGTTTTAGAGAATATTTTGACATTATTAGACTAGGATACTATTACAATGGGAATAAAATAGTGATACTACTAACTCTAACCTATATAAATTATCCCTGGCTCCCAATCATGATAATAAGGTCCTGATTCCAACTTATCCTTTCATAGCGGTTCACGAAAAATGTTTATTGTAGTAAGTACATGGAGACAGAATGTCCGAAGTATAGCCGCGGTTACCTTTGCGCGGATAACTTAAGTCATCGCCATGGCAAACAATCGGACTGTATCCAGCAGCTTATTAAATACTACATCAGAAAATTAAAGAGTACTGTCAATTTACGGAGCAGCTAGACGACCAACACTTCATTGTAAGTTTTCCTAAACCTGCGAAAGATCGTTTAACTTATTCTGAAGATAAATATAGAATGCTGAAAGGGAGCTACCTATCTACCATACCTAAAGGCTGTGTGCTAGGAACTACACCATTTACTGCAAGCAATCATCATGAACAAACTAAGGGAAAGATATTGAAAATTGTGGATTTTCCATCGATAAATAATATCGCTTTATTTGTATCCTCGATTTCAGCCGAACGGAATTATTTGACAGACTCTGTGATTGACTGTTTCCACTTTTCCAGTAACACAAAGTTTTGTGCATTTTATTCTTCACATTTCTGGGTTTGTTTTTTTTCATTCTGGCAAACCGCTTCCTCCCGCTGTTCTCAGACCATTTATGGCAAAAGCGCCAGGGTAGCCCGCGAAATTTAAATTTTCTTAAGTTTTTTGGTAATTGCAGGTCAGTGTCAGGTTGTATGTTGACCAAAATATGATTCGCGACCGCAAGTATGTATTTCCAGAATTAAAATCCTATACTTGACAACTGGCTGTCACTATCCATAAATTTTTAGTAAAAAAGCGGCTTCTTTTATCGCGACTTTTTTTTTCTTCTATTCATATAATGCTTATTTAATGCTGCGCAACTGCTGACTGCAAAAATATATAGGGGTTCCATGTATTTGCCGAAAATCTTTGAAGACGATAACTGTGTGTGAAAGATCTCCGACAAAAAAATTTTACCCGATATTTCGTCGTATACTAGTATTGCAAAAAGGTAGATTTTTTGTACGTTTGTTTTGAGGCGGTAATCTCTGGAACGACCTGATGGATTTGAAAAACTTTTTTGCTTTTGATAGCTTAATTCTTGAGGAATGCCATAGGCTATTACGGCTATTAGGCTTAACATCATGTTATGACCCTCAGGAGCCGAGCAAAAAAAAAAAAGTCTGAAAGAACGTTAAATGAAAACCATGTGATAGCGCGGGCGGGTGATGCGGTGCGGTACGGTGAGTACGAGGAATAAGAAATTACACATGGACGAAGTCGACGGCAGAAGCTAGTAATTTATAAACTTAAAGACTTATGGAAGAAATTCGTATACAGGTGATGCTCTCAAGATAACTTAGTCAGTTATCATTATCAACAGGTACTTGTGGTGTGTTATTATGAAAATTATAGTATAGGTGCGTGTGTGTTTATATGATCATTATTAGATCAGAGCCAGAATTAACATTTCTGAATGATTTTAGTCAGGAAGATCATCCTCGAGTATGTTTTCTACTTTGATCTAGTTATTCCTGTCATACGCCTCCAGTCTTTAACAAAAAAAGGACTTAAAATCAGAAAACACAAAATAACTAAATTAAATAATGTTCATATTTTATTAACTTTTCCACTACAGCTGCATTTTGGTGCTTCCCTTTTCCTTAGCTTGTCTTTTAATAGAGCTAGACTCCAAGTCGTATACATAGTTATCTAAAGTGCGGCCGACGAGAAATGCGTTCTTGAAACCAGTCACAAAACAATGGCGGTTTGTGGACAGGGAACAGTGCTGCTACCTATGACGAGCTTACAGTTACAGTTTAACCCCGTAATAGAAGTATAGCCGCACGAATCGACTCAATGTTAAGCTAAGCTTGCCGCGGTCAGTCCGTGGACGCGGTGACCCCACATTATATAACGACGAGATCCTTCCGTGCCATGGAAAGCACGTTCAACCGTGCGTTTGTCTCGGCTGTCATTCGCAGATCTTTGACATTCGTTACACGGAGTCAGAAGCCCAGAAGTCTGACAAACAGTCTTACCTAGGGGTATCGTGTTACATACCCAGTAACTGGGTTGTGGGGTCAGATAGGAAGTCGCATTCGGTTAGACTGGTAGCCGAACCCTTTTTTTCTTTTTTGGGTGGGAAATCATAAAATTACTTCTACCGCTCTGGATGGAGCGGGAGGGCGTGTCATACTTTTACTGACTAAAACCCACCCGTGTTCCTTCAGTTGCCTGTGCCACGGTTATCTCTTTAGAATTATCCGCGACCCTGAGGCGTCGGGCCTATCGGACCCCGTCATTTTGTGCTGACATCTCATTGAGGTGCGCGTGGAACACGACGCGCCGTCGACCCGGGACTGGTCCTTACCGGACGGCGAGCTACCCATTGCTCGCCGTCCGCCTACGGTGGCCGGGAATCTGCAGGCGACTTCCGACGCCCAGGGCGTCCCCTGCGGCGACTAGTAGGGGCGTGAGGGCGCAAGGCTCTCTCCCTCACGCGCTCCGCCTCCTCCTTCGCAAGCATTACTGCTTTGCAGAAGGCGGTGACGGCTTTCCATTCGTAAGTACACTGTGAATAAGTATATCTAATATTAACAAATTATTCAAGCGCCCGATTTATTTTGTCTATTTAGTGAAAATAAATATTTTATTAGATAAGAAGTAACACAAAACTTATGTAATAATCGTAAAAAACGTTGACTGTTCTAGTTTAAGGTATCGTACTAGACGTATCAGAACACAACTAAGCAAAATACTTCAATTTAACCGTGTCTTCGTATGTTTTTCTAAACTTAGTCAAATCAATTCGTAACCTAAACATTGTGGCAAACGAATTTAGGGATCCGTAGTAACTGCCCAAAACCACAATGAAATCGAGTATGTACATAGTTTTACTTTACAAACGAAGACTACATACGCTTTATTTTTTTTAAGAACTTATGAGGAAGCTGAATGCGAACTAGACTTTTATTGGCTAATACAGATACCGATGAAGAGACAAAAAACATTATTAGTTAACAAGCCAGCCAAAAAGAAGTTGATTTGAAATTGTTCGTGCAACGATTGGTATGTCTGGCTGTTATTGTGTTAATCAGTCAGTGCTAGGTTGGTAGTACAAAGGGTTTGGTTATTTGTATTTTTTTCATACAAAGTTTTTTTTTTCAGCATGCAGACATAGAGAACTCCCCCGAATGTGGTGAACAACGAACCCGTCTTCTGAATGAATCAAATTAGTATTGTTAATCTTTATGATGAGAATAAAAGAAATGTGATTGATATATTGCGTTTGATTTTAAACTGCGTGAAGTAAAGGAAAAAAGTATAGTGAATGTTCATGCTCAATACACACTAGTTTACATTTTACATCTCTTACTACTTACAAAATCTCTTCACGATTGTCAGCCTTATCCTCAGATGAATACGTATTTAGATACGATGACTTAATCGGAAAGTAATATAACGATTTTGTTCTTCATTTTATAACCATGAATATGAATAACATCGAATTCAGGTAATGACTGAATTTCTTTAACCTTTACAATATCATTGTCATTTGTCAGGCATGCAGTTTCTGTCTTGTAGTTTAGGTAATAAAACAAAACGAAAAGGCTGCAACACACATGGTGAGTGTAGCAGCCTTTTCATTATTACAAGATCAATAAGTTGCAGCGAAGGTCCCACAGGAAAGTCTTCAAGTATGTCGATTAGAAGTTCTCATAGTGGAGAATCAGCTTTATGATGAGCACCATATTTCATGGCTCGAAAGTCTTCGTCGTTTCTACTGGGAAATTTTCTAGAAGAAAATGTCACTGTATGAGAACGGGGAGAGTATTCGCCCACAGGTTGTATATTTAAAAAAAACCATGCATACCATTCCAGTTGCATACACCTTAAAACGTTTTTTTTTGTTGTAAACAATAGTCTTGATAAATAGGTTTCTAAATAATAGGTGTTAATGGCATATATAAACAAGTGCCTTTTTGCAATTTTCACAAAAATATACCGATTTCATACAGAATTTTAAAACATCAATGGATTCGTCCTCACTGTCACTATTTTCTTCAATATCAATCATGTTGACGGAGTATGCGGAATCTAGATCCATATTTTCTCAAAGGACTTCCTCATAATCGCTTGTAGTTGTAGCACCACTTTTACACACATTTTCCGGTTGATGGCAATAGGCTCGCCCCCTATTACATGGGACTTAAACATAACTGGCGAAATGTGGGTGTACAGGTACACCTCTGCCCAAACCTTCGGGGAAACAAGGCGTGATGTTATGTGTTCTGGAAAAACATGTACGGAACCCAATTCCAGATTTTAGCAGAAAACTCCCACTTGACTACTTGTAGTACTAGTATTACTCACAATGATATTTTGTTGTATTGATATTCTCTCAACAATTTTCGCCTATTCCCATTAGTGCTTTGAAGTTTCCAAGCATTGTTGACTGTTTTAGTTTTTTTTTGTTGCGTTGCCATGAAATCAACTACAAGTGAACAAATGAGGGGTACAGAAGTGGTATTAAGCTCTGATACTCTACCTTAAGTTATAAACAAGTCCGATTAAGCACTAGAAGTTCTATGATAGCGAAAAATGTTCCTACTGTTTGACTTTAAGTAACATTAGAGAGTTTTGTACTTCTTTAGGCATTTGGTGATACAAAAGAGTTTATGAGCACCATTGTAGAACTGGTAACGGTAATTATTGCTCTTGTGCAACTTTTGGTTCTTTGCAAGAGTTTACTGTCGCTTGCATAGCACTTTGGGGGGTTATTAGTTAATGCTTACTTCTTATTTAGATGTTATAGTTGTAAGATGCACTTAAACCTATAACAAAATATGCTTTGCCCGTATTGTAGAGTTAAAAATTGCTGCTGTATGTCTTTAACGTTTAGACCCACCCTGTTATCGCCCTTGTAACTCTGTGATATAACTCTAGGTAAAAAATGTTGCTTGTCAACGTTCTTTTGTCGCCAAAAGTTGTTAGTACTGCTGCTGTTGCGCCTTTATATCTCGTTAAGTTCTAAACAAGCTCTTATTGACGCCTAAATGTTTATTGGGAAGAATAACGAATACAAGTTAATTTAATGCAAATTGCGTATCTACACAGCGTGCATTCGCCCGATCATGACCTATGCCAGTGCAGTCTTCGCACACGCCAAGCCCGTTCGCTTCAATAGAATGCAGACCCTCCAGAACAAGTTCCTCCGTAGGATAACAGGCTCCCCCTGGTACGTTCGCAACGAAATCCTCCACGTAGACCTCAGGATTCCCACTATCCGTCAGTTCATGAAACGCATTTCAAAGCGTTTCTTCGAGACCGCCGCGAATCACCGCAACCCTCTGGTTGTGACAGCCGCTAGCTATATTCCCTCCTCCATTAGTCATGTCTGCTGTCCCAAGCATGTCCTCACCGATCCCGATGACCACATAACTCTCATTCAGGAGAGCAGTAGGGCCACCAGTACAGTGCACAAACACAGACCGACTTTCCGACCTCGCCGCCGAGGTTCCTCGCGAAGATCCCGACGTAATTGTCCCCCCCGACCCTTGCTCGATGAAGTGTCAGCCCGCGCCGTAGCTGAGCCGTGTAGCTTTAAATTCCCCGAATAATAATAATCAACAAAATCTGATCCACCCTGTCCCATCTTGCTGTCCTCCCGTCAGCGACGCCCTAAGCCGAGGTCCGTACCCCACAGGGGGTGCCCTTAGCGAGCGTTCGCTTAGTAATGTAAGTAGTTTCACGCCCCTGGCTGGAGGCTTTGAGTCCGCTTAAGGCAGCCACAGGATAGTCCGGTTAAGTAGTCACGACCTCTCAAGGTCAACTACGAGATGCCATACAAAAAAAAAGAAGTTAATTTAATTTAACTACTCACATAGTTTTAATTTGTACTTAAAAGTCTAGTTTATTCTTAATTTAGTTAATAAGTCTCATTCAGTAACTGAAATACAAATACTTATTTGGTAATTGTATTTCAATTACTTCCATAAATACTTTTGTAAAAATACATTTTTTATGAAAGTTTATTTTTTAACATGTAAATCGCATTGATTGCGCAAACGTGACACAACATAATATTATATTTTAAGGTTTTAATTGAGACTTATGTAAAACTAGTTCCTCAAACAATTTATCACTCATTTTTCTTCGATGAGACCTCATGATCATGCCCCCAAATGAGAAGAGTTTCTCCACAGGGGCAGAACTTGCCAAATAGGTGTTGCATTTGAAAAATATTTTTTTTAAATTGTAGGATAAGCATTAAGCTCTTTATGTTGGTATCTTTATTATTTAAGTATTCAATGTTTCCAATTCAGCGGTGCTGCCAGTAGATCCTGTGTTTTCGGCACTTGCAAGATTCATCTTTTGACTTTTTTTATGTCACCTTTAATATTGTTTAAAGCCTCCGATTTTTGTTTTTCAGTGCGATTAATTTTTCGTGTTTCAGTCAAGATAAGTTCTTTTACTTATGGGGAAGGCAACTGTCAAAATGGCGCTGTCGTAGCTAGTTCCCAACACAAGCTAAAAATACAAGGCGTGATGTGGTTTTATTTTATTTTAGTGAAAATTGACGCGTTATTATGTTATTTTAGTGAAAATTGACGCGTTATTAGATACTCTGAAATTGGAGTGCACCATTTCCCGAGAGACCCTAGAATTAGAAGATTGTGGTATAAAGCTATTCGTGGAGATTTTTTTGAGTTCGAATTAGTGTCAGAAACATTTTGAAGAAATTGATTACGAGGAAATATTCAAGGTTTAAAATTCTGTCACTTTCCATGTCAAGTACTTGATATAAAATACTGAAATAACCGAAAATAACAAAATAGTTAAATAAAATCAAACACATGAATGAACACAAAATGGAATGAATGAACGAAATGTCAAATTTATAAAAGGCTTTATAGACCTAGCTATGGTCCCGCCATCTACAATTAGCTATGCCCGACCTTCTCCGTTCTTTCCGCGCTTTTGGTACCCATCTCATTTTAAAAGAACGGATGTGACACTGAGGCCAATATTGCATCATTTGCTGCAGGCTCTAACTGCTAAAACCAATATTAAAAATGACACGAGTCAAGGGCCATAGTCAATAACATTTTGTAGAAGTTAATAACTGCCACGCCACCTATCAATTCGGCCCTAAAAGACTAAAAATTCAATAGCGCGTTCAGTTTTATCTACGACAACATTCATATTTAAAATTAATGTCATCTAAGATGTCACAATAGAATCACCAATTACTAAAAGTATTTTAGCAAACATAGTATCTACAAAGTACTAAAAGACCAAACAATAGGTATTTAACCTCTACAAGATACAAACGGAATTTTAAAAAAAGTATCTGAAATACAGATACAAGATTCATATTTTGCATCTTGTATGATACGTATTTTGTATCTTGTATCTGTATTTCAGATACTTGTATCCTAGATAAGTTACTTCTCTGCTCATTTTTCATGGGGTACTGTTAAAATGTTACAATAAAATACCTCTTGTGAATCAGGGGGGGTCAAGTCTCTAAGTAGCCAATGCCAACGACGGGCAGAAAGCACGAAACGGAGACAACGATATACGATAGACGGAGAAATCGCTATTGTTGCTTAGCTTGACCAGATTAGAACATTCCTACCATTTTGGTACAATTTATTTTTTCATTTAATGGTGATAACCCAGTTTCTAATTAAACCGGTTTTTAAATTTAATGACAAAATTCATGTGTTGTGAACATCATCTTTTTAAGAAAATAATTAATTATAAAAATTTAATTTTTTAGAAGCAATGAATAATTTAACTCTGGCAATAACACCTGAAATTTATCTCATCTGTGGAAATAAACAAATATGGTTGTTCATCGGACACTGTATTTCTTTGTTTTTCTTTGGTTTTCCACCGTATATATAGATACTAAATTTTTAGTTTTTTAATTATTTCGTGCTGCTATTTTTGTTTTGTGTGCCTGGTCATTTTTACGAGATATAGATTCATTTCTTATTTTAGTTCCTTTTTTTGTTTGTTTCTGTTGTTTGTGTCTGGACTGGTTTTGTTTGAGAATTATTTGTTAAAATGTCACGCCATACGCGCTACGAACTTAGAAGAAAGTGTGCTAAGTGTAACATAACTGCAGCAGAAGATAGAAACTTGAGTTTCCACAGATTTCCTCTACCTGGTAAACGTACGTTAATAAAGTAAGTAATTAAGCCTTTCTCAATTTATATTAGTTTCATCCTCATTAAGCACGTAGTAATTCAATTAACAACAAAACAAAATAAAGTTACCCTTGTATGGTTCTCGTACCAACAATGTTTTTTTGCCAATTACATTTATGGTAAGTTACATTAACATTTTTCAAATATGTAAAGAGTGGTCGCTGAAATACTGAAGCAGCCACAATGACTGAACATCAAATTCCACTATCTATAATATTAGTAGAGTAACTTTTCGGTGGAAATTACTAACAAAGTAGATTTTATAAACTGGTTAGATTAAGAAGTATTTGCAAGTTAAACCATGCGCAATAGTATAGTCAATCAATCTGCCTAGCCTTTGCACAACTATGTTGGGGTGGGCTTCCAGTCTAACTGCCACCACCCAGCAACTGGGTAATACGATACCTGGAATGACTCAAAGTATAGTATTCCATTAAAATCTAATTATTTCAATAATTTCAGGGCACGTATATGGGCTGAATACTGTTACCCTACTGGTGAATGGTCATCTGAGAAATCACTAAGAGACTTGCACTCACAACACAAGATGCTATGCAGTAAGCACTTTGATGACTCCTCATTTACTAGCAGTGCTAGGATAAGATTAAACAATTATGCCATCCCAATTGGAGCTCAGGACTTATTGGTAAAGTTTCGCCAGGAACAATGTGCAACTACAAGTGGAAGTGAACAAGATACAAATATCTCTGTTGAAAAACCTCAAGTAAGTTAACATGATTTACTACATTCCCACCCATTTCCCCCGTGCGACCCACCCAGGTTCGCACGGGGGAAATGTAGAAATCTTTGAATTTTTCGGCTTTCCTGAATTATAATATGCATGTATTATACATATAAACCTTCGTTATACATATAAAGTTTTAGAGATGTAAGCATACGTAGGGACAGACAGCAGGAAGCGACTTTGTTTTATACTATGTAGCTGTATACTCAAATCCCCATCAACTTTAAATCTAGAAAATATGTGAATTTATAAGTACAGTCAAACATTTTCCTAGCTAAAACTCAAAGTAAAACTCATTACATCTAGTCTGGGTATGCCTATTTCATCATAGACCTCCTTTCCATCAGGCATAACTGAGGTCAAGAGCAGACTTGTCTCAGTAATAATAAATAACAATATAAATGTAGAAACTGATCTTCATCTATGTTCACAAATCTAATTGTAATTTCAGGTGCGTGTTACAATGGGAACTTCATTACCTGTACAGGTGCCAACAATAGCCAACCCAACTACATTATTACCTGTTCAGGTGCCAACCACATGTGAACTAAATACTGATAGCCCAAAGGTTTGTAGTATGCTAATTTTCACTTACATTTATGTAAACAACAATCAAACCTGTGAAACTGTTGTTCACATTTTCGGTCATATAAAATTTGATGATGAAGATTTTTTCCTGGCCAATTTCGAAAATAGCTAAAACTGAAAGTAAAATGATAAGGCATTGTCTTGGTATGCCTATTTCATCATAGACCTCCGTTCCATCAGGCATAATTGAGGTCAAGAGCAGACTTGTATCAGTAATAATAAATAATAAATTGAATTTTGAAACTGATCTTCATCTATGTTCACAAATCTAATTGTAATTTCAGGTGCTTGTAACACTGGAAACTTCATTACCTGTACAGGTGCCAACAAGAGCCAACCCAACTTCATCTTTACCTGTTGAGGTGTTGACCATATGTGAACCAAACACTGATAGCCCGAAGGTTTGTAGTATACTAATTTTCACTCACATTTATGTAAACAACAATAAAACCTGTGAAACTTTTGTCCACACATATAAATAAGAAACAAGGTGCTTTGATATGTACTTTGATTAATTTCAACATAGTGATCCTTGCTGAGGTATTAAGATTATAAGGTTTCCTCTCTCTTATAAACTACCTATGTAAGTTAAAGAGTTACATTGGTACTTGATAGGTTTTGAACCCACAATCTGCAAAAGTATTGTTTAAGAAATGAGGCTCTTTAAGATCAGAATATTTTACTTATTAATACACTTCATATTTCCAGGTGCCAAAGACTAAAGGGATTTTGAGGGAGCTGGATTTAAGCAAGTCAGTAGAATTGACCCCTAAAAAACTCAAACTTTACAAAAGATGCCGGAGAAATTTGAGTGAAATAATGAGACTGAGAAGAAAAATTAAAAAACAACAACATAACCCCTTAAAAAAATTAACAAATGATTCAAATGTCAATAGTCTCATAAACAAAAACATATCAGGTCCTTTTGCCTTATTGTTGCAAAGTCAACTTCAAAATACTCCCAGAAAACTGACTGGTCGGAGGTGGAGTATAGACGACAAAGTTATGGCTTTAAGCATCTATAAAAGGTCTACTGGCTGCTATAGACTGTTAAGGCGACTTTTTTGTCTACCAAGCGAAGGTACATTAAAAGCATTACTTAATAAAATTCCGATGAAATGTGGTATAAATAGCCAAATATTTGAGACAATTAAAGGAATAACCAACAATCGAGAACCTGAAGATAATCTGTGCATTTTGGCATTCGACGAAATGTCTATACGAAAAAATTTACAATATAATGGCAAACAAGATATTATTGATGGTTATCAAGATCACGGAAATCAAGGCAGAACTTTGGAGCCAGCCACACATGCATTGCTATTTATGGCCATTGGAATCAGAAAGAATTGGAAGCAACCTTTAGCTTTCTACTTTTCCGGTGACTGTGTTACAGCCGATCGATTATCTGTTCTTATAAAAGAAGTAAGTACCTATGTAATATAATTGCCTGGAGAAAAACCAAATAGTATGTAATACATACTCATAATACTTTTATTTTTGTATTTACAGGTGCTTGATGCAAGCTTCCAAGCTGGGCTGAACGTCACTGCTACTGTGTCGGACAACTTTGGTGTGAACATTAAAGCTCTAAACTCCCTTGGTTCTTCAGTGGCTCAACCATATTTTGAATTTAAAGGCCATGAAATTGTCACAATTATGGACCCACCTCACCTAATCAAATGCTTCAGGAATAATTTGCTGAAGTACAACATCAAATGCCCTCAAGTATTGCAAAATGATGGAAAATCTATACCAGGTAATTTAAATTTTGTTAATCATAAATAATAATTAGGTATGACATGCAATAAATTCAAACTGGTTGAATAATCAGATGCTTGCAATTCAGACTTTTTAATATTTATCCTGTTAACCCGCCGCCACGCGGAAGATCACATTAATATTAATATATCCTGGGGCCTTCTGACATTATTTCTAATAAATTTAACATGTTTATTCTATCAGGTATAGCCAAGTGGAGCCACATAAAAGAATTCTTCGAAATCGACAGTACAAGTCCAAATTTCGTTTTCGCACCTGTTTTGACCAAGCAGCATATTGAACCAAACTTCAAACAAAAAATGAAGGTCAGCTTAGCTTGCCAAGTATTCAGCCACTCAGTCGCTGCAGGAATTCTTGCGAAGATTGCAAACAGTAAGTCCTCATAATGGTAATGGTACCTGTCATATTGGGATAACTTTTAATATTCTTTATTTTTCTTTCCCAACTTACATCTATCATTACAGGGTAGCCTTATGCGACAGAGTACTTATCTAAACCCTTATCCTAAAATATGATTAACTTATTATTAAAATTCAATTTTGTAAGTTATTACAAACAAGGTATTCTTTGTGACCTCATTCAAAGAACAACAGAATAGGTCCAAATCAGTAGCACTGATTATTATTGAATCGCTTTATTTAATGAATAATTAATAACTCCTTGTATGAACTTGCGATAGTATATTTAAACCGTTGAGGAAAAGAATTACGAAAACCACACCCGAATTGTAAAACTTATTTATATTAAGTTCTAGAGGTTCAACTTAAAATTGCCTTTCTTTGTCTTGAGTTTTATTTAAATTTTCCTAACCCCTCACAAAATATAAATAAGTGTTTACTTTTTCAGATGCATTGCCACAAGAAGCTACAACGACAGCCATGTTGATAGAGAAAATAGACCAGCTGTTCGACACCTTAAATGGCGATACGCCTGATCTGAAAAGGGGAAAAAAATTCCTTACAAATTTTACCCGTAGAAGTCCACATTTAACTTATTTTAAAGAAATGAGAACGATGTTTAAAGAATTGGAGTTTATTGGGGTCAGATGCAAGCCGCCTTCGCAGGAAGGTTTTATAAGAACAATAAATGCAGTCGAGCGTCTATTTTTTAATTTAGAAAAAAAATATAAGATAAAAAGTTTATCAACGCGCAGACTTAACCAAGACCCGTTAGAAAATTGTTTTGGTTGCATTCGCAGCAATTGTGGATGCAATCCGAACCCAAACACAATACAATTTGTTGCAGCTCTCAAAACTTCCATAATTAACAATTTATTGCATAGCAGTAAAAATAAGAACTGCCAAGAAGACGAAAATGTCATATTAAACGATTTAAAATCTTTTTTAACACAAGCTGACCCCAATAAAGATACAAATGCAGCTGTTGAAACATTTGATTTAACAGAAGGTGTAGAAGCAACTAGTACTGTGATACCTGAGTGTTCTGGAGAACTGCAAGCATGCGCATATGTATGTGGGTTTATGATAAAAAAATTAGGACCCATTTGCCATCAGTGCAAAATCACAATGCTTGCAGACCAGAACACTGAGATAAGTCATTTATTCACTAGTTTTAAAGAATATAATTGTATGCGCAATAGTCTTCATTATGTTAATTCTAAATTTACTGAGACAGTGGAGATTGCTGCAACAATTGTTAATAAATTTTTGGATGAGCATGGGTGTAAAATGAAAATTAAAAAAGAACTGATAGAAATTTTAAGAAGAAAATTAAATTTCGAATGGTTGCTTGATTGTCCGGAGCATTACGATAAAAATAGTATGCATATAATTGTTTCAACTATATGCATATGCTTAAAACGACACTGTATTTAAAAAAATAGACAGTTTATCGACGAAGCTTCGAGAAAAGCTATAAAAAGAAAAATAAATATTTTAAAAAACGCTTAAAACTTCGTTTTATTAACCTCTCCATAAACAAATTGTATGTATAATGAAAACAAACCGATGTTCCGTTCATATTGATATTAAATACCGGAATTTCGCTTTGTTTTCATCATAAATGAATGAATCATCCATCTAATAAAATAATAAAATGGGTTTTTAAATAAGGCGCGAAAAGTAGTTCCATTGGTCTCATACTGGCGCGCTAGTGTCGCACGCTGTTGGCATTTTATTTCTATGAAGTCTTCATTCTTCCCGTCAGGGTATTTGTGTTCTGTGTTGTGAATTGTCTTGTCTTGTTTATGATCTTGCACGAAATGTATCAAATACAGATAGTACCGTGCAGGAAAGCAAAAAAAAAGTAGGGTAATTTTTTCATTTGTAACTTAAAATCTAGGGTAAATTGAGATCAGATGAAACAAAAACAAGACCTGGCAACACTGGCTACAGGTACAGCTAGCATTTTGGCATAAAGGCCTCGTAGCCATGCCATAATCATTCAAAAAAAAAAAAACAGCTAGCATTTTAGTTACTATAATCTATGCAGCTAGCGACCTAGCGAAAGTTCATGAAATGAAATCATAATCAACCAACCAAAATTGTGAAGTTGTGATTCTTTCTTCCAAAACTGTGGCAATATTAATTTGTCTCCTTTCCTCGGTTCACAAACAAACCTTGCGGTAGCATTTTTTGTGGTAACCTGTGCGTAGTGGACAACAAATATATAACTGAATTCTCGATTGATTGTGTGATTCAACAAAGGAATCATGCAAGGTTTGTGATAATTTATTATTATTACAGTTATACTGATTGACTCCACAGATAAGGACATCCTCATTTGGTCCAGAGAAATTATCAACAACGACAAAAGAACAAAATTGTATGCCATGCTAAACATTTCCTTCTATCTTTTCTAGGTAACAACAGAGCAGATAGGTCTAGGTCACCCCTGAGGGTGGACAATAATGGTCGCAGACGTGATAATAATAAATCTCAAGATTCTGGGAAATCTAGTGACAGCATGACTAATGTCATGAATCCTATGATGATGACCAACATGTATCCACAAGGTACTTACATTTTTATCTGTGTTTTATGTTATGGGCATTATTGGTAAAAGTTTAGTATCGTTTGGCAGGAGGAAGGGGTGGGGAGGTGGTGGGGGGGAAGGAGGGGGGTGCTCCGTCCCCCCTGGTACCACTCCCGTGAAAAGGTAACGCACCGTTCTTGAGAAAAACTAATTATTGTAACCTAACCTCAAAACACTTAAATGTCGCTTTTCTAACGTCTCCGGCGCTGCGGGAAGTGCAACCCCTTCGCCCTTGCGTAACAAAGGATAGGCACCCATGCTAACCTCCGCAGCTTCGGCTTACTGGTCGCCTCCGGCGACCAGCCTCAGCCGCTACGATTCGCACGGGTGCCTATGCTTTGTTACAGCGGGCGGGGGTTGCCCTCCCTTCGCGCCTCCGGATTTTTATAAACACTCTAGGGGTAGGAGCCAAAAGACTACGTGGAGTCGGGGTGCCCCGATTCGGTTTTGGAGCAATGTCGACCTATTTTAACCATGAAGTGGGGGTGCACTAACTTCTCACAACTCTGGGAGGAACGGAATTAACGTAAACAAATGACACTGACACATGACGCAAATAGCGTTTTTTTTTTTTTTTTACGTTCCGTTTCATCGATTTTGCACGACAGTTTACACCACAGACAATACACTAGTACAGATTTGGTTGTCAATCGCCGATTTTAACGTTTCGTTACGCTGTAATCTAATTTGAGGTTAGAAACATTTATTATTAATTTCTCGAAAAATACGCATTACCTTGTAATAAGAGTGGTAGCATTATAATAAGGGAACCCATCCCTACCATCTTCAACCCTTTTTACCCCAAAACTCCTGCCAAACGATACTAGATCCAAGCCGCATTATTTACTCACATATTTGTGTAAGGACATTATTGCACAGATATTTCAAATAATATAATTTATGTAAATTATAAAATACAATAAAAATATTTATTCTAGCCAACATGATGATGGCTAGTGGAATGTACCCAAACATGATGATGCCTGGGGCAATGATTGGTGGGGGCATGATGCCTAGTATGCCTGCTTCAGGAATGGAATTGATGCCTGGACCAGGCATGGATATGGTCCCACAAGCAGCTATGGACATGTCAGCAATGGGTGGTCAGGCGATGGCAACTGCCGCTCCTGCCATGGACATGAGCATGATGGGGGGAATGATGATGGACCCAGCCATGATGGGAATGTACCCCAATATGGGTGGAGATATGTCTAGCATGCAGGCTAAAAAAGAAATAATATTTAAGCATGCAAAGCTTATCCCTCCTGATGCACGCACACCACAGCCACCACGGAGGTCTAAACCTCCTGGATGCCGAACAATATTTGTGGGAGGATTACCAGACAAAATCAGAGAGAGCATTGTGAGGGAAATTTTTGAGACTTATGGAAGAATACATACACTGAGATTGTCAAAGAAAAACTTTTGCCACATTCGTTTTGATAGAGAGGATTGTGTGGATCAAGCAATGTTAATATCTGGATATTGTATTAAACTCATTAACATAAAAGAGAAAGATGACATGGTGGAGGATAATGGTGACGATGAAAATTCCCAGTCCACTTCTGGCTGGTTACATGTAGACTATGCATTGGTGAGCACAATTTACTATGTACATAACTATTTTTTTTTAACTGTTATATTGCAATTAATAATCATGAAACTCCTTTTGTAGAGTCGAGATGACCAGAATGACTTTGAGCGGCGACAAAGACAAGCCTTGCGGGTTCAACAACAACATATGCAGCAATTAAATTCCCAAAATGAAATAGCTAATCGTACCATGCCCTCCTATGCAGATGTACGTAGAAGAACACCATCACCATCTAGAGTACAACCATATTCTAATGCATCCATGATACAATTGGCAGAAAAACTTAAAAATGAAGAACTGTTCTCAACAAGTCTACCAGTAAGTTATTAATAGTAAACTAAAAATTTGGCTAGAAATTTATTTAATTGACCATAAACATTAAATCACAATTAATGAAAAAAAAAACGAAATATATGTATATTATTTATTACAGACATTGCTTGCTTGGTTAGAGCGAGGAGAATGTACAAAAAAGAATGCAAATCAATTTTATTCAATGATACAAGCAACAAATGCACATATACGCAGATTGTTCAGTGAGAAAATGCAAGCTGAAGAAGAGTTACTTGATTGCAAGGAACGAGTCAAGAATCACATTGCAAATGTGATTGAACAACGTAAGTTTGATTAGACATGGTTTCAACAATTTCTCAATCTACCACTTTGGCGAATGTGTGAAATCAGTGATAATTATGTCTCTAGTTCAACACCATTTCATGTTTCTAAATAATTGAAAGGTAAGACGGTCATAATGTTTTCATTTCAATTACGAAAACATTCAAATAAAAACTGTAATCTGTTCCAAAACTCTTTAATAAAATTGTAAACAAACTTTTTTGTTAAAATTCTTCAATTACACAATAAAGGTTATCACAAAAAGTTGCACATTCATGTATGCACAAATGATCTCACCAATATTGACAACAGCATCAACCACTGGGACTAGAAGCATGAAACTTTGCGCAAGAGTTCTTTAAATGATAATGAAAGTGAGCACTAATAAAAGATTTTCGAAAATTCACCCCCTAGATGGGTTAAAAAGGGGATGAAACTTTCTAAAGAAGTTTGTCATTTTTGAAGTGAAAAATGTTTTTTTGGAAACTCACCTTCTGTATGGGTTAAATATAAAGGAATGAAATTTTATAGTTGCTGATAGGCAAACCCATCAGGTGCACTTCTTGTAAAATTATAATTGAAACATTGGTGAGGAATAGTGAGGTCTTAAATTAAAGCCTAACTTCTCAATTAAAAACAATCAAATCACGCAATTTGGAATTGGCAAGTACATTAACTGTCCCATTTGTAACCTGATTGCGTTTTATATTTTTATTAAATTGTTTTGTAACAGAGTCTTCACATTGAATGTTGCAAAATGCTTTTGAAAATCAAACATTTCTGCAACTTCAATGGTCAAGCTTAAATAAATCAATAATATTTTCTTAAAATGGTCACTCTTATAATCTTAATGCTCAGTCAGTAGTCAACAAATGGATTGCCTCGGTTCACCAGATGACTTCCAGCCATAAGTATCAATGAAACAACAGAATCATTGCTGAAAAGATGGGTGCTATTGTAAGTTATTTAAATTATGACAATTTAATTTTAACTTTTGAGTGTTTTTGTTCCAATATAATCATTAATTTTCCATGTACTTAGTTGGTTAAAAATAAATTGTCACAACACGTTGGGTACTCCTGTGCCATGGCACAGTATCATATCTTACGCCATATCTCTGTAACGCGAGGTGCAGCCTGTGCGCAACCCTGTCGACTGGCTCGTGACCCTCGCATGTGATAGGTACACGTATAACACTGCCTTCGACTGCGGCGTAATAGACCGCAGTATGAGAGCCTGGGATGACCGGTCGATCGAGAAAATACGACGGTATGTTTTGGTCGCGAGTCCAAAGTCGGATCTCTTAACATAATTTTGTGAACCTCAGTCGAACAGGTGGCGAAAGTGTTTGCCGCATCGTCCCATCAACGTGTATGGGATCACTTCACAAAACCTCAAAGAAAGAATATTGAGACATGGCAGAAAATGACACAGGTACTACTTTTGCAGAAATTTTTGTTTTGATAGAAAACAAGGAAAGACCTAAATAATATTAACACAAATGTTCGTGATTACGCTGCTAGGCTGCTACATTATAGTATTGTAAACCATAATTTAAACACCAAACTTGTTGGTGTCAGTAAGTATGAACTTCAATAGGATGGATCTAACCTTTGCTGGTTCAACAGTGTTAAGAGTGGCGGAAAATCTAGGTGGCGAGAAGACAGCAGAAACAGGTAAACAGAGGAAGGAATGTAAAGTAATTGGAGCCATAGTGATATATTTTCTAAACATGAGTTTGCGTATCCACTTGTTTTAGAAATAATAATTGTTTATTAATTCTCCACTAAGCAAATTTAAATCTTCCAGGAGTTTAATTCCTTGAAAGAAGAATTCTATGAAAAGTTTAACGATGAAGGAGATTTCAATGGTTACAGTCGGGCATCGGATAGTAATGAAGAAGTCCAACAACTGAAAGTCAGTTACTCATCATCATTTACTTTTTTTGTCACATGTGGAAAAAGGGAACAATTAAATAAATAGTTTTACTTTTTCAGCGTGAGAATGAAAGCCTCCAATTTCAACTGGAAGCATATAAAAATGAGGTTGATGTTATAAAGTCTGATGGTATGAAGGAGATGGAGAAATTTAAGGCACAGTTTATAGCACGACAGGCTTTACAAGGAAACATTGAGAAAAATGTAAGTTAATATACCATTCCCCACAATTTCTCAACATTTAAAAATGTTTAAAAAGTTAACTGCTATTTCGGTTTTACTGTTTATCTATACATATTATAAAATAAAGCTTTTCGTCCCTGTCTGGTGTGTCCGTGTTGTTCTTCAAAACTACGCAGCGGATTTTGATATAGCTGTCAACATCATTGTACAATAGGTACATTAATATTAAACTTACATAAACTGAAGAAATCTCGATGTTTTGTTAAGTTGTAAAAACCGTGCAAAGCAGAGACGGTCGCTAGTTTATACCATAAAGTAAATTATCTGATTGCACTATGTGCCTGATCATGAGATCATTATCAAACTGCTTTATAGATCTTGCATAGCCAGTAAAACTATGTAGCTGGCAGGTAAAATAAAGTCAATACTTTTTATTTCTAGCCTCCTTTGCCGTCGCCGATCGTGAAGCCTCCTCCACCGCCGCCATTGCCTGAGGATCTGGACTCCACAGTGCACCTTAGAGAGGCTGTCGAAGCTGGCTGCGGAGAAGCCAAGCTGATTGGAGTCATGTCTGCTTTCTTACAAGTAAGATATTTATCATCATCATTTCAGCCGAAAGACGTCTACTGCTGGACATAGGCGTCCCCCAAACATCGCCACTTGGAACGGTTCTGCGCTGCCCGCATCCAGCGGATTCCTGCGGCCTTAAAAAGGTCATCGGTCCACCTTGTGGGAGGCCTACCAACGCTACGTCTTCCGGTACGCGGTCGCCACTCCAGAACCTTTCAGCCCCCATCGGCCATCTGTTCTGAGAGTAATGTGCCCTGCCCACTGCCACTTAAGTTTGGCAATTCTTCAGATATTTATCAATGAGTATTTATTATTGTATTTACAATAAGTTTATAAAATACAGATAGGATGTTGCACCTTTTGTGTCTGCACCACCTTACCTAGGCTTTGTATCCTTTACTCGTGCATCAAGCAAAGCTTAATTAGATAAATGAATATTTATTTTCGAAGAAATTAAGCTAAGCAACATTTTACCGATTTTAACGGGTCGAAATGCTGTTCTGACGTAAAATAATCTAGGGTTCCGTCTTTAGTCTTGATTTCTATTCATACTTAAATAACTGTGCGCTTACATTGGCTTTTTATTAACAAAATATATAAATGCAGGTACATCCACAAGGGGCCAGCCTCGACTACGTAGTATCGTATGTCCGGGCCATCTTCCCGCTCGTGTCTCAGGCTACAATTCACCACGTTCTGCAGAAACACACGGATGTGTTCGAACGCACCACCAGCGGCGTTGGCGCTAACATCGAACATCGCTGGTCCTTCGTCGCTTTCAATAATGACAAGAAACAACCTTGACTGTTAAGAAATAAGAGGGTACATACCTCTCCCATACGATTACACTATGTGCACTAAAGATAAAGATTGATGTAAGAATAAATTTAATAATAACATTTCATCATGTACAAAAGAGGATTACTTAATGAGTAAATTAAATAGTATTAAAAATCAATTGCAAAAGTAACGAAATGACTAGAAGTAAAATGTTATAGTAATGATTATGAGAAATTCACCTGATAAAGATGTTAGTCTTTATTTTAATAGACGATAGTTTCGTTACACAAAGGTATTTTTGATTCACTTTTAGCGGTTGGGGGTGTTCAGTTCTTGTAAAAAAATATATTATAAATATATATTATACATAAAAAAATATAATTGCAACTGAACAAGTTTCATTGTTTAATTTTTTCGTAATCCGTGGAGTTCTCAAGACCTGAGTAAAAAGGCATTTATATGTGATTATAATATTTTATAGCAAAACTTTTGCTGTTTTTACAGAAATTAAAACAATTTATAATTCAAAAAATAGTAAGTACTTAGCTCTAAAGTATCGGATAAAGCTACTTTTTATGACTGACAAGTTTGTAAAGTATTTAAAATTAATTTCATTTCGAAATAAACTATGTATGTTTCAAAACTCAAATTTTTATTAAAGGCTATTCTTCAATCTATCATAATTCGTCATAAGTTTTGCTTGATACTTTTAATTCTCTGTTTTTTGTTGAGCCTGCAGATCATTGATAGTCTGCATATACTCTGCAGTTGCCTCCTCTAGGTCTCTATCGTTAGCAGTAGGGTCACTCTCAACGACCGGTTCACCAATGTTGCCACCTTGTCGCATCTTCAATCTTAGTTCTCGCATCCGAGCCTCCAGAATACGCTCTCTTTTGTTTTCTCGATCCAAAACCTGAAGCAAATAACAAGGAGCTAGTTCTTAGATTTCTAGCGCATAGTCAACTAAGTGACGGTAAAGGAATGAATTGAAAGATCGGTGTCTACGTCCGAAGCAATTTGCCGGAAGGACTTGTAAAATAAATTAGGTACATACTGTCAGTGCTCTGCATTAACTGACCCCTCTTATAAAGAAGAAGAGGGGTCGGACTGTGTAGGTGTTATGCTTACGTGAGTTAAAAGTTGTTTGTCATTCTTGTCTGCTGTACCAAGATTCTCCGATAGTTCAGCTAAGTACACTGTTCCTTTACTACTGCCACAGGCTACTAGGAGTCCCTGAAATAGTTTTTATAAGTGAATGTAGGTAACTTAGTTCATTTCAGTGCAAGTCATGAGCGTGTTGTGAAATTTATGACATTGACGTAAGGCTTTAATTTTAATGATCAACACGCGCTCTTGAAATGCAACAACAATAATAACTATTGCTAATAAGAATTATGTTATTTTTTTGTTGTTACTAACTCCTTCATGAGGGCGCAGACGGAGTAAGGGCTCATCGCAAAGTTGTGCTGTAACTAACGGAGCGCTTCTTCTTCGTAACAAGTCCCAACAAGACAGGCAGCCATCCCATTGTGTCACCAGCATCAATGAAAATCTTCGACAGAAAAGGTGGAAGTATAGGTAATGTTTATGATTTTTGTATTCACTTTACTGTTTAGCAAATGAGTGCTTCTTTTCTCTGTAAGTTCATTTGCGTAAGTCAAGGGTCAAGTGAAAGACCTTTTCTATTCGATCTGTTGCAGGCTGCAATAGTCTAATAGAAAAGTGTGATAAAGCATCCGTGGTAGTTTTCTTTGTGACCATAAGCCACCCGCATGACCAACTAACTATTCACAAATTAATGACGTTTCCTCGACGATTGTCTACCAGCATGACAGGTATTCATAAATTTCCATTTCCTATTGTTTTATCGTACCTGATAGGGTTCCATGCACCATCAGTCAGTTTCGTGCGGTGTGAATAAGTCCATAAAATGGCAGATTCACGGCAGTCTTCGCTCCAAACTCGGGCAGTCCAGTCGCCAACCGTTAGGAAATTTTTGACGAACGTCGGGTTTCTTTGAAGCGCGTATACAGGGCCAAGGTGTGCTTCGTACTAAACAAAAATGTGTAAACGCACTTATACACGAATATAGAAAAATCCTATTTAAATGGAGAAACTTCTTCCTTGGAACTAACCTTTGTCGGAAGTTTTTCAACAGAATTTTTCCCTTTTCGATTACCTCCAATTACTAATCCAGTTTCTGTCCCAACCATAAACCTGTAAAGGTTTAATAAGCTTTGTTTTCATAGATGTCTCGTCACTAGCCTGCCTCATTAGACTGCTGAATTTAGGAAATTCCCTGAAGCAGCACGGAGTCTGGATTCTTGCCGAGCTGATGGCAATAGACTCGTCTCCTATTACACGTTTGTGGGATGTACACTGTACAGGTTAACATGGTACACCGGATACCTCATGAGACACGTGTCCCTGCCTCCCTTCGGTTAATACGGGCGTGATATTATGTTATCTTGTTCCTTATCTTTCGTCATAATTTACTTTACCTTGTCGGTATCGTGGGCTCATATTCAAGCGCTGAAATTCCAATAGCGTTATCAATACACTGTGTATCAGTTACCGCTTTCACGATATCTATTATCATGGAGTCGGTAGGCTCGCTCATGTTGCGAGTATCCCACCTGAAAAAAATAACAATCTTAAAAAGTATTCTGCAAGAATTTTATAGTCAAAATTATTTAACATAAAAATTTACCATTTAACAACACCATCTGGAGATGCGGAGAAAAATTCTGCTCCAATTTTGGAATTGATAAAGAGTACGTTTCGAGCTATGTCGCGGTGCGCAACATGCGGTGGACAAACTCCAGCAGGATCCCCGCCTTTACGTGTATCCCACCAACCGACCTACAATCATATTAGAAACCGGAACAGATTTTTCAGAGGTTCATGCAAATGAGGCCATATTCATTTCTTACCTGCCCATTCATCATTCCTCCAATTATAAGATGAGGATCACGAGGATTGTAAATGAGATCCAGTAAAGGCTGTGGAGGCTTTATTACAAGCTCAGGTGCATTCGCGTTCTCTGCAAAAACGATAAAGGTTTTTGATGTGTCTTCATTTTTCGAAATAGAAAAGTTTATTCATATAAGGTACCAATGTCCCAAATGTATGAATATTGTGGATATCTTGAATTCCTTGTAAGTTCAATATCTGCATGAGCTACTGCCAGTTTTGCTCCTCCATCTGCTTGCCACGACAGTGATCGGATCGGTCGCCTTCCTTCTGGTTCTCGGTACACATTGACAGTGTGGCAACCGCTGTTTTCTACAGGTGGAATTGTTGGCAATTCTGTACAATAGGTCTCATACATATCTACTGCATTGTTTTGGAGTATATTGTGTTCCATGCTCTGCAGAACAAAAGTATCACTTTTGGGTATATTTGATCAGTGAATATTATATATTTTCCACCGTCATTATGACTTACATGTCCTAAGTGCATAACAGCATGAACATAGGCGTCATCTTTTTCGATTTTACGTCGATATCTCTGTGTTGCTTCAGGATCATTCATGTTGATGTCTTTTGGCCATCCACCTTCAACGTGGCTCACGCCGGAACTTGTGTATTCAGCTCTAAATTGATAAGTAATGATGTAAGAAATATGTATTTGAACTGCGGCCCATAACCTCGACTCCACTAACTCGATAAGTGTTGAAGGGATTATTTCAGAATAGGAAAAGACAAGGTCGTGACATCGTGAACCAATATTACGGAATACTGGAATTAAATTGCCTTTCGCTAAGTTCAAAAACTTTATCGATGGCAGTAGGAAAAAGTAATAGGACGTTCATCGGAGTAAAATATGATAGGATATCTATCTGCTTAAAGCACTTGATAGCACGTTACTTACCTTACAGAATTTACCCAGTGCTCAGACATAGTGCCTGTATTCTGGATGGCAACGCTCACTGGATTTCGAAGAATGTAGTCCGGATAAAACGCAGGATTATTAGGAATGCTAACTATTATTTCAGGACCATGATCTTTAAATAAAGTTTGCTTCCCGAATTCTTTTCTACGCCGTTTGTATTCATAAACGAGTTCAATTTTTTCCGGCTTTTCCATGATTGTGAGTTCATTGGAGTGAAACAAAGAAAGTTCACTTCACCTTTGATACATCGATAAACTTACGGGGTTACCTCGGCGATAAATGTCAATGTCCGGTCTTCAAAACAATCGATGAATTTTTAACAATATTGCGTCTTGTTTTAATTATGTGGAACGATAAGGTGTTGTTTATACTCAATACTAATACAACAGACACTGTAGGGAATAAACCAGACTGAACAAGTAGTTAAGTAATAAATCAAGATAATCATAATTATTATCCGTATTTTTTATTTAAGATATTTTAAAAAAATAATTTAACAAAAGTAATTTAATAGAGAGGTATTGGGTCAGCCTGCGTGGCTAGTCTTACAGCCAGAACTATCAGGCGCGGGGGCGATGCTGCAAGTTTCACGGTGCATTGCTCTAGGAGAATAGCCCAACGTACGGCTGATCTGCTCTCAGCTGGCATGGCCTTCAACTGCTCAATCTACAAATTTTAAAAACATAATTTAGAAATTTTGTCCTGGTTTTTGTGGTCTTCACTCTTATGCAATATTTTCATTCCTTGGGTAATGGCTTATTAAAATAAGCAAAATCTGATCGTCAGACCATTAGAGTGATCACTGGTAATAGTGCTCAAGTAAATCCGTTTCTGCTTTTGGCTTCTCTAACTAAGACAGCCTTGGGAAGATGGGTTAGCTATAACATAAACGTGAGCTTTAATATTTACAGAATATCCTAACGTGTCTTCCAGAACGTTGACAGGAAGTCGAGCCGACAACTCTCCAGTATGGTCAGCAAAGCGAACCCGGATATTATCTTCAGTATTATTTACCCTGTAAAACAATGTTGTAAATTGACACATAATCAATTCAATTGATAAGGAATTATTCGGCTTAACTGTCGCATGTAATAAGGAGCGTAGCGTACAAAGTATCAAGTTCGTCCAAATCGAGATGCGTAAGCAGTGCATGCAGTGACGCACAGAACGGCGCTGCGCCTGCGACTCTGTCGCGGACTTGTGACACGGATGCAGCGCATGAACGTTCGCCGCTCCATGCTGCCCAAGCTGCGGCTTCACCGCCCCCTGTGAACGTAAAAGGAACGAAATCGCAAGAAAGACAAAAAACAGTTTATAGAGCTAAACATTTTTAGCGCTAATGAAAATAAAAATTGATTGTTGTCAGCTTGATACATAGAAAAGTACTCTGTGGCAGCTTGGCAGGAGAAAATTCTTAAAGGGTTATTCCTCAATTTCAAAAATAATGCGAAAATAATAACTTATTTTTGCAAGATTATCAGTGAATGGCCGAACCAATTTAGAATCACTTCACAAATGATGCAATAATAATTTGTTTACTACCTTAACAAAATTGAAGTACATATATTCCATATTTTAATAAATATTGCAAACAGGTGTGGCCAGCTTATCACAAAGATAAAGACACAGAAACGGTTTATATTTTGACGTTGAGCGATTTGCGTCTGACAGGGTCGAATAATCGCTAAAATTGGAATTGTGACTCACGCGCCGTTGCCTGGTTACGTATGTGCAGCCTGAGGGCTTCGGCATCTGCTGTATGCGGTTGATGTGTGATTACAGTTTTCGCACACACTTGCACACTAACCGAACGAGCTCGCCACGATACCCGAGCGTCTGCTATGAACAGCACGCTTTCTAATGGACGCCATTCTTCTGCCCTGTACGAGAACGATCCAGATTTTTAGAAACCACTAGGTAATTAACTACTTGATCCACCGCAGCAGGACCTTATCCCCAAGGTTGTTTTAAAGCCTTAGTTTGTTTTAAGGTATGCACGTCCTGAAGTTTTAATATACCTCATATTAGGATGGCAAGTTCAATGACTTCGTCACTCTTCTGCTTGCTGGTCATCAGAAAAAAACACAAAGAAAAATATAAACTGCGGGTAGCTCCATTTTTTTCCTATAAGAAAGGGATATAGTACCTACCTATTGAGTTATTCTAAGTAACAGAAAAGCTATTTCCGTCTCTCAGTGCTTGTCAGTTTTTTCAAGGTCAGCAACTTATGTAGCTCAACAAACTGAGGATTGTGGGTTAAGTGTTTTATTTGTGTGAGTGGAAAACAAATTAATGTTTTATTTTCGCGGTCTATACAAACAATAGCTCCGTGAATGTGGCAACTCAATTTTGTAGAGTGTGTAAGACATCGTCACTTGACAGTTGACATTTAGAACTAATGTGCGTGAAGAATTGTGTTACCAGCTGCCCAACTGTTACCCGAGTTAATGGAAAAATATTTTATGCTGTGGTCTATTATTGAAAATACTTATAAATGAACAATAAATTAAAATCGAATGTATAAATATATTTGTGTATAGATTATGCGTAGGTTTCTTCTTTAGAAATAAGGAAGGTATGTATATCAATGATTAGGCCTAATTTTTAATACTTTTTTTTATTATTTACATACGACGATTTCTTTTTTGTCATTTTCGATCAGGTTACTTGGGGAAAATTGTTCATTTTCATGGGTAGAACCCCTAACACCCCTTGAAATAATTTTAGCCAACATTTTTACACCTTATGTGTAAGTATAGATAACAATGACAAACATTAAATAATTTATAGAACTAGGTTAGATATATGAAATAGGATAATAAAATACAAAAAAAAAACAGTTCACAAAAATCTCAAAACCTGGGAACTTGAACTCTTGTATACGCGGCAACACTGAATGGCGTTTAGGGTTCATGTTATAGTTGAAATTTCCAAATTATACGATACTTATTGATGGTATGCGATCCCAGTGTCCTTCTTATTTCTTGTTGTATTTTTGTTAAACAGTTTCACTACGCAAACTGGTATTTTACTTCGGATTATGCCCAAAATTTTATAAAATATTCGGCACATGCTCGTGACAGACAGCTTGCAGTGTGACTGGCTCGGGTACGCCTACTTGGGCGTGGTATTTGTTGCCGCATTTGACAAGTACGCCGGCGGTATCTAGTCTAGCGCAGCGAGACTAATCATTTATCTAAGTGTAAAAGTTAAAAAAATTGCCAAGTTATAAACCTTTTAAAGTAAGTGTTAGACAAGGACAGCACTACCGTAGAAGGGACAACTATTGAACTTCATACTAGCGCCATACATTGTCCATATAGTCCGGTTAAGTAGTCAGCTACGAGATGCCATACAAAAAAAAACATATATTGTCCGTACCGCGCGACAAGGACAGGAATAATCCCCTCCAACAACTTTACCGTAAAAGGGGCAACTGTGTAACTTCATACTAGCGCCATAAATTGTCCCTACTGCGCGACAAGGACGGGAATAATCCCCTCCAAAAACTTTAAAAGCGTGCAGCTTCTTCATATTTACATCGATTTAACAGATTTTTTCAACTATCCCATTTTATTACATGCATTCTTTGAAATGACATTATTTTTTCGAACATTTTCCTATTAGTCATCATCCCTATTCTGTAAGTTGAGAATATTATGTCACCTATGGCCACGCTACCTGAAGCTCTAGCTTTCTTACTATAGGGAAGAGAGCCTATGAGCCTATGGGCGTATACTCTCGACCGATCACCATGTTCGGCAAGCCGATCCCATGGGAGAAGCGAGCCAAATATCTTGGTGTAGTTCTCGACGAACACCTCTCGTTTTCAGAGCACATTAAGGCGGCTCGTTCGCGCGCCGCCTTCGCTCTAGGTAGACTCCACTTCGTCCTCAATGCACGTAGCAAATTGTCACTAAAGTGCAAATTGCGTATCTACACAGCGTGCATTCGCCCGATCATGACCTATGCCAGTGCAGTCTTCGCACACGCCAAGCCCGTTCGCTTCAATAGAATGCAGACCCTCCAGAACAAGTTCCTCCGTAGGGTAACAGGCTCCCCCTGGTACGTTCGCAACGAAATCCTCCACGTAGACCTCAGGATTCCCACTATCCGTCAGTTCATGAAACGCATTTCAAAGTGTTTCTTCGAGACCGCCGCGAATCACCGCAACCCTCTGGTTGTGAAAGCCAGCCCGCGCCGTAGCTGAGCCTGTAGCTTTAAATTCCCCGAATAATAATAATCAACAAAATCTGATCCAGCCTGTCCCATCTTGCTGTCCTCCCGTCAGCGACGCCCTAAGCCGAGGTCCGTACCCCACAGGGGGTGCCCTTAGCGAGCGTTCGCTTAGTAATGTAAGTAGTTTTACGCCCCTGGCTGGAGGCTTTGAGTCCGCTTAAGGCAGCCACAGGATAGTCCGGTTAAGTAGTCACGACCTCTCAAGGTCAACTACGAGATGCCATACAAAAAAAAAAACAAAAAAAAAAAAAAAGGGTGTATACCGACAGATTGACCACATCGTGTGGTAATGCCCACGATGTGGTCTGTAATTAACCTGCCTAGACTTTGCTCAACTATGTTGGGGTCATTTTGTTCTGGCTTGATGTAGTCTGTAGTGTTAGGAAATGTGATGATTATGAAGATCCTAAATATTGCTTAAGCCGAATTCGCCTTAAGCTAACTTTGAGGAAGATTATCGAGGGGGGCGGGGGGAAAGTAGGTATTTTATTGTGTTGAAGTTCGAAACCTTTTTATAGTGTCGATGTCAAAAATGTCCAATGAGAGGGATGCTGGCGTTGTGTTGTCCAGAATCTCTACACCGCGTACCGACATGTCAACTCCTATAAAATAGAAAACATCAGGTGACTTGAGGTACGCAATTTCTATATATAGTAAAAGATGGTTCGAAAAAAAAACTGCTTACCAGCTCTAGTTTTTATTGTTTTCGCAGGTTTCACTGTTTTTACAACTACTAGCAAATCGACGTAAACGTTGTTACTTTCGTCTGAAAGGCATTAAGTAAATCAAAATAATAAATTTCACGTACATATATGGGCATATAAGAAACGTCAGAAGCTAGGTGCACGGTTCCAATTGGTCGTTTCCTATGGAGAAGAGCCGGTAATAAACTCCACGGTTACTGTTTTAAAAATAGTTGGTTTTACAATTATTTCAATTAACAGTGTAATTAAGTATGGGAGGGCAGTGTAGGCCTGTCAACAAGTACCATTAATTAAAAAAAAACACAGAAAATAGAGGGTCGCCGGCTGAAAAATAGTAACACGGTGACTAATTTTTGCTAAATGCTTAGTTTCTTCTTCCGTTCATTCCATACTGAGGAGTAAGTAGACTTGGGTAGCCATTAGGCACTACCTCTCTCCAGACAACTTGTTTGTAATATTTTTATGCTAAATAGGTAGCAGTGTAGAACTCTAATAGCTAGGTATCTCTTTGTTAAAGGAACGTATTAGACATTATACGTAATACCTAATAAAGACTTAATACTATTAGGTACTTAAATAAGTGGTGATCAATTCTTGTGCCTTCTCTGTATGAGGAGCGGCCTTTGCCCTGCAGTGGGTCATTAATAGGCTGGTATTATTATTAGGTACATATACATACCTGGCAGTTTCAATACTTCGGCAAGTCCGTAATATCCTGAGGATTGTTTGGTAGGTAAGTGGAGAAGCGGTAAGTACATGGAAAAAGCATCACCACTGTGGATGCTTACATCCGACATCCCTTCGTTTATGGTTAAGTAGAACGGAGAGGTGACCTTCCGAAATAGAAAGTTTAATTATGAAAATAAAACACTGTTTACTGTAAAATGTTTACGTACATATGTAGGTACCTCAGTCTCAGAAAATAGTTCATTTAGACCAATGAAAAGAACTCTAGAATGAAAAGCAAGTAACATAAAAAGAACTCACATGGGGTCTGTAAGTTTCATTATCACCAGTTTTAACGCAAATCTTTGGAGACGTAATTTCAACTGAAAATAATGTTGGTTAATTAATTATTTTAGAAAATGGTGATTCAAATGTCGACGTTTAGTTTTAGGAAGAAAAGGCCCTTACCAACATCTCCTACTAAAAATCTTTCGTTAAAAGTTAGAACAAAGTATTCGGAGCCCCAAACATCAACATTGATCGTATCCACATCAGAATCTCTTACTGTGAAAGATGTAACTCCTCTTGATTCACCGCTTTTCTTCTTTGATCCTATAGTTCGAGGACTATTTTTCGCAATAACTATACCAACAATCATAGCATTTTTAATATTTAAATTTAAATTATTTAATCTAACTTTTTGAACTCCCGCCATTCTTGCCAACAGATTACAGAACAATGGGGTCGGTCAAAGCTAATTGTAGATGGCGTGACCATAGCTAGATCCCTACAGCCTACAATAAGAAGAAAGCCCATTTTTCACCTGACCATGTATAGAAATGAAATAAATCTTAAAATAAAGCTAATTAAATTGTATAATAATTACGCTTATCGCTTAAATAAAAGAAACGCAGGATTTATTTTAATTTTTCTTTATGCTTATTCTACGTCAAGGGTGAACAAATTAGCATGTTTTGAACACATCTCAACTACCCTTTTTTACAACGTTCCATTTTACACACTGCTACTTGACTTTATTCACCTCTGTTTCTGAGTTTCATACATTATTTTGCGTTTTATTTACTCAGTAAGTATTTCTTTTTTAGTCAATGTATAATAGACTAATTAAAAATAAATGAATACTTAAATTAATGAATCATGCAATATGTAATTGAGTTAGGACGATTGAAACGTATTTTTTTTACGTTTGACATTTAATGTTCGACACTCAATTTATAGTGTCAATCAGCGAGAGACGCGAGAGTCTAAGCAGTGACATAAGGGCAGCTGGTTTGGAATTCACATAGTAAAAAAGACGTTTTAGAACATATAATAGATACGTATTATTAAGTATTACTATTTTAGACTAAATTTCGAGTAATAAATAATTCGTTCTAGAACATTGATTTCTTTATAACGGCATATCCTAACCCCTAACAACCTATCTAGTCTGTGCCCTAACCTACCAAAAAGTAACATTAATATTTTTTGGACTTGTAAAAATGACCATATGACATAATTTTGTAAACTTACAGGTACTATACATAAACTTCCATTATCAGGTTTTGAAATGTATGGGAAGTGGGCATGGTCCTTGGTTTCCGACATAACCTCGAACTCTGTTGTAGTTGAAATAATTCTCTTCCCCACTCGCCATTCGCTTTATGCCACAATCTGCTAAGCTTAGGGTATTTCGAAAAGGTAGACTCACATTTTTGAGCATTTAGGAATATAAAAAGAATAATTTTAGCAAAAAATAATAAAAACCGCCTCACGCCTTGCGTTAGAATTCTCCTTCTATTAGCTTGTTTTGGGAACTAGCTACGACAGCGCCATTTTTACAGTTGCCTTTAGAGATGGGTAGCACACTGTTTTAAAATGAGGATCGTGCGAGACACTCTTTTTACAAAGTGTGCGCCAGCACACTGTGCTACCACGAATGAGGCGAGGCTTCGGTGGTGTGGGAGCACGTTCGCTCTGTCTGAGTGTGTCAGTGAGTCGCGTGACTCAAAGAGTCGCCGCGCGAGTCACGAGTGTGATGTGTGGTGTACAGTGACGACAACACGACACGGCACACATTCTCAATAGAGTTGGCTTGGCTGGCACACGCGATGAGCCGGTGAGGCAGCGCGTCACACAGCTCGCACAAGTGGTGACGATGGAAAGAGAAAGGGAGAATGTTTACGATTCGTTCAAAACTCACAATACGATACAAAATGTTCTGTGTAGCTAATCTGTGGTGTGTGCTAGCACATCAAAATGAAATGAGTGAGTGCCTCTTTTTAACCAAGTGAGTAGCGACAACTTAGCTAGCACATGTGCTGAGTTACCCAACACTAGTTGCCTTCCCCGTAAAGGAGTGCACGCCAGCACGACTGCATCATAGAGTATATTAACTAAAAAGAGGCTGCAATAAGAAAGAGTTGGAAAGAGCCAAGCCAAAGAGACACGCTGAAAATCAATCAGCTTTTTTTTTATAGCTCACTTATGAGCCCAGTCGGTAAGTCTATTCAGTTGGCAATTCAGGCACTGGCATATCTTTGAAGAGAGTTCAGTGAGAAACAATGGGCTAAGGCAGGGGTTCCCTTATCTTTTTGATACTGTGACTCCCTTTACATGTTTTATTTTTTTTGCGAGTCCGTTGTAAAAGAAGATACCTGCTAGACTCTAGATTCAAGAGTTAGCTCTTGAATCTAGAGTCTAGCAGCTGGGTCTCGTTAAAATAATTCAGCTAGACTACAAACAATATAGAATCTTACTAACTTATATTTACTTTAAAAAAATATGTATTTTCTAGGCTAGAAACGAAACCTACGGTTAGGTACACAATAATAAAACAGATGAGCTTGCTTTTCTGAGCATTACTTCTCAAATCGGGGATGCAGTTTTAAATAGCTATCCTCATTTATTTTTGTTATTTGATTTGTGATCTGAATTTCGATTTAATTATTGCAACTGCCAGTTTTCCACAATACCAGGCACAAGAATCCCTAGTACTGAATCTCATTTCGTCGCATTCCGGTGACGTGAGATCGATGTGGAGAAGATGTGCACAGTCTGGGAAGTCCTTAATAAAAAGAGTAATCTGTATAGTAAAAGTACTCTGTGAGAGTAATGTTGATGCTATAATGTGCCATCACTCGTGCCATCACATATATAGTCGTATTTTTAATTAGACGAAGTCAACTGACGTTTACTGTGTTGTCAGTTTTTGATGAAATAAAAATAGTGTTGTGACAAAGTGAATGATTGAAAAAACTCCTGAATGAATGAAATTGCCTCGATTGTCTAGTGAATAGTTAGTGTGCCGAACTGCTGATATCGGGTACGGGGTTCGAATTTTAGTCTTGCTTTGTACATGCCAACGAGTTTTCGACGACTATGTTCCTATAGTATCTACCTATACTGAATACAGAGTGTTTTAAACATTAAGGAAAACATTGCGAGGAAACTTGTAAGACTGTCCTTTTTTCAATACATTATATAGTTGAAACTATAGATGCATAAAATATAACAATTATAGGTAGGTAATGAAAATAAAAAACATCGCTTCTTACATAATTTGTTTTTATTCATCACCAGATAAAAAATCATCACTATCGCTTTCGGTAACATTAATTATAAATCTGTCTGAAACATTGTCGATCATGTGTTCGAGACCATACATTTTGTCTTCTTCTTTTATTATATTAGACACGCAGCTACTCTATTTTTCAGGTGTGATATGTTGAAGTCCTTCTTCAAAAAGTTTTTTACTTCTGTAATTTTGAAGGTTTTGTTATTTCTTGCAACATATCCTTTTGCCTGCGCCTATACCAACTCAATGGGATTGAGCTCACAGTGGTAAGGGGGCCTTTATAATGGTGGGTGGCTCATTTGCATAAAAAAATGATGTACTTTTCGCCTTATAGCGGCAAAAGTAAAATCGTCTAATTTATCTTTGAAACTGTGTTTCGGTCCATGTTTCTCGGGAGACTTAACTGTTCATTTTCTTTGTATTCTGCAAACTAAGGTCACACCAATTCCCAAAATGTCAGCTGTTTTCGAAACACATTCTTTTTTTTCGGGAGCCTCAATAGGTAATAGTTAAGCAGCTTTCTCTTCAAATACACGTTTGTAACGCTTAAAGCAATCCGTGGTATCTTCTTTCTTGGATACAAGCTTTGGCTTGACGTGCTTGGTTGAGGATCCATATCGTTTGTACGAAACAATATAGCAATAAATAAACTCAACAATTACCACAAACACAACGTAACGAAAAACTTTACAAAAACAATAACTTAAGTTATCAGTGTGAGCACAGAAAAAACGGCACCAGTCGCTGCGCCGCGCTTTGTAATAAGCCGTCAAAAAACTGATTGTAGTTACATACTACTAGTAACTTATATTAGAGCACTTTTATACAATTTTATTGCAAAATAGAAATAATATTCGTTTATAGTTTGAAATGATTAACTATTCACACTCATTGTTCATTCATCTGATTGAACGAGAACTGAACGCATCACTATTACTTTAAATATGGCAACATTATTTTACAAAGTGACATTAGCTACTGTCAGTTGACTTCGTCTAATTAAAAATACGACTATAGGTGACTTAATGGTTGATTTTTTTTAAATCAGGATATTTATATGGCAACACAGCAGACTATAAAAAACAAACAGGTCAACAGGGTCAGTCAGCACGCTTAGCATGACCGGGTTTTATTGACGAAAGAATAGAAAAAATTAAGGATTTCTTAATTCATTTTGTCTTGTCTTTTGTCATGCCACGCGTGCAGGAGGAGATAAAGAAATTACAACAAATAATCTTTAAGTAGTAGTCTGTGCATCTATAAGTAGTCTGTGAGACAGGGTGACAGAAAGAAAAATGACTACATATTCTGTGGAGAAATAAAGTAAATTGTCAAAGAATAGAAAACCGCCAAAACGAAAATATTATCATTTATTCAATCACCAAAAATAATTAATTAAAATTCAGTAAAACAATTAAATAAATATTTAGGCTGAGAAAATCTATCTGAAAATCATGTTATTTAAATCGAAACCTAGTGCATCTACCACAACGAAGAATGTTTTTGATACTCGTGAACTGGAGAGGCAAGATGTAGAGTATACAGATTGTTCAAAACGGTTCCAGGAAGTGGCGAGAGACTTTTCAAAACAATATGCTCACATTTATTCGGCTAGACTCAATACTTTTAGAAACATTTTAACTCCAATAGTCACGAAAAAGTGGTCGAATCGGTATAAGATTTTAAAATTGTGTGAACTTCGTGATAAAGGTACAACTTGCGTTATAATTGGAACACTGTTCAAGTTTCAAGAATTAAAACCTAGTATACTGAAAGAATTGTCAGATCAATTGGAAATCATACCACAAGCTCCTAGGTAAGTTTAAAGAGAGGTTAAAACATGCTGTGTTGTAATAAATACTTGTTGTCATTCCAATTATTTGTTTCAGAACTCATTTTGTACATGAATCAGACAGTGTCGTGTTGGAAGATGAGCTGCAAAGAATTAAGCTGGTTGGTGAATGTATTGATGTCCACCATGTTGTGACTGGTGTTGTTTGTGCTTTGTTAGGTATGTTTATCATAGAATACAGTATTTACTGTTATCTATATTTTCATCCACTGCATTCCAGCATTATTTGTTGTGAAAACCTTAGATATCATTTCAACCGATTTCATGGTGACATTAATATTTTGCATGGGTTTGTGGCAGTTTTAGCAAGACATGTCAATGACAATATTGGATTGCTGAATGATGGCCGCTTCACCAATAATACTGCTTTTGATGGAATAATGTCTGGAAGCAGTACATACATCATCAAGTATTAAGGCCACAAGCAAAAAAGTAGTGTAGTGTAGTATTGTAACCCCACATTGTGTCTATTATTATAATGTATTGTTTACACCTAGAATAAGTTGTAAATACTAGTTCTTTACAAAGCCTAGAAAAGACGTCAAAAATTTCATACAAGTGAACAAGAAATTGATAAATCATGAAAGTAAAACTGCTCCTGAGTTATCAAAATTATACACAGTGAATGCCATGGAACTGGAATGTTGATATAATGTTTTAGGCTCTGAGGATGAAGATGGAATATTCACAGTCAAGGATGTCTGCTGGGCTGGCTGTGGTATACAAAAACCATTACCAAAGTTGAGTTCAGACAGGTATGACAAACACCTTTACAATCTTTATCTAAAGAGGTTCAAACACATAAGCACTATCATGTGCTAATAATATTGGCAGTCTTTCTAATGCATAAATATCATTACAGATACATTGTACTCATGTCTGGATTGAATACTTCAAGAAAAGCAGATCACCTGTTCTCAATGCATCTGTTTATGGAATGGTTGTCTGGACTTTCAGGCACATCTGAATATCAGGAGGAAGTTTCCAAGATTGTCAGAGTTATTGTTGCTGGTAAGGATGCATTTGTAACAAATATATAAGCAAAAGTGAGGAATTTCTAACCCAAGTACTCAGAATATATGGAGCAATGGCATGTTCAATTCTTAAATAATAGGATTAATCTTGCTTTTCAGGTGGAGTATTAGCGAGTCACACAAATGAGAGTGGTGTGAATGAGTCTGAGTTCATTGCAGCAGTAGAATTGATGGACTCCTTAGCAGCTGCTGTCAGTGCTGTTGCACCCCTAGACCTTATGCCCAGCAGCAAAGACCCAACTGGAATAATGTTGCCACAGAAACCTTTTCACTATTGTTAGTTATATCCACATAAAAATGGGTCACAATGGAAATGAATGGAAAAATGATTCAATTTTTTTGGTATTTCAGGTTTATTCCCTAAATCTATTGAGTACAAATCATTCAATCGGGTCACCAATCCTTATGAATGCGAAGTTGGAGGTTTGTATTTGTCTTGTTTGCAGAAAGTTGCACCTACATACAGTACAACAATTTCTACTATTTATGTTTTTTTCAGGTTTCACATGTTTGGGTACCTCAGGTGAACCCATAAAAGACATTATGAGATACAGTAAGCTAGACAACACCTTGGAAGTAATGAAGAAAACTCTGCTTTGGAGGAACATTGCACCAACTTGTCCTGACACTATACCATGCACCCCCTGCACAGAAACAGACCCTTTTATTATTTATAACTGCCCGGCTATATATTATTGTGGTAATTCTGCTGAATTTGCCACTGATCTATATGAAGGTACTACAATGTTTAGTAAAAAAAAATGTGCAACTTAAAAGTGATTGTGTAATAAGCATACATTTTGTTTTTTAGGTGAGAATGGACAGCGCACCAGGGTAGTGTGTATCCCAAACTTTTGTGATTCGACGACTGTAGCTTTAGTCAACTTGTCGAATTTGGATTGTTACAGCATGAAATTTTCATAGGATTATTGTTTATGTTGTGAATTAAAATAATAAATAGTTTTTGTATTAAAAATAAAATTATTTTTCGGTTTAACGTAAAATTTAATATAATTTCCACGAAGTGCAAAGAAATTGTTACAGCATCTACACCAGAGAGTAGTTATATTCTTTGATCTACACACAATCGTGCCCAGGAAAGTAATGTAATAGTAATCAGTACCCTAATTGCGTAATACAAAACCAATCGGAATCTGAATCGTTTTGAAACAGATTGTTAACCCATTGCTTCATAAGTTCGATAAAAATTCTGCTCAACAATGTACAAAACGCAATGAATGTTGTTGAACTGTCAAAATCAAACGGATTAATCGTAATCGTTTACGAAAATGTGGCAATTAGGGTGCTGAATCACAACAAATAATGTAATAATCGTGACTACTGCTGTTTAGCTTGCAACACTGAATGTGCATAATGGGAGATACACACATAAGCACCTATCGAAAGTTTTCGTTTTGCCTATATCGGTTTCATGTGATTATACAATTATAGCTTCACAACCCTTGAGATTATTTAAATAAATTGTTCTGTAAAAACATAAGTCCTTGTTTCCAGTTCATGATTATCTATTGCATCATTTAGTTGAGTACCAACCTAGAGGGCGCTACTGTTTCAAAAAATATTTTTTCAGCCTGGCAACTTAGGTTCCTTTCCGACTCCCGCTCGCCGCCCGCTAGCTTGCTTTCCTCCTCTTACCTCTTACCCCTTTTCTGCCTGCCCCTCCTATTACTCATCAATGGCTCAAAACTAGTAGACGTGTTTAATTTGTTTTTCCGTGCTAATATTGCGTTCAAGATGGGTTACTAGTACCTAAAGTTTGCACACCTACGTGTGCCGTCACACGTATAAAAATGTTGTAAGTAGAAGTTTTAATATTACAGTTTAATTTTGGTGTTTTCAATGAGGTTGCCATAGCATATTGCTTGCCGCTGCTTTTCAACCAATTAACACTTCAAAAGGTACAACAGTTCAATATTTAGCATCTAATCATTCATGCACTTGTTTGTTTTTAACAAAATCTTGTATTTCATCTCTCACTAATACTGACATAATTTTATGTGAGTGGGTGGTCGAGTCCGCTTTCACCAAGACCAAGTTGCGCGGGAGATATCAATACGACATTCCGTCTAACAAATGCCAAGCGGTTCATAATCTCAAAGAGTCAAAGTATGCTCGTGGAACATGCACTAGCAGGTCACCAGTTCATAACATCACATTACAGCAATTTTATAGCAACTATACCCGATTATTCATTGTAATGTTGCACCATTTCTAAAATTGCAATTAAATTATTGCACTAAATAATTGTGATGACTGGTTTTCTTTGAGCTTTACATATGTTACTCCATTGCTAGTCAACATGTAAATGTTATTACTGTTCATAACAGTCAGCAAATTAGTTATTTAATTTTACCCTTGTTATAAAATATTGATACAAATCATAATAACTTCTTTGTTTTCAAACCTAAATTACACTGCGCAATATCAATTGCAGTAAATACAACAGTTTTCCTTTCTTTTAATAATTGATAATTAGTATATTAAAGTACTTGTTTCATGGATTAATTTTATAGTAATCTCTTTAACAATAAAGAGGTCATATATTCGCTAGTCAGTGCATTACTCAGAAATGATTCTGTAGTAATTTCCATAAGTAGTGTAACTTGTGTCAACTTATTTGTTTGTGTAAAATTTGTAAATGCTTTTCAATGTTAGTTTTCACCCCAAATGTTATGGTATGGTGTTACTACACACTATTTTGAATTATTTATTCATGTACCGTACTTTTGAAATATGTTGTTACAACATTCATTTGTTTTTGTTTGTGTCCAAGCTATCCAGAGTTGAGTAAATATAATTGTTCTTTAATCAATATACATCTGCATGCAATCACTGGAACATAATGATTAGCATAAAAACTGGAACATATTTATATCAACATATTTAATATAATAAAAATCTAATTTGGTTACATGTTCTGCCAGTCACACATATCAAATTATTTTCAAGTTTTTCAGTCCTATGTGACATTGTACATACTAGCGTAGTGTACTTCATTCAGTCAGCTTGCCGGTAGATGAGTCACTGGCTTCTTTGGGATGTTACATTGAATTGCTCAATGTTGGCCAATTATATTGAGTTAAATAGCAAAAATAATATCACAGCAAAAACTCGTTCTTTCAAACACATTCTTACGTATACATTTAAATCTGCCTATCATATTTATTAAACAATAATGAAAAAAGCATACAAGTTTTTTTTTTTTAAATCTTAATTAAAGTAATTTATACACTTTAGTTTGACCTCATTATCATTGTGTTTGGGTCACATAATATGCCAAAAAATCACACTTATCTTTCCAGCTATATATTTTATCTCTTACTAAAATAAAACTCAAACAGACGAATCCCGCCCGCGCTGGTTGGGGGACGAAATTCGCTCGCGTCGATTATTTCAATTAAGGCGAGGTTGCAGTAATTTTTAACTTTCCTATATCGCTGTAAATCTAGCCAAATGTAAATGTTGTCAAGCATCGTGCTTGACAGCTTGTTGTGTCAGAAACGTGAATCATAATAATTGGCTCGATTGAAAAAACAAAATATAAAGATTCTACAACTTCTACCTGATAAAACAACTGTCGTCGGAAGAATAGACAAAATGACATATGAATAAAAGAAATCTGTTATTTTTGTCTATTCTGCCGTCGACAAAACCCCGGTCATGCTACTCGTGCTGAATCGACGCGACGGTAAGCACGAAAAAGTAATTTGCAGTCTCATTGCCTACGAAATGTATGAGAAAAGTATTCCGCGATTTCTGAATTATGATTAATTTTTTCTAGTACTAAAACCCTAATTGGTCAGATAGTTTCTTGATCCATAAAAGAAGGATCGTATAGCACAAAAAAAAGTTTTGTTTTATAAAATCGTCCATTTTCTTGCTGACTGTACTTTTTTTTTTTCATAATCTGTGAATTCCGATCAAAATTTCTCAAAAAAATATGGATAGTCTTCCAAGACCGTTTTTACGTAGCTACAACGATTAAGGTACCTAGCCTTATTGCCCAAAAATCACCCTGGGTAGGTATATACTCGTACACAATCTAGCAGTTCAAGCAAGCGCTCGCATCGCATCGGCCGGCCAGTGCCCGCCGAGACGCTTTACAAGACACCGCACTATAAGAGGGCCTTACATTTCATGGAGGTGTTCAAACCGGCGCGCATAATCGCGCGACTTCCTAATCATTAAAAAAACAGACGCGCACAGTCGTGTCCAGCGCGAATTTCGCCTCAGTTCGAACAGTCCATAATTTATGAAGTAGATGTTCAGTAGTCTGACTAAGCTCCTTAGAAAAAGATTTAAGAAAACATACGCAAAGATTTCGAAACTCGCGCGTGAGTATATTTGCTCACCAACATCATATTAATTGGGTTCTACGCAACGTTTTAAGTTTTAATAGAAATGTACTGAACATGGGTATTGAACTTTGGGCTTGAGCGCTTTCTGTTACAAACCCGCATTGGGCCCACGTGCTGGCCATACACGCCCACTCCCTCTCGGAGAGAGGTCTGTGCCCCAGCAGTGGGAACATTATAGGCTGATTATGATGTCGGTTACTGGGGACCCTCAAAACGCATTATTATATTCTTACTATGTAAGGTTTAAAATCGCCGCCTACCTAGCATTTCAAAACTTTGCGCAATCATGGTTTGTTCATGTTGAAAGTCAATGCAATCAACTGTTGAGATTGAGACATAGTGAGGTGAAGTACTCTGTACGTGAGTGGCACAGAGATTCATAATTTGCCTAATATTTAAGCTATATTCAACTTTATTTGTAAAGCTGTAAGAATCAAAGGTGGATCAATAGTAGCTGCGCTATCATTCATTACGTCAATGGTCTCAATTGCAAAACGTACGACGCACGACACGGTACAGTGAGGCCTAAGCTGAGCTTTGCATTTGTGCGAGTGATTACAAATCGCACCAATGGAGGGACGCACAACGCCTCAGGCCTATTGTTTAAACCAATTGCGTCCTAGGCCGACGTCACACCTACACTATCTCTATGAGCACTCACAAAAATGCAAAGGTACACCCTGGACTTTAATTGCATCGATCGTTAGGATCAATTCTTTGCCTCCTGTGATGAGTGGTTTTAGTCGAGTTTTACCCTTTTTGTGGTTTTTACAAATTATCTGCAAAAAAATCGGTTGGTCTAACTGACGTTCTTCTATCTACTTTAGTTTCGGAGATAGTTTAGTGCAGAATGATATAACTGGCTGAATATTGGCCATAAAATCGTGAATATAGATACATATAATACCAAAGAAAACATAATATCTCGTTTTTCTTACAAAAAAGAATTCAAGAATGTTACATATGCAAGTACAATGTAAATAAAACTTACTGAATGGCTACAATAAATACGGTACTTATAGCCAACCACTCCAAGAGCACTATTTCAAAAGAAAAAGGATCTATTAGATATTTATTATTGCTGTTCTTTAATCATGAGAGCGATCATGAGTTTTACAGGAGTTTGAGCTGCAAGAATAATGTTAAAGACTCCGGATAATGATGATGATTCTGATGATGAGTAATTTCTAGTTCATCTAACTCCTAAGCCTTGTTAGGATTTTTATTTAATTTCCTTGATATAACTATGTTACAACGTTAGTCTACCAGTATGATATAACGGTATATTTTGCAATGGTTTTATTTTGAGTACCTACGTATAGATAGAGTGGAATTACTGCATATAAGCTGTGCTGTGGAAGTTATAACGTGTTAGGAATTGTGTTATGTTTATTATTTTTCTAGATTTCTAATGATACAGAATGGTGGTGATAGTATGTTTTGTACTGCTTTCGCATTGCTTGTTGTGTTATCTGCGTAACATTGATATGTGCCATTTCTAAGTATTTAAGTTTAAAACAAACATACCTTTAAAACGATCTCAATGAATTTTGATAAAAATGTGCCTTATTAGAAATTGAATTAATGTTTTTGACGAAGATTAATAAACACAAACTAATTTTCTACAACTTTTTTTTATTTACACAATAAATATGTATTTTAATGAGGGGTATAACTTGACTTGTATCATTTAGCACATATTTCAAAGACTAGAGTTTAAACAAACTGATACAATTCAGGTAAATTATGAAAACGCCCCTATTATAAATAAAACAATCTAATCGATGGGGTAGTATTTTTTATCCATTCTTTGGTAACGACACTACCAGCCGCACTACCAGTAGTGTCGTTGCCAATTAACGACACTACCAATCCTATTTTGGATTAAATTTGACAGTCAACACAGCAAAGTTCAGAAATTATAAGTAAATCATGAAATAAAAGTAACAGCAAAACTTCAGAAATGTTATTTATTACTAGCTGTGCCCGCGCCTTCGTTCGTTCGCGTGCATGTCGGAAAACAATAATGTTATAAATATGTTGGTTGGTATATTGGTTTGGGAAATATATTGGTATATAAGTACGAAACCAATATGTTAAAATTGGTTTCGTACTTTTACGTGATACCGTCACAACTAAATCTCTCACATACAAACAGACAAAAAATAAAAAAAAATAGAAATTGCATCTGATCTTTCAATGTACAGAACATTTTCGTCTACAGATTTATTAGACAGTGGAATCTCTATAACTCGAATGTCAAGGGAAATGCAAAAAAAAACGAGTTAACGAGTTTTCGACTTAACAAGAACTTCGAGATACATAGACTTAACTGCTGAAATTTTGACAGAGGCGCGATTTCTAAGTGTATATTTCGATTTGTAGATTCGAATTTGAATAATAATTCAACTTACGTTTTTTAATATTTTTTACATATTAAAACAAATTACATATACTTCTGCCTTTTCGCGTAAGATAGGCCCAGATACGCTTATGTTTTTGTCCCCACACTGTTTGAACCAGGTGAGTAAGCATTCTTCTAAATCAGGAAACTCAGCTAGACGCCGTCTTTTGCTAGATAAATTGCTACTTGATTCATATCTTCGCAATATTTCGGCTTCATTCTTAATTATTGTAGACAAAGTGCTTCCTGGCAATCCGTATTGAGCTGCGACGTCTTTTTTTATGCCACGTAGAGTCAAAGACTTTAGTTTCCGCTTTGTTCTCATGATGTTGTTGGTTAACAGCCAAAATAATACTGACGGACAAGCTCCGCTATAAGTAATCGTGTCCTGTGTCGACAAGGAACAAACATCACGTTCACAGCTGTTACTTAGAAAGTTTCATGAATGCATTCATTAATTGCACGTGTACAAGACAAAAACAATAGATTAGAAGCCCCGAACCCGAACATTCATTTTGGATTTTATTGCTATTATTTCGGGGAATTCCAAGTAAGACGTCATTATATTTTACTAACTACGACTTACGGAGTCTCCTTTTTGAAATTCGAGTTATAGAATTTATATCTGTATATATAGTATATAGTATCATCAATACTTCGATTTCATTTCGACTTAACGAGGTTCGAGTTATAGAGATTCCACTGTTCCACTGTATGTATATATTGAAGAAGAAAATATAATTATGAGAATGTTTAATAAAAATTATTTGGAAAAAACGAAAAAAGTTTGTTATTGGTTTGTTGTGTTTGGTAGAAAGTTTGTTATTTTTGCATTTTCGTACAAAAATTAACGCAAATCATATACTGCCTTCTCCTTAACTGTAGTACTTACAAATAAAACTCAATATTGAACCTCAGATAAAAAAAAAATAACAAACTTATTTGGAAAATAACCTCAATCAAACATGATTGTGTTTTTTTCCAAATAAGTTTGCTTTCATTTAGTATTCTCATAACTATATCTTCTAAGGGAAACCATTTAACTATTATTATTTCAAGATATTTACGGTGTTTAAATGACCTTCGTACACGTGGTCTAAAACTACAATATTTGTTATAATTCAGCACCAAACGTTGAAAGCAAATCTTACTTGACTGTTAGTTTCATGAAAACGCACAAGGCTCACTCGAGACCAATAGTGGTTAATGCGGCTGTTATGTCTCACTTTAACTCCTGGGTGGTTCAATAATACACAGATATATTTCTATTTGCGTGCTTGCGACACGTCCGCTCGCCTCGACTGCTGTCAACGTCATGCCTCGCGGGCGGGTCGCTGGAGCACAGATTTATTCAATTACTTGACAGTACATCACATCTCTCCCTTTCAATATTTTATTTTTAACTTAATTTAAAATCACATTACCAACTTTGAATTTGACCCTGGATAAAAATCACTTTTTAAGCTACACGTAATTTTATATAAATCTAGTTTTTAAATCTGATATCCTGGTTTTAATAATAATCTTAATACTATCAATAATTTATTACAACACCAAATTTAATCATCTGTGTCTATTTCTACATCACCATTGTCTTCCTTTCCGCTTTCATTGTGAATTCTCCATTGTCCTTCTATTTTCTTGAGGTGAACTATGTTTCTTCTTATGTTTTGACCTGTTTCATCATTTTTTATATTTAAATCACCTCCTTTAGCACTCATTACTGTGTGTGGAGTAGGGTTGAAATCAGGTGTCAATTTATTTTCTTTTATCATATTTTTAACATAAACCTTTTCTCCTATATTAATTTCACTGTCTACTGCTTTCCTTTTCCTATCTTCAATCAACTTTCCCTTTTCTTTTATTATTTTATCTCTATCGTAAATTTCTAGGTCCATACGTCGGTTTTCGACATCTACAGCGGAAGGGATTTTGTCTCTAAATTGTCTATTAAAAAATAATTCTGATGGTGTCCTTCTAGTTGTACTATGGGGAGTGCCATTGTACATCATGAGATAGCGAAGGAGGTCATCCTTCCAATCAGACTTTTGGCATTGGCTAATTTTCAAGCGCTTAAGGATATCGCGGTTTTGTCTTTCGACCTCTCCATTTTGTTGTGGCCAATATGGTATAGAATTGTAAAGCCTGATGCCAAATTCTGAACAAAAGGATTTGAACTCCTCGCTAATAAATTGACGTCCATTATCCGATGTAATACTGGCTGGAATACCTAGCCTGGAAAATATTTCTTTTAAAACATTGATGGTTTCATTCGATGTTATAGATTTCATAACCTTTATTTCTTTGTACCGACTATAATAATCAATGACCACTAATAAGTTGTGTCCACTTGGTAGTGGGCCTAAAAAGTCTATAGCTATATCAGTCCATGGTTGCATCGGTAATTCGCGTCTCTTCATTGGCACAGGGGGGTTTGGTCCTGATACTAGAGTGCAGCTTTTACAACTTTTAACCATGTTTTCCGCGTCTTTATCTATTTTAGGCCACCAAACTTTAGTACGCAATCTACCTTTCATAGCAACGATACCTGGATGTCCTTCGTGTGCTGATGCGAGCACTTGCTTACGTAACTCCGTGGGAATGATAATTTTGTTACCACGTAGTAAAACATCGTCGTGCATCCAAAGTTCATGCTCAAAGAGTTTATAGGTATTTACTTTGGGGTCCCAATTATTTCCAGAGAGAGCTAATTTTACCAATTGAATGTCTTCATCACTTTTAGATTTATCGATGATAATTTCCATTGGTACAGCCATAGGTCTAGCAAACTCCACGATTTTATTAATGTGATGCTCGTTATCATGTGGATGTGAATTATGATTTGGGCATAATCGGGACAGGGAGTCAGCTATATTGTTTTTTCCGGGATAATAAACAACCTTGTAATTGTAAGCCTGTAACAGTAACACCCATCGTTCAATTCGTGCACAAGGTTTTGATCGCGGCCCAAATATTACCTCGAGAGGTTTATGATCAGTGATCAGCTCAAATTCTTTTAGCCCATATAAATACATATTAAAATGTTCGACTGCCCAGACCAAGGCAAGTGCCTCCTTTTCGGTCTGGCAATATCGTTTTTCAACGTCAGATAAACTTTTATGACCAAAAGCAATAATCCGAGGTCCTTGTAAATCTATCTGAACGAGAACTGCTCCTAACCCCACAGGACTAGCATCTGCCATGACTTGTGTCTTATCGTGTGGATCATAAAAACCCAAGGTGCGAAGAGCACTTAAACTTTCTTTTAACTCCGCAAACGCAGCAGATTGTTTATCTTTCCAATATTCAGTTATGTCGGCGTTTTTAGAGAGTTTGTGTCTTAAAATTTCTCGAATTGGATCGGTCACGGTGGCCAACCTTGGGATCCATTTTCCAATATAATTGACAAGTCTCAAAAAACTTTGAACTTCTTCGACTGTTTTAGGTTCTCTGAATGATTTTATTGTTTTGACGTACTTATCAAGGGGTCTAATGCCTTGTGGAGATAATTCGTGACCGAGAAAATCTATTTTTGATGCGTTATAAATACATTTTTTATCATTAAGGACCACATTATTATCTTTCAAAACTTGTAACACATTCTTTAGTCTATCGTTATGCTCATTTAAGTTACTGCCAAACACAATAACGTCGTCAATGAAATTAACGACGCCCTTACAAGGCAGAAGCATCCTTTCCATGATTTTCTGAAAATGTTCGGGTGCACACGAAATACCAAACATCAGGCGCTTATATCGAAACAGGCCTTTACTGGTTATAAATGTTGTGATATCCCGACAATCTCCTTTTATTTCGACTTGGTGGAATGCGTCTTTAATATCGAGTTTGGAAAAGATACATGACTTCCTGAGCTTTGGGAGAAGTTGGGTCATTGTGGGTAAAGGATGATTCTCTCTTATAATAGCTTTGTTTGCACATCTCATGTCGACACATAGTCTTAAGGTGTCATCACTCTTAAGAATTGGTACTACCGGAGAAACCCAGGTTGTGGCTTGATCTACAGGTTCAATGATGTCTTTTTTGACTAATTCATCAATTTTATCAATGATTTTATTTTCGAGCGGAATTGGTACTCGCCTATATGGCTGACATATGGGTGTCACAGATGGATCTATAGCAATAGCCAATTGGACATTTTTGAATTTAGGAAAATTCTCTGTTTGTAATAGATTTATACTCACCCCTAGTTTAAGCACATTGAGACATGTAGCTGTATGCTTGCCCAACAAATTACGGGTACCATTTTTAATCACATAAAATTTTGCAGTTTTTGTTTCTGGTCCAACTCCGATTGATGCTTTAAATGTGCCGAGCACATTCAGAGGATCTTTTGAACCGTAAGCCATAAACACTTGATCAGAACCTGGTTGCTGGTTAGACACAACAACAGCTTTTGATTTTAAATATTCCCAGGTTTTATCATTTATTATATTGTTTTTACTCCCAGAGTCGATGAGCATATTTACATTGACACCTCCGACTTGGCAAGTTATTTCAGCGTCATCATCAATATGAAATATATAGTCTACATTACTGACTGGTGGCTTGGTCTGTGGTTCATTTGGTTTAGTTTTTTTCCTGTCATTTTTTTGTTTGTCCCAAGTAATAGGTGTTTTACGCTTGAGTTTCCTTGTTCGACATTGACTCATGAAGTGACCTTTATAGCCACATTTGTCACATACTTTGTCTCTCGCAGGACAACGTGTGTCATCACACTTGTGATTTTCACTTCCACATCTTGTACACCGTGTATTATCCGTGTGAATACCCTGAGGTCGGGTTTTGTTTGTTCTTGTTCCAATCCTATTGACCTGTTCAGTTTTTATTACTTGGAATTCCTTTAATTGTCTATCGACGGTTTCGATTGAATTGGCTTCTAAAATAACCTTTTCTATTGTTACGGAATCTCCTAACTGCAGAATTTTCTTTCTAAGGTCTGATGAGGTACATTTTTCCGCAATTTGGTCTATGAGAGCGTTGTCTTTGTTAGCGAAATCACATTTGGAACATTGATTACGTAATCTAACTAAGAATTTTTACAACTTTTCGTCGGGTTCCTGTTTCATGAGTCGGAATACGTGTCGTTCATAAACAAAACTCTGCTTCGGAGAAAAGTAATCATCTAGTTTTTTAATAGCGGTCTCGAAAACATCGGAGGATTCGCCCTCTTCCACATGTGCACCGGGAAGGTTATAATAGATATCTTGTAAGCCTAAACCACCGGTATGTAAAAGTGTTGCTCGTTTTTTTAAGGGCTGGTCTATGCCTAAGGCTAGAAGATAAATTTCGAGACCTCGTTTCCATCTTTGCCACCGATGGCCTAAAGAGGTCGGATCACCGTCGCAGTCGAGAGTTTCTACGGTCGGTAATTGAGACATGTTGGGACAATCTGCAAGAATGAAAAAGTGCTTCAAGTACTACGCAAATTAACCTAGCTAGCGATATGATAAGCACGATATAATACCTATTTATCTAGCTTAATATAATGCTTACGTACTTTTTTTTTTTTACTCTGATTGAACTTTAGGATTGGAACATGAATCATTTCGTGGAATTGCATATACGAGTATAGTTTTATACCAGTAATATGTGGAACTAGATGGGTATTTACCCATTGGAATAGTGTCTGATTTGTCATTATTTTTCGACTTGGCTAATACTTACAGGCACTATTGGTTGTTGTTGTTGTGTAGTCGGTAGCTTATTCAAAAAGATCAAAGTCAAGACTAAACTCAATAGATTGTTGTATAGTAATCCGTGCACTAATAATTATAAAATATATTTCTTTCTTAACTTTATTCGTTTGTTACTTACAAGAAATAAAATTCAGATTCTAGGAACGATAATACGAGTAATTATTATTTAAATAAGTACTTAGGCGTGCAGTATTACTAAGAATGTAAATAGTTTTAATTAAATATAATGTGGGTAGGTCGAGAATGACACGGAGAATATCTCAATGTGTCTTAATTATTTATCGTTCTGCAGGATTTATAAAATGTGGGTATATAGTTATAATGAAATGTGCACACCAGCTACACAACAATATTTTATTGGTAAGTATTAGCAGGCACTGATTTTAAGGCTATTTTGACCGAAAATATCAATTGTAATTTGCTTCCGTATAAGATATTTTATTTTATTTTAGTAAACGATGTATTTATTAATCTCCGTATCCGTTTTTAAATTGGATAAGAGAAAATAGAAAACCATATTTAACTGTGGCTAATTAGATAATCTCGGTCATGCGCCCTTTTTTATTATTCTGTTTGTTTTACTCACGTTCTTTATTCTCGTCGCCAATGTTATGTCTCACTTTAACTCCTGGGTGGTTCAATATTACACAGATATATTTCTATTTGCGTGCTTGCCACACGTCCGCTCGCCTCGACTGCTGTCAACGTCATGCCTCGCGGGCGGGTCGCTGGAGCACAGATTTATTCAATTACTTGACAGTACATCACAGCGGCTATTGTACATGCCGTTATTGCTGAAGTTGGTTTCGTCAGACCATACAGTTACTCCAAAAATTTGGTTACGCTAAATTTCTCTCGGCATGTTTTGACAAAATTGTAATCGTCTCTCACAATCCCCAGGATGCAATTTTTGCACCCACCGACCTTCACGATTACATTTATACTTTTACTTTTTAGCACTTTAGGTACGCGAGTGTGGGTTGTTCATAAATCTTCGGCAGCATCTATGCTTGAAGTCTTCAGAAATGATTCAAAGTATGTTAAAACATTTAGATCAAAGTCGAAATAGTTCTGCTGAAGAGTTTTCCGTCGCTTTTTGAAACTACCCGTATTCTTTAAATTTTCTACCATTCTTTTCAATACGAACCGAGTTAGTGCCTGTCGGTCTCGATATCTCTCCACAACACCGCAGAGCTAGATTCACATGTTATTTAAAAAATAAACTTCCATTAAATCAAATTGTTCTTGATAAGCCATTTTTACCGTGAGCATAATAAGAAATGATTTGTAAAAACAATCAAATGTGAATAACAAGACAATCTAATTTTCAAATGTAACATTCCATATTTAAACTACCTCATACACGCAGTTATGTCGCATCTAAGAAAGGAGTCTGCATTACAAACACGTGCAAATTGTAATCATCCTAACTATAAAGTAATTCGTCGTTTTAATGGATAAATGACGTCAACGATAATTATTAATTACTTACATATAAAGTAAACAGATGGATGTTTGAGTTAAAGAGCTTTAACTTTACTCATTGCTAAGCTTATCGCTTGATAAGTCCAGCAGCCTAATTGCGTAACACATTTTCGTAAACGATTACGACTAATCTGTTTGATTTTGACAGTTCAACAACATTCATTGCGTTTTGCACATTGTTGAGCAAAATTTTTTTATTGAACTTATGAAGCAATGGATTAGCAATCTGTTTCAATACGATTCAGATTCCGATAGAGTGTGTATTACGCAATTGGGGTACAGATTTCATGGTTTTCCTTTCATTTAATTTATCAAGTTTCGATTACCGGGTGTGGCAAGCGAATTTTCGAAAATCTTTGAATGCAGTTTTCTTTCTGTTCAAAATTATAGGAATGTTTTCTTTGAGTAAAATTTCTATCTACAGTATTAAGAGTACTTTCCCTTCGGGTGGCATTACAAAATTCCACCCTGTATATTTTCATTTTTTATAATAATAAGTATATTGTACAAAAGAAAAATTACATACTTAAAGTTATATAAATACAACTTGAACAGCTGGCACAAAAACAACTTGAACAGCTGGCTTCTGAACTAACTAAGATATACAAGTTTGCCGCTTGACCCACAGCGAAACTCACAAATATCGAGAAAACTGAAGAATAATAAAGTACCGATTATGCCATTTTCACAAGCGCTTACGATTACGTTGCTTACGGAGTATTAGGTATATTATCTGTGCTAACGGCACTGAGAGGGCGACTCAGCGGTGCGGTAGGCAGTTGGGGGAGGGGACGCGCATTCCACAGACTGGCAAAATTAGTGCGAACGGGATTTAGTACTATATCATTACCTAAGTTATGTGGTCTGCTCCTATAGCAGTTTATTGTCTGTATTTCTGTAATATAAAAAAAACACTTCCCTTCATTCACCATACCGAATCGAAATCCTACTATTTATGAGATAGAGAATATCACGTTGTTATTTTCGTTTATATATAACAAAACACAACTATTACATCATGTTCCTATGTAAAATAATACTATTTCGTTTGGGATGGTCATAGACGAATTGTTAGTAACATTCTATTCTTAGTGTATTCAGCTTAAGATGTGCCTTTATCGGGTTTGCCTGCTGTTGACCGACTCACAACTATTTAGGCGAGCATACGCTAAAAACAAATGCTGCTGTAGTAAAAAAAACGCATAGTTCCGTAGTCAGTAGTCATCATGATGTCTAAAAACGCCGAGAAATCGCGAAACGCCAAAGTCCAAGACATTTTAGGTTTTTCGTGGCCCTTCTCACAATAATATTGTCTACTTATCTTTTTATTTAATTATATATACCTACGTAACCTACCTACAAGTTGAGGGGTGTGTCGGGTGTGTCGGCGGAGTACACCTCCATTCTCAAATATTGGTACTCTGATAAAAAAACCGGGTGTGGTGAGGGGTACTCTGTGAGACGTGTACGGGCTAGAATGCGCAGAAAAGCGACAGGGGGGGTTGAGCTCGCCTCTTCTTTTTAACCTTTATATCAACCGGCTTATCGAGCGACTGAGCGGTACACATGTCTGCTTGCAATTGATGGAACCTGTGTCAACAATGTATGCTATGCAGACGATATGGTGCTTCTCAGTCCATCGATAGGTGGGTTGAAGGTTGTTCCCAGAGGCTCGCACAGATGGTTTTCATGCCATCATGCGAAAGAAAGCGGCCTCGTTACTACAGCGCCTGCATGGTAGTGACAACAGCATTCTGAAAATGATCGCGTCCAGAGCGGACTGTCCCTTTCAGGGGCACTGTGTGGCCACAGTAGTAGGCCTTAATAAATAGTTAATTTTGTAAAAACTAACAATACTAACCTAGTAACCTAAGCACTATTGTCACTAACATCAATGTACTAACAAAATATGGACCTTTAGTCTGAAATAAAGTTTTATTTATTTATTTAAAATACAACACTAATGCCAAATAAAACCGCATTCAAAAACAAGTCTGCATGACATAAAATAATTATTGACGCAATTATCTCAATATAATTATCATATTTGTGGCTCATTACAAGAACACTGAATGTTGAATGTAGAGGAAAATAGGGACATTAAATTACTTATTAACTCTATGTATTTCAAAGGAATGGGTGTGGGATGGAGGGAAAGCAATTCATTCATCTCGATGATAATTTAAGTGATGATTGAAATTAAAATACAAATAATTTTGTAAATCAAACCGTCAGAAATGTAGATTCCGATTTTAAATCAGGCTCATTTTTCAAATTATTTCATACCTTTTCGCAGTGTTAAACAATTCAAAGTGGGTATGAAAGGATTCTCCTCTCATTTTATAGGTACAACAATCTTAATGTACATAAGGCTTTATATTATGTATTCCCTTATATTTGTAAGTTTGTAGTATGCTTAACATCACAATATAAACTGTTTCTGGAAGAACTAACAATATGGGTAAAATAAGATCATGCATGGGAATGTGTTTTACATTACTTACACTAATGTGCAGGAGTACAATGGTATACCTTTATGTAAACTCGAAATTATTTGTCTTTAAACGTAATAAATACTGCATACTGACACAATAAACGTTTTCTCGATTTATAGGTTAGGTCTGTCTCATGTTCTACTAGAGGCTTTTAAATCTTCAGATTTGCTGGTTGTCAAACGTTTATCCCCCTAGTTGTTGTTCGATTTAAGAATTATTTGTAATTATAAATTTATCATACATTCAGGAATACCCATGATATCCTTCTCCAATAATACATTTGAGATACCTACCTTCATCAGTTTGTCAGGTTTAACTTAATTTAATGTCTATTTACTAATTATGTGTGTTATATTCCAGTGCCGCCATGGCGCCCTCACCGGACAGCTTTGTCCTTCGACAGCAAAAACCACCATTTTCATCGGACTCTGATTTCCCAACACTTGTTTTTTCTTCCGTGGTAAGTTCTATTTATTTTTTCAACATACAGTTACAATCATTACCTACTAATATAAAATTCAACAACCAGACTCAACATGATATTAGAGAAGAGTATCGGGCGATTGCTCACAGTTCCTGAGTCAATGGTTCTATTTTGGGCGTCTTTAACTTTTATATAGGATATTGGACTGCTTTAAAAATATATAAGCACAGGAGTTGAAACTCATTTTAAAGATGTTACAAGAAAAGTTAATTTGAGGGAAAATAAAAAAAATTGGTGGAAAAATGGCGAAGTTATGCTTTTTAAATTATTTTCCAATCTTTGTCATGCAAAACCGCAAAACGATCGTACTGAATGGAGCGAAGTTACTTAGGTTCCTGTGTTCTGACGTCAGATTGCAACAGTGCTGTGTCTAGCATTAACTTTGGAAATCTAAAAAAAAAACAGTCTAATACATATAATTTCATTGGATTTAAATTACGAATCAGTCATGTTTTTGTTTAAAATTATGAAATTAAACATTTTCAGAGTTTGCATTGCTCCAAGAATGAGTGCCAGTTTTTGGGATCAGTCGCCGGCTTCGGCCGGCTCCCTTCTTACTAATGAAGAGTGCTTCATCCTGCTCGATGCTGACATCGAACAGCTCTTTAACAACAATAATGGTACGTATTGTAGAAGGCTACCTCACGGTAAACTAGTTTTTTAAGAGATGTCAAAAATGTATGGTAATCAGACGCCAATCATTACGTCATAGACAGTGAGAAAATTGAACAATACTTAAGAACTACTCAAATGCGTAAACCAATTTTTACTCTAATACAGTCCACAGGGACTCATTTGTGGTCTGTGGAATCAACCCGTTCATGTGATTTTCAGTAAAAGTCATTTGCTCCTTCAATTTCGCTCTGAATAGCCACTCTAAACCGTTGTCGCTTGCACATCGAAGCTCAGTAGTAGTAGTCAAGAAACATGTTTTGCTTAATTTAACCCAGGTTTCTCGCAATTTATGTATGTTTTATGTATTTTTAAAGCAGGAAAAAAAAAAGAGCAGTGGTGGCCCAGTGGTAACGGCCGCGACTTACGAGGTGTAGGTCGTAGGTTCGAACCCAGACAGGCGCTTAACTTTGTATAAATAATTTCATCACCACCACTCTCAAAACGGTGAAGGAAAACATCGTGAGGAAACCGGCATGTCTAAGAACCAAAAATACGAAGACATGTGCCATCTACCAACTCGTACGGAGCCCGCGTGGTGGATTACGGCCCACTCCCTCTCACAGAGAGGAGGCCTGTGTCCCAGCAGTGGGAACATAATAGGCTGTTAAAGTATGGGTGAGATTTGGCTCGACCCCCTCCCCCTAAACGTCTCACGTAATTAATGACTACGTATCACATAAATAATTAAGAACTAAAAGGGGAAAACAATGACTGCATCGACTCTGTTCCTAATTAACTAAATGTCTTAATTTTGGCACAAATAGTTAGATATAGGAATGTGAATCCTTCAAAGAATTTGGGCACTGTTGAATGGAGGACAACTTGATTAGAAGCTATCTGACAAGTAGAATGCAAGTGGTGAAAATTAGTGACCAATTCAGCAACAAGCTCCCGATTTGTTATGGTGCGCAGCAGTATACTTGGACCTACGCTGTTTCTCATATTTTTAAATGACCTCTGCAATCTCAACATCACAAATGCAAAAATTGTGTCTTTTGCTGATGACACAGCTCTCACCTTTTTCGCTAATTCGTGGTCAGAACTTCAGATAATTGCCCAGAATGGTTTTAATTCTGCCTTTGACTGGCTTCGATTCCACGCTCTAACACCCAAGACGAAATTGATGACGTTCTCTATCTCACCTACCTCACAACCAGATATTCCCATCATTTTAAAGGCTCACTCCTGTAACAGTACACATTTACACACATGCCAATGTTCAGTCATTGATACAGTTGAGAATATTAAGTACCTAGGTATAACTTTAGATTGATATCTGAATTATAAAACACATATAAACTTGGTAACAGGCAGGTTCAGAAAACTTATAAATATTTTTAAAACTCTTCGACACGTCGCCAAGCAGTCTCTTATTCGCAATGTATATTACGCCTTATGTCAATCTATTACTTAATGTATTAGCTGCTGGGGTGGCGCCACAAAAATGCCCTAAAACCTTTGGAAGTTTCCCACAGAGCTATACTGAAAATTGCAACATTTCGACCTATTCTGTTTCCAACTACAGAACTTTACAAAAACTGTATTGTCCTCAACGTAAGGCAACATTTCATTCTGCAAACCATTCTTCTCCAACACTTAAAAACCCCTCTTACTACTATTAGCAAACGTCGGAAAGATATGATTTGTACTGTTCCACAAACTCAGGTTAAATACACTAAGAGATTTTTCTACTATCTTGGCCCTTGCTTGTACAATAAAATAAACGCGTCCTTATATATCTATAATTACCACTTAGCAAATGCAAACTCGCCCTCCGTGCATTCCTCCTGAATAAAACCTACGACGAGACTGAAAAGTTCTTATTAACACCTACGCTAAAATATGACCTCATTCGCTTTGATCAAATTACAAATGAAACGATATATCAGATACGCAGTTGAGTTTTTCAATGGAAAAATCTAATATATAAAATTCTCGTGTCACAGTTTTCGTTGCCATACTCCTCCGAAACGGCTTGACCGATTTTGATGAAATTTTGTGTGCATATCGGGTAGGTCTGAGAATCGGCCAACATCTATTTTTCAAAAAAAAAAAAAAAAATTAGCAAAACAACGTTTGCGGGGTCAGCTAGTATTTATATAACATTAAGTATTTTCTTTAGAAAACAAGGTATGTGTTGGTTCATCCGAATATACATAGATGGCGTGAAAAATCATCCTAACACGATATACCGTGTTACTAGTTAGTGTTAGTCCATTTTTTTATCAAGGTATCTCGCTAGAGATGTACACCTTCAAAAAAGATTATTTTATTCGAAGTTTCTAATAGAAAACAATGAAAACGCAACACTTGACACTCGACATGTGTATCTATCAATATTACACACCGACGATGTGGCTCTATGACACGAAATATGATGGACGTGTTGTTGGTCAGAAAATGCTGTTAAACAAAAGTTGCTAAGCCCCATGAACAACCGTTGAACAACATTGTAGCGTCCACTGTTTCTGTGTTGCTGAACGTATTTTTCTGGCAACACAACTTTTTACAGTTTTGCTGGCAGTTTGTGTTAATAAGTTGCTGGTCTTTATGCAGATTGTGTGGAAGAAAGGTTGATTAAAACATAGTTTCCAGGAACACTTACAGTTGCTAATTAACATTGTTGCGCAACATGCTGGACTTGTTCAGTAGTGAAAGCGAACACCATTTAAAATGTTATAATTCTATTATTTCTTTTTCTAGCAACATAATGAAATAATGAAGCAGCATTTAATTTGTCGTTTCAACGCAAAGAAACTGGACATTATTGGGTGCACAATTATTAAGAAGCTCTTTTCTATTAAATTTGTTTGATTCATAATGTATTGTCGAAACCATTAAATTACTTAATTTTGTGGTTTAATATGATACATCATAATAATACAAATACTTTGTTGTTTCCTTCAAGCTGCAGTGTCATAAAATTATTGTAATTACTATTGGATAACATAATTTTTCCTATGGTTGCATGAGTGACTACTCATGCAACCAAGGCATAATTTCCATTGCCTTTTATGACACAGTGATGACGTACATGAAATTATTTTCCTGAATCTGTTATTCATAATATGGCATTTCTTAGTAATAAATAGGATAATAATTAGCTGTTAATTCATACTTACTTGCGTTTGTAGGATACGCGTTGACAGGATGTTAAACAAAGTTTAGAATCGTAATTTGGGTATTTATATACCGGAAGTTTGAGAATTGCTTAGTAACATAATAAAGTAGTTTTACTAGTTTTAAAAGCGCTTGTTCAGAAAACAAACTCATATTGCATGTTCAGCAAAGGTCCTGCACCGTTCACGAGTAATGTAATGATATTACTATTATACTAATGATATGACTGGATGATACACTAATGATAATAGTGGCACGTGTTTCCAAATTTTTATATTGTCAACACTTGTACGGGGTTGCGCTAAAGAAGCTGTTGGGCAGACGAATTTTAGATACGAGCTTCATAATATGCGTCTTTAACCCAACTCATGAGCTGTGAGGCGAAGAAGCAAACGCGTTTAAAAAAAAAAAAATACATGCGCGATGCAGCTGCAATAATATACATTGTGATCAATGGTTAATTTATTACTGTTAGTAACAGAAAGTGTTATAATAACGGGTGCAAAAATACGCATAACAAATCCGAGAGTTACTTGTACTCTCCGTCATTGTGATGTTTTTTTTTTCAAAGTTCCAAGGTCTTTTTTAACCTTTTTTCACGAAAAAAACAAGTTTTAAATGTTATGTGCCCCCACAACTCCTCCCCCTTTGTTTCCTTCTTAGTTAAATAAACGTGACATTGGCTGAATGCACAAACGTGCGAAACCAAAACAAAAAAAAAAAAAACTCCCCGTCGTTGCATGGACCCAAAAGCTCAATGTTTTGCTTGCATAAAATTTCGTCACATCAAAAATAAAAGTCTTCCAAGCAGTTCAATAAATTTAATAAAATTAAATGTTACTTACTTTGATGTACGTGGCGTAGATACCGGCTACGTGATAGGGCTGTTTACACTAAGTACGCTTTATAATGTTTACTTCCATCTCTCACTTTTTATTTGAGTCTATTACAGAACCGGTAAACATTTGGGGTACACGGGCTATTTGGAGAGATAGAAAGCGTATTCGATGGATTTCAAGTAGGCCATTAAAAGGCACTTTTCGACGTCAAAACTATTACTCGTACGATAGACTTTTCTTCTTAAATCAATTGTTTCATAAATCCGTCAGCCTTCAGGATGGTCACTCGTTGAATAATACGCTCTTGGCTGTTACTTCATGCAGCCAGAGTGAGTCTTGCTTGTAATAAATTCTCAGGCGTTTGAGCAATTGGTTTCGTTATCAAATAAACTTCGGAGAAAGAATGTGATATACGAGGGCGGGTCAATAAGTCCATGACTTTTTGAATTTCTGACCTCTTTACTGAAAAAGCAACACTACTCCTGTCAACAGGCATCTGTCACTTGACTCCTGTCAAAATTTGAACTTGTTGCGTCAGTTAGTTTGTGTTTGATAGCTATCTTTATCAGACTACCCAGTAATTTGAGGAAAAAATGGAAAAAAGTGAATTTCGTGTGCTTATTAAGCATTATTTTTTGCGAAAAAAAACCATTACCGAGACTAAGGCTAAGCTTGATAAATACTATGGGGACTCTGCACCATCGATTTCAATGGTAAAAAAGTGGTTTACTGAATTTCGTTGTCGCCGTACAAGCACTGAAGATGCCGAACGTCCTGGACGCCCAGTTGAAACAAACGAAAAAATTCACGATATGGTGTTGGCCGACCGAAGATTGAAAGCAAGAGATTGTGGAAGCCGTAGGGATCTCGCATGGCTCAGTGGTTTCAATTTTGAATGATCACTTGGGCATGAGAAAGCTTTCCGCAAGAAGAAGTGGGTGCCGCGTTTGCTCACAGTCGACCACAAACGCAATCGTGTAACAACTTCACAGGAAGGTTTGGCGTTGTTTAATCGCAATATGGAGGAGTTTTTGCGCCGTTTTGTAACCGTGGACGAAACATGGATCCATCACAATACACCAGATACCAAACAACAGTCAAAACAGTGGGTTTCTAAGGGTGAATCAGCGCCAAAGAAGGCCAAGGTGGGTTTGTCAGACAATAAAATTATGGCGACTGTTTTTTGGGATGCACGCGGGATAATCCACATTGACTACCTTCAAAAGGGAAGAACAATCAATGGGGAATATTATGCCAACTTATTGGACCGATTCAATGACGATTTGAAAAAAAACCGACCTCATTTGGCCAAGAAAAAAGTTCTTTTCAACCAAGACAATGCAAGGGTGCACACATGTGCAGTTGCCATGGCAAAAATCCATGAATTGGGCTATGAATTGCTCCCTCATCCGCCCTATTCTCCAGATTTGGCTCAGAGTGACCACTTCTTGTTCCCAAACCTGAAGAAATGGCTTGGTGTAAAAAGATTTGACTCCAATGATGAAGTCATCTCGCAAACAAAGGCCTATTTTGAGGACCTCGACAAATCATATTTTTTGGAAGGGATAAAAAAATTGGAGAAGCGTTGGACAAAGTGTATAGAGCTCAAGGGAGACTACGTTGAAAAATAAAACATTTATTTATCAAAAAATCTGTGTTTTATTCCAAAAGTCACGGACTTATTGACCCGCCCTCGTACCTGAGTGTTAGTGAGCAATAAAACAGTAGTTTTTTAGAAATTACATGCATACGTTTACATATTACCGTGGGATTGTTTCTGCGGACGGTTATATTTCAATTGGTTTGGGTTTTAGTTCTTAATTCTTGATTGTAGAGTTCTCCCTTGTCGCATAGAACCGTCAAAATTCGTTGTGGCAAGCTGGGGTTAGGTTCTATAAACAAAATTAACCGTGTACTTCTACTACTTCATGTTACAAGTTTTCCAATTCTGTTAATTACATCTGTCGATTCAAATAGCACGATAAATCACCTATAGTGGTTCTAATCGTGTCGAGCATAAAACTAATCGCTAGCCAAAAATTGGAAATTAGCCAATAAGATGCTCGTATTTAAATTACTTCAAGCCCCACCTACTGCACGGGATCGTCGAGCTCTGATGCTGCGACATTGCTTTATCATTATTCTTTTATCGATCACGTCATAAAAAAAATGTGGGTAAAGTCCGGAGCTAACACGTGGTGTGTCGCATGATGTGAATAGCTATCGTGAACATTGAGAACGTTTTTTGGTACTTTTCCTAAAAAAAAATACCCCAAAATACATAATTATAAAAAGGGTTATAATTTAAATAAATTTGGGGTAATTTGATCACGCCTATAAGAATCGTTTAAAAAAAAAATTGGTGCCTTATTTTTCTTTTGTATCGGGTCATTTTTTTGTAATAAAAATGCATGTTGTTGTAACGACGTGGAGGCATTTTTTTTCTTAAATCTTTAATGTACATGGATGGTTTGCACGTACATACATACACTCACGCCTTCTTCCCATGGGGTAGGCAGAAACCACAGAACGCCACCTGCTTCGATCCTTACATGGTTGGCTGGTTTGCACATCTTTTCGCAAAAGTCCCTGTTTCAGTTTGAAAAGCAAGGTCTGCCGCTTCGGATTAGCAATAATAATTATCGACATTATATCCTTCCTTATTTCACCTTAACCCATAGATATTCAAAGTTAAATAATTTATTTCAATTAGGCACATAAAATGTACTTTTGAATTGATTTCAAAATTTACAAGAAAATAGAACTGATTCTAGTTGCCCCTTCCAAAGGGCAGTTTCAAAGTTAAAATATCTGATCAAAGCTCACTCCGTCGTAGACTTTCTCTACCTAGACTAGAGCCAAGAGTAAACCCGTCATAAAAATAAAGTATGGGCAAGAACCTTTCATAGTTACACTTTTAAAATGTTTTACAATATTATTATCACGCAGTGTGTGCGTGGTCATCACAGTAGATGGATTTGACTAGACACGCTAGTAGTTTAAACTAAATCTATGGTTAATTCTGGAATGCTTTTATGGGAGTGGTTTTCTGGGTAGTAATATAATGAATGCAATGGAATAGGAGGTTCATAATCGAAGTTCTGCCTGATGAAAAAGAAAATGTTACGTGAGAGGGGTCTGTCTCGAGGAATGAGGGGTCCGTATTTATTATCTGGCACTTAGCTACAAAAGTTTCGCAGTATCAATTTAATAACATACATTTAATAACAAAAAATAAATGCTCAAGTAGTGATAATTTAAAAGACCGGCTACATGCTAACAAAAAACCAGACTTTTGAAAATTAAATGGTTGGTATTGAAAAAAAATACCTAATTAACTTATAAATTATTACTCTTTACTTTATGTACTTCGTTCGTTTTAGTTTTGCACTTATTATTATTGAGTGGGTGTACTATTTAAGGTATACCTCTGTCCGAAACCTAACCCAACTTACAGTCATGATTATGTCAGTGTTGTTGAACTAACTAAGGGGTTAGAACCATCAGGTTTTGGAGTAAATGGATGTAGGAAAGCTAGTTTGTTACGTAACGAACTGTTGGTATAAAAAAACACAGTCACGCACCTAATTGGTGCGCTCAGAGTCAAACGTGTAGATCAGCACACGCGCTATTAATCGATGACCTTATTTGGCACTGCCAGATAATGTATGCTCTCGGTAAACTATTGAACTATTTTATTGCGTGAAGACGTCAGCGTTTAACCGCTTTAATGGAATTTTTGTACTGGCTGATAACTATAATTGGGCTTATCAAGATTTTGTTAAAGTAAAATTTATTTTAGGCATCTTTTAATCAGTATTATTACATTCTGGAAGTGTATTTCTGGCCGTTTACGTTGCTGCTTATGAAAATATACCTAAAACTGAGATGCATACCGTGCTTTGGTCTCCAAATTGACCTAACGAAAGTATTGCCTAATAAAAGTAGGTACGACAAGGAGTACTTTTTCACTTAATATTCAGCGTGGATTTTTGAGACGGGGCCGTAAAACACGGAGTCGGAAAACAGTTTAAGGAGACGTAGAGTTTTTTTTATCCTTATAAGAAACAGGATCGAATGGTATCAAATAACGTTTTTTTTATGAAAATTGTCCATTTTCAGACTGTTTTTTTTTCTTCAAAATTTCTGTATTTCGATCAAAGTTGTATAACCCGGTTTAAACCAATAGCGCTCTATATAATCTATATACCTACACTACCTATAATGTGCACTCACATAAATGCAAAGCTCAGCTTAGGCCTCGCGGACTGTACATAATCGATTTCGCCAGTAACGCCTATATTCCCATGAAATAGGAGGGGGCGAGCCTTTTGCCAGTAACCGGGCACTGAACCAGACTGTGTTGCTATGCAATGGAAAATCCCAAAATACTTTACCAAACTAGGCGAAATCCAAGAACCACGATCGGCAGTCGTGCTTGCGGCCTCTAAACAGTCGGATCTTTAAAATTCTAGAATATTCGATAAATTATCAACGTGGGGTTGACGTATTAATGTTATATTGTTATATAATCGAAAACATCTCCCTTGAGCAGCCGACGTAACATCCTGGAGTACATACAGCCGCCTTATCATAATTCGCGCCATTTTTTATCAGCATCCACAATTATCTCGCGTGACCGTTTGACACAACTCAGATAATTAATGTGGTTTATTCCTGACGCGACAGCACCCCCACGAACTCACCTCATGCACAATGATAATGAGTTAGGTCAATACGATTATAATAATATTCCAGTCACGGTAAATATAACATCTATTGGGTACTAGCTTCTGCCCGCGGCTTAGCCCGCGTCGATGTCAGAAATAATCCCACGGGAACATGCAAGGTACCGGGACAAAAAGACTATGTCTTTCCTCAGGATGCCATCTATCTACTTGCCAAATTTTGTCGAAATCCGTTGAGTGGTTTAGGCGTGAAAAGGGAATATATAGACATAGTTACTTGCGAATTTATAATATCACGAGGGCGACACTAAAAGTTTTTAGAACTGGCCACTTGTAAACGATATAATAAAAAAATAAGTTCAAATTTTGAAAATGGAACTCTGCCAATATTATTAAAATTGTTTGTGTCACGTCAGCTTGAATTTAACGCGAGAAAATTTTCGTACAATGATTTTTATGACTTTCAAGTCATTTAAGTCAACAAGAAAGTTATGATAGACTTCGATAGGCCTTTCACGATGAAGCCCCATCTCGTGCCACTGCACGCTGCACTTATCAGCAGATTCGGACAAGCTTATACATCGGTATGAGTCAAATACACAAAATCTTCCATAAACATTTAGCGGTCAGGAAGCTTTGTGCTCGGTGGATACCTCATAATTTGACAGAGGCCTAAAAACTCCGTCGCGTTGATTGGTGTCGTGAAATGGTTAAAAGATTTAAGAGGTGACTCAAATGCTGTGTTCGACAGACATAAGGGTGACGAAAGCTGGATTTATTGTTATGATCGTGAAACTAAGAGACAGTCTGCTGTTTGATTCTTTCCTTCCGAGGAGTTGCCAACTAAAGTGAAGAGAGGTCGAAGCATGGAGAAAAAAGATGGTGGCGTCGTTCTTTGGAAGGACAGGTCATTACGCAACAATTGTTTTAGACGATTGAAAAACAGTTACTGCGGAGTGGTACACTAACAATTGTTTCCACTTGTCTTGGAAAAAGGCGAGAAACGACCTCGCAGTAGGATCCTCACTTTCACTTTCACATTTCACCATGACAACGCCTCGTCGCACACCGTCAAGCAAACAATCGACTACTTGGCGACGTCAGACGTGGAATTACTGGGTCACCCGCCCTATAGCCCCGACCTCGCACCTTGCGATTTTTATTTATTTCCAAAAATAAAAGAAAAACTTCGAGGAAAACGTTTTATGGACGCCGAGGAAAAAGTGGCTGCGTTTCAAAATTCCGTCGAAGAGACCCTCTAAGGATGATTGGGCAAAGTGCTTTTCTCAGTGGTTCCATCGGATGCAGCGATGTATTGATGTAAATGGACACTATTTTGAAAAGATATAATAAAACCAATAACTTGCTAGTTTGTTCAGTTTTTGATTTTCTAAGAACCCTCGTGATATGGACTAGATAATGACTTGACTTCATTCTCTAATTTTTTTTAACGATTTTGTTTGGTCAATGTTGGCTAAACGAAATCTGCACCGCTCACGGCCCGCTGGTCCCATTTGGGTTCGGTAATCGAAAATTCTCTCAAGCCCCGCTGGTCCCATTTGGGTTCCAACCGTTTCGCTCGATTTTATCTCTAACAGTAAAATAAATAAAGGTTATATTAGTCTGTGGTTTGTGTCAGGGTCGAGCCAGATAGTTACTCTATTCATATCAGTCGTTCGAAACCATAAATTTTGTCGGAATATTTTTTTAAAAAAATGTTAAAGTCGCGTAGTTTGTCGCCGTGGGTGGTCTGTCAATGGCGCATGTTCGTTTTTTAGTGAATTTAAGTGTTTTTGTGTTTAAATTGACTGTGAGTGGATTGATATTTACTTGTGAATAGTTATTTCATTGTTGTGGATAGTTATTTGAGCGAAAAATCTTAAAAAAAAGTTTTTGTGTGCAAAAATGTGTTACGTAAACAAACCGTTTTTGAAAATTGTAGGTATTATTTCGTCATTTATTTACAATATTCAACTCTCGTATTACGAATACTGTTTTTATTTTGTAATATGGTATGTTTATTCAAGAACCCAAAATAATTTACTTATAGTGGGTGGAATCTACCAAAAATTTATGAAAAAGTTTTTTTTTATCAAAACCGCGTAAACGGCGAATTTCCGCGATATCGCGAAATTTTGCGAGCGTTTTGTCACATGACGTTAGCCGTTTCCGGGGCCGAGAAAGGTTAACTGCTGGTACTAATTGCCCATCGCACACACCTCTCTTTATGATTGGGTAATTAAATTTTTTGGAAATATTTTGACTAATGTAAACAAGAAAGTCTTCAATAATTTCTCTCAATTCACTAACTAGCTATTTTAACTGCTGGTACTAATCGTCCATCGCACACACCTCTCTTTATGATTGGGTAATTAAATGTTTAAGAATTATTTTGACTAATGTAAACAAGAAAGTCTTTTCAATAATTTATCTCAATTCACTAACTAGCTATTTAGGTTAGCACGATTTTGAAACAATTATTTGATGTCGGTTTATACAAATATTATTTGATTCAGCTAGTCATACAATTCTTGGTTACAAGCACGACCAGTAATACTGTTTTCTTATATCTGTGAGGTGTGAACCCGAGTTCTGATGTATGGGGGGCGGTGGAAGTCCCCGAGTCCGCCGTGCCTGGACCCATTTAGAGGGGCTGGAAGAGGGCGTTGACCGCCCTCCGCCTACGACCAACGCCTTGCCCCTTGTGACGAGTCTGATGAATGGCCCCGTCGCCTACCTTTTTCGGCCGCAGAGGATAGGGAGAGCGGCCAACGACACATCGACACTCCTCCTCCCCTGCGGCCCCACCGCGTCCGCCATCAAACGGGGCGACCCCGTCAAGGCCGCAGAAGGTAGGGAGAGCAGCGTACCGCAATACCGGCACTCCTCCCCCGCTGCGGCCTCACCTCAGTTGCGATGTCGCCTAACGGCACCGCAACCTTGGCCGCTACGTCGTCGGCTTTTCGGCAGAAGCCCTGACGAGCGGCCCCTCCTCGGGTTCCTCTTAGCTTCACCGTGTGGTTCAAGCCACGGTTACTGAGCCTCCGCCCCCCGCCTCGACAATGCGGGAACTCACTGGGTGGTGGGTGTGAGTCCAACCTAACCTTACACAATCTTATTTGCTAAAAAACCTCACACCAACAAGGTAGCGATCTGAAGTTATTATTAATATGTAACTATGCAAAGATTACTTTTAATGCAATAAATTTATTGCATTAAAAGTAAACATACTCCCCGACAAAACGTGCCTACAAACTGTCACGTTCACTTCATTTTCAGTAGGTTACCAAGTTTAAATCATCGCCCATAGGTATATTATTATTCTTTCTATTCTTAGAGGCAGGAGAGATCTCCATCTGCAAATAGATATTAAATAATTAAAGGAAAGGAACTTTACTGGTTGCTATGTTGAGTGCGTGGGTGTGTCTTGATAATCACTTGCTTGGTTAGTGACTAGTTTGGAGATAAGAATAACGTCATCAGCATCTTCTAATAACATATTTGTCTTGAGTTACTGGCCTCTGCTCATGTTTTCAATTGCATATCGCCTGTTTGCTAGTTTTCATTATTTATCTTGTTTTCAATGAAAATATGTTTTGACATTTAACTTTATAATGTTGTTTGTCTTGTACTGCATACGGAATATTATGGCCTTAAGGCGTGGTTACTAAAGTATTGTTTATTTTATTTTTGTGTAATAAAATAAACCAAGAAATCGTTGATTATCGGGTTTTTATTTAGTCCTTAATGTTGCTGACGTTATCCAAACGGTCGACAAATGGAGGCAAGGATACGTGTTGCGATCACACATATATTTGTAATTAAATATTCATTACTAGCTGCGCCCCGCGGTTACTCGAGCGGAGTCTCGATCCCTGTCATAAAAAGTATTCTACTCGTATGCCAGTAATCCAGGGCATGGTCTACCCATGTGCTAAATTTCATACAAACCTATTCTTGTCCAGTCTAGCTTGAAAGCGTAACAAACAAACATACAAAAAATCAATATTTTCTCTTTTATATATATTTCATAAAATTTATTTAGATTTACCAAGGGCAACAATCTTATAAAAAGCAGGACTTATTATAATTAAAACAATTGAATGTTCAATGGCGCGTTCTGTTTTTTTAAATCACATAACATGTAAATTCATTCTCTTTAGGGCGACTTTAACAGCATCTCAAGCCCGAAAATTATACCTTTCTTTGATGAGTATCGTTGAATCAATCTCTGATCGCAATGTCAAATTGAATAAACAAGGTTTTGACTCGTTCAAACTGTCATTTACGAACAGAGGGAATAAACTCCACTGAACTCCACATGGATTCGCAAGTTTTGGCCAAAAATATATATCTGAACACAAAAGTCAAAAATTGGCTCAGGATTGGTTATTAATTTCGGACATAAGGGTTTATGTCAAGTAAATAATCTGCAGTAAGTTACTTGGATCCTTATTCCTAATAAATTCCTAAGGCATTTCAATAATTAATCTTTGATTTATCGACCCTAACACTTAATTTCAAAATCAATCACTAAAAAGTTCTTAGTCTACAAAAGCGTCAAATCTAATTTCTTTTTGTCATCTAAGTACCTACGATAATTTTCAATGATTTTTTCAGCAGCTTAATAGAAAAAGCTTAAAATGTTATCTACTAATAATATATATATAATTCTCGTGTCGCAATGTTTGTTACCAAACATCTCCGAAACGGCTGGACTGATTTGTATGAAATTTTGTGTGCATACCGGGTGGGTCTGAGAATCGGACAACATCTATTTTTTCAACAAAAAAAGGAGCAAAACAACGTTTGCGGTGTCAGCTAGTATTAAAGTATTTTTTTCGAATTTAAACGCTTGGAATCGGAATGAAGGAATCGTAACGTGCGTGACCCGCGAATGTGATAACAGGGCAATCTTAAAAAAATAAGGCATAAAATGAACAATGTAAAGATGTTTTTATAGTAACAGAAATTATTGTTATGACATTATCGATTAAGATTTAAAGCATCACGACAACTGGGCGTTGCTTTGACGTAATATCGTGCGACAGATATGGTTCATATATATATTGACGTCTTCTCTCTTCACGCTGTATTCTGTACATTACTTATCTAAGCTACTTACCTTGAAGCTTCTGCGACTTGTTCATTCGAATTGCTCAAATTATTTGAAATAATTATTTTGGATAAAAATCAGTTGTAGTGTCTGAATCACAACAATTGTGCAAAAATGTGTTGTTATAAAAGAAATGGAATGTGTGACCTGTGTAGAGAATTCCAGTTATCGCTGCTACAAAGTAAGAAGTAAAATATGTAATCAGCATTGAGTAAATAAATTAATTGTTTGGGAAATATGTGAATATAAAGATAAACTTTTTTTTTTACCTAACTTTAAAAACTAAAACTTAGCATACAAATAAATTAACATCATCATCATCATTTCGAAAGACTTCCACTGCTGGACATAGGCCTCCCCCAAACATGGCGGGGCTTCGACCGGTTCTGTGCTATAAATAATAAATTAACATTCAACAACTAGGTTTAATTGCGCAATATTCCTTATACACATAATACGCACCACGCCTTATCAAAGCTTTAAAAAAAAAAAAACTTGTGAATTTTCACGAACGTTAAAATTATGCGACAAAATTTCGACCAACTTATCTGTGCAATGGCCGTTTTTCAAACTAACATTTTGAATGGGATATACATCGGTTTTTGTTTTACTTTGATTTTCGTTTTCAAGCAGCGCCACCAATAATTTTACGACTGTTTTCTAAAAAATATCCTCCTTTGTCCACAGATCTGCTTAAAACCTTCCCAAGCGCTGCACCGAAGACGGAATATGACAGCTACCACCTTCACGACGACGTGTCGACGAGCCTGTACCCTCCGTCTCCACCGGAGATCAAGCCCAGCCGCGCCGAGCTCGCCAACGATCTTCTGCAGCAGCTAGACAACAACTGTAAACAAGGTAAATATTTCATTCGTTTTATTTATTTTGTAGTTCTTTCACGTCACGCCTCAACACAACTAAAGAGCTCCTGAAGTTCCGTCGGTAATCGGTAATAATCTAGCCTTTGCGACTCAATAAGGTCTCGGTTTACATGAATGTTTCAAAATGTTAGGTCTCTTAACCGCCTTAGGGTTCTTTAGGGGCCTATTATTGTGATCGACATCCTAATCATTAGGGATTCAAAGAATTTAGGCATGGATAGCATGCATGATGGGGAAACATTATAGAAAGAAGGCACAGGCCTTCTTTCTCTCTGTTAGAGGGAGTGGGCCATAATCTACCACGCGGAGCCTGTGCGGGTTGGTGGAGGTCACACGTTTCGTATTTTTGGTTCTAGAACATCAGGTTTTCTCACGATGTTTTCTTTCACCGTTTTGAGAACAGTGATTAAATTAAGTAAACAAAATAAAGCACCCGCTTGGGTTCGAACTCACGACTCGGTAAGTCGGGGCCGATACCACTAGGCCATCATTGCTCCAAAGCATGGATGCGACAGTTATAATACCGACCTTAGAAGATAACATTCGTATTAGGAAGGCTACATTCATTCTTCTAAGTGTAAAGAACAGTTCGCGAAACTTCTTTATACTTATGATTTTTGCAAATTTTCAGCTCAGTACCAGGTTGTTTGTTGATTAAATAATGATTCGCGACAGTTTTCCTTGCGGTTATTGTTATCATTGCCGAGTTGGTCAGTTCGTTCGTGAAGTCAATCTACTCAGAAGTAAAAAAAGTTCATTAATGTCTATAACTACCGTTGTCATAGTATCCATGTGCTATTTGTAAAAAGTTGTAAAGTCATCCAATGCTGTATGGTCGTTTATAGAGTCCAATGTCTTAGAAAATAGTAAGTACAAGTTAGTATCATGTGTCTTCATAAGCACACAGTTCCGACTATTTTTTGTCGGTATTCAGGTTGATCTTGTGAAAGAAAAAAAAAATATAAGTAGGTCAAGAGTTTTACTTTAAAAGGCTTCTGTTTTTCGCTAATATCGATATCCTTATTTAAATGCTTTTAGCCATGGTATTATGGAAGAACGTACTGTGTTATGCACTATTTTCAAATAGAAGTGTAATAATTAGGATTAGGTAGATGAGCAATCAACTGTCAGCAAATGTCACGAATAGAATGTTTTTGCACCACTATCACATATGTGTGTTTCTATAATTAGGTGTGGTATCAAGCTTTATTTAGAGTATAACAATATTAGCAACGTCACTGAACCATTATTTGATTATGTGGTAGACAGTTGTAAATAAAATTGAAACTAATATTTTGTTTGAGGTATATTATCAAAAAACGAGATTTGGAATATTTATATGTCAGCACTTCACTTCATAGGCTGACGTTGAATAAGATGTCGTATTTCTATGGTGGACCAAAGTAACATTTGACTTATCAATCGGAATCAAAATGTGTATAATATTAATATTACAATCCAATGTGACATGCCTCTAGGCTGTATGCATGCCATTATTCCAGTGCGTGATTTTGCCCAATGCTAAAATCTTTAACTAATAATTGTAATTGCCTACGTCTGACTATTTCAAGGCTGCAATCAAACTTAACATTAAGTATAACATGATACCCTTAGATAGCACGTTGTGACACACCTCTGACCACTATTTGTTTGCGTGATTTTAGCCGACTTTATCTATGGTTGCTAATTAGCAATTAAAACAGATTATGCACTGAGCAGCTCAGTTAGGGCAGCCAATCCGATGAATAGTAGCGTTCCGTTAGTATGTCTGATTGGTTACTGTAAATTAGTTGTTGGAACCAATCCGACTAAAAGTCGCACCTTGAGCATGTCTGATTGGATAACGCAACCCGTCTTTGGCCGTTGGGAAAACTCAGGTTGGCCAGCTAAGCTGGCAGTAAAGCTTGCTGGAAACTTCAAAACTTACATACGGAACTACAATGTGAAGATGTTAACTTCAATAAAGTATGCTTAAATAAATTGTTTAATTAGTTAAACTACCCAATGAATATTAGGGTAATACTCAATATCACCACAGTCAAGGCCAAGATGAGAAAACCATATCATAGCCATTAAAATTCAAGTGCAATATTATTTATTAGGTAAACAATAGAAATTGGATACTGTTTCAAAATGAAAATTCATTGTGGTCGGGTGTTTGATTCATTCGATACGCTACACTACAATTATTCAATCTAAGCCTGTAAAGAAAGGTTATAATTTAAATGGCTGTTCCATAATTCAAAGTTATGAGTACAGTAGTAAGCATTATAAATAAATGATTTGTAATTTTTTTTTTACATAAAGACTTAATTTATTAAATCTAGCGAGTTCAGTTGAAAAGTATCCAAATAGAAAGGGCCAACTGGCGCAGGTTGTTGCACTGCTGATTGTGACACGACATTGAGGCCTCGACCAATTACACGGAAAAACATAAGGTTGGCTACATTACGACCGCGATATTATGAAAGCACAGCCACATAACTTTGCTTTGGTTCAGCTTAAATAGACATGACTGACGTTTTTATTATCTTCACAATTTTGTTTTTATTGAATCAATGATTTCCTTCTTAGTTCTAACATCTTAGTAAATACGCAATAAGGAAATAAATATACAGTCAATATTATTAGTTCAGACTGAAAAAAAAAGTTTCTTCCATTCAATCGGCAGCCGTTGAAGTATTCATCATTTTGTAACATACATTTATATCTCATGCATGCATGTTGATTAGGTAGCGAAGTGAAATTGTGAACGCAGCATTGCTTATTGGTGTTGTATTTATTATGTTGGCTCGCCGAGAGTAGTGGGGAAAGGCGCGCGGGTCCGTGGTCGGGCGGGTGAGAGCGTGCGCGCGCGCTCAGTACTAACCTGCGCCGCGCCGCGTTTGCTGGTGATCGTTCTTTGTTTTGTAACCCGTGACAATAAATTCGACTCGAGAATCACATTTCGAGCGCTCGCGCTCTCGTCTTAACTTATGTCTGCCACCGTCGATGCGCTGTCTGGACGCCGTTAGAATGAAGTGCCACTATCGTTGCATCTGGAATAAAGAGATAGTTTTCAATTCACAAAAGCTTGTTAAAAGACGTTAGATCTTACGCTCTGGCCCTTGAACCTTCAACGACGACCATTGCTCACACCACGAGGATTCCAGATTTTTTTTAATACCACTGCCCATATAATCGTTTTAAAGTTATCGTTAGAACTGTATTGTAGCAGTAAGGACATTAAAGGACATTCTTGTTTGGAATAGGACAGCAGTTTCTATAACATAATTGGACTTCGTGATGGCTCTGGCAGATATGTATGTTGGTAGGTGGTCATGTTTTTTTTTTAATTTTTATGTTTACAAGTTATTATTTGTTTTGTTATTCAGAGTTGCCCTAGCGGAAAGGCGAACTCAAGGTCTTAATGCTCTAGTTCTTGTTTTGTTCTTTGTGTAATTTAATGTTTATGTCGCTGAAACTCAACTTTACTGGTTTTTGTGTGGTAAGTTAACAAACAGCGTTTACCTCGAATGTTTACTCCAATTATGTAACTGGACACATTAAGATTCGATTTGGAGCGATAACTTAACTGCGCAACAAACTTGTTTGTTTGTATAACAACATGGAAACAGTTCAAGCTTCACTTTGCCGGAAACATTATGAGTATGACGTACACCGAAATCAATAAAAATAATTATGCTGATGATGTTGGTTAAAGATTCAGTCATATTCTATATAATCTAACAATGTAGTGCCTAGTATAAATAAAGAGTACTTATTGACGTGTCCTGTAAGTTTCAATGTTGTGGATGGAATGTAGCAGCTTATTGTTTATCACATCGGCATTCATGGTGGAATTCAAGTCCCCTTGCGCAACAAATATACCATAGCATGCTTAGGTTGTGGTACAAGTACCGAGGTACAGCGTGCTCAGATTTCAGCTATTAAATAACGTAAACAATAATTTGATTTCCCAGCAGCAATCAACTTATTGTTTGGTATATGACACCTTCTTAATTTTTTTTTTTTTAGCAAATTCTCGAACAACAGTTTACATATAAGAATGTACTGTTCGCTGATAAATTGGACCGTGTTTTGCTGATAAACCAGTTTGCGGACAAGGCGGCCTCGCTTGCTTGCTCGCCCAATAATTAAAGCGACTTATTGACTACTTGTTTCCATTCCTACACTTTGATACAGATATGACCTACCAATACACCTTTCAAATGTAGGATAAATAGTTATCTTGGCACGCATTGTAAACGTGACTAAATATACTTTACTTTTTACTTTGATTGCCTTGGTCCGATTAATTTTTATTGTCTTTTTATTGAACGCGTCCTCCAAGGCTTGTTGCTAAAAATAATACAGTTTTAAGTTTAAAGAAATGTTATAAAAATGAAAGGATTATCCCTCTCAAAACTCCCGACAAACTCCTCGCATGAACTAGTGTAATAGAGGCCCAATGTTAATTGAAAAACAAAGTACCGTTAAATGAATTCAGAATAAAAAACGCGATCACTATTCTGCTACGGGTATTAAAAACGCCCGATTCGAGACAAGTTTATGATAACAAGGCCGAATCGGCTATTTAGATTTTTTCAACATGGAATATTCCTTACTTTTCCTCGACTTGTAGTGGGTCTGATCACAAACCAGTTTTAAATAAGATGTTGACAACGCTGAGGCGAACTTATCTAGTGATTTGCTATCGAGGGCGCGGTGTCACCGAACTCTGATTGTGCAGGTTTATCATGGGTCAGGCTGTTGCAGCCGATTGTCTATGCTAGATGGATTGAGCCGAGCGACTATGCTAGATATTTGTAGCTAACTTAAAGTTTTTGCAATAGACTCGTATATGTTATACAAGATAATACTTTAAATATGTAACATTAAATTGATGTTCTTTTCTTCTGTTAAGGTCTGATACTCCAATCTGGCCAATTACGTCCAATTGATTGTTGATTGCGCTGCGGCGACGGTCATCGCTGTTCGTTGCGCTTCAATTCTTGATACATAGTTGTCTAATTTTACATTTTGTAGTATTGCCACATGATCGATAAAAACTAGGGTTAGATTTTAAGTTTAGAGGTACATAAATTATTTAGAGATCAAATAAGTTACAAGTTTGATAAACAACCTTCTAACACAACCGAACTTGTTACTGAGTAATTAAGAAATGGTGACAAAATATTGTTTTAAAATATGTATAATCGAAACTCAATGCGCCTGCTGATGACTTTGGTGATAGCTTGCTATAAATAAATGCATCTGTAGGTAATTTTGTGGTTCACTACCTAAAGTGGGTTGATGATGCCTTTGTTAAATAATGGACATTAATTAATGTATAAATAAAGTAATTAATCATCAAACAATGGACCATATCTTGTTTGGGCGCCTGCCTGCAACATGAGACAGTGTTTATTTAGGTCAGTGTGGATACCTACTTTGCATCTTTGCTTACGTTGCAGCCTAATACTAACGCTTATGACTTGAATAATTTATTGTTTTGCATAATTTGTTCATTTTAATCGCCAATGGAATTTTCCTAACAAAGCAATCTTAAAGATTGTTGAAGTTATACATTATTTATGTACCTTTAGACGGTTATTCCTTTTATATATTTATGAAAGTAGTAAATAAGGAAAATAACTTAGTCTGAAATGATTTAGTTCATCTATCATTCGTTTGTAACATAATTGAGACAATCGTCAATTAACCGTGTGTAAATCATAATGTAGTTCGTCAATGAATCTCTTCTTTCTTTTTATTTGCAGAGAACATCTTCTCCAATTGGCTAGAAGAGAAATCGGAGCTTCCCATTTTTGAGAACATCTCGCAAGTACCGGAGCGCGTAGAACCGCCACCTCCAGTGTCACTGGCCATCGCGCCCACCTTCGCCGCGCCTCAGCACACGGAGGACCTCCTCCGGGAGTTCGAGACCGTGTACGGCGCCGTGGAGTTGACTCACCTCACTCCGCCCCAGAGTCCCCCCGGACCTGCTACTCAATTGCTCCTAAGCTACGCTCAACAAGCACAATGCGCCACGATCGCGCCCGCGCTCCCGCTCGTGTCGTCACCAGAGCAGTGGGCGGTGGCTGCGCCCGACGCCGCGCCGCTCTACGACTGCGGCTATGAGGACGTGGAGGAGCTCGTGCGTCATCGCGCCGCGCAGCTCACGTCGCCGCAACACTCGGCTGACAGCGCCAGCGTGTCCCCGCAGTCGTCGCCGCCGTCGTCACCGCGCTCGTCCTACACCGACGATGAGTGGTCGTCGTCATCTCGACCCAAGCCATACTCGCGCCCCTCCGACGACCGTCGCTCTCGCAAGAAGGAGCAGAACAAGAATGCTGCGACGCGTTACCGCCAGAAGAAGAAGGCTGAGATCGAAGACCTTCTCAACGAGGAACAACAGATGCGCGAGAGGAATTCTAAACTCAGCGACAAGTGTTCCGACCTACAGCGGGAGATCCGCTACCTTAAAGGATTAATGCGCGACCTTTACAAGGCCAAAGGCCTTATCAAATAAACCACAACCGCCGCCACCTCCAGAGATCGGATACTGTCAATATGGCGCGAAAGAGAAACGCGCATTGTGAACCCTGTTCAAAAAGAAGTTGTGGGAGTATATTTTTGATGATAATTAACATTAAGATATATAGATATTATTTGTATCTTAGATAAGCAGATCTAAACTCATCGAGCACTAAGAACCATTTACGTAATTAGTAGAGGGATACAAAATAACACCATCAGAGAAAAGGTGGCGCCCTTTCTCATCTTTAATTTTTCTTCCATTTTAGAGGATAGGTCGCATTCATTGTAATGAAAATATGAACTGTATCTTAAACTGCTCTGTAAAGTATTTTTCTACCACCCATGTTTTAAATCAATTGTGATGTTATCAAATCAATTATTTGCGTTTTATTGTCACCTTATGAATTTTAATGTTGTATGTTTTCTTACAATATATGGAATGCGACGGCGTACTATTCTTGTTTTATTTAAATCTTGAAAATCTGTTTTGCAACAACTACGTCATCTGCTTGGAGGATAACATTATTAAATGCAAACGATTGTTGGAGGTTCCTGATAATCGACTTGCATAATAGCTCTGACCTCAATAATGTACATCAACTTCAATTACATGGGCACCGGTACTGAATTATTTATGAAGTATTAGAAACTTGCAAGGTACTTTTTAGAATCCTGCAATAACTAACAATGTCTTTATTTATGATTCGGGATTTTTGAATCATTACTAATTGGCCAAATTAGTTCATCAAACATAAGTCATATGTCATTTAGTTAAAAAAACAAAATGCATTGTGTTGAAAATATTACATATGATAAATAAAATTAAAATAATCATTAAGTACACTCACATTTAAAATTTATTGCTTACAACATCAAGAATAACATTTAATGTTTTGAAAGCAACGAAGGTCGTATCACACTCAGCTGCAGCAGCAGTCTGACCTGCTGTCTGTGACTAGACTAGAATACAACATGGCGAAACTGTATAGGTTCCTTGTTGAATACGTTACCCCGTTACGAACATGACGCAAAGATCAGCACTATTCAGCTCAACAATTTTGAAGGGAGCTAAATGATCCAACATATGCGGCCACCATCAACGAGACATTTGAGTGAGCATGACAAATTTTAGCCGATAGGGCACATTCAAGCCAATGAATGGTACATTACTACATAGGTACCTACTAAACAACATCACAAACCCTCGGTCATGTAAAGTGGGCCTCAATAGTGCCTTCCAACCAGTACATGTAGAATTCATAACACAGCAACACACATGTAATACGACAACCCAATAACACTGCACGACCTGGGAACCGAACCCAGAACCTCATAATCAGTAGTAGCGCTTGCGACTACTAGATCAACGAGGCAGTCAGAAGATGTAGAATTCAATGACAATAAAAATAATTGGCAATCAATATAACAGTTCTGCGTAAAAAGAGCCAAAAACCCTGTTTTTATCTTCCATCTATCATCAGAATGTTTTAGTAATTCTAAGAACAGACTAACACAAAGAGTCGAGGTGACGAGGTTTATTACCTATTATCATACATATTTAGTATAATTGGCAAATAAATGAAAAATAATGCATGTCATAATTTCGTTAGATAAATGTACGTCCTTCTATTGTACATACAATCTCTTATCGTGGTATATTTCCAACAAAGGGTAAACTTTTCCAATAATAAGTAGTGAGATAAGTGCGAGTTCAAAGTAAGTCGTAAGTATGCATGTAAGGCCCTACAATTATTGATTAGAAGGGTAACTCTTGGAATGATAATAATGTTTATCGAGTCATACCTACTAGAAACTAGTTCAAATAATACGTGTGGAATAGCGGTGGGTAACTCCGGAGGAACTGATCCAAAGGAGCCGGTACCGAACGCGGATACGTAAACCTTATTTATTCCCATAGATAATACACAATATAAATTTATTCCTCACAATCCTTACCGGCACCGCGGTACCAAATGATTCCGGAGCGCGCGTTCACTGTTCACTCTCGTTCACTCGCTCAAGTCACTCGGAAGTACTCGGAACACGTCGTATCGCTCTAACTAACCAACTGTTCAATTCAAAATGTGCCAAATGATCCAGTGAACCAAATTAATAAAATGTTCTGCGAAACCGGGGAACCAAAATGAGCGAGTGAGTGCCGGTGCCAAAGGAATAAATAAGGTGAACCGGTACCGGACCCGGAGTCGGAATAAGTGAATCAATTCACTTGCCGGAATAAAGATTACCCACCGCTAGTGTGGAACCGGGAACGGGAGAAAAAAATTGTGTGCGCCAAGTGCGCTTACCAATGTCTGGAGAAACGGGGTGATTGTATGGCAATGGGGCTCGGCTCACACCCACTTAAATCTTGGCAAGTGTGCCTGCATCTGCTTTTATAAGTAGAGCACCCACAAGCACAAACAGGTAGGAGGAAGGTCCTGACTGCATCAACCACCTGCATGAATGAAGGGACCCTATGTCATCCGAACTCAAGGTATTAGTATTTAGGTAGGTACCTACCTAACAAGCAATCTCGGATTTCGGATGAAATTCTCAATGTTGGAATGGTAACATAGAATAATAATGTAACCTACTGTTAAACTTACGTTATAGGTCAACAAATACAGATTCCGGGCTGCTACTGAGAAACTTGAAAACACCCCAACCAGCAAAGTAATCTTATATGAATACATTTTGTTAAAAGTGCGGTAAGTTGAAATATAATTATGAAAGCGCACATAAGTCAAACGTTTTATAACATATTTGCGATGAAATAAATAAAACTCGGACTTTCTTAAACGAATAAATCTTTAATCACTTGTAAAAGCAGTTAGAAAAATTTGTAAAATTGATTGTTACGTTGCCAGTTGGCATTTTTAATGTTGTCAAGTTATTATTATTAGTTACAATTTCACCAGTCTCTCTCTCACTCTCTTGAGTGAAAGTTGGAGAAATGAGACCACAGAGCAGAGTTCTGCAGTGGCGGCGACGGAGGCTGCTGCGTCGGCGGCGGCGTCGAGAGTCAACACTTGGCTCCTAATTTATATTCCTTGTAATGCGGGAGCTAATTTCTTCTTTATTTCTCATCGAGTTATCAATGTAGCCCTCGGCTACACTGTTTGACCGCCGCCCTCCGTAAATTAGTGTCAATAAGTTCGCACCTGAATCGGCGAGCAATGTAGCCGAGGACCTTCTGAAACTGTGCCCTGTGTATTCATGTGGATCATCCAAATTTAAGAAAGTGGCAATTTGTGTCGAGATTGCTCCAATTTTATTCATGCCAATGGGTTGGCTAGTGTATTTTCCATTTGTGGTAATTTTGAGTATGACTTGTTATCAACACCACCATATTTTGTTTTCACAGTGTTTTTTAGCATTGAATAGTAGCACCACAATGAGCTTGACTTATATTTTTGAGAATGTTCCATGAAATAGGCTAAAAACACACTTTCTGAAAATTTATTTGCATTTTTGCTTGTTTTCCGATGAAATTTTGATACGCTTGTAAGTATCTATCGGTCGATTTTTCGGGCAAGAAGCTTAGAGTAGCCTTGTTCGCTGCCTCAGAGACTTCTGTCGGAGTCGAATTAATAAATTCATCATTACATAGTTGACGATATTTTCAAATAATACAGCGAAAAGAAAAAGCGCGCGGAATAATTTTTACTTGTTCACGAATTAGCGATGCGCGCGCATCAGCGCTTTTTTTTAAGGCACAAAAACAGCCAGTATAAATAACTAATAAAGTTAATTAATATTTTTGGGTTTTTGTTAAGTACAGTTAAATGGTTGTAATTTATTGTCAAAGTTAATTAAATCAAAGAATTAAATGTTTATTTATTGTATTTTATCTCCCAAAGTTAATTTTATTTATAAAATGTTGACCACTTTTCACACATATAAGCTCTTTGCTAAGATTTAAAAAAGTACCGTTCGTTTTAGACGGAGCATCTTGATAAATCGTGCGTTTTACATTAAACGCACAAGTATTTAATGAGAAACATTACGATATTGAAATAGGTGAAATAAGAGACCCTTTACGAGCAAATGTGTTATAATAGTACATTATGGTACTATATAGTGTGTTACATTGGTGATTACCGCCGAGGCGCCATTGAGAGAGGTCTTAAGAGAGCCGAGGATGGTAATTATCAATACACACGTGTATCATACGACGTTTTTCAATACTCTTGTGAATACAATATCAATAAAAACTCATTTTATTCCTAAAAAGATCGTGTTCAATAGAACAAATAAATTATTGTTCCTATTGCTTGCTCATTTCATGCAACTTCTTATTTAAATAGATAATTTTAATAAATAAAACTTTCACTCAAATATAACTTTTGTTTTCTCTGTTATAGAAGAAAACTTTTAATTCCCCATTTTGTACGTGGCAGAATAGGCGCAAACCCTATGCGCGGAAAATAAAATAAAAAAACCTCATCCCTTTAGTCTGTGGCCGATCGCAATGCGCGCGCATAGGAAAACTGATTAATTTTTCCCGCCATAGCGAAACATTTTTCAAAACTCGTTTTCACTATTGAATTTAAAGTTATTTATTAATTAAAATGTTTACAAGTACTAGTTACGAAGAAAATGATTTAAGAACAACGCCACTTCACAAATAAATAAATAAAAAAAACTTTAACTCACTAGTGAGTTATAGCAATGAAAAAGTCACAGTTTGATTATGGGTGTCATTCTGTGCCTAATTTCAGTGACCATAGACTCATAGAGCCACTTTATGAGCAAGTGTGTTGAAACAAATATTATAAGTCTGTTTACACTTTTATCATTATAACAAGTGCATTGGTGTAGACTATTTTACTTGTAGTAGCATTTCTCAAGCCTCCAATTTATTCAGGAGCATTAGCTTCTTGATCTTTGATTTTTTATTTGTTTGCTTTGATGCACATCACACATTTTACATATAGGTATCACTGTCGGTTTTTGTACATGAACCCTGACATGGCACTGCAAACATAGATGTCACATACACAATAAGTTGTCATAATGGAGTCTAAACATATCAAAACAAAATACGATACATTTTAGAGAAATTAAATGTCTAGAACATGATGTGCAGGTACTTGTAGGTACGGTGCAACCACTTATCAAAGATAACAAAACCATTTTAAGCAGAACTGGCTTTGTATCATAGGTTTTACAGAAGACAGGATCTGCTTTAACTAGTTTTGTTACCATTGATATGCCGTTCACATAATCATGTAGGCTTGTCTTTTATAGAAATGATGTGAAATGAAGCAAGTCAAATGTTTTAGTCTTTTTTTTATTTTTATAATGTTTATGCTTATCATAGTACAATTTTGCTAAATCTTTTGTTTCATCTTCTCCATTAGAGGTATTTTTTCCTGTTAAAATACGATGAACGGTTCGACACCAACTATGTAGTAAGACACTAACTCAACTCACTTTCTGGAAGATTTCACAACCGAAACACAAACGAGAAATGGAAAAGATCTACTAACATACGCTTACACAGGGAGTAGCTACCATTTTGAAATTTGAATTTCAAACATATTGCTGAACTTTGTTATGTCAGTTAGCAGTTTAAAAAGGCTATTACATAAAAAAATATCTTATGTAAGTTATTGAGCTTATTTCAATATATTTTTACAAATTGATTTGTAAAAAAATATTGAAATAAGCTCAATTGTATAATGAATTGTAAAATAAATATTGTTATGTTACTTAAGTTTTAAATTTACAATACTGTTTGTTTTGTGTGACATCTGTTGAGTTGCGGTGCTTACTAAATAATCCTACGTTTAGGAACAACATGTAGATGCTCTACCATCTTTTCATCCAAGCCAAATTTATGGGACTGTCCCCCCCCTGTACAATACTTATTCATGGCATGGTATGTCAATATGTTATACAGAACTAAATATATTATGTCACTGGAATAGACAGTATTAAGGTTTTGACCAGACCGGATCTTACAGGAATAAAATAAATAGTTAGGAATACAGTACCTACATCTATAAAGTTTTATCCGTCATGAATTGGTCTACTGTTTAATAACATTTTTCTATCAATAGTGATCTTAGTTTGCTATAATTTTTTTTGGATTCTCTTCATCTTTTATGTAATTCGGTAATTTATTATAAATTGTTGCAATTCTATAGTTGGGGCTATTTTTAATTATTTTTATGTTTGGTGTCGGTGTAATTAATTTGTTTTTGTTTCTTCGGTTATAGTTTTGGTTTGCTTCTATGTTTGATCGAAAGTAACCACTGTGTTTTTGCACGAACGTAGCTATTTGTAGGATGTATAGGGAAGGGAGCGTTAGTATTTTATTGTTTAGGAAATGTGGTTTACAACTTTCCCATGGTTTAATATTCATTAAGATGCGTATACATTTCTTTTGCATGATAAAGACGTCATTAAAGTCTGTACTTCCACCCCACAATATGATGCCATACTTAAACCAAGCATAAGCGTAGGCATAGTATGTTGAGAGCGCGGTTTCATAGTTTGTGTCGCTTTTTAATTTGCTTAGTGCGTGTATAAATAAATACAAGTTTAACTTTTAATAAAACCAAGTTTAACTTATAGAACAGTCTCGTTTAGGTACTTATAAATGCATTTCACAAGACTAAATATAACCAGGAGCATTGGCTTCTATAATTTACTCTTATAGCAACTACAAGGTTAACATAAAGGACAGTAGGATCATCAGACATCGATGTTTTTGTAAACTTGCATAAACAGTTGACGGACCAAGAAATTATCAAACCTTAGGTTAGGCTTTATTCCATCTTTGCGTTAAATACCTATGTCCTAGATAAACCGTTTCTGATTTGTCCAGTTGTATCATAAAGTTAGATACGCGTAATCTTTCAAAAACTTTTTTAGGTTGACCATGGGCTCTTGCAATGATGTTCTAAAAACTATAATATTATCTAGGTATATTTCCACTACTCTTTGAAAGGTAGATGGACTACTTTAAAGTCCCATGGGCGGTCTTAGAAATTCAAACATCCCATGTTCTACATCGAATCGTCCATTTCGACCTGATATAATCCACTAGCTACTAGCGTAGTAAAATACTGGCAGTTACCTAATTGGTCTAAGGCATCAGCTATATTAGGGATAGGGTATTTGTCGTCTATGGTTTTCTCATTGAGTTTCCTAATGCGTCAACTTTCTTAGCTACCACTCAAATAGGAGAACTCCAAGCCGAATTTGAAGGTTTGTTACTCTGTTCTAACATTTTACCTATAAGTTGTTCTTGTTCTTCCTGTCTATGAGTATATGGATGTGTATAACTCTGTGTATGTGAATTGTTCACCTTTGATATAAAAAAATGTCTGCATATTGCGAGCACAATGACTCTAGATTAATGCGTTCCTCTTCATTTAAATGTACGAAGGCGCGATAGCACGACTTTTATCCGTCATGAATTGGTCTACTGTGTAATAACATTTTTCTATCAGAAGTGATCTTAGTTTGCTATAAAATGTATTTGGATTCTCTTCATCTTTTATGTAATTCGGTAATTTATTATAAATTGTTGCGATTCTATAGTTGGGGCTATTTTTAATTATTTTTAATTTTGGTGTCGGTGTAATTAATTTGTAAAATTATTAATAGTGTGTAATAAATTAAAAAAATGTCTGCATATTGCGAGCACAATTACTCTAGATTAATGCGTTCCTCTTCATTTAAATGTACGAAGGCTCGATAGCACGACTTTTACGCTTTGCTTTTGCTGTTTAGTGCGCGTGCACTCGACATTATGAACTTCTGCAGTCATTGCACGATCCATTGAAAAGATTATGTCATTTCTACTCGGATTCTATAATTCTAATAAACCCCTATTCTGTTTAACCGTAGTAAGTTATTCACGCATGATACAATTTGAAATATGTAGATTGTTCAGAAATATAGGTAAGCATCTCCATCGCGAACGTTATTCGGAATCTTTAGTAACTTAGATGAACCTGCTGGAATAATATACTCATATAAATTAGTACGTGAATCATAGATTTTATTAGGGTTTGAAGTGAATTTAGTTGTAATTTTTTTTTTTAATAATCGTAGTTTCCCATTTTTCTAGCAGATCGTTACCAATAAGTCCATCAAATAATCGTGGATATCAAATGGTAAGGTGATTTAGTTGTCGTTTCTAGTTTTAGCATGAACACTATGCACTTCGAATGGAGAATTATTTAATGGAAAATCACTAAAGTATTTTTTGACAGCATTAGGACATAGAGATGATTGGTTCGCACCTGTTTCTATTAAAAGTTTAAGAGGAGGTGACGATTTGAACAATATGTAAGGTACCGTCGAGTTTGGGGATTCTTTATTAATTTGTCGGATTTCGCAGTTTTCAGAAAATCCGGCTTCATCCGGATCCGGCGGTACTTTGGCGTCCTCTTTGTAGCTTCCGGATTGTTGGGTATATTCAAAACATTCCTGAGGGGATGGTTGATATTCATAGTGCATAGTAATCGTAATAAATTCCATCATAATCGGTAAAGTAATTATTGAACGAAGGACCATTATAACAATCACTAAAATGCATCTCCCGAATTTTGAAATGATTATTAGGTGGAGGAATGCCTGATTTGATCCAATCATGCCTAAAAAAAGCGTTAGTAGGTGGTAATTGTCTGTTCGCGAAATGGCTAACACCATTGGGCGTGGTTGCGCCGATCCACTAGGCTGGTTGGAGAGTTCTTCTTACGGTTGTAGCTCGATGAGGATGCCCTAAACACAGAAAAGGTTCGGGTCGGACCAAACTGGCTAGGTTGGAAATAATTCGGTTTCCTCTGCGGTGGAAATTGGAATCGTACAGGTCCATGTTATGATTATTAGAACATGGATCAGGCTCAGATATTAAACAGTTGATCAGAGATCAAATTTATAAACGGCTGAAAGGGCATTTTAAAATGATTACTGGCTTGGTTATTTCTATTCATTCTTTTATCAGCAAAACGGTCGTTACGATTTTCCGATACATGGTACTTATTAGTTTCCTCATGAACAGATTCGTGCTTGTTCTAAACTTTGAGGGCGCATACAACGCACGCGTGATCCTTTTAATCAACGTACTAACGCTTGGACTGTTAATTTCTTATGGAAACCCTTTCAGCGTCTATAGTAGTTTTTAAGATGTCATGTAAGAAAACATACGATAATGATATTGTACTAAAACGATTTTGACAACGCTCCTATAACTGTTTCGGGAGTAAGAGCCCTGCGTTAAAAGAGATAAATCGCTATAACAGCGGTCTCATCCCTTTGGTCAGCTAAATTATTTATTAAATTAATCACTTGCATTCCAGTTGATTAAGCGAGCAGCAGACCCAACAATTTTATTTTATTTACCATGAATAAGTAGAGTTAATTAATTCGGAACCACTTTATAACACACACTTTATTATTAACTAAATGATCACACAATTGAATAAACCTAGCCAGGATGTTCACACAGACAACGTAATTAAATCTAAAGGCATTTTCCAGTTAACGATTCTGTGTCCTAAATTAATATCACTTCCAGAATCTATCACTATTTATTTATTTATTTAAACTTTTCGAACCCAAAGAGGTACAAAGTCGGACTTCATGCCTTAGGCATTCTCTACCAGTCAACCAAGGGTGGTGAAGAGATTAGATGGCCGGTGGTTTAATTGAAGCATAACTTTAAAAAAATATATATATAAATTGTGATGTGTGTTGTCTATTAGATATTGTCTAACTTATAATACACATACATACATATTAATAAAGTTTATACTTACAATATATATATATATATATATATAAATTTAATGGTGAAAGGTGTTGAGCCGACTCTACGCTATTTGTTATGAAAATAACTCTGCAATTTCCGCTTAATTGCATACCGACTGGTGGCCGTCCTGATATCAAGAGGAAGCGCATTCCAAAGAAGAATTTACTGAGTATGAAAGGAAGAATGAACAAAGTCAGAAGTATGAGAAGGACAAAGCAGGAGAAGATTGTTGGAAGAACGCAGTTTCTTAGCGTGAGATGAACATAGATATTGGAAGTGAGACATAAGATAAGAAGGAGGAGTGGGAGAGTTGAGAAGAGAGAAAAGTGTAGTCAAAGCGCGCAAACTCCTTCTTTGGCGAATGGACATCCATTTGAGCTCAGACCTATAGCTCGAAACATGTTCATATTTTCTGAGGTTGAATATGAACCTGATACAATTGTTGAGCAATCTGTCGAGCTTATCAAAAAAAAACGCATTCAAGTCAAAGTAGCACACGTCACCATAGTCGATGATAGGGAAAATCAAATCTGCACAAGCATGGTTTTCGTCTTACTATTTCTTTACTACTTCTAACTAGCTAAACATTCTTGAATTTTCGCGGAAAGAAAATGTTGTAAAGTTAAATTAGTACAGGGTAGGAGAAAGCGGTCACTAGAAAGGATCTTATGTACTTACTTACGAGTACATAAACATTCTTTGAGCCCCTTTGCGTAGTCAATGTCTGGATTCCTCGATTTTATTTTATTTTATTTTCCTTTATTGGCCAACCAACAATTGTTTACACTGTAAATAGTTAAAGTAATATCCACCATAATCTAAGGTTAGTGTAACTATTCCTAACAGGCTAGCACCGCATGCCCCGTAAACATATAAGTTGTGCTACAAGCACTAAACTATAAAATTAATACATAATAACTAAAATTTACAAGTTTTAATTAATAATACGTAATTTAATATAAAACTAATATAACAGCAAAGGTAAAATTCAATAGAACAAATCAAACAGAGACAAAGCGGGTACCTAATTGTTCTACGAAAATTGGCAATCGGTCAAAATGCACGTCAACAAGATCGCTAGCGGAGCTACGAGTATTTAACAGTTTGGAAAGACGAGGAACGACAGAGTTTGCACCAAGTATTGTTCTGCGGAGTGGAGTGTGTAAAGTAGTGGTAGGAGCACGAGGGAGTCTAACAGGCGTCTGAAACTGAAACTTAGATAGTAATATGGGACAAACAACTTTACTACGGAGTAGTAAAAAAAAAAAAAAGTTTCAAATAAAGGTTAGTAGCTGGCTCCAGGAATTAAGTTATGAAGCTACGGAAAAGCTTCTAGCCAAAACGGTATAATTCAACTAACTTCAATTTAAATAAATATTTGAATCGGATATGGATATAGTAGTAAGTTTAATAATAAAATCAAAATTAGTAAGTAGTTACCATATTTATATACATAAGAATTCTGTGCTTTCAGCCCTTAACCTTTCCTACCCTAACACACGCCGACTCACAAACACACACACACACACTCAAACAATAACCCTAGAATAAGTCATAATCGTTTTTGTAACCTATTTCTGGTTTTATTTAACTTACCGCATTTGTATTCGAGTGCATAATCCGATTAAAATGTAACTGCTTATGAAAGGGTGGAGACCTACCTATCTATTAACTTACATTCAAACGTACCTTTCACATAACGGAGACAAGTTAATTAATTACCTACAACAGCAATATTACCCATTCGGTACTTATTTGCCCGTTCTCCGACGGTACATTCTATTCAGTAATCCGCTTGACCATCGTCTGTTATTGTTCCTAATATCCGAAATTCATCGAGTAGAGTTCGGTGAATACCGAAATGTATACCTTAAATGGTAACTGAAACTAAGTTTTGACAGAATAACCTCAGTCTGGTAGTTGAATATTGGTCTTCAAATGAAACGTGGTATTTAGGTGAGGTATGGTACAAAGCATGAATTGATTTTGATAATTGAAGAACCTACACAATGCTTGGATTATGTAGGTACCTACTTACTTACAAGAAAAAAAAAATGACGGGTTGCACTCCGGGAGTGCCGGCAGAAGTGAAAACTTGAATATTAACGTTGTGCATTTTTTATATTTTGGAATGGTTAGGGAATAATTTTGCACGAATTGCTTTAATTATCAGTATGAAAGTACTATCATTTATGTGTGGTAGAATACAATATTTATTTATTGCGCTATATTACACGACTATTACGAATTTATATTACATTAATAATTTATCTCTCATAAAAATCAATCAATAAAAATCAACAATCATCCGTCTCACGAATTTTCGATCAGGTCACGTGTCCTGACGCGTTTTTTTTTTAATTTACCCATAACAAAAAAAGTGTACAACGCCGCTAAAGAAGTTTTACTTCAAAAATAAACCAAATAATAGCAAGAAACTGTTTAATAGGTGCCTTTAATTCAGATTGGTTTAGAAAAATTGTCACGGATTGATTCAAATGTTTCATATTATTCTATTTTCAAGTGTAGGTAGGTATGCTAGTACGCTAGTACTTATTAAATTATCTGTATATTATTTATCCATTTTGAGTGGCACAAACACTAAGTATAAACAATACATAGACGCGAGCTTTGTTATTTCCTACCATCCATTGGGGAGTTTCATGGTTCCGTTTCCATCAATTAAATTGTACCGGTAGGAGATGGTAATCTCAATCAAAGTTATTACAAACAAAAAAGAATCACCCAAATTGGTGCAAATAAAAATTTGTAACCTATCTACCTTCCTATGTTGAAGTAAAACCCTTGTTCAACAATTTACATACCCAAGCGCTCCGGAGCCGTATCTACTGCCTGTGCAAGCTGCCTAAACAGGCATATTTAGTGCAATCCATCAGTGAGTGTGAAAATAATGCGTGACAACTACAGATATTCAAAATCTAGATTGTTGCGATGTTGGTAAGTAATTATGAGGCTGATGTAATTTTGATTGTCACTTACAGCATCTCCAAAATGTAACTTATCGGTAATGTTTCATAAAATATTCCATTTATTTAGGCACCGATAGATGTCAACTTGGACGGACCACTGTTCATCGGATCAGTCATTGACTTGACCGGATGGTCACGCGAGAAACGATATCTACTTCCGTCCGTGATTTTTAATGCGTAGCAGTTTGTAATCGGTAAGTACCCTACTTTGTAAAAGTAAGTGAACATTACTTTGAACGGTTTTTTCCGTTCGGATCACAGTCATTTCTAATATACACTTGGGAGCAAATAAATCGAGCCACTACCTTTTTTCACGTAAAATGGTAAATATTTTTGGGAATATGGAACGTATCAATTCGAACTATATATCGCCTAAAAGTTATGTTAATAACCTTAACAATGAGGGTAAATTATTGAATAATAACCTTATTGAATGATAAATTATTGGCTCTGCAAGAAAAATGGTAATTTTGATAGAAAATGTAGTAGGGCTAAAACAGTCCATAAAAACAATAAAACACAAAATTATTGCAAAAAAAATATTCTTAATAACTGGTATTACCCCCCCGTGCCCTGATGCATTCTTGTAGCCTATTAGTCATCGATCTGATCAGAGTTACGATGACATATTGTGGTATGTTCTCCCACTCTTCAAGCACAGCGACTTTAAGCTCGGGAATGGATGAAACAGCGGGAACCCTGGCTCGGACTCTCCGTTTTAGCTCGTCCCATAGGTGTTCGATCGGGTTCAAATCGGGACTTCGTGCTGGCCATACCATTTGTTGAATCCCGATCGCAGACAAGTATTCCGTAACGATCTGCGCGGTATGAGGTCTCGCATTGTCATGCATAAACAAGAAATTTTCTCCGACAAAACCAGCATACGGCATTACGTGGTCTTCAAGAATGTCAGTTATGTATCGGTCAGCTGTTAATCCACGTCTACCACTGCCATCGTTGGCGGGGTCGACGAAGACAAGTTCCGTTTTTCCGTCTAGAGAAATTCCTCCCCACACCATACAAGAACCACCACCAAAACTCACAGTTTCTCGAATGCAACATTGGGCAAATCTTTCATCAGGACGTCTATACACTCGGTTTCTCCCGTCATTGCTAAAAAGACAGATTCTTGACTCGTCAGAAAACAAAACTGACCTCTAGTCTTCTAACGTCCAATTAATGTGTTCTCGAGCAAACTCCAAGCGAGATCGGCGATGAGCTACAGTCAATTTTGGGCCAGTTGCTGGTTTGTGTGATGTTAAATTTCGTTCCTTTAGTCTTCGTCTCACTGTCCACCTACTGATTGCGACACCTCGAACGTCACGTAACGCTTGCTGTAGCTGAACAGCATTAAGTCCACGGTCGCGCAACGAATTGGTTGCAATAAAGCGGTCGTCACGTTCTGTTGTTGCCCGTGGTCGGCCAGTTCCAGGTCGCCGAACAAAAGCACCAGTCTCCAGATACCTGCGGTATACCCGCTGTACCTTTGAACGACTCAAATGAAGTCTGCGTGCCACTTCACGTTGTCCGTGTCCAACCTCAAGTAAAGCTACAACTTGGGCAGCTTCCGTCGGTGTAGTATCCATTTTATCAGGTTATTTTGATTACACAGACACAGATAAAGACAACAATAACAAGTAATATGGGTATGATTAACAAAAACCTCAAATTTAATCTTTTCTTAACAGAGTACAATAAAAATGTCATAAGCAAATTAAATGCGATAATTTTATTCTACCCTATAACTTTAATTAAAATGAAATTTTGACAACTAACTACCCTCATTGTAAAGGTTATTAAATACCCTTTTAGGCGATATATGTATGCGAATCAATGCGTTCCATAATACCAAAAATAATAACCATAATGCGTGAAAAAGGAAGTGGCTCGATTTATTTGCTCCCAAGTGTAGTTTAAAAAACAAAAACTTTTTTGTGAGTCAAGAAAGCTTTATATTTGATACGGCCTATCTAACGTAACTTTTATTACTATAATGGATGACCACGTTAATGTTTCGGCTGCCGAGCCACAAGCTGTGGCCGGCCCGAGTGGAAAGACTCGGAAAAGGAACTTTAGCTGATCGAGCAGCAGCACGACGAGCAGTAGCTCTTCAAGCTCGTCTTCTCCAAAACGTGGCAAGCGGTCGCGCCGCGTTCGCTGCAAGGCGAATAAGCGCGCCCAACTGTTTAACCCGTCATTGGACAATCTTATAAAGGAAGTCAGTGAGCTACGCCAACATGTTTTTGCAAATAATATACATACTGCTTGCCTTGATGGGGTATCAGTTTGTTCAGGAGTCAGTGGGGAACTATATGAGCAGCATAATACTGACGAACAGTACCTTGATGATGAAGGTCAAAACTCAAATTTAGACTTCACTTTTGATATCGAGACAAAGCTTAAGGAACCATCAATTCCGAAAACTAATAGTTTTTCAAAAATGCTACTAGATGTCCAGCGCTTAGGTAGCACATCTTGGTCTGAGGTAAGGTATTCTGATACTCAAAAGCTCTACAATCACACCCCAGGTTTCGTAGACTTAGAGACAAACGAAGAGATACAAATGTATGATACATTACGTCACTTGAAATGCTGATAAATCATATGCAGTAATTACTTTTTGCATCCTAAAACAAAAAGAATCATTGCAAGAAGCTATTCGTTATCTATTTTCGTGGGCTAAAAATACAGAACTCAACTTTGATAATTTAAGCGGGAAGGTTGAAGAATTATTTCAAAAAGGTGATTTGCAGAGAATCTCTTCAGACCTGTTACAATTAGTTTGTGGCCATCGAGCCGAAAGTATAGAAATGCGTTGAGAGACAATAACTATTCAAATTCGAAATCCATTAGTTAAAGCAGCTTTGAATAGAATTCCCCCATCATCTTCCTATTTATTTAGTCCCAAGTCTTTCACGACAGCATTAGAAAAGGCCGGAGGTGTACGCAAAGCTTTTTGGCCTCCAAAATCTGATTCACATACTAGATCTAATCAATCTAACCGCCGCCCCTCGCGGGGGCAAGGCGTACATAAACCTGTAGTTCAGCAGAGGTTCATTTCACAACCGAGGCTCGCGGCCCGATCGTGCAAGTAACCGAGGTCGAGGACGTTCATACCCTCCAAAAAGCTCTCGAGCGACCCAAAAGCGATACAAGCAATGACTCGAGTCGTTTACGAGCAGGTCAGTTAGCGCACTACCACTCGAAATGGAAGGAGATGGGGGCACCAGAAATTGTTCTAAAATTAATTCAAGGCTATCGCATACCATTTACCCAAAAAGTTCCTCTGGTATACCCAAATGTAATCAATGGTCCTTTTCAAACACCTGTATCGAAAGAAATGTCTGCAATAATAATCAAAATGAAATCTCAGGGCATTCTACCGACCAGCCCGTCGGTTGAACGCGTCCCAAAGGGTCATGGCCGTCCGGCTGGTCCGGGGATACTGCACGGTCTCCTGCGAGGCGGCGAGCCTCCTTGCCGGATTGCCGCCATGGGATCTGGAGGCAAATGCCCTCGCGCACGTATGGGAGTGGCGCGAGGAGGCAAAACGCCGGGGTGTAACTCCGCTGCCGCGAGTAATCACGGTACAGCGGACAGAGCTCCGGCAGGATCTCATGGCGATATGGAGGGTGCGATTGTCGCAACCCAGTGCTGGGCACGCCACAATAGCGGCGGTAAGTCCCCTCTTTGAGGAGTGGTTGGAGAGGCGCCACAGCGTCCTCACCTTCCGCCTGACACAGGTCCTCACCGGACACGGTTGTTTCGAGAGGTTCCTGTTTCGCATAAGGCGGGAGGAAACGCCCGGGTGTCACCATTGTGTGGATCGCCCGGAGGACACGGTGGAGCATACGGTGGAGGTCTGCCCAGCTTGGGCGGAGCACCGCAGTGTTCTCGCGGAGGCGATCGGCGGCGGCGATCTCTCACGTCCGGCCCTGGTCCAGGCCATGGTACGGAGCGAGAGGGAATGGAAAGCCGTCACCTCCTTCTGCGAAGCAGTAATGCTTGCGAAGGAGGAGGCGGAGCGCGTGAGGGAGAGAGCCTTGCGCCCTCACGCCCCTAGTCGCCGCAAGAGACGCCCTGGGCGTCGGGAATCGCAAGCAGATTCCCGGCTACCGTAGGCGCAGGCTTGCGGACGGCGAGCAATGGGTAGCTCGCCGTCCGGTAGGGACCAGGCCCGGGTCAACGGCGCGTCGTGTTCCACGCGCGCCTCAAAGAGATGTATGTCAGCACAAAATGACGGGGTCCGATAGGACCGACGCCTCAGGGTCGCGGGTAATTCGATAGAGATAACCGTGGCCCTGGCAAAGGCAACTGAAGGAACACGGGTGGGTTTTAGCCAGTAAAAGTCTGACACGCCCTCCCGCTCCACCCAGAGCGGGAGAAGTCATTTGATGATTTCCCACCCAAAAAAAAGGGCATTCTAAAAGTTGTTCAACTCTCACCAAGTTTCATTTCCCCGCTATTTTTGATACCAAAACCCGAGGGATCTGCCCGTCCCATATTCAACCTCAAAGCGTTAAACGAATTTGTACAGGCCCAACCATTCCACCTAATAAACATGTATCGCATCCCGGACTTTCTGCAACCACAAGATTTCTTCTTAAGAACGTCGAAATCACACAGGCGCTTCCTTCGCCTTGTATACAATCAAGAACTGTTAGAAATGACCTGTCTTCCGTTCGGCTTGAGCACTGCACCCAAAACCTTTTCAATGCTAACGAATTGGGTTGCCAAAATTACGAAAACGCTGGAACATCCGAATCATCATATATCTGGACGACTACTTAATATTATACATCAAAATGTACACGTTCTTCGAGATCATGTCGAGCTCACATTAAACACATTACAAAATCTTGGTTGGCAAGTAAATTACGAGAAATCTGTTCTTTGTCCTCAAAAGACTATATAAGACATATTTAGGAATATTGTGGAGTACCTGGGACAATATAAAATCCCTGCCAAAAGAAAAAACTTTTTCATTAATCAAAAAAGTGAGTCAATTTCTCGAGCGAGGAATAATAACTCTAAAGGAATTGCAGAGAATAATAGGACTTCTGAACTTTGCCAGTTATGTTGTTCCTCGAGGCCGGCTCAATCACCGGCAATTATTAATGTTCATGAACTCGCTACCAGACCTTTTATCGAAATCCTACCCACTACCACAAAATGTTCGAAAGGAACTGGAATGGTGGACTCTGAATTGTCAGTCGTCAACACCTGTTCATTACCCTCCGCCGGTAAACTTCCTGACAACAGATGCATCGAACCAGGGTTGGGGAGCTCAACTGAACAATCTGGCGGTATCGGGCCGTTGCATGATGGTCGCAAGAGGAACAGACATTGCACTGCAATCAAAAATAAATGTTAGCCATATTTCACGCCCTTCGAGACAATGCTCACCTGCTCTGCAACAGCTCGATCCTGATACAATGCGAGAACAGGAGTGCTGTCAGTTATTTAAGGAACGAAGGAGGTACAAAATCATTACCCCTAATAGAACTAACTTTTCAAATTCTCAATTTACTAGACCAATTTCAAATACACTTCAGCATACACCATCTCCCAGGCAAGTACAAAAATCATGCCGATCACTTGTCACGCTTTCGCCAACCTCCGGAATGGCACCTAATGCCAATCTGTACGGAAATAGTGTTTGTAAAGTGGGGAACCCCAATAATAGATTTGTTTGCCTCAGCCACAGCTCACGTAGTTTACAATTACGTATCCAGAGACCTGAGAGACCGACAAGCACTATTTCACGACGCAGTCAGTGTCTCATGGAACTATCCACTCGCATGGGTGTTCCCACCTCCGTTCTTAATCCCAAAAGTCCTAACACACCTCAATCAATCAACGAGATTTTTTTTAATAGTAGTACTTCGATGGGAGAAGGTATTTTGGCGAGCAGACCTCAAAGTCCGAGCGCAAGCACCACCTCTAACTCTGAAAAACATAAAGACGCACCTGGTCGACACATCGACGGGACTTCCACCACCACAAGTGGACAAAATCATCCTCGAATTCTGGAAATGTGGGGGTGGTCCAAAGCGATAGAAACATGGACCGCTGAACAACAGTTATTGCTAAAGAATTCCTGGCGTAAGACTACCTTGAAAACATACGAGGTGGCTTGGAAACGTTGGACTTCCTGGTCTTTATCTAAAAACATTGACACGAATAACCCTACAGGTACACAATTAGCCCAATTTTTATCTGATTTGCATCTAATTCATAAATTATCATATTTGTGTAATGTTGAAAGATCAAGTCAATTAAGTTCACATGTTCTTGTAAAACATATTTTAAAATCAATTGCACGGGAAAATCCTAAGGCTCCTAAGCCACCAATTTGGGATGATAGTAAATTAATTACCTTTCTAAGCAATTACACTGTAGACATAAACTATCCCTTTCAAATATCACGCCATACTGCAACTATATTATTGCTTTGCTCAGGTAGCCGTATACATGACTTAACACTGCTAAGAGTTGATCCTAATCATTATATTAGATCAGATACAAGTATTATATTATGGCCTCAATTTGGTTCGAAAACAGATTGCAGTAATCACAGGCAGTCTGGCTGTAAAATTCTTATAAATCATAACAATTGCTCATCGCTTCACGCACCGTCATCGCAGGCTGGGTAAAAACCCTATTCAATGAAGCTGGCATCACAGCACCTCCAGGAAGTACACGATCTGCAGTAGCCTCTAAAATCATCCCCTTGACGAAATCCTATCTCGAGGAAATTGGAAATCGGCTAATACATTCCAGAACTTTTACAAAAGAGAAGTCTTAAGAAGTGTTGATTCCAATCTAAATGTTACACAATTGTTTAATCCGATTATTTAACTCGCTATTACCTGTAATTTGTTATTGTATATTTGTAATTATATCACCAACAGATTACTTGTACCTTTTCACATGACTGTGTAATAAATGTACTTTCTGATGACATAAATTGTGTTTAAATCAAACATTTCCTATCACATTGGCGTTATCATAACAGTGGCGACACCAGGCGATAACAAACACGCCTCAATATAAAGCTTCCAGTGACGGTCAAGTAATTTAATAGAAGCGTTTTACCTGAAATAAAACGCATATTAAAATATTTACCTCACTGGAAGCTTTATCTTTACTTCTGCCTGGTTATATTGAGCCAATGAACAAAAAGTAGCTGGTTACATTTTATGAAACTAAAATGGCAAGCAACCACCAGGTGGCGCCACTGAGTTGGTTAAACAAGTACTGAAACTGGTAAGAAATCGACGGAAACGGATATGCATTCTCAATATAAAGCTTCCAGTGAGGTAAGTATTTTAATATGCGTTTTATTTCAGGTAAAACGCTTCTATTTTCATTGCGACGGACCTTTGCAAGCTGCCGCCAGTGACGTTTGACCATGTAGACGTCAGAAGACTTCTAAAGGATATAACGTCACTCAAGACTGAAGTCGGACTCATCAATAAGAAGCTCGAGTCTTCAGAACGAACCGTTGCCGAGCTAAGGCAAGAAGTATCGGTGCTACGCAGTACTAACGCTGTGTCAGCAACACCGTCACCTTCGCGGAATGTGAACGTGCGTCGAGGCGCTGCTGCTCACTTTTCGCCTGTCAGTGAAACTGGAGCTGCGACGGACCATGCAACGCAAACGTGAATCATTGACCGCGATGTGCAAGCTGTTTGTGACACAATTACGTCACAGGCTAAAAATACAACGCCAAAAACACAGCCGCGTAAGGAAACCTACGCAAAGAAGGCTTCACGCCGTTGCCAAAGTTCGCAGCTGTCCTCTGCTGTGCTCTGGTGCGGCATCGGTAGCTGAAACACAGAAGCGGAAACCGACGGCTGCCAAAACCAGTAAAGTGGATAAAGACGGCTTTACTCTGGTTGAGAGCAAAAGAGGTCGTTCGCGACGCAGCTGCAACAAACGCGGTACCGCTCCTGCAAGTGAGGATGTCCGCGCTGCAGTGCCCACCATGCTCCTGTATATTTCCCGGTTGGACCCACAGATGTCGGGAGATAAGCTCCTCCAGTACATCATTAGGAGGAGCCAAGATCTAATCGGTGCCGAGGAACGGAAGTTGCTGAAGCTGACGCGGTTGGAGTCAACCAGGACTATAAATTTTAAGTCCTACGTCCTCCAGGTTCCAGTGATGCAGAAGGCTGTCTTCCTATGCTCAGATTTTTGGCCGGCAGGAGTTTTGTACAGACGTTACAGGGAAGCACGACCAAAACCAAGCTCCCAAGTGTGGTGTTTTTATGATTTTGTGGTTTTTATAATTATGTATGTTAGGCTATAAGGTATTTATGTTATGGGTCTTTGTTGCCTGAATTAAATGATTTATTATTATTATATTATTATTGCAAGTATTTTATACCTTATGTGTTCTCTTTAGTGACGTCATTTATCGACTCAAAGTTGGGTTAAGCCGGTCAAAAAGACTTTTATTTTCATGCAATAAAAGCGAAAAAGACGTCAATTGCCTCGTTCCGGTTCGGGCAACGCGTCTCGAAACCGCGTCGATGTGTGATAAGTGTGGTCACTCCCTAAACATTATACTTATCTGTTTACCATAAGTACCAATACAAAGGTCTCTTACACAAACACCCAGACCCGCACCCTACCTAATAGGGATGATGACTAATATTAAAATGTTCGTAAAATTTATGTAATTTCAAAGAAGGCATTGTAAAAAATGAGATAATCAAAAATATAATTTAAATCAATGTAATTATGAAGAATCTGCAAGCTTTCAAAGTTTTTGGAGGGGATTATTCCCGTCCTTGTCGCGCGGTACGGACCATTTGTGGCGCTAGTATGAAGTTCCATAGTCGTGACGTCACTTCTAGTGTTGTCCTTGTCTAACATTTATTTTAAAAAGTTTATAACTTGGTAAATTATAAAAAGTGTAAAAGAATTACACTTTTTATAATATTGATTGCACTATTTGGAAACAATTACTTTATTGAGTTAAAAATTGTCATCGAGATGAATATGATATTGCGTAACCTGAATCATTTTGAAGGATATTGCTAGTCCATTGCTTCATATGTTCGAAAAAATTGTCTGCTCAACAAATACGTAAATAATACAATAAATGTTGTTGAACTATCAAAATGAAAGCCATTCCTACTGTTACTAAGTAACATAACATAACATAACATCACGCATGTAATCCCAGAAGGGTTAGGCAGACGTGTACCTATAGAACACCCACATTTCGCCAGTTATGCTTAAGTTCCATGTAATAGGGGACGCGCCTATTGCCATCAACCGGGTACAAATACAGACTCTGGTCTGCTACTGAGAAATTCTAGAAAGAAAAACCTACCTACTGTTAGTGCTACGTAATTATCCCACCACCGTGACATATACGTCACGGAAGTCAATCACTTAAGCACTACACAAATCGAGCCGTCAAACTTAAGTAGGTTTAGTCCGTTGCCAATTTCTAGCGGTAGTGTAATTTCATTAAACCACTGTCGGTATTTCAATGGTTAAAATCATTTGTAAGAGGAAGATTTATGACATGAAACTCCGGTTTGCCGATGGAGTAGGTACCGCTAGCTACAGATCATCCCTCATCCTCCTAGTAAACTATAAAATGTGGTATTTTTTTAAAATCACTTATTAAAAGTGATTTTATATAAAGGGTTATGTTTGGCAAACTGATGGAATGACCGGTAACTATAAAAATACAAATAATATACATCCAATTTAAATTTTGTAAATATTATTTCAAAAATAAAAAGAATAAGTTTAAACAACGCCGGCTCTTCCTCCCGCTAAAAGTGCAATTCACTAACATCCGTGGATTGCACTTAAATATCAATCCCGTCCATCACCACCTTGAGACCGAGAAGCCGCACGTGTTCTTTTTGACGGAGTCGAAGATAGCGACCCTGTTAGACGTGGCGTGATTGAGAGCCAAGGATTGCAAACGGGTGTTACAATACGGGCGTTTCGACCATGTTGGATGAATTGGGGGCCTGGGGTTAAGTGGGCGTCCTACCCTTCGAGAAGCAAGGAGTTCTGGTCCCTGTCTAAATCGGTTGACACGATTTTCTGCCGTCCTTTGCTGCCTCTTAAGGCAGGCTGAGGTCTGATGGAACGCTTTTTGTTTCCATCTTTGCCGAAAATTCCCGCCTTGTTTCGGCGTCTAACATACCACCTAACATACCTCACTGTGGCTCCGCAATGCCGGAGATCTCAATTCACCTGACCTGTAAGGCCCTTTGCAATCTTGACGTGAATAAAGCCAGCGGACCTGACGGAATACCCGCTTGAGTCCTGAAAAGCTGTACTCCAGAGTTGCCGCCTGTCTTGAAGAGCTTGTATCGCCGTTGTTTGTTCTACGATAGTGCTGTCCTTTTTTAACACTTATTTTAATTTTTTTTTATCTTGGCATTTTTTAAAGTTTTGACACTAATTGTATTATTGTTTGTACGATTTAGTAAAAATAAATTTCAGGTAAAAATAAAATAACAGTCATCATCCATAATACTAAACGTCAGGAAAAGGTTATTTCTTGGTACTTAATTAATGTTGAATATTTTTTGAGAAACTTGAGTTTCTTGATAAAAATCAGAATAATATTACATTATAAAGAGGAAAGATTTGATTGTTTGTTTGTATTGAATAGGCTCCGAAACTACTGGACTGATTTGAAAAATTGTTTTACCATTAGAAGCCGAAATTATGTCTGATGAATATAGGCAACTTTTTTTTTGTTTTTTATTTCGAAATTCACGCGGACGAAGTCGCGGGCGAAGTGCTAGTGTTGGATAAAGCTATATTTTGACCTTAGATAAATTATAGGTTTCGCGGCGCTCAACTAGATACCACCAGCGTGCTTGTCAAATACGGCAACAAATACCACGCCTAAGTTGGCGTACCCGAGCCAGTCACACTGCAAGCTGTCTGTCACGTGCACGTGCCGAATGTTTTAATAAATTTTGGGTATGATCCGAAGTAAAATGCCAGTTTGCGCAGTTAAACTTTAAAAATATAATACTACAAGGAATAAGAAGGACACTGCGATCGCATACTATCAGTAAGAAGCGTATAATTTTGAAATTTCAACATGAACCCTAAACGCCATTCAATGTTGCCGCGTATGCAACAGTCAAGTTCCCCGTGGTTGAGATTTTTATAAAATGTGAATTTATTGTTTTTGTATTTCATTATATATCCTATTTCATTTATAAGCTATTTCTATAAATTATTTAATGTTTATCTTTGTAATCTATACACATAAGGTGTAAACGTTAGCTGACATTATTTCAAGGGGTGATTCTACCCATGAAACTGACCAACTTTCCCCAAGGAACCTGATCGATAAATGACAAAAAAAAATCGTCGTATGTAAATAATAATAAAAAATATTAAAAATGAGGCCGCATCATTGATATACATACCTTCCTTTTTTCTAAAGAAGAAACCGACGCCTAACCTATACACAAATATATTTATACATTCGCTTTTAATATATTGTTAATTTTAAAGTATTTTCTGAGCTATATTTATAACTTAACAAATATACCACAGCATAAAATGTTTTTCCACTAACTCGGGTAATAGTTGAGCAGCTGGTAACACAATTCTTCATGCACACTAATTCTCAATGTCAACTGACAGATTTCAAGAGACGATGTCATAGACACACTAAAATATTGAGTTGGTGCATTCACGGGGCTATTGTTTGTATAGAGCGCGGCATCTAGTCTAGCGCAGCGAGACGAATCGTTTATCTAAGATTTTGACATTCCTCCAGCTGGAATAGTTTTTTTTAGTTCGCTGTGTATAAGCCTTTGGAAGTAGGTACTAGGTTGCGAAAATAATTCCGAGGAATGTAGATTTATCGTTTTTGTTACTTTACTTAATATTTTAGTCTTATTTTCCACTGATTCTTCTTTGTATCCTTCGGCTACTTTTCTCGATGTCCATCCTTCGTGTCTTTTAATTGTAGTTAATCTGCGCCTGAATCACCTTACAAAGTAGTTGAAGTTCTTTACTTTACTATCATTTTACATTGTTTCTCTATGTCATGTACCTTCACGTTCGTCAGTTCAATGCTTCTGCAAGCGCCGCTTATGGCCAATATCAACACGATCTGAAAAGCAAATGTAAATTTTTATAATTGTTTAATGATTTTATATCTGAGAGTAGGTTTGTACAAACACTTGTACACTGAAATTCATTTCCCAGGGACAAAAAGTACTGTTTTCACCCTTCTGATCAGGTCAAGCGTACTTTTCGAGGAGAAAAAAATTATTACCGACTTATTGGTTAGGGGCATCGAAATGAGATTTGTGTATTTTTATCTGAAGATCTGTCACTTAAGTTCGGTAAAGCCCTCTTCGCCCCACAGACCCCACTCGAAGTCCCTCAAAATGAACTCCGTTGTTTGAAAATACCCAGTTTTATTTTATGAGATATTTCCATCCATATTACAATGATATGTTTGGCTCTTTGTGCTTTAAACTCGTATATGACATGAATTATGATAATGACTATGTATGTTTATAATTAAATACATTACAATATAGTTTCGTTCAACTACAGATGCGGTTGTTGCTCTGCTGAAACACATATTTAATGCATGGGATAAATCGCAAAATACTATTGGACTTTTCTGTGATCTCTGTAAAGCCTTTGATTGAGTGCACCATGACACGCTTTAGCGTAAACTACGTCATTACGGGGTCCAAAACGAAGCTCTCAACGTAATAATAGTACCTTATGGTACTAGTGTGTAACATTGGTGATAATTATCAATACACACGTGTATCATACGACGTTTTTCAACACTCTTGTGAATAAAATATCAATAAAACTCATTTTATTTAGTAGGTAAAAAGTTTATTTAGAGAAACAATTAGTAAATGTGCAGTTAGTAAAATTATAATTAACTGTTTTTGATGGCATAGCGGTCTCATCAGATAGATTATTTATTGAAATATTTTCATGTTGTATTGTAATTTGAGATGGCTCATTATTCGTGTAGGTAGGTGAAATCCAATTATTGGATGTACTTGGTGTTTCGTCAGTAGGAAGCGCCTCAGAATCAAGTTTAATTCTTTTTGTGATTTTTGCACAAATTTCCTTCTTTTTTTATGGAATCTTCTACGTATGATTCTGCTACATTGCTAGATCGCCACCCACCATGACGCTTCAAAGTCATTATATCAGCTCCTGAATTAGCCAGCAATGTAGCTGAAGTTCTTCTGAAACTATGTCCACTGTAGCTCTCAGCATCTGCTAAACCTAAAAACTTGGCGATTTCTTTAGGCATAGAACCAAATTTGTTTATACCTATAGGCTGACAGGTACATTTAACATTCTGGTAATTTAGAAAGAAACGGTCAGTTTTTGCTTTTGGTAACTGCAAACTTACATACTTCTTAACAATTTCATAGAATGGAAAATTTCATCAATTTCGTGTATGGTGAATGACCTCGGTATTTTATTTTTCGTGATAGGTATCTTCACTAAAAGCATCTGGCCATGGTTCTCTATGTTTTTTACGGTTATATTTGTTAATTCTTGTATCCTACAGGCACCAGTTACACCAAATAATAAATCAACCTGAAAAAAAAGAAACAATAATTAAGTTCAACACACAACACAGGCTGAAGTCATGTATATATTTAAAATTAATTTAACTAACCTTAGTAGCCAGATATTGGTTATCTGGAGCATCTTTTATAATTTTTTCTATATCTTCAGACGATAAAACCTTTGATTTCTTGCTTCTAAATCCATCGGATAGTCTCTTTAGATAAGCTGATAAATTAGAGTATGTTTTTAAGTCCACTCCATTCTTTGTTCGAACTGTACTTTTTAACATTGAGTATAAACACCACAAAGAGGTAGGTTTGTACTTAGAAGATAATTCTTTAAAGTACGCCATGAACACATTTTCTGAAAAAGATTGCGTATTCTTGCTGTTTTGCCATTTTATGAAATTTATGTAAGCTAATAGATATTTTTCCTTGCAGTTTTCAGGTAGTAAACTTTCCATAACGTTAAGGGCTTCACATCTTATATCGGGTGGTGTACAACATAAATCATTTTCTTCGTAACTAGTACTTGTAGACATTTTAATTGATAAATAACTATAAATTCAATAGTGAAAACGAGTTGTGAAAAATGTTTCGCTAGGGCGGGAAAAATTAATCAGTTTTCCTATGTGCGCGCGTTGCGATCGGCCACAGACTAAAGGGATGAGGTTTTTTTTTTATTTTCCTTGCATAGGGTTTGCGCCTATTCTGCCACGTACAAAATGGGGAATTAAAAGTTTTCTTCTATTACAGAGAAAACAAAAGTTATATTTGAGTGAAAGTTTTATTTATTAAACACGTACGAGTTAAAATTATCTATTTAAATAAGAAGTTGCATGAAATGAGCAAGCAATAGGTACATTAATTTATTTGTTCTATTGAACACGATCTTTTTTAGAATAAAAACTTTTTAAGAACAACGCCACTACACCAATAACAAAAATAAAATAAAACTGTAACTCACTAGTGAGTTATAGCAATGAAAAAGTCACAGTTTGATTATGGGTGTCATTCTGTGCCTAATTGCGGTGACCATAGAGCCACTTTATGAGCAAGTGTGTTGAAAATTCTTATTTACACAATAGGTTCCAATGTGTAGATGACGATGGTGTGAAATCTTCCGGGCTTCCAGTTCAGTTAGGTGTACCTCAAGGGTCAATACTAGGTCCATTCTTGTTCTTAGTTTATATCAATGACTTAAAATTCTATTTAAATGATATCCGTGACGTTGTACTGTTTACAGATGATACCTCTCTTATGTATAAAGTAGACGGATTAGACAAGATTTTGAGGACAGAAACATACCTAGATAACCTAGTTGTCAATGCTAAGAAAACTAAATGTGTAAAGTTCGTCTTACCGAAAGTTAGAAATCTAGAACTCAACATCGTCTTAGATAAAGAGCTGCTTGAAACAGTAGACTCGGCAGTTTTTCTGGGCATAACAGTAGATGCCAAACTTTAGTGGGGCCCACATATATCAAGCCTAGCGGGGAGGCTCAGTTCAGCCGCCTACGCCGTCAGGAAAGTAAAACTCAAACTCAAAGCATTTATTTGAAATAAACCAATTACAGGCACTTTTGAATTGTCAAGGGGTCGGTCAGTCAGAAATATGAAGTTAGTTGCCTATGGAGAAGAACGGGCAAGAAACTCCATGGACACTCTTTCAAATAATATGGATACAGAAACATTTGTTACATCAGTCTTTTTGAAATTATACATGTGAGAACGATGTAGAAAGACCCGTAATAAAAACATAAAAAATCGGAAATAAAAATAAAAATTAGCCGTGGCTGCCAAGAGATGACCAGTCCCCACTGACGGCGCCCGTTCACGAACATGACGTATGGATCAGCACCATTCAGGTCAACCATTTTGAAGGGAACATAATGATCCAACACACACGCCACCACTAGCGAGACATTTGAGTGAGCGTGACTTACTCTCAGCCGCCAGGGCACATTCAAGTCAATGACAGACGTGCCCAGTATAGGGTAGCTTTGTAGTGGGTACTACATAGTGCTCACACGTGTGCTTTGCAATTATACAATACTAAAAGATTGAATTTATAGTAAAACAATACACTGACGTTGATACAGCTCGGTTAGTCTATTTTAGTTATTTCCACAGCGGTATGTCCTATGGTATTCTGCTGTGAGGCAAAGCTGCTGATATTCAATAGTTATTTGTTATACAAGAGTGCAAAGTTGCTTTTTAACCGCGTGCTCAATTTTGATGACCGAGCAAGCGAAGGATTCTAAAATTGAATCACGAGTGCAACGAGTGATTCAAAAATTATGATCCTGCGCGTTAGCGACGGAATCAAAAGAGCACAAGGTGAAAAATCTTTGCACTCGAGTGCAACACGTAACTTTTCATGCCACCTCAGCGAGGAAGTGACTAAATGCAAAAAAATACACATTTACAAGATACTTTTATTTCAGTTTAGTTAATAACTAATCCATTATGATAGGTTTATACAGAATGATCTTTAAATTAGGTATGTATAACAAATAAAACTTAGGTATAATTAAAAAAATTGAAAGTAACGTTGCTACAGTTACTTAAGTTTGGTGTAATATTTTGTTAGGTACTGTAATGTTGTTGTCAGTGACTTTTGTACTATTTTTATGTAAACTATCTGTCATACTTAATAGTTGTACTGATTCATTGGATTCCCTTAACGTAAATGTTGGCCAAAAAGGGGGCGATCGCTAGGTGTTTCGTAACGGATCATTTTTGATGTAGAAGGGTCCAGTCCAAGGATCTGACTGAGGCTCTTTCAGTGCTCACATATTTTAGACTTATTTTGGATGGAATCCTCTATGTATCCCTCTACAACCGCATTGGACTTCCAGCCTCCATGGCGCTTAAGGGACAGGAGATCAGCTCCTGAATCGGCCAAAAGTGTGGCTGAAGTTCGTCGGAAACAATGACCAGTGAAAAACATGGGTTCTGGAAGTTCAAGAAATGTTGCTATATCTCGTGAGATACTGCCAATTTTATTGGCACCCATAGGCTGTTTTATACACTTTCCGGTATTGTAGAAAAAATCGATTGATTGGAGTGTTAGGCGGGCGTAAGGCTTGATATTTCTCAACAATTATATCATATTCCTTGCGAATGACGAAGTTGCGGTCTCTTTTTGTCTTTTTGTTAGGTAAATTAATTAATAGTAAGTTATCTGAATGTTTCTCAATATTGTTGATATTAAGTTGTGTTCATTCATTAGTTCGACATGCTCCGTTTATACCAATAATAAGAACAACCTGTAACGTAAAAAGTATTGTATTAGATAAATAAATAAAATTGATATGCGTATACGTATTAGATTATGTTACTTACTTTTGCCGCCAAATATACGGAATCAGGTGCTTCGTTTAGAAACTTTTCAATTTCAGACCTTCTATTTTTTTGGTCGATGACCAGATGACGCTCTTTTAAAAAATGCCACTAGTTTATGATAGGTGTTGATATGTATGTCTTTTTTCATTTTTATTGTTGCTTTAAGCATTGAATATGTACTCCATAGAGTGCTTGACTTCTTGGTCTCGGATAATTCAATAAAATATGCCAACAAAACGTTTTCCGTGAAAGATTTGGCTCCTTTAGCTAGTCGCCACGTGTTAAATACTTCTCACGTGATTGTTGAGGGAGAAAACTCGTTTGCGCACTGTTAACAGTTTCAATCAGTTCTGTAGGCGTCAAATAAACTTCCTCGTCGCTTGAATCACTCATTTTTGGTTTTACTGGTTTTCAAGTTTATTTTTAACTTGGTTTTTTTTTAACAAAAATTTTTTTTTTTTTTGAACAATAGAGCACCATAGAAGTAATAGAGGTAAAAAGGTTTAATAATGTTTCGAATTCACAAACTTCGTGCACACGATGTTCTAAATTCAATTTACTTTATCCACTAGAGGATAAAAACGGCTTTTACGCTCAGATATCGAAGAGAAAAAATTGTCTTTCCGAGATGGGGGGTTGAAAAATATATTCGTCCTTCAAAAACGAGCTGTCCGAGCAATTTATCAGCTAGGAGCCAGAGCTTCTCTTAGAGATTTTTTTAAGATATTCGTATTCTCACGGTCGCATCACAATTCATCTTCGCCAACATCTTATACTTTAGGAAAATATACACTGAAGATCAAGTAAAATCCAACCTTTGTTCAAAGGCATATTATTCCATTAACGACTACTTAAACGATAAGAATAGTTGGTTGCTGTGATTAAGCTCAAGTCAATGTTTATGTTCTTTCTCCAGAATCAGCTTACCTACTGACGGGGTATACGAGTTCCTACATTTATTTTAATTTTTATTTGACTATATAAGTCAATTATTTTCAGTTATCATCGTTTATTATTGACATGATCGACTCATTACAAAGTTTTTTTTAATGAGTTGTATTGCAATATGTAGTTAGTCAGCGACCTCGAAAATTGAACATAATTTATTATTGCCTGAGCAACCGGCAGCGAGTTTGTTTTGCTCCCTTAGATGTCACTGCTTGCAGTAGCGTCGGGGATCGGGTTGCCTCCTTCCCTCAAATATGGCGAGGGGGGTAATGGCTGATCGTTGCGTTATGCTCGTGAACGGGTGCTGCTTGTGGTGACTGGTCGTCTTGCTGTCTATGGTTTTGTTATTGTAAAAGTAATTGCTATAGTAATTGTTCTGTTAATTTATTTAACTTCGATGGTCCTTGTTTACTTAAAAAATGTTCAATAATGCATATGTAAGGTGTCACGCTCTTTATGCCTCGAGACTTTTTTATTTGTGTATTAAGGTATGTTGTTTTTTCATTGATTTTTATTGGTTTCTGTTTTGGGTAAATTGGCGTGGCTAGCATACTTATGGCATATAATTTAATATGATTTTCTGTGTTTTTTTTTTAAACTTTGATTAACTTATAATTGTTTGGTTTCAAGTTTTTTCTAACTGAACAGACAGCTGTGCTGCTGGGGAGTTTGTTGCGCCACTTCTTCTTCCCAGCTAAAGCACTAGGAAGTGGTAAAGGGCGGGCGTTTTGGGGGACTGTCTTATGTAATTTTGACGTTCTAAAAGTGCTGACTCTCAGCCTCATTTGAATAAATGACTTTTGATTTTAAGAAGATATTTATGTATAGGCTCGCCCCCTATTACCCTTACCCTAAACTTAAACAACTATCAATTCAAAAATACTAATATACACTGGCTAGAAAATATAACATAATTATAATTATGAGGAAACAGAAAATCTATTCGGCAGCGTTACATGATATCCAGTCTTAATCACATTCACCATCTCACCACACACACACTCCACACACACGCACACATAGACCTCACTCACACTCACCCTCGCTCCACAGAACGCAGTGGTTACTAAATATTTCATTATTTCCTTTTTTTTTTCCTCCTGTGTATTTGTAAACCTACCTTATAATGCATGTCATAATATCAGATTTTCTGTCTATCGCGCTTCTACATATTCCCTGTAAATTGAGAGGCCTGGCTCTTGTAATACAGGTAATCATAGTACAAGAGCCAGGGCTACACTGATGTTTGTGTCTTGAAGTGAAAAATAAATAAATAATTAAAATTATAAATTATTATTAAAATATTACATGGGACTTAAGCACAGCTGGCGAAATGTGGGTGTACCCACTATAGGTATACCTCTGGCTAACCCTTCTGGGATTACAGGCGTCATGTTATGTTATGTTATGTTACTTATATGTGTTTATCACATGAAAAACCCACTATTGACACTTAGCTTATTGTGATTGTTTTTATTATTTCTTACTATAACTAGCCTATCCTCGTAATTAGAAAAACCGCATGTTACTCATTAATGCATGCACCACTGCGGCTGTACTAAGTTGCAAGCCCGTTGTTTATGATTGGGCCTAAGCTTAATATAGTTTGAAACAGTTCTGCACAGTGCACTAGCCAGCACGATCATGTTAAATAAAAAGTGGGAACTATGCTTTAACGCTTTTTGCTTGTTTTTCTCTTATGTTGTGGTATGTGTGGTTGCACGACAAAAGTGATAAAAACACACTTTTGTCGGCACTTAATAGACGCTAAGTAAGTAGGTAGGTACCTGTTTCTCAAAAACTTTGTCAAGATTGATCATCTAAAGGCAGCGTAATGAATAATAACCACACCCACAGCAAAATGAGATGGCAATGCAACGAGGTTATTGGAATTTTGTTACTACCAATACAATTAAAATTACTCACACTTATTTACTCAGTAATTGGTAAAGAATATCTAACCACGCCTGCTATGTTAGGCACAAAATTAATAACAGAAGGTATATGTAAGGTACGACTAGGCTAGACCTCGACAGTCACAAGTCACAGTAGAACAGAATATTTTTTAATTTGGCTAAAACATGATAGGTATAGACGACCTCGTATTTGCTTTACCATTTTTGATAATACCCGGAAAATTGTTTCATTACTATAATAAAATAAAAATAAAATAAACCATTTATTTCAGGCTACAATGGCTCATAGACATACCTTACCAACTAACATATTTATAGTATAAAACTATGGTTGATACTATCTTACAAAGATCAATTTACTGGTTTTATGACGTGCAGGTGATTTTAAATTCAATTTCGAGATCGACTATATGTACAGCACTGTCGGTCACTATCAGTTAAACCTTACTAATATTATAAATGCGAAAGTATGTTAGATTGTTACGCTTTCACGCTAAAACGGCTGAATGGATTTGTATGAAATTTGGCACATGGGTAGACTATGACCTAGTTTAGGACTCAGAATACTTTTTATCTCGGTAGTACGTTACCGTGGTATAATTTACGACGCCGGGCAAAAGCTAGTTAGTAATATTCTCATTGATCCAAAAAACAGTGTTATCTCATTGACATGTCCAAGAACTTGTTGTCCAAATTGGAATTTCCAATAGATGTAATTTTGAAGCTGTGTTAGTTACCTACAAATTTTAGCTATGTAGGGCAATACAAATATTAAACTAATTCGAAATTAATAAACTTATGATTAATCATGGAAAATCCAGTGTTCCCTTGACATTTTTAAACGAACTCTATCATTTGGAGATGTTGAAAGAAAGTAGCTGTGAGAATAGGGTTATACGAGGCCCTTGAGAGAGTTCAGAGCGCCGCCCGCCCAGCCAACGGCTGAACCCTACCATTTTATACAAATTGTTTTATAAGTTTGGTTCTTTGATTTGACTCATAGGGTTTGTTGCTTACTTTCGGTGTTGTGACGGTTTATGTTGATTTTGGTAGGTAGGTGTAGGAATAAAAAGTAGGAAATAGTAGGAATATAAAGGTATTTTGGATTCGTTGAGCACTTTCCTTATTTCTATTAAAGTTATAGACACAAAAGTATTAGGCGTAACGTCATTCATAATAGACAAGTTTTACTTTACCGAAAATTGTTTAAATATTCCTGCTTTTCCTTAAAATTATTTGTGAAGTGAAACATTGAAAGGTTTACAAACCTTTCAATATTTCATTATAATATCCTCACGAAATAAACTACGTCAAAAAGTTCCCAGTTTATTCTACTAACTACCACGCATATTTGTCAGTTTAACGGTCACTCAATAAAAAAAAAGAACTTTGTGTTCATTTTGTTGCAAAATTGAGGAGGAGGGAAAATCACTGGGTGCATAATCCTCCCAGCCCACGTTGTTACTGAGAAAATAAGTGAAATGCAATGCTCGTAGGCGAAAACCTATTATAACAAGCTTCTATTTCTGTTCATAGTGATAATTGAACTGTTCTGTGAATACTGTTGTATGTTCTCACTGCGCATTTTGTTGGTTTTTTTATGTACAAGATTATAACCAGGGAAATACTGATGTGGTCCTGTATGCTTTAGGGATAAGTGTATATTTTCGCAAGTTAGTATTTTTATAAGATATGTATAGTTAGTGTTATAAACTCAAACTATTGCTCAAACAGTTGGAAGGGCTCGTGAGGTTGAAGGTTGTCATTTTGAGGGCTGTAATTTGTAAAGTTTTCCTTGATAAAGATCCGATTCTCTGCTTGGAAAAAAGTTGAATAGTTTTATTTTGCACATCTACAGAATAAGAATAAGAATCATTTATTGGCAAAAAAAAATAGGATTTACCAGTTGTAAAAGTTGGAGGTTTAATCATATACAGTCTTCATGTTTTACCTGTTTGGGGCAGGCAAATAAATTTTGCAGTAGATAATACCTAACTAAGGTACTCATTGAGTAAAATATACAGAATATATAAAGACAGTCCATGAAGGCGGGATGTACTCCGACGTCTACGAAGGCGGGATGTACTCCGACGTCCAGGAAGGCGGGTTGTACTCCGACGTCCACGAAGGCGGGATGTACTCCGACGTCCACGAAGGCGGGATGTACTCCGACGTCCACGAAGGCGGCATATACTCCGACGTCCACGAAGGCGGGATATACTCCGACGTCCACGGGGGCAAAAACTATTGTAAACTATTTTAATGGGAGCCCATACGTTCGTTGGAAAATAAAAAGTTGTAATGCGCTTATTTTATGATAACAAACATTTTTAATTTATGTTGTGTTGCAAAACGGAACATTTTTTTTGTTGTTGCATCTACTTCTAGCTCTTCATAAATCTACAATAACACTTGCTGGATAAATGGAAAATAGGACCCATGAGAATCCTATCGGCAATACAAGTTTTTATCCTCTACGATTAGACCTTTCCCGCCATCCCTCTGAGGTTTGACAGCAAAATGTTAATAAACATTTAGCCCATTTCCATTACATATGTTTATTATAGGCTTATTACGCAGCTTACCAATTACCTGCTCGTTAACTTTACATTATTTAGAGGTTAGAGGGCCTCTCCGCAGTTTAATTATTTTTTTAATCTATGTCATACGTTCGGAGGAGCTGGAGACGTGCTTGTTACTTAATTGTACGGATTATCGCAGATCTGTCGTTGGCGATGGATGTCGCCTCTGCATTTACCTATCGATTACTCTTTGCTTGGGGCGTTACCGCTGCGAAGCCACTTACACGAGGCTTCAATCTTATACCTGTACTTGTTTTAACCCCTCAACCTTCAAGTCATTTTGTTTTCGCTGCGATTCCTGAATGGGTCAAGGTTATCTACCCCACAGATCACTTTCCAAGGTCTGGTTCCCCTCCTATGTTAATTAACGTGCTTCACTTCATTAATTAAAATAAGCTTTCTTAAACGTTGTAACGAATCGTTTCGCTGCGTGCCACATATGTACACATAATTTTTTGTACAGTGGATCTCTACATAAAATTGTGTGATAACACGAACATTTCTAAATAATATGTAGCTAAGTAAGTACCTAACCGATGTACCTATCGTACATTACGAAAGATTTTTCAATTTTGTCGAGCGTCTGGCTTTGAGCATTCTATAATCCCTTTTTCTAGGAATTTTCGTCGAAATCGCAGCTGAGTTGAGAGATAAGATTATTTTCACGTTAATCTGCGATATAAACCTCCACCAAACTTCTTTATTGGTTGACAACTGGGGTATAAAATGTTTAAAAAACATATAAAACGGGTACAGATTTTATTACCTACCTTTCCTTGCTTTAAATATTATCCTAATGCTTTCGAAGAGCATACCTTAACTTCAGCAAATAATATACCAATATAGGTACGCCGTTTCTGAATGTGAACCATTGTAACTGCATGCATCACTGCATGACATGCATGGGAAAGCGTGCAGTAGTGGATAAACGGAAAATATACGGTTCATAGTGCCCACTGCTCAGGGATCCCTAAACCTGTAATGTTTCTAAATTTAAACATTGTGTAGGTGTTTATGAAGGTAAATGTGACTCGTACTTTGGCTATTATTGAATTGCGTTCTATATTCGTTTATTATTGTCACCACTGTCACGTCCATTTATTTATACACACGAAGGAACACATAAGGCCATAACCCCTACTACGTGGGATTAAGCATAACTGGCGAAATGTGGGTGTACTATAGGTACAACTCTGCCTAACCTTTCTGGGATTACAGGCGTGATGTTATGTTATGAACACATATGTATATTTTTGTAATCTTTGAAAAAGGTAATCAAAAATGTTTTGTAGGTAGACGTGGTTGGATTCACTGTTGTAGGTTTAAGGAAAACGAAAACAAAAATAACCTTGGTTATGTGTTAGACTGACGAAGTGACGTGACAAATTATGTTCTGACTGACAAAGGCTGCATCCTAAAGAAAGTAATGGAAAGGCTCACCTTTGTGCGTATCAAAGTGAGTGAGGATGCTGCAAAGTGAAGGACCCGTGATATTGGTGAGCGGATGCGGGGCGGGGTTGTCGAAACGGGGTTGAAGGTGCGACGCGCGGGGGGCGGCTACCATCGGCGCAGGGCGGGCGGGAGGCACGTAACAAGTGAAGCGGGCCCGGGAGCAACAGTCTGCCGCAGCCCGGCCACGCGGCCTCACACACCGCCGTCCTCTCGACCCGGAGCGCGCACCCCGCGTAAGTAGCGCTTACCCGATTTAATTACATATTTACCCCAGTCTGGCTGATGCTTCGCCAGCTCGCCGACACCTCCCTGCCTGCACTCTCTCGTCGCCTTCGGCCGCCGCTGCATCCACTCCATTATCGCGCTCGTATAAGATATCGTAAACGCGCATCCATTCTTCAGTGAATGTCTGCTATATAACTGTACCTGTTGAATGCATGACGAAGCAACATATACTCTTGATGTTTATTTAGCAATTGTATTTAATTGATGGTTTTGAATATTTTTTGTTAATTTAGAAGTTTAGTATGGAACGTTCCTAATTATAACCGTAATGGCGCTGCTGTATGTACCTATCGCGTAGTGTTCGGTTCTATGCAGGTGTTTGGTTTTTAACAACGTTGTCACGTCTCGTTATGATACCTGTAATTTAGAACAAATTAACGTTAGTCATTACTCATAACTAACAATTTCCTTCGAGTAGGAAACTCATAAAGTTACGTTAGACACACAAGTCTTGGCGGCATCATTATTGTTATGAAACGTGATATTTGCTGCCTTTTTCTAATTTAGTTGCCTTCTTTCATGAGAGTTATAAGTTACAGTTATTACGTTTTTTTTAATACTTGATGTGTGAAACGTTACAAATGGTTGGTGTACTTTTGTTTAGAAGAACGAAAACCATTCCTTTGTTTTGCATTGTGAATCTCTACCTCGTTTTATCTAAAAGCTTCACTGAATTGAACTATATTAAGGCGGAGTGAACCTTTTTTATCCATTTGGATCTATAAAGTCTCGTTATTACAAAGAGGCAAGCCAGATAAATATTTATTTGTATCGTAATGAAGGAGGATTAACATTGTTTAAAAGTCTCGAGAGAGCAAGAAGTGAGAGAACGAAGGTAGCTACACAAGTCAAGCACACCTCGCCGAGAAGAAAGATTCACAAGTCGGAGATAAGATAACAATGAATGTTCACAAACACTCGCTATAATTGGAAACCCTTAAAGTCCTTTTGATGTAAGACAACTTTATTAACGTGATGCACAAAGAGAGGGTTTGATCAAAAACGGAAAATGGATCATGTTGTAATAAATGTAACAACATGGTGTCTTTAATGTTTTTACAGAAAGGATACAAGAGAAATCGCATAGATAAAATGTTTTGGAGACAACTTGTTACATTTGTTTTTCAAACAATAGAAACTGTTTCAATGGAAACGTTTTCACCCAGTTGATTTAATATTTCAAGCTATATTTTTGAGGTTCGTACACCGTTGTGTTGGCACGTACTGTGTAACTAGTGGGAATTGTTATGAGTGTAAGGATATATCCAGGATAAAACCAGAACATATCGCCTCCAGCTTTATTATGTTCTGGTTTTCCCAGTCGCATTATAAAATCCAAGTATCTCTGAACTACAAGCTACACGTATAAGTTAGTGAAGATGAAAAAGACTGGCTTTCTAGTGAATGTGCTGTCATACTTTGTTCACACATTGCAAATTGGAGATAGTGAGCATGAAAAATGTGTGAATTGTGAAAATAAACGTGAGGAACATTCACAGCTGCAGGCTTGAATTTTGAATTACTTTTAGTTTATTGTGAAAATTTGAATTACTTTTAGTTTATTGTGAAAATTTGGATAAACATTCAGAGACATAATTTAATTCAGAGGAAGATAAACAGTAGTTACAGTGAAATTCTGCTGATGCAGAACGACATGAGATGAGTTAATCTCTTAGACAGTCGGGACTTAGTTGCATGAATTTGGCGTTTGCTCGTGGGGAGCAAGGCTGCAGCGTCAGCGGTGTTTTACTGTTAATTGTGTTTGTTGCTTCAACATTAACATACAAGTCGGTAATTCGTGCACTGCAAAGTCTGCTGTCACAAGCGCTTCAAAATGAACGAAGCTGAGCCAAAGCGGACTGCGTTAGTAAACCCGGCAACAACTAAAGTAAACCTAATTCGGGAGGGCCGGCCAAGCAGAAAAGAGAGCCTTTGTAGTAAACGAACATTGAATTTTAAGAAAATATTAAGAGCACGATGGGTTTTATGTACAAACCTGCCTGTTGGTATAGTTAGAGAACCGGGCTGCTTTAGACATTGTGCTCAAAATAGCCTTGTCACGACAAACGAAGTTCTCTTCGCGGAGCGCTACGATTACCTACTTCGAAACTTGGACCAGCATCTGAGTGGTGGGACAGAAGAAATTGACTTGACAAATTCTTCACTAATAAATTCGTTTCATTTATTCCACTGTCATTTATAAATTAATGAAACTGAAAAATTATGTGTTTAATAAATTATCATGTTTAAATGTGGATCGTTTCTCCAATTATTCGTTAAAATTGCTTCGGGGTGTACTAACAGCTGTGAAATTTTCGTGTGAATTTTAATGTCACCAGCGTAGTTAGTGTTTTTTTATGAGAATGTTAAACATTCGGATACGTCATAAAGATACATACATTAGTATAGAATCACACACAGTCGATATAAAATAAAATTAACGCAAAACTAAAGTTCCACAACGAGGTCTCGCATCAATGCAAAAAAGTGATAACCGAGTGGTTAACTCTAACATATGAAGAAACAGCATATTCTGGTCAGACTTGCATGAATCTTCTTCTTTATCACACATTTTAATTACATAGTGCTATTTTTGACTTCGATTTTGATACTCGTAGCCATATCAGTATCACTATAACATTTAAACTCACACATAAACACACACTCATATTTACTATTCACACATACATATACTCACAATTACACATTACTCTGTCTATGATAATTACTAATTACTTTTTAAGTCATTGTTTCCCTTAGTAAAAAAATTGTTCTTAATTTAATATTTTATAGTCTCAATTTGTAAACTACCAATTAAGGGAATGAGCGAGAAAACCCCAACACGAGTGTTTTTAATAACTTACTGGTGCTGTTTCATTCACATTTGTAAATGTAACCTTTTGAGACACAGTGAACAGTTATTATAATAAAAAATATGTTTAAATGGAATAAATAAAAATAAAAGCACAGCACTTAACGAACTGTTTCAACCTTTTGATCAGTACTCAGAACGTTATTTTCTGTGATTGGATTTTCGTTCCCAGAACTTGCCCACGTCAATACGGTTATTGGATATATTATAATTATTAGTTATTAAATACTTCGTCAGAATAAATCCAAATCTGATCCAGCCCGTCCCATCTTGCTGTCCTCCCGTCAGCGACGCCCTAAGCCGAGGTCCGTACCCCACAGGGGGTGCCCTTAGCGAGCGTTCGCTTAGTAATGTAAGTAGTTTTACGTCCCAGGCTGGAGGCTTTGAGTCCGCTTAACGCAGCCACAGGATAGTCCGGTTAAGTAGTCACGACCTCTCAAGGTCAACTACGAGATGCCATACAAAAAAAAAAAAAATGTCAGAATAAATACGTCCATTTAGCGGAGCATGCTTCACGCGGATGCAATGTTGATTACATTCGCACCAGCAGTCATATTGGTACTCTTTTTTTGAACGCTACGCCCACACACATCAGAAATTATATTTGATACAGCTACTTCTAGATTTATTTTGGTTTTGATTAATCAACGTTATAAAATAGTATAGTACTTCGTCGTGTAATATCGATCAGTAAAAATAAATAATTGTTAGCTTTAAGTTTTCGTAACTTGTGGAGCATAATGCTAAGGCCGGGTCGACACTAAAAAGATAAAGGCGACGAACGCAAACAATAAAATGGGCTTATCGTTACAAAGTGTCCACCTGAAACGCTTCTTGTGCGAAGGTACCTTATCTAATCTAATTGCAGGACTAAGGCGTCTTTAGTTGGCAGCACGACGCCCATTCCTACTTTGTTTCACTGACGTTTTACACGTAAACTAACGCCGCAATTATTAATATTTCCTAACAGTCTTAATTAATCTGACTCCGTACACACGGGACGCACCTTCGTCATCGCCAAAATATGTATATGTATATGTAGATGGCACTAGTGTGTTTAAAGCCGTGATAGTGATGGGTAAACGATTCCACCAGTCTAATCAAACCTTTGTTTCCATTACAACGTATTTGCTATAGTGTACGTTGTAGGTGTCGTGTTTGCTCATGCATTTTGTCTTTGTTCGTAGCGATACATGCCCCGTTTGCGGTGTAACTTACACTACGTATGTATTACTTAGCACGGTTTACCATTAATATTAATTATACTTGATATATTCGTAGCAAGTAAGAACTTAGTCGCATTAATGTGGGAACTGGTCCTACTTCCAACTGACAAATAGGTGTTTTAATTGTAGTTTGTCTCATAATAACACGTGTAACAAAGAGCAGAACAGATTTTTGTGTTTAATATAACACACAGGATCCCTTGTAATACCTAAGTTCGTCCGCTTTTTTTACTATCTCCTTCTTTAATAAAAATCATAAAGAGTTGCTTTTAGTATACCCAAAGGGGATCGTGAAGATTAATTAAGAAAACAACCCAGTACTCGCGAGGGTATCACAGATCGCAGCGTGGGTATTTTATAAGGTTGCAATGTTATTATACCTTATTTTTCTTTTTAACACTCAAAGTTATTAACAATCGCCGCGTTCGTTTCAATTCTTTGTCCCCCGCTCCGGCCGAAAGTTTTAAATAAGTATTTCATAAAGTAGGTTAAATGGAAATTTGTGTTGGACTTCTGTTGAAGGATTTCTTAACCATAAAGATTTCCACAAACAGGCGCGACGCGACAGCGCGACACAAAGGCACCGCTCGTTGCGCCTTAACATAATTAGTTTCCAAGCTTCTAATTGGAGTAAATAGATTTGTGTACGCAGAGTGTGTATCATAATCAGCCAAAATGTTCCCACTGCTGGGATACAGGCCTCCTCTCGGTAAGACGGAGTGCCCAGTGCGCGCGCGTTGGTAGATGTAACATGTCTTCGAATTTTTGGTTCTAGAACAAACGGTTTCATCAAGATGTTTTTCCTTCAGAGGTGATGAAATAATTCGCACAAAGTAAAGTGCCTGTCTGGGTTCGAACCTACGACCTACAACTCGTAAGTCGCTGTCGTTACCACTGGGCCACTACTGCTCAGTGTGTATATTATTAATTAAGTCCGGACGTGATGCACACTTCGGTAGAAAACACGGGATAACACCTTATTGATGCGTGTTATCATCAATATTATTGTATTCAATTACTATTGTGAACCTTTACTTATATTATAATTATTGATATACGGCTGTCTTGCATTAATATGTGGTTTATCTACCAAAAGCGTTGAGATAATTCAACCTTTTACAGCTCAACCACCCGCGATTGGGTGGTTTCCTTGCATAGACGTACGGCAGAAGGGTAGGTCTATCATGTAGCCATGGCTTAGAATCTTAGATTCATGTTATTTTACATGTGTAACAAAACTTTCCACTTTGTTTAATAACATTGTATTAGTATGGAGTTGACATGACCCAGTTACAATTTCACAATAATAACAGCGACCTACCATTAAGGTGAAGACTAGTGTACACGACATCCAATAAAGTCTACACAATGTTCGTCTCGGCCCGCCACGCGGCACTCCATTATTTACGAAAAACGCCTCATTTCAAGGGACACTCTCCAGAAATTATATTTAGACGAGAATGAGAATTGAACGACTCATTTGTTAGGAGATTCCCAGTATTTTATGATCACAAAGGATAAGTTTTTTTATAGCTTTACTGCGATATTACTTTATCAAACAGTTTGGACGGGGTGAAGAGTATAAATTTCCTTCACCATCTTAAAGTTAAATGTACTTTCAATGTACAAATACTTGATGAAGCCTTTGGCGCTGCTGAAGTGTTTCTTTGCGTACAACAGTTTATTGTTTGCTCTGATGAGCTCGTCAAGTAGTTTTAGAAGTCAGACACAAAATGGACGGGGCTGTAGAATGTGGGGAAACTTGTACAAATGCAACTATATTTGAAAGATAGTAGTGTCAGTGGAAAGATAGTGTTCTTTCACTCTCCTCTTAAACACAGCAACAGTTTGTCAGTTCCTAATATGACAAATACAGATACAGGAATACATTATCCATTAACTTAACGATTATGTTTATTCTTAATAGTTGTTAGTTCGACGGCTTATACAAGATCTCGCACTTATTTTAAAGATCAATTTAATCAATTTTTCAAATAAGTATCTTCCTATACTTATGGAAAGATGTGTTGCGACCTACGTTTAAACTTCAAAGAATTCAGGCCGGTAGAACCATAATTAAAAGGCTCATCAAAGGCACCGATCTAAGGTTTTTCAGCGATTATTCACCTCGTGCCATTTTTAGTACCGTGTCTTGTCTCCTGAAAGCCCACATACGACTGACTCCTTTCTACCTCATTCCTGAAAAAAGCTTACTGAATACATTTTTAGACAAAAACACAGGTCAAGGTCAAAGGGCTTCTATTTTTATTGTTTTGGTTGAGGATCAGAAAAACAGTCTCTCGTTCAACCTGACTTAAACTCAAATATACACCTTTTATACTTATCTTAAATACCTACTCCCCGGTACGAGTTACAAGAGAATAGCTTGTGTCGTGGTGACAAGATAAGCCAGTCAGAACGGTTAGTAATGGGACTGATTAGTTGGTATACGGTATACCTATCTTTTAAGCCAATGTAAATCGTCTTACTTAAAACTAATCTCTCTTTTCTTAAGTTTGTAGATAATTAACAAAAAAGAAGCCTCAGTACCACACATCAATGACATATTTGAGAGCTTGAGCTTCAATATTGAAACGTCATTCGAACGTTACTATTCTAAGTTAAGATACTTCATTGACACGTGTTGAATTTATCAGTCCAAGATCGACCGTACATTGAGATACTTCTCAATGCGAGGTCCATAAATATTGCCTTTACTTACCGATATTACTGCGAAATATAGTATGTGTCGGTAGTGGATGTCGAACGTGGCGGGTGAGATAGCACCGCTCTCTGTACCGAGACACGTATCTCGAATAATCTCGATACATTTATGATACAATTGCCACAGTGTCCTTGATTCAAAGTTTATTTAGTAGTTCGCGGAGGTATGCATGACGTGTTTCACAAGTTACAATAAAATGTGTTGCATTAAATTAATTTGTTGAATAACAACTCAATAAAAATGTAATACGCCGCTTCTTAACAATATTTTGTATTGTTTTTGTTGTGCTATTAGGTATGTTCCTCTGGTTTTATACCTAATCATAAGAATATAAAACATGCTTCATTATAGTAATTTACTTTGATAGGGAAGTCTTTGAGTGTTTGGAAACAATACCTTTTGGAAGTTTTTTTTTAAATTGCTGATTAATCAATTTTATTTCTTGAGACTAAATGTCACTGTCTATGTGTCACTTCATTTGGAAATTGTGCAATTTTGCAGATAAGTACGTCTCTCACGTAAAACTTTCCTAAAGTCACACTGTTACGTAACCTCAATAAGAAGTTTTAATGGTAAGGTCAATTTAACATGACAAATACGTAGTTTGGACAAAAATGAGGTTTCTTAAAGGACCGAATCTTTACGTAATGTTGTGCCAATTGTAATAAAAGATTTTGTAGTGAAAATTGGAATTCGTGATAAAAAAAGTGTAACAGAAACGTCCAAATTAACGATAAAAATTACAAGAAACAACTTTGATATCCATTGACAATTTGTATTAGTTTAGACGGTAACAGAAAGCTATATTTGCTAGATTTATTTAGAACAATCGAAAATAAATGGTTGGGTGGGCACGCCTCGTCGTTTTCACGCCCGACCCCTTTTCGATGATCAGCGAATTTTTATCGCTCCCATCTGAATCGGGAACTAGGTGCATTTGTTACATCAACTTTAGATTTTATATCTATTGAAACGTGCATTTTTACCTCGTATTCTATCGACTTTCTCAAGTTTTACGTAAGACTACAATTCATCTCGTGTGGTTTATTTTCATGCGTAGCGATCGGGTCGTAGATGCTCCGCTCCATCTTCAGTGTTCCTTTATATTTAGCATGCAAGTCACATCGGAAACTTTCGCAGAATTTTTTTTAACTTCTGCGTTTCTTTTGTATTGTACCAAGAAAGTTGTGGAACAGAAAAAAACTGGGCTCATGACTTTTATAACATTTATTCTGAATTCGAGTGCATAACTAATCAATTCACTTTCATTTATTTAAATCGATTACGCCTTATCTCTGTGGTCTATTTCACTTCACTATATTCTTTAGCTAAATAGTAAAAAATCTTTGTAGAACCTCAGAAATCCTTTTTACTGCAATAAAAAGGGTTTTATCGTTGTTGGGTCAGCAAGTGTATGTAAATGAGAACGCGCTCTGTTTTCACGATGGAAATAAAGCAAAATTGACGTCTTGGGTAACATAATTCATAACTTTTAGTACACCAACACAATGATGCCTTGTAAAAATATTGGAGAAATTGATAATTACGAGAACTTACTTATGAAAGCTGGGGAGTTTGTTGCGCTGCTTGTTATTTACATCTGGTGTATACAGATGAGGTGTAGGAATTTTCGGGAATATTTTGTATAAAGCCTGATTTTAGTTTATTTTTAGTAAATAATTAAGTACCTAAATCAATTTAAGTTGCGAGTTTAGCATAACTAGCGTATAATGTTCCCACTATAATGTGTGAGAGATAGTGGACCATAATCCACCACGCAGGCCCAGTGCGGGTTGGTAGATGTCACATGTCTTCGGATTTTTTGATATGCCGAATTCCTCACGATGTTTTCTTTGACCGTTTTGAGAGCAGTGGTGACGCAATAATTCTCACACAAAGTAAAGCGCTTGCTTGGGTTCGAACCCAGGACCGACCGAATACCGTTACCAATGGCCCACCAAAGTGAGTATAAAAGATCAAAAGTTTGATGTTCAGAAAATTCTTCTACGAGGCGTAGTGACTCCAGAGTTGGCGTGTAGCCTTGGGGGCGCCGGAGTTTTTCTTTGTGGAAATTTACCAATTTTATTAGAGTACCTGGTTAACCTTGTCTATAGAAACCAGTTGCCTTCTGAGAAGCATGGTTCTGCGATGGTGCGTTAACGAGAAATATGCCTTCGAATGTATTTTTTTAAGTTACAAAGGAAAAGCTTCAAATTTAAAAAATATGTTTTCGCAAATAGTTCGTTTCTCGATTCTCGGTTTTTTTTTTGTCTACGACCAGCAGTTTATCGTATTTTTTTCTCGAAGGGATCCTTTTGGAACTTAGGATGCAAGAGCAAGCAAAGCGAGCGCAGGACTTGGGGTTATTTATTTTTAAACCTTTCAGCAGGACCCATCGACATGCCTACGCGAGTCGTAGAGCCATGCTTTTCAGAGTCTAAATGGTTTCTATGGTCAAGGTTGACCCGATACTGCAATAAAATTAGTAGATTTCCAAAAAAAAAAAATACTGTAAATTCCGCCCCTAAGACCACCCACTGACCGGCGCCATTTTTGCGTTTGAAATATCTTGAGTAAACATAATATTATAAACCTACAATAGGTATACTTCCAACAACATCGTATGGTTTTACATAAGCTCACGAACTCGTGCTTTTTCATTTTACAACATGGAAATAATATTATTTCAACCCCCACGCCGTAACTGCAGTCGCTTTTGATTCAAAACTAAAATAGTTCTGCACTTGTACGATTTACCTGAATGATATTAAACGCAGAGCTATATTATTATGTATCTAATAGTACGAATGTACGTTCAAAGTGAACTGTGAATCCATATAGTACAAATATAACCTCGCTGTGATGGCAGCCGGCAGGTATCGATTTGTCTGAGCATAGTGTATTTTGTAAGCATTGGACGTTTCACGCGGAACGAGGCAATATCGCCAAAACCAGCTGTTCCCTGTAGCTAACTATCTCTTTTGCTTCTCCACATGTTTGACTATAATTCATGACAAAGCTTTACACATATCATATATTTGCGTTTGTCGTGTTGTTGTGCGTTGTGTTTCCGACAATGTTTACCACGAAAGAAGAAAGAGCGGACGGTAAACTTATGGATTTGCGGTATATTTTTCTAATAACACTTTAGAACACTTAATAAGAATTTGCTTTCTTTGGCCGTATAAACATTGCGTAAGTACATCATTGAATAGAAAAGAAAGCGAAACATTAGACAAAACGATTTTAAATTTAACATTGTCCTGTATCGTACTGTCCCGTTTATTTCAAACTAGCTGCTCCCCGCGGTTTCACCCGCATAAATCTTGATCCCATGGGAGTATCGGGATAAAAGTACTTTAAGTGTTAATCCAGGTTATAAACTATCTGTGTGCCGAATCCGTTCATTAGTTTTTGCGTGAAAGAGTAAAAAACATCCATCCATACTCACAAACTTTCGCGTTTATAATATATATATATATATATATATTATTATGTGATGCGCAAGATCTACCTGTACCACAGTTCCTAGAATTAGAAACAACTGTAGGTATATTTTAAGTAACAACAATCTCGTAAGGCCTCTGAGTGTAAAGTAGCAAAAATCGGAATAAAATCAGTAGCAATGTGTCTGGTGGTAATCTCGTCATAAATAAAAACATCTAGGAAAATACAACTTGTATTCGTTCAGATTTGACTTCGGATTCATTCGAGTGCGAAGTGTAAGTGAACAACACATCCAAAGCTTCGGTTCCTAAGCTCTGTGACGTCATCAAGATTTCCAATTTACTCCGAGTTATTCAAAAGGATAAGGGTTTTATCTTCCGTTCATCTTTCTGTACTAACTTATCGCATTATGACGTTGACTTAAAAATTTTACACTGATGTTTTGATCTGAAGAGGCCGTGGCGGCCAGATTTAAGCCCGGCTGCTTACCGGCCGAAAGTAAGCAGCTTCGATTTTACCAACGGCTTATTAATTTTAATAAACTAATATTTATTTTAAAGGGAGAAGAGATTGGTAGGTAGGAAGGTAGGAGAGATGTCTTCGTAGTACTTAACGACTTATTTATTACTAACCACGTTCTTAACCGTTTAAATAATTTGTGTAACTTTAATGTGTGGAAATAACGGCGCATATCTAAACTGCGTTCAAGAGCTGTCAGTGTCAATATTCCACAGAAAATAATAACACTGACAGATCTTAAAAGTAGTTTAATGTTGTAGGCGCTTGGAACGCAGGTCAGCGACGAACCGGAAGCAATGATCGCGTTCAGTTTAATGGGTGAAATTCGCCCTTAAAACAAAGTAGAAAACAACATGAACCGCGTATTTGGTTTACATTTATTAAAATCTTACGAGTTTTAGATCTGCGTACACGCGTTTCAGTGTGTAATTGAGCATTGAAATATCAAGTTTTGGGAAGGTTCCCACGTCTTGTTTAGGTATGCATTGTTTTCATTTGACATTTGAGGAGTGACAAGCCTACCCTCGGGAGACTCACATATAGATAATGTTGCTAACTTGTTTCGTAATTTACGGCTGACACTTCCACTTTCTGAGCCTCTTTATAAGCGTTCCGTGAGTTAATTTTCCTTAAGTAATTAGTTGTGTTAAGCAAAGTTATGTACGAAACAAATTGTTTAATTAAATGTGATATCATGAGTCGTCACCTTCCGAGAGTCGGTGTCTTGGAAGACCTGTCATATCGCGGTTTTGGAAGTTCTTACGGTACAAGTAATTTAAATATGTGTGTGAAATATTAAGTTACGTTTGTAAGTCACGCTCGTAAACTCATTTCAATGGAATGTTCTTTAATTCGTCCTAAATGACCATGAAAATAAATGGCCGGGTCGTTCGTCGGCGACGACATGACAATAATAGATAATGCACCTAAGCGTGAACCAAAGCTATTGAGAGCTATTGTTAACCTTAATTACAGATGCCAAAGCATTCTTTTGAGCAGTTACTGCGTAGGGTACGAGCGTAAGTACTTTAGATTTGAGTCTAACACGTCACACACGACACACGTCTAGTTTTGACTAGGAGTGCAATTTCCTACCCTTAATTTAATTTTGTAAGTTACAGGAAACTAATAAAAGGAAACTACTTGCGTGGAACTTCATAACAAGATGGCAAATGACAAGTTGATCATTTGGCTAAAGATGATAAAATACCTAGTATTTATTATCTAGAATGGCAGTACAAATAGTGCCGACTCCACAAGTAAAATGAAAGAGCGGTTTCCGCGAACAAACGTTCACTCCTTTAATTTTGTGGTATATAAAAGAAAGTTGATTCAGGGAACAAACATAATACCGTGGGCGGAGATCGGACGGGCGTCGTTAAGCTAACGTGTCGGTTGCCTAGACCGGCTCGTGTGTGGTAATCAATCTATTAGTCGTAAGCTTCATCTGCCCCTTATTAGTGTTTTTATTTGCTACCTACGAGGAAATTGAGTGCGGAATATTGGTATTGTAGAGGAAATTGTTACTCTTTTGTTTTGTCATGCGGTACGGTATCTGTTGCTTCCACGAACGCGCAAAGTAAACGTATACGTAAATTCACCGATTATATAATTGAAAATACCTACCCGTTTCGCACATAACATTTTGGTAGATACTACGTCATAAGACTAAATAAATTCATACCAGAGTGGGTTAATTAATTTACTATTAATTGTTCATTTATTTCGGATTGAATCCTTAAAAGCGTTAGTAAAAATATTTCAAGATCTATGTTAGTAGGTAGGGTAAAGGCGGGATAGATGCCCCAGTGGGATGGTTGCCTCATTTTCAAAAAAACCGAACTTCCCAAACTCGCCACTAAGAAATAATAGTTTAACTAAGAGCCGCAGGCACCCCGCACCTCAGTAAGCCATGGGCCGTCGTGTGGTGAGGACGTTTTTCGCTCATGTGTGCATTCATCTCCGCGGCGAACTTTACAAACACGTCAAAGTTTTAAAGGTTAGTATTTGCTGTTGTATAACTTTATAAGTAGTCAGGAATTCCGTAAGTATGCATCTTGAGTTGCTTTTTTGTTTTATATTTATAAAAAAATACTTGGGTATCTATCCCTATCAAAAAGGATAGTTGCCCTGATTTTTCGAGATATAGATGCCCCTAGTGGCATCTATCCCACCACGCGGGGCACAGGGGCGCGGTCTACCTATAATAATTAATATTTAATAAGAAGAATTTATAATTTTTATTTTAGTTGAACAAATGTTTTTAGTAAGTATGGTTATTTTATTTGATCTCAAATTATGTAGAATTATATGCTAACGATGACAATTGAAATCGTTATTAGGCCCATGTTTCTTAGGGGATAAACTCCGCCCATGGGCTCCCCCACTGACGCAGAGTCTCCGGTCTCAGCTCGTGGAGGACGTGGTGAGCGCTCTGTTCCCTTCGCGAGGGGAGCACACTCCCCCGCCCATGACGCCTACTGCGTTGCCGGATGCCGACCATACCGCCGACGACGACGACGATGCTTCGGAGGTGACCGAGGTAGAACTGAGAGTGGCGGTACATAGGCTTAGTGCCAAAAATACCGCCCCAGGACCCGACGGCTTACCTGGAAAATCCTGGGTTCTGGCCTTGGAGGCTCTTGGGCCTCGACTAATTGGGCTGCTAAGTGCATGCTTGGAGGAGGGCCAGTTCCCACTTCGTTGGAAGACGGGGAAACTGGTCCCCATTCAGAAGCCGGGGCGCCCTGCGGTCTCTCCGTCCGCTTACCGGCCCATCATGCTGCTCGACGAGGTGGGCAAGCTCTTTGAAAGAGTTATTGCAAACCGCCTTGCCGGGCGGCTGGTGCGGGTGGGGCTGGACTTGGCGGAGAGCCAGTTTGGTTTCCACTTAGGGCGCTCTACGGTGGACGCCATCATGCGCGTGCTAGCCCTCACGACGGGGGATGCTGTGGCTCGGGGTGGGGTCATCTTGGCGGTATCTCTAGACATCGCCAATGCCATCAATACTCTGCCCTGGAGTTGCATCAGGGAGGCATTGCGGTATCACCGGATGCCGACCTACCTCTGTCGCGTGGTCGAGGCCTATTTGACGGAAAGGGCCGTCATCTACCCCGGTCACCGGGGAGAAAGGAACCGGCGAGAGATGTCGTGCAGTGTCCCACAGGGATCGGTCCTGGGCCGCTTCTGTGGGATATCGATTACGACTGGGTGCTGCGCGCCGACCTCCCTAGTTGTGTCAGCGTGGTTTGTTACGCTGACGACACGCTGGTCCTGGCACAGGGGAGGTCGCACCAGGCGGCGGCCAAACTAGCGACACTCGGGGTTGCGACAATCGTCGAGAGGATCCGGGGACTCGAAGTGGCCCTGCACAAGTCCGCGGCCATGTGTTCCCAGATAACGACAGGAGGGGTTCACATCGGCGTCGAGTCGACGATGAAGTACCTGGGACTTCTACTCGACAGCCGGTGGAACTTCGTGGAGCATTTCCGACGTTTGGCTCCCAGACTGGAGCCGGCTGGGGCTGTCTTGAGGCGGCTCCTGCCCAATCTGGGGGGTCCAAACCCCTCCTGCCGGCTCTACGCGGGGGTCGTGCGGTCAGTGGCCCTTTACGGGGCACCGGTGTTGGCGCGTTCTTTGAGGCGCCGACCAGCCCGCTGGTTGAACGCGTCCCAAAGGGTCATGGCCGTCCAGCTGGTCCGGGGATACTGCACGGTCTCCTGCGAGGCGGCGAGCGTCCTTGCCGGATTGCCGCCATGGGATCTGGAGGCAAAAGCCCTCGCGCACGTATGGGAGTGGCGCGAGGAGGCAAAACGCCGCTGCCGCGAGCAATCACGGTACAGCGGACAGGGCTCCGGCAGGATCTCATGGCGACATGGAGGGTGCGATTGTCGCAACCCAGTGCTGGGCACGCCACAATAGCGGCGGTAAGTCCCCTCTTTGAGGAGTGGTTGGAGAGGCGCCACGGCGTCCTCACCTTCCGCCTGACACAGGTCCTCACCGGACACGGTTGTTTCGTGAGGTTCCTGTTTCGCATAAGGCGGGAGGAAACGCCCGGGTGTCACCATTGTGTGGATCGCCCGGAGGACACGGTGGAGCATACGGTGGAGGTCTGCCCAGCTTGGGCGGAGCACCGCAGTGTCCTCGCGGAGGCGATCGGCGGCGGCGATCTCTCGCGTCCGGCCCTGGTCCAGGCCATGGTACGGAGCGAGAGAAAATGTAAAACTGTCACCTCCATCTGCGAAGTAGTTATGCTCGCGAAGGAGGAGGTGGAGTGCGTGAGGGAGAAAGCCTTGCGCCCTCACGCCCCTAGTCGCCGCAGGAGACGCCTTGGGCGTCGGGAGTCGCCTGCAGATGCCCGGCCACCGTAGACGCGGGCTTGTGGACGGCGAACAATGGGCAGCTCGCCGTCCGGTAGGGACCAGGCCCGGGTCGACGGCGCGTCGTGTTCCACGCGCGCCTCAAAGAGATGTCAGCACAAAATGACGGGGTCCGATAGGGCTGACGCCTCAGGGTCGCGGGTAATTCGAAAGACGTGGCCCTGGCACAGGCAACTGAAGGAACACGGGTGGGTTTTAGTCAGTAAAAGTCTGACACGCCCTCCCGCTCCACCCAGAGCGAAGAAGCCATTTGATGACTTCCCACCCAAAAAAAAAGGCCCATGTTTCTTGCAAACAATTTCTGTTTTAGGAGTAGCTTTCTACTTCTAAAACACAAATTGTCCTTAAAAACTTATCAAATTTTGGTTGAGTTTTTCGTTTTACATTATGAAGGGTATCTATCCCGCGCCGCAGGCATCTATCCTTCTTAGTATTTTCATGGTGGGGCAACTATCCATACGGGTAGGTATCTATCCCCAAAAGAGGAGTTCCACAAAAACCAAAAATTTGCAAAATCTGTAATTTTTAAGGCCAAAAATCACAGTTAAACAGGATTAAACTAGCTAAATTCATAGACATTGTTTATATAAAATTGTTTCTTTTTAAATTAGGTAGGGTAAAGGCGGGATAGATGCCACACTTTTTGAAATAAAATATAAATAAATAAAAAGTTTTAATTGTTTCTCATACAATTTTTCTACAGCACAAAAATGAGGCAGCCCCAGTAAGTTATAAGGATACTTGTGATGGGGTTACCTCGCAACTTCCCATGGTGATGGTTGCCAACAGCAATGGGGAGACATAATTAAACAAAACAATAAAAATAAAAGTTTAGGTTCTAGGATGTTGCAATTTTTGTAGCATGTTTAGGTGTGTATGCTACATAGTGTGTGTGGATGTGAGTAGGTGTGTGTGTGTTAATGATTGAATAACTGGTGTATGTTATGATTGGGTACAGGTTGTTCATTAGCATATTGTAGTTAATATAAGTTCAATTTCATCATACGTTTGTGATTTTAACCATTCCATTAGAGTATTTTTACATTCGTATCGCAACATGGGGTAAATATTCAATTTTAGGTTCAATTTATTATAAATATAAGTTGATTGAGTATTATACTGACGCCTGGCGAAAACCGTACGGACCGGAGGGGAGTGGGCCATATTATCTTTACGTCTTTTATCGAGATTTGATGGATCAAATGAGAGAGTCTTATGCAGATGTATGGTTATGTTCAATAAGTATCATTTCATAACAGTGAGCAAATTACTAATCTTGTAAAGGTTGTCTGTAGGATATCGGAAGGGTTTAAAATACATTACTTTGATGAGAGACCTTTGGGCCCTTTCTATGTCTTGAAATTTGGTCTTGGTGGCCCCATCCCAGATCGGTAAACAGTATGTGATGACCGATTGTCCAGAGCAGTATAGATTTTGTTAAGTAGCAACGATGGCAACACATGTCGCAACGTTTTAAAAGTCCATATAAGTTTTCTGACTCTGGCCATGGTATTTTCGATATGGTTGTGCCAGGACAATCGCTGGTCAACTGTTATACCAAGATGTGAGTCTTACTTGTTTAGTGAATCTAACTTGTTTTATGCTTTGACAATTGCAAGGATAATGGGAGTTTGCACACTCATGGATCACGATCCCAAAATCAGCACCTGGCTGTGTACTCTGGTTTGCAGTAAAGCAGATGAAGTTCGTTTTAGTTACGTTGAGGGTTAAAGGATTAGCATTTAGCCAACTTGTTATTACCGATAATCCACGTTCAGCAGCAGCAAAACAACTGCTGTGTCATCTGCATATGAAAATACTCGTCCGCCACTGTTCCTCATATAACATAACTCATTTATATAGATCAGGAATAGCGTCGGGGCGAGCTCACTTCCCTGCGGTACTCCAAAACATACAATTTCTTCATCACTAGTTAAGTCTCCAACCTTAACCTGCTGTTTACGATTAGATAGACAACTACCAAAAAGAGAGAGTGTCTTATCTATTATGCCAATTGTTTCAATTCTGTGCAGAAGGATTGGGACAGAAACTGTGTCAAATACCTTTTTAGGTCTATAAATACTGCAAGACATTTCAGTCCTTTATCTATATTATAGACTATATCTCAAGTTAAAGCCTTAACGGCATCTTGTGTAGATATATAAAATATTATGTTTATTAAGGTAACTAATTAGTCTGTTATTTAGCAATTTTTATAAAAATTGAACGTTGCATGATATAACCGATATATGTTATACTGATATAGCGCGGTAGTTATTGACATCGTTCCGGTCCCCCCCCCCTTGTGCACAGGAGTTACCAAATATCGCTTAAAAGTAGCTGGAAATATCCCGGTTCTAAAGCACAGGTTAGCCAGTTCGCTTTTTAAAGAGACCACGAAGTCCCCAGAAATTTTAAACTTTTTTGTAGGTATACCGGTCCACTCGAGTATCCACCAGGTCCACCGTATCGTTGAGCACTTGTGCGCTGGTCTGCAGCGTAACGCGACGACGGGTGTGCTATTCTTCGACACAGCGAAAGCCTTCGACAAAGTCTGGCACTACGGCTTGTTGTACAAGCTTTACCAACTAGGAGTGCCAGATCGTCTCGTGCTCATCTTACGAGACTTTTTGTCGAATCGCACCTTCCGCTATCGCATCGAGGGTGCACTCTCGTCCCCTCACCCTATTCGCGCCGGGGTCCCTCAGGGTTCCGTTATATCTCCTCTAGTCTTCACGCTGTTTACCAGCGATATCCCACAGAGTAAAAAGGCTCAGGTGGCTCTCTTCGCCGACGACACTGCCGTTTACTAAACCGGTCACTGTCCCAACGCTATAGCTCGTACTCTCAAAACCTCCGCAAACGTTCTAGGCGCTTGGTTCCGGAAATGGAGAATCGAGGTCAACCCCGATAAGAGTTAGGCGGTTCTCTTCTAGAGACGTCGTCGATTCCCCCTCCCCCTTCCCAGCCCGATCACTATGTACGGCTAGCCGATCTCTTGGGAAAAGCAAGCCAAGTACCTAGGCGTGATCCTAGATCAGAGCCTTATCTTTAAGGAACATATTAAGGTGGTTCGCGCGCGCGCCTCCTTCGCTCTTAGTAGACTCCAGTTTATACTGACAGCCCGAAGTAAACTGTCGTTAAAATGCAAACTGCGCATCTACACCGCAGTCATCCGTCCCATCATGACCTATGCCTGAGTTGTATTTGCGCACGCTCACCCACGTCATCTCCATAAGATGCAGACCCTCCAGAACCGTTTCCTCAGAAGGGTTACGGGTGCCCCTTACTATGTCCGAAACATAGATCTCCACGTCGACCTTAAAATGCCAACCATAAACCAGTTTATGAAACGCTTATCCAAGCGTTTCTTTGACACTGGCATAAAACACCCAAACCCCCTGATTTCAGCGGCCGCCCGCTACACTCCCTCCCGCATTAGCCGTATTCGCCGACCAAGGCATACTTTAATCGCCCCCGACGACGCCACTACCCTCCTCCAGGAGAGTAGTAAGGCCACCAGCACGCTACGTAAGCCCAAAACCCGCTCCTCCCGACCCTTGCTCGAGCCAGCCCGCGCCGCTGAGCCTGTAGCTTTAAATTCGTCCCAAAATCAAATAAATCCTGATCCAGCTTGTCCCTTGCTGCCCTCTTCCAGCGACGCCCTGAGCCAAGGTCCGTACCCCACAGGGGGTGCCCTTAGCGTTGTCGCTTAGTTTTAGTTAGTATTTAAGTTTAAGTCCTGGCTGGAGGCCTTAATTTATTAGGGCACCACAGGCAAGTCCGCTTAAGCAGACGACAACCTTACAGGTTGACCTGCATCTCGCAGGCCATACAAAAAAAAAAGTGGTATACCGGTGCAGCCCGGTGAACTTCCAGAATAGTGACCCGTGAGTATGCCATCCACTTCCTGCGGGTCAGTGTCAAGCAGTACAAATGATGTAGTATGCTATTTACTCCTTATGCATGAAGAGCTAAGATTAGAGAGATTAGATTTTTTACTATCTCTTCGGCGAATGTTTTACCAATTGTGACGAAAAACTGATTAATACGGTTTAAAGAATCGAGAGGGTGTGGTGTGATTTTAAGAAGATTTGCATTGGCTGATGTAGGGGTTTTAAATGTGATTTCGTTAATTGTTTGCCAGAACTGTTTTGGATTATTAATATTGACATTGTTATTTGTTCTCTTTGTGAGTTTCTTGTCAGTTTGTACAAAAGTTACGAAAACGTCTGAAAGTGATTTGTAGTATTATATTAAAGGAATCTTTCTTAGTTTGCACTTGCATTTTGTTACGGAGATTAATACACCGAAGTACACCAGCCGTCATCCAAGGCTTGATAACCCGCATGCCGTTTGGGACTGACTTAGTTGTAGTATTTGATAGAAGTGAAGTTTTTATTACATCTATAAATGTATGAGCTAAGGGTCATTATGATCTCAGGGTCATTATACGTTTTGAAAAATAACATGTCAGTACTTATCAAGTTAGTGTAGATTAAGCATTATCAAAATTAATTACAGTTTTGGTTTTGGCGGACTTAAAAATTTTTTTACGATCGGGTTATGTTTGTCAATACCATTGCGTGATCTGTGATTGATGTATTAATTACTCCCACAAAAGCTGAGCTCAAAGTTTTCTCAGTTTTTATAAGTGTATGGTCCAAACAGCTTTGTTCTCTTATAGGTAGACAGTGTCCTGGTAATAGGCCGTGTGCCTCTAGCTTATTTAAATAGTTTAATCAGTTACTGCGTTGTTGAAATGTTTCAGAATTTTTAATTATTAAATTTATATTGATGTCCCCTATAATTATAATATTTTAATGCGTCTTAATAGAGTCAAGGTGAAGATACTATTTTTGAAATATGCTCCATATTTCAAAAAGTGGGGCATCTATCCCGCCTTTACCCTACTTAATATAAGAAAGTCATATTATTGTGTTTGTCGCTAAAATTTAAACCAAAACTCTATAGGTTAGGTGTCCTAGGCTCTCAGATTGTCTTGAATAGAATAGAATAGAATAGAATAGAATACTCTTTATTATGTTGAAACGCGATGTCTACTACCAATTCTGGTCCCTTCTAGATGAATTCATCTGTTTACTGCAGATATTTTTCATACTGTGATGCCGTAATTTCTGTGCAGAAATTGGTCGGTGGGTGTCCAGGCTCTCAGTTTTCTGTTCATGTTGATGCTGCTAGCCTAAATTTATGTTTTCCTAGCCTAAGCAACTAAAATAAAGTACCTACCTAAGTACCTGCATATATGATTATTAAGAAGTTTTACCAAATTTAAACCTTAGTTATTAGTTAATTGTGTGTCTTTAAAATTAACTATTTTAAAATAATATTTAGCAAGAAAATAAGTTATTTAATTAAACTGACCGGGTCTCATTTTATTGAGGTATTATTAAAACGAAACTAAAGAGGTCGGCTCCGCGGAACGTGGCAGCTGCCTCGCCTCAAACGAATATTTTGAGTGGCCGCCAAAGAAAATTCATTTCCTGCTGTTTCTTGTTCCGTAAAATCTTTTCAAGTGCGAATTTTAAGCGCAATTTCTATTCATTTATTTCATTAGCGAAGACGGCAAATCTTTAAATTAATATGCATCTACTATAAGATTTCAGGAATCTGAATATAATTGATTCATCATTAAATAGCTTTTTACAATTCAAGAAGATTGTCATATTATGAAAACGTTATTAGGCACATAATTATTATTTTAATTGCTGGTCTGAATAAACGTTTGCCATCGTTAAAAGTATTACGTTTTATTGATCGCGTCGGTTCTAAAAGAGCGGCCCTGTAATAACTTAATTTTGTTTGATGAGGAATAAAGTTATTATTGGTACTCGTACAGCAGTATTTATTGAACGACAGAGACCGTATTTGAGAAGCTTCATAAGTCGCCAGCTATCTCAAATTCAAATAATTTATTTTAATTAGACTTTTGAATTGGTCAGTCTGAAAGACTAGGCCAGTTGTCCATTCTTCGGAATGGACGTAGTAGATTCATATGGGGAAGAACTTCCCAAAAACTCCATGAACATTATTATACAGTATTGGTTACATAAATAAAGTTGAGATTAGGCGATTTGTTGTTCTCACATTCTTATATTACATTTTATAAGAATGTGAGTACGACGTAGAGAGATGTACAATGCAAGTAAAAGCGTCCAGAGTAAAAACAAGGAAAACAAAAAACAATTCAATACTAATATAATAATTCAAATAAGCCGTGGCAGCGATGAGCATGCAGTCCCAACTCACGGCGCCTATTTACGAACATGACGCATGGTTCAGCACCAGTTCCCTTCAAAATGGTTGAGTTGAATGATTCAATAATGCGCCACATACATATCACGGAGAATGTTATTTGACTGATTTTTAATAAGAAACAAATAGCTCGTTATGAATGAAATATTTAGCAAATTTCGTCGTTGATGTCGTTCTTCTTGTTTTAATAATTCATATCCATTTCCGACATAATAGGTTAGCTACTATTTCGTGAACTTTTTCGCTTTACAGGTTTTGTTTATAATACTAAATCTTAAAATTGTTTTTTTAATTATTGTTTGGAGTTTTAACACTTTGTTTGGTCGTTTCTATGGAGAAGAGCCGGCAAGAAACTCCACGGTAACTCTTTAAAAAATAATTGACTCTTACAAAGTTTTCAAATTACAGTGTTAAGGCCTGTCAACAAGTACCATATGCCTAACAAATAGACAATAGTCCACAAATCCACAGTCTACAAGGACTACAACGTTCTCACATTCACAAAATATAAAAGAAAAAATAAATAAACAACATATGTAAACCAAATGACATGATTGCCATTTCAACTGTTACAAATCATGTATCAAATAAAGATTTGAGTTTAAATAATATGAAGATAATGTCTGAAAATTAATAATATCTAATAATACAAAATTAAAATAAAACACCGTAATTTGGCAGCAGGTAATAGAAATTTACATAGTGATGCCGTTTATTAGGTACTAGTGAAGTCACATGTGCAGAAGGAATTATTGCTTACTTGTCTTCGACGTAGTCTTTTATCTTATACTCACTGTGCTTATTTGTTAATTTAATTAATTATTTGGTGATACTCATACTCGTACGTGGCAGTGGGCCGGCCATATCTCACGAAGAACCGACAACCGCTGGGGTAAACGAGTTCTTGAGTGGAGACCGCGACTCGGCAAACGTAGTGTAGGACGCCCTCCGGCCAGGTGGGATGACGATCTGCGAAAGACTGCAGGCAGATGCTGGATGCGTCAAGCTGAAGACAGGGCGCTATGGTGCTCATTAGGGGAGGCCTATGCTCAGCAGTGGACTAAAATAGGCTGATGATGATGATGATGACTCATACGTATGTGTAGGTATGTACGAAAATATTGTAAAAGCACGTGTAACCGTTCGTTTGACAGCAGAAACTCTCGCCTGAAATACTCCGTAATTTAATATTAAAGGAACATTTTGAATGAAATAAAACAAGATTTTCTCACTGTTTTAATTAAACAAATAATAAAATATCGTGTGTAACATTTGTACCTATATCCAAACAGTATTACATTTCCTTTAGGTACCTGAATGGTGTAAGTTCCGAAATGTTATTTACATTTACAATAGTATTAAGTGGAATTATTTCAGTACTTGGGTATTTCATAAGTAGAACGTCAGATTGAAGCTCTATGTTATCTAAATTGCGATAGACGCGGATTCTGGGTAGATGCAAAATTCAATTATTCATCCACTGCACTTTTGAGAGCTACTGTCAGCAGTTGGAAGTTAAATTAGCTGTTCCATTTTTCGTGATTACTTTTGTAATCGGCCACGTTAATGTGCAAAAATTACAGGATAGTTAATTTGGTTATTGCAACATTGTTAGTCGGTACTGACAACTCCTAGCGTCGAAGCTACTTGAAATTCTAGCCACCCCGAGTAGAATGAGGATTCAAAGGATTCCTACGGATTCTTATTCCACAAGGGTTGTAAAACATTGTTGTTATCTAAGTCTTGAAGATTCCGAAATGCGACTGCATGATATAGTTCATGCAGAACACAATTATACTAAATAATGACAAAAAGCCTTGAGACATTAACTGATATTGTATCACTAGTGGTAAAATAAACCCGTGTTTCAATATAAAATAAATTGTCATGTCCCCTAGAGGGCTGAAACAATTCAGGCAATGTTACTTCAATTATCCCCTGAACGCTTTAAATTTCTATATCTTTCCGTAAATTTAAGACATTCAAAAATGTCTCGTATACCCTCATCAAAGCTAAACAAATCTAACTTATTTTACATATTTCCAGGTACAAAGAGAGCCCGTGATCTGCCCTCAGGGTGAGTTACATATTAACTATGTATAAGGTATGTTTTATTGTTTTAACAGCCGAGCTACGTAAACATTGCTTCTATGATGTTTCAGCGACAACCTCTTTATTCACTGAAAGCTTTTACAAGATATTTTATAAAACACTTAACGTGATTTGAGAAAGGTATACCTACGTAAAAGTAACATTGTTAAAACAAATTGTTTTGAATATACGAGTGGGTTGCATCGTAGATTCAATTACATTATTAAAAGTAACGAAAACCAAAATATGGAATGTTTTAACGAGTTAAAATTTTAAAATAAAACTTAATTAATAGAGACCAAAGATTTACAACGTAGGTAATTGCAGTATTTAATTTTGAAATGGATCTGCAAAAGTTAACTCTGTGATATGAACCTAGTAAGGTCGGGAAAATAGTAGCCATAGAAAGAGATCGCGAGATCGAAACGTTTACGTCTCATAGGCTTTTAATCTGTTCAATGTGCTATTACAGTCACGAGTTTGGCCATTCTTTCTTAATTCATGACCGGCCATCGAACCGTCGCTCTCTTGCCGTCGTACTTAAGGCCCTTATTTCGTTCCTACATGTCTAGCCTTAGTACAAAGTTACGTGTAAAAACACTAAAAGAAGTACCTCGTAAGCATTTACCCGGAGTTGTACATTATAACGGTTTTCCTCGTTCCTACAAATTGTTTCTTCATCCAGTTTTCCAATTATTTGGTGTATTAGATTTAATGTGGATATGTTATGTACATCTTTTGCCACTGTTTGAGCTCAATTTTGCTCAATTTCGAAAATAACACCAGCCTTTTAATAATACACATCATTTGATTTCTTTTTGTAGGCTTTAGTTTTTTTTTGCAAATAACTATTCTGATAATTCGGCGCACGTTCGCAACAAAAAAGTTTTCGTAAAGTACGAACATACTTATTAACTAGGAATTTGCGTAATCAGTATCTGTTGAAGGTTGTTTCTGGAGCCGACGCGCTGGGCCCGGTGGACTTGCCACATATACGCTTATCTGTTAACTTCGCAGAATCCTGAAAGCAGAAAGTTCTTATCTCGATTATTTACTCGAAGGTTTCAGTCAAATTGATCGAGCGGTTTTTCCCATAGGTACATTTTGTGCGAGCATGTTTAAATATTTTATAGTCACTGGAGAGAATACATTGTATTAATTTATTACTAAGGAATTACTATTGATGTGTTTTTCGGGTTTTATTAATGCATAGTTAACAATGCAGTAACTGTGTATGTGTAGGTTGGATGATACTTTATTACAACGAGGGATTTGTTCATTAGACAGATTTGCATTGAAGAAATATTCTATGCCCCTAATAACAAAAAAAAAAAATAACAAGCGAAAAAATAAACAAACTTTCTCCTTCTGCGGCTAGGTAAAGGCAAGAAACGATTCCATGACCGACTGCCGTAAGAAGCGTTTCGTTCAAATGAAATCCCATTAAAACTTTTTCCATTAAACATTGTACTTTAGAAAAATGCCCTTGATCCCAACATTAAAGTTAATAATGGCACAAGATTACAACCTAATTGCGAAATAACTTGATAGGTACTGAAAACATGATTTCTTAACGTTTGACTTTTCTTAAGATCTTGCGTAAACTACCAATTGGAGACTGAAACTTTAATTACTACCAATTTAGAAATTGTAATAGGTACACAAATTCTTATATAATGAAGCCGTGCCATTGGAAAAAGGAAATTGCTTGTTTTTCTCTTTGAAAAAACATTCGTAAAGCGTTCCCTTGTATAACCCCTTTTTGCACTCGACGTTTGTTAAACGGAAACACTTTTTTATCGAAAAATGCCAAGAGTATTTTTAGTTCCTTCACACTTCGAAAACTGATATCTATCATTTTGCTGTACCACTTTATGCAAAAACAATGTTTACTCATTCGCGGAAGCGATGCGAGATACTACAGGAAAAATCTAGTCATAAATATAGTCATTAACTTCAATGGAATTGATTGTTTCTCGATACCTTACCATTCTTAATACGTTATCAATGGATGAGTGAGGCTATCTCAAATGTTTTGTTTGAATTTCAGTATTTCTTTAGAACACGAGGGCGATGCAAATAATTCGGTCATGTAGTGTTATGTATTAATAGATATTACTTTTACGCGGCCTTTTTGCAAAACTTTTCGTTGATTAAGATTCGTCGATTTCACAGAATCCAATTAAAATCATGAAACGATAAATCATTTCGAAACTGTGGCTGTCTGCATTCTGCGAAAAAGGATTTACTAAAAGCTTATTGATTTTATACACATACTGAGTGTATTTCATCTCTCTGTACCTATATTTTGAAATTAATGGCCGACGAAAAAGTCTCCCTTATCACGCTTACATAGATGACGAATAAATTATGAAAATGTACGGAATGTATTCAGTACCTTGTGAAGTTGCCAGCCGTCGTCGGCCAGGGCAAATTACTGAGTGGCTTTACAAATTATACAAATGAATGAAGTACACGTGCTCTCGTCATTAAAATCGGACGCCCGGTTGACTCCACTGATATGTTACTTTTTACCCAGTTCATAAACGTGAAAATGTAACAAACAAAACCTAACACGAACTAGCGACCCGCTGTAGGTAATTGAGTGCCACATGTTTCATGTTCCCATTTCAATTGGGATTTATTTTGGGCAACAGTTCTGAAGCACACAAGTTTTTTTTTATGAACGTTTACGTAAAGCGTTCATAAATAAATCAGTCAAATAATAACTATTTCTGGGGATGAAATGCTTGACTGGCTTAGTTTGCGCGTAGTAACGGCCGCTTGAATATAATTATTATTCAAAAAGTGCTTTTGGTCGTCACTTGTACATAGCTTATGAATGATGGTTGGGTTATGTACTGAATGATTCTGTACAACACTTTATGATTAACATAAACAAAAGTGCAGGAGCGTGTCGTCTATAACTGAGAAAGGTTTTGTACGCATGCAAGGTGGAGTAGCTGCGTTTGTGCTGATACAGCTTGTTGTAGGACATCAAGTGTCAAAAGTAACTTCTGTACTCGATTAATTAACACCTCTGTACGCCCAAGCGCATCTGCTGTAACTTTTCTAGTTATAACCGAAATAAAGGCATGACTTTTTGGCCGCCATTGAGCTCATTAGAGAACTGAAGTATAATTAGCAGACAGTCAAAAGTTTTCAACCATCCATGATGTTATTAAGTTAAAAATAGTTGTTGTGAATTGGATTTTGAAAAGTGATGTTGTTTGTTTTTGGTACGTGAATCGTAATTTTATTAAATATTATTTTGATAGTGAACACACGACCTTGTTTTAAGTCTCATATACCTATTACTAATTTTAACATATGAATTGCAAAACATTAATGATAACGAGATATCTCTAGATGACGCGTCGGCCGAAATCACCAATCGAAGGCCACAAAAGACATTTTTCTTTAGATACAAACACTGACGCCCAGCTTTTTTAGTTTTTTTTGCTGGCTCGTGACAATGTCAGGTCCAAGATAAAATAATTACTAGACACAACATTGTAACTCGTTATATAATCAGTAACGTGAACAGTCTCACGATATCATCATATCTTCTTTGATATAACGTCGTAAAATATGATTCGGTCTGATCTTTACAGAATTGTGGTGGTTATTTACTCTTTATTTTCAATTCGTCTATTATGCGAAGAGCCGGGTCATAATATCGGCAAGAAATATTGCTGGTATCATTCGGTCAATGTAGTATTTGGCATGGAAAAAACGTCTATTCTTTTGACATGTTCCAGTAACGATTTTTTCAAGTCACTGGTAAAGTGATGAGCCTTTTCACTGTCAGAACGACTCGGGCCTTGCAGGTATTCCTGCCATTCTGTGTCCGCGAACGACACTCTATTAGCTCTCATATTTTCTGTTCTCGGAATATTCAGTCAGCGCCTCTTTGGGCGGCATGCGGCACCGCGAAATACTAGGTCAAGGTATCTTCACTTTATTAAAACCTGGAAATTATAAGTACTACTTTATTAAATACCTTGCATCTGATATTAGAAGTACCAAGTAATAAAAATCCTTGACATAATTTAAAGCTTAGGTTTTTAATGTACTTTTCATAGTTTAAATTCAAAGTACGAGTACTTAAACGCAATATGAAGTTGCACGTCACAGCTCCATATCGAATGAGTGAGCTAAGTTGGTACTTAGGAAATATAATTTGTTCGGAACTATGATTTTGTCCAGCTTTGAGAATTGCGTTCCACTAAAGCAAGGATGACTCTTTGAGCCTGTTCTTGAAACATATGGCTGGTTTTCAATAGTCGACTGTTTGACAAAACTACACATGCCAGCGAAAAAGTAAATTCATTTTGAAATGGATTTAATGCTCTCCGTATCCGAACTGTGAGTTTGTGACTGACAACTGAATTAATTGACAACTACGCCTTCCGTGCTGGTTATATCAGTTTCCGCGACTATCGAAATTGTGCAAGCGTATTAAAACTAGCAAAAGTTGTTTATTATCGTTGCGTTAACTAAAGGAAATATAATATAGTTACCTATAGTATATACTAATCAAAAGTGTTGCTTCACCTATAAATAACCTAAACCAAATCAAATCTTAGCTCTTACGGAGATTACCACCACCGTGAATTTGGCGTCAATTTGATCCGATACTTTGGTCCAATTCAAGATAAACTTATCGCGTAATACGTAGATTGATAAATGGATAATCCGGGTTGATGGGTTTTTAATATTTTAAACCTCTGTGAATAAAAAGCCACAAAACAAAAGTTTATATATATTATATGATTTCATGCTTTTATTATAGATGCAAGCTGATATAACGTAAGAGTGAGTGGTGCAAATCTTTTATCCAGTGATAATTATTTCTATGTAATTATTGTACGAGTATATTCGTGGTTATTGAAGCCGGTAACCTAGCTGGCAACTAGAACCATGGTAGTCCACAAGCGATTACATGATAGTAAAAACATTGTAATGGAAGTGCTCCATTATCCAGAGCAATATACAGAAGTTATGAACTTTAAAGGGTAAATTAAATTTCCTCAAGATTCTCTGCTTATTAACCATTTTATAGTCATTGTTCATGGTGTATAATATTAACTGCTTTATTACCACTAACCACTCGGGACGATAAATGTTCGCAGGGTGTTCATTAAGGCGCCTGTTATTGTGATTGTTATGACAATATCCCCCATTGTCGTTCTTTGTAGCCGTCTATGAGAGGCTCTCTCTATTTGCTCTGTGAATAACGATCGAGTATCAATTAATATTTCGTCGGTTACCCTGGTTTTAATTTTGGCAACGCTCCTAACAAGGTTTTTATGATTAACGTTAAAATCAGTATTTTCTCGAATGTACTAGAATCGGAATGTAGTTGAAGTGTTTGTTGGGGCGTGCACATCGCTAATGGCAGCCCTAGGGCAGGCGCAGGGGAGCACGGATATCGGTCGCACAAGTCGGTCATGGCCGTGCCTTCCTTTTAGCATCCGTTCACATTATAAATATTCCCTCGCCTACTGACCGAAGCGTGACGTCAGCCACGCTGCAGCCTGCACCCGCAATGTTACATCCATCACTTTTATATGACACTCTTCAAGTTTTTGTAACTTTGTTAACGCTAGCTGGAATTTCTAAGTTTCACAAAGTTTTGTGCAGCGAGTATTCCTGGTGCATTGTTAACAAAACTGCAACACTGTTCAGCATTTTACAAGTAAACTTTGTTTGTGGAGAAAATTTATTATCACATGTTATTACTTGTACTTACATAAAAGCTGCCGTTTCCACGTCACGACATCAATTTGAAGATATCATTTGTCATAGTCACGTTTGTCGCGTCTCACTGAACTATTTTTCCTTTGTGCCAGCAACCTAATTATATGCTAGCACGAAGATTCTTCAGCGGTTATATACCTTTTATGATGGCCTTAAGTATTGATTGATATGCAAATGACAAAGGGACGTACCGCGCAGTATGTCTCTCTTAACTGAGCGAATATTGCCTAACTTAACTTGATATGGATTGTTGTGTTATGTAAAAGATGCGATGGGTCACAATCTCAACCTTTTTTTTACCTGCGTCTGCACTACTCTGTCTCATAAAGCGAAAACTGTTTTAATCCACGTGTTCTCAACGCGTGTTAAGAGACTGTTGATACTTCCCTTCCAAATATTTTCAAAAGCACAACCCTCCTCCCATTTATGGGCAACTTAATATGCGGTTCACCCCAAAGCTTTTAACAGTGTCAGCATTTTGTTCCGACTACATTCCGAATTGGCGAAGGAAGGTCAATGTGAGATACCATAAGTAAGAATAATGGTGTTGCTAAATAAAGAAGCTGATTTTAAATATTCAGGGGAAACTTGGCTAAATGTGAGGCTTTGAGCGGCGGCCATTACCGGCTCGCCGTTTGGCGGCGTCTTGATACTTCGTACGAGTCATCTTTTATTTAACGAGTGTTTCATTTCACTGTCTCTCGTCCACTCGGGCTAATGGCAACAAGTATCTTTATAGAACAGACGGCTGGCTGTGTCGAAGATATGCAGTTGTGTGTGGTAATAGGATTAAGTATTTAGGTTGTGTTTTTTTCTTGTGGCCAAATTCTGGGCCAACTCTAGATTGCCATGAACACGCTCAGAAGAAGAAGAAGAATTAAAAACTTATCGTTACTAATTTAGGACCGTCAATACAAAAACCTGATCTCAAGGACGAAACTGGAATCATAAACCCTATTGCTGTTGCTCACTATTCCAAAAATCTGGTAATAGAAAAATAAGGTATCCGACCGGATTAAATAAAAAGAGTAAGGGGATCAGATCTGAATGACAAAGTTTATAGAGGATCAGACAGAAATTAAAGCATAATAATTACCAGCAGGGGATCACATCAGGGGATCCGACTGGAATGACTCACCCTAACGCCTAAAGGAGAATTATAATTCGAGTACAATTTGTTGAGGTTTTCCGACCATAAATAATTTCCGTGGGATATTCCGAGCACAATTTTCGTGAGCTTTTTTGGGCACCGGACTAGATCCTAGCTTACAGGAGTTACAGAGGTAAACTACGTCCTTAACACGTTCTTATGTCGCCCATAATATATGACTATGTACTATGTACTGTCAGCGACTGTATGGCAAGAGAAGTGTGATGTCACGGTCACAGGTGTCCTTTGTGTTCAGAGCCATGATTGCCTATTGGATTGTATTTTTATCATTTAGTACACGTTAGTAATAGTTTTTTGAAATTGATTTCGTTCCCAGCTCCGTTCAGCATGTATCAGAAATATGTGGTCACACATTTCTATTTTGATGGTCTGTACCACTGGTACCACAGTACAGTACAAGTTAAGTGGCAGTGGGCAGGGCACATTTCTCGCTGATGGGGCCAAAAGGTTCTGGAGTGGCCCCGGAAGACGTATCGTTGGAAGGCCTCCCACAAGGTGGACCTATGACCTTTTGACGGCCCCAGGAATCCGCTGGATGCGGGAAGCACAGAACCTGTTGAAGTGGCGGTGCTTGGGGGAGGCCTATGTCCAGCAGTGGATTTCTTTCAGATTAAATGATGATGACGATCACAGTACAGATTATCAAAATAATCGACTTTCTCCATGGGACCAACATATACAAAACTTCAATACCTACTCGACGTTGATATTATTTTCGCGATTACGATAGGGTTCACAGGCTATTTGTAAGTGTCATTTTTGGAACTTTACAAAAGCATTTCATAGATTAATTTTTGAAAAAAAAAGTATCATGATTTTACGATAAAGTAACCTAAGTGTTTTTTTACAAAATCCGCACAATTTAGTCTGAGTTTTCATGTTTTTTAAAGCTGTTATTACCAGATATAAATTTCGCTTGACACAAAATTTACTCAAATAACTTTTATTATTTTTTAACATGCCACATGATTCAAGCTCCATAAACTGTAAATTATAGGTTATTTAGTGCTATTCTGTAACCATCTCACTGTGAAAATGACATGCTGGAAAAAGGAAAAGTTTTAGTGTAAAGCTAAATGTAAAGGGTTTTCAAATAAGAGGTGTTATTTTGGATAGCCAGCCATTTCGGTTGATATCACTTTTCACGGCTATTCAACGGCACTTTCCAAGTGGCAATTTTCCATCGTCAATGGGTAGCGGTTCTGGGCACGCCACAGATTGATGCAATGGTGTCATGGAGCACCTGGTTCTGTACCCTTGTGTAACCTTCAACGGCCAAGTCACACAAAAGTAACTATAATAATAAAGAAATCGCAGTAAGGAACCTTAGACTTGGCACGACTTTATCTATTTTTTTTTTTAGATAAGCAAGCAGCTCCATCGAGACTTGGCTAGTTTTTTACAGAATGTTTTTGGTGGAATTAACACCTTGCGACTTCTTCCTTTGGGGCCATTTGAAAGAGAAGGTCTACGCCAACAGCCCAGCGTCGATTAAAGACCTCAAAGTTGGAATTCGTGACACAACACGTGAACACTTTGCGATGTGGTTATGGAAAATTTCATGAAAAGGATATGAAGGATATGGTCCTGTAAGCGTGGTCGTGGTGGTCATTTGCCTGATGTTATTTTTCACTATTAACGGCATACCTTCCTCTTTATAATAAAATAAACATCCGATCATTTATATTAAAAATGGCATTTTTCTTTGAATATCAAAATGACACCTCTTATTGGAAAACCCTGTATTAGCCTGCTTCTATTTTATTATCCCGATGGTTCGCGATAATAAAATAGAATCAGGCTATTTAACTTAAGCACCGGAAGTATTATAATGTAGTTGCAGATCAAAATGATTTATGTAGCACTTGACACCAAAGGAAATCACAGTAACTTTGTATGGTTTAAGCGACATAGGTATGAATTTCAAGGACAGACTTAATGTTAAAAGCGACATAAGTTAAGGACTTCAGATGCATGCAAAACGATTCAAACTCCCATAATACAAAATTTACGCAAAAACTGCTTAAGTCAAGATAACAAAATTAATTGCCTGCCCATCTTTTGTAAAATTGCATAAAATTTGGGTCGTATCAATCAAATTTTCAGGGTTTAGGCCAGACCTACATTTATTGTTGTTTTAAGTGGAAAAAAGTGCTCAAATCGCCACGAAACAGGCGCAGAAAAATCTAGCGATTCCGAATATGTATATAACTCAATATCGGGCAGGACGTCGCTTAATACAAATAGCCTGTGAACCATTGAATTATAACCTTGAATATGTTCACATATTTCTTATACACGCTGTATTATTATTACTAGGTAGAGGGAGTCGGGCAAATGAGTTAATAAACAAATTGACTACGTCGCCCCCCAATTTGCCGCGTATACAACTGTCAAAGAATTACAGTTATGTTATGAATTTACAAATAATTTAAGTTGGCAGTCAAGTTATAATTAACTTGACTACGGACAAATTTTGCTGCCTTTATGATTATGGTTATACTTACATTGTATTTTCCGTGTATCTTAAAATATACTTGAGTTCTCAATCAATTATTGATATTTCTCTTTCAATTCGGCAAACTACCGAGAGATAATTATTTTGAGGAAGTCTATTTAAAACCCTTTCCTAAAAGCTCGTTTTCCATTACAAATAATGACACGGATCAGATTATTCTCAATTATGAATGCATAAATAAATTCTTTGAATTGTTGCTTTTATTATGAACGTTTCAGTTGCTTTAGTTTGTTATCGGGTGATAGTTTAACATACCTATTTGTATGTTAGCACTTATATATTAACTAGTAACAAGTATTAGTGGCCTGACAACAAACTTCCTATACACGGTAGCGGAGCACCGAATCGCAGCGTGTTTTCATGGATTCAGTACACGACTCTGAACCCACCTGAGATCGGTGCGAAGGTTATTGAAAAAAATTGCTGTTCAATACATTTTGACCGAATAGGTATTACACTTTTCTATGACACAACTGTTTTTTTTAGAACCGACGAATATTTTTTACGCTAGGGGGTCTATTTCTAGAATCATGTGCTGAATTAATGGTACAGTTTGTATACTTACAGTACCTCCTAGTCTACATAAACGTGGGCGCAATAAATAATTTTATTAAACCACTCGTAAGGAACCCAAGCGCGATCAACCCTGAAATACTCAAAACATTTGAGGGCCGGTTTTGTTATAAAACCAACGCCCAGTTTAATATCGAATAACGTGTGTACTATATTTTGTTCTGACGTGCCGTTTTGATCTTATTTGCGCCGTATTTTTTTCCGCCTGTCACAGAAGGGTAATGTTTTTCTTTCTTTCGTCGGTCTACAAAAGCTATCAAGTACTAGCACATAGACATGTACCCTCTCTTTCATCGCGATCAAGTAACGAGTTCCTGGTTTTACGAGCTGCGACCCGTCACAGGTGCTCCTTTATGTACGAGCTACCAAAGTTATCACGCTATTTCATTGTGACAGAAAACAGCTGATGTTTGCAGATCTTGCCAATTTATCTGATACTTAACCACCACACACAAAAAGGAAAGGTACCTGTTAATTGGGTTAGGATGTAACGCTAAACATACCTTTCTAAACGTAACATGATAGCGTTCTTTGATCCTTTTGGAACCTAGATCCCACATGGTGAATATGTAATGATGAACTACTAAGAAGTTACAAACAAGGTGTCGTTTAATATGCCTTCGTAAATTTACACATATTCAACATCTATTGATTTTCAGCGTGGCTTCCCGCCCCGAATATTCGTACATTGTTCTCTCCCCTTTTTATTATAGAGAAATTAATATTTGTACAGATATTTTTATCCCACGGCAATGTTCGAAGGATCTTGAATATTGTGGGTAAAGTTGGTGGGCTCGAGTTTTATTACAATCTTTATAGATGTATCGTTGTTTCCTTTATTCAGACTTGCTCAAGTTATGTTTTTCAGAATGTATTGTTGAAGATTTTCATCTTGTAAGTCGTGGCTGAAGAAACCTTGTGTAAACAAGAGTTGCGGAGATTAGATGGTTTATTATACGTAAATCTTTGCCGGTGTTACGTGGGTGGAAATAATTCTAAGCGGTAGTTATGAGAAATACGATACGTTGGACCTCATGTGTTCAACAGAACCATCTGGGGTAACTGTATGAATAGTTGAAAAACCGCTTACATTTTCTTTCAAGTATTTAACACGTGGTGCAAGTAATAACGTTTAAAAAAATTGTCATCTCTTTTCACAGATTTATAGTTCGTATTTCAGAAAATCCCTTACGTCATGAAAAGAGATCGTTTCATAAAGTTTATTTTTGTAGGTTCGGGGGCGTATGCCGGTTTTCGTGCAAAAATATAGATTACGAAAGTTGAGAGTAGATGGGCTTTGTATGCATAAGTAGATTGGTACTTAATCCTTTTTTTCCGGTGTAAACAGGAATATTTAATGGTGCATTTGTGAGTAGGCTGCATGATTGATTTCCTGAGCACAACAGTTGGTCGCGTGAACAATGAATACATTTGGCCGTTAATGGTGTGACTAATAAATGATTAGGCCGATTAAATCGTCGCTTGTTTAAATATATGCTTCAAATAGCATAAGTCCATTACCCATGCTCTAATAATTAAATATTTGCCGTGCATGGCAATTAATACCAACTTGGGTTAGTTAATGTTGAGCATCGACCTGCCAACCGTTGTCATAGTCAGATAAAAAGGTAATTCGCAATTTAAAATTTATTACTAACACAAGAACCTTTTACGGTTTCCCTTTTCTTTGTTTAAAAGGTGCTGATGAATTTAGATTATGGAAATAATTATGGCGTACGAGTGCTATGTTAGAAATAAATATACATTGACGTGCCATGTTCACTCAGCATTTTGTAAATTGTCTGAAAAGCAGTGCAACTGGCGTATTTAAATCATAACTTAAATATTAAATTAATTCATTATTGTTTTAAACGAGCGACGTGTTACGCTAAATAAATTGGTACTTACGTTCTTATTCAATCAAGTACCACTTACAAAGAACATGACAATAATCTTCATTACAGTACACACTACATAGATTATTAAATTTCCTTAGCTTAATGAGTTCATTGTTGTATGAAAGAGCATATTTTATGGCACATTTAACGCTATGATATGATCATGCTATTTCCTAATGATAAAGGAATTCTTACTAACACAGAAAAGGAGATAACAGTTTTCAGTCTCACGTCTTCAATGATAAAATTTGATAATTGTTAATATGCAATCACGGTACACGTTGGGTGTGCCATTCATAAATTATATACAGCTTTGTTCCTTAATATCATCAACTTTATTAATTCTCTTTTCCTAAATATTGCAATGTAATAGTTCAATCATTAGTTTATAACTCCATCATCAATAAGTGCGGATTTCACCAATGAAACTGAACGCGATCAGTAGGTACATAAACTACGTTTAAGAGTCTGTGTCATTATTTTCTATGTAATTTTGTTATTGACTGCTCTTGAACACTTTTTAGATGTGCTAAACGCGTTTAGTGACATTGATGAAATCGGCACTAAGTAGGTAGGTACTTCCAAGTTCTGTAACAAACAAGATCTTAAGACTCGTATTATCTTGCAAGTCTGTACTAAACGCCCGACATTGTGTCACGTCGCTCGTCAAATATCACGTTCAGGTGGAAATTTTTCACTATGTACACACACACACCTTCATACACCCCTTCTCATATTCACTTTCACACACAGTCTCATAATGAACGATCTTGCTGGAGTATCTTGCTCGCGGTACGACTGTATGTGTTTAAACGACACACACCACAGACACAAAAATATATATATATATATATTTCCGTCGCTTCTGTTAGACACGGTCACACGCATGATCACGCATCATGCGCGTGGCCTGGCCAGTTTATGGCATTGCTTAAATTCGTGCTAATCTAATATGAGCTGGTAGCAGTAGGCGCCAAGCGTTTGACTGAGAAGCAGCCGGCCTAGATTCCGATCTTATAAGATGCAACGCCGTTTCTTGGTTTTTTATTTGGTTATGGTTTGCAATAATAATAATATTCAAAAAACTTGCTGCTTTTTTTATTTGTGTTGTTATTGTAATAAAGGGTTAAAAAAAATGCGTTTCAAGTTATACCAACAATAACATTATATATAATCACGGAAATAGCGCAATACACAGGATAAACTATTCTCATGCGAAACTTTAACGTTGTTTTTTATGCCTTTCAGTCAAAAATTTGTTATTCGATGTTTAATTCGAACCCACGGCTCGCCATAAAATGCTCCTACCCGAGCACGGTAACGACTAAGCTAGCATGCCACGTCAAGTTAGTTGAAATTATGAACTACTATCAATTATAGACAAAGTGAGTGTGTGTGCGTGTCTATAGTATACAACTTATAGAAGAAGGTCGTGAGTGAAACCAAAGCGGCAATCCATTGCTCTGTGAGATTACTACTGGTCTTTAAATATGTTTCCCTATTTTTAAGGATAGTGTACAAGGACCTGGCTCAGGCTCCATACATTTTGGAACATCTCCTTTATGGCGGCAGACGTCCCCGAGTCCGCCGTCCCTGGACCTATTTGGGGTGGCTGGAAGAGGGCGTTGTCCGCCCTCCGCCTGCGCCCGGTGCGCCTGCTGCGGATCGGGAGAGTGGACGAGATCTCTCTCTCCCTTTCCGCAACCTCCTTCTGCGAGATCACTGTTTCGCAGAAGGAAACCACCGCGTCCCAGGACTCGTCGCTGCCGACCATCGCACGCACTACGGCCGGCAGCGACAGGTCACTACCTACTTCAGAGATGAGGGCAAGGCGCGGCTCCTCCCAAGCGGCACACTCTGCCAGCGTATGCCACGCCGTGTCCTCCCGGCAGTCGACGCAGTGGTGACACCGGGCGTCCGGCTCCCTGTTTATGCTACACAGGCACTTCCCGAAGCAACCATGCCCCGAGAGCACCTGCGTCGCCCGAAACAACAGGGAGCCGTGCCTCCTCCCGAGCCAGAGGTCGAGCACTGGCCGGACCGCCTCGATGGTGACGAGGCCGGCGGTAGGGCGTGAGAGCCTGTCCCGCCATTTCGCCACCAGATCCTCGCGAAGCTGCGACCGATGCTGCTCCATATGGCGCTGCATCGGCCGCTCGCCCCGCGCCCTCGCTTCCTCGCGCCACCGATAAAGTGACGCGAGCACCTTCACATCTAGGTCCCATGGCGGGGATCCGGCCAGTGCACAAGCCGCCTTGCCGACGGCCATTGCTCTCTGCGGCTTTCGCAGAACAGAGATGCTAGCGGCCGTCAGGTCAGCCGCCCAGATCAGAGCCCCGTAAAGGGCCATCGATCGCACGATCCCCACGTAGAGCCGCCTACAAGCGGCGCTCGGGCCCCCCAGATTGGGAAGCAACGTTGACAGCGCCCCGGCCGCGCCCAACAACTTGGGCGCCAGCCGCCGGAAGTGGGGTCCGAAGTCCCACTGGCTGTCGAGCACCAATCCCAGATATTTCATGGAGAGGACTGTGACCTAACCTAACCTCTCGGTGTTTACAGGCGTGTTGCTATGTAATTATTCGATACATTTTATTACGGCAGTTCATATAATAGACTAGCTTCTGCCCGCGACTTCGTGGCGTAAAATTTCTCGTTCCGTTTGTGTTATGTATATATGTGTTACGTACCGCGATTGCGACCCGGCTAAGTATCTTGTTTGTTTTGATTAAAGTTAGTGTGTCATTGACCAACATGTTTGATTGTTGTCCGTCCTGTATCACACAGCATCGCATATCTAACAGTTTGTTTTCAGTTAGCGTTCTGTCTGACATTTTTTCTTCTTGCTTGGATTCTAAGGGGTCTAGCGTAATGTTAAATAATATTTGGCCTTCCTCAAGAATTAGGCTATCAAATGCAAATAGATTTTTGCGAATCCGACTAGTACCTAGTTCTAGAGATTAGCGCGTTCAAACAAACAAATTCTTAAGCTTTATTAAATAGAAGAAGATAAGAGTTAACATTCTTTTAATTTACTTCTGATTCGATACAAAAAACAAAAAAAAAAGATTAAAAAAAAAACTTTTTCGCTGACTATATCGTCAACCGCTCGTCTATTGCAACAATTGGACTTTGACTGCGCCTTTTTTTTGTAGCAATAAGGGCTGTTGTTCACAGTTAGACATTTTTTTTTATCAATAAAGGCTGTTTTCACACATTTGGCATTGGCAGAATTGTCGATATCAGAACCAGTTACGTTTTTTTTTTAAGAATAGAAGGTCAGTTTTGGTGTTTTAAGTATTACTACTGACGTGAAGCTGGCTGTATTATAACTGAGCACGCTTTAACGATACACGTAGCGAAAATGCTGTTTCAGGGACTAAATTATTTCGCAGTTAAAAATACTAAAAGAACGGGAGGCTACCTTCTTTCCTTAAGTCGTTTTTACCTGCTTTTAGAGTGGTTAACAGGGGGGTTGGGTGGTTAACTTGTACGCTTATAACTGTTAAGCAAAAACATGTATGCTCTTGTTATTTTGTAGTTTACCATCTTTTTATACCATGATAATAAGCAAATAAATATTATTCTATTCTAAAGTACTCATCGCGCCTTGTTTTCCCCGAAGGGTTGGGCAGAGGTTTACCTATACTACACCCACATTTCGCCAGTTATGTTTAAGTCCCATGTATTTATTAGGGGGCGAGCCTATTGCCATCAACCGGGCACAAATCGAGACTCCGGGCTGCTACTGAGAAGTTCCAGATAGAAAAACCCGATAAAACGTTGCCCGACCTGGGAATCGAACTCAGGACCTCATGCTCAGCAGTAGCTCTGGCGACCACTAGACCAACGAGGCGGTCCTATATAATATAATAATATAATGAAACGGGAAAATAGTAATATGTTCTTGAGAATTCCAGTATTAGTTAGTGAAAAGAAGTTTCTTAGAAAATTTCAATCTGACGTCTAATCTCAAGCCAAAATTTGAAGATTTCATTGTTATACGTAATTTAATATACCTATTTTTTTATATGTAATATTATTACTTCGTAATACTACTAATATGTAGAACTAACTCCATATAAGTACCGCTACGTACACGTGAATAGCTTCTAGAAATATAAGATTATTACGTGGCTAAGATGTAGTGTATTTGTTTTTTTCATCAGTTTAACTTATTTTCGGCATGTTTGTTATTAATGTGGTATGTAACAGCTCTTTTGCGACTTAATGCATGAATCAAAATAAAACTTGCTTTTTTTTAACCGAAAGTAGCAAGTTTGCAAGCATTAAAATAATGGTTAAATTTAAGTTCAATAATTTAAGAGTCTAACCAAGATGACATAACATATATCTATAATGTACTTCACGGGCGCTCACACAACGTAAAACGTTGAAATAGTTCATTGTGCTACGGGCGTGTCGTAGCGCCGTAGACTCGTAGCACACTCGTAGCACGAAGCGCCCGCGTAGCACCCGCTACACTTACCGCAGATTACCGACCGCTTCCCCTTCTTAGCATAAAAGTGGCGTTTAGATCGTCTTGGCTACGTTACGTCGTGAATTCTCTTACAATGTTTACAATGACAGAAAATAATGATGAAAAATCGCGAATGTAGTACCTACTTCACCAACAAATCTTCATACATATTGAAGTTGTTAGTCGGTGAAGATTATTTGTGTAGTCGGTATTGTTGTGAGTAGGTATCCGGACAAATATTTTGCAATGTAACCGCTTCGAAGGCTAACATCGTTTACTTGCCGTCTTATAGAAGGAACTCGAGTCAACTTAATTACGAGCTTCCTTTGAGGGCCTCCGCTCAGTGCACAAACGTCGAAAATGTGAAAAACAATATTTTATTACGAGATTAACCGAATCAGTGTATTGAGATTGGTGGAAATCCGAAACTTTGACCTTAAAGATTTTGTTATCAAACATTTTCTGTGGAAGATAATGATACCTTCGCATTAAATTCCGCCGAGGGGATCGCTTTAATTTAAGGCTATCCGTTACAATGAGAGATAGCATTTCAAATAATGATAGCTGTTATACCTTTCTCTGAAACCGTTTGTAGTTAATGTTGACTGTTGCAAGGGCCTGCCTTTATCAAAATATTATTTTTATTATATGCAGTAGCGTCAGCAAAATCACAGAGGAAACGTGTTTTAGTCACAAAAATTATGTGACTGAATTCACCGATGATTAGTATAAGTTTACTGTTTCAGAGCGGCAATTCTCGTATTTTTAAGAACGTTCGCATTCTAATCTCAGTCTCAATCTGTCAAAAATACAATCAATTTTCATACATTTTTGACAAGTTTTTGAAATTGATTGTCGCTGAGATTAGAATACGACTTAAATTTGAACGTTTTTCAAGAACGAGAAGGCCACCTTCTCGTTCTTGAAAAACGTTCAAATTTAATCTCCTCCACACATATTATTAGATCGACATAACTGCTCCACTCACTTCATTAGTATTATATATATATACATACATACGTAATTGTTCCGCTCTTCACATTTCAAAACCTTGATTAAAATCTAGAGGCTTAACTAAAGCGTAAGCCTTTTGTGTAACTTCTTATGTTACAATAATGGGTACATATTCAAAACGGAATGTGGGTAAGAAAGAGGGAATGATGAAATCAGAGTGTTGTGAGCGTGGACGGTTGGCATAAAATAGATACTTACAGAACGCAGTTTCCATATAACGAGCGAAAACATGCGCACACGATCTCAAACTATTATTATTTTTTGGTGAGAAGGCACACAACACACGCTAATGCGTGTCTTTCAAACCCACTCCAACTATGCAAACAGATGACAGTCGGTAGTTCAGTACGTAGGACGCAGTACCTATTATATATGTGCGTGCGTTTTCGCTGGTTGGATAGACCCGGCATAGCGCTGTGTATACCATACCACTATCTATTTTGTGCCAATAGTCCATGACCAAAACACTTTGATTTGATCATCTCCTGTTCCTTCTGAGCCAGACCATTCGTACCTGTCTATCTTGTGTTGTTGCTCAGGGAGGGGCGCACGTGGCGCTAACGATCCACCTGTGTCCCCCACGCACACCGCACACCGCACCGCGCTCGCCGGCCGCCCACATTCCATATTCGTCTTACCTTTTATTATCTTCCTACATTCAAAGCTTACGTCCCTACTCACAGTACACTGTTAAAGATTCCTATCTCCCAATTTCTTTATACATAAAATTCCTGAATAAGAATCGGGCAATATAATCATGTGGAAGTGGAATTTCAATTCGCTATTCTATTTATGTTTGCGACAGTTTAATTTTTAGCAGACACGAGGAATATTAATACAGGCTTCTTGTACTTACGACGTTCGGCTTCATCGCAGATTTGGGTACATTAATGTTCGTGTTATACACGATGTTTGCTTTCCTTCTCGTTTTGTTTAACCTTGTGTGTCTTATAGTGACAGCCTTGATGCCAAATCCGCTTATGTACAAGGATGGGCAAATAAAACGATGGCGAGGCCCTCGACGTTATCAATCATACTCGTACTATTGTGAGAAAACAGTTTTCTCGTTTTCTGAGTTTAATAGTAATAGCACGAGTAATAATCGTTTATTTCTCACCACAATGTAGACGTACATTAGACAGGACATTCACATGCCCTTGTGTTACATTAGACAGGAATAAATACAAAGTATACCACAATAATTATACTGTGGGAGACTGGTGCCTAAACTAGACGTGAGGTCTGTATTTCTGTAACAGGTCTCCACCCCTTGGGTAATTGTTACATTTATATTTAAATGTAAGAATTACATTTACGTTTTACATTTATATTTAAATGTAAGAATTACCCAAGGGGTGGAGACCTGTTACAGAAATACAGACCTCACGTCTAGTTTATGCACCAGTCTCCCACAGTATAATTATTGTGGTATACTTTGTATTTATTCCTGTCTAATGTAACACAAGGGCATGTGAATGTCCTGTCTAATGTACGTCTACATTGTGGGGAGAAATAAACGATTATTACTCGTACTATTACTATTAAACTCAGAAAACGAGAAAACTATTTTGTCGTTGGTCTAGTGGTCGCAACCGCTACTGCTGAGCATGAGGTCCTGGGTTCGATTCCCAGGTCGGGCAACGTGTAATTGGGTTTTTCTATCTGGAATTTCTCAGTAGCAGCCCGAAGTCTGGATTCGTGCCCGGTAGATGGTAATAGGCTCGCCCCCTATTACATGGGACTTAAACATAACTGGCGAAATGTGGGTGTGCTATGGGTACACCTCTGCCCAACCCTTCGGGGAAACAAGGCGTGATGTTATGTTATGTGTTAAATATAAAGTTTTAAATTAAATATAAAGTCTTTTAAGTTAAAGGATAAAACAAAAGTAAATAATATGGTATCAATTAATAGTGTTTGGTGTTAGTAGGTATCTGTGAGTGAGTAAGGTGTATTTGAGGGTCAATGTGTGGGGGTAGTGTCGGGGGAGGGGGGGGGATAGAATGAATGATATTGGCTATTTTGGGACAGCAAGTAGTTTTTCTGTTTCTTCATAATTTAAATCCCGGAGCCAATTGCTTAGCTTAATTTTGAATTTGGTTTTGGTGAGGTTATAAATTGGGAGTATCCTGTTTATTTTATTATAAATCGATGAGAGGAAGTAGTCGAGAGCCAGACTATGGGATCGAATTGTCTACTTCTGTGGGAGAGTGAGTGGTTGAAGGTAGTAAGGCCATGCTGTTTTACAACCGTATGCAATATGAATTGCGGTCGCGCCGTTAACACCTTTGCTTCCCTATTCAACATATCCGTTGGATATCTGACAGCTCGGAATAAAGATACTTTCAGAATAGCTATCTGCGCTCGTTCAAGCTCTAGCATATAATTTTTTGCAATACCACCCCAGGACGTAATGCAGTAAGTTATTAGGGACTGGGCCAGAGCCAAGTAAACCTATTTCCTTAGCTTCTCGTCTGCCACATGTCTTAGAGTCTTGAAGACAAATATAAGTTTACGTAACAAGGGTATGGATATGCTTTTTGAAGCTTAGGGTGCTATATATTTTACCCCTAGGTACTTTGCACTGTCTGTTTTCTGAATAAGGGTGGTGCAGGTACAGCTATCTGTATTTGGTTTGGAACATGTGTTCTACCTATGTGTGTTATACCTTTACCCTTGGGAAGGGTGAGCATACCCAGGTCGTTGATTTATATAAAGAAGAGTGTCGGGCGATTATGCTGCCTTGTGGCACGCCGTAGGAGACAGTTTGTTCGTCACTGAAGGTATCTACTATCTTAATGCACCGGGTACGCTCATTCAGATAGTCTGGGTACGCTCATTCACATAGTCCTCAAAGAGTTCGAGCTGGACATCCCTGATTCCTATACTTTCCATCTTACGAATTAGAGTCATAAGGGACAGACACCGTGTCAAAAGCTTTGGCAAGATCAGGAAAATGCCCAAAAATTTCTGTCCACAATTCAAGTGTGTGATTACATAATTGGTCAGTTCGTGAACTGCATCGGCCTTGGATTTGTCAGCACTGAATCCAAATCGTGAGGTTGAGAGGATGTTAAATTTCTCCAGGTTATTCACGAACCTATTGTTCACGATCCGCTCCAGTATTTTGGATGGAGTAGGAAGTACTGCTATAGGTCTATAGTTGTTGACACGGCCTCTGTCCCAACCTTAAAGATTGGTTGTATTATGGCTATTTTAAAAGATCTGGGCAATTGCCCTTATTGTAATATAATGTATTGTAGATATACGTGAGGGGTGGTACAACAATGTCCATGTATTTTTTTAGGAGACCGCTTGATGTTCTGAGTGTGTATTAATAAGCACAATATGTCCTGTATACATATATTGTGCTTATTAATACACACTCAGAAAACTATTGCAGGGACATAGACACGCAAACTGACATCTTAAATCTTGCACATGATTCTTGACTCCCTAGGAAATGAACTTTTCGTAAGTTATCCTTAAGAAAATGTTCTTTCATAGAAATGTTCAATTAAATACTTACGCGGTCGAAATGTGCGGGACAGCATTATTTTATTAACCGAATAAAAATTTTAACGTTCTCAACGCCCACGTTCAAAATCATGTACTTAGCCCATGGTAACATGGGAAGGGTAATTTTAATCTGTGCACAGGAAAATCCTTTTATGGTTTCAGTAATACCAAAGTGGCCTTTATAAATAAAATATGTGGTAGCATGAACCAGCTTAGCAGCAATTTATTTTAGCAATATACGAACAATTGGGATGAAAGTTCCTTCAGCGATATGTTATCGTGCGCTAGGGTCGCTTTCCGAATCTCTAATGAACTGTGAATAACCGATCCCTTGGTCGGAGCCTCAGAGCCTCAACAGATGCCAACACAAATAATACGCAGGCCAGGCCCTCAGTCTCCGCTCACTAATAATAGGTTCGACTTCATTTATAACTTAATAACAAACATTTATTTCCCTTTTATCACGGCCTTCGTTCCCGTTAATTCGGTTTGTGTTCAAAATTAGGTTTGGCAATCTTTGACTTTATTAAATTTGCGAGATTTTGCCTGAAATATTCAAAGTATTAAATGCTTATCCCGGTATTTATTCAATGTTTATAAAATTTACTCTCACATGCGGTGAGCGTGAGCAAGGACGGCGTAGCCCCACACACTGTATTATTGTCTAAAGCAGCTCATTACTCCATCATAGTAAACTAAAGGAAACGAATTTATAATATTTTTCGTAAATAATAGCCAGACATTGATAACAAAAATTATCCTCATCATTTTTAAAGACCAAATTTTGTCAACCTAGAGGTACCCCGAATTCATCTCCATTTAGCGACTTCATCGTTTGATACTGATAAATCACGTTCTAGCCTAAAGGCTGAAAATATATTACGAGCAATATTTATTTGAATTCTATAGAAAACAGAGTCAATGTTCAAAGAAGACTTTATTCGTTTCCAGGCATATCACGTAGGGCAAACCGAGATTATCTCAATGGTCAGCTCACAATTAATCTGTGTGGTCGGTGTTTATTCTATATTGTAATTAGACGAGCAGGTGCCAGCAGTGCGATTCCATTCAGTGGCACCTGCGGGCACCCAAGAACGCTTCCAGTATCCACCATACATTATAATAAAAGTAGCACGTTTGTAATTTATTATAAGCCACAAAAGCAATTAATTTTTTGTATTTAACCTGCACTTTTTTCTGAGAGCGAAAGGGAAAGGAATATGATGTATGTCAACACAAACAATGTCATGGACTAAAACCGAGACATGTTGACATTTAGAGAATTCTTTTAGGACTCGGACTGATGATCTATTTATACTTTTAATAAAATACACAGAAGTGTACTCACAGAAACTTTTTATAGAACATGTTTTTGGAATGAATGTGATTATCCTGTTTGCACAATATAAAAGTCAAAATAATTTATTAGCAAGAAACGCGATCCATAGGATGTTCAAACATTTAGAAATAGGTCTACATGTTTCATCATTAATCGGTATACAAATATGAGTTTCAATGTTTAAAATTATTCATAATAGTAAGGATAAAATGATATGGATTAAAACTAATTGAAATCTAGGAATCTATTTGGAGATCATTCGTTTATGTAATGTAATTTTAAAATTAACTCATTAAAACGTATTAATATAGCTATGACGTGGTATCTACGTCAGATTAATTTGTAGATGAAGTTCAGGTATTATTACACTAAATTGTGTAAAGCAAAATTATTTACTGAAGATAGAGTGTCACCTGAGTGCCACCTTCTAGTGATGAATGATGTAGTGACGTGTCGTTCACCCCCGGTCTCGACTCGCCGTGCTTTATTACAGCAGTTTCGCTAGAATTCAAAACATAACCAAGGACTTATCAAAAGCAATCCGGACAAGAACAACTTTATTTGGTAGACATTTTTAAATAGGATAAATACGAAACTGTAAGTAGAGAAAACAAGAAAATTATGTCTGTTACGAATTAGCTAAAGAGAGTTTTCCCAGTTTCCAATCCAGTATCTCGACAAAAAGTAAAGTTGAAGGAGGATGCGTCCTCGTTTTTCCAACTGGTAAAATCTACAATGATAATTTAAATGAGTTTGTGTTGTCTGTGGAGCGTTGCACACAACTCACTCAGCGACAAGCGAGCCCCGTGGTTCCCAGTGCCGACATAGGCCTCCGCCACAAATTTCCCAGCTCCATCCCTTCTTAGTCTCCAACTTTGCGGTTAAATTTACGACAGTCTTCCTTTTTCTATATTTCATTAAAAGTTCCTAAGTCTGGGGATTATACTTCTCGTTCTTTGAATAATACTTGTCGTAAATTTCAATATTCGAAACGAATCGTGATACTTTGGGCTGCAGTAATTGGTCTCTGATGTTTTAGAACAATATTAAAAGTGTCGGCCGTCTTTTAATTAATTCCGTCAAATGGCGCTCGTCCGCTGCGATCAATGTTCTTTCTTAAATGTTTGTGAGTGATAATTATAATTAAATGTCTATTACAGTGTACAGTATCTTGATTATTTCAACCAACAAGTGAAACAATGTAAACAGATTAAAGTTAGGCCATCGTAATGTCCAACAAAAGTGGATCAATTTCATATCTCCAAACGTGTCCCTTGTAGGTCGAACGCTGACAAATCTGAATTTCAAATGTTATATCACGGCAAGCTAATGGCGAGTCCTATAAAAAATATCGGCATTCTGCTTCAACGGATTGGGGATTTCACAGTTATCGTACAAAAAAACAAGGTAATAATGAGCGAAGTGGTGGTAATGTCACCATGGGAATACCCGCTCATGTGTGAGTGAGTTGCGGCGCCAAGCCACTAAACTTCCGAGCCCTAACACTTTGAATGCTGTTAAAATTTAACAAGTCCCTAAAATCCAGTTTATTGCACGCACTTTGCCCAATTTATTTACATTTTATTTCAAATTTAGCAACGCTTTTGGCAAAATACTTTGTCCATACAACATTTTCGCATTTGTTTGTTTGTATTATTTCAATCTAGTTAAAATATTCATTGGATTATTGGAGGCGACGACAGAATGAATTAATCAAAAATAAATTAATTAGATCCTTTTTAATCGGGGAAGCCAAACGAAAATTGAGGAATAATTTTTTATTATTTAATTACCGTTCCGAGTGCCTGTGGCGAAGCAAGAGGTGTTTTAGGAGGCAATTTGTGTTGGATTTTGTTTTGAGTTTTTGTACGATGGTACCAACAACAACGGGTAATCCTATTTCACTACCATTTTTAGCTTCCGCCAAATTTAACGCTTCATCCGAATTTAACTGTTGTCTTGCAAGTTAAGCAGCTATTAATTGTCTCGTAACGTAGGTTATTGTTTGTGTATTTTGCGAAAACGGAGAATAAAATGTTCCTGCTTTTTTAATGTTTTTTGTTTTACTGTTTAGTCCATGAATAATATAATCGTTGTTAGTCCGACGGTCGCGCGGGACACGATCCCGCTAAAATTATAACATGTTGGTACACACGGATACATATCAAGCAGTATAAGCTGTGGCTACATATCAAGCATTTCCAGTATAAGCTGACTTCTCATTGTACGAAAAGCCCGTACAATGCGAGATTAGCTAAGAGTGGATATGTATAGATTGATGTGTAGCTGTGTGTACTACATGTTATAATCTTAGCGGGACCGTGTCGAGGAGGCTGCTTAATTGATGCTCATCATGTATTCAAGGATACGGAGCCACAAGTGATTGTATTTAAATAAACTAAATCCAGCTTTCAGACGGATCTTTTATAAATATTTTTAGTTTCTGGAAATTGCTCTTTCTTTTTTTACATAATGTTACGCCAAGGTTTTTGCTGAGCTGATCTGGCTTTTACTGAATTAACAGGTAACGGGACATCTGCATGTCGACGCTAGAAAGGCATATTGTATTAACGACCACTTTGGTCAAAATTGAGTTATTTACATTGTTGGAATCGGCAGATTTTTCTCTTTCGAATGGTCTAGGTTTCAAGTAAATCCGAGCACTTTTGTGGTCGTTAATACAACGGTGATTTCAGTCATTTTCGTATTTAATTTTGTTTTAAATCCAACCATTTTCGTCATTTGTTTCATAAACCGTAGATAACGTCAGAAAATTGGCCATAATTCATTTTGCTTTTTTTTGTCTAACTATAGATTTGATGTTAAAACACTTTACCGAATCATTTTTTTATTTTTTTATCAATAAAACGTTTTACAAATTGACCACTTTATCCAATTTTGGAAATAATACAATTTATTTGCGTGTACTTTTTTGTTTATTTTCCGTTTATACACTGTACCTTTCAGCTAATTTCAATCACTTGGACGTTAAGCGCATTTTGTGGTCAATGTTCAATAGCAAGTTGGTCGATCATATATTTTTACCTGAAACGGTTTTGACGCATCGTTAGCATTTAAGCTACTTTAATTTAAGCAAAGTTTTTTGTATTAAGTAAGTTAAGCCTACTTAAAAATCTTTTTTGGGTGAAAAAGTGGTGGATATGCTGTACTCAAGGAGCGCCTTTTATGCTCACGAAGCGCTGCGTATGAGCTATAGCCGTTGCGAGGGCGCTTCAGTCGACCACGCACTGTCGATGAGGGCGGTCACGCACGAATTGCCCGCTGCTTCTACTCGAAAATTGTTTTCACTTTGGAGTGTAAAACTTTAATTTATCATGGCGTCCGAACGATGCAAGAAAATATTAAATAACGTTAGACTAAGAAGGAGATTAAGGTTTGATATTGAACCACATTCAGCTGATTGTGAACAGCACCCTAATTGCGTAATACACAATCAATCGGAATCTGAATCGTTTTGAAACAGATTGCTAATCCATTGCTTCTTGAGTTCGATAAAAATTCTGCTCAACAATATATATAACGCAATGAATGTTCTTGAACCGTCAAAATCAAACAGATTAGTCGTAATCGTTTACGAAAATGTGTTACGCAATTAGGGTGCAGGTTAGTGTAAATCTTAAAGGACCTACTAAATCAAAATGCATGAAGCGAGCACTTACCTATTATTAAAAACCTACATTTAACACGAATCGTTTTTTACTTTAGGACGAAAACGTAGTACCAAACCATTCAAATATTATTATTGAGGAAACCAACAATCAAGTATGTATGCTATTTACCTACTATAACTAGGTTTTTGACCTTGCCACACTTACCAACAATTGCGTAGGTACTTAACCTACCTAACCCAGGAAACATCAAAAGAGGATTCACAGACGTTATGCGTATCTTTCGATTTACAAAAGGTACTCAACACTCCATACGGCGAGAGTATGTTGTTTTATAACTCTCGCAAGTATTCTGTGTACAATTTTACATTATTTGAGAATCAGACTAAGGAAGTTTTTTGCTATTCATGGGGGGAAGCTGATGCTAAAAGGGGCGGGAATGAGATTGGAACTATTCTATTTAATTACATTAAAATTGTGGACCAACGTAAAACCGTACGATATTTACTGCTTTACAGTGATTCTTGTTGTGGCCAAAACCGCAATAAAAATTGTGTATGCGGCTGTTCACACAGCATTACAATCCTGTAAATTTATCGAGAACATACAAATGATTTTTTTGATACCAGGGCACACTTCTATGCCTGTTGATAGTGTCCATGCAGTAATAGAAAATTTAGTAGTTTATGCTCCTTTACAATGGGCAACGATATTTGGATTGGCCAGGAAAAATCCGAAACCGTACAATGTAGAAATAATGTGTCACCAAGATTTCAAGGCTAGGGAATCTATGTCCGAAAAATACTTTAAAAACAATCTTGTTGGCAAAATGAGTAAACTAAGAATTGTTACATTTAAGAAAAAAGATTTAGATAATATTTATATAAAATACAGCATGAATGATACAGCGGCTGCTGAAAAAGTTGAAGTTGTTGGTAAGAATAGGCATCCAGGAGATAATTTGTATAAAAACAGACTTCCTATTCCTAAACAAAAATATGCTGATTTGGTAAAGCTTTGTAAAACCTATGCTATCCCACGTAGGTATCATGAGTAGTATCTAAATTTGCAAACTTGCAACGCTAAAGAATTGTTGCCAGACACTGATATAGAAGACGTTGACGATTGAAGTAAGATTTTATTATTCCATGTGAATGACCATGACATTTAAAAAAAAACCTGATTATGTTTTTCCTATCCATTTCCGAATTGAACCCGGGGGGGTTTTTGTTTTTTATTCGAGTATTTTTTATTGTTTTACTTTCTATTACACTACCTAGTTAGTACCTATAAAGTGCCTACTAGACGCATATTATCTGATCTATTGAGTTATAATTATAAACTATTAATGTTTAATTGTTGAAACATTATGTTTCATAGGACTGATTGATGTCAAAGTTGTGTAGTTTAATTTAAATGTTAAGTTGCTTTTATTTTTTGTTACAATAATTAATATACGAACTAATAATTAAAAACATAATTTTCATGTGACTGATCTCAAATTTAAATAGTTTTCTTGTTTAATTATATTTTTTTTTAATGTGATTATCATGTAACAAAAGATTGAATTTTCATGACACTGGCAGTGATCTCAAAGTTGATTTAGTTTTTTTTTAATTATAAAGAAGTTGTTTTATGTTTATGTCATCATTTATCAACTGAATAAGTTTGTGAATTGTGCTTTTCGATAATAAAAAAAATTATACTTCTTTATTTTGTATTTTATTTCTTACCTATCGCTAAAAATATAATAATATTGGGTTATAATACCTTGATCCTAGATGGAACTAAGTTTAATGAGTGAGATTAGATTTTTTGGTTTTCCTCGGTTGAATATGCCCAGTTTGATAAAACATTTTATTGGAATGTTAAAGTTTACCGAATAGAACGTAAGATACTTTAGTTGTAGGTTGTATGCAGCAATTCAATCGTTAAATTTTTTTACAGGACCTCTAATGTTGAAATTGTGACTTAAGTCAATTTTACCTAACCAAGATTGTGCACAACCTTGTATTATCTCCTAAAAATATATAAAAAAACTCATGTTTATTTTTTTTGACTTAGGAATTAATTAAAAAACATATTAAATATTAATTATTCTGAGTTTCAACAAGAATACTTAAGTAGTTAATTTACTATGATTTTTTTTGTGAAAAGTAAAACTTCAAATCAATTTATTGAACAATTTATGCAATGGTCGTTAATACAATTTGCCTTTCTAGCGTCGATGTGTTAGGTACACAGTTAATTGCAAGCTTATTCTTGAAAGGCTCGCATTAATGCTAGCATTCCAAAAAGTATTAAAGTGATTAAAAAATAAAAATAAAAGTTCGCACCTTACATCATGCACATGGTAGAAGCAAACACTTAGTTTTCCTTTATTCTCCATATCAGAAAGTGTAGATACGACTCGCCGGATTTCTACTGTTGGTTGACATATATTGATAGTATACACAGTGCCCTCATTCGTGAGTTTTGAATTTGATCAATACATGGACGTCGTCGCCGACCGCATCAATTTAACTTTAATGCGATTATTCGGACAGCACAGTGACTAGCCTATTAATGGATATTGATGTAGATACGTAGGTACCAACCAGGTAGTATCATCGAAAATACATATTTATGATATATATATCTGAAATCCAATTATAACCGATTTCACCAGTTTTCATGATGTTATTTAGAGTGTTATTAAATTCTAATGAACCATTAAGGCTGTTTGAGAAAATGCACATTATTTAACTGCACGATAATTCTAAGAAAACAAATGACATAGAATTATAGATGTCTTGACACAGTTCAACTTAGGTCATGCAAACCGTAGCATAGGTCATAAGAGTTTGTTGATTTAATTTGAAAGTTGTCTTGTATTTTCACGAATTGCTTCCACGGTTCGCGAGTACAAACGGAAATGTAATTTCAGTTAGTGATTTGACACTTTTACGGTGTTTCCGGCTTGTAACAGGGCTGTGCGTGTGTGCCTGCGATTTATTAGCACGTTTAGGGGCCGCTTTTATTACGAATAGCCCTTTGAACAATTAACCTGAAGCCTCCCTTATCTATGTATAAGTACGTTGTCATTCAGAATACGGACTAAATGGGAAATTTGCAATTCGTGAAATTACTTAATCGAAAGCAGGGAGGTGAAAATTGCAAATGTGATACGATTTGCGTTGAATAAGTTTTCATTCGAATTATATTGTAAATGTCCTTTGATGAATACGGCCGCTCTATTAAACCGCTGTTACAATCATTCGTTAAATAATTAGGTTGGTGTCATAAGACTGACTTAGGGCGGATTTCACCGATGAAATTGAACGCGTTAAGCACATAAACTACGTTTAAGAGCTGTCAGTGTCAATATTTTCTAAGGAATATTGACACTGTAGGCTCTTGAACGCGTTTTAGATGTGCTAAACGATCGGCACTAAGTGCCGGTTTCACCAATGTTACTGAACGCGTCAGCTTAATATTCCATAAAAAATAAAGACACTAACATCTCTTAAACGTAGTTTATATGCTGATCGCGATCAGTTTCATCGGTGAAATCTACCCTAAGAGTTACTGATCATTCTCTTACCACACTATTAATTACCTAATTATTAATAAACAAAGAAAGCTCTTACTTTTCTTGTCTGTGAATACAATTGTTATGGGCGCTGGGCAGGCTGCAGGCTGGCACTCAAAAGAACAAGAGCTTGTACAAACATCACTCCATGTCTAGTACATTTTGCAGACGTCGTCAACTCTATATAATGTTGTGACTGGCCACTCGACACCGCTCTCTCACGCTACACACATTTGACAGTGAACTTGTACTCATGTACTCAGGCTTAGTTAATACCCCTGTCCTTGGTATAAATGATTATAGCCAGACGCTGTTAAGCTTGACCTTGACCTCAGCCAAATGCTGGATGAACTCGTGATTGAACCAAAGCATTTGAATAATAAATGTTAGCTGCGTCGGCAGCTCGCCTCGGTACAATCAATAATTTTGCGCGCTTGCATATTTCATTATCATCATTACGGTTTCATTCGCTTTACCGTCTGTTAATTACAACGTTGATTAACAAGTGAAATAATCGATACTTGCAGGTTTTTGAGGGCTGTGCCCTCAGGTCGTTTCGTTCGTCTCTCTATTGATAACTTACGCGTGCCAAGTCCGTCGTTCCTGTAATTTACGACTAATGAAATATGTCAAATGGATAAGCAGTATTATTATCAGGAGGGCTAATATACACCTCTTCCATTATTCTATTTCTTTGCCAAAAGTTTAGATGATAGCAATATTTCCTTTTAATTACAGTGTTCGATCACGGGGGTCCACTCTAAGATGTGGGAGAACTTTTCACAAATGTCCACTGCTGTAAGCAGCAGTGTAGCTTTGCGCAAAGTTCTTACCTATAGACGTAAGTTACATAGATACATACGTTTTATTAACTTGTACAAAATTTGACGCTTATCGTCCCTAATGGGTCAAGTTTCAATTAGGACTGAAGGTCTAATGGAAAACGAACTTTAGAATTGAGTTGATGGTAAGGCTTGGTAACGGACTTTGTGCCTACCTAGTCACAGATTGTGTTGCTGGCCTCCAGATCTTTGTTGTAGCATATAAACATCATTGCTGTTAATTTTTACATGGCAAATTTGTAATGTTAAGTGTCCAAAAATAAGGCTGTAAGAACTCACCACTGTATTTTCTTAGACAAATAAATATTTATGTTACATTTTATTGTTTTTCTACCAATCTTCCACAAACACATTTTACATGTTTTGTTTAACCAACCATGATGTCCCATTGCAGAGCAAAGGTCTCTCCATAAACACTAGTTACTTGTTTATAGTAGGTTTTATATTTTCAAAGTTTTATTTTTTACTCTTATTTTAAAGTCGGGTACCAGTTTATGGTCGTTGGATACCAGTTGAACTAAAATCAGAATATTACACGAAACCAATGTCAGTTGACCTTAGCAATCCAATTACTGAAGCGTGCAATGTTTTGAGTTTAAAACAGTTCCCAATATTTCATGTCCCCGACTTCCTGAACTCGCAACGATTGCCATGGGAAATTCTTAGCAAAATTTATTTTTTTACAATAATATCATTAAAATTTCAATCGAATTTATAACATTAGAATCTGTTTTCTATAACATAAAATCTAATAAAAAGATACAAAACTCGTCGTGTTCAATATCATTTAGATTGTTTCTGCTTCAAAGAGCAATTTGATTTATCAATTTTCATAGTTTCAATCTGCTAAGCGCCTGATAAATTGGTTTTGTGAATTCGCAGTCAACCTTTAAGATATGTTTGGAAAATCATAGTGCCTAAATGAATTTGTGTATAAAACTTTGTTTAAAGCATTATTTTTGTGATGTCGGTATCTAGTCCTACGATTCTATGTTTATTCAATATTTTGGACTAGGACCTAGGATTGAACTGATTTTTCGAATAAGGCTGCTAAGGGTTAGGTGCATGTAGAATAGTTAGGTAGGGGAGATAAATATCGCTGCTTGTACATAAGTCAGCCCTAAGTGGAGCAGAAGAGCGTATAATCTGTAGCGGAAACAACGTCTTTGTTACAGCAAAGCCGAGTCTTAAAGATTATTCTGAATTTCTGGCTATAAACCGACGCAAGTGTCACTCACATCTTATCCACACATTTCTGCCAGTTCGCTGGCTAAGGAAAAAAGTTTATTTCTTTAAGTTCTTAGTATAAATTAAGAATTGTATATTTTATGTTGGGCCACATTCTCAGTCTTTTGTGTTTAAGATTTCATAAAAGTTAACTGTGACTAGAAGAAAGAGCCCATTATTAATATCAATAGAACCTCAATGTCATTAATTTATTATATAAACTTTTCTCCCGCTAAATAAACATCGCCACAAGGTATTTCAGTCTTATTTCAACACCTGACTTTTAATTTTGTTTAAATGAGGTTTATTTGGCGGTGCCATATAACATGTCAAAGCCTTTTACTCTTTATTTATAGTCGCGTCACGAAACGCGGTCGAGGCCGTAAGCTATGCAGTGTATAAAACAATACAACGATTCGCTGGGCCACCCGCCACCGTCAAAGAGCTGCGAAAATTAACTTCTGGGTTTATAACAACTTGTGCTGCAACATCGTGCAACTAATATTGTTGACAGCTGCGGAACAAAGAAACAGGGACTTTTTGAGTACGTTTTCACTTTCGTATTGTAGTAGGTAATTTGTGCTTGGACTTTTGATGTAAAACGTGTATAACGAATTCCGACTACTAATTAGGTCGACGTGGAAGCCATTCTAGCGTGTTCTAGTCGCATCACGCTGCGTTTTTGTGACGACAACAAATCTGTGTCACTTATTGCAACCTAATTTTGTCAAGCACGAGTCAGATAACAGGGAGCTCGTTTTGTGGGCTTGCGTCTCTTAATTGCGACGTACTCATACGAGGCAGTCGGTAGAGTCGGGTATGACACAGTTTGACTTCATTGAGGGATACAAGAGGCCGTCCGCCCTAATCACCCTCTTCTCGCCTCGCAAGCCACTACATTCGCGAACTAACAATGATTACACACGACTTTACGACGCGCAACGTTACTTATGTTTTAACAAATTACGTCGCCTATAACCAACTTAATACAAACTAGTGGCTCTCACTGGAATTTGTTCCCGAGTAAATAGCTATGCTGTGTGATGTGTAGGTATAACTTTCTAGGTTTAATAAGCAAAGTGATACATCAATTGGACCTTTGCAATCATTTAAATGTTCTCTTTGTAATATCAGCTTAACACTTTGGACTAAAAAATAAACACAACTCAAATAATATACAAAGGCGGCACCTTCCTAATTATCAATTACAGAAGCCTTTCCCGAGCCTCCGCAAAAAAACACATCAAATGTTGCTTTCTTGAAATTACTTTATTTTATTATTACTTGTGATAAGAAATATTATTCCTTTGCAAAACTCGAGTTTTGTGTTGAAGGTTTCGCCAAGACTTTGAGGCTAGTGATAATGAATGGTGTACACTGAATAGCCTTTGCAAGCTAAATCCAAAGAGTTGTTTCTTTGACGTAACTTGAATGAAGTCCATTGAACAAGTTGACGTTTATGCAAATTTCTTTTAAGTTTCAGGGTTCTGTGTTTAGGGAGGAAAATAAAGCACTGCAAAAAATATGCCACGCCTTATGTTTAATTTAAACATCTCTCTAATGTTTTCGGAATATTTCCTGGCCGTTGTTATTAAATAATAACGGGATTTCGTAGAAGTCCATTTATAATTGAATTGACATGGGATTTTTGAATAAGACACGGTTTCCCATATTTCATGAATATTTCATTAAATTCTTGTTGGCAGGAAGTATTTAATTAGTTATAATTTATGAAAGCTATCGCATGGCTTCGCCTGTTTCGGAAGCCTTCAGAAAAAACATAAGGAACAAGATGTTATCAGTTTACAATGTGTTACAGGCAGAGGTCCTTGGTTGTGTTACAGGCAGAGGTCCTTGGTTGTGTTACAGGCAGAGGTCCTTGGTTGTGTTACAGGCAGAGGTCCTTGGTTGTGTTACAGGCAGAGGTCCTTGGTTGTGTTACAGGCAGAGGTCCTTGGTTGTGTTACAGGCAGAGGTCCTTGGTTGTGTTACAGGCAGAGGTCCTTGGTTGTGTTACAGGCAGAGGTCCTTGGTTGTGTTACAGGCAGAGGTCCTTGGTTGTGTTACAGGCAGAGGTCCTTGGTTGTGTTACAGGCAGAGGTCCTTGGTTGTGTTACAGGCAGAGGTCCTTGGTTGTGTTACAGGCAGAGGTCCTTGGTTGTGTTACAGGCAGACGTCCTTGGTTGTGTTACAGGCAGAGGTCCTTGGTGACTTATTACCACTCCCTAATAAATGTCCTAGCCAGGAATAGCATTTTATAAAACAAGCAGTAAAATAGAGATTTATAGCAGCTACACATGAAATAAAAATTGTTCTACTGTTGTTCCGTCAACGCTTCCTAACTCGTGTATGTTGACAATTTTGTTTGACTACTCGGTATTTAGTGTTCAGTACGCCACAAGTTCTGATATTAATCAATACCCGCCAGGTAGCGCTTATACATGTTCACCGCTCGCCACGCAAACGTATTGCCGAGTATAACGTTTCTACAATAGTCGACTAGCTGAATCAGGATTTCGTTAAAATGTGTAAAACTTAATCAGGACTTCTAAATCAAACATCCTATCACATTATTAATATTAGTTTTAGTCAGATAGATTTAACAGCCCGCGGTTGGTTTATCTTGATTTAATCCACATACATTATTCGGATTGTAGTTAAATAATTTTCATAAAGTTAATTTCACCTGGTTGCATTCCTGCAAAACATTCAACTTGCGTGAATTAGTTACAGCAAGCAATTATTTATCTCTCCGTTACGTTCCTACGTTGAAAACTTGGCACGGCCCGCATTTCATATTGTACTCGTATCATTTAATTAAAACTCGTACATTAATTCGTTGCTGTAGGAAATAGAGAATATGTTTGTCACTCAATATTAAAATAAGGGTCTATATACAGGATAGCCGGAACATTGACGTCCAAAAAATTAAATGTTGGTCTCGTATCGTGAGGTATTCGAATCGCCCCCATGTATTTTCCGCGACTTTTGATAGTTTTCGAGTTATGTTTTTTTTCTGGATTTGGTTAAATTAATAAAACAAGAAAAGTGTTAAGCAAGAAGTGCTTAAAACTTTTCTTACCCAAACTCTGAAGCTATTTGTTGGTTAGTTTCCAGTATTCTCATCATTAATTAAACTTAGCAACCAAACAATTGTCAATTTTTTTTAAATTTAGAATTTCCACCTCGCTGTCTTAAAGGCGGATTTTTGCGACTACTTTTTTAAATGATTATGAAAACTGTGAGTCTGGTGCTTAAGGCCTACTGAGGAACCATGAAGTCACCTGTTTAGATTTATAATTTAAAGTTGAAAATTTAAGTCATAATTTACCGAACGTAAAGTTTTCACTTTAGACCAACATTTTCATAACTTTCATCACAGTTACGAAGCTGATTATTTTATGCATAAAAGTAATACTCATGAAGATTCAGTTGCAAAAAGAAAACTCGACAGTCTTCTACTTTTTTTTAAATTTATTTTTAAATGGTCAGGTCGAAAATTCTCATAAATTCAGAAAAAAAACATAACTCGAAAACAATGAAAAGTCGCGGAACATACATGGGTTGATTCGGATCCCCACGATACGAGGGAGCAAAATTTTATTTTGGGCCGTCAAATTTCCGGCCACGCTGTATTACTTCAGAATAATGCCTCCATCAATATTTTTGATCATAATTTCTTTTTGAGCAAGAAATTTTTATATTTTAAACTGCAAAAGTGCAATAAAACTGTGGGAAATTCAAATATTTTAAAAGTCTATGACACCAATAAATGTCCATGTGTTTTTTATGAGTGTTGTCCATGACTAAATGATAAATTTTATTACCGTAAGTAGGTTTGTATAAACACTTTTGCACGTCAGTCAAAACTAGATGAGGTCGGCGTTTCCTATCTGACTACTCTGAGAAGAAAGGCCGAAACAAACCCAGAGGTCACAGTCTCTTTTCAAGTCCAGACATAATCTTGGTTAGATCATGTGAAGACCATGTAGATTGATGTCTGAAATGGTCTTTTGAGGAAAGAATGACACAGATTGGGTGAACCTGTCCAGTCAGTGCACGCATTTGTCAGTAATCGTGCAGCTCAACTAGGAACTTAAGGAGCTAAACGATTCGATGAACAATACCAAGGAAACGACATTTGGGTAGGTTTATTACTTAACAGCAGATCATGATTAAAAACAAACGAGCAATGACCCACATAGTTCTCACATTCACAATAATGAAAACAATATTATAATACTTTACAAAGTAAATACTCATGTCATTGTAAAGATATATGTAAAAATTCATCAATATCAACTTGTATATAAAAATCCAGACATAAACATTCAGGACCATGTAGATTGGTGTCTGAAATGGTGTTTTGAGAAAAGAACCACACAGATTGCACTGACTTGACAGGTCCACTCAGGACCTGTCAAGTCAGTGCACGCATTTGTCAGTAACCGTGCAGCTAAACTCAGAACTTAAGGAGCCCAACGATTGTACTAACAATACCAAGGAAAGTAAATTTGGGTAGGCCCTATAAACTACTCAAACTGCCAGACCATGACCAAAACTGAGACAATGACCGATAATAATTGATGACTTTTATATAAAATGCATATTGATGTATGATATGTAGATGCTGATAGGTGCTGTTAATCGCGTAGTAAGCTGCGCGATCAAAAACCAAAATAACTCGGTTTCTTAAAAAGTAGCCTAACAACACCACCTGAAAATTATGTATCTAAATTCTGGAAACGTATTAAAAAGTTTATCTCCCAATTTAGTCGGGTGGCAGGCACAGATATAGGTTACAATAATGCCAGTTACAATGTCGCGGGCGGCTCGCTACATGTTTATCCCTGTTCCATTATATTAGTAATAGAAATAAGCCGGGTCTACGCTGGTCGCCGGCGGCCCTTCTCGTCACCTACCTGAATTTAATCAAGGCACGAACATTGTGTTGCATAACAGCCTATTGATGATAGTTGAAAATATTATTATGGTTATGGCGGGCTTTACTGTATGCGACTTTTGTTTGCATTGGATAGCTTTATACACAGATGTCCGATACATTTTTGACTCGTTTATCGTTGGCCTGCAGTGCAAGCGGCATCTGCACAAGTTTTCCCAGACCGTATTTTCCAAGATTCATAACGGCTGAGTGCTCAAACCTGTGTGCCGGGGGCTACATTCAAATGTATTTCACTATTAGCCGGCGTGCAATGTTTAACTTGGGCACACAAGACATCATGTCGTCGGCAAACTGCCGGTTGCCGCGTCAGGCAAGTTTCGACGCGTCATTATTCGCGAGTAGTATTTACTATACATCTACGTATTGTGTTGCTCGCGTCTCCCGTCACCGTGCCCGGGCGCACTAATAACAACGTTATGTTTATTTGTTTTAATATCAGCGGTCTCAGTTGAATGAACCTGGAGTTATTGCCGTGCATTTTGTTATCACCTTTTTAAATTTTCATATTTAACATCGGAATTATAACAAGAGTTTTATTTGAGTTTAAGCGATGTTTGTTGTTACACGATTCGTGTAAGGCTGACGAAGGTAGATGGAATAAAAATAGCTGTTTATATTTGAACGTTGAATTTTCATTCTACTTTATTTTGACATTCGATTGTTATTTTTACCTTTCCGTGAATCTGTGTGATTTCGAATGCTTTGATAGATCAGGAATGAATTGTTTTATTGAACATACATAGCTGCGCTTTGCCAAATGGAATGTAAAGCTTTTGATTTTACTCTCTTTGACGTTGTTCAGGCTTCCTACGGACCACCAACTACCGTGGCACACCTTGAAACCTCTTAATCGACTAAAAAGCCAGGTGGGCCGCTACCAGCACAACTTGGTCAGGTGGAAATAGTCTGATGAGCCGCAGTGCGAATGTGGCGCCACATCGCAAAATATGCCCCACCTCTTGTCGTGCTCTCTGTGCACTAACACCTGCACTATGGAAAACCTTTGCAAAGCCAACGATAACCCTGTCGAATTCTGGTCGAAGCTTATTTAAAACAAACAAATGGAATCATCGACACGACGATTACCTTGTTCAAATCAGTTTCAACTTGATATCGTTTTGAACAGATCAGCAATACCAATTACGCTTTTATGCAGATATTTTGGATTATTACCATATTGTGAACAAGAAATAATTATCAAATAAAACACTTGTGTCAATTTTTTTGTGGTCATCAACTTCATGGCCCAACCTGCCGAATTCTTCAGACAAGGCGACATAAGTAACTTTTTGGCCCATGTCTCGCTCTATCAGTATTCTAAGATCAACTCGATAGCCCGCAGCTGTAGAAGGCAAGTGGTCAACGTCACCGTAGCTTGCCAACTTTTGAAGCAAGATATGGCAAGAATTTTCAAAAAGATTTAAAATAAAGGGCATTTGGCAAAATATCTCAGGTTTACAGCATTAATATAATATATATTTATACATATATTAAAACTGTAGAAGAGGCATTTCTGTATATAGAAAATATTATAAAACATTTTTTTGGGGTGTTAAAGGATAACTTACAGATGCGATTTCTATCATTTTTGGAGTTTTTGTCTGTTTGGATGTGAGAGATTAATTAGATCAAGTATCACGTCAAAAGTACAAAACCAATATGGTTTACTTTTATATTCAAATATTGTGTATAGCTCTGAGTAATTATTAGTTTTGGTTTCATCGCAATCGCTTAGGTCTATCAAAAGATATAATCAATTTAAACTTTTTAATACACATACACGTAATGACATCTTTTGACGCCAAATGGTACTAACTAATATATGTGATAACAATATTGTTTATCACGTCATGAAGGTAACTGTGTTATAAAAAAAAAGTTAAAATGATTGCAATGTTATAAAAATCGCTTTACATTGGTGGTTGATTAGTGGCGCTAAAGTAATTTCAAATAAAAAGTGGTGTTAGCACCACTTTCAATTTGAAATTATTTAAGATACTGAAGAGTTTTTTTTAGATTTTAGTTTTTTTAATGTAATGTAATAATACCTGCGTCCCAGCAGTGGGAACGTTATATGCTGATTTTGCTTAGGCTTATGCTAAAGTAATATGATTGATGTGGTGTTCTGAACTTCTGAGTGTAATAGAATACAATATTAGATGATCATTTATTAGTTTAATCCATAACAACTTTAAAAAAATCAAATTGGATTCAGTTTTATTTAAAAAGTTAGTAGTATGCAGAGCGAATCTTAAAATTATGTAAGTAATCGATAGATGGCGTTGAGCAAATGTTGTCATTTTCTGAATAGCGGTGTTAAGATTTTCTGCAGAAGTGTGAGACTCATTCGTACATTAATAATAAGATTTCGAACTAAATTGAAATTTATGTAGCCAATTTTCTTGGAGGATTATTGTTTTGCGAATGGGTAATCGTACGGAAGATGAAATATAGTAGGTAGCTGTTTAAGTACCTAACTGATCATGGACTGCTAAGAAACCCTATTGTCACGGAACTCCTCAATGACGTAAAGTATTGACTGGGTTATTGTACGGTATGTGTATTTTTTTTGTTACTAAGTGTCAATTTAAAGTCGTACACGATTTTTATCTACAAAATTCAAACATTCAAAACTTTTCCAGCTTCAAATATAGATTATAGAATTATATTACTATTTCTTTGCTGACGACTTTTCAAATTAAAGTTATTTAGAATAGAATAGAATTTCTTTATTTCGGACACAACATATCCATATAGTGTTAGTATACATACAAAAATAACTTATTGTCTAGTGTTAGTAACAATCAACCTCCGCACAAACTGTCGTATAATCGGAGAACCGAGACTCTCGGCTACAGTTTTCAGAATGCTGTTTTGACTTCCCCTCACTCTCCTCAGTAGCGACGCAGTTCTTTTGCGTATAATTGCAAAGAAGCCGTCGGTTCGGGCTTGCGCAAACATTTCCGACGCGCTACAGTAACGAGGCAGCCTCAACAACATCCTGAATGCATTATTATATTGGACTCGCAGGGCATCAAGCGATCTCTTAGTATAATGGACCCATAGACTGCCCGTGTACAAACTTTGGCAATTAGCCTTGAATAGTGTTACTTTTACTTGGTCTGTACACCGCGCAAATCTACGAGACAACATATTGCTCCGGACCGCTAGAGCCCTGCGCTCCCTCTCAACGTCCACATCGTCCCTGAGGTCAGCATCAAGACAATGCCCTAGGTACTTAAAAGATGACACCCTTTTAACTGGTGACCCGTTTATAAGCAACTCGGGTCCTTCCCCCCGTCGCTTGCCGCTGACCTCAAAGACCATGTACTCACACTTACTTACATTATATTTTAACCCATGTGCGGCAGCGTAGGTCTCACACGTTTTAAGCATCTCTCTGATTGCTCCTGCCGACGGACCCAGCAGCACCATGTCATCTGCATAGCTGATGTTGTTAAACTCTAACCCCATCAACACTGCATCCGACACGCATGCTTTATATTTGCATTAGTGTTTTTTTTATAGATGTTTGTTTTATTGTTTTATAATATGTTTTATTTAACCGTGGATACGTTAATACTGTATTAATTCTAAAGTGGGTGTAATTTTTGTTGTTTTCGGGAGTAAAAAGAGACAACATTTTCGTTACGGGTGCTATCTTCATCGTTTTTGAGGACGCCGGTGCCGAAAATCTGAAATCAAAATCCAAAATTGTGTCGTTCACCACACAATCCTTACTTTGAAAAACTTCATGAAAATCAATTTAAAAAACGCCGAAAAATAACATAACATAGCATACCATCACGCCTGTTATCCCAGAAGGGTTAGGTGGAGGTGTACCTATAGTACACCCACATTACGCCAGTTATGTTTAAGTCCCATGTAATAGGGGGCGAGACTATTGCCATCAACCGGGCACAAATCCAGACTCCGGGCTGCTACTGAGAAATTCTAGATAAAAAAACCCAATAACACTTTGCCCGACCTGGGAATCGAATCCAGGACCTCATGATAAGCAGTAGCTCTTGCGACCACTAGACCAACGAGGCAGTCATTAAATAGTCAATAAATAGTCATAAATAGTCACCAAGATATAGTCGCTATGATTCCGAAGTTACAGCTATATGTTAGTGAGGATTGTGAGGTGAACGCATCAAACACAATCCTCACATCAGTGCAAGCATACGGCTGGGAGTAACGACTTGGTTTCAATTCCAAAAAATAGTAAAAAATTGTCGTAACGCTATGCCAAATCTCAAACATAGTCATTAAAGGATTCCAGAGATATAGAGGTGTCTTGGTGAGGATTACGTGGTGAGCCCTAAATTTTTAAACTTACTGCGACAATTAATACTACTTAATACCAGTTCCTAGGATTGCGGGATGCAATAAAAAAAAATTAAAAAAAATTGTGGTTTTAACCACTCTATGTTACCTATACCTTCCCGCCAAGTTTAGGTATTTATACTCTACCTATTCCGGACACTGATTATAACGCTTCAGCACACTCCTCCACACGGCAGTCGATTACGACAGGTGCAGCCGGGCGCCTTGATTTTTATTTCTTATCAATAATCAAAGTGACACTTCGTCGCATTGACATTGTAAACCCTGAAGACGCAGTGACGGCATTCGAAAGGACCGTGGTAGGGAACCCGAGGTAGCGCTTCCCACCCGGCAGGATCGAAAGTGGCTTTCGTTTCAATGTAGGAGTGTTACATACACCTTCTCTAAGCGGCACATTATTGTTTTCCAACATGCAAGCGAACGAAATCGCGGGCACAGCTAGTATAATAAGAATACAGCAAACTCATAAACAGCTACTTTATTAATTCACTTCCCGAAAAAATTTACATCATCAAGAGTAATACGAGTTTTTAGGAGTGTTATGCATAATATCGTATAGCCGTCGGGCAAACCTTGCTCCGGTATATTTTTGGTAAGCTTTAAAATTTAATTTGCTAGGGCGCCAGGTCGGATGTTAGGCATCGCAGGAGCAGCGGCAAATTACTGTTAAAACAGAGACATTTTGAGTGCGGGCGTAAAATCTGTCAGTGAAGTTGATGTGTTCCTCGCATCGTATGGGGTATACTCTCTAACTCCGTCAACGACGATACGGGTCCGTCCGAAGGTAGTTCGAAACTAAGCACTAAACCCTACTCCCGATTGATTTCGGATAGGTACATGAGTTTCAAACGGAATCATAGACAATATTTGTGAACGAATGACGCATGACGATAGAGCTGCGCTATTTTACAGGTCGATTACCGGTTTACTTACTAAGTTTTCTAGCTTATTAAACAAAAAATTATATTGGTATTCTTAGAAAAAGACCACATGTTTAACAATAAAGTTTTTATTATGTCTTTAATTAAAGAATTGAACTATTTTTGCCATTTTAATCCGTATTGTGGCCTTATCCTGCTAATACCTTTGCCCTTTTTCTTTCAAAGTTTCAAATGAAATGTATTTTTTTTTCAAAATATTAATTTACATTAGGTGTACTTTTATAATATTATTTATACGACGCGGGAAGTTTTCGCTAGTTTAGTAAAATGGCCCCAACCGCTCCAGCAGCAACTCATGCACAAATTGAGGCCCTCCTCGATTTTATGAGTAAGCATAATGAGTTGGCTCGCGGACTATTGAGGGGTGCCGACGGGAGAATCAAAATGGCTGTGGGAAAGCCTGTGCAACTTCCTTAACTCAATGGGGAGTTGCACAAAGTCCGTGGAGCAGTGGCAAAGGGTGAGTTTAATACATTACTCATATTAATATGTTTTTAAGGTCTTGCCATTATTAAAGTGCATACAATGATAACAAAACATTTGGCCGAAAAAGCAGCTGGATCTGCCAGACGTTCAGCATGTGCTACATGTGGAGGCCCGTAGGTAGCACAAACCCTCTCGCAAGTTGAATTGAGGATACTGTCAATTATGGGAGAGGGTTTTGGAGAGCCGCAAACGGAGGCAACAGTGCCGGCTTTTCCATCGGTTATAATTAAATTTATAATTGCACATAGGTAGTAAAGGGGGATGCCCGTTTACGTATAAGTAAAAAAAACGTCGTAATTTCTATTTATTTAACAAGTTATTCATTAATGCGAACAAGTTTGCAATATTTTTGCAATAATAAAAAGTACTAAAACGATATATGACATTCATGGTTGTGGATAAAGCAGCAGTGTTGCCAATACTTATTAATTTAGTTCACGAAATAATCGATCATGTTTTCATGGATTAAAAAAAAACACATCCGTAATGCTTGTTATACGATCTGTTATAACATATACGGTGTTATGTTTTTACTTTTGATATTAAATGGACAAACTATTTAATAGTTGATATTATAATAATTAATACATAGGATTATAACAAAAACGCTACAACACATTTTAATAATAATTCAATTCATGTTTAGCACAATAAATATCAAATATGACAAAAACGTACTTATCTTCAGAGGGGTTTTAGTAGTGATTATAATTCTGTATTAATTTATGATTCGAATAAAAGTCGATTTCGATTTTTTTGTTTTGCTAAGGTGGCAACATTGAGTTACGCTGTCAAGTCAAGACACAGTCAAGTGTCAAATCACTAAAATCTACAGAATCTACTTTCATTGTTTGCGGTTGCCTTACTGAGTTTAATTCTTGCGGATTTGTTATTTAATCCATCAAATAAGCATATTTAATGGATTTCGACAATTTTTTTAACCCTAACTTAAATATCCAATGATAGTAAAGCAATTACGTTAGTCAAGGTTAAAAATTATTTTTTATTAAAAACCCTAAAATTTTTGTAAACCAATTCCTTGTCCAGTTAATTGTTTAATTGCATATTATCCTATCCATATACTTTAAAATGTGTGCACTCGAGGCCGAAGTGTCTATGGACGGTGGGCATTCCCCTTTGTTCTGATGTTAAAAAAAAAACAAGAAACAACAGCATTCATGTATTTAAAATTATTTTGTATGGAGTCTTTCCCGTGACTTTTTAATTAAATAATTATACATAACAGATACATATTATAAATATACGTAAAAGGAGCTACCAACTCATAATCAGCGAAGTAAGTATTATTGATCACTAGTAAATAGATCACATACATCATGTTTATAAAATACTAAGCTAAAGCTGAGTTTTTTTTTTAATTTGTTTACAGCATTACATTCTCATCGTGCACGTCCACGACTTCGGCGACACCTACCCGCCGATTCAGCAAGAAGCCGAATTGTTGAGGTGAATGACCAAAGTTTGCTAGTCGAAACTAGAAGAAATGAGGTGCTCAATGAGATAAAGGTTGCCATTGTGGACCTTTGTAACTTAGTACGGGAACACATTAATAGAAACACATAATTAATAAATATGTATAGATATTATAATTTCCCGAGCTCTTTCAACTCAATAATTCACTGAATTAAAACTTGTCCATTACGAGCAATTATCTAAGTTTCACATAAATAAGTAATGGTAGGTATGTGTTGATTGGTTAAAAAAAACTGTTGATTGTATAATGTTGATTCTTAATTTGAGACTAGTCTAGGATAAAAGATAATCTTTGTTTTCATTGTTATAGTGTTTTGTTGATTGTTAATTTTATTCATATTATTAGGTATTTAAGACTGAAGTAGACAAGTAAGAGAAACTAAGTTCCTACCAAATAATTTAAGACTAGATAAATGAAAAAAAATCTACGTTTTGATAGTTAGTGTATTGTTGATTGTATTTTCTTTGAGTATGACTGTTTCTAAATCAAAATTTGTTACCAAAAACAATACTTTTATTGTATACATTTTGTTTTTTTAACAGAATCTTCCGCCAGTCCTAACACCCATTATGTCTTGTAAGCAAAATTTCAAGTTTGAAAATTGTATAACCTAATCAATAATATAAATATTAATACCCTATTTATTGACATGTTTTAATAAGAGGCAATCGGAGACACCTCCGGTTTACCTGCAGAGCTTCTTCGAGCATTAAAGAAGCAGCCATATTTTCAATTTATTAACTTTCGACAGCAGCACGATAACTATTTTGATGTCGTATCAATTGACATAACGTTCCGTCAAAACAAGTCTCAAATCCAACTTTTCGGACTGGCAAGAACGCATCGGGAGTAGGGACAACTGTCAAATCGTGTTGTCATTCATTCTTAGTTCGAGTTCGGGACTAATCGTAAGTCCGTAGGTGTTACGGAGTAGGAAACGTCCGTAACGAAGGCCGAAACTACGGACTTCATTCTTAGAGAGTAGACCCCACGCGGTTCGGCAGCGTTCAACGCGCGGATTACTGACGACGGATTCGATTTAATTAACTTGTTTCATCCGTGTTGGCTATGGATACTGTCTAATACCTCTGTTTGTTAATTAATTATGTTTGGGTTCACAGATTAATTTTAATGTCATCGTACTGAAGTGGAAGTAGTGGGTGGCCTTTAGGCTTTCGAGAGGCTGTCAGCATTCTATCAAATAAAATATAAGATTTCGTTTTTTAGGAACCTACAGCCAGGAAAAAAGAGGATTTCGTTACCTTTAAAGTAAAGTGAAAAACTTCTGTAGAAAATAAACAGATTTACGAACTAAGTACTGGTGCTGCAAAGCTTACGTTACCTCCGACGGAGTCTAATTTCGGGGAAGCTTTATTGAAATAAATATAAGTGAACATTAGGTTAGCCGTTACATTAAATTCAAATTCAAATTCAAAAATTTTATTTGCAAGAAAATACATAGTTTACAAGGAAAGATCTTACAGCCTTCAGAAATTGTATTCTGCCTGCAAGTAAGCATTCAAAATATTTATGTTTTTATGTCATAGTTGTTATTAGTTCATTTTTATTATTGCATTATTATTACTACATACATACAAATGTCATTAACTAATACTACAAACAAATATTTAATGTTCTAAAAATTCCTTAATGCTGTAGAAACTTTAATTAAATCTTAATCCACTCGCATTTCGTACGAACAGCTAGGTACTTATTGAGTGCGTCTTTTATTAAACACTAAGTTACTCTAGTTGCTTAGAAGCGGAAACTTGAATTGCTTAACATTTTTATTTAGCTACATTAGTTCATTAGTGGAGAGGGTCATGGATTACCCGGGCGGAGCCGGTACGTGAAGCGGCACAAGAGCATTCATCGAGCAAATATTTCGATGAAAGGCGGAGAATTTCTAGATGAATTTTCATTTTATATCAGAAATATCTGCGCAATGCTGTAGCTGCACTATATAGACGGGCTCAGGGATTTTTTTCATAATTATTTCTACGAATAACAAAAATGCATAATTGGAAAAGAAACAATTTTACAATCCACTTTGGAATTCTGCGAATAGAAATCGGCGATAAAAGGGTTATAAATTGAAAAGCTTTACTCAGTCCAGGCGTATTCGGTGCTAGACTGCTCGCAAATGCCACTAGTATATATTTTTCCAAGTGAACTCAATATGAAAGGGTAAATAAATATTTTTAAAGCGGGCGTGTTGTATTTTGATGCGGACCGGCCCGGCGGCGGGCGGGCGTGGTATCGACGTGACGGCGTCTCGTCGCCTCCACCACACGTCCCACACACCCACATACAACCAAAAGGGAAACGGGTAAATTTACCTGTTTTTCCGTCACACGACCCACTATCTCTATACAAGCACGAATACGTTCATAAATGATGTCGCCAGCGCAATTTTTTGTAAATTGTTTTACTTTGCATGCCTAGTGATATTTTCACGAAAAACTTGAAAATCGCGTGCGATGTGATGAAATTATTTTTCGTTTATTAACTTCTAACTACGTGTCGATTATGTCACGAATGCGAGCGTGAACAGAGGTCGTTATGTTATGGTCTATTAATTCAACTGTGTTTGTTATACGTTTGACTTTTACAAGCGGAAAGTTAGTCAGTGACCTCGACATTAATATAACATAACATAATTATGAACAAAGGATATCAGTAACATAATAATGGGATGTCACGGCGTAAGCGGACCATTACCGAGCAGAGCATCAGATCATTATGTGGTGTCATGGCCGCGACTATTATACCTACCCTTTGCCATGACGAGTACAGTTGACAGGCATGCACTGATGCCCGGCATGCAATTATTCTCCGTGTTCCAAAGCCAGTATTTTCATGCCAGTATGAAATCTTACTTACTAATTTCGTTTCGGAAAACAGGAGTAAAAGGCCATCGTGGTAAAATACTGTGTGTACATTCCGTTGGATGAACCTAAAATTAAGAAAACCCATATCTTTCTACATAGAAATGGGATTGTGAAAATATGATTTCCTTTTGCACACTTATCGAGTTGACTGCGATATTTTAGGTATATAAGGTAGACTGCTATTTACAAATACATCTTCTTAGACAATTGAAAAATACGTGAAAATGTGCTTTTAGGAAACCCCAGTAAGACTTCCTCCGTTAATAATTTAATTGAAACATTTAAAAATATCTTCGAGATGTTTTGTAACTTATAATAAAACAACAGTAGATAGTTGTGATTATATCTAGGGAATGGGGCACGTGACGTTGCTTTCAGCAAGTTAGTGTAGCGACAGTTATTCATAGTGGCGGCGGAACACATCACTACTAAGTGGGGGCGATATTCGGCGGAAGCTCTGCGATTTACTTTCGAGGCTTTCACTGGATTAGTATTCCTTCGCCGTCCCCTCCGGATATTAATGGATCTCATAATATATTGTACAACACCTAGTGTCAATGTGTTTTATGGTATTGAAATAAATTGGTACTTTGTGGATGAAATGTAAACCTAACTGGCTTAAAATTTCAGTCTGGCCAGGCTGACTAGAGTGACTGGTTACTAATGTAGATTATTTTAACGTGGCATGTGACGTGAAATATCACTGTATACAATACATTTCAACATAGACTATCAGGGTATTTGACGTGAATAAGATTTTAAATTTGCTGTCATACGAGTAGTAGGAAGCCATCCAAAAAAACTGATGATAATAAAATTGAGGGATACAGTTTGGTGTTGCAGCTACATATCTATCATCTACATTCAAAATATAATTGCACCACTCGTTAGCTAAAGAATCAAAGAATTTGTTACATCGAGTGACGATGACTGACAGTGACAGGACTGTGACGGCACGAACTCTACTCTACCCACCTCAGAAAATATTACTCGTTACATTCACGTATTATCGTAAAATATACGGCCGTGTCTACGACACAAAGTCAAAGCATTTATTTCAAATAGGCCCATGAAAATGCACTTTTGAAAGTCAACATTTACATTATAAATAGAAAAGATTCTAGGCGCCACTTCCAAAAGGTAGTTTCGAATGGAGAACAAGAGGCAAGAAACTCCACACAGCCACACCCCTTTATTTAATTTCATGTCACGTAAACTTCAGGAAAGTTTTCATAAACACATCGGTCGGAGTTATGTCATTTTAGTCGAAGGGAAAAAAAAAACAAAAGTTATCCCCTATTTTATAAACCGCTCTTCCAGGGTTAGCAGCTCCATAACAATAACCTGACGTCATCACTAATAACTTCCCCTAGGAATTATGAACAAAGGACGAATGCCATGTTCGCAATAACTGGGAATACCAGTCATGTCTCTATCATATTGTAGTATTCGAAGCACGTTATAGGGTATCTATATGTCAAGCCTTTGTTACACAGAATGTGGTTCATAAACGGCGCGGCAGCGGGCACAGTGAGGCTGTAGGTATTGTATTGACTTGAATGAGCGAAGACACACAAGGCGTGCCTGTCGGTACGAGACGTTCATAGAGCACACATGGAGAGATCAATCTGAACAGACGATTAGGATGCGCCAGTTCGACCTGACCAATTTGTTTCAAGCATTAATCGCTCTGGTCGTCGTGTGTCTTAAAGTCCAACAGCAACCGGTATGGATTTTGGTCATATCAGTCAGACGGATCTAAAGGTAGGGCTGACAACCGTGTGTGATCTGTAGCGTGGTTCCTACATCATCCCACTGATTCCACCACTCTTTCAGCGCGATATTGTTAATATAAGCCAATACAACTGCCATGAGCACGGTAGCCACGCCGCTCACGCGCTTGTTCCACCCCACATTATACGGTTATGTGACCAGCAACTTCCCCAATAACCCCCAAGCGTATGACGGTGACTGAGAGACGTAATTATCACAGTAAGGCATACAAAGTGAACACTTACGACTCGCCTCACCGACTCCCTCAACTTTATCTACTGATAGTTCGGAAACTATCTCAAAAGTATACGAAGTATTGGGAGAATATTTAACAATATTTTAAAAGTGCTGAGAGTGTATTTTTATTTCACTTTGAAGTTTGAGTTTCACGGCACAGTTGTCGCAATGGTTATTTTTTACATGAAATGCTTAAGTGTACCAATTTTTATGCTGAAATCAAATGAATCAGCTATCCACTAATTACAAGCTTGATTTATCAGCACTTCTTGGAATTCTACCAGGAAAACCTCTACGAAAAACACTTACATTAAATGGAAATCGATTAGTATCTACGCGTGTCACAAAGGCACGTTTCTTGTTAAAAAACTCAAGAGCACAGAGACAGATGTTATGTTGCTCATTTCGGCAAATTGGAGGCGAGCAAGAGGTTGCCGGTCGACCGGTCCGCACGGACAAATGAGAAGGGCTCGTAAAGAGGTTTAATTACCCTCTCTTTGCTCTCCGTCATTTTAGCAGCCTACTTTGTTTTTATCCAACGTGAGCAAAGTATATGCAAAGTAACGACATAATTTATTCGAGAATAAAATCAATTAATAATGAAAACTTCACACGAAGCATAATAGCGTCCATCGTGAATATGGACGACGAAGAGACCAAGTTCTAGAACTTTTTCAAACCACTTACACAACAGAAAAACAACATGCGATACGGAGCGAGAAAATTAAAATATTTAATTTTTTCATTTAAATTTAAGTTCATTTTATGTTGAACAATTTATGAGGCACTTTGAAAGTTGTTCTATATGAAGGTTCATCTGAAGGCTTCGACGCATTTGTAAACATTGCAGTAAATCGTGCATCGCACTTATTGCCACGTGGCATTGCAGTCGTGAATTAGTCACCTGCCAATTATCGTATGTACTGAGTTGACTCTGATAAAATATTTACACTTACAATGGCATTTTCCTTTAATATAAACGAACTCTGATTATGTATAACGTAAACTATTTCATGTATTTAAAACACCAACACGAAACTCCCTCGTTGCAAAATAAAAAGCACAAACTAAAACATGCTTGTTAAATTCAAGCTAAAGCAACCATTTTTTTAAATAAAACTAAGTAGCTACATAATCTTATTCCACTTGTACTTACATCCAAAACGTTTGTCGCGTTCAAAAATAATGATATTTGAACTGCAAGAATGGCTCAATTTAAATCAACTTCGCAGTTTTACAAAGCGATGAATAATTTCGTGTTGCGACAAAAGATTTCTGCGATGTAGAAGCCCCGAAGTGACAGGCTTTTTCTTTAATGACATCTTTAACTGGAGCCTTTCCACTGCCGCATTGTGGAGCAATTTTTATACCAGCCGTTGAATTAGATCCAAAGGGTCAGGGGATTTTATTACTATTATCTAGCAACTTAGAAGGAGCGACGCCAACGATCATAAAGGCGAGAAAGTATAATTCGTTTAGGTTATAGAATAAACTTTATTTTTTCATTAAAGTATGAAGATTTTTCTTCTTTACTTAGAGATTATTATCATAACTTAAGTGGTATTTTCAAGTCTGTCATGGAAACTTATCATTAAGTGTAATTTACATAGTTACTTTTCGAAACGACACAAATGATTCGTAGCACTTTTTGCACCATTTAGTCCTAATATTTCATTTGTACACTCTACATTAAAAGTGAATAACGATAGATTTTTTATTTAAAAGCATTTTATAGTAACTTTACGTATAATTATGTAATTTTATCACAATTACCCTACTAAAGATATAATCAGAACAGTTTATTACTTAATTTTTTCTAGACGAGTTTCTATGATATTATTTTTTATTATAATTGCAGTCATTTAGTACGCTTTTACGTCAGCCACTGTTTAATGTAATAAACCGTCTAGCTCTCGTACGTAGCAATTTCATATGAATCGGTGCTACGTTACGGCTATCGTAGCAGTGCGTCTACGGCCGTAGCAGCGCGTAGCTGATGTACCCGGGAACCCCTTTGCTGCAACGCAGAAAGTCGCAGTGACTTCTTGCGGACACCTCGCACCTTGTGAAACCGCTCTTAGGATTTCTTAACCGAAAGTTCGTTTTTGTTCTTTGCGGAACTAAAAAGCAAGACGTACCTTTAGTAAATTAATCAATTCACAAGAGGTGTAATCGATTTCACGAAGCACGGGAACTCGTTATTGAATGAACTTCGAAAGTTATTCCGACCGGGGAAATATGCTTGCTTTGAAGCTTTATTTAAATGTAATTATCTATGAAAAGGAAATTAAATTGCTTTGATGTGGTGTCTGTAAGTTGGTGGTTAAATTCTCGTGTTCGGTTCGTGTTGCTGTTCGCTCGTGTGTTTCTGTCGTGTATGTGTGTGTAAGATAACCGAGCCTGTCGTCGGCACGACAGATTAGCAATTACTCGCAGCCGATTGCGCGCAATTAGTTTACTCGAGCTTTCATTTCCTACACACATCTTGCCGCGTGTTCATAGTGATATGTAACAGCACTATTGTTGTTTTTAGGGTTCCGGATTTCCTACCCGAACCCTCTCCACGCGAGTTCAACTCGCACTTGACCGGTTGTTTTTTGTTGTTGTTTAAAAAGCTTGTTTAATCATCATTTGTCATAAAGTAATGACAACCGCACGATATTCAAGTCATGATCTTGTCGTTAGAACAGAATTATATTGATTGTACCCTTTAGGTAGGCAATTAACTTTAAAAAAACAATTAACAGAAACACAGTTATACACTTTTGTTTTACGTGGCATTAATCAGTCAATAAATCTGGATCGTATCGCGCTGTTTTTATGAACACGCCCTTCTGTTGCCCTATTACGCTCTATAGCCAACGTTACAGCGATTTTATTTTATTGTTTGGTAGAAAGCTTTTCTAAGCGGGAGTGTTCGAGAACGGTTTAAACTGGCTCGAGAACAAGCGCGTTCTGCGTAACACTCGCGCCGCGCGATAAACACCCAATTTGAGGGGCGAGCCTACACGCCTTAAGAGATGCTGAAAATAAAGGGGGCGGGTACTTAATGAAGTCATTTATACCCATCCTCTCAACGTAGTTAGAAATCACCGCTGTGATTGAGTAATGTACGACTTTTTAGGAATTTAAAATTACCCTTTGAAGGGTCGAGGAATTTATAGCAAATTAAAAGTGAGCAAGTAAAACGAGACGAAGGCGGCACGTTGTTAATGCCCTCTTCAGTATTAATTTTACTTAGTCAGGCAAGGGTTTGTTTGTCTGCTATCCGAGGGATACAAAATGTCTTTATCGCGTTTATTGCGATCCGTCGCTGGCTGCCAGCGGACCCTTTATGGTTTAAATTAAAATATTGTAACGAGCTGGGCCTCAGCCACTTAAACTGTTCTAGAAATCTCTGCGGACCTCGAGGAGTATTATAAAGGACCATGAGGGATTTTGTATGAACCCAGTCCCCACCCTACAACAGTCTTAAGTACATGCATTAGTTGCAAAAACTATTGGGTTTATTTATAATAAAAGAAAATACTTTTTGGTAAATATGTATTTATTTTTAAACAAAAATCTTTTTTTCCACAAATAAAAAAGCATATTTCACGTAAACAAATGTCGATTCTATACAAAAAAAAACTTGATTCTCAAACTGAAAATCTTTGAGTATAATAACTGTGTTTAAGTTAATTAATATACCTATTAACTCATTAGTACAGCCAAAAGCATGTGAAACGACACACTACTAGCTTAAGTTAAGCTCTGATTTATACTGCGTGCCATAGCCCAAAGAGTCAAGCTTGACGTGTTCTTCACTGTACTAATAATTTCATTTAGTGCCGATTTCACGCTTTCAGCACATATAAAACTCGTTCAAGGGCTGTCAGTGTCAATATTCCATAGAAAATAATGACACTGACAGCCCTTAAACCTAATTTAAATACTGATAGCGTTCAGTTTCATTGGTGAAATTGACACTTAGTAAAAAATATTATCAAGGATTTGTGCTGGTGCATTAAAGTCAATATGACGCCCTAACCCCATAAACCATACAACGGATATTAAGTGCGCACAACTTCCCACGGTGCGATTGGCGTAAGGCTAGTGCAGTACCAATAGGCAATAGCATGTCTGCTGCTGTAAACACGTGAACGGACGTACAAAACCAACGAAATACAGAAAAAAAGAGCGGTATCTTTAAAAACCTTTCCCTTATTTCAAAACATTACATAATAAGTAAATGTGTTAGTACAAAAGAAAATATATATTATTAAAACAATTTATAATAAAACCTTTTTTTTAACGTGTGGAAATTCTCATGAAAAATGTCCTCCACCCTGGGGTAGGTGGCGAGGTCTATCAGACTCTTACTGACTAAACCACACGGTGTTCTGCTGTTACCTTTAGCCGGGTAGCTGGAATGCTTGCTTGATTCCTCTTATTATAAAACCTAAATCCCACGTATTTGACAGACGTCGCCATTGTAAAAAATCATCTATCCTACTAGATGCTTCAAATGACACTTATTTCAAATCTGTTGGATGGTGGGGACGTTTCTTACCATCGTCTTTTGCGGATAAACTGTCTCTGTCCTGTAGCATTTGTGTCATCAAGTGCTTACAGCTACCATCAATTAATTATCGTGGAGTAGACTCCGCGCAGGTCGTTCCTTATCATCGCTGTACAGCCTTAAGTTCGTGTCAGAAGCAATTTTGTTAATAGTTATCTGTCCCGAATAATATAAAGTGTGAGACGTGATCACAATCAAAGTGCGTCCCTTCTACTTCGGTACAATGTAACACGAATTGTAACACGCGTCGCCTATTAGCGCGGCTGATTTTAAATAAAAACAAAGCGAATCATAAACAAGAATTGAATAAAGTGAGATACACTCTATATTAAACTAACGGAGAGTAGTAAATGTGCTATTTTTAGTTCGTTTCGGCACTTAAAATGTTAATAAAGAGTGATGTCGCTACGGCGGATGTTCATAAATGTTCAGTGGACTATGCCGGACAAGGGACGCTTGCTTTTCACATTAGTTTTCAGTGCGGTCGTCGACGATAAAATTGAAATTTATGTGGAACTCGTAAAGTTGGCCACTTGGCTCTATATACATGTACAGGTCCCGGTTTTACCCACCTGTAGCACCTTACTAGCTAGTTAGACGTTACGGCCTCTCACGACGCCTTCGAGGTATGCCCCAAGCGTCTTTACGTGAAAGGACTTAAATAGCTCCATTAGTATGTTTATTCAGGACTGATACGCACGGTAACTACGCAATGTTTCACTAAAGTTGGCCGGGTGTGTTCTTGAAGTTAAAATCTAAAACTGCACTGAGCGCTGTTGTATTTATTTGCAGTCTCGACTCAATTGTCTGCTATCTGGGAATATTTATATTTATACCTAATTCTATCAAATTAATTGACTGTAAATGAATGCTTTTTATTTTTTCAAGAAGATTGTGGGCGACCATTGTTGCGCTTTCGCATCATGTGAATCAATTACTAGAACGTCGTTACATATGTATAGTAATCAGTGAATTGAGTTTTAATTATGTAATTAGTAAGTCATAGAGCTTTTCCCAGTTCTTCTATACAAAACCTTGCACCTTAGTTTGACTTTTCATAAATTATGTCTGATAAGGACTAGTTTACAGTGAAATTTCTAAAGTGGTCTTTTAAATCTATATGATTTATGTTTTTGGTGTACTTTTTGCCATTTTTGTTCATTAACTGATGTTAGTATACCGACGTTATGAATGTTATGAACGTATGATGCTTTGAATAAATATTTATAAAATTAACCCTTTCTCTTAGAAATCACAGAAATATTCCGCTAAATAATGTGTCTACAGGTAGGGAAGGCTCCCAGTAGAAGTGAGGTAGTTTTACAGCTGACAGATCACGGGCGCGGCTGCAAACTTGAGCACTCTCGAGACTTAGATAGAGGACTAAAGCCGATCCAAGGATGAGTGAAGGTCAGGGTCGTAATTATTTATCCTTAGACGTAGATACCGTTTGTAGGTTAAGAGGGAAGGGATAACTTGGCAGCGATGAGATTATTTCGCAAATTTTAATAAGCAATTAGACGCATAACTACAATGGTTTAGTTAATGTTTTGGGATTGGGCTTACCAGACTTTGATATTATTTACAGTGTGGTTTATCTTTTTTAATGTATGTAGATATTAACTGCTTTCCCGAATAGAGAGATTCACAATTTAAAGGCTCCCACAAACAGGCGCGACGACATGTTTGGTTTTTGATAGCAACCCTTGCTAAATGTATTTCATGACGAAATAAAGGAACGATTTAGTGAAGTTCGTATTCCGAACTGTTTCCGATTCATTAATTAGTTGCTATGTCTGACTTTCGGGCGCAGGTGGCAAAGCTTATTGTGAAAGTTATGGATTACAATTATTTGAAGTTTCAACCTAGTAGCTGTAAAATAATTTGAAATAACTTGACAAGTAGATACACCGCTATAATAACCTGCCCTGCGGTTGAATATGTAGGCGAGTACCTATCTACCTCCCCGGCTGAAGTCTTAAGTAGTCCGTTACGAAACCCACAGGAACTGATAGACCGTCGTATTTGCAGCCTCGACCGCATGGCTACGCAGTTTATCCCTAAACTTTTGATGGTGAGCGAACATCAACAAAACGCGTAAACAAATATATACACATATGAAAAAACTTCGTGTAGTTACAACGTAAAGGCCATCGCACACTGGGAGACAGCATCGAGGAGGATTTGCCGCTGGCCAGATGAGTTGCGATGCCGCCAGCGGCCGCCGGTGCACTTCTGGATGCTGCGGCATGCCGGCAGCATCCCGCAGCATGCCAGAGCGCAACCTGCCGTTCTCCTACCGCATGCTGGCGCGTCCCGCCGCATGTTGTCGCATCCTTCAACACTACAGAGATAAATCCAATTTCATTCTCCGTGATCGGTCTCCAAGCTTTGGGATCCATATCTTGTTACCATAACATGGGTAAAGAATCATGTTCAGTCTTGACCTGATAATTTTCTAACGCGTCTAGTGATGTAAAATATCTATTGAAAAAATAAGTATTGAAAAAGATTGCTGTTTATATCACATATTTGAATTTTCAAATTTCTTTTTTTCTTGGCTTTAGCCAAGAAAAAAAGCAATGTTACTATGTTTATCATTCCTTAGACTTTCGGAAACGGAGCATGTTTTACACACGTTCGTACGAAAAACTTGTTCGTTCGTCATGTGGTTATTGAATGTTTTTAAAAACCAATGGGTATTTATTTTTACTTTACTTATTATTTTATGACCAGCTATGATTTCGTTATGTTTTATATGTGTGGGTGTGGAAAGATAAATAAGTGTACAGCTGACAGGATACGCATAAAACCATAGACTAAAATTTATAATTAAAACGAACTCTGTCACAGGCTGTCATTTGTTTGACACCTCGCCTTTTATGCACGAGGCTGTGAGTTCAAATCCGGGCAAGTAACAATCTCAATAAAAGTCAGAAATCGCCACCCCGTCTTGACCAAGCGAGTGATTAATGCTCGTGCCTTCTCTGTATGAGTTGAGTCCTTTGCCCAGCAGTGGGATGGGTAATAGGCTGGTATCATAGATTGCTCTAACTTGCACAAAATGTAGTTTAGAAAACAAGGATGGCCTAACATCACATGTGATGTCTCAGTATCGGCGGGATATTACGAGAATATAACTGCTGTTTGCGGCCTCATGCCGCTTTGATAATGATTTTAATTACATTGAAGAGGGATTTATTTCAGAGTTATTGAAACTGTCTCAGCGACTAACTATGAAACAATTTCAAACAGCTGCATAACCTCAAAAACCTATTTACTAAATAGTATTTTTCCCTGGCATCTAAATGAAAATATGTTATGTTATTGTGTTATTATAAATAATAATTGTTAATAGACAACACTAGTTGTAGGCAGACGCGACCTGTAAAACGAATCATGTGACAGGTCAATCAATGTATGGACAGTGGGCATGATTCTTTAAAACATCTTGCCCCGCTCTCCGCCGATGTGCGCTGGCCTTAAAGCGCACCCAGACGTAGGCAGGTACAGTCACGAGCATAAATATGTTACTATGGACACTCAGCCATAATATCTGATTTCAAGATTCATTCATTAATATTGTGGTCAAGACGACGGAAAATATATGTAATCTTTTGTGGAAGGCATTTCCAAGTGACAGCACAAATATGTTACATACCAAAATTGTCTGAAGAGACAAGCGACGCGCCGATGCCAAAATATAGGATACTGCATCGGATACTGCGTCGAATTTGTGTGGGGAAGGTATAAATAAAAAGTGATAAATAAGATAATAACTTTTTTGCAAAAATAAACATACAATTTATTTTTCACTTTAAATTGTTTTTTTTTCTCGTATTTGTTTTTTCAATTATAATAATGAAACTACAATTTATAAACTAGCATTTTGAAACTATTCATTACAGATGCTTATATTACGTTCCTCTATCTACTGCTACAAGTTCTAAAAGTTATCAAACGAACCAGAAGCATCGTTCAACTTCATAACTTAGTACTGGGTAACTTGCTGTCCCAACAACTTATTTGACATTTCATGTTTGTAGTTGTTGAATGAAAGGGTAGTTTCTAGAACGGACAAAGAGAACAGATACTTATTTTGAAAAACGAATTACTAATAGGTCTTTACCTATGAAGTTACTATTTTACAATACTGGCCATTTAAAACGTTAATTATGTATGGCTGGCAATAAATTCTAAATTCATTTGAATTTTATTTAAAAAAATAGCAGTGCCTGCGACTTCGTTCGCGTGCATATCAGAAAACAATAATGTGTCGCATAGAGAAGGTGTATGTACCACTCCTCCATTGAAAAGGAAGAGTCTTCCAATCTTGCCTTGTGGAAAGCGCTACCTCGGGTTCTTCTTTTTCTTTCAGGTTTTATAATGTCAAAGCGACGAAGTGTTACTTTAATTTATGAGAATAAAAAATAATTAAAGCGCCAGTCTGCACCTGCCGTACTCAATAAATCAACTGCTCGTCTGGAGAAGTGTGTTAAAGCGTTCTCATGGTGAAGAAGGTCACACACATACTTCTAGAGCGCTGTTGAAAAATCTTATTCAAAAACAGGCTAAAAACGACATGGGATCAATATAAGATTATTGTGATTTCTATGGTATCTGTGTATCCTTTACTGGACTTATTTTAATTAAGAAAATGCTTCTCTATAAAAGATGTTAGAACCTCTCTAACACCTGCTTGCACCTCGTTCATATGTCAATGTAAACGCTTTTATAATAAACTTCCAAGCCACGTTCAAGATCTAAGCCTTAATAAATTCAAATCATTTATTAAACGTAAGTTGTGCCAGAAAGCTTTTTATACCGTTAAAGATTATGTTGAGGACAAAAAGGCTTGGGATATACACATTGACATTTCATGGTTATTTTATACACAATGACATGAATATTTACTTTGAGAAGTATAACATTATTGTTATTTAATTATTGTATGAGGACTTGGTGGGTTATATGTATATATTTTGTCTATCTTAGTTTTTTATTTTATTAACTGGCAGTTCGAGTACTTAATGCGGCCTACCCAAATGTTCTCTCTTTGGTAATGCTCGTCGAATCGTTGAGCTCCTTAAGTTCTGAGCTACATGATTAATGACAAATGCGTGCACTGACTGCACAGGTCCACTCAAATCTGTGTGGTTCTTTCCTCAAAAGACCATTTCAGACATCAATCCACATGGTCTTCACATGATGTGATCATGATTATGTCTGGACTTTAAAAGATACTGTGACCTCTGAGTTTGTTTCGGCCTTTCTTCTCAGAGTAGTCCGATAGGAAACGCCGACCTCATCTAGTTTAAAAAAAAAGTTTTACGTGTAAAAGTGTTTGTACAAACCTACTTACAGAAATAAAATCGTTTATCATTTACCTCCGAAAAAATATTGAGATACGAAAGAAAACGGCAAGTTCAGATGAGTTCAAAGTTTTTATGCCCTTTGATCTATTTTTTGACATTTTGCAAGTATAACTGATGAAAAAATCAGGCTCAGAAATCACCCAGCAAGAGTAATAAGCACTAGAGCCTGAAGAGATTATTACTGAATCGAGTGCGAAACGTGCCAGGTAGTGGTGACTCGAAAAATGTACTGATTATTTGGGTTTTGGGGAATTTATATAAGATTTATGCAAGTAATTTGCCTGAACAAACACTGCGCAATCTTATCGCCATCTATGTGCAATTTTACACACCGGGGTGTGTAAAGTTGCGCAAGTCCCGACTACTGTTGTTTTGTTACATAAGTAAAAAGTTATTAATTATGTCTGGATAATAATTAGTATTAATAGTTATTTCCAGATAAGTTCTGATTTAATAATAATAAAGAAACCTGTGATGCATTCGTATGTTTTATTTTTATGAACGGATCATTCAAAATTGCGCAAGCTTATATGATGAGTTTATCCAGAACACAACCATGAAGCACTTAGTACCTATAGGTACAATAAAAGCTCGAAAAGAACAGAGAATTTGTATGTGTATAAATGTATATGTAGGTAGGTAACAAACTGTAACCCTTAAAGCAAGTGTGATAGAATCAGCAGCGAGGCGCAATATCCGTAAAGTACCTACGTGATACCATATTATTTGCATGGATACACTAACTGAAGGAAATTCCGCCCATGAGCCCGTGAGCCCGTGAGCATACAAATTGTATTCCGCGATCGGGAGGCTCACGATAACTGTCAGCTACTTAAATTCAGCCAACGCATTATGATGTTGCCGGCGAACGAACGATGCTGTTATTCTGTAAAATTGTATAAATTGCAACGGAGCGAAAACGATTCCATGGAATCGGATAGAGCATTTATTACATTTCTATAAATATTTAACAGCACAAGCGAAGCGCGAATTTATCTTTGACGGGGAACTGATTCGTGAACGCGTCCAATTTAAATGGCTTTTTAAGTCATTCGTAAATGGCTATCACGGCCAGAGGTTCATTCCCGAAAACTCAATTGAGTGATCAAAAATACACAGGTATATCCATTAATAACTTTTGACATTTAACTAATCGTTTATCATCGATAGCACACGTTTACTTACATAAATTATATTTAAATTGACAACGAAATCATAGTAGGGGGAAACTCTGACGTAACAAACTTTAATGCGTGTAATTCTTCGATAACGAGGCAAGAGTCACCAGGCAAACTGAGCGTAAAATAGCGGCACAACGTGGAAACTTACAGCATTCTGTAAGTATCCACATTCAAACTTATCGTTGCTCACCCTGTTGGAGGAAGGTGGTATATCCTCTGATATTAGACTTGATACACGTTTAGGAACCTTTTATATGCTGGCACAGAAATATAGGTGTCGTCGTATCGTTCATTTTACAACAATGAAAACGCAAACCCCGCTTGAATACGAATAAGCGGCGATCATCGATACTTATTCTTTTTTCTAGCCGTTTGTAATAAAATATCTTCAACTCGTAGTTGGTTTCATTTAAATATTTCCCAACGATATTTAAATGCAAGAAAATTGAGTCTAAAGGATTCTTGGGTTAGTAAGTATTTGAGTATTTATGAAATGCGCTATTATCGAAATGAGCGGGCGCCGCGGCCTCAGTCTTCCTCTTTAGGACCTAATGTCAATGCAATTTTCATTATGAACATTTTCCGATTTACACTACCAACACAATTTAAAGAGCCAACTGAATATCATTTAATGTACAATATTTAAATGCACCTGATTTTGTACAATGATTGTTACGCAAGCATCCGACGAAAGCTAAATTAATGATATAAGCGTTTCATTTTCACCGTGTTGCATAATGAGCTATACGGGCTTAACTAACTTTGCTATTTCCGTGTTCATTATTTTTATCTTTTGTTCTCTAAAATAAAAAATGGTGGACGAATAAGTCGCTATCTAATAAGCCAACACATTGTAATTACTTAGAATACTTGTACAACCTTTGACCCACTATACAACGAGGTTTCCCTTGCTTATCCCTAGAGATAGGTATACATCAAATTGAGTTATCCATTTAATTGTGTTCAACTACCTACATATGAATATCACTAAAGCAAAAATGCTTACATTTTAAATAATATATGTAGGTAGGTAACTACTTCCAAAAATATTAGGTCGGTGTAAATCTTGGAAGAGCTACGTCAATTTTTCTTTCAATAAATAGGTGAGAGTGACGTATAAAGATGAATGATAGGGCTGATGTCGCTTCTAGCGTAGTAAATATTGTAAATCGTGTCACATCTTGAATAACTCACGAAAACTAGAGTAGCAGGTAAGGACCTATCAGTTTCATTTGACTTAAAGTTACATTAAACAGGATTTCGGTTTATTAACATAAACTGAAGTTTAATTTGAGATACATTTACTTTAGTAAGCCGATAAAATCTTCTTGAATAAATACAATATTGATGTAAGAAATATGTTCAAATAAAACTTAATGGGGTGGGAAACTTAACTTAATACAAGTGAAATGGGGTGAGACGTACCTACAATTCCAATTATTTCGTAACGATTTTTTTCAGAGTAATAGTCGCACCTAATACAGAGAAACCGCCCTTGTAAATGTACCCAATAACATAATTTTCATACTTTTGAATGCATAATTATAATGTGTACTTTTTATATAAATACGGATAATAAAAAGTACACATATAAGTATTCAACCTTTGAATAATCATGATTGAACGATGAATGCTGTTGCAGAGGGCTCTTAGCGGCAGGAATACACAAATTGCGTCCATTTCAATAGGAGGCTTATCAGCCGAACCGTGCAAACTGGATAAAGCAATAAGTGGAATGCTTTAACAATGCTTTGACATGTGGATACCTACATATTAAAGCTGGAAAACCAGTAAAAAGTGAACAGACTATCCACGGGGAGATAGCTAGTGGAATTTTCAATAGACTCTAACTATAGCTATTCAGACCACGCTCGAGAGATTTTGATTTCCACTCCAGTTTCAATACCGCAGATGAATAGGTACAATAGGCTTGGCGTCAGATCGATTACATGGCTATCTGTCTATTATTCTCAAATTAACTCCCGTGAAAAGAAATTCTGTATAAGACTTCAATATTAGGTACCTACTTGGTAGGTTTTACACCTATGTGATTAAAGAGAGACCAAAATCAAATATCAAGTTTGGAAACTGATTTTTTTATTACAGCTTGACAATACTTGCTTACTTGCGACTACATTAGTAGCCGCTACTAATTATGAGGTAACCCAACCTTTAATAATAAATTCCTAGCACGCGTAGCCTGAGAATGGTGGTAGCAACCCACCTGTTACGCCGAGCATAAATTACCAACAACATTTCACCACCCACCACGTACGCACGCAACAGAACGAGTGCCAAGTATCAACGATACCACGGAAATTAACACTCCCTTGTGAATGTCCTAAAAAATAAAGAGTTAAGTTTTAGCCAACACTAACCGCAAATCGAAAATAAAAATGCAAAGCGACAACTGTCCCAATCTATTTGCGGAAAAACAGCAGCGGGGATGTATAAATCTGATCTTATCGTGTTGTAGAAAACGGCGCAAGTATGTGAACCAAGCACGTATGTACATAATGTAGCGCTCTAGGAAGCTACAAATTTACTGACGCAGGTTCTCCAAAGGGGCACAAAGTGCCTCCGTTACTTGTTACCGTCGCGGGGAAAAGATTTATGAAAAGAATAAGGAATTCACCGATCCACCCATAAACCCACAAAGGACACAACGTCAGGAATATGATCGATCGTACAAAAAATGTTAAGACGGTAAATAAGTTTATTTATCACGTAGGTATATCCGCGTCGCATATGTAGATTAGGCAATTGTTTTCCTATATTCACCGGGGAAAGCGATATAATATGTTTCAAACGGTTTGTTGATAGAGCATTTGCCTCTCAACTCTAAATTGTAAAACGATTTATCTACTTGCTTGGAAGAGTCGACATTGTCTGCGAGGGTTTCACGATTCAAAGTGTGGCCGTGAGCTGAGCTCGTGTTCTCTCTGCAAAGCCTACCCAAGTATCGGGTTTATCTAAGCCTAACATATGTCATGGTTTGCACGTATAATTGTCTGCTCAAGTGTGTATAATCGGCACACTTCAAGACGAATTTTATGTTCTCTAGTCTTTGCACCGCCTTTTTAATATAGTAGGCTCCTTTAGAGTGATCGATCAAACCTTCTGCATTGAATGGCAACCTGTTATAAAGGTTTCATAACAGGTTTGGAAAGAATAGTTGAATAAAAAAACCGGGCAAGTGCGAGTCGGACTCGCACACCGAGGGTTCCGTACAAACCTGTATGTAAATGTTCAGACGTGTTCATGAGGAACGGGGAAGTAAGTTTTTTTTTTTTGTGATGGAGCTAAAAATTTACGGTTTTCACAATTTTTCCTTTATCTGTGCTATACGATGTACCCTGTAGGTTTTGATTCCCTTGCGAGTGTCGAAAATTAGCGGAAATTTTGTGGCATAAAAGTCTGTCTTTTGATTGCGTTGGCATATATGTTTGATTTTTCACTGCCCCAAGAGACAGTCGACCTGAGTATTTGACATAAATTCCAGCTTGATACCACCACGCGTTCCTGAGAAATAGGGTATTGACAGAAAGACAGACGGACGGACAACAAAGTGATCCTATAAGAGTTCCGTTTTTTCCTCTCGAGGTACGGAACCCAAAAATGGCCACTGAGCTTGACCAAAGTTTAACTATTTCTTTAACACTGTTCAAGAAAGTGATGTCACCCACGCACAATAAAGGGTTCCGTATTCCAAGAATAACGTAACATTGTAGTTGAATAACATCTCCCATACGTCGATATATGTACAGTAGCGCTCAAAAGTCCATAAGCAAAGCAATAGATTGACGCTTCGGTTTCACTTACGACCTTCTTCTATAAGTTGTTTCTATACTATAGACACGCACACACACTCACTTGGTCTGTAATTGATAGTTGTTCATAATGTCAACTGGCATGCTAGCTTAGTCGTTACCGTGCTTGGGTGGCAGCGCAGCGATTATGGCGAGCCCTGAGTTCGAATCTCATCTGCGCCTGCGTGATGTTATTTTCAAATAATTTCTATTTCAAGTTTTTGATATGTTATTAATGATACCTAAAATGATAAATTTTTGTTTTTTGTTTTAATGAAATTACTCGAAGTGGTTCGATAATCATTCGATACTTGTCTCGTTCATCTTGTTTGCATTAATAATACATTTTTGTAGGTAGGCCACAGAAAACTGAGTAAATTATTTCGATTTCTGTGAGGTAGATGCAATTCGTTACGACTATTCACCTAATTGAATGTTAGTGACGAATGTTTAAATCTGTTAATTAGCGGTGTTGTGCAAATATTAAAGCATTGGCAAATATTGTTGCGCTGCGTAAAAGAGCATGTAAATGATGTGATAACACAAATATATATTGAAACGGGACTAAGTGTGAGTGTTATCATTTAAATATTTCGTATTTTACTAAATTTAAATTGTTATTTGTTTAAATTAGTGAATGACGAGTAGAATGTTATAAGTATAAATTTTGCTTATAGATGTCTAATAGTATGACATTCTTTGTTCTAGACAAATACTGTGAGTCTGTGGGTTAAGATGTGATGCGAGGAAGAAGGAATTCTAGATAGTTGGAGCGCTTACTTATAAAGTGGATTCTTATTTAAATAAGCCCACACAAACTGAATGAATATGCAACAAATGGTTTCATACCAACCGGACATTTTGCTGAATTAATGAAAAGCATCATTAAAAACTGTTCGCCGTGTACTCCGCGCTAAAAAGGTTGCATCACCGCAGCCCTGCAAACAATAACGTAATAAACAAGAACGTTTAAGTTCTGGAATAGTTTATCCTGTATACTTTATTATAAAAATTGAGGTTTAGTTTCAATCATCTTTTCACAGAACGAAAATGAAAACGAAAACTTAAGCTATCCTCAATATGTTACCTATATTCACTAAAGCCAAATAAAATATGAAATACTTAATGTAAACAAACTGCCATACAAAAACACTTAATGAAATCACTTATTTAAAAAAAATCATGATCGAAGCATGAATTGTTTATGGTGAAATAAATCTACTTATGAATTTTTTTGAACATCTTACATGTTTAAATAAAACAAATTGCTTCTAAGTTCCTTGACATAGTATTGCACATCCTATTTGGCTGAAGAAGTTATTATAAATAATCGTAGCGGTTATCTTTATGTAAAATATTATAACAAATAAAAATGTTTTAATTTTTGTTATCATTTCTAACGCATTTTATTTTATTTTTAACCCTTTATTGCAATAACAACAAAAATATAAAAACAGCAATTTTTTGGAATATATTATTTCAAACCAAAATAAAAAATTGGCAATAAAAATACGCTGCCTCTTATGAGATCAGAACCTAAGCCGGCGACTTCTCAGTTCAACGCTTGGCGCCAGCTACCAGCTCATATCAGATTTACTCGAATTTTAGCAATGCCATAAACCGGCCTGGGGGCCTAGACAAAATCCAAGCGTTTCCCGTTCAAGCGTTTTCCGTTCACGCTAAGGACTTGACGTAAGCGTGTGTTGTCTACCATTTTACGCAGAACGCCCATTCCGCAGCGTTACACGAAACACTCTATAATTAGTTTATGGAATAGTGTGTAACAAGCAGGGCTGCCATTTGTACGATTTAAATCGTATTTGTACGACTTTTTGCAGATTTCATACGAGTACGATCGAAGCATCGAAATCGTACGGAAAACATACGATTTTTTACATTCGATCCATTTATTTTATTCAATTAGGTCTGGCAACAAAGTAACAAACTTTTGTCTCAAAAGAGTAAGTATCTAGAGCAGTGACAGAATAATATAAATAATGAAACGAACGTGCTCAGCCTGCCCAGAGTGTTGAGGGAATTCCCTTTTATTCAAATTTCCTTAAATTAAAAACCTAACTTAGAAATAGTTTGGCCAACGAAACTGTCAATGGCACCTTGCTGGCAAAGCAAATGATAAGAGTCACCGGAAACTGCACCGATTTTAAACCAACAGATGACATGATTGAACTAATGAATACGGAAAATTTATACAGAAAAAAGTGATTTCATTACTATAATTTAAATTTTCATACTATTTTCATTACATATCATTACTTATTTCGTAGTACTTTTATTGTTAATTTTGTAATAAAAGTCAATAAACGGGATGAATAATAATGTACGATTTTTTGTTTCGAATTTTCCTTGGGTATACGACTTTTTTAATGCTGTGGTACGATTGCAGAATTTTTTCACCTGGCAGCCCTGGTAACAAGTGTCACTATTGCGTTCAGTGTTCCTGTCACTGTCAAACGCAATAGAGCGCTAACAATATTATTCAAAAGTGTTGTGTGTGGTGAAACTTTGAAAGTAATTGAAGAGTGTTTTATTACAAATAAAGTGAGTGAACGGCTTTAACTAGTAATTCAAGTTAATGTAAGAACTGTGATCTAGTCAGTAATTTTGAAATAAAAAAATCGTTTCTAGTGCGATGAGTACAATCAATACATATTTTTAAAATTTTAGATGGAATCTAGACTTCGGGCGAGTCCCGAGCCATTTAGTTTGCTGATAGAATTTATGGAAAGGCAGGTTTTTTCCGATACTTTATCATTTACTCCAAATTTGACTACCATTTTAACTAGTATTGGACCTACTTGAGATTATGGAATGCATAATGTAAACAACCGCACAATGGTGCGCTTAAATGATTGTGGTTCTCACATTTGTTACTCCTACAAAGATAAACTCGATTCCAAACCTTAATACTTCTTTCTCAGATAGGGTATTAGAATGCTAGTAGTAAACTGTATGTTTACTGACTCTTATCCTCACTGTACACTAATCATAACAAAAGTATCACTGTTTACTTTTTTTTGCGTTGGCGTTAGGGTTCGATCTCCCGCTAATGAAGCGTGTTGCGGAAACGCCAAAATATCATTGGCGTCTGTCAACATTTTTATCGTTTACGTGTCACGCTCATTGCGACGTTCCTTTCCGCATGAATACTGACTTTGTCTACCAATTTAGCAGCAATCACGTGACATGTGGGCAGCAAATGTCAGCTCCATCCAATTTGAGTTTTCCTTTGGCGGTAACGCTCACAGAAAAGGGATTTTGTCACGCGCATGATGCGTGTCTAACAAAAGCGACGGAAATATATTTTTGTTTCGTGCAGAGCGACGCGATACGACAGTGTGTGCCGTGCAAAATTGCGATCTTTGTGGTGTGTGTCGTTGAAACATATACAGTCGTACCGTGAGTTCACAGCAATACGACTCTTAACGTGCCTATGCACTTTTGATCGCTTACTGTACCTCCGTCACGGTCAATTGTCCAACTACAAAATCATGTAAGTTGTAATCGCAAAAAAAAGGGATAAAATGCGACAAATTAACGATTAACTTTTCCTTTAATTGTGCTGAGAGATCTTGCTTCTTGCCAGATTTCATGATTTTAGGTCAATGGGAAGTACCCTTTGGGTTATGATTTATTTGCGAGTATCAAAATAAGTCGCATAAATCGCCGTATTTACGTTTAATAAAAAGCTGGACTATGTTAGAGCTCCAAGGGCCCGTAGATTTACGTATTTGATGTTAATTTCAACTCGATACCTCCACGCGTTCCTGAGAAAAAGGGTCCGTCTGTCAGGACCCTTTTAAGACGGACGGACAGCGAAGTGATCCTATAAAGGGTTCTGTTTTTTCCTTTTGAGGTACGGAACCCTAAAAATTTGCAAAGCACCAACCATCACTATTTTGCAGTATTACATAGACAACTCTCATGAATCGTGTTCAATTTCCATCCATTATGTTTTCTTATTGTTCATAAATGTTCCATTAACTGTAATCGAATTGAAACACAATGAAAGAAACTGTTTAGATATAACATGTGTGAAATCCTACAGTAATCGACAGAGAATGATTTTTGTTGAAGGGAAATATATCACAGTAAATACCTATAACAAATAATTAGGATCCAGATACCGCGTTTTCCTGTCATAAGTACAATATTCAGCGTTATTTATCTGTTTAAATTATGTATTATTCCACCGTTCTGAATTCAATAAAAGCGTTAAGAGTAAGTTCATCTGATGTTATCGCAATGGACAAAGTATACGGCGTGGGAAGAAAAAGTTCTCTCGCACATAGAATACGATAATCAAGTTCCTATTTTCGTTTGGGTTTTTTGCTTTATGATTTATTAAGTGCTTTCCAAGCAAAAGTATCTTTCAAGTTATAAATACCAGAAGGTATTACGTTTGTCTACCTACACACAAGAATTCAGTTTTTTTTAACTCATTTAAATACCTACCAAAGCTGAATAGGTTAAACATAATATGTGACATTTTGATATGGTAAACGAAAAAGTTTTGTCATTTGGAATCGTGCGTTTGGCCAATAAATAGTTATGTGTTTTCTTATACATTCAAATAATCAAGGTTTTCAATTTCACATCAAATCGATAGCTAACGGACATTTGTCATCGACTATTATTTATTCATAACACTAAAATTGGTTTATTTAACGTATTTAAGGTTCCATTTTGAATCTTCCAAATTCCATTCCTGCTTATTTTTAAGCTAACTAAGTACGTACCTACATTTCGGGTAGTATTAAAATGTTCCATGTATGATTTCACGGTAATGACATTATAGAAATTCGGCAGTCACTGTAACGAGTTGATCGTCAGAGGCTCAACTCGGCTCAGGTGAGCGGGTAATGACATTCTGGAACGTATCGATCGCGCGGAAATGGCCGGTCGGCGAACAAACCCATCTGCTGTCGCGCTCCGACCCACCGACGACCGACCAAACGCCGACCGCACAACCTGCATTTGCCGGTCACTTCCTCATTATCGCGACGCTAAACGAAAATTGATTGTGAATAAACACGCGTTGTATCTTCACATTGAACTTCATATTGGTACTAGGTACCTATTGGTAGATGATAAGCTTCGTTTAAGGCCTGCAATCTCCAAATTCGTAGTGACGGTATTCGATTTTGTGCAAGAGTTAATAGAAAATTAAAAATTTACTAATAGAACTTCCTGTACCTTTCTAACTATCATCCTACAATATCTATCCTACCAAGTAACTACCCGCACTTAGGCTAAAGGAATACATTCAGACTACTAGCTCCAACTATCTATCTGGGCTACTGCCCACATTTTGCCTACTTAGTTAGATAGATAGTGTCAGTGTGTAGGTACTTACTTAAGAATTATTCTGGCGAAAAGTGGAGTTTCTTCTCCAAGAAAAGACCATTTGGAACCGTGCATCTAGCTTCTGACGTTTCATAAATATTGATTTCGGTTTATTAGAAAAAAATATTTTAATTTCAATTGAAAACACAAAATCAGTTTTTAACTATTATTTTGAATGTCTGCTTGGGCCTAAAAACCCAGAGCATTTTTTTACTCATGTGCTAAATCCTACCGTCGCGTCGCGTCGTCTGTATCGTCGGGTAACCAAATATTTTAGACACCATTACAATAGTAACGTTTTCCTTTGAGATGCAAAAAATATCGGATAATGTTTAGGGTTTAGGTAATCAAAGCAAATCGAAATATGATGACTGCAGCGTAGCGCACCGGTGGCGGCGCCAACACGGCAGCATTCCATGAATGCTACTGGCCAACAAATAAGTATCTACATTATAAGGTCTACAGTAGGCACTGAACAATATGCTATCACTGATCGAATTAGAATGAAAAGCAGGTTCTACGGTTCGAGATGCGAAATTCCAAAAAATACCATATGTAAATATTTCTCTTTGCAGGAGGTAATTGTCAAAAATCAAAAAAGCAACTGGAAACAGCGATCCCATTAATGTCGCCAGATTACATAATACTCCATTCAACGTTGAAACCCGATGATCCGTCCTAACATGGTACAATATTCGGAACCAAAATAAACATTATGAGGATGCCGAACATTCTCGGTTATATGTGATAGGTCCAGATGATAAAACCTCTGCTTCAGGTCCCTTCCCTGTCTTAGGATACCTTAATTAAACGGTGCTAATCAGTCGTATGTAGTAGGTACCCAAATTGTAAAGTACCTAATCATACTACGCTAAAAATCTCAATTCAAAAGAAGGTATCTATGTCTGACAGTAATTGGTAATCGATTCGGTTCACCGCGCCTGTAGGTAACCCAGGCCCAGCAATGGTCTCCAAAGTTGATCAACTAACGCGCAGAACGGTCCATGTCATTGATGGTTTTATTAATAACGAGAACAAAAAATAGCGCTCCACCTTAACCTGGTTATGGAAATTGCGAATGTCATACTCAGTACATTCTTCTTGGTCGTGTCGAAAATAATGGTAAAATGCAATTCAGTTCTTACATTAAAATTTTATTACCTACCTATTTTCTTAATCATCTAACAAGCGCCATTGACTTGCCCAAGTTGCACGTAGCCTTGGCCTTATATAAGAACAAGCCATGTTCCTGATAGGATTTCCCTTCGGCAAAATTTACGGACTTCCATACAAACTTTCATCCTCATCCCATTATGAGATGAATTATGAAAATCTTTCCTTAGTGCTCACTTTCGTTATAAATATGGAACTTTTGTGCAAAATGACTTCTAGACTGTCACTGACACTGTCAGACAACGCACATCTTAAACCGCTGGGGTTTAAGATGCGCGTTGTCTGACAGTGAATTTAAGATTTTTATTAGTTTAGATGCCGGGAGGGGACGCCCTAAGCGGGCATAATAGTGACTTTATCAGTGATGTTCTTCAGAAGGGTCAGGTTCGTAGTACTCGCAACCGGCGTGCGTGTATGACCAGATGTATGAACATTAACGAGGCAAAAGGAGTATGCAAGGACCGTAGCAGGTGGCGTTCTGTGATTTCTGCCTACCTTCATTTATTTTGTAACATAAAATAATTAATAATAGTCGTCACGACCGAATTTTCTGGCCACTAAGAAATGGGTAAGCTTTAGAATCAATTATGTCGCCTGAATTGGGGATAAGGGGTGTGGGGGGAGGGGAGGAGGGTTAGAGTCCCCCCCCCTCACTTTTATCCCGCGCCGGAGGTGCGTAGCTTTTTTTAAATATTAAATGTATAAAAATTGAAGATTCGCCTAAATAAGTGCCTCTGTTCGCAAGAGTCCAACTTTCTCAGGAGTCCAACTTTTATAACATCCATAGAAGTCTTCGCATGAGTCCAACTTTTATTTTTATGTACTTGTATTAGCAATATTCCAACTGGACGGTACAGTTAATAGTTATGCACATATAAAAATGAATTGATAGGAACTCATTGTGGTTTTAAACAGGAAAATAACAAAGACATGTTTTACATTTATGAAAAATAAATGTGAAGTTCATTGGTGTCATGTAGAAACAAACGTTGTTTCCTAATAACAACAATTAATAATTTTGTTTTTATTAATACCGGGAAAGATCGGAGACTAAGTTAATTAAAAGGTCACCGTTATTATTATTAAAAAACGAACAAAAGTGGGTCAACTATTTGCATATATAAGTCACAAAAGAGCTTGCTGAGCAACAATAACAATGCGTACGTGATGAGAAGAACAACTGGCGGAATTTATATTAAAAGTGCAAACTGATTTGGGCCCTCTCCCGCAAATTTACGAAAACGCTATGAAATATTTTACTTGAGATGAAAGTTACGCAGATGTTATATCTAAGTTTGATAGTGTTAAAGACACATTATATCGCTCGACAAAAAAAGGCCATGAACCCCTCAAAAGACCACTTTCAATCAAGCAAAGGGTGTTGTTATTCCTGACATGTTCAAGGATTTTTTAATATTATAAGACGGTGATCGATCGATGATTTTTGTGTTTGCAAATTCTTCGGTGTTCGAGAGTGTGCAAAACATTAAGCACTATTTTGATGATGTGACTTACTTTGTCGTTCCGCGTTCCTTCTACCAACTTACTAGACTTTGGTAGTACTGATGATAAGACGTTAATAGTTCCTTTATTGCCCAATAAAGAGCAAATCACATATGCGGTTATTCAAGTTATTGCAAAGACGTTTCCCGGACATGACACCAACTGAGTTTCAGACAGATTTTGAGATGGCAGCTATGTATGCAAATAAATCTACGTTTCCTGCAGCGGAGATAAGTGGCTGCTTCTATTACTTTTCAAATGTAGTTTGGAGGAAAGCAAAGTCACTTCATTTAACTGAAATCAAGAATATTCGAATATACATACGTCAACTAATAGCTCTAGCACATTTGCCCGCAAATCACATGCCTGAAGGTTATTTAGCTGTAACCGGCGAAGAAGTAAATGATAACATGGAAACAGGGTTTTAATCTGCAGCAAGCCAACCTTCACTCTGAACCAAGTAGAAAGAGGTCGAGACGTAACATTAACATTGACGTGCGCATACGAGAGATTGAATGACTTTGTGCGTGGAAGTCTTGGTAATAAATTAATTATAAAGATACATTTTCTTGTTTAATGTTAATCTTTGAAATCCACATTGAGTTTCTCTGTCCAACTGTACTGTTGGAAAATTGCTAATAAAGTTACATAAATAATAAAAGTTGGATTCTGACAAAAATGGACTCTTGTGAACAGAGGAGGGTGGAGGGGTACAGGGGGATTGTTATAGTCGTCCCCCACCTTTTCTCCCGCCGAAGGTTAAAAATTTATTGAATGATTTCTGAGAAAAATCGCCTTAATAGAGTGGGAGGAGAAGTAAGCAAGTAATAATAACAAGGTGTAGTCGACAAAGCCCCGCGAAGCGCGGCTCCTACTTCTGGGCGGTTTATTAAAAAAATAACCACGAAACGAACCTTGGAACCTAACCTGTACGAGTCGGGGTTGCGGCCAGTAAAACAGCAACCTACCCCTTAACAATTCAAAAGTGCCTATAATTGGTTTCTTTGAAATAAATGCTTTGAGTTTGAGTTTAACTTTTATAATTATTTTCATGTAAATTCTGAAGCAACGGAATGCCGTGAATTCGAGTACATCTGTCACTGTCAGTTGTCAGTGGCAACAAAGTTGTATTTCAAGCACTAATTATTCATTTATATATATTTCCCCCCACAGTGTCAGACTTTTCAAATTCAAGCGACTTGATTCTAACCCTACCCCAAGAAATTCATGGTAAAACCTCATAATACTTTGCCTGACTCCACGCTCAGCAGTCGCGTTTGCGACCTCGAAAACTTTGAAAGCCTTGCATTGGACAGACAATTAGTTCGACCAGGTTTCAGGCTGGCATTGCTCAGGCCTGGTTCCGGGGGTCGGCAACGACCGGACCCGATGACGTCGAGCTGGAGGCGCTGTGATTCCGCGGGGCAATGAAGCAGATATGCGACGCGTCCATGCCCCGCGCCCACGCACAGGGTGCAAGGCGCCAGGTGTACTGGTGGTCCGCCGAGATCGCGCAGCTGCGCGTCGCATGCGTGGTGGTGAGACGCCGGTACACCCGTTACCGGAGGAGGCGTCGTCGGGTACCCGAGGAGGAGGCCGCGCTGTACGAGGTGTACCGCACGGCAAAGCAGACTCTGTGGCTGGCCATCGACGAGGCGAGGACGCGATCCCGGGAGAGGATGTTGGAGACTCTGGACGGGGATCCGTGGGGGCGCCCGTATAAAGCGGTTCGAGGGCAACTTCGAGCCGCCGCGCCCCCACTTACGGAGAGTCTCCAACCCAAACTGCTGGAGGAAGTGGTAGCAGCCCTCTTCCCGGTGAGAGCGGAGCATATTTCGCCGCCGATGGCTTTGCCCGCAGCCGCAGAGTCTGCAGAGGAGGAGCAGGAGAACGCCATCAGCGTCCCAGAGGTGACACAGGCAGAGATGAGGGCGGCCGTGATGCGGCTCCGGGCCAAGAACGTGGCTCCGGGGCCCGATGGAATTCACGGCCTTGCTTTGGCCCTCGCTCTGAAGGAGTTGGAGCCCCAACTGAGAGGACTCTACACAGCGTGCCTTGAGCGGGGCCAGTTTCCCAGTCTGTGGAAGATTGGACGTCTGGTCCTGCTCAGGAAGGCGGGGCGCCCTGCCGACTCGCCGTCTGCGTACCGGCCCATAGTGCTGCTCGACGAGGTGGGCAAGCTGTTCGAGCGCATACTCGCAGCCCGCCTCGTCGGCCACTTGTGCAGAGAGGGGCCGAACCTGGACGAGGGCCAGTTCGGCTTTCGGCATGGGCGCTCTACCATCCACGCTGTGTCGAGGGTGAGAGTCCTGGCGGAGGAAACAGTGTCCCGGGGCGGGGTGGTGGTGGCGGTGTCCTTGGACATCTCCAACGCCTTCAACACCCTGCCCTGGAGCTGCATACGCGAGGCACTGCGTTATCATCGGGTGCCTCTCTACCTCCGCCGCATCGTTGGGGCTTATCTGGCGGGGAGGTGTGTCACCTACATGGGACGTGATGGCGGAAACCAGCGCCAAGTGTCGTGCGGTGTTCCACAGGGATCGGTCGTGGGACCGCTCCTGTGGAACATCGGGTACGACTGGGTGCTGAGGGGCGAGCTCCCGCCGGGCGCGGACCTGACGTGTTACGCGGACGACACGCTGGTCACGGCCCGGGGGAGTTCGCACAGGGAGGCAGCGTTGCTCGCGACGGCGGCGGTCTCACTGACGGTGAGCCGCATACGGCGCCTCGGCCTGGAGGTGGCCCTCAACAAGTCGGAGGCCATGGTGTTTCATGGCCCCCGGATCACACATTGTGGTCGGGGGGGTCCGGATCGCTGTCGAGCCCACCATGAAATATCTGGGATTGGTGCTCGACAGCCGGTGGGACTTCGGACCCCACTTCCGGCGGCTGGCGCCCAAGTTTTTGGGCGCGGCCGGGGCCCTGGCAACGCTGCTTCCCAATCTGGGGGCCCGAGCGCCGCCTGTAGGCGGCTCTATATGGGGATCGTGCGATCCATGGTGCTCTACGGAGCACCGATCTGGGCGTCTGACCTGACGGCCGGCAGCATAGCTGTCCTGCGCAAGCCGCAGCGGGCGTCATTCGGGGGTATCGCACGATCTCCTTCGAGGCGGGTTGTGCACTGGCCGGATCACCGCCCTGGGATCTGGAGGCGAAGGTGCTCGCGTCACTGTACCGGTGGCGCGAGGCAGCGCGGGAGCGGGGCGAGCGGCCGATGCAGTGCCATATGGAGCAGCGTCGGTCGCAGCTTCGCGAGGTTCTGGTGGCGGAATGGCAGGTGAGGCTGTCACGCCCTACCGCCGGCCTCAGCACCATCGAGGCGATCCGGCCAGTGCTTGACCGCTGGCTCGGGAGAAGGCACGGCTCCCTGACGTTTCGGGCGACGCAGGTGCTCTCGGGGCATGGTTGCTTCGGGAAGTACCTGTGTCGCATAAACAGGGAGCCGGACGCCCGGTGTCACCACTGCGTCGACTGCCGGGAGGACACGGCGTGGCACACGCTGGCAGAGTGTGCCGCTTGGGAGGAGCCGCGCCGTGCCCTCATCTCAGAAGTAGGCGGTGACCTGTCGCTGCCGACCGTAGTGAGTTCGATGGTCGGCAGCGTCGAGTCCTGGGACGCGGTGGTTTCCTTCTGCGAGACGGTCATCTCGCGGAAGGAGGCTGCGGAAAGGGAGAGAGAGATCTCTACTCTCGACCCGGCCCGCAGCAGACGCACCGGGCGTCTGAGGAGGGCGGATAACGCCCTCTTCCGGTAGTGTTCCACGTGCGCCGCTGACAGACGTTGCGGGGGGAGTACACCTCACTCCCCCCGCCCGAGACGGGGTCCGTGCAAGCGGGCCGGCACCAGCCGGGGTCGCGGAAGAATCATGTTCCCGCGACCCCGACGTAGGTGTGAGATGGAACGCCGGGGTGGTTTTTAATCAGTTAAGAGTCTGACAGACCCCTCCGCCCGCCCCAGGGCGGAGGACATCCATGAGGATTTTCCACCCCGGGAACAAAAAAAAAAAAAAGAAGGTTACAGGCTGGCTAAAGTAGACTCATCTTTCATGGGGTACTGTTTAAAATGTTACAATAATATACCTCCCCACATACATCAACTAAATGAAACCAAATTTAAATCTTGTATTAAACGCACATTATACAGCCGAGCATATTATAACTTAGAGGATTACATTGCTGATAAAAATGCTTGGCTAATCGCTGGTCCTGCTCCTCAAGGACGCATCAACTAATTGATTAGCATTTGAAAATACTGTGGGAGCTGCTGAAGATTAAAAACAAGAATCTTTGCATTGTATAAACTCAATATTTTAGTACTGTATAATTGCTATAAGCCATATGTGAGTACATGCTTTAAAACTACCATTTCCTGGGTACGTCTTTCATTGACTTGAATGTGTCCTGGCGGCTGAGAGTATGTCATGCTCACTCTAATGTTTCGCTGCTGGTGTCGCGTGTGTTGGATGATTTAGCTCCCTTCAAAATGGTTGAGTTGAGTGGTGCTAATCCATGCGTCATGTTCGTGAACGGGCGCCGTCAGTTGAGACTGGTCATCTCTTAGCTGCCACGGCGTATTTTGATAATTTTTATTTTTAATTGTTTTCATAATTATATAACGGACGCTTTTAACGTTCTGCATCGTTCTCACATGCATAATTTCAACATGAATGATGTAACCAATCTATTGACAATTCAAAAGTGCCTGTAATTGGTTTATTTTAAATAAATGCTTTGAGTTTGAGTTGAGTTTGAGTTTGACTTATTTAAGCTTAAAGATGAACTGAAGGCCACTGAAAGACTATATCAATATTATTATGCTCTCTCTAATCAATCTCCATCCTTATGTTATAATCTAGTGTACCTACGTTTTTTATTATTGCATGTTAATTATATCAAAAGTACATTATGTTATTCAAATACTGTAATACTCCACACACTCAAACACTCCACAATAATTCTTAGCTACTTTAAATGCAGACTAATCTATAAATTGCGTATGTTTACGTTTGTTCTCGCTTAGAAAACATTCACCGAATATAAAAGTTACACCCTGTTGGAAAATTAATAGCAATGACTACGTTACTTGTCTTGCTCGACTACTGAATAATACTTTCAAATGGTTTATCTCCATATGTTCTAAGTTACATTCAATTGATCCTGTGCCTAATTACGTTATCAAAAATGGTTGATATTTCTAATGATATTGATGCAATATCAGTGTCAGATTCGGTTGCGTGTGATGTCGAGGATTGCAGAAGTTTGATTCCTGCCTTGATGACTGTTTGATCGTTGTTACCCAAAATATACGCAGTTTGTCTCGAAATTTTGATTCATTCACGGTATTTCTATCAAGACTGGGTATCGGCTGTGACATAATTATTCTGACTGAGTGCTGGTTATCATGTAACCCTGTATTACCCAGTCTCGTCGGATATAATCGATTTTCTTCAAATAATTTTGAAAATCAAAATGACGGAGTTACAATTTTTCATAAAACCGGTCCCTATACTCTTTGTGAGGAGCCGCCATGCCAAGACTGTAATTGCCTCGTCCTAAAAATCGGCACTGAGACTGAAATAGTGGCAATTTATAGATCTCCCTCAAATCGGCAATCTCAGGCGCTCACTACTGTATTGCAATCAACAATCACTGATCATCAGGCTGTTCTGCTATGTCTTCATCGTAGGCAGGCAAGAACATTTGCCCACGACTCCGTCAGCAAAGTTAATGTTGACAACTTAAACTCTAATTTATCCCAAATTCATTGGCAACCGGTCTATTCCACATCTGACGCAAATGTTGCTATGGAATTTCTCATAACAACTATTCAGCATGAAATTCTATCAAACACTATCTACCGTCTTAAAATTATCGAAACGTAATAAAATTATTAAGCCATCGATAACCCCAGGCCTGATCCGTTGCATGAGACACAGGGACAGACTACATTCAAAGTTAAGAAAGTCACCTGAAGATAACACACAAAAAATTATATACACACCGAAATTTCTGCAGCCGTCTACTAAAGAAAGTTAAAACTTCGTACGAAAAGAACCTATTGAAAACTGCGGGCACAAATAACAAAAAATATGCGATGCTATTAAAACTATAACGAAAACTAAAAAGACTAAAAATACCGCGATGGAATTAATTAATACATCCAACGCAAGAGAATTGGTGGGAAAAGTCAATGATTTCTTTGTCAGTGTATGCAAAGCCTTGGCTGATAGTACAACAAACTGCAGCTTCATTTCGCATATGAAAACACGAAGCACTGTCTAAAACCTCTAGCCATATTGGCAACAGATGAGACGGAGGTGGAAAGTCTGATCATGGGTCTGAAAAATAACTGTTCCGTTGGTTGGGATTCCATAACAAATAGTCTTCTTAAAGAAAATAAACACATACTTGTGCCCCTTTTAACCCATATTTTTAATACTTGTTTATCACAAGGTGTTTTCCACAGTCCTAAAGAAGTCAATGGTGCATCCGATACATAAATCTGGGAATAAAGACCGCATCACCAACTATAGGCCCATTTCTATTCTGCCCTCTGTCTCCAAGCTTCTGGAACGCATCCTCAATAAAAGACTCATAAACTACCTAGAAACAAATAACCGTCTTTCTCGTAATCAATTTGGTTTCCGAACTGGCAAGTCGACAAGTGATGCAGCCCATGAGCTTGTTGATTATGTAGTGGAAAATTTGGATGCAGGCAAAAAGACTATGGGCATATTCCTAGATTTGGCCAAAGCCTTTGACACGGTCTCTGTTCCGTTGCTTTTGCAAAAACTGGAACGAATAGGCGTTAGAGGAGACCAACTCAAAATATTCAAAGACTTTCTTCCTGATCGCACACAATATGTGAAAATAGGTGATAGCACAAGCAGTGACTTACCTGTCTCCTTCGGGGTATTATTTTGGGTCCAAGTCTATTTCTTGTGTATTTAAATGACCTTTTTGAGCTAAATCTCGATGGAGGTAAAATTATATCGTATGCGGACGATACGGTGCTTCTGTTTTCTGCAGATTCTTGGGATAATGTCTATAGGATTGCGCAGTATGGATTTAATATAGTACGCCACTTGTTACAAAATAATATACTCACCCCAAAATGCAGATTAAACGCAATATCTCACCTTTTCTATGCGGAACTGTAACCCACCACCCTCAACTCTCTCCATAATAGCACACAATTGCTGTAACAATGTAAGCTGTTCTTCCCAGCCCTAATAAAAGCGAAAAAAGTTAAATATTTAGGAACAATTATTGATAATAATCTATCTTTTCGACCTCATATAAACATGGTTACTTCTAGGGTAAGAAAACTAAAATTCGTTTTTAAAAATCTTAGAAATGCAGCTGACCCCAAAATTGATTAAGCAAGTGTACCTATCGCTTTGTCAATCAGTGTTGCAGTACTGTATCTCTGTATGGGGAAGCACGTCAAAAACTATACTCAAACCTCTAGAAGTTGCACAAAGAGCAATACTCAAAGTCAGCACTTTCCGACCCTATCAATTCCCAACTTACCTTTTGTACCAGTCCTGTGAATTACTCACGGTCCGTCAGCTGTTTGTCCTAAACGCAGTCTTGAGACACCATGCTAGCACAAAGTATGACAAGTCCTCTTATTTTTCTAAGCGTAGACGAAAGGTCATAACATACAAAGATCTACCGACCTTTAAACATCCATACGCTCGCAAGTACTATTGTTACCTAGGCACTTTTCTGTATCAAAGAATAAATAAACTGGTAGATATGTACCCCTTAAATAGGAACAAGTGTAAATCTACTGTAATAGATTACATCCGCAAGCTAAACTACGATGATACCGAAAACCTGTTGACTGTAATAAAGTAGCTTATAATATTACTCATCCTCCTACACACATCTACACATTTACTTTCTACTCATCGGAGGCCATCACTACACAACTTATTTTAAGATTATTTTCCTATATATTCCCATGTTTTTATTATTATTTTATTGTTATTATTTGGATCAAATGTTGTCTTTATTGATGTGTGTAGAGGTCAAACAAAGTTATCATAATATGTCGCCTACAACAGGGGAAGAGCGCTGATGTCTGAAATACAGATATTTTATATCTCGTTCAGGCACAGTTCAAACCGATTCATAGAAACTAGTGTTTTAAAGTGTATCACCTTAATATTAAATTGTTGTATGTTTTTGAACAAATAAATTATACTTATACTTATTTTCACATTTGAATATAAAGAATTTATTATGTTTCCTCACAAAAACCGATACCCCAAACAAATACAATATTTACATCAAGGTCAATAGTAACAGGTCAGTGACAGTTCTGTTACAGGAGTTTTCGAATGTAGTGCAATAGAACTGATCAAATAAAAAAGGTTAAATGTATGTGTGTATAGACCACCAAATATATCTCATAGAAGTATATTTTTTGATTCGGTAGACTCTGGATTAAAAAAATTGTGCTGTAAAGTAAGAGTAAGGGTAGTGTTATGCGGATACTTTAACATAGATATCCTCAAACGTAACTGAATCTCCCTGGACTTTGAATTTCTTCTTCTAAACTATAACCCCAAGCTACAGATACGACAACCGACGAGGCCACAAAGTCAATCATGTTTGGATAATTTTGCTTATAACTCTAATTTAAAATGGTCAAGTGAGGTTGTTGATTTTGCTCTATCTAATGACTCATCTATAATAATAAAAATCCAAGTCAGTAAAACTTGCAAATTAAATAACTGGCGCACTCAAAAACGGGATTACTCAAGGGAAAAGCTAGTTAAATTTAAAAATTATTTAACAGAACTATCTTTTTCAGATGTTTATAGTAAGCACAATCCTATCAAGCATATGATAACTTTATAGATATTTTTCTTCTATTTTACAATCAATGGTTTCCAATGAAATGGGTTAAAATTCGATCAGAAGGAAAAAAATTATCTCAAAAGGTATTAGGCTATTTAGTAAGAAAAAAAGAAACTTGCTATGGAAATATAGAATGAATAAAAAGCCACATTCAAGACGTATTCACAAAGATTAAAAAATGTTGTGAAACTAACATAAAAAGCTCAAAATAATTACATAATTAATAACGCTCAAAATAAATGCAAAGCGTCATGGCAAATAATTAAGAACACCAAATATATTATAGAACCAATTATGAAAATCAATAAGCAAAATATTTTGATTACAGATCCCTATGACATAACAAAATCTTTTAATGATTTCTTTATTGATCAAGTTCAAAATACATCTGAAAAATCATTCCATAATAATGTCCGTTTAGACAGCATACCAAATTCAATATTTATGTCACCTATAATACCAGACGACATATCTAGAAAACTCAGTAGTCTTAAAAATACAAAAAGTCACGGATATGACGGTATTACCATAGGTTCTTAAATTCGTTAGTAATATTATAGCTCTACCTTTATGTCACATTATGAACAGGAGTATTGTTTCGGGTATTTTCCTTATTAGAATAAAAAGAGTTATATAAAACCTATACATTAAAAATAAAAAGAAGAAATGTCCAACTATATACCTGTAGCGTTCGGTAGTACCTTAGGTACTTAAATTCATTAGTAATATTATAGCTCTACCTTTATGTCACATTATGAACAGGAGTATTGTGTCGGGTATTTTCCTTATTAGAATTAAAAAGAGTTATATAAAACCTATACATAAAAAAGAAAAAGAAAAAATTTCCAACTATATACCTGTAGCGTTCGGTATTACCTTAGGTTCTTAAATTCGTTAGTAATATTATAGCTCTGCCTTTATGTCACATTATGAACAGGACTGTTGTTTCGGGTATTTTCCTTATTAGACTAAAAAGAGTTATAATAAAACCTAAACACAAAAAACAAAAAGAAGAAATGTCCAAATATAGACCTGTAGCGTTAATCCCTATTTTATCTAAAGTATTTGAGAAGATTATTTACGAATCATTTTACACATTTTTAAACTAACATGATATATTATGCAACGAACAAATGGGTTTTAGAAAAGAACTGAAATATTTTAAACTGGCAATATACAATTTCTTATCCAATATAATACATGATTTGGTATCATGTATTATATTGGATAATAAATTGTATTGTGTAGATAATAAGACTCCTGCATGTGCTATATTTACCGATATGACCAAGGATTTTGACTACGTAAACCATGACGTCCTTTTGGAAAAAAACTATACAGTTACGGTATAAAGGGAATTGTCCTGGACTTAATAAGCTCCTATCTTACTGGAAGAACTCAACATACAGAAATCTCTAGAATATGCCTTGAAACCGAATGTGAGCTTAGACATACATCAGCCAGTAGGGAGGTCAAATTCGGTGTACCGCAGGGAAGTGTATTGGGACTTCCTCTATTTCTCCTTTATATAAATGACCTGCCACGACAGACACGACAACCCATAGTACTATTTGCGGACGATAGTACGGCGATAGTTAAGTGTTATAAAGAAAACTAGAAAGAGAAATTAATAGCACATTAGAAACAATTATTCATTAGCTTGATACAAATAGCCAAATAATAAATAAATAAAAAAAACAAAAGTAACGGACTTTTACCAAAGGATACGCGCTGATGATATAAATGTTAGTTATAATGGTCAAAAAGTGGATACAACTTGTGTAGAGAAATTTCATGGTAACCGCCGATGACGTATGTAAGAAGATAAATAAATCAGCCTACGCCTAGCACACAAAGTTAGCAATGATACACTTCTTCTAGCCTATCATGAGTTGGTTGCTTCAGTGTTAAGATTTGGAATTATATTTTGGGGTAACTGAAGTGAGAGGGAGGAGATTTTTAAAGCACAGAAACGGAGTATTAGATCGATGTCAAAACTTAAAAGCACAGATAGCTGTGAACCTGTGTTTCGGTCTCTGAGGATACTGACTTTTCCATGTTTGTACATATTGGAGGTAGCAGTTTTTGTAAGGACCAATCCTAACTTATTTCCGACACTGGCAAATATAAGAACACGTAATGGCCCCTTGAGATCCCAATACACGAACTTGCTGCGCTGCATTCGGGTAATTAAAAAACAGCACTGTTAAGGAAAAGTATTATGACGATGGGACCTGTCATTTATAATAAAATACCTCATGGTTATAGCGATTATTCATTAAACATTTTTAAATCTAAGGTAACTGTACTACTTTTAGGCAAATGTTATAACTCTGTGAAAAACTTTCTAAATGATACAAGTTTTTCCAGATTATGAGTGTTATTATTCTAAAGAGAAAACCGTGGCCCTGGCACAGGCAACTGAAGGAACACGGGTGGGTTTTAGTCAGTAAAAGTCTGACACGCCCTCCCGCTCCGCCCTGAGCGGGAGAAGCGTCATTAGATGATTTCCCAGCCAAAAAAAAAAAAAGGCTAAAAGCAGACAATTTCTGTTTTTTTCATTGTTTACTTTCCTGTTAGTTGAGGTATACCAATAATGTAAAATAATTACAATGAAGAAGTTTGCATTTTTATGAATAAAAATTTGAGTATCAAAAAATATTTTCTCTCCACAAAATCCGTCCTCTTGCGTCATCCATCAGGAGGCCTCGCAAAATATATCTTGCCCACATAAAATTTAGGTCTTGCCCCGCCACTGAGCTAGACTTACATTTAAAAATCAAAAGCTCACTTTTCTTAGCATTGTATGTGAGTCCATGTGACGCAGCATAGGACTCACAAACAGCCAACAACTTCCTGAGCGCACTGATTGATGGACTCAGCAAGACCATGTCGTCTGCGTAGCTGAGATTATTCATCTATAGTGCCATCAATTGAGCAACCGACTTTGGTCTCGCTGAGCTCACGAATCAATTGGTCCATGTAGACATTAAACAGGGCTGGGGACGTTAACCCACCCTGTCTAACACCACACTCCAGGACATACGTGACATTGGGCACGCCACAATAGCGGCGGTAAGTCCCCTCTTTGAGGAGTGGTTGGAGAGGCGCCACGGCGTCCTCACCTTCCGCCTGACACAGGTCCTCACCGGACACGGTTGTTTCGGGAGGTTCCTGTTTCGCATAAGGCGGGAGAAAACGCCCGGGTGTCACCATTGTGTTGATCGCCCGGAGGACACGGTGGAGCATACGGTGGAGGTATGCCCAGCTTGGGCGGAGCACCGCAGTGTCCTCGCGGAGGCGATTGGCGGCGGCGATCTCTCGCGTCCGGCCCTGGTCCAGGCCATGGTACGGAGCGAGAGGGAATGGAAAGCCGTCACCTCCTTCTGTGAAGCAGTAATGCTCGCAAAGGAGGAGGCGGAGCTCGTGAGCGAGAGAGCCTTGCGCCCTCACGCCCCTAGTCGCCGCAGGACACCCTGGGCGTCGGGAATCGCAAGCAGATTCCCGGCCACCGTAGGCGCGGGCTTGCGGACGGCGAGCCATGGGTAGCTCGCCGTCCGGTAAGGACCAGGCCCGGGTCGACGGCGCGTTGTGTTCCACGCGCGCCTCAAAGAGATGTCAGCACAAAATGACGGGGTCCGATAGGGCCGACGCCTCAGGGTCACGGGTTATTCTAAAGAGAAAACCGTGGCCCTGGCACAGGCAACTGAAGGAACACGGGTGGGTTTTAGTCAGTATAAGTCTGACACGCCCTCCCGCTCCACCCTGAGCGGGAGAAGTCATTAGATGATTTTCCACCCAAAAAAAAAAAAAAAAGGACATACGTGACATAGTGAGATCCCGCCCACCTAACACTGTTAGCCTGAGAGCTATACCAAAACTTCAGTTCTTGCATGAAATGTATCAAATATAGATAGTAACGTGCAGGAAAGCAATTTAAAAAACTCGGGGTTATTTTTTTCATTTAACTTAAAATCTAGGGTAAATTGAGATCAGACTTGGGGTAAAAGAAAACCAAGACCTGGCAACACTGTAATGAGACTACCTCTGGTCTGGTAACCCTATTTCACTATCCTCCTATATCCTGTACTGGCGGGAACTTGAGTGTGGTGGAATGGCATGATTCCAACCAGGGCTGCCATTTGTACGATTTAAATCGTATTTGTACGACTTTTTGCAGATTTCATACGAGTACGATCGAAGCATCGAAATCGTACGGAAAACATACGATTTTTTACATTCGATCCATTTATTTTATTCAATTAGGTCTGGCAACAAAGTAACAAACTTTTGTCTCAAAAGAGTAAGTATCTAAAGCAGTGACAGAATAATATAAATAATGAAACGAACGTGCTCAGCCTGCCCAGAGTGTTGAGGGAATTCCCTTTTATTCTAATTTCCTTAAATTAAAAACCTAACTTAGAAATAGTTTGGCCAACGAAACTGTCAATGGCACCTTGCTGGCAAAGCAAATGATAAGAGTCACCGGAAACTGCACCGATTTTAAACCAACAGATGACATGATTAAACTAATGAATACGTAAAATGTATACAAAAAAAAAGTGATTTCATTACTATAATTTAAATTTTCATACTATTTTCATTACATATCATTACTTATTTCGTAGTATTTTTATTGTTAATTTTGTAATAAAAGTCAATAAACCAATAAACGGATGAATAATAATGTACGATTTTTTGTTTCGAATTTTCCTTGGGTATACGACTTTTTTAATGCTGTGGTACGATTGCTGAATTTTTTCACCTGGCAGCCCTGATTCCAACACAGAAACCATAAAAAACTAAAAAAATCTGCAGAATAATCTTCCCACATGTTTTTATCTTGACAGACAGAGGAGCCAACAATGTAACATGTACTTATTTGTTGAAACGCACTTTATGATTTAAATGATTTTGAGTCTGTCGTTGTTTATTTGGAACATTTGACTTGAGATCGTTAGCAATATCGATGAAGAAATTATTAAATGTTGATGCTATTTGAGCAGGTTCAAATCTATTGTCATAATAGTATCATTTTTAACTTGAACTATTTCAGTAGTACATTGTTGAATTTAAAATCAACTAAACCCACGAAAGTGTTTCTGTCCAGCCGTTGTGGAGCAGTCCAAAATCCAAAGTTCGTGCGAGTGTGACGCTGACGAGCGTTTTATTACTTGAATTTTGCCGCGCCTTCTGTAGGATCTGTCAACACCACACAACCATCAAAATTGTTTAGTCTACTTTATTGTAGGTAACGCCTGGCTATAGTGAGTATAAATTTTAAATGCAAAAATAAACTTTTTTTATCTATAATAAATCTAAAATTCTAACAAACTTAACTCAAGCAAAATCAATTTAATTCTAGTTCTCAAAGCGCAAACTCAACAATATTTGCCATGTGAAACGGGGCGTCGGCAATGCTTCGCCATCTTCGCGCATGCGCCAAGTGAACCTCTCCTCCGAGGCAATACCATAGACAATTTTTCGTTATCTGGCAAGCAAAATCTGCTTTTTGTTTGTAGGTTATGTTTTAGTGATTAATTGTCAAATTTTGTGTTGAGTATTTTCGTTCGTGGAATTTGTTCAGTTAATAATGGAGTGGACATGAACTTGTTACTTGTGTCGCCTTGTGAATTATTCTACAGATCGTCGGTTCTAGTGAAGTATTTTACATCTATCGTCCATTAAATGACTGTCGATCTCGCAATATTATTTGACATTGAGTTGAATTGAGATGTGAACACGAAAGTGGATACGCACTCGTCACCTTACTATCAACAACTTGAAGTTTTCCAATTAAACTTTACGTTTTGTAGATCTGTTGATTCTGTTTCGTTATTTGTATAGTTTAGGCATAAGCCGTCAAGATGACGATGAGTCAGTTAACAGTTATGAAACTTTACAATACAGTAGTGGACGACGTGATAGCCGGAGTGAGGGATTGCTTTCTGGACGATGGTGTCGACGAACAAGTGTTGCAGGAACTAAAGCAGCTATGGAAAACGAAACTTCAAGCCAGTGGGGCAATGGACCCACCACAGCCTGAACCGGCTATACCGCCGCCTCCAGTGCTACAGAACTTTCAAAAGGTCAATGGCAATAATGTTGTACCTAAGAGAACTGATACACATTTGGGACAGCAAGGTTCTAGCCAAAACTCTGGTGTGGAGCATGGCGCTCCTGCCTCAAATCTTGCAGGCGCACATCCACATCATGTGCTGGACCCCAATAACAAGGTGCCTGTGCAACTTACCCTGCCTGCTCAACCAGGTGTACCAGGATCACAGCCGCGATCATTTACAATACAAATCCCCGCATCTGCACTTAATGGTAACAAGCTGCACCAAGTACTTACTGGTCCTATTATAAATGCAACTATAAGTTTACCTCAACCATTAGCTGCAACGTTATTGCAACAACACATCAACTCTGCACTAGCCGGACAGCAAAATGAATTTGATGGGGGCGGAGGTGGCCGCAGCGGAGCTGCACCCTTCTCTTTAGATGGTGCACTAGACTCTTCTGATGATGAGGGATCAAATGCTGGAGATGGATCAGAAGATGGAGCAGGTGATGATGATGAGGACGAGGAGTCTGCTGAGGAGCGAGCAGAGGAAGAGGAAGAGGAGCGTGATGAGAGCGGAGGAGCTGAGGAGGAACCTCTCAATTCAGAAGATGACGTATCTGATGAAGAGCCTGGTGACATGTTTGATACTGACAATGTGGTGGTTTGCCAATATGACAAAATTACTCGCAGTCGCAATAAGTGGAAGTTCTACCTTAAAGATGGTATCATGAACTTAGGTGGGAAAGATTATGTCTTTCAAAAGGCTAATGGTGATGCGGAATGGTGAATATTTCCTAATAATGAACAAATAAGCTGTGTGTATTTTTATAGAAGGTGTAACTTGTTGTATCTGACTGTTGGAATGTAACTACTAGAGGAAACAAAAGACAATGGTGAAATACTGTCACAGATATTATATTATTTAATTAATATCTTATTGGGCATTGACTTCAAACATAGCATAAGATCGTCAAAACAGTTCCATTTGGATAATCATTACAGTTTTGCAATAGTTGTGACATAATTAATTGCACAAATAATTTTTTATTACAGAATTTTAAAGGTGTAAAGAATTCTTCTTCTATTCTATTCTGATTGATTCTAAATTTTTCAGATCTTGTGACTCAGACTGAAATTTACTGGTTTTCAATAAGTCAAGCATCACCAATGCAACAGAATTAATTATCTATTGTTGAAAGACTCTGAGGGGCCTGAGTTGCTTTGTGCATTAGTCTTCCTTCTAGATACTATGTATTCCTTCCCACATGTAAACATTTAACTCTGTGGTACTGCAAAAAAGTATTAAAAATGTTGCTACAGTGAGCATTTACTCTACTAGCTTGAAGTCAATGTAGGTGATTCTCATGAAAACGGTACCAAATGCTGGTGATGGTTCAGATTATGAGCTTCTAACATTAATAATTTTCCAAATTGTTTAGGTGTACATTTCTTGTAATCTGCTATTTTAGCTTCACTTAAGTTGATACATAATCCAATCATTGTAAAAGTAGTAATAATCAACACTATGTTTATTAAATAACTTGTGCCATAATCAAATCAAAAACTCTTAAATCAAACCAACTATGTGTGCTAAAAGATCCATTACTTATCCAAACATATGGCATAACAGGATGTATTTACGATTGGTAATCAAAAGGCTCACATACTCAAACAGTAGTATAATATTGTTGTTTCATGTATTGTTGCTACATTTAGCTCAGAATAGAAATACCTGTGCTGATATTTTGCAATTGTGCTTATTGTAAAACCATAATAAGCATCAACCATTTATCAATGTCATTTAATTGTATTTTATTTAAAAACTAGTGAAGCTGGTAGCATGTATGTTATAATAATTAGTGTGATGATTATATAAGTCCAAAATTATCTAGTAATGTGTACACAAATGTATCACATAGCTTCCATACAACATTACAATATAGATTAAGTTGAGTTATAAATCCAAACATTAATTGTAAATTTCTTCAAAATAAAAATAATTCAGTTGATTACTATAATGTATATATTTTCATAAATTGTTCATTAATAATATAAATATTTTTTATGTAATACATAATATTCATTCCCTCACACTTCATAGAAGGTACTTGTAAATAACACCTGAGTACTGGTAAAACCTTCCTGCAAGGAATATTAATAGTTAATGAACATCTAGATTTTGAACTCACTTTTACTGTTAGGTTGTTTTTGTCTCAGTTCAGGCATTAAGTTATTATATTGTGATATCTATGTTAATAAATAAACTTATTGTTTTTTTTATCATATAGAGTGGGAACATTTAAAATGTATGCTAAATTTCAGTCGTAATTTGATCTTTGGTGATAATGGTACATGCAGCGAGTTCCAACTGTCTAGTTAATTCTCAAATAGGTAATATAAGTTTTCTCATGGTTTGTTTCAATCTCTTAATAAAACGTTTGATGAAAGTGGTAATTATAATAAAATATGTTGCAACACTTGCTTCTTTTTACTGCTGGAATGCATTAAATCCTCTATATTGTAGGTTGGATATAACATTAACGTGTGTGGGTTTCTGTATAATAAGACAATTTCGACTTGCTTTAAGTTTATCTAGACCCTTTATTTTGACCTTTGATAAAAAGTATTTCAGCCATCAAGATTGCTATGGCTGTACTTATTGTAATTATGTTAATTACAATAAGTAGGTAGTTATACACACATACATAAACTCAGGCTTTTTTTCCCATGGCCCCCCATGAAAAAACTACAGAACGCCACCTGCTACTCATATAACTAGTGAGTATCTATACGATTCTCTTTTCCACTTTCATTCGTTATTTAGCAGAACCTTCATCGTTCCTACATTCGTAACTCTAAGTACCTACATCTACACTTGTACCTGAGAAAGAAATGATTTTTGCGGTTTCGTACCAAAATGGTTTAGTAAAAAGTGGATCCGACGTTTTCATTTTCGTAACTGCTTATCCCAGGAACTAATGACATTCACTTGGATAGGTATGTTAGGTACCTACCTTTAAATAATGCTTTTATCTATAGATATTACAAGAGACATGAGTCGAAATTATAAAACATATTAGTGCCGATTCTCTTGTCACAAATGCCTCTAAATATAACATCACGCCTTGTTTCCCCAAAGGGTTGGGCAGAGGTGTACCTGTACACCCATATTTCGCCAGTTATTTTCAAGTCCCATGTAATAGGGGGCGAGCCTATTGCCATCAACCGGGCACAATTCAATACTCCGGGCTGATACTGAGAAATTCCAGATAGAAAAACCCAATAACACGTTGCCCGACCTGGGATTCGAACCCAGGACCTGATGCTCAGCAGTAGCGATTGCAACCACTAGACCAACGAGGCAGTCTCTAAACTAGACTAAAAATAACTAAAATTTGGTTTAAATCTCTCAAACGACGATTTCCTATTCTGAAATTGACTAAAGTGACAACTATATTTTAGTTTAACAGCACTAGGATGGCACGGAGTTATTAATTTAGTGAAAATGGCAATTTTGCTATTCGAATTTGATCTTTTTTTGACTGGCATCTAAATCTAAACATTAATCTGACCAGTTTTAATCGCGATTAAAAAGGTGTGGAATGAAATTAGTTGTCGTGAAAGAATGTCACACCAACACCTCGACTTCAGACGTGCAAAAACAGAACTGTTTATTTTTCTTTTCTTTTGATTATATCTCGAAAACGGTGAGATAGGACTCACCGTTTTCGACGCAAAAATAATGAAAATACCGACCCTCTTTAGAAAACCCCTAATTTTTTTCCATACAAAAAGTAGAAACTTCCATAAAACATTTCGAGGCTGCCCGCATTGCTCCCCTCCGGCTCTAAAAAAACTTCACGGAGTAAAGCAAACACGTTGCGAAGCCATAAGAAAAAAAAAACACGTGGATGTGCGATTTCAAATTCGATTTAAGTTGTGTCAAAATTATTTTTAAATTAAGTTATTTTTTTTGGAGAATAGCTTTAAGATTCTCATAATCAAATTTTAGTGATAGTTTAGTTCGGTGTACAAGAGAATCGGCACCATTTCCATTGAATGCTGCATAGTTTTGATGTATGGTGAAAATACTAATCCCCCACCTCCTCTTAACGAGGATTTCCCACTAGCACTGACGTTTACTTTTAATTTACTTGGCACCAACAAAAAAAACAAGTGATAGTCGGACTCGCACACGAAGGGTTCCGTGAGTTTTTGCCCCTACCAAAAATCGCTCAACATGGTTAAAGTGTTCACTACAAAAAGAACACGTTCGTTGAACTACCTATAGTTTACTGAAATACCTACCTACACAGATTTTTTTTACCTATTACGGTTCATGAGATACAGCCGGACAACAGACTGACGGACGGACGGACGGACAGCGGAGCCTTGGTAATAGGGTTCCGTTGGCACCCTTTGGGAACAGAACCATATAAATTATAACTCAATTTCAGACATAATGTTTTGTCAAGTAAGTAGTTGTAGAAAAATATACCAACCAACACCAACCACCGTTCTAAATACGGTGATGGAAAACATCGTGAGTAAACCGCGGCATATCCTAGAATTCGAAGACATTTGTGACATCTACCAACCCGCACTGATACAGCATAAATTACAGCTCATGAGCCCACTCCTTCTCGAAGAGAGGAGTCCTGTGTCGCGGCAGTGAGAATAATAAAGGCTGATATTCTGATTTGCAACACTAATCAAAATAAGGAAAATCTTATTCGTGTGGTTCTTTAGAAATGTATGTGGTATAAAATCTATTCTTATATTATTATAAAGAGGTAAAATTGGTTTGCTTGTTTGTTTGTTTGTAAGTTTGTATGGACGGGGTAATCTTTGGAACTGTTCGTCGGATTTCTAAAATTCTTTTTGCGTTAAATAGCCCAGTTCTTGAGGAAGGCCATTGGTAAACATCACGCAAGGATCATAGGGATCATAGGAGCCGGGCAAATAGAAAAAAAGTCTATGTTGTGGTAGGTATACAGGATGAATTTTTAAGATAGGGCAGTAAAGTACTACTACCGATGTAGCTACGGGAAAACGGTGATATAAGTGACTGATCTTATTTTTGATTTTGATTTCGCGTACCTACCAATACTCTGACGACATATGGACGTGTTTTAGTGTAGCACTGACGCCGATGGTCAGCGAGCGCGAGTCCTTAAACGCTGACCGCCACCGGTCGAGCACTAAATACAGCCTGAGACTCCCAACTTATTATTTTGACTATGGATAGTATTACCACTACAATGAAAACTGACTGATAATTAACAAAAAAAAAAAAACTTCGTATTTCGAACGAAAACGCGTTACAATTTTATTTACTTTGAGAACAGAATTTAGATACATAGTTTGTTGCTTGTGATTTATGTTATTCTGAGAAAACTGTCGGTCAATAGTTTATAACGGTTAGGCTTGTTTGGGAAAAGCTTTTTGCGATTTCTGTATTTCTTAGTGGCCAGTCCAGACTCCAACTTACTTTTTATGATGGATAACATCATATAAAAGTAAGTTGGAGTCTTATTTCCAACGAAATGTGTGGGAAAAGTTATTTTGCCACTTCTGACTTTTCTATTACTCAAACCTCAGTTGGTCAAATTTAGTTTTTGATCCTTATCTAAAACAAGATCGATTGGCATAAAAAAGTTTTTGCTGACTGTATTTTTTTTTTTCAAAATCTGAGAATGGGAATCAAAATATTACAAAAAAATAAAGAAAGTCTCCTCAGATCGTTTCTCTGTAACTACAAAGAGTAAGGTATAAAATGGGTCAAATAAACAAGTGTGGATTGTTTGGACTTTTACGGGCTGAAATTATGTTAAAAATGGCTCTAGGAGGAATATCCTAATGCTGTGATAACTTGAGTAAATGAGAACTATTGTGCAAGGTACTCGTAACCCACTTAGTTTTGACTGTGACATACTAAATTGTCAAATTTGCTTGACTTTTTGAATTCGAAGCTTCTTCTAAAGCGTATACTTCAGCAATCATATTGTGTTGGTATTAATATATACTTTTTTTTTTGGGAATGGCATCGCGCAGGTCAACCTATGAGGTTGTCGTCTGCTTAAACGGACTTGCCTGTGGTTGCCCTAATAAATTAAGGCCTCCAGCCAGGACTTAAACTTAAATACTAACTAAAAACTAAGCGACTACACGCTAAGGGCATCCCCTGTGGGGTACGAACCGCGGCTTAGGGCGTCGCTGGAAGGGGGCAGCAAGGGACTAGCTGGATAAGGATTTGAGTGATTTAGGGACGAATTTAAAGCTACAGGCTCAGCGGCGCGGGCTGGCTCGAGCAAGGGTCGGGACGGCGTGGATTTGGGCGTCGCTGCGGGCTTCGGCGGCAAGGACGGTATGACGGCGATCGGGTTTTTCGCTTGTGTAAAGTGCTGGTGGCCTTACTGCTCTCCTGGAGGAGGGTAGTGGCGTCATCGGGGTCGATTAAAGTATGCCTTGGTCGGCGAATACTGCTAGTGCGGGAGGGAGTATAGCGGGCGGCCGCTGAGATCAAGGGGTTTGGGTGTTTGATGCCACAGCCGAAGAAACGCTTAGATAAGCGTTTCATGAACTGTTTTATGGTTGGCATTTTAAGGTCTACGTGGAGATCTATATTACGGACATAGAAGGGGGCACCCGTGACCTTTCTAAGGAAACGGTTTTGGAGGGTCTGCATCTTATGGAGATGACGTGGGTGAGCGTGCGCAAATACAACGCAGGCATAGGTCATGATGGGACGGATGACTGCGGTATAGATACGCTGCTTGCATTAAGTGACAGTTTGCAGCGGGCTGTCAGAATGAAGTGGAGTCTACCAAGAGCGAAAGCGGCGCGCGCGCGAACCGCCTTAATGTGCTGTTTAAACGTTAGGTTTTGATCAAGGATCACGCCTAGGTATTTGGCTTGCTTCTCCCAAGGGATCGGCTTGCCGTACATAGTGATCGGGCTGGGAAGAGGGGGAGGGAATCGACGACGTCTCGAGAAGAGAACCGCCTGACTCTTATCGGGGTTGACCTCGATTCTCCATTTCCGGAACCAAGCGCCTAAGACGTTTGCGGAGGTTTGGAGAGTACGAGCTATAACATTGGGACAGTGACCGGTATAGTAAACGGCAGTGTCGTCGGCGAAGAGAGCCGACTGAGCCTTTTTACTTTTTGGGAACATCAATATATTCCTACTCCAGGATTCCTATATAAGATACCTACTCCTGGTTATGTATAATTATAGATACCAAATTCAAGAAAACTGTCTCGTAGGCAATTAGACAACGTACACTACCTTAAAGATGGTATCATGAACTTAGGTGGGAAAGATTTTGTCTTTCAAAAGGCTAATGGTGATGCGGAATGGTGAATATTTCCTAATAATGAACAAATAAGCTGTGTGTATTTTTATAGAAGGTGTAACTTGTTGTATCTGACTGTTGGAATGTAACTACTAGAGGAAACAAAAGACAATGGTGAAATACTGTCACAGATATTATATTATTTAATTAATATCTTATTGGGCATTGACTTCAAACATAGCATAAGATCGTCAAAACAGTTCCATTTGGATAATCATTACAGTTTTGCAATAGTTGTGACATAATTAATTGCACAAATAATTTTTTATTACAGAATTTTAAAGGTGTAAAGAATTCTTCTTCTATTCTATTCTGATTGATTCTAAATTTTTCAGATCTTGTGACTCAGACTGAAATTTACTGGTTTTCAATAAGTCAAGCATCACCAATGCAACAGAATTAATTATCTATTGTTGAAAGACTCTGAGGGGCCTGAGTTGCTTTGTGCATTAGTCTTCCTTCTAGATACTATGTAGGTATTCCTTCCCACATGTAAACATTTAACTCTGTGGTACTGCAAAAAAGTATTAAAAATGTTGCTACAGTGAGCATTTACTCTACTAGCTTGAAGTCAATGTAGGTGATTCTCATGAAAATGGTACCAAATGCTGGTGATGGTTCAGATTATGAGCTTCTAACATTAATAATTTTCCAAATTGTTTAGGTTTACATTTCTTGTTATCTGCTATTTTAGCTTCACTTAAGTTGATACATAATCCAATCATTGTAAAAGTAGTAATAATCAACACTATGTTTATTAAACAACTTGTGCCATAATCAAATCAAAAACTCTTAAATCAAACCAACTATGTGTGCTAAAAGATCCATTACTTATCCAAACATATGGCATTACAGGATGTATTTACGATTGGTAATCAAAAGGCTCACATACTCAAACAGTAGTATAATATTGTTGTTTCATGTATTGTAGCTACATTTAGCTCAGAATAGAAATACCTGTGCTGATATTTTGCAATTGTGCTTATTGTAAAACCATATTAAAGCATCAACCATTTATCAATGTCATTTAATTGTATTTTATTTAAAAACTAGTGAAGCTGGTAGCATGTATGTTATAATATTAGTGTGATGATTATATAAGTCCAAAATTATCTAGTAATGTGTACACAAATGTATCACATAGCTTCCATACAACATTACAATATAGATTAAGTTGAGTTATAAATCCAAACATTACTTGTAAATTTCTTCAAAATAACAATAATTCAGTTGATTACTATAATGTATATATTTTCATAAATTGTTCATTAATAATATAAATATTTTTATGTAATACATAATATTCATTCCCTCACACTTCATAGAAGGTACTTGTAAATAACACCTGAGTACTGGTAAAACCTTCCTGCAAGGAATATTAATAGTTAATGAACATCTAGATTTTGAACTCACTTTTACTGTTAGGTTGTTTTTGTCTCAGTTCAGGCATTAAGTTATTATATTGTGATATCTATGTTAATAAATAAACTTATTGTTTTTTTATCATATAGAGTGGGAACATTTAAAATGTATGCTAAATTTCAGTCGTAATTTGATCTTTGGTGATAATGGTACATGCAGCGAGTTCCAACTGTCTAGTTAATTCTCAAATAGGTAATATAAGTTTTCTCATGGTTTGTTTCAATCTCTTAATAAAACGTTTGATGAAAGTGGTAATTATAATAAAATATGTTGCAACACTTGCTTCTTTTTACTGCTGGAATGCATTAAATCCTCTATATACACTAGTTGTAGGTTGGATATAACATTAACGTGTGTGGGTTTCTGTATAATAAGACAATTTCGACTTGCTTTAAGTTTATCTAGACCCTTTATTTTGACCTTTGATAAAAAGTATTTCAGCCATCAAGATTGCTATGGCTGTACTTATTGTAATTATGTTAATTACAATAAGTAGGTAGTTATACACACATACATAAACTCAGGCTTTTTTTCCCATGGCCCCCCATGAAAAAACTACAGAACGCCACCTGCTACTCATATAACTAGTGAGTATCTATACGATTCTCTTTTCCACTTTCATTCGTTATTTAGCAGAACTATCATCGTTCCTACATTCGTAACTCTAAGTACCTACATCTACACTTGTACCTGAGAAAGAAATGATTTTTGCGGTTTCGTACCAAAATGGTTTAGTAAAAAGTGGATCCGACGTTTTCATTTTCGTAACTGCTTATCCCAGGAACTAATGACATTCACTTGGATAGGTATGTTAGGTACCTACCTTTAAATAATGCTTTTATCTATAGATATTACAAGAGACATGAGTCGAAATTATAAAACATATTAGTGCCGATTCTCTTGTCACAAATGCCTCTAAATATAACATCACGCCTTGTTTCCCCAAAGGGTTGGGCAGAGGTGTACCTGTACACCCATGTTTCGCCAGTTATTTTCAAGTCCCATGTAATAGGGGGCGAGCCTATTGCCATCAACCGGGCACAAATCAATACTCCGGGCTGATACTGAGAAATTCCAGATAGAAAGACCCAATAACACGTTGCCCGACCTGGGATTCGAACCCAGGACCTCATGCTCAGCAGTAGCGATTGCAACCACTAGACCAACGAGGCAGTCTCTAAACTAGACTAAAAATAACTAAAATTTGGTTTAAATCTCTCAAACGACGATTTACTATTCTGAAATTGACTAAAGTGACAACTATATTTTAGTTTAACAGCACTAGGATGGCACGGAGTTATTAATTTAGTGAAAATGGCAATTTTGCTATTCGAATTTGACGTTTTTTTGACTGGCATCTAAATCTAAACATTAATCTGACCAGTTTTAATCGCGATTAAAAAGGTGTGGAATGAAATTAGTTGTCGTGAAAGAATGTCACACCAACACCTCGACTTCAGACGTGATTTGATTATATCTCGAAAACGGTGAGATAGGACTCACCGTTTTCGACGCAAAAATAATGAAAATACCGACCCTCTTTAGAAAACCCCTAATTTTTTTCCATACAAAAAGTAGAAACTTCCATAAAACATTTCGAGGCTGCCCGCATTGCGCCCCTCCGGCTCTAAAAAAACTTCACGGAGTAAAGCAAACACGTTGCGAAGCCATAAGAAAAAAAAAACACGTGGATGTGCGATTTCAAATTCGATTTAAGTTGTGTCAAAATTATTTTTAAATTAAGTTATTTTTTTTGGAGAATAGCTTTAAGATTCTCATAATCAAAATTAAGGAATTTTAGTGATAGTTTAGTTCGGTGTACAAGAGAATCGGCACCATTTCCATTGAATGCTGCATAGTTTTGATGTATGGTGAAAATACTAATCCCCCACCTCCTCTTAACGAGGATTTCCCACTAGCACTGACGTTTACTTTTAATTTACTTGGCACCAACAAAAAAAACAAGTGATAGTCGGACTCGCACACGAAGGGTTCCGTGAGTTTTTGCCCCTACCAAAAATCGCTCAACATGGTTAAAGTGTTCACTACAAAAAGAACACGTTCGTTGAACTACCTATAGTTTACTGAAATACCTACCTACACAGATTTTTTTTACCTATTACGGTTCATGAGATACAGCCGGACAACAGACTGACGGACGGACGGACGGACAGCGGAGCCTTGGTAATAGGGTTCCGTTGGCACCCTTTGGGAACGGAACCATATAAATTATAACTCAATTTCAGACATAATGTTTTGTCAAGTAAGTAGTTGTAGAAAAATATACCAACCAACACCAACCACCGTTCTAAATACGGTGATGGAAAACATCGTGAGTAAACCGCGGCATATCCTAGAATTCGAAGACATTTGTGACATCTACCAACCCGCACTGATACAGCATAAATTACAGCTCATGAGCCCACTCCTTCTCGAAGAGAGGAGTCCTGTGTCGCGGCAGTGAGAATAATAAAGGCTGATATTCTGATTTGCAACACTAATCAAAATAAGGAAAATCTTATTCGTGTGGTTCTTTAGAAATGTATGTGGTATAAAATCTATTCTTATATTATTATAAAGAGGTAAAATTGGTTTGCTTGTTTGTTTGTTTGTAAGTTTGTATGGAGGGGGTAATTCTTGCGTTAAATAGTCCAGTTCTTGAGGAAGGCCATTGGTAAACATCACGCAAGCGCTAGGGATCATAGGAGCCGGGCAAATAGAACAAAAGTCTATGTTGTGGTAGGTATACAGGATGAATTTTTAAGATAGGGCAGTAAAGTACTACTACCGATGTAGCTACGGGAAAACGGTGATATAAGTGACTGATCTTATTTTTGATTTTGATTTCGCGTACCTACCAATACTCTGACGATATATGGACGTGTTTTAGTGTAGCACTGACGCCGATGGTCAGCGAGCGCGAGTCCTTAAACGCTGACCGCCACCGGTCGAGCACTAAATACAGCCTGAGACTCCCAACTTATTATTTTGACTATGGATAGTATTACCACTACAATGAAAACTGACTGAAAATTAACAAAAAAAAAAAAACTTCGTATTTCGAACGAAAACGCGTTACAATTTTATTTACTTTGATAACAGAATTTAGATACATAGTTTGTTGCTTGTGATTTATGTTATTCTGAGAAAACTGTCGGTCAATAGTTTATAACGGTTAGGCTTGTTTGGGAAAAGCTTTTTGCGATTTCTGTATTTCTTAGTGGCCAGTCCAGACTCCAACTTACTTTTTATGATGGATAACATCATAAAAAAGTAAGTTGGAGTCTTATTTCCAACGAAATGTGTGGGAAAAGTTATTTTGCCACTTCTGACTTTTCTATTACTCAAACCTCAGTTGGTCAAATCTAGTTTTTGATCCTTATCTAAAACAAGATCGATTGGCATAAAAAAGTTTTTGCTGACTGTATTTTTTTTTTTCAAAATCTGAGAATGGGAATCAAAATATTACAAAAAAATTAAGAAAGTCTCCTCAGATCGTTTCTCTGTAACTACAAAGAGTAAGGTATAAAATGGGTCAAATAAACAAGTGTGGATTGTTTGGACTTTTACGGGCTGAAATTATGTTAAAAATGGCTCTAGGAGGAATATCCTAATGCTGTGATAACTTGAGTAAATGAGAACTATTGTGCAAGGTACTCGTAACCCACTTAGTTTTGACTGTGACATACTAAATTGTCAAATTTGCTTGACTTTTTGAATTCGAAGCTTCTTCTAAAGCGTATACTTCAGCAATCATATTGTGTTGGTATCAATATATACTTTTTTTTTTTGGGAATGGCATCGCGCAGGTCAACCTATGAGGTTGTCGTCTGCTTAAACGGACTTGCCTGTGGTTGCCCTAATAAATTAAGGCCTCCAGCCAGGACTTAAACTTAAATACTAACTAAAAACTAAGCGACTACACGCTAAGGGCATCCCCTGTGGGGTACGAACCGCGGCTTAGGGCGTCGCTGGAAGGGGGCAGCAAGGGACTAGCTGGATAAGGATTTGAGTGATTTAGGGACGAATTTAAAGCTACAGGCTCAGCGGCGCGGGCTGGCTCGAGCAAGGGTCGGGACGGCGTGGATTTGGGCGTCGCTACGGGCTTCGGCGGCAAGGACGGTATGACGGCGATCGGGCTTTTCGCTTGTGTAAAGTGCTGGTGGCCTTACTGCTCTCCTGGAGGAGGGTAGTGGCGTCATCGGGGTCGATTAAAGTATGCCTTGGTCGGCGAATACTGCTAATGCGGGAGGGAGTATAGCGGGCGGCCGCTGAGATCAAGGGGTTTGGGTGTTTGATGCCACAGCCGAAGAAACGCTTAGATAAGCGTTTCATGAACTGTTTTATGGTTGGCATTTTAAGGTCTACGTGGAGATCTATATTACGGACATAGAAGGGGGCACCCGTGACCTTTCTAAGGAAACGGTTTTGGAGGGTCTGCATCTTATGGAGATGACGTGGGTGAGCGTGCGCAAATACAACGCAGGCATAGGTCATGATGGGACGGATGACTGCGGTATAGATACGCTGCTTGCATTTAAGTGACAGTTTGCAGCGGGCTGTCAGAATGAAGTGGAGTCTACCAAGAGCGAAAGCGGCGCGCGCGCGAACCGCCTTAATGTGCTGTTTAAACGTTAGGTTTTGATCAAGGATCACGCCTAGGTATTTGGCTTGCTTCTCCCAAGGGATCGGCTTGCCGTACATAGTGATCGGGCTGGGAAGAGGGGGAGGGAATCGACGACGTCTCGAGAAGAGAACCGCCTGACTCTTATCGGGGTTGACCTCGATTCTCCATTTCCGGAACCAAGCGCCTAAGACGTTTGCGGAGGTTTGGAGAGTACGAGCTATAACATTGGGACAGTGACCGGTATAGTAAACGGCAGTGTCGTCGGCGAAGAGAGCCGACTGAGCCTTTTTACTTTTTGGGAACATCAATATATTCCTACTCCAGGCTTCCTATATAAGATACCTACTCCTGGTTATGTATAATTATAGATACCAAATTCAAGAAAACTGTCTCGTAGGCAATTAGACAACGTACTTAGATATACTTTCGGCGATGGAATTGTTTAATGGACAATTGAAAACATGGGTTGTAGGGCAGTATACAAAAACTCATCGAACCGACTCCCATCATGACCTATGCTTGCGTCGTCTTCGCACACACTATTTCCATAGGATGCAGACCCTCCAGAACCGTTTCTTAAGAGTAGGTAGTAACCAAAACTCGATTTATCATGGAATTAATAAGAATAAGGTATGAAATAAAAATAATATGAGTAAACTACTATTTATAAACTTTATCGAAGAGAAACACAAAATATAAAAAAATCTTGATTTAAAACATCACGAAGCAACCTCTAATTTTCACGTTTTTCAATTTGTATGGCCTAACATTTAAAAAAATAATTAATTGTGATAAACGAGGCGAAAAAATTGTGGAAGAATTTTTTGAAATTCCTTTTATTTTTGGTTTTATTATGACAACAAGTTTTAAGCACTTACGACGATTCTAGTTCGTCGAAGAAGTCATTTTAAGAAAGAACACGGCAGCCCCCTTTTATGTTCACAGTGAGAATCCAGAATGCCCACCGTCCACCAGTTCCTGAAACGCCTCTCAAAGCGCTTTTTTGTATCTGATACAAAGCACTGCAATCTCCTGATTGCGGCGGCCGCCCGTAACACTGCCTCCCGCATTAGCAATATACGCCGACCAAGGCATACTCTCACCATTACCGATAACGATATAACCCTCCTCCAGGACAGTAGTCGGGGCTACTATTAGTAGCGTTCGCTAACAGAGAAACAGACCGCCAAACTTCCGTCCTCGCCGATGAGGCCTGCCGTGACGCCCCAGTCCATGCCCGTCCCGACCCTTGCTCGAGCCAGCCATCGCGCTGTGCCTGTAGCTTTAAAGTCGTTCCAAAATAATTTTGATCCGATCCAGCCCGTCACTTGCTGCCCTCCCCCTGCGACGCCCTAAGACGAGGTCCGTACCCCACAGGGAGTGCCCTTAGTGTGTAGTCGCTTAGTTTTTCAATAAAATTGAGGGAATTTTAGGTAAAATCCCACAGACTCTGCCACTCTCCACTCCGTTAACTATGAAGTGGTTTGTGATGGATCCGATTACACGATCACTTTTAATTATTATTGTCAACTAGGCTCTCCTGGCGTCCATGGTGTTAGCTCTGTAGGTCAAAATTTCCAGAATGAAAACGTTGGATCAAAAAACGTTGTGGAGAGTGGTAAAAAATGACCCCTCTAAGGGAAAAATATAAATAGTACATATACAGTGAATTTTGTGATGTTGAGAAGTTTTCTGTAAGCCTAGTAAATCGGCCTATAATTTAGTAAGAGTAGAATATGATTCTATTAACAAAATCTTTAAACATTCATGGTTTTGTCAAGGTACAGTAAGTGATCATTTTGTATACCCGGGTGTCTAGAATGATCCCTGAGGTTGCGGTAATATGATCCCAGGATCATTTAACCCTTCAGTTAAAGTTAGGTAAGATTTTAAATAAAATTTTAATTAGATGTGGTTAATTTTAGCAAAAGAATACAAACACTGTTTCTAATAATTAAATGTGTTTAAAACTTTAACTAAATTGACTATTGTCATAAATAAAAAATATTTAAATATTAGAATATGTAAAAAAAATACGCAAATAATATGCTTAATGTCAAATTAAATGTTTTTTAATAGAGTGAAAATGGTCTTCCACACAAAAGTCGCACGTGAAGTCGTCAGGGTCATCGAGATCAACCCCAGCACATGCCTCTTGCACTTTGGAAAAAAAAAATCAGTACTGAACAAACATTCTGATTCATGCTCATCTCCGCCTGAAGACGATTCTAATATGTATTTTATTTTTATTGACCGGTATTTTCTAGCTTCCGTGTATTTAATATGTGCGCAAAGTTCAATCTCCTGTTCTTGACTAAACACTTGGCGTTTGCTCCCCAAGACTAGCACCTCCAATGGCTGTTATTTCCTTTAGCTCGTCTTTTGAAGGCCATAATCGGCACAGACAATTGCTTACTGCCAGTTTTATGCGGCATTCCACGTTTTACAGCATCTAACACATTTACCATGGAAATTTCGCTCCAATTTTGGCGCGTTGTTATTCGTAACTTATTCCGAGGCATTGTTATATTCATATGTTTAATAAGCATATGCACTTTTTAGCTAGTCATCACAGTGACAAGCTTGTGTTTTTTGACACCAACAGTTTTGTTGAAACTTTAAAATCGACTAGGGATACTGTGTATCTGCCTGTTAATTTTAGACACATAACAGCAAGGCTATTAGCTTTTATATAAACTCAGACATAAGTAGTATATCGAAGTCTTGTGTTATGAATGCCACAATAGTTAGTAATAATACTAAAAATCACGTGGCGAGCCTGAATAAATGTAGCTCAAATAAGTAATCCTACAAACTGTACGAAGGAGGTTCCATGTACCTCACTCACTACGAGCTCACCGTCTGTTGGTGACATTGAAGTCTTAACTTAACTCCGGATAATCATTTAAACTAGTTTGTACGACAACAGAAGGTACCAGGAAGAATATTCTTATAACTAACAACAACAAGGTATCTTATTGCTCAAAAAGAAGTCATTATCCAAAAGAAGGTCAGCAGAATGCCTTGAAGTTATTTCATCAAAATATTCAAGGAATTTCTTCCAAATGATTAGAAATTGAAATGTTTTTAGAGAAAACAAAGTTTGACATTGTTAGTTTTACTGAACATTGGTTAAGGGATTACCAAATGCTACAAACTATAGTGTGGGCAGTTGTTTTACCCGTAAATCTATGCTGCGTGGAGGGTCTCTAATCTTGATTAAAATTGTTTAAAATCCAAGCAACGCAATGACATAGTTGGTTTATCAGTTGAACATTGCATCGAACTGTCCTGTGTTGAGCTAGATAAGCATGGTGTAGTGTGCGTGTACAGACCCCCTAATTATCAGACCTTTTCTTTATTTGAGTCAATAATGGAAGATGTCCTAGCGAAACTTGCATCCAGTAACAAAGCCGCAATTATTTGTGGTGATTTTAATATTAAAATTTTGGAAAATAATTCAAATAGCAGTAGATTACTAAGCCTTTTTAAATCGTTCAATTTATTTAATGTTTTTACCGAACCGACTAGAGTAACTCCAACTTCTGCTACTTGTATTGATAATGTCTTCTGCGATTTTGATTATTTAGAGAAAGCCATCGTAAATTATCTGCCGTCAGATCATAGTGGACAAACGGTAAATTTTAGGTTTAAAACACCTTTACAAAAATTGCAAATACAATTTAGACCAATAACTACTGGCAAATTAAATAGGTGCAATAGTGCCCTAAATAATAAGTTAAATGATCTGGGCCATAATATGGACGATCAAATCAGCCGAAGATAAAATAAAAACAGTTTGGAAAGTTATAAATTACGAAACTAGTAGGAAAAAAATACGTAACACTGAATATACATTGGAGACTTCACGTGGTGCCATAAGCTCTAACTTAGAAGTAGCTCAAGAATTTGTAAATTATTTTACTAATATACCATCTAAAGCTACGGAGGCTTTAAATTCCTCAACCAAAGTCTCAATTGATTTATTAAGAGCGAACGTTCCAGGCTGCCCGGTTGAATTTCAATTTAAACATATAAACCCTATGATAGTTATAAAAGCTTTTCGGCAAATAAAATCAAGTTGACCGAAGAACTTTGGGGAATGTCTATCAAAGTTTGTACATCCATAATCGAGACCATAACATCATACTTAGCTTTAATATTTAATTTGTGTGTAGATCAAGGAGTCTTCCCGGATTTAATGAAATACAGTAAGGTTATACCACTTTTTAAATCTGGGGATAGCAAAGACACCAACAATTATATACCAGTATCCGTGTTGCCGGTATTCAGCAAGGTGTTCGAAAAGGTAATGCTCAATCAAATGCTTAATCATTTTAACATCAACAAAATCTTACACGAACAGCAATATGGTTTCACCAAAGGTCGTTGCACGACTGACGCACACACTAAAACACACATTTACAGCGTGGGAGGAGGCCCAAGATGCCATAGGAATGTTCTGTGACCTCTCCAAGGCATTTGATTGCGTTAATCACGAAACCTTGCTCCTAAAACTGGAGCATTACGGACTAGGTAAACTTGCGCTAAGTTTAGTTAGATCTTATTTAGAAGATAGACGGCAAAAAGTTCAAATTAATGGTGTCAATTCACATGGATTAAAAGTAAAAATGGGTGTTCCACAAGGCTCGATATTAGGTCCTTTCCTCTTTTTAGTATATATGATCTACCCCATTTATTAAAAAAACAACCACAAATTGTGTTATTTGCTGATGATACTTCTTTAATTTTTAAGAAAAGTAGACGTTCATCAAATCTTCACGACGTAAATAACGCACTGCTGCAGGTACAAAATTGGTTTACTGCTAATAATTTAGTATTAAATGGGAAAAAAACAAAATGTATAAGGTTTGCTTTGCCGAATGTTAAAAGTACTGATTGTGACATAGTATTGAATCAAGAGAAACTAGAATTAGTTGATAAAACGGTTTTCTTGGGGATCACGCTCGACTCAAGGCTAAAATGGAGTCCCCATTTAAAATCTCTTGCAGGACGGCTAAGTTGAGCAGCATATGCTGTAAGAAAAATCCGTCAGTTTACTAATGTAGATACCGCGAGGCTAGTCTATTTTAGCTACACTCATAGTATCATGTCTTACGGTATCTTATTATGGGGACGCGCTGCAGACATCGAGTCTATTTTTATTCTGCAAAAAAGAGCCATTAGAGCAATATATGGCCTCCGCAGGCGCGATTCTCTAAGGGAACTGTTTAATGATATTAACATCATGACCGTACCTTGTCATTATATATATGAAAACATCATGTACGTAAGGAAAAACTTAAATCTTTTCAGTAAAAGAGGTGAAAGACACAACTATGGGACTAGAAATAGGGACCAATTGGTTCAATCGGGTTTCAGGCTGGCTAAAGTAGATTCATCCTTCATGGGGTACTGTTTAAAATGTTATAATAAAACACCTCCCCACATACTCCAACTGAATGAAACGAAATTCAAAACTTGTGTCAAACGCAAACTATGCAGCCAAGCATATTATAAGTTGGAGGATTACATCTCTGACTTAAATGCTTGGCTCAACGCTGGTTCTGCTCCACAAGGGCGCCTAAACAATTGATTAGCATTCGGAAATATTGTTGGAGCTGCTGAAGATTGTAAAAACTATCTTTACACTGTATAAAGTCAATCTTTTAGTATTGTATAATTCCAAAGCACACGTGTGAGCACTATGTAGTACCTACTATAAAGCTACCCTATACTGGGCACGTCTGTCATTGACTTGAATGTGCCCTGGCGGCTGAGAGTATGTCACGCTCAATCAAATGTCTCGCTGGTGGTGGCGTGTGTGTTGGATCATTAAGTTCCCTTCAAAATGGTTGAGCTGAATGGTGCTGATCCATACGTCATGTTCGTGAACGGGCGTCGTCAGTGGGGACTGGTCATCTCTTGACAGCCACGGCTTATTTTTATTTCCGATTTTTTATGTTTTTATTACGGGTCTTTCTACATCGTTCTCACATGTATAATTTCAACAAGACTGATGTAACAAATTTTTCTGTATCAATATTATTTAAAAGAGTGTCCATGGAGTTTCTTGCCCGTTGTTCTCCATAGGTACCTACTTTCGCTTTGGAATGGGCAACTAGCTTCATATTTCTGATTGACCGACCCCTTGACAATTCAAAAGTGCCTGTAATTGGTTTATTTGAAATAAATGCGTTGATTTTGAGTTTGTTCCTGAAATAAAATATAATTAGATAGCTTACTGATCTAATTTCATATAAAACACAACATCCATGATGGATAGTGGTTATATGTAAATAAAAATTAACTAAATCGTTGTTAACCAGTTCAATAAAAACGAATTTAATAGTGCATTTTATACCACAACCAATGAACATAGCAATGTGGATCGTTTTACCCCAAATGCCTAATTAGAAAAAACATCAAATCATAACCTCATGGTATTTATTTACAACAATCGATCATTGCTGATTATATTGTCAAATAGCATTGAAAACGAACGCAAACACTTATATTTTTATAATTGCTTAAACTAAAACAACATCTTATTGAATTATTGCTTACCTTACATCAAACAAATTTATTTTATTTTGTTTCATTAAAATCTTCCGTAATGGTCACACCACCATGACACTTAGTCAGAATACTAAAACCGCTGTGGCGAAGACTATTTTCACTCAAACAAATGGATGCAGCTACTAAAATCGGTAAATCGTAATCGTAATCGTAATCGGTAATCGTTTTACTCAGAGGGATCGTTTTATACCACTCTCTCCTACCATGTTTTCTTTAATAGTAGTTTCGTCATACACATCCTTCATCCTTTTCTTCTTTTTTTCCTTCTCTTCTTCTTTCATTCTTCGAGCTGTTTCTGTAGCACTGGTGCCACAGTGGAACTCGTATTCGTAAATAACGCGATATTTAAGTTTTCCATATTGTGAACATAACAATATCAAATAAAAAATCAAATGGAGCTAAAACAAAAATTAATCACTCAATTTGAAACACAAATACACAATTAGACTTTGAATTTCTCATCGGGGTCGAGACTTCGATACGAGGAAAATTAACGCAACAGTTGATTTCGAAACCATGACTTTCGTACCAGAGTAACATTCACATTTCCCGCATCTGCGTGTTCGCGATTACGTCATTCGATATAGCGGTTTTCGATTCAACGCGTATTCGAACTGGAGTAGGTGCCACTCGAACAGTTTTTCGAAACGACGTCAATATAATCTTCATATCACTTCCAGCTATAGGGGAGTTAGTGAACAGAAACACCTTCTCCAATCAAGACCTACCTACTGTAACTGGTGAAATGAGAGTAGGTAGGTCCTAAGTGCCTCGTTCGTATAAATGATATAAATCATAGATAAATGCTATATTTATTTCGAACTGTAAAGTTAGTCGACGTACTCGCCTAAACGTACCTATCAAAATAAATTATTATTAAAAAGAAAAGAACGCCAAGATGTACTTCTGGTAGGTTCATTTTGGCCCTTAAGTAACTAAATGTTTTTTTATAGGTTATATTTTATTTTAGATACCAAAGTAGAAAGCTTTCCTTCGGAGAAATACGGCCTCTGCAACCTGGGGCTATCTCGGTCCGACGATCGATGTGACACTTAGCTAAAGCGGTCCTGGCATCAATCAAGTTAAGCGAACTGTCCGGCCAGCTGAATAAACTGGCTACCCACAACTCATAGTTGCCTCTATCTTGTATAACATGCACCATGTTCTATGTGTCTCTTGTAAATGCAGCCTAAAGCCAAGCTCACAAAACAGCCGCAACGGGCGGCAGCACGACGCAATTCCATGCAAAAAAGGCCGGTGCGGTCCGCCTGTATTGTGTGTTGGCTCATAGAAAATGTACGAAAATCATAATGGAGGATTTTTGTAATGCGTTGCGTTGTAGCGCAGCTTGCCCTAATCTGCCTTAGCCTTTAGTTGACTTCACAACAGAGTTCTTAGCTCAAGTCCCTCCCGAAAGACTCAAGGTGTAGGTACAAGTCACAGGACCTTTTTGAAGTGCTCTCGCCAGTAATTATATATAATTAAGTTGTAGTAAACCCATTAACTGGTTCAAAGTAGGTAGATAGGTAACATAAAAGACAAAGTAAGCCCCTCCGCCGGGCTCCAACTGAGCCGATTCCAATTATCTACGGTAATCCGGCGCAGCGGGCCACGCTAGATAGCCGCCTGTAATCGACTTACCCGCGCGATTTAATATCGCACTCAATGTCCCAGCAAAATATTTACGTAATTTTCCTCCGACCGGCTTTGTGCGATGAAACAAGTTGAAATAGCTAGCTACAGTGTTCAAGGTGAATATAAAATTTTATTCAGCATCGTTATTCCTTGCCAAAGTTTGGCACAGATGCCGATAAGGTAATTAAGTAGTTTGTTTTGTTGTATAAATGGAAAGATGCTCAGTAGATTAAAACTTTTTCACCTTTTTTCACCTATATTGAACCTAACCCTTTGTGCTTTTAGTTTATTTAAGGTTTTGTTATGAGCTTCCGTTATTACTTTTTAATTATATTTCCTGTAAAACAGAGGAGGCTTTTGAAATATGGCTACACAATTTGAGTTAACGCAATTTCGGTCCCCTTTTGTACCGTGGAAACAAAACCCCTATATAATTACTTAAAATTGGCCAAGTGCGAATTGGGATGGTTTCTAAAAGTTTGTATCCTACATAGTTGGCAGCAAAGTCGATATGTAGGTAAATTAACAGGAAATGTGCAAAACTTTCATGAAAGTTTTGCACATTTCATGTTCGCGTGGTCGCGCCCTAGCGCCTCATACCTGCAACTCGAAACAAACAGTATTTCAGGCTTTTAATTAATATGATAGCGAGACTGCTTGATAGGCACTATATGCAACATTTAATTTGTATAATCTTTTCTCATTGTATTTCATCGTGCACTTTTCTGCAAGTAACCACTACTGTAACTTACGTAAAACTACTATACCAACCTGACGCCACGAAGTTAAAAGATTCGGTGAATTCATGATAGAATATCTTGTATCTACGTAGGGTGCTTTAGCCGCTGATACTGTTTGCTACGTGCTTTCTCCTAATAGGTAGATAAGGTAGAGTTTATGTCTTGTGTAGTCCGACTTTATAACTCTGACTTCGATAAACATAGTCTGAAATCTGTTCATGCTTCAGACTGCCACCTGCCCATTCTCAATGAATTGTTTATTCCACTCCGGCCGTCTCAGTTTCGCTATTCAAAATCTCAGCAAAAACAAATTGTCAGCTGTAGCCGAAGGACCCATTTGAATGCGGGAGCTAAATATCGGTTTAGCCCTACAAACCTGTAAATCCCTGAATAAATCACTATTTTGTCAACACTGATACAGGCCCGCCTACATTCCTCATGATACAGACGGCTAAAACGAGATACCTACTGCCAACCTGTGTGCCTTGCTGGGGACTGAAAATAACGAGTATCGATTTAACTAGCATTCTCCCTCCGTACGTGCAAGTCGATTCGATTCGGGTGACACACTTTACCGGCGATAGGCACTCAGGGAAGCGTGCAATTCGTTACCCGCGTTAAGCTAACCCGCAGTGCTAACTTATCTGAGTCTTATTCATACGGACCCTAAATGCGGTTATTTATTGTTCATGTAAATGTTAGTTTTGAATCCGATACTTCGGGTCAAGTTGAATTTTACAAAGGTACCCATTATAACTTTATAATTGCCATTGCCTACTTACTCTATTGCAGTAGCAGTTTGCTTCATTACTTTCACTGTGCTACAAGTCCTTCTCTTTCTTCTATCTTTAAAAATAACTCTTAATTTACAATTATTAAAATTTTCAGACCCACACAGTTAAGCTTCTGAGTCTATCAATATCCACAGCTGACATCGGCCAAACATGGCTTGGTAAATTAATCAGACTGCCATTAAATTGAGCGCTAATAACAATTTATGCTCATTAATTAGGTAATTGTAGTTATCGTGATTTTCTTTCAATAGCTTTAGGCTGTAGGTAGGCTTTTGTTTTATTTATTTGTGACCGAGTAAGATATGAGCATAGAAAATGTAGGTTCTTAAATGGACTTCAGAAATTTAGTTAGCATAATAAATAGGCCTGTCTGTAAAGTAGCTTGTGCCTACCTATATCCATTAAGTTGGCGTTCGCAATCATCAAAACATCGTATTCTCATTATCATGATTTAGTATGAACCATTGACAAAAAAAATATTATAGTTTAGATTAGATAGACGATTACATTACCGTGCCATTATATTGATGTGTATGGAGATAGATTCCTATACATTCTTATACATTTAGGAACGACAGGTAATTCACGTTCGTATACGATATGCGTAGGCGTACGTAAGTGGGTACTCGTACGATTAATTCCATTGGTAAATGAAATCGGTTTCATTTGACAATTGAGAAATAGAGAAAATGTCAAGCCAAACCGATTCCAATTAACATTTAAATTACGTGGTTAGGATACTGCTGGCGAAGTAATATTTGCAGGTGCTGCTGGCAACATAAAAGCTTTTCTTGTACAAAAGCTTCGATGAAAAGCAATGTGTTCAGACAAATCGATTTTGTGGAGTTTTTTTTTTTTATCCCTATTTTAGCCATTATGTCAGTGTATCAATATAGACAAGTACTTATATTCTTAAGCATCAATCTGAAAAGAAAGGCGATAAGACCCCGCGAACAAAGTGCTAACCTGTTGAATGCTTGTGTGGCTGCGAGTATAGCTTCATTCTCTCTCGGCTTTCCCGACGGTGCGGTCGTTATCGAGCGAACCCAACTCCCAACAATAAGTACCCATACCAAGTACCACTCAATTCATAAGTGTCTGTATTTATTTTCTCTTTGATCTAACATATTTTTTTTTCTTTGCAGGTATACGTTCTCTGAAGCCAGTGTTGTGTGTATTTCGTCTCGTGCGTTGAGATAGTTGTGAAATGTCGTGTTTCGGTGGCAGCGTGCTGATCCCCGATTAATAAAACAGTGTATTTTGGTGGTTAGTGTAGTGTGATGATGTGTGTGAAGTGAAGTGCTAAGGCAAAAGGAAAACCGACATCATGTTGCCGACAAATGTTATGTCCTTTATGAAAAAGGTGGGTGAATTCTTTATATTAGCATGCACACGACTGCCCATCCTAACTAATGTTGTAAATGCGAAAGTAAGTTTGTTTGTTTGTAACGCTTTCACGCCAAAACGGCTGAACGGATTTGGATGTCATTTTTCACCCTGTATCGCAGACGACGTCGCGGGCAACAGAAGGACTGTTTTAACTGAATTCCCTATTCACTTGTCCGATGGATTGGTGCTCACTGTATGATGTACATATACTTCTATTTCGGCGGTAGGTTTTACTGCCCATTATCCTTATATTAACTCTTGATTGCCTCTTACCTCTCTCGCGGGAAGTAATTAAGAGGTCCCATTCGTAACCGAGACGGCACGGATTGATTAATAGTACGAGTATTTCTACCGAACCATTTTCTATTGTGCCTCTAATCTACCTGCCCCAACAAGCGGGACTCAATTTTCTTCATGTTATCTGCGCAAATGAGAAATCTAGGATGCAGAATCTCTGATCGAAAATCGAAACAGTTTCTTATTTTGGGAATAAACTAAGCCATAACACTTACATAGTTTTGCAGAGCAAAATAATGTTCATAAGCATGAACTTGTGAACATTAATTTTAGTCAGTATTTACCTGATAACTATCCTAATACTGACTATGAGTACTTAGGTTAATACATTATTTTGTGTAACAAGGCATTTATTTACGCAGTCCTATTTATACTAGCCTCTAAGCCTCTAAAGTCCTGATACGGCAGAACATACTTTTCGTTTCTATTATCTTCTCGTAATGGAATAATGTTAATATTTGAATATCAATAATTTATACAGTTACTCTTTTTATTAAAATTAACTGAATTCTCAAAATATTTAATCACGGGCGGAAAACGCGCCGACCATTTTCAGACTAAATAATTCAATTTGCTTCTGTCAGGATTAGTGAATGTATACTAAATATGAGGCCACCTGGGTACAGCAGGTACTGCATTAATTACATAAGCACACACAATTAATGGCACGAAACCCTGAATCACATGCCTCTACATGTAATATTTATTTTCGTGTAAACATATAACACACCATCGGTGTTTAACAGAAATCTTTGTTTTGATTTTATTACCGAGTAGCCTTAATTAAAATTCCCTGAGTAGTCGCTGCTCTAATATAAATTATAATGTGCTCGGCTAGCAAAACTCCCTTTCTATCAAATATTTTTCAGGTTTTAAGTGGGGCTAGAATACAAAAAATAGCATAGATAGTTGCGTTCCTGTTCTTTCGTAGAATGAATGGAATTGGGTCAACCATTGTTAGCCAAACTTAGTTTAGCTATTTCAATAGTGGCGCCCAAACCTATGTAGGTATACAGGGTGTCCTGTCGCTCGACGTCAAGCATTAGTAGGGTGATAGATCGGGTCATAATAACAAAAATATCGGAAACAAAACAAATAACGGGTTAACAAAAAATAAAAATAAAGTTAAAATTTGTTGCAACAGGAGTTAAAAGACCGTCACAGGCAGTAGATTTTCTCATACTTTGTTTTTATTATACCTGCTCGTAATTTTTAAAATAATTAAAGCGAGGTGGATATCATATTTTCATCTTTTACAGAATAAAATAAAATAAACAAAACTGCATAGGAAAATCTTCTACAAAGTAGCAATCTCGAACTATTAAAAAAGGAAAATATCGTCGTTTTATTGTAAGCTTTCTTTTTCCCACGGTTACGTCCACGGAATAAGATATAATCCCCGGGGAACTACGTGTGCCTTCGGTTTAGAAGTGGGCTGTGTCGTTTTCCTTATATTTTATCAAACGAAATTCCATTACGAGCCATTGTTTTGTTGAACTACGTGGTTGAAATAAACGTTCCGGTCGACGAAAGGAAGCAGTTAAGGTTGTTTTCAAAAATATGGATTGCATTCAACTATAGGAGAATAAAAGAAACTTGGCCTCGTCAGAACACGCTGAGGAAAACAATCTGTTGATGCGGTTTTACATTATTAATGATAAATATTTATTCAAGAAATAAAATTAGGTAAAATACAGTATAAATCTTAGAACTTATATTGATATTACAAAGTATGATCACAGGCAGAGTGTAATGTGTATTGATATTTTCGCTGCCAGTGATCGATTTAAAATTTCTAAGACTAAGATTGACATCGAATTGACAAGTTAATTATTTTTGGCATTTTCTGTCTTATCATGTGACACCAAATGGCTACATTCATATGAGCAAAACCGACAAACCAATTCTAAAACAATCATGCCAATCAATGTCCTCAAATCCAATCCCAATCCGAGAAGTGAGATTCAGCCCTGTGAATAGAATCAACGAAAATACCAACTAGCTCATCACGTTCATGCCTCACGTAGAAGCCCCGATTTAGATGCCCAACCATGTGCGCAGAAATTCAATTTGTGATAAAAAAATCTGTAACATCCCTTGTCTGTTCTGGTATTAAAGTTCAAAGTCTTATTCGAGCTTCGGCTCAGTTATCCACTGCGCAATTTTTGCTAGTTACATCTTCAGCCGACATTCTAGAACGTTGAAAATGCAAGATACAAAGTACTCAATACATTTTGCAGTAAATAACACCTTTAGCTATTCACTATTGAACCGAAAAGTATACAAAAGGTCGTTATTTGTGTGTGTGTATTCATTGCTTTTCGTGTGTGAATACGGTATCTACGCTACTCCGCTACCGGCGGCAGGCGCGCTCAGTGAGTGCCAGTGGCGGCTCACTAGCGCTTCCTGTGAGATGAATTAACGCTCTGCTGAGCGGAAACGTCTTTCTTTCTCATGAAAACAATATGGTTGAGCTCCGCGTTCGCCGACAACGTTTGTGAAACGAAAACCACCATGTGGTGAGCAAAATAATAAAAAACCACTCGTAAACCTGAATTTCGTACATTTGATTGAGTGTGTTATTACTATTCCTTACACGTACTGACTTCTCAAGAATTTGTGGCTGGCGGTCCCAATTGACACACAAACCTGAAATCCCTTATCGACACAAAGTCGAATTCCTGTTAAGACCATAGTAACTAACCAAGCTTTACTTCTGTTTTAACTTGAGAAATCACAGGGGGTTTTTCTAAATATAACTCACAATGTTTGATGTTAACGTAAATGTCGTTGCACGGTATTTTAACATGAATACCTGGTACCCTCATATAAATATTCCTACCAAAAGGAATATCGTATGATAAGCCTTCAGACATCTGGCAGATAAACTGCAAACATATCCGCCGTCCAAGCAAACATTTTCATATTTCTCCGCATACGGTCAACCCTCTTTGTCGCTCGCCACGGCTTTGCTCTATCTGTGACATGCACTTCATAGGTATATCATACTACTCTCTACGTTAAATCAATAACTGAATAATAAATTGTAAAATGTGTAGGCACCAGTTTTACAGATCGAAGCGTTTGTTAGCTAAACCGGTCATGTTTAACTGTAGTATGGTAGATAGGTGCATTGATGTACAGATATAATGTTTACTCGTGTTTTACAAATGTGAGGAAACTCCAAACAATATATTTATCACTAAAAGGTTTTTATTTTAAAACTTCTGTATCGCGTCATGGTGGAAAGCAAAGCCCACTGTAACGTGGACGTGATAAGCATTTTTATATTAACGACTTGGCATCACATTAGAAATTCATAGAAGTAAACTTCTCGTTAATCCTTCATAGTTGTTCAGTCAAACCGAGCACGAAACTTTATCTGTCAAATTTGTGTAAAAGTACGATTCAATTTTTTCCAAACTTCCTGCAGTTGGTGAGGGTTGGGTGGTGTATGTGGGGGGAGATTGAGAGGTCCACTGAATGGTGCCGCACTCTATAATGGCGGCCCCTGACGACTCTATTAGCACACAGCGCACTGCATAAAGGTGCATTATCAAAGTGTGCATTTTAAAGTGAGTCTATTACTGAACTACTGGTTCAGATTTTTTGCATAAAATAAATACCATTCCCTAAATACGCTGTTTGCCTTAGGTTTACGTTTGGTTAGATTAGTATTGTAAAGTATTTTTAAATAGCTGAATGTTTACACACCTCAGTACAAAATATGCTAAAAGAGATGTTGTCTACTAAAATAAAGTACTTTTAGTAAAAATGTTTACCGAAAGAGCTCAGTCAAAAGCTTGAGCTTTTAAAACCAATCTCACTCCGTTTCTCGGCATCGAGTGAAAACAAAACGAAATGAATGGGACGCTCGCTCAGTAGAATGTTTTATGGATATTTTTTGCTTTTTATATGCTAATTTGCCGTAAGGTGAAACGAACACTTCAGATAATTTCCATATGATATATTTTAACCATAAGATATAATATTAGGTCCTTACATATGAAATATTTATTTATTAAATTGCACAATATACATAATATACAAGCTTAACAATAAATAACATAAACATGAAAATAAAAGCTAAAGAATCATAGGGTATCGAAAAATTCGTTCACATCGCTGTCAACAGGAAATGTGCCTATTAAATATCTACAATGAAAATGCGCTGGTTCTTGGCAGTAAAACAAAAGTATAATGCGTCAATCAAAATCATAACCAATAGACTTATAAAAGGGAAAATTTCATAGAGAAGACTTGCACAGTGCCCAAAAGGCTGGCAGCATTGCCACGTTGTATGGCGATGCTAATTCTTTGGCCAAAATATAGGCCAGCCCCCTGATCACGTGACGAGTCGACCAACCGCTTAGCAATGTCTCGAAAAACCAAGTGGGCACTCGGACCCCATCGCCCTAGTGTATCAACCCCAAACGGCTCAAACATATAACTCCCAATAAGATTGGAATATTTTCGCCGTTTGAGGTTTTCCGCACCTGCAGCAATCGCCCCAGAACATCACGCCGTACTAGGAAGATGGGATGGCGCAAGGGTGTCGACACATGTTGCATCCCACACCAAAGGCCTGCCTAACTTCCAGGGCATTATGGTCGTTCCGTCTGGTCTCTTCCCATCGTCGCGTACCAAGCCGTTGGGTTCTAAAACAGCTGGCACGCCGGCGGTGACAAGGGCACGACGATGATGTCATTAATGCTGGCGTGCCGTGCTATTCGGCCTGCGCTCTTGATGCCAGATAAGCCATGGTGTCCGAGGCAGTCGACAGCGTCACCGCACTGGCATCGATGCGGAGCCCCGCAAGGAGCGCCCAGACGCAGACAAGTAGCGAGACGGAAAGTGGTGTCACCCAGCATAGTGCCTATGTTGGGTTACTGTAGCGCCTGAAGCCAGCAGCATTGCTCAGCAGTATTGGAGGACGTACTTCGATAATTAATAAGAATCAATAAACTTTTTTGCTTTTACTTTATTTACGTATTAATAAGATTATTCCGTACCAACCTGTAGAGCGGTTCATCCCATCCGTGCAAGTCGCTGTCCAGGCGTTCAGTCAAGCACGGCACTTCAGAGTCAACCAGGGACGAGGCTAAAATTTTCCCTGTCAACTTTTCAGTGCTGTGGGCAAAGGACAGGAACGCCGGATAGCTAATACTGGTAATTTTGCGGAAGCCGAGGCCACCAAAACGGATGGGTAGTGTGGCTTGAAGCCACGCTCGGTCGTCCAAGGCCACATTTAGAATGGATGTTAATGTGTTGCGAATAATTTTGTCAATTTTGTCCAACAGGTTTCCATATAGGGGAAGAACGTAAAAAATATATAAAATTTGGGTCAAAACAACAATGTCTAATCAGGGTGAATGCCGAATGTAAATTAATTTTGGAGAGTTTGCCCGAAATTTCGTTGAAGTTTTTGATTTTTTCTTCGACGAAAGAAGAAAAGCTATCTTCAAAAGTGGGGAAATTCGACAAACATATTTTGGCTGCCGTGCGTCTGTAGGTGCACCCAACGGCGATGGGACGAATGCCACCGTCTTTCTTGCGCACGGCATATAGTTTCGCCCCGAACACGACATTGACGACGGCCTCGTTCACACCGCCGGTGAAACACGGTGAGCATTCGGTTAATCAGTGCCGCAAGCTCCTTCAAAAGCGACTCACCAACGTCCCCGGCGCCTGAACTCAGCAGAACCTTCAGATGTTGTGGAGTCAGGCCGTCGAGGCCGCCGGCGGAACCACTTCGGAAAGAGCTCACGGCTGCAAACAACTGAGCGGCCGAAATATTTACAAAGGTTGAATTTCATCATCTGCAGGCGCTGGGTGTTTACTCCCTAGAGCTGTTAGCGTTTCAGGAGAGTTAGGCACCACTACATCGCTGCTGAACAGAATCCTGGCCGCTCCCCTGATGTCACCTTCACTTAATTTAGATTCCACATGTGAACATAAGCCTTTTTGTGATTGGTTAAATGCAGGTAATTTTGAATCTAAAATCAGGGTCAAATTATTACAATTGTCTTAAATTGGTTCGTTAAGGTTGTTTTTGTATAACTGGCAACTTTGATATCAACTTTGAACAACTGAGAGAGTAGCTAAACAGCATGCCCGGTGCACCTACCACAATGCAACAGGGGCTCGGTAAAGTGCTGCCCCTCAAGAGTGGGGATGGAAACGTGTAGGAGACACCCTGGTGCCAATAACAACAGAACCAGCACCGTAGCTCCTTCTGAAAACGATATTTTGCCGCGGCACTAAGGAATTGGGTAGTGGTAAAAACCTTTGGCACCCACTGCTGGGTATAGGACTCTCTTTTTTCTGCCATACTTCCCGGTTCCGTGCGTGCCTAATCCAGGTGTTTCCCGCAAGTTAAACGATATCATCCACCCAACGTGCTTTAGACGGCCCTGGTTTGTTTGGCCTAGCCTTGGCCACTATTCTGTCACAGCTTTACTCCATCGGCCATCTCCTCATCTAACTAGATGTCCTGCCCAACTCAACTTGAGGCGTATCGCCCTGTCCCCAACGTCATAGACTTTCGACCGTCGACAGATTTCAGTGTTAGGCACTCGGTCTAGTAGGGTTATGCCAAGCATGGGTCGCTCCATGGCCCTTTTTGCTAGTCATATGAGGTGGACAGTCTCCTTTGTGAGCGTCCATGTCTCGGCACCGTAGGTCATTGTTGGCAGGATTTGGGCGTTTTTGTTTTGTGTTGCACACTAGAAACACTCCTCGAGTGTTGCGTTACATAACTCAACCGTCATATTAACGAGCGGTATTGAATCGTATCGATACTTGTGATGAATAATGACTCCTGTACGATACTCTAAAACGCTCATCACAAAATGGTTGAACCCAGGAGAACCGGCCAAATCCTGCCCCAAGCGAAAGTTGACTCAGAAAAATATACTGGTAAGTCTGATGGACCAGTGCTGGTGTCATCCACTACAGCTTCCTAAGATTGGTCAGACGATTACGGCAGATCTGTATTGTCAACAATTGCAAAACATGATGGAAAAGCTAGCCGTTAAATAACCGAGACTGGTCAATTGCTCTAGCAATTGACCAGTCTCGTTTACCCACTACTGCTTCAGGACAACGCTAGACTACACACCGCACAACAAAATTAGAGGAGCTGCGATTGGAATATCTCTGACACCCGATTCCTGACATACTCCCCGGCCCTGGCTCAAACAGATTACCACTTTTTCCGGAATTTGGATAATTTCTTACATGGAAAAAACAAATTCCGATGAGGCAGTCAAAACCGCCTTCAGAGATTTTATTCATTCTCGCTCTCGTATTTTTTTCAGCAAAGGAATCAATGAACTACACAATAGTTTTGTTTTGTCCATTTAGAACACCAATTTCATATGTTAGGACCTAATAATATGCAACATAAAATTGCTCTTTGATTTAATAAAGTATATTCTAATATTTTACCTGCGCAACAAAACTAAATAAAGATGAAATCAATAAGGGTCGCTCGGGCACCTACATCTTGCCGAAGGACGGACGAGCATTGACAGGGTAACATGTTTAACATTAAGTAAATCTTGGATGTATATTACAGTAACTATGCAATGAGTAGGTATCTCAGTATTCGTGATTCATGTTTGAACCCTTATCCAAGTTAACCATGTAGTACTTTGCCAGACGTATCCCTCAGCTGACACTAACATTACTGCGCACTCAATTGATTTTAGCTGTATTGTTTTTCTATATTTAGAGGTGACCATTTTGGACGATAATAAGCAAGCAGATAAGGAAAATGAGTGGCTGAAAATGTTAAAAGGGTGAATAAGGCTTTAGAGGGGAAAACAAATTTCATTCAGCACAGGGTGCCGATTTCAGACTCATACTATAAGTCCTGGTTTCCACATGCTGTTTTTGTTATTTAGGTATTGCCAGGCTCAAATTTGTATCGCCGTTCTCCTGGATCGATCACGATCACGATCATGATCGGCGATCACTATTGCTTAATCAAAGTCAAAGCATTTATTTCAAATAGGCCCATAAAAAGGCACTTTTGAACGTCAACATTTACATTAAAAATAGAACTGATTCTAGGCGCCACTTCCAAAAAGTAGTTTCGTATGGAGAAGAAGTGGCAAGAAACTCCACCGTTACTCTATTAATTTTTTTTTTAATATTTTGTATTCATTAATTATATTTCTACATGTGAAGACGATGCACCAAGAATAAAAATACTATACCACAATTGGTAAAAAGAATTAAAAATAAAGCAAAGGCATATAAATTAACCACGTAATAGGTACATTGTGCTCACATATTTACAAACAATTGTAAAAATATATGATTTTCCTAAAATATTAACTAGGAATAAGTCAGTGTGTGAGTAAAGTAAAATTAACAAATTATACAATACAATAAACAAATAGTATGATTTTGTCTAGCCTCTAGATTGTCCTATGGAGCAGGACCAGCATGTTTCCAAGCATTCTTATCTAGGATATAATCTTCTAATTTGTAATATGCTTGTTTACAAAGTGTTTTTTAACATGAGTTTTAAACTTTCTTTCATTTAATTGCAATATTTTACAAGGTATTTTGTTGTAACATTTAACACAGTACCCCATAAAAGATGTATGTACTTTAGATAGTCTGAAAAATGGTTGATCTATTTTATTTTTATTTCTAGTGTTAATATTATGTCTTTCACTTATTTTATTAAATAGATGCAGATTTTTTCTAACATACATAATATTTTCATAAATGAACTGGCAAGGTACAGTAATCATATTAATCTTCTTAAATAGTCCCCTAAGAGATTCGCGGCGACGTAGATTGTAAATGGCTCTGACAGCTCTCTTTTGCAAAATAAAAATGGATTTAATGTTAGCAGCCCGACCCCACAGTAAAATGCCGTATGACATAATGCTGTGGAAGTAGCTAAACTAAACCAAACGCGTGGTTTCTACGTCTGTTAACTGTCTTATCTTTCTAACAGCATACGCTGCCGAACTTAGTCGCCCCGCGAGAGATGTTATATGGGGTCCCCATTGTAACTTCTCGTCTAGCGTGATTCCTAGGAAAACCGTCTGATTACTAAATTCCAGTTTTTCTCCGTTCCATATGATATCACATTCGCTACTTCTAACATTAGGTAATTTAAATCGAATGCATTTGTTTTTTTTTCTCATTTAGTACCAAATTATTTACCGTAAACCAATCTTGGACCTGAAGAATAGAGTTATTCACGTCGTCAAGATTTTGTGACCTTCGGTCTATTTTAAAGATCAAGAAGTGTCATCTGCAAATAACACCATCTTCGGTTGATTTTAAAGTAACTGGGGTAAATCATTAATGTAAACTAAAAAGAGGAATGGACCCAATATCGAACCTTGAGGAACGCCCATTGATATTTCAGACCCTAATGAGTTTGTGCCGTTTATTTGTACTTTAACCTTTCTGTCTATCAAGTATGATCTTGGCAAATCAAGAGCTTCATTCCTAATCCCATAGTGCTCCAGTTTCAGCAGAAGTGTCTCATGGTTTACGCAATCGAACGCCTTAGAGAGATCGCAAAAGATTCCAATGGCATCTTGTGATTCCTCCCAGGCGCTAAAAATGTTCTTTATTAGGGTGACACCGGCGTCAGTGGTACAACGTCCTTTAGTGAAACCGTACTGATGTTCATGCAAGATAGAGTTTTTATTAAAGTGACGTAACATTTGATTGAGCATCAACTTTTCAAACACCTTACTGAGAACTGGCAGAATTGACACGGGCCTATAATTATTGAGCTCTTTACTATCACCGGATTTGAACATAACAGATTAATACTCCTGGCAGTCTCTGCTGAGATTAGCCATCTCAGCGGTCACTACAGCCACCGACACAGGAGAAATTATAGTGCACAAGTGTGTGCGCATACACAGGTGCGCCCTCTGTTCTCTCACTCTCATAACCCGGTGGGATGGCAAACCGACACGACCGGAGAGAGATCAGGCGCAAGATCTACGGTGTATCAAGTATGCTATGAAGTACATTTTATCATCCACTAGTCACAATATCGGTTCGTAACCATCCACAGCAGAACATGGCACGTTTAGCCGCTTAAATAATATGATTATACAATTAAAACTTGTTATCTTGTAATCAGTAGGTAAACTCGACATTAAACATAACGACCCTTATATTTCCACATCTGACTCCTGTGAGTTATAACGCTTCTCATAATAAAAGTCGGAGCTCAGGTATTGATTTTGTCCCACTTTCTGTTATTTCCAAGTAAATTAATGTTACTCCGGGCTATTTTTAATTCTCTTTATCGTTGACTTCCTCTCGACCGATATTGAAATCGTATAAAGACGAGTGACGAATTCAGCGCGAGACGTCAAGAGCTACCTACCTACCCTCTGTGTTGGCATTATATACTCGTATATACATATATTATCAACACGGGGGTTAGGTAGACACAAATATGTAGGTTGGGGCCGTGTACAGTATAATAGCTGCCTTCTGTAGTGGCTCCGATCAGCATCTTAGAATGTATTGACCGAATAACAGTAACGTATGTACAGATAGTGCCGTTGTTACTGTTTCAATATGTTTGGAGAACTTTGATGTACGCAAACAAACAGATAGGGGACAGGTAAGGTTGCACGAAATACATAACGATGAAAGCGCCCACGCACACGCTGGAGCACACAAAACGTTCACCGCCAATCAAAAGCCAATTCCATCAACGTCCAGGTAGCACTCGGAAATCCGTCAATACTACCGTAAGTAATTAAACTACTTCGATGATTGCCTAATTTCGTCGTTGTGTGCCGGTTTATAGTTGACTTATGCATTATGTATTTGAATTTTAAACAGTTCCGTCATATCGTTTAACGGTGAGCGAACTCCTAGTCTGTAATTAATTCTGTTAATTTTCAACATAGAGGAACTTTTTCAATTTGCATGATCGCACTGTGCACCGTGCTTATTTATGCAACCCTCGACACAAAACTCTAATTTACGTTTAAACTCCAAATTATTTTAAAAGGGTAAAGTTGTGATTCATTATGAACTGTTTGCATTCTTAATTAAATGCAGGTGTTCGTGAGAGAGCGGTGCTTTGTCTCTCGATGAACATGGGAGGTGGGAGACAAATTAGCGACGCCTCCACGGTATGTTTGTTGTAACGACGTATTTATGACACTTACTATGTCGTGTGTCACACGTGTCTCCTTATGTAAACCAAGTAAAACGTTACATAAACACTGCTAGTGATTTTCGACGAATTTTTTTAAGCTGCTCGCTGTGCTCACTCGGTACATATATTCAGCTCGCACTCGAGCCTGTGGACGCAATTCACGAAATAATGGGTGCGAGCCGCAACACGTAGCCGGTCAAATTATGATATCTGAGCCTTCGTCCCGCGTAGATGAACGGCTTACTGAGGTTATACGCCGCCCGACCCTGCCATAATGGCTTATAGCGAAATACTTGTGGATTCTTGCTTGATGTAGCAAAAACGTAAAGTACATTTTACACATTAATGACGCGAATAAAGTATACAAGAAGAACACTTCAGACCAAAAAAAACACAATTGTAATTGAAGTTCTCGTTTACACATTTGTTCTTGACTTCTAACTAAAAGGTATGAAGGTAATTATTTATCAATAAGCGTAACTTATATCACTATAATAACTTAATAAGTTTGTAACGATACTGTGAAACATAATAAAACTACGTACTTCCAGTTCTAGAAAATAAATAACCTTGAGGTGGTTTGTGTCCACGTCAGCTAAAAGTTGTAGCGAGCGTCCGACGGCCGTGTGCTACGCCGTAGCTCGTAGCGAGCTGCTACGACAAGTTAGTGGCACCGCCGATTGTTTGCAGTCTTGATACAACGTGTTTATAACGACGTTTAAATTATATACACATTAGTGGTGTGCTGCCAACTTCCTAAAATGAACAGCTGTTGAGTTTAACAAGCGTAGCGAGCACTACTGAACTTTCAGAGTGTTGAACATTTCGGTTGGTGTGCTCGCCAGTCTCAATTAATCTTCTTCAGCAATAAACGCCTTAGAATTTGTTACACTCCTTGGATCGTACTTGCGCAAACTTTTCTTGAGTAATCGCTCTGAAAATGTGTGCCTCAGCGAGTAATTGGCGCTGTCCCGATGAGAGCGTCAGAACCTAACTATAACTATATTAACTGTGAAATGTCGACGATATACGACACTTATGATGAGTATATTCTTCACTGTGAAATTGCCTTAATATTTAGTGCAAAACTTGTCTGGAAACTTTACTTAATGAAGTTTACTAGTTTCAGTATCGCTCGTGCCTAAGGTACGAATATGTATGAAACATTTGCTATTTGAGTTATATTGAAAATTTATTTATTTATTTATTCACTCTAAACATACAAATATCCTTACAGGCTAGACCCAATACGATATTGTAGTACACTGAAAATTTAAATAGTTCCACTGTTTTAACCATAGCTAATTCTAAAGGTAGCTGTTCTTGTAAATTCACCCAATGTGCAACAGAATATGTCCAAGTCAACAGCAATGAGGTTGAGAGTGCGGAGTGCACTCGTGAGCGGCGCCTCGCACAGTAAGTTAGTTCGCGCGCGCGGTTCGGCCAGCAACCGCGGCTGACGACGACGACTCACATACCCGTCCGGCACTACTAGCTCCACCCTTCGCAATATATCCGCATTGTTTATCTTCCCTCTAATTACTTTAAAGATATAAGTCACTAGTGTGAGTTGCCTCCTGACCCTCAGTTCATTATATCCGACCATACCCAAGACAAATAGAGTTGGATACATCAATGGATAAAATGGATAAACCCCGTATTCCTTCATGTATTTGAACCTAATAAATTTATTATTTGATAACATCAAATAATGTTATCAAAGGTGTAATTTACTTTTTTCACCTCACTGAGTAAAATAGCACGCACCAAAAGCTAAAATAATACTTGTTTGAAACGAAAATGTTCAGTTTTTATATGCTTTTTTACAGCATTGTTTGATCTAACTAAGTACGAGTAGTTCGAATCGAAATCGGTTAAAGTGGTTTTCGAGAGTTGGTTGGTTTTTTATTACGTCATAATTTTCATAAAACTAAACGATTTCTAGCACGTTTTTCTTTACGCAGTACAGTTATCTATTCCGATACATAGATCAGGCTCAGTCTTGTGTAAAGATATCGGAGATGTGTTTGTATGCTCATGATGTAAAGCTGTTTCTCTGTTAGAATGCAAATACAGCCTCAAACACAAGGCGATGTTGGATTTAACACAAATAAATGTGGAACTTGTGTTGTGTGGCTGCATGATGCTGTAGTTTCGTGGCGTCGTGGCTCGTGGCTACATGAGCGTAATGTGTGCGCCCGGGTGTGAAGAGCATTAAAGTGGATTTAGTCGAGATTCAGCCGTCAGTGACTTAGATTTATTCGCGTGTAGTTCCGACCGACCGCGCTCAAACTACCCTTAATGTGATTCCTGAAAGGGATCCACATATGTCTCGCAACATGGCAACATGGCCGCGGTAGCGCGGAAAATCTACTATACTACTTTCTGCACATTGTTTAGCTGTTGTTTGTGTGTGTTTACCTAACATTTGGAAAACTGTTTACATAAAGTAAAAATATACATAGTTAGTTCTACCTTCCGAGACGTCTGTTCTGAGCGAAATCCTTACCGTGTGTGCCTTCAAGATCGATTACCTATGACCGCCGCAGCAATCGGTCAGGATGGGCAGCTACGCGTGTATTACTAACAGAAAATAAGCTAGCGAGCTTTTTAAAGGATACTAAAAATAATAACGGAACCAAATCAAGCCCAATATGAGAACGTGTGTTGCCTTTTCATTCGTCGACCTGTTACTCACTCATAAAAAGCTGTTAAAAAGCTTTTCTCTGTAGTTTTTTGCATTTCCATTTCAAACTTGTGTATAAACCTTTATAACATTTATTTAGCAAGAAGTCTCTATTCTTTTACTCAATTCTTTTTTTAATGTGCCCTATATACATATATATTAAGCTAAGTTGAAGACTGCGATGGATATTGCGACGCAATGTAGGTGGCGGTCCTTTGACCGGGGCTTCGCTTTTCAAATATTATTACGTTTTAGTGAGGACGAGCAACCACCAAAAGTACCAAATTTCGCCCTCGTCCGTCCGTTCCACCCCGGGGCAATATTTTATAGTTGTAGTTTCCTATATTTTGATATGAAAATTCTTGACATAACGTTATTAGGGTAGGAATTTAAGGCCAAAAATGTAATAGTCTTTGATTGTTTGCTATCTTTTAAACCCGAATCAAATATGTTTTTAAATAATTCCAAAATACCTATCTCTAAATGTTTTGTTTTAATTCTTATAAAATAAAAATAAAACATCATATATGTTATAGGTGTATACGTGATGGTACTCGTACACCTAAAAGTTGCAAAAGTTGAATAAAACTCAACCACAGCTTGCCAAGTTTAAGCCTTTTTTTTGACCTAAACATCTTAGTCCTGTTACATAATATACCTACAGTAGAAACTTTAAGCGTATTTGTCAACACTGAAAGAACCTTATTCGTTTTAATACGTTTCATAGCAGGTTTCGCGTTACCGTGCACTGAATATGTAAAGTATTTCAACATTAAAACAAATATGTATCTCGGTCCGAAAATAAGAACAATCGCATTGTGTGCCAGTGACGCGTAATTACATTCCTTTGACTTAGGGCTCTCCGTGGGTGGACCGCTGCGCAGTGACCGCTCCGCTTTGCGCTCTCCGCTCCGCTCGCCGCGGCCATTATTGCTGCCGCCATTGTGTTCATGTGTCGATACCAAATAAATATTTCAAAGGTTAAGAATTCTACGCGCATTCAGCGCTTAATTAACGGCACTTTCACCCGCACTCGAATGAAAGACTTCGCTCTTTGTTTTTAGACAAATAATGAAAATGAAATAACATTAATGTCGTACAGAAATGGATTACATTTTCACAAGTCGAACAACGAATTAGAAAAGGTTGGTCCCAAGGTGATGATAAAGTAAAGGCTTACACCTTCCGTTTGCCGACAGCAATTAGAGTTGTAATGTAAATAGCGGGATGAGGCAACAAGTGGGTCAAACAGGGCCGCGTGCCCTCTCCCCTGCCCGCCGCTCCGCGCCGCGCTCCCCTTGCACCTCTCCAGTAGGTCATGAACGCTCTGTTCATGACCCATTTTATCTCAAAAATCTCCGCCGGTAACGCTAATCGAAGCGGACGTTCGTGTGCTCAACCTAATACTAGTTGCGCTGTTGCGAACGTGTTTTATTATCTTGCTGCTTCGCTGAGCTGAAAGTAAAATGCAGATAATAAAACTGGGTGCTTCACAAATTGTATTTTTGCAACCGCTTTTACAACTCAACTTTACTGTTACGAGTCTTTAAAATATATACAAATTCTCCGAAAGTAGTCTTTTGAGTTAAAAAAAGCTTTAAATTAGTTTTTCACTTTTTCAGTAAATAAAGCTTCAAAAACAGCTGCATAAATGCAATAATTTAACGCTTTATTATTATATATTACCTACCTGCAAAGAAAATCGCCATAATCACCACACTTGGTAGTAGGGTAGCGACGATTGGCTTTTCTAAAATGATATGACGAACATGTACTTTTTAAGTTCTTGTTTTTTAGAATCTACCATAGAAGCTATATACAGATTACTGGCTAATTTTGGTAATAAATACCATTTTTCAGTGGACCTATTCATTGAACGTGAAAAACGGTTCCCGAAGCCCTTTGGGATCTACGGATCCGAACCATAAAGTAAGGTACAATCTACCCTTCGCAACCTCAACCTTTGAAATAAACAGAATAATAAAATAAATTGTGTCAATATTTGAAAAGCTATTGTGGCTTTAATATTTATTGCCTTTGTTTATGTTTCACTTATCTACTGTTAAAATATAAGTAGTTCTATTTGCCCCTTTTATCTAAATTACTTTTACTTTTATAAAAGAAATAAACTGCGAGCTTAATTTTCTATTTGATATAATACTCCCCTCAGGACTCAACATAGGTAAACGACTACGAAATATCGTTTACCCGTGGAAACGTCGATTACCGAGAATAATATTTGATCCCATGTGATTTGATCGAATCTTTTCTTCAATAAAAAGTTGCATTGCTTTCTTACGAATATTATACAGATTACGTTGGCATTTCAAATTACAAGAAAGGATTTTGAGTTACACAAAAGTTGTAAATTAAGAATTAGCAGTCAAGTAGCTCTCATTGGAAGTTCTCGGCAGCAGCTTCATTTAAAATGTATTTAAGTGGAAAATATTATTTATATATTGAAGTGGTTCAGTCACGAAGCAGGCTGGGCAGGTGAATTCAATAACGCGAGAATGGTAACTGTGAGGTCAGCCGCGGCCAGCACACTCCCAGAGGAATGCGCTGCGCCAGATGCCTCACAACTGCTCTAACATTCATGAATATTGTATAACAACTGTCTGTTGTCTTAAACTGCGTAGGTATGTGTTACCTTCGATAATAAGATTTAAGCAATATTGTTGGGAAGATCAGTTTTATTATTGCCTTTTTGTGTCCTTAACCAGGAGTATCTGCTTTGAGAACGAAATTGCTAAAAATTCCAATGAAACCAGTCATCTGATTTTAAAAGTATCTATCTTTCTCTGTGTGCTAGTAAAAAGTGACCATATACCCATAGTAGATACTTCAGCTGACAATAGATTGAACTGTTCGATTGTGTCAGAGACTTAATTGCACTTTTCGGAGAGGAAACTGCAGTTTGATTAAGTTAGTCCAAGTGAACTCTATTGATGCCAGCGCCAGGTCCCGTTGTATAACTAATAAATTCCATTTGAATTCTACCGTAAATTGTCCGAATGTCTTAGCTGTAACCTTAAACCTTGTACCCTTTTGTGGGTGAAATTTTACGACTTATGCGGGAAGCAGATGTTGAACATTCTGTTTTATTTCACTCTCAGAACTGCGTAAAACGAACCACTCGTTTCAGACTATTTTATTTTTTATTCGTTATTTATTTTATAAAATATCCACTGTAAATAATAATGTCAATAAACCACATTGCTAACGGAGTTAGATATGGCTCCAGTACCTATGCGGTCATAAAACTTTACATTTTGTTATTGTTTTTTAATTGCTACAGATAATCCATACCATATACAAAAAGATATCGCAAATACCTATTTTTTAAATGGTTAGGTTAGGATGTTACATTTATGTAAGTATGTCGTTCATGTACCATATTCATACACATTCAATTTTACGATATAAATATTATCCTGGGAGGTTAATCCATTTAGTCTTAAATGTAGGTGCGTGCCTCAAACGAGTCTCGTAGCGAAACAAGTACCTACAGCGGTAGGTCTCCTTCCTCCTTTAGTTCCTGTGCTCATTCGCCCACTTTACTGCATCCGCAAGGAGCTCGCTTTGTTGACGCTTTACTCAGTTCTTTCCACCTGCCGCTTTCTTCACTTCGCTTTGAAAATAATTTCAAAGCATTAAGAATAAATCCCTATTTATTAGTCTTCAGTTTATTTTACGAGCAAGTTCCAATTAGCCAGAAGCCTAAATACGTAACTCGGGTGCTTTATCAAGTTATTTCATGTCAGGTATCTTAACATCGTGTGCTACCACAGTTCGTAGTAAGTGACTTCATTCATTCAGATCTATTTCGGTCGTAACTAGTAGTTAGTTGTCGAAGAGAAAGTTTGAGATGACTTTAGCGAAGCAATAAAACGCTCTGCAGTCTAGTTTGGGAGACGACAATATTGATTTTCCCCTTTGTGATGTATTTCATTCTCCATCTGTTGCTCTCCATAAAATTTACGACAGTATTACTAAGCCGTTATTTTTGTATGAAGAGTTTTATCGCCGCGCGGCATCGCTTTCCACGACATGAGTTCTTTTTCAACACTGAGTGTTTTTTTATCGAGTTCACTAATTCACGACATTTTTATTCTTATATTTTTCGTTATCTGCAGGGTATGCACGGAAAGAAACGTAACTTAAATTTATTTTATTCTTGTACGATTTATGTAAGATTCCTTATTCCCAAGTGAACATGAATGTACTTTGTTCCCCTCAGATGGTGGCGACAGACGACTCATCAAACACAGTGCCCGGACATATAGAATCACCGGGGACCTTCGGCAAACTACGGCAGACCCTCTCCTCCTCACTGCTCACAGCCCAGGACAAAGGTAAACAAACAACTGGAAAAGACCACAAAGAAAGGAAGCACTTTACATGGGTAGGGACAAACCAAGAGTCCATCACAAATTGGATTTAATTGAGTAAACATTTGCTTTTCAAACTTACACTTTGTACGGCATACTAACATCGTAATCGTAGCTCATAACAACTCTAATAATGCCAAAAGTAAACAAATTGTTAGACTTGACGCAAAGTTACACAACTGTGCCCAACTTGCATAATATCTGAAGAACCTTCATGTTGGATAAAGTAACTGTTGACAACTGGATGTTAAGAATCAAGCATGAACACTTCCTGAGCTTTCCGATGCAATTAGGAAAATTGTGTTATAAAGGCTAGAGCAGATTGGGGCGGGCCGTGACGCAAGTGAGTTACCTCATTTCGATAATCCTTAAACTTTTAAAAGCTTTATATTTTGAATCTATTACGCTATACCGTTATCCCTAAGACTGATCCGAAAACATCCAATACGTCTAAATAGGATCAGCCATGGAATACCAAAACCAATTACCCTTTTGCGGCGCCCGAGTCGGACAAAAAGAGAGCAAATTCCTAAACTTAGTAATGCGTTAAATTGATCCGACGGAACAGAAACCTATCTCTTCTGTGCTCTAATATTCCTGAATTTCAAACCGTTTTCAATTATTTCGTGTTGTTGTTATAAAATAGAGAACGACAAATTTTTGCACTTGATATTTCATCTCGTCTTACATTCTGAAACTCCATGTATGGTTACAGTGAAATTTTTACGAAAATATGCTTTGATGTACTACGATATGTACCGTATCGAAGTGCGTTAAGGTTATTATGTAGTCTATAGAAAGTTCCTCTTGAATTTGATAATTGCGCATAAGTACTTACTTACTTTAATAAGTGGCATTAAATAAGTATAAGGCTAGATATTTACAAAAGCAATCCATTACTGCTGCAACACTATGCATCCTTCTAAAATAGAAAGTGTTTAATTATTGAGAATACCTATCCAACGCCTACGCGATCCAACAGATTGCATTACTTGTATAACTTGCATAGGATGGTAAATGATACGGCTCTATTTTAAGTATAAAACCAAGCTAACTTAAAACAACAGACAATTTTTAACATCCTGGAATATTAACTACTACTGACTATGAAGTCTTCAAAATTTACAAATAAATCAAAGGTTTTCGCCGTTTTAAGCTTTCACTCTGAATAAAGTTTGAATTACATTGGGGTACCTTAAACAGGTTTTAAGATTGATGTACATAAAGTTAACCCATGAGAATTCCAAGTAAGAGGGTGCTGGAAAATCAACATTACGGTCCCGTTCTCTTTTGGGCCCGAAACGTAACCATCCGACCGTTATCTCTCATCCCGAAACAATATCCATTCATCATGTCGACGGAAATCTGTTTATCGGAGCCAACAAGAGAAAGTATCGCAAACTAGCTACAGTTTTTACAAACACCTTTTTATTATTGTACATAGTGGAAATTAGATGTCTTTTGTTCTGATAGATACGAGTACTTGCTTTAGATTAATATGTTCTTACAGTATAGTAGATTTTTCTGTTGAATTTTTAATACCGATGATGATATTTCCAATAAAAAAGGAAGCACCAATGGATTAGAAAGGAATTGGCAAGTGAAAAATAACTAGTATTGTTTATCAGCAGTTAATTCTTGTTACTACCCGTGTGTGCTGGAGATTGGAGGGTGTTATGTGCTTTTTCCCTGAGGCCCTTATTACCATTATTTATATTTACCTCACACGGTCACACCCCACAAGAACGGTTAACTCAAACCACACCATTCATATACTATTCGTATAATTTAACTTACTTCTTGCTATTTTTTTAAAAAGGCGTTGGAATTGTAAGTTTTAGTTAAAGCTATGTTTTCTGTTTTTATGCAACTTCTTCAATTATAGTCTCTTTACGTACAATGAAATTGGCTGCACAGCGAAGAAAGAAGGACATTGTTTTTAATCAAAGAATTCAATCAAAAATTAGAAACTGGCCATTGGCGATAAAAATATTTCCAACACCACCACTTGTTTTTTTTTTTGTTCCGGGGTGGAAAATCCTCATAGATGTCCTGTTCTGAGTCTGTCAGACTCTGTCTGACTAAAAACCACCCCGGTGTTTCATCTCACACCTACGTCGGGGTCGCGGGAACATACGATTCTTCCGCAACCCCGACTGGTGCCTGCCCGCCTCGGCAGGCCTCCTCGGGCTGGGATTGGGGGGTTTGGGGGGCGGGTGTTTGACTCCCTCCGCAATGTCTAAGAGGGGCGCGCGTGGAACACTACGGGCGTAGGCAGCGGATCGGATGAGTGGACGAGATCTCTCTCTCTCTTTCCACAGCCTCCTACTGCGAGATTACTGTTTCGCAGAAGGAAACCACAGCTTCCCGGGACTCCTCACTGCCGATCATCGATCACTCAGAAAGTTTTGCGAAAACAATTTTTATGTATAAGAGACTGGCCAGTTAGTCTATTTTGATAATATGATGTTTGTAAGTAAAAACAGGTACGTTCCAATTTCAAAATTTTCCCTCCACATTTTTTGCGAGCTAATTTAAATTACCGTGTCTTTTACGATTTCAAGTGTCGCCTGAAACTGGACGAATCGTACGATAAATGATAAATTATTTTATTTCTGTAAGTAGATTTTAAAAACACTTTTACACGTCAAACATATTTTAAAAACTAGATGAGATCGGCGTTTCCTATCGGCGTGACTACTATGAGAAGAAAGGCCGAAACAAACTCAGAGGTCACAGTCTCTTTTAAAGTCCAGACATAATCTTGGTCAGGTCATGTGAAGACCATGTAGATTGATGTCTGAAATGGTATTTTGAGGAAAGAACCACACAGGATGAGTGGACCTGTCCAGTCAGTGCACGCATTTGTCAGTAATCATGCAGCTCAACACAAAACTTAAGGAGCTCAACGGTTCGACCAACGACAATTAGACTTCAAATGGCATTCATGGAAGAAGGGCCCTTCTAAGGTAACCGAATATCGTTGGTATAACGAATTCAAGCGCGGTAGACCAACTTTGGGGGATGAAGAAAGAAGTGGTCGCCTTCGCACACTGCGCTCAAAACGAGGGACTTCCTGGACAGCACGCACCTAAAGCCCTGACCTAGCCCCCAACTTACAGCCCTGAACTAGCACCGTGTGACTTCTTTTTATTCTGCTCAAAGGGATACAATTTTCGTCGCCGGAAGATGCGCTGCGATCAAACGATCAAGTTAAGTCAAAAGATTTTATTAAGTAAGAACCTACATGGGCACTTATGAAACGTAAGAAGCTAGGTGCACGGTTCCAAATGGTCGTTTCCAATGGAGAAGAGCCGGCAAGAAACTTGACGGTTTCTCTTTTAAAAATAACTGGCTTTTACAATGTTTTCAAATTACAGTGTTAATAGGTATGGGAGGACAGTGTACACAACAGCAATACATTATAATCTGCGTTTATCTACTGCCTCTGGGGATTTTATTCATTTCAAATCGGTAATGGAGGATTCATTTAATAAGATAAAATCATGTAATAAAAGTATAATGTTATGTGGAGATTTTAATATAATCATTTTAGATGTTACTCCATTACGTTTTAGACTTCTCATCATGTTTAGATCTTTTTTTTTACCCCCTATAAACAATATATTTAGTGACTGTGATGCCAACAATTTAGTAGTATTAGGTGAATTAGCGTCTGACAACTGTGCGTTTATTAGCTAGCTTCCACATGCCATTAGGTACATAAAAAGCCGCATGAAATTGAATGCAGGCCTTATGCAGCTAGTCGTTGCAACAAGTTTTAAAATAATATAGCTCATAGAATTACACCATCTATAGTAGAACACGAGAATCCTAATGAAATCTATGAAGCCATTTTTGAAGTTGGGCTAAAAGAATACTCTACTCTACAAATTGACCAAAACCATTGACGTTTCTGGCACCTCCGTTTGCTTCAACCAATGGGCTAAACCAAGTATTTATTATGTAGAGCGATACTATACAAGTTTCTTGGTTTGAAAAAAAAGACAAGTTTGATAACTCCTTTCTTAGAGTACGTTTATTTTTTTTTTCAAAATTATTTAAAAATGTTACGTTATGTTAATGTTAAGCTGTTGCTGCCTCGTTGGTCTAGTGGTCGCAATCGCTACTGCTGAGCATGAGGTCCTGGGTTCGATTCCCAGGTCGGGCAACGTGTTATTGGGTTTTTCTATCTGGAATTTCTCAGTAGCAGCCCGAAGTCTGGATTTGTGCCCGGTAGATGGCAATAGGCTCGCCCCCTATTACATGGGACTTAAACATAACTGGCGAAATGTGGGTGTACTATAGGTGCACCTCTGCCCAACCCTTCGGGGAAACAAGGCGTGATGTTATGTGTTATTTAAAAATGTTTGTGTTTTTGCCAAATCAAAATTTTTAAGCGATTCTATTAAAAAATCTAATAATAAAGTAACAAGCATTTGGAAATTGATAACAATAAAACGAGATGAGATTATGGTCGACAACAAATTACTTATTAAAGCAGCTAAGGCATTTAATGAGTTATTTGCCAACATACGTATCTGTGACATGTTACTGTTTGCTGATGATACTTCTCTAATGTTTAAAGTAGACAGGAACAGACAAGATTTTGACGACATAAACAGTGCACTCTCAATTATTACGGATTGACTTACCACAAATATTCTAGTTCTCAATACCAAGATAACTAAATGTATAAAGTTCGCCTTACCGAGTGTTACAAATCTAGGCCCGACATCGAATTTCGGGTTGACTCCTTCCCTCAAATATGGCGATGGGGGTAATGGCTGATCTTTCCATTGTGAACGGGTGCTGCTTGTGGTGATAATTCGTCTTGCTGACCACGGTTTTGTTATTGTTAGTAGTAATTAACTGTTTATTTACATAACATAACATCACGCCTTGTTTCCCCGAAGGGTTGGGCAGAGGTGTATCTATAGTACACCCACATTTCGCCAGTTATGTTTAAGTCCCATGTAATAGGGGGCGAGCCTATTGCCATCTACCGGGCACAAATCCAAACTTCGGGCTGCTACTGAGAAATTCCAGATAGAAAAACCCAATAACACGTTGCCCGACTTGGGAATCGAACCCAGCACCTCATGCTCAGCAATAGCGATTGCGACCACTAGACTTCAAGACTTCAAGTTACAGCTATATTAACATAATGCAGCATTACTCATGTAAGCGGGCACGTCCTTTATACCTGCAGGCTTTCATTTAGGTATAGCTTCTGTTTACGTTATTAATTTTTATTTCTACTTGAGTACAAATGTTTTTAATGTTTTTGTTCGTATTTTTGCGTGTGCTAGCTGATTTATGGCAAATAATTTAACTTAATGTTTTGTATTTCGTAATGTTAATTATCTACTTACTACGAGTATTGTATAGAATCAATTTCTTTTAACTGAACAGACAGCTGTGCTGCTGGTTGAGCACCCAGATACAGTACTAGGAAATGTTAAAGGACGGGCGTTTTGGGGAGCTGTTGCTGTTTCAAAAAGTGCCGATTCTCAGCGTAGTTTCAATAAATGACTTTTGATTTTGATTTTGAGTGGAACTCTTAAGTGTCTCCAAGTAAACCGCTCAAGTCATAACTTCGTTGACTATATACTTATTAATTAAATGAAGAAAATACTAGACTAAAAAGTAAAAAAAAAAAAATGTTGCAAAGTTTAAATAACTTAAAAACACACTTTTATCTATACTTAGTATCCAAAACTTAACATCACGCCTGTAATCCCAGAAGGTTTAGGCAGAGGTACATCCACATTTCGCCAGTTTACTTACTACACTAACTACTTAACTTACTAGTTTTAGTTACTTTGTATACTTTTAACTAATGTTATTTATATTATAGGTATTTTTGTATTATATAGTGAAAAATTGTGTGAGTAAATTAGGCAAACAATGAAAACAATGTAAGCCTGATCTTTATCGATTATCTTTGTCGATTATCGTCAATTTATTATTAAGTGATCAAATAGCTGGTTGAATAACCACTCTACGACAAGACTTTGACATATTAGTTATGACTTTATGACACTCGTCTGATTCGACTGATTCGAAGGGATGTTACGAATTACGTCATGAAATTTTGAAAGGACATGGCTAAATAAAGTATGGGCGACTGGCCTAAGCATGTATAGAAATTTCTCGCTAGCTCTAGAACATTCAAATATTCATTAATTAATTATTACGTGTTTTTTAAGTCTCCTAGAACTTTCGTAAACTAATCAGATAATTAACGTTTCGTTTTACAAAAAAATTGTATAATAAACCTAACACAACCAAATATACAGCTCAATCCTGGTGCAAACAACTATGGTCAAGCAGGTCACAAGTATTAAAAGTGTACTGCTTGCAGGACACTTAGATAACGATTGTCCCAGTAAAAAGGATGTCACCCTTATTACGGTTTAATGTATTTCTACAGAATGATTTCAAATATATTAAACAAGCCTCTATGGTGTGCAAGACCTGATTGTTTTATTAATTTTGGAAGTCAATGTTACATATCGAGAGAATTATCTGCCCGCAACTTATCTACTACGTGGTTATCTATGAATGTCTTATCCAGTTTTGAGAGGGTTTTGATATTTCATGGTTAGTTGTTTAAGAAAATAGGACGTAAACGTTGCAGTAGATTCCGCGCAGGAAGTATCGGACAGAGAAACCTCTTTTATTTCCAGAAAGTTTATAAAATTAATAATTAATTAAGTGATAAATGCGGTAGCTACGCCACGAGCAAACGGGTGAGGTGTGAGGTATAATGTAACCTAAATAGTTTGCCAGAATATAAATATTTTATTATTAACAATAACGTACTATAGGTACACCTCTGCCTAACCCTTCTGGGATTACAGGCGTGTGTAATAATGGAGACAATATCTCCAGTAAACTTTCATTGTACCTATTTTATTGTTGCAAATTTATTATGATGTGTATTCATGGTTTTCAAATTCAATTGAAAGGTTTATTATGATTAAAACAGGTTTTAATAAATCAATATTGCTTTGCTTGGCAAGTTGAGTAAGGCGAGTAAATTTTCGTGAAGTCATCAAATCACTGAAAATATGTAGAGGTTACAGTGGAATGACTTGACAATGCTGAGAACATGAAGGGGCTTCACACCCATATTTTAAGTCAAAACTTCATGATTTCCTCGACTTCTCAACCTCACTTAAGTGGTTTGATATTCAAAGTTCCAATTTTAATCCTCATCTCAAACAGTTTCCTCAGACGAGGTGAGTTTGAGTTGGTTAACCAACTGTCAAATTTAAGGTACGTCGGCATCTACCTTGATAGGCTTCCTTGCGGAAGTTTTAACCAAAACACGTGATTTTTCTCCGATTTTCATAATGTCTTTTAAAGAGTTTATTGAATATTGACGTATTCGTGACAAATCCCCTCGACTCACACTTATTCGAGGGACCTCACAATTTCCTTAATCTGACGAATATGAATACCGATTTTGAGGGTTTTTCGGGGGACGCCTTGAGTTCTCCTCGACAGAGTTGTGAGTCGAGTAGCTTTCAAGGTTACGACTTAAAGTATGGGTGTCAGTGTTGTATTGTAGACATGTAGGTAAAGGCTACAAACTAAGTTTAATATTTTGAGGCGAATTAATCAAAGGGTTTCGCCCTGAGATCATTATGTATGCGAGGTATCTGTTGTAGAAAATGTAGAGGCTACAACGAATATTATGTAAGTGTAGGTACGGTCATCAAAGATTAATAATCATATTTATTAATTAAACGTTTATTTATTTTAACGAAACAAATTTGTCAGGAAAGGCCGACAGTTAGCTATTCTTATAATAGTGTTCAATTATGTGAAGCAATGCTCCAAATATTAATTATTTTTATATTTATGTATTAGCAGTTTCAATATTTTATTTTTTAAAGTTGTTCCCACGTGCCTAAGTGAAATTACATTAAATAGTAGTTGTTAAACTGACTGTTGCCGGTTGAACGCAAATAGCTGTCAAACGGTAGGTAGCCTCCTACGTCAATGGCCGTTAACACACTACGACGATAACGACACCGACACGTCTATATCGTATCGCCGATAACGACATCGTCCGACGATATCGAGACGATATCGGTGGGTATGTGACACGATGTAACCAACAGCTTATTGTCAGGCGGTATGCCACTATCTCGAATAGTCGCGTACGCCAGGGCTTCGATTCTACTAGCTCTATCAGCTGAAGACGTCATATTGAAACCTTGACATGTGAAATAATTTAAAACAATAACGTTCTATTGCAACGAAATGCAATCAGAGTAGTGCGGGTGATGCGGTGCAGCGGCGGGCAAGTGCATCCACGCAAGGCCGTCCAGCGCACGACGTATTTGAAAGCAGCCCATGCCACTACCCCCGCGATCCGCTTTATCCCGCTCTGTGTCGTCCGCCGATATCGGCACGACAATCAATGTCGGCAACGAGACCGTTGACTACAACGACACAGTGTGAAAGCGTTAAGTAGTATTGAATGAATGAGAATTGTGTGAAACTAATTGTTCGACGATATCGTGTAGTTATCGTGACGTTATCGTTATCACCCAATGTGAAAACTGCCATACGTGTATAATCTCACTTAAGAACATGGCAGTCGAGCTTTAGCACTCGTCGAGTGAAAACGTGTTTTGTGTCAAACTCAAACTCAAAGCATTTATTTCAAATAAACGAATTACAGGCACTTTTGAACTGTCAAGGGGTCGGTCGGTCAGAGAGATGAAGCTAGTGGTCGAAGAACGGGTAGAAACTCCACGATATGGTTACATCACATCATTCATGTTAAAATTATGCATGTGACAATGACGCAGAAGGTTAAAAGCGTTCGTAACAAAAAAATTACAACTATCCAAACATTCAACTAAAATAAAACAAGCCGTGGCAGGTAAGACCAGTCCGTACTAAAAACTGACGGCGCCCGTTCAAGAATATGATGTATGGATTAGCTCAATTCAGCTCAACTATTTTAAAGGGTGCTAAATGAACCAACACAACAGCGAGACATTAGAGTGATCATAACATACTGTCTGCCGCCAGGGCACATCAAGTCAATGACGTACCCAGTAAATGGTAGCTTTACAGTATGTACAAGTCCTCACACATGTGCTTTGCAATTTTACAATATTATAAGATTGAATTTAGGCAATGCTAAGACATTTTTTTTAATCTTTAGTAGCACTAATAGTATTTTCTAATGCCAATCAATTAGTTTATGCGCCCTTGTGGAGCAGGATCAGCATTTAGCCATGCATCAGCGATGTGATCCCACAACTTACAATATGCTTGCATTTAAATTCCGTTCATTCATTCGAAGTATGTGAGGAGGCATTTTATTGTAACAGTTTAAACATGAAAGATGAGTCTACTTTAGCCAACCTGGTTGAACTAATTGGTCCCAATTACTCATGATATAATTGTGTCTTTCACCTCTTTTGCTCAAAATATGTATTTTCCATAAGTACGTAACTGTCTAAAGATCATGACAGTACGTTGTCGAATTCTAGTTTCTCTTGATTCAATACTTTCCTGCAATTTGTACTTTTAACACATTTTTTTTTCCCATTTAACACTTAATTATTATCAGTAAACCAAGTTTGGATTGCAGATTTGTAAAGCGTTACTTTCGTCGTCAAGATTTGATGCACGTCTATTAATTTAAATATCATTTTTAAAAGTTAAGAAAGTATCGCCAGCAAGTAACACCATTTGTGGTTGGGTTTTTAACAAATGGGTTAGATCATAAATATATACAAAAAACAGGAACAGACCCAGTATGAAGCCTAGGTGTACAACATACACCCATTTTACTTTTAAACCGAGTAAATTGACACCATTTATTTGAAACACATCGGTGTCACCTTATTAAAACATATATTTTTGAAGAGGCCCAAGATGCCATAGAAATCTCTTGTGACCTCTCCAAGGCAAGGGAAAATTGAGCATTACGGACAGCAGCAGTTTAGTAAAATCTTATTTAAAAATAAAAGATCAATATTGGACAACAGCAATTTCAAATAAATGGTGTCAATTTACTCATTCTTTGGCAACGACACTACCAGCCGCACTACCAGTAGTGTCGTTGCCAATTAACGACACTACCAATCCTGTTTTGGGTTAAATTTTACAGTCAACACAGCAAAGTTCAGAACATATTCTTTATTTTATTACTAAGTAAATCATGAAATGAAAGTAACAACAAACTTCAGAAATGTTACTTTATTTAGCACTAAGAAAACAATAATGTGGTTGGTTGGTACATTGGTTTGGTTTATATATTGGTATAAAAGTACGAAACCAATATGCTCATATTGGTTTCGTACTTTTTACGCGATGCCGTCACAACAACGTTGTAGGCCTTGCAGATTGTAAATTTATAGACCATTGTATGTTTGTTAAACATATGGTACTTGTTGACAGGCCTACACTGTCCTCCCATACCTATTAACACTGTAATTTAAAAACATTAAAACATATATTTTACGTATTTTTTTCTCTAAAACTAAGTAAATGGTGAAACTAAGTAAATCTATTAACTTTTTTCTACTACTGTTTACGGATGATGTTATAATAACCTCCTGTCAGTGTTATTCACATAGCAAGTAGTGGTATACGAATTTGTGTGGGTTAGGTACCGCAACAAAAAAAAGAGAAAAATTAGATGTCATAAAATTCAAAATATTTAATTTTACACTATGTATGTGTGTGTAAAATTAGCTTGCACTTGTTAAGCGGTTATGTATCTCATAATAAAAATGTTGCGAGACTACCGAAGCGTTGAAGTCATGTTTGAAACCAAAATTGACATGTCGATAATTGATTTATGCGAATTAAGTAGTCATTTTTGTTGTAATATTTGTGTGTTCAATATTTTATATTTCCATTAATAGAATGGAAATAACTGGGTTTACAATTTTATTATCTTTTCTTTTTTTAACTTAACCTATTTTATTATGTTGGCTATTACAAAGTAGTAGACTTTTTTGTTCAGAATATTGCGCTTATTCTTCAGTGTTAAATACTCCATGATTTCGATTGCTGAGTGTTTTTTGCCCAGATTATATCAGATTTTTTTGTAATGGTAGTTTGGACTTGAAATCAACGGTTTGAGCCCTGTCCTGCCCTGATTAGAAGGGAGATAATTTACAACGGCTTTATCTAAGTAGCCGCGCCGCAGTCACAAAAAAAAACATTATCAATACATGTAGCAGAATTTGTAGTTATGCGGGTTGGTTCTGAAATATGTATAATTAAACAGTTTCATATAAAAGTAATTAATAAAGCTTTACAGGCTTAGCTATCTTTGCAACCTAGTAGTGGATTACACTTGGATTTTTTAAAGGCGAATAAATAAATTTGCACGCCGTGTGTGAGTTTTTTAAGCAACCCTTTTAACGCACTCGAACTACCGAGAATTCAATTTTCATCGAAACTTTATATGTAGTTACAAACTTCGTTTCAAAAGGTAGAGGTTGTTCTACGTAATATAGATAATTGAATTTCGGACAAGTTAATTACGCTCGAGTAGGCTTTCGGAGTGTATCATAAAATAACCAATAATTTTGTATAATAATGTAAATCACACACACCACAATCACAGTAATAACATTTTGCAGTAAGATAGGTAAAGTCTGTGTAAAAATAAAGAAGCAAAAACGTGTCAGGTATTTGACAGCGTTGAGAGAAGTTTGCTATGGAATTCACGATCATTTCTTAATATTCATAGCGAAATATCGCGAGGTTCGCATATCGCAGGCCTGGAGGGCACGGGGGCAGGCACGCATTGTTAGTACATTCCTGCTCTGAAGGTAGACACAAACTGTGGACTTATTTGAATTCCCATCATTTCATTCCAATTCAATATTTCATAACAATGATCTGAATGTAATTTGAGTTTGAATTACTTTCGGTTTTGGAACTGCCAATTTAAATCTAACTTGGGAGTCTGATCCGCTGTTCTTGGATTAAAAGTTTAGAACTTCGGAAGAATTAGATAATATGGTTTAAGTAGGTATAGTTACTTATAGCATATTGGTAGGTTTTGTATGGTGACATGTTTTGTTTCAGTGACAAAGATGGGTCCGCGGCAAGTTGCACCGGAGCCGGTACCAGAGCCTACGCCGGCACCACCACCTGCACAACCACCGCCTACAGCTGCACAACAAGCTAAGACTGACCGGTAAACTTTATAACTATAACGAACTCAATTTCTGCTCAACTTCACACCTTTATTCGTATCGGAACAATAAGTTTCTTTTATTAAAACAAAGTTTTGGAATTTATTTCGTTCTTCTTTATCATTTCATTGTTTAGCATTAAAACTGGTTTTTAATTTATTTTACAGCGCAAAAACACGGTGTGTAAGCTGAACAGTATTTTTAATTTAATCTCTTCAGACAGTAACATACAGATTCTTTAAAACTTTTAGTCTATAAATGTATTTCGATTCTGTAAAAATCTCATTGTGAAGACTTGCTTGGAGTGACCTGTCAGTGTCATCCCGTCTTGGTCAATCCCTAGTATCAGTGGCACTGACAGCTCGCTCCACGCTCACTTCACCTCGGTTTTCACGGTGAGCTGGTAACAGAATAGCATGTGTAAGTCGTGAAGATTTCTCTCTCACTCACGCACTGAACTGTCTATAAATGTATTCGTACACTAAGCCAGTGAAAGGCTGAACTGTCAACTGAACATATCAAATTATGTTTGTATATAGCGAGGCTGGTAAAGCGCCGTCACGAGCTGGTGCATGCCGCGTCTGTCTGAAGGCTCTGAAGCCTGGAGAGGTGTACCACACATGCAACGGCTGCCAGCACCGCGTCTGCGAGGACTGCTCATCGTACTCCAAGCCGGCCAGTGATGAAGATGCTGTGAGTACCCCTGCACGCTTGAAACCCTTGTTCATTAAGCCTTAGATCGTGTAACGTATTGCCGTTATGTATACGTCAGTTGTAATAACAACGTGTTTCAACAACTACATCAACATGTATTTCCAGAAGGGTTAGTCGGAGTTTGGTTCCTCACCATAAATGCAATTTGATAGCAACGTATACCTGACCACTTACAGATGGAATCAAAATACAAGAGATACTTAATCAAATGTTTATATTAACTGTTTCAACACCTTACTGAAAATTTATTGCTCTGAAATTGTCCCAAGAGCTTATTAAATACCCAATAAGATCCTCCTTCGAATACGCCAAGTCTGGCAACCGTCCAAATAAGTTCAGCAAGTATTTACAATTCCATAAACGATACGGATGGAGAAAAAGTAATAAAGACAAATATAGCTCATATAAGGCTAAAGAGACACGAAAAATCATCAGCTTCCAATATTGTCTTATTTTCCTTTTACTTACTCGTATTAGACAATCCCACACAAAAAGATGTTAAAAATCCTTTTTTATCCTGTGGTAAATCCCATAGAATAAAAGTTAAATTGGATCGAATAAAACCACATAGTTTCTCCTGCTACCATGAGTCAACACCCCAGGAAATGCCAGCACATGCACCGCACCCACGACTGAGTCTGGAATAACTCTGTCAAAGTCAAATCATTTATAATATTTAGACCATTAAATTTACTTTTGAACGTCAACATTTACACGAAAATGGAATTGATTCTAGTTACCCCTTCCAATAGGTAGCTTCGTGGGGAAAAAAAGTGGGCGTATATATCGGGATAGGCCCTCATCAGCGATATTACACTTGCACTTTGTAAGTAGGCGTGGATTGTCGGGCGAAGAAAATAGAGATACTAGTTACAGCACAATCACTTTATTTCACTCACAATGTCTTATAAAATAATCACCATGAAATAACCTGAAGGCAGAGGTCCGAAATATTAAATGAAAGTATGACATATAGCAGTAACCAACTCTTTTATTCTGACAGCTTGTTAATTAATTAAATAGATCGCGATAATAGCTCTAGGCGCTACGGCAGGCGCACCGGGCCGAGCCTGCCACAAGAATGCCCCCTTCCAACGCTGCGCACTCGCTTACATAAAGTGGCCTGAGTAGTGGGGAGAGTGGGGAGGTGAATGTGCCACTTTGCACAGCGTAACTCGGCCCGCTGCACTTGTCGTTTACATAGATCACGCCGACACGGCCATACTGACGTGCGGACGTCCTCGTACGCGTAGTCTCATCAAGCATTATCTAAAATGACAGAACGTTAGTACTAATGTTCGTTCATCCTGACTAGCAATCTGGTCTGGATCATCCCTTCACAGTTTGCCACTTACTCTAGACCGCTCGACATCGAGCCTTCGTTATTTATCCTAATACTAGCAATCTGGTCCGGTTCACCCCTGCAGAGTTTGCAACTAATTCTGGACCGCTTGTTATTAAGCCTACAGGACTTTAGCAATCTGGACCGGTTCACCCCTTCAGAGCTTGCTACTAATTCTGGACCGTTCATTTTTGAACCTTCAGTACTCATCATTTTTTTTTCCTTTTTTTTTTGTTCTCTGGACCAGTCATTGCGGACTCTACAGGGTTACCTCATATGCTAATTATTAGTTTTTATTTGAATTTTAATAATAGACACAACTTAGACACTCCACCGAACGCATAGCAGGCCTGTGTAATGCCGACCGAGTCTCAAGTCATAAAGCCAGCAAATCGTCACTTCAATGTGCATAAGCGTTCGGTGTTGTGTCATAGTGTCATGTCACCGAATGTGTCTTATCAGACACATAATTCATGTTCATGACACTAAACTAGCAGCGACAACTATGAAATCTAAATAACAATAATCTTAGTATTGAAGCGCCGCCACGACCAGACTGACATTCGCGCGTCCTTGTGCGTCTCCATCCTCATATGTTGCCGTAAGTGACCGCGGGCCCATTTTTCTGTAAAGAGAATAAAACTGGTAGAAACATTACTTTTACGCTCGTCCATCAGTGACACACATTACAATGTTTTATATTCCCACAAACTCAACCTTTAGGAGCTGACCCGGACAACTGAAATAGGCGTCCCTCCAATCAGCTATCTCGCCAAATAACATGGACCGGACAACCCATCGGCGTCGCTCCGATCACTCACTAGTACCACCCACACATATCTCCATTGATCTCATAGCCTCTCAGACTAGACGATCACTTTATAATAATTATGATCCAGAACCCCAGCCTGCATATTCCAGTTCTATAGTCCACCCAATGACACACATCATAGGACGTCAACCCGCATGAGTCGGTCCCTTATATATTCCTTTTCCGATGCCGAGAGGTTTCCAGAGCTGGTGGTTAACGTACGTGAACTACAAATAGACAATACATCACTGCCACCACCCGACGACACCCATTCCACTCGTCAATCCCGGACTGCCGCCATCTTGGCCTCCTTCAAGCTACCAGTCAAGGTGGTAGCTACATCCACCAAGCCCTCACATTCCCCGGGCATGGCAGGCAAACGCTCACGACTATATTTGTATGCTCTAAGACACACAACAAAGGGAAGTCGGTACTCCCTGCAAAGTGACCCATCTGGCACATTCAATGAAGAAGGTATCGCCACTATAAAACGGTCTCATTTTTCCCTTTGCGACGCAGCAGCTCTCCCAATATTCTCAGATGCTATCTTACGAATTTCAACCAAATCTAACCGAAACCCAGACTCAAAATATGAAGCCAGACTTAAAAGCCGCGCCCGAGTGCCGAACACAAGTTCTGTTCGTGTGTACCATAGACCTTGCAAAATCCGTCGCTAGCTGCACTTCGAGAAGCTTGCCGCGCCAGGTCCCACCCAATTCACTTTCGATTATAACGAGTAAGCACCAAATGTTCTCACGACTCTCTACCTGCTCTGCCAGAACCGGTAGCAACAAGGTGCAACTTTTCACCATGGGCACCATAACATTGCACTGTCTGCGCCTATACAATACCTGCTCCGATCCGAAATGATCCGCGAAGTCGCACCGAAAAGACAGACAGCATCCTTTAGAACTTAAACTGCACCAGCTGCATCCAACTAGGAAGTGCACTCGAAAAGGATGCATTTAGTGGAAGAGTTAACAATGACAAGAAAACTCCTTGCTATCGATTTCTCCACTAAACTTCCCCGCGGTGTCTAAATGTACAGTATGCCATTGTGCAGTAACCCTAAGCATCGGATGGAGTCCCCGTACCTATTGAGCCCCGAACAATCCCTTGAGGCCCAGCACACAATGCAGGACTTACTTTCGCACCCACCTAGCCATCTCAGGGAACCAGAACTGCTCACAAACCCCAGCAAGGGCTTCATCCGCACCAAGGAATCCAACCTCTGTGTGAACACGACTTATCAAAGTCCATGTTAGTGACCCCGGAACTAATGGAAGCCAAAATACACACTTACCACGCTCAATTCTCCTGCACTATACTAACCCACGAACGTTGCAAGTGTGACAGCCTGACTGCTTCGCCCACCCATGATATCTTGGATCTAGAGTCGCGGCGGCCCCACCAATGAAAGCCAACGCAGATGCAATTTAACAAACTACACAATTTTTCCTGCCAGACCATGGGACGTGACCATGCACCAACTCCGTAATTCGATTTCGGGAACAGAAAACCTGCATGCTCTATGCCACTCCACGGCCCATGGATTCTATCGAAGTCATAGACCCACAAAAAGGCCCACCTCACGTGAGCACCTGGAACGAGGTCGATCACTGAACTAGATGCCTTGACGGAGCTACGATCTGTAAACACAGTATACGCCCGTCGCTGGAAACCTTCAACAGCTTCAATGACGGCCAGGGTCTCGCAACTTGCAAAAACAACACTGCGATTCTGTATCAGTTATTCGTCGGCTAAAGTCAGACAAGACATAAGAAACAAAAAACTTACTTTATATCAATATTGCCCCGTACCCTCAGAGCTCGGTGTTTAGTTCCATCAGTGCGTTACAGTCAAATAATTATAGTCAGAACCGGTTCTGATGTAAGTAATTCAATCACTTTCTTGTGGATATCTTATGTCTGTCCATTTGATAGGCCCTTTTTGATTTGATTCAAGGTTCAAAACGTAAAACACGTGAAATATGGGGCAACGAGCCAAAAACCAACCTCAAGGACCTACAGATCGTTCAAAATAAAATGATTAAACTACATATTATTTCACTATGATTACCTTGCACCTAGAGTCACATTTCACAAAAATACATCAGTGACACAATCGCGGCTGTCGTAGGAAGGATCACATTTTACTACCGCGAGTGCGGACAGTCAATGGCGAGAGAACAATTATTTTTTCAAGGTGCAATAATATAATAAGCTACCTAAAGAGGTAAAGAATGCAAACTCGATGGGTATTTCCAAAATTTAATTTAAGAAAATCACAATCTAAATGATCAAATACTACTCCAATAAACAGACTTGCCCTGCTGCTGTTTTGCTTTATTGTGGCACCGGGATCGCAATCCTTATCTACGGTAATTATTTCTTTTGCGGGTGGATCGAAAAGTTTTAAGTTTTGTGTTAGTTTATAATGTTATTTGAGTACGAAAAGAAATGTTATTACTACTTAGATGATAATTAGATTAGCAGCTTAGTTTGTGTGTCCAAGTTATATTTAAAGTTTAAAAATGTTCTCAAGTAAGTGTAATCTTTGTAAGTTCTTAATGAGAAATAAATTTATTTAGTCATAAACACCAGTCGTAATGCAACGCGGTATACCTGCCATAAAGAAATCATAATCCTTTTGCAATATCTGAACTAATGCGAGTTTACCTTCACCATGTAGGTCAGTATTAATGTTATTTATTAATAATGAATCTCTTCAGTAACGTTAACTTCTTTCCCCGAATATAGTGTAATTTAGTCAATATCTGTACGTACATGGATACCACTATCTAATAGATCTCTACCTATAATAACTGGTTCTGTAATTGAGTAAACAGGCACAACATGAAACAAAAAAGGACAATGACGTGTTGAACTTCACCACGGCTCAGTATTCTGCGATTCATATTTAACGTGTTCTTTACCTATACCTAAGGTAACCTATACGTAAAGTAAACTAAATCACAGCGCATAGTGCCCGGGAACTTTTTGAAAAAGCTAAAAGCTACAAACGAACTAGCACATTATCTATTAAAAAGAAAAGGAACGAGCTCACCGGATGATGTGGTTGTGCATACACGTAACAGGTGAGACGGTTCATATCACGACTCTCCGGTGCTGGTGCTCGATTCGAATTCTTCACTTCGTTCAAAGATTCGTACTGCCACTTGCTTCAATCAATAGATTTTTGGTCCGTTGTGCTTCAACGATGAGATGTGCCATTGAAGCTATTGTCATTATCACGATCAAACCGTATCAGTCGCGCAGTTGCGGTGAAATTTGAAGTTTGCGGTTAAGCGGTTGCCGGAAGACGTGATAGCAAAAACTCCATATTTTGAATAGATTAGACGTTGGTCCACACTTCACTGTCGTCACTATTTTCTTCAGGTTTTTGCCCTTCGAATCCCAATTCTGATATCGGGATAGGCCCTCATCAGCGATATTACACTTGCACTTTGTAAGTAGGCGTGGATTGTCGGGCGAAGAAAATAGAGATACTAGTTACAGCACAATCACTTTATTTCACTCACAATGTCTTATAAAATAATCACCATGAAATAACCTGAAGGCAGAGGTCCGAAATATTAAATGAAAGTATGACATATAGCAGTAACCAACTCTTTTATTCCGACAGCTTGTTAATTAATTAAATAGATCGCGATAATAGCTCTAGGCGCTACGGCAGGCGCACCGGGCCGAGCCTGCCACAAGAATGCCCCCTTCCAACGCTGCGCACTCGCTTACATAAAGTGGCCTGAGTAGTGGGGAGAGTGGGGAGGTGAATGTGCCACTTTGCACAGCGTAACTCGGCCCGCTGCACTTGTCGTTTACATAGATCACGCCGACATATACATAGTTACCCTGTTTTTTTACAATACTTTGTCAATAGTAATTATGTGAAGACGATGTACCCGAAACAACATAACTATACTACATAGGTACAAGCAATAAGAATAAGTGCTAAATGTCCCTCCAGCCAGCAGCGCTCAGCGCGCAGCGTGTTCCAGTAGCGCTCATACGTCCAGTAGCAATATCACAAAGCAATAGATTGACGCTTTGGTTTCACTTACGACCTTCTTCTATGAGTTGTTTCTATCCTATAGACACGCACACACACTCACTATGTCTGTAATTGATATTAGTTAATAATTTCGACTAAACTTAACATATGGCCTGCTAGCTAAGTCGTTACCGTGCTCGGGTAGGAGGCCGTGGGTTCAAATCTTACCTGCGGTTTACTTGATGTTATTTTCAAATAATATCAATTAATAATTTTTGATATGTTATTAATAATACCTATAATGTATTTGTTAATTTGAATAAAATTACTTGTAACATTCGTTGTTTGTCTCGTTTATCTTGTTTACACAAATAATAAAAGTTTGTAGGTAGACCACAGAAAACTAAGTACATCATTTGAATTTCTGTGAGGTAGATGCAGTTCGTTACGACATTAATAGTTCAGATGATTGAACGTTGTTGATTATTGATGAGTGTCTCTATACTACTTTACTCTTTGATGAATGTGTAAGCGGTGCTGTGGTTATAATTTTCAAAATGTAGTCAAATATAAATATCGAAGCGTTGGCAAATATATTGCGCTGCGTAAAAGTGGATGTAATACAACACAAATATCTAATGAAACCGCAAGTGTGAGTGTTATCATTTAAATATTTCATATTTTACTAAATGTAAATCTAAATCAAACGCATTGTTAATCCTTTAACTCAGAAGATGCCGTATTAGTTTCAGGTTAAAATAAAAGAACTGAAAAATACAAGTAATTTTAAAGATTATTTGTTTACATTAGTGAATTCATAGTAAATTGCTATAAATTTATATAGTATTTTGCTTAAAGATGTTTAATAGTATTCCGTTTTTTGTTCTAAAGAAATATTGTCTATGGGATAAGAGATGTAAGAAAGAGGGAGCCTTGCTAGAAAATATAAAAAAAACTTTTTGATTCAGACTACAAAGACCATATAATGTTAGTACATTAAAAAACTTATGAAAAAACTAGTGTTAGTATGTACTTAGGTAAATAGTAAAATAAAATAAACATTTCACATTATAACCACCTACTGAATGTCTAATGTGGGTATCACCCCCTGCGCTGGACGTAACGCGTGTCCAGCCTATCCGCTATAACTCGCTATAACGGCGCTCGCTTGCGGAGCACGGCATGGAAACCGACAACGTGTGCGTCTGCGAACATGCCCGACGCACTGCACAAGCGCGGCAGCGCCAACAATGCCCTGAACGCATTGTTTTAATAGACGCGCAAGGCGCTGAATGATCTTTGCGTATAATGAGCCCACAAGCTGCACGTGTATAGCGATGAACAATGCGCTCTGAACAGTGTTATTTTTACTTGAGCATTACACCGTTTAAACCGGTGGGCTATCTGTTCGCTCTGATCGACTGCGCTCTACGCTCCCTGTCCATGTCCTCATCATCGCGTAGGAGATCATTCCAGGAACGGGAGAGGAGAGGGTTTATTCTAAACCCTTTATTGCAATAACAACACAAATAAATAAGCAGCTAGTTTTTTAAATATTAATATTATTGCAAACCAAATAAAATAAAAGCACGAAACTGCGTTGCATCTTATGAGATTGGAACCTAAGCCAGCTGCTTCACAGTCCAGCGCTTGGCGCCAACTGCTACCAGCTCATATTAGATTAGCTCGAATTTTAGCAATGCCATATACTGGCCAGGTCACGCGCATGATGCGTGATCATGCGTGTGACTGTGTCTAACAAAAGCAACGGAAATATACTTTGTTTCGTGTAGTGCGATGCGAGTACGCCACGATACGTCAGTGTGTGCGATCTCTGTGGTGTGTGTCGTTTAAACACATACAGTCGTACCGCGGGGTCACAGCAATAAGACTATTGACGTGCCACTCCACTTTTAATCGCGTACCGGGTAAAACGGGGTGAATAGGGATGCAGGGGTGTATCGAAACGAAACTTTAAAAAGGATTTTAACATTGAAATAATATAGTTTTTTGCCAACAGGGGCACTCAATCGTTAATTATAATACAGTCAATACATAGGATACACATTTTGCAACAACCATTGTTATTATAATGATAAAATCCCTTTTAAAGTTTCGTTTCGATTCACCCCTGCATCCCTATTCACCCCGTTTTACGGTAGTTTTTTTTTTTTTTTTTTTTCATTTATTTCAATTAAACCATTTACAGGCACTTTTGAATTGTCAATGAGTCGGTCAGTCAGAAATATAAAGCTTAGTAGGTACCTATGGAGAAGAACGGGCAAGAAACTCCATGGACACTCTTTTAAATAATAAATTTTTTACATATATCTTAGTTACATCGATTAATGTTGACACTATAAGTGAGAACGATGTACAAAAAACCGTACACGTTAAAAGCGTCCAGAGTGCATCAAAACATATTTAAAAACAATCCAGCTAATTAGTTATTAAAATAAGCCGTGGCAGCTAAGAGATGACCAGTCCCAACTGACGGCGCCCGTTCACGAACATGACGCATGGATCAGCACCATTCAGCTCAACCATTTTGAAGGGAGCTAAATGATCCGACACACGCGCCACCGTCAGCGAGACATTTACAATGTACAAGCAATAAGAATAAATGCTAAATGTCCATCGTTGAAATTATGTTTAGAGCTCATGGCGGTGCTCAGTATGCCGCCGCAAGGCCCAGCCGCGGCTGCCACCCGCCGCACAAGACAGCACGGACTCTTTGCTGGACGTGCCAGTGTTGGAGGCCCTACAGCGCCGGCACTCAGAGGCCCGGCTCGGCAGCGGCGGCAGCAGCGCCGGCCTGGCCCCGCCGCGCTCGCCCGAACTGAGGCGGCACTCGGACGTGTCGCCAGCTTCGCTCAAAGAACTCGAGAAGGTAATGTTTATGGATGCTTTTGGAAATAACCAAGCTTAACAAAAAAGTGTGCCTACACCTAGCGCCCCCCAAGCCATAACAAAGCGCGGGTGGTTCTAGGGTTTATTTCTAGAATTGTTCTATCGTTACTCACCTGTTTAATTTGTTCCTGGTCATTTGCTTTTAATGTCAACCAACGTACCTATTATAAAGTGCACTTAGTGCAAGAAATGACGCGTTACAAATTACCAACCAATGGAACAAATCTAATCCCTTATCCACCCTTCGAAATGTTATGGCTTGGGGGCACCTGAGGGTAGGGACTCCAAAAAAATTATTTGACTCATGATCACTGTATGATGATTCAATTATGTGAATGACTTGAATCATATAAGCTGTAAGTTTCCCGAATAAAATAAAATAAAATAAAATAAATATCTTAGCCCAAACTGCTAAAACTCCTTCACTAACATTTTTGCCCTTTGCCAGACGGGGCATCGTGGGAGTTTGGGTGAGGTAAACTACAGTATCTACTTGCCCTGCCCTTTTATTTATACAACCAAACTAATCTTTATCTTGTTTCCTACGAAATTCTTTTTTTACACCCGCACTCCTACGCTGTCAAATTTTGCACGGGTAGGTCCACACAATAAGTAGATAGTACAATTAATGCGTTACGGGCAAACAGATGAATGCACCTAATGAAATTCAAGGTTTTCTCCTCAATTAAACTACTGATACTTTTACTATTACTATAACTTGTGCATATAGCATCTCCGCAGTCATAACTTTTATGAATTGTATCGGATAGGAGAAACTCTCTTGAATTTTTCAAAGCATATACATAATTTTGCCCTTAACTGTTTTTTACAAATTGCATCCAATTTCTTTAAAAAACCATAGTAAGATCGTAACGTAATGGTGGAGCTACCAAGAAGAAATGGACAAACAAAAGCTGCACAGCACCATTTGGTGTTGCGACATCTTTCACACTCAAACTGTGCCAAATTTCGACACGTTTTTGAAACAATGTTGTGCAACTTTTGTTTCCCAAAAAAACGGGGCTTTATACACTATTCGGAGTGTGAGTTCGTAACCACGCTGCCCGCGGCGGCAGTTAAAGGGCGGCGGCAGCACAACGCCCACGGTGGAGTCTCGTCGGCCGAGTACGGTGACGCCGGTGCGTCGACGGTCGGTGCGGGCGCCGCGCCAGCGCTCCTGTGATGAAGACCCGCCGCACTCGCCTGCACATCAGCAAGCACCGCTCGCGCCGCCTGCCATCTCTAGGAGGTATTTGACGACAACCATCTCAAGGCCAATTTAAGTATATAAAAATATTCAAAATGTCACTGAAATAAGAGTGCGAACGTTCTTAAAAATACGGGTATTTCCGTCTGATCACATCAACAAACCTAATATATAGATCGATAGATAGAGACGCACCAGCTGCATTCTCTGTTATATTTTTGTCCGATTTATTTTTATTTGTATGTAACCTTTCAAATAGCTATGCAAATAAAACACTTATTTAGTAACGTTATTTAAAAAACTCCTTTATATCTAAACTCTACGAGTTATTTTTTTCCAACTGTTATTTAAGCATTAGAGGTTATTATGATCTCCTGAAAAAAGTTATGGTCAGCAATTTAATTTTTCGGCGGTTGGTAAATAGTGTGACAGTAAAACATGAACAGTAATAAAAAGAAAATAGCTCCAGTAGTGTAATAAATGAATGGCCGGTAAAAATGTTGGAATGGGTGTAGTTAGATAAATAGTTCGGCAGTTCATACAGTTAGAACTGTGAATAACGCGCGAGCCGAATTGGTCGCAGTAACTAAACCAGCAGGGCTAACATGCCAGACGCGACAATTACTCACTCTCGTATTTTCTCGTCGCGTCTATACCGTCACTTTACTCGTTTTCTGACAGCACTGCCATACAAAATACTTGACTTGTTCTGTCAAACTTGATGTTTTCTCGTTAAACCCTAACATGACCACCTAATTTATCTCGCATTTTGACAATTCAACGTCTGAAAAGCGTGATTTTCTCTAATTTAGTCGTCCTCGATTTTGACGACGAGAAGAGTAGACAAAATTATGATACAATTTTTTTTTATTGAATATCCAAAATAACATGGCAAGTTCATAATTATACTAATTTTCGTTCTAGTTCTATTAGACAACATGAACAAACTTAATTGAAATACTGAATTCACATAATTGATTTGATTGAATTGAATGAAAATACTTAGTTTTAAACAGCCTACTACACACATTGGAATGAAGTTCCTTTCGGCGGCCGCGAGAGAAAGTTTGGCGCAGGGAAGCACTATTACGTAGATGAGCATCAAGTGCAGTAATAATCAGTCTAGTTTGTCAATTATGGTGATTAACGTAGACAAATTTCGAGAAAACGAGATATCGAGCGTTCTCGCGCTTGTCATGTTAGCCCTGCTGCACGCTCGAAATCTCGATTTCTCGAAATTTGTCTACGATTTTGACGTAATCCTTACACCTAACATGACCGCCAAGCTCGAGTAAACTCAAAAAAGGCACTTTGACACTTCTGTATCTCGCGACGAGAAACCGATGTAGCAAGTTATTAAAAACAAATCATATTTTCACTGCAACATCGGTCTATTTTACGCATGGAATAAGTATGTTCTATGTTGATTTAACGTCCACCTCTTTTAATTTTTGTTTAGTTCCATGAAACAGACTTTTTTACTGTTTTTCTTTGGCATGCTAAAATTAAAATATACAATTAGTGACACTTATTATACTCACTAGATAATCCACCACTATTGATAAATCGGCCGAAGGTCACTATTCGACAAAGCGAAGGTTGATATTGTAACAATCGCAATAAAACACATGATATTGCTTTTACTCACCAACTTTGCGGACTTAACTGGGCGATTTTCGTAATTATGTTGCGTAGGCAGGTACAGCCATAACTCCCTAGATTTAGATAATCACCATTATTGACAAACTAGACTGATTATTACTGCACTTGATGCTCATCTACGTAATAGTGCTCCCCTGCGCCAAACTTTCTCTCGCGGCCGCCGAAAGGAACTTCATTAAGCTGTTTAAAACTAAGTATTTTCATTCAATTCAATCAAATCAATTATGTCAATTCAGTATTTCAATTTAGTTTTTTCATGTTGTCTAATAGAACTAGAACGAATATAAGTATAATTATGAATTTGCCATCATCATTATTTTGTCAACTCTTCTCGTCGTCAAAATCGAGGACGACTAAATTAGAGAAAATCACGATTTTCTCATGTTGAATTGTCAAAATGCGAGATAAATTAGGTGGTCATGTTAGGGTTTAACGAGAAACATCAAGTTTAACAGAACAAGTCAAGTATTTTGTATGGCAGTGCTGTCAGAAAACGAGTAAAGTGACGGTATAGACGCGACGAGAAAATACGAGAGTGAGTAATTGTCGCGTCTGGCATGTTAGCCCTGCTGGGCACCCCGACCTTATGGTTATGTTAGGTTAGGTTGTTATCCAGGGCGGAGGACATCCATGAGGATTTTCCACCCCGGAACAAAAATAAATAAAATAAAAAAGGTAAGGTTGTAAATTCGATGGTTGGCAGCGAGGAGTCCTAGGACGCGGTGGTTATCTTCTGCGAAACAGTAACTTCTGCGGTGGCGGCGCGTAGTTTTCTACGCGCATCCCTCTTAGACGTTGCGGGGGTAGTCAAACACCTCACTCCCCCCCCCCCCCAACCCGAGAAGGCCTGCGGAAGAATCGTATGTTCCCGTGACTCCGACGTAAGTGTAAGGTGGAACACCGGGGTGGTTTTTAATCAGTAAGAGTCTGACAGACGTCAATCAGGACTTTTCACCCCGGAACAAAAAAAAAAGGTTATGTTAGGTTAGCGCTATTAGTACCGAATACCGACTGATATCGATTTGTTAACAGCCCACACGTAACTGCCGGTTCAGTCATTTTACTTCTTAATTATTTATCCCATTCTGCCTAATTATTACCTATTTCAATATTTGTTATGCCTCATTTTTATTTAGTTTACTGCCGAACTTGTTAATGAACGTGCATTTTGTATTTGTTTTAACCAAAACTACAGCCACTGCCGCTTTAAATCAGTTCCCTAAACTAAATGCTACTTCGTAGCTGGAGTAGCGCTGAGCTGTAGCCACGACTACTACGGATCTACGGCGTAGCCACTAGGTTTATTATTATTATTATTATCTGAAGATGGGGTTTATTACAAAGAAGTTTTATTCGAAAATACCATTACTCACTACGATTCCGATTGCAGTTTCCTAAATATCAATTTAATCATTGAATCCTCCAGTAAAACTGCTTTACTTGCAGATCATCAGCGGTGGACGTGGTAGCCGGTGCAACGTCACGGCGTGGTTCCTATCGTGTAGATGAGCCCAGCTCCACGCCGACGATAGCACCCGGCCTCAGCGTGGACGAAGATCGGCCCATCAGGCGTCGGGGAAGCCAGCTGTGAGTTACTAACCCCATAAATCAAGTCAACTGGCAGTCTTTACGAACGGGTTTTGTAAAAATCTTAAATTTATTCACTGAATGACAACGCACAGCTTAACATAGGAACAGGTGACCTTAAGGATGACGAGGATATAGAGAGGGAGCGCAGGGCCTTCTCGGTATGAGGCAATACGGTCGCTCGCAGGTTCGCACGTTGCACCAACGAGGTGAAGATAATACATTTTAAGGCGTACTGCCAGTCGTTTTACTCGATTGGCCTGTGGGTGAAGCATACGCAGCGAACCTACACAGCCCTGCGCACCCAGTACAATAACACTTTTAAGCTGCTGTTGAGGCTGCCGTGATTTTGCAGCGCGTTTGATATGTTTGCTGAAGCGCATACGGTTGGCTTTCAAGCCACCATGCGCAAGAAAGCAAACTCCTTGCTGCAACGTCTACGAAGCAGCAACAACAGCATTCTAAATGCGATTGCTGCCCGTTTTGACTGTCCTTTCCAGAATCACTGAATAAACACAGCCATATGCTTCAGTTTGGTATAGGTAATAACAATACTAACATAATTGTAGGTAAAATTTTTGTTACTAACACACTAACATTTTATGTTTTTGTGATATAATATTATAATCATGTAACTTATATGGAGATTCACTGAACTAAATAAATAGTAATAATAAAGCGCTTGCACTGGGTCTAGAAGCACAAGAGTTCCTTATATACCGAAAGTGAGCAGTAAGGAAGGATTTTTGAAAAATATTTCCCTAAATGGGTTAAAGCGGGAATGAAAGTTTGAGTGGAAGTTCGACATTTTAGGCGATGCGAAACCCCGTCGGGCACACGAGTTATATTTTAAGATCCCTATGCGTGTTTCCTTCTACTAATGCATACCACTGATTATCTTTGAAAGGACGATTTGGTGATCTTCATCAGATGAATTAGTCGGAATATTTTACAGTTATTTCACCTAGAAATTATTACCCTAAGGCCGGACATAGCAGCACTACAGCAAAAAACGGGTGCTCTTAACGCGCTAGCGGCGCTATCATGTCGCTCCGACTCGTCATCAGACACTTCGGTGTCTGTGTCTGCGGCCACTTCAGCGGCGTTGGCGGCGGCGGCGCGGCAGATGTCCGTTGATGCGGAGGCCATAAAGATCGTCATACATGATGTCGATGATCAAACGCCGCGCCGCGTGTCACTGCGCCGTGATCCCAACGATAAGGGACACCGATGTAAGTCTTGATTTCAAAATTAATAAAAAAAACAAAGATCAAACTGCCATTAAATCGTTATGCAATAAAAGTTTAACTTACCACCAGTACACCGAGCAAATAGTACATTTTTCTGCAAGTGTGTAAAGTTCGACGGTTTTCACAAATATTACGGTAAGGCGCATTTTTCACAAATATTTGTTACAAAACGTTGTTTATGAAATTTTATTTATTTTGTCCTTGCGTGAACATTTGTCAATGCACTCGTGAATATTTTGTTTTTATTTCACATCATAATGCAATTATTTGGGACATATCTGTAAATGCATACCGAGTTTCTCAATTTACCTTGAAACGTTACCGGTACCGGGACGTGTTGGCACTGTGGTTTTTAAACCACAATGGTTATAAATTCAACAAGCAATGTTTAAATCACCACTTTCTGTTATGACTTGTGTCACATCCACCAAAAATGTGGTTAAGCGTAATCACAAAAATATAAGCTCAACAAAGGTTGGTAGTGGAAATGATTCATTACAGCACGCGGTTTCGGAATGCGCGTTGTGGGCGGAAAACCGGACGCGAGCGGGCGGCGCGAGGCTGTCATCGTGTGGACCGTGCCGGGTGGGCCCGCCGACCTCGCCGGCCTGACGCAGGGAGACAAGGTGACCATAGCAAAGCAACGCAGTTGTGTACTGATTGATGCGAGCTGATAATTCCTGTTTTAACGTCGATTATTTTGAATACACTGAGAAATCATTATCACTGCTTTTAAAGCTTGACGTTCTTTGTAATTTAGTTTTTTGATTTTGGGGTTTAATTAACAGGAGTATTTCGTGGACCGATTAAAATCCCTTTTAACATTGCATCACTTCATTTAGGAAAAATAGACTTTAAATATAAACATCCTTCGCCATTTTTACCCATTGCTTTCACAAAATTCATATGTAGATGAGGTAATTTAACGATGGCCGTTTGAAAAATAAAACGGTGTGTACCTCAACCACAAGACGTGATAGAAACAGATAACATCCACTGCCTACATTCCTACCTACTTTAATTAATAGAGAACTTTATAGGCCAATTCTAGTACTTAAAAAAGGTTCAAATTCAAATTTACAATCTAACCACAACGACATACAATGTCAAAAACTTGTCAAAAATGTATGTTTTTTTTTGTATTTTTGACAGATTGAGACTGAAGTTAGAATGCGAACGTTCAAAATACGGGAATTGCTGCTCAGTTTTTCGGGTACCGAAATCGTGTTACGCAGTGTTGATAGGGTTAGAATCATGAATACAATTTAGTTTAAATTAAAAAGTTTAAATAAAATAAAATGTTTATGTAAAACACTGATTAGTTGATGATTTTTGAGGACGTAACTAGATGAATTTCAATTTACGTCGCCGTGGATCTCATAAGGAACTATTTATGAAGATTAATATAATGACCTTGTCAGTTAATTTATGAAAATATTATGTATGTAAGAAAAACTCTTCATCTTTTAAATATATGTCATTTTAATACAAGAGATAAAGATAAAATAGATCAACCATTTTTCGGATAATCTGAAGTACATACATATTTTATGGGGTACTGTGTTTAATATTACAACACAATACCTTGTGATATATTGTAATTAAATTAAAGAAAATTTAAAACTCATGTTAGAAGGACACTTTGCAAAAAAGCATATTACTAGAGGATTAATCCTAGATAAGAATGCTTGGAAACATGCTGGTCCTTCTCCATGGGGCAATATGCAATGCATTAAGAATGCTTGGAAACATGCTGGTCCTGCTCCTTATAGCAATCTAGAGGATAGACAAAATCATACTGGTTGCTTATTGAATTGTGTAGTTTTTCATATCACATTTGTTTTTTTTTTTTGACATTGATTCTGTAATTACTTTAATTCAGACGTTAAAATTAAATTAAATTAAAATTCATTGATTTCGGAAAACTGTGATCCATATAGTGCTAGTATTACAAAATAAGTTAAATTCTAGTGTTAGTATTACTAGTATAAAAATAGGTAGGTAGTTGAAATAATTTACACTCCATGCAGAGGACGAAAAGACAAAACATTTGTCGCAAACAATTCAAGCCCCCGTATTTCCGGACGCCGCCGCGTAGGTCTTCCCTCTCGCTTTAACGACATGCACTCGAGGCATAAGAGAGGGAAAGCGACAACACAAGCGCGACACTCACGCGTCTTCAGCGCCACCGACAGTGGTTGACGCATAGCCGCGCCTGGAGCGCACACGCGTACACGTCACCAACCGCCGCGCCATTCGAGCTCTAACCGAGACGCGTTTTCATGTATCGGTTTATTCTAGTTTAATAGTTCCCGTGATAGTATTTTTACAATATTAGTGTACCGATTACCTGTTTTACCGTGATTATACAACATTTACATTACTAAGTGTTTGATTCCATAATCCGCTTCAATCCATTATGAGCACAGTTACGAAACATTTAAAATTAAACAAATTTCCTACCTGAGCAACCTCCGCATAAAATCCCTAATATTTGGAGTATAGCTCTCCGCCACAGCTCTCAGAATATAGTTGTGAATATAGTTGTGACCCGGTTTTTTTGCGAATTATGGCGTTAAAAGCGCTGCAGAAACGGGGCAGTCGCAACAAAATCCTGAAAGCATTATTATATTGCACGGGCAGGGCATCCAGTGATCTCTTGGTGTAGTTGACACATAGATTGCTCGTGTACAAGCTCAGTAGGCCTTGAAGAGAGTAATTTTTAATTAGTCAGAACACCGAGCATATCTACGGGCCAACATGTTGCCTCTGACTGCTAATGCCCTACGCTCCCTCTCAATGTCTATATCACCCCTAAGGTCGTCGGTGGTGAAATGTCCAAGATATTTAAATTTTGACACCCTTTTCTTCTCTTGGATTATTATCTTGGATATAATCCTCTAATTTGTAATATGCTTGTTTAAAAAGTATACTTTTTTATGAGTATTTTTTTTTTCTTTCATTTCATTGCAATACCTGTATCACAAGGTATTTTGTTGTAAGGTAACATTTAACACAGTACCCCATAAAAGATGTAAGTACTTTAGCTAATCTGAAAACTGGTTGATCTAATTTATCTTTATTTCTAGTAATAAAATTATATCTTTCACTCTTTTTATTAAAATGATGTCGTTTTTTTCTTACATACCTATATAATATTTTCAAAAATGAATTGGCAAGGTACTGTAATAATATTAATCTTTTTAAATAGTTCCTTGAGAGATTCGCGTCGACAGACGTAGATTTTAGACGGCCTTGAGAGCTTTTTTTTGCAAAACAAAGATGGATTCAATGTCTGCAGCCCGACCCCACAGTAAAATGCCCTACGACATAATGCTCTGAAAGTAGCTAAAATAGACCAAACGCGCGGTTTCTACATCTGTTAACTCTCTTATCTTTCTGACAACATAAGCGGCCTAGCTTAGCCGCCCCGCAAGAGATGCTATATAGGGTCCCCATTGTAATTTATTGTCTAGTGTGATTAAAGCGTTTATTTATCTCGTTAACGTGCATCTAAAACACATTTAACGTTTCGCAAGTTAAAACATCTGTAACGTTGTATGTGAAGGTGTTGGAGTGGGGCGGGGTCCCGCTGACAGAGCGCAGCTTCGAAGAGGTGTGTGCTGTGCTGGAGCGCGGCGGAGATAGCGTGGAGCTGCTGGTGGAGCCGGCGCCGCAGATGGACGAGCCGCCCTCGCAGTCCAACCAGCCCTCCATGCTCCACCACGCGCTATACGGTACACAAATACTCTCTAGCCATATATTTTATGTACATACTGTCTCTTTAGACCAACATGCGCTATTTGGTAGGATGCGTACATACATACCTACTCATACATACTACTAACACACGTCACATCTGTTGTACAAACGCCCGAGCATAAGGCCATCCGGTGCGATAGGCGGATGTCCGAAACGAACCGTCCGTCGAAGAAATTCTTGAAAAGGCCGTCACAGACGTCCGCATAATGCAGCGGACGGCCTTAGTTATGTAGTTCGTGTACGCTAATATTACGTTTTGCGTTCATATTACGTTAAACTCTTTTACAGAACCGCAAACGCAATAGTGGCGTTAAATGCACGCAAAACTTAAACAATGAGTAAAATAAATGGCGTACTCTTAAGCGGGTCGAACTATTTAATTGCGCAGTTACAATTGTAGGTGAACGAATATTGGCATCTCTACTAATATGATAAAGAGGAACAATTTGATTGTTTGTTTGTTTTGAATAGGCTCCGAAACTACGGGACCGATTTTAAAAATGTTTTACCATTAAAATCCGAAATTATGTCTGATGAACACAGGCAACTTTTTTTTTTGAAATCCACGCGGACCAAGTCGCGGGCGAAGTGCTAGTCGTTTATAAACTGGCATATTCGCATCCTAAATCTTTGCCAAAAATTCGTGCAAATGCAATGCACGCTATCACGCTTAGAAACATCAATATAGATCTTCAGGTAAACCGTGAACAGTTTAAGTTCGTTATTTGCCTACGTAGCGGCAATTCGGACTGCGCAGTTAAATTGTTCAGTGTAGTATTATAAATTATGCTTAACTTTTTATTGCTAATTCTAAACTCTATAGGGTACGAATGTCTGAATGTTTCATTCAAGAAGTCATCTTGATTTTTTATCTTCACATTTAACACTGCACTACACACGATACTAATATTAGTGTACATTTTAAATGAAGATATTTTCTCATCTTTACTAATTTTCTGTTTGTCTATCTTTCCTAACATAATCTGTACATATGATTACTATGTTAACAGCATTTTGTTCTCTACCTGTCTTGTTCCGCACCAACATTTATCGAACCTTCTTCTCGAGCAGTATTACGGTATATTTTACACTTTTATGCATTTTCCTTCTTTTTGTATTATTGTATTTTCTATTTAATTCAGTTTATCACAACTCGGTGATAGTACATGAGTCTGTGTTTTGATTCACAGAACCGGAATCCGACAAATCACCATCGTCGCCGACCCGACGGAAATTGCCGAAAACCCCGGTATAATACCCATACATAGGCTTTAATTGTAACAATATGTGTTGTGAACCCATAAGACATTGAGCCCCGCGCTCGCTCCTTCATAGACTCTAGTAGAGACTGTCCCTCGGTGCCTACTCCTCTGCGCTTCTCGGATCATTCATTACTACACGTGTGGTTTTCAAGCATTGTGTTAGAAACGTTAATAGATCATCTTCTTTTATATCTACTATTGAGAACTTTAGGCTAGATATTTTCAATAATTTTTATAAGAATTCCAGACACTATCATGATGAGAAGGTAAATAAGTATAGATAAAGATGATCAACTAACTAGAATCACGATTGAACTTCATTATTGGTTAGTGGATAACATATTTTAAGATGAGCTTTAAAGAGACGAGCCCTAGAACGACTCATAATGGAACATTTGGTAACCAAACGTTGTACAGACATGTGATGTAATTAAAAATTAGTTAAATGTTCATCTCTTTAACATTTGACGGGGAGCTGATGGTGCTTCCTGGCGTAATGTTTGTTCCATAACTCGTTTTATGTAACGGAGGTCACGCGAAGCGCGATCACAGCTCTGCCGTCGCCGTCGGTCCAGTTCTGTCCATGTACATAATCCAAAGGCACATCGAATGTAATTTGTAAAGGAAAGCTTTGCCTTTTGATTCTGGCTGGGTGGGGATGGAGTGCAGGGGCTGGTCTCCACTGATCTGCTGTGATACTGTAGCACTAATCAGTCAGACATCTTCCACGTTAGTCTAGTTGTAAGAGATTAGTGTTTCTATATACGATCGTAGATGTACTTTAACTTTGTTAACCTTTACTATTTAGAGAAAGGGATGCTCTGTTTGTTTACTTGAAATATTTATACACCTACATATATTTTAAACTTTATTTGTTATCTATATTCGTTATACGTTACCGTTTATATAATGATTATCATAAGTGAAGTGTGTGAAAAAATGCTACCTACTTATTTTCAGATTTTTATTTTTTCTATCACCCGACCAATTTCATAATGTCGCCATCGGCGCCAGGCGGAATTAGGGAATGATCGGCAAATACAATATTATCGGTGAAAACCATACGAATAAGTAAGTGTAGTCAGAGGCTACTACAGTTTTAGTGTTTGATGGTAGATTAGGGGACTCGTCCCGGCATCGAATATCATCTATAGGATACCGTGGATGAGTAGTGCTCATTGTCTACCGACAGTACGAATAAAGAAGTAGTGAAGCTAGATTTGCCGCAGCTTTCAGCTTGGCCAATAACAACAAAATTTTACATCTGTACTTATAATCACAATAGCAACGGCACAAACAGATCACTTCATACACCAATTAAGTGAAATGACACAGTAATTTAGTGCAAAGAAAAGGTAGAGAGACGGCGCGGACGACGAGGACGACGGCGGCGAGTGCCAGCGGCGGCGCAGCTAGAGAATCCCGTTTGTACTGTCTCATATCTAGCGCATCGAGTGTCTGTTACCGAGTCTTGCTGTTGACTTAGTTTAGTGTGATGCCGCACTTGCATCGAAGGCGCTGGCAGCGACTAGAGTCTCGTTAAGAGCTTGGAGTGGTGCAGCACGGTACACCGCACGGAACACCTTGTACGACAGGCGCGCACCGACGCTTCTGTCATGTGGCGACGACACCTTACAGCGACACGATGTACATTACCGCTCTTACTATGTAGTTGATTGTTACGACCCAGTACTTACAGATTCAAGTATGCATGAAGTTGCACAATGTCGATATGTGCATATTGATCTAGTAAAAAGCACCGTATAAGACATGAAGCCTTTGTGTGTGATATAAGTATTGATTCGAACAATGTGTTTCCGTTCAAGCTAAATAACATGTATTTACAAATACAGTATTGCGTTTTGTCATTGTTATGGTAAAAATACACGTGTGTATCGTTACGCTTAAAGTTTTAATATGTTATTTCATAAAAAAATATTAAATTATTGTCAATGTGAATGAATGCGCCGATGCAATACATACCATCACGCTCTGCAATAGACACATTTCGCAACTCCAAGATACCGATGTTCACTACAGTATTTTACTAACTCACAAAAGTAAGTCAGATTTGATTACGTGGCTGGCAACAAGTTTTTATAAAAATACTTAAACAACGCATATACATACGCCATACAATAAAATAATAGTGTAGAGGAAAATAAAAAGCTTTCCTAACGCTTCAGTTAAACTATCAGGATTTGATAGAACTTCTTGGAAATATATATTTTTGTACATTTTACATTTTAAATTATATTCAATATCTATAGATTTTAAACAGTAGAAACAAGTATATTCCTTCGCTAAAATCTGAGTTTTTTTAAATGTAGTCTTTGGTATAGACTTCCCCAATCCTATAGGAAGCTTGCAACAAACAATATAGATTATACCTAGGCATAGCTAGGCCTCATAACAAACGAGTATCCTTAGTGTCCGGGTGAACGTTTTATTTCGGCTACAGACAGTACATGCAGCTTGTGAGACCGGTATCAGCATGATACAGCTTCCTGCATGGCGGATGAGAACATCCGATTTTATTCATTACTTTGTGTTTCATAGAAATGCCTCGGCCCGACGCATGTTACTATAACGAAATATTTGAAATGGATATTACAAGTTCTGAATATTGATGGTGATATGAATGCATTGCTATAAATCGCACAGAATGGATAACAGTCTAATGAATTTCTCTCTGGCTGATGAAGGATTGATTGATAGCTGATGGTTGCTGCATGTTACTTGATAAAGTACATTGCATTCTCCAAAGGTTTATTACTGATTTAGAGTTTGCATACCAAATCTTGGGAAATTATTTTATTTTGTTATTTTTTCGTTCATGCCGACGTCACCCTTGTTTGTTTAGTAGACATGTGCGACTAAGTTGTATACACCATGTGACTTTGTTGTAAACATATTGTATCTGAAACACATCCCAGGGTAATTGGTGTGCATGTTTTCATTTCGATTTCAAAATGATGTATGTTTGTATTTCAAAACTTTGTAACGTTATTTGAAAATAATTCTGAGCCAATAACCCTATCAGTCGCATTGTTGTACAACTTATACTATATAGCGTGAGATTACATGTTTCCGCTTTGCGTGTAGGAACAGGACCGTGCGGAGCGCGCACGGGAGCGCCCGCCTGCGCGTGCGCAGCTACAAGTGTGGTTTGAGTGCGACCTGCGCAAGCTCATAGTTGTGCTCATCGCGGCCGATGATCTGCCGCCTCGGGACCACACTCTGGGATACGGTGACGAACCAGAAGCTTTCGCTAGAATCCGACTCTTACCATCACTGTGAGTATGATGAACTAATAACTTTTTTTACCTGTTTTGTTTATAGGTTTCTTTATAGCCTCAAAGCATCCTGTAAATGTATGCCCAATGTCTTGAAGTTTTTTTTTACCATGACCATGAAGGGTACTTAAATAAAGGGCTTGAGAGTTTTGAGAATTGTTTCCAAAAATATAACAAACTAGCTGCGCCCCGTGGTTTCACCCTCATAAATCTCGATCCCTTGAGAATATCGGGATAAAAGTATCCTATGTCCTAATTCAGATCATGCATATGGTCTACCCACATGCTAAACTTCATCCATATCCATTCAGCCGTTTTAGCGTGATAGCGTAACATACAAACATACAAAAAATCAAATCTTTTCGAGTGCCGATTACACCATTGTTACTGAACGCGTTTAGCACATCCAAAACGCGTTCAAGAGCTGTCAGTGTCAATATTCCATAGAAAAGAATGACACTGAAAGCACTTAAACGGAGTTTAAGTACTGATCGCGTTCAATTTTTTTGGTGAAATCGGACCTAAGAGGTGGAATAAAAAAGAAATAAAAAAACCAGGCACCTGGCAGTTATTGTAGTTAAATCTCAGGTTTAATGCATCAATTTGTTTGAAAATGTGTTTTGAACTCTTTAGTTGCAATAGGGTTTCCTGTCATATTGTTTAAGGAGTTGTTTTTATTTTATTTGAGTTACTTTTTCCCAGTGAAAGCTGCCCGCCAGTGGAGACGGACCCAGCCTCTGCTTCGTGCAGCCCGGTATGGAACGCCACGCTCAGCTTTGGTGGCCTCACAGCTGACACACTGGCAGGTCGAGCTTTGGAGCTCACTCTGTGGGACGCCTGCCCAGGCATCGACCCTGTTTTGATCGGAGAATGCACCGTAAGTTATTGTTACTGAATTGATATGCCTATTTGCAGTCAACTAATAGTGGCCTACTTGTACTGCAATTAGATCTACTTAGGTTTTGAAATGTTTTGTGTGTCCTTAATGATCTTTTGCTATCCACAGGCTGCATCGTAACTGATGACATTTGATAAGATTTATCTTTTTATAATCGTGTTTTTTTGTTACGGTAGTTCGTCAAATATGCTTATGCACTTGCAGATGGAAATCGAGAAAGCATTCGCGGAGGAGCGTGCGGTGTGGTGGACACTGGAGGAGCGCGGCCCACGCTCGGCCAACGCATCGCCACGCGGTTCGCTCACTGGTGCGCGCGCATTACGCCGCGGAGACTTCGCCTCCCAGCGTTCAGTGTCAGGTACCGAACGCGGATCCAACCCCACCTCGTCCAAATATGGTCGCTGCTCACTTGTCAACTTCAATGCCATCCCTCCTAAAGCCTGCTCCACATCAGTCAGTGATTATAGTTTGGTTTCATGCCGTACGAACCTGCGAGAAAAATTTGTAGAATCTCAAAAATAATTGGTTCTGTAATCGGTTTGGTATTCAAATATCTGATAGGTTGATCCTCTCTGACGCATTATCAAGTTATTCTTGAAAGTTAGTCTAGTCGATTCGCTTCAAATTACCTCAACTGATGTTAACACGAGGCGTTACAGACAAACTTCCACTCGTATGTTCGCGCCCTTTTGCAAGTCTTCTCACTGACTGTGGAGTAGACTTGTGGTCCCAGCTTTTCATGTAAAATCTATGTAAATCTGTATAAGTGTCATGGTATAATGACTGACCTTTTCATTTCCACATTTTATCTGCTTGACTAACCCTGCTTTCCCGGAGTCTGTTTGATGTTTGTAAGGACGACGTGAAATGTCTCAGGGGACCACGATTTGGTGCACTGTAATATCGTCGGTAACAAGATAAGTATCCCATTTCTCAATTAAGATACCTAGGTGATTAGTGAGTGACAACCATTTGATGTTTCAATTTTATGAATCGGTGTTATCGTAAAAAACATTGATGCATGTTAAATGTTCGTAAAAATTCGAGTCAAAACGTCCCTTATTATGTCTTGGATCCGCGCTTAACGTATACCTTGACTTAGGATCCGTAGTAACCTTGACAAACGTCCATGATATAAATATCATTGTTATTGTTTTCAGATGACGTGGATTCCATCGGCGAATGTGCATCTTTACTCCACCCGGACCACGCATGGGTGGGAGGCTCTCGACGCGGCTCCTCGCAATCGGAAACTCTGGAAGTGGAAGTTTATCAGCTTGGCAAAGATTTCTCTCGATCTTTACCAGGCTCGCGCCGTTCCTCATTCCAACAACCAGAGAAGGGTAATGATATCTTTTACGGGAGGAGCTCAAATAAAAAGTAATGTATCTTAAGTTCATTAGCATTCATTATGCTGTAAACTAGGGTCTATGAGGGGTTACAAATGAAAACGAGCTATAAACTGTGTAAATGCCATTTGAAAACCGCAGCCATGCAAAAGGGGTGAGGTGTATGCAACTGTGAGGTAAGCCATATCTATAGTATATTAGTGGCGGTTGTATAGAAGGCGGTGGCGATGTGTCGCCGGCCGTGAGCGCGCGGCGCACGGAGCGGCGGCGCTCGTCGTGCGTGCGGCGCGACCCGGACGACATCCTGCGCTCCCTGCGCGCCGTCAAGGGCGAGCTGGGCCGCACGCTCTCGTTGTCCGGCTCCACGGCCAGGCGTAAGTCACCAGCTTTTACTATATCACCTCACATAACATACTCATCTATCCCATATTACATCCACGAATGAAAGCCTCTTCGTCAAAACCAAAGAGGCAATTGAAATGCTTCCATTTCGTATTTACATTTAATAAAATTTGTTATAAATTATAATCTTTGACTTTCAGATGAATCTCAGTTCGAAAAATACATTACTCATTAATATTGTGTCACTCTTTAACTGATTAGCAACAATGTACCTCCTCTGTAGAATCGACCCGATTAATTAAGTTCTTTCCTAGATGTTCATTTACACAATTGTTGAACTATAAACACCTCCCCTTCGGCTTCTTGCCTTTAAAAATCATATGCGATAATAAGGTGAATCCGAAATTTGTAAACTTGTCCAGTTCGACTCCCCCAATTACCTACACCACAGAAATCATTAGACAATGCGAACATTGAGGGTAGTACTGATTTGTACTGTGTTGTGCTTGTTTGGTCAGCAGCGACGGACCGTTAGCACCTCGGTAAGCGACTGTTCGTTGTGCCCGCGCCCGCGCGTACTCCCCGGCAGGGTTTGTTCGCGCGTGTCGGTGTACGCGATCCCTTGTGACGTCTGACGGCCGCCTGTTCCCGCTTGTGCACCCTGCCGCCTCGGCGCCGCACACTGGGCCCGTCCGTCTCGCTCCGCTTGCGTCTGACCAGTCAAGCGCCGCAGGGCTGGCGGGCGCGGTGCCGGCGCCGGGCGCCTGGGTGCACATCGGGGCACGTAGTAGCATGGGTCATACATCGCTTGCGCAGCGGCCGCGCGCACGCACCGTTGAATGTGGCTGCGCCCGAAGCTTCTCATCACTTCACTGTGTCTGTACTGTACTGTCCTGACGCATGCCCGGCCGCGGGCGATCACGCTCACTTCATCTGTCTCTGTGTTCCGTCTGTTCGGCTGCCCGTCAACGTTCATCTCGATGGCATTGTGTCGCCTAGGATGTTTGGTTTCATTACCTCTAGGAATGTCACTCATTGTTACAAAGCGCATCTATTAGATTTCTTGTAAATATAATTTATTATCCTATTATACTTAGGCCGTAGTTAAGTTTGACGTTTTATTCAATACGTTTTATTTAAATCTAATCGAGTAGGGAAGTAGCTCATACTTGTGAAGCGTAGGTCGCGGTCGCGCATGCCGTAGCGGACGCTCGCGGCTCGCCGAAGCCAGTGGTGGCATGAGTTATGTTTCGGTACTCCTCCACAAATCGCAAGTTTTCCTAAAAATCAAATAAATGGCTGTTCATGACACGGAATGCTTACCATAATAAGTTGAGGAACGCTTCAGACAACTATTAGAAATTCGACTCCACTCTTGGCTGCACACGATTTATCGCTTTCTCTTTCATTTATGTGTTTCGGAAAGGAAAGATTCGATTCTATGTAAACGAAAACTGTATACATTTAGCACGAAGCTGTTTGACGTGCTTATTTTATGTAAATGTTTATTTTTCATCATTTTAAGTGTTCGATTGAATGGTTTACTATCATTTTGTACTTTGGTTTTTGTTACATTTAAATGTTTAACCAATTAGAGTGAAAACTGATAAACTGCCCGCACCCGTATAAAATTGACGAAAATATATCGATGTATACGGGCGGTGCACGTCGGGCGTGGTGGTACGTTGTATGTGAGTGTGCAGGCACGGCCACGGGGCGCAAGGGCAGCATGTGGGCCGCGGTGCCGGCAGCGGCCGCGTGCGACCCGCTGGGCGCCGACGAGGACCACGTGCCGCTGGGGCCCGGCCAGCTGCCGCCGCGCAACGCGCACCTGCCGCCGCTGCACGCCGAGATCAATATCAGCATCATCATGATCAAGGGACAACTGGAACTCGAGGTTAGTACAGCTTTTTGTAGGTAGATCGGCGGATAAGATGAAGGGCAAGTTGAAACGTTCTTATTCCCATACCCAAATATAGATATTTACCATCAACCTCTAATAGTTCCAGAAACATCTTTAACTATTACAGGTTAAGATTTTCTTCCGAGAACAGGACTTTATTTACAAATCTACCTTTAAACAGTTCTGGAAGTGTGTAAAACTATAATAAGAGAATCTTCAATACTGACCCATGTCCATTACCTTGTGTGATTAAAATCCACAGTAGGTAAGCTGCGCCTAATGCCTTCTAAATAATTTCACAACATACGTGTTACAATGTATTCGGTTCAAATCAGGTTATATAAACAGGTATCGCACGCTCGCCGCGTGTATGGCGTGAACGGTGAAGTGCCGGACTCGTATGTGAAGTGCTACCTGCGCGATGGGGACAAGTGGCTGCATAAGCGCAAAACGCGCGTCATCAGGCGAACCACTGAGCCGCACTTCAAACAGACGCTCAAGTATCAGGTACAAGTAAGAACTCGTACGGATTTTTGCCGCACTCTTTTAATCAGTTTATGTACGTTAGATAGTGCTAGTATAAGCCATGTAACACCAAATTATGCAGCACAAATACTTATCAAATGCTGAAATTCCTTGACCTTATCATTCCTAAACTTTTTGAATTTTTTAGTAGAAGTAGTTGCTCCATCATTTTAACCGTCTCCACCAGTAATGTCGGTCATCGATATACAGGGTGAAGAAAATCAATGGGCCCTGAAGGGAAACCACTTTAAATCCTTAATATAGATTATATTAATTACATTCCTTTATTTAAAAAACAAACATAACTGCATTTACAGATTTCTCGACAAGCTTACCTAAACCGGAAATCAAACCAGCTAAAAAGTCAATTAATAAACACTCGCTATTATTTATTATTATTTCACTAGTCGATCTTACACTCGTCTGTGGTACAGGATATACATGAAATCTAATATTTAATACGTGGGACACTCAGAAAGTTTTGCGTAAATTAAAATAAAATGTTCTAGAACATTTTATGTTCTATAGGTGTTTTTTTCACTAGCCTCATGTGTCTGAAACAGTTTTCAAAACACTTTTTTCAGTCCGCCGTAGACACTTCGTTTACAGCCTTCTCGAACGCTGATAGCGCAAGTCATACGGTGCTGCTCAGGGCTGTAAGAACGGTGACCCAGGAGTTTGACCGGCTGCTTTCCAGGAAGTCCCTCGTTTTGAACGCGGTGTGCGAAGGCGCGTTGTCGTGGTGGAGCAGTAGCCCGCGGAGGCATGTGTTTGGTCGCTTGTTACTCACAACAGAAAAAACTTCTGCCAAGCACTTGGCAGTATACCATTCAGCGTTAATGCTTCTGTGGTTCCGAAAAGGAATTGACACCAAGTAGCCAGTCAAATTGAAAAAGCTCGCGATCAACATCTTTCCCCCGCTTCGAGATCGCTTCACTTTAGTAGGCGTTGATTCGTTTTGAAACACCCAAACCGTCGACTGGCGCTTCGTTTTTGGATCGTATTGATCAATCTAAGACTCATCACCTGTAATGATGTCGTAAACACGCCGACACGAGCCTGCTTCAGAGTTGTTTATCATATCACGGCACCATTCCACCCGGGCCTGCTTCTGAGCATCGGTGAGGTTCTGCGGCACCCAGCGTGAAACTATCCTCCTCACGCGAAGATGCACGTGCAGTGTGCTTCCCGATCCAACCTGCAGTATGTGTTGAATCTCTTGATAGGTACGTAACTCGCCTATTGTCTTGGATTAAATTTTTCACTGCTAGCACGTTTTCTTCCGTAACAGCCGTCAAATGGCAACCACTTCTTTATTCATCCCCCAAAGTTAGTCGACCGTGCTTGAATTCATTATACCAACGATACACGGTTGCCTTAGAAGGGCCTACATCCATGAATGCCACTTGAAGTCTATCGTACGATTCGTCCGGTTTCAAGTGACACTTGAAATCGTAAAAAAACATAGCGCGAAAATGTACCCGGCGCAGATCCATTTTTTTTGAGACACGATAAGTAAGTTAAATTAGCTCGCAAACAATTAGGAGGAAATTGTTAAACTGGAACATACCTATTTTACTTACAAATAATCATGTTTTCAAAATAGACTATGACTGCACTTTTTATGCAGCAACCGCGAGCAGCGAGTTTAGGCGTTTAGGCTTACTAAATGTGTTGTTGTACATTTTCAGTCTCTCATACATAAAAACTTTTTTTCGCAATACTTTCTGAGTGGTCTGGAACATAAGAGCTCTAATCAACATTATCTAGACTAGAACTGTACACTTTCAAGAGGTAAAGACACGTTATTATTTTCTTATAACTCTAACATTCGAAGACATTCTATAAAGTACAAGTTATTTATATCTAAGTACCTTGTTGAAGACTTAGATAAGAAAATCGTTTAATTCGTAACAATAATTCAATTTTGGAATTCGAACGGTCATTTTGGAAAATGCCAATGCTAGGCAAATATTATTGCGCTGCGTAAAAGTGGATGTAATAACACAAATATATATTGAAACCGGACTAACTGGGAGTGTTATCATATAAATATTTCATATTTTACTAAATTGAAATTATTGTTTGTTTAAATTAGTGTATGATGAATAGTGTTATAAATATAACGTTATATAAAACATTTTTTTCTTAATTACTACAGTTTATAGTACTTTGCTTAGAGATGTCTAATAGTATTACATTATTTGTTCTAGAGAAATACTGTGAGTCTGTGGGTTAAGAGATATGAGGAAGAGGGAATTCTTGCTAGTCGGAGCGCTTATTTATGAAGTGGAAAGCTTATTTAAATAAGCCCTCTCATGGTGAATGAATATGAAACAATTGGTTTCATACTAACCGGACATTTTGCTGAATTCATTCAGTGTCATTAAAAACAGTTCGCCGTGCACTCCACGCTAAAAAGGTTGCATCACCGAAGCCCAGCAAACAATACCGTAAATAAACAAGAACGTTTAAGTTCGGAATAGTTGTATACAATATGTAACAAAAACCCTTTCTGATCCAAAAAAGGCGTATTCCTGGTTTAACATACGTACTAGAAAAAATAGTAAAAAAAATCTAACTCATAAAAACCAAAAGATATTTTTTTATTATTTTTAGTTACCATGCGAAATGTAACACTAAATATGGTAAATTTTCATAAGTTGACAACACTCCACCGGCCGGCGAAATCTTTTATTTATTGCCTATTTTATTTCAAAGGACACCGCCCTGCATTAGCCGCGCTGTAGGTACTCATAACGAGTCCTCGATCCTTTGATGTAGCCGACTGGTCGCTACTTGTTTGGACACTTCGCCAGTCGCACGTGGAGATGGCTTGCGATCGGATGTCCGTACGTATCACGTGCCGCTATCGTATCGCGAACAATGTCGTATACTAATCAGGAATATTTGAATATGTTCATTTTTATTTGTGAGTGAATGTGTGATTCGGAAATCGAATCGACAGCTCGGATTGTGGAAGCTTTCGAGTCACTCAAATCGTACACATGTGCGCTGCGAAGAGTACGTGCAAATTTAATAAAAAGGTGTCGAATGTGTACTAATGTTCTAGATAGATAGAGGTATGTAACAAGTAAATGTTTTAATAAACTGATACCTACAGTGGGCACATTGCCAAAAGCACATCACATTAACTCAATAATAATTGTTTCTTGATAAACAGAAGGTCAGAAATCGGGGTCATTGTGCGTAAGCCTACAATAAAATATCAGCTGATACCTACGCGTATGCAAAACGTAGATTTCTTTAGTCCTACGTTTCTTTGGCGGCTTGCGACAAAGGATCGCCGCGCTCAGGCGGCTTCTTTGACACGAAACTGTAGGTGAACTCTGGTGAACCCTGTCGAGCGATCAGTGTTGCCTTTGGTATGATTATTTTTATTTTTTTAAATTAATTGTTTTCATGGGGAAAAATAATTATCTCGTATCCATTAAATGATTACGTATTTGTGTACGCAGTACGATACCAAATAATACCCTTCAGGATCGGACAGGGTTTTCGTTACACCCTGTATTTAATTATAAAAATTGAGGTTTAGTCTCAAGAAAATTAATACTTAATCTATCCTCAGTATGTAACCTATATTCACTAAATCCAAATTAAATGTGAAATACTTAATGTAAACAAACAGCCCTACTTATTAAAATCACTTATTTTGGAAATTCATGATCGAAGCTTAATGTTTGTGGTGATATAAATGTACTTATCAAATTTTTTATCATGTCACATGTTAAAATTAAACAAATTGCTTCTAAGTACCTTGACATAGTATGGCACATCCTATTTAGCTTAAGAAATTGTTATAAATAATCGTAGCGGTTATCTGTATGTAAAATATTATAACAAATAAATATGTTTTCATTTTTGTTATCACTTATAACGCATTTTTAGGGTTCCGTACCTCGAAATGAAAAATCGAAACCCTTATAGTATCACTTTGTTGTCCGTCCGTCTGTCTGTCTGTCTGACAAGACCCTGTTTCTCAGGAACGCGTGGAGGTATCAATCTGGAATTTATATCCGAATACTCAGGTCTACCGTCCCTTGGAGTTGTGAAAAAACCAAACTTCATAGCCATCACAATCAAAAGATACAGCCGTTTATGCCGCAAATTTCCGGAAATTTTCATAATCAAAATCAAAATCAAAAGTCATTTATTCAAACTAGGCTGAGAGTCAGCACTTTTCGAACGTCAAAATTACATAAGACAGTCCCCCAAAAAGCCCGCCCTTCACCACTTCCTAGTGCTTTAGCTGGGAAGAAGAAGTGGCGCAACAAACTCCCCAGCAGCACAGCTGTCTGTTTAGTTAGAAAACCATTGAATTATATAATTATAAGGTAATCAAAGAATAAAAACCGAAACACAAAAAAATTACATATTAAATTATCTGCCATATTTAAGCTAGCCACGCCAATATACCCAAAACAGAAACCAATAAAAAAATCAATGAAAAAAACAACATAACTTAATACACAAATAAAAGCCTCCAGGCATAAGGGGCGTGACATCTTACATATGCATTATTGGATTATTTTTTAAGTAAACACAAATGACAAACCAGGACCATCGAAGTAAAATAAGTTAACAGAACAATTACTTTAACAAAATCAAAACCATAGACAGCAAGACGACCAGTCACCACAAGCAGCACCCGTTCACGAGCATAACGCAAAGATCAGCCATTGCCCCCCTCGCCATATTTTCGATACTCGCAAGGGAATCAAAACCTACAGGGTACTTCCCGTGAACTCAGAAGCTTGAAATTGGGTACGAAGCAACGTCTTATAGCACAGATAAAGGAAAAATTGCGAAAACCGTATTTTTTTTGTTACATCATATAATAAAAATATTTTTAATATTTTAAAACTTACTACCCCTTTCCGCATGAACGCGTGGGAACTTTTACTTATATACCTACAGGTTTGTACGGAACCCTCGATGCGCGAGTCCGACTCGCACTTGGCCGGTTTTTTTTAATTCAAACCCTTTATTGCAATACCAACAAAAATAAAAAAGGAGCAATGATTTTGAACATTAATATTACTCGTATTGCAAATCAAAATCGAAATTTGACAATAACACTGCGCTGCATCATATGAGATCCGAACCTAAGGCGCCTGCTTCTCAATCCAACGCTTGGCGCCTACTGCTACCAGCTCATATTAGATTAACTCGAATTTTAGCAATGCCATAAACCGGCCAGGCCACGAGCCTAAAAAGTCTAACAAAAGCGACTGAAATATATTTTTGTTGCCTGCAGAACGACGCGAGTACACGACGATACGTCAGTGTGTGCCATGTTTGCATGGCACACACTAAAACGTCAGAATACGACAAAATACAATGAAAAATTAGATATTTAAAAAAACGAATTAAACCTACCATTTTTGAACAATATGGTACGTACTCCTGCTCACAATAGTAGAATTTCCGGGGCATACTTGAATGAAAATGTCAATGTCTGGATAGGTACAAACGAGACGATTAGATGACAACTTTTAAGGCCATGTAAAAAAAAAAGTTTTTTATTTTTTATTTTTAGCGGGTCGTTTCCCGCTTGACTTAAGCTTGTCGAGAGTTTTTTTTTTTTAATAAAGGATTGATTCCTTTAAGTAAAATAATCTATCTTAAGGATTTAAACTGGTTTCCCTTCAAGGCCCATTGATATTTTCCACCCTGTGTAATATAGGCTACATAATATAGACTGTATAATATAGACTGCTGCATCAAATTCAGCAGTCCTGTGAATGTGGTCTAGATGTGTCAGTGTCAGTGTTCAGTAAACCTAGAATTAATGAAATTGACAAATTAAATCATTATGAAATTTTTTCGTTTGTTAGTTAGCTAGTATAAATACAAAGAAATTAATCTTAGACTATTACTTAAGCTTCGGAGTCTTAAAGTAGGTAAAGGACGCGTATGCTAACTACGTTCAATAAAGTGTCATAGAGATGTCTCAAAAAGGATTATGAGATACTGTGAATTTCATTGCAGTAGAAGTGCCTATTTTATTTAGTATTTGGTATTCAAACACCGTAAATGTTTAGGCAAGCGAGGCGCTGGGTCGCACACTGGTGGTGATGCTGTGGCAGCGCTGCGGCGGCTTCGAGCACAACCTGGCGCTCGGCGGCGCAGAGATCTGCCTCGACAAGCTCACGCTGCCGCAGCGCACGTACGGCTGGTACCCACTGTTCCCCGCCACGTCCTTTGCCAACGACGAGTCGCCCGACTGATCCAGGGAGCCGTCGCCGGAGCGCCACGATGACAACTAGCGCCCCACGACGGCTCTACACATCCCACATGATTATATTTACGTGATTGAATCTCCGCCGTGCATATTTAACACACATGCCCACAATGCTGCAAGAATCGGACTGATAAGAGTGTTGTATAACTTTCCCGTCATTGTAAATACTGTGGTGTAGACAGATCTCAATGTTACCTGAAGATATTCTTTGCTTATTTAATACGCAGTGAAAATAATAAAAGGACATAATTATATCAATTGCCTTCGGGTTAAAACATAGTTCCAATGCTTTCATTACGACATACACATTTAGGGCAAGCCCGACAGGACTAATCAACACCATTTTAGACTGTAGCTTAATAAAAAAGGAGCTTATTGTAGACAAGTGCTTCAATTTTTAAGTGTGTATGTTATGTCCAATAAAAATGGATGTACCTAATTACCGATTAGGCCTTTGAGATGGTTATTCCGTTTATGAAACGTGTGTTGATCTATCCACCCAAGACGGGGTGGATAAAAGGAATTCTCTCCTGATTGTTCTTCCGACTTTTTACCCCAAGTACAGTCATCATCAACAGTACAATAGTAAAAATACTCATACACTTTAATACATGATTAATGACTGTTTAATAACCACACACTTCAACAGATATCATATTATTACGAATCACATTTAAATCAAATAAAACTTCCCCGTTTTAAATAATATTAATATGTAATTTATAAATATTGTAAAATGTCCAGGAAATGATCAATCATAATTTAATTATTGAGTATCCTGGATAAATTCGTCTCTTTTAATGTACATTTGTAATTGTTTTCTAAATTTCTTTGCTACAAAAACGTATTAACGAAAATTTATGGTATGCCTATGCCTAAGTATTTGGGCCAGGTTCTATCATGTTTCTGTTAATAACTATACACAGGCGTGTGAGAAAATAGGAAGAAAAAGAATATACGAATTCCGACTATCCACCCCGGATAAACGGAATAACCACTTTGATATAGTAATTTATTATTAGCTCAAGGGACATTGTATTTTATTTAAAAGATGACTTGATAATTGCGTTGAAAATATATAAAACATAAATATTTGTAGCAGTTTTGTGTTGTTTAATAAATATTATAAATGTGTGTCACCATATAATACAATAAATTCAAAATATTTAGAATAGTACAACAAGCTGTAGGTCATGTGAAGTACAATAGAGAAATATAATATTTCATTTGAAATATAATAGTTATAAGATACTTACACTGTGCAATGTGCATGTATATCACTTCGTACCTATCACTCACAAATCTTCACAAAACTTTGAAAGTTTTATTTTGTACAAGTTACAAAAGGTGTTCCTTTCTTGATAATCATCATTCTTATTGAAGAAATTAACCATCGTTAATGTCTGTGTAAAATGTACCTATTTCTAAGAACTTAGATATTCGAATCAACACTATCTTATAGCATACGTCATCAAAATAAACCCCAACTTCGACACTTTGCCTTATATGATTAATACATTTCTAAAGTTATTCTAGTGAGTAAGCGCGTCTAGGTACTATTCTTCCAAGGTTGTGCTTTAGTGAATTTTCCAACGTATACCTACTTGATTTACAAATCATCTCTATACCAATGTGGTAAAAAACATTATTTCTTCGTGTCAAAAATCTTACTCTACAAACTGTAAATAGTTGTGAAATTGTTTCAAAAATTTTCTACGCACAACATTTTCGTGATAGAATATAAAGTAAATCTTTTTATAATACCTAGATTGAAAACAAATGTAGGTACCTACACATTTCTGACAAATAGATACCTTAATATTTCCATTTCCGAAATATTGCTATATAACGTGTTTAGAAATCATGTTATAGATATGTAGACCGGTAATTTCTGCGTTGTAATATTCATGTGATCTGTTTAAAATAAGAAACGAGTGACTCGAGAGCGCCGCGACGCCTCCGCGCTCGCTCGTGTAGTGAGACGCAAACTCATTAAGTAGATATTTAAATATTCGTGAGATGAATGATATTTTGATCATCGGTGTTAGTAATAAACTACATATCCTTTAAGAGGTATTTATCGTAAATTGTCGAAATCTGTGTTCTTCCAGTGCTATCATAGCTTAGTGGCTCACCTGACAATATTTCACTTGCTTACTTACGGACGCCGTAACGTGAACAGTTTGTGCACTGGCCAGTTACGCTGTGATGCAACACGTCACACGTACAGCGTCTCCGCCGGCTCTATTGCTCCAAAGAGTTTACGGTGCTTCGTATTATTTTATTTTATGGTGGTTGTACATTTCCCAAGAGAGAGAAGTATTTATTAGAAATCTAAATATTCACTTAATAGATTAACTAAATATTAAAATACTCGAATAATATTTCAAACGCCTAAACATATACATATATCAGGTGTTAAGTATATTTTTACATTATAATTTTTGTATTCGATTACGTTGAACAAAATATACATAATATAATAAAGTATTTATAAATGTATTAATGAAAATCTATACATTTAATTATATATCTATCATCAATTCTGACAGAGTGTTAGGATCGATCTACTTACGCTTATTATCTTGATATGTTAGAGTTAACAAAGTAATATTCTTACGATATGTAAAGACATAATCTACTATGATGTGCCTCAATGCGCCGATACCGCCGATCACACGCACTCCACTGACACATATCCGCGTCGCGCACACCGACCACACACTGCACCATGTGATAAGGTATCGGATATCATGCTATGTACCTTCCTTACCTTAGCTCTAGCTATACCTTCATATATATATCGTTCCTTCCTAGAACCTGATCATTTCCACATTCCGTGCCTTGATGAATGCTGAAATTGCCTAAAGCTTACTAGAGAACCATTTAGTAAATAACTATTTGGGCCTAAATATCATACATTAGCATAAACGAACAAATATAAACTGGACACGGTTTTAATGACTATAGTTTTCAGCTTTAATCACAGGAACGGAATGGAACTCTACAAATCCTAGTACGTAACAAATATTATGTGTCAAAGTATATTATTAAATAAATGTGATAACAAAAGAGTTTATTATAGCGATATAAACAACCAAAACAGGTGTTTTAATAACTTTCCTGAAATTCATAATCTCAGCTGCTACACCGCGAAACAAAACTATCAGTGGTTAGCAGACAAATATAACTTTGCATCTTACTCAACCTTTTCAGATGTATTAAAAAGATTCCTAATGCAAATAAACAATGGGAACAGACAAAAGCTGAACACGGTTAAAGAAAAATCAAATAAGGAGACAATATAAATTTCGTTAAATATAGCTTTATTTAATACAATGCACTGAACGTGAAGAAGATACAACTATCTATACATAACAATTTACTTATGTAAACCCGTATTTGTTCCACTTCTTTTTGAACGTGTGCGGTGTAATCTCGCCACACTGGTAAAATCAACAAAAGAGTTAGGTATGTCGGCAAATGTATTAATAATAAGTAAAAAAAAGAAGTGATATTCTTCAGTGCTGTACGAATCACTTTAGTAACTTAAGAAACACTTAAAAGAGTGTTGGTGGTTAGGAAAAATACCTAGGGCATTACTCAGCACACATATTTTTTTTGTTAGTATTTTTTTAATTTTCTGACCCTGTGAAAGTGCTATGAATATGTAAAAGTGCAAATTGACATTGTTCTCAGTTATATCTAGTTATTTTATTACGTAAAATAATAAATTCCAGTTAAATTGCATATTAGTTAGGCTAGACATTGTAATCAATTATTAAGATCTTAGGTTCTAATTAATACCGGGGAAAAATATAGTTTTACGTTGCAAACTAGCAACTTACTGGTTTGTGTGAATGTACCTGATAACCCGTGGCCCAGGGTCCTGGTGATGGTACTCTCTACGTCACACATGCTGGTAGTCCGCAGGCCCGCACCACTGCTCCACGTGGTACAGCAGCGCGGCCGGCGCGCCGCCTCCGCGGGACGCGCTCACCGCGCGCGACCACCACTCGCGGTTCGCGCAACGCCCTTGTGGGACAAAATGTTACCTTACAACGGGCCTTTAGGCAAACAAACATTAAACGTCATGTGGTCTCGTGGTATTTGAATAGGACCAACCCATCGCATGCCGTGGGTGTCGTAAAAGGCAACTAAGGGATATGCTGGAGAATTTTATTGTTTTCGTCTGTGTGGTAAGACCAACACACACCCAAGCAAAGGTTGCCGTGCCGAGAGCTGCACGGCTAGAGGGGAGCCTAGTCGCTAGCGTGCCTGTTGTCTGGGATCGGGTGCCCCCAGGCACTAACAAGCCTTACCTCTACATGCGGGGCTCGTTAGGGTGGAGACAGACTTTTTCCTCTGCTTTTCGTAGGAAATAAATGAGTAATTTAAATCCTAGTAATCAAAACGGAGGCGGCGGTGATGCTCGCCACACACCACGACAGTTGTTTCCACGGGGCGAAAAGCGAGCAGCAGAGTCGCTTAGCTACGATGAATGTGCAGGGAGGTATAAAAGATAAGTTGGATGAGGTGTGTGAGATGGTGATGGAAAACCGGGTTGGTTTTTAGTCGGTAAGAGTCCGACAAACCCCCAAAAAAAAAAGGTGTGTGAGATGGTAAAGGATAAAAGGATAGATGTGCTATGTATGGACATATCTAAACACGATTCTCTGACCGCTATCTGGTCAGGTGTTCAAGAGACACATAAGGGCCTGCCAGAGTGTGGGGGTTGTCCTCTCCGAGCGGATGATGAAATGTGTGAAAGATTATGTTGGTGTCAGTCCCAGGATTCTATGGGTAAGACCAAAGGTGGGCCTAAACCCTATCTTAATTTTGTGTGTTTATGCACCCGATATGGGAAGCTCACCTTCGGAGAGGGACGAATTTTGGGGCAGTATAAGTGATTAACTGAATGAATGTAGGTCAAACGAGAAGATTGTTATGCTTGGAGACTTTAATGGTTGGGTTGGTGTGAAGAGGAATGGGTACGAAAAATTATTAGGTTCATTTGGGGATGATAGAGTGAATGAGAACGGGATGAATTTACTGGAGAAATGTGTAGAGAAGAATTTGTGTGTTATGAACACTATTTAATCATAGAAAGGTTCACAGATATACGTGGGAATGGCAAGACAGTAGAAGAATGATTGACTTTGTGATTGTGAATGAAAGATTAAAGAGTAAAGTCCAGATACACACTCATGCCGAAGACCTATAACGGTGTACAGATGCTAGAGCATATCGGGGTGTTAACTTAGGGACTGACCATTATCTGGTTATGTGTCGGGTGAATGGTCTTGTTTAGGCATTGGCGTCACCGAGTTCGAGTTCCTGTGACTGCTCTAGACTAGAATAAAAGTAGAAACAGTGCAAGAATTGTAAGTAAAAGAGGAATATAAGAGGGAAGTAAAAGTGAAGACGGATAAAATATTTGATGATACTAAAAGAAGTATGGGATATAGCAAAAGATAGTATGCCGCAAGTAGCTACAAAAGTATGTGGTCTGGCGGCACAGAGGAAGTGTAGTATAAACCGAATGATTCTTGGGTATATGGTGAAGTTAATGTGGTTTTGAGGAAGAAGAAAGAGGCCTGGCGTAATTTGTTAGCACGTACGGCCCAAAATAGGATGAATCAGGCAACAAATGTGACCGATGATTTGGAAGAGTGAAGAAGAAATACTCCGAAATGAAAACGAAAGTGAAAGACATGGTAAAAATGAAAAAGGATGAAAAAGAAGAAAAGAACAACAGGAAGTTCTCTGATAACTTCAGGGACAAAGTTAAGCTGTTCTGGAAACAGGTAAGATTGGCTCGCGGAGTGACAGAAACATCAAGAATGAATGTTATCATATCAGAAGATGGATGTTTACTAAGCGAAGAACGTAAGGTCTTGGAACGCTGGAAGGGATACTTTGAAAGTTTGTTTAGTTGTCAGGATAGTTTGCAAGAAGTGGGGACCAGGGTAGACACCAGTTTTGAAGACCCAAGCTCAGAAGTAGATGAAGAGAATATAGAAATAGATGAGATTGTAAGAGCGCTGAAAGGAATGAAAGTCGGGAAAGCTGCAGGGTACGACAGAGTGTCTGCTGAAATGCTGAAGGGCGGTAACGGGGTGGTGGCAAGCCTGTTGTGCCGATTCTTTAATATGTGTTGGAGATATGGCCGTGTACCGGATGATTGGTATAAGGCTGTAATCGTACCACTATATAAGAGAAAAGGCTCTCAGCAGTGGTGTTAAAAATACCGCGGCATTAGTATTTTGAGTGTTGTCGGCAAACTGTATGCGAAGGTTTTGATAAACAGAGTGATACGAGTGACAGATGAGAAAATATGGGATGTGCAGGCAGGATTTAGAGAGGGAATGGGCTGTATGGACCAAATCTTCTCCTTAAGATGCATAGCCGAAAAACATCTGGCACACCACAAGAAAGTCTACTGTGCTTTCGTTGACTTGGAGAAGGCCTATGACAGTGTGTGGAGGGAAGAACTGTGGTCGACACTATGCTTGTACGCTGTAGACTGGCGCTTGTTACGGGCACTGAAATCTTTATACAAGGATTCCAGTGCTTGTGTTAGGATAAATGGGGCGTCCACGAACTGGTTCTGAATCTCAAGGGGTGTTAGACAGGGTTGTGTTGCGTCAAAGTTGCTGATTAACCTGTACATGGATAGTTGTCTGACAGATTTGAAAGAGGGTGAATGTGGATTGACGATGAATGAGTTGCCTGTCAAATGCCTGCTCTACGCAGATGATCAAGTTCTACTTGCATCGTCAGCAGAACAGTTGCAAGACATGGTGACTGTGATGGGTGAAGCATATAAGATGAAACGAATGAATATAAATGTAAATAAGACGAAAGTCATGGTGTTTGAAAGAGAAGAAGATGTATCGGTGTGTGATGTGAAAATAAATGATAAGAGTGTGGAACAAGTACGTGAGTTCGTATTTCTGGGGAGTCTGCTTACAAGAGATGAAAAGATTGATGGAGATGTGGAAAGGAGAGTGAATGCGAGAAATAAAGTGAATGGCAGTTGTGGCCAACCAGTTGATGTCCAAAAAGGCACGAATAGTTGTTCACAATGTTGTGCTGGCGCCTACGCTTATGTATGGAAGTGAATGTTGGGAGTGGCAAAAGAAGCATGAAAGCAGAATAAATGCTGTGGAAATGCGTTCCTTGCAGAGCATGTGTGGCGTGACTATGAATAGGATAGGCTGAGGAATAATGTGATAAGGCAGCGGTGCGGTTTAAAAGAAGATGTAATGACAAAAATTTAAAAGATTATGCTTAGATGGTTTGGTCATGTTGAGAGGATGAATGAAAAGAGACTAACAAAAGGTATTTACAAGGCAGATTTGAGTGGAAACGCCGGGAGGGGGCGCCCTAGGAGGACATACACGCTTAGTGACCTTATTGGTGATGTTCCTAAGAAAGGTCAGGTGCGTAGTACTCTCAACCGGCGCGCGTGTATGACCAGATGTATGAACATAAACGATGCAAAAGGAGTATGTATGGATCGTAACAGGTGGCGTTCTGTGGTTTCTGCCTACCCCCATGGGAAGAAGGCGTGAGTGTATGTAAGTAAAATCATTTTAAGGAAGATTCAGAGTGTACAAAGGCCCATCACAACTATGCATTCTGTACATCAAACTAAGTGGTATCATTGGAAAAAATTATTGCTTGGAAACGATTTTATTTTTGGTGTGATAATTTGCTGTTTGCTGTAGTGCACAACACACAAAAATTTGTGCTTATGGATGCATGCTGGTATGCATCTAAAAGCACAATGTTTCAGGTTAATCAGAATGGTACGGGGGTCGTGGGGCTATTTAAAGTTGAGTTATAACATTAAAACTTGCTTTTGGAATTAATCTTCATGAAACGTTGGAATTTTGACCTCTTTTATCTCCGTAACCAGAAGGTTCTGAGGTATAGTCCAGTACACCCTTGCTTTCTACACCCGTTATACGAGATGTGGCTCTGTACATGTGTGTGCTTGAAGTATTGAATAAGAATATACAGAAATATGATTATTACACAAAGTAAAGCGCCTGTCTGGGCTCGAACCCACGACCTAAAACTCATGAGTCGCGGCCGTTACCACTGTGCCACCACTGCTCCACTGCTGCACAGACAGGCGCTTTACTTTGTGTAAATTATTACATCACCACTGCTCTCAAAACGGTGAAGGAAAACATCCTGAGGAAACCGGCATCTTAGAACCAAAAATTCGAAGACATGTGACATCTACCAACCCGCAATGGGCCCGCGGCCGCGTAGTTGTTTACGGCCCACTCCCTCTCACTGAGAGGAGGCCTGTGTCCCAGCAGTGGGAACATAATAGGCTGATTATGTATGTAAGTTATGTATATGATTATTATATTTTCAACAGTCTTACGGGATTTCGCATTAGGAGCACCTTAACCGCTGTAGTTTCAGGAAAGCTACGTTCTTTTGGGAACATCACTAACTTAATTGTCAACAGCATTCACAGATTTGTAGAAATTGTACAGATAATCGAGTTTTTTAATGATACCAATAAATGCAATTCCATGGACGGATTTAGACTAGGCACCATAGAGTCTAATTTAAAAATATATAGCACGATAATTCAGTACACAATAGATTTGTTTTTAACTATCCGATAACAAACCATCCAATATATCACAAAGTATTAACGAATCGACGCACCGTTATCATAATCGATGTATTACATCATAGGGCCCATGGTTAATTAACGTATCATGACAGGCGGATTTCGCCGAGCCGCCACTTATAAAGCTATATGTCATCAGCCCGCACCCGACGGGTGACAAGACGACGGCGATGGCGACAGTTAATCATAACTTAGCAGTGGAAGGAGTCAATTGTATGTAAAATTACTATTAGGTCCTTACACGTGAAATTTAAATTATTATGGCACTTTTCTCGTTTTCGCGCTGCCCTACAATGTGTCACCCAATGTAAAATCTCTAAATTTATATCTGTAATTTCTATATTGTTCCTGTTTAAATAGAATTACTTACCGTTTGTGAAAGTGACGAGTCTGGAGCCTAACGGATAGCCGGTTACCACGCAGCAAGCTTCTGTATCGGCCACGCTCGACGCATACAAGCCGCGTCCGTCCACCGGCAATGTCTATAAACAAAATAATAGCTGTACAAAAAACAAACTTATCGTATTGCCCGACGGGTTAGGCAGAGGATTCTGAGCAGTTATTTTTAAAGAAACAGGATTGCTAAAAACTGGCTTGCTCGAGACATCCACGAGTATGTAAATGATTGACTAATTGACATTTGAGACATACAGGAATAGTAAATTAGAAATAGGCCTAATACCGCTTAACTCCCAAAAGCAGAACATTCTTTAATTTAAAATATCTCAGCTTAAAACATAGAATTGATTGCCTGCAATTAGTAACTCTGTCTACCAAAACGATGGGACGTAATCTGTCCACAATCAAGTTGACAAAAGACCACTTAGATTTCGATTTTATCCTAAGAAACAAGAGATTGAAGTCAAGAGACATACAACTTTCATTGTTCGGAATCTCGTTATTAAAAGTTTAAAGTTTTAGTAATCCCGCGGTCCTCACGAGATCCTTGATCCGGGAACTCTCATTACGATCTAAATAATTTATGTGAAGTTCCAAGTTCGCAAAGTTGTTTTCAATATGAAGATGACTGTGAAGTTAATGGAGCAGGAGTATGAGAAACGTTTTGTCAGAATGTTTTGAGAAGTTGTCGAAATTTTAAATTACGAGTAGGTATTACCATCGTGTTACAATGTCTCTAGCAATATTGAACGATCGCATCAGATCTACGAAAGATCCTATGTTTATGGCGATGTTTTATCAACAGGTAAGTATATAGTTGTGTCATTGTGTGGTTCCAATTCTTTGTGAAAAATATCGCATTTTTTTGAGTTATTCAAATACAGAACCTATTTATCCTGGTCATCATTCCAATTGTGCCAAGTAAGGCGCATGCGCGTCGCTCGGCCGGTGCCTACGTAACCCTGCGGCAGCGCACCGTACCGCGCGGGCGGCGGGCGGGGCGCATGCGCGTCGCTCGGCCGGTGCCTACGTAACCCTGCGGCAGCGCACCGTACCGCGCGGGCGGCGGGCGGCGCGTGGCGGGGCGCATGCGCGTCTCTCGGCCGGTGCCTACGTAACCCTGCGGCAGCGCACCGTACCGCGCGGGAGGCGGGCGGGGCGCATGCGCGTCGCTCGGCCGGTGCCTACGTAACCCTGCGGCAGCGCACCGTACCGCGCGGGAGGCGGGCGGGGCGCATGCGCGTCGCTCGGCCGGTGCCTACGTAACCCTGCGGCAGCGCACCGTACCGCGCGGGCGGCGGGCGGGGCGCATGCGCGTCGCTCGGCCGGTGCCTACGTAACCCTGCGGCAGCGCACCGTACCGCGCGGGAGGCGGGCGGGGCGCATGCGCGTCGCTCGGCCGGTGCCTACGTAACCCTGCGGCAGCGCACCGTACCGCGCGGGCGGCGGGCGGGGCGCATGCGCGTCTGTCGGCTGGTGCCTACGTAACCCTGTGGCAGCGCACCGTACCGCGCGGGAGGCGCGCAGCGGGGCGCATGCTATGGTTTATCTCCAATATAATACTTGCCTGTTCGACAGCTTGGTCCATAGAGACAGCGAGTACCCACTCTCGTGCGTCATCCAACGCACCGCCGCGCACGCATCCACTCTCTAACAGTAGTGGAGTGCGACTCCAGTCCGTGCACTCTGAGTTACAGAAAATAGCCTAATTACTAAACCATTAAGACCCGGCAGCCAAAAAAACCCAGCATTGAAAATAGACTGATGGGTTGTTGGAAAAAATTATTTGGGATTCATAATTTGTAAGATTCAAATACGTATTGAGTGATTATGTAGTTTTGATCTAGAAATCTATTGTCAATACTAGTCGCACATTGTACTGAATAAACTGTAGCTATTAGCGCATAAAAATAGTAACTCAAGTTGTAATACCAAAGTCAGCAAAATCCAGTAGATGCGCCGAGTCGTCATCGGCGGCTTCAGCGAGATCCAGACAGCGGTTAAGTAAGACGAATGCCTCGCGCGCACCGCTCGCTCCCTCCGCACGCACAGCCATACCGCATGCGTAATACGCTGGATATAGTTACAATCATTAATGCTAGTGTCTAAAAGGATTAAGATATATAATAGTAATAAGTAGTCTTCTTACACACACACACACATACTGCACACACACATTCAAACAACGTTCATACAGTCCACTCATTCAACTATTGAAAGTGTAAGTTTAGTGAAAAATAATTGTCCTTTGAGTAAAGACGCTTAACGTGTTTTTTATTTCACCGAACAAATAGATATAGACCTTAATCTCCTAAACAGGAGATTAAGGTATATATATGGTCTATATCGAGCCGGATTTGTCGAGTCACATCGGGCGATCGTCGTCACTGTGAGAACAAAAGCATTCCTGAGCGGATTATCTTGAGCGTTATAACAAGTCATTGGCAATATAATCATTCAACATTTCATTTTGTTGGGATTTTTGGAGATTCAACGTCTTATTCACTATTGTGCACAATGGAGGGGCTTCTAGCCTATCAAAAAGAAATACTGGAGAACTTGAAGAAAGCGGAGAGAAACTACAAAAAGACACCCAAAGATCGGATCAAAAAACCTTATATAGAAACCAGATTGGACAATTTGGAGCAGTTATGAACCGTTATAGACGGATTTCAAAGATGGACACAAAGCAATCACAGGCAAAGCGACCCAAAAGTAAAGGCAGCATACCTATTTTGCTGAGGATATGTATGAGGAGTTCGAAGAAGCATTATATCATACAAGACTTCATTGAAGGAAGCTCTGCAGCCATATCTGCGTCATCGAGTGGAACCCCGTCCGTAAATCTGAAATCCAATGCTGGACACGTCGTTAGTGAGTACGAGGTTAAGTTACCGCGTGTGCGTACCTACGTTTACTGGCAAATATGTGGAGTGGCAAACGTTCTATGATATGTTTCATTCACTTGTTCATACCAATAATATTTAACGCCAGTGCAAAAGTTGCGTTATCTTAAAAGCAACTTGTCAGGTGAACCGGAATGTATATTACGTAATTTTTCTATAACTAATGATAATTACGAAGAAGCTTGGAAACAGTTATTTAAACGTTACGTTATTAAGCGTTGTAATTGTAATTCACTTTTGAGATTATTGTTCACGCAAAAACCAGTTACTAATGAATCTGCAAGTACCATTAGACAATTATTAGATACAACTAAAACATGTTTACAATCTTTACGTAGTATGGGAATTAGTATTGAGCAAATTAATTATGTGTTTGTTATTTATTTAGTGGTTTCTAAATTAGATCCTGAATCCATTATTTAGTACCGCGCGACAAGGACAAGAATAATCCCCTCCAAGCGTGTATCTTCTTCATTTTAACATCGATTTAACAGATTTTCTCGATTATCTCATTTTTACTATGCCTTCTTTGAAATTACATTATTTTTAAGAACATTTTTAATAGTAGTCATCATCCCAATTATCTGAGTTTTTAGAATCCAAATTTAGATAGTTGGAAATGATAGACATTAATAAGGTACGTAGCAACACTAATACAAAGACAAAGTCTTTTCATGGATCTATTGATAATAATAACAGTAATTCTAACGTAACTACCAATTGTAATGAGTGTAAAGGGGAACACTATTTATACCATTGATTGCAAGGAATTTAGTCAACTAAGTGTCAAAGATAGGCAAGATTATGTTAAAAAAATAACTTGTGTCTTAATTGTTTCTCTCCATCTCATCCAGTTATGAAATTTCGTAATTCAGCGAGTTGTAAGCAATGTGGCAGGAGGCATCATTCATTATTACATTTTGAAAGGGAGGTGAGCAGCAAGAGTGAGGATATATCTGTGCAGAGTGAGTCAGACAAAACCGTGAGTAGCATTTCAACTAATTTTTCGAGTAAAGGATTAGAACCGAGTCAAGTTTTGTTAGCAACTGTGTCTGTTTGGGCCTACAATTATCACGGTTACAGACAACAGTTGAGAGGATTGTTGGATCAAGGCACGCAGGCATCTTTTATTAGTGAATCGGTAGTTCAATTACTTGGACTTTCTCGTAAACATGTTAGTGGTACGGTTTCCGGTATAGGCGGCGGTAGCCACACGAGTGTTAAGCACATGGTTTCCCTCCGAATGGTATCACGTCATGACCCTGAAATATCCATTCAAATACATGCATATGTACTGGGATCTGTTACGTCATTACTTCCTTCAACGGAGTTACACACACCTGATTGGTTACAAAGATAAAATACCACTAGCTGATCCAGGTTATGCCACACCAAGTAAAATTGATATTCTTCTTGGAGCAGAAGTTTACAGTGAGATTTTATTGGATGGTATTCTACGTCACAATAAAATATTGGCACAAAACACTACCTTAGGTTGGGTATTATCAGGGAGGGTGTCACAAAACTCAACTTCTGCTGTCAATAGAATAATCACCATGCATTTACACTTAAGTGGAGAAGAGCTACTTAGGAAATTCTGGGAAATGGAAAATGAGCCCAACTTGATACAGCAAAGGATGACAGAAACAAAGCAACGATGTGAAGAATTTTATGACAGGACAACTACCCGAGATGAAGAAGGGAGGTTTATTGTTAAGCTACATTTGGACAAAGAAGAACCAGAGTGTCAATATGGAAACTCCGTTCTTATCGCTACAAAGAGATATGATTTTTTTGAGAAGAGACTGCAGAGAAATCCTATTTTAAAGGAAGAATATCACAAAGTTTTGCAAGAATATCTTACTATGAATCACGAGACACCAGTAAAAAAGGAAGACATAGACAATCCCAAGGCGATTTATCTCCCACACCATGCTGGCGTTAGAGAGGATAAGGAAACAACTAAAGTCCGAGTAGTTTTCGATGGTTCATGTAAAGGTCTTAATAATTTTTCACTTAATGATAATATCATGGTTAGTCCCAAATTACAACAGGATTTGAGACACATCCTTATGCGATGGAGAAGCCACAGGATCTGCATAGTAGCAGAAATTATCAAGATGTTCAGAATGGTGAAGGTTAATTCTGAGGATACAGACTACCAAAGAATTGTATGGAGGCCACAACTAGTCGAGCCATTAAGACATTATAAATTATTGCGAGTGACCATATTTGGCTGTAAAAACCCTTCAAAGGTTGGCTGATGAAGAACATACAAGGTTTCCGGCAGCATCAACAATATCTAAGAAAGGCTATTATATGGATGACCTCTTGACTGGCTGTGACACTCTAGAACAGGCCATACACATCTATAGTGAGATGAACAAATTGATGAACTGTGGCAGTTTTGTACTGCAAAAATAGAGTAACAATAATCAAGACTTACTGACACACATAGAAGGGAACAACCACAGTAGCAATGATTCATTTAAATTAAAAACAACTACTGTCATGAAGGTACTTGGCTTGAAATGGCATAGAAATATAGATTATTTTCAGTACACACTTGATTTACCAGACTTAAAACAACCAATAACAAGACTTATTACTAAACGACAAGTGTTATCCGATGTAGCGCGGCTGTATGACCCGTTAAGATGGATTGCCCCTGTGATAATCACCGCAAACATATTCATCCAAAAATTATGGAAGTCGAAGCTTGATTGGGATGATGTACTGAGTACAGATTTAACAAGTGAATGGTTACAATTTAGAACACCTTTAATACATTTAGAAAAAATAAACATACCACGATGGTATCATTTCAGTCCAGGGTCAAAGGTCGAATTACATGCATTTGCTGATGCTTCTAAATTGGCGTATGGTGCTGCTGTCTACATTCGTGTTACCAATAGTGACGAAGAAATTTATATGAGTTTGGTATCAGCAAAAAGCAAAGTTGCCCCTTTTGAGAAGGAGATATCTATCCCAAGACTGGAGTTGTGCGGTGCAGTTCTAGCAGCCAAGTTAATATTTTAGGTGTCACAAATAATGAACATTCCAAAGGAAAACTTGTATGTGTGGGCCGATTCTACAATAGTTCTAGCCTGGCTGAGAGGCGGGTCTAGCCGGTGGACTACTTTTGTGAGCAATCGTGTGTCTGAAATTCTCAATATTTTAGAATACGATCAATGGATGCATGTTACAACTGATTCGAATCCTGTGTTTCAAGAGGCATGGCTACACAAGATTTACTTGAACATTCCCTATGGTGGGCTGGACCCGCTTGGCTTTCACAATCAACTGCAGACTTAAACAACTGTAATAATATTGAGGATACACATGAAGAAGAAAGACATACATCTTTAACTGTTTTACCTGTAGTGAAGAATGATTTTTTTTGGATTATGTTTTCATCACTCACTTAAACCTTAAAGGCCATATCTTATTGGAGAAGAGTTTTACATAATTTAAGATTACCAAAAGAGAAACAAAAATTATATTCGAACATAATTACACCCGCAGAACTAAATATGAGTTTAGTTATATGCATCAAACCGGTTCAAGAAGAGGATTTTAGTGAAGAAATAAAGCAGTTAAATATGAAGAAGTTAGTCCCAAAAAAAAGTAGACTCCACACCCTTTATCCCATTTTGGATGAAAATGGAATACTAAGAGTTGGCGGTCGTATTAATGAGTCAGAAGTCATAAATAATGCAAAGCATCCTATACTTATGTCTGCTAAGAGTCATCTTACCAAGCTCATAATTAGTAATGCTCACATCAAAACCTGTCACGGAGGACCACAAGCTATATTGTGCTATTTTAAAACGAAATATTGGATATTACGAGCAAAGGAGATCGTTAAAAGTCATTACAGAGCGTGTGTTAAGTACTTGAGACATTCTAAGTCTAAAAGCAATCATCTGATGGGTCAAATTCCAGAACATAGGTTGAAACCAACCCGACCTTTTAAATCATCTGGTTGTGATTACTTGGGTGAGATTTTCTCCTGGAAGAGGAGCGAAATCCTACAAGGGATATATATGTTTATTTATTTGACTGTTTCCTCGAGCCATCCATTTGGAAGTGGTAACTGATCTAACGTCAAAGGCGTTCATTGCAGCGTTCAAGCGTTTCACAGCACGACGAGGTCACTGTCAAGACTTATTTAGTAACAATGGCACTAACTTTGTTGGAGCCAACAAACAACTTCGTCAAATGTTTGATCGAGCTAAATCCACTGTGCCCCGTGAAATTGAACAATCATTAAGTTTGGAGAGCACAACATGTCATTTTATACCCCCACACGCAACTAATTTCGGAGGTCTTTGGGAGGCCGGAGTACGTAGTGTAAAAAACACATTTATATAAGGTAATTGGAAATGGAAGAAAGCACACTTACCTATGAGGAGTTGTCTACTGATTTAGTACAGATCGAGGCTTGCCTCAACTCCCGACCAATTACAGTAATGAGTGATGATCCTAACGAACCTCAAGCTTTAACACCAGGTCATTTTCTTATAGGTGAGCCATTTATAAGCACTCCCGATGAAGATAATTCAAATCATAACGTTGTAGGTCTGGATAGATGGAGATTGACACAAAAAGTTGTTAATAATTTTTGGAAGCGATGGTATAGGGAGTATTTAGTTAACCTCAACCAACGATATAAATGGAACATCCAGAAATCTGAGCCTGAAATTGGTGATATAGTAATTTTAAGAGACGATAATATTCCACCTGCTTAATGGATTTTAGGAAAAACAACAAAAAAAGACTTAGGACCTGAAAATATTGCACGGGTTGTATCTGTTAAATGCAAGAAAGAATTTAAACGTCCCATTAGTAAATTATGTGTTTTACCTAGGTGAATTGATTGTTAACTTGCTATTGTATTGTTGTTTATCCATGATGTCATGAGGTATCTGTACCTACTTACCAATTATCAAGTAACTTTATAACGTTATGAAATAAAATAAATAGGTATTAAGTTTACATCATAATAACTTCTATTACTACAAGGCTTACCATGTCATGTTTTCATAACCATAATTCGTGTTTTTTTTTTTTTTGCATTTTTATCACCCCGACCGATTATCATATTCAAAATTCTTTGAATTGGCATGTAGTATCACGGTAGGCGGTTATGTCTTTGTATAGAGATAAAGGAATTCTATAATAACTAATAGCATGGGGTCTCAAATAGAACATTTTATAATTAGTCTTCAAAAAAAGTCAGAGAGTGCAGCTTAGGTAAACATTATGAAATTAACAATCATTAGAAAGCGATAAACGGCAGAATTTTGGCTGAAGTAAGATTAGTAAAAATCAAGACTTCCTTGTTAAATGCTGATTTATCTATTCACACTCGTTTTTCAACAAACGTTTGAAAACGTTTTTAATCGTTTTGTTTAGAGCTCTTTGCAATAGATGGTGTTTTACTCAATTTGTCCTGTCTTTAAAATAACCTTTATAGTCACAAATTTAAATCAAACCACTTATTTTAATTATATTTCTTTACATAGAAACATAAAATAAATCTATTAACATGTTTTTCTGAAACCGGAAGTATAAAACTTTATTTTAAAAGGATGGCACGAAACGTTTTAAAAGTAGGTCGACTCCTAGATGGCGACGTAAAATTACTGTCTCTGTCAATTTACACGTAGTAAAAATGAAATTGTTATACCCAAATTTAGATTAACTAAAACAAGCAAATCATTTCTGATAAACAGTATCCGCTTTTATAATAAGTTGCCTAAGTCGGTTACAGAACTTAGCGATGGAAAGTTCAAAGCCCACATTAAACGTGTCCTTATCAAAAAAGCGTACTATAAGATTAAAGACTACGTCGAAGACAAGAAAGTTTGGCAATAATTCCTTCTGCACATGTGGCTTCCCTGGTACCTCATGAACGGCATCACTATGTAAATTTCTAATAACTGCTCCCAAATAATGGTGTTTAATTTTTATTTTTTATTATTAGATATGGACTTTTACATATCTCTGACATAATTTTTTCATTATTTGACATTATATATCAAAAATTTTTAATATTTTTTTTATTTTACTTTATTAGATTATTTTATATTTTGTAAATGTGAGAACGTCGTAGGCCCTGTGGATTATAAATTATAGACAATTGTCTATTTGTTTAACATATGGTACCTGTTGACAGGCCTACACTGTCCTCCCATACCTGTTAATCACTGTAATTGGAAAACATTGTAAAAGACATATTTTTAAAAGAGTAACCATGGAGTTTCTTGCCGGCTCTTCTCCATGGGAAACGACCAATTGGAACCGTGCACCTAGAATCTGACGTTTCATAAGTGCCCATGTAGGTCTATGTGAAATAAAATATTTTGATTTGATTTGATTTGAATTTGTGAATCGCTGATGCTGACATCTGTTAAACATTTTTATGACGAAAAATTGCCAGCTCAATTGCCAGACTTAGGGAGGTGTCATTTCTTTGTATGGGATTGGGAATCTGTACGTAGTATTATAATATCTGTGCTAATGGTGATTCTCTGAGTTCTATTAAAATCGGTAACTCTAATGTATGTCATTACATAAGTATAATAAGTATAGCACATACGTCGATACACAATGTACCTTTTTTTTAATACTGATTTTGTTTTTTTTTTACACTACTATTTATATGGTTTATTAAAGTACTGCGTCCTTTGGTGGGCGGTATGTCTAAAAGGATTAAGATAAAATTAGTCTGGCCATAAATACTGTTACAGTTAAAAATAAGAAAGATAGAAAAAAGATATTACATTTGAATTTGGAATCTGTCATTTTTATACGATTGGTGATTGAGTTTTCTAATTTTGGCGCCAATACATTTTGCGATATTAAAATTGAGTGGGGTGATAAAGAGAACCGAATCGCTGTGACTGCATTACACAAAGTTGGTATGGAGCCAAATGCAATTTTCAAAACTCTCCATACGCTTGGTATTGGTCAAATGTTTGTGTACCGGGCTATTAATAGGTACAACGAGACCTCCTCTATTTGTGACAGAAAAAGATCTGGCCGTCCACGTAGTTTTCGTACGAAAAAGGTGGTCAAAGCAGTAAGGGAAAAGATTCGAAGAAATCCTGTCCGAAAGCAAAAGATTTAATCTCGGGAGATGTCGGGATGTGTCAATTTTAATATTGCAAAATGTATTGGCGCCAAAATTAGAAAACTCAATCACTAATCGTATAAAAATGACAGATTCCAAATTCAAATGTAATATCTTTTTTCTATCTTTCTTATTTTTAACTGTAACAGTATTTATGGCCAGACTAATTTTATCTTAATCCTTTTAGAAATACCGCCCACCAAAGGACGCAGTACTTTAATAAACCATATAAATAGTAGTGTAAAAAAAAAACAAAATCAGTATAAAAAAAAGGTACTTTGTGTATCGACGTATGTGCTATACTTATTATACTTATGTAATGACATACATTAGAGTTATCGATTTTAATAGAACTCAGAGAATCACTATTAGCACAGATATTATAATAACATAACACATAACATAACATCACGCCTTGTTTCCCCGAAGGGTTGGGCAGAGGTGTACCTATAGTACACCCACATTTCGCCAGTTATGTTTAAGTCCCATGTAATAGGGGGCGAGCCTATTGCCATCTACCGGGCACAAATCCAGACTTCGGGCTGCTACTGAGAAATTCCAGATAGAAAAACCCAATAACACGTTGCCCGACCTAGGAATCGAACCCAGGACCTCATGCTCAGCAGTAGCGATTGCGACCACTAGACCAACGAGGCAGTCACGAGGTATAATACTACGTACAGATACCCAATCCCATACAAAGAAATGACACCTCCCTAAGTCTGGCAATTGAGCTGGCAATTTTTCGTCATAAAAATGTTTAACAGATGTCAGCATCAGCGATTCACAAATTGACAGAGACAGTAATTTTACGTCGCCATCTAGGAGTCGACCGACTTTTAAAACGTTTCGTGTCATCCTTTTAAAATAAAGTTTTATACTTCCGGTTTCAGAAAAACATGTTAATAGATTTATTTTATGTTTCTATGTAAAGAAATATAATTAAAATAAGTGGTTTGATTTAAATTTGTGACTATAAAGGTTATTTTAAAGACAGGACAAATTGAATAAAACACCATCTATTGCAAAGAGCTCTAAACAAAACGATTAAAAACGTTTTCAAACGTTTGTTGAAAAACGAGTGTGAATAGATAAATCAGCATTTAACAAGGAAGTCTTGATTTTTACTAATCTTACTTCAGCCAAAATTCTGCCGTTTATCGCTTTCTAATGATTGTTAATTTCATAATGTTTACCTAAGCTGCACTCTCTGACTTTTTTTGAAGACTAATTATAAAATGTTCTATTTGAGACCCCATGCTATTAGTTATTATAGAATTCCTTTATCTCTATACAAAGACATAACCGCCTACCGTGATACTACATGCCAATTCAAAGAATTTTGAATATGATAATCGGTCGGGGTGATAAAAATGCAAAAAAAAAAAAAACACGAATTATGGTTATGAAAACATGACATGGTAAGCCTTGTAGTAATAGAAGTTATTATGATGTAAACTTAATACCTATTTATTTTATTTCATAACGTTATAAAGTTACTTGATAATTGGTAAGTAGGTACAGATACCTCATGACATCATGGATAAACAACAATACAATAGCAAGTTAACAATCAATTCACCTAGGTAAAACACATAATTTACTAATGGGACGTTTAAATTCTTTCTTGCATTTAACAGATACAACCCGTGCAATATTTTCAGGTCCTAAGTCTTTTTTTGTTGTTTTTCCTAAAATCCATTAAGCAGGTGGAATATTATCGTCTCTTAAAATTACTATATCACCAATTTCAGGCTCAGATTTCTGGATGTTCCATTTATATCGTTGGTTGAGGTTAACTAAATACTCCCTATACCATCGCTTCCAAAAATTATTAACAACTTTTTGTGTCAATCTCCATCTATCCAGACCTACAACGTTATGATTTGAATTATCTTCATCGGGAGTGCTTATAAATGGCTCACCTATAAGAAAATGACCTGGTGTTAAAGCTTGAGGTTCGTTAGGATCATCACTCATTACTGTAATTGGTCGGGAGTTGAGGCAAGCCTCGATCTGTACTAAATCAGTAGACAACTCCTCATAGGTAAGTGTGCTTTCTTCCATTTCCAATTACCTTATATAAATGTGTTTTTTACACTACGTACTCCGGCCTCCCAAAGACCTCCGAAATTAGTTGCGTGTGGGGGTATAAAATGACATGTTGTGCTCTCCAAACTTAATGATTGTTCAATTTCACGGGGCACAGTGGATTTAGCTCGATCAAACATTTGACGAAGTTGTTTGTTGGCTCCAACAAAGTTAGTGCCATTGTTACTAAATAAGTCTTGACAGTGACCTCGTCGTGCTGTGAAACGCTTGAACGCTGCAATGAACGCCTTTGACGTTAGATCAGTTACCACTTCCAAATGGATGGCTCGAGGAAACAGTCAAATAAATAAACATATATATCCCTTGTAGGATTTCGCTCCTCTTCCAGGAGAAAATCTCACCCAAGTAATCACAACCAGATGATTTAAAAGGTCGGGTTGGTTTCAACCTATGTTCTGGAATTTGACCCATCAGATGATTGCTTTTAGACTTAGAATGTCTCAAGTACTTAACACACGCTCTGTAATGACTTTTAACGATCTCCTTTGCTCGTAATATCCAATATTTCGTTTTAAAATAGCACAATATAGCTTGTGGTCCTCCGTGACAGGTTTTGATGTGAGCATTACTAATTATGAGCTTGGTAAGATGACTCTTAGCAGACATAAGTATAGGATGCTTTGCATCATTTATGACTTCTGACTCATTAATACGACCGCCAACTCTTAGTATTCCATTTTCATCCAAAATGGGATAAAGGGTGTGGAGTCTACTTTTTTTTGGGACGAACTTCTTCATATTTAACTGCTTTATTTCTTCACTAAAATCCTCTTCTTGAACCTGAAGTATGGTCCTTCCAACAAGACTCGGCGCCTGGTCATAAAGGTCCACGCAGTCTTGGTTGGAAGTGAACGCTTCGGACTTCATCAGGGCTGAAGACTGGCCGTCGTCTAGTCCCGATCTTAATCCGCTGGATTATGATTTATGGTAAGTTTCAGAGAGTATGGCTTGTTCTAAACGCCATAATAATTTGGAGTCCCTAAAACAATCCTTACGATTGGCGTTGAAGAATTTTCCCATGGAAAAAGTGCGTGCTTCTATAACTGGCCTCAACGTTTGAAGGACTTTATTGCAGCCAATGGAGACCACTTCGAATAAGCTTTTTATATTTTAAATTGTTTTATGTTTATGTATTAAACTAACACACTGTAAACGTAATAAATATTATTTTCAATAAATAAAAAATCTTCGTGACAATATTTATGGCAAGACTAGGTATAATAGTAATAAGTAGTCTTCTTACACACACACATAATGCACACACACATTCATACAATGTTCAAACAGTCCACTCATTCAAATATTGAAAGTTTAGTGCAAAATAAATGTCCTTTGAGTAAAGACGCTTAACGTGTTTTTTTTATTTCACCGAACAAATAGATATGGACCTTTATCTCCTAAACAGCTAGTTTACGTAGAAATAGATACAGACTCCCGACGTTTTGATAGATAGAATACTCTTTATTATGTATACCTTATTAAAATAATTGTAAGCATAGGCACTGTCAGATTGGTTCGGAGAGATTTCGCATAAATATTTACTACGACACTTAGCTCAAGCGCTACAGCGCGCTACGACCTTCTTGTGCTACGATGGGTAGTTGATTTATATGCGACGAGCCGTCATCTATGTCCTACGATGGCGACGCGCAGTCCAAGCGCTATAGCGCGTAATTTATATGCTAAGATTCTACGAAGCATACTCAAAGCGCTACGGCGCGTACTCTATGTGCTACGATGAGCAGTCCAAACGGAGCGCTACGACGCGTCGTAGAGCTGTTGCGCTTTGTTCATGCGCTACGACGCCGACGCTTGGTTGATATACTACGCCTCGTAGTCTGTGTGCTACGACGTATACTTGAAGCGCTACGTCGTCGCGTAGTTTAAATTTAAAAATTATTTTTTCCACTAACCAACATCTGCTACAATGATGTCCGTGTACCGAGGCAACGCTCTGGCTGCTTTTGCGGCTATTTGAGGCACATGAAGTGCCATCAATAACGTAATTGCCTGCAACAAACAAAAATCGCTTTATTTTTATGGAATGTGTCCGCAACTTCGTTCGCGTGGATCTTTTATCATTACTATTTTTATTTTATTTTATAAAAGTAGCCTTGGGTACTCCATATGATATAAGCTATCTGCCAGTGAAAGTCCAATTCAAAATGGGTCCAGCCGTTTCAGAGGTTAGCAAGAACAAACAGACAGACAGACAAAAACAAAATTGATTTTGTGGTTATACCGTTCATATTTTCATATGCATCTAGTAAAAAGCTGTTACTTTGACATTAGAAACAGACACTTCAATTTATTTATATGTATAGATGTCGTAGTAAAATATTAGAACCATGTAAAAGTGCAACTTATTAACCAACGTTCTTTCTGATGCTTAATTCTACAGATTTAACCAGTAAAAGTTATGTTTTTTTTAAAAGTTTAATGTTAATTTAATCTAAATAACCTGCAAGGCTCTGTCCTCAGCATTAGCAGTCACCATGACAGATGCAGCATCCTTTAAAGCTGACACAGACTTAGGTGCAGTGGACACTCGAACTAGCAACTCGCTGCACACTGCTTTAGCGAGGGGCGCGTCATTGCCCGCTAGAGAATCGATGCCCGGTTCCCCACTGCCGAGGTATTGACGTAACACGTCTAGGACTTGGGTTAACACTTCCGGTGGTTCTTCGCTTTCGATGTCTATGCCTTCCATGCGCTGTTGGATAATGTTTATAATGTTTGAGGTTTATTATTATATTTATGATGTGGATTTTGAGATTTGAATGGGAAATCAAAGATAATTTTCATGGACATGGCTTTAAAAGTTTCTCGAGTATGACGCCAATATTGGGAAAGTGACGCAAGTGACATTTGTTACGAGTATTTTTTCTATTATCTGCCAAAACCTCCAGAACTTCAAAAAACACCTGCCCGTTTTGTAAAGTCGGTTAGCAAAAAAACTTAGCGATATTGGACTCTACAAGCCAAGCAAATGTTGAAAGTCATTACCGGGTGTGCCTTGAACAGATGCGCGGCGTATCTGAGCGCATAGTGCGGCGCCCGGCGCGCGGCGTGCGCCAGGCAGCGCGCCCAGTGGCCGGCGCGCGCGAGGCGCTCCAGCCCGTCACTCTCCGCCTCCGCCTCCACTTCGTGAGGAGCTTCCACTTCTTCTTCTTCGTACTCTGTTGATGTACCTGTTTTAGAAAGAGTCCAAATAAAATCAAAATGTTAAGACAGATTTAGATCTTTTTAATTATGAACATAATTTTCTTACCAGGCGCATCGTCATCAGCCACGTAGCCTTCAGTGAGAGCTGCTCGAAGTTGCTCACCGATGTCATTTTGACCGATTGCCGCGAATCTAAAGTTTCCAAAATATTAAAACGTATGTAGACATAAGTTTTACTACGTTTCAGTAGTATTTAGCGCGGTGACGTAAATTAATATTTATTTTAAATTTAATACAATTTACAAAATTAAGTTGTTTTTTTACATCTTTAGATCAAAACCATTCAACAATACAATATTTCTGTTATCGATGTGTTTTTATAGCTCCGTATTGACATGATCATGCGCACCTTCCCATTCGCCTTCTACTTCCCTCGGTTCAGAATTGCCAAGGAGAAGTTTTTATTAGAAGAGTCCAGTTCATCTCCCCATCTCAGTCTGGCCTAATGGCTAGACGCAGATGGTGTGGTGGACTTGGTATAGTTTTGATTATTTACTAATGTCAGTAAAAACAGGTCTATGACGTCGGGGACAGAGCTATGCGCCTCAAGTGGAGTTGGGCAGGGCATATAGTTAGACGAGGAGACGGCCGATGGAGCAAAGCAGTGACCGAATGGTGGCCAAGGTTAGGCCAAAGAAACCAGGGCCGTCCAAAAGCTCGTTGGGTGGATGATATCGTCAAAGTTGCGGAAAACACCTAAATCGAGGCAGTACCAGTAAGTCAACAATAGTACTACATGAAACATGGCAGACAGTGTTCACCTAGTGCTACATGTACAGTAGCGCTCATAAGTCCAGTAGCAATCTCACAAAGCAATAGATTTACGCTTTGGTTTCACTTAAGACATTCTACAAGTTGTTTATATACTATAGACACGCACACACACTCACTTTGTCTGTAATTGACTGTAGTTCATAATTTAAACTAACTTAACATATGGCATGCTAGCTCGCTCGTAGGAGTGATTATGGCGAACCGTGGGTTCGAATCTCACCTGCTGTTTACTTGATGTTATTTTCAAATAATATTTATTTATAGTTTTTGATATGTTAATAATAATAATATTTTATATATTATTAATAATACCTATTACAGTCTTTGTTAATTTGAGTAAAACAATTACTTGTATTTGTTCGATAATCATTCGTTTTTTGTCACGTTCATCTTGTTTACCTATATAAATAAAGTTTGTAGGTAGACCACCGAAAACTAAGTAAATTAATTAAATTTCTGTGAGGTTGATGCAGTTCGTTACGACAATTGACCTGATTGAACATTTTTGTTATTAACGTATGTTTAAATGTGTTAGCGGTGTTGTGGTTATAATTTTCAAAATGCAGTTAAATTAAAATATTGAAGCGTTGGCAAATATATTGCGCTGCGTAAAAGTAGATGTACCTAATACAACACCAATATCTAATGAAACCGGACTAAGTGTGTTCATATTTTACTAAATCTAAATGAAATGTATTGTTAATCCTTTAACTCAGAAGATGCCGTATTAGTTTCATAATAAATAAACTGAAAAATACAAATCATTTTAAAGATTATTTGTTAAGTGTTATAAATACATATAACGTTATTTTTTATATTTTTGTAAGGAAATGATTTCCCATCAGTTTGAACTTACCCGCGCTCATTGAAGCGCGAGTGATTATAGTAGAATGATAGGTTGTATGAATGAAGGATATGTCCTTGACGGATTGAACTGACAGACAGTGAAGTGTCAGTGTGAAATGTTTTGTGTTGGCATGGTGATTTGTAGGTTAATAAAATATTATGTAAAATAAATTACCTGAAAGATATAAAGGAGACGATATTCGTGAAATTAAAAGCTTTGAATGTTGTTTCTTTATTTACAGAAACGCAGTTGAGTTTACTTTCGGACGTAGGCTACCTTATCTTATAAAACAACATTCCTAGCAAAGGACGTCTTATAAATGCATAAACTAACATTTGAGTTTACAATTATAAGTTTTGATGACCAAAAAAGTAATGTATTTGTAGTTACCTCAATAACGACAAAAGTGGTAAAGGTTACCTTGTACCACAAGAACTGCAGCCAATAAAAAACCATGGAAAATTGATGGAAACCGAGACTTATAAAGCATTAAAAAATACATTGCAAAGGAGGCATGAAACAAGGAGTTTATGGATAACTTTGTCTGATGAACTAAGAAAAACTTACTTAGATGACGATGAAAATATACAATTTAAGAATTATTTCGTGGAAGAAGTGACAAGTACAACTGGAAGTACATAACCTATAATAAATGAGGGTATATCTGAAGAATCATTGTCAAGAATTCTAGAAAAAAATGCTAATATAAATCCACAATTACCTAAGCAGGCTAATATAAAAAAAAACTCAGAAAAAAATTTAATTGTGAAATTCAACGGAGAAAACTCAAATGTAACTCAATGGATGGCTATTTTTGAAAAAGAATGTGCTCGATTGAAAATAGTTGAAGATGAAAAAAAAAAGAGATTTTTTAGACTATTTTTGGAAAAACTGTGTGTAAATTGGTACAGTTCTATGATAATGAGACTTACACTGACTTCAGATTGGAAACAATGGAAGGAAGATTTTTGTGATACTTATGAAAATAAAGGTTGGACACCAATAAGATATGCAATAGAGTTTAGATACAAAACAGGATCATTATTAGACTATGCGATAAGAAAAGAGAAAATGTTGTTAGAAATGGACAGCACAATAAACCAAAGTACTCTGATTGATCTGATTCAACCAAGAATTCTGTTGGTCTACCAAGTTTTATAACAGACAGGATTGATAGAAAGAAAATCAATGAGACTAAAGATCTGTTTAATGAAGTGAAAAGCTTGGAACATTTGGTTAACAAAAAAGTTTTTGATAAAAAGCAAATGATTTTTTCACAGTTACAGTTACCAGAGAGGTTGAAGAACCATGCAAGATTTGCAGAAAATTAAATAAAGTAATAGATTTAATTCTGTAGACTTATGCTGGTTTAAACTGAATGAAGGCGTTAAAGGAAAACAAAATGTTATCAATTTTGTTTACAATTCTGAAGTAGAAACAGAATTAAATGACATGGATCAAAGTAACTAGTAGTGCCACCATTAATCAAAGTCAAGTTAACAATAAATAACACATTGGATGCATTTGGAATATATGATTCAGGTTCAAATATTTCATTAATTAATTCAAAATTGCTGAAGATAAAAGAGGAAAAAATATATAATGCACAGACTGTGAAGTTAACTACGATTAATGGTGTGATAAAAACGAATGGAATAGTCAAATTGAAAATAAAAATCTTTGAAAAAGAAGAAGAAGTTAATGTGTTTGTAATCAACAAAAACGATTTCAACTACGATTTATAATTGAATTGGATATAATAAAACAATTTAAATTGATCCAAAATGAAAAGCTAGAAATTACTTAAAAAATAAATGGAATTGCAGAAATGGAAACAGGGATAAAAACAAACAAAATTTGTGACAGATTTGCAGTGAACTTTAACGAACATGTTGATGAAATTAATTTTATAATCCTAATAAACCATCTCAAATTTACACAAGAAGTGGAAATAAATAAACTAATTGAAAAATACAAATCGATCTTCACAAAAGACAAGTATGATATTGGAACTGTCAAAAATTATGAAGTCAGAATTGATTTAAAGGTCGATAAATATTGTAGTAAAAGACCTTATAGATGCAATATTGAGGATAAGAAAGAAATAGAGAGTCAAGTATCAAAGTTATTGGAAAAAAATGTAATTGAGGAATCATGCAGCCCATTTGCTGCTTCGGTAACATTGGCATACAAAAAAGAAGACAATAGAAAATCCAGACTTTGTATCGACTTCCGGGATTTAAATAAACTTGTTATTTCACAGTCACAACCTTTCCCGTTAATTGAAGATTTGATGGTAAAAACAAGAAATTGCAAATACTTTTCTACACGGGATTTAAATTCTGCATTTTGGTCGATACCATTACGAATCGAAGACAGAAGAAAAATAGCTTTTGTAACACTTCTTATCTTAATTATTATATTATAAAGTATTTTGCTTAGAGATCTCAAATAAATACTGTGATTATGTGAGTTATTAAATGTGAGAAAGAGGGAAGCCTTGCTACTCGGAGCTCAAGACGTCACAGGGTGAATGAATATGAAACAAATGGTTTCATCCCAAGGAGACATTTTGCTGAATTATTCAACACGTCATTATAAACCGTTCGCCTAGCACTCCACGCTAAAGGGTTGCATCACCGAAGCAGCTACAGAACCATTTTTGACAGAGAGGCGTAAACAAGAACGTTTAATTTTCCTACGGGAATAGTTTATCCTGTATATTGCGCTACATCCGTGATTATATAAGGGGGAAAAATGAGGTTTAGTTTCAATCTTTTTTTCTTAAAGAAAATGAATACTTAAGCTATATATAGCCTCAATATGTTACCTATATTCAATAAAGCCTAATAAAATGTGAAATGCTTAATGTAAAAAAACTGCCCAATAACCTTAAAATCACTTATTTCGGAAATTCATGATCGAACTTAATGTAGGTGAAATAAATCTACTTATTCAAAATTTTGAACATTTCACGTGTGTGTTCATAGTATTTCACATCTTACTAGAAAAGTATTATGAGAATAAATACGTTTTTTTTTTTGTTATCACTTGTAACGCATTTTTTTATTCTAATCCCTTTATTGCAACAACAACACAAATAAAAAGCAGCAAGTTTTTTGAATATTATTATTGCAATCCAAATAAAATAAAAAGCTAAACGTGCGTTGCATCTTATGAGATTGGAACCTAAGCCGGCTGCTGCTCAGTCCAACGCGTGGCACCTACTGCTACTAGTTCATATTAGATTAGCTCGAATTTTAGCAGCGCCATAAACTGGCCAGGTTACGCGCATGATGCGTGATCATGCTTGTGACCGTGTCTAACAAAAGCGACGGAAATATATTTTTGTTTCGTGTAGTGCGATGCGTCAGTCGAGTCAGTGTGTGCGTACCGCAAGTTCGCAGCAATACGACGCTTTTCCACTTTTGAACGCATACTGTACCTTTCAGCGAGCATATCAGCAGCAGCCTTCCGTCTTCCATCATGCAGATGATCTCTTGCCAGTCTAGCAGCTCTCAGCGCCGCGCGCTCCGCCAGGCGAGGCGCTGCAGCGGCCGCGGCCGCAGCGCTGGCAGCGGCTAGCAGCCTGACGGCGTCCCACCAGTCCGCGGCGTCGGCGTGCGCAGCGGCGCGCTGCAGCAGCGCGGGCACGTCGCCCGGCACGCCCTCGCCGCCGCTACTGTCGGGCACGTACTCGCGGGATACGCGGGACGCTTCTTCCCATAGTTCTGTGTAGTAAAGGATAAGATCTGTTAGCTAAGATTAATTCCTAACTTATTGTAAAAGTCAGTCTTTCTCTCTGAAAGCGTTTTTAATCTTTTAAAAAGTACCAACCACCAGGCAGCCAGGTGGCCACCAGCGATCAGGTGACCAGGTATGCGCCCGCACCGGATGCAGGTGGTCAGAATACCCCTTGAAGCCGTGGCTGCTGGCTGGCTGTGACTCGCCGCTCTAAAGCTTGTGGGATTGATGATGATGACGTCACACTGAAGTAGTTGCACGAAGGCTGCGCTGACGTTCAAGTTCGGGGTCACTAGTACAGAGGTATGAGGAACAGGGTGTAAGTTCACTCATACTCTATCGACCAGACAGGTGTTGTGTAGTGCAACTGCCCGACGATTGATGTCGGGACGTTGTATAAATGCTAGTTGCGCGGTAAACTCAGCTTGCGCAACACAGGATTTTGCGTGACGTCAGTGTGATGCGCAGTGTTCGCATCTGTCGGTGTAGATGCCGCCACAAAGTCACACAGTCGGTGATACTTTATTCACATTACAATCTAGCCTATTAGCATAATCAGTATTGCCTATTAGCTAATGAGTCATCCAAATAGAACTTAAACTGCTAAGTAACTGTAAAAACTGTTTTTTATTTCTATCTCAAAAAAAAATTGTTTCCAAATAGTGCAAACAATATTACAAAAAGTGTAAAAGCTTAAAAAATTGCCAAGTTTAAATAAGTATTAGATAAGGACAGCCCTATCGTAGAAGTGAAGTCACAACTATGTAACTTCATACTAGCGACAAGGACGGGAATAATCCCCTCCAAAAACTTTTAAAACATGTGTATCTTCTTCATCGTCATCATCATCATTTCAGCCGAAAGACCCAGACATCATGTCCACTGCTGGACATAGGCCTCTCCCAAGCATCGCCACTTCGAACAGATCTACGCTTTTCGCATCCAACGGTTCTTGCAGCCTTCACAAGGTCATCGCTCCACCTTGTGGGAGGCCTTCCAACGCTGCGTCTTCCGGTACGCAGTCGCCAGTCTGAACCTTTTGGCCCCTTCAGCCATCTGCTCTGCGAGCAATGTGCCCTGCCCACTGCCACTTAAGTTTGGCAATTCTTCGGGCTATGTCGGTTACTTTGGTTCTCCTGCGGATCTCTTGTTTCCGAATGGATCACGTAGGAAAACTCCAATAATAGTCCTATCCATTTGGGTGACTTTAAACTTTCTGATAAGGCCAATTGTGAGCGACCCCGTTTCAGTGCCATAGGTCAGCACTACACACGCACTGGTCAAAGACTTTGAGACACTGCGGTATGTGGGACGAGAAGATATTGCGTAGCTTCCCGAATGCTGCCCAGCCGAGTCGAATTCGACGAATCGACGGATTTTGCTTCATATTTGCATCGATTTCCTCGATCGATTCACGCGTCCGACCTCGTATGTCGCGTAATTATAAATATCATAATAAGCAATGGGCCTCACCCAAATCTTTGTAATGCTGCACTACCTCACGAGGCCTGTTAGCTCTAATCATAAGCGTTTCAAACTGCGGCAAATCTCCACGCTCAGCAGCCGCCCTCGCTCCTTCCACTAACACCTCCTCAACCTAAGAGAAAGTGGAGAATTATTCTTATATTATATTTCCACCCAAATTACTAGAGAAATAGACGAATAATATTCTACGTCTCACCATAAGCGGTGCATGTTGCTCAGCCAAGGCGAGTGCCCTCTGATGCTTGCCATGCTGCAGCCACATGCGAACTGCGTCGTCAGGCGCGGCGGCTCTTAAGAACGCAGCCTCGGCTTCGTCAGGCCTTTCGTCTGCTAAAGATGCTGCTTCGGCCCGAGCTACTTCACTGCGGGATACGCCGCCTCCTAGGGAGCTTAGCTCCATTGCGATGTCCCATCTGGTAAAACGGTAACTTAGCTATTTTAAAAGAAGAAAACGTTGTATAAAACGTTGCAGCCTGGAGTCTAGATTTGTGCCTGATTGTTGGCAATAGGTTCTCCTACTGTTACATCTATATAAATATAAAATAAATGCTGTTCGTTGGTAAGCACATCGCTTGAGAAAACTAATGGACTGTTTTTTTTTATTGTTCGTTTTAGTCCGACTTCGGTTTCTAGGGACAGAAATTTTTGAAAAGTTGTCGGAAAACTGAAAGTGTTTTTATTCTATGAGATTTTAGTATGAAATCAAGACCATAGCTCACGATACAGACCGCACGGTTTATTGAAGTTTGGTCAAGCAAACGTCAGTCGAGGCAGCTAGTGGGTCAGAGACATAAATGGCGCAATGTGAGTGTTCTGTACCTCACTGCCTACCCCTTTGGGGAATACAGCCGTGATGTAATGCTAGACCCGCAGCTAACCTACCTCTGCGCCTGGACAGCCCACCGCGCTCCTAGAGCCGCGAGTCCCCTGGCCGCCAGCAGGCGCGCGGCCGGCGCCCCGCCGAGCGCGCCCGCCCATTGGAGAGCCACCTGAACATTCATTTGTAAACACTTCAATGACGAACGCCACACCCACGCTAGTGTATTTCATTAACAGACTGAAACATGTTCTTTTTTCGCGCTTGTTTTATAATTGCAATGCATTTATAAAACAAGCGCGAAACCGTAAACCTGCGCAATACATTGCGCAGGTTTACGGGCACAATACAGAAGCAGAATTATTATGAGGCAAAGTATGATCGGGATCATTACAGTGTGTTTAAACGTATGTGATGAAAGTGTCAACAAACACTATTCCGATAAAACTTTTACGCAATCACACTCATCCATCGGTATTTAGGAGGTCTCAACTTTAAATCCGAGTGGGATATAAAATTGAAAAACATCTACATCGATGGTTATAAAATAAAGTTCTATTGTCAAGAAAAACATTAAAAAAACAGAATTACGGGTTTGAATGTTTATGTAATAGAATCAAACCCTGAAATTTTAAGTGGCACCTCAAATTGTCATCAACAGGTACGATTTCTGATCCATTTGTTTACATTTTATCAAATACTTCTGAAACAGACTATACACACAAGATAACCCGAAAAACACTGACAAGCCAGCAAGGGTGCAAGGATAGGTCTGTTATATTTTTGCTGCTAGGCATTCACCCATTGTAACCACGTTTGGCCAGTCGGCTAAACGTTACGTTGGCTAAACTGGCCAAACGAGGTTACACCATTCGATGACGATAGTAACTACTGCGTTAATATTGTAAAAACGTGAAATAAGTTTAGTTCATAGGTACCTGTTGTTGAACTCCGCTGGGAGCATGCGCACGAGCAACTCGCTCTGCGCCCTCCCACTGACCCGCTGAACGGTACATCTGAATCGCACTTTTCCAATCTCCTGTAAATATAGTTCATTTTGGGCAGATTTTTCAATAGTCGGATAACTTTTATCTGAGGAATGAATATTGTGGTTGAGCTTTTGTATAGAAAATATGTCAACCAAATAAAAGTTATCTGACTTTAAAAAATCTGCCCTTACAACCGATATTTCAAATGGCAGATAACTTTTATCCGAAGAATAAACACGTTTATAAGATTTAGGTTACTTAATTTTCCATAAGTTTTTCGAGGTTTAAGTTGGCCCCATGTTTATTAATAAGGGGATTGTAAAATAATTTACAGGACCAGTATGAAAGCTAACCAAGATCTTAATAAATATAATTTATGACTCTAGACCAAACATTGTAGAAAAAAAAATAACTGTACCCCCCGGTTTAGAATCATGCGCTTAAGTCATGGGAACAGTTTGCGCGTGGATATCCCGAAGCGTGTATTTAAAGTGACGACACTAACCGGCTTGTATGTAATAGCTCTCTGCGGCGCGAAGATCTCCCGAAGCGTGTAGCGCCTGTGCTACGTGGCGGCGCGTAGCTTCCAGCAGCGAGCTACGGTGAGCTGCTACGAGGCGTAGCATTGACTCGTATTGAGACGCTTCCTGGTACAATAAAAGAAAACTATGGTTTTGTTGCTTGATTATGATATCGTACATGACCTACGTAGATAACAAAGCTCGTAAGAACGGTGGATAAAATCTTGTAACTGTATCGGAAACCAATCAAATTTTTCGTCCGTAATTCTACATCCTCTTACAATAAAATAAGATTATACATTCAAAAACCTGCAGTGGGAAATTTTCTCGTGCAAAATGGGGTTCCCTAGTCTGTTTAAAGTGATTTTTGTAAATTAAAGCCACGTTAAACCCACCTTGTACATGGAAATAGCCTCATCTGGTTCTCCAAGGCCAATATATATCTGTTCTGCTTTCCTCAACTGTCCGTCTAGCCTCAGTTGTTGTGCGAGCGGCATGTAGATGTCTCTAGTCTGTTCCTCAGTGAGATGTGCAGCAGCCAGTTGTAAGCCGTCGGCGACGCGACCCGCAGAGTTGTAGGCGCGGACGCATCGTTCCGCCATGCCGCATGATGTCAGGACGCGTTCTGCTGTCTCCCATTCCTAGTATATGGCGAAAATTGATTTCATATCACAGGTCTTTCTCTAAGTATTTATTATCCAAAAGAGGGGTGTGATTAATTGTGATTTTGAAATCTTAAAGGCTATGGATGTATTTTATAAAATATGAATTCAAGGTACAAGGAAAACTTACTTGAGTGGATATGAAGTGGTCACCAAGTCTCTCACACTGCTCTCTGATGGAATCCTTGTCATCTATAGCCTGAAAAATGAATATTTAATCAAACTTCCTTAGTTTCTAGCAAAAACTGGAGTAGGCTTTTGCTACGATGCGAGACTTAGCGTGTTATGCCAGAACTTTTTGGGCGGATTTATGTTTTATTGCACTGGAGTCTGACTGGCGTAAACAATAGTTAGAAAGCAGACAACATTTACTCGAAAAGAGACGATATCCTCTGAGTTTGTTTCAGCATTTCTTCACAGAGATAAGTCAACTAGGTAAAATTTACTACTAAATATTTACATTGACGTGTAAAAGTGTCATAAAAAATGTCTTACAGAAATAAGCATAATTTTATTTAACTTTGGTTCATTTCGTATTGTGGCAGTATCTTATGTTGAGGCGGCTAAACATTACCACAATGATACATGACTGGCGAAGCAGGTTACTACGCCGTACCCGATGTAGCTTATTGTGACAGAACTTTACTTATTTGTGAAGTTATGTATTTACTACTTTAATACTTTTGAATTGTAGTTAAAATACAAGTCAAAAGTCGCCAACCCGTCTTGAGCAAGCGTGGTGATCAATGCTCGTACTTTCTCTGTAAGATAATTTTATACTTCAAAAGCATGATTCTCACTTGCAGTATCTGCAGCGCCTTCCTGTACTGATGCGCGGCGAGTGCGGCGTCCAGCGCGTCGCGCGCGCGGCCCGCCTCTATGAGGTGCGGCACGGCCGCGCCCGCCTGACGCGTCGCCACCAGCCACGCGCCCCACATGCCTTCCAGGCGCGTCACCTCGCCCGGGCACGCCTGCAGATAACATTTTAAGCGCTTGTGGCTTACTTGTGTAGAGTATACAGGTAAGTAGGTCTGGTATGTCGAAAATAAAACTCAGACTGGGCTGAACAGTGAACCGAACTTGACTTGATTGTCGACTGCTTTTTATTTGTCCAAACATCCTACTTATATACATTTATTATCTAGCTACCTCTAGACACTGGCCTGATGGTTTCCAATTAATCGACCAATAACGATGCGCCATAGGGCGAGCCGCGCGCGGGGCGCGGGGCGCTGTTTTGCACACGGCACGATTTGCCGCGAAAGCATAAATAGGAGTCGCGAGCTAGGCGCGATCCTCGAGACACTCGACGCTCGACTCTCGCCGCGGACGGACGTGTCTCGCGCTCTCCCGCTCCCGGCCCTGTGTTGTGTTTCCTGCTCCTACTCGTTGCGACCACGTGACGTCATCGTAGTCGCCCCGACTACTCCGATAAAATAAAATCAACAAATTGATTTTATTTTTAATCAATTAAAAAGTGCCTTTTTCAAGGCAAATCTCGTTTCATCAACAGACTCACTAGAGAGAGCTTCAACAGAGAGAGCTTCACTAGGCCCCTTCTGGGTAAAACCACAGTTTCGTGGTCCTCGGTTGAAACCTTACGGTGTCAACGAAGCCGAGTGGGGTGTTGACCCAATTCACACCCGCCGAACCCCTTCAGGGCGAGGCAATTAGTTGGACGGGTCCCAGATAACCGGCCTTGGGGGATCTCCTAGTCGGCTCTGGTGACAGTTTTGCTTTCCAGCTACTCACCTAGTGTCTTTAGGGTGTGTCTACACCCTTCGCGCTAGACTGGTCAGGGCCCCGTTCGCACAATAAGACTGGCGACGGGTTACAAGCTTAGGGCTCACCAATAGGTACACACCTCCCTGTCTACACCCGACAGGGAGGGAACTCATCCCCGGGCCAATCCACCCGGGGAGTTAGGTATAGCGTTTAGGTAACGTAGAAATTTTTCTTTCCACCATTCCTTCCCAAAGATAGTTCCCGCTCCGATCATGGAGGACGCCGTCCTCTTGGCGTTCCTCAAAGAGGTACTACTTAAGGACCCCGATTTTCTTGAGCGATATGGCTCAAAACTCCGCCAACGCTCCACCCCCACTCCGTCCCAGGGCGCAGTCGGTGAGTTTAGTGACGCTTTAGAGAGCCCGCTATCGCCATCTGCATGCGAACAAGGCATTCCGCCCTTTGTTCCGACAAACAATGTTCCGGCTAATATCTCTGCCCCCATTGTTTCACCGTCTATTGTACCGGCAGATAATACTCCGGCCGCTAATCCGGCCCCTATTGTCTCGCCCGCCTTTGTTCCGGCCGCCATTGTCACGGCCGCCATTGTTCCGGCCGCCATTGTCTCAGAGACAACGCAGCTGCGCGGCGCAGCAATAAACACGACTCGCCGGAGAGCATGGACACGTCAGTCCCACTCTCCGAGGATGAAGCCCGCACCTCCCCCTCCAGCGACGGCGACTTCCAAGTAGTCGTTAAAGGAGGCAAGAGGAAGGCTAAATCCTCCGCCCCCGGTGGCCCGGTCACCAAGGCCCAGAAAAAACAGGACGACTTATCCAGCCGTCCAGCTCCACTTCCGCCCCTAGTCCGCGGGCCAGTCGCCCCGCCAGCCCTATGGCTTGCCCACCCGCTCCTACCGCGAGGAAGCAAAAGCCTCCTCCCCCCATTTACGTCTAAAACAAGTCCAAATGGACTGAAATTTCCAGGATGTGTGTTGATCGCAAGATCAACTACACCAACGCCCGATCCACCCTCCAGGGGATCAAAGTTACCGTCCCCACGTCTACGGACTTTAGGGATCTCTCCCGCGCCCTGCGTGAAAGGAACTATTCCTTTCACACGTACTCCCTTCCGGAGGAAACCCGCACTCGTGTCGTCATTAGGCGCGTTCCCCAAGAAATCCCCACTGAGGATTTTAAGGACGACCTTACTGCACAAGGCGTCCCAGTATCCGCCGTCCATCGCTTGCACAAAGCGAGGCAGGGCCTTGTATACGACATGGTCCTTGTCATCTGCGACCCCACGGAAGGTCACCACCCGATATTCAAGGTGAAGTCGGTGTGCTCGCTCTCGGGCATCTCTATCGAGAAGCCCTACCGAGCCAACTTGATAGGCCAGTGTCATCGCTGCCAACTGTACGGTCACTCGCAGACCAACTGTTATGCGACCCCTAGATGCGTCAAGTGTCTAGGTGAGCATGGCACCGCCGACTGCTCTCGCCCTAAAGATAGGGAGCTATGTGCAGAGCCGCCGAGCTGCGTCCTCTGCGGCCAATCCGGTCACCCGGCAAATTACCGGGGCTGTCCGAAAGCGCGAAAGTCATCCTCTCCGAAACTCGCGAAACGCGCGAGTGACCGCCAGCACAGGGAAAGCCCCTGGGGGAAGCTTCCCTCCGCGCAAATGCCGGAGCGGCTTAGCCCTCAAAGGCCCTCTCCCTGGGCAAACCTTACGCACCTTAAAGCTCCCGCAGCTTCAGTGCCCTCCAAACCCGCTCAACCCGCTGAAGTTCCAGCGCTGATGGCTACCGCCATCCCAGCGCCTTTTTTTTTTTTTTTTTTTGTTCCCGGGGTGGAAAATCCTCATGTATGTCCTCTGCCCTGGGGCGGGCGGAGGGGTCTGTCAGACTCTTACTGACTAAAAACCACCCCGGTTTTCCATCTCACACCTACGCCGGGGTCGCGGGAACACATTATTCTTCCACAACCCCGGCTGGTGCCGGCCCGCTCGCGCGGGCCCCGTCTCGGGCGCAACGTCTGTGGTCGGCGCGCGAGGAACACTACGCGCGCCGCCTTCTCGGGTCCTGATGTTGGGGGGCGACGGATGTCCCCGAATCCGTCGCCCCTGAACCCATTTAGGGGGGCTGGAAGAGGGCGTTGTCCGCCCTCCGCCTGCGCCCGGTGCGCCTGCTGCGGATCGGGAGAGTGGACGAGATCTCTCTATCCCTTTCCGCAGCCTCCTTCTGCGAGATGACTGTTTCGCAGAAGGAAACCACCGTGTCCCAGGACTCGGCGCTGCCGACCATCGAACTCACTACGGTCGGCAGCGACAGGTCACTGCCTACTTCTGAGATGAGGGCACGGCGCGGCTCCTCCCAAGCGGCACACTCTGCCAGCGTATGCCACGCCGTGTCCTCCCAGCAATCGACGCAGTGGTGACACCGAGCGTCCGGCTCCCTGTTTATGCGACACAGGTACTTCCCGAAGCAACCATGCCCCGAGAGCACCTGCGTCGCCCGAAACGACAGGGAGCCGTGCCTCCTCCCGAGCCAGAGGTCGAGCACTGGCCGGACCGCCTCGATGGTGACGAGGCCGGCGGTAGGGCGTGAAAGCCTGTCCCGCCATTCCGCCACCAGGACCTCGCGAAGCTGCGACCGACGCTGCCCCATATGGCGCTGCATCGGCCGCTCGCCCCGCGCCCTCGCTTCCTCGCGCCACCGATAAAGTGACGCGAGCACCTTCGCGTCTAGGTCCCATGGCGGGGATCCGGCCAGTGCACAAGCTGCCTCGTAGGAGATCGTGCGATACCCCCGAATGACTCTGACGGCCATTGCTCTCTGCGGCTTTCGCAGCACGGCCGGCCGTCAGGTCGGCAGCATCTCTGTGCAGATCGGGGCATTTGCAGATCGGGGCCCCATAAAGGGCCATCGATCGCACGGTCCCCACGTAGAGCCGCCTACAAGCGGCGCTCGGGCCCCCCAAATTGGGAAGCAGCGTTGCCAGCGCCCCGGCCGCGCCCAACAACTTGGGTGCCAGCCGCCGGAAGAAGGGTCCGAAGTCCCACCGGCTGTCGAGCACCAATCCTAGATATTTCATGGTGGGCTCGACAGCGATCCGGACCCCCCCGACCACAATATGTGATCCAGCCGGCGGCGCCCGCCGAGGGCCATGAAACACCATGGCCTCCGACTTGTTGAGGGCCACCTCCAGGCCGAGGCGCCGTATGCGGCTCACCGTCAGTGAGACCGCCACCGTCGCGAGCAACGCTGCCTCCCTGTGCGAACTCCCCCGGGCCGTGACCAGCGTGTCGTCCGCGTAACACGTCAGGTCCGCGCCCGGCGGGAGCTCGCCCCTCAGCACCCAGTCGTACCCGATGTTCCACAGGAGCGGTCCCACTATCGATCCCTGTGGAACACCGCACGACACTTGGCGCTGGTTTCCGCCATCACGTCCCATGTAGGTGACACACCTCCCCGCCAGATAAGCCCTAACGATGCGGCGGAGGTAGAGAGGCACCCGATGATAACGCAGTGCCTCCCGTATGCAGCTCCAGGGCAGAGTGTTGAAGGCGTTGGAGATGTCCAAGGACACCGCCACCACCACCCCGCCCCGGGACACTGTTTCCTCCGCCAGGACTCTCACCCTCGACACAGCGTGGATGGTAGAGCGCCCATGCCGAAAGCCGAACTGGCTCTCGTCCAGGTCCGGCCCCTCTCTGCACAAGTGGCCGACGAGGCGGGCTGCGAGTATGCGCTCGAACAGCTTGCCCACCTCGTCGAGCAGTACTATGGGCCGGTACGCAGACGGCGAGTCGGCAGGGCGCCCCGCCTTCCTGAGCAGGACCAAGCGACCTGTTTTCCACAAAGTGGTAAACTGGCCCCGCTCAAGGCACGCTGTGAAGAGTCCTCTTAGCTGGGGCTCAAGCTCTTTCAGAGCGAGGGCTAGCGCTAGGCCGTGAATCCCGTCGGGCCCCGGAGCTACGTTCTTGGCCCGGAGCCGCATCACGGCCGCCCCCATCTCTGCCTGTGTCACCTCTGGGACGCTGATGGCGTTCTCCTCTGTAGACCCTGCGGCTGTGGGCAAAGCCATCGGCGGCGGGGTATGCTCCGCTCTTGCCGGGAAGAGGGCTGCGACTACCTCCTCCAGCAGCTCGGGTTGGAGACTCTCCGTAATTGGAGGCGCCGCGGCTCGAAGTTTCCCTCGAACCGCTTTATACGGGCGCCCCCACGGATCCCCGTCTAGAGTCTCCAACATCTCCTCCCTGGCGCCAGCCCAGCGCCTGCGGCAACCACCGCGGCCCCTACGGCTCCACCGGTTGCACCGCAAAGAGCCCCGGGCCGCGACAGCGCCCAAATCATAATCAGCACATACGCGGCCCTCTATTCCTCCGCCGCGGAAAAAATGGCCGACGAAATCGTTGCTGCAAACGGCAATCCTCGTCGTCTCTTAGAAATCCTTAACGCGTATCCCGAGATCGCGTTAATCCTGAAAACCTTAAAATTCTAATTTCCAATGGATAACACAAGGTTAAATTCCACCAAACCCCGATCCCTCAAACTAGGATTTTTCAACGCTAATGGCGTTTCCGGTCAACGCGATGAGATCGCCGCTTTCCTCCGCGACCTCATCACCGCAACCCGAACATTGCCAACTACAAACTAGTTCGCAATGACAGGTCTCGATGCCACAAGGGTGGCACACTCATATGCTTTAGGAAATCTCTGTATTGTATCCCTATAGACCCACCTCCTCTCTTCTCCCATCTGGAGACCTCTATCTGCCGGCTCGGCATGACCGGCCACCAACCGATCACCATCATCTCCGCGTATATCCCACCCGACAATGGTCCGGAGGATCCCATCTTGCTCCAAAAGGACTTCACTGCCCTCTTCGGTATGAGTGACTCCGTCATCTTGGCGGGGGATCTTAATGCCAAGCACCCGGCGTGGAATAGTAGCACAACCTCAACCAGAGGTAGGTTAGTTTTCAAGTTAGGCGAATCCCTTAACTTTGACGTCATCGCTCCAATGAGCCCGACTCACTTCCCAGGTAATCCTAATCACCTTCCCGATGTTCTCGATGTAGCGCTGCTCAAGAATGTGAACCTCCGTTTGCAATCGATAGAGACGTTCCACGAGCTTAACTCTGACCACCGCCCTGTAGTCATGCATCTTGCACCCTACTCGGGCCCGATCGACCCCAACCGCCCCCCTCAGACCCAGACGATAACCGACTGGAGGAAAGTAAGCGAAAGACTGAAATCCACCACGTCGCCTCACTTAGACACCATCCCCGATCACTTAGTGTCAGTCGCCGACACGACGGCCGCAATCGACTCTTTTACAGAGCACGTACAATCCGTATTGACGGATTGTCCACGGGAAGTTCCGGTGATGGAAGACCATCGCTGGAAACTACCTACAGACGTACGTGACTTGATAACCGAGAAGAACGCGGCCATCCGTGCCTACGACTCCTTCCCTTGTGACGCGAACAAAGCCCACATGCGCCATTTACAGCGTGCTGTAAAGAAACGCATAGGGGAGGTTCGCTCTGAGGGCTGGGCTGGAACAAGATGCTCAGTGAACTCGAGCCCACTCATCAAGCCTTCTGGCAATTACAGAGGAAACTGCGTTCCTCACAAGAGGTCTCTATGCCTCCTCTCATCCGCCCCGACAATAGTGTCGCTTTCGACAGTCCCGACAAGGCTGAATGTCTTGCTGACAGCCTAGAGTCCCAATGTTCTCCCAGCTCTCAACCAGTAGACCAAGCTCACCTTAACAAGGTCGACGCTGAAGTCGAACGAAGAGCCTCCCTCGCTCCCGTCGAAGACCCTGATGATACTCTGCCTCCCGTCACTCCAGACGAAGTGCACGACATCATTAAAGGGCTCCACGCTCGTAAAGCCCCCGGTTCGGATGTTATTACCAATAAGGTATACAAACTCCTCCCTGCCCCGCTAATAATGCTTATGACCGCCATCTGCAATGGCGCCTTGAGCAACAACATTTTCCCACAAGCATGGAAAGAAGCCACCGTCATCGGTATCCCAAAGCCAGGCAAGCCAAAGTCTGAGTTAGTTTACTCAATGTTCTCGGCAAAATCTACGAGAAGCTTATTTATAAGCGTCTCAAAGACTACGCCGAAGCAAAGAGCCTCATACCAAACGAGCAGTTTGGTTTCCGTAGCCAACACTCGGGCACCCAACAGGTCCACCGTATAGTAGAGCACTTATGCGCTGGTCTGCAGCGTAACGCGACGACGGGTGTGCTATTCTTCGACATAGCGAAAGCCTTCGACAAAGTCTGGCACAACGGCTTGATATACAAGCTCTACCAACTAGGAGTGCCAGATCGTCTCGTGCTCATCTTACGAGACTTTTTGTCGAACCGGACCTTTCGCTATCGCGTCGAGGGAGCACTCTCGTCCCCTCATCCTATTCGCGCCGGTGTCCCTCAGGGTTCCGTACTATCTCCTCTCGCCTTCACGCTGTTCACTAGCGATATCCCAAAAAGTAAAAAGGCTCAGTTGGCTCTCTTCGCCGACGACACTGCCGTTTACTATACCGGTCACTGTCCCAACGCTATAGCTCGTACTCTCCAAACCTCCGCAAACGTCTTAGGCGCTTGGTTCCGGAAATGGAGAATCGAGGTCAACCCCGATAAGAGTCAGGCGGTTCTCTTCTCGAGACGTCGTCGACTCCCTCCCCCACTTCCCAGCCCGATCACTATGTACGGCAAGCCAATCCCTTGGGAGAAGCAAGCCAAATACCTAGGCGTGATCCTCGATGAGAACCTTACCTTTAAGGCTCATATTAAGGCGGTTCGCGCGCGCGCCTCCTTCGCTCTTAGCAGGCTCCAATTCGTACTGACAGCCCGTAGTAAACTGTCCCTCAAATGCAAGCTCCGCATCTATACCGCAGTCATCCGTCCTATCATGATCTATGCCTGCGTTGTATTTGCGCACGCTCACCCACGTCATCTCCATAAGATGCAGACCCTCCAAAACCGTTTCCTCAGAAGGGTCACGGGTGCCCCCTTCTATGTCCGTAATATAGATCTTAACGTCGACCTCAAAATGCCAACCATAAAACAGTTCATGAAACGCTTATCAAAGCGTTTCTTCGACTGCGGCATCAAACATTCTAACCCCCTGATTACAGCGGCCACCCGCTACACTCCCTCTCGAATTAGCAGTATTCGCCGACCAAGGCATACTTTAATCGACCCCGACGACGCCACTACCCTCCTCCAGGAGAGTAGTAAGGCCACTAGCACGCTACATAAGCCCAAAACCCGATCGCCGTCCTACCGCCCTCGCCGCCGAGGCCCGCCGCGACGCCCAAATCGACGCCCCTCCCGACCCTTGCTCGAGCCAGCCCGCGCCGCTGAGCCTGTAGCTTTGCTTGTAGCTAATGTGAGCGTGAGCGGCTACGATGTGCGGTGTTTTGGCGGGAACGACGGTACGACGAATATTGATGGTTGCGGAGTTCGGCGACTTCGAGTGACAATTTTTCAATTTGTTTCGTAAGCATATTGATCTGTAGAGTTGTTATTGCGTTGAGCTGTACCTCATTGACTGCTGAACTTGTTGTCTCCACAGCAAACCCTGCGTGGGTTTGCTGTGGAGACTGCGGCGACTGTAGCGGGTTCAAAATGCTCCATCATTTTGTCTGCCATTGCAGCTAGTACTTCGAGCGATGACTCGGTGTTGACGGAGAGCACGGCGCGAACTTGTGCGGGCAGCTGGTTGAGCCACATAACCTTCAGCGCTTCATCCGATAGTAGCTTGCCACTGAGGTCTCGCATTTTACGCAGCAGCTGGCTTGGCTTGTGATCGCCGAGTTCGAGGCCGCTGAGTAGCTTCTGTAACTGCCGGTGGTCTGACTCTTGGTACGTTAATATAAGTCTGTCTTTGAGCGCGCTGTACTTGCCAGTGATCGGTGGGTGTAAGATGATGTGCGCGTTCCGCGTTCAAATTGTGCGAACCACAGGCGTGGATTTTGGCGCCAAAATGGTGGTAGCCGTGCAGGCAATGAGATTGATGCCACGTCACTCTTCACCGTTGCGGTGCCCTGAGCATCGCTAAAATCGTCGGTATCTTTCGTCATGGTGATTCTTGAGGATCTTGCAAGATTTCGATGTATCAGGAACGCAGACTTCGGCTGCAGGGTCGTGTTCAGCTTCACGGGGTCACCACTTTAAGCGCTTGTGGCTTACTTGTGTAGAGTATACAGGTAAGTAGGTACTATGTCGAAAATAAAACTCAGACTGGGCTGAACAGTGAACCGAACTTGACTTGATTGTCGACTGCTTTTTATTTGTCCAAACATCCTACTTATATACATTTATTATCTAGCTACCTCTAGACACTGGCCTGATGGTTTCCAATTAATCGACCAATAACGATGCGCAATAGGGCGAGCCGCGCGCGGGGCGCGGGGCGCTGTTTTGCACACGGCACGATTTGCCGCGAAAGCATAAATAGGAGTCGCGAGCTAGGCGCGATCCTTTTCGTCGCGCGCCGTCGTCGAGTGAAGACTGCCTGTCGTCCGCGGGACGCGTGTGTCCATCTGCGTGGTCCCGAAGTGACCAATGAAGATACGGAGGGTGCTGGTGCTTCTGCTTGCTTGCTTCCGCTTACAGACCGCTTCTTTCGAAGCGAACTTGTTTCTTCATGTTTGTCAATACGTGCTCGTCTTTTTCAAGATGATAGCTTCACTGTTTCTTGCAGAGTGTCAAAAACGTGGTAAGGTAATTGGTTCGGTGGTATGTGGTAACTGTTTCGGTGATATGTGGTAGCTGGTTCGGTGGTATGTGGTAACTGGTTTCTGGTGACTGTGTGACGGGTACTGTGTCACTACAGCATAACAATGGAAATATGGAAATAATTAGATATTGGCATACTGTGCTGTTTTAGAGACCAAGCGCCGTAATCATCTTGTAAACTTCGGTTTTTCAAGTTTACACTTCGATTCGACATAATGAACACAAAGATTCACACTAGCCCCTAGAACCTCATGTTTCATGGGCTTACATAGGTAAACCATTTCATATCAAGGAGAAGACCGGGGGCGCGGTAATGGTAGGAAAGGCATGCCCTTAGGATAAAGAAGGATTGTTAGTGCCTACCGGAAATGCATCCTTGAGTAAGCAAAGGAATTGTGGAGAGAAACGTGATATTTATCTATGGATGCAATGGGCATCTTTTAGCGATGTCGCCACCGTGCTGTTGAAGCTTCACCGTTGAGACTTGTGGCGAGGTCAAGCTGCTTTCTCAACCCTTTTCTAGGTCTCTGCTATGCTGTGTTGTTCCAAAGTCTTCGGGTGAGGTCTCGCTACTATCCGTTTCAGATTTCTTGTATAATCATAGTCAGTGAATAGTGAACTTGTTCAACGTAGTTTCGGTTATTCGGCACAATGTGTATGTAGTATTAGGTCAAAAGCGATACCGTACTTTGCGCCAGAATAACAGCGTATAACCTATAACAATTGTTTAATATAAAATTGAACATGCACGTGGCTTTGAACCAAGGACCTAAAACGCAGCTGCAACTTAGGGTACGGAACGAGTGAGAACGGTCACCAGTGACGCGCAAGGGGTCAGGCTATGTCACTTCTCGGCAGTCAACCAGTCTCAGCTGCATGGAACGTACTTATTTATCTCTTAGAACAGTTTTAAAGTATTTTGATTTCCGACACAGACAAACACACACAAAAAAAAACACGGTTTGATTTCTTAGGCCGTCAAGTAAACCACCATCTGTTGTGCACGTAGCCTCAAGCGAAAACAAAGGCACGACCGTCATGGTCGGCGTTTCGAATCGAACTCCCTGTTAAAACAGTAAACTTCTTGTAACAAATTAAACTACCTCTCTAGCCAATTGAACAGCTCTTGCATAGTTATTTCCTTTAGCGTAGTACTCGACTGCCACCCGTGTGTCACCTTTACGCTCCGATATTTCACCAGCTGTCTCCCACCATTCTTCCTGAAAACCACGAAAATGAATAGTTAAGTACAGTAGTTGGGTAATTAAATCTATAAAAAATAACTATGTTTTGGAATATAATGCATGTATCCGTTTCGTGTGTCATGATTTGGCAAACTGTAGTGTCAGAGGGCGAGAAGATTATAACCAAAATTCTAAGGGCCCACGGCCGACTCTCTCTCAAGTCATCATTAGGCTGATGTAGTGACCTACACAAACACAGGAGCGCATCATACGTCCGGCCGCCGTCACAGCGCGCAGCGCACTAATTGCACTAAGCGTCCGCCAGGGCGCGCGGAGCGCGCACCGTACCACATCTCCAAACGAATGCGACACCTCTGCCGCCTGCGCCTGCGCTGGCGTATCGTATCGAGTGGCGACAACATCCCTGCGCCGGAGACCATCGGGCACTGGCTGTCGGAGCCCGTTCCATCCGTATTTACGCGTCGTGCCGTGCGCGCGCGCGGGGTTCCTACGTCATCCTCATCAGACGCGCGGCCAACCTGATCGCCTATTGGTCTACCGCCCCAAGGGTATATTCCTCGGTACCACCACCACATTTTAGGCTACCCTTCGGCAATATAAGGCGATGTTTCAAATGAATAAAATTCATTCCATTTAATGGTATACGCATCATCTTTTATTTACGAGTGACCTCTAAATTGGTGACCCCGACGTGATCTAACAAGCTATGGACGACGCAAGTCAGGTGCCGCGAACCACACTGTCTGAAGAAGACATAGAAATGATCTCCGTCAAGTCTCGGATACCTCCATTCTGGCGGGACAAGCCCAGATTATGGTTCGCGCAATTCGAAACTATGGTGTCGAACCAAAAGCACAGCGAAGAAGCGAAGTTTGGACTTGCTGTGGCCCAACTCGACAAGGTGGATGTGGAACAAATTAGCGACATTATATTATCTTCGGCAAGGACGGGTAGATTCGAAGCGCTAAAGACCCGATTATTATCCGTCTACGAGGAATCAGAAAATAAGCAACTGCAAAAATTGCTCAACGAAGTGGAACTAGGTGACCAGCGTCCTTCCCAGCTGCTGCGGCGTATGTGTGATCTGGCTCGTGAGAAGATGCCAGATGAAACTCTCCGAATGTTGTGGATGAGCCACCTACCCTCCTCGACGAGAGCTGTATTGGCGGTCAGCGAAGCAACAAAATTAGACTCGCTAGCGGCGATGGCCGACAAGATGAGTGAACAGATGAAAGAGGCCAATTCCGTGTGTTCCTGCAGTCATGCTAGCACCGCATCACAACCGTCGACATCATCGCCTAACGATCGAATTTTAAACATGATTGAGGCACTAACGAAGGAGGTCGCAGCGTTAAAAACGGACAGATCGCGTAACTACCACCGTGGACCGCAGCGAGACAGGTACCGTTCAAGATCTCGTTCCAAGTCAGCGAATCGGGACACATCGATTTGCTATTTCCATCGCAAGTTCGGCAAGGAGGCGTTTCGCTGTCGAAGGCCCTGCAACTATGCGAGCAAGATGAATACGAGCCAGGAAAACTAGTCCCGACTTTGGCTACGACGGGAGCCGAAGTCAACGACATAATCCGACACCGTCTGTTTATTAAAGAGCTGGAAACTGGTCTGCATTTCCTCATCGATACCGGCGCGAACGTCTCAGTTTTACCTGTCAAGAGGGTACGCAGAGAAAAAACGACGCCGACCGAATATCTCTACGCCGCAAACGGCTCACGAATACCCTCCTATGGGGAACGCACTATGACTTTAAATATCGGACTACGTCGACCGTTTATGTGCAATTTCGTCGTCGCCGAAGTGACCAGACCGATATTGGGAGCTGATTTCCTACATAAGCACCAACTCACGGTAGATATACACGGACGGAGGTTAATAGACAAAAAAACAGGCCTATCTGTTGTCGGTTGCGTTACTTCATCTTCAGACTCCAGCATCAACACCGTTGACGACCAGCAGCCATACCATGATCTGCTCGCAAAGTACCCAGACATCACCCGACCGAATTTGAAGCTTTGTCACAGTGAAGTGGAACACCACATACAGACTACCGGCCCGCCATTGTATGCGAAATCACGCCCTCTGCCACCGCACAAGTACAAGGCAGCCAAGGCAGAATTTGACGTTATGATTGAGCAAGGTATTTGTCGGCCGTCGAAGAGTCCTTGGGCAAGTCCAATACACCTTGTCCTAAAGAAGGACGGTAAATACAGAGTTTGTGGAGATTATCGACGACTCAATACAGCCACCGTGCCAGACCGTTACCCCGTTCCAAGACTGCATGATTTTACCTACAACTTGCTGGGGAAGAAATACTTTTCCATTATCGACATGAAAAAGGCCTATTATCAAGTGAGAACTCGCGAAGAGGATATACAGAAGACTGCCGTTATCACACCATTCGGGTTATTTGAATTCCCGAGGATGTGCTTCGGGTTGCGCAACGCTGGGCAAACGTTCCAACGACATATAGACAATGTCCTACGGGGACTCCCTGTCTTCCCATTTGTCGACGACATTTTATTGGCTTCTGAAACAAAAGAACAGCACAGAAGAGAACTGGAAGAAGTATTCAGAAGGCTTAACGACCATGGGCTACAACTAAATGTAGCTAAGTGTACATTTGGCCAACAAACACTCAACTTTTTGGGCTACACTATAACAACCGAAGGAATTAAGCCAACTGACGAGAAGATCGAAGCAATAAAATCATACCCTCGCCCAGAAACAGTCCAACAACTACGTCGATTCCTGGGAATGATAAACTTCTATCGTGAGAATATCCCACATGCCGCCGCATACCAGAAAGAGCTCAACGCTTACCTGAAGGATTCGAAGAAAAACGACAAGACGAAAATTTGTTGGAGCGAGTCAGCGATTCAGGCGTTTGAAAAGTGCAAACACGACATCACCAGCGCCGTATTGTTGTCATACCCATCGTCAACACTACCTTTCGTGCTCATGACCGACGCATCCGACACCTGTGCAGGGGCGGTACTACAACAAAAAATTCAAAGCCGTTGGAGACCACTCGGATTTTTTTCCAAGAAGTTCGACGACGCTCAAAGGAAATACAGCACGTATGACAGGGAGCTTACGGCTATATACATGGCAGTACGTCACTTTCGCCGGATGATAGAAGGCCGTGACGTCACCATATTGACGGACCACAAACCCCTAACCACTGCACTACGAGCGAACTACAAAGATGAAACTCCGAGGCGCACAAGGTATTTAGAATATATTAGCCAGTTTGTCACCGATATCAAACACGTATCGGGCAAGGATAACTGTGTCGCCGACGCTATGTCACGAGTAGACACAATCTCATGTCCAACACCGATAAATTACGACGAGTTAGCAAAGTCTCAAAATCGAGATGAAGAGCTCAAGCAACTCATGAAAAGCGACAGGTTCAAATTCAAGCGAATAGCACTGCCCGGTTCAACTACCCAAGTCACATGCGAGATGTCAACAAACTGTCCCCGACCGTACTTACCGCCACAATACAGAAAGCAAGCTTATCAAGTTTTACACGACCTCAATCATCCCGGCGTAAGAGCGACGAGAAGATTAACTACCACACGTTACTTCTGGTTGACTATTAAGAAAGACGTCACAGACTGGGCAAGGGCTTGCAACCAATGCCAGCGAGTGAAAGTTCATCGCCACACCAAGGCACCAGTATCCAGTTTCATGCCAGTAGACCGCTTAAGTCATCTGCACATTGACTTAGTCGGTCCGCTACCAACGTCAAACAACTGTCGTTATATACTTACAATGATCGACAGAGCAACGAAATGGCCAGAAGCTCAACCAATCGAGGACATAACGGCAGAAAAAGTCGCAAATACGTTGTATGAAACATGGATTGCAAGATTCGGTTGCCCCGCGACAATAACAACAGACCAGGGCAGACAGTTCGAATCCGAACTATTCCACAAGTTGATGCATCGCATGGGAATCCATCACGTACGCACTACGGCATACCATCCCCAATCGAACGGTTTGGTGGAACGCTGGCATCGCACACTAAAAGCATCACTCACCGCGAGACTCAACACAACGAACTGGACGTATGAGTTACCCACTGTATTACTTGGTCTTCGCGCCGCATACAAGACGGACATCGGCGCCAGTACTGCGGAATTGTTATTCGGAAGAACACTACGCCTGCCTGGAGAATTCTACGGTGAATCAATTACAACACGCAGCACGTCATCGCACTTCATGAATCACCTTGGCGAAGCATTAAAAAAAGCACAGGTGCAACGCGAAGCAAACAAAAGCACAGCTGTTTTCATTCACGGCGATCTGTATAAAACAACACATGTTTACGTGCGCAACGACGCTGTACGCAGACCGTTAACACCTACCTATAACGGTCCGTATCGCGTAATCGATCGCAAAGATAAGTACTTCACCGTACAGTTGGAGAATAGAACATCTAATATATCCATCGATCGGCTGAAGCCCGCGTTCCGGTGCAACGACGAGCAAGCAGATGAGGCACCCGTCACCTTTAGCTACGTCACTAAATCCGGCAGGACATCAAAACCTCCTGTACGCTTCGCTGAGGGGGGAATAATGTAGTGACCTACACAAACACAGGAGCGCATCATACGTCCGGCCGCCGTCACAGCGCGCAGCGCACTAATTGCACTAAGCGTCCGCCAGGGCGCGCGGAGCGCGCACCGTACCACATCTCCAAACGAATGCGACACCTCTGCCGCCTGCGCCTGCGCTGGCGTATCGTATCGAGTGGCGACAACATCCCTGCGCCGGAGACCATCGGGCACTGGCTGTCGGAGCCCGTTCCATCCGTATTTACGCGTCGTGCCGTGCGCGCGCGCGGGGTTCCTACGTCATCCTCATCAGACGCGCGGCCAACCTGATCGCCTATTGGTCTACCGCCCCAAGGGTATATTCCTCGGTACCACCACCACATTTTAGGCTACCCTTCGGCAATATAAAGCGATGTTTCAAATGAATAAAATTCATTCCATTTAATGGTATACGCATCATCTTTTATTTACGAGTGACCTCTAAACTGACTATGTATGCGAGACAAACCCATCGCAGGCTTCTTGTTTTATTAAAGTGTTTTAAGAAATTTATACAAGCCAAAAACACGCCTAATCAACTTATCTCGACATACCTGAATGAGCTGTGTATGAACTGAATCAACCAAATCAGTATCTCTAAGCAACTGTGGGTGTTGCAACAGCAGCCCAGCGGCACGTTTGGATCGTCCGCCTCGCAGCCACAGCTTCACTGCTCCTTCCACGTCGCCGGATGATGCTAGAACTGCACCAGCCTCGCCGAGGCGACCTGGAAGGGGAACAGCTATATTATCAAGCAATTTATATTGATTAAAAGAAAAGAAAAGATGGATATGTTGTATAAGTATGATTTGGCTAGGAAAGAAGTGAACAATGAGATGACGACAGATAAAGATTTGTTTGTAAAAATAAGACTAGATTAAAAAGAATTAATGCAACAATCACTTATGACTCAGGTCTTGTATGGAACCATTTTTTATTTCGTCAACAGATATCTGAGTCTGAATAATTGTGGTCGTGCGATGTTTGTAAAATAACCCGTGCTATTCAATGAAACATTCCTTTTACGATATTTCCCAACGTTTTACGAGAATGACTGACCACAGTTAAAAATAAGCATTCATGTGATGACTGAGATGTTTGGAGCGCTTGTTATTTTATACCCTCTAAAAAAAGAATTTTATTTGATGATATTACGAACCAGTAGAAGTCAAATAGTCCATGTGCTGTTGTTTCAGCGTAGTAACAGAGGCTTGATCAGTTCTCTCAGCCAGTGCAATGGCGTCAGTCCACTTATTGAACTGCTTGTACATATCCACTGCGAGGTCAGGCCTCCCCGCGCGACGCATATAACACTCTTCAGCCGCTGATAAGTCACCGTCGAAGATTGCTAGCCGAGCTCGCACTATGGCATTGTTTAATCCTGAAAACCATCTTTAACGTAGTTTTACAAAGATAACGTAGATTTTGTGTATGTATTAAAGAAAATATTAATTATTTTATTTCAGCGTGTGTTTTTCCACTGCAGGACAAAGGAATCCCTTTATTTTAGAAACACCTCTCGATTTTAAGGTATTGGATAAAGGATCAATGAATGTCAAACTCGTCCCGTGATCCTGGCCTACCTTGGCCTTTTGTCGAGACCCACATATTTCGTTTATGACTGTGCGTTAAAACCTCATTAGTTCACTTACCCACTGTGACGTCACCGTCACCTTCAGCAGCAGCAATTTCCACGGTCTTCTCTAAATAGAAAGTACGAGCTACGTCATCAACTTCCCGGTAGCATTTGGCAGCCAACTAACAAATAAAGGAAACATGTTGTAAAGTTTATATGAAAGTGTGAAGCAATAGTGGACTATCTTTTATAGAATAGTAGCTAGTGCCAAATGCCAATGCCTTCTACGGCGCGCACACAACAACTTACCAAAGTTTCATCACAGTCGGTCGAGCCATTTTCGAGTTTTTGCGAGACTAACGAACGGCAATTGATTTTAGCATATACTAAGAAGATAAAAGATACATATACAGCATGTAACAAAAACCCTGTCCGATCCTGAAGGGTATAATTTGATATCGTACTGCGTACACAAATAAGTAATCATTGAATGGATACGAGATTATTATTTTTCCCCATTTTTAATAATTAAAAATAATCATTCCAAAGGCAACACTGATCGCTCGACAAAGTTCACCTACACTTTCGTGTCAAAGAAGCCGCCTGAGCGAGGCAGTGCTTTGTCGCATGCCGCCAAACGAACTTATGACAAAAGAAACCTACGTTATGCCTACGCGTAGGCATCAGCTGATATTTTATTGTAGGCATAGACGCTTAATGATCCTGATTTCTGACCTGATTCTGTTTAATAAAGAAACAATTATTATTGATTTAATACTCGTATTATATGCTTTAGGAAATGTAGGTACCGACTGTAGGTATAAGTTTATTAAAACATTTACTTGTTGCATGCATATCTCGGCGATCGTGTTTCAAATGTCTACCTCCAACATTAATACACATTCGACACCTTTTTATTAAATTGTCACGTACTCTTCGGAGCGCACTTGTGTACGATTTGAGTGAGTCGAAAGCTTCCACAATCGGAGCTCTTACTTGGATTTCCGAATGAAACTCACTTTTAAAAACCATTTGTTTAGCACCCATAAATAATACGATACGATAGCGGCACGTGACACGTACGGACATCCGATCGAAAGCTATCTCCACGTGAGACTGGCAACAAACGAGTAGCGTGCCAGTAGGCAACCAGTCGGCTACATCAAAGGGTCGATGACTCGTTAAAAGAGTGCCTACAGCGCGGCTAGTGCAGGGCGGTGTCCTTTGAAATAAAAATAGGTAAAAATGAAAAGATTTCGCAGGCCGGTGGAGTGTTGTCAACTTATGAAAATTTACCATATTTAGTGTTAAATTTCGCAAGGTTCATAAAAATAAAAAAATAAAAACGTTTGGTTTTTATGAGTTACATTTTTTTTTTAATTTTTTCAAGTACGTATGTTAAACCAGGAATACGCCTTAATTGGATCGGACAGGGTTTTTGTTACATGCTGTATATATGTGGGTTATTTAATAATTTTGTTGATTTCATATTATTTCTGAACTGAACTTATCTTTTTTAATATGAATTTTAATTATAAAGTTTCGGAACGAAACGTTCTAGCTCAGACAGGGAGAAACAAAAGGCAGCGGTACAGGTGAAAAGCTTTATAAATTGTGATAAAATAAAAGCTGATTTACATTGATTAAAAGGTGTCCATTTCTTATTACTTCCATCGCACATATATATATATAAATAAATAGATAGATTAATACTATAAAATGTTACTTTATAATATATAAAAAACCGAGAGTATTTGAATAAAGATGTTAGAACGTTCCGTTACAGAATTCATATAAGATGAAAAATTACTATGGTAAATCTTAAATAAATACCCATTAGCATTATTAAAAAAAAAAAACAGACTCCATAATTTTACCTGAACGTCATCATCGGCGAGTGCTCGTTCAGCCAGCTGCCTCCACAGCGGTGCCACGTCCGCATTGGTGCCGACACCGTCCAAATAGCGTGCACAACCGGCCAAGTCACCGCTTCGAAGCGCGTTATCTGAATAGATACTTTAAGTTTTACTACGCCAAATTTGTAATTTTCACTCGTTAAACTGAGGTAATTCGGGTAATTCTTGTAGAAATTCAATGTTAATAAAATCTATGTTCTTTTCCTTAGCAATATTAAAATTTTCAAACAGTCAAAACGTGTTGAAATGGTTTCAAAACAAATTGACTACGAATTGGCTACGGCGTAGCGTTACGACGGTCGTAGCAGATAATAGATCAACTACGCGCCGGGTCGTGAGAGAGTCGCGATCGGAAGCAATGATTAAGTTTACTTAATCACTGCTTCCGATCACGACTCTCTACGAAATGGACTATTATCACTGCGTTTATTTGATTGAATATCACGTATTATCGTGAACTTCAAAACAAAAAACGGAACTCAGCGTATTTTAGGTTTTTTAAAAACTCTCATAGATTTAACTGCGTGGCTTGATCAATTAAAAAAAGGCTCAAAATGCTAATTTAATAAAAATATAGCACGATGCAGCCTTTTTTAAAACGCTAATCTTGAAAAGGATGGATATCATTTCAGCTTTCTCCCTAGCAAATCCGCAGCTGTTACGTTTACATAATAAGCATACTGAAAGCAAGTCGATGTTCGTCGAGCTGCAGATAGGGCAGCAGGCCGCCGCCCCCACCGCCCAGCACGACGCGGCGCGAGCGCACCTCCGCGGCCGCCGCACCGCCGCACTCCACCATCTCCACGCTGCCGCCGTCCCACGCACTGTACCTACGTACACAACGTCTAATAAATACGAACAAAGGTTGGCGGCCATTTTAGATATAAGTAGTATAGTGTGTTCGCTTCAACGCAACCGGACACTTTTGTCAACGCGACACTCTACAATAGTATTGTACTTGTATGAATTTATAATATAACTTCAGTGTATGCAAACGAGTGCATTCGTTACAGTAACATTCAACACATTTACACAGCATTCAACATTTTAAAATAGCACTTTAAATATCTTATATCAACGTTTCAAAACAACAAAAACTCCTTTGCTTTCGATTCTACGCAACCTAACACTGCACTAAGTGTATAAGTAATAAATAAATATAGCACATTATGTTAGTTTTGTAGATTGTGAAAGGATTGTTTGTTAGCATATATTATTTTAAGATTAATAAAGAAGGACCACGATTTATTTATTTATTTAAATGCGTGTTACATGGGTAAACCAAAACTAAACCAGTTTTTCTAAAAAATTGTCTACTCTCATATTATTAGAGTTAGTTGAAGTTATAATAAATAGATTCAATAATAATTAGATTTGACTAACCATACAAGTAGATGAGTCGGTGTTTGAGCTACGACTGCATCGCTATTCTCAATCCACTGGACGAATGAAACTCCACTGGCTATGATTTCCTGAGGCAATAATATTGTTGTAAACCGTTAATAAATGACATCCAAATTTGTTAAAGAATCTTCATGAACGAATAGAATTGATATTTTCTTTGAAAAAATACCTTTTCGCCATTATTTAGACGCAGTAAAGCTAGCCTTCGTCTCGTGTCTCTCAACAGTAGTAATTGTCCGCTTTCGTTTAGCTCCAGCCAATCAACTCGAGCCTCATGCCACCATTGACCCAACTGTATACCTGCAAATATAATGAATTAAGGGTAGTACATAGATTCCCGTTACGTGGATGTGCTGCGGGAACTTTACACGTCGGCTACTCTACAGGTCCGCATGCATACCCTATCTAAACCCGTACCGATCAAGCGGGGAGTGAGACAGGGGGACACCATTTCACCGAAACTTTTCACAGCAGTCCTAGAAGACATCGCGAAAAGCTTAGCTTGGGACTATTGCGGTGTTAACATCAATGGTGCCTACATGTCCCACTTACGATTTGCAGATGACCTTGTGCTTTTCGCTGAAAACTTCAATGATCTTCAAAAAATGCTTCAGAACCTTTACGATGCTTCTTTTATGGTAGGACTTAGGATGAAAATGGCCAAGACGAAGGTTATGGCAAACATCTTCAGCAATTCAAATCCTCCTGTTAAAGTTGGAAATGAAACGCTGGAAATGGTTGACCAGTATGTCTATCTTGGCCATATTCTTTCATTTGGCAAAGAGCATCAACAAACAGAGATATCGAGAAGAATACAGCTTGGGTGGGCCGCATTCAGCAAACTCCAAGACATTCTGAAATCTGTTAAAATTCCACAATGTCTGAAGTCCCGCCTCTATAACCAGTGTGTTCTGCCCACCATGACATACGGTGCTGAGACGTGGACGCTCACGCAGGAGGCTGTGTACAGGATGAGAGTTGCACAGAGAGCCATGGAAAGTTCCATGCTTGGCATAAAGCTCATAGACCGAGTTCCAAACATCGAGATCCGAAGACGTACTAAGGTTTTCGATATCGGAAAACGAGTTATGGAACTCAAATGGAATTGGGCAGGACACCTGGCAAGGCGCAGTGATGGCAGGTGGAGTAAAGCAGTGACTGAGTGGCGTCAAAGGACTGGAAGACGAAATATCGGTCGTCCGGCGGCGAGATGGGCTGACGATATTGTTGCCATCGCGGGTAGAACCTAGATGAGGCAGGCACGGGAGCGTGGAGATTGGCACAAGAAAAGAGAGGCCTATGCTCAGCAGTGGGTGAAGTCAGGCTGTAGATGATGAAGGGTAGTATCGTATAACTCCTATCAAGATAGCGTAAATATTATAGAATTGGGAAAACGAAAGAGTAGAAGTGCCAAAGTTGACAAACAACAAAAGAAGATTCAATTAAAAATACGACTAGTGGTAAACGCAGCCTCTGTAAACAGTGTAATTAATGTACTTTCCAAACATCTTTGCTTATATTATTGTAGCCTCCCTCATTTGGCTACAATAAGCTCGAAGCTCGTAATTAGACCAGCCTTCAGGCGAAGCCAAAACACTTAATCAGCTACAGCTAGGATGATGATAACTTACCAGTAGTTAGATCTACAACGGCAATGGTCTGCCTGTCCAGTAAGTAGGCGAGATGCTTGCGATCAGCCAGCTCCACGTCGCCCGAGACCCCCTCGTTGATGCGCACGCTCAGCACGTGCGGGTTCACGCGTTCGGTGCGCACCTGATATAACTACGTATATGAACATGTTACGAAGGCAAAACTAAGTTTTTAGAACTGGCCACTTGTAAACGATATAATAAAAAATAAGTTCAAATTTTGAAAATGGAACTCTTTGCCAATATTATTGTGTATGTAATGTATTCATTTGCAATTTGTTAACGATTTGGCGGCAAATTGAAAATTGTCTGTGTCACGTCAGCATGAATTTATCGCGAGAAAATTTTCGTACAACGATTTTTATGACTTTCGATGTCATTTAAGGTATGACAGACTTCGTTTGGCCTTTCACGATGAAGCCTCATGTCGTGCCACTGTTTACAACTGGTTTAAACGTGGTCTCACTAATCTCACCGATGATCTGCGTGAGGGACGGCCTTCTGTGGCGACGACTAAAGATAACATCAGTGTTGTGCGGCGTATGATAGATACTGACAAAAGAGTGACTTATCAGCTGATTCGGACAAGCTTAGGCATCGGTATGAGTCAAGTGCACAAAATCCTCCATGAACATTTAGCGGTCAGGAAGGTTTATGCTCGGTGGATACCTCATAATTTGACAGAGGCCTAAAAACTCCGTCGTGTTGAATGGTGTCATGAAATGGTTCAAAGATTTAAAGGAGGTGACTCAAATGCTGTGTTCAACATACTCACGGGTGACGAAAGCTAAATTTATTGTTATGATCCTGAAACTAAGAGACAGTCTGCTGTCTGGGTGTTTCCTTCCGAGGAAACCGCCAACTAAAGTGAAGAGAGGTCGAAGCGTGGGAAAAAAGATGGTGGCGTCGTTCTTTGGAAGGACAGGTCATTCCGCAACAATTGTTTTAGAGGATGGAAAAACAGTAACTGCGGAGTGGTACACTAACAATGTTTTGCCACTTGTCTTGGAAAAAGTTGGGGAGAAACAACCTCGCAGTAGGATCCTCCTTCACCACGACAACGCCTCGTCGCACACCGCCAAGCAAACAATCGATTACTCGGCGACGTCAGACGTGGAATCACCCGCCCTATTACCCCGACCTTGCACCTTGTGATTTTTATTTATTTCCGAAAATAAAAAATAAAAACTTCGAGGAAAGCGTTTTATGGACGCCGAGAAAGCAGTGGCTGCGTTTCAAAATGAAGTCGAAGAGACCCCTAAGGACGAGTGGGCAAAGTGCTTTTCTCAGTGTTTTCATCGGATGCAGCGATGTTTTGCTGTAAATGGACACTATTTTGAAAATATATAATAAAACTAATAACTTGTTAGTTTGATCAGTTTATTTTTTTCTAAGAACTTTCAGTGTCACCCTCTTAAGCATCAGTGTCTTTTTTTTTCTGCTTCATAATGTATCAATTTTGCTTCAATCTTAAATCGACCAGATAAAGCACAACATCCTAAATAAGGAAGGCCTGTTTCTTAGGCTGGTTTCGAATTATGTAGGGGAAGGGTTTTTAAGAACTTTTATCAAACTATATCTCTGAATAGAGTTTGACCACCCGTCTGTTTCCACTTAATAAATAATTAATTGTATCATTGAACTCACCGTATGCAGCACTTTATCAAGTCCATACTCCACAACACTCAGCTCGCCGGCCCGATGCAACAAACATGCACCTCCCACAGCCGCGTACACTCGCTCTCCACCACCCGACCATGGGATCTAAGAACCAGTCAACATTCATCTTGGAATCAGCATTCAGATCTAAAAGTACAACAAATGGAGCCAAATATAATAATTGATCGATAGATTACCTCACTGGTCAAACCTCTTGCAATGTCACATAATATTAACGTGCTGCTAGTACGACATACTGCATACCAGTCGTTACCTGAAATAACAACATTCAATTTTATTCGCGACAAGAAAAGACTGTCTTATACTGAAGCGCAACAATCAGAAAAGCAGGTAAAGCCCATCAAGTTAAAGAAAAAATCGTAACTGCACACTACAAATAACCATAATTTGCCTGCGTGAGAAAATGGCTTAGCTCTGCTATATTTGGACTGAAGTGCAGTCTCTTAATATTTAATAATGGGTAAACAAATTTGTTTCTGTTTTCTTTCTAAATAGCTACTGACCAATGAACCGCACGCTGAATATATCGGGAGCCTGCTTGGTGGAGACGGTGAGAGGCGGCGCGTCGTTGGCGAGACGCGACAGCACCAGCTGACGTGCGCTCACGTGCTGTACCTCCACTGTGTCGCGCCACACCCAACGTCTATGTTTTACCGAAAGCAAATCTAAACTAATATTATTAGGTTCTTACATAAGAAATTGGTGTTTTATATGGAAAAAGCAAAACTTTTAAACAATAAAATCTTTGAAGGCGGGTTTTGACTGCCTAATCTGAATTGATTATTTTCTTGCAAGAAATTGTCAAAATTTCGGAAAAAGTGGTTATCTGTTTGAGCAAGGTCCGGGGTGTAAGTGTTGTTGTACGTGTTGTTCCTACTAGCAGGCTCAAGAAAAAAGGTGGCTAGTTGAAATGTCAATGTATACATTTTTATAATAAACTTCCTAGCCACATTCAAGTACTAAGCCTTAATAAATTCAACCCGTTTATAAAGTGGAAACTGCCAGAAAGCATATTATACTGTCAAAGACAAGAACGAGGACAAGAAGGCTTAGGATTGATCTGCTCCAATAAATTTACACATACAATGTTGATATTTAATATTATTTTGCTAACTCTTTAACTTTTTTTTCTATTTTTGAAAAAAAAAAAAAAGATGTAATTGTTATAGTGGAATTTGCACGAAAACCTGTCCTGCGCGAAGCGCGAGTAGAACAAAGTCCCCGCCGAAAACATTACTGAAAAAGAGGTCAATTTCTGAACAAACAGTACAGGATAGTCGGCTTCACCGATATAATAATTGACATCTATGTAAATGCGAAGCAAAGTAAGTCAAAAAGTTTTCTAGTTTCCTCAGGGGAGCTAGTTACGAGAACACTATCACTATATTATGAAAAATTCCATGTCCCGTGCACACCGTTTCGTACTTTTGTCCGCAATAAACCCATTACCTATTTTAGTCTTCCGATTTTATTTTATTATTGTAAGCTCCAATAACATTATTTTACCAATAGGTCAAACGTCGCTCGAAATGGTTCGTCTGTTACCCTTACACGGAGTTACTCCTAGTAGGATCCTAAGTTAATCGTAATAAGATCCCAGCCTGAACTTTCGAATGAACGTGGAATCGGCTAGCTGGCTCTGTTGTAAATTTTCTCCTCAAGAAAATTTACTGAAATGCACAGCAATAGCGCTAGTGCAGTCAAAAATCTGACCAATAAAATTAATGTCATCTTTAGTTTTCAAAATATCAACATTGAATTATTATAATATTTTCATTTTATAGTAGAGTCGGTATTTTTTTAATTTATCAGTTCTTAACGATTTTAATAATCGTTTTAATCGTATTTAGAATCGTTTTATCGTATTTTAACATTGTACAATGTTATAAATTGAGAAAATATTATTCACGCAAATAATTAAATCCCAGAACAGCCGAAAATTCATGCGAAGTTCTCTCGTCTCAACAGAGCGACGGCGACTGATTTGTGAAACAAAAATATGCTTGAAGTTCCCGCAACGTGTGACGGAAAATGATTTCTTGCACGAACTAAAGACGTGTAAGTGCTCAAAGCTTGTAGTCGTAACAAAACCAAAAATAAAAGGAATTACAAAAAACAACTCCAAATTTGTATAACAAATTTCATGAAAAATCAAATTTAAGATAAGCAATTATCCTTCGAGCTGTTTCTGCAGCGCTGGTGCCACGGTGGGACTCATATTCGTAAATAACGCGATATTTAAAGTTTTCCATAATAATATTGTGAGCAGAACAAACAAAACAAATGAATCCCTAAATTCTAAACACAAATACACAAGGCTAATAATTTGAAATTAATATGAATTTGGAATTCCTAACACAACCTTTTATTTTTGTTGACTATCAAAATTAAATGACTACCCCGCGCTGGGTGGAGCGGGACGGCGTGTCAGACTTGTACTGACTAAAACGCAGCCGTGTTCCTTCAGTTGCCTGTGACAGAGCCACGGTATCTGTTTTGAAATTCCCGCGACCCTGAGGCATCGGCCCTATCGGACCCCATCATTATGTGCTGACATCATCATCATCTCTTTGAGGCGCGCGTTGAACCCGACGCGCCGTCGATCCGAGCCTTGTCCTTACCGGACGACCCATTGCTCGCCGTCCGCATGCCCGTGCTTACGGTGGCCGAGAATCTGCAGGCGCTCCCGACGCCCAGGGCGTCTCCTGCGGCGACTAGGGGCGTAAGGGCGTAAGGCTCTCTCCCTCACGCGCTCTGCTTCCTCCTTCGCGAGCATTAGTGCTTCGCAGAAGGAGGTGACTGCTTTCCATTCCCTCTCGCTCCGTACCATGGCCTGGACCAGGGCCGGATGCGATAAATCGCCACCGCCGATCGCCTCCTCGAGGACACGGCGGTGCTCCTCCCAAGCTGGGTAGACCTCCACCGTATGCTCCACCGTGTCCTCCGGGCGATCAACAAAATGGTGACACCCGGGCGTTTCCTCGCAACTTATGCGGATCAGGAACCTCCCGAAACAACCGTGGCCGGTGAGGATTTCTGTCAGCGGAAGGCGAGGCCCGTGGCGCCTCTCCAACCTCACCTCAAAGACTTATCGCCTCTATTGTGGCGTGCACTCCTTTTATTTGTATGTTCCGTGGTGGAACATCCTCATGGATGTCCTCCGCCCTGGGGAGGGGTCTGTCAGACTCTTACTGGCTAAAAACCACCCCGGTGTTCCATCTCACACCTACGTCGGGGTCGCGGGAACATACGATTCTTTCGCAACCCTGACTGGTGCCGGCTCGCTTCTGCGGACCACCTCGGGTTGGGGGGAGGTAAGTGAGGTGTATGACTCCCCCCGCAACGTCTAAGAGGGGTACGCGTGGAACACTAAGAGGGCGTTGTCCGCCCTCCGCCTGCGCCCGGCGCGCCTGCTGCGGATCGGGAAAGTGGACGAGATCTCTGTCTCCCTTTCCGCAGCCTCCTACTGCGAGATTATAGTTTCGCAGAAGGAAACCACCGCGCCCCAGGACTCGACGCTGCAGACCATCGATTTCACTATGGTCGGCAGCGAAAGGTCAATGCCTACTTCTGAGATGAGGCCACGGCGCGGCCTCTCCCAAGCGGTGCACTCTGCCAGCGTATGCCATGCCGTGTCCTCCCGGCAGTCGACGCAGTCACACGGGGCGTCCGGCTCCCTGTTAATGCGACACAAATATTTTCCGAAGCAGCCATGCCCCAAAAGTACCTTCGACACCCGAAACGATAGGGAGCCGTGCCGCCGCCCGAGCCAGAGGTCGAGCACTGGCCGGACCGCCTCGATGGTGACGAGGCGCGACGGCGGTAGGGCGTGAAAGCCTGTCCCTCCATTCCGCCACCAGGATCTCGCGAAGCTGAGACCGACGCTACTCCATATGTCGCTGCATCGGCTGCTCGCCCCGCGCCCTCGCTTCCTCGCACCAACGATAAAGTGAAGCGAGCACCTTCGCCTCTAGGTCCCAGGGCGGGGATCCGGTCAGCACACAAGTCGCTTCGTAGGAGATCGTGCGGTACCTTCTTATGACTCTGACGGCCATTGCTCTCTGTGGCTTTCGCAGAACAGAGATGCTAGCGGTCGTCAGGTCAGCTGCCCAGATCGGGATCCCCATGTAGAGCCGCCCACAAGCGGCGCTCGGGCCTCCCTGTACGTATCCCCCCAGCCTGTGACCAGCGTGTCGTCTGCGTAACACGTCAGTTCTACGCTCGGTGGGAATTCGCCCCTCAACACCCAGTAGTACCCGATGTTCAACAAGAGCGGCCCTACGACCGAACCCTGCGGAACACCGCACGACACTTAGCGCTGGTTTCCGCCATCACGTCCCATGTAGGCCTCTCCGCCAGATAAGCCCCAACGATGCGGCGGAAGTAGAGAGGCACCCGATGATACCGCAGTGCCTCCCGAATAAAACTCCAGGGCAGGGTATTGACCTCCAAGCGGAGATCCTGCGGGCCAGGGCCCAGGCCCGCGAGGAGTCGCTGGAGACTCTGAACAGGGACCCGTGGGGACGCCCCTACAAAATGGTGCGGGATAAACTCCGCCCATGGGCTCCCCCACTGACGCAGAGTCTCCGGCCCCAGCTCATGGAGGAGGTGGTGAGCACTTTGTTCCCTTCGCGGGGCGAGCATACTCCCCCGCCCATGACTCCGCCTACTGCGGTGCCGGATGCGGACCACACCGCCAACGACGACGACGATGCTTCGGAGGTGACCGAGGTAGAGCTGAGAGTGGCGGTACATAGGCTTAGTGCCAAAAATACCGCCCCAGGACCCGACGGCTTACCTGGAAGAGCCTGAGTCCGCAGGGCGCCCCACCTTCCTGAGCAGGACCAAGTGACCGGTTTTCCACAAAGTGGGAAACGGAAAAGTTTTTTAAGTTGAGTTTAAGATTATAGTGGCCAGTTTGACAAAACGCCAATTTCGTATGTAAACGACTTAATCTAAAGAGAGAATGTTAATTTTGTATGTTTGTGTACCTATTTGTCTATCTCCGGAACCACAGCTCCTATTTGAAAAACTCTTTCACCATTTAAAAGGTACATTATTCCAAATGAACATGGCTATATAGTATGTAAATATATCCAACAAAAAGTACATAATAATACTAATTAAATACTATCTTGAATTCATGAAGACCTAGTACCTACCGACTTTTTGTTAGGTTATTGCTCAGAAATTGTGCACAACGTGTCATGAATGAGTCTGCACATGTAAATTACTTTATAAAAGAAGCGACAGTCATCCCCTTCCTGGTAATTTATGATCGTTACTGGTAACGAAGCACTAGGTACACGTCTAACAGTATTGTTGTGCAGTGACAGACGTAGTTCAGCCTATACATAGAAAAAAAAAACATTTTAAACTCTGTATTTTGAAAAATCTTTTCGAGAATCCAGATGAATGGCTTGCGATTAGTGAGGCCTATGTCTAGCAGTGGAGAGCTATTGAGTTGAGGGATAAAAAACGTGAGAAAAAACGTTTGAAAAATGGAATTTCGCGGGCAACCCGCACGATGCCCGTGAAATTCAAACTCATATCATTGGAGTGGAATCTGAACTCTTTTACAAAAACATACCGCCTATAAATTCTACCCCTACTCTAAAACCACAAAACTTCAATCAAAATAATAATCTGTATAACTTCTGTACCTCAAAACAGCTTCAAGTTGTATAACAGCGCCTGTTTGTGAAGCGAGTGCTAGCTTGGTACCATCACCGCTCCAAGCGAGAGCGCGCGCCGCGTAAAAGTTGGGGATGTTCAGCATCGAAAGATCCACTCCTCCTGATTCCTTCACCTCGCCTACTAGGCATCCGTCGAACACGCCGAATGCCACCGTCTATAATTGTACACAGTAAGTTGCAGCTTCAGTACTGCAGCTGAGTCTGTAATTCCACCTGCTAGGGATTTATACTATTGACGACTCACTTCAAGCTCACTTCACCTCAGTTTTCACGAATAGCAATGCTGTTTGCATACATAACAAGGTAGAGAATGCCGTATGAAAATAGCTGATGCTGTGGTAACAATAAATGCCAGTCAGAGAGTGTGGGAATAGAGAGCGCACTTTTCTGCATTGTATATTACTCCTGCGTATTTGGCTGTAGTCAATCACTGATAGTAGCAGTTGAGGCTGGCAGCCGTGACCGAAGTCGGTCGGGAGAATATAATTAACCATGCAGCTAGCCGGTTTCGGTTCTTGAGGAGGCCCAAAAGAACGACGGCTGAAAGTTCCAGCACAAAACGACAAATTTAAGTTGTTAAATGATAAATAATGTTTATTTCTATATATAAGTTTTTACAAACAGTTTCATACGTCAATAATCTCTTAAAAACTAGATCTTCAAGAAGAAACACCGGAACAATCTCAGGGAATTAGTTATAGAATCCCACTTTGTGGCATACCTGTCCAGAAGGGCTAGGAGCTGCTGATATCAGATCTCGTCGATCAGGTGGTAGCTGAGGTTCCAGGCTGCGCAGAAGAGCACCGCGCTGTGCTTCATACACGGACACGCGGCCGTCACACGACCCCACTATCAACTGGACAAAATATTAAGGACCTGTTCATCACATTCGGATAACTTGCGGTAAAAGTTACAGCAGATAACTTTGCTGTTACAGCAGTTAACCGACCGATTTTGCAGTCGACCTTGTAATTGCTGTATGTACCATGGATTGCGTCTAGCTCATTTCCAGGTCATGCTTAATACTGTACTCTGCCTAAGTACTGAACTACTAAAGCTAACATCATACCATTACGTTATTGTCGATACATTTTATTTAACGGGCGATCCGCGGTAAGTCCGGTGAAGCCGGCCCTAAAGTGAGTGCATCCTTAAGCCTTTATGACACTAAGTAATTTAATATAACCCAGAGTAAGTAACCAATAAACTAAAAAAAATAGTTACATATGGAGGCAACAAGACGAGTGCAGTCGGGGGCAGCGCATATCTAAGTAGCAGCCGCCCGTTCAAGTAAAGGGTACCGTCGACATGGCCAGACGCGAGTGTGCCCTCTCCACCGCGTGCTAAAGACACGCAGCATGCGCCCCCCGTCCACATGCTGCTACTCTTGTTGCTCTTACAGTCCAGGCATCTGGACAATGGAATAATAAGCCAATGAGCCAAGTACTTATGAGTCCATTTGAAAGAAAGTATAGAGATCCCTAACTGTGATCGTAAACCACTCATCATCAGAATAATAGTGGTTTACGAAAAAAAAACTGTTACGTTATCTCAGGTTGTAAAAATGTTATTAAATATCAGCTAATCTTCTTCATCGTTAGGGGTAGAAATGTACATTGTTCACCGAGGGGAGAAAGTGACCGATAACGAACGAGGGTGTAGTTTGAAGCCCGAGGCTCAGCCGAGGGCCTTAATACACACGAGTTGGGAATCGCACTTTCTTCCGAGTGATTCATTATACTACCTACGAGGAAAATAGAAGGATACTTTTTAACATAGAATACAAAGACCACAAGGTACTTGGCTTATATTTTTGCGCTATTTCACTAAAATAAGACACACAGTACAAAAAAACTGAAAAAGAAGGCGCATTTTTCTCGCTTTTCCACTGTAAAAATTCTTCACATGCCTTGTTACATTTATATCTGGCATAGGTTTTCAATAACAGCTTGGGAAGTTTCATTTAATTCTAGCGACGTTATCAAATCTTTCACTATTCTACTAGACGGCATTTCGAGTAGATAGTAAAACCACAAATTGAAAATTATGATAAATAAAACAAAAGAAAGCAAGCCGCACGCTCGCGATTATCACTTGTTCATTCCTTTTTTTTATCAATGTTCAGCAACAATTATGTGGCCAGTATCATTTTGCGCTCGGTGATAAAAACTTTTGTCTTTTGACACTATAATTTATGTGCATAAGATTTTCTTTACCAAATGTCAAAAGTACTAATTGTGAGATAGTATTGAATCAAGAGAAACTAGAATTCGTCGATAAAACTGTTTTCCTGGGGATCACGCTCGATTCAAAGCTTCAATGGGGTCCTCATTTAACATCCCTTGCAGGACGGCTAAGTTCAGCAGCATATGCTGTGAGAAAAATCCGTCAATTTACTGATGTAGATACCGCGAGACTAGTCTATTTTAGTTACTTTCATAGTATTATGTCGTACGGTATTTTACTATGGGGACGGGCTGCAGACATCGAGTCCATTTTCATTCTGCAGAAAAGAGCCATCAGAGCCATATATGGCCTCCGCAGGCGCGACTCTCACAGGGAATTGTTCAAAGATATTAACATCATGACGGTACCTTGTCAATATATCTATGAAAACATCATGTACGTAAGGAAAAACATCTTTTTAGTAAAAGAGGTGAAAGACACAATTATATCACTAGAAATAGGGACCAATTAGTTCAACCAGGTTTCAGGCTGGCTAAAGTAGACTCATCTTTCATGGGGTACTGTTTAAGATGTTACAATAAAATACCTCCCCACATACATCAACTGAATGAAACTAAATTTTAATCTTGTATAAAACGCACACTATGCAGCCGAGCATATTATAAGTTAGGGGATTACATTGCTGATAAAAATGCTTGGCTAATCGCTGGTCCTGCTCCTCAAGGACGCATCAACTAATTGATTAGCATTTAAAAATACTGTTGGAGCTGCTGAAGATTAAAAACAAGAATCTTTGCATTGTATAAACTCAACTTTTTTAGTACTGTATAATTGCTATATGCCATATGTGAGTACTATGTACATGCTTTAAAGCTACCATTTACAGGGTACGTCTTTCATTGACTTGAATGTGTCCTGGCGGCTGAGAGTATGTCATGCTCACTTTAATGTTTCGCTGATGGTGGCGCGTGTGTTGGATCATTTAGCTCCCTTCAAAATGGTTGAGTTGAATGGTGCTAATCCATGCGTCATGTTCGTGAACGGGCGCCGTCAGTTGAGACTGGTCATCTCTTAGCTGCCACGGCGTATTTTAATTAAATTTTATTTTCGAATTGTTTTCATATTTAAATAACGGACGCTTTTAACGTTCTGCATCGTTCTCACATGCATAATTTCAACATGAATGATGTAACCAATCTATTGTAAACATAATTTGATTTAAAAGAGTGTCCGTGGAGTTTCTTGCCCGTTCTACTACATAGGTACCTACTACGCTTTGGAATGGGCAACTAGCTTAATTTTTCTGACCGACCGACCTTGACAATTCAAAAGTGCCTGTAATTGGTTTATTTGAAATAAATGCTTTGAGTTGAGTTGAGTTAGCTACTGAATTGCTCTAAATTTAAAAAAAAAACAGAGCACTTTAACAATTTACTATTTCTGCCCGTTCAGCACGTTAACAATGGATTTTGATACACTTTTTCGACCCGCACATTTTTACAACAGTGATGACGTCATTCTGCCTCATAAAAATGTAATCAGTTCGAACAGATCATTGAGCATAAACGCCCTCAGGCTGAGTGAAGTGATGATCTTTGCTGGGTGGCTATGGTAGCAGTTGGTTGAGAGAAGTAGACAATAGAATAGAATACTGTTTATTATGCACACCTTATAAATTACAGACATTGATGTAGAAATTTTACATTGGGTGACACAATGGGCGGTCTTATCGCTAAAAGCCACACAACACAATCAGGTCAAACGGCGTGCAAAGCCTATGATGATCGAGTTTTATTCTGTTTTTTCGCATGAAAAATTCCTTACCTTATTTTCCCATCGCTAGTTCCAGTATAAAACCCGTTGTCTGCTGGTAACACCGACATTGGGGCCCCAGTCAGCGGAAACTTGTTGCAGATGACTTTCTTACCACTCCAGTCTGCTCCCACACGGTACACAAACACCATGTTATCGCTCTGGGCAACTCCAAGCAGTTCCGAGTTGTCGCTGAATGATATGCCTAGGATAATTTGGTTGTTAAATAGTAAGTATAGAAACGATAAAACCTAAACAGTCATAAATTACAAACAATTCTTCTAGGGAGCTTTATTCCAACAAACGGAGATAAACTGATTTTAGAACAGAGTCAAAGTCGTACATTTTGTATTAAGAACTTTACCTACGCTTGTCGAAATAAAGTTTAAAATTCAATAATTGGCATGACTAAGTTTGAAATCGTATAAGATTGTCTATCGCAGCCATATCCGGGACGTCACCGAGAAACGAAATTATTCGAACCGAACGTGACATCCTGGGAATGGAGATCACTTCTTAACGCAAGATGTTGATGATGCCGTGTCTGCTATGATCAGAGACCAGGATTTGATTAGCGAGTGGTGAGTCTTTTGGCCTGCAGATCAACCTTAAGAAATCCCAGGCTTTAATTATTGGCTGTAGGTATACGCGGAATTGGCTCGATTTTGCGTCGCTGTCTCCGCTCTATCTGAATGGAGTTCAGATAGAATAGGCAATTACGGAAAAAATCTGGAGCTGACCATGGACTCTTACTTATCGTGGACTGCCCCTGTTGCTCAAGTCAGTGGCTTAGTGCAATACGTGGGACACTTAATAATAATAATATAGCAATTTTTTTTTATCTACGTGTCGCTATCTTGTAAAAAATTAAAATTCTAATCTACAGAGTGTATTATTCTTTAATTTTTATTTATGTGGGATCAATATTCACGAAAAAAATTGTTGTATGAAAATCATTTTATGCAATGTGAAGTATCCTAAAATCAATCAATCAATATAGCTAACATAAACCGTTTTAAATCTTTTTTTTTTGTCAGTCGTTTTTTTTTTTACTAATTTTAAACTTATTTTATTGTTTTGATGCGCGAATGTCGTCGCAACGCCATTGGCCATGCTATACAGCATGTAACGAAAACCCTGTCCGATCCTGAAGGGTATTATTTGGTATCGTACTGCGTACACAAATACGTAATCATTTAATGGATACGAGATTATTATTTTTCCCTAATGAATAATTAATTAAAAAAATAAAAATAATCATACCAAAGGCAACACTGTCGCTCGATCGCAGTTTCGTGTCAAAGAAGCCGCCTTAGCGAGGCGGTGCTTTGTCGCATGCCGCCAAACAAACTTAGGACTAAAGAAACCTACGTTATGCCTACGCGTAGATATCAGCAGATATTTTATAATAGACATAGACGCATAGTGACCCTGATTTCTTAAATTCTGTTTATCAAGAAACAACTATTATTGAGTTAATGTGATGTGCTTTTGGGAATGTACCGACTGTAGGTATGAGTTTATTAAAACATTTACTTGTTGCACAATGTGGAACACGATCGCCGGATCGTGTTCCACATTGTCTACATCCATTATTAAAACACATTCGACACCTTTTTATTAAATTTGCACGTACTCTTCTCAGCGTCTTACGTCGATTACCGAATCACACTCACTTTTAGCATGACCCCATTAATAAAAATCAACATATTCAAATATTCCTGATTGGAATATGACATTGTTAGCGATACGATAGCGGCACGTGATACCTACGGACATCCGATAGCAAACTATCTCCACGTGAGACTGGCAACAAACAAGTAGCGTGCCAGTAGGCAACCAGTCGGCTACATCAAAGGGTCGAGGACCCGTTTGAAATAAAAATAGGTAAAAATTAAAAGATTTCGCCGGCCGGTGGAGTGTTGTCAATTTATGAAAATTTACCATATTTAGTGTTAAATTTCGCATGCTTCATAAAAAAAAACAATAACTTTTGATCTTTATGACTCATTTTTTCTGCTATTCTAGTACGTATGTTAAACCAGGAATACCCCTTTATTGGATCGGACAGGGTCTTTTTTACATGCTGTAGGTAGAATAACGATGTTATCAGCATTGTATTAGGTTGGCCGCGTGATTATCGTTGATCTGACAAACATAACGAAATAAATGACTATTGATACTATTGATAGTGATGAATAAGAATCAAGTTACAGCTTTTCCTCAAACTTAACAAAAAAATAAGCATACGTAGCTTTAGCAAAACTTTGGCCACTTTTAACGACATTCATGTTCCTGTATGTCGCGTCTATAGATATCAGTGACTACAACTAACTAAAATCTAAATTATAATAATTAATAGAACAACAAAACAAAAGGTAAGAAAAAGATAAGATAACAAACATAATCTATTAGTTTGAATATACCTTTAATTAAAAAGATAGAGAACATTATAATCTTATAAACTCATATTTGTACTTAATGCTGTTGGTTGTTAAAGTAATCTGCAAATTTTTCACGTATACGATGAGCAATTGCGTATCCCCTATGATTAGGTATTAGGCTGTAGCGAAATCATTTCACCTTCAATAATTGGATATGTATGTTGCCAACAATGCCCTGTTGTAATCTTCGTCGACCTGTTCGAATCTTAAATAGTTATGAAGAAGACAGGTTGTACACACCAGCAGATAAACACTATTTTCATTTCAATAGCTCTTAAAAATATTCGAAGCTTCATTGTCATAATGCCGAATGCATTTTCCACGACTCTTCTCGATTTGCTCAAGCAGTTATTAAATTGTTTTTTTACGTGAATAGTCTCGTGACTGCTCATAGGGAAAGAGTCGCAATAAATATGGTGATAACGCGAATGCTTGGTCTACTACCAGTACATATTATGGACTTGGCTCCTCTTGTCCTTGGAGAGGTTTGTCATGTGGAAGGTTGAATTCACTTCTGTTAAATTATTGACCCATGATGGATTCCTCAAAAATACCCCCATCAGTATTTTTGCCGTAACCTCCTACATCGATGCATACAAATTCATACTCCAGCCCAACTACAGCAAAAAGTACATTGCTGTGCTTCTTCATATGTGAAAAGTACATATATGCTTCCCGTCGATTGCTCCGATACAATTCGGAAATCTCCATTTCTCTTAAAAACGGTGTGCAATTGTTTCCCAGTGTGATTATGTAACTTCTGGCATATAATGAGTTCGTAACTTGCTCCATATGGCTTTACATACTTCTGTTATAATTTTGCTGACAGTCGAAAACCCTAATCTGTAGCTATGGGCTATTGTCGACAGACTGTCACCCGTTGCTCAATATCTATAACAAAAAGGCATTGGTTAATCAAGAGGGACAACCAGTCAGAGTAAAAATAACATCGAAATTTTTATCTTTAAATACCAAAAAGTATGTGTTCCCACTTTGTAACATCTCTTCTGATGACAATGTTACAAACTGGGAAGGGGATTTGATTTTTTTTCCCCAGTTTGTTACACTGTTACAAACTGTTTTTTTTTTAATAGTCGATTCCCAGTTTGTAACACTGTTACCAGTACCTTAAGTACTAAGAAAGTCTTTATTTATTGTATGTTGCAGTTTGTAACACTGTTACCAGAAGGGGTGGGCAAAGTGGGAACACACCCAAAAGTTTTTCAGTACAGTTGTATATTATTTTACAGTTGAAGTTGCAAAAAATAATGGAGAAATTTCAAGGATTGTTTTACAAAGCACCTCAAAGATACAAAAACTACTACGGGACAAGCATCAGCAAAATACTTTCAATGCCAATGGGCGAAGCACATGAAATTCATGAAACCACATTTAAGCTTCGCGCCAACAATTACAAACCTGAATCAACAATCAAGCTCAGATGTACAAAACACCCAGTCGAGCTCAGATGCACACGGCACCCAATCGAGCTAAAGCTTACAAGGAACACATGCGAGATCTTATGGATATAGCCAGAGAAGACGTTAGATATCTTCGGATATTGAGAACACTTTTTCAAACACGGGCAGAATTATTCAGTATTTAGAAAATCATTTCTTATTAGATTTAAAATTTGTTCAAAACTTTTTATTGTCATTCTGAAATATTATGTTGTTCCGGAAGCGTTTTTCATCTTTCAACAAATCAGGCACTAATGTGTAAAACTCGCCATAAATTTCTCTTTTACTATTGATTTCGTGAATCCATATTTTCCTAAAATAAAAATATTTCGTTAATTTAGTTGAATTAGTAACTTTACTTCTTCAGGCGCTGAGGGTCTTCACGTAATTAAAATTATTTACAACAACAATATTCGAGTATAACAAGTGTACAAAGACAATAGTCACAGTACTCGTAAGTACCTTTATTTGATTGAAAATTATTTACCTTATACAGCGTGGAATTACCGAAATCGACATTATCAAAACCCTAGACTTGGAATGTCATTCTAAACAACTTTCCCATAGTAACGAAAAAGGAAGAACTTATGTTAACACTCTTTTATGAGAAGTTGATTTTTGAAGTTTGTATTTCGACTATGGTTACTATGGGAAAGTTGTTTAGAATGACATTCCAAGTCTAGGGTTTTGCTAATGTCGATAATTTCACGATGGAACACTTACCTTCGTTTCTGGCGTCGTTTTCGGTCATCTTCCATCGCTACTGTTAGTAATAAATATTCTGCGTCTGATGATATGTCACTATCCATCAAAATATAATCACTATAATCAACAGCTATAGAAAAGGACACTCATACAGTCATGTACCCACTCTCAAACTGTCGATAAAACCAAACGTCCTACAAGTACCGTTACTAACGTTATTATCGCAGGTGTATGTACGGTCGTTTGCGTCCGAACGAAACGTTCTAGAACTCATATCGGAATATCGCAGGATGGAGAAACACAACGTTCTACTTCCATTACGGCGTTATTATCGCAGCAGTGTGTAACTCCATGGCCATCCTAATACAAAATGTACTGAAAACAGATATCGAAATAACGCGTGCGATAACATTCGACCTATAATAACGTGCCTGTGTGGGGGAGCCGTTAACCTTAAGAAGTATGATCACGTTTCTAACTTTAGCAAGATACTCAAGTGGCTCCATATTCGACTTCGTGGATATTGTATCTGCTATTTAACTTCCTTCTCAACTCTAAAAATACATCCTATCTGCGGGAATGCTTTGCCTACGCCCGTCGGCGTCATAGTAAATGATAAATGATTTTTTTTTTCGTAAGTAGGTTTGTACAAACACTTTTACACGTCAATCATATTTTAAAACTAGATGAGATCGGCGTTTCCTTTTTTTTACTTTATAGTCCTGACATAATCTTGGTCGGATTATGTGAAGTGTGTAGATTGGTGTCTGAAATGGTCTTTTGATGAAAGAACCACACAGATTGAGTGGACCTGTCCAGTCAGTGCACGCATTTGTCAGTAACCATGCAGCTGAACTCTGAACTCAAGGAACTTAAAGATTCGACGAACATTACCAAAGAAAGTACATTTGGGTAGGCTGCATATGACTCACACTACCAGACCATGATTAAAACTAACTGAAAAAAAGACAAAAACGTTTAAAAAAATAACTAAAAATCCACATTGTCTTCACCTTCACAATTATTAAAAAACGTATAATACTTTACATTTTATTAACGATTAGAAATGAGCTTGCAGGTCGCATCTTAGAAATCTCATCAAAACCCGGGAGGGGTTTTACTCAAACGACTTCTATAGTAGCCGGCACGTAACACGTAGTGACAAGGTTTTTGCGTAGTCGGAGTAAGTTCACGCATGTGCACTTAGTGCAACAATTTTTTTTTTCACACAGGTATTGCTTGTCATTATTTTATGGTTCTTACCATATTTTTTTTATACTTACATCTGTTTATATGAGAGTTAAATAAAAGGAAAAAAGCATCTAACGACTCTTGCCAAGTTATTAAGTTACGTGCCGGCGACTATACTTCTAAGTACTCCTTCACTGTGCACGCGGTTTGGTTGTAGAGTTCACTTCCGCTCGACATGAATGACTGCCAAATTGCAGTAACTAAGACTGAAAGAACACTATTTTTCCACTTAGTCGGAATTGCATCTGTATTTATTGTATCACATTATAATTCTATATAATTTAGTGATTTTTATTTCAGAAGTCTGTTTGTAAGTGTATATTCTCTAAATGAACCTATGTTTTTTATTTAGTTAGTGAATTGTTTATTTTTATATCATGTATTTTCTTTTCTTTTATATACTTACACACGTTGTCTACATCTCTTTTTACTATTTAACTCTACTATCGCAGGTATGCTGGAAGAGGTACTTTTAAAATAATCAAAACCTTTGTACAGTACAACTATTTTCTTAATGATCCTCGGCAAACTTCGTGTTTCGTCAGTCGTCGGATTTCTATCATTCAGTTGCCCTTTGCCACAGAGTACTTTTATTAAATAGGTCCCTTTGCACTTGGTGCAGACTGGACGATGGCGTGCACGAAGTTTTCCGAGGGAAAGAGTTGTACTGTACGTTTCTGTTCCTTTCATCTTGCCTGTTTATAGGTGTGTGGATATATGGTTAAATAAAATAAAAAATAAAGCCGAACGGCACCGGTGCGATGGCAGTGTGTGGACTAGATCAAACATGTTTAACACATCGGCCCGTCACGATCTAGGGCCAAGTTCTAGCGGTCGCGGCAAATTACTCGAAACTTGCCACGGCCGGGATAATGGCGTTGGGATGACGAACGTGCGTTGGACACGCCGACATAGTAATTGTGGATATGTATGTATGTATCGCTACTCCCCGGGCGCCGGCGCCGCGCGCCGTCCGTCATCTCGTTCTCGGAGTCGTCCCGGTGACGGCTGCGGTGGACAAACGCACTAAGACGGAAATAGTGTTCAAATAAATTTAACTAAAAACAGCTTGTGTACTGTGTAAGTATCGAACACCCATATTCTAAGGCGTACCTACCTTTGAAAGCTACTCGACTCTAACTCTTTCGTACCGGTATTTATAGTAGTCAGCACCCTAATTGCGTAACACATTTTCGTAAACGATTACGATTAATCTGTTTGATTTTGACGGTTCAAGAACATTCATTGCGTTCTATGTATTGTTGAGCAGATTTTTTATCGAACTCAAGAAGCAATGGATTAGCAATCTGTTTCAAAACGATTCAGATTCTGATTGATTGTGTATTACGCAATTAGGGTGCAGGATTAAGAAATTATAAGATTCCTCGAATGAGTGTGCGTCGAGGTGATACGTCACGAATACGTGAATATTCAAAAAACTCTTCAAAAGGTATTATGAAAATCTGATAAAATGCCCGTGTTTCGGTTAAAACTTCCTTGTTGACTACCTCAAGGAAGCCCCAAGGCCATAAATATGACAGTTGGTTCCTCAACTTACTCGTGCTCACCTCGACTCTCGACTGAGGAAACCGTTTTAGATAAGGAGCAAAACTGCAACTATGATACATCAAACGGCCTAAGTAAGGTTGAATCAAGTCGAGGAAATCATGAGGTTGTGGCTTACAATACAAGTATGGGTGTTACTATACGAGCTATTACAGCAGTCGTCGTTTCAATGATTTTCTCTTCAACTAGGTACAACGGTGTATAAACCTTTGAACCTCAATATCTCAGGTATTTTTTTCTAAAAAAGGATATTTTGTTAGTGATTTATTCAAATGATTTCGTTTAACAAGTCTCAAAGTTCTGCTTGTACGGTGGATAGGTAGTTGGACATGCAATGTCCTGCTTACTTGTAATAACATAGGACTTCTTCCCTGCAGCAGAGTCGGCAGGCTTGGTAGCGAATTTATCTCGCCTAGTGCCCTCGCGGTCGAACAACATCACCAAACGGTCACATGTCGCTACTGCTAGCTTAACGTTGTTGGGCGACCAACAAATATCGGCTACAGGACTCTCCGTATCCTGGAATAAAGTGCCGTGGCGATATTTATATTAGCTAAGTATAATAAAAACCCAATTTGCTTTAATTTACGCAAAATTTTTAGAAGCTTCGTTTACCTGTGCTTCCAAAAACGTTTTAGAATATTTCAGCCGCATAATTACGGACTATTTTTATTTCTAAATATTGTTTGGTATCAAAGTAGGTACGCAGTTTTACACACAAGATTCTTTGTTGTGTAAACCGTGTTGCCTAGCAACATTCATATTTCGCGCCTTCTGCATCCGTAGAAACCACAAGAAAAAAAAATGTATGCTAGATACACACGCAGCGACTTTAGTCGCCGTCGACTCACTGGTGATTTCAAAATCGGTAGGTGGACGTGAGATTTTTAACCGGTCGAGACCGGGATCACTTGCGACGTAAGTGCCCTCAAGTCCCGGCCTGCGACGTTCGACGTGACATTATTCTGACCTAACGCGACCCCGCTGTCAAAAAATCACTCCACTACGTTTTTATTGTCTCTATCCACTAAACAGACCGAACTATAAAATATAAACAGTAGTCGTAATATGAGATTTGTGTTTTGTAAATAACATGACGTCATAAAACTAACGACTTTGACTAACGGTTTGTTTGCGTCTTATAATTTTTTTTGCCCAAAAACAACTTTCTAAATCGCCAGCGAGTCGTTGCGTGTGTGTCTAGCATAACAATCTAAAAACTTTTGGAGATAATTTGAATCCAGACAAGGATTCCTTTCAGCCACTTTCAAAGGCACTGTAATTTCAACGTTCCACGGATCAGTGGATGAACAAACTAATTGTAGTTAGAAATCCGATTATCGAAGATACCCAACGAATATTCAATTTAGTTCAAAACTGTGGGCCAAACCATTGACAATTTTTTATGATTTTAGTATGGCAACTCGTGTGCTTTTTTATGTCAACTTGACATGACAAACGGAAACTCTTTTCGTGAAAACAGTGTTTATTGTACAGACGTTGTAAGGTTAGAATAATTTTATCCGTTTTGATCCAAGCCTATTCTAAGTTTATATCAATTCTAAACAATGTCGGTTCTTCGTTACCACATGTTTATTTACTTCTACATTATATTTTCGTCCACTTTCGCTTTATTACCTACTGTGATAATCGGCAAGTGACGGCATTGTCATGAAGTTGAGTGAAATTAACTTGCAATCGTCTGTTTCCAGGACGTCATGCCTTTCGCACGGTTTGTAGAGCCAGGGCGTGTTGCCCTGGTAGCCAACGGCCCCTTGAAGGGAAAGTTAGTGAGCGTGGTCGATATTATTGACCAGACCCGCGCTCTCGTCGACGGGCCTTGCAGTGGCGTCTCACGTCAACAGATCCGCCTCAACCAGTTGCATCTCACCAAGTTCCGCCTGAACTACCCCTTCACAGCGCCCACACGCATGGTGAGGAAAGCATGGACGGAAGCTAAGCTGACAGAGAAGTGGACAGACAGCCAGTGGGCCACGAAGCTGGCCAACAAAGAGAAGCGTGCGCAGATGACAGACTACGACCGATTCAAGTTGACGTCAGCGCGTGTGAAGAGGAACCGCGCTCGGACGGCGGTGTTCAAGAGCTTGAAGGTGAAGGCGGCGCGCTCCGGTACCTTTGGCAAGAAATCCGTGCCAAAGGCGGCAGTCAAGAAGGTGCGCACCAAGAAGCCCAGCGGCAAGAAACCGGCGAAGAAGTAATTCTTTAGTGCCTCAAGCAGGTTATTGTGTGACTATCAAGGGACAGAAATAAATAAAGAATTACTCTAAGCCATTTTTTGTGTTGTTCTTACTCATAAACAGTCCTATGACTGACAATAGGTGAGTGAAGTTGATTTTATAGAACATGTGGTGTTTTTTCTTTACTCAAAATGTTTTATGTTTCAGTTGCGGCTAAATACAAGGTGCAATCAAATAAGTTGAGGTTAGTTGATCATTTCTTCTGTGATATTATACTGGATAAATGCAAACATGATGAATTCTATTTTATAGTCTCGTTCGTATGAAAATCAATGATTTTAAAACTCACCACTTTGCTGATTCTAGAATAACTAGTGATTGTTAGAACATTATTGAAATGAAAAACTTAACATGTTTTTATTGTTCTCAGGATGAAAATCTACCACATGTGTTCCTACAGTATTCAATGTAAGTTAATTTAAACAAATTTTAGAAGCCATAATCTCTAAATATTATGTACTTAACTAAATAATTTACTATCATGATGAATTTTAAATTTATAGTCTCGTTCGTATGAAACTCATGATTTCAAACATACCACCTTACTGATATTACCATAAATTATTAGTAATAATTCTCAATGAATGATAAAATTCTATTATTGTATTTCTTCTTTCACAGGTACCTTTACATTGAAAACGGCAAGAAAATTTAAATAAGGTGAGCTACTTTTGTCTTCTCTAGAAAAATGGCTTTAGATTCAAGAGACCCTACCAAAGCCGATGTGTGTGCTGTCAAGTTGTGCATGCTTGACTCTGGATAGGAACATTAGCACACTCTGTGTAAGACATCCAGTTACCATAGTTGTATGTCCAAGGGTTGAGTGTTACAAACCCACAAATTATGACCAAAAACATCACTTTGTTTGATCAATTAAGTAATTTTATATTTCTGTTGTTTACAGGAATAGAAAATGGAAAGAACTTGACCATCATCACTTTTGTAAAATTGAGGGATCCAGGATTATGACTGTTTATGTTTAGTCTTCCAGACATGTTACCAGATATTAGTTGAGGTTATGTTGCCACATGTTACTGACCCCTGCCACTTATCTCAGGTAAATCAATATTACTATAAACCTCTTGAGACCCACTGACTCCCAAGAGTTCCACAATCAGTAAAATAATCTGTAACCATCATAAGGACCCTACCAAAGCCGATGTGTGCACTGGCAAGTTGTGCATGCTTGACTCTGGATAGGAACATTAGCACACTCTGTGTAAGACATCCAGTTACCATAGTTGTATGTCCAAGGGTTGAGTGTTACAAACATACAAATTGAAACCTTCATACTCAAGGCATTTAATAATTCCATTGATTAATCTTAGTTTATGTTGTTGACAGATGTGTGAAACATAACTATGGATGGGAATTAACCAATTCATGGATGGACCCAGTTCTAGGAGGTAAATTGATTTTATTTGTAACTGCATTTTTTCATTCAGCCAACAAACATAATCTTTAATTTTTAAATTAATATGATGACTATAAGTATCGCCCCTGGCAGACTTTTGATGATTGATCTTCACTGACAAAAAAATACATGCAATGCAACACATTTCAGAATACATTTTTGTTTGTTTGACAAAGATTTTACTTTTCAGGGTCTACTACAGCTTGGCAAGAGGTTTTTTGCTGTTCAACTTTGCCAGTGCGAGGTATGTAAACATTTTGTCACAAGTAAACCTTTTAAGTAATTTCATGAGTTAGTATCGCCCCTATTGAATTCTGATGATTGATAGTTCCTGAATAAATAACATTTAGACATTAGAATGCACAGATTTACTTAACCATTTTTGTTAATTAATTTCTGCTTGTTACAGTTGAAAAAACAACATATATAGCTAAATCATGGCCCTTGAGAAGTACTACACTAGAGGCATCAATCTGGTAAGTGATTATTTGTATTATTATTATCTCGGCTTTCACGAATCTGAAATTAAAATATTTTCATGATGATTTTTATCGCCCCAGTCTGAACAAATGTGTTGATCGATTTACTGATAAATTAAAATGCTACACAATTTACTGCTCATGGAAAAGGCTATGTTGCTAATCTAGCTTCCATTGTTCCAGGAATATTAAAAAAATAACTGCAGTATATCCGAAACAACTCCCAACAATATGCAAAAGGTAAGCTAGTAAAATTTTCCTGCATAACATTTATTTCTGTGTATAAAATTTATAATGATGATTTTATTATCGCCCCAGTCTGAACAAATGTGTTGATCGATCTACTGATAACCTTATGAAGCCAAACAATTTGTTATTAGAATAGGCTGTGGGTTTAATGTAGCATCTCCTTATTTCAGATAACCATTAGAAAACGAATTGCTGTAGAAAAACAGATGTGAGGCCACATACTAGACTCCCCCATCCTATATTCAATGGTAAGCTATTAAAATTTGTTCTCCTTTTCTCATTTTATTTCTTTTATGATGATTTTTATATCGCCCCAGTCTGAACAAATGTGTTGATTGATTTACTGACCAAATAATTTAACAGCTATAAGTCAATTAATATTGTACAAACAAGAACATTTATTCTGATATGTATTGCTGCAGATAACAAAATTGCATATGCAGCTAAGGTGATGAAAAGGATGCGCCACAATTCAAGGTCAGTAAATAACATTTAAGAATAGCAACACTCCTAATTTCAAATGATGGTAACAAGCATATATCTTATACTTTTGATGAAAAAGAAAAAAAACTGATATTTTAAATTAAAACTGTTAATTTATAATATTTGCAGATCTGTATATAAAATTATTTTTATTGTTATAGAAATTGACGGAGGGTTAAGATTGATGCCAAATAAATAAAAAATAAATCAGAGAATTAAGAAATGGGTGAGTTGTTTTATAAAATTATTCTATTTTTAGGGCCAAGCTAAATGATGAATATCTGTTATCCCTGTCTCACAAAGCCATGGGGAAAAATAATGGTATGGTAACAACTGAATTTATGTCTCAAACCCTACAATATAATTAAAAGATTGCACCAATATAAACAAGTTTTAATATTTTCAGGTTAAATAGTTAGCCTCGTACCAACATCTGCTACTGGCACATATAAAGGAAGTTTTAATTAAGAAGTGAGTTGTTTTATAAAATTCTTCTATGTTAAGGGCAAAGCTAAATGATGAATATCTGTTATCCCTGTCTCACAATGCCATGGGGAAAAATAATGGTATGGTAACAACTGAATATAAGTCTCAAACCCTACAATATAAATAAGAGATCACTCAAATATCAACAAGTTTAAATATTTTCAGGTTAAATCATTAGCCTCGTACCTACATCTACTACTGGCACATCTGTAAAAAGTTTTACAAAAAATATCCTATTGTGGTAAGTTCTTAAAAGCGTATATCTCTTCAATATAATCTAAATACCCCAAGTATAAAATGATGAATATCTTAGTTATCCCTGTCTCACCAAATCGTGGGGAAAAATATGGTATGGTAACATCTGAACTTCTTTTTAAAGTAACCTAAACTGCATGCATAAATTTTCATTATTAACCTTGGTGATATCACTTCCAGACCAACTGTTCAACTTCAACATGGAATCTGATGAAATGCAAATGATGTGAGATACCTATCACAGAGGTAAGTTTAAAACATGACACTAACAAACAACCTGCGCAACATGCACCTGAGCTCTGATAATATTGTCTCTATTGCCGACAATACTGCAATTACCTTTCATGATGAGTCCTGGGCTATACTGCAAGCAACTGCTCAAACCGGATTGTATGTAATACGCACCGTGTATCTCGCCATGTGTCAGTCAGTCATCGGGTACTGTATTAACGGGTTGAGGTAGAGCTGCGAAAACTACACTCAAACCTCTGGAAGTGGCTCAGAGAGCCATTCTTAAAGTTGCTACTTATGTAAAGTTCTTACGGTCCGGCAAACTTTTATTCTCAACATTTTATTACAACAACACACACAAACTCCTTCTACACAACTCAATTCTCACTTAGGCGAAAGCACGAAATTTGCAAGGAACCTTCACATGCTTTGTTTTAACTAAACGTTTCTGTTACTACCTTGGTCCATTTTTATATTACAGAATAAACAAACATATATTTGTGTAAATAGCAGTTATCATGCTTTCAATTTAGTTTAAACTACGACGACACAGAATATCTGCTTAATTCACAATCGTAGCGACTTTAACACTCTGTTACTAAACTCAACTTCTTTCCCTTCCGTTTACACACACACCAGCATTATACCGCTATATTGTCTCTGTCCGGCCACCTAACTTGTACCAGCTTATTAAAAAAACAGATTGTCATGTCGTACTCATTAGTTTCACGTAACATCTATTAAATACTTGCCATGAATTAGTCTCTATTTAAAATGATGAATATCTGTTATCCCTGTCTCACAAAACCGTGGGGAAAAACAATGGTATGGTAACAACTGAAAACTGTTTACAATACAATTAGGTTACAAATTATAAATAAACTACATTACTATAAGTGAATATCTTTTCAGGATGAATCCGTAATCCAGCACAGGGACCTGCATATTATAACAGGTAACATTTATATTAAAACGATTTAAAACTTTTCCAATTTGTTCTAAATCATGATTTGCTAAGTTAGCCCCTGGCTCACAATACCGAGAGGAAACTATGGTCATAACATAATAACACCTGAATAAAAAAATAAAAACTGCAACACTTACTTGACAATGTATAATAACAAATGATATTTTTTTGCAGCTATATCTAACGCAACTGCGACGCCCGCCATTTCGTAAAAGCATCAACGTTGAAAAAATAATAATGAAGCACCTCATATAATGTACGTATTTAATAATAAAACTTGTATGTCACAATGAAGAAGCTATAATGATGAATATTTTTAGACAAGCATATATCTCGAAAACTTTGAAGATACTTAAAATCTGATAACTCCTAAAACCAAAGTTTGGTCCTACCTAGTTCTACTACCACATTACATTTTTTTTTTTTCATGTTACAGGTTTACTTCGCTGAGACGGTTCGTGTGGCATCCCTCAAGAACCTTCGTTTTAAAATACAACTATGTTGCATCTACTCATGTTTTATTTAATATATGACCACAATTTTACGGCAATACGTCGTATCATTTTAAAACCACATCCTCAGGAAAACCTGATAATTTGCAGATAACTGTTGATATAAATTGTAGGAAACGAAAACAATAGGACACAGTTGATCATAGTTATCCAAACCATGTATTACATTCTTGTTACTGAATTGGAGACTACTAGCTTCACGTCCTGTAAATTACAGGTATGGCTCTTCATTCGCCTGACAGCCTCTGGACTGGTCGGTGGTAAAACTGAATAGTTTTTGTTTCATCGCAATTGCTTTGGTCTGTCAAAAGATATTAAAAAAATCTTATTGCACATACACCTAATGAAATCTATTGACGTTAAATTGTATAGAATATTTGTGTTAACAATATTTTGTAGATTACAGTGGATCATATACTTTAGGCAGTCCCCTCAAAGAGCTGTAGGTACCCATGTTACATAATACCTTATATCGGGGTGAATAGAACTCGCGGGGGGAATCTTGAAAGAGAAAAATCTTGGTGTATAATTTCAAACGTTTTTATGGCAAACTCGGTGACACCAGTAAAAAAAACCGCAACTTTAGTAATTTGTCGCTATCATCTTAGTCTGGCAACGTTTGATTTTTGGAAACATCTATAAAAACGTCAAAGTTGAGAACAAAACTAGTCGAAAAAGTCCGCGTTAGTTTGAATCTCCGTATTTCGGTGAATTTTGGTCTTAATAGCTTAAAATTATCTTCAAATGACGGTCGGTGCTATAATTATTCAGGTAAGAATATTCATTATTATATAAAATTGTTCTTATTTCGTAAGCCTTGCTTTCGTTAATTTTTCGAGGTGATTAGACACACGAAAGGGGTGAATAGACACGCCCGAGGGGATAATGGGCACGCGTATATGATAATAGACAGCAAAGATGTGATTAGCCATGATTATGTCAGGGCTGCCACAAAGTTTAAAGCACCGTTGATAGTACAGTTCAAATTTCACTTTTAGATACATAGGTACCTATAGCAATTTTCTTTATAATATTTAATTCATTTAGGCGGTTCTTTAATGATAAATTTTGATTGTCGATTATTTGTCTTTATTAATTTTATAAGAATATGGAAACGATATGAAAATAATATTAATTTAGAGGCAAAGTGCATTTTTTTGTATTAATTCGAGTTTCAAGTTTATGTTTGCTTAGTATATGTTGATTGAATCCTGATTGATTTGTTATGAAGAATATCATTTTAAAGTCTAGTGCATTTTTTTACTTTTGTTTTCGAGTGACACTCTAAAATTGAGAATTTTTGGTAGTTATTTAAATTCACTTTAAACAAAGAATGATTTTTAAAGATATCTTCCAGTTTCATTTGCTTGACTTTATCTTAAAAATAATTCAGGAAAACTACAATACCCTACGAAATTTCTCCAATCACCCCTCAGATGTGTATATTGTGGGCACGCCACAATAGCGGCGTTAAGTCCCCTCTGAGGAGTGGCGCCACGGCGACCTCACCTTCCGCCTGACGCAGGTCCTCACCGGACTCGGTTGTTTCGGGAGGTTCCTGTTTCGCATAAGACGGGAGGAAACACCGTAGGCGCGGGCTTGCGGACGGCGAGCAACGGGTAGCTAGCCGTCCAGTAAGGACCAGCAGCCTAATTGCGTAACACATTTTCGTGAACGATTACGACTAATCTGTTTTATTTTGACAGTTCTACAACATTCATTGCGTTTTTTTACATTGTTGAGAAGATTTTTTATCGAACTTATGAAGCAATGGAAAAGTAATCTGTTTCAAGACGATTCCGATTGATTGTGTATTACGCAATTAGGGTACAGGCCCGGGTCGACGGCGCGTCGTGTTCCACGCGCACCTCAGAGATATCAGCACAAAATGACGGGGTCCGATAGGGCCGACGCCTCAGGGTCGCGGGTAATTCGAAAGAGATAACCGTGGCCCTGGCAACTGAAGGAACACGGGTGGGTTTTAGTCAGTAAAAGTCTGACACGCCCTCCCGCTCCACCCAGAGCGGGAGAAGTCATTTGATGATTTCCCACCCAAAAAAAAAGGTGTGCATATTGTCCCCTGATGGAAGATAAATAGAAATCACGTAATTTTTTTTATTTGTTAACTACAAAAATACGCGAATAGAAACAAATATATTTAAATAATACGACGGCGGGTCAATAAGTCCGTGACTTTTTGTATTTCCCGCCTCTTAATTGAAATGGCAACACTGCTGAAAAAATGTTATTACACTATTGACGAATACGTTTATTATTATCTTTATTTCCATTTAATTAAGTTATGATGTGTTTTATTATAATTATTTAATTTTAATTTGTTGACTATTCCTGTCTATAATAATTACAACTTAGGTGAATGAGTGTACACCTTTAAGGTAGAGTTTTGACGAACTGTAATTATATATTATTCAGATCTCATGTAAAATGTACCAAAAATCAAACCAATAAATGAATTTGAATTTGTTTCTGTCAACAGGCAACTGTCAGTTGGCTCCTGTCAAAATTTGAACAAGCTGCGTCATTTAGTTTGTTTTTGACAGCGGTTGATAGCAGACTACCGGGAGTTTTGAGAAAAAAATTGGAAAAAAGTGAATTTCGTGTGCTCATTAACCAAGGCTAAGCTTGAAAAATACTATGGGGACTCTGCACCATCCATTTCCATGGTAAAGAAGTGGTTTACTGAATTTCGATGTGGCCGTACAAGCACGGATGATGCCGAACGTTCTGGACGCCCAGTTGAGGTCTCTACATCCGCAACAATTGAAAAAAATCATGATATGGTTTTAGCCGATCGGAGATTGAAAGTGAGAGAGATTGTGGAAGTCATAGGCATCTCACATGACTCGGTGGTTTCAATTTTGAATGATCACTTGGGGTATGAGAAAGCTTTCCGCAAGATGGGTGCCGCCGCGTTTGCTCACAATCGACCACAAGCGCAACCGTGTGACAATTTCGCAGGAATGTTTGGCGTTGTTCAACCGCAATATGGACGAGTTTTTGCGCCGTTTCGTAACCGTGGACGAAACGTGGATCCACCACAACACACCGGAGACCAAACAGCAGTCAAAACAGTGGGTTTCTCGGGGTGAATCGGCGCCAAAGAAGGCAAAGGTCGGTTTGTCAGCCAATAAAGTCACGGCGACCGTGTGGCGGCATCCACACCGCCACATGCGAACAACGCATCACACTGACGTTACGCAGCTAGCTTATTTACAACTTCCCGACATCAATCATCGGGCAGTTGTCCACCAGATACGACACCCATCTGGTCGGAGGATCCTCCCTTTTCCAAAAGTATGAGTGAACTTTACACCCAGTCCCTCATATCTCTTCACTGGTGACCCCGAGTAGGAACGTCAGTGCAGCCTTCGTGCAACTACTTCAGCGTGACGTCATCATCATCACTTCCGCAATTCACACAGCCAGCCAGCAACCACGGCTTGAACGGTTGTCCTGACCATCAGCATGCAGCGCAAGCGCATACCTGGTCATCATCTTCAGCCTCATCAGCAACCTTGGCACAGCACACTGCACATTCTGCCGATCCACAAGCAGAGCGCTTAATCCCTCTCCTGGTCGACACCACCAGTCAGCCACCCCGACTCACTGGGGCATCTTCGCAGACAGTTCTGACTCACCGCGAATTATGCGACTCCCGGTTGGAACCCAACTGGCATTGGCAGGCATCGCAAGCTACAAGACTTAGTCCACTATCGACCTCCGGTCTCCGAAGGGGAGTGATGTGGCGGCATCTACACCGCCACATGCGAACAACGCAACACACTGACGTTACACAAATCCTGCATCGCGCAATCAGAGTTCACCGCACAGTTAGCATTTATACAACTTCCCGACATCAATCATCGGGCAGTTGCCCACCAGACACAACACCCGTCTGGTCGGAGGATCCTCCTTTTTCCATGAGTATGAGTGAACTTTACACCCTGTTCCTCATATAGTTTCGATTATCGTTTCCATCATCGTTTTTTGGGATGCACGCGGTATAATCCACATTGAGGACCTTCAAAAGGGAAAAACAATCAATGGCGAATATTATACCAAATTATTGGGTCGATTCAATGAGGAAAAAAAAACGACCACATTTGGCCAAGAAAAAAGTTCTTTTCCACCAGAACAATGCAACATGTGCAGTTTCCATGGCAAAAATCCATGAATTGGGCTACGAATTGCTCCCTCGTCCACCCTATTCTCCAGATTTAGCCCCGAGTGACTATTTCTTATTCCCAAACTTGAAGAAAGGGATCGGCGGAAAGAGATTTGACTCCAACGACGAAATCATCTCACAAACAAATGCCTATTTTGATGACCTCGACAAATCATATTTTTCATTCATATGATAAATAAATTGGAGAAACGTTGGACTAAGTGTATAGAACTCAAAGGAGACTATGTTGAAAAATAAAATAACTTTTTATCTAAAAACCTGTTTCATTCAAAAAGTCACGAACTTAGTGACCCGCCCTCGTAGTTTGGACCAAAACTCAATAATTTATATATGTTCAATTCTGCAACATCACGAAAATCGTTACCAAAGTTCGAAGATCTATTTACTAACCCTTTTTTACATCATCATCATATTTTAGAAGTTACAGGGGGGGGGACACATTTTACCACTTTAGAAGTGTATCTCGCGCAAACTATTCAGTTTAGATTTTTTTTATTAAAAAAAAAATTAGAAATATAAAAAAATTATATATATATATATCATTTTTGAAGACCTATCCTTATACACCCCGTATGGGTTTGATGTTTGTTTTTTTTCGAGTTTCAGTTCTAAGTATGGGGAACCCCCAAATAATTTTTTATTTTTGTGTGAAAATCTTAAATGCGGTTCACAGAATACATCTAATTACCAAGTTTCAACAGTATAGTTCTTATAGTTTCGGAAAAAATGGCTGTGACATACGGACGCACAGACAGACATGACGAATCCATAAGGGTTCCGTTTTTCGCCATTTGGCTACGGAACCCTAAAAAGGGGTGATCATCTAAGATAATCAGCCTAGAATCAGTTCTATTTTTAATGTAAATGTTGACGTTCAAAAGTGCCTTTTTATGGGCCTATTTGAAATAAATGCTTTGACTTTGACTTTAATAATAATTGATGTGGTGTTCTGAACTTCTGAGTGATATAGAATGAAATGTAAGATAATTATTTATTAGTTTAAAACTAAATTAGTTCCAGTTTAATTTAAAAAGTTAATTGTATGCAGAGCGAGTTTTAAAGTGGTGTAAGTTAGCCATAGATGGCGTTGATCAAATTAACGCCATCTATGGATTCTCTGAATCGCAGTGTTAAGATTTTGAGTAGAGTACACTCATTCGTTTATTGTTAACTAGTTTTTAAACCAAATTGAAATTATTGTATTAACATTGTCGGAAATAAAGTAGTTTCTATATATGCTGTTCAGTAGTCTGGACTTGGGCCTTGGGATATTTAATAATATACAAATATATTTGGTTTGGAGTTCTCTCTAGAGGTCTCATCTCATTCAAGTTCTCACTCAGTTTTCTCCCGAGTATTTTGAAGAAAAACTGAAGATTCTTTGAGGCATCTTAATAACCGAATTTAAAAAGGAAGAAATTCGCAATTCGTCTGTTTTAAGGGTTCCGTAGCCAAATGAACAGAAACGGAACTCTTATCATTTCGTCCTGTCCGTATGTCAACCAGCCAATTTACTCGACAATTACACTCATACTCCATTCACAAAACAATAATCCTCCGATCGTACGGAAGATGAAACACAGTAGCTGTTTAAGTACCTTACAGTGATCAACTGATCATAGACTGCGAAGAAACCCTACTGTCACGGAACTCCTCAATAACGAACAATATGTTCTGAGGCCCTAGTGCGAATTTGTTTTAACCATTTCGACTTTCCGCATCGACCGCGTTCGGCTCCGATTGGCCCTTCGCAATCTAGAAACTAGCTACATGGGCTTTTAATTAGCCAGCATGGTGCCCACTACCTAATGAATAGGCAGTAGACTATATGATATGACTTTTTAAGATTGTAAAACCTCATTACAGGGACTGAAGACAAATGAGCTAGAGTGCCTGGAAAAACAGTTTACAAACTTAAACCTCTTAAACAGTAAACAAGAACACTTCTTCGAAGTCGACACCCAAGGAATTCGTGTTCTGAATATCTTGTGTGGTGATGATTTTAAGTGAGTTTGTGTTAGTGAATGCACACTGTAACCATTATTTTTATAGTCTGTCATTTATTGAACATGTTCCCAGTTTTGTGAGTAATCCAAAGCCTATTTCAGTTACAGGATTACAAGTCAATCCATGGCGATGGAAAAAACGGATATAGGTGGCAGAACCATCCAAGTACAAAAACTGGTATGGATACTAGGCAAACAAGAAGTTTAACGAATTAATTAATATATTAAAGCATCAAAAATTTTCTTATTTTGCCTGTTCCACAGATAATTCACTTTGACAGTCACTAGGTACTCTGTCCGTGAAGAGCTCTGGTATCTGGAAAAAAAAAATTGTTTCGTTACATATTAATTTTGTTTAAAATTTCGATGTTTACCGGTACCGACCGCATATTATGTAATAAAAATTCTTTGTTGTAAGCTACTCTATTTATTACCTGCGGTGTATAAGCCTCCACTCTGTCTAGTAATGAGTCCGAATAACCCGGGGTATAATATCTGTAATAAAAGAAATAATTCAATTATGACTTCGTAATAAACACGTAAAAGAGAACGAAAGAGACCCCAAGTCTAGCGAGCAAGAAAATGTTACTACCTCACTATTTCTTCCGGGAAGCAACTATTTATAATATTGATATATTCTTTAAGCGATGATCCGGGAACTGAATCAATTTCTTGAACTCGTTTCAATGCTCCTGTGGTTACAAATAATCTTCGAGCTCTTGCATCGTTGGGTAAAATCTAAAAATTAGAAACATCATTAGCGATATGTTTACTAATCGTCTATCCCTGAATCCAGACCTAAGACGCATTTTAAGCCTTATCCAGGGTTTACATAGATTTGGTTTTCCTAGGTTTTAGTAAACAACTTTGGGGAAGGCAACTGTCAAAATGCGACTGTCGTAGCTAGTTCCCAGCACAAGCTAATATGATGGTTTTATTTAATTTTGGCGAAACAGAAGCGTTGTTGTGTTCCGAAAGACCCTAAAATGACATAGTGTCTCAAAGGTATTCAACGATTTTTTTTAGATTAATCAGAGTACTAGGATATGTTGAAACATTTTGAAGAAAATGTTTACGATAAAATAAATAACGTTTAAAATTCAAAAAATATTGAAATCACCTAAAATAGCGAAATACAATGGGTGGTTTGATTAAGAAGAAAAAAACATGGAATTTTGTTTTATTTTTCGACATAATCTCCTTGTAGTAACTTCGACCAACGATATTCTTTTTCAATCCATCAAAATAATATTTTTGTCAAACCCTGAAAAACGGGCGTTTGTTTCAGCTATCACTTACGCATCTGATGAAAATCTTTGTCCACCAAGCCATTTCTTCAAGTTTGGGAAGAGGAAAAAGTCACAGGGGGCCAAATCTGGTAAATACGCGGGGTTCGGCAATAGTTCGTGTCGTAATTCGACCGCTTTTGATGTTGCGATTGCAGACGAGTGAGCGGGAATATTATCGCGATGAAAAACTTTTTTTTCTTTGCTAGATGATGTCTTTTCTTCACCAACTCTGCAGTTAATGCACCCATGAAAGCAGCGAAGTAAGCTCCGATTATCGTCTTTCATTCCTCAAAAAAATTGTGAATGATCCCTTGGCTGTCCCAAGACAGTGGCCATCAGATTACCAAGCTGAACAAACAGTTTTTGCCTTCTTTGTGGCACGTTCACAGATAGAAGTCCACTGCTTTTACTGTTCCTTCGCCCAGGTATATAATGGTGGACACAAGTGTCATCAATTGTTTTGAACCGACGCGACGGCGACGCAAAAATTCACTTGGATTGCGGTTAAACGCAATTTCGTTTTTCGTCGACTGTCAGTAACCGCGGCACCCATCTTGCAGAATATCGTACAAAATATAAAAAAAACGTTCAGTCGAGATGTGCACCAAAACAGCTATCTCGCTTATGTTCACTCGACGGTCTGCCAAAACGACATCACGGATTTTGTGATGATATCTTCAGTGGTGCCCTCAATCGGCCTTCCTGGGCGCTCTGCGTCATTTGTGATGGTACGACCAAAACGAACTTCATTTAAACTTCATTGAACCATATATGTACCATTCCATGAGACGGAGCAGATTCCCTATAATACTTTTTCGGTGTATCTTCCGTTTGTTTAAAAATTGTTTACCACGTAAATGTAGTGTCTAAATAACACTTTCGTTTTTCTCAATTTTTCAAGAATATTCCGACGACGTTTTTGTCGATAAAACTTTTATTTTCCCGATTAAAACAACAAGATGATGGTAGCTTGTAAGGTCTACATATAAAAAGATTCATGAATCTACACGAAATTAAATTGATGGAATCAACGTGATCAATGAAAATGATCTCATGAATGTACACGAAATTATGTTGATGGAATGAACGAATATCAAATTTATTGTAGGCCGTGGGGACCTCGCTATGATCACGCCATCTACAATTAGCTTTGCCAATGAGGAAGTATAGTTCCCATAACAAGATAATAATGCAAGGCGTGAGTCGGTTATTATTAATTTTTGCGAAAATTATTCATTGCTAAGTTCCTAAATGCTCGAAAATTTGAGTCTACCATTTTCCGAAATACCCTAAACTTAGCACATTGTGGTTTAAAGCTGTTGGGAGAGAATTATTTGAATGGGGAAGGCAACTGTCTAAATGGCGCTGTCGTAGCTAGTTCCCAACAAAAGCTAATAATACAAGGCGTTAGTTGGTTTTATTTTTTGTTCGCGAAAATGACTCGTTGTTGTGTTCCTAGATACTACGAAATTGAAGTCGATCATTTCCCGAAAGCCCCTAAAAATGGAAGATTGTGGCTTCAAGCTATTCGTTAAGATTTTTTCGAGTTCGTGGTTTTATCGGAAACATTTTGAAGAAAAATGATTAAGTACGAGGAAATAACACACGTAAAAAATTCTGACACTTTCCATGTCAAAGATTTGATTTAAAATAATGAAATCACCGAAAATAATTAAATAAAACCAAAATCATGAATTAACACAAAATGGAATTTAATGAACGAAATTTCAAATTTATTGTAGGCCGTAGGGACCTAGCTATGGTCACGTCATCTACAATCAGCTTTGCCCGACCTTCCCCATTACAACAGAGTTCGAGGTTATGTCGGAAACATTTTAAAGCAATAATAAGGTTTTCAATTCTGACATTTTCCAAATCGAATAATTATTGATATAAAATATTGAAATCAATGAAAATAACGAAATATTGGAATAAAAGCAAACTCATGAATGAACACGAAACGGTATGAATGAACGAAATGTCAAATTTATTGTTGGCTGTAGGGACCTAGCTATGGTCACGGCTATGGCCATCTACAACTAGCTTTCACCGACCTTCCCCATTATATAGTTGCCCCATCTGGGTTTCTTTGAACAGATTTGTAACACGTCTGTGGTTCTTGACTTGTTATCTGTGAAGAATGAAGACGTCCCATCACCATTTGGCATAAAGGCCTCGTAGCCATGCCATAAACATTAAAAAAAAACCATCACTACTTGAAAAAACCGTCAAACGTCAAAAACACGTGTTTATGACACGTTATGTCAAACAATCGGCAGACATAGTACTGAACCAATTAATTAATTTATTTCTAATTTTCTGAATGAACCTGTGATGGCGGGAAGAGGGAGAGGTCGTGGTGGCAGTGGTCTATCCTTAACACATGATCAACTGCAAGCACTCGGTATAGCTAGAGGAGACAATACTCCACAAACTTTAGCACCACCGCCGCTGTTCCCGAAACTTGAAGCGAAGCCACTACCATTAGTTAGCGACGCTGCCACAGATTACATGTTGATTGTAAAAGATCAGTTTATTGAGTATTTACACGAATCGCCGGCTTTTGTTAAGTTAAAGACGCATACAGATGGCATCGAGCGGTACTCTGACAAGTATAAAATGCTCGCTCTTGATGCAAAAAAAGGGAAAGTGCTGGATTGTGTGTGGGCAAACATGCCAGGCGAGTTGAGGCCACAAGCGAACAGAGTGCGTGCTACAGCTCGCAAGCGGAAGCTAGATGACCCGGCAGCAATAGCTAAGAGGCTTCAGACATTGGAGAAGAAAGAAAATCAAGAAGACGACGAAACTGTGGAAACAAACGAAAATGAAGAGCCTGTGAAGAACCAAGAAGTCAATGACGACGAAGAGATTGAAGACGAGCATGAAGAAGAATTTGAAATTGATGATGGTACAGACTATGCAAACAACTACTTTGACAACGGTGAAGATTATGATGAAGATGATGACAACCTTGATGATGGGCCAGTTTACTGAACAATGTATATCTAACGAGTCTTGTCATGTGTTATTTGGTAAGTAGGTTACTCAATAATAGATATTGTACTATAAGTAGATCATACTACAAAATGATGTTGATCAATATTTTTACATAACTTCTCATCTAGGCTATGGGTGGTCTGTGATATTACTAACATAATTACGTCTTAATAAAAACTTGACTTATGTTAAATGAATTCTATTATTTTTCTTTGAATTTCAAGAGAAACTGACAATAAGCTATGGGACACAACACTGACCTTAGAATACTGTGCTAACACGTATTTGAGTATGCAAGCAGGAGCAGAATGCAACAATGGTTCCAGTGCTGGTCGATGCAAGCAGCACTGCAGGGCCATCTTCAAGGCACATGATGCTCTTGCTCGAACCTCTCCTGAAGACTTGGGGTGGGTGTACAGCTGTGTTGAATAAGTTACATAACATGACATAACATTTCTGTCTACCATTCATTCTGGCAGTATTCTGTTGAAAATTAAATAGTCCTGGTAATAAGTACACTTAAGGGTGGCATGATATGCCTGTGATGTTTATAGCTAAAAGTTGTTCTTGCTGAAAGAAAATACTTATTATTTCTTATTTTTATTTGATATGGGCATTTTACTTGTTATGTTGACATGTCTGAATCGCTAATTGTAGTTAGCTATCAGCAAACATTACATTAACCTTAGGTTTTTATTTGTTTAATACTTGAAGCGCACAAATGTATAGAGGCAGACTTAATGCTTGGTCAACCTTTGGGTGATGCGGAGACAAGCAGTGGTAGGCGAAATTACGAAAATTGAGGAATGAGTATTCATTTAAAGATGATGATGAATGATGAATGATAAGTATACATATTAAAAACGGAATTTGAAATGCCTTGAATTACCTATTAAATAACGACAAACATTAGATGAAAAGCCCCAGTGTCTTACCTGCAGCAATCTAGGCAGAGCATTGGCAACAGCAATAGCCAGGCTGTGCTGAGGGGAATGCTTCGCGATATGACCGAGGGTCCAGGCAGCGGCGCAAATTTCGGCGTCATCTGCTTCGGGGTTTTGAAGTATTTCGACAAGCGATGGAATGGCCTAAAAATTAGCATTTTCAGGTAAACAGCAAGGCTTCGGTAACATTTGCTTCAGGTAGAGTTACCCGAGGGTGACACAAAAAAAAAATTTTTGTCACAAATGGTCGGTCCCAGTGCTAAGTGTTAAGTGCTGCAAAAACATTTAGTGATCGAATGAGTTTTTTTCTGTTCCGTCTTGGTAGAAAGTGAATGTCGCGCCGCGACGAAGCCGCGCTGTACACTCAGCCTGCGCGTGCAGACCGCTCGCAATGTGTTGTGTTGGGTTCGATTCCCAACATGCTGTCCGGATTGAAGCGTAGACTTCTTCAGCTTTTATTTGAGTGAGGCAGGTAGCCATAATATATGGAAATCATAACTTGCAAGCAATGATAAAGTAATAGGAGAATACTGATAAGAAGATAAAAAGAGTATAATGAATTCCGGAAATTATCGAAGAGCGGATAAGTAATCTTTATTATGTAGCATAACAATTAGTTGACATATGACAGGCCTGCGTTGAATTGCAGACAAAATTGCCAAAATGATTTAATAAAACTGCAATCTCTTTTTCTACTGTCTGCTACCATCACTGGCTCAGCGTAAACAATGCCACAATACAAAAATGAATACCTTGTAACACAAGTAATAATATGTTATTTACCACCAACACCTAAGATATTGGAGTATGGATGTTTGTTCCTCTTTCACGCAAGAGCTGCTGAGCGGATTTGGATGAAATTTGGCACACGGATGGTTTATGAACTGGATTAACACATAGAGTACTTTTTGTCCCGATGCTCCGACGGGATCGGGATTTGTGCGGGTGAAACCGCGGGGAGCAGCTGGTAAGGTATCATTTTTTTAAACTATGAAATCTTACGCATATTAGTAAGTTACTAAAAACGGTGCGTTACATGTGCGTTTTTTAAACTATTTTTTCAACAGTTTCGTTAGCCATAGCGATGATGTGTTATGATAATGAACGACTAGGCGCGAATTAAGGAACTGCTGATGCGAAGACAACAGGGAAGCACGTCGCCGAGTTATCAGCTGCTATAGTGATGTGAAGGAACTGCGTAAACAGGTGGATTATCTTACCGTTATATTCTAGCGTTCTACGAATAGAAGTGATTTTCGAAAAAATATAAGGCAATTAATAAGAATGATTGCCACTAAAAGACTTGAAGACAAACGAAAACACTTACTTGAATATTGTTAATTAAACATATGAAATAAGACTAAGTAAACGAATAAATAAGGAATAACTTATATATATAAGGATCGTTATTCCTTATATATATAAGTTATTCCTTATAAATGTCTAAACCATCCACTGGATAAACGATGGTCTGCAGTTTTCGTCCTTCTTTGCCCGCGAAGACGAGTCGAACATTCGACGGGTCCGAAGCCCGACGCCGGTCGACGTCTGGATGACTTCGTCCTCTGGGCGTGTGCAGTGCTACGCGAAGTTTCTTCAACAAGGTATTGATGATTCCTGCTGGAACTGCCCTCGCTGAAGACCGCAACTGAAGAGCCTCGAGTTCATATTATTTTTTTTTTGCTTTTTTGAGACCGTTTCGTTTGAAATTAACACGACGAAATCCTTGAAGGACCAATGTTAGCGCGGGGAGCATCTAAAGAGTGGACTCCTGTATTTTAGGCAAGGGTTTAATGCCGTGCTTATAACAATAATAAAACCGTTCCTGACAAACAGCCAATAATGAAACTAAAGTAAGAGGAGTATCGTCCGCCGCGATGAAGACAGAGGAAGTAAGTGTCGTTACCGCGCTGCGCCTCAGCCTGCCGATGACGTGCTAAACACTCTGCCTGCGCGTGCAGACCATGCGCAATGTGTTGAGTTGGGTTCGATTCCCAACAGTGCCCATTCTACTTTTGGATACTTCGAATAACAGCTGATCAAGACTTGAACGAGAGCTCAAGACATACAAAATTTCGACAAGAGCGCTTCAATTATTGGATGGACACGGTGGAAGATCAAGAACGAGATAAACAAAAACCGGAAACGGTTACTAGTGAGACCACAGACGAAGACATTGAAAAGTTTGAAAACAGCAACATTTAGCACAGAAGAGCAGTGACATAGTAAACAGCCGAGAAACCAGTTGAACTCCGCTAGAAGATTCACCGATGAAGCTCGACCTGAATCAACCCGGCTGCGACGTCGTTAAAAGATGCCCTCCCACAGACAAATATCACCCGCCTCTCCACTATTCCAATGCTAATTTTAGGGTGCACTACTCGATTGGCTCTCACTCTCCTTCCTATCCTAAGGGCACGTCCACCACCCTACCATTAAAGCGCCCCCCGGTCTATTCCTTGATATGCAATGGTCTTTGTAGCACCATGAAGCATGAGGCTTCAAGGGCTAGTGCAAATCTTGGGGTTCATTCGATTAATCGAGTCTGGTCAAACCACGCTGGGGTCGGTGCATTTCATTCATTCATTCATTCATTTATTTTTATAATTATTATTTGTTATTTCTGATTGAATTTTTGTTGGAACATCATTAATTAGCGTAGGTATTAAGCGTTCGTTCGCTTCCCATAATAGTTCTTGTATCTGTAAGTTTTAAACGTTCTGCCATAGCTAGTAATTCGATATGAAATTATTGATTCTGCGAGTGCGCTATAGAGATTAAGTAATAATTTAAAAGGTACTTTGTATTTAATTATTGCAAATTTGGCTAGCATAGCTCGGGTAGGCCCGGGAACCTCGACCGAGTCAGACGTCTTTTTCGTAGATGTTACCGTCCCACTTTAAAGCGTCGACCGCAGTAAAAACCTCGATGAAAGAAGAAGGAAACCGGACCTGTCATATAACGATTGAGAAAGGTCTGTGTGATCAGTTTCATTAACAAGCTCTATCGGAAATTATCGCGTTTCGCGTGAAGTCCTATAAACGTCATCAGCCGCATACCGCATCTGGCCATATGCTGCTCGGAGTACTCTCTTCAACCGCAGGCTGGGAATCAGGAACGCACGTATACCACTTTTGCACGGTTAAGTTCGAAAGTGCTGCAAAAACATTTAGTGTTCGAAAGAGTTTTTTTGTTCCGTCTTGGTAGAATGTGGATGCCGCGCCGCGACAAAGCCGCGCTATACACTCAGCCTGCGCACAATGTGTTGTGTTGGGTTCGATTCCCAACATGCTGCCCGGATTGAAGCGTAGGCTTCTTTAGCTTTTATTTGAGTGAGGCAGGTAGCCATTTCTCATAACTTGCAAGCAATGATAAAGTAATAGTAGAAGAATAATGATAAGAAGTTAAAAAGAGGATTGTGAATTCCGGAAATTATCGAAGAGCGGATAAGTAATCTTTAATAGGTAGCACAGCAGTAAGTTGACATATGACAGGCTTGTGTTGAATTGCAGATAAAACTGCCATAATTATTTACTTAATAAAACTGCAATCTCTGCTTCTACTGTCTGCTGCCATCACTGGCTCCACGTAAACAATGCTACAATATAAAAATTAATACCATAGAACACAAGTAATAGTATGTAAATTACCACCAACACATAGGTTATTGTTAAAAAATGGGGACAAGGATATATAAGGTATAATTTTAAAACTATGAAATCTTACGCATATTAGTAAGTTGCTAAAACGCTGAGGTTAGATTTCATACAGGTGCGTTTTTTTAAAGATTTTTAAAAAATTTCGTTAGTCATAGCGATGATGAGTTATGATTATGAATGACTAGATGCGAATTAAGGAACAGCTGATGCGAAGACAGCCGAGTTATCAATTATTATAGTGAAGTGAAGGAATTGTGTAAACAGGTGGATTAAAGGAATTGCGTAAACAGGTGGATTATCTAACCGTTATATGTTAGCTTTATAAGAAAAGAAGTGATTTTAGAAAAATATAAGGCTATTGATATGAAGGATTGCCACTAAAAGACTTGAAGATAAATGAAAACATTCACTTGTATGTTGTTAATTAAACATATGAAATAAGATATATAGTAAACAAATAAATAAGGAATAACTTGGAACAAACTCACAAAATGTCTAAACCATCCACTGGATAAACAATGATCTGCAGTTTTCGTACATCTTTGCCCGTGACGACGACTCGAACATTCGACGGGTCCGCAGTCCGACGCCGAACGACGTCTGGATGACTTCGTCCTCTGGACGTTTGCAGTGCTACGCGAAGTTTCATCAACAAGGTATTGATGAACATGCTTAATAGATACGGTCTAAGGGGAAACGTGCTGAATCTCTTGAAATCCTACCTCAGTAACCGCACACAATATACGGAGATATCCAGAATTTGTCTTAAATCAAAATGTGAACAAAAATATCAATCTGATGGAAAAATTGTTAAATTCGGTGTACCACAAGGTAGCATCTTGAGCCCCCCGCTATTTTTGCTGTATAAAAATGATCTGCCCCGTCAGATACCAAATCCAATGGTTCTATTTGCCGATGACAGTACAGTTCTGATAAAATGTACACATATTCATAATTATGAACAGGATATCAACATTAGCCTTGGAAATATTATTGAATGGCTTGATAAGAACAACCTAGTAATAAACTTACCAAAGACTAACGTGATGCATTTTCATCAACGTACAATACCACCCAACGTTAATGTGCAGTACAATGGACAAGTGATCAATAAAACAAACGTCGCGAAATTTTTAGGAATTCTTGTAGACGATCAATTACTTGGAAACCGCAAGCAGAAGAGGTGTGCAAAAAGCTAAGCACTACAGCTTATGTTATTTTTAAACTGGCAATAAAAGTTGACATAAAGACTAGTTTAGTAGCATACCATGGTTTCGGTCGCATCGGTATTGAGGTTCGGAATCATTTTTTGGGGTAATTGCAGCCTAAGAGATAACATATTTAAAGCCCAAAAACGTTGTATAAGAGCTATGTGTAATCTTAAACCTAGAGATAGTTGTGAATCTCTATTCAAGTGTTTGAGAATTCTTACTTTTCCGTCGTTATATATTTTTGAAATGGCAATTTTTGTAAAACGTAATATAGAATTGTTTGCTAAAGTCTCGGACTCCAAGAAAGGTCCTGTGAGAAGTCAATACAAAAACCTCTTAACTATCGTAATATACTATAAAACAGCACTACTTAGGCAAAGTGTTTTCTGCATGGGCCCAATAATATTTAATAAACTACCGGACAGCATAAAAAGTGACACCCTTCAACAATTTAAAAACAAACTTAAGGCTTTTTTGATTCAGAAATGTTATTATACGTTAAGCGATTTTATTAATGACCCTATGTGTGACATCTCAACAGTTTAATATTATTGACGTTGTTTTATACACTTCTGACTTGTTTAATTAATTTATTGGTACCACTCCATTTCATAATATTATGCATTTATGCTTATTGATAGTGACATTTTTAAATTTTGCATGCCAAAACTCAGGCAGAATGTACCCGGCTCACTATATTTATTAAAACAACTTTATTGTACAATACCTGCATTCTATGCGAATAAATGATTTGATTTGATTCCTGCTGATACTGTCCCCGCTGAAGACCGCAACTGAAGAGCCTCGAGTTCGAAGTTTTTTGTTTTGTCGAGACCGTTACTTTTGAAATTTAGACGACGAGATCCTTGAAGGACCAATGCTAGCGCGGGGAGCATCAGTGGACTCCTGGATTTTAGACAAGGGTTTAGTGCCGTGCTTATAACAAGAATAAAACTGTTCCTGAAAAACAACTACTTTTAAACGGAAAAACCGTAACCAAACGCATCAAGAATCAAAGTATGTGTTATCTCGCACATGTCCACAGACGACGAAAAACATACCTACTACATGCAGCAATGCATTACAAGGCAAAATCCAAAAAAGTCGGCCGACCTATTTACACTTGGAATGACAACCTCAAACAGTGTGATTTTTATGCATAAAATGCATTATGCATAAATTAGGTATTTCAATAATTATTCTTTATTATTATGCAAAATTAGAAAATATCAAAAGCTAAATAGCAATATAGTAATATTTTTAAGACTAATTTATTATTTCAGGCAAACCAGTATTTGTCCGGTAGTGAAAGTAGAAAATTTCTGCTCATGTGGCTTTGAATTTCTGTTAAAATATTCTGTTGTTACTAACAGAATATAATACATACATACATAATCAGCCTATTATGTTCCCGCTGCTGGGACACAGGCCTCCTCTCTGTGAGAGGGAATGGGCCGTAATCCATTATAATAGTCTTGTGTAGTTCATGAACGATGAACGAATAGGAGCCGAATCTTTGCACTGTACTAAAAGAATCGTTTCCGAACTCTGACTTGTAATCGCTCTATTAGGTCTAATAGCTCCTTTCGGACTCGTACATTTTAAACCGCGCGATCTTATTAGGTGCGAATGAGAACGAGAAATGAAATGATACGTCATACGAATTCATTCGATGTCTGTGAATGAGAACGAGAGAGAATAGCCGACGAATGACGATGCAACCCGAACCCGAACGACCGAATTCGCCATTCTAAACGTTTTCTACATTACACAGTTGCCAAAAAATTAAGTAGGTGTTAAATTAATACTATGACTTGGTCACCGTCACGGCGACACAGATTCTGATTTAAATGCTAAAAAATATCTTCCATTACATCATCTTAAAGTACCTAATCGTAGTGATTTAGTACAATGTCTTTGTTACGTTACTGCATAAAGACCATAAATAAAGAGCGTGTTGCTCCCGGGTCCGAGCCTCGCTTAAGGAAATGCTGACCGACTCCGAGAGCGAAGAACGAATAGAGCTGTTAGAACGAATAGAATGAACTAGTTCACTGTCCGAAATGTACTAGTACGGAGCGATCTTAAAAATGACCGAGCAGGCACAAGACTACATTATAATATAATACACAAAATACAATCTCCACTAACATTTTTAACATCTACCCTACTAAAAACGCCAATCGGTTATTTTTGTTTACATATTATTGTATTTTCTCTGTAAGTGATTATTGTAATCGTTTGAGAAAATAAATGTATTGAACGGTAATAAAATATAGATAAAATATCGTTTTCGATACGATTTTCTAAATTGAAAATTTTGTATCGATGTATCGAATCAAAAATATCGATACATCGATGTATCGATATTTTTTCAACAAGCCTAGCGGGTTTATAGTAGCCATTAGCGGTGGGTAATCTTTATTCCGTCAAGTGAATTGATTCACTTATTCCGACTCCGGGTACGGTACTGGTTCACCTTATTCCTTTGGCACCGTTTGGCACCGGCACTCACGCTCATTTTGGTTCCCCGGTTTCGCAGAACATTTTATTCATTTGGTTCACTGGATCATTTGGCACATTTTCAATTGAACAGTTGGTTATTTTATTGATATTATGATTTGAATTTCGTACAGCGCATTATTTTTATTTTACTTCCTTCCCCGAAATAAAAATAAATAAATAGATAACAGTTTTTAGTTTAAAACTTATTTATTTATTAAAATCTCCCATAGTAATCTGTAGTATGGTCTGTTAAAGTTTGCAGAAGAATACCAACGTTCTCTAAAAATAAATAAAAATACATACTTATTATGTAAATATTAAAAGCGTGGTCTATCTTTTGAGCGACTCTACAATGACACAAAAATCACGTTTTATGCGTGCCAGTCAATCCATATTAAACTCTAAATCAATAGAAATAAGAGCGCACCGTACTGCTATTGTGTCCCTACCGCATTGTTCTCATATTAGAACTAAATAATGTTGAACTCTAATGTCATAGTGCCTAAGTAAAATAGCGATACGACGTGTTCCGAGTAGTTCCGAGTGACTTGAGCGAGTGAACGAGAGTGAACAGTGAACGCGCGCTCCCGAATCATTTGGTACCGCGGTGCCGGTAAGGATTGTGAGGAATAAATAAGGTTTACGTATCCGCGTTCGGAACCGACTCCTTTCCTTTGGATCAGTACCTCCGGAGTTGCTCACCGCCACCGCTAGTAGCCATGAGTTAGTGGACGGGAGCGCACCGCGCTTTTGCGGTTGAGGCGTATTTTGCGAATAATGATTCGATTAGTGTGGCGCGGCGACGCGACGGTTTTGTTCTCAATTTGAAATCCGACGATTAAACGATGGCCCGTCAAACCAATTAATATGGACGTGGGTGAAGAAGTTTAGAGTAACTGGATCAGTTAGAAATGAGCCTCGGCCTGGACCTTCAACGTCTGTTACATTTGAGAAATTATTCCTGTTTTTGTTGTTGAAATTTGGTCAAAAAACTTACTTTTCGACTGAAAAATATAATGAGTGAAACCGTAATTACTGCTATCAAACGGGACTCGAGCTCACGGAACGCGCACCAGAATACCGGTAAGGCAGGTGAGTATCTTTCTAAATGAAGACCCACGTAGATTATGATGAAAAATATGACATAAAAAAAATTGTTTTTCGTGAAGAAAAATATGTTGAAAAACCGACTGCTCCGAGGCTCTGAATATCAACTTAAAGCTGGAAAGAAACCGTCTGTTGAAGTCTACGCTCCGACCTAACCCAATCTGCCTTGGATCCCACTGATGACGCCGACGAGACCCTACACAATCTGGTCGAAATGTTGAGAGACGAGGGCATCAAGTTCTGCCAAAAGCAGCGCACTGGCAGGAAATCCAAACTCTCGGATGAGACTCTCAGGCTGTTAGCAAAAAGACGGGAAATCACCCAAGCGACTTCGTCAGACAGGTCAGACCTGAACAAGCGAATTGCGAAGATCGTACGGCGCGACCTTCGGAGCTCCAACACACGCCTCATTGAAGAGGCAATAGAGCAGAACCGAGGGTCCAAAGTATTCACTCAGCAGCTTGGCAGGAGCCACCTGACGAAGCTTAAAACGCACGACGGGAGGACTGTATTGTCGAAGTCGGAGATATTCGCCGAGATAGAGGATTTCTATGGCCAATTATACACTACACATGCCCCTCGTTCCCAACGAGACGACCACGATTCCAGAGCCACCCTGACTCGCCACTATACCGACGAACTACCATACATCAGTCAAGACGAGATCGTGTTGGCTCTGAGACAGCTTAAGAATGGAAAAGCCCCCGGTGAGGACGGCATAACGGCTTTTGAAAGCCGGAGGAGCTCCTGTTATACAGGAACTACAGAACCTCTTCAACGCTGTCCGTCACAGTGGGAGAACTCCAAAGGCGTGGAGTTGAAGGAGAAGAGCTCTTTTTTAAGAAGGGAGATAAAGCCCTCCTTAAAAACTACAGACCCATCTCACTCCTGAGCCACGTCTATAAGCTGTTCTCAAGAGTGGTAACGTACCGTCTCGCCAGGAGACTCGATGAGTTCCAGCCACCGGAACAGGCCGGGTTTCGCGGAGGATATGGCACCATAGACCACGTACACACAGTGAGGCAGATTATACAGAAGTCCGAAGAGTATAATCAGCCCCTGTGTCTGGCCTTTGTGGACTATGAGAAGGCCTTTGCCTCTGTCGAAGCCTGGGCTGTTCTGGAATAATTACAGCGATGCCAAGTAGACTGTCGTTATATCGAGGTACTGACATGTCTATACGACGCCGCCACCATGAGTGTCCAAGTACAGGACCAGCAGTCCAAACCCATCCAATTGCGCAGAGGAGTGAGACAGGGGGATGTTATATCCCCGAAACTGTTCACGAGCGCGTTGGAAGATATGTTTAAGACGCTGGACTGGAAAGGTAAGGGGCATTAACATAAACGGCTATTACATCTCACACCTGCGATTCGCTGATGACATAGTCTTAATGGCGGAGTCGTTGGGGGAGCTGAACCAGATGCTGGACGGCCTAGCTTCAGCCTCGCGACGCATCGGTCTCGGCATGAATTAGGATAAAACCAAAGTCATGATCAATGGTCTCATTGATCCGGGACCGGTCGTCGTACATGGCCACCCTCGCGAAATTGTTTCCGAGTAAATTCTACAGTTAAGTTAAAACTATTTTGAGAGGGAGGCCAAGAGGAGGATACAGCTGGACTGAGCAGCGTTTGGGAAACTACGTCGAGTCTTCTCGTCATCCATACCGCATTGCTTGAAAACTAAAGTTTTCAATCAGTGCGTCCTACCCGTCATGACCTACGGAGCTGAGACGTGGACACTCACGATAGGGCTGGTCCACCATTTCAGTCGCTCAGCAAGCTATGGAAAGAGCTATGCTCGGAGTTTCTCTTAAGGATAGGATTCGCAACGAATACATCCGACAGAGAACCAAAGTTATCGACATAGCTCAAAGAATTAGCAAGCTGAAGTGGCAGTGGGCCACTTCAGCTTGCTAATTCCGGCCATATCTCGCGAAGAACCGACAACCGCTGGGGTAAACGAGTTCTTGAGTGGAGACTGCGACTCGGCAAACGTAGCGTAGGACGCCCTCCGGCCAGGTGGGATGACGATCTGCGAAAGACTGCAGGCAGATGCTGGATGCGTCAAGCTGAAGACAGGGCGCTATGGCGCTCATTAGGGGCGGCCTATGTCCAGCAGTCGACTGATATAGGCTGATGATGATGAATGTTATACACGATTGCACAGTCTATCAATACGCGGACGACACCTGTGTCGTGGCAGCTGATAAAGACTTATCTAAGGCTGAACAAACGATTCAAAAGGATTTTGATAATTTATGTAAGTGGTTTCACGACGCTGGACTAGTGCTTATGCTGGTAAAACTAAGACTATGCATGTTCGTTCTAATCACTTACTCAACTCCGACAAGCCAGTTAAAATAGTTACGCACACACACCAATGTTTGCATGAAGTGCAATTATCTAGGCTTGGTTGCAAATGTGAACCATTGGAGCAGGTTACCAACTACAAATATTTGGGTTTAGTCGTTGATGACAGATTTATCTGGGGCTATCACATTGACTGCATATGTGATAAATTGCGAGCTATGATAGCCAAATTTGCATGAATGAATGAATGAAATGCACCGACCCCAGCGTGGTTTGACCAAACTCGATTAATCGAATTAACTCCAAGATTTGCACTAGCCCCTGAAGCCTCATGCTTCATGGTGCTACAAAGACCATTGCATATCAAGGAATAGACCGGGGGCACTGTAATGGTAGGGAAGACGTGTCCTTAGGATAGGATAGGAGTGTGAGAGCCAATCGAGTAATGCACCCTAAAATTAGCATTGGACTAGTGGAGGCGGGGGGGGGACGGTAATATTTGTCTATGGGAGGGCATCTTTTAATGACGTCGCAGCCGGTCGCTGCTATGCTGTGTTGTTCCAATATCTTAATCTGAGGTCTCGCTACTATCCGTTTCCGGTTTACTGTATATCTCGCTAACAGCCTTTTTGATCTTATCTCGTTCTTCAGCCGTGTCCACCCAGAAGTTGATTTCCTTGTCGAAGTAAGTCCCTGTCCTTTTGAACCAGACTGAACTACATTATTATTTTGAAACCGAAAATGTCTGAAAATTTGGACGATATATTGATATTTTTTTCTCGATATATCGACGTCGATATTGATTATTTATTAAATATCGATATATCGATATATTTTTTCACTTCCGACATCCCTAAAACCCGCATCAATGCCGCGTTGAATGATACCTCCCTCCCCGCACCACCGCCTTGTTAGTCGCCGTAAACGCAATTTAAAGTTTAAAATCTGCCGGCGGACACCCTTTACATACCTAATATACCTACTTATCCTTATTCAATCATGTAACTCTTTGAGTTCTACCTTAGATTCAATAACAGCCATAGCAAGCTGATCCGACTGCCCGGCAATGAACCCAAGCGCCATACAAGCAGGAACACGAGCGCCCCCTGCCGGCTCTCCCAACAGCTCCACTAAAGGACCACATCCACCTGTGTTCACCACTAATTGCGCCAACTGGAAATTAGACCCGAGTGGTTAAAGACTTCTATCCTGTTCTGTTACTTATAGACTTGCACCATATCATATCTGGAGCTATCGCAGCAGCGCTGAGTCCCACCAATCCGGCTGGCCGCACTCTCCAGTATCGGCAGGCTGATTCCGTTACCGCTTATTTCTCCCTCAAGTGAAGGAGGTTTTTCTGAGCGACAACGGAACAATTTTGCGACCATGATCCTTGCAGTAGGTGACGTTCTATAAAGGCGCTTTCATATTATTTGATTGATTGAATCTAATTTTCATCCAGGCTTTGGTCTATCCCTGTTAAATTTCCTTCAATTCCGTGAAGCCGTGAATGCGTAAAAAAGTTATAGATAGACAGAGTTCCTTTCTGATTTAAGGACCCATATGGGTACAAGGGCAACTTTCAAGCCTAGCATGTATTTTCTGAAAATAACCTCTAAGAATGTTGGTAAACCAATACTCACATCAACGGAGTGCTTCACGATATCCCTGAGCAGACAGGCAGCCGCCTTGCGTACAGGCGCCGCGTCGTGGCCCGCGTGCAGTAGCGCGGGAGGCAGCGCCCCACCCGCCACCACAGCCTCCGCCAGCTCCGTGCGCGCGCCCGCCACCGCGCCCAAAGCGCACAGTGTGCTACGCTGAACATTAACAACAGCTTGTGGCGTTAGTAGCAGGTATACAACAAGAAGAATTCATTTTATTGTCGACAATTTGTGTTCCTTAATATTGTATCACATCGACATTGATATATGTAGGTACCCATGTGTAATATGTTTATTGGCAACACATTGCTATTATTGATACAATACATTGATAGGTATTTCTATCTCCGGTACGCCAAAATTGGAGATAGATAGAAACAAAGATTGTCGACACAATCAAACGAATTCTTATGTACTGATCTTTTTAAGGTTGACTGTACACCCACAAAAGAGGCGTAGTAAATACTAAGTAGGTACCTACAAATAGACCATTCAAAAGTATGGTGATACGATGTATCAGAAATGTGTGGTCCAACCAAACCAACATCGTACGTAAATTATCATCCCATGCAAAACTTCAATACCTTCTCGACCGAAATGTATGGGACAGCTGTTTTTTTTTACGCGATTACAATTGAAGTCTGTAAACGACTGCCGGCTGCAGCAGAAGGCGACGTGTCGCCAGTGCCTGCAGTCGGCTACGGACATGTACCTTGATGGTCTGTCTGTATTACACCTTTAATATGGCTTGATAAATATGGCCACACCTTTCTGCTAAATGATGTAGTTATGACGATAATAGGTTATATAGTTAGTCTCCACTCCCAATGCAAGTCTATTTTCACGGCCTAACTCGAGGCCGAGTTGAACTACCTAAAGTTTCGGGAACAGTCGGGATGACCATCGCGACTTATGGTGGACACTAGACAACAGCAGACACGCAGCTTTATCTACCCTCATAGATAACGTAATTTCATATCAGGGATTTTTCGCAGCCTTTCTTAAAATCTCCTACCTATATACTAAACTTCTATTGTGACGAATACTAGTTCCTATACGACACCTGAGGAACTCTTAATCAGTTATTATGGAGATAATAAACAAATAACCTTCAGTTTAGGATCTTGGTTTTCCAATCCGTGTACTAAATGACAAATAGCACCAGCATCCACGACCGCTTCAGGCTTGTGCTGGGCCAAGTCTACCAGAGCGCCAGCTGCAATCTAGAAATAATTAGTGAAAGTTTATTTACTAACGTGCTATTGCCCGCGGATTCGTGCAGGTCGGACATTGACCAGCGGGATCGTACTCCGTCAAATGACAGATTTATTTTGTTCATCTGTTATTTTGTCTATTTTTCCGTCGACAAAAATCGTTTCTATGATGGTCATGCTACAAGTGCTGTCGTCGGTTCTTCTCATAAGGTTCATGCACACACGTCAGTCAAGTCGCCGACCAGTCACGTCAATTTCAGGGACGTGTGTGAACATATAGTCAGTCAAGAAGAGGAGCAACTCGTAAACAGGCTTCGTGAACGGTGTATGTGTCTATGAAGCTTGGAAAAATAGAGAAGAAGAAATGAGAAAACACAGTATCATATTACCCGTATGCTACTTTGTATTCTCATTTACGCACAGATGGCCAAAAGTTTTTTGAATACTTTATTTTAATAAATTTTTCTATATCATTGTTTCGTTAGTACTCGTAATGCAAGTTTTGACTTGCCGGTGACGCGACGTCGAATGAGATGCGCCATATTGACGTGACTGATGTGTTTAACCAAAGTCCTACAACTTCTACGGTAACTTTTATTTTTTGACGTAACTGATCGGCGACTTGACGTTGACGTGAGTGTCGTGTGAGCATGAACCTTTATGTCCAAGCCACGCTGCACCTTCTGTTACAATTAAAATTACTTATTATTTTACACTCACTTGCTTCAGACTCATTTCCGGTTCCTGGAAAGCCAGTACCAGTAGTGGTAGAGTACCAGCGTCTACCACCAACCCCGATAACTGTTCGCTGTGCTTCCCGATGTATCCTAAGGCCCACGCGGCATTCTCTTTCACCTACAACAGGTAACACAGATAAATATTATCTTCATTCTGTTAGAACTTCAAAACTTTCACGTCCAAGCCGCCCATAACAGTTAATTATCAGGCTAGAACGTGCAGGGCGACCGCTCTTTCGCATAACATTAACAAACATTTGCGGATGATGACCATGACTGTCAGTTGTGTAAGCAACGTACAGTACTTAAATAACTATGTCCCTATCTGTCGTGCCAGCAACTTTACTTTTGTCTACAGCTTTGCTCCCATACATACATACATAAACTCACGCCTTCTTCCCATGGGGGTAGGCAGAAACCACAGAACGCCACCTGCTACGTTCCTTACATACTCCTTTTGCCTCGTTTACGTTCATACATCGGGTCATACACGAGCGCCGGTTGAGAGTACTTCGCACCTGACCTTTCTGAAGAACATCACCAATAAGGTCACTATATGTCTTCCTAGGGCGTCCCCTCCCGGCGTTTCCACTCACATCTGCCTTGTAAATACCTTTTGTTAGTCTCCTTTCATTCATCCGCTCAATATGACCAAACCATCTAAGCATACTCTTTTCAATTTTTGTCACTACATCTTCTTTTAAACCACATCGTTGCCTTATCACATCATTCCTCAGCCTATCATTCAAAGTCACACTACACATGCTCCGCAAGGAACGCATTTCCACAGCATTTATTCTGCTTTCATGCTTCTTTTGCCACACCCAACATTCACTTCCATACATAAGCGTAGGCACCAGCACACTATTGTGAACAGCCAGTCGTGCCTTCTTGGGCATCAACTGGTTGGTCACAATTGCATGTGTAGCACCATTCACTTTATTTCCCGCATTCACTCTCCTTTCGACATCTCCATCAATCTTTCCATCCCTTGTAAAAAGCTCCCATTTTTTAAATATCATTCATGACATTAGGTTAAAAGAGTATTGACAACTCTATAGACTTCAGAGCGTCCGGTCTGCACCAAGTGCAAAGGGCAACTGATATTTGATAAAATTATAAATCCGACGACTGACGAAACACGAAGTTTGCCGATGGACATTAAGAAAATAGTTGTAGTGTGTAATAGTTGTTTTGTTGTTGGCTAGTAGTAAACGAAAATGTAGGTATATTCTTTATATATTCACTTGTGTATCAAAGTCTTCAAGGCACGAGACAATGTGCTCTAAAGCGCCAAGTCTAATAATCGCACCAGCCAGTTCTTCATTATGTCTGCAAATAATAAATCAGATTAATAATAAATTATTTTTTTACTGAGTTATGTGGCCTTGTTTGAACGTTGACTTACTTAGCAACAGCTCTCATTAGATACAGCGCGGACCTTTTATAATACACCTGCGGAAATAAGTTCATGGAATCAGGAGCATGGCTAAAATAATCGCGAATTGTGCCTTTAATTGCCTGTAGGTACAGACAATACTTATAGCTACTTAAGTAAATATATTTAACTCATGCGGGATTAGTAAATGCTGAGTCCAGAGTTTGTGCATATCTGGCGTAGGGTGTTGGTACACATGCACAATTCGCCAGTAGAGGTGGTCTTTGTCGAATAATGTTTTCCTATTCAATTCTACACCCCTTCAGGACTATAGGCCGTGTCTACAAAACACTCCCTATAGGCTATAGGGGCTGTATTGTTACAAATCAACATACGCAAATACACCGTCAAAATCATTGCATAAATAGCACAGGAGTCGACCTTGTTTAAGCCTAGTTGCACACGTCTTGTATCTTGCCACTGAGTTATAAAGTCTATTTGAATGTACAATAATTATAAAAGGTTTAGTTAAGCCTTGAACTAATAAATTTTGTTTATTGTTTATATAAACAATAAATAGATTTCGGAAAAGAATATTCTTTTCCGAAATCTCCATAGGTCTTTCAAGCTCTGAGAAGACTTGAGTCGCTTAGCTTGAAAGACTATGAAGGATCCCTATTGTGGTAGGAATACTAACATTATATTTATTCAGATTTTCGAGAGTGATGGTAAGCACGCCTCCGTTGAGTAGTTGTCTGGCCACCCCCTCTTCGTGCTCGGCAAGTCGAGCGGCCGCTACCACCGCGCACTGACGGACAGTGCTGCACGAATCTGACAGCAATGGTCTCAATAAATCTGAGGGTTTATAAACGTCACGCCTTTAATATTTTGGGACAAGGCAGAAGGATATATTCCGTAAGCTGTTAATATCGGGATTGGACTTACGGCTAAGTTTCAAATGGGGTACCAACTACTTTAGCACTTTGCCTGACCGGTAATCAAACCTAACCTAAGGCAAGTTGAAAGCCATATTAAAACGATACCCATACAAGGTCCTCCATATAAATGTATGTAGGTTTAAAGTTATAAAATGTATTGTAGGTAGGTTTATAAACAGGTACCAGTAGGTGACAAGTATGGATGCCCAAACTGAAATTTTTAGTAGGTATTTTATTCATTCTGGATTACACTAGTTGTCAGTTAAATGAAATTGATAGCATAACTACCTACTAAACTTGATATTAGCTGACAGGTTTGTTGGACTTTGACTCAATACATAAGTAGACACTCTTTTACTCGGTTACCTACCATAATGGATAATATAAAGGATTTTCCAATAAGAGGTGTCATTATGTTATTCAAAGAAAAATTACATTTTTTAATATAAATGATCGGATGTTTATTTCATTATAAAGAGGAAGGTATGCCGTTAATAGTGGAAATTAACATCAGGCAAATGACCACCACGACCACGCTTACAGGACCATATCCTTTTCATTAAATTTTCCATAACCAAATCGCAAAGTGGCGGCCCTATGTCCTCGATAGCCTCACGAATTCCATCTTTGAGGTCTTGAATCGACGCTGGGCTGTTGGTGTAGACCTTCTCTTTCACGTGTCCCCAAAGGAAAATGAGGCTGGAGCAACAGTAACGGTGAATGGATTGCGCTATCGAGAGATGATTACTGATTTTTATGGCCGGAATTGGATGGTATTGATCTGGACAACGTTTACTTTCAACAAGACGGCGCTACGTGCCACACAAGCAACGAAACTATTGATCTTTTACGGGATAAGTTTTCGGACCGTGTCATCTCTCAGAGAGGTGATCACAATTGGCCACCGAGATCTTGTGATTTTTAACACCTTGCGACTTCTTCCTTTGGGGCCAGGTGAAAGAGAAGGTCTAGGTACGCCAACAGCCCAGCGTAGATTCAAGACCTCAAAGATGGAATTCGTGAGGCAATCGAGGACATAGGGCAGCCACTTTGCGATTTGGTTATGGAAAATTTCATGAAAAGGATATGGTCCTGTAAGCGTGGTCGTGGTGGTCATTTGCCTGATGTTATTTTCCACTATTAACGGCATACCTTCCTCTTTATAATGAAATAAACATCCGATCATTTATATTCAAAAATGGCATTTTTCTTTGAATACCAAAATGACACCTCGTATTGGAAAACCCTGTAGTATGCTGCTATGATAAAGGCCTACTATATTTAAAAAAAGTAGGCGAAACTACTATAATTACATTTTAATACAAATTTCATAGGGCCATTAATAATAATCTCACAAAAGCTGAATTAATGGTATTTTGGGAGAATTACTTGCCATACTTTTTCAAAATACTTACGATTTCTTGAATTTTTTCGCAATCGTTTATATTAATACAGGCAATGGCTTCGAAAATACTATATTTTAACATATTAAAAGTAGGCAAACCTATCTATAACATACGTAAGTAAGTCTATGTAAGTTTTATATATACTATAAATCACATTTACCAAGTACACCCGCGCTCTCCAAACATTTAACATTAGTTGATCTAGTCGCCAATTCAGCCATAGTCTGGACGAATACCAGTCGAGCTTTCTGGTAGGTCTCGAATACTAGGAAAGTTACACAAATATAAATAAGCAATCACACAAATTAAAATGGATTTCGTCATACATAATGTATCGGTTAGGTTAGTAGTTAGTAGGGAGAGACAATTTCGTTTTTTGTTAACCCTACCAAGAACCAGCAATTAAAACATGAACTGCGCACCCAAATCTGAAATACGTAGGTATTACTTTGTAATAGGTAGGTTGTTTACACGGTAATATCTAGGTAAATATTGCAACCTCATCACAATACCCATTATAAAGAAACAAACTATTAGGTACAGGTAGGTACCTGCCTACACTAGTGGATTTCTGCACTCCTTCTAGATCTTGTACCTATGTTTAGATTTTTACCTGCACTTCCTTCAATGAACCTTTTGATAAATACCTGCAGCCAGCCTGCAACTATAACGCTATTTGTAAACATAAACATTGCTTATCTATCTATCAATATATACCTAATTGTATATTCCTTGGACTGCTCATAGAATGGCTCATGATTGAATAATTTGTAAATAACTCTCGAATATTTATACACAAACTTTTGATAATAAAAAGATGTCAATATAGGCATGACATTCAGATTCACTTTTGTTTTTTTTTTCCAGAGACAAGTAATAACAATATATCACCAGACACATATAAAGAGCTTTTCATTCAATCTTAAATGGTCTGAGATTCAACAAATACTAGATTACCTATAGCATAAAGTGTCTTGTAAAATTGTTCATACCTTATACGTACTAGGTAGGTACTACCATAATATCGTTTGATCATGTGCGCGCTACAGTCACCAGTCGAGCGCAGCTCGCGCGGCGACCTGCGTCCGCGCGGGCCAGGCACCCGTGAAGGTCACTCAGTTCGACGTCACGTCTCGAACAACTACAAGCGCGTCATTAGCAATCCGTACAGCAACTTACATAGAAATGCCATTGTATACCACACATGCAGGTAGTGCTTATCTGGCGGAGTGAAGCCACACATAAGTACACGAGTGGTCGCGGTAAAAACCGGCCGCGTGATTACTTATTAACAAGTTCACATGATATTATTTGTGTTTCTGTTTGATCGTGTTTAATTAAAATGATATAGGTACGTAGTCAGCCGGTGATTTCTTAAAATAATAGCTTGCATAAAATCATAATTTGAACAATTTGTGAGGTGTGAATTGTGAACAAGCTAAGATGCCGTATGTGATGGTTATGGGAAGCCTGAGCGCTCCTCATTTATCTAAGGATGAAGGTGTCACCGTGTACGGACTCAAGAGTGAGGAGCGGGCTTTGTTAGTGAGGGTAATAATCATTTACAAGTTTTCATATTAGCATATACCTACCAGATTTCTTGAAGATCTTTCCAACGTATAACTAAGTTTGTCAAACTTATTTTAAATAAATGTGTTGGTTTCTGTTATCGTTTACAAAATAAGAATATGGTGGCAAAGTATCATTACTTACTCCTTAAAAAGTTTTGAAGGGTTGATAAAACAAACGCAGGCAATTTTTACCTCCTCAGAGTGCTTACCTTCGTTAATCCATTTTTAATAGTCAGTAACTAATGTTGTAAACTACACCGGATAGCAAAATTGCATAGCGCATGACTTATCTTCATGCATTTCATGACTCGTAATTTTATTCATAGTTTTGTATATCTACCCATCTTTAGAGGCGTATACGTGTTACGTATGCTGTAATATGATGCTAAATTTTTCGTTTATTCCTGTAGCTTTTCTGTTACAGGAGTTAAACACGTCCTTCGGCATGCAGGTCGCCGCAGCATTAGAACCGGAGAGAACTGTACGAATAACTCAGAAAGGACTTACTCTTGTTGTGGTAAACCGTCTGCACGCGTTATTGGGATACGATGTCGTCTCACACGCCATGGCAATGACAAACGCCAACCGAGAGCTGATATCCTTTACCATGTACAAGAAAACTGGTTCTGGCCCACAAGGTCACAGCCAAGGACATGGTCACAGTCAAGGACACGGTCGGAGTGAAGGACTTAGCCATAGTCAAGGTCACGCTCACGGTCCTTCGCACAGAAGCTCTCCCAAAGGTCACAGCAGTGTGGTCACGCTATGATCGAACGTGAATTTTGTATAAGATTGCTATTCAATGAACGTGCACTGACGTGTATGGATTCATATTTTACGCCTGTAAAACCGAAATTGAATCTCACGAAAAAAAATCGTCCTATAATTTAATTATGTTGTATATTTATTTTGTATTTTGTATTCAGTTATAACTCATTGAGTAAGTGTTAAATTTCTTATATCAGGGTATAAAAATAAACATATTTGTAATATAGTCGTGTTAATTATTTATTTTTAAATACATTCAGTGCATTAGAAATACAATTCGAATAGTATAAAACCTATATTCAGTCTTAAATTTATACCTGAAGGTTCTTTTTCAGTGGATCTGGAATGAATATAAAAGTAGTAAAATAACTACTTACTTATAACTTGAGGACTAGATAAACTATGCATGTGATGTAATGTCCAGACAAAATAAACATAAAAGTGTACGTTTTTAAGAGCTAACAATTTGCAGAAAACTTAAACCAACCGACGCAAATGCGATCCAACGAAAGAACACTCTGTATTTTAATTACACATTCCAAAGCGTGAACCTCAAGGAACAAATCTCTCTTATAAAAGTAATAATCGTATCTTAAATTTATTATTATTTGGGTAGATTATTTAGTACCGTCCTTAAATTTAAGATGAATAAAGTTTTGTAGAGAGATTTATCTTGATGAGATTTACCCATAACGATAGATGCTATAAAAATATAGGAGCTGTTTTTTCGCAATATCGACCCGACAAGCGACTTTTCAAAAATGATAAAAAAGAATGTTGCTTGGTTAGGGAACATCCACATAAAGGCAGGTTAGTTAAGAACTGTGACCACCTTCTTACAAGCCGAGCGAGCGGGAACACAGACCCCCACCTACGAATAGTCACGAGTCAGGACACGACTGAGCGGAGCGCGCATACACACGAGATGAACGAGCAAAGCTAATTGCGAACTCCTTCATTTAATAGACGAGAGCAGAGCGAGTAGTGCTCTCTCTCGAAACGTGCAAGCGGATCAAGCCGAGCGCTGGAAGCGAGCTATTTAACGAGCTCAGTGACTAATTACTTCGAGCAAAGCGAGCTAACTAACGAGTCGAGTGGATGAAGCGCGTCCACTTACATACGTTAGGACACAAGGCTGTAACTTGATGAATTCTACTTTCGGATTCGTACCTACCGAGTGTGGAACCGCGATCGTTTAAGGCTTCGTGCACGAAAAAACTTGAAATATTTAAAACATTAAGTCTGTTTGTGTGTGACTATAAAATAACAGTATTCGTGGCGCTTAACCATTCTTGTCCGTCACAACACTTGTTAATAGTTTCGTCACTTTTGCGCTCTCGAAAATATAGTTTATTTCGCCTTTGATTTACTGATGATATTGTATTATCATAGAAAACCGAAATGGTTTGATAAATAATGGGAAAACATACAAAACTGATTGGGTTCTCTTCTCTCAACATATATTTTCTGCTATATTTTGTATCGAAGTTGAAAAAAGTGGTCCAGCCACGTGCAAGTAGTAGTCCATAACGATGTTGATGACATCCTTTATTGTTCAGAATCATAAATAGTTTCTAGTAAAAAGATTCGTGTATTTTTTTGGAAAACTTTTTGCGAATATTGATTTTCAATAAATACTTAATTTTTTTTTTTAATTCCGTTCAGCCACATGCAAAACAAGAACTCGACTTTTACAAAATAATCATACGTTTGTTTAAATAATTTTGTCGTTTTTCACAAACAATGATCAAAATTTATTACAATCTTTCGATCTCGTGCGTCTTGAGAAAAATATAAAAAATATTCTGAAACGGATTGTTTAAAAAACAGAACTGGGGGGCTATTGACATGTCACATGTTATAGTGTATTTAAAGTCTGCACCAATTTCATCTCTTTGCGAATTATTCCGATAAAACATTTTATTATGTCTATTTTGACTGGACTATTATAGCAAAATGGTAAGACAAATGCAATCGTAAGTATTAAGAGATATGATTGACCGGTCAACTATTGCTCTCTGCACCTAGCCTCTGTCTCTGTTCTCCTAATCTCTTCAAAGCTGCGGCATACTGCCGCTGGACATCCATCAACCTTGAGAATTCGTTGTAGAGATCATTTTTCTGTTCCTTCTCACTCCTGAATTTATCTTCGACCTTTTTGACAGTGTGGTTTACCCAGTCCACGATAGATTCGAACTGCGTCATAAACTCTTCTCTCTTTCGGAATGAAGACATAGCCCTGCAACATTAAAGACCAGTTTTTTTTTTTTACAACAGCTTGGGGACTAATGTTCGATAAATAATCGTATTGAGTAACTTAATAGTTGGAAGGATATCGGTTTTCTGACAATAAATAGTAGTGGGGTGAAAATATGAATGAGCGAAATGGTATGAACTTTACAACACATGCCTATAATGTACGATTCAAACTTAATGGCGGCTCGGAACATATAATGGCGAATCGCACAGGGCCAGTAACCAAACCAGCGGGGGTGAGGTACTGCGCAGCAGGGTCGTGAAACTTGGAACTATTGCGATTTTCGACCTTAAAGACAGACTAGTGCTGCCATCTTTAAATGTTTCGCTGAACTTTAAGTCGACAAAACAGTTTTCAAGTGATTTTAGTCTTGCTAGATGGCGCTTTTTTCCTTGGGGACTGTTTTATTTACTGAACTGTCAGTGACGGGCCAGAGTGCCAGCGAATTTATATTTTTCTATCATTCAAGACTTTTCGTATCACAATTTTATTGTAGTAATTGTAGTTAACACAAAGAAATAGTTATACAGTGCTTTTCAGATATCACAACAAATGTGTTAGTGTATAGTTGGTGCAAAAGCGTGAATAGAGTTTTATCAGGCAAATACGATTACAATACAAACTAAACCAAAAAAATAAATGGCTTCACATAATATTAATTTTATGTTTTGATTGTGAAATTTAATTTGGTGTTCATGTTTGACTGGACAGTTCTTCCAATTATTGCGAAATCTAATTATTTATGCTGACGTGATTTAAGTTTTTTTCTATTATTTGCTGGTATTATTTAAATTATTTTTAGGCGATCGGACATCAGCAGGCCCAGTTTGCATTATAATTTAATTTCTTTGTTAAATGTAAATCTGGCTGTCGTGTAAAGATCGCCTTCCAGTACACGCCCTTTCAAATACGGCGGTAGTGCGTTTGTATATAGTATACATATACCAAGGAGTGTAAAACTATCATATACGTATATCTACTTAAATATCTCCAGCTTTGGCGTTTGGTTCTGATAAAGTTTCATAGACGGCATCACTTTCTTCGTGGTCATTCTTCCGAATTGCCTCTGTATTTCTTTTTAGTTACTATACTTTATGCTGTGCAGTGAGTAGCGCGCTTCACAGCCGCCATTAAGTTGGAATCGTACTATAACATTATTTTGCTTTTGAACTATCAAGTTAGGTACTAAATTCGATTATTTATCGAACTATAGTAGATTGCCACCATCACAAAACTGAGACAGTAGGCCTTCATATCATTTGCCTAATCTCAAGTACTTCATACAGCTGTTGTATAGCACGATAGTGCAAGATTATATATGTCGGAGTTGGTTGACAATTTTAAGTGATTTTTATTATTAACTATTGTCTAATAAATCGGAACATAATTTATTAAGTGCTCTGTGTACGCACTAATTGATTCTTGGCAACTTATTTCGATAATTGTAACCGATGGTTATGTTCAAAACAATTGATGACAAAGTTACTTTAATTTTATAGTGATTTACTATGTAAATTTACCATTGTTTGTTTACGACAATTATTCTTGTATTATTTGATTACTTTTAAATGTAAGTATTATAGGATTTAGCACATTTTAGTGTTTTGTATCAAGTAAACACGTGACACACTTTCGTGCGTCATCGGACAGAGTTGTCGCGGAGGATTACAAGTTGAGGGCATCTTCTTATAAAATATCGTGCCCTCTGTGTGCGAGTCAGTCCGATCGATCCCAACCACCCCCTCAGACCCAGATAATAACCGACTGGAGGAAAGTAAGCGAAAGACTGAAATCTACCAGGTCGCCTCACTTGGACACTATCCCCGATCACATACTGTCAGTCGCCGACACGACGGCCGCAATCGACTCGTTTACAGAGCACGTTCAATCCGTATTGACGGATTGTTTACGGGAAGTTCCGGTGATGGAAGACCATCGCTGGAAACTACCTACGGACGTACGTGACCTGATAACCGAGAAAAACGCGGCTTTTCGTGCCTACGACTCCTTCCCTTGTGGCGCGAACAAAGCTCACATGCGCCATTTACAGCGTGCTGTTAAGAAACGCATAGGGGAGGTTCGCTCGGAGGGCTGGAACAAGATGCTCAGTGAACTCGAGCTCACCTATCAAGCCTTCTGGCACTTACGGAGGAAATCGCATTCCTCTGAAGAGGTATCTATGCCTCCTCTCATCCGCCCCAACAAGAGCGTCGCATTCGACCCGACAAGGCCGACTGGGTGTCTTGCTGACAGCCTTGAGTCCCAATGTTTTCTCAGCTCTTAACCAGTAGACCAAGCTCACCTAAACAAGGTCGACGCTGAAGTCGAACGGAGATCCCGATGATTCTCCGCCTCCTATCACTCCAGACGAAGTGCACGACATCATAAAAGGGCTTCACGCACGGAGAGGCCCCTGTTCGGACGGTATTACCAATAAGGTGTACAAACTCCTTCCTGCCCCGCTTATAATGCTCATGACCGCCATCCAACAACATCTTCCCACAAGCGTGGAAAGATGCAACCGTTATCGGTATCCCAAAGCCAAGCCAAAGTCTGAGTCCTTTATTTACCGCCCTATTAGCTTACTCAATGTTCTCGGCAAAATCGACAAGAGGCTTATTTTATAAGTGTCTCAAAGACTATGCCGAAGCAAAGAACCTCATTCCCAACGAATATTTTGGTTTCCAAACTCAACACTCGAGTATCCACCAGGCCCACCGTATCGTAGAGCACTTGTGCGCTGGTCTGCAGCATAACGCGACGACGGGTGGCTTTTCTTCGACATAGCGAAAGCCTTCGACAAAGTCTGGCACAACGGCTTGTTATTTAAGCTTTACCAAGTCTGAGTGCCAGATCGTCTCGTGCTCATCTTACGAGACTTTTTGTCAAATCGCACCTTCCGCTTTCGCATCGAGGGTGCACTCTCGTCCCCTCACCCTATTTAGGGTTCCGTTATATCTCCCCTTGTCTTCATGCTGTTCACCAGTGATTTCCCAAAAATTAAAAAGGCTCGGTTGGTTCTCTACGCCGACGACACTGCCGTTTACTATGCCGGTCACTGTCCCAAAGCTATAGCTCGTACTCTCCAAACCTCCGCAAACGTCTCAGGCGCTTGGTTCCGGAAATGGAAAATCGAGGTCAACCCCGATAAGAGTCAGGCGGTTCTCTTATCGAGACGTCGTCGATTCCCGCTCCCCCTTCCCAGCCCGATCACTATGTACGGCAAGCCGACCCCTTGGGAGAAGCAAGCCAAATACCTAGGCGTGATCCTAGACCTAAATCTCACTTTCAAGGAGCACATTAAGGCGGTTCGCGCGCGCGACTCGTTCGCTCTTAGTAGACTATTTCATACTGACAGCCCGTATCAAACTGTCACTAAAATGCAAACTGCGCATCTATACCGCAATCATCCGTCCCATCATGACCTATGCCTGCGTTGTATTTGCGCACGCAAACTCACGTCATCTCCATAAAATGCAGACCCTCCAGAACCGTTTCCTCAGAAAGGTCACGGGTGCCCCCTACTCCCCCTTCCTCCAGGAGAGCAGTAAGGCCACCAGCACTCTTCACAAGCCCAAAACCCGATCGCCGTCCTACCGCCCTCGCCGCCGAGGCCCGCCGCGACGCCGAAACTCACGCCCGCCCCGACCCTTGCTCGGGCCAGCCCGCGCCGCTGAGCCTGTAGCTTTAAATTCGCCCCAAAATCTCTCAAAACCTGATCTAACTAGTCCCTTGCTGCCCTCTTCCAGCGACGCCCTAAGCCGAGGTCCGTACCCCATATGGGGTGCCCTTAGCGTGTAGTAGCTTAGTTTTTAAGTTTTTTTTAGTCCTGGCTGGAGGCCTTAATTTATTAGGGCAACCAAAGGCAAGACTGCTTAAGCAGATGACAACCTCATAGGTTGACCTGCGAGATGCCATTTTCGAAGAAAAAAAAAAGGTGTGCGAGTCAGTCGATCTTCGGATTCGACTCAATAAAGAGCCCCTGCTCCCGACAAAACTGTAAGTTTACCTGGTACAGCGCTGCTATATTGACATAGCTGTATTGGCTTGCTGATAGCCAGCGATACACTTTGGTCGTTGGGTAAGCTGGCCACTATACGAACTGAGACCTCAAAAAGTCTGTTCGGCAAATTGTATTGTGTTTTAATTTGTAATAGTGTAATTAATAAAACCCTGTAATTGTTTATACGGTATTTATCCCAATAAAATGGGAACTCCAAATCCTGACGAAATACCTCTCGGCACTCCTGATCCTACATATATATGATTATACAGGGTGGAAGGGACATCGACGCACAACCTGAAACCTTGGACACAGTACATGACTTTGAACCACACTGCGTTGAAATTTTTGTTGGCTATTTTAAAAAAATTGCTCTGCCATACATTTTGACCACGTAGGTATTGCACTTTTCTATGAAACAGCAGATTTTTTTTTTCATAACCGATGAAAAATTTCAACTCCAGGGGGTCCAGAATGGGAGGTTCCTGTTTCGCATAAGGCGGGAGGAAACGCCCGGATGTCACCATTGTGTGGATCGCCCGGATGTCACCATTGTGTGGATCGCCCGGAGGACACGGTGGAGCATACGGTGGAGGTCTGCCCAGCTTGGGCGGAGCACCGCAGTGACCTCGCGGAGGCGATCGGCGGCGGCGATTTCTCGTGTCTGGCCCTGGTGCAGGCCATGGTACGGAGCGAGAAGGAATGGAAAGCCGTCACCTCCTTCCGCGAAGCCGTAATACTCGCGAAGGAGGAGGCGGAGCGCGTGAGGGCGCCCTCACGCTCCTAGTCGACGCAGGAGATGCCCTGGGCGTTGGAAGTCGCCTGCAGATTCCCGGAAACCTTAGGCGCGGGCTTGCGGACTGCCGATGAAAAATTTCAACTCCAGGGGGTCCAGAATGGGAGGTTCCTGTTTCGCATAAGGCGGGAGGAAACGCCCGGATGTCACCATTGTGTGGATCGCCCGGAGGACACGGTGGAGCATACGGTGGAGGTCTGCCCAGCTTGGGCGGAGCACCGCAGTGTCCTCGCGGAGGCGATCGGCGGCGGCGATCTCTCGTGTCTGGCCCTGGTACGGAGCGAGAAGGAATGGAAAGCCGTCACCTCCTTCCGCGAAGCAGTAATACTCGCGAAGGAGGAGGCGGAGCGCGTGAGGGCGCCCTCACGCTCCTAGTCGCCGCAGGAGACGCCCTGGGCGTTGGGAGTCGCCTGCAGATTCCCGGAAACCTTAGGCGCGGGCTTGCGGACTGCGAGCAATGGGTAGCTTGCCGTCTGGTAGGGCCCAGGCCCGGGTCGACGGCGCGTTCGTGTTCCACGCGCGCCTCAGAGATGTCAGTACAAATGACGGGGTCCGATAGGGCCGACGATTCTTGGTCGCGGGTAATTTGAAAGAGTAACCGTGGCCCTGGCACAAGCAACTGAAGGAACACGGGTGGGTTTTAGTCAGTAAAAGTCTGAGACGCCCTCCCGCTCCACCCACATCGGGAGAAGTCATTTGATGATTTCCCACCAAAAAAAAAGGGTCCGGAAAAATGTACTGAATCTATAGTATCAGGTAGTGCGTCGATGTCCCTTCCACCCTGCATTGATATAGTATCGAAGGCAACGTGCTCATGGTCGTTCGTATAACATACCCAGGAATTGTTTTTAATTAATCGTGAAATTCAACAGCTACACACAGCTATAACAAATCATCGATGCGTCATCTAAAAAATGTAACATTTTTAATTGCTCTCTTATCTTTGCAGATATGAGGTTCAATTTCACACATAGCCAATTTAGCATTTTTTGTATTTTGGTTCGAAGCTGTGGGAAGACACGTCTATGTGTAGAAATTATAGATTTGGGTGCAATAAAAGTGTCTCTACGATTGACGATACTAAATGTTTGTCCGGCGCACTTTGGGTAATCAGCCGCGCTACCAACTTGCAAACAAAATATTATATCCAAAAGAGGTCATATTTTCGTATATTTCGTATCAACACAAAAGAAGTCAGATTTTTAGTTTTGTGTGATAGTCAGGGCTACACATTTGGATCGACACGATTAGGAAGTATTTGTTGAACAATATAGCCCACCCAAAGCATTTACTACACATATTCTGCTTTCCTACGGTACCATTCATCTACGTTCGCTGAATCATATTCGGGTTGGGTCGGCACAAGTCGAGCTAAGCCGAGGGGCAATTCCCGAACATATTTCTACATTATTTTCGATTTTGCCTCCCGGCTGTGCCGAGTAATGCCGACCCGGACAAGGGTGTAAGCACTCTTTAATGTTCATAATGAAAAAACCAAACTTACTCATCATAGTTATCCAGAATCGAATTGAGCAGACTCAACTCTTTTGAGGTATATAGTTTTACTTCTAGTAGTGTGTTGTAGAATATGTAATACTGTTTTGTTTCCTTATGCTTGGATGCAACTGTGTGAAAAAAGCAGGTATTGTTAAGTGTTTTAAAGATAGGTATACAACATAAATATTATTATGTGCAATGCACATAACGGTCGAAACAACTTTTTACACAAGTTATGCCCGGAGCATAGATTCACACCCGATATTCGATGAAAAAAATGTACTGGACCATACCTGACCTTCTGGTTTCAAAGTTCCAACTTTATTTTATGAAACCAAGTTAATGATAAACAACTGTATATTTTACTGTTATTTAGGTCAAAGATATCAACAATGTGCGCAGTTTTCTCCTGTTGCAAAATTGTGTTTGCAACATAAGTGTTTTTGACACCGTAAGTCTATTCATATCACGTCGTGCACAATTATAGATAAATATTTATCTTATGCGGCGATATTACGAAATATATTCAAGGAATTCATGCAGACTTATCCTGTTTATTGCAAATTCCGGCACGGCATTGTTCAGGTTACTAAAAATATACAAAATAAATAGTGTTTAAAATACCTTGATTGTAAAGTTCAATGAACCTCTTCTCATATTGCAGTAGTTCAGCAGTTCCGGGCACCTCATCAATGGCAGTAGAATATCGTAACACCTCCCGGTTTAATTTGGCAAGTTCCAATCTCATTTTTGTTATAAAAGCTTTCAGTTTTTCTTGCCTTTCGTTGAATTCTTTCAATTCCGCAAGCGTCAATGGTTGTTCTTCGACTTTAGCGTCGGGATCTTTTGCAACCCTATGTGAATTCGAAATTGGTTTATTAATTTTACAGGGTAATGTTGATTAATAACAATACTGGCATATCAGATTAGGACATATACATAGATAGTTTTTAATTTAACGTAAAAATCAGCAACAATGAAAAATATATATTTAAAGTTAACAATGTATCAGCTTAAACGAAGCAAAAGGAGTATGTACGGATTAGCAGGTGGCGTTATGTAGTTCCTACCTACCCCTATGGGAATAAGGCGTGAGTTTATGTATGTATTTAATTAAAAATCTTTGCTTACAAACTATCGCTGTTTCGCAAACTATTGTTACTGTCTTTAGAGAAACAAAGCAAATTTAATTATTTCTATATTTTTTTATTTTCTTTTTGTTTGAATTTTCAGTTTTGTTTTATAGCCTATAATTATGTACTTATTCTGTCTAATGTTATAAAATTTAATTACTATGTGCTGTGCACAACTTTATGTGACAAATTCACTCTAGTCTTTAAATTCAATTCGAACAGTACCCCAAAAAAAATGTATTAGTGAATAAGTCGTTGGAGTGTCATAAATGATAAAATAAATAAAGAGTAAAGTTAAAAACCAATCAGATAGTTACCTCAGCTTATCTTCCAATTTACTATGTTCTTTGTTTCTATGTTGTATTACTTGCAACAATTCATTTCTCTCTCTTGCTAATTCCTTGAGTGACTTATAAAACTGTTTGACATCTTTATCACTGAAACATAATTGATCAATAAGTTATAGCCCTGAATTCATGGTAAACATTTGTTTATAAACAAAGTTTAATCAACATGTTTCTGAGTTGTTGTCGACATGTTGCTGGCAGCAGAGTTGATCACGGCCTGTTGACAAGTTGTCGCTCGACAAGCGACAACATCCTGTTTCTGAACCATTTTTGACGTTTGCAACCAGTTTATAAACATGACAGTAGTGTGGAGCAACGATATTAAAATGGAGTTAATGGTGCTCTTTCAATCGAAAGCATTATTATGGGATACTTCAAGAAAATAATACAAAGATAAAACAAACAAAAAACTATGCATTTGAAGAAATTTCACCAAATTCATAATGTAAATTTTACGTGGACGAAGTCCACGTCCACGTAAAATTTCTTGTTGCCCCGACCCACCCCGACGCATCGCATCACCTGCACATGCGCATCATCGCTTAAATAGCGTTCTTTTTTCTTTTTGTTCGACTCTAATGGGTCATAGCGAGATGTTACATATTGGGCTATCAAATGCAAAAAATATTTTTTCAAATATGACCGGTGCTAACTCGAATAAAAGTGTTGCAAATAATATTATTTTTACTCATTTCGTTTTTTTTTTAGTTTCAGGCCACTCAGAGAGTATTGCGAAAAAAAGTTTTTATGTATTAGATACTGGCCATAGTCTATTTCGATTTTTTTGTTATTAGATAGTCCATTTTGAAAATATGATTATTTGTAAGTAAAAATAGGTACGTTCCATTTTCAAAATTTCCCTCCCCATTGTTTGCGAGAAAATTCAAAGTATCGCGTCTTATTAAAAAATGGATCTGCGCCGGGAACATTTTCGCACTATGATTTGTTACGATTTCAAGTGTCGCCTGAAACCGGACGAATCGTACGATAGACTTCTAATAGCATTCATGGATAAAGGCCCTTCTAAGGCAACCGTGTATCGTTAGTATAACGAATTCAAGCGCGGTCGACTACGCAAAGTTAGTCGACCGCGCTTGAATTCGTTATACTTGAAGAAAGAAGTGGTCGCCCTTTGACGGCTGTTACGGAAGAAAACATGCTAGCAGTGAACATTTTTATCCAAGACAATAGGCGAGTTACGTACCTATCAAGAGATTCAATGCTAGCCGTGATATGATAAACACATTTGAAGCACGCTCGTCTCGCCGTGTTAACGACATCACTGCAGGTGATGAGTGTTAGATTTATCAATACGATCCAGAAACGAAGCCCCATTCGACGGTTTGGGTGTTTCAAAAAGAATCAACGCCTACCAAAGTGAAGCGATCTAGAAGCGGGGGGAAGATTTTGATCGCGAGCTTTTTCAATTTGACTAGCTACTTGGTGTCAATTCCATTACGGAAGCAAAGAAGCATCACGGCTTAATGATATATATACAGGGTGTCCCGTAAGTCGACGTCAAGCCGGAATCGGGCGATAGTCCTAATCATAATAGTTACAAGAAAAAAAAAAACTAAGTCTTGAATTTTTTAAATTACAGGCATTTTTTTTTTCGACAAAATGTACACCCTGTGACGGTTTTATAGCTCCTGTTGCTACAAATCTTAACTTTTTTTCAATTTTATTTTTCATATGTAATCCCGAATAGTGCTAATCTAACCTGTTACTTAGAATTCTAAGTCAACTGCTCCAGTACAATGAATAGACAATTCATATTTCGTCCCACTTTAACGGACCGTACTGAAAAAAAAGTACTACGCCAGGTTAGCAAGTAGCACGAAAAGTTGACGCATTTAATAAGGATTTTAAAATGGTAAATACCTGCCACATTATTTCTTTGATTACGGGGAAAAAAAAATCCTTCAAGAAACCCAGTTTCGAAAAAAAAATCTTTACCTACTAAAAAATATTCTAATGCGTTCAAAGCTTGCCTAAGACCGAGTGAGACGGAGAGTCATTCATGAAATGTGAGTGAGACAGATAGTGATGCTAACTTTTTGAAGAAAAATTAAATTTAGGACAAATTTTCCTTAAGTTTAAAATTAAACACCAATTAGATGCAAATATTTATTATTTACAAAAGATGTTCAAACTGCCTTCCTTCAACTGCAATACAAGCTCGACATCTTAAAAAACATCGGATTATCACACGGGCAAATCTTCCGTTGTTGACAAATTCAGCTGCTTCCGTAATTCTTTGCCGAAGCTCAGCTACATTTTCGATTGGCTTAAAATAAACTTTCTCTTTCACTGCTCCCCAGTAAAAAAAATCTAATGGATTTAAGTCCGGTGAACGGGCTGGCCACGAGATCGTACCAGACCGACCTATCCATCTGCCCGGATATTCTTCATTGAGAAATGCTCTAACTGAGCGGGCATAGTGCGCTGGGCAGCCATCTTGTTGATACCACATCTCTCTGTAAATACTGAGTCGCACGTCTTCCAGTAAACTAGGTAAACTGTTTTGTAAAAAATCTAAATAAACTTCAGCAGTCAAGATCTCTGGCAACTCAAAAGGTCCTATGACTCTTCCATAAAAAATTCCGGTCCACATGTTTATTTTAAAACGATACTGAGATCTATCTTGTCTCATTAAATTCGGATTCTCTACGTGCCACTGGTGTAAGTTCTTGTGTAGGTTCTTGTAACCGTCTTTTTTAAATGTCGATTCATCCGACCACAAAATTTTCTCTAAGAATCGCGAATCTTCCCGGTGTCTTTGTAGCATCGTTTGACAAAACGCAACCAGAAGTTGATAATCCTGAGGATGCAGGGTTTGTACTCGCTGTACATGGTATGGGTGAAGCTAATGTTTTTGTAAAATTCGGCGAAATACTTGGATCTTCTTCAACTGCTTGAAGTACTACGTCCTCGTAAGGCAAGGAACTTCTTCCTTCACCATGTGGTCGGTTTGGAAGTATGCCTTCTGTGGAGAGTAGACGGTGCATATTTGTAAAAACTCGGTGATCTGGATAACGATCAGCATTTGGGTACCTCTACGATACAGTCTAGCCGCAGCACTAGCATTCCCCCTGCATTCGCCATAAATAAAGTGCATGTTGGCATATTCCTGAGTGGTGTACACAGGCATGGTGGCACTACACAATCACACGATAGTCCAGGAGAAAGCAAAGGTCGTTGTAAAGAGATCGAAACTGTCCAAATCACAAGCAAACAAACAAGTCCAATAAACGAAGCAAAAAGTCGAAAGTACGAAATAACACGAACGAATACGGAAAGATGCGTAGTAAACGAAGGAGCGTAACGTACTGATCTGTATTGCGTGTGCCAATATTAAAAAAAGTGGCGTCAAATGACTTTCTCTGTATTTGACTCATTAGCGTCACTACCTGTCTCACTCACACTTCATGAATGACTCTCCGTCTCACTCGGTCTTAGGCAAGCTTTGAACGCACTAGAATAATTTTTAGTGTAAAGATTTTTTTTTCGTAATTGGGTTTCATGAAGGATTTTTTTTTCCCCCGTAATCAAAGAAATAATGTAGCAAGTATTATACCATTTTAGAATCCTTATTAAATGCGTCAACTTTTCGTGCTACTTGCCAACCTGGCGTAGTACTTTTTTTTTCAGTACGGTCCGTTAAAGTTGGACGAAATATGAATTGTCTATTCATTGTACGGCATAATGTGACACTTCCTTCCAAGCTGGAGCAGTTGACTTAGAATTCTAAGTAATAGGTTAGATTAGCACTATTCGGGATTACATAAGAAAAATAAAATTGAAAAAAAGTTAAGATTTGTAGCAACAGGCAGGAGCTAAAAAACCATCACAGGGTGTACATTTTCTCGAAAAAAAAAGAAATGCCTATAATTTAAAAAATTCAAGACTTCGTTTTTTTTTTTTCTAGTAACTATTATGATTAGGACTATCGCCCGATTCCGGCTTGACGTCGACTTACGGGACACCCTGTATAGGCAACAAGCGACCAAAAACAGGGGTCCGCGGGCTACTGCTCCACCACGACAACGCTAGGCGCGTTGCGCACACCGTGCTCAAAACGAGGGACTTCCTCGACAACACGTCGGTCAAACTCCTGGGTCACTCTCCTTACAGCCTTGACCTAGCACCGTGTGACTTCTTTTTATTCCCGAAAATAAAATAAAAACTGCTCAAAGAGATACAATTTTCGTCGCCGGAAGCCAGCGCTAGCGTTCGAGCAGGCTGTAATCGAGGTGTCTACGGCGGACTGTAAAAAGTTTTTCGAAAACTGGTTCAGAGGCATGAAACTTTGTATGATTACTTTGAAAAGATGTGATAAAATATATTTACAGAACATTTATTTTTATTTTCGCAAAACTTTGAGTGTCCCACATATATCTTGAATTTGGCATTTCATTAGAACAGTCACATCTGTTTAAAAGTGATCTCTTGTAAAAATAAAAACAGATCATCAATTTATTTTCTTACCTTCTAGGTATACCATCAGATTTCATCAATTTATTAGTAATCTTTTTCATCTTGCCAAGCATATCCTGGTGTTGTGTCTTAGCACTTTCCATTCTCTCCTGATGAGTTTCTTTGAATTTTTGTATGTCTTTTGTCAATACATCTATACTCTTTGTGAGTCTGTCAACGTCTTCAGAATACTTCTGCTTTTCTCTCTCCTCCAACTCTTTGGAAACTTCCCCTGTGAGCTCTGATTGTAGAACTGCATAATGAATTTTGGTATCAGTATGTGTTTCCTTTGATTCCTCATCTTTAACATATCTATTAGCCTGTAAAAAGAAGAAAACAGAAAGAGCGAGTATAAATAGATGTTTTTAATATACTTTAATGTACACCGCAAAACAACATGACAAAAAAAAAATGAACACTTCATAATACAGGGTGTTTGGGGCATCGTGTGCCAAATTGAAATGGTTGACTGAAGGGGTCATCTGCTGGACGGATGAATACAAATTTACCAAGGATGGGATCCTCAATTTGCACCACTGGACAACGAAAACGGGAAACCCACGTGTTAAAAGACACAAATCTTTTCAAAGAAGGGTTAGTGTAAACGTTTGGGCAGGAGTGATTGGGAATCAGGTAATTGGACCGCATTACCTGCCCGATAATCTCAATGGCGAAGACTACCTGGAATTCCTACAAAATGACCTGCCCGAATTAGTGACCGATGTGCCGGTATTTAATTAACGTATGCCCATAGTATTTCAAAATGACGGCTGTCCCGCGCATTGGCGTTTGACTGTGAGGGAACATCTTGACAATATGTTCCCCAATGCGTGGACACGACGCGATGGCCCTATTCCATGGCCGCCACGTTCCCCAGATCTAACTCCGTTAGACTTTTATGTCTGGGGACGTGCCAAAGAGCTGGTATACGCCCCAGAGGTTCCAACTAGGGAAGTACTAGTCCAACGCATAGAAGCGGCATTCAATACCATTAAGGAGGAAATACGACTTCGTACAACAACTGTCGAAATACGTAACAGATGTCGGGCCTGCATTCGCAACAGAGGCCAACAATTTGAGCAGGATTTGTAACAATGATGAAATATGTTAAAAATGCAATTAAGTTTTTTTTTAGTTCAAGTAAAGATACGAGATCTTTTCGTGGGATTTACGACAGATTTTACCTTATAAGAATGAGATAACAGATTTATAGGTTTGTCAGGTATCATTTAAGCAAAAATATTTTTTTAAATCATAATTTTGAATATTAGACTTAGGTGACTCGATTCACAATTCTAGCGAATTCACAAAGTTGTTAAAAGATTTTTATGGCATGTGGCACATCATTAGCAAGAGGATATGCTGGAGAATTAATGAGGGAGCTGGAAAATCCCGGTCGCTTTTTTTTTTTAGCTATATTAACAGCTGTAACATGTACAGCTTTAATTTAAGTTTTACCTTTGCGAGTGAATTAAAAAAAGAACTACGTGACTAATGTCACTAATTTTGTATTTAAAAGTACTCTTAAACAATACACATCGAAATAAAATTAAAATTCAGTCTACGCCTTATATTTTTTTTAAATTTGTATTTGAATGGTAAATTTGTGTCTTTTTTTAGTAAAACAATAAAAAAATCCGCCCTATGAGGGGTGTTCAGGGGTCTGAAAGGCTAGCAGTTGAACCCTACAGTCGACCATTTCAATTTGGCACACAATGCACCAAACACCCTGTATTATGTAGTGTTCTTTTTTTTTGTTTGTTGTTTTGTGGTGTACATTGTTTAAATAAATAAATTACATTTTATAGATAAAATGTTGTACTTACTTCTGTTGTAATTCCAGTGGGGTCTGCCAAAGTCTTCTCATAATCATACTACAACCAAAAAAAAAAAAGAAATCAGAAAATTCATGCTACGAAATGAAATAAAGACAGCTTATAAATTTTATAGTAATTTGTACCAAGAAATCTAATCCATCATCACTCTTTGCATCTCCTTTGTTAGTGGACACATGCATCAGCATGCGTTGATCATACTCAGAGAGTGTTGCATTCACTTGTTCCAGTTCATTTGCAGGGAAACCACCTTTCCGCTTGCGAACTCTGCATGGTTTGTACAAATTCTGGAAAAACATTTCAAAATTTTATTTAGGCCTTTTCTTTTTACTGCTACATAATATACTGCGTATACAGATGATAACATTAACAAGTTTTATTAATTAAATATTGAATTACTTTATTATTATCTCTTAATTTCTGACTTTCAACAGTTGTATCTAGAAACAAACAATATTTTTATCAGTAATGGGATATTATTAATTTAAGTTTATACAAGATATACCTGTACAACAGCTAAGTTTTTCAGCAGCTTCTCTTTCTGCATATAGGCAGCTCTGTCAGATTCAAATATATGACTCTTATCATATTGCATGACCGCAAACTTCCGCAACTCATCCTCTTTTGCCACTCTAAATTCACTTGAGTATTTAATTAACCACAAGACCAGTGGGTAAATGTTGATGAAATCTAACCCTTGAATTTGATGTGGTTCAATTGCGTATGGACATTTCATTGTAGGTAGTATTTTTACAATTTTTTCAGTGAGAGCTCTGTAAAGATTGAATTTTACATGACATTATTTTAATTAATTTAAGGTTTTTCACTATAGCTATAGTAATCAAACAATAAATGAGTGGTTTTTTATATATTTACATTTTTTTGCCAATGGTGAGATTCTCTTCAAACAGAAGGCTGACATCAACATCAATGTCACACAGTTCAATGCACCATGTGAGCCCTCCCACAATCTTGTCAAAGGCAGAGAGTCCCTGCAGCTGTGCTCGGTAGTAGCCAGCTGCGACAAGCGCATCTGATATCTCATGCCACTTCACTAGCTGTTCCGCATCCTCTCGAACCTCCACCTGATTTTAAAATGGACACTTTCTTTATAAACCCACTGTTACCATGAAACTGATGATTTAAAAGGATTATTCAAATAATAGTAAAATAAGCTTCCCAATTTCTGCAAAAAAAAATGGTTTATTGTGTCTGATGGATGTTCTTACCTGTTTTCCTTCATGGTCTACTCCACTGTATATGTTCATCAAGGGTTTACTGCGCGTGAATATATTCTTCTGTTTTGTTGCCATATTTATAGGCTAAATATATTTATCAGAGGTGAATGCACTGCTAAGCTTTAGCAAAACTGGTTATTAATGTTTTGATGTTATAGAAATCCATTTAATGACATCGCAAGATGTCTCTGTACAAGCAAAGGATTTGAAAAGGTGTATTTAATTAAGACGAATAGTCTTTAAATTAAGATAAAATTCTATAATTTCAATTCATAGAAAATAACAGGAGCTACTGAGCTAACTACTAATTTACACAGGACAGGATAGGACAGTTCATTACTTCAGGACAGGAGACGTTATACTTTATTTATTATAAATTACACAATTTATTATTTAACACCGAGTGCTTTAAACAGGCATTTGCAATTGAACAGAAGTTGGAATTTTTTAGTTTTGCCAAATGAATGCTAAGATTGACATTGACATTGACAAATATCTTTTGACAAATGACAGTATTTGGCCGCATTCTGAGCTATACAATAATCGCTGACAGCGCTCACATCGAAAATTCGCGTTCCGATTTAGTTATCACGATTATGACAGCTGAGAGCTGTCAACAATTCGCTCACAGTGATATTAAAGTGCATGGTCGGCATTATCGCAAGATGGCGCATGTCATGACGTCATCTATGACGATTCACATGACATCGTTATAGCGGTTACGCTAATTCGGTACGGCCGTTAGCCCGCTCAAATCGATTACATCCCAATTCGGAGTGCAGCATTTTTTATTATTTTGATCAACACTCGGCACTGGCAACAATGGCTAAGGCCGCTTGCCACAATCAAAAAGAAGAAGAAGAAGATAATTTTGATGACCAAAAATAAAACACCAAGGCTTCTTTCCGAATTGCGCTATAATCGATTTGAGCGGGATGACACCAGTTCCGAATTATTGTGAGCGCGGAAACGATGTACAATGAATCGTCATAGATGATGTCATGACATGTGCCATCTTGCGATAACGCCGACCATGCTCTAAGAAAAATATTACGTAATAGGTATTTCTGTTGACATCAATCAGCTGTCATAATCGTGATTACTAAATCGGAACGCAAATTATTTATATGAGTGCAGTGAGCGATTATGGTTGAATTCGGAATGTAACCTAAAATTAAAAATCATAGCATTTATTTAAAATTTAAACCATTTAAAGCACAGAGTATAATAGACGGACATTACAAAGGCACTTTTAGCAAGAAACTTCATGGACACTCTTTTAAATAAAATTGTTCTTACAAATATATTAGTTACATCAAGGTTACATATTTCAAATGTTGATCCTTTAATGTGAGAACGATGTACAGAAACCGTACACGTTAAGAGCGTCCAGTGGGCCTAGTGTTAGTTCATTTTAACCGTCTCGATTTTATTGCGCTCGGCAACGATCAAATGGTGAAGGGCCAATCGGAGCGCCGAACGCGGTCGATGCGTAAAGTCGAAATGGTTAAAAGAAACTCACACTAGGGCCTCTGAGTGCAGCAAAAAATAAATAAAACAATCCAAAAAATAAATTAAAAATAAGCCGTGGCAGCTAAGAGATGACCAGTCCCAACTAACGGCGCCCGTTCACGAACATGACGTTTGGCCATTTAGTTCAACCATTTTGAAGGGAGCTAAATGATCCAACACACGCGGCATCGTCAGCGAGACATTTGTGTGAGCATGACATACTATCAGCCGCCAGAGCACATTCAAGTCAGTATATGACATTACCCGGTAAATGGTAGCTCCATAGTACAAAGTACTCACACCTGTGCTAATTATTTAATACAAAGGAGATTGAGTTTAAACAATGCAAACAATTACAATTTTCAGCAGCTCCAACAGTAATTCAAATATTAATTAATTAGTTTTGGTGTTGAGCAAGAGGAGCATTGAGTCAGGCATTTTTATCAGCGAAGTAATCCCCTAACTAATAATATGCCTGCCTGCATAGTGTGAGTTTTATTATAGGTTTGATTCCGTTGAAGTATGCGGGGAGGCATTTTATTGTAACATTTTAAACAGTACCCCATGAAAGATGATCACGTTAATATCCCTAAACAGTTCCGTTAGAGAATCGCGCCTGCGGAGATTATATACGGCTCTGTTAGCTCTTTTCTGCTGAATAAAAATAGACTCGATGTCTGCAGCCCGTGATTTTTCTGACAGCGTAAGTAGCTGAACTTAGCCGTCCTGCAAGAGATGGTTAATGAGGACCCCATTGTAGCCTTGAGCCGAGCGTGATCCCCAGGAAAACAGTTTTATTGACGGATTCTAGTTTCTCTTGATTCAATACTTTCTCACAATCGTTACCCTTGACATTTGGCAAAGAAAATATTATGCACTTAGTTTTATTTCCATTTAGTACTAAGTTATTAGCAGTGAACCAATGTTGGACCAGCACTAGGGCGTTATTTAAGTCGTCAAAATTTGAAGCACGTCTATCTACCTTAAAAACTAAAAAGTGTCGTCTGCAAATAACATCATTTGTGGTTGATTAATTAATAAATAGAGTAGGTCATGAATATACACTAAAAAGAGGAAAGGACCCAATGTCGAGCCTTGTGGAACACTCACTTTTACTTTTAAACCAAGTGAATTGACACCGTTTATTTGAGCTTGCTGCTGTCAATCCTTTAAATAAGATTTTACTAAACAGAGCGCAAGTTTTCCAAGTCTGTAATGCTCAAGTTTCAAAAGCAAGGTTTCGCGATCGACGCAATCAAATGCCTTGGAGAGGTCACAAAAGATTCCTATGGCGTCTTGGGCCTTTTCCCACGCTTTAAAAATATGTTTTAAGAAGGTTACACCGGCGTCGGTCGTAAAACACCCTTTGGTGAAACCATACGGTTGATCGGGAACGATTTTATTTGTATTGAAATGATTGAGCAGTTGATAAAGCATTATCTTGTCAAACAGTTTGCTGAAAACTGATAACACGGACACGGGTATTAATTATTAGTGTCTTTACTGTCCCCGGATTTGAAAAGTAGTATTACCTTAGTGTATTTCATTAGATCCGGGAAGGCTCCTAGATCCACACACAAATTAAATATTAGGGCTAAATAAGGCCGCTATAGTCTCAATTAGGTACAGACTATAATAGTCATTCCCCAAAGATCTTTCGTCAATTTGATCTTGTTTTGCATAAAAGCTTTAATTACTGTTAAGGGGTTAATATGCTTAAAGTTAAATTCAATCGGGCAGGCTGAAACATTCGCCCTTATTAAATCAAAAGCGAGCGACGGCGAACAATTTTAAGGTTTCTGTGGTTTTTTGTGGGACACTGGTAAAGAAAATTACAAATTCGTAAGCAACTTCTTTGTTATCGCACACATGTCGTCTCTAGTGTCTAATCAGAATAGTGCTTTTTGTTCCTCTTCGTTTTATGTTTGATATTTTAAAAAACCGTCTCTATTTTATTGCCTGCTTATGTATAATGCTAGAGCTGCCTTGCATGTGTTCTTTTTTTTTACTTATTAAAAGTTTCTGTAATAATAAAAAGCTTACGGCCATAAAGCTCTTTATAGTCTTTCCCTACTTTTTCTAAGTCCTTTAGTTGCCCAGTCACTAAATAAAAACTCAGGGCTGATTACTTTTAGTGTTCTTCTTAAAATAATTATTGAAATCGGTTTGAACTACCAAAAATAATTCTCAGCAAAATATTAAATTATTGGTTGTAAGATCCTGATTACTTAAAACTTAAATTAGTGCTATTAAATTTATTTATATTAACAGATGTTAATGGTCTGGATAAAAAAATGCTGGTTATAGAAGGTTAAAGGCTCTAAGGTTTATTGCTATTGTTTTAGTAATCACGTTTTTATTTTTCAAAAGTTTTGGTGCATGTTCACTTTTAGAATTAAAATATTAAAACTTATCAATTGTATTAACGACCAATACTTTTAATATTTATTTAATTTGTTTTAAAATCTAAACCACATTTTACAAGCTAACACTAAAAAATTAAAACTTATCAATTAAAACTTATCAATTAAGTACATTTTAAATATTTATTATTATTAATGATGTATGTAATGTATCAAACACAATATAAATTGTTCCTGATAAATAAAATAATAATATACGGTTTTTCGATCCCTTCAAAGTTGGACCACTATTTCATCACACGTTGGGTTGCTGCAATAACATGCATGCATAATCAGCTTATTATGTTCCCACTGCTGGGACACAGGCCTCCTAGCTGTGAGAAGGAGTGGGCCTTAATCCACCACGCGGGCCCAGTGCGGGACAATAATCGCTGACACCGCTCACATCGATAATTAGCGTTCCGATTTAGATATCACGATTATGACAGCTGACAATTTGCTCACAGTGATCAAACTCAAACTCAAATCATTTATTTCAATTAAACCATTTACAGGCACTTTTGAATTGTCAAGGAATCGGTCAGTCAGAAATATGAAGCTAGTCATTCCAAAGCGCAGTAGGTCACTATGGAGAAGAACGGACAAGAAACTCCATGGACACTCTTTTAAATAATATTGTTGTTACAAATATATTAGTTACATCGATTATTTGTTGACACTATAAGTGAGAACGATGTACAAAAACCGTACACGTTAAAAGCGTCCAGAGTGCATCTGATATTTCTATAAGACATGGTCGGCGTTATCGCAAGATGGCGCATGTCATGACGTCATCTATGACGATTCACGGGACATCGTTATCGCGCTCACGCTAACTCGGAACGGTTGTAAGCGCGCACAAATCGATTACATCCAATTCGGAAAGCAGCCTCGGAATGCAGGGTGGGATTTTAATGCCGTTTTAGCTGTCAGCTGTCAGTCAAGCATGGTGTCAAGTCACAGTCATACGTTAGATGTCTAAAAAAAATACAGAAAATCACTGTAAATCACTTCAAACTAGCAAGAAAATTGAATTATCTAAACGCCAGACGGAAAGTAGATATTACAAAAACATTTGAAATATTTATATCGAATATGAGCACATTGCAGAAGATCTTTCGCTGTAAGTATCGGTACCTATAGCTTTTTTGCAATAGAATTATGGTTTTTGTTTTCTCGAACATATTTTTCCCAGATATCGGAACAAAATTTGGAAGAGTTACTAACCTCACAATTGTAAAAAAAAATATATACGAGGCACTTTAATTTCAGAATTTGTTGGAATTAAAGTACCTACCTACATTTTATAAAGCTTTCACACAAATCTCAAAATGAGTCAAATAGATGTTGTTGATCTAATTTCCACATTATTGGATAATGAAAAATATAAGGAAGCACTGAATGTTTCGAACGAGGAGAGATTATCTAAAAGTTTTAAAGATAATTGCTGGGATTTAATACCTGTGATCCTTGGCAAAATTCAAGACAATACCATTATTATAAAGCCATCACTATATGGTGCCTGTGAACAATTATTATCAATTATCATTGAGAAATCTGCACCAGAAGAAGCTCTATTAGAATTTATTGAACAGATTGAACTTGCTAAAAATGATGCCCAATTTGGTCTCATTCTGCCACCTCTGCAAGAACTTTTGAAAAGATTGTCTGTAAAGAGAGGAAGATCTTTAGAATGGTGTTTGAACTCTATTAGCACATACATTGAAAATATTCCTGTACCAGACCATCACTTGGAAGGAAAGGAAAGATTGATAATGGATTCTGATCCTAACATCAGAAGAATCACTAGAGTCTACAGCCTCTTACCTCCATTCTATAAGTATTTTATTAAAGAAATGAATGAAGCAGATTCCAATGTCAAAACAAAACAAATAATAGCAGCATTTCTCATAAGTCTTCTGGGGAAACCTTTGATTTATATTGATATGGATCCAGAAAGTAATGCAAATAGTGAGGCGAGATTATGCTGCTCAACCATTGTTCAAGACATTTGCATTATTGAGAGGAATGTTTTGAAATTCCTAGTATACTTAGAAGTTTGTCATAGAGAAATTAAGAAGAAAACCATAAAAGATGAAAGTGACTATGAAAAGTCACCTTATGAGCACAGGGAAAAGATTAATATGACTACTCTTTCTGGATTGGTCTATACTGTATTATCAGGTCATTTTGAAGTACCAGAATCTGCAATCCCACAGGTGTACAGTTTAGATTATGTGCTTCATACAGCAATGCTTTCTGTAATTCACTTGTTAAATTTTGCTGAATATAGCCCTTTAGCCAAGGCAATTTCTTTAAGTGAAGCAATTTTAAGCCGCTTTTCCAACCAATCAACACAAGAACTGCTTTCATCATCACTGCATTTTGACATGTGTAAGGGATTAGCTAATGTAGCCATATATTCTAATTATGAATCTCTACGTAAGCGTTCTGTGGCATTGATTGGATGCCATGTAAATAAATTTGATTATAAGGGAAGATGTGCACTTGTCAAATATTTGATTGAAGTATCTAATCATTCTGGCATGATTGGATATGCAATAACTTTGTATAAAAGCTCGATAAATGAAGCATTCAGGAATCCTAGCATGGATGACTGTTTCACTGGTCCTCAATTTTCAAATATGATAAAGAAAATATGCTATCTTCCACACGGTGCTGAATCAGATCTAGTTGAACTTGCTGATCAGATTATAACTTCCTTAAATTTCCTAAGATATTTGACAATTAAAGATACAGCAAACATAACTGGCATTCGTGATTGTTTCTCATTTATTGAGAATAATTATCTGGAACAGCTACGAGTAGGGTTAAACATGTCCAAGGCACATTATGAGGTTAAACTTAAAGATATTGAAGAAGGAAAACATCTGCCTGATGAAAAAATCAATATCTCACTTAATGTAGGAGGAAATGTATTAGATAATATACCCAAAGAAAATATGAAGGAGATAATATGTTCTGCATTGAATGCTTTTCATCTGATTGAGGGTCTTATTGCACGCGTAACTGAATGTATTAATATAAATAAAATGCAGGCATTAAAAATGAATTGTGACTAATAATTAAACTTATGATAGCTGTTTTTAATAAATCATTATTTGTCTCTGTTAAATACCCAATTTGTTTATTTTGTTCCAAAACCCATTTCAAACACCCTAAACTCATTATAGATAATCCTTCCTTATGAGTACTTTCTCTATTTGTTAACAGCTTTGAAGAATGGCCGTAGAACCATTAGGCCATTTGCCTGTATTACTATCAATAATTCACATGGAATAAGTTCTCAAGTTCAAACTACTTTTGAAAAGGATCAAAAACATTCTATTCCTTCTACTTACACAAACAGAAATCAGTATGAACAAGAAGATCAACAATACGAGGAGAATATTAAAAAAACTATTTTGGAAAATGCATTGCAATTTGTATCAAAGAGTGGATGGTCTGTAGAGTCATTGAGTTCTGGCGCCAAAGCGGCGGGGTACCCGACTATAACACATGGCCTATTCCCAAATGGAGGAGGCGATTTGGTACATTACTTTAATGTTAAATGTAATGAACAATTAGTGGATGCTATGAAAACTGTAAGTGAAAATGGAACAGGTACCTACATGATCCTTTTTTCGTTTTTTTAATTTGTAATAATAATGAATTATACATTTCCTGACATGCAGTGGCCCAAAACAGATTCGCAGGAGAAAGTACCAGCCCAATTCGTGGAGAATGCTATATTCCAAAGATTAACAATGATTGACCCATACAAGTGAGTGAGGCCTTTATTTTTAAAACTTACTTAGCGAATTACAGATTCCTAAGAATGTAAGTACTGAATTCTTAATGAACATCCGTTTTTTAGGACCACATGGCCCAAAGCGATGGCTATTCAAACAATGCCTAACAATGTCCCGAATTGCTTGGCAACATTACTATCACTTGTTGATGATATATGCTATCATTCTGGTGACAGAAGTGTGGATGTAAGTATACAACATCATTTTAAAGAACAGTAGATGATAATATAGCTAGTCTCTAACAGTCACAGACATCATCCTTTAAGGAGGTAGCGCCAAGTTACACGCGAAATTCATTTTTTTCAATTTGTGGGTCTTTGCACAATGCAAAACCTGATACCATGGACTCAGTACATGATTTTTTAAACCCTGCATTGAACTTTTTTGTGGGTTATTAAAAAAAAAAATGCTTTGCCATACATTTTGACCGCGTAGGTATTGCAATTTTCTATTGGATTATATGAACTTAGACTTTATTTTGATGATTATAATTCTGTGAATCCATACTTGTTACGGTCGCGTACCATATTTTCAACATACAACCTTACACTCACCTACAAATTGCAAAAAAACTTAAGAGTATTGGAATTTCGTGGGTAACCTGGCGCTCTTAGCCGTTACGGCCCCGAGCCGGAACCGTGTGAATCGGCAATCATGGGGTTAGCCTCCACTAACTAAAGTTAAACATTAATTTCTAGTTCAACTGGTATGTCCGCCGGGTGGGCGTGGCAGGAATATACAAAGCAGCTGAGTTATTTTATCTAACAGACAGCAGCCAAGACAGTACTGCGACGAAGAATTTTATTGCGTCACGTATCCGTGATGCCCAGTTGGTTCAATCGGCATTGAATTTAAGTCCGGTGGGCGCAGCCCCACAAACATTGACGGCTGCATTTACAACGGTAAGGGATTAATTTAGTTAAATGGTTAATCTTTTATCGTAAACCTATGAAATAGCAATAATACGACGTTACACTTAGGCATGGGGTCTCAATTCGAACAAATTATAATTAGTCTAGAAAATAAATCATAGATGGCAGCATAACGATTATGAAATTAACAATTATTATTAATATTTATATTAAGCTTAGTAAAAATCAGAACTTCCTTGTTTGGTTCTAGTATTTGCAGACTATTGAGCATACCACAAAAAACCATAAACACATATTTAGCCAGTGCGAAATAGACGCCAAACTGTTTCATGTATGGGAACCGGGTAAACTTATTTTGCATTTTCTATCATAAGACAATACTTCAAATGGATTCCAGATGATAGCACTCGTTTCTAGGTTTCTTCTTACTAAAGCATTATAAAGTGGCTTAGCAGCTATGTGTGCGAAACGACAAAACTTCGGAAAACGTGACACCAAGATCGCGCACCTACACTTTCCGCGGTATCACATACCCGTCCATGCAATATTCATGACGTCGGGGAACCACGGCCCGCGTATAAGACATCACATTACAATTTGCCACATTAAAGAGTAGTTTGTTCTCAATACTTACTTATCACCCGATCAAAGTCCTGCTGCGCGACTGATTGGCTTTGCGCATGAAAAACTTCAAATTATTAGCAAATAGTAAGCAACTAGCATCTTTCACAATTTCAGGTCATTTACCATTATAATAAATTCCAGCGGCCCTAAATTAGTACCCTGGCTTACCCCTGCAAGTGTAAGAGTGCAATACGAGTTTGTGGTGAAGCCACCGTGTTCTACAAATTGTTTCCGATTGCCTAAGTAACTAGAAAAAAGCTGGCAGTGAAACCAGCCTTAGCAAATTTACTTCATCTAAGTCAAAGTCGAAGTAAGCGACGTCAAATTGGGCCCCTGCCTGAGAGCACTGGGGCGGCCTGGTTCATAAAACACATAAGGTTAGAATTTCTGCTGTGGCCCGATCGAAAACCATGCTGCGCATCTAACTAATTTGCGAATGGATACAAGTGCACAAGACAGACCCGAAGACATTTGCAAATGCTGACAGTACTGCAACAGGTCTGTAACCGCTGTCCTGAGTCGGAGCACCCGTTCATACCACCTATAAAAGTTTTCAGATCGGTCTGCAAGCGACACTAATGTTGTCCTTTAATCTGCATGACATTCAACCTTAGGGTGGCAAACCATTGGGCACGCCACAATAGCGGCGGTAAGTCCGCTCTTTGAGGAGTGGATGGAGAGGCCCCACAGCGTCCTCACCTTCCGCCTGACACAGGTCCTCACCTTCCGCCTGACACAGGTCCTCACCTTCCGCCTGACACAGGTCCTCACCTTCCGCCTGACACAGGTCCTCACCGGACACGGTTGTTTCGTGAGGTTCATGTTTCGCAAAAGGCGGGAGGAAACGCCCGGGTGTCACCATTGTGTGGATCGCCCGGAGGACACGGTGGAGGTCTGCCTATCTTGGGCAGAGCACCGCAGTGTCCTCGCGGTGGCGATCGGCGGCGGCGATATTTTGCGTCCGGCCCTTGTCCAGGCCGTGGTACGTCCAACTGAAGGAACTCGGGTGGGTTTTAGTCAGTAAAAGTCTGACACGCCCTCCCGCTCCACCCAGAGCAGGAGAGCAGAAGTCATTTGATGATTTCCCACACAAAAAAAAGGGTAGCAAACCATTTTTTAAGCTGACCAATACTTAAAGGCAAAGTACCTCACGCATTATAAGACCAAAATCATGACAAGTGACTGCAAGCTACCAAGTAGAAAACCAAATCCATGTCGTATTTGGCCGCATGACTTATATTGGCTTAGTTTCTATAGACAACTAAGTTGCCATTGCCATTGAACATGAGCGTGGTCATCTAGTGTGTTAAGTTGCTTCGACTTGAGTATTTTTAAATATTTACACTTCTGTTATTGTTCAAAAAGAGGAGAGGCATCATTAAAGTGAATCATTTTTGCAACTGATTAATGATTTATTTGAAAATTATACTAATTAAGTTATTATTATTACATTATACAGTCCTTTTTCGTGGCATTCGTCCAAAAACCCAAACCAGCTCACCCACTCGCTCGACCACCGACCGATTCGAGTAACAAGTCAGCTTTTGTTTTACGCGCGCTGTTTAAAATTTCAAAATTTATCGTTAAAATCAGGGACTCGCAAGCGCATTTAGTTTTAGTGTTTTGACTCGTTGCAGTTGATATAATATGTGAGGTAGATGCAATGATGCTAGATTAGTGCAGAGAAGATACGAATTCAGCGCGCCCCCCCGATCCTCGCGCCCTAGGCTGCAGCCTAATCAGGCCCTGGACATGTCAAATTGTCAAGATATTTGTCATAGGAAAATTGCGTAGATATTTGTGAACCTAACTTTGCGCAAAATAATATGCACTAGGGATTGCGCACAATTTTTTGTATTTGTCTGTAACAATATTATTGATCAGATTGTTTACAATACATATATTGTAAGGCAAAGCTGATTAGAGTATTAAGAAACTTGCCATTGCTTATATATTTTTGATTAATGAACATGCTCACTTGCTCAGTAGTGCTATTCTGTATCCATGTCACCGTGAAAACATAGGTAAAGTGAGCGTGGAGTGAGCTGTCAGTGCCACTGATGCTAGGGAATTAGGGATTGACCAAGCCGGGATGACACTGCGAGCTCACTCCACGCAAGTCTTCACAGTGAGATTTCTATAGAATCGACATGCTGATATTAAAGAACTCGACTGTACTAATAAATCCAACATTTTATTTTAAACTGAGGCAGTTATGTTTTAACTTTTTACTGAAAATTAACAGAAGGGTTATTCATATTTACATCACAGAAAAAAAACTGACGAAAAGTTCATATTTGTAGTCACAAGACTAGAAAGATCAGCACAGGGTATCACTTTATTTTTGAAACCATAATATTTGAAAAGTACATAACATTAAATATTTTTCTAATAACTGTCACGACTTGGCTTGCTATTGCACTATTGCCCTTTTTCGGTTTGACGTTGATGTCTGGGACATTTTGTATAAGTACTCAGTGTTTGTGTAAATAAGTTTATTGATTTGTTTCTTACAAAACATGTTGGTCATAATTATGAGTAATTTAGAATAAGTTGTTGATTTCTCACACTTGCTCTCATGACATCCTATTATCTATTTGCTATTCGATTTTCATCAATTAAATATTATGACTTTATATTTTATATTTATGACTTTATATTTCAGGCCAAGAATATGCTCGGAATCAACACACTGAAATAATAAGAAAATGAAGATTATATTAGGCAAAAGTGATGGTTATATAAAACATTTCCACACAACTTTATGAATTGTAGACATTCAAAGTATTATTCACATTTAGTTTTTTGTAATAAATAGTTTAATGCTACCTTGTTGTTTTTATTTTATCTTCATAGTTTTTTGTCTAATAAAATATTGACTTCAGTATAAAATTTTATAATTATTATATTCATATAGTTTATAATGCAGTCTCCTATAAAAGGTTGTATGTAAATATGCTTACAATAAACATAGGTCTATGAGTACTGAAGGCACATAAGTATTAGCTATGATGGTACAATGTAATCACTGCCAATAGATACATAAGATATTAAGTTTGGCGGTAGTGGCAACTTGCTCCACACTTGTGCTGATACAGTTTGTCTAATGACAAATCTGCAAATCATTTGTAAAGAGTCCAGTTTCGCAAATCTGGAAATAATAATTAATGTTATAAAAACAATAATCATTTTACTACAGTACTTTTTCTTTGTGAAATGACTAAATACCTGTTCAGTGGTCTTGCTAATTTGACTGGCATCTCAAAAAGGTTGGATTTGACATCAACAGCCGCACAATGTTCTGATATTCTGTTTGCTGGTACAAATGTCTCATTGTTCAGTGAAAATAGGCCATTAGCATGTCGCAAACGAGCGTGCAATGTGCGGCCCACGCATCGGAATGACACGCAGAGAATATGGCGGGAGTCGCACGAGTCTCGCACTAAGAATACATTGTCGTGCTGCCCAGCAAGCAACTCTTCAGCCTCACTTGAAGTGATGCCACCCCAGTACCAGCCATGCCTGTAATAATAATAATAAAGTTCTATTAGAAACATTTTATCTACAAAACCCATGAATGAAAAGCTTTATTCTATTAGGGCTCAATATGAGGAATCCCATGTGATATGAATGATATCATAATTATAATTAACAACATTAAAAATGTTTTGATATTCTTGTGAGCTGTGCCACCAAACTTCCTGCTTGACTGTTTTATCACAGTAAGAATGAGGTGGTAGACTAGTTTATGCTGATACTACAGCAGAAGAATCTTTCTAATATATAAAACTCTCATGCATGTCGCAACATTTGTTACCAAACTCCTTCGAAACGGCTGGACCGATTTGTATGAAATTTTGTGTACATATCGGGTAGGTCTGAGAATCAGCCAATATCTATTTTTTTTAAAGCAAAACAATGTTTGCAGGGTCAGCTTGTATATTATATAAGCAAGCAGTGATTGAGTATCACCAGTTCACCGCAAGTAGGCAATGAATGCAGGTCCCATTGTCAGTTGAAGAGCCCTTACATAGGCTCAATCTAAAGATTCATTATAATGGACTAAATCTAAAAACTAAATATTACTCTATAGGATTTATTCTTAAAAGTATTATTTATAAGTGAATTATTCTTTGAAAATCTCTAATGGACTAAGGCCAATACATTACATTACACATTCGTTTTTCTTGCTGTGGAAAATAAACAGCCTAATTCTTAAACAGTATGTTATCTCAAAAGTACAAATTCACAATCTCAAAAGGTGTAAATTCACCTAATAATGATTTCTTAAAAATTTAAAAAAGTCAGAGATGTTGATATTTTGCAACATATCAGCAGGTTTGTGAGCTTATACTAATACTAACTGTAACTTTACTATTGGGTTATTGGCTTTCAACTAAGTCAATTGAGCTTTCAACTTTTTCTCAAATAGTGCAACCCATGTCCTTGTGTTCCTTTAATAAGTATTGAGCAACATATTAGGAATGTGTACCTAATGACTATCTACTAATTACCGTTTTCATTGTTTACCAACTTAAACCAGCTAAATAAATCATCTAAATCTATATGATGATGAAAACAAATAAGTGGCCCTTAAAACTTCTAGTGTGTATGTACAAACTATATAAAATAAACTTTTTTAATTACAAAAACAAAAAAATGTATACATTTTAAGGTGTATATCTAATGGTGTATTTATATTTCTACTTCACACTTACAGTAATCTAGACTGGTTAGTTAGTTATTCATAATTTATTGACATTTCAATTACCTAATAGGATTATAATGGAAGGTCAGGTGGATGAGGTGTATCAGATGAAAATCTTAATGTTAACTTGCAAACAGAACAAATAATTATAGTACTTACTTTGATAACTGGCAATAAATAGCGCAAGTTTCAAGTGAGGCATGTTGGTGGTGTCCCCGCAGCACTGAATGACCTTCTGAATGTTGGCATTTAATTGCTTGTTTGTTCAATTGAAAATCTTTTTTGGTGTCATATCCAGAAGAAGCAATAACTCTCTTGTCCGATGATGTTGATGCATCGCCGCTACATTTGTTTAGACTGCACAAATGTTCGCCACCATTATTTTTATTGCCAAAGTATCTCTGCAAAGACCTGACATTGCCTGTTATAAACAATTTATTTTTCCAAAACTTTACAAATTTGCTTGTGTTTACAGAAGGCTTGCGATCGGGTAAAAATACACCGTTAACAATATCTGTGTTGTTGAAGTCTCTTTTGTTATCAACATTTCGCTGTAAATGTTTACATTCCAGTGGCTTCAACCACTTACGTAGGCAACCTGTTGCAAGCCATTTGCGACGATTACAATGAGTGCATCTCTCGTAGTTTTTATTCATGGCTGATACAAATATTTACTTCCTTTATAGATTTTATCTGATCTATTATGTATTGTTGTAAAAATAGGATGCTTCAATTGCTTCGAGCTAACATGACACTGACAATGACATGACAAGTATGACAATTTGATTGACGGTCAGACTGACAACTAGAGATAAGACTTCAGAGACGTGACAACGTTAATCGTATCGGTATAAAAATAGTTTATAAATAAAAATACATTCAACATTTGGTCGTGCTCGAGCTTTTCGGAAGATTACCATTACCAGGTCATCATTATCGTCTGCCTAGCCTCTGCCCAACTATGTTCATTTCGGCTTCCAGTCTAACCAGATACATCTCAATACCAGTATTTTACTGGGAGAAACTGCGTTTCTAACCTCCACAGCCAAGTTTTAAGGCACCATTTGGTTAGTATGACTGTTTGTTTACTTTCGGGCTTTCTGACTACCCTTAGCTACTGTTAAAGATCTCCGAATGACAGCCGAGTCAACGGCTTTTGTAACCCTTCACCCTAACATTGTTATGTAACCCAATTGTAATAGTTTTGGACCAGAACCCAAAATGAATGAACTAAGATATCGAAGTCCACGGTCTACACTCGAATTAATAGCTGCTTATATTAACTATTCAATTGGATAACAGCGGCTCCTAGATAAAATCTTTTTTAAATCGACTTGTGCGCTTTGTATGGTTCATTGGTATGGCAACACTATAGTAGTAAGGTTTTATCTGTGGTTCGTTACCCTACCTTACCTTCCCATTGAAACAGTGTTGTGGTGGTTTTAGGTCAATAATCTAGTAACTTTAAAATATTTTTTGAAATGCATTGTTTGTGTGTCTTAGTGTCCAATTAATTATATTTTATTTATCTGTTGTGCCTATTATGGATGTATTGTGCATTGAAAATATTTACATTTCGTGGGAGTAATGACACTGAAGAAAATCGCGAAAATGTCAACAAAATCTCATATTTCTACGGAATTGAGTGGTTCGTAAATGTTTATTTATTAAAATACTTCTAAAACCATGAAGTTATGTAGTAATATTAAATGAAATCTAAGCATACCTTCGCATCTGTATCATAGCTCAGTGTGCAGTATAGAATTGTTAGTATTTTTAATTTATTTTTTACAGACAGTATCAGCAATGTGTTGGGGAAAAATGTTAAAATTCTTTACAAGTCCCTCATACGAATGGAATCAAGAGGTGATAAAGTAGACAACAAGGTTTTGGTAAGCATTACTATTTTTGTTTGTCCTGTTTGTTTAAAAGAATATTGAATGATGGTGTTCAATCAAAATAAGTGAAAGTTTAAGATTTTTATAATATTTTTAATTGCACCCAAATATATAAGCACTGCAATTTCAAACTTATTTCACGTAACTCAAAACTACTAACTAATTTTCTCTCTATGTAGTTTAGCTCAATTTTATTATCACATCTCATGTTTGTGTCAGTTTTAGATTATTATCAGTTAATTTTAAGCCTACTAGTTTCTGGTGAAAAATTACTCTTACTTCTATTGAATAAAATAGCTTTGCCAAATATGTCAAATATTTGTTCCAGCCGTTTAAATAAAAACATTATCTATTGAAAACATTGAGCTCATAGTCATAACATGTTTATCTATATTTCAGTTTAGAGTAGTTTTTTTGTTGATATTGATAAGGCAGTCACAATGAGATGAGTCATGTAGGTGTGCCTGTATCTAACTGAGCTGACTGTGTGTGTGTTCCCTGTGGATGCATACAATCACAATAAACCATATGGTCAACTTGAGACACAATGACTAAACCACTTTATTCATACATTGGCTTTATTATTTTCATTGACACAACTTCTAACACAAAGCTAAATATAATCCTATTGACTTTTTGGTGCTCTCAGAAGTATGAAATGTTCAATTTGATATAAATTGAAAGTATGAATTATGATAAAATGGATTTATTTCATTAGATAGATAATTTTGAACAGATTTTGTTCTATTTTAACTAGTAGATATCTATCCAGACACTGCAAAATCAAGCCTTATCTCTTGCTTGTTACATGTTTTCTACACAGTGAGTATTTTCCATTGTCATGCCTGTTTTATTTCAGATTGTAACAGCATACAGAATTTTCATTACCACAGCAAAAGTTCCAACAAGGGTAAGTTCTATTGAGACATCTATTGATGAGGAGCTAATGAATAATTTTTAATAGTCAGAATACTTAAATTATATCTGTGACATAGTTCTTTTAAAAAGATTGACAGAATAAAAAAAAATTGTTTGGTAGGAGTCAATCAACTGTATATTGTTATTATATTGTGTTTAATAGGTGATTAAAAAAATACAAGGCAATTGTGTTTTCTGAACACATTTATATACACTTATTTTTTTTGCCATAATGCCCAGGCATACACGTGTGCAAACTTGTGTTTAAAGCTTGCACAAGTTTCAAAAGTGCATGCCCCAAGTACATGTACTTGTTTCTGTCTAGTGCTGCAGTAGGTACTGCACGAAGATGATAGTAATATCAATATTCAAGTGTCGCCATTGTATGTAGGCCAAGGTTTAAAGGAAACATTAATTTATTTTGTCAATGAAATAACCTTTGTAAATGATGTCAGGTTGACAATGGATTTCACTTGATGGAAATAGAGGCACTGGATAGTAAAAAGGCGAATCATCTGTCAATAACACTCATCCATGAACACAAGCCAGTATCTATACTGATAGGTAAGTGGTGGTAACTCTTTATTGATAGTAGGCAGTAGTTTATAGGTGTTTAAAGTTGGGCGGCACGTCGACTGTTAAGGCTGATTTACGACAGCTCACTTAATGCTGACTGGTCGTTAACGACCAACGTTTTAGTCAATTACTGACGCACTCGATGTCTGCTATGGTCAGCTAAGTCCCGAAATAACTATTCTATAGATAGGCACCCCAAAGCCATTCTGGCAGATGTTTTTTGCGTGTAATATTCATACAGAGATGATTTCGACGGTCTAGAGGTTTGGACCAGGTAGTGACTCCTTTCCATACATATGAGATGAAAGCGAGACGAAACCTGTATAGTTGCGATTCGTAATTTTAAGAGAAATTAGGGGAAAGGTGTACGAGATGATCTGTTGAGATGAGATGATCCTTTTTGATTGCAACGAAACTTAGCGACACCTAGTTATTTTTATTGGTAAAACGTAGTCCCCGATATTCCTACGCCATAAGCAGTCAATCGAAATTGCGTTGTGTCTGACAAACAACAAAAAAAAAAGTGTATTTTAGTATTATTAGATCTAAGAGATTAAAATTTTGAGTACAACAGATAAACAGATAGATTGAATATGAATAAACGCTTATACAAATACATTAAGTCGAATATGGTTTAAACTACAAGCATTCTCCCTTAAGTGAATCATCTCGTACATCTTTCCCTACTACTTGGGAGTCAAGGCAGATAAATAGAATTGGATCTATATGCAGGTTTAGCACACAGTAGTTAAATTCAGAAAGCTACAATAGAAACTGTGAAATCATTTGAATTGCAACTTATAAAATTGTAGACCGTCCGATGACCGACTTTCAGATTGACTAACGTCTTAAATGTTTCCAGAAGAGTTACGACTACCATTGTATGCTAATGAAATTGTTCTTAAGCAACACTCGAAAAAACAGCTATTTAAAAAAAAATGGAGAAAAAAAATCAACATGAATGAAATGATTTTCCGTTAATGAATGGTTAATTAATTTTTACTTTGTTAATTAATTTTTATCCGCGTTTTTTTTTTTGTTAATTAATTTTTATCCGCGTTTTTTTGTTGTTGCTTATAACAGCATGAGATTAATTCGAAATTAAATTCTAAAATACATGATTATACGGTTTCTCCAATCATGATCGCGGTACCTATCTAACTACATAGCTGTAAACCTTACGATAGACCTTACTCATTGTTATTCTTCTCATGTTTGTTTGTAAAACACAGCATAGACATAGGAAATATGTAGGTATAACAATAGGAATATTAAAATGTGATCACAAAGACACCACTATACATATAGGTACCTATTAGGTATGTCTTTATAGTGGTGTCTTTGTGATCACATTTTTAGGGAGAAACCTATTAGGTATGTCTTTACTGTGTCTCCCTAATATTTTTTTATCCCAATTATATCCATATTATACTCCCATGATGAGAGTCTGTTTTTCACTATACTATATCTTTCAGGCGAGGAGGGTACCGCGGAAGGCGTCATAAATGTACTACACGCACTAGTTGCCGCCTTCGACGATTTATTCCCGAATGTAGCCGTGGTCGACATAATATCAAAGGTTTGTATAAATATGATAATTTCATGTACAGTAAAAAGTTTCGTCGCTTATTCGTACGCACTAAATTAGCTGGTCAATCAACATTAATTTATCTAATTGTCGCGCCGGTAATCCTATCCTACTATATTATAAACGCGAAAGTGAGGATGGATGGATGGATGTTTGTTACTCTTTCACGCAAACACTACTCAATGGATTTGGATGAAATTTGGTACACAGATAGTTTATGACCTGGATTAACACATAAGATTATTATTAAATAACGCCGACGTAAACGCGGACGAAGCCGCGTACAAAATCTAGTATTTGTATAAGGATAAAAGTAATCGTACTGTGTGAATCATCGAAGCAGCTCGTGCCAAATGAAATATTCGCTAACCACTAACCTAATAAGGAAACATGACGATTGTCATAGTTTCATTTCTCTGCTAATAATAATAGCCCCTTTTTCCCGTTTTGGTACTTGTTGTACGAGGTGATAAGGGGTTAAATAGTCATCTAGTGCGATAACACGTTAAATATGAGTCAGAAACTTACCAACCAGTAGTTGCCTAATTAAGTTAAAACCCGAATTTATCGTACCTACTTATCATACATTCCCTTTCCATTTTAATATCGAACATCTTCACCCAACAAACCGAAACAAATTATTGAGGAGCATGCACGATATCCACTAGCAAAGTTTCATTGCCCAAATTTAAGTCGCCAACCGATTTCACACATTCACTGCCTGACGTCTTGCTGCAAGAAGTGCGAGTTTTCCAACTTTAATTGCGGTCATCGTGATTGAAACCGCAGGTCATCATCATCATCTGTGATGCATAAGTTTATTTTTACACTCATTATTGAGGACCCCAATAAACGACCCTGATTAATACACAAAATGTTATTTACTTAGTGCAAGACCGTTTCAATCAATTCCTTTCCTCCACAGGTAAATCTACCGTACCCAGTGCCTCAAGTGAGCGGCACTCGGAAACATTCGACATGTGGAGATTTCTCCAATCAGTACGCAGCGATGTGCGATCTCTGCCAAACGCCCTTCAGGTAACTCATCAATATGCTACAGCAGAAAAGGTTTCGGCTATAATTTCATAAAGTATCATGTAGTAGTGATTAACAATCGCCCCAATGTGATCGCGCGATCGCGCACGCGCGGTTGTCCGATTGCCAAGTAAAGGTCGCGTCGCTCACACAAATGCAAAGCTCAGCTTAGGCCTCGCGGATTGTACTACTATTTTAGGAGTTACAGAAATAATTTTATCCTGTACATGATTAATCGATAATAATTTGGTTTAATAATATGAAAAAGCCAAACGAAAAACGTAGGTTAGACTTGAACTTGCGAACTGGGTTTTTGTAACAAATAAGGAGTAGGAATGGCGTTGAAATAAATATAATATGCATTTTTGACACGGTATCTTGTAAGGGAAATCTCCCGATTTCTGACTTTATTCTTTATGACTAAAGACCATAAGTACGAGGGCGGGTAAATAAGTCCGTGACTTTTGGAATAAAACACAGATTTTTTGATAAATAAATGTTTTATTTTTCAACGTAGTCTCCCTTGAGCTGTATACACTTTGTCCTACGCTTCTCCAATTTTTTTATCCCTTCCAAAAATATGATTTGTCGAGGTCCTCAAAATAGGCCTTTTTTGCGAGATGACTTCATCATTGGAGTCAAATCTTTTTCCACCAAGCCACTTCTTCAGGTTTGGGAACAAGAAGTAGTCACTCGGAGCCAAATTTGGAGAATAGGGCGGATGAGGGAGCAATTCATAGCCCAATTCATGGATTTTTGCCATGGCAACTGCACATGTATTGGTGGAAAAGAACTTTTTTCTTGGCCAAATGAGGTCGGTTTTTTTTCAAATCGTCATTGAATCGGTCCAATAAGTTGGCATAATATTCCCCATTGATTGTTCTTCCCTTTTGAAGGTGGTCAATGTGGATTATCCCGCGTGCATCCCAAAAAACAGTCGCCATAACTTTATTGGCTGACAAACCCACCTTGGCCTTCTTTGGCGCCGATTCACCCTTAGAAACCCACTGTTTTGACTGTTGTTTGGTCTCTGGTGTGTTGTGATGGATCCATGTTTCGTCCACGGTTACAAAACGGCGCAAAAACTCCTCCATATTGCGATTAAACAACGCCAAACCTTCCTGTGAAGTTGTTACACGATTGCGTTTGTGGTCGACTGTGAGCAAACGCGGCACCCATCTTGCGGAAAGCTTTCTCATGCCCAAGTGATCATTCAAAATTGAAACCACTGAGCCGTGCGAGATCCCTACGGCTTCCACAATCTCTTGCACTTTCAATCTTCGGTCGGCCAAGACCATATCGTGAATTTTTTCGATTGTTTCGGGTGAAGAGACCTCAACTGGGCGTCCAGGAAGTTCGGCATCTTCAGTGCTTGTACGGCCACAACGAAATTCAGTAAACCACTTTTTTACCATTGAAATCGATGGTGCAGAGTCCCCATAGTATTTATCAAGCTTAGCCTTGGTCTCGGTAATGGTTTTTTTTCGCAAAAAATAATGCTTAATAAGCACACGAAATTCAGTCAGATAAAGATAGCTGTCAAACACAAACTAACTGACGCAGCAAGTTCAAATTTTGACAGGAGTCAACTGACAGATGCTTGTTAACAGGAGTAGTGTTGCTTTTTTTTTTTTTTTTTGTTTTTGGTTGTGGCAAGCGGCCTTAGCCATTGTTGCCAGTGTCGAGTGTTGCGGAAATTAAACGTGGGAAGAGGGAGGTTGGCATAATGTGACGGGATATTTTTTTAGGATGGGCAATAAATAATTATATGTAATAAAATTATAACAAATTGTACTATAAGGAAATGTTGTGAAAAGAAATAAATTTACTAAGAGATGCTACGTATGACCTATTAGACAAAGAAAGGATGGAAGACAGATTACAAGGAAGGGGAGCTTTATACATAATAAGGAAGTCATATAATGGAAAGGAATTATATTTCGAGCAATTAAAAAGAATATGGACTAAATCACCAATTTCTCCGACACCACAGTCACAGAGGGGGGAATCAAAAACCCCTATTCTGTTAAGATGCACAGCTGAAGAGCAATGGCCAAATCTTAGTCGAGCAAGAATGGAAGTTATTTTCTTATTAAGTTTTAACTTGCTGAACCACGGTTTTAAATTAATGATGGGTTGAAGTAATTTATAGAATTGACCCTTTGTTTTCTCACAATCCCAAACCTGAGACCAACTATTAACCATAGCCGTTACTGGAATTGATTGCAACAAATCCCCACAGTATACATCCGGGATCCATAGACCCTGCTTCGCAGCCAATTTTGCCAGCTGATCCACTGTCATATTGCCTTCTATTCCAGAATGGCCTGGAATCCAAGCCAATGCGACAGATAAGCCTAATTCGTAGCAGTTCTTTAGTAAGGATTTGATCAAAATGATAATAGGGGACAAGTTGCCCCTGTCAAATGGATTAGAGAGAAGACATTGAAGACTACTCAGACAGTCACTAAAAATAATTGAATTTTGAATTATTTCATTAATTATGTATTCAATACAATGTTTTATGGCTAAACACTCGCCGGAAAAAGTGGAGAGAAATGAAGAATATTTAAACAATTTAAAGTGTCCTGTGTGATGTCGAATAAATGCAGCCCCTATAGTTGACGCTGACTCATTTGCCTCATATTTCGAAGCATCAGTATAAAAGACCTCAGCCCCTTGTGCATTCTTTAACAGAAATGAGGCAAGTTTACCATTAGGATCTGAACTGTTTTTCCCTATACCGGTGGTCAGAAATATTTTAGGTTTAAATATAAGGTCATCATACTGAACCGAATAAATCGGATGTACAGGATATGTTTTAATATTGCGTTCGACATGTTTAATCTTTTTATAGCCTTCTATGATGTTCGGTATGGGACGCGACACCCAAAAGTGATTCCCATCTGATATTAGTTTGTAAAGATCTTTAATTTTAGGAATTAGAGGATGAGTACTAGATTGAAACACCTTAATTAAGTAACGGTCACACAGATATTGACGTCTAAGATGTAGGGGTGGGTCAGCACATTCAACCTGTAATGCCATAACTGGAGTGCTCTTCATTGCACCTATAATAATGCGGAGACATTTAGATTGTAATCGGTCTAATTTAAGCATCTCCGTTTTACTGACTAAAGGTAGCGAACACGTTCCAAAATCTAAAGTACTTTTAACCAAAGCATTATATACTAGTCGTAACGTAGAAGGATGAGCCCCCCACCAAACACCTGCAAGAGCCCTGATCAAGTTTATACTTTTTTCACATTTACTAATAATATGTTTAATGTGCGAGGCACCATTAAATTTAGAATTGAGTTTACACCCGAGAAATGTTACTTCGTTAGAATTTGGAAGAGTAAAACCATTGACTTTTATAAAAACCGAAGGAATATTGCGAATGCAAGTAAAAGGGACAACGACACTTTTCTTCACCGACAGTTGTAGGCGATGATCATCGAGCCACTCTACCAGACTAGTCAAAGATTTTTCGACATTATTAGCCGCTGTTTCAATTGATGAATGAGAGGAGTAGACTACAATATCATCAGCGTATTGTAGGATTAAGCATGGATATATAACTGCTTCTAAATCTTTTGTATAAATATCATACAATAATGGGCTTAAAACTGAGCCCTGGGGAACACCGTTCCACAAAACTCTCGAAGGACACGGACAACCAGCAACTCGAACTGTTACAGTCCGATCCGAATATAGATTAAAAATAAAGTTGGAAAACTTTGAAGGAACTTGTAATGCTTCCAGTTTTAATTTTAAAATGCCCAAATCCACGTTATCATAAGCCGCCGCTATATCCAAAAAAGCCGCTACCATTGATTTATTCTGACTAAAGGATAACAAAACATCTGTAGTGAAAATATTTAAATTGTCTGCTACTCCCTTTCCTCTTCTAAAACCAAACTGAGACTGGGGTAAAATATTATTGTGTTCAAAGTACCATTCAAGCCTCATTTTAACTAGGTGTTCCGCAAGTTTTGCAAACACGCTAGATAAAGATACCGGTCTGTATGATGAAGGATCTGAAGGATCCTTATTAGGCTTTAAAATTGGGATAAGAATATGCTTTTTCCAAGAACTGGGAATAATCCCGGAGTCTATAATAGTGTTAATAATATCTAAGATAAATGCTAAAGTATCATCTTTACAATTACTAATAAAGGAATATGGAATGCCATCCTCTCCAGGAGCAGAATCCGACACGCGTTTTAAAACTAGCTTAAATTCATTTATTGAAAAGGGACTATTCCCAGAAACGGAAGATTGACTGTATATGAAGGGGATTTGATTTAAATTAGGAACAGAAGTAGGGGCAATTTTAGAAATAAATGGCGTAACCCAGTCGAGGGAGAAGGAAGATTGTGAACTGATCGCTTTGGAACATTTGAAACGTTTTACATTTTTCCAAATTAATGAAAGCGGGGAGTCGGGAGAAAGAGAAGAACAGAAACTATGCCATCCCTCTACTTTCTTTTTCCGCAAAAGCCTTTTGGTCGCAGCTGTTGTATTTTTAAACTGCAAAAAAGAATGCATGTCAAGGTTATCTTTACATAAATTCTCTGCCTCTTTCCACTTTTTTACAGCTTCAGTACAATCCTTATCCCACCAAGGCGGCGAAGGGATTTTACCATTGGAAAGACATTTAATGGGAAAAAAATCATCTGCTAGTGTCAACATTGTTGATGTCAACAAATGATAACATTGTTCAACATTTTCTCGAGAAACCTGCGGAAACTCCATAACTCTTTCATCTAACCCGGAACTATACGATTCCCAGTCACAATTATTAAGTTTGTATTTTAATAAGGGAGGCAGTGGTGGAATTCGGCAATTCGACGTGGCTTTTGAGAGGAGAATTGGATAGTGGTCGCTGCCATGTGAAGTATTCAAACGTTTCCACGTAAAACTGGGGAACAAAGATGAAGAACATAATGAAATATCGACATAACTCGGAGACTGACCCGGAACAAAAGATCGTGTAGGAGACCCATCATTAAGCACACATAAGGCCAAATCATCAATAAGTTCTGCTACGCAAATTCCAACACCATCGTCATTAGGAGCACCCCAAAGACTATGATGAGCATTGAAATCTCCTAATACTATAACCGGAGACGGAACTAATTGAATAATGCGCTTCAAAACCGATATAACAGATGGATCCTTACGAGCTATATATATAGACACATAAGTTATGCCACCCATACGAATGGCAACTGCATTCAATATATCGTTGGAAAATGATGGCAGTTGGATGGATGAGAAAATACAATTTTTCCTAACTAGAAAAGCAGAGCCACCCCAACCATCAGCTCTGTCATCTCTAATTATGTTAAAACCTGAAATATGAAACCTAGAACTTGGTTTCAACCAGGTTTCGGATATCGCTAACAGAGAAATGTTAAATTTGTTTGTTAGATAAATAATTTCAGATGATTTGGAAGGTAAACTTCTACAGTTCCACTGAAGAACTTGTTCCATGTTTTAAATGATTGTAAATAGAAAGAGTAATATCGTTAATTAATTTTACTGCAACGTGGTCCGGTAAACATGAATTTGAAATAATACTCATTAATGTGGCTAATAAATTATTGATGTCTTCATTATCTGTATTTTTAACATACTCAGCACTATTTAGAAGAGCACCACCATTAATTGAAGATGGAACATTGTATTCCTTAATTAAATTATTATGAGCAACTTTATCATAACCTTTTTGTAAAGGTTTGTTTGGTTTTATTTTTCTTGTTATTGTTTTTGTATATGAAAAAGACTTTAAAGGACTAACACCAGGAGGTTTAGTTTCTGAAATGGCTTCAGTGGAAACCACCTCTGAGAATAATCTTTTGCTTGGTTGAAATAATTTTGATGCCTCTATGTATGAAACATTGTTAAGTGACATGTGTCTCTTAATCTTTGTTTGTCTCTCATATTCTGGACAGATTTTATTTGTGCACATATGAGCACCTGAACAATTTAAACAATTAAAGTCCTCAATAGTGCAGTTAACGCCATCATGGTTATCACCACATTTGAAACAACGTGGTTGGCTGCGACACTTAACACGAGTATGTCCAAATCTACAACAATGAAAACATTGAATAGTAGGAAAGAAATATTGTTCTACTGGTATAGAGGTAAAAAAAGAATAAACATGTGATGGAAGTTTCTGACCGTCAAATGTAAGAATAACCGTCTGAGTTGGTACCCAAACAGAACCTTCAGAAGATGCAACTTTACGACTCATTCTTCTTGATTTAAGAATAGCTCCAAAATCTGAGGGAACTTGAATATTTTCCACAATTTCTTCATGACTCCACTCTACTGGAATACCCCTAACAATACCTAGTTTGTTGATATTAAAGGTAGGGATGTAAGCTCTGTAATCATTTTGTGTTAGGAGCTCATTTGACAAGAACAAATTTGCCGCCTCTGCTACTTGAAAATAAATGGCTAATCTATTGCGACCCACCCGTTTAATACCGTCATTCAAAATATTTCTTAAATTATTCCTAAACAAAAAATGGCCGAACTTAATAGGGTGTAGATTAGTTCCACTGCGGGGATCTGCCGCAACAGACTCCACATGGACTAAATAAGGACCAGTGTCCTTTTCAGTATAAAAATTACGGCTATGGATAGGGTCTGACATTTGCTGCTCTGAATCTAAATGGGTATTTTTATTATTGGAAACAATGGGTTGATCTGAATGAACAGGATTCTGCATGAGGATCGACTTTTGTTTTGAAATATTTGGTAGATGTTTGGAAGTGTGCTTGAAAATTGGTGTTCCTAGAATTTTTTTCGGTTTTGGTCCTTTACTACTAATCGTAGATGAAGGAGAATTGAATTTCTTCAAGTGCTCTTGAGAAACCGTGGCATTAATAAATTTATCCGCTTCTATCAATGATATTAAGGGATTTTTGTCGGGAGGTTCCGGCTCAACGTCCATATTTACATATAGTTAAAAATTAAAGAAAAAAAACTTACCGCTATATACACCTACTATACAATTAAACACTAATCTAAGGTATATAACAAATTACTACACTAAATAACAAAAAACATAAATTAAAATATTTTAAACAAATTATTTTAGACCGCCCTTTTCAAAAGCCCGCCAAAAAAAAAACTAAAAAAAAAACAAAAAAACAAAAAAAAACTAGTGTTGCTTTTTCGGTAAAGAGGTCAGAAATTCAAAAAGTCACGGACTTATTGACCCGCCCTCGTATAACGTATTCGGTATTCTGTACCTACAATTTCAACTGCGTAGGTTAAGTAATGGGGTCTCGTTGGAACACTTTGGACATAGAACCCTGAAAATGGTTTGAGCATGCGTTGTGTATGTTACTAACTAGGTCACGAATAGAATGGATTAGAACAGGATATAATATAAATGAAGGAGGAAGTATGCATTCTGGATACATAGAGGTCATTTTAATCGAGTTCAATTGTAGGTCTATCCTAGACATATCAGTCTAATTTCTTTTTGTAATTTGGACTTTGTACCTACAATATTTTTCATTAAAGTTAATAAAGCCCGTTAATTTTATTGAATAACAGTGCTATTTAAAGTAATACTTACACGAATTACTCATCTTACTTTTACACGTCTCTCACGTTTTTGTCGAATGCACGTAAAACCGCAAACTATAAAAAACCGCTTTGATTTAAACGTATTTTATGACTAATTACCATTAATAATATTTCTGCGGTGTTATTGGTTGTTCATGTATTTCCGTTGCTTCCATTCATATTATTTGCCGGTGTTAGTAACCTACAATGACCTGTACTTGTTTTTGTTCCAGAGCTGAAGTGGCGTGGGATATTGATACAATATATCTGGCACATGATATACGAATGTTACATCTAAAGGATTTCGATCATTTAGATCAGAGGTACAGTTTTATAATAATTATTTATTGGTCTTTTCTACTGGAAACACACAGATTCCCGGTTTCTTATGTTTTTTCGATCTTATCTTAGACGATTTATTTGGTTGCGAACAGTTTGAAATTTCCGAGCAGGTTTCTTGATCTGAAAGTGAGACATGATCAGACTTCAAAAGCCAGAATTGCATACGTGAAACTCTCTTTTGGTAACTATACCTACAGTCTCGTGCCTGTGAGACTTGTAACATAGTTAATGTTGTCATAAGATTGTGCGGAGTACCTATTAAATATTGCGTGTAGTAAAAAAATCGTGCAGAGTTGTCTGTCAACTTATGAATAAATAGCTACTGCCCGCGACTTCGTCCGCGTTGAATTTCTTGGCCCCATACCGACCCCGCTATGCGTCGCATCGCATCATCTGCTCGCGCTACTTCTTTCTGACTTTTTTCTTTTTGCTCGGCTCCTAAGGGTTATGTTAAATAGCCTTTTTCAAGAATTGGGCTATCACATGCAAAATATTCAAAGTTTACCCCTACATACAAACAACAAATGTTATCTCTATATTATATTAGTATAGTATAGATGAATACGATGTCTGTTCAAGATCTAATGAAAGATGATCTAAGAAAATGTAAACCTAATAAACATGGAATTGGTTTGTCTAGAGACCTAATCCCGCTAGTAATGGCATTGCAACACAATACGTGGTTCAACGGCGTGTGCGGCGACGGCGTGCGCGCTCACGGCGAGGCGTGGGAGAGCGTGTGTCGCGTGGTGCGCGCCGCGCGGCCGCCGCCCGCGCGCCTGTCGTGGCGGGCGGCGGCGCTGCGGCACGACCACGCGGCGCGGCTGGGACACGCGCTCACACGCGCGCGCCATGCTCCCGCCATGCATACTGTTGACTTCTCGCAGAATCATATTGAGGATAAAGGTGAGAAATGTTGAACAAGACCTGCGCGCGCCTGTCATAGACCCAGCGGTTTAGGCTGTACGTTGCCTATCCGTGAATGAATGAATTTAAGATTCTAATGAAGCAGATAGCTTTTGCACGCGTCGTCAGTCGCACAGGAACCGTGTTTTTTTTTTTGCATATAATAAAGGAGGACTAACCGACGAACATATTTTCACATTAGTAGCATTACTTTCCTCAGATCTGTCTATACGGTTTTAAAATACCCTTGATTACGGTCAGTCCGTGGATAAGTGACCATTCTTTCGATCTGATATGTGTGTAATGTCACAAATCGTGAAGAAAAACAAGAAAATTCATTCATCTGGCATAACAGGAAGTTCTTGAATTCCTCGTTTCCACTTGTAAGAAGAAGCTGTTCATCGTACTTACAAAATCTTCTTCGTCGTCTTTTAGTCAAACTAATTTCGTCAGAAACCAACCGCCCATATTGATGAGTAGGACAAACAATATACTCATGCATGTATCACTTTCAGTTTTATTAATTGAATATTTACGACGTCACCCCATTGTTTGTGTTTATAGGTGCTATTAGTATACTGAGCGGGCTCGCGAACAATCCGGACGGGCTGCGCAAAATTGCGTTGTCGCAATGCGGCCTTACGGGCAAAACTGTGATGCATCTCGCGACCATGTTGAATGACAACCCCTGCCATCTCTCCACACTATCACATCTGGACCTCTCCTATAATAACCTCAAAGATGACGTACATGTAAGTACACAAGGCAAAAAAAAAACTTAATGATTACCTACTTTTTTGACTTCCTCGTTTCGTATCCGCGACTGCTGAGCAAACGCCGCAAACGGCCTTGAGTTCGATACCTAGTTGTGATAGGGTTTTCCACAAAAAAAAGTTAAATGCAGCCCAGGGTCTTGCTTGAGTGCCTGTCTTGTGGCAAATGGCTTGGGACCTTATTACATGCGCCATAAAAATAACTGTCTAAATGAGAGTATTCTATAACTTTATGCCTTTAATTTCGCAGAAAACGGGCATAATAACGTAATGTTTACTTCATTTCTAATTTGTTTAATTTTGTATTGTTCCAGAATTTATACAATTTCCTCGCACAACCTAACGTCTTAACATATTTAAACTTGACAAACACAGAGACGACGTTAGAAAACGTAAGTAATAAAGTAAGTTGTTCCGTTCAGCACACGGAAACGTATCCTGTGCTCAGTTTATTTTGCTAATCTAGCCTTATTCTTTCTACTACTAACTAAACTATGGACTTCATTGAGCTAAAATCTTGCACGCAATATCGAAGGCCCAATGTCTTTTTACACGACTATACCCCGATCACAATGAAAGGCTCATACAGTGAGCATATTGTGGCTTACAGCATTTAGTTGATTTGTTACTATTTGACGTCAGTCTGTTCCTTATTCATTCGCAGGTACAATAAAAAGTTGATATACTCTCAGACTTAATTCGTTTTACTACATATTTAGAAAAAGTTAGAAGTCAATGTGTCCCACAATAAATCTCTGCACATAATTAGGCTTCCATATCTAAACTTTTCCAACTTTACGTTTATAACCCTTCTAAAAAACAATACAATAATAATAACCTCTTTATGTACAGATGTGGGGTGCCCTTCTGCGTGGATGCGCGGCCCGCCTGGCCAGCCTGTCTGTGGCGCGCAACCCGTGGTCCGCAGCCCGGCGCGCGCGCGACCCGCCGCCATCGTTCCGACAGTTCTTCACCGCTTGCCTTGCCTTGACAGAACTCGACTTCTCCTACTGTAAAATGCCACCGGATGCACTCAAGTAAGTAGACGCCGCCGTCATTTGTTTTTCATAATAAACTGTATAATATCGGAACTGGAATTCGAATTAAAAATGTAAACAAAGAAACGTCATTTTCAAGGTGACGTTTCAGGAGTAGTCAACATTTTCCTAGTCATTCTAATAATTTGATTTTTATAAAATTTCGTGCTTCTGAAAGCCCGCTGAAGTGACGTGTCAAATGAAACATATTATAGCCCAAGATCCCGTCGTATGAGAGTAAAATATTTATATTCTTATGGACAAGTTACTCATGTTTACATTTACTTAATGGTCCATAATACATCCCCCCCTCACGTATAATTTATGTTATTATTTATGTCCTCTTCTTTTGTTATACGTTTCACGCAATCACTCCACCGCTGCGGCGTCACCTCTTTTAACCTTCTTCAAATAATTTTATTACATTATTCAGCTTGAAGATGTTATTATTGTTAATGTGAAATAAAATATTTTGATGTAATTCTTGGAAATAGTATATTCTTGGATCATAGTTTACGATACTAGAATGAACACGTACGTTTAAGATGTGTCTACAATTTTAGTACTATATTATATTACTTTTCGACAAACTCCACAATTAGGTGATTATTTTTAATTGGCAACATTTTTCTTTACATTTTTTATCTCGAATTCCATTTCCGAGTTTAGTTTAGGCACACCTGATGGTTGTATAATAGTAATGTATAAATGGCAGGTGAGCTGCCATCCCAGATAAATCTGATTTATCTCAAGTGCAAGTGAAAACCGATAATAGCAACTGTTTTTTTCATCCAAATCCATTGTTACTCTGGATTAAAAAAAGCACCGGTTTCTTGAGATACCTACGCATTTTTTTGGTCTTTGGGTTGTAGGAAGCATATTAATGTGTTCAGGATCTCGGTGGGTATTAAAAGAATCAGCGTGCCTTTCGTTAGATCATGTATTGTTATATTTTACCTCTGTAAAAATATGAATATTTACGAACAATTCCAACCATTCCATTTCCATTCTATTGTGATCTAATATTAACTATGTTTTTTTTTTTATTATTTGTTGACGATAAGTTATTTTGTAAACACGCACGGGAAGTGATGCATGTGATGTTGTTTGCCGGAGAATTATTGAAAAGAGTCGGGAGTTATGTATCATGTGGTTTGTTCGTATCGGTAGTTCAAGCTGGAAGGTACAGTCCGCGAGGCTTAAGCTAAGCTTTGCATTTGTGTAAGTGCACATAGCGACTCGGACAATCGGCCTGAGGCGCTGTGCGTCCCTCGCGTGATCACTTTGGTGCGATTGGTAATCACAAATGCAAAGCTCAGATTAGGCCTCGCGGACTATAATTGTGTGACATGACGGTTTAATATTAATAGTATATACAGTTGTCGCTCTGTGAATTAGAGCTCTGTGTTAATGTAAATTAAAAATCGACTCGCGTTTGTAAACTATTTTTATATTATCGACACCTTCGCTTCCGTTTAACTTACCGGTTTGACGGGCCATTCAGTTGCATGAAAGAGTTAAGTAAATAATATGATCAAATATCGCCTCCCCGTAGGCTCTATAGTTGTTTTGCCTTTTCCAACAACTATAAGGGGAACTGTAAGGTGATCAATTATTTGATTGTCTTGGAAGGTGGTGTTTCTTTTTTGTGTAAATCGTCGATTACACTGACTAGATAACGATCGTTTCTGTTTTTGTGTTAGTATCTGTAAGTATATGTAGGTGGCCAATGCCACTTTTTTTACTGCAGATATCAATATGCATTCTTAAAATGATTTTATCTTGTCTTTAGGAGTCTACTTCTCGGTTTGGCGTGTAACGAGAGTGCGACAGGTGTTCAGTTGAATCTGTCAGGAGTTCTGTCCTCATCGCAGGCGGCACATGTGTTGGAATCGTGTATACACGGCGTGAGATGCTTGCAGTCGCTCGATTTGTCTGATAATAGTGAGTATTGAATTTCATCATATCAATTGTTTTTTTTTTTCTGAAAATATTCGTGATGAAGGTCCCAGACTTTCATGTATGTGGTCGTTGTGTATGGATGGACAATTGAACATTATTAAATACGTATTTTTTGTGGTTTGCTTAAGTATACAAAACATATTATTAACCCCTTATTTCTTTCTTTCTACCTAGGTATGGAATTCGAATTATCTGGTATAGTAAGAGCGATTGGAAAAAATCATTCCATTACACATTTATCTCTTAGTAAACTGACGGGTAAAAGATCGTATGCGCCGCCTTTAATACAGGTATGTATAACTACTGTATAATTACACGAAATTTCGCTTTTCAAATCAATTCATCTTATAAGATCCGCATTCTGTAATCATAATAATATTATTGTTCATAATGAAATTGACTAAAAGTCACATCTAGGGTACATCTTAATTTAGAATTTTTTTTTACCTTTAGTGTCATCTTTTTGTAGGCTCTAGTCCACGTTCTACAAGAACCTGATACTGCATTGACGTCTTTGGATCTCAGCGATTGTAAACTAAAGGTAACTGTTACTTTACTAAACTTTTGGTAACTCAATACTATACTAGTATAATGTGTGTTTTATTTTAATTAATGATCGAATGAAATGCACCACCGCCAGCATGGTTTGACCAGATTCGATTAGTCGAATGAACCCCAAGATTTGCACTACCCCCTAAAGCCTCATGCTTCATGGTGATGCAAAGACCTTTGCAGATCAAGGACCGGGGGGCGTCGTAATGGTAGGGAAGACGTGCCCTTAGGATAGGAAGGATTGCTAGCCTACCGGATATGCATCCTAGAGTAAGCGTTGGACCAGTGAAGAGACGGGTGATATTTATCTATGGCATCTTTCACATCGCAGCCGAGTTGATTCAGGTCGGGCTTCACTGGTGATTCTTTTGGCGGGGTTCAACGGTTTTCTCGGCTCTTTTCTATGGCATTGCTCTGCTCTAATAAATGTTGCTGTTTTCACTGTCTTAGTCGGAGGTCTCGCTACTAACCGTTTCCGGTTTTTGTAAATCTCATCTTAATCTTCTGCCGTGTCCATGCAAAAATTTATTCCCTTGTCGAAGTATTTCATGTTCTGAACTATCGATCGTTTCTCAAATGTTGTCGCCGGATAGCGATAGTCGACCACTTGTCTCTCGAAATATCCAAAAATAGAATGCGCACTCACAAAAATTATACTCACGGTTTTGATTCGATCACTTAATGTTTGCAGCACTTTTGAACTTAAAAACGATTTTGTAACACAATTAATAAATAAAATTTATTTTTACTGCACTAGTAAACGGCCTAACAGCGGGAACTGGGTGACACTCGGACCCGAGCCAGCAAAGTTTAACAGGGGGCGACTATTTATGAGCCTGAGGTCCTAGTGCTCGTTTCTTTTAAACATCTCGTAAAGTCGAAATGGTTAAAATAAACTCACATTAGGGCCTCTGAGCACTTTTGCACTGTTCAAAATTATTTTTATTTGCGACACAGACACACAACAAACAAATGAATCACCGTAAAACTCGCACCACTTGACCACATTTTGACCAAGACACCACAAGGGCGGACACGACCGTCCCGCGCGTCACGCGTCAGTCGGTCAGTCCTATGTGTCAATCCTATGTGTGTTTTCTATGAAAATCAAAAATTTCCAGAAATTCATAAAAAACACTTCAGATTACTTTCTGCATTTCACCAAATCGATTTTTTTTATGTATGAAAGACTGATGTTGAGCTGGTTTATTGTAACACTTGAAATTACAGCTAACCACTTGCCAGAAAATTTGGGTTTCCTTTAGGAAAGTAGTTCTCACATGTGTTAATTATTTCCCAGGGTGATCTATACGGGCTACTGAACGCACTAGGAGGAGCGAGACGACTACGTACGCTGGACGTGGGCGGTAACCTCGCGGGCGACGCGGGTGCCAGACTACTCGCCAAAGCGTTGCAGTGTAACTGCACGCTGCAGACTTTGTACATAGACAGGAACGCGTTCAGTTTGCAAGGTAACAAAAACAAAACATAATTTATTTGGTTTGATCGTTTAGATATCGATACCCATTACGTCTGCAGAAATTTGTTAGCTTACATAAGTTGACTCATTATATAAGGGGTGTCTAATCATACACGAAATATTTTAAGGGATACACCTACAAGTGCTAAAGAACCTATAAAAGAAGAAGCAAAACGACTTTTGCGGGGTCAGCTAGTGTTTGTATACAGGGCTACAGGGGCCCTATTATGAACTCTTATTTCCCGGCAGTTTACGGCGTAAACAGAACTGCATTGCAATTTCGTATTATGAACTCGTCAAACAAGCCAGTCAGCGGTCACGTGACACCCTGGCCGACTTCTGGCCGACTATTGCCTGGCAATACCGTATTACGAAGGTTCGTTTGACATTTCGTTCCGTATTAGAACTGTCAAAAAGGAACCTCACAATCCATTCAGTTTACGCTGCTTCAGAGGAGCTTTTATTGAATTGTTTTGGGTTTATTTGGAAATTATTGGAGTGTTTTCTATATAAAATAAGGAAATATAATCATGTGTGACGAAAATGAACTGTTTGAGTTCCTGGTATAATTTAACAAATATTATATAAATTATATTATATATTATATTATATATATTATAAACACTTATAATTAAGTGATTCTTCTCGGCAAACTTGTGAATCAAGTAATAAAAGGAGACGACTTCGTGACCAATAACTAATGCGTTCGACATGGATGATGTGTAATTCACGACTTGGGACTGAATCTTTGTGAGCAGCTGAGGCCTCACATGTCATGAGATGTGTGATCGCACGCAAGGCTAAGAATGGTAAAATAAACTTTTCCACTAAATAAATAAAAGGATAATAAACGTATTATTGAAATCCTAACAACGGCCTTTCCTTTTGGTGTTTACCTTTAACCCATAACGGGCTTATAAAATCCACGGATATATCGTGAAGACTAAGGTAGTTGTTTTTATTAAGTATGAACTTTACGTAAAGTTTTAACTAAACATTATTCTCATTTTAGGTTTTGGTTGCATTATCATACTCGTAGTATGCTACTGGCTCCTACCAACGCCCCACTGGTGATATAGGCTCTCATTCAATGTCCCAGCCAATATTTTCTATAGTAGATGCAAATCACTGAGATTTCTTCAGACTTCTTGGAAGTAGTATAAAAACTCCAACAATCTTTCCAGCTGAACATAAGTTAGGTAACGCGCCGACGAGGCGAGGGCGAGAAAGCTCATCCACTATTAAAATAAAACTTACATTGTATTAATATTATATCATGTTAAAAACATGAATATTAATTGAAATACTCAATAACACTTTCGCCATCTTTTTGTTTATACTCGTACTCCGTAAATCATAGAATGGATCCTTCCATTCAACAAACAATACGATAGTGTTCTTTCCTATTGTTATTAACTAATGTTGGACAAACAATACTTTCATTGAAGTTGTCGAATTCCCCGCTGACCTTCAAGTGGAATACGTTCGAAAATCTTGCGTTCCAATTTGCAAACAGGAAATATTATATAAATTATTATAATCTAGAATAGCACAATATAAATTGCGTTCATATTTTCACCTACTATACTAGACTAACTAGTTTAATATATGGTATTTATTATTTTTATCACAAAATACGTGATTTAAACAAAACCGTAACTTCCCTATAAATATTTAATTGGGTTACTGAACGTTACGTCAGAGAATTACAAGCCAGCCATAGACAAACGATCCAGAGTGAAGTCGCTCAGAACTAGGAATGTCATAATACGAAATTTAACCAGCCCGTGAAATGAATTGCCTGGAACTTACCTGGTTTTTTAAAAGTTCGTAATAGGCCCGCAGGTTAAGTCGACCTAGATCCGTAAAGAGGTTGTAGTTTTCACCATTCCTGACTGATTTGACTATGGAACACCGTACCCCAAACTAAACCATTTTCAAGAAATTGGACTTTGAAGTTTTTTTTTTAATTCCGATTTTTGTCTATTGGCCAATTTCTTTTGGGTGTTTTCCTTCTTATTCATTTATTTTTGCGATTTTTGTATAGTAGATAAGTTGCTGTATTATTTTCAACACTAAAATTGCAGTTAACTGAACCAACTGGGTCGTAGTAGACGATTGATAGTTATACAATAAAATAAATTCGTCAAAAGTATTTTTATATTTCTGAAATATTTAAATAAATGTCTATGACATGACAGTCATGCTGCAGATGTGTTAAAAATATTCTTCTTTTTATTACCTATCCAACAAGGTATAACAAGCTAGGGTATTATCAGAATTCTTAGAAAAAACTTTGGTGAAAGGCTCCCTCCCAGGTAGTAGTAAAAATAACAATAGCATTACCGTCATTTCGTTGAATTACTTACTGCGCCTATTGTCCTTCATGGGATTGAGGTGCGTGCGATCGGGATATCATACGACTTAAGCAGTTGTGAGCGAGAAAAAAATCCCCAGCCATTTAAAACCCCTGTTAAAAAACTTAAGTAGTTAGAGTTAAAAAAAAGTTAAAAAACACATTTTTATTTATTTACTTACAGACCTTAAAATTAAATTCAGTCATCTTTTATCATCATTTTAAATGTACCTTACAAAACAGAATCTTATTACAGTTTGTTTCAATTTTTTTGTTAGATTTTTTTATGCAATAAAACAAAAATTGTTAATCTACTCTGATATGAAAACAAAACCTTATAATTTTTTTTTACCTAACAATATTCAAATAAATTTTTTAACAAAATCTTAAAAGTACTGAGACCATTTTAGTATTCAGTCTTATAATTTCTGAGGGAACTCTTTTAACAAAAAATAATTGTCTTCTTTAAATTTTTAAATCCGGACTACAAATGAAGCCCCGCCCGGACGCTACCCGGACGCCCTCTAAACTAGGACAAATCCGGGGAAACCCGGACGGATGGCAACCCTAGGTCGACTTAACCTGTAGCCCTGTATATTTTATCTTTCTTCAAAGGCTTGTCAGCCAAGAACTGAATCCCTTTTCTATCTAAATTAATGATTGTCTCATTATTCGGCCATCTACTAAAAAGCGTATTCATAAATAAGGTTGCATTCAAGTACCAAATAGGCTATAACCTCTACAGTACTGTGAGAGCCTTATTAATACGGTCTTTACCGGGACGAGTAAACGAAACACAGAATTGCAGTGTAAGCTCGGTATTATAACTAGAAAATATACATTAGTAATTTTTTATGTATTTTATCCTTGTTCGATGACTTGTCAGCCAAGAACTGACACTTGCGATTATTTTCTTCTATTCGCTATCTAAATTAATGGTTGTCTCGTTATTCGGCCATCTACTTATCACCGTATTCATAAACGTTGCTTTCAAGCACCAAATAGGCTATAATCTCTACAGTACACAACCAACAAACAGCTGACATAGTCGTAACTTCACAGAGGTTTATTAATTACATAAACGATTTCGATTTGCACCCGTCAGCTGCCTATTAGTTTACAGATGTGTAGGTACTTGTAGATTAGAATTTGTTTAAATAGCACCTTTCGTGAATTTCTAAGAAGGGAATTTCATTCAATATCATCGTAAGCGATAAGCAATTAAAATAAGATTAGATCGTGTTATGACACCTACGTTGGTTTATTTTTAACATCATCACGCCTACATTCCCCGAAGAGATAGGCAGAGGTGTATTTTCCCCAGTGATATTGTTAGGTCCCATGGATAAGAAGGTGAGGGCAAGTGTTTGCCTCTCGCAGCACACAGATTTTGGAGTGCGGTAACAGTGAGGATGCGAAATGACTACCATGCTTGCGCGGTCACGCGGAGACATGCATGCGAACATAACCTCACCAACATGCTGCTCGCTCGAAACAGAATAGACGAGATGCCCCGACGCGACTTTGTCGCGTCTGCCTGGTCATTCGTAGAATAGGGTTTTATTCAAAATGTCTCAATAGTTTCGTTTTTATAGCTTCTGTACTAGCTATAGATGTATCTCTTAAAATATTTCGTGCATGATAGATAGCTCCATAAGACCATTTCCGACACCAGTCTACACCTTATATAAGCATTTTTTTCCTTCAAAATATTCCTTGATTGAAAAGTTTAGTAACCTGCCGCGCTTACTTTCGTGCGTTGCGCGAAAAACTAAAAGCGTTGCTTGAGGCACGACATTAATTGTAATCTTTGACAAGAATTGTAATTAAATTATTCATTGTTGTTTGTTTAGGACTAACAGACATAGCGACGGCACTACGTCGCTCAGTGAGCGTGCGTCGCGTGGAGTTCCCGGGATGTGACGCGGCGGCCGGCGGACGTGGCGCCAGCGAGCGAGTCGCCACGCTGTGGAGGGACCTGCATGAACGGTCGGTTGTAGTATATATATTAATGTTCGGGGTTTAGTTTGCCTTATCGGCTTGACGCGATGAACTAATAACAATAACATTACAATTTAAGTTATATTCAGTGCACTTTTGTCTACCGCGATAGCTGGTATTCAAACATTTCAATAACTTTCTTTTAACATTCTTGTATTATTTTAACGTTTGAGAAAATTTGTCCGTGAATTAATCAATAGTGTTGAATTTATACTATTTGGTTTTCCCCGACATATTTTGGTCCTTCGAGCCGGATAGTTAGAAGCTGGACAACTATAGTGTTACTAACAGACACAGCCACTTCTCGGACATCAAAACAGTTGATTTAGAAAATCAAAAATCCGACTGCGTAGAAAGTGATCTTTATAAAGATGGAAACAAGAATATTTTATTTTAAGAGGTTGACAATTACAATATAGGTCTTTATTGTTGAAGTTGCTTTCGACTGCGTGATATCCTAACTAATATTATAAATGCGAATGTTAGTTGGTTCGTTTGTTACGCTTTCACGCCAGTACGCCTAACTTCTTAAGGATTTGGATAAAGTTTGGCACACATATAGACCATGACCTGGGTAAGGACATAGGCTAGTTTTCTTACTGGATAGCTGATGAAGTCGCGGGCAACAGTTAGTTCGGTTTAAAGACATTTATTTCTCAAAAAAAGAACGTTACGGTTCACTATTATATTGAGAAAAGTAAAATAAGATAAAAGAGTAAGTGCCATTCTCTGGGTTCACAATAAGAAAATTAAGAGTGGTCTTTATATTCAGTTTTAAGGTAATAGTGAATATCTTAAAATAAAATTTATGGCGTCTGGTTGTCCAAATATTTAATTTTTAAAACTGTTAAGTATTAAGTGACACTCGCAAGTTTAAGACAAATAGATTGACGAAAGAATCATCAAAATCGGGCCACGCGTCTAGAGTGCCACAAAGGGACAAACATACATGACATAACCTGATTAACACATTACCCTCCTTTGCGTCGCGCAGTCGGGTAAAAATGGTCAACTGGAGAAAAATAGTATTATGTGGTATTAAAGAATTACCGCTCCAGTCCAATCCAGCCCCATCTTAAAAACACATTACAGTTTTGTTAAGAACGTCAAGTAATCTGTTTATACAATGATGTTTAACCTGGGTTGTTCCTTAGCCTGGCAAGCAACTGCAGCCCCGCACAGACACACACTCTGCGCGCGATGGCCCTGGAGCGCGCGTGGGCGGGCGGCGAGGCGGCGGCCGCGCTGGCTGCGCACGCGGCCGCCGCGCTGCCGCCGCCGCCGCTGCCCGCGGCGCTGGAGAGAGCTGCGGCCGCGGCGCATCATCTGCTGCATCAGTATCTACAGGTATACACACACTCTGCGCGCGATGGCCCTGGAGCGCGCGTGGGCGGGCGGCGAGGCGGCGGCCGCGCTGGCTGGTATACGAACACTACCGTAGTACCCGGGGCACCAATTATTCCGTTACTACTACGCTGATTCGATTTTGCATAAACTTTTTCGCTATCCAATTCTTTGTTACCAAGTAAACGCAAACATAAAGACGTGGTTGACTGTGTTTTATATTATTTTGCTTTATACCTTTTAAGCGAAAGGTGAAAATCAAACAAGCTATAAAAATAGAGCTGGCGTAATTTCAAATAATCGAAGTTACGTGGCAGACGTGTTAAGAATTATCAAGCTCACATGTTCGTTATAAAATAGGTTTACATGACTCTATTGACCGAAGTTGACTGGTCCGCTACCGCTTCTACTCTGTCTTGCGTCGCCTACAAAGTGTGTGTCCGTGCAGCGATGCGGCGAGGTGTTCGCGGCGATGGGTGGCAGCGCGCCGGGCGCCGAGCTGGTGACGCTGCAGGCGGTGCGCGACGCCATGGCGCCCTGCAGCTCCACGCTGCAAGATCTGCTCAAGTAACTACATTCACATGCTATTCATTCATTAAAGGTTCACCATCAGCATCTGTGTAGTATAGGCTCAGATAATATAATACTACGTACAGATACCCAATCCCATACAAAGAAATGAAACCTTGAGTCCGGCTATTGAGCTGGCAATTTTTCTTCGTCCATTTTTCAACAGATGGCAGCATCAGGGACTCACTAATAGCCAGTGTAGTTTTAAAACGCCATCTAGGAGTCGACCTACTTTTAAAAGGTTTCGTGCAATCCTTTTCATAAAAAGTTTTATAGTTCCGGGTTCACAAAAACATGTCATTAGATTTCTTTTATATTTCTATGTAAGAAATAATCAAAAAAGAAAGTTGTTTCATTTAATTAAGTAACAATATTGGAAACTGTGAAGACTGTGAGAATTGAGTAAAACGCTATATATTGCAAGAAGATCGAAACAAAATGATAAACAGATGGATGGCTAGTTTTATCATTAAAAGGGTTCGAATTGAAGTTGAAAGCTTTTTTTTTTTAAATACTTGCATTATGAGTGGAAATAGATAAATCAGCAACAATGCGACAAACAATGCAACAAACAATGTGAAGTTTTCAGCCAAAATTCTGCCGTATATAGCTTTTTAATGATTGTTAATTTCATAATGGTTACCTATGCTACCATCTATGATTTTTTTTGAAGACAAATTATAATTTGTTCGAGTTGAGACCCCATGGTATAGGTAATAATTAGCCTTGGACTAACACAGCAATCAAAGGTTAACCAACATTCTCAAAAATAAGTGTTCACACCGAAAAATAAAATTAGACAACTTGTGGCGCTAGAAATACTATTTAATTATTAACTTAATGCCTGAGGCGTTTACTTTGCAGTATGACAAGCTGTAAGGGATAAGACCGCCCATTGGACACTGCCTATTGTACTGCCATACAGTAAATACAACCGTTGGTGTACAATAAATAGTATACATATTAGTCTCGTCTGAGTTCAGAAGCATCAAGACTCTCAAAATCCTATATTGCTCGTTCGTTCGTAGTCACCTAGAGTATGCCTCTCAAGTCTGGAACCCTATTTAACTATAATAGTTATATCGATCATCTAGAAGGCATACAAAGAAAATTCCTAAGGTACATTCAATTTCGTTCGAATACCAAATTATCGCGATGTTAAAAATTACATATTCTATTCCTCTTTCTGAAAGAAGAAAAATTGCTGATTTAGCATTTTTATCTACAATTGCAAACGGATCCACGATGTCTTTGTATCCGTTTGCAATTTTGGATAAAAAGATCACCCTGAGTTGGTGAGCAAAATAAGGCTGCGAGTATGTTCTTCGTTTCTGCGCAAACCTCGTTTGTTGCAGATACGATCGACACGAACTACTTACTGACCAAACTCTTACATGATTAGGGCGAACCGCATGTTTACAACAAAACGTGTCAGGAAGTTGATATAGATCTTGTTAGCACTAGCATGTCTAAATTTAAGAAGTCTCTGTCCAACAACTTTTTCGATAACATAACATAGCCCTTGCATTGTACAAGAATATAAAAAAAAGCGAATGTAACACTGTCTCAATTTGTTTAAATGCTATCTGTGAAAATTTGTATTTGGCCATCATCATGTTATAAACTCAACTAAATATTGTGTCTGCCTAGCTGTAAGTTTTCCGAAAAATATAAAAAATAATTTAAAACGATAGCGAAATAAACATCAGTAAATAATAACAGCATCGCTGAATATACATGTGCTACTGTGAATCCATATTTGGCCTGTCAAACCAGACACGTAGTATCCAAAAGCATATCCAATATATGTGAAGATAGGTAACACGATACCCAACTCGCATCACATCCTTATCAGCTAAAATTGCCACATTCTGACTTGCACAATCTAACAGAAAAATAACGACACTCAACATAATACTACCAACAAAATATCGTCAATGAGTAACGAACGCTAATATTTCCGCGAATCACTCATTATCGAATTAGCTGATTCAACAGAAAGCTATTAACTAAGTTTCAGTCATTATGTTTACCTGGCCAAGCAGTACGAAGCGACCTCGATACTTATATCATTATCGTAGCGCTTTAGTTCCGTATTTCCTGCTCTGAAGGAGTTACTTTCCGGCGTCGACGGCGCATATCGTCAGTGTGCATGATGTTCGCAGTGATCACCATGTCCACACAGCCTAAGGCATTCGTGGCAAACCAATCGCGACTCATACCTTGTGATGTTTGTGCGAATCTTAAAAATAAGAGCAGCATCAGCCACGCTACGGACGCTCCCACTTCGGAGTCGCTTTGGTCGCGTCCTTTTGGTCAAACCCTTAAAATGTGTGTCCTAAACTGTTTCTGTATACACAGTCAAGCGGTGGAGAGTCTCGCCCTACTTGCGTGTGAGAATGTCGACCATATAGACAGCGAGCCGATGACCAGTGCGGACGGAGATATACCAGAGTTGCTGACTCCCATATCACATTCTGGGGTAAGTTTTTTAAAATTATTCGTCTAATGGAGTTTTTATAACATCATATTGCAAATGTCTGGAAAGAAGATTTCCCTATAGATCACTCTATTTTCGGTGCCTTTTGACCAATCTGCCATGAACGAATCTATCGTTCTTAAGCCGGCCGTTATGACAATGCCTGTCTTTAGGGACCCAATGCGAGACGACTTAATAAGACGTGCCGTGCTATGCCGAGTTATTTGAAGGGAGCTGTCAAAAGTGACAATCCCACGCGTAGCATGACCATCTTTTGTCGACGGAAGAATGGACAAAATGACAGATAGAATAGACAAAATGACACATTTCTTATATACATCTGTCATTTTGTCTATTTTCCCGTCGACAAAATTCGTTTCTATGGTGGTCATGCATCATGAAGTGAGCCGTCATTTCACCTGCACGCCTGTAAAGTGGAATGACGATGGAATGGTCTATATGATTGCGATACACATAAAACCTTTTACATTTATTGGGCCTTTGTAGATGAATATTAAATAATAGGTCTTTACCTATGAAATTGCCGTTTAGTATGTTAAAGTCATTTTATATACATGTTTTTTTATTTCTATCAATCAAAATATGAACCCATGTTATCGATGCATAGCTACCAGCGCAATGGTAATTTTACAATGCCCTGCTTGAAGAAGTCTGGTGTACGGTTGCCAACAAACTCTTCAAATGTATTTTGCACTGCCTCTCGGGTATTGTATTTTTTCCCTGCCAAGACGTGGTCCAAATTTTGGAAAAAGTAGAAGTCTGTCGGCGCAAGGTCTGGTGAGTACGGTGGATGACGCAAACCTTCCAACCCTAGCTTTTGTAGCTTAGAGACCGTCTGTTTTGCCGTATGAGGTCGAACGTTGTCTGTAGGAGCAGCGGGGACGAGCGATTAACCAATAACGAGTCGTGCTTTCGATTGTAGCGTTCACTTCGTATACGCAATTAATGTTGCGAGTCGTTTGTCGGTATTGCTACCATAACGGAACTCGTATTCCATGACGACGAGTATTTTTATCGTGTCCATGTTGATGAAGAAGATACGAAAATAGTGAAAACAAAACACTAATCAATAAACAAATGACTGAAATTGAAAATAGAATACCATAGTTTTTAAATAAAATTCATTTGAATTTAGAATTTATTGCCAGTCATACATAAATTATGTTTCACAGTATTGTAAAACGGCAACTACATAGGTAAAGGCCTCAAATATTCGTGAAAGGTTATAGTGACCAGTATATTGTACTTCATAATAATATCAGCCATTGGTCGATACAGAAAATGGACAGCTTGGCTTCGTTGAAATATTTTCGTTTCATTCAATATTTAACAAATGAATCATTAATTAGCCCTAAACTATAAATAACACATACAATCGTTGATTTCACGCTTCCCAGAAGTTGGATTACTTGAATTTGGTAAGAATTACATTTCTTCATAATTATTAATTATCACGACAATTTACTCACATTACGCCATTATAATCTTTCGTTTTAAAAGCTGACAGATAACAATGTTTACGAAATTCATTGATTGCTATACAGTGTATGAGTGTAACCGTGCATTTGATTGATTTCCATTCCTTATAATTCTAGCGTTGTGTTTATTTCAAAGTTGGAAAATAAAAGTGATACGTTTAAAATGTTGAACCTAGTGTCAATTAGTGTTCTATTCAAATGTTTTCGTATCTCAGCTACGAAAACAGTGATTCCTGAAAAAGTAAATAATGTATGAAAATGCGCATCAAATTAACTTGTTTTTTTTTACATTATTCGGTACAAGTAAATAATGTAGTAAATTCCCAGTTTTCTTCAAATAAATTTATATCGTTTCATAGCTTTCTAGCAAACAAAAACTATTTAGCGCGAAGTAAAAAGTAACCTAATAAACTTTATTTGTTAAACTATCCGCACTTTCTTTGTCATCATTGAACACACTGTAATAGCGACATTGACAAAAAACCTGTCATTTTAATCTTTCTAATAACGCGACTTCATCTAGGCTACACCTTTGGGATGTCGTCGACGTGAGCGCGGCTGTCGACGCGTCCGACCCAAGTCAGTGGCAGAACAACAATGCAGCAGCAACGAGATGCTATCTCTGCCTCCCTTACACGCAGAAGCTGCGGACGCACTGGCCGAATTACCAGCACACACACTAAGACACCTCGTCAAAGGTAAGAAACTCTTTGTTACAGCCATTTTTAATTTGGACATGAATACTGGCAAGTATGTTTCCATATTTGACTTGACCACGTCTAAAGACTGTCACCGAATGCAAGCTTCTTTTGTTTTTGTTTTTTCTTTCGAAGCAAGCAACAACCTTGTCCTTATACATACACGTTTGCGTATTTCCACACGTAATATCCAAATTATTCTTGTGTAGTAGTTCACGTTGCGGCGGCAAATTGTAGTCGTTCTAGGAGAATCATCGCATGTTTGATTACTTACAGGTCGACCTAGACGGGCTAAGACAAGGGCGCCGACGCGACCAATAACAGATCAGTCGCAAGATATCGATGAAGGTATATGAAGTGTTGTAAACTAATGCTTAAAAACCCGTCAAGAGAATGTTTTAACAAATAAGTGTTTATGTATGTGTTTCTTTCTGCATGAAAATGCGTGTAGCGCCGAAACGACAATATGACGACTTTCGTATAGTAATAATAGATAATAGATTCACGGTCGAAAAATATATGTTTGTTCTGACTTGCACAATATAAAACAACAGAAGATACGATAAAATAATAATAAACAAAAGAAAGAATTAGGTTAATGATATCGAAGCTAAGCAGTGTATGCGGAGCAGTCGCAAACGCACTTATTCAAAGTTATTTTTTTCGTTTAGAAGCCTATTTGTTGGTATTATCTGAAGTAGAACGCTACACTTGTGTTGCGGCGCGGACGTTCCAAGTCCTTACAAGGACGTCTATCGACGCAGGCACATTGCCAGATTAACACAAACTTATCTCAGATCACAACCGACATCAAACTAATCCACTTGTCTTCTTTTCGACTGCGAATATGTCAAAATAAATATCTTCGTCAGGTCTGGAAGAGTTCTGGCGTACCTGCCGCACTCCGCCGGGCAGCGAGGAGGCGTCGCTGTCAGCTCGCACGCCGCTGACGTCACGCTCGCTGCACTCGCTGTCCTCGCTCGCCTCGCCCTCGCCGCTCAGACACTCGCCCACGCTGCAGCGAGACGATACCATGTATGTAACGAACATGTAATGTAACACACGTACCTGCCGCACTCCGCCGGGCAGCGAGGAGGCGTCGCTGTTAGCTCGCACGCCGCTGACGTCACGCTCGCTGCACTCGCTGTCTTCGCTCGCCTCGCCCTCGCCCACGGTGCAGCGAGACGATACCAACTATGAAACGAACATGTAATGTAACACACGTACCTGCCGCACTCCGCCGGGCAGCGAGGAGGCGTCGATGTCCGCTCGCACGCCGCTGACGTCACGGCTACGTCTTAGTAATGACGTGACGTCAGAGACGTACTCATTCGCGATTTCATGTAGTTTTTAAATTTCATAGTGAACCTTAGACTAGATAAGCCACAGTGCCGATGTTTTGATGTTGAAAATAAACCATTCTACTATTTCATATAGAAAAGCGGTCAAGACAGGATAAAATATCACAGATTAATTAAAACGCTGGATAAGTCTGTCTGTCAATAATACTTCTATCAGTCATTTTGATATCTTTATGCTAATTAATACTCACTTTGATTTGTTTACACTGGTAATTTTTAATTAATCATAAAACAAATGTCTTACAGGTACAGTGTGACATCCGGCGAAAGCACGCCGGTTTTATTAGAATGTGGTAAGTGCAGTTTTATAACAAGACTAAATAAAAGCTTAAAAAATATGTAGAAACTATAACTATTAGCTAAGACTTCATTATTATCTCAGTTCCTCTCATATTCATCATTTACAGAAGTATCACGTTGCAAGTCTTCCGACAATGTAGGCTTTAAGACCTCTGCGTCTACGCCCCCACCGTCGCGATCCTCCGACAACGTCAATACGATGGGTAAGTCCCTTTAATCACTTCTAAGGGTACAACATATCCTCTCGACACAAATAAAAAGGGGTAGGGTTAAATACACAATATTCTGGCCATCACACTTTTTTATGGGTAATTGTAAAAAACTGGTACACACTATTTGGTTGAAAGCTCTGACTTATTTTTATTACTATTCGATTGAGTTCTGGATGTTTTGTATCTGAATAGCGCAAACGACAGTTCTGACCATGAGTTGAAAATTGCGTACAATGGCTGATTTTGATTGGCTTTTTAGGTGCCGATCCCTTCAATAAACTCAGTTCCAAAATATACAAAAATAGTTACTCAATCGGATAGCATTTTCCTAAAGTGGTTGTCCCCCCCTCACCGCCTTTTCTGAATGTGCTAACACAGCTTATGTGCGAATTGTACGCTGGTGTGAGTGTATGCTTCACAGGACAATCATAATATCCTGTAACAGGACTATGGCAATACTTAATATAGCATAACCATAAAAAAAGGTTTTAGTGCAAAATATTTCAACTTATTGCTTTTCTGTGCATTAAAACGAAAGGATTCACCCAGTAAATATTTCTACTTAGTCTCTTCAAAAGAGACCTCTTTGGCAAGTATCATAACGTGTAAACACTTTCTATCTGTTGGATGGTGGCTTAAGTATACTCAAACAAATAAGTTTTCTGCCCAGCTCAATTGTATCCCAACAAAAGTTAAAATATTTTGCACAAAACAAGTATGACTTACGCTGTATGCGTATGTAACGAGTGCGTGTGAATAGGGAACGGGTGCGCGCGCACGCCCGGCAAGGCGCGGCCGTGGTCCGTGGCCGGCGTGAACCACGACAATAACGCCGCTTGTACTACCGGTGAGATATCGCATGATGACATATTGTTTATTTTTTTGCATGACCGTTTGCCCTCTTTTTAACCAGCCAGTGTACCTCTGTCGTCCTGGCTCGTTTTTAAATAATGTTCGTAATTTTAAATTCGTTTTATTTGTCCCAACTGCCATTGCTATCGTGTCCAGCTACCTAAGCTAGCAATATGGTGTTAAAATTGTCTGAAGCGCTGTTATTCCTTAAACAAAACCAGACCCTAAAGCTGTTGCTTTGCGGTGCAAATTATCAAGTCCAGCTAAGGATCATCGCCTGACGCTCATGCCGGCTAAACAAAAAGCTATTTCAAGTAGCCTTGACAAAAATCCACTTACTTTCAGTTTGACGTAATTGTAATTTTCCCTTAAGCACTCTCATTGCTATCCCCTCCCCTCCGGCCCTTATGCCATCACGGGTACTTTTTAATAGCCCATTCTCCTGTTTAATATTGATTTATATATAGGAAAAAGCACGGGCATAGATATAACATACAAAACACAACTTTGCTTTTATTTTCGCATACACCGAAGCTATGACGCTGCGAATGCTGCGATAGGAAATACATATTTATAAAACAAATTATTATTTTATTACTACCTATTCGTGTTTTTTTCGATAGGTTATCCCATTAAAGAGAATTATCATAATTTTGTTCAATTTCACATACCCATATCTTTTATAACATTATAATTTTAGTACTTGTTAACTTTTATCTTTAATTTTACAGAGGAACGAAAAACATATCTAACATACCCTTAACAAAACAAACATATTTTGATCATGAACTCCAACCAATTTTTGATTTTAAGGTTTAACAAATTGCATGTTTTATTTATTTAACTTTAGATTATTTTTGTGATTATTTACTAAATTTTTATATATAATTGTCTTTTCCCTAAAGTGTGTTTATTGGTACTGTGTTAGATTATGAAAAAAATTGTTCACAGTCGAATAGTTGTCATAGAATGTATAAGAACTTTTTTCCGTATGGCAGTTTTCTTTTTGTTATGTAACCACTCAGGGCCATTATTAATTTCATCAGTGGTGATGGCATAGAATTAAAAATAATTTTATATTTTACGTGAAATTGAAATGTGATACATTGTACTAATTAGAATTTTAGAGTATTCCATGATTGATTCGTATTTGTTTTTTTTTACGAACTATAACATTGTAAGTATGGCGTACGTTTCTAGAACGATTTCTTTATTGTACAATAAATAAATTCTACCTCTACCAGTCTACCAAATCATTCCTGTATCTTATGAACATTATGTGCACACGACAGTGCGAGGCGAATATCACGCTGTGATAGTCTGTGGTTAGTATTTGATGTTCTGGTGGTGGTCTACAGAAGGCGTGGAGGGGTGCGTTGGCGGCAGCATCGTGGGCATCACGCCGGGCGCCGCACTAACCAGTAACCAACTTTCAGACGCTATTCTATACTGAACGATTGTACCCTGTGCCGTCTCGCTGTATAGGTAAACGCTTGACGCAGCTTTATGTGTGCTACTGTTTTAACGGCATGCTTTATCACTGAATACACGAACATTCTAAACCCAATTCATTTGAATAATGAAAAACAAATTTTCCTTTTTTTCCTAACACATTTTATCAATATCAGTGTGTTTTTACTTACTGTAGAAGGTTCCTGTGAGCCTTTCCCGATACAAGTTTTGTAGCCCCTTTGTCGTCTTCATACAAGAATATAGGTACATATTTGAATAAATAAGTACTGTTACGGAGTACCTATGTAATACTCCGTAGCAGTAATAAACAAGTGAAGAGATACATTTTGCAAAAACTGTGATAGTTTTCTATGTCATGTCGCACTACCGGCGATCGTACAATGTTTCTTTCACCTGCGCTCATTTTGACGCTGAAAATAAATGTCCTTCATTTGTTTTCTGCTCCTCTGTTGGGTATCCTATCCCAATATTCTAAGTTGTAACCTCGAAAACTACTTGACTCACAACTCTGTCGAGGATACCTCAAGGCGTGCCTCGGAAGACTCTCAAAATCCGTATTTATAGTCGTCAGAATAAGGAAAATATGAGGTCCCTCGCGAGTGTGAGTCGAGGTGATAAGTCACGAATACGTCAATATTAAAAAAAAAAACAAACAAGACATTATGAAAATCGAAAAAAAAATACTACCTCAAGGAAGCCTCAAGGTAGATGCCGACGTACCTTATATTTGACAGTTGCTTCCTCAACTCAAACTCACCTCGACTGAGGGAACTGTTTGAGATGAGGAGTAAAATTGCAACTATGAATATCAAACCACCTAAGTGAGATTGAGTGAAGTCGAGGAAGTCATGAGGTTATGACTTAGAATATGGGTGCTAGGCTCTCTGTAGCTAGCGCTGCATTTAGGAAAGCAGTATCGCGCGTTGTTTAATTTGCATGATATTCGTTTGTTTTTGCACTCGTAAATAACCGACACTTATATTGATTTGCATGTCTTCAGAGTAATGGAATGTTATCACTTTTTAACATAAAACATATTCATATAATATTGTAATTAACGCCCATAGAAAACGGGTAAGCATGTTTGATAAAATGTCAAAAAAGCTTTCCATGAAATTGCCATACTTTTTTTTTTTTAAATAGGCTAATAACTCAATCAGCACCCTAATTGCGTAACACATTTTCGTAAACGATTACGACTAATCTGTTTGATTTTGACAGTTCAACAACATTCATTGCGTTATTTGCACTGTTGAGCAGAATTTTTTATCGAACTTATGAAGCAATGGATTAGCTATCTGTTTCAAAACGATTCAGATTCCGATTGATTCTGTGTTACGCAATTAGGGTACAGGTTAATAACTAAATCATCCTTGATTAAGTTTTTTTTTAATCTGTTAAAGCTTTAAGAAAGTAAATAATATCTTTACATATTCATTCAATTTGGATATTTAATGGTAGAGATAGCCTTATTTTAAATTGCACACAGCACTGCTTGTTACATACACATTTCAAATGTTTATATAGAATTTTTTCTGGAGTTTTAATCAGAAGATCTTTACTACTAGAAACGCGGTACTAGTTAAAACAAAGCTCTGAAAAGGCCAAAATACGCAAGTATATATGAATAGGGATGGTGACATTTTTTTTATTTATCTCAAAAAAATGTTTGTTTCCAAATACTGCTAAATATATTACAAAAGGTGTAAAAGCTTAAAAAATGCCAAGTTATAAACGTTTTAAAATAAGTGTTAGACAAGGACAGCCTAGGACAGCAATGTAACTTTATACTAGCGCCGTACATTGTCCGTACCGCGCGACAAGGACGGGAATAATCCCCTCCAAAAACTTTTAAGCGCGTATCTTCTTCATATTTACATCGATTTAACAGATTTTTCGATTATCTAATTTTTACTATGCCTTCTTTGAATTACACTATTTTTACGCATATTTTTATATTTGTCATCCCTATTAATATTATGAGACCTGTAGGCATGGTTCGAAAAAAAAACTAGTTTTTAAAAGTAGTATTTTGTGTAGTGTGGCAAATAATTATCTAGTATTTATTACGTAGGTCTCTATATTCCGCATGAATGTATTATACCGCGTAGATTTTGTTATTATTATATATTGTGTTACCTATATTAATTTCACTGTATTTATTTTCCAGGTTCAATGTTACGAGATCATCCTTTAACTCCAGGTACGATGCAAACATTTTTTTATATATATTATTGTTTGTAATATCTTGATTTAAAACAATGCCCATGAAGTTTCTTGTCCGTTCTTCTCCATAGATAGGGACAGATCTGCATTTTGTAAAGCGCTAGCTTCAACTTTTTGGCCACGTCCTAACTTAGTTCGGACGCCATGCGCCAGTCAGACTCAGTTAGTCTGACTGGCGCATGGCGTCCGAACTAAGTTACTAAGTTACAGTTAAACTAAGAACCGTCTTTTTGACAATTAAAAGTGCCTGTGAATGGCTTACCAAATTGAAATAAATGCTTTGACTTTGGAATTAAACCTTTTTTGTTTTTTTCACAGAGGGCACTGAAACCTAAGCCAAGCTCGGGTGCAGTCAGCGTGACGGAGACAGTTCGTGATAAGTTGAGCAGGGTTCAATGTCCACATGTTACACAAAAACGGATTTTATTCTCGCATGCTCACAATTGTGCCAGTTAGAATGTTAACGTTTTAGACAGTAAATTAGTTACTGATTAGGATTCTAATATTGTATTTGAATAAAACTGATCGCCATTTTAGTTACTGTGCGGAAACGATACATTTTAACTTCTAACATTAAGGACATGATGAATTGATGATAACACGGTCATAATAATTCCAAGTAAGTTATGGTAGGATTAAAATTAAAGTAATATTATAATCATTTTCTATTTACTGTGATTCAGTTAGTATTATGTTACTGATTCGTGTAGTCATTAATATATTTTAATCGCTTATAATTTATAGATATTCATAACCTATCCCACTAGATATATTATTTTGAGTGGGATATATATTATTTGATGTAATGAATAATTATTTGTTCTATACAAAAGTATTTGTCATATAATCTCATGAGATTTATATTTATTTCGATTGAAACAGGTTTTTGCTTTGCCAATGAGCTTGCCGTGTATTCTTGACAGACAATATTTCTTCCATGTTCATTAATTCAAGTTTTAAGCGAGTGCTACCTTCAGTATTGGACTTTCACAATGTTTTGGTCATTGATCACAATACCTAAATAGTATTTAGATACATCTGGCAACAGAAAATGAAGTGATCGACTCTACAGCTGCACAAAAGCTTATGATGATCGATCGTCTTCTTCGTGTCGATGGCACGACACTTGGCCTTATACAGTTGGCCCAAAACTATGCCACTTCTTATGATCGTCGATGCATGGTTACCTACTAACGCACAACTCTTCAGATTCTGGTAGGTGCTCGTTAAGCGTATATAGGGTATTTTCACATTTTATTTTAAAGTATCATTGCAATATGATAGTACGACTAAACGGAGATCATTCAAGATTGACATAATGCTTTGGTGACTTAAAGTAAGACACCCGAGTTATAAGTCACATCTACTCGTATAAATGCCATAATTCCGCTTGGTGAACCGGCAAAGTATTAAGCCATACTACAATTATATAGGAAGCTATCTCTGGTATGGTCACCGCATAAATTACTTATGGTTGACGAGCATCGTGTAATGTGTTGGAAGCTCGGGCACGCATGTTTGATCAAATTGTGCACTCGTCATCGTAAATGTTCTCCCAATAAACTCAATGTTTCGAACATAACACGAATGTCCACCATTTTACATAAGTTCAACACACAATCAAGTATAGTGGTGATAATATATGATGTAGATATAATTCTAAATCTTTGTGAATTCGTTCAGCATTGGTAAGTTAGGAACTCTGTTCAGAAACTAAATTGGTCTTAACTAGTCATATTTTTTTAAAGGCCTATACATGTATAGTTAATTACGCACAATTTATTTACGTCCGATTATATTCGAATTGTGGGAATAATTCATTTGTAATATAATTTACCATGACAGATATCTTCCAGTTTATACATTCCTTTGTAAATTTTAAAGTAGATGGAGTATTTTGAAATATTGAACAAGTGTGATTTTAAAATGAAGTTCAAAACGTGAAGTGAATTTTTAGATTAGTGCACTTGCAGAGATGTATGTAAAGGTTCAATTTTGCGATAATTTAAAACGACTCGCCCCATACAGTAAGTGTTCATTAGAGTAAATATTTGTAAAACGATTACATTCATTTTTCTCTTGAATTCATAAGGCTGTCTCGTGCTGGAGTTTCCTGTATGTAAAATTACTGATTGAGGTAGATGTATATTGCTAAATTATTTCATAGTATTTTTATATTCATTCCAATTTAGTTGGTTTTATCTAGCTCTTTGGTACCAGACTGATTTTAAGGTACTTTTATTTTATGGTGCAATTTATGTCTAGAGCGTTGTGATAATCGTTTAAAATTACATACAATATACAATTTCAGTGTTTTATTTTACTATATCCTTACTATCTCGCATAATCACTGTTTGACACATAGCGCAATACTCTGTACAAAAAAAAGTCTGTTGCATATGACGCCGGACGCGGTAGCTACAAAAAAAAAACAAAAGCTTTAACGCGGGACGCGGTAGCTACAAAAAAAAAGCTGCTAGCCCGGAAAAAGGAGTCCGTACCATTTTTAAAAATCAATATCGATAAACATTCGTTATTTTGCCTGAACCATGAAATAAACACAAAAACGCATTTTCACGAAGACACTGGATGAGAAACTCGCGTGTTGAAAACGATTTACGAAGTGCGTTAGAGTCGATTTCAAAGTGGTTTTTATAATCGTACCATTTGATTTTGAACTTTTACAGAGGGGAAGTGTTCTTAAATTATACTCGAAGCACAATAATAATAAAGTATTACTAACGAGATCGTCATTGCCAAATTGGTCAATGTTTTTTTTCCGGTTCTCCGTCCGCTGTGGGTAAGTGTGTGTGTGGTAGTAATAAAACATGGGATGGGGCACATTTTGATATATTGAACAATAAAAAAAATATTTACAGTCTTATTCTATATACTTAATGCGAATAATCCAACTTATTCTTCACACCAACTTAGAAATTCTTGTAAATACCTATTGATTGTGCAAACATCGCGAAAAGCAAGCACCGGTATAAAAACTTTTCAGACAGCTTGTTGCTAACTCTTTATGGCCTGCAAGTACTTGCACATGTGTCTATTGAAGAGACTATAATAATGAACTTGATCACGACTGAAATAGACAATAGGCTCGCCCCCTATTATATGGGACTTAAACACAACTGGCGAGATGTGGGTGTACTATAGGTACACCTCTGCCTAACCCTTCGGGGATTACAGGCGTGGTGTTTTGTAAAATTGAGTCGAGAATCGCTTGCTAGAGATACTTCCTTGTGGTGTGTTTCCGCGTACATTTTTACTCAAAACTTAACTGCAAAAAACATGTTCGAGTATTTAGCTGCACAGTGTGCGCTGACCATTAGAGGTAGTTACTACAAAACTCCAAAACTCCTTCATTCAGCCTTTTAGCTTCAAAAGTCGATAAATTTTGCTCCAATTCCATTTGTTGGTAGCTGTGGAAAACCAACAAATGGAATTATTCATAAAAGCAAAACATATTCATTTTATAATCCCACATTTTTTCTTACTTGGATATCTATTCAAAGTCGTTACGTTTTACTATGTACAGTTTCAATACTTTTATGGTGAATGCATTACAAAATCTAGTTCACATTTGCAACTGCAAGAGAGTGTAGTAATCCGAATGAGAACATCAATCTTGACGATAAACTGAAACACCCTAACATTTAAGGGCTGATAGTTCTAATTAATGGTGGCATCTGTTTCGTAGGGAATGTTATGAATATTTGATAAAAAATAAAATTCATACAGCCCCTACAAAAAAGAAACATGCCTGCCGCGCTGACACTTATTTCAATAATTATTCAAACTTAACCTACTGAACTTTAATGAATAATTCTTAAATACAAGAGAAATGTTTGCCTAGAAAACACAACTTGAACTTAACTTTTCTAGGTGTCTTGTGGGAAACTGAAATATGCTTTAAAATATTAAAACAATTAATTGGTGTTTGTTTGAAAACAATTTCAATATTTTAGATGTCACTTCTACAAAAATAATTTACAACTAGCGAGATAATTACTCCTATAATTATGTTAGAACAAACAACCGTCGGTGGTTGATATTTTAGGCAAATGCTTGTGATTTTGCAACTCGATTGAATCTATAGCTTACAAGAAATCGGTAATATGTGCGTATACACGTAGAATCGTGTAAAATTTCAAACTACACCTTAAGGACGCTTGTCCACCGCAGCAGTCACCGTCATTTCGGATCTTCATGATCTCGGTGGAGTATAGAGGTAGCAATGAAGTACTTTACAGGGCCAGTTTCTCAAACGTTCGAGAAACTGGCCCCCAATCTAGGCAGGCGCTTATGACCCGGCCGTAGTAACGTATATAGCGCTATACTTGTGCCATTACAAACGCAAAGTTACACTTACGTTATCTCTCGCTCTCACTTACGACCCATAAGGAGCAGTGCCAGTGTTGTGCGTATCTGTGTTATTATTTTCGTCATAATGATTTATGACTCAAACTTTGTATTTGTGATGGCCCTAGTATAATTATTCAGGAACGTCATCTCGGTCTCAGTGACGGATCCGGTGGACAACCGACGTGTGGCAGTTATGGTCTATTACAATAAACTACAAATATTGCATTTAAATTCGAACACTATTATATTAACTAGCTAGAGAATTCGTAAGGAAGTTTAAATTAACTGTATTGCTTCAAAATAAAATTGTCAATCTCATTCATAAAAAATGTGGACTATAACTACATTATTATTATTAAATACAAAATTCTTAATGCTAGATGATGCTACTACTCGTGTAGATCTACTCACAAACAAACTAGTCTGTTGTAGAATTATCAGAATGTTACATAACCATTAACAAGGGCCATAGGCCATAGTGAGTAAAAGAATGTATGTCTCAAATATTGACTACCCTGCCTCATGCATCGCAAGGCAAAAAACGTCAAGACAATAGAGAGGAACTAATGGTTACAAAATTTGAGATCTGGAGACCTTTACTCACAATCTTTAGCTTTCTGTGTGTATCAAATATATATTTCTTTGTTGGGGTTACTTCAAGGATTATAAAACCATCATTTCGAGATTTCACGTTGTCCACGCGCTCATTGTTATAAACACCAGTGTTAGACTCGTCGCACCCATCGTGACTATTGCATGACAGTGAACGTACAACTACGGTGTTTACCGCGAACATCAGGGATTTGGGGGCATGTCTTTCTTTGGTTCTTCTACACTGCTGATGTTTTTGACATCATCCTTTGAGTCTTCCACTAAAAAAAGTACATTAACAAATTAGCAACTTATTTATCAACTTCATAGAAACTTGGTATAGCAAGTAAATATATTTCTTCTTTGTCAGTAAGTCTAATAAGTGCATGGTGAAAATATTTTTTTCAATTTTACATTGAAAAAAATATTTTGAAAAATTAAAATATTTTTTTTAAATATATTCATTGAAGGGGGAAATTTCTTCCGGTAGACGATGGCGGACTTCGCATTGTAAGTCATTATTCTAACTGGGCGACTACTTGAGAGTTTGAGACGATGCGCCAGTCACTTCCTTTACTAACTACAAAGGTCTGTGCTGACCGACATTTAAACCACTGGCAAGGCATTTAAACAGTTGGTTTTTGTCAAATTTCCTCAGGAAATTTTATATACAGAACTTTCTAAATATTAAATCCGATGATTTAAAGTTGGTGAACACAAGGCGTAATGAACTAACCTTCTATTGGCTTACGACGTTTAACTTAAAACGTTCTTAGTTTTTTGTAAAATACACCTTTGCATTAATGAAACTGAAAGATGGCTTATAAAATTTAGTTGTGTTAATGAATTCGGCCATAAATCTACGGTCGTATACCGACTCGAAGAGAGGAGGCCTGTGTTCCAGCAGTGGGAACATTATAAGCTGATTATGCTTTTGCTACAAAGATCGTAATATCATAAATGAATGCAAATATGCAACTCACATTTAATTTCATCTTTGATCGTGGATCCATCCTTGTCTAGGCGCGGACGCTTGCGTGGCTGCGGCGTCCGGTACGACCTGTTGTCGCGACGACCGCCTTCACCTTCGTCTTCAGAGTCCGACAGTTCACCATCACCGGTGATGCGCTTGTCCTGAACACAAAAAAAATATAATTTAGCATTTGAAGGCTGGCAATTAAATAGTATATCTAGGAAACAGAGAGGAGGCGTCAGGTATATTATTTTATTTTAGACAATAAAGTTTTATGGATGTCAAGAATAATAAAGAAAATTGAAATATGGATTTTACATTTACGTTTTACATTTCTAAGGGAAAGATTATACAAAACTTAAGGAAATATTAAAGTTGAAGTAGGTTTTTAACTGAATTGAACATACTTTTTCGCTTTGTGGCATTCTTTCGTCTTTGTCAACTTTGTCTTCGTCCTCGGATTCGTCGTTGACAGCGTCTTCTGGAATAGCTTGAACCTGTAATAATTTAATAATTTGAACAAGCTGTAACCACAGTTCTTAATCTCTAAAACAACACAGTTAAAAAAAAAAAATCTTACCTGAACACCAGGCGCATGCGGTAACATCCTCAGATTCTCAAAGAGCCTGTTCTTGATTTTCTCCAAATACTCTGGTGTGTTTTGATTGGACATGTTGCTTGGTGATATGTGCAGTTTGAAGTCTGGGCCGAAGTATTCAAAATAGTCATTGTATGGTAGCTCATTTGCTATTTCCACACCAAGCGCTACCGACGTCTCGTAAGTCCAACAGCGTGAAACATTACGAATTGTGTAGCTAGAAAGAGAATGGGAATGTGAGAAAACTCAAAGGTCATCCATAACATAATAGTTTCATGTCACGAACGCGTGTCAATCATTGTAATTTAATGCTTATGTCAATGATGTGCATAAAATTTACATATGCGATTGTGATTTGTAACAACTATGTGAAATAAAAAATTGTTTATTGTCTTTGATAACTTACCCTCCTCCTCCAACAAGTAAGAACGGTAGGCCGAATCTCTTCACAAGCTCTACACACCGACCATGCCCTCTTACCGTCAGATTAAAACAGCCCAATCTGTCGCCTGTTAAAAAATATAAACATTATAAATGGTTTGTGTTTTATTTCATGAGACTGGAATGGCGAAACATTTCCAATTATTATTAACTATGCACAAAGATGACTTGTATTTATTTTCTATTCCAGCATCACAATGGATTTTGATTTAAGGCGCTTACAGATTTGCTCGATTTTTTTAAACATTGCTGTCGCTCAACATGTGTTTCGGCCGTCAATAAGGCAAATTCTTACAGATTTGCTCGATTGTCGCCTTTTAACGACCGATAGCAAATGTGTCACCTTTACATTACCAAAACAATTGAAAAAGGAAAATGAAAGTCTCTTTCTTAAAACAGAGAAGGATTCTTTACACACCTGTTAGTGAGTCGGCGCCACACTGCAGCACCACTGCGCTGGGCTGGAACGTCTCCATGACCTTCGAGATGATTGGCACGAATATCGACTCATACGACTCGTCGTCCATACCGTCGCGCAGAGGAATGTTGACCGCGTAGTACTTGCCTTTGCCGGCGCCGATATCGCGTAAGTCTCCTGTTTTAGAAAATTATTTGTAAGACTGATGAAATGACTTGAATTTCGTCAGAAGCATCAAAATCAAAACTATTTCACATAAACCTATATGGGTGTTATGAAACGTGAGAAGCTGGGTGCATGGTTCCAATTGGCTGTTTCCTATGGTGCAGAGTTACTCTTTTAAAAATAATTGTCTTTTACATTGTTTACAAATTACAGTGTTCTTCCTCACAAAACAGGTAGGTACAATACAACACAGCAGGAAAATATGGAGATTATCATTGTTTTACTGCAATTTTGTAGATCAAAATTCATTTTATTTTAAACTTTATGGCAAAGATAAATATTAAGGCAATATAGGGTGGGCATTTCAGAACAGAAAATTAGTTGTCTTTACTGACCAGTTCCAGGGAAGTATTCGCCATATTTGTGAAATGACACAGTCATAACTCTGTCGGTTGTGTAGAAAGCCTCTTCCACTCCATCACCATGGTGAACATCAATGTCTATGTAGAGTACCCTCTGGTGGTACTTGAGCAGTTCTAAGATTCCCAGCACAATGTCATTGACATAACAGAAACCTGATGCTTCTGATTTCTTGGCGTGGTGAAGACCTCCACCCCAGTTGATGCAAATTTCAGATGCCTGTTGAAATTATATTTGTTTAGGTGCATGTTCTACATAAATTCTATTTAAGCTTTTAACAGAAAGCTTCTCAACTTGCAACTTCAGATACTAATTTGAGTAAATCATTAATAGATCAACTATTTGCCTAGTTGAGTGTGGTAGTAATGGTTGAGAACTAGAGGCCAATGAAAGTGTACTACGTACACAAATCATCTTAAGGTGTGTTTACAGTACAGCAGTTTAACAACAACAAAAAAAGAATCATATCCCATTTACAAATAGAGCCCATATTCACGGTATAAGAAAGGTGTACAACATTAGCACGCTTAAATACATGCAGTGAATTCAAGTGATGTCAGAAACATGTTTCTAGCAATACATAAACATGTTGCCACAACAATGATATGAATCATTTTTTACCACAATCATTCAAGTCTATAATTACTTGATTAGTTTGCATTAGGTACTTTATTACCATGTATTAATTAAATTTTATTTTATTACCATGATTGAGGCTCCAGTGCAGTACAGCAATCATTTTAAAAGCCCAGCTCTGTGAAAATTTGTGGTATCATGTATAAATACACAAAGACACTGTTCATACCTGTTTATTCAGTTTAACAGCTGCAGCAACGGACCCACCAGCAGACAGCTGGCAGAACTCATAGAGACCATCAAACACTGGACAATCTTCACCCACATTGACTGTAAATAAACAACAATATTAAATTTACAAGCATTTCTGTTATTACTACATATTAGTTCAAGCCTATATTTTGCTTTGCCAAATTATATCAAGTACAGCCTGCAAGGCCTAAGCTGACATTTGCATTTTTGTGTTTGCACACAGCGACAGGTCCTTTCCTTGGGAATCAGACAATCAGCCTGAGGTGCTGTGCGTCTCTCGAGTGTTCTTTGCGGGATCACATCGGTGCAATTGGTAATCACTCACACAAACGCAAAGCTCAGCATAGGCCTCTTGACCTTCTCTAGTTTTAAATATGGTCCCAGGATATGAAGAATTTCAGAGGTTGATGACATAGGTTATTGACTTCCAAAATTCTTCATATCCTAAACAGCACTTAGGATGGTAATTAAATTACTAATGAGCAATATGTCAGTGTAAGAAATTCAATGTAATCTGCAGCCATGATTTACCTCTTTTGAAAAACTAAAAATATACCACTGAAATAGAAGGAACTTTTGTAATTTGCATCCATTATATAGAATGAATAAACCTTACATCTTTGCATCTGTTTGTTGTACTCAGACATATTGTCAGGCCTTATTGATCGCAAGAAGCGAATATAATCATCTGAGTGGAACTTTGTCATCTCATCAGCAGTAGCTTTGTGTGGTCTCTGAAATAAAATGAATGGTTTAAGATACTCAAAAGTATTGATTTCAAAGTGTATTTTGTACTCAATGAGTTGTTTCACATTTGCATTTTCTTTTAAAATTTTCTTTATTGTTTGATTTTACTCTCTCAGCATGATCTTATGTAAATTCAGCCAGGAGTGATTAAATTTGCTGATTTTGTGAAGGTATTGCCATTTTAATTATTTATTAATCAATAGATGAGTTATCCTTATCTAATTAACCTAGAAATTTATGTTATTCATAGATCACAGTAAACAAAAGTTGCACAACATTGTTGCAGCAACATGTTTGTGTTGCAGGAAACATGTTCTGGTATTCATATCCTGTTGTTGAATTTTGTGCAACTTTTGTTTAACATGGGGTTTAAATTATTTAAACTTCACAAAATAAAGAGTTGAGGCAAGTGAGGAAAAGTTGTAAGGAAAACTTACATAAATCTCCATTTTTCTATACAACCCATAATTAAGTAGCAAGTTATGAGTCATACGTATACGGTGAGGTTTCATGGGATGTCCTTGTCCATAATAATAATTTCCAATATCACCTAAAAATTTAATAAATCAAATATCATGAAATACCAATTTTAACTTCTTATGGGCATGTTACTCGAGTCATTTCATGGCTTGACACATAAAAGCCTGTACCGCACATATCAAGATGCGAACGAAAGCCATGCGGCCAATAAGAGCGCAGAACGCAGTACAGACGCCACAAAATGATTCATCACACATGAGCATAAAATCGTCAAGACGATAATAAGGTCTGCACCTAAGATTTTATTCGTTTTTTTTTGTAAATATTTAGTGATACTTGTTTCTTACAACGAACAAGCCATGTTTTCAGTGAATATATCATTAAAATAAATATGGTTCATCAAGCGATCATTGTGGCGGGTAACTAACTTTATTATACTTACTATCATAGTAATAGCACACTCTTTTCTTGCTATGTGGTTGCATCGACATGATTGGATATTAAATTACGATTTTAGCACGAAATAGTCACAATTGTTATTTTCATTAGTAAATGTATCTGGGAAACATGAAGTCATGAACTGTGAAGTCGCAAACTTCCCCAATTTACTGAACGAATGAATGATTGTACGAATTTAACGTCATGATGAATGTTTTTTTTTTAAACAAGAACAACCCACAGCATTTTAAGAAGCACATTTTGTCTTTTTCGAACATCGCATTAATTAAAAAAAAAACTAAAGATATAATCATCAAGGCTGACCACATACGTACTGTTTCGGAAGAATAGACAAAATGACAGACGGAATAAAAAAAAGACAAATTTTGTAATATTCATCTGTAATTTTTTCTTTTCTTTCGTCGACTAATCTCGTTTATAGAAACGAGTTTTGCACGAAAACGTGTATAAATTCGGAATTTTGTGAGACTAGCGCAAACGTAAAATTTTGTGTATCAGGAATTTATACTTCCAATCCTACAGAATATACATGCCCCTGTACGTAGAGCTAGAGTGAAGCGTTTAAAGACTCCCAGAAACAGGCGCGACGCCACAGCGCTACATAAAGAAAGGCACCCCTCGTCGCGCGACACGCGTTGCTTTTGTGTAGCATTGTGGCGTCGCGCTTATTTGTGGGAGCCTTAACATGAAGGTCGACGAATGGGGAAGGCAACTGTCAAAATGGCGCTGTCGTAGCTAGTTCCCAACACAAGCTAAAAATACAAGGCGTGATGTGATTTTATTTTATTTAAGCGAAAGTTGACTCGTTGTTGTGTTCCTAGATACTCCGAAATTGGAGTCCGATTTTCTCGTAAGCCCCTAAAATTAGAAGATTGTGCTTTAAAGCTATTCGTACAGATTTTTTTGAGTTCGAATTTATGTCGTGAACAAAGTGAAGAAAGTGATTATGAGGAAATATTCAAGGTTTAAAATTCTGACACTTTCCATGTCAAGTACTTGATTTAAAATACTGAAATCACCGAAATTAACGAAATAGTGAAATAAAATCAAACTCATGAATGAACATAAAATGAAATGAATGAACGTATATGAATGAATGAATGAGCTATGGTCACGCCATCTACAATTAGCTTTGCCCGACCTTCCCCAATGGGGAAGGTCGGGCAAAGCTATTGCACTTGCATTGATTGCTATTGCACTTTTACTGGCGCTAAAGCACAGACATCTAAAGAGTAGGTAGCGCTAAACAAGCAGAAAAAATGTCGCCCCATATAAAAGAGAGACAATTCCATATAAAAAGAGCAAAATTACTGGCACACTCCGAAGAATTCTTAAAATTTTATAGGATGTTAATAATGTAATCCTTTGATTTCATAATGGCTTGCTAGAGATACATTTTAACTCTCGTACACACTGGTGCGACGCCACAGACCGACACAAAAGCACCGCGTGTCGCGCGACGAGCGTTGCCTTTGTGTCGCGCTGTGTCGTCGCGACGTTTTGCGAGCCTTTAACAAATTGCCTTAATTTGCCTGACGAAAAATCTCTTCCACAAAATGGCCCACCCCTTCCGTATGTGTTTCCAGGTGATTAGGCCTTTCCACCGAACAATAATATTTTTCAAGCATATCCAAGATGTTTGTAATCTCAATAATCAACGCCGAATCTTTAACTATCGACTGAGTCGATCTCGACGCATAGTAGAATGTGCTTTCGGCATTCTTTCAATCAAGTGGATAAATCATACTAATATGATAATTCCCTCAGATTTTACTGTTCTAGTAACGAAGACAGAATGCGTATTGTATAATTTTGTACGCAGCCGAGATCACAGAACACTATTACTCCTTGGCCAAGACGTATAAAACTATTATAGATACGCTGACGCATTACTTTGACATTTAATTCTCATATATGAACATTTCACATAAATGAGAAAACATGTAAATATAAAAAAACTAATCATTGTCTTTCGACACTTGGACTTACAAATAACTTATGATTAATGTTAATAATTATATATTTACATTAGAATCACGAATTATTTAGGTTTGTAGGTACTCCCAAAAATTTAAGTTGTGACACTATGCGAAACTCTCTTTAACTCAAAGCAGCAAGCCCTGCTTTGAGTTAAAGAGAGTCAATCAGTAGTACAACTTTTGCTTACAACTACTATTTTCAGTTTTTTGTTTAATAAAATTATTTTTGTATTAGTTTGATGTTATTTTAAAAGCAATAATCTTATATGGTTAATCAATACTGATATTTTGAAGAAAATGTTTTTTTTTAGTTTGGTCTTAAAAATATTGATAGATTCCACGTAATTTAATGTTAAGTTGCACTCCCTCATAAAAAGTGACCTTTTACCTTGAGTGGTTCACACTTGAGGAAGTACGATGTGATCTTTTACTACTACTGCTACGGTTATGTAATTGATGTGTGAAATTTGTGTACTTACGTATGGTTTTAAGTATGTTTTGAATGAGTTAGCAGGTGCAGTTTTCAAAAGTTTCCTGTCTTTTTTGTAGTCGTAATGAAAAAGCATTTTGTTCTGTGCAATTTGTAGATCTTTTAAGTTTGTTTTAGGTGCTTTGGTCCAGATTTCGATCAGGTACCTGTACCCTAATTGCGTAATACACAATCAATCGGAATCTGAATCGTTTTGAAACAGATTGCTAATCCACTGATTCATAGGTTCGATAAAAAATTCTGCTCAACAATGTAAATAACGCAATGAATGTTGTTGAACTGTCAAAACCAAACCGATTAGTCGTAATCATTTACGAAAACGTGTTACGCAATTAGGCTGCTGATCGAAAACAGCCTTCGCGATCAAAAGTGCATAGGCACGTTAAGAGTTGTATTGCTGTGAACACACGGTACGACTATGTGTCTTTCAACGACACACACCACAAAGATCGCAGTTTTGCACGGCACACACTGTCGTATCGCGTACTCGCGTCGCTCTGCACCTGCACGAAATAAAAATATATTTCCGTCGGTTTTGTTAGACACGCATCATGCGCGTGACCTGGCCGGTTTATGGCATTGCTAAAATTCGAGTTAATCTAATATGAGCTGGTAGCAGTAGGCGCCAAGCGTTGGACTGAGAAGTCGCCGGCTTAGGTTTTGATAAGAGGTAGCGCAGTTTTATTGCCAATTTTTTATTTTGGTTTTAAATAAGATATTAAAAATAATGCTGTTTTTATTATTTTGTTGTTGTTGAATAAATAAAATTCAAACATTTTTATTTATTATAATATTTTTAAAAAAGATAACCGCTACGATTATTTATAATAACTTCTTCAGCCAAATAGGATGTGCAATACTAATATTTCAACATAAATAATTATGCTTCGATCATGAATTTTTAAAATAAGTGATTTTATAGGTGGTTTTGTATGGCAGTTTGTTTACATTAAGTATTTCACATTTTATTTGGCTTTAGTGAATAAAGGTTACATATTGAGGATAGCTTAAGTCTTCATTTTCATTTTCGTTACAAACATAAACAACATATAGAAGAAGGTCGTAAGTGAAACCGAAGCGTCCGCGTCAATCTATTGCTTTGTGAGATTGCGTATGGACTTTTGAGCGCTACTGTACAGTACGTGTGGTGTCTTTACTTGACAGTTTTTTTTTGTCTGGCGTACAATATATGGCAGGCAATATACGATGTTTGAGCCCAATAAAGCTGTCATATGATTTGGAGTCAATCGGGATGATGGCAATTTTTTTATTTTTATTTCCTGTAAATGTTTGTTTCGAAAGAGTGCAAACAACATTACAAAAAATTTAGAAGTTTAAAAATGGCCGAGTTACTAACGTTTTAAAATAAGGGTTAGACAAAGACTGCACTATCGTAGAGGTGACGCCACGACTACGTTACTTCATACTAGCGCCGTACATTGTCCGTACCGCGCAACAAGGACAGGAATAATCCCCTCCAAAAACTTTTATAGCGTGTATTTTCTTCATATTTACATAGATTTAGCAGATTTTTTCTATTTTCTAATTTTTACTATGCCTTCTTTGAAATTACATTATTTTTACGAACATTTTTAATAGTAGTCATCATCCCAATTTGAACCACCCAATTTAGATGGCAGTTGTCTTGTCCCAAGGTACTTCTAGTGTTGTTTGAGTTAGTAATAGTATTTGGTTTACAATTTTATTTGGTGGAAAAGGCGGTATTTTTGGCTGGTCTTGGATGCATTGATTGTTAGAAGGTTTTTTTTTAAACCAGATGGACAATGAGCTTAGGTCTTGTTGGGCTTGAGCTTATCTTGTCAGTTATAGACCCACCAAATAAAAAGGCAGGTATCGTCCGCGTATAGCGAGTCCTGGCTGGAGGCCTTAATTTATTAGGGAATCCACAGGCAAGTCCGCTTAAGCAGACGACAACCGCATAGGTTGACCTGCGAGATGCCAAACAAACAAACAAAACGCGTATAGCGAAATAGGGTTTACCATTTACTACTTCAGAACGATCCACAATCCGAGGCAGAACTGTAAGAGATAACTTTGTTGAGTATTTTATGACGCCAGCTGGGGAACTGTCAATACAGCGAAATAATTGTTAACCCAAATAAATTGAAAAGTCGGGTAAGCTGTATCAGGGATGCAGCCGCAGTGGAGTATATATTAGAACTCTATGACGTGTTTGAATTTGGTTATTAATTGGTTTTAAGTTATATTTTTGTTTTTAATTGTTAAGTTAATAAACTTCGTAAAAAATATATTTTATAGTGTAAATATATGTAGAATTTTAATTTCTATTGTCTTGAATGAAAATGTTTATTATTAATGTATTTTATTTCTAATCTTGCAAAAATTTGAAAAAGTAGGCAGACCCAGGAGAAGATGGGCGGGACGAGCACAGACTAGACTACGATAAACTTAACAAACAATTATGGCGTCGATTGCACAGGCGACAAAGAGGAAAGGGACGAGGGGCGGTTGTCATTTTGGGTACGTTCACGTATAGACAAATACGTTTACAATTCCAGGAATGTTTGTTCCGAGATTACCAGCCGTGATTGGTCCATACTAGCTCAAGACAGAGAGGAGTGGAAAGGAGAAAGAGAGGCCTTTGCCCTGTAGTGGGACATCATAAGCCCGTCACAGACGTAGCTATAATATATATTAATATATCGAGATATATATTAAAGTATAGCAAACCACCACACACGAGAACTATACTATAATATATATTTTGCCCTTGCCTCGCCTTTGCAAGCGCACGGTTTTAAAGGCCAAAATATACCGAGATATATATTTCGACATATTTTGGTGACGTCATAGAAATATATATTATAGCTGCGTGTGCGGTCAATCGAAATTGTGTATAGAAAATATGTCGTAATATGCCTTGCTATGATTCATATTAATATATATTATAGCTACGTCTGTGACGGGCTTTAGGCTAAGAAATGTCACAGACGTAGCTATAATATATATTAATATCAATCATAGCAAGGCATATTACGACATATTTTCTATACACAATTTCGAAAGACCGCACACGCAGCTATTATATATATTTCTATGACGTCACCAAAATATGTCGAAATCTCGGTATATTTTGGCCTTTAAAACCGTGCGCTTGCAAGGACGAGGCAAGGGCAAAATACATATTATCGTATAGCTCTCGTGTAGTTTGCTATACTATAATACATATCTTGATATATTAATACATATTATAGCTACTTCTGTGACGGGCTTAATAAGTCTTTACAAATGCGCGCAGACTCTAAAGTCTGTGTGTTTGTGTAACGGATTTAGCACTTTATCAGACGATAGTGCTTGGTTCAGACCTCAGACTACGTAAAGGTATTACATATTTTCAGATCGGACAGCGCACTTAGGTCGCTCTGTACAACATTTGTTAGGGCTAATAATAATAATAATTGTCGCCAGACAGCTCAGTGGGTGAGGTGCTGTCTTCCTAGCTAGGTTAAAAGATAACCTGTGTGAAGGAGTACAGTGCCGGTCCCCAAGGAAATTAAACAATAACATCGTACCTACGCAGTATATCAAGTCAAGTATATCAAGTTTTCGTTTAATTTCTGATCGATACAAAAGTTAACATAACAAATAAAAATGCGGTTCAACAACAGGTAATCAGTTGCTCAAAGAAAACGGTCTGAAGTTGTAAGTCCACACAAGTCAATTCAGCCAAACGAAACAGTTGAAAATGGAATTTGTGATGGTTTGGCATGTGTGTGAAACTGAAACCGGCATAATGACAAAAGAAATTGGGTTGTCCTCATATAAATCGACTAATAATAATATGGCGTAAGAATCGATCGTACATCACTACGAGGTGATTAAAGTCGTTCATTGAGCGAACTTTTCTCTCCTTTCGGCGTCAGCAGTGGTCAAGGTGGGACGTGTTCATATTGTCCTTGTGAAAATATTAGTTTTTATTAATTTCTTGTCTTTTCTTAATCATAGTGCTATAACAAAAGTCTAAATAATTATTGCAATCATGTGAAAAGTATTTTCTAGACTCAAATAGTGATTTCGATGTGTTGTGTGGTGAATTTAACCATCCTCCATTTTAATTACAGGTTCGACCCTGCTACTTAAAATAATCTCTAACTACTATATACATCGTGGATTAAATCTCATCCCACAAAATGTGAGTATTCTTATATTATATTGTTTAAGTTAAATCCACTTTTATTTCGATTCATTTTTTGATTCATAAATCACAAACATTTTATGTTCAGTCTCAGCTTTCATGGACCTAATCTGCTGAATCTTTTACTTTCCTATCATGCCATTAATGTTAAAATATAAAAATTATCTAGTTTTCATCAATCGTTAAAGAAACTTAAAAACGTTGATTACACTGAGAATTGTCTCTCTCAACGCTGACTCGCCATTTTGTGAACTCGTTATTCATTGATTCATGGTGGCTTTCGTATCACGCATGCGTGGCAAGCCCTGCATAATGACGCAGTCCCATATTTGGATCAATACCAATGTGTTAAATGTTATTTATGAATACCTTACGAACAGAGATGAATCATGTTTCTCAGTATGTTTAAAACGTGATAGGAGCGATAAAATTGGTTTTCTTAGACGTGCATACTTGACATAGTTATTATTAAATCACGTGTTTGCCACAGTTATTACTTCTGTTATCTTTTCATTACTTTGATTAGGTACCTACTTATTTAAAACTTTGTTCATCAGGTCTAGTAGTTGGAACAATAGCCATGGTGGAAGCGGCGGTTCCAAATTTGGTGGAGAGAGGAAGTTTGGAAGCAGCAATGGTTCATCTCGATTCAGTAATGGGGGATCGAAGTTCGGTGGTAGTGGAGGCGGCGGTGGCGGCAGCAGATTCGGCGGATCTAGCGGTGGATTTGGCGGCGGCGGCGGCGGCAAGAAAGACTTCACTGGCGGCCAAAACATGCGCCGACCAAATTGGGATTCCTTGTCTCTGCAACCATTCAACAAAGATTTCTATAACCCACACCCAACCGTTCTAAGTCGATCACCCTATGAAGTCGAAGAATTCAGAAGCAAATTTGAGATCACTGTCAGTGGAGTAGAAGTCCCTAATTCTATTCAAAATTTTGATGAAGCAAACTTCCCTGACTATGTCAATCAAAGCATCACCAACATGGGCTACAAAGACCCTACGCCCATCCAAGCACAGGGTTGGCCAATTGCCATGTCTGGAAAGAACTTAGTTGGTATTGCCCAGACAGGTTCAGGAAAGACACTTGCTTACATCTTACCTGCAATTGTGCATATTAATAACCAGCCTCCTATTAGGCGTGGAGATGGCCCTATTGCTTTGGTACTTGCACCAACTAGAGAATTAGCACAACAGATTCAGCAAGTTGCTTCTGACTTTGGTAACTCTGCTTATGTCCGCAACACATGTGTATTTGGTGGTGCACCCAAGAGGGAACAAGGCCGTGACCTGGAGCGTGGAGTAGAAATTGTAATTGCAACACCTGGAAGATTGATTGATTTCTTAGAAAAGGGCACCACCAATTTACAAAGATGCACATATTTAGTGTTGGATGAAGCTGACCGAATGTTGGACATGGGATTTGAACCCCAAATTAGAAAAATCATTGAACAGATTCGCCCTGATAGACAGACTTTGATGTGGTCAGCAACATGGCCGAAAGAAGTAAGAAAACTGGCTGAGGACTACCTTGGAGACTACCTTCAAATTAATGTTGGATCACTACAGTTATCAGCTAATCACAACATATTGCAAATTGTAGATGTCTGCCAGGAACATGAGAAAGAAAACAAGTATGTATTAGCTAGCCTCTACATCACTATTTATTTTCCCCAATACATTGACAATGATGAATTAATGTAAGAATGATAGTATTTTGATTAAAATAAATATTTTCCTCTAAGAAGATCTGACCAGAACATGTCATATATATTAGATCAAGAATAATCTACTTTCTACATTTTCTAATATGTTATTTTTATTGCAGATTAAATGTACTTTTACAAGAAATAGGACAGAACCAAGAGCCTGGGGCCAAAACAATTATTTTTGTAGAAACTAAGAGGAAAGTAGAAAATATCACTAGGAATATAAGACGATATGGATGGCCTGCTGTGTGTATGCATGGTGACAAAACACAACAAGAAAGAGATGAAACATTGTATCAGTTTAAGCAAGGCCGTGCTAGTATACTAGTTGCAACTGACGTTGCAGCCAGAGGACTTGGTAAATATTCTAGTTTAAGTTTTTCTACAGGGTTTGTAGAAACTTTATATTTAAAATACATGCTTATTTGTAAAACTGATTGTACCTATATATTTAAAATAACTTGCATTTGTTTATACTTTCAGAGGCACTGGCGGAAAGTTATTGTGTTCTATCCGATTACTGCCTGAATTTAATGGGCAAGTCACTACTGCACTGGATTTGTCGATGATGCTTTAGTCTGAAGCAGTAGAATGCAATAACTCGTCATTATAATGGTGCCTCATAAGTGCCTTTCACTGTGATGGGACCCGAGGCCGGAAAGCTTGATGGTATGTCCGTCTATCTATACGGACGGATACACTTGAGAGTGTGGAAAACCTGGTGATGCACAAGTGTATAACAAACAGATTACCGAGATGAAAATTCTCCGATGTGCATTGTTGAAAAACTTGACCACAGTTGAGATGTTATCGGCAGAAGGTCAAGGGTTTTCTATTTCGGCCGAATGGAGTTTTGGATGGGGCAATATCAAAATTATTACAATGATTTAACAAACTGAAATAAATTAACATCTACGCCCTTAATAAGACTCCAGGGTTCTGAGTGAGAGGCAAATATTGAATTGTATTTGGTACATATCTGTGTAACTCATTCATGTAAGTAATACACAGCTATGAGTTACCATAACATTACACAGATTTTTGGAGGTTTAACTTGCTCAAATAGTAATTTCTTTGTTTTGTTATCAAATTACTGTTCTTAGCTTTTTCCTTTCGGCTCACTCATGTTGTAACAAAATAATAATATGTGACTTTTTACAGATGTTGATGGAATAAAATACGTTATTAACTTTGATTATCCAAACTCATCTGAAGATTACATTCACCGAATTGGAAGGACAGGGCGTTCTAAATCAAAAGGCACATCATATGCCTTCTTTACTCCATCAAACTCTCGTCAAGCCAAAGACCTTGTGTCTGTACTAACTGAAGCCAATCAGGTCAGTAGTAGTGTTACATGACTTTTAATATCCTCATACCTTTGGCATGGGTACGCTTCTACATAGCGTAACATGAATGCGTGTATGAGGTACATTAATGACAGCTATATGCCTTCGGTGTCCACACAATGTTGTCTGGATCCCATCCTCAGATGTTGTGACAAACACTTAAACTGATGAAATTTCGTTTATTTACTTTTATTATGACAATATTTAACAAATCAGTGTTATTCCAGGTGGTGAACCCCCAACTCCAGACCATGGCCGACCGCTGCGGCGGTGGCGGCGGAGGCTGGAACAGAAACAGATACGGAGGCGGCCGCGGAGGTGGCGGCGGCTCTTTCAAACGCGGAAGCAACTTCGGAAGGGGAAGTGGTGGCGGTAGTAACGGTGGTCCCGGCCACAAGAGATTCAATGACTATTAATCTTTTAAGTACAAATTAATAAATTAGTAGCAAATCCTCATTCGAGTACTTGTGTGGAATTTAGTATTAAGGCGTGTAGAATGGTTGATATTGCAGTTTGTGGTTACATGACAGGCTAGATAATTTAAAATTTATTTTGTCTGCATACTAGCATCTTAAACATCTTGTGAATGTACTAAGTATATTTTGTTAACACTGTGATATTTTTTTAACTGTGATTCTGCAGGGGATTAGCTAATTTATAGTGCTACTAAGACAGTACCTATAGTATTTGTCTTGTGGAGGACTTGCTCTCAACTATTTATTTATTTTAAATAATTTCATGAATATCTCAATGTGAGATAATTTCATCACTTGTGCTCGTCATTCCATGCCCCCTTTCCGATAACATGTAATAATAATCAATAAATATAATAATAAAACCTAAGTTTTTTAATTAACGGTAAAACGGGGTGAATAGGGATGCAAGGGTGAATAGAAACGAAACTTTAAAAAGGATTTTAACATTGAAATAATAGTTTGTTGCCAACAAGGGCACTTAATCGTTATACATAAGCGACATTTTTGGCAACAAACATAATTATTTCAATGTTAAAATCCCCTTTAAAGTTTCGTTTCGATTCACCCCTGCATCCCTATTCACCCCGTTTTACGGTACCTACGGCGAAAAGGAAGGAATTTTAAGTGTGATTATGAAGTGTCTGTAATGAAAGCAGTCAGCAAAGTTTACCCCAATATAAAATTCACTGGCTGTTTTTTCCACTACCAACGCGTAATATGAAAATGGGCTAAACAAATTGCGCTGACCTCGTACAGAGTAAATAGAAAAGTCGCTGTTTTGCCTGAGTTACCACCACGATTTATACCCAAAGGACGGCAATTCACTATTTGGAGACCAACTTTTTTTTGAGGTAAAATTAAAAAAATTGTCATCATCCCCATTTACGCATTCTAAAATACCTAATTCAGATTACCTAATTATTCATATAATTACACCTAATGATTAGAAAAATAAAAAATTGTACCATTCAAAGTTCACAAATTTTGGTGATTTTTATAAAAATATTATAAATGGCCATTTCTAAGTACCTAAGTATTTTTTCTTATTTATACTTGTAGCTTGATTCAAATTTGAATTATTTTACCTTTCTGAAATAGTGTGAATTACTGGTTTAATGAACAAAGTACCTACATTCATGTAGTTTCAATATAGAACACTTAGAAATAATAAATAGGGCAATATAAAATATATCGAGTATAGGTCTTTCTGCGAATGAGTCCAAAGTAGAAAGAACAGCACCCTAATTGCGTAACACATTTTGTTTTTGAATGCGATTCTGAAATGAAACAAATTGCGATCTTAATCGTTTACTATATTTGGAATTGCGTAATAAAAATGATAACAAGTCTGCCAAATTTTATAGGGATGTATAGGGTTTCTAGTCCGAACTCGCGTTTTGTTTCATCAAAAAGGAATTATTCGCTTCTGAATAATTTTGCTATAATTTAATTTTCTTTTTAACTACAACTGATCGTCTAATAATGCATAAAAATGAAAATGTACAATGATGGCTGAAAAATTAAAAACCAATTTATAAAACAATTTCTACCATAAACTACCAAAATTGAAATACGCAACGAAACGTTCTTCTTTTTCCGTATTAGTTATCTGTGGCTAATAACAAAATCGTAGAAAAGCAATGTTGTCAACTTAGTGAGACTTCCACTAAATCTGGGAGTTTAAATTAAATCTGGACACCCCTACTGGGGCGGTTGGCGGATAAAATTTATCTAGTAGTTAATCGGAATTCAATTTGTAGAAAAAACTACAATCAACTACTAAAACTGTGCCTCGTTATAACAATAACACGATGGCATGTTTTATGATTTGTCTAAAACCTGTGTCAGTAATTTACCATTATTTTATTTATTTCAAATGCCGAAACGACTTCGGATTTGAACGATGATTTGTAAAGATTAAAATGACGAATATAGTGAAGAATACATATATGAGGCTGCGCCTGTGTAAAGATCATTTCTGGAAAAAAACCGCCGATATACTTTCAGGATAAAAAAAAAATACTGTTGTGATATTATCTATAGTAGTTCTCAAATCAAGTTTATTCATGCGGACAAAGTGGACTCAGGAAAAAAAGTTGGCAACACTTTAAAAAGTTATTTTATTTATTTACGATTCTTATTGTTTTGCTTTAAATTATGTTTCTATAACTTGTTTTATATTGTTCAACACATAGACTAATATTTAATAAGACACGGAATCATATTTACATCCTATTTCTATACATAAACATTTTGGCTGTTTCGTAACATTTTTCTTGTTTTGTGTTTATGGCTGAAAACGTTTGGCAAGGGCTAGGGCTGATAGAGTTCTGTCTTCGTTTTGTACTGGCTGCAGACACACTCCACAGCGAAAAGTACTTATGTCAATATCATCACCACAAGTAAGTACCTATGCCAATAATTAAAGAAATAACGTGGTAAGGAGTGTATCTTCATATCTTATTGTAGCATATAATATATAAAAGTACTCTGTGATTGTAGCTATAGGTACTTTATTGGTTAGTCTATATTAAGAACAATCATTCATTTGTTGTGTAGACACAAATTAGTAGCTTATGTTAGCTATTTACTGCAGTTAAAATAATGATTGTACTTAAATTAGTATGTCACCTTCAACTTCACCTAACAAATGAAATTGTAAATTGATGTTTTTGTTCTTACAGAAGTCCTGAAACAAACTATAATAACAACTAAGTACAAAAATTAATCAAAATATTTTTGCAGACGGTGTTAAAGCTGTAAATACAAGAATGGAACACAAATACCAAAACAATAATCTAGTTGACTCTAGGTGGAACTCCTTACAAAGACGTTTTTGTGCAAGACATGGAAAACGAATCTTCTATATTAATAATTATTGAAGGTAAGCTTTATGACACAGTTATAAATTAAGCGGCAACTCTCATAATTATGAATATATTTCCTTGGGCGAACTCTCTACCTACATAGCCACATCACATATTTTATGTATACTTAGCTAACTTTGTGTTTTGTTTACTATTCTAACTAAGTGTTATGTTTAATAAAAATATCTGGAGGCTGAAAAAGTGGCACTAAATAAATATGACATAATACAACACACAGCAAGGACTAGGCTGATGGCTTTTGTTCATCCATGTCATGGGACAAAATCATTATTGGCACACTAGGCATTTACTTTATTTGAGCAGCAAATAATTTGATTTTGTTTTTAAACTGTAGGAAAGTTCCCGGGGCGTTTCACCTACAAAGACAAGAAGGCAGCATGAATGATGGTGCCCCATTGCTGTCGCTTCGGCTACTGCTGCTGTTTACTACTGACATCAATGCTACTAGTACTGAACTACTTCAATTCTCAAGCTTCTCAAGTACAAACATAGAAACTGACAATTGTTCATAAAAGCTATTCATATTATTTTACAAAACCATTGATTATATTCTGCAGGGCAGCAATGTAAACATTACCTATTGTGTTAATTGATAAAAGTGTAAACTTAATAATGTTTGATTATGAACTATTATTAAAGGTATAAAAAATAGCTTTGAAAGAAGTATTTAAGAATACATTATGTACTTTTTTATAAAGGCATGTATTTATTGTGATACTAATTATAAAAATTGTGGTATTTAGCTAAATTAAGTGTCATTCATTAGAGGTAAATAGAAATAAATTAAGGTAAACAAGAAAAAACTGTTTTATTTATATTATTGCAACCATAATGAAAATAGCATTTATTCACTTATAACATGTAATATTTGGACATGAGGCAAAATTAAATTGGAACAAATGTAATGCATGGATTGGTGGAATTTGGCAGCTAATGTCTTCCCGTGGAAGTCAACTGCTTGCTAATGCTTGCTGTGAGCGCATTAAAGAAAGTTATTTTCCTGAATAATGTAGGTACCTGTTTGAGCCTGACACCTGAAAGATAAAAAACTAATTAGTAATAGGTCTCTCCCTTATACACTTCAATGCACAATGTATCTACATAACTGACTAGCAATATTCTGCTATAAACAACAATAAGGTGCCTACAATTCTATTATTTACTGTCTAACCTCCGTTATTAAATAAAAAGGTGGATGACCTAGAATATAATAATATATCTAAGTATAAATACATATACATTACTCAATGTGGGGCTCCACAAAATAAAGTAACAACAAACATTAGAAATAAATATAAAGGTAGTTCCAAAATATTATTTACTATAATATTATTATAGTTCAATATTTAGAAAACTTCATGACTACCATAGCGGTGCTAGAAGACTGATTTTGAGGATTTACACTACACACACCCTATAGGGCTAGGACAGAACACATATTTACTACATGGATAGACATTAATACCGATTTTTTAAATTGCTTATATTTATACAAAGAGGTTTGGGTTGGGTGGTGCCTCACTTATATTATGTATTATCCAGTACCTACCCAACAAACAATGTGTGAAGCTAACAACAACAACAACATTGTTGCTTCTTTGAAGATAGAATATTTAGATTCCCTTAATGGGCACATTCAAGGTTTAACACTTAGAAAGAAAATAATATTGCCATTACCTTGAACCTTCCATGGTGTGGAATAGGTATGGTGTCTAGATTCTTAGTGCTTTTGGCTTTTCCAATGAAGTAAAAGCTCGACTGGGTTGATATATAAGCCTGTGGCTTGTTACAGTACGAATTTGTCTTTCGTTAAATTTTCACCAAAATACCTCGTTTTCTTGATATAATATTAGTATCTTTGTATATTATGTTGTAAGCATTTGATTCAGATGGAAATTTTAACAATTATTTCAAGAAATCCACTTCGCCGACTCGATAACTAAAACACCACTAATATTGATTTATCATTGAGGTTTTACACATAATCACATTCACAATATAACAGGAAGACTACCACTTATATTTTTTCGAATTATTTATGGAGATTATACGTTTAAATCCTAAAATATGGGGATCGGAAAACGAAAGCGGCCAGAAGCTTGCCTTCTGTATCAATGCGACTAGTAATTGGTTTCAGTGTGACCAGATGAAATTTTAGAAAAATACCGAAGCACCTCAAAACAATACTGAAATATACCGATTTAGAAAGGGCAAATATACCAATAAACATACCGATTTTCTTAATACGTTTTATTCAATCATCATCATCACAATAAATGTTAGAATTTCTATACATATATATATGATACATCTTGGTTTGTTTTTAAAATTGCTGACACATTTTTGTTTCCGAATCTGTTTCTTTGATCTGTTTTTATTAAATTTATCTGTGAAAATATGCGCTCGCATGCAGCACTACAGACTGGTAAACATAACAGAGATTTACAAACACTAGTTATAAAACCATTTCTTGACAATTCAAAAGTGCCTGTAAATGGTTTTATTGAAATAAATTATTTGAGTTGAGTTTCACTTCAACAAACCAACTGTATTAGACGAGTCGTCGATACTATACTATTTGTGATTCATACACAGACAAGGAAGTATTTTATGTAAGTATACCCTATTACTTAACTATCCCTTAAAACGGAAAACGTAGACTTATTTTTTCTAAAATAATATTTGTTTTATAATTACCGTTTTTTTTTACAACAACAATAGGAATAAAAAAGAAGTCCAACTTAAATCTTCTCATTTATTATATCAATGCGGCGGCAGCCACTTGACATTTTCTATCTGTGACTCACTCTTTGAAATTTGCTTAAAAATAAAATGTACGCTAAACGGGGAAATTCCCTGCCACAAACTATTATGAGAAGAGATAGATCGCTACGGTGTTACCATAACTTCTTATCTAAGTTATACCCAAAAAGACTGAAAAATACTGACTTCCCGCAATATACCCATAGAAATACTGACGTTCGGAAAAATCAGTAGAATATACTGAAAAAGTGTTAAAATACTGAATCTGGTCACACTGATTGGTTTCATGTTAGTGATCCAAACCAATTGTCACTTGTCATAACGGTTACACAATTCGAAAAATACTCTGTTGCCCAATTTTTCCTGGCATATCGTTCACTCTATGCGTATCAAACAGACTAGAATTGGTTTCATACGTTAGTGGAGTTACGCAATACGAAAGTCGTAAAATCAAGCAGAGTTCGGTCTAAACGAAGACAATTACTCTCGATCATTTGCTGAAAATGTGTTACGCAATTAGGCTGCAGGTTACAGGCAAGGGAGGGAACAACAAGGCAGGGAACAGGCATATCGCGAATAAGTCCAATCTACTAAACCTTTTGAGGGTCTTCCGAGAAGCCTTGAGGTCTCCTTGACAGAGTGAGCTATCCTGTGGCTGCCTTAATCGGACTCAAAGCCTCCAGCCAGGGGCGTAAAATTACTTACATTACTAAGCGAACGCTCGCTAAGGGCACCTCCTGTGGGGTACGGACCTCGGCTTAGGGCGTCGTTGACGGGAGGACAGCAAGATGGGACAGGCTGGATCTGGATTATATAATAATTATCTGGGGAATTTAAAGCTACAGGCTCAGCTACGGCGCGGGCTGGCACTTCGTCGAGCAAGGGGGGGGGGGGGGACAGTTTCGTCGGGATCTTCGCGAGGAACCTCGGCGGCGTGGTGGCCCTACCTCCTGAATGAGAGTTATGTGGTCATCGGGGTCGGTGAGGACATGCTTGGGACGGCGGACATGACTGATGGAGGAGGGAATATAGCTGGCGGCCTTGACAACCAGAGGGTTGCGGTGATTCGCAGCGGTCTCGAAGAAACGCTTTGAAATGCGTTTCATGAACTGGCGGATAGTGGGAATCCTGAGGTCAACGTGGAGGATTTCGTTGCGAACGTACCAGGGGGAGCCTGTAATCCTACGGAGGAACTTGTTCTGGAGGGTCTGCATTCTATTGAAGCGATGGGGCTTGGCGTGTGCAAAGACTGTACTGTCATAAGTCATGATCGGGCGGATGCATGCTGTGTAGATACGCAATTTGCACTTTAGTGACAATTTGCTACGTGCATTAAGGACGAAGTGGAGTCTACCTAGAGCGAAGGCGGCGCGCGAACGAGCCGCCTTAATGTGCTCTGAAAAGGAGAGGTGTTCGTCGAGAACCACACCTAGATATTTGGCTCGCTTCTCCCAAGGGATCGGCTTGCCGAACATGGTGATCGGACGAGGACGGCAGGGGGTATGACGCGGCTTCGAGAATAGAACCGCTTGACTTTTGTAGGGATTTACTTCGCTTCTCCACTTTCTAAACCAATCGCCAAGCTTGTTGACTTGGGTTTGGAGAATGCAAGTTATCGAGTCTGGATCACGGCCGGTGTAGTAAATGGCCGTGTCGTCTGCGAACAGAGCTAACTGTGCCTTACTGCACTTGGGCATATCGCTGGTGAATAGAGTGAATGCTAGAGGAGAAATCACAGAGCCCTGAGGGACTCCTGCGCGAATGGGGTGGGGGGAGGATAGCGCTCCTTCGATGCGACAACGGAAGGTGCGGTTCGACAAAAAGTCCCGTAGGATGAGCACGAGACGATCTGGCACACCGAGTTGGTACAGCTTATATAATAAGCCGTTGTGCCAGACTTTGTCGAACGCTTTCGCTATGTCGAAGAAGACAGCACCCGTCATCAAACCTCGTTGGAAACCGAAGTTGATGTGTTCGACGATACGGTGTACCTGTTTTACGCACGAGTGTTTGGTTCTAAAACCAAACTGTTCGTTGGGGATGAGGCCCTTTGTCTCGGCGTAGTCTCTGAGACGCTTATAAATAAGCCTCTCATAGATTTTGCCGAGGACATTGAGCAGACTGATGGGGCGGTAACTAGTAGGTTCCGACTTTGGCTTGCCGAACTTCGGGATACCGATGACGGTGGCTTCTTTGAATGCCTGTGGGAAGATGTTATTGCGCAGAACACCATTGAAGATGGTGGTCAGTAGCATTATCAGGTGGGCAGGGAAAAGTTGGAATGACCTATTGGTGATTCCATCTGAGCCGGGGGCTTTAGGAGCCTTAAGACCTTTGATGAGGTCGTGCACTTCATCTGGCGTGACGGGGCCACTGCCCCCCGTTATATATTCTGGGTCTTCGACGGGAGGGAGGCTCTATGTTCGATTTCGGCGTCGACCTCAGAGAGGTGAGCTTGGTCTACTGGTTGAGAGCTAGGCGAGCATTGGGCTTCTAGACTGTCGGCTAGAAGCTTAGCCTTGTCGACATCATCGAAGGCGATGGTCTTGTCGGGGTGGAAACGGGGGGGGGGGGGGGGGGTCTGAGTTTTCTCTGGAGTTGCCAGAAGGCTAGGTGGGTGGGCTCTAGTTCACTCAGCATCTTGTCCCAGCCGGCGGTACGCAGCTCCTATATGCGTGTGCCTCTTGCTGTCTATGGTTTTGATTTTGTTAAAGTAATTGTTCTGTTAACTTATTTTACTTCGATGGTCCTGGTTTGTCATTTGTGTTTACTTAAAAAATAATCCAATAATGCATATGTAAGATGTCACGCCCCTTATGCCTGGAGGCTTTTATTTGTGTATTAAGTTATGTTGTTTTTTTCATTGATTTTTTTATTGGTTTCTGTTTTGGGTATATTGGCGTGGCTAGCTTAAATATGGCAGATAATTTAAGATGTTATTTTTTTGTGTTTCGGTTTTTATTCTTTGATTACCTTATAATTATATAATTCAATGGTTTTCTAACTAAACAGACAGCTGTGCTGCTGGGGAGTTTGTTGCGCCACTTCTTCTTCCCAGCTAAAGCACTAGGAAGTGGTGAAGGGCGGGCGTTTTGGGGGACTGTCTTATGTAATTTTGACGTTCGAAAAGTGCTGACTCTCAGCCTAGTTTGAATAAATGACTTTTGATTTTGTTCTTACAGTACGCTGTAAGTAACGCATATGGGCTTTGTTCGCGTCGCAGGGGAAGTTGCTGTAGGCACGGACAGCCGCGTTCTTCTCATTCAACAGTTCGCGTACATCGTTCGGCAACTTCCAGCGATGGTCCTCCGTCGCTGGAATTTCCCTTGCACAATCGTTCAGGACTGATTGTACGTGAGCTGTAAATGAGTCGATCGCGGCCGTCGTGTCAGCGATAGAGTCAAAATGATCGGGGATTGGGTCCAAGTGGGGGGACGTGGTGGATTTTAAGCGATCGCTTACTTTCCTCCAGTCCGTTACCACTTTGGTGGGAGGGGGTTGGATGGAGTCGGGCAGATCTATGCGGGGGACCAGTTTCATTACTACTGGACGGTGATCAGAAGCGAGCTCTTGTACCACTTCTATAGAGGTTGACGTTCTGTAGGAGCGCCACGTCGAGCACATCGGCGGTGTGATTGGGATCGGTGGGAAAGTGAGTTGGAGTCATCGGCGCGATGACATCGAAATTCTGAGAGGAGGAGAGGTTGAACAAGTGTCTCCCTCTGGAAGAGGTCCTGGTGCTATTCCAGTACGTATGTTTTGCGTTGAGATCACCCGCTATGATAACGGAGTCACTCAGGCTAAATAGGACAGAGAGATCTTCAGTAAGAAGTTGGAATTTCTCCGAAGTATTAATGGGGGGATGTAGGCCGATACTACGGTGATCAGTTGATGACCTGTCATGCCGACAGCAAGACACTTCCAATCGTGAAAGTGTGGGAGGGGCAATGGGAATGCAGTAAAGCTCTTTTTTGTAATAGATAAGGGTACCGCCCTTATGGCAACGCGTCCTGTCATTACGAACTGTACGATAGTTTGCAATTGACGGATTTCGGTAACTGGGTTTAAGGAACGTTTCCTGAACAAGGAGGATGTCGATGTGGTGGTCGCGGAGGAACTCGCTGATTTCAGCGCGTTGTCGCAGGATGCCATTGGCATTGAAATAACCTAGCTTTAGGGATCGGGGTTTGGTTCTCACGAGGATTCCTTTATCCATTATTAGGGTTGGGTTGGTTGGTAAAGGACATCAGGGCTTGCAGCGACTATCTTCTGTATCAAAAAGTATTAAGTCGACGGCCAGCCTCGGCGCTGTCGTCTAAACGTGACGCTGGCAGAACAGTCGACGCCATTGCAAAAAAAAATAAAGAAAAAATCACATCACTCTCAATGTCCATTGTCAAAGTCAAACGTCAAAAAGTTGTTCATACTAACTTCATTGATAAAAATGTCTTTTGCATGCTTGTGATTCTTTCATCTTTCATTGATTAATTATTTCACTTTTGTTACTAAATTCCAAGAATCTAGTGAAACTCAAACAGTTCATAGTGCTAAAGACTTAATATATTCTGCTGAAACAGCAATCAACATTGTGGTTTTTTTGTTTTGAGATCGATTCTAACCTTAAAACTTCTTGGCAGACGTCGAGGAAAGACTACTCTGCGTTAGTTCAATTATCAATAGTTTGAGAGATATAGGGATAAATATATTGAAACGTGAGCACAAATTTAAGCATGGCTTTGAATATATTAACGAGACTCCTGAATCGCAGAAGTTTACGGAAATTGTAAGTCCAAACTTTCATACTTCAGTGCCAATATATATTTATGTATCCCATTGTCATGTGTTATGCATTCATTCGCTTTTCATAATTCGACCTATAATATTACTTAATGATTTTTCTAGATTATCACATGGATCCAAACAGTATACTGCAGAAGTATCATCAGTAAATTTAATAAAAAGTGTCTGCATACCTTATTCAACTGTCAATCATGAACATATTTTACGACAATTCAAGTATAAAACACAAAATGCTCAACGTTATTATGCAACAAAAACCGCACAGCAGAATGATATAGAAGATTATCGCAATGAACATAACATCACAGTTATTGGAGAAGACATACCAAATCCTTACATAGAAATAGAGAAAAGTGATTTTCCTGACTATATAAAATCGTTTTTAAAAAGCCAGGGTTTTGAGAAACCTACAATTATACAGTCACAAGGATGGCCTATCGCTATGAGTGGACAAAATTTTGTAGGAATAGCACAAACTGGTACTGGCAAAACTTTGGCATATTTGTTACCTGCTGTAGTTCACATCAAGGAGAAAAAGGCAAAGAGAGGACTGGGTCCCATTGTACTTGTACTTGCACCTACTAGAGAACTAGCACGGCAAATAGAGCATGTGGCAAAAGACTTTGAAAAATCACTGGGCCTCCGTTGTGTCTGTGTATATGGAGGTGCAAATCGTGCAGTACAGGCTGAAAAACTAAGACAAGGAGTTGATATTCTTATTGGCACTCCAGGCAGATTGAATGATTTTATTGTCAGCAAAACTGTATCACTGAGCAGATCCACTTACGTTGTGTTAGACGAAGCAGATAGAATGTTAGACATGGGTTTTGAACCTCAAATTCGGCAAGCGCTAGAAGGGGTCCCCCTTGAGAGGCAAATTTTAATGTTTTCTGCTACATGGCCTAAAGAAGTTAGACATTTAGCTAAAGACTATCTGGGAGAGTTTGTGCAAGTTAATGTGGGATCAACAGAACTGTCTGCAAACCATAACATAAAGCAACATGTCCATATTTGTGACATGGATCAGAAAATGGATTTGTAAGCATTGAGTTTAATTGTGTGATTGTTTCCTTTGTGATTTGACATTACTCATAACACTTTTTGACTTTACAGGTTTAAATCTTTAATGCATCAGATATCTGGTGAAGGATTTGGCAAAATGTTAATATTCTCGAATACAAAAAGATTTGTGGATACTCTAGCCCTAACACTCAGGAGAAATGGCTGGCCAGCAGATGGAATCCATGGAGACAAAACACAATTCCAGAGAGACAAAATTATTAACAAGTTCAAAACTGGTGTGACAAATATTTTGGTTGCTACTGATGTAGCTGCTCGAGGTCTTGGTGAGTATTCAAATACACATGAAAGATAACTACTTCCTATGTTTGTTGCCATAAGAACAAATTCACCCCTAGTAAACATACTTTTTTTTTCATTCACAAACTTATACTAATGACTTTTTATAGATGTGGATGGTGTGACACATGTGATCAACTACGATTTCCCGAATACTTCTGAAGACTACATACACAGAATAGGGCGCACCGGTCGCCAAGAGAACAAAGGAGTCTCCCACACCATACTCACTGAGGATGACGGAAGACAAGCAAGGAGTTTAATAGATGTTCTCAAAGAAGCTAATCAGGTACCATGCCTCATATTTTTTATTCTAATCTTGCAATGCTAGTTTAGAAGAGCGAAACTATTACTTTCTGGGAATTCTTCTGCCCTGGGAAGGACAAAGGATAATAATGGTACTCCTATGTGTTAAAACTGATCCTTTTTCTATCTTATTGATATTGGGCCCCAGTTTTGCCATGAACCTAGAGAGAATAAAACTCAAGAACCTAAAAACCTTGACTCCAGCCCCACTTCTGCAGCCAAGAAAAGTCTAATGCTAATTATTATTATGGTATTCTGTTGTGGGGAAATGCCGCCGATATTCAGAAAATGTTTGTTTTATAAGTCCCAGACACTCCCTCAGAGACAACAAAGAGATTAACAATAATGACTGTGCCTTCTCAGTATATTTAAGACAATCTTTTGTATGCACATAAGAATATTAATCACTGTATTTTTAACCAGATTAATATTTTTATGTGCATTATAAAAATATTAATCTGGTTAAAAAATACAGTGATATCTTATACATACTAGACTGTTTGAGTAATTTATGCGGCCTACCCAAATGTCCTTTCTTTGGTATTGTTTGTTGAATCGTTGAGCAGTTCTGAGTTGAGCTGCATGATTACTGACAAATGTGTGACAGGACAGGTCCACTCAATCTGTGTGATTCAAAAGACAATTTCAGATACCAATCTACATGGTCTTCACATTATCTGATCAAGATTATGTCTGGACTTTGGATTTTAAAAGAGACTGTATCTTCTCAGAGTAGTCAGATAGGAAACGCCGATCTCATCTAGTTTCTAACATATGATTGACTTGAAAAAGTGTTTGTACTAACCTGCTTACAGAAATAAAATCATTTATCGTTAATCATATAAAGTCTTTTTTAGTTATTTTTCTACCTAAAATAAATAAAAAACGTTTAAAAATTACCTCCTCCTTCGCGAGCATTACTGCTTCGCAGAAGGAGGTGACGGCTTTCCATTCCCTCTCGCTCCGTACCATGGCCTGGACCAGGGCCGCACGCGAGTTATCACCGCCGCCGATCGCCTCCGCGAGGACACTGCGGTGCTCCGCCCAAGCTGGGCAGATCTCCACCGTATGCTCCACCTTGTCCTCCGGGCGATCCACACAATGGTGACACCCGAGCGTTTCCTCCGCCTTATGCGAAACGGGAACCTCCCGAAACAACCATGTCCGGTGAGGACCTGTGTCAGGCGGAAGGCGAGGACGCCGTGGCGCCTCTCCATTCAGTCCTCAAAGAGGGGACTTATCGCCGCTATTGTGGCGTGCCCAGCACTTGGTTGCGACAATCGCACCCTCCATGTCGCCATGAGATCCCGCCGGAGCTCTGTCCGCTGTACCGTGATTTCTCGCGGCAGCGGAGTTACACCCCGGCGTTTTGCCTCCTCGCGTCACTGCCATACGTGCGCGAGGGCTTATGCCTCCAGATCCGATGCCGGTTGTTCCAACCGCCTAACGAAAGCCTCGAGAGATGTTGATCGAGGTTTTCGGCCATCGGGCTATTGGCCGATACGAAAATTGGCTCACATTCCACACGTCTACAACCTCGTTATTAATACATTTATCATATTGTTACAGGAAATACCAGCAGAGTTAGAAGATCTTGCTCGTTCCCACAACATGTCAAAAGTAAAAGAAAGGCAGTCAAAATGGAAACCAAGACAGACTAACTACCAGTACAATCAAAACCACTACCAATCCAACACAAACAGGAGGCTTAATCGATTTGATCGATCGAAAAGTTTTAAGAGTAACCGATATGACGATGATTATTAAGTACAAATTGGTTTTGTGATTACTTAAGTATAATATTGTAACCTGTGTTATAGCATATGTAGTGCAATATAATTTATGTTATTGCGATTTTTGACTTTCATTATAATTATCTCGGGTATACTTCCATCCCCAACTTCCATACTTTATTGTACTTCCTTCCGTAACAGCCGTCAAAGGCCAACCATTTCTTTCTTCATCCCTCAAAGTTAGTCGACCGCGCTTGAATTCGTTACACCAACGATACACGGTTGACTTAGCAAGGGTCTTTATCCATGAATGCCATTTGAAGTCTATCGTACGATTCGTCCGGTTTCAGGCGACACTTGAAATCGTAAAAAATCATAGCGCGAAAATGTTCCCGGCGATGATCCATTTTTTATGAGACCCGAAAATTTAAATTAGCTTGCAAACAATGTGGAGGGAAGTTTTAAATTGGAACGTACCTATTTTTACTTACTTATCTATAATCATATTTTCAAAATAGACTATAACTGGCCAGTCTCTCATACATAAAAACTTTTTTTCGCAATACTTTCTGAGTGGCCTAGTATATGAAACGACGTAAGCCGCAGCAGCAGACTGAGTCGAAAGAAACTCGAAAGTTCAAAAGGTGCGCGTGTCTTCACGTGAAATGCACGATAATTCATAAATTATTATTTAACAGAATATTTTATTAGATAATAGCAAAATCAAAATCATCAAAATCAAAATATTTTATTTCACTTATACCTACATGGGCACTTATGAAACGTCAGATTCTAGGTGCACGGTTCCAATGAGGGTTTTCTGAAATGATCTCCGATAGATGGCAGGACTGTAGCGGCAGGTCCAATGGACTGTCAAAATACATACGCGAATTGTAATTTTCTATATATTTTTTGGTTTATTTATTCTTAAAATCATTCCTTTCGGAATATCGTTGTTTAAAATGCCACAGTGTTGTGCAGTGCCTATGTGTGCAAATAAAACAGGAGGACATAAGTTCCCTACGAGAGGTAAAACCTGATTAAAACAGTGGCTTGTAGCCATTCGCAGAGATAAATTTACTCCAACGTAAAATAATCCATAATATAATCAATAACACTTCCAAATACAATAGAATTTCAATAATTTATGTTCAGTACCTACGACTCTGTGCTATTTGACAGCTGTTTGGACCTGACGCCTACGAAGCGCCGCCTAGTGGCAGAAAAAGTTTCGAAAACCCTCATTGGTCGTTTCATATGGAGAAGAGCCGGCAAGAAACTCCATGGTTACTCTTTTAAAAATATTTGTCTTTTACAATATTTTTTAGTTACAGTGTTAATATGTATGGGAGGACAGTGTAGGCCTGTCAAAAAGTACCATATGTTAAACAAATAGACAATGGTATATAAATTTACAATCCACAAGGCCTACGACGTTCTCACATTTACAAAATATGTATAGAAATAATCTAATAGAATAAAATCAACACTAATTAAAAATTGTAGGTATATAATGTCAAATAATGAAAATATTATGTCAGAGTTATATAAAAGTCAATATCTAATAATAAAAAATAACAAAATCTGATAATAAAAAATAGCGTATTTTATTTCGAAAAGTCCTATGAAGAACAAGTTTTTATTAAAAAAAACACTGCATAAATCAATTACAAATATAGTTTACTCTTCGAATTTAACTTAGTCGGTGCCGTCTTCGTTTTGAAGATTTTACACTTCTTTTATATCTTATTTACGCCCTAAGTTGCGTTAAAACAAAAAGAAAAACGAATATTTGTTGGCTCATAACTTTTTATTTTACTATTCTGTTTCCGCACAGACAAAATTAATAATGAGACAAAACTATGTCATGTTAACTTTTGGATGCACAATGTCAAACAGTGGAGCAATACCCTCCCGATTATCGACTTGTGCAACCTTAAAAGTTGGACACTGATTCAAACAAGGTGCTACGCACTCTCCCCTTAGTAGAAAGGTTTTTGTAGTGCCATGCTGCGTTTTACGAACCATCAAGGAGTTTTATCTTAACGTTCTAATTTCTTTTGCCCATATAGAGTGTTATGAACGATAGCGAAATACAACCACAGAGTACTTTTATTATATAGGTACAACCAAATGTTGGCTTCATTCAACTTTAAATTTGTACACATTTTATGACAACTTCAAACCACTGAAAAGCATAGACTATTAAGGAGTCCGTATGTGGCGACTAAGAAGTTCACCACATTCTCCCCTCCTGCATTCTAGCGTGAGGTGTCGTAGTCCTAAGGACAGGTGGTCTTCTATTACTGGTAGTCTGCCGAATTGGAGGAGTATCTGGCGCAGCACTCTCTGTAGACACAAAGGAGGAGTTGCTTCGTGTTTGTACAGTGTCAGTACGATCGTCTACTTCCCCGCTCTCTAACCCTGATGACGCAAAATGTCTGTTAGACACTGTCGTTCTTCGGCTGTCGCCTAGTCTTACAAAAGAATCCGGGTCGGACTCCAACAGCTCGACTTCCTCGACTATGGGAGGGTACTTGTTGGTTCTGTTGTGCTTCTTGAGTAGGACAGGACCGGGTGTTAGAAGCCAAGTTGGTATCGAATGTGTTATTAGATTTTCTATTGTGTACAAACATCATTTGATGAGGAGTTTGGTTCGTTGCTGTACATAGCAAAGATATCATTGAGTGCAGTGCTTCATTGAGAACCATTTCCCATTGCTCGAATTTTAATCCCTGTGATTTCAGAGCTAATTGAATTGTCCTCCAAATTGTTCCATTTGAGCGCTCTATTTGCCCATTACCCTGTGGGTTATATGCTGTCGTTCGACTTGTAGATATACCTCTACTGTGTAAGTAATCTTTTACATTTTTATGAGCCACGATCGGAATGAATACACATAAATTCTTACTTCGTATCCAGTGATACATTCGTGTAACGCCTGGATGACATAGTTCAATAAGCAAGTCCAAGGTTTCAAACCCTGATGCTGTCCAGTCTAAGTTAACGGAGGACCCATCCCAGACTGAAAGTTTTTATCAAGACTGTTTCCTCAACGAAGATATATCTGATATAGTGCAAGATCTATCTCAATGGTACAGCTTGATATCAGTAGCTGTCCATCTTTAAGTAGTCATCATTATTATCATTCAGTTATGTTCTCAGATAGTATAGGAAGAGGTTTAGGTAAATTAATTAATAACAACCTGAGTTATTCTACACAAAACTATTTTACGCCATCGTCAACCTACAAACGAATAATGGCATCAGTAACAGGAAATGAATATTATTTGTAGGTCAAACAAGATGAAATCACTGACTGTGTAACAAAGTTGTAACAGATAAATTGTAGTAAAATAATATTGTGTGCTTTCCCGTATTTTGAAAGATTGACAAATAGACAAAACAATTATATTCATATGCTCAATAAGCATATGCACTTTTTAGTTATTCATCACAGTGACAAGCTTGTGTTTTTTGACACCAACAGTTTTGTTGAAACGTTAAAATCGACTAGGGATACTGTGTATCTGCCTGTTTTAGACACATAATGGCAAGGCTATTAGCTTTTTAAATAAACTCAGACATAAGCATACTGAACTTTACTTAGGCATACTGTTGACTATTATGTAAAAAGAAAAACTCCAATACATGCATGCTTCCTAGATCTATCTGAGGCGTTCGATCTGGTATCCTATAGAGTACTCTGGGACAAATTAAAAGAGGAGGGGGTCTCTTCAGAAATCATAGGCATCTTCTCATACTGGTATACTAATCAGAAAAATATTGTGAAATGGACAAATGAGTTTTCGGATGAATATAAACTGAAATCGGGTGTAAGGCAAGGAGGGTTAACGTCTCCGAGGTTTTTTAATCTGTATATGAATCAGCTGATTGAGGGACTGAGCAGCATGCATTTCGGATGCCGCATATATGGCGTTAGTGATATAGTCATTGAACATAAGTTATGCAGACGACATGGTGCTGCTTAGCCCATCAATCAGTGGGTTGAGAAAACTTTTGGGTATGTGTGAAGCTTATGCTGAGGAGCACGGTTTAAAATATAACAGTTAAAAAAGTGAGTATATGGTTTTTGTTGATAACAACAAAAGGCCGAATAGGGTGCCACCCCTTTTTTAAATGGAGCACAGGTGAACCGTGTTTCTCAGTTCAAGTACCTAGGGCACGTTGTGACTGACACATTAAAGGAGGACCATGATGTAGAGAGGGAACGGAGGGTATTGTCGGTAAAGGGGTAACATGCTGGCACATAGATTCACTCGTTGTACTGTAGACGTTAAATTGACGCTATTTAAAGCGTACTGTCAAAGTTTTTACACGAGTGGTCAATGGGTTAAGTACACACAAAGTGCCTATAATGCTCTCCGAATACAGTATAATAACATTTTCAGGGCACTGTTGCGGCTCCCCCGTTCCTGTAGTGCGTCAGGTATGTTTGCTGATGCCCATATAGATGATTTCTACGCAATTATGCGGAAGAATACGCGTCAGTCTTGAAAGCTGTGCGGGGGAGTAGAAATGGCATCCTGAAAATGATAGCAGATAGGTTGGACGCGCCTGTGTTCAATCGATTTATCAATCTGCATGTGAGAGGTGCTGGTTGATGAATCGACTTTATTTTTCCACTTTTTATTTTTGTACCTACTAATATATTTTTTAAGTTTTTGTAATTAACACTATGGGCCTTGGTTGTATGAGAATAAAACACTTTATTATTTATTTTATAAGTAGTATGTCGAAGTCTTGTGTTATTAACACCAAAATAGTTTTTTTAATTTTTATTCTTCTTTTTCATAAGAGGCTTTTATCCACAGTGGCATGTCAGCCTCAACATACCTTAAACTATTCTTAACAAATCTATGAATATAATTTAAATGATTGGTTTACAAACAAAAAAGAAAGTAGGTTTGCTATCTCAGTTGAAGGCTGCGCTAAAACTTTAACATAGGGACCAATATCATATTTATTTACTTTTATCTCTCTCAGCAGTATCTACTGCTGAGAGAGATAAAAGTAAATAAATATCTCTCTCTCTTTCCTTCTTTGTCTTAGTACACTCCATAAGTAGATGGTGAACATCTTCGACCGTTCCACATGTTTCACAATTGGGAGAACCACTTTTTTCATTAAATAACCAAACTTGCGGGATGGGTAGTGACCAGAGCGTAGTCTATGAAGCAGAACAATATGATACCTACTCAGTTCTTTGATAGCAAACCACGGTACTCCAGGAGGCTGATATTGTATAGTTTTATACCAGATACCCTTTTCCCTACTTCGTTCGTCGAAGTATTCCTTAAACCTATCTTTACATTTTTTTTTGCAATCGCTTAATTGTTCTATATAATTAGGTACTATACAATATTCTTGACCTTCAGTAACCGCTAATCTAGCCAGTCTATCAGCTTCTTCATTACCTTTCAAACCTACATGAGATGGGACCCATTGCAATCTTAGCACTGTGCCATTATTTGTAAGATCTATGACCTTACTTAGTATGGAGTAAGCTATCGAAATACCTCTGACGCCAGAGGCACAACGAGCTAAATGCTGCAGACCACTCTTACTATCTGTGAAAATCACAAAATATCGATCCCGAGTTACAAGCAGAGATAATAGCTTCATATATTGCAATGAGTTCCATCGTCATAATAGACACATTCGATTTTACTTTGTACATGGCTGAGCTGTTCCTATTAACGTAATAAAATGCTGCTCCCCAACCCATCCTTACACTTAGAACCATCAGTGAAATATTTATTATAATCTAGGTATTTATCGTGAATTTCTTTTACAATTTCAAATTTAAGAGAAGTAATATTTAAAGTTTTTTTAGGACCTGTTACTTTTTCTAAGTAAAAAATAATAATTTCATCTACTTTAATACTGGTTACCCAAACATCTAATGAAAACATCTCCAAGGGATCAGAAGAATTAACACGAAAAGATCCACATTCATCGAGTACCGATACAAGTAAAGGTTTCTTTTGTTTTTGCCAAAATCTCGCCTGCATATGATCATTCAGTTCGGCAAGAAGTCGTATAATTTTACTGTTTGACCAAGACATACTTTTCAAACAATACTTATAAGAGAGAAATAACCTTCTATTACGCAGAGGAGGTAAGCATAGTTCACTCTCCATTACATGAATGGGACTACTCTTGATAAAACCTCCGATTATTCTCGCAGCCTGATTCTGTATTTTATCTAATTTATACAAATGAACATTAGCACTGTTCCCGAACAAAAAACATCCATAATCGAATCTACTTCTGATCACCGAAATGTATAACGCACGTAAATACTTTGGATGCATACCCCATTTAGAACCCGCTAAGAATTTTTTTTAAAGTTTCAAAAATTTCAAGATCTTTTCAGCTACTTCATTAACATGTTTACCCCACAATAAGGATCGATCAAGCCATACACCTAAATATTTAAAATTTTCATTGATTTTAAGTTCTATTTTGTTCCTTCTTCGACCTCTGGTGAAAATACATATTTTAGATTTATTAGGGGAAAGTGCCAAGCCTAGTTCATCAAGCTTAGCTATCATGTCATTAAGTGCCGATTGTAAAATGGTTTCAGAAAAATGTATGTCTTTGTGCTTCAAATAAAATACAAAATCATCGGCATATTGTAATACAGAGACGTCTTCTACCTCACGACAAATTTTATATGTGGTTAAATTGAAAAGCAACGGGGAGAGCGGGTCTCCTTGAGCTAAACCCTTATTTGTCCATCTGCTTATTACTGTCTCCCCAGAATACATTTTCTTTAATAAACATCTTGCACTTAAAAACTCCCAAATATATTCACAAATATTAGAGCCAACATTTAATTTATCTAAAGTAGCCACGACAGCCTCAACTAAAACATTGTTATATGCAATATCTATGTCCAGGAAGCAAGCTACAGTAGGCGTGTTATTCGAGAGTCCTATTTGAAAATCAGTGACAAGTTTCGCAAGGCAATCCAAGCAGGATTGTCCCCTCCTAAAACCAGACGTATCAGCAGATATAAATTTGTTTTTCTCTGTATACCATTCCAATCTCTTTACTAACATTGTGTGAAATATCTTACACACGCATGAGAAGAGAGATATCGGCCTAAGTTTTGGTTCTACGTCAGCACTACTGGCAGTTTTTGGAATGGGAACAATGCTTATTTCCCTCCATTGACGTGGAATATACCCAGATGTGAAAATCCTATTATATAAGTTTAATAAATACACTTGGCCTTCAGAAGGTAGGTTATAAATCATGAATTAAGTTATCCCATCTTTGCCCGGAGCAGTATCTTTTTTCTTGAGACAATGTTTCATTTCTTGTTTACTAAATGGTTATTCCAATAAACTATTACGAGATGTGAAAGAAGGTTGCTTGTTTATAACTGAGTCTGGCGCTTAAGAACATAACAAGTCCTTTTGTTTAGTTTCAATAGGAAATGACTTTGCCTTTTTATAGCCTTTGAACCACCGCATTTTTCGCCACATTTCAGACACAGAAGTTGTCTCATCAATACTGCTGCAAAATGATTTCCAATTACTTGTCCTAGCTTTATTTACTAAAGTGTTCGCTTCTACGGTTCTATCCTCTAGAGTTTTGAGATTATCAGGCGTAGGGTTACGTCTAAATGCACTCAAAGCTAGTCTTCGTGTAGCTACTGCTCTGGACAATGATGGGTTCCAATACTCCTTAGGCTTGAAATTTGCTGCCAGATTAGTACAAATCTTTGTTTCAGGTATATTCCTTTTGGCTGACAGATTAATGTTATCCTCGAAATAGTTATACATGACTTGAAAATCTTCTAAATTATTAATATCGGAAAATGGTTGTTGAAGATTTTCTCTAAACGCTTTCCAGTTTGCTTTTTTATAATTGCGTATCTTAATATATTCTTTTGATTCTAGATAATTAAGTGTTATTTTAATAATTAGGTGATCACTCCCCAGGTTTTCATTAAATACATTCCAAACACAATTTATTGATATATCCGACGATGCAAAAGTAATATCAGGCGACGTCCTCCTAACTGACCCATTTACTAATTTTACCCTAGTAGCATCGCCATTATTTAACTAAATCCAGCCGTTTTCCATTGAAGATTCTAGCAATTGAGTTCCTCTTTGATCTATTTTGTACGACCAATTTGTATGGTGTCCATTAAAATCCCCTGCAATAAGAGTCCTGTTGAGCTCTAAATCAAACAGCCTATCCCAGTCGGCAGAACGCGTGACTGCAGAAGAAGGGCAGTAAATTGATATTATATTTTGTAAACTCATACAATTTAGAATTATGACTTGAATTATTTCTATACCTGGGTTTGAAAGATGGATAGGAATTATTTGTGAGTGCAATGATTTGTGAATTATAATAGCAACTCCTCCATAATAATCCGGTCTATCCTGTCTAAATACATTGTATCCACTCAAATTAAAGTTAACATTTGGATTAAGCCATGTTTCACTAAAAAAAGCAATCTGAATTTTTTCCCGATTTAAAAATACTTCAAAACAACCTAATTTGGGCCTTAAACTTTGTGAATTCCACTGACATTTATTTAAAGAGATTTCTTTTTGTGTATTATCCATCAAACTTAGATAAAAAATTGTTCAACATTTCTCTGTCCATAAAACTACTAAGTAAAAACAATTTAATTTCCTCACATATAACTTTGAACATCGACATAATTTTTTTCATTAAAACCTGTTCTTCAGAAAACACAATTTCCATAATACTTTGCCAAATTCTCTTCCATCGAAATTTTCTCTCCTTCACACTTCTTGTTTCTTCTTCTTGATTTTGGGGAACTTCTAGACTTTCTGTAGATACCGACATATTATTATTATCATCTTGTAAATTTTTGTTATTCTTCTTTTTAGAATTGCTTGACCCTTTTTTTCCGCTTTTTTCGCTTTTCTTACTTGTTACTGTTACATGTTCGTCTTGTTTTTCTTCTAAGGTAACCGACTCATTATCCATCACTGGTTTCATACAGTCTTCTGTTTGTTCGCCAGACGGCGTTCATGTTTATAATTCTATGTTCCGTTTTTGAGGGCTCATTTTCGTATGCAAGTGAAACTTGGTTGGTATTTTCCCTTTTTTCTATAATATACATTTCCAGTGCGTTTTTGTAAAGTAGTATTCTCCAAACTCATTAGAACACGAATCCTCTTCTCTTTTATAAAAAATGGGCATGCTCTATTTATAGCCATATGTGGGCCTTTGCAGTTTAAGCATCTAAATGTTTCTGTCTCACAATTGATGTGTTCTTTACCGCATTTTGGGCAAAGGTTCTTATTAATTGGACAAAACTTTTTAGAATGTCCAAACTTCCAACATCCTGACCACTGAGTTACAGGAAAAACAAACTTCTCAACCCTGAATCTACATCCATACGCATATACAAATTCTGGCACAGTCTGACTTTTGAAACCTAGCCTAACGGTCTCGCTATCAATCCATTTACGTTCATCATTCAACCGTCTTAGTCTTCTGACAGACATAATTTCATGAGCTTCTAAATATGCTTAACATTTCATCATCTGTCATTTCTAACTCAACCCCTTTGATTAATCCATAGGATTGATCCACCGCATCAGTAAATTGAGCTCTAATGTTTAGTTCCTTGTTTTCAGGGAAAATTAACAATATTTCAGCTTGTTTTTTATCATCAAACTGCACGAATACCTTATAAGGGCTTTGATATTTTATTCTGATAATGTTTTGAATATTCCCGCTTCTTAACCTTAGCCAAAGCCATCTGTTTCGGTAAACCTTGTAATGAGGTCAAGCATATTTCAAACGTATCTTTCGACTCAATATTAAGTTGGTTACGATTATTTAATTCAAATATATGTGAACTCAAATTCCCATTTGATTTGCTTCGAATGCGAATGAGTTTCTTTGGTCTTCTCCTGCTAACTGTAGTAAAACCTTCTTCACTACTATTTTCACTACTTCCCCTATATCGTTTCTCCGCTAATCTGGCATCAATTTGTTTGTCCACAGCCCTCGTCGTACCCGTCATCGTCATCATCTCACGCTCACACTCACTTATAATCTCTGTATCACTTTTATCGGTCAACGCAGCTTCATCTGTACTACCTCCCACCATTCTCACTATTAGCGGGTTCACCCGCACCGAACGTAATTATTACACAAGCCGGAATCTTTTGCGATAAGCACGTGCGAACCAAACACCGCCTCACGCGCAACTGACCAAAATAGTTAGTAATAATACTAAAAATAAGGTGGCGAGCCTGAATAAATGTAGCTCGAATGCTATATGTAGTTCTACAAACTGTACGAAGGAGGTTCCATGTCCCTCACTCACAACGAGCTCACCGTCTGGTGAGACATTGAAGTTTTGGGCTTAACTCCGGATAATAATTTAAAGACTGCCTCGTTGGTCTAGTGGTCGCAATCGCTACTGCTGAGCATGAGGTCCTGGGTTCGATCCCCAGGTCGGGCAACGTGTTATTGGGATTTTCTATCTGGAATTTCTCAGTTGCAGCCCGAAGTCTGGATTTGTGCCCGGTAGATGGCAATAGGCTCGCCCCCTATTACATGGGACTTAAACATAACTGGCGAAATGTGGGTGTACTATAGGTACACCTCTGCCCAACCCTTCGGGGAAACAAGGCGTGATGTTATGTTATGTTTTAATAATTTAAACTAGTTTGTAAGACAACAAAAGGTACCAGGAAGAATATTCTTATACCTAACAACAACAAGGTATCTTCTTGCTCAAAAATATGTTATTATCGAAAAGAAGGTCAGCAGAATGCCTTGAAGTTATTTCATCAAAATATTCAAGGTATTTCTTCCAAATTATTAGAAATTGAAATGTTTTTAGAGAAAACAAAGTTTGACATTGTTTGTTTAAATGAACATTGGTTAAGGGATTACCAAATGCTAATTAATTATGAGAACTATAGTGTGGGCAGTTGTTTTACCCGTAAATCTATGCTGCGTGGAGGGTCACTAATCTTGATTAAAAATTGTTTAAAATCCAAGCAACGCAATGACATAGTTGGTTTATCAGTTGAACATTGCATCAAACTGTCCTGTGTTGAGCTAGATAAGCATGTTGTAGTGTGCTGGTACAGACCCCCTAATTATCAGACCTTTTCTTTATTTGAGTCAATAATGGAAGATATCCTAGGGAAACTTGCATCTAGTAACAAAGCCGCAATTATTTATGGTGATTTAAATATTAATATTTTGGAAAATAATTCAAATAGCAGTAGATTACTAAGCCTCTTAAATCGTTCAATTTATTTAATGTTTTTACAGAACCGACTAGAGTAACTCCAACTTCTGCTACTTGTATTGATAATGTCTTCTACGATTTTGATTATTTAGAGAAAGCCATCGTAAATTATCTGCCGTCAGATCATAGTGGACAAAAGGTAACTTTTAGGTTTAAAACATCTTTACAAAAACTGCAAATACAATTTAGACCAATAACTACTGGCAAATTAAATAGATTCAATAGTACCCTAAATAATAAGTTAAATGATCTGGGCCATAATATGGACGATGCAAATAAATTTTATGAGGATTTCTTTTCATTAGTCCACACTGAATTCAATAAAACTTTTGAAAAGAAAACAAAGAACATTTGCCCTAAATTTATATTTAGTGACTGGGCAACTAGAGGTATAGGATATGATATATAAGATAAGATACCAATAATTATAGACCCGTATCCGTGTTGCCGGTTTTCAGCAAGGTGTTTGAAAAGGTAATGCTGAATCAAATGTTAAATCATTTCGACACCAATAATATCTTACACGGTCAACAGTATGGTTTCACAAAGGGACGTTGTACGACTGACGCCGGTGTCACCTTATTAAAACACATATTTACAGCGTGGGAAGAGGCTCAAGACGCCATAGGAATCTTTTGTGACCTCTCCAAGGCATTTGATTGCGTCGACCACGAAACCTTGCTCTTAAAACTTGAACATTACGGACTTGGAAAACTTGCGCTCAGTTTAGTAAAATCTTATTTGAATGATAGACAACAGTAAGTTCAAATAAACGGTGTCAATTCACTCGGTCTAAAAGTAAAAATGGGTGTACCACAAGGCGCGATATTGGGTCCTTTCCTCTTTTTAGTTTATATTAATGATCCACCTCATTTGTTTAAAACCCAACCACATATGGTGTTATTTGCTGACGATACTTCGTTAATTTTTAAAATTAATAGGCGTGCATAAAATCTTGACGACGTGAATAACGCCTTACTGCAGATCCAAAATTGGTTCACTGCTAATAATTTAGTATTAAATGGGAAAAAAGCTAAGTGCATAAGATTTTCTTTACCAAATGTCAAAAGTACTAATTTTGAGATAGTATTGAATCAAGAGAAACTAGAATTCGTCGATAAAACTGTTTTCATGGGGATCACGCTCGATTCAAAGCTTCAATGGGGTCCTCATTTAACATCCCTTGCAGGACGGCTAAGTTCAGCAGCATATGCTGTGAGAAAAATCCGTCAATTTACTGATGTAGATACCGCGAGACTAGTCTATTTTAGTTACTTTCATAGTGTTATGTCGTACGGTATTTTACTGTGGGGACGGGCTGCAGACATCGAGTCCATTTTCATTCTGCAGAAAAGAGCCATCAGAGCCATATATGGTCTCCGCAGGCGCGACTCTCTAAGGGAATTGTTCAAAGATATTAACATCATGACGGTACCTTGTCAATATATCTATGAAAACATCATGTACGTTAGGAAAAATCTACATATTTTTAGTAAAAGAGGTGAAAGACACAATTATATCACTAGAAATAGGGACCAATTAGTTCAACCAGGTTTCAGGCTGGCTAAAGTAGACTCATCTTTCATGGGGTACTGTTTAAGATGTTACAATAAAATACCTCCCCACATACATCAACTGAATGAAACCAAATTTAAATCTTGTATAAAACGCACAATATGCAGCCGAGCATATTATAAGTTAGGGGATTACATTGCTGATAAAAATGCTTGGCTAATCGCTGGTCCTGCTCCTCAAGGACGCATCAACTAATTGATTAGCATAAATACTGTTGGAGCTGCTGATGATTAAAAACAAGAATCTTTGCATTGTATAAACTCAATTTTTTAGTACTGTATAATTGCTATATGCCATATTATGTGAGTACTATGTACATGCTTTAAAGCTACCATTTACAGGGTACGTCTTTCATTGACTTGAATGTGTCCTGGCGGCTGAGAGTATGTCACGCTCACTCAAATGTCTCGCTGATGGTGGCGTGTGTGTTGGATAATTTAGCTCCCTTCAAAATGGTTGAGTTGAATGGTGCTAATCCATGCGTCATGTTCGTGAACGGGCGCCGTCAGTTGAGACTGGTCATCTCTTAGCTGCCACGGCGTATTTTAATTAAATTTTATTTTCGAATTGTTTTCATATTTAAATAACGGACGCTTTTAACGTTCTGCATCGTTCTCACATGCATAATTTCAACATGAATGATGTAACCAATCTATTATATAAACATAATTTGATTTAAAAGAGTGTCCGTGGAGTTTCTTGCCCGTTCTTCTCCATAGGTACCTACTACGCTTTGGAATGGGCAACTAGCTTAATTTTTCTGACCGACCGACCTTGACAATTCAAAAGTGCCTGTAATTGGTTTATTTGAAATAAATGCTTTGAGTTTGAGTTTATTAGGATTAGTAGGGAAAGACTGTTCAAGTTGTATGGCCTTAAGTCTTACATTAACACTGAAACTTTCATTAAGTATGTTGCTACATATAAAAAAAAAATAGAAATACCTGCAAAATAGCTAAAGCCCGGTACATTAGCTACAAGATCAAATCAGCAGATGATAAAATAAAAACAGTTTGGAAAGTTATAAATAACAAAACTAGTAGGAAAAAAATACGAAACACTGAATATACATTGGAGACTTCACGTGGTGCCATAAGCTCTAACATAGAAGTAGCTGAAGAGTTTGTAAATTATTTTACTAATGAAAAACTATGGAGGCTTTAAATTCCTCACCCAAAGTCTCAATTGATTTATTAAGAGCGAACGTTCCAGTGCTGCCCGGTTGAATTTCAATTTAAACATTTTAAAGTTGACCGAAGATCTTTGGGGAATGTCCATCAAAGTTTGTACATCCATAATCGAGACTATAGCACCATACATAGCTTTAATATTTAATTTGTGTGTAGATCAAGGAGTCTTCGCGGATTTTATGAAATACAGTACGGTTATACCACTTTTTAAATCTGTTGGTAGCAAAGACACCAACAATTATAGACCAGTATTCGTGCTGCCAGTATTCAGCAAGGTGTTCGAAAAGGTAATGCTCAATCAAATGCTTAATCATTTTAACATCAACAAAATCTTACACAAATAGCAATATGGTTTCACCAAAGGTCGTTGCACACTTTACTAAAACACATATTTACAGCGTAGGAGGAAGCCCAAGATGCCATAGGAATTTTCTGTGACCTCTCCATGTCATTTGACTGCGTTAATCACGAAACCTTGCTCCTAAAACTGGAGCATTACGGACTGGGTAAACTTGCGCTAAGTTTGGTTAGATCTTATTTAGAAGATAGACGGCAAAATGTTCAAATTAATGGTGTCAATTCAATTGGATTAAAAGTAAAAATGGGTGTTCCACAAGGCTCAATCTTAGGTCCTTTCCTCTTTTAGTATATATTAATGATCTACCGCAATTATTAAAATAACAACCACAAATGGTGTTATTTGCTGACGATACTTCTTTAATTTTGAAGATAAGTAGACGTACATCAAATCTTGACGACGTAAATAACGCCCTGCTGCAGGTGCAAAATTGGTTACTGCTAATAATTTAGTATTAAATGGAAAAAAAAACAAAATGCATAAGGTTTGCTTTGCCGAATATTAAAAGTACTGATTGTGACATAGTATTGAATCAAGAGAAACTAGAATTAGTTGATAAAACGATTTTCTTGGGGATCACGCTCGACTCAAGGCTGCAATGGGGACCCCATTTAATATCTCTTGCAGGGCGGCTAAGTTTAGCAGCATATGCTGTAAGAAAAATCCGTCAGTTTGCTAATGTAGATACCGCGAGGCTAGTCTAGTATCTTATTATGGGGACGCGCTGCAGACATCGAGTTTATTTTTATTCTGCAAAAAGGAGCCATCAGAGCAATATATGGCCTCCGCAGGCGCGATTCTTTAAGGGAACTGTTTAAATATATTAACATCATGACCGTACCTTGTCAATATATATATGAAAACATCATGTAAGTACGTAAGGAAAAACTTAAATCTATTCAGTAAAAGAGGTGAAAGACACAACTATGGGACTAGAAATAGAGACCAATTGGTTCAACCGGGTTTCAGGCTGGCTAAAGTAGATTCATCCTTCATGGGGTACTGTTTAAAACGTTATAATAAAATACCTCCCCACATAATCCAACTGAATGAAACGAAGTTCAAAACTTGTATCAAACGCACAATATGCAGCCAAGCATACTCGTATTATAAGTTGGGGGATTACATCTCTGACAAAAATGCTTGGCTTAACGCTGGTTCTGCTCCACAAGGGCGCCTATACAATTGACTAGCATTCGGAAATATTGTTGGAGCTGCTGAAGATTGTAAAAGCTATATTTGCACTGTTTAAATTCAATCGTTTAATATTGTGTAATTGCAAAGCACACGTGTGAGCACTATGTACCTACTATAAAGCTATCCTATACTGGGCACGTCTGTCTTTGACTTGAATGTGCCTGGCGGCTGAGAGTATGTCACGCTCACTCAAATGTCTCGCTGGTGGTGGCGTGTGTGTAGGATCATTAAGTTCCCTTCAAAATGGTTGAGCTGAATGGTGCTGATCCATACGTCATGTTCATGAACGGGCGCCGTCAGTGGGGACTGGTCATCTCTTGGCTGCCACGGTTTTTTTTTCCGATTTTTTTATGTTTTTCATTACGGGTCTTTCTACATCTTTCTCACATGTTTAATTTCAGTAAAACTGATGTAAAAAAAAAAACTGTAACCATATTATTTAAAAGAGTGTCCATGGAGTTTCTTGCCCGTTCTTCTCCATAGGTACCTACTTCGATTTGGAATGGGCAACTAGCTTCATATTTCTGACTGACCGACCCCTTGACAATTCAAAAGTGCCTGTAATTGGTTTATTTGAAATAAATGCTTTGAGTTTGAGTTTCAAGTAAGCGAAAGACTGAAATCCACCACGTCGCCTCACTTAGACACCATCCCCGATCACTTAGTGTCAGTCGCCGACACGACGGCCGCAATCGACTCGTTTACAGAGCACATACAATCCGTATTGACGGATTGTTCACGGGAAGTTCCGGTGATGGAAGACCATCGCTGGAAACTACCTACTGACGTACGTGACCTGATAACCGAGAAGAACGCGGCCATCCGTGCCTACGACTCCTTCCCTTGTGACGCGAACAAAGCCCACATGCGCCATTTACAGCGTGCTGTAAAGAAACGCATAGGGGAGGTACGCTCAGAGGGTTGGAACAAGATGCTGAAAGAACTCGAGCCCACTCACCAAGCCTTCTGGCACCTTCAGAGGAAATTGCGCTCCTCCGAGGAGGTCTCTATGCCTCCCCTCATCCGCCCCGACAAGAGCGTCGCGTTCGACAGCACCGACAAGGCCGAATGCCTTGCTGACAGCCTAGAGTCCCAGTGTTCTCCCAGCTCTCAACCAGTAGACCAAGCTCACCTGAACAAGGTCGACGCTGAAGTCGAACGGAGAGCCTCCCTTCCACCCGTTGAAGACCCTGATGATCCTCTGCCTCCCGTCACTCCAGATGAAGTGCACGACATCGTAAAAGGGCTCCAAGCTCGTAAAGCCCCCGGTTCGGACGGTATTACCAACAAGGTATACAAACTCCTACCTGCCCCTCTAATAATGCTCATGACCGCCATCTTCAATGGCGCCATGAGCAACAACATCTTCCCACAAGCGTGGAAAGAAGCAACAGTCATCGGTATCCCAAAGCCAGGCAAGCCAAAGTCTGAGCCCTCCAGCTACCGTCCCATTAGCTTACTCAACGTTCTCGGCAAAATCTACGAGAGGCTTATTTATAAGCGTCTCAAAGACTACGCCGAAGCAAAGAGCCTCATTCCCAACGAGCAGTTTGGTTTCCGTCCACAACACTCGAGTATCCACCAGGTCCACCGTATCGTAGAGCACTTGTGCGCCGGTATGCAGCGTAACGCGACGACGGGTGTGCTATTCTTCGACATAGCGAAAGACTTCGACAAAGTCTGGCACAACGGCTTGTTATACAAGCTTTACCAACTAGGAGTGCCAGATCGTCTCGTACTCATCTTACGAGACTTTTTGTCGAATCGCACCTTCCGCTATCGCATCGAGGGTGCACTCTCGTCCCCTCACCCTATTCGCGCCGGTGTCCCTCAGGGTTCCGTCATATCTCCTCTAGTTTTCACGCTGTTCACCAGCGATATCCCACAGAGTAAAAAGGCTCAGTTGGCTCTCTTCGCCGACGACACTGCCGTTTACTATACCGGTCATTGTCCCAATGCTATAGCTCGTACTCTCCAAACCTCCGCAAACGTCTTAGGCGCTTGGTTCCGGAAATGGAGAATCGAGGTCAACCCCGATAAGAGTCAGGCGGTTCTCTTCTCGAGACGTCGGCGAGTCCCACCCCCCCTTCCCAGCCCGATCACTATGTACGGCAAGCCAATCCCTTGGGAGAAGCAAGCCAAATACCTAGGCGTGATCCTTGATCAAAACTTAACGTTTAAAGAGCACATTAAGGCTGTTCGCGCGCGCGCCGCTTTCGCTCTTGGTAGACTCCACTTTATTCTGACAGCCCGTTGCAAACTGTCACTTAAATGCAAGCTGCGCATCTACACCGCAGTCATCCGTCCCATCATGACCTATGCCTGCGTTGTATTCGCGCACGCTCACCCACGTCATCTCCATAAGATGCAGACCCTCCAGAACTGTTTCCTCAGAAAGGTCACGGGTGCCCCCTTCTATGTCCGTAATATAAATCTCCACATCGATCTTAAAATGCCTACCATAAACCAGTTCATGAAACGCTTATCGAAGCGTTACTTTGACTGTGGCATAAAACACCCCAACCCCTTGATCTCAGCGGCCGCCCGCTACACTCCTTCCCGTATTAGTAGTATTCGCCGACCAAGGCATACCTTAAACGCCCCCGACGACGCCACTACCCTCCTCCAGGAGAGTAGTAAGGCAACCAGCACGCTTCATAAGCCCAAAACCCGATCGCCGTCCTACCGTCCTCGCCGCCGAGGCCCGCCGCGACGCCCAAATCTACGCCCCTCCCGACCCTTGCTCGAGCCAGCCCGCGCCGCTGAGCCTGTAGCTTTAAATTCGTCCCTAAATAATATCATTCCTGATCCAGCTAGTCATTTGCTGCCCTCTTCCAGCGACGCCCTAAGCCGAGGTTCGTACCCCACAGGGGATGCCCTTAGCGTGTAGTCGCTTAGTTTTTAGTTAGTATTTAAGTTTAAGTCCTGGCTGGAGGCCTTAATTTATTAGGGAATCCACAGGCAAGTCCGTCTAAGCAGACGACAACCTCATAGGTTGACCTGCGAGATGCCATTTATAAAAAAAAAAAAAAAAGAGTTTGAGTTTCGAGTCCTTCAATGGGGATGGCAAGTTAAAGCTAATCTCAGATGGCGCTGCGTACAGTTGTTCTCAATGGCGTCAGTATGACATTTCTTGAATCGTGTAAACAAACGGAAAAACGAACATTGTGGGCGGTTATTGTAGTTTATTTTATAACACGGACGCGAAAATGTATTCTACTTGGAGCTTGCTTAAACTTAAAGCCGAGTTAAAGAGAAGAGGGGCGTCTGATAAACGTAGAAAAGCTGATTAAGTGGAAAGGTAGGACTCTTGAAAAAAACTTTTTAGGAGCTGTTTGCCTAGACCTAGTTCAACGTATACCTTTGAAATCAATACGCTTACAATGTTTGAACGAATAATTTTATAATTAAATAACTTGTTAGTCGTTAGTATGCATATTTATTATAAATTTTTAAATTTTATATTGTTTGTGAATACTGTCATGTTGTGTATGTATATAAGAATTATTGAATCAAAATTCATGATTATATTTACAACAGCTTAACTAATGCATAACTTAACTTAAGTAATAGTTCTTTTTACTTTTGGAGTTAAAGAGAGATGAATAATTGGTTATATTTTTCCAGGTAAGAGCTGTATGACAAAAACTTTAACTTTAGTACACCACAACTCTCTCCAAATCCAACAGAACCCTGTATCATACTTCTACCATTGGAGATGTACCATGACATAAATATTAACTCTATTTTACCTCCGCTGGAAAAACAATATATTAGATTATTTTGAATGGTGAATATTTCTTATCGGTTTTATTTTATGTGATGGTAGGTAGTTCCTATTTTACTAATACGAAATATTTCTGTCATTTTGAAGATTCAACAAAAAACAGATGCATCAGAAAAATTATATGAAGAAAGATTCCTCATATTGATAAGATCCGCGTTTATCAATGATCACTTTTACATAAAAGGATTTGTCAAGAAGACAATGAAAAAACTCAACTATCAAGTTGACATCAAGATAGATGACCAGTACCCTAATTGCGTAATACACAATCAATTGGATTCTGAATCGTTTTGGAACAGATTGCTAATCCATTGCTTCATAAGTTCGATAAAATTCTGCTCAACAATGTAAATAACGCAATGAATGTTGTTGAATGGTCAAAATCAAACCGATTAGTCGTAATCGTTTACGAAAATGTGATAAGCAATTAGGCTACAGGGTGGCATGGCATGGCATGGCGTAGCATGGCATGGCGTAGCATGGCATGGCATGGCGTAGCATGGCATGGCGTAGCATGGCATGGCATGGCGTAGCATGGCATGGCATGGCATGGCATGTAAGCAGAAACGGACTTATTAGCCCTGAATCTGTACCTTATATACAGAGTCAAAATGGGGAATTACTATTTAAAAAAACCTGCCTATATGATTTTCAAGTACAAGGACAAATGTACTGCAGTGGCAGAAAATTCTGTAATTTATTTATATTGAAAAAGATGAGTTGTTCATAGAAAACATATTATAAAGTTAGATTATTTTACAATAAAAATATAAAGGCTGAAATTATGAATAAATATCTGTATAAAGATTATTATAATATAATAAAGACACCTAAAAGTTATTTATGAGTTTTATTTGTGATACACTCTCGACAAATAGAAGGATGTGGGTTTTGATTGCTAGAAAGATGTTGGAAAAGATTCTTTTGAATGTTTCTCTTAGCATGTCTTTCGTCTCTCACACTAGCACTGGCTGATATCCTTTTCTGGTTCCATGAAAAGAGACTTGGTACTGCTTCTTTCTTTAAAAGTTTGTGTACACAGGGCAAACCTTAAAACAAGATGAACAATGATAAGTATTTAAAGAAATTATGTAATGTTAACAATTTAGGTATATAGATACTAGCTCAAATAGAAGAACTATCGTTTAAAACACCCACCTGTACTCACACTTAATGACAATGACATAACCTCGTAGTCATAGTAGGCTCAGTTTTTAATCCTTACGGCAGCTATCCACTTTCTTCTTTTAATACGATTAATTGGAAATTTGTGTTGGCCTACGTTTTAACACCCAATTACACAACACTTTGTAATTTCTATGTTATTTGTGAACATATTTTATAAGATGCTATACAATTTGACAGATAATTTGGAACAATCGTATACTGCGCCACTTTGACAGTTGCCTTCCCCATTTTATATTTCGTGTGAATAGCACAGATCCGTGAAAGCGCGTCAGTAGCGTCATTTTCATTTCCTGGTCTATAGACAATATCATATTTGTAGCAGGATAATTCTAATCGCCATCTCTTCTCGTTTTTATCTTGCTTGTATGTGTAAATGATAAATGATAATGACAAATGATTTTTATTTCTGGAAGTGGGTTTGTACAAACACTTTTACACGTCAAAATTTTTTTTAAATTAGATGAGGTCGGCATTTCCTATCTGACTACTCTGAGAAGAAAAGCCGAAACAAACTCAGAGGTCACAGTCTCTTTTAAAGTCCAGACATAATCTTGGTCAGATCATGTTAAGACCATGTGGATTGATGTCTGTAATGGTCTTTTGAGGAAAGAACCACACAGATTGAGTGGGCCTGTCCAGTCAGTGCACGCATTTGTCAGTAATCGTACAGCTCAACTCAAAACATAAGGAGCTCAACGATTCGACGAACAATACCAAAGAAAGGACATTGGGTAGGCCGCATAATTACTCAAACCGCCAGACCAAGATTACGACTAAAACTAACTGAGATAATTAAAAAAAAAACAAAGAAATAAAAAAATGGCCCACATAGTCATAGTCTTAACAATAAAATAATACCTAGGTAAGTATTCATGTCATTGTTTACTTTACAGATCATATGAGGACCATGTAGGTAGGTGTCTGAAATGGTCTTTTGAGGAAAGGACCATACAGATTTGAGTGGGCCTGTCCATTCAGTGCACGCATTTGTCATTAATCGTGCAGCTCAACTCAAAACGTAAGGAGCTCAACGATTCGACGAACAATACCAAAGAAAGGACATTTGGGTAGGCCGCTTTAAGTACTGAAACTGCCAGATATAAAAAATAAAGAAATAACTGAGATAGACAAAATATAAAAAAAATATTACCCACTAAGTCCTCACACGAAATTAAAATAATAAAATAATATTATACAAAGTAAATATTCATGTCATTGTGTATTTAATAATCATGAAATGTCAAAGTGTATAAAAAATAAAACAAAAGTTAGGTACAAAACAAAAAAAACGAACAGTATGACTTGTGAGTCTGATTTTATTATGTTGTCATTAATAGACAGGCTGTAGTCAGTACTTCTGTTACTAGACATTCCCGTTTCACTATTAATAATTTTCCAAGTCGTTTTAATTACGTTACTACTGCTTTTAATCTTCGAACCCAAATAACGCGACTTGGCCATAACACAAACTGTTTTAAACAGTTTTGAATAATTTCTAACATATAAATTAAATTCAGCAGTGTTAACATAAGTCATTTCATTATACAGCTCATAAAACCGTGTTCTACTTTTATGAATACCAATTGTAGCCCAATCACTGAAAGATGCATTACTATTAACCTAGATAGTCTTGGGAATAAAGATAGAATTAAATTGTTTACAGTAAACATTAAAGAACTCATCATACAGATGATTAGGATCAGCATGAACAGGAGAATACAAAACTGGTAATTTATTAATTAGTTTAAATTTAAAAATTCTTCTTCTGTTCTTCAGTTTTGTTTGGCAGTAAGGCGTAAATGATGGGCATGATATTTGTGTACTTTGCAGAACTATTTAAATCCACTTGGACAGAAAAATTTGATAAAATGGTTTTAGGCATCTTTTGAAGGTGCCGTCACCTAAAAACATTTATTCCCCCAATACCTTACTGATTTTCTTGCACTTTTGGATCAAAATAACAATATTTTCTCCTCTTCGTTATCATCTGCGACAAAGAAATCAGAAGCCAACATTTTCGGTATTAGCACATCTGCTAACTTATTAAATTCAGCATTTCTTAGACCAAATTTTCATGTCGAGCTCTATACAAGCTATCCTTTTTTTTCGGAGTAAGACGGCATTATCAAATTGGTTTTTTGATGCTTTAAAACATATTTTCAAATATTTTCTTCACCGGTTCCATGTTGATGCATACTTCTTGCCGACAATATTCCATCATCAGAGCTATTTCATTATCTTCGTGATGTGATGCACAAATGTGAGAACTTTGTCTAACAATCTTCTCTCTATTTTCATCCATAGTCACAGTCGCCGAACATTCATCCTTATTGACACATCTCCATAGGCTTCCGTTTTTATAATTTTTCGCGAAATTATATCGATGGCCAACATAAAGGAGAGCCGGTTGTTATACATTTTAGATTTTTTTCCATTGCATCGCTGTAATACCAATAGAACAATACCTTTACCCCCACGACATTAAATAGACTTCTTCATGACAGTAGGTATTGGCAGCCGGACAGATTTTCCATACATGTTGACAATCTATCTGTCCCTATTTTCAAAAAGTAGTCATTTTGCTACTATGTCACTATGCGATTTCGTCATAGTGCGAATTAGAGAATATGTGATATGGATTATTTACTACATAGGTTTCTTGCATTGTAGGTATTGACAACGGACCCTATTTGTTAATGGTCTGAGAATAGTCTATTACAAATTGTTGCGGTGATTTTCATTTTTGGTGATTAGAACTTGTGCTCGCCAAGTGGATCTGCTCTCTTCGATAACTCCGTCTGCTAAGAGCTGACTTATTTAATTTTTTTATGAATTTTAGATCATCGTTACTGTATTTTATAGACTTTACAGCAATTGGTAAGCAGTCAGAATGAAATTCGAAAATAAGGGGATCGGTGGAACAGATGAAGCCAGCACACTACATATTTGTAATGGTTTTCTAGATCCACCAAAAGTAACTTCAAGTTTCGAGTGTTCCTTCAGTATATTATGTCCTATGATAACATCAGCACTAAGAAAAAAGATATTTAACGATGAGAAGTAAAACTTTTTCGTAAACATTGCTATTTAGAACAATCTTTGCTTCGTTTCGGTCGTTTGGACCATTGTAACAGATTCATTACATTCTGCTTTCTTAAAAGAAGAATTCGAAAAAAACCATAATTGATAAAGCTCTTAGAGCTTCCCGAGTCAATTAAGGCATTTGCGTTTTTGCCGTTAACTTCAATGGTGACGACTGATTTCTTTAAACTGGCCAGCGCGATAACAGCCTTTACTTCCTTGTGTATATTTTCAGGAGATCCATCAGTAGCAGTAGCAGCATTAAGATTTGTCTTAGGCTCCTACAAAAGTTTGCGAAATGTCCCCTCTTCTGACAATTGGCTTCAAAAGCTGGACAGTTCTGAAGCCGGTAAACTTTACCTCCGCAGAAAAAGAATGGTCTCGAATCTGTACCCTAATTGCGTAATACACAATCAATCGGAATCTGAATCGTTTTGAAACAGATTGCTAATCCATTGCTTCATAAGTTCAATAAAAAAATCCGGTCAACAATGTAAACAACGCAATGAATGTTGTTGAACTGTTAAAATCAAACAGATTAGTCGTAATCGTTTATGAAAATGTGTTACGCAATTAGGGTGCTGGTGTAACGAGTAGTAGTTTATTTTTGTCTTCCGTTGCCGTCTTTGGCAATGCCATGATAAGAGATTCACCAATGGTCGTATTGTTGAATGTTTGCACATTATTTTTAGCAGTTTCAATTGCTTGTGCCTGGCTGTCAGCTTCATCCAACGTCAGGTTAAAATTTTCTAGCAAGCGCTCACGAATTTTATGTATGTAATTATGCCAGAAATAAATGCGTCTCTAATACAATCGTTCCTTTTACTTTCTGCATCAACATTTTTAAATTGACAATACTTGCTTAAAATTCTCAGTTGCTGAAGATATTGTTGAATGTTTTCATGGCCCTGCTGTTTTCTTGAGGCCAGAACATGTCTCGCAATAATTAAATTTTTTGGTTTGACAAATATGGTGTTGAATTACTGCAGTAAGTCCTCACTTATGTATTCGTATACTTTGGGTGATACATGATTACTACTAAGTTGCATTTTCATCGCATCATAAATTTTCTTCTCTGCTTCATTCGCAATCAGTTTTTTTTAAAGTAGGCGATGACCAAAGAATATAACAGGCCGACAAGTGGAACAGTATTTGACGAAATGACCGAGTCGCGTAAAGTATTTAAGGGGCGCCTGAAATGGTGTCAAAAGAACAAAGACCAAATCAAAATGGACATCATAGCAAAGCAAAGAGCCACAAATAACTTTGGTGAATTTTGGAAATCCACTACTAGGTTGGATGCTGGGCCTGGGCTACCGGTGAGAGTAGGAGGAATCAGTGATCCAGTGGGGATTGCAAATATGTTTATGGAACATTTTAAGGTGCAGTCGCCTCTGGGCCCCTCTGTTGCAGTGGGTGATGCTGAGTCCGACCGTAAGACGGGGCAACCACTGATACATTTTTCGGCAAAACAAATAAAAGCCACCATTCAAAACATGAGCAGAGGTAAGTCCCCCGGCCACGACGGACTCAGCATTGAACATTTCAAATTTGCGGGTGTGCACCTGCCGAGAATTCTTTCCTGGTTCTATGCAATGTGCATTAGTCATTCGTTCTTGCCAGCCGAACTAATGCGAACTATAGTTGTACCTATTGTTAAAAATAGGACAGGGGACATCTCGGACAGAGGAAACTACCGTCCAATTTCCCTGGCGACTACCTTGCCTAAAATACTGGACAGTATGCTTAACTCACATTTGAAAAAATATTTAAGTTTGCACGACGCACAGTTTGGGTTTCAACCTGAACTGTCGACCGAAAGTGCCATGCTGAGTCTAAAGAATACTGTCCAGTATTACACAGAACGCAAAACGCCAGTGTACGCCTGTTTCCTGGATCTTTCCAGAGCCTTCGACCTGGTGTCATATGATGTGCTTTGGAGAAAGCTAGGGGACAGAAATGTACCAGAGGAAGTTCTGAAAATCCTGCGGTATTGGTATGCGAATCAGACAAATAGTGTCAAGTGGTCTGGAGCTTTCTCTGAGTCATATGGGTTGGAGTGTGGTGTGAGGCAGGGGGGGTTGACGTCTCCCGGACTCTTCAACCTATATGTCAATGATCTCCTAGAGGAGCTCAGCGGTATGCGTGTCGGCTGCCGAGTTGGTGGTGTTAATATTAACAACATCAGCTACGCGGATGACATGGTACTGCTGGGCCCGACTGAGGGATCTATCAGAGATATGCTGAAGGTGTGTGAAAGGTACGCTGAAGCGCATGGACTTGTCTACAATGTCAAGAAATGTGAGTACATGGTCTTTAGGGCCGCCGGTAAGTGCTCTGATCATACACCTAATTTCACCCTAAATGGCATGAACATAACTAAAGTCAACCAATTTAAATACTTGGGGCACATACTTACCGACGACCTTAAGGATAATGTAGACATCGAGAGGGAACGTAGGGTACTAGCGGTCCGAGGTAATATGTTGGCCCGTAGATTCACCCGTTGTACCGACCAAGTCAAAATCACCCTATTCAAGGCGTATTGTCAAGGTTTGTATGCGGGGGGTCTATGGGTCTGCTATGCCAAAAGATCGCTAGATGCCTTGCGAGTCCAATATAATAATGTTTTTAGGATGCTGTTGAGACTGCCCCGGTTCTGTAGTGCATCAGAGATGTTCTCGCAGAACCGAACCGACGGATTTAACGAAGTCATGCGCAAAAAAGTTGCATCACTGATGTTTCGAACACGGGTCAGTAACAATAGCATCCTGAAAACAGTGGCGGAGAGTCCTTACTCCCCCATTCTGAGGCATTTTGTGGGGATGATGGTCAATCAGGGTTTACCACCGTGAAGTGATCGTTTCTCTGCGCAACCTGCTTCGGACTCAAAAATTGTGACTGTGTTTTTTGTTTTATGTTATCTTATTTTCTAACACTAGTTTTAAGGAGTTTTACTAACAAAATGGACCATATTGTTGTCTGAAATCAATAAATAATAATAATAATAACTACTATGAACGATATCAGTTACACCCCACTTAACTTACACGAACAGATAGATACACAACATACTAGCATTGAAAACCCACATAAGCAAAAGTTAGAAGACTGGAAAAAGAAAGTGCTGCATGGACGGCACCCCCATGATCTAGAACAACCTCATATAGACACAATAGCATCAAATAAATGGCTTAAAATAGGTAACTTATTTCCGGAAACCGAGGGATTTATAATCGCAATACAGGATCAAATCATAAATACTAAAAACTACAGGAAATTCATCATAAAAGACCCCACAATAACAAACGATAAATGCCGCAAATGTCACAGCCAAGCAGAGACCATACAACACATAACAGGGGCATGCACAACACTCACACAAACAGACTATACACACAGACACAATCAGGTAGCAAACGTCATCCATCAAAAGCTAGCACTCAAGTATAAACTCATAGAAGATACAAACACTCCTTATTATAAGTACGTACCACAAACAGTTTTAGAAAGTACTACACACAAACTCTACTACGATCGCGCCATACTAACCGACAGGACCGTACACTATAATAGACCAGATATAACCCTTTTAGATAAAGCTAATAAAGTCACATACCTCATAGATGTTGCAGTCCCTAATACACATAATTTACAAAAAACAATAGGCGAGAAAATCAGTAAATATGCTGAACTGAAAGAAGAAGTGATTCGAATTTGGAGGCAAGAAAAAGTCTACGTGGTACCCATAGTTGTCTCCACGACGGGTGTTATACCCAATCACCTCCACCACAGCCTTAAACTAATAGACCTGAAAGACGCAATTTACATAACACTCCAAAAAGCAGCAGTTTTAAACACCTGCAGAATAGTTAGGAAGTTCATGCAAATTGAGGAAAATGAAATTAGTCCTCATAACATTAATCCTACGTAAATAACACGAAAATCACCACACACGCTACATTGACTTGGCTTGGGCCCGTTAATGTAGCTTAAACTAGCCAAAGAGCTAAGAAACAAAATTTGTTTACCGAAATAATAACTACTCACTACCGAGAGGCGATGACGGATCAAGGACGAAAATTTTTGGCCTTTAATTAGTATTGTGTAGTGTTTTGCATGATTAAAGTTGAATAAATTTTTATGAAATAACAATAGCGAAATACAAGCAATTGTTGGCTTTATTCAACTTTAAATTTGTACAGACATTATGACAACTTCAAACCACTGAAAAGCATAGACTCTTAACGAGTCCATAGTGTGGCGACTAAGAAGTTCACCACATAGAGTTCGAATACCCACCGTTCCCATGGATACAGGTTGACATTAAACAGCGTCTTGGATACTGCAAGGAACCAAGGAATCGAAAAAATCGTGAATTGTGAATAAATCAATATAATCATGGTGTATCAAGTACCGAAAAAACGACCCAGATCTTCTCTCAAGATGATGGCCTTACCTGAACTTGACACAAGGACCGTTTTGGATGTAGTGGAGGAGAATTTACAAAAACTTGGATTGGTGAGGTGTCATTTCTCCTATAGTTACTACGAAACGTATGAAAAGTAATAGACTAATGAATTTGTTATGATTCTCATTGCTTAAATGAAGGAAGCAATTATTTTCAGAAAGCCTATGCCATCCGTTTGATATACATCGGCGAACATACATTGCCTAGAGAAGAAATTATAAAGCACTTCGCCGAAACCGTCTCGATTGTGAATTCTTCTTATTGTGAGATTAATGTGCATGGTCTACTGCTTGTTTATGACAGTTATTTTGTTCACGTACTTGAGGTTAGTACTGTAATAAGTTAAGAGTCCAATCAAATCGAAATCAATTTTGTCAGGCGAAGCCACGAAAGTATTCACGCATAATTCGCGATACTACGTAGGTTCTTTCAAACCTGAAATGTGTGACTTTCGTTATTGACCGTAGTAGCAGCTCTCTTCGTATTGGTAGTAAATTTTCTCCTTTTAAAACTTTTAGGGCTCCGAGGATACTGTCCACAGGCAGTTGAGGTTTTTATTCAGACGCGAACAAGAATGGATTGCTGGAATCGATAAATTAGACCAAGAAGCTATGGAGGACGCTGGCGAAGGGCTGACCGTCCTAACGACCGAGAATGCGGAACCAAAACCGGAGAGGAAAATGTTTAAGCGCTTGAAATCAGTGATGACCTATCATTCCATTCGCACGGTAAAAATCCCATGCATATCCCATACTTGCGCTTTACTTATTTAGTGATTTTATGGATGTATATATTTGCCAATGATTCGCAGAACTAGGGTAACCAGCATAGCCCAAGGCAATTTTCAAATTGGCAAGGGGCCGAAAATAATGGAGTGGTGAAAATTAGTGAGGTCGACCACGTACAGTAAGCGTTCAAAAGTGCATAGGCACGTTAAGAGTCGTATTGCTGTGAACTCGCGGTACGACTGTATGTGTTTAAACGACACACACCACAAATATCGCAGTTTTACACGGCACACACTGACATAAAGTCGCGCATTCGCTTCGCACTACACGAAACAAAAAAAAAAAACCGTCGCTTTCGTTAGACACGCATCATGCTCGTGACCTGGCCGGTTTATGGCATTGCTAAAATTCGAGTTGATCTAATATGAGTTGGTAGCAGTAGGCGCCTAGCGTTAGACTGAGAAGCAGTCGGCGTAGGTTCTGATCTCATAAGCTGCAGCGCAGTGTTATTGCCATTTTTTTATTTTGGTTTGCAATAATAACAATATTTAAAAAAAATGCTACTTTTAATTATTTTTGTTATTGCAATAAAGGGTTTAGAATAAAAAAAGCGTTACAAGTGATAACAAAAATAAAAACAAATTTATTTGTAATAATATTTTACGTCAGTATGGAATACAAACCGATACGCTTATTTATAATAACAGCCAAATATGATGTGCAATACTATATCAAGGAACTTAGAAGCAATTTGTTTTATTTTGACATGTGAAATGTTCAAAAAATTTGCTAAGTAGATTTATTTCACCATAAACATTAAGCTTCTATAATTAATTTCCAAAATAAGCGATTTTAATAAGTGGTTATGTAGGGCAGTTTGTTTACATTAAGCATTTCACATTTTTGTTGGCTTCAGTGAATATAGATTACACACTGAGGACAGCATAAGTATTCATTTTCTTTAAGAAAAGATGATTGAAACTATACCTCAACTTTTTATTATTAAATAAACAGGATAAACTATTCTGGAACTTAAACGTTCTTGTTTATTACGTTATTGTTTGCTAGGCTTCGGTGATGCAACCTTTATAGCGTAGAGTACACGACGAACAGTTTTTAATGACGTGTTGAACTATTCAGCAGAATTTCCGGTTGGTATGAAACCATTTGTTTCATATTCATTCACCATGTGAAGTCTTGTTTAAATAAGCTTTCCACTTCATAAACAAGCGCTCCGACTAGCAAGGATTCCCTCTTCCTCATATCTCTTTACTGACAGACTCACAGTATTTCTCTAGAATAAAGAATGTAATACTATTAGATATCTCTAAGCAAAATACTATAAACTATAATAATTAGGAAAAAATATTTTAAATGACATTATGTTTATAACACTTTACTCATCCATTCACTGATTCAAACAAATAATAATTTGTATTTAGTAAAATATGAAATATTTAAATGAAAACACTCACACTTAGTCCATTTGTGTTATCACATCATTTACGTCCACTTTTACGCAGCGAAATATTATTGCCAACGCTTCAATATTTATATTTCATTGCATTTTGAAAATTATAACCACAGTTCTGCTAATTAACAAATTTAAACATTCGTCACTAACCAACAACGTTCAATTAGGTGAATAGTCGTAACGAATTGCATCTACCTCACAGAAATCGAAATAATTTACTCAGTTTTCTGTGGCCTACCTACAAACTTTTATTATCTAAGTAAACAAGATGAACGAGACACGTATCGAATGATTATCGAACCACTACAAGTAATTTTATTAAAACAAACAAAAATTTATCATTTTAGGTATTATTAATAACATACCAAAAACTATGATTACATATTATTTTTAAATAACATCAAGCTTAATCCGCAGGCGCCGGTGAGATACGAACTCAGGTCTCGCCATAATCGCTCCTACCCAAGCAAGGTAACGACTAAGCTAGCACGCCAAATGTTAAGTTAGTTGAAATTATGAACTACTATCAATTACAGACAAACTCACTTTGTCTGTAATTGATAGTAGTTGTGTGTGTGTGCGTGTATATAGTATAGAAACCACTTATAGAAGAAGGTCGTAAGTGAAACCGAAGCGTCAATCTATTGCTTTGTGAGATTGCCTATGGACTTATGAGCGCTACTGTACCTGTCGTGCCCCGACCAAATACACCAACAATCTGGTGTAGGTCGCGGGAATCCGCTGGATCAAATCAAATCAAATCAAAATCAAAAGTCATTTATTCAAATTAGGCTGAGAATCAGCACTTTTCGAAAGTCAAAATTACATAAGACAGTCCCCCAAAAAGCCCGCCCTTCACCACTTCCTAGTGCTTAAGCTGGGAAGAAGAAGTGGCGCAACAAACTCCCCAGCAGCACAGCTGTCTGTTCCGTTAGAAGAACTTGATTCTAAACAATTGCAAGGAATTACCGAAACGCCAATGACAAAAAAAGAAAAAAAAATTGCATGTAAATAACACAAATACATAAATAAAGCCTTCGGGCCTAAAGGGCATGGCAGCTTACATATGCAATACTGGAATTATTATACAAACAAATAAAATAAATAAATGATAAACTAGGACCATCAAAGTAAAATAAATCAACAGAACAATTACTGTAACAATGATAAAACCAAAGACAGCAAGACGACCAGTCACCACAAGCAGCACCCGTTCACGAGCATAACGCAAAGGTCAGCCATTACCCCCCTCGCCATATTTGAGGGAAGGAGGAAACCCGACCCCCGACGCTACCGCAAGCAGTGACATCTAAGGGAGCATGACGAACCTGCTGTTGGTTGCTGCTGGATGATAGAGACACCTGATGGCTCTCTTTGGCGAATGTATTACCTACCACTGTACTAATAAAACGCTTAATCGTTTCACTTTTCCTTAAACCATGTTCAGTTAATCATCCTCCAGATACGTTCGTAAGGGTTCCGGTTTTAAGATCTATTAAAACAATTTAGGTAATACATAAATGTGTGAATTTGAACTTTGCAAATGTTACATACATTTGCAAAGTAATATACATTGTAATACAATTAATTATGGTCCCATCAAACTGGTATGATGATCGAGCTGGAAGGTGTGTTTGTGAACCTAGCGACCTTGGGCTCATTGTATTAACGATTCGGACACAACATAACTATTGAAACGTGTTTCACAGTTTTTTAAAACCAGAAATATTTTATTGCCATCACCGTGTTAGCTATCTAGCTTTTTATATTTTTTTCTTGTTCAGCGACAGTTTAAAAAATGGCGTGCAATAACAGCTAGGCCCCCGTCGCTTGTCGGCAAGATGGACGTGTTCGGACCACTGGAAGAACACTTGGAGCAGCTTCGAATCTTCCTAAATAAGATGATGAAACTTGTTGAATTGGCGCGAGCTGATGAAAATGTAAGTTGCGACAGGAAGAACACTACCTAGAGTCCGTCCCACGAAAGAATGTCCCGCGGCAATAAGTGGACCTAATTATTGTTATATATATATATAGTGACCAACCTGCAACACACATTTCTCTATTTGAGATTGTATCTATATTTTACAAACCAGTGCTCGTAATATGATGTTGAGATAAATACAGGGTGGCGGGACATCGACGCACAACCGCTGCTACCATGGATTCAGTACATGATTCGGGACCCCATAATGCAGTTTTGTAAGAAACAGTTGATTTTAAAAAGAAATTCTCGACGAGAAATTTCAAGTCAAGGGGGTCCAGAATCATGTACTGATTCCATGCTTACAGGTTGTGCGTCGATGTCCTTGACACTCTGTACATAAATTCGTAAAAGCAGGGGAAAACTTTTTGAACTTTATGGTCTGAGCTTTAATATGTATGTTGCAAAATATTCTAAAATTTTTTAAAATGTGTGCAAAGTTGCTAAAGCTCTTTATATTAGCAATAAAATAAAATCAGCCGATGATAAAATAAAAACTACCTGGCAAATAATAAATAACGAAACAGGTAGGAAAAAACAGCGTAATACTGAATTTAATTTAGAAACTGCACATGGCCCTATCAACTCAGATCTAGAAGTAGCTCAGTCATTTGAAAACTTTTTTGCTAATATTCCCCTAAAAACTACTGAAGCTTTAAATTCCTCACCCGAGTTCTCTGCTGCCTTACTTAGAAAGAATGTAAATGCATGCCCTTTGGAGTTTAGAGTCTGTAGAACTTTCATCGAAACCATTGCGCCCTATTTAGCTGTCATATTTAACACCAGTGTAGACCAAGGTGTCTTTCCGGATCTCATGAAACACAGTAAAGTAGTTCCTTTGTTCAAATCCGGTGATAGTAAAGAACTCAACAATTATAGGCCTGTATCAATTCTACCAGTTCTCAGTAAGGTGTTTGAAAAGTTGATGCTCAATCAAATGGTACGTCACTTTAATAAAAACTCCATTTTTTTTTTCATGAACAACAGTACGGTTTCACCAAAGGGCGTTGTACCACTGACGCTGGTGTTTCTCTAATAAAGAACATTTTTAACGCCTGGGAGGAAGCAAAAGATGCCATTGGAATTTTTTGCGACCTCTCTAAAGCATTTGATTGTGTAAACCATGAGACCCTTCTTCTGAAACTGGAGCACTATGGGGTTAGGAATACAGCTCTTGATCTACTTAGATCATACCTGAAAGATAGAAAGGTTAAAGTTCAAGTAAACGGCATAAACTCATTAGGGTATGAAATGGAAATGGGCGTTCCTCAAGGTTCGATATTGGGTCCATTCCTCTTCTTAGTTTACATTAATGATTTACCTCAAGTACTTCAAAATCAACCGAAGATGGTGTTATTTGCAGATGACACATCATTAATCTTTAAAATAGACCGACGGTCACAAAATCTGGACGACGTGAATAACTCGATTCTTCAAGTCCAAGATTGGTTTACGGTAAATAATTTGGTACTAAATGAAAAAAAAAACAAATGCATTAGATTTAAATTACCTAATGTTAGAAGTAGCGAATGTGACATCATATTGAATGGAGAAAAACTGGAATTTATTAATCAGACGGTTTTCCTAGGAATCACGCTGGACGAGAGATTACAATGGGGACCACATATAACATCTCTTGCGGGGCGGCTAAGCTCTGCCGCTTATGCTGTTAGAAAGATAAGACAGTTAACAGATGTAGAAACCGCGCGTTTGGTCTATTTTAGCTACTTCCACAGCATTATGTATTATGGCATTTTACTGTGGTAATGATGGTCGGGCTGCTGACATTGAATCCATTTTTATTTTGCAAAAGAGAGCTGTCAGAGCCATATACAATCTTCCTGGTCGCGAATCTCTCAGGGAACTATTTAAAGGGATTAATATTATGACAGTACCTTGCCAATTCATTTATGAAAATATTATGTATGTAAGAAAAAATCTACATCTTTTTAATAAAATAAGTGATAGACATAATTTGAATACTAGAAATAAAGATAAAATAGATCAACCATTTTTCAGATTAGCTAAAGTACATACATCATTTATGGGGTGTATGTGTTAAATGTTATAACAAAATACCTTGTGATATATTGCAATTAAATGAAAGAAAATTTAAAATTCGTATAAAAAGTACACTTTGCAGACCAGCTTATTACAAATTAGAGGACTATATACTAGTTAAGAATGCTTGGAAACATGATGGTCCAGCTCCATAGGACAATCCCGTCTAGACAAAATCACACTGGTTGCTAATTTAATTTTTATTTTTTATTTTTTTTTACTTACTCACACACTGACCTATTCCTAGTTAATATTTTAGGAAAGTCATATATTTTTACATTGTTTGTAAATATGTGAGCACAATGTACCTATCGCGTCATTCATTTATCTGCCTTTGCTATATTTTTAGTTCTTCTTACCACTTGTGGTATAGTATTTTTATTCTTGGTGCATCGTCTTCACATATAAAAATATAATTAATGTATACAAATATTGGAAAATATTTTAAAATAGTAACGGTGGAGTTTCTTGCCACTTCTTCTCCATACGAAACTACTTTTTGGAAGTGGCGCCTAGAATCAGTTATATTTTTATTGTAATTTTTGACGTTCAAAAGTGCCATTTTATGGGCCTATTTGAAATAAATGCTTTGACTTTGACTTTGACTTTGAAATAAAGATTTACTTCGCCATCGCATGCTTGTGGCGCCGCGTCTTTGGGACTTCTTTCGTGGGATGTGCTCTACATAATTTTACGTTGGCGCACTAATAATATCTGGAATGAATGATACCAAATTACTATGAATGGTCAAAAAGAAAATTAATTGATTCACAAAATATTCTCCGTTATCGTATAATGCCACTCCTCCATTCAAAGCCTCAGTCAAATTTTGTGGGATCCACCGCGAGCACGGCTTTTTCATACCCAAATGTTTGTTTAAGATTGATTGTATTTGACTCATGCCTATGCCTAATGATACCCGAATCTCATGGTAGTTCACATGCCTGTCTGTTACGCCAAAAGGCGCACAGCAACGATGTTTTTTTTTAACAGCGGTGGACGGGCGACCATCTCGAAATTCGTTGTCACACGACCGCGCTTGAATTCTGCAAACCAGCTATAAATGCAGGGAAAAGTTGATAGCTGAGTAGGTGCGGCATGATGAGAGAACACCGAAAATATATTTGAAAAGTTTCAGATAAGAGCCCCGTGGTCGGGAGTCCTCTTTCAGATTTCGATAATGGGTCAAAAATAAAGTGATCTTCAGAGCCGTTGATTTTGGTATGATTTTATGTGCGGCAAATCTGATAAAGAAGTTTTGTGTTTTCCCTAAATCTGACGACTTTGAAAACTCTGATTTTGTCGTATGTTATTAGGTACTTGCTAGAATTTGATCATTATAAGTAACACCATCAGACGGGAGACGCAGCCCTAACGTCAGGTGGTACGGTCGCGTCCGCCCTTTTGGTGTCTTGGTCAACATGTGGTCAACTGGTGCGAGTTTAACGGCGTTTCATTTGTTTGTTGCGTGTCAGTGCCTCTGGGTCGCAAATTAAAATAATTATAATAGGTGTAAAAGTGACATACGACCGTTCCTTACTGCGGCCAAGAGCATGGAGCCCCTGAGCAAGCCTGGGATCGTTTCTTATATTGCAGGTTTCGATGCTGTATCAGGCTAAGTTTTAGTTTCTTAACTTGAAGCTGCATTCAACATAATTTCCAGTGTTATACTGTTCCAAAATCGTTTTTAGGTTCAAAACTGCTACAAATAATTAGTGACCAAATCAAAAGTGTTTCTTTTTTGTGTGTGCGCGCATTCTATTTTTAGATATTTCAAGTCTCCAGTGGGCGAATCAGGTATTCGTACCCTTGGGCGCCAGATGTGGTCGGTGATTTTAAACAATGAAAACTCGCAACTATTGTGCGTGTAAACTTTGTATTTTGTTATAAAACGAACTGTACTTGAAACTAGTGTGATACTTATTATTTCAAATGAAACTCATATACTTTAACAAAATGGACGTCTCGAAAGGCGCAAGGTTGCATACGCCGAGCACGTGCACTGTTGTCGGGTGTCTTTAGCCGAATCACTGCGAATTCGTTGACATCTGAGTCTGGCGTTATGCAAACCCTCTTTCGCTATCCGGCGACAACATTTGACATTCAAACTTAAGCTATTCTAACTATAGGACAAGAAATACTTTGAAAAGTTTTTTTTTTTTTGAATAGACAGGGCAAATGATTCAGAATGCTGCTAATGAGATTAACAAACACCGGAAACGGTTAGTAGCGAGACCTCAGACGAAGACATTGAAAACAGCAACATTTACAGCAGAGCAATGACATAGAAAAGAGCAGAGAAAGCAGTTGAACCCCGCCAAGATATTCAGCGGTGAAGCTCGACCTCCGACAAACCCGGCTGATAAACCCGGCTGCGACGCCGTTAAATGATCCCTCCCATAGATAAATATTACCTGTCTCGCCACTAGTCCAATGCCTACTCTAGGATGCATATCCGGTACGGCTCGCAATTCTTCCCTACCATTACATCCCCCCCGGTCTTGATGTGCAATGGTCGCTGTAGCACCATGAAACATGAGCATCAGGGGCTGGTACAAATTTTGGCGTTCATTCGATTAATCGAGCCTGGTCAAACCATGCTGGGGTCGGTACATTTCATTCATTAATTCATATAAGTAACATCATCCGACGTTGCACATATACAGGCTGGTTTTATTTGTCAACATTTGTCAAAAGTTCGATTTCTAGCTAGAGAATGCGGTTTTTCAAAAATCTAATGATGCAGTTTAAGTTTTCATTAAAATTGTTTCCGAGACTTCTTTAAGTATTTTTCGCTTTTATCTTTAGTTTCGGATTTGGCCATCATTTCTGAATTTGAAACATTCACCCTTCCATCTTTTAGAAGTCTATTAAAAAAATGTTCAGAAGTGTTGAGGTATTTAGCAAAACTGATAAAACAAACTATCACTAAAAATTATGGGGCGATATCAGTAATGATATCGAGTGCAGAGGTTCGTAGTTACAATAAAACCTTGAATAGAAAAGTGTTACGAAGTAAACACGATGTTAGTTTAATGTTTTCAATAATTTTAGTAATTGTGGTTTTCCATCATTGCCTGCAGCTTTATCAAACAACTGACGAGGGGAACATCTGATAAAAAAAATGTTTATAGCTCGTTGGGTAGCCCATAAGATGAGGATGTTTTTCATATAATTGGTTTGCTTAGTAAAACAGTAAATAATAAAAAAAACAACTCTGTATATGGTGTACCCTGACGATGTTCTAATTTAACTTAACTTTAAATCAATTACTTTCAATTATATCAAATTTATAAATACCTACCGACAAACCTTTACGAAAGGGTCAGCTTCAAATTCAAATAGCAATCAAAGCTATTCAATTCGTTGATTTGGAGATAAATGCAAAATGATGGTGTCCGAATAGATTGAGGAGCCATGTCTCATATTTAAACGCAGATACTACCAATGTTTAGTGTAGCAAATGAGCTGATTTTGTAGGCCCGATCCAGGAATTTGTAGTAAAACCCATAAAAATTACAGAACATTTAAGGTGGCTCCTCAATTCCGACGTCTGGATTGAGAAGCCACCTTATTACTCGAAAACTAGGCGATGGATATTTTCTAAAATTTGGTATGATTTAGTAGTAGTTATGCGTAATCCGTACAGAAAAATGGGTATTGTACGGCTGAATATGAGGTAGCTACAATGCTTTGATTTGTCATAAAAAATCTTAATCGGTCGTAGTCCAAATTTCCTTTTTTTTATTAACTTTAATCGGGGGGTACAGCAGTGCACCCGCCAAGTCGAGTACGAAGCAAACACTGCCGTATCATCCTTTAATGGAACAATTTCGCCGCATTTCCAGGCCCCTATTTGAGAACCTCTGGATAAGACCAGAACTAAAAATTTTGGTCATCCAGTAAGCTTTAATCACATACTTAAAATGCAAAATTTCAAGTCTGTAGGTCATTTAGGTCCGAAGTTAAGCGAAAGAAAAGTTTCGCATTTATGACACTCACTCACTCACTCATGATCATCAGAATAGAACTAGTACTTCCCATAAACTCTTTAATGGCCACATAAAGGGAAAACTATAAAAACTAGGATAATCGAAGATCTGGAGTACCTGGTGACCCTGATTAGAAAACACAAGAGTCCAACCAAACTATTAGAGATCGACATACCGCCTTAACAAACAATATTCAACTTGGTGGGCCGCTTCATTTGATGTCAAAAATCGAAGGTCTGAAGTATCTCATGAAGAACCCTCAGCTAGTCTCAGCTGTATTAGAGATATGGTAAAGCCCCCTTCTACTATTGGTACATAAACAAATCGACTGTCATTGCAAAAACCCAGCGTAGTGGGACACACCTTCTAATTTAATCTAGCCTATAGCGTCCCACTGCTGGGCGAATGCCTCCCCTTCTGCTTTGCCCACGTTTCTACAAAAAGAAGTGAAATCCCACCAAAAACATTCTGTAAAAAACTAGCCAAGTCTCGATGGAGCTGCTTGTTTTTCTCTAAAAAGTAATGAAATCTAGACAAAGTCGTGCCAAGTATCAGGTTCCTTACTGCGATTTCTTTATTATTGTATTTAATGTTGTGTGACTTGGCCGTTGAAGGGTACAAAACCAGGTGCTCCATGACACCATTGCACCAATCTGTCGCCAGAACCGCTACCCATTGACGATGGAAAATTGCCACTTGGAAAACTTTGATTCAATAACCAGTCAATTGTAGGCTTGATAAAGCTGCGTATTTTAATAATACGAGTACTTAGGTATAGGCGAGCCTGAAACAAACAGTATAAAAAATTATTTCCAATACAGACGGACTTCTAATCATTGATAGAAGTCCGTCTGTACGTCTATTTTATGTTAGATCGGTGGTCGATTTGACGCTCCAAAAAGAAGAGAGCAGAAGTCAGCATTGTCAATGCTGAAAGTATGTGTTGCACCATCAACAACAGCCTAAAATGAGACACTAGCGTCCAATTAACAATACCAGTATGGGCTATTATCTCGCTTAGCAATCATAGGTAGTTACAACAGATATAACATTACGTGTAAACAAAATTGACTTGTACCCACTAACGTATAAAGAATGTTCAACGGCCAAGTCACACAACATTAACTATAATAATAAAGAAATCGCAGTAAGGAACCTTAGACTTGGCACGACTTTGTCTAGATTTCATTACTTTTTAGAGTTAACAAGCAGCTCCATCGAGACTTGGCTAGTTTATTACAGAATGTTTTTGGTGGGTACTACTCGTATTTACTGAATATAAAACTTATTTTCAGCCTATCCTTGATGTTTTGGGTTTAAGTTCAATTTCAAACCCACTATCGTCGCCGTGCACTGAAAACCTCGTAAAAAAAATTAACTGTTTTTAAATTGTCATTTATTGGGTAGAAGCCTCCATCCATATTTGGAATAAACGTACACGTCTCAAAGATGAACCTCTGTTAACGTCAATGACGGCCATTTTACAGTCAGTTTCTATATGCCACTGTAAAATAACGTTTATTGAAATCAAGAGGTTTTTACTGCACGGCGACTTTATGTATAGGTAGAGTACAATTTCGGTTGCCAACCCTTCTATAAAGTATCCTACTATAAAAATACGGTAGGCGAAACTACAGTATTTTCGGTGAAAACTTAATTTACACATTAGTTTATTAATAAGTGTAAAACGAAACGCAGTCGTAATATGTTTTTGAAATTTGTATTTAGAAATAAATCTGTTTAATACACTTTCTGACCAAAAATTTGTTGCCAGTACTCTGACTTTTGACTTATGACTTTTCTTATATTTTCAAAATAATAGCATATTTTTAGTGATGAATACAAAATGGCGAGTTGTGAATGTAGTGATGAGTACGAAACGTGAAATATAAAGGTAGTTTATTTTTCGAGTGCAGAGATACTGAAAGAACAAATTGGGGCTTGAATCTAAAGTATATAAATTGGAAGGCTTTTTTTAACATAATTATGAGTAGCTACAATTTTTTTTTCGCCTTTTATTATTTTTACAGGCAATGGCTTCGAAAATACTATATTTGATATAAAAGTTGGCAACCCCAAGTACAATACAGAAGGTTTTTTGAAACGTTTATCAATTATCTTAATTCTTCATTTTGAAACGTTTGCAGCTTGCTTTCGATGGGTTGAGGGTGACGGACCCCAAGATGGAAGCGTTACCCGAGGTTGCCCTGATCGACTTCTTGCTACAATCTCAGTACATCCTACCCTTGCGAGAAACAGCGGGGTTGCATAGACGTGTTGATGACCATCAATTCTATTTCGGTGAGCCATTTGTTAGCAATATTTTACAAACATAGTTAGTACCTACACAATAAACCTAGGTGAAAATTAGATTAATAACAAAAAAAAAGCTCTATTTAAATAAATTTATTGCCACAAATGTTAGTTCGCGCATCACTTCAAAGCGGCTGCACCTATTTGGTTAATTCTTTTTTGTTGTATTTGTAATTGTCAGAACAACAAGGTTATGAAAAACATATTTGTAAAATCGTACGAAAAAGTGATAGTTTGTATGGAACTTTGAAAGTTTGTACGGAATTTCGTCATTTTCAATGGGAGTTCCCATCGGCAAAAATTGGCGCACGGCTTGCAGTATAATAAATAGATCAAATATTATGATTGGAAAATCATAATTTATTTAAATCGCTGCTTTATGGACTTAATGTTTTTATCATATATTGTACCGAGTGCTCATCAAGTATTTCAGGACATCGCCAAGCATTTGGCTTGACCAAACATCTTCACGCAGACCTAGGAAAGGCTGGACTATTATCACTTTATGTTTCTACTTGCAGAGGAAGTTTGGCCCGTTCCGACCCACTACACGCCTCGTTTCCTATTTAAACTGAAGGCTGATGACTCATTCGTGGAGCCTCTCCCCGTAATGCCTTGGGAGATTGTTCAGAAAGAGGGAGACGATGAAGAGAAGGAGGAACGAGAAGAAACTGAGGGTTCATCTAGTGATTAAATTACGTTTGCACATAAAGTGCTACAAGAGGCTACAAGAATCTTTTGGCGCCTGAACGACATTGACAGGGGGGTTATCGGTCATCCTTTGTGAAATTGTCATAGAAATTTTATGGACTTAACAAGGTGGCGGAATTAGTTCCGACTTTGGCCACGCGCCATAAGAACTTTGTAGCGTTGTTTATATTCTATCTCTCGTATTATGGGTAGCTATTTTTTTAATTTTTTTTTTATGATGTTCAATTCTTGCGCTGCATCGACACTAACTGCTTATTATGGAACTTGCTTTCTTGCTCTTCTGCTTGCTATGTATTCATTTTCATATGTTAATCATTACACTTTGCGATATTTCTGAACTTGTTTTATTGTTATTAATCAGTGGTGTTAAAACCCTTGTTGCCATTGCGAATAAAAAATCTTTGATCTACCAAGCAAGCTTAATTTGAGGGTAAGGCCGCTTCCCAAAAGAAAGCTATTGTCGCGAACGCGTGGCCGCTCCGACAGAGAGCGCCTTCCAGGTTTCCGAACAAAATGTTACATAAGACCGCGACGTTCGCGTATTCGCGCGCCGATAGCTTTCTAATAGGACGCGGTAACAGTCGAAACTGTTGTCTTGTAGGTACGTAACGCACTTTGGTTATTACTATACTGTTCCCACTGCTGGGACACAAGCCTCCTCTCGGTGAGAAGGAGTGGGCACTAATCCCCCACGCTGGCCCAGTGTGGGTGGGTAGATGTCACAAGTCTTCGAACTTTTGGTTCTGTGACATGCCGGTTTCCTCACGGTGTTTTCCTTCACCGTTTTGAGAGCAGTGGTAAGGAAATATTTTATACAAAGTAAAGCGCCTGTCTGGGTTCGAACCTACGACCTACTACTCGTAAGTCGCGGCCGTTATCACTGGGCCACTCCTGCTCTCGAATAAATACTGACTATGGGAATAAATACTGTCAACGCTTGCGGCTCCAGCCAGGAATCCTCGGTTCTTATCCAGGATTTGCATTAGCTCCGATTTTTTAAGTCAGCCATAACAATTTGGCTGATATGGCGCGAGTACCTACGTGATACCTATTTTGTAAAAAACTGAGATTTCATAACAAGTTATTTATCCATGCCTTATCGTTTTAACGATAAGACTCCAATAGACGCTGGTGAACTCTGCTAGCTTCATGTTGCTATAGTAATATTGATTTATTGTTGCTGTTCATGTTAATGTCCTTTAGTGTGATTAGAAATTCGAGTCTTCGACTTAGTGAAACATGGATAAACTGAAAATGAAAAAAAAGATTAAAAGAGAAACAAGGAAAACAATTGCCGGAATCAAACTACCGCCTATTGAACCAGTAGAAGGTATTAAAACTATTGTAGACGTAGATCCTGCCTATTACTGTTTAGTCGAAGGACGCCCATTACGACAGAACAAATCAATACATCAATACAAAAGTAATATTAAAAATGTGGCTTTGAACAGAACTCTTCATGGATTTTTGACCGATGAGATTCTCAGGATTGAAGGAGAAATAGAAGCAGAACGAAATATTTATGAAACAGCATTCAAGCACTTTGAAGAATATCAGAACAGTTTCGACAAATTCCTTGCAGACGATAATAATAAAACGATTGCTATAATGCAAAAGTCAGATGCTTTAGCTAAGGAACTAGCAAATCAAACTGAGAATCATAAGAAAGCTAACTATGACTTGGCTTCTGTAAAGTCTAAATTGCAATACATTGATGAAACACTAATTATTCTACTATCATTTCAAAATTTTCTTTATAAGGCTTCCCCCATTTTGTGGCAAGATAGACATAATATCAAGCTAGATATAAAATATCCGGAAGTATTTGCAGTGGAATCTGATATTTTTAAAACAATTGATAAAGATACGGTCGCGAAGAAACTCGAAGAGCTGCCTGAACCACAACTTTATTTTGAAACACCAGATCAGTTGTTGATCATTTTTGATTTACTAGAAAAGCAGAATTTGAATTATTTATTGCTTACCACAGAATTCAGTGTGGAGAAAAATAGATTTTTGAGAACACTTGATGTTTTAAAAAGGATGTTGCGTCAAGAACTGGATTTTATAAAAGAAAAGGTAGGCATTATTTTATTTTTTCCTTTTAATTGCATTTTATACCATATATTTGTTTTAAAGTGGTCCTCTGGCCAAGCTGAGAGATCTCTCTGTCTCTTTCTTGTTAATAAAAACTGTAAAATCTTTTCCATAACGTTTTTACTGCTTCATGTTATCCCATATATTATTAGGCAGAAATGCTATGCTATTATGAGGCCAGTCAAAGTTCAGACAAGACTTCACATTAGGGCCTCAGATTATCGACAGGTGAAACAGTTAAATTAAGGAGAGAACGTGAGGTGAACCTAGTAATAGTCTACTGTAGATGTTTATTAGGTTTTAAAATTATTTAATTATTTGTTTACAGATCAAATCAATTCAAGACACAATCAAATGGAACGATGATCGCGAAGCAGAACTAAAAGAAATATTCTTCAGGATTTTAGAAATAAAAATGAAGGATGTAGTGTCCTCCGATTTGTCCTTACAAATTTTCAATTACGTGGAGTTTGCTTATGAGCAACTAATAGCTCCGAACGAAACTAAATTTAGTTCTTTAGAAATGGCATTAGCCATAGAGCGAGAATATGATAATTTGTTGATAGATATATCGGCATATGATTTAGACATGATAAAACAAATCGAAAAAGAAACATATGAGCGTGGACATTTAGAGCTAAAGCAGGCTAAAGAAGCAGCGACACTTCTGAAGGACGTTGACAAACTTTCAAAGCGTTTGAAGTCTTCTTATGAACCAACGAGGCGAAAAACAAACGAATAATCGTGATCTGTTACTTTTCTGGACATTGAATTTGAGGTAAAACTTGTTTCGTAACAGACAGCTTCGTATTTTAAAAGGTAAATTTGTAGTTTTTGACAGTAGGTATTCCTCAAAAGAAGACGCATGCACTTACTGACCAATCCACTACCACTTACTACTAGTTTTACCTAACGAAAGAGGCGCTCAAGAGTCCTTAATCAACTACGAGCTCTTCGACTTTGATTGTAAAGTTTATCTTATAATTTTGATGAATAATGAATTTTAATGACTAGGTATTTGTTTTTGTTTTTTCCTTTCAAACTTTAATTTATTCTTCTCGTGGTTATAAGAATTAACTACCTATATCTATTTAATTGATATTAAGTTTAGTTAGTTATATTAAGTTAGAGTTTAAAAAGTAGCATTTCAATAACCTAAGAAAAATAAACATCGAAAAAAGAAAACCTACTTTTGAATTATCTGTTTTGCAACATGAGCACTCCGGTGAGATGCTGGTTCCAGATAGGACTAAAGAAAAACGAATTACTGTCATATTTCTTGCACTACATTCTTCTGACATTTGACATATTTCTTTGTATGGCGAATAGTTGTTACAAACATACGTATTTTCTAATAGACGTTTAGTTTTGGTATCCTATGATAAAAACTTTAATAGTATTTTACAAATAATTTGCATATTTGTAATAATGAGTTGTTTAGATGAAGTACGGAAACCTATGGTCCCATTAAAAACTATAGATATAATATTTAGGCGTCGTTATGTTCCCAACACACAGCATTACTTTGCGAATCGAAAACATGCCGTTGGGAAAGATCTGAAGCATAAGAAACAAATAAGTCCGTTCCGGGTACCGAAGTCTGAAAAGCTGCTGTCGTATATAAAGTATAGTGATCGAAAAGAAAAAGTTACTACAAGAGAAAGGTTAGTTCAACCACTACATTTTAAAGATAACTTAAGAATCGCAGCAACGAGGGATATTTCCAAGAGACTTTTCATTGAAGAACCTCCTGATGACGTCAGAGCAGTTGTTGAAATTCACCCTGAGTTTTATACCGTAATTGAAGGGCGTCCTTTGCGATGTTTCGACGACATAAAAGTTTATACCAACAACATTCGAGCCTACGCAATGAATCGCCAACAAATCGGATACCGACGAGACTTGATTATGAAAATAGATAAAAGTGATATCGATGAAGCTGAAAATTATGAACGCATAGTTGAGAAACTAAAATATCACATCAAAGATTTCCAAACATTTCTCACGGAAGATTACAAGAAAGCATGTATAAAAGTGGCTAAAGCTGAAAAAGTATTTGAAGAATTGGTTGCTAAAAACTCGGAGTTTCTTGGTTATGTCTCCAGTTTGACGATTTTAAATAACATTTTGTTCAATCTTGACGCCATAAGAGGTATTTTAAAGACGTACAGAAGCTATTTAATGTTCATAGCACCTTTGTCGTGGAGGCAACACAACGATGAAACGTTAATCGGTAGGGTTATGTCAATTCAGTTTGAAGCTGGAGAATTTGTAACTGATAATGACCTAGTTGAAACACTGGACATCGAAAAAATTATTGAGGTGGCCAAGATTGAATTAAAAAATCCACCTCCTCCTTGTTTGTATTTTAAAAAACCAGCACAGATGATGTACTTATTCCGTTCGATGGAGTTGCAAAGCAGAGAATATTTGATAGAACTTGCAAAAACTGATGGTCCAAATCGCTCGCTGCGGGACCGTATTAAACAATTAAAACAAGGACAGATACAAGAGTCTGATTACTTTCAGTATTACATAGACCATATCAACAATGAAATAAATAGAGAAAGTTGTAATGAAAATCATTTACGTAAAAAGTTTTACCGAATATTGAATCAAACATTTTATGACAGTATTGCCAGTCCACAGACATTAAAATTAAAAATATGCATTGAGTACGTATATGAACAAGTTTTCGGAAAGTGTGAAGAAGGTCACCATACTTTGCAAGATCCTCTAAAAATTCTCGAAGTCATGTATGAAGATTACAATTTGCGGCTTGATACTTTGGATTTTCATATAGTAGTTCAAGCACAAAAAGATTTTTTTTCTCAAGATTTGAAAATGATGAAGAACGCTTACAATGCGCAAAGAGAGCTTAGAACTTTCAGAGAAATGACAAATGCTATGAACAAAGCATTCTTGCCACCTGCGAAGTTCGTACGAGCGCAAAATACAAAATTTATGAATACCAAAGATCTACGTGCCTTTGTGATGTCTGAAAAAAAGAAAACAGAACAGTCAAGTGGAGAACGAGCAAAACCTAAAAAATATAAATTGTCAATGGAGGAGCGAGAGGGATTGATACTGTTTACTGAATGGTGTGAGGGCCAGAATCCAGCCCCATTCTTAAAGGAATATTATGAACTTGTAAAGCCTGTATTTGAGGTGGTGACAGAAAAATCGGATGTATTTTAAATATTTATATGGGTTTGTATTCTGATGATATTTTATTATTAGAATTTGTTTTTATATGTATGTGAAACGTATAAAAAATTAACAGTTTCATGATTTTGTGTCTTCATTTTTTATAGTTAGTAGGTACTCCTCCTATAATTATTATATTTTTGGAGCAGTGGTGGCACAGGAGTAACGGCAGCGGCTTACGATTGTAGGTCGTTGGTTCGAAGGCACTTTACTTTATGCCAATATTTCAGTACCACCGCTGCTCTCAAAACGGTGACGGAAAACATCGTGAGATCGACATCGAATATTAGAAGCCATGGGACATCTGCTAACCCGCACTGGGACCGCGTGGTGGATTATGACCCACTCCTCACAGAGAGGAGGCCTGTGTCACAGTATGGGAACATTATAGGCTGATTAAGTATGCTATGACAGCATTGGTGGCGCAGCGGTAACGGCCTGACTTACGAGCTGTTGATGATAGGTTCGAACCCAGGCAGCTCGCAGGAACTTTACTTTGTGTAAATAATTTAATCACCTATGCACTCAAAACGGTGTAGGAAAACATCGTGAGGAAACTGGCATTTCTTAGAACCAAAAATTCGAAGAATTGTGACATCTACCAACCCGAACTAGGTCCGCGTGGTAGGTTACAGCCCACACCCTCTCGAAGAGACGAGGCCTGTGTCCCAGCAGTGGGAACAGTGGGATTCCTATTACAAACCTACCTGAAAATTCTTTTAGTGGGTTTATTTTATATAAAAAAAGTTTAAAGTATTAAACGCAATAGTTACCATTTTAAATGCTAAGAAATAGTCAATCTAGTTGGTTCAGGCCTTAGTCCAAGCGTTTACATTTTAGAATTCTTACTATCGTTTTTATCTAATAAAATACTTCTAAAACTAATTAGTTTAAAAATGCACGATGAAGAAACTCATTCTGTCATTATTGACATACCGAAACCAAAAACGTATGCGAAAAAGACAACAAGCATTGTGAAACAGAACGGTAGAAAGCCGGCTGTCCAAAGTCGACTCAAGCCTTCTACGGATATAAAGGACATATGCTCCCTGCCTGTTATCGAACCATTAATGGTAGCTACTATCAGGAAGGATGAAGTTTTACTACCTTACATAATCTATTCCAAAAAGCAAGAGAAAGAGAAATTCCGGCACCGTATGAGAACAGGTTTGCAAGGAAGTTACAAGGAAATATATGCAGAAAAACAGCAGCGGCTACACATTGATGATCCTCCGAATGATATTCATACTGTAACAGACTACGATCCCGGATTTTTTATGTGTGTCAATGGCACTTTCTTAACAAGTTATATCGCTCCATATAAGTCCCTCAAATATTTGTTAAACTGTCAGTTAAGGTGGCGACAAGAAGTGGGCTATAGAAATGATTGTATGTTAAATATTGATACTATTTACCAGAAAGAACAGGATGTATACGATATAAGTATTAAAAGATACATGGAACAAGTCAAATATTTTGAGGAGTTTGTTTCGGCTGATTATCGGAAGTCTATGGTGTCCCTGAATAAATGGGATGAGGTGAAATTAGCAGTTAACAAGCAAACATTTGAATTACAATGTTTGGCGGCAAAGGCATTTACAATTACGTCGAGGATTATAGGACTGGATTACAGGTATGGCCTGCAGCAAAAGTATGGAAGATTTTTATATTATCTATCTCCTCCGAGCTGGCGCATGAAGAACAGGAACTTCGCTCGATCTATCGAGATAGAGGCAAAAGGTTTTGGTTTTGGAATTTCCAGCGAAGAAGATACATTCAATGTTATGTTTGAGAAAATGAAAAGAGAGTGCTATAGCGGCCTTGTACAGCCAGTTTTATACTTCAATCATCCCGAGGACTTGATGGAACTGTTTGATGGCATAGAGCAGCAGCATTTGCATCACTTCACTCATGTGGTTGCACTAACGCCTCACGCGACATTTTTAAAGAAGGGAATAAAGTTGTTTAAGGACATCATTGCACAGGATCGTGCTGGAACTCTTAACACTATCAATGAATTTGAAAAGTTATTGCAATTCAGTAAAGACCAATGCTCACAACTAGAAGCAAAATTCTTTAAAATAATCAATGGTTTTTTTTATGACTGCGTGGGAGCTCCAGAAGTTTTAAAATTTCAGACGCATTTAGAATTTTGTTATGAAAAAATATATAATGAAAAACCCATAAACATGGACATGGTAGCAACTGCCAAGGCTCTCGAAGATGTTTACATGGATTATTCAAAACGATTGGATGCGGTGACCAGTGACAAAATTAAGGCTGCTTTGGCGCAGTACGTTCAGTCAGAACGACGAAAGTTTAAAAGAGCGAAAGTAGCGGCGAGAGAACTGCGACTGTTCGAACGACTAGAGCGAAACTTGCTTCGAGCTCATGCACCAGCAGCCAACAGTCAGTTCGGATTCTATTTTAATATGCAGCGGGGCTCGCGGAGAAAATTATATTTCAAATCAAAATATGATGAAAATCGAAGTAGTCTTACTGAAGCTGAAGTAGAATATTTGACTCTATTCACTGATTGGACTGAAAAAGAAGATCCGGGAAATTATTTACATGTGTCGCCTGAAGAGACAGGGCGTCATCGCAAATAAAAACTGGCCGATGTCGTTACGTTTAAAATAAAATACGGTTTTAATGAAAACAGTTTATTTACGGGGTTCAATATGAAAAACGTATATGTATCTCCATAAAACACAATACAATAATACGCAATATATTTAGATATAATAAAACAAATATACTTTAATAACAAAATTTACAGGTTCTACTCATAAAATGTTTGGTTTCATGGTATTGACAAGTAACTACTTGGAATTTACATATTTACAAAGTGGGTACCTAACAAAATGGTAAAAGCTTTTTTCAATATATATGTCTTAACATTAAGTTATAGCTCTATGAGTAAATAAATAAATAGGTACTAAAAAACTAAAAAATAAACAATGATGACAATACATTTTCTTCTGTAAGAAGTTTAAAGCTTTAACTTGAAACTTTTCATCAACCTTAAAGTCGACTTTCGATCAATGGCCTGGCATAGTCTTTCAATTACATCGATATCTTAGCCTTACATTTTATTTTTCAGTTGAGTCATTTATAAGTAACAATATTTCAAACCTTTCGACATTTCAGTACGGTTTTTAACTGACTCAAAACTGGCGTAGTTAAATAAGTTATAAAAATTCGTTGACGGTTTAAAACAAATAAACAAACAGTGATTTACCGAAAGTAACAAAGTAATTTCACAGTAATTTAGTAGTATTTAATAAGAAATTTTATTATTGTATTCGAAAGACATACATAATTATGTTGTGTATTTTGTATGATATATTCCCCTACAGTATTTACAATATGTATGTATGTATATGTACAAAAATTTGAAGCTCTCCCAACATAAACTTAGTACAAGCCTCTTCATAATTATGTTGTAAACAATGCCTATAAGACATCACATTAAAATGTAAAATCCTTTACAGACTATATTTTTAACTACACATGAAAATTAGAGCAAAGGACTAAGATAAAGGATGGGTGGTAGCTTAACAGATATTAAAAAAAGTTTTTCTGAGTCTATCAATCAGAAAAGCTTACAAAAAGATTTGAAGAACAAGCATTTTATTAAAGCACAAATTCAGTTTATTATAGAAAATATGATAAATTAGAGAAGTTGGTAGGTAGATATTCAAGTTTAGGTAGATATTAAATTTGTCATTCAGCATTGTAATAAATTACACCATAAAATATAATTTCACACTTGATATAAAGTATGACATTCAGAAGGATAAATCTAGTGAGTTTTCACAGACATGACTAATTTATTAAATTCACACGTTCATCTATTTACCTCCAAATGCCCATCCCTGTGCAGAGATAGGCATTAATGCGTGCGTATTACCGTTACCTAAATACTGTAACACTAATGGTCCCACATTATATTATGTGTGAGCCACGTTTTTGCAACTTTGAAAACCATCCAAAAATTATACGTCGTTGGATTTCCATATTTAGGCTGGCTGCGGAATAAGTTGCCTTGTACAAGCTATAATTTACCATGTACGTAAGCCAGAAATGGTTGTATCATACGGACATATCTGTATGATTTAGTGTAGTACTATCTTTATCTCCCACCTAGCTATTTTCAAAAGAAAATGACTAGTAGTTAATTTAATTTATAATATTCGTTTCCTTCAAAATGTTCAATATAACTTGAGCAATATGATGATGGAATATTTCATAAGACGTTATACATCTATAGTAAAACAATATTTGGTGTTTCTATCTCGGACGTAATAAAATCATCCTTACAGTGAGCATTTTAAAATACTTAACGTTCACGAACCGTACCGTTACTAGCGCACGGCTGACTTGTCACAAACACTAACGTGACACTAGTAGTTTATCTGACCCGTTTCTTCTGCAACTTGGCGAGTTTTCTTCTCTTGAGTATCATCTCGTAGAGCGCCTCTAGCCCCTCGTGCAGCCCTTCGCCGGTGATGGCGCAGGCGGGCTGCACGTGCCACGCATGCGCGTCGCGTGACCCATGTGGCGACGACACCAGCTCGTGGAGCCCTAGCAGCTTCTCTAATTCGCGGGGTTCCTTCGCTCCAGGTAAGTCCTGCTTATTCGCTAGCACGAGAATCGGTACACCCGTATTGTCCGGAGACTTGGCCGTGCGTATTAATTCCATTTTAGCTTCCTCCATCCGTTCTACATCGACGGAGTCCAGCACGAATATAATGCCATCCGTGCATCTGGTGTAGGATTTCCATAGAGGCCGTAGTTTTTCTTGTCCACCGACGTCCCAAACGAGGAAGTTGACACCCTTCGACTTTCCAAGAGTGCCTTTGACTTTTTCGCAGTTGAAACCGATGGTGGGGACGGTGTTGAGGTACTGGTCGAACTTGAGGCGATAGAGTGCGGTGGTCTTGCCGGCGGAGTCGAGTCCCAGCATGACGACGTGCAGCGTGCCCTGCGCGTTGGGCAGCGCGTCGAGCAGGCTCGAGTTCTTGCCCATGTTAGCACCCATACTTCGTAACCGCGCGGCGGTTATCTGACTCTGTCGTCCGAGCGCACCATGTTGAAATTTTCTTGTAACTCTGAAACAAGAAAAAAAAAAAAATTGATTGCTCATCACTTACTGTGTATTTTTTTATTGCCACTAAGTTATGCATGAGGTAGCATATTACAATAATTTCCGTGAGACGGTGACCTCAGGCCCGTCTATTTTTGTTTGTGTATATTGCGCCGTCTGGCGAAATAATGATGCTTTCCTATTTAAGTCCTAGCAAGAAATCTGTTCTTGGACATTATTAGGTACAAGCCTGTCAAAACTGGTTCATGATTCAGTATTTCAAGAAAAATGGTTTTGTTTTTTGTTCAAATCTTAAAGGGATTGATGAAGGCTCCAACGCTTTTTCATCATTCGAGTATATTTGTACTAGTTTTTATTTAAATAAAGTTTTGGTAGAGATACAATCAGCAACACGCGGAGCGGTCTAATACGAAGTAATCGACCCCATACCCTTTACTCGACTCATACTTAATTTCACTCATCATCACATCCTACCCTCTTGCTTTCGGGTCCGTGGCTTAGGCCCCCAGAGGTCGAGTCACCTGTGGCCGACGCCCCCCGATTCGATTAATTTAGTTCAAAGATATTTTTGATCAAATGAACTGTCTGGCGCAAAAATGTTTTACAAAAATAATAAATGTTTATATTTTGGATGTACGTTTGGAAAAATTAAAATCTTAGTTCTTTTTCATTATTTATTTACACTCAATATGAAATCTAGTTCAAAAAAATATTGTATATAAATCACTGTTTTCATCACTATAATAATCAATCACAAATGTAATAAAATAAGATAGTGATTTTAAATAATCAGTCTTCAAACATACTGCAGAACAACAAACTTTTTACATATTGAAATGTTCTTTTTATCTTTGTAACAATAATAATTAAACGTAATCAACTGTGGAACCTTAAACGAATGAGAATAGTTTTACGAGTACCTCATTATAACAGTCAGTTTCAATAGCAATAACATAACGAAATAATCAGGCTTAAAAAACAAAAGTACTCCTACGAGTACGTTTGTTTTTTAAGCCTGATTATTAACAAAACATTTCACATGTAAAAACTTAAAAAAATTTAAATTTCAAAAATTATTCTTATAATTAGTATACAAGCAAAATCATCTCTTTTCACTTAGTTAAATTATTACTTTTTGGACAGTTTTGTTCTAAAAACATGATCGTGGTATTTTTTTTTTTTTTTTTGGTAGTTTGTACATAATAAACATGCTTTTAATGGGGAAAAAGGTGTGTCAGGATAAGGTTAAGTGGCGGTTTATTCTCTCTGCTATTTGGTAGATAACTTTTGTTTAGTAAGGAAAAATGTTTTGTTATTATGGCAAAACACTTTTTTCGTTTACTACTAAGTGCACAGAAAAAGAAAATAAATTAAATGAATCCAATCGGGAGCGTCGGCCACAGGTAACTCGACCACTTGGGGCCTAAGCCACGGACCCTTTCTTTCTCTCAATTATTTAATAGTTTTGAAATCACTTCAACACATTATGAATATCAATTTGAAGTAAAATTTCATTTTCACTGATGCTACGGGATAACATATAAAGATGTACAACTATCTTTAAATGTTATCCCGTAGCATCCTTTGAAGTACTAGACAAATTAGTGATGTTATTTTATTAAAACCTGTTAAACTGTTGGAGAAAGATTTCTGATTGTATTAATTAAAGGTACCTACGTCTCAAGAAACTTTTTAATTGCTTGAAGAAGAGATCCAGTCACATTGGCAGATCATTTTAGTAAGCTCAGAAATTCTTCAAATTGAGTTTATAGGTCCGTATTTTCCATGCTTCTTACCTAAGTAGAAAAGTAGATTCATAGGTTTAGTGTAAAGTAACAGTAAAGAAGGGGGGAAGGGGGGATTGAGGCAAGCGGGAGGGGTCACATCGAAACGAGACAAGATGTCGCCATCGCTAGCGCCCTTTTAATAATTATTCGCGGCAGACGAGTCGACGACTTTTTGCACGGAGGCACGGTCCGGCCCGGTTATGAAGCGAACATAAAATTCAGCTACAACATCTCTGCGGTGACCACAACCCGTAGCTATCACGATACAAAGTTCACTTTTGTTTAGTTCCACTGTCGCAAAATCTTTGCAGACTACGGTGTGCAGAGTAGGTACACCTTGCGTGGATAACTTTTGATCTTTTCAACGTGAGGGCAACGACCTTATACGGTTCAAAGTCGACTATTATTCAGGAGCACCAGAACTTTATTTAAGTTATGGTCTGCTTTTACTTTTTGAATCAGAAGTTTTAAAGCTTCAGCCTTTTGAAATATGTCATCATATCGTGCTCTCAATCATGTGCAGACAGGAATGTATTCTGATGGATGTCAGAATAATATCGTTGGATGTATTTACCACATTTTCACCAGAAGCCCTGTGTATGACTTGAAGTTTCTAGAATTTCACTGCCAAAGCTTGGGCAGTGAAATTCTAGAAACTTTAACAAAAAAATCGGATTGTTGAACTTATTGCCTTTACATTGGTTACTTACTGTTTCTAATTAAGATGAACTATAGAGAACTTTCTGTCCGGTACATTCCATAAAATATTCTTCTCATCAACAGGTGTATAAGTTGTTGTAAGACATCGAAAGTTAACTTCTCTTAATTTCGAGGCCAAATTTATCGTAAGTGGGACTCCAACATATCGACCTGTCTATCTTGATAAACTAGTATTGCAACTTTTGTTTTTATTCGGCCGACTTAAGAAGACTAACAAAGGTTAGGTTAGTATGTCTACTTCTACTTGAGGATTTCATTTTTAAGACTGAAATTTTACTCTTAATTATTGAGTTTTAGCCAGAGCTTGGCAGACTAATCAGTGTTTGGTAAAACATAAATTTAATGTTAAATCAAATGAGGAACGGTTTCAGTCATTGACTTGAATAAGTTAATCCAAGTTGAGAAACACACTAATGCTAGTCGGAAATTAGACTTAAAATATTCATGATTATGTAATCTTTAAGCCTATTTGCGTGCTCATATTAAAAGACGTTGATTAACCTATTCAATATACAATCTCAGCTCAATAGGAGCCTTTAATATGTATTAGTTAAACGGCAGTTTTACTTCGGGACACGATCAGAACTCCAAGATGTTAGGATATGTGAGAGATACGTGGCAGAGTAAAGTTAAAACAGCCATATCGTGATTAGAGCAGGGTCAACATAACTGAGAGAAAGCATGTGTTGCGATGAGGGCGAACCTTAACTTTCTCTGAGCATGATCTGAACCACGCCTAGCGAGAAACACGCTTCACTACATCCGCACCACTTACTAATTTACAAAACAGATTTAAATGCAGAAAATAAACACTAAGAAAATGAGAAAATATAATTTCGGTGTTTCGGTGTGACTTACATTGACAAATAAAGTTTTTTGACAAGATACAGGTGACATACAACGGTACGCTAAGTAAAGAGGTTGATACACGGTGTACATAAAATTGAAAAAGCTTTCTTTGCAAACAATTTAGAATTGTTGTGACTCACTGCTGCCAGCAACTGTCCCGTTCCGTTAGATACTTTTTTGTCGAATGTTTTCGTGAATTATCTATATTAAAAAACATCGGTAACACGGAAACATTTTCTTTGACCTACAAACGGGGAAGCTGTCCTGCTTTGCTCTTGACCGGGTTTTAAACATTTGATGTACCATATGAATTCTCATTATAGATTTGGAACACTGATAAAGGTTGTATCTGTGTATTCTGATAAGGTGGTAATGTGTAGATAAGTATGGTAGTGCCCGCCCCTTCTATAATGGAAACAGATAAGTATTTCGCACATGACTGAACTAAATACGAAGATTGCTAATCAATGTTCTGTTTGCGGTTTCAATCATAATATTGAACGTTGTTTTTGAACGTTGAAATACTTGAGTTGAAGAAAGGTTTCATTAGCCAATGAGGTAATGGTGTTCATTTCCTATTTGATTTAATATATCCCGCCGATCACATAATGAAACTGTGAATTCATGAAAATTTATATGTCAATTTTATGTGTATGCCTAGAACATTTTTTTTTAAAGTTCAAAAGTGCATTTTCTGTGCTTAATTGAAATAAATTCGTTAACTTTGACTTTTTAAACTAAATTGATATTCATTCCACTCATTGCCAGTGAATTTCGATAAGGAAATCGGTGTTGTGTTCTCATAGTATACGAGTATTTTCATGTGCTCTGCTCAATGCTTACAAATAAGTGAGTATAATAAGATGCATTTAAATTGGTACATACGATAGCCTGTTAGCAGCTTTTATAGTCCAGTTACGCGGTGTTCCGCTAGTCAGCCTGGTATGTGAGTGCAACAGGTCCAGGCAATAGGCATGCAGCTCATGTAGTCATGGCCCATCACCGCATGAGGTCAGCGTGGCTTGTAATGAGCGAGCCTTTCCTTTTTTTTTCAGAAATGGTTCAATCTCTGATCTATCATTTTGAGGGAAAGTTTGAGTTGTATTATGCGCCCATAATATAGGGTTTTTTTCGGCCAATGTTTCGTTATTTTTATTAATTGTTAATTACTGTATAATGATGACCTTATGGTAGTTTATGGTAATTGCTCTGTACTTAGTGCTTAGAAAAACAGCGGGGTAATAGCTTAACGCACTATCAGTAGAATGACATTCATTTTGAAGGATCAACAACATTCATTGCGTTATTTACGTTTTTGAGCAGACAAATTCTATGAAGCAATGGATTAGCCAATATCCTTTAAAATGATTGTGATTGATAGTGTCTTACGCAATAAGGGTGCAGGTGGATGACCGACCATCTTTATTCGAACAGATATGGCTTCGGGCAGTGCGAAGTAAACCCATCGGGTCATGCCTGCCAAAATTGTGCTCAGAGTCTTAAATATTGAAGGCAGTTTATTTGTAAGTGCGGATTGAATATTAAAGAACCGCTCATGATTAATTTTTGAATAAATATCAAAGGTAGCTTTTATAAATTTTAGCTAACAATTAAACTGGCTTGTAAAACAGATCACGTACTCGTCCGTCTGGCAGGTGAAAGGAATCTTTTAATCAATCTCATCGAGCTGTATATTAAAGCCACGTATAACAGTAAGCAGTGTAATCGATGTAGTGTCTAACGTGCGAAACGAGGTTCCGTAGTGTGTACCTAAGTGATGCGTATAGAGTTCTAATTGATTCACCGCAGAAACCAAATGCACCGTTCATATTTGCCGCACATATACATAAATTACATGCGAGTTAGAGGTCTGAAGTTCACATTTACTTATCTATTGAAGTTGTATATGTGAATTGTAATGAAATTATCTAAATGGTTTGATTTTCCGAGAAGGCTTTAAACATTAAAAGACGATTTACAACCAACATTTTTTCTAATACCTTTTATTAGAATTCGTGTGAGTAACTTTGACGAAATCACTCAACTTTATCTGAAATCGAAAACGTGTTTTTTTTTTGTTTTGAAATCTATCTCAGACAAAGTATTTTTTATTAAAAGCTAAGTAATAAAAAGTCTAGAAAGTTGTAAAGTGTTGTGATTTTTATTTTTAGCCAGGATAGCCCGCGAAATTCAAATTCAATGACTATTTAATGAATTAGTCATTCAGTGGGATTATAAAACTTAGAGGGTTGTTTATGATTTTAATTATTATAATTCTGTTAATACATACTTGTTACGGTCGCGAATCACATTTTGTTCTACATATTTACAACCTGACTCTAAACTGCAAATTGCAAAAAACCTAAGAAAATGAATGAATGAATAACGCGGGTTACCCTAGCGATTCCCCCTTAATCTAAAGATGAAAAGGGAAGTTATATGGTTCAATAAAACGTTTTGATTTCCAAGTTAACTGTCCACAGGTATATTATTTTCCTGCCATAACATGTGTTTTAGCGGTCTTCTAATTATACAACACGTTTCCTTTGACGTATTTCTGTATGACGTCAATGTAAGCACGACAGACTTCATAAGCAATTAATCATAAAATGGTTTCAACAATTATATTGTGAAGTATCCATGTGATAGCTGTTCAAGGTGATGTAGGAATATCTGAATACCAAACTGTTTACTTACGTTTTAAATAAATTTAGTTTGATGTCCTCTTAAGCCAAGTCTTCAGTCTTCAACACTCTTAGTACCTGTAACGAAGAAAAACCTTCAATATAATTTTTTATAACATTTGTTGTTTTTTCGGCTGGCAACACTGCCTGAGTGACATGCCAAATTTTTGTTCCGTATTTTATAATTAGTTTTATTTAAATTTTAAGTGTAATTAAGGTGTAATTATATATTTAAATGTAACGTAACTGCATAAATACTTAGGATTATTGTTTTCCTGCAAAATTACAAAGTCAATCACAGTGTTGATAGCCCACCGTTACCGGCAACCTATAACGAGCAGCTGATGTCCAATCTGCGAATTTAAACGGGGAGTATTGTATACATTTATTAATAATAAGCACACAATCTTCACGACTCTGTAACACATTTTATTGAGTCTTAGTTTCACAATTTTTGGTTGATTTGGCACTAGGTCTAAGTCACTTTGTAAAAAAATATATAAAATTAAAAATAAAAACTCAGCGAAACTTTGATGTCAATTATCAAAATACTGTATTTCTGGAATTCATACATTGTACTTAACAACAATAACGTTGACTATCGTTATTTTTTTAATTGTAATCTTTGATAAACTTGAATTCTTGTAACATAGGCATTCTACCCACTTATGCAAAAGTAAAAAGTAAAGTAAAGTCAATAGAATAAATGTAAATTTGTATTGATCTGAGCAAATCAGTTGCATTTCAATAAGATTCAGCAGACTACCTCATTTCCTTTTAAGCAACACTAACTTCTCCCATTTTTTCTTTCATTTCTAGCTTTCCCTTTTTGTTTGACTATCTAATTAGTTTTCACCGTTTATTTCATTCTACTTTCAGTACTTATTCCTGAACTGAAACCATGCCTGTGATGACCCGCAAGGCTGCAACTCAGGAGTTGGAGCTTAAATTGAAAACAACCCTACAAAATCTTAAGGCTTCTAACAGTAAATGTGAACAGCTGTTACAGGAAATAGAGGATAGTGAGAAAGAAGTCGAGAAGGTTGTTTACAAAAATACTAGCTTAAAACAGGAGCTAGTAGACCTACATCGACAATACCTGGATGTTGTTGATGAACGGGACAAATTGCGGTTAATTACAGATGGTTTCAACAACTGCAGTAACTTATATGAGGAGGCTTTGCATAAGGTTAGGGACCTAGAAGAAGAATTAGTTTATGCAAATGTACAAATAAATAAATTCCAGAAACAAAAGGAATGTACTCAAGCTAAGGAAACAAATAACTTATACAAGGAATTATTTCATAGTAATTGCAACCCTCAGTCCTTAATAACAATAGACCTTACTGAAGATTCTATATTAAAACATAATAATAGTAGTTATAAAGTAAGTCAAAATAAAATAAAAAAATATGCAAAACTAAATAAAATCATAAATAAATGCAATAAATTTAGGAATCAACAAAAACACAGTTCCAATAATATTAAACTAAGAAAGGAACGTGGTATTCTTAAAAGTAAATTAAATAACTACCAAATTAAATTAGAAGACAGCAAAAACATTTATGAGATTGATACTCAACGCTTGCAGTCTGAAATTCAGGTACTGGAAGAGTCAATTCATTCACTGTATACTAAGTATGTAAGGTCTGAAAAACAAATTCAGGAGCACATCCTTGCTGCAAATGAGTTAGTGGACATGTGCAATTCTAAAGCAGTCAAAGTGGACCTGCTGACTCTCAGCGGCCCTCAATGTTCATTGCAAAGGAAATCCGAACTTGGCAAGCTCCAACCTGAGGCAACGGAGAACCCGTCCCAGTCAGAACTTGCTCAGGTCTCCATTCCTAATATGGATACTCCAGATATTGAACAAGGTCCAGTGCAAGTAGTGCAGACGGAAGCTAGCTCTCTCCCTTGTACTAGTAAAGTTGGTTCCTTATCCATTATGTTTTCTGATAGTTTTGGAAGAGGGTTAGGAAAATTACTTAGCAACAACCTGAGTCATTCTTCTCAAAACTTCTGTATGCCACAGACTTCCTACACACAAATAATGTCTTCAATAATTAGGAATGAATATGATCCAAATGGCATTATTACAGTACTTATAGGTAATAGTTATAATGTAACAAAAGATGACATCACTGATAGTGTCACCAAACTACTTAAGTTAAATTGCAAGAAAGTAATTTTGTGTGCTTTCCCATACTTTGAGCAATTGTCAAATAGGCAAAACAACTACATTCACATGCTAAATAATTACATGCATTTCTTAGTTAGTCACCATAGTGACAAGTTTGTATTTTTTGACACCAACATTTTTGTTGAAAAGCTAAAGTCGACTAGAGATACTGTGTATCTGCCGATTAGTTTTAGACGTCAAATAGCTAGACTATTAGCTTTTATTATTAACCCAGACATAAGTAGTATGTCGAAGTCACCTTTAGTTAGCACCACTATTAGTAATAGTACTAATGTTGAGGTGGTTAGCTCAGATAATTTAAACTAGTTTGTAAGACAACAGAAGGTACCAATAATACTACAGTTCCACTTAAAAACAAAAAGGTATTTTCTAGCACCACAATAGTTAACTGTAGAAAAGGGGCTAAGCAGAAATCCTTGAAATTATTTCATCAAAATATTCAAGGATTTAACTCCAAACAATTGGAAATTGAATTGTTTTTAGAAAAAACAATGTTTGACATTATTTGCATAACTGAGCATTGGTTAAAAGATTCTGAAATGTTAATTAATTACGAGAATTATAATGTGGCCAGTTGTTTTAACCGAAAATCAATGCTGCGTGGTGGTTCACTAATCCTAATTAAACGTTGTATAAAATCAAAAGCTCGTAAAGACATAGTTGAACTATCGGTTGAACATAGCGTTGAACTGTCTTGTGTTGAGCTAGATAAGCATGTTATAGTGTGCGTTTACAGACCCCCAAATTATCAAAACTTCTCTATATTTGAGTCAGTAATGGAAGATGTTTTGGCTAAACTTGCAACTGGTAATAAATCAGTTATTATCTGTGGAGACTTTAACATTAATATTTTAGAAAATAATTCAAATACCAGTAGATTATTGAATTTGTTTAAATCATTCAATTTGTCAAATGTGTTTTTGGAACCAACCCGAACAACTACAACTTCTGTTTCATGTATTGATAATGTATTTTGTTGCTGCGACTATTTAGATAAAGCTATCGTTAATTATCTCCCTTCAGATCACAGCGGTCAAACCGTAACTTTTGAGTCCAACATAGCGATACAAAAAGTGCAGATACAATCCAGACCAATAACATTTGGGTAAGGCCGAGAATTTTCCCACTAAGTAACATAGAGTAACATAGATACTTCTATGTTACGGTAACGTAAAAGTAACACGAAAGTAACGAGTAAAGTATGTAAGGCCGATTTCATACTGCACCTTTTTTATTTAAAACTGAATGCCCTATGATGCGCATGGATAACAAAAAAATATAAAACCAATTCTTTTATCAAATTGTCTTTTATTTTGATTAAGTACCAAATAGTTAACAAAATTGTTATGGTTATTTAAAATCTTTAAGTACTAAAATACACAAAATACTATAAAATTTGTCTTTGATCCAAAGTAATCAATACTGTAAACAAAAACACAATATTGTTATTGTTCCTCTAAATCTTCCACTAGTAAAGTACACAGAAAATAATCAAATTTGTTTTCCATAAAAAACTAAGCAAACAAAAAAAAAACAATAGTAATTCTTCTTCTAAAACTTCTAGCTATAAAATACACAGAAAACAAAAAAAAAACTATCTTTTATCAAAACTAAGAAAACAAACAAAATAAAAATCCGCTGGGCGGAAAGCTAGTACTTAGAATATATAATTTATTTGAACAAGGTGTGCTAGTCAATTAAATCACAGAAAAATAACTAGGTACCTACTTTTTACTTATAAGTAATAAATGCTTTAAATAAAAAACACGATATCTTCATCATTTTGCAGATAATACACGTTTGAAGTTGTATCTCGTTGAATTAAATTAATTTTTTTCACGACAGACATTGCAGTCACAATGTCAATATCTAACTTTCTTTGTACTAAGAACTTCACAGAATTACTTGAATCCTTAACAGTTTTCAAAAATTTTACTTTATAATTATTTTCGCCGTTTTTAAATTCTATGTTCTCAACAAATCCAATGTAATATTTCCATGTTTTTTTTTCAAAATATCTAACAACAATACTATCGTTTATGTTAAAATTAAAGTCAGTCTCCTCATTTTCTTCACTCTCTTTCATATGTTTTCCTTGTTCTTGATCACCCTGCACACTTATTTCACCCTCTTCATTATCCATTCTTCCTTTCTGCTCACTTACTTCACTTTCTCCCTTTTTTTTTCCTTTTTTTTTATCATTCTGATCACTTTCCTTTATATATCTTCCCTTTTCTCGATAAGTCTGTTCATTTCCTGTACTCTTAATTACCTTTCTTTCTTTTTCTTGATCATTATGCTCAGTTTTTGCAGTTTTTGTTTCTTTTGTGTCTTGTTCTTCTTGAACATTCTGTACATTTTCTTTATTCTCAAACGTCTTTTTTTCTTTTTCTTCACTATATATCATTTTTCTTTCTTCTTGACCATTTTGCTTATTTTGTTTACGCTCTAACAATTTTCCTTTGTCACCTTGGTCATTTTGCTCAGTTTCTGCATTCCGTTCATTTCTTTTAATCGTATTCGCCATCTTTCCTCCTCTTTCTTGTTCAGTATCTTTGATATTATTTCTTTCTACTTTTTCCTCAATTGTCGATTCCTTGTGACTTTCTTTTTCCTCTAAATTTACAATGTCGTTTTTCTTGTTCAAATTTGTTTTTTCTGTTTCTTCATATTTTTCTTTATATTTGAAATCAATGTTTCTGATTTTTACTAAATCTTTTTTGTGTGTTGTTTTAAACATAGGTGCCTGTTTTATATCTTCATCTGCACTATCAAATCGCTTTTTCTCGCTTTCATTTTCTTTCTCAATTTGGTCTTCTATTTCTAAAGTCTTTGTAATATCTTCTTTGGTATGATTTTTATTTCCTTTGTTCGCATCTCCTTTTTTATTATCAGTCTTCATTTCATCGCTATCTTTGATTTTTATTTCAATTAAGGGGTCCTCTTTCCTAAATATATTGCTGTCTCTTAAATCACCACTTACAGTATTATCGGGAATGTTTCTAATTTGCGACAATATTGTCACATTATCCTTCTTATCATCTATAGTTTTACGAGATCTTTTTGGTATGAACTCTTCATTTTCACAAAGTATTCTTCTTTTCGTGTCTTGTTTAGTTTTAGTGTCATCATCGGCTTTTCTCAAAATAATTTCGGATAACAACGTCACTGTCTTATTTGGGTTAATTTTCGTCACTATGCCAGTTTTTTCGTTCAGTACATTATGCACAGTGGCTGGATCGTAGTTAATATCTAGGCTCATTTCATCATCGGAAAATAAAACCGTATCGTCACTGTCCGCATATTCAATATCAATTTCGCTATCGTTTTCTTCAGTCGATGAACTGATACGCCTTTGCTTCGCTTTCTTACTTTTCTGTGATCTTCTGACATACCTTATTTTTTTATCTTTCTTTTGTTTATTTGGCTCCTCTTCGTTTAAAAAGCTATGAAGCGCTGGTGAGTGACATTCACAGTTACCTCTTGGATCTCCACAGAAACAGCTGAGATCTCTGTGCTTGAGGTGGAACTTCTCTTTTGTTATAAGCTGGTGAATTTTCATGGTTTGTGGCAAAGGACTAAGCTTAGTATGAATAGGCAAGACATCAATTGATGGAATGTAAAATATTTTTATACTTGTGTTCTCTGAATTCAAAATGTCAAAGGCTGTTTCAGCATTTGGGATATCTTTTCCCTGAGCGATTTTGGCGTCTAAAGTACGTTTGATGACTCCCCCTATACCATCCGCAGCACCCTTCCCGTGAGCGGCCTCAAAGAATGACCAAGTACCGTAACTAAACTCGTATTCGTAGATTTTTTGAGAGAAAAAGTAAAAATTCTTTTTTTGCCGGTATTGGGTGGTTGGGCCATCAGAGAAGAAGTGCAGGGTGGAGATGTTAGGATTATTAATTTTAATATGTTGCAAAACGGGATCGAGGTGTGTCCATATTGCTTCTGGATTGTGTTCGTTATCCGGGGAAATAGAACAAAAAGAAATAGGCTTTTGCTCTCCTTTTATGTAAATCACTCCTGTGTGTAAAGTGATTTGCTCTTTTATAAAATGCATTGCCTGTATTTCTTTATGATATTTGCATGTGAAATTCTCTGAGAAATCAATATGGATACATGCCTCATCATCTTTTAAATTATTAATGCAGTCTTTGTATTTCTTGTACTGGTAGTAAAAATTGAAATTGTGGGTTTTAAATTTTTTCATTTCTGAGTTAAATGCTTCGAGCAAGTCTTTTAAAGTACCCTCTTTTCTTATTTTTACCATCTTCTTTATTTTCTTTTTCTCTCCTTGCTTTTGATACTCGCACTCTTTTAACATCCATGTAAACCAACTTGTTTCGTCGGATAGTTTAACATTGTTAACACATAATTTCTTTTCGACGCATTCGTCACACTTATTATACATGCAATCTTTTGAGGTGCAATCGCAAACAAAATCTGCTACAACTTCATTAAGGTTGTTCGATTTCAAAATATTTAAAATATTAAGTTTATCGACCATAAATTGCATGTTAGAATGTTTGATGCAGGCACAACTTTCGCAATCTTTGACTTTAGGAGAAAGTACATAAAATGGACGATATTTTTTAAAAGTGCTGTAACTAATTAGGCCCTCTTCCGAAATAAACTTTTTGTGTAGTATACTAAGTTTATCTAGTAAATATCTCTTCTGGCGCTTATTTTTTTTTAATGTCCTGTATTCTTTTTTGCCCGCAGTAGCGCGGCTAACGTCATCTTTATTGAAAAACCTTTCAATTTTGTTTTTTAATAAACTGCTTTTAACTTTCTGGTAATTGTATTTCTTTATGTTGCTTTTTAATCCCAGATATGTCCTAATTTTTGATTTTTGTTTATATTTCTTTACATTATCGTTGTCTAGTACTTTTTTCAAAATATTTTTTTCAGCATTATTCGCACTTTGAAATTGTTCTTTTAATGTTTCTGTCAATATAACGTGCTCTAAAAGTTTTTTCTTGACTTCTTCCTTTTTGGGCGTTTCTACGTTAGGGATAGTATTATTTATGAATTCTGAAACTTTCTTTCCAGGTGACTTTTCTTCATTTCCTCGCAAATGTATATCTTCTGTTTCCTGTTTCGTGGCTAGTTCAGCTAATACATTTTCATATTCTTCCTGCATCTTATCTATTTTTTTTTGTTGTCTGCAAAAAAATTTCTGGAGATTTTTAAATCCTTTTCCCAATGTATCTAGCCGTAAACGTAATTCTGCATTCTGTCGTCTCAGCCTGTGTTCCAAGCGGCGTTGTATATTTTGGTACATTAATGAGTCATCAGCTTGTTGCTTGCTCGAAACTTGTGATGTTGAGGGTTCATTTTGGGACAGAATTTTTTCATCCTTTGCCTTTTTTCGATCTTCTTTCCATTTTTGACGTAATTTTTGTTTGTCCTCTGCAGTATAAGTACTCTTTTTTCTTTGATAGTGTCGTGCAGCTCTTTCTTTGGCCTTCTTTTTAGTGTCTTCAAACTTGTCGGGGTTTTCGTTTTTCAGCTTTTCGCGATATTTTTTTTGCTTCTCAGCTGCAGTCATCGGCATCTGTGACATTGTTGATATATTTAAATTAAATAGTAAAATCATCATAACATCCCAACGTCCACCGGTGGACTACATTCTGCGATCAAAACTCAATAAAACTTTTTAACCGAATTCTAAAAAAAAGAGGTTATTTTTCGCATGTGCTTGTAGTGCGTGCCTTGAGTATATATATATATATATGTGTGTGACGACGATGAGTCAATGATTTGATTATAAATTAAATGTTATCAACAAAGTCAATCAACAGCACACAAAAGCCTCACGCGCCTTGACAGTATTTTGAAGTGCTACCAAAAAAGCTATAAAAAGCACGATATGACGATATGAACAAATCCTTACAACACTTCAACGTTACGTAACATACAATGAACGTTACCGGTAACATAGAAGTAGCATAGAAGTAACGTAGAAGCGAGATTTTTTAGGTTATATTTTACCATAAATCGATAATTCGAGCTAAATTTGAAACAAAAACACACGTCACGCATCGCTACTCCACTTATACATATTTTTATTCGAAACAGGTGTTATAAAAACTGTTATTTACCTTTGAAATCGTCCAAATTCACCAAAAAAAAACTCCGACGAAACACATGCGTGCACTTTTGGTCGACTCCACAGACCACAAAATGGCGTCTTTTTTTTTCTTAATTGTTGGCATAGATATTCAGTGTTGCCAGTGTCAATACAAAATAGTACCACAAAAGATTAACATTGTTTAGAGGTGAAACTGTGGTAACATACAAAATTGTAACATAGAAGCGAAAATATGGGGACAAACATTTAAATTGCGATAAAGTCATGAAATCTGCTTATTTCAAAAGATCGAAACTACGATCAAATTGCTTAGTTTCAGTTTATTTAAGTCAGTTCTTGTGAATTTGTCTTTCAATGGAAAAAAATAAAAAAATGTAGTTCCGAATATTTGGATGCATGAAAAAGACAGCGAGTTTTTTGCAAAATTTGGGGTAACGGACGAATTGAACTCCCTGTAGCTATTAAACTATAAGGAGTATTTTAACTTTGACATAAAATTATATGATGTAGGAGTCCTAAAAACACAATAAGAATTCTTTAATTGATAATTACTGGTCAGGTTTTTTTTTATATGCAGTCAAAAAATGGGACAATTTTTATTTTCGAAAAGTGGGAAAATTCTCGGCCTTACCCATTTGTCAATTTAAATAAATTTAAAAGCACTTTAATTTGTAAGTTAAGTAATCAGGACCTTACAATGAATAATGTTAATAGTTTGTATAAAGAATTCTTTTCGGTAGTTCAAACCGAGTTTAATAATATTTTTAAGAAGAAGTCTAAAAGTATCAGCCCTAAGTTTTTATTTAGTGACTGGGCAACTAAAGGACTTAGGAAAAGTAGGGAAAAACTTTTCGAGCTGTATGGCCTTAAGCCTTATATTAACACGGAAACTTTTAATAAGTATGTTGCTTCTTACTCAAAAATTTTTAAGAACACTTGTAAGGCAGCTAAAGCCTTATACATTAGCAACAAGGTAAAATCAGCAGACAATAAAATAAAGACGGTTTGGAAAATTATCAATAATGAAACGAACAGGATCAAAAAGCAAAATTCTGATTACACACTGGAGACGTCACGTGGTCTCATTTGCGATAACAAAAAAGTTGCTCAGGAATTTGTGAATTTCTTTACCAGTGTCCCACTAAAAACCACTGAAATCTTAAATTCTTCGCCCTCGCGTGCTTTTGATTTAATGAGGGCGAATATTTCTGCCTGCCCGATTGAATTTAACTTTAAGCATATTAACCCCTTAACAGTAATAAAATCTTTTAAGCAAATCAAGATCAAATTGACCGAAGATCTTTGGGGAATGTCTATTAAAGTCTGTACCTCCATAATTGAAACTATAGCACCTTACTTAGCCTTAATATTTAATTTGTGTGTGGATCAAGGAGTCTTCCCGGATCTAATGAAATACAGTAAGGTAATACCACTTTTCAAATCCGGGGACAGTAAAGACACTAATAATTATAGACCTGTGTCCGTGTTGCCGGTTTTCAGCAAGGTTTTTGAAAAGATAATGCTTAGTCAGATGCTCAATCATTTTAATACTAATAAAATCCTTCACGAGCAACAGTATGGTTTCACCAAAGGGCGTTGTACGACCGACGCTGGTGTTACCTTATTAAAACATATTTTTAACGCGTGGGAAGATGCTCAAGACGCCATAGGAATCTTTTGTGACCTCTCCAAGGCATTTGATTGCGTCGATCACGAAACCCTGCTTTTGAAACTTGAGCATTACGGACTTGGAAAACTTGCGCTTAGTTTAATAAAATCTTATTTAAATGATAGACAACAGCAAGTTCAAATAAATGGTGTCAATTCACTTGGTTTAAAGGTAAAAATGGGTGTTCCACAAGGCTCGATATTGGGTCCTTTCCTCTTTTTAGTATATATTAATGACCTACTCCATTTATTAATAAATCAACCACAAATGGTGTTATTTGCTGACGATACTTCCTTAATTTTTAAGGTAGATAGACGTGCTTCAAATTTTGACGACGTAAATAACGCCCTACTGCTGGTCCAAAATTGGTTCACGGCTAATAATTTAGTACTAAATGGAAATAAAACTAAGTGTATAAGATTTTCTTTACCAAACGTCAAGAGTAGTGATTGTGAGATAGTATTGAATCAAGAGAAGCTAGAATTCGTCGATAAAACGGTTTTCTTGGGGATCACGCTCGACTCAAGGCTACAATGGGGTCCTCATTTAACATCTCTAGCAGGACGGCTAAGTTCAGCAGCTTACGCTGTCAGAAAAATCCGTCAATTTACTGATGTAGATACCGCGAGGCTGGTCTATTTTAGTTACTTTCATAGTATCATGTCTTACGGTATTTTGCTTTGGGGACGGGCTGCAGACATCGAGTCTATTTTTATTCTGCAGAAAAGAGCCATCAGAGCCATATATAATCTCCGCAGGCGCGATTCTCTAAGGGAATTGTTTAAGGATATTAACATCATGACTGTACCTTGTCAATACATCTATGAAAACATCATGTACGTAAGAAAAAATTTACACCTTTACAGTAAAAGAGGTGAAGGACATAATTATAGTACTAGAAATCGGGACCTATTAGTTCAACCAGGTTTCAGACTGGCTAAAGTAGACTCATCTTTCATGGGGTACTGTCTAAAATGTTATAATAAAATACCTCCCCACATACTTCAACTGAATGAGACAAAATTCAAATCCTTTGTCAAACGCACACTATTCAGGCAGGCATATTATAGGTTGGAGGACTACATAACTGATAAAAATGCCTGGCTTAATGCCGGTCCTGCTCCACACCACAACTAATTAATTGACATTCGAATCACTGTTGAAGCTGCTGAAGATAGTAAGAATTTATTTGCATTATATAAACTCAATCTCCTTTTTATTATATAGATGCATTGCACAGATGTGAGTACTTTGTACTATAGAGCTACCATTTACCGGGTAATGTCATAGATTGACTTGAATGTGCCTTGGCGGCTGATAGTATGTCATGCTCACTCAAATGTCTCGCTGACGGTGGCGCGTGTGTCGGATCATTTAGCTCCCTTCAAAATGGTTGAGCTGAATGGTGCTGATCCATGCGTCATGTTCGTGAACGGGCGCCGTCAGTTGGGACTGGTCATCTCTTAGCTGCCAGGGCTTATTTTAATAAATTATTAGCTGGATTGTTTTTAATTATGTTTTGATGCACTCTGGACGCTTTTAACGTGTACGGTTTTTTGTACATCGTTCTCACTTATAGTGAACAACATTAATCGATGTAACTAAGATATATGTAAAAACATTATTATTTAAAAGAGTGTCCATGGAGTTTCTTGCCCGTTCTTCTCCATAGGTACCTACTACGCTTTGGAATGGGCAACTAGCTTCATATTTCTGACTGACCGACTCCTTGACAATTCAAAAGTGCCTGTAAATGGTTTAATTGAAATAAATGATTTGAGTTTGAGTTTGAGTTTGAGTTTGTAAATATACGGAATAGATAAAATAACTTTGCATCTTTTGTTTCCTTTATGAGCAATTAATCTAATTATCCGGATTCTTTGAAAAAGATCGTAACAATCAACAAGGTGATCTAAGTTTAACGTTTTATTAGCTCTGTTTACGGAACTGTGAATCTTATGACATTCATAAGGTCACTGTTTGTTGAACTTTTTGTAGAAAATTTTGTTAAATGAGGTTTCTGAAATCGATGGTCATGGTCTAACCATTTCATATAGTTACTTGTGTCATCATTTATGAAACCCTAGAGTCGATAGAAGCCTTAACAAGTATTACAAGTTGCTGTGTTTATTTCTAATCCTGTTCACCAGCGCACAGATGGCTCAAAAGTTCATCTATATTCACTCACAGATTGTGGAAGCAATCAACGTTAGCATATAATCTGTTGTAGGAACATAATAGTTTCGTAAAGGCAACTGCTGAAACGTCGGCGGATGGTAATTTCCTCCTCTAATAATGAAGGACGGGGGACCCGCCCAGCGGAACACAAGTGCGGAAGGATGCAATGAAAATCACTCACTATGCGGGTCATTCGCTCTTCATACCAGCCACCTTTTACTATTCAATGTAATGTTTGTTCTATTATTGTGGCAACTTGTTTATTTATAGCTTCATTTGTTTTCCTTGAGTATCAATTTTCATAATGCATTTGACTCTCCACAATATGTGATCGCTCTGATACCTAAGTATGTACTCGTTATTTATCATTATCAGAATCGACTACGTCTTTATTTTCATTCCATCTTTTATCTTTTTCTGATTTATGTTGAATAACTACTTCTTTGACTGTTTTAGCAGTAGCCTCTTTTTTATCGGTAGCTAATACGTAATCTTTGTTGAATAACAAGTAGATACTCCCTTTTTTCCATTTGCCAATCTACATTACCTATATAACACGTACCTATATTTCTTTGACTAGTTTTTCAGGAAGGGCAAAACGTGCGGCTATTGGGCTCTGGATGGCAATTTCCGTTTCTTTCACCTGTGGGCACTTCAATGAAAGACGTGTATTCCGCTCGACGGCCACCAGGCCCACCAGCCCACGCCGACGGCGAAATGGGTGCAAATGATGTTAACGTCGGGTTGTTGATACTTAAAATTATGATTGGTTTTTGGTTGGTTGAGGTTATGATAAATACAGTTTTCAGTGGTAATAAATCAGGCATCGGCCATATTTGGTTTATACAATTAAATACAAATACTTTCATTTGAGTCATGTTTTAGTAAATAATTGATTTAGATAACAATGCCTAAGTAAGTATCATAAAATCGATTTCGCAGTTTTAAAACACCGTTTTCAGCATTCTCACAATTATTGTGATTGCAATTACTTATGATACGGAACGAAATGCGACACTAATTACTTGTTTTCATTGTTTCTTACAAGCCACAGCTGTTTCTTACAAAAGTATTAATTACTAATTGGTTAATTCGTTTCGATTATTTAGTTATGTATTGATGTCATGGATATTGTAATGGATACTTGATATAGTGTTAGATTACACTGTAATAATATACATGATATTGATATTATCGACACATGCACTAGAAACTATATACCTAGATATCGTATCGTGTGCACCAATCCCTAATGCAGATGGATGGTACTTTTAATATCACCGGTAGGCAAACTTCACATGTATGAGTTCCGCTATTAACTGAAATTGCATACTGTTTCTTCTTGAAATCTATTAAGGAAATGAAGACCATGTCCGGCCGGGCTCCAGCAGATATAAGACCAAAATTTTAGTTGAAGGTTGTTTAGATCTTAGCATGAAAGAGGGCTCTTTATTACGTACAATTTTGCTTTAACAATTATTTTTGGTCAGTGTCTACCGTGAAATTGATTTTGTTCCTGCCCACTCTTTGCTGTGAGTACGAAGGCAGCACGCAAGAAAATTGAGGTGAACTACTTGTATACGAATAAAATCTTTTCTTTTTGATTTTTGCAAATTGCAGCTCTTTTTACGTCATGTGGTGATAAAAATGAGATGCACGACTTTAGGAATTATATATTTACTAAACAATAATCATCAATTTCATATATCGTCAAAATATTGTGTAAATTTGTTCCACTCAAGATTTTTTAGAATCAGCTAAGGCAAACACTTCGGTGCCACATTTGGCTGCGACCATATTAGGTATTATGACAGCGTTCATTACGTTACGTGCAATGAAAATTAGTCTTGGTTGGTACTAACGTCAACAAAAGCTGGTAAAAATACGTATCACGATTTGTCAGGGACATGCTAAAAAGTTGAAAAACAAAGCTTTTTGTGTGATGAGCGTGCTACATGTTAAATATTGAGAGAAATTTTGTCACGAGCCAACAACATTCGGATTGTACAGTTAAGTAAACGATTAGATGGCGAATAAAGTTACAGAAAGCTCACTGCCCGTTATACATGGTAGGTGGCGAGATATGGAACTAAATTATTGTACTGTTTTTGACAATTTGTTGACATTTTTGTCATAACTAGCAGCGCCAACATAAAATGTCAAGATAAACTGGCATATTATAACGATGTCACCACTGCAGCTCTGTCGCCAATGTTAAAGCGGCCATAGTTAAGTAAATGTTGCATGAGCGATAATATTCTTCGTTCGTGAGATTTTTCGCTGGATTTGACAGATATGTATCAGTACTTAATGATCAGTGTGATCTTATTTACAAAATTGTTCTCGCTAACTAAGCGTAAGATCTTAATGTAATTTTCCCTTGTTATTCAACGTGGATATTATCAAGATTATGCCTGAACTTTAGGCGTGTGATTATATTAATGCTTAGAGACTTGCTATGCCAACGCACGTTTGACAAATCCTGTGTAGGTACTTACATGATTTCCATTTTCGCCTCCACCGACTAGTCTCTACATATACGGAGCCGTAATGTGAATATATGCAGTGACTCGGTCCCCATAGTAGGCACTGATTATATACAAAGAGGCGGAAATTGTCTGCTAATTAGCAGGAACCTTTTACAAGGCGCGACACGGTAACAAAATAAATGCTAAGACCCATTTATAAGGACGCTCCGAAGCATAATTTCCCAGGAAAATTCAATTAGTCGTGCGCGAGTAGGTACTAGAAGTAAAACCACAACAAACAGCAAAGCGCTGAAATTATTAACAAATGAGTTTACAAACTAATTTGGTATGTGTTCGTGCAGCTGTTTGACGTTCGTGGCGTCATTTAAAATCGTTCGCGACAAAATGGTTGGCACTAGATCATAGAGTAGTTAATGGATTCCATTTCATTTTCCTGCCCACCTGGCTTGCCATGCCCGTAGAGAACGCAAGCAAAAACTAGCCTTGAACGACTATCGTTCAAGTAACACATGTGTGGGACATTTTACTAATCAGTATATACATATATTGTTTTGTTTTGAACACTCTGCATTGTGCCTACTCTGTGGGATTGTTTGAATCGTTAACGTCGTTCGTGTTTATAAATTTTTGTGTATGTTCCAGACATTTTAATTGCCCTATCTGACAGTTATGACCTTAATAATTTTAGTTAACATATCACGTTCATATGGGTTATTAACAGCTTGTATGGTGGTTTTTAAAAGAAATAAAAATGGATCGGTTTCACATTATATAGTTTTTAATGTGACCTGGAATAGTTTTAGTATTGCTTAACTTTTAATATACCTCATTGCTGAAAACAAGTTATTAAATAAACGGAATAAAAATTACATCCAAGGTGACAAAACGTGTCAAAACTTTGGTTTGATTTGTCGAAAACTTTGGTTTGAAATTCGGTGACCATTTATGAAATGGCGTCGTCGCTTCCTTCATTTACATTCCGGAGACGACAGTTCAAGCTGTCTGTCTGTCTTCATACCTGCGTAGCAACAGTTACAATGTCGCGTAGTAATTATTAAATAATGTACGCCAGTCTCGGGGACGGGAAGCAATCGCTTTGCTTCATTCACCGAAGGCGTATGGATGAATTTTATGGTAATACGTATGAGTTTATTGGCGTAACAAGCGTGGGAGTCTTGTGAACACCCTGTTGTTGGAATACTGGTTTCTCAGTAGGGTGTTGCTTGGCTAATTTTGTTAAAATCTATTAATTAGTTGATCGGCTATCAAGGGTTAGGACATACAGACATAAACTGACGTCTTTTTCCCATCATGGAGTCGTAAACTACAGAGCGCTTCGTACTTGATCCATAAGTTTTGGATTTCCTAATAAAGCGGAGAACACACAAAAACGCCTGTAAAACTACACATTGTTTTTTGACACCTTAATGCCAAGTCAAATTCTGGTGAAAATTATACATTTTCATGACCGATTTCCTAAGAAACCAACGCTTTATGTCTGCTACTGTGTCTAAACATATATCGATCAATATTGGGCGTTTCCACTAATGCCTGAAATATGTATTTGACTTATCGACGAATATTGGTGTGAACTAACACTTGTTTACGTGTCAATATCGATGTGGTAGTATTAGTTTGAAAGCGCTAAAAATACCACCAATTGCTACGAATGCAACTTCAATCACCCGAATTCCAAACGTGCATGTACCAAGGGGTGCTTTTTTGTATGAAGCGTAAAAGTAGCTGAATCGCTTGCATGTGAAAATTCTTCTTATTGCTATGAATGCAATTCCAAATTAGAATTCCGAACGGAAAAAACACACCTCTAGTTCGTTTATCAAATTTTTAAATGATCCGTATTTTAAATAAAAATAGTACACCAATATGACTGGAGAAATTAGCTCCCCTTTCACATTGAAACAAATACAATCGTCAGTAATGTGGTTGTGTGTGGCAAATTTACTATTTTGTATGCATTGTCACGCCATTACTTTCATGTGATGAGCCATCATAACGCGGTCATAAGCCGCATGCCGCTCGTTTATGCACGTAAATGAAGCGTTAACACGGTTTTGAGCCACGTTGAGGTTTCGTCTTTTAGTGATTTCTTTTTATTGCCATAGGAGTACGTTAAGAGGTCCCATCCAAATACACATCCTACTAATATCCTATCCTAATAATCCTACTATCTATCTATTGTGAGAATGGATGGATGTTTGTTACTCTTTCACGCAAAAACTTATAAACGGATTTTGATGAAATTTACAGTAATATAGCTTATACATCAGAATAACAGATAGGCTACAATTAATTTAGATTTCGTGTAATTTGTCCATAATATAACGATAAGTATCAAGTAAAATTACAAACTGCTAGACTTACACGACGATAATGGTGCCGATTTTCTTGTCACAAATGCCTCTAAACTAGATAAAAAATCAAAAAAAATTGGTTTAATTCTGTCAAACGACGATTTCCCATTCTGAAATTGACTAAAGTGACACAACTTAGCTGTATTTTAGTTCGACAGCAATAAGAAAATACTGAGTTATTAATTTAGTGAAAATGGCAATTTGGCTATTCAGAGTTTGTCATATTTCACCAAAAATGTTGATTGTGCAACTAAATCTGAACATGAATCTAACTATTTTTAATAGCGATTAAAAACGTGGGGAACAAAATTTGTTGTCGTGAAGTAAAATTCACGACAGGTGCAAAAGTATTACTGTCTTTTCTTTTGCTTATTTTCGAAAATGGTGTTTCCTATCGCAAAAACAATGACATTTTCGACCCCCTTTATAAAATCAATATACCCCTTAAAACTCAACATGTGGGTTTCATATTTTAATACAAAAAGTGAAAAATCCCAAACAAAACACGTCGAGGTTGCCCCCTCTGCGCGCCTCCGGCTATAATATTTAGTTCATTCTTATCAACATTAACACCTTGATCGCTTTCGGTTTTAAATTTAGATAAACTTCGTCATAAACACTAAGTAATTTGGGCCGATGGTTCAAAAGTTACCACAGTAAGAACGGCACGGGCGCCGCGCAGAGCGGGGCTGTGATGTTTCACGGCTAATCTACTTTTTATCAAACACCACGCGGGCGGAGGCGCAGGCGGAAGCCAGTATGTTCATAAATTGGTGGAGTACCACAAATTGTTATATTCGAGGAAATAAATTACCCATACTTCAAAACATAATATTGAGCGCAAATCAACATAAAAAAAATACAAAATATTTAATTTAAAGTTTTTCACCAATACAATCTACACACACACACACACACACCTTTACATACGCTAAAATATCTATAGGTCTTACATTAAAGTGTATTTGATGATCATTATGCATTCGTTGAATTTTACCCTGCATTTGAAAAAAGAACAACAAAACAATCTACACCTACGACCCTAATAGTTATTGCAAGTGGGCACTACAAATCTTCCGATATTATTGCTCCTTTGAAAGGTCATCTTGTGCAAATACTATTGTTTTTAAATTCATCAATAAAATACTGTTTTGTTATGTCCTGTTCTAATTGAGTCTTTATATGTATATGTCGGCGTCACCGTTAGCGGTAGGTACAGCGGGCCGAGTTACGCTGTGCAAAGCGGACGTTCGCCTCCCCACTCTCCCCACTTCTCGAGCAACTCAATGTAAGCTAGTGCGCAGCGAAGAGGGGGAGCATTCTTGTGGCAGGCTCGGCCCGGTGCGCCTGCTGTAGCGCCTAGAGCTATTATCGCGATCTATTTAATTAATTAACAAGCTGTCGGAATAAAAGAGTTGGTTACTGCTAAATGTCATACTTTCATTTAATATTTCGGACCTCTGCCTTCAGGTTATTTCATGGTGATTATTTTATAAGACATTGTGAGTGAAATAAAGTGATTGTGCTGTAACTAGTATCTCTATTTTCTTCGCCCGACAATCCACGCCTACTTACAAAGTGCAAGTGTAATATCGCTGATGAGGGCCTATCCCGATATCAGAAGTGGGATTCGAAGGGCAAAAACCTGAAGAAAATAATGACGACAGTGAAGTGTGGGCTAACGTCTAATCTATTCAAAATATGGAGTTTTTGCTATCACGACTTCCGGCAACCACTTAACCGCAAACGTCAAATTTCACCGCAACTGCGCGACTGATACGGTTTGATCCTGATAATGACAATCGCTTCAATGGCACATGCCATCGTTAAAGCACAACAGTCCAAAAATCAAGTGATTGAAGCAAGTGGCAGTACGAACCTTTGACCGAAGTGAAGAATTCGAATCGAGCACCAGCACCGAAGAGTCGTGATACGAACCGTCTCACCTGCTACGTGTATGGACAACCACATCATCCGGTGAGCTCGTTCCTTTTCTTTTTAATAGATAATCTGGTAGTTCGTTTGTAGCTTTTAGCTTTGTCAAAAAATCCAGGGTACTATGCGCTGTGATTTAGTTTACCTTACAGGTATACCTGTGTAAAGAAAACGTTAAATATGAATCGCAGAATAACTGAGCCGTGGTGAAATTCAACACGTCAGTGTCCTTTTTGTTTCATGTTGTGCCTGTTAACTCAATTACAGAACCAGTTATTATAGGTAGGGATCTATTAGATAGTAGATCCATGTACGTAACGATATTGCAAAATTACATTCTATTTGGGGTAAGAAAGTTAACGTTACTAAAGAGTTTCATTATCATATACCACAACATCAAAACTGACCTACATGGTGAAGATAAACTCGCATTAGTTCAGTGCGAAAGGATAATTGATTCTTTATTGGTGGTATGGTGTTTATGGTTAAAGAAATTTATTTCTCGAAAATAAATTACAAAGATTTCACTTACTTGAGAACGTTTTAAAACTTAAAATATAACTTGGACACACAAACTAAGCAGCTATTATTTTAATTTATATTAAATCATCTAAGTTGTAATACCATTTCTTTTCGTACGCAAATAACATTATTAACTAACACAAATTAAAACTTTTCGATCCACCCGCAAAAGAAATAATTTCCGTAGATAAGGAATGCGATCCCGGTGCCACAATAAAGCAATACAGTAGTAGGGCAAGTCTGTTTAATGGATGTGTTTGATCATTTAGAAAGTGATTTTTTAAAATTTAATCTTGAAAATACCAAACGTTTAGTTCGCATTCTTTACTTCTATAGGTAGCTTATTATATTGTTGCCCTCCCGCAAAAATAATTGTTCTCTCGCCATTGACTGTCCGCACTCGTGGTAGTAAAATGTGATCCTTCCTACTATTGCTGCGATTGTGTACCTGATGTATTTTTGTGTGAATGAACTTACTTAGAATTTTTGAGTATTCTGGTGCAATGTGCAGGAGGTTGTTTGGTATTCATGAGTTTCGTTTCCCTGTAGATTTTAACTGTAGGTGTGAGGTAGTCATAGTGAAATAATAGTTTAATAGTTTTGTTTTGAGCGATGTGTAGGTCTTTTAGATTGGTTTTTGGCGGTTTGCCCCATATTTCACGTGTTTTATGTTAAGAATCTTGAATCAAATTAAAAGGGCCTATCAAATTGACAGACAAGATATTTACAAGAAAGTGATCGAAATACTAACATCAGAACGGGTTCTGACTAAAATGATTTGACTGGAACGCACTGATTGAACTTCACACTTGTGTGCTGGGCCTCAAGGGATTGTTCGGGGCTCGCTCCATCCTATGCTTAGGGTTTCTGCACAATGTTATACTGTACATTTAGACATCGCGGAGAAGTTGTGTGGAGAAATCGATGGTAGGGAGTATTCTTGTCATTGTTGACTCTTTCACTAAATGAGTCCTTCTCGAGTGCACTTCTTAGTTGGATGCAGCAGGTGCAGATGAAGCACTAAAGGAGGCTCTGTCTTTTCGGTGCGACTTCGCGGATCATTTCGGATCGGGGTGGGTATTGTATTGGCGCAGACAGAGCAATTTTATGGTGAACATGGTGTAGAGTTGCACCTTGTTGCTAACGGTTCTGGCAGGGCATGTGTTCGGGTAGAGAGAGTCATGAGGACATTGAGGTGCTTACTTGTTATAATCGAAAGTGAATCTGGTGGGACCTGGCGCGGCGAGCTTCTCGAAGTGCAGCTAGCGACGGATGGTCCAAGGTCTAGGGTAACACAAACATAACTTGTGTTTGGGACTCGGGCGCGGTTTTTAAGTGTGGCTTCATATTCTGAGTCTGGGTTTCGGTGAGATTTGGGTGAAATTCGTAAGTTAGCATTGGAGAATATTGGGAGAGTTGCTGCGTCACAGTAGGAAAAATGAGACCGTTCTACAGTGGTGATTCCTACTTCATTGTATGTGACCCCCCTCTGGGTTCATTTGGGCTTCGCAGGGAGTAAAGACTTCCCTTTGTTGTGTGTCTAATAGAGAATGCAAATATGGTCGTAAGCATTTTCGTGCAATGCCCGGGGGAAGTGAGGGCTTGGTGCATTTAGCTACCACTTTGACGGGTAGCTTGAAGGAGGCCGAGGTGGCGGCAGTCCGCGATTGACGAATGGAGTGGGCGTCATCGGGTGGTTTTAGTGATGCTTTGTCTATTTGTAGTTCACGTACGTTATCTGCCAGCTCTGAAAACCTCTCGGCCTCTGATAGTGAAGAAACGTAATTAAACGTAAAATTGGTACTAATCTGTGAGATAAAGTAAGGGTCCGACTCATGCGGGTTGACATCCTATGGTGTGTGTTATTGGGTAGTCTAAAGAACTGGCTTATGCAGGCCGATATTCTGGGTCATATTATAAAGTGATCGTCTAGTCTGAGAGGCTATGAGATCAATGGAGATATGTGTGGTACTAGTGAGTGATCGGAGAGACGCTGATTGGCTGCCTGGTCCATGTTATCTGGAGAGATAACTAGCTCAAGGGAGGCCTATTTAAGTAGTCCGGCTCAGCTCCTAAAGGTTGATTTTGTGGGTTATAAAACGTTGTAATGTTTGTCACCGATGGACGAGCGTACAGGAAAATCTACCAGTTTTATTATTTTTACAGAAAAATGGGCCCGCGGTGACTTTAAGGGGATGGAGACGCACAAGGACGTGTGAATGTCAGTCTGGCCGTGACGGCGCTTCAATACTTAAATTAGTGTTATTTAGTTTTCATAGATGTCGTTTGTTAGTTTAGAGTGTTATGTGTGTGTGAACATGAATTATGTGTCTGCTACGACACATTCAATGACATGACACTCAGTGACATTTTGCTGGCTGTATGACATGAGACTCGGTCGGCATCGCACAGGCGTGCTACGCATTCGGTGGAGTGTCTAAGTCAAGTCTATTCTTAAGATTAAAATAGTTTGTTTCTGTTATAGGCTCTAAAGTAAATGACTTTGATGGTAGTGAAACTACCAATGAACATAGCATGTGTGGATTGTTGAGACAAGTATTTTAATACATTTGATTATATAATCTACAGGGACCATTTTAGTCCGGACTAAAAAAGAGACAAAAAAAAAGAGACAAAAAAAGAGACAAAAAAAAGAGACAAAAAAAAGAGACAAAAAAGAGACAAAAAAAAGACAAAAAAAAGACAAAAAAAAGACAAAAAAAGAGACTAAAAAGAGACTAAAAAGGAGACAAAAGAGAGACAAAAGAGGTACAAAAGAGAGACAAAAAGAGAAAAAAAAAAAGAGCAAAAAAAAAAAGAGAAAAAAAAAACTGTATAAACTGGAGTGATCTTGTAGGGTCATTCATGACCGGACCAAGCAGTGACAATCCTGAAGGGTTTGTTATAACCGGACCAGGAGATTATAACTCTGTAGGGTCGTAAGACCGGACCAGGAGGTTATAATTCTGAAGGGTCATTTGACCGGACCAGGCGGTTATAATTCTGAAGGGTCGCTGGACCGGGCCAGAAGATTATAACTCTGAAGGGGTAAACCGGACCAGATTGCTAAAGTTCTGAAGGCTCAATAACGAGCGGTCCCGAATTAGTAGTAAACTCTGCAGGGCTGAACCGGACCAGATTACTAGTATAAGTCCTGAAGGCTCAATATTGAGCGGTCCAGAGTTGGTTGCACAGTCAGTAGGGATGACCTGGATCTTTTTTGCTCATCGAGATTGCTAGTCAGGATGAACGAACATCAATAATAACGTTATGTCTTTTTAGACAATGCTTGATGAGTCTACGCGTACGAGGACGTCCGCACGTCAGTATGGCCGTGTCGGCGTCACCGTTAGCGGTAGGTACAGCGGGCCGAGTTACGCTGTGCAAAGCGGACGTTCGCCTCCCCACTCTCCCCACTTCTCGAGCAACTCAATGTAAGCTAGTGCGCAGCGAAGAGGGGGAGCATTCTTGTGGCAGGCTCGGCCCGGTGCGCCTGCTGTAGCGCCTAGAGCTATTATCGCGATCTATTTAATTAATTAACAAGCTGTCGGAATAAAAGAGTTGGTTACTGCTAAATGTCATACTTTCATTTAATATTTCGGACCTCTGCCTTCAGGTTATTTCATGGTGATTATTTTATAAGACATTGTGAGTGAAATAAAGTGATTGTGCTGTAACTAGTATCTCTATTTTCTTCGCCCGACAATCCACGCCTACTTACAAAGTGCAAGTGTAATATCGCTGATGAGGGCCTATCCCGATATATACCTATTCTTTAAATCACTTTACGACTTGCTTTCAACTGTTCGTGGCCTATCTATATCTGAAACGATTTTCTTTGCGCAAAACGTTACTGAGTTTGCTTCGTAGGTCAAAGGTTATACTGCAATATAGGTCAAGAGACGGCCACTTCAGAATACAGTACGGCTTTGATCCTGTAATCAAACAACCCTTGTTTTGTGCCCCTTGAGCGCGTGATGTTTAACATGTGCCGGTTTTATATACCGTGAGAATTAAACGTTACGTTTTTTGTTCGAATTGTGTAGAATTTATTGCATCAAATCATATTTTTGGTAGCCTTTTAGAATAATATTGCCTATGTTAATTAAAGCTGATATTGGCCACAGTCAATCATGTCTGTTGAAAGGACACTAGAGTAGGACTGCAAATATGCCCTCAGCCCTACGAATTGGCTTCCTTAGGAGTACATACCCGGCCAGGTGGATATGAAATACCAATTTCAGATGGCCATTCTATTGTGCTGCATATTTTTCTTGGGCTAATCATGATTTTCTGACGAGCATTGTATAATTTTATCAGTAATGAGGTTTGTAATTTTTTTCATAAATAAACTGCACGGAACAAGCAGCTTTATTAACGAAATTAATAACGCCGACTTTTTATTAGATAGAATATATCAATAATCTTTTTTATGCACGACACCTCGGAACAGCGTTTGCGTTTTGCACTTTTTTTCCTTTTGTGCAATTTCCTTCGAACGTTGGACTAATTTCGTACAATTGCATTTAATAGGTCGGTTATAGCAAAGAAAGTATTAAACTGCTGATGCTTGTTTTTTTAATACATTCTGCGCCTACTTAACTTCCAATTTCCGTGTAAAAACAACAATTATCGAACTTATCCACTGACACAGTCCCAAACTGTGTATTGTGCAAACTAAAAGCGTCGTCAACACTCACGATGGCGCAGTTAACGCCTCTCATTTATGTAATGACACCACCAGTGTGTACCCGCATTATTGTCCAATGAACCCACTTCGTGATAGCGAGCACACGCGGTGATTTCTGCCTCGCCAGAACATTTCGTGACTGACGTATAATCAGTTTTTGTGGACATTATCAACTGTAAGAAACAAGTTGTGTGTTCGTGAAATCTCAAAAAAAGTTGATCAAAGATAGTGATACAATATTGGCAAGGAGACACTCAAGTAACACGACGAGAAAGAAACGTTATATTAAACGTTCAAATGTTTTTACCCAATGCAATGTAAACTTTTGAACGTCGTATTAGAACGATTCCAGACCAAAAACAGTAATTTAATTTTAATAAACCCCCAGAAGGGCGATCCTTTAATAAGTTGCGAAGCAGTCTGCCAGACATTTTAAACACTGAAACTAAATTACTAGGAACCCAAACCAATTAGAGTCTGCCGTAGTTGTATCCCATTCCATTTAACAGTATTTACACCGAAGAAAGACCGTCGAAAGGAGAAGGTCTGAAGTCAATAACTAACCACATTAATCAAGATCGACCAGTCCATTAAAACGGCGGCTGCTTATTTGTGGAAACTATAAAATTGCTGAAGGAAATTACAGAACCCACATTCTCGGTAACGTCCAGTGAAAGCTAATTTCATCCAGTTCGAGGAGAACAAAGGTTAAAAGAAAATCATAATTATTTGATAAGATAAGAGGATTTTATGCGACGTTCGGTGGTAATGTAGGGAACACAATAACAGTTAAGCTGACTTTGAATAATAAGTAGAAAATTGGATTTCTAATAAAATATGAATGAGAAAATATTTGCAGGGCTATTAAAATAAATTAAAATAAAAAGAGATTTAAGAGCAAAGTGACAGTAGAAATAAACATTTTATTTGAAACGATATCATAGTGCCTATGGTTCCAAATAACCCTAGAATCAAAAGAATGCGATTATAGTTTCAACCAGCTGCAGCTACGTGTATTACGATCTCAAATCAAAGTAATTACAGGTGATGCAAAACTTTATTTGATCTATGAAGTTGGCATTGAATGGGAACATATTCTACAGTTTTAGAAGTCTATGAGTATTAATAGTCTATTGAATAAGTTCACGGCGATGTCACCGTTAGTGGTGCGGGCGTCGGCCAGCCCACTGCGGATTGAGGCCGAACCAAACCACAGGTACCTACGTCAAGTTCGTTTCCAATTTGCTTTCCATTTGAATTCCGGGACGGCTTGAATGTTTGAGGAGCCGGATTAAAAAGTCACTTTTACGTGACTCTGTGTCGCCTTGTGCTGATTAATGTTTGCACATATTGAACTCCGGTACCACACGTTCGATATATTAGAGTAAACAGAGACATGCCCCTACAAAAGCTGCTCGTATCATGATCAGATTTTTTGTTTCAAACTCAGCCATTGTTAAACTCACGCAATATCAGGTAACAGCCTCGATTATTAAACAACAGTATTACTATAACCTATTAACGCGCGTGCAGTCAAGTGCAATCTACACATTTGGTCCACTGGGTCATTCGACGACACAATGACAGCGTCCACTGTCCGCTTCGATTCTATCACAACTTGTTGGTCGGACTAACTAGACACGAACTCGTTCTAGGCTGTATGGTGTATCATCCATCTTCTGTCAAGTGATTGCGGCGCGCAACGTGATTTATATGACCGGCATTCGATGTAGGATACGTTTCTACTGCAGGGAGGTCGTCAGACGTGTCCGATGACAAGTTGTAATCGAATTCGATGTGTATGGTGTTACATTTGCCATGTATCGGGTGTTGGTCTCGTGATTCCGGTTGAACTTACATGGACGTTCTATGCAGAAGAGGGTTAACGTTGTCATTAACTTTTATTGGACGGCGTTAGCACACTTTTGAGTTTTAAATGAGGTTGTGTTTTATGCAACCTACATGGAGAGTTAATTCAAAACACAACAGGTAAAGTGGTCCTTGTTATAAATTCACAGGTCAACTTGGTGCACGAAAATCAAGTACCTGCACAAATATAATTTATTCAGTGTGAACAACATTAATTAGTTCAGTAACTAAGTCGACACTTTCGTAGACATATATTTTGGTAGACGGGTGGCCTTGTTTGCACTTGGCAAGAAATGTTATTCAGTTTGGCAACATCAGGTTTATAGAAATAATACTTTAACTATTTCGAAACGAAGATGTTGTGTATCGAGTCATTATTTTTATTTTATTTTTTATTGTAAGGAACAGCAAACAGTTACATTATGAGAACTTACAACTAATTCAACAAAAACAATTTTAATAATAATATAACCGACAACGCTGTCCACAGGTAGACACAAGGTTTAGAAAGAAAAATAAAAGTGTAATCGGTAGGAGCATTAGTAGCAGTACGTGCAGTAATAAGATATACATATAATGAGCATTAAAAACGTTAAAATTCAGATAAGGATTACATAATATAAAAATACGACAAAACAATTACGTTACATAATTTTCAGAAGGGGTATACAAAGGGGATTTACTATTGGCAAAAAGGATCAAGTGAGGCTTTTAAATCTACTCATTGTACAATTAAAGATGTCAATATTTTCAATTATAGAGGACTTATAACTGTGTGCAAATTCCTTGATGGTAGGAATACGAACGACGACGAAGAACTACGACGGTGAGGCTTGTGTTATCACTGAAGCATTGATTGATAACATGATTGCTTGATTAACCAACTTTTTTGCAATCTGAACAATCATAATTATGATTTACTTACGATTGGCTAATTCCGTGGCGTTGTTTTTTCGAAACCTTCCCGGTTTAACATACTGAAAAACATGTACATAAAGTAAAACATACTGCATTTGTTTGTAATCGAGAGCGCCGCTCCCTATTACTATTCACAGTGTAGGTAATCTTGTTTGCAAATGACCCGCGGCTATCGCAGGTACGCGATTTGCGGTCAATGGCTCGAGAAATTGCACCGACACAACTTTTCCTCGTGCTTGCATTTCGACTCTAATAACACTGATGTTACTAGTCTGTGGTCAAGTCCACTTAGTAATTTGTTACGATATCATATAAAATATCGATTGTCATTCCATCGATTTATAGCCGCCAATCTTATCTTGGCCAGGTAAATTGTTGGTTAGTGACATAATGTCAGTCGAGACTAAAGGCTACTTTCTTGTGCCACATAAGTAGATAATAAGTAACTGACGGTTTTCCTTATTAAATTCTGAGAAATAAAAAAACAGCTTTGGAAAGTAAAGATATCGGCGAAACACGATGTTAATAAAGATGTTGGGACTTAAATAAATAATTCGTTTATCCCCTTATTAAGAACGTTCGCAAAACATCCGAATTCAACCTTCACCCAACAAAAAGCCTTACAACAAATACAGCTGTATCTATTTGAAGCCAAGGTTCGTTCGATTGTACGGTAATTACAGGGTTTGATTAGACGGTGCGGTGTACCTTGACGATCTAACTTGATCCGTCGTTGTTAAATTACAGACAGTTAGACCGAATATCATCAAATCTTTTGGTTCATGAATATTCAGCATAACTGTATTGGACGATTGAAGTCTGGACTTGGAACGAATTCTTTGTTAAAATGTGTTACTATGGGCAGTATTTTGACTTCCATTTTATACTACTGAAGACTTGGAAATAATTGTCGCATTTATGTTCGATTTAATAAATGTTATTATAGGTCGTAAATAAATATCGCGATTTGGGTTCACGCCAACTCAAATTCATATAATTTTACTGCACAATTTTTGTTTGGCACCTAGATTTTTCAAACAAAGTTCAATATTATCTTTGAAGAAACAATTTTGTAACCACATTCTAGCATTTTGTGATGTCTGAATATCACTAATGTTGGATCTGGTCGCTCTAATGTAAATTATTGATCGAAGGTCCCAATAAAGTAAATCTACTTGTGGATTGTTGGTAGATGCTGTATCCACAATCTATAAATAGATTTACTGAAAATTTCCAGGCACTGCCATAACTAGGGTTGCCAACTTTAGTAGTAGTACTTTCAAAGCCATTGGCAGTAAAATTATAGAAGATGTTCAATTTTTATTTTTAATGACAACTATTATTTTACTCTAAGTTAAGGTTACACGTGAAGAGATATGCAGATCAGGGTGTAAAGTTCACTCATACTCTTTGGAAATGGGAGGATCCTCCGACCAGATGGATGTCGTATCTGGTGGGGAACTGCCCGATGATTGTTGTCGGGAAGTTGTATATATGCTATCTGCGCGGTAAACTCTGCTTGCGCGATGCAGGATTGATGCGTTAGTTCGCATGTGGCGGTGTACATTGACGGGGGTAGAAGTGACTCTCGGCTTCGTTAAGTGTCTTTATACACTCACTCGTAGCGAGCAGTGGTGGCCCAGTGGTAACGGTCCCGACTTACGAGTTATAGGTCGTGAGTTCGAACCCAAGCAGGCGCTTTACTTTGTGTAAATAATTTAATCACCACTGGTCTCTAAACGGTGAAGGAAAACATCGTGAGGAAACCGGCATGTCCTAGGACCAACAATTCGAAGACATGTGACATCTACCAACCCGCACTGAGCCCGCGTGGTGGATTACGGCTCACTACCTCTCATAGAGAGGAGGCCTGTGTCCCAGCAGTGGGAACGTTATAGGCTGATTATATAGCATTTGTTAAAAAGCTGTTATGACATTACAAACAGACACTTCCGTTTTATTTATTTGTGTATTACCTCATTCCGTTTCATGGCTCATGATGAATGTAATCAATACTCTTTTATCATCTACTAACTGCGCAGTGGCCTAATCTTTGTTCTAAATAAGTCTCTATGTTTACGTCCCACGTGCGTTATCAGTAAGGTCTGCCAATGCATGTTCTGCGCAGGGACCTTGCTATTTGACTTCAGATAAGAGTCGGCAACTTCCTATAAAATCATTGGAGACGTTATTTATGCTTGAACTAGCTGGCTATGATTAGAAGTTGCATGGCTAGTTCATGAGTTTGTTTGTGTATTTCTTATTTTAGATGTGCTATATAAAACATTTGGCGTTCTATATATGGAATAATCATGGAAACTGTAGAGGTGGCTGTCACAATTAACCACTTAGTGAAGTCACAAAGGTGTAAGAAAATGTCATTTTAGTCTAAGATTCCTATAATTTATTTTCATTCACCACATTTTTTGTCCTCTGATAATTCCGCCACCAAGTTTCGAAACTTAGTTTCTTAGCTTAGTCCATTATCTTTTCAACGAGTAATTATGAAGGCGCCTGATAAGCTGATGACTGATAACAGACTGCAACGAAGTAGCTGCACGTCCTATCTACTTTTAAAGTGGAAAGTATTTAACCAAGTCGTTAATTTTATGATGATGAATCCATTCTTGTGAGGGTTTATTGAGCGAATCAAATGTTTTTGTAAGTGCTCTCTTTTTATTGTACTTTGTTGTTATTTACTTTGTATTGTATATGTTTCTTTTTACATATTTCATTTTCCGCCACAGATAAGACTTAAGCAATAAGTGGTTTGATAGGTTTCTCAAAGAAGCCAATTTAAGGCACAGAAAAAGCAAATCTGTAGGTAATTGACAGAAGTGTTATTTTTATGTTATATTCTGAATACGAGGACTTTGGCTACTTTATTTGTATGTAATTTGTGTTTTTATTTTTATAATGTGCATTTTGTTTGTTTAGAATAAACAATTTTTATTTATTCCTTCTTTCTATAAGCTCATCGCGGCAACAAATTAGGATCAAAGAGCAATTCGTTTATTTGATGTTAGTTGAATCGACTACTGACGAAATGTGTAAATAGATTCAGGGTAATAATGTTCCCTTTTCTAGTCGTGTTTTACTAGTATACTAGTCGTGTGGTATACTAGTATATTAAACACCAATATTTACTAACATGTGCTTTTGTCAAAAATTCTTAGATAAAGGAACTCCTTTGGAAACAAGAGCGCATTCCTTCCATGCAAAACTTGCTGGCGGCAAGCCAAGAAAATTCTAGAACCAAAAGTAAGAAAAAAAAAACCGTACACAGCACGTGCAATCTTATCTTCTCGGTTTTGATTGTCGTATGTCACACCGAGTGAGAATAAATCGAAAGCGATAAGGAAATGGCGCAATTTTTCATACACTTTCATTGCTTTAAAATGCAAATAATTTCCCGATATAACGGTAAGTAACTAAATAAATTATTTCTCAACGCGTGTTTGATTTTTAAATTATGGAACATGATCCGTAATAACTAGATTATATAAGGCTAATACACATTGGCTGTCACGGTTTCAGTAATTGGGTGTCATATTAATTTTCCGTAACACAGGGCAATCGGGCCATAAATCGAATAATGGCGGCGCATTAGTTTGACCAATAAGTGACTAAATCATTGGATTTTTTAATGTAACACAGTGCTTTTTCAAATACTTGAGTGGTTATGGATAATTTCAGCTTCGCTTTTATTTACGTCCAGTTACAGAATAGACTTTAGTCGTAACTTAGCACTAGCAGATAAAAAAAGGAGAAAATTAGTTTACAAAATATCACATATCATCAACTAACTACATACTCGCGTCGGAAAATTGGATTGAATCACTTTATTTTGATGTACTGATTTGTTCATTCAAGATTCGTAATTTATGAAACACGTTCACATTTTCTCCGTATATCTAACATTCATTTCAATTACCTCGTGTAGATAACAATGGTCAATCACAATACGTAATACATTCCCAGTTTTATTGCGGAAATTCGACTGTTTTCGATAAAGTTTATACATTACTGAGATAATCGGAATATATCGCGATTAGATATCGAATTTTGTATGAAGAATATGAAAGTTTTATAACTAAATCGATTCTTTTGGCTTACTTAGGGCGAATTTTACCAATGAAACTGAACGCGTTCAGTACATTTATAACGCGTTCAAGAGCTGTCAGTGTCAATGAAATTATGGAATATTGATACTGACAGCTCTTGAACTGGGTTTAAAAGTGCTTACCGCGTTCAGTTTAATTGGTGAAATCAGCCCTCTTTTACTGTGAATTCTAATAAACAATTCAGCGTTTTCAGATAAAATTGCTTTGTAGGTAATATAAAAGGAGTTTTGTATGTGTACCAGAGTACACATTAATCTCCGCCCGTTGAGGCATTCTCACGTTTTCCCTCTGGAAGTTTCATGAGGGGTGGATGAAGGTTGTTTGTGTTTCTGAATTATGTTTAACTTGGGTTCAGGATAAGAGTGAATGACACGCTGCGGCAAATTGCAGAAAACTAGCATATTTTTCTATTAAAGGTTATTTCCATATGTATACATATAGGCGTTTTTTTGGAACGACCTTAAGTCACCAAGCAATTCTAATCATTCCGTTATCCACTACTTCTTTACTTGATGCCGAGTTAAATACGATTCTGTTTTGAGCATATAATGTGTAACATATCAAAGACCAAACTCACACACACACAACAACACAAACCCTGTAAATGAGACGTTAATACATTTATAAGTCATTTATTGTTATCTTTTCTTCCTAAATTTAATTTTTAGTCACATAATGTAAACAATCGTCAACATTTACAGGTCATTAAAAATAATTAATAATCAAGGGGAAAAGCGCCAACACAAGTAGTATCATTGATACTACTTGTGTTGGCTGTCTCATTTATAATCCATGTAACTGTTTTGGGACAAATGAACCAATATCTTACTATGTCAAGTCAAGGTCAAGGACAACAAATAAGAAATAAATGATAAATGATTTTTTTCTGTAAGTAGGTTTGTATTAAATTTTTACACGTCAATTATATTTATAAACTAAATGAGATCGGCGTTTCCTATCTGACTACTCTGAGAAGAAAGGCCGAAATAAACTCAAGAGGTCACAGCCTCTTTTAAAGATTGGTGTCTGAAATGGTCTTTTGAGGAAAGAACCACACAGATTGAGTGGACCTGCCCAGTCAGTGTACGCATTTGTCAGTAATCATGCTGCTCAACACAGAACTTAAGGAGCTCAACGATTGGACGAACATTACCAAAGAAAGGGCATTTGGGTAGGCAGCATAAATTACTCAAAAACACATTCATCAACGTCTGTTATTTACTCTATAAACACAGACATGACATGACAGACTTTCCTGTCACTGGAGCACGCACTCATAGCTTTCGTATCAATAATTCATCTGGACGGTGGACGACGGTCCATAAGTCTGGCAGGCAGTGCAGCTGCGGGTTGCTGAGTTCGACCTACTTGGCTACTCTCATTTATGTCCCCTAATATCCGACCCACATTCGTATGTCACTCCACGAGTTAGATATGCACCCGTGTTACCAAATAAAATAATTCTGGATGAGAAATGTATTTGCACTTTTCGCTCCGTTAACGTGGCCTGGATGTGTCTGATCGAAATTGTGTTTTCATTTTGTGTCTACGAGTTTGTTTGAAACATGGCTGTTATTTTTGAGCTGTGGCCTTTAATTAGAAAAAATAAACAAAAATTATGTAAAGCAAAGAAGGTTTTCATTTAAAATCATGCATTTTTAAATAATTTAAATGTTTTTACGGTTGAATCCAGGACAACATCGTTGGTGGTTTGATGTTACACACAACAATAAAGGAAACGACACACAAACGAGGTCGCTATTTGTTGTCGATGTATTTATAGAACTAACCTAAACAAGCTTGAAAACTTTCTATAAACGTGCTTCGTAGCTTACTACAAGAACATGTTAACGGTTATAAACAAAATCATCGGTAACCGTTAAAAATATAAACAACCAGTCGTTATTTTTTACCGATTCCTCCTTATACACCGTGTCAGTTCTGATGATGATGTCATTTATGTATAGAAAATAAGCGTGAAGCAAACACTTTATACAGCATGAAGTAACATGACGCCACTCCTTTAATAAATATTGTTACCAATGATGGTAAAACCGCAATCTACTTCACATGTCTATTGTTTTCAAACGTACCCGATTACGCGTGTACGCATTGTCATTTAAATGGAATAAATGATTATTCTACGTTACAATGGCTGTTATGCAAGAATCGATTGATGTCTAAACTTTTGTCATAAAATTCGGCAACGTGTTACCAACTTTAATTCTTCTCGTTGCCAAATGTGGTCTAACAATGGGTTTGCAAATACCAAAGCTATAATTTCTTTCAAACATTTTTAATAAATTGTTCTTCAATTTCGCCGATGTGTTATTTCCCTGAAGACGTGACGAAGCTAGCCTTCCCGAAAAGTTTTTCGAAATTCTTTTTGGATAATTCGTTTGAGAATTTGAATTTTGTGTCTCGGGAATTTGACTTTGTTTATAAAGGTTTGTAAAAACAAGTAAAAGAAAACAATGGCCTGCTTCCTTTTTATCAGACGTTTCTAATAAAATGCCTTTCAAGAAAAATGATCAAAAAGATACTACCGTATCTAATTTATATAAGTAGATTTTATGATAAAATGTTATGAAATATATAAAGAAAAAACTAAACTTATCTTTTACAAACTTAATCTTCGGAAAACGCCTTTATAGGCGTTTTCCGAAGATTTAAGTTTGTTGTTTATTATAGTGAGCCACCGAGAAAGTTTGAGATATGCCTACGGACACTGTGAATGTTGCATTGAAATAACTTTATTTATTGACCACGTAGCACGTTATGCCCCATTTGTATGACTTTACTTGATTGTATGGCAGTGAGTCCTAAAATGTTATGGTCTTGATTTGATTTTAACAAATAACATTTTATTGTTGATGACTGAATCAACATTTTCCATTCATGCACTAGCTCCTACAATATCCCTGAGACGGGATGGAATATTCCCTACCATGACCACAAGATGACTCAGTAACAATATTAATAGAAATATTACATTTCCTTGCCAGAAAACTCTGTGTTGACATTATATCATGTTAACATGTGTCATCCTATTTTATTCTTGACGACGCTTGTCTATAGTTTCAATTTAATGTTTATTTAATTCATTCATGGAAAACATTTGGGAATCGCTGTCCAAATTCATTGAAATCCGATAATATGGATCAGTGACCAAAATCCCCATACATTATGGCCGAATATACTCCTCCATGACACAACCCATAGCCATGGGAAAATATTTTAGTAATGCTATTTTATTAGACAAGGCCTCTTATAACTAAAACCGTGCGTCATAAATAATTTGATGTTATTTTAATGGTGACTGTTATGCTTTGAGAGTGAGCGATGAAAACGATAGTGATAATATCTTGTATTATGACGACATACAGAATTTAAATATTCACAGGATGGCAGGGATATCTTTGCGCAAACTGAAACCATGAGTTCAACACATGGTTCTAGGTTCGGTTATCAAAAAGAAATCTGCTGTTTCATAGAAAAGTGCAAAACCTACGCGGTCAAAATGTATGCCAGAGAGATTTAATTATAAAAAAGAGTCCATGGTAACAGGTAGAGCGTCAATGTCCCTTCCGCCATGTAAAGGTGAGTTGGTAAAATATGGATCGCTTTAATTTTTCCATTCATTGGAAACAAAACTTGTGCGGGTTGATTTCACTTTTTACGGCGCGGTAAGAAGCAAATTGTACAACAGCGTGTCGCGCCAATAAATAAATTTCATTTCAAACAAAAAATTATCACTGTATTACGATCGTTTTATCATGCTACCATTTTTATTTTATGAAATATTTTTGAATAAGTAATTTCTTTGAAAATTTGACAATACACACTTTTTTTTCTGGCTTGTTGTGTGTATGTATCATTACGGCTAACTGTGCGACCAGAAACTGATCGTTTTACGATGTTCTACGTTTGGGCAGTGCCTTAACTTTATTTTTGGAACTGTAATTGCTTTTAAATTTTCGACTCTTGTTTTACTTTTTATCCCTTAGGCGTGCGACACACTTGGGTTCGGGTTGCATAATTCGGCATGATTTGGCAGGGGTCGGGCGGCAAAATCCCATGAATATTTTGACTTCCGGCTGTACCCATTCATCAAACATGCAAGTGTGTAGCACAAATGGAATCTCCTATCAATGGTGGCCCACCAGATTTTCAGAATATTGCCTATACTGTAGGGCAAAGGCCTTTTCCCAAACCGAGAAAACATTGATCAGAACGCTTGCTAAGCGGATTGGCGATTTGAGACTCACAGTATTCAGAATATCATGTTGGAAAAAAACGAAAATATATATTTACGTCCCTTATTTGATTGAACTTAAGGCCTTAACCCACAGAGAAGTTCATAAAACAGTTAGTAGTGGTTTTCCGTTCATTTAGAAATCAGATCAAAGGCTTAATACGAATAATACTCGTATTGTTGTACTGATAAGAACTATCCTATGAACCTACTGTTGTTATTCTAAACTGTTTGCTTTTATTCGTCTCTCCAAATTCTAAAAAAAAAAATAACAGTTAGTACCTACGTTGTTATTATTACTACATTTATACATTTATATAAAATTTTGCATCATTTTTCTGTGAGTGACATCGGATTTACTCACATCAACACATATGACAGGAACTAACCTACTTTGCACATGGTTTTGTTTTTTTAAAGTCTTCCGTCATGTGGGCGTGAAGGAGCAGGTGTTGTGCGACAAACACAGCTGATGATGAGGGTAGCTTATTGGCTGGACCCACCGTATTTGTGGTACTTATTGCTGCTTTAAATAAACGACAAAATATAATAAGACTGTGCCTTTAGGTTCTTTATGAGATGATTATTTAAGTGACATTCTGAGTATTTATTTATATTTTTCTGTTAACTATTATAACCAGACTCCAGTCGCGGCTTGACGTCCACTTACGAGACAGCCTGTATAATTCCAAGTATAAAACCGTATTAATTATAACAGAGCTTGTTGCAGGTAAAGCACACTTCAAGTAAAAGTAACTTCAAAATCGTAATTAAACTTTCAATGGAAATACTGCGAATGTGCACATTGAGTACCCAATTAGCGGGCTCTTCATTATAACTTTTAATCGTTGTATGGGAGTTCCATATTTATTTTCATAACATTCGTGTGACAGGGTTCTGCACCTTGTATCCGCAGGGTGTATTCCCACACCCCCATATGTCCCGCTAATCCGTGTGCTTTTAGAGAGCAACCACTTTAGTTGAGCTGCCCAACCCTTCGGAAGTTTCGGGGAAACGCAGCTGCTTCAAGTGGCAGGGGTCTTCAACATTTGGTCGGTGTTCATGTGAAATTGCCGCCTACATGTTCACACGCACCCCCTTTACTTATTGCATATGTGTAGTGTGTATGGGACATACGAACACGTGGCAAGGCTATCAACTTGATGTGTTTCACGCTTAATAAGAAATAACATTTCCTCCGTTTTGTTCCATGAGAAACTACTGTAAGCTGCCTGTTGGTGTTTCTGAGAATGAACGGGCGGATCTGGATATAATTAATCTTATAGGTACAATGAAGGCGAAGGTTTGATTTATGTTTGTAAGTCAATCACGGAGTAACAGCCGAGTGAATTTTGATACAATTTAGTTCTCGATGAAATCTGTTCTGATTTCAGACCACTTGAATAGAATAGAGTTTGGTAGACCCTTGACCTAAACTTAAGAGGATCTAAAGTTGAGGGTTTTAGCCAGTTATCTATGCTGTAGTCTTAAAAAGTTAATTTACTCTGTAGTCTTAAAAAGTTAATCTATTCTGTAGTCTTTTGTTGCGATTGAAGTTTGTCGTATCCAACAGTTGTATTTTATTAGTTATTATACTGTGGACGGACATTGCGCAAACCGAAGGCCCTTGGTCTTAAATAAACCGAAACGACACGCAAGTATTTGTGTCACCTGAAACCAGTACATTGAATAGTTCTAAGCCTATTGATTTAAATATGGCTGACGGCTGTGGTTATTCAATAACTTTACGATTTTCAGTGACAAATGGTCAAATTTAAGTGCAAGATGGTTAGGACTTTGTGATTGATTCGTAATATTACGATAATCGACGGGAAACCGACTGAAACTTTGTATTTTCTTTATGCTCACCGAATATGTAATGTGCGAGGAGAGAAATAAATGCACGTTATTGGACGATTGCCGATGTCACGTCATACTCATAGAACGAATTTCTGAATGGCTGACGTAAGCGCAGATTTAGTGAAGATTTCGTGTTTTCACGATGACTCTTAACATTTTTCAATTACGTAGCTTGAGGCTACTTTTGATGTAAAAGTGACCGATCGAAAATACAGTATAGATACGACTGCAGTAAGTAATAACATTTAGGTTTATTGAATTTTTGTCACCAAGCTGTAACACTTTTACTTAGATTTTTACGATAAGGAGGGATGTTATGGACATTGTGTTTTACTACTAGGGTGGACAACTTTTTGACCGAAATCTGTCAACACTTTTAATTTTTAGTATTTCAATTATTTTTATTAGTCGACAGAAACGATCCAAGGCATAAACTGACACCATGGATTTAGCACATGATTCTAAACCCTCTATCGTAGAAATTTTTGACGTATTGCTCTTTTCTACAAGGCCGCAATTTTTTTTTTAATATTCGACAAAATAATTCAACGCTGGGGTTTTCAGAATCATGTACTGAATCCATCGATGTGCCTGCCACCTTGTATAATTACGAAACCTGGCTACATAATACATACAGGCGCATCGGGTGTTACAAAATGTTCGGCATTGTAGAATGCCTCTGAGTTTCTCCGTCACCCGAAGTATTGTAATATCCATTGTACAATCTTGCGATAAGTTTGATACTTTAAACGATATTAGTTCCTAATGAATCGATAGTTGGCGTTGTACATTTAGTACTCTCCGCTGAATCGCGCGGTTAAGAGTCTCCGGAGAAACATGACCTCTTCGTTTATAGTAATATAAATTGTTTTCGTCAAAGTTACATTGCTTTTTATTCATCTATTATGTCATACATATTTATGACCGACCCATGTTTCGCTGTTCCTTTATGACCTCCCATAGTCTTGTTTATTACAAATATCATACATTGACATTGAATCCCATTCATTCGTCAAACGAGCCATCAATGTGTGATACAGCGCACAATTATAGCCTGCTCCATGGCTCACAAGGCTCCCCCTCTACGTACTTTCTTTATGGAGCTCCTGCTCACTGGAGCGTTATTTGGGTCAGTCTCCACGTGTTTTTGTTCCATGGTATCCTTTCTCGTTAGTAATTGGCAAGTATTATGGTAATTCAAACGTTTGCTGATCTTACTTACTCCGTTTTTTTTTTGAAAGGTCTGTTTAAATTCAGCAGATAGACTATTTCTAATGCTTAAATTAATAGTCATAATAAACAACCATTCCAGAAAAGTACATAAAATATAAAGACATGTAGTTTGAACTCATACGTACCAATTTTATAACTCCGATTAGTTTGATCTGAAAGCAGAGAACACAGTTTAAAATAAACTTCAATCGATATCTTAACTACAAAGGGTTGGCTAGAATCAACTTATGAACAAAGACTCGGGGAATGAAAATGTTAAGCAATTCCCAAATAACTTGCTGCTTCTTTTCGGGTCGACGGTACTTGCAGAATCAGCCTATAATGTTCCCACTGCTGGGACACAGGCCTCTTCTCTGTGAGACGGAGTGGGCCGTAATTAACCACGCGGGCCCAGTGCGGGTTGGTAGATGTCACGTCGTTCGACATTCCGGTTTCCTTACGATGTTTTCCTTCGCCGTTTTGTGAGTGGTGGTGATGGAATTAGTAAAGTAAAGCCTGGGTTCAAACCTACGACCTACAACTCGAAAGTCGGTAAAGTCGGTCTTTGTAGAAAAAATAAATTCTCATGTAAAAGTTACTCAAACGTGCTTTGTTCATTAACTAGCATTTAAATGTAAAATGTAGGTAGTTTTCCGGCTACCGTGCCTGGCACAGACTAATTACATAGTTAGGACAAAAACATTAACTATCAAATGTATTCATTTATGTGGTCATGATTGTGGATTTCATTTGTAGCCTGTGGTTTTGCGTCTGTGATTTAGCTGGTATAATTACAGTAGAAAAAACAATCTTCTATATATCTTCTTGACTATATTTTGAGCAAGTATTATGAAATATGAATGCTCTCAGCCTTTTTACGTATTGCATTCATTTCAGTGAGGTAAAAAAGAAACCGTATTTCTGTAGATGTATTTTGTTTACCAGCTTACGTTGAAAGGCCTGTTTAAAATATTATTCACCAACAGGATGCTTTCTCGTTTTTATATTTTCTCCATTCTAGTTCTTTTGATTCAAAAGCTGATAACAAATATATGAATGTAAAGAATTCGAAGCGCTTTCAGCTGCCTCTTTTAAATTACGTTCGGTGATTCAAATTTGATAGTCAGCGCAACATTTTTATTCGTTTCGCTTCCAACCACAGTTGCTGCAGACTTCCACCTGCCGTGTAAATCACGACGTTGTCTATGCGCGTCTGAGGAGCGTGACAGGTCATAGCCACCGCAGATTACAAATCCTTTGTATTATGTCAGCGACCTTTTGTTCTCCAGCGTTTTTAATTGATACTGTTGCTGTTCACACCGAATAAACCATGACTAACCTTTACAGTTTTTCCAATATTTGCAAAAACTTTTAATAACGAGTTCTGCTTTGTTTCGCACTTTCGCTAATAAGCATTTTTCGAGTTTTTATAATCGTTTGTACCTCGTTAAATACGTAATGATTATGAAGTTTATTTAATAAAGTTTCGCATGAAATGTTTTCCAGTCTTGCAGTTTCATAACTGCAAGTCTGCAGCGCAGCGCCTTTTAACTGGTTTTACTTGTTCAATATTAATTTTGATTACAAAAGTTCTGGGAGGCATGATTTGAATTCTTCTGGAAAATGTACAGTTTATTTACTTCAAAGTTTCATGTATTTTATTTGTTTTACAAACGCAGTATGAAATTTTTGTTTGAAGCTCGTATTCAAGTTAACAAAGATCTTTTTCAGCGCTCCACGAAGGGTGAACGAGGACGCCATTTAATTTGCAAGTTGCAGCATACGTGCATACCGTACGAATTGAAGACGGAAAGTTCTGCGGGTAAAGTTGAATAATTAGCATGTCAGGATATACGCATATGGAGTAAGGAACTTTTTCCAGTTGTCCAATACATAGTTAAACCTAACTTTTCTGAAAACACACGCACACATATCTGCTGTTTCGGCGTAGTATAATATATTTTATTGCTAAATGATTAAACCATTAACAAATATAAGGTTCATGTTTTTTGTGGGTGTGGGGCGGACGAATGGTTTCGCCTGTTTTTTTTTGGCCAGTATAAAACAAGCTCGATACGATAACCAAAAACAGTCTATTAAAAAAATGGTGCTAAGCATTATTTAAGTCTCAAAAAGTGGCCATTCAATAAGATGATGGCAATATTTAAATAAAAACATTTAAAAATGTTTGTATTCAAAGTTTTTACACAATCATAAAAGTATCCTACTTACAACATTAAAACGCGATCTTTATGATTTAATTGATTAATCTTTAAGAGTTAGTAACGATATTGCACTTTTGTATGTTGCATTACTATGTTTCGGTAATACAACTTGTTAACTTGTACAATTAAAAACAAGAAAATGTATTTAGAAGTTGTTCTATGCCTGTTCGTATACACGTATAGAATGCGTTTCGAATCACCTAACTAGTTTCTTTTTCTCTACATACAATTTACCATTTTTTTTTAAAATAAAACATTAATATGCTTAATAAAACATTAATTTAATTTCAATTATATTGTTGACTAGCTAATTCCCAACATGCACTGCAATGCCTTTTAAAACCATCTCCGGCGCACACACAACAACTTACCAAGTCTCATCACAATCACTCGAGACATTTGTGAGTTTTAACGAGACTAGCGAACAGCAATTGATGTTTATTCAAAAGCAGAATAAGAAGATTTATTGTTACACAACTATGTGCCCAATTCCGTAATAGTGAAAAGAAGATTAGAAAAATACGGTACCTACGCAGAAGGCTAGAACTTTCAGTCACGTGCGTCGCGTGCAACCCACCCATGGCACGCTTGATACGTGCGTCATCCCTGACCTAGAGAGTCGTAATGTGACCCAGAGCCTTAAAATATCGATATTGTCCAGTGGTTGAGTTGTGAAGGTCAGATGGCGGTCGTGAAAAAGACGAACTACATTATACTTATATCGATTGGAAAATGTTACACAATTTCATGGTAGGTATGTCATTGTTTGTTTATTGTGATTGCTTCTTTACGCAGTATTCTTTGTTGGACATATTTCAACAACAAAGCTGTGTTTATATAATGACACGAATCCATTGAAATAGAAAGACAAAATAGATATTGCCAAAGAGTTATAAATGAAAGAAAACCAAAGAAAACACGTTTGTTTGTGTAAAACATGACGCAATGAAAAAACACAAAAAACAAACAAGGTGGCGAAAATATGCGTTAAGGCTCGTTCACACAGGCGCGACACAAACACAGCACGTGTCGAGCGACGAGCGGTGCCTTAGTGTCGCGCTGTCGCGTCGCTCCTGTTTTCGGGAGCCATTACATACACGCAAAACGGGCATCGCTCAATATGGTGCCGTGGTCCTATGCGAGACAGAGCCAAACAAACTTCAAATGATACGTAATTCTTTACGCAGAAGGAAAGACGACACTTACAGCCGTAACTTCGATTTCGTTCAACACAGCTAGAAGTAATCTTCTCACTCCTCATTCTTCCCTCACGAACGGAACTAAGGAAATCATGAACTTAACTTTAATCTAGCTTCGTAATAAGCCAGACTATAATTTGCCTGCTGCTGTATACGGAGTGTCGACGCGTCACTTCTAAATGTGGAAGCAAATTGCAGACTCGACTTAGTTCTACTACTATAACGGGTATAAAGGTCTCAACGTCCGTGCATCTGTCTCCTTCTAAATTAGATAAGTGCTAGTTACTCTACGCTTGAGTTCAATTACTTCCTACAACTTTATTAACGAACGTTCGTTTGGGATTAATTACGTTGAATGTGGAGGATGCTGGGCATTAAAAAGATAATGTTCTGTGATTATTCAAAAAAATCTGATTTCCGATTCTAATCTTATCGATATCTTACGGATCGTTATGGAAAAACTACGATTCGTGACTGCTGTTTGCGAAAATAAAGTAACACATTCTTAAAGAAACGTAGTCGGCATTTATGTATTCAGCATTATTTATATCTAGGCTTTTAATCATGTGGAAATGAATATTTAAGCAGTAAAGAGTTACGTAATGTATTTCAATTGTCTCTGCAATGTCGCTTTCTGAAGAACTCGACAAATATTTAAATGTAAAATGGCTGTAACGAAAGGCTGTCTCCTTATCTTACTCAGTATTTATGGAAAGTAAAATACTTTTTTGAGTGTTCAAGAGGATTAATTCTTATTTTAACGTAGCTGTCTGAGAAATGTTACTTTCTCTGAAAGTTTCGGTTGAAGATCCTATCTCATTTTAGTAAAATGAATATTTCTTAATCATCTAAGCTTCTAAGGTACACACCTATTGCTAGAAATTGCTCATAGGCGAAGCAACACGGTTTGTTTACGTCTGCAGCTACGTACCTATAAGGGGAACATTTTACGCCGCGATAAATTTAGTACCTAAAGCCCATAAACCTTTGAGGGATTGAATTTGACAGCCATCCGAGCGTATAAAGAGATCAATCAGAGTCGACGACGGTACAACAGGAAGATGTAGCGGCTTTTTTAAATGTCGTGATGTGTCTGGCAAATTGTAGGGAGGATTTAAAGCGCTATAAAGAAGCGGGTCTAACTGTACTAGAATTTGGTACGCTCGCGCATGCAAGTCGTGTACCGTACACAACAGTATGGACTTTTTCTAAAACGTTATTATCGCTCACAACTGATGAGCACGTGTTGAACTTAAAACAAATTAGAACTTGTTTCAGAAGGTACTTTCTATTGCGTTCCTCAGAAGAGGTCTCTATCCCTCCTCTCATCCGCCCCGACAATAGTGTCGCTTTCGACAGTCCCGAAAAGGCTGAATGTCTTGCCGACAGCCTAGAGTCCCAATGTTCTCCCAGCTCCCAACCAGTAGACCAAGCTCACCTGAACAAGGTCGATGCTGAAGTCGAACGAAGAGCCTCCCTCCCTCCCGTCGAAGACCCTGATGATCCTCTGCCTCCCGTCACTCCAGACGAAGTGCACGACATCATTAAAGGGCTCCACGCTCGTAAGGCCCCCGGTTCGGATGGTATTACCAATAAGGTATACAAACTCCTTCCTGCCCCGCTAATAATGCTTATGACCGCCATCTTCAATGGCGCCTTGAGCAACAACATCTTCCCACAAGCATGGAAAGAAGCCACCGTCATCGGTATCCCAAAGCCAGGCAAGCCAAAGTCTGAGCCCTCCAGCTACCGCCCTATTAGCTTACTCAATGTCCTCGGCAAAATCTACGAGAGGCTTATTTATAAGCGTCTCAAAGACTACGCCGAAGCAAAGAGCCTCATACCCAACGAGCAGTTTGGATTCCGTAGCCAACACTCGGGCACCCAACAGGTCCACCGTATCGTAGAGCACTTATGCGCTGGTCTGCAGCGTAACGCGACGACGGGTGTGCTATTCTTCGACATAGCGAAAGCCTTCGACAAAGTCTGGCACAACGGCTTGATATACAAGCTCTACCAACTAGGAGTGCCAGATCGTCTCGTGCTCATCTTACGAGACTTTTTGTCGAACCGGACCTTTCGCTATCGCGTCGAGGGAGCACTCTCGTCCCCTCATCCTATTCGCGCCGGTGTCCCTCAGGGTTCCGTACTATCTCCTCTCGCCTTCACGCTGTCCACTAGCGATATCCCAAAAAGTAAAAAGGCTCAGTTGGCTCTCTTCGCCGACGACACTGCCGTTTACTATACCGGTCACTGTCCCAACGCTATAGCTCGTACTCTCCAAACCTCCGCAAACGTCTTAGGCGCTTGGTTCCGGAAATGGAGAATCGAGGTCAACCCCGATAAGAGTCAGGCGGTTCTTTTCTCGAGACGTCGTCGGCTCCCTCCCCCACTTCCCAGCCCGATCACTATGTACGGCAAGCCAATCCCTTGGGAGAAGCAAGCCAAATACCTAGGCGTGATCCTCGATGAGAACCTTACCTTTAAGGCTCATATTAAGGCGGTTCGCGCGCGCGCCTCCTTCGCTCTTAGCAGGCTCCAATTCGTACTGACAGCCCGTAGCAAACTGTCCCTCAAATGCAAGCTCCGCATCTATACCGCAGTCATCCGTCCCATCATGACCTATGCCTGCGTTGTATTTGCGCACGCTCACCCACGTCATCTCCATAAGATGCAGATCCTCCAAAACCGTTTCCTCAGAAGGGTCACGGGTGCCCCCTTCTATGTCCGTAATATCGATCTTCACGTCGACCTCAAAATGCCAACCATAAAACAGTTCATGAAACGCTTATCAAAGCGTTTCTTCGACTGCGGCATCAAACATTCTAACCCCCTGATTACAGCGGCCGCCCGCTACACTCCCTCTCGCATTAGCAGTATTCGCCGACCAAGGCATACTTTAATCGACCCCGACGACGCCACTACCCTCCTCCAGGAGAGTAGTAAGGCCACTAGCACGCTACAAAAGCCCAAAACCCGATCGCCGTCCTACCGCCCTCGCCGCCGAGGCCCGCCGCGACGCCCAAATCGACGCCCCTCCCGACCCTTGCTCGAGCCAGCCCGCGCCGCTGAGCCTGTAGCTTTAAATTCGTCCATAAATAATACCAATCCTGATCCAGCTAGTCATTTGCTGCCCTCTTCCAGCGACGCCCTAAGCCGAGGTTCGTACCCCACAGGGGGTGCCCTTAGCGTTGTCGCTTAGTTTTAGTTAGTATATAAGTTTAAGTCCTGGCTGGAGGCCTTAATTTATTAGGGAATCCACAGGCAAGTCCGCTTAAGCAGACGACAACCGCATAGGTTGACCTGCGAGATGCCAAACAAACAAACAAAAGAAGGTACTTTCTAGAAAATATTTTAATTTCTTTGCAGTAAATTTACGTGAGTAGGTACTCGTAGGCACGGAAAACTTGCAAAAGATTCGCATTTCTAAAACAATTTGTTACAAATTAAAACTTTCGTAATATCATATTGCTCTTTGTAATTATTCGAATGTTCAACACGCGAGAACATTTTAACTCAAATTGTTATTCTTGTTAGCTCACAATGGCCTGTCTGAAAAGTCTCACAGTACCTACACTTAAATTTGATTTTATTACGTTGTTAATTGTTTTAAATTTCAATACTTACGTACGGGCCTTGTTAATTTGAGAATCGATTCTATCAGTCGAAAAACAGCGATGTTTTCGCCGATTCATCAATGAAACGATGAATTTATTGATGAAATGAATTATGTTTTCAATCAGAATGTTTTCAGTAGAAGTAAATGTTGATTAATTTCTTTGTTACTACGTCGAATCACTCGAAGCACATGTTGTAGACAGCTATTGCATATTAAAATCTTTACGAAAAAATTAACAACGACCTATGTTTCGTAAATCAATCAATATATTTCCCTGTTTTCAGTCACAACAGTTTTACTCATTACGTAGCTATCATCATCATCTGCCGAGCCTTTACCCAAGAACCCATGTACATGAAGCCCCTGCTTATCTAACCTCCACAACCCAGTTACTGGGTCACACGATACCCCTTAGTACCTGAATACTTAGCTAGTGTCTCTTTATAAATATAAAGATACTTACCACTCCTTTATTTTATATTCAGAGAAAGAAAACAATAATAAAATAACAAGAGATGTGAAACAATAAACAAAAATTCCGTTGTGAAACGTTACAGAAAGGACAGTTTCTTTTTTGTCACGCTAACTTCATAACCCGTTACGAAACTCGCTCACAAACTCAACTCAATTATTGTTTACGAGTAGACGCGCCGCTTTTATTATTGCTCTTAATATATTCTATGTAGAATGGGGACTGTGTGGGACAGGACAGGATGGTTGCGTAACCGCGAACTTGTGGGACAATAGTTTGCAGAGGACACGCGTAAGAAATCAATACCAGGTTTTTCGGAGACTTCGTGTGCTAGACAGTGTTTTGTACTTTTCTTTGCGGTCTAAAATTTTCGTTTCAGAAAATATAAAGTTGGAGTGGTAAAGTGTGCTAGAGAAATATTGCGTTACAGATATGAAGCATTTTGAATGCCACAGCATTAGCCAGAAAAGGCTACGACAGTGTGCATGATGATTTAAAAAAGCAAGTTATTTTTAATGATGATTTAATTAAGCATTTTATCAGAAATCACGCAAGATTCTAATCAATCTATCTTATCGTTTCAACAATGCGAATAGGAAATAACACACGTTTCATACAGATATGAAAAATTCGAAAGTTCAGTCCGTCGTTGCGTACACGCACGTACGGCCACATGAGTAAAGAGCACGGCACCCATTTGACCATATCCTTCAATGGTACGTTCAACAATGGAACATTCACCGCGACTAGTCAGTGGAACGTTCACGTGTGTTCCGACAATGAACACACGACCTCATAATGAATACAACACTTTATGGACATTACGAATCTGTTTACTCTGTTCACGTTGCGATGTTATAAAAATAAGGTGTTGAATAGAGAAGCTCCTTCTTTTTTGTACGCAGTCATAATTCAGCTAGGTACAGGCTGTGTAAATTCTATCGCAATATGAAAAAAGATTACAACATGGCAGGTCAATTATTATGACCAGTACCAAACAAATAAATATTTTACACGAATTAAGAAACAACCCGTATTTGAGAGAATATGTAGTAGGAGTCTCAATAGCGATCTAATTTATATGAATAATATGTAATTTAATTTATGCTGATTTAACTCCTGTATACAGACCGAATATTAATGTGTTCGCACATAATAAATCTTAGTATAATCCTGATTACGTTTAATTTAGTCATCGAACCATATTAGACGATCGACGCCTTTAATTGGCCTGATTCATTGACGCTAAGAAACAAAATACATATAATAAATAGTGAGTACATCAATGTTAGTAACAGTCGCTAGTCGCAAACACTAATATGTAAGCACTTGGCAACTTTTAAAAGTGTTTTTCTCATATTGTATTGATTGTAATGGTACATATATTGTTATCGCTACTGCTGAGCATGAGGTCCTGGGTTCGATTACCAGGTCGGGCAAAGTGTTATTGGGTTTTTCTGTCTGGAATTTCTCTGTAGCAGCCGGGAGTCTGGATTTGTGCACGGTTGATGGCAATAGGCTCGCCCCCTATTACATGGGACTTAAAAACATAACTGGCGAAATGTGGGTGTACAGGTACACCTCTGCCCAATCCTTCGGGGAAACAAGCCGTGATGTTATCTATGTATATATTATTACAAAAGTAATATTTTGTAACCCCAAATATCATGAGGTAGTTCTTATTTCAAAATTGCGTTCGTTATTCCACGAGATAATTGCGAAAATCGAAGTGTTTACTTATTTGTGCTCGTGACTAAACCAAACCTATTTGATAGAGATATACTATCTATCTATCTATATACAAGTAAAAGAAAATAACGGTATAGTTCTGTTACAAGTATCTATATTTACCCTATTTTTATAGCGTGAATCCGCTATAAAAAATCATGGCCTATTATAGTGTCGGTCTGTCGGTAGATTGCATGGAGGCGCACGCGCCGGGGCTTCCGCTCAAGAGCTTATTGTGGACTGACGGACCGGAAACGCTTGATACCATCTAAAACTACGTTGGTGCAGTACTTTTGCTACTTACCATGTACAGCGAAGATGCGGTACTGCATTCAAACGAGTTATTTGCAGTATTTAGGGCTCATTTGCACGTTGCGGATGTAATTTTGTCTAGTTTGAAATTTAGTTTGAATGCAAATGTATGTTTTAAATTCGACATGGCTGTTTATGATATAATTTTGAGTCGAAAGTAGATAGTTAATACAAATAAAGATGCAAACATACGTGATTAGAAAACGACGTCTCATTTCTCATCTTTAAATTAGCTTTTTTTTGTTAATTGCCATCAATGACAGTAAAGCTTAACTGCTGTGGTCATTTCACATCTGCGATTTTACTTTCTTATTGGTTTACCATGACTGGCGATTCTCTTTTCAATGGAGAAAACCGATTTTCTAATATAACCCCGACTGAACACCCAAGCTCACTGGAGCTGTCGCGGTCAGATAAAAGAAAATCTAAGCAATGAATGGTAAATGGAAAAAGTTTGTATAATCAAGCTCTCTCTCTGTACACATGAACCATTCAGTACTATTAATGGTACAAATAATGTATGCTAGTTTTACGGTATGGTTAGATGGTAGTGTGCATGCTGACCACCTTTACAACGCCACATGGGGCGGGGAGGCCGCCATGCCAGCGCCAGTGTGCGCGGTAATTGGAGCGTCGTTCCGGGCACATAGTTCACTCCGCATTGTTTGTTATGTTAATGCACTTCGTTTGACTTCCTCTCCAAAATAAACCTAACATTGACAAAGCAAAATCACAAGAACGGATCAACACAGACTTTCCTTGTCGAGTAAACAATAACAGTGCGATTCTTGAAAATGCATACTTGTTTGACCGTAATGACGCTGTTTGAGAATGTCGGAATTACTCGCTTGATTATCTCCATACCGTTTTTTTCGAATGAGACGTAAAAACTTCAAGCGGTTGTCGGATGCTAAGCACGAAACATGCAGCAGTAAAATATCCGTTTTTTGTACCGCAATAGAACACATATGTAGTGTGACAATAACGGACTAACTATTTATCTAGAAACTCAGACCACTGTTTTACACCGACTTTTGATTGAGCAAGTTTTCGTGAACTAATTGGAATCCAAGTAAAATAAATGATGAAAGAGATATGGATATAGTCAAAAAGTTTCACAATATTAGAGCCATTTATTTATACAATTATTGGTGCTGATATACTTCGTCGCCGAAATATCATGAACTAGATAGTAAAAGTAACTAATTTATGTCTATAAACAGAATGATAGAGTGAATGAGAGTGGCGGCTATTTCAACAAACATAAAATAATTTATGATCGATTCCATCTGATTGGATTCGGAGGATAAAACGATAATACTTCACGAGTACAAATTACACGCCTACAGTGTTTTTGGGGAAATACTTTCACCGAGAATATTAATATGGAATTGGAAACATTTTTACAAAAAACAAATGAAGATCGAATCTTCAGTTAAGATTGAGGTAAAAGTGTAACGAAAATGTGATTTCCATCGACGCGTTTAATGAGACGATGAAATAAAGACCTTTATAGTAAACCAGTAATGCTGCTTAAAAATATTTAATTTTAGACTTGTCAAGGATAAAGATTTGCCCGTTCTTGAACTCAACAATGTGACAGATGGAGGTCGTCAAGATATTACCAAAACTTGAAATTCATTTTCTAATCGAATCAACATTGAAAGTATCTTTGAAGTCCCAGAGGCACGTCAGCTTGTCTCTTATTAGATGTGCCAAAGATACATCTAACGTTATTACTACATTTTATTGACACGTCGACTTTTTATGGAGCGATGATCGCTGGATTGTTAAGCAACTTTCTATAATGTTTTCATAACTTTTGCAACGTGTCAGGTTTGCGTTTATTGTCATTCATCAGCTGTCTATTGTGAACGACATCGACGTCCATGACCACGTAATCTAAGACAAGAATTTAATGTTGAAAACATTGATATAAATTAATATCAGAAGACTTTTGAGAAGTCAAATTGATTACCTCAAGCATATCATCAACGAGAGCATTAGCATTGCAACGATTCTTTAAAACAGTGCGATAAGAGTCTGCCAATATTATATGCGGAATATAATAAACTGGCGAGTAAACGCATCATTATAAGTAAGGGCATAAGTGTAAATAGTGTCGTTATTGAAGCGGCACACAATTCCGACATAACCTGACTCATTAAATTGCAATTTCACACCATCTCGTGGATAATAAGGAAGCATTACTACATAACGTTGTGTTTTAGCTTGGCATCGCGTAATGCTGAAGATTGCGTCTCTCTGAGAAAACATTCCATCAACCAGAAGCGATTACGCTATGATGGAATAAGACGCACGCGCAAACATCTGGGATCGTGACAGGTGATTTTAAGAATTACTTCATAATGATCCGCGGATAAACTAGAGAGCAATGTTAATTGAAGTTTATATTTGCATTAAAGTTATCGCTTTTTCTTTCTTTGGTTCCTTGAATTATCCATCCGTCCATGATCAAGTATGCTCCTCTGACATTAAAATAACGGATACCTAGTGTTTTTACTTATGTGCAGATGGGAAACTTATTTATTATGTTCAATTTAGTTTTATTTTGTATTCAGCCTCCGTTGTAAGCCAGTGATAAGATAATGCAACATAAGACTCACCGGGAATCATTTCCGCCTTATATTTTAGTTCAAACACCAATGTCTTCATTTCAAGCGACATTTTCATGTCAATTTCTCGCATGTCATAATCTTTTTGTTAAATTTTTAACTAATTCACAAACTAACTAGCCACCCACTACTGCGGATCCCCGGCCTACTTTTATGTTGAGTGTATTGCCGCGAATTCGCACCGCGATGAACGAATTTTGTGGCAGGACCCGCGTAATACCGGGCTTTCGTCTAAATTTCGCAATTCAGTAGCCAAATCCCATAGCTTACTAATACTGTTTGCTTGAATAGCTTAATTTATTACGACTATAAGTTTTGAGAAAACCTCGTCTAACTAGGTTGTATCTTTATTAATAAACCGTTTTAACTTTCTAATTTTGCAAATTTTCTGGCAGCATTTTTAACAAAATCACTATTTCCTTCTGATCTTCTGATTTAGAAGCTCGATGTTCAAAGACATGCCAACTTGCAACCATTAAGATAGATAGCGCCTGGATTAAAATTAAATTTACCTTTGAAATAGTCAAAGGGAAACCATAGGCTAGGTGATATCTCACGCACGAAGCTAAGTCTATTTTTAAGTGCCCAAGCCTGTTCCACGCAACTCGTAAAAAGGCTATTTCCACTCCAGAGGCTATAAAATGTGTCCCTGGAACAATTTTATCCTTAGGCTTATCTCAGCTTAGGGTAACTTCTTTTTATGGCATACAGCAATAGTCCTTCGACAATAAGAAACACACAAAGGGTCCTTAGGGGACAGTATGATAATAGTATTATCGAGATAGCATTTAAGATTTTCGAAACGCCGTAAAAGAGACGTTTAAGAACAACCAAAGACATTGGTAAAGTCAAAGTTGTGACAGATGCTTTGACAAGAAATGTAATGTTTAATGAATTTCAATCACAAATGCAATATATCATCGGAATGCTGTTTATGATGTGAATTGGGTTCGCTTAACGTTTCAAGCCTATTTCAGAACCCAAACAGTTACTTTCAACGATACCACTGCAGTAAAACACACTGGGGGCATTAAAAGTTAGATCAAATTCTTGCTCAAACCTCATTATTGCTTGAACCTTTACCTGATCCATATTGAACCTGAACTATATTGAGAGATATGGAGCACAAACGAAGAATCACTTGTATTTATATTTTGTTGGGATAAGAAACGAACGACCTGAGGGCATCGATGCGATATTTCAGTTATCTGCCCACGTAGTAAAATTGTTGCGAAAAACGGTTTTATCCCTCGTCGACCTATTTTCTCGATATCACAATGCTTCGACACGTATCGTTGTCCCATTTGTGTATCGATTTTTATACTTGTGTAATTAGAGATCGGATATGGACGATATAACGGTACCAGTTCGAGTATTTGTCCAATATTAGTTTGAACTCGACTGAAATCGAATATCGGTGTTTAGTGTAGTTTAGTTTTAAGGTGACTAATTATTCAAAAACGTTCTTCCACGTATGTTCGTTACTCTTACATATTGTTATTCACAAACCGGTTTATTTTTCTGAAAATATGGCAACATATCAATAACGAAGCCGAGTGTAAGACCGTTTTTTCCGAGCAGCCCGAACTTTGCCAGAATTGCAAAAAACCTTCTCATTAATAAATTGTCCGAAGAAATAATTGATTCTGTCAAGTCAGACGAAATAATCATTTATTACATTAATGTTGTAACAATCTCTGTTTTCAACAACTATCATCTAATTTTGTCCCAAAAGAAACTCTTTTCCCAACTTATTATCAGTTGTGTCGAGAGGTCACATGCAAGCGCATCAAGCATGATAGATGCCCAACGAACCAGTATTAGGAAATAATCATATCATTTGTAGTTACATTCTTGATTACTTACTATGATGGAAGATGTGAGACCGTGGGAAATGACCGTGGATATTCGACGGACGAGTAAATCACGTTTATTAAATTGGTGCTGTATTCGGTAACAATATTAACTCCATGAGCATCTTTATTAAATGCATGTAATAATATCATCTAAATATGAGAAATATGCAGTTGGCGATGCGACAAAATCTTGAAATTCTTGAATAACTTGCCACTCATAAAGTTCCCAAATAGAAAATTCTTGTTTCATGACGACGAATGGCATAGCGGTGTGAAGTGGGCGTGAAATTATTAATAACTACCCTCGGCCAGCCGATTCAGAAGAGCTCAATGTCAAAGCTTCATTCTTCAGTGTATTTTTATAACGTGCTTCGGGTAGTCCCCGAAATACGTAGCGTTACAAATAAACAAAGATTTCTTGTAACATTTTTTAGCTCTGTGTATTACCTTTTTCTCTCCCGAGAAAAAGGTAATGGGAAAAAATTGAGAAAATTAACAAAGTTTTAAGTTCTTTTTACGCTGAGAATGTTCGTTTTCTCTCGTCACTGATTTGGTGAGTTTATTTATCTTAGGTAATACAGGTTACCTCGAAACTGTAACACTTATCGGTAAAACTACATACAGCTGCCAACTATAAATTAAAATCAAAGATGCTCTCGTAACAGAGCATACATTGGCTAATACAGATGTAGCTGTATCAAGAGAGAACCGCAAATATAATCTCAATTGTGAAACGAAAGCAATATCAGTTCAAAAATACATCTGAGTGGAATGGCCGAGTGCAGCTATTAACTCTATACAACAACCAAACGGCCACTTGGGCACGTTCACGTCAGCCTGTTTCATCCTAGAAACGTCGTTTAAGACAATGGCCAGAGAACCTTTTATATTTCAGATCAATAACCCCTTGTTCGGGTGCGAGCCGTTGACACATGAATAGAGAATGAAGCATCAGTTTCCCTCATGGAAACTATTGTCGGCGTTTCTGTAACAATGCTATTATGTGCAATGAGACGCGGTTCGCAAGAGGTCATGTAGTATCTCTGCTTATAAGGTTCGTTACAGAGGTACCGGTAGAGGCACGTCTGGCATCATCCAAATATTTATATCAGTATGTACTTAAAAATCTGGTACACCCGCAGTTTTATTTTAACCCTGAACACACGAATTTCGTTACTCGTATAGTAGTCCCGCCCAATCGAGAATGTTACGTTAGCAGTACAGGTTGGAATGTTAATGGTTGGAACAATTATTTTGGATGAACCTAGACCAACTTGAGAAGACCAAGAGACAAATTCAATTAGAAAACATTACACTACGAGAGTTAGGAACGGACGCAAGAACACGACAAGGACACTCGAGATTGCTTTGGGCGCTTCTTGAGCATCCTGTTATTAAGGAGCTGATACAAGGGCCGGATCACGCAACACTAACGAAGATTTCGCGTGAGAAGTCGTATTCATTTTATTCGTGAGGAATAAGGTTGGTAGCCATTAATTTTACTAGGCACTTATGAATGAGTTAACCTTAAAAGTCAAGTCGCGTTGTCCACATAGAAGTGAACGTGACTGCCGGAGTAAGATACAGTCTGAATAATAATTAACTTTTACGATAGCTAGCGAACATAACACCTTGACCATTTAGGACGATCAAAATTACTGGGTCTGTATAACCTATATTTAATGGAAATTTGGGTTGTAACGGTACTCTTATTTTTTATTTTATCTAGCTCACCCACGCGCGTCTGGGTTAGAACGTAAAAGCCTCATGCCTCAACCATTTAGAAGAACAATAAAGAATACGACGAAACGATTAGCTGTCTGATCATATCAGGTGTACGATGTTGGCTGTGATCTATGGCTGTTAACTGTTGTAAACATTCTTTTCATTAAATTCAATTCAAAATTCTACATTCAATTCAAACATTCATTTTGTATCCATCAATATTTAAGTGAAATAATGCTTATTAATGTTTGATGTAATTAAGATTTTAAGTTCTTAAATCAAATCAGAACTTGGTAATGCGCCTACGCATGTGAACTATTTGAGTACGTGACTGCCAGACGTATAGTTTTTTTGAGTCAAACTGAATAAGGACAGCAATTTTATTGAATGTTTGCTCATTAATGTAACAAATGTTGTCTGCAATACAATCTTGATATATTCATCAACTGAATAAGAGAGTAAGTGGCCCTTCTACCAATTGAAGCAATGGTTAAAATTAGCATTGAGTAAAGGATCGCAATATGTCGAAGACGGCTATTTGAAACCACGAAGGGATTAAATTATGGGGGTTCGATTAGACAAAATTACAGAAGAACAAATGACGTTATTTGTTAAAGATTTATTTACCAGCAAAGTGTGATTACGTAAATATAATCATGGATTTTATCGTGATCCCGTTTTCTGAAGTTAACCAGACACGATTGCTAAGAATAGGCGGTGACTGTGCAAACACTGCTAAACAAAGGTGAACGAAAGAGAGGCGATTCATGATTATGTCTTTACGAGGCGCGAAAAGCGATAAAAGCGATTTCTAGTTACGTAAATATTTTTCCGTGATGTACTTTTTGCTGGTGTAAGTACTTTGATCAATCGATGAGTTTCAGTAAAAGTGGCCAGCCCTACTTTGACAACGACCGGAAATTGTAAATAAGGCAATAAACAATTGAGTTTATTATTTAAATCGGCTTTTAATTCCGGATTTTATAATGCAAATAAGTGATAGAAATATTTTAGTTACAAAATGGGTATTTTTTTTGTATTTACCACATCTATGGGCAAAACATGGCAAAAATGGGCTTTTCCCTTTAATATTTCATTGTATCTAATCAAGATATGAAACATGATAGATACCGAATCCAAGTGTTACGACAAAACTCAGAACATAATCGCAATACCTAATGTAATTTACAAAAAGACAATAAAAATGAAAAACATTAAACATTCAAACTTATACGTAACGAGGCGAATGAACTCGCTTCGGTCAATACCAAAGTTGAATTTAAACAGCCGCCTACTAATGACCAAATTTTAAACGAACTCTTTACAAATTTTGCTTCCACAAGCCCATATTTGGTCGCCACTTAGAAACCTTTTTACCACACATAATTTTATGAGTCAACAGCTATTCTGTATTGTTATATATAAAATCAGGAGAAAGTAATTTTGCGTAACTAGATGATATACTCACAACTATACCGTCATATAGCCTAAGGAAAGACAATGAGTTACATCAGAGTTATAACGCATCAAGATGCTAGCTGCTGCTGAATACAACAGCGTTATTGGATTAAGAATACTTAAAATATTCATTGTAGTTGGTAAGACACTCCTCACAGAATTAATTCCTATTGAGTTGATTGAGGCACTAACAACACAACATTTAACAACGCTTATCTCTATTAAGACTCTTGACCATGAAACCATGGGTACCTTTTGTTCGAAATTAACAATACATTTGCATGTATTGGATAGTTGATTGATAAGTGCATCAGAAGACAGTTGCTTCAAGGTATTCTCGTTATTAATGCCCAGTTAGAAACCGGTTCAACCTGCAAACTATGAATCATTCGTTGTTTAATTATTATATTATGAGAACCGCTGATACAACATTTTGTTTGTAATATCAGTTCCTTGTTCGTGATGTAATTACTGAGGTCAATTAAGTATGGAAATTACGAATCCAGCATACTCAATAATAAAATTGTAAGCAATGATGTGAACATTGTCTAAGGTCTAGAAACAAACATACATAATCTTTAAAATAGGTTTTGTTATCGTTAATGCTACTTTTATGGACACATGATATAACAGTAACACTATTTTATTTTTGGAGTCACAGTCCCCAACGTAGATTTGTGTCACTCAAATATTTGTAGGGCAAACGTCAAGGATCTCTGAAAGGACCCTTCGTCTGCCACCGTCTAGTTCGCACGGACTTATAAACTGAAGAACTGATCTTGTTACTATTATTATTACATCGAATGTATTTTTGTTGAAACGAATAAAAGGACTATTGAATAACGTAGACCTTTTTATTGATACAAGTAAGTCTATTGGTGTTAACAGCTGTTAGATTTTTCTTTTTATCGCTGTTCCGCTGGCTGCTTTCGGGGTCTGCAAGCATCACACGGGCCAGTTCAATTGCTCAATGCTCCACCATTGTGTTACGTGACCAATTGAATCAATATTGTTCCTCTATTGCGTTATCTGCTTGTGAATGAGTTGAGTTACATTTTCCTATAGGTGTCAAATTAAATTAACGCTGTACAATAAATTTCAATTTATTTTGGAATGAAGATCAGCCTATATTTTTTTTTAAGACTTTACTTACTAGAGAGGTACGTGTTATATTTTTTGCTAACTTTTTCTGTTTTTTGCTCACGAGAACGGTTAATAAATACACTAGTTTAATTTTACTCTGTCTGTATGAACGAAGATGTCTTGCAAGGACAGCAGTTGATCATCCATTTTAATCATGGCACTGCACCAATTCTCCGCACCCGGTCATTGATCCAATTCAATGCCAAACAAACAGTTCACTCATTAACAGTGTGTACCATAGTTTATTGTCAGTGAATAATTCGACGCTGCAGATAATGTGTCATTTAGCATTGGTGTACTAATGCAAGAGTCACTAGCGTGGGTCGACAGCATTGTTGCGTGGGAAAACAGCCCAATTGCGGCTATGCATCCGGCTAAAGTGTTAACAAATACTTAAAGGCTGTAAGTCGTTAGTTAACCTATTGACGAAAAGCCTGTAGCTAAACGCTACCGGTTTCAAACACTTTGAATCGATACCTGCAACTGTTTCTATAAATTGAAAAGAAATACGAGTGTCGTAGTAAATACAGATCGTTGCAATGCTGACTACGCCTTTGGGGAGAGGAGACGTGACACGGTCATAAATCTGCGACGGTCTTGTGTACCATGCTGTCTTGACAATGTTCGACTGAGAGCTATCATAACTCAAGGCAATAGAGTTGGACGTGTTGAAAATTTGTGCACTTTACATATACGACGCATGTAGGCTACGTAAACTATTAGAAGAAATACAAATGTATAATTACTTCACGCAACCAGCTAGGTACACTCTTATCATAGAAAAATATAATTATATGCGTGTGTAAAATTATACGAAGAAATAACAAGCCCGACAACCTTCGGTTAATGAAAATGACAATAGGAGACGGAGAGAGAGGAAGAAAATCAAAACAAGAAGAATAAAGAATTAAAATAGCCATTAGTACCAGATAAACAAGAGACAAAAATTAATTAGAGATGTTTCAAACTTGAAATATGGATGTGACAAGAGCACCCGTTAGGTCAAACATACAGCTGTCATGATTAGTCATGAATTTGAAAAATAAACGTACAAGTTTGAAAAATGATTGCAAACGTACTGTTTTTCGTAACGGTAAATTATTATAAATCGCCGTTAGATATACAGCTGTAATCTTGGCTATTACAATAGAATAATTTATTATCTTGTGATACTACTCTAGAGTTACGTTATTCTAGATCTAATAAATTTTAACTAAGTATTGATACGTGACGCATTTGTATTCGATTGTCAATTTCACTTTCTAAAATGTTGGACGATTTCTAAGCAAATGGGAAACAATCTGCTTTATCATCCAATTGCTCTTCGTTATCGCAGTACACAACACTGCGTTGTTTGCCAGCAGTACATAATTAATTTACATTGATAACAAAATTAATTTCTAAACAAAAGTCAATTTGTAAAAAAATCTGCATATTCAGACCAATCAACCCCTGTTCATGATCTTTAATGAATCTGTATTTAGTGTTAGAAATTTAATTTGAATAAATCTGGGTTATTCAGATAAAGGCTACGGATAATTTAAACCTCACGATTACCAATGGAATTAATGAGCATTAAACGATTCAAATTCCTAATACCAGCTTGGGTTTTACAAAAATATTTATTTTGCTGAGAAAATACTAACGTCATAAAAGTTGCTGGATGAAGTTTGGTAAAGATAAAATTTGTCACGAATGAAGGACAGCACTGAGTCACGGCACGGTTCTTTTGAATGTTTGACCACAGCTCATCCCTTTGAAATTCCAATTGGGTGAATCAGGAATAAGATCACATGTCATACCGAGGCTGTAGGAACATGTAAATACAATAATATTTTTAAAATACAAGGCCGTGTTGTTAGTATAATCTTATTAAATTAAACGAATTACATCCAAATGTTTACATTGCTTTTGTTTACAATAATTGTGCCAATCATAACGAAGCATCTACTGTAGACATTATGACTCATATTAATTTATAAACTTTCGAATTAAGAGAATTGGTTATATTGGATCACTGCACACATCGCTTGTGTTTTTGTTTAGTCATAGAAATTGCATGTCGAAAGTTGAGTAATAAAAAGACAATAGCGCATCTTTGGAGAGCTGGTGAGCAATTGTAGTGTGAAGAAATTAATCTACTGGCAAGCAAGAGCGAGCAATAATAACTAGTCTGCGTTGTCGATTGCTAAATGAATCACGCTTTCTTTTCACGGTAAACAGATGGTATATAATATTGTTTTCAGGAACATCTGCGTCCTTCGAATAACGTGTTTCTTTGAAATTAAAAGCATAAGAAATAAGTGGTCGGATCGGAGTACAATGATGAAACGACCAAGTCAGCATCGGCAAGCTGCGATTTGGCAATGTGTGCACGCAGTGGCCAGGTGGCGAAACTGGTTGTCTTCCCTTCGCCTTGCCATCAGGTGTGTGCTGTGAATGTGCTCCCAGATGTATTTCACATACACTTAATCATTATGTAAATAATAATACCTGTGTTGATTTGATTGTTGGTTGTTGATTGCTCTCAAAATAATTGCTTTGAAATACATGCTTGTAAAAGATATCACAAACGATCCAATAGAACATATTCCCAGGATGCTGGTTCTAGTATAGTAATCAAATAAATTATTGGGACTAAATAGCTATATATAATTGTGTCATTTGAAACAGTTCTAAACATTAATGTAGCTATAAAATACCTGCAAAGGCGTGCAATAGTGCGCTACCTGCGCTTTATGCGTCTTCTCGTTTCCAGTCCCATTGTTAGAGATGTAACTGACCCTAGGCCGCGAGGTCGGGCAGGTAGTCTTGGCTTTAATGAAAAGGATTAAAAATTAAACAGATCGTACTCGGGTTCTCAATATCATCTCCGAATCAATAGGCCATTGATATATGTACAATATGGGCATTAAAGTGGAGCGAGTAGCAAATACAATGAACAATAGAGATTAAACATTTGGATTGAATGCAGGCGCCGACATCGTGTAGGTGTCGAAATTCATTCATTACCAGATATAGGCTACTCTCAGTATGTTGGACTGGATATACCTATATTGTTTTGTAGTACCTACCACAATAAGTCTTGGTATTTGATGTTCAGAATGTTTCAACCATGTTCGAGATTATCTCGATCCGTCACGGCTTGCGTTCCATTATTCCTCATTGCGTTTATTAGTTTAACACCCTTCTAAATTGTTCGAAATTGTTCTGATTCAAGTGGCTCCCAGCATGCGTAAACCACTAACGTATTTTTTTTCTAATCCCTTCTTAGAATCGCCTCTCAAACAGGCCATATATTCAGAGAACATAACGTGGTTTAGGTCATCACCTAAACCCCTGTTTTATAAACAAAAGGTATTTTTGTTCGGTTTGCGTTCGTCGGTTCTTGGAAACAAGTTTGACATTACTTTAGAGATGACCTTTGAGGTAAAGCAAATTGTGTTTATTCACGGGTGTATGTAAAGTTAATTATTTTGGCATATTTCAATTGTAGAAGTTATTGGTTGGCTTTAAGCAAGTTTTTATTGTATGATGCTATGCTGTCTATGAACTTACTTTCTTTTTTAACATCTGTTTCTATATTCGCTTGTTTGGTAAACCGATCATTAGTAGATGCCAGCTATAATGACCAAACAATTTGGATTTGTGTTCAGGATTTTTTGGAAATATCTTCTCACCTTCAACACATGTCATCTTGTTAGAGTATCTGTAAAGTAATTGACAGTTTTTGTGATTATAAACATGTGATGTAACGTTACCCACCTTTAATTGGATGACAAGTTCCAGTGATTCCGGTATAGAACCAATCAATATGCAACCGTATAATACACCGGACCGTAAGAGCTCTCCGGTACTCAGAGCTGGGTATCCACTCGATTATTGATTTGCATGCTTTCCTATACAACAGAGATCACTAACACCTTTATAGTCAATAACAATGTCACATACAAAACCCTCCTTCAGATGAAATTGTACGGTAGAGTTTCACTTGTCAATACTGTCTTGCATATATTCCAAGACAATTTTTACTGTCACTGATTTCGCACTAGATTCTAGTGATAACAACAAATAGGCCGTGTTTTCACTCCGATGTCGTATTGATTGTAGACGGATTGAATTTAAACAATGGCGTACATAAACACAATGTAATATCGCGAGGCGTGCACAGCACGTGCCGCCCCGCCCGCGGTCACCTCCGGACTGGCGGCGCGATCGTGTTGAATAAAGATCGCGTTCGGGTGCGATCGTCGCACGACGCTCAATGCGTTCGGATGGCCTGCTCAGCGCAATACAGCGCGGCAAGGTAACTCGACGGATGTTTTTATTTTGAAACCACAGCATGTCATTTCCATGCGTGCGTTATATTTATGTCGATTTGCATTCATGTCTAGACTTCCTAATTTGGCATCGTTAAGATTTAATAGCTACTTACTGTTGTTAGGCATTTTTGTTCATTACATTATTTATAAATATGTTATATACTTTACGTTGTTTTACTAATTCATTCTTGTAAATATTGTTTCACATTTCAGTTCTTAAAATCTATGAACCATTTTATTATTCTCTGTATTGCACACGCTACCAGGTCCATGAAACACATTATGTCTAATATTAGAAAACAAAGGGCTGGACATTGATGACTGGAATAATGACTAGTTTTATTGCAAACATTTGCATTTTAAAGCAAAGCGGTTAATAATGAAAGCTCATTGCCAAAGCTGTTGGTTTTTAATGTTGCTAGAGATATTCAAAAATATGTATCCAAGTAAGCAAGAGGGAAGCTGTAGGTTGGAATTTCATATCAATTCATATCGTAGGTTTCCATAATAATTGTCTGCTAATTTCCGTGGGCATACATTGGTAAACCTATACATATCCAATTGCGGTTTGTATCATGCTCATTAGATTCAACATTGCATTCAATGGTAGATCCCGACGGAGCAAATATCAATGTAATGCTTCATAATATTTAAAAAGGTATTCAAATGGCAACCCAAATTATCTCGATAATATTAAAACCACCCGTGAATAAAACCAATTTAAACAAGCAGAGTACCCGTATACCAAAGATACTAAGTTACCAACCGAAGTATTGAATTTAAATACGAGACTGGTAAATTGGACTCGACGCCAGACACATGCCGGTCATTCACGTACTTACACCGCCTTGTGTCAAAGCCCTTTTTTGCTCGATACCTGAGAGTAAATTGACAATTTTGGAATGATTGTAGTCAGTTAAACGAAATAAACGTGCTATATTTCGCAAATGGGCAGTTTTTTTATTTCAGTGCTCGTGATCGAGTTATTTTTAATGAAGCACAATTATTAAGAAAAGAACACTTTGTAAATGATAGTATTATATGCCAGTAGGTGACCTTGGGGCTAATCCCCAAATTTCTGCCACAGAGATATGATGGCTTTTGTAGTGATGTATTTAGTGTGTTTTACCCAATTCAGCTGTTTGTCCAAATAGATGCCTAGGTATTTGGTTTCGGTTGATAGGCTTAGGGTAGTACCAAAGAAGCGTGGTAGTTGTAGTGTCGTCAGTTTCCTCTTTTTGTAAAGAGAATCAGTTCGGTTTTTGTGGGGTTGACGGATAGCTGGTGTAGATAGATTTATTTGGGTAATACACTCGGTTCCAAAAATAACGGGTCAGTCACATAAGTTGGAATATCTACAAAACTGTAAGAGTAAGATCAATGAAATAAAAAACAGAACAAAGACTATTTAGTTGCGCTTCTTATTACATACTTTTTATACTGGATGATGAATGAAACTTATTTACAAAAAAACAAAATTTGAAACAACGAATTTTATTAAAACAAAATTTTTGTTTTATGTCATTATGGTTTCTTTCCATTTCTATTATGTCACAAAAAATATATATTGTGAACGACTTCCACGTGCATAATCAGTATTCTGTGATATGTAGGTGGAGCATGGCATATGGTGATATGTGTGTGTAGGTGGAGCATGGCAGTCACGTAAGATGAATGTACCAGAATCCTGACTTTCTTGGAACTTGGGCAGAGCCAGCGTGAAACAACAAGAAACATTGGTGTCTTTGTCGACTGTTCAGCGGGTAGTCCAGCGGTACCGAGAGACCGGATCGCACCTTCGGAGACCAGGAAATGGCAGGCCAAGATGCACAACAGCCAGGGATGACAGATACCTGGTGGCCACAATGCTCCGAAATCGTTTTCAAACTGCAGTTGGTCTAAAAAACACTTTATTCGCTTTGGTGGTAGCAATTTAAGCGCACAAACAGTGAGGAGACGTTTTGCTGAGGCAAACTTAAAACCATTAAGGCCCGCAAATGGCCCCAAACTGAAACGGCAACATCGAATTGCAAGTCAGAGATACGTGTGCGAGCACCAACACTGGACACTGGACGATTGGTCTAGGGTAATGTTCACGGACGAATCGAAATTCATGCTTTACAAGCATGATGGTAGGCAGTTGGTGTACAGAAGACCAGTAATGCGCGTCCCCATACCGCCGGAATTGTAAATAAATACCTTGGAGAGGTCGGTATCGAACTGATGCAGTGGCCAGCGCGAAGCCCTGATTTAAACCCCACAGAGCATGCATGGGACGAGCTTGAGCGTTGCGTAAAACGTCGTAACTCCCCATCAATCACGCTACCCGAGCGACAAGCACTGGTGGAGGAATGGGAAGCCATTCCTCAGAACCGGCTCCGAAATTTGGGGTTCAGCATGCCGAATCACCTGGAAGCTGCAAGAAGAGCTCGAGGAGGCAATACGAAGTTATGGAATTATGCATGTAATGAAAAAAAGCAAAAAAAAATCGTACAAAAACTCTTACTTTAGTTTTTAATTTTATTTTGAGAATAAGAATTTCAATTTATTCATTTTTTGTATCAGTAATGCCCAATAGAACAGTATTCGTTTCATTATGATAGCATACGTAGTTCGGGAGATATTCGGACTTTTTGACTGCCCCGTTATTTTTGGGACCGAGTGTATGTAGCACACATATGCAACATCATATTAAGTTGTTACTACAAGGTTCTGCCTGTGCTTAAATTAATGCTAAAAAACTACTTTACAACTTAATCTGTCATGACTATCCCCGTAGAATCAGTATTTTACCGATGCCGTGCTAGGATAAACTATGATTTAAAACTTGGAAAAATAGAAAATGTTTGAAGTGCTGTGTCTCGGGTTCTGTCGAACCTACAGAGCTACGGCTGAGCTTAAATTTTGGATATTTTAAAATGTAATCATGACTTTTTGCGTAGGATGTACCTTTTCGAAGTTATAAGTAGAAACCTGAAAGAAGTCCACTACGCATTTAGCACAGGTCTGCCGAAACTTGGTTTTACACTATTGGTATCTATCCTAACAACATCCCAAAAAATCAGTACAGTGCATTTTTTCCGAACTACGTTTCAAATGGCTGGACTATCATCGTTGCTATCGTGAATAATGCTATTAATAATTGGCAAAACCTAAACCAGTCACGGCCGCTACTTGGATGGCTTCTTCACTACGTCCCAATATTTTAAACTGTCAATTAACATTTTCTATTTAATATTCTCCTCGTTAACCTTAAAAGTCATCTCCAGGTAAAATATATTTCTAGTATTTATCTTTGAGTGTAAAAAATATGTTTTTAATCATTCATTACATTGCTACAATCAACTTGAACTGAATAATGAAATATTTGTGGGGTTTAATTTATATAATATTTTCTGCTAGTTTGACAAAACCTTCAAGATCATTAATTAGTAATAAGCTGCACTTGTTTAAGAAGTAAAAAGTGTATGAAATTTTCTTCAGTCTCGTTGCAGTTTCGCGCTACAGTTTATATTTTTTGCTGCAGTTCAAGACGTTATTGTCCTATTTTCTGGTTAACGTCGTCCTTTGTTACATTGTATTTCATTAACAGATACATAGTGTTTGAAGTCAAACTTCTTAGGATGGATTCACCAATGAAACTGAACGCGATCACCACGTAAACTACGTTTAAGAGTTGTCAGTGTCATTATTTTCTATAGAATATTGACACTGACAGCTCTTGGACGCGTTTTAGATGTGCTGGACGCGTTCAGTTTCATTGGTGAAATCGGCACTTAGAAGGCGATTCGATAATTGTACGAGAATTGACAGTGAAACACATTTCGTTACATGAGAGAGAAGAAAGAAATAACTCTGTCTGTCACACTAAACCTCTTTTTTAATAATATGCTTCCCATGACGTTATTGTAAACGTCTATCTTGCTTGTCCTAAGTTTATAAACAACAGTGCTGCCAACGTTAAATTCTTTTTATGTACTCTTTGTCCCAATTGCCTCATTGCATTCGTCCTCGACCTCTGTGTTAACGGGACCGACGCAGCCGACGAAGGAATGGCTTTGCATACCAGCTAAATATTCGTTCTTTTGTGTCTGTATTTCCATTGTATTGATTTAATGTCAATTCAGTTTAATCTTCAAGATTTACAATAAGTTTCTAATGTGCCATAGATCTGTCTTCTAGTATTGTCTTTGTTAAAGTTATCCTGACATCTGCTGAATTTGATACAAATGGGGACAAATAATTCAACTTATTTAAAAAAAATTAGGTATGCATGTGAAGTTTACCGTGCAGCTATTTTATTTAATCGTTCAGTCCAAATGTTATTTACATCAGATTGTTCTAAATGCGTCGCCGTCGGCGCGGCGGCGACGGGTTGACGGGCTGTCGACTGGCGTGTGAGGCTGTTAGCTCGAGATAGTTTTCACTACGTTTTAATCTAGACCCCAACAAGGTTGAGTCTGATTTATGAATGTAATTTGAATTTGAACCAAGTATTTTGCATGTGTAATGCACAGAGACTGGCAAGTGTGTATCTTTATTTTCCTGTTTCAAAGTCAGATCTTATTATTTTTTATCCCACAGTAACAACAACATTGTTACTGTGGGATATAAAAACAGAGTCAAATTAAATTAGCTAGCGAAACTCCACAGACGTGATATATATCTAAACATGATAGAACAAAAAATATATGAATTGGATGATTTTTGTGTGGGGTTGACCCCAGTTCAAAATCCATAAAAATATCCAAAGGCGGATAGTCAAATTAGGCTCCGAATCAGCACTTTTCGAAAGTCAAAACTGCATAAGACTACCCAAAAACGCCCGTTTCTCACCATTTCCTAGTGCATTAGCTGGGAAGAAGAAGTGGCGCAACAAATTCCCCAGCAGCACAGCTGTTTGTTCAGTTAGAAAAATCTTGATTCTATAAATTAGTAGGTATACAAAGCAATTAACATTACGAGACATAGAACATGAAATAACATGATTTGCATGATGTCAGCTAGTTACGCCAATATACCAACAAATACAATGACAATACTCAAAGGCGTTAAAAAAAAAACTTCATACCGAAATAAAAGCTTCCAGGCATAAAGGGCGACACATAAGCTGTCACGCCCATATGCAATGCTGGATTACGAGTGTGTAATCCAGCATTTACACACAACACATAATTTTTTTTTTTTTTAATTTACACACAATTGATAAACTAGGACTATCGAAGTAAAATAAATAAACTGAACTATTACATTAATAATTGTAGTGTTGTGTTGTTTGGTATTGCTATTTAAACAATAACAAAACCATGGTCAGCAAGACGACCAATCACCACAAGCAGTGTGAGTTGGTCAGTGTAAGCTAGTCTTTTCACTTGAAATATCATGTAAATAATCATTTTCTTCGTGTAAACTTCAGAGCCGTGCTTGGTGTCGATATTTAAGCACGATCTAACATAATTTTTCAACATATAATTCATGTTACAAAACGGTCTAAAAAAACATAAAATCTTTTTTAATTTTATTTTATCGTGTTTAGTTATTGATACACACTTACGTCTGCGGAGTTTAGCTTGATAATTTAATTTGACCTTTGATAAAGCTTCAAAAGGCTAAGGCAGAATGTACATAACTTACAGAATATGCCATACTTGAATGCCTTACAAAAAACATAAGAATAAAAATTCATACAAATTATGCCTTCACAATATTCCGGCACCATGTTCCATCTCCCAAAAGTATTAAACCACGAGCGCTCTAATGAAATTCATAAATATGGGATCCCAGGTTCATTATTATGGAACTTCCAACTATATCTCATCTGTCAATCCAGATAAATCCATCTAGTCTACCACCAACAAACGTGAACAGGACATGACTTATGTCCGTAATTTAGATAATATTTATCACAATCTAACACACAATCGTAATGTCGTCCAATAGTGAGGCGGTTCAAGCCCAAAATAGGCATAGCTAAAGGGGCCTATTCATTTTGATACATGGGAAAGAGCGACGAGCCTTTCTGACAGTGATGTATTATCCTTTTTGGGAATTACGATATGTTTAAACTGGGACAGTTCAGGACTGATGTACAGTCAGCCCTACATTTTTGACATATTTTCAATTATAAATTTGTAACTGAGATGCTATTCTTAGGAATAACGACACGTCAAATAAGTCTGGTCTCTAAGGAGATGTTATTTTTAGCGGTGACATTACTGATTATTTTCCTGTTAGCTGATATTTTTAGAATATACGACAATAGTCATAAATCTGCAGGCAGGGTGTATTTGTTCCTGGAATAGAAATACATTATAGTAGAGCTAATAAATATGAGATAAATTGGTTTCTGAGCATTGATTAATAAGATCTAATAAAGGCAATGATGACAAACGAATAGCATTGCCAAAATGTTCGTAAATAAACAAGATGTAATTGATATGACTGAAAACCGAAGGGGTCATTGTACATATAATTAAGAACAACTTTATAAAATCCCCTTCTCCATATATTTATGTTCGAATAATGCGGCAGAATGTAGGGAAAAGCTTTTTGTTTCGCGAGATCAAGGTTCTCTTAGTAAAAGTTCTTCTTATTGATGAGTACAATGACCCCTTTAGAGGTTTTGAGTTATTGCAATTATACCTTGTCTAAGTGAACTTGAGGCATACTTAGTGTAGATACCTCCCTACTTGTAACTGCCTCGTTGGTCTAGTGGTCGCAAGAGCTACTGCTGAGCATGAGGTCCTGGGTTCGATTCCCAGGTCGGGCAAAGTGTTGCTGGATTTTTCTATCTAGAATTTCCCAGTAGCAGCCCGGAGTTTGGATTTGTGCCCGGTTGATGGCAATACCTAGCCTCCTATTACATGGGAATTAAACATAACTGTCCAAATGTGGGTGTACAGGTGCACCTTTGCCTAAACCTTCTGGGATTACAGCCGTGATTTATGTTATTATACACGCCCCTAAATATTCCATACATCAGGAAGCATCCTAAGGGAACTTTCTCTTTACTTCATTAACAATGAAGAGAATGTTTTTCCGTGTATATAAGTTTGGTTTTAGGTTAATATGCGTCTAGGGGATCGTGCACTTCCCCTCTTTTATGGGTTTGTTTAAGGGAAAGATCATCCCTCTTAAGTCTCCCCCTCTCGCTATCTCGAATTACACCCACAACTTATTGACTAACATTAACCCAGGATATGGGAAGAACTTCATAGATGTGAAAGTAGTTACCTCTTTTTAAATTTTCATTGACACATCAAAAACTTTGATCTACCTTGTGCCTTTTTATGAGTAACACAACTTTTATGATTCATTTCTAGTTCCGTATTTCTAAATAAAATGGTTTTCTTGGCAGCTTAGCAGTTTTACGACGTTGATCCTTATATTTTAACAAAAAAACATTTTGAACCAACTTCTGAACCAATCTTTGAGACAATTTTCTGTTTTATTTTAATTAACTGACAAAATACCGACATAAAACATAAAACGTTACTTAGTCTGCACAACAAAACCATTAGCTTCCCTAATAATGTTTACTTTACTCCATAATACTGTTTAAACCCTTCATTACCCGTCATTACTATGAAATTTTACAAACGCAACGCCTCCCGCGCAGCCGTATACTTTTCTAATGGGTTTAATGGACATAATATTCTTAATTGAGCATCATCAGTGGAAGATACCGGCCGGTCTTGGAAGAGCCTGGGTGGTCTCGCCAGTAACCCGTAATTAAACCCAACAAATCCTTGCGTATTAGATAGAACCTCTATACATTAATTTCTGTCAGTGTAAATAATGAGACTTGCTGACTTGATACCTACAAGTTTTTCTAATTGTAAAGTTAGCGGCTTGTTTTGCGTGTTTAATGGAGTTAAATTACATTGCTCAGGTACGCACGGCTACATATCAAGCTATACATTTCCAGTATAAGCTGACTCTCATTGTACGAAAAGCCTATACAATGTGAGGTCAGCTAAAACTGGAAATGTATAGCTTGATGTGTAGCCGTGTGTACATGTGTACTTAAGTTTAATGCCAACTTATTATGCGGCGGCCATCGATAACAAGTTCAATAATAGTGATCGATGGTGGGGGCTAACTATATGCATCTGCATGCGAACTGCGCATCATACTGACGTCAAGCAAAATCCTGTATCGCGCAAGCAGATTTTACTGCGGAATTAGCATACATACACCGTCCCGACATTAATCCTGTCTGTTCGGAGGATCCTCCATTTTATATAGAGGATGAGTGAACTTTACACCCTGTTCCTGATACCTCAATAATTACATTACCTAAACACCCCCCCCCTCCCACGCCACGTCTGTGTGTCTGTCTGTCGGAACGCGATTAACTCAAAAACTACCAAACGCTGCGTAAGCTATGGATGAAATAGGCAAACAGTTGGTTTATAACCTGGAGTACTTTAAATCCCGGTGCAACTACCGAAGGGCGAGGGCGAAGCCGCGGGAAAAAGCTAGTACCTGTTTATTTTACTACGTCCCTTCATCATAAGGATCATCTAAATTGTAACAAATCTTTGTAAAACCATTCAAATGTTTGTAAAGTTTGTTTTGAAAAATATAGCCTGTTCAACGTTTAATGTCTCAGTGGGCGAAGTTCTTCCCATATATTTACAAATTGCAATATTTCCCACTATAACCACACCGACCATAAACTTTTTAGCTTTTTTGGAAGTCGCCCAAGCTCCCATGTAAGAATCTTCAAGGCTTTCCAAAATCCCCATGACCGTGTTATTTCTTGTCTACTACTTCAAGAAAACGGTTCGGTTATACATCTGCTATACAGAAAGGAAATAATGTGTCGTGCACGCACATTGCTGCATTATGTGCGGTTTCTTGGTGATTTTCGATTCTCTAGTGTTCAAATATGGATAGTCATCATACATACCGCTGTCATTCCCTTGCTCCGGCCTTGTGCCTACCATCATTACATCATATTTACTGAATACAATAGTAAAATTGTCGTGTCCTGAGAAAATTTATCTCAGTAATTTGTTCCTCCATCATCCTGTCCTGTTACGTGACCATGCCCTTTAATAGCGTGTCACTCCACTTGGCCATTGTCTTCCTACACCGCCTTAACGTCCCCAATTACTTATTATTACACGAACTTCGAGAGCAGTGGTGGCCCACTGGTAACGGTCCCGACTTACAAGTTGTAGGTCGTGAGTTCGAACCCAAGCAGGCGTTTTACTTTGTGTAAATAATTTCATCACCACTGCTCTCAAAACGGTGAAGGAAAACGTCGTGAGGAAACCGGCATGTCCTAGAACCAAAAATCGAAGACATGTGACATCTACCAACCCGCACTGAGACCGCGTGGTGGATTCCGGCTCACTACCTCTCATAGAGAGGAGGCCTGTGTCCCAGCAGTGGGAACGTTATAGGCTGATTATACACGAACTTCTATCATTATTGTTATATTAATCGCAGTTTTAATGTTTTGGGGTTAACGTATATTACTACAACGTAGACACGTTTTGTTATAGCCAAAACGGGGTAGATATTTTTAGTCGAGAAAACGAACGATGATTCTGTGTTTGGATGAAAAGTAAAGACGCTTCTTTAAGGCTCCTTCGTTATACGTGCAAATATAGGGGAGATATTTTTGATTTCTATAAGTTTAGGAAAAGCATAGGCGAAGGACTAATTCCGTAAATAACGAGTTGATTATGTCCTCTGCATAGTAAGTAATTTCTGTGTAACTGGTTTCCAGCAACCACTTGCAGGATTAGCCAATTGATTAATGCGCTAATAAAGTGGCTCGCCCTTTAAAGAGTGGTTCTGTACGGCTTTTATTTATGTCTACTGGTGATGAGGTGTTTCCGCAAATTATCAACTTTTGTGGCTTCATTCAATGAATGAACATTAGCTACGCTTTCCGCTTTTGGTTCGTGGAAGGGTGACCATCCCTTTTATAACACCTCATCACCAGTAGAGATAAAGAGTCACCTCTCCGGTGCCTCGGAAAGCACGTTAAGCGATTGGTCCCGTATGTCATTCGTAGATCTTTGACAGTCGTTGCGGATAGTTTGAACCTCAAAAGTCGACAACCAGACTGTGGTCGACTTTTGACCAAGGGGTATCGTGTGACCCAGTAACTAGGTTGTGGTGGTCAGATAGGCAGTCGCTTCATGTAAAATAATGGTATTCGGCTGCATCTGGTAAGACTGGAAGCTGACCTCAACGTAGTTAGGAAAAGGTTAGGCTGATAGATTTATTAAAATTCTTTTGTCTCTAAGTTTAATTATTTTTTTTACCTTAATTTTTTATTTTCCTGGATTTAGAATGGCAAGCCAAGATTAAAATCCCAAATCGGCCCACCACAATACGAGCCAAGAAGACATGACTATATCTACAGAAAAAAAGCGTCTCTGTTTGGTAGGTATATATAACTCTGTGGCTTTTCTACAAGATAACGAACGCCATGTGTCATCAAAAAATTCTTATGCAATTACGTTTCTTTAATAGTTCCCAGATGACTAGGCTCCACGCAGGTAACTAAAGGGGCATACGGGACGAGGCGATTGCCATATTATATCGAACATGTTTCAGAGCCTCGCGATACTTAGAATTCCCTCACAGAAAAACCCGACAACACTGTTCAACCTGTGAATCATCAAAATATTTTTTTCATATTCCTGCCATTTTTGTAGACTGCTTGAGATAAGCATATCTAAGGAATGATTGTTTTTGAAGAAGATACAGTAGACACCTCAATATTACTTGAAGTAACACGATTCAATTCTGCACATTCTAGGCAAGTCTGATTCAATTTCGTACCAGTGTCGATGCTGTATACCTATAATTTTCGAAATTACACGAAAATTACTTGGAATTGACTTAAACTCCTGTTCAAATGCATTTGGAGGGGAGACGAGGCAATTTGTCAATAATAATTTAACAGGTAGGCAGGTAAGTAAAGGCAATTTGTATTAGGGGAAGTCAGCAATCAATACTTGAACCGTGCTATAACAAACTTTGTAGTCATACGAGCGAATAAAATACATGTGACGGAAGTGGCTTGTTTACTATCCCTATATTAACACCGGAACAATGTGTTACTAAGCCTTTTAATCGATAAAGAGGTATTAGTCATCATGAGATACTTACGAGTAGGTCCAACCTTTGCAGGGGCTACCACAGTGCTACCATAATTTATTTTTATACTGGCTGCATTTTTGAGACGAGGCAGTAAGGGACCTACCCTTACTGCCTCGTCTCAAAAATGCACCTTAATCGTTGTAGCTACGGGAAAACGGTCTTAGGAGACTTTCCATTACTTATTGAGAAATATAGAACAGCGACATTCACAGATTAAAAAAAAAGTACTTTTCCCATACATTTCGTAGGAAACAAAACTTACTTTTTAGGGTTCCAGACGTCCCGTCCTAATGAAAAACAGAGCCCTTATAGGATCACTCGTGTGTCTGTCAATTTGCTCCGATTCTACAATACTGATTAAGTTGAAATTTGGTACACTTATGAATTTGTGTGATTCAAACACGGTCGTTTAACGTAAACAAATGAATTTAGAATATTGGGGTCACTTTTGGGGGGAAAACCATAAAATTGAGAACAAAAGTGTTGCACACTATACAGTTTGATATATCAAGTGGAAGGGCTTGTTGTGAACGTCTCAAACATATTTTTTTGTATAATTTTAAAATAAACATTTGAAGTTATTAAATTTGAAAAAAAATAAAATTGATTACTTACGACCTCCGTAACTAATGATAAAACAAATTTTACTTTCAGATTACAAGTAAACCTATAAAGAGTCTATGATCTTAAAATAACATGGTGAATCTTTCAATTATGTGCGTACAAATACAATAGTAGTTGGAATATATGAGAGAACTTGTTATTCAACTACTATGTCTAGTTTGTTCTTGGATGTGGGGACACGCCAAAAACAAAAAGCACTACTTTCCTTGTCTCGAAGCGTTTCGTCGTATTTTTATACCCTTAGGTATAGCTTCAACCTGGATAATGCTAGAGGGCTCAAAAACTTAACAGGTAGTTAGCAGACTTGTTAAACACACTGTCTCACGTGTCTAGCTCTTATACTTTGAATTTTATTAATACCTAAAATACGATATCGTCACTGACTGACTCACTCACTCACTCGCTCATCAAAATTTGCGGACAAACCACAAAAAATAAGAAATCTGTAACTTTCACCCTCCAACTCTGTCGAAATGGAGGGTGCAAGCCTGGGCCACATTTCTGTATGGTAATTATAATTCCCCGCGTAATCTTACCACGTGCAAACCACGTAAATATTGTGTGTAAACCCATGTAACGGCAAGGAATCGAAATGTCATATCCTGTGTGCTCCAAGACAAATTGCCTATGGCACATATGGAACCATGCGTGCGTTTTGAAGTTTTGTTCGACAGATTTTGATCATAAGACAAGTACCGTAAAACGGGGTGAATAGGGATGCAGGGGTGAATCGAAACGAAAGTTTAAAAGGGATTTTAATATTATAATGATAATGGTTGTTGCCAAAAATGTCTCGTATCTATTGACTGTATTATAATTAACGATTAAGTGCCCCTGTTGGCAACAAACTATATTATTTCAATGTTAAAATCCTTTTTAAAGTTTCGTTTCGATTCACCCCTGCATCCCTATTCACCCCGTTTTACCGTAATTGCAAATACTCCATTTTCAACATCAATCATTCTTAAAGTATTGTGTTTTATTTTATTCAATGATTATTGAAATTTAAAACCGTAAGGCAAATTTTAAAACAAAAAAATGCAATGAAAATATCTTTACAGCAGCGTACGAAACTTACATTGTTTTCAAAAACTGTCTGAGTGTGTTTACATGTATTTTATTTGTTTGAGGGTTCTTGTAGGATTTTAAACAATAATTTTAACAACAATGACTGATTGGCCCATTTCGTGATTGAAAGAAATAATCGTACGTAAATAGTTTATAGGGACATAAAGCTACAATGTCCCTTGTGTACGAAAAACAATTGTTTCCTTCTGAATTTTACTCGAACAGTATTTTATTTTACTCGAAACTGCAACGATTCCGAATTACGAGGGCGACACTGAAAGTTTTTGGAACTGGCCACTTGTAAACGATATTCAAAAATAAATAAGTTCAAATTTTGAAAATGGAACTCTTTGCCTATATTATGGTGTATGTATTGTATGTATTTATCGGGATAGGCCCTCATCAGCGATATTACACTTGCACTTTGTAAGTAGGCGTGGATTGTCGGGCGAAGAAAATAGAGAAACTAGTTACAGCACAATCACTTTATTTCACTCACAACTTCTTATAAAATAATCACCATGAAATAACCTGAAGGCAGAGGTCCGACATATTAAATGATAGTATGAAATATAGCAGTAACCAACTTATTTATTCCAACCGCTTGTTAATTAATTAAATAGATCGCTATAATAGCTTTAGGCGCTACAGCAGGCGCACCGGGCCGAGCCTGCCACAAGAATGATCCCTTCCAACGCTGCGCACTCGCTTACATAAAGTGGCCTGAGTAGTGGGGAGAGTGGGGAGGTGAATGTGCCACTTTGCACAGCGTAACTCGGCCCGCTGCACTTGTCGTTTACATAGATCACGCCGACACGGCCATACTGACGTGCGGACGTCCTCGTACGCGTAGTCTCATCAAGCATTATCTAAAATGACAGAACGTTAGTACTAATGTTCGTTCATCCTGACTAGCAATCTGGTCTGGATCATCCCTTCACAGTTTGCCACTTACTCTAGACCGCTCGACATCGAGTCTTCGTTATTTATCCTAATACTAGCAATCTGGTCCGGTTCACCCCTGCAGAGTTTGCAACTAATTCTGGACCGCTTGTTATTAAGCCTACAGGACTTTAGTAATCTGGACCGGTTCACCCCTTCAGAGCTTGCTACTAATTCTGGACCGTTCATTTTTGAACCTTCAGTACTCATCATTTTTTTTTCCTTTTTTTTTTTGTTCTCTGGACCAGTCATTGCGGACTCTACAGGGTTACCTCATATGCTATTTATTAGTTTTTATTTGAATTTTAATAATAGACACAACATAGACACTCCACCGAACACGTAGCAGGCCTGTGTAATGCCGACCGAGTCTCAAGTCATAAAGCCAGCAAATCGTCACTTCAATGTGCATAAGCGTTCGGTGTTGTGTCATAGTGTCATTTCACCGAATGTGTCTTATCAGACACATAATTCATGTTCATGACACTAAATTAGCAGCGACAACTATGAAATCTAAATAACAATAACTTTAGTATTGAAGCGCCGTCACGACCAGACTGACATTCGCGCGTCCTTGTGCGTCTCCATCCTCATATGTCGCCGTAAGTAACCGCGGGCCCATTTTTCTGTAAAGAGAATAAAACTGGTAGAAACATTACTTTTACGCTCGTCCATCAGTGACACACATTACAATGTTTTATATTCCCACAAACTCAACCTTTAGGAGCTGACCCGGACAACTGAAATAGGCGTCCCTCCAACCAGCTATCTCGCCAAATAACATGGACCGGGCAACCCATCGGCGTCGCTCCGATCACTCACTAGTACCACCCACACATATCTCCATTGATCTCATAGCCTCTCAGACTAGACGATCACTTTATAATAATTATGATCCAGAACATCAGCCTGCATATTCCACTTCTATAGTCCACCCAATGACACACATCATAGGACGTCAACCCGCATGAGTCGGTTATATATTCCTTTTCCGATGCCGAGAGGTTTCCAGAGCTGGTGGTTAACGTACGTGAACTACAAATAGACAATACATCACTGCCACCACCCGACGACACCCATTCCACTCGTCAATCCCGGACTTCCGCCATCTTGGCCTCCTTCAAGCTACCAGTCAATGTGGTAGCTACATCCACCAAGCCCTCACATTCCCTGGGCATGGCAGGCAAACGCTCACGACTATATTTGTATGCTCTAAGACACACAACAAAGGGAAGTCGGTACTCCCTGCAAGGTGACCCATCTGGCACATTGAATGAAGAAGGTATCGCCACTATAAAACGGTCTAATTTTTCCCTTTGCGACGCAGCAGCTCTCCCAATATTCTCAGATGCTATCTTACGAATTTCAACCAAATCTAACCGAAACCCAGACTCAAAATATGAAGCCAGACTTAAAAGCCGCGCCTGAGTGCCGAACACAAGTTCTGTTCGTGTGTACCATAGACCTTGCACAATCCGGCGCTAGCTGCACTTCGAGAAGCTTGCCGCGCCAGGTCCCACCCAATTCACTTTCGATTATAACGAGTAAGCACCAAATGTTCTCATGACTCTCTACCTGCTCTGCCAGAACCGGTAGCAACAAGGTGCAACTTTTCACCATGGGTACCATAACATTGCACTGTCTGCGCCTATACAATACCTGCTCCGATCCGAAATGATCCGCGAAGTCGCACCGAAAAGACAGACAGCATCCTTTGGAACTTAAACTACACCAGCTGCATCCAACTAGGAAGTGCACTCGAAAAGGATGCATTTAGTGGAAGAGTTAACAATGACAAGAAAACTCCTTGCTATCGATTTCTCCACTAAACTTCCCCGCGGTGTCTAAATGTACAGTATGCCATTGTGCAGAAACCCTAAGCATCGGATGGAGTCCCCGTACCTATTGAGCCCCGAACAATCCCTTGAGGCCCAGCACACAATGCAGGAGTTACTTTCGCACCCACCTAGCCATCTCAGGGAACCAGAATTGCTCACAAACCCCAGCAAGGGCTTCATCCGCACCAAGGAATCCAACCTCTGTGTGAACACGACTTATCAAAGTCCATGTTAGTGACCCCGGAACTAATGGAAGCCAAAATACACACTTACCACGCTCAATTCTCCTGCACTATACTAACCCACGAACGTCGCAAGTGTGAGCCACAGCCTGACTGCTTCGCCCACCCATGATATCATGGATCTAGAGTCGCGGCGGCCCCACCAATGAAAGCCAACGCAGATGCAATTTAACAAACTACACAATTTTTCCTGCCAGACCATGGGACGTGACCATGCACCAACTCCGTAATTCGATTTCGGGACCAGAAAACCTGCATGCTCTATGCCACTCCACGGCCCATGGATTCTATCGAAGTCATAGACCCACAAAAAGGCCCACCTCACGTGAGCACCTGGAACGAGGCCGATCACTGAACTAGATGCCTTGACGGAGCTACGATCTGTAAACACAGTATACGCCCGTCGCTGGAAACCTTCAACAGCTTCAATGACGGCCAGGGTCTCCAACTTGCAAAAACAACACTGCGATTCTGTATCAGTTATTCGTCGGCTAAAGTCAGACAAGACATAAGAAACAAAAAACTTACTTTATATCAATATTGCCCCGTACCCTCAGAGCTCGGTGTTTAGTTCCATCAGTGCGTTACAGTCAAATAATTATAGTCAGAACCTGTTCTGATGTAAGTAATTCGATCACTTTCTTGTGGATATCTTATGTCTGTCCATTTGATAGGCCCTTTTTGATTTGATTCAAGGTTCAAAACGTAAAACACGTGAAATATGGGGCAACGAGCCAAAAACTAACCTCAAGGACCTACAGATCGTTCAAAATAAAATGATTAAACTACATATTATTTCACTATGATTACCTTGCACCTACAGTCACATTTCACAAAAGTACATCAGTGACACAATCGCGGCTGTCGTACGAAGGATCACATTTTACTACCGCGAGTGCGGACAGTCAATGGCGAGAGAACAATTATTTTTTCAAGGTGCAATAATATAATAAGCTACCTAAAGAGGTAAAGAATGCAAACTCGTTGGGTATTTCCAAAATTTAATTTAAGAAAATCACAATCTAAATGATCAAATACTACTCCAATAAACAGACTTTTCCTGCTGCTGTTTTGCTTTATTGTGGCACCGGGATCGCATTCCTTATCTACGGTAATTATTTCTTTTGCGGGTGGATCGAAAAGTTTTAAGTTTTGTGTTAGTTAATAATGTTATTTGAGTACGAAAAGAAATGTTATTACTACTTAGATGATAATTAGATTAGCAGCTTAGTTTGTGTGTCCAAGTTATATTTAAAGTTTAAAAATGTTCTCAAGTAAGTGAAATCTTTGTAAGTTCTTAATGAGAAATAAATTTATTTAGTCATAAACAGCAGTCGTATTTCAACGCGGTATACCTGCCATAAAGAAATCATAATCCTTTTGCAATATCTGAACTAATGCGAGTTTACCTTCACCATTTAGGTCAGTATTAATGTTATTTATGAATAATGAACCTCTTCAGTAACGTTAACTTCTTTCCCCGAATATAGTGTAATTTTGTCAATATCTGTACGTACATGGATACCACTATCTAATAGATCTCTACCTATAATAACTGGTTCTGTAATTGAGTTAACAGGCACAACATGAAACAAAAAAGGACAATTTCGTGTTGAACTTCACCACGGCTCAGTATTCTGCGATTCATATTTAACGTTTTCTTTACCTATACCTAAGGTAACCTATACGTAAGGTAAACTAAATCACAGCGCATAGTGCCCGGGAACTTTTTGAAAAAGCAAAAAGCTACAAACGAACTAGCACACTATCTATTAAAAAGAAAAGGAACGAGCTCACCGGATGATGTGGTTGTCCATACACGTAACAGGTGAGACGGTTCGTATCACGACTTTCCGGTGCTGGTGCTCGATTCGAATTCTTCACTTCGTTCAAAGGTTCGTACTGCCACTTGCTTCAATCAATTGATATTTGGTCCGTTGTGCTTCAACGATGAGATGTGCCATTGAAGCTATTGTCATTATCACGATCAAACCGTATCAGTCGCGCAGTTGCGGTGAAATTTGAAGTTTGCGGTTAAGCGGTTGCCGGAAGTCGTGATAGCAAAAAATCAATTTTTTTAATAGATTAGACGTTGGTCCACACTTCACTGTCGTCACTATTTTGTTCAGGTTTTTGCCCTTCGAATCCCAATTCTGATATCGGGATAGGCCCTCATCAGCGATATTACACTTGCACTTTGTAAGTAGGCGTGGATTGTCGGGCGAAGAAAATAGAGAAACTAGTTACAGCACAATCACTTTATTTCACTCACAACTTCTTATAAAATAATCACCATGAAATAACCTGAAGGCAGAGGTCCGACATATTAAATGATAGTATGAAATATAGCAGTAACCAACTTATTTATTCCAACCGCTTGTTAATTAATTAAATAGATCGCTATAATAGCTTTAGGCGCTACAGCAGGCGCACCGGGCCGAGCCTGCCACAAGAATGATCCCTTCCAACGCTGCGCACTCGCTTACATAAAGTGGCCTGAGTAGTGGGGAGAGTGGGGAGGTGAATGTGCCACTTTGCACAGCGTAACTCGGCCCGCTGCACTTGTCGTTTACATAGATCACGCCGACATATTCATTTGACATTTGTTTAGGATTTGTTGGCAAATTGAAAATTGTCTGTGTCACGTCAGCATGAATTTAACGCGAGAAAATTTATGAACAAGAAAGTTATGAAATGCTTCGATTGGCCTTTCACGATGAAGCCACTGTTTACAACTGGTTTCATGGGTTAAAACGTGGTCTCACTAATCTCACCGATGATCTGCGTGAGGGACGGCATTCTAGGGCGACGACTAAAGATAACATCAGTGTTGTGCGGCGTACGATAGAGATTGACAAAAGAGTGACCTATCAGCAGGTTCGGACCAGCTTAGGCATCGGTTTGAGTCAAGTGCACAAAATCCTCCATGAACATTTAGCGGTCAGGAAGCTTTAAGCTTGTTGATTGGTGTCGTGAAATGGTTCAAAGATTTAACGGAGGTGACTCAAATGCAGTGTTCGACATGCCTACGGGTGACGAAAGCTGGATTTATTGTTATGTTCCTGAAACTAAGAGACAGTCTGCTGTCTGGGTGTTTCCTTCCGAGGAGTTGCCAACTAAAGCGAAGCGAGGGAAAAAAGACGGTGGCGTCGTTCTTCGGAAGGACAGGTCATTACGCAACAATACAACAAACGAAAAACACTAACAATTGTTTGCCAATTGTCTTGGAAAAAAATCGGGAGAAACGAACTCGCAGTAGGGATCCTCTTTTACCACGACAACGCCTCGTCGTACACCGCCAAGTAAACAATCGACTACTTGGCGACGTCAGAAGTGGAATTACTGGGTCACCCGCCCCGACCACGCACCTTGCGATTTTTATTTATTTCTGAAAATAAAAGAAAATAACATATTAAAAATACCGCCGTTGTGTAAAAAATACGACACCAGAAAATTTAAACTCATAACACAAAAATAAATCTAATTAAAAAGCAAATATCAAGCACTGTAATCTTAAATCAAAAGGGGGTTGTTTCCAGTTACCATGGGAACCAATTTGAAAACAAAGGGGTTTACCCCAGTAACACAATATTCAAGTCACCCCTTACACCCCCTCCCTTGTCTAGATTGCTGCCAAACGAAATTAGGAATTTGCATAAACAGTGCCGTTCTGCAAATAGAGCAAATTGTGTAACTATGATTGATAATAAATGCCGACTTCCACCGACGCGACGGTCAATGTGTACAAGGCAATCATTGTATCAATCACACCTCGAACGATGTTGTCGTTTGTTAGGTTCTAAGGTGTGCAATATAACCCCCCTGAGCATAACAGTTGGGAACCTGTCAATTACGTTTTAAACGTACAATTTTTCTCCGCAAATGGACAGTTAACATTGCAAAGAAGCATGACTTAAAATTTCTCAGAAGCACTGGCTTTTACGTCTACCTACCATCTCCATGTTAGACTCTTGTACTCAGTATCTTGAGTGCTGTACTCCAGTTTAAAAGGTATGAGTGAAATAAACAGACTGGTGAAACTTTTCAATGTCTACAGGGACAGAAGTAATGCTATCGTCCCAAGTAACAGGAGAGTACGGAATAGATATGCTACATCAAATAATACCCTGTATGTAGCATTTACTCACCGTATCTAGTTACCGTTCTATCAGCACATACGAATATTTGTGGATACGACATTCATAACATAACATAACATCACGCCTGTAATTCCAGAAGGGTTAGGCAGAGGTGTACCTATAGTACACCCACTTTTCGCCCGTTATGCTTAAGTCCCATGTAATAGGCACCCATAACATTCATAAGTGTTATTTTCTTCGTCATTCCGCTTTCCTGTCAAGGGTCTGTTTGAAGGACGTGCACTTTTAATTAGTGCGTAACGAGTACTTCATGCACTAATTACCTACGTCCAGAACAGTCCAGCTTCTTCATCCATGAAATATCAAGGTTCTTGTTAACCAGAAGCGATTACTATAATACTATATGACCTTCGTCAGATGTCAATAAAATTGGTATTTCGCATCTTATTTGTTGAGGAAAACGTAGACCTTCAAGGCACATTTAAGCCGAAAATAATTGCATCGATTTCAATGGATTCCTTCGCATTGAAACGGTCATTGAATCGAATCAAAACACGAGGATTGCCTACGTAAGAACGAGTTTGTAACACATAGTCGCGGATTTCCGGAATAATCGCATGTTTCTGTGTATCGATTTCCTTTTACTTTTATATTTTTGTCGTAACATCGTGTAACTGGTTGATATATGCGTCAAAAAGTATAATTATTGCGTCATTAGAGAATCACGATGAAGGTTTTGCGCGTAATTTATAATACTTATTAGGTTATCGATTCTCCATTCTAATAACATAGCTCTAGTTGTAAATGCAGTAGATTGGTACAAAATAAGCGAATCCTCTTTTTCAAGTGTCTTTCTTTTCCAAATTTACTACCAAGGATAACGTCGAGAAGAAATTTGTACGAAATTTTATGAAATACAAACCACTTAGTGAGCAGCCAATCAATGCTCCTCCTTCTCCATATGAGAAGAGGTCTTTGCTCTGCGGTTGACTAATTACAAGCCTACATTACTGCTTGGAAATCCTATACCAACGTGTGCATCAACCTCTAATCAGATTTGAATCCTTAATGGCCTGTACACATCAGCCGACGTTATACACACTTCAACATCGAAATGTCCATCCATTGCTCCATTGTAAACAAGACATCAATCAAGGTAGCTATTATTAATCAATCATGGACATCAAAGACTATTCAATTACAGTCATGAATAGTTCGATATTGAAAAATAACGCTTCACCGGCCTTGAAATCTAGGAAGTGATCCCATAGTTGTCGAGCTTAAGATAGGTGACAATGATTGCATATTTTCGAAGATGCGGTGTTCATAATCGAGCTCAAATTCCAGTTGAGGGCATTAAGACTTTATTGATAAGTACTCTACATTTCTTATACCCAGAGAATATCGTATCGAGTACGTATATCGGCAGCAACTGGCCTCATATTCCCTATGTGTGCGTTATGGCTACTAAATTTTTAGCGAATGTTTGGTCTACTACTCTTTATATGTCAGTGTGAAAAGGTAACATACGGACAGAATTACTTTCGAATTTATAATAATATAGTATGGATGGATATTAGTGTGGATCTTTTATCTGTTGATTGATTTGATTTGATCTCAGATAAAATATTCTTCCTCGATATTAATTAAAGCTTCAATTATTGTATCCATTTTCCGGGTTTACGACGTCTCGCTTTCGAGTCTCATCCTAGGTACTTATTCCATGTTTTGTTCCTGTTCAATTTCCGTATATTTTTTGCACCTTCGTTTAAATTGGCTGAAGCATTCGAAGCGATACTTCTGCATCGTCACTTTCGTTTACGGATGTATTCGTATCGAGACTGATCTAATCGCGTAACGTAGCGCAGCGCATCCACCGCAAAATTTTCATTTCCGCGACTCCGAGTTGCACGTGTAGACTCGGCTTGAGATGTTACTGTGGTACAGTTGTGTTTCGTCTAATAACAGGGATGCAGTTCTTATTGTTTTTCTTTTAGTTATTAATTTTATAGTCTATGGCTAAAGGATCAATATCCGTTTACTGTTGGATAGTAATTAGTTGTATGCGTAAATTGTAAAAAAAACATCAATTTCTGTAGGAACTCTACTTCGTCGAAAGAATAAGCATCGCAATAAAAAACCTACAACGCATTTTGAATTTTGGATTGTGGTACCAGTTGGCTGAAGCAGTTCTATACCTGCCTTTAGACTAACGGGCAAGCTGGGGTTACTGCTGACAACCGTCTTCTCTCGATATCTTGCTGACGCAGCGTTCACCGGCTTAGACATTGTGCTGAGCAATATTTGCACAGTCCAAAGTCTACGCTCTGAAGTCTATCTAGCTTAGTTATTAGAAATAATGCAAAGTATATACATAATAATATTGTTATATATTTTTTGTGATTACTTGATGAAGGCACAAATACGTTGTCTGGTTTAAAAGATGCGAGATAAAGGTATGAGTATGCATAACCTTCTCGTAAGTATACAAACTCATTATAAATCTAACATATAAATTGATTAAAGGATGTGTTGGATATCAATCTTCTAAACTTGCACAAAGTTAAGCTGTAGTTTATCCTTGTTTAATTTCAAACTACTGTTGAATGAGCTGGTATGTCTGTTTTTCATCCAAAAAATAGAACGGATTATATACAGGGTAGCGAAATGGTCACCTGCATCCGTCCCAAGGGGGATGCTGTCAAGGGGGTGTTACTACACGTCGCCGTCGTTCTAAACAACTTTCGCTATGAAACTCAAACCCGAATAGTAGAAAAAAAGGGGTGCGTGTAGCTGTGTCGTGGACACGGCATGTGTTTAACGTGAATACGTGAACGTAACGAGGAATATTTTCTGATGTGGGAACAGAGGACGTGCCGTCATCATACAGTCCTGACTAGACGTAACAAATTCTTTGATTCTTCAGCTATCGAGCCGTGTAATTATATTTGGGATGTAGATTATTGATATGTAGCTGCAACACCAAACTGTATCCCTTGATTTTGTAATCGTCAGTTTTTAATGGCCTCCTGCTAATACAGCAAATTTAAAGACGTATTCACGTCAAAAAACTTTTCATGCATGCATCGAAATACTCTACGGGTATATAAAAAAAAAATACGAATCAGTAAGAGTTTCCTAGCGAATGTTCTTTAAAATTACCAGAAGAAACCCCCTTGATGGATGCAGGTGATGAAATCGCCATCGTGTGTATGCAGTCAGTTAAATGGGAGCCCGGTGATAAACGTAATTGCTTTACTGTTTTCCGTTAGGATAATAGGTACGTCTTCAGGATGTCAACCAAAGCAAATGTGCATTCATGACGATTGACTGTAACTACTCTCCCAAAATAAGTATCATTACGATGAGCAGATAATTCCGTATCCTGTATTAGCGTGAGCAGAATAATCAGTAGTCATTCGGTAGATCCACATAATTGTACGATGACTGCAAGCGTAGTTTATAATTTTGGGACATCTCATCTCTTTGTAATAGTTCTTTCTTTTGAGAATACCCATTTTACGTTTTATTACGGTTTACGGTGCTTGGGTGCTACAACTATTTTCAGTCGTATTTGTTCTATTATTGAACAAAGGCCTCTCCTGAGCCTTTCCTGTTGGTATTCATAATACACATAAAGACACCTCTCGGTGAGAGGGAATGAGCAGTATTGCTCCACGAGGGCCCAGTGCTGGTTGGTAGATGCCACATGCCTTCAATGTTTTGGTTCTAGGACTTACTAGTTTCCTCACAATGTTTTCCTTCAGCGTTTTGACAGCAGTGGTGATGAAATAATGTACACCTGACTGGTTTCGAACATACGACTTATAACTCGTAAGTCGTGGCCGTTACCACTGGGCCACCATTGCTCTATTGGTATTAGGAAAATTAAAATTTACAATTTCTTATAAAAATTTAACCCTAAATAATAGTGATACGTAAGCTACCTTATGGGAACGAAACACTTCAAAAAAAGAAAAGATCTAGATTGTTCAGTTTACGTACTTTTAAACAGTCTTTGCATTAGTAACGATCCTAAAATAGGTCGCAGCGAACGAAATGCCTCGGGCGGCTTGGCCACCCTACGATCATTCATATTGGGTGGTCTACACGAGCTGATGTGAAATGTCTGTGTTTGTGAGCTAGAAATTGTATAATTTACTAATAACATGTCATGAGTACCAGAACAAATTATAGAAGGTATATTAAGAACACCGCTTTACAAATGGTCTCACGCCTTAATGTCTAATTTCATTCGTTATAGAAACAGGAGTAGATATAAAAAAATCGGACAAAAGCAGTTCGCAATCGTTGCCTTTTTGGTGGAATCCATTACCTTTTAACCGACTTCCGAAAAGAAGGAGATTATATATTTTCGGCTGTTTGTATGTTTTTTTTTTAAATTTGTGCACCGATTTCTCCTGCAAATGTCGAACGATTTTGATAACACTTTTTTTGTTTGAATGGGTATGTTTTCGAGGTGGTCCAATATAAATTTGAATAACTTTGCGGGGGCAGTTTTTGAGTAAGCTTTAATTTTTTTTTTGCTACTTGGTTTAATATGTGGACGATGTTGTAATAAGTTCCTGTCACTGTAGGTTACATAGCAGGTGGTGTTATTCAAAGGAGATGGATAAAGCTCCCATACAAGTTTGGCTCCGCATGGACATAAACAAAACCATATATGAAATGAAGGAATATTTGTATTTAATAGTCCTGTAAATATTTTATTACTCCAGAACTCGGTGGTGACGAAATATAAGACATTTTAGGTTAATACGTTTTTATGACTTTTTTTAATACAGTATACTTGTACATTGTCGTGATAGTGTAGCGGTTTAGGCCTCGATTCCCATGCACGACCTTGTGGTTTTAATCCTTGGCAAGTACCAGTGTGACTTTTTCCAGACTTTTTTTTTCGGAAAAAAAAACATTGCGAGGTAACCTTTTTTTTGTTTTTTGGGTGCGAAATAATCAAACGACTTCTCCAGCTCTGGGTGGAGCGGGAGGGCGTGTCAGACTTTTACTGACTAAAGCCCACCCGTGTTCCTTCAGTTGCCTGTGTCAAGGCAACGGTTACTCTTTCGAATTTCCCGCGACCCAAAGGCGTCGGCCCTATCGGACACTGTCATTTTCTGCTGACATCTCTTTGAGGCGCGCGTGGAACACGCCGCGCCGTCGACCCGAGCCTGGTCCTTACCGGACGGCAATCCACCCATTGCTCGCCGTCCGTAAGCCCGGGAATCTGCAGGCGACTTCCGACGCCCAGGTCGTCTCCTGCGGCAAATAGGGGCGTGAGAGCGCAAGGCTCTCCTCCCTCACGCGCTCCGCCTCCTCCTTCGCGAGCATTACTGCTTCGCAGAAGGAGGTGACGGCTTTCCAGTCCCTCTCGCTACGGACCATGCCCTGGACCAGGGCCGGACGCAAGAGATCGCCGCCGCCGATCGCCTCCGCGAGGACACGGCGATGGTCTACCCAAGCTGGGCAGACCTCTACCGATCCGCCCTTCATCCTCCAGCGATCCACACAATGGTGACTCCTGGGCGTTTCCTCCCGCCTTATGCGAAACAGGAACCTCCTGAAACAACCGTGTTCGGTGAGGACCTGTGTCAGGCGGAAGGGGCGTTCCAATTGCCATGAAAACACATGGCCTCGGACTTGTGCAGGGCCACTTTGAGTCCCAACTGCTGGATCTCTCGACGGTTGTCGCAACCCCGAGTGTAGCTAGCTCGGCCGCCACCTGGTCAGGCCTCCCCTGTGCTAGGACCAGCGTGTCGCCAGCTTAGCAAACCACGCTGACGCAACTAGGGAGGTCGGTGGGCTGTACCCAGTCGTAACCGATATCCCACAGAAACGGCCCCTGGACCGATCCCTGTGGGACATCGCACGACATCTCTCGCCGGTTCCACTGTCGTCGGTGACCGGGGTAGGTGACGGCTCTGGTCCGTCAAGTAGGCCTCGACCGCGCGACAGAAGTAGGTAGGCATCCGGTGATACCGCGATGCCTCCCTGATGCAACTCCAGGGCAGGGTATTGAAGGCATTGGCGATGTCTAGAGACATCGCCAAGACGACCCCACCCCGGGCCACAGCATCCACCTTAGAGCGCTCCCTGCGGAAACCAAACTGGCTCTCCGCCAAATCCGGCCCCACCCGCACCACCCGACGAGGCGGTTTGCAATGACTCTTTCAAAGAGCTTGCCATCCTCGTCGAGCAGCACGACGGTAAGCGGACTGAGAGTCAGGGCGCCCCGGCTTCTTAACGAGGACCAGTTTCTCCGTCTTCCAACGAACTGGGAACTGGCCCTCCTCCAAGCATACGCCTAGGAGCCCCATAAGTCGAGGCTCGAGAGCCTCCAAGTTCAGAACTTAGGCTTTTCCAGGTAAGCCGTCGGGTCCTGGGGCGGTATTTTTGGCACTAAGCCTATGTACCGCCAATCTATACGCCTACTATATAAGTCTGAAATCGCCAACCTGTCTTGAGCAAGCGTGCAATACTCGTGCCTTCACTGTACGAGGAGCCCTGCAGTAGGTGTTATCATTTTTTCACAATAAACTTTTAATAATTTTATCTTGAATTTTTTTTATCTTGAGTTTTTCAATTTAAAAATTTAAATTTATAAATTGAAAAAAACTTTCAGGGTTATGTGTCCGGGCGTGAAAACTAACACACATCAGGGATCTTTCACACTTTACACACATGTCGATAACCAACATTAGGGCTTGGTGTTCCACTTGTCCCCGAGTTTTTTGACTGCCTAGCCAGTAACCAAATAAATAATAAAACCAGTAAAAAAATGCGACTTCCAGAAAAATGAATGTGGAGAACAAAGTCGGTGGCAAAAAACGAAAATACAAAATCAAAGAAACTGACTTCCGAAATTCAAATATTATTGTACTAAATGGAAGTCGGTTGTTTTATTTTTGTAAAAAAAACAACTAAGACCAAGACTTGGACACAAACAAGACGTGTCAAGTATTAAGTGTGGTGTTAAAATACTCTTGTTGTCAGCTTACTAACGTCAACTGGCCATCACGTGCCTCAGAATTCCCCTATAACTTTTCCAAATGTTAAGAAAAAAACCTCTACGAAGGAACCAAGGTCAAAAGACCAATATAAACAAATAAAAGTAGTCAGCACGAGTACATAACATAGACGACCTTGGCCTATCCCATTAGTCTGCCCTAGATCCCAGACACATTACTGGCAGCCATTTTGTTTACGATAAACGAGAAAATGCCAAACAGATCCGTGTTTAGTTTCGTTTCGGGGTAAACATAATACTGCTGTTGTCCTTGGGATACCTCGAAGTAATCGTTTGAATGTTTGTTACTGAATCACGGCTTAATGTCTTTGAAGATTAGGATAAAATATTGTGAAGACGTAGAATGTTTCTTGGATTGTAGGCTCACTTCTCTCGATTAGGCACTAAGTACAATAATAATAGGTTTATGTTGGTACTAGCTTCTGCCCACTACTTTGTCGTGAAATTTCTTATTTCCTCAACCCAGCACCATTGCATCGCGTCACCCACCGACAACCATTTTCAGACGCAAAAATTTGCAGGTTAGTAACAGTGTTGTAACGATTTGACCAGACACAAAAAGCAGTGGTTTTCAATATACAGAGTTTTCCAATAAGAGGTGTCATTTTGATATTCAAAGAAAAGTACAATTTTTAAATATAAATGATCGGATGTTTATTTCATTATAAAGAGGAAGGTATGCCCTTAATAGTGGAAAATAACATCAGGCAAATGACCACCACGGCCACGCTTACAGGATCCATTTCATGAAATTTTCCATAACCAAATCGCAAAGTGGCTGCCTTATGTCCTCGAATTCCAGCCTCACGAATTCCATCTTTGAGGTCTTGAATCGACGGTGGGCTATTGCCAGATCACCAACCAATTCTGGCCATAAAAAACATTAATCATCTCTCGATAGCGCAATCCATTCAACGTAACTGTTGCTCCAGCCTCATTTTCCTTTTTCCTCTTTGAATATCAAAATGAGACATCTTATTGGAAAATGTATGTACTCAATGCTGCTGTGTTTATAATATTACAAAAAAGTTACGACACAATAAGTGTCGAGTTATGTCGTAACGGTTATGATATGACTGTATGACCGCTCTTTTACTTCGTTTTCGCTTTGCGTTCTTTCTGCTTTTTTTTTCCTTTCCTCGGGTCCTTAGGGACGGACCGTAGTGTTTAATAGCCTACAACCTTCCTCATGAATTGGGTTACTAAATGCAATTTTTTGGTAAGTTCCCCAGAAATTAGCATGTTCAAACAAAATATCAAACTCTTAAGCTTTTTTACAATAGTATAGATAAGACTCCCTCATACATTTCGGTAAAAAAGCTAGCCAGCCAGCATAATGCTGGCAGGGAAGACTGACATGTATATACATACGTTGAACGTACATTTAAGTCAGGGAAGTTCATCAAATTGGCATACTACACCAATTTACCATGTTATAGCCATTCCTCATAACTGCCAAAAAATGACAATTTAACCGGACTGTTTAAGTTGGAAGGAAATGTGCAAAAGAAAAAAAAAACTGACTTTATCACTACTCCACACACCACACAAAAGTACAATTAAAATATAACAAATTAGGTACCTACATGAATATAAAAAAGGTGCCATTATACAACAACAAAAAAAAAAAAACAACGCAAGGACCAAGCCAAGAACAAACCTATTAAAAAGTAATTTACAAATTCATTAAACTGAAGTATGATTTAGATTTCTAAATCTAATTATACCTCAGTTCGTGAATAGACTCTTCGGTTCTCAATAGACTTACGAAGTGATTAAAGGCGTAGTCGAAATGTAAGGTTACACCCGAATCTCAGAATGAAAGCGATTAAACGAATTCAGTGAAGCATTTGAGAATGTTTCGCCGAAAATAGCAGGTACCTAAGTATTTTGTGGAATACGCGCCCTATTCACATGCATAAATAACTTAACGCTTAAGCAATGGGGTGGAACTGTCAATATTTATAAACTTTTGTATTTTTAAACTTAAGGGTTTCTTGAGCACATTTCAGTGGCCCATATAATAATAAATATCGAAATAATACTGTCACACTAGATCAGCCAAAAACCCGGGAAAGGGAAGCACGACAAAAATACACATTTTTGAATTGAAACCCAAAGAAAAATAAATGAAATCCATCCATTAGATTTATTATCGGACGGATTTCCGGGGATGGGTGAAAAATAAATCAACAATTTTAATGTTCAACGGAAACAGTGCTCCCAGTTTTTACCTTTTCAGAGGAAAAAAAGTTTATACCTCTGTTAATCACTGAGGTCGACATCTGGTAACCTGGTTTCTGAGCTCAATTTATATTGATCTCAGAAACCAGGTCCAGGTCCATATGGAAATAGGTCACGTTTAGAGCTTTAATAAGTTATCGTTTTGATATAAAATACTGGAGTCGTTAGTGCAAAATATGAGCGCATATTTTCAAAGAAGCACTAACTAGTTGGAAGATGAAAGGTCTACGTTTGATAGATTCATAAATTCAAACAGAAGGAGCTGTTTGGAAAATGAGCAGCGATATATGTAGAAATCATTGAGATACTGAAAACGCAATTCGAGCCTGAAATATTGAAACTTAGCGGTTCGATTTGTGTTTATGACGTGTAAATAATTGGTCTGAGTTCTGAAATGGAATATGTAAAGTCATCTAAAACAGGTAAAGTAACCTTAAGTATAACGATAGACATAATGGATATTGGATAACGAAAAACATGTTAAGATGTTAAATAGACGTGCGTACTTAGAATATTGTTACAAAGCCGTTTGCGATTTAATTATGTTGCACTCGTTTGTAACGCAATGCAACATGAGAGTAGGTATTTCGTCATATTAACAAGGCACAATTGAAAACACGTATTGAAAATGTATGCAAAAAACATAGCCAATGTTCCTATGCCCTGTATAACTTAAGGAAAATCTCAAAACGGCCAGCATTATTATTGGGGTGCCACGGATATGTGTCATCAACATTGCGGTACGGACTTATCTATTGGGGGAACTCGACTGAGCCATATGTGGCATCAACATTGCGGTACGGACTTATCTATTGGGGGAACTCGACTGAGCCATATGTGGCATTCAAAGCACAGAAAGTTGTAAGCCGCATTTCCGAAATCTTCAGCTACTCACACTTCTCTGTCTTTATATTTACGAAGTAGCAAGCTATGTTAAAGCAAATATGCACGTATAAAACCACCCAAAAAGTTTACGTCACAAAAATAAAATTTGCAAATTTTTTTTTTGCGCAACATCACATAAAAAAGCTGTTTTCAATAAAAATCTTTTAGGTATAGCACCCAAAATTTACAATAAACTACCTAAACACATAATGTAAATTAAAGATATAGACCTATTTAGAACCAAAATACACGAATTTCTAGTTAAGAAATGTTATCTTAATAATGAGTATTTCAATGAAAGATGCTAAGCCTGCTACAGCTAATTATTATGTTAGAAAAAACATTTGTTATTTATTATTTTGAACTTAATTAATTGATTATTCTGAATTTAGCTATTAGGTATGGATTGTTTATTATTATTTAATTTATTTATTAATTATTATTGATTAATTTTTTATTGATTATTAGAATTGTGATTTATTGAATTTAGTTGACATTATTGATATTTTAAATTGTATATCACTATTTGCATACCCATTTGATGGTAAAATATGGAGAACTTTATTATAAGGAAAAATATCTGTTTTATCTCTGACCCATGTTTGCAAATAAATTAATGATTATGAATATGACAATAGTAACAAAAACTGTTAACAGAAGCGGGATATTATGAAGAATTCCGACGAATGTTCATTTGTAAGGCTCTCTCTGCCCTCCAAAAGGCAAGATTCAGACACGTTTTGCACCAGTCTCGAGTGCATCAAATTGCTTACATTTTGTTTATGGTGGCAATAAAAAGCGGCCTCCAATGCTCCTTACAGCTACCGTTTTATTATGACCGAGTTCGTTAACTTGCTATAAAGCGATGTTTGTATTTAAGAAGGACTTGGAGAAAAATTATCAAATGCTCTACTAGGTATAGATGGTGGTCAGACTGGAAGATGTTTATTTCCCGTAGGCTGTGTCGTTTGCCTATTGGGTATGTTAGAATATTAATAAAAATAATTATTCCTAGAGATGAAGAAATATAGCTTGTGCGTAACTGAATAGGATGGAACTTATGATATTGCAAGGACACACTATCAACTACTTTAATTGCGTTGATCTACGTAAAACAAGTGTGCAAGTCTTGGCTGCATGCCGATTCTTAAATTATCATAGCCTTGTTGTCTTGAGTCACAATTTTAAGCTTTGTTGTGTTACGTTTAAAAAAAAAATGTGTGGGCAAAGAAAAAATAAACCAAGCAGTTCCAATTTTGCAATAGCTTCTTGTGAAGAAGACTTTAATCGAAATGTTCAACAGTGTCCGGACTCTTCTGGCAACCCTTCTCTAACATGACTTTAATTTAAAAACTTTTCGCCCGTGACATAATTAAGAAGATCACAAAACTTTCGATTCCGCTCAAAACTGTCGGAAAAGTGCAACGCAAAGTGAAACTCCGCTTTTAATGTTTTACGGAGTACAAGTTTTTATGCGACCAATAAAAATTATTTATTTTCTGAAGTTAGTTCAAGTGATTTGTCGTTGAGGAAATATGACATTAAATGTGGGAGGGTTTAATCAATCAAAAAAATCAAATCAAAATAAATGTGGATGTGACGCATGTTTCCCATAACCTTTTCTTTTTTGAGTGTTTGTTCTTTTTTGCGTGATGTTTACCGCAAATAAACGTTTTGTCTGTATACTCCATTGTTTATTGGAATTATACGTGGGACACTCAGTAAGTTTTGCGAAAGGAAAAAAAATGCTCTATAGGTATCTTTTCAAAGTACTCTCCACTAGCAATTTTAGAAACACTTTTTCCAGTCCACCGTAGACACCTCGTTTGCAGCCAGCTCGAACGCTGACAACTTTCGGCAACGAAAATTGTATCCCTTTGAGCAGATTTTTTATTTTCGGGAATAAAAGCAGTCATAAGCTGCTAGGTCTGGGCTGCCAGGAGGGTGACCCAGGAGTTTGACCGGCGTGCTGTTCAGGAAGTCCCTCGTTTTGAGCGCGGTTTGCGAAGGTGCGTTGTCGTGGTGGATAGCCCATAATTGGATTTGCAAAACGTGATATACCAATTTACGAGACCGTAGCAACAACAGCCAAAACCTCAAGATTTATGGAAAACTCCATAAATAATTATTACCCATGGGTATAAAACCTAGCCTAGTAACGTAAAATAACCCTTCATTACCATATCGCGTTCACAACTTGTTGTCCCAAAAAAAAACTAATAATGTTTTAAATTCTGTTCAGCACTTTGTCATACAACTATTAATAGTACATCGCACTCTTATCCAAAGGGCGTAGGGATAAAAGGTTAAGGGCGCAGACGGACGTCATTCGAGGCAGACAACTTATCGTATTTATTTTAACATCTCCAGCTTACATGATTTTATGTAAAATTAAGTTGGCTTGTAAACACTGGCGCAACACAAAGGCACAGCGTGTCGCGTCGCGCCTGTTCGTGGGAGCCGTAAGTCGATGATTTTACGAACTCGTATTACTGAATAATTGAGTATGTAGTCATTTAAGGCTCTTCACATAGCTGCATAGACGCGAAAGTATACGTCTCTGGTGGAAAAGCAGTTCATCAAAGATATGTTGGGTAACAACACTTTGAATGTTGATAAAATCCCAAGAATACCCACCGCGGGAAAAAAGTTTTTCTGACTGAAATTATGCACTAATTATGTACCAGAAAGCACTCCACTTCGGAACGAGAAACGCACACAAAAACGTTACAGGGCTTGTCACTCGAGGTCGAGGCGCGTAAAATAGTAAAAATTAAAAAAGTTTTGTACAGCCCGCATTGTTGTGCGAAGATGCAAATATAGGTAAATAAGTCGTTATGGGATATAAGTTAAAATTATATATAACTTCACTCATAACTCATTTTCGATATTCTGAAAATGCGTTATCCGTGAATGTGTTCATTGGATCGATAAAGGACATCTAATTGGTGCAGTGAAGCATTTATTTGTTTATAGGGCTGTCGTGTATCACTTGAATGCTTCCGAATTTAGAATCGGTACAATCGTCAGCATACATTATGTAAATATATGGTCAGGGTTTTCTTGTTGCAAATTGACTATCAACATAAATATTGTCGTTTATTGAAATCACAACTGTCATTCTTTGACAACTGTATGAAATTGCTTTTAATCGGCAGATTGACGTAATGTGTCAATTTAATTTCTCTGACTTTACCCTATCCTGTGTAACGTATTGTTTTTATTTAAAAGAGTGTCCACTGAGTTTCCATTCTTCTTCTTATGCTTGTATATTTTATCTTCATGGGATAAATTTGGGTGGCATCCAGCCCGCCTTAAAAAGATTTCATATTGTCTTCTGATTTATTATCTAGTGTGTTAGATTTACGTTTACCGTCTTTTATAATACCCACATAAAACTTTCGCAAATTTACCCTGCTATGTTCCAGACCAAGACGATCTGCTCGACATTTTAGACAACTAGACGGAACGTCCCAGAAATAACTCGTAATTTCGAGTATTAGCAATCTCTAGAAAGATTTCGGATGGTTTTACGACATGGCAAAATATCGACCGTTCTTTATTATTTTTAATATTTATGTATTTATTATTCACATACGAGGGCTGATTGATGAAGTACCTGTGTTAGGCAAGGTAGTTTAATATAAGTAAACGTAAAAAAAAACTGAAAAGTCGCCTTAATAGGGTGGTGAAGGATTGTGTTATTGTCGCCCCTCACCTTTCCCCCCACCGGAGGTCCGTAGTTTTTATATATACAATGTTAAAGGTAAAATTTATTCAATGATATCTGAGTAAAATCGCCTTAATAGAAGTGGAGGGGAAGCAAGCAATAATAACAAGGCGTAGTCGACGAAGCCCCGCTTGGCGCGGCTCATACTTCTAGGTTGTTTAAAAAAATAGAACCATGAAGGGTATGGGCGGGGTCTGTTCGCTAGCTTCCCTCGCTCACTTGACAAGCATAACCTATTGATATATCGATATTATTTATTTAGAATGAAATCGAGGTGATCTGTCACTGTCATTATCAACAAAGATGTATTTCAAGCATTTAGTTAGTGATTTAGCGATATTTTTAGAAAATATTTTTAAATATTTCGACGCAGCGCCTGCAGCTAAAATTGCTTGAGGGTGCTTGACATGAACCTTCATGATCCTCCCCACAGTGTTAAACTCCGCAAATTCAGGTGACTTGATTCTAAACCCAACCCCCGTTTACTCTTCATTATTCTATATTAATGTTCTGCAATCGTTCTTCCCTTTTGCAAATTATCGATGTAGATTATGCCCTAAGCACACAAAAGACGGTGGCCAAGGCCTTTCCGGCCGATCGAACTGTTTTCGCGTTCTTTGGTGCATGTTCTCGGTGTGCAGTCCATTGTTTGACTATTCATTAATTTCAAGCGTATAGTGATGGATCCCAGTCATCAACAGTCACATAGCGGCGCAGATACTCCTTCGGATTGCGCTTAAGCAGGTCCAAATTCTCCTGTGAAGTGGTCATTCGAAACCGCTTGCTGTCGACGGTGAGCAAACGTGGTACCCATCTAGCCGATAGCTTTGTCATGTCCAAATGTCGATGCAATATATTCTGCACACGTTCAAATGAGATGCCTATTATGTCAACAATCTCCCCTATCTTCACTCGCCGGTCTGCCAATACAATGTCATGGATTTTGTTAACCATTTCATCGGCAGTCACATAAATTGGGTGATCTGGACGCTCTTCATCTAGGACGGATGTACGACCACGGTTCGCAGAGTACTTTTATTATATAGGCTTGAATTCATTGAACCAATATCGGATTGTTGCCATCGAAGGAGAAAGGACTTCTTCTTATAAACTTTTCTTTAATTTCCCTACACGTTTCTCTAGACAAAAAATTATCTTCCTATACTATAATCAGAAGAATCGTACACTTGCTCACTTCCAACAAACAGCCTACAACCAAATTAAACAATATTTATCTGAAATTTCGGCAGTCTTTGTTTGAACGATAACACTAAACAGCGACATACTCGTATAAAGGACAATGTCAGGTTTCGGCCTACACAACTTTTAAAACTATATTCAAACGGACACAAAGATTATACTTACAATAATTTAAATATAAAATTCCAACTTATTAAACAATATTTATTTATTTTCGAGAACTTTTCGATTAGAAAATCATTTTAATATGTAATCATTTTATTATTATTGTACTTGAATGACAGGTTTTCTTTTTTAAATAAAAAACGTGTCAGTTAGTTACCTGTTCTGCCACTATAATAGATTATTCTCTATAATTAAAGCGATTTACTCTTTACTTTTTATTCACCACCTTACAATTGTCTTTTATTATTATTGTTTTTACCTTAATAATATGTTCACCGTGTTTATTATAGATACATGTAGTATTTTTTTTTGAATTTAAAGACGAAATTCAAGAAATCGATTTTCCTGATCTGTGTTCGATAACTTAATCGCCAAGTACTGGCAACCCTGTTAGGTTACGTCTTCTGCAGCTGTGTCAAAATCGCGCGCGCTTAAACTGACAGTGAGTAGACGATGACAAGATGTCAAACATCTTTGATGTTTTCGATGTTTTTCTATGTGTACGTTTGTTTCCTTCTCGAATGCCTCTGCGTTTGTTTTATAGTCTTACTGTGTTTTAGCACATTTTGTGACAATGTCTTATGAACTGCGTTGTATTAATTGTGGTATAAATGTGTTCCGGATAAAACGGCATTTAATTTTCTCTTTGTAAAAATACATAACCTCCAATTTATAATGTCTGAATAACTTCTTTTATAAAAGTTCAGTGTAAAAGTGGAAAGCACAGAAAAGCTTTTTACATTAAACTGCACAATAAAACGTAAGAATTTTCACTGTCCGTGACATATTAATATTGAGCCAAAGCTGCTATGGACATCTGACATTGTTCTTTTACATCAGTGCTGTCATGTGTCTTCAAACACGGGTATTTATCAATTGCCCCTCGTAAACCTTCCGGAATGAATTCTCTAAATTATGTTGAAACCCGCATCAAAATCCGTTTCGTAGTTTAAAATAACAAAGCGGGCACACCTTTTTTTTTTGTTTTGGGTGGGAAATCATCAAATGACTTCTCCCGCTCTGGGTGGAGCGGGAGGGCGTGTCAGAATTTTACTGACTAAAACCCACCCATGTTCCTTCAGTTGCCTGTGCCAGGGCCACGGTTTTCTCTTTAGAATTACCCGCGACCCTGAGGCGTCGGCCCTATCGGACCCCGTCACTTTGTGCTGACATCTCTTTGAGGCGCGCGTGGTACACGACGCGCCGTCGACCCGGGCCTGGTCCTTACCGGACGGCGAGCTACCCATTGCTCGCCTTCCGCAAGCCCGCGCCTACGATGCCCGGGTATCTGCAGGCGACTCCCGATGCCCAGGGCGTCTCCTGCGGCGGCTAGTGGGGGCGTGAGGGCGCAAGGCTCTCTCCCTCACGCGCTCCGCCTCCTCCTTCGCGAGCATTACTGCTTCGCAGAAGGAGGTGACGGTTTTCCATTCCCTCTCGCTCCGTACCATGGCCTGGACCAGGGCCGGACGCGAGAGATCGCCGCCGCCAAACGCCTCCGCGAGGATACTGCTCCGCCCAAGCTGGGCATACCTCCACCGTATGCTCCACCGTGTCCTACGGGCGATCCACACAATGGTGACACCCGGGCGTTTCCTCCCGCCTTATGCGAAACAGGAACCTCCCGAAACAAACGTGTCCGGTGAGGACCTGTGTCAGGCGGAAGGTGAGGACGCCGTGGCGCCTCTTCAACAACTCCTCAAAGAGGGGTATTACCGCCGCTATTGTGGCGTGCCCAGCACTGGGTTGCGACAATCGCACCCTCCATGTCGCCATGAGATCCCGCCGGAGCTCTGTCCGCTGTACCGTGATTAAAGCGGGCACACCTACAGATACGAAATGTGACTTTAATTTTTTATACGTATGGATATTACTTTTTATAGAAGGAAAATTATTAATTAAAACAAAAGCTTTCAAATTTTCGTTCGAGAGCTTTTCAGGGTTGAATTAAGGTGAAAATGTTCTAGTTAAATTAATAAGGTTTTTTAACACGAAGTTGGCTTCAGGTGATAAACCAGAGAAGTTTGACCTTTGTCTGGAAATAATATGTATGTTTTATAATCCAATTATGAACTGATTTTGGGTTCTATTCTATTGCAAACCCTAAAGCAGTATCACTGTTAGCGCTAGCCGTTACTCGAAAAACAGGCAACAGCACAAAAAGGATCGTCCACTTAATAAGCTTTCTTTTCACATAAAAGTCTGCTTAAATAAGCCTTTCGCTTGATATTCAACGAATTAAAATGTCTCGGACAATTTCGTGTTTGCAGCAACCGGTTGCTTTTACATCAAAGCTGTCTGGTATCAAATTGCTGACAGTTGCTGCTTATTTTTAAACGACACCTGCCTGCCGGTCCGTACTGTGCCCTACTTGGATCGATAGTAGGGGTGTGCCGATTTTGTTGCCAGCCAGACTACTAACACTCAATTTCTGAATTGAGATACTGCTATATTGCTGCTGCTATATTGAGAGATATTTCTAATTCGATCGAAATGCAAAATTTATTTGCAAAAACCGTAAGAACACATTACATTGAAGGAATCACCGTAAATATTGCTGAATTAGAGTTTGGCCAGTTCTTAACTTCAAATTCTCTATTCAAAAACTGGGTCCTTAAAAACACAGTCCTTAAAAAGCTCACTAAAACAGCGATTAGTTGTGACATTTTTGGAAAGAGATTAGATACGTTCCTTACAGGTTTAGGCGAAGAATGCTGTTATCGAACTACACTTGCGACTTAATGTGGCGTACCTAAACGAGCGGATTACCTCCTAGAGAGTAACGAACTAATGTTTTGTGCGATTAACCTAAAACTTATTGGCTTGTAGATGCTGAAGTACGAGTCCGCTCTGTTTAGAACAAATGCTGGAGTAGCTTGATAGAGCGATATGGGTGGGTAATTGTTTTCCAATATTCCAGAAATTTAATTACCGCACAAAACCAAGTTCAAGTGGGTACCTATGATAAATTGAGTGTCATGTGATAAGTAACCGGTCGATGTGGCGACCGCGACGTTTGCGAAGGCCTATTTCCAGCAGTGGACGTCTTTAGGCTGAAATGAATGAATGTGATAAATTAAACAACTTACGTAAACAAATTTAGAGCAACTGCCTAGTTACCAACCATAAAATTGAAAAAATTATTTCCCAAACGGTCGATAGGAACATCCTTAACCGACGTTTATTTCGCTACTGGTTACTTCGCTAGGATAATAACAAATGGAGGCGTGTCGTACTTACTTTATCACGTTTATTTCTCATCGTTGCAATTTCCTTTGAGACAAAATATTAAAGGGTTCAGTTTTCCTGGAAAACCTTAATTTATTACTCTGACAATTTTATTAAAAATTGTTAGCTAAAATCAATTTATTCATCCTCATATTTTCAATAGTTAAGTATTTTCTACATAACATAACATCACGCCTGTAACCCCAGAAGGGTAAGGCAGAGGTGTACCTATAGTACACCCACATTTCGCCAGTTATGCTTAAGTTTCATGTAATAGGGGCGAGCCTATTTCCACGAACCGGGCACAAATCCTGACTCCGGGCTGCTACTGCGAAATTCTAGATAGGAAAACCCAATAACACTTTGTCCGACCGGAGAATTGAACCCAGGACCTCATGCTCAGCAGTAGTTCTTGCTAGCAGTAGACCAGTGTGAGTTGGTAGATGTTACATGCATATCAATGCCGGTTTTCTCACGATGTTTTCCTTCTCAGTTTTAAGGGCAGCGGTGATGAAATATTACACAAAGTTAAGCGCCTGACTGGGCTCTAACCGACGACCTACAAATCGTAAGTCACGGTCGTTTCCACTGGTCCACTACTATACATTCAAGTAATTATATAACTTAGATACAGCACAGATATCTTGACAAAGAACTATTTTAAAATTGTGGTAAGCGTTATTTTGCGAATGTTCTAGTAAATGGAGTATAGGTTTGGTACTGTCATGCAACCGATTGCTGCTTATGATGTTTCCCACATCGTTATCGTTGTCAATATTCTTCATGACATGGTTTATTCAACCGACATCATATTGTGCGTAACAATGTATAGCGTTCTTTGTTTGCAAACAAACGAAAAGAAAACAGTGTAAGTAACCATTTTATTTACTGTACTCGAAACACACATCACACCTAGATAGTGTCCATGTAAACAATATCTACTCATATTTGAGATTATCATTTGTTGTGACGTGTGATGTCATGGAAACATCGTAGCTACGTAAATAACACTACGAATGATGGCAACATTTCTTGTGACTGTTGCGTATGTGAGGAATTACAACAACGCAGTCATGAATTAAGTGGAATATTTCCACTGTTCTCATTATAGTGACATTTTCGGGTTTTAATTAGGTTATTTTTGAGTCTGGCAGTTGTTTACTAATTTAATAAAAGCTTATAAATTAACACAATAATAAACTAAATTACCTAACAAACTAAAATATGCCGTCGATAAATTCATCCGCATCGTTGTCGACTCGTAATGTAACCAAGAGACTGACGGCATTGCCACGTTGTATGGCAATGCCTAGCCTCTGGACATGATAAAACCCAGCACCTAGGTCACGGGAAGTGTCAACCAGGCGTTTGGAGATTTCTTTGAACAAACCATGAGCATTCGGACCCCACGGTCCGAGAGTTTCAACCCCAAACGGTAAGAAAATATAATTAGTTTTAAGGATTATACTTTCAACGCTTGAGGTTTTCCGCAGCCGCAGCAGGAGTGCCACCACAGAATGCCGAGCCAGGAAGATGGGATTGAAAAATATGTATTTTCTTTAAAATCTTATTTTATTGTGTAGCAATCACATTTTCCTCTCTAAAACGTTCCTGTCTTTCAAATACTTCTACCATTACAGTTCATCACAACTGTATTTCCGAAGGGTTAGGCAGAGGTGTACCTCTAGTACTCACGGCGACATATCAAACTATCCATTTTCAGTTTTAGCTGACCTGGCATTGTTGTCACGTGGACGGTGTTTGTGTGAACAACATAAGTTATGCTGACGATATGGTGCTGCTGAGCCTATTGATTGGTGCACTAAGAAAGCTGTTGAAAAAATAAGAGCTATATGCTGCGGCCCTTGGACTCAAGTACAATGCATTCAAGAGCTAGCTGATGATATTTAAAGCCGGTAAGACGTGTTAAAATTATCCTACTTACTAACACTAGGCGAGAAACCACTGAGGCTTGTCCAGCGGTTTAAATGCTTGAGTCACTGGTTTACAGACAAATTGAATGATGACTTCGATATTGAGAGGGAGCGGAGGGCTTTGTGTGTGCGTGGTAGATTTGCACGTTGTAGTAAGTAAGCTCTGCGTGTACATATAACAACGCGTTTAGGGTGTTGTTTGGGCTACCTCGTATTTGCAGCGCGTCGACAATGTTTGCTGAGGCTCGCACTGATTTCTGGCGGCACGGTAGTCGGGGTGGCTGACTGCACATTCGCCGGAACCCCAACTGGCACTGGCAAGTATCGCAAGATACAAGACTTAGTCCACTATCGACCTCCGGTCTCCAGAGGGGAGTGATGTGGCGGCATCTCATTTTGTGTTTTCTTTACTAAATTTATATCCTGTTTTTTTTTTTTTTTTTTTTACACCATTTGCTAATTGTTAAAACGTCCTATTTAGTGTAATATGGCTTTGTTTGTTACGGAGAATCACTGACTCCTAAGACACAGGCACATACACCTAGTTTAGGAGTCAGAGTATTTAATTTATTGTGACCTAGTTATAAGCCTAATGTGCCCTTGATCTTGGTATAGTAATAAGATGGCTTTTGGTGAAAAATAAAGAATTTATTTATTATTATATTATCTACACCGCTACATGCGAACAACGCATCACAATGACGTCACACAAATCCTGCATCGCGCAATGAGAGTTTACCGCGCAGCTGGCATATATGCAACTTCCCGACATCAGTCGTGGGGCAGTTGCCCACCAGGTACGACATCCATCTGGTCGGAGGATCCCCCCTTTTCCAAAGAGTATGAGTGAACTTTACACCCAGTTCCTCATATCGTTTTATGCAATCATTCGTAAGGGAAGCGCCTCGCTGCTCAGACGCGTGCGTGGCAGTGCGAACGGAATCCTGGGCGCGTTGGCAAACAGTTGGGATTCTATACTGTTGCAGATGAGTGTTCATTCGATGGCCGCTCCGCCCGCGGCGGCGCAAGCTTAAATTAAATTGATAAACTGTACTAACACTGCTAAGTTTATTGTTACTAACACGGATATTTTTTTAATCCGAAATAAATATATTTGATTTGATTGTATTTGCTTTTCGTCCAATGAGAAGTCAGTTTATACTGGAAATTTATAGCTTGATATGTCGTCGTGCGTACAAATTTCGCCAGTTACTAGTTATGTATGAGAAAATAGCTGAAAACCAATCTTTGTTCATATTGTTATGTATTTTTTAAATTCCTCCTCTAATTGAAGAAACCAAGTTTTCTACAAATAAAAAGTTACACATAAAATAGGTACTTACTAACTATAATAACATTGATCTGGTGGGAAAAGTGCTGTTCTCCTAGCTATACTTAATACAATTATGATGTCGCTAATTGCGATAAGACCAAAATTGTACCTTCCACCTGTATAAAGGCTCAAGCAGACAGGGGGGACGCGCTGGCGCGCCACGATTATAATAGGATAATTTCTATAAAAACTTCATGGAAACGCACCGTCGCGTGCCGCCTGTCTGAGGGAGCCTTAACAGTGTGTTTTAATAGGTGTGCAATGAAGATAATCTACCTACTCATTTTGTCTTTTTCAGTAAATAAATATTGAATAATAAAAACTACATTGTTCAAGTAAACATTACAATATTCAAATAGCACTAGCTTCCACACTAGGATTCCCCGTGTCGTGGAGACTAGTTTCCTTCGTCTTACAAGGTTATTAGGTGCATAGTAGGTAGGCTCATATATAGCATCGGTCGGTAAGATTCGATCATAGTCGAACATTCTTCCAAGTGGATAAATTATTCCTCTTTATGTGTTGGCCCTACACTATCACCTACTTTGCCTCACTAACCCACTGACAGCAACAATACTGCAAAAAGCTCGACTACAGCTGCTACAAAAAATCGTTAATTACTTCGTAAGTCTTGACGGCAAAACATCGTCATTCATAATTGCTTACATCTGTCTGTACTGTTCACCGTAAGACTCGCAATTAAGATTCTCTCTAAGATGTAATCCTGGCGTAATTTGATAATTAACAGAGTACAGCAGCGTGCGTGGTTAACACGAGGTTGCAAGGCGTAGAAGGTTCACTTCGTTGACAGCATTCTTTGGAAAATAGGCTGAAGCGGCGATCAAGCAGTTTGTGGTGACTAAAACTTATAATATTCTTAGTGCATGAATTCCTCCAATGACACTAAGACGTTAACTGATGCGATGCCAGTTTTTAGCAGTTGGAATAATACCCCAAAACGAATAGTTATTTACGATTCTAGCAATTTTCCCAGAGTGACACTGCACTGGATGAAAAAACAAAAGCTGGAAATCGTCTTAGAAGAGGTCTTTACTGAGGAATGAGAAGGGCTATTATAGATAGCCCTTTTCATTCCTCCGTAAAGACGTGGATGGAAAAACCTGAAGCTATAACTGCGATTGGCCTTCTGATCTTGTCTGTTCGGTATCCGGTGAGTTAGAGCGGCGCGTGCGCAAGTTGCACTCGTATTGTGGTCACCGGTTCCTCGTGAGCTGTATAAGGGGTCGTGACAGATGCTTGTGGCAAAAACAGCTTGAATTATAATTACTTTATTGGAACTATTAGTATTGAGAAGATCTAAAGTATGGCAAGAGTATGCTGTTTTCTTGGGATGAGTAGCATGAAGGCGGGTTTTTTTTTTGTAGATCCTTTATAAATCAAAGTTTAACCATATAATAATAATAACAGCATGTAATTTCCAAAGCAAAGGTGGGTCAAAAGCCTCTTCTCGTATAGAGAAGGCACGAGCATTGGTCACTACGCATGCTCAAGACAGGTTGGCGATTTCAGACTGTAGTCCAGATTCATCAGTGATGTCCAAGATAAGCTAAGAAACAACATATGAATTGAAAAAGTCGCATTAGGATTTTACCCGGATTTAATTAGTTTTAAAATACGTATGCTAATTAAGGTAAGGTACTGTAGGTAGGTAATCGAACAATTTCAATTAATTTAGGAACTTTGATTGATAGGTGTCACAAACAAAAGACCGTTGTAATTGGCTTCCAAATAGGCTCCAATTAAAAGATCCAAAGAGGGTTTTGTTAATGATTACTACAAATTGAACTTTTATAAAGGTTTTGGTTGTGCTGTTTTAATAGCACCCACGGAGTTTAAGTGATTACTGGTTATCCGTTTATGGTTACCGAATATCTAGTCATCAAGTCGATCATTGTGAGTGTGGGCAGTGGTGGCCCAGTGGTAGCTTCGAAAACATGTGACATCTGTGACCAACCCGCACTGAGCTCGCGTGGTGAATTAGGGCCCACTCGCTCTCACCGAGTGGAGGTCTGTGTCCCTGCAGTGTAAACATTATAAATGCTGATTATGCTAAGTCGATTATGCTCGTCTATCTTTGATTCTACCATATCATTTAAGGTTACTTTCCAGCAAAGGTTAACAACATTTCTCACCAATAATTTAAAGTAAGGTCCTGGATTCTTGTGAAAATGGAGGCAATTTTATCAATACGTAAACTTTTCATTAAGGTAACCTCATAACATTTGGACGAATATGGTAGAAAGCTTTCATACTCGTATTGGTGAAGATACGAGCATTGGGTTCAACCAATAACAATAGGATGTAAGCATAAGCAAGAGAACATAATACATACCTAAACACCTAAACTCACGCCTCGTTCTCGTGGCAGCAGTAACTGCAGAACTGCGATGATCCTTACTCTTTCGGCTTCGTTTACGTTCATAAATCAGCGGGGTAATTGAGAACACACTAACAATAGGAATTGCTTTAATTTTGACAGTCCAACAACATTCATTGCGTTTTTAACGTTGTTGAGCAGATTTATTTATCGAACTTATGAAGCAATGTTTTAGCAATCTGGTTCAAAACGATTCAGATTCCGATTCATTGTGTATTAGGCAATTAGGGTTCTGGTCAAACTAATGGTACTACGTACTGACCTTTCTGTGTATAACTTCAACTAAACTCATATTTAACTGTGTAAGGCACCAGACACAATTATACTTTGTAATAAAACAATTAAAGAAACGGCCGTTAGTCCACTAAGCGCTGGCGCTTAACCGTTTTACAGTAACAGTAATTAACAAACTTAATCGTTCGACCCAGATTCGGATAGCGTCGATTCTTTGCTTAATATTTATTGCTATTAATAAATACAAAGGTTAAGTTGCTCCAGAAAAAGAATGGAGTGAATTGGAAATTTGTGTAGACGAGAATTGTAAAAATACTTTCAATATTGCAGCAATTGCGTGTAACTGTAACCTTTGGGAAATTATGTGTAAGAGTTTAAATTCATAAAATTTAACGGGCTCAATAGAATGGCATTTAATCTCATAAAATTTCTAGTACCCGTCATGCGTAATTGGGATTTTTTTTTTGGAATTTGTCAGCATTGTTTTAAAAGCTTGGTCCCCCAATTTGATTTCGTGTTTTTAGCGAGATGAGGATGTAGCAATTAAGTTTATTTTTAATAAATGGACAATAATAAACTAAATTAACTCACAAACTATTAAAATGTATTAGCCTAACCTGACTAAAACTAATTCCTCCGCATCGATGTCGACTAACTAGTAATGTACCCAAGAGACTGACGGCATTGCCACGTTGTTTGTCCATGCTTAGCCTCTGGCCAAGATAAAAGCCAGTCCTTGGGTCGCGGGAAGTGTCAACCAGCAGGCTTAGCATGGCGTTTTCTGTTTCTACTCTACTGTAGAATAGAAATCGCTTTCTACGCTCCTCGAAATCTCTTTTTCGCGAGCACGAGGTCACACTTAGACTCAGGTTGCTTTATAGACAGTGATTTTCCATAGCAACGGGTTAGTTGCTAGTGATGTGTATAACTACCCATTTTTACCGTACAATTGCGTTTCGTTTCTGTGTAGACAGTAGAAAACTTTCTACTGTCTACACAGAAACGCCATTTTTGTCTACTCTTCCGTCGACAATACGCTTCTCTAGGGCGCTCGTGCTAAGCCTGCAGGCGTTTGGAGATTTTGTTGAACAAGGTATTCTTACCTTTGATTAAACCTTTTCATAGAACAGGTGCAATATTACAGTAATTCATATACTCTTCTTAGTTAGATAATAGTAGTAATGTACCACAAAAGTGGTTTCGCATTTCTCCTTAGTTACACGATCGTGTATGAGTATCTGGAGGATAGCAACATGTTTTTGTAATTATGTTTTAGGTACTATCGACGACATATTCGCATGACCCCCATTAGGACGATTTTGGTGTGCACAAGCCAGTGGCTACCCCCGCCTGCATTGTTTTTGTCCAACAATAGCGCTTCAGCGCACATTATTAAAAAAAGAGTCAATCTTCATCATTGGTCAAACTAACACAATTAACGTTTAAAAAACGGTCACCCTTCATTCATTGGTCAAACAGAAAAAGGGCGGGATAATCTACGATTTCAACGTGCAGCCGAAAATGTTTTGAAAAGGGTCATGCGTGGCTGTCCTCGATAGTACATAGGTACGTCGAGGCGGTATCATAATAATATATTCTAGAGAGGCCCGAGTCTACGTGATGTCTGTAAAAAACTGAGCAGTGACGTCATTGGTAAACAAAATATTATTTCGGTTTTATGATTTCATATAGGTCTCGTCGTGTTGGTTATCAGAGGTCGTTGCCGTGGTACGTCTACGCAAACATAATATCATTCCGTAAACGTTCATTCTATAAACATACAATACAACTTTCTTAGTAAACGAGACTTTTGTAGTTGCTACTGTAATGATGGAAAATCATCATAATTACAAAACAGATCCGTTTTACCAGTCTGGTTACACGTGTCATTAGGTAAATACTGCTGTCCCAAATAACGGATGTAAAGTGACACTTAACGAAGCCAAGAGTCACTTGTACTCCCTGTTATTATATTTTTTTTTGTACCCTATGTAGACCATACCTGGGAACCATCTGTGTACAGAGACCCTAGTGTGAGTTTCTTTTAACCATTTCGACTTTACGCATCGACCGCGTTTGGCGCTCGGATTGGCCCTTCACCATTAGATCGTTGCGCTCCGATTGCCAAGGGCCAATCGGAGCACCGAACGCGGACGATGCGTAATATCGAGACGGTTAAAATAAACTCACACTAGGATTACAGAGATATTGAAGGTCTAAAGGAGAAGGGGATTTCTGGGCCCAGCAGTTAACAAAAAACCGTTATATTTTTCTAAAGGAAATCACAAAATATGGTACCATGTTTCTACCTAGGAAGCGAGAAAACTTAAATTAAGTTAACGAAACAAAAAAATCGATTACGACCTCAGCTTTGCATATTATAACGGACTATTTGACGGATCTTTCTACTATAAATTACCTAGCTCTCTATTTCGGACAACTGTTTGCGCCTATCGATTGGATATTGACGACATGGATCGCTGTGTAAATTTTACGATTGCGACTGGTCGTAGTAACTCTATTGGTAGGAGACTCTTGGAAGATGAGGCGATTCAATCAGTTGTTTGGTTAAAGGTTGGTGCCTACTGCTTCTTGGTTACAGGATATTGGATGTAGAAACTTGACTTCGACGGTACCGACTGTCCAGGGCGCGGGAGAGCCAAACGTGTCAGATCTTCGACACGTCACATACTCCATGCATAAAACCATCACACAACCGCAGCCATTCAAAAGAATTTCGTAAATAACATTAAAAACTGCAATGTTATAATATGAACTTACTTTTACTATAATTCATATAACTTGGTTCCTGGATAGCCTTTCACCAAATTTTCAGTGAGGCCTTGTTGTGTTGTGAGGCTAGTTTGATTCAGTTAACAACTGGGCCCAGGAATGTATGGAGTTATTCCCGTCTCCTTTCAACTTTTACAGACTTATTTTACGAAACCAAGTTTTTTACGAAAACACCATTCAATACCCCCACGACCCCTGTACCGTTGCAAGGACCCATACGAACAAAGTTTTGCGTGCTTTACGTTGCGCACTACCGTAAACAGCGATTTTGGACACCAACAATAAAATTTGTTCCCCAGCAACTTTTTTGTGCTATGTAACTTAGTTTGATGTTCAGAATGCCTAGTTGCCGGCTATGTGATGGGTCTTTTTACACTCTGCAGATAATTATTGGTGGCCCAGTGGTAATGGCCGTGACTTACGAGTTGTAGGTCGTGAGTTCGAACCCAGGCAGGCGCTTTACTTTGTGTAAATAATTTCATCACCACTGCTCTCAAAACGGTGAAGGAAAACATCGGGAGGAAACCGGCATGTCCTAGAACCAAAAATTCGAAGACATGTGACATCTACCAACCCGCACTGAGCCCGCGTGGTGGATTACGGCTCACTACCTCTCATAGAGAGGAGGCCTGTGTCCCAGCAGTGGGAACGTTATAGGCTGATTATGGTTATGGTTATGGATAATTATTATGAAAAACATAAATACATAGTCACTTTTACAGACACGCTACGGAAAGAGTGGCATAAGACAAAAACTTTCCATGATGGACAGTTTAAGCACACAATGTTGGTAATTAGCTTAATGCATTGGTGCAGGCCTTAATTAACATGCATTAGATAACATCCTCCCGGTAGCAGTAGATTATTGTGCAACAGTAGCATAAAGTCGACCATCCACTGCTACGTATGATGTGTATATAGAGGTTTCCCACGTTAGATGCTCGTTTCATTTGATTGCCAGCCGCGCATCTGTGCGTCGCATGGCCGTGGGTAGCAAAGATCCCACCTACATTTTTATGCCAAGCGAAGCTACACGTAGCATAGCTGTGGGCTGATCTGGAGCTGTGCTTTAACGAATAAATTACTAACACCAACCATAACATAACTTATCTCTCCTTAGAGAATTCGTATCTCATGTTTAAGTGTCACCCCTAACCACGTTTAATCAAATGCCTTGCTCTTATAACATTGTTGTTTATTTACGTTGCCATCTCTAATTAAGTAGGTTTATAAGAAAATAATTAATTTATTCAGTCCCTTGAAATGATTACGTAAAACCCCGGGGTATATCAAGCTTCAGGTGTCGGGAACCGGCCCGTTTTTAACCCGTTTGCGGCTGCAAAAGGAGGGCAATGTTGTTCGCCTACAAATTGAATTTCACGTAAATGTGTAGCAAATTTTTAGCTTCAGGGCCGCTTTGTTCTTCAGAATTTCTTTTGCAGATATTGTTCTCGTAAATAAAATGAAATGTTAGTGGGTCTGAGAGTAAACGACTATTCTTTAGTCAATGTTTTTGCCCTTTGGGCTCGATTAGAGAAGAGAAAATCTAGATCGAATGGGATTTCTGTGGATATCATATTATTATTGTAATGTCCTTGTTCGCAGTTCAAGGTTCACTTATACACCTTCAATCATCTGAAAAATATTCGCTTTGAGATAGTGTGGTGTGTGCAACATTTCTCGAATACCTACTTAGGTATTTATTTTAACGGGAATCCCTAACAAACAAACGAATCTTTTCATTTTATAATGTTCAAGTACGAGGAAAAATATCTTATTATGGTATGCATAATATAAGTATTATCATTAAAAGTTCCAGGCAGAAACATAGTCTAGAAATATAATGTGGAGTTTAAAGTCCCTTTTCCTTAGTTAATTGATACAACGAGGGACAATGAACTTTAACTGCACTCAATCATAAGGTGTGTAGTGGGTACTTCTCATTGGTAAGCCACTAAGGTTCTCAGTTTGTATCTATTCCACTTCCAAATCCTTCTTTAAAATGGATGTTATTTCTGCGACCAATATCAACTTTATACTAGTGTAAATTAAATAGTTATTTTTTAAATAAATTTTGTGCTAGATTGAACTTCATGAGTGAGTTATAAAGTTATATTTCCAAAACACATGTTTTAAAACTACATTACAAACATAGGTACTTGTGGGTATATCTATTTGCGGTCGTTATTTCAGATACACATCACACACACCACAATACACTTTACACCCACACACCACGCTCACACATACCACACTACATTATCAAACTCTAATTTATTGTATGTTGCCATGCTGTATTAAGATGAAAAAGTAGGTACTAGTTATATTTCAAAGAAGGAATAGGCTGGCAAATAGGCTCGAAAGGCAGAAAAGCTGTATCATAAATATATGTTGGAGTTAGTGATATGTATGTTGATTCTGTAAAAATCTCACCGTAAAAACTTAGGTGAAGTGAGCGTGGAGTGACCTGTCAGTGTCATCTCACTGATGCTAGGGATTGCTCAAGTGTAGGTAGTGACAGCATTCAGCGACAAAAATATGTTACAGGCTGGAACAAATATGTAAGCGACGCTCATAGGGAGCCCCGTACATTTCAAACAGGACTATCACATGGTGCACCCACTCAGGGGACTTTATGAGAAAATGCGTGTAACACGAAGTACATATAAGATTAAATAAAAATTTGTTTAAATTAATCAAGAACAAATTAAATTAGATATTTTGGCAAATAGTCATTCCAAAAAAGAGTTTGCAAAAAAAAGTTTTGGAAGTCAAGTTTTGTAAAACTTATTAGACCAAGCTTAGATGATCATAATATATTGTTATAAAATTTTAGTTATCAAAAACAAAAAAAAAAACAAAATTATGTTAAAATAACTTGATGGGATGAAACGTTTATGTAGAAATCGTATGTCAGTCTAATTTAAGTCTCATCAGGACGCAAACAGTTTCTTAATTTATAACATATGTACTTATAAAACATAGTTATATTGCCTCCATCTCACAATTTGATATTACTAGAATGGGTCTTGTTAGAGATATCCATACTGAATGGTCAGAGGAACAAATAAAAAAAAACATTAAAGTACCAGAAGGATGTGGTCCTGTTATTAAGGCCAGAAAAATGAGCCGTAAGGTGCCCGCCCTCCTCTGGTGTAGTGGAGTGGCCTTTTGATGGACAAATTTTACTGAAACGTGTATACTATTTCTACTCAGCTTTTCCAGTTGAAAGGTGCACATACCCGACTATACAATGCCATCTTTGCTGTCGCTTTGGCCACTCCAGAACTCTTTTAAGTGTGGTGAAGATCATCCAGGGGATGGATGTGAAATCACTGGTGAACTAGGTTTTTGTTTTTCTTGTTCCTGAATTGGGCCGACGGAAGAGCATCAAACCTCTGATGGCGGCGAAATCGATCTCATATGCGGAAGCAAGTCGGGTTTTTCCCCCTTGTTCCAGATCTTATGCCAATGTCTTGAAATCTTCTCCACGTAACAAGGATATATTTAATAAATCACAATCCCAGTTTTTAAACCCAATTTCTGTAACTCAAAAACCATACCGTAAAACAGCCTTCTTAAACCCTAAGCCCCGTGTCCCTCTTTCGCCTGGCTATGATAAACAGGCTCATCACGCCCTGACTCAAAACTACTCCATTTCTCCCTCCAAAAATGGCTGCGTATTCCCTACGGAAGACTCTGAGCTAACTATGTTCAAATAAGAAGACAAATCAAAAAATATATCAGACCTCATAATCAATATGGCTGTTCTTGTGATCCCAACCCAAATATCCAACCTCGTTGCCGTAAAACTGTACTCGATATTAAATTACATACACAACATTCCATCCGCTGTCATTCTTTCAATGTAACTCCAGGAGTATTACTCCCAGGAAACCTGATCATTCCTTTTTAATTTATAAATATATCTAAACTATTCATCAATCTGCAGCTTTGCTGAGACATGGCTTTTATCTGAAAGTAAATTCAGGATGCCTTTTTTCGGCACTGTTTGTAATGACAGACCTGAAAAATATGGGGGATGTGCGTTGCTCAACAATAGAATTTTACCTAACCATAGTTTTAATCATTCACCACTTCAAAGTAAAAATTTAGTTATCTATTAATCAAGATTTATTTGTTGTCCGGTTGAAGCGACCGATGGCGACATTCCAGCCCAAATTAATCAGTTTTAAATCTGTTTAAGGGACAATTTGACGTTTTATATATTTTTCGAAATCCGAATTTACGGTCTCTGGAATGTCTTTGTAACAGACATTTTAAGTTGGAGTTTTGCTATTTACAGAATGTATGAGCCCGTAAAAAGATGTGTGTGAAACACTCACAGAAATTCAAAGCTATTTTCTTCAGAATGATCCCTTTGCACGCGACTGTGTAAGCTTCTTAACTTATCTGTTGGGTGTGAGTACCCGGTGTTTACTTCATAACGTTCAAAGTCAGACTCACATTTCTAGACGAGGTCAATTGAGATATTAATTTCCACTGAAACTAAACACGGACATGAAATATTACTTAATTGAGGGTAATGGTATTTAGTTTATTATTATTTTGAGGTGGGGTAGACAGTCTAGCTGCCCTAATTGCGTAACACACTATTGATGACATACAGAATCATTTTGAAGGATATTGCAAATCCTTTGCTTCATATGTTTGACAAATACTGCTCAACAATGTAAATAACACAATTAATGATAAATGATTTCATTTCTGTAAGTAGGTTTTTACAAACACTTTTACACGTCAATACTATTTTAAAAGTAGATGAGATCGGCGTTTCCTATCTGACTACTCTGAGAAGAAATGCCAAAACAAACTCAGAGGTCACAGTCTCTTTTAAAGTCCAGACATAATCTTGGTCAGGTCATGTGAAGAACATGTGGATTGATGTCTGAAATGGTCTTTTGAGGAAAGAACCACACAGAATGACTGGACCTGTCCAGTCAGTGCACGCATTTGTCAGTAATCATGCAGCTCAACACAGAACTTAAGGAGCTCAACGATTCGACGAACATTACCAAAGAAAGGACATTTGGGTAGGCCGCATTAATTACTCAAACTGCCAGACCGTGATTAAAACTAACTTTAAAAACTAATTATAGACTGAGATATAAAAAAAACAACAAATCCACACTGCCTTCACATTCACAATAATTACAATATTATAATACTTTAAAAAGTAAATTTTCATGTCATTGTATAGTATGTCAAAGTGTATGAAGATCCGAGAATAAACTTGGTCAGATCATATGAGGACTCTGTAAACTGGTGTCTGAAATGGTCTTTTGAGGAAAGAACCACACTAATTTGAGTGGACCTGTCCAGTCAGTGCACGCATTTGTCATTCATCGTGCAGCTAAACTCAGAACTAAGGAGCTCAACGATTCCACGAACAATACAAAAGAAAGGACATTTGGGTAGGCCGCGTTAAGTACTCAAACAGCCAGACCATGATTAAAACAACTGAAAGAACAAAAAAAAATGACTCATGACATAGTCTTTCTCAAAAATTAAAACAATTTTATACTTTAAACAGTAAATATAAAGATGTCATTGTTTATCTAAAAAATCAATTATAAAAGTTATATCACAACAAATTAAACAATATCTGTGTAAACTTATTGGAGCAGCTCAATCCCAAGCCTTCTTGTCCTCAATATAGCCTTTGACAGTATAATAGGCATTCTGGCATAATTTCCGCTTTATAAAAGATTTGAATTAATTAAGGCTTAGTTCTTGAATGTGGATAGGAAGTTTATTATAAAAACGAATACTTTGACATTTAAACGAGCTACCTATTTTCTTGAGTCTGGTAGTGGGAACAACAAATTTGTGTTTGTTCCTAGTATTTATGTTATGGATATCACTGTATTTTTTAAACAGATTAATATTTGTATGTGCATACAAAAGATTTTCATAAATATACTGAGTAGGCACAGTCAATATATAAATCTCGTTAAATTTGTCTCTGAGGGAGTGTCTGGGACTTAGTTTATAAATTGAACGAATTGGCCTTTTTTGTAAAAAAAAAAAAATCTGAATATCGGCGGCATTTCCCCACAAAACAATACCGTACGACATCACACTATGAAAATAACTAAAGTATACTAAACGGGCTGTCTCCAAATCAGTTAAATTACGAATTTTTCTAACGGCGTATGCTGCAGAGCTTAGTTTTTTTGACAATTTATCTATATGGGGGCCCCATTGAAGCTTGGCATCCAAAGTTATGCCTAAGAATACTGTGGTGTTTTCGGGTTTCAACTCTTCACCCTTTATAAGAACACTAGTTTCTACTTGTCTAACATGAGGTATTGTAAACTTAATGCATTTAGTTTTTCTCTCGTTTAGAAGTAAGTTATTAACATTAAACCAGTTAACTACTTTAGCAAGGGCGCTATTTACATTGTCAGGAACCAGTTGCTGACGTTTGAGTTTAAATAAAAGTGAAGTGTCGTCTGCAAACAACATTATATCATGATTATCCTTTATGAGGTAAGGCAAGTCATTACTATAAATAAGAAACAAAAATGGGCCAAGAATTGAACCCTGGGGGACTCCCATTCTTACTACAGATCCAGGTGATCTTTTTCCGTTAACATCAACTGTCTGAATCCTATCCTATCACTTAAGTAAGAAGTAAGAAGATCCAGAGAGGCATTCCGGATTCCGTAGTGGTGCAGTTTCCTGATCAATGTTTCATGAAGAACACAATCGAATGCCTTGGACAAATCGCAAAAGATTCCCAAAGCATCGCATTTGTCCTCCCATGCCTTGTAAACATGTCCTAAAAGTTCAACTCCGGCATCAGAAGTTGAACGACCCCTTGTAAAACCGAACTGTTTGTTATGCAGTAATTTGTGTTTATTAAAAAATCTTTGCATTTGATCTAAAATAAGTTTTTCAAAAATTTTACTAAAGGTAGGCAGCACTGAAATAGGTCTATAATTAGTAGGGTCTGATGTGCTACCAGATTTAAACAATGGTATTATTTTACTGTTTTTCATAAGATCAGGAAACTCACCACGGTCAATACAATTATTAAAAATAACAGCTAAAGTAGGTGCTACAATATTTATAATAGACTAAGCAACATCCACAGAGTTACCCCATAGATCTGCGGTTTTTTTTAAACATTTAATGTGTGAAAGGTTTTAATTATATCTCTACAAGTGACATATTGGAAATTAAATTCAGAACCACAAACTGGAACGTTTTCTTTAAGTAAAGACTCTGCAGCAGTGGGCGATAAGTTTAGAGATTTAGTAGTCGAAACGGGAATCTCTGCAAAGAAATTTTCGGTTCGCGGCGACTTGAGAATCCGATTGAATTAAATTGCCATCAATTGCAAGGCTGTAGTCACTACTTCGATTGCATGATCTTCCCGTTTCGCTATTAATGATATTCCATGTCATTTTACTTACATTACTGCTATTTTTAATCTTTGAACTCAAGTAACGTGACTTGGCTATGCAACAAACTTTTTTAAATAATTTCGAATAATTTCTAACATATAAATTAAATTCAGCAGTGTTTATACAAGTCCGTTCATCACACAACTCATAAAGTCGTTTTCTACTTTTATGTATACCAACAGTGGCCCAATCACTGAAGGAAGCGTTACCATTAACCGATAATGTCTTTGGAATGAAAGTTTTATCAAATTGTGTGCAATACATATTTAAAAAGCATTATATTGATAATTAGAGTCCTCATTAGTTGACAAAAGTGGTAAATTACTCACAAGTTTAGTTTTAAATGTTTCCAAACGTTTAGTTGTTTTTGGATTAATAGTGATATCTTTTTTAATAACTTTTTTGTTTATATTTGAAATAGTGATCAACTGTCCGCAATGATCCGAGTCTATTAAGTTAATAATTTCTTTGTAAGTTGGTTTAACATCTGTATAAATGTTATCTAGGCATGTGGCACTAGTGGGAGTTATTCTAGTGGGCTCCAAAAATTGGTTAGCAAGATTGTATGACTGAAACAAACTTATAATTTTAGTACTAATCCCAGAGTTTTCCAACAAATTAACATTAAAATCACCACAAGTGACGATAGACTTGTTTGAAGTACAGATTTTGTTTAACACTTCATCCATAACCTTTTCAAAACAATCATACAATCCTGAAGGAGGTCTGTACACACTTAATATAATGAACTGCTCCAATTCTATACAGGCTATTTCAACTGTCCGTTCAACAGAGAGGCTCACAATATCCTTATGGTCTTTAAATTTAATCTGGTTATTTACTAAAATTTATGAGTCACCATGTATAGCATTAACTCTGCTGAATGAACTACCAACCTGGTGATTACTAAAATTGAACATGAACTGGTGGCTTTTAAGCCAATGTTCTGTTATACAAAGAATATCTATATTGTTACAATTCAGGAATAATTCTCCTTCTAAATCTTTGTTTAAAAACCAATAAATGAATAGATGTTTTTACTAAAATTTCAATTTACTTTAAAACTTTGTGAAAATAAACGAATGTGTCACTCTTCGGGGGAAAAACTTAACACCACGATTCAGAAAATTACGACATTTGCTCAACGCCTTACAATTAACTTTTTAAATCAAACTGAACCCAATTTGATAAAATAATAAAGTTGTTATGATTTATACTAATAAATAATTTTGTAACGATGCATTCTGTGATCTCAGAAGTTCAGACTCAGTTCTGACTCAGAAGTTACTGACTCAGAACACACAGGTCAGTTACTATTTTCTTACATTATCACCGCTTTTATTTGAAATTATTTCAGCGCCACTAATCAACCACCAATGTGAAGCCATATTAATAACATTATTTATGATCATTAACATTACTTTTAAAAATAAATTCAAAGTCAAAGCATAATTGTTTCAAATAGGCACTAAATGGCACTTTTGAACGTCATCATTTACATTTAAATATAATTGAAACTAGGCGCCCCTTCCAAAAGGTAGTTTCGTATGAAGAAGAAGAGGCAAGAAACTCCACCGTTATTCTTTTGAAATGTTTAACAATATTGTGTGTACATTAATTATATTTTTATATGTGAAGACGATGCACCCAGAATAAAATACTATACCACAAATAGGTAAAAATAATTAATAAAATAATAATAATTTACAAACATTGCGAAAATATGTAAATTTCCTAAAATATTTATTAGAAATAAGTCAGTGTATGAGTAAAGTAAAAGTAACAAATTATACAATTCATTAGCAAACTAGTATGATTTTGTCTAGCCTCTAGATTATCCTATGGAACAGGACCAGCATGTTTCCAAGCATTCTAATCTAGGATATACTCTTCTAATTTGTAATATGCTTGTTTACAAAGTGTACTATTCCATGAGTTTTAAACCTTCTTTCATTTAATTGCAATATATCACAAGGTTTTTTGTTGTAACATTTAACACAGTACCCCATAAAAGATGTATGTACTTTAGATAGTCTGAAAAATGGTTGATCTATTTTATTTTTATTTCTAGTGTTAATATTATGTCTATCACTTATTTTATTAAAAAGATGCAGATTTTTTTTAAATACATAATATTTTCATAAATGAACTGGAAAGGTCGTCATTATATTAATCTTCATAAATAATTTCCTAAGAGATTCGCGGCGACGCAGGCTCTGACAGCTCTCTTTAGCAAAATAAAAATGGATTCAATGTCAGCAGCCCGACCCCACAGTAAAATGCCGTATGACATAATGCTGTGGAAGTAGCTAAAATAAACCAAACGCGCGGTTTCTACGTCTGTTAACTGTCTTATGTTTCAAACAGCATACGCGGCCGAGCTTAGTCGCCCCGCGGGAGATGTTGTATGAAGTCTCCATTGTAAATTTTCGTCTAGCGTGATTCCTAGGAAAACCGTCTGATTAATAAATTCCAGTTTTTCTCCATTCAATATGATTTCAAATTCATCAATAATACAGGTACCTCTATGACGTGTTAAACAATATTGTTATCACATATATTCGTTAGCACCATTTGGCGTCAATAGATATCACTATGTAATGAAAAGTTCTTCTTGAACACTTTTAATTCATTATATATTTTAATAGACCAAAGCGATTGCGATGAAACAAAAACCAATAATTACTCCAAGTTACACACAATCTTTGAGTTTATAAGTTAACCATATTGGTTTCGTACTTTTTACGTGATACTTCATCTAATTAATCTCTCACATCTAAACAGACAAACAGACATAAAATCTAAAAAATGGTAGAAACGACATCTGTTGGTTATCCTTTAACATCCCAACATTTTTTTTTGGAAATGTTTTCAATGTACAGAAACGCCTCGTCTACAGATTTGTTGAATGTATAAATATAGATATAGAAGATAGAAGAAGATATAGAAATATATTAATATAGATAGCTGGCTGTCTGACCTAATTCCAGTTTTCTGGAAAATCTTTTCTCTTTTAATCCGATCTTCGAACAAGTACCGCCTTTGTCCGAAATGATCCTGGGGTTTTCGGCCCAGAGCCGAAAAGTGTCCTGCATACCGTAGCAGTCACTAACGGAAATAGCAAACATGGTTTTCATATAAATTCACCTTAAGATTAAAATGATAGAGTTCAATTTATGGTAACTGTATAGCAAATATATCATGGTGAAGTAATAAAGGTGGGTTTCGAGGAATAAATGAACGAATGGGTTTCAGTGAATAGAAGAATAATCCAGTACTAACCGATTGAATCTCAAATTACTTAAAGGAGTCCTATAACAATACCTACTTGAGTCTCTGTACCCGATTTATTTAATGATTATGTAGATACCATATTGGCTCAGGATCGAGATGAGTGGAAAAAGGACAGAGAGGCCTTATCCTGAAGTGGGACAATAGCCTGATTATTATTTTTTACTAGCTCAGCCCGCGACTTAAAGCCACAAAATAACAGCCACATTTTCATAAAACTTTCCTGTATAGGTTCTACGATTTGTTGTTTTAGCCTCAGCAGTGAAAAGAGAGTCAGGACTGGTGACGCGGGAGCAAGCGACGCCGACGTACAGTTGTCCGTGACAGAAGCAGCTCGTCCTTAGGTCGACACGCGCCTTCAGTAGCAATTTCTTATTGCGAGTTTTTCGTTTTTAGTGAATAAATGAAAGAAAGAAAAAAAAAATTGGGACTCGCACTGGGAATACAAATAGTAAAAGAAATAAAATGAAGGACAAAAACAACAAAATATATAAACTAACAGAATTAACATAAAAAAAAACAAAAAACAGTAAAAAGACCTGTGCGAGGCCAAAAAGGCTCCTATCTCAGCATAATGCTGCGATATTTAAAAAATAAATAACGCAGCGCTCATATTCTGACAGGGCCCGCGTTCCTGTAAATATACTATCTAATGACACAACACTGATGCATTGACTGATGGTTTCATAAAGATTATTCCTGACGAACAGCTTTTGTTAATATAATATAACGGTAGACTGTAAACACACGGGATTTCTCATTAACAGTCACCTAACCATAGATATTTATTGTCATTATAACCAAAAATGACAGAAGAGGTCTAAACTTCATGTTTTTCTTTGTACGTCTTACGAACTATCATAACATAATAGTATAACAAAATGTAAAAAAGGAAGCACAAATAACATAAACTGTTGGTCTCGAACATGTTTGCAAAGCAGTCGTCGAACCGCTAAGCTCGTTGTTTTGTTGAAAGTTGACTAAAGTAGCCGGTCTTATACTATGTCTTAACTGACTGCATAGCTCCTTATAGATAATGCGGGATGATAATCATTTACTTATAAAACTGAATCTGTAACTATCTGCTATATTAGTTACCTATTCAGTCCAGTAAAGTAATGGTATATTTCAACTGTTGTCATATACTGGCATTATGTATTGTGTTCTGTCTCATGTAAATTCTTAGAAAATGTATGGGTTTTTTTCTTGCGATTTCTGACTTATCTAATACTAAAACCTCAGTTGTTCCGACAGGTTTTTTTATCCTTTTAAAAACAGGATAGATTGGCATTTTTTTAGGTGAAAATTGCCGGTTTTCTTGCTGACAGTAAATTATTGTTAAAACCTGTGAATGCAGATCAAAATGTTTCAAAAAGTTAAGAACAGCCTCCAAAGACCGCTTTCTTGTAGCGACAAGAATGTATAGTCTTGTATGCTAAATCCAATCTGTTAATGATGTGACATACTATATAATTTTGTAATTTTGAATATTGTATGATAGAATCTTTGATATTTTGTATGCCTTTTGGCGGGACACAGCTCGGATCTAATGTATTATAACACCTTCTGTATGTACCCTGTGTTCACGAAATAAATAAATTTGAATTTGAATTTGACAACAATAAAGGTATCCGCCCTTACCCCATCACAAAACCCACCTGTATATGTCATGATTGACTGCTTAGCTCCATAAAGATATTGCGTGATGATAATTCATTCGAAAGGTTAAATCTGTACCTATTTGCAATATTTTGTGCGGTAAACTATAGAAACAGACGAAAAAAAAGGAATATTGCTTTTCCCCCATAGCAAATAGCGTGATGTTTTCCAGCCTACAAACGGCCCAGACTTATGGGAAATTTCTATGCAAAATTTGAACAAAATCTATCAGGTAGTTTGGCGTGATATAGAACATACATTCAGACAATCAAATAAACAGACAAAAAAAAAATCGGCATTACAATCGTTCTCAGACCACGCGAAAATTACGGCATTAATTTAGGTGTCACCTAGTCTTAGTGAAAACGGACATAAATCATTAGAAAAGTTAGGAATTTATGAAAAGAACTTGTGTATGTACTTAGAGTATCCTTTGAGAAGTGGTAAACTTGTAAGCGTTCCTCGATATAGGAGGATATGTATCCCCTTGGGCCATGCAAAAAAGTTGCGATTGGGTTTTTTCTGAAAAAGGTTCCAATGTTATTCCGAGTTCTGGAAATAAGGATGTCTTGTTTTTTTTTTTTTGTGAGTGTATTTTTACTTCATAATCAGCCTATAATGTACCTATTGCTGGGATACGGACCTCCTCTCGGTAAGAGGGTCCACCACGAGGACCCAGTGCAGGTTGATGGATGTCACATGTCTTCGAATTTTTGGTTCTAGGACATGCCGGTTTCCTCACGACGTTTTCATTCAACGTTTTGAGAGCAGCGGTGATGGGTTCGAACCTACGACTTACAAGTCGTTAATCGGCGCCGTTACCACTGGACCACCACTGCTGTATACTTACATGTCTCATATATATTCGCACATTTTAAATAAAATTACATGGAAGTAGTCGTACCTACTTGATTTACAACAAATTCCTACTAAATTGATGCTTCACTAAGGTTGAAATTTTCAAACTGTCACTGTTTATGACGTAGAAGTCATATTCAACCTAACAAGGTCGACTGTACTGTGACTGTACTTTCTATACTTTATTTTCGTTACCATTTGATTTCTTCAGTACTTATGATTAAGATTCCACCATAACTCTATGTTTGTTTATTTAAGCTTGCAAAGTTATTAGCTAATAGCTGTGTGAAGTAACTACATTAATATTGTTTTCTCTTGTAAGTAGGTAGGATGATGCAAATTATGGTCAACCGCAACATGTCTCATGGTTCTCATCTATGGCAATTATGTAGCTGTGTATGCACAAGCAATTTCTTTGTGTATATCTGTAAAACTGTTAATCCGTAATATTTTGCTGAACATATATTGTGTCGTTTTGGTAGGTATTGCAGTATGTCGTGCTATTTACTGAACATCTAATTTTAGTATTCTACTATAAAAGGATGGCTATCAGTATTGAAGAGTGTGTCTGTGTGAAGAATACGCTCTCAAATCTGAAAAAAACATAAAAGCTGTCGTTAGATTTTCTTCGGTTTCTGATGTTTTTTTATTCAGACTCGCCTAGCTCTGCAAGCTGCAAGGCAGCTTAAAACTGAATAGGTATCCTTTTATCTCGTTTGTTCATATTTTACGCTTGTTTAGTTAGCCTGTAACAAAGAAATCCTATTTACTATGGTTTCATTAATATGATATAGATGCCTCTTTAACCTTGGTCCGTAGTCCTTGACTAGTCTAACTTTCCATAGACAACAAAAAATCGACCATATTGTTCCTCTGGTTCATACATCAACTTTACTTTAACAAAAACGCTTATTGTAAAAAAGTTAAAAGCCACTTCATAACGAAAGTGAGTAATTCGACTTACATTGCGTAATACAAAAGTAATTAGTCGTTCTGGGGTCCATTGTGCGTTAGCGAATGTTTTCCGTTTCAACATGACCTCGCGTTTCTGTGTGTTGTGGGAATGAGCACAACTATACATTTTATGCTCAAATGTTCTGCAAGACATCTGTAGTAGTGAGTATTTAAAGTAAGGTCAAGGGCATTTTCATAATCTGATGAGTTATGGAGCATGTTTTTTTTTTTGGTTGGAAATCATCAAATGACTTCACCCGCTCTGGACGGAGCTGGAGGGCGTGTCAGACTTTTACAGATTATACCCCGTGTTCCTGCAGTTGCCTGTGCCAGGGTCAGCTATGGAGCCTAGTCTGTTATTTAAATTGTTATTGGCGGAGTCGCTTCTGCTACTGTTTGCAGACAATAAAGTAATTTCTCAGCAACTATTACATAAAACATATATTGGTAATCTGACTTCTTCTGATTACCATTAGTTTTTTTTATATGGATGCTGGGAACGCCGAATTAACGTTTTCTCCTTGGTAGAGGGATCAATATTTTCATGTAACAAAACGGTCGAATATCTATGGGATGAACCTCATGGTTCGATCGGTCTGCGTGGTTGCCACGAGCCATTCAAGGACATCTCATTATGAAAGTCCATTTGCTCATAGAACATGACAGGAATTGAAACATTTTCTTCTCTCTTTTATTGCTTTTACCGTTTAATTTTTCAATAAACTGCGAGCGTCCTCGCTGTGAACCAATTAAGCCCTGTCAATAACTGAATTGGAAACGGAATATTTTACCCGTTATTCGTAGAAACTGACAGAGGTCCAGCAATAAATAAATGTTATTGTTCTTTTGATTTAATTAGTCTAAGTAGGTTTATAAAATAGTGAAATTTTTTAACAGTTCGTTTAGTTTTCTACCTACACATTATACATTTACCTATTCGTGAATGATGCGGAATGACAACAATGTCCACGCATAGTCTTGGGGCCCATGTCTACAGCATCCAGGTCTCACGTTTTTCTTAACATTGTATGGCAGGATACTCGTATCCATTCAAATATAACTTACCATCGCCTGTATTTATATAACGCCTGTATTTTTCGGAAGGTTAGGCAAAAACCAAAAAAAGGGGTGTATTATTTATAGTAAACCTAGTTACAGAACATCTATAATAACTCGTGATTCGCTAGGTCAATTACTTTAAAATATCACAATGGTGTTTTGTTGCGTTGTCTTTAAAAAAATACCTTTTCCAAATATAGTGGTGGCGTCATCTGGTGCGTTTTTGGAACAACTTTAAGTTAGTAGTAGCGCCATCTTGTTTGATCGTGAAGAAATATTATGATTCAGCTTCAGCTACGCCTAGCAGTGTGAGAAAGAGAGAAGTAGTAAAAGGTTAGAAATATAGATGGCGCTATCCCACAGATTTTATTTTGGATAGGGCAGTATTCCAATCGTTTTAAAAATTATCGATATATTTTTATATATAATTTTTATATATGTTAATTATATATAATTAAGGGAAGAAATAATTCACCCAAAAACATACAAGGAAATAATGTGTGAATGGGGTCGCTTGGAAACTCTTTTTTGTAATAGGTTATCTATGAAAAGAGGTTAGATTAATCAAGGTGTAGTCTTGTGAACTTTTTTTTTTTTTTTTTTTTTTTTTTTGAATGTATATGGCATGGCTACGAGGCCTTTATGCCAATCTTGTGAACTGGAAAGTAAGGTACAGTCAACATAAAACTTATTTAAATAAAGAGTGATGAACAAAGTCGTGTACTTCTCATTTTTTGTACTTTTCTCAAATATGTATTGTAAATAAGATAAATCGTTAAAAAGTCGAGAAAAAAGTTCGTCATAAGTTGATGAACTTTTTTCTCGACTCTCTCTGCTGTCTGTACTTTTTTTGCGTTCCACCAGTTTTACACTCTCCTTATCGGGCAGAAAATGTTGGAATTGGCGATATTCGTGCGCACACTCAGAGATAAAAGCTTTCTTGTGTCATAACTCAGTAACATCGGATATTCTGGAGTTGAAATAAGTTCCGCTTCGATACCGGTCGATACGGATTAAATGAATATTCCGTAAACTTGGCAATTTTTTATCCTGTTAAACTAAAACTTATATGAATTTGGTCCGGTTATTCGAATTCTGGTTTGTTCGGGTTTTTCCAGGTTGCTTGCGATAATACGCTTCCCAGATTATCATCATCTGCAGGCAGTTTATTTATAGTCCTAGAATTAGTACAAAACAAGACAGGCCGGCCAATTTTGGATAGTTAGTCCTAGTGAATGAAAGGTTGACTTAAATATTAGGGAATTATTGTGAAATTCTATCTTTTTGACATTTCTGTATACGAATATTTGACTAATTTGCAACATAAATCCTAATTTATATAATTCAATGTACCTATATCGAACACACCAATCAAACCTAACCAAATGATGAGCTTTAAAAACTATGCAACAACTCTGTAACAATATTCTGACAAATAAATTGACTATTACTGCAAACGAAATAGAAACTACTTCTACATCACTGTAAGCAAAAGTAACCCAGGCGTTACCCAGATTAGGACCGAAACCCTCGGAGCACCTAGATCTTACACAGATGTTCTCAATAGACCAGGAGATTTGATTAACTTCTGGAGGGAGGTAGGCTGGTTGGAATAACTACAAGGTGGACCGATGACGTTCTGAAGGCCGCAGGAATCCGCTGGATGCGCGAAGCACAGAACCGGTCGGAGTGGCGGTGCTTGGCGAGCCCTATGTCCAGCAGTGGACGTCTTTCGGCTGAAATGACGATGATTATGGCCCACGCACAATGATCCATTAGAAGACTATACGCGGAAACCAAATCCTCTAACATAGAACATGGAACATAAATAGCAAAAGTAAAAGACATTCTGGAGCGACATATTGAGACAGATCCTTAATGTTTGTCTTAAAATTTTGCTGATCTGCCTAATCTTTGACCACAGCAGGAGCAATTATATGTAGAACTAGGTATGCTTCGACAGAAAAAAAAGTTGAGTATGTAGGTATATATGGCATTATCATTTTCCAGTATGTAAGCCTAAACAAATACTTAAAACCGAACTGCTTTTGTTCTATTACGTGGCAGGTCAAGTAATAATCCAATAGAATCTAATATTCGTCGTTCGTTGTTCAGGCCATCTAATATTCGTTACCTCCACTCAAGAATACAGTTTACATTCATTGAAGACAAAAACCCCCACACATCGTTACGGAACCCTTTGTCTACAGTTGCCACCATCGTTTAATTCGTTCAGTACTATCGGAAAATGTTTGCTTTGCGTGCCCATAAGCCGAGTGAAACGTGTTGTGTAGAGATGATGTGCCTTGTAATCTGGTTATAATGGAGTGAGTAGTACCTACTTCCTAAATTAATTGCAGCTTCTCATAAATATTAAAATCAAATGCTGTTCGTTAGCCTCGCTAAAACTCACTTTTGTAAATGTATTGTTTTATATGTACTATACAGGGTGGTAAAAAAAAGGCATGCCTGGCATAATATAATAGCTTGTAAATATATAATATCATTGACATGTCTAACTTTTACATACTCTGGGAATTAATGTATCCCACCCAAAACTTCTTTGCTCAAGAGTCAAATTCTCGCAGAGAGTAGTGAAATCTTTCATGCAGAGCAAAGTCTACAATCTCATCCTTTTTAACAATTACTATTGTGTAATCAAATTGTAATTCTATGGATTACCTTCCGGTTTTAATAAGCCTTTTGGTAAGTCCTATGTCAAGTAATTTCTTTAACGGGCTGTCGATCACAAAAGCTAGCGGATAATTTTAATCTGTGCCTGTTAGTGTGTGTTAAATTTATTTTATTTCTTCTTCTATAGAACGAGATGAATTTAACATCAGATTTACTGATCAGACACCTCATCAGGCTTTCAAAATCCAGGTACCCATTCTCTCCACGTTAGGTAACGTAATACTACGTTATAATGACGTAGACTTTGCAACATGGCTGATAAAATAACAAAATTCCTGCCACGGAGCGGTAATTTCCGCGTAGCTAGTGTAATTGTGAATCGTTGTACGAATAAATAAGGACTTGTAATAGATATTATGTAGAAACATAATTCACACGTTCGTGGAAATGAATGTATTATTTCTTATCAGTTGTACCGTGTACCTTGCACGTGTCGTTTCGGAATCGAAACATATTATGAAATCTCCTAGCAGATTTCGAAGCTCGTGTTTTTGGTATAATAGATAGATGTAACTAACCCGATGAGGCTCATATAAATTGGATTTCTGTAGGTATACATAGTGGCAGGGACATGGACGCGCAAATTGTTACCATGGATCAATCCATCAAAGGAGTTCAGAATCATGTATTAAACATGATTCTGAACCTCTCCTCTGCGTTGAAATGTTTTCATCAAAAATTTCTACGCTTGAGGGTCTAGAATCATTTGTTGAATTCATGATATCAGTTTGGATGGGATGTCTCTGCCACCCTGTATAAAATTTGGTAGCCCGAAAAGTGGCAAGTTTTAGGTAGGACTGACGTCGTAGGTATTCCACTCATCAATGTCAGATTTGAAATCCTTCAAACATTTTGGTATATGGTAGTTGTAGCCCTGTACGTATCTTTATCCCGTTGGTGTCGCTTACGTCAAGAGATGGCAGCACCGTGTTGAATAGAGTGCAAGTTAACATCAGGTTGTTAACTTGCAATCTATTCAACTTTAGGTACTGGCATCAGATTGAACGACTGCTAAGCGTGGAAGTGAAAAATAAATTAGAGCCTAAAGATCAAACAAACCCAGCATCATCCTAACCCATATAAAAACATTAGCTCCCATAATCTAATTACTCACGTATCATCTGAATGAGCAAATAATATGTTAAAGCCAGCCTCGGGATAACGCCGACAATGAACCAGAGCCGATCGTAATCCTTTTTAAAACAGATCGCGTAGGCCGCGTGGAAATAGGCCGGGAGCAGTCGGAATTAATCCGATCATCGTGTGAAACGCAAACACGGTGTGTGTGGCTGTGGCCGATGTCTGACGTCACTGATATGTGTGGCAGTTGTGCCGGAGCTCTGATAACTGTGTAATTGCTGTTGAATTTTGCAGAGAGCTATTATTAATACATTATGTGTGATCTAGGGATTGGATCAGACAAGCCTATGGTGTTTTAAATTCTAGCTTGACATTGGTTTTAACATTAACTAAACCTTATTTGACCTGGACCGAACACTACAGGGATAACTTGTAATTTGACGTATTCCTTCCAGGACCTGAAAGTGTGACCCATTTACAACAATTAAGCACCCCATAATGCCGAGGCGAAAATTCATGGGATCGGGAAAACCCAATTTTTATGCATTCTTGAAAAATTTCCAGAATTTGTCACAAAATATATTTTTCTCCAAACTCTCAACTTGAATGGCCTTCTTTGCCATTGGGTACTGTAACAGTATTTGTTAATACTATTAACTACGGGGACGTCGGTAGCATTCTATTTTCATGATATCTGTGACGTTGTACTGTTTGCATATGATACTTCACTTATTCATTAAGAAGACTGGAGTAGACAAGATTTTGACGATGTAAACAGTGCCCTCTCAATGGTTACGGATTGGTTTACGACAAATAACCTAGTTCTCCATGCTAAGAAAACGAAATGTGTAAAGTTCGTCTGGTCTCCGACATGGTCTTAGATAAAGAGCTGCTTGAAACTGTAGACTCGGCAGTTTTTCTGGGAATAACAGTAAATGCCACACTCTCCTCTTAGATACTTTTAATCTAGCCCTCTTAGACCCTCTTAGTCTATCCCTCTTAGAACCTCTTAGTCTAACCCTCGTAGTCCTCATAGTCTACCCCTCTTAGACTGTCTCTCAAACCCTATTAGTACCTCTTAAGACCATCTTAGTCTAACCATCTTAGATCCTCTTTGACCCTCTTAGTGTATCTTCCACTTACCTCTTATACCTTGTTAGTTCCTCTTACACCCTCTTTGTATAACCCTCTCAAACCCTCTTAGTACCTCTTAGACCCTCTCAGTATAACCCGGTAAGGCTAACTTTGTATTGCCATTATTATTTATTTTATTCATATGATTGTTACGTACCGTTCTCTATATGGTGGGTTTTACCTACTGCATTAAATCTTAGGGATTTTTAGGATAGTTTATTTTCACCCCACTTTGAGTAATTAAGCTTTTATGTGTAATAAATAAGGGTTTGATTTGATTAAGTGAAACGTCTTTCTCATTGTTCATTGGCTGAGCTGGCTGAGCAATCCGAATGGTCTACGTATGAGCACAGTAGCGCCATGCTTCCGTGTGTGGTTTTTCGCGACACTAACTGTTCTTAACACGAAGCGTGCACAGCGCACTATAAACATTTTCTAAAACAAGAGGTTCCTTCGGTGTGTTCGTGATTACCAGCCCCTCAAGATACGAACAATTATACGAACACAGCGCCTACGGAATACATGTGTAGTAAAGTGTAGCAGGGTTCTAGACATCTGGACGCGCCGCTGAGCCATCACCAGCGCGAGGCAGTGTGCAGGAGTCTGCGGTAAGCTTTATCGAATCCTCACCCTTTCTACTACACAAGGTTATTTAGCCATACTCTTTCGAGCGTTTGGCAACTCTATAAAAAAGCCCTTAAACTTGATTTTTCTTAAACTTTGTGTTTTCTTAAACTTGAGTATTTCTTAAAGTTGGGCTTTTCTTAAACTTGGGTTTCTCTTAAACTTGGGTTTCTATTAAACTTGGGTTTCTCTTAAACTTGGGTTTCTATTAAACTTGGGTTTCTCTTAAACTTCTTTACCTCTTAAAAGGCTAATAAAGCCTTGCACATTTTTTAAATAATTTAACGATGAGTTTTCAAACAGGTGCGGGTTACGACACCTAAATAAAAATAAAAAAACTTCGTAATTTTAATTAAAAATTTATTTGTGGGGTATGCGTCATCGAATGTGAAACATATCCCTGACGTATGACTAGATGAAAGAGTTTGCTGAAAGAATGAAAGAGATTGTATGTTAGGTCAATGACTTATTTTAACCATCAAAATTTTCAATGAGTTGAAAAATTTTCCGGGATTGTTGGGGAAATGTGGTATTTTGTTACACCAATATCACATCTTGTATTCTATTTATCTATTTAACACCTACGGAGCTGTTGTGCACAGCAATTCTTTATATGATTCAGTAGGTACCAATAACTTTATGAACATTGTATGTCACTCGTTAAACTCACATTTATTTAACTGATAATTGATGTACTGCTGAAAAGCAAACCTTTAGTTACCACACTGTCTATTTTCCACATCCAATTATATAATTTTCATGTGATCTCTTATTATTTTCCGTAGATTGAATGTTTTTTTTTTATCTTACATTGTCATCTGTCAGTTTTTCTTTTTCTATGCTCCTAAGGCTAAGAGGTCATGCATTCATCATCTATATGTAGTTGTCACTCCCTTTCTGCCTGGAGGCTTTTATTTATGTAATGAGTTTTGTTAAAAAAATGTTTTTTCTTGTTTTATTGTCATTGTATTTGTTGGTATATTGGCGTGGCTAGCTGACATATGGCAAATAATTTAATTTTATGTTCTGTGTCTCGTAATGAATATTACTTTGTATGGAACAGCCAGCTGTGCTGCTGGGGCCACTTCTTCTTCCCAGCTAAAACACTAGGAAGTGGTGAAGCGCTGGTGTTTCGGGGGACTGTCTTATGTAATTTTGACGTTCGAAAAGTTCTGGTTCTCAGCCTAATTTGAATAAATGACTTTTGATTTTGATTTTGACTTTGAGTACATAATACTTTACCAAACTTCGATGTGTCCTGGCACCAAATTCATCAAACAGCAAAAAGTTTTAAACCATTTTCATAAACCGAATAAATCTAAACATAACAGGAACAACACGAACTATCTTAAACTTTTACTTCGACATTACGTGTACAAATTACAGGGAAGACATATTCATTTAATCAGCTATGCGCCACAAAAAAGCGACTAACGAAAGTTTAATAAATATTTTGGGGACCATGGTGATTTTGGCATGGTTACCTCATTATTTTAGATGAAGGCAAAAGTAGTTCTAATTGCTGCTGTGCTTGACGGACAAATTCAGCACCTGCAGTATGATGTATTCCGTGTGTGTGTAATACTCGTATGGTATACACTTGGGAGCAAATAAATCGAGCCACTACCTTTTTTCACGTAAAATGGTAAATATTTTTGGGAATATGGAACGTATCAATTCGAACTATATATCGCCTAAAAGTTAAGTTAATAACCTTAACAATGAGGGTAAATTATTGAATAATAACCTTATTGAATGATAAATTATTGGCTCTGCAAGAAAAATGGTAATTTTGATAGAAAATTTAGTAGGGCTAAAACAGTCCATAAAAACAATAAAAAACAAAATCATTGCAAAAAAAAAATTCTCAATAACTGGTATTACCCCCCCGTGCCCTGATGCATTCTTGTAGCCTATTAGTCATCGATCTGATCAGAGTTACGATGACATATTCCGATTTGTAATCACGAATATGACAGCTGAGAGCTGTCAACAATTCGCTCACAGTGATATTATTCTACGGCATGGTCGGCGTTTTCGCTAGATGGTTCATGTCATGACGTCATCTATGACGATTCACGGGACATAGTTTTCGCGCTCACGCTAACTTGGCCGTTCCGAGTTGGCGCGCTCAAATCGATTACGGTGCAATTCGGAATGCAGCCGTAGCAGGCTCTTTAAAATGGGTATACCACAATAATGACGTTTTGAGATGTTACCACTGCATAAAACGTAAAATGTATATTGAGGATGATATTCTCGTAGCTTACATGTTTGTCTATTTATTTTTCATTTCAATTTAATTTTTAAATCTGTTAAGTATATTTTATTACATTAAAATTAATTATTATATATTTTTTTTTAAGTACGCTGTACTGGTACAGCGTCTGAATATTTTGTTTGCTGCATCGGTGGACGTCATAACGTCAGCGCCGGCTGTCGCTGAAAACCAGCGCTGGGGCTCTGTCTTGCATAGGGTCGCAGCTTTACGCTGAGCGATAGCCGTTTTGCGTGAATGTGACGCATGTTTTCCATAACCTTTTCTTTTTTTAGTGTGTTCTGTTTTGCGTCATGTTTACCGCAAATAAACGTTTTTTCTTTCTTTCTTTCTTCTTTCATATTGTGGTATGTTCTCCCACTCTTCAAGCACAGCGACTTTAAGCTCGGGAATGGATGAAACAGCGGGAACCCTGGCTCGGACTCTCCGTTTTAGCTCGTCCCATAGGTGTTCGATCGGGTTCAAATCGGGACTTCGTGCTGGCCATACCATTTGTTGAATCCCGATCGCAGACAAGTATTCCGTAACGATCTGCGCGGTATGAGGTCTCGCATTGTCATGCATAAACAAGAAATTTTCTCCGACAAAACCAGCATACGGCATTACGTGGTCTTCAAGAATGTCAGTTATGTATCGGTCAGCTGTTAATCCACGTCTACCACTGCCATCGTTGGCGGGGTCGACGAAGACAAGTTCCGTTTTTCCGTCTAGAGAAATTCCTCCCCACACCATACAAGAACCACCACCAAAACTCACAGTTTCTCGAATGCAACATTGGGCAAATCTTTCACCAGGACGTCTATACACTCGGTTTCTCCCGTCATTGCTAAAAAGACAGATTCTTGACTCGTCAGAAAACAAAATTGACCTCCAGTCTTCTAACGTCCAATTAATGTGTTCTCGAGCAAACTCCAAGCGAGATCGGCGATGAGCTACAGTCAATTTTGGGCCAGTTGCTGGTTTGTGTGATGTTAAATTTCGTTCCTTTAGTCTTCGTCTCACTGTCCACCTACTGATTGCGACACCTCGAACGTCACGTAACGCTTGCTGTAGCTGAACAGCATTAAGTCCACGGTCGCGCAACGAATTGGTTGCAATAAAGCGGTCGTCACGTTCTGTTGTTGCCCGTGGTCGGCCAGTTCCAGGTCGCCGAACAAAAGCACCAGTCTCCAGATACCTACGGTATACCCGCTGTACCTTTGAACGACTCAAATGAAGTCTGCGTGCCACTTCACGTTGTCCGTGTCCAACCTCAAGTAAAGCTACAACTTGGGCAGCTTCCGTCGGTGTAGTATCCATTTTATCAGGTTATTTTGATTACACAGACACAGATAAAGACAACAATAACAAGTAATATGGGTATGATTAACAAAAACCTCAAATTTAATCTTTTCTTAACAGAGTACAATAAAAATGTCATAAGCAAATTAAATGCTATAATTTTATTCTACCCTTTAAACTTTAATTAAAATGAAATTTTGACAACTAACTACCCTCATTGTAAAGGTTATTAAATACCCTTTTAGGCGATATATGTTTCGAATCGATGCGTTCCATAATACCATAAATAATAACCATAATGCGTGAAAAAGGAAGTGGCTCGATTTATTTGCTCCCAAGTGTAAATCATTAGCTGCCTTGTACGACTACTAAGCTTGCTAAACTCACAGCTCACAATGTTAACTCTTAAAAATTCACATCATTATGCAAACACCAGTGATAAAAACAAACAACTACCAGACTACCACACAGATAGAGAGATCTGAACGCCGGTGTTCCATATACAAGTACTACAAGTAGTTAACACAATACAGAGTTTCAATTATGCAACAGCATTTGTAGTGTTGTTTCTGCATTTTACGGCTGCACTCCTATGGGAAGCGAGGGAGAAGTATATGTAAATGTATCGAGGAAAATGTAAATGATCCGCCGCTCTTTCCAGCTAGTGGACGAGTGCCTCGACCTGCGGCTATGCAGTTTTTAAGCTTCAATAAAAATGTAAAACGTTTTTGCGGTTTCTATCGATATTTTGTGGTGACACAACAAGGTATTAATTCAGTTTCGATAGATTACGTGTGCCAGAATAAACTGTGGGGATTGAATGAAAATTCTGTGAATGTGGAAATTAATTTTGTGTTCCATTTTTAACGTCGAAGGGTAATGTAAGGTTTTCGGTATACTTACTTTTCGGTATGAGTTTTAGTTTTAATTAACCGCGACGTTGACGTCGTGGTGGGGCTTGCGCACTCCGAACCTTTGGTCTGTGCCGGTAGAGTTTTCTTTGCTGCAACAGGTCTAGGGTGAGAAGCCAGACCAAGAGAGATACAGAAACCCGAAGCGCAGCATGTGGCAAGCTGCCCGACAGGGGCAGTAGCGACCCCACAGACCCTATCACCAAGGACAAGTCTTGTTTCTCATCTCTGGCTTTTCTTTATTGACCGTCTGGAGTGGACAGTGATCAGGAACAGAGCTCCCACCTCTTTCTTGACTATATTGGTCGGCTTGAGTGGAGATTTGCATAAGCAAACGTGCTCGGAGGCAGAAAGTAAGCAAGTAAGAAAGTAAGTCGCGTCGCTCGCGTCACTGTATCGGTGGCGGGACAGACTCTCACGCCCTACCGCCCGCCTCGTCACCATCGGCAGTCCGGCCGGTGCTCGACCTCTGGCTCGGGAGGAGGTATGGCTCCCTGTCGTTCCCGTGACACAGGTACTCTCGGGGCCTGGGTGTTTCAAGAAGTATCTGTGTCGCATAAACAGGGAGCCAGATGCCAGTTGTCACCACTGCGTCGACTGCCGGGAAGACATGGTGTGGCATATGCTGGAAAATTATGCCGTTTGGGTGGAGCTGCGCCATGCCCTTATTTCAGAATTCGATGGTCAGCAGCGAGGAGTCCTGGGACGCGGTGGTTTCCTTCTGCGAAACAGTAATCTCGCAGAAGGAGGCTGCGGAAAGGGCAAGAGATCTCGTCCACTCTCTCGATCCGCAGCAGACACACCGGGCGTAGGTGGATGGCGGACAACGCTCTCTTCCAGCCCTCTTAAATGGGTCCAGGGAAGTGGACTCGGACACGTCCGCCGCCCCCCATTCATCAGGATCCGAGGTAGCGGCACGTACTGTTACACGCGCGCCCTTCTTATACTTTGCGGGCAGAGGCAAACACCTCACTAAACCCCCCCCCCCCCCCAAACCCGAGCACCGGCACCAGTCGGGGTTGCGGAAGAGTCGTATGTTTCGGTGACCCCTGCGTTGGTGTGAGATGGAACACCGGGGTGGTTATTAGTAGTAAGTCTGTCAGACCCCTCCGCCTGCCCCAGGGCAGAGGACATCAATGAGGATTTTCCAACCCAGAACAAAAAAAAATAACATATAAAAAATGGGTGCACTTGCATGTGCGTACAGGGATAATCGTCGGTTGGTGCCTGATGAAGAAACTTTTCTGAGTTTCTTTCTAAGAATATTTTCGTTCTTAATGTCTTATTCGCAGAATACGTTGCCAGTTTATTCTGAGCTTTCATTTAATCCACCTTTTATCAAGTTTTATAAAAAGTTGAGATCCATTCTTCGTTTTAATCATTGAACGACAAATGTAATTAGATAAGGTTACCCTATTTACAACGCACAATGTCTTCAAACTACTCGTATTTCTATGAGAAGTAATCTCCCTCTTACATATACTCTCTAATATATACAATGAGTGGAGTAATTGAACGGCATTGTCAATCCGCAAGCCGGTTCGTATTCATGACATTATAAGAGCCCTAATAAGATCTCCGTAATTGATTTTCAAAGAAAATCCCTTTTAAATTAGACTTAAGCGTTATACAAAACGGACGGGTATTAATTCAATGTGGATGCTTCAGGGATAGCCGGCGCGGAAGTAAAACAGACGAGGTATAAAAACTGAGACTCGGAAAGATGAATTTACATTGGAAGATGCGATTCTCGCCTCTAGTTGAGCATCAAAGATCTATGCCCAGTACATAAGCTTGCTTGCATTTCTTCATTGCATGGACCCTGCATATAAATGGTTGATTTACAGGTGTCTGGAAGAAAATCTGTCGATGTTGCGTCAAAAATAGACAGATTATGAACCATTTGGCTGAAATAATAATTTTATTGTGAGGGTCTCAAATTGAGTTAGTTTAAGTACTCTACACAAATTCATGTCCACAGCGTACAGCGTGAACTGGATTAAAAACCAATTATTGAAGCTTACTTAAGTTTTTGAGTTATCTTCAATTATAGGTTTTATCACAGGAACAAAGTTATTAATATGACATGGGATCACCGTCTTCTGCTATACAGGGTGGCCAGCATTCCAAACCCCCTAGCGAAGACATTTTTGTTTGTTGCTGGGCACGCCACGATAGCGGCGACAAGTCCCCTCTTTGAGGAGTGGTTAGAGAGGCATCACGGCGTCCTCACCTTCCGCCTGACACAGGACTCACCGGACATGGTTGTTTCGGGAGGTTCCTGTTTTGCACAAGGGGGAGGAAACGCCCGGGTGTCACCATTCTGTGGATCACTCGGAGGACACGGTGGAGCATACGGTGGAGGTCTGCCCAGCTTGAGTGGAGCAGCGCCGTGTCTTCGCTGAAGCGATCGGTGGCGGCGATCTCTCGCGTCGGCGAGTAATGGGTAGCTAAGTCATATAATTTTAACGTTATAAAATTGACAAAATTGAATTGTGTTGTTTTTGTATCTTATATGGGTCAAGGACATGAAATAAATGTAATTTTTTTGACCTCGAAAACAATGAAAACGACACACCCATGACGAACAATTTGAAAAATAGTACCCACCATCTTGGACTTTCATTTTGACCTCACTATCTGCTTTAGCTCTGTCGAATACTATAAAAACGACACTCATGACGAATATTTTTTTTTGCAGCCGCCATCTTGACATAACGGTTTCACTTTTTGTTATTGTTTGATTTTACCTACTACCTATAAATTTTTCATACCGTCCGCTATTTAAGAAACGATTTAACTCCAAAAACTCGTCAAATGCATAACCTCGGTTAGAAATTCTAAGAACTTTGGACGACTCTGGTAAAGCTAGAGTTATTTATCCCAGCGTTATCCAACAATTTACAGTTCTAGCTTATCGGGTTTCTTAAAATACCGTCCTTAATGCAACCAAAGCATTTATAATTTAAATTTAATTTCTAGTTTCGCGAACCTCGTAGGAGTCGTGAGAAGAAAGAAGTGAAATGCAGTCACAATAAAAAGCAGATTTTATTTTACGGCCGTTTCAGTCTAGACAAAGTTTCTGTTGCCTCGCTTATACAGTATCCGGGTTGGTTAAATTTTCAATAGAAGTGTTGAGTAACTGTTATGAATGTTTGCAAGAGATGATATTTTAATTTTATTTTTGTGTCTGAAACGTCCTACAGCTGGGAAAAGTCCATTTAAGTAAGGCAAGGCAATGCAAGGTCTGGGTTTGATGTGGCCAATATATAAATCAGAGCATTGGTTCGTTAATGAGCTCAGCAAGTTTACAGAGTGTCACATTTATGCAAACTATGTACGGAAGGCTGCACGTCAGCGGTAACAAAACCCATAGAAGATGACCTTTTATTTATGTGAAACTCTGTACTACGCTAGGCCAGTTCAATATCCAAGTGATACCTTCCACTGATGTGCGAACAACAGTACAATGACTTGTACAGTTGGCCACACATCATTGGTAGGTATGACTGGTTATTGGAACAAAATAAAAGTTTGTGGTTTTACATTTGATTAGCATATGAGCACTTGTATTCTCAGAATTCAATTCCACCATCTTCCACTTCACCTTACGACATCTAAGAACAAATTCCACAGATACAAAACTATACGTAACAGCCACCAAGTCCTGTGTCGCATTATGCGGGTCGCGCTGTTCGTGATAGCTCAGCATTGCCTTATATTAATGTCCTCCCAAGGGTTAAGCGAGAAATTCCTTAAAGCAAATAACGCGGACTGGAACACCAGTAATAAGGTTTCTTACAAGGAATCCCGGGAATTCGATCAAATACGTTAAAATGGACGTTTTATTATGTTTATACGATGGCTAAGAAGCAATTAATTGGTTACTCTTTTGGTTTCGAAAACCAATTGGTATACGGTATATTGCGAGCTTCCTGTGGGAGTCCCAATAAATACCGTATCACCTGGTCCCCTTTAGATTTATAACATACACTATAATCGCTCAGTATAATGCAAAGAAAATAATACCCAAGAACAAATTATTTATAGAAAAACAGCAGTTTATCCGCCATGTTTTGTCGTGAAGCTCCCGAGCGACGACGTTTTGACAAATATTAATGTTCCCGCTACACTGGAGGACCGAAACATATTATCTTGACCATTACACTCACTTCCACACAAACGAATACATGGCACGAAAAACTACGACTGTGCACGATTGATAACACAAATAAGCGATAGGAATAAAGATGTTTCTTTCTTAGATACAAAGAATTATCTTTGATATTAAGTTGCGCAGTAATCTTCGAGAAAATTCCTAGGAATTGGACCACAGATTTATGGTAATCGACATGTTTCTGTGTGGGGAAGGTCACATTCAGGAAATTAACGGATTTCTTCCGTAATTCCATTAGGTAGAGGAATCTACTATTACTTACGTACATAAGATTTTTATTCAGAAGTTGGCAATGAGTGTTATTTATAGTATATGCTATACTTACACCATTAGTCATCATTCATCCATTCATGTCCCGTATTATATTTTTTATTTGCTAGCATTCTACGAATCGTTCTAACACGATTTATTTTATAATATCTCTAATAAAACATTCATATTTTTTCTTACATTTTCATTGTTGTGACACAAGTCAAATTATCAAACTGTCATTGTTTTTCTCATTTAGTCTATGAAGATTACTTTTTGGTTTATATAACTTGAATTAACTTATCAATAGGTTTAGCTGAAATACTGTATTTTATATAATTACAATTGTTAACTGAATTTCGACTTAAAAAAACTCGAAGTAAAAATTCGACTACTCTGAATACACCACTATAACATAAAACAGTTCATTAAGGGACAATTATGAATCGAAATTGTCAAAATAATACTTTTATGAAAATGTGTCGGAGGACAAATGAACGAAAATTAACGCCCCGGGAGAGGGCCTGTGAAAATTAAATTGTCGGTCAATGAAACATGCAAATGAGACTTGCAATCACGCCCGCTTTTGTGCCACTCACTCGTATTGTTTTGAGTCGAGCTCTACAGAAAATGGACGTTAAATATTCAGTTAAAAACTTTCATTCATTTAAGTACCTCATTTCTGAAGTCAAGTCGAAAATGAAGTGGTAATTGACCATAATAATTGTTAAGGCTCACTTTCGTTCACAGCTTTTAAATTCGCTAAACAGTTGTGTGCTTTGCGCAAACCTATATAAGAGAATCAAACACTGTTTTTGAGGATCGGTCTTGTTATTATTTTCTTCAAGTAGGTACATAGTTGTTCGTTTATGAGTCAGTTCAAACAATATGACCAATCAACCGTTTGACTTACACAAAGAAACAGGGAGTGCCAGTTAGTACCACTTTCTCTATGGCCTCTTTATCCCCACATTATAAGGAGTTTAGTCTTCCCTTCCATTAGGCAACCAGGAAATTACAGAGCGTAAATGGCGGCTATTATTTAGGATATCATCAAGCCTGCTGATAAATGTACACGATCGGACAATTAATTGTTAAGGATGAGAAGGCAGCTCGGTTGAGTATATACCTACCTATTTAACTGTTTCTGTACTTAATTTCTTCAAGGTTGAGAATGATTTTTAGCATTCAAAGTCCAGTAGTTAGGCCTTCAGTCTTTGTGAGGATACTTAGTCGCTAACTAGCGTGTGACGTAAGTGTATATTCATAAGTAGAACGTGAACTGAATGGCTAGATGGTGCTCTGAAATGCGACGCTGTGGTGTCTGAAGTACCTTACTTTACCTTAAGCGGAAGGTGATGCAGAGGCGATAGACTTGAGGCACTTCTAGTTTCCTGAAATTAAAGTTGCCAATAGATTAGGTACTCCAGAATATTCTATCAGATATATGATTAATTTCGGTTGGTTGTAAAATTCACTACGCTTGCGAGTTTTGTTTTGAAAGAAGCAGGAAATAATGTCCAAAAAAATATTTATTAGCTTTTTCTTACCCATACTTACAATGCTAACAGCATAACTGGAACAAGTTGTCTTAAGTATCTCCTTATGTGTTTCAATAGAGTCTTCCACACACGCACGACATGGCAGCACGTTGGTATCATTAATCTCCTCCGCCCTACTGGCCGAGATCGTGGCTATCCGAGACACGCGATTTTAAACCCGACGGAATAACTCTTTTGTATAAAATTCGAATCGTGTGCAATCACTGAGCCGTAGACTTGAATGTCGTATTTTCAGCGAAGCGAGGGGACTTCACACATGCAAATGTATGTGATGAGAATGGGCAAGATAATATATACTTCGTGTGACTTCGAGCCAGCATATTTTGTAATAGGTACATGTGTGAGATCTCCAAGATCATGACAGAATTCTTCAAGAAACAATTTTGACAAGAACTGTTACCATTCGACTACAGGGTGGTATCCTCTGGATCAGAGAGATTTCATTTGTTTTGGGGAAAAACCAGCGGAGTAATTGCGTAACACACTAACAGTAGGGATGGCTTTCATTTTGATAGTTCAACATCATTCATTGCGTTATTTATGTTGTTGAGCAGACATATTTTTCGAACATATGAAGCAATATTCTTTAAAACGATAGAGATCGTGATTGATAGTGCGTTACGCAATGCGGGTGACATGACATTTCATTTTAATCGTATTGTTTGTGGTTTCCATGGAGATTTACTTAAATAATTATGTATAAAACTAGTAGTAAATACTTAAGATGCAATTTAAATATATTTTATTTTGGGTTTAATAAATACCTGACAAAATCTTAGGCCATTTCCAAACCTTCAATATCAAGGAGTCCCAACTTGATTCACGGCTTCATATTTTCAGCACACGTGTTCCCCTCATATCACGTGCTTGTTCTTTCAGCGCCACGCATATCCTTTACTATATAGCTTTCATGACCTAATACTTCAGTCACCTGAAAAGGTCCTTTGAAAAGTGGTAATAATTTAGTACTTTTGGTATTGGATTGACTGGCAATTCTTATAACAACCAGATCGTTGACGTTGTAACTGTGAGCTTCTTTTCTTTTGGAATCGAAAGCCAGCTTTTGTTTGTCTGCACTGACCTGAATGTCAACTGTTGACGTTATTCTATCAACAGATTGATCCTCCTGTGCCAACATGTCAGCGTCAGTTTGAAGTCGGTATCTAAATAATACTTCAATGGAAACGGCTGAAGTGGTTTTATTAGTGGTACTGTTAATACCTTGTTGGATACTAGTAATATGAGTATCCCATTTTTCATAGCTGGTATTAGCACCCATACTTCTCAATGCCAAGGATGGTGCGATTAAAGCGTTCCACCCGCTGTACCTATAACATGTTGTCGATTTTTTTGTCCTGACAGTACTTAACTAATAACTTGGACGTAAAAGAACTGCCAGCATCACATATAAGACGCTATGACCAAAAACTATAGATATTTTGTCTAACTCGCATACGACACTTTGACTTTAAGTGCTACGAACAGGGGATTTAATTTAAAAAATTTGTAAAAGAGTCAACAGTCACCCAGAGGTAGGTATTTTTACGGTTGGTCTTTACAAATGGACCCAGAATGTCCATGTGAAGCGTGTGAAATGGCTTTTGCATATATAGGTATAGGAAACAGTTTGCCTTCCCTGGCCATGCCATGGTTATTTTTATAGTAAACTAGCTGACCCTGCAAACGTTGTTTTGCTTCTTCGTCTTTGTTTTTTTTTGAAAAATCGATGTTGGCCGATTCTCAGACCTACCCGAAATGCACACAAAATTTCATACAAATCGGTCCAATCGTTTCGGAGGAGTTTGGTAACAAACATTGCGAGAATTTTACATATTAAATAAGCTAAATGGAGAATATTGCGAAATAAACACAGAGGTTTAACCCCTGGGTTTATTTCGTCACTTTTAAATTCCAGATATGAAATAGTTCACGGTCCTCACAAAAAAATCGAAAACTGAGTTGATCTCTTTCAGGAAAAGTATCGAAGCTTTGCATACCATTATTTCTTCTAGCGTTGTAATGTACACTAAGGTACACTAGGTAAACGATTTGAATTTGTCGTGGAATTCCGTGGAAATTGGATTGGGACCTAAGCCGACTACATCGCTTCCTGTGTTTAAATATGTGCATTGAAAATTTTACACTACGTTTGGTTTTACAGATCGGTATTTGCATGTTTCGTACAATTTTAACCGTTTTAATAAAATATCTCCGTTTCATAAGCTTTTGGAGACGTGTACGTCGGAATTTACATGTATGAATAAACGGGGTTAAAAACTGAAAGCTCGTATATGTGGCAGCACTGTTCAACGTCTACAAGCCGCCATTGTTTTGTTTATGTTTACGTTTAATCTCAAGTACAAATTAAACGAAAACTAGATAAATATGTATGCGACTTGGACTGTAGCACTCTTCAAAGCAGAAAAAAGCAGATGTAGTGGAAAAGTAATTTAAATATATGAACATTGTACATTTATAGGATATTTTATGTTTGTTGACTTTAAGTCAATTTTTTTGTCAAAGACTTGAGGCGTATGACAGGAATAACCTGATCGGAGTTGAAAAGCAACTCGAGGATGACTTTCCTGACTGGAAAACTTCACAAAAATTAATTCTAGAATTGATCAAAATTTTAATGTGATAGTATAAACACAGACACACCTTTACTATAATTTACAGGTAATGTAAATAGTCTTAGTTCCTTTGGGAGCATCACCTGTTTACGAATTTCTCCCATTAAATGTCTTCTAGCTCTGAAACGATAGCATATAGACTTGATGAGATACCGGGTTCTCAATGTTGTTTCGGAGAGGTTTCTTTCACAGTTTTCGTCTTTTCACATCATGGGTAAATACATGGGGCCTCGTACTTTTGCAGTCAACAGCTGCGCAACGGGACATATTAATTAATTATGCATAAAAAAGTCTTACCTGTTTACAAAAAATTGTATAGATAGTGACAGCTACCTTTCAAATTACAAGGCGCTGGGTCGTAGCGACATCTGAAGTGAGCAAGTGGTATTTGTATCTCCATTGCTACGACATGCGTATACGTTTTGGCTATTGATTGCGTAACACACATCAAAATGCAATCGGTCGCTGACTTTCATTGTCATTGTTATTAATTTCCATGATTTCAATGTTGTAGGGATGTATTTCCCTGTTTTTCGTTTATTCTGGAACAATAAAGGACAGACCCCATTTAAATTTTTAATGGACACGTAACTAGTAAGTAGGGTAAATATGGTGGTAAGGTAGGTGTAATAGATTAAAAACATCATACCTGTTATCTGTTTATTCTAAATAGTGTTCTATTTAAAAAAAAAAAAAAAAAACACTGTCCTTGGATAACCGAAATCTTTTGAAGACGTCTTGATTGTCATATTTCGTAAAAAAAAACGGTCTGTCGCGATAATCATGTGGCCGTGTGAATAAAATTTGATTCGTCACTAAATCCACAGCTTCGATAGCTTCTAAACTGTTAACAAAATCTTCTATTTCGCAGCAAATAATGCAAGTTCAACAATAAGATGAACTGTCACTTAGCGCTAAGATGCCGAATATATTTAACCCCCTGGACCCCTATATTTAAGGGAACCCTGAGGACTATAGGTGTCCCATAAGTGATGGTGAAAACGAAACTAACACTTAAAACATTTTAGGTGCCTCCCTAAATTTAGGAAACGATGGTGATAAAGAAAAATGAAGTATAAGATGCTAATGCCCGTTCATTAGCGTCTTATACTTCATTTGCTTCTGACATTTATTTAATTATCACATCTCGTTGATACACGCCACCCTAACTGTCTTAAAACAGTTCAAACCCACTTCCTCAACAAAATTAATTTAACAACAGTGCTTTTGTGAACAAGATGAGCTCAGCATGTACTAACAAAACAACACTCAAATGAGTACGTTTGAAGACACATGGTTCTAAGTGGCATTTCATGGAAGACTTAGGGTCAGTGCAGACCGAGCTTCAATATGGTCGAGAAGTATTTAATTATAAAATTGAATTAAACCACAACAAAAATGAATTTTAAATAAGCGTGCAAGAAAAAAATCCACATGAATGATTTGATTTTACAAAGAGTATAAATGGAGTTTCTTGCCCGTTCTTCTCTACAGGAACCTAGGAACTACGTTTTGGAAGAGCTTTATCTTTCTGACTGACCGACTCCTTGACAATCTAAAAGTGCCCTATTATGAGCAAGAGAACAGCGTCGATAATGGGCCTACCCATTATCGACGCTTGCGCAGGAGCTCCGATAACATCCTAGAGACATTATTAGACAAAGTGGAGTGCCCCTTTCAGGCCCTGGATACGAAGGCACGTGCCAACATGTGTTGGGCCACGTTATTATTAGTTCTTTTAGTTTTTTAAAGTTAACTTACATAGTTTTTTAAGTTATGTGTTATTCAAACTATATGAAGTGTGTGTACTTTTATGTGTAGTCTGAAATTAAGTATACATTACATCACATTCAATGAAAAAAAAATATTTCTAAAATTTCCGGGGACATGGTGTTCGAGCATATTTTCACTAGGAACTTGACAGCAAAGAACATGCTCGGGTATTTTCGTGCTCTGTTAGCACTGACCCTTAGTTTAGTTATACGACACAATATATAATATAACCCCAGAGATGCAATGGGAGATTGGAAAAGTTTTGTTGTCTGCTCTCATATTTTGTATCATGTGGCTTGATGCAACGCTGTCTCAAAAACGATTTATAAATATCAAATAGTCGTGATCGAAAAAGTTTTGCTGTTCTTCTTTTGTTTTCTTTCTTATTTATTCATTGTTTTTGTGAAATATTGGGAGGTATTATGTACAGTCACATCACAAATATGTTCGTCACCTTAAGATCAATTTTTGTCTGCTTATTAATAATAATATAATAATAAAACGTTTAATTCAGTATAACTTCCATATTTGTTAGTAACAATGTAAGCTTATAAACTAGTGTTAGTTGCCTTCATTCTTAGTTGCGTGAGGGAAGCAGATCCTGGAGAAGGCCTACTTAACTGCATGCAGTCGTATCCACCGACCCAAGATCGGAGAGTCCCATCTATCAGCCAACGTTCTAAGAATTGTATTGGGGCTATCACGAACATGGCAAAGCAGAGATGCACATCTCTTACGCATGATGGCCGAAAAACTATCAACGTCCGCGTCGGCAAACATGCCGGACGCGATACAAAAACGTGGCAGCACCATCAACACCCGGAACGTGTTATTATATTGTGTGCGCAGGCCACTATAAGCCCTCTGCGTAAAGTCCACCCATAGGCTGCACGTGTAAAAGGATTGGCAGTAGGCTTTGAAAAGCGTCACCTTTACCTGAGCCGTACAACGTGCAAACCTATGGGCCACCATCCCACATCGAACAGCCAGTGACCTGCGCTCCCGCTCTATATCAACATTATCCTTCAAAACGTCTGTGACCCAATGACCCAGATATTTAAAATTCGCAACTCTTTTTAGAGGTCTGCCACACAGCATAACTGGTGGAGTTGTGTTATAGCATTTGCTGCATGCTTTAAATATCATGAATTCGCTCTTTGGTGCATTATATTCGAGCCCATGGGTATCAGCGTACGATTCACACACGTTAATCAGTTTCCTTAATGCCCTGATCGATGGGCTCAACAGAACCATATCGTCTGCATAACTTTTATTATTAATGCATACACCATCAATATGACAGCCGATTCCGGTTCTGCTAAGCTCTTCGATCAGATTATTCACGTACAGATTAAACAACGCAGGTGAGGATAGTCCCCCCTGCTTCACCTCACACTCAAGTCTTTACTCGGCAGAAAAGGAGCTTGCCCATCTTACCCGGTTCCGTTGATTGGCGTACCAAAATTTAAACAAATTTATTACTTCCCGGGGCACATCAGTCTCATGCTGCAGTTTACTCCATAGCACATTATATGATACAAGGTCAAATGCTTTTGACAAATCTAGGTAACACGCAAATACTGGTGTCTTCCTTGCTGTATAGTACTGTACAGTCTGCTTAAGGTTCAGGATAGCACTCTATGTAGATAAACCGGGCCGAAACCCGAATTGAGCATCGTTTATTTTTCTGACTGTCCAGCACCTTAGCAATTATCGTCGCTTAGGAAATCGGTCTATAATTTGATAGCACGTTTTCTGCTTTACCGACTCAACGTTATATAATAAATGATTAAAACAACTTTTACGATACAAACAATGCAACGAAAAATTACATATTCCTTTATCATATTAAACAGTTGTTGTTTTTTTTTTCTTACATTATTATTTCGATGAACAAGTTTAGGATTGCGAAACATTAATTGAACAACACTTTGGTTAAATTTTTTATAAATATTAACGAAGTAGCATTCACGAACGTAATTTTGAATAGGCCCGATTCGATCACCCTGTTCCTTCGACCAGAAGGCCATTTCACGTACTCAAAAAAATTCAAATTCAAGTCACAATCTCATTTCAGCGACGATCAATGTCAGAAACTTGTATAAAATATATATATAATACATTGAAGCATTTGATACGTTTGAGCCTGATTTACAGGGTACAATTTAATTACCTGTGGCATAAAGCAACAATAAAAGATGGAACACATGTGCCACGGGCAAGAAACTTGCATCGGGTAATTTGGGTATGAGCATGAAATCATCATCAGCATCCATCATTTCGCATCCTTTCTCTTCTCCTTGCATCTACAATCGATAGACTGTTCAACCGAATTAACAGATGCCAACATACATACAAGCCAAGTGTACAATATTAGGCGATAGACACATCATGCAAAAGCAATATTATATTAAGAAAAATAACAGTATACAGAAATGACGCATATTTTTACCCAATTTTAACAATTATAGTTTAGGAAATCGTGCGTTATACAATGGTTATCTTTTTTGGTGGACTTTAAACTACTACTAACTACAACTCTACCAAACACACCCGTGATAACCGTGGCCCTGTGCCAGGTTATCATGGGTGCCAGGCCTGTACCAGGTTATCATGGGTGCCAGACCTGTGCCAGGGCCACGGTTATCTTTTTCGAAAGCAGAAAGGACACCTCCTTCTGCGAAGCAGTAATGCTTGCGAAGGAGGAGGCGGAGCGCGTGAGGCTTGCTATTCTCTCTCGCACCGTACCATGGCCTGGACCAGGGCCGGACGCGAGAGATCGCCGCCGCCGATCGCCTCCGCGAGGACACTGAGGCACTCCGCCCAAGCTGGGCAGACCTCCACCGTATGCTCTACCGTGTCCTCCGGGCGTTTCACACAATGGTGACACCCGGGCGTTTCCTTCCACCTTATGCGAAACAGGAACCTCCCGAAACAACCGTGTCCAGTGAGAACCTGTGTCAGGCGGAAGGTGAGGACGCCGTGGCGCCTCTCCAACCACTCCTCAAAGAGGGGATACCGCCGCTATTATGGCGTGCCCAGCACTGGGTTGCGACAATCGCACCCTCCATGTCGCCATGAGATCCCGCCGGAGCTCTGTCCGCTGTACCGTGATTTCTCGCGGCAGCGGAGGTACACCCCGGCGTTTTGCCTCCTCGCGCCACTCCCATACGTGCGCGAGGGCTTTTGCCTCCAGATCCCATTGCGGCAGTCCGGAAAGGAGGATCGTCGCCTCGCAGGAGACCGTGCGATATCCTCGGACCAGCCGGATGGCCATGACCCTTTGGGACGCGTTCAACCGGCGGGCTGGTCGGCGCCTCAAAGGACGCGCATGCGCTCTAACCTAAGACTATGTGATGCATAGTGGGGACGCCACACAACTGCGCAGTACCAATACAGTAAATATAAATCAAATGTGTGTGTAAATAAATTAAAAAGTATCAACCTGGTGCATCAAAATATTCAAGGGTTTTTAAACAAAGATTTAGAAGTAGAATTTTTCCTGAATTGTAATAATATAGAAATTCTTTGTATGACAGAACATTGGCTTAAAATCCACCAGTTAATATTCAATTTTAATAATCACCAGGTTGGTAGTTCATTCAGCAGAGTAAATGCTATACATGGTGGCTCATTGATATTAGTAAATAACCAGATCAAAATTAAAGACCGTAAGGATATTGTGTGCCTCTCTGTTGAGCGAACAATTGAGATAAACTTATAATTCTAAAACTTAACCCAGAATTTGTTAGAAAATTCTGGGTTAAGTTTTGGAATTATAAGTTTGTTTCAGTCATACAATCTTGCTAACCAATTTTCGGAGCCCACTAGAATAACTCCCACTAGTGCAACATGCCTAGATAACGTCTATACAGATGTTATACCAACCCACAAGGAAATTATTAATTTAATAGACTCGGATCATTGCGGACAGTTGGTCACTATTTCAAATATTAACAAAAAAGTTACTAAAAAAGATAACACTGTTTATCCAAACACTACTAATCGTTTGGAACCATTTAAAACTAAACTTCTAAGTAATTTACCACTTTTATCAAATAATGATGACTCTAATCAACAATACAATGCTTATTTCAAAATGTATTGTACACAATTTGATAACACTTTCATTCCAAAGACATTTTCGATTAATAGTAATGCTCCCTTCACGGACTGGGCTACCATAGGTATACATATAAGTAGAAAACGACTTTATGAGTTGTATGATGAACGGACTTGTATGAACACTGCTGAATTTAATTTACAATATGTCACCTGTAGAAATATAATTAAAGCCTTTCAAACACTAAATGTTAAAAAGACCGCAGATCTATGGGGTAATTCTGTGGACGTAGTTAAGTCAATTATAAATATTGTAGCACCTACTCTGTTATTTTTAATAATTGTATTGACCGTGGTGAGTTTCCTGATCTTATGAAAAACAATAGAATAATACCAATGTTTAAATCGGGTAGTACATCAGACCCTACTAATTAAAGACCTATTTCAGTGCTACCTACCTTTAGTAAAATTTTTGAAAAACTTATTGTAGATCAAATGCAATGATTTTTTAATGAACTTAAATTACTGCATAACAAACAGTTCGGTTTTACAAGGGGTCGTTCGACTACTGATGCCGGAGTTGAACTTTTAGGACATGTTTATAATGCATGGGAGGACAAGTGCGATGCTTTGGGCGTCTTTTGTGATTTGTTCAAGGCATTTGATTGTGTTCTTCATGAAACATAAATCAGGAAAATACGGAATACGGAACGCCTCTCTGGATCTTCTTACTTCTTACTTAAGTGGTAGGATTCAAAGAGTAGATGTTAACGGAAAAAGGTCAAATGGATCTTTAGTAAGAATGGGGGTCCACCAGGGCTCAATTCTTGGCCCATTTTTGTTCCCTATTTATATTAATGACTTGCCTTACCTCATATAGGATAATCATGATATAGTGTTGTTTGCAGATGACACTTCACATTTATCTAAACTGAAACGTCAGCAGCTGGTTACTGATCATGTAAATAGCGCCCTCGCTGAGGTAGTTAACTGGTTTAATGTTAATAACCTACTTCTTAACGAGAAAAAAACTAAATGCATTAAGTTTACGATATCTCATATTAGACAAGTAGAAACTAGTGTTCTTATAAAGGGTGAAGAGTTGAAACCCGAAAACACCACAGTATTCTTAGGCATAACTTTGGATGCCAAGCTTCAATGGGGCCCCCATATAGATAAATTGTCAAAAAAAACTAAGCTTTGCAGCATACGCCGTTAGAAAAAATCGTAATTTAACTGATTTAGAGACAGCGCGTTTAGTGTACTTTAGTTATTTTCATAGTGTAATGTCGTACGGTATTCTTTTTTTTTACAAAAAAGGGCAATTCGTTCAATTTATAAATTAAGTCCCAGACACTCCCTCAGAGACAAATTTAAAGAGATTTATATAATGACTGTGCCCTCTCAGTATATTTATGAAAATCTTTTGTATGTATAAATATTAATCTGTTTAAAAAATACAGTGATATCCATAACATAAATACTAGGAACCAACACAAATTTGTTGTTCCCACTACCAGGCTCAAGAAAATAGGTAGCTCGTTTAAATGTCAATGTATACGTTTTTATAACAAACTTCCCAGCCACATTCAAGAACTAACCCTTAATAAATTCAAGTCTTTTATAACGCGGAAATTATGCCAGAATGCCTATTATTATACTGTCAGAAGAATATATTGAGGACAAGAAGGCTTGGGACTGAGCTGCTCCAATAAGTTTACACAGATATTGTTGATGTTTAATTTGCTGTTTAACTTTTATTTTTGATTTTTTCTATATTCGTACATTTTTAGATAAACAATGACATCTATATATTTACTGTTTAAAATATAATGTTGTTTTAATTTTTGAGAATGTGAGGACTATGTGGGTCATTGTATTTTTCTTTTTTTCTTTTAACGATGGTCTGGCTGTTTGAGTACTTTACGCGGCCTACCCGAATGTCCTTTCTTTTGTATTGTTCGCCGAATCGTTGAGCTCCTTAGTTCTGAGTTGAGCTGCACGATGAATGACAAATGCGTGCACTGACTGGACAGGTCCACTCAAATCCGTGTGGTTCTTTCCTCAAAAGACCATTTCAGACACCAGTCTACATGGTCCTCATATGATATGATATTATTTTCGGATTTTAATTTCACTTTGACATTGATGGACTTTATGTATAAAATGACATGTTAATTTACTTTGTAAAGTATTATATTATTTTAATTATGGTGAACATGAAGACATTGTGGATTTGTCGTTTTTTTTAATGCATTTTTTTATTCGTTATAATCATGGTCTGGCAGTTTGAGTAATTTATGCGGCCTACCGAAATGTCCTTTCTTTGGTAATATTCGTCGAATCGTTTAGCTCCTTTAGTTCTGTGTTGAGCTGCACGAAAACTGACAAATGCGTGCACTGACTGGACAGGTCCAATCATTCTGTGTGGTTCTTTCCTCAAAAGACCATTTCAGACATCAATCCACATGGTCTTCACATGACCTGACCAAGATTATGTCGGGACTTTAAAGGAGACTGTGACCTCTGAGTTTGTTTCGGCCTTTCTTCTCAGAGTAGTCAGATAGGAAACGCCGATCTCATCTGGTTTTTAAAATATGATTGACGTGTAAAAATGTTTTTACAAACCTATTTACTGAAAATAAATCATTTATCATTAACATTTATCAGTACGAGCGAGGCAATTGAATAGGTATATTTTTTGGGTTTGCCGAAACATTTTGCATGTCAAAACCGAGTGTCTTTGACGCTTTTTTGACAATATTGTCCATGTGGGGAACAAATGTCAGCTTGCGGTCAAGAACCCCAAGTCACTGATTACGTCTACTTTACTGAGGCTCGTACCGTTCGATCGTATCTTGCAATTGAATTCGATAAACATTTACCTCCGAGTAAAAAAAAAAAACAAGGGTGTTCTGAAAAACCAAGCGTAATCTCTACAATAAAAAGTACTTTGTATATTTATAATCCATCACTGACACAAATAAAATTCATATCGTTAGCTTTGCTATAATAGTTTAATAACAAACACAAGAAAATGAATGGCTGACGACGGATGTGATCCTATGAGGCGCGTTATAAAGACAAATCGATGAAAAACTCATTTCTCAAAATCGACCAGGGGAAAAGAATCAGGATAACTTAGAGAGTGCAATGTGGACTGATTTAATATCTTTGGTCTTGATATAAAAATGACCACTCAAGAAATCATCAATTCGTTTCCCAAAGAAATATTTAATTACTTTGTCAACGTTCTAGAATATAAGGGTGGCTCCAATAGAAGATATTGTCAGCTTTGTTATTTTATGTAGGTACTCTTCAAATATAATAAAACAAAAATTACAACCTAAATGTAACATACATTGTTACCTACATTAAAAAAATATCCACTAATAATCATTCCTTCCAAGTATCACAAATTGAGGCCCTATTTCTGCAATTATCCGCCCCGACTTGCAATACTATGACACGAAAAAAGGTAAAATAAATGGGTTTGTGCCGGGTCTACACGTGCGGGTGCCAACTGGACGCGATAAGTCGATTTGATTGATGATAGTTATGTGTGTGCCGAAGCCGAGGCGTCAGGCGTGATGGACGTCCGAACACCTATTCCATTTCAAACAGAATTCTTAGGAAACTTTGGCCTTTCATTGGCGAGGAAAATGTTAGCCAAGTGAGGAGTTTATTCTTTGTAATCAGACATACAGTTTTTAAAGAAGATAAATAACTCCGTCCACGTTCCTACGCCATTTATACATTATTTAGTAGTTTTTTTTATCGACTTCCAAAATGGAAGAACTCGTTTTGAACCATGTTTGAGAGTAGTCCAGTTTTTTTTTTAAACTCGGTATCAAGTGTCCCATTTTTAATGAGAAAGGTTAAAATATAAAATACCCTTTGCAACTCAAAAAATTACGAAAACAAGCAAATCAAAATTAACATTCAGTAATTTTGTTACTTTATCTAAAAACTCTCGTGTAAGTAATGCATGAGATATTTTTTTTATTACATTACATTCCGCTCGCGTCATCGCTCACGTTATATTAGTAATTACGCCAATATTCATTATTAGATTTTTTATTGCAAAAAATACACGTATTTATTTATTAGCATTTTTTTGTTTCGAAGAAAACAATTGAAAAGCATTGTTTTATTGGGTGCGGATTCGTGGTCAAGTACTTTAAACAATTGGCTTTGTGACAGATGTTTTTATCAAATAGATGATTATTTAAATTTTAAACAGACATGATAATGACTATATAAATTTACGAACACTTACTTAAATTACAACTATTGACATATTTTATAAATCTTAACAATCAATCGATGAACTGTCTTAACTGTGAGATATAATCTAATGTATTTTATAATTTAATGTGCCTAATTAATATTAACGATGTAAGTCTGTATGTACATTTTTCGCGCACACACACCCATCACATATACTTATACGGTGGACGGGGTGCCGATGGATAGGGTCACTCAAGTGAGGGACCTGGGAGTTCGTTTCACCACTGGTCTCACGTTTCGTGATCATATAGTTAAGGTATGCAAAAAAGCATATAGAAACCTAGGATTTGTGCTTAGAATGGTTAAAAACTTCACAAATGTTAAAGCTATAATGGCATTATATAATGCTTTAGTAAGAAGCCAACTAGAACGTAATGCAGGTATCTGGGCTCCACATGAAACTAAGTATAGTCTCATGTTGGAGCGAGTACAAAATAAATTTATTAGGTTCAAATACATGAAGGAATACGGGGTTTATCCATTTTATCCATTGATGTATCCAACTCTATTTGTCTTGGGTATGGTCGGATATAATGAACTGAGGGTCAGGAGGCAACTCACACTAGTGACTTATATCTTTAAAGTAATTAGAGGGTTTTTTGTTTGTTTGTTTGGCATCTCGCAGGTCAACCTATGCGGTTGTCGTCTGCTTAAGCGGACTTGCCTGTGGATTCCCTAATAAATTAAGGCCTCCAGCCAGGACTTAAACTTATATACTAACTAAAACTAAGCGACAGCGCTAAGGGCACCCCCTGTGGGGTACGAACCTCGGCTTAGGGCGTCGCTGGAAGAGGGCAGCAAGGGATTAGCTGGATCAGGATTGATATTAATTAGGGACGAATTTAAAGCTACAGGCTCAGCGGCGCGGGCTGGCTCGAGCAAGGGTCGGGAGGGGCGTCGATTTGGGCGTCGCGGCGGGCCTCGGCGGCGAGGGCGGTAGGACGGCGATCGGGTTTTGGGCTTATGTAGCGTGCTAGTGGCCTTACTACTCTCCTGGAGGAGGGTAGTGGCGTCGTCTGGGTCGATTAAAGTATGCCTTGGTCGGCGAATACTGCTAATGCGAGAGGGAGTGTAGCGGGCGGCCGCTGTAATCAGGGGGTTAGAATGTTTAATGCCGCAGTCGAAGAAACGCTTTGATAAGCGTTTCATGAACTGTTTTATGGTTGGCATTTTGAGGTCGACGTGAAGATCTATATTACGGACATAGAAGGGGGCACCCGTGACCCTTCTGAGGAAACGGTTTTGGAGGGTCTGCATCTTATGGAGATGACGTGGGTGAGCGTGCGCAAATACAACGCAGGCATAGGTCATGATGGGACGGATGACTGCGGTATAGATGCGGAGCTTGCATTTGAGGGACAGTTTGCTACGGGCTGTCAGTACGAATTGGAGCCTGCTAAGAGCGAAGGAGGCGCGCGCGCGAACCGCCTTAATATGAGCCTTAAAGGTAAGGTTCTCATCGAGGATCACGCCTAGGTATTTGGCTTGCTTCTCTCAAGGGATTGGCTTGCCGTACATAGTGATCGGGCTGGAGTAATTAGAGGGAAGATACACAATGCGGATATATTGCGAAGGGTGGAGCTAGTAGTGCCGGGCGGGTATGTGAGTCGTCGTCGTCAGCCGCGGTTGCTGGCCGAACCGCGCGCGCACTAACTTACTTACTGTGCGAGGCGCCGCTCACGAGTGCACTCCGCACTCTCAACCTCATTGCTGTTGACTTGGACATATTCTGTTGCACATTGGGTGAATTTACAAGAACAGCTACCTTTAGAATTAGCTATGGTTAAAACAGTGGAACTATTTAAATTTTCAGTGTACTACAATATCGTATTGGGTCTAGCCTGTATGTATATATTGTATGTTTAGAGTGAATAAATAAATAAATAAATTTTATTGTGATTATGATGTGTATGACGACTAATGTAATTGATATAAATTCATGATATTTTCATGCATGCACTAGAAATATTTGCAGATAAGTCGAATACAGTGAGACTTTTTTTTTGGGTGGGTAATCATCAAATGACTTGTCTCGCTCTGGGTGGAGCGGGAGGGCGTGTTAGCCTTTTACTGATTAAAACCCACCCGTGTTCCTTCAGTAGCCTGTGCCAGAGCCACGGTTATCTTTTTCGAATTTCCCGCGACTCTGAAATATAGTGAGACTAAAGTTATTTTACCACTAGCTGTGCCCCCGACTTCGTTCGAATGTCGGTAAAAAATAAAATATGTCGCTTAGTGAAGGTGTAGGTACCACTCCTCCATTGAAAGGAAGTCCTCGATATTGCCTGGTGTGAAGCGCTACCTGGCGTTCTCTAACAAAACCCTTTCGAATGTAGTCACTGCGTCTTCAGGGTTTACAATGTCAATGCGACGAAGTGTCACTTTGATTTTTGAGAATAAATAAAAATTAAGGCACCAGACTTCTCCTGCCGTTCAATTGTCTGGCATAGTGTGCTGAAGCGTTATCAAGGTGCAAAAACATCACGCTTTAAGACCGCAGTTGTGTTTCCTTTGTTGATTGAAATCCCAAATAAATTGATAAATAATATCTCAAATACTTGTTTTATATAATAAAATGCTTCTGTCTAAACTATGTTAGTGAGAACCTCTAACGTCTGCTTGCTCTCCTGCTTACAGTTGTATGTGTGAAGAGATACCCATTTACTGAGATCCAGCTCTGGTAATGGCTGCCATTTTGGATTTCCTGATTTTCACAATATTTAGGTATACTGTTCGTTATTGAGGAGGTCCGTGACAATAATGTTTCTTCTCAGTCCATGATCAGTTGACCACGGTAAGGTACTTAACCAGCTACTGTGTTTCGTCTTCCGTATGATTACCCATTCATAAAAAATAACCCTCTGAATAAATTCGCTGTGTCTGTGTGACATACGGATGGACAGACGGACAGGACGAAATGATAAGAGTTTCGTTTCTATATGCCATTTGGCTACGGAACCAACAGACAAATTTGTAACTCTTCCTTTTGAAGTCAGTTATAAGATGCCTCAATGAATCTTCAGTTTAAAATGATAGAAATGGCATCTGTTGGTTATCCTTTGACATCACTTTTTTTTAAATATATTGTAACGCCTCGTCTAGCGCTTAATATATGTAGATATAGATATAGATGTTATTATGTAAGTACCTATGTTCTGGCAAATAATTAAATTTCATTTCACTAGATTCTAGCACCAGTGTGACTAACAGGATTTTTTCCTGTTAGTCACACATTGTCAAATGCTAATTGAAACATATTTTATGAAATATTCGATTTTCTGTGAAATACATTTCAAGTTTTTTGATGACTTAGCTGGCGAACGGGAAGAAAATTGTATTATCTGTTTCATTTAGTATTTCTGAAGAGGAAGGAATAGCGTGTAGGGTGGTAAAACGTTGCAACTAATTAGAACTTTACTCGCTTATCATCTAAACGGGTCTCCAGAGAGGAGAGGAGCACAATGTCATCGGTTGAGTTCTCTTGACGACTTTCTTATGTTTTGACTTCAATACTTTAAATAAAGCGCTGATTAATTTTGGAGGACTTAAAGTTCTTTACTTACTTACCCTTTGCAATGTTTTTTTTTCATGATAATCATTTTCTTTCTATTTTTTAACAGCATACTTTTATTAGGTGAACATTAGGACAACTTTGAGGGACACATCCAAACCTTCCAGCGAAACTTTCATACCTGAATGTGAATGTTTCAAACACATCCAATAATATTATTGTTCAATCGAATAGCAAACAACCTTACTTTCAACGTTTAGTAAGTATAAGAGTCATTCTCAAATCTCTAAACTTTTATATGTAACGTGACAAAATGAATAAGTAATCCTCAAATAGATGCTTATTGCATAGAAAACTGTGGGGCGCTCACAATTTTTCCGCCCACTAATTTATTCAGTGCATGACTCCAATTATGCAGTGGGAACGGAATAAACTTCGTTAGCATGTAATTAATGGTCTTGACAATTTGGTGCGGAGCTTTAATTTAGCATATTGTCTCTGGCTCCACGTCTACATAGAAATGAGTGTCGTAAAAAAAAAACTCTGTGGAGGTCGAGTGATCTTTTTACGCAAGAGGCCGGTTGGCACGTACCTAGCTTTTTGGGTGAGCTTAACAATTTGTTTAATTAACTAAATTGTGTTGTGGAAGCTAGTTTAGGTTTTAGGATGGACCAAGTAACAAAGTAATTATCGGAGCATGAAATTCTGGAGGGTACTTTGATAACGCGGAGCGTGGGTTTGTTGTAAAACATTTGTGTAAAACTATGCAGCTACTTTATATTTCTTGTTAAAATAAACGCTTATAACACCGTTAATTCAGTAGTTGCAAATAATGACGTTAAACTTGATTTCAGATTGCTTAACAACATATTTGTCCAATTAACGCAAACAAGACAAATATGATGCTGGGCCGACAGTTTCCCTAGGCGGCGCGAGAACTTCTGACAATTTCACTAAATAACAATTAAATATTATCCCCGGAAGACGCACGGAATTATCGTATTACGCAGGCTTTTTGGAGTCAGAATAAAATTATGTTACCTTTTTTGTCTCGTACTTCCTACTGTCCATCTTAAGGCTAGGTGCAATCGAGCCACCGGCCACAGCCACAGGTAGCCCAGCGACAAGCAGTTCACATGCTTCTTCATACGTTTTGTATGGATTTGCAGTACACGTGTGCCCCGTTAAAGCAATATTCAACACCACAGCATGAGGCGACAGCCACCGCTGAATGTGGCCGGCACGTGTGTGCTTACTCTTAGAACTTATTAGAAAATTCAAGGTAGGTAGGTAAACGGAGATCTCTATTTCCCCATACCCATGAATTCGTTCAATTATGGTCAAAACTAGTTGAAATGCAAAAAAATAAGACAGTGTTTCATAAGTTACTTTGTACAAGCTTTTTACTGGCTTAAAGCTCTCCCAGACAGGCGCGACACGACTTTAGTACTATTGTCATGTTGATTAGTCCTCTACAAAGGTACTTCAAACATTTTCGGGAAGGTTTTATCAGCAGTTCAAGTGGTTTGAGCGATTTTATATTTCCAAGCATGCTGATAACGGCCCGTCACAACTTCGATCAATGTTCAAAAAGTGTAATAAAGATAAGTTACATTGCCATAACATTTTTTTTTATCAATTCATAAAACGTGTATGGATTCATTAAGTAAGAGAGCAAAAGCTGAAGTAAAATAAAACAATAATTTCTATGAAAATAGAAATACGAAGTTAATTAATATTCAAAACTCGTTAACAAAGTTATTTCATTTTCAATTTGCGCGTCTAGTTTCTGCTTTTAAAGTGTTAAACCCTTTTAGTGACTAGTCGTATAGTAACTATGACTAACTTTAACTATTTCATCGGGGAACGTGTTTAAAAGCGTGGTTTTAACTATATTTAAACTGCGGATATTTCAGCAATATTTTATTAAGACCTACATATTCTGATGTTGAAGCTGATATTTGGTTTAATAATGTGGAAATTGTTGGTTTTATGTAACAATGGGAGGGTATCAAGTATTTGTTCATTTGAATGTAAACGTGAAGAAGGAATTACAAGTAATTTGCAAAATATTATAGAGGATAGGCTTTGCATGTATATAATTTTAGAGGAGTTCCATTTTAGAATTATTTAATCCATTGCAAGTAACAAGTAGGTATTTAAAATTTAAAATTATTTAGCAGGCATGTCTGTTTCTTTAATATTCCGATAAAATTGGGATGATGACTACTATTAAAAATGTTCGTAAAAAATATGTAATTTCAAAAAAGGCATAGTAAAAATGAGATAACCGAAAAAATCTGTTAAATCGATGTAAAAATGAAGAAGGTACTCGCTTTTAAAAGTTTTTGGAGAGGATTATTCCTGTCCTTGTCGCGCGGTACGGACAATGTACGGCGCTAGTATGAAGTTACGTAGTCGTGACGTCACTTCTACGATAGTGCTGTCCTAGTCTAACACTTACTTCAAAACGTTTATATCTTGGCCGTTTTTTAAGCTTTTTCACTTTTTGTAATACTATTTGTACTATTTGGAAATAAACATTTTTTTTAAATAAAAATAAAAAAAAATTCATCATCCCCATTATGTTCCTAATTTACCTTGGGCAGGTCGAACTATTTAAATAAATAGTTCAGGACTCAAACTGTAAACATTTAAAATAAGAAGAAAGTAAAAGAGACACTAATTATTCAAGTCATGCTCGCATTTAAACTGACACCAATACCCGTGAGTACAGTTACAACCTTCTAACTCGTAACACGAGTACGAACCGACCGGATTGTCGAGGATTTAGGCTCGGATTGTGATCATTATCCCCAGATTCGATGGAAGCACCCTTCTTTTATAAATCCCTGTAAGAGCCCTCCTAGACGCAAATACTTGCCCAACATGTTTCAAGATCTTGTTTCGATATCGGTGGGTTTTATTCACGGCTATTTGCATGTTTAGTTTGTTCCTTTTAGTGTGGTTCGTGGATATAGTTTTGTAGAACTTTCGTTTGCGTTTCTTTGTCTTGTAACTCTATCTTTTGTTTGAGAGGTTTAGGCTTTCTCATAAGCCAATAGATTCCCGGAATATCTTTAGAGTCTATCAGGATTTAGATACAACGACTATTACTACATAAGAATACGAATAATTTATTTACAGAAAATATAGTAAAAGTTGTAAAAGTTGGTGGCCCTTTTGCCTAGGGGTTCGAGGATTGCTGAATGGTTTTACGGTCTTAATAAGTGTGGCGACGTATATAATGTTTCTGCAACATGCGAGTTATTTCTATAGCAGTGGCAACACTACATGGTTAAATCTATGTAGTGTTTGCAAGGTTTAAACCGTGATAAGACCGTACAGGTTTTTCTGATTTCTTTTTCTCTAATTTTATTGACCAATGAGAGCTTTTTTTACTATACCTACAGGGTGGATTTTTGAAGGGATGGAGAAGGGGCAGTAAGAGTTGGTACCTTAATCGTTGTAGCTACGGGAAAACGGTCTTAAGAGACCATCCATAACTTTTAGAAAATTTTAGTTTAGCATAACCAGATTTGGAAAAAAATACAGTCAGCAAGAAAATAGGCAATTTTCACACAAAGTTTTTTCATGGTGTTCGATCCTGTTTCTTAAGGGTTAAGAAAACTTTACGGGACTAACTGTGGTTTGAGTATTTGAAAATTCAGAAAACTTTTCCCATACCTACACATCGTAGGAAATTAGACTCCGATCTTAAGTGAGCTGTTAAAAAGTTTTTACGCTCTCTTACCATCGTCCAATTCAAATGAACATTCAACATTCGTTTCAAATCAAGCGTGTGAGGAATACTTACCATCACAAAGACCCAGATCGAACATTTTTTATTCTTACGAACCCGACCTTAACTCATCGGCTTCAGCGAGCGCCATAACTTATTGTCGGTCTGCCAGCTATATATTCTTTTGTCTAGATAGATTTTCCTCCTCTGAATACAATATAGACGGGAAGTTTAATGTAGAACCAGTCAGCTGAATAATGATTTCGTAGAACTACGCTTTTATCGTTTTAGCCCTTTTCAATGTACCTAATGGAGGTTGTCTAAAATGAGTTAACGATGATGAACTAATTCTTGAAGGAATAAGCCAGAAACAAATTACAAATTGACCTTAATTCATGTCATGGATAAAGGAATAAGTCGATTGGTAACTAACTCAATATGGGCGTTTTTTTTAAGGAGTAGACGCAGTTCCGTGTGCCTTGAGGGATGCATTCGTAATTTGAAACCACGACAAACATATAAAATCAGTACAAATCCTAAATTTGTTAGTTTGTTTGTTACGCTTTCACGCATTGATAGACTATAACCTGGCTAAGGAAATATACTATTTTTCATCCTGGATCGCAGACAAAGTCGCAGGCAACAGCTTGTTCATAATAATTATCCAAATTTAGCTTAGGCTTTTGCTAATATTACCCTATTTCATAAGTCCTGTGACCATCTTTATTTGGACAGCCATCCAAACATCCAATGTAAACAACGACTTCGTTCTAACAAACAAGAGCATTAACTGAAAGAATATTTCAGGAATATTAATTCTCGGTACGCATTAAGAGATCCCAATATAAGATACAGCTAAAAGCCCTAATCAATTACGAGATAACATCGACCCGTATTGCCCTCTATAATTTGGGATAAATGTGTCAAAGGGAGACCACTATCCGATAAAATACGTTAATTTAACCAGTAAAGGAATTTCTTTTGAGTTTAGATACAGTTTGGTTTGTCTAGATTTAAATCCAAATAAGGCATGTGTAACCTGAAGGCCAATTCCCGTAATTTAAAAAATTTAAAATCAAGTGACAATCAACATCAAAAACTTGTTAAATTTTACCTCTGAATTTGCATCACAGTCAATAACAAAGTGATCTTTATTTTCGTTGAAATAAGGCTGGTGTCAGTGGTAAAATAACTATGGAAGGACTTATAAGGGCTTTTATGAAAATTCACGACACCAGGTGGCACCACTTTGACAAGAGGTTTTCCATTTCGACAATGAGTTTCAAATACATGATGACGTTCATCATTCGCTTCAATTCTTCGTTTATCATTCAGTCACGACAAAAGAAAATATAGGCGCTTTGCCACTTTAGACAGGTGCTGACTTCTCAGTGCTGCCAGAAAACCCTCATTATGAGGCATTTTTGATAGATTGGGACTGAGATCAGAATGCGAACGTTCTTAAAAATGCGATATGTGATGCTTGGGCTTTTGATCGAAAAAAAGAAGTTTTTTTTTCGATCAAGTTTCTGGCAAAAAATTATGTGGTAATTAGGTACCTGTAAAAATGCACGATCTAATGCTCGATATTGGTGTATGAACCCGATCAGTAAAAAAAACTGTTGATAGGTACTAGATGTAATGTTCCCAGTCATATAGATAAGTTTGTAGATACGAAAGAAAAAAGTAGCTTGCTGCTGCTTTCTTTTGTATAGTCGACCTCGTAATTTCTTTGAACACTTTTGACAACAATCCCAGTAAATTTAACCTTCATTATGGTAGAAATGATCTATAATATATAAGAAATATACCTTGTCGTTTACACTGAACACATTTCTATGATTATAATATGTTATAAGCATTGATGGGCTATAATGTGTTAATGACGTCGTGCAAGTGAAATTCAACCTTATGGGTGCTAAAGTGAATATCAGGTGAACCATACTTATCTAATTAGAGCCTTCTACTAGGCGACATTATAATACATTTTCCAACGTCATACCTTACAATTTTAATACGATGTGCGTCGCTTTTTTCCTGTTAGAAACAGCAACATTAATTACGACACAAAATGGCCGTCATAATTATGGGTACCTACAAGTGTTATTGGTATCACCCAGCTAATGTTTAAACCTCCATCGTAATGACATTCTATCGTCCCCTGCAATTATCAATCCCACCTACCTAAACACTTAAACAAATATTCGTTCCGCATTTCAGTTTAAAATAAAAGGTTCGTTTTCGTTTGCCACTTTAAATTCAACCTGGAAGCTGAAAAAAAAGGTGGAACATCAAACAAACAGTAAATTATCCTAATTCAATAAAATCCGGACGTCACAGGGACCCCAAAATGCCGTGGACCGGACTAACTTAATAATAAAGGCTTCCTAATGTTTCGTCATTACCTGCTGGTTTAAAATGACGCCTGATATTTGAGAACCCACAAAAGTCACTGAAGTTGTGACGTGTTTCTTCGTCCGTTTGAGTGACATACAAATCTTAGTGGATTTGCTTGACATTTTAGGAAAATTATATTTGTCAGTAATATTTTGAAAATTGAGTGAAATGAGAGCTTTCCTGGAAAAGCTGTTCTTTTGCTTGTTCAAAGTCAAAGCATTTATTTGAATTAGGCACTTGGAAGGCACTTTTGAACGTCCACATTTGAATTAATATAGAATTGATTCTAGTGACCACTTCCAAAAGCTCGTTTCGTGTGGAGAAGAATGGGCAGGAAACTTTACATTACACTTTTAAAAATGTTTAACAAAATTTTGTTTACAATTATTACATCATTTTATTATGTTCAATTATTATGTTTTGATGTTAATTTGTCTGTAAAGAAACCAATGAATAGCTGACAATTGTAATAATAACCTATGAGAGAGTGTCCGTGTATGTGCCAATGTGCCTATTTCTATTATTTTGGTACTTTCTTAGTTTATCTTGGACATTACTGGCATTGGTGAAGGAACAACATCGTGAGGAAACCTGGAATTATCTATACTTTTATTAAAAAGTCGCAGACAAAGCCAGTACGTGATAAATCGGTCAATTATACTGATCATTAGTAGAGGGCGCTGCTAGTAGTTTAAATAAGTCTGAAAACTCCAGCCCGAGTTGAGTATCATCACTCTTACTCAGTGTCCCACTAGAAGGCAAAGAAGGATGCCCGGGCATATATCACCACGTTAGCTCAATTCGAGGAATCATAAAAGCAATAAGGAAACAGGATGAAAAGTAGCCAGTGTGCCAAATTTCACCCAAACCCGTTCAGCAGTTTTACCGTGAAAGCGGAACAAACAAACATAAACTATGTTTATTTGTTTGTTACGATTTATAATATCAATATTTATAATGTCGTGCGATTTCGTCATGAGTTTAACTTTCAGCCCATTATAAGGTTATAAGCCTTCAACTGAAAAGTATACCTCTTCCTCCATTTTAAATAACACTGCGATATCTGGTTTGAATCGCAATACCGTATTTATCACTCGTAAAACTTCATGGCAGTTTCCTTATTCTGCTACTTTTATTAAAGATTTATTCGAGGTTTGCTGCTGTCGGATATTTGTTTACGGCGTGTTGGATAGCAGAATAAATGTATATTATGAAACAATAAATCAAAGATATGGAGCTGTACTGCAATGCAATGTGTTTCCGAGACATTAGTATTCTGTTTTCCTGTTTTACGTCACATTATATTAGCATTTCTTGTTTTTAGGACAGCCCTATGTAGTTTTTGTTGTTTATTACGTTTTATTCGTAATGTGTTGGAATTTTTTGCTAACTCATAAGTTATGCTTGAGTAAGCAAAAAATTCCTACACATCCATAATCATAACTCACACTAACTTATGAGTTTAAGTTAGTGTGAGTTATGATTATGTATGTTATAAAACCAGATTAAGCAGGCTTCTATGAGGTTATTGTTTGGCTTATTAGTAAATTGCTGGTCCTGCTCCACAACCACAACTAACTAATTGACATTTGAAACAATGTTGAAGCTGCTGAAGATTGTAAGAATATATTTGCATTATATAAACTCAATCGCCTTTTTATTAAATAGATGCATTGCACAGATGTGAGGACTTTGTACTATAGAGCTACCATTTACCGGGTAATGTCATAGATTGACTTGAATCTGCCTTGGCGGCTGATAGTATGTCATGCTCACTCAAATGTCTCGCTGACGGTGGCACGTGTGTCGGATCATTTAGCTCCCTTCAAAATGGATGAGCTGAATGGTGCTGATCCATGCGTCATGTTCGTGAACGGGCGCCGTCAGTTGGGACTGGTCATCTCTTAGCTGCCACGGCTTATTTTAATAATTAATTTGCTGGATTGGCTGGTTTTAATTATGTTTTGCTGCACTCTGGACGCTTTCAGCGTGTACCGGTTTTGTACATCGTTCTCACTTATAGTGTCAACATTAATCGATGTAACTAATATATTTGTAACAACAATATTATTTAAAAGAGTGTCCATGGAGTTTCTTGCCCGTTCTTCTCCATAGTGACCTACTGCGCTTTGGAATGGGCAACTAGCTTCATATTTCTGACTGACCGATTCCTTGACAATTCAAAAGTGCCTGTAAATGGTTTAATTGAAATAAATGATTTGAGTTTGAGTTTGAATTGGGTGGGTACAGTCAACCTCACGTCAGTTGTAACATTTGCACTATGAAAATCAACTTTATTGCTACGACATAAATTGTATTCTGTCTTTTTCAGGCACTTTACCCATAATTTGTAAGTATGACTTACACTACGTTAGTATAAGACTTACACATAAACATTAATAAAAAAAACCAGCCCGATCACTATGTACGGCAAGCCGATCCCTTGGGAGAAGCAAGCCAAATACCTAAGCGTGATCCTCGATCAAAACCTAACGTTTAAACAGCACATTAAGGCGGTTCGCGCGCGCGCCGCTTTCGCTCTTGGTAGACTCCACTTCATTCTGACAGCCCGTTGCAAACTGTCACTTAAATGCAAGCTGCGTATCTATACCGCAGTCATCCGTCCCATCATGACCTATGCCTGCGTTGTATTTGCGCACGCTCACCCACGTCATCTCCATAAGATGCAGACCCTTCAAAACCGTTTCCTTAGAAAGGTCACGGGTGCCCCCTTCTATGTCCGTAATATAGATCTCCAGGTAGACCTTAAAATGCCAACCATAAAACAGTTCATGAAACGCTTATCGAAGCGTTTCTTCGACTGTGGCATCAAACACCCAAACCCCTTGATCTCAGCGGCCGCCCGCTATACTCCCTCCCGCATTAGCAGTATTCGCCGACCAAGGCATACTTTAATCGACCCCGATGACGCCACTTCCCTCCTCCAGGAGAGCAGTAAGGCAACCAGCACTTTACACAAGCGCAAAACCCAATCGCCGTCATACCGTCCTCGCCGCCGAGGCCCGCCGCGACGCCCAAATCCACGCCCCTCCCGACCCTTGCTCGAGCCAGCCCGCGCCGCTGAGCCTGTAGCTTTAAATTCGTCCATAAATCACTCAAATCCTGATCCAGCTAGTCCCTTGCTGCCCTCTTCCAGCGACGCCCTAAGCCTAGGTCCGTACCCCACAGGGGGTGCCCTTAGCGTTGTCGCTTAGTTTTAGTTAGTATTTAAGTTTAAGTCTTGGCTGGAGGCTTATTAGGGCAACCACAGGCAAGTCCGTCTAAGCAGACGACAACCTCATAGGTTGACCTGCGAGATGCCATTCCCAAAAAAAAAAAAAATTAATAAAAAAACAATAGTATTACAGAACAACTTAAGGAATATTAAATCTATTATGGAAGGCGTGCGAGGGGCCGAACGAACTCGCAGAGGCCCCACAATTTTAAGGATGGGTGTGTCAAGCCACTCAGACAGTATTGCGAAAAAAAGTTTTTATGGATGAGAGACTGGCCAGTTATAGTTATTTTGAAAATATGATTATTTGTAAGTAAAAATAGGTACGTTCCGAATTTAAAATTTCCCTCCACATTGCTTGCGAGATAATTTAAATTATAGTGGCATTAAAAATGGATCTGCGCCGGAAACATTTTCGCGCTATGTTTTTTTTACGATTTCCAGTGTCGACTGAAACCGGACGCATCGTACGATAGATTTCAAATGGCATTCATGGATGAAGGCCCTTCTAAGGCAACCGTGTATCTTTGGTTTATCGAATACAAGCACGGCCGACTAACTTTGTGGGATGAAGAAAGAAGTAGTCGCCCTTTGACGGCTGTTACTGAAGAAAATGTGCTAGCAGAGAAAAAAATAATCCAAGACAATAGGCGAGTTACATATTAAGAGATTCAGCACACACTGCAGGTTGGATCGAGAAGCCTTCACGAAATTCTACACGTGCATTTTAGCGTGAGGAGGATAGTGTCACGCTGGGTGCCGCACAACCTCACCGATGCTCAGAATCGGGTGGAATGGTGCCGTGATACAATAAACAAATTTGAAGCAGCCTTGTATCGGAGTGTTTACGACATCACTACAGGTGATATGTCTTGGATTTATCAATACGATCCAGAAATGAAACGCCAGTCGACGGTTTGGGTGTTTCAAAACGAATCAACGCCAAAATGAAGCGATCTAGAAGCAGGGGGGGAGATTTTGATCGCGAGCTTTTTCAATTTGACTGGCTACTTGGTGTCGATTCCTTTACGGAACCAAATGGTATACTACCAAATGAAGAAGTTTTCTCTGTTGTGAGCAACAAGCGACTAAACCGGGATTCCGCGGGCTACTGCTCCACTACGACAACGCGCCTTCGCACACCGCGCACAAAACGAGAGACTTCCTGGACAGCACGCCGGTCAAACTCCTGGGTCGACCTCCACACAGCCCTGACCTAGCACAGTGTAACTTCTTTTATTCCCGAAAAATAAATGCTCAAAGGGATACAATTTTCGTAGCCGGAAGATGCGCTGTCAGCGTTTGAGCAGGCTATAAACGAGGTGTCTACGGCGGAGTTGAAAATGTGTTTTGAAAACTGTTTCAGACGCATGAAACTTTGTATAGAGGCTAGTGGAGAGTACTTTGAAAAGATTTGATAAAAACATATACCTATAGAACATTTATTTTTATTTTCGCAAAACATTATGAGTGTTCACGTACTTTGACTATTTGTGGTTCAAAACATGATGTCGAAAACAACACTCGATCAAAAAAAATAATCGGAAGAGGAGGCTGACTCGATGCTTTTTTATGTTTTTCAAATTTATTTTAAGCTTATGAAAGTTTTACTTCCAAAAAATAAATCTAAGAAAAGATATTAACATAAGTTTTCCAATAAAAAAAAAATAAGTATAAAAGAATAATTTGTGGTTACATTTTGCACACGTCGTAAGGCTTGCGTACGTCGCTTTCGAAGCGAACAGGAACTATTCATTCATATTTTAGTTTACCTACATATAGAGTCTCATCAGTAGGATAACTTGATAATAAAACATGTATATTTTTGGAGTTTTCATTTTATTTAATAGAAAGAGAGAGAGAGAGTTTAAAAAAATCATCATCGATGTGTCGTATTCATGGTTTTCAGTCAAAATTTATTTTTTATTATTTTGATAATAAGAAACAGGCGGCTGCGTTCTTTTTGTTCTGGCGTTTTCATAGTTTTCGAGGATTCTAAAGCCGATGGTGAAGTCAAAATTAAAATACAAGATGGTGACTAGAGTTTACGCTTAGACACATACAATTTTTTTGTTAATATCAAATGCAAGAGTTGATCCATTAACAGCTTGTATTATTATAATGCACACATACACACGCATACAAACATACTTACAAGCGTCAGCTGTCGCGCAGCATACCCTGTATACGTCGGCTGTATACAAGTATACACATATATGATTTCAAAATGAAAGGTGGTGCGCAAGGTACGCTGCGTAAAAACGTAACAACTTGATTTAACCCCTGTATTTATTTCACTCCTCATAAATTTTCCATACCGTGGGCCTTAAAAATTAAAATGAGTAAACTCCAACAGATTACTAAAGTAAGTTGACCCAGCACCTACACGACACGCTTGGCTATGTGACACTACGCTCGGCTTTGGGTTCATAGAAGTTCACGCTGGCGACTCGAGCGTACGGGCTCGCTTCGCGAAAAGGGTGGTAGCGTTAAACTGATTGTGCATGCTGTGGTTTCCTATAAGTGGAGGAGTACACCTGCTTAATACCTGATGTTGTTCTCTATTTATTTGTAATGAATTGTGTATACCTTTTGTCGGAGATCCTAAATAAAATAAATAAATAAATGCCTACTAAGATCGGTCTACCTGGCGTTGAGGTACAAATACACCCAAGGACAACCCCGATTGAGGCAGGAATATGGCGGAACATGGGAACAAACATATTGGGCTATGGGTTTGGGTGGCTATAGTGGATTGGATACCTAGAACTATGGAAGAACTACGTCCCCTGCCTGATCAATGTTATGTAATACTCGGATAAAAAAATACATTTCAAATACAACACAATTTATGGAATATTACTAGCAACAATGCTCATGAGACTGTTGCCGCTGTCTCGCATCCGACGCAGAAGCGACGCGGATAATTAACGCATGATCACAAAGAAGTCATCTGTACGCACGGCTGCGACAACCCTGATGCGCTACAGAAACGTGGCAGGGCAGCAGTATCCTAAAAGCATTGTGGCATTGCATACGCAGGTCATTAAACGTTTTTTGCTTGCATCTGGTCCACAGACTGCAGGTATAAAAAGCCTGGCAATATGCTCTAAACAGTGCTATATTGACGTTCGTTCTTGTCGCGCTTTGCAAATCTGCGGGCCAGCATGTTGCATCGATCGTACGGCCAATGCCCTGCGCTCTCTCTCCATATCACAGTTATCACTGCCGTTCTCTGTTGCCCAGTAACCAAGGTATTTAAACTGCTTTATACTGTTTAGAGTTGCACCAAATAGTGAAATTCATAAAGGCGGTGCGGTTGACTACAGTCAAAGTCGCGGACAGATTCGGAAATTCGCGGTCACTAACAATAAAAATACACCAACGAAAAATATGAAAACGCGCTTACACGTTTAAACTTTTTTAAGAATTATGTATGTCTAAGCAAAAAAGTAAAAAATTGTAAAGAAATCACGTTTAAAGTGAAACATACACCTTCAAAACGAACAAATATAATTGTCAAAAACGTAACAGAACACAGAACGAAAAAACCTCATCCATTTACATATTTCACACTTAGTTAATTGACTTTGCTGCGACGCATCCAGACTGGCACGACGGACGTCCGCGTTAACAGCCGTCCAAATTGCCTTAAACCGACCCACAAACCAACACCAAGCTTAGCTGAAAAGTATAAGGTTGGAATTGGCTTGTAGGTGTACTGGACATCAGCACTTTTGTTTCAATTACAATACGGGAAGCCAGGCTGTTTTTTCTGTCTCCAGTTACTGGCGGATTTGCATGCCATTTGTTCAGTTGCATGCAGAATCCTTTGATTCATTTCTAAGATTTTTTTTCACTGACTTCATTGTCATCGTATGGAGAATAATGCCTGTTGAAATTGTGTCCTCGATGCTGCTTTTACGGAAATTGGATGTCAATACGATTGTTTCCCGAACGAGACGGTAAAATGGAAAAAGTTCTGTTATTATTTTACAAAACCTGCGGTGAGCTGTTGTAATTAAGTAATGGAAAAGAATGCGAATGCATTTGTAATAACTTTTTGTCTTTTCTTTTTAGGTTACGGTGAAATCGTGCACAGGGTATCAGCAGCAATCGTGTGGTGTTAAAATTGATCTTGGCCAGGTTTGGAGAAGATGGACCATTAAAACACGTAGCAGTCAATTCATGTTATACGAAGGAGCTGGACAACGCTCCCATACAAGTTTGATCCATCATAAACTTGAATAAAACATTATATATTATGAAGGAGTATTTGTATTTAATAGTCCTGTTAATATTTTATTACTCCAGAACTCGGTGGTGACAAGATGTAACACATTTTAGGTGAATATTTTGGTATGACATTTTGACATTTAATACAGTAAGCTTGTTTAAGGTCACTCTTATTTAGTTCTAGTTTTTAAACCTAATAGGGTAGATTAAAGTGTCAATACCTCTGTGTTCTATGTAGAAAAACTACATCCCTAAACGTTTTTCTTAAAAGTAAACTTTAAAGTACATCTAGATACAAAGTTTGTTATAGTTACTGCTACCACAATGTTTCACTTTCCATGTAATACGTAGTTATGAAATAGCCCAATTTAAGCGAAAGGCATAATATACTTACTATAAGATAAACTTTTGAGCCACCCTGGGGCGTTAGCAAAATTTGTTCATACTTAACTTGGGAACCTACTCAAGCAGTTTGTTGTTTAATAAGTTATGTGTAGAAAGTGATACTTTAAACTTAAAGTTCTTAATTATATTGAATAACTTTAATTAAATAAAAAAAAACTCTTAACAGTATAGTCCTTGCTCCTGTAGACTCTTCCGTTTATAACTTGTATAAATTGGGTTAGTTAGTAGGAGTGTTAGTCAGCAACAAAACTACGATTAACACTCAAGTTTTCTAAATCTTCAGTTTATTCTATTAAATTTTAAATCAGAACAGAAGTTAATTTTAAGATTATTAACTCGCTTCCTTATTGAATTCCAAAAAGCTGATTATACAAAGCGAATGATACCTACGTTCAATCAGAATTGTTTCCGGTGCAGCTTATCTGGGGAAATAGGGACCACACCCTTCAAAGGAACAAAATGAAAAATGAAGACAAATGTAAAAAAACTACCCCAGGGCGGTACCGGCTGCTTAGCAGCCGGAGAATCCGCCACGTTCCCTTTGGGAACGTCAAGCCCCCAATCGTATTCTGGGGGGGGCAACAAATGTCTTTCGAGCCGAGGAGGCTCATCGCGCTCTCGTTCATTCGAGGACGAGGAGAAGGAGAGTCGCGAAAAGGAGGCGAGTGATGCGCGGTCAGATTCTGACGCTGCATCTGGCGCGGAGAGCTCCTTTAAGAGCCCGGAGCGCGTAGTGGTGGGGGTTGCTAGGAAGGACAAAAGGTTCTTCCTGAAGCAGCCCAAACCGGGGGATGGCCAGGGGTCACTCTCGGATGGCGGGATGGTCTCGGCCCGAAAAATTGGTCGGCGGGGTGGGGTCCCAGGAAGAGGCGGAGGGCTCACCACCCAGGAGGACAGGGAGCCAAATGCAGCCAGTCCAGCCGAGCCAGCCGAGCCAGCCCAGCGAGCCGGTAGGCTCGCTACGAAAGGACGCCGCCCTGAAGTGGCCAGCCGCAGTACAGCTCTTTCAGAGTCGTCAGGTGGTGAGACGGACGCCGCTGGCGGCTCGAAATCGGAGCGATCGGCCAGATTTCTGGAGTTCGTGGTTGCCGCGATCAAGGGTGTGGCCTTGAAGAGGGTTCAATCCTCTAAAGACAAGGCCATATCCGCAGCCACGGCCTCCATTAAGGAGGCAGCGGAGGCCATTCATTTCGGTCCTCCGACGGACGGTATGTCCGAGATGCGGGCTGAGATCGCCCACCTGACTACCGCCATGGAGCTTCTCCGAAAGGAGAACGAGGAGCTCCGTGCAGATCTGGCTGAGAGCCGAATAGTGGGCCCCAGGGAGGTCCCGCTAGTAAGGGCGCAGCATGGGCAGGGCCAGCCCGTCTCTGCCGAGGACCGGGTTCTGACCCTGGTGCGGCAGGAGCTGGCTGCCTTTCAGAGTCGGTTTTCCGCTCTGGAAGCCATTGTCCTGCGTCCCCCGCTAGCGGCGAGTCAGCCGGCCTCGGCCCAGCAAAAGGTGGCCTCGTATGCTGCCACGGCGGCCAAACCAGGGCCCTCGGGGCAGACCAAAAGTGGGGCCGTGGCGGGCCCGCCCCTGGCGAAGGCGCCGCCGCCCCAAACCAAGAAGGGTGGGGTGGCTCCTCAGACGGCGAAGAACTCTGCCCCGGCGGCGAGACGGCCGCCCCCGCCTTCAAAATCCTCTCCGGCCGACGCCGAGTGGGAAGTGGTCGGGGAAAAGGGGAAAAAGAGTAAGGCAGCAAGGGCGGCCAGGACCAGGAGGAGGAAAAATAGGCGGCAGCGGCGCAAGGAGCGAAGTGTCGCGGCTAGGCTCCGTGCCCCAAAGTCCGCAGCTGTAGTGATCACACTACAGTCGGAAGCGGAGAAGAAGGGCACGACCTACCGCGAGGTGCTCGCCAAGGCGAAGGCGGCGGTTAACCTCGGGGAGCTCGGTGTCACCAATGGCCTCCGGCTAAGGGTCACTGCGACTGGGGCCCGGATGCTGGAGGTTCCCGGTGCGGCCAGCGGCCCGAGCGCGGACGCTATCTGCCAAAGATAAGCTGAAGGAGTGCCTGAATGCGGACGAGGCTCGAGTGTCCAGGCCAACGAAGTGCGCTGACATGCGCATTCTGGGCCTGGACGACTCCGTGACGGAAGAAGAGGTGGTGGCTGCCGTCGTTAGGACTGGGGGGTTCCCGCGACCCCGGCGTAGGTGTGAGATGGAACACCGGGGTGGTTTTTAGTCAGTAAGAGTCTGACAGACCCCTCCGCCCGCCCCAGGGCGGAGGACATCCATGAGGATTTTCCAACCCGGGAACAAAAAAAAAAAAAGGCACCATTCGTCCTGACTTCACGGGGATGCGATCCACTACGGTGAGCTGCCCCGTGACGACGGCCCTAAAAATTTCCGGGGAGGGCCGAAGGCTCCTGGTGGGCTGGGTTTCTGCGCAGGTTAAACTGCTGGAGCCCAGACCTCTGCGGTGCTTCCGCTGCCAGGTGGGCAACCACGTGGGAGTGCAATGCACCTCGGAGGTGGACCGCAACGGTCACTGCTTCCGCTGTGGTGAGCCCGGTCACAAGGCCGGCTCGTGCAGTGCCGCGCCGCACTGCTTTATATGTGCGGCAGCTGGCAAGCCGGCCGATCACCGGGTGGGGAGTAAGGCCCGCGTACCAACCGCCAAAGCCAGGGGCAGGGGCAAGCCCACTGCCACTGCCGTCAATGCCGCGTCCGCCGACACTGCCACCGCCGCTGCTGCCTCCACCGTCGTCGCCGCCGCAACCATAGTGGTAGGGCCTTCACAGCGGGCTCGGGAGGGGGCTGATATGGAGTGTCAGTAATGGCCCCATTACGCCTCCTCCAGGCGAACATCAACCACTGCGCCTCTGCTCAGGATCTGTTGCTCCAGAGCATGGCGCAGTGGTCAATTAACATCGCCGTGGTCGCTGAGCCGTACTTTGTCCCGCCCAGGAATGACTGGGTGGAGGACCTGAGCGGCTCAGTGGCCCTAATGCGGCTCCTGGTGGGCTGGGTTTCTGCGCAGGTTAAACTGCTGGAGCCCAGACCTCTGCGGTGCTTCCGCTGCCAGGTGGGCAACCACGTGGGAGTGCAATGCACCTCGGAGGTGGACCGCAACGGTCACTGCTTCCGCTGTGGTGAGCCCGGTCACAAGGCCGGCTCGTGCAGTGCCGCGCCGCACTGCTTTATATGTGCGGCAGCTGGCAAGCCGGCCGATCACCGGGTGGGGAGTAAGGCCTGCGTACCAACCGCCAAAGCCAGGGGCAGGGGCAAGCCCACTGCCACCGCCGTCAATGCCGCGTCCGCCGACACTGCCGCCGCCGCTGCTGCCTCCACCGTCGTCGCCGCCGCAACCATAGTGGCAGGGCCTTCACAGCGGGCTCGGGAGGGGGCTGATATGGAGTGTCAGTAATGGCCCCATTACGCCTCCTCCAGGCGAACATCAACCACTGCGCCTCTGCTCAGGATCTGTTGCTCCAGAGCATGGCGCAGTGGTCGATTAACATCGCCGTGGTCGCTGAGCCGTACTTTGTCCCGCCCAGGGATGACTGGGTGGAGGACCTGAGCGGCTCAGTGGCCCTAATTTCGTCAGCCGCCGCCGGTACCCTGTCCCTCGAGGCCGTCAAGAGGAGACGGGGTTGCGTGGCAGCACGGTTCGGGGAGATAGTCGTGGTAGGGGTGTACTTCTCTCCGAACCGAACTCTCGCCAAGTTTCACAACTCCCTAGCGGAGTTGAGAGTCGTCGTCGTCGGGTTTCGTTCCCTCCCCGTGCTCGTCCTCGGGGACTTCAATGCCAAGAACTTGGCTTGGGGTTCCCGGCTCACGGACACGCGGGGCAGGATGGTGGAGGACTGGGCTCTGGAGACAGGCCTGGTCGTCCTAAACCGGGGTTCTGTCCCAACGTGTGTGCGTATGCGGGGTGAATCAGTGGTGGACATTTCGTTCGCCAGCTCCGCTCTGTCGCCGCACGTCATTGACTGGCGCGTAATGGAGGGGGTGGAGACCTATTCCTACCACCGGTACATCCGGTTCGACGTCTCCGCCCAGATCTCGAGCGCGCCGGTCCGACAGGCCCCGAGTGGTCCGCGGTGGGCGCTGAAGCAGCTGGACCGGGAGCTCCTCCTGGAAGCCTCGATCGTGCAGGTCTGGGTGTCACCACCGGACAGGCCTGCTGACATCAACGACGAGGTGGAGTGGTTCCGGGAGGCCATGTCCGAAATATGTGACGTGGCAATTCCCCGGGTCCAGCCCCGACGTGCTTGGCGCCAGGTGTGCTGGTGGTCGCCGGAGCTGACGGCTTTGCGCAAGGCATGCGTGGCTGCGCGACACCTGTACACCAGGCACCGCAGGCTACGTATTCGCCCTCCGAATACGGAAGCCATTCAGGCGGAGCTGTACGAGGGGTACAGAGCGGCGAAGACCGCCCTCCAAGCGGAGATCCTGCGGGCCAGGGCCCTGGCCCGCGAGGAGTCGCTGGAGACTCTGAACAGGGACCCGTAGGGACGGCCCTACAAAATGGTGCGGGATAAACTCCGCCCATGGGCTCCCCCACTGACGCATAGTCTCCGGCCCCAGCTCATGGAGGACGTGGTGAGCACTTTTTTCCCTTCGCGGGGGGAGCATACTCCCCCACCCATGACTCTGCCTACTGCGGTGCCGGATGCGGACCACACCGCCGACGACGACGACGATGCTTCGGAGGTGACCGAGGTAGAGCTGAGAGTGGCGGTACATAGGCTTAGTGCCAAAAATACCGCCCCAGGACCCGACGGCTTACCTGGAAGAGCATGGGTTCTGGCCATGGAGGCTCTCGGGCCTCGACTTATGGTGCTCCTAAGCGCATGCTTGGAGGAGGGCCAGTTCCCACTTCGCTGGAAGACGGGGAAACTGGTCCTCATTAAGAAGCCGGGGCGCCCTGCGGACTCTCCGTCCGCTTACCGGCCCATCGTGCTGCTCGACGAGGTGGGCAAGCTCTTTGAAAGAGTTATTGCAAACCGCCTCGTCGGGCGGCTGGTGCGGGTGGGGCCGGATTTGGCGGAGAGCCAGTTTGGTTTCCGCAGGGGGTGCTCTACGGTGGACGCCATCATGCGCGTGCGAGCCCTCACGACGGGGGATGCTGTTGCCCGGGATGGGGTCGTCTTGGCGGTGTCTCTAGACATCGCCAATGCCTTCAATACCCTGCCCTGGAGTTGCATCAGGGAGGCATTGCGGTATCACCGGATGCCGACCTACCTCTGTCGCGTGGTCGAGGCCTATTTGACGGACAGGGCCGTCATCTACCCCGGTCACCGGGGAGAGTGGAACCAGCGAGAGATATCGTGCGGTGTCCCACAGGGATCGGTCCTGGGGCCGGTTCTGTGGGATATCGGTTACGACCTCCCGAATGGCGTCAGCGTCGCACCAGGAGGCGGCCGAACAAGCGACACTAGGGGTTGCGACAATCGTCGAGAGGATCCGGCAGTTGGGACTCGAAGTGGCCCTGCGCAAGTCCGAGGCCATGTGTTTTCATGGTCCTCGGAACGCGCCACTGTCGGGTTCCCAGATAACGGCGGGAGGGGTTCACATCGGCGTTGAGTCAACAATGAAGTACCTGGGACTCGTCCTCGACAGCCGGTGGAATTTCATGGAGCATTTCCGACGTTTGGCTCCCAGACTGGAGCGGGTTGGGGCTGCCTTGAGGCGGCTCCTGCCCAATCTAGGGGGTCCAAACGCCTCCTGCCGGAGGCTCTACGGGGGAGTCGTGCGGTCCATGGCCCTTTACGGGGCACCGGTGTGGGTGCGTTCTTTGAGGCTCCGACCGGCCCATAGGTTGAACGCGTCCCAAAGGGTCATGGCCATCTGGCTGGTCCGGGGATACCGCACGGTCACATGCGAGGCGGCGAGCCTCCTTGCCGGATTGCCGCCATGGGATCTGGAGGCAAAAGCCCTCGCGCACGTATGGGAGTGGCGCGAGGAGGCAAAACGCCGGGGTGTAACTCCGCTGCCGCGAGGAATCACGGTACAGCGGACAGAGCTCCGGCGGGATCTCATGGCGACATGGAGGGTGCGATTGTCGCAACCCAGTGCTGGGCACGACACAATAGCGGCGGTAAGTCCCCTCTTTGAGGAGTGGTTGGAGAGGCGCCACGGCGTCCTCACCTTCCGCCTGACACAGGTCCTCACCGGACACGTTTGTTACGGGAGGTTCCTGTTTCGCATAAGGCGGGAGGAAACGCCCGGGTGTCACCATTGTGTGGATCGCCCGGAGGACACGGTGGAGCATACGGTGGAGGTATGCCCAGCTTGGGCGGAGCACCGCAGTGTCCTCGCGGAGGCGATTGGCGGCGGCGATCTCTCGCGTCCGGCCCTGGTCCAGGCCATGGTACGGAGCGAGAGGGAATGGAAAGCCGTCACCTCCTTCTGCGAAGCAGTAATGCTTGCAAAGGAGGAGGCGGAGCGCGTGAGGGAGAGAGCCTTGCGCCCTCACGCCCTAGGGGCGTGAGGGCTTAAGGCTCTCTCCCTCACTCGCTCGCCGCAGGAGACGCCCTGGGCGTCGGGAATCGCAAGCAGATTCCCGGCCACGGCCGATAGGGCCGACGCCTCAGGGTCGTTATTCCACAGAGAAAACCGTGGCCCTGGCACAGGCAACTGAAGGAACACGGGTGGGTTTTAGTCAGTAAAAGTCTGACACGCCCTCCCGCTCCACCCAGAGCGGGAGAAGTCATTTGATGATTTCCCAACCAAAAAAAAAAAAAAGATATTCCAAGTTTAGACAGTTAAAATCTGAAATTTGGGGCCTTGTAGCTGGTTGGGTTGTTGTTAGCTTTAAAGTATTTAATGACGTCACAAGGCGTCTTTAACGAAACAAATACTGACACGGTGGCGTTCTGAAGTTTCTGCCTACCCCAATGGGAAGCAGAAATGAGTTTATGAATGTCAGTATGTTAAACTGTCATGCGTGTGTGAAAATGGTCACACAGCTGAAGACCGATTGTTGCAAGCACATAAAACTTAAGGGTTTCTCCTATGGCCAGTCTTGTAAAGTTTTATAGAGCAATTGTTAACGAAATTATTATTATTTAATTTGCGTCTTTGACTTATCTCGGTCCTTTGGAAGGCGTACGAGGGGCCGAAGCCAACTCGCAGAGGCCCCTTAGGCAATGTTAAATGGAATGAGGCATCAACCGACGATTATCCCGAGAAAGTGCACCCAAGGACAACCCCCGGTTGGTGTTGGACTATTGAAGGATATTGAAGAAAAAAGAGTAGTGGGTTTGAGTGGTTACGAGGAACTGGTTACCAGGCCCGACCAATGTTTTAAATATAAAATACATGGTTAAAATGGCAGGGGGTTACTTGCATACTAAATAATAGACCCTATCAGGACCATCCCGGAAGTACGGTCGAGATCGCTACCAGCATCTCATTGGAATACTGTCTTTCCTCAGATCACATTTGCTCTTGCGAATCTCCACTCAAGCCGGTCTCGTCAGTGTTGAATCTGGCCGGTCCATAAAGGTAAGCCAGAGATGAGGAACAATATTTCTCCCGGGAGATATGGTCCATGGTGGCGCTACTACCCAAAAGCTCGATACATGCTGCCCTGCGGGTTTCTTTATCTCTTTTGGTCTGGCTCCTCACCCTAGACCTGTTCCGGCACAGTAAAATCTCTACTAGCACTGACAGTTCTGAACGTAAAGTTCAGAGCGTGCAAGCCCCACCACGACGTCAACTTAGAGATACGGCGGTGGGGTTATTACTATTATGTTTAGCGTATGTTGCCCCACTGCAGGGCAAGGGCCTCCCTTTCTCCTTTCCGATCCTCTCTGTCTTGAGCTATTGTGGCCCAATCCTGGCGTCAAGCTCGTCTTGCCATCTTCTCCTGCATCTGCCTCGATATCTGCAAATTGACTATTTAAAATAGTTTGAAAAAAAAAAAAAAAAAAAAATTTAGAACAAAAAGTACATTTTAATCCTGAAGGGATTTCGCGGTTAGATTAATTTTACAAAAAAAAATGGTGTGCTGTTAAATTTCTTCATTCGGAACTACGTACGTCTCATGCATGATGGATGTAGATTTGATTATTAATATACGCCCAATATATTTGAAACAATACATTTTAGCCTGTCAGACCATCATAATTTCACATTATAGTTATTGTCAATCTATATGAAAAAACGCCTCATGCTGACCAATTATTAGTGTAGGTTTTGATTTTAAGTGTTTAACAGTTTTTTTTTTTAGTAACACGGTTCATTAGAATTTGCAAGACTGTAGTTAACATTTCTCAGTATCACTAATTGAAAATTTCGCAATCGTGGATATAAATTTAGTCTAGACAAATGATTTTCAAGACTTAATTAATGTCTGTGACTAGACTAAGATTAAGATTAGCATACCTTAAAGACAGTCAAACATGAATTCGACTGAAATAAATGAAAGCCAGTTTAAATTAAAGGTAAAGGTATAAATGTAAGGAATTATTATTTTTGTTGTTGGAACAGATATCATAAAATTACTTCGAATAACTCGATCGATTCGATGCTCTCGTAACTTTTTGAGTAAAAGAAAATCATATTTTCCAGCTGTATATCATTCCAGGCACGTCTTAAAAGGAGTCCGTCACACAAGGAGACCTTGTGACCTTGTGTGACGGACTCCTTTCAAGACTTTGTGACTCCTTCCCTACAGAACCTACTAATAGCTACGTGCTATGCTGAAATTTCACTTTTTAAGTTGTGGAAGTTATTAAAAATCAAATAGATATCTTTACGTTGTAGTAAAGTATTAATATATGAAAGAAATTAACTTTATTACAGGTCATTAAAGGTTTTATATATGTTAATTGATTCGTTCAACACACAGCGGCGTTTCGAACTCGAATATTAAACATCAAAAGAAAAACAAAAAAGATCGACAACCAGCGAGACATACAGTTTTTAATTACCCCACTTCTTATTCATTCCAACGTTGAACTCAATGGGACTTCAAAATACGATATGCACTACTTTTATTTGAACGATTCCTTAATTTGCTAAGTTTTCAACGAACGCGTTTCAGTATTCGCCATGCTCAAAGTAAACTGAGCTAACTCGAAGTCTGAACTAACTTGGACGATAATCAACCGTGGGGAAAATCACCCACCAGTCGGTGGAAACTATGTAGACAAGAGGAATCGTCTTAATTCTATGTAAACATGTGAGCTTTGAAGGGTCGTTTCACTTACAAGGTGTATTAGTAGGTAGGTAGGTATTGGTTTTAGTAAATCATGTGTGAATTTCAAACATACGTATTTCATTTTTCACATTTAGACGCTTCAAGTAATTTGCTATCCTAGACTAAAGATACTTTTTCAAAACTTTAGTTAGACATTACTTTGTTTTTAGGGTTCCGTACCTCGAAAGGAAAAAAACGGAACCCTTATAGGACCACTTTGTTGTCCGTCCGTCTGTCTGTCTGTCAAGACCCTGTTTCTCAGGAACGCGTGGAGGTGTCAATCAATGGAATTTATATCCAATACTCAGGTTTACTGTCCCTTAGAGCTGTTAAAAAATAAAACTTAGCCAACGCAATCAAAAGATACAACAGTTTATGTCGCAATTTTCCGACACTCGCAAGGGAATCAAAACCTACAAGGTACTTCCCGTGAACTCAGAATCTTGAAATTTGATACAAAGCAACGTCTTATAGCACAGGCAAAGGAAAAATTACGAAAACCATACATTTTCAGTTACATCATACAATAAAAATATTTTTAAACTTACTGCCCCTTTCCTCATGAACGCGTGTGAACTTTTACTTAAATACCAACAAGTTTGTACGGAATCCTCGGTGCGGAAGTCCGACTCGCACTTGGCCGGTTTTTTTATCAATTTTCAGCTGGAAGTATGAAACCATAAGTATGACATACACATCTTAGGTTTTGAATAAAGAAACTTTTTTTAATATACATAAAACCATTATTTCAAATTAATTAAAACATAACAACATATATATAACTAAATTAAATGACTAAATAACTAACTAACTACCTATACAAATTAATATAAAAACACTCAGGCGTTGAAGTAATCGTCCGCATCGCTGTCATCTGGAAACGTGCCCAGAAGACTGGCAGCATTGCCACGCTGAATGGCAATGCTAATTCTTCGTCCAAAGAACAATCCAGCCCTCTCTCAAAATAATTATATACATACAATTATTTTGAGACTGCTGGCTTTTTAAATTATGTAAATATTAACTATCTTATGCCCACGACATCGTCTGCGATCCAGGATGAAAGTAGCCTATATCCGTACCCAGGTCATGGTCTCTCTGAAATCCGTTCAGCCGTTTTGGCGTGAAAGCGTAACAAACAAACAAACTTACTTAAGCATGTCGTGGATGGATGGCGCCACAGTACAGCGGACAGCGCCATCTAACAATTTGATTCGACAAGCATTTACAATATTAGTTATAAAGAAGGTTGGGGTTAGCCTGTAATTGGTTTAGTTAAAACAAATTACTTCAATCCCAAAACTTCTCCTACCTAAGGTTTGGATTGCCCTAATCCCCACACAAAAGAGTGATTTCTCTTTACCTCGTGTTTTCTATCCCACACTATCAAGATACAGCTTTTGTAAATCCTTGGCTAAATAAACTTTTTCTTTGTATTGATACCGTAAAATGTGCCTACTCTGCACTGACCATGTAGACGATCCACATTCGCGTGACCACACCACCAACAAATCATCGCATGCCAGAAGTGAATAGTGTGTAAATAATTGTGTTATTTTCTTACTTTGCTGAACTAAAATTGTATTTTAGATTGGCTTCCACAATTCTGTAACAGTAATGTATAAAATAAATTGCAATCAACAATACCGGCCGCAAAGCATCAAAATCACACCATTACTCTAACAGAAGCAAACCCAACTACACCCACACAAACAAAACGCACGTATGCGCGCACCCACACGCACACACACACACACTTACTTTAACTTTTAGCATATGTTTACATCTATCTATAATGTGAATTTTCATATTACATTTGGTTAAACTATGTCACAAATAATAATATAATTGTTGTAGAAGACTAGTGATAAGCCACATACTGTGTACAATTTAATTATAATACCGAATGGGGACTAGTACTGTACTCCCCTAAACAGGTTATTCTATAACCTACCTGGGAATACAGCACCTCACCATCATTTTAATTGTAGTTTAGTACACATTATTTGTCAACCCTGTAAATTACCTTGTACTACAATACTGATAAGATGATTAAACAATTTGAAAAAATAAAAATAAATGAAATTGTATGATTGCCTTCCACAATTCTGTAACAATCATGCATAAAATAAATTGCAATCGACCATTACCGGTCTCAGTTTGATTTAAGTTTTAATTTACACATTTGCTTAGCTTGCTAAATTTTTTTGTTTAGTATTGGCTGCAATGGTTTGGCCTGTAATTATTTCGCCTACTAGGCACGGAGTGGTCTCGGCGGCCGCTGCCAGCGTGGTCATTTCGTGCTGGGTTAATTTTAATAAGTATGCTCGTGTCATTTCTTAGGGTCCCATACCATCAAAATTGGTAAATCGATTTAGCCCTGAAAACACACACACACACATACATAGCTGTCTTTCACATTTATATCTAATACGAATTCCATTTCGATTCGAGGTTCCTTGAACTCCAACATTTCAATGTACAGTGAGGAAATGTGCTCAATGGCTCAATATCAATAAATTCTGGGTGTTTAATGCTCTAAAACGGCGATTGGTAGTGCCACCCGTCATTAAGCGAGAATTATAGCGATGGGCCAGCATTCACCACGGTGACTTGCATTCTAATTAGTAAGGCTGCTCTACCATAGAATAATTTATAACAAAACTTTTTGGTGGCTTTGTAAAAGGTCGTTATTATAGAATTGACTGTAACGGAGTGTCGTTCCGAGTGGTTCGATTTCTTGTTCATGATTTATTACTTAACGTTTTAAACATTCATATTTTTTGCTGTAAAATTAAAGTCACAATTTGTGCCATCCAAGTTATATAATTGATGATGACGTTGATGTAAGTATGTTAAGATACTAAAAGATCAAAACGAAAACATTAGGCAGTCGAAAAACCTACCTGTGTATTTTATCCTCTAAAAATCTTTATTATCCCGAAAAACTTCCAATGACAAAAAAACAAGCTTTTACAACCATTATTGTTGGCGGGTAATTAAAAATTGACGCGTCAGTGGGAACTGCAAAGAGGTACCAACTGCGATTCGCCCCTAACTATTTAGATGGAGTTGTTTGAAACTACGTTGTCGCTAATTAGGCCGGTTCAGAGCCGTATTGTCGTACCACGGCGGTTTCACGGATGGCAAACCGTATATTTAGAACTATTTGCACATAGAATAGTTTACGATTTCAATTATGGCACCGTGCGTATCTTTTTATGCCGACGGACGGAATTAGGCGGTGTAATTGGGTTGTTAAATTTGCGGTTTGGGGTTAACTTGCTATTGTTTAATTGCTAACATTTAAGCGTATGTTTGTTAAGTGCTAATTTTACAAAATATTTTAAACATATTCAGGTAAGCAGTAAAAAGTAAGTAAGTAGGTAAGTAGTAAGTGTAAAATACTGATATTTAGCTACACCCGGTTAGGATGGAAGCGGGCCCCGAAATAGTTGGGGTAGGCAGATTGATTTTTTACGCTAAAAAAAATCGCAGAATGGTTGTTGTTGCGGCAACGGGTCCGAAGGTAAGGTAACATATGACAAGAAAGAAAAGAAAGAAAAATAGATTTATTTGTCACAGAAACAGGTGCATACAAAATAAATCGCATACAAAACTAAAAAAAAAAAAAAAAGCTGATTTATTATTACAACACAGAACATAAATACTCGGCAGCTGCACGCCGTGACTGTGACAAGAAGGCTTTCACTCAGCATGATGCTGTGCTATAGTGGGCCTACAGCACAGGGGCATATGGGGTAAGGTAACATAAGATAACATATTGCACAAGCAGATAGTACTTTTACTATACAGACATCTATGCGTGGGGATCAAACCACTAAAATTGAGCTGTTTAATATTCAAATAAAAATAAGAGCTTTTTCTATTCATACACGGTTAAATTTAGGTCGTTCTGGAACCGAAAGCCAATATTTTTAAACGCTTTTCCTGAAATTGAGTTCAGTTCTCGCCACGAATTAATTCTCCTTTATGTTTGTTTCGGTTCAGTTGGAAGGCGCCACTCCGAAGCCTGTTGACTAGTTTGCATGACAAACTCGTGCACCCACGTCTCGTCACCAGCAACAATGCGTTTCATGAATGTTGACCAGGAACTGAGCCGTTCTAGTATGTCCTCAGCGACTCTTGTGCGATTGAGTTATTGGAGAAAATAAATACGAAGCCCTGCAAACAATAACGTAATAAACAAGAACGTTTAAGTTCCGGAATAGTTTATCCTGTATACTTAATTATAAAATTGAGGTTTAGTTTCAATCATCTTTTCACAGAACGAAAATGAACTATATAATATATAACTATATCCTAACTACTATCCTCAATATGTTACCTATATTCACTAAAGCCAAATAAAATGTGAAATACTTAATGTAAACAAACTGCCATCCAAAACCACTTAATAAAATCACTTGTTTTAAAAATTAATGATCGAAGCTTAATTGTTTATGGTGAAATAAATCTACTTATCAATTTTTTTGAACATCTTACATGTTTAAATAAAACAAATTGCTTCTAAGTTCCTTGACATAGTATTGCACATCCTATTTGGCTGAAGAAGTTATTATAAATAATCGTAGCGGTTATCTTTATGTAAAATATTATAACAAATTAAAATATTTTAATTTTTGTTTTCACTTCTAACGCATTGATTTTTTATTGTTAACCGTTTAAAAATATAAAAACAGCAATTTTTTGAATATATAATTTCAAACCAAAATAAAAAATTGGCAATAAAACTGCGCTGCCTCTTATGGGATCAGAACCTAAGCCGGCGACTTCTCAGTCCAACGCTTGGCGTCTTCTGCTACCAGCCAGGTCCCGCGCATGATGCGTGTCTAACAAAAGCGACGGAAATATATTTTTGTTTCGTGCAGAGCGACGCAAGTACGCGATACGACAGTGTGTGCCGTGCAAAACTGCGATCACGGAGCATCATTATAATACTGGTAACTGCGATCTTTGTGGTGTGTGTCTTTGAAACACATACAGTCGTACCGTGAGTTTACAGCAATACGACTCTTAACGTGCCTATGCACTTTTGATCGCTTACTGTACCACTCATAAGTACGTGTTTTTGATAAAGTCGATTCACCGTAAGCCTTCTTCCAACGTTTTCAGTGACTCCGAACACGAAATTCCATTGGCTATGCAAAATTTTGGATAAGCTCTTTGTAAGATGTTTTTGTTCATTAATTCGTAATACACACTAGATAATTATGATCTTGCTTAAAACAGTACTGTATTTAATCTAAATTGGCAACTCAAACTCCACCCCAAATTGGAAAAAAGTTGTGCACAAACAATTAAAAAAAAAAAGATTTTGGAACCATAAACAAGTCATCCATTCCCGATACTTTTTAAGTTTGCCGCTGACCGTCAGAGAAACTAGCAAATATCGAGATAACTGAGGAATATCAAGGTGCCGAATAAGTAATAATCATATTCGCTTGCGATGTCGTTGCTAACGGTTATAGGTACTGAGAGGGCGACTCAGCGATGCGGTAGGTGGTTTGGGGGAGGGGACGCGCATTCCACAGACCGGAAAAGTTAGACCGAACGCGTAGTAAGTAACAGGAATAAATTACCTATCGAATTAAGATTACTTAACATAAAAAAAATCCTGCGGAAAAAAAAAATTTGTGAATGCGTCGTTGGCCTGGTCGAAGCGCTACTGCTGTCAGCAGGGCTAACATGACAAGCGCGAGAACGCTCGATATCTTGATTTCTAGAATTTGTCTACGATTTTGACGTCATCCTTTCACCTAACATGACCGCCAAGCTCGAGTAAACTCGAAAAAGGCACTTTGACACTTCTGTATCTCGCGACGAGAAACCGATGTAGCAAGTTATTAAAAACAAATCATTTTTATCACTGCAACATCGGTCGATTTTACGCATGGAATAAGTATGTTCTGAATTGATTTAACGTCCACCTCTTTTAATTTTTGTTTAGTTCCATGAAACCGACTTTTTTACTGTTTTTCTTTGGCATGCTAAAATTAAAATATACAATTAGTGGCACTTATTATACTCACTAGATAATCCACCACAATTGATAAATCGGCCGAAGGTCACTATTCGACAAAGCGAAGGTTATAATGTACGAATCACCATAAAACACATGATATTGCTTTTACTCACCAACTTTGCGGTCTCAACTGGCGATTTTCTTAATTATGTTGCGTAGGCAGGTACAGCCATAACTCCCTAGATTTCGATAATCACCATAATTGACAAACTAGACTGATTATTACTGCACTTGATGGTCATTTACGTAATAGTGCTTCCCTGCGCCAAACTTTCTGTCGCGGCCGCCGAAAGGAACTTCATTCCAATGTGTATTTTCATTCAATTTAATCAAATTAATTATGTCAATTCAGTATTTCAATTAAGTTTTTCCATGTTGTCTAATAGAACTAGAACGAAAATAAGTATAATTATGAATTTGCCATGTTATTTTGGATATTCAATTTTTTTTTTGTATCATAATTTTGTCTACTCTTCTCGTCGTCAAAATCGAGGACGACTAAATTAGAGTATATATGTATATTAGATTTGCTCATGTTGAATTGTCAAAATGCGAGATAAATTAGGTGGTCATGTTAGGGTTTAACGAGAAAACATCAAGTTTGACAGAACAAGTGAAGTATCTTGTATGGCAGTGCTGTCAGAAAACGAGTAAAGTGACGGTATAGACGCGACGAGAAAATACGAGAGTGAGTAATTGTCGCGTCTGGCATGTTAGCCCTGTGCTGAGCATAAAGTTCAGTTATTGTCATTTTTAAGGAATTTCTCAGTGTCGGCCCGGAGCCTGAATTTCTCAGTGTCGGCCCGGAGCCTGGATTTCTCAGTGTCGGCCCGGAGCCTGGATTTCTCAGTGTCGGCCCGGAGCCTGGATTTGCGTCCGGTTAATGGCAATAGGTTCGCCCCCTACTACATGGTAACTGGCGAAATGTGGGTGTACCTACTTTATGTACACTTCTGTCTAACACTTCGGGGATTACAGCCATGATGTTACGTTACCTGCATTTTGTATTATGAAATGGTTAAGAAATAAACACAATGCTTTTTCGATGTTCTCAATTGTAACAAAATCAAATCGTATCACTAGAATTACTATTACAAGGAACAGGCAGGGTTATATCCGTATAAAATGTCGTATAAGTATTGAGAACACACAAATATCCAAGACTGCAATAACAATTAAGCAAGGTGCAGCAGTTCATGGTGATTTGAGCTCAGCGCAGTGTCAAAATGTGCGCACAAATTATTACCACCATTGTTCTCGGGTTGTTACGTTGTCACACTACAGATAGAACAGTATTCTATGTAAAGACTATTATGTACGTATGTGTAAAATAATTGTATTAATATCTTTACATAGGTACTTTAAATGACTTGTATTATTATAAATTAAATTTAAATATCTAGTAAGAGAATCAGTAGGCGTTTAACAATAATGTATGTTGTGATATATCGCGTAGGTATGCAATATAAATTTTAGTAGTTAATAGCTAAATGTTTCTAATCGCTGCGCCCTAGCAGGATCATGTATCTATTTTAAATACTCTCTTCTCTTCTCTCTCTTAATTTTTTTTTTTGTAGATAAATAAACATTGATTATGTTTAAACAAGAAATAAGGGTCATTGCCCGTAAACTATCTCCATAAAAGTGCAGGGCATAACGAGCATTGAGCACCGAAAGAACAGAAATTGACTTCCTCAAGATCTTTTCTTTCCATGTAAAGCCCTCAGTAACTGTTATATGTAAGTAATATCGAAGTAAATATTTTAAAATAAAACAAAAACCCCTAAGGATAACTTAAAATCAAATTCTACTTGTCTAAATATCCAGTCATCATATAATATCATCACAATTTAAAAAAAATACATTATCACACTAAATCTTTGCCATGTTCATAAAAATAAAATCAATCAAAATCAAAAACGAAATATTTTATTTCACATAAACCTACATGGGCACTTATGAAACGTCAGATTCTAGGTGCACGGTTCCAATTGGTCGTTTCCTATGGAGAAGAGCCGGCAAGAAACTCCATGGTTACTCTTTTAAAAATATTTGTCTTTTACAATACTTTTTAGTTACAGTGTTAATAGGTATGGGAGGACAGTGTAGGCCTGTCAAAAAGTACCATATGTTAAACAAATAGACAATGGTATATAAATTTAGAATCCACAAGGCCTACGACGTTCTCACATTTACAAAATATAGAAATAATCTAATAGAATAAAATCAAAACTAATTAAAAATTGTAGGTATATAATATCAAATAATGAAAATATTATGTCAGAGTTATTTATAAGTCAATATCTAATAATAAAAAATTAAAATCAAACACCATTATTTGGGAGCAGTTATTAGAAATTTACATAGTGATGCCGTTTATGAGGTACCAGGGAAGCCACATGTGCAGAGGGAATTATTGCCAAACTTTCTTGTCTTCGACGTAGTCTTTAATCTTATAGTACGCTTTTTTGATAAGGATAAAATCTCATTACGGTTAAATTACATATTTTTTAATTTCCATGATGGAAACAGAATGAGTGACATCAATCAAATTGACGTCATTATTACCCATAAGTATTATTTTTATTCACGATAATTCTAGTAATTTCACGTGACCCTACGAGTAAGTTTAAGAACTACACGATCAAATTAGGTACTTAAGTTAAGGGTCATTTCATGATTTATGACATAATTACTTTGTGAATACGGTGTTTTATCTTTGCCCTTGAAGCGATTCTTGGTAATTTTAAACAATTTCTTGAATCGATAAAACTTAGTTCTCTTGTCGAAATGTATTACTTATTTGCAACCAAGCATCATTAACGAAACACGAATTCCATTATAGAAAACTAAAGAACTTCTGTTTCTACCTTGTATTTAATACTGAAATATTTTACTACAAATTAAAATTAATAATGTATAATTGATATAGACTACGGTCGTTTCTGCTTACTGGTCGTGTATGAAAAGAGAGAGACGGCGTAACATGCACATTAGTGCATCTCTTTCAGTCCCGGTACACTTGGCAGTTCAGTGGGACATAAGACAGACAATGAGCAATTTTAAGCGGAAACATTTACCGAACCACGGCTGAGGGTGTCTATTCCGTCAAATTCTATGTTGAATGTATGAATTATGTGAAGGTAATTAAACAGGAGTGCTGTGTTTTAATTACCAGTTCCATGTTGGCACTTCCTACCAGATAAAGTCAAGATTTTGTATGTATCTGCCAGATAAGTTACCCGGAACTTTTCAGGAGGTGGTGAATCAGGCAGTAATGACAGAAACTATCACATTTTTTTAAACTGTCACTATAGTAATTATAAATTTCTACATTTATATAATACTAGCTGATCCCCGCGGTTTCACCCGCATAAATCTTGGTCCCGTGGGAGTATCGGGATAAAAAGTACTCTATGTGTTAATCCAGGTTATAAACTATCTGTGTGCCAAATTTCATCCAAATTCGTTAAATCATTTTTACGTGAAAGAGTTACAAACATCCATCCGTACTCACAAACTTTCGCGTTTATAATATTAGTAGGATGTAATTCGTACGGTGAACACAATAGAGAGTATTCTATTTTATTCTACAATATTTTTGATAATTACTTTTCTCTGTCTAGTAGAATATGCTGATGGTACAAGGTAGGGCAAAATTAATAGAAGTAAAAGTAAATTAAGTAAAATATTTTTTTCAAGAAGTCTTTTCATTTTAATTCTTTAGGTCCCCTTTAAATGTGATTGAATGACCTAAGTTATGTAGATATTTCATTATAAAAATGGAAGTGCAAAATTATCAAAAGAGCTTCATATTTTCTCACCGCGCCACGTTGCTACAAAACACGAAATAAATGCAAGTTTTTTTATGTTTTCTTACTTAACTTTATGAATTTTTAGTAAGTCAACATGATCGTGTTTAAAAGAGCGTGTGTTGTATGTGTGAGTTATAAGAACATGTTGTGTTTTGTCTATAAAAAAGTCATGTTCTCATTAAATAAGTACGTAGTAGTAACTGCTCCTACTCTAAGATAATATCAAAACACAAAGTAAAGGACAGAACAAAATTATAATTTTCAGAACTTAATAAGCAAAGTTGTAAATTGTTGACAGAGCTCAAAAGCGAGCTCATTTGTGAAACAGTCCACACCGCGGCTTGTTAAACGAATTTTTACCACCAAAATTGGATGGTTTAATATTTATGATAATTTTACAAACACTCGTGCGCAGAGTTTAGTCTGTGTGAATTAAATTTTACATATTAAAATTAACTTAGAGCTACTAAATGCTTGCTCTTTTGGGAAAGAAATTCTATTTGTGTTTACACGTATTACAGGATGTTTCGAATCTGTGCAAACATTGTAAGAACAGCGCTGCATTTTTACCCATTTTCTGCCTCATGAGCAACATATGGGTTAGGTTGATTATTTAACCATTGTGTCTACTTTGTGGACAGTAAATGGGTTAAAGTAAATTACTGCAAGAATCCATTTTTGTATCTATTTAAAACAATATGCTACTGGATATAGTCGTATATAGCAAAATATCACGATACCGCGATCTGAACTTGTATTTTAAAGATTTAAGCCAAGCAAATTCAAATATACCTGTGGACGAAATTCTAATATAAACCGTTAGACTGAACAAAACGTAACTGTATTACTTATGTATAATATTATGTATATTACTTATGTATAATGAGGCCTGTGAAAAAAGGAACAACTTCATCAAGCAGGTAATGTTAAAAGCCTTTTTTTTACTTTTGTATATACAAGTTTCATGTATGATCAGACGTTTCTTGACATAATCATTATCATCATTCGCCTGCCCTTAGGCTTATTAGTCTATTAGACCACAACGCGCGAATCGAAACTTAAATATTATACATATTTTGCTGTGGGCGACTCGTACGAAATATATTATTTAAAAGTTTCGATTCACCCGTTTCGGGCGTGTAAATTCGTGCGAATCGACCAATGAGCCTTATCACAATTTATTAAGGGTTGTCGCAACATGACGTCTTCATCATCTATACTTCTCAATTACTGGTCATCTCGGTATTCACTCCCTTTCTAAAGTTGTTTTTTTTGTGAATTATTGCGTTCACGATTCTTTACATAAAGTGTTTTACTATAAAATTGACGCAAGTGTTCTAAATATAAAAATTGGGTTAGACGTAATTGTCTAAGCTTTTTTTCAAAATCATAATTATCTTCAAATGAGTAATAATAATATTATCAAAATGTCAACACCACATTTCTTTCGCTACATGATAACGAAGTTATAACAAGCATTAAACTACAAAACCAATTTTCCGACGACTATAGACGAACAAACGTACGTAACGTACGTGAGAAACGTATATCGTAACCATAAATAATATGTCTCGCAGAAACATCCTGCACCATGCATTCATAAGATTCGAAAGAGAATGAATATCGTCGGAAAAAAATTAAATTATAATTTCATGAGAGCGGTCTTACTTTTAATCTGGCTGCCTTCAGAGGGCGAACTTTGTCGATATCCATATGAATTTCCATTGTCTTAATCCAGGGGAAGCGTTACGTTTTATAACGTTATTAGCAACAAAAAAAAATTTAGGTTTTATTTATTTTGCAGCAAACATTTGCAGGAATAAGTGTGCTTAAGCTAGGTACGTAGGTACTTGTAAGTTTCTGAAAACACTTTCGGAGTAATGTTCTTTATTCGAGAATAGTACTTAAACTATATGAGCTGGCAGTGGAACATTTTTAAACAAAAGTTTCAAGTATTTTAAGGTTATGAGTCGCGTCGACGCCCGATGGCTTTACGGTATATAACGTTTTAACTCTAGCTCTACGATGTTCACCGTGTAATATTGGCGTCTGATATTTATTTTATTGTTTACTCAATGTAGTACTTAGACATTTTCGAGCTTTTTTTTAAGTCTACCGAATGAAATAATGGAATAACGAATGAGTAATATAAAGGCGAATATGAAAACATATTAATCTTATTAAAAGTAATAAAATAAGACTGCTAATTATTACGGTACTCAGAAATGTCGTAGCGAAGTTTGTATTGATCTTTCAAATAATCTATAGCACAAAATAAATGTGTTCGTGCGTATATTTAATTAAAGTATCGTAATTCAAATAACCAGAATAGTGTACAAATCTACACGTTTTCAGTTAAAATGGTAAATGATGAAACTACGGCAATGCTTTGCTGAATTATGCCGGTTATTCGAGTGCGGTCGCGACGGCTTCGAAAATAAATTATTTTATGCGTTTGCTAATTTATTCAACTCATTTGTGGAAATTAATGAAGTGAAAATTAATAAAATAATTTGCCAACGTATGCCCTGAATATTGTAGTTTTCATGTTGAATACGTAATATGGAACGTAAGCTTTCATTGCCATATAATTGAATGTTTTGAAATAAGGTTATATTTTGAAAACTACAATTGTGGGAATATTAAATACGTGATTGTAATACGAATAATTGAATGACGTATAATATGCAGGTTGTCTGCAAACAAAACGACATAAATACATAACAATGCAAGGATTATATTCCCTATAACTTAACTTCAAACGGCATAAACCTTTTCAGACCCCTATCTAAAAACATAAAATAAGATGAGACTTGAAATCAAGTGATTCTATAAAATAAACTAAAAAGCCTTTCGCTGAAATTTGCCTAAAACATTCTCAAAATACATATTAATACAAATTCTTATCGCTGACGCTGTTGTATCGTAACTTTTTGCTCAAAACTCTAATGTCTTGCTAATTTTAATAAACGAACGATTCGTATTCAGCCAGTACGATTTACATTCAGATAAGGTTGAACATACTCTGAGAAAAAAATAAACTTCTGTTGTAAGTAATACTTGGTAAGTTAAGGTGCGAGGAACAAATTATGGGGGAGTACTACGCTTATAAATATAAGGTGGAATGGTGTCTCACAATGAATTTTTGTATGAAGTTGTTTCGTTTTTCTTAGTGTTTCCTGAGAAGAAAGTTGGTGTGGGTTTATTTTACTCAAACATTTCCTGTCATATTTTTTTGTACACAGCTGTTCAGTTTTTATTTGAAATATCGAAAATTTCAATAACGATATTCATCGTTATTATCAAATTTATTTGTCAATATCTTTGACAAAACACAACATGTACTAATAACTCACCCACACAACTCACGCTATTTTAAACACGATTAAGCTGATTCAGACATCTTCAAGCTTTTTTTAAGTCTACCCAAAGACTAAAAAAAAAACAATAAAAAAACGCAGGTATTACCGACCCTGTTAAGATAATTTTAAAAACGATGGTAATTTTTAAGTGTGATGATTGCTTTCACACCCAGTGTTTTGTTTTTATATGAAACTGTCACTTGTCTAGTTTATACGTAAACATCATAATAAGATTTTCTTAAAATAACAAAATAATTAAGTTAACAAGTCGATTGTTTGTATTACCGACCCATAGGAACGGCTATGAAGCTGTTAACGATTTTTATGAAGCTATTACCGATTGTAAGAAACGAGGAGAATTTAAAGTGTGGTATATTGTGTAAATGAGAACTAGTTAGTGTGGTTTCGTTAAAGTAATTAGCATAGATTAAGAAAATCATGCAGGCTTGGTTCGATCAAGTCGTTACTACTTTCATACCACTCTTCATAGGAAAAGCTACTTAGCCACCCTGGAACATGCTATTTGACGAAGACATTATTTTCGATGAATATGGACTTTATTTCATCACCAATGCTCTCAAAACGGTGAAAGTAAAATATCGTGAGGAAACAGCATGTCTTAGAACCAACAATTCGAAGACATGTGCCAACTCGCACTGGGCCCGCGTGGTGGATTACGGCCCACTCCCTCTCACAGAGAGGAGGCCTGTTTGTGTCACGATCTCGAATAGATTAGTTGGACAGTAGGAGAATGATGATGATTCCGAATAAAAGAAAATTAAACAGTTTTTATATTTGTATGTTTTTTTTGTTGTTGTTATACATCTGTTATCTAAAGAATTATAATCATATAAAAAATCTAAATAGGAACTTGTATAACATTTAAAATCCTTATCCTTGTCTTCATGATAAACAAAATTCGCGCAACATCGTGGCAACAACACGCAACAATGCTAGACACCTGTCTTTTTATAAGAAATCCTGGCTTGCCAAGACAGTGAATCCAGTAAACAAGCTGTTTGTCTTCATTTTAAAATTATTATCATTTTAAAATTATTAAAATTATTACGATTAATAAGATTAATAAAGTTTCGTTCTCATATTTTCTATCCCGTTTGTCCCGTGAAGTAGTTTTAGAAATGTTATTTTTTTTGGATACCTCGCCAATACGTTGTAATGTTTCTGCAAAAAGTAATTTTATGTATTTAGTTTTCCTTATATAAACACACTAGCACTTCGCCCGCGACTTCGTTGGCGTGGATTGAGAAAAAAAAAATATGCCTATGTTCATCAGACATTATTTCGGCTTCTAATGGTAAAACAATTTTTCAAATCGGTCCAGTGGTTTCGGAGCCTATTCAATACAAACACACAATCAAATCTTTCCTCTTTATAATATTAGTATAGATAATTATTTTTCTTAATACTTTAAACGCTCACACACTCTGTAACCAATTAACCAGTGTAATTTAACATTAACGAGAATTGTATCGGTGAGAGCTTCCCATAATTGCTTCATATGGATCGGTAATAAGCAATGTATATACAAATATAAAGATATCTTACTGACTCACAAAAACTAGGTTTCATGCATTTATTTGATTTTTGTAACTATAACAGAGATAGTAACTAACTGATGTAGCGAATAATATATGAATGAATGCACAAAAATCAAATAAATACATGAAACCTAGTTTTTGTGAGTACAAATATTGTGATACATACAAAGGTTATTTAATAATGTTCCTTCACAATAACAACGAATGAATAATTTTATTATACGTGGTAAACATAAAACGGTAACACAAGAAAACTAGACAAAATGGTATAGATCGCTAAAGGTACACCAAGCGTATAACAGAGGCTGATTGACTGAGATTAAAATAGTTGTTTTAGTGTTACATATAGATTAAACATAGAAGATAGATAGATAGTTAGATTAGCAGATGGGTAGGACAGCCCCTTAATGGGACATTGGATACGCCTACATGTCACTGTGGCGTAATAATAAATATAGTTTGTGTTGATTCTCTGTTAGTTGTAAGTACTAACACTAGTTTCTAAGTAGTTTGTATACTGACCAAATGAACGTTATGGATCGAAAATAAAAGATTTTTAATTAATAGACGGGACATAGTTACAACTACATATAATTTGTGGGTATAAAATCTTATCATAACGTATATTTTAAAATCATTGAAGCTAATACCGTTCTATTTAAATAAAGAATTTACACTTAAATTAACACATTTAATAATACAGAACAAGTGCAGGTTACGTATATTTCTGTTAAAAGTCTTAAGCAAAAGTGTGATGTGCTCACCTGTAGGAACAAGGACTTGTACCAAACGGCCGGCGAGCTCGCTGCCGTCACAGAAACTGCATTTATCTTATTTGTCGATTTTTCAAACATGAGATAACTTTTACCTCGGGAATAAATTCATTTATTAATAACTTTTTATTTATTAAAACTTTATGCACAAGAAAAAAAAAAACTGTACAGAGGCGGACTTAATGCCTAAGGCATTTTCTACCAGTCAACCTTAGGGTGATGCAGACACAAAACATGGCAGGTGCAACAAAAGGGATAGCTAACTCGAAAAGGAGTAAAATACTAATACAAAGATACTTAAATCCATACATATAAACCGATTAAACTATATCTATATATATATTAAAAAATGTGACGTTTAGACAGATTGTTCATACAAAAGCTGTCAAAATTACAAACTTATTACGGATTAAAAACGGGCCCTAAATTTACAAAAAGCACAGGTGCATGTAAGTTTACCATTGTCACATGGCAAATGCATCACTGAACACATCACATGCACGTGCAAAATACCTAAGAAAACCCAAAATTACTGTATTCCTGCTGTCTAGCCTTTTGCCAACTTTGTTGGGGTCTTCAGTCCAACCATATTAAAAATAATAATTAAGCCCTGCATGAAATGCATGGTTTATGCCACCGTCCAGGTCAGTCAATACGGCATATTATCTCTGGTTGTTCTCGTCTGGTTAATGGCGGGTACTTGCACAGACATAACCTAGTAGCCAGGATTATTAACTAACAACTTGCTTGGTACCGTTTTACAAGTATGTGCCCGACCCAGTTCTCGAAAATGACGATGTCGTTCTATCATTACTGACAGGACTATCATCTAATAAGCCTGATAAAGTGGTGATAGATCAATTAACGCCATTCCAAATGTCGGGAACCTTGTGAAAGCTGAGAAAAAGACAAACAAATTAAATATCTCGACTGAGCACAAGAGGTTGTTGACATGTGGGACGTGAGCTCGGCTGTCATTGTGCCGATTGTCGTATAGGCCAATGGCCCGATGGCCAAAAGCCTCGATCACCATCTCTCGAGGCTTTATTTTAAAATATTTAAAAATGTAGTAACATAAGGATAAAAATAAATAAACGAAATAATAATGATAAAATGTTTTATTAACATAGAGGTGTTCCATATTCAATGGAAGCCCTGACTCCTGAGCTAGAGCCTGTGTTACAGGAGTCAGTCAGTGCCTTCACCCGTTTGTGGAGCATTTTTATACTGCACTGTTATTTACGAAGCCAATAACATTATCACACACAAATAAATTAAAAACTACGTCTGTACCAACTTAGCTATTGATTACTTATGTCCACTCGTTTAAACCCCGACTAATGCGACTGATTGAAGTTATCGAATGGCATTACACGGTTACTAAGAACTTGTAATAATTATGTTACTTTTAATTTTAACTTGGCAATCACAGCTTCGATTATTTTATATCCGAATGTATAAAGAAGGTAGAAACCACGCGTTTGGTTTATTTCAGCTGCTTCCACAGCATTATGTCATACTGCATTTTACTGTGGGGTCGGGCTGCTGACATTGAATCCATTTTTATTTTGCAAAAGAGCTGTCAGAGCCATTTACGTCGCCTCTACGTCGCCGCGAATCTCTTAGGGAACTATTTAAGAAGATTAATATCATAATGGTACGTTGCCAGTTCATTTATGAAAACATTATGTATGTATGAAAAAATCTGCATCTTTTTAATAAAATAAGTGATAGACATAATATTAACACTAGAAATAAAAATAAAATAGATCAACCATTTTTCAGACTATCTAAAGTACATACATCTTTAATGGGGTACTGTATTAAATGTTACAACAACCTTGTGATTTATTGCAATTAAATGAAAGAAAGTTTAAAACTCATGTTAAAAAACACTTTGTAAACAAGCATATTACAAATTAGAGGATTATATCCTAGATAAGAACTCTTGGAAACATGCTGTTCCTGCTCCATATGACAATCTAGAGGCTAGACAAAATCATGCTAGTTGCGTATTGTATTGTATAATTTGTTATTTTTACTTTACTCACACACTAACTTATTCCTAGATAATATTTTAGGAATATCATATACTTACTACTTTCACAATTTTTGTAAATATGTGAACACCATGTACCTCACGTGATTGATTCATCTGTCTTAGCATATTTTAAATTATTTTTACCTATTGTGGTATTATTTTTATTCTGGGTGCATCGTCTTCACATATAAAAATATAATTAATGTACACAAAATATTGTTAAACATTATTAAAGAGTAACGGTGGAGTTTCTTCCCCCTTCTTCTCCATACGAAACTACCTTTTGGAAGGGGCGCCTAGAATCAATTCTATTTAAATGAAAATGTTGACGTTCAAAGGTGCCTATTTGAAATAAATGCTTTGACTTTGATTTTGAAGGTTATTGTGAGTATTTTCAGTAGTAATGGCTTAAGTATGAGGTATCCCAAACACACAAGCACTCATTTTAAGAGGGCAAGTGTCCTCATTTCCAACAACAATGATTAAAAAACGGCCAAGTGCGTGTCGGACCACGCACAAGGAAGGGTTCCGTAGTTGGATGAATTTATCCCAAGAACAAATTAAACACTGTATTTGAAAAAACATGTTCTCCCATACACTCTTTACAAGTTTTACTTTTAACTTCGTTATATGCTACTGCCGTGATTTTTTTACATTTATTTAAAAATAAGGCTTTTTAAAGTTTAGTGCCTCGAAAACGGATACCTGAATAGAAAAATCGTTTTCACTTACCCGCAGTATTTTCGAACGACCTTTCCAACAAGACCCTCACCACGAGATAAACGAGAAAGAAAAAACATTTTTTTCAATGTTTTCAAATTACATTGTTTAAAGGTATGGGAGGACAGTGTAGGCCTGTCAACAAGTACCATATGTTTAACAAATAGACAATGGTCTATAAATGTACAATCTACAAGGCCTAAAAGGTAAAACAATCTAAAAAATAAAACTAAAACAACATTTTAAACCAAATGACATGATTGCCATTTCAACTCTCACAAATCTATTTAATTAACCAAGGACACCGTGGGGTAAATAAAAGTATTAATAGAGCCAGACAGCTATTTCAATTGGACAGGTATGGCTGAGAATGTTAAAAAAATATTGTTAAATGTAGAACATGTGAAAAACCTAAGTATTATCATGAGCTTATGTTATGTCATTAGATACCTAAGCTGAGATTTAGTAAGGTAGGGACAGATAATTTTATTTTATTTTATTAATTTTAGGAAAACTTACAGCTAATACATTTTAATAACTAGTACAATGTGTAAACGATGGCCAATTACAAGCTTCCACTAACGACTAAAGTGCATATAATTAACAAATACGCGAAAACAGCGACGTAAGAGATACGCAAATTAATTATCTCACGCTTAAAAATACAATAATAAAGAGAAAAAAATAAGCTTATACATCAAAAAAACAATTGTTTAAACATTTCTTTACTTACTTAACGCTACTGGTAAATAAATCTAAATCGACATCCTGACACACAATATTAAAAGTCCGACAAGCTCTTATCACATACGAGTTCTGTCTGTAGATAGTTCTGGTCTGCGGCACATGGAGAAGACGTGGTCTCCGAAGAAATGCACCTGGTACACGAAGCCCGATCTTGCCGACCAACTCAGGGACGTCAGCAAAACCGTTCATAGCGCTAAATAAGAAAGCAAGATCTGCAATTTTCCTTCGTTCGTGTAGAGGCAGAATATGTTTTTTTTTACACCGACTTATATAATTCGGGAGATAGGTATTTGAGCGATATTGAGTGTACCTCAAAAATCGCCTTTGTATACTTTCAAGTCGATTAATGTATACATTATAATTTGGATTCCAAACCTGGGAAGCATATTCAAGGTGGCTACGGACAAAAGCACAATAAAGAATTTTCATTGTTTTAACATTTTTAAAATCTGAAGAGACCCTAAAAATAAAACCCAAGGCCCTCGAAGCCCGGTTGACTATATTATTAATATGTGCGTCAAACAGAAGCTTCGAATCAAAAGTAACACCAAGATCCCTGATGACACTCACTCTGGCTACCAAGGCATTCGAAAGCATATAATCAAATTTAACAGGGTTGGGCCTACGCGTAAATGTACATACATAACATTTGGATACATTTAAATCCAACCTATTTCTAGCACAGTATTCGTGGAACCTATCAAGATCGTCCTGTAATAGGCGTGCATCCTCAACAGTTGACACTTGACCCAAAATCTTCATATCATCCGCATACAATAAGACTTTAGAGTTAAGGAAACAAGAGACAACGTCATTTATAAAAATATTAAATAAGAGAGGTCCCAACAAGGATCCTTGGGGAACTCCCGACGGAATGTACATCGCTCTCGACGTATATCCGTTGAGAACCACCGTCTGGCACCTATTCTCCACATATGACGAGAACCATCTAAACAAGTTACCCCTCACACCAACCAACAGGAGTTTACGCATAAGAAGCGCATGATCAATTCGATCAAAACACTTACTGTAGTCAGTGTATATAACGTCGACCTGAGACCGTTTGGACATGTGCTCTGTAAGAAAGTCACTACAGATCACGAGATTTGAGGTGGTCGAGCGACCCTTTAGAAAACCATGTTGATGTTCACAGAAACTTAATTTAAGTGAGGAAGAAAGTTGTCTATGCACAATTTTCTCCATTATTTTAGCGAACACACAAAGTTTGGAAATTGGTCTATAGTTGCCTATATTGGCTTTAGCTCCTTTTTTATGAATTGGCGTTATATACGCTGACTTCCAGATGATAGGTACTACCCCTAATTCAAATGACCTCTTAAATAATATTGTTAACGGAAGGGATAGGCATCTGGCACATTTTGATATAAAAATTGGCGAAATGTTATCAGGGCCCGCGGTTTTGTTAAGGTCCACTTGTGTAAGCAACTTTAACACTTCCTCCTCCCGTACATCAATAGAGCTTATGTCTGATACACAACCAGCAGCCAGACTCCCAGTTTCATCCATTTCCACAGTGTACAGATCGCCGTCACTTCGTTCTAGGAAATTAGAAAAGAAATAGTTTCCGAACATATCACAAATCTCCTCCCCAATGCCAGATGAAATTTGACCATAATTGAAAACAGACGGATAACAGTTGGTTTGTTGTTTAGATTTTACATAACGCCAGAAAGCCCTTGGATTTTTAGAAATGGCTGATTCAATATCTGCAATATATTTATCAAACATTTCCTTCTCCAGATCTTTATCACGCTGACGTAATGTTACAAAAGAATGATGATCACATAGATTTCCGTACTTTTTAAATTTCGAGTGAAATTTCGACTTTTCCTTTACCATTTTAATCAGAGGGCTTTTAAACCAAGGATGATACTTGCCCCGAGGTACAATAACTTTAGTAGGTATATACTTATTGTGCAGCAAGTTAATGGTGTCGTAAAAGAAATTGATAGCTTCTTCAAAAGTCCTACGGTTTAGCTCTAGTGGCCAGTCTCTAGCCAACATTTCCTCAATTATGGCGTCATAATTCGCAAGAGCAAACAAGTACTTAACTCTTGGCCGAGAATGCAGCTGATGCAGTTGAACGAAGTCAGCAGTGATAGAGAGCCTTATGGTGTAAGTCCTCGTCCACTAAAGGATCCAGGCAGCAAGTGACAGTAACTTCGTTATTCGATAATACGAGGTCAAGAATCCTATCATTCATATTACGATGAAAATTGTACTGTAACAAATTGCAAGCGGTAAGAGTATCACAAAATGAGGTCTGGACAGGTCCGTGCAAATTACTGGGGCATAGATAATCACCATCATTCGCCGCGTGCCAATCAATATTCGGCTGATTGAAATCCCCAAGAATCAAGAGCTTATCTGCTGGATTTTTAAGAACAATGTCAGCTACATTGTTAGCGAAGTTGTGTAGTTGAACCATTAAAGAGTTGCCAGACAGCTGATTACATATATAGACAACACAAAGATGCATTTTATAGGTTACCTTGGGTTTCGATTGGTGTAGGGTTAACGTAACCCACAGATCCTCTGCGGACGAGCACCATTCATTGCGAACGTCAGCAACAAGTTCGCGACGCATGGCTATTAAGACCCCTCCTCCCATAGTTTGGTTAGTGCGAGAGTAATCTCGATCACGTCTCCATACAAAATATCTGTCGTCAAATAATTCACTATCAGAAATACCATCTATAAGCCACGTCTCTGTAAGACAAACGACATCAAACGAATTCATGCAAACATTTCTATAGAAAACAGAGGTTTTTGTCCGTAGTCCTCGAACGTTTTGGTAAAACAAGGAATAGGTGCCATTATAAGTCCAATGTATCACTAGAATAATAATCGTAAAAATATAAGGCACAGCTATATTGTGTCCCAAAGAAAAACTGTAGTAAAATAAAGTCAGCGTAAATAACAAGTGTGATTGGTGTAGGCAAAATAAGGCGGTAATTGTATAAAATAAAACAGGTTTGTCCAAACATGCGTAACAACCTATGTTCCTGGTCAAGAAATAGTTGGCTTTGTAAGTGTAGTAAACATAAAAAACATTATTCAAGTGCAAGCAGATCCCGCTCTCATTAGTACATACATACGTAAAGTTTAAAATAGCAAAAATCAAGGCTTAATGAATCATATGAATAGGCGACACCGAGCGATAAGAGAACAAAAGGCCATCGAGAATGGAATGCGTGCAAAAAACTATTATAAGCGTTTCTCAATCTTATACATAACGACTCGTCAATCAACAATAGCGTGTCAGCAGATCGACTTACCATATTACCTAAAAAAACTTTATCAAGTCTTGCTCAGTCCGGATGCGGTGCTTCGGTGACGGGTGATTTTTACGAATAAAGATTTTGCAGCCGGTTACCCAAACATACTCGTATCCTTTTTCCATATTCTTATTCCATAAGATTATAAGATAATGATTTATTTCTCACCACAATATATAAGTACATTTACAAATGATCAAGAACAATACATAATTGTTTTAATTATACCGTGGGAGACTGGTGCCTAAGCTAGGCGTAAGGCCTGTATTTCAGGACACCAGGTCCGCACCCTTTCAGAAGCAGTTACACATAAATCGGATTATGCACTCGAACACAAATGCAGTAAGATATATTAGAATTTGCTAGTAAATCATATTTAGTTATAGTTAATTACCTGTCACATTGGATTTAAACAATTCCTTTGTTAGAAAAGAGTTCTAAATCCATAATTAATGCAACGCAAGAAGTATTTACTAGAATTTGATTACCCGGAGACTGTAGTTGCTGATAATAATCCGTTTTTGTTATATGAGTGTAAACAGTATTATAGGTCTAAAGATATACAAATTGTAACTAGTAGTCCACATTACCACAGGAGTAATGGGTTATCGGAGAATTCTGTTCATATTGCTAAGACTTTGATAAATAAATCTAATGATGAAAACATTATAATAATAGTACGCCTTTAATTGGCTCACAGGTTTCACCATCACTTTTACATAGTAGACGCCTAAGAACTAACTTACCTACTAGCAGTATAGCTTTAGAACCGAAGATAGAGCAACATTTTGATATTTTACAATATGGAGTGAGTCAAGATGTAATGTATATATATTTTAATAAAGTTCAGTATTACAATCTATCTTTAATTATAAAACGGTGAGTTTCCTAATCTCATCAGACCCTACTAATTGTAGGCCTTTTTAAGTGCTACCTACCTTTAGTGAAATTTTAGAAAAACTTATTTTAGATCAAATGCAAAGATTTTTTAATAAACACTTTCTGCATAACAAACACTATTTTCGCGGATGCCGCGGCGAGTTGAACTTTTAGGACATGTTTATAATGTTTGGGAGGACAAATGCGATGCTTTGGAAATCTTTTGCGATTTGTCCAAGACATTTGATTGTGTTCTTCATGAAACATTAATCAGGAAACTGCACCACTACGGAATCCGGAACGCCTATATGGATCTACTTACTTAAGTGATAGGATTCAGAGAGTTGATGTTATCGGAAAAAGATCACCTGGATCTATAGTAAGAATGGGGGTCGCCCAGGGCTCAATTCTTGGCCCATTTTTGTTTCTTATTTATATTAATGACTTGCCTTAACTCACAATAATCATGATATAGAGTTGTTTGCAGACTGTCAGAAGCTGGTTACTGACAAGGTAAATAGCGCCCTCGTTAAAGTAGTTAACTGATTTAATGTTAATAACCTGCTTTTTACAGAGAAAAAAACTAAATGCATTAGATTTACGATACCTCATGTTAGACAAGTAGAAACTAGTGTTCTTATAAAGGATGAAAAGTTTAAACCCGAAAACACTACAGTATTCTTAGGCGTAACTTGGGATGTCAAGCTTCAATGGGGCCCCCATATAGATACATTGTCAAAAAAGCTAAGCTCTGCAGCATACCCCGCTAGAAAAATCGTAATTTAACTGATTTAGAGACAGCCCGTTTAATTTACTTTCGTTATTTTCATAGCGTGATGTCGTACGGTATTCTTTTGTGGGGAAATGCCGCCGATATTCGTTCGATAAGGGGAATTCGTTCAATTTATAAATTATGTCCCAGACACTCCCTCAGGTCTCATATTTAAAGAGATTAATATAATGACTGTGCCTCCTCAGTATATTTATGAAAATCTTTTGTATGCAAATAAAAATATTAATCTGTTTAAAAATACAGTGATATCTATACTATAAATACTAGGAACAAACACAAATTTGTTGTTCCTACTACCTGGCTCAAGAAAATAGGTGGCTCCTTTAAATGTCAATGTATACGTTTTGCTATTAAACTTCCTAGCCAAATTCAAGAGCCTTAATAAATTCAAATCTTGCTTAAAGCAGAAATTATGCCAGAAAGCCTATCAAACTATCAAATACTATATTGAGGACAAGAAGGCTTGGGATTGAGCTGCTCCAATAAATTTACACAGTTAATGTTGATGTTTAATATTACTTAGCAAACTTTTTTATTTATTACGTTTTTTTTTTTTTTTGGCTTTGGCATCTCGCAGGTCAACCTATGAGGTTGTCGTCTCCTTAAACGGACTTGCCGGTGGTTGTCCTAATAAATTAAGGCCTCCAGCCAGGACTTAAACTAAAATACTAACTAAAAACTAAGCGACTCCACGCTAAGGGCACCCCCTGTGGGGTACGGACCTCGGCTTAGGGCGTCGCTGGAAGAGGGCAGCAAGGGACTAGCTGGATCAGGATTTAAGTGATTTTGGGACTAATTTAAAGCTACAGGCTCAGCGGCGCGGGCTGGCTCGAGCAAGGGTCGGGAGGGGTGTGGATTTGGGCGTCGCGGCGGGCCTCGGCGGCGAGGGCGGTAGGACGGCGATCGGGTTTTGGGCTTAGGTAGCGTGCTGGTGGCCTTACTACTGTCCTGGAGGAGGGTAGTGGCGTCGTCGGGGGCGATTAAGGTATGCCTTGGTCGGCGAATACTACTAATGCGGGAGGGAGTGTAGCGGGCGGCCGCTGAGATCAAGGGGTTTGGGTGTTTGATGCCAGAGTCAAAGAAACGCTTCGATAAGCGTTTCATGAACTGGTTTATGGTAGGCATTTTAAGGTCGACGTGGAGATTTATATTACGGGTACCCCCTACCCGTGACCTTTCTGAGGAAACGGTTCTGGAGGGTCTGCATCTTATGGAGATGACGTGGGTGAGCGTGCGCAAATACAACGCAGGCATAGGTCATGATGGGACGGATGACTGCGGTATAGAATTCGCAGCTTGCATTTAAGTGACAGTTTACTACGGGCTGTCAGTACAAAGTGGAGCCTGCTAAGAGCGAAGGAGGCGCGCGCGCGAACCGCCTTAGTATGAGCCTTAAAGGTAAGGTTTTGATCGAGGATCACGCCTAGGTATTTGCCTAGCTTCTCCCAAGGGATCGGCTTACCGTACATAGTGATCGGGCTGGGAAGAGGGGGAGGGAACCGACGACGTCTCGAGAAGAGAAGCGCCTGACTCTTATCGGGGTTGACCTCGATTCTCCTCGATTTCCGGAACCAAGCGCCTAAGACGTTTGCGGAGGTTTGGAGAGTACGAGCTATACGATTTTTACAATAAAATATACAATGACATGTATATTTGAATTTACTGTGTAAAATAAAATATTATTAAATTTTTTCTGAATTTGAAGACTATGTTGGGTCACGTATTTTTCTTTTTTTCTTTCAGTAAGTTTTAATGATGGTCTGGCTGTTTGAGTACTTTATGCGGTTACCAAATGTCTTTTCTTTTGTGTTGGTCATCAAATCGTTGAGCTCCTTAGTTCTGAGTTGACAAATGCGTGCACTGACTGGACAGGTCCACTCATTATGTGTGGTTCTTTCTTCAAAAGACCATTTCAGACACCAATCTACATGGTCTTCACATGATCTGACCAAGATTATGTCTGGACTTAGAACTGGGAAGAGACTGTGACCTCAGAGTTTGTTTCGGCCTTTCTTCTCATAGTAGTCAGATAGGAAACGCCGATCATCTAGTTTGTAAAATATAATTGACGTGTAAAAGTGTTTGTACAAACACACTTACAGAAATGAAGTCATTTATCATAAGAAAGTAACTGCTGACGTGCAAGAAATACCTGCTTATGCCTGTGTAGTATCAGTACAATATCACCGCTAAAATAAAAAGAAATAGAGCAATAAAATGAATTTCATGTAAAGTAGGTCACCAATACTTCTCACCGTTCAAAAGTTATTATGCCTCAGCCAAGCCGTTTTAGCTTTAATAACCTTACGTCTTGGTCAAAATGTATGGCTCAACCGTTCCATTTAAATATTGCATGATATTAAAGACCAGTGACTTAATTTCTTACCGTAAGCCCGTAGGAGTGTCTGTGCGACGGCCGCGATGCGGTCAAGCTCATTTGACCAAGATTTTACGTTTGTAGAGGTAAGCCTTGTAGAATTAGGGGCTTGGGTATTCCTTAGATCCGATAACTTTTTAAAAATGAAAGCGTAATGTAAGTCTTAGCAACCTTCTTTACATAAAATGTTTTTGGTGGGTAACATCATCGTATGGAACCCTCTCCACGCGAGTTCAACTCGCACTTGTTTTGTTGTTAGATTGGCACAACTGTTTTCCATTTTGGCTCGGTGTTTGAGTTGCATCTGTTATTTACATTAAATACAGTGCTGTTTTTAGTTAGATCATATCTGGTGTGTATTGTGAATTTCATAATGGACAGAAACATCGAACAAAGTGTTTGTCATAAATTTTGCATCGCCAATAGAATTTCGTGTTCGGAGTCACACAAAAACACGTACTTAAGAGTGGTATAAAGCGTTCAAAAGCGGTCGAGATGTGATGGAAGATTTGCCTCGCTCTGGTAGGCTATCAACGTCTTCAACTGAAACTACATCGCATAAGTGAAGGCAAGAGTGACTGAAAATCCTCATTCAAGTTTGAGAGAGCTAGCCGCTGAAATTTCTGTCTCACCAGTTTCTCCAAAAACTAATCTCATAGGTAAGAATCGCTGAGGATATGCTAGATGCATGCATGCAATTCCAACCCAACATTCATGAAACGCATTGTTAATGGTGATGAGACATGGGTTTACGAGTTTGACATGTAAACTCGTCAACAAGCTTCGGAGTGGCGTCTTCCAATTGAACCGAAACCGAAAAAACCACGCCAAAGCCGATCAAAAGTCAAAGTCATGTTGACTGTTTTTTTGACTACCGGCGATGCACTCGGATTTTTTGTCAGAAGGTCAAACGGTAAATAAAAAATTATATGAGCGTTATGCGGCTTAGAGCAAATTCGAAGAAAGAGGCCAGATTTGTGGAAAGAAAATTCTTGGATTGAATGATGGCATTATCGTGATTCGAATCACGATAATGCCATCATTGTGAACGGATTTTTCACCAAAACTATACAAATACTATCGAACGACTTCTTCTTTCTTCCATTTACCCTTTGTGGCACCCGTTTTCATTCAGTAGAAGGCATAAAGGAGAATTCGTGGCGAGAACTGAACTCTATTCCGGAAAAAAGTGTTTAAAAATGTTTTGATGATTGGATTATTCGTTGGCGTAGTAAGTGTATCGTTTCTGAAGGAGCATACTTTGAAGGCGATAAAATAAATTTGGACGAGTAACTTAATTTTTTTGTATTATTGATCTTTTCCCGGTACTTTCTTGATAGAGAAGTATATACATGCCAAATTACAGCTTTCTAGTACTAAGAGTTTCTGACCTTAGCTGCGGCCAGACAGACGGAGAGACGGACATGGCGAAGCTATAAGGGCTCCTTGTTGACAACGGAACCCTGAAAACGATCAGTATTCAGTATTTTCAAATAACTGTTTAAAGTAGACGTCTTGTAGGTAACCCCATGCTTTGATATGGTTAAGTTAGTAAAAGTGGCCCTATTATAATACATTTCTACTGGTTACGTGTAACCATGGTTGAGAAGACGATGATGATTATTCCAGAAGAATTTTTTACCTCATTAAATTTGAATGGATTCTAATATCCATTTAAGTTAGAACTTTGTGAAGTCGATCTAAATTTGAGCAATCCTGAAGTTTTGATGAAAATTGGCCCTCGCTCAAACTTAGTCGCTGTGCCTAACACTCAAGTTGGGTTTTAATGTAATTATGGTAAGATGTGTGTTATAAGTTCTACGTGTTTTTAAAATGGGTCTGGTAACTTCATGAGTAACTCATTCGATGTTTCAGATATTGCATAGTAGGTTTATTGTGTGTAGGTAGATGTCTAAGATTGACTGGTAGAAAATACCTCGGGCATTAAGTTCGCCTTTGAACAGCATATTTATGTGTGCATAAAGTTTTAATAAATAAATAAAATCAATAGACGTGTAGCTTGGACTCCTGGAAATGTCATTATATAATATTATAATAGGTAGGTAATGAATAATTTGTCACAAGAATTATGGAATATCATTATTACATTATTCTCATCTAAACGAGGTAAGGCATGCTTTGCAGAGGACTGCGCTAGGCGGAGTTGATATATAATGCTTGTTTCATTATGTGTGTTGCATCGTCAATTCCCAAAAACATCCACCAACCCACTGCTCTAACCAGAGTACATCTTTGAAAGCAGTATGTACTTATCTGACACAGTTTACAAAGAAAACACGAGACGAAAACAAAAGTCATGTATTTACAACCACAAAAATATACTCATTCTGGATGCAGTGAAATTTCCCCGTAATCTGCTGTATATGCGGCGCTAAGCAGCTTGAGCCGGTCACAGGGTGAGGTAAGGAGAGGGAAGCTGCTTAAATGCATAGTATGCTGACTGTGGAGTATAAGTGAGGATTAAGTTCTGCGTTCTGTGGTGTTTGAGTTGGTAGTTATGTGTAATCACAGGCTTAGATTTGTTTTTGCCAGGGTCGCGGGTTGTTCGAAAGAGATACCGGGCCAGGCAACTGAAGGAAGACGGGTTGGTTTTGGTCAGTAAAAGTCTGACACGCCCGCTCGCTCCGCTCAAAGCGGAGAGAGGTCATTTGATGATTTCCCACCCAAAAAAAGTGAAAAAAAAGGCTTCGGTTTGTTTATGGCAGTAGTAATAGCAAGAAAAAAATTCACACAACTTTTGTAAATATTGTATAAAAACAAAAGACATTTATTCAAACTAGGCTGAAAAATGAGAGCAACCCTTTTTTAACGTCAAAACTACATAAGAATTACACTTTCCTAGTCCTTTAGCTAAGAAGAAGAAGTGGCGCAACAAACTCCCCAGCAGCACAGCTGTCTGTTCAGTTAAAAGAACTGGATTCTATACAATAGTAAGTAATTTACATTACGAAGCACAAAACATTTAATTAAATTAATTGCCATATATCAGCTAGCACACACTTGTATGCCAACAAAAACTTTTAATACTATGGACAGATGTACTCAATTCAACATTGTTGTGTCCTCAGAAAATCATCCTTAAAATACTCGATGACATGCCTAAATACTTCCTCAAAACAAAAAAAAAAACCACAGTGGCATTTCCGAGATATTTATAAAATGTTATTACTATTTCAACCACAAAATGAAGCGAATTTATATAAATGTCGTGGATGGATGGCGCCACAGTACAGCGGAGAGCGCCATCTAACAATTTGATTCATAAACGACTGATCATATGATCGGAAACGCAAGCGAGCCCTACCGCTTGGACACGATTGTCGGTGGAGGGGATGCAGTGAGGACTGGCGGAGAGACCGAGGGTTGCGAAGGTCAACAGAATACTGTCGAGTTTGGACAGTCTTGGCAAACGCTCGGTACCAACGCACGTGTCTGTTTCCTTGCACGTGTTTATTTCGTTAGCCAGTGTATTAAAGTTATTTTTAATTTTCGAATTATCTTTTCGTTCGAGTGCAGTTCGAGTGTTCGAGTGCCTCTACAGTGCCCACAGTAAAATGTGTCGCATCGTGAAGAAGACCCGATGTTTCGCATCTTAGCCTCCCCCGATCCGACATATAAAAGATAGAAATAATAGAAAAAGCTATTCGATTGGATCTTAATGGGTTAACGGGTTAAGCTAACTCTATTTATGAGCTTTGCGTCTTTGAAATACATTTGTGTAAAATCTGTAGCGTTTAGCCTATGTTCCTAAGTACAAAAGATCATACTACGATAAAAAGTCTATGTTAATTCTTACTGGCGTTGGTGTGATCCAGACTCGTAAAATGTTCATGATATTATTTAGAATCTCCGACAACATGAGTCTGCACATAAGTGGCGTTAATCTCAAAGAGCAGTTCAGACATCGCTCCACAGTTGCACTCGCCATGTTCAATATATCACAACACACGGTGCAGCGGCGTTGGAAGTGTGTTTATTTTCAATGATTTAGCAGCAGTAACGGAGGAACTAAAAGGCTCAAACTCGACGCACAACGTCCCAAAACTAGCAGAAAAGCATACTGGTTGACATATTGTAAAATATGACAGACGCGCAATATATGTCAAATAAGGCGGTACCCGTGCTGCTAAAAGATTCTAATACATTCGATTTACGCGATTTATTCAAACAAAATGGTGTTTCACGAATACCATTTGGCACCCATGCCGTTGACCACCATTGGTTTTTACAAAAACCAGCAAGTACATGAAATTTAGAACTCTGTTAATACTTTCCATTCGAGCTAAAGTTGTGTGTAACCATTTTTACTCTTTGTCTTATAGGAAGAAAAGCAAAAATATCGGTTAGCAACAAAAAAAAAACTTAACGTGTTTTATACGTTTCATCTTTGTGTTTTTTAATCAACGAGGGTGTTATAGTATTAGACGTTTGAAAATTTCCGGTTTAGTTAAGGCAGGCAGGAAGATGAAGCGCTTATTAATAATTAATCGTACGGTTACTGCAACCTGTAGTCGTATAAAACATGAATAAATCTTTTGTATCAAAACTAAGAACACCAGGAAACTGCAGGCTTATCGCAGACTACTTAGCTTGGTGTGACAGTTGTTCTATTATAACAACTGGGACGATGCGGCCCTGCCCGTATCGTACGATGCACGCCTCCCTGTATGAACCGTGTCAGACATATCAAAGGAAAACGGTGAAGCGGCCTCAGTTCTTGTTTGTCAGGCTAACTTGAGTGGGTTGTAGACCACTATTGCTTGTGATGTTTTACCACAGAGACTTTGCTTGAAATATTTTCATAGTTTCTAATACAGGCTGGCGATTTAGTCACTTGCATTTGTCAAGGGGGTGATTCTACCCGTTATACAGAATTATCGCTATGAAACTCATTCCCATAACTCATTTTTTTTCATAGATGCATTAAAATTGTTTAATGTTGTTTAGGTTTTTTTTTCACGTATTGGATATGAGTTAGTAACAAAAGTTGTTGAGTATGGCGGGTAGTATTACCCCTTTAACGGGAAATTTATTATGACGACGTGTAGCATTCGAATCTTTAATCGCAGTATATTGTTATTGATCCATCCGAAACTTTTAGTTTTTGGAGCCGTCGCCGTCGACCGAGACAGTCGTATCCGCTCTCGTGGTTATAAACATGTGCGAGTTTTTTTAATGGTGTCTCATTTGCTTGTTGTGTGTCGGTGCCTCTGTGTCGCAAATTAAAATAATTTGGACCAGTGCAAAAGTGGAATACGTGCGTTCCTGATTTCCAGCCTGCGGTTAAGGAGCACGGAGAAGACCACGAGCTAGCTAACCTGGTCCAACATCGGTCCTTATATTTCAGGCATTTGCCTTCGAAGCTGTATCTGGTAAGTAAACTCTTAGGTACGCGCTGTCCCAGAACAGTTGTCTGACCGAAGTCACGCGAATTCTCCGCATTCACCGTGACTCGGATCTTAGAAATTATTTAACACCTATGTCATTGAAATTGTTATGAAGTCGGTTTGAGTATGGGATGAGTGACTGTTTCCCAACTTTTTGTGACATTCTAAAGATGATTCATATCATTAACATGAAAGCATTGTTTCCTTAAGTTTGTATTTTGTAGCAACAAGCTTACAGAAATGTGCTTGATGTAGACGACCCCATGGTGACAAAAAAAAAGATTACGCGCACAAATGGTCGGTCCCAGTGCTAAGTGTTAAGTTTAAAAGTGCTGCAAAAACATTTAGTGATGGAATCTAAATCGAGAGTTTTTATTTTCGTCACGGTAGAGTCCGAGGAAGCGAGTGGTCATCGGGCCGAGACGTGTCGATGCCGCACCGCGCCTCAGCTTGCTGATATCGCACTGATCACGCGAAGGTTCGATTCCCAACAGTGCCCTTCTTTTGATTCTACTTTTGGATATTTTTCATATCAACATTTAAGACTCGAACGATGGCTCAAGACTTCAAAAATTATGACAGCGGATTCAATCATTTGATGGACACGGTGGAAGACCAAGAATGCTGCTAATGAGATGTTCAAAAACCGGAAACTGTTAGTAGCAAGACCTCCCGCGAAGACATTGAAAAGTGAAAACAGCAACACAGCAGAGCAGTGACATAGAAAAGAGCCCAGAAAGCAGTTGAACCCCGCTAAGAGATTCACCGATGAAGCTCGACCTTTTTTTTTTTTTCCCGGGGTGGAAAATCCTCATGGATGTCCTCCGCCCCGGGGGCGGGCGGAGGGGTCTATCAGACTCTTACTGACTAAAAACCACCCCGGTGTTCCATCTCACACCTACGCCGGGGTCGTGGGAACACATAATTCTTCCGCAACCCCGGCTGGCCGGCCCGCTTGCTCGGGCCCCATCTCGGGCGGGGGGGAATGAGGTGTACTCCCCCCGCAACGTCTGTGAGCGGCGCACGCGGAAAACTACCCGCGCCGCCTTCTCGGGTCCTGATGTTGGGGGGCGACGGATGTCCCCGAATCCGTCGCCCCTGGACCCATTTAGGGGTGCCGGAAGAGGGCGTTGTCCGCCCTCCTCCAACGCCCGGTGCGTCTGCTGCGGGCCGGGTTGAGAGTCGAAATCTCTCTCTTCCTTTCCGCAGCCTCCTTCTGCGAGATGACCGTTTCGCAAAAGGAGACCACTGCGTCCCAGGACTCTGCACCGCCGACCATCGCGTTCACGACGGCCGGCAGCGACAGGTCGTTGCCTACTTCGGTGATGAGGGCACGGCGCGGCTCCTTCCAAGCGACACACTCTGCCAGCGTGTGCCACGCCGTGTCCTCCCGGCAGGCGACGCGTGGTGAAACCGGGCGTCCGGCTCCCTGTTTATGCGACACAGGTACTTCCCGAAGCAACCATGCCCCGAGAGCACCTGCGTCGCCCGAAATGTCAGGGAGCCGTGCCTTCTCCCGAGCCAGCGGTCGAGCACTGGCCGGATCGCCTCGATGGTGCTGAGGCCGGCGGTAGGGCGTGACAGCCGCACCCGCCACTCCACCACCAGGACCTCGCGGAGCTGCAACCGACGCTGCTCAATATGTTGCTGCATCGGTTGCTCGCCCCTCTCCCGCGCTGTCTCGCTCCACCGGTACAGTGACGCGAGCACTTTCGCCTCCAGGTCCCAGAGCGGTGATCCGGCCAGCGCACAACCCGCCTCGAAGGAGATCGTGCGATACCCCCGAATGACTCTGACGGCCATCGCCCGCTGCGGCTTGCGCAGGAAAGCTATGCTGCCGGCCGTCAGGTCAGACGCCCAGATCGGCGCTCCATAGAGCGCCATGTATCGCATGATCCCCATATAGAGCCGCCTACAGGCGGCGCTCGGGCCCCCCAGATTGGGAAGCAGCGTTGCCAGCGCCCCGGCCGCGCCCAACAACTTAGGCGCCAGCCGCCGGAAGTGGGGTCCGAAGTACCGCCGGCTGTCGAGCACCAATCCCAGATATTTCATGGTGGGCTCGACAGCGATCCGGACCCCCCCGACCACAATGTGTGATCCGGTCGGCGGCGCCCGCCGGGGGATGAAGCTCGACCTGAATCAACCTGGCTGTGACGTCGTTAAAAGATGCCCTGCCATAGATAAATATCACCCGCCTCTCCACTAGTCCAATGCTTACGCTAGGTTGGCTCTCCATAGGCTCATAATCCTTCCTATCCTAAGGGCACGTCTCCCCTACCATTACAGTGCCCCCCGGTCTATTCTTTGATATAGGTACAATGGTCTTTGTAGCACCATGAAGCATGAGGCTTCAGGGGCTAGTGCAAATCTTGGGGTTCATTCGTTTCATCGAGTGTGGTAAAACAACGATGGGGTCGGTGCATTTCGTTCATTCATTTATTTAAGATCCATCCAAACTTTTATGCTGTTTTGTAATCGTACATATCGAGAAATAATAAATGTGAAAAAAAATTACTCTTGAAAAACCGTACAGAAAAAAATTCTTAAGTTTTCTAAAGCTTGCTCTGCTCATACCTCAAAATCTATTTTAAAAATATAAAAAAATCGATTGATTTGTTTCTTTCTGTCTATCACTTCACGCGAGCGACTGCACCAATTTGGGTAATTTTTTTTTTTGTTGTATTTGTAATTATATATTTTTTAATGGAAAATACACAATGAATTTCGGAATTTGTTAATGCTTTTTTGTTTGAAATTCAGCCCGGGCGACACCGGACTCGAACAGCTAGTTTATAATAAAACTACAAGGCATCTAGTGGGTATCTTAAGGTTTTCTCTTTCCCGCTAACCGCTGCGTTTCCTGTAAGACCTGATAAAATCGGAACTCAGTTCAACGTAAAACTGGTCAAAAAGGTACATTCGTAACGGTAGTTTCGTTTCAAGTCAGCACACATTGCGTACCGACAGTCCGACACGAGTCGAAATACTGACCTTAATTTTATTCAATTTGTAACTCTCCAACCCAAAACTTTCGTGATGCATGACTCGAACAGTAATTCGACTTTTATTGCTTTTACTTTGCCGGTTATTTCGTAGAAGGTTTGTTTCTGTGGGGAAATGAAAAAATAGGCAAGAATAATAATTTTCAATGGGCCGATTTGTTTGTATGTGGATTTCGATCAGGCGCGGTAACTTTGATTTTATTCAATATGTTTCTTCATGGTGTTTGCACTTGGGGATAAATTCAATTGCTTTTACATAACACAATTAAACGTATCTAAACATAATGCCTGACCAATCCATACGCGACTATGTAAATTATTAATATAAAAAGCAATGTAGCTAAACTTGCTATTATAAATAACGTATAAGTCAAATCAAGAGTCATATTTGAAACGGTATGTATTTAATTATTTAGTAACGATAGCCTTTCTTCCATAAACAGTCACAAAGATAACTTCCAAAAATATACTCTTAAGTTTTCTAGTGAAAATATAATATTTCCCACACCACATTCCAGCTAAAACTAAAAATCTCTCAAAGCTGAAACATCAGCAAAACTTTCAGAAAAATATAGTTTCGGTATCCGCGTTCTACATCGAGTTAACGAACTAGCACATAGTACAAAAGCCAACTTCCTTTCATATAAATTAAAAGCTGGTAGCTGATATTTCAAACTGCGGGGTAGCCTTTATCGGGGCGGTGTCACAGGGTACGTGGTTCTTGGCTGCGGACCAACCCTTGCCTGTCGCGCATTGCTTCCTCCCTGGCTCTCTAATTTTTCAAAACAACATGGCAGTGGTCCAAGATGAATAACACGTTATTCTGATAGTGCATACAGTTGTGGATTTATAGCCGGAAGCTTGTAAGTTGTGGGTTAAGTTTGCATTTGAGTGGCCTTATGACTGAAATTGAAAAATAATGGCGTGAGTGGGGTTGCGAAAAGAATCGGTTGGGGCAAATACATGGAGAAACGTACATCATTTTATGAACAGAGTATGTAGGTAAATACTTACTTGTAGCAGTTAGACTAATTTCTGTTATCGCCTGAGTTAACCCAAAAGTTGTCGATTTAAAAGACTTCAATATAAATACGTAGAAAGTTTTTCGAAATTAAAAATAAATGTTCTACATGTTTTTTTAAAATTAATCTTTTCTAAGTACTCTCCACTAGCCTCTATACAAAGTTGTATGCGTCTGAACCAGTTTTCGAAACGCTTTTTCACTCCGCCGTAGACACCTCGTTAACAGCCAGTTCGAACGCTGACATCTTCCGGTGACGAAAATTGTATCCCTTTGAGCAGATTTTTTATTTTCGAGAATACAAAAGAAGTCACACGGTGCTAAGATAAAACAATGTGTAGGGAAATTTTGAAATTGGAACGTTACTATTTTTACTTACAAATAATTATATTTGGCCAGTCTCTCCATAAAACTTTTTTTCGCAATACTTTCTGAGTGGATGTGACGGCAGTGCCATTCCTTTTGGAGATTAATTTTATCCGTCGTTATGACTATTATAGTGTAGACCTTAATGTTTATTTGATTGTTATGTTCAGTATTATCAAGCGCCCGGTTTTAAAATTTATATTCAAAATCGAAGTAATTTATTTACAAATATATGTAAACAAAATGCAGATGTTTTACATTTATGTAATAATTAACCTTCTGGCATGTAGGTCATTAGAAGAAAAGACTATGTTTTTTCAAACAACGCAAAATAAAATTAAGAACGAGATCAGTAAAACTAATTAAAAAATTAGGTATAAAAATAAATCCCATAGTTTATCCTACTTAGCTTTACTTATTTGTACAAAAAAACAATAAGACAACAAATACCAAATGTCGTTTATTATACAAAGAAAGTAAAGATCGATCGAGATCTTACGAAATTTATAATTTCATAAATGTATTTAAGAAGTGTCATTAGTTTGAGATTTTAAAATATTGTTTGCAACTAGGCATCTGTATGTTTTTTTTTAAAAAGGTCTTCAATAAACGTCAACAAAAAGATAAATATTTCATAAGTACAGTTCAGTTGCAATAAAAGACACGGTATCTGAAACGTACTCAGTTAGAGTTGCGTTTAAAATGGTTCTCTGTCTGTAGCAGGCACTTCTACTTCAATAGTTACAAACTGAATCTTTCAATGGAAGTTTTCGTTGCAGCATTTTATTGAATGTTTAATGTTGCTTGCGAAATATGAAGTGAATTCTGACTGCCGAAGTTCGAATGTTTGAAATAACTTTAAACGTCTCAAGTTTCGTGAAATTGGTTACAGGTCATTATAGAATATTCTGAATTTCTGGATTACTGCAGGAATATCTTGAATTATTTCGAGAATACATTTCGTAGGTAGTGAATAATAAATAAATAAAATGTTTTGTCTTGCGGATCTTTTGTTATTGAAGATTATGAAATGTATTTTCATACAAAGACCTGGACCACTTTTGTTTTTATAATTAAGTCGGAATAGACCCCACAACACTTTCGTAATGAAGAAAAATTTTACACAATTCTCAAGGCATTCACTTGTGTACTGTAAATGTATTTAACAAGCTTAAATTCAAGAATTTAGCACATAGTTAAGCATAGCTTAAGTTGCTCAAGTTGCAGCATTATACCAGTTGGCACACTGTGTAACACGTCTGAGACTATCTTTATTAGCATAAACTATACCTATTTTGAGAGCTTCAGCAAACTTCCCAGTGTCTTACAATGTTCATGTATACGTACCCAAATAAATCAGCCTTGGACCACTTTATTTCACTTATTAAGTTCATAGCGGGAGTTTTAATAGTTATAAGTAAACAAAAAGTTCTGAACTCGTCTCAGTTACAAGTTTACGTGTGTTAAACAAGTCTGGTCGTGTGTTAGAATGCGATGCGAACTTTCGAGCTGCGTGCGCTGTCACTATTAGTGCTTTGAGCTTCCTTCCAACCAACTTTAAACAAGGGAGAAGTTCTTCAATTTAATATTTTTGTTATTGAGCGGCATTACACGTGCTAACCAAAGCCGTGTATTTTTAAGTAAGTTTTATGAACTGCCTGAAGCGTCCTTGTAATGATAACAGATGGTTTCTGATTAGCGTTTTGGAGTATGAGGAACAGGGTGTAAAGTTCACTCATACTCTCAGAAAAGGGAGGATCCTCCGACCAGATGGATGTCGTATCTGGTGGGCAACTGCCCGATGATTGTTGTCGGGAAGTTGTATATGTGCTATCTGCGCGGTAAACTCTGCTTGCGCGATGCAGGATTGATGCGTTTGTTCGCATGTGGCGGTGTAGATGCCGCCACATCACTCCCCTCCGAAGACCGGAGGTTGATAGTGGACTAAGTCTTCTAGCTAATTCTTGTATCTTGCGATGCTTGCCAATGCCAGTTGGGTTCCAGTGGGTTAGAACCGGGTGTCGCATAGTTCGTGGTGAGTCGGAACTGTCTGCGAAGATGCCCCAGTGAGTCGGGGTGGCTGACTGCTGATGTCGACCAGGAGAGGGATTAAGCGCTCTGCTTGTGGACCGGCCGAATGTGCAGTGTACAGCACACTGCACATTCGGCCGGTCCACAAGCAGAGCCCGATGATTGTTGTCGGGAAGTTGTATATATGCTAGCTGCGCGGTAAGCTTTGATTGCGTGATGCAGGATTTGTGTGACGGCAGTGTGATGCGTTGTTCGCATGTGGCGGTGTAGATGCCGCCACATCACTCCCCTCCGGAGACCGAAGGTCGATAGTGGACTAAGTCTTGTGTTTTGCGATGCTTGCCAAGGACAGTTGGGTTCCAGTGGATTGGAACCGGGTGTCGCATAGTTCGCGGTGAGTCGGAACTGTCTGCGAAGATGCCCAGTGAGTCGGGGTGGCTGACTGCTGGTGTCGACCATAAGAGGGATTGAACACTCTGCTTGTGCACCAGCCGAATGTGCAGTGTGCTGTGCCAAGGTTGCTGATGAGGCTGAAGGTGATGACCAGGTATGCGCTTGCGCTGCATGCTGATGGTCAGGACAACCGTTCAAGCCGTGTTGCTGGCTGGCTGTGTGACTTGCGGGAGTGATGATGATGACGTCACGCTGAAGTAGTTGCACGAAGGCTGCGCTGACGTTCATCACGTCGGGGTCATCAGTTTAGAGATATGAGGAACAGGGTGTAAAGTTCACTCATACTCTTTAGAAAAGGGAGGATCCTCCGACCAGATGGATGTCGTATCTGGTGGGCAACTGCCCGATGATTGTTGTCGGGAAGTTGTATATGTGCTATCTGCGCGGTAAACTCTGCTTGCTCGATGCAGGATTGATGCGTTTGTTCGCATGTGGCGGTGTAGATGCCGCCACAGCGTGTATTTACTTATTCGTGAACTGAGTTGGAAATGTTTAATTGGGACATTGTTCATCGGAAGGAAATACGGAAATGATATTTGTCATGATTGCAGTGACCGTGGTGAATAGAAAAGATGGCAACTATGATGGGATTGGGATGATGACGTTCGTAAAAATAATGTAATTTCAAAGAAGGCATAGTAAAAATGAGATAATCGAAAAAATCTGTTAAATCGATGTAAATTCGGAAGATACACGCTTTAAAAGTTTTTGGAGGGGATTATTCCTGTCCTTGTCGCGCGGTACGGGCAATGTACGGCTCTAGTATGAAGTTACGTAGTCGTGACGTCACTTCTACGATAGTGCTGTCCTAGTCTAACACTTACTTTAAAACGTTTATAACTTTGCCGTTTTTTAAGCTTTTTACACTTTTTGTAATACTATTTGCACTATTTGGAAATAAATATTTTTTTGAGATAAAAATAAATAAAATTGTCATCATCCCCATTACGGTTAAGACATGTTAACTCATCATAGCAAAAAAAAAAAATTACAATACATGAAAAGTTCACCTCAAATCTCTGCTGTTTAACGTCAAACCTTTTGATTCACGTTTACGTGTCCCGAGTAATCAATGCACGAATTTTTGTCTGTACACCATGGGGAATAACGAGACCCGTGCTGTGAGTTACCAACTAATTGCCTGAGGCATTGTTTGCACACATACGCCTATCTCTGCATACGTTTGCGCATTCATACCTATTGATCCAATCTGACTTTCATATTAAACCCCTTTCTACTTTACGTATATAGCCATACGCTGTATAAACTCGTTCCACGTAAAGGCTTTTAGGGAGAGTAAACATCATTGACGCATCGCGGGCGTAGGTTAAAAAAGCCCGACCGTTTTTGTCTCGGGCCTTTCATAACCTACCCGTTTTATGTGTGCCGGATACGGCTTTATGTAGTGTGTTGCAGTTAAAGTGTAGTCAAGCAATCGTGACGGGGACCGTGGTACTGATACTGATAGTAGACGAACGTAGGTAGGAACGAAAAAACAATTTGTATGGTCAATAATAAAAACTTCTGTTGCGATAATTGGTACGAATACTTTTGGTACGAACATAAATCATATCCTTTTGCAAATTAATTGCCACTTATAAGGTGTACATGGATAACATTGCACTTTATTTCCAAAGGTTTAATATGTTGCCATATGAAGCAATTTTTTGCCAGAATGACCAATTTTAGACTATCTGATCCAGGAGACCACTGTATATTTTGTAACTTTATTTTAAAACATGGAGGAATATTATTCGACTTTTAAAAGGATTTACTACCTCTCTATAAAGTTAACTAGACTCTAACAAAACCGCTGACACAGCCAGAGCTGCAATTTGTAGAGAGCTGACCAGTAGCACTTATGTGCAGGTCGGGCCCCCCTACTTAGTGTACTTGATAACTTCATCTAGTTATGTGGTCCTGGTACTTCGTACGCTTCATGCAAAGTATTCAAGGACTTGAAAACAAGGGAAGTGATTTCGGTTATGTTTGATTTTAAAGCAAGATGACGTCATTTCAATTCTAAAGTAAGCCCCAGATCTTAATGTCAGGAAAACTACATATTTACTTATATGTAGAATATTTACTAAATTGTTAAAATTCTACATAGTAAACAACTGCGCTCTTCAGTCGGTACAAATCCAAATGAAAATATGTATTCCCAAACGAAAGGTGGGTTATAACCTTTAAACCTAAGTCAGATAGTGTAAACTAACGGTAAATCAATCGCCATGAATTATCTACATTTTTAATTAAATTCGTTCACGTCATAACTTTAAACATATGTATATACCAAATTTCAAAAATAAGTTAACAACTGCTACAAATTCGTATTGTTTACAATTTAACAAGCTATATGATATGTGTACTTACCGTACACATACAAAATTAGGTGTGTAACTGTACGCCTTAAATTTTTATGGAATTTGAAAAACTTGTTTTTATGTGGGTTGAGATAAGTAAGAATAAAAAAAAAAAAATATGAACTTTTTTTTTTGTACGATGATGATGTGTTCAGCGCATTATATGCGTCAGCATGCTTACTGAGCTTATCTTAGAAAAGCAAGCCATATGCAAGTAAGACCCGCGCAAGGGTTCCGTACTAATAAAACTATAAAGTTATTAGGATGCTTTTATGCCGGAAAATGCACGTGGAAAACTCATTGCGGGTGAAGATCCTATAACAAGAATTGCTATAATGCAATTGTGCTGCTAATGTTCTGTATCAAGTGTTGTTGCTGTATCAAGTGATGCTAGTTAATGTTAAAAGTCATGCTCTAGGTTTCGTTACTTTTTCCTCATTTTTAATTTATCAATTATTGTCGCCGCTACAATGTGTGTATCCATTTATATTAGACCAACAAGGATTCGACAAAAGCCAGATGTAAATAAATGTTTATACAAAGTAGAGCGTCAAATAATGACTTCTGATTTTTTTATGCCCTGTAGTATTTATATGTCATCAAAAGTTATCTTTTTAGCGATACGTTTGAAAAAACCGCAGTGTAATTCCTATACTTGTAGTAAGTTTATTTTATCGCATTTCCGAAATTGTTTCAGGGAAAACATTTGTCTAATCGGTTTCTACTACTTGTGAATTAAGTAATAATTTGCTTGGCAGACCGTGACAAAAGCCAATTTAGTTCTAGCGTGGAAATCCGCTATAATGCCACCTTTAAAGTTGATCAGTCTTGGTCTCTCACACCATACGAGTGAGCATTGAAGCTCGGCACGATGGCGGAAACAGCGAGTAAAAAAGTTTCGTTGGTAAGTAACGTGTGCATTTTAAAACATAATTATCTTACATCCTATAGAATGCAAATCTCTGTCTCAGTCAGTGCGCTCATAACTAGAGAACTAGTTCTATCTACCATCTGTTTAACACATGCACTACCGGGAAAAAGATATTGTAGTATTAGGTTCCACTAGCATCAGGCACATGTGCGTGGCAGCTGACGGATCAAGGATTTGTTAAAAATTTTTAGATGTTTCACCAGGTAGTAGTTTTTTATGAATATGTTAGTCAACGTGAGCGTCGTAGGCTCAGCTAGCCTTTAAGTAAAAAGCAATTGGTCTTGTAGTATAACATATTTTGTAGGATTATTATATTACATTACACGCTTATCCGTTTAACCATGAAAGTGTTTTACTTGGGTTCCGTATCAAATTCGAAATTCATTTGTTTCCTGAAGTATATGTACTTCACGAAATAAATGAATGTAAGATATCCACTAATAATAGGATGCTCAATCTACCCTTAATGTACTTAATTCAAAGCGAGAGTCTGTTTTCAACTAGTTCTAGAAGTCCTTATAATAACTGAAGTTAATGATTCTACTTCTATTTTATACATACGATGTATTAATAAACGGATTTAGTGGAAAGAAATGCGTTGATCGTTCGCTAAAGTTCTTCATCTCTGACAAATTGAATGATTTACCAATCAAACTTAAATAAAATAAAAATCTTTTCAGTTGTTCGTGTTCGCTATAGTCATCACATGTCGAGCTGATGATGTATCACTGAGTAGAAGACTATCTTCAAGCAAAAGTTTAACTGACAACCTTGACTTAGAAGCCTATGAGGAACCCAAATCAAGTAACGATCAGCTTAATAAAAATGCATTACGATACGGTTACCGAGGCAGAAGTGGCGCTGCTGCAAGCGCTGCAGCTGCAGCTGCAGCTGGTATGGGAGGTGGCATCGGCGGAGGTTTTGGTGGTGGGATCGAAGCTGGCATTCAAGGTGGATTTGGCGGTGGCATCGAAGCTGGCTTTAATGGTGGTGTAGAAGCCAGCGCTGATGCAGGGGTTAGCGCTGGTATAGGTGGTATCATCTCAAGTGCCATCGGTGGTCTCTTTGAAAGTAGCCTCAATGGTGGCCTAGAAGCTGGAATTAAAGGAGGCATAGACGCTGAAATTGAAGCTGGTGGTGGTGCGGGCACATATGCCATCGGGGGTGTCAATAGTTATGCTGGAGCTGGTGCTAAAACATACGCAGCCGGTGGTGCTGGCTTTGCTCATAATGGAGGTTCTCTTGGCATGTATAGCGATGGTGGGGCTACTGCTAATGCTTACAGTGGTGGTTCTAGTGGATATGGGGGTAGCGCTACTAACACTAATGCTAATGTTTATGTTGGCGGAGCATCTGGTGGTTATGGAGGAAGCACCACTAATGTTTATGGTAATGCGTATGCTGGCGGTGCATCCGGCGGTTATGGTGGATATGGAGAAAGTGCCAGTAACGCTAACTCCTATAATGACGGTGCATCTGACAGTTATGGTGGATATAGCGGATATGGAGAAAGCGCCGCTAATGCTAATGCCCACGTTGGCGGTGCATCTGGTGGTTATGGTGGATATGGAGAAAGCGCCGCTAATGCTAATGCCCACGTTGGCGGTGCATCTGGTGGTTATGGTGGATATGGAGAAAGTGCCGCTAATGCTAATGCCCACGTTGGCGGTGCATCTGGTGGTTATGGTGGATATGGACAAAGCGCCGCTAATGTTAATGCTAATGCCCACGTTGGCGGTGCATCTGGTGGTTATAGTGGATATGGCGGATATGGAGAAAGCACCGCGAAGGCTTATGCTATTGCCCATTCTGGTGGTGCCTCAGGCGGATATGGCGGATATGGAGAAAGCGCCGCTAATGCTAATGCCCACGTTGGCGGTGCATCTAGTGGTTATGGTGGACATGGAGAAAGCACCCCGAACAGTAATGCTATTGCCCATTCTGATGGCGCCTCTGGCGGATATGGAGAAAGCGGCGCTAACGCTGATGCTAATGCAAATGCCCACGCTGGTGATGCATCTGGTAGTTATGGTGGATATGGCGGATATGGAGAAAGCACCTCGAATTCTTATGCTAATTCCCATTCTGGTGGTGCCTCAGGCGGATATGGAGAAAACGCCGCTAATGATAATGCCCACGTTGGCGGTGCATCTAGTTATTATGGTGGATATGGAGAAAGCACCTCGAACGGTAATGCTATGTCCCATTTTGGTGGTGCCTCTAGTGGATACGTAGAAAGCGCCGCTAACGCTGATGCTAATGCTAATGCAGACGCCGGCGATGCATCTGGTGGTTATGGTGGATATGGTGGATATGGAGAAAGCAACGCGAACGGTAATGCTGGTGGTTACTCTGGCGGATATGGTGGATATGGAGACAACGCCGCTAATGCTGATGCTAATGCTAATGCTCACGCGGGCGGTGCATCTGGTGGTTATGGTGGATATGGAGAAAGCACCGTGAAAGCTAAGGCTATTGCCCATGCTGGTGGTGCCTCTGGCGGATATGGAGAAAGCGCTGCTAACGCTGATGCTAATGCTAAAGCCCACGCAGGCGGTGCATCTGGTGGTTATGGTGGATATGGCGGATATGGAAAAAGCACCGCGAACGCTTATGCTATTGTCCATTCTGGTGGTGCCTCAGGCGGATATGGCGGATATGGAGAAAGCGCCGCTAATGCTAATGCCCACGTTGGCGGTGCATCTAGTGGATATGGCGGATATGCAGAAAGCATTGCGAAAGCTAATGCTATTGCCCATGCTGGTGGTGCCTCTGGCGGATATGGAGAAAGCGCCGCTAACGCTGATGCTAATGGTAATGCCCACGATGGCGGTGCATCTGGTGGTAAGGGTGGATATGGAGAAAGCACAACAAACGCTAATGCTATTACCCATGTTGATGGTGCCTCTGGCGGATATGGAGAAAGCGCCGCTAAAGCTGATGCTAATACTAATGCCAATGATGGTGGTGCTTCTGGTGGATATAGCGGATATCGAGGAAACGCCGCTAACGCTAATGCCTATGGTGGAGGTGGTGGGTATGGCAATGGTGGGCATGGAAGTGCAACGGCTGCAGCTCCAGCCGCAGCTGGAGCGGGTGGATATTCTAGCGGTGGTGGTGCATACGGTGGTGCTGCAGATATGGCTGCGGCTGGTGCTGGTGGCTACTCAGTTGGTAATACTGATGTATTCGATGCTGCATCTAAAGCTGGGGCAGCTGAATATTTTGGCGGGGATGCCGGTAGTTACTTGGCTGGTGGTGGCGGCGCATACGGTGGAGCTGCAGCCGCAGCTGCGGCAGCTGCTGTAGCAGCTGCTGGGGCAGGAGGACATATAGGCGGTAATGGTGGTTACTTGAATGGTGGTGGCGGTGTATACGGTGGTGCTGCAGCTGCGGCTGCACCTGGTGCTAGTGGCTACTTAGTTGGTGGTACTGATGTATACGGTAATGCTGCAGCTGCAGCAGGGGCAGCTGGAAATATTGGTGGGGATGCCGGTAGCTACTTGGGTGGTGGTGGCGGCGCATACGGGGGAGCTGCAGCCGCAGCTGTGGCAGCTGCAGCAGCAGCTGCTGGGGCAGGAGTACATATAGGCGGTAATGGTGGTTACTTGACTGGTGGTGGCGGTGTATACGGTGGTGCTGCAGCTGCGGCTGCACCTGGTGCTAGTGGCTATTTAGTTGGTGGTGCTGATGTATACGGTAATGCTGCAGCTGCAGCAGGGGCAGCTGGAAATATTGGTGGGGATGCCGGTGGTTACTTGGTTGGTGGTGGCGGTGTATACGGTAGTGCTGCAGCTGGTGCTGGTGGCTACTTAGTTGGTGGTGCTGATGTATACGGTAATGCTGCAGCTGCAGCTGGGGCAGCTGGATATATTGGTGGGGATGCGGGTGGTTACTTGGGTGGTGGGGGCGGTGCATACGGTGGTGCTGCCGCAGCTGCTGGGGTAGAAGGATATATAGGCGGTAATGGTGGTTACTTGGGTGTTGGTGGCGGTGGATACGGTGATGCTGCAGCTGCTGGGGCAGGAGGATATATCAGTGGTAACGGAGTTGGTAACTTGGGTGGTGGAAGAGGTGTACACGGTGGTGCTGCAGCTGGGGCGAGTGGATATGCAGGTGGTGCTGGCATTGCTGGTGGTGTCGGTAGTGGTCTTGCCGGCGGTGGTGTCGGAGGCTATGTTGGTGCTGATTCTGGAGCTAGCGCTGCGGGTGGCACTGGTGGGTATACCTACACTACCACGTATGGCTACAAATAACTTGATCATCTCAAAAGCTTAAATTAAATATCCTGTCGGATTACATTTAGTTGTTTAATTAGAGTATGTATTCTTAAAATTATATCAATACACTAAAACTTAAATTCAACGAAACCATAAGTTGTAAAGCAAGACTTGAAGATAAAACAACTTACTAAGTGATTTTATATCCCTTTGACATAATACTCTGACTGACTGTGGTATGCCTATTTTAATCTGCCTATCAGCAAGAGCAAATCGTCAAAGTTGTTTAGGGGTGCTAATGTAAATTTATGTATTAGGAAAATGATATGCATGTTCGACATAATTGTTATAATTTATCTATTATTGTTAAAATCCATATAATATTCATAGATTGCAATCTGTTCATTCTTATTCAACTTGTCCGACTACATAAATAATTGATGTGAAAACAGTATTTAATTATTAAAATATTTGAAATAATTATTATTTAATTTTATTATTGCACACATATCAAAAATTGGCTGTATGAATGTAACTATATGTACATTTACTGAATTATAAAAGTGATAATAAGATGATTTGCATAGAATAAGATCTCAAACAACCTGTTTAATAATATATACACTCATGGAATTTAAGTAAAACTTTTATTTATGATATGAAGATTATCCAGACTCCCAAATGTAATATTTTCTAATAAAAACGATATCGACTGGCTCATTATTTAACGCATACACTGCTACACATACCCTTTTTTGTAAAGTATGATCATATGCCAAAGCTAATAAGTAACAAAAAAAATTATTCAGTATTGTTCAACTTAAAGACAAAATTAATCAAAACTAATCAGTCCTTATCACTTGTAAATTAAGTTATCATTTTATCGGAGGACCATGACAAATAGCTATTAATTTCTGGCATATACGAGTACTCAAGACACTCAGAATGTTTTGCAAAGTAAAAATTAATGGTCTTTATGTAAATGTTTTGTTAATATATCTTTTCAAAGCCACCAGCCTCTATACGAAGTTTCATGCGTATGAACCAGTTTTCGAAAAACTTTTTCCAGTCCGCCATAGACACCTCGTTTACAGCCTGCTCGAATGCTGACAGCGCATCTTCGTAAAGGCTTCCCGATTCAACCTGCAGTATGTGCTGAATCTCTTGATACGCAACCGTAACATATTGTCTTGAATTTAAATTTTTACTGCTACCGCGTTTTCTTCCGTAATAGCCGTCAAAGGGGTACCACTTCTTTCTGCATCCCCAAAAGTTAGTCGACCGCACATGAATCGTCATCCATGAATGCCATTTGAAGTCTATCGTACGATTGGTCCGGTTTCAGGCGACACTTGAAATCGAAAAAAGAAATATCACGAAAAAGTTCCCGGCGCAGATCCATTTTTAATGAGACACGATATTTTAAATTAGCTCACAAACAATGTGGAGGGATTTTTTTTAATTGGAACATACCTAGTTTTACTCACAAGTAATCAGTTTTTCAAAATAGACTGGCCTCTCTTGTGTATAAAACTTTTTTTCCCAATACTTTCTGAGTGGCCTGAGATATTAGCTACTGTCGCCTGAAAGCCAGGCAATCTCGTTTGCACTCACCATTCGCACTGCAGCTTGAAAAATACCCATCAACGGCAATAAAAATAGCGCCCAGGTAAGTCAGCAGCCGCATTTCAGTGAGAATAATAAAAAACTTGATAATGAAAATATACACATAATGCGTGCAGCATTAATGTGTGAAGATCGGGGTATCCCAAACCTGTATTTTGTAAGCACCACGTTTTAATTTCGATCCGAACTTCCATACTAATATTATAAATGGCCAGACGGATTGGATAGATTTTCTTTTGACCACATGCTGAAAAAGGGGTTACTTTGTCGACATATGTAGAAAAGTTCGAAAATTAAGACAATGTTGACAAGAGCGAGCGACGCGAGCTCGAAAATTTAAGCCCGTCCTTGAAGGTAGGCAGGTTAGGTGTTTTCGAGTCTTTTCGACCATCTATACTAAAATAGGAGTTTTGTGGTCGACTCATAATGCTGAAAATTTTGGAGGTATGTATATGATAATTTAAGAGTGAGCTAGAAAATTTTTGCACCCTAAGTTTATATTTCATTGAACATATATAAAACAAGAAACATTTAATTGATTTTGTACTAATACATATCGTGGATGGATGGCGCCACAGTACAGCGGACAGCGCCATCTAACAATTTGATTCATAAACGAATGATCATGTGATCGGAAACGCGAGCGAGTCCTACCGCTTGGACACGATCGTCGGTGGAGGGGATGCAGCGAGGACTGGCGGAGAGACCGAGTGTTGCGACAGTCAACAGAAAACGGTTGAGTTTGGACAGTCTTGGCAAACGCTCAGTACCAACGCACGTGTCTGTTTCCGTTGCACGTGTTTATTTCGTTAGCGAGTGTATTAAAGTTATTTTAATTCGAATTATCTTTTCGTTCGATTATCCACTACAGTGCCCACACTAAAATGTGTCGGATCGTGAAGAAGACCCGATGTTTCGCGTCTCGGCCACCCCTGATCCGACATACATATAAAGTGCATGCGATGTTGTCATAATATTTTTTAATTTCAGTCAGTTGTTGTTATTCGCCCTTGCTGTCACATGTCGCGTTGGCGTGGCACACTTAATAGTAGACACCTCGATCTTCCGCTCATTGGAGTCATTCACTAGAACAGTCGACTGTCAAAAAACATGCATTTGAGTCACAGACTAGACTAGTCTGGTTGTGACGCATGTCTTTTTAGACGTTGTGTATTATTAATATTCAGTATTTTAAGCATTCAAACTGGCACAGAGTGTACTAAATGAAATAAGAATGCCATAAAATCGCATTTCCTTTCACTGGAACATGTCTACGACGGTTGCCAGAGACATTTGTAGACCGCCCGCGCAGTCCCTTTTCGAGAGCGTGGCGACTAGTCGACGCACATATTGCCAGGCTCCGGAGACCTGTCTCTTCCAAAATAAACTTGTGCAGCCTGGGACTGAGCATGAATAGGTAGGTAATAAAATAAGCTTATATTGTGTATTTGTTAAAGATGTTAGATACCCCGTCGGCTATATTGGCGCTATTTTGCAGCAGCATCCGCAGCCGGCGTTGCATTTCCCCGTATTACGATGAATAATTATACTAAAATTCGAATTCATTTATTTGCCAGAATGTAGGTTTACATGGATTATTGTGATCAAGCTGTCGCTACTACCTACGTCGTTATGTATCGTATTATTGATATCATGCATTAATTTTAACTGATAAAGTCAAAGTCAAAGTCAAAGCATTTATTTCAAATAGGCCCATAAAAAGGCACTTTTGAACGTCAACATTTACATTAAAAATAGAACTGATAACGTTAGCAATTACCGTAACATTTCAATGAAAAATACGCAACAAAAATCAGACTGATTCAGTCTGCGCCTCGAACAAGGGTTTTTGACGTAAATCCGCGATAATCGAAATGTGTAGATAAGAAGATTATGAAACAAAACAAAATATTTATAGGTAGAATCAATGCTTTTGTTCCAAGTTCATGGATTCTGCGGAGTCATCCCGCATCGATGAAGTATTGTATCTTCCCATTACGAGGGTGTGCTGGACCTCCACGCTGCTGCCGGGTGACGCTGCGACCGCTGTTTTTTTTTATATACTTTAATAAATACATAAAGTTATGGTAATAAAGTGTAAAAGTACATAAGTAAAACATTAACAATTTTTTTTTGTTTTTTTGAGTTCAGATGTGACAATATTTACCGTATCCACATTTCGTATCCATTTTCTGTCGTTCTTTGGATCGGTACTTGTGCATTTCGTAGTGCAATTTTTATTTAGATTAATGATTTTTTAACGTTTTTGTAAGGCAGCATGCCTATTTATTGTGCTTAAAGATTTGTAAACATCTTCAAAATGTAGAATAACAATTTATATTTAAATAAATACAACACAATTTAAACTATGGTGCAATGTTTGAGTGGATGTTTTTGCGCTTGTTTTCAAGTGTTTGTTTTGGTTAGTCGATACTGTTAAACTTAACACTTCTAACAGCTGAGACTGTCTGTGATAAGTATGTGGACCATTTGTTATTGTAAGATAACAACCCAAGCGACTTAACCTTGCGTGTTTTGGGAATCAAACAATGAACAGATCCTTTTTTTCCGGCGCTAGAGTCGTCAAAATGACGTCAAGTTATTGAAAAGCTTGTAGCTTGTAAAAATATATGGAGAGATGTGTACTTTTACAAGGCAAAACTGGGCTAATCTAAACATGCTCTATTAGCAAATTTCATAAAGATTCCAACGACGTCACTTATAAAAAGCTCCCGTGTAAAACTAAGGAGTTATCGTCGTTTTAATCACAGCCACACAGTAGCGCGAATGCGCATGATTGGCCAAATGGCCGCCTCGTAGGAGCGGATCATGGATAATAGCTATACCGAAGCAGTCAGCGCGATAAGATGGCAATGACGTCAGTGGTGCAGCTAGTAAACCAGCACATCCACTTAGTGGCAGTAGTGGCTGTGAAAAATATGTAGTCACTGCTTTTAGATCAGGTAATTTCATAAATGGAGAGGCGGGTGGCTATGCTGGCGGTCAAGCTATGGGTTATGCTGGTGGCCAAACTGGTGTTTATGTCGGCAACCAAGCTATGGGTTATGCTGTTGGAGAAACTGGAGGCTACGCTGGCGGTCATACCACGGGTTATGCTGGTGGAGTAGCTGAAGGTTATGCCGGCGGTGAAGCTGGTGGTTACGCGAAAGGTACTACTGGCGTTTATGCTGGCGGCCAAGCTGGTGCTTATGCCGACAACCAAGCTAAGGGTTATGCTGCTGCTGCTATACCAACATAATCACACGATTAAGCACTAACATCCGGTAAACAACAAGTTGCTATGAGAAAAGCCTTATCTTATCCTGGAACTACAAAACAAACTACTTATTTATATGGTTTTACGTACCTTACGTATTTTGTAAGAATTAATACATGGTGGAAAACATTGGTATTTTAGTTTGGATTCATCACATTTGAACCGCATTTTTACTGTTTAGAATCATGTACTGAATCCATGGTAACGGTTGCGCGTCGACCATCCTGTATATTATTCACTTTTATCAAATTCCAGACTTATTTAATCACGTAGAAAAAGGAAGAAAATTAAGAACAAACAAATTACAATTAAAAATCACCACTCTCAAAGACACCGTGTTTTTTCTCAACCTGCATATATATCCCAATTTTGTCTCTAAATAGTCGCATCTGATGTCTATTTTATCGCAGGTAGAAGCAAGTAAGTAAAATTTAAACAAACGAACTGTTTTAGGTTCAGGGAGACTAAAGTGAAGTTTGCCACAACATGCAGCAGCGTAGATCGCATCAACGCCACACTTTCGGATTTATAAGAAAGATACGAAATTAAGCAATAAGATGAGATTAGTTGCCGCTCTTTTTAAATAGCTTTGGCATCTGAGAGGACACTATACCGCAGAGGGGTGGCAGTAGAGCTTAAAAAATAAAATATATTCTTATTTATTTACACGAAAAATATTAACATTAAAAGTAACATAACATAACATCACGCCTTGTTTCCCCGAAGGGTTGGGCAGAGGTGTACCTATAGTACACCCACATTTCGCCAGTTATGTTGAAGTCCCATGTAATAGGGGGCGAGCCTAGTGCTATCTACCGGGCACAAATCCAGACTTCGGGTTGCTACTGAGAAATTCCAGATAGAAAAACCCAATAACACGTTGCCCGACCTGGGAATCGAACCCAGGACCTCATGCTCAGCAGTAGCGATTGCGACCACTAGACCAACGAGGCAGTCAAAGACATTAAAAGTATCCCAACATTATAGCTAACATGTACATGTAAATGATTAAACTTACATGAGTTGTAGTGTGTGAAAGGGAGTGAGTAAGTCGGTGTGTGTGTATGTGGGTGTGTGTGCGTATGAGTGTGTTGATAATATTTGTTACTCTGGTTCGATTAGAAGTTTTTCTGACTTTTCATGTGATAGTGTCAAAAAGTACAATTTCACCTTTTTATTTAATTGGATCTTGTTTAGCGAAATAGATACGTAAAAGCATAGCAGAATTAGCCTATAATGTTTCAATTGCTGGTAAACATTACATATACGAAAGTTAGAGTTAATACTATTATAGATATTGGGACCCAAGACTTGAATACAAAAAAAACTTGCATGATTCCTCCAGCTTCTTTATGGTTGGGGTCACATTTTAACTTTATGTTGCCTTAGAACGATAGTAAGCAGGAAGAGCTGACGGACGGTAAGTACTTTACAGTACTGATATAATAAAGTAGTCGAAAATAAGCGTGGCTTAAAAATGCAAACCTTTAGGATAGCGCGCAACACAATCTCAATAGGTTTTAAAACACTTTTGGGAGGTCCTCCCCAGGATGAGATGCGTTACGTTACGATAGACTGGCATAAGCAAAGTATATTTGTTCTATCAACAAAGCATCCACAACATATCTCAGCTTCTTGAACACATTTATAAGCTAACTGACTCAAGTGCTAAATAGTTCTAGACGGTCTTTGTTTGTAGCCGAGATTACTGTCTGTCAAGACCCCTGAAAATTGTATGGTGTTTATATGTCCTATTGTTTCGCAAGTGCAATTTAACTTGCGAATTGCTATTTGCAAAAGTTTACTATTCAATTAATGAAAGATGCCTGATTTTATCTCAAATGACACGACAAACATCATTATTATTTAAATTTTGAATTTCCATGTGTACTAATCAATTTTTATATTTTGGTGTTCCTATTTTTTATGTAACACAATTTAAAATTTATTCTGTACTAGCTGTGCCCGCGATGTGACGTTTATAGAGGTTTAGGTACCACTCCTTCATTGTAAAGGAAGTCTTCCGATTTTGCCTGGTGGGAAGCGCTACTTGGGGTTCTTTACCACAGTCCCAGTCCACCCGTAATAAATCGACTGCCCGTTTGAAGGAGTGTGCTGAAGCGTTAATATCATTGTGAAAGTTACGTACTCAACCAGCTACTGTGTCTCATCTCATCTTCCGTACGATTACCCATTCGCAAAAAGTAATTCTCCGAGTAAATTGGCTATGTGGTGACATACGGACGGATAGACGGACAGGAAGAATTAATAAGAGCTTCGTTTATATGTGCCATTTGGCTACGGAACCCTAAAAACAGACTAATCGAGAATTTCTTCCTTTTTATAGTCGGATATAAGGATGCCTCCAAGACTCTTCTGTTTCTCTTCAAAAGATTCGGTTTAAGAGAACTGAGTGAGAACTTGAAATGACTTCAATGAGATTAGACCTCTAGAGAGAAATCCAGAACCAAATAATAAAATATTCCAAGACCCATGTCCAGATTAGAGAACTCCGGAACAGCATCTACGAAACTAATTTATTTCCCACAACGCTAGTACAAAAAAAACTATATTATAACAAAGAAGTTGTATCAAAATACGAACGAGTCTCACTTTTCTGCGGAAAATCTTAACACCACGATTCAGAAAATGACAACATTTGCTCAACGCCATCTATAATTATTTACAGTGGTTAACACGAAACTCGCTCTGCATACAATTTGCAAACAAAACCCATTTTGATTAAAAATAAGTTTTTATTATTGAAACTGATAAATAATTATCAAACATTGCATTCTTTATCACTCAGATCAACACATCAAAAATCCTTCTTACATTATCACCATTTTTATAAAAATTATTTTAGCGCCACTAATCAACCACCAATGGAAAGCAATTTTATAACATTACAAACAATAACATTACTTTTAGAAATAACACAGTTACCTTTATGACATGTTTATTATGGAAAACAGATGTGGGAATAAATATCTTATAAAGTGGCAACACCTAAGATATGAGGGATGTGAGAAGATGGGTATGGAAACACTGTGCGAAAGGGATGAGAGATAAGATGGACGACGATCATTGAAAAAGACGCATTGTAACGACAAACGAAGGAAGAGTAAAAAATATAAAGTACAAAAGAAGTTTGCTTTTTATTTCCAACGATCCCTACACACATATATTCGTTAGTACCATTTGGCGTCAATAGATGTGTGGCGGCATCTACACCGCCACATGCGAACAACGCATAACACTGCCGTCACACAAATCCTACATCGCGCAATCAAAGTTTACCGCGCAGCTAGCATATATACAACTTCCCGACAACAATCATCGGGCAGTTGCCCACCAGATACGACATCCATCTGGTCGGAGGATCCTCCCTTTTCTAAGGAGTTTGAGTGAACTTTACACCCTGTTCCTCATCTCTCTTCACTGGTGACCCCGACGTGATACGTCAGCGCAGCCTTCGTGCAACTACTTCAGCGTGACGTCATCATCATCACTCCCGCAAGTCACACAGCCAGCCAGCAACCACGGCTAGAAAGGTTGTCCTGACCATCAGCATGCAGCGCAAGCGCATACCTGGTCATCACCTTGAGCCTCATCAGCAACCTTGGCACAGCACACTGCACATTCGGCCGGTGCACAAGCAGAGTGCTCAACCCCTCTTCTGGTCGACACCAGCAGTCAGCCACCCCGACTCACTGGGGCATTTTCGCAGACAGAGTTCCGACTCATCGCGAACTATGCGACACCCGGTTCCAATCCACTGGTACCCAATTGGCATTGGCAAGCATCGCAAGACACAAGACTTAGTCCACTATCGACCGTCGGTCTCCGGAGGGGAGTGATGTGGCGGCATCTACATCGCCACATGCGAACAACGCATCACACTGCCGTCACACAAATCCTGCATCACGCAATCAAAGCTTACCACGCAGCTAGCATATATACAACTTCCCGACAACAATCATCCGGCAGTTGCCCACCAGATACGACATCCATCTGGTCGGAGGATCCTCCCGTTTCTAAGGGATGACACTCTTCAGATGTCACACTTTCATCTTTTGATAGACGGAAGCGATTGCGATGTAACATAATTACTCCGACTTATATACAATATTTCAGTATTAAAGTTAAGCATATTGCAAAATGTTTTTAAGTAAGATCTTATGACAAGGCCAATAAGTAGTAAAATATAAGTATTCAGTATTGTTCAAGTTAAACACAAAATTAATCAGCCCATATCACTTGTAAATTAACTAACTAATTAATTTCTGCAATATATATTAGCCACTGCCGCCTGAAAGTCAGGTAGTCTCGTTTGCCCTCACCATTGCACTGCAGCTTGACAAATACCAACAAACAACAATGAAAATTAGCGTCCGGGTAAGTCAGGAGCCGTTTTTCAGTTAACATAATAACATACTTGATATTGATATGGTGTACACATAATGCTTACATCATGAATTTTTTAAGAGCGGGGTATCCCAAACCTGTATTTTGTAAGCACCACATTTTAATTTAATCCGAACTTCCAAACTAATATTATAAATGCGAAACTAAGTTTGTTTGTTTGTTACTGTTTCACGCCAAAACGGCTGAAAATTTAAATCAAATTTGGAACGCAGATCGACATGACCGGGATAAGGACATAAGATACTTTTCATTCTGGATCGCAGACAAAATCTGTACCCTAATTGCGTAATACATTATCAATCGGAATCTGAATCGTTTTGAAACAGATTGCTAATCCATTCGTTCATTAAAGAGACTGTGACCTCTGAGTTTGTTTCGGCGTTTCTTCTCAGAGTAGTCAGATAGGAAATGCCGATCTCACCTAGTTTTTAAAATATGATTGACGTGTAAAAGTGTTTGTACAAACCTATTTACAGAAATAAAATCAAAATCAAAAATCAAAATCAATTTAGTTCGATAAAAATCTGCTCAACAATGTAAATAACTCAATGAATATTGTTGAACTGTCAAAATCAAAACAGATTAGTCATAATCGTTTACGAAAATGTGTTACGCAATTATGCTGCTGGTTGGTGATAAAAGTATGGTGTTCCAAAAATATATTCATATAATTCACTACTTATTACGATAACCTTTGAGTACATTTTTTATATTGTTATTTGCTGTTGTTAAAATAAAAACGGTTTTGTTTCGATCGAGAAAAGAACATTCCTACAATGCACGGTGGTACCGCCTTAGGTCATAAGTGCAAAAATTTCATCATTAATTACCCCCAATTTAATTAAGTATAGTGATTTACCGATAAACAAGCTACCCAAAAGTATAAATATGTCACCCATTTTACCTTATTATCAAAGGCGGTTCGCGCGCGCGTCTGTTTCACTCTTGGTAGACTCCACTACATTCTGACAGCCCGTTGCAAACTGTCACTTAAATGCAAGCCGCGCATCAATACCGCAGTCATCCGTCTCATCATGACCTATGCCTGCGTTTTATTTGCGCACGCACACCCACGTCATCTCCATCAGACCCTCCAAAACCGTTTCCTCAAAAAGGTCACGGGTGCCCCCTACTATGTCCGTAATATAGATCTCCACGTAGACCTTAAAATGTACACCATAAAACAGTTCATGAAACGCTTATCTAAGCGTTTCTTCGACTGTGGCATCAATCACCCAAACCCCTTGATCTCAGCGGCCGCCCGCTACACTCCCTCCCGCATTAGCAGTATTCGCCGACCAAGGCATACCTTAATCGCCCCCGACGACGCCACTACCCTCCTCCAGGAGAGTAGTAAGGCCACCAGCACTCTACGTAAGCCCAAAACCCGATCGCCGTCCTACCGCCCTCGCCGCTGAGGCCCGCCGCGACGCCCAAATTCACACCCCTCTCGACCCTTGCTCGAGCCAACCCGCGCCGCTGAGCCTGTAGCTTTAAATTCGTCCCAAAATCCAATAAATCCTGATCCAGCTAGTCCCTTGCTGCCCTCTTCCAGCGACGCCCTAAGCCGAGGTCCGTACCCCACATGGGGTGCCCTTAGCGTGTAGTCGCTTAGTTTTTAGTTAGTATTTAAGTTTAAGTCCTGGCTGGAGGCCTTAATTTATTAGGGCCTGTGGACAACATTACAGGTTGACCTGCGAAATGGTACACAAAAAAAACCTTATTGTCACTTACTTTTCGACCTCCGAAGTGAACACATCATTACGTTGCGCTCGCCCTATCAGTAACTAATTAGCACTATTGTTTGTGTAACGGTGAATTCTCAGAATTGCATTGTTTTTGATTGGTGTTTGTAACATAGATTTCCAAGATCAAGGTATGTTATTACTAACTAACAATAATAATACAATAATTATTAATATTTTTGAATTTTATTTTACTTATTATGACGTGTTTTTTCGTGCTACGGCGCACAGTATTTCTACCAAACATTTATCTTATAGGTGACTTCACATAGACTTACAACTTTTCATTTCAACCATAGTCTCACATATCTTAAATTAAAGAACGATCTGTCTATTTTGAAATTTTAAAAGGTTTTTTGCGTCCTTTTGCGACTTTAGTTGCTACGAGTGTATACTATTTTTTTTTTGGTACTTTGACTTGTACTTTCTCAAGGATCCATTACCGTGCAATGTATCGTGTTTTTTTTAATATTAACATCATATAAACAATAATGTATTTAAGAAATATTTTTTTCTGGACATTTTATTTTCGCTATTTCAATATTGGTAAATTTGGATAGCCTGATGCGTTATTAACAACTGAATGCACAATACCTAGTGTTACTTGAATATTTTTCAACATAATCCGACTGATAAGATTCGTAGGCGAAATGCAATGGCTGTAACACCCTACATTTATATTTTGCATACGTACGGGGCCTTCAACTCCAAACTGCTCCTTACTGAACATATATAAAACAAGAAAGATTTTATTGATTTAGAACTAATACATATAGAGTGCAGCGATGTTATCATTATATAATAGGTTGGGGAAAAAGTTTCTTCGCATTTTTAAGAACATTCAAAACATTTTTTAATATAGTTTATTTACATTTAACTAAAGTATGTAGGTACCATTTTGTTCGATAACTTTTTGCCATCTTGCGGGTAGGGACATGATCCCATTGCTATAGACATTTTGGGACTTCTGATCAAAATACCGCGACAAGTGGTTTTGGCAGTCCTCTCGTGATGTTTACCTGACACTGCCTAAAGAATACTGAAGAGACCGAAACAGGTGGAAATCTGAAGGTGCAAGGTCAGGACTATACGGCGGATGCATACACCTCCCAGCCAAACTCTCTTAACTTTAGCTGAGTGGCTAAAGATGTGTGAGGTCTAGCGTTATCATGATGGAAAACCACACCCCTTCTGTTGATTAATTCCGGCCGCTTTCTCTCAATTTCTTGCTTTAACCTCATCAGTTGTTCGCAGTAGAGTTCAGAATCGATGGTCTTGCCTGGTGGTAACAGCTCATAATGAATAATGCCCTTCCAATCCCACCACACACTCAGCATCACCTTGTTGCGAGTTAACCCGGGTTTCGCCACAGTCTGTGAAGCCTGACCGGCCTTTGACCACGACCTTTTTGGCACGTTCCTGTCGTACGTGAAACACTTTTCGTCACCAGTTATCAGCTTCTTCAAAAATGGTCCGGTTTCTTTACGTCGTAATAATGAATCACAAATGAGTACACGGCTCATTAGGTTTCTTTCAGTGAGCTCGTGAGGTACCCAAATATTTATTTATTTATACTTCACGCACATTTTGTACAGCGGCGGACTTAATGCCATAGGCATTTTCTACCAGTCAACCTTTGGGTGATGCAGAGACAAGCAGTGGTGGGTGCAATTTATAAAAAACCAAGGAATAAATATTTAATCTAAGACATAGATATACATATATACCTAATTAAATATAAATATAAGCACAAATAAATAAACATAAATATATAATTATACTAAAACAAATAAAACAACCAATGAGAAAACATTACCTTTATGATGAAACTGCCAGCTTCTTGCGAATGTGCTCACGAACTTTAACTTTAAAGGATAATCGGTTGGTTGCCACCCTGATTTCTTGGGGGAGTGCATTCCACAGAGAGATAGACTGAACGAAGAAGGAAGAGTGAATGAAGTCTGTGCGGTGAGTGGGACATTGAAGAAGACGATTGTGTGATGAACGAAGATTTCTGTTGTGGTTGGCGCAAATGTACTGAAAGTGGGGGGCTAGATAAGCAGGGGAGGAGGTAGAAACAAGAAATGAAAACAAGGTGGTCAGCGCCCTTTGCTCTCTGCGCTGACGTATGGGCAACCACTTTAGATGTGACCGATGCGCAGAGACATGGTCATATTTACGCAGATTGAAAACGAATCGAATGCAGTTATTGAGAAGACGGTCAAGTTTGTCGAGGAGATCTGCATTCAGGTCATAGTAGCACACATCACCATAATCGATGATAGGGAAAATTAAGGGCTGCACAAGCATTGTCTTCGTACTCGATGGCAATATATTTTTCAACCGATACAGCGCGCGCAACGCCAGTTCAGGGTACTATCAATGTGCAAGCCTAGGTCCTTTACGTGAGTGCTAAAAGGAACGATAATACCATTGAAGAGTACTGGTGGCAAGGTTTTACCATCCACTTTGCTAATACTACGAGAACTGCCAATGATGATCGCCTGACACTTCGTAGGGTTTACAGTTACACCAAATCTGTCAGCCCAGGTTTTTATGGCTACCAAGTCCCTATTTAATTTGTCGATAGCGTCAGGTAATTCATCAGCCTTCCCTTGACAGTACAACTGCAGGTCATCTGCATACAGATGATACGCACACTGAAGTTCGGAAGTTATAAGATTAATAAAAATAGAAAACAGAAGAGGGGAAAGTATACCGCCTTGAGGAACGCCAGTTTCCAAATCACACCAGCAAGAAGAAGAATCCCCAACATGAACGGACTGCTGACGTTCCTGAAGGTAAGAGGAGAACCATTTCAGTGCTTCGGGAGAGACCATATTATATGACAGAATGGCTAACAGGATGTCGTGACTGACAGTATTAAAGGCATTCGAGAAATCAACCAACACTAGAGCAGTAACTTTGGTGTCTTCCAGTCCTGCCCTTATATCGCCAGTAACTTTAAGAAGGGCAGACACAGTGCTGTGCCCAGGCCTAAACCCAGATTGAAGAGGACTAACAATTGAATTACGATGAACAAAGTTGGAGAACTGTTTGTGGACACGGGCCTCGAGCACTTTGGATAGGAAGGGAAGGATAGAAATTGGTCGGAAGTCGGTTGGAAGAGAGGGATTAGAAACCTTAGGTAGTGGACGAACATAGGCTTTGCGCCACCGGGAAGGGAATACTCTGGTGTACAAGGAGAAATTTATTACGTGTGTAATCGCGGGTAGGAGTTGATCCAGAATGGTTACGATCATACCACGGGTGATATTATCACATCCCACCGCTTTAGATTTGATGGAGATAATGATCTTTCTGATCTCTCCCGGTTCAACTGAAATGAAACTCAAAGGATTAATGTGAGGACGCGTTAGACCAGAAATTTGAGACAAAGTGTTTTGCTTGGCTAAACAATCCATGGTAGTAACGGTGGAGAAATGCCGGTTGAGATCGTCTAAATTAATTGAACAAGATAGATCTAAATGTCGCGATTTGCCGATACCAAGAGTTCCAAGAAATTTCCAAATATCGGCAGAAGAGGAAGAATTGATAGTGTCAAGAATATGGCGGCGTTTAGCATTGCGTATCATCTGATTACATCTATTTCTTGCAGCCTTGAATAATGTCCAGTTGTCATCAGTACGATCCCTTTTAAATTTACGGAACGCACGGTCCCTACGGCCATCTGTGTACCTCTAGTCATCCATGGAGCAGGTGGGCGTTTCAACTTAACTTTTTTGACGGGAGCATGGATGTTATAAAGGTCATTTACAACATCATTGAAGATGGCAACCTTGTCTTCAACTGAAGTGGCTTCCGTCAAGGGCTCCCAATCGACCACAGATGCATCATCTTTGAGCTTTTCGACATTCATCCGCGCAAAACAACGCCTGTACAGAACCTTGGGCTTAGGTTTGGGAGGTTTCAGGATATATGAAAGGAAAATCATGTCGTGATGACAAAAGGCAGGAGTGTCATGTTGACCGTGAGAGGAAATGAGGGTAGGATTCGAGGTGAGAATCAGGTCGAGCCAGGTGTCGTCGCCAACAGTATTATGATGAGTAGGCCTAAGCGGCAATACGTGCAGACTAGCTGATTCAATAAGGTGCAGGAGCTTACGGGATCGAGGAGAGTTGTGGGCAAGGAGGTTTGTGTTGAAATCACCCATGATGATGTGATGTGCATACTCCGAACCCAAAGATTCAAGTACTGATTCGAATTCAGTGAAGTAATCAACAGAGGGAGGACAGTAGACAACACCAATAATGGTTTGGGCTCCTTTGACACAGACTTCAAGGAAAATAAACTCAGCAGAAGAAGAGTAATTTGAAGAGGAAGTAGAAAGTATTTTATAAGGAAAGTCATTGCGAAAGTAAATAGCTACACCACCCCCTCCCTTACCAATCCGATCATTTTGTATAAGAACGAAACCATTAAGAGAGTAAGTGGTGGACAGGAGATGTGGTTCGAGCCAAGTTTCAGAGATCAGGATGGTGTGAACATTACTGTTATTAAACGCGTCGTGCAGCTCGCTGTAGTGGCTCGGAACACTTTGAGCGTTAATGTGACACACATTAACCAACCGATTAGACTGATCATTAAAATTTTGTTGTATAAAGTCACCAAGAGTGTAGCTGAAAGAACAAAAGCTTTCATCGCTAGAAGAAGCAGTAGAATGGTTGGCAGAAAAATTAGACTCATTGTCTGACATAAATATGAATTGGTGGCTATTATGTTAAAATGAATATACAAAATACATAAAACAGAGCAACTTACAGGTGCAACTGCACCACCCGCCAGCATACACCAAAACTAAAAGCAATTTTAAACATGGTATTCAGCACAAACTACACGTAACAAAACAATTGTTCACATTTTTGTCTACTTTACAAGTTTAAAACCGTAGTTCCCAAAAAAATAAAAATACCTGTCCAGAGAGGGAAGAAAAACTAAATTAATAAATGCTTGTACAATACATTTTAGAAAAATGCTATACCCAACTGCAGATTGAGTAAAGCGCAACGTGAAACTAAACGTTAGTACCAACGTAGCCAGTTATTTCAGAACGTTTACTTGGAACGTCAACGTCACTTTAATTTGACAAGCTGACATTCAGAACCACATTTACGTCAAGAGAGTAGTTAGATTCTTTGATTTACATTTACATGAGTGTTTACGGTTGAAAACTATACACTGTTGAGGGTTTCGAAAAACTTATACCTCATTATTGAGAAACAGATTATGTAAACAGATGGGGCACAAAACAAAAGAAAGATAATTATGAGTCTATGAGACGGGACAACTACACCACGGTAAGTAAAGAATATGAATACATGAAACGACAAATTAGAATCAAGAACAAGACATCAAAGTAAACATTAAACATAATTACAAAATGTGTTTTTCAGGCTCCCGGCAGCTTCAACCTCTGTTCATCCCGTTTATGGAGTCGCGCCTGGCGCCCTAGGATACTTGGCTATCAAGGGCTTCAGCTCGTCGATGGTAGTAACCTTGTGCCGACTTCGATCAGAGGTCTTTATGAAAATGATGCCGTCTTGAGTCCAACACGACCGCATGCTAAAGTGCTTGCGCGCCCTTCCGAAGACAGATTGCCTAGCCCTGGTCAAGAACTCCTTCCAGACAGAGGTCTTGATGTCCACACTGGCGAACCTTACGAGGATAGGCCTGTGCTGTGAGCTTTTTTGTGCCAAAACTGTTTTGTGGACAATTCCCAGTTCTTTAGCTACGTCATAACTACTGATATGCCGATCTTGCTCCACTTTTGAAAATGGCACCCATTTTATCCGTAATAGGGCGACCAGAGCGACGTGCATCTTTGACATCAAAATTTCCGGATTGAAAACGTTTAAACCAAATTTGTGCTACTCTCACAGACACTGCACTAGGTCCATAAACATCGTAAATTTTTTTCGCGGGTTGCGTTGCAGTTTTACCTTTTTTGTAGTAAAATTTTAAAATGTATCGAATTTATTCATTAGATTCACTCATCTTGACAGTACGAAAAACAAATAAAAATCACACATTTTCCTAATTTGAATTTGGAATTATGTTCTTTAAAATTTAAACTTTCAATTAACCAAAAACCAGCCAGATACAAAATGGTATAGCCAAAGAGATTTTATTACAAGTTCACACATGTGAAAATTTGCGAAAAGACTTTTTCCCCAACCTAATATTTTTTTCAGTTGTTGTTCTTCGCCCTTGCGGCGGCAATGACGTCAGTGGCAGTCAGTGGTAGTGATTGGGAAAAAAATATGTAGACAGTGCTTCATGATCAGGTGGTTTCATAAATGGAGAGGCGGGGGGCTATGTTGGCGGTCAAGCTTTGGATTATGCTGGTGGGCAAGATGGTGGTTATGCCGGAGGTGAAGCTGGTGGTTACACGAGAGGTACTGCTGGAGGTTATGCCAGTGGCCAAGCTATGGGTTATGCTAGTAGAGAAGCTAGATGTCACGCTAACGGCCAAATTGGTGCTTATGCTGGCGGCCAAGTTGGTGCTTAAGCCGGCAGCCAAGCTATGGGTTATGCTGGTGGAGAAGCTGGTGTTAACGCGACAAGTACTGCTGGAGGTTATGTCGGTGGCCAAGCTATGGATTATGATGGCGGCTAAGCTGGTGCTTATGCCGGCAACCAAGTTATGGGTTATGCTGGTGGAAAAGCTGGAGGCTACGCTGGCGTCCAAGCAACGGGATTATGCTAATGGTTATACCGGCGGTGAAGCTGGTGGTTACGCGGGAGGCACTGCTGGAGGTTATGCCGGAACCCAAGCTATGGGTTATGCCTTTGGACAAACTGGTGCTTATGCCTACAACCAAGGTATGGGTTTTGCTGCTGCTGCTATACCAACATAACCACACGATTAAGCTCTAACATTCTGTAAACAGCAATTTGATTTGAGATTTCCTTATTTTATTCTCGAAATACAAAACAAACTTTTTATTTATGTTAATTTTTTCTAATTTATTAAGCGACCTATTGATAACCTTCCCTATTTTGTAACAATTAATACATAGAAACAGTGTTACTGTACTTTGGATTCATCACATTTGTACTTTCCCAAGATTTTTTTAATAGCTACACAATAAATACAGGGCGGTAGGCAACCCTGAATTCAGTACATGATTCTGAACAAAAAATAAATCGGCGGTTTTATAGAAAAGTGCAACCTACGGAGTCAAAATGTATGGAACCGCATTTTTATTTTAAATAACCTATTAAAATTTCAACGCCCCGTGCGTTGAAATTTTAGTCGATTATTTAGAGTCTTGTACTGAATCCATGGTAACAGGTTGCACGTCGAGCACCCTGTATAATATTCCCTTTTTATCAAATTTCAGACTTATTTAATCACTGAAAAAAGTAAGAAAAAACTTAGGTTCAGGGAGACTAAAGTAAAGTTTGCCACAACATACAACAGCGCAGATCGCATCACCGCCACACTTTCGGATTTATAAGAAGGATACAAAATAAAGCATGTCTTCAAACGATGCACTGAAGTACCGGCAGCTCAATAGACGGATCTCTAAGTCCTTGAAAAGGGACCTCCACCGCTTTAATACAGACCGTATTAAGGACGCGATAGAGCGGAACAAAGGCTCCGAGGTCTTTGCTAGATTTCTGCCAATTTGGCAGAGCCAGCTTGCAAAACTGAAGACCAATGATGGCAGGACCGTATCCGGTAAACCTGAGCTGTTGGGAGAGATCGAGAGGTTCTGTGAGCAGTTATACACGTCAACAATACCCGACACTATACCGAAGACATCCCGGACGTCAGCTTGTACGAGTTTAGGATGGCTCTGAAGCAGCTCAAAAACAATAAGGCGCCGGGTAATGACGGAATTACGGCCGAACTCCTAAAGGCTTGCGGAAAACCTGTTCTTGGCTTTCAATGCCCTCCAGAACCTGTATCATTCCGTCATATTCGAGGGCAAAACGCTGCAGGCATGGAACAGAGGTGTGGTGATACTTTTCTTTGAAGGAGGGCGACAATACCCTTCTTATCGACCCATCTCCCTCCTGAGCCATGTCTACAAGCTGTTTTCAAGAGTCATCACGATCAGTCTTGCGCGCAGGTTTGACGACTTCCAGCCTACCGAACAAGCCGGATTCCGTAAAGGCTTTAATAACCATATACCACACACATACACGCTGCGGCAGGTTATACAAAAGACCGAAGAGTATAACCTTACTCTCTGCTTAGCGTTTGTGGACTACGAGAAAGCCTTCGATTCGATCGAGACATGGGCTGTACTGCAGTCTATTCAACGGTGCCAGATTGACTATCGGTACATCGAGGTGCTGAAGTGTCTGTACGAAAACGCCACTATGTCAGTTCGACTCCAGGACAAGGCCTCGAAACCTATCCTTCTGCAGTGCGGTGTGAGACGGAGACGTTTTCTCTCCGAAACTGTTCACCGCTGCACTGGAGGATGTTTTCAAGGTTTTGGACTGAAAAGGGGTTGGCATCAACATTAATGGCCAGTTCATCACTCACCTTCGGTTTGCTGACGACATAGTAGTCATGGCTGAGACCATGGACCATACAGGACCTAAGTTCAATGCTCGATGACCTCAGTAGAGCTTCCGAAAGAGTGGGTCTTTAAAAGAACATGGACAAAACAAATGTAACACCCACTCTCACGAAGATTGGAGACACTATACTCGTAGTCGTGGACGAATAAATTTACCTAGGACTAATTGTCCAGTTAGGTAGGTCCAACATCGAGAAAGAGGTCAATCGTCGAATCCGACTTGACTGGGCAGCGTTCGGGAAGCTACGCAATATCTTCCCGTCCTACATACCGCAGTGTCTCAAGACGAAATTCTTTTACCAGTGCGTGTTGCCAGTGATGACCTAGGCACTGAAACGTGGTCGCTCACAATGGGCCTTATCAGAAAGCTTATAGTCACCCAAAGGGCAATGGAGAGGGCTATGCTTGGAGTTTAATTACGTGATCGAATCAGAAACGAAGAGTACCATAGGAGAACCAAAGTAACCGACATAGCCCGAAGAATCGCCAAACTTAAGTGGCAGTGGGCAGGGCACAGTGCTCGCAGAATAGATGGCCGATGGGGTACCGGAAGACGTAGCGTTGGAAGGCCTCCCACAAGGTGGACCGATGACCTTGTGAAGGCTTCAGGAATCCGCTGGATGCAGGAAGCGCAGAACCGTTCAAAGTGGCGCTGCTTGGGGGAATCCTTTGTCCAGCAGTGGACGTCTTTCGGCTGAAATGATGAATGATACAAAATACAGCAATTCAGACGAGATTAGACCCGCTCTTTTTAAATGGCTTTGGCATCTGAAAGGACACTATACCGCAGAGGGGTGGCAGGGGTGGTATAATTATTTATTGATACGAAAAAGATTAACATTACAACAACCATATGCGTAACAACAAAATCGTAGGCTAAACTTTTAGCTAACATTTACAATTGAGAAAACGATTACACTTACATGAATTGTAGAGCATGAAAGGGAGTGAGTAAGTCGGTGTGTGTTTGTAGGTGAGTGTTTATGTGGGTGTGTGTGCGTATGAGTGTGTGTGATAATATTGGTTACTCTGGTACGATTAAAAGTTTTTCTGACTTTTCGTATGATAGTGCCAAAAAGTAATCTTTCACCATTTTTTAACATTGGGTCTTGTTTAAATAAATAAATAATAAATTCTTTATTGCCATAAAAACAGGTTACAGAAAAATATGAGACCCTGGCTCCAGAGCTAGGTAGAGTACCTGTATTTCAGGAGCCAGTGACTTCTTCCATTTAGGTTATATAATTAAGTTTTATTGCAGCGAAAGGTGATACAATTAAATTACTTAAAATAAAGTTTGATAGTGAACATATCATTTAAGCACCAATACTAGAATTATAATAAAAGCAAGCAGACAAAATTAGATTAAAATCAGGATTGACACAAAATTAGATAAAACATTTAAAAACAAAATAATGTTAAAATCGAGATATCAATAAAAAATAATAATAAAAAAAAAAAACAATAAAACAAATTACAATAAAGCCAATATAATTAAAAAGAAAACAAAATATAATAAAAATAGGGGGTGCTGGTATGTGTGTGTGCGCGTTTGGGTGTTGGTGTGTGTATGTGTGCGTGTGTGTGTCTGTGTGTGTGTGTGTATGAGTGTGTAAACACCAATTATTTGAGTTCTTATAAACTTATGTTGATTGCATCAATTTTTCAGTTGCGTTGTAGTCTAGTGTCAGTAGCCAGATCTTTAGCTTCTTTTTTGCTTCACGAGTCGTAAGGGGATTTATGTTCAAGACTTTGTTCAACTTATTATAAAGAAAAGTGGCAAGATATACCCGCTGTCGCCTGGCGGACGCCGTGCGACAGCGTAGAGGTAAGCAAACGTTTGTTATGGTGCGCTTCTTATAAATTTGCGCATTGTAAGGTGTAATACTGTGCTGCTTGCTAACAATTTGCATCACATAGTTCTGCCTTACTGTGAAAACTCCACACTTCTCGTATAAGTCTCTGTTGGGAAATCTAAAGGGTCTGAGAGTCATTACTTTAAGTAGAGATCTTTGGGCCCTTTCCAGGTGAATCATGAAAGTCTTGCATCCACCTCCCCACACAGCAACACAATATCCCACGACTGACTGCACGAGCGCATAGTACACAGTGCGAAGGAGTTCGAAGTCGGCCACGTGTCTAAGTTTTTTAAATGCCCAAATAAGTTTCCTTACACGCGTTGTGGTAAGGTCTATGTGCTGACGCCAGCTAAGCTTTTCATCTACAATCACACCGAGGTATTTCACATGTTTAGCGTTAGTGATAGCTGTACATGAACATGTCGTTGATGAAGCCAAGTCGCAGATATGTAATCTAATATCTAAATTGACTGGTTTAATTTTAGAAAAGGAGAATTGAAGAAATGTGGATTTGGAAAGGTTCAAAGTGAGGTAGTTAGCTCTTAGCCAATGGCTTACTTTATACAGTCCCAGTTCGGCGCTTTGTCGGACTTCGTCCCAGGTCCCCCCATGAAATATTAAAGCCGTATCGTCTGCGTAGGTAAAGATCTTACCGTTTGTAAGTGGCAGCTGGCACAGGTCATTTATGTAAATCAAAAAGAGACTCGGGCCAAGAATACTGCCTTGTGGGACGCCATAAGTAACCCAAACATCAGAGCTAACATATTCCTTTATCTTAACTCTTTGCGTACGGTCACAAAGAAAATCCTTAAAGATTTTTAAAGCATTCCCGCGGACACCGATCTTATCCAACTTGTTCACAAGGACAGGAATTATGACAGTGTCGAAAGCTTTGGCCAGATCGAGAAATATGCCGACGCATTTCTGTTTTCGTTCTATTTTAAGTGTGACGTGATCTACCAATTGGCTTACGGTATCTTCAGTGCTTTTTCCCGGCCTAAAGCCAAACTAGGCTTCTGATAGTACCTTATTGTGTTGCAAAAAACTTGTGAGCCTTTTGTTTAAAACCTTTTCTAATATTTTTGATAGAGTCGTAAGAACTGAGATGGGCCTATAGTTTCCAACATCGTCCTTCTTCCCCCCCTTGTGAACAGGAGTAATAAGGGACTTCTTGAACACTTTCGGAATAACACCCTGGGTAAGGCAGATCTCAATTAGTTTAGTCAGATGAGGGACTATAATGTGTTTAGCAAAGGACATGGCCAAAAATTGTATGGGCTTGTGCCCCAGAATGTACAGATACAAAATATATGTCATTTAATAGTACTGATCTTCTACAAACAAAATTAAAAAGAGGCATATTGCCGAGCAGTTGTGGACAAAAGTTATGAACGTTTGAAAAGGTTGATTTTACTATGGCTAAGGTATTTCATGTAAATTAATGTGTATATATCTGTGCCAGGCGTTTAATATAAATAGTATTTTAGTTAAAAAAAAGTATTCGCATTTTTTTTAATAATCTGATAAAATCTATAGTTTGTAACTATTGTTTATAGCACTTAAAGTAAAATATCTACAGTAGCATATTCTGTATATGGCAAATAATAAAACATAGAACATTATTTTAATAATTTAATGTTATCAAAACATAATTTCAATTCCAAAATGTCGTGTCTTCTTGCACGTATAACTGATCTTCAACAGCCACAACAAACATTAGTATGACCAAGTTGTCTTTCCCTTGAATTGGTTAGAAGGCGTCTTGGTTTATTGTCATAACAGGCACCACAGACACAGCTATGAGGTGACAACTGTTTACTGTGAAGGTAAAATAGGTACCTATTAGTCTTAGATTTGACCACGACGTTAGAATATGGAGTAAATAACACCTGTCGTATATATTTTAGTAGGAGGTAGGTACTTATTGAAACTAGAACTTACCTCAAAAGTTAACCACTCCTATAGATGAACTCATTACATCAGGGGGTAATGATAATATTACATGCCGCCTGCACTCGTTCTCTTATTGGGAAAACTACAGTCAACACACGCTTGTAAAAGGTCCATTTTCGTTGTTTGTAATTATACAGTTTACAGTCATTATTAGTTAGAGCACTCGTGTGGCGCTACGACATTATAAAATATTAATGTATAAGCGAAAACAATGAAACAAAACACGATTCGAACGAGAAAACCGGCGCAAACGTCAAAGAAGGAATATGGTATTGACAATTGACATTTGTCAGCGGTGTTGCCAGTAATAACATCATATTATCCTATCCGTAACTGCACTAACATCTATAAATTCAGCCATAGATGGTTCGATTTATAGGCAAGAACACATACAAAAAATACGTTTTATTACATTATGGTTACGAATAATGTACGTGTTTATTTAAGGCCTGCTAAGCGTTTATTTATTATTTTAAAAACCTTCATATAATATTTTTTCCCTGTTCTGAACTTATCTAATATTATATGGCAACATTAAAAGGTATATAAAACGCAAATCAAACAGAAAAACTTTTAATTACGATTATTTCTCCACTTCTGCTATGATGCATAAAAAGTTATTCAAAACTCTTTATTTATTTTATTTTAATTATCTGCATTAAATGTACGTTTGTACTCCGTGGGGCACATTTTGTCCATCTCCTTTAAGAAACTTGGCCGAAATAGAATCCCAACCAATGGCACAGTCATTCCTGAGATTCATAATTAACGCTTCAACTTCGGCTTCGTCAGGTGGAAGTAACACGATTGAATTTGAGACGGGGGTTATTTCAAATTTATTACTGTTTGGAGCTGGTATTATTTTATCTGCTAGCTGTTTACCAATATTAGAGGAGTAGGTGTTTACCTTATTTACAGCACTTAAACCACTTTTCTGTGGGACTAAAAGGTGGTCCCCAGCAGTTTTTTGTTTTGAGGTACTGATGATGGATTTGACGGCATTCCATTTATCTTTATTACGGTTTGTATCTAGTAAAGATTTTTCGTAATTCCTTTTTAACTTTCTCAGAAGGGCGTTACAATAGTTTCTGTACCTTTTGTATATCAGTTCAGCAGATGTATTTTGCGGGTTTTTTATAAAGAATTTGTGCAGCTTATCTCTATGGCGAATACACCGCAGTAAACCAGGGGTAAGCCCCGGTTTAAGCAGTCTTTTCCTACATGGTCGAGAAATTATGATCGAGTGTTGTGACAATGCACTTGAAATATGATCAACAAATAGAGCGGCGACAACATTTGCCTCAGAGTCACCGTTAACAAAGGAAAAATCAACAGCTTGCAAGTGTGCGAGGGCAGTATCATAATCAACTTTCTTGCAGTCATTGTTTCTGCTAGTGTCAGGATTAAGCCAACAAAGGCTTAACAGGACTGAAGCGTGGTCAGTCACGGTTGAATCTATTACAAAGGCCGCAGCAGAATAGGATGTGCTTAACATAACATGATCTAGACAGTTTGCAAGCCTTGTTGGATAGTTGTGTGCCGGCAGTAATCCTAGCTCTGCAGTTAGATTTAGGTAAAATGCACTGTTTCTGTCAGTATTGTTCTATTTAATATCGATATTGATGTCGCCAGCAATAATGATGTGTTTAGCTTTAATTGGACGTAAGATCGCTTCTAATGAGTTAAGAAAGCTATTAGTGCAGTGTGCAGATGGGGATCTATACACAGCCAATATGTTAATTCCAGGGTAAACTTGGAGCAATAGAAAACTGGCGTCATTTGACTGAGGTTCTTCAACAGTACATTTTATATTTTTATTGACATAGATAACGATGCCACCATTTTGATTAAGCCTGGTCTTGGAAGAAAAGGATTGATAGTTATCAATAGTAGGAATAGGTTTGTGTTCATTAAGCCAGCATTCAGTTAGGATTATAATGTCGATGTCAAAGGAGAATCTGGCCAGTTGTGCCTGAAAATTATCGAAGTTCTTGTAAATGCTACGAATGTTTTGAGTTATGATTTTCAAAGACTTCGCAGAGCCATGTAGCACAGAATTACAAGTTTCAGGATCACAAAAATAGCTTTTTGCCACAGAGATGGTATCTAAATCTAATAAAATTGTATTGGAATTATTAGCCATTGGAAAAACAATTGAAAATTATGTCACATAGAATTAGTGTTTTATTAATTAAATATTTGTGATAAAATAATACTTGTTCAGGAATGATCTTGCCACTTGGTGTATTTGCAACTATATTTCTTTGATGCATTAATTGGTAAACGTGGATGTGTGTGTGGATGTAAAATGTATAATTGTGTTGTAGTGTACTCTGAAAGTGTGTATTTTTGGGTTCTGTAGTTAAAATTTTATAATTAACTAACAACATTATGACAAGCGTCAGCGGATAAGAAGAGATTATATAAATATTACAATTGAAAAAACCTGAGATAATCGCTAGTCATTTTTCCAGACGAAGATTATTGATGTCAGATTCGCTTTTAATCAATATTTGCGTATCGCCTTCAATTTTTCGTAGAAAAACTTTTCCGAATGATGTCCAGCAAAACTTGTAGCCGTTATCCTTAGCATAGTTTCTAGCCAGGTAATAAAGACGTTGTGCTTTAAGCGTCAGGATTTCAGTAACAAATATTGGTTTTGGTGGACCTTCTTTCTTAATGTGGGTAGTATTTAGTTTGTTTTGGCTGTTATTTTTGTTGAATTGACGTAAGTTTTTTATTATGCTATCCTTGGTTGTTGTGGTAGTGAAATCAACCATGATAGTGGAAACGCCATACTTTTTATTTAGACGGTAGACGTCTTTTATATCTTGGCGCTGCAGATGGGTTTCCAGGACGCTTGCCGTTTCTGTGATAATGTTGCACAGGTCGATCTCAATTTTAGACGAATTCATCATTCGTTCGAGATTTTCCACTCTCTCCTCAAGCTGATTAATGTAAGAGCGGTCAGCTTTTCGTTCTGCTTCTAAACTTTGCAGTTTAATCACCAAATCGTCATATTGCTTTGAGATGTGGTCAATGGAATCTTTGATTCCAGCATTTTGCACCTTGATTTCACCCATGGCCGTTTGTATCGATTTCAGCTTGCTATCTGTTTGGTTTGTGTGAGATTTTAAAAGCTCACGAATCTCCTCCATGAAGGCTGTGCAATCGTCATCACGTTTGCGCTTGCGTGAATGCACATTATCTGTTTCACTAGCGGATACAATTGGGGTGGAGACAGCTGTTTGTGCGATTACCATGCATGCACTAGATTGTGCGTCTGATTCACTGCATGTAGGCGTCTTTGGAGGTGTTCGTCTTAGCGGCATTATGTTGATTAATTACTTTTTTTTTTTTAAAGGCGGGCAGTAGAGCAATAGCAAAGTTTTATTGGTAAAAGCTGTCATAAAAACTGGACAAAGCGATGTTAAAAATATTCCAAAAGAATCGCAGAAATCCGGAACCGAACTCTCGGCACCTTCAGTGTGTATCGTAACAGGTTGACAAGCGACTACTTGTACTTAACAATAGTGTGTGAATTAGCTGATGTGTTTGTCACCAGTGGCGTCGTCAGCAAAGATCGAAGTAGAGGTCTGTGACCATATAAGCTAGCGTTTCTCGTCGTACGGTGTGCTCTGACTCACCAGCTGTAGGCGAATAGGAGCGTTGCACGCCGTGTGACTCACTGCTAGTTACTTGTTTCTTTGTTCCAAAGCTTAGTACCTATTACTCTTGTTTACAATAATTTCGTTTATTTGTGTGATAGATCTGTATCAGACACTTCAATTTGTTTTTATTTATAGTATGACTCGGGTTCAAAATTCACTTAGTACAAATAATTAAATAATTACTTATCGGAGCGACTCGCAACACGTCTAGCTCTGAGTGCGCACGGAAGGGGAAGTTGTTTAGAGAATAGATACATACTAGCATGGCATAATTTGCCTATAATGTTTCAAATGCTGGGAGAGATAAATAAGTAAAAAGTGAAAGCCGTGAGTATATGGTGTTAACGAGTACACACCATTAGATTCCTCCGGCTTCATTTAAGATTGGGGTCACATTTCAAAACTTTATGTGACCTTTGAACGATAGTAAGTTGGAAGAGCTGACGGACAGTAAGTACTTTGCAGTATTGATATAATAAAGTAATCGAAAAGAAGCGAGGCTTAAAAATGAAAACCCTTTACAATTGCGCGTTATGCTATCTTATAAATTAATTTTAAGACTTGGTTTTGTTTTGGGAGGTCCTCCCCAGGATGAGATGCAATACGTTATGATAGACTGGAATAAGGCAGAGTAGATTTGTTCTATCAACAAAGCATCCACAACATGTCTCAGCTTCTTGAACACATTTATAAGCTAACTGACTCAAGTGCTAAATATTTTATGCTGTTAACATGTTATATTATTTCGCATGTGTATAAATAGGGTTGGTGTTAACTCTTCACCGAACGAGCGTAGACTAAGCCTATACGACAAAGCACGCTATTTCTAATAGCCTAGAGTGACTAGAGTTTTGGGTATAGAATGTTGGAGGCAAAAAGACAACTCACGCACTCCCGTCTAAGTTTGTATGTTCAATGTCCAATGTCGGTCAGCCCTAACTTGACGGCGGGGAAGAGCGTTATCAAAAGGGTTACCTCTGTTGACGACGTATTTCTAAAGAATCACACAGTATGTGTTTCTTTCATATCTTACGGTAGATGACCAAACAGCTGCTAAAATCGAACCAGGGGAAATACCTTAGCTTGGTGAACAGTCGACTGACATTCAGACCTCACACTGTAAACGAAAGAATCACATTAATATCGTTAACTGGAGCGTATTTCAAATCCGTTACACAATCTAGCTAGCTAACGCATCATGGATGGCAGGATAGTTAGAAGGTAGTGATTCAATTGATTATTTCAATATTTTATACCATTGCAGCATTGTCAGCATTATCGACTATTTTATAGGCAACTCTAAATATATTTTTTTACTTTCATACTTTGTTAGCTGATTAAACGAAAATGTTTTCTCTGTTATTTGTACTAAAAAAACTCAAAGCATTTATTTCAAGTAAACCAGTTATAGGCACTTTTGAATTGTCAAGAAGTCGTTCACTCATATAATACTATGAAGCTAGGTGCCCATTTCAAAGCGTAGTAGGAGAAGAACGGGCAAGAAACTCCACGTACACTCTTTTATATAACATGGTTATAAAAATATTAGTTACTATGTTTGCGCAAGCTGGTACCGATGGATTTCATGCGATCATAAACAAGAAAACAGCCAAACTGCTGAGCAGAGTGAGAGACAGTCGCAACCGCATCCTGAGAGCTGTAGCGGAAAGTTTCAGCTGTCCCATTGTAAAGCAGTTTGTTAGGAGGATGATTGGTACTAATAATAGATAATAAGTGGTTTTAATAAATTGTTAATAATACTTTATAGATTCTTTGTTCCGAAATGAAAATAATTAATTATTTGTTATTAATATTGAACTATAAATTAACGATGAAACAAGAACGAAGCAAAAAAAGACGTACACGTTAAAAGCGCGCAGAAACAAAAAATATTCCAAGATATTAAATTGTTAAAATAAGCCGTGGCAGCTGAGAGCTGACCAGTCCCAACTGATGGCGCCCGTTCATGAACATGACGCATGGATCAGCAACATTCAGCTTAACCAATTTGAAGGGAGCTAAATGTCTCACTGACGGTGTCGCGTGTGTTGGATACACACTCGCCACCGTCAGCGAGACATTTAGCGTGACATACTATCAGCCGCCAGAGCACATAATAAAACTGTCCCAGACAAACAGGTAATAATTAATTTAGTTTAAGAGTATCGTCCGTCGCAGTGGGGTCCGAGGAAGCGAGCGGTCATAGTACCGAGACTTGTCGATGTCGGGCCGCGCCTCAGCTTGTCGATGATGCGCTGATGTTGATGTTGTGTTGGGTTCGATTCCCAACATGCTACCCGGGTTGAAGCGTAGACTTCAAAAATCTGGAAGGGGGCAAATATAAGTCCATGCCCTCTGAATGACCTTAGTACCTCCCGTCATTGCCTGGGAACCATCCAGGACTCCTTCGAATATGGTTCGATGACAAAGTGCACCACGCTTTCCACGTTGCCATCAGATATCTGTGGATGAGAATAGAACTAAGTGGCCGTCCAACGGAAACAGAATTACTGAAAATAACTTTTATTTGCGTGAGGCAGGTAGCCATTTCTCATGACTTGCAAGCAATGATAACGTATGAATAGGAGAATAATGATAAGAAGTAAAGAAGCGTACAGTGAATTCCGGAAAATGATTGAAGAGCAGATAAGTTATCTTCACTAAGTAGCACAGCAATGAGTTCGATATGACAGGCTTGTGTTCAATTGCAGATGAAATTGGCAAAAATGATTAATAAAATGGCAATCTGCTTCTCCTATCTGCTAGTATCACTGGCGTGTCCGTATGGATTGAGGAGCCATGTCTCATATTTAAACGTAGATACTACAAATATTTAGTATTTAATTCGCCGATTTTGTAGTCCCAATCCTGGAATTTCTAGTAAAACCCATCAAAAGTTACAGGACGTTTAAGGTGGCTCCTCAATCCTGACGGTCTCTAGAAAATATAAGTACGTATCTACTTAAGCAGTTGATTAAATAGGATAGCAATAGTATATAGATATTTAGTAGAATTTTCTACTTAATATTGGTGTACTTCAACATCCTGCACTTTCAGTGTTACAAAATATATCAATATTGAAATATTCCTAGTATTCCATTATTTGTTCTAGTGAGTATATCACTGTAAGACTGTGGCTTATAAGATTTGAGAAAGAGGGCGCCTTGCTAGTTCCTTACAGTCGGTAAATCTATCAATCAATCAAAATCTTGTTTATATTATTTTCGTACGCCAATGTGGCGTACGAAAATAATATAAACAAGCAATTGCAATTAAGGTGGCATGTCAATAGATTACATTAAACAATTAATTAAATTTAAAATATATATATAAATAGACACATTTAAACTTAATCAATAAAATTAAATAATAAGTGTTCAATTAGCAAGTCGGAATTGTCATACCTCCATTTATCAGTAGTAAACTCAGTGATGGAGTAGTAACATCTATCAGGACAGCAAAAAAGCAGTGTCGGATTGTCATCTAAAACAAACTGAAGTGTGTAAATAAAATGCATTAGACATGGGTTAGCGAATAAAAAATCGATTACACGATCTGATCCGCAGTTTATGCAGAGACGCCACGCCTAATAATACTCTCTTGTTACATGGCTTAGGTGCATTTCAGATGTGGTTCCGTCAAATGTGGGGGCAACAAGTAGTTGAAATACCATTTATAATATAGTATAGCATTTATTGTATTGTTTATAGTCTTGATTGAACACATATCGATAATCAGCGCTTATCAACTTACAAATTAGGTAATAACTTGTTTGGGGTGACCGTATCCAATAGCAATTTATTTCTAGCGTTTATATCGGCTATAATGCCACCTTAACGAAACCAGTCCATTTTGGTCGACTACCACATAGCAATGCTGAAGCCAAACACGGCATCGGAACTAATAAATATGAAAATATATTCTCTGGTAAGTACGGTGCAGTTTTGTTAAGCATAGCAAATAAGCCGTAAATCGATGACCGTGGAGAGGAAGTGTTCATGAGTGGATACTGAATCGCTAAGGATGTCCTCAGACTAGGTAGCTGGTTGAGAGTGACTGGAAGATGTACTATTGTTTTTTTTCTGTTGTTTGTTCCTGGTCACAAATCGGTTGTTTTAAAATCGTGTGATAAGGACAAATAATTCGTTTACTATGGACCGTTGATAAAATCCCAATAAAACTGTTACTTAATGTAGTGTTAATACTAACAGCCGTATGTCGGCTGTTAGACAACTATCCACGTACAGGTTGAATGGCCACGGTGCGCTACACAACCCTGTCTAACACCTCTCAAGATGCAGAACCAGTTCGTATATCCCCCATTTAACCTAACACAAGAACTGAAATCTATGTATAAAGATTTCAGAGCCCGTACCAAGTGCCAGTCCACACCGTACAAGGATAGTGTCGACCACAGTTCTTCTCTCCACACCCTGTCATAGGTTTTCTCCAAGTCAACAAAAGAACAGTAGACTTTCTTGTGCTTTGCCAGATGTTTTCGTTTGCATCTTAAGGAGAAGATTTGGTCAATAAAGCCCATTTGCTCTCTAAATCCAGCCGGCACATACCATATTTTCTCATCTGTCACTCTTATCACTCTGTGTATTAAAACCTTCGCATACAGTTTGCCGACAACACTCAAAAGACTAATGCCGCGCTAGTTTTAACATTCCAGCTGATAGCCTTTTCCCTCATATAATGGTACGATTATAGCCTGACACCGATCATCCGGTACACGGCCATTTCTACAACATATATTAGAGATTCGGCACAGCAGACTTGCCACCACTCCGCCGACACAGACACTCCGCAGACACTCTGTCGTACCCTGCAGCTTTCGCGACTTTCATCTCTTTCAGCGCTCTTACAATATCATCTATTTCAATATCATTATTCTCTTCTTGGGTCTTCAAAACTGGCATCTGCCCAGTTACCTACTCCTTTCACACCATCCTGACAAATATACAAACTTTCAAAATATCCCTTCCAGCGTTCCAAGACCTTACGTTTTTCGCTTAGTATACATCCATCTTCTGCTCTTATAACATTCATAGTCGATGTTTCTGCCACTCCGCGAGCCTATCTTGCCTGTAGCTTAACATTGACTCTGAAGTTATCAGAGAACTTCCTGTTATACTTTTCTTCCTTTTTCGTTTTTACCATCTCTTTCGTTTTCATTTCGGAGTAATTCTTCTTCACTCTTTCCAAATCGGCCACATTTGTTGCCTGATTCCTCCTATTTATGTCCTAACACATTAAGCCAGGCCTCTTTCTTCTTCCAAACAACCTCTTTTACTTCACCATCTACCAAAGAATCATTCGTTGTACTACCATCATCCGAAAAACGGGTGCAAAATGCACAAAACACGTGGGATACTCAGAAAGTTTAGCGATAATAAAAATAAATGTTCTATAGGTAAATTTTTTTATTAAGTATTTTCGATGTTCTCTCCACTAGCCTCTATACAAAGTTTCATGCGTCTGAACCAGTTTTCGAAACACTTTTTCCAGTCCGCCGTAGACACCTCATTTACAGCCTGCTCGAACGCTCACAGCGTCGGGAATAAAAAGAAGTCACACGGTCAGGGCTGTAAGAAGTGTGGCCCAGGAGTTTGACCAGCGTGCTGTCCAGGAACTCCCTCACAGTCACGTTTTTAGCGCGGTAGCCCACGGAGCCCTGTGATTGGTTGCTTGTTGCTCACAACAGAGAAAACATTTGCCAATAATTTTATAGTAATTTCAACGTTGATGCTTCTTTGGTTCCGTAAAGGAATTGACACCAAGTAGCCAGTCAAATTGAAAAAGCTCGCGATCAAAATCTTCCCCTTCTTCCCTCCTAAAATCTTGCTTCTAGATCGCTTCACTTTGGTAGGCGTTGATTCATTTTGAAACTCCCAAACCGTTGACTCGCGATTCGTTTCTGGATCGTATTGATAAATCGAAGACTCATCACCTGTAATGATGACGTAAACACACCGAGACAATTTATTGAGATTTCAAAATCAAATCAAAATCAAAAGTCATTTATTCAAATAAGGCTGAGAATCAGCGCTTTTCGAACGTCAAAATTAAATAAGACAATCCCCCAAAACGCACGCCACTTCCTAGTGCTTTAGCTGGGAAGAAGAAACTCCCCAGCAGCACAGCTGTCTGTTCGGTTGGAAGAACTGGATTTTATAAAATTGCAAGTAATTACCAAAACATTAAATTCAATGAATTGCCATACGTCAGCTAGCCACGCCAATAAAAAAAAAATGTAAATAAAACTTAATACATAAATAAAAGCCTCTAGGCCTAAAGGGCATGGCAGCTTTTATATGCAATAACGGATAATGTACAAACAAATAAAATAAATAAATAATAAACCAGGACCATCAAAGTAAAAAAAACTGACCTGACACTGACTAGAACAATTACTGTAACAATAATAAAACCATAGACGACCAGTCATCATAAGCAGCACCCGTTCACGAGCATAACGCAAAGATCAGCCATTACCCCCTCGCCATACTTGAGGGAAGGAGGAAACCCGACTCCCGACGCTACCGCAAGCAGTGACATCTAAGGGAGCATGACGAACTTGCTGCCGGTTGCTCAGGCAAGAATAATATTATCAATTGTCGAGGTCGCTAGCTAACCACATATTGCAATACAGCTCATTAAATTTGGTTGTCATGTCACGGCACCATTCCACCCGGACCTGCTTCTGAGCATCGGTGAGGTTGTGCGGCACCTAGCGTGAAACTATCCTCCTCACGCGCAGATGCACGTGTAGAATTTATTGAAATTTGTTAATCATATCACGGTACCATTCCACCCGGGCCTGCTTCTGAGCATCGGTGAGGTTGTGCGGCACCTAGCGTGAAACTACCCACCTCAGGCGCAAATGCAACCTGCAGTATGTGCTGAATCTATTGGTACGTTACTCGCCTATTGTCTTGGATAAAAAAATCTCTGCTAACAAGTTTTCTTGACACCCTGACAGGCTCTATGTGTCTCTTGAACATCGGACCAGATAGCGGTCAGAGAACCGTGTTTAGATAAACACGGTTCGAAAAAGATACGTCCAATCCCTTTCTTTTCGTCTCATTCACACATAGCACATCTATCCTTTTATCCTTGACCATCTCACACACCTCATCTAACTTATCTGTTATACCTCTCTGTACATTCAGCGTAGCTAAGCGACATTCCACCGCTCGCTTTTCGCCCCGTGGAAAAAACTGACGATGTGTGTGGCGAGCATCACCGCCGCCTCCAAATTGATTATTAGCATTTGAGTGACTCATTTAGTTCCCACGAAAAGCAGAGGAAAAAAATCTGTCAACATCTTATTGAGCCCCGCATGTAGAGGTAAGGCTTGTTAGTGCCTGGGGGTGCCCGATCCCAGACAACAGGCACGCTCGCGACTACGCTTCCCCCTAGCCATGCAGGTCTCAGCACGGCAACCTTAGCTTGGGTGTGTGTTGTTCATAACAGACAGAAAAAAATTCCATTAGTCGCCCTTTTACGACACCCACGGGAAGAATAGGACCAATCCATCTCGGGTTGGTCCTATTCTACCTATCAACTACCCGAAAACCACGCGGGGAATGTTATTATATATAAAATAAAATATAGTATTTTTACATGTTCAAGTTAGTCGCAATGTGTGCTAGGCTCATAACTCAGTTTGCAATTTTTTGTAATTGACAATGTCATAATATTGTAGTAGACTCAAAAAGAGTGCAATAATAGGGTAGTTGATAGTTTAAAAAATCCTTAAGTTTTGAGTTGTTGAATGGTTTTGAAAAAACAAAGAAACACATATTTTTGTAAACGATTTTAGATTAATTCAAGTCAAATCAAATAAGAATTGTTAATCACATAAACCAACAGGGGCACTGGACGGGAAACGACAGAAGCTAGGTGCACGGTTCCAATTGGTAGTTTCATAGGGAGTAGAGCCGGCAAGAAACTCCAAGGTTATTCTTTTTAAAATAATTGGCTTTTGTAATGTTTTCTAATTACAGTGTTAATAGGTATGGGAGGTCAGTGTAGGCCATCAAGTACCAGGTACTTAACTAAATAGAAAATTGTCTTCAAATCTACACAAGTCTACAAGGCCTACAACGTTCTTATATTCACAAAATATAAAATAATCTTATAAAATAAAATTATAAACATTTTTAAACCAAGTGACATGATTGCCATTACAACTGTAACGAATCTGAATTAATGTCCTGTCCACAAAAGCCACTAAAAAAGAGTTGAAATTAGAGTTCTAGGTATATAATGTCAAATAATAACAAGATTATGTCAAAGAAGTGTGTAAAAAAATAAACACCGAAATTTGGGAGCAATTAATAGACATTTACATAGTGATGCCGTTGTTGAGGTCCCAGGGCCATAATTTCAAAATTTCTTCTGCACCTCCCTGTCTTCCCCTCCCCCCCGTCCCTGGCCAAACTTCCCTGTCTTCGTCGTAGTCTTTAATCTTATAATATGCTTTTTTGATAAGGACACGTTTGATGTGTGTTTTGAACTTTCCATCGCTAAGTTCATCGCTAACTTTGGCAACTTGTTATAAAAGCGGCTACTGTTTATAAAAAAAATACTTGCTTGTTTTCCTCCTGTACATGCATAGTCGTTGAACGTACTGACAAGATTAAATATCTAGGAATAATCAAAGACTTATACTAATACACGTCTTGATAAAACTCCGCGACTGTACCCCTGTTGATATTTTGCGATTGGTCTACTACGAACTTTGACAGGCAATCATACGGTCATGTTTCTGCATTAGAGGACGCGCTGGTCAAAGCACAATCATAACGCTAGAGAGGGCGAAACGGGCAATGATCAAAGTTGCACGAAAAACCAGCCTTGTTTACCAGGAGTTTTAAGTCCTCAGGGTACAACAAATATTTATACTCCAAGGAACTCTTAAATTTCTGGCAACATTAAAAAAAACGGCCTGACTATCGCGACATAATAAACTAGCGTGTCTTCAGAGTACCCATAAGAAATGCTAAATCCGCACTAGCGAGACGCTGTACCCATTTTTCCCATCCCAACATTTACAATAAAGTTAGCAAAATCTGTGACCTAAGGGACTGCTCAACTACGACCTGTAAGAAAATACTAACATTAGCTCTTTTAAAATTATCATACGACGACACCGAAGCCTTGATATAGCACCTACACACAGTACACACGGTGACACACACCCTTACATGCACACACAAACACACACCACAGCACTAGCCCAACGTTAATCATTGCTATTTTATTTTGCGTTCAGAATCGTACTGTAATGTAACTTTGTATAATTCGTACTCCAGAGCCACAAGAGACAAGTGAAGCTTAGTTTGTAGTTCACCGAATATGTCACATTGTATTGAAGAAAAGAAAGAAGAAGAAAGAAAATAAATTTATTTGACCCAGGCACACAATATTCATACAAAACAAAAAAAAAACAGAATATAATAGTATTGTGTGCACGGCTGCGCCAAATAAGCCCAGAACAGCATAAATACCAGACAACTAAGTGCCTGACGCTGGTTTACAACTAGACCCAATGTTACGAAGTTGTTGGTGTTACTTTTTGATAAATAAACTTTATTATTATTTCCTTTATTTCATTTTAAAACTAATCTTTTATAATTTTAAATATTGTCATAAAAAATACTTTTAAATACACATTTAAAAATATAAAAATAGTAGCCCAGCGGTATCGGGAACAGAGAGGTACCTCCTGACAATGCGAACTGAGTCCAGAAGTACCGCTTTCTGAATCAAGCCCTTGAACCAGCTGTCCAACGAGAGCCTCTTCAGGTGTTGGTCGAGGCTCTTGGCCGAAGGCCATTGGCTGTTACGACTATCGGTACAATGATTGCGGATTCTACATCCAACATCGCGAGCCAAGTCAAGATACTTGATTTGTTTACCGTTCTCGACTTTCACGTGTTACGTCTGTTACGTCAACAATCATTGCGCGCCGCTCTACTCGATCTACCACCACTATATCAGGCTTATTGGCAACAATAGTCCTGTCAGTGATGATGGATCGATCCCAGAACAATGTGACATTTCCATTTTTGAGAACTGGGAACTGGATTTGCATGCCCATTTTGGTAGAACATGGAGCACTATTAAAAAAAGAAAACATCTATATACTAATTACCCATGTTTGCAAAGGAATAAATCATTTGAAATTATTTGATTTGAAATGGGTCGGGCACATACCTGTTGTACGGCACTTCGGACTCCACAAGGTTGTATTTTAGAGCAAGTTGCTGATGGATTATCCTAGCTACAAGTTTGTGTCTAAGCAGGTACTCTTCGTTAGCTAGACGAGAACACCCAGAGATATAGATCTTATTGATTCACCCGAATGGTGGCATGCCCGACAGATTTCAACCGTGCCGTCTAATTGTTCGTCATCATAACTTCGTCCATAATTGCACAGACAAAACCTTCGGTTTCTCCAAAGAGGTCACCGAAACGCAGCCAGGCTACGGTCGCTAGTTGATCTACATCCGATGAGTATAGGGCCGGAAAAAGCGTCCGTGAAGCTCCTTACTCTGCCATAGCTCCATGCGATCATTAGTGGCAAGCACTACTGGCTTGCCCAGTTCTCTTTAGCCAAGGAAAGCGGTGTGAGGCTCTTGTCCACAACGACCACATCTCGATGCATCCCCACGTCCGATCTAGGAAATATTCCCTGAGACTGCATGTCTCGCGATTGTGGAGGGTCTTAGCGTTTAAAAAGCCTCGACCTCCACAATTTCGCGGGATATATTATAGGTCTCAAAATTTCATTTCATTTCATTCTCATATTTGTAATCGTTTTTAATTAGGAGCGGAACATTATATTAATATGGTAAGTTATAAATGAAATTTGTGTGCAGGCGTCACTGTAAAAAAAACTCATTGATTTGACAGAATAGAATTAATGAAGTTACGTCAGCGTTTTAACTACAATCAAAATTGATTTGTGCTAAAAACAAAATTGTTTTGTTCTAGTGTTCAAATTTGAACATTATGAATCAGTTCCTCAAGACCGTCAACTCTCCCATTTTATGCAGAAAACAAAAAACGTACATTACTGAAAGCTACGTAAAATTTTGAATTTATGTTTATGTACAGTATTTTTTTACAGGTGTTCCTCTTCGGCGTAATTATCGCATGTCAAGCTACTGCCTTGCCAGGAAGACGATACCAAGGTAGTAGCAACGAAGAAGGCGTGTATGATAGTTTGTTGGAAGGCAGTCTCCTCTCATCACTTAATAGTATTAAGAAAACTCACACGAGAAGTGTTGACACTGCCCATGTCAGTGGCAGCGCCAGTGCTAAGGTCAACGCAGTCAAGAGCGCTACCGTAGCAGGTGAAGTCAGTGGTAGCGCCCAACTCAGTGCTGCTATCAGCGGGGGTGCGGGTGTACTAAATTCCGGTGGTGCTCTGAATGGTCTTCTCAGCAGTGGGGGTGGACGGGAAGTCGGTGGAGAAACAGATGCTCTCTTTAACGGTGGTGTAAGCAGTAATTCTAACCGTGATGCCACTGGTTACATCTTTACCCAAAGTGGTAATCGATTACCAATTGGTAGTGCTGTCACTTTCATCCAACAAGGTGCTGATGGCGATGGAAGATTTGCTCAAAGTAGCAGTGTTAGTAGTAATGCCCTAGGTAGTGGCAAAGCAGGTGGAACTGCTCAAAGCAGTTCTATCGGTTTTGTCCAAGGTAGAGGCCATGCTGGGAGCTATATTCAAACTGGTGGTACCACTGTAGGATTTTCTCAGGGTGGTGGTACGGGCTTTGTAAAAAATGGTGGTTTAGTGAACTTATCACAGTTGCCAATAAGGTCAAATTTTCATAGTCGAGGCCACGCTAAAAGCAACGCATACGCTGGCAGAATTCTTAGTAGCAGAGGACACGGCAGCAGTCATGACAATGCTGACACCGATGTTAATGGCTGGGGACAGGGCAGCAGTCATGGAAATGCTGTCACCGATGTCAATGGTAGGGGCCATGGCCACAGTCATGCAAAAGCTGACGTCGATGTCATTGGTTGGGGTCATGGCAACAGTCATGGAAATGCGAATAACGTTATAAATCGTTGGGGACACGGCAGCAGTCATGCAAATGCTGACGCTGATGTAATTGGTTGGGGCCATGGCCACAGTCATGCAAATGCTGACGCCGATGTCAATGGTGAGGGCCATGGCCACAGTCATGCAAATGCTGACGCCGATGTCAATGGTTGGGGACATGGCAACAGTCGTGCAAATGCTGACGCCGATGTCAATGGTTGGGGACACGGCAACAGTCATGCAAATGCTGACGCCGATGTCATTGGTTGGGGTCAGGGCAACAGTCATGCAAATGCGGATAATGTTATAAACGGTTGGGGACAGGGCAGCAGTCATGCAAATGAAGAAACCAATGTAAATGGTTGGGGACACGGCAGCAGTCATGCGAATGCTGGCACCGATGTCAATGGTTGGGGTCATGGCCATAGTCATGCAAATGCTGACGCCGATGTAAATAATTGGGCTCATGTCGAAAATCATGCAAATGCTGATGCCGATGTCAATGGTTGGGGCCATGGCTACAGTCATGCAAATGCTGACGCCGATGTCAATAGTTGGGGACACGGCAACAGTCATGCAAATGCTGACGCCGATGTCATTGGTTGGGGTCAGGGCAACAGTCATGCAAATGCGAATAACGTTATAAATGGTTGGGGACACGGCAGCAGTCATGCAAATGCGGATAATGTTATAAACGGTTGGGGACAGGGCAGCAGTCATGCAAATGAAGAAACCAATGTAAATGGTTGGGGACACGGCAGCAGTCATGCGAATGCTGGCACCGATGTCAATGGTTGGGGTCATGGCCATAGTCATGCAAATGCTGACGCCGATGTAAATAATTGGGCTCATGTCGAAAATCACGCAAATGCTGATGCCGATGTCAATGGTTGGGGCCATGGCCACAGTCATGCAATTGCTGACGCCGATGTCAATGGTTGGGGACACGGCAACAGTCATGCAAATGCTGACGCCGATGTCATTGGTTGGGGTCAGGGCAACAGTCATGCAAATGCGAATAACGTTATAAATGGTTGGGGACACGGCAGCAGTCATGCAAATGCGGATAATGTTATAAACGGTTGGGGACAGAGCAGCAGTCATGCAAATGAAGAAACCAATGTAAATGGTTGGGGACACGGCAGCAGTCATGCGAATGCTGGCACCGTTGTCAATGGTTGGGGTCATGGCCATAGTCATGCAAATGCTGACGCCGATGTAAATAATTGGGCTCATGTCGAAAATCATGCAAATGCTGATGCCGATGTCAATGGTTGGGGCCATGGTCACAGTCATGCAAATGCTGACGTCGATGTTAATGGTTGGGGACATGACAGCAGTCATGCCAGTGTTGACACCGATGTCAATGGTTGGGGAAATGTCCACAGTCATGCAAATGCTGACGCCGATGTCAATTGTTGGGGCCATGGCCACAGTCATGCAAATGCTGACGCCGATGTCAATGGTTGGGGCCATGGCCACAGCCATGCAATAGCTGACGCCACCGCCGATGTAAATGGTGGGGGACACGGCAGCAGTCATGGAAGTGCTGACGCTGATGTAAATGGTTGGGGCCATGGTCACAGTCATACAAATGCTGAGGCCGATGTCAATGGTGGGGGACACGGCAGCAGTCATGGAAGTGCTGAGGCTGATGTAAATGGTTGGGGCCATGGCCACAGTCATGCAAATGCTGACACCGATTTCAATGGTTGGGGTCATGGCCACAGTCATGCAATTGCTGACGCCGCCGCCGATGTAAATGGTGTGGGACACGGCGGCAGTCATGGAAGTACTGACGCTGATGTAAATGGTTGGGGCCATGGCCACAGTCATGCAATTGCTGACGCTGATGTCAATGGTTGGCGACACGGCAACAGTCATGCAAATGCGGATAACGTTATAAACGGTTGGGGACAGGGCAGCGGTCATGAAAATGCGGATAATTTTATAAACGGTTGGGGACAGGGCAGCAGTCATGCAAATGCAATAACCAATGTAAATGGTTGGGGACACGGCAGCAGTCATGTAGATGTTGACGCCGATGTTAATGATTGGGGACATGCAAGCAGTCATGCAAATGCCGATAACGTTATAAACGGTTGGGGACACGGCAGCAGTCATGCAAATGTGGATAATGTTATGAACGGTTGGGGACAGGGCAGCAGTCATGCAAATGCAGAAACCAATGTAAATGGTTGGGGACACGGCAGTAGTCATGGAGATGCTGACGTCGATGTTAATGGTTGGGGACATGGAAGCAGTCATGCAAATGCAGACACCAATGTAAATGGTTGGGGCCATGGAAGCAGTCATGCAAATGCAGACACCAATGTGTATGGTTGGGGACATGCCAGCAGTAATGCAAATGCAGACACCGTTATAAGTAGTTTGGGAGACGGCAGCACTAGCCCAAGTAATCCTTTTGGCGACGTTGAGGCAAGTGCTCAAAGTTTCATTGAGGGTGACAATAATGCTCACAGTTTTGCTATCGCAAATGCTGACACTTTTGCTATCGGCGGTGGGCATACTCAAGGGCATGCAAATGCTAACACTTATATTGTTGGTGGTGGTCATGCTCAAGGTCATGCAAAAGCTAACACTTACTCACATGGTAAAGGTTATGCCCAAGGTCATGCAAATGCCAACACTTTCGTAAACGGCGGTGGTCATTCTCAAAGCCATTCAAATGCTAACACTTACTTTATTGGTGGAGGTAATGCTCAAAGTCATTCAAATGCTGACAGTTACATGAATGGCAGAGGTATTGCTCAAGGACATGCCAATGCAGATACTTACTTAAACAACGGTGGTCATGCTCAAGGTCATGCAAATTCTAACACTTACATAAATGGGGGAGGTAATTCTCAAAGCCACACAAATGCAGACACTTACGTACATGGTGGGGGTAATATCCAAAGCCATGCAAATACTATAACTTACGTAAATGGTGGAGTTAATGCTCAGGGACATGCAAATACTAACAATCACGTTATTGTTGGTGGGCATGCCCAAGGTCATGCAAATGCTAACAGTTACGAACATAGTATAGGTAATGCTCAAGATCATGTAAATGCTAAGACCTTCGTAAACGGCGGTGATCATTCTCAAAGCCATTCAAATGCTAACATTAACTTTATTGGTGGAGGTAATGCTCAAAGTCATGCAAATGCTAACACTTACGTTGTTGATAGTAATGCTCACAGTTCTGCAGATGCTACTTCTGACATTTATGATAGTTATGCAGACGCTTATGACGACGCAGATGCTTATGCGAACTCGGAAGTTTATGGATGCTCGGGCGCTCTTGCAAATGCGGACTCATTTGCAAACGCTGGTGGTTACCTCAATGGCGGTACAAACTCAAATGCTGATGCTTATGAAATCTCGGACGTTTATGGAAACACAGGTGGTCTTTTAAATACGGATGTATATGGAAACACTGCTGTTTATGACAACGGCGGTGCATACTCGAATGCAGACGCATATAAAAACGTGAGTCCCCATACAAACGCTCATGCTTATGAAGACGCAGGTGCCCTTGCAAATGCAAACGCTGCTGGATATGCCAATACTGGAGGATACGCGGAGGCTGATGCTTATGCAAATACTGTTGGTTACGCTGGCGGTGGTGGCACCGCAAACGGGTACGCTAATGCCAATACGTATGCTTACGGTGGTGGATATGGTATTGCAAACGCTAATGCCATCAGCAGTGTTCTAGGTTGACTCACTAAAAGTGCATTATTATACATATCAAATTGGTAGGTGGTATTGTAGAATCATGGTTTTCAAAATGAGATACAAAAGTATAGACCAATTCTTTTCCGACATTTCCAAGTATAAAATTTATATTTCGTCTTACTCGTCCATCATCTCACAGTTGGACTTATGCTGTTGTGTAACAGTTATGTTAATGACAGGAAAGTTTTAACTACTTATTAACAAATTAAAATATCCTTTCAATCGCACACCAATGGTCATACTTGTACGAAAAAAACCGCCTATTTGTACGACGAAAACCGCCCATATATACGAAATAAAGGCGCTGGTACTGTTTTTTTTTTACATTTAAATGCAATTGCCAGTACTATGGTTAAAATTAAATAAAATGTGTGCGATGTGCCTGTTTAATCTAGTTTTATATTTTATGTTTTCCCCATAGTTATGCATGCACTGCCTGTCCATTACTGTCTTAAGTGTCGAATATATTATGGAATGAAAGTCCGTACTATATTTTTACATAATTGTTATTTGTAGTAATATGGTCTTAATATTGCAATAATTTATTGTTAACATTAAATATACTTATATAAGCTGTGTTACAATGTTTGTGCATAATGAAGCAAATTATGATACATATTTATCTATCTATGACCCCATGTACTTTTTTTACTTTTATTTCACGGTGCTAATTAAGATGTCTACCTGTGATAGATTTTACAGTGTCATAATAACAACCTACCGTGTTGATTAAGATCAGAAAATTATTTAAAAATATTGTGAATAAAACTTACTTAAATTAAGAAAATTATTTATTTAACCCATATATAATTGGCACGGAATCACCACCCTGTCCATGGAAGTCCACATCCAGGCAGTCCCAGTCACCTTCTTAAGGCCATCGGTCCATCTGTCTGGGGGGAGCTAAACATTACTCTTGCCGGTACGCGGTCTCCACTCCATTTCATACTTTAATAGCAATATTTTGGAAATAAACCATATTTAATACAAAAACATTTGCATTTAGTTCTTTAGCATTGTCCACAATAATTGATTCTCAGTGGGGAACAAAAAATTCTGTACAAAAGCTTAAGTAAACTCAAAATGTCTTATTTATGATCACAGCAATTAACCTATACGAGATTCTGGAAGTGTTACTCAGGGTTCTATTCCAGGGTTATGTCAATAAATTTATTTATTGAAATAAGACTAAAACGTTTTTATTCACAACAATAGAATAAGACCATCCTAATACCCGTGTACAGTAGCGCTCATAAGTCCATAATGATTAATAATACGCTTCGGTTTCACTTACGACCTTCTTCTATAAATTGTTTCTATACTATAGACACGCACACACACTCACTTTGTCGGTAATTAATAGCAGTTCATAATTTCAACTACCTAACTTAACATATGACGTGCTAGCTTAGTCGTTATCGTGCTTGGGTAGAAGCGATTATGGCGAGCCCTGAGTTCGAATCTCACCTGCGCCTACGGATTAAGCTTGATTTTATTTTCATATTATATATATTTATAGTTTTTCATAAATGTTATTAAGAATACCTAAAACTAAATATTTTTGTTTGTTTTAATAAAATTACTTGAAGTGGTTCGATAATCGTTCGATACATGTCTCGTTCATCTTGTTTACTTAAATAATAATAGTTTGTAGGTTGACCACAGAAAACTAAGTAAATTTTTCGATTTCTGTGAGGTAGACGCAATTCTTTACGACTATTCACTTAATTGAATGTTGTTGGTTAGTGACGAATGTTTAAATCTGTTAATTAGTGGTGTTGTGGTTATAATTTCTAAAATGCTATGAAATGTAAATATTGAATCATTGGCAAATATTATTGCGCTGCGTAAAAGTGGATGTAAATGATGTGATAACGCAAATATATATTGAATAGTGTGAGTGTTATTGTATTTAAGTATTTCATATTTTACTAAATTTAAATATTTATTTCTTTAAAGTAGTGTATGATGAGAAGAGTGTTTTTTTTTTTTTTTAAATGAAACAGTTACCGCGGACATGGTGGTCCGCGCCCTTTTTTACACTTTTTAATTGTTTATAGGTTTATTTGTTATTATAATTGCAATTACAGTGCTCCTACGTCGGACACGTATGAGCTTAATACTTAATAGTACTTAATATAACGTGAGTCCATCACTTAATGTATATATATATTATATATATATATTATTTGTTAATATTATTATACTCATGCACATGCTTACATATGTATATATATAATATAATATGTATTTTTTTTTTGTAGTCTACTTTCCTTTACAGGCTTTACATTACTTGTTATTTTAGTTTACATATTTATTTTGGATTTATGCTAATTACATGTTTGGTGTATTGTATTGTGATGTACGGAATGGTTAATGAATTTTTGTGGTTGGAGATTGGGGTATGTTTTGGGTTCGTGGTGACTTGTGTGGTGGTATATAGTGGTGGTATTAGGGTTTGACCAGGGACTTCGCTAGCCTAAGTAGGGCTTCTATCACAACATTGTCTCGATGCTGCATGGCCGTCTTTACGTTGTATTCGACGACCATTTTAGTCGGCGCATCCATCGCTTTCTTTGCCAAACGGCCCGTGGCGGCGTCTGCGTCGTCGGAGTTGTAGACGCAACTGGCCGTGTGCCTCGACACCGCCACTACCGCGTGGGATGTGCTGTCGTGAATTTGGAGCCTCCTGGACTCGTGTTAATGATAATTATCCTGTTGTTGTTGTCGTTTGTGTGATTGATGTGGTCGTGGTTGTGGGTGTTTGTGCATTTGGTAGCCGTTGGTTTTGACTGGACAAGGTCGCGTCCGTTTTATTAGCCCTCGCTGCGACTGTGGCGACTCTACTCGCGAATGCCAAGAATGGATTTCTTGTGGCCAGTCTCCCCATGATGGTATGGAGTGTGGACTGACTTAGCTGGGTTTCAATCTGCACTTCCAGCTCCATTCTATCGAGATTAAACCTTGGGCATTCGAAGAGAAGATGCCAAACTGTTTCTTCGCAACTAGGGTCACAGACGCAAGAGGGACTATCCTTCAGATGGAAGCGGTGTAGATACGCTGAGAATCCTCCGCGTCCTGTTAGGATTTGTACATGGACCGGTGTGAGAACTGAGTCTCTGAGTGTCCTTTTCGCCGCTAGGACGTCTGGGAAGAACACTTTTGTGACCGCTCCCGTACTGGAGGGCTCGTATCGCGCTTGCCACTTCTTGACAGTCTCCTCCCGTATCTTCTTCCTCACGATCGATACTGGGACCTTGTTGTATTCTGCTGTTACGCTCGTTAGAGCTTCCTTTTTGGCCAGCTCATCCGCTCTCTCGTTCCCGGCGGTTCCCACGTGGGCCTTGAGCCAGAAGAGCCTCACCTCTCTGCCCTCCTCTCTGATCTCACGAATACCTCTCTTGATTTGGAGTGCCAGATGGTGAGTGACAGACGGACTCCTCAGCAGGTCAAGCGACGATCTTGAGTCACTTAAGATGCTTGTGGAGGCCGCTCTGGATTCTCTTGCCATCCTGACAGCTCTGAAGAGAGCGTACATTTCAGATTGGAAGACTGTGTTGTGAGGCTCCAGGCCGAAGGTGCTGAACTGTGTCTCCCTGCCGTTTTCCCACCAAGTTAGGGCAGCACCTACTTTCCCCTCGATCTTGCTGCCATCGGTGTATATTTGGGGACCGATTACTTGGTGGTCTCTTAGGGTTTCGGGAGTCCAGTCCTCTAGGCGTGCGTACTCGGTTGTTATGAGTGACGCTAGATGGGGGTTTTGGGAGTGATGTACATTGCACTCCAGCTCGCGGCCCAGCGGTATGAGTTCTTGGGAATGTCCTTTTTTGATTCTGAAAAGGGTTGCGGCCTCGATTACCCGGAGATCTAGGGGGAGTTGGCCTGACAGGATAAGTGCCGATGTCAGAGATACCGTGCGGTATGCTTTGCAGATCTTTTGCGTAAACCCTCTCTGCACTGAGTCGAACTGATTCCTTGTCATCAGTTTCTCAGCTGCGGGGCCCACGCACTCGCTGCATACATCACGATGGGCTCTATCACCGACACGTATATCGTCCTTATTATCTCACTGTTAAGACCCCAGGTCACCTTGGCCGCGCATGCCAACTGCTTGTAAATGTCCGCAGCCTTTTTACAGGTCGCGGACACGTGCGCATTGAAGGTGAGCTTGGAGTCTATTGTAAGACCCAGCAGCTTGACCTCTTGGACCAGGTTCAGCCGTGTTCCCGACATATAGAGTATCGGAACGTCGTACTTTAGCTTCCTCGTTAAAACCATCGCATTGGTTTTATGCGCGGCGAAACGGAGCTTGTTTTGGACGCCCCATTCCGATACAATGTCTAGCGTATTGTTGGCTGATTGCTGCAGGGGACCAGTTGTTTGGTCAGAGAAAACTAGAACGACATCATCTGCGAAGGCTTGGCAATATACTCCCATGCTAGCCATTTTGTGTAGGAGCGGGTCTAGGATAAGGTTCCAAAACGTCGGTCCGGCGATTGAGCCCTGGACGCATCCTTTCGTGGTACCCTTCTCACTAGTCGCTCTGGCGTAGTTGACCCTGATGTTGCGGTCTTCTAGGTACGAGGTGACGAGAGCGTAGATGTTTGCGGGGCAGTTCTTTTTTGCCATTTGTTTTTTCAGTGCTGGCCACAACGCGTTGTCGAAGGCAGGGGGCCTTCGACAACGCGTTGTGTCCAATGACATCAAAAGCACGATCTTTTTGGCTTTGATTTCGGCTCGTATGTGGCCTATCAGGGCATAGAGGGCTTCCTCAGTTCCGCGCTGCGGCATGAAACCATATTGGCTTTTGTGTAATGTGGGTAGGAAGTGCCACTGGAGTCGGCCTACTAGGAGCTTCTCGACGATTTTGCCTAGGACCGAGAGCAGACCTATCGGTCTGTACGACTTTGGGTTGGTATAGTCGTCCTTTCCAGGCTTTCGGAGGATGTACACGTAGGCGACCTTCCACTGCTTCGGGAAGTATGACAGCAACAAGCACCTGTTGGCTATCGCTAAGAACACCTTCCTATCACAGTTTATTGCCGCTGTGCTAATGTCTGCCGTTAACCCATCGGGACCGGGGGCTTTTTTCGGATTTTGGTTCTGGAGAACCATTTCCAGCTCCGCGGTCGTGAAAGGTGGGTCGTCGGCAGACAGACCTTGTGGGTTCTTCTCCTCCGCTAGCCTCCTCAGAGCTGTGTGGTAAGGTTGTTCGGCATCGGTTGAGTCGTCAGGGTAGAAGGTTTTTACCAGTAGATCCGCGGATTGCTCTGGACTGAGCGTCTCTCCTGCGGTATTTCTCAGTAGCGCGTCGTCCTGTCTTCTGGCTGTCTTCCTTATTACCCTGTAGATGCCGTCCCACATCCTCTCTCGGTCCTGCTTCGAGCAGAACTCCTTCCATTTGGCTGTGGCTGCCTCCGTTGCTGCTGTAGTATACGCTGTTTTCGCCAGCACGTATTCCTGGATGGTGAAATGCCTCCGACTTGCGGCTGCGTTCCGGATCCTTCTCTTCTTCGTCATGGCATCTTTTTGGAGACGGTCTAGAGAAGGGTTCCACCATGGGGGCTTGGCGTTATGCTTTGGTGACCCCAGTTTCGGGATCACTTCTTCACATGTGTTTTGGATGTTCTGAGTGTATTTAAGTACGAGTGAGTCCAGATCCTCTGGGTTCGAGACGTCCGAGACTTTGACAGGTGTGATGTCGCTGTCCACCAGGCTGATCTTGAAAAGCGTGCTGAAGTCTGACCACTTTGCCTTCTTCGTGTTGTATATGCGCGTCGAGATTGGCCGTAAGGGTTCCATGGCCTTTTCTAAGCGCATCGAGAAGGTTATAGCGTTGTGGTCGGATGTTATTAGGCTTCTTTCTACACGCCATTCCTCGACCTTGCCTAGCAGCGACCCGCTGCATGCTGTTACGTCGACGATGCTTGTACACCACCTGTCTCCTCTGTATGTCTCGAACGTCGGTGTTTGGCCCGTGTTGAGGATGTGGAGATCCCGCTCGTCGAGGAATGCGCTGTACGCCGCTCCGCGATGGTTTTCGGAGACACTTCCCCACCACTGGCTCCAGGCGTTTATGTCTCCTCCCACCAGGATGTTGTTTGTGCGTATTTTTTGAGTAGTGTTCTGTGTGTGAATGAGGTATGGTTCAATGTCCTGATCCCCCTCAAAATAGACCGATAGCACCCCGAAGCTGAGCTGGCCCACCTTCAGCAAAAGATGAGATGAGTGTTATAAATATATTGTTTTTCTTAGTTATTATAGTATATAGTATTTTGCTTAGAGATGTATAATAATATAACATTATTTGTTCTAGAGAAATATTGTGCGTCTATGGGTTAAGAGATGTGAGGAAGACGGAATTCGTGCTAGTCGGAGCGCCTTAGATAAATAAGCGGTCATATGGTGAATGAATATGAAACAAATGTTTTCATACCAAACGGCCATTTTCGGAAAATTGATTTCCATTTTTTTTTGGAAAATGGCCGGTTGGTATGAAACCATTTGTTTCATATTCATTAAAAGCGTCATTAAAAACTGTTCGCCCTGTTGTCCACGGTAAAAAGATTGCATCACCGAAGCCAACAATAACGTAATAAAGAGGAACGTTTAAGTTCCGGAATAGTTAATCCTGTATATTTATTTATAAAAAATGAGCTTTAGTTTCAATCTTCTTTTCTTCAAGAAAATAAATACTTAAGCTATCCTCAATATGTAACCTATGTTCACTAAAGCCAAATAAAATGTGAAATACCTAATGTAAAGAAACTGCCCTACATAACCACTTATTAAAATCCTTATGAGGGAAATTCATGATCGAAGCTTAATGTTTACAGTAAAATAAATCTACTTATATATTTTTTTACATCTCACACGTTACAATAAAAGAAATTGGTTCTAAGTTCCTTGACATAGTATTGCACATCCTATTTGGCTCAAGAAGTTATCATAAATAAACGTAGCGTTAATCTTTATGTAAAATATTATAATAAATAAATATGTTTTCATTTTTGTTATCACTTGTAACGCATGTTTTTTATTCTAAACCCTTTATTACAATAACAACAAAAATAAATAAGCAACAATTTTTTTGAGTGTTTATTTTTATTTCAAACCAAAATAAAAAATTGGCAATAAAACTGCGCTGCATCTTATGAGAATCTAAGCCGGCGGCAAACTTCGCGCCTACTGCTACAAGCTCATAATAAATTAACTCGAATTTTTGCAATGCCATAAACTAGCCAGGTCACGCGCATTATGCGTGTCTAACAAAAGTGACGGAAATATATATTTTTTCGTGGAGAGCGACGCGAGTACGCGACGAAACGTCAATGTGTGCCGTGCAAAACTGCGATTTTTGTGATGTGTGTCGTTTACTCTCTCTTCACGTGCCTATCCACTTTTGGACGCTTACTGTACGTACAAATAGTTTAAAGAAAGTTATTGAAAATAATGAAACTGCATATGTACATAGTGATTAAATCGGCTTAGGTAGCAGACTTTACATAGTACATGTAGCAATATTTTGAAAATAAACTAAATGAAAAATCCAAATACATTTGTTTTTAGTTTTTTCTAAAGCTTTGTCCGCAATAATCGATTCTCACTAAGGAACGAAAAATTCTGCACAAAAGCTTAAGTAAGCTCAAAATTACTAATATGAACACAGCACCACCAAGTAGCCAGTCATATTGTAAAAGCTCGCCAACCAAATCTTCCCCTCGCTTCTAGATCGCTTCACTTTGGTAGGCGTTGATTCGTTTTGAAACACCCAAACCGTCGACTGGCGCTCCGTTTCTGGGGGACTACTCGCTTACTCCGTCAACGACGATACGGGTCCCTCCGAATAACAGGATAAGGCCACGAAACGGCTTAAAATAACAAAAATTGTTCAATTCTTTAATTAAAGACATAATAAAAACTATACAGTTAGAAATATGGTCTTTTTCTAAGAATAACAATATTAATTTTTGATTAATAAGCTAATAAACTTCAAAGTAACTAAACAGGTAACAGACCGGTAAAATAGCGCGGCTCTATCGTCATGCGTCATACGTTCATAAATTTTGTCTATGATTCGGTTTGAAACTCATGAATCCGAAATCAATCGTGAGTAGGGTAAAATGTTTACCATTTACTTTCAAACTACCTTCGGATGGATCTTTATCGTCGTTGACGGAGTTAGAGAGTAGAGCCCCTGCTTCAAATTTGTTTATCATATCACGGCACCATTCCAGCCGGGCCAACATAAAAACATAACGCGAAAATGTTCCCGCGAAAACGGCGCAGATCCATTTTTTTATGAGACACGATAATTTAAATTAGCTCGCAAACAATGTGGAGGGAAATTTAAAAATTTGAACGTACCAATTTTTACTTACAAATATTTCAAAATAATTTATATCTGGCCAGTCTCTTATGCATAAAAACTTTTTTTTGCAAGACATTCTGAGTGGCCTGGTATAGTAGAAGTAAAAAGCCTTGCGAAAGAGAATTCTGCCGCAAAGTACCTAGTCTGTTTCAGTTTTGTCAGTGAAACGCAGTAAGGAAGTATTTATGGAAATTTGAGTTACTTATAGATTCGGAATCCTCGTAATGAGCTCTAGATATTGGGCACCATTAACTCAAAACTACGAGTAACCTCCTTACTGCACCTCTAATTAGCGAAGCAGCATGGATAGTGACATTTAAAAATACCCATATATTTCAACCGCATTGGCATTGAAATGAAAATGTATGGACGCTACTAGGATCTTTTGGAGCGTATCCGATATCGGAACTAACCATCTAATTTTGTCAATACAATTTCTGTGACAACTAAAATAGGTTTACCAACAACGATCTCTTGTCAATGTAATTTAGAAATCAAAAGATCTTTGTAGCACTCTACAGGGGGGTGTTCAGCTGGTGACAACATTGGGCCTTCGGATTGCTAAAGCAACGGATTCGTGGACAACGGAGCGGTGGCCGGACTTAACGGCCGTGGTGACGGGCTGTCATGAAAATGATGATGACGAAAGATTTAAATCATTAGATTCTCGTCGATACCGCGTCAAAAAAGTAATCGCGTTTCTGTTTAGTTTTGACACCTCTGACGCACATGACTTGACTTGAAAGGCATGCGCTATTTAACAACGTGGACTTACTCTTCTCAGAACACTGAAATCAATCTAGTGGTTTAAATCTTACAGCAGCGGGGAATACTACTAATTTACTGGTGTAAATGACAGATGTTCATGACGGCTGCCATAATTCGACGGAACCGCTTTCCTAGAAAACCATAGCCTTACTTGCTAGCCAGTAACTTAAGAAAATGTTTTATTTAATCCATAACTTCTGTGGCAATTTTATATCATTATCAATTTGCTTAATTTTTCTGTTTCTCCCATAACTAACCTAGAATGCAGTTCTCCTCATCTGAGTCTTGCTGAATTAAAATCACTTGGCTTAGAGTTAAACCACTACGTTGCTATTGTAGCGTTACTGATATTATGAATGTAAATAAATAACCTACCTTACCTAACTTTTTAGAATTACAACTGAATCAGTCTTATTACAAAAAGATGCTTTTGTACTGGTTTAAACCACGACTAAAATGTCTAGGATTGTTACGGTAATAACGTTAGTAACAGGTTCAAAATGTGTTTCTATTACAAAACAAAGACTTTCTGAGGATCAGTTAGTACCAAAGAAGGTCCCCATGATTTAAATAATATCCACAGATAAGAAACAAAAATTGCATTCTTTCATTCGTTCACACAGGTTTTATTTGAAGCAACGTTCCGTTTCTTTAACTATTGATATTATATTAACATTTGAAATGAATTAATAATTATGTATCAATACAAAATTAAGTCAATAATTGTTATTTGTTTAGGTTAAAATATATTTACCAAGCACAACTTGTACTTTTGACGCGCTTTTATATATTTAATAACACCTCTAGCGTGAAGTGGATTGATTAGGTAGGCGACAGCGTGCGTTATTTGAAACGAGCGTTGACGCTGCGTCCTTCATAATAAATAAACGCACTTCTTATATTCATTTATTGTTATATATATAAATATATACTCTTACGAGGTTTGTTCGTAAGTTGTTCGGTTAAATCGTGAGCTACGATAAAAAATGGAACAATAAAAGCAAAAAAAGGGGTGAAAACTGGAGTTTTGAAGAAAAAGTTAGTAAAATTTGGATGTTTATTATTATTAGGTAAACAATACTTCGTTTAATCTTATTTTGACGACCTAACGCGGATGTTCTTATTATTATAGATAATATTACGACAACTTATTGCCCACTCGGCACATATTATAGAAGATAAGTCCACAAAGACATCAATAAACATGCAGAAAATAAAAGAGTGGAAGAATGAACTGAGGCTCTTACTGATTAAGTATGTACTTATTGCATTTGATGTGGGTACAAGTACGTTATGGTTTACGTGATATTAATTAGCATATATTTATTATTTTTAGATTTAATGAAATACCGGGTAAATGTAGATCAGATGGCGAGTTAAAGTTGGCTTGGAAAAGAATGAAGTTGTCCGCTAAATCCAACTTATCGACCCATAGGAGGAAACAATCAAAGACAGGCGGTTGCGAAAAACCACCATCACCTTCTCCTGAGGACTTAGAAATAATGGCGATTGCTCCTCACCACTTTGTCATTGAAGTTAATGACTATTTTAATAAAAATCTCCGCTACCCTTTTGCATGTTTTGCTGACAGCTGGTTGAGACACACCATTTAAATCAGCTGTATCATCTTGAATCTACGATTAAAACAGTAATATTAGTTTCTGAATTGCATTTTGTCCAATGTTATGATAGCATTGACCAAGGGTACGTACTTCATGGCGAGCCCAGTTACGTATTGCACAAACATTGTCGTGGGATAAATCCGCACGTAGAACATGCACAATTTTTTCTCCAAAACGTCTTGTTAACCTATACTTATATCTAAAATCTTCGTCCCTCAATTCAAAGGGATTTTTACACGATGACGATGTCTGTAAGATCGCCGAGACATCTCCAACGTATCTAAATCTTCCATATCCGTTAAGTCAATCCCAGTGATATCCATTTTTAACTATTTGTAAATATAAACACACAAAAATCATCAACGCTAACCTCAAATAAATTAGTACCGAAGTTAGATCCATAGTTAAACTAGGGGTCTCGGCGGTTTAACTTTAGTACCATAGATAGTTCATGAACTAGTGATAAACTTCATTTTATAATAACGTTTTATTTAGTATTGGTTTAAACCTAGCAATAATCCTCGTACTAAATTTAGATCGTGTTTTGGAATAAGACGGCATATGTTTTTTGGCTTTTCTACTAGCGTCATCGCTAATTGAATGTTACTTTGTCTAGGCCCTCTGGTTACTTGTAGCTGCTTTGGATGGACTCACCTGGAGAAGATGCGTCGCTACACTCCTCGATTCACTGCCACCTCTCAAGGAATCGTCTTCTTTATTATATTTGGTTGCTAATTCAATATTTTATTTATTTGTTTCAAACGGTAATTATTCCTCAAATCTCTCAGATGTCAGGTGTCATGAGAGAGCTGCTTCTTCGGTCTACTAAATCCAAAGTCCATTACTTTAATTCTTTAATAACTACGAGTATGTTATCATAGACAGGATTCATATGTAGCTTGGAGCTTGAAGCTTGAAGTGCCATTTTTTTATTTTTCCTGGGTGGAAAATCCTCATGGATGTCCTCCCCCCTGGGGCGGGCGAGGGGTCTGTCAGGCTCTTACTGACTATAAACCACCCCGTGTTCCATCTCACACCTACGTCTGGGTCGTGGGAACAAATGATTCTTCCGCAACCCCCACTGGTGCTGGCCTTTTTTTTTTTTTTTTTGTTCCCGGTGTCGAAAATCCTCATGGATGTCCTCCGCCCTGGGGCGGGCGGAGGGGTCTGTCAGACTCTTACTGACAAAAAACCACCCCGGTGTTCCATCTCACACCTACGCCGGGGTCGCGGGAACACATAATTCGTCCGCATCCCCGGCTGGTGCCGGCCCGCTTGCGCGGGCCCCGTCTCGGGCGGGGGGAGTGAGGTGTACTCCCCCCGCAACGTCTGTGAGCGGCGCGCACGGAACACTATGCGCGCCGCCTACTCGGGTCCTGATGTTGGGGGGGCGACGGATGTCCCCGAATCCGTCGCCCCTGAACCCATTTAGGGGGGCTGGAAGAGGGCGTTGTCCGCCCTCCGCCTGCGCCCGGTGCGCCTGCTGCGGATCGGGAGAGTGGACGAGATCTCTCTCTCCCTTTCCGCAGCCTCCTTCTGCGAGATGACTGTTTCGCAGAAGGAAACCACCGCGTCCCAGGACTCGCCGCTGCCGACCATCGAACTCACTACGGTCGGCAGCGACAGGTCACTGCCTACTTCTGAGATGAGGGCGCGGCGCGGCTCCTCCCAAGCGGCACAGTCTGCCAGCGTATGCCACGCCGTGTCCTCCCGGCAGTCGACGCAGTGGTGACACCGAGCGTCCGGCTCCCTGTTTATGCGACACAGGTACTTCCCGAAGCACCTGCGTCGCCCGAAACGACAGGGAGCCGTGCCTCCTCCCGAGCCAGAGGTCGAGCACTGGCCGGACCGCCTCGATGGTGACGAGGCGTGAAAGCCTGTCCCGCCATTCCGCCACCAGGACCTCGCGAAGCTGCGACCGACGCTGCTCCATATGGCGCTGCATCGGCCGCTCGCCCCGCGCCCTCGCTTCCTCGCGCCACCGATAAAGTGACGCGAGCACCTTCGCGTCTAGGTCCCATGGCGGGGATCCGGCCAGTGCACAAGCCGCCTCGTAGGAGATCGTGCGATACCCCCTTATGACTCTGACGGCCCACTGGTGCTGGCCTGCCTCGACTGGCCTCCTCGTGTTGGGGGGGAGTGAGGTGTTTGACACTTCACTCCCTTGAAGGCGGGAGGAAACGCCCGGGTGTCACCATTGTGTGGATCGCCCGGAGGACACGGCGGAGCATACGGTGGAGGTATGCCGAGCTTGGGCGGAGCACCGCAGTGTCCTCACGGAGGCGATCTCTCGCGTCCGGCCCTGGTCCAGGCCATGGTACGGAGCGAGAGGGAACGGGTAGCTCGCCGTCCGGTAAGGACCAGGCCCGGGTCGACGGCGCGTCGTGTCCACGCGCGCCTCAAAGAGATGTCAGCACAATGTGACGGGGTCCGATAGGGCCGACGCCTCAGGGTCGCGGGTAATTCTAAAGAGAAAACCGTGGCCCTGGCACAGGCAACTGAAGGAACACGGGTGGGTTGTAGTCAGTAAAAGTCTGACACATTTCCCACCCATAAAAAAAATAAAAAAAGGGCCTGTTCTTCTATCCGATACTGGTATCAACGGCATGTGTATATATACAGTCAAGCCGGTTGTCAAAAGGAGGGTGGACTGCTGCCGATTGGCAGCAGTCCACCCTCCTTTCAAGGAGGACGAATGTCCTCCTTCCTGCTTCTGCCAATCGTTCCTAAAATACTCCCTTAGTCGCATTTTACAATAACCACCGTAATAGATGGGTGGTTCAATTTTGAACACTTTTATGATAAGTACTCTACACTTCTTATACCCAAGGAATGTATTGATGTATGATTTTCAGTCATTTTATCGTGTTTCATTCATATTTGAATTTCAAATATACCAATATTAGCCAATTCATTTTCTTAATTTGCTGTGCAGGAACACAACATCATCGTTATTCCTTGACATCTTTGTTGTTGAAGGCATTCTTAATGACTGATCTGTAAATATTTTACATAAACAATTTAAAAAATATAGATTTTGTTTAAAAACTATAGATATTGTCTATACGGAATTTAAAATCTATTACCATAGTCGTATACCTGTTACATTCCCATAATTTTCTGTGTCGGAAATGGAGGACAGTCCATCAATGGGGTTTTCTGATAGCAAAGGCACTGGAAGTGAGGTATCTGAAATAAAGTTCTTTTTATTTTTAAATGTCCTTGTAAGACAAAATAATAAAAATGTTATTTTCGTTTTGTAATCAGCAGGTTCACATGAGTTTATTTTATACTTGAAATATCAGTCTTAACAGGCAGACGGGCTTAAGTATTTGTCATAAAGAAAAAAAAAAAGTAAATGTATAAGTATTCTTTAAACTACGAGGAAAGGCACATTTTACATAGGGGGACAAAGCTTGGGTGAGTGTGATCAAAACTGTGCTTTTGTAATTTCTTTTGTGGTAATATTATTGTGAATATCCACATCACGGCATCACAATAACACAGGGAAGTATAACGTAAAGAAATACATGAATACACTGTACAATTTCCATCCACGATAATGTTGTATCTTGCACAAAATTATAAAACAAATATTTTATGGACATAGAAGTGGATTTCCAGAATATTATTGTCACATTAGAAATTATCAAGCGCACATTAGTTTTGTAGGTTGCAGTCAGGTCAATTAAATTTGTAAATAGGGCCTCCTATCTAGTAAAATTGACAGCCTGTAAGAAGCTCGTATAAAAAGCAATGCTGGCGTCGAAAACTGGAGTGGGTTGTAATGGTATATACTCATTTTACAAGATTAGCAGCAGATATTTATTAATTATCTGTACCAACCCTCGTCAACTTTTGTGGGTATTCCAGAGGTCATTTCGTCGGCCGAAAACAATGAAGGATAAGAACCAAGTTTGAGCCGATACTTCTCACTCATGAATCTTTTTTCAAAGTATTTCTGGCACACACACAGTTTTTTAAGTTCTTGCTCAGAATAAAGACTGTCAACGTATAAGAGCCTAGGGTAATTTAGGTACTGTCACACCTTCAAAATTGTAGGTACAGTCAGCAACGATAGCCGATTAACACTTTGTCCTAATTTATGAGGAGAATATTAAAGTAATGTTAGAACAGAAGTTAATTAAAATAATGTCGTTAGATAATACCAGCAGCCGGCTCTAGTCTGGCCCTGTATTGACAACACTCTATATATGTAATGTAGGCAGTAACATTTTCTTAAGCTCTTATAAGTCAACCCAGCAGCAGCAGTATCAATCACTCCAGCCTATTGCACTCCATTGCTGGTCCTATCCCAAGCGGCACTACAACAACTGGTTCCGAGAGCCGTCCGCACCTAATTAATCCCAGTCAGCTTTTGAAGGTCCTTAGTACATCTTGGGGGTCTTCGCCTGTCTTCATAAAAGTAGTATTTATTTTACTGAATATTATTTATACCTATCACGCGTGTAGCTTCCTACCGTCGACAGACGAACCAGCGGATTTTGTTTCGCAGGTCTCTGATGGCAGCGTGACACACCTGCAGTGCTTCGGCTGCAGCATATTTGGAAGAGTCTTGTGTGCTTAACCTGGCGGTGAATACAACAAGGGGCATAATTTAGTGGGCATACATTCAAAGTTGCCCCCTACCAGATTTTTTAAGTCTCCGCTTCACCAGGACAGCGTGTTTGGAATCGATCGGAACAGGCCGCGTGATCAACGCATCATCGACAAGCTCAGGCGGGGCGCGACTGCGACACGGCTCGGCCCGTTGACCACTCGCCTCAACGGACTCCACAACGACGGACGACTCCTCTCATATACTAAATTAATAATTGTTTGTCCGGTAATTTATAGCTTTGTATATATCAGATGGCATTAAAATATTGCCTATGTCATACAGCTAACTAATTTTATTGCTCTACGCGCTAACCTTGTTCTCTATTTCCACTACAGAGAGCGTTCTTGCGCTTGTCATGTTGTCCACACAATAACACACTTAAGACAGTAAAATTCAGATCCATTTGCCAGGTGTGATCAAACAATGGAATTCGCTACAGTCAGCTTAAAAAATCACGTTTGACATCAAGTAACGTTTACAGGTTATTGATGAGTTTGACATTTATTAAGGTTACTTTAGGGATGAAGAAAACAGTACCTAACTAACCCATGTTTAGAAATACTAGAAGAATGAAGTCAATGAAAAACTAAAATTTTAAAACTCTCCATTAATTGTTGTTTAACCCGGCGTCAGCACAGTTGGGTCTATTTGACCCGCGCCATTTTGAAATGCGCGTATTTCTTATGTTTTTTGTGCGACGTTGCCACTCTTCTCAGTAGCTGGAGCTAACAGTCGTCCCTTTCCGTGGGAAAGGGACGACTGTTAGCTCGCCGTTTAGTCGTCTTGCAACCACAGCGATTGGTTAGACGCGTCTAAATACGAAAAAGGTAAATTTGACCCAACCGTACATTTCGGGTCGTAATTTCGCGCCAGCGGATTTTGAGTATCTTGGAGGAATCTGACTCCGATTAAAAAAAAACAAAGTGATTTTACTTATGTCGAGCTTGCATCATGATGCTAATATTGATCCATCTACATGCAAAAATAAGAAACCGGAGATAAATACATTTTATAATGTGACAAAAGGTGGTGTCGATGTTGCTGATGAGCTGTGTTCTTCTTATAACGTAAGTCGTAATTCGAAAAAATGCCCTTTGACCATTTTTTACGGCCTACTAAATATGTCAGGAATAAATGCACATATATTTCATAAGAAGAATAATAACACTGTGACAAAGCGTCGCAAATTCCTAAAGAATTTAGGCGTAACCCTAGTTCGTGAGCATATGCGCGATCGTAAAGGCATCATTCAGTTGCCAAGAGTGATGCGCAAAAGAATACGCGAGTTTTTAGGAGACCCTGATGAGGAGCCACCCGCGAAGATACCTAATGTAAGAAAAAGGTGTCAAGACTGTCCTGCCAAAAAAAGATAGAAAAAGTAGTAATACTTGTCGGGGCTGTAACAAGTACATCTGCAGTGAACATGCAATGTTGGACTGCAGAGATTGCGCAGATGTAAGCAATAATACGACTGACTTGTAAGACTGCTTTGTAATACTATTCGTAGGTTTATTGTAAATGTGATTGATATGTTTCCTATTAATTAATATTTTAGAAGAAAAGTTTATTTTTGTTCAAGTTTTGTAACTTTAAGACAGAGGTTGTCAATTTTGTTAGTATTTTGAAGCATTTTTATAAAAGAACCATTGAAAAGATAGTTTGACATCAAGTTGTTTTTATTTAAATAAAATCTCTTATACAATAGTCGTTTTATCCAATTATTACAATATATTAGTAGATTTATTTTAATTATTGAAATTGTGGCGATTTTCTATACGGGTCTCCTAGACCCAACCGTACTATCGTCGTTACATATTTCAACTGTGCTGACGCCGGGTTAAATATTAAATCGATCAAATACTGTTCTATTGAGGTTATAACGAAGCGTTTTACATATTTCGTGTAATGCGATTCCCACACTTCTAACTTCTAAACATTTGTTAACTTGTTATTAACTGTCTTACATAGTATGTAACTAATGCATAAAATAAATTGTATGTATGTATGTGTTTAGATTTCAAAATTATTTTTAAGCTTGCCGTTTTAGATTATTGTTTTGTTCTCTTTGGAGATTTGTATTAATTTTTTAGAAGATGCTTCAGCATAATTCGACTATTTTCTCTATTTCTCCAACTGCTTTTATAAACAGTAGTTGGTTCTTACAGAGCCTTTGGACCTAAGACACATTAGGAAGAGAGTTGTAATTAGTTAAGCAATAAAACAGTAAAAGAGATCCCTCTGTGTTAATATAAGGCCCTTTTGTGTTAATTAAAGACAGGTCCTGATATTTTTTTCCCGAGATTTTACTTAATATTAATGGTTTCTACTTTTATAAGAATTATGTTTTATTTTCAGCATCGATCACTTTTACAATTACTTTTATCCTCATCAGCTCTTAGATCATGCGTTTCTTATTTAACCATTTATTTCAAAACTGATTCAATACTTTGCTTATAACTATTGTACCGCAATAGTCAACCTCCGAATTCTCTGTTCTGTGTAGGTAGTTCTAACTAAGCTTAACTATTATTAACGGTTGGGAAATGTTAAAAATCTAATTTCGTGTTTTACTTTACTACCGCATGAAATACGGACTTGTAATTGTCCGTGAAATATTACAATTAGGTTTTGCTGTAGTAGTGACGTTTAAGTATAGTTTTGAAACGAAGAAGGATTGGTTTTTGTAGCTTAGCTTTGTATTTATTTATCTTTTAATTTATTATTAATTTGAAACTAAAACGTTCAAATCAGTAATCCCTGTGACTAGTAGGTACCTAATTAAATCACTTTAGGAAATTTTCTTTAAAGATTAACAAGGAAGCTCGCTCAATTGCTTTTTGCTTGCAAACAGGGCAAGTACATCATCCATTGATGATGACAAGGTATTTTTCGAATCCTAGAATCTCACAGTTTGGACTAGGCATGACGTTCTTTCAATATTTATATTTGCTGTATCTGGCGGCTGTTAGAAGAAAAGATAAAAACTACAGCTCGAACATTCTTTGTTTCTGGGCTCGTCTCATGTCGTCTACCACCAGGTCGTGGTCGGCACAAAATGTAGGTATTTCATATCCATTCTCCGATGTCAGCTTTTACCGTATATATATACCTATTCACTTCCTGCATTGCATTCATAATCATCACTTTTAATCACCCATATATTTTACTGAGAACGGACAAGACAGTCACACTTTTTTATAATATTATTCATGATTACTCATTGAATCTTGAAAACTTATAAACTTATAGTAAGTACCAAAAGCTAAGAACCGAAGATTTAAGCCCCGGATCAAGTGAAATTGCGGGCTAAAACTAGTAAATAGGTACCATACGTATATCGGTTGGTTTGGCACTTGGCTAATCAGTATTTAACAAACTAATCACTTGTAAACGAAGTAATAATTTGTTTAGGAGACCGAGACAAAAGGCAATTTTGCAGTAGCGTTAAAACCAGCTATATGTAAAGCCGGCCTATTAAAGGCGATCATTCTTTCTCATCCACACCAGCCGTAGTACGTGGAAGCATTGGATCCCGCCAGGATATCGAACCAACAATGATGAAAGCATGCGCCTTGGTAAGTTATACAGTTACTAAACCTGTGTTAGCTCTGTTATATAGGTACAAAGCTATTTTCGTAATTCCTAGAAGGCCATCAATAACATTAGATAACTAATAATACCTTTATGATCTTACCTAGGCTTTAATTTAATTTAACCCGTAGGCCGGCCCAGAAAGAGGTGGCAGGTGAACCGCGTACGGCGCGGGCTGGTTTGAGGAGGAGCGGGAAAATATACAGGGTTAGTTGTTATTTGACGGATTCCTTCCAGCACGTGATAGTGTGACTGATTTGCAAGAATTAAGCACCCCATAAAGCCTAGGTGAATATTTATGGAATTCGAGAAAACAGAATTTTCATGTATTATCTACATTTCCTAGATTTCGTCTCTAAATATTACTTTTCTCTAAGCTCTCAAATTGAATGGCCTTCATTGCTATTCCATTAGATACCCAATATTTTAATACACCTTTAGATGTTAACAAGTTTTTAAAACATCTAACAGTTTAAAGTTTCAGGACGAAGTTCACTAACCATTTTCAAAAATCATCTACGTACATAAACTTTGGAATCAGAAGGTCAATTCTCGTAAAAACGTTCAAATTCACTTCGCAATCTCATCTCAGCGACAATCAATGTCAAAAACTTGTCAAAAGTGTATGAAAACTGATTGTATTTTTGACAGATTGAGACTGAGATTAGAAAATAATAAATATACAGAATGGCCCCTCAGTCAAAGCTTTCAATTTAAGCATCACTTCTTTAGACACAGCTAACCTGATACAATCGATGATCCTTCAGACACGAAAACACAATCTTTCCTCACTCATGTGTGATAAATTCACATTTCACAACTCTTACATACGTTCTACTAAAGGCTTCCACTCTTGCTTACTGCGCCACTCTTGACATCGTCTTCTGATGCAACCAATGAAACCTATGTATTTCATTTATGTGAGAATGCTGGTATCCTTATCACAAGTTGTATCTTTCTTTGGATACCAGAGTTCATACAAAGACTGCGTAAATCACTAATGGTTAAATCATTGTAATATTTTAATAATATATATGTTCGGTGTTTTTACCGCACACCTTAGTAAGCAATATCGGCGTGACGCGTTGACCTAATTTTATTAGGTACTTATTTATGTTAGATAGTGCATTTTTTTCTACCGCGTTTCATTAACATTTTAACACTAAGAACAGTTTGAGAAGTGAGTTAATAAATAGTGTTCAACATAAACATTGACACATTTGACACAACATGATGGCATCAAAAATCTTGGCATTAACTTGAAGAAGGATAGTGCTGATGGGAAAACAGTAGACCACTTTAAGCGGAAGCTTAACGCTTTGGAGAGTTATTGATATGATTACCAAATTAATCATGAGCGAATTGAGAGGGGAGTTAAGTAAAACCGATCCTTATTTTACCAACCGAGAGTACTAGAAAACACGTACGGTGTATGAGTCAACCAAGGCGTTGATCAACCAACAGTATCAGCTGAGGGTCATGAAGGCAGGAAGCCTTTCAACAGGGGAGCAAACAACAGCTCGTGATAGATCACCATCGGCAGCGAGTATGCGTGCAGAAGAGACAACAGGTGAGGAGGCGGGACCAAGTTTCTAGAGGCATCTGAGTAACCGACGAGCTCAGAAGTCGAACATGAAGCCAAACAGCAAGCTAGATGATTTGTTGAAAAAAAAAAGGTATGCGAATTTTAAAGCGTTTGTTGGTACAACCGCAAACATAGATGTGGACTCTATCTCAGACAAGTGGGAATTTGAGGACGTATTTAGGTCACTACAGGCTAGGTACTCAGCTATCGACAGACCATATTGGGACATCGAGATCGAACTGGAGGGAGAGAACGAACTATACAACAACATGTACGATAAGTATGAGAAAAACATCAACAGCCTGAAAAGGGCTATTGACACGAAAATGTGGTCAGTCGCACACAGGGAACTTCAGAAACTTCAGGGAAAATCAACTACTCAACTGGACATACCGAACTTCATCGGGAACTACAACCAATGGGTATCGTTTCGAGACCTATTTACGGAAGTTATTCACAACAACCCCTCGTTATCAAGCGGCCAAAAGATGCAATATTTAAAGGGTAAGGTTCGTGGAGAAGCTGAGAAACTCATACAATATTTATCGATAAGTACCGATTACTATTCGGTGCGCTGGAATCTTCTCACGCATCGGTATGACAAAAAAAAGGAATATTCTCGTCCCGCAAACATACAACAGCAATCGTTACAGCAGATTAAGCGAAACCACATCCTGGGAGCCAATGATTGTACACGTTCTAGGTCAAAAGCTAGACACAGAAACAAACACCGACTACATAGAGTCCCTGAAGAATTCGAAAGAACTACCGGTTCTCTCAGAGTTCCTAGAGTTTTTGGAAACAAAATTGACATCCCTGGAAACAGTTCGCCGTAAAGATAGTGTGCCCTTGTAGACGTATCATCAAAACAATTATCCAAATCAAACATCTAACGATAAGAAAAATTATTACAACAATTCGACCAACCAAAGTAACGGAAATAGAGCAGTTGCTAAATCGATGCACGTGTCCAACATAAAATGCGCACTTTGCAATAACCAACACGGCACTTATAATTGCAAAACATATTAAAAAGTTAGTGACGAGCAAAGGCTATAAACTGCAACCAAACTGAAACGTTGCACAAATTGGTTATTTAGTAATTTCGGAAAGCAATGCACCTCCAACTTAACGACCAATGGACTTGCTTTTCGGAGCGGACATTTCTGCTCACATTATGCTAGGTGGAATTATAATAGGAGAACATGTCCAAAAGCCGATAGCTCAAAAAACAAAACTGGGATGGTTACCATGCGGTAACGTAAAAACATACCAATTTAATGTAGTTCTCAATAACATAGAAATTGAGGAGATTTTAGAACCTTCAAACCTATCGGTAGAAGATCAGGAATGTATGGACTTCTATTCTAAAATAACAAGAAAGAACAGTCAGGTGGAAGTTGGAGAAATATCATTCACCCATGACATCCATCAGTATGCGTAAGCTACATCCATGGCCCTGTTTAGTAAAGCTGACAATACGACATATTTGTCAAAAAATTACAAAATTGTACAATTGTCGCACCGGTATGACTGCACGCACTGTTTAATAAAAGTGATAATTATGTCAAAAATGGACGGGTAATAGTTTGACATATTTGTCATTTAAAACACGATCATTACAACTCAAGTCAAAAGACTTAAGTCAAAAAACTACAGTCAAATTATAGCTGAAAATTTTCGGTGACAATGTCGGGTTGTCGTGACTATTATGTCGACCTTTGCAGATTTGCAAATCATTTTGTTTTATGCGCCTTAACGAGGGTAAAATAGAAAAAAATATTAACAATGCAAATAATCAATCATGTATTTACTATAACAAGCAAATACATGATTAATTCAAATAGTAATTCGTTGTACTATTGACTGTAGAACTACAATCGCTTCCTCAACAAATAATTCATCCCCAATGTTGTAATCTCTCAACTTTATGATTGTCATTTCTCATGATCTAAATGGTGCATAGCAATCTGAGCTGAACTAAATCTGACTGTTTTTAATATTATGCAAAACAATGAAAGATAATATGACATTGCTTGCAATTATCGGCTGAACTCTTAGGTGATTAAGACATTGAAATTTTTTTTTTCCCAAAGAATTTTCTAGTGATGCTGTCCTTGGTTTGTATATTAGGCGTCTTAAGCCACATTTTAAACCATATCCACTGACTCCTAAGATTATTGCATTTGGGGATGATCTCCACCCACTTTCCCATGTCTTTGCTAAAGAAGAGCAACTCATCACTTTGGCATCATAAACAGAGCCAGGCCAGGCCATCTTGCAGATGCGTAGAAAGTGATCGTCGTTGCGTCCTCGTTTATATTTGTTTCAAATATTCATCATCACTTATCTCATTGCTCGATGTAAGTACATTTTATTCGTTGTAATAAAACTTTTAGAAATACACTTGGGAGCAAATAAATCGAGCCACTTCCTTTTTCACGCATTATGGTTATTATTTTTGGTATTATGGAACGCATCGATTCGAAACATATATCGCCTAAAAGGGTATTTAATAACCTTTACAATGAGGGTAGTTAGTTGTCAAAATTTCATTTTAATTAAAGTTTAAAGGGTAGAATAAAATTATCGCATTTAATTTGCTTATGACATTTTTATTGTACTCTGTTAAGAAAAGATTAAATTTGAGGTTTTTGTTAATCATACCCATATTACTTGTTATTGTTGTCTTTATCTGTGTCTGTGTAATCAAAATAACCTGATAAAATGGATACTACACCGACGGAAGCTGCCCAAGTTGTAGCTTTACTTGAGGTTGGACACGGACAACGTGAAGTGGCACGCAGACTTCATTTGAGTCGTTCAAAGGTACAGCGGGTATACCGCAGGTATCTGGAGACTGGTGCTTTTGTTCGGCGACCTGGAACTGGCCGACCACGGGCAACAACAGAACGTGACGACCGCTTTATTGCAACCAATTCGTTGCGCGACCGTGGACTTAATGCTGTTCAGCTACAGCAAGCGTTACGTGACGTTCGAGGTGTCGCAATCAGTAGGTGGACAGTGACACGAAGACTAAAGGAACGAAATTTAACATCACACAAACCAGCAACTGGCCCAAAATTGACTGTAGCTCATCGCCGATCTCGCTTGGAGTTTGCTCGAGAACACATTAATTGGACGTTAGAAGACTGGAGGTCAGTTTTGTTTTCTGACGAGTCAAGAATCTGTCTTTTTTAGCAATGACGGGAGAAACCGAGTGTATAGACGTCCTGGTGAAAGATTTGCCCAATGTTGCATTCGAGAAACTGTGAGTTTTCGTGGTGGTTCTTGTATGGTGTGGGGAGGAATTTCTCTAGACGGAAAAACGGAACTTGTCTTCGTCGACCCCGCCAACGATGGCAGTGGTAGACGTGGATTAACAGCTGACCGATACATAATTGACATTCTTGAAGACCACGTAATGCCGTATGCTGGTTTTGTCGGAGAAAATTTCTTGTTTATGCATGACAATGCGAGACCTCATACCGCGCAGATCGTTACGGAATACTTGTCTGCGATCGGGATTCAACAAATGGTATGGCCAGCACGAAGTCCCGATTTGAACCCGATCGAACACCTATGGGACGAGCTAAAACGGAGAGTCCGAGCCAGGGTTCCCGCTGTTTCATCCATTCCCGAGCTTAAAGTCGCTGTGCTTGAAGAGTGGGAGAACATACCACAATATGTCATCGTAACTCTGATCAGATCGATGACTAATAGGCTACAAGAATGCATCAGGGCACGGGGGGGTAATACCAGTTATTAAGAATATTTTTTTTGCAATAATTTAGTTTTTTATTGTTTTTATGGACTGTTTTAGCCCTACTAAATTTTCTATCAAAATTACCATTTTTCTTGCAGAGCCAATAATTTATCATTCAATAAGGTTATTATTCAATAATTTACCCTCATTGTTAAGGTTATTAACTTAACTTTTAGGCGATATATAGTTCGAATTGATACGTTCCATATTCCCAAAAATATTTACCATTTTACGTGAAAAAAGGTAGTGGCTCGATTTATTTGCTCCCAAGTGTACTTTCTTACATCTTTAAAATTCAAAATATTTTTTCGCGACAGAGGATAACGCTCCTGTCAGAATTGTCGGACAATTCTTTACCATGTCCGTATGTCATGACAATTTTATGTTTAATAAAGCAAAGAAAAGTTTTTACCACAAATTGTCACCTTTCACCTATCGCTCAAAAAGTTTTATTAAACATACAAATGTCGGATTGTCGCGACAACATATACAATGTGGGGAGGACAATATGATCATAAATGAAACTTCGTATAAGTCATGATATTCCCAACCGTATAGATATTTGTGAATTTTCCACCATGTCAATGTTGTCACCTGTAAGTTTTTCTGTTTAATAAAAACAGAAAAATTGTGGAATTGTCACTTTTTGACATATGTCGGATTTGTCGGATTGTCAGCTTTATTAAACCGGGCCCTGGTCGCCGTGCTGGCGCTAAAGGAGGGAGCGCTACTGTACAGATGGCTGCGGAAGCGAGCGCCGCCCACATCACTTCGGACATGGAGCTTCAACCCACCCACCCAAGAAGTGTTAGTGATGTGAACGTCAATAGTGTTAGAGTAAGTGCGCGGCAAAATATGAGTGAACGTCAATCTAGTGCGACACATATTTACGGTGAATTAAACACTGCAATGGTGAATAGGGCGTGTCCACGGGTGCCTAGGAATCCTTAAGGAACAATAAGCTCTTAATTTTAGTTCAAATAATTTTTACTTTTGTTCTACTAACATTTTAATCTCAAGTTGACTTGTTTTCATCATGTAAACATTATTATCATGATCATAACATTATTTACTAACATAACATGGGTTCATCTCAGCATCCCCATCTTTCGAGGCCCGGAATATGTTTGATGTTTTTACCGAACACCTTAATAAGCAATATCGGCGTGACGCGTTGACCAATTTTTATTCCCTATTCTTTTATAATAGATTCAGTACACTTTTGTCTACCGCGTTAGCCGGGTGTATTCAAACATTTCATTAAACATTTTAACACTAAGAACAGTTTGTTTTGTTTGTTGACCGACCGTTAGTCTAGTGGTCGCAATCGCTACTGCTGAGCATGAGGTCCTGGGTTCGATTCCCAGGTCGGGCAACGTGTTATTGGGTTTTTCTATCTGGAATTTCTCAGTAGCAGCCCGGAGTCTGGATTTGTGCCCGGTAGATGGCAATAGGCCCCCTATTACATGGGACTTAAACATAACTGGCGAAATGTGGGTGTACTATAGTTATACCTCTGCCCAACCCTTCGGGGAAACAAGGCGTGATGTTATGTGTTATGTAACAGTTTGAGAATTGGGTTTATAAAATAATAGTGGTCAACATACCACATTTGTTTCTTCTTAAAAACACCGACACCTCGCTACGTACCCCGACAGTATACGTATGGTGTTTATGTTTGATTGTTCAACCATTTTTGTTCAATAACCTTATCTTATCTTATCTAGTTATCTCAAAATTTTACTACTGCAATAAGCGTACAAATTACGGGGGTCTTTCCCGTAATTTGTACTTAATTATTAGCTTATCTTCATTTAATTAGCTGTCTTACGAGGTACAATTATATTCAAAAAAAATCAGAGGTGCCCATGAAGCTAGCGCCGCATTCCGAGTTAGACCATAATCGTTGACAGCGCTCACAGCGATAATTAGCGTTCCGATTTAGGTATCACGATTATGACAGGTGACAATTCGCTCACAGTGATATTTCTATAGATAGGGCATGGTCGGCGTTATCGCAAGATGGCGCATGTCATGACGTCATCTATGACGATTCACGGGACATAGTTATCGCGCTCACGCTAACTCGGAACGGTTGTAAGCGTGCTCAAATCGATTACATCCAATTCGAAAAGCAGCCTAGATAGATAGAATACATCTAAAACGTTTTGAACTGTAGGTACAGTAGCGGTCATAAGGCCATAGGCAATCTCACAAAGCCATAGATTGATGCTTCGGTTTCACTTACGACCTTCTTCTATAAGTTGTTTCTATACTATAGACACGCACACACACTTGGGTAGCAGTGATTATGGCCAGCCCTGAGTGCGAATCTCACCTGCGCCTGCGGATTAAGCTTGATGTTATTTGCAAATAATACATATTTATAGTTTTTGGTATGTTATTAATAATACCTGAAATGATCCATTTTTGTTTGCATTAATAAAATTACTTGAAGTGGTTCGATAATCATTGGATACTTGTCTCGTTCGTCTTGTTTACTCAGATAATAAAAAATTGTAGGTAGACCACAGAAAACTGAGTTAATTATTTCGATTACTGTGAGGTAGATGCAATTCGTTACGACTATTCACCTACTTGAACGTTGTTGGTTAGTGAGCAATGTTTATATCTGTTAATTAGCAGTATTGTGGTTATAATTTCCAAAATGCAATGAAATATAAATATTGAAGCGTTGGCAATAATATTGCGCTGCGTAAAAGTGGACGTAAATGATGTGATAACACAGATGGACTAAGTGTGAGTGTTTTCATTTAAATATTTTATATTTTACTAAATATAAATTATTATTAGTGAATGATGAGTAAAGTGTTATAAACTAAATGTTATTTATAGTATGTTTTCTTAATAATTATAGTTTATAGTATTTTGTTTAGAGATGTCTAATAGTATTACATTCTTTGTTCTAGAGAAATACTGTGAGTCTGTGGGTTAAGATATGTGAGGAAGAGGGAATACTTGCTAGTCGGAGCGCTTGTTTATGAAGTGGAAAGCTTATTTAAACAAGACTTCACATGGTGAATTAATATGAAACAAAAGGTTTCATACCAACCGGACATTTTGCTGAATTATTCAACACGTCATTAAAAACTGTTCGCCGTTTACTCCATGCTAAAATGGTTGCATCACCGAGACCCAGTAGACAATAACGTAATAAACAAGAACGTTGAAGTTCCGGAATAGTTTATCCTGTATAATAAAATATAAAAATTGAGGTTTAGTTTCAATCATCTTTTCTTAAAGAAAATGAATACATATGCTATCCTCAATAAGTAATATATATTCACTTAAGCCAAATAAAATGTGACATACTTAATATAAACAGACTGCCCTACATAGCCACTTATTAAAATCACTTATTTTGGAAATTAATGATCGAAGCTTAATGTTTATGGTAAAATAATCTACTTATCAAATTTTTTGAACATTTCACATGTCAAAATAAAACAAATTGCTTCTAATTTCCTTGATATAGTATTGCACATCATATTTGGCTGAAGAAATTATTATAAATAATCGTATCGGTTGTGGATCATACATAAGTAAAATGTTATAACAAATAAATATATTTTTACTTTTGTTATCACTTGTACCGCTTTTTTTATTCTAACCCCTTTATTGCAATAACAAAAATAACAAACAAGCAGCAGTTTTTTTTTCATTGTTATTATTGCACACAAAAATATAAATTGGCAATATAACCGCGCTGCATCTTATGGGATCGGAACCTAAGCCGGCTGCTCCTCAGTCCAACGCTTGTCGCCTACTGCTACCAGTTCATATTAGATTAATTCGAATTTTAGCAATACCATAAACCGCTTAGGTCGTGAGCATAATGCGTGTCATATTATTTGTTTTTTTTAAATGTTTTATTGTTTGTGTGTTTTTGTTTGCATATGTTTTACAGTTTTAAATGTATTTAGATTCCGTACTTACCTCAAAAAGAAAAAAACGGAACCCTTATAGGATCACTGTCTTTCTTTTACTTTTGTATGAAATGGCTATATGGTGGCTTAACAATTTGTTTTACTGAATGAAAATCAAACTCTGTTTGTACCCTGCTTGTTTGTTTCTCACCTACGAGCGATTAGGATTTAATAACTTCTTTAACCATTCTGTTTTCTTTTGCAGCTCTTCTTCTTCGCGTTAGTCACCATTAGTCAAGCCAACTCATTGAACAGACAGCCAGTTACAAGAAGGAATGTAGACGATAAATATACGCTCTACCAACAACAACAAAATACACCAAGTTGGCAAGTACTTGACCAACCTGCCGCAGTACCCGTAGTTGAGATTGAAAAGCGCTTCGGCACTTACGGCAGTGGTGCTGCTGGTGCTGCGGCCCATGCTGGCGCTGCCGGTGGAGCCTACCTCGGTGGTCATCTTGGCGGTCACGTTGGCGCTCATGTTGGCGGTTACGTCGGGGGTCATCTTGGCGGACAAGTAGGCGCAGCCGCTGGCGCTGGTGCTGGCGGTTACGGATCCCGCTACTCCAACGCCAACTCATATTCTGGATAAGGCCGTGAAATTGGTTGAAGTTTTGCTATTAATAAATTTTCAAAAATGTTACAAATAGTCTAAATTGGTTTATGTAATTGCCTGGACCTTAATTACTTAAATATTTTGTACATTTTGGTTGACATAAAATTTCCATTCGCTACCTATTTTTAGTTAATAAATGTATAATTATGAAATTCATGTACTATGTGATTTATCTGGAATGGTATGTATGTAATAAAAACAAAAATCAAAAAGGTAGTTAAAGTTTGAAAATAGGTAAACATGCTGAGACGATAGCCGTTCTATTCTGTAAAAAATACCTTGAAAACTTGGGTAATGTGAGCTTGAAGTGAGTGAATAGTGTCAATCAATAGTCTCTTACCAAGGAGACTTGCGTGGAGTGGGCTGTCAGTGTCATCCTGTCTTGGTCCATCCCTAGCATTAGTGGCACTGACAGCTCACATCACCTAAGTATTCACGGTGAGATGGTTACAGAATAGCACTGCAGGTGGAATCGAGTTCGCTTCAAATATAAATCAACTTTTCTTTATTTCTTGAGATTAGGTACAGTCCGCGAGGCCTAGCCTGAGTTTTGCATATGTGTGAGTGATTACCAATTGCACCAATGTGATCGCGCCATCGCGCGCGCGCGATCGCACAGCTCCTCAGGCCGATTGTCAAGCAAGGACGCATGGCTATGTGCACTCACACAAATGCAAAGCTCAGCTTAGGCCTCGCGAAGTGTACTATCATTATTACTCCTTACTTAATCAAGCTTTAGAATTCAAAATACTTAGGTAATCGTAGTTTTCAGTTCGTGGTTTGGCTACAGAATCTGTTACGCTGAAAATTTATATAATACATTGAAAATAACTTACGTTTCAGTTTGAGTAAAATCGATCTATTTCTGATTAATAAATTACTTGTTTCGTTAGGGATATATGGGCTCAAAGTATGGAAGTCTAAAATATTTGACTTATCTAATGAGGAAATGGAAAATGCCTTTCGCTAGCATAGCGTAGTCATATTTTTATTAAGCAAGATATATTATGCTACGTGTGTACCGTTTGTGTTTCGTACCAAATTTTAAAAATATTGTAGAACAAAATTTTCTTTTTATAAAGTTGAAATGCGAGATGTCCAACATTAAAAACGGAAGAAATCCTGATCCTATCTCATATTATAAATGCGAAAGTAAGTTTGTTCGTAAGTTACACTTTAACGCCAAAACGGCTATGCGAATTTGGCTGAGAGGAGGTGTTTTTATTCCATACAACTGTGGCCAAATAATGTACCATAAGAACAAAGGCACGACAATACAGGAAAAAATCGCAGATTCAGAATAAAAATTGATTGGATTTATTTAGACATTTGTACCACCTGAAATTGTTATTCAAAAATGTTAATAACTCGTAACCCAAGTATATTAATCTGGCAATCTACTGATACACTTCTTCTGAAGTTGCGTTTCGTTACTTCATTTTATAAACGTATCAAAAAGATATTAACCTAAAAATGTTATGATTATGTTATTTTTGCATTGAAAACAGTTATTTTTTGCCTAGAACATTATTTCTGTGAAATATTTAGCAATTATACTTTTGTTTCACATTTCCGATTAATTTATGCGGTTGGTTGGTACCAAAAGACTGTGCTCCAAGGCTGATAATTACCTTGTTTTATTTTTGTTCTTATTCTCCGTGTCATTCCGTTTCGTTTTTGACAGCTGCTGTTATTAACGTTTCGTTTATCGCAGTTACCATGTGAGTGATTTTTTATATTCTTTTATTTCTTATTCTATTGAATAGTGGAGGATTTTAAAAACTGATAGTTACACTTTTTATTTGCTGGAATATCACTAGTAATTTGTACTTCGCTACAAGTTATGGCCGAAAAAAAAAAACACCTCCTTTGGCACTCAGATAGACCTGTGGTGATGCGTTTTATGAGGAAAATTTAAATTCTGGAGATTCATCCATATTACTCGGCGAGTAGTATGGATGAACGCATTTAGCTACATTCAGTAGGAACACCCTGCCTATCTCTACGGGGAATGCAAGCGTGATGATGTTAAAAATAAACCAACGTAGGTAGACTTCGTAACTCGATCTAGTCTTATTTTAATAACGTAGGTATCGCTTACAATAAAAATAAATGTAAATTTAAAACACAAAACTAAGTAGGTACATTATTGAATTCCCTCCTTGAAGTTTTACGAAAACGGTACCTACACAATATCTGTAAACTAGGTAAATCCGAATAAGCAGCTGATGAGTGAAACTAGAATTCGCATAAGATATAACCTCTATGATGTTACGACTTTTACGAGCGAATCTCGAGTCGTTTCAATCATTTCTTATTTTTTTGACGAAATAATCCTAGATGCGATTAAAACAAATCGTAATCTAGTACCTACACATCTGTAAACTAGGTAAATACACAACAAGTCGAATTCGCATAATCCAATGACCTCTGTGAGGTTACAAGTGCGTCGTGCTGACGTCAGCTGTTCGTTATCTGCCTAACTTCCTACACACACAGACACATTATTAAAATCCCTCTTTAAAGTTTAACGAAAAAACATAGTTGCGATTATAACAAATTCATATTCTACAGTGTTACATATCTACTAGATAAACGTAATGTAGGTAAGTACTAATAAACAGCTGACGCAACTCGAATTCGCGTATGATAATACTTCTGTTAGGTTACGAACTGTGCGTCGAGTCGTATGTGTCAGTTGATTGATTGGTTGTGTACCTACCTATTTGTACAGATGTAAACCGTAAGAAGTGCTTATCGCGATTCATTTTTCCACGCAGACGTGGGCTGGACACTCCTACTGTTTTAGGTACACGCTGTTTCTCGCCACCCAGTGGTTAACGGGATAAATGACTTGCCATGTTATAGTAAAATAACCACGAAGACCTTTTTTAACTATGAAATAACTGCATTACGGCTAGGTTATACGTTTTATTGACCAATCTTTTTTTAGGTAAACAACATCCGTAGTCGAATGATGGCTATTTAACTCAAGGCGATACCTAACCTGGGATCTACTAGGCCTCTAGGATCTAATCCGACGTCCTATCTACAGTTTAGGTACAAATCTACAGTACATTTGCTTACCAAGGCGCGTAGGACAGTCGCAATGGTCTACTGATGGCAGGATTGGCGGAGTAGCGAAGCTGTTGAATTGCTGCGCGGGTTTGTTCACACATAAAAAAAAAACTACAGTTACTTGATTCGGATCGCGGTGTTCGTGCATATACAATTAGTATTTTGTAGACGTATGCAGGACACATTTAAAAATCCGTGTGAGGCAAAGTTTAAAAAAAAAACATAGAAACCTATTGGTTCAAATTCCCCATCACACTTCATCGGGCTTTGGACTGGCGAATTATTGATACAATAATTTGTTTATGTACCTACCATAAGGTAAAGACAATTTAAAATTTGACAATAATAAAGAATTAAAAATACTTGTTGTTCTAATTTATGACTACCCAGGCGCGACGCGACAGCGCGATAAAAACCAACGGTGCATTTGTGTCGCGCTATTGCGTCGCCAGTTTGTACGAGCCTTTATTATTGTCATGGTTGTATGTCGACGTATGTAGTTAGTTGGAAACATGATTATTATACGCGAAAATCGGTTATCCTACTGCAAACGGTATGCAAGTGCCTTTTACGAATTATTGTAACAATAACTAAGCGTGTTTAAAAATTTGAATCCAGATTTACAATAATTTAAAATGTACATACATTATGGATGTACATTTTAACTACGTATTTTTTATTTATACTATTTACAACAATTGTTGTGCATATTCGCCCTGCTGTTGGACGCGGACTGCTTCACGTTTAATAATGTGTCCTTGCACTTTTAATGATGTGTCTCTATCACTAGCCATCACTGCGAAAGCGTTCACAATTCGTATTTTTAATTGTTCCGCACTAGAAATGGTATGGCCGTCAATACCAAATAACCAGGTCTTTAACCCTACCCCACACATGGAATTCCAACGGCGTAAGATCAGGCGAGCCAGCTGGCCAGGCGACCGGTCCACCTCAACCTATCCAACGATTGCTATACTCGTTAGAAAAGAACTAAATAAGTCTATCGCCTATTAGCCCAGCCCACACCTAAACACTGAACCGGGTCTGGCACCCAAAGCGCGCAAAGGTGGACTCATCCGTCCACAGGATGCGCCACGTCAGGTCTTCAAGTAGCCAACGGCAAAAATCCACACGTGGAGTTCAGTTTAGTGCTTTAATTCTTGCACCCTCGTGAAGTGGAACGGGTGCTTTCTCTCACTACGCAGAATGCGCCAAACGGTAATTTTGCTCACATTGAAAACGCGAGCGGCGTCTGATGTGCTGGCCATTAGGTGTCGCAAAAAGAAGTCGACGATGTCGTCCTCAATTCTTGGTGGCACTCATTGCCTGCCTCCGTGTGCAGCTGGGGGCATGCAGACCCCATAGTCCCGATGCCGCTGTACAGCTCCTAGGATGGTCTGCAGTGATGGTCTTCTCAAAAATCGCTCTAAGAAGAGGGCTTTTGCTGGGAGCAAAATACGTCCATCCTCATTGTAGCAGTCCACCATGTTCTAGTACTCCTGGTTGGAATACTTATAGTTCCGCATTGTTGCGTTTGTTGCGCGAAGCCCGATGCGTTGCGAACCACGTTAGTTAAGCCACGTGCAGTGCAACATGCTGTTCGCGCGGGACTTAAAATCGCGGCGGCGGCGGGCGGGGTTCGAGCTCGGGTATTCTTTTGATCATTCATAAAAGCCGCGCGTCTTCTAAGCGCGCCGCCATGACGTCGCCCGCATCAATGAAAGTAGTTTTTTACGTAGAAATTAGCTAATGGATATTACAAAATTAGAAAGAGCCAGTATTTATTATGTGTGTAAAGTATTTTTTAGTTTATTAGATGCTTAGATAAAAATAACTTTTTCATTTCTATAGCTTCTGTTCGACCTATAGATGTCCCCCTTCAAATATTTCGTGTATGAATAGATACATCTTATATAATTAAGATAAATGCATTTTTATTATGTTATTTTATAAATAATATTCAAACTATTGTGATGGAAGCAGACACAACATAACAACGGGATGCTTGAAAGTTCCGGTTGTCGGGCGTACCAACGCGACACGCACGACTCCGTTCCTTCCAGGGTATACATGTTCAATAATGCCTGTAGGCTAGCGAAGCGGCGGCGAGTCAGCCTGATGTCTTACCAATATATTGCGTAGAACGACGTGACTCGCTTCTGAAATTATTATGAACGACTGTTAACGCGTGTCAGGCAATAAAGCATAACATTTTAGTTGATATAATACACATATAATTTAGCACGTATACCTTTTTAGATATCTTACAGGTCACAGTACCTAACAAGTGACTAATACCATTTTATTATTCGACAAATGACGAAATATAATGAATGTGCGTAAATATTGATATTTTACAATAACATTATAACGTTTGATGAAGGTCTAATTTAAGTCGTGGTCTTCGGACTGTAAGTCATTGGATCGTGTTAGCTAAAGAAGGCGAAGGTAAGTTACCCTTTTTAATATTGTTTATTTCAATGGCATAGTGCTTGAATTGTAACTCGCGAAGAATCACGAGCTCAGCGGTTTCAAGGTCAGAGACTTGAATTAACGGAGCGTAAGCATATGATGCGTAATAATGTTTTCCAAGATGAGACTCGGAAAGCGAGCTCAAGAAATATTGAAGTATCCATATCAGAAATTACTGTTAAAGTAATATAACCTTTTGTTTTAGGTATAGAACCTTCAACACGGGATGGGATAAATTTGACAGATTTCAGTCACGCGGTTGGCAACAAATATTTGCCAACGGTGTGGAGACGAATGAATCCATGAAAGAGCGATCGTGGAATCACTGAAAACGATTTATAAGCCTTTGATAGGATAGCGATTATGAAAAACCGTATGTACTTGTTTGACAAGTTTAGCGAGAAGCAGCGAGGCACATAATTCAAGCCTTGCTGGTGAAACAGTCATTAGTGGAGCCAATTTAGACTTAGCACGTACTAAATGAATGGATATATCACCGTTAGGGTTTGTCACGTTCAGATAAAGGATGCAGCCGTAAGCCTTCATACTAGCGTCACAAATGGCGAGAAAATTGACGACACAACAGGCCGCGACACCCATGTGGCGAGGTATTTGTAATTTAGACATTAAAGGTAACTCGGTTTTGAATTTTATCGAAGAATTCAATAAAAGTTTCCGGAGGTTCTTCATCTCACCCTACTTAAGCGAGCCAGGTATCTTGAATTAGCAGCTTTGCGTAAAGAATAACCGGCGCGACGAACTCTAGCACGTCAACTAAGTTGATTTTAAATAAAGCTAGCAACTCATCCGCTAAACGAATTGCATCTTCTACAGAAGGTACAAAAGTGGTGAAACCATCCATGTACAGTTCGTTTGTGGCTACCTCCGTAGCGAGAGAAAAGCGGTCGTGATAATCCACAGCTAACTGTCGGATAGTAGGTACGCATTGCCAAAACTGGACTCGAGCAAAGACCCAAAGCTGCAGAATTAAATTGCAAGATACTACTCGTAATACGCTCGTTTTCATTGAAGCGGTATCATGTTTTTTGATATTTACGATCATAGTCTGACAGTAAAACACAGACTGTCTGATAGAAATGGACGCGACGAGAAAAGCGAGAGTGAGTAATTGTCGCGTGTGTTATGTTAGCCCTGCTGATTTGATTTCACATAATATTATGTATTTGATGTTACCTTCCCTAGAATAGCCAGCTACTGATTCATTGGTAAAACTATTATTTAAAACCAAAGTTGGTAATTCAGGCGTTGAACATTTTGTACCCAAAAACTAAAAAGACAAATATATACACATATCGGGATAGGCCCTCATCAGCGATATTACACTTGCACTTTGTAAGTAGGCTTGGATTATCGGGCGAAGAAAATAGAGACATTAGTTATAGCACAATCACTTTATTTCACTCACAATTTCTTATTAAATAATCACCATGAAATGATCTGAAGGCAGAGGTCCGACATATTAAATGAAAGTATGAAATATAGCAGTAACCAACTTTTTTTGTTCCAACAGCTTGTTAATTAATTAAATGGATCGCTATAATAGCTCTAGGCGCTACAGCAGGTGCACCGGGACGAGCCTGCAACAAGAATGATCCCTTCCAACGCTGCGCACTCGCTTACATAAAGTGGCCTGAGTAGTGGGAAGAGTGGGGAGGTGAATGTGCCACTTTGCACAGCGAAACTCGGCCCGCTGCCCTTACTGTTTACAAAGGTCAGGCCGACACGGCCATACTGACGTGCGGACGTCCTCGTACGCGTAGTCTCATCAAGCATTATCTAAAATGACAGAACGTTATTAATAATGTTCGTTCATCCTGACTAGCAATCTGCTCCGGATCATCCCTTCACAGTTTGCTACTTACTCTAGACCGCTATACATCGAGCCTTCGTGATTTATCCTAATACTAGCAATCTGGTCCGGTTCACCCCTGCAGAGTTTTCAACTAATTCTGGACCGCTTGTTATTAAGCCTACAGGGCTTTAGCAATCTGGACCGGTTCCATTTTTCTGTAAAGAGAATAAAACTGATAGATACATTACATTGAACGCTCGTCCATCAGTGACATACATTACAATGTTTTATATTCCCACAAACTCAACCTTTAGGAGCTGACCCGGACAACTGAAATAGGCGATCTCGTAGCCAAATAACATGGACCGGGCAACCCATCAGCGTCGCTCCGATCACTCACTAGTACCACCGACACATATCTCCATTGATCTCATAGCCTCTCAGACTCACTTTATAATATGATCCAGAACATCAGCCTGCATATGCCAGTTCTTTAGACCACCCAATAACACACATCATAGGACGTCAACCCGCATGAGTTGGTCCCTTATATTATCCTTACAGTTACTTTAGCTCACAGATTAGTATAAATGTTCCTTTTAATTACGTTTCTTTACTCTCCGAGGCCGAGAGGTTTCCAGAGCTGGCAGTTAACGTACGTGAACTACAAATAGACAATAGATCACTACCACCACCCGACGACACCAATTCCACTCGCCAATCCCGAACTGCCGCCACCTCGGCCTCCTTCAAGCTACCAGTCAAGGTGGTAGCTACATCCACCAAGCCCTCACATCCCCCGGGCATGGCACGAAAACGCTTACGACTATATTTGTATGCTCTATTAGACACACAACAAAGGGAAGTCGGTACTCCCTGCAAAGCCCAGTCGGACCCCTCTGTCACATTCAATGAAGAAGAAATCGCCCCTATAAAATGGTCTCATTTTTGCGACGCAGCAGCTCTCCCAATATTCTCAGATGCTATCTTACGAATTTCAACCAAATCTAAAATTACCGAAACCCAGACTCAAAATATGAAGCCAGACTTAAGAGCCGCGCCCGAATGCCGAACACAAATTCTGTTCGTGTGTACCATAGACCTCGAGAAGCTTGCCGCGCCAGGTCCCACCCGATTCACTTTCGGTTATAACGAGTAAGCACCAAATGTTCTCATGACTCTCTACCAGAACACCTGCTCTGCCAGAACTGGTAGCAACAAGGTGCAACTTTACACCATTGTCACCATAACATTGCACTGTCTGCGCCTATACAATACCTGCCCCGATCCGAAATGATCCGCGAAGTAGCACCGAAAAGACAGACAACCTTTAGAACTTCAACTGCACCAGCTGCATCCAACTAGGAATTGCACTCGAAAAGGATGCATTTAGTGGAAGAGTCAATAATGACAAGAAAACTCCTTGCTATCGATTTCTCCACCCAAACTGAGAAACCCTAAGCATCGGATGGAGTGGGTACCTATTGAGCAAGGGCTACAAACCCCAGCAAGGGCTTCATCCGCAACAAGGAATCCAACTTCTGTGCGAACACGACTTATCAAAGTCCATGTTAGTGACCCCGGAACGAATGGAAGCCAAAATACACACTTACCACGGTCAATTCTCCTGCACTAACCTAACCCACGACGCCCACCCATGAGATCATGGATCTAGAGTCGCGGCGGCCCCACCAATGAAAGCCAACGCAGATGCAATTTAACAAACTGCAAAAAAAAACCTGCCAGACCATGGGACGGGACCATGCACCAACTCCGTAATTCGATTTTGGGGACAGAAAATCTGCATGCTCTATGCCACTCCACGGCCCATGGATTCTATCGAAGTCATAGACCCACAAAAAGGCCTACCGCACGTGAGAACATCGAACGAGGCCGATCACTGAACTAGTTGCCTTGAGGGAGCTACGTACTGTAAACACAGTATACGCCCGTCGCCGGAAACCTTCAACAGCTTCAATGACAGCCAGAGTCTCCAACTTGCAAAAACAACACTGCGATTCTGTATCAGTTATTCGTCGGCTAAAGTCAGACAAGACATAAGAAACAAAAAAACTTACTTTGGATCAATATTGCCCCGTACCCTCAGAGCTCGGTGTTTAGTTCCATCAGTGCGTTACATTCAAATAATTATAGTCAGAACCGGTTCTGATGTAAGTTATTCGATCACTTTCTTGTGAATATCTTATGTCTGTCCATTTGATAGGCCCTTTTGATTTGATTCAAGGTTTAAAACGGTCAAATATGGGACAACGAGCCAAAAACTAACCTCAAAATAAAATGATTAAACTATTATTTCACTATGATTACCTTGCACCTACATTTACACTTCACAAAAATACATCAGGTACACAATCGCAGCTGTCGTAGGAAGGATCACATTTTACTACCGCGAGTGCGGACAGTCAATGGAGAGAGAACAATTATTTTTTCAAGGGTGCAACAATATAATAAGCTACCTAAAGAGGTAAAGAATGCAAACTCGTTGAGTATTTCCAAAATTAAATTTTAAAAAATCAGAATTTATATAATCAAACACTACTCCAATAAAACAGACTTGCCCTGCTGCCGTGATGCTTTATTGTGGCACCGGGATCGCATTCCGTATCTACGGTAATTATTTCTTTAGCGGGTGGATCGAAAAGTATTAAGTTTTGTGTTAGTTAAAAATGTTATTTGAGTACGAAAATAAATGTTATTACTACTTAGATGATAATTAGATTAGCAGCTTAGTTTGTGTGTCCAAGTTATATTTTAAGTTTAAAAACGTTCTCAAGTAAGTGGAATCTTTGTAAGTTCTTAATGAGAAATAAATCTATTTAGCCGTAAACACCAGTCGTAACGCAACGCGGTATACCTGGCATAAAGAATTCATAATCCTTTTGCAATTTTTGAACTAATGAGAGTTTATCTTGACCATGTAGGTCAGTATTAATGTTATATAAGAATAATGAATCTCTTCAGTAACGTTAATTTCTTTCCCCGAATATAATGTAATTTTGTCAGTATCTGTACGTACATGGATACCACTATCACACTCGATCCCTACCTATAATCCCTACCTATAATAACTGGTTCTGTAATTGAGTTAACAGGCACAACATGAAACAAGGACACTGTAGTGTTGAACTTCACCACGGCTCAGTTTACTGCGATTCATATTTATAGTTTTCTTTACCTATACCTGTAAGGTAAACTAAATCACAGCGCATAGTGCCCGGGAACTTTTTGACAAAGCTAAAAGATACAAACCAACTAGCACATTATCTATTAAAAAGAAAAGGAACGAGCTCACCGGATTATGTGGTTGTCCATACAGGTAACAGGTGAGACGGTTCGTATCACGACTCTTCGGTGCTGGTGCTCGATTCGAATTCTTCACTTCGGTCAAAGGTTCGTACTACCCCTTGCTTCAATCAATTGATTTTTGGTCTTTTGTACTTCAACGATGACATGTGGCATTAAAGCGATTGTCATTATCAGGATCAAACCGTATCAGTCGCGCAGTTACGATGAAAATCGACGTTTGCGGTGAAGCGGTTGCCGGAAGTCGTGATAGCAAAAACTCCATATTTTGAATAGATTAGACGTTGGCCCACACTTTTTTCACTTTGAATAGATTAGACGTTGGCCCACACGTTTTTGCCCTTCGAGTCTCACTTCTGATATCGGGATAGGCCCTCATCAGCGATATTACACTTGCACTTTGTAAGTAGGCGTGTATTGTCGGGCAAAGAAAATAGAGACACTAGTTATAGCACAATCACTTTATTTCACTCACAATTTCTTATTAAATAATCACCATGAAATGATCTGAAGGCAGAGGTCCGAAATATTAAATGAAAGTATGAAATATAGCAGTAACCAACTTTTTTATTCCAACAGCTTGTTAATTAATTAAATGGATCGCTATAATAGTTCTAGGCGCTACAGCAGGAGCACCGGGCCGAGCCTGCCACAAGAATGATCCCTTCCAACGCTGCGCACTCGCTTACATAAAGTGGCCTGAGTAGTGGGGTGAGTTGGGAGTTGAATGTGCCACTTTGCACAGCGTAACTCGGCCCGCTGAACTTACTGTTTACAAAGGTCACGCCGACACACAATTTATTTTAGCACTCTTTTATAACTTCTCTTGTTACTAACAAACAATGTAATGATATCTTAGAAATAAATTTTAACCAACTTATAATTGTTGTATCGAAATGAAACTTTGTACGTATAGAGCCAGTAGGTGGATAGTAGAAGTCTTCAGTGGCTTCTAGTAAACCCCTGGAGTTTGGACTTATACTTCTTGTTCTGATAACTTTTAAACAGTGAAAGCGTAATGTAAGTCTTGGCAACTTACTTTACATGAAATGTTTTTGGTGGTTAGCATCATCGTACGGAACCCTCTTCATGCGAGTTCAATTCGCACTTGTTTTTTATTGAAAAGTAGCCTTACCTAGGTCATGGGGTCTCAACTCGAACAAATTAAAATTTGTCTTGAAAAAATAAATCATGGATGGCGGATAGGTAACCATTATGAAATTAACAATCACTAAATAGCGTTAAACAGCAGAATTCTGACTCAATTAAGATTGGAAAAAATCAAAACTTCCTTGATTAATGCTAATTTATCTATTTGCATATGCACGTATTTTCAACAACAAAAAACTCATAAAATGACAAAAGTAGCCATCTGTAAATCATTTTGTTTAGAGCTCTTTGCAATAGATGGCGTTTTAATCAATTGGTCCTTTCATTGCAGTTAAAATTATTGTTACTAATTTAATTAAATAACTTAAATCAAACAACTTATTTATTTATTTATTTTATACGTAGGAATATAAAAAAATGTCATAATCTTATGAAAGATATCTAATAACATGTTTTTCTGGACCCGGAACTATAAAACTTTATATGTAAAGGATAGCACGAAACATTTTAAAAGAAGGTCGACTTAAAAGATGATGCCATCCGTTGAAAAATTGGACGAAGAAAAATTGCCAGCTCAATAGCCAGACTTAGGGAGGTGTCATTTCTTTGTATGGGATTGGGTATCTGTACGTAGTATTATATTATCTGTGCCTAGGTCATATTCTATCTTAGTGCCAAATTTCATCCAAATCTGTTCAGCCGTTTTACCGTGAAATCATAACAAACAAACAAACAAACTTACTTTCGCATTTATAATGTTAATTAAAGTTAGGAAGTTAGGATTTCAAAAGTGGGATTGTTAAAGTCAAATTTTAACGTAAATTTAAGTTCTTGAACCACAAAAAGCAACATAGGGATTGTTGTTTGTCGTCAAACACTTGCAATTAATTTTTACTACTACGAAGTAGTAAAAAATTTGAAGGCGCTATTTATTAGTATGTTTTCTTTCTGGCTGACTTCTAATTTTTGAGCACGATATTACTGAAGACCTGTAATGAACTTTAAAATTGCTTCCAATCAGTGATTTTAAGTACCTAGGTTTCAACACGAGCTCTAAAGCAAGGATCATTAGTAGGAACAAATTAAATTGCGATTATACTGGGATGAACATTTGAACACTACTTCAGCATAATTTTGTTAATGATGATGAAAATTCAAATCTGATATTAATCACAAATAATTATAGGGGTGTAACTATTATTCTTAATTATTAAATTAACAGTGGTTAGTTTTGGCTTATAGATTTAACTATTCAGTTCGAAGATACGAATGTATTTCCTGAAAATTTTCAGAGAATGACCACAGGCTATGCTTTAATTTTAGAATATAATGGGACCAATTTATCTTCCACGAATAGATTCTATTCTCTCGTCAAACGAACATTGTGTAGATAACACATTATGCTTTTTAGTTTGAGTATTACATAAAAAAAACTGTTCCCATCCAACAGTGAGAGGTGTGCATTCTATAGTAGAGAACGAATCTAATATATAGTAACCATGGCAATCAGGATTATGGTTACTTTAACAACTTTTGAAAAAGCAGTCGAAGAGTTACTTTTGTTATGTAAGCTTGCTCGGATTAGTCCCAGAAAATACGATACCTTACTAATGCTGCGCGATCGGTCAAAAGAAAGCGTAGCCTATCGAAGGTTATAATAAAATGTTTAAATAACCCTGTTTCATAGATTAATTATGTAGTAGTATCCCATAAAGCATGTATCAGCAAGGTGTGTTCAAAATAAAGGCTGTGGTACAGACTATCAAACTACAAACTTTTTCCATGGGACCAACTTCGTAAACCCGAAAACTTATCAGGCCATTCATTCCATTCCTATCTGGGTCGAGTAGGTATTGTAGCCTTGTATGGGACAGGTTTTTTTTTTTCGTGAGCAGCATGTAGGTCCCATTGAGAAAGTTATCCAGTTTCATGGTCAGGACCCTTTAAATATGACCTCACATTTATGATATATGCTGTATACTTATTGTATATTTTTGTTAGAAACAGGGTTTGAATTTTCTTAGCACATATTTATACAATATGTAACAAAAACCCTGTCCGATCCAAAAAAGGCGTATTCCTGGTTTAACATACGTACTAGAAAAAATTGTAAAAAAATATAACTCATAAAACCAAAAGTTACAGATTTTTTTATTTTTAGTTACCATGCGAAATGTAACACTAAATATGGTAAATTTTCATAAGTTGACAATACTACACTGGCCGGCAAAATCTTTAAATTTTTGCCTATTTTTATTTCAAAGGACACCGCCGCGCACTAGCCGCACTGTAGGTACTCATAACGAGTCCTCGACCCTTTGATGTAGCCGACTGGTTGCCTACTGGCACGCTACTTGTTTGGCCACTTCGTCAGTCTCACGTGGAGATAGCTTGCGATCGGACGTCCGTACGTATCAAGTGCCGCTATCGTATCGCGAACAATGTCGTATACCAATCAGGAATATTTGAATATGTTAATTTTTATTTGTGAGTGAGTGTGATTCGGAAATAGAAGTAAGAGCTCGGATTGTGGAAGCTTTCGACCCTATATTAAATGTACTCTGTGCTTTCGACTCACTCAAATCGTACACAGGTGCGCTGCGAAGAGTACGTGCAAATTTAATAAAAAGGTGTCGAATGTGTACTAATGTTCAAGATAGACATGTGGAACACAATCTCCCGAGGTATGCAACAAGTAAATGTTTTAATAAACTGATACCTACAGTCGGTACATTGCCAGAAGCACATCACATTAACTCAATAATAATTGTTTCTTGACAAACAGAAGGTCAGAAATCGGGTCAGTATGCGTCTATGCCTACATTAAAATTTCAGCTGATACCTACGCGTAGGCAAAACGTAGGTTTCTTTAGTCCTAAGTTTGTTTGGCGGCTTGCGACAAAGCACCGCCGCGCTCAGGCGGCTTCTTTGACACGGGACTGTAGGTGAACCCTGTCGAGCGATCAGTGTTGCCTTTGGTATGATTACTTTTAATTATTTAAATTAATTATTTTCATTGGGGAAAAATAATTATCTCGTATCCGTTAAATGATTACATATTTGTGTACGCAGTACTATACCAAATAATACCCTTCAGGATCGGACAGGGTTTTCGTTACATGCTGTATAGGTACACTAATAATGCCGAGGGTATGTCGATGTATTAATTATAATGAAGTACCCGATATTTTCTCACTTTTAAAATTAATAATAATCTGCGGACTGCCCTCAATTACTAACTCTTAACTTCCTGTACTAAAGAAGCTATATACGACCTCCAGTCTCTAATGTATAGATTTTATGAAATACGAACAAAGCAGCACGCTAGAATTAGCTGGCATTTAAACAGTTATTGGTTTGTAATTGAAAATCTGTTTTCACGGGAACTTTCGAATAATCGTTTTTTAACATTCTTGTAAACTGCGTAAACACTTGTTTAGGAAACCGTTACTAATTTCTCGAAAGTCCTTTGATTGAAACTTGTTATAATGCCGCCTATAACATAATGCACCTGAGTTGACCGCACGCACCATACTTAGAAGTTGAACAAACATGAAAGTATTTATTCTGGTAAGTAAGTAACTTGTTTAACATGAATATTGTGAGGAATAAGTTTTAAGTTTAAATTATAAAATGTTAGTAAAATAATTGAAGTGCATGTTTGTAAATAAGGTAGAATACTTTAAAAATCCACTCTACCCTTGCATCACAAGAAATCGGCTAAAGGAAAGTGTTTTTTTTGAGTGATAAACGCTGGTGATTTAGATCAATCTTTTTAGTATTTAAAGAGGTACCTTTTTAATTAGTACCTTTTACTTTATTTGAAGTTATTATAGAGATTTTTTTTCACGCTTTATTTTATTTCTGTTTTCAGTTGTTCCCTTTCATCGTCATCGCGTGTCAAGCTTATCAGTTGCCACTCAAAAGGCAACTAGTAGCAAGGCAAGGAGACCTGGAATCTATCGAAACTTCTGTGAATGATCAATATAACGAAAAATTTAGAAAATTGGAGAAAAAGTATATGCTCGACGATGCAGTAGACCCAGATCCTCAAACACTTTTGGTTCCAGACGTTTATAAGCCTAGTTATCTCCGGTGGCGTGATTTAGATAAAACAACGCCAGAACCACATGTGAATGGTCGTATTACAAATCCTGCTGTAAATAACCGATATCCGAATCCCGTTCCTAATCATATCAAAAATCCTGCTCTTTATCAGCACAATGCTAAACTCGCTGCTTCTCCTTTTCTCAATCCCGGGGTTCATACAAGATTTTTTATAAATGAATCGGATCAACTCCGACAGGTTTCCCAAGCTGATCATGAAGCTCAACTTCTGCAACAAGCTAACGCTGAACGAGCAAACCGTCTTGCTCACGTTGACAGAGAAGCACTGAGCAAACTGTCTGAGGAAGACAGAAAAATCTTAGAGAGCAAACTATCGCCAACTGATCGAGAAGCTCTTCTTGTCAAACTAGAAGACGGCCAACTCGATGATCTTCTGCCTCGAGGCGAAAATCGATTTGGTGATTTCGGTTCTGCAATGGGTGGATTATCTGTGGCTGCTGCTCAGATTGGAGCTAGTGCAGGTGGTTATTTTGGCGGCAAGCTCGCTGGTACGCTAGGGGCTAGACTTGGAACTGCCGCTGGAGCTTACCTTGGTGCTGCAGCGGCTAGTCGCTTCGTAAAAAGCTCAAATGCGGTTTCGGAAATAGAATCTAAAATTGTATCCGACGACGTTCCAACTTCTCCTAATAAACGCCTTGAATATGCCACGACAGGTGGCTTTGGTGCTCAAATGGTGAAGAATTCGTGAATTTTGTCATCGACTGTTCCGAAACAGTTATGTTCAGTATAGTTTTTATAATAAATGTAATTTTTCTGCAAATATCCTTTAATATCCTTTAAGACCGACTTTAACTTTCAAAAGTCATGTACTGTTAAATTTGACCTAACATTTATGATATATGCTGTATACTTATTGTATATTTTTGTTAGAAATAGGGTTGGAATTTTCTTGGCACATATTTATATAGGTACACTAATAATGCCGAGGGTATGTCGATGTATTTATTATAATGAAGTACCCGATATTTAAACACTTTAAAATTAATAAAAATCTGCGGACTGCCCTCAATTAATAACTCTTAACTTCCTGTACTAAAGAAGCTATATACGACCTCCAGTCTCTAATGTATAGATTTTATGAAATACGAACAAAGCAGCACGCTAGAATTAGTTGGCATTTCAACAGTTATTGGTTTGTAATTGAAAATCTGTTTTCACGGGAACTTTCGAATAATTGTTTTTTAACATTCTTGTAAATTGCGTAATAATTTGTTTAGGAAACCGTTACTAATTTCTCGAAAGTCCTTTGATTGAAACTTGTTATAATGCCGTCTATAACGTATTGTACCTGAGTTGATCGCACTCACCATACTTAGAAGTTGAACAAACATGAAAGTATTTATTCTGGTAAGTAAGGAACTTGTTTAACAGGAATATTGTGAGGAATAAGTTTTAAGTTTAAATTATAAAATGGTAGTAACATAAGTGAAGTGCATGTTTGTAAATAAGGTAGAATACTTTAAAAATCCACTCTACCTTTGCATCACAAGAAATCGGCTAGAGGAAAGTGTTTTTTTTGTGATAAACGCTGGTGATTAAGTTATACATATATATATTTATATCCTTATCAATCTTTTTAGTATTTAAAGAGGTATATTTTAAATTATTACCTTTAACTTTATTTGAAGTTATTATAGAGTTTTTTTTTCACGCATTATTTTATTTCTGTTTTCAGTTGTTTCCTTTCATCGTCATCGCGTGTCAAGCTTATCAGTTGCCACTCAAAAGGCGACTAGTAGCAAGGCAAGGAGACCTGGAATCTCACGAAACGTCTGTGAATGGGCAATTTAACGAAAAACTTAGAAAAATGGTGAAAAAGTATATGCTCCATGATGCAGTAGACCCAGATCCTCAAACACTTTTGGTTCCAGACGTTTATAAGCCTAGTTATCTCCGGTGGCGTGATTTAGATAAAACACCCCCAGGGCCACATGTGAATGGTCGTATTACAAATCCTGCTGTTAATCATCGATATCCGAATCCCGTTCCTTATCGTATCAACAATCCTGCTCTTTATCAGCAAAATTCTAATCTCGCTGCTTCTCGTTTTACCAATCCCGTGGCTCATACAAGATTTCTTATAGATGAATCGGTTCAACTCCAAGAGGCTGCTGAAGCCGATCATGAAGCTTCACTTCTGCAACAAGCTAACGCTGAACGAGCAGACCGTCTTGCTCACGTTGACAGAGAAGCACTAAGCAAACTATCTGAGGAAGACAGAATTTTTTTGGAGAGCAAACTATCGGCAACTGAACGAGAAGCTCTACTTGTCAAACTAGAAGACGGCCAACTCGATGATCTTCTTCCTCGAGGCGTAAATCGATTTGGTGGTTTCGGTTCTTCAATGGGTGGACTATCTGTAGCTGCTTCTCAGATCGGAGCTAGTGCAGGTGGTTATTTTGGCGGCAAGCTCGCTGGTACCCTTGGGGCTAAACTTGGAACTGCCGCTGGAGCTTACCTTGGTGCCGCCGCGGCTAGTCGCTTCTTAAAAAAAACAAATGTGGTTTCGGAAACAGAATCTAGTATTGTAAGTCTAATAAAGGGCTTGAAATTGCCGAGTTGGGGTTTCATATAGGTGGCTTTGGTGCTCATATGGTGAAAACTTTGTGAATTTTATTAACGACTGTTACAAAACAGTTATGTTCAGAATAGTTTTGATAATAAATGTAACTAATTATATCCTTATTATACTATAAACCCGATTTTATCATTCAAAAATCATGAATGATAAAATCGGGTTTATAGTATAATATATATATATTTTGACACCAAATCTCCAGGGCTGCATTGAGAAATAAAATGAAATAAAAAAATAAAAATGTTATTTCATCAACTTTTGTAAATAACATTGTGTTTGGAGTCATTTTTAAGAATAGATTTGTGGCTCTGCTGTTCCAGTTTACATTTACTATACATAAATGTGAGAAAATAAACAATAGATAATTTTGAAAGCATGCCAATGGTTTTTACAATACAAAAAGTAGAAAAATGATACAACACAAACATAACAGCCCGATCATCATCATATCATAAACATATCATCCCAGAAGGGTAAGGCAGAAGTGTACCTATAATGCACCCACAAAAAAAAGTCCCCAACATTATATAAATAAGGAATAAGGAATGCGCACAGTGTTATGTGTGTGTGTAGATGGAATTATGTGTGAGGTGACGGTGTGTGTGATGTAGGGGGTGTGAATGTTGGTGTGGAAGGTGTGATTTGTGTCCTTTTTTATGTCAACAATAGATTGAATCTTTAGATGTTAGGTATTTTTCAAATAATGTGATTGTATGGAGCAATATTGCAATAATTTAAGCATTGCTATCGGAAAGATTAAAAATTAGACAACTCAACGTTATAATAAAATGCGTACTGCAGTTATCTACTAATTTCAACTCATTGGTATTCACAATTATATTGAATGAATGTTCATTATAATGGATACTGTCGCTATTATCAAGAAGAAATAAAATAAGACCGCTCCTTCAATTTAATTTTTATTCATTTTTATCCTAATGTGTAATATGTAGTGTAATAAATTATTAAATATATTAATGTTAAACAATTATTAAAGTTCGTTGTATGTTGATCCTACTACTCCTTTTTTGAATTTGGTTAAAACAGTTTGGGTATTTTCGGGAATAATTTTCCTCTTATTTGTGAAGAAAAGTAACTTTGCTGTGTTCCGGTTTGGGTATGTTTTATAAACTCATTTTTCGGTACCATGCGATAGGAGACAAGCCTGTTGCCTTAAAATCTAGACTCCGGGATGCTACTGAAACACTCCTAATGGGTTAACTCAAAAAAAATTGCTCGATCATTTTAGGGTTCCGTACCACAAAAGGAAAAAACGAAACCCTTACAGTATCACTTTGTTGTTCGTTTGTCTGTCTGTCTATCAGTCTGTCAAGACCCTTTTTCCCTTTCAAGTTGAAATTGACATCAAATACGTAATTTACTACAAAATCTTGGAGCTCCAAAAAAATCTAGTTTCTAAGTTACACTTGTAAAAAACTAACAAACAATGTAATAAAATCTTAGAATTTCAACCTAACAAATACTCTAGATTGTCGTATAGAAATATCGAAAGTAACATTGTATGTATATGTAGTTCGGATGACAAAACTGTAATTAGGCATCTAGGAGCAGATCTGATGATGGAGCCCGGGGGTGGATAGTGGAACTCTTCACTTCGTAACTTCGTTGACTTCAAGGCTTGTTTACAAAGTGAAGAATATTCCTACTAGACTAAAAAAATAAAAAAACACGCTTTATCACACACAAAACATAATGAAATAACTAGCTTCCGTACGCGGCTTCCCCCTTCTTTTTTTTGGGTGTGAAATCATCACACGACTTCTCCCGCTCTGGGTGGAGCGGGAGGGCGTGTCAGACTTTCAAATCAAATCAAATCAAAATATTTTATTTCACATAGACCTACATGGGCACTTATGAAACGTCAGATTCTAGGTGCACGGTTCCAATTGGTCGTTTCCCATGGAGAAGAGCCGGCAAGAAAATCCATGGTTACATAACATCACGCCTTGTTTCCCCGAAGGGTTGGGCAGAGGCGTACCTATAGTACACCCACATTTCGCCAGTTATGTTTAAGTCCCATGTAATAGGGGGCGAGCCTATTGCCATCTACCGGGCACAAATCCAGACTTCGGGCTGCTACTGAGAAATTCCAGATAGAAAAACCCAATAACACGTTGCCCGACCTGGGAATCGAACCCAGGACCTCATGCTCAGCAGTAGCGATTGCGACCACTAGACCAACGAGGCAGTCCATGGTTACTCTTTTAAAAATATGTCTTTTACAATGTTTTCCAATTACAGTGATTAACAGGTATGGGAGGACAGTGTAGGCCTGTCAACAGGTACCATATGTTAAACAAATAGACAATTGTCTATAATTTATAATCCACAGGGCCTACGACGTTCTCACATTTACAAAATATAAAATAATCTAATAAAGTAAAATCAAAAAATAATTAAAAATTTTAGGTATATAATGTCAAATAATGAAAGAATTATGTCAGAGATATGTTAAAGTCCATATCTAATAATAAAAAATAAAAATTAAACACCAATATTTGGGAGCAGTTATTAGAAATTTACATAGTGATGCCGTTCATGAGGTACCAGGGAAGCCACATGTGCAGAAGGAATTATTGCCAAACTTTCTTGTCTTCGACGTAGTCTAAGTACCAAACTTTCTTGTCTTCGACGTAGTCTTTTACTGACTAAAACTCACCCGTGTTCCTTCAGTTGCCTGTGCCAGGGCCACGGTTATCTCTATCGAATTACCCACGACCCTGAGGCGTCGGCCCTATCGGAACCCGTCATTTTGTGCTGACATCTCTTTGAGGCACGCGTGGAACACGCGCTGTCGACACGGGCCTGGTCCCTGCCGGACGGCGAGCTACCCATTGCTCGCAGTCCGCAAGCCCGTGCCTACGGTGGCCGGGATTACCGACGCCCAGGGCGTCTCCTGCGGCGACTTGGGGCGTGAGGGCGCAAGGCTCTCTCCCTCACGCGCTCAGCCTCCTCCTTCGCTAGCATTACTGCTTCGCAGAAGGAGGTGACGGCTTTCCATTCCCTCTCGCTCGGTACCATGGCCTGGACCAGGGCCGGACGCGAGAGATCGCCGCCGCTGATCGCCTCCACGAGGACACTGCGGTGCTCCGCCCAAACTGGGCAGACCTCCACCTTATGCTTCACCGTGTCCTCCGGGCGATCCACACAATGGTAATACCCGGGCGTTTCCTCCCGCCTTATTCGAAACAGGAAACTCCCGAAACAAACGTGTCCGGTGAGGACCTGTGTCAGGCGGAAGGTGAGGACGCCGTGGCGCCTCTCCAACCACTCCTCAAAGAGGGGACTTACCGCCGCTATTGTGGCGTGCCCAGCACTGGGTTGCGACAATCGCACCCTCCATGTCGCCATGAGATCTCGCCGGAGCTCTGTCCGCTGTACCGTGATTTCTCGCGGCAGCGGAGTTACACCCCGGCGTTTTGCCTCTACGCGCCACTCCCATACGTGCGCGAGGGAGGGAGATCCCATGGCGGCAATCCAGCAAGGAGGCTTCGCAGGAGACCGTGCGGTATCCCCGGACCAGCCGGACGGCCATGACCCTTTGGGACGCGTTCAACCGGCGGGCTGGTCGGCGCCTCAAAGAACGTGCCCACACCGGTGCCCCGTAAAGGGCCATGGGCCGCACGACTCCCGCGTAGAGCCTCCGACGCGGCTTCCCCTGCGTGGTTTTTGGTGGAAGTAAGCCATGTCCTTCCCCAGGCTTCAGACACAGTTCAGAGGATTAACCATGAAACATCACAGCCCCGCTCCGCGCCGCTCGCACTACCGTTCTTTTTGTAGTAACTTTTGAACCATTATCCGTCATAATTACGTAGTGTAAAAGATTGATTACACCAGAGCCACAAACGGTTTCAAAAATTCACAACTCGTAAACTTGTTGAATCGGAGAGGCCATTTTTGGAACACGTGTTTATTACAATGAAATTTATCAGATACAACTAATGTAAGCATTCTAAAGTTAGTCTTACATGCATTTTATAGTAGTTACAGCAATTGGTATTTCAATTTCAAGCAGCAATATATATCTTGGTAGTGGAACATTTGGCACAACGAAATAGCTTTAAACTTTTAGGCAACGATTATGCTGTATCTAATATGACGTAAAAATGTAAGTCCTGACATTTCGTTGTACCTAATATACTTTTTAGAAGTACATCGTGAATTTTGTGAAAATAAAGTATGACTTAGTTATCATTACGGTCGTTTTCAAATAAAAATGAAATCAGTCTCCAAGTAAGAAAGTAATAGCGGTTAACTTTCTTATTTAGGGACTTCTCTCTCTCTCTTCTCTTCTCGTCTTAGAATCATACTAAAAATATTTAGTATGATTCTTTGGCGTAAATACAATTGAGCGGAATTTGAAACAGTATAAAATATTAGTTATATGTCTTTACCTATGAAATTGGAGATTTGTATGAAAATTTTAGCCTCAGGCATTAAGTCCGCCTTTGTACAGTATTTTTTTACTTGTGCATAAAGTGTTAATAAATAAATAAATAAATATGTATTTTTTATATTTTTTATTTCAGCTTATCGAAGTACTGGCCAAATTATATATACAATTTTGCCATTTTGATGGCAGTTTGTTTATCTCATTACTGTAGAAGTCTGCCGAAACAAAGGCTATGAAGTCAGCGAAAGCGTTTTGTACTGCCTCTCGGGTGTTGAATTTTAACTTTAAAAATTGTCTAAATTTTGAAAAAAATTGAAATCTGTTGGGGCAAGGTCCAGTGAGTACGGTGGCTGACGAAGAGCTTCCAGCTGCAACTCTTGTTGCTTTGCGATGGTCTGTCGTAAAGTTTGAGCTCGCGCGTTGTCATGGAGAAGCAATGGGGAAGAGCGATTGACCAGACTTGTTTGTTGAATTGCGAGCTTCTCCATCATTGTTTACAATTCTTGGCAATAGACATCTGCTGTCACTGTTGTGCCATTCGGTTAGAAGCTGTGATGTACAAGTCCGGCGGCACTGGTCCACCAGACAGTCACCATCATCTTCCTATGAGTAATCTTTTTTTTGCGCACTGATTAGGTGCTGTACCCAATGAGAAGAACGCTTACGGTTGTCGTACAGGAACTCAACATTTTCAGATTTAAAACGATTGAACCAATAATGGACCGTGTTTATGCAAGCAGTGTTAGGCCCGTACACGTCGTTAATGTTTCGTGTTGTTTGCGTGGCGGTATCTTCACGTAGGAACTCATATTCGAAAATTGTACGAATTTTCAGTTTATCCATGGCGCCAAAAACTATCACAGTTTTACAAAAACAGAAAACAAATGATAGAATTTGAAATTAAATTAAAACGGATTTCGAATAAAATTGCTTTTTAATTTGGAATTGCGCGACAATCCACAGATAATTCAATCTGAAAATGCTGGTTATAGAATCTCCAATTACATAGGTGAAGACCTATTATTTTATTATAAAATGCGTAGAATAAAACGTAATACGTCTAAACCACCTGAAACCCCGAGCGATACGAGTATAACTGTATTATCTTTAGCTGGTATAGAATACTCAGGTGGCAAAGTTGCTGTATCTCAATAAAATATTATTTTGTGATAATTACAAAATGCTGTAAGTGTTTCGTACCATACAAACGAGGATCATGTATCTTGATCTGCCATAAAAGTGTTTATCATATTTCTGCTGTATCTTAAAAACATTGAAAAATAGTTGATTTTATAGTATTTACAGCATTTTGAAGTACGTTTTGAAAAGTTTGAAAAAGTCGACGTCTATCATAAAAAAATAGTCGAAGGAAAACGTTGAAATATATGTTAATTTTGAACATATTTCTGAGAACCCTGTTGTATTCAAATCAGGTTTTTGAAAAATTTTACTCTGTACAAAATAAAACTAACCTCTTGATACAAAATGATGTTCCAACAAAATGTCTATATTACTTATCAACGTACGTTTGTAAAATGAATAACAATGACGTATAATATTTATATACAGAACTAAGTTGTTTGTTATTTTCAATTACCCAAATAAATTTTGAATAAAAAATTTGCTTCATATTTTATAACAAATTACAAGTGTTGTGTCATCACGTTTCTCTTACTTTTCTATGCAGTCCGTCAGCGTCTTAACATTTTATCGCATAAGTCATTAAACCATTTTCAGAGTGAAATAAAATAAAACGCTAACGCGTACTCACGAGTATCCTGCTCAATAATTACGTAAGAAATTCCAAAACCATTGCTACAAATTTAGGTTTGTAAAATTCGTCAGCTCGACAACTAACATAAAGCAATGAATTTAGTCGAATTGTTAAAAGGAAAGGCACTGCAATAGTTAGTATACTTTGCAACAGAACCTTAATTGCGTAACACACTTACAATCACAATCCGAAAGTTTTAAGGATATTGTGTTACTATTGCTTCATAATTTGGAAAATTCGTCTGCTCAACAACGTAAGTAATGCAATGAGCTCGGGTAAAGTGACAAAATTAAGACCTTTACCATCAATTGTATTGTTGTTACGCAACCTATTATTGAGTATGCAAGTCACCTCCTGCCTTTTATCTGAGTAATTTTTATAAAACGTTAGTCAGACAGGGGCTATTAGTATTTCCATATTCCTAGATAACCTGTTTATTTTAGCCACCCCAACCCGTAATCTCATATCTTTGTTTCTATATCCTGTAATAGTCCTACACGCATTTGGATGCACTTGCACAGTGCGAAGATTAAAAATCGTCGGTGTTGTGTCGTGTATCAGTAGTGGCCCAGTGGTAACGATCGTGACTTACGGGTTTGCAGGTTCGCACCTAGACAGGCACATTACCTCAGTGTAAATTATTTTATTAACCATTGCTCTTAAAACGGTGCTGGAAAAATCGTAAAGCTACCTATGACCTAGAACAAAAAATCGAAGACATGCAACATCTACGGAAACGCACTGGGCCCGCGTGGTGGATTACGTCCCACTCCCTCTTACCGAGAGGAGACCTGTGTCCCAGCAGTGGGACCATTATCATACATAATCAGACTTTATGTAAGAAATGCGTGAACTTGGCCGTAATATATTATACTTTTACGTTTTATATTAGCTTTATTTCGAAGCAACAAGCAAATTTTAGGACGTTGTCGTACTAAATCGTCCAAGTCGTCCAAAATTTGTCAATTATTTAGATCTACGAAAATAAAGTAATACGCTGCTTCCATTCTGATGATTTTGTCAACTGACTAAGTCGGTTAGTACTTTAACGGACCTCTCCGGCAGCGATTAAATTTAAAACCTGATTCAGACATATAATCATGGATTAGCGCTTCGTATAACACTCGCTACTATTAATGTCCCGTTTACATTTTAACAGAACATTAAACCTACTAAAATAGTATGGTGAAACTGGGCCTTAGCATAATAAATTGTGCACAAATAAATGAATAAAATAGTCACGAATTAAATTCACCATATATGTAATTACGCAACAAGACCTACTGTTAGAGTGCTTCAAGAATCTTTTGGCATCTAAAATACATTGACAGAGGGGCGTTGTTAAAGAACATTTGTCAAATTGTCACAGAAATTTAATGAGAAAACAAGATGGCGGCTTGAGGTCCGATTGCCACGCGCTAAAGTTTCCTTTGTACAGTTGTAATATTAACTTTTCGATTAACTAATATGGCTATTCATGTTTCAATTAAAATATTTGCCTTGTTCTTCTGTGATAAGAAATTATATTGTCGTGTTGATAGTTATTGCCTTTTTATGGTATACGTTTCATTGTTTAATAATATTTTATAGCAATCTATTAGAACATGTAGTTTTCCCGTTGTGTTCGTCTAATTATTAGTGTATGCCACTGTTTGTGTGTTTATTGAAATAGAATATAATGTTGTTTTAACATTTCTGATAATAATATAACATCACGCCTGTAAACCGAGTCCCATGTAATAGGGGGCGAGCCTATTGCCATCAACCGGGCACAAATCCAGACTCCGGGATGCTACAGAAGATAAATTCTAGATAGAAAAACCTGTGGCGACATCTACACCGCCACATGCGAACAACCCATCACACTGACGTCACAAAAATCCTGCATCGCGCAATCAGAGTCTTCCCGACAACAATCATCGGGCAGTTGCCCACCAGAAACGACATCCATCTGGTCGCCGGATCCTCCCTTTTCCAAGAGTATGAGTGAACTTTACACCCTGTTCCTCAATCTCTTCAAACCTAATAACACTTTGCCCGACCTGGGAATCGAACCCAGAAATTCAAGCTCTTCTTCACGTGTAATACTTTTTTTTTTTTTTTTGATTTTTTAAAACGTTGCCCCACACTAGGAATGACTCCTGTATCGTGGGTGCGTTCACAAACATGAAAACTCACATACACAAGACACCCAGACCCGGAACAACTATTTGTAGGTCATACAAATATTTGTTCCGTGCGGGAATCGAACCCGCGACACGCAGCTCAGCAGCCGATCGCTCAACCACTGCGCCAATCGTGCCGTTAAAAATATAAAGTAGCTTATCACTACTTTAATGAAGTATCTAATAAACGGTGGATTTTTTTAAGGGTAGAGGTAACCCTTGCAGCTCCTTTTCAAAAATCCACCGTTCACCACCGTTCACCGATACAGCTACATTTAATAGTTCTAGCTACGGGAAAACGATCCTAGGAGACTGTCCATACCTTTTTAAGAAATTTTGCTTGGCAGTCAAAGATTTTGGGAAAAATATACTGACAGCATGAAAGTGGGAAATTTTCACAAAATAATATTTTGTGCCATTCGATCGTCGTTCTTTTCAGGACCCAAAAACTCTCTGGAACCAACTGGTTTGAGGTTTGAGTCCTAGAAAAGTCATAAATTGCAAAAAACTTTTCCCATACATAGCGTAGGAACTCCCCACTTACTTTATACGTTAACTTCTCAAAATATGGCGTAAGAAACATTAAAAAGCAATCAGGATTGTAGCATTTATGCAAGTTACGCACTCCCCGATTGATAATTGAAAACGCCGTCTTGGGTGAACATTGACCGTAGTACCCGGTATCCCAGCTGAATGAGTTATTTTGATAGCATCTGCAAACACATGACAGTAGGCATTTTATCTACACACATATAAATCTATACAGTTACATATATTAGAGGGCTTTGTTGCTTGTATTATCAGCCGTATGGGTCGATCGATCAGGTTAAGCTACGCTAAGCGACCATCTTTAACACCCCTCAGTTCCTCGGAAAGCACCTTAAGCCGTTGGTCCCGGCTGTCATTCGCGGACCTTTGGCAGTCGTTCGAGTAGTCAGAAGCCCGAAAGTCTAACATCCAGTCTTAGGAAGGGCTATCGTATTACCACATATATTTTTTAAGACAACAAAAGGATAATCAAAAATCTATAAGAAGATCAAACAAATAAAAAAAACAGTAAAAACAGTTCAATATCAACAGCGAAACCGCGGTACAAACAGGTAAATATTTTGTTTCTCAAATGTATTTTCAAACATATTATTTAAACGGCTTACGATTACATGTAAACAATATAATATATTGATTAAAGTAGCCATGACGAATAGCGACTTAGTTCTAGCATGGAATTCTGTTATAATACGGGGCCTAATAACTTCGATCATTCTTGGTTCCTCTCAGAGTAGAAATTAAGCTGAACACAATACTACCGGAAAAAATAATAAAATGAAAGCACACTGCCTGGTAAGTGAGAAGGAAGTGTTGCCGTCTTTATTTTTTCCCGCTCTGAGCCTGTAGCAACCTCAACCTCATTTTATTTTCATTTTTTCAATGGCCTGGCATCGCACATATGGCCAGTTTGGCAGGTTCGCAGACACGAAGAAAGTCCGTAAGTACTGAACTGCCATCAGTTGTTTTCGTAAACAAAGCCAGTCAAAGGCCAGTGATTGAATTGTTAACTGAACTGACTCACAAACTGGCCTTGTGTGCCGAGCCCAAATATCTTCGATTGCGAAATATTATGTGCGATTGACCGAAAAATAACCCGGCCTCTAGAAATGTCAGCCTGCGTTGTGTATCTTTTCTAGCCTATCACAGCCCGACACTGGCCAAATTCCTATTGATTTCCAAATGGAAGTTTTCGATCAAATAAGACATCCATAGTTTATTAAGTCCTGCTAGTATATTATTTTTAGCATAAATCCTAAATTTCTGACTGAAATCAAATCATTTAGTCAGTCATTTATTCAAATTAGGCTAAGAATCAGCACTTTTTGAACGCCATAATTACATAAGACAGTCCCCCAAAACGCCCGCCCGCCCTTTGGATTATTTAGACAATTAGCTCACCCCGCAAACGTTGTTTTGCTTCTGTTTAATTTTGAAAAATTGATGTTGGCCGATTCCCAACCTACCCGATATGCACACAATTTTTTTGTACAAATCGGTCCAGCCGGTTCGGAGGAGTTTGGTAAAAAAACATTGCGACACGAGAACGAGAATTTATATATTACATATGTCCTAACTAACTAATATAAATGCGAAAGTACGTCTGTTTGTTACGCTTTCATGCCATAACGGCTGAACGGCTTGGATGAAGTTTTGCACACAGGTAGACCATGACTTGGGTAAGGACATAGGCTACTTTTCATCTTGGATCGCAGACGAAGTCGCGGTCAACAGCAAGTTTTTAATAAAATCAAATTGAACTAATATTTACTTTTTTTTTTAGGTTCTGCTTTGGGCAATAGTCAGCGCATGTCAAGCACTTTATTGGCCACCATCTCATCACCAACTGCTGCTTGAAGATGCTCTTACCAGACAAACCAATTGTATTAACTCAAACGCATATGGCCCGTACGCTACATATGCCAACTATGTCCCGTATGCCACCTATGCAGCTTATGATTCCCCACATTTCATTGTTAGGAGGATAGGCATTGGCGGTGATGTTGGTGGCAGTATTGGTGGTAGTATAGGCGGTAGTATTGGTGCTGGTGTGGGTGGAGGTATAGGAGGTGGTTTAGGTGGTGGTTTAGGCGGTGGTGCTTACGGTGGTTTAGGGGGCGGTGCTCAAGGTAGTATAGGCGCTGGTGCTTACGGTGGTTTAGGTGGCGGTGTTCAGGGTGGTATAGGTGGTGGAGCATATGCTGGTTTAGGGGGCGGTGCTCAAGCTGGTATAGGCGGTGGTGCTTACGGTGGTATAGGTGGCAGTGCTCAGGGTGGTATAGGTGGTGGAGCTTACGCTGGTTTAGGGGGCGGTGGTCAAGCTGGTATAGGCGGTGGTGCTTACGGTGGTATAGGTGGCAGTGCTCAGGGTGGTATAGGTGGTGGAGCTTACGGTGGTTTAGGGGGCGGTGCTCAAGGTGGTATAGGCGCTGGTGCTTACGGTGGGCTAGGCGGAAGTATTGGTGGCGGTATTGGAGGTGGCATCGGTGGTGGTATCTACCGTCGATCAAATTATCTGTACGATTCAGAGCTTGATACCGGCGCACACGCCGGTGCATATGCCGGGGGTGGTCTAGGTCTTATTCCCTATGGTTACCACAGCGCTTATGGTTACGCAAGAAAGTAAAAGAAGAGAACGACAAAATAAATACGCAAACACCTATTTTTATTGTTTGAAAAGGGCAAATAGATTTCTAATTAATATTAATAAATTGTCGACTCGAAAACGTGATATAATGCCAGTTTGTGTGAATAAAACAAGGAATAGAATAATAAATTGGCGCAAGAAATGTAAAACGTTTTTTATTTTATTGAGACCTACATGAAAATACTTTAAATGTAGGTATGTATTAACCGTATAATTTGAGCCTACACAATTTTCTCCGTCCCCACACATTCCACACTTAAAATCTTAGATATCAATTTGGACTGATAAATATTTCAGTAATACTGTCAGTTTGCTGATTACAAAAATTTTGCTTAATAATGCAGGTTCTAGAATTTAACCCTGGAGTACACCTAAGTGTACTGAGGATATTTAGTAAGGGACACGAGAATGAGGTGTTCACAACATCTATGATAGTGAACTCTCACTAACACACAAAACAATTCCTACGGCATTATCAAAGTAACCATTAGGTAATTCATTCTTATCTCAGTGAGAAGTAGGTTCAAGTTAAACTGTTCAATCCGTCGCTAAGTGGTAGTTCAGCAACTAGTAGAGACTAGACGTAGTCCAGGCCTGTATTATCTGAAAAACCATTTAACTTTAAATTTTAAAGAGAAAAAGATTACTGGGGAAACATCTTTCTTTGTCTATCGTGTATGGCTATCGTATGGCTATCGTGACACACACGACAACTTCTCACTCTCGCGTTGAAGATATGTATGTCTACTTCGTTTGCTTTTCTTGTTTTCTCATAACACGCTCATACAAAATACTCGACTCGTTCTGTCAAACTTGATATTTTATTTTCTCTACATGGCAAGTTATCTCGAATTTTGTCAGTTCAACATGGGATTAAATCTGATATAACCGATTCTTCAGTCACTTTGTTATCCTCAATTTTGAAGATGAGAAGAGTAAACAAAATAAAGACACAAAAAAAGGTGGCAGTTTCATAATGTACTTATTTTAATCATAATTTTATTTTACAATATACCTATTAATAATGAAACGACTTAGTTTTAAATTAGTATTTACATTGGACCAAAGTTCCTTTTGACGGGCCGCGAGAGACACGCGAGAGGGACACTATCACGTAAATGTGCAATAACCAGTCAGTTAGCCAATTATGGCGATTTTATGGCGAACGTTTAGTGTTTTGTTCTTTATAGCGAAATCAACTCATTCTGCATAATTCGCATGTATTCGCAAAATACCAGCTTGCTGCACTAGACTCGGTGGAACGCAGAGCAAAAAGACCTTATATGCGACTAGACTTTGGTGGTTAGGCTTCACAGCCAGGCTCATCGGGGTAACGTTGCTCTAATACAGACTGTATTTCGGAGTGTGTGAGCAGGAGTTCCACGACCTGAACCCACCATCGCCCTTTTAATACCGGACTACCAGACGTACTGCAGGGTACCATCGGCACTTGGTTTGGTTGAAATCCTGACCAGTTGTACTCAGCCATTCTCCTCCACATTTATTATGCGCTGACTAGTGGCGACTAGTGGCGTGAGAGCGCAAGGCTCTCTCCCTCACGCGCTCCGCCTCCTCTTTCGCAAGCATTACTGCTTCGCAGAAGGAGATGACGGCTTTCCATACTCTCTCGCTACGTACCATGGCCTGGACCAGGTCCGGACGCGAGAGATCGCCAAGCTCGCTGTTACCCTAAGGGCTAGACTTGGAACTGCCGCTGGAGCTTAACTTGGTGCCGCCGAGGCTAGTCGCTTCGTAAAAAATACAAATGCGGTTTCGGAAATAGAACCTAATAATGTATCAGAAGACGTTCCAACTTCTACTTATAAAGGGCTTGAATATGCCATATGGTAAAGAATTAGTGAATTTTAACAATCGACTGTTACGAAATCATTATTTGTTCACTTCAACGTACTCAGTGCCCGAATTTATAATAAGATCCATCGTCTTCTTGACATATACACTTTGCCTAGCAACGAATTGAAAAGCAAGCTTACTAGTTGGCTGGTGAAGCTGTCATACGATAATACTGAAAGTGTCCTTTTAGTAACTCATAACTGCACACACTCACACACACATACACACACACACACACACACACACACACATACTCACATTTCGTACATAATCACACACTCACTCTCGTACACGATCGCACAACTCTCCACAACGCTGTACTCGCCGCATGATTGTATATGGTGTAATGCTATAGTACGCCCAGACATTGTTACTCGGGGTGGAGACCTGGTGTCCTGAAACACAGGTTATTGGCCTAGCTTAGGCACCAGTCTCCCACAATATTGTAATGTGTATCAATAGCCTAATACTAATCAATGTCTACTTGTAAACTAAAAAATATTGTGGTGAGAAAATAAATATTTTTTTATATTTTTTATTTTATTTTATTATGTTCAGAATAGTTTTCATAATAAATGTAAATCATTTACACAAAGTAAATCGCCTGTCAAGGTTCGAATCTACGACCAACAACTCATAAGTCGCGGCCGTTAGCATTGGACCACCACTGCTCTCGTTATTTATTTTACATTTATTATTATTTTAGTGTCCATTAGGACACTGTCGCTATTTTCAAGAAGAAATAAAATAACTGCCTCGTTGGTCTAGTGGTCGCAATCGCTACTGCTGAGCATGAGGTCCTGGGTTCGATTCCCAGGTCGGGCAACGTGTTATTGGGTGTTTCTATATGGAATTTCTCAGTAGCAGCCCGGAGTCTGGATTTGTGCCCGGTTCGCCCCCTAGGCGAGCCTATTGCCATCACATAGGGCTTAAAACATAACTGGCGAAACGTGGGTGTACTATAGGTACACCTCTGCCCAACCCTTCGGGGAAACAGGGAGTTATGTTATTTTATGTGTAAATAAAATAAGACCGCTCCTTCAATTTTTTTTTTATTACTGTTTATCCTAATGTGTAATATATTAAAATTGTATTCACATTCGATGAGAAATTATTGCCACGTTCACGCGTGTTCTTACATACCATACATAATCAGCCTAAATTGTTCCCACTGCTGGGACACAGGCCGGGACACAGGCCTCCTCTCCGTGAGAGGGAGTGGACCGTAACCACGCGGGTTGATAGATGTAACATGTCTTCGAATTTATAGTTATACCGATTTCCTTACGTTGATGAAATATTTGACGCAATTTAAGCGCCTGTCTGGGTTCGAATGTAAGACCACCACTACTACGCCACCCCACACCGACGATTATCCTTCTTCGCACAATCCCCGATTGGTGTAGGGCTATTGCAGGATATGGAAACAAAGATATTGGATAACGGGTTTGGATGGCAAAAGTTAACTAGTAATCTAGGACTATGGAAATACTAATAGTTGACTGCTAGTAGTTGTTGTTGCCTGACCAACATTTTATATAAATTACACAGATAAAATGGCAGGAGGTTACTTGCAAACTCAATTATGGGCTCCTGAAAACGGATTACCTATTATTATTATTATCTCCTCTATTTCATAACATGCATATAAATTATATTTTTAAATATTAGAATATAAAAATGGTAGACCACTGTTTTCAGGAATAGGGTCCAAGCTACGCGGCAGTCAGGGCTCCAGAGAGAGGAACCTCCTAACAATGCAAGCCGTGTTCAGAAGTACCTCTTTCTGAATCAAGTCTTTGAAATAGCTGCCCAACGAGAGCCTCCTCAGGTGTTGGTCGAGGTTCTTGGTTATTAAGCTATTGGCTGTCACGACTAGCGACACATTGATCGCTGAGTCCACGTCACACATGTCGACCACCTCTGTTCTTACAATAGATAAACACCACAAACACCACAAAACGCTCACAAACAAAATTTGAAAAAGCAGTTTGACATTGACTTATGTACCGACAAAATTAAATTTGACATGAACACACTCAAACTTGTCTATTCAACTGACATTTATATTTGGTTGTAATAATTAACGCAAGTACCAAGTACCAGTCTGGTGGAACGAAAATACCACGATGTTTATTTTAATGACTGATTTAATAATGTCCGATTATGATTAGTTCCACCAAGCTCTTGAAAATCTACTTGAAAACGATATGGACAGTCTCATAACTTTTTGAGAAATTTTGATTCCTGAGCCAAAGATTTTGGAACAAAAAATACTGTCAACAAGAAAATGGGCAATTTTGGCAAAATCTTTATTTTATGTCATTTGATCTTGTTTAATTCTTATGGATCAAAAAAGCTCTCTGGAACCAACTGGTTTGAGAACTAGAAAAGTCATGAATAGCAAAAAGCTTTTCCCACACATATCGTAGGAACTCCCAACTTACTATTTATGATTAATTTATCAAAAGTTATGGATAGTCTTTTAAGACCGTTTTCCCGTAGCTACAACGATTAACATGCCATCGCAAAAGATGGTGTGAGAAACGTTTTGGCAACCAGCACCCTAGTTGCGTAACACATTTTCGTAAACGATTACGACTACTCTGTTTGATTTTGACAGTTCAACAACATTCATTGCGTTATTTAAATTGTTGAGCATATTTTTTTCGTACTTATGAAGCAATGGATTAGCAATCTGTTTCAAAACGATTCAGATTACGATTGAATGTGTATTACGCAATTAGGGTACTGGATTGTAGCATTTATGCAGGTTACGCACACCCCGATTGATAATTGAAAACGCTGTCTTGGGTGAACGCTGATCGTAGCAACATCCGCAAACACATGACAGTAGGAATTTACATCTATATATAACACACACATATACATCTATATGGTTGTATTGTTGGAGAGGTTTGTAGCTAGGTATACCGTCGTATGGGTCGATCGATCAGGTTAAGCTTCTAATTGCGCCGAAATCATTCATTCGGAGAGTGAGTCTTGAAGATCCTGGCTTGCAGTTACAGTCCTGGGTCCATTCAGTTCAATCGAACAGAACATAACGCAGACCTAATATTTGCAGACATCAAATAACCTTTGACAGCTGCAAATATTACTGTAGAACGGTCTAATAAATCCTTTTTAATCGCATGAGTGCCATGTTTTAAAAATCGGCTAAAACACAAAATATATAACCCGTAAAATAATAAATCGAATCCGAAAAATATTTTGCTGTGAATGTGTCTACTTCCACTGGCTTATGCTTAGCCTGAATAATTATTAATGATTTTACTTCTGTAAGTAGGTTTGTACAAACACTTTAAAACGTCAATCATATTATAAAACTATATGAGATCGGCGTTTCCTAACTGACTACTCTGAGAAGAAAGGCCGAAACAAACTCAGAGGTCACAGTCTTTTTTAAAGTCCAGACATAATCTTGGTCAGGTCATGTGAAGACCATGTAGATTGGTGTCTGAAATGAACACAGAATTAGTAGTAGTACCTGTGCAGTCAGTGCACGCATTTGTCAGTAATCATGCAGTTCAATACAGAACTTAAGGAGCTCAACGATTCGACGATCATTACCAATTAAACAGCCACGTTTTCTTTCCCTTGGCTCAGGGATAAACAAAACGTGGCTGTTTAACTGGTAAGAGATGTAATTCTTGATTATCTTTCCAATTAAATGTTGCTAGACGCGTACATCCATATTACTCGCCCGCATCTCCAGAATTTAAATTTTCTCCATAAACGATTCATCAGCTACGTTTGCCGTGTTTGGTCCGTTCCTCGGAAAGCATGTTGAGCCGTTGGTCCTGGCAGTAATTCTTTGGCAGTCGTTACGGGTCGTCAGAAGCCCGAAAGTCTAACAACCAGTCTTAGCAAGGGGTATCGTATTACCACATATATTTTTTAAGACAACAAAAGGATAATAAATATCTCTATGAAGATAAAACAATTATTTAAAAAATACAACAGCGAAACCGCGGTAAAAACAGGTAAATATTTTATATTTCAAATGTATTATTTAATCGGCTTACGTTACATGTAAACAATACAAAAAATTGATTAAATTAGCCATGACGAATAGCGATTTAGTTCTGCAATGGAATTCTGTTATAATACGGGGCCGTTTAACTCCGATCATTCTTGGTTCCTCTCAGAGTAGAAATTTGCTGGACACAATACTACCGAAACAAATATTACAATGAAAGCATACTGCCTGGTAAGTGAGAAGGAAGTGTTGCCGTCCTTATTTTTACACGCGCTCTTAGCCTGCAGCAACCTCAACCTCATTTTAAATTCGTTATTTTTAAGGCTGGGCTTCGCACATATGGCCAGTTTTTCAGGTTCGCAAACACGAAGAAAGTCAGCAGGTACTAAACTGTCTTCAATTGTTTTCGTTTACTAAGCCAGTCAGAGACCAGTGATTGAACGGTTAACTGAACTGACTCACAAACTAGCCTTGTGTCCGGAGCCCAAATGTCTTGACCGAAATCTTCTTAAAATGGTTAAAAAAATCCGGTCTTTAGAAATTCCAGCTTGTGTATCTTTTCTAGCCTATAGCATCCCGACGCTGCCTGGGCAAATTCATATTGATTTCCAAATGTACGTTTTCGACCAAAAATGACATCCATAGTTTATTAAGTCCTGCTCGTTTCGCCGACTAGTGAAGTTTTTGAGCATAAATCCCAACTTTCTGACTGTAATTAAATCAAATTAAAAGTCATTATTTAGACTAAACTAAATATTATAAATGTGAAAGTAAGATTGTTTGTTACGTTTTCACGCCAAAACGGCTGAACGGATTGGATTAAATTTTGCACACAGATATATAGATAGAACATGACTTGGGTAAGGAAATAGGCTACTTTTCATCCTGGATCGCATACGAAGTCGCAGGCAACAGCTAGTTTTTATTAAAATTGATTTGAAATAATATTTACGTTTTTTTTTCAGGTTCTCCTTTGGGCAATAGTCAGCGCATGCCGAGCGCAATATTTGCCAACATTTAATCACCAACTGCTGCGTGAAGATGCTCTTGCCAGACAAACCAGTTGTATTAACTCAAATGCATATGGCCCGTATGCTACATATGCCAACCATGTCCCGTATGCCCCGTATGCCGCTTATGGTTCCCCACATTTCGTTGGTAGTAGGCTAGGCATTGGCGGTGGTGTTGGTGGCAGTATTGGTGGTAGTATAGGCGGTAGTATTGGTGCTGGCGTGGGTGGAGGTTTAGGAGGTGGTTTAGGTGGTGGTGCAGGTGGAGGCGCTTATGCTGGTCTTGGTGGAGGCGCGTATGGAGGTCTTGGTGGAGGCGTGAATGGAGGTATTGGCGGTGGTGTTCACGGTGGTATAGGTGCCGGTGCTCAGGGTAGTATAGGTGGTGGAGCTTACGCTGGTTTAGGGGGCGGTGCTCAAGCTGGTATAGGCGGTGGTGCTTACGGTGGTTTAGGTGCCGGTGCTCAGGGTAGTATAGGTGGTGGAGCTTACGCTGGTTTAGGGGGCGGTGCTCAAGCTGGATTAGGCGGTGGTGCTTACGGTGGTTTAGGTGCCGGTGCTCAGGGTAGTATAGGTGGTGGAGCTTACGCTGGTTTAGGGGGCGGTGCTCAAGCTGGTATAGGCGGTGGTGCTTACGGTGGTTTAGGGGGTGGTGCTCAAGGTAGTATAGGCGGTGGTGCTTACGGTGGTTTAGGTGGCGGTGTTCAGGGTGGTATAGGTGGTGGAGCTTACGCTGGTTTAGGGGGCGGTGCTCAAGCTGGTATAGGCGGTGGTGCTTACGGTGGTATAGGTGGCGGTGCTCAGGGTGGTATAGGTGGTGGAGCTTACGCTGGTTTAGGGGGCGGTGCTCAAGCTGGTATAGGCGGTGGTGCTTACGGTGGGCTAGGCGGAAGTATTGGTGGAGGTATTGGAGGTGGCATCGGTGGTGGTATCTACCGTCGATCAAATTCTCTGTACGATTCAGATCTTGATACCACACAAGAGTTGGAAAATAGATTGGGAGTTGGCGGTCACATCGGTGGTCATATCGGCGCACACGCCGGTGCTTATGCCGGAGGTGGTCTAGGTCTTATTCCATATGGTTACCACAGCGCTAATGGTAACGGAAGAAAGTAAAAGAAGAAAACAGTAAAATGAATACACCTATTTTAGATGGCAAATGGCAAATAAATTTGTGATCAATATTAATAAATTGTCAACTGAACGAAAACGTTATATAATGCCAGTTTGAAATATACAAGGATCAGAAAAATAAAAAACTCAGAAAATATAAAGCGTTTATTTTATTTTATTGTGACCTACATGAATATATGTACTTTTAAATGTAGATTAGGGTATGTATTTCCCTTATAATTTGACCTTTCACGATTTTGTCTCGTCTCCATCATTGCACGCTAAATGCCTTAGATATCAATTTGGACTGATGAATATTTCAGTAATACTGTAAGGTTGTCTGATTTTAAACTTGATCTTAAAATGCAGGGCCTAGAATTGAACCCTGGAGTACACTTATATGTACTGCGGATAAGCCGTAAAGGAGACGAGAATGAGGTGTTCACAATTTCTATGATAGTGAACTCTCACTAACACATAAAACAATTCCTACGTCATAATCAAAGTAACCATTAATTGATAAATGATTTATTTCTGTAAGCAGGTTTGTACAATCACTTTTACACGTTAATCATATTTTAAAAACTAGATGAGATCGGCGTTTCCTATCTGACTACTTGAGAAGAAAGGCCGAAACAAACTCAGAGATTTTTTAAAGTCCAGACATAATATTGGTTAGGTGATGTGAAGACCATGTGGATTGATGTCTGTAATGGTCTTTTGAGGAAGAACCAATCATTGTGCTGCTCAACTCAGAACTAAGGAGCTCAACGATTCGATAAACTATAAAAATGAAAGGACATTTGGGTAGGCCGGTAAAGTACTCAAACAGCCAGACAATCATTAAAAAAAACAGTGAGCCACATAGTCCTCATATTCACAAAAATAAAATAAAAATTGTACTTTATATAGTAGACATCATCATCAGTCGTCGTTTATCTAAAAAGAAACGAATAAAAAAAATAAAAAAGTTAAATAGCAAATTCATTCTTATCTTAGTGAGAGGAAGGTTCAAGTTAAACTGTTCAATCCGTCGCTAAGTGGTAGTTCAGCATCTAGTAGGGAGTAGACGTAGTACAGACCTATTTAACTGTAAAACCATTTTGCTTAAAATTTTAAAGAGAAATAGATTACTGGGGAAACATCTTTTTTTGTCAACGACCTGCAGGGCTAACATGACACACACAACTACTCACTCTCGCTTTGAAGATATGTATGTCTCCTTCTGTTGCTTTTCTCGTTTTCTGACAGCATTTCCAGACAAAATACTGGACTCGTTCTGTCAAACTTGATATTTTCCTTTCAAATCCCTAACATGGCAACTAAGTTGTCTCTAATTTTGACAATTCAACATGAGATTTAACCTGATATAACCAATTCTTCAATCATTTTGTTATTCTCAATTATGACGATGAAAAGAGTAAACAAAATAAGAACAAAAAAAAACGTAGCAATTTCATAATTAAATTTTAATTTCATTCTTATTTTCATCATAATTTTATTTAACAATATACCCATTAATAATGAAACGACTTAGTATTAAATTTGTATTTGTATTGGACCGAAGTTCCTTTCGACGGGTTGGTTTTGGTTGAAATCGCGATCAGTTACCCGCCTGCCTTCAAAGCAAGAGTTAACATACATCTTCTGGGCATCAAGCGTGATCGAGGTGATTCGGCAATTAAAAAAAAACATGCAGCATAAATAAAAATTATAACAGAACTCCTAAGATCTGCAATATAAATAATCATGCAGACTTATCATTTGTAATTAGGACGAACTTTTGACAGTCTTACCAATCCCGGGGCTCATACAAGATTTCTTATAAATTAATCGGCTCATCTCCGACAGGTTGCTCAAGCTGATCATGAAGCTCAGCTTTTGCAAGAAACTAACGCTGTACGAGCAAGCCGTCTTGCTCACGTTGACAGAGAAGCACTAAGCAAGCTATTTCAAGAAGACAGAGAAATCTTATAGAGCAAACTATCACCAACTGAACGAGAAACGCTCTTGTCAAACTTGAAGAAGGCCAACTCGATGATCTTCTTCCTCGAGACCAAAGTATATTTGGTGGTTTCGGTTCTTCAATGAGTGGATTATCTGTAGCTGCTGCTCAGATCGGAGCTAGTGCAGGTGGTTATGTTGGTGGCAAGCTCGCTGGTACCCTAGGGGCTAGACTTGGGACTGCCGCTGGAGATTATTTTGGTGCCGCCGCGGCTAGTCTCTCTTCGTAAAAAAGACAAATTTGGTTTCGGAAATAGAATCTAATAATGTATCTGACGACGTTCCAACTTCTAATAAAGGGCTTGAATATGACATGATAGGTGGCTTTAGTGTTCATGTGGTGAAGAATTAGTGAATTTACTTTATCGCGTCTCATAAAAAAATGGATCTGCGCCGGGAACATTTTCGCGCCATGATTTTTTACGATTTCGAGTGTCGCCTGAAACCGGATGAATCGTACGGTAGACTTCATATGGCATTCATGGATGAAGGCCCTTCTAAGGCAACCGTGTATCGTTGGTTTATCAAAATCAAGCGCGGTCGACTAAGTACTCGTTCCCACTTAGTATATCAATCGAAGATTCCAGAAGTAGAGCATTTTATATGAAGCTATTCACATTTGTCGGAAACCGATTTTGTGTCGGCGCCGACAAGAAATGTCTGGTGTTTTGCCAGCCCTCTACGCCCGGAAAAAATCGTGTCTGATCTCGCTCGCAAATGAGTAAGAATGGCGCTGTTCACATTTGTTGGAGGTCGGTCTTGTATTTTGGTAGTTTATGCTCACTGATATTTGAGCCAGTAGATGGTTGAGTGTAGTTATTGACTACATTCTTGGCAATGTAGTTATTGGCTTCTTTACAAAGTTTTAAAAAGAAAAACACGCTTTATCACGCACCAAACAGTATAAAATAACTAGCTTCGGTCCGCGGCTTCGCCTGCGTGGTGTTTGGTGGTGGACACAGTTCAGCGGATTAACCATGAAACATCACAGCCCCGCTCCGCGAACCTTTTTGGCGCAGCCGTGAGGCTCACACTATAGTTGTTGTAATTTTTTGTCATTTGCATTTTGTGCTTTACGACCTGCGTGCAAATAAATATTTTTCTTCCTCTGGCTTGCTTTTATTGGCCGGATTTAGTGAACATTAACGAGGAACAGAGCTTTCACCTATTTCTTGCCTTCATTGGCCGGTTTGAGTGGAGATTCGCAAGAGCAAATGTGCTGGGAGGAAGAAAGTATTCCAGTAAGATGCTGTTAGGGATCGTGACCGTGCTTCCTGGATTGCCCTATTAGCCCTTTCAATAGTTCTTGGTAACCAGTCCATCTTAACCACTCAAACCCATAATCCAATATCTTTGTTTCCACATCCTGCAAGAGTTACACCAACCGAAGGTTATCCTTGGATGCATTGCATGACACGGCGTAGCATACGCTGGCAGAGTGTAACGCTTGGGAGAAGCCGCACCGTTCCCTCATCACAGAAGTAGGCAGTGACCACAAGATATAATAATGTAATATATAATAATATATAGGTATTAGTTACGATAAAAGTGCAAAAGCTTGTTTTTTTCATTAATTTTAAACTACATATTTGTGAAGGAGATACCTGCATCGCGATCTGAAACAACGGTCGGTGCTCTCTAGGCATTCAGCCCCACTTGCTAATATTTAAGGGCATGAACTAATTTTATTTTTATTTATTTAAACTTTTCGAACCCAAAGAGGTACACAGGCGGACTTAATGCCTTAGGCATTCTCTACCAGTCAACCAAGGGTGGTGAAGAGATTAGATGGCAGGTGCTTTAATTGAAGGGAATAATTAAAACAACACCCCAAAACGATCAGACCACTCCTTGATAGCATCTAAGTCTCTGTTTACATCTGCTATAGCGTCCGACAAATCTTCCACCCGCTCAGCTGTATATAATTGCATTACACACCAGCATTCAGGTCACGCTAACTCGATGAGCTCTCATCAACGCGAACCGACTGTTGACGTCCCCGAAGATAAGAAAAGAACCATTTCAAAGCATCGGACGAAACCATAAGATGAGAGAGGAAAGAAAGGAGGATATCGTGGCTGACAGCGTTAAAGGCATTGGAGAAATCAATTAACACCAATAAGGTAACCTTGGTATCCTCCATAGCTTCTCTAATGTCACCAGTCACTTTAAGGAGAGCGGAGGCTGTACTGTGCCCTGGCCTGAAATCAGACTGAAAAGAGCTAACAAGATTATTCCGGTGAATAACCCCGTAAACTGCTTGTGTACCCAGGCCTCAAGCACTTTAGACAGGAATGGAAGAATGGAAATGGGTCCAAAAAGGACTGGGAAGGGGGGGATTTGAAATTTTTGTGAAGGGGCGGACATAAGCCATACGCCACAGGGAAGGGAATTGTCCGGAATCAAGAGAAAAGTTGATGATATTTGTAATCGGAGAGAGAAGGCTATCCAGGATCCAAACGACCATATTACGACTGATGCCGTCACAGCCTTAGGTTTAATGGACAGGATGAACTTTTTAATTTCGACCACGGTGACCGGAGAGAAGTGAAATGGTTCTATGATGGGACTAGCTAGGCCAGAAATGAAATCGACCGTCTTGGACAACATTTAGGAATCCAAGTGACAAGTGGTTGTAAAATGACGGTTGATATCATCAAGGCCAATTATATTAGGAAAATCCACATGAAGTGGTCTGCCGATACCAGGAGTACCAAGAAACTTCCAGATATCAGCAGGTGAAGAAGAAGATATGTTCTCGAGAATATGGCGGCGTTTAGTGTTGCGTATCATCTGATTACACCGATTTCTAGCAGCTTTAAAAAAACTCCGATTTTCTTCACTGCGATCCTTTTTAAATTTTCGAAAGGCCCGATCCCTGCGCCTCATCGCCATACGAAACCCTGACGTCATCCAAGGAGCAGGAGGACGCCGAAGTTTAATCTTCTTAACAGGAGTGTGTGTGTCGTAGAGAGCAAGGACCGTCCGATCGAAAATGCGCAATTTTTCGTCTAGAGGTGTTCCCAATTGAGGTTTGACGCATCCTGACAAAGCTTCTCAACGTCCATGCGCGCAAAACACCGCATGTGCAGAATTTTTGGGACAGGTTTAGGCGGTTTTAGGACATACGAGAAAAAAATTAGGTCATCGGGACACTGACCATGAGAACAAACAAGGGAGGGTGCGGAGGTAAGCATCAAGTCGATCCAAGTGTCTTCGCCTGAAATTTGTATGATCGCCTGAACCTTGATAATAAATCTGACCAAGAGGCAAATGTTCTAAGTAGGACAGTCTTTTTTTAAAAAAAGAGCCAAACCTATTAAAGTTATTGGTAGCGGAAAAATATATGTTAATCTTAAAAAAAAATCTGAGAACCCTGGTTTATTCAAAATAGATTTTTGAAAACTTTTAATCGGTAAAAAAAAATTCAGTAAACTGACCTCTTGATATGATCTTCCAACAAAATACCTGTATTACACAACGCACGTTTGGATAATTAATAACAATGACGTATAATATTTATATACAGAATTTGGTTGTTTGTTATTTTCGATTACTCAAAGATTTTTTGAGTAAATAATAAATTGCTTCATATTTGTCATCGCGCTTCCCTTCTTTCTCTGTGCAGTCCGACAGTTAGCGCGCTTTACCTCTTGTCAGGGTCTTAACATGTAAACGCATGCAAACATTACCCTATTTTCAAGTAAGTCTAGAAAACGCGCACTAACCCGTGCTCATGAGTATCCTGCTAAACAATTACGTAAGAAATTCTAAAACCATTGCTTCATACCTAATTAGGTTTGAAAACTTCGTCTGCTCGACAACTAACATAAAGCAATGAATGCTGTCGAACTGTTAAAAGGAAAGGCACTGTAATTGGTAATATGTTAAGCGATTGTGCAGCCCTGAATTGCGTAACACACTTTCAATCACAATACGAAAGTTTTAAGGATATTGTATTACTATTGCTTCATAGGTTTGGAAAATTCAAAAACATCAAAGGGACAAATAAATAGAAATGATGACAGAACTCCTTTGATCTGTAATAGAATTCATTTGTAATTGGGACGACATCGCGACAGTTCAAAATGCGATTTCCGCAATGCAGACTAAATGATTATGATGAAATGAAGTTGAGATCTGGAATATAATTAAACATGAGAAGATGGACCAGGATAAAAACTCATGTCTTCATGTCATGAGAAGCTTGAAGTTCCGATCTTCACATGACGCACAAGTTCTTATTCAACTTCATTTCATCATAATCATTTAGTCTGCATTGCGGAAATCACATTTTAAACTGTAAAATATATATCATATATTTAGAAATTATATTGTCGTGTTGATAGTTATTGCCTTTTCATGGGATATGTTTCACTATTTAATAATATTTCATAGCAATCTATTAGAACATGTAGTTTTCCGTTGTGTTCGTCTAATTACTAGTGTATGCCACTGTATGTATGTTTATTGCAATGGAATATTATGTTTTTATTTTATTTTGTATTTCTGGGAAACCATAAAGTAGCTTATCACTACTTTAATGAAGTATCTAATAAACGGTGGATTTTTGAAACCATTTAATCATTTAACACGTCTACAACGATTAATGTCTTTGAATTTCCGCAAATTATGGCGTAAGAAACGTTTTATGGTAATTAGGATTATAGCATTTATGCAGATTACGCACTCCTCGATTGAAAATTGAAAACGCCGTCTTGAGTGAACGCTGATCGTAGCACCACCCGGTATCCCAGCTGATTGAGTTATTTTGATGGAATCTGCAAACACATGAAAGTAGGCGTTTTATCTAAACACATATAAATCTATATAGTTGTATTATTAGAGGGCTTGTTGCTAGTATTAACAGACGTATGGGTCGATCGATCAGGTTAAGCTACGCTTGCCGTGTTTGGTCCGTGGATGGGTCACCATCTTTACATATCAACACCCCTCCGTTCCTCGGAAAGCACGTTAAGCCGTTGGTCCCGGCTGTCATTCGTGGATCTTTGGCAGTCGTTACGGGTCGTCAGAAGCCCGAAAGTTTAACAACCAGTCTTAGCAAGGGGCATCGTATTACCCAGTAACCGTATATTTTATAATACAACAAAAAGACAATAAATATCTGAAGAGATATGAGGAACAGGGTGTAAAGTTCACTCATACTCTTTAGAAAAGGAAGGATCCTCCGACCAGATGGATGTCGTATCTGGTGGGCAACTGCCCGACAATTGATGTCGAGATGTTGTATATGATAGCTGCGCGGTAAACTCTGCTTGCGCGATGCAGGTTTTTGCGTGAGGTCAATGTGATGCGTTGTTCGCATTTGGCCGTGTAGATGCCGCCACATATCTATAAGAAAGAAGATAAAAAAAAACCCAGTGTAAACAATATAATATAAACAGCGAAACCGCGGTAAAATCAGGTAAATATTTTATTTCTTTCTCAAATGTATTATCAAACATATTATTTAATCGTCTTACGTAACGTGTAAATAATATAATAATTTGATAATATTAGCCATGACGAGTAGCGATTTAGTTCTAGCATGGAATCCTGTTATAATGTGGGGCCTTATAACTCCGATCATTCTTGGTTCCTCTCAGAGTAGAAATTAAGCTGCACACCATACTACCGCAACAAATATTACAATGAAATCATACTGCCTGGTAAGCAAGAAGGAAGTGTTGCCGTCTTTATTTTTCCCGCTCTGAGCCTGTAGCAACCTCAACCTCATTTAATGGCTTAGACAGTTCAGTACCTACTGACTGGCTTCGCACATACGCCCAGTTTGGCAGGTTTGTTTGGTTGGTTCAGTGACTGTTTTTTTCTGACTGGACGCATACACGAAGTCAGTCAGTAGGTACTTGTTAGAATAGGTCAATGTATTAAGTACTTTTTAGTTAGCAACATTGTTACATATATTATAATGATGAAAAGTAAATAGTTGTCATTGTTCAATTGTTAATGGAGCCTTAGAATGGTCGTGATAATAAAAGTATTTTAGTCTGTAAAACCTGTTGTTTTGCTTCAACTTTATCAGGTTATGGGCCCAGACACATAACCCTGTATCTCTGAGCAAAACAAAGGGCCGGATACTGCTTTCGTCCAAAAAATACTGTTGGCATCTTCGCGGAATACGCGTGAGGTTTAGCTAGCAGGAAGGAAAATTACTTGATTCGTCAAGGACAGGACGAGCAGGAAGTAAGCACGACCATGGAGGACAACTTAAGAACTCCTGGTTTGCATATAAAGCTGGAGGGAGTATCAAATTGGAATGTGTGGAAATTTCAATCTGTCATTCTATTACGGAGTCAAGATTTACTAGATGTGGTAGAAGGGAAAAGTGTAAAGCCGGAGGCGGCGGCTGCTAAGGAAACATGGGAGAAAAAAGACGCAAGAGCCCAAACATGGCTTGTGACAAGAATGTCAGAAAACGTGATGATGCTTATTATAACTTGTACTACGTCCGCGGAGATGTGGAGGAAACTGGCTAGTGTCTATGAACAAAAGTCTGAAACTAGCATACATATCGTACAACAACGTTTCTTCCAATATAAGTACGAGGAAGGCGCAGAAATGTCTGTATTTTTGTCTAAAATTGAAGAATTGAAAAACCAGTTAAAGCAGATGGGAGAAGATATTTCAGAAAAATTCGTCATCACAAAGGTTTTGATGTCGCTTCCAGAATGTTACAAACATTTTGTGTCCGCGTGGGAGTCAGCGCCGGATGATAAACAAACATACGATAATCTCGTCGCTAGACTATTGATAGAACAGGAACGATTAAAAGAAAGAGGGGAGGTGCCCCGGCAATCATCAGCTTTTGTTGCTAACAAAATAGATAAGAGTAACGTAAAATGTTTCAAGTGCAACAAAATGGGACATTATCAAAGCGAGTGTCGGAGTAATATAAACAACCGTAATGCCAGTTCGACAGGTTCAGCTAGTGACAACAAATCTGGTAAAAAGTGTTTTTACTGCAACAAATCGGGACATGTTAAAAGCGAGTGTTGGTTTAGAAAAAATAAGGACAGAAACAGTAACGCATTCGTGATAGCAAGTTCAAGTGGACATTTTCAACAATCACAGTGGTTAGTGGATACCGGCGCAAGCCAACATATGTGCTGTGAACGAAATTTATTCACCACATATTCTGCGCTGTCAAATAAATCAGTGATTGTCGGTAATGGGAAAACAATTAGTGCACAAGGTTGTGGACAGGTGGCGGTACAGGTTTATAATAGCCGCGAATGGATTAACACGACCATAGACAATGTTTTGTACGTGCCGGACTTAAAAACAAATTTATTCTCTGTGAATTGTGCGACAGATAGAGGATATGTCATGGTGACAAACGAAAGTATGTGTAAGTTTTACAAACAAAACAAACTTTCTGCGGTGGCTAACCGTAACGGAGAAATGTACTATTTGGACGTACGTTATAAATGCGAGGTAGCAAACGTATCCCAAGTAAAATCTGTGTTAAAAGAGTGGCATGAAAAACTTGCACATCAAAATTTTGATCATGTGAAGAAAGTGTTGGTGAAAAATAACATTGAATTAAAGCAAACTCATGTGCCTCAGTGTGAAAGCTGCTTGGAAGGAAAGATACACCGGTTGCCTTTTAAGAAAAGTGAAACTGTAAGTACCAGAACGTGTGAAATAATACATGGGGATACCTGCGGACCCATGGAGGAAGAATCGATTGGTGGGTCGAGATATTTTGTGATTCTCAAAGATGATCACTCAAACTTTAGAACTGTGTATTTCGTTAAAGCCAAACATGAAATCAAACACTGTCTGGAGGAGTTTCTAAATAAATCAGAAAATATAACTGGAAACAAAGTCAAGACATTTAGAACTGACAATGGACTGGAATTCGTGAACAAAGAAGTGACAGAAATGTGTTCTAAACTAGGGGTAAATCATCAAACAACTGTAACCTATACACCTGAACAGAATGGCAAAGCCGAAAGGGAAAATAGAACACTTGTTGAAGCAGCAAGGAAAATGTTACATGCCAAAAACCTGCCCAAGAAACTATGGGCTGAAGCAATAAACACTGCTGCTTTTGTTTTAAACAGGACAGGAAAAGGAAAAGAAGGAAAATCACCCTATGAAATGTGGACTAATAAAAGCTTTGACATTCATCAACTACAGGCTTTTGGTTCTCCAGTATATGTCCACATCCCAAAGAAAAAAAGAAGAAAGTGGGACAGGAAAGGTGAGAAAGGGTTGATGGTAGGATATGGTGAAAATGTTAAAGGCTACAGAATATTTTTCCCAGAAAATAATAGTGTTGAAGTAAAGAGGGATGTTGTTTTTATGAAGACAAGTGAGCAAGAGGAAGAAAAGGAGCAGTTTGTTATGCTTGAGTATGACACTAAAGTTCCACAGGAAGGAAGTGAGAAGTCTAGTGTGGAATTTAAAGAGCAGCCCGGAGATAGTGAAGGTGAAGAACAGACCAGAGACTGTGAAGAAAGTAATTTATCCGCTGAGAATGGAAAAACTTTATACCTGCCATGTACAAGTGATGAGGGATCTAGTGATGAAAAAGATGGTGATTTATCACCACGCCAGAAGAGCACACGTGTCAGGAAGCAGACCTCATTCTATACCTGTCATCACGTCTGTACAGAGGATGAACCTAAAACTTACTGTGAGGCAATGCAAAGGAAAGATGCAAGTAAGTGGCAAGAAGCTGTGGAAAGAGAACTAGAAACTCTAAAACAAAATAATACCTGGGATTTCTGTAAAGAAGGTGCTTCTGGAAAGACCGTAAGTAGTAAATGGGTATTTAAAATTAAAAATGCTGAAAGCAACATTCAATATAAAGCTAGATTAGTGGCCAGGGGCTTTGAACAGCATGATATGTTTGATTTGTGTGAGATTTATGCGCCAGTAGCTAAGTTATCTACTTTTAGGTTATTTGTGTCAGTAGCTACAAAGTTAAATTTACCTATTTATCAGATGGATGTGACGGGGGCTTTTTTATATGGGGATATAGATAAAGACGTATATTTTGAATTGCCAGAAGGTGCCTATAATGGGATTAACAATATTGTTAAATTAAATAAGTCTTTATATGGGTTAAAAAGTCACCAAAATACTGGAATGATAAATTTAACTCTGTTATAATAAAATAAGGTTTTGAAAGGTCTCAAAGTGATTGTTGTTTGTATACTAAGCGTAACAGTGGTTCTAAAATATATGTTTTACTGTATGTTGATGATTTATTAAAATTCGGAAATAACAAAACAGAAATATGTGACCTTAAGTTAAGTCAATGTTGAATAATGAATTTTAAATGAAAGACTTGGGCTTAGTTTCAAATTACTTAGGTATAAGGGTGAAACAGGATTTAGAAAATGGAATTACTGAGTTGAGTCAAAAAGAATATCTTGAAAATGTTTTACAAAAATTTAAAAATGCAGAATTGTAAAGAAATGTGTACCCCTATGGATCTGAATTTTAATGCTAAAATATTAGAAGAAAATCATGATGTTGTAGCATGTACCTATTACATTGAGGGGGGGTGTTAGAATAGGTCAATGTATTAAGTACTTTTTAGTTAGCAACATTGTTACATATATTATAATGATGAAAAGTAAATAGTTGTCATTGTTCAATTGTTAATGGAGCCTTAGAATGGTCGTGATAATAAAAGTATTTTAGTCTGTAAAACCTGTTGTTTTGCTTCAACTTTATCAGTACTGAACTGTCTTCAATTGTTTTCGTATATACTCGTAAAGCCAGTCAAAGGCCAGTGATTGAACTGTTAACTGAACTGATTCACAAACTGGCCTTGTGTCCGGAGTCCAAAAGTCTTCAATAACGGAATAGACCGAAATCTTCTTAAAATGGTTTTAAAAAATCCGGTTATTTGAAATTCCAGCCTGTGTATCTTTCCTGGCCTATAACATCCCGACGTTAGGCAAATTCAAGATTTCCAAATGGAAGTTTTTAACAAAACATGTCGTCCATTTCTGTTATTATCCTGTATGTTTCGTTCGTAATATTTTTGACCATACATTTTCAATAAAATCAAATTAAACTAATGTTTTCATTTTCTTTTTAAGGTTCTACTCTGGGCAATAGTCAGCGCATGCCAAGCGCATTATTTGCCACCATTTCATCACCATTTGCCTCTTGAAGATGCTTTTGCCAGACAAGCCAGTTGTATAAACTCATATGCATATGGCCCGTATGCAACATATGCCAACGATCTCCCGTATGCCCCATACATTGCGTATGCCGCATATGGCTCCTCACCTTTCGTTGGTAATAGGCTAGGCATTGGCGGTGGTGTTGGTGGCAGTATTGGCGGTAGTATAGGCGGTAGCATTAGTGGAGGTATAGGAGGTGGTTTAGGTGGTGGTGTAGGTGGAGGAGCTTATGGTGGTCTTGGTGGAGGCGCTTATGGTGGTGTTGGCAGGGAAGCTCACGGTGGTATGAGTGGTGGTGCTTACGGTGGCATAGGCGGCGGTACTCAGGGTGTTATAGGCGGTGGTGCTTTCGGTGGTGCTACCGGTGGGGCATACGGTGGTATTGGCGGCGGTGTCTACGGTGGTGCTAATGGTGGCGTTTACGGTGGCCTTGGCGGCGGTGCTTATGGTGGTGTAGGCGGAAGTATTGGTGGAGGTGTTGGAGGTGCTAATAGTGGCGCTTACGGTGCTATAGGCGGCGGTGCTCAGGGTGTTGTAGGCGGTGGTGCTTACGGTGGTGCTAACGGTGAGACATACGGTGGTATTGGCGGTGGTGCATACGGTGGTGCTAATGGTGGCGTTTACGGTGGTCTTGGCGGCGGTGCTTATGGTGGTGTAGGCGGAAGTATTGGTGGAGGTGTTGGAGGTGGCATGTGTAATAGTATCTACCGTCGATTAAATTCTCCTTACGATTCAGAGCGTGATACCAAACAAGAGTTGGAAAATAGATTCGGAGTTGGTGGTCACATCGGTGGTCATATCGGTGCACACGTCGGTGCTTATGCCGGAGGTGGTCTAGGTCTTATGCCCTATGGTTACCACAGGGGTTATGGTTACGGAAGACAGTAAAAGAAGAAAACAGTAAAATGAATACACCTATTTTTACATGGCAAAAGGCAAATAGATTTGTGATCAATATTACTAAATTATCGACTGAATGAAAACGTTATATAATGCCAGTTTGTGTGAAATAGACAAGGACCAGAAAAATAAATTTGCACTGGAAATATAAAGCGTTTTATTTTACTTTATTGTGACCTACATTTATATACTTTTAAATGAAGATTTAGGTATGTATTTACCTTATAATTTGAGCCTTCACAATTTTGTCTCGTCTCCACACATTCCACACTTAATGCCTTAAATATTAATTTGGACTGATAAATATTTCAACAATACTGTCAGTTTGTCTGATTTTAAAATTGAGCTTACAAAGGCAGTGCCTAGAGTCGATCCCTAGAGTACACTTATGTGTACTGAGGATAAGTAGTAAGGGAGACGAGAATGAGGTATTCACAACTTCTATGATAGTGACCTCTCACTAACACACAAAACAGTTCCTACGGTATTATCAAAGCAACCATTAAAAATAAAAGCCATTTATTCAGACCATTCAGAAACGTATGCTACTACAACAAAATATTACTAAGTTGTATAAAGCTAACTAAATTAAATAAAAATTATAATTCTATCATTGACACCGGTTGTCTTGGTCTGTGTGCCCATTGGCAATTGCCTCCTCCATTTCCTTCCACTTTTTCCTATCGACTGCTATTCGAGTCCATAGTTTTCCTCCTGTTTCCAGCTCGTTGGTCCAGCGTTTTCTCTGCCTTCCTCTATGTCTTTTGGCATTTCTCGGATACCAGACTGTTACCCCTTTGCTCCATTTGTCATTTTATTGCCCACTTCGTCTCTTCTGTGACGTCAGCCACAGACGTTACCCGTCAAATTTCTTCGTTTTTAATCCGGTCTTTTCTTTTTACTCCCATCATACTCGTACTTCTTTCCATGGCACGTTGACGTACAGCTAATTTGTTGACTTGTGATTTTGTTAAAGCCCAAGTCTGGCATCCATATGTTAGGACCGGCAGCACACATGAATCAAATAGTTTCCCTTTTAATTATACAATATAATCAGGGCTCTTCATAATCACCCTGGGGCTTATTACGAACTTAAAAAAAACAGACAAGTTCCAGGCAATTATTTCACTGGCTGGTTAAATTTCGTATTATGACCTTCCCAGTTCTGAGCGACTTCACGCTGGGTAGTTTGTCTATGGCTGGCTTGTAATTCTCTGACGTAACGTTCAGAAACACAATTAAATATTTATTGATAAGTTACGGTTTTATTTAAAACACGTATATTAATATAAAATAATAAATATAAAATATTAATCTAGTTACTCTAGTATTAAAATATGTGAAAATATGAACGCAATCTATAATGTGCTATATAATTAATTTACATTAAATTTTTTGTTTGTAAATTGTAACGCGAGGTTTCCGAACGTATTCCACTTGAAGGTCAGCAGGAAATTTGACAACTTCAATGGCTCACAAACATTGTATCAATAACACTATGAAAGAACACTATCGTGTTATTTGGATAATCCTTCCATTCGTATGATTCAAGGAGTATAAACAAAAAAATTGGCGTGTTATTGAGTGTCATTGAGTGTTATTGAGTATTTTTATTAATGTTCAGTTAACATGATTTAATATGAATTCAATAAAATTGTAAATAAAACTGTAAAAGTGGATGAGCGTTCTCGCCCTTGTCGGCGCGTACCTAACTTATTTTCAGCTGAAAACAGTTTTGGGGAAAGTGGATTACCCTGACGCACTCCTCGTTTGATTTTAATGGTTGTACCCTTTTTCTCTAGCTGTATTCTTGATGAACTTTTTGATTGTAAATAAAAAAGTAACCTTTGATTCATTCTTATCTCAGTGAGAAGAAGGTTCAAGTTAAACTGTTCAATCCATTGCTAAGTGGTAGTTCAGCATCTAGTAGAGAGTAGACGTAGTCCAAACCTCTATATGTGAGATATACGGATAATAACCTGCCTGCTGTAGCTGTATGATGTAGCCTGATTGCACTCTAGTACAGATTTCATACAATTACAATACCAGGTACAGATGGAGTTCTCCCTATACAGGCTGTCTTGTAATTCGACGTTTTACTTCAAAGACGTGATTGTTTGAACCCTTTAACTTTTTGATTAAAACGTTTAGTGTTATGGTTATAATAGCAAAATCAACTCATTCTGCATAATACGCATGTATTCGCAAAACACCAGCTAGCTGCACTTGACTCGGTGGAACGTAGAGCAAAAAGGTTTATATGCGACGAGACGTTGGTGATTAGGCTTCAAAGCTCATCGGCATTATGTTGGTCTACTACAGACTGTATTTCGGAAAGTGCGCGCAGGAGCTTCAAGACCTGATTCCATCATCACCCTTTTACCAGCGGAATACCAGAAGTACTGCAGGGTACCGCAATTGGTTGATATCCCGACCAGTTGTACTCAGCGCTTCTCCTACACATTTATAATGCGCCCAGCGAACTGTCTGCCATCGTCTGTGTTCCCTTCCACATTTAACCCTTCAAAGCAAGAGTGAATAGGCATTTTCTGGGCATACTTGTTCCATCATAGCATCATATTCATCAATCGCTTTCCATCAAACGTGATCGAGGTTAAGAGCAGGCCCATTCGGCAATAAATAAAAAAACAAGAAGCTGGAGTGGATTTCGCAATTGAACGCCAGTCTGTTTGTTAATTCACTTTGTTAAATTTTGATCGTCGGCACATTTGTCATATGTGGCAATTAGTGAGTGTATTATGTGCCACAAATTTCATTTCCTTCATTTTGCATTTTAAAAAATTTCAAAACCGAAGTTTACACAACAGTACATACTAATTCCATGCGTAAAATCGATCCAATGAAATGGAACCTTAAGCCAATGTTGCTATGATAAAAATGATTTATTTATAATAACATGCTTTACACAGGTCTCGTTGCGAGAAAAAGAATTGTAATAGGGCCTTCTTCGAGCTCACTCGAGCTTAGCGGTCATGTTAGGCATTCGGATGACGTGTAAGTAATGATGATGTATTCCCTATAACTTGTAGTGTATGCCTGTAATATCAATTTTTTTATACGGGCTGATTTTTCAATAGTCAGATAACTTTAATCTGAGGAATAAATATTGCGGATTGACAGCTTTTTGTATAGAAAGTCAGTCTAATTCAAACTCAAACTCAAAGCATTTATTTAAAATAAAACAATTACAGGCACTTTTGAATAGTCAAGGACGATCGGTCAGAAAATTAAGCTAGTTGCGCATTCCAAAGCGTAGTAGGTACCTATGGAGAAGAACGGGCAAGAAACTCGACGGACACTCTTTTAAATCATGGTTACATCATTCATGTTGAAATTATGCATGTGAGAACAGATGGGACATGTTGCAGAACGTTAAAAGCGTCCGTTGTACAAATATGAAAACAATTCAAAAATAATATTTAATTAAAATACGCCGTGGCAGCTAAGAAATGACCAGACTCAACTGACGGCGCCCGTTCACGAACATGACGCATGGATTACCACAATTCATAAACGTGTCATCAATTCTAATCGATTGCTAAGCAAATGATTGGCGATATTCTTATTTATAAACGCTATTTAGCGCTAAGAGTTCACTAAGCAATTGATAAGTAGCTGTCACAATTAAACACCATCGTGCATCGGTAGCTTGCTAAGAAGATGGCGGATTTTATTTCAATCAGCTGATCGGTTCAATAGTACTATTGTGTGCCGCGAGATTATTTTGTTCCTAATATCGAGTGTTGCCTAAGTAATTATGGAATTTGACAATCTTATACAGGATTTCCAAAACGCCGTAGATAGTTAAATAATTTTGAAACGCCGACAGGAAATAGGCAGTTGAAGACCTACAAAGCTCGGTTAAATACGCTGCGAGAATGACTACCTATTATATATTCTTCATTCGTCGAAGTACATAAACATGATAAAAGCTCAATCAGGAGGAGGCTCAGTAGGCAAACCTGAGAAGTTTGGAGAAAACGAGTTCGTGAGGAAGCTCCACGGATATAGTGATCATCCAATGTGTTATCCCACGTGCCCCTCATCTTATGACGCCAGTTCTAAGGTCAAAAAACTACAGAAAAGCCACGTTGTGGCTCACACAAATAACAAGAGACATTTTGTAGAAACTGTTTATTTTGATCTATACTCATATTACAAAGAGGAAAGATTTTATTGTTTGTTTGTATTGAATAGGCTCCGAAACTACTGGACCGATTTGAAAAATTATTTACTATTAGAAGCCGAAATTATGTCTGATGAACATAGGTTACTTTTTTTTCGAAATTTACGCGGACTAAGTCGCGGGCGAAGTGCTAGTACATAATAAAGCTACATTGTTGTTATAAATTCATTAATTTTGATTTCTAATTTTCTTGCTCCAAAGACACCGTGCCATTTTTTTCTCATGCCCCTCTCATTCCTCATCTTTTCCACGTAGCATGGTCTCCTCCCTCGCCGTCTTTGCGATGTTGAATAGTATTGGTATTTTCATAGAAGCATTCAAACTTGCACCTGTAAACAAGTATAATAGTTGTTTTTTACCTACATGCATTTTTTTATGAGTATGTGCATGTTAATAAGCATTTATGAGACATGAAAATACATAGCTATTATCGGCTACTGCTTTAACATTCATTTGGACGGTTTATATTAGTAAGTAGATTTAAATTCAGAGATAAATACCTTTGCCTGTTTTCTCCAATTATTGGAGTTTATTATTTTCATTGCTGTTATCGCAAACACATTCAAATAAAATAAACTATTCAATTTTAATTCAATGTTTCCGATGAAATTTTTGACTTATGTCTGTCTGTTAAAGTCACGACAGATACAAAAGTCGTAGTTTTGACAACTTTATTCCCACGCGGGCCCAGTGCGGGTTGGTAGATGTCACATGTCTTCGAGGTACACAAACTAGGTAAAGTGCCTGTCGGAGTTAAATTCTGTTTTGTGATCGACTATAATCTGTGCCCAACGCATAATTTCACCTCTATTTCGTTTCGCTACTAACCACCTGCTAACTAGCGTTTATAAATAAAGAAAAGTTAATCATAATCAGTGATTTACTTGGTTTTTAAAAATAAGGCAGAAGTATATCAGACTGTCAGATTTATTCTTCAGATAAAAGTTATCTGACACTATTGATAAATCTGCCTCATGTGAGATAATAATCATTTTAAATCTAATTTAAAAGTAAGTCTGACATCAAAAACACGAATTCATCTTTAACTCAACTATTTTATTTAAAATATAAATTTATAATAAAATGCCTCGGCAACACACAAATAAATTCATTCGATTTCATGGATAATTAATATTATCTAAGAATTGAATTGTGTTCTTAGGAAATTTATTGATTGGACTAATCGATTTTGTCACCTGTTCACTGGGAATTAATTTGTTAGTAAATGCGTGACAAATTATGATGATTAGCTTAATGAAGTAATGGTTAAGTGGAAGCCCGTCCTCTGCGTGGCACCGCGAGAGTCAAAATGAAATCCTGTCTTTTGATAGGTAACGTATTCCTATTTTCGACACTTCTTTCGCTGTAACTATTTGTCAATAATTCTAGAAATTAAGTTTCCATTGAAACCATTTTTTTTTTCGCGGGGCTTCTGTTTCTGTAAAAATTTTCAAAGAGAACAAACCGCTGGCGATGACTGTGGGTTAGTCCACTTGCATTGCTAGCCCACTAGCCCCCATAATCACAAGCAACACGAGCTCGCTTCGCTCGCTTAAATGTATTTTTGTTTCCATTTCTGAGGTAAAATTAAAGACCTACCGAGCCAATCATAATCAGCCTATATTGTTCCGACTGCTGGGACAAAGGCCTTCTCTGTGAGAGGGAGGGGGCCCTAATCCACCAGTGCGGGTTGGTGCATGTCACATGTTTTCCAATATTTGGTTCTAGGATATGCCGGTTTCCTCACGATGTTTTCCTTCACCGTTTTGAGAACAGTGGTGACAAAATGAAATTCACAAAGTAAAGTGCCTGCCTAGGCTCGAACTCACGACCGTACAACTCGTAAGTCGGGGCTGATACCACAGGGCCTCGAGTATTGTAAGAGCAGTACTACAAACCGAGCCAATGCTAGTACAGAACGGTACTGGTAGGCATCCACTATTTTAGGTTTGACTGAAAATCTTAGCATCTATAAAAAAAAAAATATCAATAGAATTATTTGATTAAACTACCCATTATAAATTAAAGAGTTGCACGTGAAGAAAGTCATTATTTAGTTATTATGTAGTGTCGCCATGCCGTGTATTGTTTGATTTGATTTTCCAGACAAATAAAAAAAAAACGTATTGTTTTACAGAAGTATGTCGGCTTACATAAGCATGTGGCAAGGCAAAGTCTTTCTTTCTACCTCAGGTGTCGCATAGTTAACTTCGTCGGCAAAAAATACAGTTGAGCAATCTGTAGTATGGTGCGAAAGGGAGGAAGAAGGCCATATCAGTGGGTTGAACAAAGCTGCCTATGAAAATGACGCGGAATCGAGACAAGTTAATGGTGGTTGTCTACCAGAATCAACACCGACAAACCGAAGTTCAACGGTAGATGTTTATAGAATAAAGTGCTAACGAAAAAGAAATAAAGTTGAATTTATTGTCTAAGCTTTACGAGCCGAGATAATTTGAATTATATTTTTTAGTTATTGAATTATATGTTTCTTCGCTGTAGTCGTTGACGTGTTTGGCAGAGTCAAGCAGATCGGAGTATGAAAATTGACAAAATCACAATAATGCATGCATTGGCACAGATGGCAATTCACACAATTTAAATTATTTAAATTTAGAAAACTAAAATCAGATATGGAATTCCAAATCTTCTTGAGTCAAGAACTTCTAAGCTTTTACGAAATAATTTACTTAGAGAACGGATTTCGAACAACTTAAATCTTTTGGACTCAGAAAAAAGCAACCTATTACCATATAATTTACTTAACGTTGGCAAAGAAGGAAACTCAAACAAAGATGTGTTGAACTCTGAAAATCTCTGATAACCTTTTACGAAATAATTTACTCAGGGAAAGAAATTCTGAAAATAATAATCTCCTACGAAATAATTTACTTGTGGAAAGAAACTCAAACAATTTAAAATATTTGTACTCAGTAATAACAACCTTTTACCGAGCAATTTATTGGATTTTGACAGAGAAGGAAACCCAATAAATTTGCATCTTTTGCCAAGTTACGTATTAAATGCTGGTAGGGGAGGAAACCTAAGCCTTTTAAACCAAAATCATAAAAAAGTTGAGATACTAAATTCAGGCTACTCAGGAAACCCGACCCTTGTGATTTCAGGAAATTACAATACTTAACCTAGTGTCAATTCAAATGATAATTTAGAAAAGTTGGTAGGAAATATGAATGTTGTATCACCTGTTATTTTACCACTTCCAGTCTAAGTCGTAAATGCAGCTCCTCAGGCTGAGAGCAGGTTTGCTCATATATATATATACATATTTATAAATACTTTATTGTACACCACAAAATAACCTAACAAAAAAAAATATAAAAAAAAACATACAATGAGCGGCCCCATAGCTTTCTGCGATCTCTTCCAGGCAACCTTAGAATGGACATTGATTTGTCTGGACATAAAATGGGGCTGTCAGTGGTGCAAGAAATAAATATACATTAAACTAAAATAGATACACAGATATAAACATATCCTATCGCATAGATACATAAATACATACATACGAAGTATATAAGAAACGAAAATAAATAAAGACTATATAGATAACTACAGTTTACGAGAGCAAGCTCACAACGACAAGTAATGATCCTTCACAAGTCTTTTAATCACAAATAACGACTGCGCGCGTTTTATTTCGACAGGCAATGCATTCCACAAACGAACGGCCTGGACAGTAAAAGATTTGTCGAGGATAGTTGTGGAGTGCTTAGGAATTTTATGCCTCACGCCCCAAGCCTCATAACGGGGGTATCCTCATCATGGGGTTATCCTCAACATGAGGCTTGCACTCAATATGGCCGTGGTGGGCCGGCGGTGGAGTCGGTGGTGGAATGGTGGAATTAGCGCTGGCATCGGTGACTCTATAGGGGCAGGGGCAGGTGGGCATGGAAATGGCTATGGTGGGGGTGGCCATGGTGGCTTTGGTTGTTAAATAAGACAGGTTTATAAACTCTTTTGTTATTAAGGAATATTTCGCTAACAAATAAAATTAATTCAATTTGTATCCCCCAACATTTTTGAAAGTAATGGTTTTACATGTTTAGAAATGATATGACACATAGTGACTCATAACATCGCCTTGGATCGTTCGTGCAAAGGTGTTAAAATTGTAATTTAAATAACAAAGAATTTGCTCAGGAATTTATAAATTTCTTTACCAGGGTCCCACTCAAAACCAATGAAACCTTAAATTCTTCGCCCTCGCTTGCTTTTGATTTAATAAGGGCGAATGTTTCAGCCTGCCCGATTGAATTTAACTTTTAGCATATTAACCCCTTAACAGTAATAAAATCTTTTAAGCAAATCAAGACCAAATTGACCGAAGGTCTTTGGGGAATGTCCATTAAAGTCTGTACCTCCATAATTGAGACTACAGCACCTTACTTAGCCATAATATTTAATTTTTGTGTGGATCAAGGAGTCTTCCCGGATCTAATGAAATACAGTAAGATAATACCACTTTTCGAATCCGGGGCCAGTAAAGACACTAATAATTAACGACCCGTGTCCGTGTTGCCGGCTTTCAGCAAGGTGTTTGAAAAGAAAATGCTTAATCAAATGCTCAATCATTTCAATACTAATAAATCCTTCACGAGCAACAATATGGTTTCACCAAAAATCGTGTACGACCGACGCCGGTGCTACCTTAATAAAACATATTTTTAACGCTTGGGAAGAGGCCCAAGACGCCATAGGAATCTTTTGTGACCTCTTCAAGGCATTTGATTGCGTCGATCTCGAAACCCAGCTTTTGAAACTTGAGCGTTACGGACATGGAAAACTTGCGCTCAGTTTAGTAAAATTCTATTTAAATGATAGAAAACTGCAAGTTCAAGTCAATGGTGTCAATTCACTTGGTTAAAAAGTAAAAAATGGATGTTCCACAAGGCTCGATATTGAGTCCTTTCCTCTTTTTAGTGTATATTAATAAGCTACTCCGTTTATTAATAAATCAACCACAAATGGTGTTATTTACTGATGCATTCCTTAATTTTTAATGTAGATAGACGTGCTTCAAATTTTGACGACATTAATAACGCCCTATTTAATAATTGGTTCGCTGCTAATAATTTAGTACTAAATGGAATTAAAAAAAGTGCATAAGATTGTCTTTACCAAACGTCAAGAGTAGTGATTGTGAGATAGTATTGAATCAAGAGAGAATAGAATTCGTCGATAAAACGTTTTTCTTGGGGATCATGCTCGACTCAAGGCCACAATGGGGTCCTTATTTAACATCTCTTGCAGGACGGCTAAGTTCAGCATCTTAGGCTGTCCGAAAAAACCGTCAATTTACTGATTTGCTGCCGCGAGGCTGGTCTATTTTAGTTACTTTCATAGTATCATTCATATCTTACGGTATTTTACTTTGGGGACGGGCTGCTGACATCGAGTCTATTTTATTCTGCAGAAAAGAGCAATCAGAGCCATATATAATGTCCGCAGGCGCGATTCTCTAAGGGAATTGTTTAAGGATATTAACATCATGATGATACCTTGTCAATACATCTATGAAAACATCATTTACGTAAGATGTTTTTTATATCTTAACAGTTAAAGAGGTAAAATACATAATTATAGTACTAGCAATCGGGATCTATTAGTTCAACCAGGTTTCAGGCTGGCTAAAGTAGACTCATTTACCATGGGTACTGTTTAAAATGTTTCAATGAAATACCTCCCCACATACTTCAACTGAATGAGACGAAATTCAAATCCATTGTAAAACGCACATTATGCAGGCAGGCATATTATAAGTTAGGGGAATACATCACTGATAAAAATGCCTGGCTTAATGCTGAAAACTTTTTAATTGACATTTGAAATACTGTTGGAGCTGCTGAAGATTGTAAGAATATATTTGCATTTTATAAACTCAATCTCCTTTTTATTATATAGATGCATTGCACAGGTGTGAGTACTTTGTAGTTTAGAGCTACTATTTCACCGGGTAATGTCATAGATTGACTTGAATGTGCCCTGGCAGCTGACAGTATGTCATGCTCACTCCAATGTCTCGCCAACGGTGGCGCGTGTGTTGGATCATTTAGCTCCCTTCAAAATAATGTTTTGCTGCACTCTGGATGCTTTTAACGTGTACGGTTTTTGTACATCGAGAACGATGTGACACTATAGGTGAGAACACCTATTGTATCAACCTTAGTTCTGGGTTGAGCTGCACGATGATTGACAATTGCGTGCACTGACTGGACGGGTCCACTCAAATCAGTGAGGTTCTTTCCTCAAAAGACCATTTCAGACACCAGCCTACATGTTCCTCATATGATATGACCAAGATTATTTTCGGATTTTTATTTAAACTTTGACATTGATGGACTTTATGTATAAAATGACATGTTAATTTAGTTTTTAAAGTATTATATTATTTAATTATTGTGAATGTGAAGACATTGTTGATTTGTCTTTTTTTTTATGCATTTTTTTTTTAGTTTATACATGGTCTGGCAGTATGAGTAATATATGCGGCCTACCCAAATGTCCTTTCTTTGGTAATGTTCGTCGAATCGTTTAGCTCCTTTATTTCTGTGTTAAGCTGCATGACAACTGACAAATGCGTGCACTGACTGGACAAGTCCACTCATTCTGTGTGGTTCTTTCCTCAAAAGACCATTTCAGACATCAATCCACTTGGTCTTCACATGACCTGACCAAGATTATGTCTGGACTTTAAAAGAGACTGTGACCTCTGAGATTGTTTCGGCCTTTCTTCTCAGAGTAGTCAGATAGGAAACGCCGATCTCATCTAGTTTTTAAAATATGTCTGGCAGTATGAGTAATATATGCGGCCTACCCAAATGTCCTTTCTTTGGTAATGTTCGTCGAATCGTTTAGCTCCTTTATTTCTGTGTTAAGCTGCATGACAACTGACAAATGCGTGCACTGACTGGACAAGTCCACTCATTCTGTGTGGTTCTTTCCTCAAAAGACCATTTCAGACATCAATCCACTTGGTCTTCACATGACCTGACCAAGATTATGTCTGGACTTTAAAAGAGACTGTGACCTCTGAGATTGTTTCGGCCTTTCTTCTCAGAGTAGTCAGATAGGAAACGCCGATCTCATCTAGTTTTTAAAATATGATTGACATGTAAAAGTGTTTTTACAAACCTATTTACAGAAAATAAATCATTTATCATTTGGTGTAACGAATATATTTGTAACAACAATATCATTTAAAAGAGTATCCATGGAGTTTCTTGCCCGTTCTTCTCCATAGGTACCTACTACGGTTTGGAATGGGCAACTTGTTTCATATTTCTGACTGACTGACTCCTTGACAATTCAAAAGTTTTATAGACATAAATGGTTTTACTGAAATAAATGAGTTTTGAGTGTATATGTTTATATTTTACTTGTTTTGGATTTTTATTTTTTTTAAAGATTATTTCTTTAAGATTAATTCGTCTCTGTGCTTCGTTCATTCATTAATTGCAGATGCTGTCGCTTATCAATATGGTGGCGCGGTAAAGACAAGCTACGATTTAAATTATGTCTATGGATGAGTGTGAGAACAAGCGACAGTACGAGATACTATTTACGACTTGTCGGTTGGCAAAAAAGGATCAAGATTCATGTCCATCTATATTAATAAAACTATAGATTAATGTTTGGTCTGTTATTCTTTAAATGTCTGTGTGTAAAATAAAAACCAAAATTATTCTTCTGTTCCTGTCGGCTGGATCGGCCTGTCGGTTTTAGTTCAAATTAATTCTCAACTCGTTTTAGTATATTACTTTATTACATCGTGTAACGCTTCGATCACTTTTCCATTCAATTTCATGAACAAATACTTTTCATTTTAAAATTGCTTTGTGTTAATTTAATAATTGATTTCACTGGGTTTTGTCACCTGCGAAATAATTTATTAGTTAGCGAAAGCGTGACCAATGGCGCTGAGGTTGTATCGTTTAAGTCACTATATTTCGACCACAGTTAATTTTTGGATGCCCTCGCCATTAGTAGAAGACCTACAGTCTGCAGCACCGTGAGAGACTAAAATGAAAGATAATATTTTGGTAAGTCAAGTGTTTCATCATGCCTTGAATGGAAACCTACATAAAGTGGGATAGCTAGTCTAAATTATCCTAACTTCCTAATTTAATATTATAATTGCGAAAGAAAGTTTGTTTGCTTGTCACGCTTGCACGCAACAACGGCTGAACGGATTTGGAATTGGCTGGTATATAGACTTTGACCCGGATTAGTAAATGGAATACTATTTATCCCGAAATTTCTACGGAATCGAGACTTATGCGGGTGAAACCCCGGGGCGCAACTAGTCTACACTAATATTATAAAGAGGAAAGATTTGATTGTTTGTTTGCATTGGAATAGGCTCCGAAGCAACTGGACCGATTCGAAAAATTGTTTTACCATTAACAGCTGAAATTATGTCTGATGAACATAGGCAACTTTTTTTTTTCGAAATCCACGCGGACGAAGTCGCGGGCGAAGTGCTAGCGTTAAATAAAAAGGGTGTGCAGTAAAACTTACAAAGAAATACCTACAGACAGTTATGACTAAATGAGGCTAACATCGTAACACGTTGTCTTGTCGGCATCACTGTTTGCTCCAAATACTAGTAGAAACTGCATCCCAATTTGTTTTTCTTTACTTACAGTACTTACAGTATTTAATTGTCAATACACATTGAGAGGTAATTTAAGCAACAATAAAAAAAAAATGAAAATAAACAGCCAGTGCAGGGCTGAGGCCTCCCTTTCTATCTTTTACTCAACTCGATCCTTTTGTTTTTTTTTTTGTTCCCGGGGTGGAAAATCCTCATGGATGTCCTCCGCCCTGGGGCGGGCGGAGGGGTCTGTCAGACTCTTACTGACTAAAAACCACCCCGGTGTTCCATCTCACACCTACGCCGGGGTCGCGGGAACACATAATTCTTCCGCATCCCCGGCTGGTGCCGGCCCGCTTGCGCGGGCCCCGTCTCGGGCGGAGGGAGTGAGGTGTACTCCTTCCGCAACGGCTGTGAGCGGCGCGCGCGGAACACTACGCGCGCCGCCTTCTCGGGTCCTGATGTTGCGGGGCGCCCCTGGACCCATTTAGGGGGGCTGGAAGAGGGCGTTGTCCGCCCTCCGCCTGCGCCCGGTGCGCCTGCTGCGGATCGGGAGAGTGGACGAGATATCTCTCTCCCTTTCCGCAGCCTCCTTCTGCGAGATCACTGTTTCGCAGAAGGAAACCACCGTGTCCCAGGACTCGACGCCGCCGACCATCGCACTCACAACGGCCGGCAGCGACAGGTCACTGCCTACTTCTGAGATGAGGGCACGGCGCGGCTCCTCCCAAGTGGCACACTCTGCCAGCGTATGCCACGCCGTGTCCTCCCGGCAGTCGACGCAGTGGTGACACCGAGCGTCCGGCTCCCTGTTTATGCGACACAGGTACTTCCCGAAGTAACCATGCCCCGAGAGCACCTGCGTCGCCCGAAACGACAGGGAGCCGTGCCTCCTCCCGAGCCAGAGGTCGAGCACTGGCCGGACCGCCTCGATGGTGACGAGGCCGGCGGTAGGGCGTGAAAGCCTGTCCCGCCATTCCGCCACCAGGACCTCGCGAAGCTGCGACTGACGCTGCTCCATATGGCGCTGCATCGGCCGCTCGCCCCGCGCCCTCGCTTCCTCGCACCACCAATAAAGTGACGCGAGACTCAACTCGATCCTGCGCCAACATGGACCAATCCCGACTAAAGAGCAAAGAAGTAATTTATGATAAGAAAACAAACATATTATAAATAATTAAGTATGAATGCCTATAGTTTTCGCTTAGTTTTAATAATCTACTCTTCAGCTTCACGTTTTTTGAATTGATTTTAAAAAACGTGAAGCTGTAGCGTGAAGATCTTGTGTTATTTAAAAGTTTCGTAGTCTTGTAGCAATTTAACATTAAAGTGATTGTTTAATGTAAAATGTGTCTGCTTCGCGGACGGTTGACGTGATAACAATGTTCCAAATGCGGTAAAAACAACATCGGTTTTGTCTCAAAAGTATGCTGCATGCGTAGTCCGTGACCACTTCTATTTCTACTTTACGCAGAGAAGACAAAAATCACAAAAAGTCATTATTTTCTTGGATTTCGAAATCGCGCCTTAGCATTTTCTGCAATCTGTAATAATGTCTTCCGTTTCGTCCGATTCTATGGTGGCCAGGCTACGCTCGCTGACATGAGAGCCTTTTATTTATTACTAGCTTCTGCTTCAGAAATAAGCAGTTTTAAGTAAAATTGCACGGTATAGCAACAACGCGCGGCGGACAGACAGACCCGGCGTTGCCAAAATAGCCTCATTCCAGTCGAGCTATTTTGGCAACGCCGCGGTTACCTGTTACAATTAACCCGTTAAAACTTTTATATTAGTGTTACACTTTTGTCAGTGTTACATGTTTGATTCTGTTATTAATTCAAATGTTTCACTTATTTTTCTGAAGGTGCCTTATAGATGGTATTTTTAAGTCCCTGCTTCTGCCCTCGACGTCGAGTCTGTTTTAACATATAGTATAATAAATAACACTCGGCAATACTGTAGCTTCCCAATAGTAAAAGAATTTTCGGACCCTTTTTATGCAAACTCACAACTTTTGACATAAGATTAGTAATAGTAAATATACCTAGAGGTCACGCGCGCCATGTAGGATCCGAATCCAGCATGACCATATTAGGCTGTGGATTTTTATGTTTATTTTGAAAAAATGCGTAAGTGTAATTATTTTTAAGTTCTAGTGACCACAGTTTACTAGAATTATAATGTCTTTTTTTTACATTACAGTTATGTTTCTTCGCCATAGTCATCACATGTTCAGCATGGTCAAGCAGTTTGGATTATGAAAATGTACAAAGTCAACGAAACATTGAAAGAGAAGGGTCTACCAGATACTGGAATCTTTTAAATTCTCAAAACTACAATCACTTGCCAAATGAGTTGGCAAACGTGGGCAGTGAAAGAAATTCAAATCTTCTGAACTCAAGAAGACCTATTTTTTTATCAAGTAATCTACGAATGAATTCTGAAAATAGTAACTTGTTATCAAACAATAATAACCTTTTGGTAAATAATTTACTCAACATTGCTAGAGAAAGAAATTCAAACAATAATCTTTTTAACGCAGAAAAAAACAACCTTTTACGGAATAATTTACTTAGGGAAAGGAATTCCAACAAATTAAATCTTTTGATCTCAGAAAATAGCAACCTACTATCGAATAATAACCTTTTACCAAATAATTTACTAAATGTTGGCAGAGCAGGAACCTCAAACAGTTTAAATCATTTAAACTTGGAAAACTGTAATATATTACCTAGTGGCTTAGTTAACGTTGGTAGACAAGGAGCCTCAAGCCCTGTTTACGCACCAGTTACAGATATTCAACCGGCCGACTCCTCAAATCTTGGAACTACAGGCTACACAGGAAACCTGGACCTGATTAACCCAGAATATTACGACACTTTACCCAGTCACAATGTTAATGCTGCCATAGTCAAATATTTAGGAAATTCAGATCATGAAATAGCTGATGCGTCACCATCTTTGGACGTAATTTCATTACCTAATACTGAGAGCAGGTTTGATTGGGGTAGTTTGATTAGCGGTGTAGGGACAGGAGTTGGCTTAGGAATTGGTGGTACTATTGGTGGTGGTATAGCTGGTGGTATTGGTGGTGGTATTAGCGGTGGTATTGCTGGTGGTATTGCTGGTGGTATTGGTGGTGGTATTGCTGGTGGTATTGCTGGTGGTATAAGTGGTGGTATTAGGGGTGTTATTAATGCTGGCATGGGAATAAACACCGGAATCGGCGGTCATATGGGGGCCCGGGCCCATGATTATGATATTGGGTATGGACATGGCTTCGGAGGAACCTAAGGTGGACCATCACCCGGCTACGGAGGAGACTATGGTTGCTCAGGTTTTAGTTTATAAATTTAACAATTAAAAACTCAATTTAATTGCTCTGGAAATAATGTTTCGTTAACAAACAAGATAAATTCGACATGTACTCACTATATTTTATCAAAGCAATAAAACTCAAAGCAGATCAATGTTTGTTGTAAAAGAAAGTCCTTAAATCCAAAATTACACATATCACAGGTATTTGAATCTATAGTTAAATAAAATTAATTAAGGGATAATTGATTAACAGTTTTTTTTAAATGAAATGTGGCGTTTTTGTTCTTTAAGACATGCTATAAGCAAGTGGGGATCGCGGCCATTTGTGATTTTTATGACTGCCTATCCGACCTTCACAACCCAGTTACTGGTTGACACGATACTCCTTGGTTAGACTGGTTGTGAGATATTCGGCTTCCAATTATCCGTTACCACTGTCAAAGATCTACGAATGTCGATAACCGTGTGTGTTCCTAAGCACGGAAAGACACAAATCTGAAATGTTTAATGTACCGGCGGAGTATTTGCGTAACACAACAACAGTAGGAATAATTCATCAACATAAGAGTCATTTTGGCAGTTCCACAACATTCATTGCGTTATATAAACGTTGTTGAGCAGCCAAATTTTTCGAACATATGTAGCAATGTATTAGCAATATCCTCCAGAATGATTCAGATTGTAATGTTGTAAGTGCTGTTATAACATAGACATCTATGCTCTTCAAATCTAGCACAGCAAAAGGGATGTGCTAGATTTGAAGAGTTGAGAGAGGTTGTTTTACTCCGGCCGAACTCTTTCGTAGAGAACGTTACGATTAATAATTCCAAGTAAATCCACTTGATGTGGACAATTTGATGTTTCCCATCACTGTGAAGATGTTTAGCTCAGTGCACCCTTAATTAAATATTTGTTAGATATTTGCTCTCTTGAATATTCTTTTGGCAATTGTTTAAATTTTGCGGACTGCCTCGTTGGTCTAGTGGTCGCAAGAGCTACTGATAAGCATGAGGTCCTGGGTTCGATTCCCAGGGCCGGCAAAGTGTTATTGGGTTTTTCTATCTAGAATTTCTCAGTAACAGCCCGGAGTCTCGATTTGTGCCCGGTTGAGGGCAAAGGGCCGCAGCCTATTACATCGGACTTAAACAAAACTGGCGAAATGTGGGTGTACTACACCTCTGCTAACCCTTCTGGGATTACAGGCGTTATTTTATGTTATGTGTTTAATTTTGTGGTTCCTACGAATAAAATACCTTACCGTTATTATTTTAATTGCTATAAAGTAATACCTATAGGCGTCATACTTGGTCAAAAAGATGATACTACTTGTTGTATTTCTTGTCCAGCAGGGCTAACATGACAAGCGCGAGAACGCTCGATGTCTCGATTTCTCGAAATTTGTCTACGATTTTGACGTCATCCTTACACCTAACATGACCGCCAAGCTCGAGTAAACTCGAAAAAGGCACTTTGACACTTCTGTATCTCGCGACGAGAAACCGATGTAGCAAGTTATTAAAAACAAATAATTTTTATCACTGCAACATCGGTCGATTTTACGCATGGAATAAGTATGTTCTGTATTGATTTAACGTCCACCTCTTTTAATTTTTGTTTAGTTCCATATAAAACTGACTTTTCTACTGTTTTTCTTTGGCATGCTAAAATTAAAATATAGGATTAGTGGCACTTATTATACTCACTAGATAATCCACCACAATTGATAAATCGGCCGAAGGTCACTATTCGACAAAGCGAAGGTTGATATTGTAACAATCACCATAAAACACATGATATTGCTTTTACTCACCAACTTTGCGGACTTAACTGGCGATTTTCGTAATTATGTTGCGTAGGCAGGTACAGCCATAACTCCCAAGATTTCGATAATCACCATAATTGACAAACTAAGACTGATTATTACTGCACTTGATGCTCATCTACGTAATAGTGCTTCCCTGCGCCAAACTTTCTCTCGCGGCCGCCGAAAGGAACTTCATTCCAATGTGTTTAGTAGGCTGTTTAAAACTAAGTATTTTCATTCAATTCAATCAAATAAATTATGTCAATTCAGTATTTCAATTAAGGTTTTTCATGTTGTCTAATAGAACTAGAACGAAAATAAGTATAATTATGAATTTGCCATGTTATTTTGGATATTCTATTTTTTTTTGTATCATAATTTTGTCTACTCTTCTCGTCGTCAAAATCGAGGACGACAAAATTAAAGAAAATCACGATTTTCTCATGTTGAATTGTCAAAATGCCAAAATGAGATAAATTAGGTGGTCATGTTAGGGTTTAATGAGAAAACATCAAGTTTGACAGAACAAGTGAAGTATTTTGTATGGCAGTGCTGTCAGAAAACGAGTAAAGTGACGGTATAGACGCGACGAGAAAATACGAGAGCGAGTAACTGTCGCGTCTGGCATGTTAGCCCTGCAGGAAAGGTTTTCGTTATCTTTGAATTATTAATTACCCTCTTCAAATACTAATAAATCTCAATCCGAAGCACGCAAATAGTTTTGAACACAAAAAAATACCAAATAAAATCCAAGCGATAAATATTGAAAAAAGTTCAGAGTTTCTTGCATATATATTTTACAGAAGAGATAGGATCAACATTCTGACATCCCACTGCACTTGTAATTTTACTGCCTAACCAAATATTTAACAGAATACGATTAACAGTTTTGACGAATCGCGATAAATCTCCCAAAAGTTAAACCATTTTTTTCCCTACATGTAGTATTTTTTAGGGATGTTGGGCTTGAACTCGTTGGAGGTTAGAAGAGGCCTTGATTAACTTACGGTAGCCTGTAAAACGGGTCATGGCCTTTTCTGCTGACTATTTGTGCCCGACAAACACATCGGACACTGTCACAACCGCCGGGCATAATCTCTTTGCACGACCGACATCTAAAACTGTCGCCAGAGCCGAATTCCCAGTGTGTCTTACTTTAAAGAAGCTCAACGCCTTTCTGACTGCCAACTCTGAATATGATGTGTTTGCGGATGAATGGAGTAAATTATGCGTATATGTCTGGTGTTCTGTGGAAAAAAAGTATGCCAGGTTAGCACACTGTTCCATGTCAGTTTTTAATTGAATTATATACAACACTAGGATATGCCCGGCATGCATCGCAATGCCTTTTGAAACCTTCTCCAGTGCGCACACAAAAACTTAACAAAGAATTAGGAGACAGAAACTCATATCTTAGCTTAACACAATCTACCGCTTAAACATTATTAATTTGTTATTATCGTGAATGTTAAGACTATATGGGTCATTGTTTCTTGCTTTTGTGTTATTTTATTATTTTATAATATAAGTTAGTTTTAATCTTAAACTTGGTATGGCGTTTTGAGTAATTATGTGGCCTACCCAATGTCTTTTCTTTGGCATTGTTCATCTAATCGCTGAGCTCCTTAAGTTTGGAGTTGAGCTGCACGATAACTGACAAATGCGTGCACTGACTGGCCATGTCCACTCGATCTGTGTGTTTTTTTTCTCAAAATACCAATTAAGACATCAATCCAAGTGGTCTCCCCATGATCTGACCATGATTATGTCTGGACTTTAAATAAGACTGTGACCTCTGAGTTTGTTTATGCCCTTCTTATTTATTTATTTATATAAATATACTTTATTGTCCACCACAAAATGACATAACAAAAACATTAATCAAACTAAAAAACATACAATGGGCGGCCTTATCGCATTCTGCGATCTCTTCCAGGCAACCTTAGTATGGACAGTGATTTGTCTGTACATAAAATGGGACTGTCAGTGGTGCAAGAAATAAATATACATTAAACTAAAATAGATACACAGATACATACTTATTAACATATCCAAAGGAATAGATAAATAAATACATACATACGAAATACATTAGAAACGAAAATAAATGAAAATTACAGTTTACGAAAGCAAGATCACAACGACAAGTAATGATCCTTCATGAGTCTTTTAAACACAAATAACGACTCAGCGCGTTTTATTTCAACAGGCAGTGCATTCCATAAACGAACGGCCTGGACAGTAAAATATTTGTCGAGGAAAGTTGTGGAGTGGTTAGGCAATTTTAGCTTTAAGTTATCCGAAGATCTTAAAAATTTCGTGTGGGAGTCGCAAAGAAACTGGAAACGTTTCTTGAGATAGAAAGGAGTGGAAGGGGAAAAGAGCGCATTATACAACAGGGAAAGAATGTGAGCATTCCGGCGAAGGCGAATTGGTAACCACTTGAGCTTCACACGAAATTCGGAATCATGGTCATATTTGCGCAAACCAAATATAAATCTTAAACAAAAATTTTGAAGCCGCTCAAGTTTATCGAGGTGGTCTTGGTTAAGGTCAAGATAGCTGGCATCAGCATAGTCCAGGATGGGTAAAAGAAGCGATTGTGCAAGCGCAATCTTGGTGGCAGTCGGCAGAAAATTACGCAATCTCTTCAAAGATGCAGCGGATGCAAATAGCTTGCGGCTAACTTCCTGAAGCTAGGCAGTCCAAAGAAGTTCTTATCAATGAATATCCCTAAATTTTTAACTTTCTCACTGAAGGGAACAACTGAGTTGTCAATTGAAACTTGAGGAAGAGTCCTCCAGTCGATCCTGGAGACCGTCCTTAAACTGCGTACTACCACAACCTGCGTCTTTATGGGGTTAACCAAAAGTCCATATTTCTTAGCCCAGTCGCAAATTCGGGCTTGATCACGATTAATCGTTACGATAGCCTCGGAATGATTTTCGAGAGGAGCTCGCGAGAGAATTTGTAGATCATCAGCATAAAGATGTTAGGAAATAATTAGTTCGTCTGAGATGGAGTTAATAAAAACTGCGAAAAGTAAAGGGGATAGAACGCCACCCTGAGGTACACCGGCAGAAGTATTACACCATGAAGACAAGGTCTCTCCAATGCAAATACATTGCCGCCGACCGAACAGGTAACTACGAAACCAGTCAATTACTGTTGGAGTTAAAGAGAGCAAAGAATGCCAAGCAAAACATCAAAATTAACAGTATTAAAGCGTTACTGAAATTTAGCAAAGCTAAGACCGTCTTCCATGGCTGACCTTATATCATCCGTAATGTTCAGAAGCGCTGTGGTGGTGCTACGGCCAGGACGGAAGCCAACTGGAAGGGGTTGAGGAGATTATGTTTAGAGAGGAAAGTGTTTATTTGATTATGAATTAACCGTTGAAGGACTTTGGATAGGAATGGTAAGACGGATATTTCAATGTATTCAGTAAAGGGTTATTTGAGTATCTTTCCATGAGCATGGACAGACACCACTAGATGCAGAAAAATTTGACTAATGGCAGGAAGGATAAGATCTAGCACAGGGACTAACATATTACGGTTGATTGACTGTCACTTCCTACAGCATTGGAAGTAATCGAAAGTATGCTCTTCTTAACATCACATGCGGAGAACTGACCAAAAACAAATGGGTAATAACTGGAAGTCGGAAGAGAAGAAAGATAATTTAGTGTATTGAGTTTTATAATCCTATCAAAATTGGACGAAGCAGTAAAATTATTATTCATTGCATCAATGTCTATGTCCTTTGGGATTGTCTCTTGTCGAGTTTTACCGACCCCCAATGTTCTAAGAAATTTCCAAACCTTGGATGCGTCCCCTTTTTGGACAGAAGTATGAATGTGGTGGCGATTATCCATTCCTACACACCTTATTGCAATGATAACGGATAGAGACTTATCCTTCCCTGTTAGCGTCATTAGCCCTACGCTTATATTTAGATTTTGCCGTAACTTTATTGTGCATAAGCGTTTTAATCTCATTTGTAAGCCACGGCGCTGGCAAATGTCTAACCTTAACTGCTCGAACAGGTGCGTGATGATCGTGAAGCTCGATAAGTTTATTCGTAAAAATATTAACATGCTCATCGACTGATGAAGAGGCATACAGAGCAGACCAGTCTATATTGTTGGCATCCTTGCAAAGATTGTCTACGTTCATTTCACCAAAATTGCGTTGCATGAGAATCTTAGCTTTAGGCTTAGGTGGGCGAATTTTGTATCTCAGAGTAGTAGCTAAGAAACGCCGATCTCATCTTGTTTATAGAATATAATTGACGTGTAAAAGTGTTTATACAAACCTACGTACAGAAATAAAATCATTTATCATTTATTTATCATTAGAATATACTATTTTAACTGAAACTGCCTCGTTGGTCTAGTGGTCGCAATCGCTACTGATCTCATGCTCAGCAGTAGTGATTGCGACCACTCGTCCTGGGTTCGATTCCCAGGTCGGTTATTGGGTTTTTGTATCTGGGTTTTCTCAGTAGCAGCCCGGAGTCTGGATTTGTGGCCGGTTGATGACAATAGGCTCGCCCCCTATTACATGGGTCTTAAACATAACTGGCGAAATGTGGGTGTACAGGTACACCTCTGGCCAACCCTTCGGGGAAATAAGGCGTGATATTATGTTATGTTATGTTATTTTAACTGCTTTTTGGTACGGTGGTCACCGTGTGGTGGTCTCAAAGCGCTACTGATGAACATGAAGTTCTGGGTTCGATGCCCAGGTCGGATCTCGGTAGCAGCCCGGACTTTGAATGTGTGCCCGGCTAATGGCAAGTCCCAGGGCGAGCCGCCCTGGGACTTGAACATAACTGGCGAAATGTGGCTGTAGTAAATACACCTCTGCCAAACTATGAATTACACGCGTGATTATATATATATAGTAGCAGACCAAAAATTCGTTTTACAATTTGCGTAGTCATCACGCACACATTGGAAATGTTGTCATTACAGGACCGGACTAAGGCTGGTTGCCGGTATTACCTAACGATAGTAAAACGAAATAAAATTATGAATTTAATACTTATATATTTATGTTTTACTTGTTTTGGAATAAGACATTTTATAATGATTTCTTTGAGACCAATTCGTCTCTGCGCATTCGTTCATTCTGTAATTGCATATATTGTCGCTTATCAATATGGCGGCGCGGGATATACAAGCTCCGCGTCAAATTTTGTCTATGTATGAGTGTGAGACCAGGCGACAGAACGAGATATTATTTACAACTTGTCGCTTAAAATAAAAAACATAAAGAGTCGTCCATCTAGATAAATATAACCATGGATTAATGTTTGGTCTGCTACTCTTTATGTGTCTGTGTGTAAAATACAATCCATAATTATTCTTCTGTTCCTGTCGGTCGGATCGGTCTGTCGGTTTTAGTCCAAATTAATTCCCAAATCGTTTTTCTTAATTCTTTAATACATTGTGTAACGGTTCGGTCAATTTTTTATTTCAATTTCATTAACAAATACTTATCATTTTAAAATTGCTTTGTGTTAATTTAATAATTGATTTGATTAACACAAAGCAATTGGGTTTTATCAACTGCGAAATAATTTGTTAGTAAGCGAAAGCGTGACCAATGGCGCTGAGGTTGTAGCGTTTAAGTCTGCTATATTTCGACCACAGTTAATGTTTTGGATGCCCTCGCCATTAGTAGAAGACCTACTCTCTGCAGCACCGTTAGATACTAAAATGAAAAATAATATTTTGGTGAGTCAAGTGTTTCATTATGGCTTGAATGGAAACCTACCTAAAGTGGGATAGCTAGTCTAAATTATCCTAACTTCCTAACTTAATATTATAATTGCGAAAGATAGTTTGTTTGCTTGTCACGCTTGCACGCAACAACGGCTGAACGGATTTAGAATTGGCTCGTATGTAGACCTTGACCTGGTTTAGTAAAAGGAATACTATTTATCCCAAAATTTCTACGGAATCGAGACTTATGCGGGTGAAACCCCGGGGCGCAACTAGTCTACACTAATATTATACAGAGGAAAGATTTGATTGTTGTATTGGAATAGGCTCCGAAACTGCTGGACCGATTTGAAAAATTGTTTTACCATTAAAAGCTGAAATTATGTCTGATGAACATAGGCAACATTTTTTTTTTCGAAATCCACACGGACGTAGTCGCGGGCGAAGTTCTAGCGTTAAATAAAAAGGGTGTGCAGTAAAACTTACAAAGAAATACCTACAAACAGTTATGACTAAATGAGGCTAACATTGGAACACGTTGTCTTGTGCATCACTGTTTGCTCCAGATACTAGTAGAAAATGCATCCCAATTTGTTTTTCTTTACTTACAGTATATTTAATTGTCAATACACATTGAGAGGTAATTTAAGCAACAATAAAAATGAGATAAAAATAAACAGGCTGTGGAGGCCCAGTGCAAGGCTGAGGCCTCCCTTTCTTTCTTTCACTCAACTAGATACTTTTTTTTTTGTTCCCGGGGTGGAAAATCCTCATGGATGTCCTCCGCCCTGGGGCGGGCGGAGGGGTCTGTCAGACTCTTACTGACTAAAAACCACCCCGGTGTTCCATCTCACACCTACGCAGCCGGGGTCGCGGGAACACATAATTCTTCCGCATCCCCGGCTGGTGCCAGCCCGCTTGCGCGGGCCCCATCTCGGGCGGGGGGAGTGAGGTGTACTCTCCCCGCAACGTCTGTGGGCGGCGCGCGCGAAACACTACGCGCGCCGCCTTCTCGGGTCCTGATGTTGGGGGGCGACGGATGTCCCCGAATCCGTCGCCCCTGGACCCATTTAGGGGGGCTGGAAGAGGGCGTTGTCCGCCCTCCGCCTGCGCCCGGTGCGCCTGCTGCGGATCGGGAGAGTGGACGAGATATCTCTCTCCCTTTCCGCAGCCTCCTTCTGCGAGATCACTGTTTCGCAGAAGGAAACCACCGCGTCCCAGGACTCGACGCCGCCGACCATCGCACTCACAACGGCCGGCAGCGACAGATCACTGCCTACTTCTGAGATGAGGGCACGGCGCGGCTCCTCCAAAGCGGCACACTCTGCCAGCGTATGCCACGCCGTATCCTCCCGGCAGTCGAAGCAGTGGTGACACCGAGCGTTCGGCTCCCTGTTTATGCGACACAGGTACTTCCCGAAGCAACCATGCCCCGAGAGCACCTGCGTCGCCCGAAACGACAGGGAGCCGTGCCTCCTCCCGAGCCAGAGGTCGAGCACTGGCCGGACCGCCTCGATAGTGACGAGGCCGGCGGTAGGGCGTGAAAGCCTGTCCCGCCATTCCGCCACCAGGACCTCGCGAAGCTGCGACTGACGCTGCTCCATATGGCGCTGCATCGGCCGCTCGCCCCGCGCCCTCGCTTCCTCGCACCACCAATAAAGTGACGCGAGACTCAACTCGATCCTGCGCCAACATGGACCAATCCCGACTAAAGAGCAAAGAAGTAATTTATGATAAGAAAACAAACATATTATAAATAATTAAGTATGAATCCCTATACATTTAGCTCAGTTTTAATAATAATTAATTTCATAAACGTGAAGCTGTAGAGTGAAGGTGTTGCGTTATTTAAAAGTTGCCGACGCGTCGCTGCAAAATAGCCTCAATCCAGTCGAGCTATTTTGGGCGCCGCGTTAACCGGTTACACTAAGCCCGTTAAAACTTTTATATTACTGTTACACCTTTGTCAGTGTTACATATTTGATTCTGTTATTCATACAAAAGAGTTCACTTATTTTTCTGAAGGTGCCTTTTTGAAGGTATTTTTAAGTCCCTGCTTCTGCCCTCGACGTCGAATTTCTTGTTCTAACAGTATTATAAATAACACTCGGCAATATTGTAGCTTCCCAATAATAATAGAATTTTCGGATCAGTAGTTCCTTAGATTACTTGCTACTGCTATTTATCCTTTACATATGAACTCACAACTTTTGCTATAATACTAGTAATATTAAATATACTTAAAGGTCACGCGCGCCATAAAGGATCCGAATCCAGCTTGACCATGTTATGCTGTGGATTTTTATATTTAATAAAAAAAAATGCGTAAGTGTAATTATTTTTAAGTTCTAGTGACCATAGTTTACTCGAATTATAATGTCGTTTTTTTACATTACAGTTATGTTTCTTCGCCATAGTCATCACATGTTCAGCATGGTCAAGCAGTTTGGATTATGAAAATGTACAAAGTCTACGAAACATTGAAAGAGAAGGGTCTACCAGACACTGCAATCTTTTAAATTCTCAAAACTACAATCACTTGCCAAATGAGTTGGCAAACGTGGGCAGAGAAAGAAATTCAAATCTTCTGAACTCAAGAAGACCTAATCTTTTATCAAGTAATCTACGCATGAATTCTGAAAATAGTAACTTGTTATCAAACAATAATAACCTTTTGGCAAATGATTTACTCATCATAGCTAGAGAAAGAAATTCGAACAATAATCTTCTTAACTCAGAAAATAACAACCTTTTACCTAATAATTTACTAAATGTTGGCAGAACAGGAACATTAAACACCTTAAATCAATATTCTTATCTATTGCCTATTGACTTAGTGAACGTTGGTAGACAAGGAACCCCAAGCCCTGTTTGCGCACCAAATACAGATCTCCAACCGGCCGACTCCCCAAATCTTGGAACAACAGGCTACACAGGAAATCTGGACGTGATAAACCTAGAATATTACGATACTTTACCCAGTGACAATCTAAATGCTGCCATAGTCAAATATTTAGGAAATTCAGATTATGAAGTAGATGTTGAGTCACCATCTTTGGAAGAAATTTCATTACCTGAAAGCAGGTTTGGTTTTCCTTTTTGGGGTGATAATAACGGTAAAGGGGCAGGTGGTGGGAAAAGAATTAGTGTTGGTATCGGTGGTGGTATTGGTGGTAATATTGGTGGTGGTATTGGTGGTGGTGGTATTAATGCTGGCTTTGGAATAAACGCCGGTTTCGGCGCTCATATAGATTATGGGCACGGACATGGACACGGCAATGGAGGAGACAATGGTGGACCACCACCCGACTACGGAGGAGACAATTATTGCTCAGGCTATTGTTTGTAAATTAACCCCTCAGTAGTGTGACAAACCACGCCAGTGTCGCGCGCGCACGATCTATCAACACTTAGATCACGAAAGTGTTAAACAATTAAAAACTCAATTTTGTTGTTCTGGAAATAACGTTTCGTTAACAGACAAGATAGGTTCGACATGCACACAATAAATTTTACCAAAGTAATGAACTTCAAAGCAGGTCAATGTTTGTTTTAAAAGAAAGTCCTTCAATTCCAAATCACACTTTTCGTAGGAATATGCACCTTTTGTTAAATAAAATTAAATAAGTGATGATTGATTAACAGTTTTTACAAAATGTGGAGTTTTTATTTCTTAGTTTCTAAGACATGCGGCCATTTATGTATTTTTATGTGCATGCGGTTGAATACCAGTATATTACATGCAGCGACTGCTTATCCGACCTTCACAACCCATTTACTGGGTGACACGATACTCCTTGGTCAGACTGGTTGTTAGATATTCGGCTTCCAATTATCCGTAACCACTGTCAAAGATCTGCGAATGTTGATTAACGTGCGTGTTCCGAAGCACGGACAGAGACAAATCTGAAATGTCTAATGTACCGGCGGAGTATTTGCGTAACACAACAACAGTAGGAATGGCATTCATTTTTACAGTTCCACAAGCAGACAATTTTTTTTTGAACTTATGACGCAATGTATTAGCAATATCCCTCAAAATGATTCAGATTGGGTTCGATAGTGGATTGCGTAATTTTGGGTGCTGTTATAACCTAGACATCTATGCTCTTCAAATCTAGCACAGCAATAGGGCTGCTGCTGTTAATGCCTATGGTGGGGGTAGTATTACTCCGGCCGAACTCTTTCGCAAAGAACGTTACTATTATTATGTCCTATTAAATCCACTTGATGTGGACAATTGATGTGACCCATCACTATGATGATGTTTATTTCAGCAGTGGACGGGTTTCGGCTGATAATGAAATTGTAGCGGCACAACCGCTACATGACGAAGCGACCCGAGTCACGTGGGCAGAGAGTTCGGGTATCATCGGCTGTCTCCGCCGCCCGTTTGGTTCCGGGCTTCGTTCGGTTTCGTCAATCGCCGCGCGCCACTCCTTTGTCCGCCGTAGCGGCACTCCCGCGCTCGCTCTTGTAGCCGAGCTTATCCGAGCGAGTCCGCTTGTTCGTTGTAACCACGGACGCCACACGGTCTTACAAATCTGTTCTGAGTTCAGTGTTCTTTACACAACTCTACAAAATAAATACAAAATATTTAATAAGGCACCCTTAATTAAATATTTGGTAGATATTTGCTGTCTTGAATATTCTTCTGGCAATTGTTTTAATTTTACGGACTGCAAAGCATGAGGTCCTGGGTTCGATTCCCAGGTCGGGTAAAGAGTTTTCGGTTTTTTATCTAGAATTTCTCAGTGGCATTCTGGGTCTGGATTTGTGCCCGGTTGATGGCAATAGGCTCGACCTCTATTACATGGGACTTAAACATACTTGGCGAAAAGTGGAGGTACCATAGGCACACCTCTGTCTAACCCTTCTCGGATTACAGGCATGATGTTATGTTCTGTGTTTAATTTTGCGGTTCCTACGAATGAAATACCTTACCGTGTGCTCACACGGCAATTAATTTTACTTTCTTAGTCTTGTAAGGGTTTCGAACCTACGGAACCCTATTAGGTACTAAGACTCGGCTGTCCGTCCGACTGTCTATCAGCGGGCTGTATCTCAAGAACCGTAATAGGCAGTTGAAATTTTCACATGGTGTGTATTTGTTCCGCCGCTATAACAGCAAATAATAAAATAATAAAAATAAAATAAAGTGAAAAATTCAGGAGGGTCTCCATACAAGAAAAGTGTTGTTTTCGACGTTATTTACCTTGCATTATGGAACCTATCATGTGCAAGTCCTACTCGCACTTGACCAACTTTTTTCCTTTTTTAGGACAGAAACTTTTTAAATATAGGGAAAAGTGTAGTCACTGCAATTATTACAAACATAATTAAATAGGTAATTATGTATCTAAATGTTTAAAAATTAATTTAAAAAGAAACATTGTGATACTTATGGTGCAGTCTTTATTTAATAACACAAATATTTTATCATGTTTCTCAATAATAAACTTTAATTCTATTCCGGAAGAGTTAATTTGTTTTGAAAACATTTGAGAACAGCCAGCGGGGTGATTGCGTAACACTCTATCAGCAGTAATCGCTTACATTTGGACAGTTTAACAACATTCATTGCGTTATTTACGTTGATAATCATACAAATTTTTCAAACGTATGAAGTAATGGATTAGACAGTATCCTTCAAAATAATTCAGATCGTGATTTAATAGTGCTTTACGCAATTTGGTTACAGGTCACGTTTGTCTTGTCATTGCACACAGGGTTCAAAATATTAGCCAAGACCGAGGCCTGGCCGGGTTTCCACTTTTGGGGGAGGATCCTCACGGCTGTTCACCTCCACTGAGCTCAAACGACGTCGGAGTTCCTGTACCTCTTGACTGTTTAGCTCCAATAAACTGCTTAAAAGAGGGTTACCATTCAACCTTTGCAACAGGTTGACCAGTTGGCGTCTGCTCTGCAGTACGCCCGCCAGACCACTTAGCTGGCGCCTCGTAAGCTTTAGGTCCTGCAAACTACTAATGCTGCTTAGGTGTCGTCTATGCGATAGGTCTTCGTTACTGCTTAGGCTGCTTTGGTGTGGCCTATGTGGCGTAGCTTGACACATGAGTGCTAAAGCCAAAAAACAGAGCTGTAAAATAAATGATGCAATATTTAGTATTGACAACCCTAAAAGTCCGTCTCAAAAATACAAGTGCATGCATTTTGAAAGATAAAAACTTTTGATTCCTATTCAAATTAATTTTGAAAGTAGTTATTTGTTGTTTTATGATTACTGAGAGTAAGTATATAAAGCATTCCACAAGAAAACTGTTTCAATCTTCTCTAAGAATAAAAATCAGTTGCTAAAAATCAATTTGTCCGCGTATCACTTCTAAGGGGCTGCATCTATTTGGCAAATTCTTTTTTTTTTTTTGGTTTCGTAATTTTAAGAACAAGGTTCCTAAGAAAAAAAAAATGAAAAATCCTACAGAAAAGTGAAACATTTGAGAATCGAATTTCTTCACTCACTTTTTTACTATAGAGATGTTTATCTAATGGAAAAAAAGTGCGTGAAGAAAGTAGGTTCTAGGTAGGGAGATCTTAAAACACTTTTCTTGTGGGACACGCGAAAGCCTGTTCAGAAAGTAAGGTAAGAAATGAAAACCAGGCCAGAGAAGTATGGCAAAAATTAAAAAAAGTGTTCTTTCAAACGAACTAAATAGTAGTGATGGCTTGACTATGGATTTTGCCGAACTTTGACTTGCTATAGTGAACGAACTATTGGATATATTTGTTTTTTTTTGTATGCAGACTGGCAGTCATCAGATATACTACTCTGCCAAGAAGGTACCGAGAAAAGATCAATAATACACAAAATGTTAGTTTTTCATCCAAATTTTTTTTATCGCCTTCAAAGTATGCTCCTTCTGAAACGATACACTTACGCACACGAATAATCCAATCATAAAAATCCCCGGAATTGAGTTCAACTCGCGCCGGGAATTCTCCTTAATGTCTTCTACTGAATGAAAACGGGTGCCATGAAGTGGTAAATTAAAGTAATTGCTTTCAAATTCGTAAACCCACGTCTCGTCACCAGTAACAATGCGTTTCATGAATGTCGGAATTGACTCGTTCTAGAACGTCCTCAGCGACTCATAAGCGATTGAGTTTTTGGAGAAAATTCAGGCCTTTTGGAACTAGCCGAGCGGCAACATGTTTCATAACCGAGTGATCACTTAAAATGGTACGGATCGACTCGTGAGACACAGAAAGTTAAGCGGCAAACTTGAATGAGATTTTCAGTCATTATTTCCTTCACTTTTGAGATGCTAACTTCAGTTGAAGACGTTGATGGACTACCAGAGCGAGGGAAATCTTACTTCACATCTCGACCGCTTTTAAATGCTTTGTACCAATCATAATTACTTGTTTTTGATAAAGTCAATTCACCGTAATCCTTCTGTAACATTTTCAGTGACCCCGAACACGAAATTCCATTGGAAATATAAAATTAAGACAAACTGTTTGTTCAATGTTTTTGTCCATTAGGAAATACGCAATACACACTAGATAAATGATCTAAGAATAAAACTGTAATTAATATTTAGAACTGATGCAACTCAAAGTACTCAAACTCCGCGCCAAAATTTAAAACAGTTGTGTTAATCTAACAACAACAAAAAAAAACAACAAATTGTATTTGGAACCATAAACAAATCATCCAGTCCCGATACTTTTTTGACAGAATGTACGAAGTTTAAGTTTGTGACATGGCGGAAAATGGTTTAACGCTGAAAAGCAAATACAGTTCATTTTTGCAACGGCGGACAACAGCGGCATTGACGAGCGAACATGAAAATGTGTGCGTCGGCTCGCCTTGGCCTACATTGTCACGTTGGTCCATTAATGCCTGGTTGCGGCCAAGGCTTGTATACAAAATCCCCCATGGTCCTTACCATGGGGGATTTTGTATGAACCCCGTCCCCACCCTACAACAGTCCGGGGATACGTGTCAATTAGTTCATCAGGACCCAAAAAAGCCTTAAGTACCTGTATTAGTTGCAAAAACGTTTGGGTTTATTAATAATCATTTAAAAATCTAAACAAAAAAACATATTTCACGTAAACAAATGACATAAACAAATGAAACGATTCTATATAAAAAATACTTGGTTCTCAAAATGAAAATTATTGAGTATAAGAACAGTGTTTAAGTAAATTAATATACCTATTAACTCATTAGTACAGCCAAAACATAGCGCTCAAATATGTTAACCTAACACCTTTATGTAAATACCTATGTCTTACAAATAAATATTCTGATTCTGGTTCTGGGAAGCATGTGAAACGACTAGCTTAAGTTAAGCTCTGAATTATACTGCGTGCCATACAAAACAGAGCTAGTCCAAAGAGTCAAACTTGACGTGCTCTTGACTGTACTAACAATTACATTTAGTCGTCTATGAAAATATTATCAAGCATTTGTGCTGGTGCAATAAAGTCAATATGACTGACGCCCTAACCTAATGGATATTATGTGCGCACAACATCCCACACTGCGATAACCGGTAAGACTTTTCTACCGACAATCGCAGTGTGGGAAGCAGTACCAATAAGCAATAGCATGCCTGCCAGCCAAAATCCCGGTCTATTAAAATATAACTCTAATATATACGATAACAGACATGGCGCGACTTAATCGAAATAAATAAAATTTAATATCGAGCGGTATCTTTAAAACCTTATAAGAAAACTTTATTAAGATCGCCATAATCTAATCCCTTTTATTACACAATAAGTAAATAACAATGTGTTGGTTTAAAGAAAAAATATTTATAAAGAAGAATATATTACTGAAAACCTTTTTTTTACGTGTGGAAATCTCATGAATGTCCTCCACCCTGGGGTAGGTGGAGGGGTCTGTCAGACTCTTAATGACTAATCCACACGGTGTTCTGCTGTTATCTTTAGCCGCCGTGCACTCCAGGTGCTTGCTTGATTCCTCTTATTATAAAACCTGAACCCCACGTATTTGAAGGACGTCGCCATAGTTTAAAATTATCTATCCTACTAGACGCTTCAAATGACACTTATTTCAAATCTGTTGGATGGTTGGGACGTTTTTTCCCATCATCCTTTAAACTAAGTAAATTTATCTTAAATTCCAGAATCAATGTCGAACAACGATAACTTATCTCGGGCTAAAATATGTTCATTTGTTGTTTTTTTTTTGCACTTTAAACAGCTCTATTCGCTAGACCAGTACGAGATTTAAACAAAACCTTGGACACGTCCTCCTTGGTTTCCATGGGTCGAAATAAAAAGTTCGTTCAAGTTTTTAAATAGACGACAGATTTGTATTTTCATACTAACATTGGCGGCTGCTCGCATGCTCGAATTTCGAAGCATGTTGAAGAAAAATACTTTTACTAACACATTTAAACATTGAAGTACTTACCGAAACAAAATCTTTCATTTTGACGACTGATAGATAATCGATTTATTTCAAGCCATTTTATAAATAGTGTACTCAATAGCTGAACTAACACTCAATTCGTCAAAGTAACACAAAACAATGAAATGTCACCGAAAGCATAAAACAATGTAATTGGATTTATTGAAAATGAGAAACATGCATCGGAAATCAGAAAGTGACTTAAACCTACTTAAGTATTTATTTAATACTTTGATTGTGAAATGAAATTTATTAAAAACCAACACAGGGATAAATAATAATAATTATTTTGTGTAAAGTAAGAGAAATTCAATTATTATCAAATTGACTTCCTACTTAAATTACGAATATTCAAATCACACCTGTCATTGTTTGTCAGTTGTAATAGCTCTATCACGGCTGATCAAATCTTTGGCTGATTTTCCAACGGTCAGATGTCTTTTGTCCGTAAAATTTACGTCTGACAGTGCTAGCAGGTATGGAAAAACTGTCAAAAATTCTAAAATTAAAAACTCAGGATAAAACTAATAATTTAGGTACAGAAGTTTGTTGAAATTCACCCTTATTGTGTCAAATTTATAAACAAGTAACTGACCCGGCGAAATTCGAACCGCTTCAGTTTTTTTTTGTATAATTTTTCCATGTTTTTATAATTAAATACGGATAGTAACAATATTCGTTTTATCTAAAATAAAAATAAATGGTTTTCAAATAGAGCAAACAATATTCTAAAAAGTGTAAAACCTTAAAAAAATGCCAAGTTAAAAACGTTTGAAAATAAGTGTTAGACAAGGATAGCACTGTCGTAGAAGGGACGTCACGACTTTGTAACTTCGTACTAGCGCCGTACATTGTCCGTACCGGGCGACAAATAAGGGATAAATCCCATCGAAAAGCTTTTAATCCACGCATCTTCTTCATTTTTACATCGATTTAACAGATTTTTTCGATTATCTCATTTTTACTATGCCTTGTTTGAAATTACTTTATTTTTAAAAACATTTTTAATATAAGTCATCATCCCTATTATTCTATTATTCGGGCCGGAGACAATTCCAACAAATGAACGATCATAGAAAAACGGTTCAGCCGTTTTGGAGTTATAAATGGTGTAAAGAACCCGACTTTATTTTTAAGATAATATTTCCTGACCGTAAATGGACATGGACATCAGTTTATTTGGACCTAGCCGTTTTGAAAACTGTTTTTTTTTTCTCAAAATAATGTTAATTTTCCTCCCCTCCTCCATCTGGCAAGTTCAGTCAAACGAAAAAACAATCCAAACTCCTGGAAAATATGATGTAACTTTTCGGGTGCGTTTAGGCGTTCATTTTGCGTTGATTATAGTCATTTGTAATCTGCGGTTGAATGCGTTCGAGACTTCGAATCAAAATAATACCTAATATGGAATAGAGCAACCTCGCTGGTTTCGAATATTGAGTTTAATCTAATTTCAATGGGTCAAGTTGAAAATTCATTTATTTAAAGGCAAACATGGTCAATTGGTAAGCTCTGGTTTTCTAAGAGAACGGTGAACGGTCTATGGGTCAAAGAATAACGACTGTCCATTTTTTTTTTAAATTTAGTTAATGTATTTATTTAATTCAGACACAGTGATCCATATTTATGTTAGTATACTTAAAAACTATGTTAGTAACGAAAGATATACATGACACAATAACCATACAGTAGATAAGATCCGATACCGGTTCTTATCGATTGTAACTGCACACAATGCCACAATGATGGACAGTCCATTTTGCCAGCCACAACACTAAGAATGCCGTTCCACTGCCGCGGACACGACTAAGCAAAGATGCCGCTCTTTTTCTAAGGATGGCATGAAAGCCATCGATGCGAGCGTCGGCAAATATGCCCGACGCGCTGCAGTGCTTCGGCAGCCGCAACAGCATCCCAAAGGCCTTGTTATACTGAACGCGCAGGGCGTTGATTGTCTTCTGCGTATAATTCACCCATAGACTGCACGTTTAAATAGATTGGCAAAACGCCCGAAACAATGTTACTTTTACTGCCTTAGAGCAGCGTGCAAATCTACGAGCCAACATATTGCATCGGACAGCCAACGCCCGGCGCTCCCTCTCAATGTCCTCGTGGTCCGAGGGGTCATCCGAGACCCAGTGGTCCAGGTAATTGAATCGCGAAACTCTGGGTAAAGAAACACCGTCTATGAGGACGGGTGGTACGTTCATGACCACATGGCCTGGTTATTGGAACACCAATAGCTCACTCTTCTTTACATTATACCCGAGCCTATGAGCCCCGGCGTATTCCACACATATAGCGAGGAGTTTACGTACGGCACTTATGGAGGGGCCCAATAACACCATATCGTCAGCGTAGCTGATGTTGTTTACAAATTTTCCGTCTATGGATCAGCCGACATTGGTGTTGCTGAGTCTTTCGATGAGCCCGTTTACGTACAGATTGAAGAGACGCGGCGAGGTTAAACATCCTTGCCTTACTCCACACTTCAGTCTGTACGCATCGGAGGTCGCACACGACCACATAATGACATTAACTTGGTTGTTGTACCAATAATCAAAAATGCTAACGACTTCTTCAGGGAGGCTGGTTTCTGTCCTCATTTTGTACCATAGCACATCATAGGACAGCAAATCGAAAGCTTTCGAAAGGTCTAAAAAACAGGCATAGACTGGACACCATTGTGTGGATCGCCCGGAGGACACGATGGAGCATATGGTGGAGGTATGCCCAGCTTGGGCGGAGCACCGCAGTGTCCTCACGGAGGCGATTGGCGGCGGCGATCTCTCGCGTCCGGCCCTGGTCCAGGCCATGGTACGGAGCGAGAGGGAATGGAAAGCCGTCACCTCCTTCTGCGAAGCAGTAATGCTCGCAAAGGAGGAGGCGGAGCGCGTGAGGGAGAGAGCCTTGCGCAACTACGGTCTTCATACATTCATCCGGCAGGTATGAGTGCCTTGCACAAAATGTATAAAACATAGCCAGAAGAAGCCTTGGAAGGTGAACCCCAGCATGCTGAAAATGCTCAATACTAAATCCATCGTGACCTGGAGACTTCCCCTTAGTCATATGCTTTATAACGGTAGATATATGCTTAGCAGTTAAAGCGGGTAAAACTGCCCAAGCGAATTTTGCCTGATTTCACCAGTATTGAGCATCCCCAGCACACAGGAAGGAGGTTCCATCTGAAAAAGACTTTTAAACATGTTCGCAATGTCTCGAGGCTCAGTTACTCCGTTAACATTTAGAGGGACAGTGGGTTTACTGTTTAGTTTTCTCGTGTCTTTCCAAAAGCTTTTATAATGTTTGTCTGCGTGGTGTGATGCGAGAATATCCATCTTAATTTGCTCTGCGTTACTTTGACACCATTTGATTTTGGATTTAAAAAGACGTCGAGAATCCACCATGTTATTATAGATAGGTCTTTTTGCAGGCCTACCGTATAGTAACCAGGTTTGAAAGTTTAGCCTGGCAACCTCGTGAGCACCACGAACATTGTATATTCCAGCCAAACACGACACTTTTCGTTCCGTTATAGTAACTCTAGAATTCGAACTAACCACAGCCGCTTCACACATAGTCGCAACAATATCTTTGTACATTTTGTCTATTACTATTCTGTGATCTTTATTGTTACATTAAATCGTCACAGCATTCCGACAATTCTGATGGAAAATCTACATTTCTAAAGTGATCATTGCATATCTTACTATAAAGTTATTTTTGTTGTTCATCCCTATTGGCCCACAGTATGCCATTAGGGGATTTTTCAAGTATTAAAAACTGTTGTTTCATTACAGAAAGACTACGGGATAGTAGACTAGGGGATAGTGGTGAGACCAAATACAGTCATAGAGCACCCTCACACTCAGTACAAACTGCCACGCAGACTCCGTCACCACACAATGAACAAGCCAGCTTGTGCTGCCGTGGGCTTCACTAACGAAAGTAAAGGTGCCCGATGAACTTCCTAACTTTTCTATATCCGCCCATACCCATTGCTGATCGTTACAGAATTTAAGAAGTACCTTTCCAAACAACGCACAAGGACTAGCATTAAAATCTCCTAAAACGTACACATTCGCAACTTCTGTGTTTTCAATTAAAGCACTTATTTCACTAAGACAGTCGGTAAATTCTATTAAGTTCTCAATGGAGTTCTCAGATAATACTACAAAGGATCGATCGCACACTACCTTAGTTGCCGTGATCACTGTCACCTATTTAAACGCACTTTTACGCCAGAGCAGAGCAACACCGACATACGGTCTGCCTCGTACTAGGCCCGCAGACGAGTCTATAGCCGATTTGCCACAGTAGTCAAAGTCTTGGTCGACTGTTCCAAGGATCGGCAAATCGTGCGGGAACAGCCACGTCTCCTGTAGGGCTATTATGTATGGTCGACGACACAGGGTTCTTACGTAGTCCACTGAGCGGACTAATGACTACAGTTAAAGGAGATAAAACTGCTAAGTGTGGGTCTTTCTAATAGTTGAATGTCCATTTTGATTTTTAGAAATGTGTCTTCGATTTCCAAAGTCTATGAAACGCCGGAAAGATATCCCCTCAGGCTAAATACGGTCATCCATGAACGTAGTCAACTTGCGCCTAGGGACTAGTATCTTATAAGCATCATATCTGATGCTTAATGATGCTTATAAGATACTAGTCCCTAAATTATAATGAAGCAACATAAGGAGTATACTCCTTATGTTGCTTCATTATAATTTTCTCCAGTGTTACACTAACGTGTGTTTAAGTCATAATATAACTAGCAATGTCTGCAGGTGAAGTTCCTTTGTCAACATTGTTTATAAACAAAGGGAGTCTCACATCTGCAGCCTTAAACTTACACTGTGGCGTGGTAACAGCAGCTACGCATTTTTGTCCTATAAACCTATTTTAATGCCTATTTCTCTGTACCTCTGTCCATTCACCATCATTCATTGGTTGTTTCCATTCACCCGGCGCACGCGCAATATCTGCAAACGAGTGAGACTCTGGCAAACAGCTGTTGCAAGGCGCCACGGCTGTCACACCACTCGACTTGCAAGTGGACTTCAATTTCTCACACACCAGATACTCTGTCATTCTCGCAACCCCCGCTGCCGACTCCTCGCTCGTAGTGCTCATATCAACCGCTTGCCGCACTGTTTGTTTTTTTGGTGCTAACGAAACCGCTTTATCTCACTCAGCCACAACATGAATGCTACCGTGCGAAGGGGACGAACAATCACACTCATACTTGTTAGGCTCAATATTCGATATTCGTACTATTTATTGGCTTCGGAGATCTCAGCGATATTGACAACATGTGCGGAAGACCCTCAGGTCCGCTATCATAGGCAAAGCTAGCTTGCATACTTGATGCACCTCTCATTAGGTTAATGTTCCTATAGTCATTCTGCATAATAGTTTTATTCAAACTGTCAGCAGTCACACCGCACACAATTCCTGCTTTGTTTGTAACAGCTGGTCTACAGTTACATACGTACTTTTAAACAATTTGATCTCGTTTTGCAGGATAACGATTTCTTTTAAAAGTCTACTGACGTCTACATGATTAAACGTAATTGAAGGTACCATGGAGTTTCTTGCCGGCTCTTCTCCATGGGAAACGACCAATTGGAACCGTGCACCTAGAATCTGACGTTTCATAAGTGCCCATGTAGGTCTATGTGAAATATATATATATTTTTTTTTTTTTTTTTGATTTTGGTAGTTTGTTTAAATCATGAGCTACGAAAATAGGAATCTTCTCAGGGAATTGCAGAGAACTCTAAAATCAATGGAAAAAACGATCTTGAAAGAGGTAGCGGGAAAGTACGATGGAACAAGCTATTTGGTATACAGACAGCTAAGTAACATGCGGCAATGTTGGTCCTAGAGCAGTGGTGGCCCAGTGGAAACAGCCGCGACTTACGAGTTGTCGATCGTAGATTCGAACCCAGACAGGCGCTTTACTTTGTATAAATTATTACATCATTACTGCTCTCAAAAAATGGTGAAGAAAACCATCGTGAGGAAACCGGCATGTCCTGAAACAAAAATTCGAAGACATGTGACATCTACCAACCCGCACTAGGTCCTTAAAAAAAATTGTTTCAGAGCAGACGGATCTGGGTAGAACACCCAGATCCGTCTGCTCTGAAACTTTTTTTTTGTTTTAGATTTCAATAATGTCTTTTATTGATGAACTTAAATAGAGATAGGTATGTACAACCCGTTCGCTCTTTGTTCGCCCCAACCGTCTACCGCACCGCTGAGTAGCCCTCTCAAAACCGTAAGCAACGTCATCGCAAGCGCGTGAGATTACTACTTATTCGGCACCTTAATATTCTTCAGGTTTCTCGATATTTATTTGCTGACGGTCAGCAGCAAAATTAAAGCTCCTGCGACGCGCAGCGCGACGCCAAAGTGCGACATAAAGGCGACAAGCTGCCCCTTTGTGTCGCGGTGTGGCGTCGCGCCTGTTTTTGGGAGCCTTTAAAGAGCGCACGGGATATACCCATGTAGATTAAGTAGATCTGAATGATGATTACGAAAATTCAAATGCAATGAAAAATTCTACAATACGAATGGCGCGGCACGCGGTGTTAAGAAGGTAAGTAGGTATATAGACATATAGGTACCTATACCGCAAAAAAAACATAACAAAATAGCAATAAAATATAAAAAATAAGTAGTTTTCAGAAAATTTATGTTGTAGGTATTCCGCTATTTCAAGTAGCTTATTCTCAGTTTTCGCATGAAGATGCGGGCTTAAATTAATTTGGTGAATTCTCCGGTGTCTCATTATTAACGAGGTTCGCATCGAAGCAAGTTTACTGAAAGGCTTCGATTAATAAACTGTTCGGAAGATAGTCTTTCGCGAAAATTGGAAGCAACTGCTTCCACTAGCTACACTAGCTGCTAGACGGATAACTTATTTAATTTTAATTATAGCATAATTTTCAACTGATTTCGTAACAGTGAGAAAACACGTGCAAGATAACATGCTGAAATGAGTACTGTTTAATGATACTAGAAAACTTGTTTTTTTATTGCTTTTACTATTTATTTTTGAGAATAAATAAAAATCCGATTCATTTTCTCCGCACACACAACAATATTGAAAAGCAAAAATTCCGTCCAACTTTAGTTCACATGTTCTAACTAGATGGCGCTGGCGTCGAATTAGAAGTCGCTATGGTTTCGTTACCGCGGAGAGTATAAGTACCCCGCGCGACGTTTTATCTGCCTACCCACAAAAGCTGGACATAGGCCTCTCCTATTATAAATATTTTTGATATTAGCGATTCGCAGTGATGCGATAGCTATTATAATCCGTCTGTGAATTAAATTACAAGCAATTGTAACGTTGAATTAAGTATTTAGTTCGCCAGTAAACAAACGGGGGCGCTGCTGTCGATAATATTTTTATTTTTCAAGTTTATTACTATAAATTCGGCACAACTTATTAACATAGTAATTGATCTTCACACCTGTACTCAGCAGGGTAGGCAGAAGGGAATAGTGCACCCATATTCCGCTAGTTAAGTCCAGTTGAATTGAATAGTAACATTAACACATTTACATTGTTTACTACACGTAAACTTTGTTGTCTTTGTTTGAGTTTAAAAAATTAAATAGTTTGTTTATACCGTATTGTTTCACATATTACATAAAACATAACTTTAAGACCTGATTCCCCGAAGGATTAGGCAGAGGTGTATCCATAGCACACTCCATTAGGCTTAGAGGGCAAGCCTTTTGCCACCGTCCCGTCGGGCACAATATCCAGACTCCAGACTGCATATTAATTTAACAACATATAATAGTTCTGTACAATATAGTCCCTTGTTGTTTAACTAAGTTCAGTCTTGCAACAGTTGTGTAGCGCTAACTACTTCCGACTGCCTGGGAGTGAAGTAGTTTAGCCAATCATACTGAATATAACTGAACACGCAGGTAAGGAGAACGATAATAATGATAATTATCTTATATGTGTATGTAAATATTTTATGAGCTCTGTTTTACTATATCATGATAAAGGAGGGTTGTGATGTAGACCATTGTATGTGTGTATGTACGTACGTATGATCATCTGTTCCCTCTTAATTTCTAAAACTACTTATCGTAATTTGACAAATGAGATATTGTTGGAAGCTTGATCGTCCGCGGGTTATATGCTATATGATGTCACATTAAATTGAATATGGCGCCCTCTAGAGGACGTAAAGTCGAACCAAAAACGTACTATTATAATTTTGTAGGTGTTCCCGGTACCCACATGGTATAAAGACATGCGACCACGGCCACACCCTGACCTTTTTTGTACCTATGTCTTGTTTCGTACTTTTTAAAGCGTGATTTATCATTATTTTATGAAATAGTTTAAATTAGTCTAAGTAGTATTTAGGCTCCAGGTACTCTCAAGTTCAATGTAGTATATAGTTGAGTCCGAGCTGCTACAACTGCTACAAGAGATAATTATATTTCTTTAGCCCAGGTACGCACGGGCGAGTTATTCCGTCGCGATTGTTTTACTGCTTAGCGGCGAGTGTGGAAAATCCAACTGTCTTTTTGACGCGCTGGGTAGGTAATACGGGCTGGTGTCCGCAACTCCACGTCAATGCGCGTATTTTACGTACGGGACGCGCTGGAATGCGCTCTGTTGGATTTTCAATGCTCGACTGAACACCGAGAGTTGAAAATCTAGTGTGCGATAAAATACGGCCGCGATTATTTTACGTCCGTGCGATGTTGGGTTTACTGTAGGACAATAACATACTTGCTCTGATGGTCTAATGCACATGATACCTGGGTTTGATCCTCAGGAACGGCAATGTGTTAAGTGAGTAACCTAGGTTTTACAAATAAAAAAAATCAAATCAAATCATTAATTCGTTTGCAAACACGGAAAATTAGTACATAGATACATAGTTCTTTTTTTAATAGTGCTCCATGTTCTACCGTCATGGGCATGCAAATCGTGTTTAATGTACACAAATTTAAAAGACATTATAATTTTAAACAACAATGATGAAATTATTATAATACAAAATACAGAAAAAAAACAAAGTAATGTAAAATCGTTTCAATTAAAGTAAAAATGTCAATAATACAAAAATGTCAAATCGTTTGTATTACAGTATAAATGTCATAATAATACAGAAATGTCAGAATGTTAATAAGGTTGCAGTAACAAAATAAAATAAAATAAGAAAAGAAAACCAATAAGAATTTCTCGGATGCAGCCTGGATACTGGATTTTCCAATTGATGACAGTAGGCTCGCCCCCTTACACATTAAGGTTTAAAACTTAACTAGATATTAACTGGAGAAATGTGGATGTAATGTCATCTCTGGCGATCTAACTTCTGACAATACAATTATTTTGTCATAGTTGTTAAAAGATTCTTTTTATTTCAGCTTTATTCAAAATCTTACTGTCCTAATTTAATAGAAGTTTAAAGTGATGCCCTAAAACATAGGTTTGCGTTAACCTAGATCGGTCGGGTCGCTACCTTACATTGTAATTCCAAACAATCAATACTTGCACCTGTAATACAATTTTAATTTAAGTAATTTTTAGGCACTATAATTGTATGGGAATTCTTACTACTGTTGGCTAAATGTTTACTTTTAGTTAACTTTTTATTCAACACATTTTTATTTATTTACTATTAAAATGGCTCCCGGAATTAGCATTTAGATTGGCTATAAACATGCTTACAAAAAGCCTTGTCGCCTTTATCTAATCTTTAAACCCTGCTAATTCTCTAATAGCCCAAGACTCGTGATTCGGGAGCCTATAAATCCCGGATTTAATAACCATCAAGGGAGCGATTTCTATTGAACAAAGTCTACCTCTGTTGTGCCAGTTTTTATACGACCTTTAAAAGAAGGAGGTACTTAATTCGTATATTTATTCATATATAAATAAATGTCTTTAAACTTCAAATAAATTGGGACAGTAAGATTTTTAAGTACAGTTGAAATAAAAATAATCTATTAACAACTATGAGAAAAAGCATTTGTACATTAATGGTACCTAAAACTAAGCCTATGTAAATATACAAAAGTAACGATGGAATATATTATCATTATGCCAGAATTAGGCTAAATATTACAACAAATAAAGCAAGTGAAAATAATTTGCAACGTTTGTTAAATTTGAAAGAAAACCAGAGACTACAGAGTTTATATTGGCGTTACTAGTGAAGTACGTTTAGTAATATTCCTATGGTAGTGATGTAACAATAGATAAAGAAAGGTCTAAAATTGATAAATACAACACTCTTACCAAATTTGAGCCTTTCTTCATAACAAAGAACATGAAAAGAACTTAAAGGAAATAACTATGCAACGATTCACTTGCATTCATTATTATGACAAACAAAGTACCACTCTTAACTAAAGACAACTTTCTTATACTTGCAAATAAATATTGAAGTAACAAAAATATTAAAGTATAATAATAAAGTTTCTTTTATAACTCCTATCTTATCTTTAAGATACCTTAATCTTTCTTTAGGTAAAGCCTTTGTCAATAAGTCAGCATATTGCTCTTTTGTGCAAACATATTTCAAATCAATTACTTTCTCTATACATTTTTCTATACTAAGATTATAAAGAGGAAATATTTGATTGTTTGTTTGTATGGAATAGGCTCCGAAACTACTGGACCGATTTGAAAAATTGTTTTACCATTAGAAGCCGAAATATTATGTCTGATGAACATGGGCAACTTTATTTTATTTTATTCGAAATCCACGCGTACAAAGTCGCTGGCGAAGTGCTAGTCTTTAATAAAATGATACTTGACATCTATGTGTTTGCAGCGTTTATGGTAATCTACACTTATAATGAAACAGATTGTGCTGAGCAGCTTCTGAAAGTAACACTAACAGATTCATACCTTACAGTAGATGAAAAGGTTTCAGTATAGTATATGCCTTGTTTTTGTGAGCAGCCTTTGGCACATAGTCTTGACTTATATATCGGACCGGTTGGATGAGGTTTAATTCAGAATACCCATTTGCAACCAATTGTCCGAACTCCAGGTGGTTTCTCCACTAATTGCCAAGTCTTATTCTCTGCATGTGCATTCAGCTCATCTTTATTTTATATACTGCTTCCACTGTTCTGCATTGACATTATCTGATGATATAGCTTCACTGTAAGTTTGAGGAGTGTCCTGCTGTTCTGAAACTTCATCGCTACATGCTTAAGTATTACCTTCATTTTTCATTTTTCATCATTCTACTTTTGGATCTTGTTGTAATATTTTTATTTATCTCAGTTAAGTCTACTATTTCTTCGCGTTCATATAATGATCCTTAATCAGAGTGAAAAGATTCATCACTAGATTCACTTTGTTCAAAAGATTCTTGTAAATTCAAATTATTACTAACAGAATCCTTTTCATTCTTATTAGTTGCTGGTACTAACTCTGACAATGGTAGCATAGTACAATTTCTCACAAGTGAACGTTCAATGAATATCACATCTCTAGTTATTAAAAAAAAAAAAATGTGTTGAGAACCCTATAAAATTTAGTCTGTTCACTGTATCAAATAAATATAATTTACTTGCCCTGGAGTCCCATTTTTTGACCTTCTCTTTTGGTACATGAGCCATTGCTTCACAACAGAATATTTTTAGATGGTTAATATTTAGCTTTTCTTCAGTACATATTTCTTCGGGTATTAAGTATTTTAGAGCTCTTGTTGGACACCGATTGGTTATATATGCTGCTGTCGACACTGCTTCTGCCCAGTACTGCTTCTGTAACTTAGCTGTTCACCCTTTCTGCCATCCCATTTTGTTGGGGTGTGTAGGGTGTGGGATGTTTGATGTTAATTTCCACAAGATTTTAAAAAATTATTAAAACTCGTTACTTAGATATTCTGTACCATTGTCTGAACGGAGTGTCTTTATTCTAAAATTAAGCTGATTTTCAACGAGTGCTTTAAATTGTACAACAAACAGATGTTTTTTCAACGCTTTTTTCAACTCTGGAACCTTCTGATGGGAAGGTTTCTTTGTTTGCTTTCCCTCCAAGCAAGATATACAGACTACTTTATCTTGGTTTTCCGTTTTTACTCTAGTATTTGCTAAAAGTTTGTTCAGGTTGTGAGTGTATGAGTGACTGTTGTGCTTTTTGACTTAGCTTTAAGTTATATCAGTGAGTTTGTTTGCCTACATTACTACTTAATTATTACGAGTATTGTTCTATTAAATAGCGATCGACCCAAACTCAGCACTAGTGCCAAGTGCTGATGTGGGAACATACACACATCGAGTTTTTTTTGCTATAGGTATCTAAGTAAAACTTTTATGTAATGTTCACGTAAACCTTCCGGAATAATTTCTCTTTAAGATGATGGTGAAAACCGCATCAAAATCCATCATGGAGTTTAAGCGAACTAAGCGGTCATACATACAGACACAAAAAGCAAATTTGTTTTGTATTTGTGTGTGTATGTATTGCTTTCATGTCATAGGGATTGCCTTTTTATTTGGTTATTTTGTGTTTCATGAACTGTGTTCAAATTTTTTTCATTCTTTATTTATATGGAGTTCGGACAAAATATTGTACCGTGTTGGATTGTTTTAAGATGAAGAGCTAATGTGAAACAGCGGGGAAATAGAATGGAATTCTTCAATGGATGACAGTATCACCCGCAGTTTCTGCAATCATATGCCGATGATGATGATGATGTAAATATCTCACCACTCAAAAAGGAACTAAACCAAACCAAACCAAATTAGAGGCAATTTTCATCGATCAAAGACCACCTCTGTTGTGCCAGAAGGCTTTTTTTTTCAAATTCCCACTTGCTTTATACTAAGGTCGTGACTGTTATTGTACTTTCGTGATTCTGAGCACGATCAGACCTCTTTATTAACTCTGTTGGGTAACTCAATTTGGCGTTGAAGGGATGACGAGAACCCCTGTACGTGTTACGGCTACTGGTATTACTGCGATATATCCGTGAACAAAATCGAACAATAGTGGCGATTTTGTTATTGGTATACTAGGGACCCGCCCTTGCATAGTACGGTTGCCATATGGTATCATGTGGTGACATGATAAAATATCGACATGTATATGCTTTACCTAAGTATAATATAAATGTATTTATAAATGTAAACCTTTTGGAATAAATTCGTATAAATATCGCGGCAGGATTTTCTCCCGCACTGTGTTTTCAACTCACGGTGTCCTATCCAGCATTGAAAATCCAACAGAGTGCATCCCGGCGAGTCGAAAAAACACATTGTTGGATTTTCAGCTCTCGGCACTAATCAGTGCGATGAAGATACCGCCGCGGTATTTTTACGTCGAACAAACGTGTACAGTCCGCGAGGCCAAAAGCCGTGCTTTGCATTTTTGTGAGTGATTACCAATCACTTCAATTTGATCGCACATCGCCTCAGGCGGACTGTCCGATGGGCTAATCGTCAAGCAAATGACGCGTCGCTACATAGCGAGTGCACATGCACTCACACAAATACAAAGCTCAGCTTAGGCCTCGCGGACTATACTAAATGATCAATGATACAGTTTAGAAGATCTAAGACTTCAATCATCGTCCGCACAAACAGACACGAAAAGCAACTTTAAGTTATTATTTTGTATATAGATACATACATACATAATACATATTCAGCATATAATGTCCCCACTGCTGGGACATACGCCTCCTCTCGATGATTGGGACTGGGCGATAATCGACCACGCGGGCCCAGAGAGGGCTGTTAGATGTCACATGCCTTCGAATTTTTGGTGGGCCATGCCGGTTTTCCTTCACCGTTTTGAGATCAGTGGTGATCTAATAATTTATACAAAGTAAAGACTTACGACCTACAACTCGTAAGTCGCAGCACAAGAATTCGCTTGCACAAGTTCGCTGGCTTATTGAATTTGCTCCAGTACTTTTGCGGATAAAATGATCTGATATATATCTTCACTATTCGTTCGTTTTTGTTTCGTTCCCGGTAACTGTGCCAAGACTAGAACAAATGTCAAGTCCAAAGAGCCAGGCAGATGATTATCAAAACTTTTGTTCAGCGTAGTGCTAGGTATGCGCTGTGCGTTCCTGTTACGTGGCGTGTCAAATTGCTTATTTATAATTTTATTGCCTTTACAATCTTTAGGTGTTGTCCTAATCGATTTCTCGTTGAACTTATCAAAACATGACATTGGAAATTGGCGTGTTTGTTTTATTACACACATTTAAGTAGAACTGTAGTACCTAGTAATATGATTGAAATTATACTGTTTTTTTATAATGATCATTGTACGATAGTTATTTTATTTTGTTATGATCATCAATTTTAAAAACATATGTATCTGTTTTGAGACGTAAAAAGTATTTATCTTGCCATTTTAATATAATTTTGAAGACATTTTCTTTTTAAATATTGGTTTGAAAATGTGATTTTGAATAAGAGTAATAAATAAAACGATGCACAACATACCTAGTTTATGAAAACAAAGATTTTAAACTAACTTCACCTTTTATTTACTGCTTCAGATACTGCAGACTGTGCAATATAATTCTACAAGAAATGTTAAGAATTCAAATATCAGAGCTGTTCTTATTTTATTAAACATTTTATTTCAAATATTGAAATAACTCTTTCGCCTTATTCATACAGTTAGATACAAAATAGAACAACTTAGTTACAATATTGTTGGACTCTGTTGACATTCTTTGTGAACATTGAATTATAATCATTTTGACGGCGAAAGTGAACATAATATATTCCGTCTGAAAGTATTACATGAATCTATAGTATCATCATATCATCGAAATATATTTCTAGGAACATAATATATTAGTTAGAAGAGAGGGTTTCTTGTTAGTAACTGTATTCAGCTGCACACACATTTTCGTAAACGATTACGACTAATCTGTTTGATTTTGACAGTTCAACAACATACATTGCGTTATTTACATTGTTGAGCAGAATTTTTATCGAACTTGTGAAGCAATGGATTGCTAAATCTGTTTCAAAACGATTCGGATTCCGATTGATCATGTATTACGCAATTAGGGTACCGGTTATACTCGAACCTGACCCCAAAATACTTGATCTATACCTACAGATTGTTTTAGTTTCTAGAAGATTGCGGTAGTACAGTCGTAAGTACCTGTGTTTATATTATAACCAGTTATTGGATGATCGGGCGCTAAACTTCACTTTTATCCCACGAAAGAATGATACGGACATGTCTTTCAGAGTCCTGGATCCCGGAATCCATTGAAATTCCTGAGATTGCTAATAATGTTACCTGCATACAAAATAGAGTTCTAGAACACGTTGTGAAAAAAAAAAACTGTGAATTATACTTACCGTACTTTCAAGACGGTTGTTGCTTGTTAAACTTTAATTGGATTTTTTAAGATTTTAAAAGCCGATTTTACTGGAACTTTTAATTTACAATGAAAGTTTTTATGAGAACTGGTTTAGTAACAACAGGCCTTCAAAACTTATGGTATTGAAACAATTGTAATTTTATGTGCAGCACCATTTATTTTCGTACAAAAGCAAATTATTATTATAAAATCTTTCACAATAGTTTTTTAAAATAAATATTATCCTCATCAGCCTACAGCAGTCCACTGCTGGACATAGGCCTCTTCAATTGCACGCCATTTAGCTCGACTCTCGGCAATTCTCATCCAGCTGCTACCAGCCACCCTGCGTAGATCGTCGCTCCACCTAACCTGAGGACGTCCTACCTTACGTTTGCCAGTCAACGGTCATCGTTTCTACGGCTAATATGGCCGGCCCTTTGCCACTTCAGCTTGCTTATTTATGTGCTGTGTCGACAACTTTGGTTCTCTGCCGAATCACGTCATTCCGGATTCTATCCCTCAGAGAGACTCCAAGCATAGCACGTTCCATAGCTCGTTGAGCGACCTTGAATTTATGGACAAGCCGTACCGTGAGTGTCCACGATTCGGCTCCGTAGGTCATAACAGGCAAGACGTACTGATAGAAGACTTTATTCTTTAGGCTCTGTGGAATACACGACGAGAAGACTCGACGAAGCTTCCCGAGCGCTGCCCAGCCCAGCTGAATTCTTCTGTTAGCCTCCTTCTCAAAATTGTTCTTACCAAACTGCAGAGTTTACCCGAGGTAAACATATTCTCGAACAACTTCGAGAGCACCGCCATTGACAGCAATCGGTCCCAGAGTAGCGTGGTCGTTGAACATAACTTTTGATTTGTTCAAGTTCATCCACATGCTCTTAACATGATCTGACCAAGATTATGTCTGGACTTTAAAAGAGACTGTGACCTCTGAGTTTGTTTCGGCTTTTCTTCTCAGAGTAGTCAGATAGGAAACGCCGACCTCATCAATTTAAAAAAAAAATGTTTGACGTGTAAAAGTGTTTTTACAAACCCACTTACAGAAATAAAAATCATTTATCATTTATCATTTATCGAGAGACCAATGCGTGCAGAAGAATCAGCTAGTTCGTCCAGCATATGCTGCAGGTCATGCATCGATTCAGCCAGTATGACGATGTCATCTGCAAATCTCAAGTGTGAGATGTACTCGCCGTTGATGTTAATTGCGCGTGCTTCCCAGTCCAGCGTCTTAAACACATCCTCCTATGCGTTAGAGAACAGTTTCAATTAATATGATCATAATCGTATAAATAGAATATATTTGTCGATTCGATCACTAATCTGTTAGATAGATAAATAAATTTTCACTACTTGACCACATTGTGCACATTAATTTTTTTTTATTGACATTCCATTTATTTTGAATAAAATAAAGATACTAAATAAAATAAAACTCAGCTATAATTTCATTGTTTGTTATATTTTATGTAAATGTTTTTGTTAAATTCCCGGGATTACTTATTTATTCAGAAAGGAATGTCCATTTTTTCTTTCGTGGGAAGAAGTTTAGATATACAACGTGTCGTTTTGCATCCTCGTCAAATTTCAGGAGGCTGTTATGAAAGACATAAATAATCAAATAAAATTACGATACTTGCTCAATATTTAATACATACTTGTTTTTTTAGTTACTTAAGTTTGTAAGTTTTTCAGAATAAACCACTTTCAAAGAACAGAATCGCCCCGCTGCGTATGCGGTAGGCAATGTCACACGGCTATGTCACATAAAGGGGCAGTTACAGTGCGGTATCACACGGGCTGCGTTTTAACATCCGCGTTCAACACAAGTCGATTTCCGAAAATTAGAAAAACAATAAAAACGAGAATCATTAGCATAGTAACCTCCTTGAATTTGACGAGGATGTAAAACGACACCTTGTATGAGCGCCCGATTATCCGATCACACAGTGTTATAGTAATACTAGCTTCATCCCGCGACATCGTCCGCGTGAAATTTCTCGCTCCCCCGACCCACGCCGTCGCATCGCATCGCCTACCCGCACTATTTCCTCGTTTTCAATTTAGCGCCTTCTTTCTGCCTTTTCGTTTTCTTTTTGCTCGTCTTCTGGGCCATACCGTGATGTTAAATAGCCTAAGGCTTTCTATAAATATTGGGCTATCAAGTGCAAAAATAATCAAATTCGACCGGCATTTCCAGAGATTACGCCCTACATACAAACTAACAAATGTTGTTTAGTAGCGATTATACTAATATTTGTACAATTCGTTTCCAATAAACGTAGCGACTTTGACTTTATTACTCAAAATAATGAAAATATCGAAAGCTTACGAACTCTTTATTTTCTGAAATACCAACATAATTCATCTGAATGGGGATGATGGCAATTTTTATTTTATTATCTCTTAAAAATGTTTATTTCCAAATAGTGCAAATAGTATTACAAAAAGTATAAAAGCTTAAAAAACTGCCAAGTTATAAATGTTTTAAAATAAGTGTTAGACTAGGACAGCACTATCGTAGAAGTGACGTCATGACTACGTAACTTCATACTAGCGCCGTACATTATCCGTACCGCGCGACAAGGACAGGAATAATCCCCTCCAAAAACTTTTAAAGCGTGTATATAGATTAAACAGATTACATCGATTATCTCATTTTGACTATGCCTTCTTTGAAATTACATTATTTTTACGAACATTTTTAATAGTAGTCATCATCCCAGTAAGAAACAAAATACTGCATGATTTATTTACCAACTGCTAGAAAGACAATTCGTGTCTTTTTACAAGATTTTGCTTATACTCGATTTTTCACCTTAGTTTATCCTGGCGCTATAATGTGATACTCACGCCTTCTTCCCATGGGTGTATGCAGAAACAACAGAACGTCACCTGCTACGATCCGTAAAAATATTGAAATGGTTTCGTTGCCAATTTTTAGAGACATTTCATTCTGATTTTGCTGTTTTGTGTTTTCAGTTTCTTTGTAATTACCTGCCGAACAGCTTTTTTTTTTATTTAAAAAAATAAAAATAATGCTTGTTCCTTATTTAATTTAGATTTAGCTTGAGCGCAGGACTCTTTCTACTTCACAATACATATTAAGTTACCTTGCCCTATCTAAGACCTGTTGAATGCACTGGCATTTTTTTTTTTGCATTAAACAACGTCCTATCCGGGTTAACCAAGTTTCACATAGACATAAAATATCTATATGATATTTATCTACTGACATTTCTGTAAGGGTTTTGCCAGAGAAGCGATTTATATTTTGTTGAGACAGTAAAATAATCTTATTTTGCTTCTCTTTTGTCAACTCTATAAGTTTAAATTATCAATTACAGTAACATTAGAAGTACTATATAATACTGTTTCGTTACTTTCCCTCGTCTCAGTTAAATTATCAATAACTGCGTGTATATTGTAATCTAAAAAAGTAGCTAATATATGTTGACTTTCCTTAGGAAGATACGTATGTTCCCGAATTAACACAAAATCGCTAACAAAATTGATAGTATCAAAATACAATAAAGCGATCGCATCTTTACACCTCTGAAGAGCTATAAAGCTTCGTAACCAACATCGCGGTCATTGTACGATTTCGTTGAGCAGTAATTTGCATGTAATGATCTTGACTGCGTGTGGTGGTGCGAGCTCGTCCTGCATTTCGTTACTGCCAGTTTTGTGGTTAGTGTCCTAAGTCGACTTATAACACTCTGCGTAATGCCCAGAGCGATTACCACAACACGCTGCCGAGAACCAGCTTCCAACATTCCCACGGCTCTGATATTTTCTTCTCGGCTCAGATGACGTCTTCCTTCAATAATAGCGTTCTTTTGTATTGATTCCAATCAGAAAAATGGCAGAAGTTTGACTGTTTTGGCCTCAAACCCGTTGCAGGATTATACAGGAATACGACTTGACGGAAGATTTTCAACTTTAAACAGAAATTCAAAAACCCTTTTCAGATGACAAAATTCACTAAAAAGTATCCGTAAGAGTTTCAAAAACTACGATTAAAAACCAATTTTTTTGTAACTAGCAAAAACTTGCTTGATCCCTAGATACTTTTGTTGTGTTTATTATGTTTCTTTTCAACACTTTCTCGTGTTTAGAATGACAGATAAGTTTGTTGATACTGTATTGACCCTAATGTGTTCAGTGTGAAGTCAACAGCCGGATGACGTTTAAGTAATGTTTGCTCGCACTAAAAGCTGGATCGTGCTCTCTCTACTACTATTTATAGATTCATGTGTTTGTATGTTTAGGTAGGTTTAGTTACTGAGGGATTGGTAAATAAATACCAGGAAGCTTGTTTCGTTGGAAAGCTTGGTTCTACTGAGGTTTGAAGGAGAAATTGGTACAAAGCTTTAGGGAAACATTTTTCTTTGTAAGTTATTTTTATACAAAGGTATTTTTTTTGTATAGAGTAGTCAGTATGTCGACGGAAATTTATAATTCTAGCAAGACTTTCGCGTGAATTCAGGTCAAACTTACGCTGTCTTCACTTACTGCCAGCGAGTAAGTTGTTTGTTGTATGTCTATTAGATGTATGTATCATGTAGATACCTATCTACTGATTCTGTTGAAAGCCGTTTTCTACCCGACTGCAGCGAAGTTCTAAACGAGGACAATGTTTTTAATTGAGATATCACCAATAAATCTGAACGCTTTAAGGGCTGTCCTTATTTTCTGTGGAATATTGACACTGACAGCTATTAAACGCGGTGTCGATGTGCTGATTGCGTTCAGTTTCAGTAGTGAAATTGGCACTCCGGGCGAATTTCACTAATGAAACTGAACGCATCAGCACATTAACTACGTTTAAGAGCTGTAAATGTCATTATTTTCTATGGTATATTAACACTGACAGCTCCTGAACGCTTTTTAGATGTGCTGAAAGCATGCAGTTTCATTGGTGAAATCGGCACTTAATAGCTAACTCTTCACATTAATGAATTCATTTCAAATAATTTAGTAGTACTCCACATAGATAACCTCTTTTCAAAAGAACTAAGAAAAGGTTCGTCCTTATTTCACGTTCGCTGTACAATAAGTATTATACTTTTTACATCTGTTCAACGTCCATTCTTAAGAAGATACAGCAAGCTCGCATTTATCTAATGGAAGGAAAAACGAAGTATGTTTTGGTTTAATAAATATATATTTTTGTAAGTACGGCGAAGCTATAAATCGATTAGGCAGGGTGGCTTTCGTCGGAAGATGTACTCTGAAATATTAGCCTTCAGAGCAAGTTATTGGCTTTAGCGTTCTGTATTTACAGGCTCCATGGAAGTGTCTAGAGAGTGTAATGTTCAATGATAGATAAAATTATGAAAAAAAAACTGCTGTAGGTATTGCATTTTGTTTAAAACAACCAATTAAAAAAAAAACATACTTCAGTGTAATCCCAAAGTAAAGGTTGTCAATTTATAGTTCTAAGTACACTCTCTAAAGTACGTCCCTCGTTAGATACAATGTCTAAGTTTTCTTGCAAAGCATCATATTGCCCCGCGATGCAGTGATTGTTGATGGCAGAATCAATATTGAGCACGTGAGTCGGACAGCTCATAATCGGTAACTGATGAACTAATTGCTTAGCAAATTGACTACCAAAAATAATTTTCTGTATTCTCGAATCACAGATGTATGGAATGGGCATGATGACAATTTTTTTATTTTTATCTCAATAAAATGCTTATTTCCAAATAGTGCAAATACTATTACAAAAAGTGCAAAAGCTTAAAAAAGTGCCAAGTTTTAAACGTTTTAAAGTAAGTGTTAGACTAGTACAGCACAATCGTAGAAGTGACGTCACGACTACGTAACTTCATACTAGAGCCGTACATTGTCCGTACCGCGCGACAAGGACAGGAATAATCCCCTCCAAAAACTTATAAAGTGTGTATCTTCTACATATTTGCATCGATTTAACAGATTCTTTCGATTATCTCATTTTTACTACGCCTTCTTTGAAATTACATTATTTTGACAAACATTTTTAGTAGTAGTCATCATCCCAATTGACGTAAGTTGAAAATTTCATAAGCATTATTACTCAAACATTTTCTCAACAACTATTTTCTCAAACATTACTGAAGATAACTGTTTGATATAAATGCACTGATACCAGTGGACATTCACAGCCCCTGGCTGGAGGCTTTGAGTCCGCTTAAGACAGCCACAGGATAGTCCGGTTAAGTAGTCACGACCTCTCAAGGTCAACTACGAGATGCCATACAAAAAAAAAAAAAAAGGACATTCACATTTTAAAACAGTCGTTCGGACGATCCGCTGCATCTTCTATATAGCCACGGCTCTACCAAGCGGCGTGCCGTTTCACCGCAGCTGATGAGTTGGTGAGCGGTTCGTCAATTTCCGTTATCAAGAGAGCGGGTCCGGTTAAGCGAAGTACTGATAATTGAATATCTAAATGTAATATACTAAAACAACTGTAACCGTGCTATTGTATCATACGGTAAACGTTAGATTACGGAGATTTTATTGTATGAGAAAATTCGACAGCCCATCTGATTCACCAGAAGCATCTTACCAATCATTTTCCTCGAAGCAACGTTAAAATAATATAACAATTACAAAGAGAGTACTCAGGGATGCCTGTTAATGCACTATGGTACAATAGGAATAACGACCTCCACCGAGACCTTAAAGTGGAACTCGTCACCACCTTCATCCAAAATTTGCTGAAGCCCACGCCACGAACACCGACTGCACCGACTTGTGAATGCAGAGGCAATCCAGCTACAAGACAACACGGACATAGTGCGTAGTCTTAAGAAAACTTAACCATTTAAGTTAGTGTAGTGTACAAATATTGAATAAATAATAGTAACAATGCCATGCTATACATTTATGTCAAAATAAATAAAACAATAAATGTAACACATGAACATGAAAAGTGTTTTTATAAATTATCAGATCCTTAGAAAGTGCTACAACATTGTATAAAAGTGAAAAACTTACACTATGCTTTGGTAAAATCTCGTAAAATATTAAGTTAAGGTTAAATAACTTAAAGTCTAATATGCTAGACTGTAATCAACTACTAAGAACTTTAGTCGTGATTAATATAGTAATAAAAACATTTCCTTACCTTGTTTTCGAAATCCATTCAGTGATTTATGCGTGAAAAGTTAATTATACAGGCAGAGTTACTTTTCAGTTTATACCACACGTATGCAGTCGTTCTCCACTCATAACTTAACCAGACATTTTGATTTCTCGCGTTTCGATTCCTATGCAGCAAATTGAGCTTAAAGGGCTTGTAAGAAATACGTAAAGTGAAACAGGCCCTCTCTACCGAAATCCCTTTCAACTCTCGTCTGGCGTGGCCAATTCCTTGATGGAAAGTGGATTATTTTTAAATGGAACTTTTGAATCGTAATGTAAATAAAGTCAAAATTGTTCAGAAATAGAAATAGATCGAAGTGTTTTGAAGAAAAATGGAACGCATTACTTTAAGAAAAAGGAATGTTGACTAAACTGACATACCCACTAACTTATTTTTTTTTAAATTAGGATGAAAATTCTACTAGGCTTAATTGAAAATTTTACTTCTTAAATTCAGAATTATAAGTTCCTAGTAAATCTTAAATTTTAAAAACACAACTACTAGAACACCAGTTTATTCACTCCACAATTACATTACCGTAGCCAACACTTTTCACACAAAAGAAATTAGTATAATCAGCCAGCCAACAGCGCAGAAAGACCTGAAAATAAAATGTTATAACGCTTTTATAACATGCCTTAATACCAATCTCTCTACTTAACATAATGCTGCTACATTCAACGAGATGAAATTAAACTGTACCCCGGGGATAATCCTGGGTAGACTCCAGAACTGCACTAAGTACATTCATTAGTATTAATTAATTTTGTAGGCATTAACTGTGCCATACAAACACACGAATAAACTTTAGCGGGTTATTTATGAAGATTTAGTATTTTTACTGCAGCGGCCGACAACAGAGATAGATGGACGAACGTGTGAAGTTATCTACATGGTTGAAAATAAAATATGCTCAAATTTCCAAGCATGTTGATGAGAAAAAGATATTTTATTTTTTCAGAGCATTATTTTGACAACCTTCTTCGAGATAAATCAAAAATGCTGTACTGGTCAAATACATGTGAGCAGCGGCCGGCAATGTTACTATGATAATCCATATCTGTCGTGTTTAGCGGTCGAATAAATTACTATGAAAACTCATATCTTTCGCGTAAATAGAAACGAACTTTTTCCTTCGATGGCAACAAAGTACTAGCTTATGATAGATGTTGCATAAATCTCGAACTGGCTTAGCAATTAAAGCTGTTAAAAGTGAAAAAGAAACAAATGAACATATTGGCGCCAGAAAAGCCGCTGCAGTAATGTACTGTTTGTAAATATTTTTACAGGACATGGTGATATAGGTCATATAGCCATAATATACCAGTAGACATGCAAAATTTACAAAACTTACTAAGTAATTTACTTCGATGTACCCACTCACCAGATTTATTAAAACTGGTTTTTTTACTAGTTAACTGCACGACGAGCGCTCTGGACTATCTCAATTAATATCTACATAATTATTATGAAATTGAAGTGTCAAGTGATTATGTAAATCTTTGAGAAATAAATGATATTTTAAACCGGTAATTATAAACGAATCCCATAGACTAATCTACAAAACTTTAACAAACAGTACAAAAAAACAACACAAAACCAAACACTCTTTTAATTTTAAACATTATACACAGTCTGTCTCAAACTTTTTCCGTCAAGAATTCTGTTTGTAACCTTGTATCATTACTTTAATTAAAATAACAAAATTAAAACATGTCAAGTCAAACCACAGACGTAATAGTACTAGGGACGTCCAAGGTAACTAAACAATATCTGTCTGTACTAGTGATGCGCGCGGTCGGCATATCCGAACGTATGAAGTGTACCTATATCTACGCGCGCAAGACCGCAGTCGGCCATTAATAGTCCGGTTAAGTAGTCACGACCTCTCAAGGTCAACTACGAGATGCCATACACAAAAAAAAAGCAGTCGGCCATTCACTCAAGGTGACGCTTTAGTACGGGTATCTGTCAAAAAAGAGCCATGCAGTAAAATCTTTTGCGCGGTAGGTCTGTCTTAGCGGACTGATGACACAGTAGGGTATTGTCGAGACTACGTGAAACTACATCGGCAAGAGGTATAAAACGATTTGGGTTCGAACAAACACAGCTACTTCTACTATGTATAAACAAGGTAATGTCGGTAGTTTATACTGTTTAAAATAAACATTACAGACAGCGCTTGTGCGTTGAGTGTGTTTGAATTAAGTGGCTCAGTTAAATCGCAGGCACGGGTTGATTGATTTACGCTTGCCGCGGTCGGTCCGTGCAAAGCACGTTAAGCCGTTTGATGATGAATTCGTGGATCTTTGACAGTCGTTACGGGTCTTCAGATGCCCGAAAGTCTGACGAACACAAATGAGCACTATGTACCTATCACGTGATTGATTAATCTGTCTTTGCTTCATTTAAAAGTCTTTTTACCTATTGTGGTAGTATTTTATTCTTGGTGCATCGTCTTCACATATAAAAATATAATAAATGTATACAAAATATTGTAAAACATTTTAAAAGAGTAACGGTGGAGTTTCTTGCCCCTTCTTCTCCATACGAAACTACCTTTTGGAAGGGGCGTTCAAAAGTGCCTTTTATGTGCCTATTTGAAATAAATGCTTTGAATTTGACTTTGAACCAGCACGCGGCAAACTTTTATCAACGGATAATTAGACAATTTGATAAAATATAATAAACGAAATGACAGATTTCTTTTATTGTATCTAGGTAATCTTTGACAAAACCGCAAAAAGTCGTGCTCTGCAATCTCACACACCCTCTCACACTCACCTACGCACACGTCCATCACACACAAAGAGAGGACTGTAACACACCTGTGGCGGCATCTACACCGCCACATGCGAACAAACGCATCAATCCTGCATCGCGCAAGCAGAGTTTACCGCGCAGATAGCATATATACAACTTCCCGATAACAATAATCGGGCAGTTGCCCATCAGATAAGACACCCGTCTGGTCGGAGGATCCTCCCTTTTCCAAGAGTATGAGTGAACTTTACACCCTGTTCATCATATCTCTTCACTGGTGACCCCGACGTGATGAACGTCAGCGCAGCCTTCGTGCAACTACTTCAACGTGACGTCATCATCATCACTCCCGCAAGTCACACAGCCAGCCAGCAACCACGGCTTGAACAGTTGTCCTGACCATCAGCATGCAGCGCAAGCGCATACCTGGTCATCACCTTCAGCCTCATCAGCAACATTGGCACAGCACACTGCACATTCGGCCGGTCCACAAGCAGAGTGCTTAATCCCTCTCCTGCTCGACATCAGCAGTCAGCCACCCCGACTCACTGGGGCATCTTCGCAGACAGTTCCGACTCACCGCGAACTATGCGACACCCGGTTCCAACCCACTGGAACCCAACTGGCATTGGCAAGCATCGCAAGATACAAGACTTAGTCCACTATCGACCTCCGGTTTTCGCAGGGGAGTGATGTGGCGGCATCTACACCCTGTTCTATCGCATCAATCCTGCATCGCGCAAGCAGAGTTTACCGCGCAGATAGCATATATACAACTTCCCGATAATAATCATCGGGCAGTTGCCCACCAGATACGACATCCATCTGGTCGGAGGATCCTCCCTTTTCTGAGAGTATGAGTGAACTTTACACCCTGTTCTTCACATCTCTTCACACCTATAATGTTTCCTTCTTAATTATAGTAATCTTTTTAGTTTTAGTTTTTCTTTTTTTCTTTTCTTATAACAGTTGAATATGATACGTACATGCATACATGTGATCATTGTGTTATCGCAATAATAATGCCTCATTTGTAACTCAGGGAGATTCGGCGTTATCGCCCGGAGGACACGGTGGAGCATACGGTGGAGGTTTGCCCAGCTTGGGTGGAGCACCGCAGTGTCCTCGCGGAGGCGATCGGCGGCGGCGATCTCTCGCGTCCGGCCCTGGACCAGGCCATGGTACGGAGCGAGAGAGAATGGACAGCCGTCACCTCCTTCTGCGAAGCAGTAATGCTTGCGAAGGAGGAGGCGGAGCGCGTGAGGGAGAGAGCCTTGCGCCCTTCCGCCCCCACTAGTCGTAGCCCTCCTACTCCACCCAGAGCGGGAGAAGTCATTTGAAGATTTCCCACCCAAAAAAAATTCGGTGATGAGGCTGAAATACAGGCTATGCCTAGTTCGGCCCCAAATGTTAATACTTTTGTGTACTTTAAGTCTAGATTAAGCACTCTACTTGTAAAAAAAATGTACATACTTATAAGAATAAATATTATCTTATCTTATCTTATTCATCAGTCATTTTGACTATTCTTCCGTCGACAAAACTTGTTCCTATGTTAGTCTTGCTGGCGTGCGGTCTTATCAAAGGGTATCGTGTTACACTGTTACCCAGTGACTGGGTTGTGGTGGTCAGATAGGCAGTCGCTGCATCCGGTTAGACTAGCAGCTGACCCAAACTTAGTTGGGGATCGGCTAGGCCGATGATGATAAGCTGCGATCAACACGAATGAACTGTCACGGTTTATTTATAAACTGTGAGTGGAACTTGATGTTGTCGTTAAAAAACGCTGACGTTAAAAACAAGGGTTGAACTGCTTCAATTATTAAGGACGCCATTTTGGGAAAACCTATCAAGGTGAATAAGGAAGTTGCGTTAATGTTAAGTGGGGGCATTGTAGTTTCTTCAGTGATGAGCGCTTAAATGAGAAGGTGGTATCTTGGTTAAATTGTATGCATATTTTTCGAGGCCAAGATGTAACCTCAATTTGGGAGGGCTTTAAATAATAACTTAACCATAGCAATATTATTTCAATTTTTCGTCTTTTAATTTTATTTTGATGTCTCTGTTTCTGGCAGTCTTTTGTTCACGGTATTTTTATCTTCATGTGCCAACAACATCCTCGCTTCCCATTTAGTTTCACGAGAACAAAGTATTAAAAACAAACGTGAAAACCGGATCGGCAAACAGAAAGCGTTAGAACAAAATCCTTAATGTAATTTAAAGTTTGCTCGCTACGTTTCAACAGCTGAGTATTGTTCTCATTTCAATTGTCAACTCTGTTGGAGATTTTTTTTATTGTTTATCTCTGGGGTACCTTTTAGACGAGCCTAAAGTCCGCTACTGTCACAATTTGGAAAGTGTACAATTCTCTGTGTTTTTGGACATTAGCTGATTAGCTTTTAAGAAAAGAAGGTAGGTGTTTTACGGCTTCACATTGATACAATACTATGGAACAAAGATTGTAGACAACTAAATGAATTCTTGTGGATGCATCTATCTTTTTGGTGCTGACTGGCCGTGGCTACTTATCAATCGCAGATAAAACTTTATGAAAATTGTTTTCATAGTTGTTTCACGTCACAAATATTTTCCTGTATTCATCATCGTCATAATCATCAGCCTGCAGCATTCCACTGCTGGACATAGGCCTTTCCAATTGCACACCATTCAGTTCGACTCTCAGCAACTCTCATCCAGCTACTATCAGCCACCCTGCGAAGATCATCGTTTCACCTAGCCTGAGGACGTCCTACCTTGCGTTTGCCAATTCGCGGTCTCCACTCAAGAACACGTCTACTCATGCTCGTCGCATAGCACGGCACGCCAGCATGAACGATATTATTCGTCGTGCCCTTGTCACCCCCGGCGTACCTGCGGTTTTAGAACCAAACGGCTTGGTACGTGACGATGGGAAGAGACCAGACGGTATGACGTTGTTGCTTTGGAAGGTGGGTAGGCCTCTGGTGTGGGACGCAACCTGTGTAAATACCCTTGCGCCATCTCATGTTCCTAGCACGGCGGGCAGTGCTCGCACTGCTGCTGCTGCTACTGAGACCGTCAAGCGGCGCAAATACCTACCTATATCTTATGGGAGCCGTTTTGGGTCGAAACGCTCGGATCATGGGGCCCGAGCGCGTCTCTTTTTTAAGCAAATTTCTCACCGACTAGTCGACACTTTACGTGACCAGATTGTTCTTGTACAGCCACATTTCGCCAGTTATGCTTAAGTCCCTTTGGTATATTTTATTTTTAAAGTTCAATAAACTTACTAGAATTACAGGCACTTTATAATTGTCAAGGAGTCGACATGTCTATGTTCAGAAACATGAAGCTATTTTCCCATTCCAAAACGGGCAGAAAACATAATTGAGATATAGATGGAAAGAATATATCATTACCCTACGACACCTTATTTCAATACATTAGTTGACTGCAGAAGAATGGGGATGATGACATTTTTTTTTTTATCTCAAAAAAATGTTTATTTCCAACTAGTGCAAATAGTATCACAAAAAGTGTAAAAGCATAAAAAACTGCCAAGTTATAATCGTTTTAAAGTAAGTGTTACACTAGGATAGCACTATCGTAGAAGTGACGTCACGACTACGTAACTTCATACTAGCGCCGTACATTGTCCGTACCGCACGATATGGACAGGAATAATCCCCTCCAAAAACTTTTAAAGCTTGTATCTTCTTCATTTTTACATAGATTTAACAGATTTTTTCGATTTTCTCATTTTTACTATGCATCATAACATAACATCACGCCTTGATTCCCCGAAGGGTTGGGCAGAGGTGTACCTGTACACCCACATTTCGCCAGTTATGTTTAAGTCCCATGTAATAGGGGGCGAGCCTATTGCCATCAACCGGGCACAAATCTAGACTCCGGGCTACTACTGAGAAATTCCAGATAGAAAAACTCAATAACACTATGCCCGACCTGGGAATCGAACCCAGGACCTCATGCTCAGCAGTAGCGATTGCGACCGCTTTGCAGTGCCTTCTTTGAAATTACATTACTTTTACGAACAGTTTTAATAGTAGTCATCATCCCAATTGTGGACAATAATTGTTAAAGTGCTTCATAATTCAAATTATAGTAAATCAATCTCTATAATATTGGACATAGTCTATTATTATGTAGCATCAATATTGTATTTTTTGTACTTTTACATGCCTTCTAGTCAAATATGGCTGTTCCTAATTATATTTTTTATGTCACATGTTTTGTAACCATATTTGCAAAAATAAATATCTTTCACTCCCCCTCTCTCTAAAATACAAGTACGGATTTCCGACATTTTCCTTAAGCCTGCCATTATTTTGAAATAACAAAAATATTGAGGGCTATGTACTTACTGAAAACGAAATTAGTTTTCAAGTTTACTGACCCATTAAAATTAATAAGCGGGCTTTATAAGTTAATTATTTTTTTGATTGAATATTTTGAATGTTTCGTGTTGGAGTAATTTGGCGAAGCTTTGCGGTATGTTGATTATTGTGTTATTATATTATTAGAAAAAGAACAGTGAACAATGAACCCAACTACAATTTCATTATATTTCATTTTGAAGCAAAACATGTTCGAACAGTTAGTTAATATATAACATAACATAACATCACGACTTGTTCTCCCGAAGGGTTGGGCAGAGGTGTACCTATAGTACACCCACATTTTGCCAGTTATGTTTAAGTCCCATGTAATAGGGTGCGAGCCTATTGCCATCAAGCGGGCACAAATCCAAACTCCAGGCTGCTACTGAGAAATTCCAGATATAAACCCAATAACACTTTGCCCGACCTGGGAATCGAATCAGGACCTCATGCTCAGCAGTAGCGATTGCGACCACTAGACCAACGAGGAAATACTGGTGAGAATAACAGATTTTTGTCAAAGTTAATATATTATGTGGGGAAAAACTTTTCAAAGATGGTTGTCCCTAATAGTATTTGGATTTTGAAAAAGGTATGTAGCTAATCGATTTGAAATCTTAATAACTAAATCTAAAGACATGAGGTCAATAATATCTTTAATGTTGGTTTTATACACATGGTATACAAGATGTTATAACATGTAACATCACGCCTGTAATCCCAGAAGGGTTAGGAAGAGGTGTATCTACAGTACAACCACAATTTGCCAGTTACTTTTAAGTCCGATGTAATAAGGGGCGAGCCTATTTCCATCAACCGGGCACAAATCCAGATACCACAAAAATCAATATGAATGAACGATTAATTGAATTACAGTATATCACAAACAGTTATACAACAAAATGTATACACACACACACACACGGATATACACACATAATTAACACTTCCTTGATAACATTCGGACTTCCTACAACAAATCAATTCTTTATTATTGTTTTTACACATTTTCAAGTTTAATGAACTCCTAGTTCTTTCTATTTCTATTATTATTATATTATTTTCTATTTCTTTCTCTATTGTAGCCCCAGACACGAAAGGTAACATGTTGCGTCGGTATCATAAGCGCCTTATGATTATCCGGGGGAGTGCCACAGTAATAAAGGGGCATCCCTAATAACCACATGTGTGTTAGTGCGTGACTGTTTCACATAATTACAGTCAAACAAGCTATTTCGTATATACACGTTCATGAGGAAAGGGGTAGTAAGTTTAAAAATATTAAAAATAAATAATTGTGTAATATGATGTAACAAATTTTTAAAAAAATTTCCTTTATCTGCGCTATAAGACGTTGCTTCGTACCAAATTTCAAGATTCTGAGTTCACGGGAAGTACCCTGTAGGTCTTGATTAGCTTGCGAGTGTCGAAAATTTGCGACATAAAACGGCTGTATCTTTTGATTGGGTTGGCTTCGAAGTTTGATTTTTTCACAGCTTCAAGGGACAGTAGACCTGAGTATTTGATATAAATCAAGCTTGATAACTTCACGCGTTCCTGAGAAAAAGGGTTTTGACAGACAGCCAGACAGACGGACGGACAACAAAGTGATCCTATGAGGATTCCGTTTTATTGATAAATAATTTCAAAAATTTCTTATCTCCACACAATGCGTGCCTGAAGATGTTGATAGGTAAAGGTCGATCTAAAAATCTTCCTTCTAAGCAAGCAATAAATATCTGCCTACGCTTTTTCACATGTGTCTTTTGAAATACAATATACTGCTAGCCAACTTTACTTACATGAAGATAGGAAGAAAATCATTATCTGGTATTGAAAATTAAACAAAATATCAATCAGTCATGTGGATAATTTTAAAGAAAGTAATTTCATCTACTTATCTACATATTTGTTATTTGTTAATGCCCTTTTACTCCACACACACACACACATAACATCACGCCTTGTTTCCCCGAAGAGTTGGGCAGAGGTATACCTATAGTATACCCACTGCAGTACTTTTACTCCACATAAGTATTTTTTCGACTCTAGGTTTCTTGACCATATATTTTTGGGCATTCACCTTTCATTTCTAGTTTGAGTTTAAATTTAATAATCATGAATGTGAGAGCCAGTTGCTGCACCCTTTCCGCGCCAAAACCTTAAGGAACTGGTTTTTAGGACTATTTTTTGGGATTTACTCTTGAAATACAGGTACTCTAACCTAGCTCTGGAGCCAGGGTCTCAAATTTTTTGTACCCTATCTATGGCAACAATATTTTTAAATTTATTCATTTATCTTCAACCAAAAAAAATTGTAATCTGCATTTCCGTAGAGCCAACTATTTTGACAAATTTTCAATTTGTCAGTCGTGTAATTTAACAAGATTGTTTCGATGGCACCTCAAGCTTAATTCGAAACGATGGGTAATAGGGTAAAGTGGGCAAAGGAACCATGATAATATCAATTCTAAGTTAAAGAGCAACATAATAGAATTTTATGTCTTTTTTTAAAGATTTTGGAGGAAACCGTTCCTTATGGTTGCACAATTAAAGTGGCTGTCTGGGTTTGAACTCTCGCATCACCGATGCCGCAAGTTAAATGTTTGTATAACAAATAGCTTGCTCGACTGTACTTTCCCGCTACCTAATTCAAGTTCGTTCATTCCATTGATTATAGAGTTCATTACATTGATGTGTTTACTTTGCGACTTCTGCTACACAGTTGATTCTAACTTTCAAGATTAGGTTTCAACTATGGGAGTTATAAGTTAGTTGATTATAGACTTTCAGACCTTGATTAAAAGCGGGATTGATGGAGTGACTTTGTTTATATTGTTTGTTTGTAGTTGTCTATTGGCAAACTTAGTCAAACCTACATTATTTTATTGTCTAGTTGTAGTCGTTCGCTGGCAAACATGATTGTAATAGGTTTTTGTTTGTTATTAAATAAACTTAATGACTATTATATAATATTCTAATATAAGACTTGCATAATCAGCCTATTATGTTCCTATTGCTGGTACACAGGTCTCCTCTCTGTGAGACGGAGTGGAATGTTAACTACCACGCTGGCCCAGTGCGGGTTGGTAGATGTCACATGTCTTTGATATTTTGGTTCTAGGACATGCCAAAGCGAAAGACATTCTTACAAGTTATTACGTACCTGCATTATTTAACGTCACTTTTTGTGACATGATGTTACAAATAAAGCATTTACTTTGCATCTGGACTCTTTCTTGCCAGAGAAGTCAAAACATAAAAATAACTGTTAAAAATATGGGAGAGACCTTTGCACAGCAGGAGGACAACATGTGATTGCCAAGATAAGTGAAAACCCCAAAATGCACACAGGCCGCGTTTTGCCTCAACCAAAAATCAATCAAAATCAAATTGAAAGAATAATCAGAAGGTATGATAGCTTTCTCCTCTTAATAACAGAAAACTGGTTGAACTATGTTCATCTTTCCGCTTTAACGAACTGATATTATTGTGATCTTGAACAAAAGGAATAACGTGCCTATCCTTCAACAAGGATTATCTCAGAACACAGATAAGTTGTTTCCTACAGATACATTTGATCCGCCAACTCCTTTAGTAATCGGTGTTGTTCAAAATAATTATGAATCTTTCTGTTTTCTGCGACTCTTTTTACGGCTGCTAATGAATAAGGAAATACAACGTAACCAAGAAACGAGAACCAAGAAACGAAATTCTATTACGAAACCCTCAAAAGAACCTGAGAAATTGTTACGGGCAAGTTCAAAAATAAATTTAATGCTTACGCCGCTGGCATCGCAAAACGTTCCAAATAAATAACTGAAAACTTTTTCAATTTCATCTCACGCCCCACAAATTGTGTTTTGCATCGGAGTAAATCGAAAAATGAATAACAAATTTTGCCTTCTACAATAATCAAGGTAGAGAAATTAGTCTCGTTTAGAACACATTTTGCTCCGTGTTTGACTTTCATTTTCTTATTATTGAAGTTACATTCAATATCGAAAATAATTTGATTGTAAACAACAATTGGTTCGACGTCGAAACTAATTTGCGTCAATCTGGATCTGATAAGGCAGATCTCTTGTGGCGACTACAATAGGTTGTTAGCGCACCAATTAGTAATATTAAACAATAATCAGGGATGGAAAACAATGTGGGCTTAATGGAACAAACAATTCAGTGGGAACAATGTCCAGTTATACATATTCATCGGCTATTAATCCAATTTGGCACCGGTGGTTTTCACTCAGCGGGTTGATTTTGGTTCATTTGTCACTTTTCACATGAATAATTTTCGGATCTTTGTTTAAACAGTGTTGGCACTTGTGTGCGACTATTTATGTTTTCTGTTTATAAAAACATTGTGTTTAATGATTCGATTTATTCACGTTTCGTGCGAATGAAGTTGATGAATTTTGTTCAAATAATCTATATTAGATGAGAGTTCTACGTTACGCGCTTGATTTTAATCAAATTTTTACATTACATAATATTTTTGTATGCTTCAGTATGAATAAGATATTCATAATATAACATAACATCACGCCTTGTTTCCCCGAAGGGTTTGGCAGAGGTACACCCACATTTCGCCAGTTATGTTTAAGTCCCATGTAATAGGGGTCGAGCCTATTGCCATCAACTGGGCACAAATTCAGACTCCGGGCTGCTGCTGAGAAATTCCAGATAGAAGAACCCAATAACACTTTGTCCGACCTGGGAATCGAAACCACGACCTCATGCTCAGCAGTAACGATTGCGACCACTAGACCAACGAGGCAGTCATAGATAAGATAAAGAAGATATTCATTTTACGAAAAAAGTCTACAATTTGACCGATTGTTGTTTTCAACTCGGTCATTCACAATGACATAGAATAAAATACTTATAAAGATAATCTAGCCCGTAGATAAACATACAGACAGATACAGACAAGACATAAGTTTTATACAAATATCTACACATACTGTCTGACTAGTTAAACTAGGGACATATTGAAGAGGGTATTTCGTTCTAAATGTGTAGAAAACACTTTTATACCAGGGGGCTGGAAAGTAGATGCACAAAGGCTGCGCTGACATTCATACTCTGGGTCACCAGTGAAGAGATAATGAGGAACACGGTGTAAAGTTCACTCATACTCTTGGAAAAGGGAGGATCCTCCGACCAGATGGATGTCGTATCTGGTCGGCTACTGCCCGATGATTGTTGTCGGGAAGTTGTATATATGCTATCTGCGCGGTAAACTCTGCTTGCGCGATGCAGGATTCGTCTGACGTCAGTGTGATGCGTTTGTTCGCATGTGGCGGTGTAGATGCCGCCACAGTAGCAGCTGGATGAGAGTTGCCGAGGGTCGAGCTGAATGGCGTGCAATGGGAGAGGCCTATGTCTAGCTGGACTGCTGTAGGCTGATGCTGATTATGATAAAGTGAATGTGAACGTCAAATGATTCCTATTTTGGTGCCTTAAAAAATCTCAATTTTCATGTAACTGCAACCAACTTGGATGTGCGCGCTCGCCGTCGATGTGTTGAGGCAGCGCTGACATCGCTCGCTCGGATCGCTGGCAGTTGGTTCTAACTTTAAACCGTGCCGCGGTTGGCGCAGTGGTTGAGCGATCGGCTGCTGCGCTGCGTGTCGCGGGTTCGATTCCCGCACGGAACAAATATTTGAATGACCTACAAATAGTTGTTCCGGGTCTGGGTGTCTTGTGTATGTGAGTATTCAAGTTTGTGAACGCACCCACGATACAGGAGTAATTCCTAGTATGGGGCAAAGTTAAAAAAATTAAAAACTTGACCTGACCCATTATTCTAACATTTAACCCTAAAGAGACTCATTTATGTAAGCGTGCATCATTAGAAGCTCAAAAAGTTTTTAGAGGTAAGTACCTACCTTACACATACGAGTACATTACTGCTAAAAAGTTTTTAGTATAATGTTAATAGTTTTGTTTAATTTTTATTATAGTGCGAGCCTAACTCAGTTTAGTCGCCTGCGCAAGTGCTACACAGACTTCGCAGATTTTACCACATAACTGTAAGGTATTCTTTAAGATTTTTAAAGGTACCTACCTAGTTTTAGTCTTCAATTATTATAACGCTTGACATTTCTCGGGACCAAGGCGTCCCTGACCTTTCGAACGTACGAAGTTAAAAGAAAAACATAAAACGGGCCTCTGCCAGTTGGCTTCAACAATTGGCAGAGGCCCGTTAGATGTTTTAAATGAGACATGAAAATATCCCTGTTCGCACTTTGAGGGTGCACCCAAGGACAACTCTCGGTTGATATAAGGTTATTGCAGGATATGGAAACAATATTGGATTATGGGTTTGGGTGGCTAAAGAGAACTGTTTATCGATGAATATGGAAATAATATGGCGCCTGACTGACTAATGTTTTATATAAATACACAGATAGAATGGTAGATGGATTACCGAAAACTCAATACTGACACCCCGGCCAAAAAACGGTCGCTAGCTCATAATATCGTAGCGACTACGGAACAAGATGTCCTAAGGTGTTTGAGTAGTGGACAGTAACCTTTCCACTCCCTTTTCACGGCTATTAGGACAATCCCGGAAGAACGCGCAAAATCCCTATCAGCACCTTACTGCAATACTTTCTTCCTTCCTGTTGCGAATCTCCACTCAAGCCGTCCAAGAAAAATGTGGATAAGAAAGCGGCGGTGGAGCGGCAAGGAAGCGGTAGGAGCTCTGTTCCTCGACATTGTTCACTCCAGCCGGCCAATAAAGGCAAGCCACAGGTGAGGAACGACTTCTCCAGAGAGACAGGGTCTGTGGGTTCGCTACTTCCCAACCGCACGCCACATGCTGCCCTGCGTGTTTCTGTATCTCTCTTGGTCATGTTTTTTTTTTTTTGGGTGGGAAATCATCAAAAGACTTCTCCCGCTCTGGGTGGAGCAGGAGGACGTGTCAGACTTTTACTGACTCAAACCTACCCGTGTTCCTTCAATTGCCTGTGCCAGGGCCACGGTTACTCTATCGAATTACCCGCGACTCTGAGGCGTCGGCCCTATCGGACCCCGTCAATCTGTGCTGACATTTCTTTGAGGCGCGCGTGGAACACGACGCGCCGTCGACCCGGGCCTGGTCCCTACCGCAAGCCCGCGCCTACGGTGGCCGGGAATCTGCAGGCGACTCCCGACACCCAGGGCGTCTCCTGCGGCGACTAGGGGCCTAAGGGCGCAAGGCTCTTTCCCTCACGCGCTCCGCCTCCTCCTTCGCAAGCATTACTGCTTCGCAGAAGGAGGTGGCGGCTTTCCATTCCCTCTCGCTCCGTACCATGGCTTGGACCAGGGCCGGACGCGAGAGATCGCCGCCACCGATAGCCTACGCGAGGATACTGCGGTGCTCCGCCCAAGCTGGGCAGACCTCCACCGTATGCTCCACCGTGTCCTCCAGGCGATCCACACAATGGTGACAACCGGGCGTTTCCTCCCGCCTTATTCGAAACAGGAACCTCCCGAAACAACCGTGTCCGGTGAGGACCTGTGTCAGGCGGAAGGTGAGGACGCCGTGGCGCCTCTTCAACCACTCCTCAAAGAGGGGACTTACCGCCGCTATTGTGGCGTACCCAACACTGGGTTGCGACAATCGCACCCTCTATGTCGCCATGAGATCCCGCCGGAGCTCTGTCCGCTCTACCGTGATTTCTCGCGGCAGCGGAGTTACACTCCGGCGTTTTGCCTCCTTGCGCCACTCCCATACGATCGCGAGGGCTTTTGTCTCCAGATCACATGGCGGCAATCTGGCAAGGAGGCTCACCACCTCGCAGGAGACCATGCGGTATCCCCGGACCAGCCGGATGGCCATGACCCTTTGGGACGCGTTCAACCGGCGGGCTGGTCGGCGCCTTAAAGAACGCGCCCACACCGGTGCCCCGTAAAGGGCCATGGACCGCACGACTCCCGCGTAGAGCCTCCGGCAGGAGGCGTTTGGACCCCCTAGATTGGGCACGAGCCGCTTCAAGGCAGCCCCAGCCCGCTCCAATCTGGGAGCCAAACGTCGGAAATGCTCCACGAAGTTCCAACGGCTGTCGAGGACAAGTCCCAAGTACTTCATCTCGACGCCGATGTGAACCCCTCCCGCCGTTATCTGGAAACCCGACTGTGGCGCGCTCCGAGGACCATGAAAACACATGGCCTCGGACTTGTGCAGGGCCACTTCGAGTCCCAATTCGCACAGGATGCAACGCTTGCGCATGACTGCAGCAAAGCTGTCTACATGGGCCTCGGCAAACATGCAAGAGGCACTGCAATACCGCGGCAGCCCCATCAGTGTCTTGAATGCATTATTGTGTAAAAATATTGACAGAATGTTCTGATCAAAGTTACTTTTACGTAAAAAATCTGCGAGTTCACATTATTACATCGTACCAACAATGCCGCGCTCACTCTCAATGTCAGTATTGTGCGACCCAGTGACACAAGTACTTATATTTAGAAACTCGTTCTGAAGAAGTACCACTCAAGAAATCTTCTGGTACGTTTTCATAGTATTTAGTGGGCCTTTATAGCAAAAGAGTTGGATTTGAGGCGATGGGCCCCCGCATAAGATTCAAAGCGTTCTCAATGCACCAACAGCAACATATCATCAGCGTAGCTTATATTATTAATACAAACTCCATCTATATGACAACTAATCCTAGTGCTACAGGGCTCCTTGATCAGCTCATTAATATATAAATTTAAGACACGAGGGCAGGAGAGCTCCCCATATAATCCAGTATGTACTCATCCGAGTGTGTGCCTGCTTATCTAACTTCTTCCTTAATCGCTGCCAGATCCTCGATTAAAATAACCTTGGAGGAAAAAAATACTGCGTAGCGACCACAGGAATCTTAATAAGTAAATAGAAATCACATTATTTCCTTGAGCTGTTCACTAAACCATTGGACAAGTGCTTCAGGAGTCATGGACGTGAAAAGATTAATAGCACTATACAGGGTCAAATAAAATAAGCTGGTAGAACTACGCAATCGATATCTTTAATGATCTAAACACCATATTGTTTCAGCTAAATAATTTTCATCGTGTATATGTGCAATTTGTAATTTTGTTCCTTTAATAAATAACGCGAATGGTAGCTTCGATTTTCTAAAAAAAAAAGCTATCATCATCCGCATACCGTATTCAATGCCATTTTGGCGTCAACTTCCAGGCTAACATGCATGTCGATTCTGTATATATGAACACTTCACGGTGAGATGTTTACAGAATTGCACTACAGATGCAACTGAATACTAGTATTTTACACGAAGGTTTGTTGAAGGGGTGAAAGGGGATAGCCTTTAGCCACGCAGCGACACAAAAAAAAAAACTATACAATATTAAGGTTCAGTCAGTCAGGTTCAGTCTTAAGAAAAATCCCTTCTATAACCTTATTTAGATTTCTGTGGTAAGGCTTCACCGTTGTTATATGACAAATTGTTGGCATAAGTTAGAAAGATGTGATGTGGGTCTTTCTTTATTTGCGTCTGCACAAAGTAGGTCGAGGCATGAAGCCGACGTAAATTGTTATAAAATGCCTTTAATTTTCCTGTTTATGTTATTTTCATGCAAAAGGTAAGGCCACATTAAACTTCCTGGCGAAAATTCACTGACGAGTTAGGTAAATGGTATATTATGATACATAGGTATCTAAAGACCATAAATAAAGATTTTTCATAACTTCAAGAAACCTCACATCCAGCGGTCGTTGACCCCGTTATCTTTAGTTAGGTACATGAAACTATGAGTCAAGAAAATCATCTTTGTTAGTCTCAGGCATAATGTGCATCATACGCGAATTCCATTCTTGGTCAAATTACTAGTGCTGCGTCTCCCTTGGCGCAAGGTGGTTCCTCTTAGGCCTGTTTACTACCGCTGTCAGGTTTAACAGTTCAGTAACTAGTGGGTTTGGGCGCAAGGTTAGGCGTGCCTTGTGTTGTCTTTTGTTCCGGTTGATTTCAGAGTTTAATGATGGCATTTGTAGATAGTCGTCGATTTCGTCGTTCCTAGCAAACCATTTTAGAATTTTTCAGGCAGAGTACGTCGACTTTGCTGGCAATACCTTACAATTGGATCCAATAGGTAATACACCAAAATAAAATAAATTAAATCAAAAACTGTCGATTTGGAGGTGAGATGATAGTTGTCACCGCCGAACAACAATGAACACAAATAGTTTGGAAAATTAAGAAATAATGTTGAAAAGATCAGCCTCTCTTCGAGCACACCCATCATCACATCCAGACTCTTCGCTCAGTTCCGCCTCGCCACCGCCGATACCCAGCCAACTGTGAGCGCTGTGACTACACTGGCGGCTGTAGTTGCGTCGAGCTCAAGCGACGAGTATTTTCTCTTTGCCCACGACGCCAACAGCTGCTCGTCGACGTCATATGCCAGTTAAACGTTCCGTCATATTGTGTTTAAAATCCAGTGAAAAAGCTATTCCCTGTCGCAACGTAGGCACAACTTTTTTCAGACATTCTAAAACTATTCGACTGTGCAAAACGTGCACCTTTTTTGTGTTGAAAGTTTTGGCACAGTGTACAATGTACACTTTTATATGAATACGGAACTAGGACAGTTTTAATAATTACCTATCGATTTAAAGCTTAGCTTTTTGTTGGCACTTTTTGTCACAAGTATCAAGAACTTTTTTGGTGCTACTTCAGCGAGGATATAAGTACCCAAGCATGGTTTCACCATCTCCTTGTAACTGTAATTTAATTCTACGTAGACGTAACTTACGACATACGGTCTTACAAAGGCTTGCAAAGAAGAAGAGGGGTGGAGGGGGGGGGGGGGTGTCAGGCAATGCAGGGACTGTACATTACTTTTACTGGCCATCACTGACTGACACCACACTCAGAAACTGTCTCATTGGTGTATTGGTCACAATCCCTACTTCTTCATTCTCAGGTCGGGCAAAGTGTGATTAAGTTTTCCCGTCAATGATTTTTCAGCAGCAGCCTGGAGTCTGGAATTGTGCCCGGTTGATGACAAAAGGTTCGCCCCCTATTAACTAGGGCTCAATGGCTAAATGATGAAATAGGCTAAATGAGGCTTAAACGTGACTGGCGAAATGTGGGTTTACTATAGGTATTCCTCTGCCTAAGCCGTATGTAAAATATGACTTACTTATTTCCTTTCACATAAATGTAGGTAATATTTTCTAGGAAATGCGAGAATCTAAAAGTTATCTCTAAATCATTAAACAGTGCTCATTTTAGCGTGTTAGCTCGCACGTGTCTTCTCATTGTTTCGCAAACAGCTGAAAACGTTACGTAATTAAAATTAAATTAGCTATCCGTCTAGCGCAACTGCTTCCAATTTTCGCGAAAGACTATCTTCCGTACCAGTTTGTTAAACGAAGCCTTTCAGTAAACTTTCTTCGATGCGAACCCCGCCTAATAATGAGACTCAGGAGAGTTCACCAAATTAATTTAAACCCACTGCATCTTACTGCGAAAAGTTAGAGTGAGCTACTAGAATATAATGTCTACAACGTTAATTAATTTTCTGATACGCATTCAATTACTAAAATTTTGTGTTGATTCTCTAATATCTTCTAGCCTTTGGTACAGTAATAATAACTACAGGGTGTGGATATCAAAAAGCTGAGGTCAAATTAAAAGGTGTGGAATGCGTGTGTGATATGGGACCAACAACATTATCGAGAAAAAATTATCAGCCGGCCCATGCATTTGGGACGAGTTAATAAATTGTAAACTTGTTTCTTTTGATAGCTGAACAAACTGTTTTCATGTTGCTTTTGTTTTCCTGTAGGTAAAATAAGCCGCATGTCTGTGGTAATGAAACCAGTATCCGTTGTTCATCATAATCTATTGAAACTCCATACTATAGTAGGCCGGATCAAGGTTTAAGGTTGGCCCACATCTGTCAGCACGGAATCGCCTTTCTTCATACGGAAACGGAATCGAATCACATTGCCGATTCCTCAGCGCGCACTCTATATATCTCGCTCTAGGAAATGACAATACGGAGCGATAAAAAAGGATAGACCATGAAAAAAGGCGATTCCGTGCTGACAGATGTGACTCAACACTTAAAGTGTTGAACCACATCTGTCAGCCACCACAGCTTAATAAACGACCTTTTCCAATAACACATAATTTTCATCTCTATCCCTATCTACGATTTTTTTTTATTACGATGTTGGTCCCGTGGAGAAAGTTGTTTACTTCTGGTCTGGTCTGGTCTGTACCATATCCTTAAATTTGACCACACTTTTCTGATACACCCCATAGAATCGGTGCCACACAATCAAGGAGGTAGTCCGCATGCGGTCATCGCGGCCAATGGAGATATGAACTCAATGTCGTTTTTCTAGATCAGCAAAGACTAATGAAACATGTAAATGAATATCGGATTCCATCCCTCATATATTTTCATGGTCCTACTAGCTGTTGATTTTCTTTCTGTAAGTACACACAACACATAATATGACATCACGCCTGTAATCCCACAAGGGTGAGGCAGAGGATTACCTACCTATAGTACACCCACATTTCGCCAGTTATGTTTAAAGTCCATGTAATCTGTGCAAGCCTATTGCCATCAACCGGGCACAAATCTAGACTCCGGGGTGCTCCTGAGAAATTCCAGTTGGAAAAATCCAGTACCACTTTTCACGACACGGGACTTGAACCCAGGACATCACGGTCAGCAGTAAGGGTTGTGACCACTACATCAATGAAACAGGTTGTGAGTCCGTCAGGTCTGGCCTTTAAAAGTAAAGGTTTTATCGCCTACTAAAATCAGCACACCTGGAATAGGTACAGTCCCTGCGTTGTTTGACGCCCCCCCACTCCCCCTTCTTCTTCGTCTATGTAAGACCGTACGTCGTAGGGTACGTCGTTTTATGTTCCTGAAATTGTTTACATCGACATCCATCAGTGTTGGAACGCAGAAACACCGCCTGGCGGCTAGATTTAGATAAGTTGAGTCCGATTGTCAATGATGTTGTTAATTTGTTTGTTACGCTTTCGCACTAAAACGGCTGTACGGATTTAGACAAGATTTGGCGTACAGATAGTTCCTGACCTGAGTAAGGCCGAGGCTACCTTTTTCCTTAAACGCAGACTGCCAGCCAGCCAGTAATAATACAGAGAGAACGAGCTTCTGGGCATCTTCTGGGATTGCTCATTCTATTGTAGACTACATCTATCGCTTTCCACCAGGCAAAATCGAGATCAAGAGCAAGCCCACTTGGCAATAAAAGTTAAAAACAAATGCTATAAAACGTCATATAATATACAATATGTAACAAAAACCCTGTCCGATCCAAAAAAGGCGTATTCCCGGTTTAACATACGTACTACAAAAAATAGTAAAAAAAATGTAATTCATAAAAACCAAAAGTTATTGATTTTTTTTATTTTTAGTTACCATGCGAAATGTAACACTAAATATGGTAAATTTTTATAAGTTGACAACACTCCACCGGCCGGCGAAATCTTTTATTTTTTGCCTATTTTTATTTCAAAGGACACCGCCGTGCACTAGCCGCACTGTAGGTACTCATAACGAGTCGTCGACCCTTTGATGTAGCCGACTGGTTGCCTACTGGCACGCTACTTGTTTGGCCACTTCGCCAGTCTCACTTGGAGATAGCTTGCGATCGGATGTCCGTACGTATCACGTGCCGCTATCGTATCGCGAACAATGTCGTATACTAATCAGGAATATTTGAATATGTTAATTTTTATTTGTGAGTGAGTGTGATTCAGAAATCGAAGTAAGAACTCGGATTGTGGAAGCTTTCGACTCACTAAAATCGTACACAATTTAATAAAAAGGTGTCGAATGTGTACCAATGTTCGAGATAGACTGGAACGCAAAATGTGGAACACAATCTCCGAGGTATGCAACAAGTAAATGTTTTAATAAACTGATACCTACAGTCGGTACATTGCCAAAAGCACATCACAATAACTCAATAATAATTGTTTCTTGATAAACAGAAGGTCAGAAATCGGGGTCACTGTGCGTCTATGCCTACAATAAAATATCAGCTGATACCTACGCGTAGGCAAAACGTAGGTTTCTTTAGTCATAAGTTTGTTTGGCGGCATGCGACAAAGCACCGCCGCGCTCAGGCGGCTTCTTTGACACAAAACTGTAGGTGAACCCTGTCGAGCGATCAGTGTTGCCTGTGGTATGATTATTTTTAATTTTTTAAATTAATTATTTTCATTGGGAAAAATAATTATGTCGTATCCATTAAATGATTACGTATTTGTGTACGCAGTACGATACCAAATAATACCCTTCAGGATCGGACAGGGTTTTCGTTACATGCTGTATAATAAGTAAGTTATATCAACCGGTAAATGAGGTAGTTTTTATTTGAATTTAAAACAAGTTTTTTTTTTTTTCAAATGCATTTTATCCTCAACATTAATCAATTGTTAACTTGGTTCTTTTGATAGCTAAATAAACTGTTTTTATGTTACTTTAATCTACCTACTAGGTACAGTAGGCTGCATGTCTGTGGTAATCAAAACCAGTATCCGCTGTCCCTCATAATCTATTGAAACTCCATACCATGCTAGGCTGGATCAAGGTTTAGGGTTGGCCCACATCTGTTAGCACGCAAACTCCTTTTTTCATTCGGAAACAGGAATCGAAACGCATCGCCGATTCTGCCACATGCACTCTATTTTTCTCGCACTAGGGAATGACAATCCTGAGCGAGAAATGGAAATCTCATGAAAAAAGATTTCGTGCTGACAGATATGGTTCAACCCTTAAACTGGTGCGCACACGTGCGGCCTACTGTATGACCTATTATAATAACATACAATTGTCATCTCTACTAAAAACTACGTCACGGTATTAGGCTTCCGACCGCCGCTGAGAATTTCTTAATAGAAAACTTAATCAAGTGCGAGTAGATTTCTCTGTAAAGTATTTTTTTAATACGTACTTTTAATGCTTATTACTTAACTGCCCCGTTTGTTTTGTGGTTGCAAGCGCGACTGCTGAGCGAAGGGTCCTAGACAAGCACAATGGGTATAGACAGTGTGTAAGAGACAGCCCTCCGCAAAATAACTGGGTGCATTCTAATATATTTTTTGCATCCATCACAAATGTTTGAATAAATATTGTGAATGTATTGATTCTCTTTGAATAAAGATATTTTCAATAAAAATCTTGTATTTTCTGAAAATCGATATCTCAATGCTGCGGTATCATAATTGTTTAACGTTAAAGTTGTGGAAGGCAAAATATATATTCTAGAATAATAACTCTTTCTTCGCTCTCAACATCCACATTTTGTACCGTTATATTTCAGTAGTTTTGTGAATGCTACAGCCACTGGAATCCGCGGGAAGTATAGAACCGGTCAAAGTGGCGGTGTTAGGGGGAAGCCTATGTCCAGCAGTGGACGTCTTTTGGCTGAAATGATGATGATGATGAAGTATAGTCGGCCTTTTAATTGCTCTACCACTTATGACGAATAATTCACTTATGACAAATAATCTCAGTAAATCTAAATTTCATGAAAAGTTAAAACAATGTAATATATAGGCTAGTTACCGGATTTTGAAACACCAGTTAGTAATATTCCTTGTGGTTTATTTACCTCAAAATATGAATATTTCCGCGAAATATTTACGTAAGCAGAACTATTTATTTTATTTCTATAACGTAATTTAACTTTCATGGCAGCTCAAGTGACTTCAGAACCCATCCTGTCAAATCTGCGAGTTTTCTTTAATTGTGTTTCTCGCACACACTCTTTTTATTGCATCTATATCAATATTATACTATCAATATTATAATATTCGATAGACTAAATTAACTACGTCTTTAAATATTAAAAATAAAAAATTGAAAGCACATAAATAATTATTGGTCCTAATGTCTACTTAGACAGGCGTAGGAATACGATTTCCATTTGCTATTTATTATGTGCCTACACAAAAATTACGTGAACGTGGGCTAACGGCTCAAATAGCTGTAAAGCCATTTAGTTAAATATTATGTCTGTGTCGAATGGCGATTTAGTTTTATCGTAATAATCAGCTGTCAGCCTACAAATAGTAAGGTAAACTTGGAAACCTGCACCAATCGTAGCTCAGCTCACCCAGAGACAACAAGAAAAAGAAACAAAAATGAAATTCTACGTGCTGGTAAGTCGATTTTTTTTAACATACAAAAAAAAGTTAAAGTCAAAAGATTTATTGCGAACTAAGTGTACATTGTTGGTGTTATGTGAAGTTATCTAAAAATATTTTAAATTTTTTAATTTCAAAGAGGAAGCGCCAGGTTATTACGTTTTTTGCAATTTGCAGAGTGTGTGTTGAAAAAATTTGCGTCCATTGATCATATTGAATGACAACTTAATAAAATATCGCCTAGCGCCAGCGTAAAATATACCTGGTGCTTCCTCTTTAAATACCATCAAGCCAAAATGCCAACCGACTAGAGTGCTAGTACTGGATATTAATATTTCAAAATTAGTTTAAAAATATACATTTGGTTTGATTTACAATCAACGTTCTCTGTGTTGATGTATTAAAAAAATGTTTTTTTTAAAACTATTTCATCTTTGCTTATTTATTTATTCTACTTCATTTTCCAGTTCTGTCTCTCCACCATGGTCATCATGATGTGTCAAGCACAAGTACCACAAAACCACTTAAACGGCAGAAGACATAATAGTAAATTGCATTTGCAAAGCCTGCAACAGAACCGACGGTTTATCCCAGCATATGGTTACGGTGGAATCGGTGGTGGGGTCGGTGGTGGAATCAGCGCCGGATTAAGCGCTGGTATCGGTGCAGGTGTAGGTGTTGGGGGTGGCGGCTATGGTTACGGTGGGATTGGCGGTGGTGTTCCTGCTCGAGGCTATCCTTCTTATTATGGTGGCTATCCTCAATATGGTTAGGTTTTAAATCCACCGTCGATATCTCAAAAATGAGGTGGGTCAATTTATTTGCACGCAAGTGTATTAGTGACCCAAAATTATTCTGGGAATGTAATGGACCTGCCAGATCTTATTCAACTGATGGAAACACTTATTCTAAATTAAAACTGTTAAAATTACACAATTCTAATAAAAGAAAAAACTAGCTATTAAATTGACTTTAAAACTCAAATGTCTTTTGTTACTTTTACATGTGCCAACCTACCAACACCTGCAAAGAATTTTTCTCTTAAACACGATGCGGAGGAATGAAGAAAATGCCGTTAGGAATGTTTTGAGTATGAATTTGAATGGCTCTAAGACCAAATAAATGATGGATGGACTGTATTAAAAACCGCTTGGCGAGCGAAGGGGTGACTGAGATAAAAATAATAGAGAAGTTTGAAAGAAAAATACGCCAAATTAATTGGTTTATAGGCAGGAGAATGATGAGCCAGTTTTGCAATATTTATTTGCATTCTACATCACCTAATACTATCGTTATTATTTCAATTCATTTCGGAACTGAAATGAAACTTGCTTGCAAAATAGTTTTTTTCTGCAAATATGTATTGCGTATGGTAGCAGTACTTTACGGAAGAACTCATCCAAAAGGAAATTAATTTACAAGAAATTTCTATTTATTCTATTCTGGTTCTTCTTCTAGTCGTCTAAAAGATGTAAGTGGTGCGAAGACGTTCATACCATTATCATGGAAAGAGAAACCAACAACCTCTCTATCAATCACAATCTGAATAATTTTGAAGGGTATTGCTAATCCATTGCTTCATTTATTCGAAAAAATTGTCTTCTCAACAACGTTATAACATATAACGCAATGAATGTTCTAGAACTGGCTAAATGAAAGCCATTCCTACTGTTAGTGTGTGACGCAATTACCCCACTCGTCTTTAGCAATGTTCTTCTTCTTTACGTGTTGATGGCAAACTAGTCTAGAATTTAGCCATGGTAATAATATTGCTTTTTGATAAGAATGATGTAAAAATAACTGGCCAATGCGTGTCGAACCACACTCAACGAAGGGTAGTTGGGATAAATTTGTCCCAATAAAAAACGACATTGTAGTTGAAGAACATGTTCTCTTATATATTGATATACGTCACGGTCAATTCTCCAACTGCAAATGAAGTTTATAACGGTTTTTTTTTTACATCATACATAACATACATAATCAGCCTATTATGTTCCCACTGCAGGGACACAGGCCTCCTCTCTGTGAGAGGGAGTGGGCCGTAATCCACCACGCGGGCCCAGTGCGGGTTGGTAGATGTCACATGTCTTCGAATTTTTGGTTCTTAGACATGCCGGTTTCCTCACGATGTTTTCCTTCACCGTTTTGTGAGCAGGGGTGATGAAATAATTTACACAAAGGAAAGCGCCTGTCTGGGTTCGAACCTACGACCTACACCTCGTAAGTCGCGGCCGTTACCACTGGGCCACAACTGCCACTATTTTGTTTCGGGCGTTGTTCTCAGAGTAGTCAGACAGGAAACGCCGACCTCTGTTTTTAAAATATGATGATGTGTAAAAGCGTTTGTACAAACCTACTTACAGAATCCGAACCCGTCTGGATTTGTGCCCAGTTGACTTAAACATAACTGGCGAAACGTAGGTGTATAGGTACACCTCTGCCTAACCCTTCTGGGATTACAGGCGTGATGTTATGTTATGTGTTATGTGTACTTACAGAAATAAATCATTTATCATTTAATACTTTATTTTCCGGTAAATGGTGAATGTCCCAAAACAACAGCTAGTAGGATCATAAAAATATATGAGGGATGGAATCTGATATTCATTTACATGTTTCCTTAGTCTTTGCTGAACTAGAAAATACATTAAAAAAATTAAAGTTTTCCGTTGAGCCACTTATCTGTGGCTGTTGAAAATTTTCGGAGAAACCCCTCCCGGCGGATATCCGACCCGTTCCGATAGCGCCCGTCGTTTTAAATCGACCCAGTTTTGTTGCTGGGGTAATTGATACCTGCCTTTGATAGTTTTCTCTGCGCTCGCTTACATTAAGTAATTAATAAACAGTTTAATAATGGAGACGAGGATTTTAGCCAGTGAGGTGGGTAAAATTATAAAACGTAAGTATTGAACACCTGCCTGTCTAGGGTTTTAGCTGTATTCTACTCGCTATGTCTGAGCCATTCATACCTTTTTTTTTGTTCCGGTGTGGAAAATCCTCATGGATGTCCTCCGCCCTGGGGCCGACGGAGGGGTCTGTCAGACTCTTACTGACAAAAAACCACCCCGGTGTTCCATCTCACACCTACGTCGGGGTCGCGGGTACATACGATTCTTCCGCAACCCCGACTGGTGCCGGCCTGCCTCTGCGGGCCTCCACGGGTTGGGGGGGAGTGAGTTGTTTAACTCCCCCCGCAACGTCTAAGAGGGGCGCGCGTGGAACACTACGGGGGGCGGCGGACGTCCCCGAGTCCGCCGGGCCTGGACCCATTTAGGGGGGCTAGAAGAGGGCGTTGTCCGCCTTCCACCTGCGCCCAGTGCGCCTGCTGCGGATTGGGAGAGGAGAGAGGGACGAGATCTCTCTTTCCCTTTCCGCAGCCTCCTTCTGCGAGATTACTGATTCGCAGAAGAAAACCACCGCGTGCCAGGACTCGGCGCTGACTACTTCAGAGATGAGGGCATGGCGCGGCTTCTCCCATGCGGCGGCACACTCTGCCAGCGTATGCCACGCCGTGTCCTCCCGGCAGTCGAAGCAGTGGTGACACCGGGCGTCCGAGCCATTCATACCTTTTTTTTTTTTTTTTGTTCCCGGGGTGGAATATCCTCATGGATGTCCTCCGCCCTGGGGCGGGCGGAGGGGTCTGTCAGACTCTTACTGACTAAAAACCACCCCGGTGTTCCATCTCACACCTACGCCGGGGTCGTGGGAACACATAATTCCTCCGCAACCCCGGCTAGTGCCGGCCCGCTTGCGCGGGCCCCGTCTCGGGCGGGGGGAGTGAGGTGTACTCCACCCGCAACGTCTTTGAGTGGCGCACGCGGAACACTACGCGCGCCGCCTTCTCGGGTCCTGATGTTGGGGGGCGACGGATGTCCCCGAATCCATCGCCCCTGGACCCATTTAGGGGGGCCGGAAGAGGGCGTTGTCCGCCCTCCTCCAACGCCCGGTGCGTCTGCTGCGGGCCGGGTCGAGAGTCGAAATCTCTCTCTCCCTTTCCGCAGATCGGCGCTCCATAGAGCGCCATGGATAGCACGATCCCCCTATAGAGCCGCCTACAGGCGGCACTCGGGCCCCCCAGATTGGGAAGCAGCGTTGCCAGCGCCCCGGCCGCGCCCAACAACTTGGGCGCCAGCCGCCGGAATTGGGGTCCGAAGTCCCACCGGCTGTCGAGCACCAATCCCAGATATTTCATGGTGGGCTCGACAGCGATCCGGACCCCCCCCAACCACAATGTGTGATCCGGCCGGCGGCGCCCGCCGGGGGCCATGAAACACCATGGCCTCCGACTTGTTGAGGGCCACCTCCAGGCCGAGGCGCCGTATGCGGCTCACCGTCAGTGAGACCGCCGCCGTCGAGGAGCCATTCATACCTGCCATGACTTCATAATAACGGTAGTAGTGCCTGTGGTGAAGAATAAAACTGGTGATCTGGCCGATGAAATAAACTACGGGCCTATCTCTCTTGCTACTGTTATAGCAAAGGTGTTTGACGGTTTGCTTGATACACGGTTAAATAGACACGTATCACTGCATGAAAATCAGTTTGGGTTTAGACCCAAATTGTTTACAGATAGTGTAATACTGTGTCTTAAGAATAGCGTCAGATACTACACGGATCGTAAAACAACAGTATATGCATGTTTCCTCGACCTATCCAAGGCCTTTGACCTGGTATCGTATGATGTGTTGTGGCTAAAACTTGATAGCATAAACATACAGCATGCACTTGTGAACATCTTCAAATATTGGATAGAACACCAGGTTAACAATGTCAGATGGGCAGGTACATTATCGGAGCCATATGGGCTTGAATGTGGGATGAGACATGGTGGGATAACTTCTCCCACACTTTTCAATATCTACATGAATGTACTCCTCGTTGCGGTCAGTAGTGTTGGTTGCCATGGTGATTGTGTATGTGTAAACAATCTGAGCTATGCAGATGACATGGTGGTGCTGAGTGCGTCAGTTTGTGGACTACGCAAACTAATGAACATCTATGTGGAGTACGCGGGCAGCTATGGCCTTATGTGTAATGTCGCGAAAAGCCAATTCATGGTATTTCAGGGTTGCGCCAAATGCTCACAGCAAGTACCCCTTATTCGTTTGAATGGTGTACCGTTAGAACGACTGAACCAATTTAAATACTCGGGGCACTGGGTTGCAGCAGTGAAGCAGAAGTGTGGGTGAAAGACCATGTCGATATTCAGTAAATATGATAGCTCGTAGGTTTGCACGTTGTTCAAACCAGGTTAAAATCACATTTTTCAAGGCTTTCTGCACCTTCCTACACACGTGCAGCCTATGAACATCTTACTCACAAGCTGGTCACAGTGCCCTTCGTGTCCAATACAACAACGCGTTTAGGGCAGTGTTGTGGCTGCCCCTCTTCTGCAGTGCCTCGGACATGTTTGCGGAAGCGCGCCGCGACTGTTTCTTTTCTAAATTTTGGGCTTCGAGTAAAAACTATTAACTCAACCTTGTATTATGAATAAACTTTCATGTTTTAATATTCGAAAACTAAAATTACATTGTTGTGATGGTTACATTTTATTGTGTTGGGTACTTTGAGGAATTGAGAGTTCATTCTGTTATCGAAGTTACCTATAAAACGATAAGAAAAAACAGAGGGAACCAGAGGGCCTAGACAAAGTAATCAGTCAAAATGGTGACACCCGGGCGTTTCCTCCCGCCTCATTCGAAACAGGAACCTCCCGAAACAACCGTGTCCGGTAAGGACCTGTGTCAGGCGGAAGGTGAGGACGCCGTGGCACCTCTCCAACCACTCCTCAGAGGGGACTTACCGCCGATATTGTGGCTTGCCCAGCACTGGGTTGCGTCAATCGCACCCTCCATGTCGCCATTAGATCCCGCCGGAGCTCTGTTCGCTGTACCGTGATTTCTCGCGGCAGCGGAGTTACACCCCGGCGTTTTGCCACCTCGCGCCACTCCCATACGTGCGCGAGGGAAGGTGTTGCTAATCATAATATCAAATAATTTGTTTTCAGTTTGGATGTTTCTTGGCATTAATCATTGTGAGTCAAGCAAACCCGCAATGGCAATAAAGCCACGAAAGGCAACTGAGCAGTCTGCAGAGCCAACCACCAGGGCTGCAACTCAGTAGTCTGTAGAGCCAACAGCTAAGGCGACAAAATGTCTTGAGCAGTTTGGAGCACAACAGTCAACAGCTCCAAAAACGACGTCATTTGTGTTGTGGATAATCTATGCCAATTATCATTATTTGAGGTGAGTAAAGACCAACCACGAGAATCCCAAAATACTTTTTAAGGACTATTCTCATGAACATATGCATTATTTTAACGGACAAATACGACCACAGATTGTTCTCAAATGATAAAAAAAACTGCGGGTAATTGTTATGGAATGTGATTAAAAACTGTTTTACTAAATTAAATGGTATAATAACGTTTTATTTTGCTTTTATTTGTATTTATCATTAAGTAATTAGAACCTACAAATCTGACAATATTGTACAATTGTATATCTTATCCTTGGAAAAGGTCCAAGCAGTCGAATAGTCCAATGTAACCACGTTGTGCAAAAACACTTAGGTAAAAGTACTAGAATGATGTTACCACCACAATTTGCGACCGAAGATAGCAAAGTACTTTAAAATAAAATAAAATCTGTGTTTTAACTTCATTCATAATCTTTTTTCCCCGCTTTTAAACCTGTCAGTTCGCCAGTCCCACTTTTTTCCGGAACGTACTATCATATCGGTCGTGAAGAGGCCATTAAATGAACAAAATAAAATTCGGTTGCATAGGTGGGTCAGACGAATGGGCCCAGTCGAGTAGTATTTGAATATTTAATACGCTGGCATTCGGCATTCGGCCTCGCATCCACTACGAGACACATTGACAGCAGTTATCTCGGCTAATACACATTTGAACGGCATTTGCAAGCTAAATTTAAATAGGTGCGACAGACGTGTATATTAAATGTAACGACATCTGCCTATTCGTAAGGTTGAAGGGGTTACTATGTGATTTGATGACTAGAACTGGAAATGTCTGGACATTCTTTGTTGAATTTAGTGCCGTACATTCATGAACTGTAGAACTGAAAGTAGTTTCAAGTTTTCTTTTGTTGGCGAGGTAAGGCGGAATTTTTGGGGTTCCGCTTTATTCTACACACAAATAGTAAATGCGGATTTATATTTTAACCGTTGCTACATCACCTGGCATTTTGTAAATAGTAAATAAACATTACATTAGGTACGCCCGTATTCCCCAAAGGCTTCAACAGAGGTTCAACGTACATCCTTATTTCATCAGTTATGTTTAAAGTCACATGTAATAAGGCTTACCACTTTACACATGGACCTAGAGCGAGATTGAGGCCAGGACCATGGGGTTCTGGATTCAATCTCTCTCAGGAGTCTTAATTGCGTAAAGTAAAGAAACGAGGTAGTCACTAATACTCATAAATAATCAAACGAAATAATGTAACGTGAGTACGAACGATAAATCATTTCGTCTGATTATGAAGTTAGATCTCTTTCAGAAGTTTAAACACTATCTTGTTGAAAGTGAAGGATTTATGTTACTCTACAACAATTTCTACGGAACTTTACGCCAATGTCCTACGCCATTAAAACATGACTAGTTTTTTTAATATATTTTATTTTATTGCTCTAGCTGCTAGTGAAACGCTTGATGTCACAGGTGCTGCCAACTGCGGTTTTTCTCTAAACTTTGCAAGTTTTTTGTTCAAAAACATGTATATTTTACTTAGAAAATGTTATGCTGTCCAGCAGTCGACTGTAGTTTTTTGTAAAAAATGTTTTTTAATATTTTAGACATTATAGAAACATGACATTACTCCGGTATTCTACGAAGAGTAAGGCCGAAGTGTAACTTGCTCATGACTCATGTATTAAGGCTAAGCTACTTACGCTTCCACTTTTCCCCTGGACCAGAATATTGAACTCAGGAATCCATGCTCAGCAGCACGTTTGCGACCAATATGATTAACGCGGCTGTAAATGTTTGTTACGCTTTTACTTTTACGTAAGAACGGCTACACGGATTCGGATGAAATTTGGCACACAGATAGGAAATAATATGGGTAAGGACATGACACACACATTTTATTTTGGATTGCAGACGAAGTCACAGGCAACGGCTAGTCTTAAATAAATAAGAATCCTTGAAAATTAAAACGTTCAGATGTTTAATCTTGCAAGCTTGTTTTTTTCGTTGTTTGTCTACGGAACAACTTCACGCCAATTTCCAACTCCATGTAAGACTTGTCTTTTTTTTTATAGCTTTAATGTTTAGTGTAATGCCTGATGTTACAGGTGCGGCTAAGTATGGTAGTTCTCTATGTTTAATAAGTTTTTTGTTGAAAAATATTTTGATTCGTACATAAAAAAGGTTCAGTTTAATTTCTGAGTGAATTTGTACACGGTTCGTTGTCAGTGCAATCATCAATTTTTTGTAAGTGTTTCGATACCTTCACTATTTTCAGTGCACGATTTTTTCTCATCGAACATTTTTTTTACGACAATGTTCTATTCCTATTAAGATAAGGATGAAACATCGACACTGTACGCTATTATGTTTTTACACAATACGATACGATAACGTCACTTCACGAGACGACTGTGATGGCAACGAAAAATGTAAAAGATATAGCAACGTTTTTTGCTTTATATTTTTCTGTTAGCTATTATCACCCGACTCCGGCTTGACGTCGACTTACGGGACATTCTGTATATATATATTTTTTTTTGTATTGTCTCTCCAAAACAAAAATCAATTGCCAAAATTGTTTGTCCGCGTATCACTTAAAAGCGGCAATTTTTTTTTTGGTTATGTTTTCAATTGTCAGGTCAAGGTTTGTATGAAAGATTTTTCTATGAAATTTACGACGGGCACGAACAGCTAGTTTCGAATATTTTCTTGCAATGACGACACGAATCGTAACCGAATCGTACAATATAAAATAATATAAGCGTCCTTACTATCGATGACAGTAATAGTATTCAACGATCATAATACTAGAACGAAGTCTCTTCATATCTATTTAGCTCCTATCTACCCCGTTAAGTAGTGCTCCCACTATTACCCCATTTTTACCCTAGCAGATTACTCCCCCGGTAGTCAGATTATAGAGAAGGCGAGCTGTGAAGATATGGTCTCGGTCTAAAGTAGATAGATTATGCGACAGTGGTTTTAACATGATAAGGACACTGCTTGTAATATTAGGTCTCAAATTTAAGGTTTTTGTTTAAATGTGGCATTTTATAGTAATATAGAGATATGAGGAACAGGATGTAAAGTTCACTCATACTCTATGGAAAAGGGAGGATCCTCCAACCAAATGGGTGTTGTCTGGTTTTTATTTGTCTTCTCGTCCAACTTGGCATGTACCTATTCTTAATATTGAAATCGTGCAATCTTAATTTTTTTTACAAAATAAATTTTTGAACATAACAACATACATTTATCATTAGGATTTTTCTAATCAGTTTACTGTCTTATTTACTAAGACTATTCCCATCCTGCCAGGACCAGCTATACCTACTTCAACTGCAACAAAATAAGTCCAATCTACTATAAACCTCTATCCTGTCTAACAAAAACAATGTGATAAAGTTCCAAAGCATACATTGCCGAGTTCTTATCACGCAACTGATCGGTAACACCGACTCCACGCGTTGGTTCAAAGGTTGGCCCCCAAAACTCTCGACCAATATGTGTACCGAGAAAAATATCATCGGCCAACGTTGGTGGAGCCGGCAGCAAACACGACGCTAGTAATAGCGTCGTGTTTGAACGATCGGTTAGTGCATAATCTTGTTGAATGAACAGGCAAATATTTACAGCAATAGAGGCCACTGGAGGCCCCTATAGGCCAAAATAGAGGGCAACAGAGGTCGTTAGAGGCCGCTCGATTTAGGCGAAATACGTAAATAATACGTGGTATGACTTTTATTCTTCGAATAGGTTAGAAGTGGAATAACATTATGCGCCCACTGTATTTTGCTATTTACCTACCCACCAACTTGTCGAATTGCTGGAACTACTAACCTCGTTTTGCAAATAATAATACTTGCAATCGTCTAAATACAATTGCAAATTTCTACATTGGGAGGTATATAACTTTATTTGCCGCCATTTTATTTTGGCGGCAAATATGACAGTTGTTTCATGAAAATTACGATTAAGATAAAGCAAATTTGTTATCGAGCGTTTTACGACTAAACAATGTGTTTTAATTATTAAAACATTCTACTCAACCCAATCGAGACATTGAAAAGAACGTTTCCGGGTCGATTAATTTCGAGAAACGGTAACATTGCTTGGCCCCCAAGATCCTCGGATTTATCAGCTCCTGAATTTTATCTGTGGCGCCTATCTAAAGGGACGTGTCTATGCTAACAGGCTACATAACCTTTAACAATTATAACATGATATCTGAAACACAGTCACTGAGATAACGCAGGAAATGTGTGAAAATGTCATGAAAAACGCAATGAAAGGGTTTACATCTGCCATGCTGCTAGAGGTTGACATCTGTCTGACACATTATTTTCCATCCATATTTGCCGGCCTTAAATACTCTATTAAAAAAACACAGTGTAAACTCCATCTAACGTCACTCGATTTAACGAGAAACTCCCTAAAGCGTCGAAATCATTCGTCTTTGGTTGGTTTAGCTTCTTTTACACTCCATATAGCATTACACCCACTCTCAATAACGACAACAATTAAGTAATAAAAAGTACATTTCAAGTTGCCAAAATTAGTGAAAATCGGGCAACACAGCTGCCCGGTTTCCACTAATTTTGGCAACTTGGAAATTTTGGCGACGATCTTTTGTCGCTTTACTATCCTAGCCCGTAATAAACTCGACTGTCGGCATCATGCAAACCAAACTTTCTAAGAAATTCGTTCTTTAGTTTATAATTTGGTATTGCACGTGACTGATAAGTAGGAGTCATGGACTTAATACGTTATCATATTCTTAGTTGCTCACAAACTTTCAAACTGAAAACATGGCTAGTAAAAGAAAATCACTGTGTATTGACGAAAAAGTGTGCTTTTCCTTTTCATAATTCCGATTTTTCTTCTTTCCATTTAACGACAACTCTCTATAACGCCATAAAATGTACAGTAAGTACCTTTAGTGTCGTTATATAGAGTTTACACTGTACTTAATATTTTTTTTTCATAGTTTTTTTTTTTTTTTAATAAAAGTGTATACCTGTTATTTGCCCACCCTGTATAATACCTGGAGGGAACTATACTTTCGTCACAGAAATGCATCAGCTATCTCTTTTCCCAGCTTATAATATTGGAGCCGGCTTCCAGTGAAACCGGATGCAGCTGAATACCAGTACGACTCCCAATCTGACCTCCAAAATCCAGTTATTGGGGAACACGATAACCGCAAGACTGGTCGTCAGATGTTTGGGCTTATGTCTACCCGTAATGGCTGCGAAAGATCTACGAATGACAGCGGGAATCAACGGCTTAACGCGCTTACCGAGGCATGGAGTGGCTTAACCTTCGAGTGACCCATGTGGCTCTTATCATTTACCCCCGAGCCAAAGAAATTTACAGTCAAGAAATAATACGTAGGATGACATTTTCGATTATTTCAAACGTTCTTTTCAAGGAATTCGATATATATTTCGAATATTGTGACATTTAGTTTGTATCAATGAGAAACAAACTGAATGTCACAATATTCGAAATATTGGTAGGTTAAACGTTGGCTACACAACCGATATAATTGATGCGAACTAATCAAATGAACCATGCTAAATGTAATCAACGAATATTCAAAATATTTACAGCAATTAATACGTCAAAGTTAATTTAAAGGGTGAGAGCCAACTAAGGCTAATTCAATCATCGAAAATTATCATTAATTTACGGATTTTCGAACATTTACCTAACATGAAGTTGCTTTGAATTCAATTATTACTGTGGTTATTGTAACCTATCGCAGCATAACATCACGCATGTATTTTCTAAAGGGTTAGGCAGAGATGCTCCCATACCACACTGACATTTCACCAGGTAACAAACCCCATGCAATAATTCACAAAGGTCCATGTAATAATTTGCGAGCCTTCTGAGTATCCTAACGTGTTGGTTAATAATAAGAGGAACATAATAATCTCATTTCATAATCAGGCTATACTATTCCCACTGCTGGGACACAAGCGTCCTCTCGGTGGGAGTGGGTTGTAATCCACCACGTGGCCCAGTGCGAATTGATAGATGTCACATGTCTTCGAATTTTTCTCAATAACATATTACGTGGTTTTTGACGTGATAAAGTATATATTACACATTGAGAGAAGTGGTGGCCCAGAGGTAACGGCCGCGGCTTACGAGTTGAAGCGAGGAAGGTGTGACGAAACTGGCATGTCATAGAACCAAAAATTTTAAGACTTGAGACCTCTACCAACCCAAACTGGGCCCGCGTGGTGGATTAAGGCCCAATCCCTCTCACCGAGAGGCGGCCTGTGTCCCAGCAGTAGCTGATTATGAGTATGCCTATGTTTATACAGCATGTAACAAAAACCCTGTCCGATCCTGAGGGAATTATTTTGTATCGTACGGCGTACACAAACATATAGTTTTTTTATAATTAATTTAAATAATTTAAAAAAATCATACCAAAGGCAACACTGACCGCTCGACAAATATCACCTACAGTTTCGTGTCAAAGAAGCCGCCTAGCGCCTGAGCGAGGCGGTGCTTTGTCGCGTACCGCCAAACAAACTCATGACTAAAGAAACCTACGTCATGCCTAAGTATCAACTGATATTTTATTGTAGGCATTGACGCTTAATGACCCTGATTTCTGACCTGATTATGTTTATCAAGAAACAATTATTATTGAGTTTATGTGATGTGCTTTTGGCAATGTACCGACTGTAGGTATCAGCTTATTAAAACATTTACCAGTTTCATACCTCGGCGATCGTGTTCCACATGTCTACCTCCAGCATTAATACACATTCGACACCTTTTTATTAAGTTTTCATGCACTCTTCGCAGCGCACTTGTGTACGATTTGAGTAAGTCGAAAGCTTCCACAATCCGAGATCTTACTTCCATTTTCAAATCACACTCACTATTAAAAACCATTTGATTAGCATGAGCCCATAAATAAAAATCAACATAATAAAATATTCCTGAATTGGAATACGACATTGTTCGTGATACGATAGCGGCACGTGATACGTACGGACATCCGATCGAAAGCTATCTCCACGTGAGACTGGCAACAAACAAGTAGCGTGCCAGTAGGCAACAAGTCGGCTACATTATAGGGTCAAGGACTCGTTAAAAGTGTCCCTTGAAATAAAAATAAGTAAAAATAAAAGATTTCGCCGGCCGGCGGAGTGTTGTCAACTTATGAAAATTTACCGTATTTAGTGTTAAATATCGCATGGTTCATAAAAAAAAAATACGATAACTTCTGGTTTTATGAGTTTCATATTTTTTACTATTTTTACGGTGCGTATGTTATACCTTGAATACGCCTTTATTGAATCGGACAGGGTTTTTGTTACATACTGTATATATTACAGCACCATGTAACATAATAACTGTAGGCCAGGCAGCCAAAGTACATTATCGTTAAGTATTAAAGTACCAAATTAATTAAAGTAGCAAACATAAAATTACCGCTGACGCTAATAAGCTATATTCGCCTAGTTTTTAAACCACGGGTACCTATTAGCAGTACTGACACTTCACATCTGAACAGCTTTTAAGTCTGAACAAAGCACATGTTCCTGTATGGAGTATTGCAGCCGCTTATGGGATGTCTCAGCCAAATACCAGCTGGCTGCACTTGACTCGGTTGAAAGCATAGCAAAAAGGCTTAAAGGCGATGAGACGTTGGTGGCTAGGCTCCACATGGCTCATCACATGTGTCTTGCCTGTCGGTCTTTTACAGACGATACTTCGGAGAGTGTGCGCAGGAGCTCCAAGACCTGATCCCACCATCGCCCTTTTACTACCGGACTATCAGACGTCCTGCAGGGTACCATCCGCACTTGGTTGATATCCCGACCGTACTCAGCGCTTCTCCTCCACATTTATTATGTGCACAGCCGAAGTGTGGAACTCTTTGCCAGCGTCTCTGTTCCCTTCCACATATAACCCATCTCCCTTCAAAGTAAGCGTGAACAGTCATATTTTGGGCTCGCTCGTAAAAAGTCACGCCTGATGGAAAACGATGGATGAGGTTCATGGTGGAACGGGCGTGCCAAGAAGACGTGTTGGCGTGACAAGCTAGACAAAGTTAAGCAACAATTTTTCCCTTTCACATTGATCCTTACTTGGCCCTAGATAGAATTAGATACAATTCCTTTGGCCTGCGTTTGTATGAGGCAGGTTGGCAGTAAATAGTAAATTAAGGTGCAAAGTGACTAGAATTGAGGGAATAAAAATCGTGGCCAATTTTTGCCCCAATGTTCTAAAAAGTTCGTGGTGCAATATTTTTACGACCCATAGTAGCTTTACCACCATTATTTACGTCATAATTTTTCACCAAACTAACCACACAACAGCGTACAAAGCCTTTCTCTCTAAACTTGCGAAGACAAACATTCAGCCTTGTTGAATAAATAAAGGCAAAACACAGGTCAAGTTCCGCGTTCATTATACGAAGGAAATTCATAATCCCTATCCTACTTCCTACTGAGGATTATAAAACATGAAAGTCGGTCTGTTTGTGAATTTTGGGTGTTTTAATCAATGACGCGTTAGCGGCCAAACGGATTTTGGCACACGGATCTCGAACATTGATAAAGGAACATTTTATCAAGGTAATTTGGTAGGCCACCAGTCAGTGGTTACAACACCAGTATAAGCTGGCCTTTAAATCCGGCTGAGACTCCATACTACGCTTGGCCATCTCAGAGTGACATGCAGCCAACTGTACGTTTCCGTGGGATAATTTCATCGTTCCTTTTGTCGTTTTCCGAACTCTACGCTGGCGAAGACACGGGCAATAGCTAGTCTTGTTATATTATAAATGGAACGTTACAGTGTAATAAATGTACGGATGGTATGAAATTACGTGGTTTCCAGCGCCAAAGAGTTATGTTGTATTTATTCTTCTCTGACATTGTAATTTTCGAGTCCTTTACGTGAAAATTTTAATGGCTCTGTTGTATGGTTTACTGGGATTTTCTGTATAGAGATTAATTTACATACATACATACATAACATCACGCCTGTAATCCCAGAAGGGTTAGTCACAGGTGTACCAATAGTACACCCACATTTCGCTAGTTATGCTTAAGTCCCATATAATAGGTCATCAACCGGCACAAATCCAGACTCCGGGCTGCTACTGAGAAATGCTAGATAGAAAAACTCAATAACACTTTTGCTCGACCTTGGAATCGAATCCAGGTCCCCATACTCATACTACATACAGTAGTATCGGCTGCGACTTACGAGTTGTAGATCGTAGGTTCCAACCCAGACAGGAGCTTTACTTTGTGGAAATTATTTTATGAGCGCTGCTTTAAAAATGGTGAAGGAAAACATCGTGAGGACACCGACATGTTCTAGATACAAAAATTCGAAGACATGTGACAAATACCTATACGCACTGGGCCCGCTTAGTGGATCACGGCCCATTCCCTCTCGTCGAGAGGAGGCCTGTGTCTCAGCAGTGGGGACCTTAATGTGTCATGTTTATGCCTGAGTAACGTACTGACTTAGCTACGGTTTCCTAGAAGACCTGTGGCTGCCACATAACGGATGCAGTGACTGCTGCGGCTGTCACGCAAATAGTGGCAAAACTATAACAAACTTTCACAAATAACGTTTCAGTGCATTCGCCGGTAAATTTTGGACGCTAGGTGGCGGTAACCACTCACAAACGAGTACAGAGAGTTTTTACTCAACTACCTCTTATTAGAAAAGAAGCTTATGAATAGAATTAACAACTAAAAGACTCCATTTCAGAAATATTCCCTTAAGTGTAATTGCTCCACAAATACCTTTCCCACGGTCAGTTAACGATCTATCTTCCGGGAATAGTGCGAGCAACTACGCTTCATGTACTGATGAATGAATGAAAAAAAATCGGTGTGGTGATAACAATAGTGCAACTGATAAGCATGGCTGATGCTTAACCAGGTTTACTGGTGTTGGATACACTTAAGTGAAACGTAACGCGAAATGTTACATACGTTAAAAGGAACACGCTGTCCAAATATATGAAATGCAATTTGAAAACGATACTTATCGGTTGTGCAATGCTGACAGATTTTTTGTACGTGTCTATTGTGCGTGGTGATTAACCGATCAGCACGCGTTACATGACCTATTTGACCACAACCGACCAGCATGCGTAACCTACCTATTTCATTTCTACCACTGTAGAAACGAAAGAAAAAGAAAAATTCAACTTGTTGAAAGATTTCTACGGAGCCAAGTCAAATTATTATGAAGTAAAGAAATGTCACTTTGTGATCGTAGAACACACATAGAAGTTTTCATCAACGGTCAAAGGCCGTAATCAGAAGTCACATAACATGACATGACATCCCGCCTATAATCCTAGAAGGGGTAGGCAGAGATGTATCTATAGTACACCCACATTTTGCCTTTTATATTTAAGTCCCATGTAATAGGGGGCCAGCCTATTGCCATCGCCGGGCACAAAAGAAATTCTAGATAGAAAAACCCAATAACACTAAAACAATCAAAAGGTAATGTTCATCAACAGGCGCGTGGAGCACCATATTTCATTTCACAACAATTGAGCCACAAAATTGTACCTAAATACAATTTAACCCCGAATGCGTATTTACTCGGTAATTTCGTATAAGTATAGAATTGTGACGTAAAAGGCCGCCCAATAATTGCAGCTTCGACGAGATGGTTATCGTTGACGCCTTCCTACCCAAATTGCTGAATTAAGCTTCGAAACTTTGACCTACATACTTCTTTTTATCTTATTACAAAACTCCACGTTTAACTATCAAATAAATAAATAAAACATAGTATTTATTCATGTTTAAAAGAAATTCCAAAGGATTAAAAAAATGCTGCGAGCAATTATGACTACGCCGTAGTTACGAATTTAAAAATTCCAGTACAATGACTGCACAAAAGTGCAAAGAAAACTCGCACAAAGAGATTTGAAAGCATCTGTAGCTTGGATACAGCTTTGGACTGAAAATTACAGCCGAGATAAACAGTGGCTATGCGCGAGCCGCGACGCCGCTCCGTCTACGCGGTCTACGCCAGTTCGTAGCAGCCTCACGTAGCGAGCGGACGCCCGTAGCCCGTCGTAGCGAGCGACTACGCCGGCGCGGCATGTACGAGCCAGCACAGTGCGTCCGCAAACACAAACAAATAGTGATATGAGTTGTGCGTCCCCGACCCTAGTATTCCGACTAACTCTCTTAATATTAACTTTCATAGTGTCGTGTACATTCGTCGCCAGTGTGGTGTGGTTATTGCGAACGAGTAGCTCTTCTAGCCAATATGAGAATTATTACTTGTCGAGAATTAATATAAGCGCCGTTAAAAGCGACGGTAACAATATTTCGACGACACCGCCTGTATCGGACCATTATAAAGACTTGATTAAAATGGAGATAGCCATGCGGCGGGTGGAGGAAAATAGTAGAAGATTAAAAGAGTATACCAAGTCGTTATTGTGGGATAACAAGGATAAGTCTTTGTGGTGTGTGTTGTTTAAAGATAATGGGAGGATGGAGAAGCCGTTGCGAGGCGGGAAGCGTAAACATACGATTGACGAGGATTATATTCGAACATTGAGGGAACAAAAAATGAGAGAAGCTTTGATACATTTGAGGCACCACGGCGCTCACCACCGTAGGAGACCCGACGTCCTTCCGAACCTGCCCTACATAAAATAAATAACAGTTTATTGAGTAACGTTTTGCGGAAATTGCTTCGGATTCTCTACGGAACTGTTTCCAGCTCACATATTTTCACTGACCTCGCTGTGCAGGAAAATGATTCATATTATTGCAACTATTCGTATAAAGTCCGATTCAATTTCGGTGGTGTTAAGTGGAAAGATTTTAATGACAGTATGTTGTAAATATTTTGTACGTCGGTTTAATGTAAATGACTGTATTCAATGTGTAAATACATAACGTTAAGTGTAAATATGTTATGGCACAATGTAACAAATGTCTGTTGACTTCAGTCAATATTTGAAAGAAATACCAGAAATGTTTCAGAATTCTATTGTTTTCCTGGAATTGCGTTTGCTTTGTTAACTCTTGCAAAATACTTTACTTTATATTGTTTTGCAACTATTTGGAAATTAAATAATAAGGATGTTTAACATAGGAAATATTTTGCTAAGATTAAAATTAACCGTTTTAACATTAACACGCTGTTATAACATCATACGAGTACAGATAAAATAACTGTTTCATGACGACGATTATGTTTATCATAATTTTTGCTGTTTGACAAAAATAGATATTTTAGATAGAAGAAGAACTGCTATGAGTCTGTGATTGTAATAATTTTGGCATAATTAATTTATAGTTACTTGTTAACTTTTAAGTTATCTTAAAGTATTTGTATCATTGTTATCAAAATAGTATTTTCTTCATTAATGTGTGATCAATAATTGTATTATTTTGAATTCGAATAAACGAGGTGTAAAAAGATTCATTGATATTGTCAAAGCTATGCGTCTAAGTTTATAAAAAAGGCAGTGCCAGTTTGTATCTATAAAGGAAGTGACTGGCATTACATGTATTCAAGTAACAGGGTATCTCCCTTGGCAGACAGCCCCGCTCCGATGTATTGTTAAGAGTAAAACGAAGTAACACAAAAAAAAACTTACGTTTATCATTTCACACACCCACACAAAAAGACCGAACTATAATGAATCTGTCTATACCGATTTATATTCAGCCTAAAATGTCGGTGCTTTATATTCAAAAAGTTTTGGTTTCAATGGGACCTCAGTTTCCAAAGTTAATTGTATGAATCCATTTAATTTGTTACGATACGATTTAGCATTTGATTTGCTCAGTACTTTAACATTTCATCGTGTTAAAAGGATGAATAAAATGGTTTTTGTATGGAACTTTTGTTTTATTTTTGACGTGTTTAATTAATGGAGGGATGACAAAGAATATTAGGGGTTAATGTAAAGGGTGACAAAAGTAATAACACAATTAATTATTTTGAATACTCCATTTTTTTGAGAAATGATGATAGAATTGTCTGACTAAAGTCATCTTAAGCTTAAAAAGGTTTGATAAATTCGGGTCAGTGAAATTGGTAACTTTTGTAGATAATTATATAAAGCAGCAGTGGTGACCCAGTGGTAACGGCCGCGACTTACGAGTTGTTGGTCGAGGGTTCGAACCCAGAAAGGCGCTTTACTTTGTGTAAATTATTTCATCCCCACTGCTCTCAAAACGGTGAAGGAAAACATCGTGAGGAAACCGGCATGTCTTAGAACTCAAAAAATTCGAAGACATGTGACATCTACCAACCCGCTGGGCCCGCGTGGTGGATCAAGGCCCTCATCCTCTCGGAACATAATAGGCTGATTATATATATATGTAATATAAATGTTATTCATCACATTTTGTTTAGAAAACTACTAATTTATTTTGTTGTGGCGTTGGGTTAGGTAGGTTGTGGAAGAATAATGTGTTCCCGCGACCCCGGCGTAGGTGTGAGATGGAACACCGGGGTGGTTTTTAGTCAGTAAGAGTCTGACAGACCCCTACATCTCCAGGAGGACATCCATGAGGATTTTCCACCCCGGGAACAAAAAAAAAAAAAAAAAAGGTAAGATGTCATCACTTTTACTAATGATTTTTCTATCAATTAGCTAATGTTGTTGTGTTGGCAGCCTGATTTCTGAATTCTCAAACGACACTAACCTAACTCGATGACGTCCCTAAAAGTCCTTCAGTTGCTCTAACACACCTTCTAGTGTCAGATACAACATTTAATTTACTAATGTATTGGAGTATTCGGCCTTATGTATAAGCAAAACGATTCCCCTACATGCGTGACTTTCTTGTGATGTGAATAAAAATGGTATGAACGTGTAAGGTTCAGCTGTTTCTTCCCACAATTATATCCGGCTGTCATGGACAGTCCGGTTCAAAGAAAAATACTGGACTTGGACTTGTGGAAATTACTTAAATTAATGGTTGAATGTCCAAGATCCACGTAATTATTAGCTTGATGTCATTAAAACTTTGACATTGACGATTGCATTGATGGTACGTGAATCAATTGCTTAGAGGTAGAATAAGTTTTAAAAAAAACTGCACACACAAGCCGTACATTCAAAAAAAAAAAAAAATTACCCTGAATCAGCAGTTTTTGAATAAATAATATAAGACAGTCCTCCAAAACGCCCGCCCTTCACCACTTATTAGTGCTTTCAGCTGGGAAGAAGAATTGGCGCAACAAACTCACCAGCATGAAATACACACACTATTACATAACATAACATCACGCCTTGTTTCCCCGAAGGGTTGGGCAGAGGTGTACCTATAGTACACCCACATTTCGCCAGTTATGTTTAAGTCCCATGTAATAGGGGTCGAGCCTATTGCCATCTACCGGGCACAAATCCAGACTTCGGGCTGCTGCTGAGAAATTCCAGATAGAAAAACCCAATAACACGTTGCCCGACCTGGGAATCGAACCCAGGACCTCATGCTCAGCAGTAGCGATTACGACCACTAGACCAACGAGGCAGTCTACAAAGTACACTATTACAAAGTAGCTAAAATCCTTGCATTCAACAAATTTCATTTCAAAGTTTGACAATGTTGTCCATAGCTTGTCAGGGCAGGTTACATTTTAGTGGTCACACCAAGACCAACGCACAGTGTTACCGCCGCCGAACAAAGGCGGTCATAAATACTGAAAATCTTATTTAATGCTTTTTTTTCGTGGGAAGTCGTTCAGGTAGCAATAAAAACTCATAACATATTAGTGTATATGTAAATTAATACATAATGATATATATTTCATATTTTTTTAACACGAAAAGAATAATACAATAAATATCAAAATATTAATTGTGCTTGTCCCCCGTTCTGAAGCGTTTTTGACAATAAATCAAAACTCTTCATTTTGGGGTGTATTCTCTATGTGTCAAAAAGACACAACTAAATAGATAAATGAAAAAATAAAAATGGAAATCAATAGCTATTTTACATGAAATCGACAAAATTAACTAACAAAATTAGCTAGACTTGCAATAAATCTAAAATTTGATTTGACATTGCGCTCTTTTTCTTACGGGGAAGTTTCCGAAGGCCAGTAATATAAGGATCTGAGCTAAGTAAAAGTCTGTTTAGTAAATCTGAGTTTGTAAGTTCTCTCGACGTTTTTCGAGTGTGATCTCGTCTGAAAACTTTAAAATATTTGTTGTTGGCTTCAGCTGCCTCTTCGGAAAGTTCCCTGATGGACAATAAAGCATATTCATTTACTTGAGAAAAGTGAATAAGAACTTTGTGGAGGGCTGGGCGATTGTACCATGGATACTCTTGGACTAATTGCCGTGCGGTTTCCAAAGCATATTCTTTAAATTTTGTTGTTTCAATTTTATAACCCGATGATAAAGCTTGTAAAATTATATAACAACGATCGATCAAGTCTTTTCTTAAGCCTGTAATTTCAGCGGATACTTCAGAGTTATTAAAAAACTTTCTTGCCGTATTACCATCGTTCGATGTCCCGCTTCCGCCACTTCGCGGTTTGTCTACCATCAAACCTAATCTACGTCTAAACATATTTTGTACATTCTGTTTTCTGTCTGCTACTAGTTTTTTTTCTTAAACATAAACACAAACACAGTATACGATCATCTAAATCCTTAAAGCCTATATTTTCGAGATCACTGAATGATGACAGCAAAACTTCTAATATACCTTGGTGTTTTTTTTTCCACTCAAAGTACTCCAAATCTCAAATATATACATCCTTGAGAAGGAACACTTGATCAAAGTACCTGAAAGAAAAGTTTGAAATTAGTTGCAAATTTCGTAGACCTTGCTACGATTGTGTCTACCCAGGCGTAGGCCCTTTATAGCAGCCGTCGGCGCAGAATGGCGCAAATCAAAGTATAATATTTTTAAAATATACAGTCTCAACTACAATTTAAGATAGTTGCGAATGTTTGCAAAATCTTGTAAAATTTTGTAGCTCTAAGCAAAGTTATTATATTAGAAAAAAATATACAATAAATTATGTATGGCGTAGCACGTAAATAGTACAAATATTTTACTGACAATTTATTCAAAATACAATCAAATGTGACAAGCATACCTTGCTCTTAAATTTCCATTGCACAAAACAACAACACAAACAAAAGAATTCCGAGAATTCACTTGTAACCAAATACTTTAATGATGAGTCAACGATAACAGCGAGTGCAACGTAACGATGCGTTCACTTCCGTGGTCAAAAAGTAAGTGATAATTAAAACAAATAGGTGACATATTTTATATCACCGGATACCTCGTTTAATGGTCTATCGAAATATGTAACTTGTTTCTGGAAATTCGAATATGAGTTGTATGGATTTACGACCTATGGCGGAACAACTGTGCAACGTTTTGAAATTTAAAAAAATGAAAATGTACCAAGGAATGTGAAAATCTACAACAATTTGTGGTTTCACATTCACTGTACGTAGATAGATACTTTAAAAATATTGAAACCGATACTTGAAGTACTTCATTACTTAGGTAGGTACTAGGTATATACAGAGATACATAAGACATTCCGGTCAAAAAAGACAGTATAAACATTTATGTACGTAGCTATACAAGGTTATACACTCCCGTATATTTTTATGGCACTATACGGGGTGACTACCGACTTTCTTACCCGGTGCTATATCGGCACGACCATCAACCCCTAAAATAGATTATACTAAGGAAATGGTGATATTCACGCAGGCTGCGACCGAATTTTCCGAAAGATTGTTACGGCTGTTTCTGAAGGAAACATAAGATTCATATCACTCTGCGGAAGTAAAAACATAGTGCTTTTACGTAAGAGTGCAAATATTTTTTGCTGTAAGTAACGATGAAGACAATATTACCTTGTTTAAGTTAAATATAGACCACACTGCGTGGTTTTCATAATAGATAGGGAGGTAAAAATATAAATAGTAATCAGGAAATTTTAATAACTGAGCTTATATTTGGCCTGTTGCAAAATTTGACGACCAAAATATTTCCATTCCATTTGGTTTTCATTCTGTTTCTCTCTATTGCGTGGGACATAATGCTGCCATAAGTAGAATGTGAGAGTAGAGTATTTGTATGACAAACCCAACCAACAAGAAGATATTACGAGCTTGAAGTGCACTAGCACTGTGACAACACCCACGAATGTCCAAGAGATAAATCTAACTGGGTGGCAGTGATATAAGTGGTGGTTGGAGAGAAACATACTATCACACCTCTAGAGCCCGAAGCTGTAGGCAGAGGTACCTAGTTTAGGTACGCACATTACACCTGTTATTTTATTTTAAGTCCCATGTAATAGGGGCCAGGGCGAACCTTTTCCATTAAACGTGCAAAAAGTGTTGGATTTACAACCCTCGCCGATTAATATTCATTTGCTTATTTCATAGTGTTTGAAAAAACGAGCATTAAAGTTTTATTTGTTCATTACTTACGGTTTTATAATTTCGACATCCTTACACTACAAACCCTATGGAATAAACCTCATAAGTACTTGCAAAAAGATAACACAAAGTTTTAATTTGATTAATCCATTTAAAAAGAAGTCGAATTAAAAATTCAAAGCGCTTATTTTGCTTTGCTTCTGCCACATATTCTCAAACTGACCCATTTCTTCAAAGGGCTAACCAATGCATCACGATTCGGTTGCTAAGCTTCACTCGTGGTTCAATAATCCTATGCAAATATTGAATTAAAGTGGCCTTAATACCCAAACTCTGGAAGTTTACACACTGTTGGGTTCTGCTTAAACTGTTCTGATCAATCGATAGTTCATAATAGAGGTAGTTTAATCTAAAATTCTCAATTCAAGCTTAGAGTATAGTATAGGTAAAATAAACAGCTGTTATTAAGTGAATGTCAGAAATTATCCCAAGGAAACGTACTGGGATAAAAAGTATCCTGCGATAACCCGACAGTCGCTGTCCAGTCCAAATTTCATCATAATTTCATCTTGAGTTTATAAAATAAAAATATAACATATAAAAAAAAAACGTTCAGGTACATATAAAAAAAAACCGGGAAACTTTTCCAATTTTACTTTCCATAAAAACACTTTAAAACAATAAATAGCCAAATCATTTCCATTTGGGTTTACATGGCTTTACTATGCCTCCGCTGTCAGTACTTCCATCTATCTGGCAGTGGGCTGTATCTTATGAACCGTAATAGGAAAATGGTTGAAATTTTCACAGAGTGTGTATATCTACATAATAACAAAAAAAAAAAAAAACCAAAGCAAGAAACGTGTTTTTTTATGTTTAGTTTTACATTTGTTCGGTGCATGGCGTTAAGGAACCCTTAGTGTTTTTTTAAATGTATAAATACATATAGATAGAAGGTGGTTTCCATTAGTTTGTAGCTTCCACGAGTGGAGATACGTTTCAAACACCAAGCGCTCCCTGGGCAGACAGCCACGCAAAAATAAATTTTTCGCATTCCAATTGTCGTTCCAGCACGAAAGGAACTCTTTTGAAATCAGTGCCTATCGCTAGTATTCCATACATTCCCACAGTTCACTCGTAACGGTAACATATTGGATTTATACTCAATAGTGGAGCATGAATAGTGGCAGGCTGCCAGCTAACTGCGATCACAATATCCATTTCGCGCAGTTGACTCGTTTGACTGGCGGTACTGGCATGGCAAGTGTGGCGTGAAAGCCGACTGGAGTCATCTGTGAATTCAAACGAGGTATGACTTACATCAACTTTTTGATTCTTGTGGAATTGGGTTGGTGCCTGATTTTTGTCTTAGCCAATTTCGAAATGATGGTCTTTGTAGCATTCTCACTTAGCATCTTGAAATTTCTTTTAGTATTTTCACATGGTGACGATGCATGTTGCAATGGTACAATTAAAAAAAAATATTGCTTAATTATCCTTACTATCCTAATTAACATTATAAATGCAAAAGTAAGTTTATTTGTTTACTACGCTTTCATGCCAAAACGGCGGAACGGATTTGGATGAAATTTAGCACATCGATAAACCATGACCTGGGTAAGGACAAAGACTAATTTTCGTCTTGGAATGCAGACGAAGTCGCGGGCAACAGCTAGATATGAAATGTTTCAGTGTGTATTTCGTCAGCTGTAGAATACCTACTGGTTGAGTACGTAATAAGACCCACACCCACTACCTAATGTGAGACTGGGTAACGAAGGCATTGAAATTGTTAATGTGATATATGTGTTAGTATATTATTATATACATATTTAATCATGATAAATTCCAATCATGATAAATTGCCCTTGACATTTTAATGTATTAAAAGTGAGAGGGCAATAAACTGTACTATAAATCGTGTATCAGAAAGGTGTTGTCATATTAATGGGTGTGGTGCAGACCATCTAACTAAACAACTTTCTCCTTGAGACCAAAATCGTAATTGCGAAAAAAATAGCTATTATGATTGTTTGTTTTATTGTATTTGTTGTTTGTTTATGGTTTGTTATTAGTGTTTTTTTTGTTGTTTTTGTTTTTTTCTATCAAGTGTCCCATACAAAACTTCAATATTTTCTCATGGAGAAAGTTGTTCAATTTGATGGTCTGCACCACACACCTTCCTGATACATATTGAAGAACCAATTTAGATTGGAAGGTAAAACTCCGCGAACCATGAGCACAATTGTTTTCGTAAATAATGATCTTTTCTTGCAAACATTCAAGGGGAAGTCACACGTAGCATTCATATTAAAACAGCTACTATGACTCAAGTTAGACACAACTCGTTTGCGCTGTAAAGTTTTTTAACGAGCTGTTACTCGTAGCTTTTACGATGTTGATAAAATATTTCAATGCAAAACTCCTTCGTATACAGCATTAAACTCTTTCTTGATTCAATTCTTTTTTTTAAAACAAAACTCACCAAGCTCTTTTTTTAAACGTGGATGGGGAGACTCGGTAAAATGAAATCACAGTGACACCTAAACGGTTAAAAGGTGAAAAGAGAGTAGGCACATGGCATATAGTTTTTATGATGTAATCATCTTTATGGGAGGAAAACTTCCGACCCTAAGAACGTGAAAAGAGGTTACCTAAATATATTTTCAAGGTCAAAGCTACGGATCTGTATGAAGCTAATAATTATTTTGTTTCTGAGGTCGTATAGAGTACGGGACATTTTTTTGTGTTTTGTTATTCATAAAAGTAAGAAACAGATACACTTACGCGCTTTAGTAGACTTCACCAATGCTACTGAACGCGTTCAGCACATCTAAAACGCATTCAAGAGCTGGAAGTGTCAAAATTCCACAGAAAATAATGACATTGACAGCCCTTAAACCTAGTTTATGTGCTTTCAGTTTCATGAGTGAAATCCACCCTTAGAATGTGTGGTTCATAAAATCTCATACATAAAGTTGCCTTTTTTCAAATGAACTCGAATTGTCGGAAAATAGTTTTATGAACAAAGCTCAACTTGTATTGAGTTTTACGAAACGAATAAAATTCTTAGATTTATGAAAGAAATTGTAGTCCTTTGTTTTAATGTAAAACTATTTCGTAGTTTTTCTAGACAATAAGGTTGTAAAAAGTAAGGCGTATAAAATAACTATAGGGAGTTGATTTATTATAACTTTGAAGTGCCCCTAATCATAGAATACAATTGTACATTACGTACTCAAAAGGAAAAAACGGAACCCATATAGGATGACTTCGGTGTCCGTATGTCAGTGTAACGAGACCCTTTTCTCAGGAACAGGTATCAAGTCCGCTGGCCAGCTCCATAGGACAATTTAGTCTAGACAAAATCTAACTGGTTGCTTATTTAATCGTATAATTCGTCATTTGTGTGACACTGATGTACAAAAGTTGCTGAGACACTAGAATTATTCTTTACCAACATCACAATTGAGGTTCTCTCAAAATCCTCATCATCTGTATTACCTGAATCTTTACTTAAAGAAAACTTCAGTAAGGACATCCTAGTTTTGAATTAGAGCCCACTTATAGTGTCAAAATTAAAAAAGCTTTCAAAAGTCTTAAGTTCTCGTTCGAAAAACACTGAAGACTTAATGAAACATAGTAAAGAAGTACCAATTTCATCAAATCGGGTAGGAAGAGTGATTTCTCTAATTATAGACCTATTTCTGTGCTACCAGCATTGAGTAAAATCTATGAAAAAATCATGTTAGACCAGAATCAAATGGGATTTGGGATTTTGAATAGTTGCCAGTTTGGTTTCACGAAAGGTAGGTCGACGACTGACGCGGGAATAAAACTCATCAGTCACATTTTAATATCCTGGGAGAAGTCCAAGGATGCAATTGGCATTTTCTGTGACCTCTCAAAAGCGTTTCACTGCGTCGACGACAATACACTGATCTGTATCTACTATATTACACCACTACGGAATTCGTGGACAAGCCGCTAATCTTGTTCTTTTCTATCTATGTTGTGAACAGCTAATGATGTTTTACTTAATGCGAACAAAACCAAATATCTTAAATTCTCATTATCGAGTGTACCCCAAGTGGGTCTAAATATAAAACTAGATGGCAAGAAACTAGATGCTAATACGGAAACTGTATTTCTAGGAATTACTTTAGATTCAAAATTGCAATGGGGCGCTCACACTAGAGCTCTTTCAGGTTAACTGACGGTGGCGCGTGTGTTGGATCATTTAGCTCCCTTCAAAATGGTTTATCCTAATGGTGCTGATCCATGCGGCATGTTCGTGAACGGACGCCGTCAGTTGGGACTGGTCATCTCTTAGCTGCCACGGCTTATTTTTTTTTTGGATTGTCTTTATTTATTTTTGCTGCGCTCTGGACGCTTTTAACGTGTACGGTTAAGGAACTTTCGATAAAACTAACTTCTCCAGCATCAGCAGCGCCCTCTCCAGACATGGAGTAGAACAGGTACTAACGGATTGGATTACAAACATGCTAAGCAAACGAGTGGTTCGCCTTGAGGATGAGCAGCAACTGGCCATGATAACCAGAGGGTGCCCCCAGGGAGAGGTGCTCTCCTCCCTTCTATGGAATCTGGTGATTGATGACCTCATCATCAAACTGAACGCCAGCCGCTATTACACAATAGGGTATGCTGATGACCTCGCAATCCTTATTTCAGGGAAGCTGACGGGTACGATCTGCAACCTCACTCAGTCAGCGCTACGTATCGTAAAAAATTGGTGCATGGAATATGACCTATCAGTGATCCCCACTAGAACTGAACTAGTCATGTTTACCCAAAAACGAGCATTAGGCCCTTTTCGCCTACCAAAACTGTTCAATACAGAACTTCATTTTGCCAATGAGGCAAGTGCCTAGGTTGGCACCTAGGCACTTGCCTCGTTGGCAAACTGAAGTCTCTGCCTTCTCTTTATATCTTAGAAAGTATTTCGACGATCGACTGCCTCGTTGGACAAGTGTTCGCAAGAGTTACTGCTGAGCATGAGGTCCTGGGTTCGATTCCCAGGTCTGGCAAAGTGATATTGGGTTTTTCTATCTAGAATATCTCAGTAGCAGCCCAGAGTCTGGTTTTTTTTTTTTTTTTGTGTATGGCATCTCGTAGTTGACCTTGAGAGGTCGTGACTACTTAACCGGACTATCCTGTGGCTGCCTTAAGCGGACTCAAAGCCTCCAGCCAGGGGCGTAAAACTACTTATATTATTAAGCGAACGCTCGCTAAGGGCACCCCCTGTGGGGTACGGACCTCGGCTTAGGGCGTCGCTGACGGGAGGACAGCAAGATGGGACAGGCTGGATCAAGTTTAGTTGATTATTATTAATCGGGGAATTTAAAGCTACAGGCTCAGCTACGGCGCGGGCTGGCACTTCGTCGAGCAAGGGTCGGGGGGGACAATTACGTCGGGATCTTCGCGAGGAACCTCGGCGGCGAGGTCGGAATGTCGGTCTGTGTTTGTGCACTGTACTGGTGGCCCTACTGCTCTCCTGAATGAGAGTTATGTGGTCATCGGGATCGGTGAGGACATGCTTGGGACGGCGGACATGACTAATTGAGGAGGGAATATAACTAGCGGCTTTCACAACCAGAGGGTTGCGGTGATTCGCGGCGGTCTCGAAGAAACGCTTTGAAATGCGTTTCATGAACTGACGGATAGTGGGAATCCTGAGGTCTACGTGGAGGATTTCGTTACGAACGTACCAGGGGGAGCCTGTTATCCTACGGAGGAACTTGTTCTGGAGGGTCTGCATTCTGTTGAAGCGAACGGGCTTGGCGTGTGCGAAGACTGCACTGGCATAGGTCATGATCGGGCGGATGCACGCTGTGTAGATACGCATTTTGCACTTCAGTGACAATTTGCTACGTGCATTGAGGACAAAGTGAAGTCTACCTAGAGCGAAGGCGGCGCGCGAACGAGCCGCCTTAATGTGCTCTGAAAAAGAGAGGTGTTCGTCTAGTACGACACCCAGGTATTTGGCTCGCTTCTCCCAAGGGATCGGCTTGCCGAACATGGTGATCGGTCGAGGGGGTGAGGGGTTGCGACGCGGCTTTGAGAAAAGAACCGCTTGACTTTTGTCGGGATTGACTTCGATTCGCCATTTTCTAAACCAAGCGCCAAGCTTGTTCACTTGGGTTTGGAGAATGCGAGCTATCGAATTTTCATCACGGCCGGTGTAGTAGATGGCCGTGTCGTCTGCGAACAGGGCCAACTGCGCCTTGCTGCACTTTGGCATGTCGCTGGTGAATAGCGTGAAAGCTAGAGGAGAGATCACAGAGCCCTGAGGGACTCCTGCGTGAATAGGGTGGGGGGAGGATAGCGCTCCTTCGATGCGATAACGGAAGGTGTGGTTCGACAAAAAGTCCCGTAAGATGAGCACGAGACGATCTGGCACGCCGAGTTGGTACAGCTTATATAATAAGCCGTTGTGCCAGACTTTGTCGAACGCTTTCGCTATGTCGAAGAAAACAGCACCGATCATCAAACCTCGTTGGAAACCGAAGTTGATGTGTTCGACTATACGGTGGACCTGTTGTACGCACGAGTGTTGGGTTCTAAAACCAAACTGTTCGTTGGGGGTGAGGCCCTTTGTCTCGGCGTAGTCTCTGAGGCGCTTGTAAATAAGCCTCTCATAGATTTTGCCGAGGACATTGAGCAGACTGATGGGGCGGTAACTACTAGGCTCTGCCTTTGGCTTGCCGAGCTTCGGGATACCGATGACGGTGGCTTCTTTGAATGCCTGCGGGAAGATGTTGTTGCTCAGAGCACCATTGAAGATGGTGGTCAGTAGCATTATCAGGTGGGCAGGGAAAAGTTGGAATACCCTATTGGTGATTCCATCTGAGCCGGGGGCTTTACGAGCCTTAAGACCTTTGATGAGGTCGTGCACTTCGTCGGGCGTGACTGGGGGCAGTGGATACTCTGGGTCTTCGACGGGAGGGAGGGAGGCTCTATGTTCGACTTCAGCGTCGACCTCAGTGAGGTGAGCTTGGTCTACTGGTTGAGAGCTAGGCGAGCATTGGACTTCTAGAGTGTCGGCTAGAAGCTCAGCCTTGTCGACATCATCGAAGGCGATGGTCTTGTCGGGACGGATCAGGGGGGCATGGAGACTATTTCTCCGGATCTGAGCTTCCTCTGGAGTTGCCAGAAGGCTAGGTGGGTGGGCTCTAGTTCGCTCAACATCTTGTCCCAGCCGGCGGTACGCAGCTCCTCTATGCGTGTTCTTACAGTACGCTGTAAGTAACGCATATGGGCTTTGTTCGCGTCGCAGGGGAAGTTGCTGTAGGCACGGACAGCCGCGTTCTTCTCATTCAACAGTTCGCGTACATCGTCCGGCAACTTCCAGCGACGGTCATCCGTCGCTGGAATTTCCCTTGAACAATCGTTCAGGACTGATTGTACGTGAGCTGTGAATGAGTCGATCGCGGCCGTCGTGTCAGCAATAGAGTCAAAATGATCGGGGATTGGGTCCAAGTGGGGGGACGTGGTGGATTTTAAGCGATTGCTTACTCTCCTCCAGTCCGTTACCACTTTGTTGGGAAGGGGTTGGGTGGAATCGGGCAGACCTATGCGGGGGACCAGTTTCATGACTACTGGACGGTGATCGGAAGCGAGCTCTTGTACCACTTCTATAGAGTCCAACCGTAGGTTGACGTTCTGTAGGAGCGCCACGTCGAGAACATCGGCGGTGTGATTGAGATCGGGGGGAAAATGAGTGGGAGTCATCGGCGCGATGACATCGAAATTCTGAGAGGAGGAGAGGTTGAACAAGTGTCTCCCTCTGGAAGAGGTCCTGGTGCTATTCCAGGAGGGATGTTTTGCGTTGAGATCACCCGCTATGATAACGGAGTCACTCAGGCTAAACAGTACAGAAAGATCTTCAGTAAGGAGTTGGAAGTTGTCCGAAGTATTAATGGGGGGGAGGTAGGCCGAAACTATGGTGATCGGTTGATGACCTGTCATGCAAAGCCGACAGCAAGACACTTCTAATCGTGAGAGTGTGGGAGGGTCTATGGGAATGCAGTATAGCTCCTTTTTGTAATAGATAAGGGTACCGCCCTTATGGCAACGCGTCCTGTCATTGCGAACTGTACGATAGTTTGCAATTGACGGATTTCGGTAACTCGGTTTGAGGAACGTTTCCTGAACAAGGAGGATGTCGATGTGGTGGTCGCGGAGGAACTCGCTGATTTCAGCGCGTTGTCGCAGGATGCCATTGGCATTGAAATAACCTAACTTTAGGGATCGGGGTTTGGTTCGCGCGAGGATTCCTTTATCCATGATTAGGGTTGGGTTGGTTGTTAAAGGACATCAGGGCTTGCGTAATGTCCGGGTACGCATTGTAGATATTCTGAATCATGAAAATGTTGCCGGCATTTCTGGCGGCAACAATTTCACTTGCCATTTTCCTGGCACGAGGGGTAAGGAAGGCCGTAAATGTACTAGATATGACATTAAACGCGTCCATCGGGTTCTGACCGACCACCCGGGTGGCTGCGGGCGGAGCTGACGCGGCCGGAGCGGCTTTGTTTAGAGGCACAGGAATGCCTGGAGGCGCGTTGACGCGGATGCGGGGGTCCATAAGTGGAGGGATGGCCGCAGGAACGGGTCTAGGAGCTAAGGCTGGAAAAGCCTGCTGATGGTGGAAGTAGTTCCAGGGCGAGGGCCTCTGAGGACTGAGTCGCTCCTGATGCTGTGTGGTAGGCCACGCGTGGGCGTAGCGGGGGCTTTCCCTTTGCTGACGGGCGTCTGCACGCTTCGTCAGCTTGGGAGATGATGTTTTGGGGGCCTTGGGGCACCCACGATAATTGGCCGGGTGGCCTGAGTCGCCGCATAGCACACAGCTAGGCGGCTCTGTGCATAAGGTGCGGTCCTTAGGACGACTGCAATCAGCAGTGCCGTGATCGCCCAGGCACTTGACGCACCTGGGTTTCGCGTGGCAGTGCATCTGCGAATGTCCATACAGTTGGCAGCGGTGGCACTGCCCTATGACACCGGTCTTGAATGGCTTCTCGATCTGCAAGCCGGTGAGGTTGCAGACGGAACGGACGTTGAAGATAGGGTGGTGACCCTCAGTAGGAGGGCAGACGACGAGTACCATATCGAACGGTACCCTGCCTCGGGCGCGGTGCATGCGGTGGACTTCCGCAACGGGGACGTTTTGCGACAGAAGGTCGGCTTTTATATCTTCCGCGGGTATCTCCTTCGGTACCTACGGATCACGACGCGGACTTGACGGTCTTCGGGGAGGGCGTAGGTGTGGAAGGACACACCTCTAAGACGGAGAGTCTTCGTGAGCTCTCTGTAGTCGTTTGACGTCGGGACGGTTACCTTAATACCCTGTTGGGTAGATTTCGCGCTGGTGTAGCCTATACGCAGGTCGGTGCACCATTTGGACACGTCTGTCCACTTCCCCTTGTCCTGGATGTACACAGGGGGAGGGGGGGCGATTTTCTTTGCCGCAGAAGGCTGGGCAGCGGGCTTGGCAGCACTGTGGCTGAGGGAAGAGGTTGAGGCCGAGGCGGCCTGAGAGGGGGCGGTGGCGGTGGCGGATGGAGCCACGGGAGCGGAGGTGGCTTCGATAGCCGGCTTCTTTGTCCTTGTGTCAGGACTCGGTTTGAGGCTCCTCTTTTTGGAGCCGACCGTCTTAAAGACGCCTTCGTCGGAAGAGGGGGAGGAGCTTTGTGATTCGCTCTCAAGCTCGTAAGGCGAGGTCGGGCGAGGGGACGGCTCGCTGGTGTCCATGTGGACAGCCGGCGGCGAGCAACTTTGAAGTTGCGACGGAGAGGGCTCGAGGGCATCGCTAAAGGTAGCGATGTCAGAGCTGTCGGTGCCTACTAGGTCAGAGGGACCGGGGACGGACTGCTGCAGAGCAGCGAATTTAGCGCCATACTTGGCGACGAAGTCGGGGTCCTTAAAAAGGACCTCTTTGAGGAACGCCAAGAGGAGGGCGTCCCCCATGGTCGGAGGAGGGGGGACTATTTATGGGAGGGAATGGTGGAAATTAAGTTCCCACTTAACCTACTAACCCTATTCCTAACCCCCGGGTGGATTGGCCCGGGGATGAGTTCTCTCCCTGTCGGGTGCAGACAGGGAGGTGTGTACCTATTGGTGGGCCCTAAGCTTGTATTCCCGTCGCCAGTCTTATTGTGCGAACGGGGCCCTGACCAGTCTAGCGCGAAGGGTGTAGACACACCCTAAAGACACTAGGTGAGTAGCTGGAAAGCAAAACTGTCACCAGAGCCGACTAGGAGATCCCCCAAGGCCGGTTATCTGGGACCCGTCCGACTAACTGCCTCGCCCTGAAGGGGTTCGGCGGGTGTGAATTGGGTCAACACCCCACTCGGCTTCGTTGACACCGTAAGGTTTCAACCGAGGACCACGAAACTGTGGTTTTACCCAGAAGGGGCCTAGTGAAGCTACTCACAAAACGTCTGTTAGAGAAACGAGATTTGCCTTGAAAAAGGCACTTTTTAATTGATTAAAATCAAAATCAATTTCTTGATATTGATTTTTTATCGGAGTAGTCGGGGCGACTACGATGACGTCACGTGGTCGCGACGAGTAGAAACAGGAAACACAACACTGGAGCGGGAGAGCGCACAAACACGTCCGTCCGCGACGAGAGTCGAGCGTCGAGTGCTACACACTTCGAACGTACGAGAGCGACTAAATGACCCAGAGTCTGGATTCAAATTCAAATCTTTATTGCTTATCACATGTTTTAACAAGGTCTTATTATAGTTACACAGTTCACATGGACTCTGTCGGGCACAACAATTAAATACAATATGAGTAGTAGCATTCATAATAAATAAAGTAAATTAAGTATTGTTATCATTATAAAATCTAGTCAAACTACAATAAATAATATCACATTTAAATCTACGATATACCACATTTAAATATACGTCTTTACAGTTTATAACTAGAAATCATTAGAAAGAATCAATTCATTGTGATTTGTGCCCCGTTGATGGCAAAAGGCTCGCGCCCTATTACATGGGACTTAAACATAACTGGTGAAATGTGGGTGTACTACAGTTACACCTCTGCCTAACCCTTCTGGGATAACAGGCGTGATGTTATGTACAGTAAGCGTTCAAAAGTGCATAGGCACGTTAAGAGTCGTATTGCTGTGAACTCGATGTACGACTGTATGGGTTTAAACGACACACACCACAAAGATCACAGTTTTGCACGGCACACACTGACGTAAAGTCACGCACTCGCATCGCACTACACGAAACAAAAATATAGTTCCGTTGCTTTTGTTAGCAGTAGTAGTAGGCGCTAAGCGTTGGGCTGAGAAGCAGTCGGCTTAGGTTCTGATTTCATGAGATGCAGCGCAGTTTTATTGCCATTTTTTTTTGGTTTGCAATAATAACAATATTCCAAAAAACTGTCTTCTAAATAAATGTAGAAGGAACCTATAGTTTCCTACCTATTGATAGAGACTTTTTTTCAGATTCAGCATTATTTTTATTGGCCAGGAGAAGACACCCTGATGTTATAAAAAAGTCAGGTAAGTAGTACTGCAACGCGCATTTTTGACTCGGATGTATAAACGTGGATGAAGCAAAAGGAGTAAATAAGTAAGAATCGTAGCAGGTGCTACCTTCCCCCACGAGATATATGTGTAAGTTTAAGTAAATATGTATAAATTGCCATTCTGTTACTAAATAATACAAAATAAGTCCATGCCCAAACTACTTTTAGATTATTTTAGGATATGAAACGTAGAAGATTATATCTTCTACGTTTCACTTGATCGAAAATAACTCGTTTTTAATTTATTGTTCCGATACTATGTGTAGTTATTTATGATTACCGGATGATTATGGTTACAATGGAACATCAAAATCGGGAAGAAGCAATTAACATACTGCTTTTTCAGTCATTTTGATCTTGGCTTTAGTTCGAATACAAAAACCATAATAAATTACATATTTATTTTTTAAACTTAGTGCAAAAAACTTTAATCCTACACATGTTCCCGAACTCGAAGGCAGGAACTGGTCATGTCTTTTATGTGTCTTTACTTCATTTTTAATTCCATTTACCTTCTATCCGATTTAAACCGCGCGAAACGGCGCGGTTTAAATCTCTAATAGTCTATTAAATATGGGTTCTATTGGTCTGTGGGTGATATCACTCTCCAGTTAAATAATCTATTCAAATAATTAATCCAAAATTATAAACTTTGCCTGACATTTTTGCAAAAAAATTACATTTTTGCAAAGACGCGTAATCCGTGGTCGTGTGTGGTGCGCGAGTGAGTGTATGTGAGTGTAGTGTAGTTCGAAAAAATCGTAGGTATTATTACGTCATCAATATTCAACTGTCGTAATACGAATACTGTTTAAATTGTGTAAAATGGTCTGTTTATTGAAGAACCCAAAATAGTTTACTTATATTGGGTAGAATAAATAAAAAATTGAGTGGACGATTTTTTACGAGCGCGTCCGCGCGACGCCTAGGCTTCCCAAGTCTCGGGGCTCAAAGGGCAATCTTAATTATTTCCTGGACGACTTCGACATGAGCGAAGAAGGCATTCAACTTTCATGTTATTTTAACCTCTTCTAATGGAATGTTTTGTCTCAATATCTATTCAATATTCAATGTTGATGATATACAAACAGTTGCGTGTGGCAGGCGTCCGGACAGGAACAACAAAAATAATTGAATTTATACATAATTGATTAATAGCCATTTTAACGTGACAGATATTGATTGCTATCGTTATGATGGTAAATGGTGTGTGCTGGTGACTCTTCCGTAATGTTGTGCTCCTAGTACTTTTTTACATTTCAGTGATAGCTTTTTCAATATAACTTTAGTAAAATTATGTTTTCAATTCTTGATATTAAATTGTAGATGATATTTTACTTGCCTGTTGGCTCTTTACATACCAAGACCCGTGCCTCCAATGGCACGTTACGCCGTTTGTCCCGGCTGTCAATCCGTGATTTTTGACAGTTGTTACGGGTCATCAGAAGCCTGAAAGACTGGTAAACAGTCTTACCAAGGAGTATCGTATCAACCAGTAACTTGGCTGTGGAGGTCGGATAGGCAGTCGCTCCATGTCAAAGTAAAAGTATTTTTTCAAATAGGCACAAAAAGGCACTTTTGTACGTCAAAATTTACATTTAAATAGAATTGATTCTAGGCGCGTCATGTAAAATAATATTAGTATTTTTCAGCAGCTGATGATGATGATGTTACTTGCTTTGTCAAACTTGCAAATTTCTAATATTGAATATATAAGATCTATTTGAATGTACTCGTATTAAACTCATTAAGCTTAAATACCATACATTTTTCTCAATGATGATGAAAACTTCATGAGCATCTATTTATCCACGGAATAGCAAAAACAAGTGGAAGTGCCCACGCAGCTATCACGCGCGTGCCACAATTATGCGGAAAATATGTAAAATAATAGCAACCTTCGTCGGTTGTCATAAGACTTCATTTTATATGAACAACAAATTCAACTTAAACGAAAAGCTTATTTGTAGTTCATACAAAATTAAGTCTTAATACAACGGACGACAGCTGTTATTTACATATTTTTACGCATAAATGTGACATACGCTGGTTAACTGACGGGCACTTCCACTGTGTAGTTTAACCATTGTGTAGTTTAGAAGACTAAGCGGTCAAGAAGACACAAAAAAACTACTTTTTATACAATGGAAAAAAAACCAGGCATAAAAGAAAATACTCAAATCAAGGGTTGACCTTTTAAAGGGCTTCTTAGATTAGAACGTGGTGATTAGAAAGTCAAAAAAGTTTATCTTGAGTATTCTGAGAGAAATTGCTGTCAGCAAAATATGTAGGTAGGTGTTAGGACTGAGTAGATTGTCTTCAAAAAAGAATTTTCAGTACGTAAATATTTTTTGAACATAACGGAAATATCACGCCCTTATTCCTCGAAGGTGTAGGCAGAAATTTACAATATCCCCACATATGCGTATGGCCAATGTCGGGGCGAGACTATTATCAACTGAGATCACTGAGAAATTCCTAATGGATAATCATCCTTATTTCTAATGGAAAAATGCAGTTGCACATTGAATAAAACATTTGTTTAGTTTAAAAATTAAAACAGGAAGTAAATACATACCTACCGACTGTGAATAAGTTTTTGTATGTGAGAGAGTTTATCTAAACTTTAATATAAAAAGAATAGATTTGATTTTTTTGTTTGTTTTAAACGGATTTGGATTAAAGGCATGGGGCACAGGCTACTTTTCATCCTGGATCGCAGACGAAGTCGCGGGCAATAGCTAGTTCTAAAATATATATTTCTATTACCACTACCGCGAGTGTCAAAACATAACAATGACAGTGCCATAACAATGAATCCTAAACTTTTAGTCAACGCACGTACAAACTAGACAAATATTCTAAAAAAACAAGCTTGTTTTTTATTTTCATTGCGGCTTTTCTGACTCCATTTTTTTCGTTGTTTCGTTTTGTTTGTAACGACAGGAGCTCTCTAGACAGTTAAAGCTCGTGAAGATTGGAGCGACACGAGACGCGAATCGCACACGACACAAAGGCACCGCGTGTCGCGCGGTATCAAAAAACCCTCTCTAGGAAAACACACCAACTTACTATCATAACAACACGTTTCAGCGACGTCATTCGCCGGTAAATTTCAGACGCTATATGGCGGCTACCGCTCTTCAAGGAAACTGAAACAGCTCTTCTTAAAATATGGCCAATCTTTTCACCACTACCTATGAGTTTTTTTTTTTTCGTTAGATTCGTGCCAAATTAACAAATCTTGCAGAAGCACAGAAATTTTAGCATTTTATTTTAAAAAATACAAAGCATTATGAGTTATATTATTACAGATTCATTATATTATTCTAAAAGTTCTGGCACACACAAAAATTATAATAATGACTACATACCGACCACTGAAAGCAATTATAAATGGAATCCACCTCTCATGTATTCTAGAAAGAAAGAAAAGAAAGAAAAATTGTTTATTCTGCACAAACAAAACGCACATTACAAAAAGTTGACACAAATTTCACTTAAATTCACAGTAGCCAAAGGCCTCGTATTCAGCATTTAAAATTTTGTATTTTGTCCATTGCCTGATGTCACTCACTCTCAGCACCAAAGACAATACACATTGCTCTGTTTGTGTTGCGACACTGGCAAATGACAATAAAACAAACATTATTATTTGTACAAAAACATGCTGCCGATTGCAAAGTGGAAGAATGACTACTTTTCTAACAAAACAAACAACAATAATAAGATCAATAAGTAAGTCGTGCGTCGCATCTGTGCAAGAACAGGTCGCTGCTCAGCAAAATGCTGTGACTTCGGACGAACCTATCGTCAACAGCGCTGATTTTCAGCAACTACCTCTCGAAATGACGTAATGACGTCCCCTGGTGTGACATAATAAATCGGGAAAGTTTATATCAAAGAATATAGCTACTCTCTACCGAGAGGTATAAATAGAATTTTCTACAGAATTATGTGTGATTCTTGCTGAACATAATGTGTACTTAAATATATAAATAGATGTATAAACATATTTATCTGTATATATATAAACGTAACTTAATTAAATAAAAAACTTCCATAAGTATAGGTAAGTACATTACAATGAAAACAAAAATGCCAAATAATAACTAGACGGTACATACAACAGCGTTGTGTTTATTCCCCATTTATGCAATTCAATACCTAATAGCTGTAAAGTCGTTACTATCAAAACAAAATTAATTAAAAGTAGTGAAGTCTTCACTGATCATTGATACAACATACTAAACATTATTTTAATGCACCATGGGAATCGCGACAGCGGCCATTTGCATAACGCCATGTTACGAGGCATGGCGTCGGCAAACGACGACCAAGCTTTTTCGATCAAAGCGATAAATCAGCCAATTGGTACAGCTCGATAGTGTTTTTCTGATCTTCATGGTAAGTATTACTATAGGTTTATTAGGCACTGCATTACAAAAAATACATTGAGACAGAAGCCCAGCTTAACATTAAACGAAATTGGTACCAAACTGTCTGACGCTTTATAAAATGCTATACCTAATCTACCTATTGTCCCACCCAGATAATGCAGCTTTAGAAAGCCACAGCTAACACTACCCAGATAATTGAAGACTACCATTCCTCCTGCAACAATGTCACGGACCTAAACCGGGAGAAATCAGACAGAGGCCACTCACGCTGCTGGAAATCCATATCCATTGCCCATAGGCCATGACCCTTGAGGTAAGTACAAAAAGGTTAGCTATTGTTTCTAGAACTAGTTTTACAATGTGGATTGCTGTATCTGCATGAGATATTTCTTTAAAATCCTCAAAAAATGCTTTTTTGTTCTCAGGACTCTTATTGGTGGAGGAATGTTATTCCAGCAGTGTGTGGCAGCATATCTGAAACTCCCCCTGAATGCTGCGGTCCGATGTTGTGATGTACAAAGGGGTTTGGTAGAAAAACGTGGTTCGTATTTGCTCTGTCTCCAACTTAACTTTTCAAACAAATATAATGGTTTCTGTGTAGTGACCACCCCAAAAAGTAAACCAGCCATGTGCAACTTTCTCCTAGCAGCCATTTTTAAAATATTGTTTTCATTTATATAAGGAGTGACATGACTTCTACGAGGTATCATTACACAGAACCGTGTACACGCATTTTGTATGCGTTGTATCAGCTTCTCTGTTCTTGCTAACAGGCATGGGCCATACACGGTATCACAGTAGTTAAGTCTTGATAAAATAAGGCTATCCACTAATTGCTTACGTAGGTCAACACTCAGGTAGTCTCTAATTGAATATAGCAGTTTTAGTCTATAAAAACAACTCCTCATGGAGTTACTGATGTGTAGGTCACTCGACGCTCGACTCTCGCCGCGGACGGACGTGTTTGTGCGCTCTCCCGCTCCAGTGTTGTGTTTCGTGTTTTCTACTCGTCGCTACCACGTGACGTCATCGTAGTCGCCCCGACTACTCCGATTTAAAATCAAATCAAGAAATTGATTTGATTTTAATAACTCAAAAAACTGCCTTTTTCAAGGCAAATCTCGTTTCTCTAACAGACGTTTTGTGAGTAGCTTCACTAGGCCCCTTCTGGGTAAAACCACAGTTTCGTGGTCCTCGGTTGAAACCTTACGGTGTCAACGAAGCCGAGTGGGGTGTTGACCCAATTCACACCCGCCGAACCCCTTCAGGGCGAGGCAGTTAGTTGGACGGGTCCCAGATAACCGGCCTTGGGGGATCTCCTAGTCGGCTCTGGTGACAGTTTTGCTTTTCAGCTACTCACCTAGTGTCTTTAGGGTGTGTCTACACCCTTCGCGCTAGACTGGTCAGGGCCCCGTTCGCACAATAAGACTGGCGACGGGTTACAAGCTTAGGGCTCACAAATAGGTACTCACCTCTCTGTCTACACCCGACAGAGAGGGTCACACATCCCCGGGCCCATCCACCCGGGGAGATAGGTATAGGGTTTAGGCCACGTAGGAAAAAAAATTCCACCATTCCCTCCCTAAAATAGCTCCTCCTCCGACCATGGAGGACGCCTTTATTTTGGCGTTCTTCAGAGAGGTCCTTTTTAAGGACCCCGAGTTCTTGGCGAAATATGGCGCCAAAATACGCCAACGGTCCACCCCCACTCCGTCCCACGGGTCACTTGTGGAATTCAGTGACGCACTGGAGAGCCCGCTATCACCACCTGCAAGTGAACAAGGCATTCCGCCCTTTGTTCCGCACCACAATGTTCCGGCAACTATCTCGGCCCCCATTGTGTCACCCGCCTTTGTTCCGGTAGATAATACCCCGGCCGCTAATCCGGCCCCTATTGTCTCGTCCGTCATTATCCCGGCAGTAAATACCGCGGCCCCTATTGTCTCGCCCGCTTTTGTACCTGCCGCCATTGTTACGCCGTCTATTGTTCCGGCTGCCATTGTTTCAGAGCCAACGCAGCTGCGCACCGCAGTATCAAACTCGACTCAACCGGAGAGCATGGACACGTCAGTCCCACTCTCAGAGGACGAAGCCCGCACCTCCTCCTCCAGCGACGACGACTTCCAAGTCGTTGTTAAAGGAGGCAAGAGGAAGGCGGCTAAATCCTCCGCCCCCGCCGGTCCGGCCTCAAAGAAACAGGTCACGACTACATCGTCCAGCTCGACTTCCGCCCCTAGTCCGCGGGCCAGTCGCCCCGCCAGCCCTATGGCTTGCCCACCCGCTCCTACCGCGAGGAAGCAGAAGCCCCCTCCCCCGATATATGTCCAGGAAAAGTCCAAATGGACTGAAATTTCCAAGATGTGTGTTGATCGCAAGATCAACTACACCAACGCCCGATCCACCCTCCAGGGGATCAAAGTTACCGTCCCCACGTCTACGGACTTTAGGGATCTCTCCCGCGCCCTACGTGAAAGGAACTACTCCTTTCACACTTACTCCCTTCCGGAGGAAACCCCTACTCGCGTCGTAATAAGGCGCGTCCCTCAAGAAATCTCCACCGAGGAGATTAAGAGCGACCTCATCGCTCAAGGAATCCCAGTTGCCGCCGTCCATCGCTTACATAAAGCGAGACAGGGCCTAGTCTACGACATGGTCCTGGTCATCTGTGACCCCACAGACGGTCACCACCCGATTTTTAAAGTTAAGTCGGTGTGTTCGCTCTCAGGCATCTCAATAGAGAAGCCTTACAGAGCTCAACTAATTGGACAGTGTCATCGCTGCCAATTATATGGTCACTCGCAGTCCAACTGCTATGCCACCCCTAGATGCGTCAAGTGTCTAGGAGAGCATGGCACCGCCGACTGTACCCGCCCTAAAGATAGGGAATTCTGTTTAGAGCCTCCCAGCTGTGTACTCTGCGGCCAATCGGGACACCCGGCAAATTACCGGGGCTGTCCTAAGGCCCCGAAGTCCTCCTCTCCTAAACTCGCGAAACGCGCGAGCGACCGCCAGCACAGGGAAAGCCCCTGGGGAAAGCCTCCTTCCGCGCTGATGCCGGAGCGGCTCAGTCCGCAGAGGCCGTCTCCCTGGGCTAACCTAAATCACCTGAAGGCTCCCGCAGCCTCGGTGCCCTCTATCCCCGCGCAACCAGCGCAACCCGCTCAACTTCCAGCGCTGATGGCTTCCGCCATCCCAGCGCCTTTGGTAGCCCCCGCGGCCCCTACGGCCGCTCCAGCGGCACCTCAGGGAACCCAGGGCCGAAACAGCGCCCAAATCATATTAAGTACATACGCGGCTCTCTTCACCACCGCCGCGGATAAAATGGCGGAAGAAATCGTTGCTGCAAACGGCAACGCAATCCGCCTCATGGAAATTCTCAGCGCGTATCCCGAGATCGCGCAAGTTCTACACTCACTCAAATATTAATTCTCAATGGATAATACGAGAGTAAATAGTAACAAACACCGATCCCTTAAATTAGGCTTTTTCAACGCAAATGGCGTTTCAGGTCAACGCGATGAGATCGCCACTTTCCTCCGCGACCATCAGCTTGACATCCTCCTCATGCAGGAAACCTTTTTAAAACCACATCACCGAAACCCGAATATTGCCAACTTTAAACTAGTTCGCAATGACAGGTCTCGATGTCACAAGGGTGGCACACTCATATACTTTAGGAAATCTTTGTATTGTATCCCTATAGACCCACCTCCTCTCTTCTCCCATCTGGAGACCTCTATCTGTCGGCTCGGCATGACCGGCCACCAACCGATCACCATCATCTCCGCTTATATCCCACCCGACAATGGTCCGGAGGATCCCATCTCGCTCCAAAAGGACTTCACTGCCCTCTTCGGTATGAGTGACTCCGTCATCTTGGCGGGGGATCTTAATGCCAAGCACCCGGCGTGGAATAGTAGCACAACCTCAACCAGAGGTAGGTTAGTTTTCAAGTTAGGCGAATCCCTTAACTTTGACGTCATCGCTCCAATGAGCCCGACTCACTTCCCAGGTAATCCTAATCACCTTCCCGATGTTCTCGATGTAGCGCTGCTCAAGAATGTGAACCTCCGTTTGCAATCGATTGAGACGTTCCACGAGCTAAATTCTGACCACCGCCCTGTAGTCATGCATCTTGCACCCTACTCGGGCCCGATCGACCCCAACCGCCCCCCTCAGACCCAGACGATAACCGACTGGAGGAAAGTAAGCGAAAGACTGAAATCCACCACGTCGCCTCACTTAGACACCATCCCCGATCACTTAGTGTCAGTCGCTGACACGACGGCCGCAATCGACTCGTTTACAGAGCACGTACAATCCGTATTGACGGATTGTTCACGGGAAGTTCCGGTGATGGAAGACCATCGCTGGAAACTACCTACTGACGTACGTGACCTGATAACCGAGAAGAACGCGGCCATCCGTGCCTACGACTCCTTCCCTTGTGACGCGAACAAAGCCCACATGCGCCATTTACAGCGTGCTGTAAAGAAACGCATAGGGGAGGTTCGCTCTGAGGGCTGGAACAAGATGCTCAGCGAACTCGAGCCCACTCATCAAGCCTTCTGGCAATTACAGAGGAAATTGCGTTCCTCAGAAGAGGTCTCTATGCCTCCTCTCATCCGCCCCGACAATAGTGTCGCTTTCGACAGTCCCGATAAGGCTGAATGTCTTGCCGGCAGCCTAGAGTCCCAATGTTCTCCCAGCTCCCAACCAGTAGACCAAGCTCACCTGAACAAGGTCGACGCTGAAGTCGAACGAAGAGCCTCCCTCCCTCCCGTCGAAGACCCTGATGATCCTCTGCCTCCCGTCACTCCAGACGAAGTGCACGACATCATTAAAGGGCTCCACGCTCGTAAGGCCCCCGGTTCGGATGGTATTACCAATAAGGTATACAAACTCCTTCCTGCCCCGCTAATAATGCTTATGACCGCCATCTTCAATGGCGCCTTGAGCAACAACATCTTCCCACAAGCATGGAAAGAAGCCACCGTCATCGGTATCCCAAAACCAGGCAAGCCAAAGTCTGAGCCCTCCAGCTACCGCCCTATTAGCTTACTCAATGTCCTCGGCAAAATCTACGAGAGGCTTATTTATAAGCGTCTCAAAGACTACGCCGAAGCAAAGAGCCTCATACCCAACGAGCAGTTTGGATTCCGTAGCCAACACTCGGGCACCCAACAGGTCCACCGTATCGTAGAGCACTTATGCGCTGGTCTGCAGCGTAACGCGACGACGGGTGTGCTATTCTTCGACATAGCGAAAGCCTTCGACAAAGTCTGGCACAACGGCTTGATATACAAGCTCTACCAACTAGGAGTGCCAGATCGTCTCGTGCTCATCTTACGAGACTTTTTGTCGAACCGGACCTTTCGCTATCGCGTCGAGGGAGCACTCTCGTCCCCTCATCCTATTCGCGCCGGTGTCCCTCAGGGTTCCGTACTATCTCCTCTCGCCTTCACGCTGTTCACTAGCGATATCCCAAAAAGTAAAAAGGCTCAGTTGGCTCTCTTCGCCGACGACACTGCCGTTTACTATACCGGTCACTGTCCCAACGCTATAGCTCGTACTCTTCAAACCTCCGCAAACGTCTTAGGCGCTTGGTTCCGGAAATGGAGAATCGAGGTCAACCCCGATAAGAGTCAGGCGGTTCTCTTCTCGAGACGTCGTCGACTCCCTCCCCCACTTCCCAGCCCGATCACTATGTACGGCAAGCCAATCCCTTGGGAGAAGCAAGCCAAATACCTAGGCGTGATCCTCGATGAGAACCTTACCTTTAAGGCTCATATTAAGGCGGTTCGCGCGCGCGCCTCCTTCGCTCTTAGCAGGCTCCAATTCGTACTGACAGCCCGTAGCAAACTGTCCCTCAAATGCAAGCTCCGCATCTATACCGCAGTCATCCGTCCCATCATGACCTATGCCTGCGTTGTATTTGCGCACGCTCACCCACGTCATCTCCATAAGATGCAGACCCTCCAAAACCGTTTCCTCAGAAGGGTCACGGGTGCCCCCTTCTATGTCCGTAATATAGATCTTCACGTCGACCTCAAAATGCCAACCATAAAACAGTTCATGAAACGCTTATCAAAGCGTTTCTTCGACTGCGGCATTAAACATTCTAACCCCCTGATTACAGCGGCCGCCCGCTACACTCCCTCTCGCATTAGCAGTATTCGCCGACCAAGGCATACTTTAATCGACCCCGACGACGCCACTACCCTCCTCCAGGAGAGTAGTAAGGCCACTAGCACGCTACAGAAGCCCAAAACCCGATCGCCGTCCTACCGCCCTCGCCGCCGAGGCCCGCCGCGACGCCCAAATCGACGCCCCTCCCGACCCTTGCTCGAGCCAGCCCGCGCCGCTGAGCCTGTAGCTTTAAATTCGTCCCTAATTAATACCAATCCTGATCCAGCTAGTCATTTGCTGCCCTCTTCCAGCGACGCCCTAAGCCGAGGTTCGTACCCCACAGGGGGTGCCCTTAGCTTTGTTGCTTAGTTTTAGTTAGTATATAAGTTTAAGTCCTGGCTGGAGGCCTTAATTTATTAGGGAATCCACAGGCAAGTCCGCTTAAGCAGACGACAACCGCATAGGTTGACCTGCGAGATGCCAAACATACAAACAAAAAGTTACTGATGTGTTTCTCAAATTTTAGTTCTGGATCCATGATTAACCCGAGGTTGCATGCTATCTCTACTCTATCAATTTTTTCTCCCCTGATTACAACTTCTGGATTGACTGACAGTATCGCGCCGATCATTTTCTTACTACCCAAAACCATAAATTTAGATTTCAGTGGGTTCAATACTAGTGAATTATTATCTGACCACACCACTACTCTGTCAAGGTCGTCATTGATTTTCTCCACTGCCTCTAATGTATCAGCTGGTTTAAAAGTTATATATAATTGGATATCATCCGCGTACATGTGATATCTGCAATGCTGGAAAGACTTAATAATGTCCGCGCTATAAAGGATATACAAAAGGGGTCCTAAAATGGATCCCTGAGGCACACCACGTGGTACCTGTCGTGGGGAGGATGACATCCTTGTTCCATCCTCCTTCTGAATTTCAACAAGCTGTGACCTATCATGCAAGTAGCTAGCAAACCACTGTATTGTTTCTGTGGTAAAACCATAATAAGCTAACTTGGAAAGTAACAGAGCTGTGTTTATTGCATCGAAGGCCCGTGAAAAATCAAGGAGTGCAAGGATTGTACCCTCCCCCTTATCCCGTGCTTCTATGATATTCCCCACTACGTCAGAAAGGGCTGTGGCTGTCCCACGGCCTTTCCTAAAACCAGACTGCAGGTCGGGAAGCATATTGTTTGCTTCGAGGTATTCTAACATTTGGTTATAAACCACCCTCTCCAAGACTTTCGACAAACAAGGCAAAATGCTAACAGGACGTATTTCTTTATAAGTACTTGGGTTACTGCTTTTGGGTAGAGGACGCACAATAGCACACTTCCATAAGTCAGGGAAAGTGTGGGTATCTATTGACTTATTTACAATTGTGGTAATAGCCTGAAGGGTGGTTGGTAATGTTAACATTATCATATCCAGACCCACTTCATCAATCCCTTTAGCATTTGACCCCAAGCCCTTAATAATTTTGGAAATTTCTTCCTCATTAATATTTCTCAGCTTAAATTGAGTTTCACCAAACCTATTTGTACTAAAATATGATAGCTGCGATGTGGGCAGTATGCTCTGTCCTGGTACATTTAGAAATGCCTTATTTATCTCATCTGGGTCACTAAATTGTTCCGGAAGCATACCTTCACTATGTTCTGAGAACACCTCTGACTTGAGATTTTTCCAAAGCTTTTTGGGGTTTTTTATCTGATTATTAATGTGTCTATCAAAGTAAACTTTCCTTTCCTGCACAAGTGCTGTAATAGCTTGTTTTTTTAAATCTAAATAATATTTTTTTGTGGTATCTAGCTTGTCCTTATGATAATTATTCTTTGCCTCATCTCGAAGCTTAATCATCAATTTAATGTTATCTGTTATCCATGGTGTGGGACGGTCTCTAAATATCTTACTCTTTATGGGAGCATGTAAGTCAAATAATTGATTAATAAAAAAATTAAAATAATCGATCATGCTGTTAACATCTGGCAGTGAGCGAATTTCAAACCATGGCATTAATTTCAGATCAACTGCAAAGTAATCTTCCAATATATCCCTTATAGGTCGATACACAACTAGCCTAGGTTTGCTTTTTTCCTTCTTTATGACAGTATCACATACAATAAAGGAATGATGACCAAGTTCACTGATGTGACTGACTAGTACATTACGAACCCCTACATCGGTACAAATCACGTCTATGAGAGTACTACTATCCCCTACAAAATGAGTTGGTGACTGTACTACCTGATTAAGATTGGTATAATTAAGGAATTCCATGATATCTTTGAATTTTGAATTGTTTGTGTCCAATAGATTAACATTGAAATCCCCCAGTAATACCAAATGATCGTAAGGTGCTAATGCGCTAATACTGTCAGTTATGCCATCCAGAAATTTTGACACTTCAAACCAGGGTGGCCTGTATGCAGTGCCAATCAACAACTTCCTACCATTAATTGTTAGGTTCAGCCACATCTGTTCCACATCAGACTGGTCCGAGTGTGGACGTACGCGCGCCCTAACTCCCGTTTTAATGTAGAACGCTACTCCTCCACCTCGCCCCCCGCGTATAGTCGCAGGGCGCGGCACGTGCTTTAACGTATATCCCGGAACCTTAGGCGCGCGCCCGTCCTCCCCAGGTCTCAGCCACGTTTCGTTGATTGCCATTATATCCACTGAATGTTGTGACATGGCGACCAGAAACTCGTCCTGGTTAGTTGCTAGAGAGCCCGCATTGAATAAACCAAACTTTAATAATTTTGACTTAGTCATTTTATGCAAAGAGCAATAATGTAGTGGCTGTTTAAGTGCAGGTATTTAATTATTAGTGATAGTATTTTATTAATATATTTGTTAAACCAATTTTGATTTCTTTTGTGTAAATAATGTTTGTACATAAGATTTAGTTGTGGTAGTAAGTAAATTACTGTGTTACCTTTAAAATAGTGTTCACATACATAATGAATTAAAAATAATATATATTTATTGTTTGTAAATAAAGTTGTTGTTAGTGTGTAGATAATAATAATATGTGTAAATAATGCAACTATGTTACTTCTATTATGACAATACTCACTTTGATACTCCCACCTCCCCAGATCACGACAGATACGACACACACACACCCTGCGCAATACATAATAACAAATAGAAAAGCCATAAACAAAAAAATGTGCAGAATCAAAGAAAGGTGTTTTAATTAGTGTCCGTGCATGGTCCAATGATATGTTCAATATCCTCCTCAGATTCGATCCTGTGAGTGGATTCTCCAGGCTTTTGCCGGACCAAGATGCGACCGCGCTTCGTCCATACGAACCGCCATCCATGAATTCCTGCGGCGGCCCTCGTCCGGCGAAATAACTGCTGGTTCAACCTGGTCAGCCTCTCATTGACATAGAAGCGCACAGGTTTCCCAGAGAGTCCGAGGTTCTCTGTTGTAGCGTCACGCCGCACGCGGGCGCCGTTCAACACGGCGTCACGCTGGTCACGTCTAGCGAGGCGCACCACGATAGCGCGAGGGCGGGGCTCCGTTGAAGCTATGGGGCTTGTCGCTTTTATATGTCTGCCGCCGATTCGCTCCGCGCTTACGACGTCGCGGTCCTCCAAAGCGACTCCTAACTTAGTGGCAATTAGCTGGAATAGGTGCGTTGGGTTCTCCGCTTGCGACTCAGGTATGTTCGCTATGATCAAATCATTTGCCATCAGCTCTTGATCTCTGTCATTTAGGTCCCTCTTAAGCTGCTTAACCACACTCTCCACCGCATTTAATTTTGGCGAATCACATCCGGCATCGTGAAGTTTTTCAAGCGCCTCCAATCTGGACTCAATCCCATCAATACGTGCGTGGCTCGTATCGTTAGACGCCTTCAACTCCGCTACGTCTTTCCGAAGCTCCATGACCTCAAATCGCAAGGTGCGTAGCTCCTCGACTACCAATTTTAGAGCAGAGCCTACGTCCTGTGGGAACTCGGAAGACTTCTTCGAATCATTGTTGTCTGTGTCCACAGCCACGGTCGAGATTGCATGAGGCGTCGACACCTGCTTGAGTGCCTCCTCCATCACTAGCGATGGTGGGGCAGCAATTGACTGAGGCGTCACTGGTACGGAAGTTGACAGACATGTCGGCGATGCGGCAGTTGACGGAGGCGTCGTCGTAGCTGCAGTTGGCACAGGCGTTGTCGGATGCACCAACATTTTTGACGGTATTGGCGCCGCGGACACTAGCATCGCCACCGCTATTGGCGTGGACATAGAGATGGACGCCGGTTCCTCACTTTCCACTTCCGCCACACAACCTCGTACCGGCGTTTCAGCCTTGTTATCCCTGCGGACGTTTTTCCTACACTCAGGGCAATGCCAGGCGGAGACTAAGGGGCCTTTCGTCGGGAGGCTAACGCACACTCGGTGGTAAGCAACGGCACATTTGGTACATCTTGCTGTGTCAACGGCTGACAAGAATTTTCCGCATCCACCGCACTTTACCGGCATTCTTGCAATAGGTCTTGCTACTCGTTCAGTGAACCTACTTTTTTTTTTTTGTAAACGAAGAGTGTTTACGTTTTTGTCTGACGTTGTCAATATAGACGTTGACAATTACAACACACCAAACATCTACTGTTTGTCGTGTCAAACTTATTAAAATAGTGAGGGTATTTAAATATGACTTGCAGATTTGGTATTAGTTTTTAAGCATGAATTATGCACTTAGGAAGTACTCACGAGATCTCACAACACTGAATATTCTGTATTATTTCACTATACACTTTATTAAATACTTTAAGACACGATATCGTCGTTGTTTTATTTTATTTCCGCAAAAAACCAGGCAACGATTCCACCAGTACAAACGTCAAAACGTCACTCCTATATATTCTCTTTTCATTTAATTCGCAAAGCTTTAAATATTTCTCAGAACATTGTAACTCTTCGCCCTATGTGGCTGACAGTAAATGAAAATCTGCATGTTTAAAGTTTGTACTGGAGCTCTTGAATCTACAACCACAGATCTTGCGAATAGTTTATTGTCAACAACTTAGAAGTTAGGTATGTAGCAGTGTTATTATTAACCAACTCAGGCGTACGCTCTCTGCATTGATTATAATATGTTTCTCAACGAGGCTATATTGAGAAAATAAATTGTTACTATTATATGTGATCAGAACCCTTATAATTAAGTAATGTTTAAATTTATTCTGTTTATTTTCTAAAAAATAGTAGATTTGCTAAGTAATCTGTGGATAACTTTGTGAGTAATATATTTGTTATTTTTTTTATTTATTAAGTTCTAACCAATGTTTACTTATTAATACACTGTTGTTTGTTGTCCCTAAGTGAATAAATAATTAAACCTTAGAACAGACTTCCATAGTGTACATTTTAGTAAGTATGTTTTTAAAACGTGTGAAGCGTTCACAACTGAAGTTAAAATAGATTGGTGAAATTAATTCCACTTGTGGAGGTAAAGTTGGAAGCCGATTAATTTTAGTTCTAAAGTTATTGACATTTCTATTTCATATGACACAGTTAATGAACTTTTAACTTTCAGGAGCATCCTGAATCGTCGCTTACCAGGTAGACAAGAGAGAAACGACAAACTAAATTGAGTGCCATACAGACCGGTGAAAGCATATTTAAATAGAAACCGTAAAATTAAAAGAGAATACAATGAGAGGTCTCATTGTGTTCTCTTTTAATTTAATTCGCAAAGCTTTAAATATTTCTCAGGACATTAATACCTCTTCGCCCTTTGTGGCAGCCAGTAAATTAAAATGTGCATGTTTACTAGATAGAGCTCTCCAATCTACAACCACGGAGCTTGCGAATAGTTTATTGTCAACTACTTTGTAGCAAGGTTTGAAGCTGAGTTATTCAGAGAGCAGTAACCTGAGCTTAGTGTGATATTGAAGCACTAAGATGCATTTGCCAAAACTGTTACGGTTCTTTAAATATTTATTATTTCTCTTTGTTGCACTAAGAGCTTGAATTTTAGATTTTGGAAGATTTGAAACATTAAAGATTGGCAAATCGGTTAGTCCCGTTCAACGTTTATTAAGACAATTAGTTATTGTGAAAACCTAGGCTGAATATAGTTGAAGAAATATGGATATTTCTATTTCGCCGCCCCAAGCAATAAGTCGGTAATCGTAAAGCTCAAATTTTACAGGAGAAATGTTTTCCTGTTTTTCTTGTAAATATTTTCATAGATTGAGAGTATTGAGGTGATTGATACATTAAACGAAAGCTATTATGTAATTCAATTTCATGTCAACATTAAAAAATGTGCGGGAAAAACCTAGAAATTTGAGAAAATAAATATTACATTACTTACACCATTATTGCAATAAATTTGTTAAAATGTTGATACGTTACAACAATACGGAATTTTCCAACGCCTAACAAATTACGTATCGTCTTTGATATAAAAATTAATTCTTATCTCAAAGACTATGAGTCCCCTAAGAAAACATTGTAGTCGCCGAAAACGGGACACATACATTGTGTCAAAAAAGTATCGGGAATGGATGATTTGGATAAGGTTCCAAATTCGTTTTATTTTTTTATTTTTTTGTTGTTAGAATATGTTGACTGTTTTCCATTTTGGCGCGTAGATTGAGTTGCATCTGTTGTATAGATTAAATACTGTTTTTAGTGTATAATACTGTTTTTAGTTAAATCATATTTAGTGTGTATTGTGAATTTCATAATGGACAAAAACATCAAACAAACAGTTTGTCTTAAATTGTGCATCGCCAATGGAATTTCGTGTTCGATTTCCGTGATCAAAAACCCGTACTTATGAGTGGTACTAAGTGTCCAAAAGCGGTCGAGATGTGATTGAATATTTGCCTCGCTGCTCTGGTAGGCCATCAACGTCTTCAACTGAAGTTAACATCGCAAAAGTGCAGGAAATAGTGACTGAAAATCCTCATTCAAGTTTGAGAAAGATGGCCGCTGAACCTTCTGTGTCTTACAAGTCGATCCGTACCATTTTAAATAATCATTTGGGTATAAAACGTGTTGAGCGTTATGCGGCGTTTAAGAGAGCAAATGTGACGAAAAAGGCCAGATTTCTGGAAAGAAAATTCTTGGATTTTCCATCACGATAATGCGCCTTCGCACAAGACCATCATTGTGAGTGAATATTTGACCAAAAACTCAACAAATACCATCGAGCAAGCACCTTATTCACCGGATATGTCTTCAGCCAACTTCTTTCTTTTTCCTAAACGCAAACAAACACTTCATCGTACTCGTTTTCATTCGGTAAAAGACATATAGGAGAGTTTGCGGCGAGAACTGAACTCAATTGCGGAAAAAGCTTTAAAAAAAATGTTTTGTTGATTGGATTATTCGTTGGCGTAAGTGTTTCTGAAGGAGCAAACTTTGAAGGCGATTAAATAAATTTGGATTAATAAATAATATCTTTTCCCGGTACTTTCTTGACAGAGTAGTATTTATTCTACTCAATTATTTACATACTTACTTAACCAAATATTTACTTTGAAAAGCTTGTTAGTTCCTATTACGATTTAATCTTACTCAAAATAATTCGTCAAAAACAACGTTCTAGCGTTTACCAAGGACTGTACGAAATTTATTTACGCCAAAAGGTCGGCTATAGCAACTCACCAAAATAAAAATACACAAAACACTTTTGTATTGATACGTAAAGATACTTCTACTTTCCCCACAATAAAAGTGTTTTTCATGATATCTTCGTAAATATAACTATGAAAAATGTGAAATAAATTACTAAGATGTATCCTAATCCATTGGTGTCGAATTTGACATAACAATAAAAAGTCCATATTAGCACATTACCGACTTATTGGTCTGGGGACATCGATTTGGAAAAACCCTTTCCCTTTAATATTTTCAGTAAATTTCCGAGAACCTCCTCCTCCAATTATATACTGCTAGAAAGTCATAAAGGACCATAAGTACTACGTTTGCCAGACGGATTTATTTCCCCTTCTTATAGTTTCTATCAGACAGAACAGATACTGCTGCGAATCCTCTTGGGACAAGAGTGCTTCCTGGTAATTTTTTTATAGCCCCACGAGTAGCAAAGGGGAGGATTTAATTCTTGTTGAGAACACCAAACAACTCTTCATAATCATCAGTTAGTATAGGACAACTTAGAGAAAGGTGAACTGAATGACATAATACAATCCGATGAGAGTGATTGATATTTAAAATATGTTTCAGGTACCTAGTAGGAAAGCCCTTTATATGCGTAATTTTAGCTACAGACCTAAAAGGACTATTTTTAATAATTATTTGGTAGATTTTTAAAGAAAGAGAGAGAGAAATGGAATGGTCCAAAATGAAAAGGGGAATATCTGGATTTTTGTACATTAGGGTTCTGTTTTCCCCCCTGAGGGAGTTTCTTTCAGGGGGGAATAGTGGAATAAGTCGAAATAAAAAGGGGGATTTCTGGACTGTTTTAATTAGGGTTAATACATACTAGCGACCCGTGCTTTGCACGTTTTTACGACTTGCTAAACATCGAGATTTCTTTTAAGACGTATCTAAGTTTAATTTGATTACACCTAAACCTTGCTTAATTTTTCTTAACGATTGTGAAACCCGCATCAAAATCTGTTGCGGAGTTTAGAAGATTAACGCCATCACACAGAAAGACACGAAAAGTGAATTTGTTTTTACCTATTCATAGATATAAAACAGATAATGAACTAGGTGTGGCGGAACCTACACCGCCACATGCGAACTACGCATCACACTGACGTCACGCAAAATCCTGCATCGCGCAAGCAGAACTTACCGCGCAACTAACATGTATATACATCGTACCGACATCAAACGTGGTCCCTCTGACCGGACGGGTGTCATGTCTCCTCCCTTTTCTATAGAGGATGAGTGAACTTTACACCGTGTTCCTCATATCTCGTTATAGATATAATAATACACCCCGTTGCAAATTACCCATAAAACATACATAACATACACACATAATTACATATAACACAACACATTATTTAACCCTACAAACGCGACACCGAAAAAAAATCGGATGTGAGTCACTAATTTCCATTTTCTTTATCTTGAAAAAGAATCTAGAGCGTATAAAATAGCGCGTTGACTCGCGATATCGACATTTCATTCAGTTGGGCACCTGTCATGGCGGTGATTGATTGCTTGGTATATTAAAAAGTTAATGAAGTGCCTTTTAAACGCGCCACATAAATTCGACAAGGACAAAGTGGATTTACAGCGTGACTTGATGGAAATATAAAAAAAAAATCGTAAGTTTGTTCGGGTTTTGGACCTTTGTTTTATGACAATGGACAAATTACCGAGTAATTCTTGATTCACAATATACAGGGTGGCTGGGCCGTCGATTGCCCTACAGGCGTGATGTTATGTTTATGTTATAGATTTTTAACTCTCGGTAGTAAACCGAGAATCCAACAGACTGTTGAAATCTCAATGCTCGGTTTACCACCGAGAGTTAAAAATCTCGCAGCACGTCGAAAAAACACACTGTTAGATTTTCAACTCTCGGCGCTAAGTAGTGTGATGAAGAAACAGTGCTCGAAAAAACCCCGCCGTGATATTTTAACCTCCGTGCTAACGTTGATATAAGGCAAATTTCAATAATGAAACTCAACGCTTACAGCAGATCTAAACCTAAACCGCGTTCAAGAGCTGTCCGTCTCAAAATTCTTTTGCAATGTTTGACACTGACAGCTCTTGAACTGTGCTGAACGCTTTCCGTTACATTGGTGAAATCGACACAAAATGGTCTTAATAATAATAATATGATGATGAAAAACTCACGCTACTTTGCGGACATTAATAGCACAAAAGTTTTCCCTTAAATAATCTACAATGTAAGTGGATCCTTGATTGTAATGAGATTGCATCAATATAATACCGGGCGCTTGTGCTTGTTCACTAGACCATAAACATTTCTATAGAAATAGAGATTTTATTTCTCAATACACTCTACAGCCATCTTTTCTATCTTTATTTGTTCTATCTTCAAAACATAATGCACAGTCCTTAATATACGAAAAGCGACTTTAATGTATAATGTGTAGGTATACATACCTATATATATACAGGGTGACTTGAAATTTTCCTTTTTTTTTTGCCAGGACGTGATAGTGTGTCTCATTTGCAACAATTGAGTATCCCATAAAGCCTAGGCGAAAATTCCAACCAAAGGACAATGCCAGAAACTCTATAGAACTTTGCCCCACTCAAATCAAAAAGTCATTTACAAGCCTGCAAAGTGCAGCATCTTAAAGCTTATTTATTACTGTTAACTAAGCAATTGTCCTAATGCCTGTGGAACTTATGGTTTCTGTTAAAATCTTAAAACAATATTGACATTGATTACAGTTCAGGTGCAGTTTATAAATGTTAAAAAGCGATTTAAACAACATATATTATGTGTTACGCATTATCATAATAATTATAATGATTTTAATTAATATCAGCGCTGCGTTATTTATTTTTTTAAATATCGCAGCATTATGCTGAGATAGGAGCCTTTTTGGCCTCGCACAGGTCTTTTTACTGTTTTTTGTTTTATTCTGTTTGTTTATACATTGTTTGTTATTTTTTTATTTTTTACCATTTGTATTCCCTGTGCGTGTCCCAAATAAAATATTTTTCTTTCTTTCTTTCTTTCTAATATGAGTTTTTGTTTTACAGGTATTTAAAACTTTTTTTTGTTGTTTATCATGCTCAAAAAGTAACGCAATAGGAAATTCAGGGGTTGTTCCTTTTCTCATTGATTTGTAATCGGAAAGTTCTACTGAAAAACAATGTATTATGAAAAGGTCCTTTAATCATTTTCATTAATTGACATTTCCTGTAAATAGCTGGGGCAGGATCTGGCATTGTCATTTTCATGTATTTCTCAAAACTTCCCAGAATTCGTCACTGTATTTCACTTTTCTCTAACTCTCTAACTAAACTCTAAACTCTAAAATTGTAAATTATTAGGACTTTGATACAGCTTTCGATGTAAACAAATTTTATAAACAACGTCAGACAGTTAAATGTTGAAGAAAGAAGTTTATCAACCATTTTCAAAAATCATCTGCGTACAAGAGCTTCGACAATAGTGCTCTCGAAATTTCACTATGGCATTAAGCGTATTGATAGACATCTTCATTTAATTAGCTACCTTATTTAAAATATATTCAGAGGTGCCAATGAAATAGCAGGCAAAGGTCGTCACCCTGTGTACTTAAATAATACAAATTAAAGTTTCTGTTCATGATTGTATCTGTGATTGCGCCGTTCTTCTAAACGACATAATTATACTATAGACAAAATGATGGTGAAAAATTGTTTAAAATTTGTTTTTGATGCTGTTTTCAGCATCATTCAGAGATTTTTTCTGGAAGGATGGTGAAAAATTGTTTAAAATTTGTTTTTGATGCTGTTTTCAGCATCATTCAGAGATTTTTTCTGGAAGGTTTACGTGGGTATTAGCATTAAGCTTATAATATAATAATTTCCATGTTTTGTCAAGTCATAAAAGCCGTGTGGAAAAATTGCGATAGTAAGTTTGTTTGTTTGTACGCTTTCACGCGAAAACGGCTGAACGGATTTCAATGAAATTTGGCACACGATAGAGCATGACCTGGATAAGGCTACATAGGCCACGTTTCATCCTGGATCGCAAACAAAGTCGCGGTCAAGAGCTGGTTAATAATACATTAAAAGGTTGCTTAAAAAATATCTGCTTAAGTTAAAAACATTTTCATTTTGGAAAACCTAAGCTCATTGTAAAACATTTCACGCTGATATTCATATACTAGTTACTTTTATACTCAGTGTTTCAAGGGTATAATTAGATATCTAATATTTTACGACCTACGTTTATTTTCACTATTAATTTAATTCCAGATGAAAGGTATTATTGTTTCATTGCATGTGTAAACACTTTTTTTATTGTCAAAGAAGTGTTATTAATTACTATGGGTGAATTTCAGCAACCAAATTCAACACGTTCAGCACATCTAAACCTCGTTAAAGAGTAGTCAGTGTCAAAGTTGTTAGTGAATATTGACACTGACAGCTCTTGAACTTGGTTTTAGAAGTGCTGATCGCGTTCAGTTTCATTGGAAAATCAGCACACAATTATATAAATAAATTGTGTAGTACACTCTTAGTAATATACATGAGCAATTCATTGTGTTTTTAATGAATATCATGTTCAAAACAAAACCTCGTAATTGGTTAATGACTGTTATACTTAAACCTTTTGAGAGATAAATTTGAATTACCCTTTATTTTATTTAAAAGTTTCAGATGGAAACTCGTCGAGAAAATTAACACATTGTTGAAAATAATAAAACACAAGTTCAACTTTTTCGTTAAAGGTATATTTTATTTTATTGAATGAAAACGAATGATATTAGACTGAATCTAACACGTTGGCTACACATAACTCATTACTGTTTTATCAATATACTTAATTTACCAATTGTCCCCTTTCAAATTAATTGGACAATGTTAAAACAAGTAAAGCAACATTTGCAGTGCAATCTAAACAAGACTGTAAGAAGGTAACAAAAGAGAGTTTCTTTGTTAAATAACACCTTCAATCGATACCATACAGACGAGCGTAAGATCCTTTTACGTCCAACACACAAGGTATTCTATTTTACCCAGAAATCGAACAGATCCAACGGGAATACCTCCCACATTCGCAGGTATAAGGCGGAGGAATTTAAAGCGTAGGAAGAAAACATCACGAAAGAACCAACCGTAGTACCCACATAAACCCGACTCATTATCTCCCAAGATTCTTTGCAAAGTTAACAAAGATTGCGTCTAATCCAAAAGTTTGAATTGTAAAGTTTGTTTCAGTTAGCTGAAAATCTTTTTTGTTTAAAAATTCAATAGATACGGAAACGATTTTTAAATTAAAGTGAAACGTGAGCTCTTCATTTTTAAAGGCAAAAAGTGTTTTGTCTTTTTGAACGACAGAAAACGAAAACGGGAAAGATTTAGGTGATAATGTGGTTATAATAACTAAAAGCGTAAAAGGTGCAAATGTTTTCCCGTATTACACGTCTGGGTTCCGGGGGTTCCCATTTAGTATTTTTTTTTTTTACATGGGACTATATACTAGTAAATGGGCACATTGCTCGCAGAAGGGCCAATGGGGCCGAAAAATCATGGAGTGACGCAGCGTTTGTTGATAGTGACCAATGAATGACCTAGTGAAGGAAAAGTGAATTTGCTAGATATGAAAAACACAGAACCGGTCGATGTGGCGACGCTTGTGGGAGGCCTATGTTCAGCAGTGGACCTTTTTCGACTGAGTGATGGCGATGGTCATGGCTAAGTAACGAGTATGAAGAGGTGGCCACGTTCAATTTATTCTTGGAATTAGTTTATCTTTGAAAAATACTATTCGTAGGATGGCCGAGCTGTAGGGAATAATTGAGAAGGAGGCTTTATATTTATTTTGTTGTGAGTCCGAACGGGAGTGAGTGAGTGTTTTGTTTTTTTTCTTGTCTGGACGATGATGAGCTTCAGCAAGATCTGTGTTTGTAAATTTTACTTCAAAACTCATTACATTCATTTGACGGTACAGTAAACATTTTGCTCAAACATGTATGCTCGTATTTAACACATTAAATGTTCAGTTGTGGAAACTCTTTATATAACAAATTAGGAACACGAACGAAATTCTGACTAAATGCGAGTGATTGTTTGTTTGTTTACTAATTGTAAGCCTAATGATGAGATGTAATTCGTGAATCAGCAGGTAAAATTGTAATACCGTTATTTGTTGCAAAACAAAAGATATGTTTTAATAATTTTACACTTGTGTACTCACGAATACTCACGAATTCTTTCCATGGCAGAAACTAAAGAACGCCACATCCTTACATATACTACTTTTGTTTCGTACGGCGTAATATGAATAGAATCCGCTGTATGTGAGAAGCACAGGGCTGGTTGATGTAGCGATTTTGGGATTTTGGAAATGATGATGACGAAAAATAATGAACGCAGATACTATTGCTTACCTAAGGACAGAAGGCCACACGTCGGTGGTAACACCTTGACGTTGAGCTGTTTCAATTGTTTGATTTTTAGAAATGACAGCTCGCGGGTCAACGAAGAAGTTTGTCGGCTGCTTTACGTGGCTTGCCTGTTGGTGCTTCAATAAATGAAGAACAGCCAGGGCTTAAACACTAAGTGACTACACGCTAAGGGAACCCTCTGTGCGGTACGGACCTCGGCATAAGGCATCGCTGGGGTAGGGCAGCAATGAGAGGAGGCACGGTGACCTCTTCATCTTAATTTCCTATGTAGCTGCCAAAAGGCTTGGTGAGTGGGCTTGAGTTCACTAAGCATCTTGTTCATCATCTCCACGATGCGTTTCTTTACGCTACAATTGGCGCATGTAAGCTTTGTTCGCGTCACAGGGAAAGGAGGCGTAGGCACGAATGCCCGAGTTCTTCTCGGATGAAGGTACGTTAGTAGGAAGATTTCGCCGATGGTCTTCCATCACCGGAACTTCCCATGAGAAATTCGTCAATACTAATGGAACATGTTGGAGTTTCAATTGAATGTGAGGCCAGCATATTCTGGTTTTGTTACCACTGACGAGCGGCCAACTGTACTTTGTATGGATAATATACGATGAAGATTAGGGGACCTTCCTGCTCCTTCCCTAACCAAGTGTGAAAAATATCGGTGGCCATATTAGACACAGTCATAATACATCTTCCTTTACTCTTCTGTCATCACGAGCTGTATAAGAATAAGTCAGGCTATATAGTGAATAAATTGCCAGTCAGCTAGATTGCGGGATTCTGCTAAGGGATTACCGGACGTAGGTACAGTCGAGTTGCTTAAACCTTCGTCAATTTTCAAATTCTTTCCTTTAACAAGTCAGATAAGGCACTGAGCAGACTACTGCATAGAAAACTATATTTTATGACTTCAAAACAAAGGTCAAAATAACATAAATCTTGACCAATGTTTAGTTGCCGTCAATCTGAAACCTGTTTAATGGACTGGCCATTTTATGAAATACATTTAAATTCTCGCCAATCCTCGTAATTCAAAACTTCATCTCAGCGGCAATCAATTTAAAAAACTTCATAAATGTACTTAGGTAAATTGATTTTATTTTTGACAGATTAAGACTGAGATTAGAATGCGAACGTTCTTGTGCAATTATTGGTGACTCTGTGCACTGGTTGTAAACGAAAATCAAAAAGTTGAACAAAAACCGATCGTATTTTTTTTTTTTTATTTATAATTTTTTATTCAAAATACAGTACACTTCTGTTTGTTGTATAAAATCAAAAATAAATAAAGTAAAATAAAAATGTTAGTTCGAAAAACGGCTATTGCACAGATAAGTTGTTCGAAATATATCACATTTTTATTTCTCAATAGTGCCATTGCTATTAAGACATTACTGAGTTGGTAAAGCAGTAAAGCGGATTGTATCGTGCACGGATAAAAAGAAAATAGACCTTATGATAATAAAAGTATTTTTCACTGTGGCTGTATGTACTTAAGACTATCATCCTGAGGCTCCTTTAATGTAACTCATGAACATGAATAAATGTCGTATAAGCGGTCAATAGATGTCCTTGAGACTAATATGATAATAAACTAGTTCGAATTGACTGCACCAACAGTTAAACGATTTAACGATGAATCATTTCTATGAACACAATTGCAAATTCACATAAATGTTTCGCAGAAGCTTTGTTCCAACATTTTCTTTTCCCACCTCTAGTTAATCGAGGAAAATAAAGGTTTCACACTGTTTTACTTTCAAGGAAAAAAATCTTCTCACCTCCCTTTCATTCCGTTTCGTTGGACAAAGGAGTGGTAGAATATAAAATCCTGAGGATTTATTTATTGACTTTAATAATGCCCAACATTTAAGGTAAATCTACGGAAAATAGGGCGATAGACATTGAGGTAGATGAAGTATAGAGATTGGGTGACGTAAGTAGGAATAGGGATGTACCTCTCCCTACAACGGTATTAGGAGATTAGTTCCCTCAGTGGGGTGGTACTGAAAAGAGATAGCTAAGAACATTAATGATGTCAGCGTACATTACTATTATCAACGTTGAATGTCACAAGTCGTTACATGTTTCATGTTGTGTTTGTGTTAACGTTTTAATCCATCACGATGCTCGCAAAGTGTCGATGAATCGTAGCGCCGCGCCGAATTCATAGATAAGTTACCGTTGTTTTTTCTAAATTTGCGAAGTGATAGTTTCTCTACTGAAAGCTATTGCCTTAACTCTAAATCAAGGAATAGTTGCACAAAAAGTTGTGGCCAACGAGTTGATTTCTTAAAAGGCACGACTGGCTGTTCACAATGGTGTGCTTGGGTGTGATGTTGCCTACGAGTATATATGAAAGTGAATGTTGTGGCAAAAGAAGCATGAAAGCAGAATAAATGCTGTGGAAATGCGGTCCTTGTGGAGCATGTGTGGTGTGACTCTCAATGCTGCTAAGGAATGATATGATAAGGGAGCGGTGCGGTTTAAAAGAAGATGTTGTGACAAAACTAGAAGAGAGTAAGCTTAGATAGCTTGGTCATGTTGAGAGGATGAATGAAAGGAGACTAACCAGGCAGATGTGAGTGCAAACGCCGGGAGGGGACGCCCTAGGAGGATATGTAGTGACCTTATTGGTGATGTTCTTCAGAAAGGTCAGGTGCGGCACTCGCTACCGGCGCGCCACGAACGTAAGGATCGTAGCAGGTGGCGTTCTGTGGTTTCTGCCTACCTCCATGGTTAGAGTTTCTCCAAGGCTTGAGTTTATGTATGTATGTTGCACAAACTATAGTCTTGCTTTGGTTTCCTGAGTAAGCGGTTGACGTACTATAACGGCCGTCCTGAAAATCTGTAATTTTCGCCAGTATTTGACATTTACGTGTCTAAAAACGCTCTGCGTTTGAACAGCCGCTTTTTTAGAAACCAAGGTTTATCAAAACCAAGAAATAATAATAAGTCAATAAGTTAAATTCTCCAACAACAGTAACTGAATTCAATAACCATTAACTGCCCCACCCATTTGTTTACTCTTCAATTCATATTAAAAAACAAAATTTTACATTGTCCGTTATTTTAGTGGGCACTACCTATATTTATGTTATCTGTACGTCAGGTGCACCTTTCCAAATTGCTAGTGAGCCTGCCTTCCTGTCCCAAATACGACTGTCAAACCCTCATCAAGGTCTAATTATACATTACCGTCGTTTTCATTTGGACACTTTGATATTCCGGTGGATTTCTTGTGTCCATTTACTGTGTGACGTCATTTCTTAGGTAGGCAAAGTTTTTGGATGTTGGGTTTCGAAAATGAAATGGTTGAGTTGAATTTGTTTTTTTTTTGCGAGTTGTAGGATTTCTTTTTTTCTATCTTTGAGCTCACCGAGGGAATGCGTTCTCGACACCTTGCAGTGCGGCAATTCTATACTCCATTTATTATAACATTAGAAATGTAACGGCTAGCACCGTTTCGTGTCTACGATATAAAGCAATGTAATCTATTTAACATTTACATATAAATCTCAAAATTGGAGTAATTTCAACAATACCACACACAATCACTGTCATTATTTGCCGTAATTTTTCTAATGCTATTTTTTTTCTAATTCTAATGCTAATAAATAAATGGAGTAAAATAACTAATAGACATCTACTTAATTCGCAAAACACTTATTCGTTTGTTACTGACGTATGCCAAGGACCCATTTTCTTAGCGGCCGCACTGAAGTTAGTGGAGTAGGCAAATAGGGATTTATGAGGCATAAAATAAACAGTTGAATAATGGCTACGTACTCCAGCCCGATCACTATGTACGGTAAGCCGATCCCCTGGGAGAAGCAAGCCAAATACCTAGGCGTGATCCTCGATGAAAACCTTACCTTTAAGGCTCATATTAAGGCGGTTCGCGCGCGCGCCTCCTTCGCTCTTAGCAGGCTCCACTTTGTACTGACAGCCCGTAGTAAACTGTCACTTAAATGCAAGCTGCGCATCTACACCGCAGTCATCCGTCCCATCATGACCTATGCCTGCGTTGTATTTGCGCACGCTCACCCATGTCATCTCCATAAGATGCAGACCCTCCAGAACCATTTCCTCAGAAAGGTCACGGGTGCCCCCTTCTATGTCCGTAATATAAATCTCCACATCGACCTTAAAATGCCTACCATAAACCAGTTCATGAAACGCTTATCGAAGCGCTTCTTTGACTGTGGCATTAAACACTCTAACCCCTTGATCTCCGCGGCCGCCCGCTACACTCCCTCCCGCATTAGCAGTATTCGCCGACCAAGGCATACTTTAATCGCCCCCGACGACGCCACTACCCTCCTCCAGGAGAGTAGTAAGGCCACCAGCAAACTACATAAGCCCAAAACCCGATCGCCGTCCTACCGTCCTCGCCGCCGAGGCCCGCCGCGACGCCCAAATCCACGCCCCTCCCGACCCTTGCTCGAGCCAGCCTCAAATCACTCAAATCCTGATCCAGCTAGTCCCTTGCTGCCCTCTTCCAGCGACGCCCTAAGCCGAGGTTCGTACCCCACAGCGGGTGCCCTTAGCGTTGTCGCTTAGTTTTTAAGTTAGTACATAAGTTTAAGTCCTGGCTGGAGGCCTTAACTTATTAGGGCAACCACAGGCAAGTCCGTCTAAGCAGACGACAACCTCATAGGTTGACCTGCGAGATGCCATTCCCAAAAAAAAAAAAAAATGGCTACGTACTAATTAAACCAAAATTTAATATTAGCATAACATAATCAGCCTATAACGTTCCCACTGCTGGGACACAGGCCTCCTCTCTATGAGAGGTAGTTAGCCGTAATCCACCACGTGGGCTCAGTGCGGGTTGGTAGGTGTCACATGTCTTCGAATTTTTGGTTCTAAGACATGCCGGTTTCCTCACGATGTTTTCCTTCATCGTTTTGAGAGCAGTGGTGATTCAATTATTTACACAAAGTAAAGCGCCTGCTTGGGTTCGAACACACGACCTACAACTCGTAAGTCGGGACCGTTACCACTGGGCCACCACTGCTCCTGATTCAATTTCAATAGAAATGAAATTCAATATTAATAGTCTTGAATTCATGAAATATTATACTCGTTAGATCATAAAAAGTAATTAGATGTCGCAATTTTTATGGATAACAGACGTTTTCGTTCGAAAGTCGTACAACAGAAGCTGTTGCTTTTTACGATGACTATAGTCTTAAAACAGGATTTATGATGTCATTAGTGTTGTGAAAAAATGCCTCGGAAATATTTTTATTTTGTGCTAAGAAAATTTTAATATAGGAATTTATTTAGATTTTGAATTGATTAATGTCTAGACTGGAAATTTCACTAATTACATTGCTGCCTTTTCATTTCTTCAAAAATGGGCCAAAAACTTTTTGTGTGTTTTAACCTCTCATTGTCTGCATTAAGGTCATAAAATATAGGTATACATTAACAATAAGTTTATGTGAAACCCTATAATAACCATGTTATAAGACGAAAGATCGCGACTGCATTTACAGAATAAATAGATTTCCCCACATCTCGTCTGAGATGAATTTATAATTCCCTAAAGGTAAAATTACACCTCCTATCTATATTTAACTATACTAACTACCACTATTTCTCAGAAATTAGTCACTCGGATAAACAAGAACGAGTGGGTGTTGCTATAATCTACTTCTAAAAGCAAAATCCTAACTAATTAAATGGCGTACGTGGGTATAAAGATTATCCTTCCGTATTCGTAGAAATTATATGAATTTCTCTTTATGCAGGAAATGTCGAAAAGTATATCGTGCATTTTCCTTTTGGTTTGAAAAGGAAGATGTAATTACTTACTAGTAATTAATCCGTAGTCATTCTGGTAAAAAAAATAGCAGAATTAAAGTTAAAACCAGATTCATTGGTAATTTTTATAACTATTCAATAAAACAAAACCTCCTCATTAAACATTAAATCCAATAATCTTTTTAACTGTTCATTTCAGACCTTTTCTATTTAGAGTAGTTTCACTTACTTAGTATTTTGTGATACACAAAGAAGGAAATAGACGTTAAAACTCAAAAAACAACCAAAAAAAACAGCCCATCACAGCCATACAATTTAAGCCTATTCGAAATTCGAGAACCAATAGTACCGAACTACAACATTCTCTTGGGAAATTCGTGAGACGCGCAGTTGTCAGTGCGTCGCCCGAGATTGCAGCTATTACTTCTAACACCCTCTGTTTGCCGCCAAATAGTTATGCCCTCCCCTAAATTATTAGCCCCAGGTACACACCTGAATGTATGTGGGCTACGCAGAGGGAATCGAAAAAATAGGGGACCGAAATTGGAGTTTACTAGACTGATATATCTTCTACGCACTTATTACGCTCACTTTGTATTGATATAGCGTTTTGATGAAATGATTGTCGGTTTTTTGGGGGGGCTTCATGTGCTCATATATTTTTCATCATTTTGTGTGTTTTTATTGGTTTAAGGATAGGAACCTTGATGGCAGAAGGTTGGAATTTTGTCAACCATAACAAATGACAATAGTTAAATACATATATGTACTTCTAGATTTTCTAATCTTATGTACAGTCTCAAAAGAAATGGCCAGTACCAACAACGCACGTCGTCCGTTGAACATCTGCCATACAACCATTTATCGGTGCATTAATTTGGCCGTCCGGCGCAGCCAAGTCTACTTCACTACACAAAATGTCAACAGTTAACTACAAGCTATGGTTACTTAGGAAACCCATGCTAAACTGGCCATTACTTTCGCACAACATGAGGTATTCTGATATTTTTTTAGTACCGATGCGAAAAAACGAAAATTCATCAATTTATTATGAATAAGCTAGACAATATAACGGTTAGAAAAATGGCAGCTCACAAAGTATAGTTGTCGCGTTTTAGCATGGTAATAGGGGTCATTGACCCACCTAAACTTTCCAGCATTTTTTATTTAAAAAACTGAAATGGAACGAAACGTTTACGTCCAGAATTAATATCAAACGTGATCATCCTACGGTGAGATATTAGGGAAATATCTCGCCGTAGAAATCTGTATGTTGTTAATACTCAACAATGATACCGCTTTGATTGCAATCTATCACCCTCCTGCTGTTTGGAATGACGCTACGTTCGTGGACTCGCTGGATGTAGTACTAAAATCTGTATCTTCCTAAAAGAACATAATCTTGACCGGGGACATACACATTAACATCTCCGATAACAGTAATCATTCACGTGTAACTGAATACAGAGAATACGGAGCAGTGGTGGCCCAGTGGTAACGGCCGCGACTTACGAGTTGTAGGTCGTCGGTTCGAACCTAGACAGGCGCTTTACTTTGTGAAAAAATATTTCATAACCACTGCTCTCAAAACGGTGAAGGAAAACATTGTGAGGAAACCGGCGTGTCTTATAAACAAAAGTTCTAAGGCATGTGACATCTACCAACCCGCACTGGGCCCGCGTGGTGGATTACGGCCCATTCCCTCTCACAGAGAGGAGGCCTGTTTTCCAGCAGTGGAAACATAATAGGCTGAATATTGAATACATACTCGTATCTAACAATTCTCGCCTATGTCGGTATGCTACCAGCCCACACTCTTCCTACGCGACAAGGTAATACCTGCCTAGACCACCTTATTTTAAAAACGAGAAGAGCTGCTTTTTGTTTCATTGCCAACACTTCGGCCACTGATCATAACACTGTTGTATTATTTATGGAGAACAAAAACCCTTCCAATATTTCACTGAAAAAAGCTAGACAGACTCGGGTTCTGGATTTTGACAAAATTGAATTGGGTAGGTCCACGTACTGACCGATTTTAGCCCCGTTTATACCACCCCAGATGTTAATGAAACAACTGATTTCTTTATCAACACCTTTAACCATATCATAGTTGAACACTCTATTTTGAAATTAGTGCCCAACAGTAAAAGGCTAAGTAAGCTTTGGATGACACCAGGGCTCCTTAGATGCCTACGAACTCGAGACAATATGCATTTGAAAACTAACAAAAATATTGAAAATGTAATACTTCAAACAAAGTTTAAAGATACAGGAATTATTGCTCTAAGAAACTCAAAACTGTTAAAACTAATTATGATAAGGCCCTCATACGAGGGCGGCACTGAAAATTACGGGAATCAAGGAAGTGACACAACATTACTATTTTAAAAATGTATTTATTGCTTTTTGAAGTATTCTCCGCGAAATTTGACACATTTTTCCATACGATGGAACCAATCATTGAAGCAACCATTCCATTCGGAAGTTGGGGTCTCCAAAATGGCCGTTTTGTAGGCGTCCACAGCTTCTTCAGGCGATGAAAATCTCTGTCCACGCAATTTATTCTTTATTTTAGGGAAAGTATAGAAATCATTAGGGCTTAGGTCGGGGCTGTACGGCGGATGGTCTAATAATTCTATGTTTTCTTGCTCTAAAAACTCTTTTGTTCTGTGTGCGGTGTGAGAACTCGCATTGTCGTGATGGAGGATGATGCGGCGGTTGCAGTTCTCTTTACGGAGTTCAGAACGCGAAGCGACCTGTGGCAAACAAATGCTAGCATACCATTCTGCATTAACCGTTCTTTGTCAATAGGAATAGTCGTAACATGGCCGGTTTTGAAGACAAACGTGGCCACCATTTTTTTTGCAACACTCCGTGAACGAACAATTTTTGTTGACTTTAACTAATTTTCGAACACCCAAACGTGACTGGTTTTTTGTTTCGGGTTCGTACGCGTATATCCAGGATTCGTCACCTGATACGATGTTGTATACAGCATTTGAGGATCTTGCGTGGAATCTTTCGAGAGTTCTGATGCACCAAGTAACGCGAGCCGCTTTTTGCTCTTCACAGAGCGAATGCGGTATCCATCGGGAAAACAACTTTTTTACACCTAATTGTTCATGCAAGATTATTTGTATATGACTCATGCCAATGTCTAAAGTTGCCTGAATTTCACGGTATGTCACATGTCGATCTTCCTCAATCAGCTTACGCACAGCATCAACGTTTTCTTACTTAGGTATTTAACACAAAAACATTAAGTATCCCTTCAGGAATAGCTACAGAATTTTATTTTGAATGCTGTGGCGTAGAGATAATAGGTTTTAGCCTGATTGTTGTAAACATATATAGAATACCGGACCAGAGAAAAGCGCAAACAGGTGTATTTCTTCATAAACTTGATAATTTGTTAAATTATTTGACGGACCAATACAAGAGAAAGAAAATTATAATTTGTGGTGATTGGAATATTGATATTTTAAAACACAACTTCGCAACAAAGGAATTGTTAAGTATACTAAGTAACTATAATTTTGAAGCACATATAAAATCACCAACTCGGGCGAACTCTTGCATTGACCAAATCGCCAGTAACATAAAGAGTGTTCAGCCAGAAATTCACCACTTCGGCCTCTCTGATCACGAAACAGCACAATCAGTTACTGTAAAAACGAGTATACACAAAAGATTAACTTGTTGGTCAGAATTGAAACGTGACTACTGTGAAGAAAACCTTGATAAATTTTGCGAGTGTATGTCTGCTCTTTCATTTTCGGAAACACTTAACTCAGACACTCTAACTGAAGCCTTTAATATATTTTATGAAACTTTTACATTATATTACGATCTTTGTTTTCCGGTGATTAAGGTTAAGGTTAATAATAAACCAGTTACACAAAATTGGATTACTAAAGGCATTAAAAAATCTAGCAAAACAAAACGTCAGCTTTATCAAAAATTTAAAACAAGTTATAAGAATAAAAAGCAAAATGAGAATTCCTACAAACTTTATAATCATATGTTTAGGCGATGTGCACAGCGAGCACAAAAGCTTATGAATACAAGACGTATACAAAGGCATAAAAATAAATGTAAAGCTACATGGAATGCAATCTCTTCAACAATAAATGGTAATAATTTGTGTAAAAACGACATTGACGAAATAAATTTTAATAATGTAACATATAATAATCCATCAGACATTTGCAATATATTTAATAACCACTTTATCAATTTGACATCTATTCTGCCTTTAAATTCTAATAATTCCAATGATTCTAATAATTCGCGTGATTCTAATAATTCCAATAATTCTAACTCTAATACAAAAAGCAAAACTCTGAATACCATATTCTTGAATCCCGTAGATGCAATGGAAGTGTATAGAATAATTATGTCTCTGAATAATAGCAAAACTAGTGGGTATGACAGCATCGCCACAAAGGTCTTAAAAGCTTGTGCTAGTTGGATATGTCATCCACTAGCACATGTTATAAACTTATCCTTTTTGGAAGGTGTATTTCCTGACCAGCTTAAGCTGTCTGTTGTTAAACCATTATTTAAAAGTGGAAATAAGTCAGACCCGAATAACTATCGGCCTATCACGATAGTGCCCATTATATCGAAAATTTTTGAGAAGGCAATGCTTATCAGGTTAAATAATTTTCTCTGTACACATGACATACTATGCAAAGAGCAGTTTGGTTTCCGTAAAGGTAGTTCAACTGCTCTTGCAATGTTCAACTTTATTAAACTTGTAACAGAAAGTATTAACAATGGCAAACCTGCAGTGTCCCTGTTTTTGGATATGAGCAAGGCATTTGATTTTGTTAACCATTTTAAGCTTCTAAACAAATTAGACTTCTACGGTATTAGAGGAAAAGCATGGGAATGGATATCTAGTTATCTAAGAAACAGGCAGCAGTATACCGAGATATCCAAAGTTGTAAAGAAACGTGACAGAATATATTCCAAAGAGAAATTCAATTCAATAGCGGTGATTAATAAGTGTGGCGTGCCTCAGGGAAGCATTCTCGGTCCTTTACTTTTCTTACTTTACATAAATGATCTTCCAGAGGCCACTTTGCAGAAATGTATACTTTTTGCAGATGATACTACAGTTATCATAAAATGTCAGGAAAAAAGCGACTACAAATCAGCAACGGAAAAGGCCATAAAAGATATAATAGGCTGGATGCATAATAATAACTTAAATATAAATGTTAGCAAGACAAAATTAGTTGAATTTAACTCCTATAATAGCAAATCATTAGCTTTGGATATTCTGTATAATGGTGAAAAGGTACAACAAGTGGAACAATTAAAATTTTTAGGAATAATTGTAGACAAAAACCTGAACTGGAAAAGCCATGTGGAGCATATATGTCAGAAACTTGATAGGTTCGTGTTTGCTTTAAAAAAGCTGAGACAAAATGTGTCTGTAGAAGCCGCTCTTGCAGCTTACCATGGTTACGTGTCATCTGTTCTAAGCTATGGACTAATCATGTGGGGTAACTCAACCGATACTGACAGAGTTTTCAAGCTCCAAAAACGCTGCATCCGGGTCATAAACAGGGCATGGTTTTTAGATAGCTGTAAACCGCTCTTTCAAAGGATGAAAATCCTTCCACTGCCCTGTATTTATATTAGAGATATCTGCACTTTTACAAAGACACATATACATTATTTTAAGCAACATACCGAGGTTGTACCACGTCAGAAAAGGGCTATGTTTCGCAACCTCTTATATCATCCAGCTGGACATAAAGATATTTATAAGAGAAATGTGTTCAATATGTGTATATTAATTTATAATAAAATACCCAATGAATTTAAATTATTGCAGGGTCATGTTTTTAAAACAAAGTTGTCAGAGTGGTTACAAAAAAAGTGTTTCTACAGCATTAAGGAATTTTTAGAACATAAAAATATTTGTTTGTAGTAATAATGAATGAAATTGTATGTAATAATAATGTGTGATAATAATGTGATAATAATGTAATAATAATCCAATAATAATGTGTGATAATAATGTGATAATAATGTAATAATAATGCAATAATAAATGTACTAATAATAACTATGACATAAAAACTTAAATATTTTGCACGCTTGCTTGCAGGCAGAATACAGTGACTGAAGGCTATAAGATCTTTCCTTGTAAATTATGTGTTTTCTTGCAAATAAATATTTTGATTTGATTTGATTTGATTTGATTCTTGGGTGACTGCAGTTTTTGGACGACCTTGACGGGGATCATCACTGAGCTTGACACGTCCACGTTGAAATTCAGCAAACCAGCGATAAATTGTGGTTTTGGATGGGGCTTCATCACCAAATGCAGAAATCATCCGGTCAACACACTGCTTTTGTGTTAAACCACTTCGAAAGTCATAATAAATCATCGCTCTTGAATTTTCTCGAGTCAATTCCATTTTCTCAACGACTAAACAAGTTTGACAAAACCTTGTGACAAGACCGAGAATCTTTTTTAAATAAATAAATGATATTAGATTTTTAAAACCAAGGAGTTTTCAATTAAAAAGATTTTAATATGACAGGAACAGTGGAAATATTCCATTCCCGATACTTTTAGTGCAGCCCTCGTAACTAATTCACAAAATAATAATAAAAAACTCTGGGAGGCTATAAAGTCTATCACCCAGACATCATAATTTAAAACAAATGCCGGCACTCTTCTGACACTCTCCGAACCAGAGCGCTCTGTTGAAGTGAACTCGTATTTTGCTAACATTGAACGTACATTAGGTGAGAACGTATCATACGCCACCACATGCCTACTTCCACAAACCGGTGATCTTCCACCGTATCATAACAGTTTTGTGATGCTGGGAACAGAAGAATCTGAATTAAGCATTTTGATCGGGAATTTGAGAAACGATTGTGTGAGCCTGGAGATCTGTCATACAGGTCCCGAACCCAGTATAGATCCAGCTCTCACAAAGGTTTGACTCTGCCTGCACCCTGATACCATGTACCAAACTTGTACCTTTTTGAGAGAAATAAATTACAAAAATTTAATTAAATTTAATTGAAATAGCAATGACCACTATTGCTTTGATAAAATACGACAACCACTACGAGCATTGCCTGTAACCAGCATACATAAAAAAACGTAAAAAACTAGCCCCAACTACAGTCTGCTACACAACTTCTGAAATTGATAAGAAAAATAGGAAATGAGAACGAAGCTTTTGCTTTGATATTTATTTTTGAATAAACGGTCGCTCATTTGAAGTAACTGGATGCTAACAAGGGGACTTTGAGAGTAGGTAAGTAGAATCATCTGAATAATGGTTTTTGAAAGGCATATTTGTGTTATGTTTAGATGGACTTTTAGGGTATGAAGGTATTAGATTATTAGTGGGTATTTAAAGCGTGGTTGCAGTACTTTTTAACTTTCTTAAACTTCTGTAATTCTGTATACGCATGTTCCATTTTCAACAATAATTGAAAAAACAATCGAAACCGAAAACAACACTCCTAATCTTTTGATATAACTTTTACAAGTTATATCAAAAGATTAGGAGCGTTGTTTGTTGAGAACACATTTTATAATACCGTTATTATTGTTAAATTATCTACAAAATCTAACAGATCAAGCAATGAATTGGACCTACTACGGACTGATTTTAGCCCCGTTTATACCACCCTAGATGTTAATGAAGCTGATTTCTGATTTCGTTATCAACACCCTTAACCATATCATAGTTCAAAACTCTATTTTGAAAGTAGTGCCCAACCGTAAAAGGCTAAGTAAACTTTAGATGACACCAGAGCTCCTTAGATGCCTACGAAATCAAGACAATATGCATTTGAAAACAAAAAAAAAACCTGAAAATGTAATACTTCAAACAACTTTTAAAAGATACAGGAATTATTGCTCTAAGATACTCAAAACTGTTAAAACTAATTATGATGAGGCCCTCATGACTAATTCACATAATAATAATAAAAAACTAAGCGAGGCTATAAAATCTATCACCCATATATCAAAAGGTAAAACACAAGCCAGCGCTCTTCTGTCACTCTCCGAACCAGAACGCTCTGTTAATGAAGTGAACTCGTATTTTGCTAACATTGTGCGTACATTAGCTGAGAACTGAAGAGTGCAAGAGATCAAGCGCCCGAGCTGGCCGGCCAGGCTCTTAGCATGATAAGTTAATCAATCGATTAGGACACGCAGGCATTGAAAAAAAAACTTCTACACTAGTTTTAAATACAAAGATAGAAGATTATATAACTAGAATAATAATAATGCATTCACACAGGAACTACTGGAGCACGACTGGATTTTAGGTACAAACACGTTCATACGAAAAATCAAAGAACAACATTCTAGTACTTAAAAAAAGTAAAGTTAAAATCAAAATTTAAAAACTGGCCGATCTAACGGGCTTACAAATGGAATAAGGATATCCAGTTAAACGGATTAAAAACCATTTTATATAACTAATGATAAGTGTGACACATCGTTATTAAAGAATCTTGAACAGTATCTTAGAACTTAAAACCTAAAAAGGTTATTATGAACGCTAAAAATAATAATGTAGAAGAAAAAAGGGAAGTAATTAATCAAATATACAAAGCAGCTAACTCTAGCAAATAAAACTCGGATTTATTTTTATTTTTGCGGAAACGTTTGACAACAGTAAATGTGTAAGCACTGGTAATCCAGAACTGACTAAGAAGCATTTAATTGAAAATACTGATAGAATTGATAAGACTATGGTTTTTAATCCCGTCATCGGCGACGGGATTAAAAGCCATAGACTTAAAGAGATTTGCAAAATGGTAAAGGGTATGGATAGTAAAATTTCATTTGGATACGAAGAAATACCACAGAGCGTAATTAAAGATAATACAGATAATAGATAAACTGGTACACCCAGTATCTGAAACAATTGCAAAAAACATTGCATTCAAATGGATAACTTAGAACATTACGGTGGAAGAGAAAATGTTTTAAAACTTTTTAGGTCATAATTCACCAATAGGAAAACAGTACATCGAAATTAAAACACTTCACGAAGGTGTGGAAGAAATTTATAAGTCGAAATCATTTACTGTAACTATAGGCGTTTCGCAGGGTTCGGTGTTTGGCCCCATTTTCATCCCTTGCAGGACGGCTAACTATTAAATGGCTCTGAAACATAACTATAGAAATTTGGGTGTACTATAGGTGCACCTCTGTCTAACCCTTCGGGGATGGCGTGACGTTATGTAATGTACAATATCGTATAATAATATTTTCTAAACAAAGATGACTAACGACTACAAAACTTTTACGCATACAATTGAGCTTACAGCAAAACGAAAAAATAATTGATATATCCGAATAGCGTATTACTGTCGCGTCATAAATCTATTGACGCGCTTTACGTATCTGTCTGTGTGACTGTGTTGTTCTTCTAAACTGCGCAACGGGTTTTATGTGATTTTCACCATCGTTTAAATAATTTATGACTTACGACTAGAACACTTTTACGAAAGCACTTGAGCATTACAAACACAAAAAAAAAAAATTTTGATATCCGAATATCGTATTCCAGACGCATCGTCGATGCGTATCTATGATCGCGCTTTTCGAATTTGTCTGTGTGACCGCGGTGCTCTTTTAAACTACGGAATGGGATCTGTTATGGTTTTCACTATCATTTAAAGAGTTTATTCCCGAAGGTTTATGTGTATAATACATTACCATGTATTGTCAAGTCGTAAAACCGTGGGAAGCAGGGGCGGGTCGATAAGTAAACATAAACGATTAACGAGTATAATACTTGCGCGAGGAACAAAACCCTAAAAATTAAATTGGCTTATCCAAATATCGTATTACTTCCGCGTCAATGCGTTTTTTACGTAACGGCGATTTACGCTTTCCACATAACTGCATCGTATGCGCCGAACATTCAGGAAATATACGGAATATTGCGTTTCATGCCCACATCTCTAATAAAACAGCTTTTATTTGTTGTTCAATAAAGATTCAATGGATTGTAAAGAGTGCAATAGCGGTAAAACACTGCGATAGTCTCAATGCAGTACAATATTTACAGACGCCATTTTCAAATGAATTTCGACGGGACTCGACGTAAAATCTCTTTATAATGGTACAGTATTTTTATCTCATGAAGCGACGCGCGCTTTGTTTGTTTATTTATGGTAACTTTTTTAAGTAAACAAACAGGCTGTGAATGTGTGCGTGAGAACGAGTAGCGTCAGCACATAATACATGAACTCGCACTCACACAACCGACTTCGCCATTGTTCCGAGAGCTCCTGCGCTTACACGCACAGCTTGTATGTACACTTGGTAACCTCAAGTAAAGCGCGCGTCGGTCCGTAAATAAAAATGCCTTATATAAAAAATCAAATAGAAAGAAAATACGTTTACTTTGTTTTTTGTTACTTTCTAACCGTAAGTAGCAATGGCTTTTATTCGAACATATGAAGCCATGGATTGGCTATATCCTTCAAACTGATTCGGATTGTGATTGAAAGCGTGTTACGCTATAAGGGTGCACTTTACGTTTTTGACTTGAAGTAAGCTGTTTGAAGCCAATGCTCGTTGTAGAGTATTACTATTAGTATAGCTGGTTTGTAAGCGGTCATTTGTATTACTATATTATACGTGTATTAAGATAATGTTTCGTTCACTCAACAAAGCACGGAATCGCCGCCGGCAGCGTCTAGAAACGGCAGTACTAATAAAATTCGTGTTGCCCAAAGTGCGTTTAACGCAAAATTTCTGTCATTGTTTCCATTTCTAACGTGAGAAAACGGTGACACACTTTTATTAGTTGCTCACTAAAGATTCAATGGATTGTAAAGAGTGCAATAGCGGTATAGTTTCAATGTAGTACAACATTTACAGACGCCATTTTGAAATGAATTTCGACGGTACTCGACGTAAAGTCTCTGTATTTGGTTTATAGGGGTCCGTACCCAAAGAGTGCCAACGTGACCCTATTACTAAGGCTTCGCTGTTCGCCCGTCCGTCTGTCCCAAGGTTGTATCTTTTGAATCGTAATAGGTAAACACATGAAAATTGCACAGAGTGTGTCCTACTGTGGCTGCCAAAAACACAAGAAAAGTGTTTTTTGTATGAAACTAACTGATTGGGAAATTATAAATAAAGAACGGCGAATGATGGAACTTGGAATTATTATTATGTTAGAATGTATTTTACAAAGAAGTACAGAGCTACAAATTGAATTGACAGCTGACAGGTGTGGCAGCTTATTGATTGCGTTATACTCGTATTTCTGAAAATTTTGTTAAAAAGTTTTTTAATATATTTAGTGTTAAAGATGATGTGGAACGGAACCTTCCGTGTGCAAGTCTGAAAACTTGGCCGCTTTGTTGTAACAACTAACCGTCTAATAAAGCTAGGTTTTCAACCGTATGTCTGTGTAAATATGTAGGTATTGTTTCATCAAACGAACAATGGATTGTATTACGTAGCGCTGTCTACGACTGAAAGATAAGCACGATTTAATGATTTTGCTTGTTATAATATAAATATGGCGTAGGTGTTTTCAGGAAAAAAAGATGAAACGTTGATGAAATCTCCTAATAATACGAGTTTTATTTTTTCCCAAGCTAAACTCTGTTTCCCTTTCAACACGAATGGAGTACTTAGTTACCTACATACCAAACAATTTGAAATATTAAGTTGTTTCTCTTTCATGTTAGAAAATAAAATAATCCTTCTTATCTGTGTTCTTCCCGGATCGTTTTATTACATTTAGTGAAAGTTTTCACGCAAATATTGAGTCGATCTAAGTGTTGCTGAATACTGCACTCGCGAACAACCAAATCGACTCAACTACAAACGTGCATACACAGTGGTTTTGTGGTCAAAAATCAGCCAACACGATTCTGAAAAAGTTATAATTTATAAAGACAACGTGAAAACGTTGGTGCGATTGATGAAGAGTCGATAACTAGCTGTCATCAGGACTAGGAAGGGTTTAAATCCAAATCTTAATTGTATTATATTTTCTTTGTATTTTTTTTTTCTAAGGCTTCTAAGATTCTTTTCTTAACTTATCATTTTCTTTGCATTTCGACCCAAATAGCAATTGTTCGAAAACAGCTAAACTGATTTTAAAGCTTACGGTACTATTTTAAAGCTTAAACGTACTTATCCCATCAATGAAAAAAAAAAGAATGGGGTACTTTATTGTAAAAAAAAACTTCTTTGTTTTTACGGTGAGGAGTTGAACCGATTCGGTTGCTAGATAGTGTGGTTGTGTGATTTTTATGTTTAAAACTAACTGCTGCTCGAGCTTTAGGTAAGGAGCTGGTTAAAAATGAAACTATTTACATTCCAAATTGACCATTACAATTAGCGGAACATTCAAATTTTTTATCCATAGCAACTATTTGTTTAACCCGGCTACATTCCTTTAATTCGTAATAAGCCTTGAAGTAGTTTCGTGTAAGCCAACAATTTATGGCCTCATTAACTTGATGTAGGTACGCTCAATAATAACCCATTATTTTTAGCTTAGTATTTCAGAAGTAATTATTATATCGTAAGGCTTACTAATTTGATTCCCACAGGGGAGATAGAGCTCACGAATCCATAGTAGCCATATCCATACTTATTATATAATAAACTTATTATAAACGCGAAAGTAATTGTCCATCTATTACCTTTTCATATCTTAAAGACTGCACGGATCTAGGGCATTTGAATAGACCATAATATGGTTTTGGAAATAGGATTTGAGGACTTTTTATGCCCGAATTATGTTTCTGTGGGATACTTTGTGACCTCCACGTGGGCGGAACCGCGGTCCAAAGTTAGTATAATATTATAAAAGTAATGGGTTAGTATGTAAATAGGTAATTCTTCGTCTTTTCAATTTCAAAATAGAAAGGTGCATGTGCTTTTTTTAATCTTCGATATACTTATTACAGTATACTATAGTATTAAATTAAAGTAAGAAAGTTATTTTCACCACACTACCTATTATTTGCCATTTTTACCCATCGATTTCCGAGGGTAAAAGCCTTTTTTGTTATCTAGAGTGTAAAAGTGTTTTAAAATTCGAAGGCTTCCGATTCGACATTTACTCGAAGTTTTAAATAAAACCAAAGAGTAAGGAACAAAAACGTTTTTAAGACAAAAGTTAGGAACGTTCAAAACCTGTCAACCGAAAATACCTGGTTATTCAGAACCGAAAATATCCGCTTTTTCATTTATTTTAATAAACAGATTCTTTAAGTATTTTACTGGTTTTCTATCTTTTTTCCAACTTCCTCGTAGTGTGGTGAAAATTGTTGTGTTTCACTTATGGGTAAAAGTTTTTAGCGTTTCGTGATTTGAAACCTTCGCGACGCTCAGGGTTCTTCTTTTAAACCACTTCGCTAGCTCAGGTTTCAATCCAAGCACTCCCGGCAAAAAACACTTTTACCCATATGTAGCACAAATAACTATTGTGCAACAAGAGAGCAAATTAGGTTTTTGCTGCTAGTGTTGGTTTTGAATGCCGAGTAAGCGAAGGATTCTTTAATTGAATTACGAGTGTAGCGGTTGACTCAGGTCAGAATCCTGAGCGTAGCGAGGGATTCCAAGACACGAGATGCTTCACCTCAGCAGCGAGAACATATTACCTAAAATCAATATATGTCTAACAAACAATATAAAAAAATAACATGTGGGGTCGGGGGAACGACTTGCAAAATTAAAAATTTCTCCATTTTGGATTTATATTATGCTGCTATCGGCTTTGGCACCCTCCAAAATCATGAAAAAGACAATCATGACGGAAAATTTGTAAATTTTTGCAGCCGCCATCTTTAACTTTTATTTTGACCTCACTTTGGCTTCAGCACCGTGTATTTCCGTCTTTGTCTCTTTCTATTAAATATAATAAAAAACCGCGTGGGGGGCATAACGCTTTTTGGTTACGTGGCGATTTCTAAAAAATAATCAAAAAATTCTGGTACGGCAAGCTGCGTTACAGAAGTTCGTTCCAAAAATTAATTACATTTAGAAACTTAACAGAAGTGGTAGTGTATCCGAACGTTTTATTGTTTGTTTATGTTGGGCCTACCAGGTATGGCATTTGAAAATCGATTCTCTCGTTTTTTTCGTATTTAAGTGAAGATGACAGAACTAAGTGAAGTTCAAATCCTTTAAATTTTGTGAGTAGACCCAGCACTGTTCTCAGCATTAAAAAAATAATAATGTAGTGTACCTTTGTCCCACGCTCGCAGCAATATCGTATTTGCTCACTGTCTTTAAACAGCAAAACCTGCTTGTTTGAGTCGCTGAGGGGAAAATTGCTATATGATTTAGAATGTTAAGACTGAAAATTGGAGTTCATTTCTTTTAAAATTATTGCAATAATTACTAAAAAATACAGGGTAAAAAAAAGAGAATACGAATCCTGGCAATCGGATGCGTGGTAATAGCAATAGTTTGAAACTAGGAACCAAATTCTATCATAAAATGATTGTAGGTGTTTCCTGAAAAATACTTCATAAAAATTTCTCCATTTTTTTTGGCCAAGTTACGCGGCTTTAAAATATTTTAATTAAAATAAGCTACAAATAGTTGTTTTCACTGGATAGAACTTTGTTAGCATTAAAATTGTATGTATAAGGTACTTAGTTCGTTGTGTATGTGTGCTTTTATGTATTTGGTACTTAGTTGTGTATGTGTGCTTAAGCATTTGTTTCCGCTTAGCTATTTTATTTATATTTAGCACAGTTCTGCAAGCAAGGAAAATGTTGCAGAAAACTCAAGTGTATCGTGGCAAAGTGAGAAATAATATCGGTCTGCTGCAGTTGCATTCGTGGTAGATTTTCTATTTTGTATGAGTAAGCCATTACCTTGCACAGAGGCTTACAATATAGCAGTATTCTTTATTGTAGTACCTACATAACTAGAGATTGCATATTCGGTTGCATAATTACCTGAAGTTGAGATGTTGGCTAATATGGAATGCACTTTTGTATGGAAAAAATCAACAACACACAACAAATTTTGTTTTTTTTTCCGACTTTAGAATCGGATGCTTAACAACTGGGTGTCCGGTGGTGAATACGGATTTGAAATTTTAATAAGAAAAAAAACTACAAGACGTAAAAAATATATTGAAGTATTTATTATGAAAAAGAACAGAGCGGGTTTCATTTAAAAAAAAAAATCATCTACATGTTCACCATCGCGTCGAACACACTCTTGGAATCTGGCCGCAGTATTCCGTGCCATTCGCTGAAGAAATGATGTTGGGATAGCATTAACCTCGCAAACGATATTTTCTTTTAGTTTTGAGATGGTCGCTGGTTTTGTTTCATAAACTTTACTCATAAGGGGTAACAGGAAAAAATCCATGGAGGTAGATCCGGCGACCTGGGTGGCCAGGGGATGACACCAAAACGACTTATCAATTTTTCTGTGAAGAAATCTCGAAGAAGTGCCATAGTCTCTTTAGCAGTGTGAGGGGTGTTGCTATCTTGCTGAAACCATGTATGCAAACTATAGGAAGGATGTTCTCTAAGTAATGGCAGAAAATAATCATTCAGCATGCACCGATAAGAAATACTGCTCACACTTTCGAAAAAATAAGGTCCATTTATGTCACGACTTTATAATGCAATGGAAAATTAACTTCTGGTAAAAATGCATTCTAATATACCATCTCTTTACAAAACATATTATCACGCCTGTATTCCCGGACGGGTTAGGTTGTGGTACACCCACATTTGTGGGGGACTTAATATAAAATGGGGAATAATAGAGGGCGCGCCGATTGCCATCAACCGGGCACGAAACCAGACTCCGGAGTGCTACTGAGAAATTCATGATGGAAAAACCCTATAATACTTTGCCCCACCCGGAACCTCATGCTCAGCGGTAGCACTTACGATCTTTGTTTTTGTTTCTTTTAAAGTGGTGGAAATCCTCATTTATGTCCTACGCCCAGGGGTTGATGGAGGGTTTCTGTAAAACTTCTACTGAATCAAACCATCCCGTTTTCCCGCGGCCCTCCCCTTGGTGCCAGCAACGCTGCCTCCCTGTGTGAGCTTCCCCGGGCCGTGACCAGCGTGTCATCCGCATAACACGTCAAGTCCACTCCCGGTTGGAGCTCACCCCTCAGTATCCAGTCGTAACCGATGTTCCACAGGAGAGCGCCCACGACCGAGCCCTGTGGAACACTGCACGACATATCGCGCCGGTCCCCGCCGTCGCGTCCCCTGTAGGTGACACACCTCTCCGCCAAATAAGCCCCTACGATCTGGCCTCTCGAATACAGCTCCAGGTCAGATTGTTGAATGCGTTGGAGACGTCCAAGGACACCGCGAGCATCACCCCGCCCAGGGAAACCGCTTCCTCCGCCAGGACTCTAACTCGTGTTATGGCATCCAACGTGGAACGACCATGCCGAAAACCAAACTGACTGTCGTCCAGATCCGGCCCTGCTCTGTACAAGTCGCCGACAAGGCGGGCTGCAATTATACGCTCGAAGGGCTTGCGACCTAGACCAACAAGGCAGTTTTGTAGTAGGTATGCTTATTTCACACTAACTTTTACAGGCAATCTAGTGTTCACGCAAATTAGCAACTGTACTCTCTGTAATTTATTGTAAATGTTTCCGCTTTATATATATATATATAAATACTTTTATTTATTTTTATTCGTTTTAAGTTTCTCTCCAGAAAAGTAAATATGCTAGGTACTCTTCAATAACATACACATACATACATGAACTCTCGCCTTCTGTCCATGTCATCACAGCCATCCTAATCTCGTACAAACTGACGTCCGGGATGTTTTCAGTAAAGGGTCGGGTCAATCTAGCTCTAAGGTCGTTCGCCAGATTCGTAACGGGGTTACATGTTGACGAGTATAACTGTCCATAAAACCTCTCGATCCCTCTCCACAATTCAGGTTTGGCAGATATGATCCTGCTATCATTATCTTCAGTTTCGTATGCTGGCTCTGCCTTATAGACAGATCTCTAGCAAAAACCTTGGATCCTTTATATGGCTCTAACGCGTCCTCAATACGGCTTGTATTATAGCGGCGATGGTCACTTTTCAAAGACTTAGAGATAGGTCTATTGAGCTGCCCGTACTTGTGCGCATCGTCCGAAGACTGCAGCATCATCTTAAAAGTCGGATCATCGTAAAGTAGGATCAACGTACGACGGTACTTGAAGATCTTAGACCCGACCCTATAGAGAGTTTCCACGAACCCTTAGGTAAAATCGTCTACGTAGCTCCCTAGGCACTCAAAACGATTTTGAAGTTCATGCTGAAAGCTCTCGGGGTTTTAGACTTGAACCTGTGCTGGGCATCACCTGTCGAGATCTTTCTAGCTTGATATTTTAAAGCCATGCATGGCTCGGGAAATATCCTAATACATGGTCTTCCTCTCATCATCGGGGTGTGATGAGGTCGGGGCGTAAACCTGTATGACCTTCAGCGTATACCTTGCAGTATTCTGAGTATAAGGAACTCCACCGTGGTCGACACAATCTAAAATCTTCACCACGTTGCTCACAAGGGACTTATGGACGATAAGCCCGACACCACCTTGGGAATGCTGGTCACCCTCCTGGAAACAAAGCAAGATTATCCAGTCCTCCCCCTCTCTTCGGACGGTGATCTTCTCGTCGGTCCGAAGTATACGCGTGTTGTATGTTGCAGATACAGTTTGCGGTGATTGTGGTAGCTGAATCTCTTCCCGGGATTTTGGTGCTTGTCGTTTTGGGGGGTCTATGCCACAATCGCCACGTTTGGAATGCGCCTTGACGATCGCAGTTTGGTTTTAAAATGCATAGAGGACGCTGCTACCCATTATCTAGTAAGTCCCTTAGTCACCTTTTACGACACCAACGGGAAGGAATAAGATGGGGGAGGTCTATTCTTTAAGTCCGGCACCACACGGAATATCACACTACAAAGAACTTCTGAAGTCGGTCCTTGTCACCTGTCAGTTTCATACGTGTTTAACAGAATTATCGCACTGACAGCCGTACTGTATAGCCTCATGTGTCAAGCCGATTTCAAAGCCTATAAAAACCCTTCAGTTTAAATAATATAAAATGAACGTTTAATACGTTCATTAATAATACCTTTGAAAACGGCATTAAAACCGCGATGAATGACGATTTTAATGAACACATCCCATAATGCATTAGTACGTTCATATCTTTATCGAATATATGCAGTTCATCACCCACAAATAAGATTTACTCTATTGGCGCGTTAAGCCACGCTAATTTCGCCTACCTGGGAAATTTCGTTGGTACGCGATTTCACATACAACCGGGAATAAATTCATTTAGCTTTTCATATTCAGAATAATATCTGGGTATATCTGGTGTTTTAATAATTTTGTGTGGATTTTTAAAATAACTCGATGGTATGAATAATTTTGATCAAGCGCGGTAATTTTTTTGGATTTAAATAAAAGTTTTTTGCAACCGTGCCTGCCCAATGCTATAAGCTCGTACTCTCCAAACCTCCGCAAACGTCTTAGGCGCTTGGTTCCGGAAATGGAGAATCCCGATAAGAGTCAGGCGGTTCTCTTCTCGAGACGTCGTCGATTCCCTCCCCCTCTTCCCAGCCCGATAACTATGTACGGTAAGCCGATCCGTTGGGAGAAGCAAGCCAAATACCTAGGCGTGATCCTCGATCAAAACCTTACCTTTAACGCTCATATTAAGGCGGTTCGCGAGCGCGCCTCCTTCGCTCTTAGCAGGCTCCACTTTGTACTGACAGCCCGTAGTAAACTGTCACTTAAATGCAAGCTGCGCATCTATACCGCAGTCATCCGTCCCATCATGACCTATGCCTGCGTTGTATTTGCGCACGCTCACCCGCGTCATCTCCATAAGATGCAGACCCTCCAAAACAGTTTCCTTAGAAAGGTCACGGGTGCCCCCTTCTATGTTCGTAATATAGATCTCCACGTAGACCTTAAAATGCCAACCATTAAACAGTTCATGAAACGCTTATCTAAGCGTTTCTTCGACTGTGGCATCAAACACCCAAACCCCCTGATCTCAGCGGCTGCCCACTATACTCCCTTCCGCATTAGCAGTATTCGCCGACCAAGGCATACTCTAATCGACCCCGATGACGCCACTACCCTCCTCCAGGAGAGCAGTAAGGCCACCAGCACTTTACACAAGCGCAAAACCCGATCGCCGTCATACCGTCCTCGCCGCCGAGGCCCGCCGCGACGCCCAAATCCACGCCCCTCCCGACCCTTGCTCGAGCCAGCCCGCGCCGCTGAGCCTGTAGCTTTAAATTCGTCCCTAAATCACTCAAATCCTGATCTAGCTAGTCCCTTGCTACCCTCTTCCAGCGACGCCCTAAGTCGAGGTTCGTACCCTACGGGGGGTGCCCTTAGTCGCTTAGTTTTTAAGTTAGTACATAAGTTTGAGCCCTGGCTGGAGGCCTTAATTTATTAGGGCAACGACAGGCAAGTCCGTTTAAGCAGACGACAACCTCACTTAGGGTTGACCTGCGAGATGCCAATCCCAAAAAAAAAAAACCGTGCCTGCTTTTTTTTTATTGTCACGGACTATATTGGTAGGTACTCACCACAATATTAATACTGTAAGGACTTGAGGTATACAGTAGTTATCAGAAATTTGTGGTAAGATTTAAGGGCGTGGTACAAATAATATAAAACCACTTTCTCCGTGGAACTAACATCTTATTCGAGAAAAAATTAACAACTTTCACATACAAAATTCCAATACCTACTCATTAATAATAAATTAAAATTAAGAATGATTCATATGACATTCACATGTATGACCTACTTATATTGAAATTGTAATAAGTAGGTACCTATTATTCGTATAAAAATCCCGCTATTACAGGCACATAAATAACTATTGCTTTTTGCTTATAACACTTTTCCCGGAATAATTCCCTAAAGAATGAAATATTAATAATCCGACTCTGCAATTCCGAGGATACATTCACAGGATCCACTTCTTTTGTACAACAATGGCAAAATCAATAATTTACATAATATTTTCATCACTTCATTGGATAGTGAGCTTCATTGTTCTGAAGTCGACGGCTTTTCATACGGGATATTTAAAAATGAACAGTCTTATAGTAAGTATAAATTATCCGCCTGTTTTTCCGAAGATTAATGACTTCGGAATTTCTCTGAGGATGTAAAGTCGATGAAGCCATTTTTCCTAAGTCCTCTGCCAGAAAATGACACAAAGATTGATGTTTGCAGGCACTTTAGAAAGCAGCTAGGCGCGAACGGGACGAAAAACTGTTGTATTCGATGCCGATTTTTATTCTTTTTTGATATTTGTTTTGAGTTTGTTATTGCTGATTCATCGGAAATCGGTGAATAAGACGTCCTTACTCTCTGCACTAAGGCTGTGTGCAGACTGATTTAAGTTTGTTTATTATACGGTCCCACTTTCAGCTCTTTGGCATAATCAGCTTATAACCGCTGAAGCTACAAAAAACCCTAAAAGGTTTGTTATTTTTATATCGTTGTAGATAACTATTTGCATGAAATATCATCCAAAATACTTGTCTTTGGCAAAAAAAAAAAAATACAACTCTTGTAATACGAATACTGATTACATTTTATGGTATTTAAGAAGAAAACGAGTGGACCTTTTTTTGAGAGCGCGGTCGCGCGATGCGACTCGTCGCGTAGCGTCCCGTAGCCTGTCGGATCTTACGTAACGAGTGATAGCGGTCGTGTGCTGATAATGTTCCCACAGCTGGGATACAGGCCTTCTCTCTGAGAGAGGGAGTGGGCCACCACGTAGGCTCAGTGTGCGTTGGTGGATGTCTCATGTCTTCGGTTTTAGGACATGCTGGTTTCCTTCAACGTTTTGAGAGCCTGGATGATGAAATTAAATACACAAAGTAACGTTCGAACTCACGACCTACAACTCGTAATTCTGCGCCGATACTGGCCACCACAGCTCTCAAAAACTGAAACCCAGGCAGGCGCTTTACTTTCAGTAACTACTGCGGTTATGAAATCATTTACTCAAAGTAAAGCGCCTGCCTGGGATGGAACCTACGACATATAACTCATAAGTAGGGACCGATACCACTGGGCCACTACTGCTCTTCGGCCTGATGGCTCTACGAAAATCCATAAAAGTGAGCATACATAATAACTATTCGTTATTTGAGTTTAAAAGACTCGTGAAGGATCATTACTTGTCGTTGTGATCTTGCTTTCGTAAACTGTAATTATCATTTATTTACGTTTCTTTTATTTCGTATGTATTTATGTATCTATTCCTTAGGATATGTTAACATGTATATATCTGTGTATCTATTTTAGTTTAATGTATATTTATTTCTTGCACCACTGACAGCCCCATTTTATGTCCAGACAAATCACTGTCCATTATAAGGTTGCCTGGAAGAGATCGCAGAAAGCGATAAGGCCGCCCATTGTATGTTTTTTAGTATGTTTTTTTTTTTGTTATGTCATTTTGTGGTGTACAATAAAATATATATAAATAAATAAATAATTTTAAACATAAAATAAACCTGCTTTACCTATTTAAAAATAAACTACTTTGTTTCTGGTGTGCGCACTGTACTTCAGATGCATAGTTAGCTTCTAACGTGCCAGTAAAAGCTCAATTAAATCTAAAACGCTTAAACTCAAAATAACCTTCTAGTTCTACAAGTTCATTAATTTCTAACTCACTAAAGTGCTTGGTCATGTTTCAAAAACATCAACATTTTTCATTATTATTGTTTACTGTTGAGATCTTAAAGCCTGTTTAATTATTAAAACAATAATTGTGGCGGCTTTAAGTGTAATTTTATGTTCAGTTGTTGTGTATTTATGATATTGTGGACATACGATTGATGGTTGGCATTAGCCTAATTCGGAAATGTGGAATGCAAATTGGTATTTGGAATTATTAATTTATTAACTCGAAATTCAGGGGGATGACTTTGGGCAAAATGTGCCTCGGAAAACACATTAAGCCATATGTCCCGGCTGTCACTCGTAGATCTTTGACAGTCGTTACGGGTAGTCAAAAACCTTAAAGTCTGACAACCAGTCTTAACAAGGGGACAACCAGTATTACCCACGGAATAGAAAAAAAACAAATGGAAGTGCCCACACAGCTATGACGCGCGTGTCACAATTATGCGGAAAATGTGTAAAATAATAACAACCTTCGACCGTTGTAATAAGACTTAATTTTGTATGAACAACAAATTCAACTTTGACGAAATGCTTATTTCTTGTTCATTCAAAATTAATACTTATTACAACTGACGAAAGTTGTTATTAATTTACATATTTTTCCCCATAATTGTGACGTGCGCAGGTTAACTGACGGGCACTTCCACATTGTAGGCAGTAGGGAAAAGACAAGTTAGATAGTTTTTGTTTACTTTACTTCATCGAAATCATTACAAGGAAATCTTTGTATCTATGTATCACTTAAATGATTTAGCGTACTAGTAAATTGTTAGATAACATTTGCTGCAGGTTTAAAGAACCTTGGGGTTGATGCAAAAATATTCTCCCACTGTGTGTACACCTTTTTGGGCTTCCGCAGTCAACAAATAACCCTTATAGTTTCGCCATGGCCGTCCGTAAGTCTGTCAGTCCGTCTGTCCGCAGCTTAGCTGAGAGAGCTGTAATTTGGCATTGATATACATATTGCCTATTGGTCACGCCGACTAAGCGGGATGTTTTATTTTTGTCTCGTCTATCGCATGCTGTGAGGTGTTGTTTGAAAGGTCGTTAAAAATATTGCAGGTGAGTGAAAACCATTTTTCGATTTGTTCGATTTTTTTCACATAACCGAAAATTGTTGTTTTTTGGTTATGTGAAAAAATTCACGAAAAGAAAACTGTCAGAGTTAAGTAGGTTTCACAAGTTAGCGAGTAATAGTCGAGGTTGTGGGTTCAAATCCGGGCAAGTACCAATGTGGCTTTATCAAATCATATGTTCTTTCTGAGTTTATCTTGGACATTACTGATATTGTTCATCGTGAGGAAACCTGGACTTTATAAGTCTGAAATCGTCAACTCGTCTTGAGCAAGCGTGGTGTCATTGTTCGTGCCTTCTCTGTTTCAGAGAAGGCCTTTGCCTTGCAGTGGAACAATAATAGGCTGGTATTATAACTTACATTTGCAGTTGGCAAACATGTTCTCCCATACATATGGGAGAACTTATTTGCCAACTACAATATTAAGTTTGTTTTTGGGATAAATTCATCCAACTACGGAACCTTCATTGTGCGTGGACCGACACGCACATGGTCGTTTTTAGAAGCTCATTAAGAACCAAGTTGAATACAAAAATGATTTAATTTAAATATTTATACACAAACAACACATAATGTTTGTGTTTAAATGTAAGTTTTCTATCTTCAATACTATATCAGAGATTTTCGATTAGCATATAAATAAATAAGAAGAAGAAAAAACGTTTATTTGCGGTAAACATGACGCAAAAAGAACAAACACTCAAAACAGAAAAGGTTATGGGAAACATGCGTCAAATCCACGCAAAACGGCTATCGCTCAGCATAATGCTGCGACCCTATGCAAGACAGCAACCTAATAATTCCAAGTAAGTACTAATAAGTCTGCCAACTTGGAGGATTATCTCAAAGACACAAGACAATTCAATAATACATCATTATATCATCATATATATCTGTCCATATCTTAACGTTCTGTACATTGTAGTATTTAATTGTCTTGTATTTTATTTGCGTGTGTATAAAGTGACTTACATTTAAGTCACTTTACAAAAAAAAACCTACTTGCTGGAGTGCCACTTTAAAAAATGGCACTGTTTCACAAATTGGTCCAATCTTTTCACTTCGTAAATAAATAAGTGCCTATAATGACTTTTCTTTATAGCGTTGCTTCAAGAGTACTCAGCTCATTATACACTGCTGTGTAAAAATATTGAAAGCAATCTCTTGGTAAAAAGTTTGGTAATTGAATCGACGTCGTCAAATCAATTTACCTCCCATCAAGGGTTTCGCGAAATCTTTTCATAAGATTGACTTTATTACATGATCTCATGGTGCAATTATATCGGGTTCGTTCAATGTCTTTGTGAAATTAGATTTGGTATCTTTGCACAGAATAATATCTGAAAATTGAGCTGGAGTAGAACTTGTTATGATTTGTTTGTATTTCGTCAATATTCAATGGTTTCACCATTTTCCATTACTTTTAAGAAAATGTTACTAAAGCCTTTATTTGAATTAAATTTGGAATTTTTCCAAGCACTAAATTTTATTTTACAAAATAACTACCGAACTAAGCTGTGCAATAAAATATTTATTTATCTCAGAAAGTAATGCTTGTGCCTTTGTATAAAATGTCACAGACATTCAGCCATTAGGTGTTGTAACAAATTCGCTAAACTTTAAAACACTCCCGAAGATTGGATCCCCGAAAAAACATTTCAAAGCAAATGAATAAAGTAATCCCACGAAAATGTTTACGACACCGCCGGTAACATCTGAAACGACGGACCATAACACAAAAATGGGTAAGTACAGAAGGTCAGCAGCTTCATACATCGAGTTAAAATAGTCGCACGCACTCAGACGCGTACGTACGCCGATTTCGCAATCTTTACGACCTCGTATGCCAGTCGCGTCACGCGCTTGCATACGAAGCTTTTAGCAACTTAGATTTTTTGTGTTTTTTCTAGTCGGCTCTTCTCCGTAGGAAACAACCAAATAGGAACGTGCACTTATCTTCTGAGGTTTCATAAGTGCCCACGTAGATTATGGTTATGATTTTTTATTTTATTGTAGAACGTCCGTCTTATTTTTGCAGAATACATACATTTTTTTTCTTCTTTCTTGCACTCAGTGTATGTACGTTCTGCATGTCTATGTGTGCGTGCATTTACGCTCGTTAAAACGAAGCTGGCCTTCTGTACCTATATTCTGTGCCATCATGGCGGATCGGCCCATATTCAATCAACCCCTTCGATGGTGATAAATGGAAAGCGTCACTCAGCTGATCGATGCGGCCTTTCATTTACCGATGTCGACTTAATCCTTCGGTAATATAAACTCGTCATTACCAGCTCGTGAAGGATGAAGAATATTGATGTTATGTAGTTGAGTTCAATGGTTCTGACAATTTATGGAATACTTGTCTTCATCTGTGTGTTTATTGTATTAATGGGGCCCGAGTGCGCGTCTACTATTTAAGGAAATTTCTCGCCGACTGGTCGACTCTTCACGTGACCACATGACTGGGTTGTTCGTTGGCCAAAGCATTAGCATTGCCATTCACCGTGGTAATGCTGCCAGTCTTCTGAGAACGTTTTCGGATGACAGCGATGCGGACAAGTACTACGACGCCTAAGTGTCTATTGTTTTTGTATTTATGTATATAGTTAGTTTTTTCCCTAATGTCAACAGTCAGTTGTGTTAAATATTGTAAAAGTTGCACTAATATGAAAAGAAGCCTATGTGCTTTTCCTTATCCGGTTGATTGCAATAGGCTCGCCCCTTAACTGGTGACATTTGGGTGTGCTATAGGTACACTTCTGCCTAACCCTTCGGGGATGGCTGGCGCAATATTATGCTGTTAACGAAAATAGGTCACCTGGATCTGTAGCAAGAGTGGGGATCCACCAGGGCTCAATTCTTGGCCCATTTTTTCTTTCTTATTTATATTAATGACTTGCATACTTGTTATAGGGTAATCGTGACAAAGTCTTGTTTGCGGACGACACTTCATTTTTACTTAAACTCAAACGTCAGCAGCTGGTTACTGACAATGTAAATAGCGCCCTCGTTGTAGTATTTAACTGGTTTAATGTTAATAACCTACTTCTTAACGATACAAAACTAAACGTATTAAGTTTACGATACCTCATGTTAGACAAGTGGAAACTAGTGTTCTTGTAAAGGGTGAAGAGTTGAATTCCGAAACTACCACAGTATTCTTAGGCATAACTTTGGATGCCAAGCTTCAATGGGGCCTCCATATAGATAAATTGTCAAGAAAGCTTGGCTCTGCAGCATACGCCGTTAGAAAAAATCGTAATTTAACTGACTTAGAGATAGCCCGTTTAGTATACTTTAGTTATTTTCATAGTTTGATGTCGTACGGTATTCTTTTGTGGGGAAATTAACTATCTAATCTAACAAAAACTTTAATTATTTTCATAGTGGAATTAACACCCAGACAGTCCCTCAGATACAGATTTAGAGAGATTTATATAATGACTGTGGCTTCTCAGTATAATTATTAAAATCTTTTGTATGCACATAAAAATGTTAATCTGTTAAAAATACAGTGATATCCTTAGTATAAATACTAGGTACAAACACAAATTTGTTGTTCCTACTACCAGACTCAAGTAAATATGTGGCTCGTTTAAATATAAATGTATACGTTTTTATGATAAACTTCCTAGCCACATTCAAGAGCTTAATAAATTCTAATCTTTCATAAAGCGGAAACTATGCCAGAAAGCTAACTATACTGTCAAAGAATATATTGAGAACAAGAAGGCTTGGGATTGCGCTGCTCTAATAAATTTACATGGATAATGTTGATGTTTAATGTTATTTCTAACTAACTATTTCACTTTATTATTATTTTTCTATACCTGTACTTTTTGACATTAACAATGACATGAGTATTTACTGTATAAAGTATTATATTATTTTAATTTTGTGAATATGAGGACTATGTGGGTCATTGTATTTTTTTTTCAGTATATTTAATTATGGTCTGGCAGTTTCAGTACTTTATGCGGCCTACCCAAATGTTTTTGTGTCGTTCGTCGAATCATTGAGCTCCTTTAGTTCTGAGCCAACGGCTCTACGATAATTGACAAATGCGTGCACTGACTGGACAGGTCCACTCAAATATGTGTTGTCCTTTCCTCAAAAGACTATTTCAGACACCAATCTACGTGGACTTTATACACATATACAAAAACATGAAAGTTTACTTTGTAAAGTATTATATTATTTTAATAATTGTAAATGTGAAGACAATGTGTTTTTTTTTGTTTACGTGTTTTTTTTTTCTGTTAGTTTTAATCATGGTCTGGCAGATTGAGTGATTTATGCGGCCAACCCAAATGTCCTTTCTTTGGTAATTCTTTGGTTCGTCGAATCGTTGAGCTCCTTAGTTCTGAGTTGAGCTGCATGATTACTGACAAAGGCGTGCACTGACAGGACAAATCCATTCGATCTGTGTGGTTCTTTCCTCAAAATACGATTTCAGACACCAATCTACATGGTCTTCCCATGATCTGACCAAAATTATGTCTGGACTTTAAAAAGAGACTGTGACCTCTGAGTTTGTTTTGGCCTTTCTTCTCAGAGTAGTCAGATAGGAAACGCCGATCTCATCTAGCTCTTAAAATATGATTGACGTGTAAAAGTGTTTGTACAAACCTACTTACAGAAATCAAATAATTTATCATGTATTATAATATTTGCTTATTTGTCATACATATATCATTAATCAGTTACTTTTATTTCTAAAAATGTTTAATCAAAAGACGCAAACTATGGACAACTTCAATTCTTAATTGAAGGCTAAGACAGTGATGGCGCGGTAAGAAGCAAATTTAACAATAGCGTATCGCGGTTACAAATAAGGTTCAAAAGAGCGATGCGTTTGACCAAAATTAAAGTAATTTTTCAGTTTCAATAATAATTTTTAAATATTTCTTTAAACAATTGAAGTTCCTTATCATTACATAAAATGTGATAGTTTACGTTCAAAATATTGTTTTTTTTAGCTCAGTTTTATGATTTCTTTTATCATTATAAAATAATATAAAAATAAAAAATACTTCTTTATTTGCCAAATCAACATAACAACATTGCACAACTCAAGTTAGTTACAGATATGCAGTAAAGGTAGGTAACATTTTTGTGAGGTATGTATCGGTACTTATTATGGTTGTTAGCACGGAACTGATTCACCCTGTTCCCCGTACTAGTATAATAAACTGTATTATGGTGGAGCAATTTACATTAATATTTTTGTAGTTTTATTATCAGCCCATAATATTCCCACTGCTGGGACACAGGCCTTCTTTCTTTGAGAGGGAGTGGGCTTTAATCCACCACGCGGGCCCTGTGCGGGTTTGTGGATGACACATGTCTTCGAATTTTGGGTTCTAGGTCATGACGCTTTCCTCACGATGTTTTCCTTCACCTTGTTGAGAGCAGCGGTGATGAAATTATCCTTGCCTGTCTGGGTTTGAACCCACGACCTACATCTTGTAAGTCATGATACTATTTAATTTTTATGAAATATTTAAAAGTCTTTTCTTTGAATATTTCACAAAAACAAAAAAAATAATAACTTGTAATAATATGTTACAATACGACTAACTATGCGACAAAAAAATCCTGATCATTTTACGATATTCTACGTTTGGGCAGCGCCTTAAATCAGAATATTCCCTAAAGCTATGGTTTCCTGGAAGAGCGATGGCCGCTACGTTACGTCCGTAGTGACAGCTGGCATTAAAATGATGGCTCGGGGCGACCTCGATCGCTCCAACGCGAATGTATGCGTACATCCGCGGTGGGGCGACCTAGTTTGCCAGGCACTTCTTCTCTTGCAACCGAGTGGGTGGGCAGGTTGCGGATAGCCCAACTTCGGCTTCGGGACCGACTAATACGGTCGATCCCGCGACCGGAGCATCTTGTAAGAGATCCCGGACAAGAGACGTTCCCGAAAGCCAAATCCCAGGCTCAGAGTAACCTAGGCTAGTACCCTCTCTCCCATGAACCTGACGACTAACCAAGCCATCCCTCCTTATACACAGATCATGCTGTTTTCCAAATCCTTAGGCCAAATCCCAGACCTAGGGTGACCCCGAAAAACCCAAACCATCTTACCAAATCTTCCTGTCCCTATGCCCCGTCGGTCCCATAATAATCATAATCAAAACATATATTTATTTGCAAACATGGGTCAGAAATACACAGATATTTTCCCATAGAATAAAGTTCTCCATATTTTACCATCAAATGGGTATGCAAATAGTGTTATACAATTAAAAATATCAGTAATGTCAACTAAATTCAATAAATCACAATTCAAAACTTAATAAAAATAAATTAATAATAATTAATAACTAAATCAAAAAATAATAAACAATACATACCTATTAGAATTAATTCAGAATAATAAAATAATTAAGTTCAAAATAATAAATACCAAATGATTTTCCTAACATAATAATTAGCTGTAGCAGGCTTAGCATCTTTCATTGAAATATTCATTAATATGATAATAACATTTCTCAACTAGAAATTTGTGTACTTTGGTTCTAAGTAGGTCTATATCTTTTATTTCCATGGTTTAGGTTTTTGTAAAGTTATTTTTTGTAAATTTTTGGTGCCTTACCTAAAAGATTTTATTGAGAACAGCTTTTTTTTGTGGTGTTGCGCAAATTTTATTTTTGTGACGTAGACTCTTTTATGTATTTGCTTTAACATAGCTTGCTACTTCGTTAATATAAAGACAGGGAAGTGTGAGTAGCTGAAGCTTTCGGAACGCCCCTTCTCTATGAGTCGAGTTCCCCCCATAGATAAGTCTGTATCGCAATGTTGATGACACATATCCGTGGTACACCATTAATAATGCGGGCCGATTTGCGATTTTTTAAGTTATACAGGACATAGGAACATTGGGTAAGTTTTTTGCATACATTTTTAATATGTGTTTTCCAGTTCATCTTTTTATCGATCCAGATACCTAAGAATTTATTACAATCAGTCTCACGAATACTTTTGTCGCCATATCTAAAATTTAGTTTCTTATTGTTTGTTCTTTGTTCAAATGAGATGTAAGTTGTTTCTCTAGATTATTTTTTAGGTTATTTTGGGTAAGCCAGGTGATTATGTCATGTATGCTATTACGTATGTAATTTTCTAAAGTCTCATTTTTTTTTTTCAAATAAGATCATCGGATTAGAAAAAAAATTAGGCATGTCATTAATATATACAATGAATAATAATGGTGCTAGGACACCGCCTTGCGGTACCCCGAATAAGCATTTGCGATATTCTGAAGTATATGTGATTTCTGTTTTAGTTTAGGAGCAGATTTTCTTTATGCATGTAAATTGTTCCCGATTCGTTAGGTACGATTTAATAAGCTTAAGGATATTCCCTCTGATGCCATATTTTCCCAATCTGTTCAGGAGTATTGTGTGACTGACATAGTCAAAGGCCTTCGTCATGTAAATAAATAATGCTACTACAGGAGTTCTATTTATGCGTGTAACGTGTTCAACAAGCGCATATGTAGCGAAATTAATGCTTTTATTTTTCCTAAAACCATATTGTTCTCTGATTAAAAGTTTTTTGGTTTCTATGAAGGAATATATACTCTTATGTCGTATTTTTACATATATTTTAGAAAAGACTGGAATTAGTGCAATAGGTATGTAGTTGTTTGGATCTTGCTTGTTACCTTTTTTGAACATTGGTTTAATTACAGAGATTTTTAGCTCATCTGGGAAAATGCCTTTCTCAATGCAATTATTGATAATGTGACTGAGTATGGGTGCAATAATGAAAGATGTAGCTTTAATAACTCTGGTGGTTATATCGTCATAGCCGGTTCTATTAGTATTTCATAGAAGATTTATTATTTTAACAATGTCAGCTGGTACCGTGGGTATCATAAATATTGAATTAGAAATTACGTCATACGTCAGCATATTATTATAGTTAACGTCACTCTGAGATTTTATTTGATTTATAAAATATTCATTAAATGATTCCGCGATTTGCTCTGGACTGTTAATAAATTTATTGTCAATCATTATCTGGTCTGTTCCTTCTTTTGGATGATTTATGTTCTGTTTGTTTAGTATACTCCATGTAGCTTTGCTCTTATTTATAAAGCTGTGAATAGTGTGATTATTTTGGGCCTTTTGAGTTTGTTTAATTATGTGTTTCAATCTATTAGTGTAGGTTTTAAGTTTATTTATGTTTTCTGGGTTAGGTGACTTGCGATACTCCCATAACATATCCCATTTTCGTTTGGAACATTTTTTAGTACCGTTGATATCCATTTAGCTCTTTTAATTACCGATACTTTTATTTTGTTAATGGGGAAGGCAACTGTCAAAGTGGCGCTGTATACGATTGTTCCAAACTAGCTGTCAAATTGTATAGCTTCCTAAAGAAATTGATCACAAATAACATAGAAATTACAAAGTGTTCTGTAATTGGGTGTTAAAACGTAGGCCAACACAAATTTGCAATAAATCATATTAAAAGAATTAAGTGGATAGCTGCCGTAAGGATTAAAAACTTTGAGCCCACTAGGACGACGAGGTTATGTCGAGATCATTTTCATGAAAATGATTACCAAACTAAGTGTGAGTACAGGTGGGTGATTAAAGCACCTGCCATCTAATCTCTTCACCACCCTTGGTTGACTGGTAGAGAATGCCTAAGGCATTAAGTCCGCCTTTGTACCTCTTTGGGTTCGAAAAGTTTAAATAAATAAATAATTAAACGATAAATCTTCTATTTAAGCTAGGGTCTATATACATTAATTATTTACATTACTTTATATCTTTAAATATTTATCATTGTGCGTCTGGTTTTAAGGTATGCCCTGTGTACACAAACTTTTAAAGAAAGAAGCAGTACAAGTGTCTTTTCATGGAACCAGAAAAGGATATCAGCCAGTGCTGGTGCGAGAGACGAAAGACATGCTAAGGAGAAACATTCAAAAGAATCTTTTCCAACATCTTTCAAGCAATCAGAACCCACATCCTTCTATTTCTCAGAATCCACAATACAATGTGAAGAGATATGAGGAACAGGGTGTAAAGTTCACTCATACTCTTCGGAAAAGGGAGGATCCTCCGACCAGATGGATGTCGTATCTGGTGGGCAACTGCCCGATGATTGTTGTCGGGAAGTTGTATATATGCTATCTGCGCGGTAAACTCTGCTTGCGCGATGCAGGATTGATGCGTTTTTTTTTTCGCATGTGGCGGTGTAGATGCCGCCACATCACTCCCCTCCGAAAACCGGAGGTCGATAGTGGATTAAGTCTTGTATCTTGCGATGCTTGCCAATGCCAGTTGGGTTCCAGTGGGTTGGAACCGGGTGTCGCATAGTTCGCGGTGAGTCGGAACTGTCTGCGAAGATGCCCCAGTGAGTCGGGGTGGCTGACTGCTGATGTCGACCAGGAGAGGTATTAAGCACTCTGCTTGTGGACATCAGCAGTCAGCCGGGAATACGAAAGATAGTTAGAAATTTCTTCTCTTGTTATACCTGTTCATTGTGGTGACAATGTTAACAATCAAATTAGCAAAACATCAGTTTCTACCCAGACTGCCACAATGCTCTCTTTTTTCAGCAGACCTTTTAGAAAGTCATGATGAGTATGTCAAGTTTTACACTTGATTAGGAAATTATGAGAAATTTAAATTTGTTTTGTCAACATTACTGCATATGGCATTTGATCATTTGAAATACAGGCGTGAGTGGGGTAAGCGGAGTTTCTACTGAACAGCTTAACTAAGACCTATAAGAATTTAAAAACCGAGCTTAATGCTTACTATGTTCCTTTAGCCTCAAAAATATTTTAAATGTTAATGTTATGCTATTTCCGAGAGTGTATCATAAATAAAACAGATAAATAACATAAAGGTGTTTTTATTGTATCTTTATACAGATATTTATTCATAATTTCAGTCTTTATGTAGTTATCGTAAAATAATCTAACTTTAAAAATATGTTTTCTACGAACAACTCATCTTTTTCAATATAAATAAATTACAGAATTTATTGCCACTGCAGTACAGTTGTTCTTGTACTTGAAAATCATTTAGGTAGGATAGTTTTAACAGTAATTCCCCATTTTGACTCTGTTTATAAGGTACAGATTCAGGGCTAATAAGCCTTTTTTTGCTTACATAAGGGCATTTTATTTCAATAACTGTATCTACACAAAGGAAGACATCTGGTGACGCAATTAAGTAAGGCCTATCTTTAGAAATGAACATGCCATGCCATGCCACCCTGGTCATCTATCTTGATGTCAACTTGATAGTTGAGTTTTTTCATTGTCTTCTTGACAAATCCTTTTATGTAAAAGTGACCATTTAAAAATGCAGATCTTATCAATATGAAGAATCTGGCTTCATATAACTTTTCTGATGCATCTGTTTTTTGTTGAAACTGCAAAATGGCAGAAATATTTAGTAATAGTAAAATAGGAACTACCTACTATCACATAAAATTAAACCGATAAGAATTATTTACGTTTCAAAATAATCTAATGCATTGTCTTTCTAGAGGAGGTAAAATAGAGTTAATATTTATGTCATGGTACATCTCCAATGGTAGAAGTATGATAGAGGGTTCTGTTGGATTTGGAGAGAGTTGTGGTGTACTAAGTTTTTGTCAAACAGCTCTAACCTGGAAAAATATAACCAATTATTCATATCTCTTTAACTCTAAAAGTAAAAAGAACTACCTATTACTTAAATAAAGTTATGCATCAGTTAAGCTGTTGTAAATATAATCAGTTTGATTCAATAATTTTAACATAACATCACGCCTTGTTTCCCCGAAGGGTTGGGCAGAGGTGTACCTATAGTACACCCACATTTCGCCAGTTATGTTTAAGTCCCATGTAATAGGGGGCGAGCCTATTGCCATCTACCGGGCACAAATCCAGACTTCGGGCTGCTACTGAGAAATTCCAGATAGAAAAACCCAATAACACGTTGCCCGACCTAGGAATCGAACCCAGGACCTCATGCTCAGCAGTAGCGATTGCGACCACTAGACCAATTTTAACTTGTATACAATACATGACAGTATTCACTAACAATATAAAATTTAAAAAATATGTAATTAATATACGTATTAACGACTAACAAGTTATTTAATTATAATATTATTCGTTCAAACATTGTAAGCGTATTGATTTCAATGGTCTACGTTGACCTAGGTCTGTGCAAACAGCTCCAAAAAAGTTTTTTTTCAAGAGTCCGACCTTTCCACTAAATCAGCTTTTCTTCCTTTAACAGACGTCCCTCTTCTCTTTAACTCGGCTTTAAGTTCAAGCAAGCTCCAAGTAGAATACATTGCCGCGTCCATGTTAACAAATAAACTACACTAATCGCCCACAATGTTTGTTTTTTGGTTTGTTTACACCATTCAAGAAATGTCATACTGACGCCATTGAGAACAACCGCACGCAGCGCCATCTGAGATTAGCTTTAACTTGCCATCCCCATTGGAAAACACAAGTCATCTCATAATTTATAAATACTCATTAAATGCATTATTGGGATCTGTGCACATATAAACATCATGAAATGTTGACTTTCTTTGAATTTTCTGATATTGTTTTCACTATAGTCGCGTTTGTGAATAAACCAATGAGTTATCGTGCTAGTTTTCTGATACGACATTTTAGTAGTTGCGCGGTATGGTCAGATATAGCTAACTCTTTAACCTCACATGTACTGCCTCTGATACTATGAATAATGTTGTCGATGCAGGTCCCACTGCATAGACATGTTGGTGATCGAGTACCCAAAATTAGATTATAGCTACGCAGTAAATCTTGAAAAGTGGAAGAGGGTTTGCTATTTTTACAAATATCTATATTAAAATCTCCACACAGCATGGTCTTATTATTGCGCTTAAGACAAATTTCTTTTATCATCGTATCTAAATTATCAAAAAACATGGGCAGTTTATCTTTTTTATTATTTGGCGGTCTATAAATACAAATAATTACGATAGGATGAGAGGAAAGCTTAATTTCACAACATTCTTCATTCATTTCATATATTAGGTATGGACCATTTTTTTACATTAATAACTTCTTTATGTGAGGTTTTTTATTAGAATGCCCACCGTTTCTATCATGTCTAGTGTACCATGTTGCTAGTGAATAATTCGCAATATGTAAAAGTGGATTGTCACCCTGTTTCATATTTTGTTCTGTTATACCAATGATATCCATTGACCTACCTTCTTCTGAGAGTTCATTTAGGTGTTCAGCCAATAGATCCGACTTACTTATTAGACCATTTATATTTTGGTGCATTATAAATATATAATTATATACGAAACAAATCATGGCTATTACGAGTAGAACCGTTATCTTCAAACATATTAGTTATTGTTGTTTTATCTGACTGGTCAAATAGATCTAAATAGTATAGTATATTGCATACAATTCGGGTGTGTAATATTCTCATTCCATAGTTAGTTATTTTCCCCGTTTTGTAGGAGAACATCTCAAGCTATAGATCATAGTTGCTATCACAGAAGTATGCGTATTCATTACTTTGTACATCTAAATACAGGAGATTATTAAGCATGTCTACTTTGTAATTATATATTTGAGCACCTGCAAAATAGGTGGCTGCATAGATAATAACGCTTGTATGGTTTACTCTTTGTACGGATGCTCTAATTTTACCTTTAAAGTTTTTATAGTCCCTTTCCTCCTTTATGTCCTTTTCCCCGATAAAAAGTATGCAGTAGTCGTTGTTGATAAAATCTTTTAGTTTCAGTTCAATGTCACTTAGAAGATCAGCTGCGGTGCTGATGGTCCTGATGTAGCGGCAATAGTGAGAGTAGATTGAATACACGTCTTGTATTGTGGATAAGGACCCCTTAGTTGTACGGCTGCTTAATATACATAATTTGTTTTTTTGTCTTGCTTTGTTATTCTGTTCGCGGGCTCGGTGTAAACGTGGTTTGAGTCTTTTTATATTACAAATCAATCGTTCAAGAACCACATCCATCATGCACTGATGGATGTGGTTCTTGAACGATTGATTTGTGGGTCATTTATAATTTTCTCATTAATGTTTCGCCAGCTTCGTTCTTTATTTCGGTTTGGGGTTTTATTGATGTGTAACGGTGATATGGGTTTTCTACATGGTGTTGAGCATATTTCCTTGTATGTATTAGTGGTTTGTTTTTTTTTTGAAGATCTGATTTTAAACGAAGGTTTTCAATGTTCAGGTTGTCAATTTCCTTGTGTACGCTTGCCAATTCCATAGTGAGTTTTTTATTTATTTATGTATTAATTTCTGAGTACATTTAGATTTTTTTATTTGTTAATTTAGATTGCCTTTAATGTCGCTGTTATCTTGTAGACTATGTGGAATGCGTATATTTTGCATATACATATATATGCGTATTATTGTGGTGTCAAATATGGCTTTCTCGCTATTATTTGTTATGTTAGACGAGTCAGTTAATGAGCTTGACCTACATTTTTTGCGATAAGTGATATTGTCGTTGGGTGAAGCCATTCTCCTTGACTATCCAATTGTTTATTTGTCTTGAAATAATTTTCCCGTTTCAACTACAGCAAATTTACCCAATTTCTATCAAATCCAAATGTATTTTATTATGTGGTATTACTTCTAGTTCTTCTCCTTGCCACTTGAGGCTGTAATGGCGCTTTTTTATGTTTATATGGTAATACTTTAGTTTTGTTACTGGCCGCTTGATGCTTTAATGGCACTAGTATTACTACTTACTAGTTCCTCTATTTACTGCTTGAGGAAGATATGGCGCTAGTTGTTTGATAGTAGCAGAGATCAAAGTCCAAATTTCGAACTATTTTTCTTAACTGTTTTTATTTTAAACGTTTTTTATTTTGGAACTATAGTACCTGCTCTCACTAAAGTTAGCGATATCCCCACTGTAAGTGAACATGTTTTTTTGTTGTCATGAATACAGATTAACTGTTTATATATATAGTGTTGAATCTAGAAAACTGAAACTTTTAACTGACTATTGTCATTGATACTTACACACTTATCACAAAGAGTCACAAATAATTTCACATATAGCGTAAGGTTATTGCACTCTGTCGCACGATTGTTTATACAAAATGAAATGTTTCTTGTTTTTTTTTTGCAAATGTTAAAATATGCAGTCAATGTCACACACACACCTAAAAAGCCCACCTCCAAATTAAGACAAAATGCAGAAAGTAAAAGATACTACCCCGATACTACCACGCGTCCGCGGCGGTTAGCCCCCGACGTAATCCTTTAACGGACTGCACCTAGTCACCGCGCTCTTCAGCGCCCACAACCCAGGCAACGACTAACGCGCCTATACACACAAACCCGGCCGCGATCAACGCGCCACTACCCGCAACTTAGCGTATGCCTCCCACGAGCCTCTGGCAACAGAGCATTGGCGGAACAGAATCACCAACACCGACTATGCCTCAGACAGACACAGACAGAGGGCAACAGGGAAGGATGACGGGTCTAGCAGCTCTACCACCCTCCCGGCTGCAGAGGTACGACTGCTGAAGAAGCGCGGAAAAATCATGGCCCGGGAGGAGAAAGGAGGCGACCGAAAGCAGGACTGCGAAGGCACTAGCTGGCGCGAAATACGATTGGACGCCGAAAAAACAGTACGCGACAAGCCACGAGTACGCGAAGGAGAAACCCGGCGCGCAAAGTTAAGTAAAGTTTAAAGTTTTAAGTAAAGTTTAGTAAAGTAGTCGGACGCGGAACCACGTGACCAGCCGCAAGTACGCGAAGTGGTAACCCAGGAAAGCGGCCGGACGCTGATCCAGGCTGGCAGAGGCATGTACGCGAAGGGGAAACACGGCGCGAAAAGCCCCAGAACGCAACATAGTCTGCCAGGGCCGCCAGTCGACCCCAAAACCCAGACTATACACGGACACTCAACAACAGAACTCAACCCAAACAGCACAAGGGTAAGCGCCCTAGAGCCTCACACACACAGGCGCAGCCGGCGTACAAAATCTTGCCAGGCACCTCTTAACTGCAGCCTGGACCAAGCGGTACGGGGCTGGCGAATAGGGAGAACCCTGACGACACAGCCTCACCGAGCGCACTTCAGGGGGACGCCAAATGTGTGATGGTACATTCCGCTCAGGGGGAGCAAAAAACCTACGCGCGAGCCATGAGGATATACCTGCGCGGCTAGCAGTGACGATCTGCTTCCCTACCCCATCCTGACAAGGGAAGAGGCAGAGCGTATAAAGTCAGGCCTCGAAGACCTACTAATGGACACAGACTTTACGACACCACTCTCTTCCTTCCACGGATACCCAAGGGGTAGCGGAAGGCACCGTACAGATGTGGTGCGATGACGACTATGCCCTGACTTGGTTCACGCAGAATGCTCCCAAAATACGACTCCCTAACACCGACCTCACACTTACAGTATTGAGACAGTCTGACGTGCCCACCCGTGTCCGAGCCTCGCTTTTCGAGCTATGTCATTGCCAGGTGGTCGCTGTACAGGGCAAATACCGTCGGTGGCAATAACAGTGGGACTTTTCTGACCCTGGGGGTGCCACCGGAGGAAGTCGGAAAGGTATTGGCCCGGGAGCGACGCATATCGTACCTTCTGGGGTCAATATACGTACGCTGCTGGCTCACTACCCAGCCTGTTGACACAAAGACCGACAATACGAAAATGAAAGCGACAGCACCGACACGGACACAGACGACCGACTCAGACATCGCCCACCTCGAGGAAGTCATGGCTCGTGCGGCTATGGCCGATGTCGAGAATACCACATCGCCTGAATCACCTGGCTGGAACGAGCAGCTCCTAGCCCCATCGCCCGGCGACCTACACAGCGACCAGGCCAGAGTGGAGGTAGCGGAGATACTGTCCGATGGATCCATCTCCGACTAGCTCCACCCCACTGCCTTCACCGCCCTTATACAACATACATACCAACCTCCAGCATAGCCAAACTGCCACGGTTAGCCTTCGCAGGGCACTGGAGGTAAAACCCCGAACCACCGCACTGATCCAGGAACCGTGGATCGGGAACAATCGAAAATGCGGCCTCGGCAACATCGGAGGTAAGCTAATTCTCAGCACACAAAATTCAGACAAACCAAGAACCTGCGCCTACATACCCAAAGGAATTCCTACCACACTACTTACTCAGTTCTGTTCCAGAGACCTTATAGGTGTCAGGCTCCAGACCGCAGGCGACGTTCCTGATGTTGTATGAAGAGTAGTAAAGTCATACCATTATTTAAATCTGGTAATAAAAATAACATTGGCAATTTTAGGCCTATTTATATCTTGCATTTAGCAAAATATATGAAAAGTTAATACTTAATCAGTTGCTAAGACATTTAAACTTAAATAGCCTACTTCATAATGAACAATATGGCTTTACAAAAGGACGTTCGACTACAGATGCGGGTGTCGCTCTGCTGAAACACATATTTAATGCTTGGGAGAAATCGCAAAATGCTATTGGAGTTTTCTGTGATCTCTCTAAAGCCTTTGATTGCGTGCACCATGACACGCTTTTGCGTAAACTACGTCATTACGGTGTCCAAAATTCTTATTTACATAATAGGTTCCAATGTGTAGATGTCGAAGGTGTGAAATGTTCCGATCTACCAGTTCAGTTAGGTGTACCTCAAGGCTCAATACTGGGTCCATTTTTCTTAGTTTATATCAATAACTTACCATTCTATTTAAATGATATCTGTGACGTTGTACTGTTTTCAGATGATACCTCTCTTATTTTCAAAGTAGACAGGAATAGACAAAATTTTGACGACGTAAACAGTGCACTCTCAATGGTTACGGATTGGTTTACGTCAAATAACCTAGTTCTCAATGCCAAGAAAACGAAATGTGTGAAGTTCGCCTTACCGAATGTTAGAAATCTAGGACCCAACATCGTCTTAGATAAAGAGCTGCTTGAAACTGTAGACTCGGCGGTTTTTCTGGGCCTAACAGTAGATTCCAAACTTCAGTGGGGCCCTCATATTTCAAGCCTAGCGGGGAGGCTAAGTTCAGCCGCCTACGCCGTCAGGAAAGTAAGACAATACACTGACATTGATACAGCTCGGTTAGTCTATTTTAGTAACTTCCACAGCATTATGTCCTACGGTATTCTGCTGTGAGGCAAAGCCGCTGATATTCAAAATAAAATCGTCCTTCAAAAACGAGCTGTCCGAGCAATTTACCAGCTAGGAGCCAGAGTTTCTCTTAGAGATTTTTTTAAAGATATTAATATTCTCACGGGGGCATCTCAATTCATCTTCGCCAACATCTTATACATTAGGCCAAATATACACATATACACAAAAAACAGTGATTTTCACAATGTTAACACCAGAAATAAGAACAAACTACGTGCTTCCTTTCACCGGCTTCATAAGGTTCATAACTCATTTGTTGGGCTTGGTAAAACCTTTTATAACAAGTTGCCCTCTTCTTTACTAGATTTACCTTTTAATGCGTTTAAGGCTCAAGTTAAATACAACCTTTGTTCAAAGGCATATTATTCCATTAACGACTACTTAAACGATAAGAACAGTTGGTCGCTGTGATTAACTCATGACAATGTTTGTGTTCTTTCCACAGAATCAGCTTACCTACTGACAGGATGTATGAGTTCATATATTTGTTTTTTTTTATTTTGACGGTATAGGTCAATTATTTTGTTATCTTCGTTCTTTATTATTGACATGATCTACTCATTACAATGTTTTTTTAATGAGCTGTATTGCAATATGTGGTTAGTTAGCGACCTCGACAATTGATAATATTATTCTTGCCTGAGCAACCGGCAGCAAATTCGTAATGCTCCCTTAGATGTCACTACTTGCGGTAGCGTCGGGGGTCGGGTTTCCTCCTCCCTTCAAATATGGCGAGGGGGGTAATGGCTGATCTTTGCGTTATGCTCGTGAACGGGTGTTGCTTGTGGTGACTGGTCGTCTTCCTGTCTATGGTTTTATTATTGTTACAGTAATTGTTCTGTTAATTTATTTTACTTTGATGGTCCTAGTTTATCATTTATGTAAGCTGCAATGCCCTTTAAGCCTGGAGGCTTTTATTTATGTATTAAGTTTTTTTTTCTTTTCTTTTATTGGAATAGGCATGGCTAGCTGACGTATGGCAATTCATTTAATTTAATGTTTTGGTAATTTCTTACAATTGTATAAAATCCAGTTCTTCTAACCGAACAGACAGCTGTGCTGCTGGGGAGTTTGTTGCGCCACTTCTTCTTCCCAGCTAAAGCACTAGGAAGTGGTGAAGGGCGGGCGTTTTGGGGGACTGTCTTATGTAATTTTGACGTTCGAAAAGTGCTGATTCTCAGCCTAATTTGAATAAATGACTTTTGATTTTGATTTTGTACTGGCCTCGGTATACATGCCAGGTGAGAACGCAAACTGCCCGCCAAAAGAGATGACCGACCTGGGACAACACTGCGAGCGCGCCTAACCTAGACCTGATCATCTGCACTGACTCAAACGCTCACCACCCACTCTGGGGCAGCGACGCACCGAACTCCAGAGGAGAGGTACTATCCACCTATATATTCTCTACTAACCTTAACATTGTTAACTGTGGCTCTGAACCCACTTGGGTCACAGTGCAACAGAAAATACGACAAACCTTATCACGAACTGGCACGTATCCGACGAGACTTCTTGCTCAGACCACAGAGGGATTCGTTTTGCACTAGCTACCAACACAAGCAATCCAGTGGCAAGGCGGAACTGGCGGCGCACTAATATACCCGGGTATAAACGCCTCCTAGCCTTCCTACTAGGCAGACACTTATCACAAGTAACCATAATAGACCCTGCACAATTAGAATAAACCGTGAACAAACTATCAGAATACCTAACCGAAGCGTACCATGCATGCTGCAAACTAATAGCGCCAAAAACCAACAGCGAGAGGAACCAATGGTGGAATGCTGAACTTAGTTAACTCAGAGATGCATTACGTAAGCAATTTAACAGAGCTAAAAAACTAGACTCCCGGACGACGGGGAGTTATCCAAAGAGACCCAATATATATACAAAAAGCAAATCAGAACTGCGAGAAGAACAGCATGGCGGAAATTCTGTGAATCCATCGGAACCAACAATGAAGCCGCAAGGGTAAGGAAAATCCTATCAACAGATCAGGACCGAACCCTCGGCTCGCTGAAAAAACCCGATAATAGAATGGACCCCAACGGTAAAGAAAAGTAACAGAAGACCGGATAAAGTGGGCCATCAACACCTTCCAGCCCTATAAGCCTGCAGGGCTGGATGGCATCTTCCCAGCCGTTCTACAATGGGGGGTTGATTTACTGATGTCCACCATACTGATTTACCATGTCGGGTGGAGGCCTATCGGGCCTGCATAGATCACAAATGCTCAGCACTAGCCGTATTCATTGATATCGAGGGCGCCTTTGATAAAACAACGTTTGGTAGCATCAACATGGTCCTCGACAGACCCTGAGCGGGTGGATCACCACTTTGCTCAAACTGAGAGCTGTACAGGTAACAGTGAACGACACCACAAGGGCCAAGGGCCATTGTGGCGAAGGGCTGCCCGCAGGGGGGCGTCCTCTCACCGCTTCTGTGGAACCTGGTTGTAGACAGCCTCATCGGGACACTAAATGATAAAGGATACTTTACTGAGGCTATGCCGATGATATAGCAATAATAATAAATGGCACCCAAGAAAATTCCTTATGCAACCTTATGCGCCAAGCCTTGAAAATAGTAGAGGACTGGTGCAACAGACACTAGCTATCAGTCGACACCAGCTATCAGTCAACCCCACAAAACCGAACTAATTCTCTTTACAGAAAAGAGGAAACTGACGACACTACAACTACCACGGTTCTTTGTTACTACCCTAACCATAACAACCAAAACCAAATACTTAGGCATCTATTTGGACAAACAGCTGGAGTGGGCAAAACGCAACTAAATATATCACTACAAAAGCCAGCATATCTGTGGCAGTGCAAGCCAATGCTTGGCAGAAATTGGGGGATTAACCCCAAGGTCACCTACTGGCTATACACTACTGTCACGTACGGCTCATTGGTCTGGTGGATTAGGACAGACCTGAGCACAGTCCAAAGAGATCTCGAAAATCTGCAGCGGTTTGCTTGTGTAGCAATCACTAGCTGCATGAGAACTACACCCACTGCTGCCCTACAGGCAATGCTTGGGCTGCCACCTCTACACCTCATCGTGCGGGAACCCTAAGCAAAGACTCTATAGTCAAGCACATACACATAAAGGAAGATTCTCTCCTTCGACAAAACCCCGAAGCGATCCGGAAAGTACTACAACATCATACTCTCAGAAGAACAGTGTGACTACTCAGGCACAAATGAACTGAGAGTATACACCGACGGCTCAAAGACCGGATCCGGTACAGGAGCCGGAGTTTTCTCACATGACCTCAACATAAACATATCAAGTCCGCTGGGAATGTTCAACACCGTCTATCAGTTGGAGTATGTGGGGATTATACAAGCGGTGCAAGCCATAGAAGCCAGGAGAGTTACAGACCCATATACGTATACTCTACTATAGCGCCTCGGTCCTCCAATCATTAGGGAAAGAACATATTACCTCCGAGTCTAACACTAGAATGTCACGAGTAACGGTATCAAACCGCAACACGGTGATACTACAATGGATTAAAGGACACAGCGGATCACTAGGCAACGACGCAACTGACGAATTAGCCAGGAGAGCATCCAGCACGTCGGCTTCCGGGCCTGAACCCATCATACCCATCCCCTTCAACCAGAAACGCAGGTGGCTGCAGTAGTCCACCCACAAACAAGCCGAGAGGTGGTGGACCTCGACACCAGGCTGCCGGCAGTCCAAGGAAGCTTTGCCATTATTAGATGGCAGGCTAAGCAGACGTTTATTACGCCTGGACAGGAATGGCCGGCGCCTGGTGACGGGGACCATCACAGGATAATGGTCGCTTAACAAACACTTTCACACAATAGGAATTACGGACAGTCCGCTGTGCAGAGATTGCATGGAGAGCAAAGGCGTTACCCAGATAAGGACAGAAACCCTCGGGACACCCGGATTAATCACAGATGTTCTCATTAGACCAGAAGCTTTGATCGGCTTCGGGAGGGAGGTAGGCTGGTTGTAATATTAACCACTGGCGGCCACCATGGCCCACGCACAATAGTCCACATGACGGACTAAGTGCGGAAACCAAACCCTCTAACATAGAACATGATGGCACCGGGGTTTACACTGATAACGTAAAACTTTGATTTTAGGGAGGAGAAAATGTTGTCGAAAATTATCAACATTAATTATTTATGCTTGAATACCTAATCTAAACTATTGCCACGAATAAATAAGCCCATACGAACTTCCTTTCATGGAGTTCTACTATACGAAAAGTACTTTTTCAGCATGTTGTCAGTTTTCAAAATAAATAAAGTAATGTTATTACCATATATTGTTTCATCAAAACGTTTTAAAGGCTCCCAATTACTTTGTTTTCGTCAAGGATACAAATTATTTGGAAGATAAACTGTTCTTTGATACTTCTTAAACACCGTTTAAGGAAACGGGAGAATTTACGTTTTTGACATTCCATGACAAAGGTACGGTTACGAAGATTAAACGTCTTTGTAAGTGGTCCAGGAGTTTATTGCGATTGTAATTACATTTACGAACTTATTTATTTGGAGTATTCGGCAAATAACTTTAATTATAAGGTATACTTATTTATTTGATCAATGGTCTTGTCGGGGTGGTTCGCGGCTTTATAGTAGCAGCCGCACGAGTTCATCTTCAAGGTTTAGAAAAGAAACGCTTGCCTAAGTACGTCTGTTGATAGGTGACCATCCATTACATACTGAGAACCCTGTGAGCCTCGGAAAGCATGGAAAGCACGTTAACCAACCCTGGCCCCGGCATCGTAACGGGCAACCAGTCTTGCCAAGGGGTATCGTGTTCCCCAGTTACTGAGTTGTGGATGTCAGATAGGCTCTTGCTCCAAGTAACATGGGTTGCAAGCCGACCCCAACCTAATTAAGAAAAGATAAGGCATATGATGATGTCCATGGTCAAAGAACTCGTATCGTTTTCTCTAGTATTCCCTAAGCCATTCATGCTTGAGACGTTTGACTCATTCTGTGCATTGAATGTATGTATGAAACCAGCACCTATAGCTTCTGCTTAAAGGCAATTTGTCTGTGTATTGAATGTTGCTGGTTTTGTGGTCCAAGGTTTGCTGCAAATCCTTAAATGACTGACAGACCGGTAGAAAATCTGATAATTTTATGACAAACCGTATCATGCAAAAAGCGAATACTTTCTTTTATAACGATGTTGCTATAGACATAGCCAATGTTGCTACCAAACAGTCATTTCAGTTCGTTCCCCAAGGCAAAACAACTGTGAAAATAAATTATGTTGGAAACGAGTTTTTACCCGAACAAACCATGCTAAAGTTTATGAAAATATCACGTACTTTATTGTGGGATATCCAATTTAATTACTTGTGTAATGTTATTTTAAGGCATTTACTTATAAATGTAGACTAATATTATGACTTATGACATTATTTACAGTAGGTATGCAGTATGCTTCAGATTTAGATGATTGTTGACACTGTTAAAATTATTGAACAGATTAAATAAAACTCGCATAATCTAATTGCATACATACATACATACATACATAAACTCACGCCTTCTTCCCGAGAGGGTAGGCAGAAACCACACAACGCATCCTTACATACTCATTTTCCCTCGTTTACGGTCTTAACCTGATTGGTTTAATAAATATATGTACTTAATCGAAATGGTTTAATAAATATATGTACATAAAGCAGATAATTTTGTTACTGACCGTACAAAAGTGACGTTGTAGACAGTGCCCAGGAAGGGGTTTCAATCAAATGACGTTTATGTTAGGAAATGGATATGAAACCTTTTCCGGATTTAAACCGGGCTTTTCCTCCCGCCTTATGCGAAACTGGAACCTCCCGAAACAACCATGTCCGGTAAGGACCTGTGTCAGGCGAAAAGTGAGGACGCCGTGACGCGTCTCCAACCACTCCTCAAAGAGGGGACTTATCGCCACTATTGTGGCGTGCCCAGCACTGGGTTGACACAATCGCACCCTCCATGTCGCCATGAGATTCCGCCGGAGCTCTGTCCGCTGTACCGTGATTTCTCGCGGCAGCGGAGTTACACCCCGGCGTTTTGGCTCCTCGCGCCACACGCATACGTGCGCGAGGGCTTTTACCTCCTGCGCCCGCAAGCATTTTGCGAATAGTGGCCTTTTAAAAACAATTGCAATTGGTTTATTTTAATAGTTTTATCTACCAAAATAACTTGCGTAAAAAAACAATCTTACACAAAGTTTTTACTTGGTTAATTCTACTATTTAAAAAAATTAACATACCTCCATTTCTTTTTCTAATGTTTGGTTTTCTTCTACACCTTTTTACATTTAATATTTTCGGTGCATTTTTTACATCATTTCAAAATTACACGTACCTATGATATGGGTAAGCCTTCTCTATTTTACTTCGCTACACTATGTAAATAACCCTTAAGTAAATAAACAAAATTGTAATTCACACAAAATACACAAATTTTAATACAGCTGTTAATGAAAACGTGTTGTTTTCACACAACTCGTAATTATTTCATTTAAATACGTATTATATCCGTACAGGAAGCGTCATATGAGAGTAATTGCGTCGTTCTTAATCGTTCGCCCTTAATAAAGACGGCTATACTTTTAATTAAGCCAAATATTCAAATTAACAGAGTAACAAAATACCCATTCAAAATTCACCCCCAGTTTACTTCGTTACCCGACCAACACGGAATCGTACCATAAATATCTTTTAGGGCGTCTTTAACTCGGTAATTGTACTCTTTTCAGAAAACATGAGAATGCAATTTTCAGGGCAACGTTATGCATATAATTACGTTTTTTCTACCAGTTTTTCCGTGTGAAAATGTCGTACTTAGCGAGAAGATTTAATAAGTCTCGGGCTGACATAAAAAATATTTCAACGTTAGTTTCAGCCTTCTACGCTCGGGTTAAATGATAATTGTTTGAAAATGAGACGAGATTTTTTCTTCAATTTTAAAAGAACGAAAGCTAATTAGCCGGTTGCCATTTTTTTATACGCAGTCTAGCCAAGTCTGCTCTGTCAATAAGAGTTTTGTAATTTTGTATTTCGTTTATGGTAGCGATATTTAGGTATAAATGTTTAGCCAGTGTGCTAAACATTTATAAGAGAAAGCAAGGTGCTTGGTAAACGATTGCAGAATTTATCTATAAACTCAACCAAATTGATTATGGTGTGATATCTATACAATATATAAAAGCTAAATGTTGAAAGAGCTGAACTGTCCAACAAAATTATAATTTACGTACCGCTTAGGCAGTGTACAAGCCAAATAGTAAAAGATATTCACATAAAACAAATCCCTACATCCCAGCAAGTAATAAACACGTAGCAAACTCTCAACACGCAACGTATTCCTTAGGAGAAAACAATAAGTAAAGAGTAAAATTAAGCTCACACTCATCAACCACATTCGTATCAGCGTTCATAGCGGGCTGACGTTGATTTGTTTCTGTGTTGTCCAATGGAGGTGGTAAATCGTAATTACGGCTTGACGCAGGTCTGACGTGCCAGCAACTAACTGACGTACTGGAATTACGTGCAACGTTGACTTGCTTATATAGTCTGTTAGTCTGTTGGTTGTTTACTTGTTTGTGTTTGAAGGGAAGAGCAAAAAGGTGGTGAGGAAAAAGGAGTTTTTCACGCGGGATTAAAAGGTGTAAAGCGTGCGGTGGATTAGAAAGTCTGATGCTTGCCTATAGAAAATGAAAATGGTCGACTTGCTTTGACAAAAGACTGTCACTTGCTAAGACATTATTATGTAGAAACAAGTCAAATTAGTTATTAGATCCCTGTAACCTAATATGATACATCTATTGCCGAAATCCAAAATTTCGAGAATTTACCAGAAAGAAACAATAACCCGTAAAATGACTGTCGTCTTCATTTTTTTTTAAAGAAATATTACAACGTAATACGCCTGGATTGGAGTGTACCTATGGTACACCCACTTTTTGCCAGTTATGTTTAATTCCCATCGACCAGACACAAATCCAGACTCTGGGCTGCTACTTAGAAATTCCAGATGGACAAAAACACAATAACACTTTGCCTGATTCGAGAATCGGCCTCATGCTGCTGCTTAGTGTTATTGACCACCGATATATGAAAAAGAAATATTATTAATAATTCTTTCAATAAAGTATTATTTCTAGTTTAAAGGTTATCCAAAGATAAGTAATTTATTCTCGAAGAAACAGTTAAACTATCTCCACTATAAGAGGTAGGTTAACTAGCAGAATAAAGCCGATCTCATCTAGTTTTTAAAATATGACTGACGTGTAAAAGTGTTTGTACAAACCTATTTTTTCTTTCTTTTTTTTTCTTTTTTTTAAAACGTTGCCCCACATTAGGAATTACTCCTGTATCGTGGGTGCGTTCACAAACATGAAAACTCACATACACAAGACACCCAGACCCGGAACAACTATTTGTAGGTCATTTAAATATTTGTTCCGTGCGGGAATCGAACCCGCGACACGCAGCACAGCAGCCGATCGCTCAACCACTGCGCCAACCGTGCCGTTGTATTTATGTATTTACAAAAATAAAATCATTTATCAATAAACCACTCCTTGATTAAGCACGCAAAATGCAAAATGAACCCAATCATAAATGGAGGGAGTGTGAGTGTACTTTGTAGCCACAGACACTTCACAGATTGTCTTGATGTTTTCCTTTTGTCTAATTAACAAGGCTCAATTTTGACTGCAATACTAGCTTTAAAATCAAGATCCATAGTTGGTGAAGGGTGAAGCTTTGTGTTTAACTATTCACGAGTATCACTTGAAAGTTTTGTTCACAAGATTTGATTGGATGTTTCTAGGTCAATTTGAGTCTAGATTTTACTTGGATCTTTAGACAAGTTTTGGTTGTCAAATTAAATGTTGTTAATTAATTGCCTTTTTTAACATACACATTTTTGTGAGATTGAAAACTATTTGAAAATGAAGAAGTGAAAAATATTAGCTAATTACGGTAAGGTTTTCGATTCGGAGATGTATCACACAAGGTTAAACTCTAGAAATAAAGAAGTACCAATAAACAGTCTGTTAGTCATGCAAAACTGAGAATAGTATGCAATTTTAAACGTCAACATTTATATGAAAGGGATGTTTCAAAATTATAAACTATTTGAATTCAAGTGGTCTTGCTTATGTTTTGTAAACTTCGAATCAGTTTACAAAACATAAGCAAGACCACTCTTTTTTTCGTACAAAGTTTTCAAGGCACTTAAGCGTTTCCCAAAAGTTGTATCAAACTCCCAGAGCGTCGAGATTGAAGGGAAAAACGAAATTGTTTAACATAAAGCAATCAAGTATGTTTAAACGTTTCTTGAAAATAACTGTTAACATGTTCAATGTTGGGAGTTTCAAAGAATTGTCCGGTACGTCTGTCACAGTATTACAGAAGGTTGGCTTTATACAACTATCAAAATAGGCGCTCGCACACATAATAGCAGATGGCGGCCTATCCCTGTGTCCTAACCAAAAGCTACCGAAAGCTTGCTAATGTGCAGCCATTGCCCAAAAAGGATAAATGTGCAAAGTGATGGAAAGGGTACTTAATAATAAGCTGCTGGCATACCTGTAAAGACGATGACCTCCTCAGTGACCACCCATTTAGCTTCATTCGTGGTCGGTCAACTGGGGATCTTCTTGTGTATGCTACGCATTGCTGGACTGAGGCCATTCAGAGATACGGCAATTGAGACGTTTTGCTGTGTCGATTGATATCACAAAGGCCTTTGACAGGGTCTGGCATGCTAGTCTGAAGTAGTGTGTTGGGTAAGCTTCCCGCATGCGGCATCCCTGCTGACTTTTGCAACTGGATTACCGACTTCCTGAGTGATCGATCGATCAGAGTGGTCATAGATGGCTGCTCATTGGTTCACGAGGCTATTGATGCCGGTGTTTCTCAGTCTGCTGCACATCAACGATCTGCTACAGCATGGTGCTATCGGGTATGTAGATGACAGTACACTCTCAGAGAAATACCTGTCCAGTGCAACAGCCAGCAGAGAAGGACAGTCACTTTTAGAGAGGCCACTGTGGAGCGAATAAATTTGACCTTAAATCTCGTTTCCCAGTGAGGAGACGACAATCTGGTTAAATTAAAAACTCTAAAAACACAGGCGTGTCTTTTCACTGCAAAAAGGAGCCAGTTTTAGTTATTAACAACAACAAAAAATGGAGATTAATCTGTACCAGTTACCGACCGCCTAGAGCTTTTGGGCATGGAGTTGCCCTCTGACCTCAACTTCGGCTCAACCATCGATTCAAAGGCACAGACTGCAGCCAAAAAGCTGGGCATTCTAAATGAGATGAAGTAATCCTTCACATCTCGACAGCCTTTGAGTCTGTACTAAGCACAGGTCCGTTCCTGTATTGAGTATGGCAGCCACTTATGGGATGACTCAGCTAAATAATACCTTTCTGCACTTGACTCGGTGGAACGCAGAGCAAAACGGCTTATAGGCGACGAGACATTGGTGGCTAGGCTTCACAGTTGCTTGCATGCCCCTCTTTTACAGATTTTACTTCGGAGAATGTGCGCTGGAGCGCCACGACCTGATCCCACCATCGCATTTTTACTACCAGACTACCAGGCGTACTGGAGGATACCAACCGCACTTGGTTGAAATCCCGTCTGTGTTCCTTTCCACATTTAACCCATCTGCCTTCAAAGCAAGAGTGAACAGGCTTCTTCTGGGCACGGAAGTTCCATCATAGACCTCATCCATTGCTTTCCATCAGGCGTGATCGAGGTGAAGAGCGGCCTGCTCTTTCGCATTCCGCAATAAAAAATAAAATGAAAAAAAGCGAATGTAGCGTAAACACGCTAAAATCGTGTTCATATTATGTCAGTTTTTTGTTCGGGTAGCGGGAAAGCACCGTCTGTCTGCGTGACTACGCTTTCAGGTCCGCCGAAGCCGCTTTAGGACACAGCCTTATTCATATCAATGACGGAGCCTATCTCAACCGCGATTGCACTTGCACTCGCTGTACATAAAGTCTGTATGTGTGTGCGTGCTTGCTCGATGTATGGATCCGACCTTCTGTGTTATTCTGTACGTCTGTGGCTCTGTGCTCGTCGCAAACCTTTTGTGTAAAACGTTCGTTGATATAAAGGATATTGTTATGTCTTGTTCGCTTAGAGCCTACCTTTGTAGTGTTTACCGTGTTTCTTAGCATTCAGTTTTCATTCCAGTAAAGTAAGTGCTCAATGGAATCTATCTATATAGGTCAATGGAAAATTGGAGGCCGCTTTCAATAGAAATGAAGATTGTATTTCTTATTCGCATCAGATTTTTTTTTGGAAAACAGTGCCTGATGATATTGTTGAGTCGTTTAGAATTCATAACTATTGTGTTTTATTGAAAACTGGTTACTTTGAATAATATTTTAGTGAGCGTTTTTCTCTTTCTTCTTGTCTTTTCGGAAGTGTTGATGGACAAGTGAGAGAGCATTAAACGATTGAAGAAAGTCGCTGAAACATGTTGGAGTTTTTTTAATGATGATTTGAGGATTTAATCATTCGAAGGTGTCAGATTATATTACGTATTGCGTAACAATAATTATTATATTAAGGTTGGCAGGAACATCCACGCGCAAACTATAACCATGAATTCAGTGGTCTCCAGATTCACGTACTGAATCCATGGTTGCTCGTCGTTGTCCCCACCAACCTGTTTATTGCATAATTAAGTCGTAAATTGAATAAACATTCTCAAAACGAATAATGATCTATTCCTGAATTCACCTTTTAAATTGATTAATAAAAAAACTTTGTAAGCATAATAACGTCAAAAACAAGTTCATGAAACATACAAATTCCTAGTATTTAATAGGAATACCAGTTTCAGGGACGGTCTCGATCCAACGAAGTCTGGGAATGCCGATGATTGAGAATTCTCTCAATAGAAGGGTTGCGTCTAAACTTTCCTACAACTAAGCTAACTAGCTTAGGTAACATGCACTTATTAGCACTTGGAATTTCAATAGTAAAGTGAATGTACTATATTGTATTATTTTGTGGGTAACGGAAAGGAAGAAACTTAAGGGCAGCAATGAGCCTACCCACTGCGGGTAGGGCGCATTGCTGGCAGAACGGATGACCAATGGGCCAAAAAGTTCTGGAGACCGCATACCGGAAGACGTAGCGTTGCAAGGGCTTTTTTTTTCACGGTGACACCGGGCGTCCGGCTCCCTGTTTATACTTCCCGAAACATCCATGCCCCGAGAACACCTGCGTCATCCGAAACGACAGGGAGCCGTTCCTCCTCCCGAACCAGAGGTCGAGCACCGGCCGGACTGCCTCGATGGTGACGAGGCCGGTAGGGCGTGAGTCCATTCCGTCACCAAGACCTCGCGAAGCTGCGACAGACGCTGCTCCTTATGGCGCTGCATCGGCCGCTCGCCCCGCGTTCTCGCTTCCTCGTCACACAGCACCTTCGCCTCTAGGTCCCAAGACGGGGATCCGGCCAGTGCACAACCGCCTCGTAGGAGATCGTGCGATACCCTCTAATGACTCTGACGGCCATTGCTATCTGTTGCTTTCGCAGAATAGAGATGCTACTGGCCATTAGGTCAGCCGCCCAGCTCGAGACATCGTAACGGGCCATCGATCGCACTGTTGGAAGGCCTCCGACAAGGTGAACCAATGAACTTGTGGGAGCTGGAATTCGCACCACCTGTCGAAGTGGCAGTCCTTGCCTCGCCCAAGGACTAGGACCTATGTCCAGCAGTGGACGTTTTTAGTCTGAAATGATGTCGTCTGAGAAGATAATGTAAACGAAGAATTCAGCTCAAAAGCTTCACAAATAAAGGGCCAAAAATATTGTGACAAAATTTCGAACGGCGTCGTTCAGCAGTGGACGGAACCAGGCAAGGTTTTATGATTGCCTGTCTTATGTGCGAAAATAGTGGCCGTATGTCGCTATGTATCTGCAATAGGAAATTAAAGTGAGTGCTTAAAATATCTAACCAATTTCATGTTTTTTTTTAAAGGACATCAATGAATACCTACCTAGCGTTCTTTTATGACGATAAATTTTGCCAGACAGAGTCGAAGGCATAGTTAGTATCTCAATAAAGCTCAATTAACAATTACATAATAATAAGCATGAATAAAAATTTTACAGAGTATAATAAATTATAGCAGCAGTATTCAATCAATCAATAGCAACGAAGCTCCTATTGGAACTTTATTCCGTACCACACAATATATTTCATTAAGGATTTAAATGTAGCCTGAACAAGCCTTTGCATAATTGAGGGCCTGTGCTGTAATGTTCGATCATTTTCATCGAATTGATTCTCTTGAGGCCGGTTGAAACCTCCGAACAGTTATAGAGTCGGTTTAATTACAAGTTTTGGTTATAAATGTTTGGGTCCGAATTCTCTTGATAAATAAAATAAGATGGTTTATTGACGTAGATGCTGATCGATGAAGTTTTGCGCATTCGTAAGTTTAATTCCCAGTCCAAAGCATTTATTTTTGTACGGCCTGAAGATTTGGTGCAAAGATTATTTAAAAAAAAACCTTTTTATATAACAAGAGTTTTCTAAACCTCATTAATGTTTTTTGTAGAGATGAAACCTGGAATGGATATAACATAACGATTACGATTTAAATGTAAATATCGAACTAGACAAGTTTCATCTGTTCTCTGTATTTTCTGTTCTAAGTAAAGACTTAGAACAGAAAATTATTAAAATGAGTTAGCAAAAAACCACTAGAACATAAAAATAAGATTCTATTCAGCCTCTATATCGTCTACATACCTTTCTAATAGGATACTTCAAAAATCTAATCCCATCTCCCAGATTTTCGATAATGGCACAACAAGCCATTACGGTCTAACGACTAAATAGCAATACGAATAAATTCTGATTGGTAGTGCCAACGAGAGGTATTTACTTCTATCGGGAGTTGGGTATTGTGGCTAGAATAGACTCTTTTATTGGCCCATCGGGGCTCTTCTATCGGAAGCTCTCGGTGGCTGTCGGAGTTCTTCGGGTATAAACAATGTTCCCTTGTTTCGGTACTGTTAAGCAAGTTATTTATGTGATGAACGCGACTCGGGAGAAACGTGGGTGCTGGCCAAGCAGATTTGTGATGTATGGGCGCGCAGGTGATTGGTTTCCGATTGTATGGGAATTTTTGACGTTTGAGATGTGATTTTTGTTTAGTGTCTTAAGTTAGCTTTCTGCGATTTTTTTTTAAAAGTATATTTATGTTCAGTAAGATATTAACGAAACCTGTTGAATGCTAACAGATAAAGATTTTTATGAAGCCATTGACCAATCTTAGTATTACATACTGTACCATATTCTGGCAATTAAATGATTATGATTATCATGGAAATTACGGGCATCGTAAGGAAGCCCAGAATTACAGTTAAAATAAGTCTGAAATCGCTAACCCGTCTTAATCAAGCGTCGTGATCAATGTTCGTGCCTTCTTTATACGAGGAGAGGCATTTGCCCTGCATTGAGACATTAATAGGCTGGTATTATTACTTTACCATAATGGGATGGGAAGTATAAAAAAAAATCTGCTTTGAAATACGAAGATTCTAAGTTTAAATGATTAGTAGGACGTAATTAATGTACCAAAGAAAGTTTTCATTCTAAGAACTGCGAAACCCATAAATATAGTGTTGGCGGTTAATATCAATTTAATTTAAAACAAAACGGATTAAAATAACTAAACTATAATCAATTAAATAGAAATACAATTTTGTACTTAAAAATATACTCCCTGATTTAAATAACGACTTTAAACAAAATAACAAAGTGATGTTATCGCGACGGCTGCTTGAGACGGTGTAATTAGCGAGCGTTTTTTTTTTGTATATGCTTCTCGCAGGTCAACATGGAAGCTTTAAAAAAACTAAGCGACTACACGCCAAGGGCATCCCCTGTGGGGTACGGAGCTCGGCTTAGGGCGTCGCTGGAAAAGGGCTGCAAGGGACAAGCTGGATCAGAATTATTGTTTTAAAGGGACAAATTTAAAGCTATAGGCACAGCGTCGCGGGCTGGCTCGACAAGGGTCGGGACAGTCGTGACTACTATATTGTGCTAGTGGCATTACTACTCACCTTAAGGTATGCCTTGGAGGGCGACTAATACTTATAAGGGAGGGAGTGTCGTGGGCGGCCGCTGCAATCAGGGGATTGAGGTGCTTTATGCCACAGTCGAAGAAACGCTTTGAAAGGTGTTTCATGAACTGGGTTATGGTGGGCATTTTAAGGTGTACATTACGAACATAGCTGGGCTCCCGTGACCTTTCTCAGGAAACTGTTCTGAAGGGTCTGCATCTTATTGAAAAGTCGTGGGTTAGAGTGCGCAAATACAACGCAGGAATAGGTCAATGTTTGCGAAGGAGGAGGCGTAGCGCGTGAGGGAGAGAGCCTTGCGCCCTCACGCCCCTAGTTGCCTCAGGAGACGCCCTGGGCGTCGGGAATCACAAGCAGATTCCCGGCCACCGCAGGCGCGGGCTTGCGGACGGCGTGCAATGGGTAGCTCGTCGTCCGGTAAGGACCAGGCCCGGGTTGACGACGCGTCGCGTTCCACGCGCGCCTCAAAGAGATGTCAGCACAAAATGACGGGTTCCAATAGGGCCGACGCCTCAGGGTCGCTGGTAATTCGATAGAGATAACCGTGGCCCTGCATTATGACTATCTATTAATATAATTGCATTATGACCCTGTAGCTGGCACGTCACATTCGACGAATCTGAGCCATGATCTAGTTATAACTTAATACTATATAATGGGCTTGCATACTCATTACAAGCTTGTTCCCATTTTTATCGGAAAGAAGATTTTTGGTATTTAATGTTATCGGGATCAAAATAAGCAAAGCATAATAATCAGCCCATAATGTGCCCCTCTCTTTGAAAAGAAGACAAACGAAGTAAAGAATAAGGACGTTTCATAAAAAAAAAAATATGTCCATTTCGTTTCCAGTGTATTAAAAAGCGGAGAAACTTAGCCTGATTCTAAAGGTAAGCAACATACCTAAAGCTGAACAACTTATGTAATATAAATGACAAACAAATCTAGAGCTTCTTAAAGCCTAGCTACTATAATTATTACAAGACTTGTGTTAATGGAACCCTTAATGTCCAAGTACATGTTGTATTGGACAGAATTCGCCATAATATAAACCCATTGCTCAATAACTGAAACTGTGACTTCTTCAACAACAAACACAACAATTGTGTAGGTAAGTATATTTTGTCACCACTCCACATTCCCTTGCACCACCCCGTCAAGACCTAATCATATTTGCAGCAACTTCATCATGTTCTACAAACAATACTCGCTTCCTTTGTCCGTGTGTCTGTGATACATATCTCGGGACATAGATCATAGAAACAAAAGACATACGACATGAAAGACAATGACTTGTAACAAATTACTTCAATGTGGGTATGTGTTGTTTAGGGGTGTTTCTTGTCCTTTTGTGAAGAGTGCTATTAGATAAAGCTCATTAAATATTAAGAAAAAAAAAAATCCTTTTGTGATTTTAGTCTGTCTGTAGACCAAGTGTACACTGATTTATAACTTCGCTATCGGTACCTAGATGCGAAAATAGGATTTTTTTAGGCTACATTAATTGTTATGCCATAATTCTGATGCCCCAAGGCATATAGGAAAGGGAAATATAGGTAATCAGCGTCTGCAGAATAGTACCATATCTCCCATTCTTCTGTTGTCTTAGTACAAAAGTGCACGGTTCGGTACCAGGTGAAGAGCTTCTTGTAGACCACATAAATACGAATTTAGTCGCAGTTAGTGAGACAATTTAATAAACGCCCGTGTGCGTTTGCGTAATGCTACGAAAATAGAACGAACGTTAGTTATGAATGAAACAATAATATGTTTATGTAACAATGTACCATAAACTTCAATTGGTAATTTTGAACGAACGTGCAGCCAACTAATTGAAAAGACAAGTAAAGTACCAAATGCCGCCAAATAAAAATTGTTGTATGAAATTGCTAGCTAAAAATAAAAACTGCTACTAAGTTTCCAATAATTTACCAGAAAGAAGTATTTAATCTAAAACATTTATTAAACTCAGGCTTTTGACGACATAACCCTAAAGAATCTTACGATATTTACCCCTAAAGATAATAACAAGCTTTTTCGGGAATTCCACGGAATAGTATTGTATGTATATTTTACATATTCCTTGAGTTACAAAGACAAATGGTAGTGAAAGCAGTAAAATTCGATCCTCTACTCAAACAAAACCCTACATTGTACATGTAGCGAATAACTCCCAGATTGTTTTATTTACAAAAGATCAAGTCATTTTCGTGAAGAAAATTTCTGTATCAAATAAATCTTAGTTCAGTTTCAATGTTTTTGTTATTATTTTGGTTTTAGAAGTTAGTGAAATATAAATATGAAAAACGGTTGTGTTCTTGTCACAGACTGAAGACATTTAATGTTGACACAGATACAGAATATAAAATAAGGTTGACATACATGCAACTAGATATCTCTAGTAATTTACAATATCTGTGTTCTACAACTATATTTTGATACAATTTTAACACACTCCCATATCAAAATAACATGTTCTTTAATTAAATATTACTAAAGCTAAAACTACGAATGGATCATGACATCAAAAAAAATATACAATTCTGTGATGCCCAATTGTTCTACAAACTTATCATGTTTTGGTCCACTCAAGCTTTTTGTAAGAATATCTGCAGGCATATCATTTGTTGAATACAAATGGTATAATCTATTTTTTTTTTTCACGCTTCTTTTATGGAATACACAATTTTTTTTAAGTTTTTCAGCACTTTGGTTATCATTGTATATCATTACTAGCTGCTCCTCGCGGTTTTACCCGCATAGATCTTGATCCGGTGGGAGTATCGGGATAAAAAGTACTCTATGTGTTAATCCAGGTTATAAACTATCTGAGTGAAATTTCATCCGAATCCGTTCAGTAGTTTTTGCGCGAAAGAGTTACAAACATCCATCCAGACTTACAAATTTTCGCGTTTATAATATTAGTAGGATTGGTAATTCACTTTGTCTACGAAACATTCTCTGTATAGTGTTCATTCATTAACATTCATTCCTCTTTATTTTTCATTCCTACCTACGTTCGTTCAAAATTCATTAACACAACTCTGTTCGTTCCTCATTAAAAAAAGTGTTGTAAGGTCTCTAATAAACCTATCTATTTATAAAATTTCTTTGTTTACATACATACATAAAATCACGCCTGTAATCCCAGAAGGGTTGGGCAGAGGTGTACCCACATTTCGCCAGTTATGCTTAAGTCCCATGTAATAGGGGGCGAGCCTATTGCCATCAACCGGTCACAAATCCAGACTCCGGGTTGCTACTGAGAAAATCTAGATAGAAAAACCCAATAACACTTTGCCCGACCTGGGGACCGAACCCAGGATCTCATGCTCAGCAGTAGCTCTTGTGACTACTAGACTAACGAGGCAGTCTTTTTTTTATTTATCATAAACAAAATTGGCGACCGTGACAGGACCTACAATCGTCGGATCGGTCTAAATATCCACTCAGATTGTTCACGTGTCAAGGACACTCGAAGGATATTGTCGACACCGGACGAAATCTACCAGTACCGACAGAAGGCTGTTTTGATAATCCAAATTCGCCGCGCCTGTGGACTAGAATCCTACTTCCACCTGGGTCGACCTTCCGTACCTTCGACAAGCCATTCTGGGAACTCTGCTGGGACTACGGAGCTCCGATCAAGCAAAGTCCGCCCTTAGAACGGGTCAGTGGAATCACTATCCACCTATCTACGTGCTCCCGCCTACCAAGAAACTGCTGGGAACAGCTGTCTGCCTATTTAAAGTGAGCTCGTTCCATCTTACTAACATACCTACCAAATGTGTTGACCTTCAGTCTGTGCATTTATCGGATAAAGTCCTTGAAATCAAGTGAAGTTCCTAATTTCCATTTGTGTCTATTGTGCCTAACCATAATTACTTTCGAAAGAGGTCTAAATAGGATAGGCAAAGCAGAAATTAGCCTAATTAATTTCGCTCTTCAAGCTACCGCCATCTTAAATTTATGCACATTTAACTACAATATAACTTAATTATTTTCATACCGTTACTCAATTTTATAAACTATTCTACTATTATCGATTCTTTAATCCACTACCATTAACACTTCATTTATTCAACCTTAATATTTAGATAGTGAATATCTCCCGAGTTTAACTATAAACTTACCAACCGTCGTTTCGTCATACAAGTAATTATTTGTTGTTATCAGTTTACTAAGGCACACGGAATTGATCTATTCCAGGGATCGTGCGTTGTGACACGGCAGCGTTTGCGCATCGTTGGTATCTGACTGCCCCGGCGCGTCTCACCTGCATAGCTTACCGTAGTATGCAGTCTACGTAGGCTGCGGGCATCAGCTGATCAACAAAGCGAGGAGCGTATCGTGTGCTATATACTTATTTCGTAAAATCAGTGTCAGCTCATTACGAGTTTATTACAATGTCTGAACCTTCAAAGTTAAAGGAACTAATAAGAAAACACGCACCCTAATTGCGTAATACACAATCAATCGGAATCTGAATCGTTTTGAAACAGATTGCTAATTCATTGCTTCTTACGATCGATAAAAATTCTGCTCAACAATATATAGAACGCAATGAATGTTCTTGAACCGTCAAAATCAAACAGATTAGTCGTAATCGTTTACGAAAATGTGTTACGCAATTAGGGTGCTGGTTCTATTACAGGACGCGTAACGAAATTAAAATAAGTCTCGATAGTTTAGCTTCATTAGAGTCCATTTCAGAACTAGAAATAAGTAAACTCGCACTGAAGCTATCCAAAATTGAGGCAATGTTCATTGAATTTGATGAGGTGCAGAGTCTGATAGAAATTAATACCACAGATGTTCAAAGTAGTGATGTAGTGCTCGAGATTTAATAGAAAACGATTTCTACCATTGTATTGCGTTAGCTGAACATTTAATTAAGAAAAATTCAATAGTCCAGGAAGATGAGAATAATTCTCAAATTAAATCTTCTATGGCTACGTGTCACCATAACGATCACCGTTGTATTTCGTTGGGTTTTAAGTAACCAGTGATTAAAATTCCAAATTTCGACGGTACGTATTCTATGTGGTTGGAATTTAGGGAAACATTTGTTTCGCTAGTTCACAACAATGATAAGATGGAAAGTATCCATAAATATCATTATTTGCAATCATATCTCGATGGAGAAGTCGCTCGGTTGATAGCTAATTTGGAAGTTTCTCATAATAATTATTCTGAAGCATGGAAACTTTTATGCGAACGTTACATACATTAATTCCGTTCAAGAAAATTACAAGTCTTTAAGATATATTATTGACCACGTCACTAAAAACATACGCGCACCCAATTCGCTCGGGCTGCCCACTGACAAATGGGATGTTTTGATTATGTTTATGATTGCAGGTAAATTAAATGGTAGTACTTATTTCAAGTGGGAAGAACATGGAAATAGTTTGAGTAATATACTTTCGCTTAAGGATTTCTTCAGTTACCTAAAATGTCGCGTTGATGTCTGAACCTTCAAAGTTAAAGGAACTAATAAGAAAACACGCACCCTAATTGCGTAATACACAATCAATCGGAATCTGAATCGTTTTGAAACAGATTGCTAATTCATTGCTTCTTACGATCGATAAAAATTCTGCTCAACAATATATAGAACGCAATGAATGTTCTTGAACCGTCAAAATCAAACAGATTAGTCGTAATCGTTTACGAAAATGTGTTACGCAATTAGGGTGCTGGTTCTATTACAGGACGCGTAACGAAATTAAAATAAGTCTCGATAGTTTAGCTTCATTAGAGTCCATTTCAGAACTAGAAATAAGTAAACTCGCACTGAAGCTATCCAAAATTGAGGCAATGTTCATTGAATTTGATGAGGTGCAGAGTCTGATAGAAATTAATACCACAGATGTTCAAAGTAGTGATGTAGTGCTCGAGATTTAATAGAAAACGATTTCTACCATTGTATTGCGTTAGCTGAACATTTAATTAAGAAAAATTCAATAGTCCAGGAAGATGAGAATAATTCTCAAATTAAATCTTCTATGGCTACGTGTCACCATAACGATCACCGTTGTATTTCGTTGGGTTTTAAGTAACCAGTGATTAAAATTCCAAATTTCGACGGTACGTATTCTATGTGGTTGGAATTTAGGGAAACATTTGTTTCGCTAGTTCACAACAATGATAAGATGGAAAGTATCCATAAATATCATTATTTGCAATCATATCTCGATGGAGAAGTCGCTCGGTTGATAGCTAATTTGGAAGTTTCTCATAATAATTATTCTGAAGCATGGAAACTTTTATGCGAACGTTACATACATTAATTCCGTTCAAGAAAATTACAAGTCTTTAAGATATATTATTGACCACGTCACTAAAAACATACGCGCACCCAATTCGCTCGGGCTGCCCACTGACAAATGGGATGTTTTGATTATGTTTATGATTGCAGGTAAATTAAATGGTAGTACTTATTTCAAGTGGAAAGAACATGGAAATAGTTTGAGTAATATACTTTCGCTTAAGGATTTCTTCAGTTACCTAAAATGTCGCGTTGATATATTGGAAACCGTTTATCGCCATAAACATGATAATCAAGATAATAAACAAAAACAGTTATCAAGTGTTCAAAACAAACATAATAGTTCTTAATCTTTAGCGCCTATACCAAACGAAGGCAAAACTTCTACTCCTAAAACACCGGAAAGTTTCTTCTGTAAAAATAATCATCGCATGTGTGAGTGCCGGTCTTTTAAGTCAAGCTCAAAAGAGGATAGGTTAGCCTTTGTTTCATCAATCAAATTCTACAAATCATTGATCAAACAGGGCTAACATGACAGGCGCGAGAACGCTCTCCGATTCGTCGAAATTTGTCCACGAATCTGACGTTATTAGAATGCCTAACATGACCGTTAGGCTCGAGTAAACTCGAAAAAGGCACTTTGACATTTCTTTATCTCGCGACGAGATACCGATGTAGCAAGTTATTAAAAAAAAATAATTTTTATCATTGCAACATCGGTCGATTTTACATATGGACTAAGTATGAACTATAATGATTTTACGTCTATCTCTTTTAATGGGGAAGGCAACTGTCAAAATGGCGCTGTCATAGCTAGTTCCCAACACAGGCTAATAATACAAGGCGTGATGTGGTTTTCTTTTATTTTAGCGAAAATTGACGCGTTGTTGGGTTCCTAGATACTCCGAAATTGGAGTCTACAATTTCCCGAAAGCCCCTAAAACTAGAAGATTGTGGTTTAAAGCTATTCGTAGAGATTTTTTTGTGTTCGAGTTTATGTCGAAAACATTTTGAAGAAAATGATTAGGAGGAATTATTAAGGTTTAAAATTCTGACACTTTCCATGTTAAGTACTTAATTTAAAGTACTGAAATCACCGAAAATAACGAAATAGTGAAATAAAATCAAACTCAGGAATGAACATAAAATTAAATGAATGAACGAAATGTCAAATTTTTTGTAGGCCATAGGGACCTAGCTATGGTCACGCCATCTACAATTAGCTTTGCCCGACCTTCCCCATTTATGTTTCGTATCTTGTAACCGAATTTTTACTAGAAATTAATTGCGAAAGTTTGATATTGCCATACACCCACAACCTCCTAGATTTCGATAATCACCATAATTTTATTGGCAAAAAGACTAGTTATTACTACACGTGATGCTCATCCATGTAATAGTGCTCACTTCCGCCACAGTTTTTCTCGCGGCCGCCGAAAGGAACTTCGTTCCAATGGAAATACTAGTATTTTAAGTATTTTTATCAATATTATGTTTTATAATAAAATTATGAGTAAAATAAGTATAATTATGAATTTGCCCTGTTATTTTGAGTTTTTATTTTATTTTTATTGTAACATAATTTTGTCTACTCTTCTCGTCGTCAAAATTGAGGACGACTAAATTAGAAAAAACGGTGATTTTCTCATGTTGAATTGTCAAAATGCGAAATAAATTATGTGCCATGTTAGGGTTAAACGAGAAAACATCAAGATTGACAGAACGAGTCTAATTTTTGTATGGCAGTGCTGTCAGAAAACGAGTAAAGTGACGGTATAGACGCAACGAGAAAATACGAGAGTGAGTTATTGTCGCGTCTGGCATGTTAGCCCTGCCTGGTCACATCGCTAAACGTTGTCGTCTTCCAGCTACATGTCGTCATTGCAAATCACGACATCATTCTCTTCTTCATAAATGTGAGGAAACTGAAATCTCTAATTCAGTTAATTCCGTCACTATGTCTTCAACGTACTCTTGTGTACTGCTCGAGTAAAGGTTACCAATCCAGCCACCAACGAAACTATGATACGAGTAGTGCGAGCTTTGCTCGACAGCGGGAGTCAGTCGACAATTATCATATATATGTTGGCTCGTTACGGGATCATTTCCTTATTTCAATAAAAATAAAATTAATTCAGTCATTCGCAATTTTGTCTGAAATGATGACACTTCTAGTAACATACATGACGAGTTGTCCAGATTCTGGAAACTTGAGAATGTTCCTCAAAAAAGACCCCCGAGTCTTGAAGAACAATTGTGTGCGCAACATTATCTCGCTGTAGGGTTGCCAATTCGTGATAGCATTGATTGTTTAGGAAATTCCTATAATCTAGCCAAAAAGAAGTTTTTTAATTTAGAGCCTCGTTTCCGAAAACCACCAGAATTAAAAAAAAACAATACTGTCAATGCATAAACGAATACGAAGCATTAGGTGACCTATAGTCTAGGCCGTTAAATAACTATTTCTTGCCTCACCACCCAGTGATACGGGAACAAAGCGAGTCGACTAAGTCACGCATTGTTTTTGACGCCTGGGCTCGTACTTCTTCTGGTGAATCTGTTAACGACTTACAAATCATGGGTCCAGTAGTGCAAGAACCATTGTTTAATATATTAGTTCGTTTTAGACACCATAAATAAGTTTGTTTAAAGAGGAGACATAGAGAAAATATTTCGTTACGTGCTCCTCAAAAAATCCGATCGAAATCTTCAACTGATACTATGGCGTGATAGTGAGGATAAGCCTTTAAGAACGCTTCGTTTAAATACGGTTACTTACGGGTTTGCAAGTGCTTCTTTTCTTACTACTCGTTCTCTTTGGCATATAGGTGAAGAGTGTTCTGATCAGAAAATCAAAACTATTATACAAAATTATCTAAACTGTGATAATCTCATTACCGGTGCGAGCAATGATGAAAAGTTACGTCATATCCGTCTTTCAGTTTCTTCTGAGTTAGCAAAGGGAAATTTTCATCTGAGTAAATACCGTTCAAACTTACCTGAGTTACTCGCAGACTCCGTCAACCTGGAATGTAGTAATCTCATTATCAGTAATGTAACTAGTAAGCTAGGTGTAGGTTGGACGCCGTCTTCGGATGAACTTCACTTTCAGCATTATATTTCGGGTTCTTAAGACGTCACAAAGAGCTTGCACTACTGGTTCTTGCACTACATACTTTCTACAACATTTAAAATTTTCGATCCTCTTGGTCTTCTGTCTATTTTCACATTTAAACCTAAAATTGTGCTAAAAGAACTATGGAGTCACAAACTTGATTGGGATTATCCTGTTCCTTCAGAAATAAGATCTTCCTGGTAACAGTTTTCTACCAAATCTTCATGTTTGTCTTCTTTAAGGAGTCCTAGATTCATCTTAATTGACAGCAACTCTTCTGTACAAATACGTTGTTTTTGTGAAGCTTCGCAGCGTGTCTACGGCAGCTGTATATTTTTGAGGTCTGTTCCTACTATTGGCGCTATACAAGTGAGCCTAGTATGTACAAAATCACGGGTTGCACCTATTAAACTCACGACAATACCACGGTCAGAACTCTGCGCTGCCCTGTTAGGAGCTCAACTAACTGCTACAGTTTTAGCCGCAGCAGTTGTATTGGACAGACTCTAAGGTGGTGTTAGGTTGGCTCAACTCTGCGGAAGAATCGTAAGATCCCGCGACCCCGACGTAGGTGTGAGATGGAACACCGGGGTGGTTTTTAGTCAGTAAGAGTCTGACAGACCCCGCACAGTGCGGAGGACATCCATGAGGATTTTCCACCCCAGAACAAAAAAAAAAAAGGTTGTCTCAACTCTAGTAAAACTAAACCGTTTGTTGCCCATAGAGTAGCTGCTATAAATGAGCTAACAAACCCCAAAGCCTGGGGCTATGTTCCTACTTCAATCAACCCAGCTGATTCAGTCTCGCGTGGCGTCGATCCAGACCAGGTAAATCTCTCTATATGGTGGAATGGTCCATCGTTTCTTTTAGAAGCCGAGTATTCTTGGCCCGTCTATACTGCGGACTCTATAAAATTGCCAGAGCTTAAGACCCACGATACTTTAAGTGGGAAAGACGCATCTTCCCTGCCAGACTTGTCTGTAGATTTAGTAAATTTACTTTTTTAAAAGATCCACTTCAAGTTTCCAAATAAGAAAACGCTCACGACGTCTCTATAAAGTTAGCCCAGAAATATGCCTTTCCTATAGAACTAGAACTACTACAAAAGGGTAAATCATTAAATTCCAAAGCCGCGTTCGCACCTCTTAACCCTTTTTTAGATGAAAATGGGATTCTAAGAGTCGTGGGGCGCATTGATTCATCTACTTACCTGTATGACAAACGTCATTCTATTTTTTGCGTTCCAGTAATTATTTAACAAAGCTTATATTCAAATAGGAGCATCTACGCTTGTTGCACGCCGGTCCTCAGCATCTATAAGGGAACGCTATTGGCCTGTAGGAGGCAGGGCTCTAGCTACTCGTAGATGTGCAGAGCGTGAGTGCGTTACCTGTCGTCGTTTCAATGCTCGTACTATGGAGACTTACCTGCAGATTGCGTTGAACCTGACTATTCTTTCTCCACGATAGGTACCGACTTCGCTGGTCCATTTCTTATTACGGACCGCAAGGGACGAGGCTGCAAAATAACTAAAAGTTACCTGTGTATTTTTGTTTGCTTTCGTTACAAATGCGTTCATTTAGAATTAGTCAGTGACTTGACAATGGATGCATTTGTACTGACACTAAAAAGATTTGTAGCCCGCAGGGGTAAACCAAACGTCATCTACTCCGACAATGCTAGAAATTTTGTTGCAGCAGCAAAAGATGTAAATTTATTTCTTAAGTCCTATGGTGACGCTATTGTTGACTCTGCATCTTTCGAAGGCATTGAATTCCGCTTTTCACCAGCATACGCTCCTCACTTTGGTGGTCTATGGGAGGCCAGGGTCAAGTCCGCGAAATTCCACCTATACAGAGTACTAAAAAATATTCACTTGACATTGGAGGAGCTGACTTCGTTGTTTGCTCAGATCGATACTTAATAGCCGAACTTTATAATTGGTAGGCCGCTGACATCTTTGCCATCGCCATACCTGCTGGACTATAGCACAAATCGTCTTGACCGCTTGCAGCGTTTAGAGCAAGCTCGTCAGCACTTTTGGAAGCGGTGGTCGACAGAGTACGTCACGGAGCTCCAGCAGCGCACGAAGTGGAAGGTGAAGTGCCGAGAATTAAAGAAAGACGACCTAGTCCTAATTAAAGATGATAGAACTCCTCCACTATGCTGGCGCCTTGGAAGAGTCTCGAAGCTATTCCCCGGCACTGATGATGTGCCACGAGTTGCCGACGTATCTATCTCATAAAGAACCATACGGAGAGCCATCAACAGATTGTATCTGCTGCCTTTTCCAGCAGATAGATAACATCAGACACGGACAAATGATCTTGAAAGCTTCATCTATAACTTTCAAAGCCCCCGAGGATACACACTTCTACAATTCAATTCAGACAACAGATTTCTCAGGTAAATAGCTTCTTTACTTGCCTCGCAAATTGCTATATCTATTTATATATGTCATCAACAGTCGTTATCTGTGTAGTTCCAGAACACAACACGGGCATAGTTTTTTTACTAGCAACTGTAATCTCCTTCGTTTTAAGGTTATGTGACACATTTCTTATGTTTTCCTGGCTAATCATTATGTGAGCGCTGGCTCCGGAATCAATGTACTTACCATACGTTTTTATCAAAACTGCCATTAAGAAATACAGCACTGAATGCATTTACTGATTTTTAATTGGTTTGTGGACTGTTTTTTGTAATGGCCGATTTGTGTACAATTATAACACTTTATGACTTTGACAGGTTGTTTAGTTGAAGTTTCATTATTCTTGCCAGCCTTGCTACACTTTTTTCGCTGCCAACCTTAAGATGCCAAAAAAGCGCTCTCTGATTCATTGATGCCAACACTATCACTCAAATCCATTTTTTTAGTTTTAATGACATCAGCGGAAATGACGATCCCCGAGTGTTCGATTGCCATCGCCTGCTAACGGGTCGCTGCCCAACACTGCTGCCTGCCCTGTGACCTCACGCCGGACCTCGTGCTGCGGCGTAGCCAAGCCCAGGGCAGTAACGTTCTCTTTTACTAACTACAGTAACCAGTGAACCAGTACTTTAGAGACCTTAAAACCCACTTCCCTGATCTCTGTGTCTCGTGAAATAAATGTGAAAAGTGACCTTTGGTTTCATTCCTTGTCTACCTAGAAACCCACTTGCCACAGTGGCGCCCAACGTGGGGCGGGCGTGGGGTCTCGGCACCCACGGGCCACGTGGATGGCAGGTCAGGCGGCGGTAGTGGCCACGTGTGTAGTCCGCGTGACTAGCGTCTCTCCAGCGGTAGGGCGGAGGAAGCGATGTCAATCAGCGGTAGGCAGGATAATAGCAGTGTACCCTAATACTGGAACCCTGGAATCAGCGCAAGGCGGTTGCTCCCGTAAGCGTTGTGCCAGAACTGCAAGCCTCCGTAGATGTGTTCGTCTCCCAGCCGTAAGCCCAAAGCAAGGTGGATGGAGGAAGACTCACCCATCGTGGCGGCTTACAATTATAGGTTATGCCGTGCGCATGTTACTCGCATTCTTCGCTATGCTTGTCTAGCCGCACTGCGCCTTGCTGTTTGCTTAAATTGCCTGGCCACGCGGCGAGGGACCTCCGAGAATGCCCGCGGCATGTGCACGCCTTCAGACATCACTCGACGTGGGCAGCACCACGCAGGGAGGCTCGACCGCGTGTAGGCACGTGGTCCGCTCGGCAGCGGCCTCAACACGTGGTGGGCGTGGGGTCTCGGCACCCTCGGGCCACGTGGATGTGTGCGTCTCCCAGGCGTATGCCCAAAGTAAGGTGGATGGAGGAAAACTCACCCATCGTGGCGGCTTACAATTATAGGTTATGCCGTGCACATGCCGCGAACATTCTCGGAGGTCCCTCGCCGCGTGGCCAGGCGATTTAAGCGAACAGCAAGGCGCAGCGCGGCGTCACAAGCATAGCGAAGAATGCGAGAAGCATGCGCACGCATTCACAGAGAGGTGCAGTAATGGTGACACATAATGTGGCAGAAGCCACTATCGGTAAATAGCTTTCTCGATAGTCATAGGGGGGCTGCCGAGAACAATTACAATAGCTGCCAGACCGCGCAGACAGAAAATACATAGAGAATGCGATCTGACCGAACACAAGAGTATAGGCAATCACACTGAGCCCTTACCCGTTTATCTCGGGGATATGTTAACTTACTGCTTGATGCGAAGGAAAGGGAACGTTAGGCGTCCAGCAGGGATATTTATAGCGCAATCCATACCATGACACCGAGTGACGTGGTGGGAATTTGAAAGATTTAGGGATGTCACTCTTGTAAACCGTGCGCGTTTTAGTTGATCTGTAGAAAATCGACTACAACGCTACATAACTTTCCAGGCGTATTGAAATTAGGCTCCGCAACAAGCTGATTCTGCGAGTAAATCCAGAGTCATCAAACAACGATGTTAGTTTCTGCCACACACCCTGAACTGTAGACTCGGACTTTATATGCACGTATAAGGGTGGATCAATTTTCATCACCAATTGCGCTTTTGCCTTTTGCTCATCGACGCTAGCAGTTGCACCGGCGTTTGGTTCTTGATTGTTGATGTCAAGGATTTCCAAAATTAAGAAACTTTGAACAGCGAACACCCAGTCATCATAATTTTTACGTCCCTTGAGTTTTGGGACATTTAAATATAACATGCCGCCATTTCCTAATCTCGAAATTTAAATCTTTGAAACTTTTGCAAAAAATACGGGACTGGGCCCATAACCTATTGAAAAATGGTTGTGTGCCTATCACAGACTGAAGACATTTAATGTTTTTTTCGTTTTTTTCTCGCCACGGTGTTCTTGGTTAGCACGTGTATTTAGGATTTGTTGTTGTTTTACAGTTACTGTTGATATTTTTGTGACTTGTTTTCATATAAGTGTGTTGTCCTTGTGTTTGTAAACAGGTTTGTGATTGTCTTATTTTAAACTCGTTTTTATCCAAGATGTATATAAATAAACTGCCCGATCCTGATCCGCCCGACATTCCAGGTCCTCCATTCCCTCTTTCCCCTAATCCGCTATCGCAATTTTCGGATGTGTCTGTAGTGTTACAGAGATGGATATATCTAAGTGTTACCAATGCCAATCGCTATTAAATCAGTCTTCCCACAAACATCCCGGTAACGAAGATATTTTGACACCCCTCTAAGCAAACAAAGGAATAGCCAAATTGGTCAGAAACGCAAATTTCGAGTAAATCAGGTAAGTTTGAACGATATTTACTCGGGTGAAAACTTCCCTTTGCTAACTCAAAAGCAACTGAAAGGCGGATATGACGTAACTCCGCATCACTGCTCGCACCGGTAAGTAGATCATCACAGTATTTTCTGGTCTGAACACTCTTCACCTATCTTCCAAAGAGTACGAGTAGTAAGAAAAGAAGGACTAACAAACCCGTAAGTAACCGTATTTAAACGAAGCGTTCTTAAAGGCTTATCCTCACTATCACGTCATAGTATCAGTTGAAGATTACGATCGGATTTTTTGAGGAGCACGTAACGAAACATATTCTCTATGTCTCCTGTTTAAACATACTTATGGTGTCTAAAACGAACTAATATATTAAACAATGGTTCTTCCACTACTGATCCCACCATTTGTGAGTCGTTAACAGATTCACCAGAAGAAGTACGAGCCGAGGTGTCAAAAACAACGCGTGACTTAGTCGACTCGCTTTGTTCCCGTATCACTGTGTGGGGGGGCAAGAAATAGTTATTTAACGGCCTAGACTATAGGTCACCTAATGCTTCGTATTCGTTTATGCATTGACAGTATTGTATTTTTTTTTATTTTGGTTGTTTTCGGAAACGAGCCTCTAAATTAAAAAAAAACCTCGTTTTGGCTAGATTATAGGAATTTCCTAAACAATCTATGCTATCACGAAGTGGCAACCCTACTCAAAATTGACCATTACTAGTGCGAGTAGTGTTGGCGAGATAATATTGCTAACACAATTGTTCTTCTCGACTTCCCAGAATCTGGACAACTGGTCATGTATGTTACTAGAAGTGTCGTCATTTGAGACAAAATTGCAAATGACTGAAATATTTTAATTTTTATTGAAACAAGGCAATGATCCCGTAACGAGCCATCCTAAATTTGCCGCCTAAAGCTTAGGATAACCATGTCCTAAAGAATGCTGCTGGGCACTAATGATATACCAGAACAAGTCAGCACCGACCAAAATATTGATTGGGGATGGTTCATTTAAAGTGGGATCTGCTAACTGAAAGCCATGTAATTTTTTTTTTATCATAGTATGATTTAGGTAAGTGTCGATAATATCGGCAAAACTAAACATGAGACCGTCACATTAAAGGAACTCGTTTCAGAATGAATGCGTATAATACAACGTTGTGTGTTTATATTTAACTTAGTGTTACCAACGCCTACTACTATGGTATTGTCTGATGGCTGAGGAATCAGGTTTAGGTGGCGCTATACGGCCTGTGTGATAATTGTCGACTGACTCCCGCTGTCGAGCAAAGCTCGCACTATCATAGTTTCGTTGGTAGCTGGATTGGTAACCTTTACTAGAGCAGTACACAAGAGTACTTCAGAAGAGCACGTGGAAGACATAGTGACGGAATTAACTGAATTAGAGATTCCAGTTTCCTCTGATTTATGAAGAAGAGAGTGATGTCGTGATATGCAATGACGACAACGTTTAGCGATGTGACCAGATCTCAAACAGTTCTCACATAATTTGTTAGTTCTACTATGTTCTAAGCTAGCTGCCTGGATACCAAATCACTCGTTCTCTGTGTGTAGTAGCTGATGTTCCGAGTCTGCTGGGAGCCATAAACCACGGAGATACGTTTCGCGGCGACAGACTGTGTTATCAAAATTTAACATTCGTAATAAAATACCAGGGGATTCTAAGTTTTCGTTGTTGCGAAATAATATGAGGCGAGATAATAATGCTGTGTTGTAACTTGCTGGTGTCGATACTGATACTGAATTATTGTACAATGAAGAAAATGGCAACGTTTTTTGTGGGGAATCAGAACGGTATGTATCAGACTGAAGTTTTCTCTGTTATATACCGAACTAATTTTCCTATTTAGGCCAGGCAAATATTTTTTTCGGCTATGGTGCTAACAAAACTAATATATGCATAAAAGTTCGATGCAGAAGCATAGGCACTTACGAAGACCGAAGACAACATAAGCCTTCGTTGGTGTCGAACTTTTCGACTTTTAGTTTCTGGGCATTACTTAAAACTTACCTCCTACTTGCTTACTACTCGTACTCCAGCTTCGAATATATAAAATATATATAAACTTCATACGCGAAGTTGAAACATACATTTTACCATTCCAACAAAGACGACCTACAAACAGTCCCACATTTATTGTTCAAGAACAAATACAATGTGAACATATTGAGCGATATTTTGTCTCGCTGGAAACAGATGTATGTATGAGGACATTAGCAGAGCCTCGGGGAAGTAGCACCAATTTATAGTCGCATAAATATATCGGACAGAAAGGGATGGATGTGTTTGCAACAAAGCACTAGTTGAAGTCTATTGCGCTGGGATGTGTAGTTGTCTGTGGATTAGTTAAAACAGTAATGAGGTATTTTGAACCGGATAACTAGACGTTTGTAAGTTGTGATATACAGTACATTGTTTAAAAGTTGCCATAGAAGTTGATTTACTTTTTGCCTAATTCTAATACGTACATAAACATAACATCACGCCTGTGATCCTCGAAGGGTTAGTCAGAGGTGTGAGGTGAAGGGTTATTACACCCACATTTCGCCAGTTAATAGGGGCGAAACTATTGCCAACAACCGGGCACAAATTGAGACTGCAGGCTGCTGCAAAAAAAAACTGATATTTAAACCGAATAACACTTTGCCCGACCCGGGAATTGAACCCAGTACCTTATGCTCAGCAGTAACAACTTGCGACCACCATACAAATATTCGGAGCGAACCTAGTAACAAAGTCAGTGATCCCGTCAAGAGGCTAAGAATCCTTATTATTGGTGATAACCAAGAAATAATATCCATCTGGATTTAAAACGAATCATCATTAGCACGTTTGTCTTTGCGTTTTCACATAGCGTTTTTTAAACGCAACGTCAACGCTGCAAACGCTGCGAGCAGAATTTTCAAAAGCAAAGGTGAAATAACGCACTGTCAAAGCGTGTCAACGCCGACGCGACGAAGCTAGGTAACAAAAAAATTATCAGCACTTTAGAGAACGCACTTCTTGGTGGGTCGTGCCTTCAAGCCTCTTCAAGGGTAGATCTAATGTAGAATGTCTGGATATAATCTTCATACCTCAGTAATTTCACCAACCAAATTTTGTGAGTTTTCATTTACAGTGATAATATAGGAGTATGTAAGGATCGTAGTAGGTGGCGTTCTCTCATTTTCGCCTAACCCCATGGGAAGTGACTTTATGTATATCTGTATGATATTTTACTAATCGATTATTATCTGAAGTCACTAACCGTGCAACTTTAATTGCAGTTCGCAACCACCAAATAATTACTTGTCTTGTGTGACATGATAGTTGATGAAGGTAACGCAAAAGCACTCATGAGAATTGGTTTACATCGGGTATCTACGGTTTACATAGACCAGGTGAATAAGATCTTCTACAATGCAACAAGTTTCGAGCACAATTTGTATGCAGCTATAAAGCCAAACATTTGTTACTCCCAGATTCTCCAGTAGTTTCCACGAGTTTAGTTATGCGAATCCAAATAACTTAGTTCATGATTTAGTATGGATTTATTATACACAGCAAATTTTATTAATGACCGCATTGGGGTTGCTTGTTTCGGGAGATGACGCCTTTATGTGTGTCTAAACGTGTTTCGGGTTTATGAGTTTATTTTACTGGTTTCTCAATCTTAGTTTTCATTGATCTTTGTAAGTTTCACTCATCACCAGTCATCAATATTTTAAAAAGTATTCAGTTTCATTCACGTTTCAATAGAGAATCGCAAATGAGTCCACGAGTCATTCGGTTTTTTTCAGTGTGCGCGTGATGCACCCAAATATCGAGCTTTTATGTGTACTCAAACTCAAACTCAAAGCATTTATTTCAATTAAACCATTTACAGGCACTTTTCAATTGTCAAGGAGTCGGTCAGTCAGAAATACATATCTAGTTGCCCATTCCAAAGTGCCCATTCCAAAGCGTAGTAGGTACCTAAGGAGATGATACGGCAAGAACCTCCATGGACACTCATTTAAATAATATTGGTGTTACAACTATATTAGTTACATCATTAATGTTGATCTTATATGTGAGAACGATGTACAAAAACGGTATACGTTTAAGGCGTCCAGAGTGCGGTAAAAATTAAATAAAAACAATCCAAAAAATTCATTATCAAAATCCCAACTGACGGCACCCGTTCACGAACATGACGCATGGATCAGCACCATTCACCTCAACCATTTTTAAGGGAGCTAAATGATCCAACACACGCGCCACCGTCGTCAAGACATTTGAGTGAGCATGACATACTATTAGCCGCCAGGGCACATTCAAGACATCACCCGGTAAACGGTAGCTCCATTTTACTAAGTACTCACACCTGTGCTATGCATTTATATAATATAAAGGAGATTGAGTTTATACAATGCAAATATATTCTTACAATCTTCAGCAGCTCCAAAAGTTTTTCAAACGTTAATTAATTAGTTGTAGTTTGGAGCAGGACCAAACTGTTACTCAAACATTTTCAAATGGGTCATAATTGTTTTGTGATTGAACCTGTCTTATCAGAACCCCGAACTTATCGGTTTATTCATAACTACGAAGGTACTTATTCGTACTGCTGGACGTAGGCCTCTCCTAGTGAATGATGCTGAGCCCGATCTTCGGCCGTCTTTCGCAAGTCGTCACTCCACATGGCCGCAAGCGTCCACACTACGTTTGCCTCAACGCAATCTTCAGTCTATAACTTGTTTTCCCAAACGCATGTCAGTTCTTCAAGAGTTGTGACCAGCTCATTGCCACTTCATCTTGATTAGTCTATGGGATGAGGCTATGTCGGTTACCTCGGTTCACCCCGACCGATAATGTAGTAAATCCCAGATAGAAAAAACGTGTGCGGTCGGGAGACCCTGTCAGGAATGAAGTTCCTTACGTGAAACTTGCACACACACACACACTTTTATAATTGAAAGAGAGAGAAAGTGAGTTCAGAAGCTCTCATAAAGATGTAGGCATCTCTGATTTATATTTTGACCTCGATAACGGCTTTAGCGCCATCATAAACCATGAAAACAGCACCCATGACGATTTTTTTAATTTACACAGCCTCTCGGATTTTAAGCATCCTAGAAAACTAAGAAATATGCTAAATAATAATAAATACCGAAAGTCTCATGGAGAGGGCATAATCCTTTTTCTTTACAGGACGTGACGATTTCTACAAGTCAACTCCTACCGCAAGCCGCGTTGAAGAACGTCGTTCCAAAAAAAAAGAACTTCTTTCAAAGGTGAGAGAGATCATGTATTTAATCAAACAATTAAGTGTTCCTGGAAGGATTATACTTTTTCGGGAATTTGAGTAAAACCATACTACAACATGTAAGTTCTACTACATAATCACCTATCACCTATTTAAGTATGGACAAGCGAAATGAACGCCTATTGGGAAGCTACCGCTACCTATGAACAACTTTTTCAAAAAAGTGCAAACATTTTCCAACATATTTCACTTCAAACTAATTTTAACAAAAACTGAAACTAGTTTGAATACCGCAGTACCTTGGTGTACCAGAATATTTAAATTTTTTACCGTAGCAACAGCAACGCTTTGACATAATATTCATCACAAACAAGATGCGACAAAGGAATAGTTAACGAATATTTGCTCTGCTCGCGTACTCTTGTACTGGCATAAGAGTATGGAGTCCCTACAACTTCGCTTGCTTTGCTCGCGTAGTCGCGTGTCGTTGCAATGCGAAATCGTATGAGGTGACGGAAATTATTATAAATATTATTAGCTTAGGTGTAACGTTAAAACAGATTAGACTTAGTATGATTTCAGTGATAGTTTATGTTTATCCACATAAACTGTTTTTGTTTGTTATTGTATACCGAAATTATTAATTTATAATGTTAGGTAAAATAGTGCTTGTCATTTTTTGTCATTTAATGGGAGTGGTGGTGCTATTCTTTAAGTCTCCATATCCGCAGGAGAACCAAGGTAACCGACATAACCCGCCCGTAGAATTGCTAAACTTAAGTGGCACTGGGCCGGGCACATTGCTCGCAGAACAGATGGCCGATGGGACCGAAAGCCTGACCTTGTGAAGGCCGCAGGAATCCGTTGAACGCGGGAAGCACAGAACCGTCCGTAGTGGCGGTACTTGTGGGAGACCTTTGTCCAACAGTGGACGTCTTTCGGCTGAAATGAAGGTGATGATGATGATGTTAAGAAAACGGTCAAGTTGTGGTAAGCATATGATTGATTATAATACAAAGACCTGCACCCCGATTGCGTCACGAATCACGAGGTTTGAGGGTACCCGAGCGCATTACACCTTTTTTTTTTGTGGGTGGGAGATCATCAAATGACTTCTCCCGCGCTGGGTGGAGCGGGAGGGCGTGTCAAACTTTTATTGACTAAAACCTACCCGTGTTCCTTCAGTTGCCTGTGCCAGGGCAACGGTTATCTCTTTCGAATTACCCGCAACCCTTAGGCGTCGGCCTTATCGGACCCCGTAATTTTGTGCTGACATCTCTTTGAGGCGCGCGTGGAACACGACGCGTCGTCGACCCGGGCCTGGTCCATACCAGACGGCGAGCTACCCATTGCTCGCCGTCCGCAAGCCCGCGCCTGCGGTGGCCGGGAATCTGCAGGCGACTCCCGACTCCCAGGGCGTCTCCTGCGGCGACTAGTGGGGGCGTGAGTGCTCAAGGCTCTATCCCTCACGCCCTCCACCTCCTCCTTCACAAGCATTACTGCTTCGCAGAAGGAGGTGACGGCTTTGCGTTCTCTCTCGCTCGGTACCATGGCCTGCACCAGGGCCGGACGCGAGAGATCGCCGCCGTCGATCGCCTCCGCGAGGACACTGCGGTGCTCCGCCCAAGCTGGGCAGACCTCCACCTTATGCTCCACCGTGTCCTCCGGGCGGTCCACACAATGGTGACACCCGGGCGTTTCCTCCCGCCTTATGCGAAACAGGAACCTCCCGAAACAACCGTGTCCGGTGAGGACCTGTGTCAGGTGGAAGGTGAGGACGCCGTGGCGCCTCTCCAACCACTCCTCAAAGAAGGGACAGCGCCTTACACCTGCTGACTCGATTTTCACGCAGTCAACTTCGAAACACGCACAGGAATTGTACCATCCATCATTGGTTTTGCCCAAAATCGAAACTCGAACTTAATTATCGTTTCGTATCGCAATTAGGCGTAAATATTAATACCAGGATATCGAATGAGAATGACGCTGTCCTTGCCAAGTTGTTTCCGCTTTATTATTGGTGTATTAGTATAATACTATTAAATATAGAATACAAATAAGCACATGGGAATTTATTGGATAAATAGAGTCAATTGTGCCATTTAAATCGAACTATTCACTACCTTACAAACTACTGAGAACGTTACGCTAACTGGCAGTAATTATACCCCGAGTTACGTAAGAAAATAATTGTACCCCGAATGAAGCCTTCAAACAACTGAACTGGATGCTAACTATACTATAACCTAACCCAACATGCTCATACTTACTATACAATTTGCTACCTGAACAAATTGAATAATTCCGAAAACATTGCATAAATGCAATATGGCCTCAAATTCTATTTATTTAATTCTACACGCGTTGGTTACTCTAACGTGCATCTCCTGACTTCCCAGGGCTACGGTTCGCAGATTTGTTTTCCCACAATATCGTCACGTACGACATTCGTACGGGGATTATCTTGTTTGTACTGGATCTGTTAAAGGAGTATGGAAAGCCTTATTTGGGGGACGACGCCTCTATTGTAAGTAATCCTTACTTCAGAGAGATTGTGCTTTTTATTGTCATGTGGCCCGTTTTGGTTTGCTTTGTGTGAAATTCAATAAGGTTTTGTAAGGTTACTAACGTAGAGAATTTATTTATAGGAAATAAAAATAGAAATTCGGTCGTAAGAGAATATTGATGGTAGGTATGTTATGTTTTTTTCCATCAAAGGAATAGTCTTTTGTAACGAAAGGAAACGAACGAATTAAGGCAACTAGCTTCATCATTCTGACTGATCGACTCCTTGACAATTGCAAATGTAATTAGTTTATTTGAAATAAATGCTTTGAGTTTGAGTTGGTCAAAAATATTCCACACAGGAAAATCAAAAGTTCTACTAAGCTTTCTCTCAATCCCAGCTAAACAAAAGGTACAAAGCGTACCCTGTAAATTGTGTGTCGGTAACAGAATCAGACATTAATCGACACAACTGGGCTCTTCTACGTCCAATGGAAATGTTTGGGCGCGTCAAAGTAATAGTTTAGAACTGGCTGTGAACTTGTGAATTACGTGACATGCATGTGCGAGTAAGTAGATACTTACTCGCACATGCATGACACGTTAGATACCAGGTGTAGAGGACATTTAACTTGTCGTTTGAGTATCTTAACACTGTGCGAAAATGCAGTGTTAACGTCGCGATGACCCTAAGGACTACGCCACGACAACGCGGCGTCAGCGTCGCGTTTGCGCAGCGTTTACGCTGCGAAGGAACGCTGGCGTGAGACTAAAGTTTGCCTGTTTTTTTACACAAAATTATAAAATGGTTCAATTGGTTTCGATTACATTTTGAGTATTATAGATTATTAAAACTGATATTTAATCGTTTCAAGTCATCCTTATTCCGTCTGCAGTTTTATGCTTGTTTTAATACTTACCAGAAAATTTATATTATTTACGAAGCCTAATTTACAAACAATGTCACGGTAAGAAACAAATAATTCTAAATTACATGCTGGCTTTTCTTCGCATAGCATTTTATCTTTAGAAATCCCGATCTAACTGTCAGTGTGTGTGTTTGTGTGTGTCAGTTAGCTGAACAAATCTAAGAACAACGTAGCGTAGCTTTATGTTGTACAGAGAATTTTATATTGTGACATTTCTGCCAATGTATGTTGAACACGTGTGCGATGTATTGCACGCTCTGATAAATAGCTCAGTATTTCCTTGATAAAGTGCTGTATGTCTTTGTATTCACGGTTGATAACCAAAGGTAACGTTGAATTTAATAACTGTTGCATTTTTACTGCGTTTGCACCGAACTATGTACAGCCATGGAAAGGAATGTTTTTAGAATGCTGTGAAGATTATTATGTTATGTGCTTCACTTGTGTGTTTTTCATTGCTTAGGTTTGTAGTCACGTAAATGTATCAGCGGGGTCATTGTGAAGCACACTTACAATGTGCCTTTCATTTTGACAGTTCAAAGACATTCATTGGGCGTTTTTCCACTGACCGGCACTACACGTCAGCCGGAAGCAAAAATGTATAAAATATAATTATGACGTTGACTACACTGGTGCCGTCACCGTCGCCGGGACAGCAAGCTTTCCGTTCGGTTCCAACCGAACCTACCTAGTGGCTCGCTGTAAGTGCGTTTTTGATGCAACCTCAACAAAAAAAACTCTTCGCTCATGCTAAAATACTCGTAGTTAAATAATTTTGGGGTCCATTTTCAACTTTTCGAATAGGGTATTTATGTTCCTTCTAAGCATCTCACAAGATTGGATGAATCATAAATTTGACTTTTCTGCATTGATTATATTTTGGTCTTTACTGTAAGAGATATCCATACTAATATTATAAATTCGAAAGCAACTCTGTCTGCATGTTACATAAACCTTCTATCCAACCAACGATAAGAGCTAATAAGCTGTTAAATATTAAGCTTTAACAGCTACGACATAACGTATAACACTTACCGCACAGACTTCATTCACTCCTCCTTCTTCGTTCAGTCTATCTCTCTGTGGAATGCACTCCCCCAAGAAATCAGGAGGACAACCAACCGATTATCCTTTAAAGTTTGTGAGCACATTCGCAAGAAGCTGGCAGTATCATCTTAACGGTAATGTTTTCTCATTAGTTGTCTTATTTGTTTTAGTATATATATTCATATATTTATGTGTATTTATTTGTGCTTATATAAACATTTAATTAGATAGATTTATTAAGAGTTTTAATAGGTTTATGCGTATCGTTATATTTGAAAAATAATAATTCCCTTTTTTATAAATTGCACCTAGGTACCACTGCTTGTCTTTGCATCACAAAAAAGTTGACTGGTAGATAATGCCTATGGCATGAACATTGTACATTCGTATGCGTGAAGTATTAAATAAATAATTAAAACTCAGAAAGACTTATAATATGAAAATAATTATAAATTGCTATACGAATGTCATAAATCAATCTGCTTGCCTTTTCCTAAATAAATTAGGGTCGGCTTCGAGGGCAGGAGGTACCAGTGTTTTACATGGCGCGACTGCTAATCTGACTTTCGCAACCCAGAAACTGGGTAGTGTCGGTGCATTTCGTAAGTGAGTAGTAATCTAATTCCCTCCCAAGAGATCATTGGAAAGTGTTAATCTCTTTACTAATAATGTGACTTCTCCATTATGTTATTCTTGTAGGTTGATTTGTATACTGATTTATAGGTAACCGTTATATAATATCGCTGCAGAGCTATAATTTCCAACATAGAAAGAAAAGTAAAAACGATATTAAATATGCTATTTTCTCTGGTATTTCGTGTCCATCTCCTAATCCGTACCTTGACAGATATTTTTCATTTGCGTTTGATTATAGGGAAGCGGAGAAGGCCTTCCACTTTATTTGACACTGAGCACTGGCGCTCGACTTTTGACAACTTTGACCCGTAACTTCCGCACCACATATGGAAGGCAGAACCGTAAATACTCATAGTTCACCTAAATCAAAATATGCTACAAAGCCTTTCTAAATCAGCATGATAAAACAATCAAACGTTAGTGATAATTACTGATTTCAAAAAGGTTTAGCCACATAACACATTGCGAGAGGCTCGTTGTAGGCGCATCTCCGGGAGAGGGGGTAGGCTTCAACAAGCTCCCCAAACTAAATTGTTAGTCGTTCTAAGAACGCTAGGAACCGTGTCTCGATAAAGCCCACACCTCCCTCACATATGGTATGCCAATTTCTAAATCGACACACAACAATTTGGACGCTATGCCGCTGACAGCCGCACTTCATCCTCGAAATGGGGAAGATTAATGAAATGTGAGGTGACGACATACTACCTCGGCAGGCAACGAGTACAATCGCATTGAGTTTTGCCACAGACTGAGTCTACGGTACGCTTGTGCGATATTTTCTGTTTTATTAGTAAGAAATTTTGGACTTCGTAGTGCGCTGTCTCTAGGATTGAGTATGACATTTATAAAGTGCTTAGAAAACGTGTTCTACTAAAATCGTATGTTGTTTTCAGAAGTTCTGTGCGTTAGGTTTAGTAGAACACGTACAATGAGACAGACGTTGTAAAACGGTTCCCCGTCTCAATGAAATGGGTACATCATTCACAGATACATTAACGTAGCTATTATTAATTGATTAAAGCGCAAACGTAGCGATTCCTGTACCCCTTCAAATTATAAGGATTCTATTACAGGTATTAGCGCTTACCTGCGAGAAGGGAGATAGAACATGGTAAGAAGCGGACGATGTAAGGCTAGGCTAAGGAAGTTAGGAGAATTATTGAGTGCCAAAGGCCTTGTTCAAATGGGCTGTTGTAGGAGAGCGAGTCAACATTACATAAGTTTAATATAGTTGGGTTGAAGCCCAGATTAGACTAATCCAGTATTAAACGTAATATGTGTGTGTGTTGGTTGGTGCGACTGGGCTAGTGTTAAATTATTATAATTATCCTAGGCTGATAGAGTTATTAGTAATTATAAATAATCTGACAGAGTTTGTTGCGCAACTTCTTCTTCCCAGCATAAACACTAGCAAGTGGTGAAGGGTGGGCTCTTTGGGGGTGTCTAAGCTGTCAAGAGAGTGGATTCACAACTCTATTGATGATGCTTGAGTTTGATTCTCTACTCTCATAGCTATTAATTCTTGCATAATTTATACTTTATTCTTTAAAACGTGTCCTGCAAATATGCTTGTTGTGCAAAGAGTGAACTTCCAGGGGTTTGGATGACCACATCACTTGTTGGTGATGTTCTTCAGTAAGGTCATGTGCGTAGTACTCGCAACCGGCGTATCTGTCCAGATGTATAAACGCAAACGAAGCAAAAGGAGAATGTAAGGTTCGTAGCAGGTGGCGTTGTGTTGTTTCTGCCTACCCCCATTGGAAAAAGGCGTGAATAAATATATGGGTGTATGGTAACTTTTGTCTGTGTCGTGGCTGACATGTTACCTGTTAGTAGATTTGAGTAAATCCTCCATTGCTCAAAAAAAAAATATTAAAGAGAAAACTTAATAATGCTGGATAAAATCAAAATCTACACATCATGAGCCCAACCCTGGTAACCTACTAATTTGTATTTTTACCTACATAATCGGCCTATTACGTTCTCATTGCTGGGACACAGACATCCTCTCTGTGAGAGGGAGTGGGCCATAATCCACCACGCGGGCCCAGTGCGGGTTGGTAGATCTCACGAACACACGTCATATGTCTTCGAATTTTTGGTTCTAAGACATGCCGGTTTCCTCACGATGTTTTCCTTCACCGTTTTGAGAGCAGTGGTGATGAAATAGTTTACACAAAGTAAAGCGCCTTTCTGGGTTCGAAGCAATGACCTAAAACTCGTAAGTCGTGGTCAATACCACTGGGCCACCACTGCTCAGCTGTGCATTGTTTCTTTTACCAAGCCTTGGATGAAACAAGTTTTTCTCGGCTATAATAAAAGTAAGACAAATAACCAAAGAAAAGCGAATCTCGAATGTAATCTAATTATATCGAGTAGCCAACTGTAATAAGCTGAACATGAGAAGGCTGAGCTTTGTTCGGAAACCAATTTACCCCTAAATTGAGTTTCTTAAAGTTGGGACCTTGATCGTGTTTTTGCGACTTACATCGGACGGTCGTTGTGCGTTGGTTTTGTTTTCTTTTACTGTAGCACTAGGTATTCAAAACCGACGACACGGTTCACAAAAATGAAACAAAAGCACGAGGACTGTACAGAACCGAACTGCACTGCATCATGCTGTGCTCCTTAATTTTGAAAAACTTCTTGTATAAATGAATAAGCAAAGATTTAAATCATCAGATTCGCTCGCTATAAAACGTCGTCAAGTTTCTGCTTCGTTGACCTTTGAAGAGTCTCGCTCACTCATACTGAAATGGTGTCTCTCGTCTCCTGTGGGATGTGTGAGCTCACTGTTCAAGGTATGAAAACATTTTCGCGCGACCTAATTATGGTGAGAGCAAATCTTACGATTTATATCTTTGGGAATAAGTCTACTTTCAGTAATTGTAAGCCAGTACCGTTCAACTACTTGAAAGAACTTCCTACTAATCTTAATGAAATATTTTTAATATACCTTTTGAGATATTAAACCATTCAACGCCAGATTATGATGTTACATCATAATTTTGCGTTGAATTGTTTGAAATCTCAAAGGTATTTAAAAGTTTTTTATTTAATTAAGGTTCAGTAATTCGTAAAAGAAATACTGAAACTTTATTAAATAAATTTTGCATAATTATTGAGTACGTATTCATTGTCTCTATTACCAACAAACAAGTTTTCAAGAAAATTGTAATTAAAAGGAATTCGAGAATGGTTTCGATTGAATTTAAACGTTTCCATGATTTTGATTAATTGTTAACCTTCGTCAAGGATTCCTGACGAACGACGCGTTTATATTCCTGACTCAGGGATTGAAATGTTATAAATTTTCCACATAACTAGTACATTATTTGCATTTCTTATACTTTAAAACGGCCTTGAAGACCTTAATCCGTATTTTGCTAAGAGTAGATTCTCCACAGGTTGGACAGTTTGGTGTCACAAATTCTCTCTCCCTTGTTTGGAATTAATGCCTGTTCCGGGTCCAACAGAATAATCATACCCAACAGGCTTTAATTGTTTAATAATATTATATATAATAATACTGAGTAGCATCAGTGGCACTGACAGCTCACTCCACGCAAATCTTCACGGTGAGATTTTTACAGAATCGACGTGTTGGTCTATTTTGAAGCATCTCCTCTAACAGACAGGTTACAAAATCCGTAATATACATTCGAGTTGCCATGGTAGTGTTTGAGTGAAGTTCATTTTAAAGTGTCGCACGTACGAACGTCGGGACAAAGGAAAAGTTAACGAATGTTTGCCATTTGAACTGACAACGGAACCTATCGACCTATATTTCTAAGAATGGCACTAACAAGATAAGAATAAGCGTTTTTTGTCAGATTAAACAATTCTAGAACTGGTTAATGTAACATGTAATTAGTAAGAAGCGTTCACTTAATTATCTTTAACTATTTTTGTTTTTTATTTTTTATTTTAGGAACGACAACGTCAGTTTCTTGTTTGAAAATTTAGGCACGCAATTTATACGAGTATGGGTTAGGCGCTACAAAAGAAAATAAGAAGCAATATTGAATTTTCGCTATTTATTTCAGGAGAACGTGCCTACTGATACGCGCCTATCACATAACAGATTGTTTTTTTAAACAATCGTCGCTTAGTTCGTTATAAAACGAATTCTAAATTCGTCTGAGGGATCGAATGCAACCAAACTATTTTTACCAGCCTGCATGATGTAAGGTTTCCTTTTGTGGATAACCTTCACAGTACACATTCATTGCCTCATTCTGTAATTTCATCTCACTGGTTTTTGAAGAGGGAGCGTGAATTTTCCGCTCGTTAATACATGGCTTTAAATTGGATGTAATCTTTGCCATATCTGACATGGTCATTATACGGCGTTGTGGTAATTTCTTAATTGTAGTTAAGCCTGATTGCACGCTAGCGTTATATATGCATAGTTGAATCCTGGCCAGAGCCTTATCTTGGATCTAAAGTTGGCCAAGCAATCGGATTTAATCGATTTTGAAAGGCGAGTCAAAGGTAACAACTAAAATCGTTCTCGATTACAAATGGAACATACTAATTGCGATAAAACTTTCATGATTCGGGTCGTGGTCGTTATTGAACTTAAAACTCAAAATTGCTCGAACATTACTCATATTATGATTGAATTTTAAAGTTCGAAACAGTGATCGGACGAAGTACGGTGGTAAAGAATATTTGGAGTGACAATTAGTGTAATTATGGTAGCAATTACAATTTGATATTTGTGTTGACGTCTATCTCCGTTTCTCACACAGAAATTTATCAGAGGTGTTTATAAACCAATCTCTAGGTATGGCAGTCCTCTAACACTATAATTATAGGAATTGGTACACGTTTAAATATAGATTAATACGCTATTAACATCGCCTGTATTTTACATCCATGTAGAATAATAGTTCTGGTTTTCTACTCGAGAAACTATTATTAGTCTGTATTTTATTTTTTAATGATTTGACATTCATATTTATTCGACATCTATAGAATCTTTTCATATTTATTCGACATCTATAGAATTTTTTTAGTCTCGTACAGGACTTTGTTTTATTTTTTATTTTGGTGTTATTAATTTTTGTTTTTATGAGTGTGTTTACTTCAGTTTGTGATACTGCGTATCACACAACGTACTGTATATTGTGTAAATGTGTATTCCTGTGCGAGTCCTAATAAATAGTTTTCTTTTTTTCTTTCTTTCTTTCTAATCTTTGTTTTTATTTTCAAATTGAATAATATTTACATGCCCTTGAGACGGTAGAATATGGAGGACTTTACTTTAAGAAAACATCAATGAACGAATTACCCATGTTTGCAAAAATAAATGATTTGATTTGATTTTTTATTTTTGATTTGAAATGAATTTCTGATGAAGGGAGGCAGTAGCAACCTTGTCTATTGTTTGCCAAGTCCAGTGTAATTATGGTTAGGGTTATAGTAGCTATTTTCGAATTCTAGTTTGATAACAATTATCAAGACTCTGATAATGATCTTGTCCAACGAAATATTGAATTTGTGAGCATTTATCATTCTATTAAACTTTGGGAATTGAGTAAGTCGATGTTTCCTATCTTTCTACTTGTGTGGGAAGTAACTCAAAGATCACACCTTTCTTTTTAAAGTCCAAATAAAGTAATGATTACTTAAGAAATACTCAATAAACTCCGGTATTTTACCATTGAATTAGAAAATAAACTAAAGGGTTAGAGCGTACGGGCGTTGGAAGTTTGAATCAATATCCGGAACGGATGAAAACAATTTGATTTCATTAGTTTCGAACTATTACTGGGTATATTACAAACTCTTATGGCTATCTGTTCGTTACTTACCGAAGTTTTGGAGTAACTGGGAACATTCAGAAAATGTTTTTTTAACTGCCTCGTTAGTTCAGTGGTCGCAAGCGCTACTGCTGAGCAAGAGGTCTTGGGATCGATTTCCAGTTTAGGCAATGTTCCATTGGGTTTTTTCCATCTGGAATTTCACACTGACTTTTCATTGGCATCATGTGTAAATGAATACCTACATTTGAAGAAAGTGTTCAATGAGAAGTCTTCGCGGCTAACTGAACTGAATCGAAAACTGGACTGAGGACCAAGACAAATGGCATTTGCTTCGGACCCATTCTGTTTTATACAATCGCTATCGCTTCACTATGATGCTACGCTATGACATATGATCAAGTGACATTTCAATAGCTTATGTCAACCCCAAACAAATTTTGACTTTCTACTAGCGTCATAGCGCTAATCGAATGTTACTTTGTCTGGGCCCTCTGGTGTTCAGATGTCATTATATGGTCATTAGTTTTTATGAACCTTTGTCATCATGAATTTACATTACGACACCGCACTTTTAGAGTTCGAAGTGACGAAGGCATATTAAGAGAACCACAGAGGTTGTGTCCATTCCGACCAAAATCTGTCTACGATATGAAGCCTCTGAAAACAGTACTGGTTTTCATTAGGACCTTGCTCTCACGCGACTTTAGATCTCTAGGTTTGATTTTCATGTTAAGAAAATAGGTTAGTAGGTCACCTTCATACAGGATTGGCGACTAGCCAAAGACTATGAAAGCGTAGTTCATAAATCAAAACTTTCACTGTAACCTTGTGAGTGATGACGAACACTGGTTCTAACGATAAACTAACAGGCTAATGGACCAGACAAATGGGCTGTTGGAAGTATTCTATATCCAAGTTTGGAAGCATGATCAAAGTCAATGCAAGTTACAGCAGGGTAAGAAGGGCGATTTAGCACAGAGCAGGGAATCATGGCGAAAAGAGAGACCAATAAATTATGTATATGTGGTGATGATGATAAAGACAAAGTTACGGTGTTGATAATGCAAATCGCGCCAATCTCACTTCCTCTACTCCATTATTATAAATCCGAAAGTAAGTCTGTTTGTTTGTTACGCTCTACAAAATTTTATTTATTTATAAATATACCGTACACCAACAGCTTCCGTATAAAAAATATTAAATAACACTAGAAAACGGTTATGGGCTACACAGTTGCCATTATCAGGTGAACCAACATTCTCAAATACAGTGATATCTTAAGATAAACGAATTGAATAAAAAATAGGTGGCACAAACTATACAAACAGAAATACAAAAATACATGAGTTATAAGATTACAGAGGTTACAAGAAAACCCTACATACTAATACAACAAAATTAATTTTTAAATTGTGCGTATTGCGTGCTGTGGGACTTCAAAATTTGGGGTTTATAGTTATTTACTGAGTCATGATATAACGGCTAATCGTATTTGGATTAAATTTGGCACATGGGTAAACCATGACCTGCAACAGATTATTGGCATCTTTTCATCTAGGATGCTACACGTAGTCGCGGGCGACAGCTAGTTCATAATAATTTGATTTATTTTTATTTGTATATACACCATTTGACATAAGGTAAGACATTTAAATAAATCCTTTTACAGTCCGTTCAACTGATTTTCACTTCTATTGCGTTGGTAGCATGACAAATGGCAGCTTCTGTAATCAGTTGGTATTGTTTCGTCAAATTGTCGTTTTTTAATGTCATCTTGATGCCTCCGGAATAGAAGTTAAAATAGGTTGAACTAACTGTAATAATGTTTATTTAGATGTCTAATCTTATTTCAAATGATGTATAAACTAATTTTGTTTTAACTAGATAAAATGTTTTATTATATCTTGCCATGATGCCTTTGTTTGAACAAAACATCGTACCTTCGTATTCAGAATTTTTGTATAAGATTGTGTGTGCTCAAGTACGAATGAAAAATGTTACAGATGCAAGTTTACAGTCTACAGAAACCCTGCTCTGCATCCTACTAGCATCATAAGTCAAGAGGATAGTACGAGTATACGCATTCACAATTTTGAATAATGTTGCAATATTTCACAAAGAGAAACTGTAGTACAACACAGGTTTTTGAATGACCGCGTACATTTCACATACGAGCCTGCTTTAGTGGCCAGTCTGCCATTGGGTGATGTACCTACTTCAATTTGTACAGTTGGTATCTCAGTACAGTGGTCTTATTCTGATTAGGATTTTACAATACCTACTGGTAATTCTGAAAGAGTATCTATATTTATCCTTGTATCGATCACAATATTATGAGATATAGAAAGCTGTTCACTATTAAACTTTTACGATGAAGGAAAGGAAATCATCGTTAGGTAACCGGCTTACCGTTACTATCCTAGAACCAAACATTGAAGACATGTGACACCCACCACTCTCTCTCAAAGAGGAGGCCTGGATCCCAGCAGTGGGAACTACATAGTCCCCACGTACGTACCGTAGGTTGCTTATATTAAAAGCGAAACTTTTACTAGCTCGCAATGACTTTGCACCAAGAAAGTTTATCATTTCTAAGTTCGTAAAAACATTCGGATACCATTGTGTTGCATCGGTCTAATTTTATAATATGGAAATCATACACAAAAGAATAACTTATAGTGCTTGAAGATTACACTACTCTCTCTAAATCGACTACTCTCAGAAATACACCGGATTGTCTCTACAAATCACATGGCAATATTGGAATCACAAGCACTGTTAATGTGTTATAATGTAATATGCTAACTGCGAACGGAATACGAATTGCTAGCATGTGCGACGATGCCTGCATTACTTCTCCAGTAATACGTAGTTTGAGAAATGTAGCTTTAGCTGAAACTCCAATTACTGAGAAATTTAAAGGATTTTGTATTGGAGAGACGTGTTACTTATGTACCACATGTTATTGCAACTTTCATCGGTTCTTAGGAAAACTTGCTTCTTTTCAAATCGAAAGCAGGTACCTATTTGAATGTTATATTCTGATATTAAAAAGAACTAGCTCTTGCCCGCGACTTCGTCAGCATGTATTTTTTATTTTTATTTTTTTACATTATCTTACATTATCAGCTTATAATGTTCCCACTGCTGGAAATCACACCTCCTCTCGGTGCAAGAGGGTTGGCCGTAATCTACCACGCGGGCCTAGTGCGGGTTAGTAGATTATGTCACATGTCTTCGAATTGTTGGTTTTGGGACATGCCGGTTTCGTCACGATGGTTTTCTTCACCGCATTGGTGCAGAATGCACCGCAGTGGTGATTAAGTTATTTACACAAAGATAAGCGCGGGTGCCTAGGTAAACCCGAAAGCCGCGACCGTTACCACTGGGCCACCACTGTTATATTTAATATACTGGATTTAAAGTACCTACTTGGTCTATCTCCTTCTTCATGTCCTAACTCCCGGTCTACCTGTATATACATTTCAAAATGATCGGTTCACTGGATCAAGTGTGAAAAGGTACCAAGCAGACAGACAGAGTTACTTTAATTTTTATCATAAGTATGGATTATTGCTTGTGCCCATTAGGTTACGTCGATCGCGGTATCTGTGGCATTCTTCGGTTCGTGAAAAGTGCACAAGCCTGAACACCTACTAAAAGTAGTTAATCATAATACATTCTGTTTTTTCACTACATTATTGGATTTGAGCCAACCTTCTGTCTGGGACGCCAGTCCGCACTGGTTTAGTTCAAAACGGGACCGGAATCATGCTGGGATTTATATTGTACCGCTTAAACACTGCCAAAAATGCTTTCTTCTTATGAATAGAAGGAAGCATTTTTATCAGCAATGCATGTTTTAGGTGTCAACTTATAGGCAGGCCCACATTATGGTACCTAACCTGGTCACAGCAGCCTTTGTTCATCTGCAATACCAGGGGTATAGCATTTGTGTTTGCCATCCTAGGGATAATGCAAAGAAGTCATGGCATAAGTCAGCGCGATCCGGAAGTTGTTGGCTGTTTGTGAGTCCTATTATGCGTCACATCAAGAAAAGTGAGCATTTGGTTGTCAAATCTATTGCTAGCTCTTTGGATAATGTTCCTCTAGTGCCTTTAAGCGGATAGCTACTCCAGTCACGGCGGACTTATCTGACGATACTGATATAGACAGGGAGCGGAGGGCGGTTGGCGGTTCGCTGTAATATGGTAGCCCGTAGGTTTCCGCGTTGTAGAAGAGTGTTAAAGTAATATACTGCCAAACAACCTACATGTGCAGCTTGTGGATGAAATATACGCAGAAAGCCTACAACGTCATGCGTCCTGTATGATTTTGGATGATTATGGCGCTTTCGCGCTTGTGCAGCGCTTCGCAGATGTTTGCGGAAGCATAGTATTTTGAGGAAGAGCGTCAATAATGTGTAGGTTGCGCGGAAGCTCCAACAGCATCCTGAAAACTTTATTAGACAAAGTGGACAGTCCCTTTAGAAAACATTGGGTACGAAGGCCGTGCCAACGTGTGTTATGCCACGTCTTATTAAATTGTTTTAGAGTTTACTAACACAGTTTTTAAGTCATTGTTAATACTACTATATGGATTGTGAGTACTATGGTCCGAAACAAAGAATAGATAATTATGTATATCTATTTTACAAGTTACTTTATAAAAACTGACCGTATTTCTAGTTTTTTCTCTTCTCGATCTTTCGACCTTATAAGTACGTTGGTAAAGTTAACGCAAGAACTTCCCTTCAGGCCCTCTCTCTACAGCAAATTGCAACAATGTACAACATAAGAATCTCTTTGTTAAACATAAAGGTTACAATCAATATTTCAATTATCGTTCAGAAACCCAATAATGCCTTACAATATACTGTAACACGAGCACTCGAAGCCTTCAGATCAAGCCTTTGTTTAATAATGGAAACTATATCTATATATACTCGCTACACGAAGTTATGTCAGTTGCGTAGCTATATCAAGGGCCGGAATGTCAGAGTTGCGTGGGATGAGGGTCGTCACGACAACCTGATAATAACAGAGGCAATTCGTGATTAGATATTAATAAAGTACTTTTAGTTGGTCTGTTTTTGGCGCATTTAGTAAAGGACGAAACAAAAGAAGTAGATAGCTTGTCCCGTGAGTCGACGTCAAGCCGATCCGAGATCATAATAGTTGACAGAAAAATTATTATTTTATTTTTATTAAATTATTTTATATTTTTATTTAAAAATTACGTACATTTATTTAAAAAAAAAACAAAAATCTTCATCGATCTAGGTACTTTCTTTTAACTCTTGTTTCTACAAATTTTAACTTTTTTTTATATGTTTCTATTAACAATTATGACCCGACCTATCTCCCGACTCAGGCTTGACGGTGACCTTAGGGACAGCCTGTATAAGGATCGTAGCAGGTGGGGCGTTCTGTAGTTTCTGCCTCAAGCCTTCTTCCCATGGGGACCCCCATGGGAAGAAGGCTTGAGGCAGAAACTTGCTTGAGTTTATGTTAATGTATGTGTAGTGAAAGATGTTTACGAACAAATCCCCATAATCATGAATTCAGAATATTAAGCACAGACATAAATCATTATTTGATTTCGCGGTTTTCATTGAAGGTATCACCATAAGTAATGTTAAAGTTATGTCGTGATAGGCCACCGGTTAAGGCCTAGTCTCTCATGCTCGTGGTTGTGGTTTAAAATCCGGACAAATACCAATGCGACTTATCGAATCCTATTCTACTTTCTAAGTTTCTCTTGGTCATTACTGACATCGGTGAACAACGGACTTTGTCTGAAATCGCCAACCCTTCTTGAGCAAACGTGGTGATCAATGCTGGTGCCTTATCTGAATGAGAAGAGGCTTTTGCCTTGCAGTGGGACAGTAATAGGCTGGTATTAATATTTTAATCGTCTTTGAAATATCTGGGTCCCTGAGGTCCTGGTCCTTTGGAAGGCGTACTAGGGGCCTAAGCCAACTCGCAGAGGTCTCTTATACTATTTATATTATTATAAAGTTAGTGTTTGATAAGTTCTCAACTTTAAATTTTCAATTCAGAAACCGGGCGGATGTATGTATGTGATTGAAATTTTAATTTAAGATGAACCTTCAATAAATATAAGATTGGCTCCTGAAAAAGAATGTCTAGCGCTTGGTAATAACCGAAAAAGGTAGGAAAATCGGCCAAGTGCGAGTCGGACTCGCGCACCGAGGGTTTCGTATAAACCTGTAGGTGTATAAGTAAAAGTTCACACGCGTTCATGAGGAAAGGGGTAGTTAGTTTAAAATTATTAAAAATATTATCATTATATGATGTTACTAAAAGTTTACGTTTTTCGCAATTTTTCCTTTCCTTAAATTTCACGATTCTGAGTTCACGGGAAGTACTCTGTAGGTTTTTATACCCTTGCGAGTGTCGAAAATTTGCGGAAATTTGCGGCATAAACGGCTGTATCTTTTGATTGCGTTGGCTAAAAGTTTGATTTTTTCACAGCTTAATACCTCTACGCGTTCCTGAGAAAAATTGGTCTTGACAGACAGACAGACGGACGGACGGACAACAAAGTGATCCAATAAGGGTTGAGTTTTTCCTTTCGAGGTACGGAGAATTATGTGGTGTACAATAAAGTGTATATAAATAAATAAATAAATAAATAAGTGCATGCCGTTTGTAGTTGAAAAACAAGGTCTCCCACACATTCTAATTGCAAATGTACGTTAGTCGACTATACTCGTCAACTTCTAGAACCTACTTAGCTTTTATAGTTTTCCTTGCAACTTCGTTATACTATAATACTGCCATGTTTTTTTTTTCAGATGTCCAAAAACAACGATTTAGCTGGCAGGTGCGGGGGGCACCTGCCAGCTAAATCGTTAACCTGCACGATTAGCTTTAATTGGCACCTGCCAGTTAAAGCTAAATCCCACCATTCATAACAAACTTATATATTTATTTATAACAACTTAACTATCCTTACAGGGTTACCCTAATGCGACAGTCAAGAACTTAAAACTATTAATCAAAACTATGTACTTAAAACATGAAAACTATAAATATTAAAACTAACACCATCATTAAACTATTACACAAATACAAAAAAACACAAAACAGCATAACATACATACAGCATAATATACTAGCCTAATTATTTTGCTTGTAGCATAGTATAAATAGTAATTAATCCCTTTGCGAATTCACTCAAACAACAAGTAAACACATCAATCTGGGTTTGAAGGTCGTTGATGGTACGGATAGCTCTGGTAAGGGGTGCCTTGGCAAGCAGGTTAGTTCTGGCTGTAGGCACCCATAGCAGTAGCGGGCTACGCCGCCTCCACACGTAGTGGTCCGGTACACACAGGTTCAAGCGCTGCAATGCTCCCGGGTTACTTTGCACTCCACGAAGCACCCTCACCAAGTAGGCGACCAGCGATGTAATAGCGACTTGCATGACATGACCCATGCAATTGGCTATTACATTGGACTTAATCATAACTGGCGAAATTTGGGTGTACTATAGGTACACAAGGAACCTTCGGGGAAACAAGGAGTGATGTTTTGTTTTGTTATGTAATCATTAAAATCTCAAATAGTTCAAAGACTATAAATCATTATTAATTCGCTTTATATCTAAGGCTGAGCGTTGACAGACATAAATAATATTATGAATGTTGCATTTAAAATATTGTGGCGACGCGCGATGCATTGTGGTTGACATTAATAGTTCATATATTTCGTATTTTATTCATTTTAACAGCGAGTCTGTCTGCTACTTTATTTGTATTGTTATCACTGTGCCATATTCTTCTGCATTAATCCCGCAGGACACCCCGTTGCCGTCAATTGTTTCACTCGTTAAGCACTTCGTAAACACGTCCATTTTAATGATGAGAGCTGCAAAGGTGTCTGCAGTTTTTATACCTACCCAAACGTGTTTGTTTTTACGCAAACTACTAGAACAATTTGATAAGGTGTGACTCAAGGGTATTTGGATTTGTAAACAGTCTATAAGCGTAGAAGAGGTTAGTAAACAAAATACATTTATGTGCGTAAAGTTCTTTTTTCAAATCCAGATACTAATTTGACAGGTGTAACGTCGAACTCCTTTATGTATCTTATAGCAAAAACACTGGCTTTAAATGTCAGATACTTAACTTTAGCTAGTATCTTTGTGTATAATTTTATTTTAATGTAATAATTTTGGCAAAACGACAGGATCACGTAGGGCGAATTTTGTCAACGAAAAAATATACAAAATTACCGTTAGAGTAGATATACAGAAGGATTACTTTTGTTCATCTGACATGTTGTCTATTCTTGCATCGACATAACTCGTTTCTATAATGGTCATTCTACGCGTGCAGTAGAAATTGGATGTGACAGAGCGACAGACAGACACACACGAGTGATCCTGTTAAAGTGTTCTTTTTTATTCGGACGCACAAAATCCCGTAAGATTACATCCCTATTCACACTGTACATACATTTTTATTAATAAAACGATTAATTCAAAAATTAATTATTTCATGAAAAACATTACCAAAGAGATTTCATTAATTTATTTAAAAAAAAACAAGCTCGATTTTATTGTGAGAATAGATTTTAAGCTAAATGCAACTTTTGAATCGAATTATGAAAATTGGGTGGACGGCCAGCACTAAGAAGTGTCACGTCGCAACAAAAATATTCTGTAATTTGTGTCAAGATTTGATAATGTGTTTTATGTAGTTTATGTGTGAAAAAGTAAGAATGCAGTGAGAACGATAGTATCTTAATTTTTCCCTTTTGCATATTTTCAGCAAGAGGGTGGGAGGTTTATACACATATTTTCAGCGAATTTAAGTTGCCTACCTTTTTTATAGGTGTAAAAATATTTATTTTATACAACTTACGCAGCAGACTGCCGCGGTTTGACCCAGCTCATCATAAAATTAAAGATATTTGCACCAACTTATAGTTTATAATAATCGCGGTAACATATTTTTCTTAATAAATTCGAATGCTGATAGTTGATGTAAAATCATACATTGTATAAAGTAATTAGCAACGTCGATTCAGCTGATTAATTGTTATTAAATTGTTTATTGTTAATTACACTGTAACACCAATTACAAAAATATTCCATAAACTTACTTAAAATAGAGGACAACCTAGCATACTTACTCTCGCAAAACAAAAGACATACACGCATAATTCTGTTTCATTCATTTGTTAAGTCAAATGTCAAAATCTAGTCGAGCAGAGTGGTACTCGAGACGCCTTGAAAGAAAAAGAAGGCAAATATCTATGCAACAAGCATTACCACTGCGTTGGTAAAAGATACCTAGTACGTTGAAGTACATTTAAAAGAAAAGCAAATAACTTTGTTCAAAAGGCAAACTTCTACTAATTATCGTGCAAAGTTATAGCATGAGACAGGAATGCGACGACATTGTGAATAGACAAAAAACTGGTTTTCTGCTTATCTTAAAATTCGGTTTGTTCACAATATCATCGCAGACTAGTCTCTTGGCGGTTACTTTGGTTTTGCTTACGAAAATAAACTAATTTTCAGTGTGGTTCACTAAATGCAGACTACATTGTGTTAGATATTTAATTTTGAGCAACCCTATTTAATGTTTTTATTAGTTTGCTCGGTTTAGTGCATACTCAAAGTATTTTCGTTTCCCGTTTGTTATTTTAAATGTTTGTGAATATGCAACGTATTGGCATCTGCGAAGCGCAAGCGCGACGTGGTTGATTTAAGATGTCAAGAGGAGACGTCATTATATTTTTACTAATGTCAAACTATAATTCTATTTTAAATAACTTATCTTCTGCCGAAATTATTCTATAAATATTTAATGCATTTAATAAGAACGACATTGATTTTCTCGATTATCGTACAGGTCTAGCATAGCCATCGCAACATTTTTCAGTACAGTTATGTCAGAATGGATGTCAAATGCGTCAAAATTGGAGCTGCTATTCGGCGAAAAGTTTCCAGAAATACGGGTAATAAATTCAGTGATTCGACGCGACACACTACGGTTACAGCTATTATGGATTGAATAATAAATATCATTATCCATACCAATATTATTTAATATTATAAATTTGAATGTAACTTCGTCTATATAACATACAATCTGAACGTACACGTCTACGTCTGTAGAAGCTTTCGTAATGTAATTAGTGATATTGAAAACAGTCGAAATGAAACATACAGAACTGCTTTATTCTTATTTAGGGTTAATGTATGTAGGTAGCTAATATACATATTTTCAGGAAGTACTCTTAAAGACCTTTAATTAAATACCAAACAAGATATCAGCTCTAATAAATATAAAAAATTGGTAATACTTTGCTTCCGCTAAAAGTCGCTATGTTAGATCTTATGTGACGTCATTAGCCTATAATCCGCGGACGCTTTTATATGACTTTTGGCTTTGCCATAGTCGACTAAACAGTGAGTACTTTGTGGTTGTGGGTAATAGACGATTATTTACTAGCAACCCTGTCATATCCCCGCGAAAGTGTGAATCAACATCATCATATCTTATTTTAATATTCATCTTCTAAAGTTTTCTTAAATCCCCCTTTAATTATGGTCCGCCAAGTTACGCCTCGTCAATTGGAGTTCCTTCTAGATTTTCTAGAGGAGCACCAATCATTGGCGTTGGGCAATGTAAGAGGCAAGGAGGGCAATGCGCTGTCTAAGAGGCTCTGGAAGCAGTGCGCTAATATCCTCAATACTGATGTCGCTGGACTCTCTAAATCTGGGCCGGAGTGGAAGAGGGTAAGTAACTTATTGTATCCACTAACTCTGCTCGCATGCAGCTGTCGCAATACAACAAATACATCATTTAATTTGTTTGCAGTACTATAATCAGTACAAAAGCCGGACAAAGGCAAAGCTCCGCCAGATAAAGCAGGGCCTAACAAGAGCCGGTGGTGGGCCAGCACCCCGACTTTCATTGTTCCCCCTCGAAGAGCGCCTGATCAATATTGTGGGAGGATGCAGTTCTCCTCTATCAGTCAGGAACCCACTGGATACTTCGGTAAAAATAATAAGTATAGTAGTTTTACTTTATTTTATTGTGTTCACATCTTGAACATCATTTTCCTGTACTCTGAGAGTTATTATAGAATATATGATTTGTTTGACTAGTCCTTCGAGCCAGCAACTGACAGTAGTAGTGGACATGGTGAAGGCACTGATGACATCACAATTGTGGAGCAGGATGCTGACCTACCTTTTAGCACCCTTGCTGCCAGGCAGAGATATAGCGAGTGAGTTTACAGTGAAGTTTAAGTCATCACAAAGCTAAGTGGATTTCACCAATAAAACTGAACGCAATCAGCACATAAACTACGTTTAGGAGCTGTCAGTGTCACTATTTTTTGTGGAATATTGACACTGACAGCTCTTGAACGCGTTTTTAATGTGCTGAACGCGTTCGCGTAACATTGGTGAAATCGACACGAAGTTCGTACCTACTAGTTTTGTTTGTAATGAAAATCATTAACTTTTAGTTATTCAAACGTTCTTTCCGACGCTGCCAGCTGCTCTGAGTAAGTTAACCCAAGAACTATTTTATTATTATCACTTACATAGTTGAAGAAGATTAAATCTAAAACGTTCACTTTTTTACTGTAGAAATGGAGTAGCTGGGAAAAGAAGTCCGGAACCAATAAGGTGATCAGTTTTTATTTAAGCCTATAAAAATCATTTAAAATCATCACAAACTTAAATAATAATATAATATAAACATTTTTAGGGACCGAAACCCACTGAAGCGTCGCTGTCGTCATCGTTGCTCGTCTTCCCCCAAAGGTTATGAAATACCTTTTTATGGCAAGCTTTATCTTAACTTGCTTCTTTAAATAAAAGCTTATGCATAATCATACATACATACACAACATCACGCCCGTAATCCCCGAAAGGTTAGGGTTGATCCACATCTGCCAGGTCGTAATCGCTTTTTTCATGATCTATACTTTTCTATCGCTCAGGATTATCATTGTCCTGAGTGATAGAAAAGGATACAGTATAAAAAATACGATTTGATTTCGTGCACAGGTATACCTATTTAGTACACCCACATTTCACCAGTTATGTTTAAGTCCCATGTAATTGTGGGCGAGCCTATTGCCAAAATGCTCCTTTTGCTGGGACACAGGCCTCCGTTTTGAGAGAGGGATTGAGCCGTAATTCACCACGCGGGCCCAGTGCGGTTTGATAGATGTCACATGTTTTCGAATTTTTGGTTCTAACACATGCTGGTTTCCTCACGATGATTTCCATCACCGTTTTGAGAGCCTCGTAAGTCGCGGACGTTACCACTGGGGCACCGCTGCTCTTTTAATTACTTCATGTATGTTGTTGATTGGTTCACTATTCATGATAATGCAACTGTTAATTTCTGGTTTTAGCTAGTAAAGAATTTGAAGCGGCTCATCAGCGACTAATTACCATGGAACAGTCTCGAATAGAGGTGGACAGAGAGGTGGCACGAGCCATGAACAGGCATGCCTCTGCTATGGAAGAAATAGCAGGGTCTGCAAAACGTTTTGTCAGCCTCTATGAGGAGACTCTTCGGCTGCGACGACGTAGAGCAAGTGTAAGTATATAAGCGAATAATAATTAGATAATCATACTCGCAAAAGGATTTTTTGTAAAATATGTTGTGTTTTTAGAATTCAAGCAACAGCAGCATCAGAATTGACGAATAGAGCCCTTAAATAGCCAAGGTATGTTATTGAATATTGTCAACGTGTTACTGTCACATCATTTCTGGGTGTCAATTCTACTAAATAACGTGCCAAGTGAAAAACATGAGACCGGATTGCGATGACATCGTGAATCGACCAAAAAATGGTATTCTGCTCATCTTTAAAAAAATCTTTTGGCAAATAAAAAAACATTCTTTTCATGTTGGTTCAATGTATGCAGGGGGTCTACTCTCTTATCACGCATTCCGTAGTTTCGGCGTTCATTACGGACGTTTTCTACTCCGTATCACCTACGGACTTACGATTAGTCCCGAACTCGAACTAAGAATGAACGACAACACGATTTGACAGTTGTCCCTACTCCCGCGTTTTTGCCCGTCCGAAAAGTTAGATTTGACACTTGTTTTGACGGAACGTTATGTCATTTGATACGACATCAAAATAGTTATCGTGCTGCTGACGAAAGTTAATAAATTTAAAATATGGCAGCTTTTTTGATGCTCGATGAAGCTCTACAGGTAGACCGGAGGCGTTGCCGATTGCCTCTTATTGAAACACGTAAATTAAAAGAGTTGTATTTATATATAATTTTCAAACTTGATATTTTGCTTACAGGACATAATGGGTGTTAGGACAGGCGGAAGATACTGTTAAAAAATCAAAATTTACACAAAAAAAGCATTGTTTTGGTAACAAATTTTTATTAAGCAACAATCAAATTGAAAAAAAATACAATCAACAATACACTAACAATCAAAACATAGATTTTCTTTCATTTATCTATTCTTAAATTATTTGGTAGGAACTTGTCTACTTCAGTCTTAAATACCTAATAATATGAATAAAATTAACAATCAACAAAACACTATAACAATGAAAATATAGACTATCTTTTATCCTAGACTAGTCTCAAAATGTTTTACCAATCAACACATTTCTACCATTTCTTATTTGTGTGAAACTTAGATAATTGTTCGTAATGGACAGGTTTTTATTCAGTGAATTATTGAGTTGAAAGACATTTATTAAGAAATTATTAATTATGAATTTCTATTAATGTGTTCCCGTACTACCGTTACAAGTACAAAGGTCCACAATGGCAACCTTTATTTAATCGAGCACCTTATTTCTTCTAGTTTCGACTACCAGTCTTTGGTCTTCCACCTCAACAATTCGGCTTCTTGCTGAATCGGCAGGTAGGTGTTGCCGAACTCGTGGACGTGCACGACGAGAATGTAATGCTGTTAACAAATGAAAAAAATATTACTCCGCTTTAGCTTAGTAATATATAAACATGATTTATGTGATCTATTTACTAATGACTAATAATACTTACTTCGCTGATTATGAATTGGCAACTCCTGCTCCAGTGCCTCAGTGGACACCGTGGGTGTGATGACTGCTGGGTCTTGTCTTACAGGTGGACCCTGTACAACTAAAACTGAATATCATTGACGGATACAAGAAATGTGTAATTATGTATCTGTTATGTATAATTATTTAATTTAAAAGTCACGGGAAATACTCTATGCAACATAATATAAATACACTAATGCTGTTGTTTCTTGTTTTTTTTTACCATCAGAACAAATTTACTACCTATGTTCAATTATAAATTTAATTATTACCGATGGAAAAGCTGGCACTCTTGCCTCAGTTTGCGGCTCTCCAAAACCCTCTCCCATAATTGGATGTATCTTCAATTCAACTTGGGAGAGGGTTGGTGCTACCGATGGGTTTCCACCTATAGCACATGCTGAACGTCTGGCAGCTCCAGCAGCTTATTCGGCCAAATGTTTTTTTATCAGCCCACACCTAAAATTTAGTTAAATAAATTACATTAAAAACTAAAAAGCCTTTAGACATGTAGGACAGATACAAATTTAGAGGACGATTGTCATTTGTATGCACTTTAATAATGGCAAGACCTTAAAATTATATTAATACGAGTAATATTTTTACTCACACTTTGCCACTGCTCCACGGACTTTGTGCAACTCTCCATTGAATTCAGGGAGTTACACAGGTTTTCCCACAGCCGTTTTGATGGGATTCTCCCATCGGCACCCCTAAATAGTCCGCGAGCCAACTCATTATGCTCACTCATAAAATCGAGGAGGGCCTCAATTTCTGCATGAGTTGCTGCTGGAGCGGTTGGGGTCGTTTTACTAAACTAGCGAAAACTTCCCTCGTAGTATATATAATATTATAAAAGTACACTTTGAAATAAATGTTTTGAAAAAAACTGACATTTCATTTGACAATTGCCGTCAGAAAGAAAAAGGACAAAGGTATTAACAGGATAAGGCCACAATACGGACTAAAATGGCAAAATAGTTCAATTCTTTAATTAAAGACATAATAAAAACTATATTGTTAGAAATGTGGTCTTTTTCTAAGAATAACAATATTAATTTTTGTTTAAAAAGCTAGAAAACTTCTAAGTAAGTAAACCGGTAATCGACCGGTAAAATAGCGCAGCTCTATCGTCATGCGTCATTCGTTCACAAATATTGTCTATGATTCCGTTCGAAACTCACGATTCCGAAATTAATCGGTAGTAGGGTATAGTGCTTAGTTTCGAACTACCTTCGGACGGACCCGTATCGTCGTTGACGGAGTTAGAGAGTAGACCCCCAGATGACATTGTGATACTTCAGTGTTCTTTAATTTCTATAAACCTTATTTAATTATTTTAAATCTATTTGTTAGTTTGATTGTGAATACTCATAGTATTTTCATATGTTATTTAAAATCTTTGAGAATCTAATATAATTGAAATAAATAATCGTTTTGTTGTTTTCTAAACAAAACACTAATCGGGTTAAAAAAACCTATTAAGTACGAAATAAAAACCAAATTTTTGTTTCCTTTCAGGGCTTTGTTGACGCTGCCGTGCTGGTAGTGCAGTGCAGCTTCGGGCAAATTCGCTGATGCAGTTGACTTCCACGCAAGCGATGCTCAATTATTTCATTTAAGTTACTTAATTAATAAACAGTATAATTAATATGTATTAGACAAACTCTTATTACTTAAACAATACCTATGAGTGGCTCGAGGCTCAGTAACAGCTGCACGGGTCCATCGATCAAAGTTAGTCAACGCAAGTCGCGCGCGGTCGGTCCGTGAACGGGTAACCATACATTTCATACCGAAATCCGTCCGTGCCTCTGATTGCACGTTAAGCCGTTGGTTCCAGTCATTTGAAGATCGTTGACAGTCGTTATAGTCCAAAAATCTGAAGAAAACTAGTCTTACCAAGGGGTAGGTATCACGTTTTCTTGACGTTCAAAAGTGCCTTTTTAGGGGCCTATATGAAATAAATGCTTTGACTTTGACTTTTGACTTGACGTAACCTAGTAGCTGGGTTGTGGAATTTGGCAGTAGTTCTACGTAAAATACTGGTATTTATCTGAAGTCAGCAGTCTAATGCCATGTATTTAATCAATCCACAAATAATAATTATTGTTTTGATTTCTTTAAAATATTATTCAGTAAGTCAATATGCTCACTGATCGTCTTTTTATGATGTACCCTTTTCTAGAAGCCAACTTGGATGTAGAAGTTGGTCACAGTTCTAACCTAACCTAACCCATTTGGTAGGGGGGCCTTCACAGAGCATCATTATAATACTGGTATAGAGTGCCATCTCAAGGGATTTTTATGCCAACCTGTCACAAGTAGCGCCACCTGGATTTCATGTTCCATAACTAACCATACTATGTATTATCCTTTTATATATATATTAGGTACTTGTACTCTATACTATTTTCATTTAATTGCTTTTGCATGTTTTCCGTGGTTGTAGATTGATTCATGTAAAACCATGTTTGGTAGCTTGAAATTAATTTTACAGTAGTTTGTAAATAAAAACTGCTCCACATTAAATGTAATCAATGTACAAGCATGGAAAATGTGCACATTTATTCTTTTAGATAGTTTGTAAAGGTTAATTTAGTTTTTAATGAAACAAAGTTGCTTAAGAATATTCACGTTTGCAAATTACAAAACGTATCGGCAATTTTTTGCATTCTTTTGACAGTTTAGAATTTTGACATTTGGATTTTTTATAGCAATCGATTAAATGAATCGAAAAACCCAAAAAGATGCATCTGCCCGTAATTTTAATTTAAGTCTTACATTTATCTTAATAATTACAATTAAACTTATTGAAAATAAATAGCAATTTTAAACAACAAGTATAAGTCGTTTTGTGGAGACCTCTATTGAGTGATATGTGAATTATTTGCCTTAAATTTACAGAACCAGATTACTAGATGGCGCACCTAAAAAAGTTGCTGTGTATGTAAAGGCAACTTTACCCCCCCTGGGGGCCTTAAATTAATTACAACTTTATTAACGGCGCACAGTTTTTAAAAAGACTAGAAAAATCAAATAAGAAGAGAAAAGTGACTGATGGGCGCTTTTTTCTTCATAACAATAATTCGTTTTTATTCGGGACAACATAGGAACCATTTTAAGTACATCAGCAACACTTACTGAGTCATGTACTTACGAGGCACTTCAGGCAGACAATGGTTCCGCATGAGATGCCTCAGCACAGGAGCTCTCGGGTCTTCAGCTACGACTTTCTTTTCTGTTACTTTCTTTTCGAGAGAAAATCTTTCTTCCACCTGTCGCGGTTCGCTTACGACCGAACTTATGGTTTCCAGACTCCTTCGCTGTTTTCTCTCCGGTGATTTTGATACCCGTGGTACACCGGGTGGAGACACGAAGAACGTACTGGGATAAGCGGTAAGTTCCCTTTAGTCGATGCGTCCCCACATGGCCGAATTTCGGAGAAAAGCGTCTCAAAGAGTCCATTTTTGTCCACAGCCTGCAACGTGGGCGTTTATTCCAGATCTAATTTTCTTCTCCGAAGACTTTTAACTGGCCTCCCACGAGGCTTGACTTCAAGAGGTACCACCTTCCGGCTTCTGCACCTGAGATCACCTCCTAACAATTTTTTTATTTTAAACTGCCTTCAGCAACCAATTTAACTAAAAGTCAGCTAAGAAAGATGCAATGATGAGGTAACAATTATATATATTTTGTGTTAAAGCTATTGGTAAAATAAACTGAACGTTCAAGGTAGTAAGTGTTTAATTACCCGAGTTCCACAGGCCACCCCTCTGCCGATTAAATGTTTAATCTCTCTGTAAGTATCGATCTGGCAACCTAAACGTAGGTGTAGCTCCACGGCGCCCGAAATTCCATTTTTTTTACAATTATTTGTTTAGGAGATCACACACACTCCTTTTTTTTACATTTGTCATATATACAATTAATATATTACACTACTAGTGTCAATGTGAAAGTTTTGTGGCTGTTCAGGTGATGAGCTGGCAGGTGGTGTACTTGTACTACTTGAGTCACATAAATGTACCACAAACGTGAGTAACCGTGTAATGGAAGTTAACTTATAATAAATAGCAATTTAGGCAAAAAACTGTGTATTTCTATTTTTAATATAATTTAAAAACAGAGACACGTCTATCGTTTTTTTACACTTACCCGCGAAAAACTGTTTTTTTCACAGTTAGTTTAAATCTTAATCTTGGTCTTGCGGTTTGAGTAATTATGCGGCCAGCCACTGGCCTTTCTTTGGTATTATTCGTCGAATCGCTGAGCTCTGAGAATTTGCGAAGCGTATTTGAATTCCGACATCACAAGACATAATAGATTATTCTTAAATTGACACTTGCTAACTTTATCTTGGAAATAACTGACATCGGTGAAGGAAAAATAGAGAGGAATTCTGGACTTGTTATTATTAGGTACAAGTTTGAAATCACCTATTCGACTTGAGCAAGCGCGGTGATCAATGCTCATGTCTTCTCGGAGAAGTGGCTTTGCCCTATTTGACAATAATAAGCTGGTACTATTCTATTATTATTATAGGTCACAATGCAGATGCACTATGTGACATTGAATAATTCTGTCAAAAAATTGCCTTTGGACTAAGGTAAAAAGATCAAAAGGTAAAAGGTAAAAAGAGCCAGTCAACGAAAAGATTCTTAAAAGCTTACGAGCTGCCTAGAAGCATCCCAACGAAAAACGTTCCTACTTACGTAATGTCAGTCGTTAAGACCCTTTTGAATTACTTTAGATTAGTATAACATACACTCAGACATAATTACTTTTCTTTATGACTTACCAAACTAATTAACACTGTTTTTCAAAGATTTCTCGTATCTCATGAGATTCTACCTTATAAAGACTTTCTCCGAAATCCGTCAAAAGGTCATAATCCATTCATAATTCATAAGTCTGCAGAACAGATTAGACTTAAGTAATGGTCCCAAAGAGACAAGTATTAAGAAAAATTGTCTCTTGTAAGAAGTAATTTTCGTAATGTTTTTATGTGTCTACAATAAATTCTATTAGGTGGTCCATTTAGTTCATGCGAGTTATGCCAGAGTCGATTACGACGATTGACATAGGGTCTAAGGCCAAATAAGAGCAAGACTGTTATCTGAAAACTATTTCAATATTTTTTTAACAAAATCACTAAATTCAAAACCACATTTTGTTCAAATTAAACTGAGGATCAGTGGTTTTTAAGATCAAAACTTTAAAAATCAGTATCCACAATGGCCAGCATTCTTAATTTCCCAATGTCGAAATCAAACTTTAATCTGAACCGAACAAGATAAATTTAAAAAGATCAAAACTTAAGTAAGCCTAAGGCAAACCAAACCACATTTTTTTTATTTTGAACGGGTGAATGGCCACGCTCAATGCTGATCACGCTCTTGTACAGTTTCCCATTTCCTTGCAGACAAAATGAGCATCCACTTTATGTATTCCATGTAATCCTGACATTGTCGTCATAGATAATGCGATGTGCGCCAATGCCGTGATACATAATAAACCGTTTGCTGAGCTTGCGATCAATATTGTCGACGGAATTACGGTAACAACCCATGTTATGGGTATAACACTATATCTGTATTTGTATGTATATATGTAAGTATGGTATTGTTATCTCGTTCGAGATATTTTCCCGGAATCTGTTAAGATCAGCGTTCTTGCAATTATGTTGCATTTGGTCCATATTCGGTAATATGTTGTCAAATCCTTATGTAGATTTATTTTTAAAATAACTAGCTGTTATCCGCGACTTCGTCTGCGATGCAGTGTGAAAAGTAGTCTATGTCCATATTTAGGTTGTGTTCTATCTGTGTGCCAAATTTCATCCAAATCCGTTCAGCTGTTTTGGCTTGAAAGTGGAAGAATCAACCAAACTTACTTCAGCATTTTAATACTAGCTGTTGCCCGCAACTTTGTCTGCGATCCAGGATGAAATACTAGCCTTAATCCTTACCCAGGTCATGTAATGTCAGTGTATCAAATTTCATCCAAATCCGTTCAGCCATTTTTGCCTGAAAGCGGAAAAAACAAACAAACACATTTACTTTCGCAATACTAGTTAATACTAGTTAGTTACTAGTTTAGGAAGTTAGGGTATCGTGGTTCACTCAAACCCAGTCCAAGGATATTGTAAGTTCAGAAATAACCACTTCTTGGCGAAGATTGAACGAAACACATTCATTACTTTCCTGTTTCTCGATATAACTAATCATAAAATTCATCGGAATGACTTTACATTTAACGCTGATTACAACATCCTCTCGCCAGAAATATCTAAAATGCAACCTAACCTCAAAGCCTACTTAGCATTCCATACACATATAAAATACCACTCCTGAATAATCTCATGTCCAAAGCAGAACGGAAGAAACACAATCTGAACCACCTAATTTAACGTTTTCTAATGCGATGAATATTCTAGCCATGTATGGGTAAGGGTGCAAACGAAAGTATTCAAATACATGGAGCTGAAAACACAAGAATCTTGATTAGGTGAAGTAGTGGTTAAAGGATTTTGAATTGGAGATGAAGTCAGACTGAAATAATTGAAATTAATGTTCTTTATCTTTTTTCCCGATAATCATGCACTATAAAACCTACATGCTCATCTTCTTTGTAGCACGTCGAAAGCTATTCCATGACCATGGAGTTTCTTGCCCGTTCTTCTCCATAGGTACCTACTACGCTTTGAAATGGGTAACTAGCTTCATATTTCTGGCTGACCGACTCCTTGACAATTCAAAAGTGCCTGTAAATGGTTTAATTGAAATAAAGGCTTTGAGTTTGAGAATTTAATAAAAGTCAGAATTTGGTAACGAGTTTTGCAGTACTGGTGCAAAACTGGACACTACGTCCAGTTCCTGTATCGAGCAGACAACAGGACACGCTGGATACGATATTAAGTGCCCCATGCCCCATGCTCATTAGAATGGCTGCTACGAGCAGCCGAGACGTGAATCGCGCCTGTTTTGGACCACCACAGTCTCTAGGCTTGAATTTGAATTGGTGATGAATGGATTGTGTGAAGGTTGATATCACTGAAAAGGCAGTAAATGATATCGTGTCAGCAGACAGACTAAAATTTCTCAGTAGCAGCCCGGAGTCTGGATTTGTGTCCAGTTGATGGCTATAGGCTCACACCCTATTACATGGCAATTAAACGTAACTCGGAAATATGATTGTACACGGTAAGGTACACTGGGCTCTACCCATCCCAACTGGGAAGCATGGCTTTATGTTTCATACCTGCAGTTTGAAACGCAACCATGAATCAACCATATCAACACAATATCGTTCGATTGTTTCCTTTGGGACACACATATCGGCGTCAGGCTTTGCGTATGTGACTTCTATTTATTTATTTAGATTTCTGTGGTCTTTGAACGCATAAAACCCAGTACCGGCTCAAAGTCAACATTCGTTAGGGAACCGCTTGTGTCATCTTTGACAAACGTGACCAGCCTGGATGATGTGACTGTTGGTATAACAGAAATGAGGACAGTTTCTTTTAGTATCTCTATTATTGTTTTATATAATATAGATACGGATTGGAAATAATAATACATTAGGCATATTTCAATATTTCGCCCCCCCCCCCCCGTTTGTGGGGAGTTTTACATGGAGTTTGCACCTCTGCCTAACTCTCCATGTTTTAATTATATCAATATTTCGTAGAAATAGAGCTCATAACATCAGGCACTGATGTTATGAGCTCTGGGTACAAACTGGGTACAAACTTAGACCCCGTGACATTCTGTTACTCAGAAATTCCTAGAAAAAGGAAAAACGCAATACCTCTTTGCAAGACATAAGGATTCAACTAGACCGACGAGGCGTACACAGCTCCTCATGATAGTTACACCGGGGAAATAAGAACTTAACCCTGTATATATTTAGTGCTTTGGGTTGAAGCACATAAAACTTGTCAACTTTGTCTCTGAGGTGTGACGTCACGTCTAAAGATTACGTGACCTAGGAGGTATTGCCGCTAAAAGACAGAAGCTGTTACTAAACGTCACGTAGGACATATGCCAGTTCGTCTGTTATATCGTGGTACGTTTTAAACTCGTTAAAAATAACTTGTTTAATGAAAATTGTGTACAAATTATGTATTAAAAGTTTTGAAATCTGACCTTACTTTGTAGAAATCCATGATAGAAAAACGGATAGCAATTTTAATATTTAATTTCGCAATTAAGTTGAAATCTTCTTTATTGCGAAATTGAACAAAAACAAAACTTGCAACCAAGACTGGATTAAAAAGACACCTAACGAACCCGAGCGTCACTTGTACCAACTCCCCATCATTGTAATAATTTGTTTGTACTAGACCATAACTCGAAACAATTTTTGAGCAATGTGACTTAGTTTGATTCACATAATTCGAAGTTGACGGCTATGTGATGTGTCTTCTTATACCCTGTTTACTCGACAAGTTGTGATTCGTGTTTTTTTAACCCATTGCATTCCTAAAATTTCAGTGAGATATCTTGGTTTGAGCTCTTTCGTCGGTGTTTGAGTCCCTACGGTGTTAACTATGATAAATCAAGATGCGAAAACCGTGAAAGGACTTCAAACAGCAACAGGCTATTTAATAAGTAAATACATCATCAGTCGTAAGTTTTTTTAGAGCTGCAGTGCTGCAGTGTTTGTGTACATAAGCTTGTTTTGCTAGAAATAGGTGGTCTATTAAGATTGCCTGCCTGGTAGTAATGGCAAGGGCAGATTGAAAATATGTCTTAATTTAATTGCAATATTTATTTTACACATAATAGTGCAGGAACAAAACATTCATCTATTCTAAAGCATTCATAAACCTACGAATAAACGGAGAAATCTAGGTTCTAAGACTCACTCTTTATAACTTAATTCCCTATATTATTCAACACCCCAAACGTAAGTTTGCTGAGGACATAAGCGTCACTCATACTTACAGTTCCAGGTCGCAGATATATAAAGTATACAGCACATATATTTAGTAGGTCACACATTTTTAAGCGCCTCAGCATAACAACAAACAGTCCACCAAAAACACAAAGTTTTTGACTTTAGAACCAGAAACAAAAGACAGTTATGCCCACTATAGCATAGAAAGTCGCAAGCTGTGTGAAGACTTGTTGCATGAAGTAGGGACCAAGTCACAGTGCAAAATGTGAATCTAAACTGTACAGTTAACTGGTTTCTACGTACGGAATAATTCAAAGATGCTTCTCATGTCTCCGAAGTACCTAAGCATATTCCAGCATTCGATATTGAAATATTGTATCTTCCATTGGAAGCACGGCCAATTTAAAGTTTTGAATAAGTAGCTAGTTCGGTGAATAATTTGTATGGCCGAAGCGCGCTCTTACATATTGCTCAAATTGCATGTTTTGATGTTGGAACTTTGTAGGTAGTAGTCTCGTTGTGACTGAATTATGTTTTATTTTATGGTGTATGTTTTGAGGAGTTTAATGTTATTGGTTACGAGTACTTGCTACTCATACTGACTGACAGAAACAAACATGGAAATACAAAGTAAGACCACTAACAACGCAAGGGGGTATTAAAGTTTGTATGTAGACGAAGAAACAGTTTATTTTTCTTTCACTATTTCAATTGAAAAAAACATAGAACGCAACTGTTTTAAATTATTCGAAATCAATTCAGTAGTTCTCGCGACTTAGGAACAATGCCTCAAACTTTGTCTCGTCATGGTTTCAGGTTTTCTTCATTCGGTCCCTCCTCAACTAACTACTGACAGTTTCCGAACTTCAACGAGAAACTTCCTTAATTTCTTGTCTTAAGTTTGTCTTCCTTATTGCACTGTACAATTTATTCAGAATTTCGGTGATACATTTAGGCGTGATTTTAATTTTGTGACAAATGTTGAAAATACTAGAAGTTGGGTGAGCTTGGGACTTGTCACACCGTGGGTTGTACTTAGCAAATCAATTGATGACAAATGACGTAGCAGAATTCGCAGGGCAATGGATGAAGCAGTGCTAAAGAAGAAATTTAATTTAATGGGATATTTAGATGTAAAAATATTATTTACAGTTTTGATCCGTTTTTTTTAAACGCTGTCAATTTTTCATTTGTTTAAATGACCTTTTTAGTTGAGATAACTAGTTGCATTTGTTTGGTTGATAAGGCTGCCTAATAAAAGCAAATTTTTAAACATCAGGTGAAATAAATTTAGGCCAAGTAATACCTTTCTAAAGAACGTACTAGTTATAAGTTATAGTCACAGTTTCTAATCTCGTTCGTGGTTTAATATACATAATTAAATAATCTAAGATCTATGTATGATGAACCGAAATGGAACTCCTATATACCTTAACACAAACCCTTCACTTGAAACTGCAACAACCATTTACAACAAACAACAAACAAGCGTATGATTATCCATTTCCTTTATCAATCATCTGGGGTTGACGTGACAAATATACCTCCTCTCGAGGGCTGATGCCTGATGTATGTGAGCGTTCCTCAGAGATATGCCAATGTCACGTGCAAGCTTGTAACATGGGTTTAGACATAGAACAAAAATGTATAGAAACGAAAATCTTGATCAGAACATGAGTTCAAATCAGTTCAGTTTATTCGTTTCATCTGGAAATATCAATGGGAAGTGATTTACCTGTACCATATCGATCAAACTGGATCCACAGATACAAAATGATCGCATCCGTTTTTAAATAATTTGCTTAGATCTTGAGGTACTTCTTGTCGTAACTACCACAATCAGTACGGATTTTCATGAAGTCAGACGGATTGAAGGGTAGCACTGACCATGTAATCAAGAACACTTTTTTTGGGGCGTTAGATACGTACGCTCAACACAGTCAGAGTTGTGTTAAAGTTTACAGCGCACGTAAGATCATCTACTAAAATTAACAACCTTGTTATGGATTTGGCCAACACATTTCAGGGTGGGTGGTAGGTGTTTAATTTGGCAGCATCGTTGCAAGCACAAAGGATAGTAGATTCGCTCTATTCAGTTTTTTTTATTCTATGGTTTAGATCTCTATGACTAATGATTATTGTTGTTATATGTATAGGGTTGAGTTGTAGTTGCGGTTGAGCGGTGGATTAATGTTCGATTTGTGTGGTGTATGGTAAGTACTGGGAACGATTAGTATGTCGGTATATCATCCGTAAATTTCAGATACGTCGGCAGAGAATGAGACTTTAATTCATATCTATGGTAGATTTGTGAGAAAGGAAAATTTTCGGAATTAGTGATGGTTCACGTGGACGATATAGCTGGCCGAAGCTAGTGTTCAATAAATAATGAACATTTCAGCGGTGTTTGTACCCAAACATACTGCTAAACAAGCGCGGCTGTTCAATGTAAGTTCTTGATTACATTCCGCCAGTCTGTTGGGTACATTACCAGTCGACAGCGACATGGATGAATTTTCGGACACTATATTCGAAATTGTGAATATTTTTTGTTAAGTTAAGATAAAATTTTGTTACCTAATTAAATATTAAAATACAATATACCTTATTAATAATAAGGTATATTGTATTTTAATATTTAATTGGGTAATTGTTTGTGTTATCTATGTAGTACATATTTTATCATATAGAAATACATTTCAAATATAGTATTATAACAATTAGAACAACTATGACACTGTGACCAATAAATATTAGAAGGAGTCGCAACAATATCTTATCCAAAACGATTTTATTTAAAATCCACAAAACAATACAAGAATTCTGGTCTTAACTAAAACAATGTTAGTATTTATCTGCATCCGTTGTTTTAACCAACAGAATTGTGTTCCAGCATTAAGTTGAAATTCATTTTACATTCGCCCAAAATATTACAATGCGAAATAACATGAAGATTGCTGCTGCAGATAACGTAACCATAACCACATACAGTAACGCTACGTTACGTTTACGTTACATTTACAAAAAGCTGGTGATATCATTGACCCATTTAATTTATTCTAAGGCCTTGTGTATGTGGTTTATGAATCGTAAAATAGAAAGTTATATATTTTTGATGTTCAACAACCGCCGTTTATACTTAAACGTAAAGTTGTTACACGGAGGGCTTTTTCAGTACCTACCTATACGTGTACTTTTTAAGCGTGGGTATAAAAAAATGTAATTAGAAAATTGGTCCCTGGAATTGTTCATATTCCTAGTCAAAGCTGCTTTCTCAAAAAAGATTATTCCTTTTTGACAAATTTCAATTGTTTCAGAAAACATTTACTTAATTATATAAATAGAATATGAGTGTGTAGTCACATACACAAGGCCCAAAAAGGGACGTCACTGTTATGTGAGTGAATTACCACGATCTTTAATTTTTTATTTTGTAATTTTTTTAATATTATTAACTAGCTGTTTCCCGCTACTTCGTCTGCAATCCAGGATGAAAAGCATCCTTTGTTCTTACTCAGGATGGTCTATCTGTGTAAAATATTTAATTCAAATCCGTTTTGGCGTTTTGGCGTGAAAGCGTAACAAACAAACAAAGTTACATTCGCAATAGCCTTACGGATTGAAATCATCTCTACACACCAATTTCACAGAATGAACTGAACGCGTTCAGCACATCTCAACCACGTTCAAGAGCTGTCAGTGGTATTATATTAGCTGCTAGTGGCATATTTGATCAGTTTATTTTTTCAGTTTTCTACCTCGTTGGTCTAGTGGTCGCAATTGCTTCTGCTGAGCATGAGGTCCTGAATTCGATCCCCAGGTCGTTTTACGCGATGAATATATTATAGTATTGACCGAATTAAAGTGACTAGTAGAAAATTTTCTGAAACTGGAAACCAACCAATAATAATCTCCATGAAATAGTCGTGGTAATTCCACTCAAACCACAAACCAATGATTGACATTAAATATTAGCAGAGAGACGGTATCATTATAAGATCAAGTAAATACGATTCAGATTCAATGATAATCAATAAATCCACTTAGATGATAAAACATGCAGACTATTTGGATTGGAAATAGCTATCGTTTGATTAAATACTCTAAATAATACTTTAAGTAATACTATAAGTGTATAAGCAAATTTAAGCCCATTTACATGGAGCAAGTTTCTAGACGGTTTCTAGCGAGAATGTGTACAGAGATCATTATTATACACGTAACTTATCATCGAGCCTATTTAGACATAAGGCTAGGCAGAGGTTTATCTATTATATATTATACCCACATTTCTCCAGCAATGATTTTAAGTACCATGTAATAGGGGGTGAGGCTATGGCAATTTTATTATTGCCTACTCTTGACCTCTGTCAAGCCTGATGGAAAAGGATGGTTAGGTCTATGATAGAACGAGCGGGCCCAGAAGATGCCTGTTCATTTTGGCTGGCAATTGCAATCAACCGGGCACAAATCCAGACTACGGGGCTGGTACAGAGAAGTTCCTGACGGAAAAATTCAATGACATTTTGCCCGACCTGGAAGTCGAACACAGGACCTCATGCTCGCTTGCGACCACCAAACTAACCCTTCTCCCCGTTTATTTGTGGTCTTTGCAGTACAGCTATGTCTTTTTGTTTCTCATAATTTAGTTTATTCATTAGCAATGTCAGAAGTTCTCTTACCTCATGAGGCGAGGAACTGTCTCCGTGGAAATGAGCTATTAGCTTTATATAGAATGTAGTGCTTAGTCATTGGAACAACCCATTTCTATTTAGGAGACATTTTCATTTGATTATTAATTCATTTGAAACACAGTTCGTTGTCCTATTTCATTGCCCTTGAAAAACATTAGGTTTCTTTTGTGGATTTAACCTACACTTGGATGATACGTTTGGCTCAGAGGCTGATCAATGGCTTCTGCGCTATGGGGTGGGTTATTTTCTAACATTAAAATACGGCCTACATACTCGTACATAACTAATTAAAGATAATAAACAAACCACTTGCCTACTTCAACCAAATTATTTTAAAGGATATATCTGCCTCGTTGGTCTAGTGGTCGCAAGCGCTACTGCTGAGCATGAGGTCCTGGACTCGATTCCCGAGTCGGGCGTGTTTTTGGGTTTTTCCATCTGGAATTTCTCAGTAGCAACCTGGAGTCTGGATTTGTGCCCGGTTTGATGGCCCCCTATTACATGGGGACTTAAGCATAACTGGCGAAATGTGGGTGTACTGTAGGTACACCTCTGCCTAACCCTTCTGTGGCTTGACCTACAGGCGTGATGATATGTTATCTAATTCTAAGAACAATAACAATTGTGCCTACCAAATTAGAGCAAATACACTGCGCAACGGACTCCATTCTGCAAATGATCGACCATGTGAATATCTAATTGTATGCCACAAATGTAGTTTAATTTGCAGTTACTGTCAGGATGGGACTCGTGTAATGCAAACCTGGTATCTGTGATTTAACTAGAGAACGTGGGTATATTATTGTGTTCCTATGTGTATGTTACACATAGGAGCACAATAATTTACCCACGTTCGGTACGTACGTAAACGTACTGAAATAATATACAAAAATAATTCGTTTGTTTGAAAATGCGGGCAATATTGGAAAAATCCAAAACGAAACAATAAACAGAAGCTTACGTTTGGTTACAGGTACAAAATTAAAAAAGTAAGAGAAGTACGTGCTGACATTACCTAAAATATATATGGGATTTGTTCATAATTGGATCTTTCTGTGAGATTTTTTTTCACATAGTTGAAATGCTCAGTACCGAGGCACTTACAGGATATCCATTTCCACGTAAGGCTAATTAATCTATTTTGTTTCTCCCTCTTTTTGGAATATAATACTGTAATTTCATTATCATCAGCATAAGCTGGTTGAGGGCCTTTCAATTGGACGCCATTGGCGTCAATCCTCAGCCACTGTCATCAATCTAAGACCATGTTGGTGTACATAATAGTTAATAGTAAACAATGGTTAATCTGTATACACAGAATTATCTACTAATTCTGTGTATACAGATTAACCATTGTTTAAGTGTGTCCGTATACAGAGTACACATAGGTACTTAATGAAATTCAATTATCGAGGTGAACGCTTGGCATTCGATTTAGAGACATCAAATCACTGCTAATTCCTATTATGATCACGTCATCAGCTTGAGTTTACAGCCTGAATGATGAAACATTTTCCTGTTAACAGAAGTAAAGCACAATTACTACAGTAACAATATGATGCGAATAGCAAGAAACGTAATACGTTTTATATTGTTTTCCGCCTTCCAGCCTGAAGTAGTGGATAAAAAATCAGCATTTATGTTCATTACTAAGACAAACAACAAAGAAGCAAATAGCTGCTTTGAACAGGATTTAAAGTATCAAATTCAAATTCAAATTTATTTATTTCGTGAACACAGGGTAGATACAGAAGGTGTTATAATACATTAGATCCGAGCTGTGTCCCGCCAAAAAGCATACAAAATATCAAAGATTCTATTATACAATATTCAAAATTACAAAATTATATAGTATGTTACAAAATTATACACTATGCTATGCTATCCTATGCTATAGTATGTCACATCATTAACAGATTGGATTTAGCATAACATGTCTTATAATTAAAAATTGTCATTTAAATATTCGTCAACAGAATAATACACCTTGTTATTTAACAATGCGAATAGATTTCTTTTAAATTCGTTTATGTTACTACTTGAGATAACTTGTCCTGGTAACTTATTATATAGTTTTTGAGCCATTGCATAAAAGCTGCTGCTATGAAATTTTGTTTTTGTTGCTAACACCTGCAACTTTTTTGAGCGCCGTTTACTTTCTACAAATCTATACAAATTCATATTGTGTTTTACAAAAATACAGGCTTCATAAATATAGAGTGACGGTAAAGTTAATATTTTAAGCTTATGAAAATGTGGCTTGCATGATTCCTCTGTTTTATTCTACAAATCGCTCGGATACATTTTTTCTGTGCTATAAGTACTTCTTGTATCTTTGGGGGTATCGATGGGTTACATACTCGAAATCCTGTCTCTATACGTTGATTCCTCGATAAATAAGTAAAATTTGACATTTTGCTGGACGAATAGGCGCTTTCCGCTTGCGTTATTTCCATACTACCTCTAGACCAACAAATCAGTCATCGGACATGCTGAGCGTGGTCAGATGCGTGGTGGTCCTGGGTTCGATTCTCAGGTCGGGCAATGTGTTATTGGGTTATTTCATCAGGAATTTCCTAGTAGCAGTCCGGAGTTTGTTAGTCGGCGGGGAGATAACCTCGTGTCATTGAACTATGAGTGACGGAGGAGAGAGTGCACCTGTGTCTGCGCACACAATATAATATCTCCTATAGGCTGAGTTTGTTTGCCGTGGCCGAAATGAGATCTGGAGAACTATTATTGTTTATAATTTAGTATTGAGGTTGATAGTAGCAAGTTTTGCAACGATTCTTTTATTGTCGTTCTGCCTCAGCTTCATGTCAAACCTCGACCTAAAGCCTTAGAAACATGATTTACTTTTGAGAGTTTCCTCAACGGAAGTTTAGTTACTTAGAAGTTAGAACGTGGGCTTAAACTTTGAAGATTGTACGGTTTCATTCTATGAATGAAACCGTACAATCTTCAAAGTCCTTCGTACTCCTTAAATATAACGAAGCTCATAATGAACCTGAGCCAAACAGCTTTATATGGAGCTAGAATAACAGGTTTGACGATGGAGTAACTCTTGAAAAGTTGAGATGTACTAAATTCTAAATTCAGAGTGGAAAAGTGCTTTTATAAGAACTTTCAGGAAAATCCGGTCTCTTACTTCGCGGCACTACATCGAATCAGCTGTCTTCCGCATCTCGTGATCATAATCTGCTTATTAATTTCACATTCTCAAGTCCCTACCTAACTCAAACTAATGAGAAACATCAACATGCTTTAGAACTAGGTACTGATGGAAGTACGTGCGCCAATCACGGTAATTATACACAAATTAGTTAATACGCTCTCAGCATTAAGTATGAATTATTGAACATGGTTGTCTTGCATGAACCGCCGCCTTAGAACGTTTTGGTTTGAAAATTTCGAGACCGGAGCGATAAATAATAATTTTGGAAAATGAGCCAAAAACTCAAATACTCGAGGTGATATGATAGTTTGAAACAAAAAGTTACCATTTTCTATATTTTCTTTTTCAATATTTTCGTATTTTATTGGAATTATGGACAAAATTTTTGACCAATTTAACGTACTACCCAAATATGTACTCCTGCTCTTTCTTGGATAATAAGCGTGACATCTGTTCCTCTAATCTTATCACTGTTCACTATTTATATGATCTTATTATCTTCTGCTCGCATCACATGGGTACTGGGATCAAAAGTATCCTAAGTACATTCATACAGGGTGACTTGTAATTTGACGTATTTCTTCCAGGACGTGGTAGATGGGTCGGCTATTTGCAATATTTAAGCACCCAAGAGCACCTGGACGAAAATTAATGGAATTCGAGAAAACTTTTTTTTTGTATTTAAAAAAAAAACCCAGTATGCGTCCCAGAATATTTATTAAAATGTATCTCTATACTCTTAAATTTATAGGTCTTTATTGATATTCCATTGCGTGCCTAATACTTTAACTCACCTTTAAATGTTACCAAATTTAAAACATCAAACAGTTAAAAGTTACAGGAAGAAGTTTATTAACAATTTTCAAAAATCACCTACGTTCATGAAATTTGACAGCAGTTAGCTCAAAATTGTACTACCGCACTGAGCGCACAAATTACAAGGAAAACATCTTCATGTAATCAGCTATCTAACGATGTCCATATTTTTTATATATTTAGTATTGCCCATAAAACAGTCGAATTTGCTAATTGTTTGCGAAATATTAAAAAAAATATTGTATGATAATTGAGGTAATTAACTGGTTTATGTTATCCCTTACCTTCTCACCACACAGCAAGCCTTCCTACGTTATGAAGCCAGGTCGTAGCGACCAGGTCGCAAGTTGAGACCCCATTTTTGAGTGGTTTGTATACTCGCAGTAGATGAGTTAATCATGAGCACTTGTCGCTTAGTTCGCGTATCTATAGACACACTACTGTATCTATATAGATCCGTTCAGCCGTTTTTGCCGCAACATGGATGAATTTTCGGACGCTATATTTTAAATTGTGAATATTTTTATTTAAGTTAAGATAAAATTTGGTTACCATTAATAAGGTATATTGTATTTTAATATTTAATTGGGTATTTGTTGTTATCTATGTAGTACATATTTTATCACATAGAAATAAATTTCAAATATAGTATTATAACAATTAGAACAACTATGACACACACACCAATAAAGATTAGAAGGAGTCGCAACAATATCTTATCCAAAACGATTTTATTTAAAATACACAAAACAATACAAGAATTCTGGTCTTAACTAAAACAATGTTAGTATTTATCTGCAACCGTTGTTTTAACCAACAGAATTGTGTTCCAGCATTAAGTTTGCGAAATATTAAAAAAACTGGTTTATGTTTTCCCTTACCTTCTCCCCACCCAGCAAGCCTTCCTACGTTATGTAGCCAGGTCGTGGCGACCAGGTCGCAAGTTGAGACGTTTGTATACTCGCAGTAGATGAGTTAATCATGAGCACTTGTCGCTTAGTTCGCGTATCTATAGACACACTACCGTTCAGCCGTTTTTGCCGCAAACATCCAAACATAGAAACTTTCACATTTATAACATTAGTAGATAGTGGGATAATGACAAGATCATATTAACAGGTAGGCTTCTACGTAATGTCACTTACGCAGTAGCCTACCCACATTTACCATTTATTAATAGTACCTTTCGACAAAACAATGAGATACTATGAATGAACCGCCTACGTTTAATTTCGTGCTGTAAACATTAACTGTGACGTATTGATGTCGTAAAGGAGTCCTACGCACTGAGTTGGTTCACTTTGTTCCCAATAGTTTAATATTTAACTACTTACAGGGAGGGTGGTAAAGAAGATTGTATAGTAAACACAGTAACACCCCGTTTAAACTAACACTAGGTGACACCTAAACACTAAAATTAATAAATAAAAACACTTTGTTGGATTTACAACACTTGGTTCAAAGCCGAGAGTTGAAAATCCAATACAGTGCGATTTTTTTTATGCAGCTTTTTTTAATTTTTGTTGTTATTGCAATAAAGGGTTAAGAATTATAAAATGCGTTACATTCGCCCGATCATGACCTATGCCAGTGCAGTCTTCGCACACGCCAAGCCCGTTCGCTTCAATAGAATGCAGACCCTCCAGAACAAGTTCCTCCGTAGGATTACAGGCTCTCCCTGGTACGTTCGCAACGAAATCCTCCACGTAGACCTCAGGATTCCCACTATGCGTCAGTTCATGAAACGCATTTCAAAGCGTTTCTTCGAGACCGCCGCGAATCACCGCAACCCTCTGGTTGTGAAAGCCGCTAGCTATATTCCCTCCTCCATTAGTCATGTCCGCCGTCCCAAGCATGTCCTCACCGATCCCGATGACCACATAACTCTCATTCAGTAGGGCCTCCAGTACAGTGCACAAACACAGACCGACTTTCCGACCTCGCCGCCGAGGTTCCTCGCGAAGATCCTGACGTAATTGTCCCCCCCGACCCTTGCTCGATGAAGTGCCAGCCCGCGCCGTAGCTGAGCCTGTAGCTTTAAATTCCCCGAATAATAATAATCAACAAAATCTGATCCAGCCTGTCCCATCTTGCTGTCCTCCCGTCAGCGACGCCCTAAGCCGAGGTCCGTACCCCATAGGGGGTGCCTTTAGCGAGCGTTCGCTTAGTAATGTAAGTAGTTTTACGCCCCTGGCTGGAGGCTTTGAGTCCGCTTAAGGCAGCCACAGGATAGTCCGGTTAAGTAGTCACGACCTCTCAAGGTCAACTCCGAGATGCCATACAAAAAAAAAATGCGTTACAAGTGATAACAACCATTAGAGGCAGAAATGATGTCTGATGAACATAGGCTACTTATTTTTATTTTTTCGAAATCCACGCGGACAAAGTCGCGGGGAAGTGCTAGTTTATTATAAATTATTCAGCCAAATAGGATGTGCAAAACTATTTCAAGGAACGTAGAAGTAATTTGTTTTATTTTAACATGTGAGGAAGGTGTGATGTTACGTTATGTTATGTTCAAAAAAATTGATTCGATCATGAATTTCCAAAATGACTGATTTTAATAAGTGGTTATGAAGGATAGTTTGTTTACATTAAGAAGAATAAGAATTGGCAAAGCGACTTAGCAAAACGAAGTATGCTTTGTATAAGCTCGCTCCAGTCATAGGAACGGACGCTATTGTTACAGCATATCATGGCATGGCGGGTTCAATATTAATATATGGCGTTATGTTTTGGGGGAGTTCAGCCAATAAGGAACTTATATTTAAACCCAAAAAAAGTATATTAGAGTATAGCCGTTTTTATCCAGTATACAATACTGACACTGTCCTTCCTTCCACTGTACATATTTGAGATTGTGGTATTTGTGAAAACCAACCCAAATTTTTTTCCCAAGCTATCGGGCTCAAATATCCGGAGTCGACGACACGTCAATATGTTATGTGCAAGACAGTCTAAGACAGATCTGATGCATAAAAGTGTTTTCTGCATGGCATCAATTATATACGATCACATACCATAATCAATCAAAATTTAAAATGTTAGTTTGCTTAAAAGACATTTTAAAAACTTTCTCATAAGTAAATCATATTATAATATCTCGGAGTTCCTTTCGGGAAAAAACTGTGGGACCCTAAGTATTTATGTTGCAATTATTAAATAAATACATTTTTAATGGCTTCCTGGTTCTCATCTTTTCAGTTTAATACATGACATGCTCTTTGGAATTAATAATTTAATTAATTTATTTTTATTTATTAATTTATATTTCTACAATCACTGCTATCATTACAGGAATATTCCTAATGCGGTAGCGTGGTCCTTATTATACTATCTTAAATAACATAAAACATACAATATTATTTTTGTGAATTCATTCAGAGAGCAGGAAAATAAATCGATTATGTCAGCAGTGTCATTAAGTGCGTGCAAGGCGCGCGTCAGTGGCGCTTTGCTGAGTAAGTTGGTTCGTGCGTGTGGCACTGCTAGTAACCGTGGCTTCCTGCGTCGCAATGTGTAATTGTCAGGTGCATTCAGACAAAGCTCCTTCAAAACACCGGGATTATAAGTCTTACCGCGTAATAGTTGGAATAATTAAATTTAAATGAAATTGTTCTTTACTGACATTTAGGAAAAAAAATACTTTCATAATGCTTATTTAAATTTAAACTTCTCATTTACTGTGATGTAAATTATTTGACATAAAAAATTATATTTAAATGATATTCCTAATGTTATTTAAAATTATATTATTGATTATGATTTGCATGCCCATGTGACGGCAGAACATGAAGAACAAACTTAATGACAACTCCTATGTACAAATCTACCCCTTGTTTGCAAAGAAATAAATTATTTGATTAGATTATGTATTTCACATTTTATTTGACTCTCTCGCTCAAACGTCACTTGTGCACTTAGGACAAGTGAGTTTGAGCGCTACTTTACATACGGCTTTGTGGGGATCAGCGGAAAATTCAAATATTGAAATGATGCAAAGGTTCCAGTCGAAAACATCAAGTATGATAACGAACGCACCTTGGTTTGTCTCAAATAAGAGACTCCTCCCATCACGACCTCTGCATCAAAACTGTCATTGAAGAAATCTCAGAAAGGACAAAAGCGTACAAAGAGCGAATCTCAAACTATCCAAACATGCTAGCAGTAGGTAAACCTGATGAACACCGAAACAGTCGCTAGAAGACTAAAAAGAAAGATTCCTCAAGATGTCTTCTAAGAGGCTGCAAGAATAAACGACTGCTCCGTTCACTGGGCAGCTTCCGTACGAACCCGTTAACCAATATCAAACATATTTGCTGATTATCTGCAAGATTCCAATAAAAATAATAAATTTTTAAAAAAAGTGGGTAACTTCTTCATTTTTACCGATGTCTTTTTTTTAATTCTCTTTTTTTGTAACATCTTTATAATGTATTGTTTGTTGTTGATAGAAGTCAAATAGTCTTTTAGGATGTGGGATGAACAGGAGACTGCGATAGGCATAAGGCGATCAATACCAATAGGGTTTTTGTTTACCTGGAAGGATTTGAGGGAGGCCTTTGCTCAGCAGTGAGTCAGGGTAGGCTAACATAAAAATAAAAAAATATTCTCGTAACTTTTGTAAAGCACTCATTACTTTTAGCTTGACACTAAGAAACTAAAAATTACAGAGTTTTATTACCAAGAACTTTACAATTAGATTAGCACCGTTTTATTTACCTGCCATCTTTTAAATATGTATCTAGCTTACTGAATCGAAATTCGAAGCTCATAAATCATTTATAGAAAAAAGGTGACATATTTTTAAATTGTTACACTTTATATTCGCGTCACGCCAAACGAGTTGCCTTTGAATTTAGATGAGGTTGTCACCAAAACATTTTTCATTTCATCAGGAATAGATTACCGAAATGTATTGATTTTTCTTTTAAGTAGATATAAAGCAGCATAATTAACCAGAAGCAACTGTTTGCACATAAATAAAACACTCTAAAGGCTCTTGAATATCGGACCCGCAAAAACAATTAAAATTAAAACTATAAGCTAAGAGCAAATAAGCTCTTGTATTTCGGACCTAGAAAGAAACAGAACAATAAGGCAAAACTTTCACGTTTAGCAAAGAGCAAAAGGCTCGCGCGAACCTAGACTTTACACAACAATAAAAACAGACTAACCACGGAGCAAATAGGCTCCTTCACAACAAGACACATACCCGACTCCCACTTACCTACAACGCGCCTGCTGGCTGTGGGTTAGTGGGAGTCGGCTCTGTGGCTTCACGCACTACCGTCACATAGGCTCGACGACACTACTTTCCGCCTCGCTGCTACCCTACGACTGGGAGCTCCTTGTTGTTCTCCTCATCGCTATCACTGTGGCAAAGTTGTCAACAGTCTTGGTCATCACGATCTGTCTTGCAGCCGAAGTGTGGGTCGCTTAGCGCGACACGCGAACATTAACGACAACTCCGATGAACTCTTCACCGTTGGCGTTCCAGCTTTAGAACCCAATGGCTTGCATGGCACGTGGCGATCGCATGAGATCGGACGACATATTGAAACCGTCGCGTCGCTTAGTTCTCAAGGTATCTTTACGGAAAACTCGAAACGGCTGGTTGACACCCGTGGTCAAAGGGCTGGCTTTTACCTTGGCCACAGGCTAAGCATTGCTATACAACGTGGTAATGCTGCCAGTCTCTTGGGTACATTATCAGTCGACAGCGATGCGGATAAATTTATTGACCCAACTTTTTAGTTTGTGACTAGTTTTAGTTAAGTGAGGATTAAATTTTGTTATATTTGTTAGGTTATTTGTATTGTGTCATTTAGAAAAAAATATTAATAATAATTAATTTTATTTCAAACAAAGTCAAGGAGCGAAAAGGGTTTTGTATATCAGACTCAGAAAAGAACAAAATAATAAAAACATTTCACAACTGTTGAAACAGTGGTTATCACGTCGTTAAGGAAATATATGTTTTGTTGAACTGCAATTAAGCGCAATTGCAAGCATCCCCTGAGCTCCAATTGCTTTACACTTTATGTTCCTGCATTGACATATAGGCGTGACAAATTATATTGGATCCTACAAACATACAGTCACGGTTTTATCGTACGTAGATCGAATCCTATAGATTCTGCAAGTAAAAGGTTTAAACAAAGTGGATCTTTTAGCAATTTTATCCATCATAAACAAGTAAGGGTCTCCTTTCCTACGAAAGGTATGGTAAAGGGTGTACGATTTTTGATTTTTCTAGTACTCAAACCTCAGTTGGTTAGCTAAAGTTTTTTTTTTATATTTAAAGAAACAGGATTGATTGTATAAAACATTTTTTTTTAGGAGTAAAAATAAAATTTACTTGCTGACTGCAGATTTTTTAAATCAGATTATTATGCTGATCAAAATAATTATCTCAGAAAGTTAAGTAAGTCTCCTAAGACCATTTTCGTGTACAGCGTCTACAATGGCTCTTCTGTACCAATTCAAAGATCCACCCTGTATAGCCAAAAAAATTTGTATCTACACTTGTAGAAAATGTGTCTCATAGTAAACGGTTATTTCTCCCAAATTTCAACGTCATTTTCCGCCTAGACACTACAATGCATTGGCTGTTCTGTTATACATGAAGTAATTTAGCTCAACGTCAGTGATACGAAATTATGGCGTCCATTTAACGGCGCCACCTGCAGATGGCATAGAGGCTTGACGTTGCCAGAATTAATCCCACCAGAATTAATTCCGAGTACCTTCACCACTTTATATGTAACAGTTTGTTCTTATTGCGTACCCACAACTGTTATAACATCGTCTGAGACGGAATTAAACCGGACCTTATTGTTTTGGTAACTATTTCGACTGGATGTCTAAGGTGAAAAGTTGAGCTTATTTTGTTTTGAGACGATGATAAAATCTAAAATGGTGCCGATTCTCTTGTACACCGAACTAAACTAACTAAACTATCACTAAAATTCCTTACTTTTTACTATGAAAATCTTGAAGCTATTCTGCGAAAAATAATCTCTAAATTTAAAAATAATTTTGACACAACTAATCGAATTTGACAATCGCGAGTGCGTGTTTTTTTTTCTTTTGGTTTCGCAACGTCTTTGTTAGAGCCGGAGGCAGCCTGGGGCAGCTTCGACGTGTTTTATATGGAAGTTTTGACTTTTTGTGTGGAAAATATAAAATAAAAATATCTAAATGTAAAGATTTGGTGGTTTCAGGGTTACAAAGGGGGTCGAAATTTTCATTATTTTTGTGATAGGACACACCGTTTTCGAGATATGAGCAAAAAAAGAAAAAGAAAGTTAAAGGACCGTTTTTGCACGTCTGAAGTCGAGGTGTTGGTGTGAATTTTAGTCCACGCCACCTAATTTTATTCCACACCTTTTTAATCGCGATTAAAAATAGTCAGATTCATGTTCAGATTTAGTTAGACAATCAAATTTTTAGTTAAAAAACGTAAAATTCAGAATAGCAAAATTGCCATTTTCACTAAATTAATAACTCAGTGCAATCTTAGTGCTGTCAAACTAAAATATAGTTAAGTTGTGTCACTATAGTCAATTTCAGAATGGAAAATCGTCATTTGACAGAATTAAACCAAATTTTAGTGATTTTTAGTCTAGTTTAGAGGCATTTGTGACAAGAGAATCGGCACCAATGACTGCTGATATAATGTGTGAAAGTGAGCAAAGGGATCAATAAAATATTATTAGCATACAGTTTTCTATAACGGGAATTGAAACATAAAATTTTGTTGGCAGTTAAGGGCCCGGAGGTAGCATTACGACTGAGTGGCTTTTCGGTATTTTCAGAGGTTGGTTGAGCACCATCACTTTAAAAAATTAAGGAATGCAAAATAGTCATAGATAATATACGTAATGTACTATAGTTAGTTTGGCGTAAATACATACAGGTGAAAAAGTGTAAGATAATTAAAAATAATAATAAAACGGTTTTTTATTTATTTTTTGTAACTATAAAACATAGCTTTACCTGTAAACCAAATTCCCCCCTCCCGACCCTTGCTCGAGCCAGCCCGCGCCGCTGAGCCTGTAGCTTTAAATTCGTCCCTAAATCACTCAAATCCTGATCCAGCTAGTCCCTTGCTGCCCTCTTCCAGCGACGCCCTACGCCGAGGTTCGTACCCCACAGGGGGTGCCCTTAGCGTTGTCCCTTAGTTTTTAAGTTAGTACATAAGTTTAAGTCCTGGCTGGAGGCCTTAATTTATTAGGGCAACCACAGGCAAGTCCGTCTAAAACCAAATTCCAAGTTAAATAAATAAAATAATAGAAAATGAGATGCTAGGTTACGATGGAAAAAAATACCTACCCGTTGTGGGATGTGATTCGATAAAAATAATAATACAATAGTAATAAAATATATTTTTATTTGCGTAAAACATGGTACAAAAGGGGCTTACAGTACTCAAACTCAAAACTCAAATCATTTATTTCAATTAAACCATTTACAGGCATTTTTGAATTGTCAAAGAATCGGTCAGTCAGAAATATGAAGCTAGTTGCCCATTCCAAAGCGCAGTAGGTCACTATGGAGAAGAACGGGCAAGAAACTCCATGGACACTCTTTTAAATAATATTCTTGTTACAAATATATTAGTTACTTCGATTAATGTTGACACTATAAGTGAGAACGATGTACAAAAACCGTACACGTTAAAAGCGTCCAGAGTGCAGCAAAACATAATTAAAAACAATCCAGCAAATTAATTATTAAACACAAAAATTATTAAGTACAAAAATGGAGCAGACATGTTTTGCCAAGATTAAACATAGCATGCACATATTTTAATTTCAATTTAATTAACATAATTATTATAATATTACAACAACGCTATTTTAGTTCTAGGAATTGTTTTATACTATAGAAGTTGTTATCAGCATTCATATAAATTTATTTACTCATTTCAATTTATTTAGTTATTTTTTTATTGATAGTAATTACTGTAGTGCTTTAAATATTAAAATGAAATTATTATGTAGTCTGTTGTGATAGTTCTCATTTCTTGATCACTATCACTTATGAAATCAAAACATTTTGATAGTTTCGGAGAATAGGTTACGTAAAAATCCATCATGATCCATTTTTTCTTAGCAAACTGCTTGATATTTCAAGCAGTTTGCTAAGCACTGAAGTTTCATTGTGATTGCGATTCCTGCTTGTTGTTGCAAATATTTGTAAAGAATGCAGTATCGTGCATAATGATGTCACATAATGGCCGCGGCGCTTGAACTGTAAGTAGTAAAACTTGTTTGAGTTAAAGGTTTTTTTGAGCAACATCCTGTAGGTACCTATTGAATTTGACTTAGTACTTTTCTTGGGTTTGTAAATATTTGCAGTCGTTTATTGATTTTCTGTAAAAATATAATGCATGGGTGGTGTGGTGCTATGGGTGTATTGATTTATTGTAATAAAGCGAACTAATATAAAATTATATGAATGTAGCCAGCTGAATAAATTAAAATTTTACAAGTGTTTAAAGTACCATGTACTTATCAACATAGTTCATTAAAAAAAACAAATTAAAATGGTTTGGTTTTCAATATTAAATATTTAGTTCATAATGGTTCCGATTGTACACATTTTAATAAACTGAAAGTTGACATCAAATCCGGCAGTCAGCGTCGAAGAAACAATAATTAAATTAAGCCTGAGTCAGGGGGACGATCAATCGTGTCTCCCGAGTTTACAAAAGTAAACTGTTATTGATTCAAAAATTATATATACTAAACGCCAATGTTTAAAATAGGTACTTTTAGCCAAGGGTTTTATGCTACATGGTCTTTGATAAAAAAATATCTACCAACTTATTTCATATTTCTAAAGCAGGAATGTATAAATACTGCATTAGAAATACTGCAAAAGCAGTAATAATACAAACTTGAAACTAATTAAAAGTTTTACTAAACCGATTTATAACATTTATAACAATATGATTGTAACACCTTTCACTGCATAAAACATAATTGTAACCTAAATGGAAGAAGTCACTGGCTCCTGAAATACAGGTACTCCACCTAGCTCTGGAGCCAGGGTCTCACATTTTTCTGTAAACTGTTTTTATGGCAAAAAGAAATTATTATTATAACACCTTCATTGCAACATAATGGGAGTTCATAAGAGTACAAGTTTTGCTTGAGCAGAATAAACCATTTTTCTTTCTTATTTTTTCTTTACATGACGCCATTTTTTATTGCAGCAGTCGGTCAACTGAAATCCGTGCCATAGATTATAAGCGCAGGATAGAATAGCGCGCCAATGAATTAGGGGTGCTAATTGATCGTCCCATAAATCGTTCTTGTTCCTATAATTAAGAGTACCCGTCCTCTTAGGGCTAATTTTACCATTGAAATTTACGATTTGAATTTTACGTTTGAGAGCTGTCAGTGTCAAGATGCCACAAAATCTACGACACGGACAGGTTTTGAACGTGGTTTAGATGTGCTAATCACGTTCAGTTTCATTGGTGAAATTCGCCCTTATTGTACTTTGTGATATAACACAATTTTCGTATGTTATCATTTTCATTAGCGCTAAAACTAATATTCTAGCTGAAACGTAAGACCCTAACATATTCCTTAAAGTAAATAAGGGGTTAAATCAAGATTCCTAAGCAAACAATAAAAGGTTACACACGCTGCTTGTGTACATAAACTAAATGCAACAACAATCCCCTGTGGATTTTGAAGGCAACTATTATACAATAATATTTTTGGGTTCGTGAGACTAGGTAAACTAATTATAAATACGGAGTGGTAATTGGGTAACACAGTAACAATTGCAATGCCTTTCATTTTGACAACATTAATTGCGTTATTTACTTTGTCGAGCAGACGAATGTTTAAAATATGTGAAGCAATTTATTACTAATTTCTTCAAAATCCACCGGATTGTGAAAAAAATGTGTTACATTATGTGCACGAATAAGAAAAGCTACAAAACCGGTGATTTTAACAAATGTTTTATAGAAGTCGGATTACTGCTTTCAAAGAAATTCTTGTTATTTTTGACTCGACAAACGTTATACCTAAGATCAATATTGACCCCATATCTTACCCAAACAAGCAGCTTATAACCCAGTATCTCCATACATGTTTTCCTCACATTTTCACCCCTTAAAAAGTATAAAAAAGTAACCATTTCCCATATATCTTGCAGCAAACATTGTTTCAATTTCGTTACCACACCTCTAACGGGAGATAGGCGGTTCAAACTTTAGCATTACATACGTGATACGTACCCATACATTGTGCGAGTTATCATAACGTTATACAAACTCGAACACTGAAAGCAATTTGTCTGTTACATGAATGTTTCTCGTGTTGACAAGGACTCCCATTTCATATTCAAACTGGAGTGGGCTTCTTGTTTGTTGGGCGCCAATTTGTGAGTGGAGATTTTGTAATGTAGGTTTCGTTTCTTGGTTTGACCATTTTGCTCGTGATGGCCAATGTTCATGAAATAATGCAGCCTCTTTTTTTTCTGTCTTTCAGCAAGAAGTTTTAAGTGTTGCTCATGGCGGCGTGGTAAAAATATAAGCCTGCCAGCTACAATACACAACAACTTGTGGCTACTTTAATGCCGCCTTTTGTTTTTCATAAGCCTTTTGCCAGACTCGGTGCCTTTATACACACTTTGGCTGCCAAAATAGTCGGTTTCCGGTACTCAACATCGAAATGTATGGGTAAGCCCAAGAAATTGGGTGGGGCTTATTGAAGTTTGTTTAAACATATAGATAACGTAGCCACAGCTGTATTAGGTACTACACCTATAGCTACTCTAAGCCTTAACAAATATTTTGCTGGAGAAAAGGCTACCAAATTGGATTTCTTTTTTCTAGTTAAAATATAACTTTGCCCGCCTATGTAGGCCTTACTAAGATAAACGTTGATATATCTGTTTCATCATTATATTGACAGTTTGTAATAATATTGGCATGGAGAACAAAGCTTTGCGGTATCGTTTAAGTAATGAAATGTATCCTATATCTATTTCTACAATATCATACCGTGTACCATACTAAAGGATATAATCTGTATGTTTACTAAACGTCATTATTTGTGACATTCACAAACTACTTCGACCTATTACAAGTAACAACCCAGCATCAAAAGCGTAGTCATATTTTAAATAATTCAGCAGCTGTGAAAAGCGAGTCTTCGTTTGCGAGCCAAGAAATAATGAAGCGCATTCCAGCGCTGTCTCCCGTAATGAGTTGTCAAACGTCAGTGCCTCCGGGGCTAGCAGTTAAAACGTAATTTGTATCTTATGTTTAATTGAAGTTATGAACCGCTAGATCGATTCAAATTGTCGGCGAGAACTTTTTTGTTTTTGCTGCAGCTAAGAGTGGAGTGAAGATATTGGTTTAAAAACCAGTCCTTTAGTGCTATTCTGTAACCATCTCACCGTGAAAACTTAGGCGAAGTGACCAAGACGAGGTGACACTGACAGCTCACTCGAGCTGTCAGTGTCACCTCGTCTTGGTCAAATCCTTAACATAAGTGGCACTGACAGCTCACTTCGCCTAAGTTTTCACGGTGAGATTTTTACAGAATCGACATGCTTATATGCTGGTTTTATGGGAATAAACGTTTTGATGGAGGTTTGTTGCCATCCAGAAGGTATAGGTAATGTACGGTGTGGGACCCAACTTCGAAGACTAGATTGGTACTATACTATGTATATTTATTTTAATGATTATTATTATTCCATTTATTAACTTTCTTCGATATTGAATAAAAATTTTAATATTTCTTTAAAAAAATATAGTATTAAAAAAAATTAAGACTGTAAAAAATTGTGGTACCCCAGTGTCGGGAGCAGGGTCCAAGCTACCAGGGTTAGGGCTCCATGCACATACGTTCTCACGACGCGAACCTTATCGAGAACTACTGCCTTGATATTATGATTATACTAGGTACATCTAATCCTTTTATGTAAGATATATAACAGCGGCAAGACAAAGTTCACAATGAGACGGAAACGGATTTTTCCATTCAATTCTTACAAAAAAAGATTTACGAACGGAAAACGCTGCCAAATTGTGTGCCAACAATTTTCATTCGCACCCTTCCGCCAAATCCGCGATATTTTAAACAAAAAAGCAAAACATCATAAAAGATTTGAATAAATTCGTATTTGTGTGTGTATAGAATTATTGTATGATGAAAATTTGCAAGCGGGCGCTAACGTAATAAATTTCATGCTCTCATAATTTGTGGCGTGATTTACAGGTTGATTTTCAACGACACAGCCTATACGTTTTTGTACAATATGCCAATTAAACCACAGCCTGTATATTATTTAACTGAATGTCATTATATTCAGACAATTATGGCGATGTTTATATTGATTAAATGGGTTTTGAAAGCTTGTAAGTTTTTATCTGATATTGCTTGACTAACTTTGACATTTTTGATGGAGTTAACTTTAAATTAGTGTTGTTTTTTATACAGTTATGGTCATCAATGATTAAATTCTTCACGAACCCCTCACGCATGCCCGGGGCGCAAGAGTAAAATAAATTTGTATGCAAAACACTGCAAACTCATCAAACGGAACAAGCCGAAAGTTCAAAAAGCTTTGCAAATGAAGTCTCAACGAAGAATAGTTTTCAAAGGAATATTTTGCTTTATCCTCGCTTACTATTTCCGATATTTTCTCTCGTACGCTTAAAGTTTAATGGTTTGTGTGGAAGATCGATTGCAGCGTCAATATATTTTTATTTCTGCACACAATTTTCAGTTCGTTTGCTTCATTCTGCGGTCTAAAGAAAGTAAACAACTCGGTGGGTAAAGTTTGAATCGCTGATATGTACCATTGTTACTTTACACACGATGCGCGCTCAACCGAGCGTGAAAGTCAATCTTACGTTTCATGTGTTACGGTAACCTTTTTAAGTAAATTGTGTTAAAGTGAATATTGGTGCTGATAAAATCAGGGCTTTCCGATATGGTTGAAAATGTGTTTGGGTTTTTGTACAAAATGTTTTACAAGTAAATTTTGCGCGTTTGTTGGGCTTTTTTACCGCTTGATATTTTTTTATATAAAGTATAGCCTAGTAGACAGACAGCCTACACAGTTCCTTGATTGCGACGATTTATAATGTCAAACGCTTGAACTCGATTGATGAATAACGGTTATCGAGCGACCATTTTCGACCAATAAAATCTTGATTGTGATTGATTTATAAAGCAATCTTTCCCAACACCATGTGGGCTATTATATTTTTCTGTTACTTTTAATGATGGTCTGGCAGTTTGAGTACTTAATGCCGTCTACGTAAATGTTTTTTCTTTTGTATTGTTCGTCGAAGTGTTGAGCTCCTTTAGTTCTGAGTTGAGCTTTAGTTCTAACTGGACAGGTCCACTTAAATTTTTGTAGTTTTTTCCTCAAAAAAACATGTAAGAGTTATTGGGTTTGTCCGTAAGAGTAGTAAGATAGGAAACGCCGATCTCATCTAGTTTTAAAAATATGATTGACGTGTTTGTACAAACCTACTTACAGAAGTCAAATCATATATCATTTACACATAAAACTCACGCCTTCTTCCCATGGAGTTAGGAAACTACAAAACGCCACCTGCCACACGACCCGTAAATAAACCAAAAAAAAAACTATAGACAACCAACCCTTAATAAAAATACAATAAACATGCAACATGATATATTTTTCTAAAGCCCATTTATCAGACTAGACTTCAGAATAAAAAGGCAAATAAAAATTTATATAGAGACGAAAAGTAAAATAATAATAAAACTAAAGATGTGTTTTTCCGTTTTTTGTAATTATGCAAAAAATTTGTACCCATGACGTTAACAGAGGGCCGGCAACGGTTTTTCACGATTTCAATCAAGTAAGCAAAGTCTTGCAGCGGGATATTGTCCCACGTCCTGCTAAGATGCCAAAAAAAAAATTCTGCAGTCGCAATGATTGCAGGAAAATTCTTTAAAGCCCTTCTTCGAAGAATGTCCATGCGTGCTCTATGGGGTATAGGTCTGGTGACGGCGAGGGCCAGTCTTAGACCGATACGTCGTGCTCCTGCAGCAAGCTGGTCACAACTCGCGCTGTGTGCGCGTTGCTGCGCGCCGTTGTCGTGTATGAACGTGAATTCTTGGCCCATTTGTAGTCAATGAGGGTAGACTATTAGGTTCTAGCACTTGGTTACGGTATTTTTCAGCGGTTCTGGTGTTTCTGATCCAATTGAGGACTATTCTTCCACCAACACCAACACGAAGTTCAAAAATCGGTCTTGTCGTCGGGGGCGCTTCCAGCCCGGGTGTCTATCAGCCACTTCGCCAGTAGCACGATAACGTGACCATAAGTTTGATATCAGTTTTGTTTTGTTCCAATCTCCTGAGCAATACTCTGTTGAGTAGCCCGAGCTTGGAGCTTGCCCACTGCCCTTTACCTTTCCTCTCTCGATAAAGGACGCCGCTGTATGATGCATATAGTAGCATAAACTGCTAACATGTTTTAAAACTTTAATTTGACACCAAAAATTACTAATTACTATAGAATCTTCGCTGAAGTTATGCCGCAAAAATCTTTTGTGTTTCATTTATTTTTACAAATTCAGATTAGGAATCATCCTTTTGAATGATACCAAATTAAGCTTACAAAAAAGCTTTCTTCAAAAGATATTAAAACCGGCAAGTGTTTGTTGAGTTTAAGAAATGTATACAAAATGTTAGGGACGGTGTTGATGTGTGAAACCTTACCCGGTTATGAAATAAAACTCGCAAACAGAATATATTTGTATACTTATAATATCGTAAAATGTTTGTTTTAAATACAACAACAATCTTGACAAAAACAATAATAATTATATTCTAGAACTATTTCCTAAGTATTGAACTATGTGAAGTTAACTTATGTCAGGAACACAACTAAACTAGTGAACGGATTTGATAAATTGTTTTTATGTTATCGTTCTAAACTATGGTGAAGGTACGGTGTATGTAGTTGATAACTCTGACGGCAATATTTTTACGACTTAGCTTTATTAGATATTTTACTTGGCAAAATTTAATAGGCATAACATAACATAACATCACGTCTTGTTTCCCCGAAGGGTTGGGCAGAGGTGTACCTATAGTACACCCACATTTCGACAGTTATGTTTAAGTCCCATGTAATAGGGGACGAGCCTATTACCATCTACCGAGCACAAATCCAAACTTCAAATTCAATAGAATACATATTCATTATTCCAACGAATAGTGTAATAAAAGTATGAAAAACACAATCTCTCACATGAGATAGAAACATTTTGCTCCCTGTAATCTTTTACTCAGTTAAGAAAAAAAGTAATGATGCAAATAAATTTCAACCCAACACAAATATTTATTGCAGGTTCAGATAAAAAAAAAATATAAATTCGTCTAAGTAATCATATTATTTGTGTTTCAACTTCCTAAGAAAAAGTATCCCGTGGGAAATTACAATAACTCAACCGCTTTAGGCAATTTAATAATAAAAAGTTAAGGGTGGTTGTACTGTACAATCAGTGATGTGCAGGAAAGTTGAAACAGCTAAAATTGCTTGATGATCATTTCACGGTCGGACAATGACAGCGTTGCTGCTTTCGATGACAAAAATTTTAAATGTTGTAAAACGATAACGTAAAATTTGTGTCATAAAAGCGACACTATCTTGAATGCAGCCAAACCGTTCGTACTGATAAATCTCACCGTGAAAACTTAGGTAAAGTAAGCTTGAATTTCGCTGTCAATAATCCCTAGCACTTGGTGGAATGACATCTCACTTCACCCAAGCTTTCACGATGAGATTTTTACAGAATAGATCAGATAGGGATGAGTTTAACTAATGCACATGCCCAAGAGCTGAAAGTGTTTATAACCTTTTGAAAAAGCTAGTCTGATGAACAGCAGTCCAGACCAGTCAGTTTCATACCCTTAGATAGGTGATGAACTGTTACGCGCTGGGTATCGGCTGATTTAGTGATAGTCTGCTTGTTCTGCATACACTTTTAAACCTGATTTACACCGTGCGATTTTATTGACTGTGGCATACCTTAAGGAAGCAACAATAAAATATTTACTGTCTGAACAGTATTTAGAAGAAGTCTATCGTTGCTTAAATTTTATTGAAAGTTACACGCAATAAAATTGCATGGTGTAAACGTGGCTTTACGAAATCCGTGCTGACATTTGGTTTAATGCATTAATTAGTGTTGCAAGCTTTAGTAGCTATGTATGTGGGTGGTGGGTAGGTGGTGGGTTAGGCATGTAGTGGTAAATCATGTTCTTAGTCATCCTTGCGGTCTTCGTTGTGAAGGAGGATGATGCTCTCACTTGGCGTAGGGGTGTCGAAGATTGGCAGATTTTCTACCTCACCTGGAATTAAGATTTTGTAAGTTCGTGTTTGCATATTTTGTAAATGGTTAATTTCAGTTATTTAGGATATATTATTGTTTCATGGGTTCCGTGCCTCAAAAGGAAAAAGCGTAGGGTACCCTAAGACCACGTTTGCGCGGACGTTTAAATGGAGTAGCGGGATTAGATCGCGCACTGGATTTTCAACTCTCGGTGTTGAACCGAGCATTGAAAATCCAACAGAGTGCATCCTAGCGCGTCGAAATAACACACTGTTGGATTTTCAACTCTCAGCCCTTCGTTGTCCGTCCGTCTGTTCGTCTGTCAAGACCCTTTTTCTGAAGAACGCGAGTAGGCATCAAGTTGAAATTTATATCAAACACGTAGGTCTAAGGTCCCTTGAAGCTCAAAAAAAATCAAGCGTCTTAGTTAGCGCAACATAAAAAATAGCCGCTCGCAAGTAAATAAAACCGACAGGGAAGTTTCCGTTGAACTATAATCATGAAATTTGGGAAGAAGCTAGATGTCTCACAGCACAGGTAAAGGAAAAAGTACGAAAATCGTTTATTTGTAGTTTTATCACACACAAAAGATTTTTTTTTGCTGTAGTTTAATTGACAGTGACATATAGGTATCGATGTAAGGGAGAACAATTTTTTTTACTTCAATGTTACTTTTGTTCTTGGGATAAATACATCCCAACTGCGGAACCCTTCATTATGAGGGGTTCGACATGCACTCTGCCGGTTTTTTTGTATGTGTCTGCTTTCCCATCGGATCGATTGTCATGGCATCAGTGAGCTGAAATTTTTGTCGATAGAAAATCGGTACAAATATGCAGTCTTAAAATACTTGAAAGTGTGAAAGTCTACCTACCGATTTCCTATGAAAATCTATCTGTGTTTTAAAACTACTCCACGTTACCGATTACTTTTAATCTAAGAAAATAAATACTCATACTCACATTACTCACTGAGTAAAGCGGTGTAAATAATTTTGAGTTTTGCCTTATGTTTCGTTGTGTGTAAACCACCATTTTTCTACAAAACCCATACCTAAATCTGGATTAGTTGTTCTAGACTATGTGTGGTTAGATACGTCATAATGTCACCCATTCAATTCCGTTGGATCTGTTCAATATCCTTTGAATTAGACAGACAAAAACAACACCCCTTGATCTTCATCAATTTCCCAGGAAAATTCTAGATGCATTTTGAGTCATGCAAATTACACCAGATTACTTAAGGTTATGCTAACGTAATCTGGAGTAATTAATAATTGATTAATGAATTATTATTAGGCAGGAACAAGTTACTGCATAGGTAGAAAAAGTATTTTCTGATTGTGATACTGGACAGCCCCTGAATCGTTGATTGGGTGACATAATTTCCTATTTATTTCTCACCAATTCTGACGATAAAGTTGACGGATTCATCCTCGTCTAACATAGAGAACACGTTTTCTACGGGAATGTACACGTTTTGGGTGTGCTCCAGGAAGTCTGCGTCCTTTTCGCACTTGCAGGGCCGTCTGAAATGTAATAATTAAGCACTTATTAGTAACATAATTAGTTAATTTAATTAAGTTTTCGAACTATAAGGAAAAAACGGAAGCTATGACATCACTTTTAGGTCCGTCTGGCACAGAGGTCTTGAGTCACTTATTTTTACGATTTCATATGTTATTTAATATTGTAAAATAAAAATTTCTTGCAAGAAGCATTTGTAAGGGCCTCTGTAATGCAGGCTTATCCTTATACAAGTATAAACTAATTTAATACCTGTGTACATTATACATTAAATGTGCGTAGTACTCGCAACCAGCGTACGTGATATAACAATGTTAACGAAGCAAAAGGTGTATGTAAGGATCGTAGCAGGTGGCGTTCTGTAGTTTCTGCTTATTCTCTAGTCAAGAAGGCGTGAATTTATTTATGCATGTAGGTATAGATTATTTATTTTCTAAGACTTTTCAAATTGTTATTTCTCAATTTTGATTTTTAATTCCAACATATTTATTTATTTGGTAATACTGAAATAGGACCTAGTAAATATCGAAGACCCCCATCCATTGCTTTCCATCGTGCGAGATCAGGGTCAACAGTAGGCCCATTTTAAAAAACAAAAGATAGTTGAAAAAAATAATGAGCCCATAGCCTCCAAATAGCCTTATTTAATCACTAGTTATAGCGAATCAACCTAACTTTTGAGCCACTCATAGCTTCAGTTTTGGAAAAATTTCTTAGTCCACCTCAACAGACACGTTCCAAACTGCATGTTTCTATTTTCAGCAATGGAACAATTTTATAGGCATGGAAGTTGTATCGATAGTTTAATAGCCTGGAAATTTTATAGTGTTTTGATGTCAATTACGTACCTATCTCAATTTTAGCAAACGAAATAGCGGATGTTCGAGCGGTTAATGTGAGTATAGCACTTGAAATCATGCCCAATATAAATGTTTATATTTGTTACAGCATTTGTACAAATACCTACTTGTTACGTGTGGGAGTCAAAACCACATTATAAGTAGGTATCAAAATGACCACAACCCAAGGCATAACTTTAGTTGAGGAGCTCATAAAACTATAGTATTAAAATAATAATAAAGGCTTTTATTAATTCCTTACCATTACATAAAGCAGACTACCTAGAGATAGAACAAGATGAAGACGGAGGAGGCCCAGAAAAATACCCTGATAAAATAGCCTTTTTTACCTAGCGTCTATTGTCTAGGCTATATTGTCGCGTATTGTTTGTGAGAACAAACAATACGCGACAATATTAGCATCTAAAATACATACAGGGTCAAATTAAATTAATTTGTGAAACTCCACAGACTCCGAAAAAATAAGATTTAATCTTTTTTTGGGGTTAACCACCGCTGGTTGTTACAAGAAGTATGAGTTGAACAAATAATGTTTATCGTGTTTAGATATCGGTACTTATCCCGTCTGCGAAGAATACACGAAACAACCGTTTTGTACATTCATATTTAAAGTTAACACTGCCGTCGATAACCCCACAAAAATAACCTCTAATTAATTTGTGTTTTACCTGAAACTTAGAAATATTGCGATTTTCGACCTTAAAGACAGACTAGTGCTGCCACCGAATTTATATTTTTCTGTCAAGACTTTTTGTATCACAATTTTACTGTAGTAAACTTAAAGGAATAGTTATAAAATGCTTTACAGATCATAAAAAATGTGTTAGTGTATAGATGGTGTGAAAGCGTAAATATATTTTTTGAAGATTTTGAATTTGAAAATATAAAAGTAATTGCTACGAGATGTGAGAACGAGTTTGATGCCGAAAATATAGTTTTTAGAATTTTTGTCAGTTTATTTGTTTGTCTAAATGGATGTTCCGGTTTGGCGCAAACAGACTAAACGGATTTGGACGAAATTTGGCACACAGGTAGTTTATAATCTGGAGTAACAGTCCTTAATCCCGGTAGAACGTTCTTGTGGGATATTTGCCGACATTCAATCTGGCGAAACCGCCAGCAAATGTTAGTTAATGGTAAGAGACGAGATTTAAATAATAAAAGTGTAAATATATATGTTTTTATATGCGCAAGAACCGTTTACATTATTTACCCTTTCGCCGAAATGTTATTGAAAAATATTAGGTACGATTTTCAGAAAATCTCATAAGACGTAACATTACACAAGCAGAATATTTATATCCAACCTTCGCCGTAAAAAGAAAAATCTCCGAATATTTTATAACCAGTCAAAACAATTCTAAGAAAAATCTTAAGCTTCCAAGAATAATTTTTTGTACAATAGAGTTTTATTTATGCAGCATGTAAGTGAAATATAAGAAATTTTGTCGAAAGGTAAGTGAAATTTAGTTTGGTTTCTTCAAGATAAATTGTATTCAATTAAACGTTTCTAATCATAATTCCATGGACCTTCTCAATTGACCGCCTCGGTGGTCTAGTGGTCGCAAGAGCTGCTGCTGAGCATGTGGTCCTGGGTTCGATTCCCAGGTCGGGCAAAGTGTTATTGGGTTTTTCTGTGTAGAATTCTGCAGTAGCAGCCCGTAGTCTGGATTTGTGCCCGGTTTATGGCAATAGGGTCGCCCCGTATTACATGGGACATAAGCATAACGAAAATGCGGGTGTACTCTAATTACACCTCTGCCTAACCCTTCTGGTATTACAGGTGTGATGCTATGTTTATGTTATAATATATATAACATAATATGCGAAAAGAAGTTGTTACGTTTGTTTGTTGTAAATTTCTCACACAGATAGACCATCACCTACGTACGGACATAGGCTACTTTTTGACGCGGGCAACAGTTAGTAGTTTGTAGTTCATAATCATCTTTCAGCCTTTTTCTAACTTCATATGTATGTTGGAGTTGGCTTCAAGTCTAACCAGCAAGCTTCAAGTCTGACCCCCACAGCCTGGTTGTCAGACTTCGGGCTTCTAAATACCCGTAACGACTGTCATAGGTCTACCAATGACAGCGAGGACCAACGGTTGAACGTTCTTTCCTAGGCACGGTGGGGTCTCAATATGTAATGGATGGTCACCCATCCACAGCTGGCCTTGGAAAGCGTTGCTTAACCCGTGCAGCTGTTATTATTTAGCCTCGAGCCCCAGTTTAAAGTTATGATCTTTATAATACTTGCCTGTAAACAATCCTTTTGCTCGGTAAGTTTGGCAGGAATATGTCGACTTCAAAGTAATATTTCTCAGCATGGTCGTCGTTTACAAGCACAGTCCACATCATTCTTCCTGAAAGTAAATAAACATACAGTGTGGCAATTAGGGTAATGTGATGTGGAATACGTGGCTTCAAATAATCAGCCACGTATTCGAAATCACATTAAAAATACACAATTAAAATAATAATTAACAATTAAAATTCTAGCCGTGGGACCTTTTTTTTTGTTTTAGTGTTATAGAAAATTCAACTTAATTTGTGATTATTTAGTCGATAACAGTACCTAAAAGCTTGTGTCGAATTGTTGATACAATTTCTCCGCGCGTGATAGTGTCTTATTATCAAGGGTGGTTTATTTCGTGCCAATTTTTTTACGCCATTTGTTTTGTTTAAAAAAATCAGTTTTCTATTGCAATAACTGCATTACTATTTAACGTAATAACCTAAACGCCACTCTGCATATTATAAGGCTTAAACCTATTCACTGGATTAAAAGGAAAAAATACAAACCAAGCTGTTTCATGGAGAGGATTTTGGATTATAATTGACACAGTCATCTTTTCTTATCAGTAAAACAGTGTAGGTACTATTGCCGTTTTTGTGGCGAAAATGAAACGATATTTTGCTAAGAACTCGACAAATCGTCGGGCGTTTTCGTGGATTTTACTGAAATTTCTAATACCTTCTAGAAACAAATAGTTATAAGTTAGTAAAAGCTACGTACTAAGAAGTTATCGTGTATTCAAGGCAATAAAGAAGCCAAAACCATGAACGTCTGGCTTCTTGCAAAAGGGTCGCAGTCGCTGAAGAAACAGATTAGTATAATTGTGTCTGGAATTACAGACAGTGCTCTGTCTGAGCTTCTGGGGTACTTTACAAGCAGTCATAAAAACAAAAAACGTTGTTCGTCTTATTACTGGCTACTTTTACTTGATATTTTAGGACGAAGTTCCTAAGCGCGGCTTGCGGTAAGAGTTGACTGGTACACATCGTCACGCTAAAAAGCGTTATGCCCCCTACATGCGACTTTCTCTCTCTCTTACTCTCTTTCTATGACTTGTGGCGGCATCTACAACGCTAAATGTGAATTACACCACATACTGACGTCACGTAACATTCTGCATCGTGCAAGCATCGTTTACCGCGCAACTAAAATACACAACGTCCCGAAATCAATCGCCGAGCAGTCCACCAGACACAACACTTATATGGTTGGACGATCCTCCCGTTTCTATGGGGGATGAGTGAATTTTACATTCTGCTCCTCATACCTATATAGTCTCTTTCTATTAAATTTAGAGTGAGGTGACATTTAAAGTGAGGAGATTTGTGAACAATTTGGAGCTTTGTCATCGGCTATAACTTTCCATTATGGCAAGGATAGCACTGACATAGCTCATTCACGTATATGAGAAAAAGTGGGGGTCCCAGGACACTGCTTGGGGGGACACCAAAAGTAATAGTCACCTGGTTGCTGATACAGTTTTCTAGTTTTATTATTTGTTTACGATCTGTAAGAAAACGACTGAAAAGATCGTGGGCCGTGCCGCGAATACCAAGATGCTCTTGCAAAAGAAGTATGGGAATTGAGACAGTGGCGAAGGCTTTGGATTGGTCTAAAAGATGGCAAGACTTTTATATTAATTTTCCCAATGGCTGATAATCTTATGCAATTGAATCATTATATTAATGTTAATAGAATCATGAAAATGGCGCACGCGTTTGGTCTCCAGAGTGTCAAACAAAGGAACAAACAAACATACATAGGCTGATAAATAAACAAATGACACAATTCATGATAAGAAATTATACATTGTTCTAGAAAGCCTTTAAATGATTCAGTATAAAACAAGGACCGTGAATACTCAGTTACATGTGCGTATCTTTGTCTAGATCAGTAATGCTAACGGATGGATGTGATTTGCGTTGACCCACTTCAATTGTTCCAGATAACACGATTCTAACAGAGTTATCTAGACAACAGATTTGTATGTCAAGTGCTTATCAAATCAATTATGCACTTGAAATGGTGATAATTTAGTTTGCGCATTATAGTTTACAACCGTTCACGCCTGTAATTCTCAAAAAGATAGTCAGACGTGTAAGTTTAGTAGAACTTATTTTGGCCAATTTTGTTTTAACGAGAGCAGTGGTGATCCAGTGGTAACTACCGCGACTTGCGAACGGGTCATAGGTTCGAAACTAGACAGGAACCACTTACTTGGTTACTTTGTGAAAATGATTTCATCACCACTGTTCTCAAACCGTAAAGTAAAACATTGTGTGAAAAGCGGCATGTCCTAAAATAATCGAAGACATGGGAGATCTACCTTCACCGCACTGGGCCCGCGTGGTGTATTATGGCCCACTCCCTCTCACAGAGAGGAATCCTTTATACCAGCAGTGGGATCGTTACAGGTACGTGGTTATGTATGTTTTAACTTACGTGTGGCGAGTTTATAGCTTAACTGGGCATTTGACTAGGAGCCATAAATCAAGGCTGTTACTGAGAATTTAGAGAGAGATAAAAATCTCAGTAACGTATTGTTCAACCCGGGGAGCAAATCTACAACCCCATCGCTCAGCAGACACTTGTGATCATTAGACTAACGAAGTCATTCAAAACCTCATTATATATTAAACCGATTGTTCCCGATATTGAATATTAATACGTCTTAACTAATATTACAAAGAGGTAAAATTGTTGGGAGGGAGACTGGAAGTACTGATAAATTACACAAATATATCACTGTTAAAAAGCACTATTTACCGCGTGCCATGGTTAAAGGAGATGTTCCAAAATGTATGGAGCCTGGGCCAGGTCCTTGCTATGAATACGGAAACACATTTAAAACAGTTCTCAACAGTCCAATTACTTTGCATTGGCTTTGTTGACACACAAGAAATTAAACTTGAAGTTGCAACACAGAACATAAACCCGTCATGGCGGTAAGATGTCATTATGATTAATTAATGACGATTGACATGACGAAAATGACTGCAGTGACACTGTTGTGACAGCTGACAGTTCTCGCTCTACGTTCAATTGTAGATCTATGGTTTACTGTCAATGTTTTAGAACACAGAGTAACTAAATCCGCCTTGAGGCCATGTTGATATTCGATCAAAGGTATTTGATAAATATTAATTAACTACCACAGCAGTATGCATTTAAACCAATTATTACAGATAATTCAGAAGTTCAATGGTGGATCTACGGTTTACTGTCATTGTTTTAGAGAACAGATAAACTAAATCCGCTTTGACGCCATGTTGAAATTCGATCAAAGGTATTGATTTTGACAGTTCAACAACATTCATTGCGGTATTTGCATTGTTGAGCAGATTTTTTTATCGAACTTATGAAGCAATGTATTAGCAATCTGTTTCAAAACGATTCAGTTTCCGATTGATTGTGTATTACGCATTTAGGGTACAGGTCAATTTTGAAACATGTCCTTTTATTGTAGAGGTAATTGACTTCCACGCGGACGGAAGTGGTGGACAGAAGCTAGTATAGAATATTTTATAAATCGCTTCCACTTAATTGAATTATAAACAGTTTTATTTAAACAGGTCAGCGATTAACGCCGTCGGGGGAAGCCCTATACTAGATAGTTTAAATAAGTCACTTTATAATTATTTAATAGGCATTTTTTTGTTTACAGAATCAAATAATGTAAATAATGAATTCCAACAATACTCCAAGCAAAACCTAATTTGGGCCTTAACATAATTTGATAAAAAAGAGCTCAGTAATTTATAACTTTTGGGTTATGTTAAGGCCTTAAAAAAAGATCACGCCAACATGAACGTTTCGAACCTCATATTTTTCATTTCACAACAAGCCCTCCCTAAAATCTCAAAGAAAATCGTGGTTTATCTTATATTTTATTACAATAATATCCTTACCCCCTCTTTTATCATAAATCTGGTACACATTGAATATTCGGTCGTAGCACCGCAGTAGGAAGTAGTTGAGTACAGGCTCCGTTCTCTTCGCATCCCATCGGTTTTTCACCGTGATGAATGGTAGCTCTGTGACCTTCTCACTGTGCTCCATGAAACAATGGTCCATCCAGTCACCAGCCCGCCCTTTCCATTTACAGTCCCCTGGAATTAAGAGTTTTTTAGGAAAGGAAAAAGAACAATTTTCATTGTATTCTTGAGGATAGATTGGACTGTTGCGGTCGGTTTGGTGCACGTTAAAAGAGGTGGATGTTAAAAGGGGTGGAGTATCAAGCTTTGTTTAGAAACACGCTATTGTGGTTCGAATCTAGGAACTGGGTTCCAGAGACAGATATTTTGCGCATATATATTATTCCCTTCTTTATAAGCCACATCAATTAACCCTATATTGAGTAGGTAATGATGATTGCTGCGCATTAGTGAAAGAAAAACATAGTGAGGAAACCTCAAGTTATAATGAATAGCTTGAAGTCGCCAACCCGTCTTATGCAAGCGTGGCTTTTCTGTATGAGAAGATGCGCTTGCCGGCCAGTGGTCAAATAATAGGCAGGTATTAATAGCATTAACATGACCAGCCTATATATTTGCTACTGCTGGGACACAGACCTCCTCTCAGTGAGAGGGAGTGGGCTATTATGACCACGCAAGTCCAGTGCGGGTTGGTAGATGTCGCATGTCTTCTAGGACATACCGCTTTCCTCACGATGTATTCCTCCACCGATTTGAGAGCAGTATGGTGTTGAAATAATTTACATATAGTAAAACCCTTGACAGGGTTCGAACCTACGACATACAACTCGTAAGGTTTTACAGTGTTGGCCTGTTACCACTGGGCCGCCACTTCTCTCTTGGTATTCATACTTAAAGGTTATAAGAAGCTTACACCCCCTCCCGACCCTTGCTCGAGCCAGCCCGCGCCGCTGAGCCTGTAGCTTTAAATTCGTCCCAAAATCACTCAAATTGTGATCCAGCTAGTCCCTTGCTGACCTCTTCCAGCGACGCCCTAAGCCGAGGTCCGTACCCCACAGGGGGTGCCCTTAGCGTGTAGTCGCTTAGTTTTTAGTTAGTATTTAAGTTTAAGTCCTGGCTGGAGGCCTTCATTTATTAGGGCACCACAGGCAAATCCGCTTAAGCAGACGACAACCTTACAGGTTGACCTGCGAGATGCCATACACAACAAAGAGAACCTTACACTAGGTATATTATTCGGTCTGGCAGATGTATATTTCGAAACTGAACTGTTTATTGTTTATGAAAAAGTAAGGCAGCCGCAGTTAACTAAGTGACTAATGTGGTGACGTATTTCGTTTCGCATCGAAGAAATAAACCATTTGGAACTCGTCACTAACTTGTAGGGACGTATTCCCATGACGTTTTCCTTAAAGAAAAACGGTATTATACTTACAGAGGAAGGGAGGTAAATAAAATGGTCGTGTTTATGTCACGGGGTTAGCAACCTTAAGGATATTGAGCGTTCCAATGAGATTTTATTTTCGTCGTACAGGAAATTCTTTATCGATCTCTTTGTGCTTTTACGCAATTCTTTTTACCTACTCGGAATTAACTATGTTACAACAATTTATCAAACGACTGCTATTCAGTGGAGTTAAGAATAACAAGTTTCTGCTACTTTACGTCATGTTTTAATTTGTAGCAGTTTTTAACTGCATACATTCTTCCATACTAATATTATCAATGCAAAAGGAACTCTCTGTGTCTGTCTGTAAGTACCTTTAAAGTTAACTACTGAACCGACCGTTATCATTTGACATTAATTTTACAGATAGGTAGCTTGCGATATATAGGCTAGGTACTTTACAATCTGGACATTAATGTTTTAAAAATATGGTGAACAAAAACACGCAGACAAATACGAGAGCAATCGATAGTTAGAACTAATATTATAAAGAGAAAAGATTTGGTTTTTTGTATGTTAGTTTGTTACGCTTTCCCGCTAAAACGGCTGAACGGATTTGGAATTGAAATTTGGCACATGGGTAAGAACATTAGGACATAGGATATTTATGATCCCGATATTTCCACGGGATCGATACATGTGCGGGTGAAACCGCGGGGCGCAGCTAGTATTTTATAAATCCTTCAAGAAGGTATTGAACCTTGAAGTACATGACGACGGTAATAACTGCAATTAATTATTCAAGGATCATGTTTTAGTTGGTACAGACAACAATAGAAATAAATAAACAGACAACTAACAGCTTCATTATGCTTGAGTTATTTGTGTGTGCTCTGGGAGTATAAAGTCTGTGTCAACGCGAATGAGAAAGCGTCTAGTCTTGTCTATGAAAAGTGCAAAACATCTTAAATGTCTAGTCTTGTCTATGGAAAGCGAAAGACATCATAAAAATTTATGTACAATGCTTATACAATTAATACAAAACAATCGCAAATTATACATTGTGGATACGACAATGCGACGGTCTATGAAAAAATTGGCAAAGGGTAGGTACTAATGCTTAAGAGTATATTGAAACTATCAAAAATCCTAGCATCGAAATAATCTTTGAGCTACATGTACTGAACTATTGGATATATTTGATAGAATTTTCGTATGCAGACTGCAAACTTCAATTGATATAATACTACGCAGTTTCATAGATTGTAGTATTGTCGTCTCCGCCTTGTATATTATTCGCATTACACACTTTGAATTAGTTTTTTATAGTTTTATTTATAAGACTTTATTCCAAAGCAATAAAGTCTTATATGAAGTGTCAAATCACCCAAGTAACGGATTGCTACTGCCAACTGCCCCATAAATTTCAACAACGTTCAGTTCTAAATTATGTCACATTCGATTACCAGCTTTTAACTTACCATAAACTCTAGCCATGAAGCAGTTGATGATACGGAACTGGCAGTGGGCAAAGTGCTTGTCGAGCTGCGTGAGCACTGCATGTTTCGGGCAGCCGGTGTTTGTGCACGGGAATAGGACCTTGTGGGCCAACGACTCGAGTGCCGTCGATTTAGTGGAGGAGAACTCTTTCTGAAAAAAAAGCAGAAATTATTTGAAGAAATCTGCAGTATAGCCATTCAAGGATCTATTCGAGTGTGGCCAAAATCGGAACTTACGCCGCCACGTTGTTTTTTTCAATACGTTTCTTAGCCATCGCACAAAATATTTACTGACAGCGCCAACCTGTCAACACCCTTCGAACGCAAAAGATTATTGTAACACTTTAGGTACCTACCTAATTGTTATGTTATTAGTTATGAACATAGAAAAAATATAAAAAAATCGAACGAGCAGTTCCATTTGCTTTATAAGTACGCCTCTTTCTTAAAACAAGGAACTGTAAAGGTAATTTTGCACAAAAAATTAAACAATTTCAAACTTCTACGCATTTCAATAAAAGCCGGTATGAAAACAGGTAAAATACGGCTCTTTTTCTAGTTGCCCTACATGCTTCGCATATTCGGTGGTATTCGTTTGAATTCCTCGTTCGCCAAAAACGTAGGACATCTATAATTTGCCGGCTTCAGCTGGCGTCCGGTTCGATGACGGTTTTTGTAGCACGTAGATCGGAATGCAAAGGGATTACGTATACCTATGTTCTAGCAACGTCAGTTCCGCATGTAAAGGGTAATGAAAGACGTTGCCGTTTCTAAACCCTTTTTTTACACTGTTTTTAACAAAATCATGTTGTTACCGAAACTTCTATCTACGTGATGCTGGTATTCAGAATGTCCAGCTACCCGGTATAGAAAATAGTTTTAAAAGTTAGGGTCGCGTCGCGAGAAAACGGTTTGAAAACAAAAGTTTATTTAGTACAAAAATAAGAAGATGTGGTGTGTGTGTGTGGAGGTGTAAATGTGGGTGAACTATAGGTACACCTCTGCCCAACCCTTCGGGGAAACAAGGCGTGATGTTATGTTATGTTATGTTAATAAGGTAAGCCAAGTCTATCAATTCAATCCATTATTCGTTCTAATGTTTCCTCTAAAACCCCTCTGCGGTCATGCTCACTCTAAATCATATGATTTGTTTCAAGAGGCAATCAAAATGTTCTGCTATAAATAAGTAGCTTGAACGTCAAATATTACTCAGCTCATTCTTAACAAATGCTGAACATATTATGAAAATAATGCCACGAATGTTTTTATTTATACAAAGTTGAGTTGCAGTAACGTGAAAGAATGCCTTAAACATTCAACTACTCAGCCATTCAAAGAGTTTAGAGTATTTTAATTTTCGTCAAAACTTACAAGTATTACCTCTACCTACATACAAGGTGAAAAATAGCTAGGGTAACTTTAAATAGCTAGATTACAGACGCCATGGATTTAAATATCGATATTTAAAGAAAACTAGCTATTGCCCGCGACTTATTCTGCGATCCAGAATAAAAAGTAGCTTATGTCCTTAGCTAGGTCATGGTCTATATGTGTGCCAAATTTCATCCAAATCCGGTCAGCCGTTTTGCTGTGAAAGCGTCACTAACAAACACAAAAACAAGCTTAGTTTCGCATTTATAATATCAGTTAGGACTAGATGTTTGGTTCATTTTTTTATTTTACATATAGAAATGAATTTTCAAGCGCTGCTGCTCATGGGTGACGCGCATGACGACAAGTTACTCGCTGAAATAACATGATAATTACGCCTGCGCAAATTCTCATTTGGCGCTAACATTGAAGTTGACAAAAAGTACGTACGGTTGTCAGTAATACAACTACATTTTGATGAAAACCTAGTTTATTTATTACCTAACCCGACAAACGGTGTCCTGTCCAAAAAATTACATCATACAAGGAACCCATAGAAATAGGACGTTCAGTTTTCCCGAATTTGAATAATTTCCGGAAAACTCTTCCAATTTTTCATTCTTTCTTTATAAACCTTTTTAAAACTAGATATTATATTGTCAAATCGGTCCAGCCGTTCTGAAGTGATGCGCTTACCAACGAACAGCATTTAATTTATATTTACAAATAGAAGACACAATGTGATTTAGCACTTTAATCTACAAAACTAAAAATATTTGCAGGATCACTCATAAATCTTTGTGGGTATTTTTTGATTTTACCTAATTATTCTTTTGATGGAGACATTCAATAGGTAGTTCCAAATAAAATGAGATTTTGCATAGCAACCACTTACCCTTTACTAGTAAAATACAAGGGCTTTTGACATGATAATATCGTTGTGTTATCCTCATTTCTCAAAGGTTTTCTATGGTATGGGTTTATTATACAGAAAACCTTATTGAATTCAGAAATCTTTCAAAACCAGTCGTTAGACCATAAAAAAATGTAATATCGTTCCATCCTTTCACTCTTTTCCTTTTGGACTAACGACTGATTTTGAAAGAACCAGTCCTTTGAACAACCATTTACAATTAAAATATGATGTGTGTATAGTATAATCTAAACATATAATAAAATCGTAGCAAAGTCAAAACTGTACATTGAATATTAAAATGAAAGAAGCAATTGCTGCGAGATCTGGGAGCGTTTCTAATGCCGAAAATATGGTTATTAGAATTTTTGTCTATGTGTCTCTATGTCTGAATGTACGAGTATGTTCTACTATAATGCAAATACTGCCGGTTAGACCATTTTCAAATTTTGCATAGATATTCCCTATAAGTCTGGTCAGTCTGTAGGCTATAAATTATCACGCTTCTTGCTATGGGGGATGAGCAATATTGTATTATGTTCGTACTCTTCTATAGTTTACCGCAAACTATACATACCATAATAAAGCTAAGCAGTTTATCATGAAATATTCAAGGTAGATTTTTAAGACGGGTCAGTAACAGTAGGCACCTTGACCGTTGTGTGTACAGGAAAACGGCCTAAAAGACAGTACTTTACTTTTGAGAAATTTTTATCCGCATTTATAGATTTTGAAACAATGATACGGTCAGCAAGAAAATGGCCAATTTTCACTGAAACTTTTGTTGATGCCAATTGATCCTGTTTCATATAAGGATAGACATTATAGAGGTTTCTAAAGTACTAGACAAGTAAGAAATTGCAAAAAACTTTTCCCAAAAATTTCATTGGAAATGAGACTCGAAGTTTTTTGTGATGAATAAACTGATATTATACTATTATACTGTGATAGTTCGTAGAATGTACACAGAAAAACATGCAGTTTTTACGAAAATAAAAACAACCGACTTCCAATTAAAACAATACATTGTGAAAAACAGCTTTAATTTCGGAAGTCGGCGGCAAAAAACTAAAATACTAATCCAAACCGACTTCCGAAAATAAAGTAATTTTTTTGGAAGTCGGTAGTTTTTTTTCATCATGGCTGTAAGTATATCTATGGTTGACTGTTAAAGAGAAATCCCGTGTGTTTACAATCTACTGTATTTTAGTGATAGCCGTTCGTAAGGAAAAATCTGTTAGAATGCATCAGCCAGTGTATAAGTCCCTTTAGGTAGTATATACAGGAACGCAGGCGGTCTTTCATTCACTAAAAGCGAAAAACTTCGCAAGCAATGGGAAATTGCTACGGCTGAGATAAAAAATACTACAAATTTAGTACAGGGAAGTTTTATAAAATCTGGTTTTTATTTAGTAATTGTGGTGTTTTACGACTTCCACACGAACGAAACCGCGGTCAGAAGTCAAACATACCGTCTGAACTATAAACATATTCTTCATAAATATCCGGAATAAGTCTAAAAATATACAGTCCCTCTACGTAGAGAAGAAAAAGATAATATTGCTTTGATTGAAAGTGAATATCAACCATGCCTAATAAAGCAGCAAGCTGTTTCAATTTTGACTGTATTTATATAAACACTAGCTGCTCCCCGCGGTTTCACCCGCATAAATCTTGTCCCGTGGGTGTATCGGAATTAAAAGTATACTCTATGTGTCAAACTATCTGTGTGCGAAATTTCATCCAAATCCGTTCAGTAGTTTTTGCGTGAAAGAGTAACAAACATCCAATCATACTCACAATCTTTCGCGTTTATAATATTAGTAGGATCAAGTATTCGGATACATATTTATTACTAGCTCGACACTGAAAAAATCAAATTAAAAAAAGATTGTTCGTCTATGTAATGTTATTCTGTCAATAAAAATAAAAGCCATGAATGGAATGATATGCTCCCATGTAATGGTTGCTATCCACTTATCAGATATGGCCAAATAATAAAAACAAAATATGAAAATAAACTAGAAATCAAAATCGTTCGTAAATTATAATAGCTCTCTGTCACCGTCAAGCCATATAAAAAAGTATCTTTGCAACGATTATAATATGAATAATTACTATCTATGAATATTATCAATAAAAATATCGCAGTGTGATAACTACGCCCGAGATTTTACTTCACATTACCACCTTCGAAAACATTATAAAGGAGGTCGAAATAAATATCTTATGACTCATGAGCCATCACACTATCGGAGCGTCCGACTTTTTTGTTCAAGGGCAAAATTTTGATAGCCTGATTATGACAACAGATAATTATATATATTTTCTTTCTGGCTTAGTAATTTTCAGGATTGCCCCCGACGACGCCACTACCCTCCTCCAGGAGAGTAGTAAGGCCACCAGCACCCTAATTAAGCCCAAAACCCGATCGCCGTCCTACCGACCTTGCCGACGAAAATCCACGCCCCTCCCGACCCTTGCTCGAGCCAGCCCGCGTTGCTGAGCCTGTTGCTTTAAATTCGTCCCAAAATAACATCAATCCTGATCCAGCTAGTCATTTGTTGCCCTCTTCCAGCGACGCCCTAAGCCGAGGTTCGTACCCCACAGGGGGTGCCCTTAGCGTGTAGTTGCTTAGTTTTTAGTTAGCATTTAAGTTTAAGTCCTGGCTGGAGGTCTTAATTTATTAGGGCAACCACAGGCAAGTCCGCTTAAGCAGACGACAACCCAATAGGTTGACCTGCGAGATGCCAAACAAACAAAAAAAAAAAGTAATTTTCAGGACATAAGCCTTTAAATGTTCTAACAGAAAATAAATGGACTAAATAATAAAGATAATACAGACTATAACTATAGTCTCACAAACAAATACTACAAATTTAAGTGCTGATTTCTTATCAAAAGCTTATAATTTGTATCTTAATATACAGATAACTTCTATAATGGAAAGATTACAGACTCATTAACGTTAATCATGCTAGTTTGCTAGTACAACAACAAATTGCCAACTATAACCAATCCTACATCATATTATATGACCGGTCCTCGATTATGGACACACCTGGGCACAAAGGCAGGGCAGTCGTTGGACTTAATTGAATTAGTACATACTACAGCAGGTATATAGAATAAATTATTTTAGCTCGAAATGAAAATTTTAATTCATTAAAGGGGGAAGCGCCAGGGTAGTTCGCGAAATTCAAATTTTCTTCTAAGCGTATCAGTGTCAGAAAAGCCAGCTCAAATAGAACATTTGATGGCTTTTTTAACTTAGCGAGACGTATTAATGATTCTAATGATTATAATTCTGTAAATGAAATACTTGATACGGTTGCGAATCATAATTTGATCAACATATAACCGGACACTGACCTGTAAATTGCAGAAAACGTAAAAAAAAATGAATTTGAAGGAAAAGAAAAGAAAGAATAAACGTTTGTTTGCGGTATACATGACGTAGTGATGGAGTACTGTCAAACTGTTGTGGTGTTTAAGAGGAGAGTGAAAGAGCACTATCTTTCCACTGTGTCATAGTTGCATTTGTATAAAATATGTGTACATGTATTTATTTTTATCACTTTATATTTAATGTATTTAGTGTTATTATTTTAGAAGTATCTATGTAAGTATATTTTGTCATTGTATTTTTTTTTTTAAATTATTGAATTGTTTCGTTTTATGTATTTTGTTTTCTCTTTTACTCTTGCACACGTTGTCTACATCTATCATATACTCTCCTATTGCAGGTATGCTGGAAGAGGTTTCTTTAGAAATAAGCATTACCAATGTACGTACTTTTCTGTTCTCTTTATTCTTCTTGTCTGTCTATATGTGTGTACATAAATGGTTAGATATATAACTAAAACGGCCATCGCTCAGCTTAATGCTACGACCTTATGCGAGACACGAGCCCTAGCACTGGTTTTCAGCGACAGCTGGCATGGCCGCTGGGTACCCTGGCGCATTCATAAATAGCAACCGTAACAGTTCATGTTCAAGGTGGGAAAAAAATATTTTAGGCTTTAACATGTGGTCAGGCGCTGTGTGAAGACAAAAAGTGAATATAATATTTGGCTCGATAAAATAAAAAGTAGAATACTAAATCGCTATTTAAAATGTGTACCTTGAAAAGATTCCATCACAAAACCATGTAAAAGTGCAATCAAAATATAAGGCTTATTGTTTTTTGTGAATGACAGTTTATGTTGAGAACACGTTTTATAATTTCGCTTGATCGCATGTTCAACTTACCTAAAACATGTTTTTTCTGAGCAACATTTACAAAAGTTTAAGAAAGTTTAAAAATACTACAACCTCGCCCTAATGGCCGATTCGTATAATTTACGGACCGTTATTGATTAAAATAAACTCTAATTGTATCTTTATCAATAATGACGCGAAGAACTCAAAGCTTCGAATAGTAGACCCTCATAGTAGTAGATCATATGGAAGTAGCTATCACAGGTAAAATAAGCTTACGAATCTCTTTAAATGCTTAGTTTGGAAAAAAAATGCTGCCAATGGTAAGCAAAACGATTCGTTTTTGTGTATAGGAACCGAGCATAAGTCCGCTTGTTGCCGCAATGTTGGAAACAACGAAAAACTGCGTTCTTTCCAAAAACGGCAGTTTTAAGAGCGTGTTAAGAAGACACACATGGTCTGCTACAAAAGGCACATAAAGGCGCAAAATGAAAACAAATGGATCAGGAAACGTACCTATGGGTGCCAATTTCTAGCGCCACTTGCAAATTAAATGCTTTGATTCGGTCACTTGGATACTTAAATCCTAAATTCCAATTTTAAATCATCTCAAACCTCTAAATTGTGATTTAAAAATCAATTGACATTGAGGTTATTTTACAACCTTAGTCCTTCAAATACAATCACACAATGTTATACAAATAATAATTGTTGAAAAAAGTGGTGACGGTGATAAAGTTCATACCTTCTAAATACAAATTAATGTGGAACTAATAATTCCCTATAGTCAGTGATTGCATAAGAATTTAACCTGTACATGGTTTGTTTCCAACTTCATTAGATACTTTCGGAACAGACTATACCTACTTTCGTATTAAATGATACGTTCTATGTCTTTGCTGGTCATTTAAAAGACACATAATTATAACAAAGAATATTTTAAGGCCTACCTGACAAATGTGACACTGGAAGCTCTTCTCAAAGCAGCGGCCGCAAAGACTGTGACCATCCACGCAGAGGTGGATGGGCGGCCTCATGTAGGTGTTACATTTGGTACACGTCAGGTCCTTGATCAAGCCCTCGTAGTGATCCGTTTCGAGCAACGTGTTGAGGACTACTGGAAATAAAACAAATAATTCTACAGTCATTGTAACAAACTCAGACAGAACAAGTGATTTTAAGGCTGTACCTAAAATACTTCAGCGGGCCTTCTATCTCCTCCTATTTTTCAAATCTCCAGAAGGTTAGAATTTTATGACGTTATGAAAAACATGGTTGATATACTTTTTTTTTATAGTGTATATTAGGTTAATTTACACTAGGTCCTTGGGGTCAGAGTGCTCATCAGTTATTTCGGGACATCGCCAAACGGTTTGTCGACACTTCTCGTGACCAGAGGGCTGGCCAATTTTTGCCCAAAGAATAAGTATTGCCATCCAACGTGGCAATGCTGCCAGCCTTTTGGGCACTTGTCCCATTGACAGCGATGCGGACGTATTTTTTTATGCCTATGAGCTCTTTCCCCTTTTTTTGTATCCATTTGTACATTATATATATATTTTAGTGTTAGCTTGTATATTGTAATTTAGATTTTGATTAATAAATTTGGTTGATATTATTATAATGGGTTCTTCTGAATACTTTAGTAACAGTTATCTACTTATAAATGAACACTCCAAAAAGTTCTTCCAAACTCGAGAAATGCTGTACTCACAGCATAGCATAGATAACTAATTTTATGGTCTAACAATAACAGTATCAAAGCCCTGCATTTTATGACTCACGACTATCCACTCAGGCACGTGTTTATTAGTTTTAAGAAATTATTGACTTTCGGGAAATTACCAAAGGCGAACATGGTATTGTATTCGTAGACTACTGCAGTCTATTAACCCAGTTTGTTAATATTGCATGTGCAACATACTATTAATTGCAATGTTCTTCATTTTGCAAATTCGCCAACATTCATTTCGTTATTAACGTTATCGAGCAGACGAGTTTTTCAAACTTAACCAATGGACTTGGAAGATTTTGGGGGCAAATCTACATTTCGTAATGTCGTCACTGTGATACATCGATTATGTATTTGTTGGAGACTACTAAAATTTATAATGTTATATAACACAGGGTGGAAGGGACATCGACGCACAACCTGATACCATGGATTCAGTAAAAGATTCTGAACCCTCTGGAGTTGAGCTACTGTTTCATAGAAAAGTGCAATACCTACGCGGTCAAAATGTATGGCATAGCATTTTTTTTTTTAAATAACCGACAAAAAATTTCAACGCAGTGGGGTTCAAAATCATGTACTGAGTCCATGGTATCAGGTTGTGCGTCGATGTCCCTTCCACCCTGTATACAGGATGTTCTGCAAGTTGACGTGAAGCCGGAATCGGGTGATGGCTAACAGAAAAATATTTAAAAAACTTTTTTTTTTTCAATTTCAGGCATTTATAAAAAATACGAGGAAATCTGCCTGTGGCGGTCGTTTAACTCCTGTTGCTTTTTTTTAAATCGACTTCGGCTTGACGTCGATTTACGGGAAACCCTAGGTAGGTAGGTTATGTGGGTATATAGCTTTGCTCCTGACGTTTCTAAGAGTACTTGAAACTTGAACTTGAACTTATTCATAGAATTGGTCCTTAATTTTACTATTCATTCAAAGTGATGCTGTTGACGTTCAAATAAGTCCACAAATGTAAAGAATGAATTAATTGTTCTCTATTAAAATAAACGATGGTCTCCAGCTCTCACAAAGGTTTGACTCTGTCTGTTACTTGATACCATGTACCAAACTTGTACCTTTTTGAGAGAAATGAATTATAACAAAAAATTAGAAATGTAGGTACATATTTCAAACCATAAAAAACTTGCTTATCCGTTATATAATAAAAATATTTGTCATATCCCCATAAACCAATCCGTACTTAAACATAGATATATTAAGTCACATTGATTATATCCGAACATACAACGCACGGCGATTTAAACAGATTCACTAGAATCCGAAATGATAAATTACTGGTTTCCACTGGAAATCCCAAAAAACATAAATGGATATCTGTCGAATCCAATAAACGTAACCAAGCAGAAAATTACGATCATTTATTAGAAAGACATTCGTCTCACAATGTAAATCGTTGTGAGACGAATGTCTTTCTAATAAATTACTTTCGATTATTTACTATCGCAATAAGTGTTTAATAATAAAAGTATATTGAGACAACAAATTGGAATAGTATACGAGATAATGATCATTATAATGATACGGGTTCAATGAAGTAGAATATAATTGAAAAATGTTCGTATGAAAACTAAATGCCACACAAACAAAGAATTCATCGTTAATGATCGAAATATGAACGAAATACAGACGGAGTACGTACATTCAGTAGTATTCGGGCTATTTAATACGGTAATATAGCATTCAGCGACAGAACGGAACCGAATAAAAATATGGATGGAAAAATGTGAATTTACATTTTCATGTTTACTTTCGTTCGCAGAAATCCAATTGGTATTTTATTGCACATATCGACTTATGCGATTATTGTCTTTTATTGGATAAGATAAAAATATGATAGGATAAAATAGGAAGTAAAATTAAGTTGGAAACCATTTACACCCTTAATTGAAATGGTAATAGCTGGAGCATAAAATGACTTTGGAACTATTAATAAATAGCTATCAAGAAGTTAACACTCAGAAGTTAATTTAAACTTAACTTGCGTTATTAAACAACAACTGGCAGGCATTCACAAGAATATTTTAACTAGTTGGTATTAATAGTATCCGAGCGTAATAATTAGAAAGACAGATGCGAGAGTTCGGGAGTTTATTGTTAGAAGTTCAAGGTTTAGAGAGCAGATGAGGAGAATTTGTACTCTTTACCTTATTTTGTTGTATAAATTAAGGGTGAAGAAATCTAAATAGGTTTACATTGGTAAAGATGATAATTACAATGAAAAGAGTTTAAGCCATACCCATCAAAACTTTACTAAAACCAACACTCCTATTACACGCCTCATAAATACAAAATCACTTCACAAAATCGAACACGATAGAAATGACAGTAACGTAACCATCAAAACACTTATAACAGCACATAACAACGCTACTAATAATAAACACTAACGTTTTCTCCCAGCCGGAGATGATGTGGATGACATTCTGAAAATAACGCTGAACGCCACAACAAACGTTACTAGTTCGCGTCCAATACAGTTTTATACTTCGTAAACACTTTTTGGTTCACGCGGACTGGTGTAAATGGATTAGAACGCAATCGTTTAGCCATTTTCTTTGATAAGACAAGTAATATCTGAAGCGTGATTGTGGTAACTCAGTTTGTTGTTGGCGACACTGAACAAGTCTATATTTATGCGACAAGGTCGCTACTAAGGGCCGCAGTGGCGTACGACTGACCAACTGCGCTTCGGATAGTCGCCCATCTATAGGGATATTGTGTTTATGTGCAAGTTTTACTAAATTAGGTGCTTCTTTTGTGGTATGGTGTAATATTAGGAAATAGATTTTTAATCATGATTATCAGTTGATTTTGGTAAAGATGGTTGTCCAGAGATATTTTATTGATTTTATGTTATAGAATTATTACATTGAACGTGATTTCCTGACTTGTCAGTTTTGCACATTACTAAAACAAAGTACCTAGTACGTTAATGCCATTAATTTGCCTTCAGTGAAACTAATGTGGATGGTAGACTTCGTTTAAATTAACGAAACGGACACGTCAGTTCTGTTCGTAGAGCACTTATTTCCACCGCGAGTCCTTGACGCATATTATGCTCCAATTATGTAGTGTTTGTTTTACGAAGGTATCGATTAAACACGGATACCTTTGTCCTGATAACACCTTATCGTAAAAATACTGCATTGAATTTACGTAAATGGATCTGATTACCTGATTACGTATTTTAAATTTGTTTTTACTATGAATTTTGTATTTTATACACTATACACAGGTCACACACTTAGTCTTCACTTTTATTCACTCAGTTTTTTTTAAACCGATCATAAAACAAATGTGTTGTTGGAGTGATCGCGTAACAAAACTGACTGCCAAAAACGATATTACTGGTTTAAGTACCTACCTTTTCATACAGTTGTCATGGTAATCGAAATTATAAATATAAAAAAACCAAGTTGACATCTTAAAACAGAAATAAAGCGTTTTTGTTTGTTTGTTTGTTTGGCATCTCGCAGGTCAACCTATTGGGTTGTCGTCTGCTTAAGTGGACTTGCCTGTGGTTGCCCTAATAAATTAAGGCCTCCAGCCAGGACTTAAACTTAAATGCTAACTAAGAACTAAGCGACTACACGCTAAGGGCACCCCCTGTGGGGTACGGACCTCGGCTTAGGGCGTCGCTGGAAGAGGGCAGCAAATGACTAGCTGGATAAGGATTGGTGTTATTTTGGGACGAATTTAAAGCTACAGGCTCAGCGACGCGGGCTGGCTCGAGCAAGGGTCGGGAGGGGCGTGGATTTGGGCGTCGCGGCGGGCCTCGGCGGCGAGGACGGTAGGACGGCGATCGGGTTTTGGGCTTAATTAGGGTGCTGGTGGCCTTACTACTCTCCTGGAGGAGTGTAGTGGCGTCATCGGGGGCGGTTAAGATATGCCTTGGTCGGCGAATATTACTAATGCGGGAGGGAGTATAGCGAGCGGCCGCTGAAATCAGGGGAGAAATAAAGCGTTCATACCTGCTGTTAATAATGGCACACCTTTGCCTTCGGGGAACATAACCAGGGGTTATTTATTATAAATTATTTGAACAAAATAATAATTATTTATTTACCTGTGTGATCCAAGCTCTCTCCCATAGTTTTTTTCACTTCCTATACGTGTATTAGTCGCCTACTTTAACTTATTTGTAAAAAATAAACGATGTATTTATTAAATCTTTTGTGAAAAATCAGTTGACAGATAGTCTGGACAGTGTAGCCTGCGAACTCAGCAGTAGTAAGAGAGGTATACGTTATACTGTTGTTATATGTCCTCGATTAAAGTAATTAGATGACGTGACTACCGCATTATTATATAGAGCAACTCTAAGATAACGTAAATATATAATCTACATAAGAAATCTTATCTGAAAATACTGAAACGGTCACACACATTCGAAGCTTTTGTGTTGTGCCACGCTTTAATCGGACAGAATAAGAATTTAAACAGTATTCCTTAGATCAATTAATTTTATTTTTATAAAAACCGGTCAAGTGCGAGTCGGACTCGCACACGAAGGGTTCCGTACCGCCGTACAATATTAAACACTTTATACTAAAAAAATACATTTCTTGTTTGGGGAGCCCGTTTAATTTTTAACTTTATTTATTTTATTATTTGTTGAGTGGATAGAAATAGACACTACTAAAAGAAATACACACTGTGAAATTTAGAACTGTCTACCTATTACGGTTTATGAGATACAGCCATCTGACAGACAGACGGACGAAAAGACAGCGGAGCCTTAGTATTATGGTTCCGTTGGTACCCTTAGTTACCCTATGTTTTTTTTTATTCGGGAAAATAAACGTTCTTTTTCTATAGGATTTTTGTATGAATTATTATTATATTTTAATAATTATTATTTGGACATAAAAATGTCTGTAAAAAACGCGTGTTTATCTTTTATATAAAAATATAAATACTTGAACCTAGATAAAATATCGGCAATGTTCTATCTATGGATCTTTCGGAAAACAAACCTTAGATAAGACAATCTATACGTATGGCATCGTTCTACTGACTTCATGTCAAGAGAAAAAATGGCACGTAGAAAAGCGATCCTATTTCCTTACTCATGAGATAGGGGATCAGCTAGGCTTTCTAGTCCAGCCCCAGAATACTTAACTTGGGTTGGGTTAAATGGATGTCGTGAATTTGAATGAATTAATGGGTGAAGGGTGAGTCCTTCTTGACCCCGTGGTTGTGTTTGATCTTGGCGAATTCAAAATTGACGTTTTTCCAAATTAACTAATTCCCTATTTACTGCACTTCCTCAGAAACTCTATAAATCATAGCCATAACTGTATAACTGTTCGGTATCGCGCATCGTAGCTAGTCAGGCGAGTACTAAGTACAAAACTACCAACCTATTTTATTACTAGCCTTTATGTTCCACTGCTGGGCAAATGCCTCCCTACTCTCTTTCCATTTCTATCTGTCCAGAGCTGCACAGGACCAAACTTTATCCACGAGTCCAGCTCATTTCGACATCTCCGTCTGGGCCTGCCGCGATATCGTTTGCTATTAAGCGGTCAGCTTTCCGAGTGACGTCACTTACTTTAGTGATGGAACGGATTGTTGTATTCTTAACCGGATTAAGAATACGACAATCCGTTCCACAAGTTTAATACCCTGAAAACTCCATTCCTTAGCTCTCTGGCAAACCTCGATCGTGGACATTTGCAGACTAGTCTATCTTTGAGAACTATATGTGAGGATGGGAAAAATACACTTGTCGATGAGTTTTCTCTTATGGGATTAATGAAGATTGCCCTTCATTAGATCTTGAATAGCCCAAATAGACAATGGTACACGGACACGCGGGGCAGGATGGTGGAGGACTGGGCTTTGGAGACAAGCCTGGTCGTCCTAAGCCGGGATTATGTCCCCACGTGTGTGCGAATGCAGGGTGAATCAGTGGTGGACATTTCGTTCGCCAGAGCCGCTCCGTCACACGTCATTGACTGGCGAGGGGGTGGAGACCTATTCCGACCACCGCTGCACCGGTACATCCGGCATGACGTCTCCGCCCAGACCTCGAGCGCGCCGGTCCGACAGGCCCCGAGTGGTCTGCGGTGGGTGCTGAAGCAGCTGGACCAGGAGCTCCTCCTGGAAGTCTCGATCGTGCAGGCCTGGGTGTCACCACCGGACAGGCTTGCTGAGATCAGCGATGAGGCGGAGTGGTGGCCATGTCCGAAATATGTGACGTGGAAGGTGCCTGGCGCCAGGTGTGCTGGTGGTCGCCGGAGCTGACAGCTTTGCCCGAGGCGTGCGTGGCTGCGCGACACCTTTTACACCAGGCACCGCAGGCTTCGTATCCGCCCTCCGGAACCAGAAGCCATTCAGGTGGAGCTGGACTGACGAGGGGTACAGAGTGGCGAAGACTACCTTCCGAGCGGAGATCCTGCGGGCCAGGGTACTGGCCCGCGAGGAGTAGCTGGAGACTCTGAGCAGGGACCTGTGGGGACGCCCCTACAAAATGGTTCGGGATAAACTCCGCCCATGGGCTCACCCACTGACGCAGAGTCTCCGGCCCCAGCTCGTGGAGGACGTGGTGAGCGCTTTGTTCCCTTTGCCAGGGGAGCATACTTCCCCACCTATGACTCCGCCTACTGCGATGCCAGATGGACCACACCGCCGACGACAAAGACGATGCTTCGGAGGTGACCGAGGTAGAGCTGGAAGTGGCGCGACATAGGCTTAGTGTAAAAAATATCGCTACAGGATTCAACGGCTTACCTGGAAAATCCTGAGTTCTGGCCTTGGAGGCTCTCGAGCCTCGACTAAGGGGGCTATTTTTCGCATGCTTGGTTGGGGGGCCATTTACCACTTCGTTGGAAGACGGGAAAACTGGTCTTCATTAAGAAGCCGGGGCACCCTGCTGACTCTCCGTCCGCTTACCAGCCCATCGTGCTGCTCAAAGAGGTGGGCAAGCTCTTTGAAAGAGTCGGCCGAACAAGCGACACGCGGGGTTGCGATAATCGTCTCGAGGATCCGGCAAGTGGGACTCGAAGTGGCCCTGCACTAGTCCGAGACCATATGTTTTCATGGTCTTCGGGACGCGCCACATTCGGGTTCCCAGATACAAGCGGGAGGGATTGCCGGTGGAACTTCGTGGAGAATTTCCGACGTATGGCTCCCAGGCAGGAACGGGCTGGGACTGCCTTTAGCGGCTCCTGCCGAATCTATGGGGTCCAGACGCCTCCTGCCGGAGCCTCTACGCGGGGGTTGTGTGGTCCATGGCACCGGTGTGGACGCGTACTTTGAGGCGGCTACCAACCCGCCGGTTGAACGCGTCCCAAAGGATCATGGCCATCCGGCTGGTCCAGGGATACCGGACGGTCTCCTGCAAGATAGCGAGCCTCCTTGCCGGATTGCCGCCATGGACTCTGCAAGCAAAAGCCCTCGCGCATGTATGGGAGTGGCGCGAGGAGGTAAATCACCGGGGTGTTACTCCGCTGCCGCGAAAAATCACGGTACAGCGGACCGAGCTCCGGCGGGATCTCATGGTGACATGGAAGGTGCGATTGTCGCAACCTAGTGCTGGGCACGCCACAATAGCGGCGATTAGTCCCCACTTTGAGGAGTCGTTGGAGATGCGCCACGGCGTCCTCACCGGACAATAGACATGGTTGTTTCAGGAAGTTCCTGTCTCGCATAAGGCGGGAGGAAATGCCCGGGTGTCACCATTGTGGGGATCACCGGGAGGACACGGTGGAGCATACGGTGGAGGTCTACCCAGCTTGGGTTAAGCACCGCCGTGAACCGCGCACTGCGGAATCGATCGGCGGCGACGATCTCTCACGTCCGTCCGGATGGAGCGAAAGGGAATGGAAAGCCGTTACCTCCTTCTGCGAAGCAGTATTGCTTGCGAAGGAGGAGGTGGAGCGCGTGAGGGATAGAACCTTGCGCTCTCACGTCCCTAGTCGCCGCAGAAGACGCTCTGGGCGTCGGGAGTCGCCTGCAGATTCCCGGCCACCATAGGCGCGGGCTTGCGAACGGCTAGCAATGGGCAGCTCGCCGTCCGGTAAGGACCAGACCCGGGTCGAGTCGAAGGCGCGTCCTGTTCCACGCGTGCCTCAAAGAGATACACAATAGTGACGGGGTCCGATAGAGCGATGCCTTAGGGTCGCTTGATGTTCGAAAGTGTCACCGTGGCACAGGCAACTTAAGGAACACGGTTGGGTTTTAGTCAGTAAAAGTCTGACACGCCCTTCCGCTCCACCCAGAGCTGGAGAAGTCATTTGATGACTTACCATTTACCACCCAAAAAAAAAGGCATTTTGCGTGCATCTTGCTGCCTGAATAAGGATGAGTTATTCTTACTTCGACCACACAAAAAAGAAACAGTCACTACATTTAAGGGGGATGCTTAAAATTTTCTTACGTTATTTTGCAAATTACAGGTCAGTGTCAGGTTGTATATTGAACAAAATATGATTCGTAACGAGTATGTACCTACATGAATAGATAAATAAAACATTAATCCAGTGCACGCAAAAGACAGCACAATACACAAAAACACACAATAATGATAACAAATTTAAATAAAAACTATAGACAAGGTGCCATTATACAAAAAAAAACACTTATAAAAATAAAGTGACACAATGATACTGTGACTGTCTGTCACTTATTCCTATTTAATAACACAATATTATATTTATTCTAAAACCATGCACGTGGTTCGGCCCACTTTACGAAACAAATTAAATCTTAATTTTATGGTCTGACAGCTTGACGCGTTACCCTAATAAATAACAAGATATCCTAATTCTTTGCACTTATTGGCCTCTAAGAAATGCATTACATTTCTTTTTTATGGCCACTTATGGCAGCCGTCGTCGCTCGAAAGAAATGTTAAGTCAATCGAAATCCATAGTCCTTTAGAAATTCTGAGAACGAGAAAGTTAAAGCGAGGACGCGTTATTGCAGACATCTGTGAATCGTAAACCAATTGAAAAACAATTTAGAAATAGAAAAATGTGTTATAAGTAGAAGTTTACAAAAAATTGTGTGGGAAAGGACCAAACGCCGATTTTGGAGAGTTGGCGGGGGTGTAGAGGAAGGACAGTTGGTCTTAGGACATGACAGGGTTCGGTCGTTATAGTCTCAAGAGGGAAAGCTAGTTAAGTTAGGAGGTTGGTGAGTGTTCTGAGCTGGGAGGAGCTGTGTTCGAGGTGAAGTTGGTACTACGTGCGGCATTTCGTGAGTATTAATTCCCTACAAAGATATCATTGGTAAGTGTTAAACTCTTTACTAATAATGTGTCTTTTCCATTGTGTTGTTCTCGTAGGCTGATTTGTTTTATGATTTGTAGGTAACATTTAGATAATATCGCTGCAGAGCGATTAATAATCATTTATTCCAGCATAGCGACATTGTGCTATTATTTAACTCTATTTTCTATTGTATTACGTGTCCATCTCCTAATCCATACCCTGACAGATATTTGTCATTTGCGTTTGATTATAGGGAAACGGAGAAGGCCTTCCACTTTATTTGACACTGAGCACTGACGCTCGACTTTTGACGACTTTGACCTGTAACATGCGCAACCACATACGGAAGGCAGAACCGTAAATACTCTCAGTTCATTTAAAACAACATATACTATAAAGTCGATCTAAATCGGCATTATAAAACAATCAAACGTTAGTGATAATTACTGCTTCCAAAAAGGTTTGGCCACACAACTCTTTACGAAAGGCTCGTTGTAGGCGCATCTCCGGGGAGAGGGAGTAGGCTTAACACACTTCCCCAAACTGGATTGGTAGTCGTTCTAAGAACGCTAGGGACCGTGTCTCGATAAAACCTACACCCGGCATATGGTACGCTAATTTCTAAATCGACACTATTTATCGAAACACGTCAATTTGGACGCTTTGCCGCTTACAGCCGCACTGTATCCTCGAAATGGGGAAGATTAACGAGATGTGAGGTGACGAAATAACCACCTCGGCAAACACCGAGTACGATCGCATTGCGTTTTGCTACAGACTGAGTCTACGGTACGCTTGTGCGATATTTTCTGTTATTTTAGAAATGGGGCTAGGCTGCCGTAAAGATGATATTAACATTAGCACGCGTTTAGAATTTAATACTCAATACTTGTCTCACTCAATGGCAGTTGGGCTTCGTAGTTCACTGTCTCTAGGATTGAGTAAGACATTTATATTGTGCTTAGGGAACATGTTCTACTAAAATCGTATATTGTCCTCAGAGGTTATATGCGTTAGGTTTAGTAGAACACGTACAATGAGACACACGTTGTAAAACGGTTCCCCGTCTCACTGAAATGGGTACATCATACACAGATACATTAACTACGTTATATATATATTATTATATATTATTGATTGATTAAAGCGCAAGCGTAACGATTCCCTTACCTCTTCACATTATGAAGATTCTATTACAGGTATTATTAGCGCTACCAGCGAGAAGGGAGACAGACCGCGGTAGGAAGCGGTCGGTGTAAGGCTAGGCTAAGGAAGTTAGGAGAATTATTGAGTGCCAGAGGCCTTGTCGAAGTGGGCAGTTGTAGGAGAACGAGTTAATTTTAAATAAGTAAAATATAGTTGTGTTGAAACACAGATTTAGTTTATTATTATTCTATAATCTAGTTTTTAACGTAGTATGTGTTAGTGTTTGTAGGTGAGACTGGGTGAGCCTTTAGTTATTATAGTTATCCTAGGCTGATGGAGTTGATAGTCATTATAACTAATCAGACAGACACGTGTTGCTGGGGAGTTTGTTGCGCCACTTCTTCTCCCCAGCATAAGCACTAGGAAGTGGTGACGGGTGGGCTCTTTGGGGCTGTCTATAGACTTTAAAGTTAGTTGATTCACAACTCTATTAATTATGCTTGAGTTTGATTCTCTACTCTCATAACTATTAATTCTAGAATGTCGTATTCGTTGCCTTGGGCCGATACTATAACTCCAAACTCTATTTAATAATGATCCTTGATTCTCTACTTCTCAACTAAAATTATCGAATAATTCAAAGAATATTCTATTCTTTATCATAGACTAATAACTCGGTCAGACTGACATGAGCACGTGTCTTGCAAATATGCTTGTTGTGCAAAGAGTGAACTTCCGGGGGTTTGGGTGACCACAACTACCTCCTATCCAGTCTAAGGACTGATAGGGACCATGTCTCCTTAAGAGCATGATGCGGACGCAATGCCGCTAGAACTAGCCGCTCCGTTGCTAGACAAGGACAGTCGCACGGTTGCCGCAGGAAAAGCCGCTTCGTCACGTTTATCAGTTCGAGAGAACTGCTAGGGGCCATGACTCCAAAAGATCATGATGTCGACGCTATGCCGCTGTAAAGCCGCTTGCGTCACTTTATGGAAGTGTATCTCTGAGTACTCCGAGTGTAGATGCGAGGTATTGTGTGAGTTACGACTGATCAAATACCTGTTACGCGCTAGCGTTTGGGTTACTCACAAGTTTATATAATATTTTACTCTGCATTCCTCTACTTTTAGCTTTCTAAAATCACTTCCAATATATTTCACAACTATGAATTCCCAAGTATCATCTAATATTGATACATTGTTTCTTTGCCTCATTCATAATATCAAGGCATTTGGCTTCTATAAATTTGGGAATTCACTTCTATTATCGGTGGGAGAGTGACCAAGTCTGGTGACGAGCTCTACAGGGCCGTACGGGGTTGGAGTGCGGCCTACTCCCCTTCGGGGGAAACCGACCTTAACGCTAATATTAACATAAGTAGGAAAAACTAAAAATTTATCAGCCTAGGGTAATTTAGGTACCGTCACAATACCATGTATATACAGAGTTATAATCATTAGAATCATCAATAAAACCCTCTCCGCCTTATTCCAAAACACGATCTAAATTTAGTACGAGGATTATTGCTAGGTTTAAACCAATACTAAATAAAACGTTATTATAAAGTGAAGTTTATCACTAGTTCATGAACTATCTATGGTACTAAAGTTAAACCGCCGAGACCCCTAGTTTAACTATGGATCTAACTTCGGTACTAATTTATTTGAGGTTAGCGTTGATGATTTTTGTGTGTTTATATTTACAAATAGTTAAAAATGGATATCACTGGGATTGACTTAACGGATATGGAAGATTTAGATACGTTGGAGATGTCTCGGCGATCTTACAGACATCGTCATCGTGTAAAAATCCCTTTGAATTGAGTGAGGAAGATTTTAGATATAAGTATAAGTTAACAAGACGTTTTGGAGAAAAAATTGTGCATGTTCTACGTCAGGATTTATCCCACGACCCTCGAGGATGCCCATTGAGTCCTGAAGTGGTTTGTGCAATACGCAACTGGGCTCGCCATGAAGTACGTAACCCTTGGTCAATGCTATCATAACATTGGACAAAATGCAATTCATAAACTAATATTATTGTTTTAATCGTAGATTCAAGATGATACAGCAGATTTAAATGGTGTGTCTCAACCAGCTGTCAGCAAAACATGCAAAAAGGAAGCGGAGATTTTTATTAAAATAGTCATTAACTTCAATGACAAAGTGGTGAGGAGCAATCGCCATTATTTCTAAGTCCTCAGGAGAAGGTGATGGTGGTTTTTCGCCAACGCCTGCCTTTGATTGTTTCCTCCTATGGGTCGATAAGTTGGATTTAGCGGACAACTTCATTCTTTTCCAAGCCAACTTTAACTCGCCATCTGATCTACATTCACCCGTTATTTCATCAAATCTAAAAATAATAAATATATGCTAATTAATATCACGTAAACCATAACGTACTTGTACCCACATCAAATGCAATAAGTACATACTTAATCTGTATATTCTTCCACTCTTTTATTTTCTGCATGTTTATTGATGTCTTTGTGGACTTATCTTCTATAATATGTGCCGAGTGGGCAATAAGTTGTCTATAATAATAAGAACATCCGCGTTAGGTCGTCAAAATAAGATTGAACGAAGTATTGTTTACGTAATAATAATAAAAATCAGATTAAAAAAAAACCCTTAAAAATCATATTTTACTAACGTTGTCTTCAAAACTCCAGTTTTCACCTCTGTTTTTGCTTTTATTGCTCCATTTTTTATCGTAGCTCACGAGTTAACCGAACAACTCACGAACAAACTTCGTAAGAGTATATATTTATATATATAACAATAAATGAATATAAGAAGTGCATTTATTTATTATGAAGGACGCAGCGTCAACGCTCGTTTCAAATAACGCGCGCTGTCGCCTACCTAATTCAATCCACTTCACGCTAGAGGGGTTATTAAATATGTATATAAAAGCGCGTCAAAAATACAAGTTGTGCTTGGTAAATATATTTTAACCTAAACAAATAACAATTTTTGACTTAATTTTGTATTGATACATAATTATTAATTCATTTCAAATGTTAATATAATATCAATAGTTAAAGAAACGGAACGTTGCTTCAAATAAAACCTGTGTGAACGAATGAAAGAATGCAATTTTTGTTTCTTATCTGTGGATATTATTTAAATCATGGACCTTCTTTGGTACTAACTGATCCTCAGAAAGTCTTTGTTTTGTAATAGAAACACATTTTGAACCTGTTACTAACGTTATTACCGTAACAATCCTAGACCTTTTAGTCGTGGTTCAAACCAGTACAAAAGCATTTTTTTTGTAATAAGACTGTCTAAGTTCATATATTCCCTTTGAAAGACTATTTCATGAAATTTGAATTTCGCGGGGTACCATGGCGTTTTCTCCCTTAATTAAAGTAATGGCATCCAGCTGCGTCCAGTCAGACTCAAAGCCGAGCCTAACGACGAACTAACATAGTTAAGAAAAGGCTATGAAGATAATGATGATGATACTGACGAGAATAGAAGCAAGACACTGCTAGACATACGCCTCTAAAACAATACTTCCCAAACTGATACCAAGTTTTGATTATTAAAAAGTATCACTTGAAAAACTAGTAAGCTTTCGGTAAATTAACATCAGTATCGTAAGATAGGTATTCTACCTGTAAATGTTCAATTCTATTAGACTAAAATGTAATTGGGTTGGTTAATAAATATTGGTATATTTTGATTATGTTTACACTTTGTAGGTAGCTAAGCATTTATGTACATTAAATGTCTATTAAGTTTATATGATTTCTATTCTAAATGAGATATTGGTGATGCAGTTAAAAACTTAATTACCGCTTTTGAAAGCCCTAGTCATGCTTAAGTCAAGATTCAAAAAAGACTTTAAGTTTAAGAAAATGTCAAACACACAATTCCTTCTTTTTTTTCAATACTGAATCCTTTTTGTTATATCTGCTCCTTTTCAAAAATTCCTATTATTCCATGACGGGTTATATATAATATTCAAGTTCGTTAAAAGGACGCTGAATTGTCACTCTGCTGGCTATCTTAATGGCTGCTATTATTTTTTGTGGACTCGTCGGGCTTGTATCTACAGCGTCTGAAAAGACTCATCACAAAGCCGTCATACGCATTCTGTGAGTTGAACAAAAAGAATTGAACGGAAAAGACTTTAATTTTTGTTTTATAATGTTTACGGTAGCGCGCAATGCAACGCATACAAAACTTTGGTCTTATGTAACGGTACAGGAGTCGTGGTAGTGTTTTAACATTTTAAACTTGATTTCGTAGAGAAACGTAAAAAAGACCTTTAATATCTCAGAAACCAGAAAGTTCCCAAGTATGGTCTAGTACAAAAAAAAACTATTTGAGGTTGGGGGAACCCGTCAAGAACGAAGTTGCTTACATCGTCGTTTACACATCTATAAATTTTCGCAGCCGCCATCTTGGATTTTAATTTTTACCTCACTATCGGCTTACAAACCCTTGAAAACCACGACAACGACACCCATAATGAAAAATTTGAAGAACCATGTCTCTGTGATATGTAATACAAAGTTGCATGGAGATAACGCTTTTTCGTTACGTGACTTCTACAATTTATCTACAAGTTTACTCGTACTGCAAGCTGCGTTAAAGAATTCGTTAAAAAGAGATAAATAATGACGGGAAAAACAGAGGAATATCTGCTTCGTTCAGCGTCTTTTTTCTCCCGTGATAACCATTTAATTTTAACAGACATTTACTTCAACTCCGAACTAATCATGGAAAAGGACACATCCCCCATTCACTACTAATAAATAAATAGGTTACAGCACTACACAAAAAATTAATAGGTAAACGTTAATTCTGCCACTCAACAACAGTGTTACATATCACATTAAGTCCCGTTCTATTCAGAGACGGTCCATATTGGACGGTTTCAACTCCATCAGACCCAAACAGCGTCAATGTACCTACATTGTAAATTGCTAATTTTGCTGCAGTACGTACATAAGTACGTGGATTGAAAATGGGTCGTTTGTTGGTCGCTTTAATATGGATAACGTCAGACCGGTAAATTGTTATGGAATTCATAGTCATACTGTTGTGCGGTGACCGCAAGCGGTTTTATTATAAATACTCACGACTGGTGCTACAATAACGTTACAACAAATCTGCAAAATCCTGTATTTCTGAATTTATATTTATAAAGAGGAATAGAAACCGAGAAGGAATACGCGTTTTCGTAAGTTCAAAATAGTTAATCTCTCTTAATTTGATCAGAATCAGAACAGACCTTAAAGCTGAGCGCCCTGCAGCTGTAGATAAAATAGATTATATAAATCAATTTTTGTGCACTAACAAGTACGACGACCCACAAACAAATTAGTAGCACATTAACCTTCAAATCTTCATGAGAAACCATGGAAATAAATTTGACCTTTGACCTCTCAGCCCTAATTTAAATACCAAATTGAGCCATTACCAACGGAATTACAGTTCAACCCTACAGTGAATTATTACTTGTAATTCCTGCCTGTTCGTATCAATCGGACAAAGGCCGGTCAGCTCTAATTGGGGTACAAATGTCCAGTCATTCCTCTTATTGGATGCCCTTAACTAATTTCACGGGTATAGACGAAGACGCTCTAAATAGTTTTATCAAATACTCTCTGATATTTAGGTTAATTAAGTGTCAATCAATCATTGTATTGTTTAGTTGTTGCAATAGAAATGGATGGTATTATTCAGTATTTACAATGCTTCTGTTAATTTTGTGTATTCTGGTTGACGGTTGTATTTTTCTGAAGGGGCTAAGTAATAACAGCCGGATAGGTCGATCAATCAGGTCAAGCTACTCCGTGGATGTGTGACCAACTTTACATAACGAGACCCGCCTGCCTCGGAAGGCCCGCCTCTCGGAAGTTATTGGTCCTGCCTGTCATTTTTGGATCTTTGACAGTCGTTACGGGTCGTCAGAAGCCCGAAAGTCTGAGAACCAGTCTTGCCAAGGGGTTTCGTGTTACCCAGTAACTGGATTGTGAAGGTCAGATGGCAGTTGCTCCATATAAAACAAAGGCTCCACATAAAATTCAGCTGCATACAATGAGACTATACACAACACACTTGGGAAAAAAGGCTAAGTAGATAGGTTTTGATTGTATTTCTTTTTAGTATTAATAATGCTGTAAAATCCAGGCTAGCAAAGAAAGAAAGAAACATACAATAAGAAAAGTTGGCTCGATTACAAAACAAAAGAACTAAGAAGACTTATAGCAACGAGCACAGGACATAAATATTCGGCAGCTGCACTCCGTGACTGTGACAAGAAGGCTTCCACTCAGCATGATGCTTTGCTATAGGGACCCACAGCTCAGCGCTGATTTTCAGTGGTTACCCACAAATGACGTACTGAAACCAAATCAGGTTTAGTGATTCTATAGATTAGACGAAAATAAGTACTTTAAAAATTAAAACAAATAAAACAGTAATATGTATGTTCTCAAAATTTCTACGTGTGTGACTTTTTCAATTCATCTGTGCTTTCTATTTAAAAAAAAATACCAGTTCTTTTCTGTCGAGCCAAAGGCTTGTCCAAGATCGGAGAGGAATGGGAATTAGAAACCTTCATAATTGCACTAATTTTATGGCCTGATGGGTAGAGAAAATAGAAATCATAGCATTAAAAACAAACACATTTTGAAAATGGAACATGGTTGTTGCGAAAGAAGGATATTTTTGTGGGTGTTTGCAGCAGGTATCATAGTCAGTATCTTCATTCAATCACCATCGAATCCCCCTTTTTAATTGCTATTTATTTATTATATATCCTTTATTGTACACCACAAATATACATAACAAAAATTACAACAAACACTACAAAATAGACAATGGGCGGCCTTATCGCTTTCTGCGATCTCTTCCAGGCAACCTTGGCACCCATTATTTACCTCGTTTCTGTGCCATTTGCATCCACATTCCATCTTAATATCATAAAAACTTTAACCCATTTCGTAGCTGGATGATTAACACCCAGTTTCTAGAAAGAAAATTAACGACGTGTCAAAACTAAAGTCATGTTATTTGTTGGGTTGGCTATTGATCAATCAGAACCAATCACAGCAGTTGACACGCGTGAAAATAATTAAATTTTTGGATACATTTTCGTTTCAGAAACCGGGTGAATCGCTCCGTTTACCATCTTCATGAATGCTTTAATTTAATTATCTTGAATAAACCTACTCCGTAAAACCGTGGATGTCAGTATAAATAGTCACTTTGTAGTAGTAACTTTATAATGCTCAAATGTTTGATGGCATTTTCACATCAATATAAGTAATAAAAAAAAATTGAGACGAAAGTTTTAAGTTTTAATTCGTTTTATTTTGTGCCTTTTTAAAGTTATTTCGAAACATTTTTTTTTAAATTAAAGCTTTATGTAGATATTTTTATCATAGAAAGACTGTGGAAAGGAGTAAAGATTTTACACTTTACTCCTTTTTACAACGGTACCATTTTCGTACCTTACTAAAATAAATATTATTCAACATCTACAAACAATAATTTATGATTTAATGTTAATTTCCGTTTCCTACAGTTTTGTTTTTTTTTTGTAACGTACTAAAATAAATGCAATCCGGCTCGAAGGACAATCAGTTAAGTATTATCATTATAGAATATTTATGTTTTAATTTAGATTTTCATTTCTGTGGTCATGACTGACTTTAAATTAAACCAACAATAACGCAGCACATAAAGTCAAACTGAATGTAGGCTAAGGAATGCTATCGGCCCGGCTGCCAACATCTACATGAGAAGGCAATATGTTGTATATTGGAAATTCCCCTCCGTTAATACCAGTCGATGCTGTAAGCTTCATAAGCCTTGGGCAGAATTTTGTGATAAAGTGGCTTCGATGTTACAAGCTGAAAATCGATGGTAGAAGATGTTTGGAGGAAAATCAAAGTATACCTTAGAAAAGAAGACTTTACTTATTGATACTGAAACAAAGCCGACGAAAACAACTTTCACAGAATATTTATTTAATTTCTCTCATGCACGCCATTTATATTTTACAATTAGAAAATTGTCGGTTTTAGTACATAAACACTGTTAAGGCACTACTCAATACAATGTTGGTTTTCTCATGAGTTTGTTAGTGAACATATCCCCATGCTCTAATACACAAACCTACATAACTATGTATAATAACATTATATTATAACATTGATGTTAAATATAATAATAAGATAACTGATAAAACTGTTGTATGAACAGTCAGACGAATCAATAGCATTCCATTCGATCAGATTCCATCATACCAGATGCAGTACCGCGTTCGAAACGCACGATTGTTTTGAAATTTGAAAAAAAAATACACATCCCACTACGGTTTTGACCGTTAAAATACATTGATTTCAGATTGGATGCCAATTTCACGAAATTGCGTTTAAAAAAAAGTAAATAGTCATGGTAGAATGAACGATAAAGTATTTTTTTTGTAAAAATGTAAAGAAAAATACATTTTGCAAGACAATCAGCCTATTAATTATGTCCCTACTGCTGGGACAGGCCTCCTCTCTGTGAGAGGGATCGGGCCGTAACCAGGATCCACCTCGCGGGCCCAGTGCGGGTTTGTAGATGACATGCCGGTTTTCTTAGGATGTTTCCCTTCACCGTTTTAATTTACACAAATAAAGACCCTGTCTGGGTTCGAACCTACGACCTACAATTCGTAAGTCGCGGCCGTTACCACTCGGCCACCCCTGCTCTAAGTAACTTGACCTTAGCTTACCTTTTAGATTTTTCATGGTCATGTATTAACTAACTTGACTGACTAACTAACTGAATAAAAGTAACATTTTAGTTAATTTTAATAGGATTTTTTGCCTAAACAGATTATCTAACGAGAAACTTAATTTCTATTTCTAAGAAAAGCTAAGATTTGTTTAAGTTTGAAAAATGTTTATTTAGGTCCAACAATGAAATAGTATGAAAAATAAATTTGAAATCATTCTAAGCTAAGATCAAAGTTCGAAAGATGTTTTGGAAAAAAACATAGAATATAATAAGGTCGGCGCAGAAGTCGTTCGGGGGATTTGGAAGATCACCATAAATCATCCGAAAAGACCTTTTTAAAACCCTCATTAAAATGTCAAGTATAAGGGCTGAATCATAAAAACGACTTGAAAATAAATTTTGTCTTGTAAAAAGGCTGTGGACTGAATATAATGGGCGAACGTCTGACGTATCTTGTTCTGCCTGCCAAGTAAGAAAATTAGCTTTTAGATTTTATAATCTTGTGGGTGATAATTATGTCTGGGATATTATTTGAGTAATAATAGGTTGAATTGGACATACCAGAGCAGTGGTGGCCCAGCGGTATCAGCCCGATTTACGAGTTGAAGGTCATGAGTTTGAACCCAGGCAGGCACTTTACTTTGTGTATTTAATTTCATCACCACTGCTCACAAAACGATAAAGGAAAACGTCGTGAGGAAACCGGCGTGTCCTAGAACCATACTTTTGAAGACCTGTGACTTCTACCAACCGGCACTGGGCCCGCGTGGTGGATTATGGCCTACTTCCCCTCGAAGAGAGGAGGCCTGTGTCCCAGCTGTGGGACCAGCATAGGCTGTTTTTTTGGATGGACATACTAACCCATTATAATACTATAGTAAAAACTGAGGATGGATTTAAAAGGCTAACAAATTATAGATTGGAGTGGTTAGCAGTTACAAGGTATGCTATAGTAAAATGCCATAAATAATTGTCCATGTAAATTAAATGAAATCTTATTCGGAAAAATTGTAGTTCATTACAAATGGTCGGGTATATAACAATTTCTAAACAATTCGCTAAAAACTAGCTTGCAAAATGATCATGTAGTTTTAATGTCTGAAGAATGTATACTTACTTGATTTTCGAAACAAAATACCGTAGGTACCTAATGTGAGTACCACACCGTCAAGTAACTGTAAAATTATTCTGGTTTTGACTAATTAAAATTCCTGAGGTATAATTTTGGACTCCTTTTGTTTGAATTTCAAATTTGTTTAAGAAATTTGCAAAATGTAGGTAAAACAACTTGACATTTGTATTATCAATTTCTGTAGTCAACTACATAAATTTGAGTAAGAAGTTTTATAATGTCAGACAGGTTAAACTGCAAAATTTGTTTTTTTGTTTGGCATCTCGCAGGTCAACCTATGAGGTTGTCGTCTGCTTAAGCGGACTTGCCTGTGGTTGCCCTAATAAATTAAGGCCTTCAGCCAGGACTTAAACTTAAATACTAACTAAAACTAAGCGACAACGCTAAGGGCACCCCCTGTGGGGTACGAACCTCGGCTTAGGGCGTCGCTGGATCAGTGTCGCGGGTTATTCTACAGAGAAAACCGTGGCCCTGGCACAGGCAACTGAAGGAACACGGGTGGGTTTTAGACAGTAAAAGTCTGACACGACCTCCCGCTCCACCCAGAGCGGGAGAAGTCATTTGATGATTTCCCACCCAAAAAAAAAAAAAAAAAAAAAAAAAAAAAAAAAAAAAAAAAAAAAAAAAAAAAAAAAAAAAAGGGCGTCGCTGGAAGAGGGTAGCAAATGACTAGCTGGATCAGGATTGATATTATTTTGGGAAGTGGGGGAGGGAATCGACGACGTCTCGAGAAGAGAACCGCCTGACTCTTATCGGGGTTGACCTCGATTCTCCATTTCCGGAACCAAGCGCCTAAAACGTTTGCGGAGGTTTGGAGAGTACGAGCTATAGTGTTGGGACAGTGACCGGTATAGTAAACGGCAGTGTCGTCGGCGAAGAGAGAAATAATTTTTGGGATATCGCTGGTGAACAGCGTGAAGACGAGAGGAGATAGTACGGAACCCTGAGGGACACCGGCGCGAATAGGATGAGGGGACGAGAGTGCTCCCTCGATGCGATAGCGAAATGTGCGATTCGACAAAAAGTCTCGTAAGATGAGCACGAGACGATCTGGCACTCCTAGTTGGTAAAGCTTGTATATCAAGCCGTTGTGCCAGACTTTGTCGAAGGCTTTCGCTATGTCGAAGAATAGCACACCCGTCGTCGCGTTACGCTGCAGACCAGCGCATAAGTGTTCTACGAAACGGTGGACCTGTTGGGTGCCCGAGTGTTGGCTTCGGAAACCAAACTGCTCGTTTGGTATGAGGCTCTTTGCTTCGGCGTAGTCTTTGAGACGCTTATAAATAAGCCTCTCGTAGATTTTGCCGAGAACATTGAATAAGCTAATAGGGCGGTAGCTGGAGGGCTCAGACTTTGGCTTGCCTGGCTTTGGGATACCGATGACGGTGGCTTCTTTCCTCTTCTTCTTCTTGAGGGAGGGAGGCTCTCCGTTCGATTTTAGCGTCGACCTTGTTCAGGTGAGCTTGGTCTACTGGTTGAGAGCTGGGAGAACATTGGGACCTAGAGTCAGCAAGACAAGACATTCAGCCTTATCGGGACTGTCGAAAGCGACACTATTGTCGGGGCGGATGAGAGGAGGCATAGAGACTTCTTCTGAGGAACGCAATTTCCTCTGTAATTGCCAGAAGGCTTCATGAGTGGGCTCGAGTTCGCTGAGCATCTCGTTCCAGCCCTCAGAGCGAACCTCCCCTATGCGTTTCTTTACAGCACGCTGTAAATGGCGCATGTGGGCTGTGTTCGCGTCACAAGGGAAGGAGTCGTAGGCACGAATGGCCGCGTTCTTCTCGGTTATCAGGTCACGTACGTCAGTAGGTAGTTTCCAGCGAAGGTCTTCCATCACCGGAACTTCCCGTGAACAATCCGTCAATACGGATTGTACGTGCTCTGTAAACGAGTCGATTGCGGCCGTCGTGTCGGCGACTGACACTAAGTGATCGGGAATGGTGTCCAAGTGAGGCTATGTTGAGGATTTCAGTCTTTCGCTTACTTTCCTCCAGTCGGTTATCATCTGGGTCTGAGGGGGGCAGTTGGGGTCGGTAGGGCCCGAGTAGGGTGCAAGATGCATGACTACTGGGCGGTGGTCAGAGTTAAGCTCGTGGAATGTCTCTATCGAAGGTTTACAGGTTCACATTCTTGAGCAGCGCTACATCGAGAACATCGGGAAGGTGATTAGGCTGCTTTATAGTTAGCGTATCACTTGGGAACGGCTTGACCGATTTGGCAAATATTTGTTTTAACATTTTCGTGATCAGGTTTTAATGGAAAAAAAATATTAAAAGTTACAGGCAAAATTGGAAAATTAGGTAAAACTGAATGTGCATGCTTAGTGGCAGGACAAATTGTTCAGTAAAAAGTATTTGATCGATAAATATTTTTATGTTAAAAAGTTGTATTATATAAAAGTATTCTCGTTAATTACACGCGCAAAGCATCGCCATTATTGGTTGCAGGCTCTCGCGGCTTAGGTTCTGGGTTACCACATAAATAATAAGGTGATTTCAGTTTTTAATCGATACGAAAATCGATTTCTAGTATTTGAGTAAAAAAATGTGATTTTTTCTTGCACAAGTTTACTGATCAAGTGATTTGGTCCATATTTTATTTATCAAAAGATTTATATCTTTTTATGTGAATTATCGAATCCATTAATCGATTTTTGTTAAACGTATTTTTTATTACCTGGCAACACCAACTGCATCATAGATCATCTATTAATTTGTCAACAATGACTGATTACTGAACTATTCGGTTTGCATCGTGTCGTGAATGTTGTCTTGTGTTGTTCATTTTTGAACGTTTATTTATGTTATAATCGACTACGATACCGCACCTTACGAATTTCCAGCCTTACTTTTGGACACTGAATCTGCATTGAACCGGCTTAAACGACATCCTTGTCACGAACTCGGACACTTCTGCGCATCACGTTTCCTCGGGTGGGAAAGAGGAAGAACGACCATATGACAACTGTGGCATCGATGTTATGCATCACAGTAGACGCACTTTGGAGCTCGTTGATAAATAATGTAATCGTTCGCAAGACTGACATACAGTGAACAGATTTTATTTAGTTGTGGAACATATCCGTTTGAAACAGGCACGATCGTAATAAGGAGAAAATATATTAGGATGAGGAATTATAGTTCCTACACTACTAAATTAACCAAGGACAGAACCAGCAACCCCCTACAATTAAGAGGCAAAATACAAAGCACACAAAACAAAAAACATGTTTTATTTAAATTTTACATTATAATAATCAACAGGCCAGAAAAACAATTATTCAGATTTGTTGCAATTGCCTTGTAGGGCGAAAAACGGTAGGTGCTGTGCTCAAGTCACTATAATGAAGTATTTAATCTGGGCAAGGCAAGATAATTATATTACGCCACCGCTTAGTTTTTAGATAATATTTAAATGATATAAGAAAGAAATAATAGCAGCTTGTTTTGTTTTTCCATTAATATTCCCCTAACTTGTTACTTTTGCACAAATATATATAACTTAATATCATTTTAATAAACGGTAGTAGTTTAGATTAGAAACTGTATTCATCATTAATTTAAAAAATAACTACTCCTCAGACGTTTCTCAGCGACAAGATCATATTACATGATAAGTCAAAACCACAATTTTTGTATTACTGCTCGTGTCGCACTAGTCTGATACTAGCCGTGAGTAGCTATAAACTAAACCGACACTGTTTGGCACTAGCCGTGACTCGTATCTAGTCAAAAACTAGTACGAAACTAGCCCTTTTTTTTATTTACGATACATTGTTTCTTTCAAAATTTTAGGTAATAATCATAACTCGTAGTGCAAAAGTCAGCCATAACACTCACATTCGAAATTGTAAACAAGTGGAATCCCGCTCGTGTATAATAAATATCTACTTATAGCTACGAAGTGTCTTAATGATATCGTAATAGTCTGTTAGTCCGTTTACTTTAGGGGAAAATTAAAATAACAAAAAATCTCTTCATGGGTTATTATTACTCGTTTGAACAACTTTTAGTGCGCGACCAATACTGGAATCGCAAAAAAACAGCTGTGCATCATGCATTTATTTTTGCAAATCTAATGCTACAAAATGTAGGGATCAGCTGTTTTTTTTTCGCAATGGTAGGGTTGGTTAGACAAAGATGTTCATAATGTTGAGTACATCATCATCATCACTGCTGGACAAAGGTCTCCCCACCACCACACCACCACTTCGACTTACACTCGGGGGAATTACACATCGGCTGTGTGTGGGGGGGACATACTCATCATAAGCAGATAAGATTTTTAACACCCAAGGTTTGGAAAAGTCCGAATGCAGATGGCGTTATGGCGCAACTTCGGAGAGCCACATCTCCATCAACGGACTGCGAAAGATGAAACCACGAGAATGAGTTGTCAACAAAAGTACAAACGTCACTGTTTTGTAATTAGTATTTTCCCTAGAACTAATTAACTAGTCTAAACATATTTAGCAATAATCATAATTTTGGTTTAGCTCGAGAAAATGTTTCCACGAGATAATTCTTGAGATTTTCTATAGATTAATAAATCAGTAGTGATTAAAAAAAATATACTTTTGCTGTCGTTATTATGCCTAAAATCATAGATGAAATGAGTCAAAGTATGAGAAAAAGGTAGGTAAAGTTTATTTGCAAAGTGTGTTTCTAAACATTGCAGTTACTAAATTTCCAGTAAAAGTGTATTATCCAACAGCACTACAATTTTGCATGTTTAATATCTTTGTAATTTAAATTAACCTCAATTAATTAAGTGTCTGTATATATCTTCAATGTATCTCATTGTTGTTATCCGTGGAAACGGAGTGGATTTTATTGTAATGTGCTGTACAATTGTTGGTTGACCTTAATAAAAAATTAAAAAACCGACCAAATGCGTGTCGGACCACGATCAAAGAAGGGTTCCGTAGTTGGGATGAATTTATGCCAAAACAAACTTACGATTGTAGTTGAAAAACATGGGAAGATGGTAACACCGATACATTCCAACTGCAAATGTACGTTGGTCGACTATTACTCGTCAACTTGTAAATCCTAGTTGCCTGTGATACTTTTTACTGCTATCGTGATTTTTTTCACATATCCAAAAACAACCGCTAAGCTGGCAGAGATCTTAATGTTTCGCAAAATCAGTTAGCATTTTTTTTTTTACAAACCAGCAATATTTTAAAAATACAGAACGAAAACCCACGCCATGGGTTGTTGTTCGACGAGAAACAAAAACATCCCCACGTTACGAAGAGGCAGTACCTACCTTAAAAATTATTTTATCACTTTGTTGGCGTGACTAATGTATGTCCATGCCAAATTACAGCTTTCTAGTACTAAGAGTCTCTGAGCTAAGCTGTGGACAGACGGACGGACATGGCAAAACTATAAAGGTTCCTTGTTGACTGCGGAACCCTAAAAACTATAGGTGTCTTAAGACATTCGGTTGAAACGAAGTACCTTCCGCTTACGTCAAACGTCTATACGTAACGTGACGTACGCTATATTCTGCACACTTGTTCAGTATAACTAACTAGTATACTAAAGGCACTGTTGAATTGTCAAAGAGTCGGTCAGTCAGAAATATGAAGGTAGTTGCCCATTCCAAAGCGTAGTAGGTTCCTATGGAGAACAACGGGCAAGAAAATACATGGACACTCTTTTAAATGGGGTAATCCGATGTGTGGTTGGAACAAACATGTGCAAGGTGCTCACCAAGAGGCCAGATTCAGATTCCAAGTCTGAGTTTTGGCTGATCGACCTACCTCTGGGACTGTTTACGACCAAATGTATGAGACGCGTAAAATTTTCAAAAGCCGGCTAAAGTATTGTCAAAATAGGCAAGACCAAATTAATATGGAAGTATTAGCAGAACAACGGGCTACAAATAATTTCTGTGCATTTTGGAAGTCCACGGGTAAATTGGAAGCTAAACCTGGTCGCGCGGCGGACGTGGGAGGAGTTACTGAGCATAGGGACATTGCTAATTTATTTAGAGACCTTTTTAAAGTAAGCTCTCCACTTGGCCCCTCTGTGTCAGGAACCGGGTTTGTATCTCATCTCAGGGGGAAGAGCCGCTACTACGCTTCAGCACGAAGCAAGTAAGGTCTGTGATTAATAGTATGAGTAGGGGCAAATCACCTGGGCATGATGGGCTCACCATAGACCATTTAAAATATGCAGGCGTGCATAAGCCGAGGGTCCTGTCCTTGTTCTTTTCGATGTGTCTCAGCCATTCGTATTTACCGGCAGACTTAATAAAGACCATTGTAGTACCCATTGTGAAGAATAGGACAGGAGATATCTCGGACATGAGCAACTATCGCCCGATCTCTTTTGCAACTGTTATGGCCAGTATGCTTGGACATGCTAAGGTGTTGGACAGTATGCTTGGCGGAAGACGCCGGTGTACACCTGCTTCCTTCATCTCTCCAAGGCTTTCGATCTCGTTTCATACGACGTGCTTTGGAGTAAGTTGAGGAGTAGGGGTATACCGGAGGAACTACTCAGTGTATTGAAGTTTTAGTATCGTAACCAGACAAACCGTGTTAAATGGACTAATGCGCTCTCGGATTCATATGGGTTGGAGTGCGGGGTGAGGCAGGGCGGTTTGTCGTCTCCCCAGCTCTTGAATCTATATGTTAATGACCTCATTGACGAGCTCAGCAGCATGCGTGTCGGGTGCAGGGTAAATGGTGTTAGCTGCAACAACATCAGTTATGCAGATGACATGGTGCTGTTGGGCCCGTCGCCGAGGGCGATCGTAGCGTTACTCAAAGTATGTGAGACCTACGCCTACGGGTGGTCTTCTCGTGAATTCGTCTTTAGTCTTAAGTTACTACGAGTAACAATAGTGTTTTTATGTGCAACTGTTACTAACAATTTATGGATCTTTTTTTGTTGTGCGAAATAAAATGATTTATTATTATCATTAAATAATATTTTGGGGTGGTTTGGGATCTACCTCCTAGCGGTCCACCTCGGGCAACGGCACCACAGGCTTGCCTGCCAGGCTGCTGAACGATCCCACTTAAGCGGTGGTAGGCTTCGCTAGTGGCCGCCTGACTCGCGACCACCATCCTACCGGAGTCCACCGCCAAGCAGTTTGCTGTGTTCCGTCGGTGTGTGGGATTGCCAGTGCCTTTTTGGGGAGAAGGAGGTTGTCAGTTGCACTGTTCAGGACCGGTTTTGGTCTATGGGCAAAACATGCCGGAAAACTCATTTTGGAGGGTAGCGGGATCCGAAGCACTTTGCCAGCCGTTGGCCGACCGCAGTCAGTAGTGGGCCCAAGTAGCACGCCAGCCACGTGCCAAAGGCTGCCCTGCCAACTCGCGAAAAATCCCGCTATGCTCCACCGTGCCAGCCGGCGACAGGATGGGAGGACCCGGTGGCCCTATACTGGGGGTTCGGACGTGAGTCGCAGTCTCCAAATGAGTTCCCCACAGGTTGGGTTAGCTCTAGTGTTCCACTTGGTTCACTGAGCAGCACCTCGTCAGTTCGCCTTTTTCCCCAAATACTTAACTCCCACAACTATGATAAAAATAAAAAACATAAGGTTAGACAACGGCTGCACTTCCTCCCACTAAAAGTGCATCTCACCAACATCAGGTGGTTGCACTCTTATCTTGATCCGGTCCATCACAATCTTGAAACCGAGAAGCCGTACCTGTTTTTTTCTAATGGAGACGAAGATAGCAGTTGGACATGGCGTATCTCAACTACCCAAGTTACTCTATTGAACACAAATTCTAGAAACAAGCCAAGCCTAGGGTTATGTCATCGCGGACGAACACACAGTCCCCAACTGTGTGTTCGTCCGCGATGACATTTGTTGTCGTCGTATCCGTTGCTTTGGGAAGTCGGGGTTTTCAAGCATATGGCTACTTGTGGACTCTGGCGTGGAGAAATTTCTCTACATCGGCATCTACCGATCGCACAGCGATGACCATGAGACTACAGCGCTCTTCAATTACCTCGTGGAGTCGACTGACGTAGCCCAGCAACGGTACGCAACAACGAACCTCATTTTTCTGGGGGACTACAACGCCCATCATAAAGAGTGGCTGTTCCCGTACCAGAAAACTGACCACGCTGGGTTGGAGGCGTGCAAGTATGCTTTAACGCTAGATCTAACCCAGCTGGTGAATGTGGCAACGCGGGTACCGGATTTTGACGGCCATACACCCAATTGCTTGGACCTACTGCTAACAACTGATCCGGACAGTCATTCAATCTCGGTCTCAGTCTGACCACTGTCTGGTGAAATCCGTGTCGACCTGGCCTCCGCCAGATGAGACTCCCAGAGGCACGAGGCGAGTATAGCGATACGAGTCAGCAGACTGGGATGAGATGCGGCCCTTTTTTGCGTCTTATCCATGGCGGTATGTGTGCTTTCTCTCGGGTGACCCCTCGCGCTATGCTGACGAGGTTGCGGACGTGATTCGGCAAGGGATGGAGTATTTATTCCATTCTCCGACATCGCGCTCGGTCACAAATCCCGACCTTGGTATAATGCAAAATTCGCCAACGCTGAAGCCCGTAAAGAGTCTGCCTATCAAGCTTGGGTCAATGCCCGTGACCGAAAAGTTAGAGCACGAGGCGCGCGAGGAAGAGAGCCTTTAATTCTTCCGCCAAGTTCTGCAAGCCGTTTCTACGTGGGGCGCGTTTTGACCATGTTGGGCGTATCGGGGCCAAATCCAAGCTGGCATCGCACCCTCCGGGAAGCAAACAGTCTGGTCCCTGTCCGAAGGAGTTGAAAATAATTTTGTCGTCCCACCTTACCTCCAATGATGAAACCAGATGGGTCACTGGCTCACTCTGCAAGTGAGAAGGCAAATTTATTTGCATCTCTCTTTGCAAGTAATCCACGATTGGACGCTGGCTCCAAGCAACCATTACTGTACCTCGTTGTGACTCTTCGATGCCGGAGATCGCAATTCATAATAAAGAGGTCATAAGAGTATTGTGCAGTCTAGATGTGAACAAGGCCAGCGGACCTGACGGTATTCCAGTGAGGGAGTTGAGGCAGTGTTCGCCTGAACTGTCTCCTGTATTGACGCACTTGTTCCGCCTCTGTCTTTAAAAAATAACGGTGCCAAAATCGTGGAAGCTTGCTAATGTACAACCAGTGCCCAAACACGCCCATTACCATCCGATCACCATTACCTCCATTCTGTGCAAGATTATAGAAAAGTTATTGAACAGTAAGTTACTGACCTACCTTGAAGACAATGATCTCCTCAGTGACCGTCAATATGGCTTTCGCCGGGGACGGTCAACTGGCGATCATCTTGCCTATGTCACGCACTGCCATCGAGAAACACGGCGAAGCACTTGCTGTATCGCTAGATATCTCGAAGGCCTTTGACAGGGTCTGGCACGCAAATCTACTCAGCAAGCTTCCTGCTTATGGCATTCCCGCTGAGTTTTGTAGCTGGATATCAGACTTCCTTAGTGAACGATCGATTAGAGTAGTCGTGGACGGGTGCTCCTCTGAGCATATGACTATAGATTCCGGAGTTTCTCAGGGGACTGTTCTCTCTGCAACTCTTTTCCTGCTGCACATCAATGACCTACTTCACCCTGGTATTGTTGGGTACGCAGATGACAGTACTGTTTCAGAGAGATACTTGTCCAGCCCGAAAACCAGCGGGGGTGAAGTTCGTTTCTTAAGAGAGGCCATGGTAGAGCGGACTGATTTGACCTTATGCCTTGTCTCCGCAAAAAGGAGTCGTTTCGACAAAACTCCTACTTTTGGGGGTATATCTGTTCCTGTAACTGATCGGCTGGAGCTCCTAGGCATGGAGTTGACGTCCAGTCTCAACTTTGGCGCCACCATTGAACGCAAAGCCCAGACTGCGGCCAAAAAACTGAGCATCCTAAATAGAGTGAAGCGATACTTTACGCCTGGACAGCTTTTAACTCTTTATAAAGCGCAAGTCCGATCCAGCATGGAGTATTGCAGAAACCTTTGGGATGGCACAGCTAAATACCAACTTGCCGCGCTCGACTCAGTGAAACGCAGAGCTAAGAGGCTCATTGGCGACGTAAAACTGGTGGATGCCAAGCTTCACAGCTTGGCTCATCGCCGCAAGGATGCCTGCTTGTCGGTCTTCTATAGATTGTATTTCGGTGAGTGTAAGCAAGAACTCCACGACCTCATCCCACCTGCCCCTTTCTACCATCGGACATCCAGACGTACTGCTAATTACCATCCATATTTAGTTGCCATTCCACCAATTCGCACTAAGCGCTTCCAAACATCCTTCATAATGCGCATGGCAAAAGAGTTGACACAGACCTGCGTCTGTGTTCCCGAACGCGTTCAACCCGAATCTCTTCAAAGTTAGAGTGAACAGGCTTCTTCTGACTTTGTCTCTGTCACCTCTGACCTAGACTAAAGTCAAGAGTAAACCCATTTTAAATAAATGTTGATGCTATAGTTGAGAACGATGCACAAAAGCCGTACACGTTAAAAGCGTCCAGAGTGCAGCAAAAAATAAATAATAGCAATCCAAAAAAAAATTAAGCCGTGGGTGGCAGCTAAGAGATGACCAGTCCCAACTGACGGCGTCCGTTCACGAACGTGACGCATGGATCAGCACCATTCAGCTCAACCATGTTGAAGGGAGCTAAATGATCCAACACACGCGCCACCGTCAGCGAGACATTTGAGTGAGCATGACATACTATCAGCCGCCAGGGCACATTCAAGTCAATATAAGACATTACCCGGTAAATGGTAGCTCCATAGTACAAAGTACTCACAACTGTGCTATGCATTTATATAATATAATGGAGATTGAGTTTATACAATGCAAATATGAAAATGTTAACTAATTAGTTGTGGTGTGGAGCAGGACCAGCATTGAACCAGGCAGTTTTATCAGCGATGTAATCCCCTAACTTATAATATGCCTGCCTGCATAGTGTGCGTTTTACAAAGGATTTGAATTTTGTCTCATTCAGTTGAACTATGTGGGGAGATATTTTATTGTAACATTTTAAACAGGACCCCATGAAAGATGAGTCTACTTTAGCCAGTCTCAAACCCGGTTGTACTAATAGGTCCCGATTTCTAGTACTATAATTATGTCTTTCACCTCTTTTACCGTAAAATTATGTTAAAATCCCTAAACAATTTCCTTAGATAATCGCGCCTGCGGAGATTATATACGGCTCTGATGGCTCTTTTCTGCAGAAAAAAAATAGACTCGATGTCTGCAGCCCGTCCCCAAAGTAAAATACCATAGGACATGACCTGTGAAAGTAACTAAAATAGACCAGCCTTGCGGCATCTACATCAGTAAATTGACGATTTTTTCTGACAGAGTAAGCTGCTGAACTTAGTCGTACTGCAAGAGATGTTAAATGAGGATCCCATTGTAGCCTTGAGTCGAGCGTGATCCCCAGGAAAACAGTTTTATCGACGAATTCTAGTTTCTCTTGATTCAATACTATCTCACAATCACTACCCTTGACATTTGGCAAAGAATATCTTATGCACTTAGTTTTATTTCCATTTAGTACTTAATTATTAACAGTGAACCAGTTTTGGACCAGCAGTAGGGCGTTATTTACCTCGTCAAAATTTGGCTTAATGTGTTATGGGAGCAAACTTTTCAACCAATAGAACGTCCGCAACGTTCTGGAGATTTTTAACGAACAGTCATGACATGCTGTTGATGCATACACATGTCGATATGCAGACCAAGGACCTTAACATCGGAGCCAAACGGAATGACTGAGTTGTTAAAGATTAAAGGTGGCACAGTTAAGCCATTCAGCTTCCTTATGTTGTGGGGGCTCCCTATTATGCTAGCCTGGCCGTAAAGCTGCAAATCGTCGGCATAAAGATAATACGCATTCCGAAACTTTTATCTTGTACCGTCACCACACAAACACTAACAACACTATATTAAATCAAAACGACACTACATCTCCTTGGTACCCGCCACGAAATTCATACCACCCCACCCACTACCACACCGCACCCTACAACAGCTAGCAATTCCTCATCCCGTCATACATATCGTATAGCGTTTATCTAAGAGGTGCATGTGTGTCGGGGTGAATTTATTGCCGCTCTACATCAACGGATGCCGACATTCGTGACACTTGCGACACCCGAGACACTCGCGACACTATACAGGTAATATAATGTGTTTTGGGTTGTTATTGTTTTAGTATGCAACTACCTACGTTGCGATGTTTAGATATTCTCTTTTTATTACGGCAGCAAAAAAAAAAACCTGAAGGAACTGTTATTTTTGTACTTAGGTGTTTCTATATAATAAAACAAAGTCGGGTTAGCTAGTTACGGCAGGACCGACCTTTATAATATTTGATTTGTAGGATTTGTCTCCGCTCCGAATAGCAGAATAACTATTAAAACATGGGATAAATTCACAAAAAAAAAAAACTGCGGTAGTACGAAGTTCAGTCTGATAGTTTACATAAAAAAAAGTAATGTTTCTTCTCAATGTCATTTAAGTTGCACAATACGGCTAACATTAGTATGATGTTGAGCAAATGGGTTATTAATAAAAATAAAAAGATCTATTCGAAATAAAAGATTTTGAATGATAATACTTTTTTCCTGTTATCAAGTCAGATGAAAAACTTTTTGTTTAATTTTTCTAATAATAAAAGCACTAAAACGTCATTCGAGCCAAGTGTTATGTTAATTCGTAAAGGTTGTACCAACTTGGCTATTCCTCTAGCCTTTATTCATCCCCATTGAACATTTGAGAAATTGTTTATCTTTACATTATGAAAACCTTGGCTTCACTTGTAAATGTGTTCAAAATGTTTCAACCTGCTGCTGGAATTGATAGCATTGTTTGTGATCGATCTGTGCTTCGAAGAAGTGACTAAGTGTCAACAGAAGACCTTTATGACAATCATCGTGATATACTAAATGCGATAATACAACGTATATCACTACGAAGGTAAAATTGCAACATGCAGATTTGGCACAACCTTTTGATAATGTAAATACACATAAGTGCAAAAACATTTGTTGAGACCTTTCATTAAAGGTACGATACCTGGCACACATCTGCAACACACTTGGACCAGCACCCATAGTAAAACTGGCATTCGCCTTTGATAACCTAAATTTGTATTACACATACTTAATCAACTTATTAATATCATTGCATGATTTACTATTTTTTTTGTGTATGGCATCTCGCAGGTCAACCTATGAGGTTGTCGTCTGCTTAAACGGACTTGCCTGTGGTTGCCCTAATAAATTAAGGCCTCCAGCCAGGACTCAAACTAATACTAACTAAAAACTAAGCGACTACACGCTAAGGGCACCCCCTGTGGGGTACGGACCTCGGATTAGGGCGTCGCTGGAAGAGGGCAGCAAGGGACTAGCTGGATCAGGATTTGAGTGATTTAGGGACGAATTAAAGCTACAGGCTCAGCGGCGCGGGCTGGCTCGAGCAAGGGTCGGGAGGGGCGTGGATTTGGGCGTCGCGGCGGGCCTCGGCGGCGAGGACGGTATGACGGCGATCGGGTTTTGCGCTTGTGTAAAGTGCTGGTGGCCTTACTGCTCTCCTGGAGGAGGGTAGTGGCGTCATCGGGGTCGATTAAAGTATGCCTTGGTCGGCGAATACTGCTAATGCGGGAGGGAGTATAACGGGCGGCCGCTGAGATCAAGGGGTTTGGGTGTTTGATGCCACAGTCGAAGAAACGCTTAGATAAGCGTTTCATGAACTGTTTTATGGTTGGCATTTTAAGGTCTACGTGGAGATCAATATTACGGACACAGAAGGGGGCACCCGTGACCTTTCTAAGGAAACGGTTTTGGAGGGTCTGCATCTTATGGAGATGACGTGGGTGAGCGTGCGCAAATACAACGCAGGCATAGGTCATGATGGGACGGATGACTGCGGTATAGATACGTAGCTTGCATTTAAGTGACAGTTTGCAACGGGATGTCAGAATGAAGTGGAGTCTACCAAGAACAAAAGAGGCGCGCGCGCGAACCGCCTTAATGTGCTGCTTAAACGTTAGGTTTTGATCAGCCTTAAAGGTAAGGTTTTCATCAAGGATCACGCATAGGTATTTGGCTTGCTTCTCCCAAGGGATTGGCTTGCCGTACATAGTGATCGGGCTGGGAAGGGGGGGTGGGACTCGACGACGTCTCGAGAAGAGAACCGCCTGACTCTTATCGGGGTTGACCTCGATTCTCCATTTCCGGAACCAAGCGCCTAAGACGTTTGCGGAGGTTTGGAGAGTACGAGCTATAGCATTGGGACAGTGACCGGTATAGTAAACGGCAGTGTAGGCGGCGAAGAGAGCCAACTGAGCCTTTTTACTTTTTGGGATATATCTGGTGAACAGCGTGAAGACGAGAGGAGATAGTACGGAACCCTGAGGGACACCGGCGCGAATAGGATGAGGGGACGAGAGTGCTCCCTCGATGCGATAGCGAAAGGTGCGATTCGACAAAAAGGCTCGTAAGATGAGTACGAGACGATCTGGCACTCCTAGTTGGTAAAGCTTGTATATCAAGCCGTTGTGCCAGACTTTGTCGAAGGCTTTCGCTATGTCGAAGAATAGCACACCCGTCGTCGCGTTACGCTGCAGACCAGCGCATAAGTGCTCTACGATACGGTGGACCTGTTGGGTGCCCGAGTGTTGGCTTCGGAAACCAAAGTGCTCGTTGGGTATGAGGCTCCTTGCTTCGGCATAGTCTTTGAGACGCTTATAAATAAGCCTCTCGTATATTTTGCCGAGAACATTTAGTAAGCTAATAGGGCGCAGCTGGAGGGCTAGACTTTGGCTTGCCTGGCTTTGGGATACCGATGACGGTGGCTTCTTTACATGCTTGTGGGAAGATGTTGTTGCTCAAGGCGCCATTGAAGATGGCGGTCATAAGCATTATTAGCGGGGCAGGAAGGAGTTTGTATACCTTATTGGTAATACCATCCGAACCGGGGGCCTTACGAGCGTGGAGCCCTTTAATGATGTCGTGCACTTCGACTGGAGTGACGGGAGGCAGAGGATCATCAGGGTCTTCGACGGGAGGGAGGGAGGCTCTCCGTTCGACTTCAGCGTCGACCTTGTTCAGGTGAGCTTGGTCTACTGGTTGAGAGCTGGGAGAACATTGGGACTCTAGGCTGTCAGCAAGACATTCAGCCTTATCGGGACTGTCGAAAGCAACACTATTGTCGGGGCGGATGAGAGGAGGCATAGAGACCTCTTCTGAGGAACGCAATTTCCTCTGTAATTGCCAGAAGGTTTGATGAGTGGGCTCGAGTTCACTGAGCATCTTGTTCCAACCCTCAGAGCGAACCTCCCCTATGCTTTTCTTTACAGCACGCTGTAAATGGCGCATGTGGGCATTGTTCGCGTCACAAGGGAAGGAGTCGTAGGCACGAATGGCCACGTTCTTGTCGGTTATCAGGTCACGTACGTCAATAGGTAGTTTCCAGCGATGGTCTTCCATCACCGGAACTTCCCGTGAACAATCCGTCAATACGGATTGTACGTGCTATGAAAACGAGTCGATTGCGGCCGTCGTGTCGGCGACTGACACTAAGTGATCGGGGATGGTGTCCAAGTGAGGCGACGTGGTGGATTTCAGTCTTTCGCTTACTTTCCTCCAGTCGGTTATCATCTGGGTCTGAGGGGGGCGGTTGGGGTCGATTGGGCCCGAGTAGCGTGCAAGATGCATGACTACTGGGCGGTGGTCAGAGTTAAGCTCGTGGAACGTCTCTATCGATTGCAAACGGAGGTTCACATTCTTGAGCAGCGCTACATCGAGTATATCGGGAAGATGGGCATGATTTACTGTCCATCTTCTAAATGTACGCAATCATGGCCATGGAATGTGGTCCCTTTTTGTGAATTATAAACTACACTTTTCTTTTAAGATTAATAGCTAAGTAATTAAAACCTGCCGGAGAGGCAGGAGATCTATATATAGAAGTCGGTAAGATCTGTTTAATTCTACGTTAATCATGTGCATAATATTCTACGGTACACATATTTAGGTACACTTCAACAACCTCATATTATTTGTGGTTCATAAATTGATGTGACGCGAAATTTTCTTGTCGAGTGATCAAAAATGTAAGGGGTGCAGGAGATTTATTGGTGCCTCATTTTACATTAGGGGTGAAGACATTTGACAGGTGGTATAATTCCCTGTTCACATATATGTCGTTATGGTACCCTCGATGCAAAGCATAAGTACGTACTATCTAACAGAAATCTAGACCTCGTAGCTAAATAATAAGCGAGAGTAGTGGTTGCCCAGTGGTAACGGCCCCGACTTACGAGTTGTAGGTCGTGAGGTCGAACCCAGGCAGGCGCTTTACTTTGTGTAAATTATTTCACCACCACTGCTCTCAAAATAGTGAAGGAAAACATCGTGAGGAAACCGGCATGTTCTAGAACCAAAAATTCGAAGACATGTGACGTCTACCAATCGGCACTGAGCCCGCGTGGTGGATTACGGCTCACTCCCTCTCATAGAGAGGAGGCCTGTGTCCCAGCAGTGGGAACGCTATAGGCTGGTTAAGGGTCAATGATGCGAAGGTTAAGCTGCAGTTTGTGGATGGGTGACCATCCATTACATATCCAGAGCCGTTGATCCCTGCTGTCATTCGTAGTCAGAAGTTCAAAAGTCTGACAACCAGTCTTAACAAGTGGTATCGTATTACCCAGTTACTAGGTTGTGCAGCTAAGATAGGCAGTCGGTTTTTGTAAAATACTGGTATTCCGCTGCATCCAGCCTGGAATATGACTCCAACAGTAAGCATCGTACACAGAACATAAAATCGCGAACGAGATGAACCCGCAAGTAACGCGTATTGCACACGTCATGTCGGCACTACATCATGGTCGATACTATATATAGTATTGGCCCGATTATCTAGACAATACTTATGGATCTTACCTCGTATCATAAGGGTTTATGACAACCGTAGCTTAACGTTACTTAATGATTAGCGACTGTTTAATCTTTTCTTTTTCATTTTAAGATACGTTTATAAAAACAGAGTTATCCTCTTTGTTTATAAACGTATCTTAAAATTTTCGTACTTTCAACTGTTTTGAAATTGTATCGTATCTTAACGATACAATTTCACCCGTAGAAATTACATTTATGAAAAATAAAAATATCCATTGAAACTGTACGTTTACACTGCGATAAAACGTTTTGCGAAAATAAAAGTAAATGTTCAATAGGTAAATATTTTTTTATTAAATCTTTTCAAAGTACTCTCCACGAGCCAATAAATAAAGTTTCATGCGTCTGAACCAGTTTTCGAAACACTTTTTCCAGTACGCCGTAGAAACCTCGTTAACAGCCTGATCGAACGCTGACAGCGCCTCTTCCGGCGACGAATATTGTATCCCTTTGAGCAGATTTTTTTATTTTTGGGAATAAAAAGAAGTCACACGGTGTTAGGTCAGGGCTGTAATGAGGGTGACCCAGAAGTTTGACCGGCGTGCTGACCAGGAAGTCCTTCATTTTGAGCACGGTGTGCGAAGACGCGTTGTCGTGGTGGAGCAGTCGCCCGCGGAGCCCTATGTTTGGTCGCTTGTTGCTCACAACAGAGAAAGCTTCTGCCAAGCATTTGGTAGTATATCATTCAGCGTTGATGCTTCTTTGGTTCCGTAAAGGAATTTACACCAAGTAGCCAGTCAAATTGAAAAAGCTCGCGATCAAAATCGCTAGATTTGTAAATCTAAATCTCATTTTGGTCGGCGTTGATTCGTTTCGAAACACCCATATCGTCGACTGGCGCTTCGTTTTTTGACCGTATTGATAAATCCAAGACTCATCACCTGTAATGATGTCGTAAACACGCCGAGACGAGCCTGCTTCAATGTTTTTATCATATCACGGCACCATACCACCCAGGCCTGCTTCTGAGCATCGGTGAGGTTGTGCGGCACCCAGCGTGAAACTATTCTCCTCAAGAGAAGATGCACGTGTAGAATTTCGTTAATGCTTCCCGATCAAACCTGCAATATGTGCTGAATCTCTTGATACGTAACTCGCCTATTGTATTGGATTTAATTTTTCACTGCTAGCACGATTTCTTCCGTAACAGCCGTCTAATGGGCGATCACTTCTTTCTTCATCCCCCAAAGTTAGTCGACCGCGCTTGAATTCGTTATAACAACGATACACGGTTGCTTTAGAAGGGTCTTCATCCATGAATGATATTTGAAGTCTATCGTACTCTTTGCCAGGTCCGGTTTCAGGCGACACTTGAAATTTTAAAAAATCATAGCGCGAAAATTTTCCCGGCACAGATCCATTTTTTTATGAGAAACAATAATTTAAATTAGCTCGCAAAACTGTGGAGGGAAATTTTTAAATTAGAGCGCACCTATTTTAACTAACAAATAATCATATTTCAAAAATAGACTGTTACTGGCCAGTCTCTCATACATAAGAACCTTTTTTTGAGATAGTTTCTGCTGCTACTGGTAGTACGTAAATGAATTAAGCACGTCTGCCTTCACTCCAAAAAGAAAAATTTATTCCACCCCTTGCCTGTGGGTGCACTGTAGCACTGTCACACCGCCGACGAGAACGCGACTAGCTTCTAATGATTATCTCGCTCAAGAAAGGTACAATATTTGTAGGTTCTGCGTAAGGGAGATACACACATATACAGTTGATCGCTGTCTGTTTACACCTGCTGGTAAGTACTCAATTGTCGCAGCGACAAGAGCTACAAAGAGGGCTCAACGACACTCGCTTGGCAGGCACACTCGCTGAGAGACTCACACTTGGTACATACGCATATCAACGATTAATCGCTCGTCGCCGTCGCGAACTCGCTGCTCGTTCCTTGCCTACTCATTTTTTGTTGCTAGCTTTAATCGCTTCTCGTTAATCGCCGGCGGTGGGACCGGTGCCATAAGGTGATTACTACTACCGTGAGAAAGCAAGCAACTGTCTCTGTCAGCTATGTCTTCCAAGAGTGGAAAAAAAAATAATAAATATGTTTTTAAGCAGTAAAGATAAAAATGTTTTTTTATTCTGATATGAATATTACTACAACAATTTATTTTTAGTAAACAAGGAAAAGTTTCCAACGTAAACACGGGTAAAAAGTAGGTTTTTCCAGAGCAATGTACCTCTCCAACCTCTTTTCTGTCTATGTGAAAAAAATTACACCAGATTTTTGACAGCTGGTAAACTCACTGCTGAACATTAAATAATACCACACCTTTATACCCAGAAGGGCCAGGCAGAGGTGCACGTCTATTACACACACATTTCTTTATGATAGAGGGTGAGCCTGGTGCCTTCAACCGAGCACAAATTCAGACTCCGGGCATTTAGCTCTCAATATCATTTAAGTTGCAAAATACGGCTAACAATAATATGATGTTGAGTGAACGGGTTACATCTTAAAAGTAAATACTTTTATCCTGTTATTGAGTCAGAGGCAAAACTTTTTCTTTAAGTTGTGAAAAAACCATCCGAACTGATTAACGAATAAGCCATTGTAAAGTAATAAATAATAAAGATGTTGATTGGAACAATGGAAAGTTACATACACATAAAGACGCATTCCACAACGTGTCAATTCGCAAACTATTCCTGTATGTCCTTCATTTCTATTAATTACGTCTGCTAAATATAGCGGCTCCCGATTGTGCCCAGTATGTATTGGATAATAATACTTTGCTATCTCAACAAGTCTAGACAGGGGATGAATATATATTTATAACGCGACCCCATCTGATTATATCGATTTTTTTAAATTACAAAGACTGCTTTTAGAGCAAAAACCTTCGTTAAAAAAGTAAAGACCATTTTGGTAGGTACTTGAGACTATTATAAATAGCTTCCGAATGAAATAAACACTATTTGTTCGAATTTGTCTATAGTTATAGATCGTCAAAAAAACCGGTCAATTCAATTAAACAAAAAAACTAATTAAAAGCCGATGAGGACGTTTTAAAATATAATAGTGGTCTCAGAAAAGAAGAATGGAATGACAAGATGTTCAAAAACTTCTAGGAACTGAGAAAAAATTTAAAGATGAGGAATCCGCTGCGCCAACAAAAGCATAGCTCATGAATTTAAGTGGAAGGAGAAAGCATTAGTCTTGCTAACATTAATTTTACCATTAGATTATTGACAATCCTTCTACAGGTTGGGTAAAATTTAGTCAAATTACATAACGAATCCTTTGACATTTAGCTCAGCTTAATATCGTAGTTTTAAAATTTGATTAAAATGTCAAAGGCGCTAACGAGTGTTCACCTCTAGCCTTCTACCACAAAAATTGTCAGGAATCTCAAAATGTAATAGCACGCTCATTTTACTTATATACTAACAGATTATCCTATCAACAACTATGTTTACTCCCTCGTACGATACTCCACAATATTTATAATTAAGTATACAGACAAATCTACTCGTAAGGGTCCGTTGTACCAACCACGAATTTCTAAATACAACTCGTTATCTAAATTCTATAAATATCAAATCGTTACAGACTTGTCTTGACACCGAGGCCCCTCCGCCTTGTTGTTTTGAACTTTTGTATGTTCTGTTGTCACCATTGACACAGGTTATCGAATCTATTTGTTCAGAGACATCGGCTATATCGTACTCTAGACGGAAGCGCCAGTTTCTTCCCCGCCAGTCAGCAGATACGACCTAAGCTCCGCTCAAAATGATCCCTCCGAACGTGAAACTCTGTATGGTGATTTATTTTGTATTTTTGTTCGCGGAAATTGTTGTCGGAAATGAAAGGAATTTGGGAAACTCCCTTTCGATGGATACGATAATAAGGGATGTGTGCAGCAGGTCATTGGCAAGACTGATATTCCAGCTATGTACGGGAAATGTGCTGATTAGTGATTTACCGTCTAACAGACTTTCCGCAGTGAGGGGTAAGAGAGCAGCTCTGTTGTTCAAAGAGAGACTGAAGAGGCAGGTTGCGGACGAGTGTTGCCAAAATTCGTGTTCTGTTTCGCAACTAATGCAATATTGCCCGGATACTTGGTGAGCACGCGAAGAGACTTGAGACTTATCAGTGAAACTAAAGTGTTAGTGACTGTCAAACGTCCACGTGGAGGGACGTAAACAGCAAACTCGTTAATATCCGATGTGAACATTATCGATGAGCCTATGTTGTGCAAATTTTCCTCTGTTCACAATCAGTGGGGTCATCAGAACAATGTGACCGTAAAGTGCTGTGCTCGTGTACAAGGGGTCCTAACCCTTTGAACGTGGAGTTGGAAAGCAATGTAAAGAAGCGATAATTCTTCGAAAATGCACGTGAAGAGCTTTTAGAGAGCGCTGCATCGTAATCGCGCTATTCGAACCACGCGCGTCGTGCGGATTTAGTCCGGAGAGGATTTTCGGTACATACGCTTTGATTTTAAGTGGAAAAGTATACGACTTGTGTTTTTTAATCCTGTAGGAGGATTAGCTGTATTTTTATTACTTTGTTACATATCTCCGTCCAAAATAAGCCTCAAAAAGGTTTGTTACATTATTTTAACCATTCATGAATAATCTCTTTATGCTCTGTAAATACATAAGTACCTTGTTTTATAATGCTGTACACACATATTCTATAGAGCAATTTATTACCTATAAAGGTGTAAAAAGTTGTTTTTTTCGAAGTGAAATGAGAAAGCTTAATCATTTTAATTATTTATGTTTCCTGATTTAAATGCTAATTTATGACAAACATGTACTGAAAAAAATTATTACTTCTGATTACTTCTTCTTCTTCTTACATTTAAAAATCAATTACTGGTTGTTAGTCTCGCTAAAACTCAAAAACGGCACCCATTTTGTACCTTATAAAGGGGTGGTTTGAAAAAAAGCCATTGCAACGCAAGGCATTTGTTTTATGTTTTCTTTCACTGAACTGACTTATTGTTTAACATAATTGTAAGTAAACAAACAATTTCATAATTACTCACCTACTATCCATATAAGTACATAATGTCAATTACCGATTTATTAAAACGTCCGTTAATGAGAGTAAGATTTCAAAAAGATTCCACGACAGTATCTTGGAGCTATTTATTTACTAGATAAACTTGTATAATTACAACAACAATATTATGACTGAACAAATGAGTAATTTGTTATGATATAAATCCTTGTACGGGCAGGATAATGAGTCAGTTACACTTGGTTGTATATAAATGTTCTTTCGCCCTACATTTTACATTTGTCTTGTTTACGTTTATTTATAGTTGACCGAATTTAATCACAGTGCTCTATAAAGAATGAAGATACGCATAATAATAGTAATGTTAAAGATAACGATGTGTAAAAAACAAAAAAGTGGAGTAGATGGTCACTTAAATAAATAATTTATCGATGTTTTTATAGTCACAGGCAAGTGTAACTAAATTATGGAAGTTGAAGGACATAATAAGTGTTTTTTCCTCACTGAAAGGTGGAGATTGCCTGGTTTGTTTCCTCTCATTGAACAGAGAGGACCACGATACGTTATTCCGCCACAAAAAGTAATAATTGTGCGTTATTAAATTTAAAACAATTGCCGACGTATATCATATTATTTATTTATTAAACAATATATTGTAAATAACAGTTTTTTTTTGTGTACTGAAACTTTATCCTAAAACTAAAACACAGCAAAAGGGAATTGTACCATTAGCAACAATGTACGGACCTGGCAATACAACGCACGCTACTTTGACCTTTATATCCAACACGATATTAAATCGAAAATGGAAGACCTAAATTGACAAAGATAACATGCCGTGTGTCTTCGTGAACAGATTTTTATCACGTCCTTTATATTGAAGTCTTGTCCCTATTTTTCCGTATCTAGGTCATGCATCGTAGTAGAGAGTGGTCTAATCGGCCTTTAATTTGATTTGCGTGCAGAATGGCCGTCCGATAAAGCGCTTAGCTGAGGCAAAATGGGATTTATGGTATGGATAACTCCAGCAAAAAGGGCTCGTATAAATCTTCGCCCTAACTTAATAAAGTCTCCGTTGACGGCTTTATCTGAAGCTGTGACCACGAACAGAGTTTTTTGAATAAAGTAGTATCGTATTTTTACCGAAAGGAGCGGGATTTTCTGATATCAGCTGTTTGGACAGTTTTACTTTCACTTGACTTATTTTCTGACACAATACAAATTTGGAATGGTATTGTGAAGCTCTCAATTGTTATTTTATACTTTGTTAGAATTTACTTACGCCAATACACTTTGGAAACGAAAAGGTACTGTTGATATTCCCGTATTGCTCGATTAGCACACGAAGTTGTTGTCATGTGGAATGTGAGCTTGGCTGTCAATGTGCTGATTGCCGTAACGGCCAATGGCCTGATGGCTGAAAGCCTCGACCAATATCTCGCGAGGCTCTCGTTAGGCGGTTGGATCAACAAAATACCTACCTACAGTTAACAATTTGACGTTTTGAAAGGGGGCTACATAAAGACGGGACATAACAATTTCAGGTGTAACTTTTTATTTTACAGTATCACTATAAACCGTACTCATACTTAAACAAACAAGAAACTACTACTTATGTAAACAAGAGGTATTCAATAACATTGAACTTGCCTCGGAATAGAACGCGATATCTGCGCCTCGCTGATTAATAAAGCGCCTAGCAACACACACATATTATCACAATCACTTTTTAGTTTGTTTTACCAGAAAACGATTAAATGTACTCTATAGTCATCAATAATAGAGAAAAACTGGAACGGTTTTTAAATTCATACAATACATTTCCACCTCGACGAATTTTTTTGTTTGTACATAGACTTTTGACAATATGTACAAAGAGTATTTAATACAAATTTATAGAAAAAGTAAAAAATTCTAAGGTGAAAAAACCTATATAAGCCATTTTGCAATTTTCTTGTGATATAATAAATTTGACTCAGTAGTGATCAATCATTGAAACTATTTTTTTGGAGTAATCGTACTAATAATAAAAAGTTTTTTTAATCCAAATATTTTAAACTACTTTAAGCTCGCCAATAATACAATTATAATTGTACCACCAATTACCCCTGAAGTTAAAATTCATACAAACTACCACATTTAACATAACATCATAACATCACGCCTTGTTTCCCCGAAGGGTTGGGCAGAGGTGTACCTATAGTACACACACATTTCGCCAGTTATGTTTAAATCCCATGTAATAGGGGGCGAGCCTACTACCACATTTCTAAACTAAATAATTTAAAAAAACGAGCAGCACTGTTGTTTACATCTTTTTCAATTAAAAAACGACAGGGCTTATGTATATAAAGCAGGTAAATACAATACAACAACCACTATAATGTACTTTACTAGTTGTTCCTGCGAATTAGACATCTTAATAAAAAAAATTGCTTCACAGTTCGTTTAAAAGAAGATGACGGATTACACTTGGTATCGTTGGACTATAAAAAAATTGTCCTATCCATTTTTTATTAAAGGATGACAAAATATTCTCGTTTAGATCGTTTTAAAACGTGCGACTCTCAGTGACTATTCTAGAGTTTTCCTTTTTGTCAAGATTGGCTGGAGTATCAAAACTATGTTTTAGAAGTGAACACTTCTTTAGACATTCTTTTTGAACAAAAACGAAACTGAACCGTTACGCTCGGGTCAGTGACGCTGAATCGGGTATACACGGCTCCAGTCGTAAGTTTTCACTTCTGTCGTGCGTCCTAAGCACACACCCAGTAACCGGGTTGTAGTGGTCAGTCAGGCAAAATGCTGGTATTTAGCTGCATCTTAGATTGGAAGCTGACCCCAATTTGGTGAGAAATTGCGAAAATAATGTATTTTCCCTTCTTAAATACATGCCTAAAGATATCCTCAAACATTACTAATATTCTTTCACGGAATAGAAAAAACAAGTGGAAGTGCCCACGCAGCTATCAGCTGCGTGGGCACTTCCACTTGTTCCACACGTGCGTGTCACAATTATGCGGAAAATATGTAAAAATAATAACAACCTTCGTACGTTGTTATAAGACTTAATTTTGTATGAAAGACAAATTCAACTTTGACGAAAAGCTTATTTATATATTCATATTATTTTTCCGCGTAATTGTGTATAAGATTGTGTATAATACGGGTATAACTGAAGGGCACTTCCACTTGTTTTTTTTATATTCCGTGTATTCATTATTATTTATCAAACATTACAAACCAAGATCAAGAACAAAGGATGTAACAAATTATCAACAATGACAGTAGCAATTCGACTGCCTCAGGAATATATGAGAAATTCCATTCTTATCACGATATGGATTACTTTGCCTTGTTCATAATTTGCTTTGGTAGTTATTACAAAGTAACGTGTAAGATGTTAATTGGCATGCAATATGATACCAAATGTTTGATGGAAACGCTTAAACTAATTTTCCGGCTCACTCACATCTAGCAGTCCTTCTTTAAAAAGGGTTTAGAAATAAGTTTAAAAAAGTATTTACTTTTTCTCTAACTAGCGTGTTGTAATATAAAAAAGAAGCCACGCTTACCACGAAATAAAAGCCAAAAAGTAGGTAAACTTTTAATATTTCGTTTAAATTATAAACCTCTTTCATTATAAGACTAATTTTGCTCTCAATTTACCTACTTTTAGTAATGCAACATTGCATTTTACGTTCTCTATTTCAGTCCCAAATTAGGTCTATCCGACTCATATCTCCTCAAAGGATTAATCATACATGAAAATTCTATTCCGCCTGGCCGATAACAGTTCCATTTCCACCGAGATGAGTTGACGGTACAACGCTTCATCGCCTATGCGTCGCCCGCAGATTATCACTATGCGGATGAATGGGACTAATTTACCAAGTCCCCTTTAACGAGGCAGATTTTAATTCCAGCTTCTATTTTTGTCTCGGCGCAATTTTGTCTCTTTGTTCTGTAATGTTCAACTTTATGTTTTCTGTGAATACGCTGATTATATTTTTGGTCTAGAAATTTCATACATGAAGGTGCAGGATAAGGATTTCTGTGTGTAAAGGAATCATAAACTGGATTTTGCAGTATACAATTTGTCCGATTTATACTCTTTAAAACAAGTAAATCTGAAATCTGCAAAAACAGCTTGTCATTTCTATCAGTAACGATTTGGTTTTTTTTTTGAAATTTTGGATCTATTGACATGTCAGAAATCGACGTTAATGAGTTAGTGCAAATCACAGCAGACAGATGGATTATAAAATAGTTAACAAATGAAAAAAAAAATCATCAACTTATGTAAATTACATAGTCAAGTTTGGAATCAACTTTTAAGCATAGATTTGCTTATATTTTTTTATAATATTTGCTTATATATATTAGGTGGTTCCGCTCTTTCAGTTTACTTTTACCACACTTTTACTATACATATGTGTGAGAGAATATACAAAAGATAATTTTGAAAGCATGACAATTGTTTTTAACAATACAAATACTTATATAATTAAGGAATAAGGAATGCGAACACTGTTACGTGTATGTGTGAGGGGGGGTGTATGTATGATGTATCACACACGCCACCAACTCACATCAAACCTTAGGTATTTTTCGAATTATGTGATTGTATGGAGCATATTTTCGATTCCATTAGAGCAGACTTTTTTTTTTTTTGGTTAGTTGTCTGACATTATACTACCCTTTAAATTGCCTGATTAGATAACCCTTACCTCAACATGATGTCAATTATTCCTTTCGAAACCAAAAATCAAAATGAAAAGTAATTTATTCAAACTAGGCTGAGAATCAGCAATTTTTAAACGTCAAATTAACATAAAACGTCCGCCCTTCACCACTTCCTAGTGCTTTAGCTGGGGAAAAGAAGTGGCGCAACAAACTCCCCAGGAGCACAGCTATCTGTTCAGTTATGAGAACTAGTTTCTGCAATCTTCTTCTTCGTCGTTCCCTCAATGCTGAGTTTCACGGCCACACCGACTTGTCCGCATGGTAAAGTGCTCGCGCGCCCTTCCGAAGACAGATTGCCTGGCCCTGGTCAAGAACTCCTTTACAGATATTTTGGTGCCTTTCAAGCCTGTCTTCGCCTTCCAGACAGAGGCCTTGATGTCCACACTGGCGAACCTTACGAGGATAGGCCTGTGATGCTCCTTGCTTTGGGCTCCAAGCCTGTGACAGGCTTTAATTGAGGAGGCTGAGAGATTTTTGAGGGCAAGCTTGGTATTGAGAACCTCCAGGATTACTGCTGTGCTGTCTTCGTTCTCCACTTCAGCAAGACCTTGGAAAACCAATGCTTTCCGCCGGTGCCTGGTCTCTAGGCCATCAATTTGCTTGGCACACTCACTGATTTGGCTTCGGAGCAGACCAAGCATAGAAAATATGAGCTCCCGGAAACTGCGGAACTCTTCGGCTATCTTTGCCACTGTGTCCTTGGCAGGACCAGCGCACTGGATTTGTGCTTCAAGCTCACCCATCTTCCTCAAAAAGTTATCCTCAAGGGTTTTCTGTGCAGCAAGGACTTCAGCAAATTGAGACATTGTGATGTGTAGTGCTAACAAATGTTGTATGATAGTGAAGGATTAGCTGGCAGGTGGTGTTTATACCGTTTATATGTCACATAAATGCACAACAAACGTGAGTACTTATTAACTTTCTATTGTAGACTAAGTACTGACGTAAACTTAATCAGTATATCAATTTAATTATATTTTAAATAAAATTCCGGATTTTAAAACGTCTATACTTTTTTAACACCTACCCCCGAAAAACTAGTATTTATTGTTTTCCTAGTTTTTAGTTACCGTTTGCAGTAACTGATGTATATACAATACAAATATTTTTTAGGCAAGCGCAATACGTTTTACAAGCAGGAATTTGTGAAATGCTGCCGTCTTCAAAAGATTTTCTCACCTGACGTGTAGCATATGAGATTCCTGTACGCGCCTCAAGGCAAATATTGGAAATATCCAATCGCAGTCACAGACGCATTGGACACGATTACGTGGATACTATGATTGCATTTGAATTTGATTCCGTGAGCAAAAAATCGCAATACGAAACATCGCAGACACCGACGTGTATCAAATATTAGGTCTCAAAGAAGAAAGGGATGTGTTCATAATTTTGTCGGAATGCGAATATTTCGATTTAAGTATATTTTTAGTTATGCATATCGACTTCATTGCATCCAGGGCATTTAAATTAACATTATAAATAAAATTGGCCATGCTTTGTTAAGTGTTCCCGTAAGTATGGTCTGGGCAATGGGTATAGAGCTCCGGTAATGTATACCCATTAATTTTAGCGTAGGTACGTGGTGTGGGCGCCTACGAAGTTTCGCCAATGAATTTTATTTAGCCAAAGATAACGTATACTTAATTATTGTTTATCCTAAAAGTTTTGTTTTTACAAAAGGGAAGAATATGGTAGTTAATAATTTATTGAAATGTTTCCGAGGGCGTAAATGGTTATGGTTCAGATATTAACGTAATTGAAAAAATACATGAAGAACAAAATTGCGTAGTCGGTTTGTATAACCTACTTTTATGTTACATACTTATTAAGTAAAGCGAAGAACCTTTGTGCCTAGACCTAGATGCCAAAAAAAAAAGATAATAACGAAAGAATTGAGCGATTGCGTGTCAAACACACATTACACGCCTGAACATTTTTTCTTATAAACCCAAGAGAATCTTAGGCCGTAATCATTATATTAGTCCCTAAAAATAGACCCAACAGACGAAGGTAGATCGATGAAACGACAGGCTAAAAGAAAAACGGCAAATTTTATTTATCCGTTTTTCGGACGAAAAATCGGCACAGGGACCGAATGAATGAAGGCTGAGCGGAAGTTAGCAATGCCGGGGGAAAACGGTAAAATGCAACAGCCGCACAGAGCTACCCAAGGCGAGGCCGGATATGACAGAATATGGGTAGCGGTTAGCTATATATTATTTTTTAGAACAATTTCATAGAACACGATGCTTTGAAAAAGTTGAAACATAAGAAGTTACGAAGTTTGTGATTCAAAATTTGTTCTATTTAGCTATTTAAGATGTATCTTAATATTAATATGCCATTCTTTTTTCAAAAGGAAAACGCCAGGGCAGCCAACGAAATTCAAATTATTTTACGTTTTATGCAATTTGCAGGTCTAATTTTTCATACACTTTAATGGTGACAAAAAAAAATGAGGTGAGACGGCTAGATTTTGAAAGTTTTTACTCACGAGAATTGGCCTCTTGGTGACCTACCACATGGTAGGTCCGATAGTAGACGACGCATTGAACACTCATTGACCACGCGTGGTGTCTTGTTAACACCGATCCGACACCAGAGTGGCAATTCCCGTATTTTAAAGAACGTTCGCTTGCTTATCTCAGTCGTAATCTGCAAAGAATACAATCAATTCACATAAATTTTTGTCAACTTTTTTACATTAATTGTCGCTGAGATGAAGACGAGCCGTTGAGTAGAAGATACGTTGACGTTCAACCAAAACTTGTCGTTCAGATGGTGTTACGTGGTGTCAAATTGATATGGTGTGCAAAGACGGTGCGGATAATCAGTTAATAGCAAGGCTTCTCTTGATTCAAGGCTATGAATAATCGGAGCAGGTGGGAAGTGCTTTGAGCTATCAAGGCTTATAGCTTTGAGATAGACCTTGGGTTTGAGCTGTACAGTCACGAGCTTAAGTACCTTAGTCTAACGCAAAATTCAAAAGCGATTTTCTCGTAGAGTCAGCAGGTCTTTTTATAACAATATTTTGTAAAATTTGGTCCGTTTTATTAAAGGGTTATTGTACTTTTAAATTAGATTTTTTTGTTTTAATTGCGCTATCAATTAGCCGTCCTATTCATAGTAAAGACGTGCGCTTCATAAACCTATTTTAACTATCGAACTGTTTTGTCCCTTGAAACGCGTTCAAGGGCTGACAGTGTCAATATTCCTTAGAAAATAATGACACTGACAGCCCTTAAACCTAGTTTATGTGCTGATCGCGTTCAGTTTCATTGGCGTAATCGGCACTAAGACGGATAGTTTGTAACATAACATAGTCAGAAAAGTTTCATAATTATTATTGTTGATATTTTTAAGCGAAACTTAGCGATTAAGCACGAAAACATTATTAAAAATGTGTTTGAATAATAAAATAAGCTGATAATACAATAGTAAACAGTCTGTTTAAAACCGGGCTCTGCCCGCGATAACCCGATACGATTTGGTTTTGGTTTTTATTTTGTCGAATTGATTGTGACGCTTGAGCCAATTTTGTATCTCTGTAAGTGATTTTCATTGTATCACCGATATATTACGTAGGTACTTACGTATAGTATAATAATAAAGCAGGTGCTTATTATTGAAAATCACGTATTTATCTTCTTGTCAACATTCCTGGAAAAAACGTTTTTAATAATATTTTCGTGCTTAATCGCTAAGTTTCGCTTAAAAATATCAACAACAATAGTTATGAAACTTTTCTGACTATGTTATGTTACAAACTATCCGTCTTAGTGCCGATTACGCCAATGAAACTGAACGCGATCAGCACATAAACTAGGTTTAAGGGCTGTCAGTGTCATTATTTTCTATGGAATATTGACACTGTCAGCCCTTGAACGCCTTTCTCAAAAACAGAATTAGCCATTTAACATCTTTAGCTACTACTAATATGACGATAATCATATTGTGAAACTTGTATGTGTATAAAAACACAAAAATCTACAAACCATTTTTGATTTGTTGTAGGTCATGGCCGTGGGTCGCAGTGGATGATCCCACCTACATTTTCATCTAAGTACACATGCATGGCTTAGCCGTGGCCTGCTGTTGAGGAGCAATTATTTACTTCAAAATCTTGTTCGACTATCAGCTACTTATCGCACCCTGTAAATTGTGATGTAATTGAGGAAAATATACAGCAAAATAGCTGGCTGTAGGGTTATCAATCTATACCAAACCAAGTGATCTATTGTCATGATGAGTAGAGTTTAGGAGGAACATCAGCAACTTTGATTAATAAGTAATAAGTAGCTAAGTTGTGATTGCACAGTTGCTAAGGCCTCGCCTCTAATACACGAGATTGTGGGTTCAAATCCAAGCAAGTAGCAGTGTGCCAGGATTTGAGACTTTTAGTTAATATAAGTCTAAAATCGCCAACCCGTCTTGAGCATACGTGGTGATCAATCCTCGTGCTCTCTCTGTATGAGAAGAGGCCTTTAATCTGCAGTAGGACAAAATAGGCTGGTATTATAAGTAATTCTAGTCTCCCAGTGGGGTGATCACAATCTGGTCTCTTTTAACGCCACCAAAACACAGGCTTTTTCACCGCAAAAAGGAGTCGTTTCAACAAACTCCTACTTTACAGGGTACATCTATTCCTGTAACTGATCGGCTCGAGCTCGAAACATGGAGTTGACGTCCAGTCTCAACTTTGGTGCCACCATTGAGCGCAAAGCCCAAACTGCGGCCAAAAAACTGGGCATCCTAAATAGAGTGAAGCGATACTTTACATCTGGACAGCTTTTAACTCTTTATAAAGCGCAAGTGCGATCCTGCATGGAATATTGCAGCCACCTTCGGGATGGATCAACTAAATACCCAATTGCCATGCTCGAATCAGTGGAACGCAGAGCTAAGAGGCTCATTGGCGACGTAAAACTGGTAGATGCCAACCTTCACAGCTTGGCTCATCGCCCCAAGATTGCCTGACCTCTATCCACCTGCCCCTTTCTATCATCGGACATTTAGACGTACTGCTAATGACCATCCATACCTAGTTGCCATACCACCAATTCGCACTAAGCGCTTCCAAACATCCTTCATAACGCGCAAATCAAAAGAGTGGAACTCACTACCTGCGTCAGTGTTCCCAAACGCATTCAACTCGAATCTCTTCAAAGTGCGCCTATAGTGTGAGTTTATTTTAACCGTCTCGATTTTACGCATCGACCGCGTTCGGCGCTCCGATTGCCAAGGGCCAATCGAATGGTGAAGGGCCAATCGGAGCGCCGAACGCGGTTAATGCGTTTTGTCGAAATGGTTAAAATAAACTCACACTAGGGCCTCACGCTTCTTCTGGGTATGCTCACTCCATCGTAGACTTTGTCTCTGTCACCTCTGACCTAAACTAGAGTCAAGAGCAAACCCATCTCAAAAAAAAGGTAAGAGAATCATCATTTTTCCGGAATAAAATTGTCAGGGAAACTAATGCGAAAAATTTAAAATGGCCGTCTTCGTAAGTTCAAGTGGCTAATCTCAATAAGAACATAATAAGGTACCTATTTCAAACGTTACTGTATGGAAATGTCAAGGTATAGTGAATACTAATTATATTTAGACTTCTCTTGTCTAATCAAATTAATCTTATGTCTTAGGTGTTAATCCACAAAAATTTAATCGTAACTTAGCATTCAAGTAGATAATGTCAAAAAGGACTCGCGATACTTTAGAAGTTTAAAGAAACCTGCATACATTCATAGAAGTCTACATACTGTGGAAGGCAACATCTCATACCCGATACATATTTTATTTACATGGACGGTCAACATTAGCATAACCGTTCCTTTTCCAGTAAATGTATGTAGTAGTGAGAAAATGAAATTCTATTAACACAATAAATTCCCCCTATAAATGTTATGTATATTTATCGCAGGAACAGTCAACGGTGTCGCTTAATGTAAAGTTATGGCTCCCATAGGAACTCCTGGTGTAAACATGTGCTGCAAAACACCATTATTTATGAACATTCGGTTTTTGGAGCTGTTGCAGTTTCGTTTTGTAAACAAAATAGTTTTGTTGGAAAGCAAAAACAGCCTTTGCCTGAAAATGGAAATTTTTGCAGATTATAATAGAATACGAGTAGATGTAAGACAGTCTTACCAATTAAAAATATAAATAAAAACTACGCTCTTATTGTGTACAATAAAGAGAATTCCATCTTTTTATCTCTTATTATTCACATTGAGCTGCAGCCTAATTTATAAAAGGTTTACACCGGCAATGGCTTAAATTTTACATATCAGTAATATTCACTGCGTTATTTACGTTGTCGTGCAGACAAAATTTTCAAACATATCATTGGATTATGAATTTCCACTTTTACTTTACGAATTTCCAACTCAGTCAACAAAAGCGTCAGTATAATGAATGTGTACTTAAGCAATTGCTCATAATTATCACAAAGACGCTCAGCAAGCTTGTTCATGCAAGTTTGTCATTCTAAAGTAATGTGCGTTGCCTTTAGTCCGCTTTTTCGTCATATCAATGAGTTGCACGACAAGAGCCACCACGAGCGGCGTCCAGACCATAATAATTTTCTCGGATCGGCCTGGTAACAACAGGCACTCGGTAATGACTCTGCATTACCAGGCCAATCTTCCATCAACTGGCCAATCTTCTCAACTATCTATATCTCTTTATATCACATAATTAATGTATCTGTCTTAGCTTAATTTTTAATGATTTTTACATATTGTGGCAAAGTAATTTTATTTTTGGTGCATCGTCTTATAAAAATAAATAAAAAATATATGTATATATTATTATTATTACGACAAACACGTAGCCGAATTCTGGGCAGAGTCGAGAGAAGAAGAATGTATACAAAATATTGTGAAACATTTTAAAAGAGGAACGGTGGAGTTTCTTGCCCATTCTTCTCCACAGGATTTTGTTGATATAACGCAATTTATTTAAACCCACAGCTGCATGGAATTACCAAATGTTGTTTTGTTCGAATGAGATAATTTTAAATACTGTTAATTATAACAGTGCAACCTTTGACCTAATGTATAACAAAGTGATTTATCTAAGTTGTTGTTTTGTATTATTTTCACAAATTGAATTGACAAGTAATTAGCTGCATCTAGTCTAGTAGTGAATTGCTGAGTTCGTGATCTTTGGTTGGATTCCCAGACAGGGTAAAGTGTTATTATGTTTTGCAATAGAGAATGTTCAGTTATTACTGATAATTCTAGTATATGAATTTGTGCTCGGCTGATGGCAAAAGGATCTCCTATTGGACATGATACTTTGGCAGGCATTGTATGAAGATTTACCCATTAACTGGGTGGTTAGATACGCAGACGCTCCTTGTACAATTCTGGCATTCAGCTTCATCCGGATAGACCGGAGAAACCGTCCTTAATATACTTGAGTAGAGGCTAGGCAGATTGATTGAGGGGTGATTTATGTTAGGATTAAAAAAAGATTATACCACCCAAAAATATTCACAAAGTAGCATACAAACTTTTTCTAGATATTACCAATAATGCGTTTAGTTTTTCTGTCGGTACGATTTCAGGGGCTTTCAATAGTGATTCAGAACTAAACGTCAAATAAAACAAGGATCATAGTCTCATCACGTCGAGAGGGATTGAAAGTTAGAGCAATAACCATCTGGAGCACGTTTACAATGTTTCTTAGGATTTGCAATACTTGTGTGGAAGGAAAAGTTTACGCCTCGAATATTGAATGTATATACGAAATGAGATGATTATGTATAATGGGCTGTGTAGCGCGATTGGAGTGAGCGACTCTAATTATATTTTATTGTATATATTTATAACAGTACCTATGTACTGTTGCAAAAAAAAACCACACACACTTTAACACGTTTAATTTTATTTGTATAAAAAAACGTATACAATAAAATATAAAATGTTAAAAATAACTAAAGTTGTATTGGATAGAATTACGTTAAGTTTCAAATGAATATTACCTAATAAAGACCTAAGTTATCCCGATAGAAACAGTCATGGTAAAAGATCAACGTTCATTAAAATTGCGATTTTACTTATTAATATTACTAGATTAAAAGATAAGGGGATGGTTTCCTGGATCCTGACAAACCGCTGGCCTGAAAGCACTGCCCGCTTCGCCGACGGAATCGCAGGAGACACGCCGATCATGTGTCGCGGGCCAGAACGGCCTAGCTGGTATCGAGCTCCAAGGATTCTATGAGGATGGTATAAGCGACCCAAGAGCTCGCAAGCGTAATGAATACCCAGTTCGGTACCCGGAAAAGGGCAGGAAGACGACCTTTTTAACTAGTTCTACACCTACGACAAATAAAATCCAGTATAACACCAGAAAAAAAGCTAAGACTTTCGCTGAGGGAGCAAATCAAGAAAAATAAATACCAGATTTAAAGAATATTTCACCATGAGTATAACACAAACTTGTACTAAGGTTACAATACGATTAAAAAAACAAAAATATCATGAAACTAGATGGAATCTGCGTTTTTTTTTTTCAATAATCGAATGAAGGCCTTGTTAACTTCAAAGTTTTGAATAAGCTGTATGAATAAGAGAATAATAGGTTGTTACCGCAGAGTAACAACAGTTACAAATCCTGTATTGTATGAACATTAAAACTGCCGTCCAGACTACAGACGTTTTGAGGTTTTTAGAGGCTAAATTATAAGAATAGTCAACTGATTGACTAGAGCAGCATTATAAGATGTGGGTAGGTTTTATATTACATTATAACGAATAATCATCTTGGAAAATAAAAACCCCCTTGAATACGATAACATTTGGAAAATCATTACCAACTTTTCCCGCATTCACTTAAACGCATGACGAGGTATGTTAGCTGTTTTTCTCCAAGTTTTTCCACAAAGTCGTAGGCAAAAGTTGGCTATAAATAAATAAAAAAGGAGATGTCCAGTGCAAATAAGCCGAGGTTTTAACACACCAGACATGTCCTTTAATTCTAAAGTTTGTGTTTGTTTTGGTTGCCCGCAGAGGATTGAGTGTCTGAAACTTTTTAAGGGACTTTAAAAACTTTTTTTGCGACGTGATCACTCGCCCAGCGGTGAAAACTTATGTGGGTAGCCCAAAAAGAGAATTATTTTAGTTTGAAAAGAACGCGAATTTATAGTGGTGGAAAATTTTCACTCCTGTTTGTGATAATGTAATCCAGAAAAGTGTTTTTATGAAGGACACAATTTGTACCCCATTGCCTTAATATTTTTTTGTCAATAACTTGAGGCGCTAATCCCGGTTCTATTGTATTCTTAATCGAGGATGCTATTGTTTATAAATCACTTGTACTTTTATAAATCAAAAGAATATAGCCAAAAATAAAACATCAAGTCGTTCCTCTAAATAGCACAGTAAGCTTTCTCTAAACCTCAAAGTTACACGAAATATCATACTTCATTATTTATTGTTTATATAAAAAAATCGAGAGTAACTCTGCCCGTATGTTATCTTTTCAAAACAAAGGGATTTCGATACAATTTGGCAAGGAGATAGATGTTATTCTAGGGAAGGACAAAGGCTAGTTTTTGCCTCGTTAGCACGATTCCGTGGGATAATTTCCGACAACCACGCGGGCCAAGCCGCCGGCAGAAGCTTGTCATAAATATTTCTCACATGCTGACTCAATTTTTTTCCAGAAAACTCAACTTGTGTTATTACTTCATTCGCCTCTTTATATTCATTCGACGATCCCGCTTAGGGGGCTACATTATTGGCATCGATGTAACACGAAGCATCCCGCATGTCATTCCGTTGCCTCCAGGCGCAAGAAATTGCATGAAATACATCTATGATACTCGACCAGGAACAGAAGACCTGCCGCTTCCCCATCTAGCAAAGGTTCCAGCTATTCGGTGGAGAAATGAGGTGTGAAATAAGAGGTCTTTTAGTTTTGGTCGTGTTGTGCTATTCGTGTGTGCTTCGTGCACCCCTACAGGGCATATTGGACGCAATCTGTGATACCTGACGTGGCTGGGAATTTCATTATAGTCTATCTAGCTCATGACGAGAGCCTAGATTGAAGTGTGACGTCCTTGTTTACTACAAATAGGAGATGCGTGTCGCAGTGTACGCTTTCGGAGATTATGTGCTCTGGTTCTAGTGCTAAGCTGTAAAAGCCAAGCTTTGCCATGTCGTGAAGGCGAGGGAGCACGTTCTGTTACTAAATAAACTGTTTTATTAAAGAATCGTTGGTCATTTTATTTTTCGAGACGTTTTAATATCGCTTTCGTTCAAATTGCTTGCTACTAATGCCATCTGTTTGTGGTGCAATAAAAACGAACAGTTTAAACAAGCACATACCACAATTTGATATTTATCTCGATAGAAGGTAGAATATAGGTAGGTACTCACATTTCATAAGGTTTTCAAACAGATGTTAAAGTATTCGATTGTATCATGTGCCATACAATCCGACGCACACAACTTACGTTTACTATTTTTGACAAAAAACATCCATTCAATGTCACATAACAAACAAACACTATTTTTCTCAAACATATCCTCATACGGGCGGGCAATCTGAAACACAAACGAACCTGAATCGAACAAAGCAAGTTTCCAAATTACATACTCAGATTACCACAAAATCCCTCAACAATATCCGGGGAGTCATGTCAACAAACCTACAGTATCCAGTATACAGGGCGAATTTTCTAAGTGGGCGTGAATGGCCAAATCCGGAACTTTATGAAGTAGCAAAAAATGCTAAAAAGAGTTGAAAAGTGGAGGAGAGAGAAATCGAGAAGAAAGAGGAGGAAGATACATTTTGGAGCCGACTTACACAAAAAATAAAAGGGCTTATTAAACAAATTCTGTTACTAAAAAATCACCCTGTATGCTTATGGACATCCGTAGGTAGGAAACGGCACCCTTAGGGGACATGAAACAGCATTTTCATTGATTCCCACCGCGGTCATTGTCCCGCAATAGACGACTACCCCTGACATTTACCGCTGCATAATTTTACTGCTATTTTATAACTTGCAATTTTTATTCTTTGGGGGAATGATAAGTCTATGTTTATATGGTTTTCGAGGACTCTGTGTTTGTTTAAACGCACTTGGATTCGTTAATCTTGTCACTATTGTGAATGAAAACATTTTGTTGGCGTCCTCCTAAAATACATATTAGTAGACAGTATTGACAGAGTACTTAAAAATGTGGCCGATGGGGCCGAAAGGTTCTGGAGTGGCCACCGCGTACCAGAAGACGTGGCGGTTGGAAAGCGTTTTTTTTTTTTGTTCCGGTGTGGTAAATCCTCATGGATGTCCTCCGCCCTGGGGCGGAGTCTGTCAGACTCTTACTGACTAAAACCCACCCCGGTGTTCCACCTCACACCTACGTCGGGGTCGCGGGAACATATGATTCTTCCGCAACCCCGACTGGTGCCGGCCCGCCTCTGCGGGCCTTCACGGTTTGGGGGGGGAGGTGTTTGACTCCCCCCGCAACGTCTAAGAGGGGCGCGCGTGGAACACTACGCGCTGACACCACGCGCAGACCCGAGTCCGCCGTACCTGGACCCATTTAGGGGGGCTGGAAGAGGGCGATGTCCGTTCTCCGCCTGCGCCCGGTGCGCCTGCTGCGGATCGGGAGAGTGGACGAGATCTCTCTCTCCCTGTCCGCAGCCTCCTTCTGCGAGATCACTGTTTCGCAGAAGGAAACCACCGCGTCCCAGGACTCAACGCCGCCGACCATTGCACTCACTACGGCCGGCAGCAACAGGTCACTGCCTACTTCGGAGATGAGGGCACGCCGCGGCTCCTCCCAAGCGGCACACTCTGCCAGCGTATGCTACGCCCTGTCCTCCCGGCAGTCGACGCAGTGGTGACTCCGGGCGTCCGGCTCCCTGTTTATGTGACACAGGTACTTCCCGAAGCAACCAGGCCCCGAGAGCACCTGCGTCGCCCGAAACGACAGGGAGCCGTGCCTCCTCCCGAGCCAGAGGTCGAGCACTGGCCGGACCGCCTCGATGATGACGAGGCCGGCGGTAGGGCGTGAGAGCTTGTCCCGCCATTCCACCACCAGGACCTCGCGAAACTGCGACCGACGCTACTCCATATGGCGCTGCATCGGCCGCTCGCCCCGCGCCCTCGCTTCCTCGCGCCACCGATTCAGTGACGTGATTACCTTCGCTTCTAGGTCCCAGGGCGGAGATCCGGCCAGTACACAAGCCGCCACGTAGGAGATCGTGCGATACCCCCTTATGACTCTGACGGCCATTGCTCTCTGCGGCTGCCGCAGAACAGAGATGCTAGCGGCCGTCAGGTCAGCCGCCCAGATCGGAGCCCCGTAAAGGGCCATCGATCGGACGATCCCCACGTAGAGCCGCCTACAAGCGGCGCTCGGGCCCCCCAGATTGCGAAGCAGCGTTGATAGCGCCCCAGCCGCGCCCAACAACTTGGGCGCCAGCCGCCGAAAGTGGGATCCGAAATCCCACCGGCTGTCGAGCACCAATCCCAGGTACTTCATGGTTGACTCGACAGCGATTCGAACCCCACCGACCACTATGTGTGATCAAGGCGGCGGCGCCCGTCGGGGACCATGAAACACCATGGCCTCCGACTTGTTAAGGGCCACCTCCAGGCCTAGGCGCCGTATGCGGCTCACCACTTGTGAAACCGCAGCCGTCGCCAGCAACGGCGGTTGGAAGGCCTCCCACAAGGTGGACCGATGACTTTGTGAAGGTTGCAGGAATCCGCTGGCTGCGGAAGCACCGAACGGCAATACTTGGGGTAGGCCTATGTCCAGCAGAGGACGTCGTTCAGCTGAAATGATGATGATGATCCTTTTCTGATTCTATATTCACACGGTGTCATGTCCCGTAGTTATCATTAAAAACAATAAATTATGCCAGTATATTTTATTGGGCAATAATTTTCCGGAAACACCCAAGCAATACCGGGGTGCTTCGTTAGTGGCAGGTAAAATTTTATGGACAATTTGTGGCTATAAAACTTCATAACAGAAGTTGGAATTTGTCGTTGAAAGATAGTTGATTTTACAAAGTTTTTTATAGCTACATTGTTTAAAATTGTGGAGTCTTGTTCTATTTTAAGAAATATGCATAGAGATGATTGCAGCTCGTAAAACTGCGCAAAATATATGATACAGTGTGACTATGTACCGGCAACTTGTTACAGTACAGAGAACAATATTAGCCGTAGAACAGATGACTGATGGGGTAGACGTATTCTTGAGTGAAAACCGCAAATCGGCAAACGTAAGGTATGTCCTCTGGCTAGGTGGAGAATCTTCGCAGGATGGCTGGTAGTAGCTAGATGAGAGTTGCCAAGAATCAAGTTGAATAGCGTGCAATAGCAGAGGCCTATGTCCAGCAGAGGTCTGCTGTAGGCTAATGATGATGATGATTTACATTTCAACGTTTTCTCTAAGATGACGACCCACCTGCGTTGCTTCTGGTAATGCTTGTGTCTAACGTGCCACCCAATAGAAAAATCTGATGAGCAATACAGAGTGAAATTAAAAACGTATATCAACTGAATTAAAAATAACTAAACTGCAGTGTTTTAATTAGAAAATAATGATACTGTAAACATTTTTACAAGAAGATTAAACTTCGTTATTGTAAAACTTCGTAAGTTCTCGCTTATAAACAAAGACATCAGGTTCACAATGTTTGCAAAAACTAAGAGCTCTGTATCAGTCCGTTTGCTATGCATCCTATTATTACCAGTTTTTTTTTTACACAAATTCTACTTTCTGACTAAATGGTCGAACCTCTTGACAATATTTTTCTTTATTTTATTTTTCTGCAGTGCACATACATTCACAGTTTAGATCATGCGTTTTCACTATTTTGTTTTTACATACAAACAAAATAGTGAAAACGGTTTTATTAAAATATATGCTTTGAAAAGTTGGTAGGTACACGATTTTTTGGAAAAACAAATACCTAGTAAAAATAAGTTTATTGCATATTCCAATGATTTCAATTATATTATATTCAATCATATTATGTGCTTCGTAGAAAAGCTAGTGTCTTGTTACCAACCCAATTTCGAAATGATTTCTCTTTCTAGAATGTAACCGTATGCCCTCAAATCTCCTGTAGATGATTTGAGGTGATCGTCCATTAAATCGATAGATCAGAAACAGCGTCAACCCTTACAGTGAGCGTATTATACTGTGTTCACCAATTAATTACCCCAGGGAAGGTTCGATATATATTATATATTCGACCTATCTATGGGATGAAAGCCGTCTCCAACAATAGCCTTTGGTTCAATACTGTATCATATCATACCATCAAGTCCCTTTTTTAATGAAAATAGACTGGTTGATTGATAATAGATATGGGGTCAGGAGAATAAAGAACTCGTATTTGGAGTGTGATAAAAATGTTTTATGGAACTATTACTATTAAAGTACCTACTTTTTTGAAGAAAATGTTCACAACAAATGTACGAAGCTCGGGAATCGAAAACGACGATTAAATAAAAAACTATCACAACTTACATAAAAGTCCGTCCCATGTTGTCAAAAGTTGTTTTTACTGCCTCATCAAAATTAATTTGCAACTGAAAAAATTACGACAGGCAGACAAACGAACTAAGAAGTTCTTTAACGGTTTTTTTTCTATGAAAGAAGAAATTCTTGATTTAATTGAAGTAAGTATTCTTGTAAAACACTCAATAAAGTGTGGAACTTACTCAGTTTATCCTCTCGTCTCAAACTCCCCGAGCTGTTATTACAACTATCAAGTACAAAGAACTATTGAAGGAAACTTCCATTCAACATGATTGCTTCCGGCCAAACCGGTGATTGTAAAAATTAATAGTTTGAAACTTTGCCGGCTAAGCGGCCGGTAACTTTGGGTTTAATTTCAGGTAATTTTGTTATATCTCTCTGTGGGTTTTCAAATGAGGGTGTACTTTTGTGTGCGTTTACAGGCCAGGAGAAGGTAAATGGTGGTAATGGTAATGGTTAATGGAAACCTGGCGTTTGTGACTTTGTAAAAATATGTGCTAGAGTAGATGTATAATTATGTTATAATATTATGTGTTTATATTATAAAATAACATATCATTTATGATGCATAGCTTATAATATAAAAAAACAGAAAATCCAAATTCTTAACATTTAATAAAAACAAATTGAAATGAGGAGTGATGGTGTGATGAGTCGTGTGCGTGAGTGAATGAGTATGTATGTGTGTGCATTTGAATCTTTGAACAATAGGAAATAGAAAATTAATGTACAAGCAAGGGCCAAGATAGTAAAAATAATCTCTTAGAGTATTTAAACTGAATTTGTGTAACAGTACAAATAATATTGTTCCATCGTTTGCAGTAAGTGCTGGACACAATTTTTTTTTTTTAATTCTGTGGTTGGAAACAGAGACAGAGGTCGAAATATTGTAATTTTCAGTATAGCTCTGTGGGACACTTCCAAAGGTTTCAAAGGACAGTTTTTGGCGGCGTCACCCCATCAGCTAATACAATAAGGCGTCATATCCATTGCGAATAGCAGACTACTTAGACGTCGCTAAGTAGTCTAAAAAATAAGGCCGAAGAGTTTAAAAAATTAATATTATTTTTAACCAATAAATTGCCTATTAACATGTCCAGGAGTAGTGGAAAAAAAAAAACAAATGTTATCTGTAGCTATCATTATCATCTTCAGCCAAATGATGTTCAGTACTGGACAAGCGAATACAGGTTTTTTTGGCAAAGAGCAAAACCACAATTGGGTTCGTTTAAGAGATGATGAGATCCCGAAGTTATTGAAGAACAAGCAGTTCATCGGGGTAGTTAAATTGTAACAGACATTTTGATTCTTCTTTCTTTACCATGTCCTCAGCATCCAGCGCCTCCTTTGGCCAGCACCACGACAACAAGAAAGTCACTCAACTACCTGATTTAAAGTAAATCACATTTATTTCTCGTCAAATAAATCAGCCTGCTTGGTGAATGTCCTCTCCCAGTTCAAGAACCCGCGGCAAACTTATTTACGAGCATTGTAAACAAACCATTACTGTATCAGTAAATTACCTCCCCGTTAGTAGTAAGACTCAATTGGAAGTAGTTTTATTGCACTCGTCTGTGGGGTGCTTCGCAATCTTGGTATTCCAAAACACTTAATCAAGAGGGGAATCGAATGGTTCTAACATACGAGGTAACGGTATTTCTACTACGTAGGTATACGCATGGATTCAGTTCATAATTTTGAACAAACGCGGCCAACGGTGTTGTTTTTTTTTTTTTCAAATGAATCTCCAATTTCCTACAAAAGCGCTAGGCGATCGGACAAGAACCGGTGTATTCAACGTAACGACTTTTGCGATAGCAATAACGAGATCATTAACTACTATATTGTTCAAAAACAATAAAAAAATAAAAATTAAGGAGTTGAATTCACAGAAAATGCTCTCAAACATTTGTATTTACCCAAGAGATAACCGAAACATCTAAAACACTTAAACACACCAGTCACAAGAAAACAAGCTTACCCATACTTCTTAGAACGTGATATTTTCAAAACAAAACATTGAAAGACAATCTTCGACCCTCGTATGAGCCCAAGGCAAGCCTTGATTAAAAGCCTTTGTTTCTAAGAAAGCCGAGCTAAACAAGAAAATGTTTACTTTCCACTCACTGCAGTCTCAAAGAAGTCGCTAATATCTCTATTACTAAGTTTCTAACACCACTCTTCAGTGTTCGTGCCTCGTATTGTTGGACAAAGGAGATTTACAGCTGTAGTGGCTTTTCTAGGCAATGTGTTAACGTGATAAATTCTCGAAAATGTGCGAAGTGGCCAATAAAGTACACTTGAGGAGAAAAATAAAGAAAGTGAATTGGGAGTGAGATTGACCCTTATTTATACGGTTCGATATATCCATCCACATGGTTCTGTTTTGTGTTATCTTTCGGCTCAAAATATGTACTAAAAAACTAGCTGTTGAACTTTGTTATCTAGGTATGAAATAAAAAACCGGCCAAGTGTATGTCGGACCACGCAGAATGAAGGGTTCCGTAGTTGCGATGAATTTATCCCAAAAACAAACTTAACATTGTAGATGAAAAACATGTCCTCCCAATATATGCGTCACGTAATTTCTCCAACTATAAAATATGTAATTTAGTTAACTCATTTTTTTTAATGTGATAAAACTACAAATTAACGATTTTCGGACTTTTTTCTTAACTTGTGCTGTGAGACCTCGCTTGTTGTCTAATTTCATGATTCTAGCTCAACGGGAATTACCGTGAGTATCAAAATGTCTCATAAATACGCCGTATTTTTATTGCGTTGACTTAAGCTTGATTTTTTAGATCTTCAAGGGATCGTAGACCTACGTTTTTGATATTAGTTTCAACTAAACATCACCACGCCTTCCTGAGAAAAAGGGTTTCTTGACAGGCTGACCGACAGACGGGCAACGAAGTGTTGCTATTAGGGTTCCGTTTTTTCCTTTTAAGATACGGAACCGCACAAGTCCAAATGCACAAGTCCGGACATAGAAACGTTGGTTTTACAATTATTCACTCACACTTTACACACACTCATCCTCCAATCATACCACATACCCTGAAACTGTCTATTAGGTTATTCATTATTTTTATCTTTTTCATCCTCTTTTAAATATCTTAGTTACTGCATGATGTTATCGTACCGCTACAAATATCACTAATTACCGTAATGCCTTTAAATAGCGTGTAAATTAAGTGGCGAGACTCCTCTATGAAAAATGTTGTCTTGTTTTATTTGATCCCATGGCTGAACACTGACCCCGAAAATGCATGTTATGTGTGTAAATAAACGTTTTTTTTTTTTTTTTGTACAGTCCGCGAGGCCTAAGCTGAGCTTCGCATTTGTGTAAGTGATTACCAATCGCACCAAAGTGATCGCGCGAGGGACGCACAGCGCCTCAGGCTGATTGTATAAGCCCGTTTAAAGGAGGCGTCGCTATGTGCACTCACACAAATGCAAAGCTCAGCTTAGGCCTCGCGGACAGTACGTATGTACGTACATACAGATAAGGATATTAATGAGTACCTTTCTAGATTTCAGTATAAAGGTTTTTGGCAATAAATATAATTATAGCTAGCAGTACAAAAAGAAAAAGAGAAGTAAAGTCAATAGGTCTTCGCAAAACAAAAATAATAATAGTTTCATATTTCTACTCATTTTGAACTATGAAATGACAAAATTCATATAAACACAATATTTTCATGAGTCAGTTGTGAGATCATTCAAAATGTCTACCACTGTCATAATGATCGGTTGTAATGTTATAAATTATACACTTTTCTCGTTCTATACGTATTCAAATTGACTTTTACGAGTTAATACATAAAAGTGGCCATTATCGTTATCATTATTTCTCGCCCCAAATGTAACGGTGGCGGAGTTTTCTCTGCTAGTTCACTATGTCAAGGTCGCCATTTTGAATTCTCTTTAGCAGATATTTGTAAGACGCGAATGAATAAACTGACTGGTGAGTTGAGTCTGTGCTAGAAAATTATGAATGAGCAGAATTTTATAGATGGGAAGACATGAAAAGCTATTTTACTATGTCACGTCAGGGCAATACTTTTATAATCATATTAAGAACCTATTTGAACCGTCCCTAAATTCAAATATCAACTGTCATTTTTTATAGTAGTATGAAACTGACTAAGGCAAATTATCATATTGTGTCAAAGAGAAAATCGATTTGCTTGATTAATAGATATTACAGAGTATAGTATATAGTATATTATATAGTATATAATTTGCTTTAACTTTTCGTACAAATTAATAATTTTACCCTTATCAACTGCAAGTGTATCAAGAGATCGATAGAAGATGTCTATCGATCTCTTGATGCCTTGCAGGAGACGGGGTTGCTGCCGCATGAGCCGCCATTGCTGCCACATGAGCCGCCATTGCTGAACACAATGGACGACTGCTTACAATTTTTGTCACTAACACACTAACATTTCATGTTTTTATGTTTTTGTGATACAATATTGTAATATGGAGATTCTCTGAAATAAAAATAATAATATTAACCTTTTCGTTGGCAACAGCATTGCAAACTTACATTATATTAAGTTTAATGAAGAAAAATTGATATAAGTTTTCACATCAAGTTACGGCCATTATTTTAATAGTGACTAAGTCCGTCGTCTACCACTTAGTAAAAGAATCCAAAAAGTAGACTTCGAAAGAGAGGATTGACTATGACCAAGTTTAACGAAAAACTAACTTTTCCTCGTAAGTCAAACGCGTCCAGAAAATTGAGGCGGCTCCAGACAACGAAATTCAGCGGTACGAAAAAGTTTTACACAAGAATTTAACATTTTGTACATACAATCTAATTTTAACAAGTTCCATTAAAGTTTTGAACGTTTGGTATAATTTTATCATTTAAAAAAGGTAAATAAAGGCTAAAGTGGAGAAGCAAGAAGAGCTTCGATACTTTTACCTTTATGCGTGTACGTTTGCGTAACAATAACGATATTACTTTACGAGCTTATTAGTACAATATATTATTAGATATGATGGTTAAGTCATGTTGAGAGGATGAATGAAAGGAGACTAACAGAAGGTATTTACAAGGCAGATGTGAGTGTAAACGTTGGGAGGAAACGCCCTAGGAGGACATAATATAGTGACCTTATTAGTGATGTTCTTCAGAAAGGTCAGATGCGTAGCACTCGCAAACGGCGCGCGTGTATGACCGAATGTATGAACGGAAACGAGGTAAAATGAGTAGGTAAGGATCGTGGCAGGTTGCGTTCTGTGGTTTCTGCCGACCCCAATAAGAAGAAGGCGTGAGTTTATGTATGTGCTTTGCTAAAATATACACACAGTATATTTTAGTAAAGCAAATACTTTTCAGGCGTTTCTTACGTTGGCTCTCAAGATCTAAACCAATTTAACAACATCGAGAAAATTTCTGTTCGAATTCTCAATTTTTCTTATATTAATACAGGATTGATACATAGACTTTCATGAGGTCCTGGATCCAATTGCGGGACAGGCAAAGTGTTATCGGGATATTTCTGGAATTTCTCAGTAGCAGCCCGGATTCTGGATTTGTGCCCGGTTGTGGCAATATGCTCGCCCTCTGTTACACGGTACTTAAACGTAACTGGCAAAAAGTGGGTGTATGACAAATATACCTCTGCTTAAGCTTTCAGGGAAATACAGGCGTGATGTTATGTTGGTTATACATAGGCTTTCCTCAGAAAAATAATGGTTTACGAAAATCACACATTCTCTCGTAAAAGTAAACCCTGAGACACTCAAATAATTTTAATGGTAGCCCTAACAATGCACAAAAAGATTTCTCAAGATGTTAACACTTTCGGTTCAGTTAGTCAAGGGAGGGTACAATTCACTCACAGATGGAGAGGAAACTTTGCACTCTCGACTTCCCTTTCTGGCCGTAATGACTGAAGTTTTGTGTTTTTCTTGTCTTTGCCGCTGTACGACGATTTACTGGCACCGTGGCTTTATTTTTCGGACCAAAAACTTTAAAGTCATTGTGAAAACAATTATGTTAGTTTGGAGAAGGCAGAAGTTAATGAGGTCATTGAGATGAGTGACGTCACAAGCATCTTGATGTGAATCACATCCTAAAAGTTATTTTACTTCACGGAAGTAATGAGATAGGAAATCGAGAAGTCTGAATTTATATTAGCTTCTCTTGCGCCTCAAGTTGTGACGCCATTTTACAATCTTACAATTTATGAAAAAAAAATAGCAGAGTCATAAATGCTCGCTAAACGTTACGTTACCAAAGATAATATGATTATGAAAACACTTATCTATTTTAACTCTCAATAAAAATATTAAGAACTAATATTTACAGATTTTCGAAAACATCCGGCAAGGTTTATTTGACTTTAAAAAAAAAAAAAAAAAACTTCAAGCGGTCTCTTATTACTGAGGATCGTGGTCACTGGGCCTTTAAGCGGACAATCTGCCTCCATCTCGGTCGCCAAAATTAAACAAGTGATGCGGAAGTTACAATAAAAATGTAGCCATACTCAATTTGAGGGTCTGTGAACGCATTTACAGTTGGATGAACCCGTGGACCAACCCTAGTAGTAAATAACTAAAAGCAGGGTGCCACGGCAAAAAATTCATGCATAGCTCCAAACTTTGAACCTTACGTTGGGAGTCCAGTGAAAGCTAAGCTTCAAAGTCAAAGTCAAAGTCAAAGTCAAAGCATTTATTTCAAATAGGCCCATAAAATGGCACTTTTGAAGAATGACCTGCTGTGTTTAAAAGGAGAGTGAAAGCACAAGAACACTATCATTCCACTGTGTCATGGTTGCATTTGTATATGTATATATTTTAATTACGTTAAATGTATATATATATTAATGATATTTAATTTAGAAGTATGTTTTATATGTATGTAAGTATATTTTCACATTGTATGTTTATTTTTAAATTAGTGATTTTTTTGTTTTTATGTATTTGGTCTCTCTTCTACTCTTACACACGTTGTCAACATCTATTATATACTCTCCTGTCGTAGGTATGCTGGAAGAGATTTCTTTAGAAATAACCATCACCTTTGTACGTATTTTCTGTTCCTTTTTTATTGTCATGTATGTTTTTAAAGCGTTAAGTAAATAATATAAATAAATAAGACCTTATGGATGTCAGCCGCACGGGTCGACCGAAGGTCGTTCCGTGGATGCTTAGCCATCCATTATATACAAAGACCCCTCCGTGCTTTGCGAAGCACGTTATCTTTCACAGTCATTACGGGTTGTGTTGAAGGGATCCAGTTGGACTGGAAGCCATAGTTTAGGAAAGCCTAGACTAATGACGACGATTATGTATACTTAATAGAAGCTGTAAAGCGTTTATTATCTACCCATTTCTAAAGCATGCTGTCATACATTTATTATGGTATATTAAAGTGCAAACTTCTTTTAGACCTTGCTCTTTACAGAAGATTTCATACTTGATTTTACACAATTTTAATTTGCCTTAAGTTCGTCATAAGTGAACACGACTTTCACAGACTGTTTCGTAATCTAAAACTCAGTATCACCCCTATCCTGAGTCGCGTCACTTCACCCGTTTCACTCCCCAAAAGTGGAAACTACCCGCTGCCGAGTCAAGTGGAATGGAACTACGCCAAAACGGCTTGCTCTCGTTGGAGGCCTGGCCTTACAGTGGCCTCCCACCGTAGCTAGTGCGTTGTGGGATTTGATTTATTCCTATTCAGGCCTCAAGTGGGACTTTTGAACTCTACCGCTTGACCATTGGTTGTGGGCAAGGGTAGGTACCGTAAATTATGTTCGGCACTTTGTTGTGCAAGTTGATTATTCAAGGCCTACAGGCGGCGCAGGGACAAGTATTTTATTTTTTATTCGTAAATATTTTTGCATACCATTTTTGTTGATGATTAACGAGCCTTCCCCGATTGAGATTTTTTATAGTTTATTTGGGGTAGCATAATACTTTATGGACCAATCTAAAAGTTTGCCAAGCTTTTTTCAATATTTATGCAGGAGCAGAATTTTGTTTGTAAATAAAAATACTGAAGGCTGTGACTTTCCCTTGTCATAGCTCCAGTGGTCGGTCGATACACAAAATAAGGGTGACACTTATACGAACACTCTGCTTCATCTAGTGCAACTATTGTGAAGTGCGATACCGACATTCAACAAATTAACGTCGCAACTCAAATTAACATACTACCAACTGTACAACCGAGCACTTAATAGTAACGTGTGACCCTTTAATCTAATTTTTCATACAGCCAACGATAATGGTCGCTCGGTGGAAGTAGACAGTTATATATAGTTACTTCGACCCCTAATGGACTTAACCAGAGAACTATAAATTCCAACCGCCCCTTTCTGAAAGGATAATCACACAGACAACTCAGAAGCAAATGGGAATTTAGGGCTCCCTGGGTGGAGGCCTAATTGACAAAACATACTCGATTACAGCGCGTCCCTTCAAGTTGGTAGTGAAAACAAGTTGGTGTGCCAATGACTTTTGTAACAAAATTAATTAGGGACCGCGTGATTCGAAGTGTTTTTTTGACGGTTCGACGCTGGTACTCGGCAGGCGTAAATTGGTATTAGGAAGTGATTTTGCGGTTGGAAAAATAAGTTTTCGTTTGAAAGAGTTGGTTTGGTTATCGAAATGGTGGACGTTTTTTATTTTCTGTCATCTAAAGTAAAAAAAGCAAGTAAAAACTTTAGATGGTTATTTTCCACACAAAAAAAAAGTACTTCTTGCTGCTGATGTGTTGGGTGTGCACCCTGCATTCAGAGTTACCTACTACCTAGTAAGGTCTATCCACACATATCAGGGCCGTGGCACACACTAAAACTCTGTCCCCGGGCTGGACGCGGACGTGTGTGAAGGACTTTATATAAAATGTACACATCGGTACCTATTTTGTTTGACCCCTGACGGAGCACGGTCCGGTCCATCCACGTCCCAAGCACGACCCTGAAACATTTGTGACGGTCTAATAAACGGCCGATTATTAAGTTCACCTGTATTTTATCTGACTTCCTGTTTTTTCAAAATTTTATACCGCTTGGGTAGAAAAGGTGACCGGCCGTCATCATTGTCAATTAGTTCAATATTTTATGAATATAACAATTCCCATTTTATACGGTCCATTAAAACTTCCTTTGAAACAAAATAATATTAGTTCAGTTTTAAATATTTCCTGCAAAGTTTATGAAGAATAATTCGGTCAGTGGGTGCCCAAAATGTGTAAATAAAGTTAGTAGAAAGGCTGTTTACAGAGGCCGAAACGATCGCTATGCGATCAATCATAAAAAACAGAGGCGGAAAGTTTTGACATTAACTTTTTCGGTGACATTATTATGTACATTAAGAACTAACTTGTTTGCAAGGGATACGCTTTCGCATAACCTGGGGTCGAATTCACTTATAATTTCGATAAAAGAAGTCATTTTGACAAATCATTTGTTTGATATTGTTGATTGTACAGCAAATGAAGTATTATGGTATCAAAACAATGTGTTGACTAATCTTGGGAAGTCGGAAAGGGAGAGGCGCGAGAATCGAGATTAACCTTCTTAGCCACACTAGGTTACGTTGATTGAGCAGATGGTTTTCCGTATTGTATGAGTTTAGACGAAAAAATGGACCCTGAATTTTACTTTCCTTAACCCTTTGGATGACGCCATAGCCCTTCCCTACCTTCAACAATTAGGATCCGTTTTCTAAGTGTTAATAAAGCCAAACAATTTATAGTTTGATGTGGGGTGTTCACCAACATTTTAATAAAAACTTGGTTAAGATATGTTTTCCTATGGGTTTCTTCAAGTATAGAACTATACTTGAATAAACCCATAGGATAATAATAGTCAACTTCCTATTCCCAGTAAAAAAAGCCCTTTCTTCTTTTTTTGCAATAATCTACATAATTATGTCCAATAAAGAATATCCTATAGAACGACAAACTGAAATATACCTATTTTTTATTTATTTATTGTTAATTATATGACTTTACATAAAAACTTAAAATAATAAAAAACATTAATAGTGACAATTTTGTTGTATATAATTTACCTTGCATCCTTTCTCTCACAGAATGCCAGACGCAAACGCATAATTTTAGTCTATTTATCCGCAAACACATTTTGTCGGACGATATAAAGAATCTTATATCGAAAGCAATATTTTACTGGGAAAGACGTTAAAAAATGATGGGAGGGCAGACTAACTTCATCGATTAATCAACAAACCTTATCCAATCTTCTGGATTTTTATAATGTTTGAAAAATGAAGTACTGTAATGAGAGAAGAAATCTAAGAAATCACTTAGCTGGTCGAAGATGAAATCTTTATATTCGAAACAGATTTCAGGGCAGGTATTCGTAGTTACAGGATGATTTTTTAAAGGTTGAATAGCATATCAATGAACAAGACGTGTTTTAAACTATGGTAAGTACGTATAAACGTTTTTTTTTTAAATTGCCGACTAATTCAGAGCCTAAAACTGATGTCAAGCTGAAGTCGGCAGCTCTTTTAACACAACAATGAAAACAGCTACTCACAAGGTCTATCTACAAATTCACCACTTAGAACCCACAGGAGATGGCCTTATTTCCAGTTCCTAACTACTTATATTAACTTTTATAGTAATACGACATTTTGCCATCAAAAACTTTTCTACAAAATGGAAGATTCCTTCCCTACCAAGTTACAAACTAACTTTTTAATAAACATCAATTTAGCACACGAACAAATGTACCCATACCAAACTGAGGAACAGTACTTCAGGACTATCGCCGCTCCAACCGTAAACTTGTTTCATTTAATACGGAACTTGTTTAAACTGCAAACACATAGACACTAAACACTCAACTTAATACTGCAAAAGTTTATCAAGCCAACAATGCTGTTGAGTACAATGTGAACGAATCGATGCAAAAATTGTTGTCGAAACTATAACTATGGAGGAGTTAATACATCGAGTATTAATGAACAGGAAAACGACAAGAAATGCATTGCGCATAAATATTTCTACAGGCTTTTATTGAACTGCACGTCATATGTGCATGGATTTATAGGTCAAATCTTGTAAGCGAATTTGAAACTACTGTTTTTTTGGTGAAATGATTGTTCATTGACATTAAAATTATGTGCATATTTACTCGCCTAAACGTTAAAAGTATTCTTTGAAACCTTCATTTACTTATTGTTTGGCTACGGTAAACGATAAAAAGAAGTATTCCCGTTTGAGCACCTTTTTTTGGGGCACCTATGCATTGAGAATGCAAAATAGGAATACCTTTGGTGCTCAAACGGGAATACTTCGATAAAAATACCTAGAAGTTGACGCTCCGGCCAAGTTGTTAAGAATTTACAAAGACAGCTTTTGCTACCGGCTTTACTCACCGCTTTTATGGTGGAAATAAAAATGGAAGGACGTTTTTACTGGTTTAATTTAAAGACCGTACAATGGGTCGAAGTGCCAGTCATGTATGATATTAACTGCTGGGCATTATGAACTCCGAGGCGTTTACGGCGCTGCTACGATGACTGATGTCTATTAATTTTCCCGATAGACGTTTCAGGGGTGAGTTATTGCTTTAGTAATTTATTAAATGTAGATTATTTATTGGGGTTATAGAAAATATTAACAAACGTCAAATCTACTAACAAAGATTAATTTTGTATTTATATTTTGGGTATTGTCCATTAAGTTGGTAATATGCCCAAGTTAATGCCATCATTGTTCTTTTCATAATCATTTTTGAACCAATGAACTGAACCAATTTGTTAGATGGGATACGAAAGGTAAGGTCTAAGTATAATTATATTATATCGCCAGTTTTATGACCAGTCTTACGGCTAGAATGTTCGAAATACCGGGAAAATAATTTACCGTGTGCACTTTTCTTTATATTCAGTAAAGTTGTCGAACACAAAATAAATCCAGACAACCCTATTCTAAAGAATCTCAACATACAAACGTATTAACCGATTCTGTCACTTTAGCTGCAGCTAAATATTTTATAGGCTTTGTTCGCCAAAAATCAATTTAAGACAAGGAACTTAAAAAGTAGGGTCGCTTACTCGCTTATCTATCGTTGGCAGCTGCGCTGAACAACCAACTGGGCTGAGGGACCAATGTTTTTATTAATATGGAATTTTTGTCTCTATTCGCCTTATTTTTCTTTAGATCAGGAAAAAGATTATTAAGAGATATTAAGTGGGGGAATATTTACGTTTTTATTAAGAGGAACTTTGCTAGAAGCATTTGTGTGTAAAATAAACCGGATATTTAAAATTATTACACACACACAATTTATCGTTGTTTTTTCACTACATCAACGTAGTGTAGTAAAAACCGTTCGGGTGAGAGACGGACTCGCACACGCAGGGTTCCGTACGACAAGGCCAAAAAAAAACCGCGTTACTTGTATGGTGACCTTTAATATTTTACCTGTCTACCTATTACGGTTCATGAAATACAGCCCGGTGACAGACGGACGGACAGCGGAGGCTTAGTTCTAGGGTTCCGTTGCCCCTTTAGGTACGGAACCCTAAAACAGTCTGTTGAGGATAGCAAGCTTAGTAATAGTTAGCAAGATAATGTTTACTTGCAATAAATAACCAAGAAGACCGTCAGTGTAGTGCGCGGTAAATATTGTAATTTCTTCCTTGATTCATTCTTGATTTGGACTTTTTTTGTTGATAAAGATCGATTTGCCTTTCAATAAAAAGGTAAGAAAGAGGAATTAAGAATCTAACTCCTATTGATTCATAATGAGACGTGTTTTTTTTTCTTCTTCTACTACGTTAAGTTTTCAAAAATACATTACATAGGTTTTGAAGTACTTTGGTATTTTCTTGAAACTTTTCTATGTAGGTAAACTAAACAAATTGAGTCTGTTTTTGTGAACACAAGGTAAAAGAAGTTGTGTTATTCAATTACTACTTTTAGAATGTTGTTGTTTGTCATCTATATTAATGGAATTTTCAGACTTCTGTTGTATCCAAACAGTTTACGTTTTTGAGAGAAAGGTATTTTTAAAAGATGCTCGAACCTGAATCAAATCTGACAGATTTCATCTTTACAGTTGCATAGATTCATGCTTGAGAATTTAACATCCTCTTAAAAAAACCCGGTACTAAATGTTCCAGTAGAATTGAACAGAGTTTATGCAAACACACTAAATAATGAATCACCATAATGGTCAACAATGCAACCGACAAGCAAATTTCCCCGCGTCGCATTTTCTCGAAATCGGATCACTGCTCACCGAATCAGAACTTCGTGATAACTCATTAAACATTCGATTCGATTCGATATATCCACAACATTCGCATGGATTGTCTAACTAGTGGTAATGTTGTTGATGTTGAATCGAATCATTGCCAAAGCTTTGTTACGCCTGCAGGCATAACATGGCATTCGAGTATTTGACTGTAACTGACTATAACAATATCGTAGGCGATTCGATTCGAACAATTCGATTTTCGAAGTTTTGACTTAGTCACAACTCGTGGTTAAATAATACCAGCCCCACAGTTCGATAGAAGGTTGAGCTACGCTTGCCGAGGAGTTTCCTCCGTGCCTCTGAAAGTGTTATTAAACCATTGCCGTTGATCCCGGCTGTCATTTTGTAGATCTTGGACAGTTGTTACGGGTACCCAAAGTACCGAAAGTCTGACAACCAGTCTTACCGAGGGGTATCGTATTACCCATTAACTGAGTTGTAGAGATCAGAGCAGTCGCTCCATGTAAAAATTGTTAGGCGGATGATGGTTGAGTCAGAACTTAATTGTCTGACGATTGTCAATTCTTCATAAAGTTATTTCTTCATTGAGTTTTATTGGTTTTACAATACCCGTTTTATAAACTGCAAATATATCAACTTTTTACGAGACGTCGATGACCATCCATTTGTAACCACTGCCAAATAAGTTGCTGGTTCGAAATTCAATTGTATGCTTATGGGTTAAGGGCGTTGTTACCTTAAATAGTTATGTTGCAAACGCCTGCAAACAATGTGATATTACAACTAGAGTAAAACAATGTTACAAAGATATCGAGAGGAGCTATATACCTCCACCCTTCAGAACAATAAAACTAAGGTTATTGCAGAAATGTTACCTTGGGGGAACATTTTATTTTACTGTAAGTGGTTGATTATTCAAATCAATAGTTACTTAGTATTTGATATCTTTTTACAAAGTTGCTTTTATATTAACGTTTCCTTAAAGAAATAGAAACTTGTCATGGTCTGGAGGCTGGTTTATTAAAGCCCGGTTTAAAGGATTGTCAAAACTTCGGGATACTAAAATACGTAATACAAAATGGACAGAATGTGGAACTCAACTCCTTCAGAAACTATGATAGTAAAAAAAATCTTTACTGGTACTCGTACATTAGGTACAGTCCGTGAGGCCTAAGCTGAGCTTTGAATTTGAGTCAGTGATTACTTACCAATTGCACCAATCAGGCCTTTGGCCGATTGTCCCATTGGCCGATTGCCAAGCTAAGGACGCGTTGCTATGTGCACTCACACAAATGCAAAGCTCAGCTTAGGCCTCGCAGACTTTACCTACATGTACACTATTCAGGTAGATATTATCATACAGGAAAAACACATAAAAGAGCAGGTCCTAAGTATATTACGTCTAGGGTCGCCGTAAATCTTCCTCAATAGTGAGATAGTGGTGTGAAAATATGTCTGCTTCATTTTGTAGTAGGTGAACCGCCGCGGTCCCCCTCCATTACTTACGCACCTTGAGCCTCGGAAACATTGAGTCCTGAAAGAATAAACTTCAAACTTTTACAATAAAAATGTCTAAGGCACTAATTTTTCCCAAAAACTTTTTCAACCAGCGATATTTCACGATAATAGTCCCCAATAAAGTTTGACATTAAAACGTTAAAATTAAACTTCTACCAACACTTCGCGTTTAAAACGAACAAGAAATTGTTCCACGTTTCCGAAAAACGTTCACGTTGTTGTCCCTAATAACAATGAATACCAAAAACAATTTAATTTTCACTCTCTCGGTTTTCAGACATCGAAAATGACAGTTTAATCGTTGTCATACAACGTTGCGGTTTAATTATACGATCCGAGCCGCGTCGCAAAGTGTTTAAGTATAGCTGTCACATCCAAATAAAACGCCCTTTCCCACATCCAAGAGGAAAAGTCATTGGGGAAATTCGTGGGGTGCGACGCACCGTCGTGTTTTCACTCCAGCCAGTGCCGTTTTCACCGACGCCGCGAGAGGGCGCCGTGCGCGCTCCCGGTCCGACCACGTGACTTGTTGCTCGAAACAAAATCCCGGCGTTTGCACACAAACAAAACATGCATCCCGATGCAACGTGACGTGTTTATTATGAAACCGACAGCCTACAACTCACTGACATGAATTTCATCGCCAAACCCCTCTACAACCATGCCAGACTCCTCATGCTATTAAGTTTCGTGCTCGCGATATTACTCACTGGCGTATTTCTTCGCACAAAAAATAAGCAATCACAAATCACAAGTTTGGACGAAATTCAAGACCTCGAGGACAGCACTGAATACGAGTCTATGATAAATTCGAGCGCAACGGAGCCGAGGAAAACGCGACGAAAAGAATACCTGTACCGACTTTTGACAAATACGACCCGTTCCCTCATACAAATGGAAATAAAAGCTAGGAGACTGGAGGAAAATATGCGTAGGATTAAGGAGAAGACTGCGGATTTATTGTGGAAGAACAAGGACAAAGCTTTGTGGCATATTCTGTTCAAGAATATAAGCAGACATATTTCAATCCGACATGAATTCCACCAGCACGCGAGCCTGAGACGAATTATGCAGGACAGCAATACGCATACACATAACAGAAAGGCGGGACGGAGAAAACTTTTATTGCGACGAAGATAAATGTATCGATAGTTGCTAAGTTTATTGATAGACATTTGTATACAAGTTACGTGGGAGACTTTTTAAATTCAGAACTGACAATAAGCTTATTTTAAGTCGTATTGTGTTTCGAAGTGCGATCGGATTCGGAGTGCAAGGCGTTTGTATCACAGAGCACGTATGTACGATGTGTCTGTCTTATTTCTTCATGTAGCTTTTTATTTTGTGGAGCTATATCTTCGCCTTGCAGGTTCTTAACGATGTTACGCTCACAGAATGATATTATTGCTCACATTTTACTCGCAGGACCGGACCGTTTTGTCTTATATTTGGCTCAGGTATCTTGATTAATGGCGTTCTTGATGATTTCGTTGGAGATAAAAAAGGAAATTTGGATGTTTTCCGTGGAGCAGGCTGACGAAGCTAATTTAACTTTGACAAGATTAATTGGCGGAGTTATATTTTGTTTTCACTTCATGCGTTTTTAAACCGGTGTTTTGACAAAACGGAATGATGCAAAAATTTGGATTGAAAATTAAATAACTAGGTTTATTTTTATTGAGCCTAGTGTCGTTTGTTGTAAAGAAGGACGCGTCACTACTCTAAAGGCAAGGTTCAGGTTTTCTGTGAAACAAAAACGATAGTTCAATATCACTTTTAGAAAACTAAATTGAGTTTATAAATAAATTTGGCACAGCCTGAGAGAAGTTTATGTGCAGTATTGGACTGCAAAAAAGATACAGAAGTAGAATTTTTATGCCATTTATAATATCAATGCCAACATCCATCAATGCCATCAAAATGCCAACTAGATAGTTTTTCTTCGATACCCATTAAAAAATTTGTAACCTTCGTAATCCTAAGCTATCACAAAATTAATTATCATCAACATCTAATAAACTGCCATAAAAAAATGAATTCACAAAACCATAGCAAACCTTACTTATTTGAATCTCAAAACTTTTCTTATTAAAAACTTAATCTTATTTAAGAATTTATTTCACTCCATTGCTGCAGCTTTACAACTTAATTATATTCGCTGTTTGATTTCTTTCATTCTTTTATGTAATCGTCTCTTTTATTAAATCGAAATTACTTTCATGAATAATGCGTAAAGCCTATGTTCAGGTAACTCGTATGAATAGCCATCACTTCTGCGCTTTCTCTCAATGTATTCGTATTTATGTTTACAGAATGAGTTTGTTATAATGTAAAGGGTTTTCAGTTTCATTATTCTGCACGGCTCAATAGATTGGTATTACGCAATCTTAGTCGAAAATTTTGTTATTTTCTATTTATGTACTTGGTTTTCGTCTCCATGTTAACCTACTAAGGTACTTCGTTTAGAGAAATAGTTTTAAAAGTTTTAAATTATATACTCATCTGTGTTGTGTGCCCATCTTAATTCTTTAAGCTGTTTATATGTAATTGAGTTACAAACGTCGGCACAAAATTAAGGATTGCATTATATATTGCGTATGATGTGTATGTAGGACCGAAACAAACAATGAAATCAACTTCATGCATAGCAACACAGTCTTGAAATCGTTATCAAACTCCACATGTCAAGTTTAATGTCAATAAAATGAATATAAAGTATTTGTAGATACAATATCCACAAATACTTTAAAGTCAAATCATCTTATTCACATTACTCGAGGAGATAGAAAGAGACACCGCTATGTCAGTTATCATCAAGTTTTGTAGGGTTCATGCTTTATTTACACATCGACTCTCTAGTTGTTCCATTATCTTCAGTGTGACTAGTTGTCAGTTTAGCGGTTTAAAACTATGTCGTGTTGTAAGTACTATATTTTTCTCATTTTTATCAATACAAGTATCAAAATCTTTTTTCAAATTGACCTTTATTTTTGTCTTATTCTTTATTAGTCTCAAAAGGTTTAAACTGTCGTACATCTGCTTCATTGCCAAGGTTATGTTTGCTTAGATTCATATTGTGTTTGTTTATAAATAGATGTTCATTGATATTCACACCATTTTGGTCGTCACTACATATTTGTAGAACACTGTTTTCATTTGAATTAGTTTTCAATTGTTTGGATTAGTATAAACAAGTCTAGGAGAATTATGATTGGTTTTTCGTTCGAAGCAATGTTCGTGCAGATTCATAATTTAGGTATATGTTCACTTGTAGGTATGTTTACCTGGTTATAATCTAATTATTTTTTTCAAGAATGGACTATTAATCATCCTCAGTTAAACGATTGTGTTTATCTTTAAACGATGAAAGATACATCTTTACTCAACCGGTAACATCCAAGTAGGGTTAAAAAACAATTATGGGGTTTCACGCTTGCACTCACAATCCTAATGGGAATGTGAGTGCAAGCCTAAGTGATGCGGATAGTAAAATTGTTGGTAGGTTATAATTAGTAAGGTTATGCAAACAGTTCATAAAAAGGAAATTCAATTTCAGTGTCAGGTTGAATGTTAAACAAAATTTGAGTCGCGACCGTAACAAGCATGTTTTTAAAGAATTTTATGCATTAGAATCATTATTGATTTATATTGAGATATAAAAGTCCTCAAAAACATTTGACATAACAATGACTTTCTGGAAATCATAACATTTGAGGGCATTTCTAACTTAGAGAGTTGTATTAGCATAGCATAAGCAAAATCAGCCTATAACGTTCCCACTGCTGGGACATAGGCCTCCTCTCTATAAGAGGGAGTGAGCCGTAATCCACCAAACGGGCTCAGTGCGGATTGGTAGATGTCACATGTCTTCGAATTTTTGGTTCTAGGACATGCCGGTTTCCTCACGATGTTTTCCTTCACCGTTTTGAGAGCAGTGGTGATGAAATTATTTATACAAAGTAAAGCGCCTGCCTGGGTTCGAACTCACGACTTACAACTCGTAAGTCGGGGACGTTACCACTGGGCTAAAGTATGAGTTTTATTAATCATCCTTATTATAATGATTCTGTAAAAACATACTTGTTAAACAAAATATGATTCACGACGGGTGAATCATATTTTGTTTAACATAAAACCTGTCAATTATATGCAAATTGCAAAAAAAAACTAATTTCATGAGCTACCCTGGCGCTTCCCTGTTAATTGCATAATTACTGTTCAATGATGAATTAGATTCAACAAGAATCAAAGTAGAAAATTTTACATTTACGAAACTGTAGCCATATTTCTCGCACAAAACTTCAAACAACCTCGAACAAATACAAGAGTAACTGTGGTATCTATATACAGTTCACATCTAGACCACCGCAAATAGAAAACGATGATGTGCTACAAGTTTTAACCGACTTCGAAACGGCAATATTCAATATGCTCCCAAGTAGTCTTGTGGGAGCTATTTGTCACCTCTTTTACAAACTTATTCGTCCGTGTCACATGATAAGCGAAATAAAAGACCGTTAAAAGTCATGGTATGAAGAAAAGTGTCAGAAACATCAAGCGGGTTGCAATTTATCATTCCTGCCTCGCCTGAGGCGTGTCCTCAAAGCGCCTTAAACGAACTCCCTCAAACGGACCCTAGTGATTTTAATCTCACTGTTAAGATAAACCTTCTTTTTGTGGACAGAAAAAATTCAAGAAGTCCTCTGAATATTAAACTGGGTATGGATTTAACAAGCTCAAAGCTACGGAAATTAGTGGAGATGGACAAGTAGGTACTTGTTTTAATTTCTGAACGGTGTCGATATAATCTTAAGTGGGTTGGAGGAGCTGCTGTTTTAATATCCTTTGTTGCCTTTCACACGTAATTGATTTATTCATAAATCCATTGAACGATTCTTGATCGGCACTTAATACAATATTTGGGCTACAAAATTGAAAAAACGTCCACAAAACGAATTTAGAGGTTGAGTTTGTGGCAAATTGCGTGGTGCTAGATTAGAAAAGTTATTTCAACATTACGGCATTATTATTATATACGTAACAGTATCGACGAGAATTTTATTGTGGCAGATGAACTATACGAGGTACAAGAACTGACATTAATTTCAAATGATTGGTTTATAGACAAAGGTACGCACGACTACACATCAAACTATAGAGTTTCAGTATAATCTGACCTCTCATTACTGAAATCTAAGCGGACCTCTAAGACGATCATGTACGGAAACCTTATACAATGCGAGATCAGCTTATACTGGTAATGTATAGCTAAATATGTAGCTGTTTGTAACAATAATAATGTACCTAATTAGTACTAACCATTAAGAGAACCTAGATAAGTATGCATTGGAGACCATACAGACATAATTAGGTGTTCAAAGTCAATGATCATTGTAAAAAAACTACCCTAGAAGCATATTATTTACATTTATGAAAAAAAGAATTTTAGAAATCGATCCACAACTTCCGAAGATATCGCGTTAAACAAATTAATATATTTAAAAAAAAAACACATCCCGTTCGCTATAAGTTTGCCGCTGACCGTCAGCAAAACTAACAAATATCGAGAAAACTGAAGAATATTTAGATGCCAAATAAATAATAATCACACGCACTTGAGATAACGTTGGTTACGGTACAGAGAGGTTGGGGAGAGGAGACTCGCCTTCCACGAACCGCCATACTTAGAGCGAACACGTAGTACATACGAATTGAGAACCTGTGGCCCTAGTGTGAGTTTATTTTAACCGTCTCGAATTAACGCATCGACCGCGTTCGGCGCCCCGATTGGCCCTTGGCAAGCGGAGTGCTACTTTCGAATGGTGAAGGACCAATCGGAGTGCCGAACGCGTGCGATGCGTAAAGTCGAAATGGTTAAAAGAAACTCGACACTCTGATCTTTTTGGAATTCGGTTACAAAATGTTGATCATTGACTTTTATGAACTCCAATTCTAGCAGACAACGTCTACTACCTTATACCTAAGCTCTTCATAGTTCAGTATCACATCATAGGTCCTTTATCATTACAAAACAATGTCAGAAGTACATATTCATTTATTATTATGTATGGCTAGTCTATCGTAACTTCATTACGCAAACAATCAGCGTACCAGAGAGTCGGTAAATACATTGTCTCCATTTATGTGGCTAAGTTGTTAATTACAAGGTCATTTTTGATGTATTTATCTTTAACAAAACAATATAGATCATCGACTTTTGTTTTTGAGGTAGCAATGTGAACTTGGTCATGTAATTGAATGTTTATTAAATCGGTCAGAGCTCATAATATAAATCTGATAGACATATTTGCACTTCACAACAGTATCTACAAATTGTTTGTAGTTGATGGAAAAAAATCTTGTTTTGATTTTCAAAAACATTTCTAGAATATTTAGTCATGTTATAACGTATTTGAGACGTATTTAATTTTAACAGCGCAGTCCGTCGTAAGTTTATTCGATATTTACTTCTTTCCATTATCTTTTTCTATACAAGACGCCCAAAACTTTTCAGCCCACAAATCGTTAAAAGCTGTGGATTATACCACCCAATGAACCGTCAGTCCCAGCCCTTTCTTTTATCAACTCAAGCACTAATATAAATTAAAAAAAAAACAGTAGGTAGGTAGTTAGTTACTTTATGATCGCGTGACTTTGATACCATTGGACCAGAAAGAAAAATATCCTAATCTGATGAAGGGTAGATAACTTGTTTATGCAACAGGCAATTAATGTTATAAATAAAAGATGGTTTAGATAAAGTCTCCTACATGCTGAGTGGAAGCCTTCTTGTCGCAGTTTATTTCTGTTCTGTGTTCGTAGTCTTTTTTTTCATAATTTATTAGTTATTCGAGTAAACTAATCTGTTTGTAGGCACTTGTTTTTGTGGCATATGAAACTGTATTCTTTCTTTTTTTTTGTTGATTGAAGTTAGGTAACCGTCGTTTTGTTGGACTGATTCATCAAATAACAGGACCTCTTTTGAACTGATTGGCTACATCCGGATTATGTGACTTGTTCTTTAGGAAAACATATCATTTTGCGAATATCAGATCAAATGTAGGTGTAATGGATATTAAGATTTTACGTAATATAACAATGATAATCGTTAACTGGCAAATCAAGAAGCAAGTTATAAATTCATCTTAGTTTTTTTGTGCACATGAATTAGCTTTTCCGTCACGTATTATTTTGAAATAGGAAAGAATGTACCTATACGTATATATATACCTACAGGGTATCTGCATGTCTAGGTATATTACGGAAGATTTAATATTCAAACTACTATGTTTATCTATAACTAACAAGCTTTGCAATTTGTAGCCGAAACAATGGGTTATTGATGGGATTAAACCGAACAAAGGAGTAATTTATATGCAAGCATTACCTGACGTGATTACCAAAATGGCGAAGGGTGGCATCCCTCCATGTTTGTCCGCTACCCTCGTTTACGCAGGAAAAAAAACGTTTTGATGCCTATCGTCGATTTATACGAATTGACAGTTCTCTTTTTGAAAGAAAATTGGGCGCCCCAAAATAAATATTTGGAGGGAAAGTCGGGAAATTGATTTTCATTATTATACGGGTTTTTAGATGCATTTGTAATTTAGGGGATTGACTGATTATACAAGTATTTGAACTCTTTTGAATGTTTTTCGCAATGAAAACTAATTGGATTCAAAGTTCGAGCTGCGGTTTTTGTGTTGCGAGTTTTGTGCTGAGCTGAATGTAGTCTGGCCAATAACTCAAATAAATGCTCAAGTAGTCCGGCGATTTTTGAGCTTCAAAACGTTTTGCATATAAAAAGGCAAGAGGAGCCGCAATTAGTTCCTGCCTGTTTTAGGGTACGATTCCGAACCTTCCCATAGCAACCATTTTTTATTATTTAATTCTTTAAATTTACTTCATAGGGCATTCCTATCTAAAGTACATTTCCGCCAAAATGATCTGCTGGTTTGAAATGTTGAAACTTAAATATTAGTTACCTACTTACATAAGTAACCATGTGTGTTGCTGTATGCGACGAGACTTTAATACCATTATGAATTTTGTGTTGACTCTCATTTGAACTTTATTCCACTTTTAGGTTAGGTTTCGAAAATTTGTTAGTGTAGTTTTGTAAAAGCAATTGTGTGCTAAAAATTAAATGTCTTTTGTGTTATTTTTCCTAGATTTTGCTCTATATGAAATCTTTAGAAAATACACTCAAACAAGCTGTTTGTTCTCAGGTAAACGTGGACCGGGCTACGCGTCTCCTTTAGACGCCTTCAAGAATGGGCCCAGAGAGGAATTACTTTACGTGGTCTGTGTCCAACCGGACCAAACTAAGCAAGACTATTTAGCCACGGTTGACGTGGACCCTAAATCACCGACTTATAGTCAGGTTAGTTGTATAGGACTATGTTATTGTTTGTAAAGTCAACTAATGAGAGAATTATGTAAGCAGCTAGCACGACTTCGTTTTTGTCCATGAGACGTGTTCTGAATACTCAGTTTTTGACGATTGTCTGAATGTTTTATTTTATAGTTACACACCAAGAAGTAGGTATTGATTGATTGATGGAATACATAGAAAGAAAGGAAGAAAAACCAAAGAAAGAAAATATATTTATTTAGCACATTATTCAGTATGTGTTAATGTATTTTCTTTTCTTTGTTTCAGGCACTCAATTTAATATAAAGCAGATAAAAAATAAAAATTGTAAAAATAAAAATCAAATAAAAAGTGTAATAGTGCGATGTAAATAGGGTATTCAATCAAACAACTCGGCCTATCGCAGTCTATAGCTGAACATAGGCCTCTCCCAGGCTGCGCCACCACACTCCGCCTTCCGCATCCAGTCTCTCCCAGCCACCTTCATAATGGTCGTCGGTCACTACGCTTGCTTATACGCCGTCTCCAGTCCAGGACTCGTTTGCTCCACCGACCATCGGTCCTTCGACAAACATGGCTAGCCCACTTCCACTTAAGCTTGCTTACTCTGCAGGCTGCATCGATAACGCTCCAGTTTTATTTTCCGGATTTAATCCTTCGAAAAAACTCCGAGCATAGCCCGCTCCATAGCGCGCTAAGCGACCTTGTATATTTGTGGACCAGCCCGACCGTCAGTATCCACGTTTCAGCACCGTATGTCATAATGGGCAGAACGCACTATTTGAAGACATTAGTCTTCAAACATTGCGGAGTAGGCGATGAGAAGACTTGACGAAGTTTCCCAAACGCTGCCTAACCCAGCCGGATCCTTCAGTCGACTTCTTTCTCAAAGTTGTGTCTACCGATCTGGATGACTTGCCCTAGTAAACACATACTCCTTCACAACATCAAGAAGCGACCGGCCTATGTGGATTGGGCTTGGCAAGACGTATGAATGAGTTTCGTCTTGTCCAAATTCATTCTGAGGCAAACCTGACAGGCTGCTTTTATTCTGTGCAGCACCTGGTCTAACTGTTCCAAAAACCTATGTTTTAACTTTCACAAATATGTTTTGTTTTATCTGCATATAAAATGTTTTTGCGGTGTGTACTTTGCAGTTCAGCTAATGAAATTCGTATCTAAACAAAAGACACTCCCCTGTGGGTATCGTAAAAAGCTATGAAGGTCTGTAGCATACAGGTACATATAAGCTAATAACAAAACACAACACTCACCAATCCCTTAGGTAAGCCTAGGGCATAACGATGATAACTTGGAAGCCAAAACTTAAGCCGTGACGGCTTAAGCCAAGAGCACATTGCTACGTCCCTGAACATCGTACGAGTTCGGTCTGAATACCGTCCGATTATCTAAAGGTATCGGAAGGATTTAATTGTTATTTTAACCTCAATACCCGAGCGTTGTGATACATATACGGGTCCAAATTATAATAGAGGTAAACCCGGAAAGGGATGAATTAGGGATGAGAAATTAAAGGGTTTGAGGGAACTGCCAGTTGCATCGCATCGGTTTACATAATGTGTGGGGTGGTTTAAGTCTATCTTGTACGCTTAGTGGAATGAAGTTCTCTCTGGAAATTCTCTGTAGCAGTGCGGAGACTGAATTTGTGGTCCCCTTACGTGTGACTTAAAACGGAACTACCGAAATATGGGGGTCGATAATAGGTACAGCCATTGCTCTACACAATGTGACCTCTCTTCCCCTCTACTTCTTTGTAAAAAGGGTCAGACAATACAGAGCACCGATTGTACCTTTGTCTCTGCTCACCTGTTCCGGGAACAAAGGTAATTAAACAGGAATGGGTAATATGCTCCAGGTGGTACGAGGACGAAAACACGGTAACTTGATATTAGTGGACTGTATTACAATATATTTATTCCTACTCAATCGCACAGTAGCGTGGACAATGACGCAGTGGCGATGGCGTGCCGGCCGTTGTGCGCCCGCTGCTTGAGCGCCCCCCCGTGACCGCTCCCCATCCCGCAGTCGCTCGGCGCATTGTTTTCTTGACACTAATAATAAATAATACCAGCCTGTGACTGTCCCACTGTAGGGCAAAGACCTCTTCTCATACAGAGAAGACAAGGGCATTTATCACCACGCTTGCTCAAGGCGTATAGACGATTTCAGACTTAAGGTGTACTAATTATAATGTCGAGAGCGGCAATTCCGTATTTTTAAGAACGTTCGCATTCAATCTCAGTTTCAATCCGCCGAAAATTATATTATCTTCCCTACATTTATGACAACTGTTTGACATTTGTTTGTCGCTGTAGTGAGATTGGTTTCCCCTCACGATATCTTAGTTCAGCAAAGTCTGTACTGTCTAAGATAAACCTCGAAAGTCCATATGAATAGAAAAAGTCACATTTGGTGCTTGCCCGGATTTGAACCCACAACCTCGCCTTAAGAGGCAAGGCCTAAGCGACCATCACGACATTCACACGAATACAGGCATGGTGTTTTACGGCCAAACCCAATAACCTAAGACAGATCGCTACTGTTGGTCAGTACAGTTCTATCTGTCACTGTCAAACAAACAGCTGTCAACACGTTATAGGGTCGCATACTTTGGTTTTATTGGGTCGTTAAAACCAGAGATGGATAGGGTTTGCTATCTCCAGTACGCCAAAATTGGAGACAGTTAGGTACGTTATTGAGTTCGGCCGTTTATTGACATACATACTCATTGGCTTTTAGAAGTACTTATTAAGTTTATAAAGACAGTAAGAGAGGTTATAAATTCACTTGGGATATATTTCCCATTCGACACTAAGAACTTACGATCTAGGAATATAATGGAAAGTGGAAAGGTTCCAGTTCATTCAGGCGTAAATCAGTTTTACTTGCGAATAACAGGTATGTTTCATGTTGACTGCAGCGTCTGAAGTTATGGTCTTAGAATTAAGTTGTTAAATAAAACCGGCCACGTGCGAGTTGGACTTGCACATAAAGGGTTCCGTATCACATGGCAAAAAACGCCGGAAAAATACACACTGTGTGAAAATTTCAACTGTCTACCTATTACGGTTCATATGAAACAGCGTAAACTCAGTAATAGGGTTCCGTTGGCACACTTTGGTTACGGAACCCATTAGGGTTCCTCCTGGCGAAACCTAAAATTCTATGTAGTAGAAAGTCAGGTTTTTAAATAACTGGTTTTAAAATATTATTTCAAATTGCACAAAAATACTCCCTGATTTATAACAAAAGTTTTAAATATGTTGCGTCCAATATTCAGCTTATCCTAAGAGTGTTTCATGTCAATGAAGGCAAAATGTTCGTCCAATGGTTTAAAATATTGAATATTTGATGATATTCTTATATAACACCCTTTTTTTTTTTCGCTGGGGGTTAAAAATATACGCAGCCTTAAAAGGCTAAACTAAACTAAACTGAACTAAAGTTCGAACGACGAAAATGTATCCCAAAATTCAGAGAAGCATTTACCAATTTTGGTTTCTCATTCTCCGTACTAAACTTTAATCAATTGATTATATTGAAGTATGGAGAGTGAAAAACCTAGAACCTACTATAAATCTCGATAAAGAAAAAATGCTCTCATATACCTGGCATGATCAACGTATAACGTTCCCACTGCTGGGACACAGGCCTCCTCTCTGTGAGAGAGAATAGGCCGTCATCCACCACGCGGGCTGATTGTGGATTGGTATATGTCACATGTCTTTGAATTTTTGGTTCTACGAGTAGGACATGCCGGTTTCCTCACGGTGCATTCCTTCACCGTTTTTGAGAGCAGTGAGTGACGATGAAATAATTTACACAAATGCCTGTCTGGGTTCGAACCCACGACCTACAACTCGTACGTCGGGGCTGATACCCCTGGACCACAGTCTGCTCTCGTCATATACCTATTATTGTTTATTTTGTGTTGCACATTTGTACAGTTGATTCTTATTATTCTTTCAATTCGAGGTAATTAAGACGGTATTTCACAGACAAAGAGTTTATAATCGCACGATTCAATTCCTCATCAAAGGAAGACATCTTATAACACGACATTTCCGAATAACAACGAAAATTATCCACGCAAAAACCTTATCTGAACCCACCTCATCTCAACAAGCCGTTCAGAAAATAATTACCTTTCCGAAAGCTGTCCGAACACGACACAATATCCCGGAAAAAGACGGGAGATTCGAGCAATGTTCCCGACAAGAAAATTGCAATTACGCACTACTTTTGTATTAGCGAATAAAACCTTACCATCCAGCCATTTATTGGGGCAATGTCGCAAGGCAATAACGTACCAGTAATCCCGGGATTTCAGGATTCAGTAGGAAGTATTATTGTGTACTTTGCTATTGCAGTACCAGGCGAGACTAAATTAACAAGCGGAATGCAATATATTGCCCGGGATTTGTAGACCGGATTATGGGAGCCTTTTAGATGCTCAAATTTTTTTTTGTTTGTGATTAAAAGGAAGACTGATGTTTAGTTTTATTTAAGCTAGAGCGTTGAAAATTTTAGAATGAGGACTATCCTGACAAATATTATTAATGCGAAAGTAAGTTTGTTTGTTTGTTACGCTTTCACGCTAAAACGGCTGAACGGATTTGGATGAAATTTGGCACACAGATAGACCATGACTTAGGCATGGACTTAAGCTACTGTTCATCCTAGATTGCAGATGAAGTTGCGGGCAATAGCTAGTAATATTATCAATACGAAAGTGAGATTGTTCGATATGCTTTCACGCTACAAAGGCTGAACGGATTTGGATGAAATTTGCACCCAGCTAGACTCTGACCTGGGTAAGGACATAGGGTACTTTTCATCCTGGAACGCAGACGAAGTCACGGGCAGCACCTAGTTTACAAAAAAATGCAAGATGTTGTTCTGGATTGCTTCACTACATTTTGTTGAATAAATTCAGAAAACAACAGTCAGCTGTTTTCAGAAACGGCGTTTAATAAACAGCGTTTCTGTGAACTGTGTTGTATTTTGTAAACTATCCTACAAGACTTGCTTTTAATGAGGTTTCTACCTACTAATAGATAGGTTTATTCATGTTTTTTTTTTGAGACGTACTGTTGTAAAGCTAGGTACGAATTTTACAAAGACAGTTATTAAATTTGGACAATGTAAATTAAAATATTTACCCGCCTACATACTTAACTTTACTTGTTACTTTTTATCTTTGTCTGAGACCTAGGTAACTTTAAGTAGAACTTACGAAAACAGCATTCCAATTTGAAGATTTACTTTCACAATTTATTGATGAATTACTGAAAATTCCGCTAAACAATAATTGTTACTCTATCGCAGTTTTGACTTATTAGTCGATTCGTAAGAATTAGTTCGATTCGACAAATTTAAATAAAATGTATTTTTCTCAAGGCGACTCGAACGAAGTTAATTTATTTATTGGCGAATCGACAACTCCAGAAATGTGTAATAGCAAATTGGTACATTTTAATTGTTGTTAAGAAAAAAGTACACTAGAAACTAAATTTGCCAATTATTATTGTGTAACTTTTTCTTAATATAATTTTATAAAAGGTGCCAATTGCCTACGCAATATTTAAAAAACCGCCTATCCAACAATAACCCACACTGTAGCATAGACGAGAAATCAAAATAATCTCCACTTTACGAGTGTCTACCGGCCAGTGTTGGGCTCAATTGATTAGTCAAACTAAAAGTTTTGTGATTACTTAAATAAGTTTGTAACTAAATCAAACACGATTTAAAAAAATGTTTTAGTTTCAACTATTATTTCAATCATAATTTTTAGCTTTTAGTTAAAACTAAAACTGATCTTTCTTTTAAATATTAAAATTTTCAAAATAATCTTTTTATTACGAAGGGGCTATTAATCTAGTTAATCGTTCTATTATACTGTGTACGCTTCTTTTAAATTGTTTTTACCTCTTTTTAATCTGCCTTCTTAGACAGATCTGCTAATAATTGCCAAATGGTCCACGGTCATGTGTGTAACTAAAATGTCTTGTTTTACCACCTTTCAATGACAATCCGAGAAGGCGGCTTCAAAAATGTCTAGAGTTTTTCGTTATGGATGTCGTTTTCATGGTGTTCGAGGGTGTTAAAGACTATGGTGAGGTAAAAATACAAATCTTAACACCCTCGAAAACCTCGAAAATGACCGCCATGACAAAAATGACAAAAATTTCGATGCCGCCATCTTGGATTTCTGATTTGACGTTCCTATTGGCTTTAACACCTTCGAAAACCATAAATACGATACCCATGACAAAAAATTTGGAAATTTTCGAGAAAGCCATCTTGGATTTTCATTTTGACCTCACTATAATAATAATAATAATCAAAATGTTTATTTTTCTTCCACAAATAACACTTATTAACAAAAACTTAAAAATTGAACAAATAATAAATATGATGCAGTACAATGTTCATTTGTGGGAGACTGGTGCCTAAACTAAGCCGAGACTTGTGTTTCAGGACACCAGGGACTCCCCCCTACAGAAAAAATATCATCAAAAACATTATTATATAAAGTGCTTAGCGAAAATTAAATTTAGGCTTTATCACCCTCGAAAACCTTGAAAACGACACCCATGAAGAGATAACTGTTAATTTTCTTGGCCACCATCTTGGATTTTCATTTGGACTTCACTATTGGTTTTAGCACCTTCGAAGACCATGAAAACGACACGCATAATGAAAATTTTGAAAACTTTCAGAGCCGCAATCTTGGATTTTCATTTTGAATTTACTATCGGATTTAACCCCTTCGCAACCATGAAATTAGGAAATTCTCGCGGCCAACATCTTGGGTTTTCATTGCAAGGTGGTTAAATAAATATATATTCAAAGAAGTATAAGGTTTATAAGGACCGTACACAGTTAATTAGAATGTTTCCCATCATGACTTATGGCTGCGTTGTATTTGCGCACGCTCACCCACGTCATCTCCATAAGATGCAGACCCTACAAAACCGTTTCCTCAGAAAGGTCACGGGTGCTCCCTACTATGTCCGTAATATAGATCTCAACGTAGACCTTAAAACGCCCACCATAAAACAGTTCATGAAACGCTTATCTAAGCGTTTCTTCGACTGTGGCATCAAACACCCAAACCCCTTGATCTCAGCGGCCGCCCGCTACACTCCCTCCCGCATTAGCAGTATTCGCCGACCAAGGCATACGACGCCACTACCCTCCTCCAGGAGAGTAGTAAGGCCACCAGCAGTCTACGTAAGCCCAAAACCCGATCGCCGTCCTACCGCCCTCGCCGCCGAGGCCCGCCGCGACGTCCAATTCCACACCCCTCCCGACCCTTGCTCGAGCCAGCCCGCGCCGATGAGCCTGTAGCTTTAAATTCGTCCCAAAATCAAATAAATCCTGATCCAGCTAGTCCCTTGCTGCCCTCTTCCAGCGACGCCCTGAGCCGAGGTCCGTACCCCACAGGGGGTGCCCTTAGCGTTTTCGCTTAGTTTTAGTTAGTATTTAAGTTTAAGTCCTGGCTGGAGGCTTTAATTTATTAGGGCACCACAGGCAAGTCCGCTTAAGCAGACGACAACCTTACAGGTTGACCTGCATTAAATTAGCACCGCGTAATCAAAAGATCACAATGGGAATTTTCCGCTGAATAAAAAAAGAGTTAAGGAATAATAATAAAAGAAAAACCAAATAAAAATAAACTTATGTACAGAGAAATTCATCGAAAGTTTGATTATATTCTACAAATAAAGGAACATAACATAACATCACGCCTTGTTTCCCCGAAGGGTTGGGCAGAGGTGTACCTGTACACCCACATTTCGCCAGTTATGTTTAAGTCCCATGTAATAGGGGGCGAGCCTATTGCCATCAACCGGGCACAAATCCAGACTCCGGGCTGCTACTGAGAAATTCCAGATAGAAAAACCCAATAACACTTTGCCCGACCTGGGAATCGAACCCAGGACCTCATGCTCAGCGGTAGCGATTGCGACCACTAGACCAACGAGGCAGTACGAGGCAGACAAATAAAGGAATTACAGAAAAAAAGTAAAGTTCCACCAACAGAGAGACAGTACGAGTATAAGATTTATTAAATACCTATTTACGAGCCTGTTTTCACACTATGTATGACTACTAAAAGACTAAACAATTTGTTTAATTAATAATTTTTTTTCCTTGACATTACATTTCAATAAAAGTTTCAACCAAATTTAATACTAAAACTAATTCAATCGTTAATCTTTTGTTAAAACCAATTGCGTTTGTTTCAGTTTTTAATCGTCAATCAAATTATATTTTTGCCAACCCTTAAAAACTGTAAACTAGAGTTAGTAACGTTTATTTTAAGCTGCGTAAATGTCTACTTGACAGCGTGCAGTGCCAACCTTGGGGCGGTGGATACACCGCCTCAAGATCGGAGAGTCCCACCTATCAGCCAACATTCTAAGAATGGTGTTGGGGCGGGCGCGAACACGGCGTAGCAGAGATGCGCATCTCTCGCGCATGATGGCCGAAAAAATATCAACGTCCGCGTCGGCAAATATGCCTGACGCGCTACAAAAATACGGCAGCCCCATTAACACCCGGAATGTGTTGTTATATTGTGTGCGCAGGCCACTATATCCCCTTTGCGTAAAGTTCACCCACAGGCTGCACGTGTAAAAGGATTGGCAGTAGGCTTTGAAAAGCGTCACCTTAACCTAAGCCGTACAACGTGCAAACGTGTGGGCCAACATGCCAAATCGAACCACAGCGACCTGCGCTCCTGATCTACATCAACATACGATATATACATTACATTAGTTTTATCTTGGATTCAAAAATTATTCAAATGAACGTAACGTTTACTCCGCGCGTTTGTGCTAGGGCCTTGTTATTCCAAATAACAGACTATAGAAAATTCTAACCCTCCGATTGGTTACAGGTGATTGCACGTACCCACACTGGTAGTGCCGGCGACGAGCTTCATCACAGTGGCTGGAACGTTTGCTCCAGTTGCCATGACGACCCCTCACTCAAGAGGAACCTCCTTATTATGCCAGCTTTGAAATCTTCAAAGGTTTTCGTCGTGGATGTCGGCTCGGAACCTCGGAAACCAAAGATGCATAAAGTAAGTGGGGAATGGGTACTTTGTACTTTTGAGTTGCTTTAGTACAACTCTCTAAGTTTTCAGATAACTCAATATAAATCAATAATGATTCTTATGATTATAATTCTAACGGTCGCAAATCGTATTTAGATCAACATACAACCTGATACACTGACCTGCAAATTACAAAAAAAGGTAACTACCCTGGCGCTTTCGTATTAAACTCAAATTCTAATTAAGGAATGATTGTGTCGGACGAATGTTACTAATCGTTGGTACTTTTATAGAACCCTGGGAAATATAAAAAGCTAAGCTAAGGAACAGCTAAAACAATTAAGAAGGACAGTTTTACAATATAAAATAATATTTTTATCTCTTTTCTAGATCTTGTTAAAAACATGTTATAAGTGCTTATGTAAAATTAAGAACCATTTTCTAGACTCGTCAAGAGATTAAAACAAAACTCCGTATATTTTAATTAAGTGCTCAATTCTGTAATTTCAATTTGTAAAGTGTAATTATGCATATACTAGTCCATATTATTATTTTAAGACTGGTATTATTTGAATGGTTAAAATTTAAACATCCATGTCGTAAATAATTAAAATTTCTATGGAGTACCCGTTATTCTTCAAGTCAAAACAACATTACAATCTTATCAACCATCATTATTCTTTCTTTTATCAACAATGACAAAAGTGTTTTTAAATGTGTTCACACATTATTTGACTTACTGCGGTGAGACACAGATGACGAATTTTTTATTTGCATATTTTTAAAAAAAGAATATAAATTGTAGAACTTTCCGACTCCACTGTTATATTTATCCAAAGAACATCAAGTGCTTTCCAAAGTACTAGGTCTAGTCGAAGTTTAATAATAAAAGTAGTAAAAGTCGCAACCCACGTTCAGCCTTGCTTCGCCCTCATCTCCATACACCGTTATGAACCTAATTTCCTTGATTGATACTTGAACTATCACGGGAAGATTACCAACGAAGTGCTTCATATTATTTTTGGAGTGCTTCGCAAATATGAGCTTTAAGATTGAGTGCAGTTAGTAGTACATTAGGTCGCTATTTGCATACAAAACTTGGGAATATGAACGTGCGCTTAAGTAAGAAGTAAGTATAGTTGGTTTGTTATTTAAAAACAGGGATGGAAAGATATTCGTAAATGATCGACTGTTATTAATTTCTACACAATCAAAGCTTAATTACTTATGTTACTTTTAGAAGTAAATAGCCATAATAAATTATCTCACGCAAGTCTGCAAGCTTATCGATATGTGGTATGAATAAAACAGACGTTTCAAAAGTTATAGAACAGTCAGTAAACTTAAACTTAAATCCGGCTTTATAATCTTCGACTCTCAAACGGACTCGATAATACCTCAAACTATCTATAGTATAATTATAGTAAAGAATTTATGTACATCCGCATAAAAATCCATCTCCGTCGGAGCAGTAAATAAACTTTCTGGCCAATACCTTGAAAGTATACGTTTAACAATGGATGCAAAGGTACAGGAGAGTTTAGACAACACGAGTGTGGACAAACAACAAGTTTGTGGAACGGGGCTTGAGGTAGGAATACGACCATTTAGTTCTATGTGGAGTTTGGGTTGTTGTTGTTGTCTTAGGTACTGGTTTATGTCGCCTTTGAATACGGTTTCTGTCAATTTTACTAGATGATTGGATGGTTTTGATTTATGTTCCACTAGTTATCAAAAGATTTGACTGCAGTGATTGACTTTTCAGGTTTGAAACTAGAGAATGACAAGACTTTCTTCAGTTTGAATCCTACGGGATCTGTTTTCGTCATAAAAAATGTTAATCTGAACACATCACAAAGTGCTGGATATGTTCCACGAACAATATTAATCTGCGGAAAGGCTATGGTGTTAAGGTGATTAAGGCATCTATCGATAAATCAATATCGAACCCAATTTACGGTCTATTCAGGATTCCTGAACGTTCGTCGATCGTAATTTAAATTCTCACACGGAGCACTTATCCGTGTTTTTTCTAGATTGTTTGGTAGATTTATGGTCCAATTTTACGATCGGTTTGGCACCCAAGCGTCGACGTCCAGAATGAAGAGTAAACAATTTGTTTTGGTCCTTAAAAATGCAGTTGCGGTCCTATGAACTTCGGAAGTTTGTACGTGCTTCACTGAAATAGAGGCTGGTCATAAAACTGAATTTTTATGTCAACAGATCTGGGAAAGTTTTTTAATTCTTAGCTTTTTATGTTTTGGATTTTCCGAGGCAACTACAACTTTATTGCGAGAGCGTAAAAACTGAAACAAACGGCTGTTCCCGAAGAAAATTGTTGTTTTACGCTGAATGCAGATTTACGAATCAATTTATGGGCAGAAATTGAATCAGGGAAAATAGGCTACTGTTCAATCCGGCTGATTGAATTTGTTTGATTTTCTTGAGTGTTAACGAACAGAGCAGAAAACGTAACAGTGTTGATTTTCTACTAAGTCCATGAAGCAATTCGTTTTTTAGGAAATGCTTAACACTTTTATCAGTAAATATTCTATAGGCTCCTGGTACACCTTCCGTTAGACTCAAAAACTGAAGATGTCTCAATAATAATCAGCGTAAAATGTTCCTACTGTTGTGACACAGGCCTCCTTAGAGGGAGAGAGTGGGCCAAAATCCACCACGCGGGCGCAGTGCGGGTTGGTAGATGTCACATGTCTTCGAATTTTTGGTTCTAGGACATGCCGGTTTCTTAACGATGTTTACCTTCACCATTTTGAGAGCAGGGGCGATGAAATGAAATAAACAAAGTAACGTTCGTACTCACGACCTACAACTCGTAAGTCGGCGCCGATACCGCCCACCACTGCTCTCAAAAACTGAAAATCAAAAAGAACTTTATTTTTCAAATTTGATGATTTGTTTGAATTCAACAACAAACCAAAGATTAAATCAAACTAAGTAAAATACAATATCAAAACTTATCTTCCATTCGAGCGTCTATTTAACATGTTACAGAATAAAATAGGAATTCCACTACATTATAAAACGCAGTTTTATGTATTACTAGTTTCTGCCTGGGACCTCGTCCGCGTGAAATTATCGCCCGCCCGCGCTATTACTGCGTCTTTGCATTTTCTTTCTTTCTATGTTATCGTTCTTTCTGACCATTTTTCTTTTTGAATCCCAATGGTCGTAGCGAGATGTTAAATAGTATTAACCTTTCTCAAGAATGGGGCTACCAAAAAGAACTTATAAATGCGATGCGGGTAGTTCCAGAGATTTGCGCTTTTCAAGAAACAAACTCTTCAGCTTTATCTTTACTTAATATATTAAGTACTAGGTAGCTTCTGCCCGCGACTTCGTCCGAGTTAAATTTAATTTTTAGGGTTCCGTACGTATGAAGGAAGAAACGGAACCCTTAACCCTTACTCCGAATCTAATGGACCAATTTAATTGAAATTTTCTAAAACACAAAAACAGACGTTACGTTAGAACATGAATTTTTAATAAGAGACTAATTTTTTGAAGGCAGTTTAGAAGAAAAAAATGCTAACTGTACCGTGTGACATATCGAATAAAAGGGTTTTGGTACTGTGAGGGTTTCAAATATATATTTTGTAGAAGTTGTAAATAAAAAGTTATAAAGTTATTTTGTAAAATAGATGAGAATTGTCCAATCCTCCCACCTTATCTCCGAAACAACTAAGCTTAAAAGAAGACTTGTTATAAAGTCTATGGTCTTAAATTACATGGTAAATCTCTCAACATTGTGCGGACAAACTTACATTTGCAGTTGGGATGTATGTTTTTCAACGACAATGTTAAGTTTGTTCTCGGGATACATTCATGCCTACACTACTATATAGCCCTTGTGCGTAGTCCGACACGCACTTGGCCGGTATTTTTTGTGCCTTCTTCGCGCAAGAGCTAGCAATAGATTGACAAAGTTTTATCGCAATCTGATTAACGGTATGACAAAGTATAAAATACTACAAACAAACATTGATTTTTATACATGTATTTGAAGAAGATAGATACCTAACCTCGCTCCAAGTAAGAGTTGGGTAAATAAGACGCCAATTAGTTTATAAATTGCATATTACAACATCTGCTTGCTTCAAAAGGATTCTTGGTTCCATCAAATACCCTGCTTTGAGTCGGTTCATATTTTGTTTTTATTAAAAATTTGTGAAGTCAATATTTATTTTCATGGAACAGGGTAAATAAATTAAAATTGCTATTTAAAGCCAGTAAAGCTTAAGATTTGGCACATAAAAGTGTAGGAGGGTTAAACCTCATTTTCAAGATTGAAACTCCGATCGAAAGGTCTTAAGTCCGGGCTCGACTGTTTAATAAAGTGGAGACCCCTCTCACTTTACGCAAAGAGGTTATGAAAAATATGAACTCGTTTTTTTTATAGTGCAATCTTGTGTAGCTTTTGCTATGTTCTATGACATTTTATAGTGGGTATATTGTGATTCATGTTGATTAAATAAATAAAAATAACTGAAAATTTAATCAATCAATGAAAAAATCAACTCAATCGAACGAGCATAATCAACTAAAAATAACCCTAATAGCGGAGTAAACTACTAGCCTATTTAGCTCCATAGCCCCAAACTATTTCCCCCCACAAATAATCTCCGATCTCCATCGATCATTGGCCATTGACCGCCATAATTATTGCTCAGAGCGTCACATAGTTCGATGGCGAAATTTTCGCAACTAGCTCTCTCCAACTCATCCCGAATCTGTCGTTAAACTTGCAAGATTCCAACTAGATCCAGACAGTTCGCGAACTCGTTATATTGGCTATTAAACCTTTGCTTGTCCTCTTCACACTACAGATTGTACTCAGAATTCGGATACAATATGCAGGAGAAAGAATACATTATGGTTTCCACGAAGACGCTGAAATTTTAAAACATTTGCGGTGTTAGACCAAAACACTCAGAATTTCAAAGCGATATGGGCTTTAAATATTAATCCACTATGATTTTTTAAACAAAACTTCAGACTTAACTATAATTAAAAATTCTAGTAAATGGAGTCTGTGTTTGTGCAATGTTTTAGAATATAATACTCAAGTCCAAGGCAAATGCTAAGAAGGTTCTTCATCTAAATGTTTACGCCGAAAAAGCCAACTTAAATGTAAATCCCTTACTATCGGGATAACTGCTAAAGACCCCATTCTCTCAGCTCCATTATATAGAGGGTTCATAGCGAAAATCTCATTACCAGGTAATCGACGGCTCCAAGATGAGGTCATTCAACTGCAGTTTCCCGCACACGACGCACTGCCTGGCAACCGGCGAAATCATGATTTCGACGATGGGAGACAAAGACGAAAACGGAAAAGGGGATTTTGTGCTCATCGATTCGAAGACTTTGGAAATGACAGGTAAATTGTGAACGCGCCTTTACACAGTTACAGCGGAGGGGAGAGACTTAATAGGCGCTATAATGAAAAACAAAAAACGTTCGCTTATTTCTTAGGAACATGGGCGAACGGAAATAAAACTGCCAAGTTCGGCTACGATTTCTGGTACCAGCCGTATCACGATGTGATGTTTGCTACTGAATGGGGTACACCTAAAAGGTTCAAGACGTGAGTATATTAAATTCCTTTTTTTTATTACGACAGTTTTTATTAGTATCGAAATTCTCAAGGTGACTGATTAAATAATGGAGGTAAACAACTCCCAAAATACATTATATGCAGACTCACTTAGCCAACGTAATTGAATTGAATATTTATCTAGTCTTCAAGTGCCTCTTCTAAGTTAACAACCTACTTGAAACCTATTATATTCACGAACAACTAAACCTTTATAGGCCGTACCGACAAATACGTTGATACGCAGAACACTACAGGAGTTTATTCGTTTGAATATAATCTCGTCCTTTATGAAGATTAGACTTAATAAAGTTATTATTGCTTAAGCTACGGCTTCGTGTGGTATTTTATTCAGATCTCCTTTATTACTGATCACATCTAAGGTTGCTTTAGGTATTTTTAGTGTTTTCTATTTAGCTAAATATTTTTTATCTTCATCTGTCGCCACCCTGTATGTATATTTGGAATTTATTCATTACCAGCTTTTAATTGAAACCAAAATTTTAGTGTTTTTTCTTAATTTGCTATTATTTATTTTGTGTTTGCAGATGCATATGTCACTCCCACATTAAAGACCATTCTAACGACGCCTCTTATGTTAAAATCCATAAAGCCGTTTAGGCTACACAGCGTGCCAAAGAAATATATATACATACTTGCGAAAAACATAACCCTCCTAATGGGGCAGTCGGGTAATTATAAAAGCAGTGTTTTGTTCTGCTTTCAACCCACAGATTTAGAATTAGACGATATTTTCTTTAAACATGTCCAAAACTAAAGCAAACCCTCTCCTCCCCAGTGGCTTTCACGAAGAAGACGTACCAAACAAGGATCACTACGGAACCTCGTTGAATATTTATCAATGGTCAACGCACGAGCTGCAGCAAGTCATAGATTTGGGCTCCGAAGGCTGCGCTCCCCTCGAGATCAGATTTCTCCATGATCCTAAATCCGCGCAGGGATTTGTTGGGTGTGCGGTGAACGCAAACGTTTTCAGGTACGAGATTTACAGGGATTTATGTTATTGCTACGTTGTGGAAGTTTTGAACGTTAGGTTTCGTTTGGTATTGTTTGACTTTATTTGGGGTTAAATATTGTACCAACATTTTAAAAGATCTTTTTGCCCTTTCTTCTTTATACGAAACTACGTTTTGCAAGGGGCAACTAGAATCAATTCTATTAACATGTAAATGTTGACTTTCAAAAGTGTTTCTTTACCTTCCCATTTCGGCGTTAAATTCCGTGATATTTATATATTAAATACGTGCGCACGGTCTCACAGACTGAAAGCTTGGAACCCAACTTCAGTACACAACCAATTTTTTTAATGAGTATTTAAGAAACTTGGGAATATCAAGAACAAGAAAAACCCAATTAGTAAACCATTCATTTACTGAGTCTTTGATTTCAGTCTCTAAAACAGTAAGATTTTCATAGGAGTATTCAAAATATTAGCAAAAATCCTATAACTTTTCTTCTAACAGACAAAACCAAAGTTACAAATCTAAAAGAGAACCTCATGAGAAACATTAAGCATTGAACACATTTAACGCAGAATGTAATCATTTCAGCTCTTCACCAAATCACCGAAAATAAACCTTGGATCCTATACCCCCGCCGGTCCTACAGACCAATAGGCATGATGACTATTATGAAAAACTAAAATAAACACGAAACGGTATTTTGTAGGTCTTACAGGCCAATGCGTAGGTATAGGAAGGTTACTTGAAATTAATGATTTGACTTTGGCTTTATTCCGCGATCCCTTAAAATTTAAAGTTTGTTAAACCTTTATTGTCTATCGTATTTATCAATAGTTTTCTACACAACTTACACTTACATAATAATACACAAAAGAAAAGTTCCTACAACGTACAATTTAATGGAAGACAGATACTGTCTCACAAGAGCAAAGTAACGAAAGAAGTATACCAAAAAGAAACGGGAAGACAGTGAATATTTCGCAGCTACTAAAAGGAATAGCAAATAAAGCTTTCAATTAACTTTATTTAGGTTCTACAAAACATCAGACGGAACGTGGAAAGCCGATAAAGTCATCGACATACCAGCGAAAAAAGTTTCCAAAGATGGCGTTGAGTCCGAGATTAACGGTAACTTTTTCTGTTTCTTTTATTTTTCTCTAGTTATCCTACATTTACTTTCAGGTAAATAAATGTATTTCGGGTAAAACTTCGAAAACACACATCTTTTTGGGTTCAGTTTTATTCTCCTTAGCCGGAAAATTGCGCTTTCCAGCGCTTCAAATCATAAATCTAACTGATCCACACGTACAAATTTTATGAAGTCTAAATCTTTTTTGGCTGCAATTCAGTCTTGATGTTACAGTGGAATAAAACATTTTTATCATGCTTCAGGTTTATTGGGAGATATCGTAATATCATTGGATGACAAATATTTGTATGGCACTTGCTGGTTACATGGTGAAGTGAGGCAATACGATATTTCGGATCCTAAACACCCAAAATTTACTGCAAAAGTTCAACTTGGAGGTGTTATTGCCTCAGACCCTGCAACAAAACTGATCGATGACAGAGAGTCGAAGGTTAGAAATTCCTTTCTTCCAATCGTTATAGTTGAAATTAACACTTAATGACTTCACACAATTACGTTTGCGCCTCGTCATTATTTTCATTTAGAGTTTTTTCCCTCTGATGTTGCTAAATTACTTTTCAACGTTTGTTCCATTTGTGTAATGTTTCAGTGTCATCGATGTTTCTTTTATATTAATATAATTTCACTCATTTGTGTTATTGCTATAAAGTGCTTTATCATTTTTGTTTACATTTTCGTTCCTATATGTATTAAAGTCGCGTGACTAATTTTGTGCATACCCGTATTGTTATTGAAAAAGTTATCGTTAGTGTCGATAGCTGACACTAATGATAACTGACATTTTTTTTAAATTTTATTTTAAAACAAATGATTTTGTTTGACATTATGTAAAAATTACGTCATGTCATGTTAAGAGTATGCTTAGATGGTTTGGTCATATTGAGAGGATGAATGAAAGGAGACTAACAAAAGGTATTTACAAAGCACATAGGACATATAGTGACCTTATTGGTAATGTTCTTCAGAAAGGTCAGTATTTTTGACCAGATGTATGAACGGTAACGAGGCAGAAAGTATGTCAGGATCGTAGCCCATTACAGACACCTACCTCATATGATCTGTAAAATAAACAATGACATGAATATTTACTTACCTAGGTATTATTTTATTGTGAATGTTAAGACTGTGTGGGGTTTTTTTAATTTTGTTTTTTTATTTTTTATTATCTCAGTTAGTTTTAATCGTAATCTTGATCTGGCGGTTTGAGTAATTATGCGGCCTACCCAATGTCCTTCCTTTGGTATTGTTCGCCGAATCGTTGAGCTCCTTATGTTTTGAATTGAGCTGTACGATTACTGACAAATGCGTGCACTGACCCGGCCCACTCAATCTGTGTGGTTCTTTCCTCAAAAGACCATTTCAGACATCAATCCACATGGTCTTAACATGATCTGACCAAGATTATGTCTGGACTTTAAAAGAGACAAACTCAGAGGTCACAGACCTCTGAGTTTGTTTCGACCTTTCTTCTTCAGATAGAAAACGCCTTTCTTAGTCAGATAGGAAACGCCGACCTAATCTAGTTTAAAAAAATGTTTGACGTGTAAAAGTGTTTGTATAAACCCACTTACGGAAATAAAAATCATTTATCATTAGCAGGTGGCGTTCTGTGGTTTCTGCCTACCCCCCATGTGTTACATGGCATCATAATTTATATTTACAGGTACTCATTCAACCTGAGCTGGTTACAGTGAAAGGCGAGAAATTGCAAGGCTCTCCTCAAATGCTGCAACTTTCTCTCGATGGAAAGCGTCTATATGCCTCATCGTCCTTGTTTTCTCCCTGGGACAAACAGATTTATCCAAAAATGCCTGAAGAGGTCAGGACCGATATTGTTTTATTACTAGAACCTTTAAAGACGTAGAAAAACGTTTATGGTCACGTCACGCTTGCTTATTATAATAACTTTATATGTTATCTTTGAATAGTAAGCACCCGTCTGGAAAAGCTAACACAAAATTCACTTAACCCTAATATTTCGCATGTTTGAAATACCCGTTTAGGTAAAATAACTCTCCAGATTCTAACTACAAAATTCTTAAACTCATAGCGGATCCCAAAAATGTAGAGCGCGGAAACTTTATTAGAAGTCACACAGCCGAGTATGTGAAGGCTGTAGATAAAGTATTTTATTAGACTAAGTCCACTTTCTCCCCAGCGCAGATCGCAATAAACAGCTCTTATCTCTTATATCAAAACCTTCGACCCCCATCTTATTTACGTTCTCGCCCTTTATGCAATGTTCTACAAAATTAACTTTATTTTTGTGAGAAACATTTTGTGAGATATGTCACCTGGGATTGATGAATAAGTCATGAGCCACGTCGCATATTTTGTCATACAAATAACTGACAGCCGCTGTAATTTTGAACCAAGTTAAACGAACTTTCCTTTTTTTGCTTTATATTATCTGATGCAGGCTTGAATTATATTTTATGGGATTTTCTGATTAATTGCTAAATAAAAATGTAGTTTATATAATTTATGTAATCAAACGTGGCTACAGACGAGTTTGTAAGTATGCGGTTAATTTAAAACATTTAGTAGCGACGATATTATTAAGCCCAATTATTTTCAATAATGAATTTACCATTGTATACTCGTAACAATTCCTTTACCTACTACTATTTATCTGATTCATCAATCATAACAAAAAAATCCAGAAACAGTCCTACTTTTTACAATTATTTTTTCACATACGAAACAAAAACTGGTATCCTCCAGGACGGAACAGGACAGAACGGATCGGAAAATTATTTTTTCTGCTGGATCTCCCAAAATTCAAATACATTTGTATTGTATTGCCAGGGTGGGTGGATAGTAAAGTTGGACGTGGACACGGTGAATGGAGGCATGAAGTTGGATCCGGACTTCCTTGTTCACTTTGGGAACGAACCGGACGGGCCAGCCTTGCCACATGAAATGAGGTACCTACGAACTTTTTAACGTTTAAACTGTATGAAATTTTGTATCAATGAAAGCTGTGATATGTATGTTTGGTCTAAAGTTTAGTTTGGTGTTTGGTTTTTAGTTTCACATGTTGTTCCGTTTTCAGTTTCCTTTTTGTTTTTTTTTTTGTTTGGATTTTCTAAAAGTAAAGTTATGTTGTTTACTTTGCCGCTGTTTCGGATTCAGTTTACAAAAACTATTTTGGGTTTGCTAATGTATAAAAGCTTTAAGACCAATGATGAATGATGATTTTGAGTTTTCATGGAAACAGTGTCATATAAGTAGTTGGCGATTTGTCGGGAACCTCTCGACACGAACTTAACTGTTCATTTAATTCACAATATCTCTTCCACACACAACTTTTAACTAATGAAAGTTCTATTTATTTATTTATTTTATTATTTATGTACACACAGTAAAATACAGAGGGACACGTCATAGTTAGAATTTGAGTACAAAGGTACTGCTTATTTCTTAAGAAATTTCTTCCAGCAGACCTGCGAAAGGAGAATTGAAAAAGAAATGTAGACAATAGTGTGTGAAAACAAGAAGAGAAAAACATGAACAATGTGAAGTCTAAAACTAAAATAACGCAAATATATATATATATATATATAAAACTTAGGTATTATTTACATATACATAAATAAATACTCACAGTTAAGAGGAAAGGTAATGCTCTTTTAATCGACATTTGAATAGGGAAATAGTTTTTAAATCACGAATGCTAGGCGGAAGTGAGTTCCACAATCTTACAGCATGGACAGAGAAGGAATAAGAATAGTAGCTTGTTTTATGAGGATGAGATTTAAGGAGGGATCTAAGGTGCGATCTACACGGTGCGTCGCTAGAGCGAGCGTAAGAAAAACGCTCACGCAGGTAGGAAGGATAAGACGGGTTGTGTAAGATATTGAAGAGGAGACATAAAATCCGAGTGTTCCTTCGAAGACGGATTGGGAGCCACTTGAGTTCCTTGCGAAGGTGAGAAACATGGTCATACTTTCGAAGACCGAAAACAAAGCGAATGCACAGGTTTTGCAAGCGCTCAAGCTTGTTTAATAGCTCCTCAGTAGCATCCAGGTAGCAGGCGTCTGCATAATCTATAATCGGCTGAATAAGTGTTTGTGCCAAAGTAATTATAATGAAACTTATGAGTCAAAAAATATGACTTTGGAATTACCTTTCACAGATACCCAGGAGGAGACTGCACTTCTGACATTTGGCTGGCAGACGACTAAATTCTCTGATATAATTGCTTGTAACATGTGCCAATATTTTTGTATGCGTGTTAAAATAACAATAATATTTCATATTACATTATATTTACGATTTTTCATATAAAATTACATTAGTAAGGCATAAATTTATTCTGTATGGGCAACGACATATAACAAATGAGTATACTGTATAATTGTATTTTGTATAAAACGAACGTAATGCTTTTAGGTAGATATTAATAAAATGTATAACTAATCATATTTGAAGTTTTAATTACTGTGAGCTGATGTGTTTCCTTTGTAGTTTTGTTTGTTGTAAATTCAACACAATACGTATAATCAGCCTATAATGTTCCCATTACCGGGACAGTCTTACCAAGGAGTATTGTAGTAACGAGTTACGAGGGCTGCACTAAAAGTATCGGGAATGGAATATTTCCACTGTTCCTGTCACATTAAAATCTTTTTAATTGAAAACTCCTTGGTTTTAAAAAATCTAACATCATTTATTTATTTATTTTAACGATTCTAGGTCTTGTCACAAGGTTTTGTCAAACTTGTTTAGTCGTTGAGAAAATGGAATTGACTCGAGAAAATTCAAGAGCGATGATTTATTATGACTTTCGAAGTGGTTTAACACAAAAGCAGTGTGTTGACCGGATGATTTCTGCATTTGGTGATGAAGCCCCATCCAAAACCACAATTTATCGCTGGTTTGCTGAATTTCAACGTGGACGTGTCAAGCTCAGTGATGATCCCCGTCAAGGTCGTCAAAAAACTGCAGTCGCCCAAGAAAACGTTGATGCTGTGCGTAACCTGATTGAGGAAGATCGACATGTGACATACCGCGAAATTCAGGCAACTTTAGACATTGGCATGAGTCAAATACAAATAATCTTGCATGAATAATTAGGTGTAAAAAAGTTGTTTTCCCGATGGATACCGCATTCGCTCTGTGAAGAGCAAAAAGCGGTTCGCGTTACTTGGTGCATCAGAACTCTCGAAAGATTCCACGCAGGATCCTCAAATGCTGTATACACCATCGTATCAGGTGACGAATCCTGGATATACGCGTACGAACCCGAAACAAAAAACCAGTCACGAGTTTGGGTGTTCGAAAATTAGTTAAAGCCAAAAAAATTGTTCGTTCACGGAGTGTTGCAAAAAAAATGGTGGCCACGTTTGTCTCCAAAACCGGCCATGTTACGACTATTCCTCTTGAGGGACAAAGAACGGTTAATGCAGAATGGTATGATAGCATTTGTCACAGGTCGCTTCTGAACTCCAACCACCGCATCATCCTCCATCACGACAATGCGAGTTCTCACACGGCACACTGAACAAAAGAGTTTTTAGAGCAAGAAAACATATAATTATTAGACCATCCGCCGTACAGCCCCGACCTAAGCCCTAATGATTTCTATACTTTCCCTAAAATAAAGAATAAATTGCGTGGACAGAGATTTTCATCACCTGAAGAAGCTGTGGACGCCTACATAACGGCCATTTTAGAGACCCCAACTTCCGAATGGAAGGGTTGCTTCAATGATTGGTTCCATCGTATGGAAAAATGTGTCAAATTTCGCGGAGAATACTTCGAAAAGCAATAAATACATTTTTAAATAGTAATGTTGTGTCACTTCCTTGATTCCCGAAATTTTCAGTGCCGCCCTCGTATTGGCTTGTTGAGGTCAGATACCTTAGTCTCTCCATGTAAAATACTGGGTTTCAGGTGCATTTGCTTAGACTGGAAACCGACCCCAACAAAGTTGGACAAAGGCTCAGCAGATGATGAGGATTATTGTGCCGGGAAGTAGTAGTGCTATTCTGTAACCATCTCACCGTGAAAACATAGGTGAAGTGAGCGTGGAGTGAGCTGTCGGTGCCACTGATGCTAGGGATTGAACAAGGCGGGATGACATTGACAGTTCACTCCACGCATATTTTCAAGGTGAGATTTTTGCAGAATCGACATGCTGGTCTGCTCTCTGTGAGGAGCGGACCGTTTTCAAGGACGCGGTCCCTGAGCGTATTAGTGATAGTCGATTCTAGTTTTAGGTTTGAGAGCAGTGGTAATGTACTCAAAGTAAAGTATTCAATTAGATTAAATGCCTTCATTCTGGGACGTCAATTAAACACGGAGATGGATAGCTGATTGGTTTATTCATATTTGCGCATACCCACATAACTAAATAACAAAAGTAGACACAATACCTTACACTTTTCCCCTTTAAGATAATATGTACTTATCAAAACTATTAACTAACATGGTATATTAAAAACAAAAACTTAATACAATTTTAACTATTTAGACATTGTCTTTATTAGCTGCGCGCACGTGCGCACGTATCGCTCGAGCCGAAGCCCCCGGCGGCAGCGTCGCCGGCGAGGCCGGGCTCTCCGGGCCTGCGCTACCTGCCACCGTCTCCAGCTCACAGGATGCCTCTGATGCATCCTCGTAAGGATCATCGCCATAACCATTACGCTCCCCCTTGTGAGTACCGATGCTCGCTCGCGAAAGTGATAACCGCGACTTGTTCACAACTGGAACAATTTGGTCGCGATGTCTGCGCCACTCGACACCGTTTCCCATGTCAATGCGGTACGACACCGGTCCCGTACTTTTAGACACTGTTCCCGTGGACCATTTATTAGAATTCGAGGTGTAATCGCGTGCGAGTACCGGTTCTCCTACACGGATAGGGGGCTGGGGCGTGCCTCCTGCATGATCTACCTGACGTTGCTACGCCGCGCGCACCACTTGTGCGACGTCTGGCCGTAACGCATCCAGTCGTGTCCGCATACGGCGCCCGGTGAGCAATACTGCTGGTGGCACGCCCGTAGTTGTATGCTCACAATTGCGGTAATTAAATAAGAGTGTGTTTAATGCTTGTAACACATTTACGCCACTGAGAACTGCTCTCTAAATGGCGGCGCCATTTTACTGTGGCCTATAAGGCGCCGTTGTCACATGTGCAATACAATTTTGATTGCAATAAATTTTAAATTCAGTGGATTGAAATGGTGGTCCGTTACCCGTAACGAGTTGCGAAGGTAATCCAAACCTACTAAAAACTGTGATAAAACCTGTGATTGGTGACTGTGCATCCGTACGACCCATTGGAAGTGCCCCAATCCACTTCGAATGCGCGTCGACTATAATGAGTATTTTACTCCGAAAAATCTGCATGTAAGCGTTGCCATGGAAACAATGGAAATTCCCACGGATGCAGGTCAGCACGTAGCGCTGCGTCCCGCACCATACGACACGGCTCACACGAACGACACATGACTGCAAGGTCAACAAGGTCAAGCTAGGCCAGTAAACATAATTGCGTGATAAGCTTTTCATTTTTCTAACTCCTCCGTTTGTAGTGGTTTTGGTATAATGATGCGATATTTATAAATTAAACAACCGAAATCCATTGTAATATCGCTCCCTCGTGTAAAATATGGCTTTTCGTCTTCGCAACTAGGTACCAATGGCCATCCAAATTTTACAAATCCCGATATTCGCGATAATATTGTATCCTTATTGGTTTCTTTACCTACTTCATGGAAATTAACCGGCATCATTGCTGTACTAAGTTAACGTAACTCATTGATTCGGTGGGACGGCGCTCCTGTGCTAATAGTAAACGTGACAACGCGTCCGCTGGTCCATTTTGCTTTGAGGTTATATATTTTATTGTAAAATCATATGCGGCTAATCGGGCAGCCCAAAGTTGTAAGAGACTGGCGGCAGTTTGGGGTATACCCACTTTCGCTCCGAAAATGTAGCTTAAAGGCTGATGATCTGTACGTAATTCCAATTTTCTACCATACAGGTATTGATGGTGTCGAGTGACGACATAAAATATTGCGAGAGCCTCCTTGTCAATCTGACTGTAATTGCGTTCCGCGTCATTGAGTGTGCGTGACACACAGCTGACCGGTCGCTCACTGCCGTCTGGGAAACGATGCGCTAATACTGCGCCCAACCCGTACGCGCTGCTGTCCAGCGATAGCACTAAGGGCCGCCCCTCCTCATAATGTGCGAGTACCCTCTCACCTGATAGGACTCGCTTCGCTTCCTTAAAAGCCTCAACGCATTCATTACTCCAATTCCAACTCATACCCTTTTTTAAGAGTTCATGTAACGGATGCAATAAAATACTTAATTTGGGAATAAATTTGCCATAATAATTAAGTAATCCTAGAAAGCTTCTTAACTGTGTGATATCGATAGGTGCCGGCCGGTGCCTTTACAATAGCTTCCACCTTGTGGGGATCCGGGCGCAGACCACTTTGGTCAATATCAAACCCGAGATATTTAACGCTCGCTTGTAGAAAACAACATTTGCTTAGTTTAACGGTCAAACCCATATCTCTTAATCTAACTAGTACTTGTCTTAAATTAACCAAATGTTCTGCTCTCGAAGCCCCTGTCACGCAAATATCGTCAAGAAACACCACCGTGCCACGCACGCCGCGCAATGTCTCCCCCATTAATTTTTGATTTTTTTCCGGAGTGCAAGATAATCCTAATGGCGTACGGTGATAAACATATGTATCGATGTGTGTAGTAATAGCTGTACACAGTTGTGAATCATCCGTCAAAATCGTCTGTTGATGCATGGGTTAAATCAATTTTGGTAAATTTCCTTCCCCCACTTAGAGTCGCAAACAACTCTTCGATGCGTGGGAGTGGGTAATATTCACGTTTAAGTTTAGGATTGATGGTAATTTTTTGTAATCGCCACATATTCGTATATCGCCGTTCGTCTTTATAACCGGCACGATGGGTGTGCCGTAGTCAGAATGCTCGACCCGGTAGATGCTGCCCTCGGCCTCCACCCGCTCGAGCTCGCGCTCCACACTCCACACGCGCGCAAAGTGCCAGCGGCACGGGGCGCGCCCGCACGTACACGGGTTCTTTATTTGTCAGTTGCAATTTTTAACATTTTCCTAATTTATCAGTAAAAACCTCAGGAAATTATGTAGTTAACTTACTTACACTTGGATCAGCAATAATATCATTAAAATGTATTTGTTTGATATTGAGGGACTTTAACCAATCCCTGCCCAATAGTGGGCGTCCACCATTTTTTATAATATAACAAAACAAATTGTTTGCCGAAACATTACCAAGTTTAACATTGACCAATATATAACCTAATGACTCAATCCGCGTACCTGCACAACACCGTAACATTAGATTATCCGATTGAATTGTTTTATTTGGAAACATCTGCTTGTAAAAATCTTCACTAATCGCCGAAATGCGACTTCCCGGATCGACTTCAAATTTAATTTCGTAACTGTCAATGTTCACGTTAATAAAGTAAGGTTTGATACCTTTAGACGCCAGTTCGATGCTAAACAAATCCTCGTCCTCAGAGTTATCCTCACTTACGTAGTTCTACCTACCAGACCGTCCACTACCACGCACCTCTTTGCACATCACTTTCAAATGTCCATGTTGGTTACACTCATCACAGTTGTAATTGATGTAACGACATCTTTCCGGCCGATGAGGTTTTCCACACCGCCAGCAATGTAGACTCGAGGCGGCCTGCTCCGGCGCCGCAGGGGTGCGACCTCTCGACGCCGCGCCGTCAGCCCTAGCGCCTGCATTGCGTCCCAGCCGGCGCGCGCCTTCTCCACGTGCTCGGCTCTTATCGGTCATGTGTAGGCCTTCGCCCGCGTCGCCGCCTGCACCTGAGGTCGTGGCTGCGGCGGTGGTCGCCCCGCTCACCTCCGCGTGCCTCTCTGCGGCCTCTAACGCCAGAGCCAGCTCCACCGCCTCTTTGTATTTAATATTTTTCTCATCAAAAATACGCGATCGCATCGCGCTGTTGGATAGTCCCGAAACAAATTGGTCGCGAAGGTTTTCTTCTAGCATAGTACCAAAGTTACACGTGGTCGCGAGATGTTTTAAATCTTGTAGATAGTCCGTCATGGATTCCTCAACACGCTGTCTACGTAAGCGAAACATGTGACGCTCGGAAATCTCCGATTTCTGTGGTTCTAGATGATCGGTCTCTGGATCCGCCGGAGCACACAGATCGCACATTAACGAGTATGTAGTTTTACCCACAACCGTAATTAACAACGGCACACACAAGTTATCTTTAATCTCATTCAGTAATATGTACTGTTTTACACGGCAAATTTACGATGGCCACTGCTTCGAACTAATGTCAAATGGTTCTAGTCGACCGATTGGCATTGTTAATCACAATTTTACACGCAATTGGTATTCGAATTCCTCGTCGCCAAATCGGCCGTCAATTAAACACGGAGATGGATAGCTGACTGGTTTATTCATATTTGCGCATACCCACATAACTAAATAACAAAAGTAGACACAATACCTTACACATTCAACCATTTACAAATGAAAGCGTTAATGTATTTAGTAAAGAGTAGATGATGAACACATAATTTTTTTTATGGGCTACTAATTAGAATAGTTCAGACATATTTTTCATTCAATTACACAAATTTCGCTAACACTGAGTCCCACTGCATCGCGGTTGTTGAATTAGCAACTTTTCCATGTAATTGTAGGCACGGGATCCAGGGAATACAATTAGCTGTCCTATCGTGTTAAATATTCCGGTGAATATGCATTCAAACGTGTTGTTTATTGGGCTGTTTTAATCTGCATGTTTAGTGGAATCTAATTTTGGTATGTGCGTAAAATTTCTCGACAAATAGGTATTCACGTGTAATAAAATTAAAAAAAAAAAAGAAAGAAAACTGTACTTACGTACGTACTTACTTGCATCCTAATGCCAATACAGGTTGGTGAATTGTATTATGAAATGTGACACTTATAAGTCGTCCTAATCTGTGCAATGCAACTTGTAATGTAAGCTTTATTACACAGGTGACTATAGCCGCACGGCGAAAATTGACTGCCCTAATGTAAATTCAACTAGGCCGTAGGTGACTAAAATTGCAAGTTCCAAAGTAGAGGAAGTAGGATTCAACTTTTGTCGTGCGACGACAGGTCGCTAAAGACGACTAAATCGACCGTGAAAATGCTCAGTCACAATTTTGATGCAAAATGAACTAGTCACCTGCGATTTTTATCGACCTGTGTAAATGGGGGCGATTGGGCTAGTGAGGCGATTTGGTAAGCGACCAGCCACACGGCGAAAATCGACCAAGTTTAAATCCCCCCGTAACGCAACAACGAGACCAATTTGTTTATACGTGTGTTACATTCCATCATAAGTTTCACGAAACTGTATCTGTATACAGTAACTGGTCCATGTTCCCGTTTAAAAATTATCCAATGTTTAGAATATAATAGAATAGAATGCATTTATTTGCCAGAATATTGTACAAAGCTGTTATGTTTATTATATTCATAATATTCTGCTGTTTCCGGCGTACAAATATGATTTCAAGTAAATTAAGGGTCATCATTACATTAAAATTTAATTAAATTAATCATTACAATTGGAATTACAAATGTTTGAAATAAATTGAACAATAGCTTTAAACTTCAAGATGTATACCTTTATTTTTTGTTATTGGTTTTTAGCATTTGGAATTTCTCAGTAGCACTTCACCGAAATCTGATTGATGGCAATAGGCTCGCCTCTATTACATGGTAGGTACTTAAACATAACTGGCGAAATGTGTGTTTACTATATAGGTATACCTCTGCCTAAGCCTTCAGGGATATAATGTTTATTTTTACAGATTATGTTAATTTTATCTATGTAATGGATTTCAACTGTGTATGTGTGCAGGGCCGGCACATTGCTCGCAGAACAGATGGCCGATAGTGCCGAAAGTTTCTGGAGTGGCGACCGCGTACTGGAAGACGTAGCGTTCGAAGGCCTCTCACAAGGTGGATCGATGTCTTTGTGATAGCCGCAGGAATCCGCTGGAGGCGGGGAGCACAGAACCGGTCGAAGTTGCGGTCCTTGGGGTAGGCCTTTATCCAGAAGTCTCTCGGTTGTAATGATGATGATATTATGAATGTATTTCAGTTCCGGCGTCACCTAGTTTTAAAATGACCAAATGACAATGCCAGATCCTGCCCCAGATATTTACAGGAAATATCAATTAGTGAAAATATTTGTAATGATTTTAGGACCTTTTCATAACACATTGTTTTTCAGTAGAACTCGCCGATTACAAATCAATGATAAAAGTGTGGCGATCCTTAACTTTCATCCTACACAAAACTACATAAACATAACATAAACATTATACAGTTATACAACAATAATATTTACACATAGATAGAATTATAACAGTGCTTATAATTTCATCTCCGTCGTATACAACGGTACTACCGTACCGTTCCGTGGAAGCGCGCCGCGTCTACGTCACGCGGTGACGTAGGTCATGCGCACGAGTGGGGGACATTGTCCGAGCGCGCCGTCCGTCCACCTTGGCTGACCTTTAGTCCGATTCCGCTATCGCGACGCGAAGCCCTTGTAACTTTGCGCTATTCCGGGTACTATTATCTTTGCCATAATAGTTCTAGATTTACGCTGTGTAAAGTAGTTTATTGGAACACTCTAAAGACTTCCATCTTCGTGTTATCCACCTCTGTGCGTGTTGAACCTATGTGTCTTTCTTCTGTGTATGTGTCTGTGTTTTGTGTATGAACATTATAATCGTGAGTAGCAAATGACAATCTTTTATGTATCACTGCTCACCACACAAACACAATAATTAGTGTACGATTACACTAAACTGGTGACCCCGCTTAGAATACGCTAGAAAGGCTTGATAACCGTGCGGTCAGAACCCTGAAAAGGAAGTTCCATATTTTAACGAGCCAAGATAAGTCATAGTAACACAATGAGTGATAGCAGTGACTCCGCAAAATCGTACGGAAGTACCCGTTCTCGTACAAAACCTCGTCGCGCAAAGTGCGTGTCCATTGACGAGCCATCCGACATTTGCCGTGTTGCGGTGCGAATACCGCCATTTTGGCCGGATGATCCAGAGGTTTGGTTCGCACAAGTAGAGGCACAGTTCGCGAACGCAAACATCACCAGCGACGCGACAAAATTCAACCACGTCATCGGCAACCTTGAGCACCAGTACTCCAAACAAGTGAGAGATATTTTTCTTAACCCGCCGGAGCACAACAAATATGAGAAGCTGAAACAAGAGCTCATTAAGAGATTGACTGCGTCACATGAGAAGAGAGTGAAGCAGCTTCTCATCCACGAAGAGCTCGGAGACCGCAAGCCCTCACAGTTCCTGCGACATCTCCAAAGTTTGGCTGGACCGAGCGTCCCAGAGGACTTCCTTCGTACAATTTGGAGCAGCCGTCTGCCGAGCAACGTCCAGACCCTGCTGGCTTCACAACCGCATACCCCCCTTGAGGGATTAGCAGACCTGGCGGACAGGGTCCAGGACATTGTGACCCCATGCCAAGTCGCCGCAGCATCGGCAACGGGCCCGAGCATGCACGAGATGGCGAACGAGATAGCCGAATTGAAGAAGGCTGTGAAGAACCTGACGATGCAGCTGAGTAGAAGACCTCGTTCTCAATCACGTTCGAACAACCAACAACGTCACCGATCCAGGCAGCGGTCTGAGTCCAGCCACCACAAGCAACCGTTCTGCTTTTACCACACCAAGTTCGGGGCCAACGCTCACAAATGCGTAAAGCCATGTGACTATGAGAAGTCGGGAAACTCCAAGGGCAGTCGCTAATGGCGGCTGACGACTGTCTGACGTCCACCGGTCGCCTCTTCGTCACGGACCGAACAACAATAACACAGTTTTTAGTGGACACCGGTAGTGATTTGTGTGTGTTTCCGCGGCATGTTCTACGTGAACAGCGCGTCAAGTCGAATTATCAGTTATCGGCCGCTAATGGGTCTATAATTGATACGTATGGCTACCTACAGCTGAATTTAAATTTAAATTTGCGCCGTAATTTTCCATGGCGGTTTATTGTAGCTGATGTCACCAAGCCGATCATTGGTGTAGATTTTTTAAACTTTTACGATCTGCTTGTTGACATCAGAAATCGACGTTTGGTGGACAAAACCACCTCAATGTTTGTCACAGCTTCCGTTGCAAGGGCTTCAGCGACGTGTTCAGTGAAGGTTTCAGTTGGTAACTCGAAGTATCACTTGATACTTAATAAGTACCCCGAGATCACACGACCCGCTGGCACACAACGAAAAACCACACACCAAACACTACACCACATTCGCACCACACCCGGCCCGCCCATCTCTTGTTCCCCTCGCAGGCTAGCTCCAGACAAACTGCAGATCGCTAAGCAAGAATTTGAGATCATGCTTAGCAACGGCACTGCTCGACCATCTGAAAGCCCTTGGTCTTCACCACTTCATTTAGCGCCGAAGAAGGACAACAGCTGGCGACCCTGTGGTGACTACAGACTACTCAACGCGAGGACTATACCTGACAGGTATCCCATTAAACATGTCCACGACCTCACCCACAGCATAGCTGGTTGCAAAGTCTTCTCAACTATTGATTTAGTGAAGGCCTATAACCAAATTCCAGTCAGCGAAGACGACATTCCGAAGACGGCGATAACAACTCCGTTTGGCCTGTACGAGTTTCCTTTTATGACCTTTGGTTTAAGGAACGCAGGCCAAACATTTCAGAGATTCGTCGATGAAATGACTCGCGGTCTCGACTTCTGCTACTGTTTTCTTGACGATTTCCTTATCTTCTCGAAAGACCAGGAGCAGCACGAAGACCACCTACATCAGCTCTTCACCAGGATGCAGAAATATGGCATCGTCATCAACACTTCGAAGTGTGTATTCGGAGAAGACGAAATCACATTTTTAGGTTACCGCATCTCTGCAGCCGGAACCAGACCTTTGGAATCCAAGGTGGAAGCCATCAAGGGCTTTCCTACACCTAAAACTGTCAGGGAGCTCAGGCGTTTTTTAGGGATGTTGAACTTTTACAGGCGGTTTATACCGAAAGCCGCAAAATTTCAAGGTCCCCTTAACTCCCTGCTGACTGGCTCAGTAAAAGGTCAACACCCCGTGGATATAACGGGCGAGGCACTCACCGCCTTTAATATGTGCAAAGAAAGCCTCTGCAACGCTGTATTGCTTGCACACCCTGACTACCAAGCGAAGCTCGCCCTAGTTACAGATGCGTCTGATCTGGCAATGGGTGCGGTCTTGCAACAGTTCAGGGACGAGCAGTGGCAACCACTTGCCTTCTTTTCACGCAAGTTAACCCCTGCTCAGCAGAAGTACTCGCCATACGATCGTGAGCTACTCGCTATCTATGAAGGCATAAAATACTTCCGCCACATGTTAGAAGCGAGACACTTCACTGTCTATACCGACCACAAGCCTTTGATATACGCTTTCCATGAGCGAAAGCACAATTGCGCTCCGCGTCAGTATAGACACCTTGACTTTATTTCGCAGTTCACAACGGACATTCAACATATATCCGGCAAGGACAACATCGTCGCCGATACACTGTCCCGCGTCAGTGAACTCCAAACTCCAGTCGATTACGAAGTTCTCGCCAAATCCCAATCTTTAGACCCAGAGCTGTTGCAACTCCAACAGTCAGAGACATCTCTCAAACTAAAGAGGCTTAAAATCGACGGCAGTCCCGTCGAGTTACTCTGTGATGTAAGCACAGCTACTCCCAGACCATTCGTGACCAAACCCTTACGACGGCAAATATTTGAGAGTCTTCACAGTCTCAGCCATCCAGGAGCAAACACATCCGCAAAATTAATTTCACAGCGATACGTTTGGCCTGGAGTCCGTAAAGACTGTCGACAATGGGCACGAACGTGTCTCAGCTGTCAACGCACAAAGGTAAACCGCCATGTGTCAGCACCATTGGGCACATTCGAATTACCCCGTGCTAGGTTTGCCTTCGTGCACATTGACCTAATAGGTCCCCTTCCTCCATCACAGGGGTACCGGTACTGCCTAACGGCCGTGGATCGTTTCACTAGGTGGCCAGAAGTAGTACCGATTGCAGACATTACCGCAGAGACAGTTGGCAAAGCATTGCTAACCAACTGGATCTCCCGCTTTGGTTGTCCAACGGATATTGTCACAGACAGAGGACGGCAATTTGAATCCGCACTGTTCCAATATCTAGCCAAAATTGTCGGTTTCAAACATCGGAAGACGACAGCCTACCACCCAGCCTGCAACGGCCTAGTGGAACGGTTCCACAGGCAACTTAAAACGGCGATAATGTGCCACGCTGACTATAACTGGACAGAATCTCTGCCCTTGGTTCTGCTGGGTGTCCGGAGCGCTTTTAAAGAGGATCTTCAGACTTCTTCTGCGGAACTCCTATATGGGGAGCCATTGCGACTTCCGGGAGAATTTTTCAATCCTGGTGACAGTGGCAACACCGACATCTCGGAGTTCACCACTCGTTTACGCTCATTTGCCGCAAATCTGCAGCCCACTCCAGCTGCACGCCATTCCAAGGACAAAATATTTGTCTACAAGGACCTTGCTACCTCAAGCCACATTTTCCTCAGGGATGATGCGCTGCGAGGCTCATTGCAACCAGCATACACCGGTCCTCATGAAGTGGTACAAAAAGGCGACAAAACTTTTACCATAATTGTAAAAGGCAAAACGGTCAAAGTTTCCGTGGACCGCCTTAAACCCGCCTACATTTTTGCCGACACGCCACCAGCCGACCAAGACGTTCAAGAGGAGGAAAACCAGCCCACCGACACTCCCGTCAGAACAACCAGGTCTGGTCGAAGAGTACGATTCCCAGATTATTATCGCCCGTAGGACGGTCTCTGGAGGGGAGTGATGTGGCGATCCTTAACTTTCATCCTACACAAAACTACATAAACATAACATAAACATTATACAGTTATACAACAATAATATTTACACATAGATAGAATTATAACAGTGCTAATAATTTCATCTCCGTCGTATACAACGGTACTACCGTACCGTTCCGTGGAAGCGCGCCGCGTCTACGTCACGCGGTGACGTAGGTCATGCGCACGAGTGGGGGACATTGTCCGAGCGCGCCGTCCGTCCACCTTGGCTGACCTTTAGTCCGATTCCGCTATCGCGACGCGAAGCCCTTGTAACTTTGCGCTATTCCGGGTACTATTATCTTTGCCATAATAGTTCTAGATTTACGCTGTGTAAAGTAGTTTATTGGAACACTCTAAAGACTTCCATCTTCGTGTTATCCACCTCTGTGCGTGTTGAACCTATGTGTCTTTCTTCTGTGTATGTGTCTGTGTTTTGTGTATGAACATTATAATCGTGAGTAGCAAATGACAATCTTTTATGTATCACTGCTCACCACACAAACACAATAATTAGTGTACGATTACACTAAAAAAGCAATTCAACCCCTGAATTTCCTATTGCGTTACATATTGCGCATGATACACAACAAAAAACGTTTTTAATACCTGTAAAACAAAAACTCATATTACAATTATATTAATTATGATATTGCGTAACGTATATGTTGTTTAAATCGCTTTATAACAATTATAAACTGCACCTAACCTAAAATCAATTTCATAATTGTTTTAAGATTTTATCAGAAACCGCAAGTTCTACAGGCATTGGGACAAATATTTAGTTAACAGTAATATATAAGCTTTAAGATACTGCATATCGCAGGCTTGTAAATGACTTTTTGATCTGAGTGGGGCAAAGTTCCATAGACTTTCTGGCATTGTCCTTTATCGATTTACAAGAATAAACATTTAATTTTATAAAATTTCGTGAAAATGTTTATGCGTGAATATTGAGTAACAAACATCTTGATAAATTCAATTTTGTGAAATGAATTAATTGCGATTTGTAATTCATATAACTGAAGCCTTTATTGTTCCCACTACTGGGACACAAGCTTTCTCTCGGTGAGAGGGAGTGGACCGTAATCCACCACACGAACCCAATGCGGGTTGGTTTATGTCACAGGTCTTCGAATTTTTGGTTATAGGGCATGCCGGTTTCCTCACGATGTTTTCGTTTACCGTTTTGAGAGTAGTGGTGATGAAATTATTTACACAAAATAAAGCGCTGGCCGTTATCACTGAGCCAACACTGCTCACACAGAACTGTAGGTAATCATTGCTTAGTACCCATGACCGCGAGAAGGGTAAATAATTTTGTTGGAATAAACGGAATAGATATTATCTGTTATGTATATATTTAGAGTATTCGCGACAAACTCTTTGATAAGTGCAACATTGATATTTCGATAAACTTCGTAGGAATATATTTCTCTATCACTATGAATAAAATACCTGAAATCTATTATAATATATTATATATTATAATAGATTAGATAAAGATGTATTTGTTTGTTTGTAAGTTTTTATGTAGGAGGTAATTTCTGAAAAACTCCGTCGGATCTGAAAAATTAAATTGTCATTTGATAGCCCAATTCTGTACAAATGCTATTGGCTAATTAAAATCACCCTACGAACCTAAGGAGTCGAGAAAAATTAACAAAAGGCAGAAAGATCGCTATGCGAAAACGGTGTGATAGCGCAGGCAGGCGATGCTTTACGAAATAGTGGGTCGGGGGAACAAATAACTTCACGCGGACGAAGACGCGGGCAAAATCTAGTATAATTTAATGTAACTCTTATCGGGACTGCAACTTTTTGAACCTTGACAGAAAACTTAAGTACTTTTTCAAAGAGATTTTACATAAGCAATCAAAATAAACGCAAAAAATTACATAATAATTTGAACGAAGTATAAATAGAAAATGTGTCAGACAATAATTATTAACAAGGAAAAACGTTTTCCCTTTACTGGAGGAAAAGCATTGAATTGGGTCACAAGAAAACAGACCTTGGAAAACGCTTTGCTGAAGGTAAACCTTTATAACTTCATAATAAGATATCTCTTTGAACTAAATAGTATATACTTTCTCAATATAAAAATATCACATAAATAAGTTAGTACAATAGCTACTATTTTCGTGTGTGTTCGAAAGAGATAAAGCAGGTTATTTATTTTATAGCGAAGCCGTAAAAGAGACGTGCGGTATCGTAGTTTTTTACATATTGCCCCCGAAACGACTCGATACGAAATTTATTTCTAGCCCTAAACAATATTAGGGCACCTGATCTTGATAGGGTCCCGATATTGAAAAACCGGTATAAAAATGATGTAGTGTAAATCGGTTTTGTTTCCGATGCCGCTTCAAACCAAGGTTAGGTAAGGAACAACACGTTTTAAGCTGAACAATTTGTTGCTAAGGAAGAAATAGTTACAATAAAGTATCCAATATCTTTCTTGCGTCCGTAAAGTATCCAATGTCTGCCTTAATGAATACAATTATGCCACCAAAAACATTCTGGAAAAAACTATCCAAGTCTCGATGAAGCTGCTTGTTTATCTCTAAAAAGTAATGAAATCTAGACAAAGTCGTGCCAAGTCTAAGGTTCCTTACTGCGATTTCTATATTATATTAGTTAATGTTGTGTGACTTGGCCGTTTATTATTATAGTTGATGTATGTGTTGCACAATCAACATCAGCCTAAAATGAAACACTAGCGTCTAATTACCAATACCAGTATGGGCTTTATCAAACATAGGTAGTTACAACAGATATAACATTACGTGTAAACAAAATTGACTTGCACGCACTAACCTGTAAAGAATGTTCAACGGCCAAGTCACACAACATTAACTATAATAATAAAGAAATCGCAGTAAGGAACCTTAGACTTGGCACGACATCGTCCAGATTTCATTACTTTTAGAGATAAACAAGCAGCTCCATCGAGACTTGGCAAGTTTTTTACAGAATGTTTTTGGTGGTATTTCACCTCTTTTTGTAGAAACGTGGGCAAAGCAGAAGGGGAGGCATTCGCCCAGCAGTGGGACGCTATAGGCTAGATTAAATTAGAAGATGTGTCCCACTACGCTTGGGTTTTTGCAACGACAGTCGATTTTTTTATGTACTTATAGAAGAAGGAGGCATTACAATATCTCTAATACAGCTGAGACCAGCTGAGGGTTCTTCAACAGATACTTCAGACCTTCGATTTTTGACATCAAATGTAAAGGCGGTATGTCGATCTCTAATAGAATAGTTTGGGTGGGGGTCTTGTGTTTTCTAATCAAGGTAACCAGGTACTCCAGATCTTCGATTATCCCATTTTTTATAGTTTTCCCTTTATGTGGCCATTAAACCCTAACTCTGTACCAAATTTCAGCTGTCTGAGTTTATGGGAAGTACAAGTTCTATTTCGATGATCATGAGTGAGTGAGTGGGTGTCATAAATGCGAAACTTTGCTTTCGCTTAACTTCGGACCTAAATGACCTACAGACTTGAAATTTTGGATTTTAAGTATGTGATTATAGCTTACTGGATGACGAAAATTTCTGCGTTCTGGTCTTATCCAGACGTTCTCAAATAGGGGCCTGAAAATGCGGCGAAATGGTTCCAGTAAAAGATGGTACGGCAGTGTTTGCGTCGAGCTCAACTTGGCGGGGGCACTGCCTTGCCCCCCGATTAATTTTCTCTGCTAAGCCGGCCTTCAACTCTATCCTTATAAACATTCAACTGTTCTGTTACAACTTTCCGCATAACTTGACGTAATTCGATTATTACACAATTATGCAATATTTTAATCATTTGCAAATTTGACCTTTGCCAGCACTATTCACTGATTTTCATCGGCACATCTGAATGTTTTTTTAATTGCTGTACCTCGTTAGATAGCCGATTAAATGAAGATGTCTTCGCCGTAATTTGTACGCTTAATGTCGTTATTAAATTTTGAGATAGCTAATGTCCAAGTTCATGTAAGTAGTCTCTTAAATTTTATTATAACATTTAAATACATAGAAAGGTATTGGGTACACAATAGAATAGCAACGTAGGCTATTCAATTTGAGCGTTCAGAGAAAATTGTTTTTTTTTGTGAAGAATTCTGGGAAATTTACAAGTAGACAAAAAAATTGGGTTTTCTAGAATTCCATGAATTTTTGCCTGGGCTTTATTGAGTTCTTAATTGTTGCAAAGGGTCACACACACTATCACGTCCTGATTGGAATATGTCAAATTACAAGTCTTCCTGTGTACACTCTTTCGAACTTCTCTACTCATTATATAGGGTGACTGGTAATTAGTGACCGATACTTGAACACACGTTGTAGTCGTCTTCAAACAACTTTCCGAGAAAACAAGATGTTTTTAATTCACCAATCGCATGACCCCAATCACCTCGATAGAATATTGAGTTGGTATCTAACAAGAATAAGCCACCATCAGCTGTAATTTTTTTATATACTAATAGTTTTTTACAAACAAAACTATCACACTTTTACCATGCATAAATCTTTTTCATTCATTCAACAATCTTACGGGCGCACATGACCCAAACGCGCGCAGCCCGACGCGGCTGCGCGCGTTTGGATCATGTGCTTGGTTAAAAAAAATGGTTTCTTTGGGAAATTTGTCTGTTAGGACGAGTACAATCATGTGTACAAGTATCGGTCACTAATTAACAGTCGACATTATATTTTCACACATATTTGTTCAAATTAACTCAGAGATATTTCGACAACCCGGAAAAATGGCGCTTGCAACAGTGCGTCGAAAAATACGGACTTTATTTTAACAAAACATTACGGGGTATATCGCATAAGTACAAATATAAATTCAATTTAAGGCGTACGGTATTCTAAAATCTGTGAATCAGCTTTATAAAATGTAAGAACTCAGTTCCTGAAAAGCAGTAAAAAAAGCGGCCAAATCAAGTCGGACTGGCACACGAAGAGTTCCATATCAACGTACAATATTTAACAATAGGTACATTAAACCATTTTTTTTGCATGTTTTAATGTTTTTTTTTTGATTCCTATAAATCAAAATCAAAAGTCATTTATTCAAATTAGGCTGAGAATCAGCACTTTTCGAACGTCAAAATTATATAAGACAGTCCCCCAAAACGCCCGCCCTTCACCACTTCCTAGTGCTTTAGCTGGGAAGAAGAAGTGGCGCAACAAACTCCCCAGCAGCACACCAGTCTATTCGGTTAGAAGAACTGGATTCTAAACAATTGTAAGTCATTACCGAATCATTAAATTAATTGCCATACGACAGCTAGCCACGCCAATGCCAAAAAAAAAGAAAAACAAATTGAATGTAAATAACACTTAATACATAAATAAAAGCCTCCAGGCCTAAAAAGCATGGCAGATTACATATGAAATACTGGAATTATTATACAAACAAATAAAATAAGTAAATGATAAACTAGGACCATCAAAGTAAAATAAATTAACAGAACAATTACTGTAACAATAATAAAACCAAAGACAGCAAGACGACCAGTCACCACACACGAGCATAACGCAAAGGTCAGCCATTACCCCCCTCGCCATATTTGAGGGAAGGAGGAAACCCGACCCCTGACGCTACCGCAAGCAGTTACATCTAAGGGATCATGACGAACTTGCTGCCGGTTGCTCAAGCAAGAATAATATTATCAATTGTCGAGGTCGCTAGCTAACCACATATTGCAATACAGCTCATTAAAAAACATTGTAATGAGTAGATCATGTCAATATAATAGCGGCCACAGTAAGTGTGTAGGTAATACTCTGTGAAAATTTCAAGTGCCTACCTATTCAAGAGATACAGCTCTGTGACAGACAGATGGACGGACGTAGAGTGGAGCCTTAGAAATAGGGTCCCGTTTTGTCACCGTTTGGGTACGGAACCCTAAAAAAGCTCAACCGGAAACAAACTTTTCGAATTCGCCATTACTTTTTCATCAATTGCCTTCTTAATTACACTTTCTGGTACTTAAAAAGACCATTGCTAAGGTTTATAGTCCTGTGTAGACCCAAATTCAAATCTTAACACACCAATCGATGGAAATGGAACAAAATAAAGATTGCTTTCATGATAAGGAAGGAGCTTTAAAAAGGTCTAGAAATGTCCAAGCGGCATTAGCCGTAATTATTGCTGGTATAAGAAAAAATATGGATGACTAGCTTTTGACCGTAACTTCGTTTGTGGGGATTCCAGATGTTTTCAAGGAACTAGAGAAAGAGTAACAGCAACAACAATTTCTTGATAATATTCATTTATTTATGAACTGAAAAACGAAAGAATGTTTTCTGTTTACACAAGGCGAATTTGGTAGAGCGAGGATATAAATGCGCATTCGCTAATTTGGTCTGAACCGACCGTTATAAAAACTTCAACACCGTATTTCAGACATAATTAGGGGATGATTCAAAAGGAAATTATTTTTTAGTTCTCCTACATAGTTCGAGCTTTCTCCGTTCCAAAATTCATCAAATTCTGTTTGGCAGTTTTGCAGTGACAACGTGACAGACAGACACATTCGTATTTACAATATTAGTTTGTATGAAATATTCATCTGGTATTCAGTAGATAAGTAATTAGTTTTGTACGTGATAAAAGATGCAAGTTACGTGTGAATGGGTAATTATAGCATTTAAGAGGTGTCAATTTGGTATTATTGCCTAGAGCAGCCGAATCAGGTTGTTATATTGATCTTAGTAAGTTCAAATGGTTGTGTGATAGTCGTGTGTCCTGGAGAATCACATTTGGGGGTTTCGTTCGGGGGGTGAGTTGCAGCGTTCAGGACGAAAACAAAGTTAGTAGGTGTTATACGTCTGCCAATTACTGTTCTTAGTCAAGCCACATATTTTAGCACTTTCCTGACTGCCTCGTTGGTCTACGGTCGCAAGAGCTACTGCTGAGCATGAAGTCCTGCGTTCGATTCCCAGGTTATTGGGTTTTTCTATCTACAATTTCTCAGTAGCAGCCAGGAGTCTGAATTTGTTCCCGGTTGATGGCAATAGGCACGCCCCCTATTACATGGAACTTAAACCTAACTGGCGAAATGTGGGTCTACATGCTTCTGGGATTACAGGCGTGTTGTTATGTTATGTTACGTGTTTTAGTACGTATTGCTTATTATAATTATTCAACGAAAACTAATTAAATGTGATCAACATATCTAAACCGCATTTAAGAGCTCTCAGTGTCACCAGCTGTTGTGGATCAGATTGTGTGACAGCTCTTTTTATGTGTTGATCCCATTCAGTTTCATTGGTGAAATTCTCACTAAGTCACGACTCAATAGCTATACAGCTAGAAATAGCAGTCATTGGACGACAATAAACCATGACAAAGTACTTATACGTAGTATACCTTTTATTAAAAAAAATAACAAATTAGTAGTTTTTCTTTCATCAATGTTTTGTTGTTCATAAGTAGCGTTTTAATTCCACTTCAACACTTCATATAGTATATCAGCTTAGTTCTTATAAGCTATTTAATTATTTTCTCGCCAGTAGTCAAAGGCATTTATTTAACTATTTAACTGGCTTCCAAGCACAACGATACTGCAGTTTTTAATGCTTCAAAGGAAACAATTTTCCTTTAACCAAGTCTTTATAAATATACCAGCTTTCAACAGTAAACGATTAAAGTACTTAACTTATCTAATTTATACTTCAACATGAGGTAAGTTACTTAAGCAAAAAAACTAGGTTAGCTTTTTAAATTAGGATTACATTAAATACGTTTTGAGTAGATGAAACACATAATTCATTGGGTAATGGCTGTTCAGGGCGAGACCTCTACAAAACAGAGAAGTTACGAAAATACAATTTACTAGGTATGCTACTATGATTCGGTTGATCCAACTGTGCATGTGCGTTGCTACGAGCAGCTACGCGCGGCCAAAGGTAGCTACGCGCGGCTACGAGCACCTACGCGCGACTCAAGAAGCTCCGCTTCTACGGCGCCTTTGATACAAGAATACTCTACCACCAAAAACATACTGTAAAAAACTAGCCAAGTCTCGATGGAGCTGCTTGTTTATCTTTAAAAAGTAATGAAATCTAGTCGTGCCAAGTCTAAGGTTCCTTACTGCGATTTCTTTATTGTTATAGTTAATGTTGTGTGACTTGGCCGTTGAACATTCTTTATACGTTAGTGGGTACAAGTCAATTTTGTTTACACGTAATCTTATATCTGTTGTTTTTGGTGGTATTTCACTTCTTTTTGTAGAAACGTGGACAAAGCAGAAGGGGAGGCATTCGCCCAGCAGTGGGACGCTATAGGCTAGATTAAATTAGAAGATGTGTCCCACTACGCTCGGTTTTTGCAATGAAAGACGATTTTTTATGTCCCAATAGTAGAAGGGGGCATTACCATATCACTAATACAGCTGAGACCAGCTGAGGGTTCTTCATCAGATACTTCAGACCTTCGATTTTTGACATCAAAAGAAGCGGCCAACCAAGTTGAATATTTTTTGTAAAGGCGGTGGTATGTCGATCTCTAATAGTTTGGTTGGGCTCTTGTGTTTTCTAATCAGGGTCACCAGGTACTCCAGATCTTCGATTATCCTAGTATTTATAGTTTTCCCTTTATGTGGCCATTAAACCCTAACTCTGTACCAAATTTCAGCTGTCTGAGTTTATGGGAAGTACTAGTTCCATTCTGATGATCATGAGTGAGTGAGTGTAATAAATGAGAAACTTTGCTTTCGCTTAACTTCTGACCTTAATGATATATAGACTTGAAATTTTGGATTTTAAGTATGTGATTATAGCTTACTGGATGACGAAAGTTTCTGCGTTCTGGTCTTATCCAGACGTTCTCAAATAGGGGCCTGAAAATGCGGCGAAATGGTTCCAGTAAAGGATGGTACGGCAGTGTTTGCTTCGCGCTCGACTTGGCGGGGGCACTGCCGTGCCCCCCGATTACTCTTGCAATGTTGAGTTTCTAATAGTTACGATGATACGATTAAAACCGAAAAAAAAGTGTGTTGCTGACAGGAAGAAGCATGATAATCAAAATCGAAATCAAAATCAAAAGTAATTTATTCAAATTAGGCTGGGAATCAGCACTTTTCGAACGTCAAAATTACATAAGACAGTCCTCCAAAACGCCCGCCCTTCACCACTTCCTAGTGCTTTAGCTGGGAAGAAGAAGTGACGCAATAAACTCCCCAGCAGCACAGCTCGGTCAGAAGAACTGGATTTTATACAATTGTAAGTAATTACCAAAACATTAAATTAAATGAATTGCCATACATCAGCTAGCCACGCTAATACCAAAAAAAAATTAAATAAAACTTAATACTCTAGGCCTAAAGGACACGGCAGCTTACATTTTTATATAGATAGTAGTGCTTTCCCAAGCAAACTTTTACATAAAGAGTTCTATAGCTTCAACTGCGGTGGTTTTGATACTTCTACGATGCATTCGGCGATGTTTGCAGTTTCCTTACTGCTCGGGAATTGTCAATTCGACGACACTCTAGTGGCAGTTTTATAATTTAAACTACAACAGTTTTCTGTCTTTCTAGATTCTAAAACGTCCATGCTTTTAGTACAGATAATTCTCGCTTATCGGTCACCGTTCTAATTCGAAGTATAACTGGGGCTTTCTCGAACACAGAAACCCAATTACCTGAGGATTTAACCCCAGAAGCTGTATAAAACCGTGCGACCATTACCAGATCAATGAGGCGTTTGGCCTTTGACTAGAACCTTAACTTTTACGAGCTTCTGGCTTCCGATACTAAAAGAAAAAGTCTGAAGGCTTAGATTGGTTAAAGTAAGGTATTGATTAGACTTATTCCTCGTAATGAAAATAGGTAAGATGCATATTGATTGTGGATGTTATTTATGGTAACTAAGAAACGATGTCGAGGGGATAAACATGATGCATTAACCTCCAATGCAAAAAGGTAGATATTAAATAAACTGTTGATATACGGTGCGGTTTAAAAGAAGATGTAGTGATGTAGCGACTGCCTCGTCGGTCGAGTGGTCGCAAGAGCTGCTGCTGAGCATGAGGTCCTGGGTTCGATTCACAGGTCGGGCAAAGTGTTATTGGGTTTTTCTCTCTAGAATTTATCTTTTTCTATATTTGTGATTTGGCGATACGGTCGCCCCATATTACATGGGATTTAAAAACATAACTGGCGAAATGTGGGTGCAGTATAGGTACACCTCTGCCTAACCCTTTTGGGATTACTGGCGTGGTATTGTATATTGTTATTTGTAGTGACAAAAATGTGTTTCTTCATGTTGAGAGCATGAATGTAAGGAGACTAATAAACAGTGACGTTATTGGTGATGTTCTTCAGAAAGGTCAGGTGCGTAGAATGAGAAATGATAAATGATTTTATTTCTATAAGTGGGTTTGTACAAACACTTTTACACCTCAAACATTTTCTTTAAACTAGATGAGGTCGGCGTTTCCTTTCTGACTACTCTGAGAAGAAAGGACGAAACCAACTCAGAGGTCACACTCTCTTTTAAAGCCCAAACATAATCTTGGTCAGATCACGTGAAGACCATGTGGATTGATGTCTGAAATGGTCTTTTGAGGAAAGAACCACACAGATTGAGTGGACATGTCCAGTCTGTTCACGCATTTGTCAGTAATCGTGCAGCTCAACTCAAAACATAAGGAGCTCAGCGATTCGATGAACAACACCAAAAAAAGGACATCGGGTAGGCCGCATAATTACTCAAACCGCCAGAAAATTATGTTTGTTCCTAACAGCTCTTTTCTGCAAAACAAAGATAGTCTGAATGTCTGCGGCATTTCCCCACAACAGAATACCGTACGACCTTACACTATGAAAATAGCTAAAGTACACTAAACGGGCTATGTATGTGTCAGTTAAATTACGATTTTTTCTAACAGCGTATGCTGCGGAGCTTAGCTTTTTGAACAATTTATCAATATGTTGGCCCCACTGAAGCTTAGCTTTCAAAGTTAAGCCCAAGAATACTGAGCTGTCTTCAGGTTTCAATGCTTCGACGTTTATCAACTCATTCGTTTTCAGCCTAACGTGAGGTAACGTAAACTTTATGCATTTGGTTTTCTTTTCATTAAGAAGTAAATTAATAACATTGAACCAGTGAACTGTTTTTGAGATCGCGGTATTTAAATCGTCAGAAACCACGTTGCTGACGTTTAAGTTTAAACAAATGTATGAACGTAAACGAGGCAACAGGAGTATGTAAGGATCGTAGCAGGTAGTTCTGTGGTTTCTGCCCACCCCCATGGCAAAAATGTATGCCAAGCAATAATGCGTTTAAACTTCTAATAATTTACAGGTTCCTGTTACTTACGTTTATTACTCAAAGATTCGCTTTATCAAGAATTTCAGTTGCTTGTAGATTGCCAGTGAAGACTTGAATAATGTTTTGAACAAGACATTCTACAGTAACTTGTTATTACAAACATGCGTAGTCACGTACATACATCACTAAATTGAATTCTTCGAACAAAATTGAGTTTTGAACACGTTTTGAATTAAGTTCTGATTAAAACTTCGTGTTTTAAAAGTTCTTGTTTTCTTCATTCATACTAATACAAACTTTCCTTATTAAAATTAGAAAAGTAACTCATTCTGTCTTGCAAGTCTGATCCATCTGTTCTGTCATACCTTACTGGCTGAACGGATTTAGGAAGACCTTAACCTGCGTGAGGACGTAGAGTACTGTATACACACTATCCTGTTATTACGTACGGGGTTCTTCTTTTTTTCCATCCCTAAATCCCAGTTCTATATGACGTAGGGTCTCCTTGTACAGCGGCGCCAGGACGATCGGTACTGGGTAGCCGTAGGAGTTAGGTTGTGCGTGTTCATCTTCCTCTCGATACAGGATCACAGTGTAGCGCTGGGTTCTCCTCTACCCAGGCGTTTCGTAGGGATATTCATGACTGTTTTTACTGAGAAACTGTCATCTGTTCTCGTTACGTTGTCGTACCACTTAAGCCTGCTTTCTTTAAGTCTGTCCGTTATTGGGGCCACTCCGAAAGACCCTCTCACGTTCTCATTGCGTATTCTGTCCAGGCATCTTTATTCGACAGCCGTCTTGAAGATTTTGCCCTTAGTTCGTACTTATATTCGGGTGTCATAGAGTACTCCAGAACGCGTAACATGGCCAACTTTTGCTGAAGGAAGAATAGATTAAATGACAGATAGAATAGACCAAATGACAGATTTATTCCATTCATCTGTAATTTTGTCTATTCTCCCGTCTACAAAACTCGTATCTAAGTTGGGCATGTGTTTTTGAGTGACTGACTCGTAGGCCGTGAATCTCGAGCTCATTCACCCATTTGCTGAACGTCTCCAGCAGATCCATTGCACTCGTAGTACGTTCGGGGTTCAGTGGGATAATTTACAACCCCCATGCGTACGAAGTCGCAACCAAAAGCTAATGTAAAAAATATGTATTTATATTGCAGCTCTGAATATTATGTTACGTAGGCTCGTAATGTTATAAGTCACGAAGAAGCCCTGGCTTTGTCTATGATAATCTTCAGCTATTCATACACCGTGAATGGCTAAGGATCACAAAGATGTGGTAAATAAATGATACACTACCTTAAAATGAATACTCGCTATTGGCTTGTTAAATATTGAAGTGCACTGTCTCAACACATAACAAGATTGCTCGCAGTTCTAGAGATGAAATCAAAATTTACCAAAATATAATATAAACTCGACGGAAACTGAGCAACTTTACAGCGGAACTCAAAACAAGTACGTCTGTAAGGCACCTGTTCCGCTACCGACGAATTTATAGCGAAAAGCGAACAGAGTGAGCAACTAGAAGCGAGTTGGTGAGCAACGATTGTTCTGCCCACCAAGCTTACGTCACTGAGCAAGTTTTCTCTTTGATAGTTCTTGTCGCTGCGTCATAATATAATTATTAGAGAGAAGTTTTTCACGGACAGTGTCAACAATCAGCTATCAAATATTAATTTATGTATCTGTTTTACTGACACGTAAACTACATCTTTTGTACGTTTCTTGAGCGAGAAGATAGTCGGTAGCTAATCACTTCCTTGTCAGCGGTGTTACTCATGCCTAAATTCGTTTTAGTAGTGAAACTAAAGAAATTAAGTAATGAAACAGGATAAAGATTTATTGTGACGCCTTATGGCGTTGCTCGCTTTAGAACTAGTACTAAAAACTGACCCAATTCCCCTGCCCCTTAACCCTTTGCGTTGCTTATTTTGAATAACTTATTCAGATTTAATGGCCCCGAAATATCTCTAAATCTTGAGATAACAGTAAAATAAATTATAGACCGAGGAAGAGTGCTCCTCCATTTTGTTTATCTACAATAACAGATTACTTGTTATTCATTTCTTTGACTTAAAAGAAAAAAGAGCGTTTTTAAAGTTGATGTTTTTTTAAGAGGTCACTGAGTTTATTATCTTTGTAGTTAAACAGTTAATTGAACCATATACATATACAGCCTTATTTATAAAAATCTCGCTAATCACAGCTTTATTCATATACGTGTCTTAAATTTTAAGAGATCGATAAGCAATTGATTAGTAGCTGTCAAATTTAAACACTATCGGTAGCTTGTTAAGAGGATTCTAAGAGGCAATATGGCGGTTTTTATTCGAGTCAGCTGATCGATTCAATGGGATTATTTTGTGTCTTTATATTATTTTGTTCCTAATATCGAGCTGTGCCTTATTAAATTTGGAATTCGACAATCTTTTACGGCATTTCAGAACAACGCAGAAATATTAAATAATTTTGAAACGCCAGCGGGAAGTAGACAGAGGAAGACCTACAAAACTCGTTTAAATTCTACGAGAATGATTATGATTTATAAGGAAAACTCAATCGCGAGAAGGCTCAGTAGGTACTCAGGAGGTTTGAAGAGAATGAGTACGTACTCATTCTCTTCCAACCTCCTGAGCTAAGGAAATAAAGGGACAACTCAATCATTGAGATCATTGAGGCTGATTCTCAGCCTAATTTGAATAAATGACTTTTGTTTTTGATTTTGATTCGAAGTACACATTTTCAGCCTTATTTATAAAAATCTCGCTAATTATTGATTAGCCACTGCTTAGCTGAGCAATTGGTTAGCTCTTAAGCAATGATTAACTTTTCTTTATTTATAAACGCTAGTTAACAAGTGATTGGTAGCGAAATGGAATAGAGGTAAAATTATGTGTTCAGAAGAAATTATAATCAAAATATTTGACAACAAAACAGAATGTTAAGAATAAGACTACTACTCTGTCAAGAAAGTACCGGGAAAAGATCAATAATACACAAAATTTTAATTGTTTATTTCAAATTTATTTAATCGACATCAAAGTAAGCTCTTTTAGAAACGATACCCTTACGCCAACGAATAATCCAATCATCAAAACAATTTTAAACGCTTTTTCCGGAATTGAGTTCAGTTCTCGCCACAAATTCTCCTTTATGTCTTCTACCGAATGAAAACGGGTGCAACGAAGTGGTAATTTGAGTTTAGGAAAAAGAAAAAAGTCGGCTGAAGACATATCTAATGAATAAGGTGCTTGTTTGGTGGTATTTTTTGAGTTTTTGGTCAAAAACTCGTTCACAATGAAGGCCTTGTGCGAATGCGCAATACAGTAAAAAAAAACTGGCCTTTTTCGTCGAATTTGCTCTCAAACGCCACATAACATTTTTTTTTACGTTAGACCTTCAGGCAAGAATTCCGAGAGCACATCACCGCGATAGTCAAAGAATACAGTCAACATGACTTTTGACTTTTGATCGAAATTGGCGTGTTTTTTTCGGTTTCGGTTCAGTTGGAAGGTGCCACTCCGAAGCCTGTTGACTAGTTTACAAGTCAAACTCATAAACCCACATCTCGTCACCAATAACAATGCATTTTATGAATGTTAGGTCGGAATGGACTCGTTCCAGCATGTCCTCAGCATGTTTAAGCGATAGTTTTTGGAGAAAATTCGGGTCTTTTGTGACTAGCCGAGCGGCAACATGTTTCATAACCAAGTGATTATTTAAAATGGTACGGATCGACTCGTGAGACACAGAAAGTTCAGCGACTATCTTTCTTAAACTAGAATGAGGATTTTCAGTCACAATGTCCATCACTTTTGCGATGTTAACTTCAGTTGAAGACGTTGATGGCCTACCAGTGCTAGGCAATTCTAACAACTAACAAAAAAGATTTTGGAACCTTATACAAATCGTCCATTCCCGATACTTTTTTTGACAGAATGTATGTCAAAAATTTCATCGGAAATTTTCGATTTGAATAAAATTATCTGTTTAATATAAAATAATCTATTATAAATTATTACGTTTATTTCATTATGTATTCTACGGTAGCAATGAAAATAAAAGTTCCAATAATTGGAGTAAACAGGAAAAGGTATTTATCCCTGAATTTATATATACCAATTTATAAATTGACCAAATTAATGTAAAATCTGTAGCCGATAATAGCTATAGATAGTGCAATCCACGAAGACGCGCCCCACTATTCCTCCTAAACGTTTATAGTATATGTGTGCAAGCTTCCGTCAATGTTTGAATGTTATCAGTACACACTAATTACCTATGAGTGCACACGCACACTACAATTAATAGACTAATCCAGGAGAGAGCGTCAAAATTTAAATAAATTGAAATTAAAAAAATTGGTGGGGCGCGTCTTCGTGGATTGCACTATCAATATGTATTTTCATGTCCCATAAGCTTTTCAACGTAAATATACTCTTTCAAAATGCATTTAAGTACTTGTGCCTATTTTATATTACTTCTTACTGCCTTTGCAATGGGGTTTCAGTGTCTTTTAATAACAATTATTATACTTGTTTACAGGTACAAGTTTGACTACCGATATACCATAACACAACTTGGAAAAGATAAGGAATAAAAGTGGCAAGAGAAAAGAATGGCACGGTGTCTTTGAAGGAATAATATTGGAAATCAAAATGACTGAATTTAAAACACAAAGTACCTAGCTTTATTATGAATTTAAATAAATATTTCTACAAAATGTCTCTTGTTATTTATTTGTGTGTGACTGCCACCACGTTTTTTTTTTTTTTTTTTATAAATGGCATCTCGCAGGTCAACCTATGAGGTTGTCGTCTGCTCAGACGGACTTGCCTGTGGTTGCCCTAATAAATTAAGCCTCCAGCCAGGACTTAAACTTAAATACTAACGAAAAACTAAAAACTAAGCGACTACACGCTAAGGGCACCCCCTGTGGGGTACGAACCTCGGCTTAGGGCGTCGCTGGAAGAGGGCAGCAAATGACTAGCTGGATCAGGAATGATATTATTTAGGGACGAATTTAAAGATACAGGCTCAGCGGCGCGGGCTGGCTCGAGCAAGGGTCGGGAGGGGCGTAGATTTGGGCGTCGCGGCGGGCCTCGGCGGCGAGGACGGTAGGACGGCGATCGGGTTTTGGGCTTATGAAGCGTGCTGGTGGCCTTACTACTCTCCTGGAGGAGGGTAGTGGCGTCGTCGGGGGGGATTAAGGTATGCCTTGGTCGGCGAATACTACTAATACGGGAGGGAGTGTAGCGGGCGGCCGCTGAGATCAAGGGGTTTGAGTGTTTTATGCCACAGTCAAAGAAACGCTTCGATAAGCGTTTCATGAACTGGTTTATGGTAGGCATTTTTAGGTCTACGTGGAGATCTATATTTCGGACATAGTAGGGGGCACCCGTGACCTTTCTAAGGAAACGGTTTTGGAGGGTCTGCATCTTATGGAGATGACGTGGGTGAGCGTGCGCGAATACAACGCAGGCATAGGTCATGATGGCACGGATGACTGTGGTGTAGATGCGCAGTTTGCATTTAAGAGACAGACAGAGCAACGGGCTGTCAGAATAAAGTGGAGTCTACCAAGAGCGAAAGCGGCGCGCGCGCGAACAGCCTTAATGTGCTGTTTAAACGTTAAGTTTTGATCAAGGATCAAGCCTAGGTATTTGGCTTGCTTCTCCCAAGGGATTGGCTTGCCGTACATAGTGATCGGGCTGGACTGCCACCACGTGGGTTTTCTTTAGTTTTTGACCTTAGAACTGGCGTCATAAGGCGTGCACATGGGATAACATAACACATTGGATAATCACTCCAAAATCAAAATCAAAATATTTTATTTCACATAAACCTACATAGGCATTTATGAAACGTCAGATTCTAGGTGCACGGTTCCAATTGGTCGTTTCCTATGGAGAAGAGCCGGCAAGAAACTCCATGGTCACTCTTTTAAAAATATTTGTCTTTTACAATATTTTTAGTTACAGTGTTAATAGGTATGGGAGGACAGTGTAGGCCTGTCAAAAAGTACCAGATGTTAAACAAATAGACAATGGTATATACAATCCACAAGGCCTACGACGTTCTCACATTTACAAAATAACTATCTCACTATCAATATCTCCGATCAGCTTCCTCACGAACACATTCTCTTAAAACCTCCTCAGAACCTACTGAGCCTACTCCTGATTGAGCTTTCCCTATAAATTCTTTCATCATATGTTCTTCGATAAATGAAGAATGTATACTATGTACTCATTGTCGCAGCGGATTAAAACAAGCTTTGATGGTCTTCCTCTATCTACTTCCAGCCGGCTTTTAAAATTATTTATCTATTACGTCTTATCTAGGTACGTCGTTTTGGATATCCTGTAAAATATTGTCGAAATCCATATTTACTAAGCACAACTCGATGTTGGGAACAAAACAATCTCGAGGCATCTGCCGCCATTCTGCCTCTTAGCATTCTCATAACAAACTACCGATGGTGTCTAATTATGACAGCTACTAATCAAATGCTTAGCGACCTCTTAGCGCTAAATAGCGTTTATAAATAGGAATATCGCTAATAATTTGCTTGGCAATTGATTAAATACACGTTTATAAATAGGTAATAGGTAATACGGGCTGGTGTCCGCAACTCCACGACAATGCGCGTATTTTGCGTACGGTGGGAAAATCGATCATTCGATCCACCCCAGCTCCTCGAGGAAGGCCAGCAACCCCTTGGTGTTACTGACAACCTTGTGTAGGGTACCTGGGTTACCGAAGTACTTTGCCCTGTATGTGGCGACCACCGGGCAGTGTAGAAGCACATGAGCTACTGTCTCGTCCACTTCCATGCAGGCCCTGCACAGCGGACTGTCTGTGACTCCTATGACAAAGAGGTGTTTATTAAAAGACCCGTGGCCAGTTAAAGATGCCGTAACTATACGCAGCTGTTGTTTGGTTAGTCGGAGAACCTGTTTCGTGATGCGGCCGTCAATAGCAGGGAGTGCTTCCCTAGCCGACCACAGTTTGTGATGTTGTTCCCTGGTGCGTTTCCTTACCAGAGTGCGTAAGTACCCGAAGGGGAGTGGCAAGATGGTTTCAGGTCCCACTGGTGCCTCACTCGACCCCCTTCTGGCAAGTTCGTCGGCTGCATCGTTGCCCAGCGAACCGCTGTGTCCTTTGATCCATTGTTTATGAATAAGACTGTATATTTCTAAGGACCAATTAATTTAAGTTTAAAAAAAAACAGGATATTTGACATTCAATTACCTCTTATTTGGTAGTAAAATATCCTATATTCTTTTTAATAAAACTCTGTGGGTTAGTTTAATGCGACTACTTTATCATCTTTTAGTTAAGTCATAAATCAATCAATCAATCATTTATTTGCATAAAACATGGTATACAAAGTTTTTACGTACTCGTATAATTGTTATAGCAGCTAGGATAAAAACATAGCATGCAAAATCTCGAGAGTATTTCAAAATGTTAGAACTTATAGGGCGTCAACATTTTTTATCGATAAATTCTCTTAAACTATAGTAGCTAGACTCATTCAACCACTTGTACAACTTTACCTTAAATAATATTGAATGTAATATTTTGAATAGGCTTAGTATCTTTTTATAAATACGCACGCACATTGCTAGGCAGTTTTTGTTGTATTTGGCAAGTCTTGGCAAATCATTCAGTGCTAACTTATAAGGATCTCGTCTGTTCCGAGGATTTACATCATTTGCTGTCTTAAACAGTTTTTTTAAATTCTTAACTACAAAAACACATATTTCGTAAATGTAAAGAGATGGCAACGGTAACAAACCAAGCTTTCCAAATACAGGTCATCAGGCTGAATGCCACATACTGCTCTTATGTTTTTTTTTTGAGCGATAAATGCTCTATTCAGATCGGTACTATTTCCTTATATTACAAGACCATAGCGTAGTAATGATTCTACATACGCGTGGTATGATATAATAGCAGCGAATACGTGATATAATCTAACGTGCAGCGATGTACTCGTACATTTAGTAAAGCAGAAAAATTCTCGTATTTATTTAACATAGTTTAATAACGTGCTAGTACTAACTCATAACGAGAACACCAATGTACTAAAATAGTTTCATATTTATTTACAAAAAAAAAATCTCATCTGAAACCAATTAGTTTTTAAATTTGATTTTTCTACAACTTGCCACCCACATTACAAAATATCGAGATGTTTATATTTTAAATAAATATGTAAGTTTAATATTAATTGATACTAATAATAAAGCTGAAGAATTTCTTTGTTTGTTCTACCTCTGTAACTACCACGTCTATTTAAAATAAAATAAAACTTGTGCAATGCAATGGCTATATGACATTGAACATCAAGCTAGGAAGAACAGTTAGGAGTCGAGCAAAACAAAGTCAGAAAGAACGCCAAGTGAAAACGAACTAAAGCTCGGGCAGGTGATGCGATGCGTCGCGGGGATGGGTCGGGGGGGACAAGAAATTTCACCGCGTGTCGCGCTACGATCGGTGCTTTTGTGTCGGTGTGGCATCGCGCCTGTTCCTCGAGACTTTAAACGCGAGCAGAAGCTAGTGTACTTTCCGGAACAAACTCTCGAAATTATGTTGAAAACCACATCAAAATTTAAAAAAAGTCAGAAAGAAAATTAAATAATAGCTCCGCGGTTGCGGGGGTGGGTCGGGCAGAAACTAGCGTACTCATGAGCCTTCCGGAACAAATTCTCGAAATGTGGTTGAAAACCGCATCAAAATTCATTGCTAGTTTAAAATAACAACGCGTTCACACAGACACAAAAAACTACTTCAATTTATAATATGTTTATTCTGCTTAAAAAAGTCCCACTAAATAAAAACATCTTAAACATTTCCTTAAAAAATACAACAAACGTGTAATGCAAACTATAAAACGTCTACCCTTTAAACTGCCTCAAATTATAGCGGGAACGGCCTAGATTTCGGACATAAGGAAGCAAATAACTCTTGGGGAACGTCCCATGTCGTCCATAAGACGCCTTTCCTTGCGTATTTCACATAGCTAGGCCCCCATCCGTCTCCCAATATGTTCCCGTAATGTTACGAGTTTCGTAATTTGATTCTGCTGAAATATTAACAGAGAAAATTTGCGACAGAAGATAAATGGTGCTGGATGAGCGGAGCTCTAAACACATTTGTATCATTGTCGCTGTGCCTTCTCTTTGATAATCACATAGTGATACCGCCGACCTGTTGAACTAGCGCCAAATTTATTTGGTCGTATATGTACTTGATTACATTTTCAATGGTGAATGATGTGATAAGGCAACGATGTGGTTTAAAAGAAGATGTAGTGACAAAAATTGAAAAGAGTATGCTTAGTTGGTTTGATCATATTGAGCGGATGAATGAAAGGAGACTAACAAAAGGTATTTACAAGGCAGATGTGAGTGGAAACGCCGGGAGGGGACGCCCTAGGAAGACATATAGTGACCTTATTGGTGATGTTCTTCAGAAAGGTCAGGTGCGAAGTACTCTCAACCGGCGCTCGTGTATGACCAGATGTATGAACGTAAACGAGGCAAAAGGAGTATGTAAGGATCGTAGCAGGTGGCGTTCTGTGGTTTCTGCCTACCCCCATGGGAAGAAGGCGTGAGTTTATGTATGTATGTATGTAAATTTTCAATTACGTGAGTTGTTCATAACGCTTTAATAACTATGTTGAATCTAGTAAGAACGGCCTAAGTACTTAGTTTCCATTCAGTGTTTAAGACTTATGGATTTTGGTAAGTATCTATTGACACCTAAGGGTGGATTTCACCAATGAAACTGAACGCGATCAGCACATTAACTAAGTTTAAGAGGTGTCAGTGTCATTTTTTTTTAAGGAATATGGGCACTGACAGCTCTTGAACACGTTTAGTAAATAAACTGTTGACACTGAACGCGATCAGCGCTTTAAACCCAGTTCAAGAGCTATCAATGTCAATATACTGACAATAGTAGTGCTCCTAGTATCTTGAAACTATCAAATACATCTTAACTTTTTTTTTTTACTAGGGTAAAACTTGGTAATACGCCCCAATTGACAAAATGCCCCACCACTGTAGCACTCACACTAACAAAGCTACAACGATCGCAACTAGACGCGCGGGGAGCCACTAGTAGCTGGACAACATGACCGACGAGCGCACGTAGTTTGTGATCTCAGTTGCAAAAATATTGCAAAATCTGGTTAAATTGCAGTAAAACAATTTCTGGTAAGTTTCCGAAAAAATCCTATAAATGTATACTTTTAGATTTTGTGTTAAAATGACCCATAATATCGTAAAATATATAAAATTAACTTACTCTTTTTATGTCGTGGAACGTTTTAACCTTGAATCTAGAGCTTCGACCTCGGTGGGGCATATTGAAAATTGAATTTGACATTACGCCCCTAAGCCAATTGCTTAAAACGCCCCAGTATATGAACTGTGTTAAAGTCCGATAAGTTGCGTGTTGTTATTACAGAAAATGTCTCGGAAATATCAGAGAACGACACTACGAGCACCATGGAGTGCAGACGAATTGGAAAAAGCCATGCGTAGGGTACTACAGAGAGCAATGGGTGTTAATGAGGCATCCAGAAACTATGGCATACAAATCAAAAGGCCCTTTAGGACGCAAACCGGTATTTTCAGTAGAACATGAAAAAAAAAACTGGTTGCCCATATGAAGAAATTGGAAAAAGTTGGATTTGCTCCTGACAGAGAAGACGTAAAAGAAATGGCATTTCAACTGGCTAAGAAACTCAATATTTAAAACCGATAAGTTGTTTGTATTATTTAATTTTAAGATGATTGTTGAATTTAAACATATAAGACTGATTGAATCTCCAACGGAAACTAAATGTTATGTTATGTTATAGTAATGATTACTGATAGTGGTTTAACTTTGATGAAAAATTTTAAATTTAGATTTAATTTAAAATTATCATTTTCGTTCCTTTAAGTAAAATTTAAGTTTGATTCAAGTGTTTATTAAATTAGTCTGATTTGATTAAGAGACTGAGTGATTGCTTTATACCATCATATGTTAGATTTAAAAGATTATTTATACCAAAACAATTGTTTATTTAGTTTATCAATGCAAAAATATATGATTAATAAACTGGGGCATTTTATAATAAGAGTGAGTCATATTTGCCAACGATCATGTGCCAAAACGCCCCACCTTAGATTAAAAAAAATATATATATTAAGATATTCATAGGTCCTATTCAGACTACCACTTGAGATAGTATAGTCAAAATACTAAATATTGTTCTAAAATAAAAAGTTTGATTATATCTCGCAGTGTTTTTATTTTATTACATTTTTTTCAAAAGTAGGGCGTATTACCTAGTTTTACCCTAAATAGTAGTGATAGTTTCCTATGAGACTAAATAAAATTATTGGATATTTTTGACAAGGAACGGCATTAGCTAGTCAGAGATCAAATTGCTGTCGTATCCTCGTCTCCACACATTTGTATGTTGCATGAGACAGTAGGTACATTTGTTTTAACACCGGTGTAATCCTAGTTTTCGCCAATTGTTTTCACGTGTTAAAGTTTTTGTAAAAACAATTTACAAAATGAACATCTCTTAGGGTGGATTTCACCAATGAAACTGAACGCGATCAGCAATTTTAAACCCAGTTCAAGAGCTACCTATCAGTGTCAATATACTGACAATAGTAGTGCATGCAAAAAAATACATTCAAAGTTAAGATTTACTTGATAGTTTCAAAATACTAGGAGCATGCACTACTATTACCAGTTTTTTTTTTTCGTTTATTTATCGTGGTATTGAGGTCTTCACATTGTATAACCGAAACATTTTAGTTATTGTTCTCACAATCACACTTAAAGTCGCTAGACTCAAGCTGGTAACTTAACTGTATAAAATTCATAAATGTATGTATGTATTACTCACTCAACGCTAAGAATTCCTCCTGCCCCTACATCTTCCGAGACACGTCCAATCTTTTATGAAGCAATAGATTACATTGAAATTGCTTGTAAACAGCTTACGGACGAAGGCTACTTTATTTTAAAGCTAGTTTATGCCAGTAAACAGTGTTTTTTTACTGTGATAGAAACTAAGATTATTCCATTTCAATTATCTTAAAATCTGACTATTGTTTATAATTCATCTTTTGTAACAATTAATTTCCATGACCAAATCAGACAGGAAAATTAGTGCCAATTTCACCATTGAAACTTCAGCGATTAGCAGAACTGCTAATGTCAATATTCCACAAAAAATAATGACACTGACAGCTCTTATACATAGCGTAGGTGCTGCTAGCGTTTAGATTCATTGGTGAAACACTTGTTTTCCAGCAGTGGGAATATTTTAAGCTGATTATGTTAAGCTCGTCGTAATTGCTTATAAAATTGATACTCTAAGTCAATTTGCCGTGTTAAAGCCATTTCACAAAACCTTCTCAAAATGACAGTTGTGTTTTGAATAAACGGCCAATTTAAAAAAGTCAATTTGAAAAACAATTTTCTCTGAGTTTACGTAAAATATTGAAGTGAATTCTCTTTTAAAACAGCCGGTATTTAGGTACGAGCACCTATTTCAGCGAAAAGAAAATTTATTAATTATATAAGACAAGACTCTTCACTTAATGAGCGAATCCTTGAAGCTTAAAATAGACTTTTAATTGTTATTTCACATTATATGCTTACAGAATAAGATGATATTAAAACATTAATTAATTTTCCTTTGTATGTGCTTAAATACTTTGAAGATAGGGATAATTAAAAGTTGAATTATTTCTTCGTATACATGTTGACGTCTTAGTGGTTTTATAAATGGTGTGTGTAATTTTGTACTCGAAGGGATACTACGTAATATTCATCAAAAGTTATTAAATAAATATAATAAAATAAAGCACGCATGGCATTTTGGTGGTTTCCAATAATTCCCGAAGGTTCGGGAGTACACCCGACATTATTATTACTGGTAAAAATTCATTCGTGGAATATTTTTACTAAATCAAAATAATAGTATTTTTAGTTAAATTTATTTTATGAGTGGAAAGGTACTGATAGTTTAAGATGAACCTAAGAATATATTTTTACACTTACTCGCCAGTTAGAATACACAAATTAATAAATTTATTTTGTTTTTTACTTAGGAAGAACGAACTCACCTACCAATATTCAAACATCTGTAAAGGATACCATAAAAAACGCTAAACTTAAAAAAGGAGTTTTCTTAAAAAAAGTATCGATTCAAAACATCTAATACCTTTCTTAAATAAAAACAGGACTACTCCCAAAACACTGTTTGCATTTTCACACGTGTCGTTTTTTTTCAGTGTTAGGTAGGTACTGTTAAACGTTTTCTCCAGTCTTACAATAACATTTTTTTTTTCCAAGGATTTTGAACTCTCGCTTTTGAAAAATAAGATTGAATCTCGATTGTGCACGTCCCAAGATAAGGTTTTTTGAAGTGAAAGAGGTATCAAAGGGGGTACGTTTAACAATAGGAGAGGCGTGTATTGAATGTCACATTTTGTATAGGTGACACAAGCTGTAAGAAAGTGGCTGAAAAGCTGTTGTAATATAAAGCTGCAGCCGTTCAAAGGGTGTGATCGAGTTTGAATACCCTTGGGTGATTTTCTGAAATATAAAATGTTTTTGTACCTTGTTTTTTATATGCTTGTGTGTACATGATGTTGTTTACATATTCTTTTACATAATATTTTTATTCTTTAATTAGTATGAATGTTTAAAGCTTTCTTACGTATTTTTGGCATGCTCAAGGGGTTCGAGGCTAAATATTTACATGCGCAAGAATCGATCTAAGGTTAAGCTACCCTTGTCGCGGTCGGTTTGTTGGTGGGTTTGTGAACAGCTCAGCACTTTTGTCTGCGTGTATCTCCATAAATGCATATACCTACATTCTGTCAAAAAAGTATCGGGAATGGATGATTTGTTTCCAAATTCTTTTTTTTTTGGTTTTGTTTTTTTGTTGTTGTTAGATTGGCACAACTGTTTTCCATTTCGGTGAGGAGTTTGAGTTGCATCTGATATTTAGATTTAATACAGTGCTGTTTTTTAGTCAGATTATATCTAGTGTGGATTTCGAATTTTATAATGGACAAAAACATCGAAGAGTTTGTCTTAAATTTTGCATCGCCAATGGAATTTCGTGTTCGGATTTCCGGTGAATCAAATTTATCAAAAACACGTACTCATGAGTGGTACAAAAGCGTTCAAAAGCGGTCGAGATGTGATGGAAAATTTGCCTCGCTCTGGTAGGCCATCAACGTCTTCAACTGAAGTTAACATCGCAAAAGTGAAGGAAATATTGACTGAAAATCCTCATTCAAGTTTGAGAGAGATAGCCGCTGAACTTTATGTATCTCACTAGTCGATCCGTACCATTTTAAATAATCACTTGGGTATGAAACATGTTGCAGCTCGGCTAGTCACAAAAGACCTGAATTTTCTCCAAAAACTCAATCGAACAAGAGTCGCTGAGGACATGCTAGAATGAGTCTATTCCGACCCAGCATTAATGAAAAGCAGTGTTACTGGTGACGAAACGTGGGTTTACGAGTTTGACATGCAAACTAGTCAGGAAGCTTCGTAGTGGAGCCTGCCAACTGAACTGAAACCGACATAAATGAGAATTCGCGGCGACAACTGAGCTCAATTCCGGAAAAAGCGTTTAAAATTTTTCGGTGATTGATTTATTCGTTGGAGTAAGTGTTGCGTTTCTAAAGGAGCATACTTTGAAGGCGGATGCATCACATCCACGCAAAAGGGCTATCGCTCAGCATAATGCTGCGACCCTAGCGTGACAGAGCCCCAGCGCTGGTTTTAAGGCATTGTAAGCCCAAGTGCGTGCGGACGTAAAAATTGATTTTCAACTATTGAAAAACGGGCGTAGTGGCGCGTGTCAGGCGGCTGGGCTTTGCATATATAACAGAGTGCAACCCAGCGAGTGCGTCGAAAAAAATAAAATGTTGGTTTTACAACTCCCGGTGCTAAACAGAGCGTTGAAAATCCAGACCGCGATATTTTTACGTCCGTGTGAACGTGGGCTAAATGTGTACGCAATTACGTTGCTAGAGAATTTGGCGTCCAGGGCAATAACTGGAACACCTTTTAATAATAGCCTGCTATCAGCAATCCATTCTGGTTATTGTTATCTGAAAACTGTAAATGTAGATGCTTAATAATTAAACCACTGAGGCAATTAACAGGTTTGCTGTTAACTCGACGCATTCCTTGCAGGACATCATGTTAGGGTAAAAATTCAACACAATAAGTTAGTTATTGATTTAGATCGTTTTTTTTAAATTAATAGTCCAATTTACGATTTACGGCACGACTAATCTGAAATTTAAGTAAGTATCATAGTTGAGGCCGAAGCAGATCTTTTTAATAATTAAAAGTTCCTAAATGCCTAAAAGATTTGCGAAGATCACTCACATTTTATTATATGAAAAAAAGGCCTGCAAGGAATACGTCGATTTACCAGTAACCCTGTTTAACCCTTTAACAAATATTTAAATCGATAGATTTGCCCTCACCTTTTTTTCCTAAAAATTGTCCATACTGAGAACCACTGAGAACAGTGAGCTCACACATTATTAAAAAGAGTTTCGAAATTCAAAATTACAGCTATTACTATTACAGTTTTTTTTTTTTTTTTGGGTGGGAAATCATCAAATGACTTCTCCCGCTCTGGGTGGAGCGGGAGGGCGTGTCAGACTTTTACTGACTACAACCCACCCGTGGTCCTTCAGTTGCCTGTGCCAGGGCCACGGTTTTCTCTGTGGAATAACCCGCGACCCTGAGGCGTCGGCCCTATCGGACCCCGTCATTTTATGCTGACATCTCTTTGAGGCGCGCGTGGAACACAACGCGCCGTCGACCCGGGCCTGGTCCTTACCGGACGGCGAGCTACCCATGGCTCGCCGTCCGCAAGCCCGCGCCTACGGTGGCCGGGAATCTGCTTGCGATTCCCGACGCCCAGGGCGTCTCCTGCGGCGACTAGGGGCGTGAGGGCGCAAGGCTCTCTCCCTCACGCGCTCCGCCTCCTCCTTTGCGAGCATTACTGCTTCGCAGAAGGAGGTGACAGCTTTCCATTCCCTCTCGCTCCGTACCATGGCCTGGACCAGGGCCGGACGCGAGAGATCGCCGCCACCAATCGCCTCCGCGAGAACACTGCGGTGCTCCGCCCAAGCTGGGCATACCTCTACCGTATGCTCCACCGCGTCCTCCGGGCGATCCACACAATGGTGACACCCGGGCGTTTCCTCCCGCCTTATGCGAAACAGGAACCTCCCGAAACAACCGTGTCCGGTGAGGACCTGTGTCAGGCGGAAGGTGAGGACGCCGTGGCGCCTCTCCAACCACTCCTCAAAGAGGGGACTTACCGCCGCTATTGTGGCGTGCCCATACTATTACAGCTTGTCAAGCTACTACGTCAATGTGAATCAGAGTGTGTCAAAATGAAACCGAAACGCGTCTGTTTTTTGACGCGGTTGTGCTTGCCCCCAACCAAATTCAACTCAAAAACGTGCGTATTTTAAGCCGTAATTTTGATTACTGTTATCAAAAACAATATCCAAATTCTCCGAATCTCTCATAAATAATAATAATTCTCAACTCAAAAATTAAAACTTTAACAATTAGATACACCACATTACTTATTGAAATATGGTCGGAAAATAAAAACCCACGAACAATTAATAATTAGTTAATTATTCTGAAGTGTTATATTCTTATGAGAATAAAGTTATCTCAAACTTCAAATTGGTACTATGTATATCTTGTATGGGGTCCCTTGAAATTTGACTTTTATTATTTTTTTTTGAAGTGGTCGTAGTAGTACTGTGAAAATTGCAAGTGTCTGTCTAATACGGTTATAACGATCGAGCTCTGTGACAGACAGTAACAGGGTTCCGTTGGCACCCTTTGGGTACGAAATCCAATTTTTTTTTTCTGATGTCCTCCAAGGGTATGGACCATAACGAAAATTAAAAGAGTATTTGCAAAAAAAACTCGACTGGCGATTGGTTCCAGCGCGAGTTCGATTTCCGCACTGAACAAATATGTAGACCTATTTGAATGGCCTACGGGCAGTTTTTCCGGTACTCACTGTGTACTTTATGAATGCGATATTTTTGTTTATCTGGGGGGAAGGTTTTATATGAAGTCAAGGAAATTAACTGTTTAACAAAACTTTAATAACACTACCAATTTAAAGTGTAAGTATTATCAAATCAAAACTGACATTCATTGATAGTCGTAGGAAATGGCTTTGACACGACAAAATTACCTAGGGTGTCAACTTGTTTAACAATTAATTTCTGTGACTATACATAAGTACAAAAAATAACTTTTTTGCTGACCATACAAAACGTTAAATTAAGTCAACAATAACCATTTCTACAATTCAAAGTTAAATAACCTAACAAAGCGATTCTATTACGTGAACAGTGGCTGTGTTGATTTTGCATACTAAACGGATAGTAGTTTTGCCTGATTCAAATTAAAGGGTGGATTTAAATCTACGAGATTGTGTTTGGTAGGTACTTAGTTATAGTTGAAAATTTGTACATTCTCGCTTAGCTCTGAAAACTGTAAAATCTAAATATAATACACATTTTGTAATTACGTATACCAACTGCGAATTAATGAAACAATTCGGATAAAGAAAATAGTTTTCACGTTTATTAGCGGATTTTTCCTGGAGGCGTGGTTATAGGCTGCTGGTATGTTTATGGAAGGTTTAGTATGCAGCAAGTTTGTTTTCTTCGTCATTTATTACTGCACAACATTATATTGTCACTATACGTAAACACATCCCTCTTTAATCAATGAATCATGTAGCAAAGTGCCGATAAAACAGAAAAAGATGAAAATGGAAACAGATGAGATTATAAAAATAACCTTCATTCCATTAAAAAGTCAATAATATACATCCTACTTCGCAAAATTGAAATTAGTATATTGATACGCGCACACACACTAATGATAATCGGAGGATAATACACGATGTTATATTATTATTACGCACACATGCGTATCGGTATAAATGTGTTTCATACGTACACGAAAGCCCCCATACCACACGCACGATTTTTTTATCGCGAACTAGATTATCAACGCATTGCTTCGCGCCGAGAGTTGGAAATCCAGCAGTGAATTTTTGTGAGGCGCTGGGACGCACTCTGTTGTATTCTCAATGCTTGGCTTAAGACCAAGAGTTGAAAATCCAGTGCGCGATAACACATCGTAGCGTTAAACAATCGCCCGTATGTGCCAGGGGTAAGGCTACATATCCATTGAAGCGGAGTAAAAAAGCGGAGAAGAGCGAAGCTATGACAATGACGGTTGCTATATAGCGGTGCTGTCAATTTTATGACAGCCGTCGACCATCCTGTTTTGTCGTCGCTTTTTATGAAACCCAAACGTATGCGCGATGCATGATTAAATACGCCTCCGAACACAGCAGTGCATACATTAAGTTAGTTCCCAGAAGCAGAGCATGGCGTTGCGGAGCGTAGCGTACCGCAGTACATGAATAATGAAGAATTTTGCTCTTATTGACTTAATTTTCCCGTCTCTGCCATCCTCTCCACTGACTAAGGTTCCTGAAGTGTTGTCTCTCCTACTCTCATAATATATCCAAAGGTTGTCTTTAAAAGATCGCTATTAGTTATTTTTTATGGTGAACATACTTAAACGTATTTTAATTTATTAAACCATAGAAAAAATCTATGTATTTAACTCTCTGCTACATTGGAAAGGCAGCTTGAAACTGTGTATGTATTCCATACGCACACACTCATAAGATTGCCTAAGTGTTTTATCCGCACAGTGTAAACGACTGAACCGATTTGTACTAATGGTGTGTCATTGTGATCCGGATTGTGTTACATGGTATTACTGTTACGACGGTCTGGTATCCAATCGATTTGTTGTTGCAGAAAGTATCGTATAATAATATCTAAGTAACAAAGATTATTTATATTATACACATCTTTTAAAAGATGGCTCTGTATTCAAATGAAATGTACTTAAATAGCAACTTATTTATAATTAATTAACAATAATTGTTATTTTAATTAAAAACTCTAGCTTCTGCCCGTGACTTACACACGGAGTGTGTCTCATCGTGTAAACAATAATATAATATTAATAGTATAATAGTAGAATAATTAGATTTGTGACGATTCTTAAACTAGAATATTAAATATACCTACATTATAATGCAAGAAGATTGGCTTTAACTAAAATAAATATTCTGTTTTATTTTCTTTTTTGCCCGGCTTCTAAGGGTCATAACGTGATGTTAAATACTCTGTAGCATTCCAAAAGACCAAAAAATTTTTTTCTAATCCAAACTATAGTTTCAGAGATTACCCCTTACATACAAACAAACAAACAAATTTTACTTCTTTACAATATTAGTAAAGAATAACAAGAGGCACATTGTTCCATGACTCTTCTTTTGTTTTTATTTATCTTTTTGTTTTTTCCAAACAAGGAATACCTACTGTAAACACAAAATTAAAATGAAGAGATGTTAGATAAAACCTACTAATTAAGTTTGACTTCTAGAAGGAAAAATTCGTGTTATTTTCGTATCTTTTTGATCTAAAATGTTCTTTTAAGTATTATTTTTTTAAAGAAAGATTACGCAACCTGTGTTCTCCAGCATATTATGGACGAAGATACTGCTCTCAAACGCACGAAATGTGTCTTCAAGTATTTACATGAAACAACGCCTGGAACAGCTTTAAGCACTCATGGTATCTCATAATACTGTCTAAAAACGTAGTTTGCTTCCCAAACTCAGTACCAGATTCTGTAGTACCGAATAAAGAAGACTGTTTTCTACACACATAACCACACGCCTTCTGCCCATAGAGGTAGGCACGAACTACAGACAGCCAACACCTGCTACGATCCTTAAATACTTATTTTGTAATAATAAGTCACCTATATTTATATTGTAATAATACTATGCCACTATTTGCTAGCTACCGTTTTCGGGGCCCATTATTGAGTGTGCAAGTCACCCCATGCCATTTATCAGACACTTCAAATTGATCAGACAGGGGACATATTCCTTCCATAGATCTAGGCAACCAATCCACTATAGTCACCCAAACCCAAAGCCCAATATGTTTTGTTCTCATTTTCTGCAATAGTCCTGCACCAACCAAGGGTTGTCCTTGGGTGCACTTTCATAGTGCATGCAGAGATAATTTAAACTGTCTAAGGGGCCTCTGCCAGTTGGGGTCGGTCCATCGTACATCCGAGTCCGAGATCCTCTAGGTTCCCGATATAAATGTCAAAGGCGTAATCTAAATAACCCTAGTTTGGATTACACCTACAACTACGCTTGTTTTAGTTCAATTGATGTACACCGTTACCGTCTATACTTACAAAACTGTTAGAATAAAATAGCAGTCTCTTCTCTCACCATTTTACTTTTGCTAAATACCTAACCAACGATTTCGAACATCGAACCAGTGAAACACAGATCAATGAACACAGTACACAAGCCTCTATTTGCGTACAACAATAAACAACAACAAACGCAAATTCCGTAGATCTAATTCAATTCGCACCTCGCAGCTATTCCTCTATAATCCGACACCCGTTTAATATTCGACCCGTTTCGGGTCTAAATGGTAATGAGTTACCCAGTTTTAGCTAAATGAAGATTCTGTTTATACGATAGTCACCCGGGTAATCCACCGATCCACCGACTATCTATTGAAAACGCATTAAGTCTTCAGCGGGACGGGACGCCAATACGCAACACTGTGTCAAACCTGAAAAACTAAATCTAGATTTTTCAGATGCAAGACTCCAGGTCTTGCATCTGAAAAATCCTTAACCACCAGACCACCACCGAAGCAAAAGGAGTACGCCTTTTGCTTCGGTGGTGGTCTGGTGGTTAAGATTATACTTAACTTATACTGTGCAAATAGTGTTATGCGGTATCAATATTGTTAACGCTTAAAACGACACGATATCAGATGTTTCCAACTAACAAAATTTTGAACTATTGTGTATTTGTCATCTAAAGAAGCGAATAATAAAATTATTTATTTTATTTTATTTCACATGAGTTTTGGTATATTACAGAGTGATTAGGCACAGCATGTACCTGGAATGTTTTGCAACATAAAAGAAACGTTTTATTTACCTAGGTGTTCAACAAATTGATTTTTACCCATAAAATCAGTCTTTAATCACTTTAAAACTAGCTACTAATGTTCTTAATGTAAGTACGGACCTACTAATCCTACATTTTTTTTTTACTTGTATTTTCTCAAAATGGTGAACGTGCAGGTTGTCACTGTATTGCTTATCAATGTCCGTTTACGACGCTAGGTACTCGTACCTATCGATTTATGGGAGTCGGGTAAATTAAATGCGTTGCTATTCAGGTTTCGGGAGACGGAGAAAATTGTGTTCGGAGCGCTATGGGGATTTAGTTGTCTAGCTTGTATTGGGTAATTAGTTCGTCTTTCCAATTAGGGGTGAGCTGTTCCTGTGGTAGAGTTAATTTCAATGTTTGTATTTATCTCACTTATAATAGACAAAATTACAGATTTATTTTCTTCATCTGTTATCTTGTCTATTCTTCGTCGACAAAACTTTTTCTATAGTGGTCATCCTACGCGTGTTGATATGCGAAATATACCTTTTAACAAATTAGTTTCAGGGTAAACTTAATGTCATTGGCATATGACATTAAGTTTAAGCTAAAACAATTTCGGTAATTATCTAACAAGCTATTACATTGAACCAAATAATAATAATGATTACTAAATTAACTAATTAGTTAGGCATAAATATACAATACTCGTCATCATCATCATCAAATAACATCCTAGATGATCTTCGCAGATGTTCGCGGAAGCCCGTTGATGATTTCCATGCCATAATGAGAAAAAGGGCGGCGTCAATTATGGGTAGGTTGCGCAGAAGCTCCAACAGCATCCTAAAAACATTGTTTGACAAGGTGGACAGTCCCTTTGTCAGGCACTGGGTCTAGAGGCACGTGCCAACTTGTGTTGAGACCCGTAGATATTAGTTGTTGTTAGGTTAGTTTGTAACTGTAACTAACATAGTTTTTAAGTCATTGTTACTAATACTAAATGGATTGTGTGTTAATTAATGTATGATCCGAAATAAACGTAATTTATATAATATTGTATTCCCTTTTTAGCTTGGAAAAATATTCTGTTGTTCAATGACTGATCTGTCTAAAATATAAAATAATGAATACTTTCTTCAAAGAAGATGATTAAAAGAAGATGATTTGCAAAAAAAATATCAACATCGCTGGAAAAATGGAAAAGTTACCCACATTTGAAATTATTCCTATAAGTATCCCTGTTACTGACTGTCGCTAAATTACTAAAGGCTCCCACAAGCTGTGGCGTCGCGCCTGTGTGTGGGAACCTTAAGGCGCTCCTGTTTTTGATATCAGATGTTGTAGTGCCGTTTCTGTTACTTTAAAACGCATTCATTGATCTTTGCCATTTTTTAATGTGGTCTAATATTTTTATAGGTTTCGAAAAATACAGTCAAATAATCTAATATTGATATGACGAGTACTTACTAGTAAAAGTCAAAGTCAAAGCATTTATTTCAAATAGGCCCATAAAAAGGAACTTTTGAACGTCAAAATTTACATTAAAAATAGAACTGATTCTAGGCGCCACTTCCAAAAAGTAGTTTCGTATGGAGAAGAAGTGGCAAGAAACTCCACCGTTACTCTTTTAAAATGTTTTACAATATTTTGTATACAATAATTATATTTCTGTGTGAAGACGATGCACCAATAATAAAAATACTATGCCACAGTTGGTAAAAAGAATTAAAAATAAAGCAAAGGCATATAAATTAATCACGTGATAGGTACATTGTGCTCACATATTTACAAACAATTGTAAAAATATATGATTTTCCTAAAATATTAACTAGGAATAAGTCAGTGTGTGAGTAAAGTAAAAATAACAAATTATACAATACAATAAGCAAATAGTATGATTTTGTCTAGCCTCTAGGTTGTCCTATGGAGCAGGACCAGCATGTTACCAAGCATTCTTATCTAGGATATAATCTTCTAATTTGTAATATGCTTGTTTAAAAAGTGTTTTTTTTAACATGAGTTTTAAACTTTCTTTCATTTAATTGCACTATTTCACAAGGTATTTTGTTGTAACATTTAACACAGTACCCCATAAAAGATGTTGTACTACAAAAAAAATGCGTATAACTACTTGGTTAGGGTACGTACACGATACAGAAATTTACAGCACCCCACAATTAAAGCGCTCTTTCCCATCAGAACGCATCGCGTTAAAGCATAAATCGCTTCAGCTGTAAAGCGTAAAATAAATTAGTTGTGTACAATTTTTTTTCATGCAAAGGATTTTAATGAAATTTTAAAACGGTCCCGGGGCCCGAATCGCACCGACAACTTTAATTAAAAATCCTGAAGGCGTAAAAACGGCGACGATTTCAAAATAACTGGTAGGAAAAGTGTGGAATGACTCCGTATAGTTTTGTTTCGTACGAGCAGATGTTGTGGCGTTCTGTGCCGTTACTGCACGCATATTTCATAAAGTTGAAACTGATATCTTTTTCGACTGCAGGAACGTTTTATTTTGTGTGACCGCGGTTGTTGGCCGACCTGACTTCGCTTCATCTTCGAGATATCCCCTTCCTCTTTTAAATGCAGCAAACCAATTTAAATACTGTTGCTCGTGAATTAGCAGACTCAACAAAAGTAGTGGCCAAAAGTTCAAAAATGTTTTTTTTTCTTATTTTTATCGTTCTTTAAATCGCCAGGTCTATTTTCAAATATAACGTGTCAATAAACAACCGAATTATAAGATGGTGTATAACCCGAAAGTGTCAAACAAATGAGTGAAGAATATCTAACTCCTTTTGATGAAACTAGGAACAATCCCGGTTAAAAAAAAGCACCTAAACGAAGTAAAAACCTCGTATTCAATCAATAAAAGATTGTCAGTTTGTCTATTGCATGTTTTTTAGTATTCCTATAGAAAAGGAAACCTCCTCTATATAATAGTTAAAAGTAGTAGTAGATGCAGTTTTTGGGTTCCGTACCTCGAAAGGAAAAACGGAATCCGTATAGGATTACTTTGTTGTCCTTCCGTCCGTCTGTCTGTCTGTCGAGACCCTAACTCAGGAACGCGTGGAGGTCTCTAGCTAATTTATATCAATAATAAAAATACTTAGGTCTACTCTCCGTTGGAGCTGTGAAAAAATCAAACTTCTAAGCCAACGCAATCAAAAGATACAGCCGTTTATGCCGCAATTTTCCGCAAATTTTCGACACTCGCAAGGGACTCAAAACCTACAGGGCACTTCCCGTGAACTCAGAATCTTGAAATTTGGTACGAAGCAACGTCTTGCGGCACAGATAAAGGAAAAATTGCGAAAACCGTAATTGTTTAATCATTTTAAACTTACTACCCCTTTCCTCATGAACGCGTGTGAACTTTTAATAATACGAGTATACCTACAGGTTTGTACGGAACCCTCAGTGCGCGAGTCCTCTCGCACTTGGCCGGTTTTTTTTCCTAGTTCAAATCTTTTAAGACAACGACTTGAACTAGAATAGGTACCTAAATAATAACATAACGCCCCAACAATCTGCAGAAAGACACCAAGCATTCTACACCATACTACAAACTTCAGCGTTGTATGCGTACCACTTCTCACTAGTACTTATGTGTCAACACGAGATAGCACTCCGCACGAAATCGGAAACTTAAATACGAATCCACTTCCATCAAACTCGAATCGAAACGTAGCAGTTCGAAAACTCGTCGAGACGTAAATTGACGATATTATGTCGTAATCGAAGCAAGGAATTGGCACTGAAAGTGGAACTAATGTTAATGTAGGTTCTCAAGAATTCTCTTTGCTCCTAATGCAGGTGCATTAGCAGAGATCACCGCATCCCTCCCCCCAAGATATAGTGTTACGTTCATCTTAATTAGATGGGTTTATAGCCAGGATTAACTGTCCCCTTTTAATCTTCAGATGAAAGCTGATGGAAACCTTTTTGTTGAACCCGGGAGAAACGCAATTACGTACCTATTAAGTATTAATAGCTATGATGTATAAAAGAAAGGGTTAAGCGATTTTATAGGCTTCATATCTGATCTTAATCCTAGTTATGGGGGTAGGGAACAAACGTTATCGTTGCAGATACTTTTTTAAATTATTTTGTTCATTTATTCATGGTATTAAATTAACTCTGAGCAAAAAGGTATGTATTCAAAGAGCCATTCTATCAAGATTAATTTTTTTTGACGAGAACAAAGTTGGTACGTGAGACAGGAAGTTAGGGAGCGACTTGAAAATGGAACGGAAATAGTGAAACGGAAATGACTTCATTCCGATTCCAAGGAGTCTCGTGTTGTTTGTGAATCGGCACCTCAATAGGTGTGTTTTAGAGGGGAGCTTGGTTTATAGAAAAAGTTTTAAGTGTTTTAAGTAGTGTTTTGTAACTTAAACTACTTTTAAAATGTTAATTTGGGTTTAAAATGGACGAAGTAATTTAACAATAATTAGAAAAGTTAAATAATTTTAAATGACTAATAATATCGACCTGTATTAAGTAAATTACTATGCTTTTTCATGGGAATATTGAATGTGTATTAATTACCAAGCTCGTTCGTTGCGTAAATTGGCGTTTTCAGACTGAACAAGTCCAGTTTTTCCTACGTTTTCCCTCTTCCTAAGTCACTGGTGCACACTTTGAGTAAAAAAAGGTTTCGAAGCCAGCTCGTATCTCAGAAGCCACTTCAAACGATTGATAAATAACTTAGTAAATTCGTACTCTTTGCAGAATATAAAAGCGTATTTATACTCGTATACAACGTGTTTGCGGAGATAGATATTATACCCATTTCATGAAAACAAACATTGAGGCCGAGACCATCAATCGGTATTTAGCACGAACTTGGGCTTACCGTTATTCCTGTTACTGTCACACCTGGCAAATTACAAGTGCAAGATAGAGACGGGAACATGTTTATTTCATAATCAAATCCTTGTTTGCAAAGTGATGTTATTCTCACTTAAAGAAAAATTAACGTTACCCTTGTGTAAATTAAGTTTATTACAAAATAATTAGTACTGTTGAGAAAATCGTCATCGTACTCAAGTTTTTTTTTTCACAGATGCATAGTTGTTTGCATGTTTCGAAACTAAATTGCAAACGCTCCAATAGTGAAAGCATGAGTTAAGTAACGTTTGTACATCTCGGCCTTAGACTCGGTTTACAAATAATAAATGTCTTCTTTATTTATAGTTTTAGGTACTACTACTACCCCTTCTCACTAAGCAATTAGCAATAAATTGTGGCTTAAGGTCTCTTTTAGGCCTTAACTCTAAGGCAAGTAATCTTATCTTAATTAACGCTAAATCAAGAATAAGTTAGTGGACTTAATGAGCGTTTTGAGGATTATCTAACAAAATAAAGATGAATAAAACTCAAAAAAAAGGAAAACCAAGATTGAAGAAGACGCATTAATAATTCAGGAAAAAACAAAAGTCAACTTTAGAAAAGTTGACCGAAGCAACGTAAAAAACGATGGCGATCATGAAAGATACAAAAATAGGCCGCTTAGTGTACGGTATTGTATACGATGAAGTTATTGTAGGTACAAACTGTTATTATAAAACAGTAGCTGCGCCCGGCGGTTTCACCCGCATAAGTGTCTGTCCTGTGGGAATCATCATTTCAGCCGAAAGACGTCCACTGTTGGACATAGGCCTTCTCCAAGCACCGCCATTTCGAACGGTTCGTGATTCCCGCATCCAGCGGTTTCCTGCAGCCTTAACAAGGTCATCGGTCCATTCGTCTTGTTGGAGGCCTTCCAACGCTTTCTCGATCCTGTGGGAATACCGATATAAAAGGTTTCCTTTATCCTAATCCAGGTCACGGTTTGCCATGTGCCGAAATGATGTTATTACTAAACAGCGTTTCTGAAAACTGTTTATTTTCTAAAGTTTTTCAGCAAAACAAAAACAATATTTAAATTCGTTGTGAAGCAAACTAGAACAACATCTAGCAATATATTGTAAAGTAACTGTTGCCTGCAACTTTGTTTGCGATCCAAGATGAAAAGTATATATAGCCTATGTCCTTAGCTAGGTCACGGTCTATCTATGTGCCAAATTTCATCCAAATCCGTTAAGCAGTTTTAGCGTGAAAGCGTAATAAACAAACATAAAAAATCAAATCTTATCTCTTGTGTTTAGACTAGCCGCTCCCCGCGTTTTCATCCGCATAAATCTTGATCCCTTGGGAGTATCGGGAAAAACGTACTGTATGTTAATCCAGGTTATAAACTAACTGTGTGCCAAATTTCATCCAAATCCGTTCATTAGTTTTTGCGTGAAAGAGTAACAAACATCCATCCATGCTCACAAACTTTCGCGTTTATAATATTAGTAGGATTTAGAAATACAGCACTAAGTACAGAAACTCTCATAACACAGGAAGTTTAGTTTCAGGTAAATATTAACTTGTGCGTTACGAGTAAATATTTACCTGAAACTAAACTTAATTTCAGCATTAATTGTTCTGCCATAAACCTGTTTACAGGGAGTTGTTCGTCGTAACGTATGGGACAAGCGTAACGGTGCGTGAACCAACATTGTCGGTCCTTTATGGGTATCCCATAAAGCAAATAGTGTTCCGTTACCTTTGTGGAAGCGAACGTTTGATGAAAATGTGGTTGTTGTTCTGAATTTGCATAATTTTATGTAGTAAATGGGTTGCAACTGGGTAAGGTGCGTGACTTTTATGGTGATTTAGGATACTTTGGTAGGAAAAGGGAAAGGCTTTGCACTCACAGAGGGACACAATATAGGCCTATAAATACAGACTTCTGTTGTTATAACAGAAATTACATCAAGGCTAAGAATACAAACTCTACTTTATTTTAGAAGAAAATATTTCTGTATAATCTAAACTAGAAAATAAAACATTTTGTGTTAAAAGACATTCAGCAAAAAACAAGCAACCCTTGCACTTCGAACTGTCATCAAATAGGTTACATTAATACCATTGGCAACCCCTTCATTATTTACAAACAGCCACACTACGCTAATTAAGAAAATTTCCCGAATTTTCGGCCTAAATTCGGAGGAAAACTCAAATATATACATCTTCCTTGATTAACATCCCGCAGTTATATGCAAATATATACTTATTGCCGCAGAGGGCAACGGTAAATGCCCTCAAGCACAAAATGGATAGGTAGGTACAGAAAGTCGACTACATACGACGAGCGAAAACGCACGCACACACGACACGCTTCACGTACAGGAGTGCAAGCGCAATCTTGACTGTCGTTTGTTTGAGCTTGAATTTCACCGATGACACTGAACTCGATCAGCATCTCTAAACCGCGTTACAGAGCTCTCAGTGTCAATATTTTACAACAATAATGACGCTGACAGCTCTTAAACGCAGTATGTATGTGCTAATTGAGTTCAGTTTAATTGGTGCTATAGTTTGAAACCGCCTTGCGTCCGCGTCTATGTGTGCGTGCGACTGTTTTCACTCGTTGTATGAAGCAGACCTTCTGTACCTATATATTTGGTTCCTCAAGGGTACTGTTAGAGAAATTGACGCGAAACAGCGAAGGGTAATGAGGTTAGACCCGGGATGTGCGATGTATGCGGTTTCTTCAAGTCGTTGTATGAAAATTGGAACCCAGTTTGTAGCAGAAAATTAGTTATGGTCATATGCTCGTTGGGTGGAACGGAACTGCTTTACATTTTGAGGGTGTTTTTTTCATTGAATACTAAATGTTGCCAACGATTTCACTTGCAGACTTGACAGACAGACTTGTTAATTGTGCTCTGATAAAATAACTCTGTGACTTTCTCAGGGTTGTGTTAAAGCTGTGTGTGTTTTTAACCTCGTTTTAGTAGATGTTGTGCGAAGATAGTATACAAAATGGTGTGTACTCGTAATAGTGTAATGTTTTAGAAGAGGCTCAGGAACAATATCGAAATCGTGTTCAAGGTCAAATGTTGAGTGATCCTAAAACTTTTTGGAACTATGCAAATTTGACAAGAGGTAGGAGAAGTCTGCAAGCGATTTTGAACGTTATCTGGTCAGCGGTCTGTAGAAAACTTTGCGGAGTATTTTTATTCTGTGTATAGGGCAGAGCGACCGGAGTTGGATGTAGACGCGGTTATAGCCAAAGCAGGTAGTGGAAACGGAGTGGCGCGAGTGCACTTGAACCAATCACAGTTAGCAGACGTATGTCGTGCGCTTCAAGATTTTAAACCGAAACGGTCTGCACGGCCTGCCGGATTACAGAAGTCAAGGACTTGGGAGTAGGTATTAACAACGGTTTGACTTATCATGATCACTTTATGCGTAGCTATAAAAAAGCGTATAGAAATTTTGGTTTCATGCTTCGTATAGTCCGAGGGTTCACGAATGTGAAAGCTATTATAGCATTATGTAATGCACTGGTGAGGAGCCAGTTAGAATGTAATGCAGTCACCTGGGCTCCGCATGAAGTTAAATATATTAAATATAGCCTCATGGTGAAGGGTACAAATAAGTTTATAAGGTTATTAAGCGTTATTAAGGAGTGTATCCCTTTTACCCGTCAATGTATCCAACCTTATTTATTTTAGGTACGGTAGGGTACAATGAGCTGAGGATTAGGAGGGATCTTGCACTGACCTCTTATGTATTTAAGTTACTGAGGGGGAAGGTGCAAAATTCTGTTATTTTAAGGCAGGACAGGTAAGTGTGGCGGCTACGGCAGCCGCCACTGCTAGTGGAACCGCGCGCTAGGACCAACCTGTTAAGGGAGGCGCCGCTGAAGCGTGCACTCTGCACGCTCAACCTCATAGCGAGTTACACGGACTTATTTTGTTTGAGTGAATTCATAAGGAATGCATTCATTAAAATTTGTTACTCATAGATCTTAGTATGTAAGATTAAGTTAGTTGCGCATTTATCGCAATGGGTTATATCCTTGAACGGTAGATGTAAGTAGATAAATAAAAAAGTTAAAAAAAGAATTATAAAAAAAATTGCAGATTTATAAGATTGTTATTTCTTTAAAAAACTCCATCCTTTGTAGTATATCCTAAAACATTTCATCAGGGTGTCCTAGTTTAGTTACTGTGTCCAAATCAGCATTAGAAGTCATATAACATCACGCCTGTAATCCCAGAAGTGTTCGGCAGAGGTGTCCCTATAGTACATCCACATTTCGCTAGTTATGTTTAAGTCCCATGTAATAGGGGGCGAGCCTATTGCCATCACCCGGGCACAAATACAGACTCCAGGCTGCTACTGAAAAATTCCAGATAGAAAAAAACCATTAACACTTTGCCCGACCTGGGAATCAAACCCAGGATCTCATGCTCAGCAGTAGCTCTTGCGACCACTAGACCAACGAGGTAGTCAACAAGGAACGAAGAACAAGTCACAACAAACGCTTATTGTGACTGCAGGTAATCCATTTGGCATTACGTCAGAACTTTTTTTTTTTGTTTAACGTAACTAAATGAAAATCTAGGAGAACGTTGTTTTCATCTGCGACATATACACATAGATAAAGAGGTACATCGCTACCTACACACATTTAAATTGCAAAAACGTTTTTTTTTTCTCCAAAAAGTCCGTAAAGGCAAAGGAATCAAAGTGGACGTTACGAGCAGATGTTACGTTTTTTGCATATTGGAACTGTTCCAACACATTCAAGAAGTTTTATCACTCTTTACTTTGGATTTCCTTAAACCTCTTTTATTGTGGGACGTAAAAAAGGACACTAGCCATCAGTAGGAGCTGTCTTAGATCACTGATGTAGGTGTCATTTCTTTAAAATGCAATTGCAGATTTGTGATATTGGTTGAGTCCGACTCATTTCCCCGAAAACCCCAACCATCTTTCTGATATACTCGATATAGCGCTGCTCAAGAATGTGAACCTCCGTTTGCAATCGATAGAGACGTTCCACGAGCTTAACTCTGACCATCGCCCAGTAGTCATGCATCGTGCGCCCTACTCTGGCTCAAGCGATCCCAACCGCCCCCCTCAGACCCAGATGATAACCGACTGGAGGAAAGTAAGCGAAAGACTGAAATCCACCACGTCGCCTCACTTGGACACCATCCCCGATCACATAGTGTCAGAAGCCGACACGACGGCCGCAATCGACTCGTTTACTGAGCACGTTCAATCCGTTTTGACGGATTGTTCACGGGAAGTTCCGGTGATGGAAGACCATCGCTGGAAACTACCTACTGACATACGTGACTTGATAACCGAGAAGAATGCGGCTATTCGTGACTACGACTCCTTCCCTTGTGACGCGAACAAAGCCCACATGCGCCATTTGCGTGCTGTAAAGAAACGCATAGGGGAGGTTCGCTCAGAGGGTTGGAACAAGATGCTCAGTGAACTCGAGCCCACTCACCAAGCCTTCTGGCACCTTCAGAGGAAATTGCGTTCCTCCGAGGAGGTCTCTATGCCTCCCCTCATCCGCCCCGACAAGAGCGTCGCTTTCGACAGCACCGATAAGGCCGAATGCCTTGCTGACAGCCTAGAGTCCCGATGTTCTCCCAGCTCTCAACCAGTAGACCAAGCTCACGTGAATAAGGTCGACGCTGAAGTCGAACGGAGAGCCTCCCTACCACCCGTCGAAGACCCTGATGATCCTCTGCCTCCCGTCACTCCAGACAAGTGCACGACATCATTAATGGGCTCCACGCTCGTAAAGCCCCCAGTTCGGACGGTATTACCAATAAGGTATACAAACTCATACCTGCCCCTCTAATAATGCTTATGACCGCCATCTTCAATGGCGCCTTGAGCAACAACATTTTCCCAGAAGCGTGGAAAGAAGCAACTGTCATCGGTATCCCAAAGCCAAGCTAGCCAAAGTCTGAGCCCTCCAGCTACCGTCCCAATAGCTTACTCAATGTATTCGGCAAAATCTACGAGTGGCTTATTTATAAGCGTCTCAAAGACTACGCCGAAGCAAAGAGCCTCATTCCTTACGAGCAGTTTGGTTTCCGACCCCAACACTCTAGTATCCATCAGGTCCACCGTATCGTAGAGCAATTGAGCTCTGGTCTGCAGCGTAACGAGACGACGGGTGTGCTATTCTTCGACATAGCGAATGCCTTCGACAAAGTGTGGCACAACGGCTTGTTATATAAGCTTTTTTAACTAGGAGTGCCAGATCGTCTCGTGCTCATCTTACGAGACTTTTTGTCGAATCGCACCTTCCGCTATCACATCCAGGATGCACTCTCGTCCCCTCACCCTATTTGCGCCGGTGTCCCTCAGGGTTCCGTCATATCTCCTCTAGACTTCACGCTGTTCACCAGCGATATCCCAAAGAGAAAAAACGATCAGTTGGCTCTCTTCGCCACGACACTGCCATTTACTATGCCGGTCACTGTCCCAATGCTACTCTTCAAACCTCCCCCTCTTGCCAGCCCGATCACTATGTACGGTAAGCCGATCCCTTGGGAGAAGCTAGCCAATTACCTAGGCGTGATCCTCGATCAAAACCTTACCTTTAAGGCTCATATTAAGGCGGTTCACGCGCGCGCCTCCTTCGCTCTTAGCAGGCTCCACTTTGTACTGACAGCCCGTAGTAAACGGTCACTTAAATGCAAGCTGCGCATCTATACCGCAGTCATCCGTCCCATCATGACCTATGCCTGCGTTGTATTTGCGCACACTCACCCACTTCATTTCCATAAGATGCAGACCCTCCAGAACCGTTTCCTCAGAAAGGTCACGGGTGCCCCCTTCTATGTCCGTAATTTAAATCTCAACGTCGACCTTAAAATGCCTACCATAAACCAGTTCATGAAACGCTTATCGAAGCGTTTCTTTGACTGTGGCATAAAACACCCAAATCTCCTGATTTTAGCGGCCGCCCGCTAAACTCCCTCCCGCATAAGCAGTATTCGCCGACCAAAGCATACCCTAATCGCCCCCGACGACGCCACTACCCTCCTCCAGGAGAGCAGTAAGGCCACCAGCACTTTACACAAGCGCAAAACCCGATCGCCGTCCTACCGTCCTCGCCGCCGAGGCCCGCCGCGACGCCCAAATCCACGCCCCTCCCGACCCTTGCTCGAGCGAGCCCGCGCCGCTGAGCCTGTAGCTTTAAATTCGTCCCTAAATCACTCAAATCCTGATCCAGCTAGTCCCTTGCTGCCCTCTTCCAGCGACGCCCCAAGCCGAGGTTCGTACCCCACAGGGGGTGCCCTTAGCGTGTAGTCGCTTACTTTCTAGTTAGTATTTAAGTTAAAGTCCTTGCTGGAGGCCTTAATTTATTAAGGCAACCACAGGCAAGTCCGTTTACGCAGACGACAACCTCATAGGTTGACCTGCGAGATGACATTCCCAAAAAAAAAAAAAAAAAATTGTGTGGCGATTCTCTTGTACACCGAACTAAACTAACTTAACTGTCACTAAAATTCCTTAATTTTGTCTATGAGAATATTAAAGCTATTCTGCAAAAAAAAACACTAAATTTAAAAATAATTTTGACTCAACTATAATCGAATTTTACGTTCGCTAGTACACGTGTTTTTTTTTTCATTTGGCTCCGCTACGGGTGGTCCGTGGCAGCCCGACGTGTTTTTGAAAATTTTCACTTTTTGTATTGTAAAAGAAAATTATCTATATTTTAGGGGTTCAAGGGTTTCCTAATGGGGGTCGCAATTTTCATTATTTTTGCGATTGGACACACCGTTCTCGAGATATAAGCAAAATATACAGTACTGTTTTTGCTCGTCTGAATTTGAGTTGTTGGTGTAAATTTTAGTTCACGACAACTACTTTTATTCCACAACTGTTTAATCGCGATTAAAAATAGTCAGATTCATGTACTTATTTAGTTAGACAACCAAATTTTAGGTGAAAAACGTCAAATTCAGAATGGCAAATTTGCCATTTTCACTAAACTAATAACTCAGTGCCATCTGTGTGCTGTCAAACTAAAATAAAGTTAAGTTGTGTCACTTTAGTCAATTTCAGAATGGGAAATCGTCGTTTGACGGGATTAAACCAAATTGTAGTGATTTTTTGTCCTGTTTAGAAGCAGTTGTGACAAGAGAGTCGGCACCAATATCTATTTTCCATTTACGTACAACTAAGGAATAATAAGGTTAGGTAACTTTTTACTTGCATGTAATAATTTTCCTGACAACGCATTGTCAACATTTTGAAAATGACAATTCGAAAAGGTCAGACAGGAATGTGTCTGAACCAGTCCCTTATCCAAGATTTTAGGGACAAAAGAAGTAACACAGCTATCTAAAAACAGCCCCCCGGGTTTCTTTTCGTTTATACAAGATCCAGCTTCACGAGGATCGTAGGTGCGAGGGTTTGTGCCCTGCAGAGCTGCGTATCTTCACAGACGGATCCAAAACAGGTAATGGCACAGGTGCTGGAGTTTTCTCGGAGGACCTAAACATTCGCTGTGTTATAGGCCGAATGCCTGGGTATTTCTCTGGCTGCTTCGGCCATCATGGCCAGGGAAGTTAGGGACCACTCGATCCGGATACTCACAGCAAGGCTGTTATGCAAGCGCTGAACAGCCACACAGTTGAATCTGGGCTAATATACGAGTATCACCTACGCCTTAATCAGGTGGGTAGCCTCGATAACATAACCATTCAATGGATCAAAGGACACAGCGGTTCGCTGGGCAACGATGCAGCCGACAAACTTGCTAGAAGGGGGTCGAGTGAGGCACCAGTGGGACCAGAACCCATCTTGCCATTCCCCTTCGGGTACTTACGCACTCTGGTAAGGAATCTTACCAGGGATCAACATTACAAACTATGGTCGTAACAAGGTGAGTGCAGGGAGGGCAGGGGATCACTCCCTGATATTGACGGCCGCATCACGAAACAGGTTCTCCGACTAACCAAACAACAGATGCGTATAGTTACGGCAGCTTTAACTGGCCACGGGTCTTTTAATAAACACCTCTTTGTCATAGGAGTCACAGACAGTCCGCTGAGCAGGGCCTGCATGGAGGTGGACGAAACAGCAGCTCATGTGCTTCTACACTGCCCGGTGGTCGCCACATACAGGGCAAAGTACTTCGGTAACCCAGGTACCCTACGTGTGGCTGTCAGTAACACCAAGGCGTTGCTCGCCTTCCTCGAGGAGCTGGGGTGGATCGAATGATCGATTTTCCCACCGTACACAAAATACGCGCATTGTCGTGGAGTTGCGGACACAAGCCCGTATTACCTATTACCTAAGGAAGTTTTAAAATATCCCTAAGTAAAACAAAAAACGTCCTATGTGAACTTCAAATAAAGCCTGAATGTTCAGGAAGCGTTCAAATCTACAAACGGAAAATAAATAAGCGAACTAGATTGTAATCCCTTACATTTTATTGTTATGAAAAAATCACAGAGTGGAATATTAATTCCTTTGTAACTCAGAAGGACAATCGCACGTGGTCGCCTGATTACGTCTCAAAGATGTTGATTACGACCATGAAAACGTATTATAAATAAATTCTCTCCGAAGGAGTTTCATTGAAATTCACAATAAAACCAAAAGATTGTTCGGGAAGAATCTGAGATTTAAATTCCACCCTTTATTTTGGGGAGTCAATAGATTGAAATGAAAGCCAGAAATCAAAGGATCCGTCCTATTTATACAGGAATTCGATAAAGATTTTGCAGGAAATTTATATTTAAGGACGCTGAATGGCTTTGCAGACACGTTTGATTTCAGACGCTCATTTAGGTTTTTGATTGTGTAATCGGGTTTATTGAATATAATAAAAATATAGGTTAGGTTAGGGGAAACTTCTATATGGTACTACGAAAACAGAAAATAGGATGTTGTTTGAATTAATTAATAGACAAGATGTGCAAGTTATTACAACAGTGTATATCTTTATTTTATTTAAATTTTAGGGGTACAATCGCAAACATCACGAGGACAAAATTATTTTGAAACTAATTCCGCTGCCTACGGACCTCTTTTTTTTGTAAAATAATTATAAGGTACCTGCTATAAATTTCATTTAACTAGGTAGGTACTTATAAAATAAAAACAGAACATTTATCATCACATTTTTTTTTGTGAATGTTAAGACTATCTGGGTAATTGTTTTTTTTTTATGAGGTAGTTTTAATCATGATCTGGCAGTTAGAATTTATGCGGTATAATAAATACTCAAATGTGCTTTCCTTGATATTGTTCGACGAATCGTTGAGCTCCTTAAGTCCTGAGTTGAGCTGCACTATTCCTGGCAAATGCGTGCTTTGACTCGACAGGTCCACTCAATCTGTGTGGTTCTTTCCTCAAAAGACTATTTCAGACACCGATCTACATGGTCTTCACATGATCTGACCAAGATTATGTCTGGACTTTAAACAGACTGTGACCTCTGAGTATGTTTCGGCCTTTCGTCTCAGGGTAGTGAGATAGGAAACGCCGACCTCATCTAGTTTAAAAAAAATATGCTTGACGTGTAAACATGTTTGTAGAAACCACTTACAGATATAAAATACAGCCAATAAATATTACCTACCTACGTATTCAGTAATACTATCAACATTAATAAGTTAACACATTAACACCTATATTAAATAATATAACACTCCACCAAAATTCCAAGCAGCCAAGCGGCAATCCCAAAGCAGCCACTGTCTATTTGAAATAGCATTTTGAATTATTCACGTCCCACACCCCTGACGATGGGGTTGGTTATCCCCTACGCAATGGATCAGGAAGGGAAACCTAGCTTTGGGGTTGTGCAAAAGAAAAAATGAGTATCTGACATGTGGCGTGACTTCGCATAAATGATTATGCGAATGGAATAAATTTATGCGAGTTATTCCTAGATTTATTCATTAGGATTTTGTGGTAGGAAGGTGGGTGGGATTGATTTAATTTGAATTCAGGATCATGACATGTATGTAGGTACTTTGTATGAAATATCTTTCAATTAAAATTTATCACTTATTAAGGTGTACACCAAGCTGTTAGCGGACTTTTCTTACAAATGAATTATTGAATAAGGTAGAATCCCTTTTTAAAAATTTGTCACAAAATGAAAAGAGAAAGTTCCATCAAAGTCGCTCGCTTGTATACAAAGAGTTAACAGTTGCCCGAATCTCAATTTTCAGTACGAATCAAACAAATCTCGCGTTTCCTATTAAAACATCTTTTGAAAACCAGGTTTTCAATAACGTCGTTCTTAATTAATTTAATTAATAATTAAATTTAAATTATAACTGAATTATTCAGAGCTTCCACGTTTTACTTTATAACAGTTTGAATTCTCAGATAGTGTAGATATTTTGATTGAAATGGCAAAATTGCCGCCATTAGGTACCTTAGATATGATCGCTGGATCGTTGATCGTTTAGTCTGAATACCTCGACCTTGGCCAATATATCCGAACCAGCGGCGAAATACGGAACTACATTTAAATGTACTGAATTCGATGTAGAATTGACGTTCTCCTTCACAATCAGCGCCCCCTCTGAACTGACAAGGGTATGTTGGTCGCATTGCAGTTATATCTTGATTGGAACTATTGTTCATTTCAAGGGATTTATGGCTGATTTGTATGTGATAAATACGTGGAGGTAGTTGAAATGCATGGGGAGTGATGGGGACTTCCTTGATTGCTGTTAAATTGTTTAGGAGAATTAACCATTAGGGAGTTTGCTGTGTGCAAGCGGGAGAATAGCCGTGTAAATATTATCTGGCTTTTGTGTCTGTGAAGGAAGCTTAGATAACCATTGTTATGTACGTCTTCTATGTTAAATTTGTTATCTTCTTATATATAAAAATCAATAGCTGTTCGTTAGTCTTGCTAAACTCAAAAACGGCTTGGCCAAATTAAGTTTTTTGTATGATTGTTCGCTTTAAATACAGGAATGGTTTAAAAAAAAAAAGAGGCATTGCAACGCATTAGGCATTAGCTTTATATTATATTTATATGATTGGCCGGATGTTTTCCGTAAAAATCGATAATGAAAAACAATAAAACAAAGTAATTGCGCGATTTAAACAGATTTACTTGGAAAAGGAAAACACAGGCATTACATGTCGTCATGGGAGGCACACAAGGGAACGGGACAATAGTGCCATTTCCTAGATTTAAATTTCTATGACACTGACAGATGACACGTGACATTGCTGTCACTGATGTGTTTACAAAGACAGATACCAATTTGAACAATACTATTATATGCCATCTGCTGTTTCTATGTTTACAAGGAATGATAAATACATAATTCCAACACGCTCCACGTAAAATACTGGTATTCAGTTGCATCCGGTTAGCGGATACCTGGGAAAATGCTAAGCAGACTGATTGAGTCAAATTAGATATTATTCTTATTACTTACCTTAATTACAGAGTATTTCCACCATTAACATCACGAAATTACCTTATAAAACCATGTTTAAATTATGAAAAACTTCGTAGCAATGCAATTAAGTAAAAATAAAAAAGTGAAAATAATTAGTGTCGCCGCTTCCTTAGGTAAGGAGTGGCTGCAATTTATGAGGCGACTTGAAAATAAGTTGCTTCAAGTTGAGCCATAATGTTTCTTAGTTTACTTTTTATTTTCCTTTCAGAATTGTTTATGTTGCGAAGTTTGTGCCTCCGTTGCCTAGTTTTAGGTGTTTATTTTTCCTAATTGGGTTAACAAAGAGGTGAAAATTATATTACAAGCTTTTTCAGCTTGGCAGCTTTTTCCTTATTTTTTTTGTAATGTTTACTGCTAAACTTAAGTTGGGCTCTTTCATCTCCAATAAAAAGTAAATTAAAAGCAAGGGCGACTTTTAAGTTTAAATTTTTTTTTTTTTTGGGAATTACATCTCGCAGGTCAACCTATGAGGTTGTAATCTGCTTAGACGGACTTGCCTGTGGTTGCCCTAATAAATTAAGGCCTCCAGCCAGGACTTAAACTTATGTACTAACTTAAAAAATAAGCGACAACGCTAAGGGCACCCCCTGTGGGGTACGAACCTCGGCTTAGGGCGTCGCTGGAAGAGGGCAGCAAGGGACTAGCTGGATCAGGATTTGAGTGATTTAGGGACGAATTTAAAGCTACAGGCTCAGCGGCGCGGGCTGGCTCGAGCAAGGGTCGGGAGGGGCGTGGATTTGGTCGTCGTGGCGGGCCTCGGCGGCGAGGACGGTACGACGGCGATCGGGTTGAAGTTTTCATAAAATTCGCGTTACTGATGTGTATAAAGCCTTAATTATTTTCAACGGAATAAAATTAGACTTCAACAATCGTACTTTTCATTGAAACATCAGGTTTAGGCAGAGGTTAACCATCAATGCACCCACATTTCGCCAGTTATGACATTACTACTGTTACTTTGTATGTATAAGAAATAAAGCTAAGGATAAAGTTCTTACATTTTTGACGATTAATTTTATATGTGTGTTTCTCAGGTTTGACCTACATACAACGTATTTCCCGTTTGCATATAAATAAGTAACCCTCGTCAGGATAAGACGTACGGTGTGCTGAAGCCGCTTTCTCTTTCCATAATATTTAATACATTTTTTTCCTCAATTCTCCGGAATTATCCTCGCTATGATTTTCGGCGTTGATTTTTTGCGTGAAAATATTATATGTTTCTAGCAGTTATGGATGCGATTCTACCTATATTAGGCATTTCAATCAATGAATGAACGAAAATCTTGTTTTTTGAAAGATTTAGTAAATTTAAATTAAGATTAGATACTTTTAATTTAGTTACTAGGTACCTACTATTTGCATAGTTGAAAACATTTTATGATAAGACAATATTATTTCATCATTATGTGCTTTATATCAAAGTGGATCCCAAAATAGACGAGAAACATCTTTTATATTTTATTGATATTATAAATAATTGGGTCTCCTTAAGAGGTACTTTCTGTGAGTGGGACCTAACGAGCACTGAAGGTTTTTATTAACCTTCTTCAACCGTAGTATATTATAGATACTACCGCTATAACATTGGAAAACCATCGCATTAAAATAATTATTAAGGTCGGGGATTCTATAAAATATTTGTGTCTATTCACAAAGGCAATCACAAAGCGGTCAACTACCTATACATATGTACATTCTGTACATCGAGCTAAGTAGCATAGCACAAAACTAACTGCCGTGTTACGATGTTTTTTTTTTTTGTTGTGTGAAAAATCGCTGTTTACGGCATGCGGCAGTGCGCAATCTTGCTTTTATGGGTGCATGCAGCAATACAAGGGTCGTGGCGGTATTTAAGGTTGTGTTACAAAAAAAAAAAACTTTTTTCCATAACAAATACCTTAGTAAAAGTTGGCATTTTGACCTTCAAAATCTCCGTAAACAGAAGGTTCCCAGGTATGGTCCTGTACAAAAATAAAAGATTTCAATGGCTAGGAGTACAAGTGACTGTCGTATTTGTTAAATGTCTTTTTACACCAGTTGTAACGCAGTGAAACACAAAAGGTTTAAATAAAAACAAAAATAACAAAAAAATACGAAAAATTTCACATTCACAAGTTTTGTTCACATAATTTCTTGATATCCCAGCTAGTGGGCAATGCAAATGTGGAGCCACATCGCAAACGATTTGCCACCTCTTGTCGTATTCTAAATACAAAAACACCTGCACTATGGTAGACCTTTGCGAGGCCAACGATTACGCTATCGAAGTGGCCGAATTCTGGTCGAAGCTTATTTGAAACAGAAATGGAATCATCGACACAACGAAGAAGATCTAACATTCTTCTGTATTACTTATTACAACACTGATAAAAATTACCACGAGACCCTCACCACCAATAAAACTAATAATCACATAGACACATTTTTATTTCATACCTCATCACTGATCCTACATCAAACCCTAAAATACATAAATAACAGTTTTCACCGAATTGCCACCTTTATATTCACCGAAACTACCCACGGAGTACTTTATACCGATTTACTGATGTTTGAGCCACATCGACCGGCTGTCTTGAAAAATGGACGGCTATGCATTAGCGAGCGAGGGTTAAAGCGCTTAGTCGGTCGCATGGCCGGGCTGGGGTGATTTTATTTTGACGGTATATTGGTGCCAGTACAGGTTTAGTTAGGTGATAAATTGAAAATGTGCTGGTTTAGGAGATTTTGTTCGAAGGAAAATTATTTGCTTCTTAACTTTGTAGTATTTTTCGTGTCTTTACGTAACTTTTTTTTTTGTGGGAAAAATAGTTGTGTACCTACAGGTGCACTCCGTATGATTCAAATACATTTCTTTTCCACATATCGGAAAAGACGTGCCATCTTTTAGAACCGTCATTTTCATTCATAATTAGTACGTTTAGTAGGTAAATTTAGTAATAAGAACATACCCTCTGACATAAATAATAACTGTTAGGAACTGAAAAAGAAAAATTTTAACAATAATATCTTTGTAAATGAAACGAAACATATTTACATACACCATTCTTAATCCCATCAAAAAGTAAGCATGTATATAACATTTTTCCCTATCATCCGTTGTGAATAGAAAAAAAGCTATTCAATACAGGCCGAGAATGGCTACACGGCTACACCTATTTTTCGCTGATGGCAATACCGACCGACAATTGCTTTGTGTTGCCATCAAAAGAAAAATAGTACGCCCCTAGATTGCTTTCAAGCCCTTGAGGTTGTCTGATGGAAGGTTATTTACATCCCATTGGAACAAATTTTCTCACTTTTATTAGGGTTCGGAACGGAGACTTTATTTAAAAAAGCGGTCAAGTGCGAGTCGGACTCGCCCATGAAGGGTTCCGTAGCAACAAGTTGTTACTACAAAAACTTAACAACTACAAAAACTTCATAATAGTAGTTCGTTGAAACTTTGATAAATGTTTAAATAGTTTATATTTTAATTGCAGTTAACGATTTATGACGTATTAAAAAAAAACTACATACTAGTTCAAATTAATTTTCGGTGTAAGTTTGCATGGTAATGTACATCACATATTTTTATTTTGGGTCACACATTTTACCACTTTGGAAGTGTCTCTCGCGCAAACTATTCAATTTAGAAAAAAAAATAGAAACCTACCATAGATTGATTGAAGACCTATCCATAGATATCAACACGTGTGGGTTTGATGAAAAAAAAATATTGAGTTTCAGTTCTAAGTATGGGGAACACCAATGTTTTTTTATTTTATAAAATCTTAATGCGGTTCACAGAATACATCTACTTACCAAGTTTCATCAGTATAGTTATTATAGTTTCGGAAAAAAGTGACTGTGACATACGGACGGACAGACAGACATGACGAATCCATAAGGGTTCCGTTTTTTGCCATTTGGCTACGGAACCCTAAAAACAAGTTTCTTGTATGAATAGATATTTTGCATTTATTTTACTCTTATTATTTTTGCTTGCCTTAGTAGTAGTACCAAGGATCGGCTGTCCGTCTCTATCTTTTTAATCGTAATAGGTAGACACTTGAAATTTCTCAGAGTGTATATTACTAAGACTACTACTAATGAAAATAAAATAAAGTTAAAAATTTTAGGGATGCCCCATACAAGAAACGTATTTTTTTTTTACTTAAGATTTAAATAAGTGTAGTAGTGTTATTTATTGTAAGATGGAACGGAACTCTTCGTGCACCAGTCCGACTCGCACTTGGCCGCTTATTTAACCAGCCCGGGGACGTGTGAAAGAGTTGTGTTTATTTATTTCTCTCCCAATAGTTTTTGTTTACGGAGGAGTATTTACGCGGTTCTTGGAAACATTGGAACGTTTACTGAAATATCTTTTTATGGAAGAAATAAAGAATTTCTGGGTATTGAAAGAGGTTAGCGTTCACTTTGATGTGGATACCATAGTAACGTTTTTATTTTCTTTGAAAAGAATATTTACCTATTGTAACAAGGATCAAAGCTCTGAACTCCTTTTACAATTGACACATAGTATATGTTCACTCTTGTACGGCAGAAATATTGGAACAACATAATGGTAACTACGCCGTATTACCTCATTCATGAAAATTAATAACAATCTGAACTGAATTAATTGATGGATCGTATTTCACTAGCCACAGTTGTTGAAATTGGTGACCGAAAAACAATATTCATTCATTATATACAGTTAATTTTTCCATCAACCGAACTTATCGTGGAGCTCAATAAAAGACACAATTACTTCGCATCTTCGTATAACATTTCATCATGACACGGTACATAAAAAGCTCCCATATGCCATAACAATCCACCATAAAAACATACACAAAATAAATTCAGACGTAAAAGCTAAATAAGCCAATAAAGTGGTTTAATAAGCACGCATTTACGTTGTGGACATCTTTTTTGGACGACATCAGTGATATTTACTTTACGAGGACGTCGTAAAAGGCAAATTTCATCGGCCCCCGTGTCCTTAGCGTGTTTTATAGTGACGTATGTGCGGTCACGTGCGGAACAAAACGAATACGTACGGAGCCGTATTGAGGGTTCGTTGGAATTGTTAATAGGTGACGTGACTGATCAAGTGTTTGTTGTGTATAACGGGATGTTTGTATAATTCGGATTTTTAGAGATCGTGGCGTCAGCAGAACTGACTACCGCTAGGAAGAAGGTCAAAAAAAATATTGGTTGATATTTTTTCTGCCAATGATTTACCAACACCTGCGAAAAACGAGTTTATATCATTGACCGAAGCTAACGGATTTTTGGGGCAAATTAAAAAAGTTTGATTTTGTCACAGCTCCAAGGGAAAGTAGACCTGCCAGTAAATGGCAATGAAAAAAATGAATACACCCAATTGATGTATGCACGTTTAATTCTTATTATTATTAAACACAATTAAAACAGCCTTAAAATCTAAATTAATAATAAAAATCGTACCCACAAGATATTTTAGTGAAACAACACTCGTGTTCACAAAGTTCTCCTTGTCAATGTCACAATGTGGTGTGGCCTCGCAGCGGCTCGCTCTTTTAGTACAAAAATGGCGTCGCCGTTGCGAAGTCATTATACATATTTTTTCACACATTACAGGTAACATTGATTGCAGTAACAAACTATGATTCGTTAATTCGTTTTACTATTAGCACTCGATTTTAATATTGAATTAATTCTCTATTGATTAAAACATTTTAAGCGGGAGTCATGTTTTTTTTTTGTTTGACCAATAAAGAGTAATTTAATCAACTAAGTTTGCATAAACAATAATTAACCAAATAACATGTTTAAACTAACGCCTAACGCTTATTTATCAAGAAATGAATTTAGCAATAGATAACTAGTTTTTAAACTTAAGTTTTAATAAACCTTTAGTTATGATTTGCTGTTACAGTAACCGCGAATCATAACACTGCTCTTTAAATTGAAAAATAGTAAACTGACTTTATCAATCATATCAAAACTAATTTAAACCTTGTGGTATTTTGTTACACCAAAAACACATCTTATTATCTATTTATGTATGTAACCTGAGGAGCTGTTGTGCACAGTAATTCTTTCTATGCTTCAGTAGGTACTAAAGTCTTTATGAAAATTGTATGACACTCATTTAACTTACATTTGTTTATCTGATAATTTTTGTACTGCTGAAAAGCAAACCTTTAGCTACATCTGTCTATTTTCCACATCCATTTATCTCATTTCATGTGATCTCATATTATTTTCCTTTTATTGAATGTTGTGACATTTTGTATCTAACATTGTCATCTGTCAGTTTTTCTTTTTCTATGGTATAGAGCTAAGAGGTCGTCTATTTTAGTGTAAAGGTATCGTAAAACTAGTGTTAAGCCAGGTTCTCACTGTAAGCCATCTTTATTGTTCCTGGCCGATAACCAATTAAGAAGTATTTGGATTGAAAACTAAAAAAATAACTTCTAGAACGATCGGCCAGGGGCTATATAAGGCAACCGTTACTTTTCACCAGGTTCTTTTTGATTCCGTCTTTTGACTCGTTCTTTTGACTCGCCCTTCTGGCTCGCTCTGTTGGCTTCTTTCTTTTCGTACTTTCTCTTACTCTATGTTTTTCTAAAAGCTATTTAAATATAAACCTTCCTAAAAGTTATTCTCAGTGAATTTATTACAAACATCTTGTGTGTATAAATGTGTTCAACTCACTCGATCACCTCCGACCCTCCCACTTGCGTCTACGAGAGGAGTTCGAGACGGTTTGCAGAGAACTAAAAAACGTGGCGTGAGACTACGCTGCCTGAAGAAAACAACAATCGACGCGAGCTCCCTCGCAACGGGCTGCGGGCTGATGGAGAGGCTGCTGCGAGCTCCCACTCAACGGACTGCGGGACGGAGGAGCGGCCGACGCGAGCTGATTCAACCGTGAGCTGCTTTGCGACTGTGAGCACGGAGAGGCTGCTGCGAGCTTCAACTCGACAGACTGCGGGCCGGAGGAGCGGCCGACGCCTCGAGCTGCTGCGCGACCGTGAGCTCCCTCGTGTCAGACTGCGGGCCAGAGGATCGTCCTACGCGAGCTACTACTAATCGATTCCTAATCCTTAATATCTTTTTATACGTAATTTTGTATTTCATATTTTTAAAACTATAATAACTTGTAACCACGTTTAGCCAGTCGGCTAAACGTTACGTTACAACCTATCCAGTCATATTTCAATGTAAACTTTAACTAAAAGTTAATATTTTAATTTTTACGTTAGCCTTGCGTCGACATGTATATTAGATATCCAATATGCAAATGTAGGATGTCTAATCACTAATATAGATAACAGTGCGTAGGAAGAGTCTCGACGATAGTCAAACACATTCGACACACGGTTAGGTGCGATGCGGTGTGGTTAATATGGTAGATGAATTATCCCAAATCATTGTAAGTATATAATTAGACACAATATAGTTTGGAAGGTGCTAGGAGTTATCAGTTATACACACAGTTAATAAGCACAGCCATGCAAGCACTCAAGGACATTGAATTCAGTAGCCAGTAGCGAAAACACAAATACAGGGAGGCAGAGTCATCTGCCAGGGTCGCGGGTTGCTCGAAAGTGATACGGTGGCCCTGGCACAGGCAACTGAAGGAAAACGGGTGGGTTTTAGTCAGTAAAAGTAGGACAAGCCCTCCCGCTCCACCCAGAACGGGAGAAGTCATTTGATGATTTCCCACCCAAAAAAAAAGGGTGGCAAAGACATGGACGCGAAAACCACGGATTCAAAACATGATGCTGAACCCACCTGACGCATTGCATTTTTGACGTTTATGAAAAAAAAATGCTGTTCCATACCGGGTAAAACGGGGTGAATAGGGATGCAGGGTTGAATCGAAACGAAACTTTAAAAAGGATTTTAATATTGAAATAATATAATTTGTTGCCGACAGGGGCACTTCATCGTTAAATATAATACATTTTTAAATATAACACGTTTTTGTCAACACATATTATTATTTCAATGTTAAAATCCCTTTTAAAGTTTCGTTTCGATTCACCCCTGCATCCCTATTCACACCGTTTTACGGTACATTGTGACCGTTTTTGTCTGAGTTAGTTTTAATCACGATCTGGCAGTTTCAGTAATTTATGCGGTATATTAAATACCCAAATATGCTTTCCTTCAAATTGTTAAAAACTTTATGAAAAAAAAAAGCTGTTCCACAAATTGTGACCGCGTATCAATTCGTAGGTTTATGAATGCTTTAGAATAGATGAATGTGGTATTCCTGCTCTATTATGTGTAAATATTGTTGAAGCCACATTTTCAATCTGCCCTTGCCTTTACTACCAGGCAGGCAATTATGAATAGAGCTATTTCTAGTAAAAAAAAGCAGTAAGCACATAAACACTGCAGCTCTAGACGCAGCTCAGTCCATAGGCACGGTAGCCAATTCGCGCGTGCAGCGCGGTAGCGGCTCGGTGCAACATTTTTTTGTTTCTGCCGCGCTTTTATTATAATAAAAGAAACAAACTGGTACTAGCACTCCGCCCCCGAATTCGTCCGCGCGGAATTGAAAAAAAAATCACATAATATGTTCATCAGACATAATTTCGGCTTCTAATGGTAAAAAAATTTTTCAAATCGGTCCAGTAGTGTCGGAGCCTATTTGATACAAACAAACAATCAAATCATTTCACTTTAAAATATTAGTATAGACAACTCGACCAATTTGTTCATCATTCATAGATTTTAGTTGCCGTCGATTTGAATTATGGGTGATTTGAATGTAATATGAATAATGTATATGAATTAAAAAGATGAAAAAACGATAACAAGAATAAGTACATGTTTTTCCGCTTAGTGGTCCAGTCCAATATTTGTGAATAATGTGCATACTATACTCGATCAAGCCCTATTTCTACATTATCTCTGGCGTAAAATGGCGGCGCCTCATCGGAACAGCTGATCGGATGCTGTGGCGCGAACTCTACGTGTTGGATTTTGTGTCATTATTACCAATACCTACTATTTATTGTGTTTTTGATGAAATTGCATGTGTATAAGTAGTGTGAAACTGCACATAACTAGGTATAAAAACAGTATTTGTAATACTTTGTGTTTTGATAACCCCTGTTATAGCACCACCGCTGAAATAGTGTCACAAATAAAACAAAACCGGCCAAGTGCGAGTCGGACTCGTGCAGCGAGGGTTCCGTACATACCTGTAGGTATATAAGTAAAAGTTCACACGCGTTCATGAGGAAAGGGGTAGTAAGTTTTAAAATATTTTTTATTTTATGATGTAACAAAAAAAAACGTTTTCGCAATTTTTCCTTTATCTGTGCAATAAAACGTTGCTTCTTACCAAATTTCAAGATTCTGTGTTCACGGGATGTACCCTGTAGGTTTTGATTCTCTTGCGAGTGTCGAAAATTGCGAAAACTTGCGGGCATAAACGGCTGTATCGTTTGATTGCGTTGGCTTAGAAGTAAATTTTTTTCACAGCTACAAGGGACAGTAGACCTGAGTATGAGTATGATAGTGCCATGTATTGGTTTTAATTATTGAATGTTCCATTTATTATGACTACTATCAAACTGACACTTTATTATGTGAAAGTTTCTTGAACTACAATAACATTGTTTCAGATTTCAAAATGATTCTAGCGTTTAGGTTGATAACAATTTGAAAAAGCTAAAACTATTATATCCCTAATGTCTTAAGCGATCTGCATGTGACACATACATTTATTAATACTGCGTAAGGGGAACGATCTCAATGAACACAGATGACACAATGATGATGTCATAGCGCCTGATTGTAAACAAAACCTGTAAATGTTATACCGCTATTCTCATTATTTGTCGTTTACCTGTAAAGTTTCAACCTTGATTTTATAACTCAAATGCGCATTTCAGGGTATTTAAGACCCCCAAACATATCGAAATGGTTCAGGAATCAAAAAATGCGCATACTCGCAATGAAAAGTGAAACAAAAGAAACCACCATTAACAGGCTTACCTGCACCACATTGAAGGATTGCAAGCTATATTTTACGCAAGCTGTTTTTGTTTTACTGTAAACGATAAGATAAGATTTGTTGGAGAAAATCATTGTGTGAGACAATAAGTAAATGTTGTATAACACAGAACTAACCAAGTATAAAACCATTAAACCGACTACAAGACTTCTTAAAAAATTAAAACCAAACAAAACTAAAGTCACATCAGCTCATACTTTTTGTTCGAAAGTTAACCCCTTTTGGAAAATGAAGAAAATAATTTTAAGAACTCGCAGAGTAGTTTTAGGAGCTTTTAATGGAATAAAAGCAGTTTGAATTTTATTTCACCGGTTTCAGGACAGGAAATGGGTTAAAATAATAAACCTTGCTGAAATGGTGTACGCTTCGCGTTTTTAGGGTTTTCATAAAATTTAGTTTTACGTATAAATCTATTTAGTTAAAAAACGTTCAGTAAAATTTTGTTATATTGGTAACTCCCTTTTAAAAGTTCAACCTATTACCTAATGTAGGTTTCCGTATACATCGGTAGGTATAGAATCAGAATCACAATTTATTTATTTGTCAGAATGTAGTTTTACCTATTAAGGTGTTAATATTTTGTTAAAGTTCTAATATAAACATTCTACCGCAACTATGGCGTACAAATATTCAGATGTCATTCATAAGTAAGTACGATTTGTGATTAACAATAAGTCCAATATAATAATAATAATAATAATAATAAAGCAAGTTGAGCGCAACGCGCTGTCTCTAAGTCTAACTGACTTAGAGACAGCGCGTTTAGTATACTAATGACTAAGTAAAGTATACTAAACGCGCTGTCTCTAAGTCAGTTAGACTCGCGTGTGTACTAGTATACTTTAGTTATTTTCATAGTGTGATGTCGTACGGTATTCTTTTGTGGGGAAATGTCAATGTATACGTTTTTATAATAAACTTCCTAGCCACATTCAAGGACTAAGCCTTAATAAATTCAAATCTTTTATAAAGCGGAAATTTGCCAGAAAGCCTATTATATTCTCAAATACTGTATTGAGGACAGGAAGGCTTGGGATTGAGCTGCTCCAATAAATTTACACAGACAATCTTGATGTTTAATAATATTTTGCAATTCTTGTTTAAATATTTTTCTTTTTATTATTATGATTTTTTTAAATATTTTGTACCTTTTTACATACACAATGACATGTATATATCGGGATAGGCGATATTACACTTGCACTTTGTAAGTAGGCGTGGATTGTCGGGCGAAGAAAATAGAGATACTAGTTACAGCACAATCACTTTATTTCACTCACAATGTCTTATAAAATAATCACCATGAAATAACCTGAAGGCAGAGGTCCGAAATATTAAATGAAAGTATGACATATAGCAGTAACCAACTCTTTTATTCCGACAGCTTGTTAATTAATTAAATAGATCGCGATAATAGCTCTAGGCGCTACGGCAGGCGCACTGGGCCGAGCCTGCCACAAGAATGCTCCCCCTCTTCGCTGCGCACTAGCTTACATTAAGTTGCTCGAGAAGTGGGGAGAGTGGGGAGGCGAACGTCCGCTTTGCACAGCGTAACTCGGCCCGCTGTACCTACCGCTAACGGTGACGCCGACACGGCCATACTGACGTGCGGACGTCCTCGTACGCGTAGACTCATCAAGCATTGTCTAAAAAGACATAACGTTATTATTGATGTTCGTTCATCCTGACTAGCAATCTCGATGAGCAAAAAAGATCCAGGTCATCCCTACTGACTGTGCAACCAACTCTGGACCGCTCAATATTGAGCCTTCAGGACTTATACTAGTAATCTGGTCCGGTTCAGCCCTGCAGAGTTGACTACTAATTCGGGACCGCTCGTTATTGAGCCTTCAGAACTTTAGCAATCTGGTCCGGTTTACCCCTTCAGAGTTATAATCTTCTGGCCCGGTCCAGCGACCCTTCAGAATTATAACCGCCTGGTCCGGTCAAATAACCCTTCAGAATTATAACCTCCTGGTCCGGTCTTACGACCCTACAGAGTTATAATCTCCTGGTCCGGTTATAACAAACCCTTCAGGATTGTCACTGCTTGGTCCGGTCATGAATGACCCTACAAGATCACTCCAGTTTATACAGTTTTTTTTTTTCTCTCTTTTTTTTTGCTCTTTTTTTTTCTCCTTTTCTCTCTCTTTTGTACCTCTTTTGTCTCTTTTTTGTCTCTCTTTTGTCTCCTTTTTAGTCCCTTTTTTAGTCTTTTTTTTGTCTCTTTTTTAGTCCGGACTAAAATGGTCCCTGTAGATTATATAATCAAATGTATTAAAGTACTTGTCTCAACAATCCACACATGCTATGTTCATTGGTAGTTTCACTACCACCAAAGTCATTTACTTTAGAGCCTATAACAGAAACAAACTATTTTAATCTTAAGAATAGACTTGACTTAGACACTCCACCGAATGCGTAGCACGCCTGTGCGATGCCGACCGAGTCTCATGTCATACAGCCAGCAAAATGTCACTGAGTGTCATGTCATTGAATGTGTCGTAGCAGACACATAATTCATGTTCACACACACATAACACTCTAAACTAACAAACGACATCTATGAAAACTAAATAACACTAATTTAAGGATTGAAGCGCCGTCACGGCCAGACTGACATTCACACGTCCTTGTGCGTCTCCATCCCCTTAAAGTCACCGCGGGCCCATTTTTCTGTAAAAAGAATAAAACTGGTAGATTTTCCTGTACGCTCGTCCATCGGTGACATACATTACAACGTTTTATAACCCACAAAATCAACCTTTAGGAGCTGAGCCGGACAACTTAGATAGGCCTCCCTTGAGCTAGTTATCTCTCCAGATAACATGGACCAGGCAGCCAATCAGCGTCTCTCCGATCACTCACTAGTACCACACATATCTCCATTGATCTCATAGCCTCTCAGACTAGACGATCACTTTATAATATGACCCAGAATATCGGCCTGCATAAGCCAGTTCTTTAGACTACCCAATAACACACACCATAGGATGTCAACCCGCATGAGTCGGACCCTTACTTTGTCTCACAGATTAGTACCAATTTTACGTTTAATTACGTTTCTTCACTCTCAGAGGCCGAAAGGTTTTCAGAGCTGGCGGATAACGTACGTGAACTACAAATAGACAAAGCATCACTAAAACCACCCGATGACGCCCACTCCATTCGTCAATCGCGGACTGCCGCCACCTCGGCCTCCTTCAAGCTACCCGTCAAAGTGGTAGCTAAATGCACCAAGCCCTCACTTCCCCCGGGCATTGCACGAAAATGCTTACGACCATATTTGCATTCTCTATTAGACACACAACAAAGGGAAGTCTTTACTCCCTGCGAAGCCTAAATGAACCCAGAGGGGGGTCACATACAATGAAGTAGGAATCACCACTGTAGAACGGTCTCATTTTTCCTACTGTGACGCAGCAACTCTCCCAATATTCTCCAATGCTAACTTACGAATTTCACCCATATATAACCGAAACCCAGACTCAGAATATGAAGCCACACTTAAAAACCGCGCCCGAGTCCCAAACACAAGTTCTGTTTGTGTTACCCTAGACCTTGGACCATCCGTCGCTAGCTGCACTTCGAGAAGCTCGCCGCGCCAGGTCCCACCAGATTCACTTTCGATTATAACAAGTAAGCACCTCAATGTCCTCATGACTCTCTCTACCCGAACACATGCCCTGCCAGAACCGTTAGCAACAAGGTGCAACTCTACACCATGTTCACCATAAAATTGCTCTGTCTGCGCCAATACAATACCCACCCCGATCCGAAATGATCCGCGAAGTCGCACCGAAAAGACAGAGCCTCCTTTAGTGCTTCATCTGCACCTGCTGCATCCAACTAAGAAGTGCACTCGAGAAGGACTCATTTAGTGAAAGAGTCAACAATGACAAGAATACTCCCTACCATCGATTTCTCCACACAACTGCTCCGCGATGTCTAAATGTACAGTATAACATTGTGCAGAAACCCTAAGCATAGGATGGAGTGAGCCCCGAACAATCCCTTGAGGCCCAGCACACAAGTGTGAAGTTCAATCAGTGCGTTCCAGTCAAATCATTTTAGTCAGAACCCGTTCTGATGTTAGTATTTCGATCACTTTCTTGTAAATATCTTGTCTGTCCTTTTAATTTGATTCAAGATTCTTAACGTAAAACACGTGAAATATGGGGCAAACCGCCAAAAACTAATCTAAAGGACCTACACATCGCTCAAAATAAAATTATTAAACTATTATTTCACTATGATTACCTTACACCTACAGTTAAAATTTACAGGGAAACGAAACTCATGAATATTAAACAACTTCCTGCATATTGCACCAGAATACTTAAAAATTCTAAGTAAGTTCATTCACACAAAAATACATCAGGTACACAATCGCAGCAATAGTAGGAAGGATCACATTTTACTACCGCGAGTGCGGACAGTCAATGGCGAGAGAACAATTATTTTTGCGGGAGGGCAACAATATAATAAGCTACCTATAGAAGTAAAGAATGCGAACTAAACGTTTGGTATTTTCAAGATTAAATTTTAAAAAATCACTTTCTAAATGATCAAACACATCCATTAAACAGACTTGCCCTACTACTGTATTGCTTTATTGTGGCACCGGGATCGCATTCCTTATCTACGGAAATTATTTCTTTTGCGGGTGGATCGAAAAGTTTTAAGTTGTGTTAGTTAATAATGTTATTTGCGTACGAAAAGAAATGGTATTACAACTTAGATGATTTAATATAAATTAAAACAATAGCTGCTTAGTTTGTGTGTCCAAGTTATATTTTAAGTTTTAAAACGTTCTCAAGTAAGTGAAATCTTTGTAATTTATTTTCGAGAAATAAATTTCTTTAACCATAAACACCATACCATCAATAAAGAATCAATTATCCTTTCGCACTGAACTAATGCGAGTTTATCTTCACCATGTAGGTCAGTTTTGATGTTGTGGTATATGATAATGAAACTCTTTAGTAACGTTAACTTTCTTACCCCAAATAGAATGTAATTTTGCAATATCGGTACGTACATGGATCTACTATCTAATAGATCCCTACCTATAATAACTGGTTCTGTAATTGAGTTAACAGGCACAACATGAAACAAAAAGGACACTGACGTGTTGAATTTCACCACGGCTCAGTTATTCTGCGATTTATATTTAACGTTTTCTTTACACAGGTATACCTGTAAGGTAAACTAAATCACAGCGCATAGTACCCTGGATTTTTTGACAAAGCTAAAAGCTACAAACGAACTACCAGATTATCTATTAAAAAGAAAAGGAACGAGCTCACCGGATGATGTGGTTGTCCATACACGTAGCAGGTGAGACGGTTCGTATCACGACTCTTCGGTGCAGGTGCTCGATTCGAATTCTTCACTTCGGTCAAAGGTTCGTACTGCCACTTGCTTCAATCACTTGATTTTTGGACTGTTGTGCTTTAACGATGGCATGTGCCATTGAAGCGATTGTCATTATCAGGATCAAACCGTATCAGTCGCGCAGTTGCGGTGAAATTTGACGTTTGCGGTTAAGTGGTTGCCGGAAGTCGTGATAGCAAAAACTCCATATTTTGAATAGATTAGACGTTAGCCCACACTTCACTGTCGTCATTATTTTCTTCAGGTTTTTGCCCTTCGAATCCCACTTCTGATATCGGGATAGGCGATATTACACTTGCACTTTGTAAGTAGGCGTGGATTGTCGGGCGAAGAAAATAGAGATACTAGTTACAGCACAATCACTTTATTTCACTCACAATGTCTTATAAAATAATCACCATGAAATAACCTGAAGGCAGAGGTCCGAAATATTAAATGAAAGTATGACATATAGCAGTAACCAACTCTTTTATTCCGACAGCTTGTTAATTAATTAAATAGATCGCGATAATAGCTCTAGGCGCTACGGCAGGCGCACTGGGCCGAGCCTGCCACAAGAATGCTCCCCCTCTTCGCTGCGCACTAGCTTACATTAAGTTGCTCGAGAAGTGGGGAGAGTGGGGAGGCGAACGTCCGCTTTGCACAGCGTAACTCGGCCCGCTGTACCTACCGCTAACGGTGACGCCGACATATATATTTACTGTATAAAGTATAATATTATTTTAATTTTGTGAATGTGAAGGCAGTGTGGATTTGTTGTTGTTTTTTATATCTCAGTTAATTTTTAAAATTAGTTTTAATCATGGTCTGGCAGTTTGAGTAATTTATGCGGCCTACCCAAATGTCCTTTCTTTGGTAATGTTCGTTGAATCGTTGAGCTCCTTAAGTTTTGTGTTGAGCTGCATTGACTGGACAGGTCCACTCATTCTGTGTGGTTCATTCCTCAAAAGACCATTTCAGACATCAATCTACATGGTCTTCACATGATCTGACCAAGATTATTTCTGGACTTTAAAAGAGACTGTGTTTTTGACCTCTGAGTTTTTTTCGGCCTTTCTTCTCAGAGTAGTCAGATAGGAAAAGCCGATCTCATCTAGTTTTTTAAATATGTTTGACGTGTAAAAGTGTTTTCAAAACCTACTTACAGAAATAAAATCATTTATCATTTATCATGTTTATGTATCCTTCTTACTAGAATTGATAATAAAATAAAATTAACGTTAGATTTCATGACCTTTTTTATTTCTTTGACCAAATGTTTATTGGAGAGAAATTATCCTGATCAATTATCTTATCGGTTAGTAATAATAATAAAATAGCGAGTGGTTATTTTTTTTGATTTTTCTGATGGTTTGAGAAATCTGTGAACAAAGATTTTTTTTCTTTTAAATAAAGGATTGTTTCCTATGTAAAATAATGTATGCCGTATGATACATTTTGTCAGCACGCTTAGTACATTTTCGTTTTATAATTAATAAAATGAAAGAGCTGTCAGTGCCACTGATGCTAGGGATTGACCAAGACGGGATGACACTGACAGCTCACTCCACGCAAGTCTTCACGATGAGATTTTTACAGAATCGATATGCTGATGCTAGGGATTGACACTATTGACAGCACACTCATCAAGCTGACTTCACCTAACACTTCACGTTGAATTTTTTACACAGACGAGAGGCTGATGTATGAACGTAAATGAAGCAAAAGGAGTATATAAGGATCGTAGCAGGTGGCGTTCTGTAGTTTCTGCCTTACCCCTTGGAAAGTTGTGATTTTATGTATGTAAACGACCACCAAATATTAGTAGAAACTTAAGAATATAAAAAAAAACTTGAGATTCATTCATTTTTTTGTTTCCTTCATTCATGTCATCTCAGTCACTTTTCTTATTCAACTTACACAACGTATAGCATGACAGAAACAATTCTTCACACTTCAGTTAAAATTCGAATTGTAACTGTATAGGGGATGAGTAAAGGGCGTATTGCAGTCATAGTTGCCATGGTAACCAGAGGCACTTAGACAGGGGGAGGCTCGATATGAACTGCACCATTTGAATTTCAAGTGCTATGCAAAGCGAATCCGATCTGAGGAACCGTCGAGGTCGCTTTAATATCTTTTAGTAAACAAGGATATTATTGTCTCGAATCGAATACCAATTGTCCTTTGTGGCTTTGTAAAAAGGACTTCGGTAGACAGAGGAAAGGAATTGGAAATGTCGTGATTGTAATAAATTGAAAGGAATAGGCTACCTTCAAGGAATTAGTGAGTGTAGTCGTCGTTCTTCGTTTTGCAGAAACTGAACACTGTGACACACGCAAAAGTAGAAAAATAAAGTGTTTCGAAATAATATCGTGTACATACAGTACAACTATTTTCTTAATGTCCCTCGGCAAACTTCGTGTTTCAGTCGTCGGATTTCTATCAGTTGCCCTTTGCAATTGGTGCTGACAGGACGCTCTCAATCGACTTGGAAGTATATAACAATTGTTAGTACTCGTTTAAATTAAAATAATTTATTTTAAAAAAAAATTGAGGAAAGCTGCTAAACTCGCAGGCACGACAGATTGCCAAGGGACATTAGAAAAATAGTTGTATTGTACGTAGAAACTTGAAAATAAAACAATAGAATACTTCAAAAACAGTTGTTGAAAACTGCTGTGTCTATTGAATAGTTATAATTATTGTTGGTAATTGATTAAGAGCACTCTAGACCGAAAACAGACGACGAAAATAGTTATAAAAACTGACACTGACGTCATCTCAAGAAAAATATTAGATTAATAAAATAAACACAAGACGATACTAATTCACACGAATAACATTATCTGCCTACCTTATCACAACTACTATGACGAGGTCAGCTTCTAGTCTAACCGGCCCGAGCTGAATACCAGTATTTTACATAGAGAGACTGCCTATCTGACCCAACGCAGCTGACCTTACACAACGCAGTTACTGGATAATAATAACTGGATAATGATAAGACTGGTAGTCAGACTTTCAGGGATTCTGACAACCTGTAACAACTGCTTAACGACTCAGCATTGCAGTGTAAATGTGGTAATGTCCTAGAAACAATGGGAGACATGATATCATGTCCTGCGTGTCCTGTCAGCTGCACGTTACAGGAACTGATGGACGCTAGTGATGACGCCAAACACGTAACCGAATTCTGGGCAGAGACCATTTATATTGCCATCGACACGCGAAGAAGAAGAACTGTTTAACGTGATTTCCGAGGCACCGAGGGGTCTTGATATTTAATGGATGGTCACCCATCTACGGAACCACTTCTCCAGGTGTTGAAGATCGACCCGTGTTGCTTCTTATTAAACGTGATTTCCAAGACACGGACGGGTCATGATATGTAATGGATGGTCACCCATCTACGGAACCACTTCTGCAGGTGTTGAGAACGACCCGTGCGGCTGTTCTTTTTTAACGTGATTTCCGAGGCACGGAGGGGTCTTGATATGTAATGGGGGGTAACCAATCTACGGAACCACTTCTGCAGGCGTTGAAGATGTACCCATGCGGCTGTTCTTATTTAACCTGATTTCCGAGGCATGGAGGGGTCTTCATATGTAATGGATGGTCACCCATCTATGGACCCACTTCTGCAGGTGTTGAGAACGACCCGTGCGGCTGTTCTTTTTTAACGTGATTTCCGAGGCACGGAGGGGTCTTGATATGTAATGGGGGGTCACCAATCTACGGAACCACTTCTGCAGGCGTTGAAGATCGACCCATGCGGCTGTTCTTATTTAGCCACGAGCTCCTCAAGTACCAGAGTAATAATTACACTGTAAATAATATAAAGCAAAAATACCGTCACAGTGCTGCTGCTGCTGCCAGCTGTAATTGATCATTACGTCGCGAGCGCTCCGCAAACAATTCGAAAGGGATCCGTATCAGTTCACTACGGTGACACACACAGAAAGAAACGAGTAGATCGTGGAATTGTAGCTCACCGATTTATTGTGATGTTAATTATTTTTATGGTTAAAGTGCATTGTTTTGTAGCGAGTATTGCTAGCGAGTATAGCGAGCGCGTAGTATTGCTATATTGTGAATAACAAACTTACGAGTATCTTTTTAATTAAGAATGAATGACGGTATTTTCATTATCTGCTTTGTTTTATATCACCATTAATCAATAACAACACTTCTGGTGCTACAAATTAGTGTCTTATATACTCTATTTTAGACGATCGCAGGATCGAGAGATTCTGTGATCTCAGGATGCCCTTTTAACTAACTTCTAAAAAGGAGAACGTTCAATGTGGGTCTGTATGTATTTTTTTTATATGTTCATCGATATTTTCATCAATTGTACACCGATTTTGAAAACATTTATTTACAGTTGGTAGGGGAAGCTTGCACGATGATCCCATGTAAACTGTATTAGCCTTGCTTAGGTAGTTTAATATTTAGCTTCAATAATTCGTATTTCTTTTTATTCGTAGAGCAGTGGCCCAGTGGTAACGGCCTCACGAGTTGTAGGTCGTGAGTTCGAACCCAGGCAGGCGCTTTACTTTGTGTAAATAATTTCATCACCACAGCTCTCAAAACGGTGAAGGAAAACATCGTAAGGAAACCGGCATGACCTAGAACCAAAAATTCGAAGACATGTGACATCTACCAATCCGCACTGAGCCCTCGTGGTGGATTACGGCTCACTCCCTCTCACAGAGAGGAGGCCTGTGTCCCAGCAGTGGGAACGTTGTAGGCTGATTATCCTACGCTTATGCTATACGTATTTAATCCACTTGGTGTATGTTGATGAAGTTATAAAAGTTCTCTTTTCTTCACTGTTGTTTTCATAGCGAGTAGGGGTACCTATGCGAATTGGTATGGGTCAGCTACCACAAAAACAAAGGAAAAAATACTAATATGTGAAAATTATTTCGAAAGTCGGTGTCTTTGCTGTATTTTCAGTTTTTGCCGCCGACGCCCAAAATTTAAGTAATTTTTCACTTTGAATTGTTTTGGAAGTCGATAGCTTTTGATATCAATAATTTCAAAATTCACATTTACGAAGTGCCGATTTCACCAATGTAAACGTAAACCCAGTTTAAGAGCTGTCAGAGTCAATGTTCAGTAACATTGACTCTGATAGCTCTTAAACTGGGTTTACGTGTGGTGATCGCGTACAGTTTCATTGGTGAAATCGGCACTAAATCTTCAACTATTTTTTACACTATATAGTTTGTGCTTTTTCGCATACAACTCCATATTGTGACATTAATTTAACCTACAAAAACCCCTCCAAATGGTAAATATGGCCCACTGTCTAATATGAAAGAAAAATGAAACAACGCTGTAGGGATGCGGCGAAAACAATAAAAAAGGGTATATTGGGACCTAAACAAATAGTTCCATGTGTAACTGAGCAAGCATGTGTTACCAAAATTACGGGCGAACGTAACTTGTGTCAAACGTAGGAGAAGAGTAGTGAATGCGTCCTTTTTCTAATTTTCTGACTCGGTGACGTATGAAATAAGCCCTGTCCGTTTAAATATTAATAGTGTCTTCAACCGACATGTCGTTTGTATTCGTTTTCGTTCGCGTAATAGAACAGTATTTATTTGTATTGGTGAATAAATATTTTGGGAGCATTAATGTGATAGACTTATCGGTGTTCGATGTCATTACAGCTGGCCAGTCTCATTTAATGTCGCTGTAACATGGAATACAGCTTTAAATGGTAGATACCTATGTATAGTGTATTGTTAGAGGTAGATGTTCATATGAAATGAGTTTTTAAAATATGAAGGAGTGTAACTCAATTTTTTTTATGGCATAGCTGTTTCTTGCGACTTTTAGCGTACCGTACCTCAAAATTACAAAACGGAAGCATTATAGGATCGCTTCTTTATCCGTATGTCTGTCTGTCAAGACCCTTTTTCTCAGGAACGTGTACTGGTATCAAGTTGAAATTGATAATTATAATACGTCTACAGAACCTTGGAGCTCTAAAAAAAATATCTAAAAAAATAAGGTGATTTATGCGACATATTTTGATACTCGCAAATAAATCAAAACCTAAAGGGTTCCCTTCTTCTTCTTCTTCTTCAACTTCCCGTTGACCTAGAATAAGGAAATTTGTCAAGAAGCAAGGTCTCAGAGCACAAGAAACGGAAAAGTTCCTAATATCGTTAATTTGTAGTTTAATCACATTTTTTTTGTGATTACAAATTTACATTTGCAGTTGGAGAATTGACTGTGACGTATTTCAATATATGGGAGAACAAGTTTTTCAACCTAAATGTTGGTTGAAAAAAAATTGCCAACTAAAACCCATTGTTATACTAAATTAAAGACAACTGTAAAACAATTTGTCTATCATTTTAGATCCAAAATTACTACCTGTTTACAATAAATTAAATAACCTTTCACGAAGAGGGTTATGTTCACATGTAGAATCCAAATTAAGTGTGATGTGTCTCATGTTATTTTGATGTTCATAGAACGCTTATTCTCAGCCCAGTTTGAATAAATTACATTTATTGTTGTTATTTGATTTATCTGCAATGGTGTCTGCAAGTGTATCTCATAATTATGGAGTCAGCAAAACTGTAATCGTAAATCGATCTTTCTATTTTTTCATACGAAATTGGTGCTGAGATCAGTTTTGCTTGGTCGCAGGAAGGCTGTATAACTTTCCTGTATTATCCTATACCACTTCAATTTCCACTATTATAACACTTCAATATGCAAATGACTATTTATAAATGGATGACAATAGCACACTAATAAATTAATCGCTGCGCGACACGAAGTGACAAAGCGACAAATTCAATGTCGAATCCAAATCAATTAACTAGAACCAATTTGGGCGAAGTTGGACGATGCAATTAGAGATGTCGAGGCTATCTGACCGAACTAAGACTAGTCCTCTGCTAACGAAGTACAGACTCTCCGTAATGATTTTCATTTGTTAACCGTCGTCGGTCCACTCCACGTCGCGCGTCGTTCAAGTTTTCGAAGATCGATTTGGAATATTATTCAGTAACAATTCTTCTAGCAATTAAATAACTGGTGAGCGAATTATGTAGATATTGGGTAAAAAGAAAAGAGAGAAAGAAAATACATTTATTTGACGACGCAGAGAACGAACACAGACACAAAATATAACAAGTTGGGGGGGAAAAATATGCATCACATCCATACAAAACGGTCATCGTTTAGCATAATGCTACGACCCTATGCGAGACGCTGAGAGCCGGCGTTGACGTGATGACATCAACCGGTGCACTAAACGCTAGGATACGATGATACGATAAAGCTTGAGGGCGAAAAGAACTCAATTCAGGAAAGGATTATTTACCCAAAAGACTGTGGTGTTTTTGGTGAGAAAAAACTAAAAAAATTCAAAACCAAATACACCGACTTCCGATATTGAGGTTATTTTTCGGTTGTTAGGTAGTGTTTTTGTAAAAAAAAATAATGTAATTACTTATTGCATGCTTTTTTTTTTGCCGTGAGCACAAAATTATCACTATACAATATGTAACAAAAACCCTGTCCGATCCAAAAAAGGCGTATTCCCGGTTTAACATACGTACTAGAAAAAATAGTAAAAAATTGTTTCATAAAAATTCATAAAAACCAAAGTTATTGTTTTTTTTATTTTTAGTTACCATGCGAAATGTAACACTAAATATTGTAAATTTTCATAAGTTGACAACACTCCCCCGGCCGGCGAAATTTTTTAATTTTTGCCTATTTTTATTTCAAAGGACACCGCCGTGCACTAGCCGCACTGTAGGTACTAATAACGAGTCGTCGACCCTTTGATGTAGCCGACTGGTTGCCTACTGGCACGCTACTTGTTTGGCCACTTCGCCAGTCTCACGTGGAGATAGCTTGCGATCGGATGTCCGTACGTATCACGTGCCGCTATCGTATCGCGAATAATGTCGTATACTAATCAGGAATATTTGAATATGTTAATTTTTTTTTTTGTGAGTGAGTGTGATTCGGAAATCGAAGTAAGAACTCGGATTGTGGAAGCTTTCGACTCACTGAAATCGTACACAAGTGCGCTGTGAAGAGTACGTGCAAATTTAATAAAAAGGTGTCGAATGTGTACTAATGTTCGAGATAGACTGGAACGCAAAATGTGGAACACAATCTCCGAGGTATGCAACAAGTAAATGTTTTAATAAACTGATACCTACAGTCGGTACATTGCCAAAAGCACATCACAATAACTCAATAATAATTGTTTCTTGATAAACAGAAGGTCAGAAATCGGGGTCACTATGCGTCTATGCCTACAATAAAATATCAGCTGATACCTACGCGTAGGCAAAACGTAGGTTTCTTTAGTCATAAGTTTGTTTGGCGGCATGCGACAAAGCACCGCCGCGCTCAGGCGGCTTCTTTGACACAAAACTGTAGGTGAACCCTGTCGAGCGATCAGTGTTGCCTGTGGTATGATTATTTTAAATTTTTTAAATTAATTATTTTCATTGGGGAAAAGTAATTATCTCGTATCCATTAAATGATAACGTATTTGTGTACGCAGTACGATACCAAATAATACCCTTCAGGATCGGATAGGGTTTTCGTTACATGCTGTATATATATTTCCTACATATGTTTACTTGTTTCGCTTTGTGGCTTTTTCTATGAGGTCACTTTCTACACTCATTTGTTTAGAAAAACACAAAATACATACATCTGCTACGATACTTACATGTATCGTTCCATATTAAAATTAACTGTGTCTATGATGTTCGTAAATGAGGCTTGTTTAAATAGATTAAAAATTTTATAAGTAGATACTTGCGAATACTGATGTGCGCGTTAAAATACCTTACATCGAATCGTTACTGAATTGACTATGAATTTAATGTTGATTTAGACTTGCTATTGCACAATCAGCGAAATGTGAATTAGAGGACTGCAGAAACCTGTTACAAAATCCTAAAACTTCACAAAAGATCATCACACAAAATATACGCAATATTCAGAGCGACCTGCCGAGTTTTCAAACGTTATCATCTAGATCTAATGGAGTGGAATATTGACACGTAATCATAGCATAGCATTCATTTTATCGACGAATACATATCTTTTTCCACTTCTAGCAACTATACACAAAATGAAGGTGTGTTCATTTACCGTAAGAATACTGATTAAATGTTAAATGATTTTATTTCTGTAAGTAGGTTTGTACAAACATGTCGATCATATTTTAAAAAGTAGATGAGATCGGCGTTCCCTATCTGACTACTCTAAGAAGAAAGGCCGAAACAAACTAGGAGGTCACAGTCTCTTTTAAAGTGAAGTAATCATGTAAAGACCATGTAGATTAGTGTCTGAATTGGCCTTTTGAGGAAAGAATCACATAGAATGAGTGGATCTGTCCAGTCATTTCACGCATTTGTCAATAATCATGCAGCTCAACACAGAACTTAAGGAAAGAAATGACATTTGGGTAGGCCGCACTTTATGCCGTACTTTACAAAGTCAATTTTCATGTCATTGCTTATATAAAGTCCATCAATGTCAAATTGGGACCTACATTGTCTTCACGTTCACAAAAATTAAAATAATGTTATACTGAATACAGTAAATTTACATGTCATTGTTTATATAAAAAGGTAGGGTAGGGTAATGTCTCGCTGACGGTGGCGTATGTGTTGGTTCATTTAGCGCCCTTCAAAATGGTTGAGCTGAATGTTGCTGATCCCATGCGTCATGTTCGTGAACGGGCGCCGTCAGTTGGTACTGGTCATCGCTTAACTGCCACGGCTTATTTGAATTATTTATTTTTTGGATTGTTTTATTTTTATTTTTTCTGCACTCTCGACGCTTTTAACGTGTACCTACAGTTTTTGTACATCGTTCTCACATATAGGATCAACATTAATGATGTAACAAATATATATATTTGTAAGAACAATATTGTTTAAAAGAGTGTCCATGGAGTATCTTGTTCTTTCTTCTCCATTGTACCTACTACGCTTTGGAATGGGCATCTAGCTTCATATTTCTGATTGATGACTCCTTGATAATTCAAAAGTGCTTGTAAATGGTTTAATTGAAAGAAATGCTTTGAGTTTGAATTTGGTACAAATATAGATAGAAAGAGTAAAATAGTTAGCAAAATAATATAAAACATCAATAATAATCTGTGTAAATTTATTGGAGCAGCTCAATCCCAAGCCTTCTTGTCCTCAACATAGTCTTTGACTTCTTTGGCTTTCTAGCATAGTTTCCGCTTTATAAAAGATTTGAACTTATTAAAGCTTAGTTTTTGAATGTGGTTAGGAAGTTTAATATTAAAACGTATGCATTGACATTTAAACGAGACATCTACTTTCTTGAGCCTGGTAGAAGAAACAACAGATTTGTCTATGAATGACGAACCAGAATCCTCAGATGAGAATATTCTTGTATTTAAAGTCAATTTAGACAACATTTTAATTGGCATTTCTCGTCCACCAAGCAATATAAATATTGTCAATTTCTTTATCTCGCTGAATGAATGCCTCCTTAAATACTCGTCGTTTAAGAATGTTATCTTGGTTGGTCATATCAATATCGATATTGCACTCTGTACCCAAGGCTAAAGATTCTCCGCATATCTTGACATAATTGCGTTTTACGGAATGCTTCCAGCCCACACAATCCCTACTCACCGTCGTACATGTTTAGACCATATTATAATGAAAACAAGACTGACTGCTCATTGCTACGTTGCACAGACATGTATGTACTGATCATGATTCCGTCATACATGGATCATGGACACTAAATCTAAGCAACCAATTAAGAAACATATGGTGGCATAAATTACGAAGGATTAAACGAAAGTGTGAGTAGTATTGATTTTAGTCCTAACCGATGTTCGATAGGACCAAGATACAGACTTTTTTTCATAGGGTAACTCCTTAAAGGCATAGAGCACGCACAGCATTAAAAGCACCGAAGGCAAAATAATTATTAAGCCCTGGTTAACAAAGGGACTTTTAAAATGTATGCGTAAAATCACAGAAAAATCCTGGTAAGCATAACATCATAACATCACGCCTTGTTTCCCCGAAGGGTTGCGCAGAGGTGTACCTATATTACACCCACATTTCGCCAGTTATGTTTTAAGCCCCATGTAATAGGGGGCGAGCCTATTGCCATCTACCGGGCACAAATCCAGACTTCGGGCTGCTACTGAGAAATTCCAGATAGAAAAACCCTATAACACGTTGCCCGACCTAGGAATCGAACCCAGGACCTCATACTACTCTTAAGGTGCAACTCCACTTTTGAACGCTTACTGCGTCGACACAACATCCTCCACACATACACAGTGGCGATTGGTTATCACATTAAATAGTACAGCGATTATTACAACCTGTTATCAGTCTGTTAGGGGGACTACAGGACCTAAACGCAAGTTTAATAATGCCTAAAAGAATACGATCCACTGCAGTAAACAAACTCCGACTGGAAAAACTGTTTCGAAAACTGGTTTTGTTTGTTTGTTTGGCATCTCGCAGGTCAACCTATGCGGTTGTCGTCTGCTTAAGCGGACTTGCCTGTGGATTCCCTAATAAATTAAGGCCTCCAGCCAGGACTTAAACTTATATACTAACTAAAACTAAGCGACAACGCTAAGGGCACCCCCTGTGGGGTACGAACCTCGGCTTAGGGCGTCGCTGAAAGAGGGCAGCAAATGACTAGCTGGATCAGGATTGGTATTATTTACGGACGAATTTAAAGCTACAGGCTCAGCGGCGCGGGCTGGCTCGAGCAAGGGTCGGGAGGGGCGTCGATTTGGGCGTCGCGGCGGGCCTCGGTGGCGAGGGTGGCAGGACGGCGATCGGGTTTTGGGCTTATGTGGCGTGCTAGTGGCCTTACTACTCTCCTGGAGGAGGGTAGTGGCGTCGTCGGGGTCGATTAAAGTATGCCTTGGTCGGCGAATACTGCTAATGCGAGAGGGAGTGTAGCGGGCGGCCGCTGTAATCAGGGGGTTAGAATGTTTGATGCCGCAGTCGAAGAAACGCTTTGATAAGCGTTTCATGAACTGTTTTATGGTTGGCATTTTGAGGTCGACGTGAAGATCTATATTACGGACATAGAAGGGGGCACCCGTGACCCTTCTGAGGAAACGGTTTTGGAGGGTCTGCATCTTATGGAGATGACGTGGGTGAGCGTGCGCAAATACAACGCAGGCATAGGTCATGATGGGACGGATGACTGCGGTATAGATGCGGAGCTTGCATTTGAGGGACAGTTTACTACGGGCTGTCAGTACGAATTGGAGCCTGCTAAGAGCGAAGGAGGCGCGCGTGCGAACCGCCTTAATATGAGCCTTTAAGGTAAGGTTCTCATCGAGGATCACGCCTAGGTATTTGGCTTGCTTCTCCCAAGGGATTGGCTTGCCGTACATAATGATCGGGCTGGTTCGAAAACTGGTTCAGACGCATGAAACTTTATATAGAGGCTAGTGGAGAGTACAGTGAAAAGATTGTATAAAAATATTTACCTATAGAACATTTATTTTTATTTTCGCTAAACATTCTGCGTCTCCGACGTACAACTTGCATCTTAATTTAAAACAGTCATAGGCCATTAGTAAGCCTGCTAATCTGTTATACAGGTGTTAACCTACAATCTCCAATTATGTGTTACCTTGACTTTGTACTGTGTATGTGATTATGAGGGAACAATTTATAATTTCTTGATTGTTCTGTTAGAGTTTAGAATCTGATGGCGTTTCCTGAAAAATAAATAAACACTGCAATAAACTTTTATTCAACAAAAGTGTACTGAGGTTGAAATATAGAAAACTATCTTAACTAATTCTTTGATAGTTTTTTGCTTCAAGACTACCCACGGCAGTAAATCAGCAATAAGATACCATTGTTATGAAAAAAGTAGTTGCATCATAAACGATAGCGATACAGATATTTACATATTCTTGGAATGTATGGTTGATTGCATTATATTATTTAACAATATTTTTTTATTGATTTGCTAAGATTGTCTTGTTAAAGCAATATATAATCAATATTTACATAGAATTATATCTCAAAATTAATGTCTCTTTGTATGTCCCTTATGCGTTTTCTTATACTTGTACCGTTATCAGAGTATATTGTTCCTATTGCTCAGACACAGGCTTCCGCTCGATGATAGGGAGTAGGCTATAATATACCACGCCGGTCCAGTGCGGCTTTTTCACCTCTTTACCGATGTACAATCAAGAAAAAGAATCCTTACAGCTTTATCTTGGATACAATTATTCCTTCATTACCTACACCAACGGAAGAGTATTATTAATTATGATTTATATTTTATTATGAGAATTTACATTCCATATATAGTTAGTAAAAACTACATAAAACTGTGTTAGTAAAATTATTATTTACAAATTACAGTATTTAACATTATAAAGGGCACCTCTAGATCCGTGATCGGTTTTCTTGTGCCTCACAACAGGCAATCAACCCTTCCCAATATGGTATTCAGAAAGCTGTTGGTGCTGCCTAGCACATGGCACATCAGGGAGGCCACTTTTTTCGGCACTATCGCCCTAAAGCAGTCCGTACTGGACTTAGCGAACATACCTGATGCACTGCAAAAGCAAGGCAACCCCAACAGCATCCTAAATTCATTATTGTACAGGAACCGTAGGGCATTGAAGGATCTACGCGTATAATGGAGCCACAGGCTGCAGGTATAAAATCTATGGCATGCCTTAAAAAAAAACTCCTTTTGTACAAGTGTAAACCTGCGCGCCAGCATATTGCGAACACAATGCCAATGTACTACGTTCCCCCTCAATATCCAGATCATCCGAGAGGTCCTCGGTGACCCAGTGTACCCAGGTACTGGAACTTGCTGACCCTACTTATAGGCATTCCTCCAAGTCTGACCGGTGGAACGGTTTTCGGACCCTTAGTACCCGCCTTGAATATAAGTAGTTCACTCTTCTTCACATCAACGTACAGGTTGATGAGTCGCGGTGAAGTCAGGCCTTCCTGTCTCACTCCACACTCCAACCTTTACTCTGACGAACATGAGCCCGCCCACTTCACGTTATTGGTTTGGTTTAATATAGTAAAACAACATTTAAAAAAACTGTTTGTTGACTAAAGAACTTACTTATAAGGCTCGATGAGGTAATGTAGCAGCTGACAGAGATTCAATTCTGAATTTACCAAAAAATTTCAGGATTAACATAGATTCTGTAAACTTTCTACTCTATATAGCACTCACTAGTGCTGGTCAAACTCCCACGAAATAAAATGTTTTATTACCTTTTGTAATATTTTTTTTCACGGCTTTCTTATGTAAGTATTGCTAAAGTTGAGTTTAAAAACCCAAGTTCTCAAAATCAAAAATCAAAATAATAATATTTCATTTCATGTATACTTACATGGGCACTTATGAAACGTCAGAATCTAGGTGCACGGTCCCAATTGGTCGTTTCCTATGGAGAAGAGCCGGCAATAAACTCCACGGTTACTCTTTTAAAAGTATTTGACTTTTAAAAGAGTAACCGTATTAACAACTTTTATGTTTTCAAAATTAAAGTGTTAATACGTATGGGAGTACAGTGTAGGCCTGTCAACAAGTACCATATGCTTAACAATAGACTATGGTCTATAAATCTACAATCTACAAGGCCTACAACGTTCTCACATTCATAAAATACATAAAAACTTGAAATTTTATTAAAACACAGTTCCTACCTTTATATTACGAAGTAAATACGGTGGGTATTTACTTCTGCAAAATGTTTAACAGCTAGTTCATCCTCATAAATTCCGTACTTACCAACGGCCGACTGCAGACAGAAAATAAGGACAAATGTAGTAATTATTGCAACGTTGAAAAGGACAAATAAGTAATTCAATCATTTTATTCGGACAACTTAGAGATCCATACACTGTTCGTAAAAGGTTTGCATTTAAAGTACAACTATTAGTATTTTAAACTTAACACAAATTAATGGAAAGTCTACCTTTTTACTATAACACAAAAAAGTAGGTAATCTAGGAACTTGATATTCTATTAATTAGATACATACATACATACATAAACTCATGCCTGCTTCCCAAGGGGTAGACAGAAACACACACAGAAGCCACCTGCTACGATCCTTACATACTCCTTCTGCCTCGTTTACGTTCATACATCTGGTCATACACGCACGCAGGTTACGAGTACTACGCACCAGACCTTTCTGAAGAACATCACCAATACGGTCACTATATGTCGTCTTATTTGGTCCCCTCGGCGTTTCCACTAACATCTGCTTTGTGAACCTTTTGTTAGTCGCTTTTCATTCATCCTCGCAACATGACAAACAATCTAACCATACTCTTTTAAATTTTTATCACTACATCTTTTAAACTGCAACTGCTTTATTACATCATACCTCAACCTTATTTATTTGATCTTATATTATTATATACATCATAGGTCGTCATACCTGTGAACCCGGTTGGATTTATGGATGTATCGTGGATATATGCTTGGACTCAGTGGTAACACTATGACTTTGAGCTGGCCTAAAGTTTGTTTTGTAAACCAAGATACTAATTTGACAGGTGTAATGTCAAACTCCTTTAATTTTAAGCAAAAAACACAAAGACTTGAAATGTCAGATTAGTATCAGAGTTTAAAAAACAAAGTTTAGTGCAGTCAGAGTTACGAGAGTACGGAGTTTCAATAGAATAGAATTTGCCAATTTAAATATTGAAAAAAAAAAGTTGTGGAAATTCGTTCGAGGCGAGCTTATTCCGGTTTGCAGCACTGACAATGCAGCCGTACAGCCACATTTCAATTGATATGTTAATAGTCTTTTATGGGACGAGACTATTACTATTTATTCGGCACACAGTATCTAGACTCTGGGATGCTAATAAGAATTTAACAATAGACAAACTCTAGAGAATCGCTCCGAGAAAAGCGAAAAACGTTAAAAAACTGTTTTTTTAACTTTCGATTTCATATTTGGAACAATGACAAACGAAAATGATAGGTAGTATCTAGCTACAAAACCGGTTTTTTTTTTCTACCATAATCTAAAAAGACTAAGTCTTTGAAACAGAAATATGCAGGGTGGCCCGATTCAAGCGGCACTGTAGTTACGAAGACTTAAAACTATACATTGGAAAACAGATTATTTTTAATTTTAAATAATTGTTTGGTTTGACAGATTGTTTATAACCTGGATTAACAAATGGGGTACTTTTAATCCCAATAGTACGATCCCGTGGGATATTTTCCGACATCCACGCGGCTGGCGTCACGGGAAAAGCTATTAGTTACTAAAAACTGAATTAACCTTTCTTCCAAAAAAACAAATTGGCTGTTGCCCGCGGCTTGTCTGCGTGTATTTTGTATTCATTATCGTATTACTATTTTGCTACAATGGTAAAAAGAGTATCCATATTTCTGCATTATAAATACTGCAAAATGATCAGGATAAAAAAGGCCCTCCCGAGCCTTGCTCGAGCCACCACGCGCCGCTGAGCCTGTAGCTTTAAACTCGTCCCAAAATCCAATACATCCTGATCATCCGGTCCCTTGCTGCCCTCTTCCAGCGACGCCCTAAGCCGAGGTCCGTACTCCACAGGTGGTTCCCTTAGCGTGTAGTAGCGTAGTTTTTAGTTAGTATTTAAGTTTAAGTCCTAGCTGGAGGCCTAAATTTATTAGGGCACCACAGGCAAGTCCGCTTAAGCAGACGACAACCTTACAGGTTGACCTGTGAGATGCTATTCCCAAAATAAAAGGATAAAAAAAGTTGCCATTGTCCTTTTCCAGGTCTCAGGGTACCTGTTTGTCAGATTTTGTGGATAAGGCGGGTTGAGGAAATAACCAGAAGGATTTTTTTTTTAAGTCAAATTATTGTAATTTGAAATGACAAGATGTGACTAGTGTGATGTGATGTGATTTTAGTCAATTGTCTTTGCGGCCCCCTCACAAAAGTTTTCAAAGCCTCTCTCCGAATATTTTTCTCCATTAAAAACACGATCCATTTAAGGAAAAGTTACAAGTACGGTAAAGCCTAAGGCCTTTCCACTTTTCTGGGACCCAACAGTTGACCACATCACACTGTATAACCTTGGAACTTTTGTTGTTGGTTTTCTCGGTTTCAAGAAAGCGTACTTTGGCCATATATCTTCAATAGACATTTGGGCAAAATAACTGTCCTTCAATTTCTGTGCTACTTCTTCTGAGGTTTCGCACAGCAGTTCGCCGAGACCTTTGCCTCTGTGTTTACGCTGAGTTGCCATGCACATCAATTTGAAACAACAATTTACACTATACCTGAGAAATAATATGCAAGCTAACAGCCTTAAATAATATGAACATGAATATAAAAAAACAGAGGAAAATAATCATAGGGCATCAAAAATTCGTCCACATCGCTGTCAACAGTAAAAGTGCCCAACAGACTGTCAGCATTGCCACGTTGTATGGCGATGCTAATTCTTTGAACAAAACGACAGCCCTCTGGTCACGTGGCAAGTCTACCAACAGCTTAGCACCTTCTGGAAAAAACCAAGTGGGCACTCGGACCATATGGCACTAGTGTTTCAACCCCAAATGGCTCGAACAGAACTGTTATTCTTGGTCCAATAAACACTGTACTTTAATTAATGGGTTTTCCTACCGTCTTTTGAATGTCTTACCTTTCGGCGACATTGCTCTTACTTTGCATCTACAACGGCACGAGGTGAAGCTTGTTTGCAGCGCTCCTCAGAAAATATTTCAAAAAATGTCATTTCTGAAGAATCTGAAGGCGTAAAAGGGGTTTTCCCCTTTTTCACCTGGAACCGCGAACCCATGTTTTTTTTTACTGTGTTCAAAGAACATTTTCATTTGCTTAATTTGTATTGTTATTTTAATCTTGGTACATCTTCTTCGGGTAATTATAATTTATGTGTAAAGAATATTGTCAAGTCTTTTTAATTGTACGTTTGTCAATGGTGCCTTCTATGGTCCTTTGTTGGTCGAAATGAACGTGTTTTGCGTACGGTGGGAAAATCGATCACTCGATCCACCCCAGCTCCTCGAGGAAGGCCAGCAACGCCTTGGTGTTACTAACAGCCTCGCGTAGGGTACCTGGGTTACCGAAGTACTTTGTCCTGTATGTGGCTGTCTCGTCTACCTACATGCAGGCCCTGCACAGCAGACTGTCTGTGACTCCTATGACAAAGGGGTGTTTATTAAAAGACTCGCGGCCAGTTAAAGCTACCGTAACTATACGCAGCTGTTGTTTGGTTAATCAGACAACCTGTTTCGTGAGGCGGCCGTCAATAGCAGGCAGTGCTTCCCTAGCCTGCCTGCACTCTCCTTGTTCCGACCATAGTGACCATATTTGTGATATTGTTCCCTGGTGCGTTTCCTTACCAGAGTGCGTAAGTACCCGAAGGGGAGTGGCAAGATGGGTTCAGGTCCCACTGGTGCCTCACTCGACCCCCTTCTGGCTGCATCGTTGCCGAGCGAACCGCTGTGTCCTATGATCGTTAGCCCAGATTCAACTGTGTGGCTGTTCAGCGCTTGCAAAACAGCCCTGCTGTATGAGAGTATCCGAATGGAGTGGTCCCTAACTTCCCTGGCATGATGGCCGAAGCAGCCAGAGAAATACCCACGCATTCTGCCTGGAACACTGTGTTATGGGCCCCCAATGGTGTGGCTATGCGAATGTTGAGGTCTTCCGAGAAGACTCCAGCACCTGTACCATTACCTGTTTTGGATCCGTCTGTGAAGATACGCAGCTCTGCCCCCAGGTATTTGACCTCGTTGGCCAACTGAAGTTCTGTATTGAACAGTTTTGGTAGGCGAAAAGGGCCTAATGCTCGTTTTTGGGTAAACATGCTGCATGCTGCATGCATACTAGTTCAGTTTTAGTGGGGTTCACTGATAGGTCATATTCCTTGCACCAATTTCTCCACGAACCATGCCGCAGTCTGTTTGTCGGCATGCAAGAGCACCCACCTCTTAATGTCGACCCTGGGGTTCTGGTAGCTGAGAGCGCGCCCAATATTGGTCGGCTCTCCGAAGACCCCCTGCTCGTCTGGGATCACGACTCTACATCGTGCTCACTTTAGAATCTCCGACTGACTCTTGACAACTAGCGAGATGCTAGTTGAGAGAGAAAGCGGAGGCGATCTGCAGAGGCGATCTCTAGCGTCCGGCCCCGGTCCAGGCCATGGTTTGGAGCGAGAGCGAATGGAAAGCAGGATTGCACACAATTTTTGGAGTTTTTGTCTGTGGCAATATTATTGATATAATGTAGTCACAAATTGTTTAGAGTTTTATGAAACTTACCATTGCTTGTAAATTTTTGAATCATGAACATGCTCAGATATTAAGGAACTCGACTATGAATTTATATTCAAAGACAATGTTGTTGCTAATCTTTTCATGGAAGTTTTATTTTTACAGCATTATATAATATATTACATTATATTAAGTCTCAAGCACACTTGCGCGACGCCACAGCGCGACACAAAGGCGACGTGACGAGCGGTGCCTTTGTGTCGCGCCGTTATGCGGGAGCCTTAATGCAGTAAAAAAGTGTAATAATAATAACATACATGAAAATAAGTTGTACAACTCTCAACTCTGTTGACTGCCTCGTTGGTCTAGTGGTCGCAATCGTTACTGCTGAGCATGAGGTCCTGGGTTCGATTCATATCTGGAATTTCTCAGTGGCAGCCCGGAGTCTGGGTTTGTGCCCGGTTGATGGCAATAAGCAAGTCCCCTATTACATGGGACTTAAACAGAACTGGCGAAATGTGGGTGTACTATAGGTAAACCTCTGCCCAACCCTTCGGCGAAATGTGTGTGTTTTGACAAGCATCTTTGCAAGACCTTTCCGTCTGTGTTTAGGTAGGGTTCCCAGGAACATTATTTCTCTGCAGCAATCGACACCTTACCTGATAAAATAGATTAAATAATTTAAAAAACTGTTTTATTTTCAAAACACTGTAACGTAGAACTTTTAATAATAAAAAGAAGAAAAAAATTGTGCGGTCCTGCGGTCGGGCAAAGTGTTAATGATGGCAATAGGATCACCCTAAAGTAAAAAAAAAATAAGTCAAGTGGGAAGTGGGGCTATTCCCATAATATTTCAAAATCGAAATGTGGGTGTACTGTACACCTCTACCAAACCTTTGGGGAAAACGGGCATGATGTTCCGTTATGTGATGTGAACAGTACACATGAACAGTAAGACCGAAGCCACGCAGGAAGGTCCTTCGCTTGGTGATAAGAGTTAAACTGTGTGCTATGTGACATGATCTAAGCGAACCAACATTTGATTTTGCATGGTTCTAGCGACATACTAAACGTGGCACCAAGCAAAGCTTCTTATTACATGGCTTCACAAAAAGGCTTTCGAAAAAAACTGTGGTAACTTTTAGGCGCATTGTGACCCTCTCTAAATAATTACACTTTGCGTCAAGTTCGACCATGAACTCCATCATGGCGCGGGATGCTGGAGCACTCGTCTGTAAATATTTCGAAAAAAGACTTATCGTAGAACCTGGCGTTGGCGCTTCCTAAAATGTAAAAATTACAAACATATTGGTAAGTAAAGCACTATTAAATATATACAGGGTGTAAAAATACCCATCTCATAGCCGTCATTTTCGCATTCAGTACATCAACAGTAAGATTGCACAAAAATGAATTACTGGGAAACGACTTTTATTTTTTGGTGTGATTTGCTGTTTGCGTGCGCAATGTAACACGTAAAACATTGTGGTTACGGATGCATGCAACGGTACATGCTACAGAGGGCATGAGGTGACTTAAAGATGTGTTAACACATACACAACTTGTTTTCGGGTATACATCTGCAGGGAGGCATATTACTTAGGTGCGTTGTCATTTCAGAGTCAAAATATAACAAAAAGTCATTTACTCAAACTAGGCTGAGAATGAGCTTTTTTTGAACCTCAAAATTACATCAGATATTACCTAAAATTATGTGTCATAAACATAAATCAGAATAAAATGTTTCTACTGCTGGGACACCGGCCTCAAGTGGACCGTAATCCGTCACGAGGGCCCAGTGCGCATTGGTAATGTCTTCGAATTTTTAGATCTAGGGTTCCTCACAATGTTATCCTTCAACGGTTTGAGAGCAGAGGTGATGAATTAATATACACATAGTGTCTGGGTTCGAAACTACGATCTGCAACTCGTTTGTCGCGGCCGTTTTCAATGCGCCACGACTACTCTCAATTTATAATATAATGATAATATATATTTATTTTATAACTTATTGATAACCTGAAACTCAAACCTTATCGCGACTTAAACAGCTTCGTCCATTTTGTTTCTATGGCAATGACACTATGCCGATAAAACTTTACTGTATTGTATGGCCGCTGTGAACTCCGCCGTATTAAGTTCTGTTTATGTTTTTATTATTTGTTTATGTTTGTGTATAGTTTTCAATGTTATTGGTGGTATATTGATGTATGCTAGCTGAAATATGGCAAATAATTTATTGTAATGTTTTGTGTTTCGTAATGTTAATTACTTACTATTTTATAGAATCCAGTTCTTCTAACTGAACAGACAGCTGTGCTGGGGAGTTTGTTGCGCCACTTCTTCTTCCCAGATAAAGCACTAGAAAGTGGTGAAGGGCGGGCCATTTGGGATACTGTCTTATGTAATTTTGACGTTCAAAAACTGCTAATTCTAAGCCTAGTTTGATATATTTTGATTTTTATCATTTATTTTATCAAAATTACGCCATCATTTTTACTTTGTAATTTGCCGGGTGGTTACCGTCACAGAGGACACATTTGACACTGATCTCGTTCTCCTAGGGTAATCGATGGAGAGTTTGTCACCAACGCATTTGATGCATTTAGGGCTGCGGCGACAGTACGTTTTCGTATGCCCATATTGTTGGCATTTGGCACATTGGGGTGGTTCACTTTTCGGTCGAGGAGGTTCAAAAGTTATAATGCAGTTCATTAAATTTTTAACCGCATAGATACACTTATTGTTGGGCATTATTGGTAGTGGGTAGTTTTTAATTCAACTATGAACAGAGGCAATGGTTTCTTTGTCTTACATTATTTGATGTTCCGTATATTGGTACTGGTGTGCCCTATTTTTATTTAATGCGTCTTCGATTTCCTCTGGGTCAGTTGAGGGGTGCATGTGTTTGAGAACAACTTTAACGAACGGAGCTTCGTTCATGTCTGGGTTTGTATGTAAAAAAACTCTGTATTTTTTAGTTCTAGTTGGTCTACAATGGCCCTGTATGTCTCTGAGTCTTTTGATTGTATTTTTAATTGGTCATTGTTTAGAACTTTAAGGCTCATGTCATGGGCATGTTCGTTAAGAATGTTAAGGAGCGGTTGGATATTTCCCACTCTGTCGACAAATATCGGCGGGGGTTTAGTTATCGTCTCAGTAGCAGTAGTTGGTTCTGCTTGTAGGTTGTCGTTTTCTAAGCTAGCAAATCTGTTCGTAGTTGGTATTGCTTGGCTCTGGGACAACCAGTATGTATCCAGTTTGGTTTGTTTTTGTGTCCCATTGCTGTCTGGGCTTGAATTAGGTCTCTTTTTAGGAGTAACTTGTGTCCAATTTTGATCATCGTTGCTTCCACTAGGTTCTGAAGCTATGTCTTGCGTGGTGGGATTTGTATTTGGATAATTACCAAGTGACAGTGTTCTAGGTCTAGTTTCAAACATTCCTTTGTGGAAAATTTGTTGTGTAAGAGTTTTATTGTTAGTTGTATTGTTTTATTTTTATTTTTTGTTATTAAGTTAAATTGTTCATTCATTTATATTCCCACGAGTAAGGACGATAAAACGGTCGCTACCTGGGGTGACGCCTAGGATTTGAGTTATTTATTTATTTGTAGCCAGGTTTTCTTCCTCGGAGGCCAGACAATTAAGCCAAGCCTCGTAGGTGTTCAGAAATTCAGAGGCCATTTCCTGCCTTTGATTGGTCGAGTTTGTTGACCGCCGCTCGATACTCGGCATTGTTGCTGGTGTAGCACCACCAGGGGAACAGAGAGTTACAGCAGAAACTCAGAAATCTACGGATAAAGAATCTCGGAATAGCCAACATATGTCATACAAAGACGCACCAACCAACAAAAATCTTCCAGAAAGTACAATAACAGAGACAAGACTTATGCATTTTAACAGGACTTCTCTGGAAAAGCGTAGACACGTAATTGATGTAATGTTTGCCTTTAAAATCATTAAGCATAAAATTGAAAGTCCCAGCTTGCTTGCCCTTTTCAATTTTCGAGCACCCTCTAGAATCCCACGTAGTGCCATGACACCCCTTTGTCCACCTTTTAGTAGAACTGTTTTGGGAGCCAATTCGCCTTTTGCAAGAATGTGTAAAGCAGTAAATGGCTACAGTGATTTTATCGATCTCCACTTTGACTCGCTTGCTTAACAGAAAGCCATCCTTAATCGTTTACACACCAACCCCTAATTCCAATCAGATATTGTTATATAATTGTGTCAATTTTACCAATGTTATTAATTTATCAATTCTATCTTATACATTTAACGTTTTTTTTTTTCAATTTTATTCAACAATTTTATGTACTTGCCAACTACGTCTTAATACTTTTTATGAATTTACTTATTGTTTCTAACTTATTAATTTGTTTTACAATTTTTAAACAATTTATCAATTTAATCATATATTATGAATTTGTACATTTGTTTTTATTTAATTGTTATCAATTTAATTATTAATGTCTAAGACTCAAAATTTCATTAATTTTATTTAAATGTAACTTTTTTCGATTTTAGCGCTTATGACTAAGTAAGTTAGCTTATTTACCAAATTTATTGTTTTATGCATGTCGTGTTTACCTATAAGTAACTGATGCGCTGTTATTTTTCTTCCCAAAAATGTATTATGTGTTTGTATCAGTGTAATCAGTTGTTGGTGAACCTAATAAATAAATAAAAAAATAAAAAAATACATAGTTACCAACACGACATGCATGAAATAATGAGCCTGATGAAACAAATGATGCAACAACTGACTAACCTGACAAACCTAATAATAGCAATCACAACTAAACTGTCAACTTCGACTGCTTAAAAATTTCCCTGTGGAATGCCAATGGGCTGTCACAACATACTCTTGAGGTAAAGGCATACCTAGAGACACAAAAAATTGATATTCTTCTAGTTACAGAAACGCATTTTACCAAGAAGAGTCATTTTAACATTCAGAACTTTAAGACATATCACACGTTGCACCCCGATGGCTGCGCTCACGCTGGAAGTGCAGTGCTAATAAAATTTTATATAAAACACCATGAAACAGTTAATTATTGCACAGAGGAAATCCAAGCAACCAATATCGTCATTGAAGTTTGGGCAGGACCTTTTACAGTATCGGCTGTTTACAGTCCACCTAAACATTAACTAAAGATAGATGACCATGAAAATATCCTCTCCACACTAGGTCACAGATTCATAGCTGGAGGAGATTACAATGCCAAGCATCATTACTGGGGATCACGTACTATAACTACGAAAGGTAGGCAGCTACTACTGGCCATAGAGAAATTAAAACTTAATGTTGTCTCCCCTGGAAAGCCCACCTACTGGCCTACAGACAGGAATAAAATACCAGTACTTGCTCGATTTCTGCATAACTAAAGGAATTGCTAATAATTTAACGAGCACTCAACTGTCCTCCGATCATTCCCCAGTAGAAATAATATTGAAAAGGAAAATTACAGTAAAACCTAAGCCATGTAAGCTACACACTAATATAATAAAACTAACTGGAAGATCTTCAGACAGCTGCTGGTGGAAAGCTTAAATATAAAAGTTCCTTTAAAGACGGACAACGACATAACAGAAGCAGTCGAACATTTAAATAGCTGTGTTCAACAAGCTGCTTGGTTTGCTACTCCAGTTGCCACAGATTCACACCATAAACACGATTGCCCTATATCTGTTCGGGAACTACTAGCTGAAAAACGAAGAGTTCGTAAAAAGTGGCAAAATACAGGCTATCCTACTGATAAAAAACATCTGAACTATTAACAGGCAAAACTAAAAGACGCTACAGCAGAAACAAATTACTCTTTATGGAAAGCCACAAAAAAACTCAAACGTTCTGTAGCTAACCAACCTCCTCTCCGTAAGAGTAACTCAGAATGGGCTTCTAGTGATGCAGACAAAGCTGACACATTCGCTGAGCATCTTAAACAGGTCTTCATACCAAATCCAGACATGGGCTCTTCTAAAATGCAGGAAGTCACCAAATTATTAGACCAAACCCACCAACTTGATCCTCCAATATCAAAATTCACGAAGGAAGAAGTAAAAACAGCGATTAAGGCGTTAGATCCAAGTAAAGCTCCTGGATACGATCTGATAACAGGCAAAATTCCAAGAGAGCTACCAATGGAAGGAATTCTATTTCTCACTTTCCTGTACAACGCTATTCTACGAAGAACTGTGGTCCCACTGCAATGGAAAGTAGCTCAAGTTATAATGGCTGCCAAGCCGGGTAAGAATCCTGTTGAGGCGCAATCATATAGACCTATTAGCCTGCTGCCTATGCGCTCGAAAATCATGGAGATACTTATCCTGTGTAGATTGATTATAAAAAAAGCTGTTACCTGATCATCAGTTTGGCTTTCGCCGGAAACACAGCACCATAGAACAAGTACACAGATTAGTGGAACATATCAACAAAGCTCTTGAATTAAAAAAGTACAGTGCTGCAGCCTTTTTAGATATATCGCACGCAATTGATCGTGTGTGGCATGACGGACTACTGTTCAAAATAAAACGGGATCTGCCTACAAACTTCTACAACATTATAAAGTCATACCTAAGCGACAGACACTTTTTTGTTAAACAAGGAGAAGAGTTAACTTCATTATATACTATCCAAGCTGGTTATTCATCCGCAAGGCAGCGTAATGGGTCCAACGTTGTACCTGCTTTTCACAGCTGACCTCCCAACGACGGAAGGAGTAGTCACTGGAACATTTGCTGATGATACAGTAATTCTTTCAGTGGACGCTTCACCAGAAGTTGCAGCACAAAAGCTTCAACACAGTCTCGATCATGTATCCAAATGGCTCAAAGACTGGCAAATCAAAGCTGAAGAAAGTAAATCCGTCCAGGTGAATTTCACTAATAGGATAGGAACATGTCCCCCTGTCACTCTAAACAGTATACCTCTCCCTCAAGAGGATAACACCAAGTATCTTGGTATATACCTGGATAGACGCCTAACTTCGAAGAAGCACATACTCACAAAGCGATTGGCTATGGGCCAACAGCTCCGCACAATGGCTACTTGATAAAAAATCTCAACTCTCACTCCAAAACAAATTGCTAATATATAAATGCATAATACAGCCTATATGGACGTACGGCCTACAACTGTGGGGATCATGAATGAAATGAATGAATGAAATGCACCGACCCCAGCGTGGTTTGACCAGACTCGATTAATCGAATGAACCCCAAGATTTGCACTAGCCCTTGAAGCCTCATGCTTCATGGTGCTACAAAGACCATTGCATATCAAGGAATAGACCGGGGGGCGCTTTAATGGTAGGGTGGTGGACGTGCCCTTAGGATAGGAAGGAGAGTGAGAGCCAATCGAGTAGTGCACCCTAAAATTAGCATTGGAATAGTGGAGAGGCGGGTGATATTGTCTGTGGGAGGGCATCTTTTAACGACGTCGCAGCCGGGTTGATTCAGGTCGAGCTTCATCGGTGAATCTTCTAGTGGAGTTCAACTGGTTTCTCGGCTGTTTACTATGTCACTGCTCTTCTGTGCTAAATGTTGCTGTTTTCAAACTTTTCAATGTCTTCGTCTGTGGTCTCGCTAGTAACCGTTTCCGGTTTTTGTATATCTCGTTCTTGATCTTCCACCGTGTCCATCCAATAATTGAAGCGCTCTTGTCGAAATTTTGTATGTCTTGAGCTCTCGTTCAAGTCTTGTTCAGCTGTTATTCGAAGTATCCAAAAGTAGAATGGGCACTGTTGGGAATCGAACCCAACTCAACACATTGCGCATGGTCTGCACGCGCAGGCAGAGTGTTTAGCACGTCATCGGCAGGCTGAGGCGCGGCGCGGTAACGACACTTACTTCCTCTGTCTTCATCGCGGCGGACGATACTCCTCTTACTTTAGTTTCATTATTAGCTGTTTGTCAGGAACGGTTTTATTATTGTTATAAGCACGGCATTAAACCCTTGCCTAAAATACAGGAGTCCACCCTTTAGATGCTCCCCGCGCTAACATTGGTCCTTCAAGGATCTCGTCGTGTTGATTTCAAACGAAACGGTCTCAAAAAAGCGAAAAAAAAAAAAAAAACTCGAGGCTCTTCAGTTGCGGTCTTCAGCGAGGACAGTTCCAGCAGGAATCATCAATACCTTGTTGAAGAAACTTCGCGTAGCACTGCACACGCCCAGAGGTCGAAGTCATCCAGACGTCGACCGGCGTCGGGCTTCGGACCCGTCGAATGTTCGACTCGTCTTCGCGGGCAAAGAAGGACGAAAACTGCAGACCATCGTTTATCCAGTGGATGGTTTAGACATTTATTCGTTATTCCTTATATATATAAGTTATTCCTTATTCATTCGTTTACTTAGTCTTATTTCATATGTTTAATTAACAATATTCAAGTAAGTGTTTTCGTTTGTCTTCAAGTCTTTTAGTGGCAATCATTCTTATTAATTGCCTTATATTTTTCTAAAATCACTTCTATTCTTATAACGCTAGAATATAACGGTTAGATAATCCACCTGTTTACGCAGTTCCTTCACATCACTATAACAGCTGATAACTCAGCGACGTGCTTCCCTGTTGTCTTCGCATCAGCTGTTCCTTAATTCGCGCCTAGTCATTCATTATCATAACACATCATCGCTATGGCTAACGAAACTGAAGAAAAAATAGTTAAAAAAACGCACATGTAACGCACCGTTTTTAGTAACTTACTAATATGCGTAAGATTTCATAGTTTTAAAAAGTGATACCTTACCAGCTGCTCCCCGCGGCCTCACCCGCACAAAACCCGATCCCGTCGGAGCATCGGGACAAAAAGCACTCTATGTGCCAATCCAGTTCACAAACCATCCGTGTGCCAAATTTCATCAAAATCCGCTCAGCAGCTCTTGCGTGAAAGAGTAACAAACATCCATACTCCAATATCTTAGGTGTTGGTGGTAAATAACATATTATTACTTGTGTTACAAGGTATTCATTTTTGTATTGTGGCATTGTTTACGCTGAGCCAGTGATGGTAGCAGACAGTAGAAAAAGAGATTGCAGTTTTATTAAATCATTTTGGCAATTTTGTCTGCAATTCAACGCATGCCTGTCATATGTCAACTAATTGCTGTGCTAACTATTAAATATTACTTATCCGCTCTTCGATAATTTCCGGAATTCATTATACTCTTTTTATCTTCTTATCATTATTCTCCTATTACTTTATCATTGCTTGCAACTTATGATTTCCATATATTATGGCTACCTGCCTCACTCAAATAAAAGCTGAAGAAGTCTACGCTTCAATCCGGACAGCATGTTGGTAATCGAACCCAACACAACACATTGCGAGCGGTCTGCACGCGCAGGCTGACCGTACAGCGCGGCTTCGTCGCGGCGCGACATTCACTTTCTACCAAGACGGAACAAAAAAACTCATTCGATCACCAAATGTTTTTGCAGCACTTAACACTTAGCACTGGGACCGACCATTTGTGACAAACCTTTTTTTTTTGGAGTCACCCTCGTGTAACTACCTGAAGCAAATTTTTGTAAGCGTTTTGCTACAAAATACTTTTTAAAACATTTTAAAACAATGCTTTAATTTTAATTTCCGATTCATTGACATATGGTTTGTAGAGCTATAATACATAATTTCTAAAATAACAAGAGTTATGGTGAAGGCATAGAAGTAGCGCGATTTCAGTTAGAGAACTGTTCAGGGGCAGCGCGTACCTAAGAGTTTACATATACAGCTTCGAAGGCAAATGCCTCAAATATAAGGAACGATCTCACCAGGTTAGCTAGCTCGAGGCAGTCTCCTCAACCGCAGGCTGGGAATCAGGAACGCACGTATACCACTTTTGCACGGTTTTAAATTATTTTAATTTCGACACAGATGCACAGGCAAACAAATCGCGCCATATGTTGAAAACACGTCCGCCTCGGGCAAGGGTCCCGGGCCAACCAGCCTACAACTGTGGGGATCAGCGGCAAAATTATATATTGACATAATACAAAGGTTCCAGTCAAAAGTATTAAGAATGATAACGAAAGTACCTTGTTATGTCTCAAATAAGAGACTCCATCACAACCTCTGCATCAAAACTGTTTTGGAAGTAATCTCAGAGAGGACAAAAGCAGAGCGTATCAAGAACCATCCAAACGTGCTAGCAGTAAACCTCATGGACACACAAACAGTCGCTAGAAGACTAAAAAGAAAGATTCCTCAAGACCTTATCTAACAGAATGCAAGAATACACGGAGCAGTCACTGGACAGCTTCCGTACGAACCCGTTACGATATCAAACATATTGCTGAATATCTGCAAGGATGATAGATTGCAATAAAAATATATATAAAAAAAAAAAATACTTAAACAAATTCTTGATAATTCATAATCATCTTGATATCTTATATTACTAATATTATTCACAGAAATTCGCGAAGTCATTTTAACGGATGCGATAACAGATCTACATAATAAAATGTGTTTTTTTCTCGCGTTTCTTTCATGAAAACATTTCCAATGTACGGCTTTGATAAACTTTTTTCATTTTCTTCTTCTTTTGTAGTAAAATATATAAGACTATGAACCAAATAAAAATGCTCCGCCACTGGTGGAAGCCATTTTAGTGCATCCCTCTTTCACATTGTAGTATACCTATAATAAACGTTAATGATACCAACCTGCAATTTACTATATACAGTTGATACCACTTCCCCGGTGTCGGTAGCGACTGCAACCAGTGAGAGGCCGTCCAATGTTGCGTCTGCGCATAGTTCCAACAACTCTTCTGCTGCTAAGGGATCCTTGTCCACCTCTGTACCAAAACACGCGGCTTCATTTGGAAAGAAACCTTCTCTTAGAACCTGTAATATAGGAAAAAGTAAGATACATTTACTAATGTTGAAAAATGTTGAAAAATGTGTGCACACAACATCTGGCCTTTTTCCCCGAAGGGTTGGGCAGAGGTTTACCTATAGTACATTACCACCCACATTTCGCCAGTTATGTTTAGGTCTCATGTAATAGGGGGCGAGCCTATTGCCATCAACCCAGCACAAATCTAGACTCCGGGCTGCTAGAAAGAGAAATTTATACTGAGAAATGTTGCCCGACCTGGGAATCGAACCCAGTACCTCATGCTGACCAACGAGGCTGTTAAATAAAAAATTACCTTAAAAGAACCAGGAAAAGTAGCAGCTGATGTAGATTCGATTCTGTATTTTCCTTAAAAAACAAAAATTTGATGATATTGCAACGTTGCACTATTGCAACGTCAAAAAATCATTGTAAAAAGAAAATTATTATCAAAATGTTCATCATGAGGTTTGAAATACATTGGCGTAGATCCATATCGAATTGCATGAAACGAAACCGCATTTTGTCCCCGAGAACTGTTACCGGCAATGTGTATAATTATGAATTCTATACAATACCTCGAGGTTGTCTATAGAATTTAGGATTAAATAGTTACGTTCAATACAATTCCAGCTCTCAACATGACGTAAACATTTATCATAAACATCGTCAATATCAGTATCATCAATGTAGTCATCATTGTTATCAATGTTATCGTCATTACTATCATCATCAACATCGTCATATTCAACATTGTCAACACCATCATCATCAAAATCATCAATATCGTCATCATTACCGGCGTCATTATTGTCATCGTCATCATTTTTATATCGTCGTCATAAATGCAAATCAAACTCTATTAATTCTGACGTATAGACATCACACAGGATATAACAGAAAACAAGAACCCAGTCAATTATTTATCAAAAATAAATATTTTATTAAAACTAAAACTCAAATTCAAAGAATTTATTTAAATAAAACCGACTATACTCGTACCTACAGACACTTGAATTGTCAAGGAAGATGAATGTAAGTCAGAAAGATGAAGCTAGTTACCCATTCCAAATCGTATTAATTATTTATTAATGATTCTGACATAAAGCGGAACATATTTTTTTTTTCTATTTTAAAGGTGATAAAAATAAAGATCACCTACCATCTTCTGTAGTAAGCCACTCCACCATTTCTGTTAATTTGAGAAAAATGAAACTGTGAACCAAAAGATTAACTTGCACAGTCCGAAGCGCGGCGAGTACTAACCATGAATGACAGGCAAAAGTTCTGACCGTATGCAGTTAGTTTTAGGTCCTTTTAAGAACCAATTTTATTACATTCTGTTGAAAATGATAAGTAATAATGACATAGACAAGTAATAATTACTATACTTTGAAAAGTATTTTATGTAATATTTTAATTATTGTGGATGCGAAGACAATGTGGATTTTTTGTTTTTAAAGTTAGATTTAATGGGCGGCCAGTTTGAGTAATTTATGCGGCCTACCCAAATGTCCTTTCTTTGGTAATGTTTGTCGAATCTTTGAGCTCCTTAAGTTCTGTGTTGAGCTGCATGATTACACTGCACTTTCTGGACATGTCCATTCGTTTTGTGTGGTTCTTTCCTCAAAAGACCATTTGTTTGTACAAACCTACTTACAAAGTGTTTGTACAAACCTACTTACAGAAATGAAATCATTTATAGTTTACAAAATAAGTATGATGGGGTATTTTATACCCTGCTGCGGCGGGGCCCAATAAGAGAGTGAAGAGATATGAGGAACAGGGTGTAATGTTCACTCACTCTTTTAGAAAAGGGAGCATCCTCCGACCAGATGGATGTCGTATCTGGTGGGCATCTGCCCGACGATTGATGTCGGGAAGTTGTATACGTGTATGTAGCTGAGCGGTAAACTCTGATTGCGCGATGCAGTATTTGTGTGACGTCAGTGTGATGCGTTGTTTGCATGTAGCGGTGTAGATGCCACCACAAGGGTGATGTTTTTAATTTTATTGGTTATGATTGAATCATGTGGAGATTACAACTACGCGCAAATGTGGCATGGTACGGATTGTCATTGGTTGCTGTGTGATACCTGTGTGATACTGAAGTGGTCTCAGTGCTTACATATAAGTCATCATCTTCATTTCAGCCAAAAGACTTCCACTGATGGTCATAGACCTCCCCTAAGCACCGCCACTTCGACCGGTTCTGTGCGTCCCGCATCCAGCGGATTCCTGCGGCCTTCACATGGTCTTCGGTCCACCTTGTGGGAGGCCTTCCAACGCTACGCCTTCCTACGATTCGTTTTGAAACACCCAAAGCGTCGACTGGCGCTTTGGCGCTTTTTCTGGGTCATATTGATAAATCCAAGACTCATCAACTGTAATGATGTCGTAAACACGCCGAGACGAGCCTACTTCAAATTGGTTTATCCTATCACGGCATTATTCCACCCGGCCCTGCTTCTGAGCATTGGTGAGGAAGTGCGGCACCCAGCGTGAAACTGTCCTCCTCACACGAAGATGCATGTGTAGAATTTCGTGAAGGCTTCCAGATTCAACCTGCAGTATGTGCTGGATCTCTTGATACGTAACTGGCCTATTGTTTTGGATTAAATGTTTTACTGCTAGCACGTTTTCTTCCGTAACAGCCGTCAAAGGGCGACCATTTCTTTCTTCGTTCCCCAAAGTTAGTCGACCCCGCGTGAATTCGTTATTCCAACGATACACGTTTGCCTTAGAAGAAAGATGAATGCCAAATTTGAAGTCCAACGTACAATTCGTCCGGTTTTAGGCCACACTTGAAATCATAGCGCGAAAATGTTCCGCGAACAGATCCATTTTTTTTATGAGACACGATAATTTAAATTAGGTCGTGTGGATGGAAATTTTGAAATTGGAGCGTACCTAATATTACTTGCAAATTACTTTTTACAAATAAAACTTATTTTGCAATCCTTTCTGAGTGGCCTGGTAATACTTAAACCAACCTCCACAACTTCTCATCTACCTATATCGACTAAAAATTGTGAAACTTTCACCATACAATACCACTTTACAATATTTAATACTACATGTTTTACCAGCTTGTTATCCTGATATCTGTAATGTACGGACTCAAGATCTATTAACCCTTCAAAAATCTTAATATCAGGTCAAGAGCACGGTCAATTTATGGCAAATTTTGAACGTACAGTTCAAAATTTGCTATAAACTGACCTGATTGTGCACAGTACCACTATTGAAGCATACATTTTTAGATAAAATATTTTAAGAATACTTAAAAGGCACGTTTAGCTTTATAAAAAACATAGTTTTGTAGTCTTTTTCTTAACTATAAAGAACAGAAGAGGTTTTCAGTTCAATCAACAGAATTTTGTAAATTTTATCTATCCTAATTAGCTTAACTCCTTACTATAATCTTATAAATGTGAAAATGAGTTATTTGTAACGAATTTAGATGAAAGTGTGTGCCAACAGATACACCATGACCTGGGTAAGGTCATTGACTACTTCTCAATCCTGAATCGCCGACAAAGTTACAGACAACAGCTAGTTTCTTAAACTTTAATTTCGTGGTAAGCGTGACTTTCTTTTTTAGGCCCCTATGTAACAATGGGCTATTTGGAGACAAAGTAATATAATTTCCTTTTATAAATTGTATTGCAAGGAGCACTTCTAGAAGGGCTCATGGGGATTGAAGGCTATGCTTGGAGCGGTTGGTGTGTGACCACTACATTACATATCAAGACGAGTCACCTATGTGCCTCAGAAAGTACGTTAAGCCGTTGGTCCCGGCTGTCCATCCTAGATCTTTGACAGTCTTTATGGGAAGTCAGAAGCCCCAGTCTTTTTCAGTAATTGGGTTATAGAGGTCAGCTAAGCAGTCGCTCTATGTAAAATAATGTGTTATAGAGGTCAGTAAGGCAGTCGCTCTATGTAAAAAAATGGGTTATAGAGGTCAGTAAGGCAGTCGCTCTATGTAAAATAGCAGTGGTATTCAGCTGCATCCAATTAGACTAGAAGCGACAATATGGATAATGAATATTTCGGTCGATATTTTAAAGGAGATTTATAACTAATTACGTGGACGGTGATATGTTAAAAAAAATAAAAAACTTGTATAATTCGTATAATATTGTAATAGCCAGCATCTTCATAACCACTAGGTACGCATTCCTTATCCTATCTTATTGTATTGATGCGAACAATTTTTTTATGTCTTATGGTTCCTCCCTCCCTTCCTGTACATTATATTGTAACAATATTCAGTATAATATAATCTAAACTTCCTCATTTCTCTCCTTGAAATCAATCAATCCTTATAGCAGCAGCTTCAGCGAAAACTTCTCCGCCTAACCTTTCGGCATAGGACTTTCCATTGTAATAAAAATCATTGAAGGACACTCGTAGGCCTACTTCAAAATTTAAAACCTTCCCTATTTTCTGGGTTGGTTCCGCTGTCCACAACGCTTGACAGATCTTCGGAATCTTCGCTGCCACTTTCCTTGCCCCCATTTTGGAATAGCTTGGCCCTAGGTCAGGTACTGATATTTGGGAAACTGGACCGTTTTTCAGCTTCTTTCCCAATTCTATTGATGTTCTACATAGAACTGTGCCGAGTTTGTGGAATCTATGCTCGCAAAGTGTTGCTAGGAACATTATTTCGAGGCTGCAGTCGACATTGTATCTGTAAAGAGAAGGTAATGTTAATTTAATTACCCAACTATTTAACAATAACTTCCGAAATGTGGGTGTACCTACTATACTAGTACACCTCTGCCTTTTGGAAGACAAGGCGTGATGGTATATGTATTATTTACAATTAAATGCGCAAGTTTGGCAAAGAAGATGGGTGTTTCATTTTCCCATACATAAGATTCTTAGTAAATAATAAAATTTCTTGTGAGTTTAATTTCATTTCATTCAACTTAAATATGGACACAAGTTGTGTCATGCCTAAAATTATATGATCCACTGCAGTAAATTAAATCTAAAAATTTATGATATTTTTCAGGATATAATTATGCTAAGTAGATAGTGTGTTGAAAACATAATACAACTAATTTGATACAATAGAAAAAAAATACGAGATAGCCCTAAAATTTTCTTTAACGATCAAAAACCATACTACATACAAACATTCTGTTTTTTGTCACATTATTCTACAAGCAACATATTAACGTAACAATGTCTCATTTTTTTACGAGTAGTTTAACCAAGGTTTTTTTTTTGTAAATAGATATTTGCTTCATTTTTTGCAATAAATAACCAGGGTTGTGTCATCGCGCTTCTCTTTCTTTCCTATGCAGTCTTGCAGTCACCGCGCTCGCGCTCTTGTCAGACTCTTAATAGTTCATGCTACACAGCATGAGCTTTACTATTAAGAGGTGTAATGTTTATGCCTGACCGAAGTATCGTCTTTCTCAAAGCAAACAAAATAAACTTTATGAATAAAACTAGCATGTTATACCGGTTGAATGCCTTATTAGAATTAAAAAGCCATTGTGTCTCGCGTGAATTCACTTTCGAAGAGTAATTAGGCCAAATTTTCGTTGTTTTATCAAAAAGTATTTTTTTTCGTCGATAAATGTTGCCCTAGTTTACCATATAAAATGTAAATTTATTTTCTATAAACTCTTACTATTATAAATAGGAAATTCTCTCAACAATTCCAAGATAGTCTCTAGAAAGACAATAGCGAGATCTTAATGGATCTCGACAGACAATCAGGCGGGATGTTCTTTGTTAACAGTATTCTGCAGCTGAATGAAGCAGTAGAAATTTGCACTTTATGACAAAGTATAATAATTCTCGATTAATAAAAAAACTTGATGCTGTACAATAGTAGATATACAAAGTAATAAACACTACCAGACCCAGAACATTAAATTTAAATATTATTTGCCATAAATGTCAGCGAGCTACTACAAAAAAAAGCTTACATGTATAAAGGGCGTGATAGCTTACATATTATTATGCGCTGCGGGATTATAAATATATATCCACAAATGATAATTCATCCAAGTAAAATAAATGTACAGATCAATATTACTAATAACGATAACAAAACCTGATTGAATATAAATAAAATGAATTGACTTACATAGTCAAATTAAATAATCGTTCGGTCATGTACAGAGCAACAGCTTATTTTTAACCTCGTTGTTTTATCCGCGATAGTAGTGGTTCAAAGGTTCGTCATCACAGTAAAACTGATATACTTATGTGAACGGGTGCAAAGTGTGTGCGGTGATGCTTGTTTGATTTAAATAGATCCACAAACACCTGAGATATAAGCAGAAACTTAACTAAATAATTCCAATAACTGCCGTGTCCCTGACCTAGCGCAACCCGCAAATCGCTTGCTTAGTGCTTGCTTGCTGTGACAAAGTGACTCATATGACATTAATAAACACATTTACCTACTCGGTGCGTTTACTAATAAACAAATCTATATGTTCTGTACCAAACTATAGCCGACAGGTAAGATGCAGTGTGTTGCATGTAGCAAAATTGTAGATCGCGGAGAGTTATTGGGTTGCTCGTCATGTCGTGGTTTTTATTATTATAAATGCCTGAATATGACTAAAGACTACTTCAAACGCCATCATAACGAACTTAAATTGAACTGGATTTTCCCTACGTGCAGCAACATAGCCCGTCGTAAACAAGACAATACTCCGGTGCGAAACCAATTTGATATTCTTCGTGAAGATGCTAACATGTCCTGCAATGATTTATTGGACATTCCCGATAGCGATTCAAAAGTGTACCCGCAGAAGTCTTCGCTTCAAATTGCTACTGGAACATTTGTTAATCTGCCAGATGCTTCTTGTGCTATTTCATACGAGCAAATTGGCCAACTTCTAGATTGTAAGCTTGAAGGCATCAGAGCTGCCCTAACCTCAGACATCAAGAAGGAAATAGCATCCGCGATCGACAGCTTGAGAGAGGATTTTACACGCACTACAGGTTTTTTAGCGGCTGAACAAAAAGACATTAATGTTAATCTAGCTTCGGTTAGGAATACCATCCAGTCGCTAGAGTCTGAGAACATGAAACTCCGCACAGACATGACTGAACTTACACGTCGTATGCAAGCGATTGAAAATTATCGCGAAGCCGCAATATTGAAATTCATTGTGTGCCAGAAAGTAAAACAGTAAACCTTGCTGAAATTTAAAAAAAATCTGTGTAACGAAATTAAAGTGCCTATCCCTGATACAGACTTACAAGCAATTCGTCGCGTTGCAAAAATAAACAGTGAATCTGTCCGTCCAAGAAATATACTGGCAATATTACCATCAGAAAGGCAACGAGATATGCTTCTCTCAGCCACGCAACATAATAAAGGCAAAAAAGAGAACGTTTTAAACTCGCGACGAGTTTAAAACTTTTTTTTTTAACCTGGGCGTTCCTGGAGATAAACGCACTATTTACTTGGCGGAACATCTTTCACCCGAATGCAAGAAGCTTCACGCCGCGACGAAAATGGCAGCTAAGGAACGCTCTTATAAATTTGTATGGGTAAAATACGGCCGCATTTATGTCAGAAAGATTGAGCAAGAGCAGGCTATACTTATAAAAGACGCTAGTTGCTTAGCTAAACTCGTCTAAATCTAAACTCACACGATTGATTATCACGTTTATCTATGTACTCTACCTTTTCATATTAATTTATTATCAGAATGTGAATAGAATAAGATCAAAATTGCAGGATCTAAATGTTAACTCACTACATTGTAATAATGATATCATTTGTTTAACGGAGACGAATATTAATTCTGGTATTTTTAATAACGAGCTATTTGACCAACGGTATAAAGTGTTTCGAAAAAAAAAGGAAAAATAACAAATTTAGAAATATTAAGTAGACTATCGTTTCCCAGCGATCACCGACTAATAAGATGCACATTTAAAATGTCAAATTCAAAGAAAAGCAGAAGAAAAGTATAAGAATAATAATACAAAACTTAACACAATAGAAGAAAAGGAACAGTTCATCGAAGCTTTAAGAAGAAAAATTACCAAGACAAAACTTGAAGAAAACGAAGACATAGAATCTTTCTATAGCAAAATCAAGGTAGCAGAATCTGATGGTTTGAACTCTATTGGCAAAGAAATAGTTCCAAAACGGGACAGTATTCCAGAGGGTATAAAAAGTTTAATTATACGAAGAAATGAACTAACAAGCAAGAAAAAAATAACAGAAGAAGAAAAGAGAGAGCGCAGCTCTCTATATAAAAATATCTACAAACAAATTAGGAAAGAACAGTATGAGCGCAGATTAAAAACAATTGAAAAACATCTTAGATCATCAGGAAGCCTGAAAAAGGGTTTCAAAGCACTCAACCCTGCCAAAAAATGGATTCCCTACCTAAAAGATGACTCTACCAACAACAAAACCTTTTCCAGGTCAAAAATTATAGAAACAGCCACAACATTTTATAAAAACCTTTATTCGTCACAAGAAACAGATCAAGAAAACTCAATTTTCATTCACGCGTTCAGCACATCTAAAACGCTTTCAAGAGCTGTCAGTGTCAATATTCCATAGAAAATAATGACACTGACAGCTCTTGAAAGCGTTTTAGATGTGCTAAACGCGTTCAGTTTCATTGGTGAAATCGGCACTTAGTCTGTTTCGACCTTTCTTCTCAGAGTAGTTAGATAGGAAAAGCTGACCTCATCTTGTTTAAAAAAGTTACGTTACGTTACGTACTCGTAAAAGTGTTTTTACAAACCTACTTACAGAAATAAAATCATTTATCATTTTTAATTCTTAACCTGCATTTCAAAACCTGCCTCCAATCTTTTAAAATTGGAGAACGTTATTACATTATTGCATTTAGAATAATCATACCTAAGTACGAAATCAACACTAGTATTAAGCAATTAAGTTGACTTCTCTCTAACATAAACTTGCAACGGCTGCCAGTCATTGTCATTGCCAAGTTAATAGCACACAAATATGTACTTACCTACACTACAGCCGATCACGCAAGTCTATGAATTAATGATTACAAGGTACACTGGTAGACATATTAATGGATTCACTCAAGCTGTACATACAGGGTAAAAGTAAATTAGCTAGCGAAACTCCACAGTTGTGATGGGGATGTGTTGGTGTGATGTGGTGGAATGGGGTGGGGTGGTGATGTAGGGATATTTAAACATGATAAAAAAGTCTACATCCACTTGAAATATAAGTTTTAAAAATCAGTTTGTTTTTGTGCAAACTTCAAGACGTGATTGGTATCGATGTTAAACCAACATCAAAAATTTTTTTTCTCAAGTCATACTTCAAGTAACAATACTACCAGCAGTCGTTGACCCTAAGAAACATTAAATATTTTTTATTTTAGTTTCGTCGTGTTTAGATATTGCTAGGCACAATTTTGTTAGCTAATTTAATTTGACCCTGTATACTGTTAGAATACTTGAATACTAATTAAACGAACCCACTTTAGTTAATTTATCACATCGATTAATTTTATTAATGACACGAACATTATCAAAATACATTAAAACTACGTGATGGCACTTCCCCGTCTAATAATTATTCTCTCTCTCTCTTCAGTCTGCGTCTGCATTGACGTTCTAAAATTAAAATTCAAACAGGCAAAGGTATCAGAACCATTCTGTCTAACATAAAACAATTTTTGGAGATTTGATGTCAAGCCCTTTGTAAAGTTTAGTTTACACAAGTTTTGCCTATTTCACTTCGGTTGCTAGTCCGAGTCAATCTATCTAATAATAAAGCTGAAAAGTTCTCTGGACCGCTTCTTTTTGCTCGGATTTGATGTTATTTTTGGAGTTGATAGCCTAATTCTTGAGGAAGGCTAGGCTATTCAACATCACGTAGTTATCATTCGAGATTTAGTTGTAAAAGATGATTTGATTGCTAAGTATATTTCGTTGGTAATCCTCAAATAAATAAATAAATCACGCTCGCAACGCACTCAGGAGCCGAGCAAACGGCCGTAATTATTTTAACGCATGGGAGAACTCGCAAAATGCTTTTGGAGTTTTTTGTGATCTCTCTAAGTCTTTGATTGCGTTCACCATGACAAGCTTTTGTAAACTTTGTCATTACGGTGTCCAAAATGAAACATTCAACGTAATAAATTCTTATTTACAAAATAAGTATTAATGTCGATGGTGTAAAATCTTCCGGACTATCAGTTCAGTTAGGTGTACCTCAAGGCTCAATACTGGGTCCATTCTTCTTCTTAGTGTATATTAATGACTTACCATTCTATTTAAATGGTATCTGTGACACTGTACTGTTTTCAGATGAAACTTCTCTTATTTTTAAAGTAGACAGGAATAGACAAGATTTTCTCGACGTAAACAACGAAATGTCGATGGTCACGAATGAGCTTACATCAAATAACCTAGTTCTCAATGCCAAGAAAAGGAAATGTGTGAAGTTCGCCTTACTGAGTGTCAGAAATCTAGGTGATAATAGATTTCTGACATTCGGTAAGGCGAACATTGCCATAGATAAACAGGTGCTTGAATTGTAGACTCGGTAGTTCTTCTGGGCATAACAGTAGATGCCAAACTTCAGTGGGGCCCGCATATATCTTCGTTAGGCCTTCAGCCGCCTACGCCTTCAAGAAAGTAAGACAATACACTGACGTTGATACAGCTCTGTTAGTCTATTTGCGTTATTTTTACAGCGTTATGTCCTACGTTATTATGCTGTGGGGTCAAGCCGCTCATATTCAAATATATTAGTCCTTCAAAAACGAGCTGTTCGAGAAATTTACCAGCTAGGTGAATTTATCATTTATCAGAATTTATCTGAGAGATTTATTAAAGATATTGGTATTCTATCGTAAGCATCACAATTAATCTTCGCCAACATCTTATTCCTATATTAGGAAAAATATACACTTATACGTGATTTTCACAATGTTAACAATAGAAATAAGGACAAACTACGCCTTCACCGGCTTATTATGGATCACAACTCATTTGTTGAGTTTAAAGCACAAGTAAAATTTGACAGAGAGCAACCTTTGTTCAAAGGCATACTATACTATACTATCAATGACTCCATAAACTAAATAATAGTTTTATCCGCAATAGTAATAAAACGCTTTCAAGAGCTGTCAGTGTCAATATTCCATAGAAAATAATGACACTGACAGTTCTTAAACCTAATTGATGTGCTGATTGCGTTCAGTTTCATTGGCGAAATCCATCCGTAGAGGTCACAGTCTCTTTTAAAGTCCAGTCGATCTATTCTTTAAAAATCTCACCGTGAAGACTAAGGTGAAGTGAGTTTGAACGGAACTGTCAATAGTGTCAATCCGTACAATCAGCGTGTCGGTTCTGTCAAAATCTCACCGTGAAGGCTAGCGTGGAGTGAGCTGTCAGTATCATCCCATCTTGGTCAAACCCGAGCATCAGTAGCACTGACAGCTCACTCTACACTCACTTCATATAAGTGTTCACGGTGAGACGGTAACAGAATTGCACTACAGGTGGAATTACAGTTTACTTAAAGCACCTGAGTTTTCACGGAGAGATTTTTATAGAATAGACTGGCTGACTTTAATCCTGGTCAGATCATGTGAAGACCATGTAGATATCGGTGTCTGAAATGGTCTTTTGAGGAAAGAATCGAGGTTAACTTACAATCTGGGTTGAAAACGAGTGGACCAGCACGCGTAGCACGGGCAACTGTCATTTGTCTATTCTTCCATCGACAAATCTCGTTTGTCGTTATGATGGTGATGCTACGTGCTGTCCAGTCAGTGCACGCATTTGTCAGTCATGGGGATGATGATATTTATTTAATTTTATTAAAAAAAATGCTTTTCGAAATAGTGCAAACTTTTCAAATAAGTGTTAGACTCGGACAGCACTATCGTAGAAGTGACGTCACGACTATGTAACTTCGTCCCTACTAGCGCCATAGATTGTCCGTACCGCACGACAAGGACGGGAATAATCCGCTACAGAAACAGTAAAAACGTGTAGCTTCTTCATATTAACATCGATTTAACTGATTTTTTCGATTATCTCATTTTTACTATGCCTTTTTGAGCAGTGGTGTCCCAGTGGTAACGGCCCCGACTTACGAGTTGTAGGTCATGACTTTGGGCGCTTTACTTTGTGTTAATAAATTCATCACCACTGCTCTCAAAACGGTGAATGAAAACATCGTCAGGAAACTGGCATGTCCTAGAACCAAAAATTCGAAGACATGTGACATCTACCAATCCGCACTGAGCCCGCGTGGTGGTTGTCGGCTCACTCCCACTCATAGAGACTAGGCCGGTGTCCCAGCAGTGGGACCGTTATAGGCTGATTATGGTTATGATGCTGTATGCCTTCTTTGAAATTATTATCTTATTCTAACATTTTAAATGTTAGTCATGATCCCTATTGTGTAGCTCAACTCAGAACTTGAGGAGGATGATGATGCTAATAAAACCTGGGCTGATGTGTCCTGTTCCAATGACTCAATGACGCTGCCACTACCTGTATTTAAACCATACCAATAGTATCAAAGCGAAAGTAACTCTGTCTCTCTTTCTATTAGCTTTTTATGTCTGAATAATAAACCAATCGCTTTAAAAGGAGACGGGAATGACTGAATCAAACCAGTAACCAATTTATATGAATTATAGTAAAAGTGAGGATTTTACACAGCGATCCATGTCGTCAATATCCAATCGATAGGCGTAAACAGTTGTGCAAAATATAGAACCAGGTAATTTAGAGTAGCAAGATCCGTCAAATACTCCGTTATAATATGCAAAGCTGAGGTCGTGCGTTTAAACAATACAACAAGGAAAATACGTGGGCACTCAGAACGAAAGAAAACGAACTAGTGCATCTGTCAATCAGTGACTGACGGACTCTCGGTAGAGAGTAGTTATATTCTTTGCTGACGGAGGCAGAAGTGTTGCCAGAAGAAAAAACATCACTATGAATCGATTCAATCGATACCACGAATGCTTGTTATGCATTTGTCACTCGACTTTCATACATATTCTCAGATTTTACCGATTTACACATAGTCGATTAGTAGTAATTCGGGCATTAATTTATCAGCTTCATTAACTTAATTTAATTAAAGTTTTCTCGCTTCCTAGGTAGAAACATAACATAACAAACATCACGCCTTGTATCCCCGAAGGGTTGGGCAGAGGTGTACCTATAGTACACCCACATTTCGCCAGTTAAGTTTTTTAAGTCCCATGTAATAGGGGGCGAGCCTATTGCCATCAACCGAGCACAAATCCAGACTCCGGGCTGCTACTGAGAAATTCTAGATACAAAAACCCAATAACACGTTGCCCGACCTGGGAATCGAACCCAGGACCTCTAGCTCAGCAGTAGCGATTGCGACCACTAGACCAACGAGACAGTCAACAAAAAAATAAAAAGTGTAGAAACATGGTACCGTATTTTGTGACTTCCTTTAGAATAATATAATGTTTTTTTTTTTGTACACACTTCAACTAGTTAACTGCGGGGCCCAGAAATCCCCTTCTCCTTTGACAGTAGGAAGCCTGAGACCTGGAGAAAGACAAAGACTAATTTTCATCCTGTATTTTCTTTCCTGGGTATAAACACAGGATGTAATACAAAATACACGCATACGAAGTCGTGGAGATCAGCTCGTTTGTTATAAAATGCTATGCAACATCATGTATTTTCTGTTCAAGTGATTCTAGTTTAACTAGTTTTAATTTTTTTTCATAAACGTCTCATAACTCCTTAAAGATATTGGCGTTCACGTCAGAAACCACCCTCACCACGACACTGCGTAAAAAACCATTAAAATAAACATGCCTTCTATTAGGCCTCATAAAACCACAATATGCGTAAAACGTATTAACTTGCTCGTTTCATTATGTCAAACGAGATTACAAGAATGAATGAGATTCTTGCATTATGGTGGCTGTGGAGATAAATTTACTGGGAGCCTCGCAGTTTTACGCTTAAGTCATAAAGTCATGTACTTATTCTTACATGTGTATTAAAATTAGAAAATAAAGAAGTTAGTACTTATACGAGTAGGACTAGATTTTTAAAGGTAGTTCTGGGGGGAGGTCCAAGAAACGTGCACTACCAAAATTAACAAAGTATCATCAGTCTACCTGAAAGACGTCCACAGCTGGACATAGGCCTCCCGCAAGCGTCGCTACATCGGCCGGTCCTGAAGATAAAATCCTAACAAATATTATAAAATACGAGAGTTAGATTGTTCGTTTATTACGCTTTTACGCTAAAACGGCTGAACAGATTTAGATGAAATTTGGCAAATGGGTAGACCATGACCTGGAGAAGGACATAGGCTACTTTTTATCCTGGATTGCAGACGAAGTCGCGGGCAACAGTATATATCAAATATTTTTGTGTGTGTGTTGTGTATTTGACTCAAATTAACGAACTGAGTACAAGGTTATGGGTGCTGGTTGTTAGGTAACTACATACTAATTATGTAGTCAGTGATTGTCCTTACTTCTCAAAGAAATTACATCTGCCGTCGACTTCTGCCATCCACTCTATGAGAGCTCGTGATGATGGCTGTTTGCAGCGTTCTTCTGCAAAGATTTCGAAGAATGGCTTTTCTGATGAATCTGAAGTTGCTACCTGAAAAATTTAATTTCGTTTGAACATTTAAGTGTCATTTGTTTTTCCCCTATTTGGTGTAAAAAGTACGGCCGAAACCAATAACGTTTATGTCTCCAATTTTGGCGTACTGGAGATAGAAAATCCTATCAATCTCTGGTTTTAACGTCAATACAAACCCAAGCATGCGACCCTATAACTTGTTGACAGCTATTTGTTTGACAGAGACAGATAGAATTGACCTGTCTGTCATCAGTAGCGATCTGTCTTAGGTTATTGTGTTTGGCCGTAAAAATAATTATATAAGTCTATTGTCGTAAGTGTTACTATTATTGACTAATTTGACCCTAGTTTGGGTTGTTAAATTTTTATCGTTACAAATAATTAAAAGCGATTGCGAAAACAATACATTATTCTTCTTAAATGCTTAAAGAATATTTTATATTATTTATTTATTTATTAACACTTTATGCACAAGTAAAAAAATACTGTACAAAGGCGGACTTAATGCCTGAGGCATTTTCTACCAGTCAACCTTAGGGTGATGCAGAGACAAAACATGGCAGGTGCAACAAAAGGGATAGATAACTCGAAAAATAATAATACATATATACTTAAATACATACATATAAACCAATTAAACTTTGTCAGGAGAAATAACGATAGGTAGAGGAGAAAACGAATCCAGCAAATCAGCGCTGAGATGATTTTATAAGCGTCTCACGAATATGTTCACGAGCCTTCACTTTAAAAGATAACCGACTGGTAGCCATCCTGATGTTCAGAGGGAGCGCATTCCAAAGAAAGACAGCTTGGACAAAGAAAGAAGAGTGAATAAAACCAGAGCGGTGAGAAGGACATCGTAGAAGACGATTGTTGGTGGAACGAAGATTTTTACTATGGGCTGAGCATAAGTATTGAACATGGGGGGTCAGGTAAGAAGGAGAGGTAGATTTGTCGAGTATAGAATACAACATAGACAGAGCCCTCAACTCTCTACGCTGACGTATGGGTAACCACTTTAAAAGCAATCGGTGCGCGGAAACATGATCATACTTACGTAGATTGAAGACAAATCGAATGCAGTTATTTAGAAGGCGGTCAAGTTTATTGAGGAGATCTGCATTCAGGTCATAGTAACACACATCACCATAGTCTATTATGGGAAAGATTAGGGACTGTACAAGCATAGCCTTTATGTGTGATGGGAGGAGGTTTTTCAACCGATAGAGTGACCGCAACGTTCCAGTGACTTTTGAGCTTACAGTCGTGACCTGCTTTCGCCAGTCAAGACATGTGTCGACATGCAGACCAAGATCCTTTACATCGGAGCTAAACGGGATGACTGAGTTATCAAACATTACAGGTGGTACAGTAACGCCTTTCACTTTCCTCATACTGTAGGGGCTCCCTACAATGATAGCCTGACACTTGGTAGGGTTAACCGCCACGCCAAATCGATCAGACCAGTTTTTAACCACACTTAAATCCCGGTTTAGCTCCTCAATCGCATCGGATATGTTGTCCACATTTGCCTGGTAGTAAAGCTGCAAATCGTCAGCATAAAGATGATAGAGTGCCTCGTAAAGTCTTCTTACAAAGTAAATTAAGTATTTAAAACATCCATACTCAGGAGTCACGGAAACGAATTAAAATAACAAAGTAGTCGCTTAGCATTAATTGTTTGTGTTAATTAGCGACGATCGGAATAATGACCTTCGGAGTTTCACTTAAAAAGCAAAAAAGTCAATAAGTAAGCTGAAATTATGTATAATCTACTCCACATAATTATTCATTCAAATCAATCTCTGGACCCGTTTTTTGTTTGTTCATTTTGTTAAGGCTTTATGATAAAGGCCGGATATTATCTACGAATTATTACTATACAAAATATGTATGCAAGAGGTTGAAGTTTGTTAAAAAAATGTAAATGGTTTCATTTAACAAGAATTTAATCTCATTTACACATTTAGTCAACACAGTAACTAAACTTTCTACCTTTGCTACAGAAACATGGCGAAAAGTTATAAAGGGTGATGCGATTCACGTTTCCTATGTTGGCAACACTGTAAATAAGACTGCTGTCAATAGTGGCGTGTAATTCAAACGCAACTACTTCTTGTTAATTTTCGTACCTGTAATTTATTAAAAGCCGCTGAAACAACTTCTCCGGTATCAGTTGCGACTGCCACAAGCGATACGCCGTCTAATGCTGCGTCTGCGCATAACTCAAGGAGTTCCTCTGCAGCTACTGGATTTTTGTTCACCTCTGTACCGATACACACTGATTCATCTTGGCAGAAGGCTTCTCTTATGACCTGGAACATTAAAATAATAATAAAATTGTGCTTGCTTTTAGTTCTTCTATAATTTTGAGGATTTTAATGTGATACATAGATATAAAACACGAATCATGGCTAACCAAAAGTCCTTGGTGTTATCAACAAACACAGTGTAGAGTACCCATCATAAGAAGTATGCAGTGAGGTGTGGCTTTGAGGAAGGGAGTTTATTTAAAACTTTGTTTAATTTAGAACCTAGATACCTAATTATACAGGTGGACCACCGTTGAACATACAGGCTCACTTAATATGTGATTGTACTAGTTTTAAGCATATTATAAGCTGATCAGTCAAAATCTTTTGATCGACGGCTTCCTTAGTCTTAACGGTAAGCTTGCATTTCCTTAATAATTTACAGAATGAAAAAGATAGGTGCCGTCATATTTATAGATGCTTGGAACAGACCATCAAACTGGAAATCTATCTGCGTGGGACTAACGGCAACGTCGTAAACGCGAAAAAAAATTCAACTGTTCAATACAAAACTTCAATACTCGACCCAAATGAATGGGACGGCTGATTATTATTTCGCGAGAAAGTTGTTCAGTTTGATCATCTGTACGACACTCATAAATATGATCACACCTTTCTGATATATGCTGTATATCATTTTCTAATTGCAGTGACTTATTTAAAATGTAAATCTGGGTACGAACGTAAAATGATAAGTTAAGTTCTCCATTCATCGGAGTAGAAAACTAAACAGCGAGTTTTAAAATTAAAGAAGGATTACGTGATATTCTTATAAAAGAGATTCTACTCCATAATTTCTCCACCAAACAAACGACGAGAGAAGCAGTAGTAAAATGTTTCGGAACCGAATTAAATAGTCTTATTGTTTTCACGGAAAATACTCACTTTTAATGCACCGGGGAAAGTAGCAGCTGACAGAGATTCTATTCTGTATTTTCCTGGAAACAGTGAGAAAATGCAATCCGTTTAAAAAAAATACTATTTTACTTATTACATTCATGTTCCGTTTTTTCTTTCTTCCATATTCTTCTACGCTTTTACTAGTGCAAATGGTAACGCGTATTTCTAGGTATCGATATTTTATCTTTAGTATCGAGTACGAATCGAGAGGGTTGCTTCCGGAGCGAGCAAAAACTACGATTGTATTTTTTGGTTTGAAAAGGGATTCAAATTGAAAGCAAGTATAGCCTTTGGTGGCGATAAGCTGGGGTCTTATCTCGTAGGGCTCAATAGTGTTTGTAACTTCTCTGGTCAATAGTGTGTGTTGTTCTAATAAAAATACCTAATACTATGATAATTACTAGCTTCTGCCAGTGTGGTTTCGTACGCGTGGAGGTGTACTTTATGCCCTAACCTCGGTCATGGTATATTCATGTATATTCATGCAAATCAGGAGGTCTATTCTCTAAGAATGAAACCCGTGGATTCGACCGAAGTTACGAGCGTTTTCTACTCCGTAATACCTGCGAACATAAGATTAGTTTAAGGGCCCGAACTAAGATTGAATGACAACACAATTTGACTGTTGTCCTTAACCGTTGTGTTTTGGCCTGTCCGAAAAAGTTAATAAGTGGGGAGTAGGGTTAATTTCGAAATGTCGAACTACTTCCGGACGGGCAGACGTCTTCGTTGACTGACTTAGAGATAAGCCTATTATTTAGCCGATAAGGCGCAATAAGGTAAAAGTCAGACAAACAGATTTCTTTCGCATTTCTAGTATCAGTTTGGAAATTGAGAAAATTATTGTTAGTCAGGTACACTTTGTTTACTTTTCCTAAGAGTATGAAAGATATGCTTTTGTAATTTAGACTGCAAAGATAAACTGTTGTCGCACAAATGTTGTACAACGTGAAGAAACAGTGTAAAATGCTTTTGTAAGTACTTAGATATTATTTTAAGGGACTCGTTGGTCTAGTGGTCGCAATCGCTACTGCTGAGCATGAGGTTCTGGGTTCTATTCCTAGATCGGGCAACGTGTTGTTGGGATTTTCTATCTGGAATTTCTCAGTAGCAGCCCGAAGTCTGGAATTGTGCCCGGTAGATGGCAATAGGCTCGCCCCCTATTACATGGGACTTAAACATAACTGGCGAAATGTGGGTGTACTCTAGGTACACCTCTGCCCAACCCTTCGGGGAAACAAGGCGTGATGTTATGTTATGTCTTAAAATAATATTTAAGTTGTAATGGCCAATTAAATTCTAACAAAACCAGGCCATTATGTGCAGAAAAAAACGGTATAACCTATGAATTCAAACTACTATCTATTGGTATGGTCTATACTGCTTCGTTTGCTTTGAGCGGATAGTTTCCAAATCCGCAAACTGTTACACTGTCGTTTCGTATATTCGCAAAAATAAGAAAAAGATAAAGGTTTTGACGGTATGTCCGATTTTAGCATTCCTTTTCAAATCGTTTCTATGAATTCAAGCATTTTTCTGCATAAATGTGTTGAATACAAAATATGAGGATTTGTACTAGTACCAACTTTATCATGCTTAATTTTATTGTAGATAAGGATACGACCTTATGAGTCAGTATTTATATGCTAATCCTAATCGGAACGAAAATCTACATGATTTTGGTTTAAGTTGCTTGGCAACTTTAGATAATACATTTAGCTTTTGAATATATGTTTATGAAAAAATAGTGTATACAGTTTTGGTTACTTCTGATACAATTTGAAATTGACCACGCTTATATAACGTTAAAATATACAACACAATAATGCAGAACACCATCACAGAACATATATACCCTGACGGGAACACCATCAACGATACTTCTAAAAAAACTTGTTTGACACAGTATTGTTTGGGTTTAATAACTGGTTTTGTTGAGAACAATGACACTTCTACTTTACGTTATTATTCATTTCAATAAAGTGACAAACAAAACAAAATCGAATACTAACCATCTTTCGTGGTAAGCCACTCCATTTTCAAAATAAGAACACAACAAAATGAACTCAAACTTCAATATATTTGAATACAGAACGTGCGCACGCGGCAGTGCCTCTTATTCAACTAACAACAAACAACTAATCTTTTTGAAGTGTTGTGATGTGATTGTGTGCTATGCTAAGTGAGATATGTCTGTGTCACCGAACTCGTTCTTACATGTACGTATGTATGACCTTGACCTCGTAAGGTTAAATGTTGAAGATATCTTTAAAAGACACCTAAGTAATTGTGGATCGACAGGATTTTATAAATTGATCAGTAATATGAATTAAAAAGTAAGGTAAAGGTGTTTTTAATGTTGGCCTCCACTTTCACATGTAAAGTTCGTTTTGTAAAGATTGGAATAACAATTTCTATTGTTGTCATCAGTCATTTTCGCATACCTACTGTGTTTATGTTTGTGTGCAGTAAATATTTATATAAGAATTTCTCTCACGTTTCCAATTTTGTTTCTGAATAACTCCATAAAATACAAAAAAATAAAGATTCGTTGGAAACACATATTTTGCCAACACAATATACTTATTCTTTTATGTACTTGTACCCTTCTAAAATATGACATCATTAAGTTTTCTAAAGATCTAAGAGCTACACGAAAACATCTTAAAACATATTTTTGATCCATTTTATGAATATCTCCAGCTAGAATAAATTAATTTTTGTCTCGTTTAATCATAAACTCTGTTTCTGACAACTTATTTAATACACGGCCGATTAATCTTCTAGAATACAAAAGAGAATAAGATGAAAATATCAAACATAAAGATCATTGAGAAAATCTTCATAAAAAAACAACCTACATTCAAAAACACCGAAGGCGATTCTTTCATAAATATAATCAGCTTTCCGCGTGAAAATATTATTTTAAAGAATTCATAATTTTGATTTTTAATGGCCTATTGTGGGTGCTTTTATATTTTGAAAACGTTATTGGCTTCTGGGTATAAATAATACCATTGTGATTGTTCTAGCATTCGAAAACCATTATAATATACTCGTATGCGGAAAAAGTAATTATTCGGTAAAGGAGGAACGTATTGTAGGTAGTGTTTGGAGCCCTTCTCTCTTCTCAGACGAAACGTAACACGAATTTATATAGGTGCGATCAATTGTTTCAATTCCACGCAATGCTATTGGTATAAAATATACAAAATCCCGTTCCACTATATTATTTATATGTTTAACCATTTATGTGCACACATATAAACAGACGAGAACAAAGGAACAGAAAAATACGTGCAAAGGTGATGCTTATTTCTAAAGATTTCTCTTTCAGCTTATCTGCGATAGGAGATCATACAATAGAGATGTAGACAACGTGTGTAAGAGTATACTAGAAAGGTTTGGGTAGTTAAACATAACATAACATCAAGCCTTGTTTCCCCGAAGGGTTGGGCAGAGGTGTACCTATAGTACACCCACATTTCGCCAGTTATGTTTAAGTCCCATGTAATAGGGGGCGAGCCTATTGCCATCTACCGGGCACAAATCCAGACTTCGGGCTGCTACTGAGAAATTCCAGATAGAAAAACCCAATAACACGTTGCCCGACCTAGGAATCGAACCCAGGACCTCATGCTCAGCAGTAGCGATTGCGACCACTAGACCAACGAGGCAGTGGGTAGTTAACTAAAGGTTAACAATCTTAATGTAACGTTTTACACAGACACATTTTAACAAATAAACTACTGCTTAAACTAATGGTTCAGTTATCATTATTGTTGTATTTACATTGGTTTTTAATAGCATTTTATTTTTAATCTGAGTGAATGATTAAAAGACACATCAAGATTTTTTTGTTTAAGTATATTTCACTACCTAATTCTTTCTAATAAAGAAGAGAAAACAAAGTAAGTACACAAAAAACTAAAATAATTTAAATATAAACATACAATATGAGAATATGTTAACTATATATAATTATACTTATCTCACAGGTTAAGCTCATGTAGGGAAAAGGCCATTACAAATCCATTTTTTGAGGCCTTTTAAATCTTGCCAATGCTGTGCGATTTATAGAATAAAGTAATACATTTGATTGAAATTATACTATAACCTTACACTTTCAGAGCGAATGAATAATTGAAATTATTTGTACATCTGATATTGTTTGTTAAACATCAAACCTACACACGATTTAGAAATCGTGTTTGTCCACAAAACTTTTAAAACGTCCATTTTATTTCACCATTTCGACTCAAAATATTGTTATAAGCTTATACTCCAATAAAGTTAAAGCTGAACCCTCGAACAGCTTCAATGATATATGACAAGTCAGGTTCGAGCGTTATAGCTGATTCAGCTGAAAGCAATCAGCAGGCGGGCCACGCCAACGAAATTCAATTTCTCAAGTGTTAACAGCTATGCTGGCTATAAAGTGTTCTCACATTTTAACTGGAAGAATTCTCTAGCCCTCTCACAGGAGTTTTAAGAGCTTTTTACATTACACACGGATGTTATAAAGGGTGATAGATTTCGAGTACTCGTGTCTAGGCGAAGAGATTTGGAATTTTCATATCGCGATCTTGTTCCTTGAGCTCGATACGATCAGACGTGTCTGGAATTCAAAGAGAAAGCCTTTAGGAGAAAAAGTACGCATAATCTAGAAAGTTTTGAGGGATAGTGCAACTTTTGATACGGGGTTTGACCATGACTGGGCAACAATTGTATGATTTATTAAATTCTTGTCATATTTTTAGGAGATGCTTAAAAGTATTTTTTTTCTGCACTGTTTATGGCAACAGACACTAAAATTTCCCAGAATCAAGTCCTAGATCAATATTCAGATATAAGTTATAATATCCAGATATATGTAGGTTGGACGCGCCTGTGTTCAATCGATTAATTTTTTTTCCACGTTTATTTTTGTACCAACTAACATATTTTTTAAGTTTTTGTAATTAACACTATGGTCCTTGCTTGTCTGAGAATAAAATCTTTTTATTTTTATTTATAACTTCTACTCATTCAAACTGATGATGACCACAACAGCATTTTCCTTTTCAAAATGAAATGTCTAATTACGAAGCTAACCAACATTAAAAACTCATACAACCTCCAAGGCAGTAAAAAACGTCTGTGAAATCATTGTGTTGCTCGTCACGAGCAAACTTAATGAAACACATCAGGCTGCGAGAGGTACGAATCACGAATTCGAAACACGAACCAACCTTGTTAACTATACGACTGTCAGCCCACTTCATTTCCTAAAGAAAATTGCCTAAATAATGTAAGTTTTGCGATAGATAAAGAAATACAATTCGTAAAAAATAATATGTATTTGGAAGTTTTGTGGACATAGGTTGTCATGGTATGTGGGTACGTCATGAGAAGGAACGAGGAAAATGTCGTCAGGAAAGTTTCGAGTATGAATGTCGATGGCTGTAAGAGTAGAGGAAGACCAAAGAAACGATTAATATACTGTGTGAAAGACTGTATGGCTAGAAAGGGAGTGAGTGAGTGAGTACTTCGCCATTAGTCTACCGAGACTAATGGCGAAGTACGGAAAACAAAGACGAGTTGCGCCAACCTTAAATAAATTGGAATAGGGATAGCAGATAATGATGATGATGGTGATGAATGATGATTTGTAACTAGTATTAATATATATTTTTTTCATGTTTTTTCTTGGCAAACGTAAGTTGCCCACTGGCAGGCAGGAGCCACAATCTTCGCAATTCGTCTGATAGTAGCTGAATGAGAGAAGCAGAGGATCCAGTTAAATTGAACGAGATTAAGGGGGGAAATGTGCTCTAGAAGACTGCATAAGGCTGACGATGATGACGTAGCAAACAAACAGACCTAGACGGTAAGTGATTTTCTCCGTCTTGGGACATTTCAATGCCAGTGGAATCACAGATGCATTGTAATCGTTGAAACAAAGATCTTTTTTAATAAGGTCCTGGTTCTTAATAATGAATTATAATCTAGCCTATAAGACTAATAAATAATTTTAATCTAACTATTCTGTTTAATTTTAAAACTAATAATAGTGTGGCCATTCCACTGTCTTAGTGTTTTCTGAAATAATAATATTAACACTTAGTTCATGTGTTACGTGAGTGTCCCTTTTTTTTGGCTGGTAAGCATCAAATGACTTCTCCCGCTCTTATTGACAAAAACCAACCCGTATTCCTTCAGTTGCCTGTGCCAGGGCCACGGTATCTCTTTCAAATAACCCGCGATCCCGGCAGGCAGTGGCCCTAACGGGTCCCTTCAATTAGTGCTGACATCTCTTTGAGGTGCACGTGGAACACGACCCGCTGGCGACCCGGGCCGGGTCCTTACTGGATGGCAATCTACCCATTGCTCGCCGTCCTCAAGCCCGTGCCTACGGTGGCCGGGAATCTGTTGGCGACTCCCGACTCCAGGGACGTCTCCTGCGGCAACTAGGGGCGTAAGGGCGCAGGGTTCTCTCCCTCACGCGCTCCGCCTCCTCCTTCGCAAGCATTACTGCTTCGCAGATGGAGGTGATGGCTTCCGATTAGTTCTCCCTCCGTAACATGGGCTGGACCAAGGCCGGATGCGAGAGATCGCCGCCGCCGATCATCTGCGTGAGGACAAGGCAGTGCTCCGCCCAAGCTGGGCAGACCTACACCGTATGCTCAATCGTGTACTCCGGGCGATCCACACAATGGTGACACCCGGGCGTTTCCTTCCGCCTGATACGGAACAGGAACCTCCCGAAAAAACCATGTCCGGTGAGGACCTGTGTCCGGCAAAAGGTAAGGATGCCGTGGTGCCTCTCCAACCACTCCTCAAAGAGGGGACTTATCGCCGCTATTGTGGCGTGCCAAGGACTGAGTTGCGACAATCGCTCTCTGTATGTCGTCATGAGATCCCGCCGGAGTTCTGACTGCTGCCGCACTGTGCCGTAATTTGTCGCGGCAGCAGAGTTACGCCCCAGCGGTTTGCCTCGTCGCGCCACTCCCACACGTGCGCCAGGGCTTTTGCCTCATGTTCCGATGGCGACAATCCGGCATGGAGAGACCGTGCGGTATCCCCGGACCAGCCAAATGGCCATGACCCTTTGGGACGCTTTGAACCGGTGGGCTCGTTGGCGTAGCCATGGCCCTTTACCCCGTAAAGGGCCATGGCTACGCCAACGAGCACACATGGACCGCACGACCCCCGCGTAGAGCCTACGGCAGGAGGCGTTTGGACCCCCTAGATTGGGCAGAAGCTACTTCAAGACAGGCCCGGCCCGCTCCAGTCTGGGAGCCAAACGACGAAAATGCGAGTCCCAGGTACTTCATCGTCGACTCGACGCCGATGTGAACCCCTCCTGCCGTTATTTGGGAACCCGACTGTGGCGCGTTCCGAGGACCATGAAAACAAAATACGCATGTGAGAAATTATTCAAAACAGTTAGTAAAAGTTTTTGAATAATTTATCACATAAAACTAGTCTATTACTGACATTGTAGCACCTACTCTATCACATATTGATGAATTGTCAAAAAAGCTAAGCTCTGCAGCAAAATATGTGCTCTGTTAGAAAAATATGTAATGTAACTGACTTAAACACAGCTCGTTGAGTGTACTTTCGCAATTTTCATAGTGTTATGTCGAACGGTATTCTGTTGTGGGGAAATGCCGCCGATATTCAGACTTTCTTTGTTTTGCAGAAAAGAGCTATTAGATCAATTGAAAGTGTTGCTCGTTCAGATGTCGATGTATACGCTTTTATAATAAACTTCCATGCCACGTTCAAGGTCTAAGCCTTAATAAATTCAAATCATTCAATATACGTAAGTTGTGCCAGAAATATTTTTATACCGTTAAAATATTGAGGACTAAAAGGCTTGGGACAGACCTGTAGTGCTATTCTGTAACCATATCACCGTGAAAACTTATGTGAAGTGAGCGTGGTGTAAGCTGTCAGTGCCACTGATACTAGGGATTGACCAAGACGGGATGACACTGACAACTCACTCGACGCAAGTCTTCACGGTGAGATTTTTACAGAATCGACATGCTGATCCAATTCCATTTGCATACTGAATATTGTTTTTTGTTTGTTAACTTTCTAATCTGAGCTACACGATAAATGACAAATGCGTGCACTGACTGGACAGGTCCACTCAAATCTGAATGGTTCTTTCCTCGAAAGACCATTTCAGACACCTGCCTTTATGATCTGAATACCTAATATTATTTCCTTTTTTTCTAAATTATCTATGACATGAATATGTGTCGCTTGTTCCGCCGCCACCTGGTGTGACCTCCCCTGAGCCAGAATCAGCTTGTCGTCAGCAAACTACGCTGACGCCACTAGGGCAGCCGGCGCGCAGCACCCAGTCGTAACCGATATCCCACAGAAGCGGCCCAAGGACCGATCACGGTGGGACACCGAACGACATCTATCGCCGGTTTCCCTCTCCTCGGTGACCGGGGTAGATGACGGCTCTGTCTGTCAAATTGGCCTCAAACACGATGGGCTGCTAAGCGGACGGCTTCTTAATTAGGTCCAGTTTCCCCGTCTTCCAAAGTAGTGGGAACTGGCCCCCCTCCGAGCATGCGCTTAGGAGCCCCATAAGTCGAGGCCCGAGAGCCTCCAAGGCCAGAACCCAGGCTTTTCAAGATAAGCCGTTGGGTCCTGGGGCGGTATTTTCCGCACTCAACCTATATATCACCACTCTCAGCTCCAACTTGGTCACCTCCGAAGCATCGTCGTCGTCGTCATCATGGGTGGTCCAGTATGCTCCACTCGCGAAGGGAAAAAAGCGCTTAACACGTCCTCCACGAGCTGGGGCCAGAGACTTAGCGGAGGAGCCCATGGGCGGAGTTTATCTCGCACCATTTTGTAGGGGTGTCCTCACGGGTCCCTGTTCAGAGTCTCCAGCGACTCTTCGTGGGCCATTGCCCTAGCCCACAGGATCTCCACTTGGAGGGTGGTCTTCGCCACTCTGTACCTCTCGTACAGCTCCGCCAGAATGGCTTCCCCAGGAGACCAGGCCTGTCCCCAGAGCCCTGTTATCTATATGGTGTGTTTTACCTACTGCATTAAATCTGCGGGATTTTTAGTATAGTTTATTTTCACCCCACTTCGAGTAATTAAGCTTTTATGTGTAATGAGTAAGGGTTTTATTTGATTAAGTGGTCGGCATTCTCATCGTTCATTCACTGATCAACCTAACCTAACTCATCATACGCGCGAAGCAGTGTACAGGAGTCTGCGGTAAGCTTTTTCGAATCCTCACCCTTTCTGCTACACAATCCCATTCTTCCACTATTCTGCTACGCATTTCCTTGTACCGGAAACCCCAAGCCAAGTTCTTGGTATTGAAGTCCCCGAGGACGAGCACGGGAAGAACGGAAACCGACGCGTCGCACGAATCGCACTTTGTTCGTGTGGCCTCTGCTCGAATGCATCATGTGTCTGTAATTTTACGTGCATCCATAACCTTTACACAAAAACACAGCATAAATTACTAGTTGAATATAAATTACTGTTATTTCTACTTTTACGAAAAAAGTAAATTTTCGTTTTTCGTGATATTTTTTATTTGTTTCGAGCTCCCAAAATAATTCTTTACGCTTTACGATACTTTTCGAGTCCTTTTAGAGACCCTTGTAACTGTCTCAATTGTTTTTTTGTCATTAACCGTTAACAATTAATTTAGAGAGGCTTTATGGTGCCCAAACTAAAGACGGAGTTTATTTTTCATCTAATTACAATGTTTTTACTGCTTCTGGCGTTTTTATAACCTACTTAGTTTCATAAATTATTATTAATTCCTTTTTGTTTACTAGTTTTTTATGCTTGAATTAAAAAACAGGGTATTGGTAAGGGTATTGTTCCCAAATCCAAATCACATTCCTAAACTCCCAAACAATTAAACTCACCAAAACTAATTATTTCTGTAAACTGAACAGAATATTCGTGGAAGAAAACCTTCTGAAAAGTTTTCCCCTGAAAAGCTTCCATCTTACGGGATTCGTTTCGCGAGACTAAAGGAATCGAATTGATCCCAGTAATTGATTTAGTTAGCTATGTCCTTCTCGATATTCTATCGTAGAGGTCTCTGTCCGATATGTTTGCTTTGGAAATCTTATTTTATGCTTCGTTTTTCTTTGGATGAAGATTTTTCGATGTTTATTTTATGTTGCTTTATCCAAGATATTGAAGAGCATTATTAATTTCTTGTTAAGTAGTTTATGTGTATTTCTGAATTGATCTTGGATATTACTGACACCGGTAAAGGAAAAACATCGTAACGAAATCTGGACTTACAGCAAGAATAAAAGTCTGAAACCGCCAACCCATCTTGAGCAAGCGTGGTGATCAATGCTCGTACCTTCTATCTTTGAGAAGAGGCCTATATTCTATTAATTAGTTTCCCGTTAAGTTTTATTGTAGAACATTCCACGAGTAGGTAAGTAGCATTATCTTGATGCTTGTCATACTTTAAGTCAAGATTAAGTAGAACCAAATAAGTAATCAAATTAAAGCGTTCTTCTTCTCTTCTACTTACTTAACTTTATCCTTTTGCTGTGCCCTTACAGGGTCCATATTTTTGTACCTAGCTTTAAGCCCTTTGTAACATCTTTTTACAATATGGAATGCAGTAAATAAACGATTATGATTATGAAGGTCTGTTTCACCAATGAAATTGAATGCGATCAGTACATAAGCTTAGTTTAAGAGCTATCAGTGTCATTATTTTCTATGCGACACTGACAGCTCTTGAACGGAGTTTAGATTAGCTGATCGCGTTCAGTTTCATTGGTGAAATTAGCCCTTTGTAAGTCATACATTCATTTTATACCATTCGTACAAATATAAGACGCTATGAGCTATTTATTAGCTACCAAATTGATTTCTTACAAGACTAACTCATGTAAACCACGCGTGTGTCATACATTTTAATCACGACGACTACTAATGCTTAACAACTTTAATGCTTAAAACCATTGCAGTAACGCTGACTTTCCCGTACTAATACAACATTAAACGAAATAGTCCAAACAGCTTTCATCGCAGTCAAATTTTATGCAAATACTGTGCAGAATTTATACGGTTGATATGCTCAATTACTCTCTTAGGCACTTTAAAGTACCGTGGAATCGTCGCTTTTAAAGGTTATTTCGTAAATGGCATTTTATCCGTCAAAATAAGTAAAAAATTGCCGGCAGACGTGAGAACTCGGCAGTGTTCAGAAGTGACTCGGGGCTAATTTCGTTGACTTCCCTTTGTATTCCTGTTTCCATTTTCTGCGTCGAGTCTCTAACACTCGGCTCGTTTAAGGAACATTGTTGCGTATTAACTTTGTCGAGTTTTATTATATAAACCTTCTTATTTCCTTAGTTGTAAAATATGAGTGTATTTTTTGTGCTGAGATTTGGATGAATCTAAAAAAAATGCATGTGCTTTAATTTATCCTGCTATATAATTCCTAATTGTTCCGTGGATGGATCTGAACATAACCAAGACCCCTCCGTGCCTCGGAAAGCACGTTGTGCCGTTGGTCCCGGCTCTCATTCGTGGATCTTTTTGACAGTTGTAACGGGTCTTACCAAAGGGTATCGTGTTATCGGCACAAGCAGTAGCTTCATGTGAAATACTGATAATCAGCTGGAACAAAGTTGGAAAAAGCCTAGGCAGATGAAGATGAGATATACCTAATTCCAGCCTATTAACGCAAATACACGTATTTACTTTCTTTCTTTCTTTGTTGTCCCACTGCAAAGGGCAAAAGCCTCTTCTCATACAGAGAAGGCACGAGTAATGAACTCCACTCTAACGCAAAATAAAACTTGTTGAACATAGATACTAAACATAATCATGGTTTTCTACTTAGTTCTGGTATTTCTTTAATTAATAAGACTGTCTGCAAAAAAGCTACATAAAGAAACACCGAAGCAATCCATTGTTTCAAGCCACAGTGAATTGCAACCTTTGTATTGGCCAATACTGGGTTATGGATGAGTATTGGATTGTTGTTGGCATAGGAAGCACAATTGCTGATGTGAAATTGATTTTAAAAAAGGTGTATTTTAAAAGTTTATTACATTCAATGAATTGCAGCGGAAATGTCTAGAATTCGATAAGATATACTACTCTGTCAAGAAAGTACAGGGAAAAGATCAATAATACACAAAATTTTAGTAGAAGTATGCTCCTTCAGAAACGGTATACTTACGACAACGAATAATCCACTCATCGATACATTTTTTAAACGCTTTTTCCGGAATTGAGTTCATTTCTCGCCGTAATTCTCCTTTATGTCTTCTCCCGAATGAAAATGGCTGCCACGAAGAGGTAATTTGAGTTTAGGCAAAAGAAAGAAGTATCTGGTCAATAAGTTGCATGCTCGATGGTATTTGTTGAGTTTTTGGTAAAAATTCGTCCACAATGATGGCCTTGTACGAAGGTGCATTATCGCGACGCAAAATCCGAGAATTTTCCTTCCACAAATCTGGCCTTTTTCGTAGAATTCGAAAACGCTCAAATAATATTCCCTACCTTTCGGCAATAATTCCGTCCGAGTGCACAACGCTGCGATAGTCAAAGAAAACGGTCAACATGACTTTGACTTTCGATCGACTTTGGAGTGGTTTTTTCGGTTTCGGTTCACCACTCCGAAGCTTGTTGACAAGTTTGCATGTCAAACTCTTAAACCCACTTTGGGTTGGAATTGACTTGTTCTAGCATATCCTCAGCCACTCATATGCGATTGAGTTTTTTTAGAAAATTCAGGTCTTTTGGGACTAGCCGAGCGGCAACATGTTTCATACCCAAGTGATTATTAAAATGGTACGGATCGACTCGTGAGACACAGAAAGTTCAGCGGCTATCCCTTTCAAAATTGAATGAGGATTTTCAGTAACTATTTCCTACACTTTTGCGATGTTAACTTCAGTTGAAAACGATGATGGCCTAACAGAGCGAGGCAAATTTTCTATCACATCTCGACCGCTTTTCAACGCTTTAAACCACTTAAGTACGTATTTTAGAGAAAGTCGATAAGCCTTCTGTAACATTTTCAGCTACTGGGAACACGAAATTCCATTGGCGATGCAAATTTTAAGACAAACTCTATGTTCGATGTTTTTGTCCATTATGTAATTTGCAATACACACTAGATATGATCTAACTAAAGACAGCACTGTATTTAATCTAAATAATAGATGCAACTCAAACTCCCCGCCAAAATTTAAAACAGTGCAAAATTGTGCCAATCTAACAACAAAAAAAGAAAAGAATTTGTAACCATAAAGAAATCATCCATTCCCGATGCTTTTTTGACAGAATTTATCACAGTCACTAATTGGACCATGATACAGCTACGTAGGTATAACTAAGTACCAAAGAATCATGGCAAGAAATGAACAAAAAAATAAAGATTTTTTGAGAAGTTGGAATTCTAATGATTAAACTCTTATGTGCCTAAAAAGTATCTTCTGGCATTTACAATATTTTTATAACCCCACATTAAAAATATAATGTTAAAAGTAAATGGTTTAACGAGGGGCCTAATATTTTGGAACGAAACGGCGCACAGTGGGTCGAAACTATGATTTTAGTGACTTAGGGCTCAACTTTGCTTTTTCACTTTTTTTTTTATGCGGATGGGTAGAGCTCATTAACCTCAATAATAATTGTTCTGATGTATTATTTCCTAAACTTTATACTTTGGGTAGAAAAATGTGTTTTGTTATTTTTTTGTATGGAGCGGCTCAAATAAACTTAAATTCCTGCTAAGTAGCGTGTGATCCCGCGTTGAAACTTTATTTTTCATATACCTTGTCTGGTCTATTATCATTTGATGCTATAAACAAATGCATAAAGTTGCAACTCTGCCAAATAAATGGATCGAAAAAAATGAAAAAATACATAGAATAAAAAGCTTCATTTTTTACTTTCATAAGTTATTTTAAGTTAAATTTGATATGGAATAGTAAGTAAAAGCACGTAATAATACACATAATTACTTAGCAACTAACAACAATACATTTAAAAGGTCCCTAATTAGCTTAAATTTACTAATACTACATATATTAGTAAATTTAAGCTAATTAGGGACCTTTATTTAAAAATGTGGATATGAAATCAATTAATTTCTATTTGTGTGTTTAATTACTGTAATTAGCTTAACCTTTTACCTTATAAAATAACAATGTTTTTCACTTTTAGTCATTACTGTAATATTAATTAGGATAATTAGTTAATGAGGGTAGTAGAAAAATTAGTAAACATTGTTTGTCACTGGATTCTGGAAGTATAAAATGACCATAATTTATTATATACTAACTAGTGTTCGTTTATTCGTACTACTACTAACATCTCGTGATTCTGATCGTCCCTTTTTCGTTATAATGGATAATTTAGTTAACAATTTAGATTTATTTATGATTTTAAGAGGGCAGGTCAAGTCACTGTCGGATAGTCAAAAATTCTTTCAATTCCTACAACATAAAATAAACGTGACCGAAGAGAACAGTGTTGAGCTCCAAAAATTCTGTACGCGCTTTTGTTCAAATATAAGTGCAAGATGGGAACGAAGTAGTCGCACGTTAGCACAGTTTGTAAGAAAAAATGGTGATTGGTTGGAACGTGCAATAACTGGCCCGAAGGAACTGCCACTTACTTAATTTAAGTGAAACTAATAAAGACAGTGCCTTATCGGGTGAATATGTACTACTTTTCGGTTTACTTGTACTTAAACACTCTTTAACTTTTTCTAGATCTTCGGGGTGATTTAGTAAATGGTTCATAATTTTTCCTACATCCTCATTTCCGGTGTTTCTTAAACTAGCAATTGTAGTAGCTTTAAGTTCATCCGGGGATAACGAAAGCGATTGGTTAATTTGATCAACGCGTCGTCGTTTTTGCCTGGAGCCCAATTCCTCGAAAGGTTTTCGAGGTGTAAATGTAGATGTCGAAGCTTCTGTAGTAGATGGTGGTAGATTTTCGACATCTTCAGTATTACAAATCTCGAGCCTTTCCTGTTCAGTGTTCACAGCTTCAGGTATCATTCCTTCGGGCCAGTTTATTGCACGTTCCAACCAATCACCATTTTTTCTTACAAACTGTGCTAACGTGCGACTACTTCGTTCCCATCTTGCACTTATATTTGAACAAAAGCGCGTACAGAATTTTTGGAGCTCAACACTGTTCTCTTCGGTCACGTTTATTTTATGTTGTAGGAATTGAAAGAATTTTTGACTATCCGACAGTGACTTGACCTGCTCTCTTAAAATCATAAATAAATCTAAATTGTTAACTAAATTATCCATTATAACGAAAAAGGGACGATCAGAATCACGAGATGTTAGTAGTAGTACGAATAAACGAACACTAGTTAGTATATAATAAATTATGGTCATTTTATACTTCCAGAATCCAGTGACAAACAATGTTTACTAATTTTTCTACTACCCTCATTAACTAATTATCCTAATTAATATTACAGTAATGACTAAAAGTGAAAAACATTGTTATTTTATAAGGTAAAAGGTTAAGCTAATTACAGTAATTAAACACACAAATAGAAATTAATTGATTTCATATCCACATTTTTAAATAAAGGTCCCTAATTAGCTTAAATTTACTAATATATGTAGTATTAGTAAATTTAAGCTAATTAGGGACCTTTTAAATGTATTGTTGTTAGTTGCTAAGTAATTATGTGTATTATTACGTGCTTTTACTTACTATTCCATATCAAATTTAACTTAAAATAACTTACGAAAGTAAAAAATGAAGCTTTTTATTCTATGTATTTTTTCATTTTTTTCGATCCATTTATTTGGCAGAGTTGCAACTTTATGCATTTGTTTATAGCATCAAATGATAATAGACCAGACAAGGTATATGAAAAATAAAGTTTCAACGCGGGATCACACGCTACTTAGCAGGAATTTAAGTTTATTTGAGCCGCTCCATACAAAAAAATAACAAAACACATTTTTCTACCCAAAGTATAAAGTTTAGGAAATAATACATCAGAACAATTATTATTGAGGTTAATGAGCTCTACCCATCCGCATAAAAAAAAAAGTGAAAAAGCAAAGTTGAGCCCTAAGTCACTAAAATCATAGTTTCGACCCACTGTGCGGCGGCTGTCAGTCTAAGACCCTTCTTTAGGGGTATTTTTTATAGGCCCTATCGTCTTTCACGCAATCCACACATCGTTTTATGGAAAATATCACAAATACCTAGTGATTAATCAATATACTTTTTCAACTATTAGCGCAACTGTAAACAACGATTCACATCAGTCGTCACTCTTTTGTCTGTCAGTTTGATAGATCCGTTATCAGTTGTCACTTTTAATATTATAAATACAAAATGGGCAACGAGTTAAAACGAAAAACTGATATTTTCATTTCGATTTTTATAATTATGCGGGGTTCAAAAATATGATAAGTATATACTACTACTTCTGGTAACGCGATCTCAACATTGGAAAATATTTTGAACTCTCTAAACTTATTTATGTTTTCGTACAAATTTACGTAAGGATCTCGCCATGATTCTTTTTTCTTCTTAGGACGAATTTCTCGTCAGTGTCATTATTTTCTGTGGAATTTTGACACTGACAGTTTTTGAACGCGTTTAAGATGTGCAGATCGCGTTCAGTTTAATTGGTTAAATTGGCACTCGGTCTTTGTAATCGCGTTTCGTTTTATAAGTATGTGTGACCGCGTAGTTCTTTTGACCGACACAACGAATATTAATGCGATTTTCACCACCATAATTATAAATAATAAAAATCTGGAATGTTTATCATGTGTGTAATTACCTTACATATTAAACTTACATCTAATAAAAAACTGCGCGAAGCAAGGGCGGTATGATAGTACAATAAAGTAGGTACTGGAATATTTATTAGGTATCAAATCCACTACGACAAGACTGTAGCGCAAAACACTGCAAAATCTTCATCCCAAACTTTTAAATTACCGAAACTGCAGATAGGTAATCCTGACACAAAGTTATATCACATACAAGAACACAATAAAAATCCAATACAATACCCACAAATTCCATAAATCACAAGCTTTACGGTCCACAGTGGACCGATGGGGTTCATTCGTAATAATTCATAAATAATAATGGTCAGCCGATTAGCGCTGCGGTGAGCCTTTAATGGGGCCTGCAGTGGCATGGGACATTAATTCCTGGGCACACTAGAGTGACGTATGCGTCTAGCCGCTTCGATCCTTCAGTAACACGATACGGCCGTATCATCGTCACATAGGCTTAATTTAACCGTAACTCACTGTACGTGAGATATATACATGTTGAACGAAATTATTGCACACTTTCAGTGTATTAGTGTAACTCTGCATGTGCAAGACTTATTTCTACGCTGTTGTTTAAAAATGGTTTTGATACTACCTTCCGGAGTAAAATAAGGTATCAAATCACCTGATTAATATATTTTTTCAGTCCTGAAAAATCACACTTCACTCAGAGCGGCCAATTCGCAATAAGGAGTATACCATTAAACACTGATATCTACAAATTCAAGTGGTAAAAAATTTAAAAATTTGTCAAAATATACAAGTTCTTTTCCATTAATGTAATATAACTTACTTACACACTCAGCATAATGTAACGGGAAAACAACGTTTACTTAATTAACAAAACGCAAACATGGAAGTACAAATCGCGAACACGGGATGAACATAAAAAATCCGTCCTTCGTAACCGTTACATACGTTTTCTTTTAGGAGTCACTCGAAGGCACTCTTAATTTTCTAGTCTAAAAATCAACAAACGTGTCTTATAAAGGTACATCCATGCTCCAAAGTTTTGGCTATTGTAACCTTTATTCCAACCATTAGAGGTATGAAATTCACATACACTTTTAGCTGAAGTTAAGGCGTTTTGTCGATGCCAGGAGTACTCGAGACAGTAGGCCCTCAGTCTGAGTTGCGGTCTAGGAATTAATGTGGCGTGTCTAAAACGTACCACGCACCTCCAGCGTGCATGTTTTTGCCTTTGTCTCATAGAAAACAATGTCTGCGGCTGTGAAGAGACGAGACTTGCTTTGTGGTCTTTGTTGCAAATGGCTCATGAGATAGTTTTAGGACTAAAAGGCGAGAATAGGTCTTGTCTTAGCGCGCGCCGTGAATTTTTCGGTTTCAAGACGTCATTGTTGGTCTTCTTTTGTCATTGCATACCCACTTGGAGTAATATTTATCCCGATTTGTGTCTACATATTTAGAATATGATGTCAGCTAAAATATTGACCACACACGTTTGGGATTTTCAGAGAATCAAAATGATTGAAACACCTACTAGTACCTACTTTTGTATGGGATCTTATATTTTTGGCAGGAATTAAATGTACCCCCTAAAAGCTTTTACCCTGTCATAAGAACCACATAATTGGTTCTTGAAGATTGATTTTTGCGAATTTGGGAGGTTGTTAGATATTTTATGTAGTATGTACCTATGCCAACTCGTAGATACACAAACTCAAATTACTTTTTTCAACTTAACCATTTACAAGTCCTTTTGAACAGTCAATGGAGTCGGTCTTCCCGAAAGATGTAGATAGTCGCCCATTCCAAAGCATAAGTAGGCTCCTATGTAGAAGAATGGGCAAGAGACCATCCATGGACACTATCCGCATTTAGATACGAACGTTATTTATTTATACCACAAAAATACAAAAAAAATAATTACAAACACTACAAAATATACAATTGGCGGCCTTATCGCTTTCTGCGATCTCTTCCAGGCAACCTTGGAATGGACAGTGATTTGACTGGACATAAAATGGGGTTGTCGTTGGTGCAAATAATAAGCATACTAAATAATATAACATACAATACACTAAAATACATACACAGATATAAAAGTATCCTAAATAATAGATACATAAATATATACATACAAAATTAATAAGCAACAAAAGTAAATGAAGACTATACATAATAACAGTTTTACGAAGACAAGATAACAAACGCTTTAACCATCATTAACATAATGACGCACGAAGTGTCATATAAAAATTATATATAGTGTGAAAGATAATAGCAAAAATGTGCCGTGAGCAGTCGAACGTGAAATAGCATTCACACTCCAACCATTAATCGAACTTGTCTTCGAAAGGTTTCGGCGAAATCCGACATTTTATACCCAATTGGTACCACTAGGCCTTTCATTGCCTTTCGTAACAATCATTTTTATTTGGGAATAATTCGGTATTTAATTGGCCTGAGTATCATCTTCGTATTCAATTGTTTTTGTTGTGTGTCTAATACATGTTATAAATTAGTCGCAATTCTTGTCTGTCTGTGTGATCGCGTTGTTCTTCGAAACTACGAAAAGGGTTGGGATGCGGTTTTCATCATCATTTAGAGAAATTATTCCGGAAGGATTATTTTTATAGTACATTAATATTAAACTTACATATAAAAAGAAATATCAATATTTGGTCAAGTCGTAAAAACCGTGAGAATCAGGGGCGGGTCGCTATTTCAGTAGACACACAACAATTTTATTAATACCTTCTTTTAATTTTCTCTTTCATTTGAAATCGTATTCTTTCAACGCCCAGTTGAAGATATTCTATTATTTCTGTTAAACGGAGAACATAATATTTAACTTTTTTTTACTAACAAATATCACAATTTTGCAATTCAAGTGGAATAAAGATATGTTTTTTCTGTTTGTATTGGTATTAATTGGCTCTTTTAACTAGCGTGGGTTAAATACCAGGTCACTCAGAAAGTATTGTGAAAAAAAGTTTTCATGTTTGAGAGACTAGCCAGTTATAGCCTATTTTGAAAATATCATTATAATTCAATATTTCCAATCCAATTTCAATATTTCCCTCCACATTTTTTTTGTAGCTAATTAATATTATCGTGTATCATTGAAAAATGGATCTGCGCCGGGAACATGTTCGCGCTATGATTTTTTACGATGAAATCGTAGAAAAACATAGCGCGAAAATGTGTCGCCTGAAACTGCCTGAAACCGGACGAATCATACGATAGACTTCAAATGGAATTCATGGATGAAGAGGCCAAGGCAGTATATAGTTGGTATAACGAATTCAAGCGCGGTCGACTAACTTTGAGGGAAGAAGAAAGAAGTGGCCGCCCTTTGACGTCTGTTATGGAAGAAAACGTGCTAGCAGTGAAACATTTTATCCAAGACAATAGTCGAGTTACTTATTGATTGTTTTATAAGACATTCAGAACATATTTTCGTTATAAGACATTCAGCACATACTGCAGGTTGGAACGTGAAGCCTTCACGAGATTTTACATGTCAGGAGAATTTCGTGAATCTTCGCGTGAGGAGGACAGTTTCCAGAGAGAGAGAGAGACACCTCACCGATGCTCAGAAGCAGGCCCGGGTGGAATGGTGCCGTGATAAACAAATTTGAAGAAGGCTCGTCTTGGCTTTTTTACGACATCAATACCGATGATGAGTCTTGGATTTATCAATACTATCCAGGAACGAAGCGCCAGTCGACGGTTTGGGTGTTTGAAACGAATGAACGCCTACCAAAGTGAAGAAATCTAGAAGCGGGGGGAAGATTTTGCTCGCGTGCTTTTTCAATTTGGGCACCGGTCGAACTCTCGGGTCACTTTCCTTACAGCTATGACCTAGCACCGTTATAAAAAATCTGCTCAAAGGGATACAATTTTCGTCGCCGGTTGATGCGCTGTCTGCGCGGCTGGAAAAACTGTTTCGAAAACTGGTTCAGACGCGTGAAACTTTGTATAGAGGGAGAGTACTTTGAAAATATTTAATAAACAATATTAACCTATAGAACATAATTTTTTAACATAAATTATTATAAAGAGCAGTTAAGTGAGTGTCCCACTTAACTGCTATAAATACTTACTGCTTAAATATTTAAGGAAAGTATACAAAACAATTAAGTTCTAAGCCGATTAGGATTGTAACGTAGAAGGTAAATGAGATTTCCAGGATTTTCGTCCTAAATGGTTAACTCACTTTAATAATTTGTAAATATATTTTAAAAGCAATAATGGGTTCTTGGAACTAATATGAGAGGTCGATTTGGGACAGGTACGGTATTAAGATTCTGAGAGTTTCGTTGAGAGACTGATGAAGACCTGTTCTTCAATTAAAAGTATTTTAAACGCATTCTGAAAACATGCTATGCGCAGTACATTGCACACTTACGATTGGTTACTGCTATGTACCCGTGTTTGAAGACATATGACGGCACTGACGTAAAATCTGTATGTTATTGTTTAGTGTCATCTTTCAAACTACGGCTGTCGAAATTTCAGTTAAACTCATTATTTAATTTGGTTGTAGTAGCTGTTGGAAGTAAGCAATTGTTAGTTTTTTCTAATTATGGAAAAAGTGCAGTACCGATCCGTGATTATATTTTTGTTTTTGGATGGGAAGACGTGTAGGAACTTAAAGAAAAGTGGGCCACCGTTTGTGGGGACCTTTCTCATTAAATGATAAATGTTTTTATTTTTGTACGTAGGTTTGTACAAACACTTTTACACGTCATCGTATTTAAAAAACTAGATGCAAACGGCGTTTCATATCTTACTGCTCTGAGAAGAAAGACCGAAACAAAGTTAGAGATCTCTTTTAAAGTCCAGATATAATCTTAGTCAGATCATGTGAAGACCATATAGATTTGTGTCTGAAATGGTCTTTTGAGGAAAGAACCACACAGATTGAGAGGACCTGTCCAGTCAGTGTCCTTCGTAGATGAAGAGCTACCAAGTCGCCCAATTGAAGTGACTACCGATGAAATGGTTAACAAAATCCATGACACATTGTATGGGTAAACCGGCGACTGAAGATTGTTGAAATCATATGCATCTCATTTAAATGTGAGCAGAATATATTGCATCCACATTTGGGCATGACAAAGCTATTGGCTAGATGGATGCTGCGTTTGCTCACCGTCGACAACAAGCGGATTCGAATGACCACTTCACAGCAGAATTTTGATAATCAATTTAAAAAAAAAACAATACAATTGTATTGCAAATAGGGTTGTCGATATTTTTTTCCTTCTATAAAATAAGAATTACACAAGAAAAACTTAAACGCAAACTTTTAAGTCTTGTTTTCGCTATAAGTCCTAAAGAGCCTGATTGAAATTGGCCTCTTCTCGTCGTCAAAATCGAGGACGACTAAATTAGAGAAAATCGGTGATTTTCTCGTGTTGAATTGTCAACATTCGATATAACTGCAGTGCTGACAGAAAACGACACAAGTAACATATATAGACACGACGACACGACGCGAGAGTGAGTAACTGTCGCGTGTGTCAAGTTAGCCCTGCAGGTGTAGTAGCGTAGTCTTGTCGCAGGTCGAGAGGCTATTTATTACGACTAACAGACTCGACAATTAGCCCGGGAGGTGAGGCCGAGGCTTGATAAACAAGTTCAATACCAATAATAATACGGTGAGTATAATATTCAGTAAACGTTCTGCTTGCGGTCCTTATCCATTTTTGTCTTAGGTATTGACCTTTATCAAGCCTTAGCCTCACCCCCCTTCTGCAAAACAGAAGAAACTTGAAATATATTATGATTCTTATTGCTTTAAATACTCGACCAGAAATGTACGGCTCACTGAATGTTCCTTTGACCAAGACAAAGAATACATATCAAGGAAAAGACTCTGAACTTTCGATAAGTCGAACGAATATCAAAGAATTAAGTACATACCAAGCAACGGAATAACTTACAACCAGACTGGATAATCCAACTAATTGCCGTTAAATCGAGAGTATTACTGGTTCTCTCGAGGAATTTTGACTTAGCAAATCCTGAACATCCCAACAGGTTTTAGTTTCTTTTGCAATGTCATCCCTTGTAAGAAAAATCTAGCACGTCAAACTCAAATTCAAAATTCTAGAACAGAATTCATTCCTGTCAAGTAAAACATTTTGAATATGTATTATACTAAGGAGTAATATTTTTTTAAAACTAAACAAGTGCGAGTCGGACTCCCCTATGAAGGGTTCGGTAGTAGCAAGTAACATAATATAAAAGTTCTTGTCGTTCGTTGTCACTTTGATCGATCTTTTAATAATAGTGTATTTTTTTAAATTACGATATATGACGTATAAAAATAAAATTACTTACTAGATCTCGTTCAAACCAATTTTCGGTGATAGTTTGCATGGTACATCATATTTTTTTATTTTAGTTTTATCATTCTCTTAGTTTAGAAGTTACAGGGGGGGGGGCACATTTTACCACTTTGGAAGTGTCTCTCGCGCAAACTATTCAGTTTAGAAAAAAATGAAATTTGAAACCTCAATATCATTTTTGAAGATTTATCCATAGATAAGACGTATGGGTTTAATGAAAAAAACATTTTGAGTTTCAGTTCTAATTAAGGGGAACCCCCAATATTTTTTATTTTTGTGTGAAAATCTTAGTGGTCACAGAATACATCAACTTACCAAATTTCAACAGTATAGTTCTTATAGTTTCGGAAAAAGTGGCTGTGAAATACGGACGGACAGACAGACAGACAGATACGACGAAACCATAAGGGTTCCGTTTTTGCCATTTGTCTTCGGAGCCTTAAAAGTAATGCAAGTATATAATACTTCAGTAAATAATAGCAAAACCAAAAATCAGTTCACAAACATTTATTTATCGATCGATGACCTCTTTCAAGTGTTTCAGAGCTTCATCCAACGCTACATATACTTCTTGTGTATTCGGTCTCGCCTCCAGAGATGCTGTTGGACTCCTTATAAGAGACTTGTGGAGAATACTCTGTGTTAATGGGCAGAATACATCCGGGTTCATTGATTCCGACTTAGATTTTCCCGTGAGATAACTCATTAGGATCCCGATGAGGAGAACTGAGACGGCCCCAGCCAAAGGGCAGTATGTGAAGGAGATGCGGAAGAGAGATTGTAACGGCTTTGTTGGGAACTGGTTTCTGAAAAGGAAGAAAATATTAAAATAATTATAGTTTGAGATTAACTGTGTCGAAATAAATTTTAAATTGCCACCTTCTAGCATTTGTTGTTGCATCTGTGTCAATCCGCCATTACTTGTCTAATTATGTACATTTGAATAATTATAAGATTTTCGTCTAAAAACAAAAACAATTGGTAATAAAGTGCTTTTAATAGTTATACTGCTTAAATAGGTACTTTTTCATTCTTTAGAAAACAAAAAGCTGAGATGACTGGTACACTTAATTTTATTAAAAAGATTTGTGGTTTGCAATGTTTGTTGTATGGCAACAGCCATAAATAGCCATTTTTTACCATCACCCCAATTGCGAAACACAATTTCAATCAAAATCCTAACCTATTGCTTCTTAGGTTTGAAAAAATCGTCTGCTCAACAAAGTAAATAACACAATGAATGTAGCTGAACTGCTAAAATGAAAGGCATTTGATCGATTGCCATTTTTATATAATGTTTGTCCGCAATTACCCATCAATTTTATTATCAATACGGTTTTATGTATGAAATAGTAATTCTCGTCATTATATCTACACTAATGTAAGAATATTGTGGTTTGGCTTTGGCGATTTAACATAATTCGAAACGATGTCTTTTGACTGAAAATTGTTAAATAAATTGCAAATCATTAGTAATAAGTAAGTTGATCAGAGTTGATTATAGTAGAAATGTCTGGATACCACGAAATGTTGAATTATAAGTACCTACCAACGTAATTATATGTTACTATACATATGCTTGACATTCTTATAATCATATTCATAGTTGAAGATATTGACAAATCAATTTTCCTAAAATTAAATTACTGTAAGTTTTATTTTTTTATCCATCGAGTTAGTAGCAGTTGTTGGTCCGATTTTTCAATCTTCAGATAACTTTTATTGAAATAATTCGACTTGTCTGTTTTTGTATAGAGAATTTGTCAAACCGTCGTTTTTATTTTTCCTGATAAAGTTAACGGACGATTGAAAAATCGGTCCTGAGTATAATTATTTATTATCACTATTATTCAAATATACATTAATAATATGAATGTGTACGAAAATATTGGCCCGCTACCTTTCTTTCGGATAAGGTCCAGCTAACTTTCCGGAAGATTTTTTGAAGTAAGTACTTCTTTTCCATTTAATTTACCTGGTGGGTAGATCACTTATGGAGACCGATAAATGGTACTACCCTAGTTAACAATTATAAACTTTGTGAAATTGAGCATTACGAAAAAAAAAAAGCTTAGTTTAAGACACAGGCGGTCTAAGAAAAAAGACTTCTACGAAGAAAAGTCATAAACGAACAGGAAATCAAGTAATAGTAATATAGGTAAAGTTTTAATAAGGGGGTAGTTAAAGTGAGTCAGCTCGCATCCAACTTACTGGCGAAGATTAAAACTTCTGCTTAAGTACGGTCAACACACACTTAAACTAAGAAAACCACCCTTACGGCTACGAAATGAAGGCACTGTCAGAGTCTTATTAAAACAATGGAGGTGTGGTTGACTGCACCTCAAACCGAGTGTGAAGTTTGTAATAAAACGTTCTTATGCCATAAAGTCGCTGATATAGTTTTTATTTCACTGCCTAACCTAATGCTGTGGTCCCACGGGTCGCTTTCTCACTAGCCAGATCGCGCCAGGCCAGGCGGACAGCCCGTGGGGACCGTTGTATCCGATGAGGCCTGTAGGGTGGCCTGTCATCGGGCACACGGGCCTGTACGGCCTCTACGTGAGCGTTTCCATTTGCTTTGCTTATAAAATTTTGATAACAGAATAAAACCACATCGGCTTTTGTTGGAAGGGTAAGTGGAAGTTGGAATAGCGGCCATCAGGCCGCACCAGGCCGACACATGCCACAGGAATGCTTGGCACGGGCCGCGACAGGCCTCGACAGGCGTAGCAAGGCCTGGCACGGCCTGTCAGTTAACGGGCTGTGGGACCGTGGCCTAATTAGGACTGTAACTTTTGTAATGATCTTCTCTAGTTTCGGCATGAAGTTTAATCTCCTGCCGTAGTAAAGTTATTGGCCTGTCAGCAAAATTGTAGCGAGGTTGACTGCCCAGGATGCATTCGACGTACATTTAGGGAAAATAAACGATAAGCTAATTGACCACTGGCGAAATTAAGTTGTCTGATTACAACTACCATATTTTTAAAGTTGTGTGAAATGTCTGTATCAAGCCAACCGACAACCGTTCAAGCCGTGGTTGCTAGCTGGCTGTGTGACTTGCGGGAGTGATGATGATGACGTCACGCTGAAGTAGTTGAACGAAGGCTGCGCTGACGTTCATACTCGGGGTCGACAGTGAAGAGATATGAGGAACAGGGTGTAAAGTTCACTCATACTCTTTGTAAAAGGGAGAATCCTCCGACCAGATGGATGTCGTATCTGGTGGGCAACTGCCCGATGATTGTGGTCGGGAAGTTGTATATATGCTAGCTGCGCGGTAAACTCTGATTGCGCGATAAACGATTTGTGTGACGTCAGTGTGATGCGTTGTTCGCATGTGGCGGTGTAGATGCCGCCACAAACGCTAGGTGTCAATTTGCTCAAGAAACAATTCATTTCATAGGTTTTTGCTTTTTTTTGTTAAAATCCCTGGATCTCAGGAGACATCAAGGCTTTTAGATTATCAGTTATCTACTGAAGAAGCTGTTAATTTTATATGAAGCTGTAGGTAATCTAGTGAATTGGCCAATGAGCTTTAAACGCAGCTTGTGCACTTACCACGGTATGGCAACTCAAACCATTCGTCATTCATTGCTCATGCATAGTCAGCCTTCACACTGATCCCTTTGTCATAGACGGAATTGTTGAATACCTACTCCTTTCAACGAATTGGGCAATACAATACTATGATTGATATAATGTCAGTAAGTTAATAATTTAGGTATTACAATAAACCCCATATAATAGGGCTCAGAAACATTTAAAAATTTCGTTCTTTGAGCAGTGGTCGCCCAGTGGTAACGACCCCGACTTACGAGTTGTAGGTCGTGGGTTAGAACCCAGGCAGGCGGTTTACTTTGTGTAAATAATTTCATCACCACTGCAGCACTGCTCTCAAAACGGTGAAGGAAAACATCGTGAGGACCGGCATGTCCTAGAACCATAAATTTTAAGACCTGTGACGTCTACAAATCCGCACTGGGCCAGCTTGGTGGATTAAGGCCCACTCTCTCTCACAAAGAGGAGGCCTGGATACCAGCAGTGAGAACGTTATAGGCTGATTATGAACCGTTCATAGAAACCATTAAACAACATTTGATTCAAAACTAACCTTCATGGTCATCACATGATAAGATCTAGATTTTGTCTGAAGTAATTCCTTCAGACATAATCTCAGAGTTACAGTCTCATTAGACTGTAACTTCTGAGATTGTTTCGGAGTTTCTTTTCAGACTACCTATCTACAGTAGCGGATCTAGGGGTGGGGGGGGGGCTAAGGAGCCCAAGTCGCCCCCCCCCCCCCTCCTGACGCAGAATCAGAATTAGAATCATATATTTGTAAAACATAGGTTTAAGTTCAAAGTCACCGGAGTTCTTCCGTGTTTTTTTTTAAAGTTAACTTACTAGTTTTTATTATGTAAGGTAAGCATTAAACTAACTGAGGTAGGTACAATTGTCACAGCTACCAGCCAGCGTTATATCAGTTTCTCTAAGTACATGTAAATTTTATACTTATTTAAACTGATTATGAAGAAATTTCACAAGAGGCGTGTCGTATTATAGAACCTTTGGAGATCCCAGTGCGGCACTCAAAACAGCCAAACATTCAACTTTAACTAACAAAGTCATTGAGGAAATTGCGAAAAGTAATCCGAGAGGCTTGTTATGTTATATATTTCTTTTCTTTCAGTAAAAAAAATGACGATCCTGGATCCGCCACTGCTTATCTGTTTTGGATAAGAAACACCGACCTCATCAAGATTTTATTTTATTTTTGAGGTGTGAAAGTGTTTATACAAACCTACTTACAGAAATAAATAGAATGTATCAAGAATTAATTATTAAAAAATTACATGATATGGTATACTTTTACTACTAAAATGTTATTGTATTAACTACTTACGCAGCATTAGGAGAGACTGTGCTTGTGTTGGCCGGTACGTGGGTGTAATTGGCTTTCCCGCAGCCTGAAGTGGCGAGTGGTTTGCCCTGAAAGGTCAACGCTCCTGTGGCGAGAGCATTTTCAGCACCGATGAGTAACCAACCGCAGAGGATCAGACTTAACAAACAACCGCTTAGAGCTCCCTGAAACAAAAAAGAAGAAAAATAAGTAAAAGTTAAAAGCAAAAATTCTTACAGAGCGTAAATCTAAATTTAAAGTAATTATTTACAATCAACGCCATCTATCTTCACAAAAAGAGAACTGTTCAAAGCAGAGCCCTCTGTCACAAATATAGCGTACTAATTATGTTGTTGCGGACGAGAGACGCCAAGTAGAAACTGTAAGGGCGCGTCTGAACTTTTGCAAACAGTTTGGAGAAATGATTATAGATGGCACTGTTTTTTTTTTGGTTTTTACTTATTTTGTTTTCAAAATACTTGGCTGACTGTTTTTCCGACTTTTAAAATAGTAAAAAATAACTTACAGAACAGTTAGCCCTTGAGCACACAATCCCAAGAGTGAACAACCCAAGCAGAGTGCCAGCTGTGACGCCAGTTACTCCTGAAGCAACGTGCTGCAGACGATCCAGTTCTTTTGCAAACCATAGGACTGATCCACAGTATAAGCCGACCAACACGCACAGACACTGGAACGATTAACATAAATAAGTAGGATTCTAAAATAGCATATATATTCAAATATTAATCTCGTAATATGAACGGTTGGCTTATGATCATTGGCAGGGCATCTATTTACCTAATTGATACTTTAAAATAGTCTTAAAGTCTAAAATACTTGTCACTATTCCAATTTTGCGACTGGTGGTCAAAATTGGAAAGAACGCCTTAAGTTGCTCCCTTAGTCATCCTTAGCTATTCTTACTAATATTATAAAGAGGTAAAATTTGTTTTATAATTATAATTTATTAATGATGTAATCTCTGGAACTATCCCTATCTGGAACCGTTTCTACGACAAATACGGCACTAGAATTGAAAGAGTACAGAAGAAGTTCTTGCGGTCTATGAACTATAAGTGTTTCCGATCAAAGGTTCCTTACATGCGGCTATTGAAACGGTATGGCGTTCTGAATTTGGGATCTAGGCGGTTGTTCCCTACTTGATGTCATGACACTGCACGGCATATGCAATTACAAATTTGACTGTATTGACCTTACAAACAAATTGTGGTACAAGGTACCCAGAAGTGTTATTCGAAGGGGGTTGCGCGTGCCTCAACTGTTCCGTATTCCGGAACGTGCGCCTCTTCGTCACCTTGTTGATTCTTACAACATTATTTAGGAAACTGGCTTTGGATATTTTGTCTAGCGAGTAATTTAATTTAAATTAACTCAGCAATATTGTGACAGCGACAGTTTTTTTTTTTTTTTTATCACTTGTCTTCAGCACTTCTTTTAACGTATTGCTAAGATGTGGACAATGGTGTGGGTTACGTGTTTGTTTAAACTTAGTTTAAATAGTTCTCTGTATTTTGTAGCATGTAACAGTTTTTTGTCCCTAATAAATCAGTAAACTATCAGTCGGATTTAAAAAATATTTTTTGCATTTGATAGCTTCATTCTTGGGGAAGGCTATAGGCATCAAACGAGACTAGAAACCTGAGCAGCCGACAAAAAAGGAAAAAAGTCAGGAAGAACTCTAAGCGAAAACGATGTAATAGGGCTGGCAGGCGATGCGATGCGATGGGGTGACGGACGAATAGTGACAGACGAAGTCCAGGGCAGGAGCTAGTTTTACTATAAAAGGGAGTCCACTCGAATGAATTTATGCGAAAGGACGATAACACCATAATCAATCAAACTCGCTAGCCTGTCTATCCCCCGGCACAGGGAGGAGCAGGGACAAGCCCGCTCGCCTGTACAACGTGTCGTTTTGCATCCTCGTCAAATTTCAGGAGGCTGTTATGAAAGACATAAATAATCAAATGAAATTACGATACTTGCTCAATAATTAATACATACTTGTTTTTTTTTTTTATTTAAGTTTGACAGTTTTTCAGAATAAACCACTTTCAAATAACAGAATCGACCCGCTGCGTATGCGGTAGGCAATGTCGCACTTCTATGTCGCATACAAGGCCAGTTCCAGTGCGGTATCGCCCGGGCCGCGTTTAAACATGCTCGTTCCACTCAAGCCGATTTCCGAAATTAGAAGAATAAAAAAAAATGTCTTATTTTATCATTGATTCGTGTCGAGAATCATTAGCATAGTAACCTCCTTGAATTTGACGAGGATGCAAAACAATACCATAACATGTACCATCAAAGGTAGATTTTGGTATGTCCTAGACATTTCATTTCTCTAAAATGTATCGTATTTTGTTTTGCTAAGTTTAGACTCTATTATGATAACTTATTGTGCATGTGACATCTATGTTTACCCTGAGGGTATATGAACAAATAAATAAATAAATTGCCGAGCCGAAGTGACAATGGAAGTAACTCAAGAATGTTTATGTCATACTTCTGTCTTTGTTCATTCTTCCTTTCATATTCAGTCCATTCTTCTTTGGAATGCGCTTCCTCTTGATATCAGGACGGACACCAGTTGGTATGCATTTAAGCGGAAATTGCAGAGTTGTTTTCGAAACAAATAGCGTAGTGTTATTTCAACATCTTTCACTCTTGAATTCGTATCTCTATATATATATTATAAGTATGTATGATAGTTAATATGTATGTATGTTTATTATAAGTTTGTTATATACATAATATCTATTTTATTTATAATTCACATCACATCACCAAATAAAATCAAATTCATCATTGTTACCATTTTAACAAAAGTACCTGCCATGTAATCTCTTCGCCACCCTTGGTTGACTGGTAGAGAATGCCTAAGGTATTAAGTCCGCCTTTGAACCTTTTTGTTCGAAAAGTTAAAATTAATTAGTTGTTAGTGTTCGTTATTTCAAAGGTAATGAAAACAAGATTTATTTTGCCTCAAAGAGCCCTTTTATGTTTACAGGGATATCAATTATAATAGCTATCGACGATATCTTAACAAGATAAAATATTTTTCCACTTATAATATGTAACCTACTTCATGTAACAACACTACTAGCGGTCGTTGACCCTAAAAAAAACATCAAATCTTTTTTTATCATTTCATCGCGTCTGCGGAGTTTAGCTAGGTAATATAATTTGAACCTGTTTATGTAACTTGGTTTTTGTTTTCAGATAATTGGAATGCGAATTTGATAAAAACACCAAAACTTACCTTCATTATCCGACAACAGGCATTCTCATTGGTACTTTGCGGCATCCAAGGCCTTATGAATTCTTCAAAAAGTACTCCAGCAATTGAATTTATCAATGAAGCTATGCAGCTGTAACAAGTAACATCTGAACGGTAAACTAATATAAACTTTAGATGTAAAAGAGTAAGGATCGTTTTGAAACAAATAATTTTCACGTGTCTCACCCAGTAGTTGCACTGAAAATGGAGATGATGAAAATCCCGCATATACCCGGAAACATCAGCGATAAGTTGTTCAGAAATTGAGGGACGAGCTGTAACAAAAGAGTTGTGTGATCAATTTTTTAATCAGGAATACTGATTATAAATTATTTGTAATTAAGGCCTCTCTTTTCTATAACGTAGATTCAAAAGCAGAATTTTGTTCCAGTGTCCGTGGAGTTTCTTGCCCGTTCCGTTTCCTTTGGAATGGGCAACCAGCTTCATTTTTCTGACCGACCAACCTTGACAATTCAAAAGTGCCTGTAATTGGTTTATTTGAAATAAATGCTTTGAGTTTGAGTGATTTTAGAAAAGCAAAGAACAAAGTGACTTTATGCTTAAAGCACAAAATTTCTTTCCGCCTCTCTGCTTTTATCAAAATAATGCCTTTTTTCACTAACACTAAGAAACACATAAATGAGACCCTAAATATGTCACTATTGGATTTTCAACTCGCCGAACGTTGAAATTATTAAACAGTACGCTTTTATTAAGACATTCATTTAGGTGTCACCAAGTGTTAGTGAAACCGCAGAAGTGAACTTTCCCTGGAAAAATATACTACAATTAAGTAAAAAAGACAAAAATAAAAATAGTGCTCATACACATGAGCGGTATGCCGCAGAGGCAACTGAAACCGCCGAGAATTGTCAACGGCCGCCGCTGACACGTCTACGGCTGCCGTTAACGCTTAAAGCTCGTGTATCGCTCGTGTATGTCACTTCAATTACCTGCTCATGTTTCTTTATCTGCCCCGTAAGTAACGGGTCACATCCAGCGAACCACGCATACAGCGCCAATCCGAGAAAACAAGACAGCAGCTTCATAAGTATCACTCCAACACATGATATCGTTAGGCAAAGTCTAGCCTGACTTATTGTAGGTACTGCTAGAAGTTTCTGTAAGGTAGACTGACTTAGTGCTATCTTCCATAGCCAGTTTGTGGATAGAGCTATGGTCACTGCGAAGAAGGATGTGTGGTGAGCTAGTTCAGGATCTGGGCTGAAAAGGGGAAGATATAATTTATATAGCACTTTTAAATTCTTGGGTATTTAAGAAATATCGAAGAGAAACAAGGAAACAACTTAATATAATATCATTGCTTCTCGATATAAAAGCCATGGCTTTTTTCCAAGCACGTCAATCATTTTATCTATTTCTTCCTTATGATTTTCATCCGAGAGAGAGAGAAGCTAGCAACAAAGTCTTTAATTCTCTCGGTTTTAATTTATGATCCAGATATCTTTGTTTTAGTTTTAATTAGTCAGCTTCCGTTTTGCTTCCATTCGAAACCAAAAAACGCAAAATATGTACAGCTACAAACAAATAAAAAACTGATTGCAGTTCAATTCTATAACTTAAGTCGACTAACATAAAGATTTAAAAAATGAAACCCTTGTTCCAGGCTTCTGAAAAGGTGATATTTAAAGTATAACTTACTCATATAAAACTAGTCTTCCACCATTACTTGCAATTTCCCACATCCTCTTGAACCCCATTGGCAACAATGCTAAACCACTTGGCAAGGCAGTTCCAGCGAATGCCAGGAATGTCGTCATTATGCCAATGGATACTATTGCTCGTAGACCACCAATTGCACTGAACGTCGCGCAAACGACGCACAACACAGCTGTTACTCGCCCCGCCAAAGGATTTGTTACTGAAATTAATAAATACAGGGTAGATATAGTGGTGTAGACAACTTTTGTAATCAAATATTTCCTATTTTGCTCTCCTAAAAATATTATTGAACACTCAACAACATAGTTCACAAAAATAAATGCAATCATACAGATTGCATTTATTTTTGTGAACTATAAATCATTCGTATTTTGGCGTCCTAAAACTACTAAATAGCCAAGTTACTGCGGATACGAATCACGGTCGGGGTAATCTGACTTAGTTACTGCGACCAACTATGAGAAAAGTCCAGAAAGTTTAAAGGCTCAATTATAAAAACAGTGTGCGTCGTTAGAAGCGCAAAAAGCTTTTGGAGGCTCATTTATAAAAAGTGCCCATCATTAAGAGGTCAATAAGTTCTTAGATAATCTGTTAAATATTTCCCTTAAATATTTATTTACAATATCTAACAACACTACACAATTACATGTACCAATATCTTTTTTATCTACACTCATAACGTACAGTTATTCTTTTTTTTATGTATGGCATCTCGCAGGTCAACCTATGGAGGTTGTCGGCTGCTTAAGCGGACTTGCCTGTGGTACCCTAATAAATTAAGGCCTCCAGCCAGTACTTAAACTTAAATACTAACAAAAAACTAAGCGACTACACGATAAGGGCACCCGCTGTGGGGTACGGACCTGGAAGAGGGCAGCAAGGGACTAGCTGGATCAGGATTTGAGTGATTTTGGGACGAATTTAAAGCTACAGGCTCAGAGGCGCGGTCTGGCTCGACGAAAAGTTATTATTTTGCTATAAACTTTATCCATGAACAATCATAAGTTTTTTGTTTTCTTTTAAAGTTTTCCATGGTATTAGTGTTATCTGTGGTAGAGGCTGCTGTGCACTGTAGAGCGTACTAGTACTACCGCGATTTGGTGCCGTCAGGTGTACCGCACCTTATAGCCATAGCATAATCAGCCTATAACGTTCCCACTGCTGAGACACAGTCCTCCTCCATGAGAGGTAGTGAGCCGTAATCCACCACGTTATGAATCGCGTCGAGTCGCCGGGTGAAATGGTGCCGTGATAAAAAACAAATTTGAAGCAGGCTCGTCTCGGTGTGTTTACGACATCATTACAGGTCTTGAATTTATCAATACGATCCAGAAACGAAGCGCCAGTCGACGGTTTGGGTGTTTCAAAATGAATCAACGCCTACCAAACTAAAGCGATCTAGAAGCGGAGTAGATTTTGATCGCAATTTTTTTCAATTTGACTTGCTACTTGGTGTCAATTTCTTTACGGGACAAAAGAAGCATCAACGCTGAATGGTATCCTACTAAATGCTTGGCAGAAGTTATCTCTGTTGTGAGCAACAAGTGACCAAACACAGGGCCCCGCGGGCTACTGCTCCACCACGACAACGCACCTACGCAACCGCGCTGAAGACGAGGGACTTCCTGGACAGCACGCCGGTCAAACTCCTGGGTCACGCTCCTTACAGCCCTGACCTAGCACCGTGTGACTTCTTTTTATTCGCGAAAATATAAAATCTGCTCAAAGGGATACAATTTTTGTCGCAGGAAGATGTGCGATATCAGCGTTCGAGCAGGCTGTAAACGAGGTGTGTATTTCGAATACTGGTTCAGACGCATGAAACTTTGCATAGAGGCTGGTGGAGAATACTGTCATTATTTTAACTGAGGCAGTTTCGCCTGAAGTTGTTCTTTGTTTTGTTTTAGAATGAGTATTCATGTTGTTCCTACAGCCCTGCGTTCAATGTAGTAAGGGTGAATAAATCTGGAGGTCGCGCTTATCCACAGTTGACACACTAACGACTAGTGCTCTACCCTAGCCATGAAGCCCTCGGCATGTGCGACCTAGGATTGGATTATATCTCTCTTGGTCTGGCTCCTCAACCTAGATCTGTCTAGGCAAAGTTTACTCTACCGGCACAGACCTTTTTTTTACTTTTTTTTTTGGTGGGAAATCATCAAATGACTTCTCCCGCTCTGGGCGGAGCGGGAGAGCGTGTCAGACGCTTACTGACTAAAACCCACCCGTGTTCCTTCAATTGCCTGTGCCAGGACCACGGTTACTCTTTCGAATTACCCGCGACCCTGAGGCGGCCGGCACAGACCTAAGGTCTACTTGAGCACGCAAGTTCCACTACGACGGCAACGTACGGCGGTAGGGAGTTTTTTTTCTTTTTTCATACAAAATAATTCGACAAAGTCACGATTATTAACGTAAAACAGTTCTTAACTTTAAATATGAACGATTGGTTTTAATGAAAATGAATTACTCATATTTATCCATGAAACTAAACTACACATATATGAAGATATCTTCGAAACTATGCATTTTTGGACCACATATTCTAGCACTATTTGTGCACATATGAAATATAACCCTAGAGTTATTGGATATCAAAAAAACAAGTTGTATAGAAAATGAACCTTCTAAAGAAGGTTAACTGACAATGAAAAAAAGAAATAAAATATAAATATATATTTATATATATATATAATAATATATATATTATATAAATATAATATATATAAATATATTATATAATAATATATTTATATATTATATATATATATATATACTATAAATACAAATAGGACTAAATTCCTATTTGTATTTACAGCGTACTCAAATCGACCAAATATGTTTACAATCTATTTCAGGGCCTAGATGATTTCTTTATATTCTTAAATAAAACTATGTAAGCTTAGGTCATCCAAGTATTTGATTTAAATATAAAATTAGTCTGCTTACCTAATCTGAAAGCCATGAGGGGCACATATGGCACAATAGGCAGCAACATAAGTTTGCTGACTACGAACAGCACCGCAGCTATCGTCCGCGTGTGTGTTGAGAACCTTATCTCTAAGTATTCGAAGCTTGACGAAAGCTGTAGCTTGTGGAACACTGGAAAATAATTGAAGATTGTCAGTTAATCTTAAGTTTTTTTTTTACCAAGCCTTGAATCAAAATCATACTAATATGCATTAGCTTCTTATAAGACTCCAGATTTTCCCATGACAATGGAACTATGAAATTAGACATATTTCAAGTTTAGCTGTTCACAGCTGTAGTTTCTTATAAATACCATGGATCTGATAAATCCTTATCGCCCTTTACGATATCCTCGCGCATGATTAAAACGCATGTTTAAATAATAACTTCACTACTTAATCTAAGTAAATGACAGCAAAGAAGATAAAGTATTTACCAGGTAAATAAATGACAGCGGTGAGGAACGTGACGATGATGAGCGAGAGAGCTGATGCCCAGTACTGCGTGCCTCTCAGGTATATCTCTACAGGAACACCCAGCAGAGTGATGCTTGTCAGATGGCTGGAACAAAATTATGTAAGCTGTAAGTAAATAATGATTAAATTAACTAATAAGTTACGAATATTATAAACAGAAATAAGTTTTTAGGCAGCAAGGAAATAATAGGTACAGAGGAATTAAAAATGAGAATAATACGAGTATGATCATTTGGAGTTTGAAAATAGCGCAAGAGATTGATAAAAATTAGGGCAGTGTTGTGATTGTGTGTGCTTGTCTTAATGGCTCCTTGAAATAAGAATTAATTTAACAGTTCATAACTGTTTTAAGAAAAGATGTAGACCAAAGCGATGATGAATAAATTGTGTGAAGTAAGAAAAAAGCGCTCAAATTAGAGATGAACGGCAGGAAAATACTTAGGTAATATGTTTATTCTAAATGAAGACTCGGGCAAAATCTCAGAATTATGACGTTTACAAGGAGGAAGGGACTTGTTCAGCAATAGGCAGATAATAGTATATGCAATTAGTAGCAAATATTATAGTGGAAAGTCTCATGCACGAGATGCGATAACATTTCTAATGGGAGTAGAAATACATACTATCCATTGTTGTCTGTTGTAATAGGTAAATGTTGAAAGAAGATAAGACTTGAGCGTCATTCATTCATTACCATAGTATTTTTTAATTGATATATGTAAAGAGTAATATTACAGTCACTTATTGCGTTCTGTAAATAATATTGTGTAAATATTCGATGAAATACTTATTGGAAGGGTAGTTTTTATTCGGGCAGTAATAATTTATTAGTAGTTACAATAAAATCAATCTTCAATAATCTAGCAAGGAATGGCCGAAGTCTCGTCTCGAAAGTAACGTTGCAATATAATTGATCACCGCCTTGTATCTGTTATGTTCTATCATTTATTCAAGCCTTTGCCTCATCTATAAAAAAACTAAGTGCCATCTAAAATTGAATAATATGCACCATCTAAAATATTTTCAATCAACAAAAATCAAAAAACACTCACCTCGAAATAAGAGCTAAAGTGATCGATATAACAGACATATTCTTCCCACCAAACAGGAACCCGGCAACCGTATTATACTTCCTATTAATAACATTGTAATACACAATAATTCCTATGATAACACCTAATATGATCCCGAACAAGCAGTACTCTGCCACATTAAAATAAATTGGAGACACAGGAATTACGGTTCTGACTTTCTGCATCGTGAACGTCTTTCAAGTTTTAAATACGTGTTGCAAATAGCGAGTATTCCTATCAGAGCGTCTCTTCTAACAAAAATAAGAGATATTAAAGATAAAACTGGATTTGACTTCAATCTTTCAGCAAATACAAGAACTGTTCTGCGACTGTTTACAGTTTATGCGCCAATTGTGTGAAGTTCTATTTTCTAACCGGCTGTTTGATTTGGTACTACAGGCACTGACTGTACAAGTCTCTTATATAACTTATGCTATAAGCATCAACAATATAACCTAAGCCTATATCTTCAGCAACCTGCTAAACCATACATTTTTGTAATATTATATAGATACATAGCTTTAAATATTTATTTGGTTTGCCATAAAATGATAAAACATCGAAGTTTTTCCTAATTACATAAAAATGTTACGTGTAATAAAACACTCCTATCGAAGTAAAATCAACAAATGAGATAACTATGGTATTATGTTGTTGTTGTTTTCACAGGATCTCCTAGTTTGGGAGTCAGGGTTTACTATATCTGTACGACCTTTAAACACTGAAATTAATGCGACCTAGTGTTAGTTAGATTTGTTAAAGTTTTTTCTATAAATAATAGTAGATTATTGCATCGAGCACAAAGAATTTATTAATTCAGCGAGTACCTGATTTAGAGCCCCGAGCGTCAGCGAGGGCTCTAATCTAACAGGCACGAGGGCAATATAAATTACTTAAGGCAAAGTGCATAATCTGCTTTTCTTTCAACTATTACCTATAGGAATAGTAGATAAAACAAACTCATATCAAACAGTTAAATTGAAGTTTAATAATTGAAATTAAAAGTTTTACTTGAGCAATTATTAAACGTAAGGTTAAGAGTTTTGTTGGGCAAATTTATATTTAAATTTGGAACAAGTAGGATAGAAACGAATAATACGTACGTAAAAAAAGTATTGATATCGGCTGGCTGAATAGAGCTAATCCATTGAGATTGGCACCTTATGGTGCGATAAAAAAAAACTGTGCAATAATGAAATATCATACATTTTTATTGCTCTAGAGCATTAAAGACTCGCTTTGGACTGAGTTTTTAGTGTGAATGTGATGAAATTAAAGCATAGTTGGAAGAAAAGATTTTTATTATTTTATTTATTTATTTTATTATCATCCTCACATCGGGCTTGTAGCTACATTTTTTTCTAGGCAGAGATATAGCCCACGCACGAGTACTTTTCGCTAGTTCTTTTCTATATTGACATGTAGGAGGGGCTAGCCTACTGCCAGTAACCGAGCACAAGTCCGGGGATTGCTCTGAGACCGTCCCTGGGAAAACACGTGGATCAACGAGGACAAATAACCAAGAGCCCATTGATGACTTTAAAGGAAAAAAAGAGAATTAAAGTTTTTGAGAGTAGTTGTTAGCCATATGTAAGTTAATAGGTTTACATATCTCTCCTACTAAACTAACTGTACCTGACTGGGCATTTATCGCTATCAACGTTTTACAATGTTATACACACAGCCTTTCAATTACCCGCAGGCGTTTTATCTCAATGTAAATAACAAGAGCAAATAAAACTTTAAGTAGAATAAACAGTAAACGAACATAACTCAATAACTAGTGATAAAAGTCATTACTTTTGAGTTGTACCCATCTTGCACGGGATTTGTGGACGACGAATTGTTTGGATAGTATTTTGGTGTGACAAAATAGTTTACAGGTTCAAGACCTTGCAAGTATATGCCAATGTGACATTTTGTACTTGTAAAATCAAAAGTACTAGGCTGAGAATCAGCTGCTTTGATCGTCAAAATAACACTAATGAGAGAATTTTATGCTATTTCATTATCTAAAAACGAAATAAAGAATGAAACCAAATAAAAAGTATTCATAAACAGTAAATATACATTTAAATGATCTTTATTGCCGACAGCGCCATCTAGTAGTGAGCAGCTGAACTTATTATCTCAAAAGTTGTAGCACGCAAAGGTACCCATGATCCGTAGCGTAGCGCTACGCGGCTACGAGTGCCGCGTAGTGCGAATACGGCTATGGAGTGCTACGACCAAATACTTGGAGCAATAATATCGAGATGGCGCATTTTAAAGTTTTAATTTATTTATAAAACACATCGTTATTTTTAATAATTTTTGTACCGTTGTACTTCGGAATTTCTTGAAGATGGTTTTCGCCATCATTTAGAGAATTTCTTTCGGAACATTTGTCTCATCATACAAGCATTCAAAATATGATTTTGAAAATACTGATCAGAAATCAAAACATCTAATAAAAATCCTACAAATGTGGTTTAAACACACAATCATTGTTACTACGTCTTTATTATAACCATTTCTAAGGAACCCTAAACCTGGTATTAAGACCATCCTTGTCAAAGGTCATGAAATCATTTATTTTTGCAAACATGGGTAATTGGTGCATAGATGTTTTCATAAAATATAGTCCTCCAAATTCTACCGTCTCATGGGCATGCAAATAATATTTAATTCCAAAATAAAACAGAAATTCTATTGATACCTCATAAATATAATTGCCAAATCATAAGAATTACAAAAAAAAACAAAAAACATTATAAATATCAGTAGTAACATGTTTACAGTAATGTCAAAAAATAATTAATCATGTCAAAGTGTCAATCAGAATAAAAAGTGTCAGAAAAGGCACATGTATGTTGTGTCATAATAATAGTTGATCAGTAACAGTGCAGAGATTTATCATTAAGGAAGTCGTCGATTGTGGAATAGCTTTTCTCAATTAATAATTGGTTTTCCCTGAAAAAATTTATTACAGTCATATTTTTTCTCACATCAGGTACTTCGTTATAAATTCGTGGGGCAATAACAAAAAACTTTTCAACATAAGTGCGGTTTTACATTTCACTGGGCATAGTTTGTTTACATATTGACTCCGAATCAGATTTTTACAAAATGCTGACAGTTTTCAATAATCAGTAGTCAGTTTTTAATTTCATCCTATGTTTAATCTTCATTCATCTAACTCAATTTAAAAATCATTTGACCTACCTATACAAATATCTGACCTACTATATCACCTAGTTTTACGTAAAAAGGCGTGGGAGGGATATTATTATGGATGGAGGGACCCTCTCACCAACATTAGAATATTACTCTCACACCTGCCCTCTAGGTGACGTCAGTAAATAAGTTTTAGCATAGTTTTATAGCCGTCATGAGGTTTCTTTTGCATGCTGATTTTAGGAAGTAGTTTATGGTAATGTGTGAGCTATATGTAACAATTTGCGTTGTAATGCGCGCCAGGAAGGTTTCATGATACTTGTTTACCCGCAGCTTTGCTCAGTGTTATGAACTTGAAGTGTAATCGCTTATTAAGAAGTCCAATTGGGTAACACCGACAGGACGGGCGGACTTTTAATGTCTTAGGTATTCTTTACCAGTCAAATAAGGGTGGTAATGAAAGCTTCCATTTTTTTTTCATAACTGCTTTCAACAGCAATCGTTTTTCCGGTGGCTGTTTGATTGCTTACAATATGTATTTAAGGTAAATGTTTCCGTTACATAGAAACATGCCTTGTCTCTGATAATTCCAACTTATAATTTAGTTATTATTGCTTACTTGAACAACTTTTGATACTTACTATTTATTTCAAACGAGCATAGAAGCATAATAATTTATCTTTGTAAGTATATCAAACTTGTACTAATAACATGGAATACATCAGAGGCAGAATAAACAGACAACATCGCTCTGGAGCTTGTTAAAAACTTTTGATGAGAGTACCATTAACTACGAGTAACCATCAAGCAATTTCTACGCGACTGTACGTTCTATAAATTCCCACCACGTACATGCGAATACACAAATCATCTAATACACAATATCGCAAATATTTCTTGTCCAGAACACTGGGTGACACGGGGCGCCCGAACAAACGGAAGTTTGAGGGGGCGGCGCGAGGGGGGGACACAACCGAGGAAACGCTAGACAAGGACAAAAATACACATTTGAATTAAGAACGAACAGTACGACGCTAAAGAAAAATTAAATTATATTTCCCAATGGTGTCGGCCAGTTATTAAGTGGCCAGACGCCATTTTGAATTATTATATTTTTTATTTCTTTTTCCCAGGTTTCCCTTTTGTACGAGGAATTCCTTTTATTTGGAATAGTTGTGGGAGCGGATTGCAAATGGATTCAGTTGAAATGTGTTGGAGCTGTAAATCAATGGCTGTTCTTTATGGGACGTTTGGGATCATTATACCTTAATAAACCTTAGTTTCACAAATATATCCCTATTGTTGGTAACTTACGTTTTGAGAAAAACATATATGAGAGGATGTATGATCCATTTAGTAATTACGGATAGTTTATAAATCCTAACCATATTTTTTTTTATTATAAATTATTGGTAGCCCGGAAGGCAAAATGCGGGAGGACCGATTATTTTGCACTTTGGATATTTGATACAGCCTTTAAAGCGGTTGAAGCACTTGAAAGACCCTTAGTTACCCAGTTTCTGGTGATTTTTGGACCATGGTCTAATTGCGCATCTGTATCCACTTACAGCTTTAAATTTCATTTATAGACTCACGAGAAATGAATGCCTTGGTGTTAAGGATATTGTTTTTAAGCTATTCTGACTACATTCAACAACCAACTCCAAGCATATTATTTCAACAAACTCACTTCAAAACATCAAATTCGAAAAAAAAAAATTCTTCACCCCATATATTCAAAACCTCTCTAAATTTTTACATTTAAAACCCACTTCACGTATTTCAAACTTAAGGGAGGTACACATCTGTCTCCCGACACCCAAAATTGCAACATAGTAGGTAGAAAAACCTTTCAGGGTTTTGCATTTTTCTCGCGGTCCGAGTTCGCCTCAAGCGAGAAAATTATAAAAGAAAAGGGGAGAATGGGACAAAGCGACGCAGCCTCTACACGCGTGATTGCACTTCCCAAAGGCCAGACGAAGAGATGCTATTAATTTTATCGGGCCTGTATTTAAAGTGGGTTTTTTCTTGTGTTTTCTGCTGGTTTAATGTTCTTTGATGTTGGGCAGATTAGTTAGTTTAGATTATAACATTATAGAACAGGACGCCCGTTTATCCCAGAAGATTTAGGTAGAGGTTTTATATTAGTAATACATTTAACCAGTTTTAAGCCATAATTTATGTAATTGGGAGCTAGCATATTGATTCTATAGATTTTTCAGTATTTGATTCGACTTAGTAATTTTTCGTGTATTAATAAATTAGGTTAATGAACATTATTTTCTTAACAACAGGCTCTTTTCGACACTAAATTAAGTCATATCTACCCAAGATAGCTGTCATAGGAGTCAAAACACTTATCCTGCAAATGCTTTTCATCCTGAATTTGGACAAGATAAAAAAAGAGTGAAATTAACAGTAAAACAAAAGAATGAGTAAAACCCTCTATCATTACAATAAATGACGTAATGACACTAACAATAATAACTCGATTGCCAACCTCCTCACCGACCAAAAAAGGGGCATTTCCACAAAGAATGGTAGTTTAATCAAACGTTTAGGGTTGATGCTTAAAATAATCTCGGGAGGAGTTACACTGGGCCCCAGGCGTATGATAAACCGGCGATAACCGGATATGAGAACGAATGAATTGCCCGCTTGAAGCTACGTTTTTTGCGTGCTTCTGTAGTTTTTAGGATCTCATCTTTTTGGTAGTCGAGTTTGGTAGAGGGCGTAAAAGAAATGACGATTAACATGCTTTGGTGGATGGTTATGTCATAAGAAAATGGCTCTCTCAGTTACAGCAGTTATAAAGTCGTTTGTTTTGAAAACTGCACTAAATGGCGTAGGAAATTATCATCTTGCTTTCTGCTTAGTAAATTTTTATTTTTATTAACTTGGTCTTGACCGAAGCTCAGAAGGGAGCATAGCATCTTAAAAATCAAACTCACCAACAAAATTCGCAACATTACAATACATTCCAAGACAGGTCGCCGATGTTGGCGATAAGTCTGCAAGGCTGAAGTGCGACTAAATGGATCACACCTAAAGGATGCATCCAGACAGATGGGCCAGGATCGTCACACAGTGGGTGCCTGAAGACGGGCGTCGTCATCGAAGTAGGACTAAGAAGCGCCGGCGTGACGATTTAGACTTGTTACTAACCTTGTCTTGAACAGAGAAGGCACAAAATAAAGAACAGTTGAAAAATATAGGGGAAATCTTTGCCCAGCACTGAGATGAAGTATTTTAACTGAAAAAAAAAAACCTTGTACTCCTTGTAGACTGTTGATTTATAGACCATTTTTATTTGTTTAGCACCTTGTACTTCTTGACAGGCCTACTCTGCCCTCCCATACCTATTAACACTGTAATTTGAAAACATTGTAAAAGCCAATTACTTTTAATAGAGTAATCGTGGAGTTTCTTGCCGTCTCTTCCCCACATGAAACGACCAATTAGAACCGCGCACCTAGCTTCTGACGTTTCAAAAGTGCCCATGTAGGTTTTATGTGAAATAAACATTTTGATTTTGTTAGTTTATACGAAACAAAATTTATTATAAGCATGAAACAAGCCATAGAACTAGAACCTTAATTGCGAAACACATTTTCTATCACAATCCGGGGATTTCAAAGGAAAACCCTAATCCATTGCTTCGTAGGATTGAAAAATGTGTTTGCACGACAACGTAAATAACGCAATGTACGTGGCTGAATTGTCAAAATGTAAGGCATTGCGATCGTTTCTATTTTATGTGTGTAACGCAATTACCCCTTTGTTATATTCCAACCTAAAGAAAAGAAAGAAAAAAAACGTTAATTTGCGGTAAACACAAACACCAAAAAGAACAAGTTGGGGGAAAATATGCGTCACATCCACGCAAAACGGCCATCGCTCAGCTTAATGTTACGACCCTATGCGAGACAGAGCCCCAGCGCTGGTTTTCAGCGACAGCCGGCGTTGATGACGTCGACCGTTGCAGCAAACCTCATCACAGATACAAATTTACAATCAATAATAACTACTAAAGATTACACGAACGGCTATATCAACCAACATAAAGCCATAATGTAACCCTACACTACCTTGCCCGTTGCCGATACAATTGATCCCAATAATTAATCAAATGCAAGCCGAACGCCTCACCAAAATCCCTCTTCCCTACCAACCAAACCCTCGGGGCACCCAGATCTTTTGCAGACGTTGTGAACAGACTAGGAGACCTAATCTACTTCTGGACAGGTGAGCTAGTTGGTTTGACCAATGACGGCCGCCATAGCCAAATGGTCCACTGAAGGAAACCAATCCATACAACATAGAACTCGTATCGTTCATTTACAAGGTGTAACAAAATAAACGCAAGTCCTGTAAGTAGTTTGTTCATAATTGAGTACTGAATCGATTTCAGTAACTTTCAATATCGGTATATTTTCAAAAAATTGTGTATTTTGCCATACTGGCCGTCGATTGAGTCACAGTAAAATTAAACCTTATTTCTTAACAAGGCAATAAGGCTCAATTTCAAATACATATTTAATGATAGGCTCAACACGATTTTGAATACTAATAGATATCGTTAAAACAAAAAGTTTTGGTCAGTGTATTGTGATATGGTTTTAACTCAATACTCTAAATTGGGTTGTAAGAGGTCTGGAGGGGTGAAGCAGGTATAGAGGACACGTTATCATGAAATGCTTTCTTCTTTACTAACGTTATTTCCCTTTCTAAGGGGTGTCATTAACATAAATTTTACGCTTTCCCAGATAAGCTTGGACTGCTGCCCGGCCCTCCTATTAGGTCCTTTTTTTGACTGAATTTACGCGATATTCTTACTTAATGTTATGAGGAAGTATTACAGTATTTTTGGTGTTATTGCTTATCGTAAGTTAGAACTCGTAGATTAAGATTGTTGGATAGTTACGATGGGTTTAATTGTGATAGTAAAAGATGTAGATAGTTTTTACTATTGTGTTGATTAAAACTGTCAAATTTTTGGTTTCAGATAATGTCTGTTTCCTCTCGATGTTTTCCTTCACACGTTTTGAGAGTAGTGGTGATTGAACCACCACTCGTTTCTTTCGTGACCTTCAACCGGTAAATAGGTGTCCCTATTTGGTTTGCTCAGTTCTAATAGACAGGGTAAACTTATTAAACATAAGAAACTTGCTAACTTCACCTTATTTCTATTCACCAACACCTCTCTTGTATTGTACTCTCATACCGATTTCCATACACATTACCACAAACCAGAATATAAACAAACCTCTTTGTTCTCCTTTTCCATAATAACACGGTAAAACTACTCCGATTACTCCTAACACACAACAATTTTCATTCCACACATTTCGTTTGAATTAGGCATAGTAATACCACGTCTCTTGCACGCCTTGAAAAGTAGGGAACGAATAGAAAAATGGCTGGAGGCACACGACACCGGAATATATTACGTAATCGCACTCTAGTTTTGTGAGGTAACATATAAATGTGTTGGTATAGTGCGATGATCTCCGAAGTCTGATAAATAGCTCGCCCAAAATATTTTTGTTCTGAAAATCGCTAAATAAATTGAATTGGGCACGACTTTTGGTGCCGGGTGTCGAGGTGTTAACTTACAATTGGCTTATGACGTACGAGTTTGAATTTAGAAGTTGAATGTAACTATTAACTTTGATGTGAATTGGTGGTGAAGGCGAAGAAATTCTATTTTCAGTAGTTCGAAGGCAATCTATGTTTTATATATGCTATGAAAACCAAAGAGTATTCTGCGAAACCATTGTGCGGCATTTTCTTATAATTCGACTAAAAGTCATAGATTAAGGGACCCTTACATTTTATCTTAGACGTCACCTCAAAGGGCTCCATTCATCTTTAGTACTTACCACAGAACTCGTCATTATTTCTTCTCCACCGCTTTTCGTTTTCTAAAAATTAATATACCTTTACACAACCCTTTCGGTATACAATTTAGGCCGGCCTTATTAAATTCAATAAAAAAAAATCCCTCATCATTAAGGGTTCCAACGAAAAGCCACGATCAACCTGACTGTATAATTATGCTCGAGGCAGTAGAACATGCTGAAAAAGCATTTCCAATTATTTATGATTTTTGCCTAGAAATGTTAACATTATAAACGAGCCCTAAGCATCTTACTAACTAACCATCATAAAAGTCCCCAAACACACTTCACAGAGTACAGTCAGGCCCACAAGCAAACAAAAAACAATAGTTACACACGCACACACACACACACGCCCGCTCTACCTTTTAGTGTCAAAAGTGTGAGAATATGTGTAAACAAATCCTCCAATTTCCATCACATTTATTCGAGGCGTTGCTCTGACGTCACCCCCCCCCCTCCCCCCACCTGATAGAGAGGAACATGTAATTTCTTTTGTAGATAGTGTGAACCGACACACCCTATTGGCTGTGATGCGGTGTAGTGATAGCAAAATTTTGTCAACAGTAGGGACGTGGAGCCAATTTTCCAATAATGCTATTCAAGTGTGTGAGTATGGAGATGATATATGTATAGGCAGGTTAGGGTTTAGAAGTTGGTTGTAAAGAATGGGCCAAGTGTAATCTAATGAAGAATATAATAGTCTCTATGCTATGTGTCAATAACAATAAATATTGGATAATTAATTATGATCAATAAGAAACTGCACATGCTCAGGTAAGGTGCGTCAGCTTCCTTCTGCTAATTACATAAGTTCTAAGTGATTTTCATGGCTATTTTGTAACGGAAGAAAGAGACTAGTCGAGTGTGAATTTTTTATGTACATCGTATTGAGCTAAGTAGACGTAAATAGTTCAACGCTTGTCTTAAGTCTCAAAATTAATAGCAAGTGCTGACTGCCTGGGTTTGGCTTAAAGTTATTTAGATAACAATAATACTACTATACATCAAAGTACTTGTATCTTAAATATTTTAACCAGACCGTCCCGCGGGTGAAACCTAGTTTGTCATACTTCAGAGAAATAGATTTGTTACTACGACCGAGTAAATCGAACTCCGCGTATCTCTCACAGTACAAAGTTTGTAGTATTGTCGTAAAAGCTTCCTCTAATGAAACATGTTCAGTTTTCAGTTATTTTGCTTGCTTTGTCTTCAGTTCAATGTTTTCTGGTTGTTATTTTTCAACTACATAGGTACCTACTTCGCTTTGGCAACTAGCTTCATCTTTCTGACTGACCGACCCCTTGACAATTAAAAAATGCCTGTAATTGGTTAAGTTGTAAAAATGCTTTCAGATTGAGTTTGACAAACATTGGGTCTTGAAAATAAACATGTCATTAATATAGTTCTAGCTTGATACAGGAAACAAATTACAGTAGAAAAGACAAAACCTGAAAAGATAAGTTAAGCAAGGGGGATAGATGAAACCCTAAAACCATTTCTATTTCACAGTGAAACTGTGTATGTACTTCATAGTGAAACTGTGTATGTACACTTTCTTTGGTAATCTAAAACATCATGTGAAATCTCGGATCTATTGTGACTGAAAATATTGCGAAAAATCCTGGACTCATTGGCCCGAGAGCGCTATAGTACTAACACAAATAGTTATCATGACGATGATCAAAGCTCGTTTCTTCTCTCTATCAGAAAACATATTTGCCATGCAGTTATAAAGGTCGATATCATAATTAGTTGCATCCTAAAAATGTCCTTAGCTTTCACCCCATAATCCAATGTCTCATCCGGGCATCGCCAAAGAAATATTTCAAAAAGCATTTCACTTTTATACACATGTCACATTCATTTTCGATTTGTTACCGAAACCCAATATTCTGGCGTCGATATTTATTTAACATATCATATCAGCATTAGCTTGATATATAGGCTTTGATCCTCGTTGGACTCAGGGCAGCCCTCTATGATTTATGCCTACATTAGCGCATTGCAAAGGAATTGGTGACGTCAGGTCTGTAAGAAATATTGTGTTTATTTTTTGAGGTAGAGGATAAGTAATGGGGTACGTAGTGAAATTATTAATCTGGTGAAAAAATGTCTAAGTATGAAAATCATCTTAAGGCGAGGTTGCAGTACATTTCAACGTTCTTAAACCTCTGTTAAAAAGGAAAGTTGAACATAGGGACAACGCTGTGTGCAAACAGAAACGCGAACTCTAATAATTGGCTCGATAAAAAAAAACATAAAGATGCCACTAAATCGCTATTTAAAACGTGTACCTTGAAGAGATTCCATCATCATGTAAAGTTATAATTATCTAAAAGATTAGGTACCCATGCTTGTTATTTTATAATGTTGAGAACATACATTTTATGATTTCGTTATTATTTTTAAAACTAGTTGTTGCCCGCGACGTCGTCTGCGATACAGGATAAAAGTTGCCTGTGTCCTTACCCAGGACATGGTCTATCTGTGTGCCAAATTTCATCCAAATCCATTAAGCCATTTCGGCGTGAAAGCGTAACAATCAAACAAACATACTTAATAAGTTAGGATTTTTACAAAATCTAGCAGTTCATGCGTTTGCACCGGCCGAACAGTGCCCGCCGAGACGCACTACAAGACCATATCATAACGTCACGTATAGCATAATCAGCCTATTATGTTCCCACTGCTGGGATACAGGCCTCCTCTCTGTGAATGGGAGTGGGCCGTAATCCACCACGCGGGCCCAGTGCGGGTTGGTAGATGTCACATGTCTTCGAATTTTTGGTTCTACGACATGCCGGTTTCCTCACGATGTTTTCCATCACCGTTTTGAGAGCAGTGGTGATGAAATAATTTACAGAAAGTAAAGAGCCTGTCTGGGTTCGAACCTACGACCTACAACTCGTAAGTCGCGGCCGTTACCACTGGGTCACCACTGCTCTCAAAAGTCACGTATGTATTTCGTTAAAGGAATAATATAGTACAAACACCCATTCAACTGCCTCGTTGGTCTAGTGATCGCAATGCTGCTGAGCATGAGGTCCTGGATTCGATTTCCAGGTCGGGCAACGTGTTATTGGGTTCTTCTATCTGGATTTTCTCAGTAGCAGACTTTTTTTTTTTTTTTTGGGTGGGAAATCATGAAATGACTTCTCCCGCTCTGGGTGGACTGACTGAAACCCACCCGTGTTCCTTCAATTGCCTGTGCCATGGCCACGGTTCTCTCAGTAGCAGCCTGGAGTCAGGATTTGTGCCCGGTTGATGGCAACAGGCTCGCCCCCTATAACATGGGACTTACACATACGGGCCAAATGTGGGTGTCCTCTGCCCAACCCTGCGGGAAACAAGGCGTGATGCTTTCTTAACTGTTCAAAGAAAACAATATAAATAAATGAATATACAGAATACAATACATGTACAGGTATCTAAAAATAATCTAAAATATTGAAGTACATTTTGCAGATAAACTAATACATACATAACAATGGTTAAGCGAAATGTTATTTTCTTATTCGCGATCTCCAGACTTTTGTTATATTAAAGTTAAAATTAGTTCTCACAAAAACTACTTAGTTATCTCCTGAAATAGGGCTTCCTCTTTCCTATCCTTTTGCTGTGTCTTATTTAAATCATTATATACCCTGTAGGTCCATAATAATTTAAATAATATAGTTACCACCTAAGTACACATTATGGTAAAGCAATAAATATATTGAGTATTGAAGGGTTTGGCTGAGGTTTTTAGTTACATCCACATTTCGCCTGTTAAATGATTTTAAGGTCTCAGAATAAATTAAAAGCTAAAATCCGCAGGCCACCGCCATTACATACCAGTAGGCCGCGTTTATGCGTGTGAACACGTTATCCTGTGCTCGACGCCAAGGGTTTTAGTCCCGTCATTTGAAAGGAATACATTGAGAGTAGAACTCAGTGAGTTCAACTGAATAGTCATGGTTTGACCTATGAAAGAGTCAGGCCTTTTGTAAGAACTAGGTAGGAAGACCAGTTTGTTTTAGATTATTGTGTCTCGAGTTGCTTTGCATAAACGTTATGATCCCTTTAGAATCAAAGCCATAATGGGTTGATACTGATTCGATGAGCTAGAAGAACGGAGAACCAGTTTTGTCGGAGTGAACACCTAAGTGTGTGGGAAGGGTTTGGTTGGTGGCTTGCCACAGTTGATGTCTTGTACCTTTATTTATTTGAATTTACATTAAACTTTGTATTTGTTTAAGAAGGTACTTGTTTAATTGAATCTCTCACAGCTTATAATAATGATAACGTCGAACGAATGGTTAAGGCTTGGAGAACTGTTCCCTGAGACAGAAGGGTTTATGATAGCTATTCAGGACCAAGTGAAAGAAACTCGCAATTACCAGAAATAAATAATGCGAGTTACTCAAACAATAGACATATGTAGGCGATGCAATAGTTCCCCCGAAACTATTCAACACATCACGGGTGCGTGCAAAGCAACAGTTCAGACTGATTACAAACACAAACATGACCAGATAGCGAATATAATCCACCAAAAATTGCAATTAAATATAAATTAGTTCCCTCACCACCTGTAGCTTATTATAAATATCAACCTGAAACTGTTCTCGAAAACTCCACTCACAAGATATAGGTACATCTTGTGAGTGACCGAGCTATACTCACCGATAAAACAACACACTACAATAGACCAGACATCACGTTATTAGATAAAGTTAACAAAACTGTACAAATCATAGACATAGCTGTTCTTAATACACACAATCAACAGAATACTAAAGCAGAAAAACTCTAAAAATATACAGACCTGAAAATTTAAATCAGCCGAATGTGGCGGCTTAGCAATGTCACCATAGTTCCTATAGCATTGTCAACAACAGGTGTAATACCTAAACAGCTCCACCAGTCATTAAAAACACTCGATTTGCCACCCTACACATACCAGACTCTTCAGAAAGCTGCAATCTTGAACACCTGCAGGATTGTCAGAAAATTTCTGCAAAATGACAATGAAACAGTAATTGTCACCTCACACACGAGTGCAGCAACCATTGCACGAACACAGTCCTATGGACAAACACACTCACCATCACAACAGGCGAACACACCATCATCTCATCATAATTTAACTAATTTCCAGGGGAAGCACTTGGCTTCGTCCCGTACTACCCTAAAAATCCGGCGCAACGCCGAGATACTTAAAAGTAAAAGTATTTATAAATCATTTATTCCAGGCTACAATGCCCCTAGACATATACCTTACCAACTAACATATATAAAGTATAAAACAAAATGTTGTTAATTTATATAGCTTAAAACTATGTTAGTAGCATTTGAAACCATCAGCATCTTGTTTCAAAAATATCTGTGAACTGCAAAAATCGGTTAGCAGTTGGCGCCCAACGTGGGGCTTTTGGAAGATGGTGGAACATAAAAAATTCATTGAAAATGTTTATCAAAAAGACCACTAGCATATTTTCCGAGTACCAATTCAAATTCATTGACAGTTGTTTGAAATGGCCGAAAAACACGGTAAATTGTAAAAGGTAGTGGTGTCAAATTAAATTAAAATTAATTTCCTTGACTGTACTTTGTATTCTTGTGAACTGGCATTTATATTACAAACGTTAAACGAATTTTATCAAATTAATAACTGACCATTTTCATAAATATTTTCGGTCGAATAATATACGCAGTGTTCCTGTTTTCATAGACGAATTTAAAATTCTACACTCAGTCTCTAACCTACCCTACATCTTTGCATAAAAAAGTCCAAACACGAAAGTAATATTCAAATGAAACTACGTATGTACATACAAACATAAGAAAACTATCAGCATAGTGTTGAGTGCCTACAACGCATCGCGACGAATTTTCTAATCGTGTCCACACGGGACGGGAAAACATCATATTTCACCGGCCCGGGGGAGAGATGGGGCGAAAAGGGGGGGTAGGAGGGGGCAGGGTGACGGAGATGAGTTTTTTACGCATTATTGCTACACACGGAACCAAAATTGAACCCCTACGCAGCACTAATAAATTCTAATTTCGATTATTTGTGACACTTTATGTTGATGACTTTGTGTGATGAAAATTTAGCTTTTTGGGCTAGATTTGGGTAGTATTGTTGTTTATAATGTTGTTTCTTAAAGAGTAAAGGACTTTGATTATTTTTTATGAAGTTTGGCAGTCATACAGTTTTACCTTGATAAAAAACCTACTACTAACACTTTCTTTATTTATTTTATTATTATAAAAAAATACAAAGGGACACGACATAATTACAATTTGAGTACAAAGGTACTGCTTATTTCTTAAGAAATTTCACTTTCTACAGTTATAGATGGAACCTTGTTTTCCCAGATTTTGTAAATGAAACTAATACTTTGCATAATGCTTGCATAATGAGCCTATTATGTTCCCACTGCTGGGACACAGGCCTCTTCTCTGTGAGAGGGAGTGGGCCGTAATCCACCACGCGGGCCCAGTGCGGGTTGGTAGATGTCACATGTCTTCGAATTTTTGGTTCTAAGACATGCCGGTTTCCTTACGATGTTTTCCTTCACCGTTTTGAGAGCAGTGGTGATGAAATAATTAAAAAAAAGTAAAGAGCCTGTCTGGGTTCGAACCTACGACCTACAAATCGTAAGTCACGGCCGTTACCACTGGGCCACCACTGCTAATACCTAATACCTTAATACAAAAATAATTATTATTAAAACTTCATAAAATGTTTTATTTTGTTTGAACGCGTTAATATTTGGAAGTACCAGTACGGTTTGAACAATTCTTTTTGCGTTTGATAACCGATATTATGAGAAAGGTTACATTTAACACTTAGTAGCCGAGCAAAAAGAAAAAAGTCAGAAATACTACAAGTTTTCAGGATAGTTACAGCTAGTTCGTCGAGTGTATTGGTAGATTGATTCTGATGTAGTAATGACGTAATGGCAATTATTAGGTCAGTCGTTGTAATAACAGTAGGTATTTGCATTGTTAAAAAGGCTTGCAAAAGGTGTTGTTTTTTTTCGTTTTTAGAATATTTACTAGCTTCCGCCCGCTACTTGTTTCGCGAGGATTTCGTAAGATAAAAATAAAATAAAATACAGCCACGGCGTCGCATTGCATCGCCCGCCCGCGTTTTTATGAACAGTTAGTACGTAAAAACGCGGGCGGGCGATGCGATGCGATGCGACGCCGTGGCTCGGAGGCCGAGAAAATTTTGATTATATGTGGCTGTATTTTATTTTATTTTCATCTTACGATATCCACGCGAAACAAGTAATAAACGAAAAAACAACACCTTATGCAAGCCTTTTTAACAATGCAAATACTATTATTACAACGACTGACCTAATAATTGCCATTACGTCATTACTACAACAGAATCAAACTACCAATACACTCGACGAACTAGCTGTAACTATACTGAAAACTTGTAGTATGTTCACCGGAGGTAATGTTAACAAACAAATTGGAAATAGTCGGGGAGATAGCAACGTTCCTAATACCAAACTTCATTTCAGAGGCACGAGCTCCTGATCGAACGAAAACATTGTTGTGTGCCCTTATCGTTACTGTATATGTGCTGGAAATGACTTGGTTGAACTAGAGAAAATGAGACTAAAGCCACAATCATCACCGTCATCATCTTCAGTGTGAAAAACGAAAATACAAAACCAGAGACATCGTCTTCCGAAATTAAACTTATTTATCATCTTGTAGTTTATGGTTTTGGAAGTAATTTGAGTTCTCTACACTCCTTTATGTTGATAGTATTCTTTCCATGTGAGACAAAAATTGTGTCATTCAACGCGTAACACCAATGTAATGGTTTGGCAATTATTTCGATGACCTTCATTGCCGGAAGCAGGAAGCTCTTGTTCATTAGTGACATGGCATCTACTTTTGCAAAAAAAAAAAACGCGTCAAATATTTATTACCTCTGCTGTCATACAGTTCTACCATTTCCATTCCACCTATATCTGTGTTCCGCACGATTTTCTAACATGCAGGCTGGAGGTGTATTTTTATTAATAAAGAGCTTACACTGAACGCCTCTTCAGCGAAAGCTTTTAAGCGCTTCAGCGTTCAGCGAGCATTTTAACCGTGTTTTTGATAAACATATGCTGCTAATAACTGGTACTGATAAAATTTTAAGAAAATCACTGGAAGTTTTAAATGCTCACCGATGTATTTGCTGTTTCGCTGTAAGATCAACTAACGTTTTGTTAATAGTGATGTGAAAGTAATTATTTTAATTTCTCGCCGGTAGATACTTTACGTGACCAGGGGGCTGGATCGTGCTTTGACCAAAGAATTAGCATTGCCATTCAACGTGGCAATGCTGACAATCTTCTGGGCACGTTTCCGGATGACAGCGATGCGGACAAGTACTTCGACGCCTAAGTGACCTTTTGTTCTTGTATTTATTTGCACAGTTAGTTAGTTAGTCATTTAATTTACCTACCTAGTATAATAGTTAGTTGTGATAAATTAAAAAAAACACTGTTATATTAATATTTCACTTATTTTAATACATAACATAACATAACATAACATCATGCCTGTAATCCTATAGTACACCCACATTTCGCCAGTTATGTTTAAGTCCCATGTAATAGGGGGCGAGCCTATTGCCATCTACCGGGCACAAATCCAGACTCCAGGCTGCTACTGAAAAATTCTAGATAGAAAACCCCAATAACAACTTGCCCAACCTGGGAATCGAACCTAGGACCTCATGCTCAGCAGTAGCTCTTGCGACCACTAGACCAACGATAATACATATACTGTGGCAATAAAATTTATTGCCACAGTATGTATATTGTTGGCACCCTTTAGATTTAGCTTATATTATTCGTCTAACTGTCTATTTTCCGGGGCTTCATAGCTCAGTAGTCAGATAGGTGACGTAGAAAAGCCCACAATAACTTCAGAAATTTTGCGAAAAACGCAGACTGACAAAGAAAATGTAATGCCAAAGTTTCTTCACGAAAAAGTACCGGAAGATAATACAGAGTTTCAATCAACTCAGACTTTCGCAGTCCACTGTTGGACATATGCCCAGGCCTCAAAACCCTGTCCTCATCCTTCAGCAGCCAGTTTGTCCTAGCTACCTTTTTAAGATCGTCGGTCTAACTAGCCGGGGAACGTTACACACTACTTGCCAACATTCGGTCTCCACTCCAGGACTCGTCTGCTCCACCAGCCATCACAGAGTTTGCATATTTCCAATTAGAATAACGAAAACACGACACGAGTTATAACCCGAGCCTCCTCTCACGTCATGATTAACCACGTCAGCGCAATTCGCATAATGACCGGGTAACGTGCGCGTCACTAATCATCACTGGACCAACGCTAATTCCCCGGATAACAAGCGCCGGCTTGTATGCAAAGCTGATGGACAAACATCTAGTTTGCTATTAGTCTTTTACGTTGAGTTACGAAGTTTTGGATGTGGCGAAAATGCTGCGTTGTAAGGACTGAGTTTAATGTGGTGCTTCGTACAGTACTGCAAAGATCCCTTCGAACTTGAATGACATTGTTGGTGCCATATTAAGCCAATAATGTTCCCTCTGCTGGGACCTGTCTTTCTGAGATGGAGGGGGTCCTTATCCACCGGGCGGGCCCAGTGCGGGTTGGTAGACGTCAGAAGTCTTCGAAGTTTTGGTTCCAGGACATGCCGGTTTCCTCACGATGTTTTCCATCACCGTTTTGAGAGCAGTGGTGATGGAATTATTACACAATAACTGGGTTTGAACCCACGACGTGCAACTCGTAAGTCGAGGCCGTTACTACTGATGGTCCACTATTGTTCTCAAAGCAACTCAAAATTTGTGAAATTGCATTGGAAAACAAGATGGCGGGACAAGTTTCTGCTGGATTAAAACGTGGTCCACAGTAATATAATGGTCCGAATGTTATATGCTCAAGTACAAGAAACGGTTGCTTTTAGTGGCCAAACTTGTCAAACATACATGTAATGAAATAGCCAGTGAAAATTTACAACATTCCGATGTCCGATAATAACATTATAATGAGATATGATGATGGTTCACGCTTATATTTTCCATTGAATTGACACTGAAAATCATGAGCCTTCCACACAAAGAACGACACTATGACCTACAATATAACACCCTGGCTGGGATTTTCCCTGGCCACCTGCCAGGGCAGGCGGTTTTTTTTTCTATCTTCTATTTACTATTCATTATCAAAGTCTTTTATGGATGGTTTCTACAGAATTATGAGTTTTTTTTTACAACAACTTTAAAGTTACGTAATAAAATTCATTGCCTTCTCCACAAAATCCTGTTGCACGTTTCACATCCAACGTAAGGGGGAGTGTCCACTGTCCACCTCGACGTTGATGTATCATGTCGGATCAACGGACGGGCAAGCGCGTCTGTCCTCCACCTAATCTCCATACATTATGGCTGTGGATATTGTTCAAATAAATGGTACTTGAGACTTAAGTTTTGACAGTAGCTGTAGGGTTGTAAGTTTGTGTTGATTAAAAAAAAAAACTAAGAGATTACGAGAGCGATTACTTTTTATTTAGTCAAAGAAACATGTGATTTGTGACAATGTAAAATAGTAGCTAATAAACCCTTGTTATTGTTATGGTGATCTAAGAAATGGTATGACAGGTTATTTATTCGTTTTCTTATAGATGATTTAGGTTGATGGTTGGAGGTACCTACCTGTATAGGTACTGGGTGGCTTTGAGACGGAGCAGTGAGGGTAGGTTAATTAATCGTTGTAGTTACGGGTAAACGGTCTTAGAAGACTATCCATAACTATTAGAGAAACTTAGATCGGCATTCACAGATTTTGAAAAAAAAGTACACTCAGCAACAAAATAGGCTATTTTTACAAAAACTTTATTTGGTACCGTTCGATCCTGTTTCTTATAAGCATCAATAATCTGGACCAACTGATGTTTGAGTACTTAAAAAAATCAGAAATTGCGAAAAACTTTTCCTTACATTTCGTAGGAAATGAGACTCCAACATACTGTTTTATGATGGATAGATCGGCACTAAAAAGGTACACACTACATACACTACCAGGGCACTACAGTTGCTCTTGTAGTTTTTTTTTTCCTTGTAAAAAAAAGGATCGAATATTATCGAAAAAAAGTAATTGCGAAAATCACCAATTTTTTTGCTGTCTGTATATTTTTTTCAATATCTGTGAATGCCGATCTAAATTTTTCATAAAGTTATGGATGTCTCTAAATACCGTTTTTCCGTAGCTACATATAACGTTAAGGTACTTACCCTTACTGACTCAAAAATCCACCTGTGTAATAACAATAATCAGCTAGTTTAATAGCTCTCGATGAGTGTTTTAGTTTTACGAATGGTTTCGCAAATTTCAGTCCTAAGCGTGATCTATTCTCAAAACTTATAAAAGAGTAAAGCATTATTTTGGTACTAACTACAACCGAAAAATACCGAATGTACATATGGAAAAACTTTTTTTTCACGAAGATCAAAGAAAACTTGAAAAAAAAAGCCTTCTAACTGACGAATTTGACGTATAATCAATCTATTAACCAAGCAACGTGAGAAACAAAAAAAAACTCAAAACAACCCGTCATAAACGCAAAACTAAGATTGTTTTCAACAATTGAATTGTAAAAATGATTCAAATAGTAGTTGTAATACAAAAGTAACGAGCGGGCGGCGGCGCGGGCGCAACGTATGGAGATTAATTTTCGCTCGACGCCCCCACTGACCGCGCCACAGCCTCCCCCCGCCGAAAGCATAACGTGGACATTCCGGCAATATTTTCATATCGAGTGACATATTTTTTTGTCAAGACATGTCTATACGAACTGATTTGATATTTCGAAATGACAATACAAGCATAGAAGTCGTTTAAATTAGTTTGTACGTCTAAACAATAAATTTACCTACAATATGAAATAAGATAAGAAATTAGAAATTTAAATAAATCTTTTTTACAGTACGTTTACGTACGTTTTTTACGTACGATTTTGACTTCTATTCCGTAGGCATTATAGCATGGCATTAAAAATAAAAACGTGGTTACAATACCAACTGTTTACTGCAGCTGCCATTTGTCATGCCGTCAACGCAACAGAAGTCAAAATCGGTTGAACGGCCTGCAAAAAGGTTTATTAAAATTTCTAATCTTATTTTAGGAGTATAGACAAGTTGCTTTCAAAGCGTTTCATTTTACTACGACTTTTAACGAGATTGACGTATGCTTATATCAATCCATTTCATTTTCCATCAATATTATTGTAAAAAGATAAAATTACACTTTAACAGTTATTGATATTATTATTTAAAAGCCCTCTGAATATCGAAAACGTACCTAGTCGTTTAAATTTAGCTCTAAAGATTAATTCAGCCAATCCAATTTTTATAAAATTAAATTCACATTTATTTAAAAATAAACACTCAGCTTAAATTATTGCAATATTATGTACTGAAGACTCATTGAAAATTCTGAAATAGCAAAAACCATAATCATAGATAAGCCAAAATAGTTGTAAATTTTAACGACTAGTTACGTTTTGTAAGTTATTGTAAATTTTACCTACAAGGAGCCTATGCAATATATCTTAAGTTCTCCCTCGTTTGTTACTCTACGGATCACAGCATTATGGAATAATTCGGTAATTCCAAACCGTAATACAGTATCAACGGCCTTATATATTGTAATGCCAACGTAATGTATACTTAAGTAAACATTACGTTGGCGTTGGTTTTATTACCTTAAGGGAATAAATTGTGCACAAATAAATAAATGTAATGTTCAGGTCCACACTATGAAAGCGTGGTTGGTTAACAAACGAACAACCCCATCCCTCGCTACCCTTGTAGCAGTCTTGGTAGGTATATAAGGTAAGGAACGGAGTAATTTACTACGACTGACACTTCTTGATACTTGAACAAGTATTTTATTCAAATAAAATTTCCCCTAGCGGTAAATTTACAACAAGCAACTCTCAATAAGATATGTCACTACAATAATTCGGTAATTTAGACACATCTTTAATGATATTTATTGTAATATTCAGGAACCTAGATATTAGTAGCCATTTTAGGATAAACATAATCAGCCTATTATGTTTTCACTGCTACTCATACATATATCTTCTGAGGAGTGGATCGTCATCTAAAATTTTTAAGTAATGGATTTATTTTAATAGGAACTTGCTAGGCAAGCCTATTTATCTTTTATTTGGTTTTTTAAACCTTAATTTTAAATTAAACCTAACTTGAATCTTAAATTTGCCAAATTATACCCATTAAGTTCCTCCCTGGGTAGAAAGAAAATCCGTGAGCTTATTATCACACCATTTTCCACCATCACAAACACTACAAAAAAAAACACAAAGTATCAAACCTCCTCGTTCCCGCTAAAGTCTGAGTGTCGAAGATAAGGCAGGCTGGGCGAACTATTAACAACTACGTCTGCTGAATATGAACCCGGTGCCACAGCCAACAGCGGCCATTTAATGAATATTTGATCCCCATTGCACTGGTCGCATGCCTGGACACATTCGAATCAATTGTACAATGTTCCATACAACAAACGGAGGGAATAATAAAGATGGCAGCGGAAAATTTGAATGAAAACGTGACCTTTTTATTGTATAGAAAACTGTTTTTTTTTTTTTTCAAAGTTTTTTTAAGTTCTAGTCAAACATTGTATTCTAGGTATTGTTTTTACCTTAATAATCAAATAAAAAGGATTCTTGGAATGATAATTGTAATATTTTGAGAATATTTAGATTTCTTCTGCTAGGATTTATTTATGTACATCAGAACGTTCGGCCAATCGAGGTAGGGAGCTGGCTGCTACTCCAGTTTTTTGTGACGATTTGGTGACTCACAAAGATGCCAGCCAAATAATTTGTGACAGTACAGTTCGAAAGTTAGAAGCATTTATGTATGGCCGAACGTCCTGATATCAGAACGTTCGGCCAACCTGAACCTCCATAACTGAGGACCTTAGAGAAACTGTTGCTGAATAAGGATCTAGTGACGATTTGGTGACAAACAACCACTACTTTACTTTTACTCGGAATGCCACCGGTTAAAAGTAAAATGACCTTTAGCTCCCGGAATATCAGGACGTTCGGCCAACCTGATCTCCATAACTGAGGACCTGAGGGAAACCATTAGTGAATTAAAATTTAGTGACGGCACTGAAACGAATTTATATTGCTTTAGTTTTTTTTGTGACGACCCCATTCAATTGTAAATTGAAAATTAAACATTTAACCTCAAAACATTGGGATTATCGATTCCTTCACAACGAAGAAGCCTAGAAGAACCGTTAATGAATAAAGATTTAGTGACTGCCCTGAAACCAATTTGTAATGCTTCAGGTTTTTTTGTGACGACCCCATTTATTAGTAAATTGAAAATTCAACATTTAACCTTGAAACATTGGGATTGTCGATTCCTTCACAATGAAGAAGCCTAGAGGAACCGTTTTTAAATAAAGATTTAGTGACTGAACTTAAACCAATTTTTATTGCTTTAGGTTTTTTTGTGACGACCCCATTCAATAGTAAATCGAAAATTAAACATTTAACCTCAAAACATTGGGATTATCGATTCCTCCACAACTAAAAAGCCTAGATAACTCGTAAAAACCCCTGATGTGTTGCAGTCGTCGAGAATAAGTAACTGCTCTGCAGGTTTTCAGTGCAATGTTGCAAGTATTTTTACTGATTTAAGATGGATCTATAAAATGGCGCAATGGCGGATGATGATTGAAATAGGGTGACTATGTATTTTAAAGAAACAAGTATTTATTGTGTTTCTAGGTACTCAATACGTCGAAATAGTTGAAATAAGGTGATCATGTAGATATTCCAACGAAATAAATATTTATCGAGTGGGTCTCTTCTCTCATGGTGACCCAATTTAACGATGATTTTAAAAAGTACAAATTAGGATGTACCTGCCTACCTAACTACCGCTTTTGTGGATTATAGTTTTTTTAGAACTTATTAAGTTCTAAAAAAACTATAATCCACACTTGGGTAGTTTTTGTTTTATTTTGGCCGAGTCTATTAGACTCGGCCAAAATAAAACAAAAACTACGCAAGTGGACACTGATTCGTTGGAATATCTACATGGTCACCTTATATCAACTATTTCGACGTATTGAGTTACCTAGGTACCTACTACACGATACATACTTATTTCGTTAAAATACATGGTCACCCTATTTCAATCCCAATGTTTTGAGGTTAAATGTTTAATTTTCAATTTACTATTGAAGAGGTCCTCACTAAAAAACCTAAAGCAATAAAAATTGGTTTAAGTTCAGTCACTAAATCTTTATTTAAAAACGGTTCCTGTATGCTTCTTCGTTGTGAAGGAATCGACAATCCCCATGTTTTGAGGTTAAATGTTTAATTTTCAATTTACTAATAAATGGGGTCGTCACAAAAAAACCTGAAGCATTACAAATTGGTTTCAGGGCAGTCACTAAATCTTTATTCATTAACGGTTCTTCTAGGCTTCTTCGTTGTGAAGGAATCGATAATCCCAATGTTTTGAGGTTAAATGTTTAATTTTCAATTTACAATTGAATGGGGTCGTCACAAAAAAAAACTAAAGCAATATAAATTCGTTTCAGTGCCGTCACTAGATCTTTATTCATTAATGGTTTCCCTCAGGTACTCAGTTATGGAGATCAGGTTGGCCGAACGTCCTGATATTCCGGGAGCTAAAGGTCATTTTACTTTTAACCGGTGGCATTCCGAGTAAAAGTAAAGTAGTGGTTGTTTGTCACCAAATCGTCACTAAATCCTTATTCAGCAACAGTTTCTCTAAGGTCCTCAGTTATGGAAGTTCAGGTTGGCCGAACGTTCTGATATCAGGACGTTCGGCCATACATAAATGCTTCTTACTTTCGAACTGTACTGTCACAAATTATTTGGCTGGCATCTTTGTGAGTCACCAAATCGTCACAAAAAAATGGAGTAGCAGCCAGCTCCCTACCTCGATTGGCCGAACGTTCTGATGTACATATTTATTTTAGGAAAAAGAAACAGTAGCACAATAAAAAATAGCCTTAGTTTCTTATACACTAAATTTCAAAACAATTATGCTACCACGTTGTCCACAGATTAAAATTTAAGAAAACCAGCCAGTAACACAGATAATCTATACAATTGACACTATTCTAGAACTCATATCTTGATTTTAAATATAAAAAAAAAGAAAAAGTAAATTTGCGTGCATGCATTATAAAACATTACGTCTCTATACAATACTTTGCTGATCCTTTAGGATTGCTTGGATTTGTTTCTTAATGCGGAAAATTAGAGTCGTGTACCTATATTCTAAATATTTATAATAAGTACTTTTGTTTGAACTACTTACGTGAAAAAATATCTTCGATAATTTTTTACCTACTAAGTAGAAAAAAAACTTTTAATGAAGTAAGCAAACTTTGAATTCCTATCTACAACATGTAGATTCTCATTACTTATGATAATAGAAATGATTTCGTTAGCACTGCCTAAACAATACTACATCAGAAATATCGCAATCCAGGTGTTATCGCTGTATCGCAATTCTTAAATGATTCATGGAATCGAAATATGTACCTATTTGATTTTCCTCATTGGTATGTTTATTTTTTATTTTTTTAAATGTACTTAGGTAAAGATAAGTAAACATCAACACTTTATTCCGAATTAGAACATATATGGTGCATAGTAATATACCAAACATTCCTAATTCGACATTTAAATAAAATATTTAAGGGGAACCTCCTTTAATATTTTATTTTAACCAGGTTGCCGCGAAATTTAAATTTTCTTAGGTACGTTTTGTTGCAATTTGCAGGTCAATGTCAAATGGTATGTTGAAGAAGATATGATTCGCGATTGTTACGAGTATGTATTTAATTAATTATAATCATTAAATCACCAATACAATTAGGATGACGTGAACTTAGGATAAAGTTCATGTCATCCTTATTTCATAACATATTAATCGATGAGATTACTTATTGTCTTGCATTGTCTGCATATGTCTCCAATACCTCCACAGACACAACAAAGAAAATAAAAGCATAAAAAAGCAGCTCGCAAATGAGAAACCTCTCGAGACGAAAACGACTCGTTGAAACTTTCAGACGTTGATACCAACCGCCACATAATTAGCTGTTTAACTTTCGATTCATAAAAAAAATACTAAAAGTAAATTAACTTACAATTCAAAAAGAACTCATTAAATTATAATAAGTTTTCGTAGTAACAAAAAAATTACGAAAAAAAAACTTTCATTTTTAAGCGAAATACTCGTCCTTCAAAGACTAACCTATTTGAAGCGAATTACGCGCCTAATCCAATATTTGTTCAAGAAGAAAGTAAGAGAAAAAAAAATCGCCCCAATTAGCGTGCGACCCGGTTCTAAGAGAAAAACGAAATTGCTACGTAAAAAGTCGTAACTCAATTACTGAGATGAACCGCCGTCGCAATAAGGCGTTCGTTAGCAGGGTTGAGACTAAAGTCGGAGCATGCGCCGTGACCCGAGGTCGATAATGAGGGAGACCTCTCGCTCTGGAGCCTCAACATCACACATCCTCACAATTTAACGTTTACGTATTTACATACTCTCCCACATATGCATATTCACCCTATAACTAGGGCTGTCAGGTGAGACTTCAAATTGGCGGTTGATTGTAGACTTTGCGGTACAGTCGTGCTCAGACCACTTTTTTTAACTCCTACGCATCATAAAAAAACTGTTTTTCCTGGAAAAATGCAGGATGCTGCCACCTAGCTGTATGATTGAAAACCAATGTAAAAAATAGTAAGAAAATGAAAATGGAAGGTGGTGTGACGATCTGATGATTCCAGGGCCAACATGTCCAAAGACCGCACAAGATAGGGAAGTTTGGAAGGAAAAAGGGGAGGCCTTTGCCCAGCAGGGAGACAAAAAGGCTACAAAAAAAAAAGTTTTCCTGATTCAACCTGTAAATTCACCTCTGTTCAAATGTGATTTTTACTTTAGAAGGTACTTGTATAGACGAACCAAGATGATGACGACAAATAGCAAAAAAAAAATACCACAGACTAAAAGGCACATAGTATAATATACATACAGCAGACAAAAAAAAAAAGCGATTGCGATTTAACAAATTAGCAGGGAAATGTGAGTCACGGCTGCGCCAAAAAGACCCAGTTCACCAAAAATGCCAGACAACTAGTGCTTGACGCTGGTTTTCAACGTGACCTGCTTTCAAATAGAAAAGCTTGAAAATATTGCACCGACACCAAATAAATTGGTATCAGAGCAGGATAATGATGATGCCTTGTATATACGAACTGTTTTTTTTTAATACTTCTGGTTACCAAATTTTTTCTTTGTTTTTCCATAAGTAAAAAAAAAACGACTACTGGTAAATTAAAAATAAACGGTAATAACTTAACATTTAACTTAACAAATATACATACTACCCACAAAAATTATGTTTATTATTTGATAAAATCATAGTTTGGCAGAACAAAAGCTCAATAGATGGGCTCTACAATGAACTGAATATTTCAGCAAAACAATTTTTAATTTCACATCGCAAACAAAAATACCTAAGTCGTTCTATATCCTTCATCTGCCAGCCCTACTTCTACCACTATGACGTATATGCCCGTACGGCACACATACGCAATCCTACACATTCGCACACACGTACCAAGATCTTGGAATTTGTTTAACTCAAGTAATGGCGTCTTACATTGACATTAGTTTGTCGAAAGATATTTATGTGACTTGAATGTTTAGTTGAATAAGGGGTTAAGTTTATGGCCCCCCATTGTTGTAACTTTTCTAGTTTTTTCGTTGCTTATCTACGTATTTTATGAGATAAATCGTGTGATGTATTGAATCTCCAGGATTGATAGCGTTCCGCATAATGGCATTGTCATAAATATATTTGATATTAGGCAAAGTTTTTTTTTTACCTTTATCGTTAGTTCCCTGGAGTGTTCAAATTCTTGAACACTAAAATGAATAATATGCCTAATCATTGAGTTTTCTAAACTTGTTTGTTAAATTATTATTTTATAATAGATATGGCTTAGTTATTTTCAATTGTCGTCTAGAAATCGCTGGGAAATGTCGCTTTTATGGGTGATACGTTCCAGATTTTTCAAAATGTTATTCTGCCTTTATTATAAATTACTGTCCCTAATATAAGCTTAATTAAAAAACACTCAATTTTCATTCTTAAAGAAACTTTAATATAACAAAAAAAATATTTACCAATATCACATATAATATATAAGTATAATCATCCAATTAATTAAACCAATAATAATACTAATTTATCATCAAAACAAGTCGCTCCATCCACTCAAATCAGTCAGACATAAATATAACATCTCAAATTGGTAAGTTCTGTAGTAGCCATAACTCACGTCTCACGTCGGTCGCAATATAATTAAAATCACGACTGTCCCGTGGTCCTCCGTGGAAGAAAGTGCCCCCCCCCCCCCCTCCCAACCCCCCTACACCCCAAGAAAAGGGGAGGGAGTCGGGGCGATTCACATTAATATTCCCCACTTTTATCTCTATATGCAAACTGGCAGCTAAAAGTTGGTCCGTTCATTGTGACCGGTTGATTCTTCCTAGTTGAATGATTGTGCTGTTCCAATGTTCGCGGGATGAGAAAGTTTTTGCTCAGCTATAACTCTGCAGAATTCTTTTGTAGGTTTGATTTTCTTGTTTCATTATGAGCACTGTAAAAGTTCTCGGTTTTGATTGCGGGGTAGTTTTTTTTTTAAATATTAAAGCGTTTCCCGGCGGTATTGTTGGAGAAAGTTCCCATGCTAAGAAAATATTCGAATACCTACGTACTTTCTAGAGGTTAATTGTTTAATAAAATGGTACTTAAACATATTTAATCGTCCATCTACAAAAACACAAAAGTAATCTCGTAAAAAAATCCTAAAAGCAAATTTTAAGTGACCGCTGTAAATGACTGTACCACCACCATTAATTAAAGAAAACTCCGGCGCAAAGAACCGTAAAAAGTAATTCAGTCGAATCTGAAAATTTAACGCCCATTTCGCAAGTCTGATTGCTCTCAACAAATGAGAACGTTTCACAATCGTGGAATTTTTTAATTAAATTACTAACAGAAATTCCTTTTGGCGCCAGAATAATGCCGCTAACTGCAAAATCCTATTGGTCATCTTGGCGAAAGGAAGAGCGGGTCGTTCTAATTACAAATAATCAAGCATTCTGATTGGCGGGTGCGATCCCCTCTTGTGTTTGTTCTCGGTGGTGGGCGTGGCATTTCTCGCTCGCTCTTTTAATTAGTGTAAGGAGTAAATTGCTTGCGAGAGAGAGCACTGCCGCTAGTTTTGTCGGGCGCCATCTCTTATTGGATGCTGTAACTAGTGGGGGGTAGGGAGAAAGGGGGAATAGTGTTACGTAGTTAATATAAGGAAAACACGTACGGCAAGCTTTGTAAGGGAAATGGCTCGGTTGACATTTTCAGAGTTGATAGTTGCACGCTGCTGAGTTAAATCGTTTGTTGGTATGTGACATGAGAATAACCATATAAAACACGGGCATGGAAGATAAATGGGTGGCTGTATATTTTTTTCCACTACCTGAAAAACATGGTTTATATTGAAATTGTGTCAGCTGTTCGACATGTGTAGTGAATACTACCTATAAAATCTGAGAATGGGGATTTAGTTATCATATACTTTAACATTTACCTTCTATGATTCCCCAATTAAATATGTATTTGCATACAATTTCCCACGCAACTTTAATAAGCCATTGGAATATCTCCGTTCCACAGTATTTCTAAATAAAGAAGTACAGCAAATCTGCATCATTGTTGAAACAATAAGAAACAACTGAATCTCGAACCACCTTCGGTGTATCATCGACGCCCGTTCGCTTTTTTATTGCAGCTACCTCACCACCCCCCCCCCCCTCGGTTTCCCCCACCCCCACGACGCAGCATTTCCGAGCCATTTAATATTAATGTGCATTTTCGTGGAGAGGAGAGATTCGTATAAAGCCCCAGTCTGCGATACACTACTATGGGGAAGTCGGGCTAGAATGGACAATACGTTTTAAATTTTAATTATGCAAGCACTTGGACGAAAACAATTTTCCTTTTACGTCTGAAATAAGAATTAGTTGGCAAGTTTATAAGATGTTTTTAGTTTCGTTGTTTAAATTATTTGTCTGCTTTTCAAGTAAATTGCTTTTATATAATATGTAGATTACAACGTCATTATTGAAAAAAACGTTAAGTGTTATTATAATGAAGCACTCGTAATCGAGGTTAAAATTTTCGAATCTTTATGAATACTTTTTAAAATAGACGAATGTCATTCTTAACATTTAATTTATTCCTTTTCCAAAGAAGTATACCCAAAACCTATAACGTCCACCCCAAAACTCGAAACAACAATAACACAAAAATAACCAGTAAATCAAAGTGGCTATTTCACACCGCTCTCCCCGCTATGCAGAGTTGCAGAGCTCCTAGCCAGCCTTACACTGGATTTATTACTCGTAGTTAAAAGTAGTTCGTAAGGCCAACAGTAGTTCCAAACAGCCATTTTCAATAGATAAAGCTTCGAGACAGATTCCAAATACATTAGGCGGTGACGCAAGAAGGGGTGAGACTATTAAAAATTCCACAGAACCGACGTTCGAGTATCGTCGTGTATTTTCGGTCGAAACTCTTGCATCGAGTGCATGACACGTTTATTAGAAAATTTCCTCTGCCCTGGCATGATTTTGTGAAGGTTTTATGTAAGTAGGTATCAGCATAAATCTGATGGGTTGGTAAAATAAAGGTGTTGTGTACTTACAACGAAATTTTGAGGAGACAACTAACGTTGCTGAGGTTCTAATGTTGGTAGTTCAAGGAAACAGCTTTTTTTATCAATAGCAGAAAAAACGTTAACGAAACTTTTTCATAAACGTTAAATCTTGCCGTCGATCGCAACATCACAAAATAATCAAAGCTAAAGTGATTGAACTGCCTCGTTGGTCTAGTAGTAGCAAGAGCTACTGCTGAGCATGAGGTCCTGGGTTCGATTCCCAGGTCGGACAAAGTGTTATTGGGTTTTTCTATCCAGAAATTGGTGCCGATTCTCTTGTCACAAATGCCTCTAAACTAGACTAGAAATCACTAAAATTTGGTTTAATTCTGTCAAATGACGATTTTCCATTCTGAAATTGACTATAGTGACACAACTTAACTATATTTTAGTTTGACAGCACTAAGATTGCACTGAGTTATTAATTTAGTGAAAATGGCAATTTTGCTATTCTGAATTTTACGTTTTTCAACTAAAAGTTTGATTGTCTAACTAAATCTGATCATGAATCTGACTATTTTTAATTGCGATTAAAAAGGTGTGGAATGAAATTAGGGTGGCGTGGACTAAAATTCACACCAATACCTCGACTTCAGACGTGCAAAAACGGTACTTTAACTTTATTTTTCTTTTTTTGCTCATATCTCGAAAACGGTGTGTCCTATAACAAAAATAATGAAAATTTCGACCACCTTTGCAATCCTGAAACCACCAACTCTCTACATTTAGATATTTTTATTTTATATTTTCCACGCAAAAAGTCAAAACTTCCATAAAAAACACGTCGAGGCTGCCCCAGGCTGCCTCCGGCTCTAACAAAGACGTTGCGAAACCAAAAGAAAAAAAAACACGTGGACTCGCGATTGTCAAATTTGATTATAGTTGTGTCAAAATTATTTTTAAATTTAGAGATTATTTTTCGCAGAATAGCTTCAAGATTTTCATACTAAAAAGGAAGGAATTTTAGTGATAGTTTAGTTAGTTTAGTTCGGTGTACAAGAGAATCGGCACCCTTCTCAATAGCATCTGGATTTGTGCCCGGTTGATGGCAATAGGCTCGCCCCATATTTCATGGGACTTAAACATAACTGGCGAAATGTGTACACCTCTGCCTAACCATTCTGGGATTAGAGGCGTGATTTTATGTAATGTTATGTTAAAAGGGATTGTATGGCAGGATTCAGGCTTTTTTAGTATACTCGTACCAATTTCTCTTATTCTCTAATTGTAATAACTAAGGATTTTTACCAATATCACATTGGGTCCATCTTAGGACCAAATTTTATTTTTGGTCCTAAAGTAAAATTTGTAAAATTTTATTTGAGGACCAAAAATTATTATTTCGTTTTACCAAATTCAATTTTTTTACTTTTTGTAAAAAAAAATTACAAAAAGTAATTTTTTTTTTATTTTTTTTATTTTATTTAATTTTATTTTACTTTTTTTTTTTTTTGTAAAATTTTCCATTTCTTTTTACATATATAAACCAATATAAAAAGAAATGGTCCACGCAATATATGCATTTCTAACTACCCGACTTCCGTAACATATACCTACTGAAGTACTTATCTACAGGGTAGAGAGGGGTGACAATGGTCTCGAATGCGAATCGTAATTCCTATTTTACAAATGGTCCACGATTTATACGACACCTCCGTGATTATTCGCAGTACCACAATAAATTACCTGAGTTTGGTCCAAAGAGGATTTTATTTTTGGATTTATAACCGCCATTTTGTAATTCGGTGCCCTGATGAGGGTTGGTACAGATGGTTCTTGTAATATTAATTAGACATAAATTATGAGAAAATTCTGTCTTGGTATTTCGAATTTTGGACTGGGATATTATAGAATCGGATTTAAGATTTATGAAGCAGATGATACTTACAAAGTACTTACAGACTATCTAAAATACTTTGTGAGTAGGTAGATAAAGCGTCTTCTCGGAAATGTACTTACGTCCGTAGATTGAAGATTGGTTATTTTCTGATCCCATTTTTGCAGATCCTTTTTTCCTCATTTTAGTTTCATACCGCTTAAAAAGCCTCAAACTCAAAGCATTTATTTTCAAATAAACCAATTACAGGCACTTTTGAATTGTCAAGGGGTCGATCAGTCAGAAATATGAAGCTAGTTGCCCATTCCAAAGCGCAGTAGGTACCTATGGAGAAGAACGGGCAAGAAATTCCATGGACACTCTTTTAAATAATATTGTTACAGATAATTTGCTACATCAGTCTTATAGAAGTTATACATGTGAGAACGATGTAGATCTCTAGATGTAGATTCTAGAAATCGGAAATTTAAAAAAAAACCGTGACAGCCAAGAGATGACCAGTCCCCACTGACGGCGCCCGTTCACGAACATGACGTATGGATCAGCACCATTCAGCTCAACCATTTTGAAGGGAACTTAATGATCCAACACACACGCCACCACCAGCGAGACATTTGAGTGAGCGTGACATACTCTCAGCCGCCAGGGCACATTCAAGTCCATGACAGACGTGCCCAGTATAGGGCAACTTTATAGTAGGTACCACATAGTGTTCACACGTGTGCTTTGCAATTATACAATATTAAAAGATTGAATTTATACAGTGCAAAGATAGTTTTTACAATCTTCAGTAGCTCCAACAATATTTTTAAAAAGATTACAGAAAACCTGATGGTGTAATGAGCACAAAAGTTTTCCGACGATCCTCTTGACACAAAAGACACTATACCCATTTTCCGCTTACGCTAAAAGTCAACAACACAATATAAATTTATTCAAAGAAAATTTTATTAAAAAAAAAAAAACCACATTAAATAATTTAACTAAGATATTCTGATCAAACAAATTCTCGTATCTAATCATCATTTTAGCTTTCAATTAATTATCTGACTAGTGACAAATATGTGAGCAATGGCCGCCATTCGCGCCATGTGGTCAAGTCGAAAAGCTATTTTATTGCTTCCTGTCAACATTGAATAAATTTACCTTTTTTTTTGGAATTTTGATGAAGTTAATTCATATACTTAGTTGCTTACTTTCATTTTATGGTTACCGTATGTCAGCTGTTTTATAAATTCACATTGCCTTTTCTGCGGGAATAATTGGTGAAGGCGACGACTGTATAATTATCAAATTGATGAGTAGCAGTACTTAACATCAGTTTTTTTAGCTGTTGCCACCAACTGAGTGTTTTCATTTAAGCATGGTAATGATTGAAATTAACAACGTGAACATATTTTATAGTTGTTAGTTACAGACAGTAAATAGAAAACGAAAGTTGTAGATTGAGTTTTTGTCTGTGACTAGCACCAAAAACTCGACCTACAATATTATAGGTACGTATTTTTGACCAGCACCAACTACGAATGTAATTTGTGCTTGTCGTAGAAAAATATCTGGTTGAGGAATATCTAGGATCGCGAGTACCACTGAAAATCACGATAATTGTGTTACACACTTCGAAACGTTTTGAAAAAAAATTGCTAATACAACGTTAATAACGCAATGAATATTGTTGAACAGTCAAAATGGAAGGCATTTCTGTTGTAAGAGTGTAACGTCTAGCGAGAAACAAACATTATGACATGTGCAAAGCTAATTGATGTTCACCAGTTTGAGAGGCACCACAAAAAGAAATTGGTGCATAAGATATTATAGAAACTTCATGTCTTTAGAACAAGACAACACATCTTTCTAGGAAGCACTAAGTGCACTATTAAGACAACAAATGAGTTACTATGGAATCTAGTAAAAACAACCAGAGCAGTTGGATGAATCAATGGAATTTATGGACTTTTTAATGAAAATATAATTATGCCAGAGGAAATAATTCGATTAGAAATATGAAGAAAAAAAAACAATCGAAAGTCAATAAGCACTCTAAAGTTTATCTACCATATTATGCAAAGGACGTTTCCAAAATCCATCTTGATAAGAAAAAAATGCACATCGTACAAGGCGCGCCCGTCACGGCAGACTACACTCTTAATTTATAGACCGAAGTGTTAATTACAGTAATGAATAGCCAACATTACGTGGCTATCGTGCTTATCGCTACATCTATTTGTTCATGTTAAACGCTTATGTTAATTTGAGGAAGTTTGCTCCAATGAGTACCTACGGGAATGTCGATTCGGTTGCCTTTGATATTCAACTGTTTTGTGATTAAAGTATGTTATGGGAATCAGTTTTGTGTTGTAGTTTATTTTGTTGATTAAGATATTTAAGGTAAATATACATGAAGTTTGTACAAATAATAATATTGAAAACATCGCTCCAAAATCCGAATGGGTAAGAAGAGGTGCACCTACAGTAGGTACAACATCAATTCGCCAGTTTTGTCATCAACCGGGCACAAATCCAGACTTCGGGACTGCTACTTATAAATTTCTGGCGGAAAAACCATTCGACACTTTGGCTGACCTGAGAGTCAAGATGTAGCTGCAGCCACTAGGCCAACGTATACAAGGCTCAAGAAAAGTTGTTTTAAATTTGGTTTCGCATTCATCAGCTACCCTTTTGGTATTGCAGGTTTTCAGGAGGAATGAAACCAATACACTTTACATCAGGTGAGCCATCAGCGTTTGAGTCAATGCGAATGTTATGCTTTGAGTCATGGGCTCAAATATAACGTCACAAAAAGTGAGTTAGTGGTTTTTAAGGCAGGCAGTGTGACATACTCGTGTATTCCACGTGTCGCACTTTGTGGAGAACCACTGCGAAGAGTGGACAAATTTAAATACCTGGGTCACTGGGTTTTTGAAGATATCAAGGATAATAGTGACATTGAAAGGGAACGTAGGTCGCTGGCTGTCCGTTGTAACATGCTGGCTCGCAGGTTTGCACGATGTACGAAGCCAGTTAAGGTAACGCTTTTCAAAGCGTACTGTCAGTCCTTCTACACGTGCAGCTTGTGGGTCAACTTCACTCAGCGGGCATACAGCGATCTACGCGTTCAATATAAAAATGCACTGAGAGTACTGCTGAGGATGCCGTGGCGTTGTAGTGCGTCAGGGATGTTTGCGGACAATAATACTAATGGTTTTGCTGCGATTATTAGGAATAGATGCGCATCCCTGATGATGCGGGTTCGCGGCAGCACCAATAGTATTCTCAGTGTATTCGCAGATCGGTGGGATTCCCCGATGTTGCGTAGATGGATGCAGCTTCATGCTGAATTTTAATTGTATTTCGTTAAGTTGTGTCTGTAACCTACTTACACTAGAAGTTAAGTTCAATTGTTACTAACCCTATGGACTCCTGTCTGAAATAAAAGTTTTCTATTCTATTCTATTCTAATGCTGGGATTCAGATCTTCTCTCTGTACGAGGGAATCGAAACTCGAAACCTATCCTTCTGCAGCGAGGTGTGAGACAGGGAGACGTTTTATCTCCGAAACTGTTCACCCCGCTGCACTAGACGATATGCGAACGATATAGTAGACATGGCTGAGACAATGGAAGACCTCAGATCAAACCTTGAACACCTGAGTAGAGCTTCCGAAAGAGAAGGTTTTTAAAATAAACATGAACAAATGCCCATGTAACACTCACTCTCATGAAGATCGAAGACACTACACTCGAAGTTGTGGACGAGCAAGTTTACCTAGGACAAACTGTCCAGTTACCTAACTGGACAGTTTGTCCTAGGTCCAACTTCGAGAAAGAAATCAATCGTCGAATCCGACTCGGCTGGGCAGCGTTCGGGAAGCTACGTCCCACATACCGCAGTATCTCAAGACGAAAGTCTTCGACCAGTGTTGCCAGTGATGACCTATGGCACTGAACCGAGGTCGCTCACAATGGGCCTAATTAGAATTCATCCAAAGTCATCCAAAGAGCAATGGAGAGGGCTATGCTTGGAGTTTTTCTAAGTGATCGAATCAGAAATAAAGAGCTCTGCATGAGAACCAAGGTAACCGACATAGCCCGAAGAACAAATACGTAGCGTTGGAAGGCCTAATACAAGGTGGACGGGTGATCTTGTCAAGGCCGTAGGATGCGAGAAGCACAGAACCGGTCGAACTGGCGGTGCCTATGTCCAGCAGTGAACGTCTTTTGCCTGAAATGATGAAGAGGGAGTTGGCCAAAGCCATCACGCCTGCCCACTGTGGTGCGGGTTAGTTTACTAAAATGGTAGAAAGTAAAACAGTAAGGGCGAATTTCACTAATGATAATGAAACTGAAAGCGATTCGACTGCGTTCAAGAGCCGTCAGTGTCAATATTCTGATAGTGCAGCGTCTTGAACGCGGTTAAGTGTTCAGTTTCTTTTGTGAAATTGCTCTAAGTCTACTTATTTCTATAACTCCTTTCAGGTACACCTAATCTTGAAGCCAAATCGATTGAATTCTGTGTTACATCAGGCTTGGTCCCGCTTTTTTATCCTCACTTGGAGGGAACCAAACATTTTTTTTCTAGAATTCAATGTAAGTATCATTAAATTAATATTACTAACCTAAGTCTGTTCATTATAATCTAGCTAAATATTTTTCAATAATTAATTTACTAAGAGGGAATTTTGCTATATCTAATGGTCAATTCTAAACGCACAATTAAACCGGGTTCAACGGTCTAATTATTGCGGAATACTGACACTGACAGTTCTTGAACGCCACTTAGATGTGCTGATCGCGTTGAATTTCATCGGTGAAATTCGTCCTAAGTAGTTTATTTTCATAACGAACAAACAATAACTAACAAATTATAAGTGAACACATGAATAAATACGATAGCACAATATTCACACTTAATTAAAAATTTAATGGTATCATTCAATTATAGCAAGTGAAAAAGCCGATGTAAATGAATCATGCTTTTAACAACAGTGATGAAACTTATCTTTATCTATCTGAGTTATAGTTAACTAAACGGTAATTACACGCCAATTAACTGCCTATATTTTATGTTAATTAAATGCACCCTCACGTTACGTTAACTATCGTTTTAAACCTTCTTGTTAACCATTAAGTATCGTTTAAAGTCAATGAATAATTATCACTTTGAAGTCCTAAATAACGTAAAACAAAATAGCGTGTTAAAAAAGCAAAATTAATATTTTTAAAAGCTACTATTTAATAGTAAAAATTGTGATGTTATTAAGACGGATATTACATTAATTTTATTAAGTTTCAAGGCAATAATGTTAATAATTAATAAGATAAATTAGTATAAGGTTAAAGCCTAGGTTTCACGCGTTTTTAACTTAAAATAACGTTAAAATTCATCTGATACTTTCATTATCTGTTTCTTTAAAAAAAAAAAAAATTATTATAAACTTATATTAATGCATAGTATCGTTATAAAACACGACACATTTCTTTGTAATTATTTATTATAGTTAGTTCAGACCTCTTAAAATATCAAAAATCTCATATGTAACAACATCTTTTTCTTTCTTACTATATTCAATATAGTAAATGTTATTGTGTCAAGGTACAGTCAGGGCCTTTTGTTAGTCTCAAAAATAAACGTCAGATATTTTATTAAAACGATATGTCATCTACTCGGCAGTGCCTAACAGAACTGATATTGATGAAACTGCACAGTTTTTTATTACAAGCGAAGGATTAATAGTAGACAGGAAGACTCGGTTCGCATAAATATCTCATTAGTCAAAGATTTATTACTTAAGCAGTCACGAAACTGTAAAAAAAAGTTTGGAAGAAAACGGTTTTGATAATTACTTGTCAACATGCGATTGTCTATTTGGAGCTCAATGTTGGTTAATTTGCCTTTTTTTTATTTGCTGTAATATATCATTTTGTTAATGACACCTAAATGAAGAGTGATCACGAACGCAATCTACAAATTTACTAACAAACTTGGTGCAATAAATTAGAAAATTAAGTATTTTTTACAGGTTGTGTTAACGAGTTTGGGCAACAAAAATATATGTATTTGTGTTGGAGTTTAAACCAAGGCCAAGGGTATTGCGTAAATTTTGTGTTTGCTATTTTGAAGGTTACTTTTTTTAGTAGTTTAGTTTTGTTAGTGAATTGTGTTCGTAGATATAATAATATCATAGGTATACAATACAATAACATATAGGCCTCAGTCTCTTACATGATCTGACCAAGATTATGCCTTCATTCTCAGAGTAGTCAGATAGGAAACGCTGACCGCATCTACTGTAAAAAAAATTGCATGACATGTAAAAGTGTTTGTACAAACCTACTTATAATTTATTTATTAGCTTTATTTTTATCCATTACATGTAGATGGTTCTTATGTACTGTTTTGTGTTGTGTGCTTATTTATTTATTGGTTAGTAATGTTAGTTTTGGACTTAGATAAGGTTAGTATTGTTATGTGTAAGGGCCGCCTTTTGCGGTGATGCCTCCTCCAAACCGTTCCAGGTGGCTCTATCCTTTGCCCGTCTGGGCCATAAGTTTCCGGCTATTTGTACAATGTCGTCACTCCATCTTGTAAACAGTCTACCCTTCCTTCTTTTTTTGTAAACTGGATACCAATTTGTGGTTTTTAGTGACCATCTTTCATCCATAGCTCTCTGGATATGACCCGACCATTTCCATTTTAGTGTCAGGACCTGTTTGACTGCACCTCTCGCCTTTATTATTTTTCTTATCAGTGAACTTTTGACTCTGTCTTTCAGTTTGATGTTCATGTAACTCCGTTCTATTCCTCTTTGACAGCTTCTTATTTTATTTAGGTGTAATGTTTTGAGAGACCAGGTCTGGCATGCGTAGGTAAGAACCGGCGTTAGGCTCATTGCTTTCGTTTTCAGTCTTATGGGTATGCGGACCCTTGAAAATTTCCTTCATAGCCCAGTATTTGTTCAACGTATTCTTCACTCTGCGATCGATTTCTTTTTTTGTACATGATTTCATTGAAATAAGTTGTCCAAACCTCCTTACAGAAATAAAATCATTCATCATTTATCATAACCCATCTTTTAAGTAAAATTCTTCATTATTTTAAACTGCTGTTCATGGATTCCTTTAAACGTCCAACGACATCGTGGAAGACCTAGGTGTAGATGCCAGGACAAACTTGACGCTTATAGGATGGACTGGTTCAGGAACGAGTTGAGTGGAAAAAGGAAAGAGGCCCTTGCCCTGCAGTGGGACAATGTATTATTCACAAGCTCATCTGAACAATGAGCTGTTCTTCCTCACACTTACTCTTAACTACTCACTAACTTAATGAGCTTATTTTACGCATACTTATTATCATAACGTTACTTTTACTCTTAAAATACAAATCAACAGCTGTTCGACATGATCACAAATATAAATAAAAACAAGGAAAAAAAAGCGCTGCTATTAAAATTCGTTCCCCGATTGTACCGATAAGCAAACACGGAGCAGGAAAAGGTGACATTCGGTAAGCATAAAAGTCTAAAGGAATCGGTGTGCGTCCTAATAATTTATCGACAGTTTGACCTCGCTTCATTTACATTAAACAAATTGTTAATTTTTTGATAGTTATCATCCGAAACAGATGGTCGGAATCAAGAAACGCTAACCCATAGAAATTCAAACTTTAGGAGTTACGTTTTTGGGTTGAGATTTGAGTGTTTTCGAGTGAAATTCTTTGTAGTGTTTTTTTATGTTTACACCGTAATAATTGTGGAAGGTAAGCATGGCATGTGCCATGGTTATGAGACAGGTTGACCACATGTGGTGCAATCTGCTAAGTATTTTATCGTACATTTTAGATTATAATTTGACGCGTATCGTTTAACTTAATGAAATTTGTTTTGTGGCCAAACGATTTTCTGGACTGGCAACGATGGTAACGTAACTTAGGATCGGATGTATTAAAATATGAAATTTGATATGGACGTAAGTACTTGTGTTAAAGTTATTAGGTTTATTGAACAAGTTTTATGATTGTACCTTAAACCTTTGTACATTGGTTCGTAAAATAATCTTTTAGTATTTGAATGTCGTCCTTATAAATAGGTTTAAGGCTCACAAAGCTTCTTAGGTGAGTTCTTTGGAATTACTATACGGTGGAAAAGTTTATTGATCTACAATTTATTGAGTGTCTATGACGACCATTTTTTAAATATAATTAATTATCGGACTGTTTACATATATAGTCCGATATCTATCGTGTCTTTTGACCGTTTCAGCGATCAATTTTCCTAATTCGACTACAAGATTTAGATGACGCAGAGGTGGTCGCAGCATGAGTTCGTGGGTACGACAGCGTTTATTGGAGGTAGTCTACAAGTATATTTGAAGACGACCGTGACAGATAAATGAAAGAATTGGTGAATAATCTGCAATGGCGACCACTTTGCACGCATTCTCTGCGAATGGATAGTCCAAACTTTTTACACTAAGACTCTAAAATCGACGTTATTTATAAAATTATTAAACATTAAAACGCACACGTGTGTCATAAACAACAGCAATGTGTAAAGCGTCCCATGTGTCCGGGACTAAAGTGCGACATTTATTCGCACAAACCATTACCGAGCGCCACCGAAAGTGCCATTAACATAAAAGAACGAAAAGAAACTACTTTCAAACTCAATATCAGAATCTTTTGTGTAGCAAATCTACTCTCCAAGCCCTCAGTTGGCGGCCATCCGTTAACACATTGATTATACATCAAGGAAAATAAAAAGGAAATAGCACCACGAAAAAAGCCGCCGTAACGATTTCAATCAGACAAAACGTTTTGCGTTTTTATGGTGGCACGCCATCGGCGACTATCTCGTTCCGAAACAGATTATTTCTCATTTGATTTATGGCGGTTGAATCTTCCAACGATATTATGTTTTGGTCATCCATTCGATTCCTATTTGAATGCTGAACGCCGAATGGGGTGGTATGAGACGGGGGTGGCACTCGTACTATATTAATCTCAAATCCATTTGTTGTAATCTGCATTCGATAGTGGTGTTCTATTCAGGGGCGTCAGGGTTGAAAGTCGCGTTCATTGTACGCATGAGTTAGGACAGTTCAGAGATCGCCAACCGATAGAGGTGAGAGATGAAACAGTAGCATCGAATTCATTTCGCCGATGTATAATTCCGTCTCTTTCTTACGCCCTGCGGGAGACTGGGCCCTAGTATGTATCAGATTTGGGTTTTATCGTTTTATTGCTTATTCTTTTTAGATTTTCAGCGCAAAGGCATATCATTTTGTTTTTAATGCGGGCATAAATAACCGCACAACCAGCCAGTGACTTAAAGTAATGGCGCGTTTAGGAAAATATGCGGAAGTGAGCACTATTTCTTATGTAGCAATAAAGAAGATTTGATGCACATTTTATTGTAATTGGATGTTAGTAACATTAAAATTGTTTAATTGTGCAAATATGCAAATTATGGTTTTGCGGCAGAACATTATTTAGGTAAATTATATTCTTTCCGAATTACGGTTTTCTTATTACTTCTTTACATTAAAAGTCGCCTTCAATTCAATAAATTGCCCACACAGAACGTCAATCATAGAATAAACTTCTTATGAATTGCCGTTCAATTTCTCCGAAGTAATTTTAAAGAGCGGAGGGATGATTTGCTTGAGTAAGTATTTTGCAGCGAAATATTTTGTCGTCGGTTTGCCGCATCTGGCGTAGGTCCAGTCGTCTGATGACAGCTTATGAATATTTTTGGCAAAAATCTTCGCTTTTCCATTGAATTTATTCTTCTTGTTTAACTTTTTATTCCAAATTAAACTTACCACAGTGTGCCATGCAATACTTTACAGTCTCGCAATGTCAATAGAAGTTTTATCTAACGTCGGTTGGCAACTATTTGCGCTTATATGTCTAAATCTTTATGTCATCTTAAGAAAACGATAAAATACCTCCATTTATTTGCAGGTAACCTTTCTCACCCTGAGCTTACGTTTGCTAACAATAGGCAATAGTTCTCACTACTCAATAATAGATGCCGCTAGGTGGTAGCGCGGCCACTGTCCCATAGTGCCACCCCTCGCCGCATGGGGCGCCACGATCGTCCATTGTTCGGACCCCAGCATCAAACAGAGTTCGATAACGCATAAATTCAACGAGTCTCGAATCTTTTGTTTTATCTCAGTAACGTATGGACACTGCGAAGTGAGTCCGTATGATGTTTTGTTATTTGTTTTGGCTTTATTAATGAAATATGTCGCTTGGTGCACACAGCCGCGGCTTTATTTTATTATTTTAGTTACCATTTGTTATCACGACTTTATCTGCCGTATAGAACAGGGATGCATCGAAAAGTAAATTATGAAGGTATTGTTCGGATCAGATGTCTTTAGTGAGGAACAATAGGAACGAATAATTTTTGCTTTCGGTAATAAATTTTATATTAACAAACACTGTTACATCCGAAATCGTTTTGAAAACTCCCGACAGAGATCTGACGTCAATTTCTCATTTAAAAAAAGAATGACGATCATTTAAGTAAGTAAGTTTTTAGTCTAAGAATTTCCTAAAACCGCCATCAGATTCTCTAAAGCATTGCCTTTTAAATTTTTCGATTAACAAACTAAAATAGAAAAACAAAAAACTACAAACTAGAAACACCTACCTTACACTTTAATACCAAAACATATTATGAATCTATTCTGCCTATTGATTATGAGAACAGAAATCCTTTCCCTAATTTTTCCACTGAAGCATTTCTCTCTTCATTTTCATCATTTTTTACTTTACAATATTTCATTTCGTTTTTAATTTATACAGGGTGTCGTTAATCCATCGATATTAGAAGCTGTGTAAACATTGCAATCTTCCTCAATCTTCATCGAGTGACTAGAGTAAAGTAAAGACTTCAGAGGGGTAGAACTAATGAACCGAAGAAAACTTTCGCTATTTATTTATACCTAAAGGGAACTTCGTCATTGGGTTGCTGAGCTGTTAGTGAATTAAAACTTCAACCATTGAAAGGAAGTTTGTCTGAAGTGTTGAATTAACTGTTTTGTATCGAAAGGATTCGAGTGTGTATTATTATTTTTCTTTTCGTTCGCCTCAAAAAGATGTACGTATAAATAAACAATAATCAATTTAATTGTCTACAATCTTTGTTCCATAATAATGTATCAATTTGTTGCTACAATTAAGTACACAGTACAGTAAAGTACATATTTTTATGGCTACACATTAATACCTACAATATTATGGAACAAAGATGCATGAATTTATTTCGATGTATATATCTTTTTGAGGCTGATTGTACTTATATTACTGCCTCGTTGGTCTAGTGGTCGCAAGAACTGCTGGGCATGAGGTCCTGGGTTCGATTCCTAGGACGGGAAAAGTGTTATTGGGTTTTACTATCTAGAACTTCTCAGTAGCAGCCCGGAGTCTGGATTTGTGCCCGGGTGATGGTAATAGGCTCGCCCCCTATTACACGGGACTTAAGCATAACTGGCGAAATGTGGGTGTACTATAGGTACACCTCTGCCTAACCCTTCTGGGATTACAGGCGTGATGTTATGTTAAGTTTTACATATATTTCAACTTCTAGGGAAGTCATTGCAACTTATATTTTCTCTTTTCTCGGCTATATTGAAGGCAAGGATAACCACCTACATTTGCACAATATGTTACTGACATTTCTTGGTCACAAGGTCGAAAGATGTCTACAGCGCCTTAAGCAATAGCGTATACCACTTCAATCATGTAAAACTGACATCGTATTCATGAGAACGCATTGGTACATAGACATAAAGAATATACATTTACTTTCGCTCTTTCACAAAAACTTGAAAAGTAGAAGAAAACATGGATAAAAAAGCACAAATATTTTTCCATTACGTTGCAATTAGTATAAACGTTTTGTAAAATACAACGGTACTAATGATATCTAAAAACAAACTAACAAATATGTTGCGAGTGGACTTTCGTCACGCGCCCCAACCCTTTTCCTGCGGGAGTGGGTCGAAAATGCCCGCTGTGCTAAATCCAAATGAACGTAATAATTGACGCTGTCCACTCAACGACGACCTCCGGGCGTGTTTGACACGGGCTAGGACAGAATGGCGTGGAGATTTATTTCAAATAATTAATTGTACCAAGAATTATTTTTTGTCTAGGTACAGGTGTTTTATATCTTTGTGACATTTTTGTTTTATACGTTACATTGACATGTTTTACTTTACACTCTATACTAATTGGTAAAATGATAATTCTCCTATTTTTTACTTAAATTTATTCTAGTTTTACAGAAAAACAAACGGCTCTAAAATACTCAGTTTTACATAATAAATGTTGTTGTTGATGTTATGAAAGTGAGGATTAATGAAAATGTGTTAATTTGTTTCAATAAATATAACTTTAATAACAAAAACGTTTAATGATCTATTATTAATTACCAAAAGCAACATCATAAATCAGAAGCAGAACTCACAACCCTACCATAAGAACTTAATACCCAACAATGATTAAGACTCGTAAAATACTAAAACACGTCCTCTAAAATCTGTTCCAACCCGCCCCTATACTAACAAGAGGGGGTGACATAATCGGAGAAACAAATCTGGCTACTGGTGCTGCATATAAATGATGATGATTAATTTGTTCTTCGCAAATGACAAGAAGGGTTAAAAGGCAAGGGTAGGGCGTAATTTTGCCACTTGTACCAAATATCCCCGGTATGCAGGAGTGGGGTTGAATTTGCGCAGTTTAATTTCCAGTACGGTACTTTTGTACTTTCTGATTGCCTTTGTGGATCCTTCGAGTTTGATGGAGAGATATTTCCGACTCCAGAGCTGTATTAATTACGATTGTGATAGAATTCGGGATGGCAGCCGTTTCGTAACAATGGTAATACAAAGTTTCGTTGTCTTTGATCCCGAAAATGGGGTTGAGTTTATTGTGATTTAAGAATTTGGTAATTTGATGATTGGAGTGATGTAATTTGTGGTATTGGACAGACTTTTAGCATTCTTTGAGCCGCTTTTATTCACGATTGCTGCTATCATTTGATTAATCCTGTTTTTTCATAGCACTTGAAGTACTTACATGTATTTTTTGGAAACTCTACTTGCAACATCTTCCTCAGTAGACAACAATTTAAATTACAAGGTAAAGTTATTTAATCCAATTTACAGATAAAAACTATTCATAATTAAAAAAATAGCGTAAAAAAATTCATCCGCATCGCTGTCGACTGGTAATGTACCCAAGATACTGGCAGCGTTGCCACGTTGTATGGCAATGCTTAGCCTCTGGTCAAGGTAAATGCCAGCCCTTGGGTCACGGCAAGTGTCAACCAGCCGTTTAGAAATTTCCTTATAGAGACCATGAGCGCACGGACTCCACGCCCCGAGGGTTCCAACCCAAAGGTAAAGTTTCACTAAAATAACAAAGACGATCTAAAAACATAAAATGTACAATAGTGGTAGTAATAGGTAAACTCACCTTCACCAATCATCCAAGTCCATATCAACCCCATTACGTCCAATCTTCCACGTGGCGATCACTTGACACTTGCCCTTTACCCACAATACATTATACCAAAACAAATAAATTGAAGATTGAATCCACCACGCCCCTCACGATCTAAAAGCGTAGGCAATCCTTTAACATCGATCGTCCCCAGTCAGCGGTTCGCGAGACATTTGCAATATTCTTAAAAACATTTGGGTCCGTCGGCTATCGAGTCGCACCCGACATCATATAGGAAAAGAATTTGCAATTCGTATAATAAGTTTCACTCTATACCGTTTCGAGACCGCCGTCAGCTTTTAAGGGTTAAGTGGTGGAGGTGAAAATTAGGTAATTGTGAATTGGGTTGTCATTATTTGGTATTTTTTTTGTCAATGTCGCACCGGACTTAATGGTACTTGAATTGGGAGCTGCCCCTTGTAAGTCCCTTAAAGAGTTGTGGATATATTTTTGACTGAAGTACGAGTATAAATTGTTTAATTTGCGTATATTTTCGTTAGTGTCTTCCAGTCATTCAGGAGCTTTAATAAGTATATCCCCGTAAAACAGTACCCTTACAACTTATACCAATTTTACTGAAAGTTCTTAATTGATGATTGATTTGATGTTCACTAGTGAACATCAAATCTAACTAGCCCGTATTCTGTTTCCCTTGTCCACACAATTTTTATATTGATCAATGATGTAAAGGCCAGAATCAGTACACCCCTTACCGATCTCTGTATCAAACTGGGGTTCTGCTCTCAAAACGATGAAGGAAAACATCGTGAGGAAACCGACATAACCTAGAACCAAAAATTCGAAGACATGTGACATTCACCAACCCGCACTGGGCCTGCGTGGTGGATTACGGCCTACTCCCTCTCCCAGAGAAGAGGCCTGTGTCCCAGCAGTGGGAATATTATAGGCTGATTATGTATATACATACGTGATTTACACAAAACACAATAAAACAGCTAGGTCAAATACTCTACATATTCTCGCATTTTCAATGTTGTTTTCAATAGGAATTCCTTACAGTTGTATTTAAGGTTGAATCTGATAGCACCCACACACTACGTAGGAGCCCCCGATAATGTTAACGATAGACAGGGCTGTCGTCTGTTTTGACTGATTCTGACCGTATTGGTTTGCTTTATTTTTGCTATGAGGGCAAATTGCGTAGGTACAACAGATTTCTAATAACTTGGGCGTGTTAATTAAAGTAGGTTTTACGTAAACACGCAGGGACAAGCAGGCATGTAGCGTGTTTAACGAATTACATACATTCTGGGAAGAAAATTGTTTATGATTATTATTTACAAGGCAAATGTGAGTGAAAACGCCGAAAGGACGACCTAGAAAGACATATTGGTGATGTTCTTTAGAAAGGTCAGGTGCGTGTTACTTGCGACCTGCGTGCGGGTATGACCACGACCAGATGTATGAGTGTAGAGTAAGCACGTAAACGAGGCAAAAGGAGTATGTTAGGAAAGTAGCAGGTGGAGTTCTGTAGTTTCTGCCTACCTAAATGGAAAGAAGCTGTGGGTTTATGTACATACGTATGTGTGTAATTGTATATGAATTTGACACACTACGTCAATTTGCTGTAATAAAGACACTTTAAACAACTGTCAAAAAATTACAGATGTGATTTGAATGTACGAACAATTCATATTGCAATTGGCTTCCCCTTACTTTACATACTAACTGCGAAAACTACTATTTTTTCAGGAAACCAAAAACTAGGTTTACTGCACCTCTTTCCGACACCTTACTTTTCGGTTGTGAGGTTGTAAAAAAACGTAATTAAAGCAACCAGTAGCGACACCTTTCGTGGGTTTGCGCAAGCACAGATAGATGAGAATTCTGTTGAGTCTGTGGAAGAGGATTCTCGAAGGATCGATAGGTTGTCAAAATGATTGAGAAGGTTTTTTCCTTCAAGGCGTGAAAACTAGGAATACGTTTTGGGAGAGGGATCAGTCTGGAATGACCAGATTGTGTTCAAATAAACCGATGGGTTTCCTATGAGTCCAATCAAGCCTGAACCATGTCTGGCTGATTATGCTAGCCTTTTATAATAGCTTCTGATGCGAGATTAAGACGTGATGATTTGGTGTAGCCCCGTGGCCAGATAATTTGGAATTTATCCGGGTGCGAGAAATTTGAAGGTTATCCTTGAGGTGTGGCCATCTGTTAGTGAAGAAGGCCTTACTTAACCGTTTGATAGTAGATGAGGGAAGCTCGCCACTCCAGGTAACGATAGCGTCACCGTTTTGATCCGTAGGCCGCGTTTATGCGTGTGAACTCGGTATCATGTGTTCGATGCCAAGGGTCTTAGTCCCGTCATTTGAATTGAACATATGGAGAGAACACTGAGTTCAACTGAATTATCATGATTTGACCTATGAGAGAGTTAGGCCTATTGTAAGAACTTGGTAGGAAGACCAGTTGTTATAGATTATTGTGTTTCGGGTTGCTTTACATAAACGTTATGTTCCCTTTATGAGCACAACCATAACACGTCGATACTGATTCGATGAGCTAGAAGTTATTAAGCAGTTCAACTCACGGACTCGCTAAAGCGACTCTGAGTTATTGTTTTAGTGTCATTGCCGGTGTAAACCCCGATAGACCTGGGAAAGCAGAACCAGTTTTGTCAGGGTGAAAACCTAAATGTGTGGGAAGGGTTTGGTTAGTGTCTTGCCGCAATTGATCTTTTGCGCCTTCATTTATGTGTATTTCCACTTAACTTTGTATTTATTTACGAAGGTACTGGTTTAATTGAATATTTCCCTTACAGCTTATACCCTATAACTTTATTTTAGTACGGTGGTAAATAGTATTATACTACTCGTATATTGAAAACATCAGCATCTTGTTTAAAAAAATATCTGTAAACTACAGGAACCGGGCTACACGATGACTGTGTTAGTTTTTGTTTTAGCATTAGTAAAGGTTATTTTCAGTTCAGTTTCAAAGTGTTGTATTCTGTTTTCGTATTATTTTATTAGCTATGAGAATTTCAAATCTCTCACGTATTATAAGAATGCAAAGAAATCCGCCCTAACATGATATCTCCAATAAAATATCAGAGAAATAGTGACACAGGAAGTGTGACCTTTTGAAGAAAACTAGACAAAAATACAAAGCGCATAATACTTTAAGATGTGGGTAGACGAGACAAGATCATGTGAACTCGCTACTAAGAATCCGTGTGCGTCTGCCCACACACGGCAATTAAGATAAAGCGGTGCAACGGACATCTTCATATAATAATGTTTATGAAACTACTATTTTTTTTGCTATTGTTACTGTTAGGTAATGACTTGTTTATACGAAGTTGTTTTGGGAAAGTTTGTGTTGCTCTTTGCTTAAACCTACATATCTTCAGACATTATTGACGAAGTCAGGTTTTTGACTATATATTAAGTTCTTAATCAAGTCAGTAGAGGTACCAAAATGCTATTTGTCTAAGATACTCGTAGTATTCGTGCGAATTTTACAAAAGGGGCGGTGTGTTTCGCCGTAGATCCCGAAATCCTCCGATACGTGTTAAGGACTTTATTTATAGCAACTTTGTTTTACCGGATAGTTGTAGCAGATAACAGAAAAAAAAATCACTTGAACTATTTCTGTTGCGAAATTATCAGCCCCTTTGTTGCAATCATTATGAACTTATGACAAAACTAAATCAACAGAATAAAGCTTCGTTTGTCTTTGACGAAGAAGATAGATAACTTTAACGAGCCAGCTCATCATAACACATGCCTTTTAAACTACCGTCACCTCAGCCGATCGTTATCTCGCTCATCTTCCACTAACCCAAAAAAAAACCTTCGTTAAAACTAGTGCACGTGCTCCCCGTAGCACGGACTTATTACTGCATAGATAAAAATCGTCTTAATTTTACAAGGAACGTGTAAACCTTTGTTTAACTTTAACCGAGCACTGTTGTAACGACCTCTTTAGTATTAGTGGCACGCCCGCTACCGGTTATTCTGGCGTTTTTTGTTCTAAACCGTACCTAGTTTGTAGGGCTGTGTGAACGAAGAAAAAATATTGTTTACAGTACATGTATTTGAAAAGAGCGTTTTCCAAGCAGCCAAATTGTGCGGAAATGCCACTTTTTCACACTAGTGCTTTTTACTTTTTTTTTAGCTCCGTCGTCAGACGCAGCGACTTTTTAAAAGGTACAATTAAACGAAGAAGTACTTTAATAAACGCATTATTAATTACTCTAGTTTTCGAATTTATTTTATTTTTTCTCGCACAAAGTGTAGCAAAACGTTATATTTATACGTGCGTAAGAAGATTTCCGACTCGTGTCGACTTATACACTTGTTCGATTCGCTCGCGAATAAAAATGCCACTCGTCGGGAATCAACTACTTTCCGGACTTGTAGCATCATCATCATCTTTTCAGCCGAAAGCCGTCCACTGCTGGACATAGGCCACCCCCAAGCACCGCCACTTCGACCGGTTCTGTGCTTCCAGCATCCAGCGGATTCCCGCGGTTTTCACAAGGTCATCCTTCAAGGAGACCTTCGTCGCTGCATCTTCCGGTAAGTGGTCGCCATTCCAGAACCTTTCGGCCCCATCGGCCATCTATTCTGCGAGCAAAGCGCCCTACCCACTACCACTTAAGTTAGGCAATTATTTGGGCTATGTCGGTTACCTTGGTTCTCCTGCGGATGACTTCATTTGCTTGTAACATAAATAAGGATTACTTACTTTTTGGAAGGGGTTTCTTTTCGAAAACTTTGCTTAACGGTTCTGCCTAGAGTTAAGACGTTACCTCTAGGCAGAACCGTTAAGCAAAGGTTAAAACAGCTTTTGCGGATCTATTCTGTAAAATGTCACCGTGAAAACTTAAGTGAAAAGAGTTTGAATAGTCTTTCCACCTGATGCTATGGAAAACTACGGGTTGACACTATGAACAGCTTATTTCAAGTTCACTTCATCTAAGTTATCATGGTATCGGCTGGCCTCTATAAGTATACCTTGGAAATCAGGAACTACAGTTTTGTAAATAACTAGCTCAAGCGGGGGTTAAAGTATTAGCCGGTCATTAAGATGATAGCGGGGCTCATTGTCGAGAGTGTCATAGCTTTGTTAACCTATCATCACTCGCAGAGGAGATTATATCTATTCGCAAAACGATTAGAAAACAATCATTAGCGTTTGCTGATTCTTCTTCTTTGCGTTTCGATGGCAAAAAGTTCAATCATCTTTGGCCAGAATTCAGCTGCGCGAACTAGGCTTACTGACGCAATCATAAGATCATCAAGTGCACAGATGACAGGGCATGCGGCGTACGATGGAAGGTTGGCCATTGTCTGCGGAGAGGTGTTGCATACGCACTTGAGATCTGAGCCGTCCGTGAACCCCCCATCTGTGGACATTATATTTGCTCCGGCCGACTTGGGTTCGAAATCTATTTAGAGATTTCCTATTCGGCTACGGTAACGCATGCCCAAGCCTGAATGGAGCCTCCACGAGCGACGTACCTTGCGATCTTCTGTCACGTCCGGCGCACCCTGGGTAAACGACTTCTGTCGATTGGCTAATCCTTTCACCACGAAGGCAAATATAAGTTGGCTGCTACTGAAAAGTTCCCCATCCCAAGAAAAATCAAATAACACTTTGCCCGACCTGGGAATCCAACCCAGGACCGGATTGTTAATTTAAAAAATCTAGCCCCGTCGTTGCTATCTTGCAAGCGGGCAAAACAACCTAGCCCTCTCGATGCTGTCGCGCAGTCGGGCAAAACAACCTAGCCCTGTCAAAGCTGTGTAAAAACGGGAGTTTCTATTTTTTCAATGGTTATGTGTATAACCATTGAAAAAATAGAAACTCCCGTGTGCCACCCCTAATTCTTCGTTTAATTGTTACGACTCAGCTATCATGAATATCATCTTAGACTTCATGGGAACTCGGTTCCGCCATTTTTCGACTTTTGTCGGTACAATACGAAGCAACAGCGTGTTTTCTCAGTAATGAATGAGATAAACCTATTTTTCTCTGTTTCTTTCTCTTATAATGTGAAGCACACACAACCCTCTCGTTTTTCTTACATTTCTACGTCATTATAGTGTTTATTGTCATTTTTAATGTATACACGAATGTTCATAATGACTTTTATTGTCTTAAAACGGTAATTTCTTGAGAAATTTTCTGTTTTATTATCCAGTACTGAGTTTGACGTCAGTCATTAATTTAAACATTGAGTTTTGACCGTAGCTTTGTAAGCATTCTGGATTCAATTGAATAGAATACATGGCACCTTATTGGCAGCTCTCTTTTTGGTATATTTTTCAGTCCTTGCTGATATTTCTGAAACGTCTGAAGCTACAGGTTTGTTTGAACTTCACAGTATTGGACCTAACATGACAAATTGTCACCTGTATCATATCGATATCTTACTTTTTTTTTTATAAACAAGGAATTTAGTTCCTGTACCCTAATTGCGTAATACACATTCAATCGGAATCTGAATCGTTTTGAAACAGATTGCTAATCCATTGCTTCATTAGTTCTATAAAAAAATCTGCTCAACAATGTAAATAACGCAATGGATGTGTTTGAACTGTCAAAATCAAACAGATTAGTCGTAATCGTTTTATGAAAAAGTGTTACGCAATTAGGCTGCTGGTTTATTTAAAAAAAATCCTTGTTCATTCTAAAACTGAGTTAATTTATTCTTCGTTCTATTAATTATGTATATTGGCTGTATTTTCTTTCGTTATTTGACGACCATGTAGCTAAAAATCAGTACCTACTCTTGGACTGCAGTTTGCTGACTATCTCATAAAGAATCAATGAGCTCTAATTGACTTAATCAACATCTAAATCCAATGCAATTTTTTTTATTCATTCTACCTTTGTCTTCAGCTTTTAGAATAATGCAATCACCAAATCCTGAAACGATGGTTTGCAACAATGCAGTCAAAAGTCTACAAAATATTCATAACTGGAGTTAGTAGTACGACGATCACAAATTCACCAGATCGCCACTAAATGAACAGACACGGTACTAGCGTGAAACAGAAGTTGAATTTGCGTATTCATAACTGTAAGATGGCCGCTTGTTACACCGACGCGAACATCCCAAATTGTTGAGTCAAAAATGTTTCGTATTTCATGAATTTGTGAAAGGAAGTTAATCATGACTGAACAAAACTTACGCAAAATAAACGTTTGAACGTTGCATACACTAACCTGACTATGTTACTACAGCATGTCGATTCTCACAGCTCACTCCACGATCACTTCACATAAGTTTTCACGGTGAGATGGTTCCATGACATAAAAAAGTCGTCATACCAATAAATAAATAGACGCCTGAAATTTAACTTTTAAAAGGAGCCAGACTCAATATAAATGATGATCGGTTTAGTTTAGCCTAGCTGTTTGTTTCACTTGCTTGTCCTGTAACATGTTGCAATAACGTTTTATTTTATTCAATATTTAAAATAAAAAGCTGCGATTCAGCTTCTCGCAGATTTCAACATGTGGGTAATGGTGAATATTCCTCATAGAGGTTGAGTTAAATCCCAAGCAAATAATTTGCATTTCCCTCTTTTACGGACGAAATATTTAGAAATCAGCACCGAAGCATTCCTCCATGACATCTTCACTGCAATGCCAAGTTCACGCATTACGCTACAGTGTAACAGACGCCCAATGTAATGAGTTGCGTCGACGTGCTCGGCCGGGTTCCACCATTCGGAGCGTATTCACCCGTATTCATATTCATTAGGGCGCGAAGGGCCCGCTTGATTGCACAAAGAGCCGACTAATTTGCTCCCGCGACTCCGTCTGCACTAGGCTTAATTTATTTACGGGTTGTTAGCAGCAATGTACTTGTGAGGTATGCGGTTGTGTTTTGTTTTAGGGGTTTTGAAGGGTTGAATGGGTGGTGAAGATGTTCAGTATGTTATGTGTGTGTAGTTGGATTATCTTCACAGTACCTCTACAATATGTCATAGCATCGACAATATGTCAATACCTCTACAATATGTCATAGCATCGAAACCTTGGGCAAAAAACTGAACAAGAAAACATTCTTCCAATTACTACAGAAATGTAAAAAACGTATGTGTGTGAAAACGTATGTTTGATTGGTAAAGATCCGTTAGTAAACATGGGAGTTATACAATACCACATCATCAATAAAAACCAATTGCAATTTTAAGAACGTCCGCATTCTCATCATAATCAGCCAATAATCTTCCCATTGCTGGGGCACAGGGCTCCTCTCTGTGTAGATGTAACCTGTCTTCGAATATTTGGTTTTAGGAAATGCCGGTTTCCTCACGATGTTTCCCTTCACCGTTTTGAAAGCAGTGGTGATGAAATTATTTACACAAAGTAAAGCGCCTACCTGGAAAAAACGTTCAAATTCAAGTCGCATTCTAATCTCACACAATCAAGTTACCAAATTTTTTGACATAAATTGTCGCTGACTTGAATTTGAACTTTTTAAGAAGAGATGTTAAGTACTGGCCTTCTGATAGGAATACCTACAATTTACCTGTAAAGAAAACTTCATAGTACTATGAAGTTTTCTTTACACTAGGTAAATAAAAGTAAAAAAAGTTTAACACCTGAAATTGGAAAACGTAAAAAAACATGTTCCCTAAATTCATCAGATCATGTTAAAAATCGACCACGTTATCGACTTTAACACACTATATGTCATCACAAAGTTGTGTGGAAAGTTTGACTACACAATACCCATTCAAAAAGCCTTCAGGCATCGTCATCCACGTACATTTCCCACATAACTTTACCTATTAGCACGATACCGCCTATCAACAATTGTGTGTATGCAAATACTGAATACTCAACTATAACCAACCTTAGTTGGTACCAACGCATTGTCAAATCAATAGCCATTTTGAAGCACGCTCTGTTACGGGCGGATCGACTTAATTATTGAATTAGCATTTAAATTATTTCGGGAACCGTTCATTTGTAACTAATACAAATAGCGAGCCGCATGAATAATGTCGGGTGCAAGGAGGTACGAAGGTGATGTGGTGGTGAGATTAGATGTGTGGGTAGGTAGGAATATGTTTGTGAGTAGGTCCTGCAAGAACCGTAAAAAAGGTACTGAAAGTAACATACATACATTGTAAAAACGAACTTGGTCATTTATTTTGGAGATATATACAATAAAGAATTTAGAAGCGCTCTCATTTTGAAGCAGTCGGAAAATAACTTCTATTTCAAAATTAGACAACTACGTATATCATTTAGTAAATATAACTAACAGTGTTTTTTTTTAAGGAGAATTCACTTTTCTATAATAAATCGTACTTTCCGACATATGTACTTTGACAACTCCTGAAAGCTGTAACATCGTGGGAAATAAACATGTAATGAACTAAAAGCGCTAGAGAAAATTCGCTAATCATAAATTGCAGTTGAATCGTACTAATATTACAAACGCGAAAGTTTGTGAGGATGGATGGATGTTTGTAACTCTGTCACGCAAAAACTACCGAATCCATTTGGATGATTTTTGGCACACAGATAGTTTATGGCCAGGATTAACACAAAGAATACTTTTTATCCCGGTAGTACGTTCAGTTGGAATGATTTTGGACGTCAATTCAAGCCAAGCCGCGGGAAAAAGCTAGTAATATTATCAATGCGAAAGTACGCTTGTTGTTTGTTTGTTACGTTTTCACGCTAAAACGGCTAAACGAAGTTGAATGAATATTGATACATGGGTAGACCATGACCTAGGGTTAGAGATAGAATACTTTTTATTCCAATATTCCCACGGAATCGAGATATAAGCGGGGCGCGGATACTTTAATAATAAGACGCTTAGAGCAAAAATACGGAAAGTAAACATGGCTGGTAAGGTCTTCTTACCTACAACAAAGTAACACATCCAAATTTTCTAATTTCGTGGTCTTAAGTCCATGACGCACGAATACGTGCCGCCTTGCTGACGCGAATATTAAGTGCTATGTACTAGTTTTATGTAAAAATAGGCTTAAAAGTTACTCAATTTCGTCGAAAAAAATATGGTTTTAAGTATTTTATATTCCTCTGGCCGGAGATATTATCATGGGCGCGTGGCACCGAAGTTGAATCGACGTTAATCAGCTGATTAGAAGTATTATTATCTCTTAAATTTTCCTTTATATATCAATTACTGGTAGGTCTCTACTTATGGATGTGTATATTATAGTGTGGGGTATTAAATGTCTCTTTGGCTAGGTAGTTATTTGGGTAAGAAACGCTACCGGAATATTTTTTTACGTTTTGGGATAGTGTGTGATGAATACGTTATTTAGATTTTTTCAATTTGGAAGGTGCTAGGTTTATTTTAAGCTTTAAACTTCGGTTATTTTGAAATCAATGAAAAGGACCTCATTATTGTCATTAAAACCTATTATTCTATGCTGGAAATAAATAACCCACCAAAAACATTCTGTAAAATACTAGCCAAGTCTCGATGGAGCTGCTTGTTTATCTCTAAAAAGTAATGAAATATAGACAAAGTTGTGCCAAGTCTAACGTTCCTTACTGCGATTTCTTTATTATTATTATTTTATTTATTTATTATTTTGAAATCAATGAAAAAGAACCTCATTATTGTCATTAAAACATATCAGTCTATGCTGGAAATAAATAACCCACCAAAAACATTCTGTAAAATACTAGCCAACTCTCGATGGAGCTGCTTGTTTATCTCTAAAAAGTAATGAAATATAGACAAAGTTGTGCCAAGTCTAACGTTCCTTACTGCGATTTCTTTATTATAATAGTTAATGTTGTGTGACTTGGCCCTTGAAGGGTACACAAGGGTACAAAACCGGGTGCTCCATGACACCATTGCACCAATCTGCCGCCGGCTTGATAAAGCTGCGTATTTCAATAATACTTAGGTATAGGCGAGCCTGAAACAAACAGTTTTAAAAAGTATTTCCAGTACAGACGGACTTCTAATAGCGAAAGTAATAATAATTAAGCCTTCTTTATTTTCATATCTTTCCTTATTTCAAATGTTATTAGTAGTATTAGTAAATTCACTTAAAGTAGACACTGTTTGTACTTACAGTAAGTTATATATTTTCATTTTCATAGTTCCATAACTTCACTTTTAATCATCCAGTTTTTTCCTACATTCTTTACAATGTAATCTAAATGTTCTTTTACCAGGTATTTGTACATCACCTACCTTCTGCTGCATAAAGACTTCTTAAATAACATTCCAATGAGCTTGTTCTTCGGCCACTAACATTCGAAGATCGTCGCTTAGATGAAACGTAAGCTTTTTAGCTGCCACGGTACTGTATATCTTTTCCTGCACGCTACGAAACCTCGCAAATAACAATACCAATTTACGCACAAAAAACAGCTACGCCAATGTACACCTACCGAAAAAAACTTCACTGCTACATAATCTATTAGATTGTTTTCCTGTACCTAAAATACAGCAACACGAAACAATCGTATTTCAATAACAAATAAACAGATGGGTTGTCACAGGTCGTCACGAAGCATTAAAATCAGTGTTTCGTCGGCATGAGTCATTAATTTCTATGTTTATTGGTCCCTTATGCACGAATCTTAAGTAGTTGTAATGTTTACTTTGAGGATGTCCGCAGTTTTGGGTTAGGTATTCGAATAGAGTTGTTTTTGAGTTGAGTAAAATTCTGTAAAAATCTTACCGTGAGAACTTTGGAGAAGCGAGCTGACAATGGTTACAAACCCTAGATCAGCGGAGAAATTGCGTAACACATTATCAGTAGAAGTGACATTTATTTTGACAGTTCAACAACATTCATTGCGTTATTTAAGTTGTTGAGCATTCAATTTTTTCGGACATATGAGGCAATGGTTTGGCAATATCTTTCACAATGATTCAGATTTGTGCTGGTGGTTGACATTTCACCTGATCGGCTGGTTTTGTTGAAAGGCATGGGAAGAGGTAGCTTTGTTTCTATGACTACAATTCTCAGGGCCCAACTACTGGATGTAAATGTTTAAGGTATTCTTATGTCCCTTATAGAGGATGTAATGAGTTGAACTTAAGAAGGATTCTTTCAAATGTAAGCTTTCTGTGAATACATGTTAATTTTTTTAAATGCGAATGAAGACGGCAGCAACTTCTGGTAAAATTATATTGATTTATGAAAATATTACGCTTAGTAGCAAGTCACCAGATTCTCAACTCACCAGATTCTCAACTAATAGTGTCAGAAGCAGGCCTTTTTTTTTTTGGGTGGGACTTCGTTAAATGACTTCTCCATCTCTGGTCGGCGCTTCGGAAAGCGCGGAAAAAAAGTATTGTTTTAAGTAACCTCACCGTATTTTAAAGCTTGAATTATCAACAGCTTATCTATTCCTTTTTACCTTATCTATTCCTTTTTAACAGCTTTTTGCTAGCAAAGACCACCAAAATTCAAGTTAGCAACCGAGCACATTGCTCGAAGCCCAACTGCCCAATAAGGGTAACTTCAAACGGCTCTTAACGCCCAATACCTTTGGTCGGGTGGCCCGCGCGTGGCGTATGTTACAACTTTAAACTTGCATTAAATTTAAAGATTAACGAAACCGCTTGCCTTAATTGAAACGCTAGGAATCCTTTGTACCACACGGCTGAATTATAACGAAGAATTGGAGGGGATTACTTAACTTTTTTAATTAGATACGGGATAGGAATTGGAGCTTCAACATGTGTGGTGTTAGAAAATATTTGAACTATTGTTCTGGAACTTGACTGATTACTTAGTTCATCCCTGATTTAACCACGTCAAAGCTCTAGTTAGGTATTCAACAATTAGTTTATTTCACATTATTTTGTATTATTGTTAACTACAATACAAGAATGTAGAATACGGAAACTTTCAAGTTTTCTTCTTTTAATAAGTCCGTGTGGTCAGTGAGTGTGTGGGAATGGATAAATAAAATAAACAGATAAATTTTCAGGAATTTTCTTAGTATCTTGTAATATTTCTACATGAGAAAAAGATCATAAAACAAATAAATTAAACTCACAAAATTCAAACAAAATCATTACTTTTATTTTCAGAGGTTGCACCTACTCACCAATAGATGGCGCCACTTACAACTTTAAAATAAACGTCTTCAAAAAACAAAATGACATCACCGCTCTGAAATCTTATTACAAGTACCTACCTACAACAATTATTTAAGCACACGATAATATTTTCCGTGCGAAAAAAGGTTTGCAGCTATATTTTTAAAAGCATTCTTGGAGGGAAGGAGCGGCCGTGTGGGTAGAATTCACAATTAGGTAAGCATGAGTATGATACTAAAACCACGTTAATCTGATGTTGGTGTAACATATAGATAAATGTGTTTTTGTTTTATCTTTTTGTGGATGGTGTTGAAAGCTGCTTTTACGCAATAATGAGGAAAATCTGAATGTTAAATCACAATCACAAGGATTGATATTTGTTGCACTTCACTTCAAAAATTCAAACGCCGTTATAGGTAACGCTCGATTTCTAAACTATTGTCTACTATTCGTGTTATAATTGTGTAAAAAGTATGCGTCATTTCTGAACACTGTTATTTTTCTAATATTGTTTTTGCATGATATGTCTACCGCCTAATATTGTACACTTGGCTTGTATGTTGGCTTGTTTTAATTCGGTTGAACAGTGTAATGATTGTAGATAGACCAATAAATAAATAAATAACTAACAATCCCTGAAGAAAGGTACTTACCAACACGTACTTACCATATTAAAAATATGGTAAGTACGTGTTGGTAAGTTAATCATCACAACTAATTAGGTATTACTAATTTGACATGATTGTATTTTAACAATATTTTTAACAACATGTGTTAGAAATCTGGAGTCTTAACTTAGCCTCCCATTATGTCATATAGGTGGTGGTCAACGAAGTAATTTCCGTCTTCGCCATTGTCTCGGACGGTACCGAAAGCTCCTTCATTCACAAACACATACACACCGTGTTTGTACACTTGGTATCCACAGGTAAAGCACGCGTCACTTTGTGAGATAAAAATACAATACCCAGTAGCGTATAGCCATTTTAACAGTACCTTCCTGTATCTGTATATGAGTCTATTGGCGCGAGGCCAAAATCGGAACTAACGACTCCATCTTGTTTTTATAATAAACTAGCTGCTCCCCGCGGTTTCACTCGGGATCGGGATAAAAAGTACTCTATGTGCTAATCCAGGTTATAAACTATCTGTGTGCCGAATTTTATCCAAATGCGTTCAGTAGTTTTTGCGTGAAAGAGTGTCAAACATCCATCCATACTCTCCATATAATGTTAGTAGGATTTCCCAAATAATTTCACTAATGTTTACCAACTGCGCCGCTCAGTCAGCGTCATTCTAACGCCACAAGATTGACGTAATCGTGTACTTACGTACCATCATTTTACGGTATATCAAACATAATGCTATCTTCATTCTCTACAAGATGTTATGACGGATGCGCTGTCTAGCACATAAGTACCTGCCTACCTAACTTTAAAAGCCCCGTATCCTCAGATGTCGCAGGTGTTGGTACGAAGTTGGTCACGTGTCCATTGTTCAGATGCCGCCCGTAATGAAATAATTCATGGGGATGCGCCTGCGCACCGATCGGACTGATAAGGAGATGCGTGTGTTGATGTGACGCGAGATGGGTTGTTTTAGAGTGAAATTTAGAATTATTTAAACTAGGTAGCGTATGTTCTTACACTTATGTTAAAGTACAACCTACAGTTCACTAACATGATGAATTAAAAAAACAAGGAAAGAAAAAAGCATATTATTCTACGCCACATTAAATTCGTATTTGAGACTCACTAGAAGATTTTAACACTTTGAACACCATAAGTAATAAAAAAAAGTACTTTTACAATATTCTAGTATAAAAATAGCCATTCACAAACCATTTATAGTGAGAAACCTAAGTTAAAAAATGGTGTAGCGTCCCAACCACGCATATCATTTTAATGAATGAGCGTAGGCAAAAGGCAACGCCCCAGACTTAATAAAATTGTCATAAAGGTATGATACAAAAAAAAAGCCGGCCAGTAAAAAAAAACGTTAAGAAAAAGTCAACGTGCAGGTAAATCAAAAAAGGTATGCGCTTCGGTAACAAACGTTGTGCCACAGAGTAACAGAGGCAAAGCTTTTAAGTTTTGTACTGCCGCGCTTTATAATGCACTTCCAATGTAATAATGCAGTTTGTATGAAGTTTACTCTCTGTCGGATTACCTACTCCGGTCACAGATCGCCATGTGTCAGTTTAACGGTAAAAAAAATAGAAATACATAGCGTTATTGATCTATCATTTCGTAATCATGGCAATGAATACAGAATCAGTACTTCCGTTGTTGTAACAGCTCTATATTAAATCTCATCAGTGCATGTTCGTATTTTCGAATGTAAACGATAGTTTTCGAAGCGCATACTTTTTTTGTGATCACTGTACTTAACTCTTATGAAGCTGGTGTAAAATGAGAAGTAAACTCAATGGTAAACTCGTATTTTTTTCTTGTTTACGACATGTAAGAGAACCGACTACTGTATAAAGTTAAAGATCTATGACATTTTTTACTTTTTCTGATCATGGTTTGAAATAACAATGTTTGGTATTTTCTTTATTTTGAAGGTTATGTCCGTTGGGTTGATTAACTGCTTGGGCTCACGGAACTTATGTTTTCATTTCAAATTACTTACCTATTTTTATTTAGTCGATAAAATAATGAAAATCGTTGCTGGCATGGTTTACAAGACTTTTATATTGAGAGAAACATTTTGGGTACAATTTTGTTCTTTCCAGAATTAGATGATGTAAGACTCAAATGACTGCAATTCGCGAAGTTAGGCACAATCAAGGAATTGACACTATACGTAAATTTGTCGTGTTATAGGCATTTCAGTAGAATCGTGATGGCTCAATGGTTATTGCCAATGTTATATTCAAATCCAGTAAGTTTGTGAAATGTGAGTTTTTTCAATTAAAAGTAAGTATAATAAAATTTTAATTATCGCGAATGTGAAAACAATCTGGATTTCTGGATTTTATGTTTTTTGTCTATTATTTTCTGTAGTGTGTTGTGTCTGGTAGTTTGAGTAATTTATGCGGCTTACCCAAATGTCCTTTCTTTGGAAATGTTCGTCGAATCGTTGAGCTCCTTAAGTTCCGAGTTGAGCTGCATGATTACTGACAAATGCGTGCACTGACTGGACAGGTCCACTCAATCTGTGTGGTTCTTTCCTCAAAAGACCATTTCAGGCTCCAACCTACATGGTCTTCAACTGTTCTGATCAAGATTATGTCTGAACTTTAAAATAGACTGTGACCTCTGAGTTTGTTTCGGCATATCTTCTCATTGTAGTCAGAGAGGAAAAACCGATTCTAGTTTTTAAAATATCATTGACGTGTAAAAGTGTTTGTACAAACCTACTGACAGAAATAAAATCATTTACCATTTATCGAATGTTTTTTTGAGTTTTATCTTGGAAACTTCTGACATCGGTGAAGGAAAACATCGTGAGGAAACTTGGACTTATAGATGATTAATATAAATCTTCAATCGCCAATCCGTATAATAACTCTTGAGCAAGCGTGGTGATCAATGCTGGTGCCTTCTCTATACGAGAAGAGGCTTTTACCCTGCAGTGGGACAATAATAGGCTTGTATAAATCTACAGCCCTTTCATACAACTGTCAAAAATGACAGTTGTGATTTGAATACGCAGAGAATTCCATGTTGGTAGTCAATTTGCTTAACAATTAATTTCCTTGACTGCATCAAAAATGCAAAAAACAAAACTGAAAATATAGAAAACTCAAAACTAATTTCCTAGCTTTGTGCCTAGTCTTCCACTAAACACGACCCAACGTCAAATCTACAAACATTACTAGAGAATGAAACCTCAAAACTAAATTACAGAAACTCAATAATGGTCTGTACAAGCAATAATCTTTGAAATCACAAATCAAGTTGTAAGCCGAACGCTTTCACGAGCACCGTAGGCGGTACTCTAGTCGCTTCCAGCCATTACCAATGACATACGGACCGGTAGAACGGACAGCCAACAGCTAACTCGTCACGAATGCCTTGATCTTGTACTGGAGATACCTGTTATAGAATATAGTTTGTTTAGTCGTGATAAGAATGGAGGTAAGCTAGTGATTTGTGTGTGAAGTTTGTTGGTTATTTTCTAAGGACGTGTGTAAGATAAAATTTATGAGTGCTTAAAAAATAGAACGTTCATGTCGATTCTGTAAAAATCTCACCGTGAAGACTTGCGTGGAGTGAGCTGACAATGTCATCCCGTCTTGGTCAATCCCTAGCGTCAGTGGCACTGACACCTCACTCCACTCTCACTTCACCTAAATTTTCACGGTGAGATGGTTACAGAATAGCACTACAGCAAAATCAAAATCAAAAGTCATTTATTCAAATTAGGCTGAGAATAAGCACTTTTCGAACGTCAAAATTACATAACACAGTCCCCCAAAACGCCCGACCTTCACCACTTCCTAGTGCTTTAGCTGGGAAGAAGAAGTGGCGCAACAAACTCCCCAGCAGCACAGCTGTCTGTTCGGTTAGAAGAACTGGATTCTAAACAATTGTAAGTAATTACCAAAACATTTAATTAATTGCCATACACGAGCTAGCCACGCCAATACCAAAAAAAAAAGAAAAAAAAAATTAATGTAAATAAAACTTAATACATAAATATATAATAGGGTTCGCGGCAGCACCAATAGTATTCTCAGTGTATTCGCAGATCGGTGGGATTCCCCGATGTTGCGTAGATGGATGCAGCTTCACGCTGAATTTTAATCGTATTTCGTTAAGTTGTGTCTGTAACCTACTAGCACTAGAAGTTAAGTTAAATTGTTACTAACCCTATGGACTCCTGTCTGAAATAAAAGTTTTCTATTCTATTCTAAATAAAAGCCTCCAGGCCTAAAGGGCATGGCAGCTTACATATGCAGTACTGGAATTATTGTACAAACAAATAAACCATCAAAGGAAAATAAATTAACAGAACAATTACTGTAACAATAATAAGACCATAGACAGCAAGACGACCAGTCACCACAAGCAGCACCCGTTCACGAGCATAACGCAAAGATCAGCCATTACCCCCCTCGCCATATTTGAGGCAAGGAGGTAACCCAACCCCCGACGCTACCGCAAGCAGTGACATTTAAGGGAGCATGACGAACTTGCCGGTTGCTCAGGCAAGAATAATATTATCAATTGTCGAGGTGCTGTAATCAGCAGCTGTAACCAGCTGTATCAACACGGTAGTTTGAGATGATAGTATTATCGAGACTTTAAATCACAATACGCGCTCATCTAGACATACTATGTATATGCTCATAATTTTAGGTTATGCCTTCTTGGAGTTTTTCCCTTAAATAAAAATCGAGTAGATATGATACTGTTACAGCGTCATTTTTGTTTTGTTTTTGTTTATTGCATCTCGTAGTTGACCTTGAGAGGTCATGACTACTTAACTGGACTATCCTGTGGCTGCCTTAAGCGAACTCAAGGCCTCCAGCCAGGGGCGAAACACTCACATTACTAAGCGAATGCTCGCTAAGGGCACCCCCTTTGGGGTACGGACCTCGGCTTATGGCGTCGCTGGAGGTAGAACAGCGAGATGGGACAGGCTGGATCAGATTTTGATGATTATTATTATCGGGGAAATTTAAAGCTACAGGCTCAGCAACGGCGCGGACTGGCACTTCGTCGAGCAAGGCATAAGTTTATTCTATTAGCGGATTACTTAGTACTTACTTAGTTCAGTTTATTATTCTATGATTGAATGGGTCCTACATAGATTAGTTCATCCCCTGGTTTTCAAACAGTTGGTAATATAATAATATTAAGAAACCGGACATACTAAGAAAGAAAGAAGGAAAGAAAATAAATTTCATTGAAATAGGTTAAGTCACACAATACCCACACCTTGCCATCATATACAATCTTCACAGTTGCCAACGTGATTCCAACTTTAGCCAAATCAACAAATCTTATAATTCGCCGTCCTCGCCGGCCGTGTGTACTCGATATTACGAACAGCTTCGAACTGTCAAAATAGCTAAAATATACGCCGTTTTATTAACACCGGACACAACAATTGCTGGGCAAAGTGTGGGATTCCTTACTCCACTAGTTTATTGGACGAGAGAAGGTGCGTGGGCTTGACGTAGTCTCTCGGTGGTCCTATATTTCCATACTAATTATTATCGGGCTCCAACAGAAGTTGGTCGTGTTTGGCTCCTGTCACATAGAGTATAAGTTCGTGTGGCACAAGTCATATTAATGTAAGATATCTTTGGTGTCCAGTTCATGGAATGATATGATATTCATGGAAAGTTATTTTGCTAGATAAATAATTGAAACTTATTGTAAAAGCTGTGATAAATGACTTTAGTCCTAAATCACTTTCTCGATCAGTTACAAAGACATGTTTGATTGAATAATTAACAAATGTATATTTGCTAATCAAAATAAAGAAAACAAAACTGCTACAAAAATAAAATGACCTATATCAAAATTATATAAGATTAGCAAAAACATGCATAGAAAAACCATTTATCAGTTGCCAAATTCACAGCCGAAAAATTCATCATCCATTTCGGATCCAGCGGTCAATAAACTAAGCAGTTCGCGTTCTTGTGTCTCTCGTAACAAATCCAATACTTTTGTAGTTGGTGTTTTGTCTTCTAAATTACTTTTTGGAGTAAGACCCAGAGTGGTATAAGCCCTGCGTACTTGTCCAGCAGATAGCCAGCCTCGGTCACCTGGATCAAAGCTTTTGAGAATTGCTTCAAGGTGTCTAAACAATAAAATAGTTTTTCATTGTAATGGAGGGGTCTTAAAAGGATGGGTAGAATATACGATTAAAACAGCGACAGCCTTTTGAAATTTTAAATCCACGTTCAATATGATGAGAACCGGGAGAATTCAACTGCTTAAAACAGATTGACCGCTTAGCAAAAGACACTATTATCACTTTTAAATTCACTCTTGTTGCTTGCTATGGGAGACAAGAGTAAATTTCAAGTTTGCCTCGGCCAGCCTTGACAAAAAAAAAGACAAAACAACCATAATTACCTTTCTTCGAACAATACTGGAGCTTTACCCTATAGTATATGCTACAACATTGTTCATCATTCATTCATTCATGTCCCGTATCATATCCTTTTATTTGCTAGCATTTTACGAATCGTACTAAAACGATTTCTTTTATAATATCTTTATAAAATCGTTCATTGTTTACATTTTCCATTGTTGTGACACAAGTCAATTGTCAAACTGTCATTAAATTTTCTCTTTTAGTCTATGAAGATTACTTTTTGGTTTATATAACTTGAATTATTTTTATCAATAGGTTTAGCTGAAATATTGTATTTTCTATATAATTACCGATTACTAACTGAATTTCGACATCTACAATAATTAATAAGGACACGCTCATACTCGATCGTGGAGGTTTTAATACGTCTTGGCTGAACACACAGGCTGGTTTTATGACTGGCAGATGAGATGTCAGAATGAATAAAAACAATTTTGAAACTTCAAAAATCATCAAAAATTAATTATGGAAAAGGAATATTTTCCTATAAAAGAAAAGTCTGAAGCACCTGTTGGGGATTCCGCGTCTGGACCTATTTCACTAACCATCTGCCTCGGATTCTGCGTCTGGACCCGTTTCACTAACCATCTGCCTGAGGATACGGCGTCCGGGTTTTATCAACAAACACCTATCAATTCTACGTCTGCACTCTGCTGAGTAACCATCTGCCTGGAGATTTTACGTCGAGCTTTGTCGAAGGAGACTGGCACTCTAAAGTGTCCCTTCGACGCCTGAAGACCTTTTTTCTCCACCTCCTCCTCCGGACTTCAATTCAAGCCTATTAACTTCAGTGTCGCGTGAACCGTATTGTGTTATTTTTATATTCCGACCTGTATTTTATATTCCATTTATTAAAGTATATGTAACAAGTATAATTTCATCTTTTATGTAGTTAGGGTCGAGTTGTATGTTACATTTGGCGCCCCACTCATCAATTCGAACCCATTTCACCCTCTCAAAATTCTAAAAAAAACTATCAATAGTTCTATTTCCTTTTGGTTTCTTATTTTGACTTTATGTAATTAACCTATTTTTCCTCCTTAGCCCTCCTCTTGAAGACTTCCTTACTAATCCTTCATACTGAACATCACTAAACACTACACCCCTACATACATTCCTTTTACCCACTGGTAATTGGCATCCATTCTTCACTTGTAAGTGTTGTTAAAACCTCTCGGGGTCTCTTGCAAGTTGGGGTTTGGCTCACTCTACGACGGCTATTGGACAATATCCTATAATCGTTAATCTCGTACACTAACTCTCTACCAAAACATTTCTACACTGCATCCCACAGACTTGCACAACACTACGTTTACCCTCTGGTAATCGTACCCAGTAGTCGCTTGGTGTGTTTAAATCCACTCGTGGACACTCCCAAGTTGGTTGCTGGGACACTTCACGACTGATGCAGAAGAATATTCTGTGGACGTTTGTACAAACCTTACCCACTAAGTTACACTCACTACAATTTGCACATTTATATAATATTTATTTCGTTTTATTCATCTGGGAGTCTGATCAGAATAGGTCTAGTATCGTGGGCTCTTTATTTTTTTTTGACTTATTATTACAGAGTTGTCTTTTGCACTCATTAACCCACCCTCTTTTACTCCCAAATTCATTTTTATCGTCTTTATTTTTATTTTTTTTAAATCATTTAATTTCTTAGAACTTTTAAAACAAGGCTCAATATATGAGGTCCACTGTGTTGCAGAAACTATTCCCCATTAGTTTATATACTTGAGGATCCTAATGGCAACCAAGCTAAATGGTTTTTATATTTTTTTTAATATAAAGAACTTCATGTTATACTCATGACTCATCCCTATCTTTTCCCTTCTAATAATGAGAGTTATTTTCGGCTTATTAACTCTATTAATTTTCCAATTCTTTCATGGGTTCTTACACCATCAAGATTATCTTTATTTTATTTATTTATATCAGTTTTTATCAGATTATACTACTAAGTGCTCTCTTCAAGTTAGTATGATTAATTTGTCACCATCTTTTACTTCTACTATGACTATAGGCTCTACAGCCATAGTTGTAAAACTGATGATGGCTCTACCCCATTCATCACCACCCTTCTATCAACTAACGGCTCTACAGTCCTAGTTGTATTGATCATTATGGTCTACCCCATTGATCATTGGAAGCTTTACCAATAGGCTCTAAACCATTGGTAACTAAGCAACCAAACCTATACATATATGTACTATCTATTACACCCTACAGAGCGGCTTGCAACTCTCTAAACAAGCCCATGCAGGAGCGGCTGGTGACTCCCTAAACAAGCCTATCTACTAAACTATCGTATCTATTTTCATATATGTTCTAAAGAGCGGATTACAACTCTGAAAATAAGCCTTAAAGTTAAAAATCTTTATTTCATCATATTAGTGGTTTTAGACGAGAGCGGATTACAACTCCGAAAATAAGCCTTAAAGTTATTGACTTATCAGGTTGCGTAGTGATCATTGAATGTGAATCCTATCTGACCTAACTTCGTAAGATGTCGGTATGTTTGTGTGAGTTATGTAAGATTTTTTGAATGCTGTGATATCTTAACCTTAGCAAAATTTTTGTTCTAGGCCAAAAATTTTCTCGGGGTCGTTGGGGAAATATAGTATATGCTACAACATTGTTCATCATTCATTCATTCATGTCCCGTATCATATCCTTTTATTTGCTAGCATTTTACGAATCGTACTAAAACGATTTCTTTTATAATATCTTTATAAAATCGTTCATTGTTTACATTTTCCATTGTTGTGACACAAGTCAATTGTCAAACTGTCATTAAATTTTCTCTTTTAGTCTATGAAGATTACTTTTTGGTTTATATAACTTGAATTATTTTTATCAATAGGTTTAGCTGAAATATTGTATTTTCTATATAATTACCGATTACTAACTGAATTTCGACATCTACAATAATTAATAAGGACACGCTCATACTCGATCGTGGAGGTTTTAATACGTCTTGGCTGAACACACAGGCTGGTTTTATGACTGGCAGATGAGATGTCAGAATGAATAAAAACAATTTTGAAACTTCAAAAATCATCAAAAATTAATTATGGAAAAGGAATATTTTCCTATAAAAGAAAAGTCTGAAGCACCTGTTGGGGATTCCGCGTCTGGACCTATTTCACTAACCATCTGCCTCGGATTCTGCGTCTGGACCCGTTTCACTAACCATCTGCCTGAGGATACGGCGTCCGGGTTTTATCAACAAACACCTATCAATTCTACGTCTGCACTCTGCTGAGTAACCATCTGCCTGGAGATTTTACGTCGAGCTTTGTCGAAGGAGACTGGCACTCTAAAGTGTCCCTTCGACGCCTGAAGACCTTTTTTCTCCACCTCCTCCTCCGGACTTCAATTCAAGCCTATTAACTTCAGTGTCGCGTGAACCGTATTGTGTTATTTTTATATTCCGACCTGTATTTTATATTCCATTTATTAAAGTATATGTAACAAGTATAATTTCATCTTTTATGTAGTTAGGGTCGAGTTGTATGTTACAACCCAGACCAGAACGGAATATCATACAGTCATCCAAAAGTTCTGCTACGTACAATTGTACATTTATTGGTTTGCTGCACATTATTTTGGTTAAAATATACCTGAAAAACATAAACAAAAAAGGTTTAGAAGTGACGCATATTAATCAACGAAAGTAAAATTGTAATGGTAATAATTATATAAAGTATTTTGTTTCCGTTTGGAAAATTATGCGTTGCTCTGGTAAATTTTAATGCACATAGCAAAGCCCGCGCTGACTTTCAGCGAATATCAGAGTCGCAACAACGAAAAATAGCAGAAAATAATAACATATGAATAAAAATATACGGATCTGTGAAAGATGATGTTGCTTAAAAAGGTGGGAAAACTAAGTGCCGATTCTATAGAAAATAATGACACTGACAGCTCATAAACGTAGCTCATGTGCTGATCGCGTTCAATTTCATTGGTAAAATCAGCCCTTAGAAGACAATCCCACCCCAAATAAATTGGCCTATAGTACTCACACAGACCAAGGCAACATGGGACACGAAGGAGGCCGCCTGTAAACTCGGCAGTGGGTATAACAAGGCTGCCAATAATGATGGCTGCCGATGACCACATCTATGGTCGGTTTCCAGTCCTAACTGAGTGCAATTGAATACCAGAATTCTCTCACCTCCACAACCCAGTTACTTGGTAATACGATACACCTTTAGTAAGACTGGTTGTCAGACTTTCGGGACTTTAGACGACCCGTGACGACTGCGAAAGATCCACGAATGGCAGCCGGGACCCACGGTTCAACGTGCTTTCCGAGGCACGGAGCGGTCTTGCAATGTAAACATGGTCACTCATCCACGGACCAACCGCGAAAAACGTCGCTTAACTTGCGGCTGTTGTTACTAAGATTTTACAAATTAATATTACGATCACCTGATGAGCTCAGGAATACGACGCTCGCGCAAGTAAGTTTCTGTTCTAAGAGCATTTGAAAGTATTCTGCGTTTTCGCTTAGACATTGCGGTATCTTCTAAAGAGTCAGTGCCGCTGCTCAGAAAACATGCACAAACTGATATGAGTTCAGGGTCGAGAACTGTAGGGACTGCCGAGGAAAGAGCACTGTTTTCCTGTGGAAAGTGTATAAAAGCGGTTTCTGAATAAACGGTATAGGTTAGGGGTTCCGAAGTTTTCGGGTTACTGGATTCGTGTTCCATTATGGGAAGGATGAAATATGTAAAATACAATATATAAAAAAATGGGCTACAAAAGGTGCCTTTCCCTGTTCTGCTAAAATTATTATGTTTTGACACTTCCTCTTTTTTTTCTTTTTTGTTTTACCTATATGTATACTTTTTTTTGTAAAGAGTTTGTTCGTTTGGCGTTTCTATTTGGACTTTACTACACAAATGAGAGTTTATTTAAATTTTAAATGGTACAGTTACATACAAAAAGATGTTAACATTTTTGTCTTAAATTGTAACTTGCCTTACACCTATTGACTAAGAGGTGTTGTGATATCATAATAAACATCAAATAAAAAAAGTATACCAAGAATGAATATCAACAATACCAATAATTTATTTCAGGCAAATAAATGAATATATTGCTAACGAATAAATAAATAAAATAAACTACTTACCAATAAAAATTTATCAATCAATTGTTGCCAACCTAGAACCTAGCTTTAATTATTCCAATAATTGTCGGGTAGTGATACCAATTATTATCGGCTGATACCAATAATTGTCGGTGACAACTGGCAGGCATCCTTGGCTAGTCATTAGGCCTGCCAATAGATTATTGATTGGTGCTGATTGTTCGTTTGTATGTGCGTATGTAGTTGGGGTCGTTTGCATGAATCTCTGCCGGTTTTAATGGACAATCTCGACTAATTGTACAGAGTAATGCTCGGGTTTTTGTTCGCTAGTGTTTTTTGTTAACTTTTTTTTTGTTTGCGGAATATAATTATACTAGCTATTGCTGGCGGCTTCGTCTGCCTGGATGTCCGATATCATCCCACGGGAACGTATCCCGGGATAAAAGTATCTTATGTCCTAACCCAAATCAAGGCCTACCCTGCCTAATCCCCTTTAGTTACAACTGCTTACTAAGCAGAGTCTTTGACTGTACCTACGCAAGAGTAAATAATCTCTTCTTTATAACGATTTTTCTTAATGTTAAGACGCTATGATCCTACAAAGACGTCGCTTACTAGTTTTTTGAATCCATGGGAAACATAAAAAAAACATATTAATCTAATATAATGATATCGGACATGCAATCTTTTTCAATCACACGATGAACGAAAAAGATGACGCAAAAGAAAAAGTAAGTTAACCCTTTTCTTCTTATTGTTTTATCAATCTCATAGGTACAAAACAAACGTATTTTATTATAATTTTTAAATAAATTTAACGGCAGTAAGACAGTTTAGCACATTTCGCTAAGTTTGTCTTGATAAAATTATTTAAATAATTACTATGTTTAAATACGTATTACCAAAATGCGCGAGCGCAACCACTCGCGGGCCTACTTCAGTCGGCGTCGTTAGCTCGAGTAAAGTCAAAATCAAATCATTTATTTCAAAAACGGACATAAATGGCACTTCTAAACGTCAACATTAACAACAAAAAAAATATAATTGATTCCAGTTGCCCCTTACAAAAGGTAGTTTCGTATGGAGAATAATGGGCAAGAAACTCCAACATTACTCATTTAAAATGAAATCATCAAATGACTTCTCCCGCTCTGGGTGGAGCGGGAGGGCGTGTCAGACTATTACTGACTAAAACCCACCCGTGTTCCTTCATGCCTCAGGGTCACGGTATCTCAGTCGAATTTACCGCGACCCTGGGTCATCGGCCCTATCAGACCCCGTCATTATGTGCTGACATCTCTTTGATGCGCGCGTGGAACACGACGCGTCGTCGACCCGGGCCTGGTCCTTACCGGATGGCGAACTACCCATTGCCGAGCAATTGCATTGCAGAGATCGCCGCTGCCGATCGTCTCCGCGAGGACACGGCGTTGCTGCGCCCAAGCTGGGCAGCTGAGCATACGGTGGAGTCTATGCTCCACCGTGTCCTCCGGGCGATCCACACAATGGTGACACCCGGGCGTTTTCTCCCACCTTATGCGAAACAGGAACCCCCCGAAACAACCGTGTCCGGTGAGGACCTGTGTCAGGCGGAAGGTGAGGACGCCGTGGCGCCTCTCGAACCACTCCTCAAAGAGGAGATTTATCGCCGCTATTGTGGCATGCCCAATAAAGCAATGTCTGGTAAATGAATTATGGTGCTCACATATTTACAAATATTGAGATCATAGGCCTTAAGTTGACAACCAGGTTATCACAACGCATGATGCTTTTCCTCAAAATCCACTGTGTATAGAGGGTGTCCAGTAAGTCGACGTCAAGCCGGAGTCGGATGATATGTCGGGTCACGATAGACAGAAAAATATAAAACCATACTACTCGTAATACACCTACATGCAAACATTTTGATTTTTTGTCAGATTATTCTAAAAGCATAATACCGTAATAGCGTTTTTTCAGTCCAATCAATAGATTTTTTGTAAAGACATAATTCCTTCATTTTTTGCAATAAATTACCAGCGTTGTGTCATCGCGCTTCTCTTTCTTTTTATGAAGTCTGACAGTGACCTCGCCTTAGCCCTTGATACCCTCTTAAGATAACTATTTCCTACGTAATAAGTGAACAATAAACAAATATTGGAGAGCAGTGGTGACCCAGTGGTATTGGCGTCGACTTTCGAATTGTAGGTCGTGAGTTCGAAACCAGACTTTGTGTATTTAACTTCATTACCATTGCTCTCAAAACGGTGAAGGAAAACATCGTGAGGAAACCGAAATGTCCTAGAACAAAAAATTCGAAGACACGTGACTTCCGCTAATCTGCACTGGGCCCGCTTGTTGAATTGTGGCCCACTCCCTTACATAGAGAAAAGGTCTGCGTCCCAGTAGTGGGACCGTTATTGACTGATGATGCTAAACAAATAGTGGTTAAGTTAATCCAAATATATCTTTTTGTTTCACAGACAGACAAGGCTGCCTGTTTATAATTGCGACCTTGTTCCATTACGAGAATTATTAAAATAAACTGTACGTAAGAGACACCTATCAAACTTAACTAGTACTTATTACCAAATACGGCTACAGTTAGCCATTAATATTCTTAATTTACGCATCCATATTTCAAAGTGCTGCAGAACTCAGAACATTCGCATTTTAATGGCAATAAATGAATATTAAAATACACCTTTTAAGTCAACATAAAAACAGTTTCATATAATATGGGACAATGTCTTCTTAAGTCAATAAATGGCACCGAATTAATTATCTTGTACGTGCTAAAATCCAAAATGGCTGCCTGTGAAAGTTTGACGTTTGACTACTCTGTGCAATTAGTGTTCGCTTACAAATTGTACGTTCGGTCGTCATGGCAAGTGCTTCAAATTGCGGATAATTGATCGCCAATGAGTCCACTAACTCACATGACTGTGGCAAATAATGAGCAATGTCATGTGTGACAATTGACCACCTCTGTTTCATGTATGATCTGTACCAAAAGTATCTCGTTAAAATGTAAACAAATGGATACGAAAATTAACCTCTGGAATTTGTATTTTCAAATTGAGTGCCTTGATTTGATTATTTGAATACATAAACATGAATTTCTAATTTTAAATTACTTTATATATTTTCGTCATTAATTGACAAATGAGGTTAATTTTGTAACTTAATTTTCATGATATCTTTCCAATTAGAATTAAAAGATATAAAGTACAAACCTTCCAAATACAAATTAATGTTTTAATGAGTGATTGCGCAAGAATTTTACCTGAACCAGGTTTGTTTATACTTTTAACAAATACGTTTAGAACAGACAGTATTCACCTAAGTGGTGTTGTGACGTGTTAATGAACGTAGCTGAAAAAGGAAATTGATGTCAAAACTAGTTAATAGGAGGTTGGTCAATGGCAGTGTGAAACACAAAAGAATAACATGCGCACAATATGAAATAGCTGTAGGTAATGATTATTTTGAAACTTGTAACACATAATTGTGACCGATTGCATAATAGCCAAATCAGCCCATAGCGTTTCCCCTGCTGGGACACAGGACTCCTCTCTGTGAGAGGGAGGGGACCGTAATCCACCACGCTGGCCGAGTGGGGGTTGGTAGATGTCACTTGTCTTCGATTTTTTGGTTTCAGGACATGCCTCTATCCACACGATTTATCCATCACCGTTTTAAGAGCAGTAGTGATGAAATGATTTACACAAATTAAAGCGCCTGCCCGGGTTCGAACCCACGACTAACAACTCGTAATTCGGGGCCGTTACCACTGGGCCACCACTGCGATCGATTGTCGGTCGGTCGTGAGTTTATATTATCAGCCTATAACAGTGTGCCACTGGAGGGTAAAGGCCTCTTCTCATACAAACAAAGCATGAGCATTGATCACAACGCTTGCTCAAAGGGGATTTTAAGTCCAGGTTTCCTCACGATGTTTTCCGTCACCGAAGTCAGTGATGTCCAAGATAAACTAAAATAGTAGTCATTGGCAGGTGACATTTGGATTATCCATTATAGACACTGATTTTGCGAGCTACCTAATAACATTAATGGAACTTGGGTGGACGCTATGCTTCATTGCAAATTTCCTACGAGGAAGTATCCCATGGGAACGTGCTACCGGGATATAAAGATATCCTTTGTCCTAATAACCCAAGTCATGGTCTACTTGTATACCATTTTTCTTTGAAATCTGTTGAGTTGTTAAGGACAGACTTACTTTTGCATTTCATTAGTCAAAGCATTTATTTCAAATAGGCACATAAGAAGGCACTTTTGAACGTCAATATTTACATTATAAATAGAACTGATTCTAGGCGCCCCTTCCAAAAGTAGTTTCGTATGGAGAAGAAGGGGCATTTATAATATTAGTAGGACGAATGGATGTATTTTAAATCAGTCCTAGGCTCGTCCCTTATTGTAAGTGGGGCACTCTTGCGTCAGCATTCTGTTTGACGTCATGATCTAAATTGGTTATACTAATAAGTGGTTGTACATCCTCATAGATGTTTGTCTGACTGAACCGATTTAGTACAACGAAATATGACAAGATTTTATTTATTTATTAACCAGTTTACCATAACAAGGCATCACGCTTTGTTTTAGGCAGAGATCTATCTATAGTAAATCCACATTTTGCCAGTTATGTTTAAGTCCTATGTAAAAGGGGATGAGCCTGTTGAGATCGATCGGGCACTAATCCTTTGGGCTGCTACTGAGAATTACCAAAACAAAAATGTCAATAACACTTGCCTTGACCTGGGAATTGAACCCAGGACCTCACATCAGCAGCGCTTGCGACCACAAGACCAACGAAACAGTCATTACCCACTTTCTAGGTAAAGAAGTAACTACCTAGTATTTGTCAGTAACCAATTTTCCTAAATACATATTTGTTCAAGAGTTTTTCGTAGCTAATCATGTCAAGGCTATCAAACAAATTATGAGGTAATTGGGTAAATGTCTAGACTAGGTATATTGATGATAAAAATTAGAATAATAAAGTACGTTTCCGATGTCAGTGACCTTGTGTAAATAATTATTCAGTAAACACTAAAGCTCATTCCTACATGATTACACTGGAATAAGTTTACTTAACAGTATTTAATCAAGATAATATGTGTTTTTATGGTTGCGTACCTCAAAAGGAAAAAACTGTCTCTCTGTCAGTCTGTCAAGACACTTTTTCCCAAGAACGCGTGGAGATATTGACAACTTCAAATTAATAACAAATAGGTACGTAAATCTACGGTCCCTTGGAGCTTTAAAAAATATCAAGCTTTATGTGACATATTTTGATACTCGCAAATAAATCAAAACCTATGGCACTTCCCGTTGACACAGAATCATGGAATTTGGCAATAAGCAAGGTCTCACAGCACAGGTAAAGGAAAAAGTTCGAAAATCGTTAATTTGTTGTTTATCACATAAAAAAAGTACTTTTTTTTTGCGATAACAAACTTACTTTGAGAATTATTTTTCAGACTATCTAAAGTACATACATCTTTTATGGGGTACTGTGTTAAATGTTACAACAAAATACCTTGTGATATACCTATTGCAATTAAATGAATGAGATGTCACTAAGTGACGCACTAAGTGACGGGGTTCGATAGGGCTTTTAGTGATATTCTGAAACCATCTCACCTTGAAAAATTTGGTGACGTGTGCTGTCAGTGCCACTGATGCTACGGATTTACCAAGACGGGATGACACTGACAGCTCACTCCACGCATGACTTCACGGTGAGATTTTTACAGATCCGACACGCTGATCAATTGACCCGTGCGGCTGTTATTACTTAGTGCCGATTTCACCAATGCTGCTAAACGCGTTCAGCACATCTAAAACGCGTTCAAGAGCCGTCAGTGTCAATATTCCATAGAAAATAATGAAACTGACAGGTTTTAAACGTAGTTTATGTGCTGATCGCGTTCCTTTTCATTGGTGAAATCCACCATTAGCCACAAGCCCAAAAAAAAAACAAATATAAGAATGCGTAAGAGAGAGGAGTGCTATTTCGCAGTTCAGTGTAAATTGCCACTAAAGGTCTATCATAATTTCAGGTGCTAGCGTGCTGAGTATTGCAATATTTCAAATGACACACACCAGCAGTATTTGGGTACATCAGTACTCAATGTAAGTTAAAAGTTTCTTCACATACGTCAGCAGAGGATTTTGAGAATCACTATGCTTGTCCTGTATTGGCTATTTCAGACCATATCCTTCAACATCATAACATCACGCCCTGTTTCCCCGAAGGATTGGGCAGAGGTGTACCTATAGTACACCCACATTTCGCCAGTTATGTTTAAGTCCCATGTAATAGGGGGCGAGCCTATTGCCATCTACCGGGCACAAATCCAGACTTCGGGCTGCTACTGAGAAAATCCAGATAGAAAAACCCAATAACACGTTGCCCGACCTGGGAATCGAACCCAGGACTCAAAATTTTATAACTGAACAGATAGCTGTGCTGCTGGGGAGTTTGTTGCGCCACTTCTTCTTCCCAGCTAAAGCACTAGGAAGTGGTGAAGGGCGGGCGTTTTGGGGAACTGTCTTATGTAATTAAGACATTCAAGAAGTACTGACTCTCGGCCTAGTTTGAATAAATGTATTCTAATTTTGATTTTGACCCACAAACAAAACCCAGTAAAAAAACAATTATCCACAAATACGCAAATCATAAACCTAGAAATCTAATTTCGCCGGAATGATGCTATAAAGGAACATAATCGTTCCATAACGTCCGGCATTCAATACTAACGCCTTAAGTAATGAAACGGGGGCTTATGTTTATTATATTATTTTACGCCGAAAAAATTACTAATGTTATGAAAAAATACCCGGTTTCTGGACGCCCCATCAATTTAGATTAGTGAGGTAATAGCCCGGTGTAGTCACTTAGCCCGGTAGCCTCCCCCGTACCAAGGAAATCTATGTAAAAGTTGAGCTATAAGAAAATTTCAAGCCTATTATGAGTTGCCGTGGTGTACGTCTTTGGTGGAGTAAGTGATCTTGATACTTGATTATAAGTTTTGAGGTAGAATATTTGTTTCTAGCATCCAATATCAGTCGCTTTTTTAAGGTCTTCGGTCCATCTAGAATCTGGTCGTGGGTAGTCTAGGTCTAGTCACCACTCTCAGAATATTACAGTAGGAAGTAATTAAACATGAAGGATTAACGATTTTTCAAATTTATAGACACAGAAAGTTTTTTAACAATTTTGACGTTTAATACAAAAAAAAAACATATTTTGAAACAAACATGTCATCGTTTCTTGGTACAAATGACTATCATGTAATCGAAACTTTTCACGTGGCAATCACATATTATAGTACAATCGATTCAGCTGAATCGATAATCAATAAAAGAATGCACATTTTTCCCAACATATTTTAACAGTACTCGTGGAAAGTCTGCAATAATAATAATATTAGCCTAATATTGTCTCACCGAAGGCTTTTCTCATTCAAAGAAGGCACGAAATCACCATGCTTGCTCAAGACGGGTTGAAGAATTCAGAATAACATCCATATAAATAAAACAAAGTCGGGTTAGTTACCTTTACAACTTTTCTGATCTTTAATTTGTTGGATTCATCTCCGCCCCGAATAGCAGAATAACTATTAAAACAAGGGGAAAAATACAGATATAAAATAAAGAAGATAATATTTTGAGGCGGTATATTCTTATAGTAGTTAGCTAGTTTACTATAAATCCAGATTTCTTCATGATGTTTTCCTACATCGATGTCAGTGATGTGCAAGATAAACTGAGAATGTACATAGTTATATTATTATGACAAAACAAAGTCTTCACTACTTTCTCAAAATATCAAAACTATTACTCCTAGTATACTAATATGCACAATGAAGCTAATACGGTAGAGGTTAATTTCTGTGTGGTGGGTCTTCGATAGCCCTGGTTAATAAATTAGTAAACCCCCTCGCTCCCTCGTTACTTACCTTGCATTATAACTTGGACGTTCTCATTACTCCTAATGTACCACTTATGAATTAGAAACAATCACGTTCTATGGGAAATATAAAAGCCTTCTGGGTTTTTGTTTGTACTTAAAACACTGTCTTTAAACTTTATTTCAGTTCAAAAAGTAAAGAAAGTTACGAAGAACTATAACAGTTCATTACTTTGACAAATCCAGGTTATGAAATATCCATTCAATCAGTAATTTTCTGTTCTCTGAACAGTACTGTTTTTTTCGGTACATCACCCTGAATCATTTTGAAGGATATTGCTAATCCATAGTTTCATATGTTCCATTGGTCTGCTCAACAAAGTAAATAATTAAATGAATGAACTGAAAATCTGAAAATGAACGCAGTTGTGGAACTTTCAAAATGAAAGCTATTTCTACTGTTGTTCTATTTTCATTCAGCAACGGTTGTTTAATTACGATCGGTGATTAATTTATTCCCTCACAACAGAATAAAAAAAGAGATGACGATGATAAAGAAAGAAGAATATGTTTGTTTGGCACCGAAACACGTGCATACAAAATATACATATTTAACTCGAATGATAAAAATCAAAGTAGATCTATAATCACGAGCACAAAACGGCAGCTGCACGTCATGACTGTGACAAGAAGGCTTCCACTCATCATGATGCTACTTTTCATGATGATGATGAGCAGTGGTCCTAACTAATATTATAAATGCGAAAGTAAGTTAGTGTGTTTTTTATGCTTTCACGCTAAAACGGCTGATCGGATTTGGATCAAAATCAAAATAATTTGTTTCACATAAACCTACATAAAACATCAGAAGCATCAGGTGTTCCAATTGGTCGTTTCCTACGGAGAAGAGCCGGCAAGAAATTTCACGGTTACTCCTTTAAAAATAATTGACAAAACAATGTTTTCAAATTACAGTGTTAATAGTTATGTATGGGAGGACAGTGATAAAATTAGGCACATGGGCATACCACGACCTGTAAAAGATCGCAGACGAAGAAGAGGCAACAGCTTGTAAGAAATAAAACAGAACATAAATCTGCTTCCAGAACGTCCCAGAACGCTAGTTTGGACGCCGTTCATTGCATACCGTACCGTTCCAAACGGCGTCCAAAGAAGCGTTCTTGGGTCGCGATGCGAATATGAAACGGAGGAACGGTAGGGACAAAATAAAGTATCTGGAAGAAGCTTAACATCACGGCTATAAAAAAGCAAAGTTGAGTACACCCACATTTAACTTATCTGAGTTGAGTCTCATGATAAGCGGTCACCTTATTGCCATTCAACGGGCGAGAAGACTTCAGACACCGATAATTAGAGAATGAAAGAACCTACCTAATAATACTGTTTAATAATTTTGAATCCTCATAAAACTTGGGGTTTGAACCCCCTCAGAAGCTTCAATCCTAAAAAGATAATACTATATCGTACACAATAGTAAGTCGATAGGCGTTAAATTCAAAAATGGCCGTTTATTGCCCAGTTGTGTTTTCATTCAGTCGTTAGTCCACTAAGATTTATTGAGAAATAGTAACTCGCCTACAGACGTCTGCACCCCTTCACTGGTTGCGGCAATTACAATAAATTCTATCCCCGATTAGTGCGCAGTTGTGACTTCATTAGGTGTTGATTTACTGTGATATTTCATTATTTTACATGTGGGTATAGTAATGAAGGGTTAAATCGTATTTTATGAGTGGAATTTGCTCAATTCAATGAGTCAACAATAGCCTGTCAGTTTAGGGTTTCCTAATACTATCGTCAGTGTTACTTGACGATTGTTCAATGATTAATGATTTTATTTCTGAATTAACTAGGTTTGTACAAACACTTTTACAAGTCAATCATATTTTTAAAACTAGATGAGGTCAGCATTTCCTATCTGACTGCTCTGAGAAGAGAGGCCGAAAAAAAACTCAGACAGAGGTCACAGTCTCTTTTAAAGTCCTGAAATAATTTTGGTCAAATCGTGTGGATTGATGTCTGAAATGGTATTTTGAAAAAAAAAAACCACACAGATTGAGTGGATCTGTATAATCAGTGCACGCATTTGTCAGCACTCGTGCAACTTAGCTCAAAACTTAATGAATACTAAAAAGCCATCATATTAGGAGACGATCCGAGATCCAAGAGGCTGGTATCTGAAGTCCTTGAGTCGTACACTTAAGAAAAACTGTATTGCACAACAAAATTATATAAAAAAATTAATTAACTAATTATATTATTTGAAAATTAGTTCTTTGATATCACGACCAATGGTAGATTTTATTGAAGAAGTGAAAGAAAGTATTCCCGAAACCTATTTTCGAAACAAAACTAAAAAAACGAAATGCAGTAAACAACCAGACATTGCCAACATTTCAAGACGATTTCCACGACAAGTAACATTACCGACATCGTCAATTATCCATGAACAAACAAACGTTTAACTGCATTAAGTAAAGAAAAAAATTGCCATAAGTAGGTAGCAATTACAAATTGGTCATAACGATCCTATTTAGGTAGTCACAAACGACTCACAGAATAATTCTTAATACGACATTGATTAGTTCGTAGTCAAGAAAATCGAGCTGCACAGACATAATGACAATTTAAAGACTTAAAGGTCCATTTTATTATCATATTGTATGATTCTTGTGGAACTATTAGCCCTTATGACAACAGCATAATGATACGGTAACACGCAAACCATTTTTCTTATCGAAGCAAGCGGCAAATATTAGTTTTTACAACGCTAAAACGGTATTTTTAAGTTGGCAACATTAAGATGGATTGTGACGTTAAATTCAGGAATTTATTTTAAATGTTTGTGAGCTTGAAATGGTCATCTTTTCCCGGTTTACCTTTAATTTGTATACATACGGTAATAATAATAACAAAAGTATTATATATTGATACAAATACAACCATTTAAAAATGTATTTAAGATTAAATATTTCGTAACACGTCGTATCATGGACGTGAAATTTAAAAATCAACCAACAAAATTATAATTAACCATTGCGTAAGCTAGTCGATACGAGTCAAATCATAATGTAAAAGTTAAATACTTACCTACACGAAAAACGTTCAATTTCACGTCGAATTAATAGAAAGCTTTTTTTGTGGTAAAAACGGTGTCATAAAAACTATATATCGCCATGTCTGTTGCAACAACTTTGTCAATCAAAACTATCGTTACACTTAGGGCCCAGACTCACGTCTGTCTTTCGGCCTTATTATAACAATTCCGGACTTATAACGGTGACTTCCCTAGGGTTAGGTTATTTTTTCATGTATGGAACGATTATTATTAGTGGGGCAAAAGGTTGTTGAGGGCCTCGAGAAAGTGACATTTTATCAGCGATAACTGTAATGAAAAATTAAAAAAAAGTATTGCATTGAAACAAGCTACCGAAAAGCTTATGTCAATCCTGATTAAAGTCACAGAAATATGAAGCGCTTTGCAACTTATCTAAGGCCTCTATTTTGTCATGCCCTGCAATAACTGTCCTTCATGGTGTTTGTCCTTACATGCCTATTTTTTACATGTATAGGCCATATTACATAATATAAATAAGCAGTAGCATTGACATTAATAACTTGTAAAAGTGAATTGATTGACCATGCAATAAACGCTATCTTTAAATTCTAGGCACGGCTCATCCCAAGGTGAAATAAAACCGTTTACTCGACCGTCTGTCTAAACCCTTAGAATTTAACACACCAAACACAATACGAACTTACCATCCCTAGCCAAAGTTCTCGTACGATAGTTGAATCATTACAAAAACTCGTATCAAATGAAGAAACAGCCTATTCGGCATTTTTTATTGTTTATTACAGACAACTTTTAATTCGGCCAAGTTTTCGATGCGTGATTCGGCGTCGTTAGTTTTTTCAACTTTTTTTATAGGAATGAGCTTCGTGTCTTTTAGTAAATGTGCCCTATTAGGTACACTGCGGACATGGGTCATGTGACACGGTCTTTACAGTTAATCAGTTTATATTGTAGTGGAAAGGTAAATAAAGGGGTTGTGTGTTAATTTTATGATGACTCGAAGTTGGGGCGCTTCTGTTTTGATTTGAGACTGAAAACAAACATAGACTGTTTTAATAGTCTTATTCTCTTTGAAATTATGTGTCTACGCAGGTAAATGATTTCGATTGTTGCAGGTTCTTATATGTCGTTTCTTTTGCAGTGGAGTTAAAGGCTTCTTAAGGAAACTCTCCCAACAGTAACTAAGCCATACTGTGACCGGTTCCAAACTAACTTCCCCCTCAAAGGAGAATTTTGTCTGGCAGTCTGTAGATATTTCTTAAAAGCCACGAGATATTCAGTTAGGTTGAAGTTTCGCTTAGTAATTTATGGATCATGATAAAGTCATTTTGGTTTACATTTACCTTTCCTTCATCTATTTTAATTCAACATTCAATTGTTTCAGCAATAAATCGTTTTTACGACAAAAAATCTAGGGCCGATTTAAAAACAATAAAACACGAAGGAATATTAAATTTGAAGAAAGTATATTAATGAGTACTAAATGGCCTTGGATGAAAATTGATGAAGATTGATTAAATATGGTCGGTACAGTTCGAACGTAATTACTTGAATTGACTTTAAGTAGGTTTTATTTCAAACTAAATTGTTCCTACGCAATTTGGTACTATACACAATTACATATAGATAAACACAATAATTTAGCATATGAAATTATAATCTTTGTACCCAAAGAGAAAGCGCATTAACATAAACTTTGTGACACGTAGCATCCTGCTTCAGATGGATTGGAGCCCACCCCATATATTATCGAGGAGAAAATACGCCACCTGTTTTTTACCCTTATACCTAAGAACTTACCAGGGCAGGTTACTAGACTAGGTCAAAGCATTTACGTCAACCAGCGATCACCAACCCGTCTAAAAACCTTGGTGACAACAATAACTTGACCACTTAACATTCATAGAAACCAGCAGTAATTAATTTTATTTTTTTATTTTTTATAAATGGCATCTCGCAGGTCAACCTATGAGGTTGTCGTCTGCTTAGACGGACTTGCCTGTGGATTCCCTAATAAATTAAGGCCTCCAGCCAGGACTTAAACTTAAATACTAACTAAAAACTAAGCGACTACACGCTAAGGGCACCCCCTGTGGGGTACGAACCTCGGCTTAGGGCGTCACTGGAAGAGGGCAGCAAATGACTAGCTGGATCAGGAATGATATTATTTAGGGACGAATTTAAAGCTACAGGCTCAGCGGCGCGGGCTGGCTCGAGCAAGGGTCGGGAGGGGCGTAGATTTGGGCGTCGCGGCGGGCCTCGGCGGCGAGGACGGTAGGACGGCGATCGGGTTTTGGGCTTATGAAGCGTGCTGGTTGCCTTACTACTCTCCTGGAGGAGGGTAGTGGCGTCGTCGGGGGCGATTAAGGTATGCCTTGGTCGGCGAATACTACTAATACGGGAAGGAGTGTAGCGGGCGGCCGCTGAGATCAAGGGGTTGGGGTGTTTTATGCCACAGTCAAAGAAACGCTTCGATAAGCGTTTCATGAACTGGTTTATGGTAGGCATTTTAAGATCGATGTGGAGATTTATATTACGGACATAGAAGGGGGCACCCGTGACCTTTCTGAGGAAACGGTTCTGGAGGGTCTGCATCTTATGGAGATGACGTGGGTGAGCGTGCGCGAATACAACGCAGGCATAGGTCATGATGGGACGGATGACTGCGGTGTAGATGCGCAGCTTGCATTTAAGTGACAGTTTGCAACGGGCTGTCAGAATAAAGTGGAGTCTACCAAGAGCGAAAGCGGCGCGCGCGCGAACAGCCTTAATGTGCTCTTTGAACGTTAAGTTTTGATCAAGGATCACGCCTAGGTATTTGGCTTGCTTCTCCCAAGGGATTGGCTTGCCGTACATAGTGATCGGGCTGGGAAGGGGGGGTGGGACTCGACGACGTCTCGAGAAGAGAACCGCCTGACTCTTATCGGGGTTGACCTCGATTCTCCATTTCCGGAACCAAGCGCCTAAGACGTTTGCGGAGGTTTGGAGAGTACGAGCTATAGCATTGGGACAATGACCGGTATAGTAAACGGCAGTGTCGTCGGCGAAGAGAGCCAACTGAGCCTTTTTACTCTGTGGGATATCGCTGGTGAACAGCGTGAAAACTAGAGGAGATATGACGGAACCCTGAGGGACACCGGCGCGAATAGGGTGAGGGGACGAGAGTGCACCCTCGATGCGATAGCGGAAGGTGCGATTCGACAAAAAGTCTCGTAAGATGAGTACGAGACGATCTGGCACTCCTAGTTGGTAAAGCTTGTATAACAAGCCGTTGTGCCAGACTTTGTCGAAGGCTTTCGCTATGTCGAAGAATAGCACACCCGTCGTCGCGTTACGCTGCATACCGGCACACAAGTGCTCTACGATACGGTGGACCTGGTGGATACTCGAGTGTTGTGGACGGAAACCAAACTGCTCGTTGGGAATGAGGCTCTTTGCTTCGGCGTAGTCTTTGAGACGCTTATAAATAAGCCTCTCGTAGATTTTGCCGAGAACGTTGAGTAAGCTAATGGGACGGTAGCTGGAGGGCTCAGACTTTGGCTTGCCTGGCTTTGGGATACCGATGACTGTTGCTTCTTTCCACGCTTGTGGGAAGATGTTGTTGCTCAAGGCGCCATTGAAGATGGCGGTCATGAGCATTATTAGAGGGGCAGGTAGGAGTTTGTATACCTTGTTGGTAATACCGTCCGAACCGGGGGCTTTACGAGCTTGGAGCCCTTTTATGATGTCGTGCACTTCATCTGGAGTGACGGGAGGCAGAGGATCATCAGGGTCTTCGACGGGAGGGAGGGAAGCTCTTCGTTCGACTTCAGCGTCGACCTTGTTCAGGTGAGCTTGGTCTACTGGTTGGGAGCTGGGAGAACATTGGGACTCTAGGCTGTCGGCAAGACATTCAGCCTTGTCGGGACTGTCGAAAGCGACACTATTGTCGGGGCGGATGAGAGGAGGCATAGAGACCTCTTCTGAGGAACGCAATTTCCTCTGTAATTGCCAGAAGGCTTGATGAGTGGGCTCGAGTTCGCTGAGCATCTTGTTCCAGCCCTCTGAGCGAACCTCCCCTATGCGTTTCTTTACAGCACGCTGTAAATGGCGCATGTGGGTTTTGTTCGCGTCACAAGGGAAGGAGTCGTAGGCACGGATGGCCGCGTTCTTCTCGGTTATCAGGTCACGTACGTCAGTAGGTAGTTTCCAGCGATGGTCTTCCATCACCGGAACTTCCCGTGAACAATCCGTCAATACGGATTGTACGTGCTCTGTAAACGAGTCGATTGCGGCCGTCGTGTCGGCGACTGACACTAAGTGATCGGGGATGGTGTCTAAGTGAGGCGACGTGGTGGATTTCAGTCTTTCGCTTACTTTCCTCCAGTCGGTTATCGTCTGGGTCTGAGGGGGGCGGTTGGGGTCGATCGGGCCCGAGTAGGGTGCAAGATGCATGACTACAGGGCGGTGGTCAGAGTTTAGCTCGTGGAACGTCTCAATCGATTGCAAACGGAGGTTCACATTCTTGAGCAGCGCTACATCGAGAACATCGGGAAGGTGATTAGGATTACCTGGGAAGTGAGTCGGGCTCATTGGAGCGATGACGTCAAAGTTAAGGGATTCGCCTAACTTGGAAATGATCCGACCTCTGGTAGAAGTCGTGCTACTATTCCACGCCGGGTGTTTGGCATTAAGATCCCCCGCCAATATGACGGAGTCACTCATACCGAAGAGAGCGGTGAAGTCCTTTTGGAGAGAGATGGGATCCTCCGGACCATTGTCTGGTGGAATATAAGCAGAGATGATGGTGATCGGTTGATGACCAGTCATGCCGAGCCGACAGATAGAGGTCTCCAGATGGGAGAAGAGAGGAGGTGGGTCTATAGGGATACAATACAAAGATTTCCTAAAGTATATGAGTGTGCCACCCTTGTGACATCGAGACCTGTCATTGCGAACTAGTTTAAAGTTGGCAATATTCGGGTTTCGGTGATGTGGTTTTAAAAAGGTTTCCTGTATGAGGAGGATGTCAAGCTGATGGTCGCGGAGGAAAGTGGCGATCTCATCGCGTTGACCTGAAACGCCATTTGCGTTGAAAAAGCCTAATTTAAGGGATCGGGGTTTGTTACTATTTACTCTCGTATTATCCATTGAGAATTAATATTTGAGTGAGTGTAGAACTTGCGCGATCTCGGGATACGCGCTGAGAATTTCCATGAGGCGGATTGCGTTGCCGTTTGCAGCAACGATTTCTTCCGCCATTTTATCCGCGGCGGTGGTGAAGAGAGCCGCGTATGTACTTAATATGATTTGGGCGCTGTTTCGGCCCTGGATTCCCTGAGGTGCCGCTGGAGCGGCCGTAGGGGCCGCGGGGGCTACCAAAGGCGCTGGGATGGCGGTAGCCATCAGCGCTGGAAGTTGCGCGGATTGCGCTGGTTGCGCGGGTTTTGATGGCACCGAAGCTGCTGGAGCCTTCAGGTGGTTAAGGTTAGCCCAGGGAGACGGCCTCTGCGGACTGAGCCGCTCCGGCATCAGCGCGGAAGGAGGCTTTCCCCAGGGGCTTTCCCTGTGCTGGCGGTCGCTCGCGCGTTTCGCGAGTTTGGGAGAGGAGGACTTCGGGGCCTTAGGACAGCCCCGGTAATTTGCCGGGTGTCCCGATTGGCCGCAGAGTACACAGCTGGGAGGCTCTAAACATAGTTCCCTATCTTTAGGGCGGGTACAGTCGGCGGTGCCATGCTCACCTAGACACTTGACGCATCTAGGGGTGGCATAGCAGTTGGACTGCGAGTGACCATATAATTGGCAGCGATGACACTGTCCAATTAGTTGAGCTCTGTAAGGCTTCTCTATCGAGATGCCTGAGAGCGAACACACCGACTTAACTTTAAAAATCGGGTGGTGCCCTTCAGTGGGGTCACAGATGACTAGGACCATGTCATAGACAAGGCCCTGCCTCGCTTTGTGCAAGCGATGGACGGCGGACACTGGGATTCCTTGAGCGATGAGGTCGCTCTTAATCTCCTCGGTGGAGATTTCTTGAGGGACGCGCCTTATTACGACGCGAGTAGGGGTTTCCTCCGGAAGGGAGTAAGTGTGAAAGGAGTAGTTCCTTTCACGTAGGGCGCGGGAGAGATCCCTAAAGTCCGTAGACGTGGGGACGGTAACTTTGATCCCCTGGAGGGTGGATCGGGCGTTGGTGTAGTTGATCTTGCGATCAACACACATCTTGGAAATTTCAGTCCATTTGGACTTTACCTGGACGTATATCGGGGGAGGGGGCTTCTGCTTCCTCGCGGTAGGAGCGGGTGGGCAAGCCATAGGGCTGGCGGGGCGACTGGCCCGCGGACTAGGGGCGGAAGTGGAGCTGGACGGTATGTCGTTCTGTTTTTTCTGGGCCTTGGTGACCGGGCCAGCGGGGGCGGAGGATTTAGCCGCCTTCCTCTTGCCTCCTTTGACCACGACTTGGAAGTCGTCATCGCTGGAGGAGGAGGTGCGGGCTTCTTCCTCGGAGAGTGGGACTGACGTGTCCATGCTCTCCGGGCGAGTCGTGTTTATTGCTGCGGCGCGCAGCTGCGTTGTCTCTGAGACAATGGCGGCCGGAACAATGGCGGCCGTGACAATGGCGGCCGGAACAAAGGCGGGCGAGACAATAGGGGCCGGATTAGCGGCCGGAGTATTATCTGCCGGTACAATAGAGGGTGAGACAATGGGGGCAGAGATATTAGCCGGAACATTGTTGTGCGGAACAAAGGGCGGAATGCCTTGTTCGTATGCAGGTGGCGATAGCGGGCTCTCAAGCGCGTCGCTGAAGTTAGCGAGTGCGCCTTGAGACGGAGCGGGACTAGAAACTTGGCTTATTTTGGCGCCATATTTCGCCAAAAACTCGGGGTCCTTTAATAGGACCTCTTTGAGGAACGCCAAGAGGACGGCGTCCTCCATGATCGGAGCGGGAACTATATTAGGGAAGGAATGGTGGAAAGAGAAAATTCCCTACGTAGCCTAAACCCTATACCTAACTCCCCGGGTGGATTGGCCCGGGGATGAGTTCCCTCCCTGTCGGGTGTAGACAGGGAGGTGTGTACCTATTGGTGAGCCCTAAGCTTGTAACCCGTCGCCAGTCTTATTGTGCGAACGGGGCCCTGACCAGTCTAGCGCGAAGGGTGTAGACACACCCTAAAGACACTAGGTGAGTAGCTGGAAAGCAAAACTGTCACCAGAGCCGACTAGGAGATCCCCCAAGGCCGGTTATCTGGGACCCGTCCAACTAACTGCCTCGCCCTGAAGGGGTTCAGCGGGTGTGAATTGGGTCAACACCCCACTCGGCTTCGTTGACACCGTAAGGTTTCAACCGAGGACCACGAAACTGTGGTTTTACCCAGAAGGGGCCTAGTGAAGCTACTCACAAAACGTCTGTTAGAGAAACGAGATTTGCCTTGAAAAAGGCAGTTTTTTTGAGTTATTAAAATCAAATCAATTTCTTGATTTGATTTTAAATCGGAGTAGTCGGGGCGACTACGATGACGTCACGTGGTAGCGACGAGTAGAAAACACGAAACACAACACTGGAGCGGGAGAGCGCACAAACACGTCCGTCCGCGGCGAGAGTCGAGCGTCGAGTGAATATGCAGCAGTAATTAAGAAGGTAATACTCTATTCATACAGTTACGGATCATGGCTGGGCCCGTATTTGTGTAAGTGAGTTCATACAAAATGTATGCATGTAATCATTTTCCCGCCCCTAACGAGACACTGAGTCCAAATGATCGGAAGCCTGAAAGAAACCCCGTGTATTGCGAAGGAAGAATTAAACATTCAGTACACTAGGTAAGTATTGAAATTAAATGATAGAAAGTTTAAAACTCATGGTAAAAAAAAACACTTTGTAAACAATCATAATACAAATAAGAGGATTATATCCTAGATAAGAATGCTTAGAAACATGCTGGTCCTGTTCCATAGGACAATCTAGAGGCTAGACAAAATCATACTAGTTGCTTATTGTATTGTATAATTGTTATTTTTACTGTACTCACACACTGACTTATTCATAGTTAATATTTTAAGAAAATCATATATTTTTACAATGTTTGTAAATATGTGAGCACAATGTACCTATCACGTGATTAATGTATCTGCCTTTGCTTTATTTTTAAATCTTTTTCCAATTGTGGTATAGTATTTTTATTCTTGGTGCATCGTCTTCACATATAAAAATATAATTAATGTATACTAAATGTAGTAAAACATTTTAAAAGAGTAACGGTGGAGTTTCTTGCCCCTTCTTCTCCATACGAAACTACCTTTTGGAAGTGGCGCCTAGAATCAGTTGTATTTTCAATGTAAATGTTGACGTTCAAAAGTGTTTTTTTATGATCATATTTGAAATAAATGCAATTGACTTTGACTTATGTATAGGTTGTGCCTTTCATTAAAACACAGGTAAACCAAAATTAAATCTCTACAATAGAAACTCAAACGTAATTTTCTCCCTATCTATTCCACGTATGTCTTGTTAAACAGAACAAACATACGGAAATTTGTACCAAGCAGTGAGTTGGCAATTTCATTGTGTGCCCAAGAATTATGATGTATGAGAAATCGGCATTTGCAAATCGTTTAACTGATACTAAGGAAATTGCGGACAATTTCGCGTAATAGGCTTTCATGCGGGAATAACGATTGTCTAAGTGTATGGATTTTGTATAAATTATTACTCACATGAAGATACCTATTAGGGTAGAAATTGGAATTAAATATGGTGAGTCTTGATTTCACTTTTTGTTGCGGGTTCCTTTTCATCATTCGTTTTTGATTTTAGACTTTGGATACTTGCCAATATCTCGTTAAACATGTTAAAAAAAGAACATTAGGGTATCCGTACATAATATATTATATAATGTAATAGGAATATCAAACATAACCGTTTTCATAAAGAATCATTCGAAATTTTAGACTGACGTAGATGGACAAACGACTGACTAAATATAAAAATTTTGTCACAACTAATCGCAACAACCCAGTTTTTCGAAGAACCCAATGTTTTTAGAAATAAATACAAATGGAAATACTCTTCAATAATTTCGAAAGCATAATTTTCATATTCATTAGGTACGACAAGGTAGACGAAACAAAATAATTATTTATCTTTGCAAAATAAATTTCAACATTTCTCCGTACTATCCACAAAGCCGTAACATAACTATCCATCCAAATAACAATTTTCATAACGGCCCATTTAATACTATTTCACAGTTAACTAACTTGTAATAAAACCGTAAGCTAACGTCAAGTAGTCGTCGACAAAACGACAGTGTTGGAGCAAATTGATCTGACATTCCAATGATAATTCGACACAACTGGCGAATTTCTAAGCTCGGTGAAACGCTCTCTTATCGAGGAAATGTTAGATTGTCTGTTTATTTGCACTTTGTTGTAATTGTTGATTCGATTAGATTGGGTTTGGGTTTTAGTGCATTTCTACATTTGTTTGTAGTATCTGTGTAATTTTTTGTTTTAGCTGGAGTGCATAAAAAATAACAACATTAGCAAGAAGATTCTAGATGCGTCAGCCTCGCCATCCGACCTTGCTACCACGGTATGAGCTTTAACAAGAATGTCCTTAGTTGGTAGTAGATTGTTGAACGGAAGCAGTCTGTCTGTTATAAGTAAATAGTAAGGTGGATTTGTAGTTCTGAAATATTTTGGCATCATTGTAAAGAGTCAATAAAAAAAAATATAATTAAAAAAAAAACTTTTTAAATCCGTAGAATGTTAGTACAGTAAAACTTATGAAAACTCGTGTCGGTACTTAGTTAAAAAATAAAATAAAATTGTATTGCTGTATATTACGCTATTGCTACCATGTTGATTATTAAAGAACCTTATCAAGTTAAAATCTGATTGTTAAATGCATCTTGAATATGAAACTTGTCACGTTTTCCCTGCGTGCAAAAATGTAAACAAAAGCAATTATTTATAAACCAGTGATAGATTTATTTCAGGTCTTCGTATTATTTGCTCTAATGATGATTTAGTTTCTTGAGGACAGCCGCAAACGCTAAATAAGAAATAGGCAAAATAGATTGATTTCTGATGGAAAGGTTACAGTTTTAGGGGTCCGTGAACTATAACTTAGAGCTTGAATGAATTGAGAATGATGTTCATTAGATAAATTAATAATATTAAAAACCTCTAAGGGATAAGTACGAGATCTTGAGACAGAAAATCTTCGAATGTAGATTAGGCAGGCTTTTGAGATAGGAGGACTAACGATCTTCGAAAGGATCAAGGATTGATTATTGTCTGGGTATGCTGAACTTAGCTACAAATTTGAAAGCGTATTCTACTATGGCCTCGAGCCCTACCACTTCCTTTTGTATCAATATTAATTTAATCTTTCTTAAGTGTGAGAAAGAGTTGGAACTACACATGTATCCACCATCTTTAGTAAGCCCCAGGCAATGTTATAAAATTGTAATTTAGCTAATAAAAACCATGCAAATCCAGATAAAATTGTTAGTATTTCATATTATTTAAATCGTTACTAATGTAATCAGCTCGCGGGAATGAAAGGTCTACTTGTTAATAACGGTAAGAAAATTATTACCGTTTATAAAATTACTAAGGATATAATTTCTCGCCTAGTTTGCTGTTGCCAACGATCATTGCAAAGCAATAGCTTGGATTTATCTTGTCATTGCTTTTTACTCTAATTCATAAATATAGCAGCATAAACATATTGTAGGTACAGAGCCTGTATTTATAATCTTATATCAAACACGCTTGGAAATTCCAGGATCATTATTTTGACCACCTTCTTCGAGATAAATCGAAAATGCTGTACTGGTCAAATATATAAAAACAGCAGCCGGCAATGTTACTATGAAAATCCCTAACTGTTGTGTGTAGTGGCCAATTAATTTACTATGAAAACTCATATCTGTCGTGTAATTTGAAAATGGAACGACCTTTTTTTTCTACCCCTGGCAACCAAGGAGGTAACCTAGGAAAGATTTTATTTAAGTCCCGAACTGGCTTGGCAAATAGAGCCGTTTATAGTGAAAGAGAAACAAATGAACATATTGGCGCGTGAAAGTTATCGTTGTTCGTCATTGATTCTGGAAATTATAATTAATTTACTATAGACAAACAGGGATTGATGGACTCACATAAATGTGCCTCGGCCCCATTTTCACGTTTTTCCATCAAGACCTACGTTGTCAGCAGCTACAGTAATATACTACAATTCTACTAAGCCAACTAACTTTACACACTAAATAAAAAATAAAATAAAATTTTACCTACAGAACCTTGTTTTTAATACATCAAAAATTGTCTGAATTTCACAAAACATTTTAAATTTTCTGACAGATTCACGTGCGTGTGTCATACCTATAGGAAAAAGTATTAGAGGGTGTGCAATAGTATCCTGCTGTCTGATTGTACGAACTAACTACAATCACTAATGCTCGGTTCCTATAAACAAAAACGAATCGTTTTGCTTACCAATGGTAGCATTTTTTTTTGGCCAAATGAGTATTTAAAAAGAGTCCCAAGCATATTTTACCTGCAATAGCTACTTCCTTATGGGAGGACTTATTCTATTCGAAGCTATGAGTTCTTCTCTTTATTATCGGTAAGGATACAATAAGAGTTAATTTTAACCAATAACCGCCCGTGTCTGTCAAGATGGTTCGTAATTCAAGTTGACCGTTCCAATTACCATAAAATCACATTTTTTACATGAGACTTAAACATAATAAACGTATTAAATATATACACTTTTGCCTAATCTTTCAAGTGATTACAGACGTACGTTACATTGTTTAATTCGATTTGTTTCGTGGCCTTATAAGAGAAGACGTCCCTCCATTTGATCTTTACCAGTATCTTGTCAATAGTTTGTTCAAAGAACCAGCCAACGAGAAAATATTAATAAAAAGGCTTTATTTTATTTCAGCCAGTTATAATGTTATGATTAATGTTTCCTCGCTAACGCGTTAAGCGCCATTTTATGCAAATACAGAACCAGCTACCATTGCTAAATCTAGTCCAACTAGGATTTATAGAAGCACGGCTAAGCTAGATTAAATTCTAGCTTAACCAGTATAAAGTGATACCTTATCGTGAACTGAACTTAATGAGTTTTCGACATTATTTCTATAACGATCTTTATTAGTTTTCGAGTTAATATGTATCCGTTGAAATAAAGAATCAAGACTCTTTTTCAGTTCGCTCGGTTTCGCTCATTCCTCGCTCATCTTTGTCTTCAATACTTATAATAATATTACATTTTGAGTGATTGTGAGGTAATGGCAAGATAAGACCCGCAGAATACAGCCTACAAATGCGTTGCTTATTAAAATCGATTGATATTAAAGAGGCGATTACGATTACGCGGACAATTTGCATGATTCTAATGGGATAAAGGTTTTAGACAGAAGTGCAAACATTTCTAATTGCGTTGTCTAATAACAGTTTGTGTGAATTTGAGCCTGAATGGTTAATGTTATCTGATATTGTAGTATCTACTCTGATGTAATAGGCTTTATGGGTCGAGGTGGGAGCTAGTCCGGTTTTAACACTTCGGGCGAATGTATTCTAGTCATTTGTTTTGTGTTTTTTTACCTGGGGAAAATGTACGGAGTTAAATTTATGTTGTAAAGCAAAAGCTTTAGTTGTGAATTATACAATGATTGTAGCAGATATGCTAGGAAAATGTACATAAAAACGTCAAATCAGCAACTCAAAAAAATATACCAAAACCTACTGTTTTAATAGCTGTATTGCTGCAGTTAGCCTTATTAAAGGTTATTTTAGGTTCACAGTTACAGAACAAATTGGATTATTTATTTAATACATAACTTTAGATCCCAGCTTAAATCTCATCCTCATAAAACAAGCGACTATTCTTATTCCTTCTCTGACTATGCTGTAAGATTGTGGAACTCACTTCCGCCTAGCATTCGTGTTATAAGAACAGAATCAGAATATTTATTTTCTGAACGGTTTCTACCTTTCTGAACCTTTGCTCTTAACTGTGAGTATTTATATTATATATTTATTTATAGGTTCATGTTTATTTATATATTGCATGCATTATGTATTTGCGTTGTTTTAGTTTTAGACTTCACATTATTTATATTTTTCGCTTCTGGTTTTCACACACTATTGTCTACATTTCTTTTACACTTCTCCTTTCGCAGATATGCTGGGAAAAATCTTAACAAATAAGCAGTAGGTACCTTTGTACACAAATTATAATTATGTTGTATCCCATTGTAATTTACTGTGTGTATATAAATATTGAATTAATTACATTTATCAACCTTTTTTAATGTTTTGTTTGTACTAGTTACATAATTTTCCTCCCTAATTGATTCCTTAATCAAAGCAAATAATAAAAAAATACTAGAAAACGATGTGAAAATGTATCTATTTTTGCATACGGAACCGCTTGACACATCTATAAAATTGGAATCACATATCGTGATTGCTACTTAAAAATGGAATGTCGACGGTTGCAGGAAATCAAATTGAAATTGTATATATGTTGGTGAAAATGTCGATCCAAGGAGCCACACGATTCTCCACACATTTTTATTACAAATACGATTCTAGATTAAATTCGATGCATTATAATATAAATCGAAGATCTACCTTTGGTTGTGTTAATGGAAATGTGGGGGTTGAATGTGTTGAAGCATATTTCTATGGAAATGAATAATTTGAGTTGAATTGACGCGAAATTCCTTGTTAGGTAGGTGCGATGGAAAATAATTCTTCATAATTGCTTCGTCGTGTAAAATCGCTTGAAGATGCAGGGGAGCTGAAAAAAGTGAAGCTACCGAAGAGATTTAATTATCTATTACAAATCACCTGGCGACCTCTTTTTATGCAAAGGCATTTGGCTCCCGACACCACAAGGTTCTTCGAAAATTAATGAAACTTCAAACTCAAACCATTTATTTCAAATGAACCAATTACAGGCACTTTTAAATTGTCAAGGAGTCAGTAGTAGGTACCTATGGAGAATTAAAAAAAACCTCTTTTAAATTAATAAAAAATAATTGTTACAAAAACTTGGTGACATCATTCATTTTGAAGTGAATAAATGAATAAATATGTGAGAAGGATGTAGAAAGACCTGCAAGTTAAAAGCGTCTGTAATAAAAGATCAATACAATTCTTCAACAATTAAAATAAGCCGTGGCAGCTAAGAGATGAACAGTCCCTACTGATGGCGCCCGTTCACGAACATGGCGTATAGATCAGCACCATTCACCATTTTGAGGGCGAACGTTACATTTTAAACAGTAGGTACCCCATGAAGGATGAATCTACTTTAGCCAGTTCGAAACCTGGTTAAACAAATTGGTCCCTATTTCTAGTCCTATAGTTGTGTTTTTCACCTCTTTTACTGGAAAGATTTAAAGTTTTCGTTCAAAACAAAACAACTTTCCCTCTACCAAATTTACCAAAAACCCTTCCGCCGTGAACACATCTAATTCCATACTCTCAGGTAGGTACAGTCCTACACAAACATAAGTGCATACGTCGCCATCGTCGGCACATCGGCGTAGACCTCTGAAATTACCTCCCCGATTGGCTTCGAAATATGAATGGTAAATTGGATGGCACCGTGGCCCCCACATGCCAGCTTTATGCCTGTATGTACTGAACAATGCTTAAGAATATTCCATGAATGCAAAATAAGCAGCTAACAACGAAAACGTAGTCTTTGTTCGTGTCTTCTATGATTATATCATACTTTTTATTGTTGAGTTGGAAATTTTTCATGCCGACTGTATTTTAGTGGGAATTGTTTTTGGGTCATGCCTTTATTGTTTTGTAAACACACAAGTATATTGTAACTTTCACTGTGTTATTTATTTTTTAAACCAACTGACCCGACGGACATTGTTCTCTAGTGCTCTTCTGTAACCATCTCACCGTGCAAACTTAGGTGAAGTGTGCGTGTAGCGAGCCGTCAGTGCCACTGATGCTAGGGATTGATCAAGACGGGATGACACTGACAGCTCACTCCAAAAAAAAAACTTCTGTTTCATAGAAACATGCAATACCTACGTGGTCATAACGAATAGAACAGCATTTCATTTAAAGAACTGGTGGGTTCAGAATCATGTACGGAATTCATGGTAACAGTGTTTGCGGATGAATGGTATAAAATTATGCCTACGAGTACAAGTCTGATGTTTTGTGAACGAAAGTGTGCAAGGGAGTTCCATGTTCGTTTTAAAGTAAATTATATACCACATAATAATTATTGTCTACTTAATCATTGTGTCTATGTTAATTAATATAATTGGTGTTGTATCGATTTATTCAGTTTAGTTTTTCTGTATTTTAGCTACACTGGCGGACAAGGTTGATGGACCATTTATCAGGCTCTAGGCGGGCAGACATGTGCGTGCACATGTTCATGTAGCCAATTAATATTTAATTAATGTATTTTTATGTTATTGTGTTTACTAACATAGGCTAAGTTCATACTAACACTATATGGATACCTGCACCCTAATTGCGTAACACATTTTCGTAAACGATTTCGACTAATCCGTTAATTTTGACGGTTCAAGAACATTCATTGCGTTCTATATATTGTTGAGCAGAATTTTTATCGAACTTAAGAAGCAATGGATTAGCAATCTATTTCAAAACGATTCAGATTCCGATTGATTGTGTATTACGCAATTATGGTGATGGTTCTGAAATAAAATTTTGAATTTGAATTTAATTAACTATACATAAATAAATAAACATGTCCTTGCCACCCTGTATAATAAAGACAATGAAGTATGAAATAGACATAAGTAAAGTCTAGTAATATTATTATAAACAATATTTTTGGGCAGCAATTGTCTGTCTCTACCTCCATTTATCAAAATAGTTTAAAATGACTACCTAATAAAGCCCTTTTTTATGACACTGTACTTATAAAACCATAAAAAACTGCGTAACGTTTTACAACTGTCCTCAAAGATACACAGCACACCAATTTTTTTGTTTACCCTCAGAAAATCAACATAATAATCAGAAACAGTCCTTCCAAAAGTTATGAAGTTCCAATAAAAACATTAAGAAGGCAGTTATCAAACTACAATAATAATTACGAACAAAAAGTGACAAGAACACTACTGAATTTACCTACTGCAGGGGAAACGCCGCGTGGCTAAACTGGCCAACTTTTAAAACGTTATATGGCCGGTAATAAAACGTTCGTTTCGTACGAGCACAATACTTGCAGAAATATTTTTGAATACGGAATTAGGTTTGCCAAAAGCGCGGGGAGCAGATAAGGCAGAAAAAAAAACAAATTTGTAACGGGTAAAGTTTTTGGAGGCGGAATGTCTCCCTTGGGTGCTGAATCTTCGTCGGCGTTGCTCGTAAAACGCGGGACGTGGGCAAGCGGGCAAATTTGTCCTGAGAGCGACCTATGACGTTTTGATGGAACGCCGCTCCCCGACTGATTTCCCACACCCTAGATTCATATTCATAACGATACCTCGGCCAACAGTGACATATTTGACCCCAAACTTATCTAGGTCACCCTATCGATACGTGACGCATCACGCGAAATTGGTTCGTTAATAACTAATCTAACTTCCAACTCTCAATAGAAGAGCTTGTTAAAAATATCATTAAAACTAAAACTCTATTTCGAACTCGCATTCGCTACGAATGTCCTTTGCATGATGATCGCCGCTTCAAAAGAATGGCACCCGTGTCTAAGCTATCTTATAGGAGTTTTAAATTGGACGAATCGCTCAAATGTAAATGGTTTTCCTTTATACCCCATCCTCTCGGGCTGCCCACCCCCGTCTATTGCGCGCCTAGAGGCGACTGGCATACCAACACACACGCACACACCTATGTGAAAGCCTACGTCGTATATCACCAATGGATTTGGAGCTCCTTGTTTGCATACGTCATCCGCGCTGCCGTCTCATTTGCATAGCGGTGGGGAAGTTGTAGTGGGTCATCTTACATTGGTATCGTTAAGCTGACACTAACACACACAAATCTCACACATGCTCACATCTCATCTCGACATACAACTAGGAGTAATGCGAGTGTGAATACATAAATACGCGTCGGAATCGCGAGTTCAAAAACGCGAAACGCAATATGTCTTCATAGTAAGAAGGTGTAGGGAATCTTTTTAAGGGACTCTAACAAAAGGGCGGGAAACGTTATCAGGGAAGGAGATCTCGTGTTTTTGATGTGTTCTCTAAATATAGGTATGTGGGTATTACGTAGTCGGATAAATGTTATTTCAATCATTTGCCTATTTTATTCCCGGAAATCGCATACACTTAAATCGATTTCATCGCTTGAGCAATACCTATTTGCTGTTAGTGGATTTACTACATTCTCAACAAAAAAAACTAACAAGATTAGCCCTGTAGTTTCCGTAAACACTATAAATATTTAATTTTTACCTAATTTTTTTTGTTATTTGTTATTTTTTTATTTGAGATGGGTTTGTTCTTGACTCTAGTCTAGGTCAGAAGTGACAGAGACAAAGTCTACGATGGAGTGAGCTTACCTAGAAGAAGCCTTAATTAATTTGTAGGATATATTATAAACAAAAATTATAGCCAAGTACAATCTAATACTGTAATTGAAAAGTTACTTCAAACCAATTAAAAACGAATATCAATGACCATCACATACTTAAGATGGCCCATCGTGTGAACTAGCAATAAAACATGGTCCAAGCTTCATTCACCTTTCCATTTTCCAATCACAGACTATCGAGTTGAATGGTCAGGGATCGTAAACAGTTTAATGTGTGGGAGAGGTTGGCTAATTAATTAAAGAAGCCATCGTATTATCGTTACCCACCCCTGGTTGATAAGCAAGCGATATATCGGGGATAGGCTTGTCAGTGGAGCTAACTAGTCTGTATTTTATAATGGTCGCAGTAGAAGTTGCAGTGTTTTTTATGCTTTTTAGGTTGGTTTAATGGTAGGTATCTTGTCAAGGCGTTTAATTTGTGAATTTCACTGGATTGCCTGTTTTTTTTTGTAATAAGATAAAACAAGGACTTGGGGGAGGCCTTTACCCAGCAGTGGGACGGTACCAACTAAAGAAAAAAAGAAAAGTAAATTTTAACAAATTAATTGACACATTTTTAGGAGAAAGACACATGTTCACGGAACTAAAATACCTATCCTAGTATCTCATATTAGATTACGAATAAAACCACTTATTTTTTGGACACACGTAACAAGTAATTTCTTGTTTATTTAGTTTCCAAACACTCAATCAGAATCTCTCGCCCTCGAGTCTGCTATTCACCGCTAGATGGCACTACATGTCCTCACCCTAAACGGCAATTTTGACGAAATTATTTAATTTTGTAACACCGTTCACAGTTTTCTCATTACACTTATAAATATAGAAAATGCTTTTTTCTTTTCCTCTCCCGAAGCGAGGAACTCTCCAGTTTAATGAACAAAGTTGTAGCTCCGCACTTTTCCATTTAAAACTTTTCATATTGATTTCAAAGTTTATTTTTTATAACAATGAACTTGATTCTAGAATAATGAGTTCGATCGAACTGTTTATTTGAATCAGTTATCAATAAGACTTGTTTGTTTGTGTACTTAGTTGTTTTAAACGTTTTTTTTAATGTGCTACGGAAAGTGAGACTCGTGTAGATACTTTTTAATAATTGGCAATTATTGCCTAAATTGAAAGTTATATGTACCTTAGTGATTATAAGTTATAATTAGGTATTGTGTGCAAAACTCTCAAAAGTATTCTAATTAACATTCCATCCATGCATAGTTAATGCTTAGAAACCTAAAAAAAACTTAACATGGACCACCAGGCACCCATAACATTCTAGGACAAAACAAAAGCAAGTCGATTCAGGAAAATCTTCAAGTTCCCTTAACGGCCAACAGTTCCCCAAGAGGAAGTGGGAACGCATTAATTTAATTTTATGGTTTTTGTGTCTGTCACATAACTAGCTGGTTGTGATTTGTGACCTCTCTAACGAGGAGGGCTTAATAAGTGTTATGGAGGTTTAGTTCTAGTTATGGTTATTTTGTAGGATCATTTTTTTGTCGTTGTCATTGTTTTGTACCAGGTAATTAATGGTTTGGGAGATTGAAATTATGCCACAAATTTAAGTCCGTGTCTAGTTCATTAGATTGTTTTGAATCATTATAGGTTACTAAGATGATATTTATACCAACATATTTAACTTTCAGCTTGCTTTACAAAATTAATTAAATAGTTAGAAAGAATATCTGACATTCTGTAAACAAGAAAAGTGAAAAAAAAATTGAAAAAAAAAACAGAACGGCGTGGTGTTTTTTTTTTTTTGAAATATGTATTTACTTATACATAGTAGTTCAAAGCAAGATAAAGGGAAAAACGAAAATACTAAAAGAACAATTGGCCATCAATTCATAACAGGTAAGTGTTTATGGAACTTTCTCAATAGATGGCGGTATAAGTCAATCGATACATTATTCAATTGAGGAAAAGTTTGTTTCGGTTGATTGCCACACACGTATTTTTTCATTGTCGTTGAACCACCTATTTTATCCAATTTTTATCTTCCGACTTTGGAGAAGAATTAAGAAGAATCGTAGGCAGTAGGCGTGGATTACTTACGATAAAATACCTCAGCCCTGGTTTGAAGGTTTTATCACTACCATATTCAGTTGCCAACTGCAAAAAAATCACCGTTGGCAACCTTAACAACAGCCATCTAATAGTGCTAAAAGATAGTACGGTACAGACATAAAGGAACACCCCATTAAAGGACGCTGAAAGAAAATCAGAAAGCACCTCATGTGGGTGCTTTATGGTCAAACAAAATGCTTATTCGCGACAACAATGTAGTTGTGAAGATGGGCAGAGTTCTCAGATAAATGATGGGTCGTTTCAACAGCGCCCACTGATCTCTGACAGAACCTACCTATAATAAAACAGGCGAAACTTACTAATAAATCGATTTCTATTAACCAAGAGAGTGTGCAAATTTTATTCCGGGTATTGTAATACGGCTCTATATAAAATACTGATATTCAGCTCATTCGATTCCCTAATCCGTAACCAATTATGTACCTACGTATGTACGACAAAATGCAATACATCGTTAATGAAAAAGAGCTTCTTTGGTGTTGCTCCCAAAATGTATATAACAAAATACCCGATGCCGTAAGAAACATGCCATAAAAAAGTGTTTTCATAAAATATTAGTTGAGAAATGTTACTATGCCCTAGATGATTATTTAAATGCTATAACACTAAATTTAAAAGATAAAACACTGTAACTATTACTATTCTCATGTATTTTCTATTGTATTGATTATGATCTTTTTTTTGTTTGAATTTGTTTGTGTTTAGTTTAAATTTCACTACACAAAACATAGAGCAACCCTTATTAATTATTTAAGACTTGAACTTTAACCTATGTTTTACAAATAAATGATTGTGATTCTGATTCTGATTCTGGAACCCCAATAAATATAGTATGGCTCGGCAGATAGTTTTGTGACACTGCTTCCTGAACGTACTTTGCCTATAATTAACAAACACTGATAGGGTCCACTCTCCCGCTCCCAAAACATTAAAATTCATACACAACCCTATAATCATAATTTTAATAATATTCATTAAAACGTCAAAACAAAAATTAATCGGAACTCGATCACCCAATCTTCCCATCACTGATATCGTGAACATTGACACTGAATCATTCCATTAAACATTCCAACAGAACATTAAACAACACGAACGAGACGAAAGTACACCTATCTCTTTCACACCTCTTGTTTCTTACTACACCCATTTATCACTATTTGAATAAATTCAATATGTACATTGAATTGCGTGTAATTAATGGTTTTATTCGTTTAGCACTTAAAACGCTTTAAGGGCGAGGTGTCCAAACATTTGGCGTCCCTTTCTTACGTCCTAGGAAGAAAGGGATGGGCGAGCGCGCAAGAACACCCGCTGGTTTAGATCATTAATATTGATTTGTGGTCAATCAAAGCTCTGGAGGATTTCACTTTTAATGTTATTATTTTTTGTCCTACGCCTTTCGAAGGCATGGATTTAAGTATCCTTCGTTAGCCGGAGGTAGTTTTTGTTAGTCTCAAGTTTTGTCGCTAAAATTATTTAAGTATTTCACATGTCAATTGGCTCAATCACATGCTTCTTGATTATACTGATATTATACAATCGAATTATTCATTTTTATTTCTTTCTAAGGTGGGTTTAATATAACGGTGAATTTGGTCGTCCTTGGAACGAATTAAGGATCGACAATGAAGTTATTTTATATACAACGCAAGTAAATTCAAGTTACAGCCAACGACATTGGTGATACAAAATTAATTACAAATGCATACCTATTTAAGACTCTGATGATCCTATTCATCAAATGCAAATGAGCTCAACAATTAATCACTGCACACAACCTGTTTAATAATATTCAAGTTCAATATCAACTTTAAAATTAGAAACAATTGTACAATCGAAAACAAAAGTGCTACGAGTACTAGTCAATACAACAATATTAAGTGTGGTGTTCTTATATCCACTTAAATAACAAAGCGTAATGATTCCACTCGACAAATAAAGGAGAGTACAGTCACTAGTGATGTCTGCTTCTCTGTCGGAGTTCCGGGATAGAGATGGATACGGGAAGGGATATTAGTATTACAATGCGGCCTTAATTTGTTAGGGCAACCACAGGCAAGTCCGGTTAAGCAAACGACAACAGCCTTTTTTTTTTTTTTTGTTCCCGGGGTGGAAAATCCTCATGGATGTCCTCCGCCCTGGGGCGGGCGGAGGGGTCTGTCAGACTCTTACTGACTAAAATGCGTTGCCCGAAACGTCAGGGAGCCGTGCCTTCTCCCGAGCCAGCGGTCGAGCACTGGCCGGATCGCCTCGATGGTGCTGAGGCTGGCGGTAGGGCGTGACAGCCTCACCCGCCATTCCGCCACCAGGACCTCGCGGAGCTGCAACCGACTCTGCTCAATATGTTGCTGCATCGGTCGCTCGCCCCGCTCCCGCGAAACGACAACCTCCTAGGTTGACCTACGAGAAGCCATTTACAAAAAAAAAAAAATATGTTTGTAAATATGTGAATACCATGTATCTATCACATAATTAATTTATCTGTCAATGCTTCATTTTGCTTTATTTTGGTAAAGTAAAAATGTAATTTTGTACTTGGTACATCGTCTTCATATATTATCATATAAATAATATAAGTAACGGTGGAGATTCTTGCCTATTCGAAACTACGTTTTGCAAAGGGCGACTAGAACCAATTTTATTTTAATGTGACTTTTGACATTCAAAAGTGCCTATTTGAAATAAATTAATATTTTTTTGGTAGTTTACCGAGTAGGAATTTGATAGTTTTTCCTGTGTTAGTCGTAGAGAAGAAGTTGTAGTATTAATGTAACGATACTTACAGAAACCATAATTGACAAATAAATTGAATAAACTGATGTGCAGAAGGAACTGGTCTTATGTCCCATACCGGGACACAACTATCCCAATCCCGGAATGTCCGACACACCAGAACTATAACAACACTAGTACAGTCATCCTCAATGGTGAGCAATGACCGCGGCCGACAATCATTAACAATGCAGTGTCTTATCTAACTGAATATAATTAATGAAACCACCACTCGCTGTGAAGTACCATTCACTTATTGGCACGTGAAGCTTTTTGTAATGGTGATATGGTGATTTGGATGAAAGGTTAATTGGTGATTATTGCCTTATAAATACAAACTTGTGATTTGTAAACGCTTCACAAATGTGCTCCGTCTTTGTCATTTCCAAGTCAATAAAGAAAGAGGAGAAGGTCTCTTTATAATACAAAAAAAAATGGGAATTAGAGGTATGATGAAAATGATGAATAAAATTGACATTGAAATTTGACATCAACTTGACAAAGTGAAGCATTCCATTAATGACCTAGATTACACTAACAGAACTTTGAATGTATCTGTTAAAACTAATAACTATTTAGTAGTACATAATACCTACATTAATTTACATAATTAAAATCCTCACAAAAACGTTGCCTCATGAATTCAGGATATAGACAATCGAAATAGCACATAGGTATAAATCCTCTCACTCGAGTACCTTTACCTCAAACAGTTCTACAAACATTAAAACAATTCATTACTAAAATTAATAACTATCTAGACATCCCAGAGCTCACGACTACCATCATTCAATACATTGCCCTTAATAGGCTTAAAACCTTGAGCTATGGGGTGTTAAATATTATTTGAAGATGAATAATGAACGAGAATCATCGGAATTATGAGGTTGCACATTCCTTTGACCTTACTGATGGCGATTCGTTGTACTTACTTATATTCCTTGATGGATGATACTAGTTCTGCACATTTGCGTTTTGAGGAATGGACTCTTGTAGATCTTAATAATGTTTGTTTTGTGTGGGATGAAAAGGGATAAAATTGCTTCAGGCAATGATATTGCCGATGGTGTGATTTGTTTCTCATTTTATGAAACTATTCTTACGTCTGAGGGAGCATTTTGTATTAAGATTGGAAGGCTACTTCAACATTATTATCATCATCAGTATATATTCGTCCACTGCTGGACGTAGGCCTCTTTTTGTGAATGCCAATGAGCCCGATCTTCGGCTCTTGTCATCCAATCTCTGTCAGCTGCCATTCGCAAGTCGTCACTCCAGCTGGCCGGCTTGCGTCCCACACTACGTTTGAATAAACGCGGTCTCCACTCTAGAACTCGGTTTCCCCAACGATTTTCGGTTCTGCGAGAGATGTGTTCAGCCCATTGCCACGTCAGCTTGCTTGGTTTTTGGTCTATGTCGGTTCCCTTGGTTCTCTGGTGGATCACCTCGTGTCGGATTTTATAGCTCAGAAAAACTCAAAGTATAGCTCTCTCCATAGCTCGCTGAGCGACTTTAAACTTATGGACTAGTCTCACCGTGAAAGTCCACGTTTCGGCTTCGTTAGTCATAACTGGTAGGACGCACGCGTTGGACGCACCTGTTGTGTAGAAGAAGGCAACTTGGTAATTTTTTAATATAAATACTATCACTATGTATATCCTTTCATATAATTTCTTGTTTAATTACCTATCAAACACGGATCTCGAATCTCCCGTCCTCGAGTTCCTCTCTAGATTGAAGTATTATTGAAAAGAGTGTCCATCGAGTTTTTTGCCCATTCTTTTCCATAGGTACCTACTACGCTTTGGAATGGGCAAATAGCTTCATATTTCTGACTGACCGACTCCTTGACAATTCTAAAGTGGCTGTAAATGATTTCATTTAAATAAATGCCTTGAGTTTGAGTTTGAAGAACACTGTGTTAAAAACGAAGACCTATTCTTATAAGCCAGAAAATCATAAAAGAAAATGACTCAGAACTGAGAATCCTGAACTACTGAGTACAAGTTCAAAACTGACCAGTAACTACCACTTACAAAGGTTCTAATTTACACAATATTACCTACGTCAACGCAATAAATAACTACTGTCGCAACGATTTTCAACAAGCTAACGTATTAATTTATGTTAAATAATGCAACAATACATCAAAGTTTATAGTTTCTAATTGTGTAATGTTCTAAGCTCCATTAATTATATCTGAACGTGATAAGGAACCCGATTCATGTCCATTGTTCGAGCAAACTTCTAAAATGTCGCATTAATTGATTTAAGCCGTGAAGTATTCGTGCTAACTAAATCTTGACGGAGTTATAGTTTGCTTCGGCGCATGATCTTTTTGCTCTTTCAATGGTTTAGGAGAAGAGTTTATTTTGCTTAGTGTTTTAGAACACTAAGGAAAATTAACTCTTCAAAATCATCATCATCAGTTTTTTTTTATAACTACTACTATATGCTGAATTCAGTGGTTACAGTTTGAACGTCGATGCCACCCTGTAAATCCATTATATAGTTTATTTTTTATATCACTAACCTTCTTTTTTTTTGGGTGGGAAATCACCAAATGACTTCTCCCGCTCTGGGTGGAGCGGGAGGGCGTGTCAGACTTTTACTGACTAAAACCCACCCGTGTTCCTTCAGTTGCCTGTGCCAACGCCACGGTTATCTCTATCGAATTACCCGCGACCCTGAGGCGTCGGCCCTATTGGACCCCGTCATTTAGTGCTGACATCTCTTTGAGGCGCGCGTGGAACACGACGCGCCATCGACCCGGGCCTGGTCCTTACCGGACGGCGAGCTACCCATTGCTCGCCGTCCGCAAGCCCGTGCCTACGTTGGCCGGGAATCTGCTTGGTGAGGACCTGTGTCAGGCGGAAGGTGAGGACGCCGTGGCCACTCTCCAACCACTCCTCAAAGAGGGGACTTACCGCCGCTATTGTGGTGTGCCCATTATATCACTAACCTACATTCTTATTCATATTCATGGTGGCTTTTATATCAGCTTTTTTAACGACTTCTGTTCATTTTGCCTGGTTTATTTTACTCTTTACTGGTAAGTCTCTTTATGATATTCACTTGAGTAGTAGGCAGGGTCAACTTTAATTTTGTGCAAGTCATAGTTAGTAGTCCTTTGTCGTTTGTGTGTGAGTCCACCACCAGCTTTCCGTTTCCTAGTAATATCATGAATCTTCCAAAATTCTGCTTACAACAAAGTAACATTTAGGTATCAAATATCAGTTCTTCTCTTAAATTCTCAACATGATAAGTATCAGATCTGTCATTGATATCACACTGATTCATATTCATGTCATTGACATTTATAATTACAATTTACAAGTAAAATATTTCATGCTTGCCTTTGATATTCAGAGCACTTTAATTGGTATCGCTGTTCGAGATAAATCTTGTCATTTGTTTCAATAACTTTAAGTTATTCGGTACATTACGAGCCACTTGATTGCGAAGAATTAAAATTATTCTTCATTTGATGTCTGATGTTCTCATTAGTTTTATTGAGCATCGATTTTCCATTTTCATTGCTGAAAAGTTGTTCAAAAAAGGGCTTTATCTTATGTCAATTAAAAATTACTATTTTTATATTACCTCTAAACCTATGTATGTATCGCATATTTGATTTAGTTTCTAGTGTAAACAGTTAGATAAATAATGATAAAGTAAAAATAATGTAAGTACCTATTCCTTAACAGGGGTTATACTAGAGGTCGAATTAAGTCCATTTAACTAAGTGTCAAAACTGGACGAAAAAGTTCGAATAAAATGATAAAATTTTCTGACTTGATACCATTAATTATGAAAAAACTACTGTACTGTAAACATTTAATTGATAGTTTTCTGAAAGCTAAAAAATCGAGATCTTTCAAAAAATTCTTGCCTAACACTTTCATAATCTTAGAAATAAAAAGGTCTTTAGTAAAAAATCGAAGAAACTTCACAGCTGGGTAGTTTTGACCCCCATTTATCTGGACTTTATCTGTTGCTAATGACCTCTAGTTTATCCCGTTTAAAGGAATAACAAAAAAAACTGTAATAGGTCAAATTATATGTCCACTAAATATATCAATATTACTTAATTATATTTTTTTTATTTAAAAGAAAGATCTACATACCGGACGACACAGAATTGCTTAAAGTTAAGTATAGATTCAACTGAAGCATAATTTACAATAATTGAAAAGATATCATTAACCTGCACTTTTAAAAAGCTTATCTTTCAATTCGAGTCCATTCACACAAAAGTCATGCACAACTGCCAGCTTTTCAAAGAACCGAGCACAATAGTTTGGATATTCATGATCTTTATCTATATTAAATTCACTTTTTGCCATAACAATAACACGTTGATAAATTCCCGCATCTGCACATAAGGCCAGGTACCCGGTTTTAAAAACATAATTAATCATTATATTTTGTTTGACTACAGTTGACAGCAAAAATTAATTAACATTCCATGTAAAAAATACAAAAAGGCCAATCAGGTGTCTCCGTGAAGGTACGCCTACATTAATTCAATTTATTTTGTGCACAAACAAAGAGTATCACGCAGAGAAACCTAGTTTTATTTTGATGTTTCCAATATTATAATAGTTATACCTCAAAAATAAATAATAATATTACATAGGTACATCCATGGTCTAGTGGTCGCAAGAGCTACTGCTGAGCATGAGGTTTTTTGTTTCGATTCCCAGGTCGGCAAAAGTGTTATTGGGTTTTTCTATCTAGAATTTCTCCGTAGCAGCCCGGAGTCTGGATTTGTGCCCGGTTGATGACAATAGGCTCGCCTCCTATTACATGAGACTTAAAAAAACATAACTTCTGGGATTACAGGCGTGATATTGTATTCTTGTTGTGTCCATAACAGAAACTGTCAAATAAATGTTTCTACCTACTGAGCTCAAGAGAAGTAAAATATTTTTTTGGAGAGGATTAGGGATTATGACTGTTATTAAAAATGTTCGAAAAAGTAATGTAATTTCAAAGAAGGCATTATTAATAATGAGCTAATCGAAAACATCTGTTTAATCAATGTAAATATGAAGAAGCTACACGCTTTTAAAGTTTTTGGAGAGGATTATTCCCGTCCTTGTCGAGCGGTACGGACCATGTATGGCGCTAGTATGAAGTTACATAGTCGTGACGTCACTTCTACGGTAGTGCTGCCCTTGTCTAACACTCACTTTAAAACGTTTATAACTTGGCAATTTTTTACAGTCTTTGTTATATTGTTTGTAATAATATTTATTTGAGTTAAAAATGATAAAAAAAACATCAGCACTATTAGCGAAATTCATTGTGTTTCCAACACTAACAGTAATTTACTAAAGTAACGTATTCTTTGGCAGGTACCGGTTATAGAAAACGCACCTAACATAATAAAAAATAAAATAATTAGAATCTACCTACCTAAAAGACACAAAACTCGTTTTAACACTTAGGTACCGACTTGTTTATCACCATCACTCCTCACAAAAGCACTAGGCAAAAAAGCCCAACAACCATCAAACTGGTGTCATATCTGCTACCAAAATCTCTGTCCACTTGCATCTGTTATCTACCAACAAGTTCAGTAGCCGATCGGTCGTTCGGCCGTTAGTAATTTGACAGTTCAGATGACAGATTACACCGAGCTTCGGAGACCACCAGGGTTTTGTCGCTTCACTCCATCAAGTATCGTTTTTGTTTTAGAGACAACACTGGCCACTAATTGGGGCACCGGTGCTACCAAGTTCATTATGCTGGATTACTGGATTGTTTAATGAATGAGGTGAATTTTAATTAGGTTTTATAAGTTTTGAGATCGATCTTCGATCATTTATGACATTTAGAAGTTGGAGGATGTCATTATAATGTATTCTTGGCTTAAGCTTCATCATTTTGAGCTCTGCTTTGTACTACGGGTTTTAATTTATTTGGTATAAGCGCTTCATGTTTATTAAAAAAACTTTTTTGCTAGTTCAAGTCTTATGTTGCTCAGTTCTTATGATATAAACAAAGGAACAAACACAAATTTGTAGTTTCTCCCCAGGCACAGAAAATTGGTGGGTCGTTTAAAAGCCAATGTGTACGTATTTATAATAAACTTCCGTTTTCGTCGAATTTGCTCTCTGAAACGCCGCATAACGCTCAAATAATATACTTTATTTACCGCTTGACCTTCCGGCCTGAATTCCGAGTGCACAACACCGCGATAGTCAAAGAAAACTGTCAACATGACTTTTGACTTTTGATCGACTTTGGCGTGGTTTTTTCGGTTTCGGTTCAGTTGGAAGGTGCCACTCCGAAGCCTGTTGACTAGTTTGCATGTCAAACTCGTAAACCCACGTTTCGTCACCAGTAACAATACGCTTCATGAATGTTGGGTCGGAATGGACTCGTTCTAGCATGTCCTCAGCGACTCTTATGCGTTTGAGTTTTTGGAGAAAATTAGGTGTTTTGGGACTAGTCGAGCGGCAACATGTTTCATACCCAAGTGATTATTTAAAATGCTTGTGAGACTCTGAAATTTCAGCGGCTATCTCTCTCAAACTAGAATGAGGATTTTCAGTCTCTATTTTCTTCACTTTTGCAATGATAACTTCAGTTGAAGACGTCGGCCTACCAGAGCGAGGCAAATTTTCCACCACATCTGGACCGCTTTTGAACGCTTTGTACCACTCATAAGTACGTGTTTTTGACAAAGTCGATTCGCTGTAAGCCTTCTGTAACATTTTCAGTGACTCCGAACACGAAATTCCATTCGCGATGCAAAATTCAAGACAAACTCTTTGTTTGGTGTTTTTCCTCAAAAGACCATTTTAGACATGGTCTTCACATGACCAAGATTATGTCTGGACTTTAAAAGAGACTGTGACCACTGAGTTTGTTTCGGCCTTTCTTCTCAGAGTAGTAGATAGGAAACGCCGATCTCACCTAGTTTTTAAAATATGTTCGACGTGTTAAAGTGTCTCTATGTACTAATAAAACATAACAATGTGACTGAAATCTTGATCTTATCTATCACATGAGTAGTTAATTGATGAATGACTAACCAGACACGCCCACACTCACATTCTACGTCTGAGTGTTGATTCAATGCGGGTAATTTCGTAATCCTTGTCTCTCGCTGATTTGTATGATAAAGATTATATATTGTTCAGAAATGAGGAGCATAGTTTCCTATTTCTAAATTACTTTTTCATAAACACGTTGAAATTGTATTTGTTGTTTTCTTGCAGCGAAATGACTTGGTCTGGCTAGTACAATCGACTTATTAAAAAAATGGTGAAAAATAAAGCTAATTTTGCTCCGAACATTTACGAATGGCTTTTCACTTTTTTTTAAAGCACGCGGCGTTCAAGTAGTACATAAGTTACCTCTAGTAGATTGCTATTGTTTCTTACGCTTTAGAGTTGAGCTTTTCTTATTATTTAAAAAACTAACTTTTTTTTACTCCATGATTTGATAGCAGGTACTACTGAGGACAAGTCGCCTGCCGCGGGAAAACAACCATTACAATTTCACCGTGTAAATCTACTGACTCATTAGTGTTAAGAAGTTTTTACTTGTCAATAAGAAGAAGATGATGATGACCAAGATAGCGTGACTAGGACACAATATAAGACCTCTGGAAATAAACAGCTGGATGGAAGTCATGAATGGATGGAATCAACCAGCAGTGCGATGATGCAGGTTGCCAGTAACAGTTACAAACATATCCACAATAATCTTAAATCTACGAGTACATCACTCGATTGGCCAATTTGGCGCCACGAAGAATGTCAAAGTTGTTGATGTTGATGAGTCAATCTCTGATTGGCTGTTGTCTGATCAGGTGACATAACGTCTTAACTGTCTCGAAGTCTTCGTGGGAACCAAACGTGCGATCTTGACAATCAGGAACGACATAACACTTCTAAGGTACCAAATCAACAAAACATTGAAATCACCATACACAGGTACCCACTCAAAAACTTTCAAATATTTAATAACCAGGGTACTCACGGGCGGTCTTTCGTCAAATACAACAAAGTACTTGTCTTTCACAATACATTTCTAGTAAACGTCTGGTATTTAAATATAAATCGAAAGAGCGGAACACAATGGTGTAATCGATAATTGAATTCAGCATTGATGAACTTTACACCGCTCGACCTTAAACGTGACAGATTAGAATGGAATCCATGCTGGGATGTATATAGAGTTGATATAACGCTGTATTAACATTGAAGCGGGCACGCATTTTTGTTCAGTTGTGGAAATCTGATTTGTGAAAATTAGGAATGTAATTTTTTTAATTAATTTCCTCAGGAACAAAACAGTTTTCAAAAGCCAAAGGTCACACGTTTTTAAAATTTTATAATGGCGAAATAAAATCTTATAAAATTCTTTACATTTTAACTTGAAGCTCCATGTCTTCACAGTATCATGGTATACTTCATAGTATATATAATATCTAGTCGGTTTCGGCTATCTGCCCACGCATTGCCGCGCATGGAAAATATTCTTCCTACTAACATTTTTAAGCTGGAATGAATAAAACGAGCTGCAAAGATTCTATTCCATACGTTAAGTAGGTACCAAATAAACTCATGTCACAAAGTGATTGAATGAACGAAATGTAGTGTATTTTTATCCATAGAACTTAACTTGAACTTAACCAAACAGACTAACTCACTTCTCTCACTAGGTGTCGTGCGAACGTGAACTCTCCCTTCTAATAAGTACGGGAGCTTTGTTTACCCGGTAATTTATTTATAAACACGGGTTTCTTTATAAGTAAAGCCGGTAAACGGGGTAACCCGTAAAATACGGGGCATCTGGCTAGCCTAATTCGAGAAAAGGTGCTCGCTTCACCCTGATTTTCACTAGTCAAGTACTGTTTCAACTACCCTTATTATATGATTCTCACAATTTTTCGTGCACGAAGCTGTATACAATTTTCTCAGCAGACTGAAAAGTATCATCAAACATTTTGTATCAACAGCTCTATATACATATCGTAACATGTCAGATTAGGCAAGTCACCGTCTGTCGTCATACTTAATGCCAATTAAAAGATTTAGAATTGTGGATCTTTGTTTGACTCTTACTAATATCGAATGCTTTATAATAAGCCATGCTAACGTCTATTTATTTCCTCTTAGGCCGTGACTCATAACAATTATAGGAAGACCATGTGCATTGCATATATTAGTTGAGTTAATTGTTTGATAGTCGCATTTTGACAAAGGATAAGTACCGTTTCTTCCTCACCTGTAGAAACGTGACTAATAAATGACGTCAACCGGAAAAGCAGCAGGGACTTTCTGCGTTCTTATGACAACTGCGTTCCCAAATCGGTCTATGAAGCTTATATTTAGTGCCAATCTAAGAAAACAAAGGAAGAAAATAAATTGATTTGACTCAGATTAGGTTTAATTTTATTTATTTATTAAGCACGCAATATGACAGAAAAAAAAGAAACAGAAAAACTTAGGTATGAATAAAACATAACTGTATTGTGTGCTGTACGGCTATGTCACATTTTAAATTTTCACCTTACCGGTCAATGGCAGAAAAGCTGATTAGGAAAAAATAATTAAAATAGCTAATTAGGAAAAATACAAATACAAAAATAAACATTTTTGTATTTGTATTTTTTTTGAGCTTTCCCCTTTGGCTTTCATTCAAAAAACTTTGGTAACTCACCTTTGTTAGTCGCCGACCTCGTATTGAATTACTTTTAACAAAAAAATAATCTATTTAAATCTATCTAACCTAGTCGTTTTATGACATACAAGTGATATTCAACCTTAGGTGGTAAAACAGTAACCAGGTCGACTATACGTCACACTTTTGACTAATTTTGAAGTAGCCATTTGCATCTTTTAATATGACCACAGCGAATAGTAAAAACATTCTCTGCGAATAGCAAAAAACGTACTTACGTAACGCACGTAAACATAATGTAAAATTGGACTATTTTTAAATAAAAATGTAACAATTTAATAGCATTTTGTTTTAATTTTCTGCGACAAGCAAAATTGTTATCACCCATTTATATAAATTAATTCATAAAACCATGTAATCATATTGTGTGCGAAACGAGTTTTTCAATTTTAGAATCGTTAGAATTTACGTTTTGTTTTCTGCTAGGCCAGGCTCTAAGTATGGTTAAGGTTTTCGTAAGTTGATCGCACTAAGCTTGTGTGTTCGCTGCCTTAATTTACTGTCATTTGTTTTTTGTCATTCCTCTTCCACATTGTTTGATAATTATAAATTTTTTGTCATAGCCGTCTATGACAGATTAGTTTTACCTTGTTCTTTAAGTGCTACGCAAATTATATATAGGTACCTACTTAGATGTGATTAAACCACTTAAATGTTGTTAATGAGACGGATACGCTTTTGTGTTATAGCTAATTGTTTGTTTACCAATGTTTTGTAATAAATGCATACTAGTAGCAGAAAAAAACTGGTTATAAGCATAATGTAATGACTATACAAATGTATATACAGTCCGCGAGGCCTAAGCCGAGCTTTGCACTTGTGTGAGTATGACAGTTATATCGATATGTATGTCAAGAAGCTACACGATTTAAAAGTTTTTAGAGGAGATTATTGCCGTCCTTGTCGCGCGGTACGGACAATGTATTCCGATTGTATGAAGTTACATAGTCGTGACGTCACTTCTACGTGCTGTCCTTGTCTTACATTTATTTTAAAACGTTTACAACTTGGCAATTTTGACAGCTTTTACACTTTTATAATATTGTTTCTGCATGCACTATTTGGAAACAATTTTTTTTTTTGTAAAAATAAAAATTAATGTCAACATTCCTATTCATTGCTTCATAAATATGAAAAATTCGTCTGCTCAACAACGTAATAATACAATGAATGTTATGGAACTGTCAAAATAAAACACAGTGCAATTGTGTGTGTGAGTACGCAATTAACCCGCTGATCGGTGTGATCGCCATCCCTCTATTCAAGCATGGCGATGATGATATTAGTTTATATTCGTTCGACCCATATTTTCCGATAAAGCTGGCTCAAGTACAGCATTACAATTTACAGGCTAGAAGTGCACAGGTCAAAGTTTTTAATCCCAAGTTGTTAAAACCATATTTCACCTAAGGTATATTTGGCAGACACAAAAGAAACAGATAAATCTAATATACTAGCTCTTATTAATGATAATAATAAGGTCGTTAACCCATTGACTGCAAATGGTGTAGTACGAGTAACGCATGCTTCGAACGAGCCGAGATGCGATATGTACAGCGAAATGAGTATTTGATCCATTCGATTTTTATTAGCATAGGGATTTATGTTAGTACACATACGTGGGTAAACTATGCATAAGTGCTTATGATTCAAAGACTTAGCCCACGTTCGGACGGACGTAAAAATATCGAGGCGGTATTTTATTGCACACTGGATTTTCAACACTTTGCTCAGCGCCGAGAGTTGAAAATCCCGTGCGTGATAAGATCCCGCCGCGAAATTTTTACGTCCGTCCGAAAGATCTGAACTTTAAAAAAAGTGTTTCTGTTCGTCTGTCACAGAAGTTTTAATTTCGTTTCCTTTCCTTTAACTACCTCTTCAATTTATGAATTCTCCCACACTTAACAAGGACAAATTATCAAAAAATAAGAATACTATTCTTAGGCAGATTATTTATTAAACTAAGCCTTACTAGTTCATCAATCTTTTACCTGGAAATACGCAATTAATTTAAACACACAATGGAAACGAAACATAATATCTTTGGCACGAACTTAAAGGATTAATTGCTGTTAAGCTGCATCAGGAATACGAAAGATGTGTTCTTACTTATGTACTTATTCATTAATTTAAAAGCTTTTAGAGTTCACGGAGGCAGAAACGAGGAAGAACTTACAGGTTTAGTAGAAATATAAATCTTCTTATACACAAAGTTTATCTTTTCATATTCCTTAGATCTAAGGTTATAGGTAAATATAATACAAAAATGTCCTAGAACAAGTGTTCCAAAAGTACGCATTAGAATCTAGACTCTTCTTTTCTTTCTTTCTTTCAAACCTATTTCGTATTTAAAGTTAAGAAAATACGATCTTAAGAAGCCCTTTCAAACCGTATGATCCCTTTATGTTGACTTGGCTTTTTGACGAGTATATGCTGACATTATATTATTTTTTTCTTATTGCTGTTGCTTTTATAGCCACTTGCTTGCATATGCATTGCAACACAAGTACGAGTAGTACTGGTATACATTAAATTGTGTACTGTCAAGGTAGTTATTTTAAGTAATATTAAATTGACAGACCACATTTAAGAGACGCCTGAACATATGTTAGGTAAACTTCTATATAATTTTTGAACATTTTTTATTTATTTATTTAATACTTTACGCACTAGGATGTACAGAGGCGGACTTAATGCCAAAGGCATTTTCTTCAACCTTTGGATGATGCAGAGACATACAGTGGTAGGTGCAATTAATAAAAAGTAATTGATAATAAATATTTTCAATATTAAGATACGCATAAACTTAAACTATAAATATAATACATATATATATACACCTGATCATATATTATAGTTTGTCTTATTTGTTATTAGTATATGAATATACTAAAAACAAATAAGACAAACAATAACAAACCGTTATGATGATATTGCCAGCTTCTTGCGAATGTGATCATGAACTTTAAAGGATGGCAACCAACCGATTATCGGTTGGTTGCCATCCTGATTTCTTGGCGGAGTGCATTCCACAGAGAGATAGACTGAACGAAGAAGGAACAGTGAATGAAGTCTGTGCGGTCAATGGGACATTGGAGAAGACGATTGTGAACGAAGATTTCTATTGTGGTTGGCGCAATGTACTGAAAGTGGGGGGCTAGATAATCAAGGGAAGGGGTATAATCAAGAAATTAAAATAAGGTGGTCAGCGCCCTTTGCTCTTCTCGCTGACGTATGGGCAACCAATTTAGAAGCGACCGATGCGCAGAGACATGTTCATATTTACGCTGATTGAAAACGAATCGCATGCAGTAATTAAGAAGACGGTCAAGTTTGTCGCGGAGATCTGCATTCAGTTCATAGTAGCACACATCACCATAATCGATGATGGGCAAAGTTAAGGAGTGCACAAGGATTGTCTTCGTACTTGATGGTAATAAGTTTTTCAATCGGTACAGAGCCCGCAATGTTCCGGTAACCTTTTGGCTTATCCGGGAAATTTGAGTATGCCAGTTCAGGGTACTTTCAATGAGCAAGCCTAGGTCCTTCACGTCAATGCTAAAAGGAACGATCGTACCATTGAAGAGTACTGGTGGCAAGATTGTACCATCCACCTTACTAATACTACGAGAACGGCCAATAGTGATCGCCTGACACTTCGTAGGGTTTACAGTTACACCAAATCTATCAGCTCTGGTTTTAATGGCTACCAAGTCCCTATTTAATTTGTCTATGACGTCAGGTAATTCATCAACCTTCCCATGACAGTACAACTGCAAGTCATCGGCATAAAGATGATACGCACACTGAAGTTCTGAAGTTATAAGATTAATAAAAATATAAAACAGAAGAGGAGAAAGTATACCGCCTTGAGGAACACCAGTTCCAAATCATACCAGCAAGAAGAAGAATCTCCATCAGAAACGGTTGCTGCTGACGTTCCTGAAGGTAAGAGGAGAACCATTTCAGTGCTTCGGGAGAGACCCTAATTTATGACAGAATGGTTAACATGATGTCATGACTGACAGCGTTAAAGGCATTCGAGAAATCAACTAATACCAGAGCAGTAACTTTGGTGTCTTCCACTCCTGCCTTTATATCGCCAGTCACTTTAAGGAGGGCGAAAACAGTGCTGTGCCCAGGCCTAAACCCTGATTGAAGAGTACTAATACTTGAGAGCACTTTGGATAAGAAGGGAAGGATAGAAATTGGATGGAAGTCAGTAGGAAGAGAGGGATTAGAAACCTTAGGTAGTGAGCGAACATAGGCTTCGTGCCACAGGGAAGGTAATAACTCCGGTGTAACAGGAAAAATTTCTTATGTTGGTAATCGCGGGTAGGAGTTGGTCCAAAATGGTCATAATCATACCACGGATGATATTGTCACATCCCACCGCTTTCGATTTGAAGGAGAGAATGATCTTTCTGATCTCTCCCGGTTCAACTGAAATTAAACTGAAAGGGTTTATGTGAGGACGCGTTAGACCAGAAACTAGAGACAGAGTGATAATAATTGTAAATGACGATATTTTATATTATAAAAACAGCCCAACCGTCCCAGTCTGTCGTGTTGTCGTGACCCGACAAACGTGAATTTTTTTCGCTAGTAATTTTATAAAACAAGGAAAGCAAGATTTAAAGATGGAAGATTAGACCTTTTACTATCCTATGAAGCCACCAGGGTTTGTCAAAACAGGATTGGACGTCACTCAACACAACATCAGACAGAATAATGTGAAAGAAACCGACCTTAGATGACGTATTAGAAAATATTACGTTCGTATAAGTTTACGTTACGAGCAAACTAAAACCCAAAGCATTTATTTCAATCAAGCACTTTTCAATTGTCAAGGAGAGTCGGTCAGTTACTCGGAAAGCTGAAGCTAGTTGTCCATTCCAAAACGTGGATGGCTATGGAGATGAAAGGGCAGGAAACTCCACTCCAAGGAAACCCATCTTTAAATAACGTTATTAATAATGCTGGGTACATTATTCTTGTTGCTTCCATGTTTAAGTAAGAAGAAATATAAGATTTAATATAAGCCCGGGCCTTTAAGAGATGACCAGTCTCAAGGGAACTATAAAACAAATAAGCACAAAAAAAACAACATGGTGCTAATTTTAACAAAAACGTTTCGATGAGCACGTAAACATCTACATTTATCTCAATATTACGTACGTTAAAAGATTAATAAGAAGTGGATTTTTAATTGTATTTACTCGTAAGATGACGTAAAACGTATTTTTGATGACGCATGTGTCAGTATTACGGTTGGCGCAGGATTGCGTCTTTTAGCATCTGGGATCGACAACTGAAGAGTTGCACCACAAAAGAAGGACACTATTAATATTTGCTGAGCCTCAAAACATAAACGATACTGTAGTGGGTTCCTAAATTTCAAATATTTTGACAAAATTTAAATTTAAACGTAAAAGTAAGTAAAAATTTCAAGCATATTAGAGTACAGAATCTAACTAAACACATCAATCATGCGTTAATCTCTAGATGCAGTTGCACTAAAACTCAATTAGATACTGCTCGGGGCACGAAATCGCGATTATAAGCTTCAAAGCTTAAGTTTTTTTACTGTACAAATTAAAAGTATTTTCTTCAATTTGGTGATTTCCTACAAACGCTTGTTCTTTTAAAAGTATCACGTGTGCGTTGAGCTGAACCTTACCATCAGATCATCCGGATTTACGCATTAGTTTATTAAAAGAGATATTTCTGTCTTACTGCTTGTATTATGTAAGTGTAACGCTATACGCACGTGATTAGCAGTTTTACGTATTTTTGTACAAATATTAATTTAAGTACGGCACGGCTGTTATTTCTCATCCTGTTTCTTTTTCTCTAAATAATCTTGTAATGAGTTCGGTGACATATCGAGTTATTTATACTTGGCGTTAATAAAATTTATTATCAAGTCTAGGATTGAATCCAATGAGCTCATTTGCAGACGGTTACAAATTAATCATGTTTTTTACACAGTTTCAAGTCAAATTAAATTTCATTAGGACGTTACTAATCATGTAGGATATGATTGAGAAACAAGCTGGAACGCTTGTTAATTCTATATAGACATTACTTTTACGGATTTTATTGTACGTCTACATTAAAAAATCTTATGAGGGCACACCCTGATACAGTATTAAACCGGCGAGGAATAAACAAAAGACTGATAATTACTGTTTGTTAGACTATCCTTCTACTTTTCTTTTGGTAAGTCAAGATTAGCGACTCACTAACCACACACTAACTCACACCACAACAGCAAAACTGAGGACCGTGGCTTATGGCCCAGCCTAATCCAAACGTATCTAGCATCGTCACTCATGAAGGCCACAAAGAACACAAAAAAAAATCAAACATAACAAAGAAACCTCACCGCATTGCTCACATCTCGTATAACCCTAAAGAATTTTCCAAGCGATCGATTGCGCCGCCAATTAATAAGTCGTGATCATAAATTGATATTAAGATTCTTTGAATTAGTCACTGCCATCTTGATTGTATGTCTTGTATTGTGTTGTGTCTGTGTGTATAATGGTTTAGAGTTCTCGGTTCATTAGCGTATCGTGTAGATGTGGAGCATCAATTTTAAAATTAAATAGATCGGTTATTCAAACTCAAACTCAAAGCATTTATTTCAGTTAAACCTTTTACAGGCACTTTTGAAATGTGAAGGAGTCGGTTTGTCAGAAATATGAAGCTAGTTGCCCATTCTTAAGCGCAGTAGGTACTTAAAAAGAAGAAAGGGCAAGAAACTCCATGGACACTCTTTTAAATTATCATCATCATCAGCCTATATTAGTCCACTGCTGGACATAGGCCTCCCCTAATGAGCGCGATAGCGTCCTGTCTTCAGCTTGACGCATTCAGCATCTGACTGCAGTCTTTCGCAGATCGTCATCCCACCTGGCCGGATGGCGTCCTACACTACGTTTGCCGAGTCGCGGTCTCCACTCAAGAACTCGTTTACCCCAGCGGTTGTCGGTTCTTCGCGAGATATGGCCGGCCCATTGCTACTTCAGCTTGCTAATTATTTCAGCTATGTCGATAACTTTTTAAATAATATTGTTTCAAATTTATTAGTAACATCATTAATGTCGATTTTATTTGTGACGTGATGTGCATAAATAGTACATGTTAAAAGCGTCCAGAGTGCAGCAAAAAAATAATAAATAAAAATCCAAATATAAGCCGTGGCAGCTAAGAGATGACCAGTCCTAACTGACGGCGCCCGTTCACGAACATGACGCATGGATCAGCATCATTCAGCTCAACCATTTTGAAGGGAGCTAAATGATACAACACACTTGCCACCGTCAGCGAGACATTAGAGTGAGCACATACTTTCAGCCGTCAAGTCAATATAAGACAATACCCGGTGAATGGTAGCCCCATAGTACATAGTACTCACACCTGTGATATGCGTTTATATATACAAAGGAGATTGAGTTTATTCAATGTAAATATATTCTTACAATCTTCAGCAGCTCCAACTGTATGTCAAATGTTAATTAATTAGTTATGTTGTAGAGCAGTACCAGCATTGTTTTTATGATTTATAATTTATTATTAATGATCATGATTATGAAAATGAAAATGTTGGTGAATGTTAGTGTACTATAGATACGCCTCTGCCTAACTCTTCTGGGATTACAGGCGTGATGTTATGTATTGTGTTAATTTATTGTGTGGTATATTGATGTTGATTTTTTGTGGGTGACGTAAATAATAAGCTGGAAACAGTAAATCAGGTTCGCTTCAAACAATAAAATTAAGTGTGCACTAATGAGGAAAAAAAAAAGGAAATTTGAAATCTCCGAAGACAAAAAACATGGACAGCTAACTCCACTACCACGTGGGACTGTGTGAATAGAGAGAGGTAAAATTGACGACAAAAAGGTATCACTAAATCACGAAGTAGGTCAACCAAAAGAAACTGAATTTTACTTACCAACTATCAACATTTCAAAATTGTCATTACTTATCCTTTTAATGGTACATAAAGCTTAAGAAAAAGCGTTCGAAAATCCCACTTAGAAAACATTAAAAATAATCATTGAAACCTAACTAGTAAGTAAAACTAGCAGACCAATCGCACTTCCCCATTAACACTAGACGCTCAATTACCAACACTACACAAATGACTCAATTCATTAATATTTTGAAGCGCAAACTTAAATATTTCCCACGGTCAACGACGAAAGGTGAACATTAGCCGAATATTTCGATACAGAATAGATGCAGAAGCTCCAATCTTTTCTACGAAAGGGACTGCTACTCTGATTCCGAAAGAAAAAAAAATCGGAATACAAACCCCATTTTGAAGGTCGAAGAAGAGGCGAAGTAAACATTACTGTAAGATCAAGAGAAAATAATAGAAAGTTCATAGACCGACAGCATTGACGAAACCTAAACACCAGAGCAATCTCACAGCAAGATCCATACGATGACATTGTTAATTTTTGGGAAGTTTTTATTACTTATCGATCAAGCTCTTCCAGTCCATAATTGCCTTGTATAAAATCACCATCTCCGGCCGGAGGTAATGGTTTTTCAAGGCTGACGTGACAATGTTCTCAGATATGACCATGAACACTTAGCCCATCTGTACCGTCATCCTGAACAGTGTACGAACAAGCCTTCTGTACCCATCTTTTGGCTTGTTTTTTCACTCTATTTAGATATTTAGCTACCGTTGTGAGATAATAAATCATTTTGTCGGTACAGAAGACTGGTAATTATCGCAATTAAGGTTAAGCAACGATTAGCTTTGTTCTTTGAGAGGAAACGTGGGACCGAGGTGTTTCGGTGAATCACTACTCTTGGAATTTGAGATGAATGAAGAATTTCTGAAGACCATTGTTACTTTGTGTTTGAACATCACTTCTGAGATTTGGGACTTGAGTCGGGTTAAAAAGACGTTAATGTCAGGTATCGCTAACAAGCAATTGATAAATCATTCACTGTGCCAGATAAAAGATTTTTCCTTTGTGCGTATTTACTCAAGTCGGGGAATATGTTGCAGTGTTACTTGGCACCATGTGGAAATCAACTGCTTAAAGCTGCTGCAGCTTAAATTTGAAGACGGAGAACCAATTGGAACGTTAATTCAAAAAACTGTTCGAAGTACTTTAAGTTTTACAAAACAAAAAGACTTTGGCCATCGATGCTTTGATCAACGAGTCAAAACAACACTTTTTCTTTACATAATTTAGCATCTTAATTTCTGTATTTCAAATAAAAAGTAAAGTTCAACAATCAAATTCCAAAAAAAAAAACAATTTGACACGTGCTTTTTTTTAAAGTAATGCGCCTTGATATAAAAGATAACTATGAGATTTTTACTACAAAGTATCTAAAAACCACTGCACGAAAGCATGATAGGTATTAGCTTAATCAGTTAGACGAAGGTTACGCTGTATCATATGACTTTATAATCTGTAAACACGAAAATACTTAGTGATTTCTAATAAAATAACTAAATATTTGATATTTTATAGATTGATTTATCTTGAAAGATCAATACCGTTTGCAAATATTAGTCGTTTTGGCGCCATTATAAGAATTTATCTTGTGGTTAAATGTTATTAGGTAGTTAAAGCAGTTTTACTGTGTGAAATCTACAAATAATAATACACACTTCTCAATTCCGTGCCATGCTGATTAAGGATTTTTTTTTCACCTATTCAAATCATACGGAAACTAACAATAAGTAAGAATCACAATGAGAACATATAAAAAAACTACTATTTGTCAATCGATAAACGAATAAAAAAGAACTAATTTATTTTACGATAATATTTTTGAAAATTCCCAAGTCATATTTCAAATTGTTAATAATGAGCCCGGTACCTGACGGTTTGAGATCGCGCTAAGACTTCGATCTAAAGAGGCTGCATTTGCATAAAATCATTAGTAAGCACAATGGTGTGCGGGCAGGGACACGGCCCGAGAGACACCTCACAGTTGCTCTTTAATATCCCACCAACATCAACAAACACAAATCACATACTTCCCATTACCTGTTCGCATAGACTCGTAAAAATGTCTACAGAACTAATGCAGGAATGGATGGCCAACAACAGAAAGTTGACGTGTATTGATGCGTCGTAAGAATAGCATGGCACGGGCTACGAGCCGCCTCTCGAATATGATTTATCATCGTTCATTAGGCGAGTTTGTCCGCAGCGACAACAGATGGAGCTGATAGCACTTGGCAGGGTGGCCGGCTTGTTATTATTTTTATTAACAGTTTTCAAAGAATAATACTTGAGGAATGCATCTCTTAATGAAGTTCCACCCTTTTTGGGATCGACATGATGGATAGAATTAATGTCGCCTTCCATTGTTGATTGGAGACACTTTCAATGGTTTGGGACACGTCTACTTTGATTATGTCGCATTGATTTCGGGTTTGATACCTAACTAAAATGGTTTTCTGAGAAGGACTTAATGGTTGTTTTTGCTACTGTGATGTATGGATCTTTACAAAATGAAGTCTCACGAAGGTGTGTGTTACTAATGATGTTTATACCAGTATTCATTTTATCTCATGTTTCATTAAAGAAAGCGTGTAACGGTACAAAAACAAACCCTCTCTTTACAGAATTATTATAAATAATTTTATCAATATTTTATCCAAACAGCGACAACCCTAAATAGCAGTAAACATTTTCATAGTCACTCACAATGCTCTCACTAAATCCTCTTACCATTTAAATCTCCATGCGCACGCGCAGTGCAAACACTGACAATTCTTAAAACTGCATCTTTAACACCGTCGTCAGTCGTGTTCGGAGCGTAATTAAAGGTCCGAAGGGAATTTGCATTCGTTTCTGAGAGCTCGTAGAGTAGAAAAAAAAAGTTGTTAATTAGCATATTGTATTTTGAAATGTGACGGTTTGCATGCAGAGTTTCATGCCCCTCAGCGGTGGGCTTGAGTCTCGGATTTTTATGAGTCTCACCATGTGTGGACGTGTCTTGATTCAGCTTGTCATGAATAAAATCATGGTTATTGGTTTTAATTAGTTTGTTAATAACTGTGTTCACAGGTTCTGTATTCGCCTTTGGAATTTATGCTGTTTTAATCTGGTGTGATGTTATTTATGCAAAGGCAAGAAGTTAAATCTCATTATTTTTATAAAAGGTAATGAAATAGTCCTCATGGCAGGAGTAACATTCGCTTGATTAAAATCTTTTTGTATTAATTACTGCTCTTACCTTAGCCTTCGAAAACTCGCCATCATGTCCACCAATCAAAGTCAACTAGGAACTAAAAATTTACCTGCCAGTAAACCACATATTACAACCCAGTCTTATCCACACTTACCTGCCGTCTAAGTCAATCGTGATAGCTTTAGTTTTGTGTCTCTGTTTTAATTAATTTGGTTCACGAAGTCGCCACTTCGGGTGTCACGACAAGATGCTTCGAGAGCACTGACTGACATACTTCAAAATGTCACCAAATCATTGGGATTATCTGCGATCGCTACCGGTAGCCTACCATTTTGACCGTCATTGTTTCGAGGATTGTGTGTCTAATTCCACATGAGGAATTAGGTCCCGATGCGAAAGATAAACTTAACGAGAAACGTGTCGGAGGTATTAAGTAATGTTTTTAGATGGTTCTTAGTACTGTATGTGGAAGAATGAAGAACATACTTAATACACGTTGCTGTGGTGTCCCGCAAGAACTTATTTTGGAACTACTGTAATTTTTATTATTTTGTTTGAATGTAGCAGCAATTTTTAAACAATGTTGATTAATTACACGAATATTGTCTAGCATCCACTTAGAATCCACATGATGCTGCAATTACAATTCTACTTTCCATTCAAGTTGATTATGATACCCTCACCCTTCGATGGGACCAATGCATAACTAAGTGGGGTTCGATTGCAAATTACTAGACGTTGATTAGGCGGTGTCGAAACACTTAGTGCCAAATCACACTTACGACCTTTCTTACCTTTGCTTATCCGATATATTATGGTTTATTTTGAAATATGTCATAGATCATAGCATTGCTATACCCACATTTTGAATCCTGTCTATTACATCATAAACAAAATCATCGTGAATACGTAATAACTATTGCAGCACAAATTAAATCGTATCGGAGTGTGAGAATACCGACTATCACGATCGCACGGATTTGGGTGATGTCGCAATGTTCCAATTAGGTGCTCATTTGTGTCAGTCGTGCATTGTTGCCATTCATTGGTGGCGAACAATCGACTCATTGTGAATGTGTTTACCTATTAGTTTTCAAAATCTCTAGGTTTTGTTCTGTTTTATGCATGTTCATTTTATTTCGTGGAATTATTTTCGATGCGATTCTCTAAAGTCAGTTGCTTTTGCTGTAGGTAAGCGTACAATGCCAGGGTTTGCAATAATGTAATGCTGAATAATTTAGTTGATAAAATCAGTCATCAACCGTCGACTTAAAGCCTTTATTTAAATCATCTAATTGAAAGCTTTCGAATCTTAAGTCAAAGATAAGCCATCGGACTGTTATCTCTTCACCCGTATTCACCCCTTAGATAGATTTCGTGGCCATTCTTCGGGTTCTCGATTGGCTGTTTTGTAAAGGTCACAATTAACAAAATAGGGTTTACTATGGCAATTATATTCGTACGCACTTTCAGTTTTAGCACATGATATAATGCTGGTACCTACTAAAGAGAAGATATGTCGATTTAACAATACAAGTAAATTGCAAATCTTATAAGTCAAAACTGTAAATTATTTTCTCTGAGAAAGAGGTCAGGTTAAATTTCATAACCTAAAAGAGGATTGACACCGACACTCGGGCCATTCTGACTGTCCCAAATATGTATGGGTCCATTTAACGAGAGTGCCTCATAACATAATGCACCAGTATTATTTAACTACAGATTCAATAGATTCAATCAGTGATACAACGATTAACATAGTACACACCCATCGTACTAAGCCAGGCGGAGTAGTGACACAATAGACCGCACGCCACAACATCATCAAACAATTTCAAAATCTGATCCTATGCATAACGAATGGAGTTGATAAATAGTTTGAATTAACCGATCTAATACGGGTCACCCACAACACAGTGACTCGACGGAATATCGACTCGTAATGATAATTGAACTGGCAAACACCCAGGCTGGACTATCAGAACCATCTATTGAGAAACGACGCTGGAAACTATATGACTTGCGCTATTGTATTTATGATTGTTTTTTTATTTTATTTCTTGTCTTCCGACACAATCTTTAGCGTTCTGATTAACTTGGAGCTTTACTGCTGTGAATTGTTTCAAACAGCCCGTTAAAATATTGAATTATGTGCATATGTATGAGTAACGTTCGGGGAAATCAATGACCATTTTGCCCAATGTTTTACATTTGGGTAATACCGTTATTGTCTGTTCTGTGGAAATGATGGGAATTTTCCTTAATCTAAACTTGTAAAGAATTTCAATGATACAGGAAGACACAGTAGTCCATTAAACTTACTAAGCAGTGAGGACAATTTAAAAAATACATTACGATGAATTTCCTGACTTCTGAATTCGAAGTTTCCTGTAGTTAAAATGTACGTGTTTGAGTCAAGCGTAACACATTAAAGGTAGAATGATATTTTTCCGCATCATAATTGCAGGAGTAACAAGACAGTGACGTTCTTTAGATGATGGGAAAGTCAGAATCAGTCTGACATATGTGAGCTACCGAAAAGCTGATGTCAATCTAGTTGAAAAGTGCTGTAGAAATACGAAACGCTTTGAAAGCGATTGCTCCTTGTCTAGGGCCAAATGTTTTCACTGCCCAACTCTAAACATAACTGTCTCATATTACACGGTAATAGTTAATTTTTTGTCATCGAATCCACCAACTATTTTCTTAAGGTCCCCGGTCTCTATGGCTCCCATGTTTGCTTATTTGATTTCGACTCTCGTCAGGTCAATCAATAATTCAATCCCATTAAACCAATACCTGGCATAAATATTAATCGATGAGCTCATAATAACAATTTGGAATGTCTGTCTAACTGTCGATACCAGCTACACCACTACCAAGTAGGAATGTTTATCACCAACGATGAAAATAAATTTAATTTAAAAGTTCAAATGACTTGATTATACATTATTTGTTTGTTCTTGGACTTTAAGATTCATTCAAGACAACATAAGCTTAAGTATAAATATATTTTATCTCTGTTTCAATCAAAACAACTCAAAACTAGTTAGACTTGACCATGATCTTTCTTGCATTGTCATAAGGCATCCTCTAATTGAATTTTGGTAATAAAGAGAAACAATGCGGTTTATTTTAATATAGATTAACGACCGATGACTTGACACCTCGCACTCAAATCCGAAGCCGGTTGCTCATCTACAAAGTTACTATTACCGTTAATGAAATCATAACAAAGTGAATCATGAACCTTATTTCTTAAAGTTTTGGTTTCGTTCACGGCCAACATATGTTTGTCAAAATCATAGATGTGTTTCTCTGAATTAAAATTAGTTCGAAATATATTAATATGTATTAGTGTCAACCTTTTTACGTTATTGGTTATTGGTTCATTGTTGGGTTATGGTAATTTTCAGTGTGATATATTTGTTTTGATTGATAGAGATCTGGTACATAATATAAGAAACGTTATCTATACTGTCTTCAATATATTCTATTAAAACTTGTTGTGTCGAGCAAACATTTCAAGACTTTACCAACTAACGATAGGTACAGAATTTAGCATACCTTGATAACTAAAGTCATGTTCAATTTTTGTCTTAGTTTTCACACATTTTAAAATTTTAACGAACTCAGGACATCATACTCTAGGAGTAGCTTGTGACTACAAGACCAACGAGGCAGTTGATCTCTAGCCAAAAGCAACACAAACTCATTACCTAAGCTCCATGTAAACAAAATCCCTTTAATATATTGTAACACACAATTAAAAATAAATCACTGTAAACATAAGATTCTTCCATCTGTCATGTTGATATACGATCGCATTTAATACTTTCAAGTGACCAATAAAATCGTCCAATAAATACATCTGGTCTCATTGTTGGAGTTGTTTCGGCACTTTTACGACTGTCAGACTTACTGAAATACCATAATCACTACGTTTCTGATCTTGAAAGTATTACAATTTAAGAAGCTAAAGAAATTGTGGAACATGTCATGTTGAATGTTGGTGTTTGATATTTTGCCCCTGTTTAAATGAATTAAAATTTCCTATGCTATTAGAAATAACATTAAGCAAGAGTCTATACCAAGAAAATGTATCACTACTAAAATCGCTATTAGTTTAATAATATCGACTAATAATCGTCACTTGATAGATATCGCTTCCATCCTGTTTTAAAATTATGCAACTTCCTGAAAATACCCTTTTGACAGTGACACTTGATTTTTATTTATATTATCATCCCTTTGCAATCACAACATTTTAAATCGTAATTTAAAATTTAACTTCACCGCCTCTAAAAAGGTCAGCTTACCAATCCAGCCCGTCACTCAGACCACAAAGTCACTTTAGTAAAAACAATGCTTTGTTTTGTTTCAATCCCATCAGCTCTTAAAGGGTTATTAAGTTATGACTTTTTACACTTCATTTTTATATTTTTATGAGTACGTGTCCATGTGTGAACTTAATTGTTTCTCTGAGTTTGCAGGAAGGATAATTATTTCGAATTCATGATGTATGTGTTTTTTTCTTTCATAATTATTGTCGTCTTTGGAAGTCCCACTACCCTCTATAATTCTATATTATTATATCTAAGCTAGTTCAATGTTCGACAATAAGTTTTTGCATAGTTTTAAGTTCTAGCGATTATACACCCGTATACCTACCTATATTATCTTATAGTAAACATTGTTTTTTTTTGAACTTTTGCATTTCAACAAGTAAAAATCTGTACAATAAATAAAATTTTAATAAATGGTTTCAATTCACTTACCCAATTGCCATTAATTATATCGTACAAAAAAGCTAATCGATTCACAAGTGCATACACTTAACCTTACTAACATTGTAAGTTGCTTTCTTATTAAAATAATCATAAAACACTAAGAGAGACTTTCTCAAAACCTACGCAGTGTGAGGTCGATGTCTCAGTGAGGGGAATGCGGATCTCATCGGTCCATCGATGTCGATTGTTTTAATTGTTTCGAGATGAGACCGAGGAGCGGCCGTGTCAATGAGAGGTCAACTAACGACGTGATTAGTATTTCAAATCGAGAACTCGATTCTGCTTAATTTGAGTCGATGTTTTATCGATACGTCGTTCAGTCACGAGTTTTGTTTGTGCTAATTATGTAAATGTTCGTTTTAATTGCCATAAATTGTGATGAGCAAATGTTTTATCTGTTTTGTAAAATAGGTTTATTATGGTGCTGGCATGTTGGTGGTAAGCAAATTCTTACTGTTAAAGGTAACCTCTGCTTCTTTCACATGAGTAAAACAATGTTTTGCCCAGTAAAAGGTTATTTAGCTAACCTTAGAGCAGTAATGAACTTATCTGAGCTCAGACCATTCCAAATTTTATATTGTTATTAACATTTTATCTGTTTCTTAAAAAACAAAGTTAGAGGCTTCGTAAAATTCCAGCCTCTTCATTCACAAAATGAAATTGAATTGAGAATGAAATTACTTGCGGCTCAGGGACATTAGCAGAAATCCAATACTTTTTGTGTAAATACAAAATAATTGCCTGCAGCATTAAAAATTGCTTATGCTCTGTGTTTATATTAAACATCAGCATTTTTAGTTTGTTTAAAATTAAAAGTCGGTCCAAAAAATAACACTTGTTCGATATCGGACATTAAAGGTTAGGGTTGCCACGGTTAAATCAAAATGGAGCCAAAAATATTATGCTTGTGTAATAAGTGGTTGACACTAATAAAAAATAATAAAAAAAACAAAGGAATAAAAATTAAGTGTCTCTAACATAATTTTTTGTTTGCTTTTTTAATGTTATATTTTTTTAGGTAGTCGTTTAAATTTGTGTCAACCTTAATAAATCCTAACTAAAATTTCCGCCCACATTTTAATAAGTGGCGTTTGAGTGTTTAATAAAAACGGATTGTCCTCTGGAGATGGCAGGGTATAAATAAAAACATGTTCACATGCTCGCTACAACTTGCTTAGGAGACGTTACGTTTTGGAAAATCGTTAGCGACGCCTACGGAAACATTTTGTTTCTGCTTCGGAAGTTTTAGAGTTGCTCCTTTGAGGATTTTATGAATTAAACTTTAGCAGACATAAACAGATTTGTTGTGAAATAAAATCAACACATGTTTTGTTAATGCCATTGAACTTAATCACGTAAATTCTTGTAGGCTTGCAGATTTATAAATTAACACATTTGAAATTCAGAAGTTATTATGATTGCCAAAGTAAATTTTGAGTTGTCTAGAATTAAATACAAACAATTTAACCGCCCCTATGGAAAGCTATTTCAAGTAGAAAACAATACAACAAATGGAGGGTTCCGTAATCGGGATTTATCCCAAGTGCAAACTTAACCTTGTACTTGAAAAAATGTTCTCCCATACATCGATATACGTCACGGTCAATTTTCCAACTGCAAATGTAAGTTTGTAATTGCAAAAAAAGTGTTTTTTTAATGTGATAACGTACAAGTTAACGATTTTCGGACTTAATCATTTACTTGTGCTGTGAGACCTTGCTTCATATCAAATTTCATGATTCTAGGTCAACGGAAAATACCCTATAGGATTTTATTTACGAGTTTCAAAAAATGTCGCATAAATCACCTTATGTGTTTATTGCTTCGACTTAGAAGCTTGACTTTTTTAGGGCTCCATAGGACCGTTGATCAACGTATTTGATATAAATTACAACTTGATACCTCTACGCGTTCCTGAGAAAGGGAGTCTTGACAGACAGACAGACAGATGGACGGACAGACAGACGGACAAATGATCCTATAAGGGTTCCGTTTTTTTCTTTTGAGGTACGAAACCCTAAAATATTACATAAATGTGAAGCTTTAATGATGGACTAAAGCTATAACAGATTTCCGATGCAAATAATATACATGCCTACTCGCCGTAACTAACATCATTATTATACGTATACAATCCGAAGAACCAAAACACAGTAACATTATTTTAGCCGAAGTGCACAAGCTATTTAAGAAAGATGTTGGCTCTATAACTTCTGAACACTACAATCCCGTATCTCGAGGTATAAGCCATCTTCTTACTTATCCGCACCACACCCCGAATGCACTTAATGTACAAAATATTGTAATGTTATTATTATTTCATATGATGATAACCCGAAGCCTTGCCTTTTCAATACCGGATAAAATAATTTCAATAGCAATGGTTGCCTGGATGGAGATAATCTCTGAAGGCAGATAGGACGCGTATGCACCTCGATTATTATCATAAATTTATCTAATAGCTGGTATGAGATTATATGGAGCGCTTTAATTGGGTAAGGAGAGCTGATGATGTGAAAATAGGTTGTAATGGCTAGTGCATATGGATTTGGAATAGCCTGTATGGGTTTTTGTCAAGAACATATCAAAGTTGACAGATATAAATATACTTGGAAAAGAAAACGAAATGACGAAATAGACCATGCAGGCTATACCAAGTGACAGAATTTAATAATTTATAGAAAAGAGCGAAATATGACAAATTATTAACGTCAAAACAATATTATACAATGCTAACAAACCAATAGGAGTATTAAATGAAGTAAAACATACAAAGTTACAAGTGACAACGACCAACTCAGGATTTCATATCTAAAGTAGGTATTACACCAAGTAGTTATGCTGCAGCCGTTGAATGCAAAACACTTAGCAGTAGAAATTAATATCTAAAACCAATGTAACCAGATCTTAATATATGCAGACTTTTTACCATGCGAAGATTCGATTACAAAACAAATTAATGCAGCATTAAAAATCCAATAAGTGTCAACACAAAAAGATAGCAAACATTTATCACGAACATGAACATAACATTATAGAGGCGACTCAGGTGGGACACATAAAACTGGCCGAGATCACAACCCACCTAAACTAAACGTAGGCAGACCCAATAAAAGCCCCTAAGCCATTTAAATCTCTCTAAACGACAGGGTTATAGTTTAATTTTACTGCAGAAAGCATTTCCATCACAATTGGAAGTGACTCCTTGTCATTTATTTTAAAGTGTTTGCGGGCCTCGTCCTGACCGTGCGTTATCATAAATCTTTTTTAAGATCGTACCATAAAGGCAGATAAGGTCGCACCCAATCGCCTAAAGATTGCCCTTTACCGAATTTACAATGCTGACGAATTGTCAGGCGAATGTGGAAGGATTAGTTGACAGGGCAGGACGATGCGACGCTTGGTAACAATATTTTTGACACATGAGAACACCGTCAGTGAAAAAGCATTCATGGTCCTCCACCAGAAATGAATTGAATAGGTCGGTACTAATTTCGTTGTCAATGTTAACAGTTCAAATAAGGTCACGTTATTTATAAATTATGGTTATACGCTAATAGATTTGTTAAACGTTTTCTAAATTAATTTCGTTTACTAATGGACGTATTATACATGTTGACAGCCCTTATCTTAATTTATGAATTTGAATAAAATTACCTGTGACCAGAGATCACACGAAAGAGACATAAATACCTCTGTAAAAATACCATAATCTTTATTACTTTTATTCGATGAATTTGCCAGGAAAAATCGAGATATGATTTTGTCCTAACAGTTTAGTAAAACCATATCATTTGAATTTGGGTTTAAAAGAGCACGTAGGCATTAAAGTCCCAAAAAATTTGTGGACTTTCTGAAACATCTTTAATCTTAGGTAAAAAACCAAATGATTGAGTGGTGGCTGCGATCTCAGTAAATTGATTAAGTGTCTGATTTTTAAATATTTCCCGTTTAACGCGGACCATGTTGAATGATCAATTAAGTTGATCGACGTTTGACTGCGGCGATTTGGGAATCATATGCATCGGAGGCTTAATCTGAATGATACTCATATTTTAGTGGTTACTTATAATGTTAATTTATTCATACATCATGTTGGTCGTATCAACTGTGGGGTAGGCTTTAAATCGTGTGAGTTCTAAAGGAGTTTATACCTATCTGCATGAACTTTATCTTAACATCTGTTTACTCCTTTCACCATCTTCGTCATCATTTTCCTCATTCAGCCGAAAGACATCCACTTGACTTAGGCCTCCACCAAGCATCGTCATATAACCTGTGCTGTGCTTTCCGCATCGTTCTTCCATTATAAAGTTATGTAAAAAAATGCCTACCTAAAATTATAATACTGGAATTTAAATCACGAATTTAATTAAGAAAACGTTGCAAAAAATCGCAATCAATATTCAAACCGTTAAAATAGAATCTAAATTAAAAATCGAACTTCTAAAATCTCAAACTATCATTTAACAATACGACAATAGTCACAACAATTGATACCAAAGTTAAAAAGTCCAACGACGCATTTAATTTCATATCTAAACGTGTGTTCGTTTTTGTGCCTGAGCCACAAAAGATCTAATTGAAGTGAAAAAAAGGAATGATTCTCAAATGATATGTGTTTGTTTGTGTGATTGATGTATCGACGGACCGAGTCGGCTATTTAACAGTCGGTTAGACAAAATAGTCGAGGTATGTGAGACGTCGGGGTGCCATACCAGTACAACTTGTACGTACTTTGGCGTATAATGTGAGTGTGTTGCTCAAAGTTTTTGGCTAATTACTTTGAAGAAGTTTTTTGGATAGTAATTTTACAGATCTGCATGTGGTTGTTGTATTGTGGTTACATTCAGACAAAGTATCAATTTAATTCATCATATACTCTATGATGTGTTCCAAGCTAGTAGATTGAACGACCTTAAGCAGTCATTTTAAAAACTAACATTTTGTGATTTGTGATTGAACTGTCTGCCTAAGCTAATCATTGCTGACTGGCTAATATTTCGTTTCTAGATATTAAAAACTTGCTTCTGTCTGCGAGAAATTTCTTTTTACCCCGACCCTGATCCGTCGCATCGCATCGCCCGCTTGCCACTATCTCGTTTTCGCTTAGCAAACTTTCTGACTTTTTTGTTTTTGTTTGGGGTCCTAGAGTGATGCTAATATGAATGTTGCCTATAAGCCTTTTTTAAGAATTAGGCTATCAAATGCAATTTTTTTTTTATCCGACTAGCTAGTAGTTCCAGAGGTTAACGCATTCAAACAAAAGAAAACACAAAGAAAACTTTTCAGCTTTACTAACTAGCACTTCACCAGCGACTTCGACCGCGTGGATTTCAAAATCAAAATCTAAATTTCAAAATCAAATCTTTCCTCTTTATTATATAAGTATAGATATAGTTGGGCTGTCAAATTCATTTTTCAAAAAAATATTTTTTCAAATCCAACTTGTAGTTCCAGAGATTAGGGCGTTCAAATAAACAAAAAACAAGCAAACTATTCAGCTTTATTATTATCATAGATAGATAGCTAGATTACGGACTCACCGTATATACGTACCTTTCAAATTAATATATTGATAATCCTTTGTTGTCGAAATGTCCAATCTTTGTTACGATACCTGACGAATAACTTTGAGCAGCGCTGTCTCAAAAAACACAAAAGCGTGCGTGTGTGCGTGTCGTGATCACAATCAGGTTATTTCACTGGTAATTATGATGCGACGGGCGAGAGTCCGACCCCGGGTCACTCCGTCCGAATGTGGCACATATGACGAATAGTGCTGACCTGACTTAGGTTTGCAGCATTTTCGGTAACACTGTCCGTTTCGGCAATATTTGATCGAAGTTACTGGACAAAAAGAATAATAATATAAGCAAGTTTAATCTTTTTTATATACTGTGGCAGGGATACCGACACGCAACCTGTTACCATGGATTCAGCATATGATTCGGAATCCGCTTACAATTCCCAAGGCCCAGGGCGTCTCTTGCTGCGACTAGGGGCGTGCGGGTGCAAAGTTCTCTCCTTCACGCACTCCGCCTCCTCCTTCGCGAGCATTACTGCTTTGCAGAAGGAGGGGACGTCTTCCCATACGCTCTCGCTCCGTACCATGGCCTGGACCAGGCCGGGCGCGAGAGATTGCCGCTACCGATCGCCTCCGTGAGGACACGGCGGTACTCCGCCCAAGCTGGGCAGACCTCCATCGTAAGCTCTACCGTGTCCTCCGGTCGATCCACACAATGGTGACACCCGGGCGTTTCCTCCCGCCTTATACAGAACAGGAACCTCCTGAAACTACCATGTCCCGTGAGGACGTGTGTCACGCGGAAGTTTAGGACGCCGTGACGACTCTCAGACCACTCGTCAAAGAGGGGACTTAGTGCCGCTATTGTGACGTGCCCCCTAAGTAAAGCCATTTCGTCGGTTATCAAAAAAAAACTGCTGTTTCATGTAAAAGTCAAAATACAAAAGAAAAATTTCAGCTTAGGGGGTTCAGAACCATGTGCTGAATCCATGGTTGATTGCCTGCCAACTTGTATTATAGTTAGTAGCCGTGTTGTCATACATAAATCTATGTACAATCTGTCATTGAAATGATTACGTATGCTCAATGGTTTGAAAGCTGCTCTGTTTAGACAGTGAATCAACTTATATTTACCTTAAACCAAGACAGAGAGACACACAAAACATAAGGATCGAATATTTTGTAAAACCAAGCACTCTCGATTAAGAGTGTGTCATCTAAAGCTAACTGAATCGCATCTTTTCTCACAGAGACGAACCATTTCGCTTCGGCCTCGGCCTTAAACAATCTGACACTAGTGAAACACTAGTCACTAAACATACACACATTCCCATTCTGATTATATCTCATTACATCTCGATATGTTTGTTTATAAGCATGTGAAACTTTTTAGAATGTGAAAGCATGTTACAATCGATTGTCTAAATGTTAATCGAATTTTATTTTAGTGTTCTGGAATTGGTGATGATTATACGTTTTCTATACAGTAATATATATTAGGTCTACCTTTTCTTTGTGCTGATTACTCTATATTGTGTGTCTGTGTCTTTATTGGTATAAGCATTGTGGTATTTTGTTACACCAAAATCACATCTTATTATCTATTTATCTATTTAACACCTGAGGAGCTGTTGTGCACAGCAATTCTTTCTATGATTCAGTAGGTACTAAAGTCTTTATGAAAATTGTATGACACTCATTTAACTTACATTTGTTTATCTGATAATTGTTGAACTGCTGAAAAGCAAACCTTTAGCTACCTCTGTCTATTTTCCACATCCATTTATCTCATTTCGTGTGATCTCTTATTATTTTACTTTTATTGAATGTTGTGACATTTTGTATCTAACATTGTCATCTGTCAGTTTTTCTTTTTCTATGGTATAGAGCTAAGAGGTCGTCTATTATATTGTAAAGGTAGTGTAAAACTAGTGTTAAGCCAGGTTCTCACTGTAAGCCATCTTTATTGTTCCTGGCCGATAACCAATTAAGAAGTATTTGGATTTGAAACTAAAAAAGTCACATCTAGAAGGTCTACCAGGGGCTATAAAAAGGCAACCGTTCTTTTGACTCCGTTCTTTTGTCTCCGTCTTTTGACTCGTTCTTTTGACACGCCCTTTTGGCTCGCTCTGTTGGCTTCTTTCGTTTCGTACTTTTTCTTACTCACCAGTCTATGTTTTTCTAAAAGCTCCTTAAATATTAACATTTCAAAAAGTGAATCTCAGTGAATTTATTATTAACATCTTGTGTGCATAAAGGTTTTCGACTCACTCGATCACCTCCGATCCTCCCGCTTGAGTCTGCGAGTTCGAGACGTCTTGGAAAAATCAAATAACGTGGCGTGTGACGGCGCTGCTCGTACACTGGGACGAGAGATCCGATCATCTTGCGGGTTCCTCCGTGACAAACCAGAACCGAAGCGAGCTCCCTTGCGACGGACTGCAGGCCGGTGGAGCGGCCTGCGCGAGCTACTTCGTAACGGGCTGCGGGCTGATGGAACAGCTGCCGCGAGCTCGACTCTACCGACTTCGGGCCGGAGTAGCGGCCGACGAGAGCTGTTTCAACCTCGAGCTGCTTCACGACCGAGAGCATGGAGAGGCTGCTGCGAGCTTCCACTCGACAGACTGCGGGCCGGAGGAGTGGCCAACGCGTGGTGCTTCAACCTCGAGCTGCTGCACGACCGTGATCTCCGTGTCAGACTGCGGGCCAGAGGAGCGGTCTACGCGAGCTGCTACTATTAGATTTAATTTCTAATTCTGAGTAGCTTTTTCTACATATTTTTGTATTTATATTCTAAAATTATATTTACTTGTAACCATGTTTGGCCAGCCGGCTAAACGTTTCGTTACAACATCAAGGTTGATTTAGATCTCTTTCTATTTGACCATTGCGGAATATTTGGCCTTTCTTCATACGGATCTTAATCCAGTCTCACCTTTTGTTGTCCTTTAATTCTAGCTATACGAGTATTTCCATCAATCACCATTTTGATAAAAATATGTAAATATCATGCCTTTGGTTTACCACGCCCATCACCATTATCAATCAAAGAAACAGCAGCTGATGGTGTTTTTTTTGACACCCATAACTTAATTTCCAACTATACCAACGGGGGTATATTCCCACCTATACACCGTAAAATCATATTAAACACTATACGCGAGCGTCGTGGGCGGGAGACCCCGGGTCAAACGAATTCATAGATAAAAACCTGTCCATATGACGTCACGAGAACTACAACCTTCGTCCGAAGACTCAAAGTCTCGAATGTCAGAATACATACGTACAGAAGGTTAGCACAATACAACCAGTGAAAACGCACCCACATATATACACGTTACACGTACAGCGACTGTAAGCGTATTCGCAACTGTAATTTGTTTGAGTTAGTTTGATATCTCCGTACGTACGCGAGGTGTGTGCGGTTAATTTTGCTCGCTGTATGTAGCTGGCTTTCTGTACCTATTTATTCTGTGGTCTCGTACACAAGTATCCCGCGATCAACATCGTAATGATTCGACGTTGATTTAACACGCCTGTTAATTTATACATCAGGCTAACGTACCTACGACACAGCCAAATGATTTATGATGTACGTAGATTAGATAATTGTTGCTTTTTAAGCTTCTTTATTTTATACGGTTTCGTTTAGAGTGCGTTGGTTTGTGTTTGTAATTACATTTTTATGAGACCAACTTTTTTCAGACATAGTTATAAATCAGATATTTTTTCTGAAAATCTGTACCTAAATACACAATAAGGCTTCACTAAAAGGTAACGCTTAACTTTTTTGGTAGTACAAACGCGAATTGACAGATTTTGCAAAAGCCGAACTTTCGATCATTCATTCAAACATTATTACTGAATTTGCTTACAAAACAAAGGATTCTCTTGGTAAAATCCAATCCTACGAGAAACCAGTCGCCCCACAAATATTATCCTTATAATACCTTCCCTTTATACACCATTTCTATTTCTATAAACAACTTATCATCCAACTCTGCCGATAAGTGTGTCTATGACAATTTTCTTCAAGTATAAACCTATCAGACAAATATTTGTGGTTGCACAATAGTTGGATGCATCGGCCCACAAGGCGGGTGCCCCCGCGCAGTATTTCACGCTGCCCTTGCGTCGACAGTGTTTTGCACTTCGCTGAGTGAGAGACGGACTTGGGAGGGTAATAGATTGATATTATTGTTATCTTTAATAAAATACAGATCTGAAACTGTATTGTTTTGATGGGCAACAAAGAACAAGTCTTTACATCAGTAAACTGAAATACGTTAAATTATTAGGAACATTTTGACGCCTATTTGGAAGTATACGCCGCTTAAACGCCACGGATGGAGAAACTTAAAAAAGACGCAGTTATATCACCCAGAGACTTCACTACCAGTTTTATAACGTCATGAAGTTGGGAAAATCTCTGAACTAAAATGACAGTAAAGCATACGTATGCAGGTGATAGAAATTTTTGCGACAAAAAAGATTGCTCCTAATTTTTAAAAATTAGGAGCAATCTGAGGATTTGACAGGAAAGCCTTTATAACATAATGACAATTATAGGTGTTAACATTACAGTTCGCTTTGATGAGAAGTGCTCCAAATGTGTCCCTGTAGAGATGTAGCAGAGCAAAGAGTTAGGCGGTGCGGCCGCAGCGTGTTCACCGGCGGCCCACACTCTGATACCGCGTCATCTGTTTATTGTTCCACACGAGGATCTAAAGCAATAGCACTGAAAGAGATAGTAGAAGTACCTTCTAAACCTGTACCCTAATTGCGTAATACACATTCAATCGTAATCTGAATCGTTTTGAAACAGATTGCTAATCCATTGCTTCATAAGTACGAAAAAACCATGCTCAACAATTTAAATAACGCAATGAATGTTGTGGAACTGTCAAAATCAAACAGAGTAGTCGTAATCGTTTACGAAAATGTTTTACGCAATTAGGGTGCTGCACCCTAATTGCGTAATACACAATCAATCGAAATCTGAATCGTTTTGAAACAGATTGCTAATCCAATGCTTCATATGTTCGATAAAAATTCTGCTCAACAATGTAAATAACGCAATGAATGTTGTTGAACTGTCAAAATCAAACAGATTAGTCGTAATCGTTTACGAAAATGTGTTACGCAATTAGGCTGCTGGAGCATCTCCAAGCCAAAAAAAAACAGCAAAAGCCGTAATCGTAAATCGTTTATTTGAACATTCGAAAGTTACAATATGGAGGTGTCGTTGGTCCCAAACTAGGCACAGCCTGTATCTTGGGCACCATTAAGTATGTCCAACATTTGTACATGTTCATGAACATGGAACATGAGTAGAAGTAAAAGTTGGAAAGAAATACAGCAAAATGAGTCTGGATATATAATAGATGATTACCATAAACTTACTGTTTTTTTAGCAATTCCCAGTTTGATGTTACTCCAGGGAATTTTCTTCTATACCTACAGACAGACCTATGAATGGTCTATTAACAGCTATATCTTAAGTCAACTGCTTGTCAAATATCATCTTCGCATCTAGGCAAAAGTGCGCTCAAAATTAAATTACAGGAAAAATAGAAGCCTCATCTAGAGAATCTACGAACTATCTTCGCATTGTTTCATTTTACGACGTGTCCACACTATTGTTCCCTTTACAATAGATTTGGTCTACATCGGTCTTATTTCAGAACCGGTTTGTTGTTATGTAGAAAAATTACCATTTTGTTATCTTTACTAACGACATAGACCATTCCGGTCTTCAGGTTCCATTTGGGCGATTGCGATCTTAATACGTGGAAAGTTTTAATATTGCATTATATTTTGCTTTTTGAATAAAAATAGGAATTAGGAATCTGGTTTGCATTTTAATGTAAGTAGGTAAGTACGTCATAAAATAAATGGGCTGTTACATAGAATTGAGTCTTCGAGTTTTACGAATAGCAGAGTAATTTTAAACATCGTATGGACGTTATGAATTAATATTCGTAGTTCATATGTACTTATATACATAACATACTTATCTCCGCATTAGCAACCAGACCTACATCAGTAGGTACTTTCGAATGGAAACACGATTCGCAGGTATGTAGTTAAGTATCAAGGCGGAAAAATAATAATAATAATAATTCTTTTTGACACAAAATACAGGTGTAACATACAAATTGAAACCCTGGCTCCTGAGATAGGTAGCAAAATGTGTTACAGGAGACAAAAAAAAAAGTGAAGTAAATTTCGTTTTAATTTCACTTATGTATAAAGGACTTTTTTGCATGGTTCATCATTGTAATAAATTTTGCCCGAAGGAAATTGTTTCAGACAAAAAATTGTGAATACACGGATTTTATCAACTAGTTTTCTCAGTAACAGCCCGGAGTCTGGATTTGTGCCCGGTTAATGGCAATAGGCTCGCCCCCCATTACATGGGACTTAAACGTAACTGGCGAAATGTGGGTGTACTATAGGTACACCTCTGCCCAACTCTTCGGGGAAACAAGACGTGATGTTATGTTTATGTTTTATCAACTAGTTTAATATAAAAATCCCATCTACATCAACATTTCACACACTAAAATGTATTATAACAACACCAAATTATCAAAATACACTACACAAAATTCCGCAAACAACTACTAAAATAAATCTTCAAAGAAAACCTATTTATATTATATAACTTAAACGATCTATTGAAAGCTACCGATGTTTTGTAGTCAACATACAGATGGAAGCCAAATAGAGCTATTAATATTAGCCAGTATTTAGGAATTCAAAGACATTACAGAACGAGTAGTAGGAATGCAATGAGGAGTTAATGCGCATACCATCGGCTCCACGACAAACATATATTTTGCACTAAACAATGCGGTTGTGAATGATTTGAATAAAGATATTTGAATTTGCAAGTTTTGTATGCGTTTGTGTGAGTTTTATGTGGACAAATGTTAGCTTTTGCTGAATTGGTAATCATTGGGCTCTAAATGAAAAATAAATTGAAATTTGCTCAAAACGACAAAGCTGGAATTCGGATGGGCAAATGTCAGAAGGAGGTTGGAGAATGCTGCCGCTCTTATCCGGCATAAGAATTTCACAATACAGTTAGGGGTACGTAGCGTTTTCTTTCCCCGAAACAACCGGACAAGACCTCTACTGAAAATCTGGTTAAAAGTAGATTTTCTCTTAATTCCTATTAAAGGTTATATTAAAGTGTCCTTTTCAGGTCACCGAGGTTAATGGGTTACAACGGTTGAACCGGAACTACGGGAAGTCTTATTCAAAAAGTCGTTTTGGTCAAAAAAGTCGGAAATATAACCGCAGATTGTGTGCTCCTAACTAAATACATATATTTATATGAACACAATGCTCACAAAAATTTAATTTCATTCCGCTAAATTAGGTTTATTCGAAAAAGGGCTCGTTTTGCAGCTGTTGAAAATAAAAGTGTTGCAATAAATTCATAACTATATTTCAATTTGATGAACGTTTTAATTTCCAAAACCACTCGAAAGTTTACCAAATATGTAAATTTTCAATGTGAAAATTTCGTTTTATTACCGCACAAGCCAGGAACCGTGACACAGTTATTAAAAAACGACAATGTAAACAATTGGGTATCAATGTCGTCCCTTTTATATTATTTTAAAAACCCCAAAGTAATCGTATCGTATCGTAACAATAAAAGTTTTATTTGTCACAGCACATGCTCTTAAAAAAACCGTATTATTTAATCCTAAGTGAAGTGTCGTCTTCATATTATCAAGTTCCAAGAGTCGATATATTGTTATAACGGCGATGCCTGGGCACTAAAGAGTGCAGTCCAGATAACCATGTGGATGTACTCCCCTTGTTAACGATCCCACAACCAAATAAATTTGTAACCAAATTAGTCCCGAGCGATACAATTTATTCGAAATCCACTGAGGAGAGTAAAAATAACACATTCTCTGTCGGATTAAAGAAGAGATACGAGCAAGATACGGCCCTCGAACGCCTCTTCCGCCCGTTTTTAACACTTCCAATTAATAAAATTGATTTTGTTTTTTAATTAAGCCCGTAACGAAGGCTCGAGGCTTGTTTAGGGACCCAGATCGGGTATACCTCTTAAAACAAGATTTATTTTATTGCTCAAAGCACAGCATTTGGATCTTTGACTCGTACCCATATGACGACGGAAAACCAACCGCCTCCTACATTTATAGCGCCATCGATGCATAAAATTTGTTTTTTATAAAATGTAATCGAACTCGTAACAATTATGCTGGTGTAAAATTACCAAGCGGAAATTAAGCTCATATAAATATTTCCATAGTGGTAAAAAGTGCGTTTTGGTACCTTTTTTTTCGCCGTACTTTTTTTTTGTATAATATACAACGGTCGATAGGACTTCATTCATTAATTTGTCTTGAACAACGAACAGGATCTTTTAAAACAAATAAAGTGGTACCAAAAATTTGTAATACCGAATCATGATTTATATTTCCATACATTTGGTCCCTCGCCATAAAAAGTTGTATAGAAAGGATCGCTAATTACAGTGCCAACATGCTAGAAGCACGCATGAATGAGTACCAGTGAATGTGTACGGATTATGTATGGACGAATCTTTACGGCATTCCCAGCTCATTTGCATATGAATGCGTAATTAAACTATGGTATGAATGCTAAATACTTAGATCCTTTTTAAATCTGCAGGTACATTTTGATCCTTATGTCTATTGGTTAGCAGATCGTTGGACTACTGCTTGCACGTAGGCTACATTATTTGTCATAGTTTATGACAGTTCAGACTTTTGAATGCAGAAATTAATGAGCTGAACGCCTATAAGTTATTAATTTAACTTTTGAATAGCGTATGCGACGAGAATATTTAGCGGACTTTTTACGATGAAATAATTCTGAGAATCCCAATAAACATTTACGTTTTTTGACAAAGCCCTTCATCACTACACAAAGGTATAAACATGTCGGCGTCACCGTTAGCGGTAGGTACAGCGGGCCGAGTTACGCTGTGCAAAGCGGCACGTTCGCCTTCCCACTCTCCCCACTTCTCAAGCAAATTAATGTAAGCTAGTGTGCAGCGAAGAGGGAGATCATTCTTGTGGCAGGCTCGGCCCGGTGCGCCTGCTGTAGCGCCTAGAGCTATTATCGCGATCTATTTAATTAATTAACAAGCTGTCGGAATAAAAGAGTTGGTTACTGCTATATCTCATACTTTCATTTTATATGTCGGACCTCTGCCTTCAGGTTATTTCATGGTGATTATTTTATAAGAAATTGTGAGTGAAATAAAGTGATTGTGCTGTAACTAGTATCTCTATTTTCTTCGCCCGACAATCCACGCCTACTTACAAAGTGCAAGTGTAATATCGCTGATGAGGGCCTATCCCGATATCAGAATTGGGATTCGAAGGGAAAAAACCTGAAGAAAATAATGACGACAGTGAAGTGTGGGCCAACGTCTAATCTATTCAAAATATGGAGTTTTTGCTATCACGACTTCCGCACCCACTTAACCGCAAAAGTCAAATTTCACCGCAACTGCGCGACTGATACGGTTTGATCCTGATAATGACAATCGCTTCAATGGCACATTCCATCGTTGAAGCACAACATTCCAAAAATCAAGTGATTGAAGCAAGTGGCAGTACGAACCTTTGACCGAAGTGAAGAATTCGAATCGAGCACCAGCACCGAAGAGTCGTGATACGAACCGTCTCACCTGCTACGTGTATGGACAACCACATCATCCGGTGAGCTCGTTCCTTTTCTTTTTAATACATAATCTGGTAGTTCGTTTGTAGCTTTTAGCTTTGTCAAAAATTCCAGGGCACTATGCGCTGTGATTTAGTTTACCTTACAGATATACCTGTGTAAAGAAAACGTTATTTATGAATCGCAGAATACTGAGCCATGGTGAAATTCAACACGTCGGTGTCCTTTTTGTTTCATGTTGTGCCTGTTAACTCAATTACAGATCCAGTTATTATAGGTAAGGATCTATTAGATAGTAGATCTATTTGGGGTAAGAAAGTTAACGTTACTAAAGAGTTTCATTATCATATACCACAACATCAAAACTGACCTACATGGTGAAGATAAACTCGCATTAGTTCAGTGCGAAAGGATAATTGATTCTTTATTGGTGGTATGGTCTTTATGGTTAAAGAAATTATTTCTCGATAAGAAATTACAAAGATTTCACTTACTTGAGAACGTTTTTAAACTTAAAATATAACTTGGACACACAAACTAAGCAGCTATTGTTTGAATTTATATTAAATCATCTAAGTTGTAATACCATTTCTTTTCGTACGCAAATAACATTATCAACTAACACAAAACTTAAAACTTTTCGATCCACCCGCAAAAGAAATAATTACCGTAGTTTGCATTCTTTACTTCTACAGGTAGCTTATTACATTGTTGCACTCCCGCAAAAATAATTGTTCTCTCGCCATTTACTGTCCACACAGGTAGTAAAATGTGATCCTTCCTACTATTGCTGCGATTGTGTACCTAATGTATTTTTGTGTGAATGAACTTACTTAGAATTTTTAAGTATTCTGGTGCAATATGCAGGAAGTTATTTAATAGTCATGAGTTTCGTTTCCCTGTAAATGTTAACTGTAGGTGTAAGGTAATCATAGTGAAATAATAGTTTAATAATTTTATTTTGAGCGGTCTGTAGGTCCTTTAGATTAGTTTTTGGCGGTTTGCCCCATATTTCACGTGTTTTACGTTAAGAATCTTGAATGAAATTAAAAGGGCCTATCAAATGGACAGACAAGATATTTACAAGAAAGTGATAGAAATACTAACATCAGAACGGGTTCTGACTAAAATGATTTGACTGGAACGCACTGATTGAACTTCACACTTGTGTGCTGGGCCTCAAAGGATTGTTCGGGGCTCACTCCATCCTATGCTTAGGGTTTCTGCACAATGTTATACTGTACATTTAGACATTGCGGAGAAGGAAGGAAGGATGGAGGAATCGATGGTGGGAGTATTCTTGTCATTGTTGACTCTTTCACTAAATGCGTCCTTCTCGAGTGCACTTCTTAGTTGGATGCAGCAGGTGCAGATGAAGCACTAAAGGAGGCTCTATCTTTTCGGTGCGACTTCGCGGATCATTTCGGATCGGGGTGGGTATTGTATTGGCGCAGACAGAGCAATTTTATGGTGAACATGGTGTAGAGTTGCACCTTGTTGCTAACGGTTCTGGCAGGGCAGGTGTTCGGGTAGAGAGAGTCATGAGGACATTGAGGTGCTTACTTGTTACAATCGAAAGTGAATCTGGTGGGACCTGGCGCGGTGAGTTTCTCGAAGTGCAGCTAGCGACGGATGGTGCAAGGTCTAGGGTACACACAAACAGAACTTGTGTTCGGGACGCGGGCGCGGTTTTTAAGTGTGGCTTCATATTCTGAGTCTGGGTTTCGGTTAGATTTGGGTGAAATTCGTAAGATAGCATCCGAGAATATTGGGAGAGTTGCTGCGTCACAGTGGGAAAAATGAGACCGTTCTACAGTGGTGATTCCTACTTCATTGAATGTGACAGGGGGGGTTCGATTGGGCTCGCAGGGAGTACAGACTTCCCTTTGTTGTGTGTCTAATAGAGAATGCAAATATGGTCGTAAGCATTTTCATGCAATGCCTGGGGGAAGTTAGGGCTTGGTGCATTTAGCTACCACCTTGACTGGTAGCTTGAAGGAGGCCGAGGTGGCGGCAGTCCGCGATTGACGAGTGTAGTGGGCGTCGTCGGGTTGTTTTAGTGATGCTTTGTCTATTTGTAGTTCACGTACGTTATTCGCCAGCTCTGGAAGCCTCTCGGCCTCGGAGAGTGAAGAAACGTAATTAAACGTAACATTGGTACTAATCTGTGAGATAAAGTAAGGGACCGACTCATGCGGGTTGACGTCCTATGGTGTGTGTTATTGGGTAGTCTAAAGAACTGGCTTGTGCAGGCCGATGTTCTGGGTCATATTATAAAGTGATCGTCTAGGCTGAGAGGCTGTGAGATCAATGGAGATATGTGTGGTACTAGTGAGTGATCGGAGAGACGCTGATTGGTTGCCTGGTCCATGTTATCTGGAGAGATAACTGGCTGAAGGGACGCCTATTTAAGTTGTCCGGCTCAGCTCCTAAAAGTTGATTTTGTGGGTTATAAAACGTTGTAATTTATGTCACTGATGGACGAGCGTACAAAGTAATGTATCTACCAGTTTTATTCGTTTTACAGAAAAATGGGCCCGCGGTGACTTTAAGGGGATGGAGACGCACAAGGACGTGCGAATGTCAGTCTGGCCGTGACGGCGCTTCAATACTTAAATTAGTTTTATTTAGTTTTCATAGATGTCATTTGTTAGTTTAGAGTGTTAAGAACATGAATTATGTGTCTGCTACGACACATTCAATGACATGACACTCTGACACACAACACAGAACGCTTATGCACCTTGAAGTGACATTTTGCTGGCTGTATGACATGAGACTCGGTCGGCATCGCACAGGCATGCTACGCATTCGGTGGAGTGTCTAAGTCAAGTCTATTCTTAAGATTAAAATAGTTTGTTTCTGTTATAGGCTCTAAAGTAAATGACTTTGGTGGTAGTGAAACTACCAATGAACATAGCATGTGTGGATTGTTGAGACAAGTACTTTCATACATTTGATTAAATAATCTACAGGGACCATTTTAGTCCGGACTAACAAGAGACAAAAAAAAAGAGACTAAAAAAGAGTTAAAAAAAGAGTAAAAAAAAGAGACTAAAAAAGAGACTAAAAAGAGACTAAAAAAGAGACTAAATAGAGACAAAAGAGAGACAAAACGGAGACAAAAAGAGACCAAAAAAGAGAGAGAAAAAAAAGCTGTATAAACTGGAGTGCTCTTGAAGGGTAATTCATGACCGGACCAAGCAGTAATAATCCTGAAGGGTTTGTTATAACCGGACCAGGAGATTATAACTCTGTAGGGTAGTAAGACCGGACCAGGAGGTTATAATTCTGAAGGGTCATTTGACCGGACCAGGCGGTTATAATTCTGAAGGGTCGCTGGACCGGGCCAGAAGATTATAACTCTGAAGGGGTAAACCGGACAGGTTGCTAAAGTTCTGAAGGCTCAATAACGAGCGGTCCCGAATTAGTAGTAAACTCTGCAGGGCTGAACCGGACCAGATTACTAGTATAAGTCCTGAAGGCTCAATATTGAGCGGTCCAGAGTTGGTTGCACAGTCAGTAGGGATGACCTGGATTTTTTTGCTCATCGAGATTGCTAGTCAGGATGAACGAACATTAATAATAACGTTATGTCTTTTTAGACAATGCTTGATGAATCTACGCGTACGAGGACGTCCGCACGTCAGTATGGCCGTGTCGGCGTCACCGTTAGCGGTAGGTACAGCGGGCCGAGTTACGCTGTGCAAAGCGGCACGTTCGCCTTCCCACTCTCCCCACTTCTCAAGCAAATTAATGTAAGCTAGTGTGCAGCGAAGAGGGAGATCATTCTTGTGGCAGGCTCGGCCCGGTGCGCCTGCTGTAGCGCCTAGAGCTATTATCGCGATCTATTTAATTAATTAACAAGCTGTCGGAATAAAAGAGTTGGTTACTGCTATATCTCATACTTTCATTTTATATGTCGGACCTCTGCCTTCAGGTTATTTCATGGTGATTATTTTATAAGAAATTGTGAGTGAAATAAAGTGATTGTGCTGTAACTAGTATCTCTATTTTCTTCGCCCGACAATCCACGCCTACTTACAAAGTGCAAGTGTAATATCGCTGATGAGGGCCTATCCCGATAAACACATCAAGTTATTTAAAAATATGCCTACATATTTAATTACGATCGCTGATTTTTTTACATTCAACAAATGTAGGCGTACGTGAGTGTGGAGTAAATACGTACGGTTTGTTTTAAAACTTTATGTTAATTATTAGGCATAAAATGTCGATGATTAATATAAGGGACTTTTAATAACAACAAATAAGCTATTAGCACGTACGCATCAATAAAATGAAGGTCTATATGACATGGAAGAATTCCTATTGATTGTGATCAGGTTAATAAGGAGGCAAACTAGTCAAGTTGCCAATTGTACGAAAATATATTTTCTTTCGTCAAAGTTTTCTTTAGACACTTGACATTTTCTTCCCAGAAAGCTGCCAAGTTTGATTGTTTAAACGCACTAATAGAGATTATCTACCAGTCGGCGGGAGAATAGACGAAATGACATATTTCTACCGCGTTGGTACCTGGTTGGTCGCAAGAGCTACTGCTGAGCATGAGGTCCTGGTTCGATTCCCAGGGCGGGCAATTTTGGGGTGTATCTAGAATTTCTCAGTAATAGCCCGGAGTTTGGATTTGTGCCCGGTTGATGGTAATAGGCTCGCCCCCTATTACATGGGCAAGCATAACTGGCGAAATGTGGAATTCTGGGATTACGGGCATGATGTTACGATGTGACATGTTTCTATAGAATTCGGTCATTTTGTGTATTCTGCCGGCAACGAAATACGTTTCTAAGCTTAGCGTAAACGAAGGAATTGTGCGGGTGGGCGATACGATGCGATGCGGTGGGTCGGGGGAACAAGATATTTCACGTGGAAGAAGTCGCGGGAAGAAGTTAGTAAAGCTATACACAATGACACTTGCATTTTACATATATACAACTCACGCCTTCTTCAGGTAGGCAGAAACCAAAGAACGCCAACTGCTACGATCCTTACACACTCCTTTTGCCTCGTTTACGTTCATACATCTGGTCATACATGAGCGCCGGTTGCGAGTACTACGCACCTGACCTTTCTGTAGAACATCACCAATAAGGTCACTACATGTCCTCCTAGGGCGTCACCTCCCTTCCAATTCATTCATCCGCTCAACATGACCAAACCATCTAAGCATACCCTTTTCAAATGTTGTCACTACATCTTCTTTTAAACCAAACCGTTGCCTTATCACATCATTCCTCAGTCTATCACTCAAAGTCACACCACACATGCTCCGCAAGGAACGCATTTCCCCAGCATTTATTCAGCTTTCATGCTTCTTTTGCCACACCCAACATACACTTCCATACATAAGCGTAGGCACCACCACACTATTACTTGCATGTTTATGGCTTTTAACTCCTATTTCAGAAGAACATTAAATATAACTTCCTCCTTTATGTGAAGTCTTTTAAAGTAACCTATTTCATGTCAATGAACCGCAAAACCATGATTTGATTGACGCAGAATGTCATGTTTACCCTAAGTAATGGAATGACGCTGTCTTACACAAACCACGTAAAGAATTCACAGTAATCAAATATTCAGTCTTCATCGCTCGTAAAGAAGATTGGGTCTTTTCTGATAAATATTATGTACACATGCTTACAACACAATGTGGCGATAAACCTAAAACAGAGGTTAATGACGTTGAAGCTCCGAATCCTAAGTAATATTATAAATACGAAAGTATGTTTGTTTGAATTTGGATGATTTTTTGCACACACATAGGTCATGGCCTGGGTAAGAACATAGGGTACTTTTTATCCTGGATCGCAGACAAAGTCGCGGGTAACATAAAGTCTTGTGTACTTAAATAATATATTATTAAATGTGTAAAAGCTTGAAAATATGCCAAGTTATAAACGTTTAAAAATAAGTGTTAGACAAGGACAGCGTTATTGTACAAGTGACGTCACGGCTATGTAACTTCATACTAGCGCCAAACATTGACCGTACCGCGCGACAAGTAAGGGAATTGTCCCCTCCAAGAACTTTAAAAGCGTGTAGCTTCTTCATATTTACATCGATTTAACAGATTTTCTCGATTATCTCATTTTTACTATGGCTTCTATGAAGTTACATTATTATTTCGAACATTTTTAATTTTCGTCATCATTCCTATTAGGGGCCGTCGTGATGCGACCTTACGACTATATAATATTACAAGTTTAAATATAATCGTGGCAATAGCTGCTTCAGATTCACGACAAATGGTAAGTAAAAACATTTGGGGGCTCTAGAAAAAAAAGCTCTCAAAGTGGGCGGTGAGCTAAATAGGGTTGAGAACATATGGTCTGAAATGTTTCAACAGTTTATGTTAACAAGCTGTCGACAGAAGCTTCTAGCACAAATGAGAGAACTAAAGCTGCAAAAGTACGTAGAGTAGATTACATTTCCGTACCTGCAAACCCACATTTTTAACATCACACAGATAGTCAAGTTTTTTAAAAGCATTCATCAACAAGATGAAAATCATGGTCTGTTAGTTCGCATAGAATTCCAAATTCACGCAAAAATATATTCCTGCCATAAAAAATTGCTTTCAAAAGTCATATTAAAACCTGAGCTTGGGAACATAAAGTCGAAAATTGAAAAGCAAGTTATATTATCAGATGCAATAAAAATGTCTGTGTAGAGCTAACGTTACAAAGAACACTTCAATTTCAATATGGCATGCGAAAACACGGTCAAAGCGAGAATACACTCGGAAACAAAAGCACTCGCAACAATTAACCGAATCACAGTAATTACATCGCATCGCATTGGAAACGATACCATCATTTTAGCATTAATTATTTTTATTTCAGTCAAAAGAAACAAAGGGTTTAACCCTTTCGGCGCGTGGCATGCCATATGCCACTAAGGTTATGAGGGTGCTCAAATCTGGCAACAGTAAAACGGTTTACGCGAATTTTAAGGCAACGGAGATCGCCGACTCGGTCTTACATAGTTCCTTTATTCAAATTGAATGATGTTACTTTTATTTATTGTCAGTGAACATCGATGGTTGTAAAGTGGCAAAACTGTGTTGAAGTGAATTTTGGTGGTAATTTTGAGGATTGTTGGAGTTATCGGAACTTGAAAGCGAGTAGGAATGAGGACATCGTATAGATTTTAAGCTATACGAGAAGGGGAAAACCAATAGAAATTATCAATGAAAAGATGATCATAATTAAGGCTAAAGCAGGTACTCCTTGTAGGTAAATACTGTGATTGCAGCTGCTAAAGATGAATGAAATAACCTGCTGTGCCGACCTCAAATTCCAATAATTATTAATCAATTCTTTATTTCACCAACAGCCAATATTACAATATACAAAGACTAAGAGCACATAGGGCTTATAACTAGGTCACAATAATTTTAAAACTCTCGACTCCTAAACTAGGTGTATGTGCCTGCGTCTTAGGAGTCAGCGATTCTCCGCAACAAACAAAGCCTTCTCTCTTTCTTTCTTAAAATTCTAAGTCTGAACAGAATGAAATAGACTGAGAGAGAAACTCGCGTTCGCAATAATGATGAGTTGATCAATTGGGTAAACAAATCAGTAAATTCTCCTATTCAAAATACGTCACACCTTTCATCCAAACCACTTCATAGAATCTCCTAAATCCCTAAATCGACATCTGCCATCAAAAAAGCGTTATAACAAAACAAAATCCAATAATTATGACTGCAGAATAATTATCACTTGTAATCCGCGGGGGGAACAGATGCGACATGGAACACCGGGCCACTCGCGCGGCCACTGTATCGTTCATAATTGTTTTTTTTTTCATCCTTTTCACTAGGTCCCCATTCTACTCTTTGTAATTAGCCATCGACGTTGATTCTCTGAGTAATTATGGACCCGTTGGACGTTGGAGCACACTTGGCTTGTACTGTGTTTGTTTGATGTTTTAATTTGTATAATTATTCATTTTAATTGTGTACCTATGTTGTGTTGTAAGTATATAGTGTTGGTGTAGGTTACGTTGGCCTGAATAAGAGAAAATGCTTTGAAACATATATCGATAGAGATATAAAAAATGTTAGGTTAGAAATCTAAACTGTCTATATTATAATGCACTTCTGCGAAAGTTCTGTATACCTCGTACATATTTTTCTCTTTAGAAACTGATTGGTTGCTTTAAAGATGCCAGTGGTGCCGATTCTCTTGTTACAAATGCCTTTAAACTAGACAAAAATCACTAAAATTTGGTTTAATCCTGTCAAACGACGATTTCCCATTCTGAAATTGTCTAAAGTGACACAACTTAACTATATTTTGGTTTGACAGCACTAATATGGCACTGAGTTAATAGTTTAGGGAAAATGACAATTTTGCTATTCTGAATTTGACGTTTTTCACCTAAAATTTTGATTGTCAAACTAAATCTGAACATGAATTTGACTATTTTTAATCGCGATTAAAAAGGTATGGAATAAAATAAGTTGTCGTAAAATTCACACCAACACCTCGACTTCAGACTTGCAACAACAGTACTGTATATATTTTTTTCTTTTGCTTATTTTTTTTATCTCGAAAACGTGTCCTATCACAAAAAAACGGCCATTTTTAGAAAACCCTTAAACCCCTAAAAGTGATCTTGTAGGTAATATATTTTTTTAAATTTTCTAAATAAAACACGTCAGGTCTGCCTCCCCTGCGCGCCTTCGGCTCTAACAAAAATTCACCGGGTAGGGCAAACACGTTGCTAAGCCAAAAAAGAAAACACGTGGATTTGCGATTGTCAAATTCTTTTTAGTTGAATTAAAATTATTTTTTAAATATGGAGCTTTTTTTTTGCAGAATAGCTTTAAGATTCTCATAGTCAAAAGTAAGGAATTTTATTGATAGTTTAGTTAGTTTAGTTCGGTGTAACAAGAGAATCGACACCAGTGACGATGTGATGCATATTTTTCACACAAAGATGTTGGCACTAACAGCTAAAGCGCGGTCACTGTCAAATTACACAGAAAAGAAAGAGAAGCCCACAAAAGAAAGAACAACGCTGGCAATTTATTGAAAAAAGTATTAAAAAATCTATTGACTGGACTAAAAAATAAAACACTATAATGTTGCTTGTAAAGAATTATTGCATAGTAGTAAGGTTTTCAATCGTAAAAATAAATTGTTTGAGGTTCTTCGTGTTTTTTTTCTATGGTATCAAATAAGTTGAATTTTGTTTTCAACACACTATCTAACTAGCATTTAAACTGAAGTTTTTTTTTTGAGTTCATATACTTTTAGGCATTATAAAACTTGCGTGTAGTCCCCTTTGTAGAAAATAACTACTTGAGGCCGCTTTACTGTTAATGGTTAGAAAAAACGTACGTATAAGAACGTACGTATAAGAACAAATTGGTATAGCTTGATGTTTCGCCGTATGTACACAGTAGCAAAAATCTACGAGCTACATCAAGAACACAGCAACACGACTTCATTAACAGTCACCCGTGAACTTCACAAAGGCAACTCACAACTGTCAATTAACCCTTTGCAAATTGTACCGACGCATATTCAAATATTTTGACCCTCGCCAAAGGAGCATAATCCACGATGTTCAACATTCATATTTATTACATCACGCGTGTAAGCGAATCGTAATAGAATAAAGCTATTGTGCCGGGAGGGCCGATTTAACCCTTTCATACTGCGCTAAGAGAAACGGCTGCTAATGGTCTTATTTTGCCTAATGACGCCCCTGAGTTAGGGTTGTTACTGTTCCAGATGTAATGATAAGTTTATGTATGAATTTCTATTTGTTCTTAGGGGATTGTGGGAACGGCGCGCAATTAACAAATCTTGTTCTAACTTTTGAATAAAAGGGCTTGATTGGGAGTTGTAATAATGGCGATTTTAATTACTCTATTATACAGAAAAATTAATTCAACAGAAATATTATATTTATAAATAATGTAAGTAAACCTGTTAATAAATGATACCTACCCAAAAATCATAAGCTCTAATCAGTATTCCTCGTTTGTTCAGCTGTAGGATTTGAATAATGAATTTCCATTTTTTTGCCAGAAAAAAAAAGTTATTGCATTACATTATCGCCCCCAACCTAATAACAAACAAGCACCCCATTGTTTGCCGTCTGAAAAAATAGCTTAAGGGCTGAAGTTATGATAATGATCATTCTTTTGCGCCCGCCTGATTGCACCTAAATGATGAAAACAAAAAATATTATAGGAATTAATCTTGCTTCCCAATCAGCGACTATGCAAATATGGCGGCAGATGCGCCCGCGCAGCCCGTGCCGTACCGTAATCACGCGCATGCTAACTTAATGATGTTTATAATAATAACCTGTTATTTTTTACAGTTAATTTATAATGTAAGTAGTAAGTCTTTTATTATGATTCCGATGTGGCCATTATTTTGTTTCGCATCTTGAATAATTATCGCCTAAGGCGCTGTGTGTTATTGAGAGGTTATTGTTGTGTCGTTTATTTGAGAATTTTATTTTAATTATTACTAATTGGTTTGGCTTAAGAGGTCATTAGCGATTTTAGATTTCTGTAAAGTTATGATTTGATTGCTTCAGTAAAAAGAGAAATCATTAAAACTAAAAATATATGTAAGTATTAAATTTTTGTTTCAAAACTTTAAGTAGCGCTAACGTACAGAGCGGTACTTAGTAAGCAGCTTTGCTATTATGCAAGTTAGTTTGGTACTACTTACTTATACATGGGACTTAAACATAACTGGCGAAATGTGGGTGTACTATAGGTACACCTCTGCCCAACCCTTCGGGGAAACAAGGCGTGATGTTATGTTTTAAAAACTATTTTGTGTTGAACTTTAAACTAATTTATATTCCATTTAAAACGAATAATTGTCATACCTATATTAGAAAAATAACGGTTATCACCGCTTCGTTATTTCGATGTATGGTTATTCCTACTTTAAAAAGAACAATTTTCAATTTTTTTTTTAATGCTATTTCAAATGCTGTAAACGTACAAGTGGTCGCAATCGCTACTGCTGAGCATGAGGTCCTGGGTTCGATTCCCAGGTCGGGCAAAGTGTTATTGGGTTTTTCTATCTGGAATTTCTCAGTAGCAGCCCGGAGTCTGGATTTGTGCCCGGTTGATGGCGATAGGCTCGCCCCCTATTACATGGGACTTAAACATAACTGGCGAAATGTGGGTGTACAGGTACACCTCTGCCCATCCCTTCGGAGAAACAAGGCGTGATGTTATGTATGTTATGTTATGTACAAGAAAAACAAAACAGTTAATACAAATAAGATACTTATAGTTCTTATTTTCGGTCACCATATAAGAAATTATTCTTAAGAGGCCTCGATTACTGTATTGACAATTACAAGTGCCCGTCCAACAATAATTTGTGTCGCCTCAGTACGAAGTAACGATAAGCAAACATTTAATATTATTGTACACAGACTACCAAATACATGTAAAAGTCTGTTGGTCTACTGATTGTTCTGAATTTTGATGAACTGTATTATTTTAGGCTGTCTTGCAAGAATAACGTAAATGAACGTAGGCCGACAGGCGCCGAATTGATGTCTCAAGTAGAGACAATAAAAATGTATCAAAACGTACAGAAAGTTCAGTTAGTACTGTTTTTGGAAACAACTAGTGGAGGTATTACTTGTTTTCTTGGTTTTATGGTCTTTTTATTATTTGTTTGGCTTCGAAGTTGCCAAAAAAATTTTTTTTTTTTTTGGGTATGGCATCTCGTAGTTGACCTTGAGAGGTCGTGACTACTTAACCGGACTATCCTGTGGCTGCCTTAAGCGGACTCAAAGCCTCCAGCCAGGGGCGTAAAACTACTTACATTACTAAGCGAACGCTCGCTAAGGGCACCCCCTGTGGGGTACGGACCTCGGCTTAGGGCGTCGCTGACGGGAGGACAGCAAGATGGGACAGGCTGGATCTGGATTCTATTATTATTATCTGGGGAATTTAAAACTACAGGCTCAGCTACGGCGCGGGCTGGCACTTCGTCGAGCAAGGGTCGGGGGGGACAATTACGTCGGGATCTTCGCGAGTAACCTCGGCGGCGAGGTCGGAATGTCGGTATGTGTTTGTGCACTGTACTGGTGGCCCTACTGCTCTCCTGAATGAGAGTTATGTGGTCATCGGGATCGGTGAGGACATGCTTGGGACGGCGGACATGACTAATGGAGGAGGGAATGTAGCTAGCGGCCTTGACAACCAGAGGGTTGCGGTGATTCGCGGCTGTCTCGAAGAAACGCTTTGAAATGCGTTTCATGAACTGGCGGATAGTGGGAATCTTGAGGTCAACGTGAAGGATCTCGTTGCGAACGTACCAGGGGGAGCCTGTAATCCTACGGAGGAACTTGTTCTGGAGGGTCTGCATTCTATTGAAGCGATGGGGCTTGGCGTGTGCAAAGACTGCACTGGCATATGTCATGATCGGGCGGATGCACGCTGTGTAGATACGCATTTTGCACTTTAGTGACAATTTGCTACGTGCATTGAGGACAAAGTGAAGTCTACCTAGAGCGAAGGCGGCGCGCGAACGAGCCGCCTTAATGTGCTCTGAAAAAGAGAGGTGTTCGTCTAGTACGACACCCAGGTATTTGGCTCGCTTCTCCCAAGGGATCGGCTTGCCGAACATGGTGATCGGTCGAGTGTCAAAATAGAACGTTGCACTGCTTAAATAGGGCGAAACGTCAAGTCACTTTTTTTTTTTTTTTTATCAATTTTGTCAAACTAGAATACAAGTGACAAATAAGAAAATACGTCTATTTAATTCAAAAGCCTTTTTATCAATTATCAGACAGATCTTTCAATGTAATTTAAAAATTAAATATAATTTTAATTTATCTAAAATAATAGTAAATTAATTTGACAATTCAATAATCCCACAGTCAATAAGCAAAGTCTTTTCTAACATATTATTATGACGGAATGGATCATGAATTTCCTTGAAAGTCCTTCAGGTTGTGATTGCAAGTATGTTACCCAAAAGGTATGTATTTCCTTACATTTCCATTACACTACAGAGGTTGGCATGAACATCGACATGGAACCCGTTGCATGCTGATCTCGCATTGTATAGAATTTCCGTACAATGAGAGGTCAGTTTATACTGGAAATGTTTAGCTTGTTGTGTAGCCGTGAGTACATAATACTTAACCCTGCGTTGAAAATTTTCGTCGGTTATTAAAGAAACACATTTTGCCGGCGTAGGTCTCACTTTTCTATTGAAAAAATGTAAATTTTTGAAAACCGACGAATTTTTTTTAGGCTAGGGTTTTATGAATCATGTGCTTAATTCATGGTTACAGTTAGTTTGTCGATATCTCTGCCACCCTGTTCAAAACGATTGTGACTATTTATTTAATTTGACAACTTTATAGTCACTAGTTTTTAACCTATATCCTACCGGGTGGTATTTCTGTGTATATTTTATTCATGTACCGTCACCTACGTCAATCATACATACATTAATTATTTATGTGGAGGTTGGTAGTCGAAAGTCGAGAGGCTGGTAATAATGTGTGCGCTATCGAAAACAATCGTCCGATAAGTGGACGCCAAGGGCGACTCATTCATATTGGTAGGTTCTGTTTGGGACTTTGGGAATTGAACCTCTATGTGCATTAATTAATTATTTACATTTCAGCAATAAGAATCGTATAATATGGCTCGGTTTCATGGATTAGGTACTTCCATAGCTCGAAGTCTATGTCTTCGGTTCTGTATGTTCGTTTTTTCCCACCGACTTCCGAAATTTAATTAATTTTTCAAGTGACAAATTACATTAATTTCGGAACAAGGTACAAGCTTACTTTTTTGCTTTAATAGAAGCTGATCTGAAGTCATAATGTATACTAATCTTCTATTTCTATACTAATAATAAAGCTGAAGAAATTGTTAATTTGTTAGTTGGAACGCGCTAATCTCTTGAACTACCGGTTCGATTAGAAAAATTGTTTTAAAGAAACATATAAATAAATAAACATTTATTTCAGAATTAAAACTTCCATATTTTGTTAGTAACAATGTAAACTTATAAACTAGTGTTGGTATCATTTATTCTAAGCCGCGTGTGTGAGGCACGCCAATCCTGGGGAATATCTACTTGACTGCATGCAGTCGTATCCACCGCCCCAAGATCGGAGAATCCCACCTATCAGCCAACGTTCTAATAATGGCGTTAGGGTTGCCGCGAACACGGCGTAGCAGAGATGCGTATCTCTTGCACATGATGGCCGAAAAACTATCAACGTCCGCGTCAGCAAACACCCGGACCGTGTTGTCATATTGTGTGCGCAGGCCACTACATGGTACCCTTTGGGTAGAGTTCACCCACAGTCTGCACGTGTAAAAGGATTCGCATTAGGCTTTGAAAAGCGTCACCATAACCTGAGCCGTACAACGTGCAAACCTGTGGGCCAACATGCCACATCGAACAGCCAGCGACCTGCGCTCGCGCTCAACATCAATATTATCTTTCAAATCGCCTGAGACCCAATGCCCCAGTTATTTAAAATTTGCAACTCTTTTTAGAGGTCTGCCGCACAGCTGTGGTGGAAGTCAGAAAATACGATGCGTCGCGACGCCAGGATGGGTCGGAGGAACAAGAAATTTGACGCGGATGAAGTCGCGGGCAGAAGCTAGTGTTAACATAATTTTAATGCTTTGTAGTGATTTTTGGAAGTCGGTAGTTTTTTTTATTGTTAGCAATTTTAGTGGTTTTAAATTTTTAGTTGTGGTATCTACCTCAGCCCAATACGTATACCCCTACTTGTTAAGTTAACAACAGTGACAGGAAGTTTTATAACATCGTCAAAATACGTACCTACACCAAGTGGATTAAATACGTTGTTGAAGCTAACTCAAAAGCTACCCAAGCGAATTTCAAAATCGCTCCACAATAACATAAACATAACATAACAGCACGCCTGTAATCCCAGAAGGGTTAGGCAGAGGTGTAGGTGTAGGTAGGTACAGTACACCCACATTTCGCCAGGTATGTTTAAGTCCCATGTAATAGGGGGCGAGCCTATTGCCATCAACAACAAATCCAAACTCCGGGCTGCAACTGAGAAATTCTAGATAGAATTATGGAAAAACCCCATAACTTTTTCCCCGACCTGGGATACGAACTCAGGACCTCATGCTCAGCAGTAGTTCTTGCGACCACTAGACCAACGAGGCAGTCAGCCCACAATTGATGCAAATATCAATGAACATCCTAAACGAAAATAACGTTTTTCGAAATCTGATAAAAAATCTGTTTAAAGTTTAAATGCCACTTAACCGTTTTTTTTTCTTGAATCAGAATTAAATGATGACATCTATCGAATCATCAATTCAGTACATTTTCAAGGAATATAAATCTTCCCACTGTTGTAGTTACTAGAACAAAGTAAGGATTCCTAGATTTCAAATCATTATCTACTAAGTATAAATAAAACATTAAAAACATAAATGTGCACATTTGTATCAACGTTTCTCATAAAAGTTCTGTGCTCTGCATTTCAACGATAGATTAATTTAAACGGTTGGCAACTATAAGCTAAAGTGGGTGAACTATATTCTTTACAAAAGGTACATATAATCACCAAATTGTTAATTTTATGCTTGAATACTTCAACTGATTAATATAACCTTGCCACAAACTTGAAATGTCAGGCATAATGAGTCTTCCAATAAAAAAGAAGCAAAATTTAAAAGATTTTTAAATTGATCGTTAAAATCATTCGTTAATTAACAAAATCTAGACGCATAAAACTATTGGACGGATCCTTTAATTGTTGTTGTTGAATAGAATGTTAATTTAATTTGAGTTAGTTCAGGGTAGCCACTATTATTCAGACTATGGTTCAGCCGCACACGTACCATGACCACAGAAAGGGAAGAAATGAAAGACAGAATGTACAGTCTGACCGTCGAAAGAATACGTTAATGACACCTGTCAGTGGGACCATTTGAGTAACTAACAAATATCAAATTCGCAAAACACGTATTCGTTTGTATGAAACTGACAGGTGTCAAGAACGCATTCTCTAGACGGCCGGTCAGTAGAATGATTTCTACAGCACGATGTCAAAAGTTAAGAAAATATAGGTCATGCTTGAGGGATCTATTGGTATATAACCCACGTTATTTCTTTTGCACGCCCACGTGCAAAAAAACAAGGTGGCGGCGTTAGTTCCAATTTTGGCCACGCGCCAAAAGATCCTTGTACAAAATGAACAACTAATATACTAATACTTTTTTGCGATAAGGCGTAGAAGGTCCGCATCATTACTGCGTAGGATACGAAAGACTGCAGCCTCCTGAGCATTTTTGCTAGCAAGACTGTAGTCCACCTGTTGAGGCACCGGTTTTCAGGTGTCTACATAAGATGTCATAATAGGTATAGTATTCTTTAAGTTGTATTGTTTCTCTCTAGCCTAAGTAGGTATATGGTAGTTATGGTGGATCAAGCACATTCTGAATCAAAGATGCTGTAAAAACTAAATATTATTACGTCAATTCTTCGTTTAATAAAGATAGAAATGGTCACAAGTGGAGTATACTCTTCTATACTCAGTCGGTGGTCCGTAATACTTATGAAAGAAAGGCTTGGTACAATAAATAAGGCTTGAAACAGAGGTGTCGGTCCACTGTCCCTTATAATGCATCACTTGTGTATTAATTCCTAATGCTTGTTTTAAAATAACGAATGAATTATGCCGTCTGTGGCAAGAGCAACTATTCAAAGATTTTGAATTGATTAAGGGCTTGTATTGTTGCTATTCTGCGGGCAATCAATCTTGTTTTGTTCTGCATTTAAATTTAGATTCGTTATGAAACAAGAATATCATTTTTGCCTTAAGCTGGAGTTATTGTATTTTCAGTATTTTTACAAGAGTTACTTTGATCGAGTTCCAAAAGTCGAGATCCGATGATGTACGAAGGTTTTAGGTAGGTCGATAACGGGAAACGAGATATGGTACTAAATGGGTAGGACACCTGGCAAGGTGCAGTAATGATAGATGGAGTAAAGCAGTGACCGAGTGTCGTCCAAGGACTGGAAGATGAAGTGGCCATTGTCCGGCGGCGCGATGGGGGGATGATATTGTGACCATCGAGGGTAGAACCTGAATGAGGCTGGCATAGGAGAGTGGCGATTGGCGCAAGAAGAGAGAAGCCTATGCTCAGTAATGAGTGAAGTCGGGCTGCGGTTGACGGTGATGACCGTTGACTGTGCATTTCTTTGATCTCAGTTTGTGAACTAAAAATGAACCTCTTTTGCTAAATAATCTATACTAACATTATAAAGAGGAAAGATTTGATTGTTTGTTTGTATTGAATAGGCTCCGAAATTACATACTGGTCCGATTTGAAAAATTGTTTTACCATTAGAAGCCGAAATTTTGTCTTTTTTTTCGTAATACACGCGGACGTAGTCGCGGGCGAAGTGCTAGTGTTATAATTAAAAAAAAAAACTAATCGTCTTGATTTACACATTGTAAATGTAAAAATCTTAAAAGATACCCTGCAAAAGAGTTTAAATTTTAACGTCTAACCGTAAGAAAATCAATCACAATATTAATTAAAATGTTCCTATTTCTTTTGAAAGCTTTACGTGTTTGGTATCTATAATTTATTATTTAAATGGTGATTTTTAATTAAAAGTAGGATTTATTGATTTCAAAATTAGCGAAAAAAACTATTTATTTACCGCAAAAGTAGTTGAATGTATTGGACGTGGAGCGACTGCCCTGACATCCAAAATCTAGTTTCTGGGTAATACGACACTCCTTGGTAAGACTGGTCGTCAGACTTTCGCGCTTCAAACTATCCGTAACTATTGTCAAAGATCTGCAAACGAGAGCCGGGATCAACGGCTGAACGTGCTTTCCGAGGGGTTTCAATGTGTAATCGATGGCCCACGACTCACCGCGGCAAGCGTAGCTTTAACCTTACATCGACGCGTGCGCCTGTTAAGAGCAGCGGTGGCCCAGTGGTTACGGCCGCACTTACGATTTGTAGGTCGAAGGTGCGAACCCATACAGGCTCTTTACTTTCATCAGCACTGCTCTCAAAACGGTGAAGGAACACATCGTTAGGAAACCGGCATGTCTTAGAACCAAAAATTCAAAGACATGTGGCATCTATCAACCAGCACTGGACCTGCGTGGTGGAGTACGGCCCACGACCTCATACAGAGAGGAGGCCTGTGTCCCAGCAGTGGGAACATAATAGGATGATTATGCATAATGCATTATACCCCTCCCCGTTTAGTTATTAACACAATTAGATAATCAATCACAAAAGCAATTATAAAATTCTTTGCAAAAATAAAAGGCACTTTATTAAAATTGTGTCTTCACAAAAAATTTGTTCGGTTAAATTAATTGCTTTTACGTATGTAGGTGTGTACATATACATAATTTATTCTTGCCAAATATATTCTAATAAGCTTATCTTGTCATCGAATATTTCAGAATCTTAATTATACTTTTTACGATTTCTCAGAATTATAATTATTACACCCAATTAATAATTCAAATCTTGTTTATTTTAAATGGTGATTCAGAATGACATTAAAATGTCAATTTTTTATGATAAAAACGTTAATTTTGGATTCGTTTGTACCTATATTTTTTGGTCGTTAAGGATTTATGTTATGACTGTAATTAATCACATTTTTGTTTTTCTTTTCATTGTTATTGCAGTTTTTCGTTTAAATTTAGGTTACACATTAATCACTCATTACAAGACTAGATTTTAAATTAATTAATTATATTTTTAACTGCCGAAATGTGGGTGTACTATAGGTACACCTCTGCGCAACCCTTCGGGGAAACAAGGCGTGATGTTATGATGTAATATGTAATTATATTTGCCATTCAAGAACTCGACTTTCAACTTTTAAATAAAAAGTTTTACAACTGTAGATTTTGAAACAATCCTATACTTAGTTATAAAAAAAAAAAACGTTAGGTAGATACTACTCTACCGATTAAATCATATACTTTTTTTTAAAGGCAGTAACTCTATGAGTGAATACGCAACTACACCAATTAATTCATCAAGACTACAGAAATTAAATCACACACATTTATTAAAACATCGCAACGGTAATGAATGTAGGAATAGTGTCAATATTATTATTTATAATCGAAAGCCATTCCGAGTCCAACATTTGGCAATAAATTAAAATAGTTTATTGGACAGTAAATCTGTTCAGATGTTGATACAACAGTGTTGGATTACAACTTGATTTGTGACGAATTATCATTACTACTTACTTATACGGTTTCGGGGATAACTCTACGACTTTACATTTAGAGTGATTTCTGGATATTTGGAAGTGGAATGAGTAAAATAAAAAAAATGTAACCTCATAAGATTAATCTTATCCGTGGATTTAAGACACTATGGCGGATTCCAACAATGTATTTGAACGCAACCAGCACATCTATACCGCGTTCAAGAGCTGTCAGTTTCATCATTGTTGTGGAATATTGACACTGACAGCTCTGAAACGCATTTCATACTGATGTGCCGATCGCGTGAGTTTCATTGGTGAAATTGTCAATTACCTTCTCAAATAACAACAGAAGTAGATAATACTGCATCTATATAATTGTCTTTTATACTAAACTAAACAATTGTTAACACTCTACTCCATAAAATAAAGCATTAAAAAATGAACGGCAAAATAACAACAGTTATGGTGTAATATTGTTAAAATGACTGTTTTTACAGTTATTTTTAAATGTAAATGGTGATATTGTTTTAAGTGTCATAACACGTACATGTAGAATTATTAACGGAACTTAGTATACGTTATATTGAAATAACGAATAGGTTATAACCGTTGTTTTTCTAATGCTATTTAATTAATAGAGTATAAGTTATTTCAACGAGTGCGTTGCACGAAAAAAAAGCGCGAACTTATATCCTACAAAAGTTCAGTAAACCAAAGAGCGCGTTACTACATAAGGTACGTTAATACGTACGTTAATTGTCTATGGGTAATTTGATATTTCGCAACTTGTCCATGGGTGTTTCACAATAATTGTTAAATATGACGATTACTAATCACACCACGATGAACGATTGACAAAACATTACATTCATACATTCACTCACGCCTATTTCCAATAGGATACGTGCAGAAAGCCACGAACTACAATCTTTATAATACTGTCCTTTGCTTCGTCTGCTTCGTTTACTTTATTTCTCATTTTCTTCTTCGAAAATTAAATTCAAAATATTTGATTTTACATAAACCAGTGGTGTGAGCAGTTACTAAACGTCAGTAGCTAGGTGCACGGTATCATTGCTTATGGAGCCAACAAAAAACGCCACGGAACCGACAATTAGCTGCACTGCAACAAACTCCACAAACAAAAATTAGACATAAGTAGAAAAAGTTCCTTCTCGTAAGTTAATTTGTCAGTCAAGCTACATATTAAAACTTTTTTTCATATACCCAGTAGCGTTCGACGGTTCGACATGGTTCGACATGACAAATCTGTCTAATCGGCAAAGTATCGTTCGTCTGTTCAAGGCCTAAGGCTGCGCCCGCGGCTGTCCGCGTGTCAATTCTCAGTTTGACAAGGCATTTATTTACTGATTTTCTGCAGCTTAAATGGACAAATAACAAACATACAGCTGTTCTCGTTTATTATATTGAAATAACAATTTTATAAGTTCAGAGAAGATGTTAAAATAATTTATAGGCTCAGTACATCTGCTGAAAGATATTTTATTTGTCTGTAATAAAATAATTTAATAGTCATGTAGTGTGTTAACTCATTTAAATAAATGAAGATGGATTTAAACAGTTAGTTTGGTCGTAATTCTAAAAGTCTAGGATACTCTATAATCCTTCGCGTCTTGGGATCACAATCATTGGATGAATTTACATGTTCATCTTTTATAGAAGGTAAGAATAGTACCTACATTACTGCAGCGGCAGACAGCAGAGGCATTGATGGGCAAACGTGAAAAAATTGAGGCCATCAATGCCTGGTGCCATTACGGCCAGGGCTTATTGCGTACTTTTTTCAAACAATTCGCGAAAATTTAAACTAAGTACTTATATTCATTATAAATTCTAGAATCAATGAGGAACAACGATAACTTTTCTCGCGCCAATATGTTAATTTGTTCCTTTTTTGTCAGTTCTAGATTTAAATAAAATCTTTGATAAGTTATCTATAAAGTAAGTACAAAGGTCGTTCTATTTTTTAATTACACGACATAATTATGTGAGTTTTAAAGTAATTTATTAGGCCGCTAAACACGGCAGATTTTCATATTTACACTAAACACGACATAATATATGATTTTTCAAACTAACATTGCCGGCTGCTGCTCGTATGCCCAGTTCAGCATTTTCGATTTATCTCGAAGACGGTTGTCAAAATAGGGCTCGAATTTCCAAGCACGTTTGAAAAAATAATAAACAGTATTGCTCTTGTAATAATGTCACTTAACGGAAATCAAGAACAAACTAAATATTCGTAAGTGACGTCCTTAAAGGAGCAGTTCTTCTGTTCTAGCGTTCAACTGCAAAATCTTGGAAGGAAACGAAGAATAAGATGTTTATACCAAACTATTTCGCCATCTTACGAGATCATTTCTACCAACCGCAGCCTAAAAAAGATGAGTACATTGACAGCAATAAGTTTAGTTGCCTACAACCTTTACTCCATAATTTTTGTATCGAAGTAAAGACACAGGAACCCATGAGTACTTAATTGAAGCTTCACACAGTATTATGAAACACTAATTGTAGACAATGAAATGAATTCTTGACGATGTATCGTTTTGAGGCTGACTCTACAGCAACATCTGACTCAGAATATGAAAACTTATTAACTGTTTTGGTAATCGGCAAGTCTACAAGTTATTGATTTACTAAAGAAAAGAATCGTTAAAAGCCGGCTACCGCCCTAAAATAGACTGTAATCACAAATAAATATCTCAGGCTCTGGCACAGGACCTACAAATTTAATTTACATAAGGATTTTATTAACGTTTTTATCTCATTTTGTGGCGTATGCGCGGACTCACGGCGGGGTGTCGATGCCAGCGATCCACCGCCATTGTTGTTCGAATTTCGAATACGATCTCCTTACTTTTTGACATTCGCTTTTCAAAATTATAAATATAACTTAAAGTAAGTTTAGTAATTTTTGAAATGTCCTTTTTGGGATAGAGTTAATTTATGTTGGTGTTGTTCACTGTTATTGTTTTTTATTGTGTTTTCGGTAGGCATGTTTTAATAACGTCATAAGTGGAGCTGAAGGGTAATCTGGTATTGAAAATATATGTGCTGTAATTATTTATAGTAACCAAACGAACCCATTCCTGAATTTATAAAGTGACCAAGAGATAAATTCATGAAATATGATTCACGAAAAGGGACTAAAAATTCTTGTTCTTCACTTGTTTTGTTTTTGAACATTAAAAAACAGCAGACTCAGTTTATCATTCCCACAAATCAATATTGTACTATCATTCATCGACACCAAATCAACCACAAACACATTTTCATACAACTTTCATAATCTCCAATTTTATCTTCATCTCTTGGTAAAAAAATACACATGGCCGAACAATAGCATTCCTTCGTTCGATTAATGACATTCGAGTACCTACCTATACGACACTCGTACACCTACTTAGTTGACATTATGTAAATAAAGTTCCACTTTACATTGTCGTTCTCATTATTCCGTCGAAGATTCGTTAGGTGAAGAAACACATGTTGTTTTATCGTATCTTTTTCGTGTATGGTTGCCAGTAAGTGTTGGATGTGTTGTTTTGATCGTGAATCAGTTTGGGTTGTTAAACTCTTTGGTTAAATCACATTGGATTTGATGGCGTATAGCAAGATGTGCTTAGAATCAGTGTGATATTGATTGACAAGGAAGTTTTCATTTAACTACAATTTGGATGCAGTTTCTCGTAACCGGCTTTGTAAGTTTTATCCAACATAGGCTTGTTGCTTATATTAAACAATTTCTTAAAACAAAACATTATGATCCTCGTTACAAGTTGTGACCAGATTCTTGACAACACAACAACACCGTTGACAACAAAAACTCTGTCCTTACAAACGGGTACTTTCTTGCATCCATACCGCACATAGATACATCTTAGCTCACACAATGAGATGATTACAATCCGTTATATCTATCTATAATACTTTACACTATAAAAAAAACAAGCCACGATCGTGGGCGAAAGAAAACAATTGATGCTCCCTCCTGCTCTAATTTTAGATACACTCGGTTAGGATAAGATCTAAAAATGATTTGATTAATTTGAACAGGGTTTTAATACAACGAATAGTTAGGGCTAAGTATTTTTATTGTGGACGCGTGTCGATACTAATCTTTTGCGTTAAAGTTATTAATAATTTTGTATGTTATGAAGTTTTAATGATTTTGGACATAAGTAGGTAGGTACCTACCAGCTGTGTTTTGAACGCTTGCTTTTTAGGGTGTTTTTTTGGTGAATTTGGTGGTTAGCGTTGGTACATTTTAAATAATAATTATGTATTGCATAACCAGTTACTTTTTCGAATCATTAAATACAATACATAAAATTATTTATGAAAAGATTTTGACCATGGATTCATTTAAATTTATTTGTACTATGAAAACTTTAAGAATGTAACGTCCAATTATAAGTATGGGAAAAGAATATTGAAGAAATCAATACGTGATCTCTCCATGTTTTAATATCAACACGTTTCGGGTGTAGAGTTCTCGAATAACCCTTAACGTCAGCACTCAGGTGTTACGTCCACTTAATTACACATCAACGCATAAAAAAGTAAAAAAGAATCCAACAGTATCTTTTTAATTTTAGCAGCCAAATATAACCAACGTACTTTATCGACACCTTTTTAGTGTTCATAATTTTAGGAGTGTTAAATTTCATTGAAAAAGGAAAAAAAAATCGTAAGGAAAGCGATACTTTTTAAATCCTCGCTGAGAAGAAACTAGGTAATGGCTTTCTTTATCAGGCAATCTCATTCGGGATGTTCATTAAAAATTGTAAAGGCATTTTCGCGAGGCGTCTTTGGAGGTATAAGGGTGTCTGTGAGGCGATCAGTTTTCTGCACCAATTCACTTGAACCGTATCAATTATGGTAATTCCTGGTTTAATTTCCTGGCGCAGATTAACTATACCCCCTCTAGTAATAAACCTGATTTATTAGACGAAGTTTTTTATAATTTCTCCCTCGAATCTTTAAGTTCGATGGTGCCCGGATTTCGGGTAAAGCTGTGATTAAAACGATTTATGTATGTCAATTATGTTTAATCGTTTGAAGTTTGGTGATGATGATGCTGTTTTTTTATATTTAAACTCAATCTCCTTTTTATTATATAGACACATTGCACTGATGTGAGTACTTTCTACTATAGAGCTACCATTTACCGGGTAATGTCATAGATTGACTTGAATGTGCCTTGGCGGCTGATAGTATGTCATGCTCACTCAAATGTCTCGCTGACGGTGGCGCGTGTGTTGGATCATTTAGCTCCCTTCAAAATGGTTGAGCTGAATGGTGCTGATCCATGCGTCATGTTCGTGAACGGGCGCCGTCAGTTGGGACTGGTCATCTCTTAGCTGCCACGGCTTATTTTAATAATTAATTTTTTTGATTGTTTTTAATTATGTTTGGCTGCACTCTGGACGCTTTTAACGTGTACGGTTTTTGTACATCGTTCTCACTTATGGTGTCAACATTAATCGATGTAACTAATATATTTGTAACAAAAATATTATTTAAAAGAGTGTCCATGGAGTTTCTTGCCCGTTCTTCTCCATAGTGACCTACTGCGCTTTGGAATGGGCAACTAGCTTCATATTTCTGACTGACCGACTCCTTGACAATTCAAAAGTGCCTGCAAATGGTTTATTTGAAATAAATGATTTGAGTTTATCAGATAATCTCTGCTGAGCTTCAGTTAAAAAAAATACTGTTTAAGCAGTTGTTTTCATGGTTGTTATTGTGTTAATTAGGTGTTTAAGTAACCTTTACATGGATAAAACACACAACACAATATGCATTGGCGTAGAAGAGTAGTCTGTTTTTGTTAGCACTATTAAACCGTAAAATAATTTATTTAAAGACGAAAAACATCAGAATCAAAACCCCTAGAATAACATATGATGCTATCACAAGTGCTGTAAGACCTATCAAAAAGAGAAAAGAGAAGAGAAGAAAATAAGTAAGTAACCGTTACCTACACAAACATTATTTATCTAAATTTCAAAAGCGTTTCGTTAAGATAACGTTATTTTCCAATTTTCAGCATTACACATAGTTACGTACAAAAGTTGTACTGTTCCGGAATTCGCGCTCTGTTAACACTTTTACACATTGCACACGTAGGTAAATTACTTTAACTTAATATTATGTAGAAGTTAAGTGAGAACTTTCTGCATATTTGCTGGGTTCCTTACATATGTATGAGTATTTTGGTTTAAACAGTTCGTGATGCATAGAATGCTTAGAAATAATCTCTCTATCAGAGGCTGTGCAATAATTTTACACTTTAAAGCCCTTTCCATCTTCATGAATTGCATCGATTCAAAGTTAACAGTTTTTGAAAGACGCAGCTTCATTGATAGGTGTTTGATATCAACAACTGATGAAACTAAATGTAAACAAAGAAATTAGTTTTATGTTTCTCTTCTCACATGTTGTGATATTTTCGTATCATAGGCCCTTGATAAGTAGGTACTTTTTTGTCAACATCAAATCTGATGAGAAAATAAAATGAGATTTCGACGTGAGTGAAGAAAGGTACTTTATGCAAGTTGATAGTTATCTGTTAGTTAGGTATACTAGCGCCGAATAACTAAGTAGGAATAACATGGTATTTGCTTGACTTTTTAGTCTTATTTTGTTAACCTACAGTTTTAAGATTACAGAAATTATAGTTACAAAATTCGTTAAGGCAACGGACAAGATAAATCCCACAAAGTTGGAGTGACACGTTCTCACTGAACCCTAAAAATAAAAACGCAGGCTCTAGAAAGCGTACAGCGTTGTTACACCGAATTAAACAGTCTTAAACACAATTGAATTACTTGAATTTCCTCGTCGAGAGAACAAAAGCATTATTAAAAACGTAATTATTCACATTTACTTGGCGTGCAAGGTTTTAATTCAAAGTTTCGAGGGAACGTTCGATTTAATACTAGCTGAACTAATTGGTAACGTGGGTCGGAGTAATTTTGTTTACTACCTTTTAAACGACCCCACCCACTTGCATCTCATTAAGTGTTTTATTGTAATTACCGACTTCTCGGACGTTGTAAGGAACATTTTGTTCAACACGAGCATTTTCTGAAATTATATGAGTCACTCGTCACGGTGTGCGAGGTTCTTTAATTTAGCGTTTATTTTACTTTTGTTAAGAATGTCTGGGACTTGAGGCCTGCGTATGAGTCCTTCAACTTGATTTGTGAAATCAGTACGGCTTTGTTTTTTTCTTGAAATGAGGCTTATGACACCAAGGGCTTAAGTGAGTCAAGACTTGGTCTATGATGTGAATGTGGCCTTTTTAGTAGGTTTACCTTAATTAGTATCAATAAATTATATACTCGAATTGTAAGTCGTAGGTACCTGGCGTAAATTATTTCATCACTGCTCTCAAAAACGGTGAAGGAAAACATCGCGAGGAAACGCACGTCCTAGAAAAACGAAGACATGTGACCCTCACTGGACCAGCGTGGTGGAGTAGGCCCACTCCTTCTCACAAAGAGAAAGCCAGTGTCCCAGCAGTGGAAACATTATGGGCAGATCATAAAGTTTCCACTATACCTTAGCGATTCTTGAAATTGAAGAACACTAAACGAGTGTAGTGTTGATCGGTTCAAGTCGTGAACTTATCTTTTTTTTCACATGTCAGAGCAAGCAGAACCTATTTACATCTTTAATTTAAATCGAATATATTATTGGTCTTTCAGTGCAATGCAGGGGTGGTCCAGTAGTATCGGCTGCGACTTACGAGTTGTAGGTCGTAGGTTCTAACCCAGACAGGCGCTTCACTTTGTGTAAATTATTTCATCACCACTGCTCTTAAAACGGTGAAGGAAAACATCACGAAGAAACCGAAACAAAAAATGTGTTAGAACCAAAAATTTTAAGACATGTGACATCTACCAACCCGCACTGGGGCGTGGTGGAGTACGGCCCACTCCCACTCACAGAGAGGAGGCCTGCGTCCTAGCAGTGGGAACAAGAGGCTGATTATGTTATTGATTTTTGATCTAACAGTGATGCTTTAACAAATTGTTAACGTACATTGAGCCGTTTAATACGGTACAGTTGAATACAACAATCGCATTCATTGCGAGCTTTAGGTACAACTTTCCGAAATGCGACAACCACGCGACGAAATTTCCCAATTACACCTTTCAAACAGACTGTACGCTGAATTTTTAGTATCTGATTCACCTCAACTGCCTAAACTTCCTAGAAAACAGTCGAAATTCTCTCAAAAGACTCACTAACTGTCATAAATTATCATAATTTAATATGAGCGCTACTGTTAGATTCTTGCCTATACGTTTACAGGCACCTAATGATATATTTTGCTTGCAAAGTAAGTCCAAGAAGCGACTGTTCGTAAATGTTATTGCCAAATAACGGCTGTTAAAATGAGTCATTCTGTAATGCTGAGGTCACAAATTTCTTTATTCGACGCACAAGTGTGTAGAATACTAATACAAGCATGAGGAAAAAACAATTTGTCCTGCCTTGTTGTTTGTGTTTTAAAACGCATTTTAATTGTATAGGTACTGCTTTCTAAATGCCTTAATGCTGATAAGCATACATACGATATTTCTTTTGCGTACTGACTTAAATGAATGTTGTTTCTGTAATGTTTTTAAATTCTTTTATATGTACAGTGTAGTTGTATTTGGGGTATGAGGACGGTACTTAAGATTTTTTTTTAACATTTCATCACATACTGTGGGTTTAACAGTCAGATCAGATAGGAAAAGCTTTATTGTACCTGTTATTTTTACCATAATCAATTTTCGATGTTGCTGAGTGAAAATATAGAAACAACATAGCATTGCCAAAATCATACCATGCCCGGCAGGGAAATTTTTGTTGGTCTTCAAGCAGCCTCTATGTAAACAATCCATTTGGGTAACCCAGTGCCCTTCCTCATGGTTAAATAAAACTCTTAGCTGGTAATGAAAACTTATCTAACGGACATATTCCTGTTATTGTAAGCACATACCTCAGTACCAACTTGGTGTGTAGCGATGTTTTTTTTTTTTGGAACCAATGAAGATGTGACTGGCCTAAGTTCCTGCCTTTTTCCGTAGAAAACGTCTTGAAATGAAAATAGCACATACTAAACTAATAAACAGTGCTTATCCACCAAACAGTGATCGACGCTTTTATCCTTACAAGCCACGTTTCCGACCCGATGCGGTAATAATCGCTTGAACTCATTATTAGCTGCATAAGCTGCAGCGCTGGCACACGGATTGTCCTAATTGCGAAGCAATTACTTATAATCGTTATACTGCGAATTTCAAGCGTAAAGTGCTTTATGTTAGCGTATTAACAACTTCTTCAAATGGAATCAATCTTCATGCAAATGACTCCATGATTTACAGCTACGTAAATGTGATTCTGAGCTCTCTTTACAATTATTTGAGATTTAATTAAAATACAAGAACATCATAGTTATTAGATTTTGAACTCTTAAACAGTGACCACCTCATGGTTTATTGCCTTTGTACCTACTAACTTTAACATAGTGCAATGTTTTTCATTGTCTAGATATATAGATAGAATACTCTTCTCTTCTCTGTTGTCTCTGTCTAATGAAGTATTTTTCTGTCCTCGACTTTTCTGTTTTGCATTCTTTGGATCCACTAGCAGTCACAACGTACTTATATAATTTGGGTGCACCTTGGGCCGTCGTTCTACTGACAGGTTGCTGACTATCAGATTTTATTTCCACGGCACAGCCATTTTTCGGAACGGACTATGCTCGGAATCTCTCTGAGATATCGTATCCAAAACGGTGTTGATGGAGTTGATCCGGCAGAGAACCTAAGTTGTCGACATGGCTCACAGAATAAGCAAGCTGAAGTGGCAATGGGCGGCCATATTAACCGTACAACCGATGACCGTTGTGTTGGTAGACGTGTTTTTCTCGAGTGGAGACCGCGAATCGGTAAACGTAAGGTAGGACGCCCTCAGACTAGGTAGAGCGACAGTCTCCGCAGGGTAGCAGCTGGATGAGAATTGCCGATAATCGAGCCTGAAATTGGAGACGCCTATGACCAGCAGTGGACTGCTCTAGTTTGATGATGATGAGTAGTAGTTCTTACACGTTTGAATCATATATCGAATTAATTATCCTAGAATTGCGATAAATCGATATAGCCTAAAGCGCTTATTTCGCAGCAAATTATAAGCACAATCAAATCAAAGGGTGTGGGAACTTGCAGCGCCTGATCCGAGATTTAATTATCGGTCTTATAGCCGTGACCTTTAATTATATGTACATCGTTTATAAATAATGAGCTGAGCTTACAGTAGATATTATTCTTGCTAATGTTATAAATGGGAACGTGCGTTATTGCAATGGCAACATCGATTAATTTGATGGCTTTTGTTAGACTCGTATTCTAGGTATCTTGGATTGTATGGTTTCTGTGGTCATTGTAGTTTTTTTTATCGAAGATATGTACCTCCAGCTTGCCTACCCTAATTTTGGTGATATACTATTATAACCAAGGTATGATTTTTCTAACTAACCTTCATACTTAGGTATCTAAGTAGTTTCTATCGATACAAGAAATTAACTGGGAGATGCCTATCCTTCTAAAGTAGAATACTTGAAAAGTAATTTCAAGCACATGATTGTATTAGATATTTAGGTAGGTTGCGTGGAGTATTGCACAGATGAATGTTGCGTTACACGCTGCACAGCAAAGCAAAGGGGGTGTTGTCATAGCAATTATAGACGTTGTATATATGCTAGTTGCACGGTAAACTCAGCTTGCGCGATGCAGGATTTTGCGTGACGTCAGTGTGATGCGTATCGCATGAGGCGGTGTCGATGCCGCCACATAATCAACATTTAAAATGCCTATATCTTAAATATTACAAGTGCAGTTATTTGTATGCCGAAAGAAACAGGAGAAGAAGATGAACCTCCCCGATCGTATATTCTGACTGTTGCACTGATGTACGCTCTTCACGACATAAGATCCATAATGACCACAATGTCAGAATAATAATCAATCTATGTGCATTCAAACAATAGCTACTGTTTTTTGTAAAACAGTAGTCACATGGAAATAACATATGTTGTTTAAATGGTAATCCAAAACTTGAGATTCACATTTCTCACATACATTACAAGCGGTCTGTTTGTGATGTCCCAGAACCTATGCAGGATCGCATCCACAAAGTGACAGCTGTCAAATTAAAATAAAACGATATGTGTTCATTGGTAGGGTGCATTATCCTTTGGATGTCGTTTGCTGTTTCGGGGTTGATGTTTCGTGCACCTCACGACTGGTTGTTAAAAAGTTTAGTGTGGGATTTTGGGAGACGATACTCTTAAAAGACTTTACGAGAACTTGGTTCATGATCATACTCATTGATTGCATGCAGGGTAAAAATAACTCAATTTGGTTAATAATACAAAATATAACCCTTTTGGTTTCGCCGTAGTCGGTTAAAACGTGGTCGGGTTAAAAATTGATATGAAAGGAAGCTTTAGCTTAGATCGGTTTTACGAGTACCGTTCCTCAAGTTTTTGGGAAGCATGAACCTGGGATTCTACTACGTTGCTCCTAGTATGTCACCTCTTTTGAGTTTGCTTACAATCTGGTTAGGGCAAGTGACTAAGTACTCTCGTACAAGACTATCAAAATGAATCTGATTATTAACTGAATTAGATTTATTTATTACTGAGGCTCGGCGATCGCGATCGCAGAATGCCGTCCGTGGAGTGTGGGGACTAAGTAAGTGGTGTGGTCCTTTCTTGACAACATCATCGGATGGTGTTCATGGTGGAATTCTTTGCTGAAGGCTCATCGACCAAGGTAGGTTAGTCGGTACCTCATTTCAACTATTTTGAATTTAGCGTAATCAGCCCATAACGTTTCCACAGCTGGGACGCAGGCCTTCTCTCGGTGAGTGAAAGTGGGCCGTAATCCAACACGCGGGCCCAGTGCGAGTAGGTAGATGTCACATGTCTCCGAACTTTTCAGTTCTAGGACATGTTGGTTTCCAATCGATGTTTTCCTCCACCGTTTTGAGAGCAGTGTTAATCAAATAATTTAAACACAGTAAAGCGCCTGTCTGAGTTCGAACCTACGACCTACAACTCGTAAGTCATGGCAGTTACCACTTGGCCACCATTGCTCAATTAGAATTGATTGCAACATATTTTAAAATGGCCATTGGGCCTACAATTTATATTTTAAAACGACCATAGATAGAAATTAAACGAAACAATGACACGATTACGCAGATACATATAAAAAAATCTGATTAAACCCTCGCCCGCTACGTGTCGAAAAAATAATCTCCTAACAACGCAACCGTTAATTCGACCTAATCCATTCGGCTCATAATTATTATATTCGTTTGTTCCTCGCGACCAAGTACGTTTTGTCTGCGCCCCGAATTCGTAATGAGCGAGGCTTTCCAAGTATCGGGTTGGCACTTATCGGGCGTGCCATCTGACTATTATATTACCAAAATACCACTTTAAATGCAACCCACTGTAATCCTATAATTAACTTAATATGTACCTTACGGCAGAGTTACATGAACAGTGCGGAAAATGCATTTTCGATGGCGAAAATCGTTATGTCGATGAACCGCCCCTGCAATTAGGGGGTTGATTTATTCATCGCTGCTTTAAGTACGTGTTTCGTTAGATATTTGTTTACGTGTGCCAGGTATTTAGTCTTTGATTCTAAAACAGTTTTAGATTTTCTGTTTACGTGATATTAAATTGGGGGGGGGGGGGGAGTCACTAATTTGATGGTAGAACACGTTATTATTGTCTTCGGTAACGGATAAGGCGTATTTTGTGTGGAGAATTTTCCACAATGATTCAACTACGTACATGAGCTTATTTCACAATACTTATGTTAATTTTGTGATGCCATTAAATTAGAATTTCGACGTTGCTTTATCCTCGTTTGACTTGGTGATAAACGTGGTAACTGCGACTGGCTCAAGCTTTAAAAACTGTTTTAATACAGACTGCCTCGTTGGTCTAGTGGTCGCAACTCCTACTGCTGAGCCTCATGCTCATGTCCTGGGTTCGATTCTCAAGTCGGGCAAAGTGTTATTGGGTTTTTCTATCTAGAATCTCTAATTAGCAGTCCGGAGTCTGAATTTGTGCCCGGTTGGTGGCAATAGGCTCGCCCCCTATTACATGGGACTTAAACATAACTACTAAAGGTACACATCTGCCTTACCCTTCTGGGATTACAGGCGTGACGTTATGTTATGCTTTAATACAGAGATTGGGCAGGTTTTATGAATTGTAAAATAACACTACGTAAGCATCTTTTTATTTACAAAATGATTAATTGTAAACCAAACTATACAAACTATAACGCTCATCTTAGCAAATAATCATTTTTGAGTTGAAAATCTTGCGACAATCACAAGACATCCAATCCTCAGATAAATTAAGAAACTGAAATGCTTAATGGACTAGCTTTATCCATACTTAATCACCTCCACCTCTCATCCACACGAAAAAGCTTCCAACAAACTTATCATAAAACACACACTTACTCGATCGAATTAGAACGAGCATTTCTTCACGTACCAAAACCCATTTAAAATCATGTCCAATACTCGTGCAAAACAAGCTCAAACACGCAAGTTTATTCCAAATCACTTATGAAAACGGATCAAATACGACCGAACCAACATTGCATACCTTTTAAGTGATTCTCAATTATAACACAGTATATTAATTATTCATTACTGAAATGCTATTGGTATGGAAATCTAAAGAAGTGCCGACGTGACACCTAAGTATGTTGAACCAAGCGATTGTCATTTGCATACCTATATCGGACACCCACATCGCAATAACGACTGGTAGCCGGATCAAAATGTAATTAAATCGTCAATACACGAACTGTTTATGAACGGCGTACCAATACTTCTGTGGATGTGGAGAGAATGGATGGGGCAGGAAGCGCAGTATTATTTTCTGAACTTTCTTGTCCACTTTTTAAGTTTTCCCGTGATCTCATCAAAACTTTTAACGAAATAATTTAGGTAGAGTGAGATAATTGTATTTTAAGTAATATTTTAATAAAAACCAAAAACCGTTAGGCACTATAACATTGGTATCAATAAGGGCAATATTTAAGGTCAGTATTTAAGTTTTCCTCTTAGGCGAGGCTCTATTAAAAGTAAAATTATAGTTATATATTATATATAGTTATAGGTGCCTATGCGTTATTTTGTTATATTCAGGGCGAATTTCACGAAACTTTTATTACCAACAATAAGTCTTATCCTGAAAAGAAATTTTGAATTTTTGACAGTTTTTTCTTACTAGAACTGTAAGACGTCAATTTTGTTTCACGGATAGTAAACTAGTTGTATTTTATTCTTGTGCTCGACTGGCTTAGTTTTCTCAATTTTAATTAAAGCCTATGCAATCTACGAGATTTATCAGGTAGAACTTGATAAAAACAACATCCACAACCTCTACAACTATTTATTTTTTTAATTATTCAAATATTTATCAAAAAATCATAATTTCAACTGTCACATCTAGCGTGTTTTCATCTACGCCCATAGCTATGTGGCCCAGCGGTTTTGCCAAAGCAAGTCGCGATATAACTACTAATGAACGGTGTAAGGCTTCCAAGTAACGGGTGACGATGTGCATAACATCGTAACTCTATGAATTATTGATACGTACACTAACGAATCTGATAAAACATTTGTTTTACACTGTTTAAGGAACCGTTAAATTGCTCGCCCATTTTAATGGCCGCCTCTTTTTGGATGTCATCCAAGTTGTTTCTCGAAATCAGTTTAATATATTTGTCGACGTTTTGCTTAATTGTATTTATCGGTGTGACTGAATTCCTTTGATGTCTGACCCTTGGCTGATTCACAAACGTACATTGATAAACATGGTTTCTCATACGCTGCTGACTATGCCCTTCTGATTATTTCCAAATCATTTTATATGACAATCGCAAACGAAATTAAGGTGGCTAATATTTTGCTAGAAATTATTTTCATCATCACTCCTATATCAACAAAAACTATATGTAGCCAGTTAATTTAGTTCACCTCGTAAACACTGTCTCTAATAACCCCGCTGCTAAATTTAAGCGTGATGATAAATATATAGGTAAAACGGTTGCCAATAACATTCAGAGCGTAGTAATGATTTTTTTTGCCCTCATTTCAATAAGCACCTCATTAATATTTACATCATTTCATTAGTTTTTCTAATTCAGGATGTAAAAAGACCCATCATATAGCCGTCAACAACGCATGCTGTTCATCAAACCAAGTAAGATTGCACATAAATAATTGCTGGCAAACGACTTTTATTTTCTGCTGTTTGCACACGCAAAACATTGTGCTTTGCACCCATAAGCACAATGTTTTGCGTGTGCATCAGCATCGGTACATTTTTTTTTTGTGTATGGCATCTCGCAGGTCAACCTATGAGGTTGTCGTCTGCTTAAACGGACGTGCCTGTGGTTGCCCTAATAAATTAAGGCCTCCAGCCAGGACTTAAACTTAAATACTAACTAAAAACTAAGCGACAACGCTAAGGGCACCCCCTGTGGGGTACGGACCTCGGCTTAGGGCGTCGCTGGAAGAGGGCAGCAAATGACTAGCTGGATCAGGATTGGTATTATTTAGGGACGAATTTAAAGCTACAGGCTCAGCGGCGCGGGCTGGCTCGAGCAAGGGTCGGGAGGGGCGTCGATTTGGGAGTCGCGGCGGGCCTCGGCGGCGAGGACGGTAGGAAGGCGATCGGGTTTTGGGCTTATGAAGCGTGCTAGTGGCCTTACTACTCTCCTGGAGGTAGTGGCGTCGTCGGGGTCGATTAAAGTATGCCTTGGTCGGCGAATACTGCTAATGCGAGAGAGAGTGAAGCGGGCGGCCGCTGTAATCAGGGGATTAGAATGTTTGCTGCCGCAGTCGAAGAAACGCTTTGATAAGCGTTTCATGAACTGTTTTATGGTTGGCATTCTAAGATCGACGTGAAGATCTATATTCCGGACGTAGTAAGGGGCACCCGTAACCCTTCTGAGGAAACGGTTTTGGAGGGTCTGCATCTTATGGAGACGACGTGGGTGAGCATGCGCAAATACGACGCAGGCATAGGTCATGATGGGACGGATGACTGCGGTATAAATGCGGAGCTTGCATTTAAGGGACAGTTTACTACGGGCTGTCAGTACGAATTGGAGCCTGCTAAGGGCGAAGGAGGCGCGCGCGCGAACCGCCTTGATATGGGCCTTAAAGGTAAGGTTTTCGTCGAGGATCACGCCTAGGTATTTGGCTTGCTTCTCCCAGGGGATCGGCTTACCGTACATAGTGATCGGGCTGGGTACAACCATAAGTACAATAATGCTGACTTAAATAGTTGGATATATACTATTCGAGGCTTGGATAGGGTAGAGATGAAATCGGATAAAATATATAAAGTTCACTGTATTTCCATAACTCAATTAAAAAGATTAAAAGTAAGCTAAATATATACTCGGCCCCAAGTCCGTTAAGCTTTGTAAGAAGCCTGTTCACTGGTTAGTGCCAAACCATCAAGGATAAATAGGTAACATAGGATGCCTCTGTGCCAAGATTTCTACATTGATTTAATAATTTTTCTACTTGGCATGCATAATGGCAGTTAAACTAACCCTGTGTATAGGTCTATACTTACACTTTTGTAATTTATCCTCTTCATTTTTTGTATGATCAACTGTCGAGCTAAGCCTTAAAATCACCTATAAGATCGATGAGACATTTTCAGACATGAGACATTTTATGTCTAAAGTGTCTACGCAAGCTCCTTGCGGTTTTCTTTTTCCGTCTAGAATCATTTGCTAAATTCATGGTTACAATTTGCGCGTCAATATTCCTGCTACCTTACCTACCGGCTTATCCATATTGCAATATTTCATTTAAGCAATCAGTGATTGTAGATCACAACCCGCTGTTACTGCTATACTTCAGACTTATGGTTATATTAACCATCACTACCTATTGGTCAAACCTGCCTAAATTTTCTCCAAAGAAACTTTTAAGACAGGATCCTCTGTAAACAATAGATATCACTTCAAAGAAAAACATTAATAAAAAGTATATTCGAATGCTGCTGCTATCATGATTAATGTACGATGTAACGATAAGAGTGTTCCCACTAATGATGATAGAGGTGTTGGTACTGTCAATGCACTGGTGTCACGAAAAGTTATAAAATCATACAAGAACAAATGAATATTAATAAGTATGTATTTTTAGAGAGTGAAATTATAAAAGCCATAAAAACCTGGAGAAACGGGAAATGATACTAAACCTCCTTTATTTAATGAAAATTACAGTCATGAAATTAACAACAACAATGACGGTAGCATAAAAAAACGCACATACACGTACATTACAACAAACGACATTTTTAACGACTATATCGGAGCAAATGTGAACCGGAGTCATGACAACGATTAGACAAAAGCTTTTGACGGCACAAACACTCGTTTTGGAGACAATCATTATGAGAAAATCTTACAAATGACTAAAACACGGTAATAAAGACATTCATAGATGTACACATTGTACTTATGGACGACACTCACGTTTATGATGTATATCTTAGAATAAAAGTACCGCTTTACTGTGAGATGCCGCGGGAGAAACCTGATTGTTATAACTAGCAAAGTTGGATAGAAACAATATGCAACACCCTTGCCTCCAGTTATCGTTAACGTCACAATATATAAATAAGTTTAAAATCAAATAATCAAAAAGAAATCTGCGTATTAAATCAACACACTATAAACTGATTAGAGAAACTTAAGGCGGAATCTTCTTGATAATATAAAATTTTCTTAAAATGAGTATACTAATATACATCTTGAAGAGGATAGACTTGATTAAGCAGATCTTATCAAATCAAAAATGTAAATTGCAACGACTTGTAACGACTAAAGATTCAAATTGAGATAGAGAGTAGGTACTTATGCAATATCTAACCAAAAGAACCCAAACAAAGAGACACATTAAATAAGACAAAACTAATTAACAAGATTAAAAGCTTAAAAATGACCGCAGTAGGCGTATCGCAAATCATACAACATTAATAACGCAAACGCAAATCGCAAACGTTACGATTCAGATATGCGTACGCGTCCAACTGAACAATGATACAACATAACTGTTGTGAAGAATTTTTTGCTAGACCATTCGGTACTTTATGTCCCGTATATAGACAGTAAATCGTTACTTCGTACATATTTGGCACTGGGTCCCTCTTTAAGTTTACCGCTAAGCACATGTATTAGCGCTCCGATGTCTCCCTGAGTTGAATTGTAAATCGTATCGCATAAGTAGATTACATTTTCTGCTATTTCTACAGGTCCATTGTTGGTACTTGGAAGGATGTTGGAATGAGGCTACAGTGCAGACTAATTTATTAATTTATTGGTGCTGGAGGATGGGAATGTGACGATGTTGATTCTAGATCGTTTACTAGAAATATGCAAGCGATTCATTCCAATTAAGCGAAACGCTTGGATATTAGTAGGAAGATATTAAGGGAGCGGTGATCACCCAGTGTTATCAACGCCGACTTACGAGTTGTAGGTCGTGAGTTCGGACCCAGACAGGCACTTTACTTTGTGCATTTAATTTCAACACCACTGCTCCAAAAACGGTGAAGGAAAACATTGTGAGGAAATTAAATGAACCAAAAAATTCAACCCGCACTGGGCCCACTTGCTGGCTGGCCTGTGTCCCAGCTGTGGGAACAAAATAGGCTGATTATGATAGGCATATTCGATTATTATAATGCATTCCAAAAACATTGTGACTGAATTTTATTTAAAAAAGTGAGGTCAGAATCAGGTTAAACATTACCAATATTCCAGTCTTGATGTGTTGTTCCGTTTTGTTATGTCGATCACATGCCTGAAAATAAAAGACCGATTCAAACTCAAATACTTGTTCAACCCAAAGTGAATGCGAAGAATGTGAAGATTGCATAAAGCCTACATGCAATAATAACGTTCTTGCTCAAACATTCCTGATTAAAATATTAATGACGTGCAAGTAATATCTAAATATAGAATGAAAATTCAATTGCTTATATCAATCACGCGTCGACACCAGTCGAGCACCTGTTTGTAGATCGCGACCGAGAAATCTTGATCGTGGGCTGTTTGCGCGGCCGTTCAGAATGCGCGTCGCATCGCGCACAGGACATTCGCGCGACTGGACCAAAGAATGATTGCTATTCCACGTATGTCCCCGTATAATTATAAAATATGCTGCGCCCCGTGCGCTGACAGATGGCCCACTCTATGGTGGTGCCAGCTTAAGGGATTAGTCAACTGGTATAATTTAATAAAAACAAAAAATTTGGTCGTTGTTTAGGCTTGTTAGCACAGTTTTTTATGCTTTGAGAAGTTGGTTGGTTGTTTTTTTTTAAATAAAAAACAACATCAACATTGTATTATTTTTGAATATATGTATTTTTGTCCTGTTGCCACGAGATATACTGAAACAGCTTTAAACTGTAAAAAAGATAAGCCAGCCAGCAAGATTGGTAGTGACCAGGCTGCCTAGTTTACACAGACTGCGTCGTTAAATTAATGAACTTTTTCTTAAATAGCTCGCATGAGGTGAATAATTGACCAAGTATCCTTTGAAATTACTTATAACGTGGTATTTCCATGCCGCAAAAATACCTTATTATTTGGGACATCAAATAATCCAAAACTGGCAAACCCACCACCTACTTTATACAAGACCCAATTGTTTATATGACAGCTAAGCTATTGTCTTTTTTCGTACATTTACGAATTTTTTAAGCGTTCGGTGTACCTACAATACGTGTAATTGCAAATTCTGACAGCGAATGCGCTTTTTGTTATTTTATTTGCAGAATCACGCAGTTTACTTGGAAAAGATTTTTTAGGAATTAGTCATTCTTCATTTTCTTCGGTAAGCTTTGATTAAAATCTATACTTATTTATTTTAAAGGGTCAACATCCTTTGTGTGCGCTACATTATGTTGTATGTATGCATTTTGACGCTCCATGACTTAAACAGGAAAATTAAGAAAATCACGTAACGACCCGCTCATTGGGGATTTTCCATTTAACAATTAATTTGCATTAAAAGAAAACATCGTTTCTGTAAACTTTTGAGGTTGCTCATTGACAAAATTTCCAAACCTTATTATTTGACATACAATTAATAAGAACAAAACTTAAAACAACTCTTCAACTTGAACTAATAAATACATACTTTTATTTTCTTGTAAGTAGGTGTATTATACGCAAAAGTATTCAAAATAGAATACATTCAGTCCTGGCATAAAACCAAGAAAGCTTTCTACGAAAAGAAACTGTGTACAGGATAATGAGCCAAAACGCAATAGGTACGTAAAATTATTTTTGCAAAGTTTGGATGCAGGACACGTATTCGCAAACATTTAATAAACTATTTGTGAGTCCATTTTTATATGTAAAGTAGGTACGCTACGTGTAAATTACGAACGAACACACGATTCTTGGTAAGTAGACCATTTGTTATATGGAAACAGCACTGACACATCATCAAATGTAGCGTGGGACACCCCTTATCCATTCATGAGAAACGAACATTGATCACCAGGCTAACTCACTGCAAATCTCGAACTCAGAATACCTGTTAAATCCAGGTTTTATCATGGTATTTTCTTTTCATTGCGATGTATCTTAGATTGTTTATTTGTCTTGGGCAATCTATTTCTACCTAGGTAGATTACCTAAGACAATTAGTATGAATCTATGAAAGTAACATCGCAGTAGGTAGTTTGCCAGTTTTCAAACCCGCATCGTTAAGCCCACAGGTTATTCCAAGAAAGTACCATTATAATGTGTACATTTTTGTTTTATGTGAAATATAACTTGATTGTCTTTCAAGTGTAGGTATATAGAATAATCATGTAAATTGTGTATGTGAAACTTATTATGTTTATGCTACCGAGTAGTAAATTATTAACAGAGCCAGACACCGCTAGTTTCTCTAAGTAATAGCTCATTTGGGTTTCCAGCAGGCTTTAAAAGCTCAAAGAATATGCAAAGATAAAAGAACTACGCTAGGAATGGATTCTACGCTGTCATTCGAAACGCAGTCACGGTGCTAAAATTATGTTCTGTCCTAAAAGGCAATCCATAACGGCTTAGTAACGTGTCTGTACTTATTAAACCATGAATAAGTTTTGTATTGCAACAACGTTGAGGTACATACGCTCCATAATTAACAAAACTCTCATCACCCATTCCTTGCCAAACGTCAGTTATCGACGTTCTATCATTCAGACTATGATCACGTATAAATACAACATACCACTAGCCTATATACCGGCTTACATATGAATACAAAAACGATTAATATCTCAGCTCCCACACTAAGGGCGCTAATATAAAATTCTGCATCCGATGCGAACAGTTACGCACACAACAATATCCATTTCGCGCATCCGGCTGTGCGTTTGCGCATTCAACACGCAAGCGCCATCTGTGACAAGAAAGCGCATAACCTCATTAGAAACCTAAAACACAAATTGAGCTCAGCTCATCTAATAATTTTATTATACATATTCAAAAGGGCTCCGTTCGTAATGGTCGAAATGACCCGCATTCGGCTTTTAATAGTCCAATTAACATTTGGAGTCACGTTTTGGAAAGACAATGGCCATCTTCGTGGGGGCAGCGTTGCCTGGCACATTGGCAGAGGCGAGCTTTCCATATTAATGTATGTTTGTTAGCGGTAAAACACGTACTGATGACGTAAACCCGCAAGCATGTGCGGGTTGGCTTATACTTTCTGTTGAGGTGGGTTTCATTAGGTTGTTTTATAGGATTAATATTTCCTTGTGCCTAACATAAACCTTTAGGTACGCCTTGATAGAATTTGAATAAGCTGGCTGATTCTGCTGAATTTTTAAAGCGTCATACGGTGTTTTTCCAAGAATTTCGCCTATGACTACGACTTTGAAAGTGTCTGAGGTTTCAATCACTATCATTCACAGAATATGGGTAGTCTTTAAAAACAATGAAGCACTTCATTTTCCATCTGTAACATCTTATGTGGTCTTGACCTTATGCTCAAGTGCTTTATAGGGCGATTCACATTCTCTATTCTGGTCATCTGCAATCAATATATTAAGTAAGACTAATGAGTACCTAGTATCCATTGCCTAACGAATCATCAAGTAGTGTATTGACGGGTAGACTACACCTTGCGCCATATTGCGATTCATTTGTAGTTTCCAATTGTATTGTTCTCGGAATATCAGAACCGTTGTTTACAGTAACAGTCTGTACTGTTCGGTTAACGACACTTCGAAATAATTAATGACAAGTCAATCTGGTGGCGGAGAGCTTACTTTAAATCGTAACTGAATGATTGTTATGAAGAATTCGATCATCTGTGAGGGTCTAACTCCGTAAACACGAAGTCCTCCGAATTATGAATAAATGGCAACGGATTTGACAGCTGTTGGCATTTTACCGTCCGAAAAATTAAATTTGACACTTGTTTTGACGGATCAACTACTTTCAGATGGGCACGTATCTTTGATGACGAATCCAATAATGTACCTATCCATCTCCAATTTTAGCATATTGGAGATAAAAAAAACCTATCAAACGTCCCAATAAAGCCAAAGCATGCGACCCTATAACGTGCTGGCAGCTATTTGTTTGACAGTGACAGATATAATTGTACTTTCTATCATCAGTAGCGATCTGTATTCGATTATTGGGTTTGGCCGTTAGAGAGTAGACCCCCTAGTTCTTTGTCTTTTGTTTTTGCTGTTTTTTTCTTCAGTTACTCAATCGCTGTTAAAGCTGAGCAATTTGGATTGGCCGTGTCGATGGAATCCAAAGAACTGCCGAAACAAAAGGCCCTTTCCAGGTACAGCGCAATAGGGAAAGATGCTGAAAGTTTTATCAAAGTATTTAATAAGGTAGGTGTGCATGATGAGGCAATAATACCAATCGTGTATAGTTTATTCCATCCAGATGAAGTTTACATGCTTTTGGGATCAAAAATGTGTTCATCCGGTACTCCAAATAGTACCAATATCTTTACAATTACTTAAGTAGGTGAGAAGTAGATTGATACATCCGCATCGACCGAGCCATTGGTTAATGTTGGATTAATGGTTATAACAGCATTTTCTATAGGTATGACATAGAAAGCTGTTGTTACTTTGTCATTATTATTATGCCAGATGTTGTCAATACTTTTATCAGAATTACGTGAGACTAGAACAATGTGGCTTATTACAAACTGTCCTTGACTCGAAAAAGCAAAAAAACCCATAACAAAATAATTATACACCCAACTTGTTTAATCGATCCAAAAGTTGTTTACAAATTAGTTCATTTCAACCAGCATAAGTCGATTAACTAAAATTGATTAATTTATAACTCGCATTATCGATATAAATAAACATAAGACAAGTTATTAAGCAAATTCATAACCTATTGACCTTTTGTTTTATGAGTAGTTTCCTAAATATTGTCCTAATCAAATGAAGTTTCTATTAAATAAGGTAAAGCTGGGATATAAATTGTAACGAGGCTGCTCAAATAATATCTTATGACTTGGAATCGATGGATTAAATGTTAATTAATACTGGATCATTTAAATTATAATTGAAGATGCAATAATTTATTTAATACAATATCGATGTCAAATACCGATTTGTGTATGAATATGAATTTGTGTATTTGTGAAAAAAAAAATATCATATAAACTTCAATGGGGAAGGCAACTGTCAAAGTGGCGCTGTATACGATTGTTCCAAATTATCTGTCAAATTGTATAGCATCTTAGTGAAGATGTTCACAATTAACATAGAAATTACAAAGTGTTGTGTAATTGGGTGTTAAAACGTAGGCCAACACAAATTTCCAATAAATCGTATAAGAAGAAAATGGATAGCTGTCGTAAGGATTAACAACTGAGCCTACTAGGACGACGAGGTTATGTCGAGATCATTTTCATGAAAATGATTGCCAAACATTATGTGATAGTACAGGTGGGTGTTATTAACGATAGTTCTTCTATTTAAGCTAGTATCTATATACCTAAATTGTTAACATTACATAATATCTTTAAATATTTATCATTGTTACACAATTTTTTAAAGAAAGAAGCAGTACGATGTCTCTTTTCAAGGAACTCAGCCAGGATATCAGCCAGTGCTCGTGCGAGAGACCAAAGACATGCTAAGAGAAACATTCAAAAGATTCTTTTCCAACATCTTTCAAGAAATCAAAACCCACACCCTTCTATTTCTCAGAATCCACAATATAATGGAATACGAAAGAGAGTTAGAAATTTCTTCTCTTGATACACCTGTTGATTGTGGTGACAATGTTAACAATCAAAATAACAATACATCAGTTTCTACTCTGACTGCCACAATGCTGTCTCTTTTTTCAGCAGACCTTTTATTAAGTCATGTTGAGTCTGCCAAGTTTTACACTGGATTAGAAAATTATGAGAAATTTAAATTTGTTTTGTCAACATTACTGCCTATGGCAGATCATTTGAAACAAAGGTGTGAGTGGAGTAAGCGGAGTTTCTACTGAACAGCTTAACTAAGACCTATAGATATTAAATATTTTTATATGTATAATGTTATGCAATTTCCGAGAGTGTATCAAAAATAAAACTCACAAATAAATTTTAGGTGTTTTTATTATATTATAATAATCTTTATACAGATATTTATTCATAATTTCAGCCTATATATCGTTATTGTAAAATTATCTAACTTAAATAATATGTTTTCTATGAACAACTCATCTTTTTCAGTATAAATAAATAACAGAATGTTCTGCCATTGCAGTAAATTTGTCCTTGTTCTTGAAAATCATATAGGCAGGTTTTTTTTAATAGTAATTCCCCATTTTGACTCTGTATATAAGGTATAGATTCAGGGCTACTAAGTCTGTTTCTGCTTACATGTCATGCGACCCTGGTCATCTATCTTGATGTCAACTTGATAGTTGAGCTTTTTCATTGTCTTCTTGACAAATCCTTTTATATAAAAGTAATCATTGATAAATGCGGATCTTATTAATACGAGGAATCTGTCTTCATATAATTTTTCTGATGCATCTGTTTTTTGTTGAATCTTCAAAATTACAGAAATATTTCGTATTAGTAAAATAGGAACTACCTACCATCACATAAAATAAAACCGTTAAGAAATATTGAACTTTCAAAATAATCTAATACATTGTCTTTCAAGCGGAGGTAAAACAGAGTTAATATTTATGTCATGGTACATCTCCAATGGTGGAAGTATGATAGAGGGTTCTGTTGGATTTGGAGAGAGTTGTGGTGTACTAAAGTTAAAATTTTTGTCATACAGCTCTTACTTGGAAAAATATAACCAATTATTCATCTCTCTTAAACTCCAAAAGTAAAACGAACTATTACTTAAGTAAAGTTATGCATTAGTTAAGCTGTTGTAAATATAATCCTGAACTAGTTTGATTCAATAATTTTAACTTATATAAATACAATACATGACAGTATTCACCAACAATATAAAATTTAAAAATATATAATAAATATACATACTAACGACTAACAAGTTATTTAATTATAAAATGATTCGTTCAAACATTGTAAGCGTATTGATTTCAAAGGTCTACGTTGACCTAGGTCTAGGCAAACAACTCCTAAAAAGTTTTTTTTTCAAGAGTCCTACCTTTCCACTTAATCAGCTTTTCTTCCTTTAACAGACGCCCCTCTTCTCTTTAACTCGGCTTTAAGTTCAAGCAAGCTCCAAGTAGAATACATTTTCGCGTCCATGTTATCAAATAAACTACACTAATCGCCCTCAATGTTTGTTTTTTTGGTTTGTTTACACGATTCAAGAAATGTCATACTGACGCCATTGGGAACAACCGCACGCAGCGCCATCTGAGATTAGCTTTAACTTGCCATCCCCATTTAAAACATTGATAAATGAAGAGGGACGGAAAACAAATGGCAATCTAGTTTGAGAACATGACCTGTTCACATTTGCGGAAAAACAAATGATGGCGCATTTTCAGTTTTGAAGTACTAACATACGACTGATCGAGGAAATAATTAGTGCCTATCTAACGTTTATTTTACATACATTTTTTTTTGGGTCGGAAATCATCAAATGACTTCTCCCGCTCCGGGTGGAGCGGGAGGGCGGGTCAGACTTTAACTGACTAAAAACCACCCGTGTTCCTTTGCCAGGGCCACGGTTTTTCTTTCGAATTTCCCGCGACCCTGAGGCGTCGGCCCTATCGGACACGGCGGTGCTCCACCCAAGCTTACCTGCACAGTATACTCCACCGTGTCCTCCGGGCGATCCACACAATGGTGACACTCGGGCGTTTCCTCCCGCGTTATGCGAAACAGGAACGTCCCGAAACAACCGTGTCCGGTGAGGACCTGTGTCAGGCGGAAGGTGAGGACGCCGTGGCGCCTCTCCAACCACTCCTCAAAGAGGGGACTTATCGCCGCCATTGTGGCGTGCCCAGCACTGGGTTGCGACAATCGCACCCTCCATGTCGCCATGATATCCCGCCGGAGCTCTGTCCGCTTTACCGTGATTTCTCGCGGCAGCGGAGTTACATCCCGGCGTTTTGCCTCCTCGCGCCACACCCATACTTGCGCGAGGGCTTTTGCCTCCAGATCCCATGGCGGATTAGTATCTAACCTAATTCCACTATGATTCACAAAAAAATCGGACCGATTTGAAAAATTGTTTTACCATTAGAAGCCGAAATTATGTCTGATGAACATGGGCAACTTATTTTTTTTTTATCCACGTGAAGTCGCGGGCGAAGTGCTAGTAATTTAAAAAAAAAAAATATAATACCAGTATATTATTGACCCACTGCAGGGCACAGGCCTATTCTCATACATCACCACCCTTGCTCAATACGGGTTCGCGATTACAGATTTATATCTACAAGCCCAGGTTTCCTCACGATATTTTCGTACACCGAATTCAGTGATGTCCAAGATAAACACATAAAGTGGGTGCATACGAATCTACTACAATGAAAATTGTGACTTTTCTTCAGCATCTGAAATCATTTATGGATTGGTTGTATAGTATATATGATATACTATACACCCAATTCACCACTACTATACAACCATTAGTCATTCATTCATCCATTGATGTCCCGTATCATATCCTTTTATTTGACAGCATGTTCCGAATCGTTCTAAAACGTTTTCTTTTTTAACTTACATTTTCCATTGTTGTGACACCTAAGTCAAATTGTCAAACTGTCATTGTTTTTTTTTCTTTTAGTGTATGAAGATTACTTTTTGGTTTATATAACTTGAATAAATTTTATCATTAGGTTTAGCTGAAATATTGTATTTTCTATAAAATTACGATTGTTAACTGAATTATCGACATCTAAAATAATTCAATTATTCTCAGACTCGATCGTGGAGGTTTTAATACATCTTGGCTGAACATACAGGCTGCTTTTATGACTGGCAGATGAGATGTCAGAATGAAGCAAAACATAATTTTGAAACTTCAAAAAAAACGTCAACAATAAATTCTGGAAGAGGAATATTTTGCCTATACATGAAAGGGCTGAAGCATCTGAAAGGATTCGGCGTCCGGGCCTTGTCAACAAACCCTCTATGGGAAATTCTACATCTGCACTCTGCTGAGAAACCATCTGCCTGGAGACACTGGCACTGTGAAGTGTCGCTTCGACACCTGAAGACCCTCTTCCGCTACCTCCTCCTCTTCTTCCCTTCACGGAGCCGATTACGCCCACGAAGATCTACGAAGATCTTTCATCCTCCTCCTCCGGGCGAATCTTCCAGCTGTCATATTCAAGCCTTCTATAAAAACTTCAGTGTCGTGTGAACCGTGTTTATTGTTTTTATAGTACCACCTGTATTTTCTAACTACTGTCTACTTTCATTATTTTATGTAGTTAGGGTCCAGTGTTACAGGTGATAATGATTGTGAAATGCTATGTTATTTTCAGTAATCTTTCAAAAAGGAAGCAATTTCCAGAATCTATTACTATTACTCTATTACTTCCAAGAGACCTATCTTGAAAGTAATATAGTTTCCTCTTAACCTTTCAACAATTCTTCACGTATTTCAGCTTTGCGTAAACTTTAAAATGACTTCCGAAGATTTTAGAACACATTCGCACAGACGTAAAAATATCGAGGCGAGATTTTTTCTCGCACTAGATCTTAAAATTTCGGTGTTGACCGAAGTCAAAAACAGTGCGTTGTTCAGTACGTGCGAACCTGGACTTACGCCGTGTCAAGATTTTTTTAATAATTATTCAACAGTCGTCTGTGGCTTTGAAAAATTACGAACACATTGATCAATTAAGGTCTTCTTTAATGTAAACTGTCAATATTTTAAACTTGTGTAAAGTCAGGTAAGTTAACCTGTAAGCAAATTTGACTTATATGAAATGGCAAATTGACGTCACTTGACGTGTCAGTTAGCGTAAGCATAACTTAATCAGCCTATAAGGTTCACACTACTGGGACACAGGCCCCCTCTCTGTGAGAGGTGTAATCCACCACGCGGGCCCAGTGCGAATTTTTATTTTTGGTACGACATGACAGTTTCCTCGACCCCATATGTCGCAGCTGTTTCTACTAAGTCACCACTGCTATCACTTTTGAATTTCCCTGAATGTATGTCGTTTTAGTATGAAAAGGCTCAAAGTATGGTTAGGGTTTTCATTGGCCGACTGTGCAACATAATAAATGCGGGCTTAGACGTTGCGTCGATCGTCAGATTCGATCATTGTAGTAATTCATCTTGATTTATGTTCGCATGTAGTGCACGCCAAGTGTCGTAAATTAACGATATAACTACTAACTAAACTTGGCTCTCACTATGCGCTTTGAGGTGAAGATCATTTGTCAGTTGAATATAATTGGTGGGTTAGATTTTGTTATGTTTTGTTGATTTTTTTATTGCACTCGCTGACACTTGTAAAACTTTCTCGAATTACAAATCTATTAATAAATCCTTACACGCCCTGAAATGAAGTAAAAGGCGGGCAGACACACGTCATGAAAACTAAAGACAGACGATAAAATTTTACGTTAGCAATCTACGTCTTACTCGTGTTCGTTGCCGCCAACCGGGCACAAATCCCGACTCCGGGCTGCTACTGAGAAATTCCGATGGAAAAACCGGGTAACAATTTGTCCGACTTTGGAATCGAACCCAGGAACTACATGCTCAGCAGTAGCGCTTGTGACCGCTAGACCAACGAGGCAATCTAATCGTAAGCTAGGTCTTAAGAAGGAAGCGCAAGGGTAGCCCTCAAAATTCAAATTTTCTTAGGTTTTTTGCAAATTAGCAAGTCATGGTTGTATGTTGATTAAAGTATGATTCGCGACCGTTACAAATATATATTTACAGAATTATCATGAGGTCCTGGGTTCGATTCCCAGGTCGGGCAAAGTGTTATTGGGTTTTTCTATCTAGAATGTCTCAGTAGCAGTCCGAAGTCTGGATTTGTGGCCGGTTGATGACAGTGCTTACGCATAACTGGCGAAATGTTGGTGTACTATAGGTACACCTCCGCCTAACCCATCTGGGATTACAGGCGTGAAGTTATGATGTTATGTATAAGTACAGAGAAAATGAATATAGTTAAAATTCACTCGCCTCCTTCCACGCCATCTCTGATAAAATCATTAGCCAATTAACATATATAAGACGCCATTAATTTATTGGGTCATCGCACTACAGATCACTATGACATTTCCGTTCACGTCTGCACTCTAATTAACTAACATGTACTCAATAAAACGCCTTATTTTAGTGCCCAACAATTACCAGATGGACTCTTTTATATTTTTTTCCATCTGACTTGCATCGAAATAGTATGTTTATTACAATAAACATTTTTATTGGCAACAAAAGCTGAACTAAGCGGATAGAAGAGTGTCCTTGCGCATACAGAATAGATTTTTAATTGTTTCAAGCAAGCTTGGAATAACGAAAGGATATTGGTATTCTCGGAAACTTCGTGATGGTTGTAAAATGGTAACTTGTTAACTGATCTGTTTGCTAGCTTTGTTTTAAAGACAAAAGAATAATTTAGGAATTGCACGGGGGTCATATTAATGTGTTGATTTTTTTGCTGTCATAATTTTAATCAACACTACAGTGAAACTTGATGAGTGGAATACTGATTGAAGGAAACGGTGTCATAGGTATATTAGGTATAGTTAGTTTAGGTATAGTGGACGAAAATAACCCTTTTCATTACAGTCAATCTGCGTATTCTATTCCTTACTATATCATCGTGTCATAGTATTGGTATAGTCAACGAATAAAACCCTTTTAATTGTAGCCAATCTGCGTATTCTTTGCCTAACTATGTCAGTGTGTCATAGTGTAGGTATAGTCATCGAAAAAAACCCTTTTCCTTGTAGTCAATCTGCGTATTCTTTTCCTAACTATGTCAGTGTGTCATAGTGTAGGTATAGTCATCGAAAAAAACCCTTTTCCTTGTAGTCAATCTGCATATTCTTTTCCTAACTATGTCAGTGTGTCATAGTATTGGTATAGTCAACGAAAAAAACCCTTTTCATTGTAGTCAATCTGCATATTCTTTTCCTAACTATGTCAGTGTGTCATAGTATTGGTATAGTCAACGAAAAAAACCCTTTTCATTGCAGTCAATCTGCGTATTCTTTTCCTAACTATGTCAGTGTGTCATAGTATTGGTATAGTCAACGAAAAAAAACCCTTTTCATTGCAGTCAATCTGCGTATTCTTTTCCTAACTATGTCAGTGTGTCATAGTGTAGGTATAGTCAACGAAAAAAACCCTTTTCATTGTAGTCAATCTGCGTATTCTTTTCCTAACTATGTCAGTGTGTCATAGTATTGGTATAGTCAACGAAAAAAACCCTTTTCATTGTAGTCAATCTGCGTATTCTTTTCCTAACTATGTCAGTGTGTCATAGTATTGGTATAGTCAACGAAAAAAACCCTTTTCATTGTAGTCAATCTGCGTATTCTTTTCCTAACTATGTCAGTGTGTCATAGTATTGGTATAGTCAACGAAAAAAACCCTTTTCATTGCAGTCAATCTGCGTATTCTTTTCCTAACTATGTCAGGGTTTGACTTCTAGTCTAACCGGATTCAGCTAAATACCAGTATTTTTCATGACTGACTTTACATGCCTATGTGACGTCCACAACCTAGGAACTGGGTAATACGACACCCCTTGGTAAGACTGTCAAAGATCAGATGACAGCCGGGACCAAAGGCTTTACGTGCTTTCCGAGGCACGGAGAGGTCTCGGTATGTGAAGGTGGTCACCCATCTTCGGACTTACCGCGGCAAGCGTTGCGTTACCTGATGGATCGGCCCGAGCCCCTTATTTATAGTATTTTACTTAATTAAAATTTGGCTTCTTAGTCGATCGACACTTTTAATTAAAATTGTTTTTTTCTGTAGGCGATTAGCACGAAGTAAATTTATTTTTTGTCGAATCGACAGTTCCAGAAATATTTATTAGGAAAATAATATATAGAAATAAGCTATACATTTCCAGTATAAGCTGACATTTCATTGTACGGAAATCCTATACTTACAATGCGAGATCAGCTTACACTGGAAATGTATAGCCGAGAATGGTAGGTATTAATAGAAATATCTGAACGTAGAATCAATTTTAATTACGAAATCAATTAATTTTATGATGATAGGTAACAGTTTTAATTAGAAACTGGACTTAATTAGAATTAACTGAACTATATATATAGAAACGTAAGAGCTTCGATGATTCACGACTGTCAATACAATGGATCACAAATAGTGGGTCCAAGTTGTCTCGATACTTAGCAGTATCTTCAGAATATTCAACACATTTACAACATAAAAACACAATTTTATTTATCGAATATTCCCTATATCGACAATATTGTACGCAAAGTTATCGCCATACAGACGCAAGGATACATATTCATTTGTTCACAATTCCAATTTCCATCTAGCGTTATCTCAACTAAAAATACAACAACACTATGTAAAATTGCAAATACATGCAACTCAATTAGTTTAAATGCATATGATGCACAGACCTCGAAGCCGTTATTTAGATATACCTATTGGTTACAGATACAGTATCGACATTAATATCCGAAAAATATTGTCAAAGCTCCTCACTGGTCGATAAAAATGTCGGGCCACACGCAGCAGGTCATTAGACACCTCCCGGAGGAAAATAAATTAAAGAAAACGAGAAATCTCGACCGTCAACCTTATTCACAACGAACAGCCTTTAATTTACACTATAATCACGCTTTTGTCAGTGTCCACTGCTGGTCCAAAAGGCTTGTAGAACTGTGACCATGAAACGCAAAAAGCAATGGAACCGTTTTTTACGATTCGAACGTGTCGCGAGTTTATGAATAGGGATTTAAGCTTGGGATCAATTAAATGCCATAAGATACAAGCACTATAAGTCAGTTCGAAACGAAATCCAAGAAGGAATGACTAACAGTCTAGTTTATGGCGTAAAAAAGTTCGTGTTTCCTTTTAAACTTCATCCAATCTTCTTAACAGTGGTTTAATTTGCTCAGACTTGTTCAATGTAATTAAATGGTTTTTACCTGCTTCCAATTGTCACTCGTTGTTAGAATCTTATTAACTCAAGGAACTGCTTGGAATTAATTTGATGGTTGTTTTAAATTGGTACAAACTAGTTAATCTTAAGCTCGTTTGTACCACAAATCACTAATACGTTTTGCTGTAAATGCACTTAAAACATCGTTCCGTGTCTGTCCATCGTTTGAAGATAATAGAGACAGAATGACCTCTTTATTTATAAACGTTGCTTGAAGTTAAGAGACGTTTAAACATCAAAAATGTATGTTTAAACAGTTGCTAATCATAACTTAACTTTAAATAACTTTTATAAATAAACCCCATACTGATTTGTGGTGCAAGTAGGACTGAAGTTGGTTTTTGAAGTTGTTATAAACAGTGTTTACATAATGTCACTTTAAGAACGTATAAATATGCAAAGCAAAGCTATCTTAAACCGAACCCAAAAATCTATTAACAAACAGTTCTACGAAAAATCCTAGTACCTACTCACATTTCCGAAGGCGCTAAAAGCCGAAAGCTGGCCCAAAGTGTGACCAATAAAAAAATTAAAAATAAAACTGGCATGGCCCATCGCGAGGTGTAAAATAAACATTCGAGCTCGCCATTACGGTCCGGTCCTTTGCTTGTATTAATTTGTATTTAAGTGTATTGTACAAGATAAAGTAAATATATGGGCACAGCGCGGCCGGGTCGGTCGGCTCTTGTTACGTGTACGATTGCTATGCTGTTGCGACCCTTTTTTATTATTTTTTCTGTGGTATTAATTAGGAATGTCTGTTTCGGCCTTGGTCTTGGTTTTGAGTCACTATTCTGTGTTGTCAAATTCTTTTGGTTACTTAGTTGGAAATAAGTTTGATTTAATTGAATAATTGGTTGAATAAAATTGGTTTTGATTGACCTGAAGTTGCACTTACAACAAAACATGTCAAATATATTTGACACGTTTTTTAAGTAAAGTACCCTCAATCTTTCAATCAGAGTAATTTTTTTTTCCTCAAAACATACTCCAAACATGAGAAAAGAGAATATGCTATGCCTTTCCCTTTCCCTTATTTGAGTGCATTTCCTTAAAATTTAAGGATAGCAATTTTATTTTTATAACACAGCCCATCAAATTCTCGGCTATCTTTCTAATCAAAACATCAATAGCAAGTGATTCCCATCGTGTATCCTTGTCAAACACATACGTAATAGTTCGTGACATCGGATGACTTCGGTGACACCTCGACTGTGCTCATTAAGGGTGAAAGTTTACACAAAGGAACGAATATTTACTTGATGCCCATACAAATACTTGTGTGCTTATATGTAATAAACGGTATTTCATGAAGTTAAGGTGGACGGAGTGAATGAATAAATTGTAGAAATAAGTTAATACTTGTCGAACCATTTCTGAGCCTCTTACTTGGTGACAAGCCGGTCACATCTGCGCGGACAGAATCCAGATTTGTCCAGAAATCGCTTCCCTTAAGGCAATCCAAAAACGGCTGCTAGAAAAACAGATGAAACTACTGCAATGAAGACTGTTCCTTAGTAACAGATAAGACACACACCCAGTCGTGGATCTGTAGTGCAATTCTGTAACCATCTCGCCGTGAAAACTAAGGTGAAGTGAGCGTGGAGTGAGCCGTCAGTGCCACTGATGCTAGGGATTGACCAAAACGGGATGACACTGACAGCTCACTTCGCGCAAGTCTTCACGTTGAGATTTTTACAGAATCGACATGATGCTAGTTATCGACAAGTGACGTGTTGAATTTCAGACATCTGCAGTCTTCCAAATAACCATCCCAAAACGAATATTTTTCTACATTAGGGGCTGGTCCAGTGTTGGTGTGGACCAGAGTTGTGTTGGTGTGTGTGTGAAGCAAATAGTTATATAGATATACGTACATTATAACCTGAATTCCTAACAGAGCCTCCATAAAAAGAAGAGTTAACTGGACCAGATAAATTAAGTAACATAACATAACATCACGCCTGCAATCCCAGAAGGGGTAGGCAGAGGTGTACCTATGGTGCACCCACATTTCGTCTGTTATGTTTAAGTCCCATGTAATAGGGGGCGAGCCCACAACCGGGCACATATCCAGACTCCGGGCTGCTACTGAGAAATTCTAGATAGAAAAACCCAATAACATTTTGCCCGACCTGGGAATCGAACCCAGGACCTCATGCTCAGCAGTAGCTCTTGCAACCACTAGACCAATGAGGCAGTCATAAGTTAAGTATTATAAGGCAAATATCCTTATACAGTATATAAAAATATGTGAATTGTCTAAATAATTTAGATTAAGTATGTGTCACGTGGGCGTTAAGGAATGACAAGTGGGCGAGTGTGAACAAGATTAAGATTAGGGGTTCCGTTTCTGTTCTTATTTTATTTTTGTTTGTTTAATTTGTTATTCAATCTTCTGCGGAGTGTGTTTGTAAATGAAACTTTTATTTTAAAAGGCCGTAGCAGCTAGCTTGGGACGAGCCAATATTGCAATCCGTTGTGACTCTTGTAAGACTGAATCAGTAATGGCAACCAGCATTACCATTGAAGCTTTTCAAGTCCCAAGGAATCGATCCAATTGACTTGAAACCTGCAACGAAATCAATCAGAAAATAAAAGAGAAGCAGTAAAAAATGGTGCCACAATTTTTGAATATTGTAGACATGTTCTCAGTGTATTGGAGTCCATCGCACCAAAATTCAATTTAAAAGTCGGCCTTAGGTTTTCAAAACCTCCGAGTCTTAATAACTTTTGACAATCAATCTTTCTAGCGTCCTACAGCTACAATTTGCAGCATCTGAAAGTTGAGATGGATTTCTAAAAAGCTAGCAATAGTGTTAACTCACATTAACTTGCAAACCGTGTTAATTGCTATGTAAATACCATCAACATCAACGATAAACTCTATCATTTATATGTACTTAAGTGTGAAATATCTCGTTCGAGTGATGAAAATGAATGAAGTCTCTCATTGGACTATAAAATGAAATGAACCCAAACGTAGCTTGGCAATATTGTGACTGTTGGTACCCCACTATTATTATTTTCTACCTTGCAGTTGATATTGTAGACAGAGAGGTTCGTGGCTAAATAGTAACTGCTGTACAGGTCGATCTTCAAGATTAAGCAAATCTTGCGGAAGTCGGTCCATGGACGGGTGACCATCCATAAATGATAAAAGAATGATAAATGATTTTATTTCTGTAAGTAGGTTTTAAAAACACTTTTACACGTCAAACATATTTTAAAAACTAGATGAGATCGGCGTTTCCTATCTGACTACTCTGAGAAGAAAGGCCGAAACAAACTCAGAGGTCACAGTCTCTTTTAAAGTCCAGACATAATCTTGGTCAGTTCATGTGAAGACCATGTAGATTGATGTCTGAAATGGTCTTTTGAGGAAAGAACCACACAGAATGAGTGGACCTGTCCAGTCAGTGCACGCATTTGTCAGTAATCATGCAGCTCAACACAAAACTTAGGGAGCTCAACGATTCGACGAACATCTCATCAGAATCATAACATACTGAGATCCTTAAAGTCTCGGAAAGTACAATAAGCAGTTGGTCCTGGCTGTCATTCGTAGATCTTTGACTGTCAGAAGTCAGACTTACGACCACCAGTCTTGCCAAGGGGTATCGTGTTACCCAGTTACTGGGTTGTGGAGGTCAGATTGGCAGTCGCTCCATTTATAAAAAAATAATTTAAAATTAAAAAAAAAACCCCGACACAAAAACCTAATTTCCCTTTAAAAAGTAAAAAATATAAATAAAAAATACTTCGCGTTGGAGGACCGCTCCAAATTATTTATTATCTACGGTTTTCACCCCCCACAACTTTATTCGGTCCCCCAACGCGACGTATTTTTATTATTTTTACTTTTTAAAGGGAACTTAGGTTTTTGTGTGGGTGGTTTTTTTAATTTTTTAATTTTTACTTTTTATAGGTACATACTTATTATAATGCAGATTTTGTTAAGTTGTAAATACATAGATTCCTAATAATAATATTATGTTATTTCAAACACTCACCCGCCACAACTTTTAAACGGCTCAACCGATTTTCATCAAACATGTCTAAGAACACTCGCACATAAGTCACCTTTAATACAAAAAAAAACTAAATTGAAATCGCTTCATCCGTTCGGGAGTTATGATGCCAGAGACAGACAGACAGACACACACACAGACAGACACTTCAAACTTATAACACCCCTCTTTTTGCGTCGGGGGTTAAAAATACTGGTATCCAGCTGCATCCTGTTGGGCTGTCCCAATGTTGTTAGAAAAGCTTAGGTAGATTGAGTAGATATTGTAGAGTGTCATCAGTATATACCCTTCCGTGGTTGCACAATGTACGGTCAGCATCTAAAGTCGCGGGCAATAGTAACCGTATCCATTCATTCTGTCTCTACAATAGAACTTGAACCATTGCCTACTCTTGCATAACCTTCTGGTGTGTGTAATATTTTTCTTAAAAGCGACCAATTTGTCACTAATTAAGGTTTGGAGGTTTATCTTTATTAGGGCATTTATTTCGTAAACATTGAGATAATGCTCTTGTTTATAGCTTTGGAGTGTGACACATATTTCTGCTTCGAATCAAAGTAAATTAAACCCTATCGACTAAGTACTAAAGACTAAATTCGATTGTTTTCAAGAGGTATTAAAATCTCTGCCTTTAGGCCTATGCCATTAAGTATCTAAAGTAATCCTTTAATGTGGTACAGTTCTAAAACTTGAATAGTGTACCTATGTCAAAACAAAAGAAGTGTTGATAACTTTATTTTATAGCAACATCCCGTTGTTTAAATGACATTAAAGAAAAAAAACTGCTCCATCTTTCTCTCCACAAATAATTCCAAGTAAGTAAAAGCCTGAATGCAACAATAACTATCACAATAAAGAAGAAACACTCTGACCCCTCCCTGCACCGAAATAAAATTATGATCTCCGCTCAAAAAATTCAAAGATTCTTTATAATAAATTAGAATTTAATCTAAATGAAACACGTTAAACCTAAACCAACAAACATAACCGGACATTATTTACGGTCAAAAGCTATGGAAAGAAAAAGAAGCAAGAATGACAAAGAATTAGTGTATGCCATATATATAGATAATTCCTATAAGAGAGTTAAAATTAACGCCGGCTCATTTAAGAGGAGGGAAATTAAAAGTTTTTATCCTTTTTTTTGTGGCATTAATGTTTGTCGTAAACTTGGGCTCGGTACCCCTTTTAAAATGTTGTCGCAGGATAGCTGGATTTAAAACTTTGAGGACTTATAAGTTATAACTTTTACTTTGAATATTAAGTTTGTATTATATGAAAAATTGTGGATGATTAAATGGAATTATAACGGGGAATATTTCCCATAAGATGGACCAATGACCTGGCAGGTGAAGACTGCAGGAATCCGCTGGATGTGGGAAGAACAGAAACGGTCCAAATGGAGATCCTTGGGGGAGGCCTATGTCCAGCAGTGGACGTGTTTCGGCTGCAATGATGATGGTAACGAGGTAGACATCATTTTGGTGACGTTCTAAGAGTGTGAGAATAACTTTGTCATCATCCCACGCGATATAAAGGTGTCAACAGAAGTGTAGAGTTTCTTCTTGTAGATTGTAGATAAGCGTTGCATATGCATAGTTATGTTAATTGTTTCAATTAGCCTTTGACGTCTTTATTGCATTTTTGTTGTGAGCATCGTTTTGTTATAAGTAAGCAAGCTTTTCAGTCGTCAGTAATTTGTTTTTGTGTTTAAGACGATGCAGTAAGCCGAGTCTTTTTTTTTAATTTCAATTTATTTAATCTATCAATATATAATGTTCACATAAAAAGTATCATCTGTAGGTACACTTGAGCTAATGCTAGTTAACAAAACAGGTAGGTGTTGCAACCAGCACCCTTAATAAGCTATGAAATTTATTAATAATACATTTATTTCAGTTTCAAATGAAGAATTGCAGGTAGCAGTGATTTTTTATACTAAAGTTAACACAAAACCATAATGGCAGAATTCAGAAACAAAAAAATATTTATTTGACATTTGGATTATTCGTTCGTGTGTGTGCGTGTGTGTGCATGCGTGTGTGTGTTTGCGTGTGTGTATGTACTTTTGTGTTTGAGTGTAATGGTGATGGTGTGTGTTGTATCGATAAAGAATGTGTGTTATTGCTCTCGATGATAGGTTTTAGGGTGGGTTACCTAATTATTTGTAAGTAGAAATTTTGTGACAGATTTCTTGAGGGACGAGGTTGAAAGAGAGTAAAGTTTGAATTTCCTAATGAGTTTATATATGATTGTGACCCTTGGAAGCAACGAAATTGTTTGGTGAAAAGTATTTACATCTGTAGTGCTGACAAACTAAATCTTTACGTCTTTTAGTGAATGTGATGAAGAGGGTATTTTTGTGTTGTAATAGAACTGTATGAAGAACAAAGAGTTGTCTGACAGAAAGTATTTCGCAATATTTATATAAGTCTTCTGTTGGGAAAAGTATCGAGCGAAATGTCCTTACCTTTAACACGGCTCTCTTTGCTTATCTAAATCACTAGGAACTAAGCTGCCTTTTTTAAGAAGACAGGTACGTGTGTTCACAAACCTTGGTTATGGGATGTCCTACTGCGAGAAACCCGTAACTTATTAACATTTTATTAATTATATGGTTAACATTTTGGAAGACGCGTTTATTTGTATTACTGTCTTCGGAAAGTAATAAAACAGTAGGTGTTGCTGTAACGTCTTCACAACCGAACTCTGAACATGAATAAATAATAAAAGTTCTGGTCATCTTGGATAGTACATGGTGGCCCAGAGAGAAATGCACTTTTGATTTCGCGCCCATTTCTAAAATGGAGAGGCGCGGGGATAGCAGCAGTGCGTAGCGCAGTTTTTTTTAATTTTAGTCACTATGGGCCATTACACGGGAACATTTCAAGGGAAATTCTAACGAAAGTTTTACAACATTTTGATGCCAGATTGGAAGAATGCTGTAACCGTAAAGGCCACCATTAAGACGATGTAAAAAAAATGTATTTAAAATGTAATACTTAAATACAAGTTCTACAAAATTATACAGCTTTTTTCCATAAATTTTCAAAAGTGCCTTTCTCTCTGGGCCACCCTGTATTATAATTACATAACAATTTCATTTGAAAATTAGTAGATTATTTGAATAATTATTAACATTGTGTACAATTACAATTGATTGAATAATGCAATTGCGTTGTTTTAAAAAGTGACATATTTCTGAACGAGATAAGTGAAACTAAAATAATTTTAACATTGCCTAAAATAATTTTAACATTGTTTAATTTAAATAAGTTTAAATAAGTAACACTTGTGATACTGAAAATCAAAATGTATTTGTCTTTATAATTCCAAAACCAGAATGCAGAATCTACGTATGTCTGTACATTCTTTAAAAAAACATAACTTTTATCAGAGGATATAAATTCGTGTAACACACAAACCTTAAAATGCGTCTCCAACATATCCAAGATGTTATTGATTACACCGAAAAAATCTTTAGGTGCCCATATCATTAATTATTTAAAAATTGAACAGCTAAAATCATTCAATTCATACAGAGACTAATTACGGGCGCGTGGCCGCCATATTGGAATACGATAAAATAACAATTAAGGAAACATTAATGCATCGTACAATGGCGTCTGGTACTTGCGCCCGCGTCGCTCTGATAAATGACCTCTCCTTCGGGATGTTAACGGCGCGTATTTGATTTATAACATTATTTGAATAAAATAAAAACAAGAAGGAATTGTTTATTCAACCGTAATCGATCCGAAAGATCGTTTGGAATGTACAACTCTCTAATTACGAGTAGAATCGTCTATTGTTCGTTCAAAACTGAGGTCTCGTTTGTTTTCGAGTTGCGTGTTCTTAGAACCTAATCAAGTATTATGTTTATATCAATGTTAATTATTCATGGTTATGTTTGTATGGTTTTGAATTTGTATGCCTTTCTCTTAGATGTTTAACGAGCCTTGCCATAATTTCTACAAGTAAGTACTATAACGCTGGGCTGGTTAAACTTAAAAGAAAGTTCAGCACCAATTAATGGCTCAAGGCTCTCTGATCCTAAAACGGAACCATCGAAAATTTGGATTGCTAAAGGTTAAAGGAAAGTTTGAATTGCTTAGTTTGTTAAGCAATTTATAGCTACAGTGTCGCGAACTCATCAATCAATAATCAACTCAGCCTATCGCAGACCACTGCTGGACATCGGCATCTCCCAGGCTGCACCACAACACCCTCTCCTCAGCCTTCCGAATCCAGTCCGTCACAGCCTCGTCGGTCCATCTAGTCGGGCGGCTTTCTACAGGTCTCGGACTCGTCTGCTGCACCGGCCTTCGGTCCTTCGACAGACATGGCCAGCTCACTGCTTCTTCAGCTTGTTAAAAAATCATACAGCACAATTATTGACTTGTATCAATGCGCCCTATTTACACATAACATCACGCCCGTAATCCCAGAAGGGTTAGGCGGAGGTGTACGCATAGTACACCCACATTGCGCCAGTTATATTATATTTAGCCGTTCATTTGCTACAGGGTACCAAACCCTTTGGGTGCTACATTCGTTTACTTTTTCCCCACAGCCATTTGTTTTCTTTTTTAAACGATTAGCGTCTAAGTTAGACGAAAATTTATTGAGCAGAGTTATTACAATAACGTATCAAAATCAGCCTATAATGTCCCCACTACTGGGACAGAGGCCTCCTCTCTGTGAGAGGGAGTGGGCCGTAGTCCACCACACTGGCCCAGTACGGGTTGGCATGTCACGTCACGTCTTCGAATTTTTGGTTTTAGAACAAGTTTCCCCACGAAGTTTTCCTTCACCGTTTTGTGAACAGAGGCTATGAAATAATGTACATAAAGTGAAGCACCTGTCTGGGTTACTACAATACCGGCCTATTATTGTCCCACTGCAGGGCAAAAGCCTCTTCTCAGGCAGATAAGTCACGAGCATTTATCACCTCGCTTTCTCAAGACGCGTTGTTGATATCATATTATTTACTAAGTATAAGTCCAGATTTCCTCACGATGTTTTTCTCAATCGATGTCCCAGATATTAATTAAGAAAGTTATATATGAATTGAAAAAGTGAAATTGGTGAAGTGTGTTTAGTTCTTCAGCATTAATGATATTGTTAATTGCATTATTGACAGTTATCAGGATAAACATGTTAAGTGCTAAGCACTTAATGTGACCAATACATGATGCGTGAAGTTCATTATCGAGACAGGTGGCGCAACTTGTCACCGTTATCACGCTGTTAAACACGTTTAAATACGTTGATATCAATATTACTGAAAAGCTTTTTTTTGGCTGCTTTTGTTTTGCCAGGTTATGATATTGGATTTGCTGGTAATACTGGCATTATTGTTGAAGTAATACCTAGTATCGAAACACTTCTTAAAATGATGTCTGAAGTAAATAATTCTGAGAATGTACATTTGCTTGCTGATGAGAATTTTCACTTCATACATTCACATTGTTAAACAAAAACATATATTTAAAATTGGCCAAACTGTCACATATACAATACTACGTCTTTTTCTAATCTTGGACACTGACCAAAAGGCAACACAAAATTAATAAAGACGAAGTATGGGAAATACAACAGATGTCTTAAGATTACAAATTTTATGTTAATTAGTTCGATAACAGAAAAAAACATCGTAGATTTTGGACGTTGGCCACCACAATAAAGATAACGAATAGACAATTAAGTAAATCAACGGCTTGTGTTGTCAATAAAATCATTCCGGGCCAGCAATAATTAAATCGATAGAATTATAAAAGCAATCGATACCCGACACACTTTTAATTACGATTCTATGCAAATCAACTCGATTGAATGTTGAATTCCTAGATCAAGTCTTTTATGGTTGTAAGGCTGTAACTTGCGACTACAACCAGTTGTTTTCGATAAGAGTAGACACTTGTCTAGACCTAATCTTGTTGCCAGAAAAGAATGTGACCGTTTTGTGTGTACAAAAACGAAATATTCGAAATGATTTCGTGTCTGGCAGTTTTGTCTGCAATGTTACCATTTATTTTCAAAATATTTTGGTTTCAATTATAATACTTACGTACTTATTTAGCGAACTCCTTGTATGCTGAAAGGATTAACATTCCAATTTAGACAGTATAAATCATAAAACTATTTGAACAGAGCATCGTGTTGATCGCCAAACTGTCGCTCCGTTGTGCCATAAACCACTCAATGTCATGAGATCAAGATGACACAACGTTGAAAAAGCTATTTGATTAATATGTTACTTACGATACAAAATTAGATGTTAGATATATGCAAATCAATACTTTTATAGCAGCCATACACGACAAAAAGATTTTAACAGTAATATGAACCAATGATAAAAGGCTATTAGTATTCGATTAGCAATTTGAGATGTTACAGAATTTAGAGTTGGAAGACATCAGGGGTTTTTAGATGTAAGATAAAATTCGAATGTGACAATGATGTGGTATATTTCTCAGTTTAATGAGGTGTCGTTATGTAGGTAATGGAAGTACTGGTTCGATATGAAATCGATATCTAACAGTAGGTGTGAAGAAACTGAAGAAAGCATAATGCTGTGCCGTTTATTGTTGTTTGTTGAACGTTAGATCGTTTTAAAGTTTCACGTCTATAATTTTTAAACTTCTACTTGCTATTAAGGTCGATGAGATTTCATGGAATTTGATACGAGTTACTCAGAAAATATAGTTTCTATTAGTATTTGTTCTTTGTTTTTAAATTTCGTTTGCGTGGGATTGAATAAATGTAAGATAATTTAAGATCAAATATTTAAGACCTACCGTAATAATAAGAATGCGAGATAATATAGCACAAAAAAGCAGCAAGCTTTTTAGATGTACTTTTCCCCCACAATGAGCCAGGAGACATTGATGTATTCCAAATGACATTGCCCACAATTGTACAAAAAACGATTCATTCATCTCGCACCACTTTAAATTACTTCCCTTTACGTTTCTAGAAAAAATTCTACCTACCTAGATTCGCCTGGATTTAGTCTGTCGACAAATAGATGGGTATCGGCGTAGGCAGTGACGAGAGCCACCTACAACTAAAAGCTAATGGTAGTGTAAAATATTGAGAAATTTGGGAAATTCATTTTTAACAACGCACTAAGCATTGTTTGTTAGGATATTAACGCCTTTGCGAATTTTTTGAGTGTTTGTTTGGATGACGTCTTAGTTCGTGATAGGTTTGCATGATGAATCGAAGACGACAGACAGACAGCGCCTTTAAGTGTTTGCAGTAAGGATTGTTTTCGAAGTGCAATTTTTACCACCAACTTTTTTTTCAGTTATATGCCACTTGTACTGTTAACGCCTCATTCCAATTGACAAATTGCTACTTTATTTTCTTCCAAAATAGACCAATTAATAGCACATTAAGTTATTTCTTGGAATGATCAATGTATTTTCTTTTCAATAAAGATTTTAATATAAATCACATTAAGATAGTTGACTTTCGTATATTTCTGATCTCCATGTATTTTTAGTGTGCTCCACCTACGATTGGAATTCTTACCAATTTAGTAGAATGATCGATGTATTTTCTTTTCAATAAAGATTTTAATATAAATCATATTACGGTTAACTTTCGTATATTTCTGTTCGCCATGTATTTTTTGTGTGCACACCACCTACGAAATTGATATAACTAATAAAATATAATCGTTGCGCATACTAAGTACCTATATGTAATTATAATAAATTAAACATCAAACAGAATTAAATATATCTGAATTTAATGTCAAAAAATGCCACCAATTATTTATACAGAAATAAATGTTAACCGAATTTGGAGCAGTATTCTTATTTTCATGTTAATTTTATAGCATGTTCAACTAAAAGTTTTTGTTAGAATTCTTGACAAAATAACGGCTTTGAGGTGTCAAATTAATGAAAATATAATTAAAGTCTGACATTTGATATTGAAGCTGCTTTATATTTAGAAAAAAAATATGATGGGCTCACTTGGCGACTAGATGGAGAGATTTTGATTTGTAATGTTGATTTTACAAATAATATTTCATAGTTGACCATTTTGAACTAATGATTTATACGCAAAGACATATTTTTTTTTGGTATAAATGAACTATTTAACTTAATGTGCAGCATTGTAAGGTGCTATCGAGACAAAAAGATTGTTCTAGGACTCATAAACAGGTCAATAACCTACCATTACAGATGCACTATTTGTGATCTTAAGCTAAGTACTGACTGGTTGCAAGTCGTGACGACGCAATTAATGTTAATAGCACCGAACACAGACGCTTCGCAAGTAAAATAGCGCAAATATCTATATATATATATATATATACTCAATATCTTCATTACTATACCATGATGTGTACCATAATAATTAAGATCATAATGGACCCTGTAGGGCACAGCAAAAGTTTAGAAGAGAGGAAGCCGTTTCAGGAGACAATCAAGTAGTATTTATAAGAGCAAATTTTAACTAGGTATAATATAAACGAAGTCAGGAGATCGCGCATAAGATAATAACGTTTCGCTTTAAAATGAATTGCTGCATGTATGAATAATCATCACTTAATTAAGAACGGCTCGACCGATTTGGCTGGTGTTTTTATTATGTTCGTTATTGTCAGGACAAAGTTGTGTACGAGTACATTTTGGAGAATCCATCGAAAAAGTCGGAAATTTTGATGGTATTATAAAGCCATGATGGAAAAGATATTAGAAAAGCGAAGATCTTCCGCCCAGACGGGTGTGGTGTCTGGTGGGAAACTGCCCAACGATTGATGTCGGGACATTGTATAATGCTAGTTCTGCGGTAAACTTTACTTGCGCGATGCAGGATTTTGCTTTACACGTCAGTGTGATGATGCATAGTTCGCATGTGGCGGTGTAGAACTTCAACAGTATCTGTTATTCACCCGGGCGACGCCGGGCACGAACCACTAGTAATAAAATAAAAATCAATCGGTTCTCAAAATAGTTTCGAATATTAACAAAACATAACTGCAATGAAACGGGCAATTAATGATGTTGGCAGCGATTGGTACTGTGAATGCGTGTGCGGAGCGTTGATGACAGCGCCTGCTTAATCAACCCGCGATCTTTCATTAGTTACGCTTGCTCGCTTTTTGTTCGCTTTGCCTTTAGTGGATAGCGAAACTACGACGTACCGTGTTTGATACTAATAAACTGTTTTGTTACTAGTGTTTATTGTAAACATAAGTACATTATTTAAGGCGTTCCTAATATATTCGTAAGTATTTGGAATTCCTAAAGAGAAAACTTGTTTTTTTATTTATTGTCTTGCAAGAGGTGCGCTAAAATATATCAATCGATTATAAATTTTAATTTTCATAATTTATATCGATAAGCTTATGTAAATTACTTATGACGGAAAATAAAACGGGTTCTTATTTGAGGGCCTATAATTTAGGTCAACACAAAAGAAGCGTCAAGCGTGTACATTCATTTGTATTTTGATGCCTTATAAACGTAGTGATGTTCGAGTAAGAACCCAAACACACAAACCACGACCGCACCAAATCGCAGCGACCAAATTTGGGCAAGCAGTTACGTGTGAATAGTGTCGCTGCAGGTTCTTACAATTGCGTTCTGGGGACCACAAAATTTCGTAGTGATTGCGTTGTCGCTAGTAGTTTCTATGTGGTTAAGTGGTGGCTAGTGTTTGCTGACAGATCGACTCCAACTGTGACGCAACATTGTGGCTGCGACGTCTCCTTGATGTGGTCGGTATCGCCCACACGGTTGATTTCGACGGCAAAATGTGGTCCGTTTAACTAGACTATTCCTTATTATACAAATTAGCGCCCATCCACGTGGTGTGGTTGTGGTACTTGTGATCGGGCCCTTATGGAACATTCCACTGGCGCGCCATCAATCGTTTCGAATCAAAACAATCTAATAAACATGCAGCGTTAATTATTCGGTTTCGATGAGAAACAGTCGCGGCGTGTAAATCAGTGTGTTCGTTTGTGGGTCTATTTCGAGACACACGACTCGAGAGTTAATTAGAAAGAATTGCTTTTATTTCGCGTTTTCACACTCGTCGTGGCGTCGCGTGACGTAAGTACCTACAAAGTAGATAGGTGGGTACAGAAGGACTACTTTACACAACGATCGAAAACACACGCACACATAGACACGTGTCAACATACAGCGACAGCAAGTGCACTTGCGATTGTCATTTGTTACACGACTTGTGTCAAGCGACGCACGCGCGCGTCACTTAGGGTGGATTTTACCAATGAAACTGATCGCGATCAGCATATAAATTATGATGATAATTATATATTGACACTGACAGCTCTTGAACGCGTTTTAGATGTGATGATCGCGTTCAGTAACATTGGTGAAATCGGCACTAGAAGCTAGAAGACAGTGCTGATCTGAAGGACTCGGGCGTGATGTTCAACTAGTCTATAACTCAGCTACAGCACGGGTTGTGTGATACATAGCGTTGTGCCTGATCTGCCGTGGTGGCTGGCCTAATCTCTGAGACAATCCTACACTTTTTACGGTAAGTATGGAGACAAAATCTAGAATAGTTCATGCTTTGTTTCCGTCTGTCGTTCTTCCAGTCGCCTCGTGGTGACTCGTGACATGATCTAAACAACTTCATTCATTTGTTTTCTCTGCAGCCGCTGTAACAAGACACGAGTCGCGTGAACGCGTAAGATCGTACATTCGCGTCTATGTACCAGTTTTCACTCGTTGTATGGAGTTAGCCTTCTATTATTTTCTATTCTGTGACACAAGTGTGGGCACGTGTGAAACAGAAAATCCTCCTTGATGTACTGTCCATGTTTAATTATAAGTTTCTCGAATAGAACAACAGCAATTTAAGAGGCTTATTGAGTAATTTGTGTGTAAATACTTTGTTTGAATAATCACTTATTTTTCAGTAATTCTGTGATGGCGGGCTTGTATTTTCGGAAAGAGGATGAGTGGGTATTTTTTAGGAACAGGTGGCGCATAATTTTCTAGGAAACTACAAGATTTTTGAGAATTTAAAATCTAGCATCAGCTGTCAGCACTAGTTCTTTAAAACAAGAAGATATTTTAATCCGCTAACGAATGTCAACATTCAGTAGAACTTATTTGTCGATTACTGCGTATAACAATACAACATTATTATATCGGTTGGCTACCGTACAGTCCGCGATGCCTAAGCTGAGCTTTGCATTGTGCAAAGCTCGCATTTGCAGTGTGAGTGATTTCCAATCGCACCAATGGAGGGTCGCACAGCGCCTCAGGCCGGTTTAAACCTGTGGCGGCATCTACACCGCCACATGCGAACTAACGCATCAATCCTGCATCGCGCAATCAGAATTTACCGCGCAGATAGCATATATACAACTTCCCGACAACAAGCATCGGGCAGTTGCCCACCAGATACGACATCCATCTGGTCGGAGGATCCTCCCTTTTCTAAAGAGTATGAGTGAACTTTACACCCTGTTCCTCATATCCTTAAAACTGGTGACCCCGAGTATGAACGTCAGCGCAGCCTTCGTGCAACTACTTCAGCGTGACGTCATCATCATCACTCCCGCAAGCTTTAGAGCGGCGAGTCACACAGCCAGCCAGCAACCACGGCTTCAACGGGTATTCCGACCATCAGCATGCAGCGCGAGCGCATACCTGGTCATCACCCTCAGCCTCATCAGCAACCTTGGCACAGCACACTGCACATTCGGCCGGTCCACAAGAAGAGCCTTAATCACTCTCCTGGTCGAACAGCAGCAGCCAGCCACAACCCGGCGCTGTACCACATCCGACCCACTGGAGCACAAGCAGCGCCACCCCGACTCACTGGGGGCATCTTCGCAGACAGTTCCGACTCACCGCGAACTACGCGACACCTGGTTCTGACCCACTGGAACCTCAGCTGACACTGGCAAAAAGCATCGCAAGATACAAGACTTAGCCCACTATCGACCTCCGGTCTCCGGAGGGGAGTGATGTGGCGGCATCTACACCGCCACATGTGAACTAACGCATCAATCCTGCATCGCGCAATCAGAATTTACCGCGCAGATAGCATATATACAACTTCCCGACAACAATCATCGGGCAGTTGCCCACCAGATACGACATCCATCTGGTCGGAGGATCCTCCCTTTTCCAAGAGAATGAGTGAACATTACACCCTGTTCCTCATACTCCTAAAAACCAATTGCACTCTAGGCCGACGTCACACCTACACTATATATATGTGCACTCACACAAATGCAACGCTGAACTTAGGCCTCGCGGACTGTCCCTATGCAAGGTTTTTCTAATGATAATTAATTGCTCTCAAAATAAGCCCAGTTTTAATAAATACTAAAGTTGCCTTAACCCACCTGTACGTGTGTACATGTGGGTCAAGTCAACTTTAGTATGTAAATGTATTTATGAATTTCCATTATAAGCTGATCTCGCATTGTATAGGATTTCCGTACAATGAGAGGTCACCTTATACTGGAAATGTATAGTTTGATATGTAGCCGTGTGTACCTACAACAAAGTTTAGTAAAGAACTTTCCAGAGAGATAATATTGGACATAATGTCATTCAAAACAAAACAGGTCTAGGCATGGTTAACTAAGACGATTTCTAAGTTAATTACTTACGAGAAGTTAGGCTACTCTTATAAAGGTGCACATAATAATAATATAAAAAGGCCGAACAAAAAAACCTATGATACAATTACAATTTATAATACAACAAGCTGACACTTTGATCATTCATATTTTATTAAGTCTTTAGTTTTCAAAAATAAAGTATGACAAACATACATTTTCATAAAGACGATTATTTATTAGTGGCTACGTTGATTCAGGATTTAAAAAATAACAGCATAATTATATATATAAAAATAAATGAAAAACATATTTGAGAAACGAAGTGTATCTTTTTTATTAGTAAAATATAATCACATTTTCATGTTCAGGTATCACAGACCGATGTACAGCGGCTACAGAAGTGGAAATCCAATACCTGTGAGAATGTTGGAAACTACGTGACCTTGTGAAGGCCGCAGGAACCCGCTGGATGCGAGAAGCACAGAACCAGTCGAAATGGCGCTGCTTGGGGGAGGCATGTGTCCAGCAGGGGACGACTTTGGGCTGAAATAATGATGATGATGATGCTAACGTGACGTGAATATTGGGGGGGCTCAGAATGGTAGCCAACACTAAGTTATTCAATTTTGGGGAAGACCAGAACGGTGATGGGGATTGTAAGAGCGGCCAAGTGCCCAAGCGTTCCGTAATTGCGATGAGTTTATCCCAAATGCAAACTTCATCGTTTCGTCGTCATTCAATCATCGTAGTTTTAAAACATACATCGATATTCTTCAACTGCAAATGTAAGTTTGTAATCACTAAACAAGTTTTTTTTATGTTACAAAAAACTACAAATTTACGATTTTCGGACTTTTTCCTTTACCTGTGCTGTGGTACCTTGCTTCTTGCCAAATTTCAAGGAAGTATCCGGTTTTGATTTATTGGCAACTATCGAAATATGACGCATTATTGCGTTCACTTAGAAGCTTGATTTTTTTAGAGCTCCAAGGCTCCAAGGGACCGTAGACCTACGTATTTGATATAAATTTTAACTTGATACATCCACGCGTTCCGTGAAAAAGGGTCTTGACACACTGACAGACAGACAAACAACGAAGTGATCCTAAAAGGATTCCATTTTTTTTCTTTTGACGTACGTTACAGCATGGTGCATACTCAACACTGCTTTTGGATACTTTACGTTCCAATCAAGCGATTGGTTGATACGAAGGTTGCTCATAGAGAATAAGGTGTTTAGCACATTGTCTCTGAACTTAAAGAAGAATGCCCATTTTTCACCTGACTGTGTATAGAAATTAAATAAATCTAAAAATACAGCTAATTAAATGGCATATTAATTACGCTTAACACAATGTTAAAAGAAACGCAGGATTTTGTAAATTTTAATTTTTCTTGTTGCTTATTTACGTCAAGGGTAAACATATTAGCATGTTTTGAACGCATCTCAACTACCCTTTTTTACAACGTTCCATTTTACACACTGCTACTTGACTCTATTCAACTCTGTTTCTGAGTTTCATACATTATTTTACGTTTTATTTACTCAGTAAGTGTTTCTTTTTTAGTCAATGTCTATTACAGATTAATTAAAAATAAATGAATAATTAAATTAATGAATCATGCAATATGTAATGGAGTTAGGACGATTGAAACGTATTTTTTTATGTCTGACATTTAATGCTCGACACTCAATTTATGACAATCATCTAGAGTTTAAGCAGTGACATAAGGGCAGCTGGTTTTAAGGAATTCACAAAGTAAAAAAGACGTTTTAGAACATAGCTACGTATTTTAAAGTAAGTATTACTGTTTTAGACTAAACTTCGAGTGTTAAATAATTCGTAATAGCACATTTATTTCTTTATAACGGCAAATCCTAACCCAAAAAGTAACATTAATATTTTTTGGACTTCGTAGCGTTTCAATTGTAAAAATGGCCTTAAGACATTATTTTCTAAACTTACAGGTAGTGTTTCTACAATACCATATAACTATACATATACTTTCATTGTCAGGTTTTGAAATGTATGGGAAGTGGGCATTGTTCTTTCCGTAGCTATATTTAAATCACAAATGTCATTCTTTGACAGTTGTATGGAATGACAATAACACGAAATATTTACGTAGGGTGCTAATTGTGGCCCGAGCGACAATCTGTGATGTCACTCCAAATTTTACAAACACAACATTTGTGAAAGAAAATCTGAAACAGAGGGAGGTTATACCTCGTGATTACGAAAAATTCTAAAATATTATTGATATTAATAATTACGTAAAACAGTTATTTTCTCTAAGGTGGAAACTGCGAGGTCGATGTTAACGTTTCAATGATAAACGAGGTTTGAAAAATGTAACGATTGCTGATTCCGACGCAAATTGAGGACGTAAGATGTCTCTTAATCTTATTTATGAGTTATTCACTTTTATACACGTTAATAGTTCACAAGAATGTATATTCTTTTGATGTTGATTACACTCATTTATTTGTATATTCTATTTTCAATAAGATCATGCTAAAATACGTCGTTATTTTAATGGGGTGAGAGCGGAATAATGGCACTGAAACTATTTTATATGAAAGGTATTAATAAGTGACGGTTTAGTGATTTGATTGGGGATAGAAGAGCCCATGAATTTTGAAAACTAGGCCATTAACATACATTTAATTATATTTCTTGTTTTTAGGAGTAAACATTATTTCTTCACCACTGCTCTCAAAACGGTGAAGGAAAACATCGTGTGGAAACAGGCATGTCTTAGAACCAAAATTTCGAAGACATGTGACATCTACCAACCAGCACTGGGCCCGCGTGGTGGATTACGGCCCACTCCCTCTCACAGAGAGGAGACCTGTGTACCAGCAGTGGGAACATAATAGGCTCATTATGCTTATGCTAGGAGTAAACAAACCATTTCTTAAATAGGAGTTTAAAAATTGTCTGGAAAATTAAACTAATTGTTTCTCAAAAACATTCAGCAATTGACTAATTATGATGCAACCATAGTTCAGAGGGACTTTTGTTGAAATTAAATGTTTGTAATGAAAAGAAATGTTCATTTATGTACTTAAGTAAATCTTTTAATGACACTTTTACTCTTCAACATTTTGTTGGACAATATTTAAAAACTAGATTGCGCCAGCATTTCCTCGCTGACTTATCCCTGAGAAGAAATGCCGAAACAAACTCGGAGCTCATGATCTCTTTTAAAGTCTAAACATTATATTGATAGGATTTTATGGGAGTCTAATAATGCAGGGCCATGCCCGGAAGGGCCTTTTGAAGAAAGAACAATTGTAGCTTTGAGTTGACCTGTCCTAGACGGCATGCATGCATTAGTCATCGTGTAGCTGAACCATATATTAGGGAGCTCAACAACCCGTCACACGAAGCTTCCAGATCTGCAGGACAAAATACTTAAACCGCCAGACAGCTATAAGGTAATTTATGCAACTGTGCTATTGTTTTCGATTAGGATTTATGTCTCTATATCAACATACAAATAGGATAGTCTAAAATTATAACTACCTATACCATTTCATGAGCCGTATACCCTACATAACCCTTCAATCAGAAATTCACAAACATCTAAAACACCAACAGAAAGTGGGTCTCGAGCCCATATGATCGGAATGACCAATTAACAGCACTGGGTCCCTCAATGAGAGAAATTACTGCTCCAATCCCTTTGGAAGCGACAATTGTGTTCTGAACAATGCTTGCGTGGTTTTTAAATGGATGTAACAATTAATTCACAACAATTAGGTGGACGACGCCCGCATTTTCAGATTTGTAGAGTTCGGAAGACGTAGATAGGGTGACATATAGTTTTTCAAGTCTGAGAATATGATATGAATACTTTGCAGATGTTTCTACAATTTAATTTTATGGCATCATATTTTCAATCTGGAAAAGTTTTGTGTGACTCAGATTAGTTTATTTAGTTTAGGAGTAAGTTGATTTTTGTGAAAGCAAGTTGGGATGGACATCGTCGCAAATGTGTACAAAAACCCAATTAAGATGTAAGTTTGTTTGTTCGTTACCTCTTCACGCATAAACCACTTAACTGATAATCATTTAATTTTGCATAAGTTGTCAGGGGTACAGAAAAGGACATGGAGTAAGTAACTCATCCAGAAACAAAGTAATGTTTCCGACGGTTCTAGATGGCGCTACGTCAAGCGCGTCAAAACGCTAATCATGATTAAATTCTGTTATTAGAAACTTTTGAACATTTTGTGAGTTTATAACCTGGATTTACACATGGGGTACTTTTTTCCCGGAAGTACGTTTTCGTGTGAAAATTTCCGACTATCTACGCGGAAAAAAGCAAGTAAAAATTATGTGGTTTACATACATAATTGCCCTGGATATAATGCGTGCCTAGGTAACTAACTTCTTCTCATTTGATGAGAGATGGAGATAGTGTAGAGAAAGTATCGCACCTTATCGTATTTGAAACTGGAGCTACGACGACTTTGAAATTTTCCAGTAGGAGTCCAGGGTTAGTTAAATATCCATAAGTTTAAAAAATAAGAAAGATAATATAGCTGGAAAGTCCCCCTTGAAGTACCGAGATTGCGACTAATAGAGAAGTTTGGCAGAAAAAGATATGTTGCGCATACGCAAAACAAATGAGGATGAAGTTTCACAAAATAATAAATCTGATTCTAATTAAAACTACTAGGCACAGTCTAGGTATAAAAATAGGCACAGAATTACAAAAAATATAACAGCTTTCAAAACATAAGTAGGTAATCCAAGAACACTTATTTATTTAGAAATACATTAAGGAGACAAACGTACCGGAGTCATTACTTTTTAACATTAACGTCACAAAGATATACATTACAATGACGCAGGTGTTTGTTTATTTAACTGTTGTATTTTATGTTCGGATCAACATAACCGCCAATCTGGTTACTAACCTGTCGTCACCTTCATGGTATGAACTGGATTAGAATAATAATATAATATAATTCGGCCTCGTTGGTCTAGTAGTCACAATCGCTACTGCTGAGCATGAGGTCCTGGGTTCGAGTCCCAGGTCGGGCAACGTGTTATTGGGTTTTTCTATCTGGAATTTCTCAGTAGCAGCCCGAAGTCTGGACTTGTGCCCGGTAGATGGCAATAGGCTCGCCCCCTATTACATGGGACTTAAACATAACTAGCGAAATGTGAGTGTACTATAGGTACACCTCTGCCCAACCCTTTGGGTAAAAAGGCGTGATGTTATGTGTGTGTTATAATTATTAAACAGGATTATTTTTGGTATTTTGGAGGTGTAATCGAACTCATCCTTGTACATAGAGGATACATTGTAGCAAACTTCTTACGAGCTTCTTCTTAGGGTTCCGTACCACTCTTCTTTGACTGTTTGTCTGTCAGTCTGTTAAGTCCTTTTTCTTAGTATCTCGAAGAGTCATGAAATTTGACAAGAAGCTCACAGCTCAAATAAAGGAAAATGTCCGAAAATCGTATATTTATAGTCACATTAACAAGACATAAAAAAAATGCAACGTACATTTGCAGTTGGAGAATTGAAAATATTTTTAACTACAATGTTAAGTTTGTTTTTGGGATAAATACATTCTATCCACGGAACCCTTCATTATGTGTGATCCGACACGCACATGGTTTTTCCTGTTTTTTTTAAATAATGGTGAGCTGTTCATTGTAATTAGGCAGCTTTTCCTTGATGTGCTCACTAACTTTTATGTATGAAGTACCCACAACAAGCAACGAATGCTACCAAGATGACAGTTAATAATTAGAACAAATGGTTGTTTCTGTCACCTAAACAATCATTAATAATTAATTTTATCAGCCTACTGGTTTAATTAGTTAAAGTGTCTCACTACCTACGACATTCATTCATTATTTTTGTATCTAATTATTATCAATAATCAATATCACACTACTTGTATGCTATGTTAGTAACAAATGTAATACAATTTTTTTTGTTCCTAAATCTGTTGCTGGACCCAGCTGTTGCAGTACGCGTCTAGATTGAGGCCAGAGTTGGGTACACAGAGGCGGATTGACAATTTCATACTTATACTATTAAGTTCTTCAGAAGGTGTAGAAGACCCAGCTGTTTGAAGATCAGGAGGAAAAATGAGAATGTAAGTATTTTCACTAAACAGTTGTGTCACCTCTTCTCAGCTCAAACACAAAAAAAAGCAAACGTTGTGAAATACTTTTAAAAAAACAAGAAAAAAATGTGCTGATCATGGATTTAAGTAATTTGAGTAAAAATTATTTTAACATTCAATCAAGCGCTGTTACTCCGTTGTGTCTCTGTTATCTAGATTTTAAGGGTTCTAGAATCTCTTAAGTAGCAATGGCAGCTCGCAGAACGCGTAGTAAATATCCACCGGATGTGGGAGGTAGGTCCAAACCGGTCGTTTTATCAAGCTTGGGGGAGCCAATCCAAAACACAGAACTAATTTGATACTACTGAAAGTAATCAAGCATCTTTTACAAACAGTTTCATTTCTTACAGAAGCGCCCATGTGCAACTCACAGATGTAATTGCTCAGAAACATCGTCAACTAAGAACGAATCGCCACGCATCAAGAAACTTTGTCGCTTTACGATCGACGCTTACTTCACTTAAATAAACTCGCTAAGTTATAATTATGTCTATTTACTTAGTATAAGTAAAACTTCATACTTATACTACTACATATTATAAACCGCCGCTGCTACTGTTATTATTTACTGCCTCGTTGGTCTAGTGGTCGCAAGAGCTACTGCTGAGCTTGAGGTCCCGGATTCGATTTCCAGGTCGGGCAAAGTGTTATTGGGTTTCTCTATCTAGAATTTCTCAGTAGCAGCCCGGAGTCTGGATTTGTGCCCGGTTGCTGGCAATAGGCTTGCCCCCTATTACATGGGACTTAAACATAACTGGCGAAATGTGGGTGTACTATAGGTACACCTCTGCCTAACCTAGTTGGGTCCAAGTGGACCCAACTCTGGCCCTGGAAAAGAATGCCTGGAAGGCGTTGAGGGAGACCTTTGCTCAGCAGTGGGACAGTGTAGGCTAACTAAATAAAATAAAATAAATGCACTTTCTTGACGCACTGGGTGCATGCACATGTACAGGTAACCAGTACGTCATTGATGAACTTCAGAATGCCGTTGACGCTCCCACGTACTTTTCGCAAGATGTTATTGAAACCATCAGTATCTTCTTCGGCAAACATTCCTGATGCACTGCAGTAACGTGGAAGCGCCAACAACATTCTGAAGGCATTATTATACTGAACTCTGAGGGCGTTATACCTATGCCCTTTGCTTATATCGAACCCACAGAGTGCAAGGATTGACAAAGAGCCATAAAAGAGTAATAACCAAATGAATAATGATGATGAGTTGATGACTATTATTGACCTTTACAACTTAATTTCATAAGTATTTGTTTTTATAAAAAAAATAATTATCATGAATGAAGTTTCAGTAAACTTTTATTCTTAAGGACGATTTTTTATTTATTTATTCAAGTCAGCCCATCACGGTACATTGTCGGACATAAGCCTGTCCCAGGCTGCGCCACAATACCCCGTCTTCCACCTTCCGCAACTAGTCTGTCCCAGCAACCTTTTTAAGGTCGTCAGTCCATCTAGCTGGAGTCTCCGCCAGCCATCGCCAAACATGTCCAGAACACTGCTACTTCTGCTTGCTTACTCTGCAAGCTATTTCAGAACTCCAGTTCTTTTCCGAATAACTTCATTTCTGATTTATCCTTTAAAGAAACTCCGTGCATAGCCCGGTCATAGCGCGCTGAACGACCTTGAATTGGTGGACCAGCTCGACTGTCAATGTCCAGTAGTGTTTTTAGATTAGTTTTTTTTTATTGAAAAAATAAGAGGGCTCGTTCTATGTTTTTCTTAAGCCTGTGGTCCATCGACGCGACTGTCAGTACTTAACGCGTTGTATCGCACATTATTGTCGTGATTAAAACTCTAATTGACCCATAGTAAATCACAATTGACTGCCTTTGTCTTGCTATTAACGCTGTTTGGATAGAGGAAACGAATTGATGGTGTAAAGGAATTTTGTGGGGTTGAGTTTTTAACTTCTATCCCTGTAACATTAACAAATAAAAATTCGATGTAGGTTATATTTTTCCTTCACATTTTTGCTTGTGCGTATGCTTCTTTAATGGGATAAGAAGAGATGGGTAAATATTTAAAAAAAAAAATAAGGATATGTCACTATGTGATTTGTATGAAAACATAGGATCAATCCAGAAAAAAAAAAATTAAGTACCTACATGTTTTAACTGCTTATTTGTTGCAAAAATTATAGGTATAACTAAAGAAAACAATTTCTAGACGTTCTATAAAGCTTTCCAAACAAAGCAAACAAGAGAAAAACGAGCATGAAGACCAATTATGCAAATCTAAAACAGATTAAAGTCTTAATTATGGCTCAACCAAGAGTTCCGATATTGGACTAATTAGTCCTCATCAGATTTGGCGTACCAAGAATTGTCGTAATTAATGCCGACGACCCCTCGTGACACTTGCCGTAATTAGGTTAATAATACCGATCAGCTTTATTAGCGAATGCTCTAATTAACTCGATTCCAGTTGAAGGTGAGGTCTTCTCGATTGTCAGACGAATCGAATCGATACGGTCGCGATTAGGATAATTGAGTTAGTAAGGGGAAAATAAGTGTACACACGTTCTCTCAAAACGATGATGAAAAAAATCGTGAGGAAACGGGCATGATCATCATCCTAGAACCAAAGATTCGAAGTCATTACGTGGCATCTAACAACCCGCCATTGGCCGATTACGGCCGGGTGGGCCGTAATCCACTGTCCGAGATGAGGCCTGTGTCCCAGCAGTGGGAACATTATAGGCTTATTATGTATGTATGTTTTGTACACATTCAGGGCTTCATGTAAGAATTACAGCAATCTTTTTGCACTCGGAATGGACTCGTTTTGAATAACTTTTTTTTTTTAAATAAATATTCCTACGTCATAAAGCATGCGGTACTTCTCTTAAAACACTAACAACACAAAATAAAGAGGTTCCTATTTATTTTGTATCATCAATTTATCATAAAAACTAAAAGATGTTGTTAAAAAGCACACGTGGCTATGTTAAAAATGTGATAGCAATCTGTGTCCAAACAAACAATTTGACAAGACCTATTAAACCAGGTATTCATAGCTCTACGCTCTACGTCATTCAATTTTGTACAAGAAGATACTTAGAATACATCTCTCACGTCGAAACGCATAACTGTTTATTTCCAGACCAATAAAACAAAGATGCCAACGTTACCCATTAAATACTATAATAATATTTGATTTTACGTCGTTCAAAATCGAATTTTATGAAATACATAAATCACTTGGTCCATGTCAACACTTTCTTTTAAACGGCGAAGGTCGCGTTAAGATCGTCCGTAGTGTGCAGGGTACCTATTCTTAAACGAAGTGTTTCCGAAATAGAAACTAAATCATTAAAACTTTTCTCGTCCGATAAAAAATAGAAATGGAGTCATCTGTTAAAATTATGCGGAATAGTTTGTGTACAAGCGACTTAAGATTTTGAATTGGTCTTTTTATACGCGAGATTGAGTGATTTAGAGTAGTGATGTGGTTAGCTATAGTGTTGTGCGTGTTCCGTGTCTGCGTTCACGCCTCACTAATTGAATTTAGGTCGCCGTAAATAATGTGAATAACAGGACATTTTACGTACTAAGCGACATTATAGGTGTTCTTGGGAGGCACCAGCGTTTTCTGGAAATCTTTTCAGGTTCCAAACCAATAATTTAGCCATAATTCTGCAATTTATTCATATATTTTTCATAGCTTACTATGAAAACATCATTCAATCTATTAATTTTGATAAAAAGATTCCATGATGACTTTTCTTTTGAAAGAAAAATCAAGCTAAGAGAAATCGCATGATAATTTTTCATGGATGACACCTTTACCTGTTTCAAAAGAAGAACGTGGCGTTCCTTTTGCCAACTCGTGTCGCAATAGTCTTAAGAGACTAAAGGCGGAAACACACCTATCAACATCAATCCGCATCTAACATAAAACGACCGTTTTGCATCGAAATTTGTCCGCGTCCACTTAATATTACACATAATTTCTCTTGAAATGCGTCTGTGTGCGTGAATGCTGCGAGTCTAAACGTATCCTTTAAACCCGCTATCTGCATTAGCACAAGTAGAATCAGAATCATCTTATCTTAATGCTGATTGATGATGATCTGTGTTTTCATCTTAAGCATTCTATACATTCCGATATTGAGCCAATGATACTTTCAGATTGGGACAGGAAATATTTGGAGATACAAAATACACACATAAATTATGCTTCGAATTAGTAGTAGGCCCCTGAATAGGCCCCAGAAGCGAATAGACATAAGACCATATATACATAAACTCACGCCTTCACTCTTTTGACAGGACAACAACATTCATTGCGTTATTTACATAGTTGAGCAAACACATTTTTCTAAAATTTGAAGCAATGGATTAGCAATGCCCTTCACAATAATTCAGTTTTTTTTGGTAGTGTGTTAAGGCGGACACAACAGGCGCGACGCGACAGCTTGTCACAAAGGCACCGCTCGTCGCGTGACACACGGTGTCTTCGTGTCGAGCTGTCGAGTCGCGCCATTGTGTACGAGCCTTTACGCACATAGGGTGCTGGTCATACACGCACAACGCTGGTGGCAACTACTTGACCATTCTGAAGAATTGATTATGATGAAATGAAAAACTAAACTTCAAATTAAGTGTTAGGTAGATGCTTACGAGTTCGGAAGACACCATTAATGGTACTTTGAGCTATTAATAAAATTCGTTTCTATTTTGGATCGCTCATTTGACGGTACGTTTTCGTAACATGCTTCCAAGGTGTAGTGGCTTAAAAAAAGAGTGTTACTATTGACATATTGAGCCCATCCTTTATGGATGACCTGTTTCCGTCCATTCATTTACAGCTGACCTACCCCATTTGTAAAGTGACCTAATTGCAATTTCAAGGTTAATGAAAAACCATTCTTAGGCTATTTGTTTTAGGTTGCTTTTTATAGTTTTGATTTTCCACCGTAAAACTAAAAGTTGATTAACTTTTAGGCCTATAGCTCCAAATTTAAAAATATGTATTAGTATATTGAACAAAAATAAAGTTACTCAAAAATCTGTTGTTTTTTACACCTACGTGTTTGAAACAAGAACATCTTAGTTATGTGTGACAATGGCCGAACAGATTTTCAACATCCATCTTTCTTTTGTGGTAATTAAAATGTTAATTCATTACAATAAATAGCTTTGTTCCTTTTTCATAGTTTAAATAAGAATATCCGTGGGAAGAGTTCTTGGGAAGAGGCTTTAGAATTTCAGTTTGTATTATTACTACTTTTTAATTATTATGTTTTCAGCATAATTCGTATCTGAGTGAGTACATTGATCCTTGGATATATTATAATGTAAGGTACATTATAATATATCCTCTCCTTCTGTCATATCACTATTTTATGAAGTCCTTAAAAATCTATTTTGTCATACTTACCTTCCCTCTCGTGAAGCACAACATAAAACGATAATTTAAACAGATACAGCGAGCCAAACAACGAACCAAATCACTGAAAGATCCGCGCCCTTTGAAACTGCAACAAACTTACAATATTACAAATATTAACTTTACGAGTATTCGGGCGGCGCGTGCGCCAATACAGTTCCGCTGTCGGCGCCCGCGCACGCCTCGTCGCCGCCCGCCCTAACGCGAACACGAAAACACGAAAAACTACTTTCATTCACGGCCTTTTTCGCATCACTTTATAACACACGTACGAATAGAATACTGAACAGAACCAAAAGGACTAAGTTGTAAAGTGGAAGGACTAAAAAATAAGGCTGTGTTGTGACTGTGTAATTGATATTTCTCCTCGAAAATAAAAGTGTGTGAGTAAACATTGAGTAAGTGTGGAACCCAGCTTCTCGACAAATGTTTGTTCTGTCAATAAGTGAGACACGTTAATTTCGTAATTTTTGAAGTTTTGTCAAGTCAGTGTCGGAATTGAGGTAAGTCTTACTAATTAAGTTGTAGTAGTTGTTTGTAGTTTTCTAATAACTTTAACTTTGACATTATTTTAGAAATGGACCTTTTAACGAACTGGTAGAAATAATTAATAAAGACCGAATATTATATAATTGAGTACAAATTTTTTCTACTGAAATTAAGGAAATGAATAACGCCTCCTAAGCGATTAAGTTAACAACGTGTTTTGATGAAATTAAAAGCTTCGACAATAATTACCTAACGGCGGTTTGCTTTCAGCCTGTGTTATTAAATTAATCTGTTTCGTATGTAATCATGTAGGTTAATGAAAATCGGCAATTTCGTTTCAATGATGTAGGTATTTAAATTTTTTCAACTTCTTTACCTATATTAAATAGGTACGAAACCTTTTGTTCTTAAGTTTCATTTTTAATTTATTTGGGAATAAAATCGCTATTAAGGTAACTTTATACCTATGCTTTAATTATGTAATTCTTCAAAACCTGGTCTAATTTTATTTATAAACTTTAGGATTCCCTGAGATTGCGTCCCCATTAAACGTTGACTATTCAGTTTTTATGTTCTCGAGGGAGTTATGAAACATTTAATGTCCGAAAAGAAGTTAATTTCAAATTAGTCCAGAGGATTTCGGTCTCTGTCCCATTATAAATTAGTTATAATACACAGAGACGTAGTTCCTTATTCTTGTACGTTACTCACTCTTTCTTAGTACCTACATAAGTACCTGGCTGAAGATTTACAACCAGGCCATCCACTATTGCATTCAGTTATTACTACGAAACACGACTGATTCATAGACTTACGAATGAAATTATCTGTTTTTATCAAACATTTTTTGGTTCGAACGTAACTGTATGTATGTGACCTTTTTTACGCCTAAAACACTGAATGGTTTTCTATAAAATCTGGCAAGGATATAGATAGCATCCTGAGGAAGTCTTTATGTGTGGGATAATTTCTTATATCCACTAGTTGAAAATAGTAATACCAGCCTAGTATTTAGTCCTACTTCGTGGTAAATGTCTCTTTACATTCAGGGAAGGCATCAGAACTAGTCACCAGCATGCTTGCTCAAGGCGGATTGACAATTTCATACATATACCCTAACTAATATTATAAACCGCCGCTGATACTGCTATTATTTACTGCCTCGTTGGTCTAGTGGTCGCAAGAGCTACTGCTGAGCTTGAGGTCCCGGATTCGATTTCCAGGTCGGGCAAAGTGTTATTGGGTTTTTCTATCTAGAATTTCTCAGTAGCAGCCCGGAGTCTGCATTTGTGCCCGGTTGCTGGCAATAGGCTTGCCGCCTATTACATGGGACTTAAACATAACTGGCGAAATGTGGGTGTACCATAGGTACACCTCTGCCTAACCCTGATGTTATGTATGTATAGAAGCGAAAGTAAGTTTTTCTGTTTGTTGGTTACACTTTCATGCCAAAACAGCTGAACGGATTTGTATGAAATTTGCAACATGGGAAGACCATGACCTGAAGAAGGACATAGGACGGGCAACAGCTAGTATAATATTATAAATGCGGAAGAAAGTTTATTTGTTTTTCTTTCACTCTTAACCGGCTGAACCGATTTCATTGAAATTTGGCACACTGACTGACCAAAACTAATTTTTATCCCGAATCGCAGACGAATTCGGTCAAAGTCAAAGTCAAAGCATTTATTTCAAATAGGCTCATAAAAATGCACTTTTGAACGTCAACATTTACATTAAAAAATAGAACTGATTCTAGGCGCCACATCCAAAAGGTAGTTCCGCATGGAGAAGAAGGTGCAAGAAACTCCACCGTTACTCTTTTAAAATGTTTTACAATATTTTGTATACATTAATTATATTTTTACATGTGAAGACGATGCACCAAGAATAAAATACTATACCGCAATTGGTAAAAATAATTAAAAATAAAATAAAGGCAGATAAATTAATCACCATTGTGCTCACATATTTACAATAATTGTAAAAATTTATAATTTTCCTAAAATATTAACTAGGAATAAGCCAGTGTGTGAGTAAAGTAAAAATAACAAATTATACAATACAATAAGCAACTAGTATGATTTTGTCTAGCCTCTAGGTGGTCCTATGGAGCAGGACCACCATGTTACCAAGCATTCTTATCTAGGATATTATCCCCTAATTTGTAATATGCTTGTTTCCAAAGAGTTTTTTTAACATGAGTTTTGCCTCGTTGGTCTAGTGGTCGCGAATCGCTACTGCTGAACATGAGGTCCTGGGTTCGATTCCCAGGTCGGGCAAAGTGTTATTGGGTTTTTCTATCTGGAATTTCTCAGTAGCAGCCCGGAGTCTGGATTTGTGTCCGGTTGATGGCAATAGGCTCGCCCCCTATTACATGGGACTTAAAAACATAACTGGCGAAATGTGGGTGTACCATAGGTACACCTCTGCCCAACCCTTCGGGGAAACAAGGCGTGATGTTATGTTATGTATGAGTTTTAAACTTTCTTTCATTTAATTGCAATTTATCACAAGGTATTTTGTTGTAACATAAAAGATGTATGTACTTTAGATAGTCTGAAAAATGGTTGATCTATTTTATTTTCATTTCTAGTGTTAATATTATGTCTATCACTTATTTTATTAAACAGATGCAGATTTTTTCTTACATACATAATATTTTCATAAATGAACTGGCAATATCTAGTTAATTTATTAAAAGTCCAGGTTTCCTCAGGATGTTTTCCCTCACAGATGTCAGTGATGCCCAAGATGAACTTACTTTACATTTAATTGAAAAAGTCAAACAAACGGTGAACCCTTAACTGCTGGTCCATCATTGCCATGATTTTGTTTTTCTAAATTAAGCACTGAAGTCATAAAAGTCGTGAGTTAGCCGTTTATTTTCCGTCATAGCATAGTCCAGCACGAGTATCTTGACCGGATTTAGTAGACAAAATGACAGATAGAATAGACAAAATGACAGATAGAATAGACAAAATGACAGATTGCTTTTATTCATCTGCCGAGTTACGCGTGTCTGTCGAGATGGCTAATGAATTTGTACAGACGATGTACAGTTACATTGTTTCGAGTCGTTAAAAGCAACAAACTGCATTCACTAATCCGTTTGGCAAGAGTTGAGTATTAGGATACCTATGTTCTACGTTGGTTTAAATGATGATTAAGATGTTTTTATCGGCCTCCATTTACATCGTGAAGAGAAACCTTGAATTACATAGGTACATCATTATTTACGTTACTCCTCCCACTAATTCTACTATGAATTACATCTGCTGCATGGCTCATATCAGACGTCATATTAATAATAAATACCGGATAACAAACTTTGCCAACACTATATCGTACAGTGGGATAGTTACTGGCGCAAGTTACTTGCCTGAACATGCACTGGTACTGAGAAATCAGTTAACATTCATCATTTGCCTTCGATGGTATTAAGTTTTCTTGAGCTAGGTATACACTTACAGAAAGGAGAGGCTTCGAAACAGAGAAAATAAAATGTTTTTTTTTTATATTAATAGTTTTTTGTCCAGGTAATACAGTAAGCAGGTTCATAGGTTAACACAAGATAAGACGAAATTATTAGGTATTAAGTAGCTTAAAATGTTACCTACAGCTGGGTTTTCAATGTTTCTATTTTTAAGTATCCTGGCAATAGTTTCAGGACAACGTTACTTTTTTATAAGTACTACTGATATCTAATGAATGTAACCAGTACCGTGTAAGAATGGTTGATTTCCTTCTCAATGTTCCAAAGTGACAATCACATCGTCACGTTGGGAGAAGATAAATATGGATGGAGAAAAATTGAGAAGAATGTGAATGCAGTAAACATTGTAAAATGTAAAGAACCATTATGGTATGAAAATTTTCAAACTCAAACTAAAAGCATTTATTTCCAATAAACCAATTACAAGCATTTTTGAATTGTCAAGGGGTCAGTCAGAAAGATGAAGCTAGTTGCCCATTCCAAAGCGTAGTAGGCCATATGGAGAAGAAACGGCAAGAAACTCAATGGACCCTATAATATGTAGTAAAGTATTTAATATTTTTAATTGAAACATATCACTTTATAAACCTCAGGACCTAGACCAGCGCTGATTAGTAATATTTCAAATCCGGCTCGAAGGACCAACATTCTGACCTGGAAAGTGGAAATGCAAACAAAATATATCTTGCACTCTAGAAATCTTAACCTTAAGTTCTCTTACATTTAACCGTACAATAACTACAATCAGTAACCGAAATAGTTTGTTATAAAATAAGGCGTGTTTGCCCATCAATATTTACATTTCGAACAAATACACTAATGTCAAAGCTCTCAAATCGTGATTATCATTGAAAAAAGAGCGCCGCTACGATACACTAGCATTTTATCTTTTTAAGCTCGTTTCTCACTTCCAATTTTCTGAGAATCACGGTAATGAGATTCTACACGCCGCTCCGGCGAAGTCTCACCGAGCAAATACCTTTGTGTACCCAGCGCAGTCCGGTAGCCGCGCTCTGTTTGCTGTCGACCTGTTAATTAATAACTCGGCGCACAGTGTATACACAGCCTTATTACCAGTAAAATCTCACAAGTCACGAGTCTAAACTGAGCCAAACCAGTTTCCAGTTTCGGCCTCCGTTTTCTAATCACACGCCAATGATAATCGTATGGGCTTTCACGTTTATTCAACTTAATTATGACGCATCATTATCCGTCATTAATAAAAGCGCAATGCACCAAAGCCACATTTAAATCCACACCTCGCACCTATTAGTCGTACTAATTTGAATACAAAATTCATGACTACCTTCAATACAATGTTATTTATCATTACCATGGCCATTTGGCCTCGCACCCGCGCTCTATAATTACAGGCGAGTAAAAATGAAACTTGAAGAAACGCGATGGCGACTAATGGCCTGAAACTAAAATTTAATTAATGTCGCGTTTTACGAAATGAAAGTGATTACAGAAATAACACGACAGGTCGCGATAGTGTTCGGGTAAGCCCGATCACCCCCCTCCCCCACTCATGTTCGACAATTTACGACATGGTAATTATGTGTACGTGTTTAGGCGCCTTTGCCCGACTTTACGGACGGTGTAATTTTGGAAATTAAAAACGGTAAGCTTCAATCGGGCCGTAATATCTAAATGATGGATTAACCTCGCGTTTTGATGTGGATCGATTTATTTGGCCGGCAGCCAGTAATTATTTTTTATCGTCGAACGTGTGGTGAACACAATTAGTTATTGATCAGACGGCAATTAAGCCCAATCGATTTTGTTTGTTGAAGTTGAAGAAAATTGTTTTAGTTCGACGTTTAATCGACGTCGTTTTATGCTTCTAATGGATTCTCGGTCATTAGAATTGACCTCAGTGTCCCTTTATTGTTTATTAGAAAACAATAATGTATCCTTTTATCGGAGACATTAAAAAGTGTTAGGATCATTTACGTTCGATTAATAATAAATTCTGTTGGATTTATAGTCTCGAGTGACAGTAAGACTTATAAATTGATCCTTCGAGATTAACATATTGCGAGTGAAACCATATTGATGTGTTAGAAGACAAAGGCCTGCTAAAAGTCAAGTGTAACGTTGTTTAAGTCAAACAAGTACGTCGGGGCACGGCTCTCTCGGAGTAATTGGCGCGGGCGAGCCTCGGGCGTCAGCAACACCTCCGAACGTATCAAACCGTTTTAATAATGAGCTAGCTTGAGATCGTGAAACAATAAATTGCGAAGCTTGGAGGCTTCGTGCACGAGACAGCTATCTGAGGCAAGCATTATGCATCGCAAGTTCCCGAGCCAGCGATAGCGGGCTATCATCTGCGAGATTGATAGGAGAATAGCCCCACGGCTAGGCGGGATTCGGACGGTATTGTGAAACACAAGCCCTTGTGCACTGTTCTTGCATGAATTCATTAAAAATACGCGCGTACTGTGTTTACGTGAGGTTCTTGGAAAGTTCATTGGTTCATTGCTCGAACAAATAGAAAGTTCCTGGTCGTCTCATTATTCGTTTTTTGAATATATAATTGACTTCACTGTAAAGTTTGTAAGCTTCAAGGATAAAGTAGTCTTGAAACAGGTCGTACATGATCAAAGAAGCATTCAATTTTAAATACATTGTATAAATTGCTGACTTGAAATCCCTATAATAACGCTAAAGACTGTGGTTTTATCGTAAGATTACATTAGCTCCTTCAATATTATTACGGTTAAACACCTAATAGGTTCTTTAGCGACGCAAAACTTACACGCGAACTTTTAATGGAAATCTTTAAATAACTTATAATGTAACATCGAGATTACGAACTCATTAGCACAGCCAAACTTCGAACCTGGACCTTATCGTACGATCGCGATCGTCACAAATTAGCTCGCAACTTTTTCCTTAATTAAGGAAGTATTATTAACAAAGAGTAATCACGAACAAAAGTCTTATCATTTGTATAAACGGGGGAAACAAACATTGTGTAGCGAAATTAATAAATTAGCAGCCCCGATACATGGGTAGGTTTGGAGAAAAACATGTGACTGTTGTTTTATTTTTGTGGCAAAATGAGATATATCTAAGGAAATGCGTGGTCGCTGTTCAAGAATTATTGTGTGATAGATGCAGTCTACAATGTTATTAAAGGCATATATTTCTGTCATTTGTGGTGCGAATAAATTACATGTTTTTTTTGTTAAGAACAAAGATTTTCATGATGTATGTTTCATTAATCACTATATTACAAAATGCTAGTTATCGTCATAATCCAGAAGGTCAAAAATCATATTAAATGTAAACAAACACGACTTTGTTTTAAGCAAAGGGGACTATTCGTTGGCAAGAAAGCTACGACGGAGAAAGGGAAACAGCTGATACCAAACTTTTATCATTATGTCTAAGGAAACGGTTCATAGACAAACAACAAAGAGAAATTAATAAATTATCGCCAGTAGAGAGTTATTGCGAAGACGTGTACAAGACATTACTATGTTGCTTAATGAATAAATAGCTTTATCTTAAGGGAGGTATGTATATGATAAATGTACAGTGATTTGTTTATGATGAAGTTTGTTAAGTTCTTTCTCGGCCTAGTTATTGGTGGCTCATTAACTCTGATAGGGTTGTTGTTTGTGCTCTATTGATGGATAGGTATAAGTAGATTTTTGGCTTGGAGTCAAACTGTATTGCCACAGAGTGATTAGTTCAGTATGCTAAGTCTGAGCAATACATTTAGTGGTTACGTTTTGATCTTTAGGACATATGTAAAATTGTGGTGGGTAAGGCTTTACAATACGTAACTATGTTTAGAAGATGGTAAGTCGAAAATGATGAACTTATTTACAATCAAATAAAAATAATCTTTATGCCAGAACCCATGTTGGCAATTACTTACAGCATTTTCATTTCCCTGAATCAATTGTACCTAATTACTCATAATACCACCTGAAATTCCATAAAAAAAATTAATATACCTCAAAAATAATAAAACACGTAATAACTAAAAAGTCATTCAGCTGTAATAATTTGGTCACAAAAACGAATCCACTTTCTATTGTAATTACTTTTATAAATGCCAATGACCGTAATGACCACTCCTAATGCGAGTGCTGGCTTCATTGCGTTACTGTGACTCATTAGGGGGGTCAAAACGAAATTACCCAAAGTGTGACGGAATCTGATAATGTTCTGGGCTAAGAGTCCTCTATTACAGCGTGGCGAATGTAACATACGGCTGTGGTAATGATTTTTACTTAAAGAAAGTATAAGAAGATTCGGTTTGAATTATGGAAGTGAAGTTTATTTTACGTGAAAACCTACCAATATGTTTTCGAAACCTTTGACCGATTTTCAGTAGTAATACCAATGAATACACGTAAATAAAAATTATGGTTGTCCCAAAATAATGTGGTCATTAAAATTAAGTCCAATGAGTTTATATATCACCATAATAAATACTAACGCCCTTCGCATTTTTTACCTATTGTGGTAGAGTAGGTTTATTCTAGGTGACGCGTATTCACTTATAATTCAATGATTAATGTACATTAACAAAATATTGTAAAACATTCTAAAAGAGTAGTAGGTGGAGTTTCTTGCCCATTCTTCTCCATATGAAACTACCTTTTGTAAGTGGCGCCTAGGCCTAGAATCAGTTCTATTTTTTATGTAGGTAAATGTTGACGTTCAAAAGTTCCTTTTTATGGGCCTATTTGAAATAAATGCTGACTTTGACTTTGACCGTCTTCGTCTGCGATTCAGGATAAAAAGTAGTCTATGTCTAAGAAAGGGGCAACTAGGATCAATTCTTTTTTTTTTGTTATGTTCAAAAGTGTCACTCATGTGCTTATTTGAATTAAATTATTTGGAGAAGAAACTGCAAAGAAAATAGAAACTGATAAATGTTACATAACACATAATCAGCCTATTATGTTCCCACTGCCGGGACAGGCCTCCTCGTTGGTCTACTGGTCACAATAGCAACAGCTGAGCATGAGGTCCTGGATTCGATTCCCAGATCGGGCAAAGTGTTATTGTTCAATAACGCGTTTAGAAAACTGATGGGGTTGCCATGGCGTTGCAGTGCGTAAACAGCGCAAGCGCGCAGCTTCTTTGGTGGCTCGAGTCATGGCCAGCCCCAACAGGGTTCTAAAAATGATTGCTGACAGGATGGACTGTTCATATATGGTTCACTGCTGTCAGTACATGTGTCACCGTATCGTGTTGTTTACTAACAGTTTATTAAGGACAACGTTACTCACCATATTTAGCCGTCGCCGCGTCGCTCGAAATAAAGAATTCGAATTGGGTTTTTCTATCTAAAATTTTTCAGTAGCAGCCCGGAGTCTGGATTTTTGCCCGGTTGATGGTAATAGGCTCGCCCCTATTACATAGGACTTAAGCATAACTGGGGAAATGTGGGTGTACTATAGGAACACATCTGCCTAACCCGTCTGGGATTACAGGCGTGATGTTATGTTATGTTTATGAACAAAAGAAATCTGTCATGTTGTCTATTCTTCTTAAAACTTGGTCATCGTGCGGGATGCCATCTATCTTTTTGGCAATTTTATTCAAAATCCGTTCAGTGTTTTAGGCAGGAAAAAGTAACATACAGACAGAATTACTTTCGAATTTATAATCTTATTATGGATGTGAGTGTACAATAGGTACCCCTCTGCCCTATCCTTCGGGGGAACAAATCGTGAAGTTATGTTATAACATTAAATATTCTCTATTCAGAAGAATAAAAGTTTGTTTACTTAACTAAAGAAGAAATATATTATACGAGAACTTATATAAGATATTAGTTTCGTCTTAATTAGTTTTGTTTTGTTTTGTTTGAAAGTAGTGCCTTCAGAATATTTTTAAGAAAATTTTACGAAAGAATTATGTAATCATGGATTATCTCAAGTTCACAGTAAAGTTAGTTAATTTTAAGTTATCATTCTCAATTTGTAAATCTGTTTAAAAAAAATATATAATTATGTACCTACCTAATCCTAGATAAATACCATTACGGCCTTTATAAATATTGTTCAGTCTAAGTTTAAAATCATCGAATCTTCAATTTCAATTATTTGTGCTTCATATGTGATTGGCATCAAAATAAATCCCACGAGTTTCCATGAAAAGTAATTACTAATGCATCTTAATTCTAGGGGGCCTAGAGAAATGGCATTCGCTTTGGAGCGATACCATTTCTACAATTGCCTTCACTTCACTATGATACTACGCTATGACATCTTATCACGTGACATTTCGATAGCTTAAGTCAACCGCATACATTTTTTTGGCTTTTCTATTAGCGTCATCTATAATCGTCACAGTCAGCCCCAATACCTACCAAACTTCTTGATTAAACATTTCTTCGGAAAAGCTTATGAAGCCACGACAGAAGAAGATTTTATATGTGAATCTCTTAATTATTGATAACTCAATCACATTTTTTTTAAGGATATTGCTTATCCATTCCTTCATATGTTTCAAAAATTTGTTTGCTTAACAACGTAAATAACGCAATGAATGTTGTCGAACTGTCGAAATGAAAGCCATTCCTACTTTTTGTGTGTAACAAGTCAATCACTCATTAGATTTTCAAAAATGTATGATTTAACGTTCTAATAATAGTAATAATTACGTAATACAGATATTGAAAAGTCAATTTATTTCAAAATTAAAATATAATCTCGACATCAAGGCAATGCGCACACGCATCACTATACAAAATTGTCAAAACACCGTCGCGACAGATCTCAATTCGGATTAATTTATAAATTAGAACTACAAAGTATCGCAGACTTTCATGTGTGAGCATTCGCTAAAACATAATAGCCTAGGACATAAAAGACAGTCTTACCAATCTATTTCAGGAGGCTATAATAATATTCATAGAAAGTTATGCAAACGAATTTCAAGAGACATAAAGCTTACTTGAATTCACAACTACCTGAAGTATTAATACAAAAACACAGTCAGTACTCGTGAGAGCTACCTGAACTACCCCCAAAAATAGATTATTATTTTCAATCGATTTTTTTTTAAACACAAAATTACTCGTGCTATCTAAAAATGTATTTCGTTGACTTCTTTACGTATTTTAATTTTTATAGTAGGCAAGTATTTTTTTTTTACTCGTTCGTTTCTGGCCATAGTGAAGTCCTTTCATTGCAGTCTTATAATTCCAGGTTTTACTGTAAAAAAAATCCACTCTTGCAAAATACCGTTTAGCTGTATAATGACTTTGAGCAGCTTTTCATAATATATCTAACTGAACGATTTTTGTCTCTTAGACTAATTCTATTTTGATATGATCTTCACAAATGATTATGATGTTACCCAAACTATAGTTATGCACAATATATTCTTTCTTATATTTAAATAGTTGACATTGGCTTATATTTAAAACAAGATTCTATTCACCATTATAATGAAATATCTTGTCTTCTCTGGAAAGATTAATTGGAGTCTCAACATATTCTAGTCCCAATGACTGTGTTGTCTTATGATTGTGAAAAATAACACTATCCGCCTACTTAACTTTTGAATGAACTTCGTCTTGTGTTTTAGTGTGTTGATTCTTAGATTTTGTATTAGATAATACGAGTATTTTCCCGTTGAGAGAATTGTATTTAGAATTCTCTAAAATTTCTGCCGTTTGGTTTGTTGTTTGTCAGGTATCGAAATTGTATGTTTCCTTTGAAAAGAAATGAGAAGCAGGGTGTAAAGTTCACTCATACTCTTTATAAAAGGGAGGATCCTCCGACCAGATGGATGTCATATCTGGTGGGCAACTGCCCGACGACTGATGTCGACCCTTGTATTTATGCGAGTTGCGCGGTAAACTCTGCTTGCGCGATGCAGGATTTTGCGTGACGTCAGTGTGATGCGTTGTTCGCATGTGGCGGTGTAGATGCCGCTACACCTTTCTATTTCTTATATGTTGGACACTCAAAAAGTTTCAAATTTGTTTATCATATCACGGCATTATTCCACCCGGGCCTGCTCTAAGCATCGGTAAGGTTGTGCGGCACTCAGCGTGAAACTATCCTCCTCACGCGAAGATGCACTTGTAGATTTTCGTGAAGGCTTCCCGATCCAACCTGCAGTATGTGCTGAATCTCTTGATACGTAACTCTCTTATTGTCTTGGATTATAATTTTCACTGCTAGCACGTTTTCTTCCGTAACAGCCTTCAAAGGTTGACCACTTCTTTCTTCATCCCCAAAAATAGTCGACCGCGCTTGAATTTGTAATACCAACGATACTCGGTTGCCTTAGAAGGGCTTTCATCCATGAATGCCATTTGAACTCAATCGTAAGATTCGTCCAGTTTCATCATACTTTAATGAGACACGATAATTTGAATTAGCTCGCAAACAGTGTGGAGGGAAAATTTCAAATTTGAACGTATCTTTTTTACTTACAAATAATCATATTTTCAAAATAGACTAGAAGTGACCAGTCTCTCACACATAAAAACTTTTTTTCGCAATACTTTCTGAGTGGCCTGGTATATTTTCTTCTTCGCTGTCTAATACCGTATCTAATACCGTAATTATTAGTTCTTTCGCTGTTTAGTTTTGAGGTTCTTACTACTAGAGTTCAAATGCACTTTAGATTCGAACGATTTTCAAACTATTTATAGGAAACCGAAATAGAAGGTAATGTGACATCTTGCAATTATGTTAAATCACAATTCATTATCATTATATTTAATTCCATCAAAATTAATTTCAGACGTGTGATATGTTATATCACACAATGTTTATGAGTAGTTTGATAGACTTTTTGAGCATGTCATACTAAATTCACTGGACGCGTCTGACACACCATTTTATTACATTTCTGAAGTCAGAACATATAGAACGAAACTAAATCATTTGATTATAATGAAGTCATTAAAAACAGTTCCAAAACTAGACTCATCAAAATCGGTTTAACAGTTTATAAAATTAATTCTAACACAAACAGACATACGTACTGTCCTTACGATATATTAATCATAATGCCACGCAACGACCATACACAGAACAGCAAGATATTTAATCTAATAATGGACGACCGTGATTGCTTTTCTTGTGCTTTCTTTTATATTTATAATTCATATTTAATGATCGACATTAATGACATTGCTTTAGGCCGAACTCGTACAAACCTGCCAGCGTTACTAGATCTTTCAATCCGTAATTTTTTTCCCTTTGTCACCTATTCATAGAATTTATAGGAGGGAGGTGGAGGTCATTTAAAATTGGCCCTTTGTACACGTTAATTTTAGATTTAGGCGCTTTCGTGATTGTTACGAAACGTTCATTCTATTGTATGGCGAGTATAATAAAGTGCACCGTGATTGTGTAAATGAGCGCTGACTGGCGAGATAAGGTGAAGTGCTGCTTTAGTTATTTTTTATTTATTGATGTTTTTTGTAATACTCGTATTTCCAGGAAACGCCACATTATCTTAGAGCAGAGGTGCCTTTATTTTGTGTAAAATAAATTATCACCACTGCTCTCAAAACGGTGAAGGAAAAAGTTCTGAGGAAACCGGCATGTCTTAGAACCCAAAATCCGAAGATATGTGACATCTACCAATCCGCACTGGGCCGGCGTGGTGGATTGTAGCCTGTTCCCTCTCACTGAGAGGAGGCCTGTGTCGTGGCATACACATCTTAATGTATTGCCATACTTTACTGTTGGTATTCCTCATCTAAAAGTATGAGTACCTACCTATCAATTAAAATGCGCTTTTCATGAGTATCAAGAGAGAAATTTCTTGAAAATGTAGCATCATCAGCAAATAATGTTCCCAACATTATAGACTAGAGACTGCATTTTGGAAATACCATAAGACGTTGGCGGGATACACCAAAATGCAGCAAAGCTGTGTATACCAATCGCTGCTTTATTCTTTAACCTTTTTTTCTACCGGGGAAATAAAATTCACATGTATCTACGAAATTCGACTAAAACACTTGTAGGAAGTGTCATGCTGTAAACCGGTTTTAAGAAGTGGCACTGTATGTTTTTCTCAAACACTCAGACGGACAAAGGTAAATTAAAGATACTTTCCGCAATAAAAACACCGTTATCGTAGGTACTAGGTCATATAATTTGATGAGTACTAAATGGCAGAAAATAAAAGATTTATTAATTTATCCAGTTGAGCAAAAAAAATACTGTTTCTAACTATACATGCAGAATTATTTAATTTTTACATCCAATACAACTTTACAATTTAATACATCGCGAGACACTTTAAGAGGGCATAAAATACAGACATACAAATATTTACACACCCACGTTACAAAATTATGAAGATAGTTTTGTGTCTTATAACCTAATTTATTCGAAATAATTTTAATTCAATCCCGTTATATTCATAAACAACCTTAATTCTGTCATCGGTCACATTGGGAAAATAAAAACAGCTGTAAAAGTTTTAGGTGACGGCAGAAAAATAATCTGCGTATCGCAATTAAAAACATAAAACGCTATTCAAATAAAACCTGGAACGAAATATCATATAGCAGAAGAGTAATAACATTAAAACATATACAGTGGGGCAGATGCGCCAATATTCTATTATTACTGGCTTTTCAACGCGAACGGCGCGAGCATTCCTGACTATTTCTAAAACCCTAAGATGAATCATTAAATAATAAAATCCAAAGCATACTTAATGCTCAACAACACATAGAAATCTATTCACGAGCGCGTATTAACTAACACAGGCGCATGCTAATCAGTTCCAGATCCATTCCTCGTGTTACTGCTCAATCGGACGTGCACACTCTAGCAGAACACCTATACATCAATGGTCGATCTAATTGCGAACGCGTAAACACACTTCCATGTGTTCGTGATCATTGTAACAATGTGCGTGATTCCAGCCACCTTATTAGTAGCACTTTAAACAAAAATACAATCCAATTAGAACACTGTTTGAATTTGAAATTGGAACGGTTAGGATCTGACAGATGGCACACTATAAATAAGGGTGTGAAGTTAGCACCGCGCATCGGTTTCTGGCGTGCGTTTTGTTCACGCGGATGCGAGAGCAGATATTTTAATGTCTTCAACTTATTAGCCACAAATGTCATATCGTGTGATGCATCAACTACTACTTTGTTAAAGTTGTCTGCGTCCAGAAGATTATTTGCAAGCGTAAATTAGGTTCACGTGCGTTTTAATGCATCCCGCAAGTGTTAGTGTTCCAGTTTGATAATCTTCGACCGGCGAATGGATCAGGCGGAGATGATTCATAATGTTCTGTTCTATTGTTGGCTTGCATATTGCAAATTGGATTTACGCAATGTCCATCGTTTTGTTATATAACGATTGGTACCTACATTAACTCTTCCCTGGCTACTGTTATTGTTCGAAGATAAAGTCCTTCATTTTAATTGGTTCTAAATTCAGCTTTAAGTTCTTCCTATGACGTCGCTGAATACATTATTTATTAGGAGCTTGTAATAAACTTTGGATGATTCCAGGAATTTTCTTTTCAATGCATTTGTGTAAATTGTTATTTTTTTGAAATAATGTGTTTATGTCAAACATTGTGTTAAATTCGTTCGCCGATCTCATGATATAATGCCGTGATCCACTTAAACATGCTATTTTAGCTCACCACATTAAATTTGATCGATCAGAGCTATATTTTTACTGTTTACCAAATATTTAAGTAACGGTCATAAGTCAGACAGTAAAATAATTCAAATGTGAAATTTCATGAACGCTCATAATGAACTTGGCAGACGACCAAAAAACGTCTTATTTTCGATGTGGAATCTGGACCAATTTTTATTGCAACGCTTTGGAAATAGTGATACAAACGACCCCCACAATGACTTACCAATTATAATGAGTGTGGCGGCTCAGGCGCTGGCGGGGATACAAACAAATGAATAGAGCGGTTACACTTCCATTTAGATATTGCACGGTTTAATGCGAGCCGAAGCATTACACTGCAGTAAATCATGCTCTCCAATCTGCGCACTAACGCACCAGACTACGTTGTTTATTTCTTCATCATTTTCAGCCATAGTTATTGCAAATTCAATTTTTTTTTATTGTTCTATCATAAACGGAACGTTTTACTTGCCTACCCGTAGTCCCGTAGCTCCAGATTCGATAGCACGTGGCGTTTAGATCGAAATCTTTTTAATGGCATTCCTGGTGGACGTTCACTTTGGCACGAATATCAACGGGAACATTACAATAAACGCCCGAATATTCTCACCTATACTTTCGAACACTCGTAAGATTTATTTCTGTGACTTGAATCAGTTTTATTGCTTCTTCGTTCATCTGCACTCATTTATCACCGACATAGATACTCTTTTTACGATTCGAGGCGCTCTGTTTATTTTCGTTTTTAATTACCTCTAGCGTGGGTAGAAGAGCAAAGTGACAAAATAAATTCGGGAACATAATATTGATAGGAGGATTCTTAATACTGAAATGACTGCAATTGTGTGATTATGATTTACCGTCTATGTCTGCCCACAGCTCGGTAGTAAAGTAGACAAATTGTGGTGTCAGACCAGTCCCGGCTGAGTTATACAGTATCTGTACCAAATTTATCGTGGTTCCATGCTAATTTCCATGTAACTAAACTTCAAAACGATACACGAAGTAAAATAAATAAAGTTGACGGAAGCGATTGAACACACGCAAAATCTCTAGAATAATTAAAATAATCAAACGCAACAGAAGTTAACCCATGACAAATTAGGTGTCAAGAACAGATTTAAAAATATGTTCAACCGCCAAGTGGATTATTGAAATAATTCCACCAGTCCAACACCGCAAGCTACATTTTAGACACAATAAAAATACACATTCTGCAGGAGGCGTAAGAAGTGGTCGTAATTTTGACGATGCTAATAAAATGTGAACATAATGACAGCCACTAATTTGAAAGTTTTAATAACAATTCTAATGGGTGTTAGAACTACGAGTATAATTCTGTCAATCACCATTCGAAATGAGAAACATTCTCATTTCGAATTGTGATTGATAGTTACAGTGACGTAAACTTTTTTGATTCGGAATTTGATGCATTTTGCAGTGGCACAAGAAAAGTACGGCCGATTATACAATAGATAGTTGTCTTGGGAATGTACTGACCGACATTAATGAGGCATCTTCATCACGACTCATCTCAATCAAATCCCGCGACTGAGTCAGTATCGATGCGTTCGCGCATAACGACCGTCGGATGCGCCGAAGTGTTCCAGAGAGATTGTAAATATTTCTCTGTTTCAGAACACGACTAAAATAGATTAGAACGCGTGTTTCTAAATCCCCTTTGAAGATTACACACGCTGGCATTAGATCTGGCAAATTACCCTCCAACAAAGATTGTATTAATTACCTGCTCCCGATAGCTCGATGTAAATACTATTTAAAATTAGATCAGCGAGTTGCGTGCGCGCATCTTTTCGGCGCCTTATATATCTGTCATTTTCCTCAGATACGTTGAGCTAGTTGGGTTTGGTAGAACACGGTAATTAATTCTTGTGCTTACATTAGTCACTTTGAAACGAAATAATTTGCAACGAAAATAATATCTGTGATAAGATTGTGACTGAAAAAACATTATCTGTTACATCGGATCTAAAAATTAGATTCGTATTTCGAACGGACATGAGTTATTGTTTCTGTGACAAGCTTAGATTATTTATTATGCTATATTACCGACTTTATGTTCAAGATTTTTCCGGAATCGATGTCTATTTAGAGCTCCCTAACTGCGTAAGTGTAGTTTTGTCTGTTATTTGTTTTATTAATCGATACAGACATCGAGCAAATGTTTTCTCGTGTAGCAGATACAAATGGGATCGAGGGCTAATTATGTAATGTTGGTCCAGTTTCAGACGTACTCTTAATCGATAGCCATTTTTTATGCCATTTGAAGCGGGAAATGGAAATTAGTTGTTTATTATTGGTTACGAAATATCTGTAAGTGTAAGGAAAATATTTGGTTTACTTTTGTTGAGTAATTATTTTCTCAAATATTTTCGAACATGATCATAGTAACGCAGAGATGTTCTACATTTCATGAATTAGTCATATTTATGATGCTTTAATATTTATTACATTATTTAACACAAGCCATAGAAGTACTATTTAATTTTATACTTTCCACTCGTTATGAAAGTATAAAATTAAATAGAAATTTCAAAATTCAACTCAAAATTCGCCACCCGTATGTGCACACTATAAACATCTATTCAGTATCATCAGGTTTAAAGATACAACATTGTACATAGACAGAGGTAACATTGTATGTAGTTATAATATCACTCGGCTGCCAGTCTTCTTTTAATGTTTAAGTGCCAAAATAATTTGAAGGCACCACCAAAAACAAAGGAACCGTAAGTATTTATTATCGCACATAATAAACTCATAAAAATTCATGGAAGCAGAAAATTTTCTGACTTATTAGACGATGTCGAACAGGTTTCGGAAATCGAGAAATGAAAATTACATGTTATTAACGTACATCAACACTGTACGGTTGTTATAACACAAAAGATAAACAGACCGAATTAAATGGTCCCTCATTATACGCACATTTTGGTTAAAAGTTAGGTTATTTGGGCGCGGTAGGGTTATCTCGTGCGGGGATCTCGACGATCGCCACTCGAGATTATTCGGTTCTGGTGCGTACGAATTCTTAAGTATAGTATGTTATTGATGATGTTTAATAAGCATTGCAAGGTGTTTGGTGGCGGTCATTTAATGATTTCTGATTTATTTTCTTATTTTTTGTTTTTAAATTCGGTTATTTCTTTGAATGGAAATGAGTATTTTATTCTTAAATTTCAACCTTCTTACTTACCTTCACAAGTTATATTATTGTCTTAGGGCTGATTCTTCAATAGTCAGATAACTTTTATCTGAAGAATAAATATGACAGTTGACATATTTTCTATACATAAGCAGTCAAACGGCTATATTTACTCTTCAGTTAAAACATATCTGACTACAAAAATCTGCCTTTATAAATGTACCTAAGTAACACACGAGTGCTTTTAAGCCACATATTTAACCAATTCATCATAGCACAGCTAACACTAAAATGCGGGTCGAATAGATTTACTAGCACTATCTATTAAATAGTTATCATCTATATTTTCCGCTACATCAATTTCCCTCAAAACTAAACCAACTCTCATAAATAACAGCAAAGTTTCGTATCACTCGAAACAAACTGCCCAAAAAATCGAGATCAATTCAATCGAATGCACTGATAACCCGAAATTACGAGTCAAAACCGGTTTTAACAACACAGAAAGCAATAAAACAGCGTGAAATGGTATGAGAGCATTAATTCGATTATCAGATTGAGGTGTAAAGCGAGTTTCGATGTTTATCTAGGTATAAAGAGGCGCCGTATAAGAAATTATTTTACAGCATTGAAATAATAAAAAACACTCATTAGCGATCATTAAGGTACCGCCTCCGCGATTTAGGGTTAGATAGGGGAGGTGCGAAGTTTATTTTGTATAATAACAGACCGAAGGTGGTTGTTGTCTATTTATCAGTAGAATTACGTTGCAGGTTATCGCGATAAAAGATAAAGTCTTCGATAAGAAAAAATAAACCTTCTGAATTAACACTTTGTTTTCGAGTATAATGACGTTTGTTTTTTTTTTGTTTTCTGTAACTTGAAGTAAATATTTATTTACATAACATAACATCACGCCTGTTATCCCAGAATTGTTAGGCAGAGGTGTACCTACAGTGCACCCACATTTCGCCAGTTATGCTTAAGTCCCATGTAATAGGAGGCGAGCCTATTGCCATCAACCGGGCACCAATCCAGACACCGCTGCTACTTCGAAATTCTAGATAGAAAAACCCAATAACACTTTACCCGACCTGGGAATCGAACCCAGGACCTAATGCTCAGCAGTATCTCTTGCGACCAGTAGACCAACGAGGCAGTACGAATATTTATGTATTTATTTTTAATCAACTACGTGTCTTTTCTTACCGTTCCTCATTATTTACTTAATAATATTCAAAACCACTTTACTTCATTATTTGTTTTGCAAATTATAAAGTAGAAACTACTACTCATTTGCACTTTCCAGCGCATTACACTTACCACCTGTCAGTCAGTATCAATTACTTGTACATTTTAACATCAAGTAAAATTAAGCTGTCGTTATCCATACGTAATTTACATTATACTTGCCAAATGCTCTTTTATAACTAAAATCATGTTATCATTAACTCAACAAAGAGGTCACTACTCGCGCCGGTACCCAAACCGCAAAGCTAATTATTAAAAAAAGATAATAAAAATATACAATTAAAACCGCAACGAAAAGGACTCATTTTCTCCCGACGCTACATTGTAAGGGTTAATTGACACTTATTATAGAAACTCAAAGAACATCTGGTTTGTTAATTATATTTATTTTGGTTTTTGTGTAAGGAGAGATTGGATATTTTTTATTGTTGTATTCGGGCAGTGTATTATTATTGAAGAGTTAAAGAAGAGATCCTCATCATTATGTGGTGAAAGAGAAACACCAATTGAAGCAGAGAGGCTGGTTTTCTTTTGTAATGATTACAGCACACTTTGCAAATTAAGCTAAATGATAAAAGCCAAGAGCTAACAGAACTTTTACATTTTTGGCTTGAGTTTCAGTTCTATCCTATCCTAATAGGCTTAGGAAATACTTTTGTTAACAAACGTTCAAAAATTCTTGCGAATGATTTTTATTGCTCGAATAGGAGATTACAGTCTTCTTCTAAAACCATAAACAATTAGATGTTGCTATCAAACCAGACTCCCTCTATATATAAAGATGCAACAGCGGCCTGTTAGCCTTTTTTTCTTTTTGGGTGGGAAATCATCAAATGACTTCATCCACTCTGAGCGGGAGGGCGTTTCAGACTGTTACTGACTAAAAGCCACCCGTGTTTCTTCAATTGCCTGTGCCAGGGCCTAGGTATCTCTTTCGAACTTCCCGCGACCGTGAGGCATCGGCCCTATTCGACCGATTGCCCTATTGGAGCGCACGTGGAACACGACGAACCGCCGCAAATGTGGTGAGGAAAGTTCTGAGTATGAATGTGGATAACTGCTTATACTACTCACTCTTAAGTGGGGGAAGACCAAATAAGCTATGGATGGACTGTGTCAAAAGATACTATGGATAGAAAGAGCTGACTACCGAGATAACGAATAATACAGGAATCTAGAAGAAAATACATTCTCCTCGACCCCAAAAAGACATCAATAGTGCTATTCTGTAACCATCTCACCGTGAAAACATAGGTGAAGTGAGCGTGGATTAAGCTGTCAGTGCCACTGATGCTAGGGATTGACCAAGATGAGATGACACTGACAGCTCACTCCACGCTAAGTTTTCACCGTAAGATTTTTACAAAATAGCACTGCGGTCCTCTGATTTCCTTCAAACCAGGCACCTCAGTATGTTATTTCTCGAATCTATTACAAATATCGAGAAATACATAACGTGTTAATGATTCAATAGTCCCCGAAGTACCTAACAGTGGCCACTAATAATTGTAGTAAAGTCGCCATTAAGTTTAATTGTGACAGTAATAGGCTTTCCAGGCTGAAGCCACTTACTCTATTAAGTGGGCGATGCATCTAACATAACATAATGCTTGTATTTTCGGAGGAGTTAAGCAGAGGTACACGTATTGCACCCTGGTTTCTCCAGTTATGTTTAATTCCCATGTAACAGGGGGCGAGCCAATTGCCATCAACCGGGCACAAACCCAAACTCCGGGTTGCTATTAAGAAATTTCAGATGGAAAATCTCAATAAAGGATCTCGCGGACTCATGTTGATCAATTTCCATGAAGTTTTCATAGACATTGTTCTACTACAGTCACGTTGCGCTTGTTAGCTCAGCCTTTACACTTTGCCCGACCCGGGAATCGAACCCAGTACCTCATGTTCAGCAGTAGCGCTTACGATCACTAGACTTACGAGGACAGTTTAATTGTTACATTAACTGGCTTGCCAGCCTACTAGCTCTTTCAAGTGGGCGATGTACTAGCACGCCAGGAAACTTAGGTAGGTAAATCAATTGTTATCTTCTGTGGGTATCTAGATGGAGCATATTTTGAAATATTTGTAGGTACTTGTGGCGTAACTATGAATGAATAGGCTGAGGAACTATGCGTTTTAAAAGAAGATGTAGTGACAAAAATTGGAAAGAGTATGCTTACACGGTTTGGTCATGTTGAGATGATGAATGAAAGGCGACTAACCAAACGTGACATAGTGATTGGTTGGGTTTCTTCAGAAAGGTCTGGTGCGTAGTACACGCAACCGGCGAGCGTGTATGACCAGATGTACGAACGCAAATGAAGCAAAAGGATTATGCAAGGATCGTAGCAGGTGGCGTTCTGTAGTTTCTGCCTACCCCTATGGGAATAAGGCGGGTTGTCGATACTTACAATGATGTCGTCAACCTGCAAAGCAAAGGTAGCGTTTCATATGTCATTTCAAAACTCAGTCTATAACTTAAAAGGGTGGAGAACGCAATCTCATCATTGTTTACGTAGAATACAATGATTTCAAAAACTATGAGGTACCTCACACTTGTGATTTTATGTCCAAGCGGTTAGATAACAACCTAGACAAAATCAAACTTACGATTACGTTCTGTGATTACTTAATTCACACACTGACTTATGACTGCTTAAAATTTTAGGAAAATCGGATACTGTTACAGTGTTTGAGCACCATGAATCTATGTATGTATAGTTAATTTATCTGTTATTGCTTCATTTTAATTCCTTTTGCGGTATAGTACTTTTATTCTTGGATGCGTCGTCTTGGATATGATTAATGTTCACAAAACATTGCTAATTTTTTTTGGTCCACAGGTACTTCTTCATACGAAACTACCTTTTGGAAGGGGCGACTAGAATCAATTGTAAATGTTGACGATCAAAAGTGCCTATTATGTGCTCTTTTGAAATGAATGCTTTGACTTTGACCTAGATTTCCCATAATTGTTTGGTACAGGTGACATTTTTTGGTGATATCTCAGACAGTTTTAAATACTATTTGTGAAAACCGTGAACACCGTTAGAGACGAAGACGATATACACAACAGATTACAGAAGCAACCTGATTAGTGATCTATTTTAAAGAACACTCGTAAGTATCCACGTCAACTCCAAAGTGTTTCCAGCCAGCGAAAACGTTCATTAAACGTTACGTCATACCCTAAAATAACACTAAATTTTATAGAAATAGGTACGTAAATCAAATCAAGATTTATTAGTGATTTCTTCCACGTTCTAAGAAAACATCGGCTTCTGACTGAAGAAGTCATCATACTGACGTCCGAAACTCTTTATTGTTTACCAAAAAAATATATTCAAAGACATGAATTATGGAGGAAATTTATTTCGACATTAAGCTTAGTACATTATTAACAAGGTTGTTTAATGCATTTAGTATAAAAAAATGGTGTTTCGACAAGTTAACCTAATAAACTGTGCCGGAATGCACAACAAAATAATCTTTTGCTTGTTTATTTATTATGTCAGTAGTTGCAAGTAAATCCTGAGAATGAAGTCATCGAAAATGTTTTGTGTTTTATAAATCTAGACCATAAGACCTAGGTGTCTTTATGTAGTTTCAACATAAGTCTGTTTGTTTGTATAAGTGGTATTTTGGATGAACAACATCATTCGAAGCAATATTTTAATACCTATATGAATTTGTATGACTGCTTACAAAACCTTCTGGCTTGCATAGTGTAGCGAAATAAGAAAAATAAGCTTCGCTACATGATATGTAAAATTTTTGTAGTAAACACTTCGAAAAAAAAAAAAAGATAACCAAAAAAAAACAGAATAAAAACGTCACAAATATTGCCGCATTGAACTAAAAAGAGATTAAGCAAGTAAAACTTAGTGCTAAATTGTTATCAACGAAAGTTATTTTGGAAGTTATACGTACCTTTTGAAATAAACAAGCTGCAATTGTTTTAAAAAACAGGCCACTAAACGGAAAACACTATCTTTACGGCATGATGCACTAAGTTAGACCGTGGATCCGTACACAGTAAAATCTAAGAACTTTTTCTCATTTATTTTTTAACCTCTAATATCTAGAAACTACAATAATAATAAGAATAAGGTAGATAGTGTGAATACGAGAATCCAGTGTTGTAGAATCCGGTGTTGTCGGCACCGTGCGCGTGACAAGGTAATCTTGGGCTTGTAGGTTGGCACACACAGTCCGAGCGCAAGCCGTGAGGGTCCAACGCTGATAAAGCGGCTTCGGAATAGTTCAGGAGCTGTTTACGATGTTCCAGCCCGTCAGGCAAGCCGGCTTGCATTAAACATAACAACAAATTACATATTTTCTTTTGAAGACTGATGACGACATCAGTCTTCAACAGAAATTATGTAATTTACAGCTGAGATAATCCTACTAATATTATAAACGCGAAAGTTTGTGAGTATGGATGGATATTTGTTACTCATTCACGCAAAAAATTATTAACGGATTTGGATGAAATTTGGCATACAGATAGTTTGTAACCTGGATTAACACATGGAGTACTTTTTATCCTGATACTCCCATGGGATCAAGGTTTAGGCGGGAAAACCCGCGGGGAGCAGCTAGTATTATGTAAAACCACAAAGGCATAAGATGTCAGAGGTCATTAAAATATAAATAAATTTAGTCGTAGATATGGGATCAAATTAAAAAAAAATATACTTCCATTGTTGATGAGATAAATTTTGCAATGACTCTATGTATATTAAATAACATATATTTATGACAAAATCGAATTTCAAAATACTGAATTAAAATTGACAGCCAATCTACCCAAACAGGTTGTAATATAAATAAATAAGGTTTGAATGTAACAGTTAATGCTACAATAGGTATGAAGAGATATAAGGAACAGGGTGTAAAGTTCACTCATACTTACTGATTGCGCGATTCAGGATTTGTGTGACGTCAGTGTGGTGCGTTGTTCGCATGCAGCGGTTTAGATGCCGCCACAGGTACTATGTAGTCATCAGTTAGGTATTTTATATACCAACATTATATTTCCAGAAAGTTTAATCGGGATTATGACTAATATTACAAATGTTCCAAAAAGTAACGTAAATTCATAGAAGCCTATAAAAACAGATAGTCGAAAAAATCTGCTAAGTCGATGTAAATATGAAGAAGATACAAGGTTTAAAAGTTTTTGGAGGGGATTATTCCCGTCCTTGTCGCGCGGTACGGACAATGTACGGCGCTAGTATAAAGTTACATGGCCGTGAAGTCAATTCTGCCCCCTCCCGACCCTTGCTCGAGCCAGCCCGCGCCGCTGAGCCTGTAGCTTTAAATTCGTCCCTAAATAATATCATTCCTGATCCAGCTAGTCATTTGCTGCCCTCTTCCAGCGACGCCCTAAGCCGAGGTTCGTACCCCACAGGGGGTGCCCTTAGCGTGTAGTCGCTTAGTTTTTAGTTAGTATTTAAGTTTAAGTCCTGGCTGGAGGCCTTAATTTATTAGGGAATCCACAGGCAAGTCCGTCTAAGCAGACGACAACCTCATAGGTTGACCTGCGAGATGCCATTTATAAAAAAAAAAAAAAAAAAAAGTCAATTCTGCGATAGTGCTGCCCTTGTCTAACACTTATTTTTAGCTTGGCAATTTGTTAAGCTTTTACATTTTTTTTAAATATTGTTTGACTGCCTCGTTGTTCTAGTGGTCGCAATCGCTACTGCTGAGCATGAGGTCCTGGGTTCGATTCCTAGGTCGGGCAACGTGTTATTGGGTTTTTCTATCTGGAATTTCTCAGTAGCAGCCCGAAGTCTGGATTTGTGCCCGATAGATGGCAATAGGCTCGCCCCCTATTACATGGGACTTAAACATAACTGTCGAAATGTGGGTGTACTATAGGTACACCTCTGCCCAACCCTTCGGGGAAACAAGGCGTGATGTTATGTTATGTTATGTAAATATTGTTTGCACTATTTGGAAACAAACATTTTTTTAAAGATAAAATTAAAAAATTGTGATCATCCCTATTGAAGGTACCTTATAATCAGACAATGGGAGACAATCAGTTGGTCTTAACCCATTAACTGAACCTGTTTGGTCGTATCAATGGCAGAACATTAGCACGCGAAACGAGAATGTAGGTAATTGATTCATATAGTGTCACAGAGAATTCACACTACACTGTGTTAGTACCTTTAACAAATGTACTGAATTGGATAACAAATAACAAAGACATCCCGCACTTTTTAATGTTTTGCCATTTCCTACGTGCGTATTTGACCCGATCCAATTGATATTAACAAAAATAATTCCTGTTCAGTCCTTTTGAAGCGTTTATTCCATTCACGAAAACATTATATTCATAAACGAAAGACATTAATTCGTAATAAACCAGTACAAAATCAAGCCTGAGGCCAAATCAGCCCATTTAATTACTAGAGTCAATGCAAATTGTTAATTTTCGCTGCAATCATACCTCGTTGCGGTCTCACACACATTTCGCCGGAAGGTACAAATTCACAGGTACCCAGTACAACAGGGAACACGGATACAACAGACTAGAAGCGACTGAAGCGGCAATGTCGGAATGGAACGTTCCATTCCAAGATCGGCGCTTCGGTCGCTTATAAAAATAGAATAATAATACCCACCTACATAAGGACATTATGTGTATTATCTCTTCTCACACAGAGAAGGTTGAGCCTTCTCTATGTGAGCATTGATCACTGCACTTGCTCAAGACAGGTTGGTGATTCCTGACTTATATTATAAATCCAGGTTTCCTCACGATGTTTGCCTTCAACGATGTCAGTTATGTCCAAGATAATCTCAGAAAGTAGATATTAATTGAAAAAGTCACATTGATCCCTGATGCTGATGAGCTTTGCATTTGTGTTTTGCGGCTTAATTTAAAGCTAGAGCTAAAATGCTTGCTAGCTGTCGGGTTTGGTCTTATTGTCTTGTCTTATACAATAGTACGAACGTCAAATCTATTTCAAGACAGAGAACTGTCTTAAAAAAAATTGCGTGTTGTGCAATCATAAATTTTCGACAAGACCATTTTTTACGACTTTAAAAATCTTTTTCCAGCGATTCAATATTTATGTACTTTTTTTTCACGTTTTCTTGTTCTTCTGATCTCTTATCTTTGCTCTTAAGGTGTTTCTTGTCCCTGCGATAAATACCAAGTCAAAGTCAATGTTTTATTTGTAAAACATAGGTGGGTGTATAAACTCGTGTTTTATAATAGATATGTAAAGTTACAATAGTTACAGGTACAACAGTTACAGAATTAAATTTCCAAAATCTTTCCACACTAAATTATATTAAAATCTGTTAGAATCACATAACATTTCTCCTCCATTGAACATTTTAGTTTATTATTAAGCGGGTGAAAAATATAATACAATCACAGCATTTAACTATCTCCAACTCTTAATGCTCTTAATCCACGTAATTTTTGTTATCGTCTAGGTATTAATTAACTGAATAATATGCTTTCTGCGGTAAGAAGCTGATAAATCAAACAAGCTTTGCACAATTTTGCAGAGACGAAAACACAAAACTGTTGCCACTTCCACCTACCCTCTATCTTCACCGCAACAAACTCTCACAATAAGCACTTGGAGCTACAATTAGCCGTTTTGTAGTCGATGTAAAGCCACAATTAAGCCTTCTGAGAGGTCCGACAAGTCTTCAACTGCGTGAGTTTTAATAAACTGTTCATTTCCTTGCTCTTTGTCAGGTGATGTCGTTAATTTATAGTGTGGAGCGTGATTCATTCGTGGATGAGTTTATGCAATGATAATCAGTACCTTTTTAAGTTGGTTGTGCATGTATGGAATGTGGCTGTGCAGTCCTTCTCTTGTATGGAAAATGTTGAATGCGAGCACAAAACATACAAGTTGTCCAGTACCCTAATTGCATAATACACAATCAATTTTATCGGAATCTTTTTGAAACAGATTGCTAATACATTGCTTCATAAGTTCGATAAAATAATCTGCTCAACAATGTAAATAAACCAATGAATGTTGTTGAACTGTCAAAATACAAGAGATTAGTCGTAATCGTTTACGAAAATGTGTTACGCAATTAGGCTGACTGGTCCAAAAAACTACGTATACCTATTTATTTCAAAGGTTTGTTTTTATTTACCTGTTTATATTTTAAATTAGTTTATCAAAACGATAATCTAATCTAAATTTAATTGCTCTGATCGTTTATCAATAAACAAATCGTTTAGTTTATTACACTTAATCACTTCAGAATAACAATGGTCTTTTAATTTAATTCAATATACCATTGAAACAGCTTGTGCCATAGAAAGTGTTTGTCAGGTACGAAATGCATATCATTCTAAAATGGTTCCGCATAAATAATATATGTACAATCTCCTTCCTTCAAATCCCTCCTGATATTAAAGTATCGAAAGAATATTGGTCATACTTTCATGCATAAGAAGACTAATTATGTTATAAACATTCAAAATCTAGTCGCAATCTCATCTGAGCGACAATCACTGTCAAAACTGGTCAAAAATGTTAGGAAATTGAGTGTATTTTTGACAGATTGAGACTGAGCTCAAACATTGAACGTTCTTAAAATAACGGGAATTGGCCCTCTGATTTAGAAACTAAATTGATGTTAATTAACGTTAAAACAGTAAACGAGCTTTGTTCACGAAATTGAAATATACTTTCGCTTGCACAGAACCCTAAACCAATCTAAGAATACAAATGGCTCCAATTAAATACAATAAAATGCAAAGTAGACAATAAAACAAACAAATTATAAAAGTATTACCCACTCATAGTAGGAAACATTAAAATTATATTATAATTTATCAAGAAATACAGCCTTCCCCTTTCTCTAGCGTCTTCAAAACTTACATATACTATACAACCAACTAATAATCTACAATCAAGATCTTTAATACAGAGTTATAAAGCTCAAATTCGAATGTATTAATATCGTGAGCAGTATAAGTAAGGTTGTCAGATATAATTGGCGTTAAGTGTCTGTTAAGTAATAATGAAACATAAGTAGATAGCATCCACACAATGTTTTTCTTGTTGTATGCAATTAGCACATATTGTATGTAGTACAATAGTACGTATGTCATCTCACGAAGAACCTACAATTACTTGAAGAGTCCCATAAGATTGTCGGTTGAAGTTAATTGTTACTTTCATACAAAGATAAATTATTTAAATGCATGTATGGACATAAATTGTGTGTTAGTAGTGTTTATTGTACTGTGATAATGACTAAAAGTGAGTTTATAATTTAGTGTTTTCATTATGGTCTGTAACTTCTTGATTTCTCTACTTTGAGGACTTTATTATGGATACGCATGATATATATTTTTGCAGGTACGTCTGGTTCTTTGTTTGCCAAGTTGCAATAGAACTAGGTAAGTACGCATTGCATAATAATTGTATGTAATTAATAATACGGTTTGTTAAGCTCGCCAGAATTTCTTGAAGTCTGAGTAGACGATAAGTATCTACCTACACAATAAAAATACCACAAACAAAAACAAGTGCACGCTTAGAATTACTACCACAGAAACGGGTTTAGTCGACGCAAGAATAGACAGAATTACGGATTGTAGGCAAGTAATCTGTCATTTTGACAAAACCCTATTCTATAATGGACATGCTGCGCGAGTTGTCAATAATAATGAGCCCTACAGCCTTTAGCAAAATCCTGATGCTTACCATTTTATTGTCCTTGATTTCGCTTGCAATTAGTAGACACAACAACAACGAACTTTTCCTGAATTAGTCAATTTTCTGGAAAACCTTTCCACCTTTTTTTACATAAAAACCTTATTTCAGGACCAACCGTTCTCAAGTGATGCGCCTACGCCTTATTCTTCTAAGTACTACGACTTCTTAAAAGGAGGAGTTTCTGAATTCGTCTGTACGTTTTTTTTTGTCTGTTATTTACGCGATATGTCCGCCAATTGTGGATCGATTTCAAAAACAATTTTTTTAATGGATAGGGTATGTCTCAGGGGTGGTCCCATGTAAATTTTATTAACTTTTCGTGCGTAGTTTTTTAGCTAGCTCCAATTATACGATTTTTTTCACCTAGTTTATATAGATGATATTATAATAACTTCCTGTCAGTACTATTGCATAGCAAGTAGGTAGTGGTATGCGAATTTGTGTGGGGTAGGTACTAAAACTAAAAGTGAAAAATAAAAGCGTTTTTACGAAAAAAAAATACAAACCCGTCGTTCCGAAAAAACAAAGTTATTTTTCACTTAATAGTGTTTTTCGGTAGTCGTTTTTTTTTTGTTATTCATATAGATTGGAACGAGTAAAGAACAGAACGACTTTATCGAATTGCAATAACCAAACTACATATCCTTATAAAATATAATATAATTATCAAATAATTCTCTGCTTCCCATTCGCAAGATCAACAAACCATATATTTGGACATACCAACAAAAAACAAATTATTACGCACTAAATAATTACTCCTTCAAAAAGGATACAACAATTGCTTGGCAGCCATCTTTATTCAAGTTTCCTTTGCTAACACGTGTGTAGACAAAGGTGATTAAGGGCTTTCATCAGCTCAATGGATCGAGGTCACATCACGTGCTGCGTTGAAGGGTTATAGACATTGTAGTACTTACCTTGCATAAGGGAGGTTATTGGAGAAGTTCCACTACAAACAGTGATGTAGAGATTATTGCAAACGGTAATGAGGTAACTCGTCCTTCTCCACGGTGTTAGGTAAACTATTGCAATTTTGTTAAAGCTGCTTGAGTGACATACATACCCAGGTACAGAATTTAATATTTTTCGAACTTCAGCATGAAATGAAAATGGTACAAGAAATGCATGTATTAAGTACTACAATACAAAAAACTTGGTTGATCGAAAAAATCGTTAAGAGCTTGCATATCTTTGGCTGCGTTACTCCTTAATTCGGGTGACGTATCCTGGTGGAACTTTTGATCTTGTATTATTTTGTGTTGATGAAGTAGGCATGAGATTTAAAAGGGATACGGTAACATCGGTAACATAATTATTTTATGGTGTACGTATTTATGGATAGATATGGTGTTTGCTTTATAAATTGAAGGTCAATAAAGACAAAGATTTGTATAACTGCGCAATTTATAGGTAAGGAAATGAAATACGAATTTCAATTTCAGCCCAGATTTTAGGGTGGCTATGGTGTTTACTATTCATTATGTAGCCTTATAAGTCTAAGAAGTATAACAAATATTCGATCAATGTTTTATCTGCTCATGAAGAAATGATAGGAACATGGCGAAAACAGGACATGAGGGACAACCGAACAGCTAGACTAGATACAAAAGATTGAGTCGAAAATACTGTGGAGAAAATGCTACCTCAGACAAAAGTTAAGAGCAAATAATAAGACCAATTGATGATGTTAATAATAATTGGCGAGCTGTTGGGCAGTGGCGACTCCACGGACCCTATCTCCTGGGAATAGTCTTGTTTCTCATCCCTGGCTTGCCTTTATTTACCGGCCAGAGTGAACACTGACGAGGAACAGAGCTCCCACCTCTTCCTTGTCTTAACTGGCCGGCTTGAGTAGAGATTCACAAGAGCAAACGTTTTTGAAGGAAGGAAGTATTCCAGTAAGATGCTGGTAGGGATCTTAGCCATCTTTCGGGCTCTGAGACGGTCCTGATAGCTGTGTAGTACCTTTCCACTCTCCAGCACCTCAGGCCATATTGCCCCTCATAGCTACGTCACTATGTGCTAGCAACAGTTTCCAGGGGCCCATAAAGGCTCCTCCAAATACAAAAGCACCGCACGGTACCTTTGTGTTGATTGCGATTCGCGTCGCGTGTCGTGCCAGTCTGAACGAGCCTTTATTGAGTGTGCAAGGCGCCCCTTGCCATTTCATCCGTGTATATCATATACCATTGTTCATGCAGGGGACTAAGGTCCTTCCATATTTCAAGATTACCAATCCACTTAACCCACATCCTAATGTGTATTCTGCAATAGTCATGCACCAACCGGGGTTTGTCCTTGGGTGCACTTGCATATTGCATACAGGGATAATCGGCTGTTGGTGCCTCATTTCATTCAAAACGTCAAACGTCAACGGGGCCTCTGCAAGTTTGCTTCGCCCCTCGTACGCCTTCCAAAGGGACCCTGAGTCCCGAAAAATGTCAAAGCGCAATGAAGATGAAATTTTTTATGAAGGTCAAATAATGCTAAACAATAAAATACAAAAATAAAACAACCACAGAAGTCTGTTGGAAAAAGCCAGCATGCACGAAGTAAACAACGACTCGCGAGAGGAATTTTCTTCTGATTAGCGGTCACTTACTGCTAATTACTTAGCTGCATCTGTTAAATAGATGTTGTGTTTAATTTCTAAGTTGAAACAAACTTCCAGAGTTTGACGACCGATTCAGGGTTTCAAATCAATATACCATAAGGAATCACGAGGAAATACAAAAAGGTAATCGTAATGTTCTTATGTCATTTTCTAGCAAATTATTCAACGACTACCTTACCTGCTTTGAAATATACTTACTTATTAAAAACATATGAATAAGTCAAAACAGCACACGTGTTAGTTAAATCAGCGTATCAAGTTGAGGAGGAAGCGGTAATTATAATTGCGGCGTCGGCCATCGTCGGCCAACGTCGGCCACCGTCAGCCAGCGTCCCGTGACGTGGGGCCCTTCTCAATTGTGGCTCCTGGACTGACGAGCCCTTCCTTCCTTGCGGCTATGGGGCCAAGTTATGGACTGATGGTAAAAAAAGATTTCATTTAAACGTCTATGAAGAAGGTCTTCGAATGCAAGTGAATAAAATTCAACAAAGGAAGTTTTAGCAATACGGAGAAATGTTAATAGAATCTATCTACTATGTATTAAAAAATAATTGCCAAAATAGTTTTTCCGCGCATCACTTCAAAGCGGCTGCACTTATTCGGGTAATTCTTTTTTTGTTGTTTATAATTGTCAGGAGAAGGTTTGTAAGAAAAATTTTTTTGTGGAAAATCCACCGGGTATCTCGGAAATTTGGATGTTATTTTTGTATGATATTGACTAGGTACGAATAGCTACTTAAGTATATTTAAAGCAATAAATTTAAGTCTAGGTAATTCTTGAATTAACAGTAGACAAACACTTAAAAACTGTAGTAACAATTAAATAAAGCATACACAAGCAAGCAAACACTTGTATTTTACCAGGGATCTGGTATGCAAATTTCAATAGCGGATTGTTAGTGCTATCTAATTTCAGCTTAATCTATTATAACTTTAGAAACAAGAATATTCGAGTATTTACCTATTTCTCTGAGAAACTTAATACACTGGCCTTTTGAAAATTGCAATTACTTTTAAAGTACACAAATTAAAGTTCCGAAATAAAAAGGACGACATTTTAGTAATGACACCAACAGTTCTTGCACGCGGTTGCGCGTTCCGTTTCATTGGTGAAATCCTCCCTCAGCTCGTTAAAAATAGACACATTAATAAAGTCAGATTAAGCGAATATGAGTAATTTGTTATCGCGGGATAACTGATCATTAGTGAAATCTGGATTACAAGAGAAATATGTGACGCACATAACAGTTAGATGTTTACATTAGAAAGATGGTTTCAGCAAAACAAAAATTCTATCTAATTTGCACTCAATCTTCGTTTAATCAAAATATAAATTATAAAAATTATTTTTCTCAGACTCCATAATATGCCATTTGCAGAATCAATTACTGTATATATTTCTAAATGGGATCTTCTGATAATTTAATTTCACCTACGCATGGACGAAAAAAAGAATTTAATGAAAATTCGTTGCGTTTCTTTTAATTTATTCGTTAAATAACGTTTAGTTATTCTAACATACTTGCTTCATCTCTAACACTTGCGAAACACATCAAAGATGGATTCTCTTTGATACTGTTTTACGAGCTTCTAACAATAACAATAATTATCGCTTTTCGCTTGTTATTTGGGCCACGCGAATTATTTCCTTAGGTCTATTTTATACATGTAGGGTCAGGCAGTTGCAATTCCACTTCCTACTAATATTATAAATGTGGAAGTTTGTATATTTTTGGATGTTTGTTACTACGAATACAATTTTTATAAATAAAAAGAAAATGTAAAATCTTTGTCGTTTTTTTTCTTCAAGATTTGTATCACTTCACTAACAATCCGCTATTGAAATTTGCATACCAGATCCCTGGTAAAATACGACGGAAATCATTGATGTACTCTGAAACTAACTTTGCATATTTGTCAACTCAATGATAAATGATTTTATTTCTGTAAGTAGGTTTGTACAAACACTTTTACACGTCAATCATATTTAAAAACTAGATGAGATCGGCGTTTTCCTATCTGACTACTCTGAGAAGAAAGGCCGGATAAACTTAGAGGTCGCAGTCTCTTTTAAAGTCCAGACATTTTTTTTTTTTTTAAATCTTGGTCAGGTCATGTGAAGACCATGTAGATTGGTGTCCGAAATGGTATTTTGAGGAAGGAACTACACAGAATGAGTGGACCTGTCCAGTCAGTGCACGCATCTGTCAGTCAACACAGAACTTAAGGATCAACGATTCGACTAACATTACCAAAGACAGAACATTTGGGTAGGCTGCATAAATTACTGAAACTGCCAGACCATGATTAAAACTAACAAAAAAAAAACAACAAATACTATTACTGTACCCATATTATTGCAAAATAATATTCTAATTCGATTTAAATTATACTATTTGGCAAACAGATAGTTTATAATTTGGATTGACACATTGAATATTTTAATCTTATACATATAATAATTATGATAATTTCCCATATCCCATATCATACTATATTATATAGTTTTGTAATAATAACATAATGTCATCAATGTCAATAGTTGTTGTAAAAATGTTGTTAAATATCATCATGTTGTTGTTTATTGAAGATTTGTTTCTTAGATTTTAATAAGTAATTAGCAACATTGTAAGTTGTGTATGTTATTTTGTTTGATTCATTGAAGCAAAATTAATAGCATCCTGATTTCTGTTGGAAAAAACAAATGATTAATTTCAACCCGTAGGTAATTGGTACATTGGGCTATGGTCTAAATATGAGACTTGATGACCATAGACAGCGTGTTTCTGAAATAAATATTATTAATAATAATACCTGCTTATTATTGTCCCACTGCAGGGCAAAGGCATCTTCTCAAACAGAGAAGGCACGAGCAATGATCACGCTTGCATATAGGGACTAGAGCATGTCGATTCTGTACAATACTCACCGTGAAGACTTGCGTGGAGTGAGCTGTCAGTGTCATCCCCTCTTGGTCAACCCCTAGTTTCAGTGGCGCTGACAGCTCACTCCACGCTCTCTTCACCTAAGTTTTCACGGTGAGATGGTTACAGAATAGCACTACTGGTGGAATGACAGTTCACTTCACGCTCTCTTCGCCTAAATTTACACTGTGTGTGTGTTACAGAAAAACACAGAAAAATAAATGATCTTCTTCAGAATATATGCTGGTTAGATAGTGTGTTGAAAACATAATGCAACTAATTTGATACGATAAACAAAAATCACGAAGATACCAAAAAAAAAAAAATACGATTGCAAAACGTACTAATAAACATGCAATCATTTTGGTTTTTTGTTAGATTATTCTACAAGCAACATATTAACGTAATGTTGTTTAATTTGTTAGTTCAATCAATAGATTTTTTGTTAATAGGTAATAGCTTCTTTTTTGCAATAAATTACCAGCGCTGTGTCATCGCGCTTCTCTTTCTTTTCTATGCAGTCTGACAGTGACCACGCTTTAGCTCTTGTCAGCCTCTTCAGACGGGTTGGCGATTTCAGACGTATTATTACTAAAGTCCAGATTTCTTTTACGATGTTTTTCATCATCAATGTTAGTAACGTGCAAGATAAACTCAGAAAGAACATATGAATTAAAAAGGTCATATTAGTACTTGCCCGGATTTGAACCCACAACCTCGTGCATAAGAGGCGAGGCTGTTTCAGAGATGCATGGTCATATTTTAGGTTGTGATATAGACCATAAAACGAAACAACTTTTTCCTTGTGATCAACATCGTAATCGCAAAAAATATCAGATGTCCCATGGAAAACTTTTTCGCTATTACGAAAAAATGGCAAGAAAGAAAAGAAGGAAAAGAAAGATGAGAAATACATGTATTTAGCAAAGACTAAAAGCCACTGGCTGACTGCCTCGTTGGTCTAGTGGTCGCAATCGCTACTGCTGTGCATGAGGTCCTGGGTTCGATTCCTAGGTCGGGCAACGTGTTATTGGGTTTTTCTATCTGGAATTCCTCAGTAGCAGCCCGAAATCTGGATTTGTGCCCAGTAGATGGCAATAGGCTTGCCCCCAATTACATGGGACTTAAACATAACTGGCGAAATGTGGGTGTACTCTAGGTACACCTCTGCCCAACCCTTCGGGGAAACAAGGCGTGATGTTATGTTAAAAGCCAAGAAAGTTTGACCACACCTTTCTGATATAATAATAATTAGTTTTTATTTGGGACAACATAGAAAACATTTTTGTTAGTTAAAACTTAAATACTAAGACTTATAAATGTAACAAATTTAAGTACATCAGCAACACTCACTCTTACCCTAAAATTATTCCAGGACTACCTATCTAACCGGAAACAGCAAGTTAAAATTGATGGTATGGTGAGTAACGAAGAGCCAGTGACATTTGGAGTGCCTCAGGCCAGTATACTTGGACCGACCCTATTCTTGATCTACATTAACGATCTGTGCCTGCTTCACCTTGGTAATGGACAAATTTTTACATTCGCTGATGACACTGCTCTCTTCTTTAGTTGTGATAGCTGGGATGGAGTCTTTGGTGTGGCTCAGGAGGGGCTAGATGCGGTTGTTGCTTGGCTAAGGAATAATGTGCTTACACTCAATGTCACAAAAAACTAAATACGTGGCATTTGCACATCGATCGAACGTGCTGCCCCCAAGTTCATTGTCAATTACTGCTCACACGTGTTGGCCAACCAACCAGTCTTGCGTATGTCCCTCCCTTCATAGGACAGACAACATAAAATACCTTGGAGTTACATTAGACCAATTGCTCAGCTTCAAACCGCATATAGACATCCTGGTAACGAGATTGCGCAAACTAATTTACATATTTAAAAGTCTAAAACATGTAGCCGACCGTCGTACCATCAAAATGGTCTACTACGCTTTGTGTCAGTCGTTAATTGATTACTGCATCATCTCTTGGGCAGGTGCTGCTAAAACGCACTTGATTGAGGCGGAACGAGCTCAACGTGCCATACTTAAGGTTGCAGCCGGTCTTCCCTTCCGATTTCCTACAGTCGATCTGTACAAAAAGTGGGATGTACTGTCTATAAGGCAAACTTTTGTTCTCCATGCAGTGCTTAAAAAGCACTCGCAGCTTGGTTACGATTCGCATCTATTGAAAGATAAACGAAGAAAGGGTTCTGTATGCAATACAAAGTTCTTCCGTTTGTGTCAGTCCCACAAGTTTTTCTGTTACCTAGGGGATTATCTATATAATGTCATCAACAAGGGTCAAAATATATATTCACTGCACAAAACCAGTTGTAAGAAAAAAGTAACAGACTTCTTAAAAACTCTTTCCTATGTTGATACAGAAAAGTTGCTGCACACTGTTACTTAATACTTGAACTCAAATAATGACTTACACATTCACCACCATTCACTCACGCACCGACATTCATCTTCGCGTTGTGGTTTCCATCCACCTACACAATCACCAACATTCACCTTCATTTAAACCACCCTGTGACTGATAGTTACGTTATTTTATTAATTTCTTACTTTTCATATGTTTATTTTCGTTTTTAATTGTTTGGTAGAAAAACTTGTTCCAGCCTGTTAATTTATGATGCCACTAAGTAGGGTCTGGTGACCTGTAATACAGGTTTTTCTAAAACCTACTTCAGGCACCAGCTCTCACAATGTGACCTAGAGAGCTCAAAACTGTTAACTACTACAAAACCATTGTGAGAGAAAATAAATAAAACTTATTATATTATTATTATTATACTCACTGAGTCATGTACTTACGGGGCACTTCAGGCGGATGGTGCCTTTGATTTTTTTGGGTAGTTAGATACTGCTCTCGTTTTATCTTTCTGTTCAAAACGGTGGTGTATGTCTGTCCGTAAGCAGTGTTGTCCGATCTATAATTATAAAGCGGTTAAAAAAATTAGTTTGTATGTAGGGAATAACTGATCTGATTCCGTTTTTTTTTTTTACTTATGGGGAGCTAACGTATTGCCTAGTGGTATAGGATATATTTTATGTTGAAACAATCAATTTCACGCGGACAAAAACGCAGCCAGAAGTCAAAGCAACGTGTTGATAAATCATCCTGGAGGACGCATACTTTTCTTTACAATTTAGCAAATGACTGAATTATTGTTAAAGACGTTCATTTACTTTTTACCCGACTACGGCGAATCAAAAAGAAAGGTTATCATTTTTTCATTCCAGTTTTTCTACCCATTTGGTATAGTGGTCGCAAGTGCTACTGCTGAGCATGAGGTCTTGGGTTTGTTTCCGGGGTACGGTCGGGAAAAGTTTCATTAGGTTTTTTTTCATTTAGAACTTCTCAGTAGCAGCTCTGAGTCTGGATTTTTGCCCGGTTGATGACAATAAGGTATGAACATGGTATATTACATGAAACTTAAACATAACTGGCGATATATTTCTGTACTATTAGGTTCATCTCTGCCTAACCCCTACGGGATTACAGTCGTGATGGTTGTTATGCGTTAAGTTTATAAATTCCGTGATCGTCTGCTGCGACTACCGTTAAGGTCAGCTCCCATGAACTAAAGTAATGACAAAAAATATAATTGAAATACACCGTTACTTACAAAAAACATTCTAACCGTACATTGATCAAGTTAATTATTTGTATACGGATATTTATTTAGTGTTCAATTATTTATTATTTTGTTGCCATGTAAGTAGGTGGCTTCGGTAATGATTCTAATTTAATTGTAGATGGTGTTCCGTGTTCGGATTAGAGGACTTAACGGAAGTACAGAAGAGGTTTTTTTGGCTCCTTTAGAATATAACGATTCTTTTTTTTAATGAGAGAGAATAAAATAAAAGACGATTAAATTTAACTGTCAGCTATTCACAAATATCGCAAGTGTAAAAATATCGCAGCCGTATTTTTTCGTACACTGGATCTTCAACGCACCGAGCGCCGAGAGTTGAAAATCCAACGGTGTGTTTTTTGATGCTCTGGGATGCACTCTGTTGGATTCTTAATGCTCGGTTTTAACACCGAGAGTTGAACATCCAGTGCGCTATAAAATACCGCCGCGATATTTTTACGTCCGGCGAACGTGGTCTTTTAGAAAGAACATATTTGTATGCTGTGTTGTGTATGTTTAACTTCGGCAACATTAAGTACCTACTTGGACGAACCCAAATAGACTGTTTTTATTCTAAACTAGCTACTGCCGGCGACTTCGTCTGCGATCCAGGATAAAAAGATACCTGTGTACTTACCCAGGTCATGGTCTATACGTGTGCCAAATTTGATCCAAATCCGTTCGGCCGTTTTGGCGTGAAAGCGTTACAAACAAACAAACTGACTTTCGCATTTATTAAATTAGTTAGGATGGTCTCTATTTCGTCTGTTTTGATAGCCTAGTAAGAGTCAAAACATTGTCAGTTTCGGAGATTGTGAGATCAAAAGAATCATGGCAAAAAAAAACATTGTTTATTGTTAGAATACATAAAAACTGTCAGATCAATGAACTAACATTACATTATTTTACAAAATTATTATGTCTCGATCAGCATATACTCAGCCTATTATGTTCCCACTGCTGGGACACAGGTCTCCTCTCTGTGCGAGGGAGTGGGCCGTAATCCACCACGCGGGCCCAGTGCGGGTTGGTAGATGTCCACACTTCGAATTTTTGGTTCTAAGACATGCCGGTTTCCTGAAGATGTTAATCCTTCACCGTTTTGTGAGCAGTGGTGATGTAATTAATAACTTACACAAAGTAAAGCGCCTGTCTGTGTTCGAACCCACGGCCTACAACTCGTAAGTTCGACTTACAACTCGCGGCCGTTAACACGGGGCGACCACTACTCCTGATCAGCACTCGCAGCATTTTCATTATAGAAACAAGCTTAGTAGACGGAAGAATAGACAAAATTACAGATGTACAAACTAAGCTGAAATTTTGTGTATTCGTTCTGTCATTTTGTCAATTCTATCTGTCTTATTGTCGATCTATCTGTCATTTTGTCTATTATATATGTCATTTTGTCTAACCTATCTGAAATTTTGTCTATTCGTCCGTCGACAAAACCCGGTCATGTGTCAGCCAAAGTATTATTGGGTTTTTCTATATGGAATTTCTCAGTAGCTGCCCGGAGTCTGGATGTGTGCCCGGATGGCAATTGGTTCGCCCCCTATTACATAGGACTTCATCATAACCGGCGAAATGTGAGTGAGTACACCTCTAGTACCATCAAGGAATGTGCGTGAATGAGTGTTATAATGTTTTCTTTTTAATAACCTTTCAGAACAAAAAATGTAATGTTGATCATTCAAAACAACTAAAGGTAATTAATTACCCTTAACAAACAACATCATCACTAATGAAAAAATCTAATACATTTCAAGGTCCACGTATCACAATATGAACATAGTCAGGGAGCTGTCTACCACGACAGCGTCATTACCCGTTTTGTTAATACCGCATCGCTCTTTTGTTATTTTGACACAGGAAGTTATTAAAGCAATTAACTGGGGCACAGCTCCTGGGCTATTATAATCTCTAGAGTGACGTGCTAATGCCCAACCGCTAGTGATGAGGTACTATTGAAGTATCGAGATAGTTGTGACGAATCGATTGGGTATCGAATATTACCTTCGGTCATTGAAATTCAATTTTGGAGCTCTGATTCCCTACTTTTAAGCAGTCAGTTGATTACTGTTATAGGTTTTCTTATTTAAGTAACTAAAGATAGTTTTGTGACTAGCAAGTTGAGAAACTTTTATTAACGAAAATCTAAATCATTAATAAAATAATGGAAAAGAAGTTGCAATTTTTCTTAATTTGTTAGAACGAGACATCTTTTCGTACAGACTTTCTTTTTCTCATACTTCATAGAGTAGGATATACTTTTTAATTATATTATTTAAATTTCATTTTAAAATTTTAATTAAAATTAACGCACAGCCACATCACTAGTTCCATCTCAAATTATATCGGTTCTTTAATTTTCAATTGGAATGAAAGCTACTGTTCGATCACAATGCACTCTCTCATATACACTATGGACATAATTGATAGTCATGCAGCCTTAACAATAGTGAAATCATTCGAACACGTTGTCCTAAAACCAACTTTATAAAGAGACAGTTAGAGTACAGTTTTAATTGTGGATTATGGACGGTGGTATTCAAAAATAAACAAGTAAGCCTAAGTTGCGTGGCTCCTGTACTTATTCAGTCTAATTTCTTAGAAGTCGTTATTATTGTTTCTCATGATTAAATTTCTTTTTTGCTCACAATTGAATCACGAAGTGTTCAGTTTATTTTGTATGTCCGATGTTATTACGTTGTTTCGTTTGACATTTTTTTTTGCTTAAGAAATAAACTTTTAGGTGGATTCATCTGTATTGTGGGCTTGAATAGGAAAAATTTTAGAGCATTTCTGTGAGTATCGCTGGCTTAATATACTGAAACGGTATTTTTTAAATCAAATTTATATTTTTTTCCATTAGAAACAAATGCCACATGCAATTTTTGCAGCACTTATCGCCACAGGTATCATATAACATTTAAAATACCTGTTCAAAAATTCAGTTTTCAATTATGTTTCTTCGAAAGGAGTTAGTCTTCTCTTGGAAAGGTATTTTCATAGGATTTAGATCCATGTAAAAAAACATCCCGGATAAACTCATTAATCATTAAAACAAATCAAAACCTGTCGTAAATAATAATAATTTTAGTTGACATTATCGATTAACAACATTTATTAAACAACAACTTTTAGTTGTACCCAAAACACCTCACTAAAAACCCAAAACCGATACACAGCCGTGTGAATCAAACAAGTGTTGGACTCAAACAAAGAAAGCAACGTGTCAATTAAACTTCTTTGCTTTTTTCCCTTCGTAACGAAGCGTAATGCAATTATTCGTAATTGCAGGATGATGTACACGACACAGCCAGACGACGCCCCGTAATAATCAGTCACACAATTAAAATGTCGTTACCTCCAAGTTTTTACACCTACCAACGCAACTTTAATTATGTCAAGATAAAAAGCGAGTGAAAAAAGCGCGATTAACCGAGAAACGTATATTGAAAAAAGTTGTTGACGAAAATTAGTTTCGTCATATCGGAATCTAGATTGTGGTTTAATTTAATTGGTGCGAGTTAAGGTAAGTTGGTATAAATTTGTTGTTGTTTTTAAAAGTGAGAATTCTTTCTAATTTAACTAACGTTGTTTTGGTACATGGTGGCATAATTAAATTTACGTTGGTAACGCTACTTTAATTATGTCGGGATAAAAAGCTAGTGAAAAAAGCGCGATTTATCGAGAAAGGTATACTCGTATTGAAAAAAGGTTGGTGACCAAAATGAGGCTCGTCTTAGAATCTAGATTGTGTTTTAATTTAATTGGTGTGAGTTGTGTTAAGATAAAGTTAGTGTAATAAAGTGTGTTGTTGTTTTTAAAAGAGAGTATTCATTATTGTGTAAACCTGCACAACATTACAGAATATAATCCCAAAGCGTAGTGGAGTGAGTGCAATGTACAAACAAAAATTGTAATAAATGTGAAATACATTACATATACCTGCATAGTTATAATGTTCTAATCAGTAAACATTTACAAGGCAAAATTTTGAATAACCAAAAGTGCAGCATTTTTCTAAGTAAACAACAGCCTAACCATAACCAGATATAATTATCTGGTTATGGTTAGGCTGATGCGAAGTAAAATCAAATCGAGATAAGTTATCTTTATGTCTTGTGGTAAATTAGTTTTGACAAAATTGCAAAGTTTTCACATTAAGTCACATGCCATTATTTTTTATAAACAACCCGCTGCCTCATTATAAAACCTGTAAAATAAACCCTAAAACAGCCACAACTAATTTCGAAACAACCTGCTGTCACAACAAAATCAATTAACTCTATACGCGTCAACACTAATTCCCAACAACAGTTGTTTCAAAACAACAGATGAGTGAGAACGGGTTAAATTATTCGTCCAATTTCGTTGATAATTCGAGGAAGTGCGATGTGACATAATTTTGTAAAAATTATACCCTTTCTGTAATTATATGGTGTGCTTACCTCCTTAGAGTCATCTGGTACTTGCTTAATGATGTCTGCGGTGAAGAATCTTAAGGTTGACTGGGTTCACTCGCTTAAAGGTATACTTGTTAGTGAGTATAGTATTTTCAATAACCATTAAGGATTCACACTATATTTTATGTTTAAATAATTGGAATGTGGAAGTCAGGTGGCAGGTTGGTCCGGTTTACTCGTTGATCCACATCTGTTGGCAACGTCTTACATAATTTGTAAACGTCTACGATTAATACCGAACAAAAATACTCTCAAAGGAGAATTTACAAAAACCGTACGTTAAAAAAAAACAATAATGTGTATTGAGCATTTTCCCCCTATTAATACACGTTTAAAGTTAAGAGACGTTTAAATGTCAAAACTGTATGATTAATCAGACGCTAATCAACTTTTATAAATAAGAGGAATTGTGTGTTAGACTAGGTGTTAAACAGGCATCTTCTGGGCTTGCTTGTTCCATTGTAGATTTCAACCACCGCTTTCCACCAGGAGAAAGTGGCCAACTGTAGACCTCGACAAGAGCTAGCCCATTACGCAAGACAAAAACATAAAATATTTTATGACCGATATATACGTATATATGTGTACCCTTGACAAACAGACGTTTTGAGTAAAAAACAGCATTGTATTGAAAATCGATAGAATGAGTTGTAAATCGATACCACTCTACTCTGACTGCAAGTAACTTAACTGACTGGAATTCGTACCTATGGCAACATCAAGTATCAAAAAAGTATTCCTAATCATATTTAATTCCTCTGATTATCTCGACTGTCACTTCGTTTTCAGTCAACACTGACATAATCTCGAACCGTACCGATCACAGATTATGTTTGTGGTGACACTCGTAGGCTCCCTACAAACGATCACGGGACAGTTTACATTAGTAATTAGCTATGTCATACAGGAAGCGGGGGTGTTGACAGATTGCGGGACGAATTAGTTCCGTGTGTATCCGACCTTATTTACTTACGTGCTACGGGCGTAGCGCGTAGCAACTCCGCGTAGCAAATGTTTGTAGCGTTTTAATTACTTTTACTCTTGTTTTTTACTATATGACATTATTTTACTTGATGTATTAACGTTTTTTTTTTTTAATATTTATGAGATTGCCGACCAAAATCTTATCAGGTTATATTTATAGCGACTAAATTAGTATACCTATTCCGATAATGGGTTCCGCCCTCATAAATTGGGCGAACAAACAAATCAAGCCAAATGAGACACAAAGCCCAACAACAACAAATTATTGTGAACGAACCTAATTTGCTAACTTTTTATATATTTTCCTCGGTCGCGTCTCGGAGCTATTAATATGAAGCCTTGTTTAATATCTGACATCTGTTACAAAAACTTTTATTATAAGACTAATCCATTGCACACACACATCTATACTCGCGTATTTTCCCCTACTCACACATACAAACACTGACACACACACACACACAACTGTCGACACTTAGTTTAGCGTCCTATGAAGCAACATTGTATGTTACTGTTTTACGAACACGTTATTTCATTGTTATTTTTTATCAACAATAACTTTTGTACCCACTAAGGTTAGCTTTAATTAACTCTGTATAAATAAGTGTGTTGTAATAAATTAATAATGATGAATGTTGAATATTAAGTTCTTATGTCGGAATAGTTAAAGTTTTTTTTTTGTATTAGTGCTTAACGAGTATTTATCGGTTTAAGCAACAAAAAAAAAACAATCAATAATTAATTACACATAAGTGTTATAACCATTATATTAAGTAATTTGATTATGGCGGAACAACCTACACATCCGGCAACACTAACAGGAAAATGGACCTTATCATGAAAATGCACACACAAAAATACCGACGGATCATTAACATAACATAAATACAAAAATACTCATGTGCAGACATAATTTTGTAATGAATTTATAAAAGTATCTAGATAAATATGTCAAGAAACGAAGTGCAAAACAATAGATGTCAATCTGTCCGTCACACGTCACCGTACAACAGACCAAGTTACACCCTACTTACCACAACGCTACCTCCCGCCGGCGCCCGCTCTCATCTACCAGTTCTTAATTAACTTAGCTTATATAACGAAAGATGGTCTCATTTAGATAACACCGTAACTTTCAGGCTTACTTAGACTACTTAGCGCGTTCTGTAAATGCCTCTGTAAAGTTGGTCGGTATCGTTTGCTAACTTAGGTTGGTTTTATGACGATGTAACAGATGTTGTGACAATGGGTGAAAGTTTGTGTGTGTGTGTGTGTGTGTGTGTGTGTGTGTGTGTGTGTTGGGAAAAGTTTTAGTTTAAACATGAGTGGTGGTATTGATTGGTTTTTTTATGGGTTACGAAATAAGAATAGAAACCCTAATTCTTACCAGTTAGGGTTTTTATTAAGGGTCCGGTTGTCAATACCTACAATGCAAGAAACCTATGTAGTAAATAATCCACATCACATATTCTCTACTTCGCACTATGACGAAATCGCATAATGACATAGTAGCAAAATGACTACTTTTTGAATATGGATACGAAACTATTTACACACTGTCAACATGTATGGAAAATCTCTCCGGCTTGCAATACCTATTGTCATGATGAAGTCTATTTAATGTCGCTGTAATACCAATAGAACAATACCTGTACTGGGGGTACAGGTATTGTTCTATTGGTATTACAGCGATGCAATGGATGCTAATCTAAAATGTATAACAACCGGCTCTCCTTTATGATGGCCATCGATATAATTTGGCGAAAAATAATAAAAACGGAAACCTATGGAGATGTGTCAATAAGGATGAATGTTCAGCGACTGTGACTATGGATGAATATAGAGAGAAGATTGTTAGACAAAGTTCTCACATTTGTGCTTATTAGCATAACTTTTGTCGAGACAGTCAACATCTCCCGCAGTTGAACACCAGTATCTTACGTGGAGCGACTGCTATCTGACCTATACAACCCAGTTACAGGGTAACACGATTGGTAAGACTGGTTGTAAAACCTTCGGTCTTCTCCGACCAGTAAAGGCTGTCAGAGATCTACGAATGATAGCCAGGACCAAAGCCTTAGCGTTCTTTCTGAGGCACGGAAGGGTCTCGGTATGTAATGGATGGTCACCCATCCATGGATTGACCTCGGCAAGCGTTGCTTGACCTTGAAGATCATTTTCACCTTTTGGTTAGAAATTACTACTGCCTCGTTGGTCTAGTGGTCGCGAATCGCTTCTGCTGAGCATGAAGTCCTGGGTTCGATTCCCAGGTCGGGCAATGTGTTATTGTTTTTTTTTTCTATCTGGAATTTCTCAGTAACAGCCCGCAGTCTGGATTTGTGCCATTATTTTTTGCCATTTGTGCTATTACATGGTACTTAAATACATAACTGGCGAAATGTTGGTGTACTATAGGTACACCTCTGCAACCCTTCGGGGAAACAAGGCGTGAAGTTATGTTATGTTATGGTTCGAAATTATTCCATTTTTTTTTAAACATGTTCCTAGAAAATATGAGTTAGTTACTTTTGAAAAATCTTTTTTTTTTTTTAAACCTACCTTTACAGAAACTTAAAAAATCCCGGAATTCTCACTATTAGAACTTACCTTACAAAAATTAAAATAGTCTGTTATTTAAATACCTCTACTTAAAAGAATTTTGAAAGTCACAAATCCAAATTATAATTCCAAACAAAAAAAAAACATTAATCATCATAACATTTAAATTAATACACACTGTACAAGGTCAAACGAACACACGAATTATAATTACAGAGAAACGTTTATCTAATTAATAAACAAACGCACTGGCGAAATAACAAGTTTTCCCCAGAGCAAATCTTACTTCAAACGTGAGATGAAAAACAGCTGATTATCGGTACATGTCTCTTTAGTTAATTAATTCGTTTTTCGGACCAGTGGTCGAAAGCGCTACTGCTGAGCGTGAGGTCCTGGGTTCGATTTCCAGGAGTGGTGTGGTGTGGTTTTTTCATCAGGAATTTCTCAGTAGCAGCCCGGAGTCTAAATTCGTGCCCAATTGATGACAATAGGCTCGTCCCAACATGGGACTTAAAACATAAACGGTGAAAAGTGGGCGTACTATAGATTGGTACACCTATACCCTTACCATACCAGATAACAGGCGTGATGTTATGTATACAAGAAAAAAACGGTGTATAATAGGTGAACGGAGTAGAAGCTTAGTTTTTGCTTTTTTCGGAAATTCATTTTCTTCATTTTGATTAAAATTATGAACCGAAAACAAAACGCTCGCGCATCATAGCCCGCTTTTTCTCTATAATTTCAGTAGGTTCTTTCAGTCACCTTCGGTTAGTCGTGGAGTGACTTCGCGTTGTTTAAGTTGCTAGTACTTCAAATGCAAAAAAAATATGCTAGATCAAACTATTCGTTTGTTATTGAAAAAGAAAACTATGCCATAAGCTTCTACTCCGTTCACCTATTATACACCATTTTTTTCTAGTTTAGATATCATCACGCCTGTTATCTGGTAAGGTAAGGGTATAGGTGTACCAATCTATAGTACCCATTTTTTTTTTTGAGTCTGTAAAAAAGTTATCAGGTATATAATAGTCACAGGACGAGAGTAAAGGGACGCCTTTGATCTGAAGAGGAACAAATAAGGCTTATTATAAATACAATATTTTCTACAATCATTCAATTTTATTACTTACACTAGTCCAAAACTGAGTGAATTTGTGGTCGCGTGTGCGCGACTGCTTCAATCCTCAAATCGAGAAAGATTTCAGTTTAATTTGTGTTACATACTAGCTTCTGCCCGTAACTTAAGTATATTATGTGTTAATTCAGGTTATAAACTATCTGTGGTCCAAATTTCATCAAAATCCGTTCTGCCGTGTTTGCGTGTTTAAGTAACGAACGTCCAAACATACAAACTTTCACATTTATAATATAAAGTAGGATCTGGCCAAATATTGGGTGTGACATACACTATGTCTATCCTTCGGAGACCACAGCCATGATGTTACAACTACTAAGAGTTCTGTTAATAATTAAAACCGAGACTTGGTAATCGCAAAAAAAAATTTTTTTTTGTCATAAAACTACAAATTTACGACTTTCGGACATTTTCCTTTACTTGTGCTGTGAGACCTTGCTCCTTGCCAAATTTCATGATTCTAGGTCATCGGGATACACTATATAAGTTTTGATTCATTTGCGAGTATCAAAGTCGCATAAATCGCTTTATATTTTTATAGCGTTGACTCAGAAGCTTGATTTTTTTTAGAGCTCCAACCGTAAGGAACCGTAGACCTACGTTTTTTATATAAGTTTCAACTTGATACCTCCACGCGTTCTTGAGAAAAAGAGTCTTGACAGACCTATAAGGGTATTGTTTTTTCTTTTTGAGGTACGGTACCCTAAAAACATCAATTAATAAGCACACGACACCAACTTTATAAGTTCAAACTCCGCTAATTACAAGCAAACATTTATCTACGATAGATAAACAAAACTTATAGCCGTATGCTTCGACAGTGAGGCAATAACTGTCGCCGCTGTCTGTACCGCCTCCATTTAATTAATATTTCCTATGTAAGTAATGAGGTGCCTACACTGTATTGGTGCTTTACACTGTTGTTGTCCGTTGTTTATTCTTATTGAGTGTCTTTAACCTAATCATTTTGTAGTATACACTATATTATTCATATATAATTATATGCGAAAGTTACTCTATCTGTCTGTTTCCTTTTCGAGCCTTCACAGCTGAATGGATTTCGATAAAACTTTGCACATAGGAACCTGTTTTCTAGGCCTGTGTCTGGAGTGAGGGGGATGTAATCCACCACGCGGGCCCATCGTAGGTTGGTAAATGTCGTATGTCTTCGAGTTTTTGGTTCCAAGACATGGCGGTTTCTTCACGATGTTTTCCTTCACCGTTTTTGAGAGCAGTGGTGATGAAATTTTACACAAAGTAATGCGCCTGTCAGAGTTCGAACCTACGACCTACAACAACTCGTAAGTCGCGGCCGCTACCACTGGGTCACCACTGCTCTGCAAAGTATAGAATGTTCTAACACTTCTTTTAAGTACCGGTAGTTCATTCCCATGGGATATTTTTTTTTTGTTTTCACTGCTAAACTGCAGAACAGATTTAGATAAAATTTCGTAATGTCAATGTCTAATGTGAACCTGGAGAAAAAATAGGCAAACCTACCTACTTTAATATCACTAAAGTAGCGTAAAAAGTTTCAGAATTGAATGTAACCTTAGTAAATGGTTGACATTTTTTTAATGATAAACGGAATTTGTTTTGTGGATTGAGTGATTTAGTATTTTGAACCCTAAAGCTACCTATTTCCTACCTGATTTAGCTTAAGTATTTAACAAGGAATGTTTGTGTTTTCATAAAACATACAGTTTAATACCGATAACTTCCCTCGAGCAACTCCTTCGGTGAGCGTTTACGACTAGTAAAAGTTTACAATTAATAGGCCCTTTAGTTGTAAACTATAAACTAATGGTTTACTTAGTACATTAACTATAAGATATAAATGAATGCAAGTTATAAAAGTCATCTAGGTGCTAAGAAACAATACTTTCGCCTAGTCTTAGCCTGAACGAAGTCTAGATTCAAAATAGTTAAGTGTGTTGTATGAAAAACCAGTTTTATTCGTGTGTGTTTTTATTTTTATAATGTGAGTTTTGTTTGTGCAGAATAAACAAATTTTCTTTCTTTCTTATATTGCATATGTGATTTCTATCATTATTCCACACAAGCTTAGGAAGCCTCTGCACTGATGTTTACACAGCCTTGAGCCACATCGTGACATGTTGGAATTTATTTAGTAAGAGACGTTTAAACATCAAAAATCTACCGTAAGACAGTCACTAATCATTTTAAGGAATATAAGCTCCGTTATGTCAAACTTTACGATACAAAATTCGAGGACAAGGTGATTGGATTAAGTAGGTACTGTCTACTAATAAATACATACTTATTTATCACGGTTACGTTGTCATTCATTACCAACCCTTGCGTCAAGTATCATACAAAAACTTAATACTATCGGGGTCCAATCAGCCAACTTTCCTTCCCAAGTTATTACAAGATTAATACGAATTCTAATCGAGTTTTCTCTCATTAAGTACCACGGTAACCGAGCCCTCTTTATTATAGTAGAATAATACTGTCGGGTAATATCGCGGTATAGTTACTTAATCAATTCCTTTGTTGGTAGAATCGACCCCCGCCGCAGTGGGTGGGGTTGATTAAGAAGAATATTGCTTGATTACTCGCTTGAAGTATGGGCTTCATGGATGTTAGAAAGAAGGTCAGGGCTTGCTGGATGTGTCTTACATGGTCTATGAGAAATATTTATACTAGTTCATCTATGTTGTTAAATTTGATTGAAGTGTATAATGCCTTTCTTTTTGTATTGCTCGTTTGTGTCGCTCGTTGGTGTGCTTGTGTGTGTGTGTGTGTTAATATTTACTAGGTAGGCTTTCATAAATAATATATATTATATCTATGGGTTTAGAGTATATGAGCAGAAAGACTGGCATTCTTTTTATTCAAGATTGACTTGAATAAAAAGAAGACTTGGCTCGCGAGGTTGACGACATGTGGGTTGTGGTCTCAGCAATCAGTCACCCCATAGTCGTGACAGCTAATGGCTTAATAGCCAAGAGCCGTGATCAACACCTGAGGAGGCTCTTGTTGGGCAGCTGGATCAAGCGCTTGATTCAGAAAGCGGTACTTCTGGACACGGCTCACATTGTCACGAAGTTCCTCTCTCTGGGGCCCTGACCACCGGTAGCTTAGACCCTATTCCCGAAACCGGTGGGCTAGTATTCTGCTTACCTAGATTTTTTGCTGAATATTTTGTAAATCTAAAGAACTTTTCTGCTTAATATTTTGTAAATCTAAAGAAACTTGTCTGATTCTAAACTGGATCATGTTTAGATGTCAACATTATTTTCACCCCTCAAGAGTTTACATATAAAATCGAATTTCAACAACTAAATATACTCTTCAAATGACATTCTAGATAATTATCATTGTCACTTTCTCAATGTTCTGACATCTGCATCGCCTTTCATACGCTCATAACACTTACATGGGTGTGTAAATATATGTCAGTGTGCGTGTGTCTAATGAATGTCTCCATAGCATCGATGAATGTGTCTCGTCGATCCTTCGTCGGAACTGTTCGGGGACTAATGCCGTCGATTTAGATACAATTACCAGTCGTATGTATCCGATTACACGACGCCTCCACCATATGGGCACCCTTAAACCCTCATGTTCATTGCTTTATAAGTACAATATATTTACTTTGATTGGAATATTCTCTTTTCAAACCGATGTTCACTAAGACGTTTTCTGTCAAATTGATGATGTACTCCGGTGTCTAATGTGTGTTAAAGTACTTTATTTTTAGTTGTATTTAACGATTTCACTTGGTGTCAGAGAACTTTATGGTTATGGCGTAATTTGGAGATGTTTTTTTTTCAATTGTGGCGTTAATTTGTGTTTATTAAAAATATGATAACATTAAGGTAAAATATTTCAAATTAAACTTCCATTTTGTGAAATTAAGCTCGTCACAAAAAAACGTTCGTAATTTTCTTTTAAGGGTCGGTTCGCACAATACCGTGTTCTCGAAATGCGCACATGGCGATTACAACAACCTCTTTTGTACTTGTCCTTATCTCGCAGTGTCTAACGACATCCACTCATCTCTTGGCGACACAATGGCCGGGCGAACTGAAACTACAGCGGATAGACAATGCCGATTGCGTGGGGAATCGGCCGGTCAAAAGCCGAGCAAATTGGGCTTAAGAAGTGTCGTGTCTAATCATTTCAGAAGTCTTTCAGGGGACTGAAGACGGAATTCAAATTTTATTTTTTTGCTACTACTTGAATTATTATGAAAATTAAATATTTTAGTTACTGGAGAGAAATAGACGGGCAATAGGTATGCAATAAAGTTACGTGTGACTGTGCGACACTGTCACAAAGTCGGGTAATTACCCTATGTTTTGAGATTTAATTTTGTTTACAAAATTAAGATTTAAATTATCACTAATCTCTTGGCGACATAATGACCGGGCGAATAAAACTACTACGGATAAACAAGGCCGAATGCGTGGGAAATCGGCCATTCAGAAGGAAACTGGAAAAGGAATTCTAATTTTAAATTTTATTAAAACTGCTTCCCCACAAAACTTTCATAGCTTTTCACTAGAGAAATGTGGGTGTACTATAGGTACCCCTCTGCCTAACCCTTCCGGGATTACAGGCGTGATGTTATGTATGTATGTTAAAACTGCTTCAATTTATTGGGACCCACTGCTGGGCAAAGGCCTTCCACCCCGACCCAACCCGGTTTAATCATTGTTGTAAAGAAACAAGCCCAGATAGGTTTTAAGAAAAAGTGACCTGTGACATTATCGCTAAGTCAGTACAACGCTACAAAGTTAGTTTGGCGCGTGGCTGAAATTGGAACTAACATGATGGCAACATCATGTTTTGTCAGTATTACAATTTCTGGAAAAATGTTGTAAACTCAAACTCAAAGCATTTATTTCAAATTAACCAATTACAGGCACTTTTGAATTGTCAAGGTCGGTCGGTCAGAAAAATGAAGCTAGTTGCCCATTCCAAACCGTAGTAGGTACCTATGGAGAAGAACGGGCAAGAAACTCCTCGGACACTCTTTTAAATCAAATTATGTTTACAATAGATTGGTGACATCATTCATGTTGAAATTATGCTTGTGAGAACGATGCAGAACGTTAAAAGCGTCCGTTATATAAATATGAAAACAATTCAAAAATAAAATTTCATTAAAATACGCCGTGGCAGCTAAGAGATGACCAGTCTCAACTGACGGCGCCCGTTCACGAATATGACGCACGGATTAGCACCATTCAACTCAACCATTTTGAAGGGAGCTAAATGATCCAACACACGCGCCACCATCAGCGAAACATTAGTTAAGTTATATTTTGAGAACTAATTTTGTAAAAAAAAAACATTTTCACAGAAAAAAAACTGAAAAATACATCGAACAAATAAATTCCTCAATCAAGCTAACATACAAGCTTTTCCAATGTGCACTTGTATAAATGATTACACTGATATCTTTTATAGTAAGCCCTTATCTGGCCAGCTAAGTCACTAACGACCGACCACTCATCTCTTAGACACAATGAATGGACTTAGCGACGTTGTTAGACAAAGCGGATTGTGGCGATAGTGGGGAATCGACCGGTGCAAAATGCTCGTGTGAGCTGGCCTTAACGTTTAAGGGTGGACTTCACCAATGCAACCGAACGCAACATCTAAACCCCGTTCAAGAGCTGTCAGTGTCATGATGACACTGGCTCTTGAATGCAGTTTAGGTGAGTTGATCGCGTTCAGTTTCATTGTTGAAATTGGCACTAAGTGATGTGCACAACTTTAGTGTTCCTTTTTCAATTCGTTGTTTATATTGTAATATAGGCAAAATTCGTTTTACGTGGTGCATGTTTTTTAAATTGATAGCCAAGCGGATTGTGGAGAATCGACCGGTGCAAAAGACTTGTGTGTGCTGGCTTTAACGACATCACTCATCTGGTTTCAAGAACAATATTGCACAACATTGCTGATCGCGTTTAGTTTCATTGGTGAAGGTTGCTTTGTCAATTCGTGGTCAATGATTTAATAGGCAACATAAGTTTCACGTGGTGCATATTTTTAATCTATTTTATAGGTAAGGCATTTATGTAATAAAGAAGCTATCACTATGACTTTGGAAGAACAAAACAAATGCAGTACGGAGAAGGGCTCCATGTCAGAAGTAACAAAACCAGTATAAACTGGCCTCTTATTCTATTGAAACTACGCACTACGCTAGACCAGTTCAAGGTCATAATGCTGCTACGGAAGCGGGCTGATTATAAGAACATAAAGGTTGCGTCCAAAACTATACCAATTTACACCGTTCATCAATCAATCAACTAGCTTTTACTCGTGACTTCTTCCGTGTGAACACTCTGCAATACTGGAGCTTCCCGTAAGTCGAAATCGGATCAGTAGTTCCGAAGATAACCCCCTACATACAAACTCACAAACTTTACCACTTTGTGCTATAAAAAAGTGTATTATGTGTTAATTCAGATTACAACCTAAATGCGTGCGAAATTTCTTAAAAATCCGTTCTGCCGTTTTTGTGTGATTGAGGAACAAAAATTCAAACATTCAAGCAATCACATTTATATATGTTATTATAAATACTAACTCCTCCCCGCGCTTTAACTCGTATAAATCTCGATTTCGTAAGAATATCGGGACGTTTGTCCCGAATCCTATATTATGTTAATCCAGGTTATAAACTATCGGTGTGCCAAATTTCATCCAAATCCGTTCAGTGGTTTTTTATTGTAATAGTAACAAACATCCATCCGTCCATCCCCACAAACTTTAGCATTTATAATATTAGTAGGATAGTAGGATTTTATTAGTATAGACAGATAAAAATACGTAGTTCCCATTACCAGTCAAACGAGGAACCTTAATAAAATTAAGATAAACGCTACCAATAGTGAGGCATCGAAACTCCTAGAGTTATTTCTTCCTTCGTCCCTAATTCAGTAATTGCGGATTAATAGGGTCGCGAACGTAACGTACAGGTAATTAAGCGGTGGTCCGACTGTCGATGACCTCTTTACACCTAAGGCTGGAGATAATTCCGCTTTTAGCTCGAAAAATCGATGTTTTAGAGGGTAACATTTGTTCCTTGTGGTACGTTTTTCGGGGGTAATGGCGGAATGATTGTGACTCATTCATATTTTTTCAGCGGCTGTGTAGTAGGATGTGACTGACAATACTTCTTAATGTTATTTTTTTGACACACATATTGTAGCTATACAGAGTGTCCCGTAAGTCGACGGCAAGCCGGAATCGGAGTCATAACTATGTATTTATAACATTACGGTCATTAATCAATAAATATAAAAAAAACGAGAAAATTTACTGCCTGTGACGTTCTTTTAACTCCTGTTGCTACAAATTTTAGCTGTTTTTTTTCTTAGTAACTATTATGACCGGACCATAACCCGAATACGGATTGACATCGACTTCTTCGACGCGGAGACAATTTGTATGTGTCCACTGTCCTGTTACCATAACTTGTAAGGTAGGTACGTGTCCAGATCGAATGGTTCCAAACACGACGTGGCTATCTTGTTCAGTTGAGGAGGTCCTATGGTCACCTTTTGGCTTCATCATCCAACCCTGGAATTTACTACTGTAGAGGTTTTGTCCGGTTGCCTCTGATAACCGACTTTGGCGTTTGTAAGTTGATGGAATGTATTATGAGATACACACTGTTTCATATTTATAAAAAGGGAAAGCATAGAGGATCTCTTTGCATCCAACTCTTTGCAAGCATAGAGGTATATTTGTTTAACATATGGTACTTTTTGACAGGCCTACACTGTCCTCACATACCTATTAACACTGTAACTAAAAATGTTTGTAAAAGACAAATATTTTTAAAAGAGTAACCATGGAGTTTCTTGCCGGCTCTTCTCCATAGGAAACGACCAATTGGAACCGTGCACCTAGAATCTGACGTTTCATAAGTGCCCATGTAGGTTTATGTGAAATAAAATATTTTGATTTTGATCTGGTAGGAGTGCTGACAGAGCGTGTCTTGATGTAAAATAAGTAAAGTGTGAAAAGACACTTAACGAAGCCAAGAGTCACTTTTATACCCCGATATTGTATTATTTTTGTACTGGACCATAACTGAGAACCTTCTGGGTACGGAGATATTGAAGATCAAAATTACAAGTAGGTATTTGTGACGTTTTTTACGTAAACAAGTTTTTAATGTTATAACACTATTTGAAATACCCCCACGACCCATGTACCATTGCTTGCACCCATAAGCACAATGTTTTGCGTGTGTTACATTGCGCACTACCTCGAACAGCAACTTTTCACACGAAAAATAAAAGTTGTTTATTTTTCGTGTGAAAAGTAAACAACTTTTATTTGTCCTATGTTACATTATAACAGAATGCGTCGTTGACGGCTATGTGATGGGTCTCTTTACATACACACGTAACATCACGCCTGTAATCCCAGAAGGGTTAGGCAGAGGTATACCTATAGAACACCCTCATTTCGCCAGTTATGTTTAAGTCCCATGTAATAGGGGGCGAGCCTATTGTCATTAACCGGGCACAAATCGAGACACCGGGCTGCTACTGAGATTTTCTGGATAGAAAAACCCAATAACACTTTGCCTGACCTGGGAATCGAACCCAGGACCTTATGATCAGCAGTAGCTCTTGCGAACAATAGAAAAAAAAAATCTATGTGTCTTTACATAAAAATTAAATAAAAAGTTAAAATTTGTAGCAACAGGAGTTCAGAGACCGTCTCAGGCAGATTTTCTCTCTATTTCTTTTTTGTTAATGCCCGTAATTTTTAAAATACATAACAAAGTTTCATTTCTATCACCAGACTCCGGCTTGACGTCGACTTACGGGACACACTGAATGATTATTTATTTATCTGTAAAATAGTAAGGTAGTTGTTCCGGGCAAAAATATTTCTTTCATGGATATATGAGGTGCAAAAAATATGGCCCAATCACATCGATTGGAACATATTTTTACCACTGTGTTGAGAAATCGCCACCACAGGGAGGGCATTGAGTAGCAAAGTTCGCTACGCCCGTGAACGTATACAGTGGACTGAAGAAGAATGGGCAAGAGTTTTGTCCACTGATGAGTCTTGATTCTCACTATTCTCTTCCGATCAAAGGCAAGGAGTGTACAGTCGTACGTACCAGTCGCCTTTCATTGGTGAGCAATACATTCAAGCCTGCTTCACAGAGAAAGTCCAATACGATGGAGTCCCAGTTCAGAAGGTCACACATACCCAGTGGTCATAAAAAAATGGCACCATGACTAGCAGAGATATGCTCAAGAGATCCTTAATGAGTATGCAGGGCCATATTTAGTAAATATGGATGGATCGATACTGATGCCCGGCCACAAACCACTCGGGTAGTACAAGAGCAAATTAAGAAGTCCTGATCGGAAGAGCTTCCGGGAGCCTGGTCAGAAGCCGCAGACCTCCTCGTAACACCCTCAGGGCCCTAAAACAGGCCCTGATGGAAGAATTGGAGAATATTCCCCAACATCGCCTCCGAAACCTCGTCTTCAGTATGCCAAACCGACTCAAAGCTGTAATCAGAGCCCGAGGAGGCAATACCAGTTATTAAAATGTAAATAAGGCGTAAAATATACCTACTTATAAATGTTGTTTGAGTTTTATGCCAGTAAGTTAGAAATTTATATTTTTTGGGTTTTATGTTTTTTTTGTTAAAAATGTAACTAATGTGTAATAAAATATTATTTCAAAGAAAGTTGATGAAATTTGCTATAAAACGTGTTTTATTTCAAAACTCTGATTTCTAAAGTTTCATGAAAATTGCAAGTTTAAAAGTGTGGTACTAGGTTTGAAGGCCAGAGTAGTTACGATACGCCAGTTTTGTTTACTTAGGTATTTTGTAATCGTGGCGAATCGTAGAAGTGGCAAAAAGTGAAGTAGCTGATTTAAAGGGTGTCAATTGAGGTATGTAAGGTATTCCGAGTAAATAAGTAGGTACTTAATTTGTCAAGAAAATTAATCGAAATGTCATAATACCTAGCCGCCTTGCTTGCTATGCTTTGGTACTGGCTAACGATTTTGCCTAGAAACTGAAGGAACACGGTGGGTTTTAGTCAGTAAAAGTCTGACACGCCCTCCCGCTCCACCCAGAGCGGGAGCAGTCATTTGATGATTTCCCACCCAAAAAAAAAAAAAAAAAGGGTACCTATTTTTATTGGACTTTTGACACCTACCTACCTCTTGTATCCAATCTTTATAATTTAACTAGCTGCGCCCCGCGGTTTCACCCGCATAAATCTTGATCCCGTGGGAATATCGGGATATAAAGTACTCTATGTGTTAATCCAGGTTATAAACTATCTGTGTGCTAAATTTCATTCAAGTCCATTCAGTAGTTTTTGCGTGAAAGAGTAACAAACATCCATCCATACTCACAAACTTTCGCGTTTACAATATTAGAAGGATCTACTTAAGTTTGTCTACCGTTCTGTATTGTACTGTCAAAGTGTGTTTTTGTGAATGTTATATTTCTTCTGTATCTTTATCAATCCCCGATCGGTCATTAATCCCCTTAAACATTAAACAACCAAACTAATGTGCTAAAACCACCAACAGTAACACTTTTAATAGTAGGCCTCATTCTACCAAGACGACCTTTAAGCCAGTAATTAAAGTGTTGTTAGCAAAATTAAAATAATCGTACTTATATTGAGGTGGGCGACCGAAATCCGAAGGTTGAAGCTAATGGGAAATAAATTGTCCTCAAGCAATGTATAGTAATTAGTGCGCGCGTATTTAAACTAAGCGCGTCACGGCGGGTTTATTTAAATGTTAAGTTGTTAAGGCGCAGATTGTACAAAAAAATACGGGTGCTACACCGTACTCGTGATAGAAGTGAAACTTCTTAAAAAATAAAGAATAAGACAAATTTTGAGTGAGAGATACAGAGAGATATCTTTCTTCTCTCTCATGTAACGAAATGTACCTAAAAGTGACGCGTCCTTGATATTTTACTCTCAATTCTCGTCTAATTATCGAATCGCCTACTATGAAGTTTCACCAAATAAAAAGTTGTTGTTTACAGTTGACCCGATTACGTTGCGTCGGTCAAGGTCAAGATAAGCTGAAGGGGGATTGAGTTCGATGGAAAATACATAGTTACAACTCCTTACATACCCCATTTTCCGTCTAGGTACTGAAATAACTGCAGAAGATGTTTTACGTTTCAATAGGGCTTCTGATTTAATGTATAATACGATTCAAAGTATTTTTATAATCGTGACCTTTTCTAGCTTTTACATCGCCTCCTTTTTCGGGTTTCCACGTTATCCATATGTTTTGAGAATTAATGGAACAAGTCAGGTGATGCTAGCTTAATATATTTGGTGGCAGCATTTAATAAAGTAATCCCATTTATCCTAATCTTCACATTTATTTTCAAGTCAGCGGTCAAATCTCGCTTATAAAAAAAAAAATATCCATTATAATTGTCAGTGCAGAGAGCCTAAATCGTATTAAATGTTGGTCTAATAAAACTCCTTTATACAAAATAAATAAATGACACATTATTTATAAACAGACCTCATCTTTACAACAGTGATTAAAATGTTTAATTGTAGGAACGGTAAGCGGACGTAAGGTAACTGTGCGGAATAGTTTCATCTAAAACATTGTAATTATTACAATATTAAATCGTAAAATTACACACGCACGCAATCGTTGTTCTATTGTGAAAAAAATAATCATATTTGTGAAGGCTGTGCTTTTTGGGTAGGTATGATAACCTTCTGATGTAAGGAAGTAATGAAATAATTAAGTCAGTACTTCTGTAAATAGGAGTAAAAATAATTTGCAGTTAAGTTGATCACCATATTTTTTCTGTTTTAAAATTGCTTGTTCATCAGAATTTGGCAATAAAGGACTGTGAAAAACCCTCTTGGTCTGACCGAACCCATCTTCATAAATGATGGCACCTTGAGTGCTGAAAATTAAATAAAAATCTACATGTATGGATTCCACTGGTAATCTTCGTAAAGTTAATCAGATTTAAAGCTTGGATTCCTGTTATAAAAACAAGGAATCTGCTCCTTGGGATCCATTTTAAACTCTATCACTATGATACAAAGTTGAATGATTGCATTGACACAGTAGAATAATCTTCATGATCATAACACGCAAATTAAGTCTACTGCCGGACATAGGCAGGGCCTACCTGCCTTTGTAAACCTAGATTTGTCACAAGGACTTTTTATTTTACTAAGAGGTAAAGTAATAATATGTCTAATGCAAAAGCAGTCAATTAAATGTAAAATTAAACTATGAAAAGTAATGAAAAATATATTTTGATAGAACCGTTTACGATCAAACGATTGCTTATGAAGCCAAAACCAATAATGTACTCGTTTGCGGATTTTTTATCGTAAAATGATAATAATTGATTCATGATTATAAAGATTTAACGGCCTTTTTGTTAGTACACCGTTTTATATTACCGATTTGCGGCTTTTTCTTTTGAGAATCAGGTTCAAGAATCAATTTGCCATGTATTATTTATAACTATGTGGATATTGAAGTGGCTATTGGATTATCAGTTCAAACGTTTGTCCATACTTTCTTGGAGACTATGTAATCGTACCGTCAGTACCAAGTCTAGGATCGCCTAGAATGGCGGAGAGATGTAGCCGTCCTCAGCATCCTAGGAGCTTTTGGATGTCTGGTGGAACGCATCGGTGTCGTGGACCGTCAGTATAGGCCCCCAACAAGGAACGAACCAGTAGTTCGACATCTCTATGAACATGCAGTGTATAACCAAATAGCATAATCAGCCTATTTTGTTCACATTGCTGGTACACAGGCCTCCTCTCGGTGAAAGGGAGTGGACCGTAATCCACCACGCGGGCCCAGTGCGGGTTGGTAGATGTCACAGGTCTCCGAATTTTTCGGTTCTAAGACATGCCGGTTTCCTCACGGTGTTTTCCTTCACCGTTTGGAGAGCAGTGGTGATGAAATAATTTACACAAAGTCAAGCGCCTGTCCCACTGCTCTCTAACCAAATAAAAGTGAGCTAATGTCGTCAAAACATGTCGTGATCATCGTCATCATAATCACTTAGGTAGCGTCACATACTCCAAAATCCATGCCATCTAATCCATACTTTAGAAACTAAAAATATTCCGATTCATCAGAGTATTAAAGAGTACATAATTGTGCATAAGAACAATGCTTCGTTATCTAGAACCCCGGTTTTTGAATTTAGAATTTTGTCAGTTCAACAGTGAATGTGAAATCGTGATAGAAAGTGTAGGATACTGTTCCTCAAAGCTCAAAATGCTGCACCTGTATAAAATAATTTTAAAATAACACGTAAAGAGTAGAATCCATGGTGACCTTGTCTTTATTGTATATTCTTTACTTTTTCAAACGGGCACATAATTGTACAACATAATTATATTTATACTGACTAATTCAGTTGTCACATCTAAAGGAACAATCACGATACTTGTCTGAACTGTCACACATACCAATATTTTTTTATATTAACGATGACTGACGCTTCTGTTTACAACTCAGTACTAATGGGCCTTATTAAATTCTATATACGATCGTCTTTTGTTGGGTACTTTACTAATCTATGAGCATGTAAACACTTTTTGGCCTAATGACTGTTTACGTAAGGACCTAGTACCTGCTACCTATGCGCGGCGCTGCAGCTGAAGCCTAAAAGTATATGATCCAGTGCAGTAAACAACATCAGAAATATATGATATTCTTCAGAACATATGCTAGTTAGATCATGTGTTGAAAACATAATACAACTAATTTGATACGCTAGAAAAAATTCACGAAAACTTTTTTTTTTTATAAATTAAACATGCAATCATTCTGACTTTTTGTCAGATTATTCTACAAGCAACATATTAACGTGAAAGAGTTTTATTTTTTAGTCCAATCCATAGATTTTTTTGTAATTTCAATTTTAAAAATTATCAGCGTTGTGTTATCGCGCTTCAAACTCAAACTCAAACTCAAATCATTTATTTCAATTAAACCATTTACAGGCACTTTTGAATTTTCAAGGAGTCGGTCAGTCAGAAATATGATAATAATTCCAAAGCGTAGTAGGTACCTACGGAGAAGAAAAGGCAAGAAACTCCATGGACACACTTTCAAATAATTTTGTTGTTACAAATATAATAGTTACATCGATTAATGTTGACACTATAAGTGAGAACGATGTACTAAAACCGTACACGTTAAAAGCGTCCAGAGTGCAGCAAAACATAATTAAAAACAATCCAAAAATTTATTTGTTAAAATAAGCCGTGGCAGCTAAGAGATGACCAGTCCCAACTGACGGCGCCCGTTCACGAACATGACGCATGGATCAGCACCATTCAGCTCAACCATTTTGAAGGGAGCTAAATGATCCGATACACGCGCCACCGTCAGCGAGACATTTGAGTGAGCATGACATAATATCAGCCGCCAAGGCACATTCAAGTCAATCTATGACATTACCCGGTAAATGGTAGCTATTTAGTACAAAGTACTCATCTGTGCAATGCAGCTATATAATAAAAAGGAGATTGAGTTTATATAATGCAAATTTATTCTTACAATCTTCAGCAGCTTCAACAGTATTTCAAATGTCAATTAATTAGTTGTGGTGTGGAGCAGGACCAGCATTAAGCCAGGCGTTTTTATCAGTTATGTAATCGCCTATCCTATAACATGCCGCCTGCATAGTGTGCGTTTGTCAAAGGATTTGAATTTCGTCTCATTCAGTTGAAGAATGTGGGGAGGTATTTTATTATAACATTTTAGACAGTACCCCATGAAAGATGACTCTACTTTAGCCAGTCTGAAATCTGGTTGAATTAATAGGTCCCGATTTCTAGTACTATAATTATGTCTTTCACCTCTTTTACTGTAAAGATGTAATTTTTTTCTAACGTACATGATGTTTTCATAGATGTATTGACATGGTAGCGTCATGATGTTAATATCCTTTAAGAATTCCCTTAGAGATTATATATGGCGCTTGTGCAGATTATATATGGCTCTGATAGCTCTTTTCTGCAGAATAAAAATAGACTCGATGTCTGCAGCCCGTCCCCAAAGTAAAGTACCGTAAGACATGATACTATGAAAGTAACTAAAATAGACCAGCCTCGAGGTATCTACATCAGCAAATTGACGGATTTTTCTAACAGCGTAAGCTGCTGAACTTAGCCGTCCTGCAAGAGATGTTAAATGAGGACCCCATTGTATTGATTTCCTCGAGTCACTACCTTTTTTCACGTAAAATGGTAAATATTTTTGGGAATATGGAACGTATCAATTCGAACTATATATCGCCTAAAAGTTAAGTTAATAACCTTAACAATGAGGGTAAATTATTGAATAATAACCTTATTGAATGATAAATTATTGGCTCTGCAAGAAAAATGGTAATTTTGATAGAAAATTTTGTAGGGCTAAAACAGTCCATAAAAACAATAAAAAACAAAATTATTGCAAAAAAAATATTCTTAATAACTGGTATTACCCCCCCGTGCCCTGATGCATTCTTGTAGCCTATTAGTCATCGATCTGATCAGAGTTACGATGACATATTGTGGGATGTTCTCCCACTCTTCAAGCACAGCGACTTTAAGCTCGGGAATGGATGAAACAGCGGGAACCCTGGCTCGGACTCTCCGTTTTAGCTCGTCCCATAGGTGTTCGATCGGGTTCAAATCGGAACTTCGTGCTGGCCATACCATTTGTTGAATCCCGATCGCAGACAAGTATTCCGTAACGATCTGCGCGGTATGAGGTCTCGCATTGTCATGCATAAACAAGAAATTTTCTCCGACAAAACCAGCATACGGCATTACGTGGTCTTCAAGAATGTCAGTTATGTATCGGTCAGCTGTTAATCCACGTCTACCACTGCCATCGTTGGCGGGGTCGACGAAGACAAGTTCCGTTTTTCCGTCTAAAGAAATTCCTCCCCACACCATACAAGAACCACCACCAAAACTCACAGTTTCTCGAATGCAACATTGGGCAAATCTTTCACCAGGACGTCTATACACTCGGTTTCTCCCGTCATTGCTAAAAAGACAGATTCTTGACTCGTCAGAAAACAAAACTGACCTCCAGTCTTCTAACGTCCAATTAATGTGTTCTCGAGCAAACTCCAAGCGAGATCGGCGATGAGCTACAGTTAATTTTGGGCCAGTTGCTGGTTTGTGTGATGTTAAATTTCGTTCCTTTAGTCTTCGTCTCACTGTCCACCTACTGATTGCGACACCTCGAACGTCACGTAACGCTTGCTGTAGCTGAACAGCATTAAGTCCACGGTCGCGCAACGAATTGGTTGCAATAAAGCGGTCGTCACGTTGCTGTTGTTGCCCGTGGTCGGCCAGTTCCAGGTCGCCGAACAAAAGCAACAGTCTCCAGATACCTGCGGTATACCCGCTGTACCTTTGAACGACTCAAATGAAGTCTGCGTGCCACTTCACGTTGTCCGTGTCCAACCTCAAGTAAAGCTACAACTTGGGCAGCTTCCGTCGGTGTAGTATCCATTTTATCAGGTTATTTTGATTACACAGACACAGATAAAGACAACAATAACAAGTAATATGGGTATGATTAACAAAAACCTCAAATTTAATCTTTTCTTAACAGAGTACAATAAAAATGTCATAAGCAAATTAAATGCGATAATTTTATTCTACCCTTTAAACTTTAATTAAAATGAAATTTTGACAACTAATTACCCTCATTGTAAAGGTTATTAAATACCCTTTTAGGCGATATATGTTTCGAATCGATGCGTTCCATAATACCAAAAATAATAACCATAATGCGTGAAAAAGGAAGTGGCTCGATTTATTTGCTCCCAAGTGTATATAGATGTGATTTGAAATGAAGAAGCTTGAAGAAATCTTTCAGTAAAAAGTTCAATTCACCAACACAACAAGGTTCTATTAGAACTGTCACCACACAAGAAACAAAACAAAATAACTATATTACTAACAACAGGCATAAATAACTGCTGTCCATTCACCGAAACTATTATAATAACAGAACAAATAATTGCTCTGACACGAATCATATTTTACGTTCCTACACGATGGTCATCATTTGAACAATACGTCGAATCAGCCTGTCCGGTAATTATAGAGGACTAACTGTTTCATATACAATGCGAATAATTATCGCCGGTGCTCTGAAATCGTTCATCATTTAATAGTCGAACAAAATTGTATGGGACGAAAAATTGTGAGCGTTGATGGTAGCGTGTTGATTGATAACTGTATTTTGGAGTAGTGCGTTATGAATTCCTTAAATTCGTGTATATTTTTTGGGGGCTGTGTCAGTATTTACAGTTACTAAAAGATAATTTGAATCGTGGAAGCCAGCCATAGAGTCGGTCTAGTTTTCAAGTGGAGACAAGTAGAGAAATAGCCTCCTACAATTACAAGGCAATCAAAATCATATGGAGTGCACAGGCTAATGTTTCTCAGAGACCATACCTATGGTCTCTGAGAAGCAATAGCCTGTGAGACACGGTTTGGTTCTGTTGATATCAACCTCCTTACTCCTTAATTGCGTAACACATTATCAATAACAATCTAAATCATTTTGAAGGATATCGCCAATCCATTGCTCCATATGTTCGAAAAATGTATCTTATCAGCAATGGAAATAACGCAATGTATGTCGTTGAAATGCCAAAATGAGTAATTTGTTACGCAATTAGGTACCCCACTGATAGCGCCTTAGTTGAGTAAAATAATTCAATAAAGGTCATTTCAGCAAACTAAACAAGACTGTGGGTGGTACAAGATTTAATAAAAAATATTATCTACATAATAAGTTATATTTTTAACGCGTACATTTAAGTTAGTCAAGGCCAGCTGTTCTCACGAACATTATAGTCAGACAATTCAGTGTTCAGAGGCATTTTAATGAAGAGCTCTTATCAAACAAAGACAAACATTCTAAGAAAAGTATTGATATCAAATACAAATTCAAACAGCATAAAGAATGGACGCGAGTCCAATATTTTATAAGAGATGTCGCGTCGAAGACACGACTGAGATATCGACCACTGTTCGAGGTGCGAACAACTTACTAGGCACGCCTACAGGCTATCGGAACAAAAAAGAATACAACGTCCGGGCAACACACTCGTGAGGCAATATAGCACAATTTTTATCTCGCAGATTTATACCGTAGTGTGCACACAGAAGAGCTGCAGCTGCATATTTTGTATGGTGTGTAGGCGACATGTCTCTGTATGTGTGCGAAGAGATGCGAGCGCGAAAGTTTTGCATATGTGTAATGTTTCGAGATATACAGGTGACAGAGGAGATACGCGGTGGGCGGGGCCAAGGGAGGGGTGAAACCTATTGGAAAGAGATGGCGGACTCGCTATGATAATGATGTTATTGCTTTCTTGATGTTCGCTCTCCTTTAGTTTTATTATTTCTCGATCTACTTATAAGGCGATATAAACGTTAAGTGTGAGCGCGTATAAAATACGTTTATTGTGTCGTTATAGCCGCCCGAGGCGGGAGGGAATGCAAAAAGTGGAGATTACAGATTTAAGATTCTCCGGTATGGGACACGTCGTTACTCCGGTGTCTTTCGTCGATAAAAGTTAATCAGAGATGACGCGTGACAGCGGTGATACACGACAGTATGCTGCGAAAATTGTATCGTATGAAGTTTACTTCTTGTCCGATAAAACTAACAAGATAATATTCGCAACTGTTTATAGCGAGGAACACGTAATGCATCGAAACGGCCTCGCCAAAACATATGACGATGCATACATTAAGTGTTTAATATGATAAACATACAATTATCACTTTCTCTTTTACGTCACTGCTTACGAGTTTATATTTAAACATGACCTCTTCTTGCAATGAATCTGCAGTAGGTTTGAAAAAGGAAGAACAAAACGAAGAAGGTTCGAATTCAAATTGCTCTTCTTTTGTTCACCGCAAAAGATTATCTTCAATTTTTACAATGTCAATGGCCAGTACCTCCGTTCTATATTTAAATGTAGGTACCTACTGAATATAATGCACCCATAAACACGATCAGTGAAATGCAATTAATTATGAAAACGCATTGCATAATAATATCGCGCTCACATTGCTACGTGCATTTCCAGACCGCAGAGTAAATGAATTGCTCACTAATTGTAATTCTACACTATGGTATGTAGTTTTAGTACCTACACAGAGAAATAAACTGTGCTTTTAGAAGGCATTTCAGTGCATTAGTTTACATTTACCTGTTTATTTTTGCATTATATCCTTCCCATCTAAAATAAAGTAATGTTGATTAGAACAACTGTTACGCCTTTAGCAATTAGACAAGACTTTCATTTGGTTCTGCTTCAATCTAAAACTACTGAATTTGTAACCTCTGCATTCCTTAAGGAACAAGTACTTGGCCGGATGGAATCACCAGCGTACAAATATAGGTACAGTACTAGCTGCTGGATTCCACCCGCATGTGTCTCGATCCTGTGAAAATGAAAATATCGGAATAAAAAGTATTCTATGTCCTAATTCAGGTCTCTGTCATGATCTACCCATGTGCCAAATTCATCCAAATATGTTAAGCCGTTTTAGCGTGAAAGCGTAACAAACATACAAACAATCAAATCTTCCCGCTCCTTGTTGCCCGCTCCCGCTCCTTGTCGCCCGCTCCCGCTCCTTGTCGCGCGCTCGCGCTCCTTGTCGCCCGCTCCCGCTCCTTGTCGCCCGCTCCCGCTCCTTGTCGCCCGCTCGCGCTCCTTGTCGCCCGCTCCCGCTCCTTGTCGCCCGCTCCCGCTCCTTGTCGCCCGCTCCCGCTCCTTGTCGCCCGCTCCCGCTCCTTGTCGCCCGCTCGCGCTCCTTGTCGCCCGCTCCCGCTCCTTGTCGCCCGCTCGCGCTCCTTGTCGCCCGCTCCCGCTCCAACTCGCCCGCTCCCGCTCCTTGTCGCCCGCTCGCGCTCTTTCTCGCCCGCTCCCGCTCCTTGTCGCCAGCTCCAGCTCCTTGTCGCCCGCTCCTTCGTCTCCCAGGTCATTGTCTATCTGTGTGACAAATTTCATCCAAATCCGTCCAGACGTTTTGGCGTGAAAGCGTATCAAACAAACAATCATATTTTCGCATTTATAATATTAGGTATATTTAGCAAGGATACTAATTAAAATAACTGACAGCTAAGTATCTTATGACTTTGCCTTGCTAAACTAAACTAAAACTAAGCTTAGTACTTCGAAGTCAGTGAATTCACTATTTAAACTACTTATAAAAAGGTAGCTATGCAAACAAAGTCTACCATTCATTATCCATACAATTGACGGAAAGTCAACCACCATGCAACAAGCCATATCCACTGGTGGTCAGATTTTCCATTAAATCAACGTATATTCGTAAGTTTGCTTGGTAACATCCAATGTCATCGAAACCTGAAAGAATTGTCGTAAAAATATCGTCATTGACGCTATTGAAATTCTGGACCGACACAATTTGGATTACCATCAACACACGAAGAAGAATATCGTCACGGATAAATGCTGCTGCTGACTCTCAGAAGAATATCGTCACGGATAAATGCTACTGCTGACTTCGAAGTTGATACCAAGTTATTTAAAGTCTGTTTTTGAATCTGGGAGACTAAATTGACATAAGTCTTTGTGTTTTCGCTTTTTAATACTAGGAGTTTGACATTACACCTGTCAAATTAGTCTGTTTCGTAAGACGCACTGTTGTGTGGCAAAACTAAGTTACCATTTACGAAACCACACAATTCCGACCCACTTCAATTCCTCTACTAATCCAAAAACATTACAATTTGCAATAGAAAACTGAAACCGCCATTAATTATGTGAACGCGTTGCATTGCCGCACGCATTCGTGTGCGTGTAACCGCAGGCTAAATGAATCGTCTGCTATCACCTTTTGTGCCTAACCACTCATTAAGAGGGCAGGCGATTGTCTTGTGTTTTACATTCCATTGTACGCTGTAAAGGGGACGGCAGGATTGGGTGGCGAAGAAATGCAGTATTGAAATTTGAAGTGCATTTCTATGTGGGTTTCTAGTCGTTTTCTAATATGTGGCGGTATTGTTTAATGAGTTCTTGTATTGTCATGTTCTTTGAAGTCTAGGCGGTAAAACTTTGTTGAATCATAACAATTCTCATAGTATGTATGCAAGCAGAGGTGTATGCGAACTTTGGGTACCGATCTAGTAGAGAATCGTTTGACAAACTGTGTTTCTCATATCAGATAGTCACATTAATTTTGGTCAATAAAGAGGCTGATAGCTATAATTCCTTCTGCACATGTGGCTTCCCTGGTACCTCATCAACCGCATCACTGTGTAAATGTGTATTAACTGCTCCCAAATCACGATGTTTATTTTTTTACATAAGTACTTCTTTGATATCACCTTCTCATTATTAGACTGCCTCGTTGGTCTAGTGGTCGCAAGAGCTACTGCTGAGCATGAGTTCCTGGGTTAGATTCCCAGGTCGGGCAAAGTGTTATTTTGTTTTCTATCTAGAATTTCACAGTAGCAGCGGTGTCTGGATTTGTGCCCTGTTGATGGCAATATGCTGGTCCCTTATTACATGGGACTTAAGGCTCCCGCAAACAGGCGCAACGCCACAGCGCGACACAAAGGCACCGATCGCCGCGCGACAAGCGGTGCCTTTGTGTCGCGCTGTGGCGTCGCGCCAGTGTGCACGAGACTTTAAGCATAACTGGCGAAATATAGGTGGACTATAGGTACACCTCTGCCTAACCCTTCTGGGATTACAGACGTGATGTTATGTTATTATTAGACATTATACATCTACAATTCTAATTTCAACTCCTTACTAACGACTTTTGTAGACAGATTGCCATTACAACTTTAATAAATCGAAATTAATATAATTTCGATTTATTAAAGTTGTAATGGCAATCATGTCATTTAGGGCTAAGCTAGCCTGTAGGGCTTGCAGACTGTAGATTTGTAGACAATTTTCTTGTCAATTAAAAAACAAAAATCGCAATATTTTTAAAAGAGGCTCTTCTCCATAAAAACTACCAATTGGAACCATGCAACTAACTACCTTCTGACGTTTCATAAGTGCATAAGTGCCCATATAGGTTTATGTGAAATAAAATATTTTGATTGTCTGTAACTTAATAAGAAGCAGCTAAGTAGCTATCAAGTACGGCAATCTTAATTCTACTAAATGGTAGTTTACAAAAAGTACTCACTGTATGAAATAGGGCCAGTATACTTACATATTTTAATTCAATGTGGTAATATTCCTCCAAGTTATTAAGTATAAACAAAAGCATCGTTGTTTGCTGCATACCTCTTGCAACATTGCATATTAAAACACTCCCAGTTTCCGAGAAAGGATGTAAAATCGAGTAACACTATTCCTCATCTCCAGTTACTTATTCTAGGGAAAGTTGTAAATATGACAATTAATAGAGCAAGTTTCATGTAAGGCTGTGGAACAAAACCAAGTTGCATCTAAGTAATGCGATAACAGTAGTGATAACTAATATTAAAAATATTAGAAAAAAATAATGTTATTTCAAAGAAGGCATAGTAAAACGAGATAATTGAAAAAATCTTTTAAATCGATATAAATATGAAGAAGATACGCGCTTTAAAAATTTTTGGAGGGGATTATTTCCGTCCTTGTCGCGCGGTACTGAAAATGAACGGCGCTATTATGAAGTTACTTAATCGTGACGTCACTTCTACGATAGTGTTGTCCTTGTCTAACACTTATTTTAAAACGTTTGGCATTTTTTAAAGTATTTACACGTTTTATAATATTGTTTACACAATTTGGAAACTATTTTTTTTAGATAAAAAAAAAAAAACAAAACTGACATCATCCCCTTTGTGACTACGATTAATTGCGATTCGCCTGCGCCTGAGTTCAGCCGTGTTTCCGATTTTTGGTAACTACACGGAAAACTAGATTCTCTGGCCCGTAAAACTGCTTCCGAATCTCTTGTTAATTGTTACGTGAGTTTAAAGCCCTTCGTCAACGACCGGCCCACCGTCGTCTTCGTGTACCACTGAATCCAATTGAAATACTAAGTACTGACGTACTGGCTACACATTAGTGATTTCAGTTTGTACATTTCGACCAACATATCTGTGCAAAGGGCCGTTTTTCGAACTAACGTTTTGAATGGGACATACGATCGGTTTTTGTTTAACTTTTTGATTTTCGTTTACAACCAGCGCCACCGATAGTTGCACAGATAAGTTGGTCGTTTATTCACACGTTGCTTATTAGTAGCGACGTTGACGATAGGCCTAACAGAAAAACAAAAAACCTACCAAATTCAAATTATTGGCAGGTTCCATTGAACATTTCATAATTATTTAAGTTTAATGTAAGAACCGATCTATAATGAAAAAAAGCCTTTCCTCCAATTGCGTAACACTCTATCAGTAACAATCGCTGTCATTTTGACAGTTCAACAACATTCATTGCGTTATTTACGTTTTTGAGAAGAAATTTTTTTCGAACATGTGAAGCACTGGATTGGCAATATCCTTTAAAAAGATTCACATTGCGATTGATAGTGTGTTACCCAAAATGTCATGGTCTATCTGTGTGCCAAATTTTATTCAAATCCATTCAGCCATTTTGGGGTGAAATCATAACACGCAAACTTACTTTCGCGTTTATAATATTAGTTACGATCCTACCTGCACCCTAATTGCGTAACACATTTTCGTAAACGATTACGACTAATCTGTTTGATTTTGACGGTTCAAGAACATTCATTGCGTTCTATATATTGTTGAGCAGAATTTTTATCGAACTTCAGAAGCAATGGATTAGCAATCTGTTTCAAAACGATTCAGATTCCGATTGATTGTGTATTACGCAATTAGGGTGCTGGATTAGAATTACGATTTTAACCTTATGGCATTACACGGATTATAAAAAATAAAATACAACAATATCTATTCAAGCTTAGAAGGGCTTGAAAAAAAATAGACACATGAATATAGAGAACATCCTTCACATTTCTATACATTACATCATATTATTATCCAAATTCAGCTATTATAATTCTCTATGTCACATTAGTCCCTTTACAAGTAACATCATTATGTACGAACCTTTACGAGACTATTATTAGTCTGTAGGGTTTTAGTCGCCCACCTGGGTCGCCTATCAATTGGGTTTAATATCACATGGTTACTTTGTTAGTGCAATCCTACTCTTGCGCAGATAAAACTCTGTAAGTAATACCGTTTAGATTGTAGAGTACTTTGGTTTAAATGTGGGTATTTCGTGGGAGGGAACTTGTTTTCATCTAGGACTGGCTTTGGTGGAGGTCGGAAGTTATCCCTCTTGAACGTAATAACGGGATAAAAAGTATTCTACGGTATACCTTTTTTTTTTTTTTTTTTTTGGGTGGGAAATCATCAAATGACTGCTCCCGCTCTGGGTGGAGCGGGAGGGCGTGTCAGACTTTTACTGACTAAAACCCACCGTGTTCCTTCAGTTGCCTGTGCCAGGGCCACGGTTTTCTCTGTGGAATATACCTGTGTGCCGAATTTCATCGAATTCCGTTTAGCCGTTCAGACATGAAAAGGCAGACAGAGTTATGTTCGCTTATTGAATATGTATGGATATGTATGTACAATTAAGTAAATTTCAATAAAAATTGTCGGTGTTTGTGGTGGTTGTTACAATCACCAGAAACACCAACAACAATTTTTTTCTTTATTCCTCATTTCCTATTTCAAAGACTTAATGATGCTGCGAAATCCTGTTTTCAGGACCATTCCACTGATTCTAATTGTTGCGTGGATAACAATAATAAAATTTAATGTAACTAAATTACTAAAAACATAACGTTTAAGAATATTCAAACTGTTAATCAATAACATAAATAAAAATAGCGTCAATAAAATTTCTGCAGGGTCGTAGTTATTTTTCCAGAACGCCATAAACTAGACAGAATTTGAATTTATAGCTACATTAAAGTTATTTTTGCAAATGTTCACGAAATACATTAAAAATTTAATACCAGTAGCGTCTAAAATAATCCTATAAATTATTGCAAATAACTAATATATTAATGTACTAGTTGACACTGAAGATTATGTTTTTTTTTTATGAGAGTTACTCAGTGACTTATGTTTAACTAATTAGCTGCTGCCCGCGCCTTCGACTGCTATCCTAGATGTAAATTAGCCTATGTTCCACTGGTCTTGGTCCATCTGTGTGCCAAATTTCATTCAAATCCTTTCACCCGTTTTGGCGTTAAAGCGTAACAAACAAATATACTTACTTTCGCATTTATAACATTAGTTAGGGTTGTAACTTAGCACCCAAATAAATAATTAAACTAAAAATAAGAACAATGTTTTAATTTTAAAAAAACAGTCAGATAATAGTGTAAGGTCACCTTGTGTTTTGCAATTCAGTGACATCGTTGTCCCGTCCTTCTTTTGGAAGGATGGTGCTTTTTGAATTAAACATAACATCCAGCCTTCAGGGAAACTGAAGGGTTGGGCAGAGATATACTTAAAGAATACCACATTTTGCCCGTTCGCTTTTTGTTGAATTAAAATTGTACCCAAATTCAGAGTGATTCAACAACAACAAATTTTGCGATCTTCAATTGTTAGATTCACCAGAATCTACCCACAACATTGTAACGCATACTTTTTCATACACATCATACATCTCCGAACAATAGTCGAATACTGGCCGAATGTCATATTGTTTCTTATTCCTTACACCTTTTTTATAAAAAAAAAAAAAAAGTTTAAAGATGGCCACCCCAGTGGCCAACGCATCCCAACATTTCGACACTAAAACTTTGATTTACGACTTTTGCCCGCCGATTGCGCACTAAAACAGCACTTACGTCACTTTCAATTTTAAAAGGGAACGTCTTCACACCGACTTGTATGATGTATGTTGAAAAGACTCGTGTGTGAACTAGAATGAAAAATAAACTATGTGAAAATGTCTAATTTAGTCAGAAACACAACATTACGCCTGTAATACCCGAATGGCAAGACAGGTGGTACCTATAGTAATCATCTGCCTAGCCTTTTCGGCCTGCCTGGGTCGGCTTTCAGCCTAAGTGGATGCAGCTGAATACCAATATTTTACAAGGAGCGACTGATCTGACCTCCACAACCCAGTTACTGGGTATATCGTATAACCCAGTAACCAGTCGTACCCCTTGGTACGACTGGCCTATGTCCAGCAGTGGACGTCTTTCGGCTGAAATGATGACGATGGTGGTGAATTTGCCTAAGAGCCAGTATTCATTCTCTATAAAGTAGGTCTAGCTTTTTCTGAGCCGTCTTTAAATCGACACTCATCCAAATGCCCATTTGGTTTAAGCATTTTTTTATTTAGTCGGATTTCCTTTGGTAAAATTTTCAACATATCACTTTGTTCTCGACTATAAACGGAAAATTCCGATACTCAATTTACTTACTTTACTTCAACCTTCGGCACACCTGTAAAATTACACTTCGGTGTAAACGCAGATCACCTTAACGCGAAGCTTTTTAACCGCCCTCGTTGTAAAACTGTGCGCGTCGCGATTGTCCGTGTTACGCAGTAAACTCGCCATTCTTACGCTGAGGAATAACATATATTATCTATCATGTCTTTAGAGCAGCAAAGTCCTCCCGGATTTATGTTTGACTTGGCTGCAAATAATTATGAAACAAAACAATAGCGAGAATGTTGTTTAGTACGTATGCAAAGCGAGGAAGCTTTGAAATTATGTATTTGAAAGGTTTATTATCTTTGAAACTTTTTTTAGTAGGTGTCTTGATTAATTGGTTGTGATAAATAGATGTTTCTGTGAATGGGAATATATTTTGTAATAAACGTGTATCTCCTAAAAACAAGAGAACACTAACTCTTAACATACATTCCTTCCCAGCCTATTTCTCACTATTTTGTAATGCAATTTCAAGTATGTATCAGCTGATCATAACTACATCTATGAAGTCGAGACGACAAATGAATCTACGAACCCATTTTATCCTGACCAAACTTTATCTTCACTCATTTAGCAAACCCAAGTGTGAATAAAAAAGTAAAAAAAAGGCAAAACTCAAACGAATTTGAAATGCCCCTCCGGATGAGTTCACGACGCGTTGTATCTCATTGTCTTCATTGTACTGGTCAGTTGAAAGAAAATGAGCACGTTTCATTCTAAGGGGCTGACAGCCGATACGCACTTCCTTTCCACGCCATGTGGCCGGCCAAGCTATTTAATTTTAACATTATTATAACTGGTTACCGATAAAATATTATTTTTAAATTATATCCTGCGACACGTTAAGTATTCAGGCGATAGAATTGGACTATGAAAGAGTTGAATGTGTTTATATTATGATGGCACGGGTCACTTTTGTAATGTATTATTATGACCGGAAAAGTATTCTAAATGCTAAGAAATATGAAACTTTGAAGTCAAATGAACGTTTGGGAGATAATAATACTGAAATGTTTAAGTTCAGCTGTGTAACCTTTATTAATCTAATACTTGGAATATGTTGTCCAAGGTCAAGGGTTTTTGATGTTACGACAGTTTACGTTTCACGTGGTATCTATCTGACAACGCACCCTCCTTTTTTAAGTGACCCTGTTGGTGGACAATGTCTTGACCGACATCCCCCATAGGTAAGGGGTGATTAAGAATATGGACCAGCTTCGTCTGTACGTGCTTTATTAAGGAGCACGTAAAACCACTGTGTCGTTTAATAGCTGACTTGTCATACTAATGAAATTGGCAATCATATTGGCAATAATCCAAAATCCCAAAAGTTCTGAAAATGTCATGTCAAACATTAAATTTGTAGGTAGTCAAACATTAGTAAGGCTGGAATCTGACCTCAACATAGTTTAGGAAATGCTAGGCAGTTTTAAACGGTTTTAGTTTTAGTCGAAATCAATAGAATTAATACGTTGGTAGAACATAACTTCAAGTACAAAGCTACTTACTTGGACGGTAAGCGGATGTACTTAAACACAAAACCCTTACTACCTAATAGCTCACCATCATTTAATTACTTCCTCCATCGAAAGGCTCAATCAATTCATTATGGAATTCTCATAGAAGGATAAACAAAGGAGTCTTTATTCTTAAGTACGTACTCACCGTGCAGGCGTGGTCCGATGACGTAAGTACAAAAACGTAAGCAATAATTAAACGACCTAACTTATAATTAGAACAAAATACATGATAGCTTAAAGACTGCTATACAACTGATTTGCTAATGAAACTTTGAATGTTATATTGATGTGGTAAGGTAAATATTTGTAAAACAATCCAGCTGCATAAAGCACTGAGCATTATATTCAAAAATCGAATTCATCAAACTTTTAAAAGCTTACTGGATTTACAATGGTGTTCAAATACTTATTGGTGTTCTGTGCAAAAGTTACAGAACACTTTGATAGATTTTGATTAAACACTTATTGTTGAAAAAATAAAACACATAGTAGCTAATAACCTATAAATATAAGCTTTCCACACTTTATTAGATAGTTATTTCTGTCAACAATGATTTTTAATTTGCTTTTTTAACGTAAGAGATAAACTATACATTAAATAAAATAGAAGTGCACAGAAAGTATCATGAAAATAGAACATTATAACTCATTTCGAATAAAACAATGTATATGATGATATCTTTGCACTAACTTCGAGACAATATCTCAGGAGCTCGCATTCCTGTTTACTCCATATCTGTAGTATCGAAGCGAGATGAGGCGAAGTGAGATTTATGATTCAGAAAAATCTCTTAATGGACCATCGAGCGCATGGTCCGCAGTGATAAATGTGCAATTTCAACTTTAAGAATGCAAGCACCAAGTTTTGACTTGCCATGATATACTAACTTAAAAATGTTCACACTATCCGTGATTAACGTTTAGCTTTATAGTTGTTTTGTTATGAAAGTGACGTTTTGTTCTTTTTCGTTTAGTCTGTTCGTGTTTTGAATTTGATTTCGCGAATGAATTAGTAATTGAATTTGTGATGACGTTGTCTAAGAATGACATTTGAATGTTCAATTTTCTTCTTTTTTTTTTTTGTAAATTTCTATCACAGTTTTGATTGCTGTCTTTGAAGAAGATCACGGCAAAGATTAACTTGGGCTTTTAAGCAAAGCAAATAAAATTAAATAAATAAGTATAGTTTAGTTGTTCGCGAAGCAAGCTCGCAATGCCATTTGTAAACTACATAAATCAAAATAAAAACAAAATTAACGTTGTTCAGTGCCACGACCATTTTAATTACAGTACTTTGTAAGATATAATGCGTCTCGTGACAAAGCACTGTGACATTAACGTCCTCCGCAAATTGGGAGACTTAAGTGCTCTAGCCGAGGACATAAACAATACGCATCGCTGTTTCAGGCAAAACACTCCACACTATAATTTTTCCACATTCATACAATAAGGGCCGCAGTCAATGAGTCTAGTCTGATACTTCCACAAGTAAAGTTTGTACGCACACAGACGCACGCCCCACTCGTTAAAGCTCCAAGTGATCGCGTGCAGAAAGCTCCACACACGCACACCGCCGCATGGCCGGCGCCCTAAGCTGTGGTCAGTACTAACGCAAACTGTGTGACGGACACACGAAAAACGAGCTGAAAACGGAACGCAAAACCAACAAAATCAAAAGAGTATTTACATTAGCACGTGGAACGTTCCGTTGCAAGCAGACTCGTCGCGTCCGAGCCGCGTATGTAAATGTTCTGCGCTTGTGTTAGTTTATGATCATCTGTCAAAAGTCGGATACATGTGACGTTTCGCGTCTGAAATGTAAACAAAAGTTGTTCGAGTCTCAAGGCATTCATTTGGACGTTATTTACGATCTGCGATGAGTATGTTACGTGAGTTATGAACTTGCATACGTTGAATTAATCGCGGCGAAGTGTCGCTGACGACCCTTTGGATTGTTTTTGTACGAGTAAGTAGTGAAATGCAACTTGTTTAACGTTCATGTTTCTTGAGACAAATTTGTACGTTAATAGAAGTATATTAACGCTTTCAGTCGTTTAGTTAAGTGTATGAAATACGTGTTTGTACTTGAGAAAATTATATGAAATTGCCCTGTCAGCTGTCATAACTAACAGTCGTTAATTTGTAAATTGAGCCTTTGTTTAAGTTTGTTTGACAACGCAACGTTCATGGGTGAGTTCAGGTCATTTATTGTTCCTTTTTTAAAGAAGCACTGAAGTTATTTTAAGTTAAATACACAGGCAATTCGCATGATTTTATGGAATTCTCTTGTGTTATATTGTAGCAGAGAGCAATATTTAATCATTTATTTCTGAGTAAGAACCATACCATATGTGACGTACATAATGTATGTTTATGTTTCTATTTAACACTTAGTTATCTACATACATAAGATTCGTATAGAGCAATACGTCCCTGAATATAAAAATGACATCACTATAAAAAAAGTTACATTCTCATTTTTTTTTATACAGAACAACTTCACACTCTATGTGACATCCATAAAGTAATTCTATATTTTTTTTTCAATATTCTAAGTAAAAAAATGTTAAAAAAAAAAAGATAATTATTAATTGCAATCGGTGATTCTTCATTAGCGGTCGATGTGGTAATCTCATAGCCACGCCACTAATCCTTAGGGTGACGTCCGGTTACATTTATGTGATGCTAGGGTTGGCACTTGAGGTAATAAACTGGTGCAATTGGATAATCATAATTTTAATTACCAAAACAATAATAATATTAGTTGCGTTTTTGTAATATGAAAGCTAGATCGAGGGTCTACGCAGTGCTACGAAATTGCTACGCCAACTATTTTGGTACGATAAAACATATTCAAATCAGCGTCAGTCTTTTAAAAAAATCCTTTGGTTTTTTGTTTGTGAAATGTTTGCCTTTGAACTGCAATGCATAATCTATTGTATTTCAAAAATGTTCTGTTATGAGGTTCCGTATCAAAATTACAACTAGGCATTCCATTGACCACACTTGAAGTTAACAAGGCATTTATTGTTTAATTTTTTATCATTATTTCATCAAACAAGCTGGTAGGTTGGTACACTGGACACTTAAATTTAAAAAAAAAACTATAGCTACCCAACGTTAGGAGTAGCTATAGTTTTTTTTTACGTGAGTTTTATTAAAATTCCTTTAAAAAAACGGTTATCTCAATGTCTATAACATTGCAATGCAGAATCCAACAACCCTTACAACCACTTGTGCCAGCCCTACACGATCACACAGACAGGGCGTACGTACTTACAAATATTTGAATGTAGGAGTGCGTGGTGACAGTGTGCACCTCCCCTAGTGACACCCCGGTCGGTTATAATTGCATTCCACTAAAATATGACTCTTGAGTTTATCTAGTGTAGGCGATCGATATGTATGTACAAGGTCCCTGGGTAGGACTTTTAAAATAAGCCTGAAGTTTCGAAAAGATCGAGTTTCATGACCGGATTAAAACTAACAGGTCTGAAATTTTAAAAAAAAGCAACCAGATTTGCAATCATTCATCAATTTCTTGCCCTTAACCCATTGGTTCGGGCCGTCCATTTTATTTTCTATCATAAACAAATATATTTGAAATAGGAAGAAAAGTATTGGATATAACTATCCAATACTTGCCAAAAGTAGACGCACTAAATTTTACGAATCACAACAGCTGTGTCATACTAATTAATTAACTTCAAAGACGCCAATAAAAAAGGCAATAAAAAGATAAATCCTGTTAATCAAGAAAACAAAAACAACATAAAAATATTCATTAAAACAAAACAAACAAACAGAAGAGGTTATTACGCTCATTAACAAACGTTAAGGAGTTTTATTATAACAAAAACTATCCGAGGAGGAGACAATATACTCTCTTAAGAAGGGGGGACCTTAAGTGGCGCGCGGACGTTACAGCATTTTCTTAATTTCTTAACCACTACACTCACACGCAGCGGGATGAAATTAAGAAAACATTCACCACATTAAGCGTACACTATTTATGGTTATATTTGTACGGTTACGCGACTAAATCTAATAGTTGTCTAGCTGAACAAATGGTAAGGTGCAAGCCACACTCTCGCAGCGACCGCCTTTTTATTTGGGTGTCGGGTGAGTTCGTCTGCTGAAGGTTGGACGTCTAATGAAATGTTCTTGGTAGAAGTTTCGGATATCCTATGTAATTAAACAGGTGTCTCGTGGACTTAGCAAAGGTTCGTTGTAGCGGCGACTTTTCCATTTAATTAACTTGAGCAATTACGTGCTAATAAAATTTTCGTAGCGCTAAATGCTACGAACAATTAGGGCTCCTCTTGAGATTGCTACAAAAAGGTTTATTAGTTGAATGACTGTGTTTGCTGTTTGAAAATGATATCACATATGGTGGCTGAAGAAAAACAAACCTTATCTAACTATAGCGATATTTTCTCAGAGGAAAACTCCTTAACCGACGATGTCTTAGCGTCCAGCCACGAAAGCAATAAAGAGCGCAGGCTTCCACGTTCATTAATTAACCCCCACTCTTCCTGTCTCTTTCACACTTAAGCAAACTATTTGTAAATGAGCGGACCTCTCTTTCGCCCCAGCTTTGCGCAAAAATTAACTACTACATGTTCCGCTTTCGTGGTATTCACACATTGAACAAGAATGCATATGCACGCGTTTGTTCAAGCAAAAAGACAGCTGAAGTGCCTTTTCCTTAACTTGGGAAATTGGTGTTAATTACAATAATGGTAAGGTAGAGTTTTGTGTGATATAATTCTGTTTTATATAATGTTCTTAATGCGACGTTCGGTCACGTGTGGTTAGTTTCCTATCCTCGTGTAATAAATCTCTTACTCCTCGTAATTACAATGTTCTTGTCTGTTGTGTGTTTTCATTAAGGGTGAGACACATAGATGTAGTTTGGCAAGTTATTTCATCAACTATATTGTAGCCAAAAATTGTGGAGTTGCAACCTTAGTATGACATTTTTGGAGGAAAAACTTCTGTACAAGGTTCAAGGTTATCGGCCTGAATTCGTAACCACGTCTCTGTGCCCAAAGTAAAATAATGAAAAATATTTCATTTGTTTAAACTGACCCTATTTTTATGAGTCGCAACAAAGCCTGATATTTTAGCCTGATTTATTAATGCAATCAGAAAACAGTCGGAAACTTTTTTTTTCAAAAATCTTGATGTTTTTTGCCGAGGCGTTTTAAGACTTTAAAAAGTATAATGATGGTGGAAAAAGGAAATTAGGTATGATTTTTTTTTTGTAATGAAAAGTTTTATAGTTATTAAGAAATTAAACAGTTTTTTGCAATAATTAATGTTAAATCAGCTGACAATAATATTAAGGACGACAACAAGACAGTGGAAATGGAGAAATCTTAGTTGGAAATTCTTGGAAAGCCTACTGTGATGGAGTGATAACTATTTCCCGTTAGAGATATTGATACTAGAATTCATTTGAAGAACGTTTATGAGCAACAATTACAGGACATTATTAATGCAGTTTCATTGCATTTACAGAACATACCTACTTATTGTAAATATTATAATACAACGATAACATACCTATGTTTGGAATTCTCAAACTAATGATTAGCAGATATCAGAAATAACATCAATAAAGTGACTAGAATAGTTGCATAGTTTCAAACTACTCATGAAATATTGTCATGTTAATCTGTCTTTGCAATTTGTTTCATTTATTTTTAACAAAAGGAAATCTACTAAAGATCATTATTGAACATTAGAAATGTCTGCTAAAATAAAAACCAAATTCGCTTAACTAAAATTTTAATGTTGCCATTCAAAACTCCAAACCAAGCAGTTAAGTAGAAGCTCATAAATAACATTTTGACATTGGCAACAGTTCGCATTCGCACACACGAACAGACACACGAACATGTTCATTAAAGGATTACGACCATCTAAGCTCATTCATGCTCTCTTCTATCGCACGAATTGTCTGCCAACTTATTAAACTGCGTCGCATCCGACGCGACGGCGATAAATTTATTCCCATCCTTTTCACTACCCTGTATACAACCTCATTTGCATATGTATCCCTCTTAAATTCGAAATTAGAAAAAAATGTGACAGTTAACTGTTAAGTGAAGAAAAGTTTAAAAAGTTCAATTTTTTTTATTTAAAAAGTTCCAAATTAAAATGTTTGAATCGCGGATTGTCGCGCGGTGTCGGGTCTGTTCGTCCCTGTCGCTCGTCATGGGCGGCGGCGCGCGTCTGGGCGGGCGGTATGCAAATGCCTAGCGCCGCGGTGGTGAGGGTTCCCTGTGTGTGTGTCTTGTACCATTGGCCGCGCTAGAACGGCCAACTTCGCCACCAGTTACGGTTGTTTTTCGTTCCGTTTCTAATTAACTTCCGTATATTCTTAAAGTAACTTTTCTCATCTCGTTCTCTTACTTTTTCCGCACTGTTTTGTTAACGTTAAAACGAACGGTTGTTATGTGAAATACGCTCGCGTGTGTTATGCGAAAGTTGCATTTTTTTTCGAATTATCGTGTGTGTTTATTTTGCTCACCGTGCTCGGTTTCGGATTCTGAAAATATGTAAATACGCTACTTTGAGTATTATCAACATTTCCTAAATCAAAGTTAGTTCTCAGTGTCACGACAATGTTTGACAAGTGATTTCTAAATGCAAACGCTTTTAGTAAACGAACACCATAATCTTTGGCCATGTTAGTTACTTCGCTAAAATGTTACTTTTATTGCTCAAAGAGTGAGATTTTACGACCTTTAAAAATAAATTACTCCACTCGGACGGATAATCGTATCTTCCAAGAGTTCGCAAGTGAATAATATTATTCCTGATTAGTGTCAGGTAAATAAAACATTTAAATTACTGCATTGAATTATGCAGCTTAAGCGATAATCGCGCGTGACCTTTACGTCTTGTTCTTTACGCCAAAAATAAAAAATATTGCCACTAATTATGAACATCAAATCGCGCGACTTTTCCGGTCACCAACGACGATTATAAAACCATAAAAAAAATTAAAGCACTTTCGATAAAGCTCCATCATAAATCAAGCGTCAAACAATTACACTTGTAAAAAAATAAAAACGATTCCCGTCAACCAATCCACTTGAGAACTGTCCGCAAACGTAGTGGTACATACGTGAACAAATTATTTGTGCCAATAAGGTAGCATTAATCGCTTACAAAACGAACAAATCTACCAAATGAATGCCGACACGCAACTCTACGTGCGAAATTTTATTTATTTTTTAATCGTAAAAAGTGAGAATTAATCCTCGGTTTATGGCAACACCAATACCTTTTAATTGCTGCTTTGACAGACGTTAAGGGTTCTCATCAACGGAGTATCGGGTGTGGCCATAACAAACTTGAACATTGACAGTTGGCAATATATTTTTATAGTTTTAACTGGAGGTGTTGTTTTTATTAGTGACCAATTTATTTGCAACAGTCTGTAGGGCCGTTGGGCCGCAAATTAGAAAGTTTATGTGCGAATGAACGAGAGATATCGTAAATTATATCGACGGGTTAGCGACTGCGAGGATGCGCATATCGAAAAGGGCGATTTTAATTAGCCCCCAAATGATTTATAAGCCATCAAAGTAACGAGAATAAATCTCGATGGTGTACAAAACGAATAAGGGATACTATTAAAATATAACACTGCCTCTGTTTCTGATATACCGCCATTTTTTATTGCTAAATGCATTTTCCTTATTCTCATTTTTTTGGAGAGACGGCGTTCTTTTTAATATGTTAATATGAAGTATGCAGAATCAGCATATAATGTCCTCACTGCTGGGACACAGGCCTCCTCTCTTGGAGAGGGAGTCAGCTGTAATCTACCAAGCTGGCCCAGTACGGGTTGGGTGGTTTAATCATATAATATGCTTTGCAAGTGCTTTCACGCACTTCTTAGAGACCAAAACGCAAACGATGACTAACGTTCCATACAAAAAAGGCGCAACAACTCACACATTGTTAACGTTGATTCATTTCGATTCTCGATGCTACTTTCATCAATATCGATATATTCCACTTCTGTCTTAGTTTAAAACAGCGATCGTGATCATACAACACGACGGTTTCATATATAAAATTTATCGATAAATCGCCAGGCTCGCAAAAAAAAAAAAACGGGGTGGATGGCAGGCGACGAAAAGTATTCGACTCGGAATGCACTTTTGCATAAACAATGCCCTTTTGTTTAGAGAAAGTATTTCACATTTTAACCTCGTGAGTGATTTATTTTTGCATGATTTATAATGGCGACCACCGTGTCTTGCGTCGGGAGATATCGAGTTTGTTGTCGCAGGCAATCTGGTCTTATTGTAATCAAGTTAACGAAAACAAATATTAAAGGAACTTGAAAATATTGGCAATGAGATACCAAACCTTTAAAAATAAAGAAAAGTTCATGGAGTCACGTTTAATTTTCCATTTTACATATTGATTGATCTCAGAAGGAAAACTTAATACAGTATTTACACCAAGAAAGCTCGATCCACAATGCCATAATAAAAATAAAAAAAAACCTGCACGACTACAGTCAGATTTGGAGTCTATAAAACGTACAATTTTGCTCCACGAAAACATAGATTACTGAGATTCTCCCAAGCAGACACGACATCTTATTCATTCTCTTTTTTTCTCAAACAGCAAACTTTTAAATCGTAGTTAAGTAACAAGTATATGCCTATCAGAGCTGATAGACTGAACTGAAGTGAGAGTGTTTTCATATGTTAACGAAGAGAGACTTATAAACAACGCATGGCTATGAGAATATGTGCCAACGCTCCTGGTTTAAAGGTAAGAATATTCTCATCCTAACTATCCTAACAGTTTGTTTGTTTGATACGCCATCACTGCTGAACGGATTTGAATGAAATTTGGCACACAGATGGACCATGACCTGCGTAAGGACATAGGGTTTTCATACTGGATCGCAGACGAAGTCGCGGGTAACAGCAAGTCACCAAAATATGTCAAATAATTTGTCACCTGTTTTGAAAACCTGTAGTAATATTGAATCAGATAAAGATAATTTCACGTTACTTTACTTTTCCTTACTCAAGTAACCCATTTAAAGATTCATAGATTTTCAGCAAGAAATAAATAGTTTGGCACTTTCGGTCTACAAAACAATGTAATTACAATCGATCAAAGTGTATTGTTTCCCTTAAATGTATTATGTACATTTTCACAGAGAGGAGGCCTGTGTCCCAGCAGTGGGAATATTATAGACTGATTATGCTTATGCTAAAATGCACTCCAGAACCATTGACGATATAAACAAAACATACCTCAATATAATCAAGAAACAAATGAACGCGTTTCTTTCAGTGAGCTTTTCCAATTTCAAAACAGGCCATATTCACCAGTGGTGCAAATCAATTGTTGATGACAAAGTTTTTTCTCATTATCCTGTATTCAAATCCATTCAAAATATTAACAAAGACCAAAAACCAAACACGACGTTTACTTTACAAACCCATGGAACCTTTCAATCGCTGTCGCCCCTTGACCACATTATTTGTTAATACATTCTCCTGTCACCTCCGTCCAGCCCACTGAACTATCACTATGAAACGAAACCCTTTAATTATCTTGTCAAACCTTAAAACTACCACGGAGGTGACAAATTTTCACCTCGGCACTGTAAGAAACGATTGTTTGTCTTTAGGCTTTAGAATTAGTTCTAAATAAATGTTACGTTGATGATGATGATTATGATTTATGAAATGTTACGTTAAGGGGACTACAAGACCTAAACGGAAGTTTTAAAATGCCTAAAAGTAAATGATCCAAAGCAGTTAAACAAATCAGAAAAATATATGATATTATTCAGGATATATTGCTAGTTAGATAGTGTATTGAAAAGATACCACAACTAAAACGAGAAAAAAAAACATTGCGTTAACTCAAAAAAAATATTTTAAAACTATTAAAAGCCATACTAATATACTTACATGCAATCATTCTGATTTCTGTCATATTATTCTACAAGAAACATATTAACGTAATAGTGTTTTATCAATAGATTTTTTGTAAATAGATAAGTCCTTCATTTTCTGCAATAAATTACCAGCGTTGTGCCATCGCGCTTCTCTTTCGTTTCTATGCAGTCTGACATAGACCGCACTTTATCTGTTGTCAGCCTCTTTTGAGACGATTGGCACACGCAAACATGAAGTTCTGTGATGGTAATATATACTAAGGTGCTTTGTTTTGAGGTTGGGCTGTGTTTACATCCTAAGTAATGTACAGAATGGAAGATAAGTCATGTTAATCGCGTGATTTTACCAAAACTAAGTAGTGTAGCTGGATGCAGCATAATTATAAATATTTATTTTATGTTTATTTTATAAATAGGAATATACTGCAGTAGTGCAGTAGTGCTTTTGTCTAGAGTTACTTCTTTACGCATATACACAAGTTCTTCCAAGCCTCAAATGAAATTGTGACATTCAATTGAATATGCATTTACCAAACCCCTCAATTACCTTGTCTTGCTTTATAACTACCACGGAGGTGACAAATTTCACCTCTATACTATATAATAAATGGTTGTTTGTCTCTGCTTTGAGTTAGTTAAAGTAACTCTGTCTGTATGTTACCTTCTCACGGAATGGATTTCAATACTCAATCGTTTATTTGCATTCCACAATGTGTACTTAGGTGGTAACTTAAAATTGTATGCGATCATTGTGGACACTGTCGGGCACAGCAAAAATAGTAGGAGAGAGGAAATTTGATATAATTTAGCTAATCTCTCTAACAAAGAGCATTATGTCATTTTTTTCAAATTACATTAAACCAATAAGAGAACAAATTAAATCAAACAAAATAATAATACTACTACTACTGTATACTAATACTTTGCAAGGAGACAAATGGCATCCTAAGGGAGGACCTAGGCTACTTTTTATCCCAGTAGTACGTTACCATGGGATAAAGTCCGACCTCCACTTGGGCGAAGCCTAGCCTAGTTAGTTCTAGATAATTGTTAGGTGCAATGGAGAGACTATTAGCACACGCGAACATGAAGTACTGTGATGATACTAAGTGAGAGATGTATCTATTTCGATGTTTTGTTTTTGGAATGGGCTTGTGATTCTCATATTCATTATTATTCACGTGATTCTACCAATATTCGTTTTAGTAGAATAGGCTGCATGCAGCATCTAAATTAAATACCTAACATATATTTGTTTTTATTAATAGGAACATAATGCAGGTCGAGTGTATCATCATGTCTAGTTTACTAATAAAAGTTGCAAGTTTAAAATAAAATGTTGACATTGAAAATGTATACCAAACCCTTCTAATCGAATAACATGCTTTAAAACCACCACGGAGATGAAACAAATTCACCTCGGTTCTACACCAACCGTTACTACTCTTTACGATTTATTAAAGGTAAATCTAGATACCAAATTGTTGGGATTAGAGGCTATTGTCGTGCGCGAACATGAGGTATTAAGGTATTTTGTTTTTAGATTTAAGGACTGTGTTTACATCTATACAAATTATAAAAAGTTTAAATTCGTCAGACTGCCTCGTTGGTCTAGTGGTCGCAGTCGCTACTGCTGAGCATGAGGTCCTGGGTTCGATTCCCAGGTCGGGCAACGTGTTATTGGGTGTTTCTATCTGGAATTGCTCAGTAGCAGCCCGAAGTCTGGATTTGTGCCCGGTAGATGGCAATAGGCTCGCCCCCTATTACATGGGACTTAAACAAAACTAGCGAAATGTGGGTGGGTCTACTATAGATACACCTCTGCCCAACATTTCGGGGAAACAAGGCGTGATGTTATAAAATTCGTCAGTTTGTAAGTAGGGGGTAAAATTCGGAACTACTGATCAAGAAAATTCTTCCACTAATGAGAATCTACATGATCGCCCATTGTTAAAGGATATATTTTAATGTTCAAACAAGGAATCGCGGACAGAAGTTAGTGCAAAATTAACGGCAGTTCGGAAGGTTAACTCTTTTATTTGTGTGATTTACCAGATGGAGTACCTTAATAAATTCATATGTACTTTAATAGACTGCCTGATGAGGTCCTAGGTACGATTCCCAGGTCGGGCAAAGTGATAAAAGGTTAAGCTATCTAGAATTTCTCAGTAGCAGCCCGGAGTCGAGATATGTGCCCGGTTGATGGCAATAGGATCGCCCCCTATTACATGGGACTTAAGCATAACTGGCGAAATGTGGGTGTAGGTACTATAGGTAAGCACACCTCTGCCTTAGCCTTTTGGTATTACAGGTGATAACACCTGTAATACCGGAAGGATAGGCAGAGGTGTTATGTTAATAGACAAATTACAGGTGCCAATATTTTAACCGGTATCTACAGAATTTTCATACAAAAGTTCATCATTTTCTTCAAACAGCTAACTTATGTACTTGTCCGTCATGTTTGTGCTTACACGTAGATCTTTTTAAGTTTTGCTACCTAAGCTTATTTTAGGATTATGACATTGATTGTATACTCTAACTCTACGATAACCTGCTAATGCATGACTTAAATCTTGTAACTTCATTTTGGAAGATTAAGTCATATTTCAATTTTGCTTTTAGTAAAATCTTCCAAACATTGAGAACGGTCCAATGAAAGAAAATGGTGTTATCCACATAATTGGTTTCATTTGATAAATATTCAATACCCGTAATTAAGCCTCGAGATTAACCATAAAAATAGTAATATTTTAAGATTTGTCCACCGTTATGAGGATTTAACGCGATATAAAAATGATACGGCCTGATTTATACCTCCTGCCTTCCTAATTAGTAATTTAAGAAATGAAATTAACAGATTAATGTCTTTGTCGCCCATATTAATGCTTTTGGGATGCCCACAATTTATTTTATGGTGCATATTAAACGAACAATTGCCGTAAACGTAGGTACCTATACTTGAAATCGTAATCTTAAATAATATGCATCTAAATCAAGTAGAGTTTTTTGTCATTCTTTAATTTTTAATGCCTTCCAAATACAAAATATGTCACAAAATGTAAAATTTAAAAGCGTAAATAAATTATTACAATTTGTCCTGTCATCAAAACACATCAACAAAATAATAATCGATAATTGATGTGCACATCACTAACTCATTGTTAAAAAAAACTAATTATTATAGAGTATACAAATAATGAGACGCGACAATAATTATTATTCATAAATCGAACAGACACGATAATCGTCGGTACGCCATCTTGCCAGCGGCAGCCAAATGTTTCCGCTTTAATTTCTCCAGTAATTTGGTGTTTCCGGTCTCAGCCAATCCGTCCCGTCAGTCGGCCGTAATTATATTATTTCGGCAATAAATTATCGAATTTTGAATACAAAAGGTGGTTAAAAAGATGGCCTCCTTAATTTTGGGTAGACACAACAATATGCTCTGATGCGATCGAACGTTCTTACGAAAATAAATGTATGAGCTGTAACAGGACTTATAAAGTAATTAAAAATATACACTGTGTACGTTTTATTCAAGTGTTTAGTATTAAAACTATAATAATCATATTTTAGAGGCATTTAAGCAGTGTTTGATTTTTTATTTTGGTGAAGACAAGTGCAGACAAACGGCACCTGCAGGTCGATTCTGTAAAAATCTCACCGTGAAGACTTGCGTGGAGTGAACTGTCAGTGTCGTCGCGTCTTGGTCAATCCCTAGCATCAGTGGCATTGACAGCTCACTCCACGTTCACTTCACCTAAGTTTTCACGGTGAGATGGTTACAGAATAGCATTACTGTTCCTACCTAGGTACGAAGTATCTAAACGTTTGTCCCTTGTCATGAATTTTCTCAAGGAGTTAATTTACGAGCATTAGCACGTCATATTTAGGATAATTATGTAGGTATTTACGGTTTATGTCTTCGTTATTGTCGTTCTAAAATACTATTGCTGCTTATTCAGATTACTCAAAATATTTGCAGAAACAACCCTCAAATAGCGACGTCAAGTTTTATTTCAATCACACAAATCGATATCGAGCGATTGCTTGATTCGATTAATTCCGTTGGAAATTAACGCGGCGGGTAAGCAACGGGTATCGACACCGACGCCGTTACTATGGCAACGCGCCCCATACTTACAACGCACTAATTATGCCACATTGATTGCTTTTCACATTTTTTTCTGCCCCACGAGAAGCTGACGCCACCCTATCCTCGGTTACTTTTTATCGATTTTGAATTTATCGACCATATTGCAACCCTTCTTAAAATATGTTGATTAGGATGTTTGCTGCTCATTTTGGTGCTAGTTTAAGTTAGGCATTTTTGGTAGTTTTGTTCGAAGAATTAGGTGTAAATGCTTGAAATAACAATGCAGCATACTACTGTATGTATTGTACATAGTTCAAATTGCAGCAAAACTTCTTATATACAAGCACATTCTGGCACCTACTGCTTGTTTATTTCCTAGAACAACAACCAGAAAAAAAAGAATGACTAGTGGTTTATTCTCACGTTATAATTATATTATTTATAACATTAAAAATCAATGCTGAGCGATAACCAAAATGCATTATATCGATAAAAAATCGGCATTCTCTATAAACACACAGTGACTTTGCATTCAAATGTTGATGACGTCATGTCGATCGATTCAAGGAAACGGGTCATTACACTGTTTTTATTCGTCACACTGATTAATCAAGTGATTAATTATACAGTTTCTATTAGGACACGACGGGCTGCCGCTTTTTTGTGTACCTTTGAATAGAATGCTTGTTTAATGTGCCTTGTGGTTAAAATAAATAATAAAGAAAAACATACATCGTTCGTCGACTAATGAGGTCGAAAACACATTCTATTACGAAACTATAATTTAGTAAGTACCTACTCCACGCAATATATTGGATGTATAAAACTATTACCAACGTAATGATGTTCACATCACTAAACCACAGACATCTCACAATCTTCTAAAGCAACTCGTTTTTCAAATCAAAATTAGCTCCTCTCATTTAGGAACACTAAACCGAATCGATTTGTAACTGGCCGTTTCGCGAATCGAGTTGACCATTGATCAGATAGAACAACCCTGACCTTGCCCAACGGCACACATACGCGGCACACGCACGCGAGCGGCTGTTGCACACTACGCGAAAACGGTTGTTCCTCCACTAAATCGGTAGGTACAAAAGTAACGTTCTGTATTGAAAAAAATGTGAAACGGGGAGTTGTAAGTTAGGCAAATGTTGGTGAAGTTTTTATTTACAGAAATGTGTTGAGTACTTAATTTGAATTTGCAATGTAGATTCAATGCATTGCTAGCATACTTAGCCAGAAACATCAAAATATGAGGGCATGAATGTTTTTTCAATCAAGTTTGGATAGAAGTTATTTTTTTGGGATGTTATGAAGCTTCTACTAAGAAAAAAATCATAAATCTCGCATCGCATGTTCTAGAAATTTATAATAGTTTCTCATATTGCCTCGTTGGTCTAGTGGTCGCAATCGCTACTGCTGAGCATGAGGTCCTGGGTTCGATTCCCAGGTCGGGCAACTTGTTATTGGGTTTTTCTATCTGGAATTTCTCAGTAGCAGCCCGGAGTCTGGATTTGTGCCCGGTTGATGGCAATAGGCTCGCCCCCTATTACATGGGACTTAAACATAACTGGCGAAATGTGGGTGTAGTATAGGTACACCTCTGCCCAACCCTTCGGGGATACAAGGCGTGATGTGATGTTATGTTATGTTATTATGAAAACAACAAGAAATAAAATAGGAACCAGAAAAACAGCATTATATTAATCAAATATAAAACAAATCCAGTTAGAACGTGCAGCAAAGTCCTAAAAGAAAAACAAGAATAAATATCTCAATCGACAAAAATCTTGTCCAATCGTTATTCGATTCCGATACGGAGAAATTTAAGTCTCCCTTAATAAAATCTCCAGAAGTCCCGACACCGATTAACATTTCAGCAATCACAACAGTCTCGCACGCGATGGGCACACGAACGAAACAGAGGGAAATAACTATATCTAATTCTGTATAAAAGTTCAATACATTGATTTTGTTTCTTTTAATACTTTTAATGCGGGCTATCACTGGTCATTAAGGCGCGTATGTGTGCGCGCACACTAATAATAACATTCGTGTCGTGTGCATTCGCAACACACTACATAATTAGTAAATAGGGTCGATATTATTAATGAGGGGGGTGCACTAGGTGGTGGGGGGATGGTTATCTACTCAAGCTTTTGTGTTCTTTTTCTATGGCGGACTATTGATTGTTTAGTCGATACTTCAGACGTCCTTTAATTATAGGGGCAAACTGGCTAACTGACGTGCACACCTTTCTTGACACCGTAATGGCGTCGCGGGTCGGTAATAATTTTCCAGTAATTATTCATTTGGACAACATTGAACAGTTGGATCAAGTTTTATTGGTATTAAATTCGTTATTTTAGTTTGTGATTAGTTTTTGTTCGGTTCAGCCATTATGTTTTAATTGTGTTGTTTTGTTTGATTAAATTGTTGGGGCTTAATTAATATATTAAGCAAGATTCTTGCTTAAGCGAAAACAAAAAAAAAGACTTACTTGCCTATTTGAGATGAACTTTTCAGAAGAGCAAGCAGAACAGCAACTTAAGTTTATAAAACGATTCGTGTGTGCCTCTTCTCATGGTTGTTCTGAAGCTACGCAGACCTCGAGATGCCAGACTTCGTAATTCAACAACAAGCGTTTCTATTCTAAGAATCCTTCTGTATTAAAAAGTAGAAGCTGTTTCTTATACCTACCTAAATTATACTTTATAAAATTAAATATGACTTTCTTTTTAACAAAAACTTTGTTACTTAATTATTTCGTAAAATCTAACAGGTATGCTTCACCAACGTTTCTCTTAAAGACATGTTGAATATCTAATAAGAAAGGTCCGCATCAAACAGACATGTGAAGAGACGCCTGGTACTTCACTGATTAATAAGATGGGGTTGCTCCAAGCAAGGGGTACCAAACCACCCCACACGATCACCCTAGCGCCTTACCCACGAAACAAAAAAAAATGTGACTCATCAACGCACACCAACAAACAACAGCTCACACCGACGCACACATAACAAAAACAGCGTAAAAACCACACATGAATTGAAATTAACAACCTTATTATAACCGCAAAAGGTTTTATTTTCCCTTTCGCTCCAAATAAAGTTCTTTCACTATTAAGTAAACTAGGTCTCCTATAATCGTTCATTATCGCACACATGGATGTTCTATTCACGTATTGTCCACACATACAAGTATGCGTTAATTATATCGGAAAGTGGTGGGTAGGGGGCTGCTTGATTTGATTAATTCTAGCTGGAGCCGTCGGCCTAGTTGGATATGCCATAAACATTGGAATATTCCGCCTTCTCCATCGGGCCCAGTTAGCCGCTAATTGGTGATTTCTCAGACAATACATGATTATATTGACGCATTCTTACGTTCATAATAAATGTAAATAGCCTACGCTTTTTTTAGGGGTGAAGAGAGCCCCAAGCGTCAGTAATGCGGGGTGTCTTGGTACCGATTGGCCCTATTTAAGTACCTTCACCGATAAGCTTAAAAAACGTTGATAAATGTAGTGACCGTATATAAAACCCATGCTCCAAATAAGACAAAAGTATCATCACCCTGTAATATAGAATTAAGCTCCACCAAAAATAGTGTTCTAAAATTGAAATATTTGTAATCAATAAGATACTCACTTTGACTCCTATTAAAAAGATTCCATTCGGGAATTCATCGTCATCTATATACTCCTACACTACTTGGAAATACTTAAAGACGTTATTGGCAATGAATTCAAGCCTAAAGTCAAAAGTGTAGGCAGATCTATCACCGAGATTTAATGCACTCGGAATAAGAAATGAAACTAAAAATAAACCCTACATGGAATTGAAGGAACCAAAAACAAGAATTCTATTAGCAATAAATATAGCACACAAAACAAAGATTCAATATCATTCAGCATAAAACAAGAAAGACATGAAGGAAGAAAAACTCAGAATGAAGTAATCAAAAGTGCAATTTCCCCAAATAAGGAAAGTATTTGAAGTATTCGTCCATCGGAAGTCGTTGGCGAGCACTCGGCAAATCGCTTCAAATAGCGCGCACGATGCCAATTCTATTCTAATATGTTTTCATTTTTCATAGCTCCACGTATTTTGATGTATGATCAATTGGAACTTTAAATTTGAAAGTTGTTCTAGAACGATTTGAATTTAAAATAGAAGAATTTGAAGACGAGAAATCATAATTATTTTTGGAAAGCAAAACTTATTGCAGAATTCTATATGAGATGCTGAGATTGAACAGAAAACCATATTTAAGTGTTGAATGAAGTAAATTATGAACGGAAATATTGTAGCAAATTTATTTAATCATTCAGTTGAAATGCTCATTTGTATTATTGAAAGTGGCACCCTACAATGAAATTCCAATTAGATCCCGAAAATTCTATGCAATATCCAAGTATTTACTTTATATTTTGAACACAACATCACTCAATTAGTACAGAAATATCTGATATGTCAGTTGATCATTCCTTTACAAACCTTGAATTGTATCCAACATCAGCACCATTGTGTATGTGCCAAAAGAATTAATTAATACTAAAGTATTGCTTTGTGCAAAATACGAAAACCTATACAGTAAATTATAGCCTCTAGAGCCTTATTGGGAAAAAGTTGTGACATGTAATAAGTCGTCATATTTTTCCAAGTTTGAGCAAGAAATAAGAAATGCGCACAAAAAGAAGAAATTACAAGATTCAAGACATAAAAATAAGCATGGAGACTCAAAAATAAAAGACAAACAGAAGATCAAGCAATGCAGCACATACAAACAGGCAGAACTTCCTGCAGTATTCGAAAAAAATAAATTATACTACCGCAAAAGAACTTTTGGCAATTAATATAGTTATTTGCAACGTTGTTTTACTCTGTCATAAGTAAATAATGAAATGTATACAGTCGACGGCCCGTGTACCACGAAGCTTTGCGTGTTGAATATTACCCGAAAACGATGGAAAAAAGTTACCGTTTTTTTTTTTCATTATTGACTGAACTCGCCTGATACGGCACTGACAAATTGCTACGGTTTTTAACAAATTATTGTTTGTTCCTCCTTGAGTTAAATATGAGAATCGGTGCAATTTATGCTTCTATGTTGCAGTTTCGTTCGGTTCACGTGAGGGTCGTGTGTTGCAAAGTTGTATTTTAAGAACGTTGTCGTAAAGAATGTCAACGCCACCGTTGTGGAAGTATGGGCAGGAAAAACTGAAGGGAAATCTATTTAAGTACTGAAATTATAGCCTCGGTTCAGCCTACGTCAAATAAACATCAACATTTGCTTCTCTTTGGTAGAAACTTTTGTGGATTATGAATGACGCAATTCACATTCATTCACGATTGCATACAAGAGTCATTAAATCCTCATTGAGAAATGTTTTTGTATATCTTGTGTTTTCCATCCCAAAATTATTATCCGTTGGTTCATTACACCAAGTTAAAAACACATCAAACCGTTACACCCCAAATTCTGACACCATTATCACCTTACCACGCAAAATTATCCAAATCATTTCATATATTCAGTTCTTGTCACAATATATAACGTACAGTTACTTTATTATCAGAGCCGTCCTTATAATTCTTAACCCAAGAATACATACTTAAATTCGCCAATAATTTATACCTTCTTACATGTCCAAAATTCATGCATTCATTACCATAAAATAAGACGACTTACAATCAAATCAATAAGGGCCTGACAACATTTTACTGAGCCTAACACCTCTGCCTGATACTTTAATATAAGGCGTTTTCGAAGAAGTGTTATCTTCTTATGCAAAAATATTAGCTCGTGGCTGACTTTATGCAAATTTGGTTTACCTTACTTAAGCGTGTGTACGGCTCTTAAATAAGGCATGAATTTGTGTCTCGTGCTATCCGAGGGTAGACTAATATAGGAGTGCAAAAAGTGTGGTGGTGTTGTGTTGGTTCCTTTAGTTCTTAAAATATTAACAGAGCTTAGTCTGCTTCTTTGTTGTTAATACTTAGCTACTTTATAGGATATTCATTACAATTTTAGAAATTATTAAAATTAACGTCTTCCTTCTATTTCTTTTCAGTTCATTTTAGTGTCTACCTTTTCTATCTCCACAGTAAACCTTGGTCTATCCTGGACTTCTTTAGTGATGAGGTAGCAGAGGGGTTCTTGATTTTAGGCAGTTGTGTCTTATAAATAATAGACTTTCACGCCTTATAGTACAATATGTTGTACCGCTTATACCGTACTCTATTTCTTAATACAGAATGTGAATTAAGTACAAAAAGTCCAATAGTCACTGTAACAGTACTAAAGCCACAAATTATTATGACATTTCAACAGTCTGCACCCCAAAAAACATCGTCAACTAAAAAGGTTTCTTTTATACAGTTTCCGTTGTGACAGAACTCCAAAAAGACAGAATAGATAAATGTAGATTTTGGACTAGAGGTGGGTATGCAAATTCGCGCGTGGACTCTTCATATGCAAAGCACATGATGGCTCGCGACTTCTTTGTGCTCTTTCTTATGCTGATCAGCGGCTCACCTCTATACTATTTAGGTGTTTTGATTACGTCTTGTCAGAATATACAGAAACCTATTCATGGAAACACATTACATATTTTATCATAACACATTTTATTCGTATTAATATAACTGCTACCGCAATTCCAAAACAATTTCATTGCATAACACAATCCAATGGGAAATTGCGCAAAAATATTACATGTAGGCAAATTTTAAGTCCCAACAGTTTCACTAATGCACATGATGTAACTGAAAAGACGTTATTTTCTACTGCAAGAGTTCAACGTCTGTGTTCCCACTGTCTGTATTTCGATCGATAATACTTCTATTCACGAATTTCATATATGTATCTCTAATTTCAATAAGACCCCTCGCTACCTGTGCCATCTCATCTACATATCAATGTTCGCAACGTCTCCCAAATTTCTTTTCTCTCGCTAAAGTATGCAACGCCCGTGCTCCATATCATTACTGCTATAAGAAATTCACTAAAATTGGATCGCCCTCTCGCGCGTTGTCATACCCTTTGGTAATAGTAACGGTTTCTTTTCATAACGAACTTTCTTGTAATGCGATATTCGCGTTGTTTCCACTAGGGTAGGATTTGTTACAGACTTTTGATTGGCGTTTGACGCTTTGATGGTAACGTTACTTGTCCTTAACGAACCCACAGCACCAAGGTTACGGTTTTCATGTCTCATGTTTGTTAAAATATTCAAAATGTATGCTGTCAGCTCAAGTAATATATTAACGTTCATATTTCCAACGCCGTCTTTCAAATCATCGAGCTAATCTCCAGATGCAATAATTCGTAACAATTATCTGATAAGTATCATCTTAACCCTTCTTCCCACACGAACTTATCGTTCAATAACAACCTCGATGCAACTCATCTATTATTGTGAGCTTCTTCCTGCATACCCTTCGATGTATCTACAATATCTTGCCTTAAATTTATGCATGTAGCCGACAATGGTAGCATCGGCTGCATGATTTGATTATGGAGCCTTTGTCATGCAAGGGCAGGTATCAGAACGTAAAATTTAATTTAGACCTATCATTGGTTAATTTTCGGATTCTCCCAACCTCTCGATATTCCAAGGGGTACGTATGTATCACTCGCAACAATAGTATTCGATCAATTATTATTTCTGGTGCACCTTTGACGAAATATAAAATTGTAGCGATAACGGTCGGTTCATTGTTAAGAGCAAAATGCATAATGTCTTTTGTCAAACATTTGCATATATCAGTTATTGATTGAAAAAATATTCAAATCTGCACTATTTAGACTTTAGAGGCACTCGATCGATCCGTTACGGTTCTCGTAATTTGCAATTACAATAGAATTTGCGATTTTAAATAATGGTTTCGTGCATTATGGAATTTTATTTGCATCAAGCAAAGATTATTATTATTATTGGTCGTAATTTAAGTTTATTTAGAAAATGAAGTTTTCACTGCATTCGCTTTGTAGACAATGAGGATCTATTGTTCTGCACGAGTCCGGCACAAAACTGTAGCTACCCTCATCACTGAGTGAAAACCTAATTGTTGCGACGTGTTCGTCGTGAAAACATTGCTTCAACACACATCACTGTTTCCTGTCGGAGCTCGGACGCATATTTCTGAATGGCTTTTGTTCTTACTTGTACAGTGATGACGAGATACCGCAGCTATAGAGTTGATAACACGATACCAAAATTAGAGCAAAATAAATTGTATGAAATGTTTCTACGTCTCATTTGTTGGAATGAATGTCAAAAGCTGGATTTGCATAGCAGAGTGTCATAATTTAAATATTTGAATGGTATAATATGGAAGAAGAAGGTCTAATATTTGGGTAGCAGTAAATATCAATATTTATAATAACTGAAAGCGCGTGACGTTCGTCGTGTGCGATGGCTCGCGCTAAGACCGGGCGCACATATCTAGATTATTTCCCACATACATTAACATAAGAATCGGACAATTTAATATTTCTTTTGCGCCATTATCTTTTTCCAGGTACCTACTAAGTGTTTTGCATATATTTAAATAGATCAGAACGACGCGTGCTGTCGTCGTTATAAGCAAGCTAGAATGTTCCGGGACCATGAGAGACATGGCGGGTGTCTCATTGTCAGAAATTATGGTTGTGGTCACAAATAAATATTTTTTCTCCGGTATGTTTATTTTTAAATTACTTCGGTAAAACAACCAGGAAATAAAAGTCAGTAAAGATTGCTTGGCAAACCTAGATGAAGCAGTTCTGTATCCTTTAGAAAATTTGTGTATTCCAATTTTATCTACAGTATAGTAAACGACGCGTCGACGATTGAAACTTAATTGTTAATTCTTCTAATTATTAATTGTCATCGAAAAAACACAAGAAAATTATTTGCCACTAATTATTATTATTTCAACTTTCCCTACACTTCACTTCACATTATAATATATTCAAAACGACCTTATAAATAGTTCACAGTACACACTTCTGCAAGTAACTATCAGGCACCAAGATTGAAAAGAAATATTTTTTCTCTCCTAGATTATGCAGCTCGTGCTAACATTGTCACTTAGACTCGTGCCATCTTACACCGTAGTGCATTAAATTAGAGGCACTTTGCATATAAGGAGACACCCTTACTAAAATACCACAAAGTGAATGTTTTGTACCCTTAGATTATGCAAATAACCAAAAAACTTAGCAAAAGGTGAATTGGCTCTATCACTGTTGGTGTTGGCTACTGGTTTGAGAAATCAGCTCGTGCCATCTTACACTGTAGTGCATAAAATTAGAGATACTTTGCATATTAAAAAACACCCTTACCACGAAGTAAATTTCATAGGCTCTTGTACACATTAGCATAACAAAAAAACTGTTGACAATGTTGTTAGAGGAAGCAACTTATCTGACTTAGGTATAAATAATTTAACTTGATTGATGATGGCTAAACGATCTTTTTACTAAATCAAAGAGTACATAAACGATTTTAGAATGTACAAGCATATAAGATTTCCAAGAAAAACGGTGTCTGAAATCGATAACTGTAGAGAAAACAACAATCACTGTAATCTCGATATATCTGCTTTCAACGATAAAGAAATAACCTACAATGTAAGGGCTACCCCACCCGCCTCTGATTTATATTTTGTATTTTAATACAAACTTTCAGCATTCTATGTCTCAGCGACAATCAATAATAAAAAAAACTTGTCAAAAATGTAGTTAAATTAGAGATATTTTTGACAAATTGTGACAGATTATTAAAAATAAGGTAATTGTCTGCCCTTTTGATAGCACTTGTAAAAAACTAACATTCGTTTAATATATTCAAAACCACAAGTACTTAATATCACAGGTAGTTTCACCAGGCAAATGTCTTCCTCTCCAAGATTATGCAGTTCGTACTAACATTGTCGCTTATACTCGTGCCATCTAACACTGTAGTGCATAAAATTACATACATTTTGCATATTAGGAGACACCCTTATAAAGAGATTTGCATATTCAAAAAGTGCCCATAAAGATGTTACATTGTATGTACTAGTCATAATATTGTATTTCACTCCTATCTATGAAAAAATTATGTAATGATATTCAAATGACTTGAAAGGGATACTCGTAAAAAATATTTTTATTCGATGATCTTGGATGAGACGATAATCTCTAAAATGAATGATTCTGTATACTTTCTTGTCAACAATCGTTCATTAAAATAATTTTAAACATCCTTACACTAAGTAACAAATGTAATAATATCGGTAATTAACACCATTAGTTGTTAATTTGATTCTGTTCAGCATTCTCAAAGTTTTATGAACTTTGTACGTCATATAGCAATTGTGTCCAAATCAAGCTTCACATAATTATACAAAGGTATTGCTTCACTTTATTGCTTTTAACATGCCCCTGTCCCTTAGTATGCTAATAACTGGAAACTAATCTCAGTTTTAATGAGAATCAGTCAGTTTATGTCAACTAAAGAACGAGCATTTTGTTTGATGACTAGCTTATCAAGAGCCTTAGCATCCAAACATTAAGTTAGCAACAAGAGACCATTTAGCACTGGCTTGTAGTAATTAAGGATGCACAAAAGAGGTTTAATGCATTCACAAGTTATGACGCATCTCCCTTTATGTATCTTATAAGAGTTAATAGAGAAATCATTTCATATAATTTTGTATAAGCGTTAATCACTTCATTAAGTTTACTGTTATGAAGTGTCAAGTACAAAGTTCAGGTCAAAACGTGAAGTGAATTTCCTAGTATCCTTCCAACTAAGTGAGGTTCAACCTGTTTTGGTTCCCTTTGCAAAAAAAAAAACAATTTTTAAGACGAGTCTCGCGTGACAGCGTATCGTCAACAAAAATGAAGATATTTCAAACTTATAAACTGAACTTCATAGGCTTTTAAACCCTCGTTTTCGAAGTCTTAATTTGCGAAATTAATTGCAGCGCACTGAAACAGTAAGTTACAAATTTTAGGCAGTATTCACGAGCAAACTTTTACCTTTTCCATTGCATTACTTTTTCATGGAACTTAATTAAATACAGGCACAAAATTTCGTGCGAAATGCAAGCCGCGAATTAACTGGGATCGAACAGGGTTACCAAAATATTGTCAACTTTATGAGTGGCGAGCGACGGTTAAATTCAGAAGTTTTACATAACAATTCGATTGTTTTTGTTTTCTATTACTGTTGTGTTCTTTATTGGAATATTTGTTTTGTAAAGTTTTAGTTTAATCTTATTTTGGGTTGCATATTTTAGTATTGTTCTAGCCCTCGTAAAAAAACTCGTAATGAATTCATTACGAGTTTTTTTTTGGTATTCAATTCAATCGATTAGTATTAGGTTTTTGTAAAAATAATAGACGAATTTTCAAGTTCTAACATTCAATTTTTACGTTGAAAAAAAAAGTGCATCACTCACTACATTTACAATAAAATGGCAACATCGCCTTCACACTTCGTGTCATAACAAGCGAACACGTCTGCTTACATGAAATTAATCCTTTAACGAACTTAGTGACAAGTAGTACAATGTTAAAAATGCAAACGTCGTTGCAAGTGTAAATGAGGGAGGCCGTGGAAACCCTACCGTTGCGTTGCAGCGAACATTATAAGGCTTCCCTAATTAACTGGCTCGGTAATTAAATACACTGTAATTGCTTAATGCAATCAGCTTGTATCGATTGTTGCACGCTACTTGGTAGTAACAAAACAAACAACGTTTGAAACGATGAAATAATCGCTTTGTGGAAAAAGGAATCGATTTTTTAACGAGTGTAATTTTTCTTGTTAGGTTAGATGTTTGCGTTTGAAGGTTGCGTTTATGCTGAGGGGCTGCTTACTTGAAGCTTATTATTTATTTACATATGTCACCCTGTGAACAATAACAGCGGAAAACCGCCCATCAATAATCGTTTTGGTAATGTTGATATTACGAGTAGATGCTATTCAAGAATAAAAAAACAATTGAGTTCCAGAATAAACTTGGATCACTAATCTATGGATCTTGTTTCAAAAAAAAAAAAAAAAGAGAGTTCTGTTATTGGTTAGTTTTGTGATTTGTTTTCGAAACATCGAGGTATTTATTTGAATTATAATTCAAATAACTGTTGAAAAGTCAATTATCTCTAAAATATTTTGATTTACGACGCCTTCAAATTGAGCCCACGGAATAGCGACAGTAAAACTGAACTACACGACACGACATGCATATTGCCTAATATTTAAATCAAAACGACAAATCAATTACTAACATAGAAAATTGAATAGGCCGAATGTAACTTCCAAAAACCATAAAATGAATCATTTTCAATAAAGGAACTTGTACACTCGCCCACTCGGATTCGACAGCCGTGCCGTCCGGGCGTCCGGCGAACGTAGGCATTATTTTATTATTGTAGAAATAGTTTGAAAGCAGTGAAGGACGTGGGTCGTGTCCGGCCGGACATGTTTGACGCCGGACCCTGCGTCATTCATTACGATCGATGCCGTTAGTGTATATTTTGATTGTTAATTATCTACATACCTATAATAAACATGTAAGGAACGTCTGACTACTGATTTATGTGGTTGATAAGACTTTGAAATAGGTGTCAATACGACTATTTTTCTTCTATTTAGGGTCGTGCTATTGTATATAATCACACTTGTACATGAAACGGTTTATCCCTGATACTGACAGCATGTAAGCACCTTTTATTAAGAAAAAACAAGATGTTCTCAATTTAAAATTGGTCTTCTGACTTAGCAACTAAAGCAAACCCACATACAAAAATTAAACTGTAATAAATTATTCAAAGATTTTTATTTTATAGCTCAAAGAATAAAAACGCAACAATTAAATTATGTTTTCTGTAATAAATCGTAGTTGATTTCCGTGTCGATTTTATTGTCATCGCGTGGCATATGTGGGCTTGCATACCTACACAAAATTATCGACCAGATGTTTATAAGACTATAGGAGACCTTTATTCGTTAGGAGTTCCAACATATTAGGCCCAGGTGATGACATTCTACCCATGTTTCTGCTAGTTTGGGAAAGTTCAAAATGTCAACGATTGCTTTATTAATGTTTCGCTTCATATAGATTCATAAACAACTTATCTTTTAACGTCGCAGCGTGTGGTATCCATAAATAAATTAATAGTTCAGTAATATCCAATTTACATGTTTTTCTACAAGAAATTTTAAATTCTAAAATATTCAAACAAATATTAATATTTAATGAACTAAAATGGTCACCAAAGCGATTAAGGAGTCAAAAGTCAAAAATCATTTATTTCAATGTGACCATATTGAGGCAGTGTTGAATATTAAGAATAATAAAGATATAAAACAGTAGCCTCCACAAACGGCGACACACAAGTGACATGTAGATTTGTAAATCCTGAGCATTTTAAGAAATCAATCCAACAGTGGTCTGTTCCGAAAGTATCTGATGAAAATGTAATCAAACGGGTCTAAAAACGTACCTGTAGATGCTAATTTATGGTAACACTTACAAAAGTGGGGCTTTGGATTTGACTATTTGAATACTTACACTTACACATGTTTTTGACTATTGCAAACTTTCTGACTGACAGTATTTTTACCACGATATAAGTAGGTGACTCAAAGAAAATTTTAATCAATAATCACAATTTCAGTTAACACCGGACCTCGTATTGTCTTATAGACTAAGACAATACGAGGTCCGGTGTTAACTTAGTGATTAAAATAATACGGTTTTCAATGTAACGCGGGTCACCGGACGGCCCGCTCAGGGCGGCGCGGCGCCGGAACGGATATACTCTGGCCCAATGTCGACGCTAGATATGTCGATTGTTCGAACATATGACGTTTGCTTACGATTCGCTGAGATCGCTTCTTCATTGTTTTTTATTAATTACATTCTGCTCAATTCTGGAAAATCTGCTCAGTGTCGTCAAACATTGCCGGGCATCTAATGAAAAATAAAATTCGAGCAATATTCATACCATTTCAATTTTTAAATCAAGTAGGTACCAAACTACTTTAACTTAATATACCCACTTTGTCAACAAGTTATAAAAGACCGATACTGGAAAATTCCCCAAATTATAGTTTCAACATTGTAAACAAACAATTGGCGGCCATATGATCGACTCTAATGTGTGCAACCAACACTACACCAACCCCACTGGACAAATCACTCACACGAGGATTTTGAGCCTATTCCAACAGTAACGTTACCACAACCAGTCAACTGTCTACAATCATTGCTTACTTACACATACAAACAAAAGACTGCCGTGGCTAACAAATTTAACGTAAAATAGAGGGGACTTTCTAGCTAAATACACTTAGATTCGCGTGTAAACGAGGCTTACGCGTGTGTGCGTGATCCTGTGCCAAATGTAGGGTGTGAAGTGACCAACTTGTTGGTATACGCGTCACTCACACATTCTTAGGAAGTCTATAGGTTAGTGGTGGCGTGGTCAACACAGGTAGGGGTGTACTTATCTCGATCTACTAACCATTTCGTGTGACTTTTTGACACTTAACTGCTGTTCTAGAACCTTTCACTTTGTAAACAAAGCTGTTTGAAAATGAAAGTAAATTGAATTTAAGGTTCGATATTTAAGTAAGAATTGGTTTGTGGGTTGATGCTGTATTAATAACGTTGTTTATTGGCACTTTTGTCATGTAACTCGATGTATATTGTATGTCGGTAGATTTGCCATTGTTTTCTTCAAGGTATTCTTTAAATCAGTGTTCTTTCTAGTCACACTGCCTTTAGCCAGAAAAAAATCAGCTCCAATGTTACACACGCAACAAGTTACACTTACCAACTTACCTCTTTTGTTTTCCCCCTCAGTCCCTTTCAGCCAAACTTGAGCAAAAAAACATTTACTTCAGAAATGAACACTAGTAGTCACTCTTACGGTGAATGGTGTCCTTACTAACATGCTTAATAGAAATATTTGTGATAACTGATAGTTGTTTACCCTTACTTGCCTTTTAGATAAAGTCAGTGATTTTTGTTTGAGCAAATTGACTACCAATTCAAATTGCCCGTATACAGGTGGTGGTTGAATTCAGTACATGATTCTGGACCTCTTAAAGTAGAAAAAAAAACGGTTAAAAAAAAGTTTTTTCTTCATAGAAAAGTGTATGAAATTTTTTAACGCAGGTTCAGACTCATATACCTACTGAATCCATGGTAACAAATCGTTGTCCCTGCCACTCTGTATAATATCTGCTATAATTATTTGACTATAACACGACTAATTGTCATAATGAGCCAATTTTATTAACATTACTTTTTAAAGAGTGGTGGCCCATTGGTATTGGCCCCGACTTACGATTTGTAGGTCGTGAGTTCGAACCCAGGCAGGCACTTTACTTGGTGTATTTTATTTTCATCACCACTGCTCTCAGAACGGTGAAGGAAAACATCGTGAGGAAACCGGCATGTCCTAGAACCAAAAATTCGAAGACATGTGACATCTACCAACCCACAATGGGACTGCCTCTCGCTGAGAGGAGGCCTGTGTCCCAGCAGTGGGAACGTTATAGACCCATTCTGCTACTTTAAAAAAATTACATATGTCTATGGGGCGCCTGGAATCAATTATATTTAAATGAAAATGTTGACGTTCAAAAGTGCCTTTTAGTGCCTATTTGAAATAAATGCTTTGACTTTGTTTTCAAGTTACATTCAATGTACACAAAATCCACAATTTCACTCTCCTAGCCAACTCTCCAAATGTAAACGTGCGTAAAGCAAGTGTCGATGTTAAACATAGTAAACGCCACTGTCCCCTAGGGTCGGTTTACAGGTGGGGTGGTTTTATCTGCCATCTACTGACCACTTCAAGCGCATTTTTGACACTTCAAAAGCCCTCCGTAGTGACAATTTGATAGATATTCAAAAGATAATAATAACATGTGTTTTTTGATGTAATAGGTATGTATTATTTTTTATTGTGTTATAATTTTTTTTTTTTGGGAAGGTGTCTTGTTTTGTTAATTGATTGGTTTTCTTTTGTATCTGTTTATAATTTTTGACGCCCTATGATTCTTTTCCTCCTTTTTGTATATTTTTGTTCAAATTAATTATTATTATATGGATGTTAGCTTGTATATTATGTAAATATATTTATAGAACTTCGAATTAAACTTTATGTTTTGAATATATCAACAATATTTAAAAAAAAATACTGTTCCTTATCTCATGAATGAATCTCAAACTTAACAAAAAATTTAGTACCTACGTCACATGAAAAGAAACGCAAAACAATTTTTTTTTACTTCTATTTTTGGTTTTTTTGTTATAAAAGGTAGTTAGATTTAATTTTTTTAGCTCAGTAACATAAGTAACCGTACTTATCCTACAGATATTTGTTTTTTGTACAATAAAAAAAAACAACTATTATAACCCCCTTTACAAGAAGCCATCTTAAATCAACCGACAAACGCACTACTTAAGACGTAAATACAGATCATAAAGCACGCTCCACAATAGGGTGCAAGCAATTAAAGGCAACTCCATACGACGTGCTAATATCATATTTATGGGTTTCAGTATGTAACAGACAGTTTTCACATGCTTATCTAAGTTGCTACCTGAATAACAAATTTATGGTTCTTAGAGTTACCAGGGGCACAGATGTGGCAGTTGTTTTTGAGTAGAGAAGTGTATTTTGGCAAATGATAATTTTTTTTTTTCTGTAAGTAGATTTGTACAAACACCTTTACCCATCAATAATATTTTAAAAACTAGATAAGATCGGCATTTCCTATCTGACTACTCTGAGAAGAAAGGCCGAAACAAACTCAGAGGTCACAGTCTCTTTTGAAGTCCAGACATAATCTTGCTCAGATCACGTGAAGACCATGTAGACCTGTGATGCTCAATGCATAGGTGCCCCAAAAATAGGTGCTCAAACGGGAATACTTCGTTATTTGAATTGGCGAATATTGGGATATGTGTTGTATTGTCTGAAAAAACAACGTTTGGCTAACGAATTATCACAAATGTAAAGAGTATTTCAAATTGATGTGATGATTTAATTCCACGTAGGTCAACTGCATACCATTTCACACTTTAAATTAATCACAGTAGGTGAGTACACTGTAAATATAGGTGTAGATTTATACAAATATAGTGTAACAACCTTTCACATATGTTGAAGAGCTCAAACTGTCCATACACCTGGACTTCTGAGGACCTAAAACAAGCCACTGATGGCGTGGCCACCCACTGGGCCTAACACAAATAACATTCAAAAATGTATTATTATACCAGCAACTTAAAAATAAAAATAAAATTTGCCAAGCATCACCTTCAAAGCAACATTCAAGGTTGCTCTACGATTAAAACACCATTTATTCGTCTTCTCGAATCCATACCCACCCGTTAACTTTGATTTTTTACGGTTTCCACTCTAGTAGTTTGTATCGTTACGGTTTTAACGCTATAAGATAGCTATTTAACCCCTTACGCACCTTTTACAGCCTCATATAACATGAAAGAAATGGTTATTTTATGGTGGCCCGGTTACGGTACAGATTTCTATGTCATAACATTTTGAATTCTCGATACGTCACCTTGTAGGTACTGATAAGCACTAGTTATCATTGCAACGCAATAAAGTTAAGGTTATAGTGCTTTTTTATGAGGTTTGTTTTTTAGTGTAGTGCTGTGAGTGTTTTGTGGAACTGTTTGGAAAATATTTGTGTAACATTGTAGGTGTTGCACCTAATAGGCCTTTTGATTTACTATCTGTTCTTCTTTGAAGTTCTTTGGCGAAGCGGGTTTTTGTTTTTCAACCGACTTCAAAAGGGAGGAGTTTTCCAATTCGTCTGTATTTTGTTTTGTTACGCGATATCTTCGGTAATTGTGGTTCGATGTTTAGTGGATACTGTTATAATATAGGGGGTGCTCCCATTTTAATCACGTTGTTTGGGTAGTTTATCACCTAGTTTCAATAATACGTATTTCTTCCACATTTCATAATAATTGAAATTGTCTACCACAACTAAAAACTGAAAAATAAAAAAACAAAAAATACTGCCAAATAAAGCACTACAAAGTGATAAATAACTTTAATTTCGAAATTCGATCCCGAAAAATAAAAACACAAAACGTAAAGTTATTTTTCACTTCTTTTATTTTAAACGGAAAAACATAAGGCTGAATAAACTAGTGGTAGTAACTTATTTATTCATTTTGTTTTGATTGTCATTGGAAATTAGGCATAGTTCCAAGTTCAAAGTTAATGTAGATGTGCAATTCACCAGCATATTGCATATTGATATTTTCTTGGGAATATATTTAATGCTCTTGTTGTTGTTATGGTAACTATTTGAAAACCCAGAAAAGACCATTAATTCCCAACACAGTTTTCAGATCATCAAAATATATTACACGTACAATTAATTCTTCAAGTTCTCAACAGTTGAGTACAAGACAAACACCATTAATAATCCCATACAAGCAACAACTTCAAAAATCTATTTGCTAAGAAGTTAACCAAATTGTAATTTTTCATGCAAACACATTTCTCAAACCTATGTAGTTACACTCAACCCTAAGTCGCATAACTGTATATACACATGGGATTATGTATGTATGTATTGTTCAATAAAATCGACAGGGGGCTGTAAAAATAATATAAATATATCACTTTACAATGTGAAAGCGGAGTTTGTAACTCATTGTGGTACCAATCAATGGTAACAAAAGTACCATTGTGACCTGTGGTTCTCAAAATAATGTAGAACGTTTTGAATTGTGACAAATTAAGAAATTATTGCAATATCCTTAATTTTCAATTCCGCAGAAATCGAATCAATTTGAAATGTTTTTGTTAAATTTATCTTGAGTGACTGATTGGAATATTTGATTTTTAATTCCATTATTATGTTGTTTTATTGTGAAGTCTTCTTTGCTACCTTAACAGCCGTCAATAATTTTTTTCACTAGTTTTTTTTTACTTGTCACAAATATGTTGTATAAAAAACTTTGAGCGCCACAAACCCAAGAAATACGTTGCCGATCACCGAACTAATCCGAGCGAAATCTTCACGCTTACCGAACACGGTTCAAAACAATTTCTGGCTTATTAAAGACATCCCCAGGTACTGACATATCCGTTATGGCACTTATGGGGTACCTTTGAACACCCTTACGGTATACCTCAATCAATATTTGGAGTAGTTCCTGACGAGATTTTTAATGGGTTATTTAAACATTCATGGGTAAGCTGCAGCTTTTTTTTTTGTTGCTAGTATCTTTTTGCTACCTATTTTTTATGCAAACTTAAATCCTACTGGTTGGATAGTTTTATTATTATTAAGGTATAAAATAATGGGGTTACTTTAACTTGGATTTGAGTTGACCAAAGAAAAGAGAATAAAGAAAGTAACGTTACATAAAAACTAAATTAACAACTAAGGGAACAATTTAGTAACAAAAATAATTTCTAACCAGCGAGGTGTTACCACAAAACACAATAATAGAAAGAAAAAAAAATCGGTTAAAAATAATTAACCCGTGAAAGTTCTTGGTCCCGTGAAAGTTTAAAAAAAGAAATAAACGTTAAGGGTGCGACATACACAGCCGATAATTAAGGCGTATTCAAACTGTGATCGGAAACTATAAATAATAGAATTTGGGATCGAAGCGGATCTCTTTTGTTCGCAATTATTATAAGTTTCTTAACCCTTTCCAATCGATCGGATTGGTTTAATAACAAGGTTCGTGTTTTCACCTCCTGTCCCACAGGTGTGCCATGTGAAATATCTGTTCGTGTCGCTTGCTTGTCCTGAGTAATTCGGGCTGAGAATTTAATTTACTTCCTTAAAAAATAACTCATATCTTTCTGATCTATAAACTACACTTACAAGAAAATCACACCATATGTTCTTAATTATCTTGCTTTTCGGTGTCATCTGAATGATTACGTTTTCCAATTATTCTCTTACTCACACGCAAAGCAAGCTTCCGCGCAATTGATAAAACTATCGCCTTACAAATGGTGTGCTGTTTTTTTTTTACGTGTTTAAATATAAAACTGTTTAAAAAACTAAGCCTAACGGTTCAAATTGTTCTTAAAAAGTTATTTCTTAAATCTGTACTGGCACAAAAGAAAAAATAATCGAGCTTAAAATCTGCGCACAAAAAACTGTTACAATTAGACAGTTTTTGTTCCTTTGCCTTGGTGAAAAAAAAAATCTTTAAAGTGACAAAAATAGGAAGTACAATGACATGTCAGGTTAGGGTTGACGGGCTCTCTCCCCTTCGAAGTGTTAGGTGACACTAGTGATCGCAATTTTTGACGAAGGCCTTTGTAAACTTTTTTTCTTAAATAAAAAGTAGTGTCGTCTTGCATAAATTAACGCATGCGTATTAGAACATGAATATTCCCATGTCTATTATATTTTTTGCGAACCGTCGTTTTCTTTGTGAGCCTGATGTGTGTGTGATTACGATTTTAATTGAAAAACAACATCGAAGTTATATTGCGCGTCTGGGACTGACTTCAGATTAAGTATTTTCTTGAGAAATATGAAGACATTTTTTGAGGCATTAAAGAAATTTAAACGATTTTTGTAAACTGTTTTGCTCGTAATATTTGATGTTCAAGATAATGAAAACTACAAGTTCTAATTTACCTTTTTTAACCAGCTTGATAGGACTTTAATTCAGATTGCATGTCTAGTATTTTCTTTACCGTCAGTTTTTACTTTGTAAGTACAACAAGAACGATATTTTTTTATCCATTTAATAATAAACAAAGAGTTTTATATCACGCACGTGCTGCACATCCCACGCTAATTTTCACCTTATCGATTTTGCGTAGAACGGCTAATAAGGGCTATTATTATGCAGCTGATTGCTTCATAATATTCTATTTTAATCTATGATAATAACTCGCAAATAAGCGGTCGGTAAGGATTTAATTCAACTCGTACATTTATCGCTCTATTAGCAACGATACTATAGATTAGATTTCATACCAGCAAAGTATGAAACTACTAGATCACTTCTAACTCGATCACGTTAGTCTTTGTTATATTGATCTCCAAATATCCTTCTCAAGAAAATGCATTCAGTGTTTTATTGGCGTCTTTATACGAGTAAAACATTGTTTTTGAGTCGTGGTTATCCCTACAGGAAAGTACAACAGTAAGAATGTAAGACACCATCCAAGACTCTTAACCCAAAATATGCCTAAGTTGCCCATTTACGAGTAGGTTGTTTTTGAGTCGTGGTTATCCCTACAGGAAAGTACAACAGTAAGAATGTAAGACACCATCCAAGACTTTTAACCCAAAATATACCTAAGTTGCCCATTTAAGAGTAGGTTGTTTTTGAGTCGTGGTTATCCCTACAGGAAAGTACAACAGTAAGAATGTAAGACACCATCCAAGACTCTTAACCCAAAATATGCCTTAGTTGCCCATTTAAGAGTAGGTTGTTTTTGAGTCGTGGTTATCCCTACAGGTAAGAACAACAGTAAGAATGTAAGACACCATCCAAGACTCTTAACCCAAAATATGCCTAAGTTGCCCATTTAAGAGTAGGTTGTTTTTGAGTCGTGGTTATCCCTACAGGAAAGAACAACAGTAAGAATGTAAGACACCATCCAAGACTCTTAACCCAAAATATGCCTAAGTTGCCCATTTAAGAGTAGGTTGTTTTTGAGTCGTGGTTATCCCTACAGGAAAGAACAGCAGTAAGAATGTAAGACACCATCCAAGACTCTTAACCCAAAATATGCCTAAGTTGCCCATTTAAGAGTAGGTTGTTTTTAAGTCGTGGTTATCCCTACAGGAAAGAACAACAGTAAGAATGTAAGACACCATCCAAGACTTTTAACCCAAAATATGCCTAAGTTGCCCATTTAAGAGTAGGTTGTTTTTGAGTCGTGGTTATCCCTACAGGAAAGAACAACAGTAAGAATGTAAGACACCATCCAAGACTCTTAACCCAAAATATGCCTAAGTTGCCCATTTAAGAGTAGGTTGTTTTTCAATTTTGCATGAAAACCTCTCCTTTCCTTAATTGAAATCGAATCCAAAAAACTACACCACACATTTATGTTCACGTTACTCGACAAAACACAGGATACAGCCGATATTTATTATCGCGGTTTCTTCGTCAGTACCAATAAAAGTTGTTCATAATAAGTACAATTTATTTGTTTACTAGCTGTTGCCCGCGACTACGTCTGTGATCCAGGGCTAAAAGTAGCTATGTCCTTTCCAAGATCATGGTGTACAGTCCGCGGGGCCTAAGCTGAGTTTTGCATATAGATAGTGCAGTTGTGACGTCGGCCTAGAGCGCGATTGGCTTAAACTGGTTTATACAATCGGCGTAAGGCGCTGTGCGTCCCTCCATTGGTGCGATTGGTAATCACTCACACAAATGCAAAGCTCAGCAAAGCTTCGCGGACTGAACCTGTGCGTCAAATTTCATCCAAATCCTTTCAGCACTTTTGGCGTGAAATCGTAGCAAAAAAACTTACTTTCGAATTTATAATTTTATTTTATTTTATTTTGTTTATTTGGAAGAACAAACAATTACACATTTTATATTACAAAGAACTAGAAAATTAGGAGTTATACAAATGTGCAACCAACAACGTTCTCCACAGATACACAAGAAGACAAAGACAATGTTGGTAAAGTAAAATTTGGACAGAATAGTTAAGTACATGACAGAAAATGCACATAAATTACAGCTACTGATAAGGAACACTAGAGAGAATTTTATTATTCACATGATTTTTTGAGTCTGTCAAGCAATAGGGTAGGTATAATAATAGTGTTAATTAGGATATCCTCGCACTGAAACGCCATATAGCAAGATACACCAACGGACCACTATTATAAATAGACATAATACTATTTAATCCAGGCGACACAGGCTCGTAGATACCTTAACCTAAACATACATAATCAGCCTATTATGTTCCCACTGCTGGGACACATGCCTCCTCTCTGTGAGAGGGAGTGGGCCGTAATCTACCACGCGGGCCCAGTGCGTTTTGGTAGATGTCACATGTCTTCGAATTTTTTGTTCTTAGACATGCCGGTTCCCTCACGATGTTTTCCTTCACCGTTTTGTAAGCAGTGGTGATGAAATAATTTACACAAAGTAAAGCGCCTATCTGGGTTCGAACCTACGACCAACAACTCGTAAGTCGCGGCCGTTACCACTGGGCCACACCGACCAAACATAAATAATTATTATTATATTCAAAAACTCGTGTTCATTAATAAGGCATATGACTAGGTTAGTAACACTGCACTTTGAACTAGTTTAGGTTTGCACTATGACCTCTTTTCAGGTTTTCAATTAGACCTGCGCTTCAGGGTAACTGTACAACACCCCATCAGTAGTAATGACATTTCAACAACATTCATTGCGTTATTTACATTGTTGAGCTGACAAATTTTTCGAACACATGAAGCAATGGATTAGCAGTTTCCTTCAAAATGATTCAGATTGTGCTACTGTGTTATGCAATTAGGTTGCTGTTATGTATAAGAATTGATATTACCACTCCACCAAACATCATTGATCCAAGCTTAACATTCAGAGAGCAATACTTACGTAGTTGTGAATATAGTTTTACGAGGCAGGAAATTATTGTCCAGTTCATTCAAGACACCATTAACACGTTGCACCCATTGCGTTTCTATAGAACCCATAAAGTTAAGACAATAAACATGATATCGTTTCTATTTGTGAATGAATTCTGCCTTGGACGACGTCTGAATGGGTCAGTATCAGCTTAAGAAACAAGTACTTTCTTAAATGTAGGTAGATACGGGATTTATGATATAGCAAATAACATCAAGTTATTTTATAGATCTGCTAGCTGACCCCACAAACGTTGTTTTGCTTCTTTTTTTTTTAAATCGATGTAGACCGATTCTCAGACCTACCCGATATGCACACAAAATTTCATACAAATCGGTCCTTCAACAAACATTACGTCACGAGAATTTTTTTATATTAGATAATTTTTTTATATTAGGGAAATTATTTGAATAAATCGAAATCGAATCGAATGCGATTGTCAAATAATGACAGTTGGGTTTTGAATAAACAAATTACAATTGTTTTATTAACAATTTGTTGATAGCCTGCCTCAGAGGCAGACATTTATTAAGAATATACTTGACTTTATGAAAAACGCCTGTCTTAAAGTAATTTCAGTAATCTCTATGTCCTAATCTATTGTAAATCTATGTATGAATGAAATGGCTCAATGGCTAAACAAAAAATTCGCCCTGCCATAAGAAGGAATGCACCGTATTTATTACTTATTTTATTCTAAATCCAAGTGGACAAATTTATGACGCTCCATACACAATAAATCATTTTCCGTAGCGACATTTTAAATGCATTTTTATATGCGAGCCCAATGTTCTAGTACGATCGTCAACACAAGTATTTCCAATCATTCAAACGATTCAAAGAATTCTCGTTCTACAGCCGCAAAAGTAGAGGTTAAAATTGCGTGAAGGAATTCACCGTTTTTCGGCACAAAGCGTCAGGAGTTTAGAGGTGAAATTTATAAGTAATTTGCGAATAAATCTTTCTATGTTAGGGGAGTTTTTTTCCTTACACCGTCTTCCGACAATATAAGTAGACTATTAATGTCGTGTACCGATAATTGTCGCACATATTTTAAAAATATCTTCAATAGATATAAAATGGCTTTTGTATGGAATAGACCCTATTATTTTTGTGAACAATATGGAGTATCTCTGTGAAGTTTTGTAAAATTGAACATTTTGTGAGAATCTGTTGTATTTATGTGATATTTTTCTCTTTTTTGCAGAAGGTGAGTGGAAATGAATCACAATAGACATTAACAAGTTTATGAAGACAGTTCTTTTGAATGCTGTGAGTATTAGTAATTTGAAGTCTCAAGCTACATAATAATATTAAGTAAGTAAACTAGAAATGCATGTTCAGTTTATAGCATTATTTTTTAACAAAAGACACTTAAATAACAATCCGTTTTGATTAGCAAGGTAACATTTTTTGGCAGTGTCTCATGAAATAGCTAAAACAAGGAAAACTGACGTAGTATGTCAATTTGCTGAACAGTCAAGTTCCAGAACTGTTTTAGGAAAACAAGGTTTAAAAACATTTTTTTTTAAACAATACAATTCCCCACCACGTCCATAACAATAAACTATATTGACATTCCACAAATCAGATCTAAACATGTGACATGCTCCTGCGCAGGAAACGGCATTGTTTTTACACCATCAACCAAATGATCGATATAAAATATAAAGGCTGGTGCAGACGCGCGATCGAGCGTGTCACTCGCATCCGCAGCTTTGTGTCGCGTAAAACAATGTGATAACTGCTCTATACTGTTTCCGGTTCAATGGACCTCATGTGATGTGTGTCCAGCTTAACTTTGTTGTTCGAAGTAGTAACTAGTTGCTGTCATTTTAAAATAATTCACCTCACACTAGCTCAAGACAGAGAGGAGTAGAAAGAAGAAAGAGAGACCATTGCCCTGCGATGGGTTAACATAGGCTTAAAATTAAATAAATAATACCTCAACCCGAAATAATAATTTTCAACAGACAAAATTACACATTTCTTTTATTCGTCTGACTATTTTTCTATGGTGATGATGCTTCGCGTGCTGCTGTTAAAGTTAGAAACGGTCATAGGAACTTTAATTTCCTATAATTTAATGCAAGGTCTTTAGGATCTTAACAAAGAATGAAAAAGCATTTATTGTGACTCGCACAGGAATACGCAGTACTTAGTGTGATACGCAGTATGACAAACTTAACTGAACTGACACTTAAGAAAAAAAAAAAAGGCCCCTATCTTAGCATAATACATCTTACACTTAACTACGCCAGTAACTGCTTAAAGGTTTAAATTCAAACATTTCAATTTAATAGTTCCTGTTTTAGTCTAAGCAGTGTTAATGTTAAACCGCTCATTTCCAACTATACAGTTTCTTATAGCGATATTTCGCAATTAAATTGCACGTCATTTAATATAAAACAAGACTGCGATTACACTAACGAGCGCGAGCGGATAAGCGAGGCGGAAAAGTAAGCGGTCCGCCCCGCCTCACTTCGCCAAGAAATCGTCTCTATTTACGCAATCACGACAATGCGTAATGACGATCGTTAGTCGCTGCGACTTCCAGTTTGTACAGTAATTGACATTATTTTCCAATTTCTCCGCGATTTTTTTTTCCTGTGTAATGAAATCGCGCAGTCGTGCTCAGTCGCTCGTGCACAGGCATTGCTTATAAAATTTAACGCAATAACGTTTACGAACTCTCTACTTACTGTTCTATCGTATTCACATCCAATTTAACACGGAATGTATGTTCATTCGAGTATATGTTGAGATTTTATCGATACAGGAATAGACTTATGGGTAGTCAATAAAATATTGAAGGATCCCTTAGTAAGCTCTTTAAAGGCTGATATTAAAAATCTTGGAAGTTCTATATTCGCTCATTCGCAGAATATCACACACACACAGTGATAGACTGCCGTGTGAATCACACTGCATCGTTCAAGAAACAGTACACTTTATATCCCATCCCCAAAATACAGTAACAATTTTGTGAATCTTTCCGTGTAACAAAGAACAACTAAATAACTAAGCAAACTGCAAAATTATAAGAATACAGGAATAACAAACTATAATAAAGCCAAAAGAGAGCGCCAAACGGCCAAAACGTGATCTATCACCTACTAGCGTTGCGCGAGGCAGTTAGCTCTCTCTACATATAATTTAAAGCCATTAAAGACATCTGCAGAGCCAGCAATGAGTTCGCTTACTTGGGATGCGTAACGTCCCTTTGGTGCCCTTTTTTGTGTTCTTACGTACGTACGTGCGGGGGTGACTTTTTCAAGCAAGGGGTGAACGCGTAGGGTGGTTTGCTCAAGTTTATGACTCCTATGTTCTTGACTCATATACCTCGTTTTATGAAAAACTCTGCCTCGAATTGCCGTTTTGGAGTCATTATCGTGTGTCGTTATTCGTAGAAGGGAGGCATTCCAAATGTGTAGGCCGTGGATCCGAGTTAAATTAGCATTTTATGCGTCTCGTCGTATTTCATTCGGAATATGTGAGTGTAAGTATCTAAGGAAAGCATTTTAATCAGTTCCAGATTAGTTAAATAGTTAGTTTCGTCACATGATGGCTTTAAGTACGTTTGACACGCAATCTAATGTAGATACAACTATAAAAATTCTTCCCATGCACGAAATTAATCTACTATCTCAATAGACAATCTTTTAACTTCATCAGATTATAGAATCGAATGCATTTAAATTGTAACAGTTAAGAAAGTATTAGTTGAGTTGTAAAAAACAAAGCATCGATTTTGTTTTGGGGATATCGCGTTACGTTGTGTGACGCAATATTGTTGACATTGAAACTTTCCATACCTCGAAACACAAAATTCTCGTCATTTTCGTCGTCAACGTTACCATCTGTCCGAAGAACAAATCGGAGCAGCATCTATGGTGTCAAAGTATCGAAAACGTTCGGCTTAATCACAACGTAGGTACCCTGATTAAAGCCGACCCTCTGGCCATAAAAACATTATCGTTGCGTCCCTCCGTAAAAAAACATAAAGAACAAATACAATGGGCCCGTGGGCTCATGGTGCATCAGATATTGGCAGTTAGCTACATCCATGCCATGCGTCTTCGTCTGATTAGATCCGATGGCAACGATCGCCATTACAGTTATGGGTGTTTTCAATTGTAAAGCCGTTAGTTCTGTTGCTTTTATGTTTTTTATTAGAATATTGAGTTGAATGTATCGGTTTTGCTAATAATGAAGAAATGAAATGGATCATCAATTCAAATGAAGAAATTGACTTCAAGGCAATAACACTGTATGGATCCGATATGATTTCAGAGGCAGATAGACGCCAGAACCAAGATACAAGCATGAAGTTGATACAGCTAAATTATCTGCATAAAATCATCCACATAAACTAAGACCCTGTTTTATGTACTACGCAACATAAAATTTCATTAAACACAACATAAGCTCCTTCCAATCTCGGAAATGGCCACCAAAACAAAAATAGCCTTGAGGGTGAAATCTGAAAGCATTGAGAAAAACATTCGTGGCACAAAACTGACGATATGCTTAATGCACCCCACAGAAATTATCGATTAGAAGCTTTTTTATGCAAGAGGGAGTGCGTGGGGGAGTAAGCCTGGGGCGAGTGGTTGAAACAAAAAACGCGAGTGAAGAGTGAAAAAAAAAAGTTTAAACAAGTAGGATTGCAATGGTGGCCCTCAAGACGTAGGAAAAATCAATATTCGATGCCGTCCGATGCAAATCTCCTTGCATCCCGATTTGAATTTCAATGCGGCCGCGAATTTGAGTTACTGCTTTTATTTTTATGTAATTTCTACGTGTCTGGGGTTTTAAGTAGTATGGAATGTAGGTATACAATGTTCTTTATTTTTATCATAAATATAACACCAAAAGGCATTTTTATTTAAATACAAAGGAAACGATTATCAAATCACAATGACGTCATTAAGGTCCGTTTACAAGTTCCCAGCAAACTTAAGGCAATCTAATGCTCAGAACTACAAGAACATTACCACGACAGATAATAATTTCTCCGCTAACATTTCACAGCACACTAACGTTTTACTACCAAAGTTAAACGCGTATTTCATAATTTTCTATGAATATGTAATTCATAGTAAAACGTTGAATGGTGTATAATAAACTTGACATTAAATGTTCGATGCAAAATGTCTAGCAGAGCAGAAGCCAGTGGGAGATGGCATAACAAGAAATACAGGGTGGTTAAAACTGGAAATTAAAAACCATGTCTTGTCTAATACGTTTGACAAGGGATCTGCCGTAAATGTACCAATCAATCAACGAAGTACATAAAAGAAGGTTCGTCTCGTACTCAGCCCAATTAAAGCGCCCCAGGGCTCAGATGTACACTCTTCTTGATCGTTCGAGCGTCATCTTTAAATTTCCGTCGTTAAGATTTAATTTTTATCAAGGTCCCCCTCACACGGGGAGAGGCAACCTGTCGCGCCAAATATTTTCCTCCGTAGTTTTTTCCCTCCTTCGATGGCACTTACTCGCCTCCCCTCTGTACGAATTTTTTTATCATTAAAACTCGGAGTGGGGTCGCCGAACCCGACGTTGCCAACTCGCGCTGTCATAACAAAACAAAATCATACGGAACCCACGTAATTTGCAACATCGCTTTTTTTACTATGAATTTTTAAACTTCTAAATGATTAAAGAGGCGTGCTTTGCATTATAAATATTTTGCGGGAGGATCGGCGTTTATTAGCAAACGGATATTATTCATAGAGCACGAACGTCCACTTCTTGCAGTACAAATTTAGATCAATTCTCAGTAAAATTAACTATATGCTCATAAGATACGTCTACTAAATAATATTATTAAAACAGCTTCGAACACTACAAAACTTAATCAAAACCACCCAGTTACCCCAATCAACACTCATCGTATATAACTTATCATGTATAAACAACACAATCGACCAATCGTCACTAATTAATTAATTAACCCTGTCAATGTATGAGGTATTACGCAGTGACGGTTTAAGACCGTTTGCGGCCAATAACAGCCGGATGACACATTTCACTTAGCCTGAATGCGGCCGTAATTAAGTCGGCTACGTGATAATTACCGGCCCACTGACACCTCGCCACGATTCATTTCCTTTGACGTACCGCTGCCATCTTTGTTTTCCTTTTACTTTTACTGATACTTATTTAGGAACGCTTTATGATAATGGAAAGAAAAGACAATAGAACGAAGAAAAGATAAGTTTCAAACAAAAAGTTAATTTATCAACCACCTAAACCATAATTAAATACAAGAAAAGAAAGGAAACTTGACAAACTTTCATCAAGTGTTTACATAGAAGCTAGCACTAAAACATTGGAACAAACAAAATTACCGTAAGTAAGGTTGAAAAGTTGTGGAAACAGAACTCTTATAATCTTGTTAGCACGCAGACGCAGCGGCTAATCCTCCTCCCATCAGCTAATTAATCCCACCAAGTTTATTTCTCAAAAAGTTTCAACTTGGCGCGGAAGTAATTTCACGCCAAGGCATTAGTGGGGAACGAACTTCACACTTAGCTACTCGGTAAACACTCATGACGTTTCCTAATTAACGGACGCAATTAGTGGTCGAGCTCGATGGACCAGTGGGGGGTTGGGTGGGGTGTTAAGTGGCCAGGAGCGGAAAAAGTTAGGAGAAAATTCGAGGGCTTAACATGGGGCGAACGTGAGGCGCCCAGACGGTGGCTAGTTGCACGTTCTCACTTCGTACTACGGTTGTCTGAACTGAGCGACCTTGGACTGTAAGTATGGGTAAACTGTGGTGATTGTGTTAATGTCTTTATAATTAGGTTTTTTTTTGGATGATAGGCAGTACGAGGTTTTAGTAGATAAACTATGAATACCGTAAAGGGGTCTCAAACATAACATACGCTGGTTTAAATGACGAATTGAGGATTGTGTTTAATAACCAAATCGTTCAAGTTATATTCAGACTAGATATAAATAATACGCTAAAGCGAAAATGCAAATTATGACGTCAGCAACAATAGGCAAATAATCGATGACGTGACCCACGTCACCGCGTCATAATACTTGAAGCTCTCATTTAACAACCTACACACATTCTGCAAAAAGTAAGCCACCACTCATCGCTGTGCGTGTCTTAAAATATTATTCCACAAGAGTCTGAACATTTGCATCTTAATTACGAATTCGTGATTGTCCGAGAAGACCAAATGAAAAATATCTCGCACCCATAGTCTCGTCTTATTAACATTCCGCCCCCGTGCTTTTCTGATGAGTAATTGCTTCTTTAATTCGCGTCATCCATCCTCAAAATAGGGCAATTTTTCATTCAGCTTCACGAGTCTTATACTCTTAAAGGCAATGAAAAATACACACGTCTACCTTACAGGATTGATGGCAAATATATATAAAATTTACGCATAATTTGGTTTAGATGAGTAACATTAGGAATGTTTTGAAAAAAGTTTCTGATATTAAATATTATTTGCTATTGTTTAGCGCATTAGGATAGGTACAGGCTGTATAAGACGGAGGTCGGTGTATCGCTATTTTGCCCTCTTGGGATTTTGTGATATACAATGTGGTGTTTATAAAGTAAAACTTAAGGAAATGGGATAAGTTATTCAGTACCTTTAACAGAAATGAGTTGTGCTCAATGTGTTTTTGGAACAATTTTGTTTGTACTTTTTTGTGATGGTGGGGTGTATTATGTACTCGTATCCGTAATAATCCGAACCAATAAATTCCATCACATTTTTATGATTTCAGTAAACATAGTACAATTATTTTTCTCGTCGGCAAATTACAACAGAATTCTCCTCAAAATATTTGCTTCGGTAACCAAGCATCATTACTAGGACCAACAACTGCTTAAAAACCAAAATCGTTACCCGTTGTTTGTGGGAGCGTGGCTTTCCCTTCTCTGCCTCTAATTTATTCCCCAAAAATATAAAAGGATTCTGAGGAGTCGTTAGTGATATTGTAATTTGATTATTTGTATTTTTTTCTTATACTTTTAATCACCGGGCTTTGCCGAGGGAGGGGAATCAGATTTCAATTTCAATTAGAGAAGGATTTTTGTGGAAAAATCCGAATCGGGTGAATGAGTATTGATGAGTTTGGTTGTTAATATAAATGAGTCATTTTAGCGGGGATACTCAATCAGCCTTTTTATTTGTTCTCTAGTTTGGAGGATGCCAAATTATTTGCCTACGATTTTTTGGTCTGATTGCCGCACATATATAATGTGCCAATTTTAAGTGGGCAGACGGAGGCTAGTCGGAATTGGAGCATTTAGAGTTCTTAATGAACCTTCTTGCAATGTCATATCACAAACCAGTGACGCACAAACACTTACATCAGACACAACAGATAATCGAGTCCACGATCTTGAAAGCTGAATCCAGACGCTCCCCATCGCTGCGTCATTCCAGTCCTCAATTCAACACAGCCCAATTACAACGTCTTACAAGCGGTTGGAAAACCCTCGAGACCTGAAATCAAAAGCAGTGCCACGTCATATCATAACATCCAACAGCAGGATAATTAGAGACGTTGCGATTGCACGCGAGCCACAAATAATTCATTAGCGGTGCCGTAGTTCACCGCATACAATCACTTAGACTGTCATGCACCACGTTTAAACTTACCAAGTGGAGTAATTACTGCACTGAAGCGGCGCACGCTGAAAGGTTAGAAATAATTGGATAATAGGGGTTGTGTTATGCACTGTAACGACACGTAGTTACTGCATGTCGCGCGCTAGCAACAAAGATAGCGCTAACCAAACGGGTAAAACGTAAAATAAATGTTTACTTACCAAAGTCAGCAAACAGTTTTAAAATGAAAATAAATTCAATTCTTTCAAGTAACGCGCCGACACGAACCAATTAGAAAACGGACGTCAAGGAAGCCGCAATTAAAAGGAATCCTCGAATATCTTCCGACTTAATGACTTCTTTGCTTGTTAATTCCTTGTCGCGGAGGAAAAAACTCGGAGTCGGATTAATTCCAAGTGCAAGTCGATTGTTTGCATAAGCCTCGGCGGGGAAACATCACCTCACCGCCACCGGCTTAAAAAAATAATTAAAATTCGTAATCACTCTTGACTCGACCCCCCGGGGGAGTCGACTTGCTTGCTTCCGACCACCAAGCGGACTCGACTCGAGATTTTCACATTGAACGACACGAAGGTCCCCGCAAATTCGTTTATGTGACATTTTAAGTAATTTGTGTTACTCGAATGTTGTAAAAATGACTTTATTACGAGCTACGATTCACATCGTGGCGTTGTTCAAATAGTGGCACAAAAGCCTTGTTGGAATGTTTATGAGCGTCTTAAAAAACTCGAACGACATACGGTAGGAAAGTTTCTGAGTCGCTTCGTTACGGCTACCCGCAAAATATGAAAGCTTAGTTCATCCCTTGCATGTTCACCGGTAGTTTTCTACCCTCTTAACAACATATTTCGGCATATTTCGATTACCATAAAGCGTTTCGTGTGATGTATATTTACGTTTCATTACGTGTACTTATTTCAGTGGTTATAGTTACATGCATTAATTTCTTCACTATGTTGTGTATAACATAACCTTTAATAACCCCTGAATATGGCTCGGTTGGCCATAACATAGGTGCCCACATATTTATACAAAATTTGTGCAGTTGGTGAATGGTATGCATTTTTGCATCAGACTTCTAGCATCATATAAAACTAAGCAAAGTAACGTTGTAATAGCTTATAATCGGCGTTCCTTCCAGCGTATTCTCGGCCCTCGAGTATTGTCAGGGTAAATCGTTGCTTACAGAAACATTACGTAAACTGACTTAAAGTGCATGGCCAGTAATTTATTTCAAATGCTGTTATTAACAGCAATAAGCAAAGAAAATTACTTTATTAAAAATATTTAATTATTAACAAAGCTTATTCTTAACATTCCACATGTTTTTTAAAATGTATTATATAAGTATACATCTGAAAATGATTAATTCCCTAGGGGCTTTAACATCATTATCGAAATATTTCTCGATCTCTCTCTTCTCTTCTAATAGGATGTAAAATAACTCATCACAATAGCCAGACATTTCTTTAGTACATTCAAAAGAATCCGAGCTTATCACGGCCTTAAATTAATAAGCATTCAAGTCGAGCCAAGTAAAAATGAATAAAGCCCGTAACACCGAACAATAGCGTAATAAGGATGGTGCATTTTGTCTCTGAGAGCTCGCTTGCAAAACAACAATAATTCTTCTTTCCGTGAAAAGATTTTCAGCGTTATTCCACTTGAAATTATTATATATTTTTTCTTGTCGTCGTCTTCCCATTGTCTCGGACGGGAGGTAAGTAATGAGGGAAATTGGGGGCTCTTGGCCGGGGCTGAGGGACGCCAAGATTTGCGTGGCCGACCGCCGGCTAATGCCGAATAATGAAACAGCTTTGAGATATTCTCCGCTCAGCGGTTGGGATTTATTAGATTCAGCCAAACGGAATTAGGCACTTACAAAACGTAGATATTGCTGTAACTATATATACTTGCCCTTAATAAAGTTTGACGGTTGGTACGCATTCTGAGATCAAATTAAAATGGGCAGTTCGAAAGACTTAAATGTTGGTAAAGTGCAAAATCCTTTGGTTTAAATTCAATATTTTATAAAAAACATACCATGCTTCTGTAAACAGTCCTAACAATAGAAGACACTTTACCGGCGAAAAATGACGTAAAGGTAATTCCAACATCGGATGACGTAAAGCGATCAAGATACCCACTCACAGCAACATTCTTGTTTAAAAAGAAGTCTTAAACAAAAAAAAATAAGAATGACTATAGACTGAATAGAGGATACTGCTATAAAAGAAGTTTTAATCGCTAAATCACTACCAAAAGACACGGTATCTGTACGAGTAATTGACAAAATTGATAAACTTTTATATTCAGAATACCGAGGACTTCGTTTACTTTTTATTTGTGTAATTTATGTAATTTTTTTGTAATGTCCGTTTCGTTTGTGCTGAATAAATAAAAAACATTTATTTATTTCTAATTCATATGTGTATATCCATTACAGATACCGTTATTAAAGCAAGAAAAATTGAATAATATGCAAAATAACAACAAATATTCTTGCACAAAAATGAGTCTTAACAACGCAACGCAAAAAGGAAAACAAAATATGAATACAATTAGACTGGCAAGTCTTATCTCAAGGATTTTCTAAGGCTTTTTTTCAACTTAAATTTACCTATTACCCCGCAGTGGTCAGTAGCGTGTATATAATCAAGTGTCGTCTGTAGGATTCCTTAGATCCTAGTTTTCGCTTTATTCAAGTCTCGGAGACGAGTTGAGAGCAGTTTTACTGTATTTTTTCTTGCCATTGTGTTTGTTAGAATTCAAGTCGTCATTAGTTTTGTGTCTCCGTGGGTAGATGTCTCTTTCAATTGTGTTGTCGATAGTAACTGTATGTGTTTCGTGGATTTTACAAGTGCCTGTTATGGTTAGAGTTTTAGAAACTTTGGAAATGTGTTATTCTATGTATTTTTGGTGCATTGCTTATAGCATATCTTTGTAGATTTCCTGAATGTTTACTGCATGGTAATGTATTATTTATTGATTTTGAATCTACACAAGTCTTTCAAGGGCGCTATGATGATATTGAGATACTGCGAAACTAGGTACCATACAAAATTTAAGTTACCAAAACCTTATAACCTAACAGAATCCAAACATCGATCTCAATTTAAATTGGATAAGCTTGCACAATATCGGCGGCAATAATCCTGCGACCACTCACTCTCGCGACGTCCCAAACTCAAACGTTACTTTTGTAGTTTCCTATTTACATATCCCCAAAGCGGCTTTCTTCGTGAACTCCTATATTTCTTGGCTCGTACTCGACCCAGCGGTCTCCCATCCAGCATTTTTAATCTCGTTGTCCGGATCTGCACGTGGGCCCAACCCCTCTATGTTTACCTTCCGAAATAGTTTAACGGGAACAATTTGCATCTGCTTATGCGGGGGCCGTCCTCGGTTGTTAACTAGTCTCCTTCGTCTTACCTCTTCAGAGCCAATCGTATATCAATATGTATTCGTTGATATATTGTTTGTTTACCATAGATCTGAGGAGTTGGTATACTTAGCAGCATCGGTGATACTAGCATCTTTCACTTTGAAGTGCCCTAACTTAGTATGGTACCTGAAATGTATGGTATTTGAAAGATATAGTGTCATAATACGTTTTATGGATCATAGTCAGTTTATTTCACACCGTTGGCACTATATTTTTTACAGTTAACCGCTTATTTTTGGATAAAAGGTTCTCGTTATGATATACGGATAGGTAGCTATCAACTTCGTGTTGAACATGATTTTAACACAGATTTGTATAAATTTAACAGCAAGACATTAAGATTTGACAAAAGTATGAAACGGTCGAAGTCGCCGAAAGTAATCCTATGTACACATGAGTGTTCCACAAAGATATGGGCAGGTTAGAGACGTAGTCCTAATCGATATCCTTATAATGATTGCTGGAGGAGCTCGCATACGAAATAAGGAGGGTGCTTGACGTCGGAGGTGTCCGGGGGCGGGGGTGGGTCGGGGGGGAGATATGAGACGATTTAGATTTTTTCCCTCTTCTATTCTTTCGTTTTTTTTGGGGGAGCCCCCTCGAAAAGGGTGAGGAATTTAAGACGGCAACGCGCGATCGATTTTTCGCGTATGCATTGGTATTCTCGTAATGTCTTACTTGAGATTAGAGTTATGCTTTTTTATGTTCCGCTTGTCTTTGCAATTTTAATGGTCGATATACGTGTTCTTATAATACCTACCTAGTTGTAGTCGCCCCTTACATTGGCTATGGCACTGTGTTATGATATATTTATGAAAGATGAAACGAATATTGAAACTGTATTTATTAATTGATTAAAAGGATAGTCTGTAATCTCTGCCCTCCGCAGAGAAGAACGGTTCTGGGTGCTAATTCTCCCTACGCGAGATTTTGCAGAGTTGTAAACGATTGCAGTGATCGGATCGACCTCCATTTTGACAGTTTAGGCAAACTAAAAGCCAGTTTTTATAAGTATCTCCACGAACATTGAGTTTCTTAGCCCTGCGTTATCTCACTGGGTGGATGAATTTAGGTTAATAATATTAACTTAATATTACTTTTTTTTTGTATTACCTAGTTTTATTCAGTTTAGTACATTTTTATTTTCATTTAAATTAATTAATTTATTAAGTTTCAGTGCAACCTTATAATATAGTCTTTATTTCTATTATTGTTTTGTAAGTTACAACAAAGTTTTGTGTGCATGCAGAGTTTACCTATAAGTGATTGTTACACTTTATTCTGATCTGGTGCTTCTGTTTAATTTGCTTAAACCAGTGTATACAATTGTTGGTGAACCAAATAAATAAATAAATAAAATAAATAAATAAATTGATTAAAAGGATAGTTCAAAAGTGACTTGAAATAATCAAAACATATTAAAACTAGAGATTACGGACTGATAAATAACTTTATCCTCAACTCACAAATTAATAACAGCTACTTAATCAATTTCCATAAAGAACCAGCCACACCTCAACTTAATCAAAATGTATTAAACAGCAGCTATCAAATTACGTTAAATATTTATAAAAACATCAAAAAACACGTCATTTGTAAAGATAAAAAGGGAAATATTTTCCTTCATTAATAGATCACCGGCGAGGAGGCACAAAGGCAAGGCGCGAGGCGCAGTCAAAGGGGCTAAAAGCCTTTCGGCCCACAAAAAAGTCTCAATTAAAAAGCTGACGGAAGCTTTTAGAAGGTAATCCCTCAAATTGTTTCCAACGCCCCCTCATTAGCACCAAAAGTGTTAAAAAATAAACTTTTTAATCTTTATTACTCGACGACTGCGCTAAACGGGTTAAATTATTATAGAACAAGCGCTATCTAATTTTTTATTCTTTAACCCTTCTTCGCTCGCGTAATTTATTAGTGACTGGAGACGGCTTTTGAACATTTTTAGTCTATGTTTAATTTAGTCGGCGGCGGCGTCCGTCATAATTGCGGGGAGGTTTGACGCGATTTATCATTATCTGTGGCTCGCTTCCCGCCTTTCTTGAGGAAAGATTTTAATAATCATTCTTAGAAAAACAGGCGTTGATAACTTTGTTTAATGTGTACATTTGTTTATTTGTTGTTTTTATTTTATTTGTTCATTTATTCTACGCTTATTTTGTGTAGCTCTAGCTACGATTTGTTGGCTCTTCATAAGTATACCTATGCATTTAGCTTAAATTAACTTTGACAATTAAGATTAGATACATTTGTAACATTTAATTCGCTTAGATAAATTTACAAAGTTACAAATTAGAGAATAGGTCTTTTTCAAAACGCGACTGTATTTTCGTTATCCGGTCTTCATTTCGTTAGCTATGCTCCAAGAGAATTAGTGGTTCAAAACGTTCTTAATTTGAAACAATCGAGCGTTTTTTGTACAATCCAATTCACCTCTAAATTGAATCCCACCCAATTTGTTACACAAAAAAGAACAAAAATAATCCTAACGGAACAAACTTCACTAATTACACAAATAAATCCAAACAATCCGGCGCAGAACTCGCGGCCCCAACAAACCGAGCGAATTAAAAAGAAAAAACCGACAGATGGACAAAAAAGCATTTCCTTGACAAGTTTTATTTACCATAAACATTGTTACAGAAAACGGAGGCCGGATGAAAAAGTTCGCGTTCATTAAATCCATTAATTAATTCAAATGAAACCGCGACGAAACATTTACATTCCTCGCCCCGCTTCCCTTTTAGACGAGGAAAACCCGAGTCATTCAAGATTTTTCCTTGCAGACCGATCCCACTAAATGGAAATTAAGCGTTTAATAAACCGACCGATGGTGGCTAGAATTAATTAATACTTCGACTTGTCTTGCAAGTTTTTCTTACCCTCTCAAGTTTCATTTCTTAGTATCACCAGGGGTCGCGGGACTCCCCACTTTATAATGGTGCAATAATTAAGACAAAGTCCCTTGTTTCGGTGATAACACCACTAATTATTCATTTCAAGTGCGACTTCGAGATTTTATGGGGTGACGATTTGTAATGTCATTGTAAGAGAGTACGCTTTCGTTGTAATTTTTAAAGGAATTAATTTTGAGGTCTGAGTGAACTTTATAGCTTTCTCTCCGTTTATTATAACAGTAAAGTACTCATAATAATGTCGTAAGGGTCAACTGAGTGTGAAGGGAATTCGTAAATTCTTAAGTTTGACTTTTAAAACAGAGAAGACGAGATATAAAATAATGCTGTTCTTAATTTAATACTAATTTAGATGTAGTTAAAACAACATACACTGTGGTCTTTAGATTTAACATAGTAATGCATTTTCAAAGATGTTTAACTGTTTACCATCATTAATGTTCCACAGACAAGAAAACAAAGCGTCTAAAAGAGGAAGAGCCAGGATAGCAGAAAATAAATTTTCCCTACTTTTTTTTGCAATTTGCAGGCATTTACAGAATTATAATTATTAAAATCATCAATACAACCCTTAAAGCCATGAAGAAAACGAGTTACAAATCATAGACAAATTTTCTCACACCAAATATTTGGACATACCACAACTAAATATTTCTTAAGTGTCGTCAACATGGTGCCTTTACTTAACATGTACCTTTATTTGTCAATTACTGCGCGCGCGCTTCTAAAGTGCCACGGAATTGGTTTACCGCTCCCATAAGGAATTTCATGGCTATTGGAGCTTGTTTAGTCATTTAATTAGTATCCCTACAAGTTACCATTTTCAACACGGCATGTTCGGATTAGGGTTTTCCTGCCAGTTCCAGTAATATGAGTTTAGGGCCTTTTATGATGCTTTATTGTTTTATGAGCTGCAGTTATTTTTTTTTTTTCTCTTTCTTTATAAGCTGAATAGCATGATTGCTAATTCTGTTTGTTTCATTCGAAATTTGATTTGATTTAACTTTTCAAATTATCTTTTCAATTTTTTCATTCGAAAATTGATTTTAATTGATTTCGTCTATTATAGAAGTGATAGGCATATCATGTTTACTATAGAAATTGTTTTTTTATAGAAAATCTTGTTTTTAATATCATAAACAAACACCAATATTATGTTTCTGTATATCAACAATAAAATCACATTCAGTGGCAATTTTATCATACATTACCTATAGAAATATTTGACACCCGAAAGAAGTGTTAACAAAAGTATTCACGTCGGTAAATCTCTGACATTTATGTACCGACGTAGGTAGTTGTTACATTTAGATATAAATATTTTGACAATCTGTGATAATATCTTAGATTTACTTATAAGATACACATCATGATGTTTATGTTTGATTATATCTAATCTAATAGTATAAAGAGAAAAGTTTGTATTTTTGTGTGTTTGTTTGATACGCTTTCACTCTAAAACGGCTGTCTGGATTTGGATGAAACTTGACAAATGGGTAGACCATGGCCTTGATTAGGACATAGAAAAATTGTATCTCGATTCTCCCACGGGATTGAGACTTATGTGGGTGAAATTACACACACTTTCTTAAAACGATATGATGGCTAGATGTGAAGATGTGAATGGCCTTTTGTTCGTCAATCAGTTTAACTTGACTTGACATAGAGCCTGTTTTGGCATACTCTGTTAATTATTAACACTCCCACTTATAAACGTTGCTTTAAGTTAAGTAATGATTAACGTCTGATTAACTAAACGTATTTGGAGGTTTAAAGTGTTTTTAACTACAAGCTACGTTAATGAGTAAAGTGGAAAAGTCCCTAAACATGGCGTTCTTATCTGAGTTTGGATAAATTGGATTGGTCTCAATCTTTAAAATTGTGCAGAATGGATCTCAGGGGCAGTTCTCGTATTTTCTGTCAAATTTAATCATAAATTTTTCACAAGATTTTGACATTGATTGGCGCTGAGATGAGAGAAGTACGAGAATTGACTTTCCGATCAGCTGATTCATTAAACATTTCCTTTCTTCAAATCCCATAAGAATTAATGCAACAACACACGATGTTGCGCCAAATGTGCTCTTATTTGTGTAGGACACTAATTTATACTGATACGTTTTTTCACGCGCAACAATCTTAGCGCCCACGAGGCGTGATCGCGCTCACATCACAAGTCAACCCACGGGACAAGCGCCAAAAGAAAGAAAAAAAAAACGCACGAAAATATTCTCCACACAAAATTATCTCAGCATAAACGCCATGTACCGGGCTCGATCTGATAATGCGGCCCATTAATTTGAACAAAGTTCGCGTCGACACCGCCGTTGGCCGTATAAAGGTGAGGCGACAAAATTTATAAGTTCGATTACTTTAATCTTGGTTAACTTATGCGAGTACAATTTCAAAGCTGACAAAAGAAATGCAAGCAATAAATCCAGTGTCTGTTATCTGTTGTATACCTGTATTGTTGTTGGCTGTGTCGGTGTAATCTAGACTAACATGGGGTAATTAATATAATGAAGCAGGTAGACGAGTGTATCACGCGAACTTTTTCGTCGCGTGAGCTCGTGACGCCGAGGAAGTGGCCGCTTCCTTTCGCTATTTCGGACTGTAAATTATGCAACCGTTCTGAATATCTGGTATCTTTTTGTGGCTCGTATGTGGACAGTGAACTGACATCGTTAATTATGTCTCTATGAAATGCAACGACCCGAAAATCTTCGAAAAAATATCGATATTTTTCAGAAAACTGTTAAATTCTGCACAGAGCATTAAAATCCTTAACATAACATAAATTAACGCCTATAATCCCAGAAGGGTTACGCAGAGGAGTATCTATAGTACCTACATCCACATTACACCAGTTGTGCTTAAGTCCCATGTAATAGAGGGCGAGCCTATTGCCATCAACCGGGCACAAATCCAGACTCCGGGCTGCTACTGAGAAATTCTAGATAGAAAAACCCAATAACACTTTGCCCGACCTGGGAATCCAACCCAGGAGCTCATGCTCAGCAGTTACTCTTACGACTAGACCAACGAGGCAGTCCTTACTTACTATGAATATTACAAAATGCAAACCTCCAATCTATCCACATAATGTTTAAAATATTGCCAACGTAACACCATAACGAAAGCTTACACTAATCAATTTAGGAGCACTAATGAGGACAATATAAATCGATGTTCTTAATCCGAGGGCTGTGGTAATAAATAAAGGCATAAGAGCACGAACCATATTTCTCGATTAAGTGCGAAAGTGAGGCGGTCGCGCTACGCGGCCGTCAGAGGGCGCACTGCCAGCGATTAGAGATGAAGCGATGCTTTGGAAACGTGTCGTTTTGACTTTTTTGGCCATGTGGAGTGGAGAGGAGAGAGTAGCAGAAGTGGTTGGCGAAATTATGGTACTTCGCATAATTTCTTTGGCTGAGTAAGTACCTGCCTTGTCTTCAACCAGACATGATCGTGAATCACCTTAGAAACAATTTTTGTCTACGGAAGAATAGACAAAACTAGCACTTCGCCCGCGGCTTCGTCCGCGTGGATTTCGTTAAAATATATAAATAGTAGCCTATGTTCATCAGACATAACTTCGGCTTCTAACGGTAAAACAATTTTTCAAATCGGTCCAGTAGTTTCGGAGCCTATTCAATACAAACAAACAATCAAATCTTTCCTCTTTATAATATTAGTGTAGATGACAGATGAATAAAAGAAATCATGCTACGAAGCACATAGGAGTTTACCGAAAAAAAACAACATCATCTATTCAGAATGAGTTTCACAAGTAAAATATTCACGATCGCTTCGCTCATGCAATGATACCCTAGCTTTAAGCTGAAACGCAGCTCTGCCGGGCGGTAGGCGCGCGTCATTACCTGAGCAGGATTGGTCACGCAAATCAGATCCGCGCTGTCCACGCAATTATAATCAAGTACGCCACGCCACTCGTAATTCTAAAGTAATCAAAGGTTTAGCCATCTGTTTGTGAATGTATTTCATGGATCCCGCGGCCTACGTAACGAGAAATGCGAACCGTCAGCCCGCCACTTTATGTCGCACTAAGTTCACATTTTATGATAGTTAAATTTAAATATTCGAACACAATTTAAATTCGAATAGAGAATGCGTATATATTTATTTAGACAACCAAATAAAAGTTAACAAAATATTGATACAACGGCAACAATAGCAACCTAAAAATTATTAGTTGCATTGTTGACGCCCGGCCTCCATAATCCTTAGGAAAGCTTCTTACCATAAATAATACGTGTAGCTGCTAGCTATTATAGTGAATGCGCGTAGGCGCAACGCTACAGATCGACAGTCCTATCCTGATTGTAAATCAGTGCTGGCTGGAAAACTATTAGGCCGGGCCTTCGAATTGAGCGGGGCACGAGAGCCAGACACAGATATACATATATTATAGTGTAATGCGTCTTTATCCTGGGCATTAGATGAGCATTACATTTCTTCGTCTTCAGATAAATAAGCAACTCGACTAGCGACAAAAAAAATCAACATCGTTCATTCTGTCTGCTTCGAGCGAACATTCCAACCAAACATATTCAAAATTATTTGAAATTAGAACAATTATGTGACAAAAAAGGCGAGTGTCAATTGTTTGTACCGTGCACTACTGGCGCGGCTCGTCTCCGCCCGTTGCTTGTTACCCGCTCGCTTCGAGGCCGGCCTGAGAGCTGACGGACGTTTCGACATGCCCTGTCTTAGTATAAACACCTCTGATTCATACATTGTTCATGTTTAGCTAATGGCTACGGCTTTCTAGATGTCACAATGTTTGGTGTTTTTTGTTTTGGTCCCGTTACCTGGTTCTGTTTTTGTAATAGAGGTGTGCGAATTATTTTATTGCTTTATCGACATTTTTGTTTTGATACCAAATCGGTTAACGCTAAAGATTGTTCAAAACGATGACGTGTCTTGGAGGCAAAAACATTTTTCAAGTGCCTGGAAAAAAAGCTACCTAAGTATATTAAACTCGTTACCCATCACATACAAACATCCATTATATAAAATACAGAATAAAATAAAGAGAGTTAACACAAAAAACTCCATCTGACATCACACAATACAGCAGGTACATTGCATAAACATTTCAGAGACATTGTAGCGAAACAAAACCAACGAAAAAAGGAATGTTTCGTACAAACATAAGATAATGAAGATATAAATCGCTGTTATCTTGAACAGGGCTCGTGCGAATAAACACCTAAGGAGATATCGTAATAGAGAAATTACTATAAAATAATCTTGGTGTATGTGTTTGTTGTAAATCGATAGGGATAGGGTCGTCGCCACGTGCGAACATGTTCGCCGTGTTGATTGTAATTTGTAGTGCGCGAGAGCATGTCCGGACGGCTGGCGTATTCTGCAACAATTTGACGTCTTGTTTCAGTTCTGCGGCCGGAGAGAAACATGTTTGAAAGATAAAGGACAACGTTTCGATAGGACGCTTTTCTGTATTTAAATATATAAAAAAACAGATACTTAGTTTTTTTTTTGGTCTATGTCCTGGAAATGACGTCGTTCGGTTGAAGATTTAAATATTCAAGTTCTGGGCCCATATTTTCTTTATAATTGTTTTGATTCCCTCTCAAAATAAAATCCCTTTGGGCTTTTGTTTCCCTACTTACCTTTATTTGTTTTAACAAAAAAAAACGGTCAAATTAGTGTGTCAACTCTCCACCACGTGCAAGTTCAGAGATCAAATCTATCACAAACAAGTCCATCTTACTCATTTAACCAACCTTTATTTACTTTAAAATAAACTTTTCAATTAAAAACGTTTATTTATATTTATTTAATAGCTTATGCCTGCGGCTACGCCCGCGTGGAAGTCTGAAATAAAGCCACCGGGATATAAAGTATCTAATGCCCTAAGACAGGTCATGGTTTATCTGTGTGCCGAATCCGTTCAGCCATTTCTGCGTGATTGAGTAACAAACATCCATACAAGATAATTTATAACAAAGTTAAGTCTACTTAATTATTCACTAATGTCTAATTTATTTGTGTTTCATTCTAACGTTTTATTTGCATTTGAGGTAAATATGTCGAAATAGTCATTGGTTAACGGAAACGAATATTAATGATCAACAAATTTTTTGACGGTCGATGTCAACGGCTTTTAGCATCGCCATTATGTTATGTGATTAATAAAGGACCGGTGAATTTCTTTATGACAGTTTTGAGTATATTTGGGTGTATACTAAAATAGTTTTCAAACATGTCACAGGCACAGTAGAAACGAATGTTTTAGGAAACAAACTTTTTTCACCTACTTCAAAAAAAGAGGAGGTTATGCATTCGAAGTTTTTTTTTTCATTTACGCGACTTCTCGGTGACAACTGTTCGGATTTTAGGGTTATCGAAAGATTACAGAACGTGGTATTCAAATGTCAGATCACTGTCACCATGCACCTACAACATTATAAATCTGAAAACTTTGTTAACTTAAACTTATTCCTGCAAGGCATAGTTAACAACAGAACACAATATACCGCAGCTTTAAAAACTGCGACAAACAATAACTTTAAACGCCCCTTTTAACTTTAAACTGCGCATTAAAAGTGAGAATAAGCCAAAGGCTTTGTCTCCGTGGCGAGCGATGGTGTAATTTACAAACGTGCCCTCGGCATGTAGCCACGAGCCACAGGGATTAGTCCATCACTGCTAGTTTATGCGCCACACTGCAAATAATCGCGTCGCCTTAATTGGAAAGAGGATTTACTTTAATTGATAATCAATTTGGATTGAACATTGCGAAGTCTGATTTATGTTTGAAAAAGAGTGTAAAAGGAAATGGAGATTTAAAAATAAATAAGAACATAAGAGATCATAATACAGTACCTAACGAATTATGCCTAATGAATTACAAAATGCCTGCCTAGTCTCAAAGGACAATGCCAGAAGCTCTAAAGAACTTTGCCCCACTCAAATTAAAAAGTAATTTACAAGCCTGCAGTATGCAGCATCTTAAAGCTTAGTTACTACTGTTAACTAAACATTTGTCCTAAATGCCTGTAGAACTTGCGGTTTCTGTTAAAATCTTAAAACAATATCGACATTGATTATAGGTAAGGTGCAGTTTATAATTGTTAAAAAGCGATTTAAACAACATGTAAGTTATGCATTTATAATCGTAATATAAGTTTTTGTTTTACAGGTATTTAAAAAAAATGTTGTGTATCATGCGCAATAAGTAACGCAATAGAAAATACAGGGGTAGAATTACCTACTTTTATCATTGATTTGTAATCGGCAAGTTCTACTGAAAAACAATGTATTATGAAAAGGTTATTTAATCATTACAATTATTTTCATTAATTGATATTTCCTGTATATAGTTGGGGCAGGATCTGGCATTGTCATTTCACTTTAAAAAGTTCTTCGTTGTGTAGAACACATTTGACTTGGTTAAAATCTTTTAACTTTAGAGCATAGACCGACAACTTTAAAATGTCTTGGAATTAGAAGACATCCACCCATGCGCTCTATAGACCCTTAAAAAGTACCAAAACTGCAGGTGTTTCTGACAAAATAAGCATTGAAATGAACGAATATTCGATATAGCAGAAATACCCTGCAGCGGAAATATGCGCGGTATCTCAATGGGTGTGGAACGAGTTTGGTTAGGTATGCCAAATTTTAAATTGCTTAATTTTAAAAGATTGCGACGGATTGACAAATAAGCGGTATATAATTGGAAGAGGAAATAAAATTTCTCAAGTAATTCTGGCATGTTTTTAAGTTGAAAGCTTACTTCATTTTATATCAGTTTTTTTTTAATTTACCTAGTGATTAACGTGTATGACAGTCGCACTTAGTGGCTAATATCAGCTGTGTTCATGACGCTCATCCTTTCCTCTTGCTATCTATCAAACTTAATTTCACTTGACATTGACATCATCAACATACTTATGCAGGGTGGCAGTGACATCAACGTGCAATCTGTCTGTTTCCATGGATTCAGAACATAATTCTAGTATAGAAAACAAAATCAATGCAATAACCACAACATTTTCCACATATTAACAAAGAGGTTGACTATAATGAGGATTTTGGACTTTTCTAAGGAATAACAGTTTTTTTTTTAATAATTGGCGAAACCTTTCTAAGCTTGGGGGTCCAGAATCATGTGATGAATTCAAGGTTACAATTTGCGCGTCTGCCCTGCCTGCATGTAACACTCGACGTAGATGTATACCTACGTCATCAGCTCTGTGCCACCCACCGCTGAGTATAGGCCTCCTCCCTTTTTTTTTCATGCTTCCCTGGTAGGTATGAGTCTCATCCAGGTCGTCCCCGCGTTTTCTGTCCACCCAACTCGATACTGGCCTGCCAACGCTCCTTCTAAGAAATGCCAAATTCCCAGCGCATGTTTATAAGTCTCTATAAAACTTTGCTTCAGTCAACCCTCTCTGCCGGATGTTGTAATTACTTAGCCTGCAGGTACCTATATCCTGTCAGGTCTTGGTAATTCTCAATCTAAGGTACATATTATTATAGCAGTGTGATTCAATTCTGATGAGCTTGAGATTCTCAGTATTAAAACTTTAACAGATTAGTTACAGGACTTTATTCACATTTCAATGATAGTCTTAAATAAGCACCTACCTGTTATATGCCAATCCCTAACACTATACTTAACTTTTAAACCGTAAAGTTAGGTAATTGTCCTGCCTATGTCTATTAAATTACCATCAGTCAATAAAATAAACGACTTTCCACATAACACTTACAAATCACAGGTAAATAAAACTTACTTGTTCAGCTAACGGCTGTAATTTCTAACATCCTTATATTATTTGTTGTTATTCTCAAGCACACAGTAAGAACATCTCAATTTATGGGATCCTTACTCTGGAAGCTCATTTTCATAATAAAACAGTGAACAGATGTTAATTGTATGATTCTTGACTTCTTTACATCTGAGCTTCTGAAAACATTACCTACAAGCATTTCTTCGTTCTTGTTCTTCCTCGTCTTATTGAATCCTACAGGTTCAGGCTTTATATTTAACTAACTTTGCTACCGTAAAAAATCATCAAAATTGATTTGTAGCAGCAATCTTTAAAGCCTCGTTGGTCTAGTGGTCGCAATCGCAACTGCTGTCCATGAGGTCCTGGGTTCGATTCCCAGGTCGGGCAACGTGTTGTTGGGTTTTTCTGTCTGGAATTTCTCAGTAGCAGCCCGGAGTCTGGATTTTGTGCCCGGTTGATGGCAATAGGCTCGCCCCCTAATACATGGGACTTAAAAACATAACTGGCGAAATGTGGGTGTACTATAGATACACCTCTGCCCAACCCTTCGGGTAAACAAGGCGTGATGTTATGATGATGATGATCTTTAAAGTTAAGCAAATTTGGACACTATGACAAAGAAAGCAATCACAGAAGTATCTATATCTACTCTTATATCACTCCTAATAATATAAACCGCACTAAAGCATAACCTGATTCTACTAAACACCAGTTTGAAGTAATATCATTAATTTTTAACATAAATAGGCCTATAGTGCCACCAAAATATCCGAAGCTCTTGTACAAATCATTAGGCTTACTGACCAGAATTAGTCTGTGGCCAGTACAGAGCCAATCATCTATGTTAACAGTCTCTATGAGGCGAAACAAATCGTCCGCATAGCTCAGTGCAAACGACGCCTATCCTTTTATGAATCGTTTTACGCTACGCCAAGACATACCCACTACTCGTTTAGAAGTTAACGTTGTTTGATGTTAAATAGTACAATGTTGTCAAAGGATTTTTAAGAGATATACAGGTTTTTAAGTAATTGTAAAGGATGTCCAGCGTTGTAATTGCGTTACCTACACACTAACAAATTACAATGTTTTTTTTTTTTTGATAATTAGACAATATTCATTGCGTTATTTAAGTGGTCAAACAGACAATTTTATCAAACATACTAAGCAATGGATTAGAAATATACTTAGTGAATATTTCATTCATAAAGTGCGTCACGGAATTTGGGTGCTGGCTTGTCTCATCATGAATATGGCGTTAAAAAAACTTTAGAAACGTCATCCGAACTCTTTTCTTCGCTTTCTTTTCTTGATCGATTTTTCCGGCTCCGAAAAAGTCATATTAATTATCTGGCGAGTTTTAAGTAAACACTAAATCCGATCATGGCTTAGAGCAGTTAGTAACAGCATTAAAAGCACGCGTTGGGCTAGCCTTGAAGAAAGAGTGACCACACGGTAAACCATGACCAAAGCAACCATAAATAATCCATCCAACCCAAAATATTTGGAAAGCATCTCTCCCAATACCACTTAATAGTCATATTATGTTAATTAAAAACTTTACCTTATTTAACCACGCACGGGACACAAAACATCTTTATAATTTTTTTTTCTGACAAGACGTATAGTCGTAATAAAGTATAGGGCTACCACATAATTCTATCGATAATGGTACGCCTACATATGAATTAATTAGCACGTGATGTGAAACGGGTTCTCGATAGTCGATGTCGATGTCAACGGTCCGGTAAAAGAGAACGGATCTATGGCTTGGACATTTTTATGACACTGGATTAGACTCCAATGAGTCATTTCATTTCGCCATGCTAGGGTGTGCTGGGCGCGCCTCTACTAGATACTTACATCTTTTACTTTTACGGATTGATGTGTGCAGATAATGTTGTTTGGCGACTTGTGCTTCTTCTGTTAGGTGTCAGAAGAATAATTCTTCTGACACCTAACAACTTCTTATTCTTCGTGCTAATTAATCGGGCCGGTAATTATTACCGGCCGGATTTGTTTTTTTTTTCGCATTTGATAGCCCAACTCTTGAGAAACCCTATAGGCAATTTAACATAACGCTTTCTACCCTTAGGAGCCGAGCAAAAAGAAAAATCAGAAAGAACGCTACGCGAAAACGAAGATAGCGCGGAAAAAAAATAGGTGATGCGATGCCCTTCGAATCGGGGGAACAAAACTTTCACGCAGACGACGACGTCGCGGGCAGAATCTAGTTTATTCACAATTATGTAATAACTTGCTAACGTCGTTTAGGTTCCCCAATTTCACCCGGTGAGTTAAATTACCGAAGTGTTGTCGTTTTTAGGTCAGCTACTGAAAAAAAAACTTACCTCTTTGCGGTCCATCAGCCCGTCTTAACTATAGAGAAGATAAGATTAGTAGTAAGACCGCTAGGATGACACAAGATTACAATACCACATGGATAATGACAGTTGCTATTGCATTGTCAGATACAGTCGCTATTATGACAGTTGATATTGCAATGGCAGATACAGTCGCTACAATGAGAGTTGCTATTGCATTGTCAGATACAGTCGGTATAATGACAGTTGCAATTGCATTGTCAGATACAGTCGCTATTATGACAGTTGCTATTGCATTGTCAGATACAGTCGCTATAATGACAGTTGCTATTGCATTGTCAGATACAGTCGCTCATCATTGACTTTCACGGCCTGCGTGGGTTAGGCATGCTTATCCAAGCATGCATGTTCTGCATTCCGTTGTACTGTTTTGATTGCATAGAAACACCTCACAGAAGATGGCACCACAAGCATGTCGATTCTGTAAAAATCTCACCGTGAAGACTTGCATGGAGTGAACTGTCAGTGTCATCCCGTCTTGGTCAATACCTAGCATCAATGACACTGACAGCTCACTCCATGCTCACTTCACCTACGTTTTTACGTTGAGATGGTTACAGAATAGCATTACTGATACTTACTTTTAACTACCTTAAAAGTGTTATATCAAAGTAAATTTTAGAAGACATCTCCACCGTAACGCAATATCACTATCGGTACTATTAAGTGCACCTCCCACTGGTACTTATATATTTGAAGTAGTAGTAATATTCATTGGATTGGACAAACTCTAGTTTACAAATATTCCATCGCATGGCTGACCACTATGTTGTTGCCGCTGTAAAGGCACTATTCCTTATGAATGAACTGTGAGACCGTACGCGTGTGTGACGTGTGAACACGTCACGCTATCCGTGTGTGCGTGTTGGTTTTTTGTGAATGGCCGGCGATATCCGGTCCTACAATATCGACTGGCCTACAGGTTTTCGTTATCATCTCTCGGACACTGTCTAAACACAACATATAAAAATTGTGTTTTATTGCATTTTACAACTCTCCCGGCCCATGAATATCGATGAGACGTATCAAATAATAGGAGTTTTGAGTGGATAAATGTCGAGTTGTATAACGTAGGTGTCAATGCGTCCACCATTCCTTCAAACAACGATTTAAGGACAGAGTAAAAATATACAGAACAAAAAAGTCTGAATCGAGAGTTAAGATTTGGGATATGTTAATTCGGCTTTATTCTGGTTCGAATAACGTATTCAAGCAGCGTGGCTGGCTTGCTCGGCAAAAAACCTATAACCGAATATTTGGAATTGTGTCGACGCACTTTTACTGGTGTAAAACGAATTAACAACTGCGCCCGATTGACAAGATGAATAGATCAGTTTTTGTGAGAATATTAAGGTTCATAATTTATATGTCTGGCGTATTGATTATAGTGGTGTTCTAGTTGCAATTTGACGTCTAGTTAAGAGAGTTGTGTAAGATTCCTATTAGTAGTTACTAAATTTATAATATTAAGTTTATTATTTCTTACTAAAAGCAAACGTATCGAAACCTACTTACCCGCCGATGGTAAGAATTGATTACTTACCAGGATTTGTCTCTCATCTAACATGTTTCGTCATATTTATCAACTTTATATTCGACGTAAGGAAACTATATTCTTAAATGTAAGAAAAAAGTGAAGGTGTGCGAAGGTTGTACGTAAAACAAAACGGAGTCTTCAAAAAAAGGTGCATCAAAATTCTCCCGCCGAAGACCTTGTATTATCCAATAATAAACTAAATTCAAACACTAAAACAAAAACTCAAAGACAGAGTTGGAACAGGAACAAAAAAGCCACCCTCACCAAACGAGGACACAGTTAGAGCAAAACAGGGACTTGCCTTATCAAAATTTAAATTTGGAAAAAAGCGGGGGCCTCGTCTCATTTCAATAACCGTTATTCGCGTCCCCTCCCCCCTCACCGACTTGCCCCTCACACCCCCTGTCCCAAGCCCGGCCGGCCGAACTATAGGTGATTGATAGCCCCAAAGAAACAATAGGCAGTCTTCGAAACAGAACCACGACGCGAATCCTAATAAACGCTTTATTTTATTTGTTCAGAATAACAAGAGTCCGGTATAAATATCGATATTCGACTTAGATACGGAATTATTGACGCTGCCGTGGAGAATTTTAAAAGAATCTTTTACATATTCACGTGAGCTTCATGATTTAGAATAAATCAACACACTTGGGTATGTAAGTGCCTATTAAAAATAGTGCGGAGAATTTTAATGGTGGACAATTGACGACATGATCTGATTATTTACATACAAATCTCCGTGAGATTACCTAGGCAGACGTAGACGTTGTAGTCAAGATATTTTAGAATAAAGTTATTTTCAACTTAAGTCTTTCAGAGTTTATAAAGCTGCATGACATATTTCGTGGTCATATCAAAACTCGTATAAAAAGAACTCCCGATGTTGCCGCGTTGGCCTTACCTGGACAAGGATTCAACTTTAAATAAAAATACAGATTAGACAAATATTTTTTTCAGCATTAACAGTCAGAATGACAATAAACACTAATTTAATTCAGTACAATTTGCATACGAAGAATATAAATTGGTCACTAACCTTCGTCACATCCTTATGGTATAAATCAGAATCAAAACAAGGCTACAATTCCGTTTTAACCTAATATGATACATTTACATCAAATTATCCAAATACATATATGAACATGCATGACTTCTCATATAGGCGTTTCTCTACATTTTATTTTATAAATTCCCGACAAAATTATACATTGCAGTTTGCACAAGCTAACTGCTCAAAATCACAGTGATATGTCATGACAACATGTAGCATCGTTGTCACGCTTAAATTACAGCAGCTCCTGTTATTAAATCCTTACGACCGACGATATGTTCGCCGACTTTCAAAGGTATGTTACACAACAATTACACACATTTTACCCCATATTAAGTATGGTGTAAAAACAAGTAACAAATCGCGTCATGCGTGTCACTCGGCCCTTGCTATGATTATTCGAGCATGACATTAGACGGCTTTTACTTGTTAGAGTGGTACAGAATGAAAACGATATTACTAGTAAGAGAATTAACGCCAAAATCGTTTCAATAATGTATGCGCTGGATGGTTATAATTTTGGGATGTACAGACGTGTAAAACGGAAAACGTGGTACGGTTTTGCATTGCATTCTTGTTCGTGTTAAGTTCAGTTTAACTTTCATGTTCTGGACACATTTTTCCTACTAGAAAATTTTGAATACTGTATTCCAAATTGTAGGAAAAGTGATACATTGTACCTCGGTAAAGCTTTACTGAATTTGGGTGCTTGTGTAATTGTACACACTTAAAAAAACATGGACTTTTTTAAATAAGCTCACGTCTAGCAAGTACAAGTATATCACAACGTATTGAATAGTGACTGGTCTGCCACTAGTAACGCACAGACAAAAAATTCAAGAACTGAACCACAAAGGTCAATCATAGAAATTCTCTCCTCTTCAACTCGCTTACATTAGCGTCCGTGTGTCCCACTACAGTCGTGGGTCGTCCATTTGCGCGAAAGCGTCTCCAACAGTAATTGCATTGCATCGCGTTAGCTTCGTCGAAGGCATTAAACCTTAGGCCTATGGCCTATCGACTGTATGCCATTTTACTGTGCGTTGACCTGCTTCTGTCTGTTCCATGTGTTATTGACAATTTGTCATGTTAAAACGTGGTTAGATGAGGTGTTACCTTAAGATCTACATTGAGTTCAGTTGTCAATCTAGCTTTTACTTACATTGCACACTGCTTTTACATTTCACTTTTGACATTGGCAGAATTGTCGACATCAGCATTGCAAGCCATAAAAAAAAGAGAATAGTGGTGTCACCTTTATTTCTTTTCTGTTAGGTTACTTTTTTTGGTATCTAGTGTTGTGATAATGTGATTATTAAGTGGTACATGTGTGCCTATCAAACAAATTTATGTATGGTAATTTTAATGGGTTATAAAATATAAATTGCTGTGTCATAAAATTTTGTAGCTGCGAATTCGATTAAAAGCTTGTTGTTGATAACATGAATTTGTTTTTGGGCGTGTTGTCACATTTACTAGAACGTATGTTTCTTCATTAAACCTTTGTTTGGTTATAAAATTCAACTGTTTAGTATATCTCAATTTGAATATCACTATTCGTAATTTTAATCGTCCTTAGAACAGAAACGACGAAATCTGTGAACGTTAAAACCAAAGGCACAATCAGAGCTGTCACATTTAATATTGATATTGGATTAATGTGTTTTAAGGGGACAATTAAAATACTTACGTTAATAGCCCCACTGAAGACAGACACTCTCAGTGTGAGACCGGTCGAACGTGATCTTTTTACAGATAACCAAATAATTAATTAATCAAAACAATATAAATGGTTCTCAATGACTTTCACGTCAACACAAAAGCTTGATTCCTTGCGTTTTATTGTTATTGTGGAATTCATTTAATGAACCCGTTCTGATTATCTTGTGTTCATCTGTCAAATGGGTATTGGCAAGTTCGGCTACATCTAAATTGACTGTGCTGTCTGAATAGATACAAATTACCTACTTTGACAATCGGGAAATTTATGCATTTGAGAATTATTTGAATAGATACTGAACTTAAGTTAAATTATTAAACATTTAGCATGGATTTGTGGAAATCTGTATGTTGAATTCTGTACAACATTTATTTATTTAGTCAACTGCAGTCTATAGGCCTATTTATTTACAGAACGGTACGCATTACATGATTAAAGACAACATAACAGAAAAACAAAACACAATCACACAAAACGAACCACAGACAAAACAAAGCACAACTACTAATAACAAACATTACTTGTTTAATAACAACGAAAACATTCTAATATTGTAAGTACACGAAATTGATGTTAATCAACTTTAATCATTGCTAACTGTATCTGAAATTGAGCGTTCCTAGCCGCCATTATTGTAATAGGTCGGTCAGTGTACAAACAAAAATTATGTGTAGGTAATTAAAGAAAGGGGTTGATAATAGTCTGATAATTTGGCTCGGGCAATTTTCTAGTATTATAACAATGGGTGTTTCGTATCCAGATTGCTCTGATGGATTACTTGAGGCGGTTTTAATATCATATTAATTTGGTAAACGAGGTGCAATTATGATACAAAATGGTTTTGGTATAAGTGTGATTGAGGTAACACAGGTTTGGGACAAAATAATCTTGATGTAGGGATAATGTGACTATATAATATGTGAGGCTTTGCGTCTGATGCCCATAATCAGACCACGGAAAAAAAACATCGATTATATTTCAACATCCAAAACATTAAACTATATTTGCTCTGCTTTGATGATGCTGGCATAAGACCATTAAGTGTTAAACTATGCTTTTGCATTGTTAACCAAAATAAAAATAAACCGTAATATCCAAAAATTCGCGAATACTTTTTAACGAAGTACAAAAATAATCAAATTAATTCATAATATCGTCAAACAATTAGCGCTCGGTCGAAAGCTTTTAAACAAAGAGAACAGAGGGTCAGAGGGTGACACTGGCAATTTCATTTGCCCCCAATTAGCTGGTTCCAAAATTGAATTTTCTGACAATATTACCCGGGTATCCGGATACGGGCCGATTTCCACAGCCTCCGAGGGAAAAAGACAGAAGATTGGGTGAAAGAGATGGTGATACAGCAACAGGTGGCGTTTTGCAGCAATTAAAACTGGGTTTTAATTACTGGGGGAGATTATTAGCAAATCTCGCCAAACGACGGGGCTTTTCAGTGGAATGTAAACCACTTGAAAACTAGGGGAGCGAAGCTTTGCCTTTCAAGTTAGCTGTTTGGGCTATAATTACCAATGACGACGGAATTAAAATGAGATAACGAACGTAATCGAATAGCGATTAGCATTTATTAGAACCATTATGCTTTTGAATTTAATTTGGTGCAAATGTGTCGTTTAAGTAGATTCAAAATGGATCCTGCTGATCAAGAATTTACGGGTTTAAAGAAATACCGTCTTTATAACTCGGACTTAATGGTCTTAATAGGATAATTGTATCACCAAGTTCATGTCATCTGGACATTTAAATTTCACTCATGTGCGTCAAGACCTATTTTACTTTTACTGCTTTTCAAATGCATAATGATGTCATCATATGTAGACTAAAGGTGTTCTCAAGTACATTCATAGCCCTTAACTATACCCTAGTTAAGTTATTAAATATAAATCTACAAAGTTACAGAATTTTTGCTTCCATTACCTATTACACCTTAGAAAAGCAAACAAATTAAAAGTATAGGTCTATGTCGTACATAGATGTTAGTACATTAGCACAATTCCCTTTTAAATAAAAGTGAAAAAGTGATGAAAAGTGGCATATGTCCTTACCCCACTTATGGTCTATTTGTGTGCCAAATTTCATCCAAATGCGTTCAGCCGTTTTGGCGTGAAAGCGTAACAAACAAACAAACTTATATACACTTTCGAATTCATAATATGAGTTAGGGAGTTAGGATTTATTAGTAGAAAAAACACATACTCGTATATGGCTTCATGCTATAAACGTGGGATACTCAGAAAGGTTTGTATATAAAAATAAATGTTCTGTGAATATCTTTTTGCTTATATCTTATCAAAGTACTCTCCACTAGCCTCTTTATAAAGTTTCATGCGTCTGAGCCAATTTTCAAAACACTTTTTCCAGTCCGCCGTGGACACCTCGTTTACAGCCTGCTCGAGCGCTGACAGCAAATCTTCCGGCGACAAAAATTGTATCCCTTTGAGCAGATTTTTTACTTTCGGAAATAAAAAGAAGTCACATGGTGCTCGGTCAGGGCTGTAAGTAGGGTGACCCAGGATTTTAACCGGCAAGCTGTCCAGGAAGTCCCTCGTTTTGAGCGCGGTGTGCGAAGGCGTGTTGTCGTGGTGGAGCAGTAGCCCGCAGAGCGCTGTGTTTGGTCGCTTGTTGCTCACAACAGAGAAAACTTCTGCCAAGCATTTGGTAGTATACCATTGAGCGTTGATGCTTCTTTGGTTTCGTAAAGGAATTGACACCAAGTAGCCAGTCAAATTGAAATCAAAATCTTCCCCTCGCTTCTAGATCGCTTCTGTTTGGTAGGCGTCGATTCGTTTTGAAACGCCCAAACCGTCGATTGGCGCTTCGTTTCTGGATCGTATTGATAAATCCAAGACTCATCAACTATAGTAATGTTGTAAACACGCCGCCGAGACGAGCCTGCTTCAAATATGTTTATCATATTACGGCACAATTCCATCCGGGCCTGCTTCTGAACATCGGTGAGTTTGGTTGTGCGCACCCAGCGAAACTATCCTCCTCACGCGAAGACGTGTTGAATTTCGTGTAGGCTTCCCGATCCAACCCGCAGTTTGAGCTGATCTCTTGAAATGTAACCCGCCTATTGTCATGGATTAAATTTTTCACTGCTAGCAAGTTTTCTTCCGAAACAGCCGTCAAAGGCGACCACTTCTTTCTTCATCCCTCAAAGTTAGTCGACCGCGCTTGAATTCGTTATACCAACGATACACGGTTGCCTTAGAAGGGCCTTCATCCATGAATGCCATTTGAAGTCTATCGTACGATTCGTCAGGTTTCAGGCGACACTTGAAATCGTAAAAAATCATAGCGCGAAAATGTTCCCGGCGCAGATTCATTTTTAATGAGACACGATAATTTAAATTAGCTCGCAAACAATGTGGAGGCAAATTTTGAAATAAGAACGTTCCTATTTTTTCTTGCCAACAATCATATTTTCAAAATAGACTATAACTGGCCATTCTCTCATACATAAAAAACTTTTTTTCGCAATTCTTTCTGAGTGGCCTGTTAACTGCATATCCTCTCATAGGTACTTATTAATACTGTAATTTGAAAACATTGTAAAAGCCAATTATTTTTAAAAGAGTAACCGTGGAGTTTCTTGCCGGCTCTTCTCCATATGAAACGACCAATTGGATCCGTGCACCTAGCTTCTGACGTTTCATAAGTGCCCATGTAGGTTTATGGCAGATAAAACGATTTGATTTGATTGATTTCATAAGCTATTTGTTATTTGCTTTATTTTCCTTCACCACACCGTGAATTGATCATTTTCCCTACCTACCAATACTGTGATGGCAGTTGATATTAATATATACCTACTTAGTTCAAGTTTACTGGCGCAACTTATAAATATTTAATACTAAGGTTGTATGTAGTAAACTATTGTTTCACGTATCTTGCTTTTCATTGCACGTGTTTATGTGACAAATTAACCTATTTTTCTTTCTTTCATATACCAAATCAGCCTGTCGTGGTCCTCTTGAATATAGAGCTTTTTTCCAATTTATTTTTTTGTTACCATGTGTTTTTTAACGGTTTGTAGTGACATATATCTGAGAAGATTTGTTAAAAGTGTGAAAGTTATAACTAGTATCATTAATAAATAAAATTCTAATAACTATTGACACAAGAACATCAATGTTTTTAGCCACCGTTAGGCATTGTGTTTTCTAGGTTATACTTAAGAGGCGTGCATTAGCCATAAGACAAATAAATCTGCTCGTACACCCACATCCAACTTCACAGAAAAAAAAAAACAAGTTACTCGATCTAAAATATAAACAGTTATATGAAGAAGCCTCGTATTATGAAATGCTTTCGTAAATACCGCTACTGCTTCTCAATGCTTATTTGATACTTAGCTTTCTTGAAATGTCTGCATTTCCTTATGAAAAGACTCCCAGGGGTATGAGGCGGTTTTTAAAGGTACTCGGTGGTAGGTGGGGCTGTGTTTGTGTGTGCGTAGCCTTCAAACATGTGTGACTACTCATCTATATGTGTTAATGCGTTTTCTTTTTACCAAATTTTTCGGGTGACCATTGTGTGTTGAGAGCGAGGATATTGCATGAATTGAGTTTGTCGTTTTTTTAAACCCTACTATACCATCGTTACTTTCTTGTGGTATAATGGTTTCTATCATTCTATTGAGATGCTGTGTTTCAATCTTTTATCTATACTAAGATTATAAAGAGGTAAAATTTGTTAATTTTGTTTGTAAGTTTTTACGTAGGGTCCTTTCGGTTGGATTTGAATAAATCTTTTTGTATTTTATAGCCCAATTCTTAAGAAAGGCTTTTACATCACGCTGTGCCCCTTAGGAGACGAGCAAAGAGATAACAATAGTCAGGAACATTGCTAAGCGAAAACGAAGTGATAGCGCGGGCAGATTATTATATGCGACGGGGCGGGTCATTGTTTTGCACGTAAAAAAGCTAGTATTGCATTTTTTTTTATTTTTTATATCCATAGGGATGATGACTGATATTAGAAATGTTCATAAATACATATAGTCAAAATGAGAAAATCGAAAAAATCTGTTAAATCGGTGTAAATATGAAGAAGAAACACGCTTTTACAGTTTTTGGAGGGGATTATTCCCATCCTTGTCGCACGGTACGGACAATGTACGGCGCTAGTATGAAGTTACATTGTCGTGACGCCACTTCTACGATAGTGCTGTCCTTGTCTAAGATAAGTATCTTAAAACGTTTATAACTGAGCAATTTTTTAAGCTTTTTCACTTTTTGTAATTTTGTTTGCACTATTTTGAAACAAACAATTTATTGGGATAAAAATAAAAAAAATGCCATCATCCCTATTGTAGTACCAATCCTTCAACACTTCTTGATTTTTGAATGAAATAGATACCGATTTGATACAGTTATTTTTGCTTAGCGAAAAAAACCTTGAACTGGCATCAAAATAGGCCTAAAAAGCACAATACACTTCAAGCCTTTTTCCAAAAACCTCACCAACTCATAGTCACCGCACACGTCTTCGCTCAGTCCATACGAGCGTGCATATTATTACCCACACACACGGACACACACACACATTGTCGTGTGAGTCACTCACGCTATTCACGATTTTCGCATCGATGGTGTTAGTATTGATTTCGTATTGTCGTTAGCTTGCGACATGTAAAAAGAAAAGGGGTCTTATGGGGCGTACACACTTGATCGCTTCTTCCGGGTAAGGTGATGTCTTCAACGTTAAAAATGAAATAGTGTTTGTGGTTCTGCGAATGTAAAATGTGCAAGTATTGTCAATGTTTTGCGATGATCATTCTGTTGTCATCAAAATATTTGTTTACCATTATACTTCTGATAAGCAAGATAGATTTATTCAAAGTTAAGCCAATTGGCATAAATGCAGATGGTTTGATTTCTGTTTTGATCTTACTTACCTACCTAAAACTGCTATAACTAGGCTTCCCTACCTATATCTTAGATTTTTTTATCTACTTATGAAGTTAATACTGTTCTGCAAGTTACTTGTCACTATAATAAGTACTTCATACCGTATCTACGTACAGTCAAACTCAAAACAATTACCTACTGTGTTTAAATCAAACCAAATACAGGTACTTTTAAAATAACAATGGGTTCAGTCAGAAAGATGAGGCTAATTTCTAATTCCAAAGCGTAGTAGATTCCTATGAAGAAGAACGGGCAAGAAGTTCTGATTCTAAGCTCAAACAAAAATTTTCATCTTTGCACACACACAAAAAATGCTTCATCGTATGTGTAAACTCCATTACAAAGAAGAAGGGTCTCAAACACGAGCTACCATTAGAAAAATGTCGCGATAGAATGTTCAATCATTTTGGTACCAATAAGGGGTGCTATCGATTTTGGCGAAAATGTCAAGCGATATCGAATATCGCTAGCGAATAACGCGTGGGGTTTAAAGTTTGTGTTTGTAATATTTATTATCTCGGTTTTCTGTGTAAGGGAGGTTGAGTTCAATGTTATTATGTGTCAAGAACCTGTGAGGTTAAACACAATTTTGTTTCGACTTTCAAAGGTGGAAACTTTTCCTAACAAATCAAAATGTGTAGGTATAAGGTACCTACCTACGACAGGATCTCAAAAAAATATAAATGTCTGACCAGTCATTGCTGAAAATCTCTACCCTACAACTCGGGCGAATTAACATGGCATCTGGCTCGGAACTATTGGAGATAGTTGTTTAGGAACTTGTTATAACAAAGTATGTTGTAATATTAAGCAAAATAAAGTTATAACAGTAATATTTATTTTTATTTCAAACGTTTTTTGAGCCATCACTTGCGTAACACACTTTCAATCGCAATCCGAGGATATTCACAATCCATTGCTTCATATGTTTGAAAAAATCGTCTGCTCAATAACGTAAATACCGCAATGAACGTGGCTCAACTGTCAAAATGAAAGAAATTGCAATAAGTTGCCATTTCATATGTGTTTCACAATTACCCTACAAGTGCCGTGTTAACTCGGTTGAGTCATATTTTCACACAGAATCTAACTGTTTCAGACTGCCATTTGTTTTTTTTTTGTATTGTCTGTAAAGATATGTTGCCGCGTGTTAACGAAATAAATTGGGAAACAGGCAAGAGATTGTTGATGAATGGATGATTGTTTGTAAAAACTCCTAGGGGCTCTTCTATCCGTGGAATAAAAATTGTCGTCTGACAGTTCTAGTATGGTAAAACTGTCAAAAATTCAAAAATTTATCTCAGGGTACTTATTCTACAAGTTTGGTGAAATTCGCCCTAAGTACCTAATATTTGGAGCTTTCACAAAAGCTGAATTTCAATCAACAGCAACTTAGCATATTGATAAATAAAACATAGATCTAAGTTATCTTTGGTGGAGCAAAATTTTCCGGTTTTCAGACTTCATGATTTTTCAGTTTCAAAGTCTTCGTGAGCTAATGACCTAGTAACTATAAACTATAATCGCTGACACGCTGAAAATTAATGCATAAACCACCACGAAATAAAAATACACTTGGGAGCAAATAAATCGAGCCACTTCCTTTTTCACGCATTATGGTTATTATTTTTGGTATTATGGAACGCATCGATTCGAAACATATATCGCCTAAAAGGGTATTTAATAACCTTTACAATGAGGGTAGTTAGTTGTCAAAATTTCATTTTAATTAAAGTTTAAAGGGTAGAATAAAATTATCGCATTTAATTTGCTTATGACATTTTTATTGTACTCTGTTAAGAAAAGATTAAATTTGAGGTTTTTGTTAATCATACCCATATTACTTGTTATTGTTGTCTTTATCTGTGTCTGTGTAATCAAAATAACCTGATAAAATGGATACTACACCGACGGAAGCTGCCCAAGTTGTAGCTTTACTTGAGGTTGGACACGGACAACGTGAAGTGGCACGCAGACTTCATTTGAGTCGTTCAAAGGTACAGCGGGTATACCGCAGGTATCTGGAGACTGGTGCTTTTCTTCGGCGACCTGGAACTGGCCGACCACGGGCAACAACAGAACGTGACGACCGCTTAATTGCGCGACCAATTCGTTGCGCGACCGTGGACTTAATGCTGTTCAGCTACAGCAAGCGTTACGTGACGTTCGAGGTGTCGCAATCAGTAGGTGGACAGTGAGACGAAGACTAAAGGAACGAAATTTAACATCACACAAACCAGCAACTGGCCCAAAATTGACTGTAGCTCATCGCCGATCTCGCTTGGAGTTTGCTCGAGAACACATTAATTGGACGTTAGAAGACTGGAGGTCAGTTTTGTTTTCTGACGAGTCAAGAATCTGTCTTTTTAGCAATGACGGGAGAAACCGAGTGTATAGACTTCCTGGTGAAAGATTTGCCCAATGTTGCATTCGAGAAACTGTGAGTTTTGGTGGTGGTTCTTGTATGGTGTGGGGAGGAATTTCTCTAGACGGAAAAACGGAACTTGTCTTCGTCGACCCCGCCAACGATGGCAGTGGTAGACGTGGATTAACAGCTGACCGATAGATAACTGACATTCTTGAAGACCACGTAATGCCGTATGCTGGTTTTGTCGGAGAAAATTTCTTTTTCATGCATGACAATGCGAGACCTCATACCGCGCAGATCGTTACGGAATACTTGTCTGCGATCGGGATTCAACAAATGGTATGGCCAGCACGAAGTCCCGATTTGAACCCGATCGAACACCTATGGGACGAGCTTAAACGGAGAGTCCGAGCCAGGGTTCCCGCTGTTTCATCCATTCCCGAGCTTAAAGTCGCTGTGCTTGAAGAGTGGGAGAACATACCACAATATGTCATCGTAACTCTGATCAGATCGATGACTAATAGGCTACAAGAATGCATCAGGGCACGGGGGGGTAATACCAGTTATTAAGAATATTTTTTTTGCAATAATTTTGTTTTTTATTGTTTTTATGGACTGTTTTAGCCCTACTAAATTTTCTATCAAAATTACCATTTTTCTTGCAGAGCCAATAATTTATCATTCAATAAGGTTATTATTCAATAATTTACCCTCATTGTTAAGGTTATTAACTTAACTTTTAGGCGATATATAGTTCGAATTGATACGTTCCATATTCCCAAAAATATTTAACATTTTACGTGAAAAAAGGTAGTGGCTCGATTTATTTGCTCCCAAGTGTAGTTATTCTTTTCTAAGTCAAGCTTCTTCACAGATTACCATAGTCACAACATCCGCCATACAAATCATAAGTGATTGTGAAATTGGTCCTATAAATATGTAAATTTTCTTCACGCTCGTGCCGTTTTGGTGTCAGCACAATAGTAACTGATGGCACGCGTGGAAGGCAGAATAGAAATCGTATAAATAAATAGTTAAGAACTGTCCATATTTTACCCTTATAGGTACCTTGTTTGAATTAACATAAATATAATAAGTATTTATATTTCGAATTACTATGTATCTACTAAGTAAACTTGATATATTTTCGTGTAACAATATAGCTTTTTGTTAAAGCCATGTTCTGGAAATTTCACTGAAATATAATTATATCGGAGATATTTTTCAATCTTAATGAGTTTAGCATTCCTGAAAAATGTGACTATTCTCTAATAGTTTATTTTGGCTTCAAACAGGTATCATAAAAGGCCACACAACATATACAATTACATCAATACGATCTTATTCCTTAATTTAGATACTGCATACTTTAAATACGATCATTTCCGTAAGTAAAGTCTAATAAAATCCTTTTTGTTACAGGTAAACCCACTTTGATATTCATCGGAAGGAAAAACCCACAAAATTAAGAGGTAAACGCACAACAACCAACCTGTAGGAATTTAACAATCAAAATACTAACCGTAAAACAATTCAGTGTTATTTTAGTGGCATTTGAAACGTAAAAACGCCTTGTAAAAGTAGTTCACCTATCCGCTAAGAGATGGCGCTGACGGTCGAGCAGTTCGTTCGAATTGAGGTTTTATTTTCTTTAACCACGTACGATACTAGCGCTTCACACATGTGTTAGGGGAATTTTCTCAGCTTTTCTTCAAGTGGGAAACAGTAGGGTTGTTTTCGGACGTTATAGTACGCCATTGGTCGTATAGGGGGCGGTGTGCGTATGCTTTCAGCTGACCGATAACCATTGGATTTGGTTATGCTTAGTTTTTGTGTCTTATTTATTTCACATTGGTTTGTTTAGTGACGGTTTCAGTATATTTCAATGTTGTGGTGTTTTAAGCGGGCTGAACATTTATTGCAAACGCAATAATTGTGAGTTTAAAGATTTTACGAACCATGTTAAATTTGGAAAAAAATTAATATGTCTTCGCAAATATTGCAATGTTTTTTTTTCCCTTCAACACACAAAGGGAAAAAAACTTTGGATTACTTACTTTTACCATACTTAGGTACTGTCATTTTGGACCACAAGTTGCATGTCTGTGTATAAGTCTTCTGAAACTTAATTTTCCGAAACACGTAAACAAGAAGTAGGAACTAAATAAAGTGTCTACATTGCTACGTGGAAGATTCACTATCAATTCTCAAGTAGATACTTACCTACCTATTAACTCAGCCCTAATTTTACGTTACTTTCAAGACAATAAACCGCATAAAGGTAAAAAAGCTCATTTCTAAACTAAGGGTGGATTCTTCAACCCTTTAAATGAAAAATTACTTACCTTACAGTCACGTGGTCAGCCTACGTCAGATTCATACAACTATTTGTGTCAGAATTCTTTGATTAAGGTCGAAAACAACGGAAAATTACTTAACCCATCAAATAAAGAGTCCAGTCCACGTGAACAAGAAGTAAACAAGTGCGTAGCATCACATGTAGGAAAGAGTCACGGTTACGTCAGTGGGCACAGTTCACGATACCAAGGTCAGGGGTTGGCCGCGCGGGTCAACGCCCGCACCGCTTTGTGACTGAATCGCCGAGAGGTCACGCCACGATTGTATACACTGCCTTTTTTTCGTACATTCCCAATAATAAATTTGATTTGTAAAAAAAAAGTCCAAGAAATGAGGTTTTGGGTTTTTTTCGAGAAAAGAGGCCGTTAGATTCGGAGTTTTAATGGATTTAGAAGATACTTGGTCTTAAAAAAAAGTTCGGTTTGAAAATGGAATATGTATTCACGCCAAAATCCGAAAGCCCGAAGCCTAACGGTATGATGTATGGAATAATCGTTATGTAAACATAACGATTTTGATGTCATGGAACTTGAATAAAGATGATTAAATTCAAAGTCAAAGTCACATCTGTTACAGAAGATCGATTCATGCATATTCTGCAAAGAAAAAACTAATAAAATGTTATGTTATTTTTGTCTAGCGGTTTTATTACATCGACTAGGTTAAAACTTTGACGCAGATAATATCAGTTGCCTTTTTCTTAAATTGATAACAAATAAGCCTCCTGGTAACCCATCGGGAGTTTTGAATTCTGAACAAAGGGTTCTCTAAACTTAAAAAAATACTTGAACGAGTTCCAGAGTTGTCAGTGTCAAAATTGGAATATTGACACTGACAGCTCTTGAACTGGGTTTTAAAAAGCTGATCGTGGCCAGTTTCATTGGTGGAATAGGCACTAAGTAGGGATGTAGAAGCTACCTAAATGATAAAATTTATTAATAGGTACCTATTATTACATTTTGTCTAGCAAATTACGTAAAAATATAAGTATGAGTATTTACCCGTTATAATTATGTATACTACGTTCTATAAATAGGTACCTAAATAGTAATATGTTAAAAATAACACATTGTAAGGTAATAGACACAAAAATATTCGACACAGTAAGTAATGAATTTTGTTACAATAAAATATAGATCATGAACAAGATAAACTGAGAAAAAGATAAAATATTTATCTACAAGATCTTTGATACAATGTCGCTTCGATGTAACTAGTGGAGATAACCCATTCGTTCTGATTCTTGCTTTTTAAGGTTCTTGCTTTTATTTTTACAAGATCTTCCTTCGCTTTATTTTTTCAATTCTCCTCTAAGACCTGTGCTTTATTTGCTAGCGTATTCTTAGGCATAGGTAGTTGACATTGTTAAAAAGCATTGGCACTGTCAACACATCTATACCTACGGTGTGTCTGGTCACCGATGTCCAACCCATTAAGGGCAAGTAATACGATCAATTTCATCGACATATCACAATTATGTAATTTAAACAACAACAAAAATATACAAACAGAAAAATTGCCCTTTTTTAAATTTATCGTTTGCAATTTTTTTTTTGTTTCTCGGGCGAAAACTTGCAACTTTTGGCCACTACCCAGGTTTCTAATTACGCTGCAGTTGCGAGGAAATTGAAAACTTGAAATTTTTGCTGTCGTGGTTTTCTTTTAGGACCAATTTTTCATACCGAATAGTTGTGAAACTTGGATTTTATATGAAAACTTTGATTGTCAATTTGTTGCCTACATCCTTGTCTGTAGGATCTCTTTTAAACATTAAAATGGCAGCCATTAAAATCGGGGTTAACGGGTAAGATATCGGTGATCAGACACACTGTATAGAGCCTTAACACGACAAGGCGCGACTGCTTTAGGTAAGAAGACTCGAGTCATTCTTGCAATATCCCCAACCGATATCTACCTATTTTAGGCCATTTTTGAAAAGTCAGCTTAATAAATCCTACTGCAAAATTCAACACTCCTTACCCAGCATTGTTAAGTTGACCATATCCTCTCTCAGTCCACTATCTAAGGTTAATTGCTGCTATACATTCTTTAATAACTTAAACAGATTCATTCTCACTTCCCTTGGACGTGTCGACACGAACATGAGGGTTACTCATACTGAACCAAAAAGAAAAGGAACATTTAGAAGGTTGGAAGCAAGGCTTTATTATAAAAACCACGAAAGAACCCGAGGTGACATCTTCACCACAAACCGAATTGGCAATTGTATGTCCCATTCTCCGTACTGCCCTTATCCACTCCGGCGCACCGCAGTCCACAATAATATCCTAATTTAAAATAGCACAAACCTACCACAGTATACAAATAGTGGCAGGTAGCGGTGGACACATTTTTTGCATGCGCGTGCGCCGTGGGTGGCAGCCACAACGTGGGGGAATTTATTTATAGCTACCGACATGTCACAACTGGACATATACGCTTTTTATTGTTTTTTCCACATAAATTTTCGATATGTCCTGTTTATTGCAACTATGTTGTAAGTATGTGAAAATTGTTGGTGAGTTGGTTGATGAGGCGTAGATATCACCCTTACTTTATTCTTAAGTTTCGCGTTTTTAAAGGCTTTCAAATACGTAGGCTTTTCTACCTTAATATACCCAGGGATGTCAGACTCGTGTGTGTAGTGTCAAGTGTTTATGGAAGGAACGCATTGATAAAATGACAATATATTTATATAATTCGGCCAGAAATATTTAAGACTCTGCTATAGGCATTGATAGAGCTCTGATTTATGGTACGATAGAGAGGCCGATAGCCTGTGTGTATATTTTACTATATAGCCCGTTATATATTTCACTGAAGGCCTACCTTTTCTTTTTATACACATATCTGTTTTTCTGCCATTGCGGGCCAGTCCGCTCGGTAAGAGTCCCTCCATCTTCGTCTTGTATAGCTTATTCATGTATATATATGTATTATTTTAAAGACTATGACAAATTTTACTACCTTCTCTTAACATAACATAACATCACGCCTTGTTTCCCCGAAGGGTTGTGCAGAGGTGTACCTGTACACCCACATTTCGTCAGTTACGTTTAAGTCCCATCTAATAGTAGGGGGCGAGCCTATTGCCATCAACAGGGCACAAATCCAGACTCCGGCCTGCTACTGAGAAATTCCAGATAGAAAAACCCAATAACACTTTGCCTGACCTGGGAATCCAATCCAGGACCTCATGCTCAGTAGTAGCGCTTGCGACCACTAGACCAACGAGGCAGTCACCTATCAGTACCTTCTTTTAATCACCGACAATTTGAAACCGCGATCCCAGTATCGATGTTTCAAAAGTGCCTGTAAGCAACATATTCGTAGTAAAAACTTCGTACATTGAACATCGCTTATTTACCGATATGTTTCAAATAGAATAAACATTTTTTACAACTTCATGATGAGCAGCTGATAACCATCTTGTTTTTGTTGGCTCATGTTGGTAAAACAAAATGGAATTGGTAACGAAGTATTAAATACATAATTAAATGAACTTTATATGAGTAGAGTAAAGCAACCATGTTTTTCTGTTTGCAAAAGATGTTAAAGTGCACTATGACTTGGTTAAAAGAAAGGATAGGGAAAAAATACAAATACATTACTACTTTGCGACTCGTTCGAGACAAATATTTTGGGTATAAAACAAATATTTGTTTGGCCTACTTACTGTTTTTTTTTTTTATAAATGGCATCTCGCAGGTCAACCTATGAGGTTGTCGTCTGCTTAAACGGACTTGCCTGTGGTTGCCCTAATAAATTAAGGCCTCCAGCCAGGACTTAAACTTAAATACTAACTAAAACTAAGCGACAACGCTAAGGGCACCCCCTGTGGGGTACGGACCTCGGCTCAGGGCGTCGCTGGAAGAGGGCAGCAAGGGACTAGCTGGATCATGATTTCTTTGATTTTGGGACGAATTTAAAGCTACAGGCTCAGCGGCGCGGGCTGGCTCGAGCAAGGGTCGGGAGGGCCTACTTACTGAGGGGCCATTCTCGTATTTATAAGAACGTTCACATTATAATCTCAGTCTCAATCTGTCAAAAACACCTCTCGTTTACCTATATTTTTGACATTGATTGTCGCTGAAATGAACGAGAATCGACCTTCAGATAATTGTTCTTTCGATTCTAAAATGGTAAAGAATAGGTTTCGTAGTGTGCCATTTGTACCAAACTATCTGAAAAAGGCGTAAGATAAAAATAGTTCTCGAATCAAAGGTGATGATATCTTTAATAATATCACATTATAAAATATCAACGTGTTAAAATGTCTTGTACGGTTACGTATCTATCATGGTTTGACATCTCCGTCAGTGACTAAAACAAGTCAGTCCGCTGAGATTAAAAAAATATATAACTATAGTTATTTAGATGATTTACTGGACATTGAATTAGATATTCAACTTGAAAATACGTTATTTGAATTAAATATTTTTTCGCAGATATAGAGAAGGTTGTCGTGACCATAGGAACCAATGATAATATTTTCACGGACGTTTCGTACCAGGAAAGAGAACAAAACCACGTCAAAGCAATGATTGTTAATAGTTGACCCCTCAAGCAGACGAAATACCCTGCCATGGCTGACAGCAGAACACGAATACATAAAGACACTGTTTAAAACTATGAGGTCTTTAAGTGGCGATTGAATGTGGCTTTTGGACAGGAGTTTCGTCGTTGACCACAATATCGGTTAACATCAGGACAACTGTCAAATCGTGGTGTCATTCATTCTTAGGACGTGATATGGATTAGAAATTGCCCGTAACTTCGGCCTAATCTAAAAAAAAAGTGCTTATAGTCTAACGAAGTCAATAAAAAACCGAAGAAAACCCTAGAGAATTATGATGTGATAATGAATGTTATTTTAATTCATTTTCAACACGTGAACGAAAAAAAAATCTGTTAGAATTAAACAGTCAGTAGGTGGCTTTGACACAGATCTACAAACATTGTCTAGTATAATAAAATATTTAACACCAAATTCCGTCCATGTCTCTCTGTCTGTAGTGTCTACATGTCTTGGTTGTCTGTCAGAATGACAGATTAGTGATTTTGGTACGATTTTTAAAATACGCCAACACGTGGAATTGTTTTTAAGCCTGACTGAATTATTTTCTTGTTCCTATGGCAGGCACAGTAAAATGTCGGGTATACACCATTTTCAAAAATCACCACTACTACCTACATAATTATTATACGTCAGACAAATCTTCAACACTAGTAAGAGCTAAATTGATACTGGTAGCATGGGCGCTGTTTTTTTAAAACAGTCTCATAATAGTCAATTTTGCATAGAAGAGGTTTGAATATGAACCTCCTTGCTTGCCTTCTAATGCCAGCCAAGTTACTGGCCCGTCACGCTTCTACGTCATTCAGTTACCGCCATCTGTCGGGAGAATTCATATTAGATGCCGTTAGGGGAGGTGTTTTGTGCTTCCCGCGTTAACTCTGACAGACTGAGATCATCTTTTTTTTTTTTTTTTCTTCTCAAGAGATGGGCAAAGATCGTCACTCACTGGACGCCCGATGGAGGACATCGCCGTAGAGGTAGACCGCGGCAATGGAGGTGTGACGATCTAATCATGTTTGCAGAGCCATCGCACAAAAGAGAGAGATATGGAAGGAAAAAGACCTCCCGCCTTTGCTAAGCAGTGAGACACAACATAGGCAAACAAAAATCTCTCTCTCTATCTTTTCTTTCTTTCTTTCAAAAAACATTTTTACAAATATTCCAGCATTTTTTAAATAGCACTAGACGATGACATATCCCACTGTGAAACTAAAAAAAAAAAAAAAAAAGTGTGGGGACTAAGGTAGTACCAGTACTGACTATATGAAATGTTTAGGCAAATTTAAAAAGTTATAGCAGAACTGTATTACATTGAATTAATGGATGAGTATAATAACGTTTTTAAGGTCGCCCTTCACCATTACTTGGGCGTTAAATAGCCCACTTCCGTCCTTTAGTTGTATTGGACTATAATCATTTGAAAATATAGTTTCTTTTTTTTTCTTGCCTTTTAAATAATAAATTTTTAGTTCTTCTTGTTTGTGGTTTTACGAGAAATAATCAACGTCGTCTCGCCTCGTATCATTGAAGGCAGTCGTTAAAAGAATATCAAAATAAAATTACAATGGAACTGTCTGTGGTCTAAATGTCTATGGCATCAAAATGTTGCCGTCAGTCATATTACATTTTACATTCTCTGGTCTTAACCGGTGTGTGCTTTAATTGCAGTTGAATGATTTTAGCAGGTAAATGACTCCATCAGCAAATACAGAGACATACATGCGGAAAAACAAACATTTAAGCAAACAAAAATTAACCACTTAGTGCCGATTTCCACAATGAAACTGAACGTGATCAGCATATAAACTAAGAGGTTTCCCTGTTAGTGCTATTCGCAATCACCAATCTGTTTGCAAATGACAGATGAACAAAAGAAATCTGTCATTTTGTGAATAGACAAAAAACCCGGTCATGAGACTCGTGCTGATGGCTCATTGATGCGGTCTCAAGGTACATACATCATCAGTGGACGCATCAAATATGTGTCTTAATTTTTTTGTGACAGGGCAGCTACTTAGCAAAAGAGATATTTAAGCTCCATACACTTACACAATGCAAGTTTCTAGCCTGTAGCATACCAAAAAACCGGCCAAGTGCGAGTTGGACTCACACACAATTGATTCCGTACCACATTATGTAGGTTACAATATTTTGCTCAACTTATGTGAGGTAGCATTTGAAAACACCGAGTAAATCAGGTTTTTTTATCAGTCGCACTTAAAATCACACTCATGTGAGTTTTTCACAGTCTATTCAATTTTACAAGATGATGATGATAGTGTACCTAATGCCTGACTGCTATCAATGAATACAGCTCCACATTGTCAAACAATTGATATAATATCTACCTACTCAAGTCCTGAGAATAGTAATAATAACAATGAAATCTCGATTCACAAAAATTAAAATCAATACCCACATAATCACATTTTCGAAAACATTCAAAGCGCGTACCGACTGGTGTGATACGCGACGCGAATCGCGCCTGTATGAAGGAGCCTTAGGCTCTCACAAACAGGCGCGACGCGACACTGTTAACGAGCCTTAAGTGTACCTACTATACCTAAGTGGTACTTACGTTTAGAATACTGAAGCTTGAGGAGGTAGGTGGCTGTAAGTAATCAGGATTGAATTGATGAAGACCTTATAAAGAAAGAAAAGGCCTCGTTGGTCTTAGTGGCCGCAAGCGCTACCACTGAGCATGAGGTCCTGGGTTCGATTCCCAGGTCGGGCATTGTCATAGGGTTTTTCACCCAGGAATTTCCCAGTGGCAGCTCTGAGTCTGGATGTGTGCCCGGTTGATGACAATAGGCTCACCCCCTATTAACTGGCGGGTTATAGGTGCACCTCTGCCTAACTCGTTTCTTATTAAGTTATTAGGCAGGAAATTACCTACGTCAATGTGGGAGCTATTATTAAACCAGTAGCCAAGACATTTGTATGCATACCATAGACACTTCCATCAATAAAAACATAGCGAAGACTTGCCATGACACCTGCCAAATGCTTATTATTAATTCAGTCCTGTTGTTTATAAAATGTTATTTATTTTTTTAATCGTTTATTCGTGGTAGGTAAAAGGGACCATGTGGTTTCCTGTGTAGAATTGAAGTTCCCACTGCTGGGACACAGCCCTCCCCTCTGAGAGGAAGTGGGCCTCGCGTAATCCAACACGCGAGACCAGTGCGGGTTGGTAGATGTCACATGTCTTCGTATTTTTGGTTCTAGGACATGCCGGTTTCCTAAATGTTTTTCTTAAACGTTTTGAGAGCAGTAGTGATGAAATGGACTCCAATGCATCAACAACGCGTGATAGACAAGCCAGTATCGAGTTCTTTTAACAGAACAGTCAGCTACGCTGTTGGGAAGTTTGTCGTTTTGGGGGACTGTCTTATGTAATTTTGACGTTGAAAAAGGTGCTAATATTTTTTGATTGAGTGATTTATTGAGTTTAATATTAATTTTTGATTTTGATAGTCTAATTATGCCTCTAACAGGCGCGACGTGACTCTAGTAGAAGAATTTCTATGAAACCTTCATTGAAATGTTAATGAAGCCTTTATAGAGTGATTGAGCAAAAATTCATGAAGGATTTTTGTTGTGGTCTGTTTAAAAAAAAAAAAGTAAAAATAGGCCCTGTGACGTAGACTTTTATAAAGAAAGAGTTAATGAAGGGTGACAGAAAAACCCTTCTTGTGAGCTGGTAATTAGGTTATCCATACTAGCATAACATGCATATTATAACTGCTGAAAGAAACTTTGTCCGTCTGTCTGTTGCCTTTGCACGTCTAAACCACTGAACCGATAGTTATGAAATATTAATGTCAGAGAGGTAGCCTGGTGCCTGGAGAAGGACATAAGCTCCCTGGATATTTTTGAAATAGCTTGTAGGTACAAGTTATCTCAAAATATCGAAACATAGGTACCTTCTTAGTATTTTTTTTAGATTAATTATGTTGAACTATGGATTAGGAATTTATAACCCCGTATCTAAGTAGGTAGATAAGTCGAAAAATCTTGAAATTAATTGTTGGTTCTTATTAATAAAATGTCTAATAATTGGGTACCTACTTATAATACTTACACTTAAGTTTTTGAATTGAAAATATGCCGAAAAAATTGAGAATCCAGCAAGCCTAGTTTGAACAAGCTAAAAAGTAATTATATTCTTGGAAATAATTCGTAGGTTACCTACTGAATTATTACCTAAAGGTAACGCTGTGTATATACAGCGTAGGACGTAGGTACCTAGGTACCTACTTAACTAACTTTGGTACTAAAGTAAGTATTTAAAGTGCTTATAATATACTTATCTGTAATATTCCCAGGTCGGGCAAAGTGTAATTCGGTTTTTCTATAAAGAAAATCTCGCTAGCAGCCCGGAGTTTGGATTTGTGCCCGGTTGATGGCAATAGGCTCGCCCCCTATTACATGGGACTTAAGCATAACTGGCGAAATGTAGGCTGTGTACTGTAGGTACTTACACCTCTGCCTAACCCTTCTGGGATTACAGGCGTGATGTTATGTATGTATGTGTACTAGCTTCTGTCCGCGACTCCGTCTGCGATCCAGGATGAAACGTAGTATGTTCTTCTTCAAGTCAAACTCTATCCATGAGCGAAATGTCATCCAATTCTGTTCAGCCGTATTATAGTGAAAGCGTAACAAACAAAGAAACTTGCTTTCGCATTTACAATATTATAGATAGTATTGACAGGGGGAAGCGCCAGGTTTCCCGCGTTATTCAATTTTTTTTGTTTTTTTTGCAATTTGCAGGTCAGTAGGTACTGACTGGCCCATTTTGAAACATCTCTGAATAGGGATGATGTTTTTTTTTAATTTTAATTTAAAATGAATGTTTATTTCCAAATAGTGCAAATAATACCTATTACAAAATGAGTAAAAGCTAAAAAAAAATGCCAAGTTTTAAACGTTTTAAAGTAAGTGTTAGGCTAGGACAGCACTATCGTAGAAGTGACGTCACGACTACGTAACTTCATACTAGCGCCGTACATTGTCCGTACTGCGCGACCCCTCCAAAAACTTTTGAAGCTTGTATCTTCTTCATTTTAACATAGATTTGACAGATTTTTTCGCTTAGGTTCTCATTTGTTACTACTTACTTTGAAATTACATTATTTTTACGAACATTTTTAATAGCAGTCATCATCCCAATTCCGCGGGCATCCTGGCGCATCCCTCTTATTTGCATACAATCCTATATCCTTTTAATGTGTCTGACATTAACCCTCTAACACTACGAAGGCAAAGGAAACAAATAGGTAATTAATGATAGGCATGACATAAATATAATATAATCTTCTAAGTTTGATTGCAAATTAAAAAAACACAGGTACAGACAACGACAGAATTTTTTTTTCGCCCTAATAATTCATACTTGCATTTTTGTCACTTGCACCTTTGTCTTACTGTCACATGTAGGCCCAGTGTGTTCTTTTCTTGCTCATCTTTAAGTATTTTGTTTTAAGTGTTTCCAAATAAAGAAATGTCTAGGAAGGCGATAATATTTTTAGAGTAGATAAATAAATACATACATACCTCTTTAATTACTTAGGTAGGTACTTGTAATAGCAATCAATTCTTCTTCTTTATTATAACCTATTTATAATGAATTGATGGTATAACTTAAAAGTGTTATTTTAAGTCGGTAATTTAAATTTCGAAGATTCGAAGAGAACTCTTAGGTACCTTCCAAGTACCCAGTAAGTAGGTAGCACCGACTTGCCGCGTGTAGATAAGTATGATTTCACTTAGATATTTTTCTTAAAACTATTTTTTTGTCACAGTTTCCTATTTATTTTAGTAATTACTACCCAAATAACCCAACCCAGTCACTTATCTATCCTTATAGTAGTTACTGATGAGTATTTATTTCAGTAGGCATTGACAATACTCGCTAATTAACATCCATATCACAACATGGCGTATCCGTCGTCCTTAACGTAATAACGACTTTTTGACCAATTACATTGACGAGACAATCATCTCGACCAGAAACAAAACAAACGCGTTCCAAATTCGAACCCTGGAATCCACGCAAAAACAAAAGCGCGCGAGAGCACCGACAATTAAACGTGTGTAATTAAATGCGGGCGGGGCTTCGCGTTAATGAGGGGCGCTCAGAGGCGGCGGCGGCCGTAATCAACATTAAAGATTGGCGGGAGATGCAGCGCCCCGCGCCCGCGCCCCTCATTACTTATACAAAATACTTAAGACGCGCGTCGTCCCGCTCTCCGCGCGCTAATAGCTCGCGCCCACTCGCTATCGCCGTCCCGCTTCGGCCGGCGAGCGTAATTAAGCGCTCGCATCGCCTCGACTCGCTCGCGGCTCCGCCCCCTGCGGGGCGCGGGGCGCGCGGTCGGGCGGGGGGGCCGCCGCGCCGGCCGCGCAGTGTGCCGGCGACCGTTGACTGTGTTGTGTCGCGCGCGCTGCGATCAACCGCACCCCGAAACGACAAACTCACACCAACAACACAACTTTAGTTCCTCATTAACAGTTACAGTGGGTGTTTTGGTGTAATAACGTAGTTACTTGTGTTTTGACTGACCGCACTCGAGTGATACAAGTTCTAAGTTCTGGATACTGGACAAGTGATTAAAAGTGACTGCGTGCTATGCCGCAATTAACAGTTTAGCTGCGTTCTGCGGGCGATGCTCACAGGTTAATATTTACTTTTTAAGTTTTCTTATAGGAATCCGATTGCGGGAAGGATCTGTTTACCCAAAACAATCCTTAGTAGTTGAGTTGGAGAAAGTCGGAAACTTCAAAAAATGTTATCATCGTTTTCGGCCGAAACAAAATTTGGACCAGAAGTTCGTTAAGTTTTTCCGAAGTGGTTTTTGTCGGGCCTACGTGGAAATTCGCATGATTTTCTTATTACGCCCGAACTAGAGTTTTCCGGGTGTGAAACAACTGAAAGTTTCGTGAAATGTACCCGTCCTGATTAACTGGTAACTTTCGTTGCAATATTTTGTGTAAACAAAACAATAAATTAAGGTAATTTCCAACATCGGACTTGTTTTTCGAGATGATGTCCCTACTTTCCATGTAAGTCTAAATAATGTTATCGAGAAGAAAGCGTTTAAAATATCTGTAGACTTTCGTTAATCGCTAAGATAAGAAAGTATTGAATACATTAAAAATCGGTTGTTCTTTTGAAAAAAAAAACAGCTTCGCCACTTTGTTCATTCTGAACCTCTTTTATTCATAACTTAAAAAAACCAACTTTCGTTCAACGATCTTATTGGTTAGACTAACAATCATTCCAGAAAAAGTCGCAAAACTCATTAAAAACTAAAAAAACAACCTTTAACCCTTTTCTGCTACGGGCTTAGAAATCCCGTCCCCGCGTCAAAAGTTGCTAAAATTCCGTTCCCAGTTGAACTCTCCGCACCGTCGCGCGCAAATATCATAAACGATGAATTCTTCAAAAAACGATAAAAGTGGCATAAATGTCGTATAAATGGCATTCTTTTACGAACAGGCGGACAGTGTTCCAAACGGTTAGTTTTGTTGATTTTATTGCACTTTCACACCGGCTTTTAATACCAGACTGATGTTTAAGATTTAAGTGGATTTATAAAACAATAGTTAACTTTTGATTTTGCACTTCTTGACGTGCAAAACCAAAAGTTGTTTTTTTAGGAATTAGCGATATTTGTTAAAATAAAATTATAACATCGTGAATTTTAAAACGTTTTTTAGAACTGTTGTGCTCTTAATTTTTCTAGGAGATTAAGTTTTTATTTTTTTAGGATTTGTCCTTTCATTGCTTTTGATACAAATGATGTAAATTTATTAGATCGTAATTCTCCTAAGGACAAGTACGTGACCATTACGCTAATGACCCCTTTAAGGTAGGCAGTGCTAAATATAATACTAATGTAAACCTACATTCATTTAGCGAACAAAAGTATTGGTTCACATAGCTATTAGGTACTTATTTGAAATCCGTGATATTCCAATCTGACTCATCACTTCTCTGATCCACCTCGGATTTAATAGAAAAATAAACCTACCTACTACCTACAGCAGTTTCCAGCTGTCGAGTTTTAAGATGCTAATTTAAAGAGTACCTAAGCCTATTGTCTTCATACATTCCTAGATTTGGTAGTAACAAATGTACCACAGTAATTTCCAAATACTGTCAGGATTACAAAAAAAAAGAGATATCTAAAAAAATAACAAAGAAATTGTCTTTGACACCTTTTCTTGTTTGATTTTAATGATATGTAAACTACTTATCAAATTACACATTATCTGTTTATGTGCTGCGAGATTGGTTATCCTAAAAATGCTGTCTTTCACTTGTTGTTTTTTTACTGTACAGCTGACGACTAACTTACACCTGTGAACAAACAAACAACGACAGAGTGTCAACAGCGCAGAAATTGCGATACCTTGAATGAAAATTGCGTATGCATATATGATTGCCTTAATTACGATTAGCTGAAATCAATAAAAATAACTTTTTAATCAAGAAATTAATTTTCCTTTAAGAAATCTAAATTGAAATTGCCGTTATTCGCAACCCGTGACATTTTATAATCGCTATGTGAATACCGTGTAAAAGAATTAATATCTTCAATTCTGTTTCACAAAATACTTATAAACTAGGGGTTTTGTACGTATTGACCAACTAGTACGTACTTCATTATTATGAGGAGCTAAATTACCCTCTTGGATTTGTTCCATCGTTTTCCTGTACCTGTGTAGGTAAGTAGGTAGGACCTACATATAAGAAGGAATTACCTACATCGACTGACTCTTCATGATTTCTTCAGTGTGGTGTTATATCTAGGTAGGCATTAACGAGTATTTACTAAGCAAGCCAAAATTACTTGATACTTACCTACTCAGGAGTTCAAAACTATCCGATGATACGAAATGTATGTCCAACTCCTAAAACGACAAAACCTAAAAGTAATCGGTTACTGGCTTACTAAAAATGATCTAAAAAAATACCTATTCCGATTAAAAAATTTGAATCAGCGCTCAAAAATTCAAAAAAAGAACCCTTCATGCGCTTGGTGCATTCCCGCGCAACGGGCGGCCATCTTGCGCCGAGATTTCCCGATACACATCACATTCAGGATAGATCCATTTATCAAAGCGATCGATATCTATCGCAAACAGTATTTAATTTATTACTGGTATTATAATTGATTTGTGCGTAGGCGCGTAAGGTTGGTGCGAATTATACTGACAATGGTGCCACCAAAGACGTTATGGTAATGGGACCATATAAGCATAACACTTACTTGAATAGAGAACTCCTTTTTGATTCAGGAGTCTTGGTACTATCTCTTTGTACTTTTGATTGTGGTGTTGACGTTTTTGTAAACAAGAAAGCACATTTTTGATTGTCAAATAAAAGAAAAATTGTTGGACCGAGGTTCTTACTAGGTAAGTACATTTATTTTACTAAAAGCTGTTTAATAATAGGTATCAAGATATTTGGAAAATGAGGGTATCGAACTTTAATTAAAAACCTTCCTAATTGCATAAGTGCTGAACTTTGTAAAATAATACTTACTCGTTTCACTGTAATTATTGCAGCAGCCATTGGGCACCATTATGCCCTGTTCTCTGCGCTCCTTTTCTTATTCATAATGATTAGTAATTAAAATGTCAATGTAGGTACCGGAGATAGAAGAAATGTACCTATACCAATGTCGTTATGCACCGGGCCTATGATTATTAACAAGTAGGTAACACCTATAAACGAATATTGCAAAATTTTCACTTGCATTAATATCGATACCCGTTGTCATATTCAGATACAATAAACAACAATTGTAGCAAAAGATTGAAGAAATAACTATAATTTACAATTGGTTTAATCGGAGCTGCAAATTTTTACGATTGAATGATAAATATGTGTTGCATTACCATTTCTGTCGAGGGAAGAAAGTTAATCTCCTGAACCACATGCATTACTGCTTTATGTTGATATACATAATTAATACTATGTGAATTAACAACAAAATATGACTTTATTTATCAACTAAAATATGACTTGTTCAAAAAAACCGTAGGAGTAACAAGCACATAAAATGACTCCCAAGATATTAAAAAATACTATTGAAATGGCTTTCATGCTGTATTTGTTACATTTCCATATTTACCTGCAACAAACACGTGATTTCGGGAACCTCACTAGGTACCTTAAACACTGAAAGAAACTGATATTTATTTATTTATTCAGTATTAGGTACTACTAGTGCCTGATGCATGACTGTTTCTTCGACTAATCTCGAAAAGTTCAAGCCAAATACGACAATATTTAATCATTTGGAATAATCTTCTAGTAAAGGTGCATTAATGAAATTGGATACGCGTGTAAATCTAGTTAATCGAAATAAAAAAAATGAATTGTTTATGTAATATGTGTTATTCGAAAAATAATGTCACGTAGGTAGGCACTCTATGTATAATTCACGATCTCGAAGTGTGATTTGAAACCAAAGAGTCGTCGAGACGAGTATTAGCAATTTTAATGTGTTCAAAACACTGTGGTAATAAGCTGTAGGTTTATCTCGTTATAAAATCAAGCTGGAATTGTCTCTGACTCCAAGGGAATTTCTGTGTAGAGTAGTATAAATTGCATACAGAGTCTGACTGTTAGTTCCGGGTTACAAATAGATAAGAAGGCATTTTCGGTCTTTATTTAGTTTATTGTGTGCTTCAGTTCACATGTTGCATAAATATTTTCTTAAATAATAAAAAAATTAAGTAAAGCAAATACTTAGCTTACAATTTTGAAAAGTTACCCGAATTTAAATAATTTAAAAAACCGTGTCAAGGATACCGTTTTTAAACAAGCGGCAGGATAGGGTTAAAAATTGAATATCCAAATTTTTAAATGTTAAAATTTCAAACTAGATTTAATGCACCAAGTTACTAGGTAGGCAGGAACTTAATTTATGAATGCAGTGTCCAAATAAAGCTGGTAACATTTTGTGAAGTGTGGTGTGAAGTGTGTACTCGACTATGAATTGAACCACCCTGTCACATTCCGTGGGTGTTGCAGGCGAAACTGAGGGATTTATTAGGAGGGGCAACAATAACGACCTATGTAGCTATTATGACGTCATTCTCAAATTACCATTTAGTGAAAAGTATGTACCTATTATGGCATCCTACGAGTACACCTAGAATTACTTACACTGTCTTGGTTAAAATTGGTTCAAGAAAAAGAAATGATGGACTTTTTAACGGCACCAATTTGAAATCTTTTCAAATACTGTGTAGGATGTGGAAGGTATTCAAATTACAGTTAAATATGATCTATTAAAATATGTGTCGGTAGTTTTCTGCAAAACAATATCAAATTACGTGCAACGTACCTAAATGTGTAAGTACCAAGTTTTTCATTGAATCATAAAGAGACCGTTTCGATCAATTTCCATGGTAGTATAATGATAGGTTATTTTATCCTGAAGAATATTGTTTCAAGTACATAAATATTTCAATAAATCTATTAGTCATACCGTAAAATGGTCTAGAAAAATCTTAAAAATAACGTAAACCTTTTCGCGATTGACTTACAAACTTCGTACAACTAGCGCCATCTATCGGGCGGTAGTGGAAGCTTTTATGTGAAGAGCGCGCGCTTACAAAGTGTTCTTACTGAAGATCCACTAGATAGGTATGTCTGATAACTACTTGTAAGGGTTCTCAATAAGAGGTTTTAGGATAAATTAGTGTTGTTTATTTTATTTTTGTATGGTAGGAAGATTCTCTTATGTTTTCTTTCACAGACCTCTCAGTCTGTTGTAGTTACAGGCGGTGGTTTTACGTGTAAATCATTTTAATTTGAGCTTGGTTAATGAAAAAAAAGGTTTTTGTAGTTGTATCGAAGTGTTAAAGGGATTACCATTTGTGATATTGGATTGTTCTTGTGATAAGGTGTCAGGCCCAGTTAGGTTGTAGTGTGAATTTATTTTAAAAGCATCCAGGACGGATTAAATGCAAAAACCTGTATTATATAACATCAAAGTATGTTACATGCACACAATACTTTAACTTATGGCTTGTGGCATAAGCAGACTGGTCAATGAATAATGCATTATACAGGGTGTAACAACACTTAAAAATTCTCGATTCATATCTGCCCATATCACGTGATTTCAAATTCTTGCGTCATCAAAATGTCTACCTATCTCTACAAAAATAATACAATTTATCATGATGTCGGCGACCTGCGTAAGGACGACGCCATCTCACCCAAATACATGATATTACACAGTTCCACACACAATACACTTAAACATTCAACTGATTCCAGATAGGCCACATTACCTGCCAGATCAAAGGTTACAAACTTTACACTTACAAAAGTTGTAACGGTTATTTTAGATACAGTTTGACATCAGAGTTCTAATTAGCATTGCATTTTGCTAAATTTGTATCTTGTTTTAAATTTTCCGTCTCGAATCGTCTCGTTGTCTCATCAATACATAAAAAGCAGTACCTATGCAGCAGATGTTTGATTTTTACAGCTGAATAGTTCACAATAGATACAAAAGTGTGACTTAATCGTAAGAGATATTTCATCAGTCTAATAAATTACTTCCAAATTGTCCTAAGTCCTAGTGTACGGTTACGGTTTAAGAGTACGGTTGTCCAGTACCCTAATTGCGTAATACACAATCAATCAGAATCTGAATCGTTTTGAAACAAATTGCTTATCCATTGCTTCATAAGTTTTATAAAAAGTTCTGCTCAAAAATGCAAATAACGCAATGAATGTTGTTGAACTGTCAAAATCAAACAGATTAGTCGTAATCGTTTACGAAAATGTGTTACGGAAATAGGCTGCAGATCTCGCACAAAAGAGTGGCTTACTTCGTCCCGTGAAAATAAAACGACAAGTGACCGTTATGATTTTGCACGTGTCCCATTCACAGATGACCCGAGCCCGTTCACCTATTTACAATCGTTTAATGTCCGTTATTCTATTTTCAAATTCAATCCAAAAGGTGTTCTATAAATTTCCGCTCCACATCGGTCGCGTTCGGCTTTTAAATCGAATGTCAACAAACATGGCGACGTCAAACAAATCGATTTCCGAATTTTTAACGCTGCGTTCGAGCGCCACTATTACAATAACAACTTGTTATTCCTGTCGATTTTTTCGTTTTGCTTTCAATTATAATTTTTAAAAATTAGGAATTTACAAAAATAACAACAATATTGGGAAAATTGTTTGTAAACCGTTACAGTAACAAGAGAGGCTCATTATGTGTCGAATGAAAATTCCTACGGCACTTTTGACTCTATTATAGAGTGTCAGAAGACGTATATTTGTGTGTAAGTACAACAGATTACGTCCTCACACCGTGCACCGGTACTATTTTCTCGTTTAGCGCAATTTATCAGTGTTGAGTGACATCAATAAGTTTTTCGTCGATTTCGTACGTGCTTATATGGGTATGATAATTTGTTTCCGGTGTACGCGTCGCGTGCGCAAGACACGACAAACTATTACATTCATAGCGTTAGCACGATTTGCATTTGAAATATTTCGTTCGGCTCGTGCCAGTAGGGCACAATGCCTGCGGGAGAGGCGATACATTCAATAAAAGATGTAAGTATGTGTCATATCAAATTTCTTGGTATATTTTTCAGCAGCTCGTGCCGTTGATTTCTTTACCTGAGTGATAATAGGGCTCATTTTGTTGCGCACGTGCGTGAATAATGGGCACCGGCTTTCGGCTATTGTATGCTTTGGCTTATCTATGTATCTCGTGATACATAGCGTAGAATGTATTAATTTAACTATGTGAGTGGATACTTTGTTGGCTAAACATGCTTCTTGTTTTAGGTTGCGCAAAATGGTGTCATAAAGTTCCTTTAGCTTGGAACGTTGCTCTAAAATGAAACATTGTTTTTTTTTATTCTTAAAGCTCTTATTAAAACGTTTTTCACCCAAAATAGCGTGGAAAATTCCACTCATTAACCCGTAGGTAATTGTTCTCAGAAACTTTCAACACGCGCAGGTGAACGGTTAATTACACTGAAATTAATTTGCGCGAACATTTTCTGGCGTTGTGGCGTAAAGTTGGCGTGGTTGATGCTTTTGTTTTATTGAATAATTGCCCAGAGGTGTTTCGGACGAGACCGACTGGTTCCTTCAAGGCCAGGCGACGAACTTGCCCGAACCATTGTCCTTATTCGCGCCGAAGAAACTCGACTCGATTCACGTTACCGAGGTGTTTTTTTAAAACAGTAAAGTTTTTGGGTAGCCATTCATTGTTATGCTCAAGTTAAGCTTTTAATTGATACATTATAATGGCATTTTCGCAACGAAACGTTTGAAAATGTTTTTGAGAAGTTATTTTTAGCGTTGAAAACTCGGTTCGAGAGTGGTAATACATAAACATGAATAGTGTCGATTTTAGCGATAATTGTGCGTAGTTATTCCGAATACCCCGAGGCAAGGCGCGCGCGCCGCTTCGGTTGACATCGCGCGCAGCTTTTTGATGACTGACAAAATCACCTTTTTCGAGTTCCTTCGAATATTTGGTGATAAAAAGTTTTACAAAAAAAAAACTTAGTTTGGCTTAATTTTCAGTTTTGTAAAAAAAAATATAGAGGAGTTAAAATGATTTCAGCTTTTTAAGTCAAATGTGTCATCTTTTGACTTACACCTATAAAGCTAAGGAAAGAACACAATTCGTATTTCAATCAAACAAAAAACTGCCTAAAACTCATGATTCAGATTTAGCACAAAATAGAGTGGTTTGGACTATGTTCCCCACGCCTGGTAGTGAACAAAAAAAAAAAGCAATCCTATTGTTATGGTGTATAACTAATGTTTTGGTATATTTAACCTCTATGTTTTAATATCGAAAATTAAACAGCTAATGATATTGTCTAAGATAACGGCTCATAATCCGTTGTATATTGCCCCGGTACCTGTAGATACCGAGAATAAACATTTAATGTAATTTCCGATTGACAACAAGGGTGAATCTTCTCTTCTGATAATGATTAAATAAATTCAAGAATACCGTGCATTTAAATCAAAATATTTTTATTGTAAATTACTGATTGTCTTGAATTCTGAATACAAGACTTGCCATTTGAGGTTGCTCCTACATATTTTCCAATCTTCTAGCTAATTAGAATTTCGCTCGAATATTGTAGGTAATACGAGTATTCAACGTTCAATCTCTACGGATGTATACTTCACACTCATTCTACTTAGTGCAGCTTCACCAACGCTTTCAGCACATCTAAACCGCGTTCAAGAGCTGTCAGTGTCAAAATTGTTATGGAATATTGACACTGACAGCTCTTGTTTTATTGGTGAAATCCGCCCTAAGTTGTGAAGCTTCCAAGTTCCAGTCAATCAAGTCCACAAGCTTTTTATTTCGGACAGTTTTATTCTAATTCAAACTGGCTTCACTTATAACGTATACTTTACTTACTTAATGCATTCTACTAAAAGTTAAAAATAAATTTAAGAATTCGAGGCATCATCGTAATCATTGAAAACCTTGTTCCACCCACTGCTTAGTTTAGGCCTTTTGAATCATGCTTGGTCTGTGTGAGTCTCATCCAGGAAGAATTCGAATTCCAAAAAAAATACCGAATAACCCTCCCATATTATTATCTATGAACACCTAGGTAGATTAAGTATATTGTCGAGCCACTCCAGTTCAGTAATAAACCTTGTTATCTTCCAATAATTAGCGATAACTACCCAAAACGTTATCTGCGTTGTTTGCTATTAAATAATCGATAGTACTCGATCGATAAACGGTCATTGGCTATGGCTTGGCTACCAATGAAAGTTCCTTGGTCCTGACTTGTTTGTTAACTGGTACCATACAGCAATGTATCACAAAGTGTTGTCATATTGTTACCACATGGTACACAGACCATCAAACTAAACATTTTTCTCCATGGAACCAACATCCGCCGTCATCAAGCCGTCATTTGGGTCGAGTTTATTGAAGTTTTGTATGGGACAGTTGAAAACTTTTTCGCGACCACACTTCTGATACACATGCTAATCCATGATGAATTGTAAATTCGTCTTGCTACTAGGCTACTGACAAATGTTTTTATGTTGTGGTTGTTTTTGAGAGGAGCGATAACAATTTCGTCCTTGTGTGATGGTCATACATGAATTGAAAAGTAGGGTTATCTTTGAGTATTCTAACTTCTAATTCGGTTGTGAATGAATGAATGAATGTTTGTATAAGTAAAAATAAAATACTTAAGATCCAGAAGCACTTTTAGAAAAGCTGTAAGTAATCGTTTTCTTTTTGTTGTAAATTCACACCTTGTTAAAGCAAACTCTATTTGACATTAACTTCATTTTCATGCGATGATGTCGCTATCTCTTCGCTTGCAAAAACTTGTACCTTACACTTACTTTATAATGTATGGGAGTCCAAGCATTTTTATAGATTACATAAACTTAGACACCTCTTACACATAGTTATTTAGTGCTTACTTATTAAGTGGCAACGTAAGACTACCGTATAGCCATACATTACAATGAACGTGCCTGCATTCTCGTTTAAATGGCACAAAAATACAGGCACAAAGCGATGAAAAAAAAAACTTTCTTTTTGTTATACAGTCTCCATCTTTAAGAAACTATCTGTGCGCATGTGTGTGTAAGTCGTTATAAGCGAGTGAATCATTTCATTATGCATGCAAAGTGTCACTTTAATTAAGTTTTGTGTTTGCTGCAATTGTGGTGGACATTTGTAAGGCTCGTTATGAATGGTCCCCCTCATTGTTTTGAGTTCAGAAATAACTATGATGCAGCATAATTTTAAACTGGTACAGAGGTTTCTTTCGCTGACCGTTGAAATCGGTGACTAACCATTAATTAATAGTGATAATTATCGCAGACACTCGGAATGATTCATTTGCTCATGTAGAAATAATTTGTGGCTTTAGTTTTGATTTATAACGAATACGAACAGGATGTGGAACCTAGTTATTCTGTCCTTCGATTAAGTGATAGTTGAGAGGTTTGGGCTCACGAGCGACATTTTTGATTAACGGTTTATTCGGAAGTTTAAAAATGTGTCAGCTACCTGCAGTTTTGTTTACAAAACAAAGTGTCATTGACCACTCGCAGTCGTTCACTGGTTTTTGTGTCATATGCAGGTCTACCTACTTATTTGAAATTTCTTGGGAGTTGTTTACTTATGCATAAGGCATAACACAAACAAGATGCGGCGTAATAAACCTTCTAATTCCCCAATAATTATGTTTACAATCTTTTAATTTCCAGAATAATAAAATTGTAATCAACATTAATTTGTCATGTGAGTGCCGCCATAAATCGCCCCACTTCAAATTCCCGTTTTATTGATAATTAAAATTGCCCGCAATTAGAGTGTAATAATTACAAGTAATTGTAAATCATAGGATTAGTACGTCGCAGCGGTGTTTTTTATACCAGACGATCTTTATCTTAGTTTATGATTTAATTACTCGTTAAAATTAGGCCTCGTTATTTCGTAGCGAGTCGAAAGGTGTTAAATTTAAGACTATTTTATCCTTAGTAATAAAAAGGTTGGCCGTGAAACAGTTTTATATTTCTCCTTCAATTGACTTTATATCGACACGTTGGCGTTTTAATGTTATACTTACAATTTTGTATTAATTAAAAAGGGTTGTGAATAAATAAAAAAATTATCCATAAACTTTGATTGCCAACGTAAGCATGAAGTCAAAGTCAAACGCAGCAATATTATAAATTGAATGGATTATAAAAGCCTAAAAAAGGTACAAAGTAAGGCGGTGTGCACACTGTCGCCGGAACGCCACGAGCTAAACTGCGTCGGACGGACGAAATTACCCTCTCGGCCGCTCCCATTGTTGTGTTGCCAAAAGCAATAAAAAATTCCCTTAAAACAATAGCACCCCCGGGCGTCGACTGCCGCAAAAGATGTTCATGATAATTATTTTAGTAAATGCACCGCCTTAAACGCTCCTTGGACTTACAGGTGTGGCTTAAAACGTAAATATAAAATATTGCTCAGTTATGTCTCACAAAATCATGACACTTATGGACAGATGTATTTTTGCAGCATTTGAAATGGCTTTGGTATTTTTGTTTTAAAAGTTATATATAGTAAGAACGAACCTACTTATAATACGTACAAAGATTTTAATATTGATAAAATCGGAGTAAATATAAAATCTGTTATTTACCAAAGACATTTTGATCTTATATAAAATGTACTGTTTTTAATGAAATTACTTCAGTATATCTAATAGATTAGGTAAAAATAAATGTATATACAGATTATTGATATTTTAATATTACAGGAATAAATTGAACATTGATTATAATTACGTGCGTATAGAGTACCCACCTACGTATCTTTTGCCGATAATGTTTTTATTAAGTAAGTACCTACGAAGTAACTATGAGTTATGACGAATCATTGAAATTGTCACTCGCTAATCCCTCAAAAGTGAACCAGACGACCTATTCTGTAAAAATGTCACCGTGATAACTTCGGTAAAGTGAGATGTCAATAGTGTCAATCACCAGGTGAAATGTCAGCTCACATGAACCTAACTTCACCTTAGTTTTCACGGTGACATTTATAAAGAATATACCGACTGGTAAATGCTCATCACAACGTTAAGCGAATTTTAATAACATTTTGGATGCGAAGGTAAGTAATTACTGTTTATAACATCAACACTCGCCCGCCACAATTAAGTCAGTTTTTTTTTGGATGCGCGACAATCACGTTTTGATTACGGTCGTAAAAAACATGGACATGGCTACACTGTCACTAAATAACGATTATCAATAGTCAACGTTATGTCCCTACGTTTTTGAATAAGTGGTGTAATTTTTATAAATAATTGTCATGGAAAATATTTTTATAAAATTATAACTTGGTGTGGTAATCGTAGTCCAACAGATAAATGCTACATAAATAATAAATAACTCTAATCATTGAACTTGTGAATATTACGCGTAGCAGCAGCAAAAAACGATCACACTTGTTCGCAACAGTTGCTTAAATTTCTGCTGCTAAAACTATCAGACATTAAAAAAATTGATTGTATGATTTATTACTAAAGATTTGAAAGCTATCATTATTGTTATTCTCAAATAGTTTCATGGCTGGTAAAGCCACAGTGTTGCCATGTCCATACTAAATGTCTACGACAATTTACTCAGTATTTACTAATGCTCGTTAAGTTTAAACATTGTTTTCGGTCACATTTAGGCGTTACGTAATTGGTGTTGAAAAAATATAATTTCGTCCTTCTCACGGAAGGTTTCGAGTCAACAGATCGTATCGTGTAAACTACGCTTTATAATCTCGGTGTCCACGACTATATCCTATTGTTATGAACCATTTAATTTTCATGAATCTTCTCATGGATAAGCGTAGGGTTTTATAAAGAAAAATAAAGTTTCGTAATTATAAAATAGACCTCACACTATGATGTTGAAGGCTCAACAATATCGTCCGTGTACTGATTACTAGTAAGCACAAACGAATACAGTCCTTATAGTTGAGTTCTAAGATCTATTTTAGATCAGTGCTAATTTCAGATGTTTAATTAATGTGAAATACCATCAAGAGATTAATTAGTTCTGTCGCCCATACACTTTGCCGGCTATTAATGTAAAGCCGAATAATTCCGCTTACAAATTGAATGTTTGAGAACTCGTTTGTTTAGTGCGTTCGTTTTTGACACTGCATGAGCTTACATTCAATGCAGATTTATCGCCATTTTCGCGTAAATACTGACATCAATAGCTGCTTGACCATAATGTTATTATGATAGCCAGATTTATAGTTCCTAATATAAACAAGTAGTTCCAGTGTTCGTTTTAAATAAATGGACATTTATCAATTTCAAATAAGAGCTTGATATAAAAACAGCAGACTTCTCGGGAGTCTAGTACTCACAAGGCAACAAATTTTAGAAGTAGGCGATATGGTCATGTATCGAAAATATTTATAAATATTCATATTTTGTCGACATATTTTATCGATACTTATTAAAGACCGGCTACCACTCGCGTCGTGAGGTGAGAACGATAGCGCCCCCTGCTGGGCGCGTTCACAGTGAGACGGGAACAAACCGAACGGAATTCAAAATGAAGTTATGGCTTTACATTCCTTTTTTCCCTCGTTTTAAACGTTTTTATCTTATTTTAAATATAATCCTGGTGAAGTTATGACCGTTTCGTACCTACAGTTTATGTAAACCGGTACCTAATTTGTTAATATTAATTCTGATCTTTCTAACCTTAAATAAACTGATCGTAAAAGTATTTTATTGTGTCTTTTCTGGAGAATGTCACTTCACAACAGTAGCTGCGTGGTGTGAATTTTAAAACAGTAAATAATAAATGTAGGTGATGCCATTAGCTGGAAGTTGGACAAATATCGAGTGTCAGTGTTTGCGGTGGTTGTGTAAATATCGACATCAGCGTTTGCGTTCCGCATCACTAGATGTTGTTTGTCGAAGTGCGCGAGCGACGCGTCGTGCGCGGGTGCCATCGTGTAAAGGGTTGCCCACTCGACAACCTTGTCGATAAATAGTAAATACACGTGTTTACCTTATTTGCACTAACAAAATATTTTACAATAGTTCATCTAACCGGTCGTCTGTGATATTTATTTTCTACAGCCTATTCGTTTGTCTCCGGAAAAAATGTTTATGGGCATTTGGACATTTGATATTAAACATAATTTATCTTACTTTTAAAGTGCAGAGGATCATTTTATTCAACAATTAAACTACTGTAATTATTTAACATAAAGTCCCTATATGTTTTCCATTAGACTTGCTGTCGTTCCATGCATTATGCATGAGTCGCCCATATTGTTTCCAAAACTTAAATGTGTCGTATCTTTTATGCAATAACTCAGATTAAAATTGTATTAAGTAGTATGTCACCCGCAGTAATAGATTCAATATTCAAATAGGAATCGTGCTCGCATTTAATGTGTTTAATCAATCATAAGTTACGATTAATTACTTAGATAGGCGCGTCCGTCCGTCCGTTTGATTGTTGTGCGCCGGATTCTGTAAGTAAAGACATTTATAACATAACGAGACCCATTGTCCAGTTCTTGGTAATCAAAAGTTCAAGGTTTCATTATGAGATGTTTATTAATTAGTTTGGAATGGAAATAACCGGCTTCTTAATCCGTACGAAGCTACCATTGTGGAGACAACAATGACGTGACTTGCAACTTAGTGCGATATTTTATGGAGCACTCACGGATCCAGCTAATCCGACCTATTTTAATGCTTTGGAATGTTCCTAAGGACCACTTAATTTGTTAAGAGGAAAAACAAGTATTTTCCTGATAGCAGGCTTGTTAAAATTCTAAAGTGGATCCGATAATAAATCCCTCTCATAACGATGATTGGAAAGCGAGTCGGTAAAAAGCTCCAAATAAAAAATGCCTAGTCAGTACGCATGCGACGTTTGTTGACGTGTAAGGTCAAAATTACTGTGTTTTTATTACAAAAGGAACGTATTCTGCCCACGCGGTATTCAGCCATAATTCTCAACTAACCTCATTCAGCAAAATAAACATAATTCAATCAACACCAAACGATTTAAAAATTAAATCGGTGAAAATTTTATAATGGCAATGTAAAACTATTCCATAACTTACCCAATCATAATTATCGAGTCAAACTTCTCGATTATTATGACTATTCGAGTGATAGATAATGTAGTAGAAAATTAATTAAAAGTAGTTTCGATTGAAATCACAGTTACCGCATCGTTTATAAGGCAGAAAATGCTAGGTAACGGTGAGCGATGGCTGCGTACTACCGGTTTTACCCGGCGCTGCGCGGGCGCACTCATTATCGCTTCTAGTCTCGTCTGTTGGTAGCTTTTGTCGAAAATCAACGAAGTTGAAACTATTTTCATTTGATGGTTCCTTTGGAAGATGTTCATTTGTTTGCTTTTGCTAAGCAATGACTGTGTTTGGTAACGTGTTTGTTTTGTAGCTTGTGCTTTGTAGGACTTATCTTATTATTTCTGTTATTTTTTTTTCTACAAAAATAACACAAAACAATTACAACGACAATAATATGTACCTACTTACCATCACTACTACGGTTTAATATCGAACAGTAAGTGTGTCGCTTAAAATCTTTACTTACTTCCAAAATGGTCGAAGATATTTCTAATCAAATACGTTTTTCTATTTCATAATACACGACACATTCGATAACTTAATATACTTAAGTTGGGAACAAAAGTTTAAAAAACCCGTGGGTATTGGGATTATGTCAATTGTAGACTGATAATTTATTAAATTGAAAAAAATCTTTGAAGTAGGTGGGCTACTTCAAAGTTTTTTTTTTTATATAATAGTCATCATAAAAACATAATTTTTACGAGAATTTATGTCAGATATAATATTATAATTATGTAGTAAAAAGTTAAATTTACGATCTTTGAAATAAATTATGAATGAATATCGATTTTCGCAAATTGGCTATCGTGTTGATGTTAAAATTTCTAATTTTGATTTCATTTAAAAATATTTTCGAAGCAAAGCCTTTTCTGTTAAGACTCACGTTTATATCTCAGAATTTAAAATATTGTGACGTCATGAGAGTTCTGTAGTTGACACAACACTATCAATGATGTTGACATCAAACAGTTTATCAATCATCCAAGCCTACTACTAAAGCCTACTAATTCAGTTAAAGCCGTCTCGATAACGTCATACAATTTGATTTCCACTCGCGTTTAGGCATTGTCCAACTTCCATTCATATTCACCATTAATCCATTCATAAAGTTTTAAGCATGTGGCCATTTGGCCATTCCCAAGGTTAGATTTATCTGTACCAATACATGAATAACCTCCTCTGCTGGCCGCTACCGGTTTTACGCACAAAACATTATCTACAGGTGAAGCTTTTGGTGTCACAACAGTTTTTTTTATCTCCAACTAAAACAATTATTTATGTTACTGCAATCTGATATCACTTTTTAGTTTTTTACTGTTCGTTTTAGGGATTCCATGTTTGAAGGTGGCCATTACTGTATCCGTCATTTGAGTGGCATCCGTTGGATACATTTAATCTTGTTTATGGTGGTCATAAGTATTAAGAGATACATCTTCGTTACTGAATGGTGCAATTGCTCATTATTCCGTGCCAGTAGTAAATATCTGGTAGTGGAGGCTTGCTGTTTTAATAGCATTTATTAAAATAATATAACTTCCACACTTCAAATTGGTTTGCTTAATAAATCTGATGAATTTCGTAAACGTATCGAGTCTTAAGATAGTTCCTCGGAGAACGCCGAGCGTCAGTGTTTAATTATGGTTTATCGTGTAGATCCTAAACTTCTTAAGTTCACAGTGGGCTGTTTTTTAACCCGTGATGGAAAAAGAGGGGTGTTATGAGTTTAACGCGTGTATCTGTGTGTCTATATGCGATATCGTAGCTCCCAAACCATTGTTATAAAGCTAAGACTTTTAATTCTGCTTTGTCACTGTTTAATTGGACTTTAATCATGGACGTATTGAAGTAGATTTGCCTGACAAAATTACATAATTCTCGGCAAATTCGAATTTTGACAATTCATGTTGCCCAATATTTATTTAACACAGCACGAATTGAAACAAGCTACAAAATTAATAAGACCCATTATATTTGCCCTTTGTTACACATAGGTATTTGCGTACTGGCCAAATGATTTGTCATAACTCAATCTGAAACTGGCCTTGATTATATTAAGGATATGATTCACTCAGTGTTGCAACTGAGCTAATAGGATTACTACAGAACTGCTTGTAATTTTAGAGAATGCAATAATTAAGTCTTCGATGATGACTAAAAAGCTGAATCACCTATAACTTTCGAGGAAAATTCAAATAAAAATCAATGAAATTTCTTAATTAACACAAGAAGTTTCGGTTGGGGATAACGCAATTAAAACCAGAGCAGTCAGTCATTCGGAGATTGACGATGCCACCCAAATAAACAATCTTAGAGAGTGAATCCGATAAAATTGCCAATTGACTTATGCCACCAAACACTTAAGAACGTACTACGTAAAACAGTTGCGTAACATCCAAATATTTATTTGAGTGAAGACATAAATTTTGATTTACGCAAGTAGGAGCTATCACGGCTATCATCATTGAAAGCGTAGACAGGAGTTTGCTATTGTAAATAAACCTTCAAGTGGCAAATGTAATAGGGGATAATCAGTTAGACTAATGTCCAGTTTTTAACATTGAACGGCATTATCTTGTGTTAAATGTTCTGGGCAATCACCAAGACTTCATATTACAATTAATTTAACGAAAACTAAGTATGCAGGTAAAGAACCCACTTGAATTATGCCCAGAAAAACCCAACAGCACTTTCCTACGAGTCACGAATTTATGTCTAAGCGAAACCACGGTTTCCTCGCCAAAGTTGTGTAACTCAGTAATAATGTTTGAATTAACATGTAAATGTGCATTATACAAAAGACTAGTTAAGTACTTTCAAGTGTTAGATACGAGATCCCGGACCATGTTCAAGTACCCTCCAGTAGTACCTGAATAAGAGCCCTTAACGCAATCATTAGTTAGTTTATGAATATTGATGTAATTATTAAAAGGTTGTCTAAATGAAGATGGTCGTTAGTGCCTTTATTCGTTTTTATTGGGATGACATTTTCGAGTTGAGTATCTAAGTGATTTCCATATTTATGTTTAAATGCCCACATGGTCGAAACACGAGTCACATCTTTGTAGCAAGATAGTGGTCCATAGCTGGTGAGGCTTCTACAAATCGTAGTTGCACAATTTGCATAACAGTCTCGTGAATCGTCTCAAAAGCTTCCAAGAATTCAATAAACTTTAGGCCTTATCCAGTATCACTTAAATATTCATAAACTTCGTGTGCTTCCCTCCTAACATTGCCGACACTCATTGGCACGACTTTACCCGCAATCAAGTTGCCATTATTTTCGTGAATCGATAAAGACAAGTTGTAAGTCGTTACCCTATAAACGAAACGTTCAAAATTACGTTTAAGGCCGGCCGTAACCCGTGTCCACGTGTGATCGGAATAATTACCGGTCACCTAGTAGGCTAGTATACCAAGTGGTTTAGGCTGAATCACGATTACTGACGCAACAAAAATACGGTATTTACATAAAAAGTATGCGTGTTTGTGCTACATCTGTAGGAGTTTTTCTTTGCACTGACTTGAGGAAAGCTGCTTTTTTCGTATCTAAGATTGCCAGCTAAATGGTATCAAACGTTTCAATTATAGTTATCAAATTAGAATCTTTAGACGCTCAAAATGTGTTCACACTGTTCGGATATCAATCTCAAAACGATTTTGTCGATTAAAAACGATCTAAATTACTTTATACTTTTTCTACTTACTTTATTCTATACTGTTTAATTACTAAGTGTAATTAAACAGCATAGAATAAATCAAAAACTGAAGTCATATATTATGTGTATATATGCGAATTAAAATCCGGTAGCCGTACGAGTTAGCGCGTTCATCGATTTAAACATTTAAATTCGACCGACGGAAGTATCACGCGGCGATAAATTATTTACGACCTTTATAAACACTTAAAATACCAAAAACCATTTTCATTCATAAGACGAACCGAAACGAACTCTTTCGAACGCACGAGCGATACTCATAAAACCTGTTTAGATTTTGATAATTTTATTAACGATCGAACGCATGGAACGCCGAACGCGAGCCTCCGACTCTCATATATTACGGCTTTAACACAAATTATACAAGTTTGGAGGCACAAGATAGACCGTGCGTGGGTGCCTTAATGTTAAAATGTGTCATAAGTAATTATACGATCCAGGGAATTTTAATGTCTTCCAAATGTCGTCTTCTTTATTACAATAGGAGCCTTACTGAACTGGATCTATTGTATCGAAACTTATTATGTTCGATATGAATAATATCAGTGTTAAGAATGTCATATACAAGAAAGGTCTTTTCGAACAAAAAGTGGTAATAAAACTAGAATAAAGTAGAGGTACAACTCTACAAGGTAGATGAATAACGTGGCGTGGTGCCCTCGAATTTGACAATTAGTGATGTGACGATACGCACCAAGAACTCCGCGGAGTCTCCGCGGCCCACGGTAATTACAGTGTTGTCCATTCACTTTATGTCGTTACCCAGATTTCTACATTTTCTTTTATGTCAATCCAAATTTGAAGCAGTGTCGTCGCAGTGTGTGGCGTAAATAATTTATTTTACTTGTCCCAACGTTCATTAGGGGCACATTGTCTCACATTTTAATGGCGCTACCTTCCAAATTTTATTACGACTATTTGCCGCAATTATCTTCTAACGATATGAATTAGGAGTTTTCGGTAGAATAAATCTCTGTTCTGGAATTGTTGTGCTCAAATTAGTTTGAATACGTCGTTGGTGTTGCCGCAATTAAAAAAGTGTTTGCAGTCCTTGGGTATAAAGAAGTGCTAAAACGTATATCACAATTACTTCTTACATGTAACTAGCACCATTAGTACGCGCTTATGTAACAACAATATCTACAAGTGATCCGCTAATCATGCGTCTCTTTGATCTTTAGAAACGTTAACTCTTCAAATTCTTAGCACAAACACGAGAGAGACAGGGCCTGTTTATTGCTACACAGCGAATCAATTGAACAAACTGCTTTTGGACACTAATAGAAAGAAAACGATCCGTGCGTTGCGTCAGCAGCCAGATTAATTAAACTCCTTACGACCGACTGTGCGTTATTCCATTTAAGTCTCGACGCACAAGTACCTACTTTAATTAGTAGTTTTCCATTTGTCGGACACCTGGTAAAAGCTATTTGAATTATTAGCTGTGTCGCCTGAGCTGAGAGGTGCAAACGGATTTAAGCCTTAAGGTGATTTAATAAAGCGTAAATTTGTGAGCAGCCGGGTTGTCTCCGAGCTGTTTTATGAAGAGGCAAGGTTTTCAGTGCGATCCTATTGGTCGTTGGCGTGCTAACGCAAGCATCACGCGTGGTACATTTTCAAATAGTTGTGATCATAATTTGATAGTCTTTACGTCGTTGCTTACTTGTGAATTGGCTTTTATTATTTGTCTTTGAACACTCATGCTAATTTAATTTTTTAGGTTTAACGGTTTCATCGTGTTGGTTAAATATCACGAATGTTGTTAGTGATTCGTGTACATTTATGTATGTTTCCAAATGTAAGTAATTGCAATAATGTTTACGCAATTGATAAGGCTTCAATGGCCTGTCTATAAAGCTCATATTTAGCCTTTAATTAATAATTATATTTGTTTCTGAAAGCCAGCATGTGTCTGTAAATACGAGTAATGCTGTATATAATACGTCAAAAGTCAAAACGATGAAGTTAGAAGTGACTATCCATCCGCTATTAACCGCTGGTCTCAAAGGGCCGAGTCGTCTATTGAATTCAGTCAGAATGCGTGTGCAGGACAAATGTAGGAGATCATCCTTCATATTTGACGTGGCAATGCTCCGACATAATGTCATCCATTTAGCGATACCATGCACTATTATTGTCGTACCCGTCATTAATGTAAAATCTAATCAATCACTTACAACATCGGGTTTGTCATTTCAACTCTAGTTTCGGTCAATAGTTGAACAATTATCAACCTTCCACAAATTGAAACGGAATTTCAGTTAGTAGATGAACAGTTTTGCAAACAACCAGACTTATAGGTCGGTAACAGCACCGCTTTTGGTGTCAACCTAATGTCGATAATTAAACTTTGAGAAAAAGGTGATGTCACTTAATAAGTGTTACACGATACAAGCACTTTTGTCGCAACACTCCGACAATTAGCATTAAAACGTGTTAATAATACAAATATGAAATGTGGAAACTTCAACGTACGGCGCACTTGATGATTACCTGAGCAAAGATCTGACAGAATTAGGAAATACATAATTAATCAAAGAGCTTAAAGATGCAGCCTTAAAAACACTGGTATTAAGTTCAATTATAAGTTTTTGTGTCTACCCGGAAAACAAATGACAAGCAGAGACAATAACAGTCGCCAACGTACTGAGAAAAAAAAACAATGAGTTGTCACGCTTCTCTTTGTTACCATTATTAATAAGTAAGCTCGATATACATTGAAAATGTTAAGTATTTGGTAACGGTAAAACTAATTATAGTTTCGGTAACGAATCGAGCCACTCACGACATGGCTACTTACTCGTACTTAGTGGACGTTGAAAATGACGCAAAAAAATAAATCGTGAGTTCAGCACATTCAGAATCTCAGAAAATAAACGACACCAAAAAACGATTATTATGGACTAGTGTCAAACAGAGCGTTCTTAGCTACTCAAGTTTTTAATAGACACCTTAGTCAAGTCATCTAAGGTGAAATCAATTTAGATTTAGATAGTTCAATCAGTGTTTTTAATTATGCTACTGAATTATGACTGTGTTCTCGCCATAAATAAAAAAATAGAAATCATTTATTATATTAACGCAATTAAGATTTTTATTACGATTCAGGTGTTGTGGGCCATTGGACCAAATAAGGCGCTGCATTATGATTTTGCTAATTTATTACATGATAAATAAAATGAAGTTATGACATCATACATACACGATAACTTTAAAGTTATAATAAACCACTCATTATTTCTTAGTGATTACAAAATAACATCATAGGTCTGTACATTTTTTCTCATAAGCAATCTTTTAGTCGAGTCCAATAGTGCTGGGCGAGTGTCGATATAATGGGGCCCATTGCGAAGTACTACGTGACATGGCGACGCGCGACGCAGGGCTTCGGTACTAGCCCACAGCCACAAAAAATGATCTCATTTAGTTTCACCGATATCAACAAAACGTGAAAGGTAATTTCATAGTGCATTTTCATTTTAACACGCCTTTGAGCACTTTGCCCTTTCCACTTTCGTTGTTTTTTATCGACATTTTAAATTAAGTAGGTACTCACTTATAGCTTTCGACGCGTCAACCTTTTATTTTACATTAGTCTGACAGTTCATTGGCCGACTTTTTTTGTTTATTGCAGTTTTCCTATTGTAGAGTCACGATGTTATAATGAGCTAGTTTTCTCATTGTTACCCCAAAACTCAACACAAACAAAAGGGAATTTGAAGGATTAGAGAATACTTAACAAAAGCCGATAGATTTTGGACATGTCAAACTGATGATTATTCAGCATTAGACAGATGTTCCTTTCATTATAATCGCAACATTATGAAATATTCTCAATTAGTTCCAAATGCGGTAAACTACACACACATGTGACATTATCACTATTTTGTCTTATTGTTGAACGCAAATATGAACCCACACAATTTGGGGAATTTGTTATAATCCGCGTTGACTCTATTGTTATGCATTGTAACCATGGACGCGGGGATGATAACTTAGGGGGAGAACACAGGGGCCTGATGAATATAATAATTTAAGAATTTAGAAAACAGTGATCGATCTTTAATATTATTAGCAAACATTGTTATTTGGCGTGTATGGTCTCGGCAGCGTCGCGAATCGTTCGCGGAATGCATGCATCAATGCGGTCATTAAAAGTATCGTGAGTAAACGTTGGCGCGGTCATATGGTGCGGTGCACTGTACAGGTGGAGGCGCTCAGGCGCTAGGCGCTTCGGGCGAAGAGTGCGATGGGAGTCGCTCAGACCGTCGCGGCCGTCCGCGTCGTGCCGAACCGGAGCAGGTTATTAATAATCCGCATTCACGTCGCACGAGCGCGGCGAGCGAGCGGCCCGCGACGACATTCCACACCATTGTACCGGCCCGCTCCGCCCGCGACACTTTTGTCTATTCACACCGATAAATCACCGCCGGGGCCACAATGCCAGCATTATTTACCTCTAACGACGACCTCTTCGCGCTACATCGATTAATTAGTACAACACTACAGATAAGATAGCCGGGAAAGCGATCGCTTTCAATTTCCTCTCGAGGGGCACTCGGCGTAAAGTGTGCGTTAAGTGCGGACAATCGGAGATAAAACGTGCGAGACGAGACTCCCTTAATCCGGTGATCGAAGATTGCGAGGAAACGTTTTGTCGTGGGGTTGTACGCTCCACTCGCTGCCATTGTCTGGTCGTCACTAATTTGATTGCCCACACACGGCCACGCGTTGACGTGGGCGACCGGCCGTTGCGTGGATCCCTAATTAAACCTATGAGATGCTAATGGGAGTCATTCATCGCGAGGTCAGATCGCTTCTCTGGCACACAGTCGCTGCGACACGACTTTTATTGCCGATCTACATAAACATGCATCTAACCACTAACATTTGCATAGAATTCATGAACTGCATACGTTGACTTGTTTAGAAGTTCAATATCGACAGATCAAACAAGCGAACTGCTTTCCCGTTTTATTGAATTAACTGTTGGACAGACGGTCGCAGTCGCCACACGCGATGTGGACTCGCCCAGACGCAATGTCATAGTGCTCGTACACATATTATGCTGTTTTAAATTGATTGTTATGTGTATGAGTTGTGAGCAACTGTGATTCGAGTCAGGAGCCTTCTGGCTTTCATTACGCATTTACATGGTCATTCATCTTTGACCTCGCGATGAGACCGTGTCTCCGTCTGCCATATTTTCCTTTAAAGAAATTCCTTATTAACAACATTATAAAGGTATTAGCGAGAATCGCTCGAGGCCCGGCACCTATCTATGGCATCGGTCTGGTTAATATGCTTATTAAATTATGTCGATGGCAAAAACCGTGTTTAGCTTTAGGGAGTAATTAGCGGAATGAGTCTTATCGTGAGATTGAATCACTGGCTTTAATTATTGGGTAAGATTCGGACCACACTCGCACGCGCCCTTTCGGTTCGACGTCAGTCGGTTCACTGACATCGAGGTTTTTTGTCATTATTTGCTTTTACGAATTGAGTAACAGGAACTAGCCACTCGGTATTAACCTCGCCTCCAGCGCGTACCTACGTATATCTAGATAAAATAGGCAGTGAATAAACAATACCCCGTCTATTGTAAGCAAGCGTCATTGTTACTGTTGAATAGTAATTGGTATTAAGGTCAATCTTATTGATTAGCGAACAAAAATTTGTGAACAAGCCATGGGACCGGCTGCCACCGCCCGCATCAGTAACGACCCGACTTTACATTTCAATGCCTGTTTTAATATCGACATGCATCATTTCATCTAATTGCATTTCCTCTATAGATCGATAGATAATTCCAAATTTTATTCAAATAGATAACTGCTTAGGGACTGATAAATATTTATAATCACATGAACATGTAACATGTCAATTAATGTTGAAATAATTGACGTAAAAACGTTCTCAATTATGCAATAAAATAATGCTGGAGGTTTGCCTTATACGCTACAATCGGGCACAAACCTGGTCGCAACCAAAGTAGCGCGATTTTTTTGTCTCCAGCGTGAACGAGTTTCAGATGCAATTTGTTTACTTCGCATTGAAACGTCATTATAACGCAATTTTGTAGACAAAGCGCCTAGTGAACTTGAAGGCGCCGTAATTAGAAATCGGATAAAAATATCTCGACCCGGTTTCCACGGCTCCTGTAATTAATAATCCTCACGACGTGACCAAACAGGGCCAATTCTATAGGCTAGGTCAGAAACTGACTCCAAACATGGGACGGTACGGACCTAGATTGACTTCAATCGATAACGCTTTCGACTCGATTCATCATCAATTCCATACTGTTAGCTCGATAAGGAGTAAGTAATTGTACACCAAATAAATTAGTTCCCGCTTTAAGTCCCACAACGGTCGGGTGAGACTTGCACATTTGTCCCCTCAGTGCCAGTCGTAGGAATCTGTTCAAAAGTGTTAAATCGGTTAATATAATGATGATGGATGCGGTCCCGACCAAACAGCCCGCAGCGGGGGTGTTTTACCCCACTATACAAATAAAATATTTTTATTATTAACTAGTTTCCTGTCCTTTTTGCACCCACAAAAGCTCCCAATCGAGCCGTCTCCGTCGCACAGTTTAATCGAAATCATATTTCTGTTTTGTCATTATGGTATCACGTTAAGAGTTCCTCTCTTTTGTCCAGGATTTCGATTAGTTGGTTTCTTGTTTCCAATGCAGCTTTGGATGTATTTTTTATGAGTCGCAGCGGTAAAGAAATGTGAAACCTGCGGAGGTAGAGTTCAGTTGTTCGAGTTTCTTTCACTGTCATATTGTACATAATATTAGAGTTACAAACCTGCAGAGTGTAATTTTTGTTTTCCTTATGTTGCAGGTAATTGTCAGTGGGCGCTTGCCGCCATCTGTCGCCCAGTAGCGGAATTCGCGGAGCGTGATTTTTTCTGTCCACCGCTACTTCCTATGAATGGAAGCCTGACGGATCCCCATAAAAAGGTGCAACCGTGTCAAAATCGAACAATATTGTTTAAAATCTAAGACAGACACATATGAGTTTCTCTCGTCATCACGAGCGTACCTGTGGGGGCTCACAAAAAACACCGCAGGTAGCCCATTTGTTTGTTATTAATTCTCGCGTCGAATCTCGTTTTTTTACCGTCGACCACTCTAATACAGTGAGAATATTAATTATAATTATAAACGTAGCTCGTCGTGTTCGTTATAAGGTGCTCTCCTAAAGTTTTGCTTTAAAATTTAAATCTGATCGTTAATCATGCGACAATGTCGGTTTTATCTTGATATTGTGTTTTTAAAATTTATTGTTTTTTCTCACTGACTTGAATCTTAGGACCTCATGATTTACTGTTTCTGGGTCTTCTTCGAAGATAAAGGGAAATCTTATGAATTGATACTTTCACGCTATTACGATTGCTAACGATGAATCAAAAGATTAGGATTGATAAACCCGGATAATTCGAATAAAAAAGATTTGTTATAACTTTTAATCGTATTAGAACTAAGCTACAGTATTATACCTACAGGGTCGAATTAAAATAGCTAGTGAAACTGCAGAAGTGACGGAAAAAGAAAATAGATGTTTTTTTTGTGCGATCTTCGACCTCTTATTGTATTCACTTGAAATATCTCCTTCTTATTGTATTCACTTGAAATATCAGTAAAAAAACTGTTATGTTTTTTGTGTATTACAGCCGTTAATGGTATCGATATACACGATAAAAAAACTTTACTACTTCAAGTCTCTCATGCTAAAATCTGGGACCAATATTTTTAAAAAGACATCACTCTACTTGATAATGTCCAAAGAAGGGCATCCAAGATATACTTACCATGCGCAATCTACCTTACCAACAGCTTCAATGACCTAGGCCTTACCACACTGGAACAGCATAGACAAAGGGGTAGACTCATTGAAACGTATACTAATACTACAGAACACTACGAAGTGCCCAGTCTTCAAAACCTTTAATTTCTGAATGCCAACAAACATTTTCAAGGCATTCCCAGAGCAGGCATTCCAAGGCAGACCCCTAATCCCCTCCCCTATTTTTTTTCTTATTTAGGTAACAATACTCATTGCGTCTGCGGAGTTTCGCTAGCTAATTTAATTTGTACTAAGTCGACATGCACTAAAAGGTACCGTCCGCTTTTCAATTGCAATAAAAAATCTAACAATACTGTAGACACTGAATCACGAACTAGGATGCCAATTTATTACGTCCCCCCACAATTATCACTGACATTGTAACCACAGCTCTTCTTCGAGTATAAGTCGTTGTCAGTAATAACTTCACTGTTCTGAACCAATAATAACATTTTTATAACAAGAAGACATTGAAAAGAGGGGTTTTACTGTAAGTGGCCGCCGCGAAGGCGCGTCGTCAGGAAATTTGTCAAGAAACTCCCGCATACGCTTTCTGCACACACTAACTGACATTAAAAATCATACTTAGCGACTCCAATAGCCGACCGTACAACAATACAACTTGCAACGTAATTGAGCAAGACGCACATTGATCTTAAATATTCCATTAAACCAATTGTATGCCCACAACGGATATGCAATCATTTTGTAGTTTACTTATTGACATGTCGTTTGCAAACTAGCGTTTTCGTGTAATGGCTCCTTGCGTTTCGAGGCTTAAGTATATTGCTTTAAATGCAAATTGTAGTGAATCGAATATCCTAGCGAAAAATGTGTTGTAGCTTTTAGTGCATGCTGACTATCGGTATAGCAACAGGAGGAGGTGCATGGTGGCTCATCGATAGAGCCCACATGCGGTCGTGTTTACCACTCTTGCATTTTTATTACCTCGCATGTACAAATGAACCTAATTTTATACAATACTAAACAACACCTTATAACTGCGCCGTTGGTCTAGTCGTCGCAAGCACGAGTTGTTTGGTTCGATTCCCAGGTCGGGCAAAGTGTTATTGGGTTTTTCATCAGGAATTTCTCAGTAGCAGCCCTGGAGTCTCGATTTGTGCTCGGTTGATGGCAATAGGCTCGCCCCCCGTTACATGGGACTTTAAAAGAAAAGTGGATATATTAAACTATGTACCTCTGCCTAGTCCATCTGGGAATACCTAATGGCATGATGTTATGTTACTAAACAATACCTTTAACTGCTTACCTTGACTTCCCGAAAGTGCAAAACAGACCTATGACCTCACGCAACCTATTTTGGCTCATGCAAATAAAATTCGTGATCGTGACAAAATAAATTGAAGAATCTGCTGTCATCCTTGACATTCGATCTGTTTTAAACAATACCTGTGGGTACGACATTTTGTTTAGAAAGTGTACAGTCCGCGAGGCCTAAGCTGAGCTTTGTTTTTGTGTGAGTGATTACCAATCGCACAGCGCCTCAGGCCGATTGCCAAGTAAAGCACGCGTCGCTACGTGCACTCACACTAATGCAAAGCTCAGGTTATGCCTCGCGGACTGTACTGTATTACCGCGTTAAACGCTCAAAGTCAGTCAGTAGTATGCTCACGAGGTGTGGTGAGGGGTCACCATTAGCTCCTTCACTAATATATCACGACTCGAGCATTACGCGTCGATAGCCCCCCGTTTAGACGCGAATTGTCTGTGGAAAGCACCCATTGTGACCGGTGAAATTTATTTTCCTCGCGTCGTGGGAATGAAGCAATTATCTCGGCCGTTAGATTGAGATATCGAATCGAATTTAGTGCTCTTTGTCAAGATAAGGCTCGTCGATTGGACGACGTCAATTAATAATTGACAAAGCATGTAAATAGTACAAGTATACAAGCATTGAGCTAAGAAGTGTGAAGAAAGTCTCCAAATGTTAAATAGTGTCGTCGAGTTCATGCATGACAACTACGCTGACTCGCCTTGTGTAAGACACACAATAACATATCCCGTTTATTTCTATGATCTGTGAATCCAAGGAAAACACTTGGAGTCGAGTAAAATAAATAAAAGATGGCGGGTGGAGCTCGCGATACTTCTCAAATTGAATATTAGATTGAAATTACGCGCTCGGGCGGCTCTCTCCTCCGCCTTTTGTTACGCGAATGATACATAAAGCGCGCGCGCATACAAACACAGCAATAAGAATTTTAAATTAGCATTCTTTTTGTGTAGCAGCCACCCCTACTCTACCCGCACACCCCACCGTCTTAATAATATGGAGAAATTGAGTTGTTATACACCCTTTTCAGAGGAGGCGCGGGTGCAACGGCACACCTCGCAGAGCTTTTTTGGAATTGAATTTAGATATTCTTTTCCCGGATATAACGACTGGGAGGTCGGACCACTAGTTCCTCGTTGAGACGATCCGATGCTGTGACGCTGGCGTGCCTTATTTATTATTGCTTACATTTTATTTCTTTTCTGTAACAGGGTTGTATAGATCGGTTCGGAATGCTATAAAGACTTGTTCAATTATATCAAATATTTGGATGATACATAATGTGGCCAAAATAGGTTCTATTAATTTGATCAGCCTTCCGAGAAGCAACGTTAGCATGATACTGGTATGTAATTACTAAAGGCTATTAACATCGACCGTGTACAAACATGGCGGCTGATTGTGGGTTTCGTTTTAATTGCGCACACGCATCGCGATACCGAGTTAGAGGTCTCTCACTGAATCCAACGTGATGTATCTGGGATCGTGAGAACATTGATCAATTATTGATTTTGGAGCGATAGGCAAGCCAATACCGGCAGTTAATAACGAAAACAAACATGTATTTAAAGTAAAGGTACCTATTTACCATTAAATTGCTCGGAATTTCTTGTACACGCATTTGTAATGATCTGAAAATAATTTTGACACGCAATTCCTAAACGAGTAAAAGCAACATACGTATTATGTGCAGCAATTTTATCATTATCTTGAAACGTGACAAGCAGTGAATTTACTGAATAATTATCCATTCAAATTCTGTCTGTCAACGGTTTGGTAGTTCCCACAATTGTCACTCTCACCCGGTTCCCATCCTAAAATTACATTAAATAATAGTTAAAGTAAGCTAATTTCACAGTGGACATAAATTTTGCCCTCTCTCCTCTGAGGTAAATTCGTTAGCCATTACCAAGCCGTCACATTACGCTTCAACACCGTAACATCATCAGGTCGAGGTGACACTGCGAGCGAGAAGCGATTCTCAATAGTTTTTTTATCTTGAATGTGGTCCAATGAGTTCTTAATCTTGCAATAAGAATTTTGGAGCTGGCAAGCCTTTCAGGTATTCTCTTAGGTCTTTATTTAGAATCTTCAAAAAACGCTCGTTAGAGTTAGTCCTCCATCGCTCTCAGTCTGAACCCAGCCCATAGATCTCGGCTACTTAATTGTTTCGACATTACATTCCTCTGTGGTCGGTAATTATCGACGACAACACTAAACTTCTGACTCGGTGAGAGACTTTGTAGCGAGCTGTTAAACGTATTCGCTTTTATTTCTTTTGTTTCTTGAAAGTACAAAACAGACCGGCTTTTTTACCTTTTGTTTATATTACCCCAGAAATTATGTCGAAAAAAGTAACAACCATTTAAATTAACGTTAATGACACATTTCTCGAGAACCTTAAGTCAGCGTCACGCTCATCCACGAGATTAAAACTAATTCGAGGTCTCCCAAGTCCCAAATTATAGACGTATAGAGCGGCGGATGTCGCCGTGGCGGGAGCGGCGCCGGCGCACCGAAACCGCACGTCATTGTTTTTTGTGGAGAGGTCCCGCCACCTTCCGTACCGATGCGAGCCCCGCCGCTAATTAATTATTTCACATGTATCGATCATTAATTACGAACAGCGATAGCATCCACCAGTTATCTACACAATGACGGCCAGCAATTTGTCGATCGTAATTATCACACAAATCACACGCATCCACAAAAACGGATAATGATTTAAAATCTTAACACGACTCAGGCATTATGCCGCGTAGGCATTAATAGCAGAAAGCATCGAGATCGAATCAATCTTAATCTCGTACTGAAACGTAATCCAGATTTATTTATGACGGAGGAGAGCGTGTGCTATTATGCTCGTCTGCGGCAATTTGCCTCGGAAATTGTCTTAATCGGCCGCTCAAGGGACTATTTATGTATAATTATTTCCAAATTCGACGCTGCGTTTGATGCCTTTCCGCTCTCTTTGAGTTGGTTCGACAAAAAAGTCATCTGTTGCAACAATTAAGCTGGGGAAAAAATAGGAATAAGAATCGAAGGGTCCGCAATAATTACAGGCGCAAATTGACGGTTCGTAAGAGCCATCGGTCCAATGGCGCCTGGCAGGTTACCTGCAGCTCACGCGATGCTCGCCCTCTGCCAGACCTCCACGGACATCCAACACATGTGCCAAATTAGTATTAATCCATTCAAAAACAACTAGTTTGATTCCTCAAATGGTTTGATTTAAATCACCGCTATAAATGATGTTTCTATCAAAATTTTCTTTTTAAAATAAATGCTTAATCGGCATTTTAACTCGGTATCCATCGGACAACAAAGTTCTCGTCTATCGACATTGTTGAATGAAAACCTCTAACAAACTCACAAGCCTTTGAGTGAGACGATCAAAGGTTCGCTCCACAATAACGACAGGCGGCGGGCGCCTTACACAATTAGCTTCGAAAGCAAATAAATCATAAAATCATCTGGTTTATGATCCGATCTCATTCCGAAGATTACTTTGTGCTTTCAAATAATCCACTCTCTACCTTGTATTTGTATTTGAAGCCAGTACAGTTCCTCGATTAATTAATAATATGACAAATTAATGGGAAAGTGTTTGGTGTACGTTAATCATCATATGTTTCGCATTTCACGCGTCGAAAATGCTTTGTAATTACAAACACACTTGCGCTGCGTTTCCTACGAATTTGCGTTGTCACTTTATTATTGTGTGAAATGAGAGAGCGTTTTTAATTAATAGCTTTCTCCTTGATTTTAACGTACTTGTTGGCTTGTTGGTATTGTGTTAAACGTGTGCTTACGTCATCCCATTCCATTAAAAAATATCCTTTTAGCTATATTTGTTCAACACTTGTTTCCTTTGTATATATATGACTATGGAAATATTAATCTCCGTTAAGACGAATAGTTGTATAAAAAATCATGTATTTTATTAAATAAAGAACGATTTGGAACTGGTTGCTAATGAAAGAATTTGATTCTTATATATAGCAAAGAGAAACTATTATAAGAGATATCAGGTTTAGTAATTGACATTAAAAATCTTATAAGATTAGTTTGTTAGAGATATACAAGAGTCCATATTTGGCAACAGGATTCTTATATTTAATGATACTTACTTATCTTGGATATTTGATTCTATAGGAATTTCCACATCTTTGACAGAATTGAGTCATTGGATTCCAATTCATTACTAATTACACAGATCTTTTTTGTTGACTCTTTGGAAATGGCTAGTTTCATTATTTTATACATCTTCAGTTTCGCTTATTCCAACTTCCTCTGCTACTGGGCATATATGCCATTCCCAAAATTGAGTATACTCGAATATATAAACTTTTCTGCAAACCTAATCAACAGGATTTCCAGTTTATCCATCCAACTCAACCCTTCAAAAGGTCAATACTAAAACAAAAACTTTCAATTGAAAAGGTCAATATTAGTTGCTTTGGTAAAACCTAAATGTTTTGCTATCTGGCCTTCTCAAGCTCCTTGTCGGACAACCATTACAGTAACGTCTGCTGCCGCAAAAAGAGGCATCTCCGTCGAGTTCAGCCCCATTACCATTAATGAAGGTTTAAAGTTACCCTAACGGTGGACATTGTTCGGTTCGTTCCTTACCATGTTCTACCCAGGTTGCTTCTTCGTTCCCACGTCTAACAAGACTACCGTCATTACGGACATTTTACATACATTCCCCCCACTTATTATCAATGTATTAAGTAAATCGTTCCTCTGGACTCCGCTCAATTTTATTTCCATTAATAGCTTTTCAACATTAGTCGTATGCAGGCTCTGGTTTTAAGTTACCAGTTTAAGTTGACCTTCGTCTGGTAATGGAATGTATGCGAATGTGCTATCAAGAATTGGACGTCAATATAGTTTGAGCTTTCTGTGATAGGGAATGTATATGATTTAAGAGGTGGTACACCAGAACTATTTGACCCCTCTGCTGTAGGTCAACGCTTGTAAAAGTTGTCCCAAGTAATGCCGTTTTACTTCGAAAACCTTCCTTAATATCCAACAATGAGTTAATTCGTCTTCTTTCAAAGTACCCACTAACTAAGAGGTGTCAGAATATAACAGATAATTTGCATGTACAACGGCCGTCTAACAAGAATCAATTAATTATTCCATTCATGTCCAACTGATAAACATGGGGAGTCCACGGTATTGCCATGTTGTTTTGTGAGGGAGTGATAACAAAATGATGCCTATTATATAGCACTATTTAAGCCTAACACATTATTCAAACCTTCACTATCAATGAGTTATTACTCTGAATATATGCAAAATTACAACAGATCCCAGGCACATTGAACAGCACCCGCATATACTCGTAATAGCTACTTATATTTCGGTGCCTGACAACGTCGGCTTAATACCTTATTTATTGTAATTCCTCGCGCCGACTTATTAGATGTTGTTAAATGTGCTTTTACCATGTTTTCGTGAAGAAAGCAATGTGGGGGTAATTATTTAGCAGTGTTCTGCGGTTTCGTTGGCGAGCGGCCGCCGACTTAATGAGCGCCTTCGTAATAACCCACGATTATTAATATGGACGTAGTTTACCGCGTCTCTCGTTACTGACACATCTCTCACACTGCGCTATTTACTCTGCCTTCCGCGCTCACGCATATTTCAACATTATCTACTTCAGTTTAATTATATGTAACATTATGGTTCTCCAATTAAATGTGCTCAGGTTACATTCGTTATACTGTTCAGACAACGTAATATGCTACGAACTGCAAATGTCACAGTTTCCAACTAGTAAATTGTAGTTCGAAAGTGATACATGGCTCACGAACTCCCATTCCGCTGATACGGTAATGAGTATGTTGATTGACTTTTCATGCCATTGCTTCTGCTAATTATAGGATTTAATGGTATCCGAGTATTATATCATTGTTAATTTCACTTCCATTGACTTTACCTCATTAAATTTCTTTTCGATTGGCTTTCTCTTAGATAAACAAGTGATCATGCACGATACTGTGTTCGTCAATACGACATGTAAAAAAAACGTTATTCAATGGTTGGTATTCCGGCTATCAATGACATTGTTGGAGCCTCATTAATGTTTTGAAAAGCGCGCATCTTCATTATGACTGGCTCGATAACTATTGTAGGAGAGTCAGATGCGGGCGTAGCGGTGAGCGTGCGCTGCGTCCGCCGTGCGACTGTATGGCAAATACGTACGAGCAAATTGCGTCAGTATCCACGCACACATGCGCCATTGTATCCGCCGTACTTTTCTCACGCTCACACACCCATATGTACGTGTAATTTGCACTCGAACATAGCTATGTAGTACGTTGGTGTGCGTGTTTATCGGAAATTAGTTCTGCTGCAAGCATCGGGGAATCGGTGGAAATTGACAACACCACTGATTGTAACGATGGGAATCTGCGCACGTGTGCCCACATTAAACATTTACTTCACTTAGTGCCACTCTAGAACCGCAAAATACAAATTATAGACACATTTGACACACGAGTCTTTTGATTTGGCGTTTCCATAAATTTTAATGATACTTTCGCGCGTATTATATGACATTATCCGGTAAAACAATATGTTGACATTGGTAGTTTGTTTTCTGATAAACCGTTACTTTATTTGATATAAACTGAGATAGTTTGTTCCGTCTGTATGTATGTAAAAATAAAGATGGAAGCAAACTATAGCATTATGGACCATTCACCTCGCTCGACTCTAATTACCAGCTCTTTGCATAATTTCCATACACATTAGCACTGCGAAATGATCTACAAATTGCTATTGCTGAGAACTAGCATAATAATTATTATGTGTAATTAGTCTTTTTTACTTTGTCACTTGATAGTTTCTTATAATTGCAGGTGATGCATTTCTAAGCAGCATTTATGAGAATCCTGTTTGATTTGTAGTGGAAACTCTAACATTATTCTTAGGAGGATTTCTTAGAAGATAATCGTATATTTTTTTTCGATTTTTATTCGTTCGTCTTCTTAATGGCTGGGAATTAAAGAAACAATAACCTAAGTGTCAAATGTACCAGACCTGCTTCTCACCAACCCTAGTTCTTAGTTAAGGGGTTACAAATAGTTACAATTTCATCAGAGGCAATGGGTGTGCCACCTGTCACTGCTATGCCGACTCGATCGCGTGTATCTAGAATTCAGGAGCTTCCCTCTTTGCTTCGGAATTTTGTTTTCTAATAGAGAGTTTTAGCTTTAGTTGAGGTTTTGGTCTATTTGAATTCTTAGAATGATAAAATGGATCACATATTCTCAAGGGGCCAGCTAGATAGAAACAATTATTAACAGTACTTCTTAATACTGAAAAAATATATTTTATCCTTGACATATAATTGAAGAATCAGCTTGTGATACTTAAATTCAATTCAAATCAACAGGCAGCCGAATTTCAAGCATCGCTTCATTAATAATTATGAAAATAATTAATCAATGTAAAAGTAAATGAAGTAGAGGCCATATGGATATTTGATAATAGTCAATATCAAATCAAATGCTTTAATTAGCTTGGTCAGCTTCTATTACAAATTTTATATAAACAAATTAAGTACTTACATGTTCGTCAAATAAATATTCTTGCTGAAACATAAAGCCAATGTCTATTTAGATAGAGGTTCTGAAGAAGAAAATTGTCCTCACAAACTTAATATAAGTAATAATGTAGGTCCCTATAAACTTTATTTGTCCGTAGATAAAAACAGACATTCAAATTAAACCACAAAATCCCACAGGATAAGGAAACTCTTTCATTCAAAATGTGTCTTTTCAAATATTTGCATTATCAAGTCCCGTTTGATATCAATTATCAAATGAGGATTTCAAGGGCCACACTCGACCGTTGTAATGCAAACAAATTCTTGGGCGTGGTTCACATAATTATCTATAGGAAAACCAAGGTCTCGCTAATAACATTTTTGTTGACATTGACATGGAATTTTGTTTGAATTTAAATTAAGTCGCTTGTATTTGACAAGCTTGTGTGATTTTCGACGAGTTTTTAACAAAAGTTTGGTGAAATTTTTTGAATCTTGTAGAGCTTACTATCAATCAAAAACAAACACTATTAGGATTTTTTCAGAAATTTCTCAATGAAATAAATTAAGAGAAGTCTGTTAAGAGAAGCAGCAATTACAAAGTCTATGTGCCTTACCTTAGAAAGTTAAAGACAGTAGTTTTATTATTACTAATGACAATTGATTTTGGACATATGTATTAACTTAATCAGTAACATCTCCATTGAAGCACATGACTAGGTATTCAATATTAATCATACTGGTGACAAATAAAGATTCATAATAATAATGTGAAATAGTAGGTACTAGGTATGTAGCCTTCATGTTACTTATTTTTCCTCTCATCAAAACACAAAGCACAATTTATTTAATAAATTACTTGAGGAAAGACTCAAATTTTATCATTGTGGGACTAATTTTTTTAGAATCTTTTTAGCTTTTGAACCTCTTGATGTTAGCAATCAACGTTCTTAATATTTTCTTTCGTTTTATACGCTGTTTCCATATTTTTTTCAGCTTTCTGTTCGTCTTTTTAAGGTTTTGTGTGGTACTGAATTTTTGATATTTCCCTACTCCTTTCCTGAAAATGTCCCTCATGACCATTTAGATTAGTCGATAGTGTTGATACATTGATAAAACCCACAGTCAGAAAGATAATTCTATCCATGCCAGCAGCAGGGTGACTAAAGTACAAATTCAGTTAACCAATATGTTATAATTTAAATACTAATAAGCATTATCATGAGTTCATCCGGTGTAAGGATTCGGGTATTTGTGGTAAATGCTACGTTATCACATCCTGGCTTAATCATTCATTAGTCAGTTCTTGATTAGTATTGCGAAATTGCAAATTAGTCAGTTTTATTAATTTGAAATGTTTTAATTATAACATTTACATGTTTTTCATCTTATTACGGAAGCCAAGGAAAACGACTTTCTTATTTTGAATGGCCTAGTTTGTAAGACAAGTTTCTTCACGATGTTGGAATTTTACGGTGAATTCCTACTTATCAGAATTAATTAAATTTGAATTAATAGAATCATTTTACAACTAGGCCTATCTGAAAAATTATAGTGAATTGTAGAATTCTTTAGCGTTAATCTCATCTGCAAAAAAGGTAGGTACGATTGTCTGAATAATAATAGTCATTTATTCTTTGTGTCATGTGATATTTTTCATTGATTATCTCGACTGTCAACTAAGTAAATATATTATTTTAGTCCTCGTTAGGTATTTGTAGGACAAGTATCTTTGATAACGTTAGATAACCGAGATGATGGCTTAATCTCGTTTTTAACGATTTTTTTATTCTAGATTGCCCGTTTATTATCAATTGTATAAGTTTCGGATCTAATTGAGTCTTATGTCGAGGTCTATAAGGGCTATTTTTCTGTGGGAATTAACTTTATAGCAATACATTTTAAACTTGTCGAGACCTAACTTTGTTGGTTGTTTAATTGTAATAGTGTCAGCATTGACATCGCTGACAAGCTGTCATATGGATAAATTGATCGTGGTTGTTTGCGCAAATGTCAGTTTGATAACGATTACCATGTATTTTAATTTGATATAGGTATTCGAGATACCTATGGGAACTCGGGGCTTATCTGTTATCAGAATGACGGTATTAATAAGTTGAAACATTTCATTGGTTTAGACAGACTATGTTATTGTTCATCTCTGTTGGCTACTAACGGAAAAAATATTTCATTATAGGTTTTTCCGCCTAATTTAAATAGGGCACCTACTAAAGTATCTATCTTTGGAAAACAACACAGAGTGACACAGCGATGACCCTACCTACTTCCGCCCGACACAAATGTATTCAACAGTCACCTTCAGCTCTGTGAAACTGGCCCGTGAGAAATAGGTGATTGATTACGTATAGTTTACCGTTCGGTAGCGGTCCGATACCTACATGATATTTGGCTATACATCATGTTAATCGAAGATTTTAACGAGCCCATTAGACTTCCGACTTTTTACTCACAAGATATTAGATTTCATTGTTCATTGAAACTTTACTAATCGAACGACATGCTAATGTGTGATGTGGTTTGTTGCAGGAGAGCATGTGATGCCGGCCTTTGACGCCCGGCGCCATGCCCACGCCGCTGCAGCCCGGCGGCCCCGTTAGCGGCCCGCCTCCGGAGCGCAAGCGGCGCCGCAAGCGCGACGATCCGCAGAGTTCAGCCGCGCTCGAGCCCGACGACGACGACGGCAACATGAGTCCCGAGGAAGAACCGCGCAATGCGCCCGCGGCCCCCGCGGCGCCCACTCCTGCGCCATCCTCGGCGCCCGCGCCGACCTCACCCCCTGCCGCACCCGACGCCGTCGATCTCACCTCGCACCGAGACTCTCCGCCGCTCTCCTCCGACGTCGAAAGATTCGACGGCAAGATCGTCTACAACCCCGATGGATCTGCGTACATCATCGAGGACCCTGAATTGTCAGAAGGAGAAACCAGCATGTCTGATCTGCCCAAAATAGAACCTGGGTGCATCGTAGACAGCCGCGACAACAACGTCCTGGAAAGGCAGCTCGATTTCCCGCAGATAGCGAGCGCGTTCTACGTGTCGAGAAACCCGTCGTTGTACGGCGCGCTATACGGAAGACTAGCCGCAGAGCGGGCGCGAGCGAGACCCGACGCGCCCGTCATGCACAGCTATCGAGTATTCAGTTTTCGAGGAGGCAAGGACGTTCCTAGACCGCCATCTCCTCCAGCTGAATGTCCTGTCAGCGTTCCAGTCAAACCAATCCTAATGTGTTTTATATGTAAATTGAGTTTTGGCTATGCTAAATCATTTGTAGCGCATGCGCAAGCGGACCATAGTTTATCATTACTGGACTCTGAAAGAGACGCCTTATCGAGAGAGAATGCTTCAGCTATTATCCAATGCGTAGGCAAAGATAAAGAAGCGCTAGTCTCATTTTTAGAACCTGTTGGTGCTGCGGCGCCACCGCGATTATCATCTTCAGGAAGCCCTAATATGACGGAATTAGCAAGCCCATCGCTAGACAAGCGACAAGATTTAATGATGACCGATAGAGATACTGAATCAATGCTACTTAACGGCTCATGCGATGAGAGGAAGCCAAGCCCAACAGCGGCGTGGAGGCCTCCACGTTCGATAGCAGAATCGTTAATGCCACAACATTCCTTGATCTCCGTGGCACATCCACACACGATAAATGCTTCAGTGCAACCGCGGGCCAGTCCCAATTCATCTCCACCGTTTCAAGCAACACCACCTGCCTTCCTTTCTGGCACGACGATAGGTGTCTGTCCAGATCATCTGGGAGGACGGCCCTCCGGTGCTGACTGCCCAAAATGTGAACTAATATTAAACTCAGGAAGATTAGGTGGCCCGCTAGCCGGTATGCACAGCCGAAATTCCTGCAAAACCTTGAAATGTCCGAAGTGTAATTGGCATTACAAATACCAGGAGACGTTAGAAATACACATGAAAGAGAAACATCCTGAAGCTGAAACGAGCTGTATTTACTGCATAGCTGGACAACCTCATCCACGGCTAGCACGTGGAGAAACCTACACCTGTGGATACAAACCATATCGATGTGAAGTGTGTAATTATTCAACTACGACTAAGGGCAACCTAAGTATACACATGCAATCTGATAAGCATTTAAATAATATGCAAGAGCTTCAGAACGGTGGCAACCCTGGCGAAGGAACTCTACCTCCTCCGCCACAACATACTCCTCCAGGCCCACACAAGCCACCGCTACCACATCATTCACCCTTAGGTCAAAAACCAAAGCCAACCTTCCGCTGCGACGTCTGCAATTATGAGACAAATGTTGCGCGCAACCTAAGGATACACATGACTTCTGAAAAGCACACGCATAACATGTTGGTGCTACAACAAAACGTGAAGCATATGCAGACGTTATCAGCTCTACACCATAGACAACAAAGCCAACAACAACTGGAAAGCTTACTGCATTTCCATAGCGGTGATGCCCCACCTCCTAATCCAGAAGCCGCACTCGCCGACATGGCTTATAATCAAGCACTGATGATCCAACTAATGACAGGAGGACCCGGTCCTTCACCACCTGAGCTGGGTGCTCATCTTGACGTTGGCCTAAATCCAGAAGCGATGGAACCCCCACCAGAACCAGCTGACCCAGAGCCAGAGAGAACATACCACTGTTGCATCTGCAATTGTTTCTCCACAGATTCCTTAGAAGCGCTGGGTCATCACTTAGCCCAAGACCGCACGAAGATCAGAGAACAAGAGATCCTGGCTTTAGTAGCTGGCCATTACGTTTGCAAGCTGTGCACGTACAAAACAAACTTAAAGGCCAACTTCCAGCTCCATTGCAAAACTGACAAACACTTACAAAGGCTGCAGCATGTAAACCACGTGAAGGAAGGGGGACCGAGGAACGAATGGAAACTAAAGTTCTGCGGTGGTGTTGGTACTGGTGGCGCGAGCGTTGGTGGCGTGCAAGTTCGCTGCTGCGCGTGTGATTACTATACCAACTCTGCGCACAAGCTACAGCTTCACGCTGCTGGCTCGAGGCACGAGGCTGCTGCCTTATTGTTGAGACATCTTCGTGAATGTGCGGCGCGTATTCCACGAGAACGACCAAGAGTATACCGCTGTGCTCTCTGCGGCTTCGGAGCCCCGCACCGCTTGCCCCTTCTGCAACATGTTCGATCTGTCAAACATCTACAGATGGAACAAATCCATCAGCTCCAACGTCGGTCTGAGGGCAAAGATCCAACGCCTGATGTTGCTGAGCTGTTCCAAGTCATCCCTCAACCCAGTGACCTACCGAGCCCGTACGATCAGCAGGACAACGGTAAGTACCTACTGTTATATTTCTCATTATTATTATTTTACATGAAGAACCTCCCTAGGTAGTTACGAATCTATTTAATTTGTCATGCTTGTTATTTCGGCTGCTCGTTCAAACATAATAACGAGTACTTCATCTAATTTAATTGTTTTTTTTTTACATTTTTAGTCCGCGTTTGTCTTTTCATGTTCACTAGAGTGATAATAAGGAAATTGCTTATTTGTCAGCTAATAATTTTCCAACCGTGACTGACCTATTGTTATTGCACATTAACTTCCTCAAGGCGTTGTCTCCGTAACTTACAACTTAATGATAATTAGTTAGTTACATAATGAATGTGCCCCACTAACAATGTAAACATATTCTTCTAGCTAGACGTAGTGTTTGCTAGTGTCTGCACAATGACGACATAAAAACCATTCACGGTCGAAAACCGATTGGATGCGCGTGCGCATTCTGCTCAGTTTTTCTAATTCGCGCTAGATGTCGCTCGTGACAACCTTTATTCAATCAATAAACGGACGCGACGCAACGAAATATATTATTATTTATTACTCCTGTGCTAAACACATTTCGTAACATTTTTATTCTATAAAGCGTAAAAATCCCATTAAAATTAATTCGACCAAAACCATTACCGCGGTTCGTATCGATAAAGTAATACTGAGTCGACTTATGAATGTGATTTCGAAACGTCACTATCGGTTTCCAATTTAAACCGATTCGTTCCTTAATCAATTTTGTTCTGCGTTTTTTCAAAGTGAACTTCTTTCTGTGGATCGTGTCAACAAACATGACGATTTGTTTGATGTTAATTTGGGGGTATTGTGAGTGCGATACGAGGGCACATCGTGAGCCCCGTTTTCGTCAACGGAGGCTTCATTATCGTTTATCGCGTGACCGTCACTCCGTGTAGTCCGTGTTCAATCTGAGAGGCAATCTCCATTTTAAGCGATGAGCATTTAGCGAAGAATTCGTAATCACAATAATGAGATAATTACACACGAACAAAATTTAATTTAAAGCGCGCAACATTAGAACAGGTTTCTTTAATAACGTACGCCTTACACGGTGTCGCCACAGTCGGATGCCGTCATTGGTCGGAGGCGACTCCGCCCCGCGCGCGAGGGAGACGGAGAGAAGATTTGAATTGAGAACGCGAATTTTCCATAAGTACCGCACACGGGACAATGACTCGCATTACGTATGTGGCGGTCGCGCATTAAGGATGATTGCCCCCTTGTGATGAGGCTGCTACATCATCGCACAATGTCGCCGGCCGCATCGCCCCGCGCATGTTTATGGCCACGGTGAAATACGATAAACTCCGAGAGAAATGTGGAGGCGAAAGAAATCCGCCTTACACCATTGTGTGCCTCATGTTTATGCTTATTACTTATTTTCACCTTATTGAGAGAGCCGTTTTAAACGATCGATTTTGATATAAATTTTAGGTTTTCGAATTGCTTACGGTTCATTGTAAAACACGACGATGAGCTAAATGTGTTGTGAGCGAAGATTGCATTCATTTTGATTCACACGCTCTCGAAGTACTCGCATGACTACAAAAAACATCATTCTTTATGTTATGCGACGTCATTTGTGTAGCTTCCTTTGAGTCTGTCACTGTTTTACCCCTCGGCTACTGATTCATTAGGAGCTGTCCCTATCATCAATATGATTAAACCAGAATAAGAACCGGTTTATAATTTAATTCGTTATACAAGACCAGCACCCTGTTCCAAAAGATTTTTTGCTTTGCTGAGCTAAGATCAATAAAGACGTCTGAGATTATTCAGTAAAAGATTGAAGACGATAGTACTATATTTTCCAGTTCGAACCACTTTAGCGTATTCAAAATCAACTTGAAAGAGTTTAATACCCTAGCCATTGCAGACTCCAGTTTGAAACTCGAACTCGCAACACCGGTGCGCAAAGACAGTAAAACGTCCAGCTCCCATTGTGTCCCTGACGCCACATTGTAAAAATCCTGACCTAAATCTCGCAAAACAAAACTCACACTGCACAATACTTACTTTACGACGCTATAACGATGTGGTGTTTCCTTAGAAAAGACCCTTTGTCCATTGACAAAAAGCGTCAGAGATCGCGTTTATGCAGACAAGGTCCTTCTACCTGGCCATTGTTCTATGCTCCTACCAGACTGTGGGACGGCGACTTTACATCATAAATAATTACATTCACTGGTCACTCTGGAATTAGGGTCAGTTGCGCTATCATTATTATTACGCACTCGGATTTACTTAGCCCTCTCCCCTTCATTAGATGTAACGGTTTTAACTGCTTAAAACTATAGAACGGGTTCCCGGACAGGGGAACGACTCGTTTCAGCTTCGCTCGACTGTGAGATAATTTCCAGTTTTAATTAAGCAAATATTCAATGCATTGCTTCGTGCATTTTTTGTGCCATTATGGATTGACAAAGTTAGGGAGTGGGATTGCACTAACGAACCATTCCCAAAATATTCCATTTAAATGAAATCTTTGTATCATTTGTTCCGGATTTATTATTTGCCAAATCTTTACATTTTGTGTTGACGAACACAAAAGCCGGCTGGTCTGTTGCTCATCTAATAAACTATAATTGTAACGTTACATTAGCGAATAAGCTCTCCCTCGGCCGTTTCTTTCACCTTCCTTATTTGAGCGTAAACAATGCGGCGCAGCGTCTTTCACACGCTGCCGCGGACTTATCCTTGGTCAAAATAATAATTGCACACTCACATACAGTCGTCTCGCTCACACCCGCAGTCACATACGTCAACTATCCCGATGCATTTGATCCGATGCGAAACGAAAAATTCGAAACCTTTTGTAATAATGAACAATGATTGTTTGCTCGTCCTGTATCTCCTTTGTGTGCGAAATTACAATATACTTGTTACGTTAGCATTAATACATCTGTGGATGTGTGCGTACGGGATGGATAGAGCGATACCTTTGTCTTGCCGGGACGTCGCAAACAAAACGAGTCCTACTAATAATATAAAAGAGAAGAATTTTATTTTTAACTTCAATTCAGAAAAGTAACAAACGCTCGCACCGAACAATAGTGAGCTTCATTTATAGAAATAATCTTTTTTGTAGATAAATCTCACGTAGACGTAGGTAGACATGGTGGATTTACGGCATACAGATCTGTATCCATTCGGCTCGCAGATACCATAGCGGGAGGTTCGTCGTGTTCTATTTGCGTTTAATCAATCCTCGTTACGTAAACAAACATTTCATTGTTTATTTTTGTTAACAGACTCTAAGGAGCCGATCGACCAGAAGCCTGAGCTAACTCAAGAACAAAAGATGATGAGATTTTTGGAACAACACCAGCAGCAACAACAGCAACAACAACAGCATGTGCAACAACAATCACAACAAGGTCCCAGTGAGAGGGAGGAGGAGCGCGAGACTCCGGGACCACACACGTGTCCTTATTGTAACTTTAGTTGCTCGAACGAGTCTCGCCTACACGCACATGTCTCCTCCGTACATGGCGATCCCTCGCGACATTTCATTTGCCCTCTTTGCCAAGATGGCTTCAAGGAACGACCAGCCCTCGAACGACACGTCATGCAAATCCATTCCGTTAACTCTGAAGGACTACAGAGATTATTATTACTTGTTGACCAAAGCCATTGGTTGAACGGTGGAGCCCAATCTCAGAGAGACGAATCTCGGCAAGGTGATGATGAACGGGAGATTTCCTCGCCTCGTTCGGAGGGTAGTGCTGATGGGGAAACAGAAAGATGCTCAACATGCAACCGTACTTTCCGAAACGTTGATGAATTGTGCCAACATCAGAATGAGTCCGGCCATCTAGAACTGAAACAAACACCTCAAGGGCCGGGATATGTGTGCTGGAAGAAAGGATGCAATCGATATTTTGACGCGGCTCATGCGCTACAAAATCATTTCAGAGAAGCGCACGCGCGTAACTCCACCGCGAACATGTCAGTGTCTGAGAAGCATGTGTACAAATACCGTTGCAATCAATGCAGTTTAGCATTCAAGACGATTGAAAAACTACAGCTGCATTCACAATATCACGTTATCAGAGATGCTACCAAGTGCGTGCTTTGCGGAAGGAGCTTTAGATCTGTGTTAGCACTTCAAAAGCACGTTGAGACGTCCCACCCTGAATTATCAGAAGAAGAGCTAAGTGCATTTAAACGAAGCTTAGCATCGAACCCTTTACTACAAGCTGTCCAAGGCACAGCTTTAGATGCTGCGACTGCAGAGCTCTTACGTAAGGAAGCTTTAAGAACTCCTGATGATGACCTAGCTGATATGGAAGACAGAGATTCAAGCGCAACCGTCGCTGATGAGTCCGGTCATAATGACGCTGAAAACTCAGATGACTCAATTATTTACAAAGATCAACAGTTCTTGGAAGATTACCTAAATTCTCAAACAATGGCTGAAGATTCATATAATGACCCCAACAGAAAGTACAAATGTCATCGATGCAAGGTAGCATTTACACGCCAATCGTACTTGACTGCCCATAACAAAACACTTCTCCACAGAAAAGGTGAAAAACTAACCTACCCCATGGAAAAGTACCTTGATCCAAACAGACCATTCAAATGTGACGTATGCAAAGAATCTTTTACGCAAAAGAACATTTTGCTAGTACACTACAATAGCGTGAGTCATTTGCATAAATTGAAGCGAGCTATGCAAGAACAACAGAATAATAATAACCCTCCCGTGTCGCCTGGGGCGGGCTCAGCGCCTTCTAATTTGACGCTCACTCCCAAGAGTACATCGAGTGAGGAGGATGACCGCAAACGGTACAAATGTAACATTTGCAAAGTTGCGTACACACAAGGAAGCACGCTCGACATTCACATGAGATCAGTGCTGCATCAAACACGCGCAGGCAAATTACAAGAGCTCGCTGCGGCCGGACACGTGGACTTGTCAAGGCCCTTGGTAGAGCAGCCGGACCGGACCGACCCCGCCAAAATTTTACAAGACGTGTTGTCGCCGAAAAATACATCCCCTTCGTCTACAAGCAGTGGGGGCCCGCGTTCCTCGCCCCCTGCGCGCCCAGGTAGTCCGCGATCCCCGCGCGCAGGTAGCGCTTCGTGCGATCGCTGTCACGCGTCATTCCCGAACGGGGAGCTACTCGACGCACATCGAGCGACCTCATGTCCGTTTGGCGATGCGCGGGCGCACTCGCCACTAGGTGAAGCTGAAACAGCTGCACTTGACGAGATGGTCGCCAAGGGCAACCCGCCCAAACGCAATTCACAAATGTATAAACAACTGTTGGAGACTTTCGGCTTCGATCTCGTCATGCAATACAATGAAAACCAGCGAAGAAAAATGCAAGAAGAACGAGAGATGGCGCGCGTACCAAGTCCGCCGCCACCGCCTCCTGAGGAGAAGCCCCCGGATGGAGAAACTAAATCGACGTGTCAACACTGCAACAAGGAGTTTTCTAGTGTGTTCGTTCTTAAAACTCATTGTGAGGAAGTGCATAAAGACAAAGTCCCGCTGGAATTCCTGGAACAGTTTGCTGAACAGTTTAAATCGGAGTATGAGAGGAAGTCTGGTGCGCCGAACTCCCCGCGTGCAGCGTCTCCGGCGCCGCAGGGTGAGAGGTCGCCATCCCCACGTGGTGATAACAGTGGAAACTTCAATGAGAACGGGAACGCGCAGGGAGATGCGCAGAATGGTGCGTTACTAGCTGCGCAAGTGCAAGAGATGCAGGCAGCTTTGAACATGATCCAACTACAGCAGCAGCTGGGGCAGTTGCACCCGATGGTGGCTCAAATGCTATCGCTGGGCCTTCCCCTTGGCTTGAACATGGGTGCGCTGGCAGCGATGAACCTCCAACCGCCTCTGGTTCCGCTGATGCTGCCGCCTCCTCCATTCGACTCGATGCCCTACGCTCACGATGCCCAAATGAAACAACAACAACTATTACAGCAGCAACAGCAGGTGAGTCCTTATTCATTTATAACTAGCTGTCCCACAGACGTTTTCCTGTCAACATTGCAATATGGTATAGAGTATATACAAAAATTCCATAGAAATAGAAATATTTTTTCGAAATTGAAACTTTTTCCAGGAACTTTTCCAATTTTTCTTTCCTTTCTTCAAAAATTGCTAAATAGGTCCAGCCGTTTTCAGGTGATGCGCTTATCAACGAACAGCATTTCAATTTTTATCATAGAATATGTATCTCAACTTCTTGGTAAACATCACGTAGATAAAATGAAATGCAGTTTATTTCATGTTTATTTAGATAGTTATGTATCTCAACTTCTTGAAAAGCATCATATAGATAGGTATAACTTCTAATTACTTTAATCATAACTTAATTTATAAATAACAATAAACAAATCATTAGATGAATTACACCATTTCCAACAGTTAACTGTAGAAAAAATTACCAAAAAATTGCCAATTCGAACCAGCCGTACTCAAGTGGTGCTCTTACCAACGAACAGCATTTCATTTTTATTATAGAATATGTACATCAACTTCTTGATAAACATCACTTAGATAGGGATTACTTCTAATCACTTTAACCGTCACTTAAGTTATAAGTATAAAATTAAAAAATCATTAGAAGAATTACATTATTTCCAACAATTAACTGTTGGAAAAAATAACCAAAAAATGCCCATATCGATCCAGCCGTTCCCAGGTGATGCGCTTATCAACGAACAGCATTTCAATTTTTATTATAGAACTAGCTTCTCCCCGCGGTTTCACCCGCATAAATCTTGATCCCGTAGGAATATCGGGATGAAAAGTACTTTCTGTGTTAATCCAGGTTATAAACTATCTGTATATTTCATTCAAATACGTTCAGTAGTTTTTGCGTGAAAGAGTAACAAACAATCATCCATACTCACAAACTTTCGCATTTATAATATTAGTAGGATGTTTTTCTCAACTTCTTGATATACATCACGTAGGTAGGTATTAATTCTAATTACTTTAACCGTCACTTAAGTTATAAATAACAATAAAAAAACATTACATAAATTACATTATATCCAACAGTTAAACATAAAATAATGGAAATTAAATAAATTTGTATTAAATGGTTTGTGATGTCACATTAACGCCAGTGTGGAATAACATTAGTATAATAAAACAACTATGACTTATAAAAGTGAAGTGAATAAGCGTTTAATCGTATTCAGTACAGAATCAATAATCATATCATAATAATTACCTACGTTATGTAAACAACGATAGATTATGAATCAATTAAAACAAATCGTGGCTCAAAGTTTAAATGTAATGTGTTTTTTTTATTCATTATAAGTTCTATTGCTCCCGTGTGTATCGTGAAATGATCTACTTCGAATTTTAATTATAGTAAACAGCAGTTAACTCTAATTAAAATTCGAAGTTTGAAAATGGGAAGCACATAAAATATCTTATTTTAAATTGCACAATGATACATCACACATCATATTCGCAGTTAAATCGTCGACCAACCAAAACGGATTTAAACTTAAATAATAATAAAAAATAAATTTCATTTTGAATATGACCGCGCAATCATTTAGCAATACTTACTCAATTACCTCAGCTGTTAAAGTCAGTCGATACGTACAAACAACATGTATTTACTTCTACAAACACAAGGCTTCGCATTGATTATTTTCGTCAGTTACTGTGTAAATTCGACCGTGGGCAATAAGGATATCTACGACGTATTGTAAGATAAGCTCGACGATTTACGTTAGCTATCTGTTTGCACAAGGCGACAGAGAATCTATTGTTGTATGAAGGGTCCGACCATTATTATTAGTAACGACTTCTCATAGTATTCGGACTTACCTGCTTAATATCGTTATAGATAAATGAACCCTTTGACAACTGGAAACTCGTTTCGTTTCTTTGGTCTCGAAGCTCGTATTTAACAAAGATTTCTTTTGTTTGCAGGCTAACGCTGCAGCTGGTCAAAAGAGAGCTCGCACTCGCATCACTGACGAACAATTGAAGATTTTGCGAGCGCACTTTGACATTAACAACTCGCCCAGTGACGAGGCTATCGCGAAAATGGCCCAACAGTCTGGACTCGCAACAAAGGTAATCAAACATTGGTTCAGGAACACTCTTTTCAAGGAACGTCAGCGGAATAAGGATTCACCTTACAACTTCAACAATCCTCCTTCCACGACTCTCAACCTCGAAGAGTATGAGAAAACCGGTGAGGCTAAAGTAACGACTTTGGATTCATCAGCAAGCTCAGATGAAGCACCACCTGAAAAAAAGGCAAAAATTGAGGACACCAGTATGATAATACCACAGGAGGTAAAGTCAGAGCCTAATGACGAGCCATCGATGGAGGAGAAATACCACTCATATGATGATCGGCACCAGGAAGATAAAAGCTTTATTTTTCCCCAAGCGCCGTCACAGAGTCCAGCGCCAATAATACATACAAATGACCATCATCACCAAAACAAATCGCGACCGCAAACTCCCACACATATATCGCTGAACTCGCTGATTCAGTCTCAATTAGATTCAATCCCGGCTACTAGTATACCGCAGCCGCCTCATCCGTCGATGCTACCACCAAAAATGAATCCTAACTTCACGTCCCCAAACTCCGCGCCCCCGAACGTCCTACCTTTGACCCCGAATCGCAGCCTCAGTCCTGGCAGGGGACCGGCCGATTTCGGACTTTCCGGGGGCAATTCGAACGGATCCAACAGCTCAACGGGGTCTTCTGGCAAACGCGCCAACAGAACTAGGTTCACTGACTATCAAATCAAAGTATTACAAGAGTTTTTTGAAAACAACGCCTATCCCAAAGATGATGATCTCGAATATTTATCGAAGTTACTGGGATTGAGTCCGAGAGTAATAGTGGTATGGTTTCAAAACGCGCGACAAAAAGCAAGAAAAGTCTACGAAAACCAACCAGCTGCAGATCCACCTGCGAGCGCCACAGACGATGCCAATAGATTTCAGCGCACTCCAGGTCTTAACTATCAATGCAAAAAGTGCCAATTAGTATTCCAAAGATACTATGAGCTCATAAGACATCAGAAGACTCATTGTTTTAAGGAAGAAGATGCTAAAAGATCAGCACAGGCACAGGCGGCAGCAGCTCAAGTGGCTGCCACATTGAGCAGTGAGGATTCCAATTCAAGCAATGTTGAACACCACCCTCCACACGTGCCGGTCTCGCCCGCCCCGCCCCGCACGCCGACCCCCGCGGCGCCCAACTACCCCGTCTCTCCGGCACCACCAGCGCCTCTAACGCCAGTAACTCCGCTATCACACGCGCCCCGTGAAGAAAAAGATGGAAGTTTTCAATGTGATAAATGTAACCTAGTCTTCCCACGGTTTGACTTATGGCGGGAACATCAACTTGTTCACATAATGAACCCAAATTTATTCCCCACATACCCGCCGGATTCCCCTTTTGGGATACTTCAGCAGCACGCGCAGCTGCAACAGCTAAATGCGTCCCTTGGGAGTGATGAGGCCCGCCATCCTTTAGTGGCGGCTCTTAATCAACAAGTAGCAAAGAGGAAATTCGATGAATACGAAGAAGTGGATACTGGTGAACAGCCAAAGGACAAACGCTTAAGAACTACTATTCTACCGGAACAACTGGATTACCTCTACCAAAAATACCAAATCGAATCTAACCCATCGCGAAAAATGCTTGAAAATATAGCACGCGAAGTTGGACTAAAAAAAAGAGTGGTACAAGTTTGGTTTCAAAATACACGAGCACGTGAGAGGAAAGGACAGTTTCGTGCGCATGCACAAGTGATAAACAAGAGATGTCCGTTTTGTCCAGCCTTGTTCAAGGTGAAGAGCGCATTAGAAAGTCATTTGAGCACTAAACACGCAGATCAGTGTGCGAGAGGTGAAATCAATGTAGACGCGCTGCCTGACGAAGAGTTGAGTACAGAATCAACACCGAGTTTTGGCTCCCAACAAAGTGACCGGCAGCAAAATTTTTCCCAAGCGGGGGCTCCCATGTTGCCCCCTATTTTTCCACCTTTTCACTCAGACATGGAGAAATTTATCAAGCAGTACAGTGAGGAGTCAATGAAACGCTATGTAAGTGAATTACAAGCGCATGCCGCCGCCCAACAAAACGGTGGTGGAAACAATGAAGCATCTGAGCGACGCCCAGAACATGGAAAATCAGAGATACCCTTAGATCTCAGCAAACCAGTTGATCTGTCACGACCCGGGTCGGACGCCGACGAGCGCTCTGACACTGCTTCCGAGACTATGGAGTTCTACGACGAAGAAGAGCCTACCTCGCCACTACCGGGCCAGCAGTCGACGCGGCCCCCGGGCAAGCGATACCGCACGCAAATGTCATCCTTACAAGTGAAGATAATGAAATCGTTATTCGGTGATTATAAAACTCCTACTATGGCCGAGTGCGAGGCGCTCGGGCGGGAAATCGGGCTGCCTAAACGCGTGGTGCAAGTTTGGTTCCAAAACGCACGTGCCAAAGAGAAGAAGGCGCGCCTGGCCGCCGGACTCATGGAGGTGTCCGACGCGCCGCCGCCGGAGGAGTGTCGAGTGTGTGACTTCAAGTACAGTCACAAATACTCGGTGCAGGACCACGTGTTCACGCGCGGTCACATCGCGGCCGTGCGCGCGCGCCTCGAGAGCGGCGCGAGCGGCGGCGAAGACGGCACGCTTGCGCTCATGCAGATGGCGGCGCGGCTCGAGAGCGGCATGGGCGGCGACCTGCACAACGCGTTCCTGCGGCCACAGCTCGCCGGAAACGGTGAGTGTACAACTTGACCGCGGAGCGAGTCGCCTAGTGCTTCCCAGCACTAAGCGATCCTGCACCCTCTTACGTAGAACCTCGCAGCGGCGAGCTCCGCTCGATCGCGTCATTGTCACTCTGACTGTGTTCACTTCTAGATGAAGATGTTGTTAATGCGGTTCGAGCGAAGCTCATTTCGTGCCGTGACGGTCGTTGCTATTTTCCTACTAGTGAGTCCTTTTGTAAATAAAATTTAGGTGTAACTGAAATAGTTTAACGTTATCTCTCCGTAGTGTTGGTGTTTCAATATTTAGAAAATCCTCTTCGGATTGAGCTTAACTGTCTTTGTCAATTATCAAAGCATTCAAAACTGTACTGAGATAAATATGCGCCAAGTCGGTCGGCCGATGCGAAAGGTAATGGCGGCACGTACGCAGCCGATTCAATCTCAGAAATTATTTCGTAATTCAAATAATTACTGAGCACCTTTATAGCTGGGAGCGTGGCAACAGTAAAAAACATTACTCAATCTTCAAATTATAATATAAATCTGAAATTAGTGTGAAATAGATTATTTTTTCTGTGGTTTGGCTGTTGCACAGTATTTAGGATTTGTATGAGCATTATTTTTGTTTGTTGGTGTGTCTGTTTGCCGCGGCACGTGTTGCTTGGCGCGTTGTCATCGCGCGCGAGAGGCGGGACGGCCCGGCCGGTCGCGGTGCGGGTGTGGGCGGCCGCTCTAAGCCACTATACAAATGCAAACGCTGCACAACAATGGTAGGAGTTAGGACGCGTGAAGGACGTCGTATATCTAATGGGACCGATCTGGCGCACATGCATTTCGCTCCACATGAATAATCAATTATTTAAATGACGCCAATCAAAAGACTTTCTCGGAAACGGCACATCAGTGTCCATTGTTTCTTTGATTTTATCACCTTATTATATTGAGTTTGCTCCTCATATTGAAAACCAACACCACAGAGAGATATAGACTAGTAATCTGTTGCATAATATTATTCTTCCTAGTTGTTCGTATTTAAAACTCCTATTAGGTATTAGCGACATGTCGATTGTTGTAGGATTGTAATGAAAACCAAATTATATATTTTAGAGAATTTAAATGTTTTAGTTATTAGTATGTAAAGTCATAGCGAAGCCTGAAGTCTATAATTATTTAAAATAAGGTGCCTTGTAGGATCCAAGTGTTTTGTAAATTATTTTTCTCTTGAGCTCCACTGTAAATAGTTAAAAGTATACTACTAGATGTAACGATGTGCATTGTAAAATTATCTCCGACCGCTGTTCGTATTGTGTATTTTGATAGTTCTTATCTATAGGTAGATATAAATATATTATTTGTTTCGTAGAGGCATCTTAAGAACTTGTGATATAAATGTATCTAATTAGTTTACTTCGCATATCTTTCGCAAGGGTCTCGGCTATGGGCGCGAGCCTAAAAGTACAAAAATATATACAGACATAACATTAGAAGTTTGTCGGTTTTTACATGATAATACCTCGTTTTGTCGTGTGGGGTCCCGGTTGCAGTTTTTGCTATTCTTTCGTGAGATTTACATAAAAGTGGGCCACATTGGGGCGTTAGGCGATATGCAAATATTTTCTTCAAATTTGAATGGTACGTGGGGCGCACGAGCGCGGCCCGCATGCGCCCGCGCCCCTGTGCACGCGCCGCGGGAGCGAACGCTTTGCCCTTATTTATTACGTGGAAATTTTCGCTACCGACTTAAACACCTTGATACGTCTCTATTGATCTTTCAAATGCAAATATCCCAGTCTGTCGTAAAGAACATAATAAGGATTATTTACTACTTGAATACATACCACAGCATTATGGTTATACTTTAGATTCTGAGCATGTTTATTTGCATATCGCTTTTTGTTATTCTTTTTCTTTTATTTTTGTTATGTTTGTATTTATTTTTGTTCTTTAGTTTTACTATTATTTTGTTCGTCATGTAGATACCTAAACGTATTTACGTCAAGGCGACTGACGTGACGTACCCCTTGATATTGAATTTGCCTCCAATACGACTTCCAATAATTTTATTTTAATTTGTATAATTTAATTTTTAACCTAATTTTATGCGATCTGCATTTACTGTTATACAGATGACGTTATTCTAAATAGTTATTTGAAACAAAGTCCAGTGCCAGCCAGTGAAATAATTCCTTGGTATTTAGCGGCGTAGACTCGACCGCCTAGGGAAAGATTGAAAGTCTTGTAAACTTGAATAGTATTATTATAATTATTATCTACAGTTATTATATTTGCAGAATTCGTTGAAATAAATGCAATATTTATATTATTGAATTATGTTTTTTTTTTTGTTTTTTGTTTCCTTGGTTCCTTTTATCCTGAGTTTTTTTTTTTTTTTTTTTGCTTTTGTTGGAGAACATTTATGTGGAATGCAATGTGAGGTAACAAAGAGTATTTAAACAAAGCTGATATTTTTTGGTAGAAAGTCTTGTGCTGAGTCTCGGAGAATTAACGAATTATTTAGGGACAGGTGAACATTGGAGTTCGGAGATAAATGGAAATGTAAAGTACCTCATGCAGATAGTTACAATAGGGCTGTAAACCTTGTACCTGAGACTTAAAACAAAGATGGCTTTGTTTTTATTCTTCTACAAGATAGATTGCCACAAAAGATGTGAAATGAATATTTTTTGGGATATATTTCATGCCTACGTGGGAGGTAATGTTTAAATTATGATTCAGACTAAGTGTTTCATGCTTTAGGACCAACAAGAACAGATTGCTAGTTTATGCAGTTTTGAAGTAATAATTGCTTTCTTGAATAATATGAAAACGATCGTAACGGCACATCGCAAAAGACCTGACCACCTTTTTTCTGTGTACTGTGTCTTCGACAATTTAGTTTATGAACCTCTTAGATACTATGGTAATCAGTAGTGAAAAAGAAAACACATTCCTAATTGTCACAGTAAGGAAACTTTGTTTGAATTAAATCCTCCAAGAAGATCTACCTACATTCCTGAACGGTATAAGTACCTGTAGATTATCAACACTGCTTCTTCTATTCGACCCAATCAAAGCCTGATTTTGAAATAAAACTAAGTATAGTTCATCAAAATCGAATCAGCATTAGCTTTAGGCTAGGTACACACATTGCCTGTATGAATGTTTTTATTTTATTTTTATGTTATCTACTTATTTTACACATTTTTTTTTAAAATTAAATAATATTATTAGGAAGGAATCAGCTTCGTCAATTTTATTTCCTAATAGGTTATCTAGTCTAGGTACAAAGGCGACTGAAAAATATCTGGAGGTATTTTACAAGAAGAGAATGCCGTGCGACCTCTTCTAACTCTACCTAATGGACTCTACATAAGTTACTGTTCTCCAAAAATTGAATTTAGCATGGGTTTACTCAATATCCAAAAAAAAAAACATTAATTTGTGCCTTCACAGGTTTACAAATCCCACTTAACCATATTTTAAATCACCGCCTACTCTCATTCAGGAAAACGATATTACCTTGATTTATTTACAATACACATATTTTTCCACGCACCCACTCATTGGGGTTCGTTTAAATAATATTAAATTACACACGTACAAAGGAAAAACTGCAGCTTCATAAAAAAATGTTCCCGTTATCGACCTGGCTAATTATTTCATCGTAAAAGCCAATAATGTAGGACGTGCTTACACTGCTTACCAAAATAAAAAAGGCTTATTTTAAATAAGCCTTTTTTTGTTTAAATACAATAGGTTTTTTTTATGAAATCGATATCATGACGGTAAGTCGGCAGATCAATGATACGATGATAATAAGTGGGTAATTTATAGTGATGATAGAAAAAAAGGTTTTAACCGTTAGAGCTTTTGAATAAAGGAAAATGTAAGCAGATGTCTGTCAATAAGATGAGCAGGAAAATATACGAGGGCGTTGACTCAACGTCAAACTGTAGGTAACTACATAAAAATTAACCTTACGACCCAAACGTAGGTCTTGTAGACTGTAGATTTGAAGAATCTGGTGCTTGTTGACAGGCCTATACTGGCCTCCCATATCTGTTAACACTGTAATTTGAAAACATTGTTCAAGCCAATTGTTTTTCAAAGAAGAGTAACCGTGGAGTTTCTTGCCGGCTCTTCACGAAACGACCAATTGGAACCGTGCACCTAGCTTCTGTCGTTTCATAAGTGCCCATGTAGGTTTATGTGAAATAAAATATTTCGATTGTGATTTTGATTTTGTAGATACATAAGTAGTAAGATTCATGTAGTGCATAGGTTCTCAACCTTATTTTGCAAATCCACTTTGTTTTTTTTTTTTGTGTCCCATTTTTTTACTTATCGTCTGTCGCGGATCTGAAACCGCTATTGTAATTTTATAAAATCGTTAGATCCTAATGTCTTCATAAAGATTTGTCTGATAATCGTAATAAATACCCATATATTTATTTAGAGAATTAACATTTTCAGAAGGTCACAATAACTAGCCTTCAAAACGGCCACCGTTCACCACATCGTAGTGTTGATGTTCATAAAATAGATGAGATATACTCCTAGAGCGGTGGTGGCCGTGTGGTAACCGTTGCTGGTCGTAGGGTGGAATCCATATAGGCGCTGTACTTTGTGTAAATTATTTCATCACGACTGCTGACAAAACGGCGAAGGAAAACATATTAACCAAACCAACCAAAAATTCGAAGACATTAATTTTGACATTACCACTGGGCCCGCGTGGTGAATACTGTGCGACCACTTCCACAGAGAGGAGGCCTGTGTCACAGAGGTGCGAACATTAGGTATAGGCTAATTATTCATACTCCTACACTTAGCTATAAATACCTGATATGCTTTAATATTAGCGATAAGGCATCAGGAATTGTGTAAAAGTGAACAACATAGAAACTCCTAACCTTAACACTCACTCTTAAAAGCCAAACAAAAAGGAAGTTCTAGATTAAATGGATACAAAACAATACGAATATCTACTTCTCTTTAATTCCAAAACTATAGCAAAATTAGGTAAGTATTGAAATAATCATGTGATATACCTAGATCGGAACTGCATGGTGAAGCAGTAGGTATCCACCAAAAAATTTCCCGATTGTGTTCCATTCATTGCAGACATCTTGTGAGATGTCAAAATCAAAATTAAAAAGTCTTTTAATCAAACTAGGCTGACAATCAGCACTTTCAAATCTTTATTGCTTATCACCTGTGTTTACAAGATCTTAATAATGTTAGACAGTTCACATGGAGCCTTACGGGCACAACAATTTAAAAAAATATGAATAGTATGATTCATAATAAATAAAGTAAATAGGAGTATTGTTATCATAAAATAATCTAATCAAACTACTATAAATAATATCGCATTTAAATGTAAGTTAAACGTCTTTTACCTCTATAAATCATCGGAAGAAATTAATACATTTGAAATAAATTAGATCACACACAAATTAAACTAGTACTTTTCGAATGTAAAAGATGTCTCTGCTCAGTGGGCTTAATTTATGACGTAGTTACAACAGTAATGCATTTTGAATTTGAACATGGAACACCTTTGAAACCATGGAAATAATGGGGGTGCCAATAGCAATAAGAATATGAAACCGGCAGGGTAATTGTGTAACCCACATACAAAAGACAATTGATCGCAATGGGTTTTGACAGTTCACCCACGTTCATTGCGTTATTTACGTAGTGGAGCAGACGAACTTTTCAAACTTAAGAAGCAAGGGATAAGGTAATATTCTTCAAAACTCTTAGATTGTAATTGAAAATGACTTACGCAATTAGCGTGCCGCATGTTGTACGGAATGAAGAATAGGAAATCTTCAATAAAAAAAAAGCATTTTAATTCTTTGTTATTATGAAAAAAAGCTAAGCTGACTTTCCATTAAAGCTACGTCCTACAGCGTCTCCTGTGACGTTGACATGAAAAATATCTTTAAAATTAGAAAGAATTTGTCATGTTGTTTATGACTTAAATGATAAAATAAATAATGACCAATCGATCTATGTTTAGTAATGAGTATAATGCTTTGAAATGCAGGAGGTTTTCAGAAAGAGAAAATGAGATCTTAGCTCAGCTACGAAGCAACCTTGTAGGTACTATTTCTTTTTGCAAAGTAGTTAGATAACTTTCAAAGCTTTCAAAATACATCGATTTATTGTCATATCTTGGTAGTACCTACCTTTATTGTGGAATAGTGTACCCCCCTATTCCATAATAAAGCACTAGAAGATTTAACTACCTCTTACCTAATAGGTAATTACTAACTTAATGAATGCTGCTCTGCTAAATCTCCTCAAGCAATGACGAAGAAAGCAAATCAAGAGTGAACAGCATGTCGATTCTGTAAAAATCTCACCGTGAAGACTTGCGTGGAGTGAGCTGTCAGTGTAATCCCGAGTTGGTCAATCCCTAGCATCAGTGCCACTGTCAACTCACTCCACACTTTCTTCACCTAAGTTTTCACGGTGAGATTGTTACAGAATTGCACTACAGGCATCTTCTGACTTCATCATAGACCTCATCCATCGCTGTCCATCAGGCGTGACCGAGGTCAAGAGCAGGCCCATTCACAGCAAAAAAAGCAATGGAAACATGCACTACCTAATTCGAGTGTCTCCTAACTCTATCTCACACCTTAGTCTAGCACGCTTAACACGACCACGTTTTGTCGACGGAGGAATAGACAAAATTACAGATAGTATAGACAAATGTTGTCTTTTCTGTCGACAAATTTCGTTTCTATGATGTTACGCGTGCTGATCCATCTATCTTACTTAAACAATACAGACGACCGTCCATATCACAGCATTTCCTATACTTAGCAATGATAAATAGAGCAAGGTCGAATCAATTGTCAAAATAAAGACTCACGTACGCAGTTTTTAAGCCCCCCTATTGTCTAACAGAAAGTTGTAACACTATACTGTATCCCCACTATAATGTAAGGCCTTTGACGTGACTTGTTGATCGCAATATTTTTATAAAAAAGTAATATTTATATCAAAAAGCATAAAACCAGGTTATCACGTATTAGTTTAGATCCTTCACGCTCGTACGCTTAGATTTCGATTTGTAGTTATATACCTATGGAAAAAATATTTTTAATGTAAGGGCCTTGAAACAAGCGATTCATGACTCGAGGTTTCGGTGAAGGCAACATATCGATGTATTTAAGGACACACGCTTAGGCAGCTCCATCTTTGTATTTAATTAATGCAAAAGTTCTGAGAATTTGGCATTATAAATTAGGTTTACAATAAAATATTAAAACTATTCTCTTAAAAGAGGTGGGCGGAAGAGAATAGGTTAGATTTTGACAAGATACCTATTCACTATAGCTATGATTTAAGGCTAACATTAAAACAAATATCAAATACAGATGACACATAAATATTATACCATACGAATAAACATGTTACATATTTAATGGCATACATTATATAAATTTATACTTATAGCAAATCTTATATGGATCGATTTAATTAAAATCTGCATCCGTAAATCAGTATAGGATTTCTACGATTTTAGTAAAATCAGAAAAGCTAGCTGTAGAAACTCCTTATTAGATACCGACACTGCAAACCATTGTGTTAACCTAGATAACCTTAGATGCCTATATAAGTACACTTAACTAATTAACACATAGTAGGGAGGAAGGTAGTTATCTAGTTTTTAGTTAAACTCTTAGACTTACCTACCTAATTATAGGTACAGTTGATGTCGACTCCTTAGAAACGTCCTCTATAAACTAATAGTGCGAGCAAATGGAAATAGTTCAGCGTTCTTCATGAGGACTGGTTGTTCTATATACAGGCTGACAGAGAAATTCGAACTTTTCCTTGAAAGGAGTTATACTAGAGGTCATTAGCAACAAAATAAGTCCAGTTAACAAGGGGTCAAAACTGTATGGTTACCGAGCTGTGACGGTTATTAGATTTTTTACTTTAAGACATTTCATTTCTGAGATTATGTAAGTTTTGGACAAGAAGTTTTTTTTATAATCGCTTATTAATCAGTTTTCAGAAAAGTATCCTTAAAATGTTAAGAGTTTTTTCACAATTAATTATTTAAAATACAGAAAATTCGAAGAACCGACACAGCTCGGTAACCATCAAGTTTTGACCCCTACATAACTGGACTTAATTTGTGGCTTATAACCTCTCTTTCAAGGAATAAGTCGACTTTCTTTGTCACCCTGTAGGTATACCTAATTGTCAAAACAACTAAGGTAGCTCTAACGTTGAAGTCATCTAACATCTCCTCCACGGTGAATTTGTAGCCGAACATCACTCGTAAACGTTCAATGGCGTCGGTTTTACGCGAATTTCGTAAGTAACCGTTGCAACCGGCGATAAATGATCACAAAACGCTTTGTTAACACCAAATCTTCACGCCAAATCGTGTTTTCACTTGGTGTAAAGATTTACTGAATAGAACATGGTACCTATAACATTGTTCGGTGTGCCACCTTAATAAAAGGATGAAACATGAATGATAATACGCGAGGAGATTTCACGAACAACGTCAAAAATGACATAAAAGGAGATAAAAAAAATTACATCAGAAATGCTTTGTAACATCAAATCAAAGAATGGAGACATGATCTACTCGTAACATAGATTTAATCATGATAAAGTAGCTCGGTAGCATAGTTAGAAGTACTTGTTAAGTATACACATATCGACCGATGGCTATCATAGCGATCGATCTGCAAATCTCTCCAAACAATAGTGACTGTGAGCACTACAGGCGCGGGGACGGGGGGAGGGGTCGTCCAGTACGCCCTGGAGTCACGTCGAGGCGTCCCAACCCATTACCCGCTCCAAACCGTATCGACAAATAACCGCCAATTATTGGATCGCTCTACAATCTTTTTACAATTTCTTCTCCGTCGGACGTTATTATATTTCTATTAAGCCTTTTTTGTAATCAAACTACTAATGATTCGATTCCATTTCCTAGGCCGACGTGCCGCCTCCGTAGTGTTAATGACACTACGTAATTAGATCCGGATGGTTTGAGGGCGTTGACTCCACTGCGGTGCCCGACCGGTAGATAATGGCAAAGTGTCAATTTTACTAAAAATATGGTAATTTACAACAGCGGACGCCATTTTGTCTCTTCAAATGGTTGAGACAGCGTCAGTCGGTAATGAGTTATCACCGTTAAAAGCGATGTAGGAAATGTATGCGCGGCGGCGACACGATCTGCTGAATACTGGCGCTAAACGAGCCAAGCACAGTCTGCGAGGCCTAAGCTGAGCTTTGCATTTGTGTGAGTGAATACCAATCGCACCAATGTGATCGCGCGAGGGACGCACAGCGCCTCAGGCCGATTGCCAAGCAAAGAACGCGTTTCTATGTGCACTCATGTGGACTGTATCAATTTATAAACAAACTTGAGTGATCACCCGGCATCATCACTAATAAGTATGAATTCGCAAGCTAACGAACAGCCGCACATGTAATTACTTTGTTTCAATGTCAGAGGTTATTTTTCTATTACCTACGTTAGGTATCATTCAATTTTATAATTGTGACGGAGTCGTCGGGAAATTCCTAATCGTAATAGGTAAAACTAATTTGTTTATTACCTTTCAGCAGTAATTTTCACATCAACTCTTGACTATCGGCTGATTAATCTATATGGTGTTAGGTACCAGCACTCATTTAAACTGCTTTTATTGAGATTATACAGTTACTGTCGATAATAGAAAACAAAATACCTCATGAGGAAGAATTAGTTTCGTAATAGATTTACTGATTTCGGACAGTTGGATGGCCTGCGTACAAAATTGTCACCTATGAGGCGATTGTTTGGCCAGCTGGCCATTGGCTGCCAGTATCGTGACCACTGCAACTACCGTGACCGATGGCAGTTCTCATTGCCAATTAGAAGTTCAATCACCGACTTCAATGGGGGCCAGCCAGAAAAGAAAAAACAAGCATTGTATCTACAGTCATGTTTCAATTTGAGAAATTGATTTGTGATGCGACCAACACCACATTCGTAACTTAGGTATTTATAGTTAGTTTTCTAATCAAAGCGAAATCACGACGCATCGATAACAATGTAAGTACGGTTCTTGTCAAGTCATTTCATCATCAAACGGCTTTTGGAGCTCATTTATTCGCTTGTATATAAACAACACTTAAGACGCTTTTTTTGTAATAATCTTATGATCTGTGAAACGATCTGTTAATTCATAGAGAATTAACTAAACACGCTTGTTCTAGACCAATTCATCTACCTAAGGTATAATTGGCGCCCTAATTGTAGATAATATATACGTGATAGACCAAAACAGGTCAAGCACAAGCCATCTGCAATATCACATATTTTTTGACTATGTATAGTGACTCAGTAAATAAGACATTTCTATTCTTGTCTCGTCCCTAACTGACAGTGATAACATGGTAGAAACAAGTTAAAAAGAAAAAAAATGGGCATTGTTAACTTCGTGTCTTGTTTATTAATTTGTTAAAAAAATAATTGATAAAATATATAAATCTCTGGATCCAGTAATCCGCATGTTAATTTGTTTAAAAAGATCTAACGATTAAGTATAATAGGTAAAACATCTGAATCTATTCACTACCCAATGAGCAATTTAAGTTAATAAAGATGTATGCTCTCGACAGTTTGAAAGTATAAAACTAAGTAACATACTAAAAGATTCTTGTTTCTTGCCGCAAATTGCTATTACATAGTTAAGTTAATGACCATTTCCACGTTTACTGACCACCGAACAAGTTAATGTATCTCCTAGTTATATGGATTAGAAACTAAGTTTATTTGCGGCTTTAAATGCTTGCAAAACGCACAATCTTTTCAGAAAATGGATAGCTCTGAAAAAACTACAATTTCTTTAAAAATAATGAGAAAACCTATGTATCTATTAGTTGTATGATTTCAAATTGTATCAGGGTATGTTTCGGTAATAAATATTCCTGGGTGATATTGTCTACGGTAATTTGACAAATCCATTTCACATGGACTAATTTATTTTTTCAAGAGAAAACTTAAGAAAAAATGCGTACACAATTATAGATTATCGCTGTAGAGTGACATTTTCGCTCAAATATTCCCAAATTCTCCTGTCACCTTATCTAGGTTATCAATAAGTGGGTACCAGAACTTAGTGAATGTGTAAACTATAAAGAACACTGCCCCAGTCTACTTTACAAGTTAGGTACAACAAAAATAACGACCACATACAAAGTCTAAAGGAAACAACTAGTTACCAGAGTATACTTTACTAATGAACCAGTGAACAGCACTCAATGTCCAATTAATCTAACTGATATTTAAGACAACAACGTAATGAGTTATTTGCTAATAAGCGCCCGGTGCGGCTTTATTAGCGATGTTGCAAACTGATTATTTGCGACAATGTATTACGTTGCTCAGTTATTATCGTACGGGCGGCAAAATTGTTAAGTGAGCAGGTCATAGCAATATACAAACCTTATTCTTCATTCTTTTATCTATGGTGCAGGTAAAGGATCAACAATTGCTGTGATAAATCGTGGTGATTTTGCAGAATCTCACTATTTGTAAAACAGCTAGGTAATGGGGAGTCCATTTCCTGTATGTTTATACGTAAGAGCTGTTATGAATACCCAAATGGCACATAGTTAGCATGCAAAAAACAAATAATATATTTTTTGAACGTAGGGTTTTTCATTAAAAGTGACCCAAATAATGTCCCGCCAGAAATAATTTTTAACATAGAACAGGAACACTAGGAATAGTCTTTAAAATTGTGCAAAGCTACATAATTGGTAGGAATTATGTTTTGGCACAAGCTTTTACTTAGAAGCGATTTCAAAGATTTTAACGCCTTTAGTTATATGATACATTTCTTAAAGTTAGGAGACGTTAATCATCAAGCAACGTTTATCAATACTTAAACCCCAATGCAAACAAACATTTCTTCAAAATTGTTTCAAAAGATAATGTGGTTTATTGTCTGCATACCATCCCAATTAACTCCTGCGCTAACTGTACCTCCTTATAACAGATTATGGAAGAAAACGTCTCATTTCAGAGAATTAAAGTCGTGATGATTATTTTAATCGTTTGGCTAACAAAGAGAAACAGCGGATTAGCGGTAATTATCTGCTCTGAGCCGACGTCGTGACGGTGGTTTGTTCCGCTTTGCTCCTTAGATAATTCTCTTGTCAATTTAGAGAAAATTCTCGAGGCTTTTTGACTGGGTAATGTGATTCTATTAAAAAGTAGAAAAGTAAATTGATTTTGTTCGGTTAAGTCGAAAAGTTGGTGGCAAAAGAGGTGGAGGTTTGTGCTACTAACAATTACAATACGGCCAATGAATCGTGGCCGGTCTTAAATTAGGCTCTCCGAACTTCCACGCATGTTATTCTACGCATTCTGCACATCAAAACAAGTAGGAAGTTGTGCAAATGTAATTGCTGAGAAACGGGAAGAATAAGTAACTCTCGGCTTAGGTAAAGGTATTTTACATCCGTTATACCGCTAATACTAATTCATAATGTCTGAAAAAAATATCAATCACCAATCTCCTGAAATATTCCCACCAAACTTAATTCATTGGGCTCATGTTACTCTTCTACTTTCTACTCTATTCTGAAACAAGTACCCCATGTCATTTTTAATCCTCTTCAAACTCCTGACTCCTATAGTCAGGAGTTTGACTAATTTTCACCCAATGTTTTTTGAAGCTGAAACATCGACATAGTTTTTATTTATTAGTATTTAAAAAGCCACCCGACTCAAAGCCAGCGCCTCAAAAAAAACTCTTAAACGTAGTTTATGTACTGATCGCGTTCAATTTCATTGGTGAAATCCACCCTAAGGGTTGATGTCAAGAATGAAAACGAACGCGTTCAGTCATAAACTACGTTTAGTAGCTGTCATTGTCATTATTTTCTGCGGTATATGGACACTGACAGCTCTTGAACGTGTTTTAGATGTGGTGATCAGTTTCATTGGTGCAATCGGCACACCGTAATCCTGAATTTTTTTTCTAGAATTTTCATCTACTAGCATAGAAAATTTTCATAGAAAAGTGCAATACCTACGCGCTTAAAATGTATCTATACAAAATGTTAGGCACAAGACAGGCTGTCTTATAGCTTCTGTACTGTCGTAAATACTGTCAGTAACATAACAAACAACATAATAAACATAACATCACGCCTTGTTTCCCCGAAGGGTTGGGCAGAGGTGTACCTATAGTACACCCACATTTCGCCAGTTATGTTTAAGTCCCATGTAATAGGGGGCGAGCCTATTGCCATCTACCGGGCACAAATCCAGACTTCGGGCTGCTACTGAGCAATTCCAGATAGAAAAACCCAATAACACGTTGCCCGACCTAGGAATCGAACCCAGGACCTCATGCTCAGCAGTAGCGATTGCGACCACTAGACCAACGAGGCAGTAACATAAATGCTGCCATAAATTAGTGCCACTTAACCTATATACCGAGATTGTATCGACTTCCAATTACATACTTAATACATAGTTATTCAAGATTAATACACTTATTTTGATAAGATTTGCGTTAATGTATACCTAGTACGCCAAATGTTTGGCAGAGGCATCTCGATCTACCATAATTTGAAGAATATACTTCATAGAGATGTATTGTAGTAATCTCTCTACGTCCTTATTGGTGACGTTCTTCAGAAAGGTCAGGTGCGTAGTAATCGCAACCGGCGCGCATGTATGACAGATGTATGAACGTAAACGAGGAAAAAGGAGTATGAGACGATCGTAGCAGGTGGCGTTCTGTGGTTTCTGCCTACCACCATGGGAAGAAGGCTTGAGTTTATGTAAGTAGGTATCCAGTTCGATAGACAAGAACCTTTCCTATTTCGGAAAATGCCTTGTAATGTGGTTGTATGAAAAATGCTAAGTATCTATTATTATTATTATTATTTATTTGTAATGGGTTTGCTCTTGACTCTAGTCTAGGTCAGAAGTGACAGAGACAAAGTTTACGATGGAGTGAGCTTACCCAGAAGAAGCCTGTTCACTCTAACTTTGAAGAGATTCTGGTTGAATGCATTCGGGAACACAGACGCAGGTAGTGCGTTCCACTCTTTTGCCGTGCGCATTATGAAAGATGTTTGGAAGCGCTTAGTGCGAATTGGTGGCAACTAAGTATGGATGGTAATTAGCAGTACGTCCAGATGTCCGATGGTAGAAGCGGGCAGGTGGGATGAGGTCGTGGAGTTCTTGCGCACACTCTCCGAAGTTCAGTCTATAGAAGACCGACAAGCAGGCAACCTTGCGGCGACGAGCTAAGCTGTGAAGCTTGGCATCCACCAGTTTTACTTCGCCTATGAGCCTCTTAGCTCTGCGTTCCACTGAGTCGAGCGCGGCAAGTTGGTATTTTGCTGAGCCATCCCAAAGGTGGCGGAAATACTCCATGCATCGGACTTGCGCTTTATAAACAGTTGGAAGCTGTCCAGGCGTAAAGTATCGCTTCACTCTATTTAGAATGCCCAGTTCTAGCTTCTGCTATTTATATATACACAATTTTTTTGAGGTGTTACTTACGTTAAATAATAACCTAATTATTTTATCCCCTGTGATAAACTAACTGTAGGTACTGATTGAAGTACCTACCTACCTACTGAAAAAAACTTTGAGAAAATGTGAAGTAATTATATCTACAGTATTCTCTACGCTCATTAGATGGCACACAAGCATTAAGAATACCGTTATATAAACATTAAAGTGTAACCGATACACATGATAGAAATAGCTCTACGTTTTCTTTGCATAATTCACACTACATCCCTCCTTCTCGTTCAGGCATAAACTAAAAAGCCAAGCGAGCTACAATCTTCACCTGGGAATTTCGTTTTCACAATTTTTCTTTAACAAAAACCAGTTTCTTTACCAAAACACATCTCTTCTATTTTAAACTGCAGGCAAATCACTATCCCGATCCGATTGCATCTGAACTTTTAATGACTGGTGTAAGCTATCAGTGCTAGTGACATGATAACCTTCTTTTTTAAATTATCGTAGGAAAATTTGAAAAGAAAACCCGTAGCGACATCAAAACGTTATAAATTCAAAATTTCATAGGGAAAAAAAAGAACCTGGTAAATTAACATAGGCACAGGTAACAAACTAAATGGTTCACTCAAGCGCGGCGGTGGATACAGCGAGCGTCATCATGACACTTCTTAATTCAAAATAACTAAAACAAAAAATAAATAGATAGGTATGAAGAAAAACATAGACCAACAAATGGTAGGTACTAGGTACCTACAACATACGACATTCTAGAACACCAACACCCCCAGCTTCATTGAAACAGTCTTAATTCAAAACACCATAGATTAAAAATAAAAGATATTAAAAAAAAACATGGTATCAACATAGGCACAGGTGGTGAATTCTAGCACGGTTGTTACCGCGCTCGTGCCGACCCGCCCCGATATTTTCATTACCACTATAAATACCTAGGAATGAAGTCTTCGCATTGCTGCTTATTGAGGTTACACCTTAATTATATTTCGCGATAACCGCGCTCAGCGGGTTAAATAAGGAAACTTTAATGGCGAACATTTATTTAGTTTTATGCAGTTGTTTTGTTTTTTCACTGATTGCAATTTACAATAGGAGAAATGAGGATTTGTATTAGTATTTGTACCACCATATCGTTATTGGACGGCGTTACCTACATAGTTTTTATTGAAACTCTATTTAAAAGTTACTTTAATTACCCACTTTAACTGCAGCAAACCTTTGTTGTTTTTATTTCGTATTTCGTTACACTGCTCCATAAATCATTAATACATATTAAAGGTACTAACCCAAACATAACTTTATAAACAACACCTCTTATAACTGTCTTGAAAGAAAATCACGAAAACAGAAAATGACCTAAATAAGTGCATACATAATAAGACAGTCAAGTAGGTATAAAGGTAGTACGCACAGAATCTGTGACAAACAACATGATGTGGGACCCGTGATGCATAAATAATCGACACGTGATCGAAAACCTGTGATCTGATGCTAATGGTTGGAGTCACGTTCACACGATAGGCGCCGTCCCAACAATCTTGACCGGTGTGAGCCATCATCAGCCCGCAACCAAACCTGAACCTAAACTATAACATAGTCCATTGCGTAGTTTCCAAAACATGATTCATGTTTTCGAAACTACGCAATGGATTTTGATGCGATTTTCATCACCATTTAGATTATTTTTTTCGGAAGGTTTATGTGCATACCACATTCAATTTTTTTTATATATATGTACACCTCTGCCTAACACTTCGGGGAACATAGTCGTGATTTTATTTAGTCATGTGTATTGTGTGTTAATCATGTGTTTGTCATAAAGAAGTTGTCAAAAAAAACCTTGTTCTTCGTGTTGATGACACAACTGTCTTTCAGATCGTTTCGGGCCAAAACTTCACCACTTCCACGGCATATGTGTACCTACTTAAAAATAAAATTTTCATTCCCGAATTGATATAAAGTATCAAAACGTGTCATTGAAAAGAAAGTTCTACTACAAAGTTGTAAAGCGTCCGATGCACGGTAGGTTTTGCTGTCAGTTGAACCGCAGTCAAGGCTGTGACTGACGAAGAACCTAATGTCTAATATAGTGACTGATGGTTTTATGAAGTTGACTGGGGAAAAACTAGATTTTTTGATTTAGATTTTTTGATTATGCAACCATCAGTCACGACTTTTGTCACCCCCGCCTAATGTGCCACGACCAGAGAAAGATTTCATTTTGACATAGGTAAATGAGACTCCCTGAGTTTTGGATCCATATTGTCTTGAGTGAACACCTGTATTCTCTGTATATTCTTGGGTATGACTGACCATCAGTCAGAATGAGCGTCAGATGTCGATTGGATTCCATCACTCACCATCAGTCATTCGTCATTCATGACTTTTGAAATTGAGTGACGCTTTCGTGAACGTGTAATGGACGCTTAAAACCGTTGACATTTTTTATTTGGTAACACATAATATTCACTCGCATTGATTTAGTAACAATAATATTCACTCGCATTGATTTGGCAAACCATAATATTCATTCGCATTGATTTGGTAACACATAATATTCACTCGCATTGATTTGGTCGTGATATCACACAAACGGCGTGTGTGTGTTAAATGTTTCATCAACCCACCTTAATTTATTAATGGAAGAGAAATTTAAACTGCATTTGCCAATCAGCATGGCCAATAAGGACAAGGACGAGTAGGTAACAGAACAGTAGACAGGACAAAAGCTTAGTTTTGTCTAAAGTCCTGTCATAATACACAATTCAGTAATTACCAACTTTTATCGACGGAAGAATAGACAAATGACAGATTTATTTTGTCTATTTTTCTCTCGACAAAACTCGTTTCTATGGTGGTCACCGATCTTGGTAATTCTTCCCTGAAACTACGTCAATCGTAATCTCCTGTAGATTCTCAATCTGCCAATAAGTGCTGCGGTTGAAGAAGAAAAAAACTGCCAGCATAAGGCCTGACAGAAGGTATTGGCAGACTGTAGACTGACTATTAGCCGCACATGCAATAACTGAATCAATTCGTTCGTATCTATTGAAACATACGGTGACTGTCCATCTGTTATATAAACAATACACTTGACGATGCTAATTTTATAGATAACGCAAAGTTACGTGCATTTTAAGTGAAATCGAACGAGAGTCGACGTCCGTTACTCAGATTATAATAATGAATAAGCTACCAGTACTCCGGCGCACTTTGATAGTCAGATGATCTTGATTTGCAGCTTTCATCATAGGCTATAAGATTAATTCGGTACCAGCCTTAGCATTATCGGTCTCGGCATAGGCCAAAAAAAAACGAAAACGTCAAATAAAATTCATCTTTAAATACTCAACTCAACCCTAATTTGATCGTAGTAGGAGTAAATATCTTGATCCATAAATACAAGGCATTATAGCCACAAAACTACCGTTTCAGTTGTTTTCAATTTTATTAGAATATTTAAACTCAACACGTTATCGTCGTATCAAGCAATTCTATACACAATGTTTCCCTTATGGGTCTTGCTTTTGAAAAGCAGGAAACCGTAACGAAACTAAATGTATTTAATAAAATATGTAATCTATACATATTATAAATTAAAGTCGCTTTTCGTGTATGTTGGTGGGCAGGGGTGGATCGCTGGTTTGAAACATAAGATAAAGTGAGAGAATGTCTGAATGTCCAGTCAGAAAAACAAAAGCCGAAAATTCTAAGTAAATTTCGGCTTCGCTACGAATTCTAAAACTGCGTAATAGACTGACTGTAGATAGATACTTTATATTCCTTGCACATTAAATGAGTTACAAAATCGTCACAAATTATCTTACCTACAGATTTGACTGTGAGATGAATTTATGACGGTTCAACAGAGCAAAGATTAACTTAATTCGTCGTGGAAAGTTTTCAGACGAAGTACCCGTATTGTTCCAGCGTTTGCTTTGCATATCTTCACTATGCGTCTGTATAAATATAAGAACATGTACTGGAACATCCATCTATTAGCTAATCGTAAAGTTGTACACAAAAACATGTTATTTGCAGTGTCTTAACAAATATGTTGGCTATAAATAGCGTTTGCTGATATTCGAAAACTTTAGCCATTAACGTTAGTCAGTTAGCCATTTTCAGTTCATGTCGGTGAAAAATCACTTTATGATGCACTGGTTACAGACTTAACATTTTCAAACAACTCAGGCTATCGCAGTCTACTGCTGGACATCCCCGAAATCCCAGGCTGCGCCACAACACCCCGTCCTCCGCCTTCTGCATCCAGTCTGTCCCAGCCACTTTTAAGTTCATACAGCTGTGGGGTGTCCCACACTATGCTAGCCGATACGCGGTCTCCACTCCAGGGACTCGTCGGCTCCACTGGGCATCGGTCCTCAGACAACAGACTTTTCATATTTGCACCATGCATTGCCCTCTTCGTTCAGTTACTGTTCCTAAATCCAAAACTAGGTGTAAAAACAATTAGCTCCTTTAAGTAGTAGTATTTTAGGAAATCCGAGCCAAATCTCGAGTGATGTTTTAACGGTTGGTTGCTGTTGATTGTCGTCGAAATCGTTCCTCCTCTAATCGGAGCGGGAATCAGTGTTAGTTCGGTGTCCGAACACCTAAAATGCTGCAGCTTTCAATTAGGATTTCAAATAATGTAAGTTCGCTCGGTTCGAATTGGAGAGAATCGATCCGAATGTTATGATCAAGGACTTCTATTCTAACATAGTATTTATGCCTTGTGGGAAAAATAAGAAAATCAAATTGTAATTTTTATCCCCTTTTAGATTTTTTTGGTGACAGCGGTTCCTACGTTCTGTACATATTCATTTCATTATACATCCTCTAGAAAAAAAGTGTGGGTTTCAAAATTAGTCACATGATACAGAAAAATCTAAGCTCATGCAATTTTTGCATGCACGCGTATGTTGGATCATTTAGCTCCCTACAAAATAGTTGAGTTGAACTGTGCTGATCCATGCGATCCAGTTGAGAGTGATCATCACTTAGCTGCCACGACATGTGTCATCTACCAACCCGCACTGGGCACGCGTGGTTGATTATAGCCCAAACTCTCGCGAAAAGAGGAAGGAGGCCTGTGTTCCAAGAGTGGTAACATTATAGTCTGCTTATGCTGGACGCTATTAACGTTCTCACATAAATTCAACATTATGTAATATTTTTGTAACAATATTATTTAAAATCGTATGGTTCATGGAGTTTCTTGCCCGTTCTACGCTTTGAAATACGCAACTTAACCGACTTCTTGACAGTTTAATAGTGCCTGAAAACGGTGTAATTGAATTAAATGCTTTGAGTTATTTTTTTGAGTTTGTAGAAACGATTCATGAATTTCTTCTTTCTACATACTCGTCGCCAACTTCACCAAAGCAACATTTTAGCGCTCTCCGGTCCCGCTAGTAAGGGGCCCGCATATCCGCCATATCCTAATTGAGCCCATTCCGTCGCGCTAAATAGTCCAGATTGGGTCCCCACAGAGATTGTTATCTGATTCAACGATTCTCAACGATTTGACTGCGAACGTTAATGCAATAAGGATGTACACGTCTACATTTGTTCTCTAACACGGGATATTGGGTATTAGAATCGTATTATTGTCTATTATTTTATGACGAAGTGTCGCTCACGCCGGTTCTCGTTTAGGACTTAAGTGGACGGTCGCTGTGATTTACATTAAATTTCCTTTTTTTTATTCGTTGTTGTTGTTTGAGGATTAGGTACAAAAAGCATGCTCTGGCTTTGGATCAGTTTTTGCTACGAATTTGGGTATTAACTTTCATTTTAAGTTATTGTTTTCTAGCTGAAGTACCCACCCACCCTCACACCTCGCACCCACTGCTGTTACACCAAATTGTTAGTGGTTTGTAACTTGCTCGATTTTACTGAAGGGGACAGCTGTTTAATCGCAGTTATCTGCCGGTCTATTCCGTAAAAACTTAGGTGAAGTGAACTGTCATTCCACCTGCCTGTCGATTCTGTAACCATCTCACCGTGAACACTGAAGTGAAGTGAGCGTGGAGTGAGCTGTCAGTGCAACTGATGCTAGGGATTGACCAAGACGGGATGACACTGACAGCTCACTCCACGCCAGTCTTCACAGTGAGATTTTTACAGAATCGACAGGCAGTAGTTCTATTCTGTAACCATCTCACCCTGAAAACTTAAGTGAAAAGAGCGTGGAGTGACCTGTCAGTGCCACTGACGCTATGGATTGACCAAGACGGGATGACACTGACAGCTCACTTCACGCAAGTCTTCATGGTGAGATTTTATGATTACAGAATAAATCGTCTGGTTTAATCAAACCAAACCTGACATTACAAATATACATATTAAGTTATGTGACAAAATGTTGTTACCATCTCGGTACCATCCCAAGAATTTGATTTCACGTGCAACAAGCAAACTACATAGGCACACACAAAGAAACAAAATCCAACAGTAAAACACGATCTTGAGCGAGCATCGAAGTGTAACGAGTCTCAAAAATTTCGCTCCCATCATAAAAAAGCATATTGTAGAATATCGGACTTGATTCTGAGGGTTCTTCATACAATATGCTGGCCTCATTATAAGGGCCCTTTTGTCCTTAGAACCAGTTCTTTGCAAAGTAATGGGCCTCACAATAAGTGTATCAAATCAAAGTGCCCCTCATAAGTTTCTTTATTCATGACCACTTCATGTGTCACTGTAAGACTTAACTTTAGTTTTAATTAAAGGGAATTGTCTTTGTTAACGCTTTTTGTCCTTGGCAACCGTGTGATTTATTGGACAATGACGGTATTAGTGTTATTTTTATATGAGAATATCAGCTTACCTTAGAAATTAAGTAATAAGAGAGCAAGCATTGGATAAATTAGACCAATTCAAGAGCAGGGCTCAGCAGTAAAAAAAAAACAAAGTTTTTTTTACAATTTGGTTACTATTATGGTCACCGGTGAAAGCTTTTGATATCCAAATACGGTTATTAAGTTATTTTCATTTAACTGAGCGGGCTACTTTGCGTAGGAGTAGATCTAACAGCTAGTGACTTTATCAAGAAGAGGTGTTTAGTCAGTGTTTTCTGTCACTTGAATATTCCTTCAAGTCCGAAGTACTAACCCCTTAACTTGTGAACGTTGCTTAAAGTTAAGTAATGATTGGCGTTTGTTTAACCACTGATTTTTGCCGTCTTTACTTAAGCAATTTTATGAGTTAAAAGTTAAAAAATATTGTGTTTTTCTCATCTTTTTTTTTTAAATGAGTGGATTACCATGCTCTGTGTTTTTTTGTTAATAGTGTCCTTGATTTTGTTGGATTTAGTGCTCTTTTTTTATTGTTTATATTTCCTTTGAAAGTCCCAGAAATTCAACACAACACACACCATGTACAAACGTAAAAGCATAAAAACTCAGGCAAATCTCCACTTCCTAATATTCCCACATGACCTGATAATCACACACTGCGAGTTTCCCAGCTCAGCAGCTAGAATCTAGACAGACTGTAAGCACCTGTGAAGCTAACTAATTATCAGGTGTTTCCCGACGAGCACGATCCGTGCCCACGACAGCCGGATAACACCACCCTTTCATTACTCTAACTAGCGATTACGGACAACTTAACTGTTGTTTAAAAATTGTGGAGTCTGACTTGTATTTATGGGGTGGGAAGTTTTAAATGGTGTCGATTAAAGGAAGTCTAGAAATGTGTAATTGCCTTAAAAATCGATTTAAGGTAATGATTGTACTACATACCTACTGAATATCTAGCAAAGTATCTAAAGGTTGAAAAATTTGTAATCGATTAAAAACGGACGTTACAATCGATTTAAGTTAGGTAGTAAAAAGATAACTTATACCTATGTTAGTACACTTACAATCTGAAATGCATTTTCGAACAACATCACCTAACAAAGGAGAATCGTACCTCCCCGCTATGGTCTTCAGGATGGAGTTGGAGCTTTTCCGCTCTCTGTCTGCTCTGGCAAAAATGCCGATTTCTGTCTGACAATGGCGTGGAAGGCATCGCCGTGTGCGTTGTTGCAAACATACCTGAAGCACTCCAGAAACGGGGCAGCCCCATCAACATCCTGAACCCGTTATTATACTGGACCCGTAGAGCGCTGATATACAATAAAATAAATATTAAGTATAATATACATATATGTATGTGGGACATCGATGCGCAAAATGAAAACATAAATTCAACACATAATTGTAGACCTAGCTTAGAAATATTGCGACAAAATGTGTAACGGAACAAACAGCATTTTTTTTTTTAACCGTCGAAAAATGTCAACGCATGTTCAGAATGAATCCACGGAAACGGTTGCGTGTCGATGTTTTTTTTTTTTTTTTATAAATGGCATCTCGCAGGTCAACCTATGAGGTTGTCGTCTGCTTAGACGGACTTGCCTGTGGTTGCCCTAATAAATTAAGGCCTCCAGCCAGGACTTAAACTTATGTACTAACTTAAAAACTAAGCGACAACGCTAAGGCCTTCGGGGTACGAACCTCGGCTTAGGGCGTCGCTGGGAGAGGGCAGCAAGGGACTAGCTGGATCAGGATTTGAGTGATTTAGGGACGAATTTAAAGCTACAGGCTCAGCGGCGCGGGCTGGCTCGAGCAAGGGTCGGGAGGGGGCGTGTCGATGTTCTGCCAGCGGGTATTTATTATTATTTAATAAAAATAATATAAAATATGAAGAAGAAAAAAAATGCATTTAAAACTTAAATACGATTTCCACGATAACAGTACTTTGCACCCAGATGATGAATTTCCACGGTATTGATATTTGTGAGCAACAATCTCACGAACATACATAAAAATGATAGGTAGGTAAGGTAAATCAAACAACAATATACAGCATTGGACATTTTTTATTTAAAAAACCATCACGCCCATTATTAATTGTCACAGTATGTCTATTTATTTGAGTAAATGTTATTTTCCTATTTTTTTTGCCTACACTGTCCACGTGCACTCACGTGTAACACCCCTGGGCAAAGGCCTACCTCCACTCCTTCCATATTTCTCCAGTCTGCGCGTCCTCCTTCCAGTTCTCACGGAACCTGTCCAGCTCGTCCCATCTCCTACGTGGTCTGCTGCGACCCCGCCTCACTGTCTCAGATTTTATAAACATTAACATAATACATATATTAAAAATAAAATTGAACATAAACATTTTCTGACAATCAAGCTCGCCTACGACTTTATTGACATGTACGGCTGTAAAAATAATATAATAATATTGATTTTATGTTATTACTGAATATTTTGCTATAGTCAAGCGTGGTTCCTTGCATACTGAGCGGCAATGTGATCGATCGCGAAAGAAAAAATCATTAAAAACCTGCATGGAATTTTCTCGACGTTTTTTCAAAACAAACAATGTTACAATGTATACAAAGCACGCGTGCAGTAACTGTCATAAACACAGCGTTGTCTGTGTAATTGTTGGTTATGAGGTCAAATTAGCAATAATTTGCAAGCTGTAATTAATGGAGCTGTTGCGTTATTCTGCAATAAATTGACACAATAATTTTAATTTCCTAAACAAATATTGCAATAAATTCAGTGTTTTTAACATTTATTATAATATTATTAATATTTGAGAGCACAATAAATTCTGAACGTGAATATTTTTTGTAATTAAAAATTCTTAACAAACTCCAACAGCGGCTGCATTCTAAAAAGATTTGCCCGTAAACACAGTTCACGCTTGGCAGCCGAACTTAATCATCGGACGTTTTGTTAATTACAAAATAATTGCACATGTTAATTTTTCACTTTCGAAAGCGGATGCGGTACCACATGAGCGTTCAAGAACACGGTCGTCCGTGCAAGTCACCGTCGCGTGATTCCTCCATCATTTCATTGTTTGCATAACCATTAGGCTGCGTGCACACGAAACCTATATTCCGAGTCAACTTTGAAAATGTATGGAAAACAGCTCACGGTCAGTCGCTGGCTGAATTTATTCTTTCATACATTTTGTAGCTCACAGTTTGCGGAAGATTATGCGTTCGGTGTGAACGCGGCCTTACTCACTCAATGAGCAGACTAATGTGCCTGCGTGACGCTGTAATTAATGCTCGCAACCTCAAATCATTTGCTGACTTAGTAATTTAAAACGTTCAGGATTCATTACGCGCTTTAGGTTCACGTTGAAACTGAGTTGGCACACTGTCAGCGATGTATGCCTGTGTTGTGATATGTTCGAACTTTGGAGACGTATTCTGGAAATGAATGTAAACTAAAGCTAGTTCAATTGAACTATTCTTTTGGATACTGATAACTTCCTAAATAACATAGCTTCATCGTCGGTTGCCACTGACGGATAACCTGGTCAAAGTCTAAAGCGTAGAAGCTTCTAAACTTTTGTCTAGACAAGCAATTTCCTTCGCGGCTTTGTGTTCGACTGAGTTCGCTTACAAAACGGAACAACAGTGGCGCTTTAATAACGGTGGGTCTGGACGTCTCTCCGCTAATAGCCGTAGGATCGAGCCAACGTTTAATTGGCGTATTTATCTCAATTACACGCATCCATGGTTTGAGGGCGAGTGCCGTGATAACAGATTTCACTTCTGACCCAAGCTAGAAATGTAATTGGAAATTAATTCATTGTCTGAGCCACGACCTCGCCACAATCTCGGCGCCGATAAACTCTTTGTAAAACATTTTTTTGCATAATTAATTCCTATAAAATGTGCTATTGGCACGTTCGTATTGTTACTCAAAATGAAAACCTTGAACGTTGAAAAAATCCTCAGTCAACAGCAACAATGGTCGCGAATTTGTCATTACCGTCGAACGTGACTGTAACCCAAACAGTGCGCCCGCGCAGTCCGCGCACCGGCCACGCATGTCTCGTTTATTTTAATATCACCCTGATTTTTTACTCTTTTCCGTCAATTTTGTGTTTTTTCACGACGACCTTTTTGTTCTCACAACGTGACAACTTTAACGGATTTTTCACGTCCACTGATAAATATAGTATTCAGGCGCAGTTTATCGGAATGCTCAAGTACATGAAGGGGATTACCATAAGTCCATGTGACCTTGAGAAATATCACGTAAACACAGAATACAGAGCTGCTGAAACTTTCATAATGGTCCACGTGTAACCCTTAATAGAAAAACTTTTCTCGTGTGTTCGTAATTGAGTTTTTGTTAAGAAAATTAGATATGTTTGAAGAAATATTTTGATTGATGGGATCCATGTCATGTAGAGCTTCGCTTATTTGGTATTCTAATGTGGCCGGGGCTCACACATCATCTATATGTTTATTTGTTTGATAAGTCTCTGGAGCTTCATGAATTATTATTATAATTTGTATATATATGTTTAGATATTTAGGTGTTAACTGAATGATATCTTAATTTTTAATGTTTTTGTTTCATGTACTGTTCCATGATGCCATTACCTAATAGTATGAGTAGGTATAATTATTTATTTATTACGCACACATACACACACACTATGGTACGAAAGACTTTTTTAAATGCTTGCTTTAAATTATTTGACACGCTCAATTCTGAACATGGAGTCATTTGTTCCACCCTAAATATGGTAACACTTTGAAATCGAGACTTGTTTTACTAAAGCCTTCTATAAAAGGGAATGTCTGTCGATTAAACTAGAATATTGTTTATTTGCATCACGATGCTGTTCGAGAGGATTTTTACCTTTATCTGCAACTCAATAACTCAATTGAATGCCATTTTTGTAAAGGATCCAGGTCGTTGGGGACAAATCGAATCCTAAAAGGAAAAGTTAGATCAATAAGTATATTTAAGGCGCGTCATCCTATGCAAGGCGCGCCGGGTACACCTGTTAACTCCTACATTTTTCTAAGAACAGCAAACAATTTTTATTTCACATGCTAAATACGCATCGCCGCCACAACTTTGATGTCATTTAGCGAAAACAATGGAAAGATCCGCGCGCACACTGGCATGCTAATTCCTACATTTTATTTAAATAAACTTATTCTTATTATAAACGTGTCCTATGTCCAACTGCTGTTAAAATTTATAATGCTATTTTTACGTTTAAATGAATCATGTGGGATCTTTGAATGGGTTCTTTACACTTGGCATCGATTCATTACTTATCGCTTGATTTGTCATATAAATACATAAGCGACACTTTAAAAAGTCGTTTACCTTTGACTACGTTCATTTGCTGTTGTGTCGAATGCACGGTTGTTATGTGATTTCTATACCGTTATGAAGATGCGGGAGTGCATCATTTCGTTGCGCATGTAACACTCTGTCCGCTATATATCCGCCTTAGTCCACGCGATTTGCATTGGCGTGCCTTATGAGCTTTCGTGGCAGTTTTCGCCATCATAAAGTGATCAAATAAGTTATCAGACGCGACTATAAATCAGTGGCTGTGGGACTTTCCCTCGGGTGTCGTTACGATTCTCTACGCCGTCTTACGCCGAGCGTTTCTGACGTTTTGCCAGGTTTTTGTTTGGCGCGGTTATGCTAATACGTAATGACGGGTTTCAAGTTCCCGGTGAGGCATTAACGTGTGGACCCACACCGTAATACTAGCCATCATTGAGCCCTACAACCGTGTACCCCCATTATTGTACTGCGCGTTCCACTTTAAAGCAAACAACTCAATCTTCCGCGGTCGACCTTCGCGGATATCTCGTCTAATATTGCACCAGATACTTGACCAGTGTGATTGAACTCTCAGTTAGTTTCACCCCATCTTGGCACATCAAACTTCATTATTATGAAGTCCTTAATTAGAATTGCCAACAAATCGTTTTTATATCTCACTCCATAAAACAAGTTAAATGAACTGGGTAAATGTGTTGTTTGCACACGCTATATTTAAAGATACAATTTAAAATGCAAAAGTATAGCAGGTGCTGCTAAGTATCTTGTTTTATAGCGTAATGAAAAAAGGCCTTATTAAACTGCTGGATGATACTGCAATCGGAAAAAATGTAGGTAGGTATACAAGCCTGAGATCATTGGTATGCGAATTACGAAGAGTCGAACAAAAGACATTATAACATCCTGTTCCCGCGACACCACTTCAACTCTTATTATTAGCCTAATGACAAAAATTTATAGCTCCTTAAATTCGCCGTGCTGCAAATATTAAAGTTTTTTTACGAAGGGAAATGAGGAGAAGGTCCGCTTGGATTTGGAGTCGTATTGGGAGGTATGTTATAATACCATATTTATATCAGTGGGCTCGGCTTTTGTTCATTCAGTTCGGTTGTAAAATGTTGCGGCCGCAATGTAATTGAACTGTTATAAAAATGTATCATCAATTTGTTTATTTTTAACACACGTGTGTTTTTATGCTTTAAGAAGGTTTCTTGTACCTGAGGTAACTTGAATAAATGTATAAAGTCGATCTTCCATGGAAAAATTAAGCCGTGTGTTAGAGGCATTGCATTGGGTGGGCATTATAATATCAATTGGAATGAAAATAAATTATCCTGGGATACTTTTTATTAGTTTATTTTATTACTATAAAATTAGAATTAAATTAAATAAAACTTTATTTCAGACTAAAGGTCCAGGTTGTTAGTATATTGATGTTAGTAACAATAGTGCATAGTTTACTAGGTTAGTATTGTTAGTTTTTACAGAATTATTTTTTAGTAAGTTTTATACTGCAACAGCAAAATTTTTCCGACAACAAGTCAAAACATAAAGGTATTTTATTAAATTACCTAGAATTATTTTAAAAGAAAATAGCCATCGACGCGTCACTTCTTACGTATAAATTAACACTTCCCCGCTTTGGCAGACCATGGGCGAGTAATACCACAAATTAATGTGCGCGATATATTACCGCAGGTGAATTAAAACGAGACATTTCTATAGACTCTTAACACTTTTTCAATTCTTTTTACTTTCATTTTTATATTTGCCTATATTTACGTACATGCATTGAATAAATGCATTCAATTTTGGGGTAATTATGCCTTAAACAATGTTACCGTATTCAATTATCGTTTTAAAATTCAACCTCGTTTATTTGTTGATTCACAGGTTTTCATAAAAGGTTTTTGGATGTTGTCATGTGTTGTGAGGTCTTTATTTAGTGTGTTTATGTTACAATTAGGTACTTATCGCGTTAGGTAAGTTGGAATACGGCGCGCGCGCAGTGGGCGGGTTACGGTCACCGCTCGAAAAGACGCCATCTTTTGATTCACTCGGATTTGAATTCATTCAAGTTTTTATATCGAAATTATGTACAAGGTCTTGTATTATAAAAACTTATATAAACTAAAGCTGCATAAGTTATTAAATTGATAATGTAAGCGTTATTTTAAAGAGAAAATTCAGAATGTTTGTTTCTCAATCTTTGAGATAAAAGCTCTTAAAATATACACTTTTAATTATATTTTTCTGGGCGGCTTTTAACGCTCATTGCTATAAATACTTCAATCTTGTTGATCCTCAACGTTCAGTTTATAACAAAACAATAACAAGTGCATTCATTTGTAGGTCTAAAAAAAACAATACGACCGTAATCCAGTCATTTTCCGAAGTCACAATCTCAAGTCCGTACACAATGTCAAGTTATTCACTCCACCAATACTTTGGTTTTAACTTTATATTTGTTCGACCGTATTTATCTCATTGCGATACAAAATCTGCATTTCAAGCGGCAACGTCCACCGGTCGGAAACTCGGAACCGAAGGATTTTTATGCAAATACCATACAATACGCAGATGGAATGTCCATCACTCGCCCGGTATCGTTTGTTTTAGTCTAATTTGAATGTCTAATGCACGTAACTCCTTATCATTTACAAATATGGCCAAATGATATGCGTACAGATACGGACAGTGGCTGAAGTTGTTGCAGGAGTTCTGGAACCTGTTTTTGTTGTTGACTGTACGCGTGGACAAAGCCTATTTTTCTCGTTACTGTTTGCTCGATATTAACAAAGATGTAGTGTAGTGACGACATGAAAGCTTAGATAAAGAATCAGAACTGTCTTTCAGAGCCATTACATGTAATATAAACAGAATTCTACCTACTTTTCAACATAAGCCAGTAAACGTTTCTTTATTTCAATTTACGTCTCATAGTAGGCGGGCATTATTGAAAGAGCAGTTTCCTACCGAATTCCCGTTGTATAATCAACGCTTTTCTCGCGTATTTTTATTGATTCACCCTGAGCGCTCCTTCCCCCCTCCCCTGGAGGAAGCTGGGTTGGAAGCTGCCTCCTACCGCGCATTCATAATCGCATCGACACACACGACACTTGGCGCACGCTAAACACCACCTTACTGGCTTTAGAATACAGTCGCAATTATGAAACCGATACGTACTGAAATAATGGAACAGAATCGTGCGTTACCAGCCACGAGACATTAAGCGTCATATAAATTACATTAGCATATAAATAAAGTATTTTTGTTGCGTCTCCGGCCGCAGTACTTCTTGGGTCTTTTACGACGTCGGGCGCAGGGTTAACCCGGGACATTTTTGTTCTCCTTTTTAGATAAATCCACGGTCTTAACGACCGTAAGCAAATACATGTTATCGGAATACGTTTATTGCTTATACGGACTCATAAATAATGCCGATGGAAACACGAAATTAATTTAGTTATGAGTAAGGAGGTAAACATGTTAAGATAAAATAGTCGGGTGAACTTACGAGTGCTTGTTACCAGTGCGACGTGGAGTCCAATTATTTATAACATACCTATAAAGTAAGAGGAATAATGCCCAAGTAATTTTCTGTTGATCTCTATTCGATTTTTATTTTATATGTGGGTAGGCTCCTCTTACGTTTTGTTATTACATTCAAATGAATAAGTACCCAGATATTGTTGGAAAAATATATTAGAAACAAAAGACATTGTTTTTCAGACTCTATCGTGTATAAGTTCCTAATGACCCACAAGAGGTTCCTTTACATAATATTTTCAACAATCTCACATTTACCTCCATTAAGGTAGGTAGGTACTTGTGGTAACTCGAAAAAAGCACGAGCAAAATTCCAGTCAAAATAGCCATATAAAAGTGTCTCGACGTCGTAAAAGTTAGCAATATAATCATTCTGCAGTTAAGTACTTTACATATGTCATGAATACGCTATATTCTATAACATAGCTAAAGTAAAAGTAATCGTTCATGTATATTTCACTTAAGGCCTTTAAATCATTATGATCATCTTTTACACAACGTAAAACAAAAGACTAAGGGTGAATTTCACCAATGAAACTTAACGCGATTAGAGCATCATGACAAGAGCTGTCAGTGTCATTATTCTACAAAAATGATGACACTGACTGACTGACTGCTGATCGCTTTCAGTTTCATTCGTGAAATTGGCCCTAAATACTGAATTTACAGTGAAAACAAACAATTAAGTTAACAACTAAACATTTCCAATCATAGGTGTTTTCTTAAATTTTCTTACTATACCTACGCAATTACAACGACATGAAACACTGAAAGAGTTACAAATATACAAGTATACACACATATACCTAGTACATACACATACACAGTAAACGAACGTGCAAGATCTGAACGGGCAGAATAAATGGGACAAACGAGGATAGGAAACGGCCGGGAAGAGATAAAGGGGACAGTTTGTAAAGCGTAATTATTTCAGAGACAAGAAAAACCATTGTCCAAGGAAAACTAAAGAGTTTCTGTTCCACATTTGCTTTAATCTTTAATATAAAGCAAGTAACTACAGATATTTCGTTAGAAATATGTATATTTAAACGTATATACCTATATTTAATAATGGAGGTGCTTTTTTGTGGAATCAAATTGACAATTCAACTGGGTGACACGTGGCGCCCCCTCTACCACCCTCACTAAATTTATTCCCATAGGTATGACGTTCAATCATTGACTTTTTTTCATTTTCCCTCCGAAGATTTTTCCTTACTTACATAAGTGCTACATACGTCTCATATTGGTGTTTTGATTGCTTTGAGAGACTTATATGTTAAGAGTTCAGAAGCATAGGTAAAAATGACTACTTAGAAGATCAAATTGATTATCTTCGGAAAATACTGCTCATACGTCCCTTTGTCTTCTTCAAAAACTATAGTAATATTAATTGTCTCTTTGAAAATGTTTACCGTAGGTAATTCCAAATACCCGTTATGAAAAGCTCATCTATTACAAAATTGCTACTTTGGTCCAGCGCACGGCTAAGCTGAATGACGAAGGCTTCTGCGCTCAAAACCTATAATACCTTCGCCGCTAGCTTATTGCTTCAATCAGGTGTAGATTTAGCACCAACATATTTCCTACCGAGTCTTTTCTCTTCGGAATGTCCTTTTGGCAGTTACTGTTAACATCATTGCAGCCTTACCTGATATTTCAATGACTTTTGAAAACTCATAAATTATGTCAAAACTACGTACCTAGTTATGTCTTTTGTTCAAGAAAAACTACTCAACCCTTATCTCAGCAAAGTTTTTGAAAAGTAAGTTCCAAAAATTACCAAAACTGCTGGTCTCTTTATACAAGCACATAAATTCGCTCCACATACCTTCAACACAACATTCCACACAACCCAACCTACCCGTTTCTAACAACGTACAGTGAAATATAAATCGCATTAGGCATATCGCGTGGCCACATTTTGTGCCTTGAATACTAAAATGGTTAAGAAAAATTACAACCCAGATACATATCTTGGGATCGAACATCTCTGGGTGTAGGTACCGAATTTGGGTGTGACACATAGATAAATGAAGGAACGGAGGGATATATGCAGGGTAGTTTCACCCCCCGTTTCAGCCCTCCCACTATCGCGTCTAGGAAATGTGTCGTTGTTGTTTTAACATGGATAGAGAACGGATTTGTTGTGTTTGTTAGTTGCAGTGTCTGTTAAGAATATTGGTTTTTCATTTGTATGATGAATTGGATATTTAGTACGGTGATACATGCATATTCATGACAGTCTTCTTACTTCAGTAAATCTATTGTGGTTTTAAACTATCTTTCAAAAATAAAGTGTTCTTATTTTTACTTTGGATTTATATCGTAACTGGTGCTGAAATAATTGAAGCTCCTTTGGGTTGTATATGCTGACCTTCATTGCTCGGTTTGTATCTATATTAATAATATAGAGAGGTAAAATTTGTATGTGAGCTTGTTTGTTTGTATATAGGGGGTTATCTCTGGAAATACCGGTCAGATTTGAAAAAATATTTTAGAAATAAATAGCCCATTTATTAGGGAAGGCTATAAGTTATAAAACATAACGCCATGACCGTTGGGAGCCGAGCAAAAAGGAAAAAAAGTCTGCAAGAACGCTAAGGAAAACGCATAGATAGCGCGGGCGGGTGATGCTATGCAACGGGGAAACAATAAATTTTCAAGCTAGTTAATCTTTTAAAAGATATAGATAGACTTCATACTGTTACAATGCAGAAACTATTGAGGGCTAATAGAGGTGAAATGAAGGGCCAAAGTTATACTAGTTCGAGTCATAATTCAAACTTAAATACAGTACAAAAATGTTGGTAATACACCCCAAATAAATTGCACACTGATAATATCATAAAGCAAAGTTAACGATAGTTGCCAATTTTAAAACTCATTACGTTATTTCTATACTTGGCACACCACCAAGACCTGATAGTCTCGTAATATACCCTGTTTACCCTCTTTTAGAAAAATAAACAATCTTCCAGCTTTTAAAGATCAACTTTGATATAAAATGGAGTATATTATAAATATGTAATGTTGCCTTATTTACATTATAATATTGTAAGTATGTACACCTACACTTTTTCGGGTTATGCCTGTCTGATTCACTTGAAACATGATCATCATTCGTCAATTTCAATGGGCGTAAAAAACTTTCACTCTTCTGAAAACTTTGATGTAAATCTATATCCACTCACCTACTTAAAATCATTCGGTCGTCAAGCGAAAAATACCTATTTATATACCTAAAGAAATAATAGGATATCACAAAAAAAGTCATAACAATACAAAAAGTTGACATAGCAATTTCAATGACCCCCGGATTACTCCCCCATACTTCACAAAAAAAGAGTAGGTACAAAAAATTTGCCTGACATAGAACAAAATCAAAAATATATGCACCCTTTACGTACGTGCCATGCTCCTGAAGCGATTTACTTGGGCACCACCACCTTGTCGCGTGCCCGCATTTTTTATTTAAATCATACTATTTAGGTATGCCAAGACATTTCTCCTTCATTGTACCAACTACCCACGAACAATAAAAATAACGTTTTAAAACTTTTCGAGCGACCTGTATATTTTAAGGTGTACTCTTTTGACTGTAAACGTATTTCATTGGATATTGAATGGTGGTTCACGTGATTTTGTGTATTGTTACAAGAGACATGGACTCGTAAAGTTAACACAAAAGTTGTTGTGTTTGAATAAAATGAATCTAATTCATGTACTGGATTTTGTGTACAGACAAACAAAGCTTTGGAAAAAAGAACGTTTACACGTGGGCAGGTTTTTAGTTCGTAATTTTTCCAAAATATTTGCAGAAGGCTTCTTTGCAAAAAAGGTGGACTATATTTACTTTTATCCCACAGTTAGAACATTATTTGAATCAACTCCTAACTATGAAAACAACCTTATTTCTATTTACTTTAAAACACAACAATTTATTGATTGTGTAGCAAACATAGTAACAGTTATTTATTTATGTTGAATACGAGATTCGCAAATCAGGATATTATAATTGCGTCGTAATTCAATGAAATTAGGTTGCAAATTAATTACCCCGGATAAAATTCTATCATTTAAATTATTACCTTGTGATTGCCTGTCCTTTGTAGATAGGTGTAGGTGTTTATTAGATCTCAAAGGGACTTAATATTTTGTTATCGTTTTCTGCTATAATTTTCTTTACCCGCCGATCGGAACTGAAATTCTTAAGATTTTTTTTTTAAAGAAGGTTTAAGGTCTCATGTCTAAAAATCTTTGTCTTTTAAAACATGTCATATTTTGCCTTCTTTTACTTTTGCCATGTGTCACATTAGGTATTTGCTCGCAAATGAAACACAAGCAGGGTCAAAAGAGTCGTAGAGGTCACGACTTATTTGTCTTTACCCTTTTAAAGTTTTACTTAAATATTAATGTTAAAAGCACACACACACAGTTACATATATTTTACTACGTATTAAACTTATATCATCCTAATCCTAACTACTTAAATTTATAAATGCGAAGGTAAATTTGTTTGTTTTCACGTCTAAACTGCTGAACTGATCATCATGAAATTTTGCACATACGCGGTCAGGGGTACAGAAAAGGATATATGGTACCTTTCATCCAGAAAAAAGTATTGTTCCTTATGGAAAGACGAAAAACTTTCGACGGTCACAATTGCTTTAGGACGCTAGATGGCGCTACGTGTCTTCCGAATCATGATTGAATTATGTTATTAGAAACTTTAGTAGTGAGTTAAGACTTAATTTTTTAAATTTAAGTTATACATGAGTTTATAACCTGAACATATAGTATACTTTTTATCCCGGTAGTACGTTTCCGTTGGATTATAAAAGCTAGTGCTTATTTAAATTAAAATCAGTTTCCAAGCGATAATTTTTTAATTTTCATTTGGTACAACGTGCATAGCAGTGGCTGTGTCTAAGACCACGTACGCAGTGGATCTTTAACGCACTGCTTATCGCCGAGAGTTGAAAATACAACATTGTGTTTTTTGATTCTTAATGCTCGGTCCAACACCTAGAGTTAAGAATCGAATGAGTGAATGTGGTTTTCTTCAAACATGGCAACTGCTAGTGCATTTTTTAAATATATCTACACATTTTTGAATACTACCTTATCATACGAAAACTTTTAAAAGACACTGCCTCAACAAATAACAAAATTCAATACTTATTCAATTTTGTTTTTTGTTCCAAGATTCTGGAGTAATCTCTTTTTATTATATACACGAACTTTATAAAGCTATTAGGTAGTATACCTATGTACATAATTCATCATAAAAGTAAGTAATATCGTTATGTACCTTTTACATAAAACACCTACATAATAACGGTATAGATCAGTACAATAGCAGGCTTATTAAGCCAACATTATCAAAACACTCCGTTCCCCAACATATCAAACCGCGTATTCCTCCACATATATGAAAGGCTCGCCCCCCCTGCCCCCCCATTCCCCCATACTCTTATTTCGTTCATAAAGCCCCCTTATCTACAATTTCGAGCCCATTTCATTTGAATGTTACGTCTGTATCTTCTAATGTTCCAATGCATATATCGTTAGGGGAATGTTTTTTTAAGAACACCATGGATAAGCTTAGAGTCTTCTCATTGGTTCTGTACCTACTTTCTTAATTTCGTTAATATACTTATAGTTACAACAGCTGCTTTACCAAATTATACTTATACGTCCAGTAACTAAGGAAAAGCAATTCTAACAATCGTTTTATGTAACATTCCTCAAGGGACCTCCTAATTCTGACCCTCAATTCCAAAAGATCTAAACAGTGCAATCTACTTCTTCCTCATTCTCGATCTTAAGGCTATCTTATTTAGGGTGTATTTACTTTCACGCCCTTCCCTTCCTATGTGTTAGCGGCCTAATGAACGCGAGGCGTCGATGAGCTGTTGTTTCCTCAGTAATTAAACAGTTCTGCGCATGCGTTAACCACGCCCAGCCGCGCAGCCTCCGACCTCCCCCCCACCCCCTCTCTTACCCCCGGTCTTTAATTACTGCCAAGACATTACCCCTTAATGCTTTTATATAACATCTAAGTTGATTGTACTGGGTACAATGATGTGGTTTTATTGCGTTGGGTTTTGTGGTTCTATGTAGCTAAAACGTTTTTTTATTTGTGATTTGGGTAATCCTGGAATAGGAGAGGTTCAAAGGTAACTTGAAGATTTGCAGAGAAATTACTGAGTAAATATTCTAGCTTCAACTGTTTATGTCCGAAATGTAGGTACCTAGTCCAATTGTATGTGGCAGGTTTGTAACCACTTGTAGCATTGCTTAAACGATAGGTGATTGAGGAAAAACCACGAAGTTCACGTTTTTTCTGCGCATGTTGCGTTCTTGAAAGTTGTTTGTCGTGAATTTCATACTGTACGGCCTGATATATTACCTCCTTCTGTTATTCCAACAAATAGATGACAGTCTCCATCCACTAATAGACCTTTCAAACTGTTTTGTCCCTTTCTGTCAAACTTAATTTTAGCTTGACAGTAAGGGACAAAACAGATCGATAGCTAAAATAGGTTAATTAAGCCAATAGCTTTATTATGAATAAGACGGTAAGGTGATGACTAGCATGACCACTATAGAAACGGAACAAACGGGACAGATTGTCAATAGATTTCTGCGGCGCGATGTGAAAATTCAAGAAAATAATGACTCGATTGTTACGAAAGTGATTTGTCTTCTCTTCGTAGAGTAGAGATAGAAGTGGTTATACTACGCATGCTGTAATCAAATCGTGACCAGCGGGGAAATACTCTAACAGTAGAAATGGCTTTCATTTTGACAGTTGAACAACATTCATTACGTTATTTACGTTGTTAGGCAGGCAAATTTTTCGAACATATGAAGCAATGGATTAGCAATATCATTCCAAAGGATTCACATTGTGGTTGATAGTGTGTTACGCAATAAGGGTGCTGAAGTAAAAAAACAATTTCTAATCCATTAAAAAATGACAAATTCAAAGATGGCGGCCGGTGTACAGAACGCAAATGTTCTCATTTGTAACACAGGGTGTACCTATTCGACTCACGTTCACCACCTCTCTCATTTTTCACTACATTGGTTTCACGTGTGAATTATTGTTTTTTAGCGCACCCTGTTTGTTTTTTATTGCGCTCATGCTTTTGAGAAAATTAAAGGAAAATCTTAGTGGAAATGAGAGTGGAATTTTCAGATAGTAAAACGTAATGTTATCACTAAAGCTCGATTAAAATGAAGTCTCAGTAATCTTAATTTTCAGTAGGTTTGTAGAAATGTTATAATGATAAACAATAAGTATCGATCCGAAAGTGCCAGATTCTGTAAGTACAAAATAACAGTTTGTCATTAAAAAAATTTCACTCATATAAATTACTTTATTTCAAAAATTCGACGTACTAATTCAAAACGTACAGACTATGTAATTAGGTATTCCATTGCTACAAAGAGTATGTAGGTATAGTCGTCTTTAATAATTTACTAAGGGCAGATTTTTCAATAGTCAGATATCTCCTGAAGAAAATAAATATTGTCGTTTGACATCTTTTGTATAGAAATTAAGAAAATATGTCAAATGTCATATTTATTCTTCAGATAAATGTTATCTGACTATTGGATAAGTAGCCCTAAATCTTTATAAACTAAATAATCACAGTAGGTAAACATACAAAACATTAGAAAACCATGCATAAATAATAATGTAAACATAAACACCGAGCTCCAAATGTATCCCAATCCACAAAGACCTACGAAGCACTACTGTCCAAACTCAATCTAAATTTCATTTTACGCCTCAAGTATCACGTACGAGCATATAGAATAGACTACATCGTCCTTCGTAACTCGTAAGTACGTCCGCTGTCAAATTTTAATTTCTCCCTCAAATATTTACCGAAGGAAAAAGGATTCCCGGCGGCCCGCGCTCTAATAAGTTTTCCATAAGAGAGGAGGTAGGGGGAGAGTGGGGTAAGAAGGCTCTTATTGTGTTTGTAGAAGCTGGCGCATCCGGGCGCATACCTAACAAGATGGATATGTACTCGGGCCCACCCTACCCCTTTCGGACCGCCCCTATGTAGATACGACAGCTCTCGCGTTGCACCGAAATTGCATTTTCGAATACTAATTCCTTTTCGTTTCCAAACTTTTAGGAATAGTACTTATTTAAGTGGATGTTGAAATGGCGGAGTTTAAGCTGTTTATTTTGGATTTTCGTTTTCTCTAGCTTGTGTTGGGAATTCATGGCTTTAATATGAAATGGGGGTTGTTTTATTAGAGAGTATATATGTACTACTGAACTTCATTTGGATATAATTTTACTACATAATCTACACAAAAAACTATATTATGATTGCTTCTTTGATTCTTATTTGGCAAACTCAAACCAAAAACTACTTCAGTGTCTATCAAAACAGGGCAACCTAAAGTGGGCCAATGAATAGAAATCGTTTATTTATACACTGAACATTTACAACAGTCTCAAGCGATACCAGTATATCTCATATTCATGATTATTAAATCACAATCTGCTACATTACTTCAATCATAAACCACCGAATGTTCTAGCTAAAAGCAGAATCACTTCAGTATACGACTGTACCGATCTGACTCATACAGGCAAACTATAGAGTACTCTCATAAACTGTACTTAGTATAATCGATAGGAACAGTCAACACAAAAAAATAACATTTTACGCATTTATTCTAAAGCAGGAATCTCGAAACATAATTGAAAGATTTCATTCAAATTCCTACTCCAAATCGAGATTTTATTTCATCTTTCTAGAATACGGTTGTGTTCTATTTTTAAAACTATTTCTATAAAATACGTATCACGGTTTTCGTCAATGCGAACGAGTTATTAATAGGGCGCTTTTGTCACATGAAAACAACAAAAAATCACGTTCCTAAAACGTTGTATTGTTGAAAAACAACTTGTTTCAATGGACAATTTTCACGTGTAAAATGCACAGAAGGTAGGTACGTAACATACATACATCAATACGGGAGCTGAGATATGTCATGCATAACGCTTCCCCCTCTTTGAGAGAGGAAGTACTATAATCTGAGAATGGAGGCTGGTTGGGCCACCTGTGATGCCGGCTTGAGCTGTCGACACATCTTGCAATGCAATGATCAATACTTCGCGATTTTTGAAATACATTTAGCCTTTTAAAACTGACATTTGTGTAGGTATTTGAAGATTTTTTTTTTGGCATTACGAGTGGTATATGTCGGTGGTTTACGATTTCTTCAGTATCGGGATTTTGATTTCCTGATATTCGATGAAGAGATTATATTGTCAATTATAATCCGCTATTATATAAAAAAATTCATACCTATGTTTCGTATCTCATACCTATGTTTCGTATATCGTAATCAATACTTTATAATAATAAAGTAAATAATTGGGAAAAGGGTAGGCAGATAATGAAGAATATTGACTACTATATTAACTACCGTACTCGTAGAAGCCAATGAAGTTTTCGTTGACACTTTGGAGCTTTGAACTCTACAGACCGACAAATGAGACATTACCAAGCCTTACACCTAAACAGTGCTTATCATTACCGAAGTTTCTAGAACCTTCATCCAATCCCGAACCTACTTCATTTAAATAAAGAGGGATTTCTCAACAGTATCCGCTACATTGCAAACAACAAACTTTTTGCAGTTTTTGGTTTACAATCAAACTAATTAAGTTTATAGCACCCTAATCCAATTCAGTCTATCTAATAAGGTGTTATCAAACCTAAACAGTGATTATTAAAAGATTCCCGAACTTTCTAGAACCTTTAGGTAGGTACCTATTACCGTTTGAATTGAAAGCTCTAGATTTAAAACGCAAATTTGTCGGATACGTTGGAAACAGCGAGATATTTACATTTCCACGTCAACATGGCTGCCCGTTACGTTTTCCTGACTACGTCACTGAGAACGTGTTTAGAAGGTCGACGCTAGCGCACCCATGAAATGAGCGGAGATAAATATTAACCTCAAATATTTGTATAAGTTTCTGGTAGCTATTGCCCGCGGTACCGTTTGCGTTTGGAACGAGGTATTGAAGGTTGTATACCTTCAATACCTCGTTCCAACTATCCAATTTTGAAAAATCCGGCCATAGACCACCTCTACTTTCTCAAATTCAAATTCAATGGAATGTAACATGAGGCTGTATAATATTGTGGGTTGTCTGTTAGTTTAGGGGTAGTTAGATATCAAAATGCTTATTCTTTTTATAATTATGACGTCTAAAAGTGGTTACGATATCCTATTTACGGAATAAACAATTTTATTTCGTTTCAGTCAACCAAGAACCTATTTAATATAAACGCAGATTTCCGCAAGATACCATCAGAGATCTTCCTCAGCCCAATCAGTGTATCTGTCACTCTGCACATATTGGCCTGTGCCAGTAACATATTTCCCTACATGAAACTCTAAAAATAACCTTGACGCTTCATTATCATATTTCTTCCTTTTCTGTATCATTTTTGAGAGGGTATTGGTCTGCAGTAAGACAATTACATGCTGATATTATTAAGATTCTTTTCGCAGGGTCGCGTAACATTTAGAGCCGGTTTTACCAATGAAACTGAACGCTTTCAGCACATCTAAAACGCGTTCAAGAGCTGTCAAAATTGTTATTGAATATTGAAACTGAGTTTAAAAATTTGATCGATTTCAGTTTCATTGGAAATCGGCACTAAATCTCTTTGGCAGATTAATGGGATAAATATGTTGGTACAGAAAATCTGTTTATTTTCTTACTACAAAGTGGTCATTATAAATTATTTAAATAGTTTGTTAGTATGTACATAAATAACAACTTATACCTAATGAATAATTAAAAATAACAATATAATATCCGAACTTAAATATCTTTACATAAATGAATTGTGGAATATACTATTCTAGATCACAAACAACTACCTACATTAAGTGTATTTACTTGCGTTCATTATTTAATACAATAGATTCAAGGTAAATCAATAAGTCACTTATTTGTTGATCTGTTAAATACCCATTATCGTGTCTAACAAGTTAACACGACCACATTGTGTGTGATAGAAGGTAGTTTTAAAGACTAAGGTAGGTATTATAAAACACCCACAAGGTTCTATGAAAAAAAAAGCCATGCAAGTTCTGTAAACAGTTTAGTTTACAGAACTTGCATGGCTATGTTTAGAACATCGTTATATGTATATCAAATTCAATTCTACGAGTGATGAAGCACTATAGAGATAGCACTCTTACCTTGAAATATACTAATATACAACAGTACTTTCGCATTTCGTTGGACTTGAAAATAATTGCCAGTGCATACTGTATTTAACAATCCAAATTTTAAATAAATATTTTGCAATTAACTCGCTTCGCTTAACAAAATAGCTGTTTTTCTGACGTCAAAGGTACATCGCCCTCCCTTCATGAACAGTTGGTACTTTAAATGCGTCTGTTTGCGTAATTTTTCAACCCAAGTAGGTAAGTTGTCAAGACCACGCATATTATCAGATGCTGCTGCGTCACAAATTGTCTTATTGTTATGTTTTAGACCTCGCTAAGTAAATTCGCAGTTTTGTTCAGTATCGTTTTCCAAGGTAAAATTTGATGATAAAGGTAGATTTAGCTATAGAAAAGTGAAAGCTTCTTCAAATAGGTACTCAGATACGCAAAGTTTGCGTCTTGTTAACAATATCTCACACGTAAACGTTACATCAGATGGAGCGTCTCCTCGTAAATACGAACATGTCTTAATACCCGCAATCTGCTCAAACTGAAATCGTATATTTACACTATCATTTCTCGAGCTCTGAAAGAAGTAAAAGCCAATACAAATACTCGTAAAATACTCTTCGAGCGCCAGATTGAAACGAGGCGCATCCACTCACGTTCCCAAGCCCTTGTCGCCACCAAATCGGTCCAATATAGCTTTTTCCCGTCGATTATTTCAACCAGCCTTTAATGTTTTTATTTAACGCCTTCGGGTATTGAGTCGGTGTCGGCTTTCGTCACTCGGCCTAATTTATTGCAGGTTGGAGCGTTCGCGCGACGTGTTTTTGGCGGGGTAAAAACGCGCGCGTCGGGCGAACACCGCGCGTACCGCTCGCGCGTTTTTGTCCGCGTATCGCTTTAATTACGGCGTTCGGAACGCGCCGTGTAGACCGGGCATTGTCGTCCTTCTTTGCGTTCCATTTGGGATACAGCCATTTATCATAGTGTATACTTATGCTTATGTTAATGCCACGTTTTGCAAATTATCTAAATACGTGAGAACGCACTCTTATGATCAAAATCAACATTGAAATGTCTAAGTTTCTTCTGTTTATATATATATATATATCGAGTCTTTTCATAACGTTAATCTCCACAAAAAAAGAAAATCAAACAATCTAGCGGAGCATATATCGTAAAATTAGATTTCGCCGCTTGTCTCAGGTCATAAAGCGTGTGGACACCGACATGTCCTGAAAATTATCCGAGCGAAGCCTCCCCGCTGACCGGGGACTTGAGAAAACATACATTTTTAACGTACCCCAATCTCCCCACCACCCGAGGGTGAGACGGGGAAAATTACAAAAGAAAACAGCCTTAATTTCCAATGTCATCTCCGTTCCACCTAATCCTCTTATCGTTTTATATTTTGGCCTTTGAATTTTCATTTATTTTTGTTTGTTTAAGGAAAAGGTCCTCCGCGGCTTGTTTAGTCTCGAGACATTTTATTGATTCGTATGATTAGGTGTACAGTATTTCGTAGAAAACCACAGACTATTGCCTTATTTTTTTTGTCTGCGCTTGTTATTGTAAAACTTACAAAAGAAACCACACTAACCATGTAGAATTTAACCGTTACATTTGAATTAAAACAAATGAAAAACACAACATTCAATTTACAAAAAACGATTCTAAATATAAAATTGCTAATGTGTGCGTCCAAACTTACACGAACGTAACAAAGTACAAAATGGAACACACAGAGACAAAATGCTGATACTTACACATTCCGGATCCGGTCGGGGATCGTTTTACTCTCTTATTGGTGGATGCAGATTGGAACAGACAATAGTACGTCAGTGGTGGATGTCGCATTAATCAGTTGTAGTGCAACCATAATTCAATCAGTGGTAGGCACCGGCCGCGGTCACCGCTTGTTTTATGCATGTGTGGAATGACCAATGTGTCAGATGTGAGAATGCTTGGATGAGCCGGACATCGAGTAGACTCGAGGCACGGTTACAGTCAAATAAAAGTGAACATATAAACTAGATCAGATCTGACAGAAAGTTAGACTCGATTAATTTAAATTGCCCGTCACCTTATATACGGGTACCTATTGATATATCAGTTGCTCTACATAACTAGCTGTCTATACGTACTGACTAGAAAATCTCCAGCTCAAAACTATTGGAGGCGTCCAGTATTTCCATCCCCGCTCGCTGAACATAGTTTATGTACATTCCTATTCTAGGAATAGGAATGTACATAAACTATGTTCAGCTCTCAACGCGAGTACCACATCCATCTGGAGAGTCATTTGTCCGGCATCGGCAACCGGGAGCGAGACTCTTTCATATTTTACATAGAATGCGGTGCACTGTCAATGCGTCCGTACGCTCAGTCTCAATCACTCAGTCAGCTATATCGATCGAGCATTTGCAAATTAAACCCACGATAATATCGCTGCCATTGTGTAAGATCCTTAATAGCCATAGAAAAGTCATATTCGTTAATCTCAACGATTCTTTATTGACTTTTTATTGAAAAATTCTTTGAAATGTATTAACTTTTGTAAAACTGTTTTGATAACATTAGCTCGCAATTTTACATATTACGATACGAGTTTAAAAATTCGAAACGGAATTTTCTGTTAGGATGAGTAATGGTTTTAATTTGGTAGAAATTTGAATAACACATTCTAAATTCAAAACACAAATAAACGAATATTAGTAATTTATTGTCATAGAGCCAGTTTCTGAGAACATTAGACGCCATTAATTGGACTAAACCAATAAAGACGACATCCCTGGACACGTGTAGGGACTTTTTAGTAATAAAAAAAGAAATTGTGTCTTCGGGAACGTATTCTAAACATTTCTCGGGGCGGCCGAGAGGCTTCGATATTTAATTGTTGTTTTTTGTTCGAATTCCCGTTTTTTTGTGATTGAATCAACATGCTGCTGTCATTGTATAAGTTCAGGTTTTGATCACGGCTTTTTTCTGAGTTCGTTCAATTGTTTGTGTGTTTTAAAGAACCGAGTCGGGGTAGTTTTTTTTCTTGGGTATGGTAATGTGAGACTCTTAATCAATCTGATGAATTTCAAATCAGACGTTACTGTGTATATTAAAATTGTTATAAATTTTAAAGAAAACCCTCTTTATTATATTCGTAAATAAATTTATTCCGAGAAAAACAACGTAAGCTTACTTACTGACAAGGGGGAAAATTATGAATACCTAATACACTGTAATTTTTTTTATTTACTTTTTTTTGTGATTGGTATGTATCTTGGTAAGTACTTACTTATAATATCGTCAATGTGCAAATAAAAAAGTGGTATGAATAAGTATCTATAACGTTTAAAGTCCCCAGTTTTACTGTAGCTTGCTTCCTTCAGGAATCCACTTGCGAATTTCAGATAATGAATCCGAAATTCGCGTTAGTTCTTCTTTTACAGCATCGGTCTTACATCTTGGCTGTCTCTGAGAGTAGTAACAAACAACAGAATATTACGATTGATATACGAAACGATTCGTTTCAAGATATCGGAACCCACCTTAATCACAATATAATCAAATCGGAGTCCATATAAAATTGATCCTCATTACTATCACAAGCCACTAACGCCTTCACACCTGACTAATATTCTTACTTCATAATATTGATTGATAGCATGTCCCTGACCGTAGACTGCAAATACTTTCTTTAACGTCATGCCAATCGGGAATCGAAGGGACTTACCGCCAGTCATCTGCGAAGCATTTATCATGACTGCACCCTAATGTGTGAGCTATTCATAATGTTTCATTAAGTGGTAATGTGTCTATGAAACCCGATCAAAAGGTTCCTACCATTATCTTTAAATATAATAACTTTGTTGTGCTTTTGGGTACTTACATTTAAATCAGGTTCACTGAGGTTCACGGAGGTTGACTGCCTCGTTGGTCTAGTTGTCGCAAGAGCCTGTCTTCGATTCCCAGGTCGGGCAAACTGTTAGTGAGTTTTTCTATCTAGAATTTCTCAGTAGCAGCCCGGAGTCTGGATTTGTGCCCGGTTGACGGCAATAGGCTCGCCCCCTATTACATGTGACTTAATCATAACTGGCGAAATGTGAAAGTAGGTACTATAGGTACACCTCTGCCGAACTCTTCTGGGATTACAGGCGTGATTTTATGTTGTTGTTGTTAAATCAGATTCCAATTTGTAAGGCAGAATTTCTGACGGTCATTCCAAAACTGTCGTAAGTTATGCCATTTTCTGACCAATGAAATCTTAGGCCCTGAATTTCATCCCACTTTTTCCCCTTCTAGCGTAGATAAATCTTTTCAATAAATAACACACTCATGAATTTTATAAATTCAGTATTATTATATAATTTTACATTTAAGACATCATCACTTGTAAATATTTGTGATCACATTCTGCGTCACCAGTTTTACGCGCGGAACAGAAAGAACATCAATCGCTAGATTAGAATCAATCTGGTTCGTTCAATTTTATGATCAATAGCATCTTAGGCTAAATCACAAGCGCTTGCTGAAAGGAACATCAAAATGGACTATTACTTTATTTTTAATTTCGATACAGACAGAATGAAAACATTATGATTTTGCGCGTGCCCACATCTGGGGCAATTTGGGAGAGTAATCGAACCGACCGACCAGAACAAAAACATAAAGCATTTTACGATCGCCCCTGTTGATTTATTTCTCATTCATAATTTGATGTTTCGGAACATCAGAGGATTTAATAACGCCAGATAGACATCGCTTAAACCGATGTAAAACTGCTCGCGTCTTGTGTAACAATCGTAAAATACACATTAAGACGCATTAAGAGACCGGCGGTATAGATTCTGACAGCTAAAGTCTTCCACCCCTTAATCTTCAGTTATTTTAAAACGCCGAGAGATCTACCAACTTTATTGGCCACAGTCATAACTGCTTTTATTGCTATAAATCGTTATTACGCTAATATTATTTTATTATGACTATTTTAAAGTTGCTTCTTAGCCTAAATATATCGTGAGATGTTGATAACTTATCAGAGGTTCAGATGAAATTCTTCAGCGTTTGATAACGTATCATCGGAGTGGTATCTGCCGATAGGTGCTTGTTTTTTTTTTCATGGTGTTTTACTTAGAAGTCAATGCTCTCTTTGTAAACGTTTGACCGGTGAAAGCACTGCAGTTGAGTGTTGGTGACGTTTCCTCAAACAAACCTCCACACGGCCGCCCGTCGTCGAGTGTCAACAATGTACTACGGCTAGTATCGTAAACACTTAATTAGCATCATAAAGTACCAAGACTGTGCAATCTCCCAACACTTATCAAACGTCCATAATAATTTGAGACGCGTTGTTATGGCGAGGTGCAAAAGTGGCTGACCTGACATCACGCCTGTGACCCTCGGCGTTCGGACCTCTCGCTCGCGCACGGTCCGCGCTCTCTCTTGCACATCACGCCCCCACTTTTCCTAATCATCTTCTTAAAGTCACATGGTTTGGTCACGTCTTAAAATTAATGAACTCTAAATCTTTTGTTGTAAATACGATTTTGGATCGATGCGTATCGTCGTGTGCCTCACGTCGAGGAGTCTCGGTCCATCACCGTCATCTATTGTCATGTCGTCTGCTCTTGCTTTATAAACAATCTCTTTTATTTTCACCTAGGAGTATAATCGGCGCGCGCTTGTGGAATTTCTTTTCCGATTCTTCGGGTGGTCGTTACAGAGGTAACGAGAGCACAAAGGTTGTTTTGAGGTGCCACGTCGTGTTCGTGTTCGATGAGCCTCAACAGACAACAGGCTTACCTTTCGTGATTGTTTCTTTTGGTCATCTCGAGTTATCAGTATCGAGTGACGCACCTAGCGATTGTAATGTTATCATTCGCTTGATCACTGATCTCATCCGATAGGCATACCTGTTGCGTGTTCCTAACAAAATGTACAAAGTCACACGATCGTCTTTAAACATGCTCAATTTAAATGAGTCAAGAAAAAACGGAGATCTTAATCAAATTGATCACCTGAACCTAATGACATCTTTAATGGAGCTATTTGATATAAAAACCAGAAGTTTAAACATCGTCGAACGATAACCTACAATATTTCGATTGTTATCTTTGCTATTTATTTAATTAATGTCATATTCCAATAATGATCGTAAGGCTGAAATGAGTGGTCATTACGGCGCGTACGAGAACTATTACGAGTACCAGCGTGCAATTCGTCATTTATTCCGGTCAAGTGTTTGTTGAAATTATATCGTAATTATTAATTGCGTCGCATCATGCTTCAAAAAGTCATTTCCTTCATCATGTTTGATACAGTCCGATAAGAATGCGCTCATAATTTGTAATGAGTAAGGATCGTGAGATATTTCTCTACGCTTCGCCTCTTTAATAGGTTTGCCTCGTTACATGTTTCCCATGCTTTCTTCGCTCGTATCACTCGTTTTTCTTGTTGCTTTTAAATTGAGTGTGATTTAAGTTACATTGCTACTATGTAATAGCGGTCCGCAGTTAAGTATCAGTGATATGCGTCCGCTAACAAGCTAAATGACACAAGCTATCACGTCCAATGTCAAATGTAATAAAGACTGCTTGGTCTACACGACGTTATTACTTTAACTGCACTGATATTTGCAAAAGGAAAAAGCTTTCTTGACATTCCATGCTGATACAAATCTCTAAGAGCATACATACATATACTCACGCCTTCTTCCTATGGGGAAAGGTAGTCCCAAAACACCACCTGCTAAGATCCTTACATACTCCCTTTGCCTCGTTTACCTATAGCTCTAATAGTTTGAAAGTTAATCAGGGTTTTCGTGTGCAAAGCTTTGATACTCTGCAAAATATACTATAAACTATGGCTAGTTAAGTGTAAAAATCCAGTAGTCATTTATTTACAGTACTAAGTATCTATACTTTATCAGCGATGTTGATGAAATAAAAAATCCAATCTTACAATTGAATAGCGTCTTTACGCCAATCATTGCGATTCGCGGTATTTCCATTTGGCCAGCGTGGCTGATAAGTATTGGAGCGGTGGGTTATGGTAATCATTTGACTAAGACGTAGCGTCTTTATTTCGAAGCAGTAAGGGCGGTATTCGTATGTTTGGTTAATCGTACTATGAGAGTACATAATTAGCTCCCAATCAGTACTATCGGCGTCTCGTGAGGAGATCGGCTCTATGCCAGACGTTTGTAAAACAATAACGAATTCGACAGTTTTGTGTTCTTTGGTCTTACTTTGCTTACTTGGAAATTCCAAGGACCCTCATGTTTCAGATTTTGAGTGTCAGATATGTTTTGTATGTTTAGAGGCTATCACTTAATGGTAGGCTATGACACCAACGTGTCATAGCCTACCATTAAGTGATAGCCTCTAAACGTGTTAACACGGTAAGTAACAATACTAGACAATAAACGACTGCTCGTGTTGACTTTTAGCAAGTTGAGGAATGTGCCCATTTTATCGAAACTTTTACAAACTCCCTCAATTTTTAACTCAATCGCGTCATTATCAGAATTTTAACCCTAACCTCTTAAAACAAAGTGTAATTGCTAATTCCTCGCCCTTTCGCAAAAAGGCAACATTTAATCGGTGATCGAACTTCACAGCCCGTTGAAACAGAGCTTTACCCGTGTCTTCGGTGCTCTCCATAGCAATTTTAAACGTTGTTCGGCCGTATTTAAACAGGCACGAAGCAGAAATTAAGTGCAATTAGACGAGCGAGACGGCGTGCGGGAATTTGTTGAAAAACGTCGGAATGCTCTCGCGACGCCTGCGACGTGTGGATCGGAACGCAGCGACTCCTGCGCATCCTCGCTCCCCACTCCACCACCCTCCCTCCACCGCTTTTGTATTCCGTCGATAGCTCATTTTCACTTTTCTTTCCCTCTAAAAGAAAGACTCAATCCAATCTGGTATGCTGCAGGAATTTCCAAGCCCACTACGTAGTTTATAGCTTTATAAAGTGGGACTTCAACAATTACTTTAAATGGGCCTCTATCTGGCTGTGATTTATTTTATGTGATTCTAATCTAAAATTTCTGTTGCAGGTAAGTACGAGCTACTTCCACATTAAGTAAGTTTGCTACTCGAAATGTATCTTGCATCTGACTACGTTTGAGGTGGGTAGAGGTGTTTAAACTATCCTTTTTATCTACATTGTGTTAAGATCTTCATGCATTTGTCTTTCTTTGACACACTAACTATTTCATCTAACAGTTTTACGAGAAAACTGAGTCACAATTTGGACCAACTCAGCTCAAACATTTGACCAAAACCAATCCAAACCAAATCAATTCCACCAACCATATCTATTACCACTAAAAACAAATGAAGCAATTTCCTACCATTACCCAAATCACCACACACCTGTATATCTATCAGCTACAAAACCACACCCACATCGGTATCGCACGTACAACGCACACAAGCGCTTGCGCATCCAGCAACATTATTGCGGGGGCTCAATCAACGCGTCCATTAGGTGCCGAACATCGCGCGCATTGTTCTGCCGCGCATGCGCGAGATTTAGGGCCTCTTCAAGGTATAACTGTTAATTATATAGCGCATATTCTGCGGTCGTCCGAGAGTACTTTGTCCGGGATTATTTATGAGGAAGCGGTGGTGGTGTCCATTGTATGGGGTATATGGATATGATAGGTTATACAGCTGTGCATATTTTGGTAAAGGAAAAGTGTAGAACTTCGGAGTTCTAAATACGAAAACGAGACCAGTAAACGTAAAGCAATATAGAAGATATAAATGGATTCCTCTTTTGTGGGCAATTTAAGGTTTAGATAATATATCTGAGATAAGATCTGAGCTGTCTGAGAACTCCTTTATTTTGATTGATTCAAAATTATTATCGACACATGTATTTATAAATAGGTCGGATGCTGTTTCGGAATGATATAAGTTTCTGACAAAAAAATTACAACAATAATTTTTCACATATCGTTTTTCGACACACGTTTTACCAATGGACCATCGCCCTGCAGACAGCTTAAGAATTGTCATTATTTGGGTATAATTCCAAGAGGCAGCGCGTCAGACGATGAAAAACCGCACACGACTTTTACGGCGACAGGCAGGATTGTTTATGGTCCCACTGTCAGTCAGCCGATCGTTCGATTAACATTCAAAACCTGCAATTAGCTCGAACGCTTTCTTTGTCCGTATTTAACGCACTAAACCACCACTATGACTAGCCATAAATAACTCTCAAATATTCCCATCTATTAAAATGCTATAAATGAATTAATAACCTCAATATCTCATCGCTCAAGTCATTCAATATTCCATCAGGTTCTTATTTACTAGCATAATTACGTGCCCTTTTAAATTTTTATTATAGATTACCTCGAAAACATTTTTGCATAAATTGACGATTACTTTCAACATCATCGGACTAGATAATACTAAAATGTCAGCGCCACAGTCGAAGCGACCTATCACGACCAATTCGTAGTACAACAATTAAGTGAACCTCTAGAGTGGACATAAAACAAACTGTCCGATGGGGCCCAACAATGGCCCGGACGGACGCAGCCGCATAAAAACTCTTACGACATAAAATATTAATAGAAATGCACGTGTGTTCATTGTCAATAAATTACCCGAGTGACAGAGCAATAAAAAAGTATATTTCTTGTGGAGTGAATGGGAGGCTGCGAGGAGGCTTCGATGTGAGGTAGCCAATAAAAGTGGCTGGCGTTCGGTCGTAAACTTCCGTCGTAGACTGCGTGGCGAGACGCAGTGCAAGGCCGAGCGGCCCGCCACCCAGCCCACCGGCCACTTAGCACCAAGTACACAGTTTATTTAACTACCAAGTTCACGCTTTACATTAAAACAAGGCTAAACCAAACATACAAATCACCCAACTCAACATACCCTAAGTCAATCCCACCTAGCGTCGTTCATCAAAACCGTATTGAAATTCAAATCGGAACAACCAGAAATAATATTTGTAATTCATTACTTACAGTCGACGATGATTTGCAATACCGAACTAGAAACGTGCGCATAGCACTGATTAATGCAACCTAATTTGATCCCTACGCTGATACAGTAAGACGTATGAAAGTTGCATGAGACGTTCTGAACGTTTCAAGAGATATTTTCAAGTTCTAAACTAAGTGCAAAGAAAGGTCAGGGGACTTAAATTAAATTAGATTATATAAATAATTGATAGAACACGACAGTGGATGGACGGTTTGACGTACGGCCGGAAGATATGATCGGTGACCCGCTGATACAACCTCACCTCCTAATCTTCACGATTCATCTCCTAATACCTCGTGTTGTTTCGTTATCGAACAAAAAACATGTAATGCTTTTAATTAGATTAAATTGATTTATTTTATATAGATCGGTTGGTGAGATAAACGCGAATAGTGAAGGTAATTAAACTCGGCAAATAATAAATGAACGTTGAGACTCGATAGTTTGTTGTTGTGATACATATTTTAAAGCTGCAGTAGAGAAAAATTTGTTCGAGGCAGATAGTGTGTTTTGAGATTGATTTAATTAATAACCTAGTGATGTAGGCCCATAGGATAATACTTAAACAAACGCTAAATGTCAAAGTTCGTCATCAAAGAAAGTACAAACCAAACTTGCTTATTAGATGTGCCTAATTAATTGGTTTGGGAGTTCTTCAACTGTAATCTCAGTTCTTTGAATTAATCTCTTCATATACAGAATTAATTTAGTAAACGGTGTTCGAAGCCAAATATCAAAAGAATGGTTGTCAGATCCATACATTGTTCACTCAATACATCTTTTGTTGAGGACGGGGACAGCAAAAACTCATAGATTAAAATTCGCCTTACCCAAACTATAATTAACAATAATTTGTTAAACAAACCGTAACTAGCTGTTGGTAGCTTTGTGGATGCCGCCAAAACTTTTGATATTCTGTTCCATTTGGATATTCGATTTGCTACCTTATAACTGAATAAATTACATCTGATTTCTAATAAAAATAATAATAAATCCTTAATCAAGACTAGGTTGAAAGTCCTAAATTGCGATTAAACATTTTGGACCTACTTCTAGCTTATTCACAAAGAATTTCCGAGTCTACAATTATACTAAGCATTGTAAACTTTTCAACGACTCAACCTTAATTACCTTTGAAACTGAAACGAAACAATAAATTAAATTAAAATGTATAATTATGAAAATGGCCGAAGTGGCGTATAATGAAAGGTCTAAGGCAGACCGTGTGACTGCAGAATATTTGCGTTTTTGCTAATTAGGACGCATACTTAAGCTGTCAGGAAAGTTTTTAATGAGCCCCGTATTAATTATGTTTGGAGGCTTTTAGAGCCACCGCGAAATGATTTCCGGGAAACCGATGTTTCTTTTGTTCAGGTCGGGTATTTTTTTATTTATTTTTACGTAAAATAAAAATACTGTTGGATTTATTTAAAGTAACTTTGCTAAAGCTAAATGCTACATAGACATTTGGGCCTTGAGCTACTAAAGCATTTTGCGATCTGATTATGTTACGTATACCCGCTTTAAAACTGAGAGCATTTTTGCAGTTACAATTTATATGGCTAGGCATAAAACTGGGCGAAATTGTATTAAAAAAATATATCAGGCTATACACACATTGGCAATTTAAGAATCTCATCAAAACTTCAAAGGGCTCTAGCATTGTAAACTTAAGTAAAGTAAATCGTAACAAAGCCCCCAAACCACCCAGCTTTTATTGACAAAATTTCTCATGTATTTGACAAAACAATAAGACACGTCCGTCTACCCTCGATCGTGATCCATAAAGCGCGAACTTAGCTAATGAAAGATAAAAAAAAAATAAGTACACCTGTACAAAAATAATTCTATTTCCAAAACTTAAAATTCTGTACATTACCAACCTTATGATATAAACTATAAAGTTGGGTATCCAAGTTTTTTAGTTCGGGGGACGTAAATGAATGTTGGTTTTTATATCTACCTGCGCGCGCGCTTTGCAGCTTATTGTCTAGCTTGACTGAATGCAAACTGCACAGCCGGCAAATGCATTGATACAGGGTTGTCGATTAGCTTGATCATCGTGCTTTGATCAAGTTTTTGTTCATTTATATTTTAGAGTTTTTTTTTTTCACAAAAACCATGAATTAATTGTATGTATGGAATCTGAACATGATACAGAATTTTAGTTGTTTTGATAGCACGGTTGAAGAAAAGATAACACTAACATAACAATCGTTTATACAAACTTCTGATCAAGTTTCGTCCCAAAAATTGCGGTAAAAGTTTAAAATCTTTGAGTTTGTTTCAAATTTAAAATGTTCTCCTTCTCGTCACCCCTGTTGAAGTTCATACACCTTTAACAATAGATCTAATAATTATTATTTTTCATCTGCTACGTTTTTGTCACAGTTATCAATCAACGCAAGGGCCGGTTCTTCGTCTCTTTCTTTTATATCATCTTTGTCATCTATCTATCCTGGTCTATCGCCATCCAATGTAATTATATGAACACCTGGGCGCAAAAGAATGTCGCACAAAGAGACGAGTAATGACGATCCGAAACTTAGATCGGGAATATTTTGTTACCGAGAAAGCCTTTTGCTTCATTAATTATGAAACACAATACTCTTTACAATTTTCGTTAAAATTATGTTCGTTGAATGCTGTCATATTATTTGATAAATCGCCTTTCGACTTGGCCTTCTGTTTAACAAAAAAAACACTACCCGGAATTTACTTGAATGCTTGTTTTGGACATCGCTAACTAGGCTAGCCAAAACTTTGTGTCGTTTCGAGATGGGATCGTGAAATACAAATTTATTGCCAAAAAAATACTTTCCATTTAGTGTAGAAACGTATTTATTTATATAGAACACACCAAAATTAAAATCAAGTCACAGATGAGTGAGCAACGGTAGCATTACGCAGCATAAATGGTAGGTTCCAAAAAAAATGTAATTGTAAAAATATTTGAAATCATACTTTCGATCGAACACAACAAAAATATTTAAACGTTGAAGGTAAAAAATCCATAGTAATGATTCAAGTTAAGAAAAGAACTATCGTCACGTTTTAAATGGAGAGAAAACTGTAAATGATTTTAAATTACAGACACAGATGACTGAAACTATTGACGGAAATAATGAGTTTTAAGACCGTTAAGACGATAATCACACAAGCAATGACAAACTTCGAACCTATCACGAAGGAGCACTACAAAGCCCTCTCTCACTTGACATTTACAACTTGGACGGGATAATAAACAACGATACATCCTCTGTTTTCTTTCATTCCGCGACCATCATGGAAATAACGACAGAATATTACAAATAAAATAAAGCACAAGCACGTCGTGAAACTGCTATATTCAAGTCAGAACAGCATCTTAAATCTATAGCAGATGTTAAGACGACGGCTCGCACCTCGTGGTACGTCGTTAATGAAGAAATATTGCTGGCTTTTGATAAGTCGCGCGATAACTGCGCACCGCCCCGAGCGCACAATCGATTCTCTATATTAATTACACGCCCTGCTTTAAACCTTGCTCTAGTGCACATTAAACACACTACTATCTGATGCTGAGTAAAGCACCAGCAATTTCCGAAATTAAAACACGTAAGACTACGAAAGAAAAGTGCTTTACTTCGCAGACCCCTAAAAAATGATTTGCAAACAACGTCTCCGATAGCGTTATGTTCCATCCTTCAATCCCAAGTTAAAGATTAAAGCAAAAGAAAAATCTAAAGAAAATATTCAATCTTCTACCCCTATAATAAAGCTTGTTTTTGAATAAACATCAAAGTGATGAAATTTCGGCCTATTAAATTGAAACTATATCAACGGTCAGCAAATCCTGAATGTGTTTGTTTAGGGCGAGCCCACCCTAAAATATTTATTTTATCTCGGTTTGCCGAAGTCGCGTCAATAGTTTGTTCCCATTTTTACCCCGGTTTAGGAGATAGGATCGATATTCGGTTATAATTTATATGGCCGCTTATTGCCCGTTGTTTACACGTCCATTGGAGGAGATATGTAAAACTAACATCTTCTGAGCAAACGTTATCTAACTCAAATACCTTCGCGGAATTTGGTCTTCCTGGGGGAAGTATTGATTTTTGAATCTATGAACTAATTCTAACATCCTGTTTGCTTTGTCTTAAACCAATGATGGGGCGTCCTTTACATACATCTTATAGAAATATAGACAGTGTTACGGAAATACCACTTATTGAGATACGTGACAATATTGTATATATAAATCTCCCACAGTTTCATCCTCTACTAAAATATTGTCGTTCGTCGTCCTACTGCTTACCTCATATCCTCACAATCAGGATTATCACAGCTAACAAAGCAAACTTTGTTTAAACACAATATCGTTCGCGATAGATTAAAACGGCGAAGTTCTTAAGTTCTAGCCAAGACAACATTTTCGCGGAAACCAAACCGTAGAATCGTGTCATCTTCATCTCATGGTAAGCTGTAGGGATCTATACATTGTTGACATAAGGGTTAAATTGGAACAGCCTTCAGTTTTGAGAGGTTGACTGACTTGTTTGGCAAATTGCTGTTGTGCTACCTGAACTCATACGCATTGTCTACTTACAATTGTTGCTCTGGTCCCGTATCTCGAGGGACGTAATCCCTTAACAAACGGCACCTTTTATTTCAAAACCGTGACGTAAATTCTTTGTTTTTTGGATTATTGTAAGATTTTTTCATCAAAATCGGTAAACAAAACAGCTTTTGTAGCCTTTGTGCGCTTTCCATATGACCTGGAGTGGTTCTTTCTTAAGTTTATGGCTGCTGTAAATTATTTGTGGACTTGAAACATTAAGTTCTACTGCTATTCTATTCTTATAGGTCTAAGAAGCTTTTGTTGGGTAGGCACGAGCCACTCTTGACCTTTAAGTAATTTCAATAAGGCTGACATTTTTTCAGCTTCTTTAAGTTAAAGAGCAAAAACTCTGCTTTTGTTTTTATTTTTGTTTTATCTTAACCCCAGCATACTTTTTTATTGAAGTAGATTAGATACTTATCTGACTATTTCCTTAATTATAATCTGTATTATCTGAACTCTTCCTGAACTCCTTTAGATTAGCAAAGCCTTCCTGTGTCTTTACCGCGTTAACTTCCATTAACTGCCATTCAAACTTACCTGTCTTTTTTTGTTTTTTTTTTGCGCTATTAATTTACCCACTCATCAAGGGCGGCTTTTGTCACTGGCATCAAATTTACACATCGGTGCGCTTGCGCATCGCAGCTGCCGATTTTAACAAATAACGCCAACTGATAACCCTCTGTTTGAAGTAGGTGCACACATTTCGCATAACACTTATCTTGATTTCTTCATGTAGGTACAGAACAAACGTCATAAAACCACGTTTTATTAACTCTTCGACTGAGTACTTGTTGCAATATTTTATTAAAATGAAATCAGGTAGAGTTTTGGAAATATGCAAACCTGCTTAGCAAATGAAATAACTGCGCTTTCTAAACCTATATAGCATTAATCTTACCGGCTTCGTCTGTCACGCCTACTCAACCATCGTTTTAGAAATAATTAATGGAGAAACTTTACTCTATACCTACAACTTTTTATATGCAAAAAAAAATATTGGTATCGTCCATTGATACGGAGCTTTGTCCCTGTCCACCCCACATCGCCCCACCTGTAGTGAATGGCCGAAGCGTTACAATGAAAAATGTATTTTTTTACGCTCCTTTTGTCGGTGGCAACACTATATTTCACGTGGAACAATTATCATTGTCTTTGGCACCTCAGAGCAGTGTGGTTGCTTAGTTCGGACTCTTTTGTGTTTCCGAGATTTTTATAGATCCCTCTTTGTTTCCTTAAAGAGGCCATTGTTCGGACACGAAATGCGAAATGTGCAAAGCATTTAGAATACGTATGTTACATAACGCTGAAATAAGCAAATCTTGGTGGTAAACGTCGCAAACGCAAAGTAATAAAAATAATTGACAGGCTATGAGCACATTGATTTATAGTAATTATGAGAAACATTATAGTTACAGTATTGATAAAAGAAACTGGGATTTAGAATCGATTTAATTTTAACTACAATTTACGAGCAGCAATAAATAATTCTGTCGCATCAACTCCGCGAGCCATTGTCGCCATTTTTTAAGGCCATTAAAAATCCTATCAATGACTTCCATTCGAATGACAAAATCAGTTGCATTAGAAGCTGCCCCCGAACATCCTGCCGTCTCTTTCACACTTGCAATCAAAACTTTAACATAACAGAAACAGAATTAGCCTGAAGCATTCGCTAACTAAAAAATATTAACATGCGTAACAAATTTCAATAAATAAGCAAATAAATTGCTATTCGATAAATGGGCATTGTTAAAGTTTAATATTGATTTATATGAATATTCATGTACGTATTTAGTTATAATATGTGGCGTTCGTTATTTATTGGAAGAAACATTAATTTTATATATTAAAACGGCATTGAACAGCGTGACTTTATTGTGTACAATGCACGTGTGCCCTGTTATTGAAAATACTAATTTTGATTGAATGCAATACTTGTAACTTTTATATATTATACAGCTCATAAAAATGCGGAATTTAATATTTTATTATGAAATATTTCTAGTGAGAATAAAAGTAATAAAAACGCCTCATTGAAGTTAAAAGATTTGCTGAGAAAAAGTAGCAACGCTTATCAAACAACTCGCCTTAAAATAATAAATACTTTTGGTATTAAATCCATTCATGTTTTATTCAGTCCAACTGGAATCTCGGTAAACGATTTGTATCGAAGGTCAACATTACGTAAGTAATGTGTTACGTAAGTTAATTTTCTTATCAGAGTCCATCTTGTTAGAAAACGACACAGCACGAACGAACTGTGAGCTCATTTCATTCCCCATTTCCTCGAGACCTTTCATATTTCACATTTATTTTTTATCTCACCAACAACTGCACTTATTTATGTCGGTGGGCGCAAGCGATGTGTACCTTAAGTCGTTGAGTAGATGGTTTATGACGACTGCATCATAAAGTTGTCACGTATCCACAGGCTCGGATGCGCCGTGCACCGTGTCATGACTAAAAGCGATTCGTCGCAAAACAAACAAGCTTTTTTAAATGCTACCTAACTTGTCTTTTTTATATCGCTATTTGAATATTACCATCGTTTCAGTAAGGTCGTGACACGACGCGGCACCGGCATCACGTGAGAGATATTTATAAAAGAAAAGCCGTGTATCGCCGATATAGCGTAATTTCCAATTTAATGATTGGTAATACCAAATCGGGGCTGACGGCACGTCAACCCGGTCGTCGTTAATATCGGTTTGCAGCCGAAATGTCTGCTCGATATCTTAAATACCTAACCTGTAATTCTATTTTAATACCCACGTCTTCAGTAGTTCACCCTTGATGGACAAAAAAGTTCATTTTTATCAGAAATTTTCAAATATCATGAAAGTTTACGATTAAAATGTGGCAACTTTCCTCCTCTATCGTGTTAATTTCACACGATCCGACTAAAAGTAAACACTCAAAAAAAAGAACAATAAAACACCCCTCAGCCATAAACAAGGAGCTAGTGAAATGTTTAACCACAAACTCTAAATAAAGCCGTATCGCACGCTATAAACAATCTAGCAAAAAAAAACCGTGGAAAAAACTTCATCAACAAAAGTGACAAAAAAGTTCCCCGCGATCACATGCAAATGTCGCGGCGACTCCGCTCATTACTGCGCCATAAAACCATAACAACAGTCATTACGAGCACAATTAAAAAAAAACTTCGTCAACACTAACAGTGTGCAAGTGTGACGAAAACCGCTTACGGAGCGCCCATATAGTTTGTTTTCAATGTAAAAAAAACTCAAAATCGAGGGCGCCACCGTCTTATGCAAAAAAGTCCTTACATATTCACCCCTCGCGAAATTTACTTTAATGAATGCTCCTCGACGTTTTTTTAGCATCACTCGACGCAGTTGTTTTGACGGATCGCAATCTAGCCACTAATTGCTTTTTCCTCGTCGGGGTGCGCATTTCACTTCGCAAAATTACGTTTTATTAATTGAATAATATTAATGATACTTCCTCGCAGCAATCAATCTTTAATGACGTTTTTATTCGTCGCGAGAGTGACGCTGCTCTCGCGACTCCTTGGGATCGTTGGAGAAATTGTTTTTTTTTTGTCCACGATTGATGTTAATTATGTATCTAATGGCTCCCGTGATACACTTCCATTAATAATACATCGGACGACATTCGTCCTGCTCCACAGAGATTTAATAACCACGCATCTTGTACGAGATTAATAGTGCATCTGTGGCCGGCGTTATTATAAAAATATGGCTCGGCGCGGCCCGGTGCACACTATCAGGGCAATTTAGGGCCCATGGCTCACATACATCGCTGCTTTAGATAATTTGGTAAAATACAACCCCTAAGTTTTCAAAATAAATATAACACTAGTTAATACAAAAGCGGACAGGCGAAACAAAAATGTCTCATTATAATGCAGGACTTCATCTGAGTGAATTTAATCCTAAAATTCGCAGCTGCTCTCCGAGAAACGTCAAAAAGCGTGTCTATGTTGGGACTAGCTAAATAAACGTTGATTCATTTCTAACGCGTAAACGCAACATATTGTTCTGAACAGCTATTATTACTGCTTTTTATTTAACCATTTTATTTTATTATCATAACGATTTTTTCGCTATGGATCCGCTCGTTGGTATAATTTCTTTTGTTCCGCGTTCTGATATTGTTTCTTTTTTTTTTTGTTCTTTTTTTCATTGTGTCGCGGTGTTGCCATCGCAGCGCGCGCGTGATTTATTCCCCCTTTTGGGTAAAACAACACCCGTGCGAGTTACGATTAGTTGGGTAACGTAATATCTAATTACTATGTGCGAGCACGTACGAACATAACTCGTGTGCTTCCTCCCACCAATGTGGTTTATGGAATTGGCTGCTCATATTTCGGCAGTCTCTCGGTGGCCATAGTTTTTGTCCGTGTCTTGGAAGTAGCACTTTTCCCGTATAATCTGATATCTTTATAGATCCAACATTCGAAAATCAAGTAGCGAACATATAAAGAAAAAAACCGCGAGCCACCCGCCGCTGCTCCTCTGCCTACACAAACACAGTGGGTAACAACTGCTTTTTATGCAGCTTACCTTCCCCCGGGATGGTGGCTAATGTTAGTAATTCTGAATTCAATCATCTCAAACAAAGGACGTCTCTCGCTTAGCTAAATGGCGTTTTTTAATCGGATATTATAATTAATGTTCCTTTTGTCGCGTGCTGACGTGCCCTCGCGCGAACAATGGGATATCTAATAGAAAAAGATATAAATATTTTTTTTTCTAAGAAACGGGAGGCTACCTGACGATAAAACACAGGCGACAGACGAATCCCGAGCCGAATTAAATTAGAATAATAATCGAAGAGCCTCTTTGTTCTGGCCTTAAATTTTTGATTTTGATATGAAATTAATGCTTCGATTGTGTATTCAACAGCTACTGGACGTCCAAGCGTCTGACTTGATGGCATACATAACCATCGGCTGGCACGTTACACCTAAATTCAGAGTTCTCCAAAGTAAATCAATGATAGAATGAAATGCAACAAAAGCACTCCAGTGACCCTTAAAAGTCTCATCTAAACGAACATCCTCGCGAAACGCGAATCGACGTAAATTTTTTATCAAGCTTTACCCTCTAGCCCTCGTCCGAACCCTTCCCCAACCCATACAGAAAAAAACACTAATAGTTAAAATGTATAATACGCGTGTATGGTAGTTTTTTTACTTGTGGGTATAAGGAGTAAGCAATAAAAAACTGCATTATATCACGGTGCCCTCCCTTCATTATGTGTCGCGAGGGTCGTTGCGAAAGTGTGCGTATTTTCTCGTGCCCAAACGCACGATTGTGTGTGCTTGGCGACACTTTTTTAAAATGATCTTAAAAAAATATTACACTTTTTACGTGGCAATTTCTTGTAAGAAGTTTTTATCAAATAAGATTTGATGTAACACGCTGATTAAAGAGTCCCTTTACCCACAAAATTGTTAGGTTCTTATTGGATTAACTGGTTTTACGAGTAAGTTTTTATTCAATATAGTAAAACTGATTGGATGGATAAATATTTTTGCCTAGTTTGATTTTTTTCCCTTTTTTTTTTTTTAAGTGTTTTTTTTACCCTTAGTGCATCTAAACAATGAAAAGTAATAAAAACCCCAATATTCCCGAACTGGACGTATAAAGCAAAACAAGGCACATCAGTAACACCCTTCCGAATCGAATCTATAACGAAATTAACAGGGATAAAACATGGGTGCCAGGTTTTTTCGTACGCAATTAAAACTAGACTATACAGGATGGAGATTATATTGTATCGAAAATATAGTAACATGAAAAAGGCAGTAAGGAAAATACTGTGTTTTAAAATAAGTAAATGAAAGTTAAGAGAAGTGTCGATATTTTATCTGATAAAAAAATGCTTTTTTTTTTATTGGCCCACGACGCTCCTAGTACCTAATTACGGTGTTGGTGTTAATTATACATAATTAGTAACTCCAGCTATACAAAAGAAAAAAACAATAGTAGGTAAGTTGGTAGGTTCTTAAAAAAGGGAGTTCTAAATAGAGTCCTAAATTCATTTTGCATCCCAGGCAAGATATGCCTTAATCGCCCTTAAAAATATGTCTAAAAGAACTTTTCAACAGCCTGTATAAAACACATTGCATTTCTCACATTGAATGGTTTTTTTAAGCCATAAAAATAACGTCTGTCTCCGAATTGTAACGATCGTAAATCGATATCCTATCCTAGTTTTTGATTAATATTGTCGATACGATTTTATCGAGTATCGAGTTTGACTATAAAGTTTTATGTAATGAGCGGGTGAGCCCGTTAGTTTTGAGTTGTGACATTTTTTATTCGGAAATGTGAACAAAATGTGATAAAGTTTAATCGTTTTGTTTACAAAATTTACTTAAAAGATATCTCAACATCATTTTAAAAAAAAACAGAAAATACTTTTCAAAGACATTATTAGCTATTAGTACGTAATTCCTGAATACGAAGTAAAGCTGTTTACCTACCAATGTTAGAGAAATGCGTGTTTTTTTTTAACATTCAACAATTATTATTGGTGGTTGAGACAACATTTTGCACATTTGTACACATGCAGTAACGAATGCATTATAATGAGATTCTATGTTACAATCAGTGCCGGTAACTAATTAGGTATTATTTTCGCGCTATATTTTCTAAACACTCATCAGAATACCTTTCCCAACCATTCTGAGCGATCGCGATCCAGCGCGAACAGTTCAGTATGAGGAGGTAATAAGGTATGGTAATCTACTTATCGTAAGCCACTATGTAATGTTATCCAGAATAACGTGCCATATGATTTCCTGTATACGATCGCCACTAAAACAAATAAATATATAATATTAAAGTGTAGTAAAACAAATAGACATTAGGTCCGAGACGGTGGCGTGCACCGTATCGCCATTCCACGCCATAAAAATAATCAAATATATTCGTTCCATCTCATTTGGCGGCGTCTTAAACGATTTCTCTCGTCCGTCCTTTATTACCGAAAACATAACTCCTCATTTTGTTTTTTATCCCCTATCCACGCCACCCCGACGGGACATAAACCTAGGGGTAACTGCATATATTTTATGGGTTTTACGCGGATTTTCCTCATGTAGACTGCCCTCTTGTAATTTTAATCACATCTGTTAGAAACTATCCCGTTTGCTACCTCGAAGACTTTATAAATCAAGATTATTGTATAATATGAAGAATATTTATTATATATGATGATCACACCGTAATCTCTAACGTGTGCTACGTTTCTTAAGGTTGAGTTCTCCTTGGCGAGCGACATCCCAAACTGTAACTGACAAACCAAACCGTAATACATAATAACACATTGTTTCATTTACGCGAAAGACGTACATAAAGTGTTTTATCAGTGGGAGCCCACATATTGCGAAGGGGACGCCATTTTTTCCTCGTTCTAATGCGGTTAATTTCCTTTTTTCCTCTTTATTTATAGTAATCCCTTTATAAGGTGATTACGGAAATGTGTTTTTGTGGACGTAAAGAGCGCAGCGTGGGGGCTTGCAGGCTCTCCGTACTTTAGGAGCTTAGGTGTGGCGGGACTTGGGACACACTTGTCGACAAACATCCACACTTGTATGTACTACTGCTCCAATGACTGCTATCCACACCAGGTGAGTCATACGATTATCCTCAACCGATCTTCTAGAACTTTTATTAAAATAAATCATGATATTTATTTCCAACACATCATGCTTAATAATACCGGCACATAAAGATAAAACATCACACGATCGCTTTAGGAAAGTTTTTCTTATTTTACTCACAATCAAAAGTTGCAAAGTAATGGAATATTTTCACATAAAAATTGAATCTTTGAAGTGATAACTTACATTTCAAATCACCAGTACAGTGATATTAATGGATTTTGAAACAGGATTTACATGATTTCAGGCGTTCTTCAAAATCTACTAATATTTCAGCATGTTAAATTAGGAAAATTTATTCGATCACGTTTTGAAACTGATTTTTGATTGAAAGACTTGATGAGACACTTGTGACGCATTGGATTCCGCCAGTACATAATATGTCCTTGGTATAGACCATTCATATGTATGTAAGACAGCAACGGTCGCAATCTCATTAAAATAGGCTTTATATTAATGTTATAGAACACTTGTTAGGAAAAACATGAAGGTCTGATGAAGATGAAACTATATTGCTTTTGTTGAATTTAATAGTTCAAGGTCACTGCTGATTAAAAATAGGTCTGCTTTTAAATGAGTAAAACTACATTTGAAACACTTTTTAAAGGGGATATTTTTTTATTTTTATTTCCATGAGAATTGTCAAAGTCAATCAGATGAACGAAGCACTAAAAATATTTGACCTACTGAATTTAACAAAATCTAATAGGAAGTTCCAAGACATACCTACGTACTTACCTACTTATAATTCATCTTAGAACATTATGTTCATGCTCTTAGTACAAAATATCGGAAATATTTTCAGTCTGATTACCATACAAAACTCTAACACTGATCACTGTCATTCAACTCAATACGTCACAGTTTTGTCAAACAGGTGTGTCTTCCTTTTATTTCCGGTTCAGCGAGTCCCGTTGGACAGGGTTGACAAACCTTGACCCAGTATTTGCAGCTAGTCGATGTATATTCAGTATTTACTGACGTTCGTATTAAACGAGGCACAATAGATGGATGATAAGTCAAACTTGAATCGAAGAAATTGAGTATAACCGACTAAAATAATACTTTACTTAAAAAGACTTATTCGAGTCTTCTTCCTGGAGTTTCCTATACTTATAGAAGATATTCAAGAGGCACAACGAATAGCAAACTTCAGAATACTTTATTTAGAAGTCTTCTTTGTGTAAAGTTTCATGATATTTCTCGTTATCTGAATACTAACGCCATCTATTGCGCTACTCGGAAAGTTATCGCTTTTTGCTGAAAGGTAATGCTCGCTGAAAAGTTGTATCTAAAGTGATATACTTTTTAATCTACATATAATCCTATAATCGTTGTTTAGGTTTTTTTTTGATACTTTACCTGCTTCATTATTGATTTCTGCTTTGGATTTTGAATTTAAAAATAAGTTTAGTATTAATTATTGTTTTTTTTTTAAATTTGTTTTAAGCTGACACTGAAGTTTCTTACGTGCTTTGAACAATAACGTTAACATCAAAGAAAAAAACAGTTAGCAAGATATCCCTGTAGGCACCCTCATAATAATTTAAAGATATTTCATACTCACAATTTATTCCTCTATGAAGACAGTCAAAAACAAAATTCCAAATGTGGCTCATTACGCGAGTGCTCTACCCTCCTTTTGCATATAATTGCATCTTTTTGTCTGAAAAATGCTTGCCCCGGGCACTGATTTACGCATACAAGGTGTGCAATAATAACGCCGCCTCAGAAAAATATTATTCAAACATACAATCAAGATTACAGGAATGTGTGCCTTAACAATTGTAAATAAGACACGTTTTCGTGTGGAATTACGATAAACAGCGTATTTACTGAACACGTTGAGTAAAGAAGCTTGGGGTGAGTCGCACCCTCGGTTTTTTCGAGCATCTTTTCCTTAATTTATATAGAAATGTTTGGTCTCATCTAACGCCTTTGAACGTAACAAGCTCTTCTACGCAAGTGAAATTTTCGATTACAATTTGCATTTTTCCATTAGTGACAATTTTGTTAAGTACTTTCTGTAAAAAATATCTATTATGCGACAAGTGCATCTCATTAACAGAAGATTAAACAATGAGGTTACTGGAAATATATATTTTAAAAGCAATCGATGAGGTAATTAATGTTTTCAGTGGGTATAAAATTACCTGTAAACTCAAGACGATATTAAATCAATAATTTGACATCCACTCATTTTAGTTTTGTTAGATGTTACTTTTCTTTCGGTTTCAGAGCAAGTTACAATGTCGCCAAAGTAGTCATATTCCTACATTGTCAAATACTTCGACACGGGTCTTAACACCGCAATATCTTCGTCATTCAACTTTTTACTACGAAAAATAATAATAAACATTCACAAAAACTTCACACTTAGATTACGGCAAGATTCTCATTTCTCGCAAAAAGAATTCTTTCTTACGATGACTTTCTTTAGTCGAAACGTTATTAAAAATATATCCCCTGCTCCCCTCCCAAGGAAAGTTGACTCATAATAAAGGACGGCATAATTTTTCCTTTTAAAACTTTTTGATTAGATAAAATAATAGGGTGGGATGGGGAGGCTCGCGGCGATGCGCCGATATCGACTATTCTAATTGTTGTTCCTCTGCCGATGTTTACATTCCTTTGTAATTCAAAAAAATATACCACTTCGTTAAGTCGCTGGGTATTTCTTAACAAAAATATTTGCTGACTACGAATGGAAAGTTGGGTCTAATTTATCGCGTTTGAACTTTAAAAATCGATGCCCCAGCCCTCTTTCGAATAAGCACATAAAGCCGCCCTCTTTCTATCGATTTAAATTGAAATAACATCGACAGTTGAGTTTGACATGTCGGTAAAGTTCGGCTGCTTTGTGTCGTCGGCATTGCCTATTTGTATTGATTCGTATTCATTTATTTAATTCATTGAACACTGTTTGCACAACCTGACAAATACTACACTTCTCGATAAGTAAGCAGTGAATGCAATTATTGCTTACCCTTTGAATTTTCTAGTTAAACAATATGCTGTCCTTCCTCATACGAGTAGTCCAGAACAGAGCATTAACTCTGCGATATTAGATCGGTTAATTTATGCATCATTATTATCATACGCAGTCAGTAATGAAGCAAATGCCAATGACACACTACTACACACTAGCCTGTTTTCGATTTTAGAATTTTGCGTAGGGATACAAAATAAATCCGCAAGTACGGTTAACTTAGATTAGATAAGGTATTTTTTTGTCCATAACCAAGTATAATAACTCCCCGAAATATAAAATGTCACAGACGCATTACCTACTTGCTCCGGTTTAGGGTTGTCCCCCGTTCTTTTTTCAATTTAAACCGTTTGACAAGCCGCGCGTCGAACGCAGCTATGGCCTTTCCGATGCCATACAATGCCAGTTTTCAATAAGATTGGTTACACTACACTAAGCAATGCAATCAATCAAAATTGCATCGGTTGATAGACTCCGACGCACGTTCGCCCCAACCTACCCACGATCGTTTTTGCGCTTGAGTTTTATGTGGCTATTCGTTATTTTAATTTTCGAATGTTCATATTTCAAAAACTAATAATAAAGGTACCTTTATGGAACTCTAGGGAGTATGTCGAGATTTACATGTTGGCTGGGATAAGTCTAGGTTCAGACCCTATCAAATGCTTCGCAGAAATATGTTATTACAATTTGAAATTGCACAATTTCGCGAAATGTATTATCATCTAGCTCGTGGCATTTTAATTATTTTCTAGAAAATCTAAATGAACCAACACAAATAATCAAGTTGACATGACACGAACTATGAACAATAAATCATACCAACCTTTTTTCATAGACAGTTGAATTACAAAATCCAGTGATCATCGAGCGTGGAAACCAATGTAATTATTAACGTATGTGTACGTAATTAAATAAAAACACTGTCTATACCCGTTTAACTAAGCCGCGTCGGTGTCAAACGGTGCATGAAATTCTAACAAAAACTCAACAATTACTCGATATATCTCTCAACACTTAGTTTTAATGATAGCTCTAGTACACTTTAACACCTCGCTGACAGCGCTTCGTAATTATCGGTTTTAATAGCCGTTATTCTGTTGTTTTTATTTTAATTGATGTTACATTACACGACACGTTAAGGACATACTTTGTAGGGCAAGTCTTTGTCGTGTAAACCATGATCGATAGTGTAAGCAGATTATTTGAGCGGTGGAACAACTTAACAAGCATGTTTACGCCGTGGAAATTATCACAAGTTAGGCTGCAGAAATTGATTTTGCAAGTGCAAAATTGCCGTTTTATTTATGATAAAACACATCATGTAGAATTTTATTTTTGCTGTTGTATAGTTAAATCTATACCTACACTAACTTGGGGTTGGAGTCCCGTTGAAGGTTGCCATTAGGGAAATAGCGACCATTGAATTACCTTTGAAAAGAAGCAGTAAACGTACTCTTACTCGAGTAGATCCCAAAAAAAAAATTTTAAGTCTACAAAATCTTTCTCTCCACTTCTAATTGAGATACTAAATTCAAATTCATAAAACAAATGACTAGATATTAAACATTAATAAAACCCACGATGTATCACCCTTTAAATAATTAATCAAGGAAAAAAAAAGTGAGTAGGAAACAGTGGGAAGTTATCATTAATACTAATAATAATTGGTGGGCTGTTATTTTACCCGTTTCTAACAACAAATTAGTGAATAATGAATGCATGAGTGCCGCCCACGAAGCGTGTTCCCAACATTTCTTCATTTGTCTTTCGTAGCGTTTTGTATAAATTAATTTTTTACGCTTTTTTTCCCTTTCGGTTTTTACAAAGTTGTGTACTGTAATTATAGTTTACGTCCGAATAAATAGCTGCTATAACTTGATAAGTAGTTGTTTGAGATTAGTATTTATTTATCAGTTTGGGTTTTTGGTTTTTAGTATGGGCAATGTTTTTTTTTTTCATGTTGCTTGTGTAAATGATTTTCCAACATAAAACTACTAGCTACAATTTTAAATATTCGTCCCAAGTGAGAAATAAGTGGCAATCTTTGGCCAAATAGCTAAAATCGACTTTAATTTTTTTTTCAGTTTTTCTCTTTTATTCTCTCAATTAACACTTTAAAACAATATAGCATTTACGATTTTTCTTAAATAGCTTGCAACAATACGCGTACACTTGTACTGTAGTAAAGCTACACGCACAATGGCATTGGCACACTTCGCCCCCTTCTTACTGCAGCCTAATTAATAGCCTAGTACACTGACCTACTACAACTTTCCCATGAGTTTCCCTCCCCTCCACTAATTTCCAACCCTAACGAACCATCGGTTAACCCTGCAAACACCGACATGCAAATTAACCCTTTCTCCGCGCGCTGTTTGCGCAGTTTACACCGCTTTATTGAATTAAAACGAACTGGCTGACTTAATAAAAGGGTTGAGGGATGATACGGTGTAAGGAGATTCTCCTAATGAGTTCGCCCCAAACGCTCTGTAATTAGGTGAAGTTGTTTAATTATTATAGTAAAGGGTTGGCTTCGGTGCTAATGTGGGTTAATCGTTTCATCTTTGTCTTGTGGGAACACCTGTTTGTTTGTTTAGGCTGTGGTCTTATTGATGTTTCTATTGTTTTGTTTTTGTTACGTGTGATTTGTTTTGGTTTTACTGGATGTAAACATTGAACTCTCAACTCTCAATCCTTTCCCTGTCCTATGATTGACGGTGATTGGTGTAAACCTGTTTGTAACAGTTTTCTATATATGTATGTCAAAGGCATCTAAACAGATCCCTTAATATTAAGCAAAAAATAAAACCACTGAGTCAAAACCGAAAATTCATTACATGGAGATTAAAAAGAAAGCTCAAAGAAAATCTCTGAACAGGAAACTGTAATAAACTCAAGCAGATTTAAGACACAATTACCATAAGCAACTCTCTGAAAACAAAATCCTCCCCTCTGTGGTGAAGGCAGGTCCTGAAAATCAAAAGTTTCCCAACAGGAAAAGCCAGGATTGTTCAAATGAGCGAGTGTCCGCCCGCCCATCCGCGTTAATTGCTTAATCGCGTCGTCGGGGGCGGATTTAATTGGCCAGTCTGACCACTTAAGCCCGGCCAGGGGCCGACAACTGCCGACAATTTCCGACAACTTCCGACAAGTTTGAGTCGGTAATTACAAGGCGCGATGTTTAATTACGCTCGGTCGCGCGCTCGGACACCAGGAATTAATTACTTCGAACTGCCGCCTTGGGGGTTCGTGTTGCTTACAAACGCTTTCCTTGAGTTGGAGGTTTTTGAACTGCAAAGCGGTTGTTTTATTTTTATGAATAATTAACAAGGGGAAATGTTTAATGATATCGCTCGCTGCTTTGAAATTTTTATTGAGGTGTTTTTTTTTTGCTGAAATTTCAAGATGTAATCAAGTTTTAAGCTTTGGTTTTAACTTTTCCGCTTTTCTTTGTAGGATTTTATGTCTGTTATTTTAATATGATGAACCTAACTGAGGATCTGAATATACCAGAAACTCAAAAACACTTTTATAAATGTTACAGTATCATAGTGTTACATTTTGAATTGAAAACAGAATCAAATATGGAACACTTATAAATGTGTTTTTTTATGTGTTAACCCAAAACACACAAAAGTGTAACAATAATATATCTGCAACAGATTTAAAAGTGTTAACAGTATTTGTAAGTGTAACAGGTAAACGCATCGTTGCCAAATTTACTATTTATTTATGGTTAATAAGCATTAGATAGCTTCAATCCGTCTGTGTATCCGCCGCGCGTTTTTGCGGTAGCGTGCAATTATACCAGAAACTGCTTATTTCTGTTACACATATTAAACATTACACTCACTCACTTCTGTTACACTTTAATTAAGTAACATTATTGTATCCGTTTTTTTTTAAATCATGTCTTTCGTTTAAGGCAGTAAAAAAACAACGGTTACAGTTTGAGTCCTTGCAATATCCATCACATCAATTATGTACGAATCATTCTTGTTACACTTCTAAAATCTATCACTGTTCTGACCATGTTTTCTAATCAATTATTAATTTGATCCTCAAGAAACAAATCCTGCCTTAGTTGACCTGACACGCTATACTTTCCTACGTCAAGCGACACCTTGACTCTTCTCAATCTATCCTTAGACACGTGTTTGCTAATTATAATTACCATTTAAGACTGAGGATACGTCTCGTGGAGGCGGCACTTACTCACAATGACGTACACCGGACACCGGCTCATTGTTTAATGCCAGATACTAGGTCACCCGCTTTGGGATATCGGATGAGATACGCTTCCTAAATATTAGCGCTATGCATGGAATGTATGATTATGCAGTGTTGTGAAATAGTTACCAGTAATGTAGGGATTCTTATGTGGTAAAATTATTACTTGGGACACTTTACAAAGAAACAATTTTATAAATCCATCTCACATGAAACAAATGACGTAGCAATGTATCTCAAAGAAATCACAGTAAAAGCCTGATACAAAATGAATTACTTACCGTGATCGCAATCTATAAAACCAATGAGATATCTCCGAAGATGGAAGCCAGCGGCAAAATTAAAGAAATCTGAAAGTGATCACAGCAAACACGTAATTTAATATCAATCAAATGGTCCGAGAAAATAACTCGGAACGAGAAAATGGAATTAAAAGAACACGGATGCTAACAAGTCTCGATTACAAATTAAACAGAGTGAGCGTCAGCGCGATGCCGATGCTGCTGATTTAAGGAGATGAAAAAGAATCTAATTACAAGGAGACTCCGTAGCCGGTCTTTAATTGAGAACTTTCTACCCCCTAGCAGGAGTGCTCCGTCCTGTTTGCACTTCCTCCCTAATCGCGCTACGGCGTCGATTACATTTTTTTAACATTTTTAATTTCGTTCGAGCTTTTAATTTTCTTCGCGCGCGCCTTTTCTTTAAGCGGCGTTTTTCTTTTCCGTTCGCCCGGCAATATTTCTCACCACCATTATACCCGACGTAATGAGATTTTCTTTCATTATGTTTAATCTCCCGATTAATTCAAATGTTAATCTTCTTTCTCCACGTAGCTTTTTATGGATTAAACGTTACCGTGGCGAAATACAGAGGCGTCGCAATCAACTACGGATTTCGGGCGCGACATTTAGAAATAATTAAGAAACGTGACGCTCTTCCGGCCGGTCGGGTAGCACGGAGGTAGGTGGCACCGTGGTACCTACCAGCGGGGGGGTGTCCGAGAGAGATCGGCTCGCCGATTAGATTGTCAATAATTTAATTCGCAACAAATTCAAAACGCCGGTCCGCCCCCAGATAGGTGCGTCGAGACGTGTCCGGAACGCCAATGGCGAGTCCCGGAGTCGGCAAATTGAAAACACCTCCGGCGCGGCTGTAAACACGTCACGTGATTTAGGTTTTAATCAAGTAGGGACGCACCGCCCCGCCGTAATTGTGACAAATCCTCTGTTTGTCCGAAGAAACTTTTAACTCGGCGGCGGAACGGGGCCAGAACGGCTCTTCGCACGTGCCCGGAGAGGGAGACGATTTTTTGTCGACACATGTGCTCCCTTCTCTCCCCTCGCCGGTTTGGGTTCTTGATTAATTTTTAATATTTTTTCTTCCAGTTCACGTACGCAATTTTCACTTTCCCGCTTAGACAGCGCAGTTCGATCGTCTCTGTTTGAAATGGTGACGTCACGCACTCTCAGTAAATCTATTAAGTGTGCTCTACTTACAGCCCATGTATTATAGTTGCATCATATGCAGACTAAAACATTCTTTCGTCTAGTTAGCGTTAATGCGCGTCAGTTGTTAGTGTTAAACGTTTATTTCGCCCGCGCTACACCTACATACCTCATTAACGAATTAGCAAGACTCGCAATTGTCGCACTTAACGCCGGTAATAAACTCAATAAAGATTAAACTCGGAGACGCGACGTTTGCACAACTGATTTTTGTCCCTATTAACATTGATGACACTTAAAAATTAAGTGGCACTTAAGGCTGGATTTAATTTCTACAGTGATTACTGTCAATCTTACTATACACTTTTCATGAATGAACGTCTGTGATGTATGTAGAATACGCGCGGTTGTCGCGTCTGTAAGATTGCTCAGTAATCGGAAGAGCGCGCATTGTGTCTGTAATCTGTCGCAATTATCACGCGGCGCATATCCCGATTAGACGCGACGCGACGACAATTAGGTCGGCGGACACTCGCGTTAACCTGCGCAATGAGGATACGCCTAAACACCCGCTCGTTGTGCCAAAACGACCGTCATGGGCTTATTAACGACCTCAAAGCTAATGGAAAAAATAACCTCCAGCAGAAATGAATGGTCAGCATACACAGCCGCTCTCCCCTATTTATAAATCACATCCGCACTCTTTGTAAATTCACCTTAGCGTCCCACCCTACCGAGTTCAAAGAGTGCGCCGTCCGGGGCAATGTCCAAATTATAAATTCGCATTAGATCGGACGCGCACGGTTCGTTTACCATTTCATTTTGGTTCAATATCGCCACTCTACTTTGTTCCACACACTCCCCCGGCCCCCGCTCACCCCTGCGCCTTAAGACGCCGGGAAATATCTGCGTTTTAAGCTATATTTCTTTCATCCCTCATTTTTGCAGTTCGTAGCAATCTGAAATCCAACACGTCCCCCGCAGGGTCTCCTTCCTCCTCGGGTGGCGACCCCCTATTCATGTACCCGGATAAAAAAAGTGATATCTATTTATAAAATGTACGCACGCATATACGTGGCGTGTATGGACGCGGCATTAGCGCATGTGTGAGTGGTCGGGCGCGTGTGTGCGTGCCCGCTCATTTGCAAACCGTCTCCTGAGATAACGTCCTCTAGTCGGTTATCCCGTTCTTATTGCCTCCATCTTTCCTTGATTGCTGTGTGTGTAGAAAACTTTGGAGCTCTCTCACTGATGGAAATTGATTTTGTCGCTGAAAACGAAAAAGTTACAATACGTCTTATTTCGAGACGCGCTGTTGTTGTTGAGTATTTCATGATTCAACGTAGAGCAGAAAACGAATGGAGACGGTGTTTGAATGCTTAAAATTGGCAAGTTGTTTCATAAGGCTTTTAATAATTAAAAAGTAATCGTGAGCGAGAGTATGAAGCGGAGAACTATTCTAAATAAGTAATCGGAGGGAGCTCGGAGCGGCGCGGTGGCGGTGGTGTCGGCGGCGATGGAAAGCGGCGGCGGTGGCGCGGGCAGCAGTGGCGCTCACGTATGAACGTAATTATAAAAATTGAAGGCAACTCGAGACTCGCTCCTTGGGTCTCTCCCTCGCTCCCGCAGCGCCGTGCATTTTTTCGTACATATTAAAGTCCCCGCCGCCCGCTGCCCGCGTCACTTCGCCCCGCGACTCCTCTTTTTAATCGATTTTCCCGACACAAGGGGTGAGTCCTCTGGGGTGAATGTAATTTTTTATGCGTTTTTTTCGAAGGAGGAGACCGTCGCCGGAGGTGCCATTACGCCACGGCTTGTTGAGAATATTTTAATTATAAAGCATTAGCGCGTTTTATGATACCACTCGCGTTCGAATTTATAAACGATCGAGAGCTAAAGTAATTAAATATTTGAATGTGGCGAGATTTCCGCGGGGAGTTGGAGGAAGCTGGGATAATGGACGTGGCGGCGTCCGTGAGCGCGTTAATATGATGGATATAAAATTCGATGAAATTATTGGTTAATGGCCTTTAGAATTGCTTTGGGGGTGAAATGATGTTTCAGCGTTTTCACGCAGAAATTCCATTTATTTGTTTGATGGTACCTTTTGTAGAGTAGAATAATTAATTCTTGTTTACATTCGAGTAGTTCCTACTTATAAATGTCTTCTGTATCCTGTTAGTTGAGATAGGCCGGTGGCTGATTGATGACTGTAGTCAGTCGAAGCGACCGCTCCCTGCTTCCCTTCGTCCAACGATTATCGCTTTAGATTGCGAGACACTTTATTTGTTCAGCAAAAAATAAGGTTTTTCAATTGGCTCCTTTTGTGATGCAATCAGCTTTGTTCGTACACGGGGCAAATTTTTCATACACGTTTCACTTATCATTCATGATATGAATGGTCCTCAATTATCTACTCTTATATGCATCTCTATTGATATTGGGTTGTTGCATTATTATCATCAAGATCTCTTTCCATTTTGATCCAACCCAAAAACTGACGCTTCGTACCTCCTCATTCTTCTAAAGCTAATCCTCACCAACAATTCTTAAGGCACATGATGAGCAAACGTGTCTGCCTACTCGTATGCTACGAGTACACTAATTCGATTAGCAGCAAGTGAACACAGTACAAAGCGGATTCATGTATTTACACCGGTACACAGGCGACGGAAGAAAACGACTAGGCACCTAGGGTTTCCTGCCAACTGGACTAGCGACTTAGAGGTGTTAACGTGCTCGTTTGTTGTGTAAGTGGGTTATAATGCTTGCTGGGGTATATTAACACGGTCTTCGTTTACTGTGTTTTACTTGCAAGTTATTTTATACTATAACTGTGGCAAATGGTGGCACTCAGATCTTAAGGACATGACTTCAAACCTACAAGCGTATTAACGTGTTCTTCGTATTCAAGGATCATCAGTGTGTCAATTTTCTTCTAAATCTTTTCAGTTATTCATGTGTGACTGCCAAATAACGACGATTTACGAGAATATACAAAGTTATATTCACAGTCTGCCTATATCCATTTATGGTATTTTAAACCCAAGCATATCATACGCTTTTTATTATACTGAATCCCAACTATTCAATTAGATGATGCGCCCAGGAGTTTTTCCTTTCCAAAAGGTAGACTTTATCAAAATAACTATGAAAGATTATAACTACTCTTAAACAGAAATCCCGATACTACAACAGTCCATCAGACACATATCTCTAATCCCAACCACGTCGTTACCCACCATGACATAGAAAACATTCCTCACTAAATAATTGCCATGCACAAGATCAATCTCATACGTTTCCCTAAGCCTCATTCTACAAACAAGGAGCCAAGTTCAAGTCTATACTCCGTTAGTCTAATTGCTCGGACATCCCGGACAGTGATGGGACGGACGCCTGTCCGGGCTGTCCGGAGATGTCCGGGAGAAACGCTCTCGGAATACACTGCTCCGATAATGTTGGCTTTGTGGGAAGATTGATTTGGTGATAGTGCTGTATGTACATTTTGAGCTCTAACGGTCTTGGAGCAAAGGTTAAGAGTCTGGTATTCGGTTGCGGTTATGGGATTTTAATTTGGCAATTAATAAATTTAATTAATCATGTTCGGGAACAGATTGAGACAAAATGACGTCTTGGAAAATGATATTTGGTTTGCAAAGGCCCATACAAAATTGGGAATGTTTGTTTCAACTGCTAAATATCCAGCATATTACAAGAGCTACGTTGTATTCCAGTCAATTAAAAATCTACATCTCAAAAGTTAAAACAGTGGGACCGTCTGAGAAATAACACCTAGAATCACTTTTCAGACCTAATCCTATACTGCCAATCACCACCAGCAGAAACGTCAGATATCACCAGTCTCCACGTCCAACGTCCTGGTTTAATTACCATCCATCAAGCATTGCTAGCGGACCTCAGTATCGCGGGATCAGACCCCAGACCCGCCCAATACGGGTCTCGATAATTGATGTTGTTAATATGCGTCGCGTTTCGGAGACATGTCAAGTCGTGACTGCCTGGCGAAAATTTGTTGGTCTATGGTTTGTAGTTTGGGTATTTGAAATACTATTATATATATCGGATTGCTCACGCACATCGTAGTAAAACATTATATACCGGTACTGTTGAAGAGACTAAAGTAGACGAAAATTACGCGTTGCAGGTTTTCGATAAGTCTAAAGTTGATGATTTGATGACGTCAAAATTTGGCATGCCTCTTCATCAGCATAAAGTAAACTTAACTTAATTAAAGCCAACGAAAAACATTAGCCACAAACTTAAAAATAAAAAGTGGAAATACAATAGACCTTAAATGTCTTCCAACCAAGAAAAAGAAGACTTTTAATCCCATACACAGAGTTGACGCTATGCTCAAAATTCGAGCAGCCAGCGAAAGTCTGCATAATGCGTTGTATAGTCCAATAATAGCATCCTTAATGAGATGTAAATGAGCGAAGAAATACCCGACTCAGGCCGTTATAATAACACGTAACGACCTACAAGTCCGGATTAAGAAGCCCTTTGACTTAAACTTGCCCACCGGACCAAGTGGACGACCTAACTCGGAGAAAACCAACGGATAATCAACTTTACCACACACTTGAAAGGTCCAATTCCGGTTGTGGAATTTGAATCGTTAGGTGCGATGTGTGGTCGTGTTAGCAGCACAATAGTGTGGCTATTTTGAAACTAATTGGCAGAAAGGGTTGCGAATTAACGTCAGGGCCAACGTGTCGTGGCAGCCGGCTTTGTGCCACCGACGCTTGATAAATAAGAATAGGAATTATAATAATATTAAGACAGATTATTTTACAGGGATTATAGAAACTAAAGCGGATATATAAAACGGTCAAACCGCAGCAGAATAAATGACATCAAACTGGTTTGCCTTGCCAATAAATAACAATGTATCCGTCATACACATCTGTCAATACCAAATGCGACCTTTTACTTTGTCCTACATTAGAACAACTGTTAAGCTCGCTCAATTAGCCTTTGAATTCTACTTGAGCCATGTACGGTGTTCATTACCATTAGATGGAACATGACATACGTATGAGTCCCTAAGGCCTCATTACACGAAACACGACTGGCCAATCAGCTCGAACGATTGTTAAGAGGCTGATTGAAAGCCGCACGGTTTCGCACGGGATTGTTCGAGATACCGCGATTAAGGCCAGTATCGCATCACCGGAATAGTAACGAAGTTAGATCGACTATCTAAAGGAACTTAAAATGTTAGAAATGCTTTGGTTTACACCACTTTTTAAAGATTTCTGATTAAGTTAATTCAGTGGTCGTATTGCCTAATTTTCACTGGCAACATGCGTATAAGTTCTGAAAATTTCGTTCTGCACTTCGTCGTCTAAAAAGCAGTAGCTTATACTATTAAGTTGATGATACGTAAAATACGCTTGCAAGGATGAATAAAATCCTTTGAATTGACGTAGACAGTACATAACTATCTTTAAGTTCTTTGTTCTCGAGTTCATCGTCAAGCACCACTTTAAGCTTCGCTGCTCGTTCCCCGATATAAAACTCGATGGCGACTCAAAAGCTATGTATTATGCATTCGTGAATATAAGCCGCATAAAGCTGCGTCCGAATCAATTACAGAGCCGGGCCGGGCTCGTTAGAAACGCATCACGCATGTACAATCGCCTCGCAGTAAGGTAAACACTGTTTATCTGGTGCTAACCTATTGCGAACAATGGGACTCCCAATTTGGGTCTGCAAGACGACGAGATCGACCGATCATGTTTTACTTTTCGTCTCTCCCAATGTATTTGAAACGTTAACTTTATCTTTGCGTAATGTAAACAATTTATCGATGAATAACGAGACATGTTACGTATTTGCACAATTACAAGGACAAAGTTGAAAAAACGTGTAAAAAATTGTAGCTCGGTCGAAAGGTCAGTTCACGGCTGCGGGCCGACCCTCGGCCCTCGATGTAAGTGGATTAACCCCTTTACAACGCGCCCGAGTGTCACACGAGCGTGTGTCGATAGTGCCGATATTTGATGCTCCGCGATGCGATTTACCAATCCCCTTAGCCATATGATACGTAGACAGATGCAGGATACTAACACGTGGAGTTAATGGCGCTAATCCTTAATTATCTCGGTATACTAATTACTTTACGTTTATTAACTTATTATTTTCTCTTGTTACAGGACCTAGTGTCAACCCCGCTGCCCTTCAACCGCAACCACAAGGCCTAATAGTGGAAACGGGTAACGGCGCCAGCGTGCTTCAGCTGCCCGCAACCACCCTGGAGCAGATCAGGCACATCGCGGCCGACCCGGGCGCGTCCACGCTGCGCCTGCCGCCGCCGGCTACTGAGGCGCCGGTGGGCGCGCGCGAGCTCGACTTCGACCTGTGCTACGTGTGCAAGCACTGTAAAGTAGCGTTCCCGTCGCCGTCGCCGCTGCAGGCGCACCAGGCGCGCGTGTGCTACGTGGGGCGCGAGGCGGCTCGCGGCGTCATCCGCGTGGTACAGCCGGCGCTCGAATGCCGCTCGTGTGCCGGTGAGCGCTTCCGCACGGCGCTGGAGTTCCGCCGCCACGCCGACACCGAGCAGCACCTCCGCAGAACCATGCCGCAGCCGCAGCTGCTGCAGCAGCCGGAGACCCTCACGCACGAGATGGAGGATGTAGTGAACCAGATCACGCTGCTGGCCGCCCGCGCCGCGCAGGAGACCGCTCCACCTAAGGACCCGAACGCTAACTTCTGCGCGCCCGGGCCTCGCTTCCAGCCCCCCGGCGAACTCTCCCTGGCGAGCGCCGGACACTAATCCTACTCTGAAGAAATGTATAGTTACTATCTATTAGAGCCCCTCGCTCTCTCCGTTGTCCGACAACGCAGCAGTTCACTATTAGCTCTTAACGCTTCTTTTCGTTGATGAATGTCGCCGCAGAAGCGGCACTTTCCTAGTTATATATAAAGCTTGTAGTCGTTTAAGTATAGGTTAATCGGGAGACGGCTGCCAGCAGCTCTGCTGGGCAGCCGGCCCCGCGCCGGCGCCGCGCACTGGGAGGCGGCGCCGGCGCGCGCGCCCGGCCGCGCCGCGTGTCCGCACTTCATATCATACGTTAGACAGGTTTTATTATATACGTTTATCGTTGCGGCAGCGCGCGCGCCGCGGCTGTGGACGCGCCCCACACTCTGAACATCAATTCCCAGGAAAGCAAGTTCCTATCTTTATGGCATATAATATTATCGATATTGATAATTACGATTTAATTATTGTTTAAAGCTATGTAATACATACATATAATCGTTCTAATTTTAGGCATAGATACGTTCTCGTAAGAAGTTCCTGACGCATCGTAAATGTATGGAGATATATATAGTGATATACGTATATGATTTTTTTAAACATGAAGCGAAGTTAGGTACGTATGTTAGGCAGTAGAGCGGTCGTCCTCTCTCGCGGGTTCCACGCTCAGGAAACGGCGTGAACTCACGCAAACGCAACTGAAACTAAATGGAAATACGTCGAGTATATGTAGTGCGGCTTGTCGTTCGCACAGTGCTCGCATCACGCGGACGCTGAATTGCGAGCGGCACCGCTTCCGCTCGACTCGCGGCTACCGCCGGTACCGCGTGTGCACCCCTAGCGCGCAGAGCCGCCCGCGGAGACGCGACGACACCGCGTAGGCTTATTGGTAACACTTAATTATAATAATTATTATCGTAGCAAACTTTTCCAAAACGAACGAACTCGAAACTCGGGCTGCGCGCTTGCGCTCAGCCTACCTCGCAAACAAGTGAGTTTATTTTGGAACTAAGTGTGATTCTTGAATTTTTATTGATATTGTAATGATTATTAGTAGTGGCGTAAGTGAGTCCAGTGTCCGAAGGCGTGGGGGGTTGGGGGCGGCGGGCGACGCACCGCGCTCGGCCGCCGCCTCCATCTTCGACCGCTTTACCGAGTGCGTGGAGTCCCTTATATTTTCGATGGCACAGATCACGTTATTAAAAATATTTTACATATTTACATTTTATCTAGCGGAGTGTACTACAATATTTTATCTACGAGTGGATCCTACTACAACATTGAGTTTGTTTATTTATAAAGTGCAATGTTTTATTCCACCGGTTACCGGTTCTTGTTATGTGTATACATGCTGGTGTGTGTTCAATGTGCCGATGTTCGCGCGAGCCGCCTCACCGATCCGTTGACTACTCCCAGAGGCGTCTGGGGTTACACGTCAAGGTTATTATTGCAAAAATTACATTTGAAATTGAAATAGATTTTTATATATGATATTGGAGTCAATACCAGCATAGATTAAAGTGTAATATTTATATGTCAATACATGAATGGGCTCGAGCTCGAAGGCATAGATTCTGGCGAGAGGAGATGTCGTGCGGTCGGAGACGGCTTGCTCGAACATTGTTGGTTCGCGAAGGCGCGCGTCTACAACACAATTATTTTGTTTGATTAGTATTTAATATTATTGCGCCTGCATTGTTGCGCTCGGTTACGTTCAGAGCTCCACCGCGATGTGACGACGGTTACTCGTTCGCAGAGATATTTATTTTGATTGGTTTGTACTCGGGAGTATATGTACGTGTAAGTTTGAGTTAGTGTAGGCGGACGTGTGGGTAGTGCGATGTTGTGTCTCCGCGTGGCGACAGCCCGCGGAATGAATCATGGTTCCTATGTATATTTCAATATTATCGCATCTAGAGTTTCACTATACTTTCCGAATACGAATTTTAATATTTAAGATTAATTCGGACTAGTCTGTTGTGTCTGCTGCTAGAGGTGCCGCCACGGCCATGTTGATTGTTTCTTTGTATAGTATCGTTTCCTTCATTCTGTAACTTTCATGTATGTTTCATTTACTTTTGTTATAGTGAAACATTTTGTGTAGAATTTTGAAGCCCTCTAGATATTACATAATGTTGGTTACGAATATTAGTTTATGATCGTAAAAAGATAGCATTCATGTCTATCATAGTTCCTAATACTGTATTGTAATACTAAAATTATTTTAAAGTTCTTTACTAGTAAAATATACCGTTCCTACTATTTTAAATCTGTGACAAGATGTTAAATGTATACACGAAGTAAAAATCAAGATTCACTTTCAATTTTGTTGGCATGTTAAATGAGGTGTTCTGTGTAGTTAATTTATTTTTGGTACAATCGAGAAAAAGTCCTTTTTAACTAATTATAAAACTAAAGTCTGTTATACGATTGTACGCAGCATTAATATATCACTTGACTAAATGATTGGAATTTTCTCTAATTGTACCAGTATTAATGTTAAAGTATAATTTATGATAATTTAATGCATAGTTAGAATGTGAAACTGTCAACTGTCAGCTGATTTCGTAGCGTTAGTTTAAGTTTGTCCGCATGAGACGTGTGCTACGCAACACTCTACGCGCGCTACGCGCCTACGACACATGCCATCCGTAGCCGACAACAGATTACGAATACATTGTCAAGTGTAAATGGTAAAAATAAACTCAAAGTTAGTTTATCAGACACTCGAGTTTTATTTATTTAGTTCCTAATTTTAAACAAGACTAAGCAGGTATTATAAAATCAAAATCAAAATATTTTATTTCACTTAAACCTACATGGGCACTTATGAAACGTCAGATTCTAGGTGCACGGTTCCAATTGGTCGTTTCCTATGGAGAAGAGCCGGCAAGAAACTCCATGGTTACTCTTTTAAAAATATGTGTCACTTACAATATTTTTTGTTACAGTGTTAATAGGTATGGGAGGACAGTGTAGGCCTGTATATTATATAACATTGATACGTAGCACCACTAGTCGCGTGCTACGAAAAATAATCTAAAAATAATACAAGCCCGAAATGAACCTTAATTTTACAAATATATTGAAAACTCATGCAATCATCATACTTTGCAGTAGGTGTGTCATAAAAGGCACAAACATTATGTGTACTATAATCACATTGCACGGTCATATAATAAACAAGTTGAAATTAAAAAGAACATTTTGGTACCTACAGTAAGGTATATCATACCAACCATAATTTTAGGTACAAAATTTTAATCATGAGAATTCTTGTTTGCAATTTTACGTAAAATACCTCCAAAGGTAACAAATTACGCCTTTGAATAAAGGTGCACACAAAAGAGAAAATGTATTCATTTGATTGTTGTAAGGGTTGACACTACAGTGGGTAGGAAATATATTAATTAATTATAACTTATCTTAAAACTGTTGGTGTTCGTTCAAAGGATTCATTCGTCTGCCATGAAACTGCCTGGACAAGCTCTACGCCTATGAAATAAAACGAAATAAAGATTATTATCGTAAGTATACAGGGTCTACAACGTAAGTAATTATTTGAAATGGAATGAAAATAGAAACAGCACTACTACTCTGTCGAATTAGAGAGAGATAATGATATTCATACATGTCTAAATACAAACAGATTATGATGACATACAATGTCATAATATGACACCAAAGGTAAGTGATACTGGCTATTTTACTGAATAACAATCGCTGAATATAAAAACATTAAATCTGGAAACTACGTAGTAAGTACGTATATAGACGCAAGATAACAGCTCAACCCTTGATGAGATTTAGCGCCGCTTTCAAATTTATTTTCCGAAAATTTGCTGGCATCAACTACTACAAATCATTATGAGTGTCAAATAATAGGTACTCAATAATATTATTATCTAAATATAAAGCTGACGATCGTATAAACTGGTTAGTTATGCCAATAGTGGCTGGCTGTCATTTGTGGAGAAACCGACAGCTCAATTGAGTCGGCCGTGCGAGTTATATTGAGCCTTGTACATTTGTATTAAACTATATTGAGTTGACTCTCCGACAAGTGAGGTAAATAAACGTAATATGAGTCAAAACAATTGGTGAGTTAAGGCTCACTTGTCAGTAGTCTTCATTGTCCACTTAAAAATAAGTTATGTAGAAGAAATTAGACTGATTTTAATTTTATATTGGGTTTTGATAAATTATATTTATTTCTGCAAGTAAACTTATACAAACAATTTTACAAGTCAATAATATTTTTAAACTAGATTAGGTCGGTGTTTCCTATCCGACTACTCTGAGAAGGAACACTGAAACAAAATAAAAAATCACACTATTAAAGTCCGGACAAAATCTTGGTCAGATCATGTGAGTGCGTTTAGAGGTCTTTTGAGGAAAGAACCACACATATTTGAGCGTAGCTGGCCTGTTTTTATGAATGTCTGCTTTACTGCATCATTATCATCTTTAGCCAGTTCGCCTTCACCGTTGGTGTTGCCTCTTCCATTATAATAATAATCTTTATTTTGCCAAAAGAATAACAACCTTACAACAAATTTTACACTAGTTCTTATTTTCTAAAAAGTTAGATACCCTATTAGTAACTCAATGCACAATTATAAATTCAGGTTGTTACGAAACCAATTTACCCTGACCCCCATTCTAGTTCCAACTGTATTACGGTGAGACAGCTTTCATCGTTCTCAGTTTTTGAGAGAAAAAAAATTGATTTTTCAAATATTACAAAGCAAAAATGTGGGTAAAATGTATTCCCCACATTCCAAATTCAAACAGTTGTTTGGTAAGCAGTTGATTTTATACTTTGTAGGTAGTAGTCATTGCACGCCACCGAACTCGATCCTCGGCCACCCTCATCCATCTAAGTTGCGTAGAAGAATTTAAGTAGGTATCTATGACTATTGTACGTATCTGATAAATGCGTAATGAGTTTTGAAAATATGCTAAAATCTACTGGTTTCTCACATTATTATTATCTTCGGTTAGTTCTTTAAACTGGAAACCATAGTTATCTTAAGGAAAACTTCAGTATAGTACTTACTACTTTTATTTTCACGAAATGATATAGTAAGAAAATAAACTACTTACATCAAAATGATTTCGAAAGTCGTAAATTAGAAGCACCTATAAAAGACGTTATAACATGTTAGAAGACGATATTTTCTACCGAACGGTTAAAACTCACTAAAATACATCCTGAAGTCACACGCCAAAATACCGTGCAGTGCCTAAAGTGCAGGATTTCAAACTTACCAAAGATGTAAACAACAACGTCCGCTCTAAATTATCTATGGTTTAGATCTCAAAAATAATAGATTGAATGCTAATACAAACTATTTTATATCATTAATAAAAGAAAATTGGTTACATTTGTCTTTTCAAAACATTAAAGTTTTGTTTATGTGGGTCCCTTCGCATGTTGGTGTGATGGGCAATGAAAGGGTTGACTTTTTTGCTAGAACTATAACAAAATCTGATGATGTCCCAGATTCAAGTAGTTTCCTCAACATATCTGTTCCTTGTACAGACATAATTCCTCTGTTGAAAAAAAGGTCCACTGATATATGGAAAAGGCATTGGAATCATGTAGTCCAAATTGAAAATAAAGGCATGTGGTATGCAGTTTACAATGTTCCCATAGGAATCATGCCTTGGTTCTGTAAATTTATTTATTAATTTATTTCTCTTTAATTCAGGCACATTGCCCATAAATTGTTAGTACGACTTAAACTACGTTAGTATAATTAATTATGAAACAAACAAATACATCACATTAGGAACAATTATGTACAACTCAATGCACACTATATCTATTTTTCCACCTTCTGAAGTCACCTGGCAACAATACATGCACTGCGCACAGGTGCCCCATCAGGTGGCCTTCAGGAACAGGAAGTTTTACTCCACCATACTTAGGCTTCGTTTTGGTCACTGTCGACTAAATTATCATTTGTCTCGTCAAAAAATTGTACACAGTCCTCTCTGTGATCGTTGTAACTCTCAAGCAGAGCAATCTCTTGCTCACATTTTCTTTGAGTGCTCATCTTTTGGCATCCAGCGCCTTGTTCTGATGGATGAGTTAATTGAAATTTATGGTAGCCCTGAGTTGGTTCCGCGCTCCATCCAGGCTCTTCTTGTAAATAGCTCGATGTATTTACCTTTGTTTAATTTTGTTAATAGTACGGTTGGACAAATTTAACTCATGGTGTCTAAATATAATTAACTGTCATGTGTATATAAAATGTATATTATCTAAATATCTTTTCATGGACTTTCATAAATATAATTTGTATTGTATTGTACTGATAACTACCCGTTTAAATTTATCTAATAATAATAATGTCGTTGGGTGCTTCCTGTCACTTGGGATTAAAAAAAATAAAAAGACTTGACACTTGGCTCTTACAAAATAACTTACTATGGAATGACAAGTACTTGGACTTTATTAAAGATTTTGTGGAATAACAAATCTTAAACATGGATATTATTGAAATAAACTGAAGACTTTAAACGGATTAACTTTACATGGAAGATAAGAAACTGATGAATTTACCTGGATTTGATTACCTATGGATATATAATAATGACCTAAACTGGAATTACTTGCTTGGATGAATATAAAACTGAAGAATTTAATTGGATTTCCCTACATTATGGATTTACATACTGATGAATTGAACTGGATATTCAAGAAAAATGATAACTGATGACTAGGCAGCATGGTCTCCGATCTTAGCCTGTTCCTTAGGAACAAAAAAAAAAAAATTTATGGTTTAGTGATGCGGTAGGATGAATTTTAAGTTCCGTTGCTATCGATGGTACAAATAATTTCCGCTCATAGACTAAATTGATTCATTTTAATCGATATTTTCCGTCGGTTTTTTTTTTATTATTTTAATATACTTTTTAAAAAAACCTTAAATCAGTAGTTTTATTAATAGGTTAGTTTATAATATGTAAACAGTATTAGGCATTTTTTTGTTATGATTAAATGCTAAGACAGTAGAAAGTAACTGCGCCGTTATAATTTTTTCAATAAAGTGTATGCATATTCTCGATAATTGTTATGTCACATCACATATATTTTAAATGGCAAATATATACTTAGACGAGATCAAAAGAAGGTCGTGTGACGTTTTGTATTAAATCAAATATTTTTCTAGATTTTTATAATTCATTATGAAAACATAGAAATCTCCCAGTTCACTGGATGAAAAAGTTAATGTGTGTGCTATATAATGTGTTTTTCATCAGTGACACGCAGATATCGCGTTCAATTCCCAAGCAAGTTTAATGTTATTGCATCTAGATCGGTGTCAAAAAGTCTGGGATAAGTACACAAATATAAAACTATTTGGAAGAGACACACACACACAGACACAGACTTGTGGATGCTAGAAATTGATGTAAAAGACATCACAAATCTAAAAACTGATCAAGTAAATAGGTATACACCTAAGAAAAGATTGGAAATGCGACTACAATACTAACCTCTCTACAAATCCTGAGACTGGTAGGTTGCTTGCCATTAAGTAAGTTGACACAGTAAGTATTCAAATATGGTAGAATTATATGGATAACAGAATATGAACTAAAAGCATAACTAATATCTCAGACCATCACTCTAAAATGCCTACGAAATATACTACTGCTACGGATCATAAAATAAGCCTACACGAAAACAGCAGTTATTTCGACAAATCTTTGTATGCCTAACTGCAGTTTCTTGTAGGTATTCAAACTACCTTATAAGGACGCATAGACCTATACATTTAATCGAACTAAGCGACGAGCTGCCAATATTTTATTATATTTTGGAAAGACAAACAGTGGTATATTAAGCATAAAGTGTGTTGTCTTGAAATTAAACTTAACAAATATACTACCCACAACATTTTCCACAGATTGCCAAAGTATATAAAACAATCAAGCTGTTATAAAACGTTAAATGTAGCAGGGCTAACTTAATGAAAAAGAGGTTAAAACAGTACAATAAAAAAATTGAAAAACAATATTCTATAAAAATTCAAACAAACAAAAGGAAAATAAAAATAAAAGTAATACTTATGAACTAATAGCCTAGCAGTTAGAAAACTGGATTACGTAAATTGCGCCATTTTGATACACCAGTCTTTAAAGTTTTACTTTCAGTCATACAACAAATTTTGTAGGTGTAAAATTGTTTATCGAAGGACTCTGCTGGACCAGCTAAGAATTATAATCGTATTTTACGTATTAACTTTAATAAAATACTCTTTTAATGTACCTACCGTACTTTTCCAAGTATATTTTGATAACCTTCTTTATTAAATATCATTGTTTATATAAATCTCCGATTGGCATTTACGGTCCACTTTAATAATCTGATGTATTTCTAATTTCTGATATCCCCACACAATAACATGGAATGGCATTTTGTTATTTCATCGCATTATAAATACTGAGCATAAAATGAACTAAAGAAAATTGAATTTTATATCGTTTTATAATCTTTGTGAGTCGAATCTAAAAGTTTAATCCCAACTTAATACAGCTCACAGCTGGACTTAGTAAGTCTTTCTATTTATTAGAGCCAGGTCCTACAAGACTTTGTGCTCAATTCAAATATGGTTAAGGCAATTTAAAATATAGTATTCTCAACGGTTTGCGTTTTGATTGGCGAAACGCGGAACTCATCTATGCTCCACAGCAACTGAGAGAAGAGGCAGGAAAATAAATGAGCATAACATTTACGTAATTTACAAAGATATAAAAAATCAAAACACGAACTCTCACGCGACAAATCACGCAACATAACCAAAAAGACACACACGAATCAAACAAACATTGACACACGTTTATGCAAAAAAAGCAAATATCGAGAGGCAAACATTTATTACCGAAAAGCACGAAATAACGAACGCAAACTATCTGAAGCGACGTCAAGTTCAAAAAGCCGCACGACGCGTCTCTAATCACGCTGTTTGAACAAAAATGTAAAAAACAACCCTTAGCCGCTTCGATTGGAGAAACTGTCACACGGCTGGATGCAAAGGGGATCTCACTAAGTTATTGATTATATCGGAATAAGTCGCTCGCGGGGCTCCATCTCCTCGGGCACACCCCACCGCCTGCCGTGGGGGTTAGGATATATCGGCCGCATTATTTTACATATATGAGACATAGTTGCAGCTAGTAATTTTCGCTGTTATTGTATCGGGTAGATAATCTCAAATTGGATTTTACTTTTGGGGATTCGATAGTGATTTCGTTTACATAATAAAGCAGTTTTTAAAAAGCTATACCTATTATGGTGCAGGTTTAAGTATTACTGAGAGATGACTCTTGAAACTGTCACATTGTTTTACAAGATTTTAATAAAGCTTTCTTCTAAGACAAGTATGTAAAAGCAGCTTTCACATAACGTCTTCTTATGCAAACATAACCCTTCTTATTCGCGATAAGTCTTGAACCGACAGAGGGTAGATAAGACTCCTATAAAGCCTTTAACTTACATAGCTCTAGAAGAACGTTTATGAATACCTCACGGTTATGATTACAGTACATATCATAGGAACAATCTTACCTTAAGGGCATAAAAAGTTCGAGCGCCACAATTTATACTGTTCTGCGACTATAAAGAAATTGATGACGTAATTCCAGGGCCCTTATTGCCTGTATTACTCGAGTGTCATGTCTAACTCGTAGTTAGAAAGTTTGTAACAATAAAGTTAACGTTAGTAAATCCATAAGGTGGCAAGGTCACGACAGGTGAACTAAAACATTTATACTTCTGTGACTAAAGCCGGATTCTTTTTGCAAGTTTCGCTAAAATATTCCATTGAAAAATGAGTGTTTAGCAAGTATTCAGACGCTTTATGAACTTGGCTTAGTTTGCTTGATGAGTTCTAGAATAGGTTGGCTTTCTATTTTGTAAGCAAACGTTATAACAAAGTTACGTATAGCTGCAATTTGAAACGAAAAAGCGGCCGTAAATATACCCCCAAAAAACAAACAATAGCTGATGATTGGAATAATTTCGTATGTAAATGCGGAGATCCAAGGAGAAAGCAAGTCGGGCGCTACTAAATCGTATTGCAATATCGACGAGGACATATGAGGAGGCGGCGATCAGGAAAGGAGCGGGTGGCAACCAACCCTTCACGCGTTCACGCCAAATCCTTAACGCGCGATTTAAAAAAGAAAACTAACGCCTGAGGGCGGCGGGCGGGGGCGATTGACATGGAAATGCCGATTGTCCCGATCGTCGGCGGATCGGTGCCCGCTAACTCCAGTTATAACGATGGGGAGAGAATTTTAATGTGCCACCATTTTGGCGCAATGCTCAAATTTTACGACCGCCGAGTCATTATGAGGGAAATTATTGGCGCTCTGATTGCTTTCGCTGTGATAAAAATTCTCAAGTCGGCAATAAGGTGGAACTAATTCCGAGTTACATTGAAATGGTGCTTACCTAATGGAATTAGGTACATAGTTAATGCTGCGGTGACCCGCTCTCCGTGGAGCGCTCCGATAAAATAATATCTCATTATAATAAGAATCTGTAATAGTATTGTTTATTAAATTGAAACAATTTTCCATTACAGCTTTGAAATTTAAATTGGATAATTCAATTATCTGTTATGCCAATAGCCGTGTATCTAAGAGTATTTTGTTTTACAACTGAATTAATAAAATGATTGCACAGCTGTAAGCGAATCTTTATTATCAACCTATGTTTTGTGGTTACTTATGCTTTCAATAAATAGAGTGTATAAAAGACCATTCATTTTAAAGGTACTTTATTGCTCTACTAGCATCTTGCGTCATCATCTTTCATAATAAATATCACAAGAATATATGCCTTCATCATCACGCTGATGACAAACAGCTCAAGTCACAACTGGTGACATAAATCAAAAAACGGGGGGTCAACAGTGAAACATCAGTGGTGCCTCAAATCAGCAGCATTTTTTTCAGGTTGAAGAACCTTAGTTGTTTTGAAATTCGAAAGCTCTAAAGAAATTACGTCACCATATTAAAAAACACGCATAATATACCAAAACAAATAGCATCACAAAACGCTGGCAACATCACTTGATAACGCAATAAAGGAGCGCTCGCAGCAGCACAAGATATATTACTATTCAACTTACTTAAAACTCTGAGTCCATCAAAAGTTTTGAACAAAGCTTAAAAGTTAAAAGAAAATACCCGAGTCAGGTGAAGTCTCAGTTGAATAGGGAAAGTTTCGTGGCTCAGCGTGATTAATGAGTAGCCTGTGTTTATTCTGAGCATTTCCAATGAGGATTACACGGTAGACGCCTCTTGAGCTGCTATTTAGGTATTGGGGACGAGTATTTTCTTTTAGTATGTAAAAATAGAGTTACCTATTGGAAGATTTTCTCTGTAGGTGGTGGATGCCAATCCGTAAAAGCGTTGTTAAGCTTCGCGATTTCAATAGGTACTGGGAAAGTTGCTTGGTGAACATTAGACATTGGACTGGTGGTAGTGAAATATGCATAGAAGTGAAATGGTTATTTATTTATTGATTATTTCCAAAAAAGCTTACAGACTTAATATAGATACATGATTAATAATTGGTATAACTATCCGGCAGAAATCTGTCAACAATAATTGGTGAGCCCTGCCTGTTAAACTAGGGTAACGTGAATCTTAAGATAGCGGTTGTTAATAGTACAGCTTAGTGACTCTCAACTAAAATTACCTGTTTATATTTTCTAATAAATAAAAGAATTATAAATAAATAGAGTATTTGTGAAACCTTGCACAGCAGCATGGGGTCTTAACTTGAACAAATTATATTTGTCTTGAAAAAAAATCATAGATGGCAGCGTAGGTCAACCATTATGAAATTAACACTAATTAAAAAACGATATACGGCAGAATTTTGGCTGAATTATGATTGTAAAAAGTCAAAACTTCCTTGTTTAGTGCTGATTTATCTATTTCCACTCATAATGCAAGTATTTTAAAAATAAAATAAAAATGAAGTCTTATCTTCAATTCGAACCCTTTTAATGATAAAGTAGCCATTTGTTAATCATTTTGTTTAGAGCTTTTTGCAATAGATGACGTTTTACTCAATTGGTCCTGTCATCACAGTTTCCAAAATTGTTACTTATTTAAGTCAAACTACTTTTTTTACATAGAAATATAAAATAAATCTAATAACATGTTTTTCTGAACCCGGAACTATAAAACTTTATACAAAAAGAATTGCACAAAACGTTTTGAAAGTAGGTCAACTCCTAGATGGCGTTGTAAAACTACAGTCTCTGGCAATTAGTGAGTCGCTGATGCTGCCATCTGTTGAAAAATTGGACGAAGAAATATTGCCAGCTCAATAGCCAGACTTAGGGAGGTTTCATTTCTTTGTATGGGATTGGGTATCTGTATGTAGTATTAATATACCTTATCGTTTGACTGCCTCGTTGGTCTAGTGGTAGCTATCACTACTGCTAAGCATGAGGTCCTGGGTTCGATCCCCAGGTCGGGCAACGTGTTATTGGGTTTTCTATCTTAAATAACTCAGTAGCAGCCCGGAGTCTGGATTTGTGCCCGGTTGATGGCAATAGGCTCGCTATTGCATGGGACCTAAACATAACTGGCGAAATGTGTGTGTACTGTAGGTACACCTCTGCCCAACCCTTCGGGGATTAAAGCCGTGATGTATGTATGTAGTATTATATTATCTGTGACAGCAGTTAGGTAGTTTTATATACGTTTGCATTATGGGTTTTTTAAGCCATGTAGGCTCAAAATAAGGACACTTGAACTCAGTCTCACACATATTATTATAATCGAAATCATTAAAATCTTTATCTTTCCATCTGTAATAACGATGATGGTTCATTTTTGATCTGCCATGGTGTTAAAAAGCCAAAACATGCCTTTACCTACTTAGTACCAAAGAAGGAAAAATATCAAGTTACCTAATCACCTTCTTATTTTTAAGTATTTCTGAGAAGTGTTTGGAGATATTCCGATGCAAGCCGATATTTCTTTGTGCTTTTATTGCACCCTTGAATAATGATTGCAAAGCATTTAGAGTACCTACTATCTGTTATCTTGAGAAACTCGTGTTGAAGACACGTGTATCGATACCAAGAATTTTCTTTCCCTTGAACACGTACCACTTGTTTTCTTGACTTTTTATTAAATTGAATTGAATTGAGACTACCCATAGAGTTGCTGTTGCTGACTAGACAACCCTGCGGATAATTACGTAACACTTACAATAGCAATTCTATTTTATTTTATATTAATAATACTTCTTTGACACAATCTTCTCATTATTTGACGATTTATACCTACAATTCCAACTTCTGCCACATTGGTCTAGTGGTCGCAAGAGCTACTGCTGAGCATGAGCTCCTGGGTTCGATTCCCAGGTCGGGCAGTGTTAATGGGTTTTCTGTCTAGGATTTCTCAGGAGCGGCCCGGAGTCTGGATTTGTGCCCGGTTGATGGCAATAGGCTCGCCCCGTATTACATGTTACTTAAGGATAACTGGCGAACTGTACTACAGGAACCCCTCTGCCTAACCCTTCTGGAATTACAGGCGTGATGTTATGTTATTTTATTATTTAATTCTAATTTCAACTCTTTTTTAGTGGCTTTTGTGGACAGGATACTAATTCAGATTTGTCACAGTTGAAATGGCAATCATGTCATGTCGTTTTTTTATTTATTATTATTACATTCTTTTATATTTTGTGAAAGTTACAGGTCTTGTAGACTGTTGGTTTGCCTACACTACCCTCACACATCGGATTAAAAGCTAATAATTTGATAAAGAGTAACCGTACTGGAGTTTCTTGCCGGCTCTTCTCCATAGGAAACAACCAACTGGAGACGTGCTCCTATAAAAGTTCTGACGTTTAAGTGCCCATGTAGGTTTATGCAAAATAAAATATTTTGATTTTGAATGCGTTTAATTTTAACAGTTAACACAGACATCAACATACATTGCATTTTAAAGAGGCTGACAAGAGCTAAAGCGCTGTCACTATCAGACTGTATAGAAAAGAAAGAGAAGCACGATGTTTTTTTTTTTTTGTTTTTTTTTTTTTTTTTTTTTTTTTTTTTTTTTTTTTTTTTTGTGTATGGCATCTCGTAGTTGACCTTGAGAGGTCGTGACTACTTAACCGGACTATGCACGATGACACAACTCTGGTCATTTATTGCAAAAACTAAGCAATAAACAATTTACACAAAAACAATGTACTAAAAACATAAAAACATTATTTCGTTAATTTGTTGCTTGTAGAATACTCTGACAAAAAATCAGAATGAATGCATGCAAATTAGTATCTTAGTGATTTTTTTCTATCGTCTCAAATTAGTTTGTGTGGTATCGGCCCCGACTTACGAGTTGTAGGTCCTGAGTTTGAACCCAGGCAGGCACTTTACTTTGTGGATTTAATTTCATCACCACTGCTCTCAAAACGGAGAAGGAAAATATCGACCTAGAATAAAAAAAAATGAAGACATGTGACATCTGCCAACTCGCACTGCGCCCGCGTGGTGGAGCACGGCCCACTCCCTCTCACAGTGAGGTAGCCTGTGTCCCAGCAGTGGGAACGTTATAGGTTGATTATGCATGTTTTCAATACACTATCTAGCTAGTATAAATCCAGAAGAATATCATATATATTTCTGTTTTTTTGACTGCAGTAGATCATATACTTTTAGGCATTATAAAGCTTGCGCTTAGGTCCCGTAGTCCGCTTAACTTTGTTGAGAAACATAATTATGCAACTTTCGGATTATGATTGAAACAAGGTGCATAAGGGTGCTGGACGGTGGAAAAAATTCATTAAGTCAATGTAGTAAACTACATTTTATCGTATACATTACGCCAACTGTTATTTTCCTTTAGAATAGTAACACTTAACCTAACAGCTACTGCTACTATGGAACTACGAACGGTGACTGAATGACAATAAAGAAGAAGAAAAAGATAAATTATTCTGATGACCAATACGTCAATGACGTCAAAGCTAGAAATGAAAAGATATTTCAGTAGGTAGACAGCGTAACCGTCCCATCGGATGTCCCAGGTAGATATCGTTTTAGTAATGAAGTTCAGAAAGCCTACAGCGCTCTCCGAAGAGTCGATTGGCAGGACATGGCGCAAGACAGAGAGGGGTAGCGATTTTTCAGTTGGAATGTCAAATGGCTATCGAATTGGTAATTTCTTCTACTTCTTTTGTCGTATTGGCACCGTTCTTAAGAATAGCTCATTCCGTTCAATAGTGATTCATTAATTGACTGCTAAGTTAAGGTCATGCTAAACCACCATATTTTTGAGATAGGCTATTTATTTGCCATATTAGTTCTTTCTGAAATTTTAACAATGGAATAAATCCCATCGTTAGTTAGATCGGTGCCAGTATTTCTTTCGAATTTGCAGGAATTTAAATGAGTTTAGTCGCTTCCTGGAAAAGAACTTCTATTGTATGAGCTGAGCTGCGTTCTACTCATCCCAAAAAGAGAACCGATGAAGTAACAACAAGTACAAATACGTAGCAATCGGTCAAATTCCTCCGCGTACGGAGTCGAAGCCGCACCCGTCTATCGCTCCACGCTCCACAGTACAGTTGCACATTTGTTTAGCCGTACAAATTGCTAACCCCCTGTTTATCTGCGATAGCCGACCTCCCGGACCCTTGTACGTATTTATCTTCAACCCTTCGGCTGCGACGACATTGCATTGACTTTGTAGCATTTTGTTCGATCTGAACGATACGGTAGGAGAGCATTTGGGTACGTGTCTTTGTTTATGGTATAATCGGTAGAACTGAAGCTCTTGTTAGATGAAGATTTCTCAATAATAGTTAACGACTTTATACGATGGAATTACTAAAGCAACAATGTTTTAGCATGTATAAGTACATCCTTTGTTGAAGGGTTCTCCTGAAAATCGTCTCTTGAAAGTCTTACTTGTTCACTAACCGTCACTCACAAAGTACGATTCAAATTCAAATCATTTTTACACATAGGTATTATTGTAGTGTTACATGATGGTATAAAATCAAAAAATATCGAGTCACAATGTGATTTGCAAGGCGTACAAATATTGCTGACACAGTTGGTAATAGGTATACAGATACATATATATAATTATTAGTAATTATACAAATAATGCTAAGTAGCCGTCATAAATTTAGCAATAACATAAACATAACGAAAATATTACAAATGAAAGTCAAACAAAAATTATTAATTAAACTTAATAAATAAATTAAGTAGTTAATAAATAAATCTGAGAAAAATATGTTAAGGATTTTATAAAATAAAATTCTTAACATATTTTTCTCAGATTACAGATACTACAGTACTATAAATATACTATAAAATACTATAATGAATATTTAGAAGAAAACTTCTAAATATTCATATATAGCAACTATACTGTAGTATAGTTTCTGTATCAGAAACATGTGGAATGTTTTTTTTGGAGGTATTTACGTATTGGGTAGTTTGTTAAATATTTTTGGAACCATTCCTAGGCAACTTTTTGAGGCAAATGTTTGATGGGTTTTTGACTTAAGGCGCGAAGGAGGAATTAAACAAACATTTTCTATTTGAGCAAAGTCTACAAGATCTCCCTGTTTCCTAACTTTGGTATTTGTTGAAATACCATTAATAATACCGCAGAATTGCTGATGAAATAATGAGCATACGATCAAAGCCCCATGAAAACGAAGCAGTTAAAGCTAAAAGGTCGGCAGTGTACCAAGTTCTGTATCCAGTAGGTAGAGTCCTAGCATAAGAAGTTAACTGCATAATTTAGACAGTCATTTACGCCTGGCGCCAAATGTCAGACGGATTTTGTGCCCTTACGACCGAAATATAAACACCTACAGTGTTTTACACAATATGTTTAATCAAGGTGAATTTCAATTTAACACGATTTGTAAATTTAATATAATTTTGTATGTAAATATAATTTAATGTTTGTAATTTTAGGTAATATGCATACCTAAACATTTCGGCTGCTACTTACATTTAGATATTTGACTGTATTTGGTATGCGTTGTAAGGTAATACCTATAAGTTAGGTGATATTTCTTAGGTAAGTACCATATACACACTGTGCTTTAAGAGACATACGAGTACCATTGCTTGATCTTGTAAATAACATTTTTCTGTATTTCTGCCAAATTGTGTCTTTTGCCCAATTTGATTTCACGACATAGTTGTGTTAATAACACACATAAGCTCACGCCTTCCCGTGGGGTTAGGCAGAAACTACAGAACGCCACCTGCTACGATCCTTACATACTCCTTTTGTTGCGTTAACGTTCATACATTTAGTCATACACGTTGATCTTATAACTTATTTTAAGCAATGTTAGGATATACCGGTATAGTCCCATGCAATCAAAGCAAAATTAGAAACACGCAATCAATACGTACCTAACTATGGTTTATCGTCGCAAACCAAAGCGCTTCAGGCTACAACCTGCAATGAGAATTGGTGTATGATCGTAGAGCGGTTGACAATAGCCCATAGACTACACCATAATCACTTGGATACTCCGTTCTCACTGCACCAACGATAATATCTTCAATACACGAATAGGTGTTACTTCGTAAGGTAAATTTTTTAACTCTCCGTGTTTTAGGAAGATTCGTAAAAGTGGACTTTGGTAATGCATTGATTGTCTCATGTTAACAGCTATGATTGGTCAACTAGGTAGGTACATGATTAACCATCTAATGCAAGATTTGATTATAAAATTACTACTAACTTGATTCGAGATTTCAATGACCTACAAGTCAGTATTTGGATAGAATGGGGATTTTTGGAAAAGCGGTTTCACAAACGTCGTTTTTCCAACCCATTAAAAGATTTAGTTTTCCGATTGTAGAAACCGTATCTAGGATACTTATCGTTTAACAAGTAAAGAAGGAGGGGGAAGGAAAATCTATGGAAACTTAAAGATAAAACACCTCTTAATTTATTCCCACCTAATCAAAACACTTGATAAACAATGCCAGCGCGATCGAAGACCAGTCGTGGGGTGTAAACGAGCCTCCCATAGATTTATAGCCATAATTCCGTGTGCAAAAGAAAACGCCGAGGTGTTATCGAGGCCGTATTGACACTTTAATGCTATTGTTTGATTTAGAGGGCTCATTACTGGCGCGGGAAGAATGGCGATCGTGAACCAAAGGTGCGAACCTGTGCTATACAAGCATACAATCCTGTATTCATAATTTCTTTATAGAAACCCTTTAGTGTCGCGCCAACATTTGTAGCGTTTATTGCCAACAATTTATCTTGGTGTTGTTCGGTTGTGGCTGATATGATAGCGGAACTAATGGACCATAGTCGATGGTTGATGGTGAGTGTCTTAATAAGGCGATGGTCAGTGGTGCTATTATGAACGGTGTGTTAGGGAATGAATTAATATCGGTTGTTGTAGAGGTGAGCTGTGAACAGTTTAATTTACTTGGCAGGAATTATCATTAAGTTTAGGATAAAGACTGTAACAACGGCCATCCATAGAGTGGTTTTGACAAAGTAAAGTCAAACACCAATGCTAGTATACTTACTTTGGACGGCCAATATACCGGTCGATATGTGGGCGATAGGCGCCGAGGTGCCATTATTGCTTTAGTTTGAGTTTGGTCTAATGCAGTCAGCAGTTGATCAAACCTTTTGGGAATTCGTATCTTTCACTATCTGCATGGTATCAATACATTGTATTATCTCATTAACAATCATTTATTATGGAACAGTTTTACAGTTGTGCTAAACGGATCGTGATTCGCCCGGTCGTTGTATACGATCCCAGCGATGAGGCGATACGGCCCTGCGCCCGCGCGTGCCGCCCGGCCCGTAATAACAACAGAAAATTTTACGCTCCGGGACAATGCGATATAAAATTATCTGTTAGATCCAATAATCGCACGGAACAGCCGGGACTTAATGCCGGCCAATCATTAGCTACGAGGGATAACGGAGCCGACGGCCAGCGGCCCATTAACGTCGCAACAGAACTGCGCTCGCGAAGCCCCGTGACCAAACGTCAATGCAACATCCACTGCATCGTGTGTTTGTTACGCTGGACTCATCCCTCAGGCATCGGCGGACAAAAGAATGACTTCATTGTAGCCTCTAACAGCCTACAGATATTTTTACGATACTTCACAGAATCCGAGAGTTAAATGAGTAACAGCAATCTCTCCACCCGAATTACTTATTATTCGTTTAATTATTGACATACACGTTCCCACAGATTTCTCCAGAAAGTTTTAAGTGCGCACGTATGCAGCGTACTTAATAACTAGTATAAAGCTGCGATTAAGTGCGAGCACTTATAAATACTGGTAATTATTTTATCGGGATCGACTAAAGAGGACGCGAGTGCAGGCGGCCGCACTATCATTAGCGCGAGGAAAGCGATCAGTTATTTACGCGGCCGAACAGCGAGCCGTGTTGGTTTACGGCGGGCAACCCCCGAAGGAGATGCATTCCGCCATTCCACCGGCTCACGAACTCACGACTGCACAACAATAATTACCCGTGGGTGTACGCCATTATACTTCGCGAGCGATTATTATCAATCGTTGTGCTAGCGAACGGTCACCGCTTAGAACCCGATGTAATGGGGCGAAATTATCGTAATGTTATAACGAGAGATGCAAAGCAGATTATTCGATAATTATGCGAAATAAATCAAAATCTCTCGAGTGCAGTAGGTTTGTCCCTCTCTGTCGCGTGCGCTGTGTCGCGTCGTGTCGAGCGCCCGCGGCTGGGCTGCGCCCGCGCTGCGACGCCGCTGCTTGTGGCCAGTATTGTTCGCCGCAGTCGCCGCCGGCGGCGATTCATACCTCACCCCAACTCTTACCAGGATGTTGCTAATTTTCTATCATTGCGATCACAACGAAGTTTATAGACCTTTAGATTCTGAAATTTAGGTGTCAGTGCAGTATTTATTGCTGATGCAAAGTAGGTAATTTCCAACAATGTAAGAACAATAGTCCTGTGTTTCCAACGATAATATTTTATGTATTTTGCCATACATTTTATGCAAAAAAAATATCTGTTGTGTCCTTTTTAAAAGATCTCACAGTTTCAGGAAGTTTATTAAGATGTTCAGTAGTAGAGGGTCATGAAAAAACTTTTCATTTGTAATTATGGCACTTAATTTGAACTCATTTTAAATTATCAATTAGGTACCATATTAATCACTTTATTCAAGTCTAAAAAAGATTCCAAAGGAACTCACAAAAATGTGTGCTCTCTCGCAAATGCTATAAGTCAGCAAATCGATCACATAAACGGCAATTAAAATACCTACTGAAAAGTCGCAGAAGCAAGCCATTTCCCAAAACCTGTAGTCCCACGATTCTCTCAAAAACTTTACAATTCGCCATATCACACGCAACATTCTAAAGCTAAACAATTACCGATATCCCAGGCAACATTCTATGGTGGTAGGGTTGAGGGCCCACTCCCAAACTCACTAAGGAGTCAGTAAATTAGTACCTTTAACTCAATAACCACAAATGGCACACAAGCTAGCCCGTTTCCAAAAACATGTATTTCTAAGATTCTCTCAAAAGCGTCACAATTCGCGATATCCCATACAACATTCTATACTGGTCATAGGGTTTAGTGCCCACACCCAAACGCCTTTAGGAGTCAGTAAATTGTAGACTGCGAGATTCACGCTCCTCTCATTACGACAGTAATGTGTTCCGTCATCGAGATTAACTCTTCGTAATGGCGCCACTTCTTATACATTTCTACAACGTCACTATTACAATTGCACATAATTGAGGTTTGTCCGCTTTTAGTAAAATGGCCAATTTCGTTCTTAATGTTGTTGTTTTGTTAAACGACTTAGAATTGTCTCTTTGTAGGCTGTTGTTAGTTTTCTTTTTTTGTTGTCATTTTCGATTTTTATTTGGAATTTGGAATAAGTAGGTTAACGATTTTGGGTAGTTTGAGTAGCACACGATTTTGTCATTACAGCATTTTGAAATCACAAATATTTATTTACAAATGTCTATATCGTTCATCTATTTTGCCCACAAAATCTCTTGAAATAATAGGACCAAGCTGTGTAGACCACACAATAATCCAAGAGCCTCATCGCATAAGAAACAAAATAAAACAATTCCTTTCGAACATAATTTTCTAATATCACAAAAATCGCAACAACAGCTAAAAACGGTGATTAGTGAGCAGATTGTCCGGCAATAAGTTAATTGACGGTTGGTTGAGTGATCGATCTATGGGGGGAGGCGCGGGGGTGCGGGAGCGGGTTGCGGGCGGGCAAGGAGGGGGGTGCGCCGGCGCAGCGACGCGGTGGACCGCCGCAGGCGACGCACTGTCTCACCTGCAACAACAGTGTAGGGCTGGCGAATCCTAAAAGTAGAGTTAGTTACAGTTAATTGTAGCGACCTCCTACGACGTCGGCTTGCCACTATGCCATTGCTGATTTAAATGCACGAAGATGTAAAGACGTAATTCACTTGCTTTTTGTAGCCTGCAATCCCATCTGACTCAGGTACACCCGAAAATAACGATCAATCTTAATTGTTTTCGACGCCTTTACACTTTGACGACATTGGGTTTGCCGCGAGTTATTGGCACACGAATGGTGATCTTTCAATTTATATAAAGCAGTCTTAAGGATACATTACTAATTTCATTCATTACTGACTGTCTTGTTAAAATCCCTCACAATGAACATAGTTCTGGAAACATAAAACTAAATTTCCTATAACACTTTCTAGCCGGTTTTCTCACACAACATGCTTGGTCTATACGTCAAGCTATAAATTCGCTCGCTTGCACCACGTCAGCACCAATCACAGCCACGTATGGTTAACGAGTTGTTTAAAGATCACGATCGCATGTAAATGACAGGCTCCTAAGTAATGGTGCCCCATCACAAATGCCCACAACTCCTTCATAACCCACTTCCTCGATGTTCCTCACACTTGAGCGGAATTATAAACAGTTTAAACAAAAGAAGCTTTATAATCAAACACAATGGATGAAAGTATTGGTAGGTTTTGCATCTGGCAAATAGATAGTGTTACTTACCTACTGTATTTTCTATACACTAAGCAGCATGCATCTAGATGTAAAAATACGAAATTTCTACTGAACAAAAAATAAAGAGTTTCCTGCAAATTGTAGTACTTCACTCTAAGGAGCTTCTCTTGACAAATGACAGAAAAAAGAGTGATTTTAAATAACATTCCCAATTCCGGAACAATTTAAAAAAACAGTGAGCATAATTTCTGTTACATTACAAATAATTATAAAGAAATAAGGAGTGTTCTTCATTAAGAGGATTCCAAATCAACCTGATAAATTAGCTTCCACAATAAATTTTAGCTTCACAAAAATTTCAAGTTGCAACAAAGCACACCCCTATTACAGCATAACAAAGCAAAAATGGTTGAGATAATGAAGCATAATGCAAAGCGTGATATAAACTTCATATGCGCCCGCGGCTGGATTAACTTGTTAGTTAGAGACTCAGTTCACCCCACACCTAACGTCCACACCATGTCAGGTTCCAGATTAGATCCAGAGAAGAACTGCAGAACTTAGATCGTAGACATAATTCACTTCCCGTTGCAAGTAATCAAGGCATTCCTAGTTCAAAGTCGACGGTGCTTGAAAATTATGAAAAAAAAAACAGTTGTTGATAGAAAGTGGTAGTTTTCAATTGTTTTTCGGTGAGTTGAAGATCAGCGGTCATCAATTTACAACTGTTTTTCTCTTTCTCTCCAAGTACCTACGCTTTCGAATTTTTATTTGTTTATTTCAGAGACATCTCAATGAAAAGGAGTCATCATTTGTGTTGACAAATGATGACTCCTTTTTGAACGCTGTGAGAAACAGATAAACATTTGTGTTTATCTGTTTCACAGCGTTCCTTACAATATTCATTTGTTTATTTCAGATACATCACAACCAATTTGTGGTTATATCTTTCGACCACCTGTTCTTTTCTTAGCCCCAGGGCCGCTAAGAGGGTACCTACAGTTGATGGGAGACTTTTGTGTGATCACACTACCGAAATTCATAATTAACTCTTAACCTAGTGCATGATATATGCAGAATCTGGAAGCCAACTTTCAGCATAGACGGTTGTGTTAGATATTCTAGAAACTGATATCCTAATGATATAATGATTCAAAGGTTTTATAGTGTAATTAATTAATTATCCATCTTTGCTAAGGTGACTCACCCAGTCGCTTACAGAAGGATCCTGTCGATTTACAAAAGGAAAACTTGTTAGTTGCTGTTTCATAATGAGGTCATTGACAAATATGTACTTAATTGTAGATTGACCTTTTAAATCCGCACAGCGCTGTAGCTAATTTCAGAAATAACTATTGCTTCCCATTCTTGTTCAAACGATTATTTTAATTAGTTAGCACCGCCAGAATCCGCAGTCCAAAATGACCTGGGTTTTTAATTCCAATCGGATTGAAACAAATAAAACAAGAAGACATCATAAGCCGAGAATCAAATTACACAGCTAACTATGTTTCAAAACTCTCTGGTAAATCATATATATCTCTTAACGTGTTTAACCCCAAATCACTGTAAATTATTATTGGAAGTTTACATTATTAAAATAATGAAAATGATCGCCGACGGCCGCCATGCGTGCCTCCTTGCGAACATAAAAACCACTCGAGGCGATTAAAAATAAACAATAATTGGGCCGGCCATTCACGCATGTAGCCTCATTAAAACAATTAAATCTTGATTGAACAGAAATTATAGCTGTCGATTCTTAAACATAATGCGATGGTACCTTGCCGGAATCTGCTCCGAAAAAAGATTAACGTTGATTTTAATAAGAAACAATTATATACGTAGGTATGTGTCTACATCCCACGCTCAAGTAGTTTGATCGCGTTTTGGACCGGTTATACATAATTATCAAAAATTACCGATGTCGTTTTTTTGGTGTAATTTCAGCCTTTTTTGTTTGCTGGCAACCACGGGCAGGGGATTAGAAACGTAGCTTTGATACATGAGTCATTGGCATAATTATTTCATTGTCTGATTCATCATTTTTGACATGTATATTTCATTTATTCAATCACCAAAGAACTAACCGGTTTTAGAGTTGCCAGTGTTACAATAATTAACAACCACTTCAGGTTTCAGCTGAAACCAACGCTGCAATTATCTAAGGCACCCTGTATAATGTATTCAGACTGTATAATTGAGGCTCAAGCTGCACTGAGCTGTTCTACAACCAACATAATTGTGGTTTCGACACCCAAAACTACAGTGAAATTGTTGGCATCCATACCATAAATTAACTCTACTGAGTTTTCATTGTTATGAATTTTCTTTGAAGAAAAATATTTTTCTTTTTTCTAGCGAGGATCTGCAAAACTTTGGGTTATTATTTCATGAATAATGGATACTAATTAAACAAAACACATTCTTACGTAATTATTTACCGAAGAGAAAAAAGAAAATACCTTTTTAAAACTGGTAATATTTTTGCATTTTCCACAACAACAGTTTGGTAAACAGGTTTGAAATTCACGTAAAATTAATAGCAAAGAAACCAAAAACTTCGCCATAAAGAAGTTAATTCGACATAATGTGAACAGTCGTTGATACCTCTATTTGGAAGGCGGCACCCAAACCTTAGTATTAGCTATGGAAATGGGATCGTTATCATAATTGTAATTAATCTTCTAAAGTGGCCCATCGACGATCACCGACAGGATTAAGGAGGTACCCGTCATATAGGAGGTACGTACTTATATATTTTAGCTATAATTAAATTAATTAATAATTGCTATGCCTATGTTGAGTTTGATAAGTTTAATGGTATCTCGAACCATTTTTAATGACAGTTACCTACGTAATAAAAATATACATAATTGAATTTCAGTCATTTACTTAATTTCATAATACATTCTAAAGGAATTAAGTAAATTTAATTTACATACAGTTCAATTATCGGTAGTAGAATCCATTTACTCTTGTCGTGTTTCCATTTACGACGAACAGTATATTAACGCTAATCAGGCATTGTTTAAAAATAACATTAGCGATATCTAATAGAAAACACTCAAAGACGTCACGAGAGAATCGATTATAATTTATTTCTTGACACTCGATTAAAACAACATACCAATTTTCAAACGAAATACCCGCGAACTATTTTAGATTTCAAAATGAAAACTCTTCGTGGAACTTTTTACTAGGATTGGAGATAATAAAATGCCTATCTCGAATATTTGCGGAAAGTTATTCAAATAAAACTTATTTAATCTTAATCCGAAACGTCTGCGGGCTGAGTGCAGTAGCAACATCATTACGATTCCCATACATATTTACGTCTTATGATATTTTTAATTTAATTTTCCCGGCGAAAGTTCGGAACCTACTCCGTTGAGTGTTGAAAGCTATCCAATTTGCGTAATACTGCCAAAATATCTCATTTCTACGCTCGCTACCGATATACTACGACCAGATGACCTAACTATACAGAATCTTTGCAGAAAAATAGCTCTAACTGTTCATGGAATTGGATTCAAATTCCTCCTACCCACTTCTAAGGTAGAATGTTTGGATATAGAACGCAAATGGAGTTTTGGCAATTCCATAATGCGAAAGTGGTCTGTTCGAGCTTTTGACTCTATGAAAAAAAAAAAACGAAACTCGGAAAACGTTAGAAAAAAGAGAACATTTATGTTTTCATAGAGTTATTATTTATGGTTCGATGGACGTGTAAAAGCGATATTTAGAGGGCAGCACTCTGCCGATTAGTGGGGCTTGTGTGCGCCGAGCTTTACGGAATTACAGCGTTTTGCGAGCACCAGTGGTCGCTAACCCTTTCAGCTTTGAAGCTATCAAAATTATTTCGGAGAGGGCTTAATACAAGTTGAGTTTCATATCGTCGTAGTGGATTTTAATATTAGGTACAAATTTCACGAGGCATATTACGCAGTGATGACTGCGGCCTTCTGCGAAAATGGTATACAGTATTTTCTTATTGAGTTCGTAGACGAAAATAGAAAGTTGTTCTGTTTATTTTTCTGAGGCTCCTTTATATATTAAGCGTTACTGGCATTGTAGAGTATGCAGAATATATTAACATACTAAAATCACTTTTTTGGGTTAATTCATCCTCGGGTAGTCTTTTTGGGGTTTTCCTTTTGCTGTGCCCTTGTAGGGTCCATATTTTTGTACCTAGCTTTAAGCTTTATGTAACATATTTTATACAATATACCTTATGGAGTATGTAAGGATCGTAGCAGGTGGCGTTCTGTGGTTTCTGCCTACCCCCATTGGAAGTAGGCGTGAGTTTATGTATGTATGTGTATGTATGATTACCTAACAATGAGCTAAAGGAAGTCAACCATGCTATACGGCTCCCCCGAGACGAGACAGTGCAACGCGTCTCTTGTTGAACCATTTCCATGAAGTTTTCATAGAAATTATTCTACTAAAGTCGCGCCTGTTTGCCTGTTAGCCTGTCTGCACACCAATAATGGGCATCAGCATAAGCCCTCGTAGGTATAGGTAGGTAGGTACTAATAAATAAGTACTGATATCACCAACAGCAGGAGAACCAAGGTGACCGACCTAGTACGAAGAATTGCAAAACTTAAGTGGCAGTGGGCAGGGCTGGGGCAGATTGCTCGCAGAACAGATGGCCGATGGGGCCAAAGGTTCTGGAGTGGTGACCACGTACCGGGAGACGTCGCGTTGGAAGGCCTAGCTCCCACAATGTGGACCAATGACCTTGTGAAGGCCGCAGGAATCCACTGGATGCGGGAAGCACAGAACCGGTCACAGAAGTGGCGGTGCTTGGGGAAGGCATATAATAAGGCCAGCAGTGGACGTCTTTCGGCTAAATTTATTATTAGTTTTAATCATGGTCTGGCAGTTTGAGTAATTTATGCGGCCTACCCAAATGTCCTTTCTTTGGTAATGTTCGTCGAATCGTTTAGCTCCTTTAGTTCTGTGTTGAGCTGCATGACAACTGACAAATGCGTGCACTGACTGGACAGGTCCACTCATTCTGTGTGGTTCTTTCCTCAAAATACCATTTCAGACATCAATCCACATGGTCTTCACATGACCTGACCAAGATTATGTCTGGACTTTAAAAGAGACTGTGACCTCTGAGTTTGTTTCGGCGTTTCTTCTCAGAGTAGTCAGATAGGAAATGCCGATCTCAACTAGTTTTTAAAATATGATTGACGTGTAAAAGTGTTTGTACAAACCTATTTGCAGAAAATAAAATCATTTATCATCATTTAAAATGATGATGATAATATCACCAACTTATTGGTCATACAAAGTGATTAATCGGTCCTTTATTATCTGACTTTAATTCATTTTAGCAGTATGGTCGTGACGTTACCCAGCAGTAGGAGGTTTCCTTTTAATTAACCTTTGTTGTCCCACATCTGGGCAATGGTCTCCCCCATATAATAGTAATAATAAATGGTTTATTAATCAAACAAGTTAAACAACATTATAACAACTTGTGATTGGAGCCTCCTTTTAAGCAGACAAGCCTGTGTTAGGAGACTCCGCTCTTCCATAACTTAGACAAATTTGTTTTTGGAGACTGTACTTGTTTATAAAAATAAAAATAAACATGCAGCACGCACGCAGGCATGAGAGTGTGTGAGTGAGAGTGAGGGTGTGTGAATGTGCACTTCATATTTCTCATGCTGTGCCTTCTTCGTCCTATCGGTTAGGAACGAGACTAAATCGTCACGCCAGTGCTTCTCAGGCCTGCCTCGGTGACGACGCCCGGCTTCAGGCACCCACTGTGCGACGATCCTGGCCCATCTGTCTGGATGCATCCTTTAGGTGTGATCCACCCAGTCGCACTTCAGCCTTGCAGAATTATCGCCAACATCGGCGATACCGACTTGGGACAACATCTATCTATATATATACATAAATAAAAAATGTTTTTCCGCGCATCACTTCACAGCGGCTGTACCTAATTACCCTTTTTTTGTCTGTTGTATTTGTGGCGGCATCTACACCGCCACATGCGAACAACGCATCACACTGACGTCACACAAATCCTGCATCGCGCAATCAGAGTTTGCCGCGCAGCTAGCATATATACAACTTCCCGACAACAATCGTAGGGCACTTGCCCACCAGATACGACATCCATCTGTTCGGAGGATCCTCCCTTTTCCAAGAGTATGAGTGAACTTTACACCTTGTTCCTCATATCTCTTCATATTTGTAATTGTCAGGAAAAGGTTTGTATGAAAGAAAATATTGCAAAAGTGACATCTCTATAGAAAAGAAAGTGAGTGAAGAAAATAGGTTCTTACTTTTTCGGAATAAAGGAAATTATACGAAGGTCAAGGTGGTGAGATCTTAAAACATAATGAAAGATTGATTTCCATTTCTTCACAAGACAGAAGATCGGGACCATGACCTGAGTAAGGACATGCTTATTTTCATCCTGGATCGCAGACGAAGTCGCGGGCAACAGGTAAAAGAAGGAAAAATTCACGACACCAATGTTCATTAGCAAATAATATGAAACTCCTTACAACCCCTGGAAACATGCTCAAAAATAAATTTCTGGTAAGCATCAATATTTTTTATTTTTTTTATTTTAACAACAACACGGCAACAATACACTATATCAGTAACAAGTTTTATTCTTTAATAGCACTCAATTGCTTTACAAAAGACAATATTTCGTTTCTCACCAAAGCCTTTAGCCATTTCCCAAGAAAAGGTGAAACGGAAGAAATAACATATCATTCAATGAAGGGTTAATTGAATCAAATAAATAATCATTTCTGGTACAGTTAGCGTCAACAGTATATGGACGAACAGACTGTCCAAAATTAACAGAACACCTAATAAATTAAACTTTACTTAGATTGGATTAATTTCCTGTCAGAATTGCAGATTGCGTTTATCCCTTAACACCGATTATGTCATTGAGAAAGGCATTACGTTCATTTTTCTTGGTTGGATCCAAAAATGCCGAAACGAACCAACCCAAATCTCCCCTTTTATCGATGTAATAGGTAGTAATGATTTTGTATAGTTTAATTTTAACTCTACTCAAAGCATAGGTTTTGCATGTCATTGTTACTTTGGATCAAATAATTTAAATGCAGTGGGCATTATATTATTCGATTTTATAAAATTATTTGATTAGTATGAAGTAACTAACACAACGATTTTGATGTTATGTATTAAATCGTTTTAAAGGATAGGTACTACTAATCCATTGATTCATAATTATGTTCGAAAAATCTGTCTGCACAGCAACGTAAATAACGCAGTGAATGTTCTTTAACTGTCAAAATGAAAGCCATTGCGCCTTTTATTGAGTTACACAATTACGAACTAACATAGAACCGGAGAATGATTTAGAAAAGTCAATTCGTCCAAATACTTCTGTCGCAGACTGTACAGCCGACCCCACATACATGTGATCGCGCGTGGATATTCTCGTCACGCGCCTTGCTAATAAAGCGATGTATGAAGTGCTTACACAAAACAATATTACCTCATTTTTCGGAATAAGGGAAATTATACGAAGGTCAAATGAACTGGACTTACCCATCATGTGGTAAGCACTATGTAGGTTTTATTATCGCTAATGAATTATCTCAATGTGGCGTTTCTTTCTAGTTGAAATAGTTTGAGCTGTAGTAAATTTTCAGGCTAGTAATTTAAAGATCCTCGTTGCCTCGTTGGTCTGTTAGTGGTCGCAAGCGCTACCTCTGAGAATAAGGTCCTGAGTTCGATTCCCAAATCGGGCACAGTGTTATTGGGTTTTGTCATCAGGAATTTAAGTAAAATAATTTTATTTCATTTTTACAAAATAAAAATAAAAGATTTGAGAAAATTCTGTTAACTATTAAGGCTTGACCATCACCTGATTCCAGCTTGACGTCGACTTCTGAGACACCCTGTAAGAGCGGATTCTCCTATCACAAGCATTTCCTTGCTAAAAACAGTTTTTATTATTTATAAGCCAGTTAATAAGGTTACTTATACATCAAACTTTGTCTATGTTTTTATTGTAGGTTAAATGTGGGCTGTAAGAATGGGCGTCCATCACCGTATTAAGTTATTAACGAGTTAGCTTATTTATTACTGTAGCGGTGTTCATTAAAACAAGCCATACATTGGTGCCGATTCTCTTGTACACCGAACTAAACTATCACAAAAATTCCTTACTTTTTACTATGAAAATCTTGAAGCTATTCTGCGAAAAATAATCTCTAAATTTAAAAATAATTTTGACACAACTATAATCGAATTTGACAATCGCGAGTGCATGTTTTTTTTTTCTTTTGGTTTCGCAAAGTCTTTGTTAGAGCCGCAGGCAGCCTGGGGCAGCCTCGACGTGTTTTTTAAGGAAGTTTTGACTTTTTGTGTGTAAAATATAAAATAAAAATATCTAGATGTAGAGATTTGGTGGTTTCGGGGTTGCAAAGGGTGTCGAAATTTTCATTATTTTTGTGATAGGACACACCGTTTTCGAGATATGAGCAAAAAAAGAAAAGAAAGTTAAAGTACCGTTTTTGCACGTCTGAAGTCGAGGTGTTGGTGTGAATTTTAGTCCACGGCACCTAATTATATTCCACACCTTTTTAATCGCGACTAAAAATGGTCAGATTCATGTTCAGATTTAGTTAGACAATCAAATTTTTAGCTAAAAATTTCCATTTTCACTAAATTAATAACTCAGTGCAATCTTAGTGCTGTCAAACTAAAATATAGTCAAGTTGTGTCACTATAGTCAATTTCAGAATGGAAAATCGTCATTTGACAGAATTAAACCAAATTTTAGTGATTTTTAGTCTAGTTTAGAGGCATTTGTGACAAGAGAATCGGCACCATTACTTTTGAAAATAAGCCCTCATTTAATTTAAGATAATAATAGGCACTTTATTACTAAAATAAATTGCAATATAACTAGGTAATGGCCCACCACCTCCTTTTGAGTTCTAGTTAACTTTTCCGGCAAATATTTTCATACTTATTGCGGATTGCACCAATGAAACTGAACGCGTTCAGCACATCTAAACAGCTATAAAGAGCTGTCTGAGTTGTCTGTTGACAGCTCTTGCTTTGGTTAAATCCGCACTTAATCGTGAAAAAAAACAGTTTATTTGGTGGGCAGTGTGCCTTCCGCTGTCCGTCCATCCGTTCGTACGTCCATCCATCTGTCTGTCCGTCTGTTTGTCAGCGGGCTGTATCTCATGAACCAAATAGAAAGACAATTGCAATTTTTATGGAGTGTTTATTTCTGTTGCCGTTAAGGTAAAAATATTAAAATAAAGATGAAAAATAAGGGAAGCCCATACAAAAACGTGTAAAAAAAAAGGTGTTAAATATTATACGGTGGTACGGAACTAGGGTTGCCAAACCTACTATATAATATAGTATCCTATTATATTAGAGGTCTAAATACTGCATTTAAATTTAAAATGCAATGCAAAATGTAGTCGAGAATACCATATTTTCATTTCAATATAAAATCGCTAAATAAACGCAAAATTGCCAGTATTAATCTCATAAAAGCTGAATGAGTGGTATTTTGCACGCTACATTTAGAGTGTTATATTAGGTATGAGTCATTTTAAAAAAAATAACTTGTTGCTAAAGCCTCAAAAAGGAATTAAAAACAACAAATATGCATTTTGTTTAAACATGTCTCGTGCGTGCGAGTCCGACTCGTACTTGGCTGGTTTTTGAGAATTAAAAACTACTAATCCATTTTTGCATCGAAAAGGTGCCTAAGTATGCTAGAAATCAAAAGGCCCATTCCCACATGATTGAACATAACTGCCATCACACAAACATCACGCTTGCATTTCCTCAAAAGTTAGGCAGAAAGGTACACCCACATTTCGCCAGTTATGTTAAAGCCTCATGTAATAGGGGGCGAGCCTATTACCATCAACTGGGCGCAAATCCAAACTCCGGACTGCTACTGAGCAGTACAGATGAAAAACCCCAATAACACTTTCCCCGACCTGGAAATCGAACCAAAGCCCTCATGCTCAGCTGTAGCGCTCGCGACCACTAGATCAACGAAACAGTCAGATTAATTAAAAATGTGCAAAATCTAGTCGCTATCTCATCTCAGCGACAGTTAATGTCAAAAATATAGGTAAACTTGCCTGCGACTTCGTCTGCGATCCATGATGAAAAGTAGCCTACGTTCTGCCAAATCTCATCCAAATCCGTTCAGCCATTTTAGCGTGAAAGCGTATCAAACCAACAAAACGAACTCAGTTTCGAATCTATAATTTTAGCAAGGATTAGAGGTGTTTTTGACAAAGCGAGACAAAGATCAGCAGCCTAATTGCGTAACACATCTGTTTGATTTTGACAGTTCAACAACATTCATTGCGTTATTTACATTGTTGCGCAGAATTTTTTATCGAACTGATGAAGCAATGGATTAGCAATCTGTTTCAAAACGATTCAGTTTCCGAATGATTGTGTATTACGCAATTAGGGTACAGATTACAAAAGTTCTAAAGAAAACAGGAACTGATCTTCGTATGTATCGCTCTCTTTGAGAACAGTGGTAATCCAGTGGTAACGGCCGCGACCTACGAGTTATAGGTTTGAACCTAGATAGGAGCTTTACTTTGTGTAAATTATTTCATCACCACTGCTGCTCTCAAGACGGCGAAGGAAAACATCGTGAGGAAAAAATCGGCGTTTCCTAGAACTAAAATTTTGAAGACATTTGACATCTACCAACCCGCACTGGGCCCGCGGGTTGGATTACGGCTAAGAACAGTGTCCCCGCTGTGGGATCATTATGGGTTGATTATGAATAGATTTTACCTTTACTTATTTACTTTAATGTGGTTATATGATTTAATTGCTTTGATAGTGCAATAATAGTTGAAAATTAACAATTGTTTTCCAAATATATAATTGTTATTTTTTATTAATGTTAAAGCTTCTGAAGTAGTATGAATAGAAAACTCACAAATGTCGGAGCGCAGACTTCATGGAAAACAACTTCGATTATGTTGATAAACTTTTCAACTCCACTTTGTTATACGCACAGCATGTACATGTAAATAATTCAAAGTGCACTAAACAATAATGCACTAAATTACCTAGAGCCGTGTCCCAGCAGTGGGAAAAGTATAGGATGATTATGCTTATCCTATAGCTATGTATAGCTCTCTAAAAGACATAAAATAACTAAGGTCTTCCGTAACTTTCAGTAAAACAAAACAACATCTTACAATGATAACAACACTCATATCATTTCATATCTCGAGTTCACGGTACAGACGGCTAACAGCTACGTATGTTGGAACAAAACCTTATCACAATAACGACATACATCTCGCGGAGCTCTTATAATCCTATCAAGTTTACAAGGATGCTGCACGTTATACGCTGGCTTTTGTTCCTTGAAGTAAGTGTGGAAAATGAAGGAAATGATGCGGTCTACTGTTTCTGCATTTAAAGGTATCTTAAGGCTTTGACAAAATATTTGTTTGCAGGTGTTTATAACTTCTGCCCGTGACTTCGCCCGTGTCGATGTTGGAAACTATCCCACGGAAACTTGCTATACAGGGACAAAAGGTAACCTATGTCCTTCCCTAAGTTGCCATCTATCTCCTCGCCAAATTTGATCGACATCTGTTTAGTGGTTTTAGCGAGAAAAGGTAACATACAGACAGAGTTACCTTCGAATTTATAAAATTAGTTTGGATATAATCTTTAAAATTTGAAAATATTTAGATTAAAATAATTATCTGACTATTAACGTAGGATAAAGGATGGCCAAGAAGTTCAACACGCTTAGCATGGCCATCATAGGAACGAGTTTTTTTTTTTTAAGCCGTGTGGGTGGCAGCCAAGAGATGACCAGTCCCCACTGACGGCGTCCGTTCACGAACGTGACGTATGGATCAGCACCATTCAGCTCAACCATTTTGAAGGGAACTTAATAATCCAACACACACGACACCACCAGCGAGACATTTGAGTGAGCGTGATCCACATTCATACTAAAAACTTGCCTCACGACGTTTTTCTCACTGTTCCGCATCACAAGCCAACAACCGATTTTCTTTCAGCAGTCACCACTTTCATAATACTTCTTAACACCACACATCCCTCTTAGCATTCTCATCTAAACTGCATGCCATTGCCTTTCATCTATCCCTGATGTGGCTTAACATTCTGACGTCCGTTCTCACATGCATAATAATTTTAATATGATGTAACCAATATTTTGTAAACAATAATTTGATTTAAAAGAGTGTCCGTGGAGTTCCTTGCCCCTTCTTTTCCATAGGTACCTACTACGCTTTAGAATGGGCAACTCTGGCTTCATCTTTCTGAATGACCTACCTTGGAAATTCAAAAGTGCCTGTAATTGGTTTATTTGAAATATATGCTTTGAGTTTGAGTTTGATTCATACAAACGTCAAGTCCTATGTTTAATTCAGCCACTGTAAGTGGAATACTAAATCAATGATTCATTACTTATCTTATAAGTTTTGCTGATGCTTGACAAAATTTAATTAGTTGCCTGTAAACGTGCATCAGAATCCAAAAGGTCATTAATTAACATTTTAACATACGTAGGTAAGTTTTAACCTAAATAAGTTAATTGGAAATGCCACCGAAACAATGACCTTCATCAAACAATCAACGACATGATAATTTTCGAGCCCTGAATTAGAGACAGTATATCAAACAGCCTTTAAATAATTAAACCCTATAATTAACAGTTATAAGTGTCGAAAAACACCCTTTTAATAAGCTGCCCTAAGCCTCGGTGGCCGTTACTACGCCATATGTCGGCCAGGTTAATTCCGCTCTCTCGCTATGAACGATGACCCCTTTATTACTTATTAAGGAGCTTCTGGCCACCTCACCCCCTGTACCATGTTATTTATATCGTCTAATAATAATTTGTATTAAATCACGAACGCTTCCCACAGGACAAACAGGATTTGTTGCCTTTTGTTGTTGACGGCTCTCTGTGCTTTCTTCGCGGAACGAAAAGATATTGTTTGTTTGTGTTATGGAAAAAAGATATTTTCTATTTGTGTTTTGCTTGTTTGTTTGGATTTTCTCTATTAGGGCGATCTTCTTGGGGTTCTCCTTCCTGTGTGTGTTTTGGGTTTTTTTTTTTGGTAGAAATGTATTTTGTGATAGGAACTCTAATGTTGGTAAAGTATCTACCTACAACTTTTTAAGACAATGTCAACCTGCCTTCAATTTTTTTCCAACAAATGTATCCAGTTCGAAAGTTAATGTTAGAAAAAACCGTTTTCGTTTACGAAACCAGTTTTTCTTTTATGCAATTTTCCCCTTAAAAGCAAGCAATTTGCGCATGTTTTACATTAATTTCGAATCACCGAAAATCAGCTGTCACTCACAAAAATTTTGATTGTTGGCGAATTGGCGAAGTAGGAGTTTGCGAAATGGAGTTCAAATGACTCTATTCCCATCACTAAACGTCAGGTCTCAAAAAAAATTTTTTTTTTAAGCTTAGCCTTGATTTTTTAAGACATGACATGACCGCAGCACGCCTAGGGTTTCAAAGAATATGAATTTGTGTGGACAGTCACATTTAAAATAGCACGCAACCGGAAATTTTCTTCAACACATTTATAAAAAAACCGGCCATGTGCGAGTCGGACTCGCCCATGAAGGGTTTCGTAGCATAATATAAGAGTTCTTGTAGTTCGTTGTAACTTTGATCGATGTTTTAATAGAAGGGCATTTTTTCTTAAATTGCGGTTTACGATTTAGGCCATTTAAACAAATACCACTTACTAGATCTCGTTCAAACCAATTTTCGGTGGAAGTTTGCAAGGTAATGTACATCATGTATTTTTTTTTTGTTTTATCATTATCTTATTTTAGAAGTTACAGGGGCGGGACACACTTTTTAACACTTTGGAAGTGTCTCTCGCGCAAACTATTCAGTTTATAAAAAAAAACATTTTTGAAGACCTGAAGAGATATGAGGAACAGGGTGTAAAGTTCACTCATACTCTTGGAAAAGGGAAGATCCTCCGACCAGATGGATGTCTTATCTGGTGGGCAACTGCCCGATGATAGATGTCGGGAAGTTGTATATATGCTATCTGCGCGGTAAACTCTGCTTGCGCGATGCAGGATTGATGCGTTTGTTCGCATGTGGCGGTGTAGATGCCGCCACATCACTCCCCTCCGAAGACCGGAGGTCGATAGTGGACTAAGTCTTGTATCTTGCGATGCTTGCCAATGCCAGTTGGGTTCCAGTGGGTTGGGAACGGGTGTCGCATAGTTCGCGGTGGGTCGGAACTGTCTGCGAAGATGCCCCAGTGAGTCGGGGTCACCAGTTTAGGGATATGAGGAACAGGGTGTAAAGTTCACTCATACTCTCAGAAAAGGGAAGATCCTCCGACCAGATGGATGTCGTATCTGGTGGGTAACTGCCCGATGATTGTTGTCGGGAAGTTGTATATATGCTATCTGCGCGGTAAACTCTGCTTGCGCGATGCAGGATTGATGCGTTTGTTCGCATGTGGCGGTGTAGATGCCGCCACAGACCTATCCATAGATATCCCACTATGGGGATATGTATGGGGACACCCCCAAAATTAATTTTTATTTTTGTGTAAAAATCTTAATGCGGTTCACAGAATACATCTTCTTACCAAGTTTCAACAGTATAGTTCTTACAGTTTAGGAAACAAGTGGCTGTGACATACGGACAGACAGACAGACATGACGAATCTTTAAGGGTTCCGTTTTTTGCCATTTGACTACGGAATCCTAAAAATACAAATAGACACAAACGAAACAGACCATCATAATATATTTCGACTTTCTGTTCCTAGAAAAAAGGATCTCTAGATTCTCGAGATTTTGTCTAAACAAAGTTAAGCATAAAGAAAAAGTTTCTTCGTTTTTTTAAAGAAAATTCAAAACATTTTTTAACATAGTTTATTTACATTTAACTAAAGTATGTAGCTACCATTTTGTTCCATAACTTTTTGCCATCTTGTAGGTAGGGTCATGATCCCATTGCTATAGAAATTTTGGGAGTTCTGATCAAAATACCGCGACAAGTGGTTTTGGCAGTCCTCTCGTGATGTTAACCTGACACTGCCTAAAGAATTCTGAAGAGACCGAAACTGGTGGAAATCTGAAGGTACAAGGTCAGGACTATACGGCGGATGCATTAACACCTCCTAGCCGAACCCTCTTAATTTTAGCTGAGTGGCTAAAGATGTGTGAGGTCTAGCGTTATCATGATGAAAAACCACACCCCTTCTGTTGAATAATTCCGGCCGCTTTCTCTCAACTTCTTGCTTTAATCTCATCAGTTGTTCGCAGTAGAGTTCAGAATCGATGGTCCTGCCTGGTGGTAACAGCTCATAATGAATAATGCCCTTCCAATCCCACCATACACACAGCATCACCTTGTTGCGAGTTAACCCGGGTTTCGCCACAGTCTGTGAAGCCTGACCGGCCTTTGACCACGACCTTTTTCACACGTTCTTGTCGTACGTGATCCACTTTTCGTCACCAGTTATCAGCTTCTTCAAAAATGGTTCGGTTTCATTACGTCGTAATAAAGAATCACAAATGAGTACACGGTTCATTAGGTTTCTTTCAGTGAGCTCGTGAGGTACCCAAATATCGAGCTTTTTTGTGTACCTAGTTTTTTTCAAATGCGCCAAAACTCTTTTGTGGTCAATTCCCAGTTCTTCAGCGATGTCGTAACTACTGATATGCCGATCTTGCTCCACTTTTTCAAATATGGCATTCATTTTATCCGTAATAGGGCGACCAGAGCGACTTGCATCTTTGACATCAAATTTTCCGGATTGAAAACGCTTAAACCAAATTTGTGCTACTCTCACAGACACTGCACTAGGTCTATAAACATCGCAATTTTTTTCGCGGCTTGCGTTGCATTTTACCTTTTTTGTAGTAAAATTTTAAAATGTATCGAATTTCTTCATTAGATTCACTCATCTTGACAGTACGAAAAACAAATAATAATCACACATTTTCCTAATTTGAATTTGGAATTATGTTCTTTAAAATTTATACTTTCAATAATACCAAAACCAGCCAGATACAAATAGTACAGCCAAAGAGATTTTATTACATGTTCATACATACTTTAATGCGAAAAGACTTTTCCCCCAACCTAATACTTACTCAAATTAATTTGCCCAAACATAACATAACGATTGCAACTCTAACTGTCTGTGATGAAACAGGCAGGTTTATAAGTTCCTGATGATTTGTTTGGGTTGTCAATATTTATTTGGTCAGCATGTCATAACAAGAAAACTCACAAATTAGCATATCAATGCAATATTTTTACCTTTTTTGTTTCCAAGAACGTCTTAATAAAAATAAAACAACAATAAATAACCCCTAAAACAGTGCCGGTCAACGAACGGTAAAGTTTCAATTCAAGTCTTGACACGGCGAGGTGTAAATCTCATGCGCTTATCTGTTCCCGATTCGCATACATTACACGTTGAAGATACTTGGGGCGACAACATTTGCATTTCAACCACACACACAAGTAATTACAAGTGGGCGCTTTAATTATCCGCAGGTCAACAACACGTGACGTCAGCTGGAACGCGCTGCAATTTGTTTTTGTGATTTAAACGTGTCGAAAGCGCGCTTGCATATTTCTGACGCTTTGCATAAGGCTGCGTTCTAAACGAAAGCGACTGTCGCTCTAGTACGCGATTGTTGAGCTCGTTGATATGAATTTGATATACTCGCGCAATCAATCAAGTCGCGTATGTAGATACATTATTCAGGTATACGATCGTATAATCGTGTATTCGCGCGACTGTCGCTTTGGTTAGGACGCAGGGCAAGGAACGCCGCAATGTATCACTATATATCGCAAGTTACCTCTTTACGTCCAGTACTAGAAAAACATTACTCATGCCGCAGAATGTGTGAATATATGAATTATTAAAACATTGCTCTTTGCCGCTTCTTCGTAATAAACTATGTGTAAGACAAAACATGCGTCCGCGCATCTCGCCAGCATTTCTTTTGCAACTTTTCAGCGCATCGTCGGTCGGGCGAGCGTCAATTTTATTTTTTAATTATGGAACTGCCTAACGAACGCCTCCGTGTTCATTTTGTTTAACTAAACAACGTCATAAACGATTCTGCAAACTTGCTAATTTAAACTTTATTTCTTTAAAATTAAAGTTGCAGTTCCTGCAGGTTCACGTTAATGAAAGCCTTTTTAAGTAAGTCATAGATGGCATCCAAAGCTCCTCTGCCTGTCCACAGCCGTTGAGCTTCAACTTAAGTAATGAGATATGACTTCAGCTCATTATTATTTTCCTTGTAATTTGTACTTTGAAATAAATAAATGTGTTGTAAATTTATAACGTGAGAGATTTACTGCGCGCTTGCGCAAGTTATAGGACATGATCTTTTTGCTTGGTCGACTTCGTTAATCAACCACTTAAGTACTCACTATGAATGTGAAACCAGATATAGATGTACTTACCGTTGTACACTTTTTCTGTGCTTCTGCTGAGTTGTTCGGTGTCGTCGTCGCTGAATGAATAATGATGATAAAATAATCTGCGTAAATATTCTATGAAAGCAACGCAACTATGTTCAGTAGGGGCTCAGTCCAGCATCGCATGAGTGCGTCCACGTCATTACCGACATCATCGAATCACTGTACGTAAATGAAAACTCGCCTCATCACGTTCCAAATTGAAATCCTTCGTTCCCTCGATAAGGCAGGCCGCAGACGTACTTTTTCCTTTGTTTTATTGTATTGGCCGAGCCTCGATTATTCGAATTATGTTTAATTCATTTCCATCTCGATGGTAATGCCCGCGGTCTATGTACTTACCTACCTAATGCTACGGTGAGATACTAGGGGTAATCGATTCACTATCGATTAGGTACCTACATTGTAATAAATTCTGCTAATCGATAAGCCACGTTGTTACTGGAAATAATCACGGACTTTTGAAGATTTTGGAAGTAAGTAAGAAGAGAGACCCGTGTTGAAACTGTGACTTACAAACAGTGCTATTGGTAAACCGATAGCACTGTTTAAGTAAGACTTGTTGTAAAATAGTATTGTGAAAAAAATAGTAGGTAGATACTACATTGCGGAAACTAATTACAAGTACTTATTCAACTACCACTTTCAGCTTAGGAGAAGTTTATTTGGTCAAGTGACACGTATATTTGCACGATATCTATTCGCCGTAGATACGCACGAGTAAACGAATCGAGTTACTGTAGTGACGGTTGCTCCGACACAAATTAACATTAAAAAAGGGTCCATTAACGGCAATAAATGCGGTTACGCAAGACAACAGATGCCTTTACTGACGAATTTTATTAGAAACGTGATGAACTGATGAATTATGAATATATTCGTTCGTTCCAAAATCAAAATCAGTGACGAGCGAGTGATTGTGGCCAGCGGACGTGATGCCAGCGACACCTTCCGGCCGGTGTGAAACATTATTATTTTTTGATAACTTAATGCTCCATCTGTAACGCTGTAATTGCACGTTTAGCGGTTTGTATTCCGACGAAAGATAATTTCTCGGTATCTTCCCACCCTTTGTTACGGCTAAACCGATTTCCTGCCGGGCTACGTGAAAATTTAAACCGACTTAATCCCCTATAGAGCTTTTAATGACATTTTCTCGGAACGTGAAGCCACAAGAAAACAACCAACATGCCCAAGGATGGTTAGCCGCAAATCATAGAAAGATTTGCCGCATTGATAAAAATAAACGAGAGACGATATTACGAAATCAATATGAAATTGCATTTCCTAATGTCAATTGTTAGTTACGAAGTGCAATAAAGTTCCAATAATCATGATATGAAATAATTTCTGAGCGATGTGCTCGGTGGGTTGTGTCTGTCTCTCTCTTTGGTTAGTGGTGGGGCTACATCTGTCTCAGTCTCGGCCCGAGGATCGCACGGGGTATGATGAACTCGGTAATGATCCAATCAGAAGTGAAGTGCATCAAGTCTCGGCCGCTCTGTGAGAATGCGGTTGGGGGTGCAAAAACTACGTGCACAGATTTAAATTAAACCGACCATTTGGTTTTGTTTCTGATCACCTTGCTTTTTAAACGAACAAATGATTGGTTAAAATAAAATAAACTAATATTATGGTAGGTAACTAATCGTATGTACTCGTATCGGTCATGCCCATACCTCGTTTCCTCAACGCCATGCTGCATGATTTGGCGACATGAAGGTATCTACTTCAAAGTATTTATGTTTGGGATTCAATGTTTAAGTACCAAATCTAAAGTGCAGGGCTGTGTCTGTGGACTAAAATGAGATTTCAAATGACTTGAAATCTATCGTTTTCAGGTTCCAATACACTATATCCTTTATTTATTTAATTTTTGGAGCTTACTGATGTAAAACCTTAAACCTGGCTAATTTCCAGAGCCTTTCAAGTAGAAGGTTCCGACCTTCAAGACACCCATACTGCACATCTGCGTCTTGCAATTATTTTACCGAAAATGCTCCAATAATAATATAAATTTGGTGCAACAAAATTACACCAAAAACTTGTAATAGTCTCATTTATTGGCCGCATTGCACCAAACAGCATTAAGTGTGTGCTTTTAAAAGTATTTTTTTGAATCAAAAAATAAGTAATGGTCTCAAAACACTGGCTGTTACGTTTCTCCGATGGCTTGTAATTATTTTAAATGTCCCGCGTGCGCCTGAGTCGATGCGCCTGCTCACAACACCGCGCGTTGCTTCAGGCAATCCGCGCGTGATTGAGAATCCATATTGAACAAAAGTTTAAAGACACTTTGGTACTTTTTTAATTTAAAAAATACACCTCAATATGGCCAAACACATTATCAGCAGCATTCATTCTGCTAGTGTTAGTAATCCAATTAAAAAATATCGCTAGACTGTTAATATCTACAAAACCAATCAAGTTAAAGTGCAACTATTGCCGATATCGCCTTTAAGTTATTGGCAAACTTTAATTGACCTCATTACAAAAAAGATTTATTATTATAAACAGTTAACTATCGATTATTTAACGATACGCTACCTGCTTTGCTTTTTATGGGTTTTTATAATTAGCTAATTAAATATAGAGACCTTTAATATTTTCTAATTACTACGGTATTTACAATATAGATCTTAGATAAGGATAACAGATTAATCTTGAGCTAACGAAATCCATAATACGATAAGGCAAGATTTGCTCTAGAAACATGTCACACGGATGTGATAATTAATAGGTAGGTATTTTTCTCCGTTTAATAGGCTTGAAAACTGATCATACTCTAATCAATAAATACGCCCCCATATGGAACGAGCAGCAGTAGCGTTCTCATAACCACTAGAACCAGATACTCCACCAAGCGTAGAGATTGTCGTTGTGATTGTTCATCTTAAGTTTAGCCATCAATTGTCAATGGCAGGTCCATGTTCCACAGTGGTCACAGCAGTAATATAGGTACTATTTTACAAAACCTAAATGCAAAATACTACATTACCAAAGCATAATCATCCAATAATATTTTCACTGCTGGTATTCAAACCTCCTCTCTGTGAGAGTTGGCAGTAGGTAGGTACAACACCGCTTCAAATTTGATGATTCCAATTTGTGACACTATGCATTTAAGGGTTAAGGGGTGATCAAATGTATTGCACAAAGTAAAGTGCATACCTGCCTGTCGAACCCACGACCTGCAACTCGTAAGTCGAGACTCGTCGATCATGACTGGAACACTAAGTTAAGCTGCCATTTCGCTAAGAGAATTAAAGACCGAGAAAAGCGACCTCCAAAGTTGGAGCACCCTGACTTGGATAAGTAGCTTAGATTTACTGTGTGCTTTTACTAAAAAAATCCTACAAGCGATACAAGACGATTCAAGTGAACCAGCAGGAACACCAAACTGAAAATCAACAATTCATCATCATAACATCACGCCTTGTTTCCCCGAAAGGTTGGGCAGAGGTGTACCTATAGTACACCCACATTTCGCCAGTTAAATGATAAATGATTTTATTTATGTAAGTAGGTTTTTACAAACACTTTTACACGTCAATTGTATTTTAAAAGTAGATGAGTTCGGTGTTTCCTATCTGACTACTTTGAGAAGAAAGGCCGAAACAAATCAGAGGTCACAGTCTCTTTTAAAGTCCAGACATAATCTTGGTCAGGTCATGTGAAGACCATGTAGATTGATGTCTGAAATGGTCTTTGGAGGAGAGAACCACACAGAATGAGTGGACCTGTCCAGTCAGTGCAAGCATTTGTCAGTAATCATGCAGCTCAACACAGAACTTAAGGAGCTCAACGATTCGACGAACATTACCAAAGAAAGGACATTTGGGTAGGCCGCATATATTACTTAAACTGCCAGACCATGATTAAAACAACTTTAAAAAATAAAAAATAACTGAGATATAAAAAAAACAACAAATCAGCACTGCCTTCACATTCACAATAATTAAAATATTATAATACTTTACAAAGTAAATTTTCATGTCATTGTATAGTATATTAAGTCCATTAATGTCAAAGTGTTTAAAAAATCGAGAATAAATTTGTAGACTGGTGTCTGAAATGGTCTTTTGAGGAAAGAACCACACTGATTTGAGTGGACCTGTCCAGTCAGTGCACGCATTTGTCAATTATGGTGCAGCTCAACTCAGAACTAAGGAGCTCAACGATTCGACGAACAATACAAAAGAAAGGACATTTGGGTAGGCGCATAAAGTAATCAAACAGCCAGACCATGATTAAAAGAATTGAAAGAAAAAAAAGAAAAAACAATGACCCACATGGTCGTCACATTCACAAAATTTTAATAATATTATACTTTATGCAATAAATATATATATATGTCATTCATTGTGTATGTAAACAGGTACAAATATTGGAAAAATCATAATAATGTATAAAAAAATATATACATATATAAAAAAAAAACATCAAGATTGTCTGTGTAAATTTATTGGAGCAGCTCAATCCCAAGCCTTCCTGTCCTCAATATAGTCTTTGACAGTATAATAGGCTTTCAGGCATAATTTCTTACATATTTATTTTCTGGCATAATTTCTTACATTGGCATAAGTTATGTTTAAGTCCCATGTAATAGGGGGCGAGCCTATTGCAATCAACCGGGCACAAATCCATACTCCGGGCTGCTACTGAGAAATTCCAAATAGAAAAACCCAATAACACGTTGCCCGACCTGGGAATCGAACACAGGACCTCATGCTCAGCAGTAGCGATTCCAACCACTAGACCAACGAGGCAGTCTCAAAATCAACAATTCTTCTTTCAATTTCACAAAATCAACTTCGACGTCTTAGTAGCTTCTTAAGAATTCAATTCGTATGAGATCATCAAATTTTTTTCCTAACTGGTTAACAATCTACAAGCAGGTTGAGAATATCGGCTTTGTCTTAGCGGCGCGAAGACAGAGCCGTAGCCAGTTCGTAGCCAGAGATCTAAAAAAAATGTTATAGCTCGCTCTTACATTCTCTTCTCATTCACCTTAAAATTTTCTGCATAATAAGGCGACAACGAAACTCCTATTTCAGTATGAATGGTCGTAACTATTGAGAAAACCTAACCTGTACCTTCAAGATGGGGCTTTAATTTTCGAGCTCGCCGCTCGCTCATGTCAATATTCTCATAATTCTAAAACTTATCTACATCCGTCATCTTCGCGTGAGGAAGATAGTTTCACGCTGGGTGCCGCACAACCTCACCGATGCTCAGAAGCTTGCCCGGGTGGAATGGTGCCGTGGTATGATTAACAAATTTGAAGCAGGCTCGTCTCGGCGTCTTTACGACATCATTACAGGTGATGAGCCTTGGATTTATCAATACGATCCAGAAACGAAGCGCCAGACGACGAAGATGTCAATTCCTTTACGGAACCAAAGAAGCATCAACGCTGAATGGTATACTACCAAATGCTTGGCAGAAGGTTTCTCTGTTGTGAGCAACAAGCGACCAAACCGGCTCCGCCAGCTACTGCTCCTCCACGACAACGCGCCTTCGCACACCGCACTCAAATCGAAGGACTTCCTGGACAGCACGCCGGTCAAACTCCAGGGTCACCCTCCTTACAGCCCGGACCCAGCACCGTGTGACTTCTTTTTATTCCCGAAAATAGAAAATCTGCTCAAAGGGATACAGTTTTCGTAGCCGGAAGATGCGCTGTCAACGTTCGAGCCGGTTGTAAACGTGGTGTCCACGGCGGACTGGAAAAAGTGTTGCGAAAACTGGTTCAGACGAATGTAACTTTGTATAGAGGCTAGTGGAGAGTAGGGTAGGGTGGTGTAAGATTGGCAAGCGATTGGAAAACGGCAAATCCAGGTGAGTTCAAAGGTTTTGTAGCCCATTGAACTTAGTTTTTGACATTTTGCAAGTGTAACTTATGAAAAATCTGGTGGAATTATAATGTTTTACTGATCGTTTTACTTGAGCTAACCGTTGAAATTTCGGCTAAAGTGTTGAAAGTTGAATATTTTTCTAAGAGATGGCAGTAGTATCAATATCGAAGAAGGCGTTGGAGGCGAAGCGTGTAAGTTTGCGCAACTATGGGGTGGATAATATTGCGTTCGGAGACTTACACAACACTGTGTAATATTCATTTAAATGAATAAATATTGGTTGTATTTAATGGTTTTTAATAGCTCTTCACTTTGTTGTAGAATGTCACGAAGACCACGCAAAAGGGACCGTAACGTTTGCACACCTTCCACCTTCGAGGATGCTCGTTAACGCATTGTAAACGGGGGAAGGAGAGACAAGTAACATTGTCTTAATGCCTTGACGTTGCCACCTCACTGCAGCCATAAAATGCAACCTCTTGATAGGGGATTCCTCGGTGCTTTGAGGAAGTACTATGCCAGCGAATGTGAAAAATAGCTCAGAATCACCCAGGAAGAGCAATAACGACTAGAGCCTACTGATGAAGACTGGATCGAGTGTGATACGTGCCAGGAGTGGTGGCTCGAAAAATTTACTGATTATTTGGGTTTTGGGGAATTTATATATGATTTATGCAAGTAATTTGCCTGAACAAATACTGCGAAATCTTATCGCAATCTATGCACAATTTTACACACCCATTACATGGGACTTAAACATAACAGGCAAAATGTGGGTGCACTCATATCAAGGGGCGGGGGGTTTGGTTTTTGTAGCTGCGGGATTCATGTAGCTAGTGGACTCCGTATCATTGATACGGCGGTAGCTGCGTCCGTTTACGTTACGTACTTACGATTATATATACTTACATTTGGGTAAATCGGACTGTTTTTATTAAGAAAAAAAAAAATACTGAGTACTTATCAGAATAAAATTTATCGCGTACCGCCATTGTTATCTGAATTTTATAATTCTGTGAAGATAAAGTCACAGGTTAGCACATGCATTTCTATCGACAGCCTTTATCTTTACGCTCACTTCAAGGCGATCGTAATAATCGAATTCACGTCAGTATTTGAATTAAGAAATTAAAAGTTTTTTTTCACAATGCCCGGTTTTCATCAGCTAAAAGTGCCTAAAATTCAGGATAGTGTGAGTGTTACTTTTTCTTTCATTACATTTTGTAACTAAGTACATTTTATGAAACGGGTTTATCATAATAAAAGTGAAGTTGCTTTGTTACTATGTTCTTATCAATATGTGACCGCTATTTAGTGTAGCTATTTATCTTCTTGTGGCCAGTGTGAAATACACTTATGTGTAGAAAGAGTCCATGTGTTCCTTGTATTAAACTTTTAGTCTGGGTGATCATTAGGGTACCTCCTACCACTTAATACTGTTACCATGGATTCAGTAGGTACATGATTCTGAGCCCCCCAGGGTTGAAAATTTACGTATTTCGTTGATTATTAAAAAAAAACGCTGTTCCATATATTTATAGGTACCACTAAGGTCGCACTTATTTATAAAAGTTAGTCACTTACAGTTTACACTGCCGACAACCGACGAAAAATTTCTACGCTAGATCTATTAAGAATGATGTGCTGCATTCATGGTAGGCATAACGCGTCGGTGTGCCTGCCACCATGTATATTTTTTTCCCGACATCTAGTTTTACAACTATATATTATTCCTACCTATTTAAAACAGATACAGGAGGTTCAGTTCCGAACACCAGTACTACGTGCAAAATTTGCAACGAAATAATACAAAAGATACAAACCAATAATAATAATCCCACCGCCATCAGGTCTGTCAGTGCCGGTTTACTGTGCCGGAACAGGTTTAGGGTGAGAAGCCAGAACAAGAGAGATACAGAAACCCGCAGGGCAGCATGTGGCGAACTGTTGGGCAGTAGCGACCCCACGGACCCTATCTCCGGGGAGTAATCTTGTTCCTCATATCTGGCTTGCTTTTATTGACGGACCAGAGTGAACGCAGATGAGGACCAGAGCTCCCACCGCATTATTGCCTTTTTTTGCCGGATTGAGCGGAGATCTTTGCAAGAGCAAACGAGCTCGTAGGAAGGAAGTATTCCAGTCAGATGCTGATAGGGATCTTGACTGTACTTCCAGGATGGTCCTGATAGCCGTGGAATACCTCATCACTCTTCATAAGCACCTCAGGACATGTTGCCGCCTTGTCGCTACAAGGGCGACATACTTTGTGCTAGCGACCGGTTCCGGGGACCCATTCTTGAGTGTGCAAGTCACCCCCTGGCATTTTATCCGTGCATTTTATATATAAAACATTGGTCAGGCAGGGGCCATAGCCTTTAAATAGTTCTTGGTAACCAGTCCATCTTAACCACTCAAACCCATAGTTCAAAAGTTATTTTTGTTTCCATATCCTGCAACCGGGACTTATCCTTGGGTGCACTTGCACGGTGCGTACAGGATTATCGTCGTTTGGTGCCTCATTCCATTTAAAAATAACTAAGGGGCCTCTGCACGTTGGCTTCGGGCCCCGGGCCCTCGTACGCCTTGCAAAGGACCGGGACCCCAGGGTCTCGAGATATATCAAAGTAACTTTAAATAATAAAAATTGGACGACATTAAAATGTATGCAAAAGCAGAAAAAGAATTCTCAACAACCAGTAGTAGTTACAGCAGAGTTCAGTAAGGATATGAATTAACATGGAATTTGCTGTAGATGTCACACACTAATGACACAGACACTATACCAGCTATGGAACCGACTGATTTGTATAATAAATATTTAGGGTACGCGCAACTAAAGGGACTCGATCACGTAAGAACTATGAATACACTAACTACAGAGTACAAGAGGAGACTTAACGGCATTTGTAACATCCAACTTTCATCTTATCAAAGACTTGAACACCTTCGCCATCCCCACACTAACGTACTCATTCGGAGTAATAAAATCGATCAAAAAAGACACAGAGAAATTAGAGAGAACTACACGAACAACACTTACGAAACACAAAAACTTACACCCTAAATCTGCCATCGAAAGATTAGCGATCAAACGGCAACATGGAGGAAGAGGCCTAATCGACCTCCAACATTTTTGCCGTAAACAAGTCAGTCGACTTCTACTTCTTCTTCTAAACATTAGTTCACAAAATTCCGTACTAGTAATATGTTTAAAGCCATAGTGATGAACGATCTCAACTACCCTCCACTTTACTTAGACGACCGGTTAGAAACACAAAACATTGATGACCCGCAGAAACGACAAATTTAAGAATGGAAGAAGAAAATACTTCACGGCCGGCCCCCTCATGAATCAAAATAGGAACCTTATTTCCAGAAATTTAAGGTTTATAATTGCTATCCAAGATTAACACACTATTTGCGTAACACACTATCAATAACAATAAAAAAAATTGAAGGAATTAGCCAATCCACTGCTTACTGATGGTGTGTTTCGCATTTACCCAGCAGAAACAACTACAGGAAATACATACTCAAAGATCCCACAGTAGCAAATGATAAATGCCGCAAATGTCACACTGAAACAACCAGAACCCATTCAGCACATTACTGGCAATTGCACAAATCTCACGAGACAGACTACACTCATAGACACAATCAGGTAGCAAATATAAAAATCAAAAAAAAAAAATGATGAATTGAAAAATATATTAGTGTTAAGTATTTGGAGTGCCACTATTAAATATCTAAATAAATACCAACACTCCTTACCACAATTTTATACCACAAACAACACATAAGCTTTTCGCGCATTCACTAAAACAGACCGGATAAAATAAATAAAGTCACTTACCTGATAGACATTGCCGTCTCCAATACGCACAACGTACAAAAGACAATCACTGAAAAAGTATGTAAATACACAGAACTCAAAGATGAAGTTACTAGAATTTGGCGACAAGAAAAAGTATACATTGTTCATATAGTCCTTTCCACCACAAGCGTTATTCCAAATCATCTTCTCCACAGTTAAAAACTTTAAAGACTACATCACACTACAAAAAGCTGCAATTTTAAATACATGTCGAATTGTCAGGAAGTTCTTGCATAAAGAAGAATCTCATCCCAACCGATAAACAGTTAAATTCGTTAAAAACGCTCCATTTACTTGGTTTCGACCCGTAAATGTAGCTGAAAACCAGCCTAAGAGAAGAAAAAACATTTTCCAAAAATAATAATATTGATTTAATTCAGATATGTTTATGTAGAGAATATATAGAGAGTTACGAGTTACGTAAGTACATACATTTAAAGTGGGATATTTGTTTACAATTAATAGTCTAACGTCGGTACAAACTCAGACTGATTGAGTCCAGATAGGTAGTTATTTCGCTATTATATCTAAATCCAGAACATTTTAATTTACTGCTTAAGCAGTAATTTAGTATTCCATTTTTTTTGACTTCGACACTTGATTAATTTTCTAAATTTACCTCGAAAAACTGAAACACAATAGGAATACTTCTAATTATTGGCTAACAATGAGTTAGTTAACAGGTACCAGCGATACAATCAAAGTAGGTAAACCTTTCTACAATAAAAATACTTAGTTCTTCTTATAACGGCTTCCCAAACTATCGGAGGTGGTCAAGCGCAGCCGAGACAGTGAACGGTCGGTCACTGCCAAGGCCGAACTGAGATTCTGAATTCTGAATTCAAAACTCAGATAATAATTAAAATACTGGCCTTTCACCGCAAACCGGGAAGTCTTTTATACTTAAATACTTGGGTGTTAAATTCGTACTTATAACGTAGCTTCAGTGACCCTACAGAACAGTTAACGTGGTCAAGTTCTTATTGGATCGAACAATTGGATAACTGTTAACACAGTGCAAGCAAGATGATGAATTTGGTGCTTCGAGAAATTGTCGCAAAAGTTTCGGTTGAAGCTAGACAAGATTCGGTTAGTATCTTTTGTATAGTTTTACCAGACAACCCTAATTGTTTGTCATAAATTCCGTAACTTCTTCAAAACTCTGATTCTTAATTATAAACTTTACTTACCTACCTAAGTTTAAGTTTCGTAGGTACCTTACATTGCACTCAGTATTAGAATTATTTCATGTATCAACTTTAAAAAAATTGTCATGTTAACTCGTCTATAAGTCTTAATTTCAATTAAATACTTAATTAATTTCGTATCGTTTTTTTTTCAATTTAACAGATGGGTTTGTTTACGATAATAGCTTTAAGAGTATATAGAAAATCCAAAAAAAATACGCCCCATTTAATCTCAGAAAAAATCGTTGAATTATTTTAACCTTTTTATTTACAATTCTGACCCCAAAGCCATTTACATTGAATTACAACTGAAGATTAAGCCCAAAACGAACAACACACGTGGTACGTAAGCAAGCTCCGTAAACAAGACCCAGCCCCCTAGCGCAGAATGACAGAATTAAATCTGACATCTAGCAGCAAAAACTGTGTTGTTTTGGATGGTTTATAGATTTTTTATATGAATTATACAAAAAGTACTAGGATTATGATCTAAAAAGTTTAACTACAATAAGTCCATGGATTCTACTTTAGCAAATGCCATAGAAACAAAAGATAAGTGAGGTTATTTCAGAAAAATCGTCGCTGATCGATTTCCAGTTTATATGAAAAGAAAACAATGCAGATCTCCTTAGATGTACCTTACTTTAACGCTATTGTGTTATACAGTCCTCATATGGCAGATATTGCCAGTTGAAGCCGAATATAGATCACACCTGTTTTGTTATTATATGAAGGACTGTCAACAAGACCCTCCAAGAGATGGGAACATTAAACTAGACCCGAGATTCTTGCAAGCTGCTGTAGAAGCTCGTGGCAGTGACGTAAACAAAATGAGTGGTTCATCAGGAGTCAATGGGTTTTATCGGCCCCGGAGTGCTCTTGCCCGGGCCATGTATGAAAAGCAGCACAATGATAGATACCTGCAGGAACTAGATCAGAATGAGGTAAGTTTAATGTCAGTTTAACTCATACAAAGAATCATGTAAACATGCCAAAGGAGTATGCCATAATGACATATTATCATTAATTCATAGTAATTAATTAAGTAATTACTTATTACTTAAAACAATAATTGACTATGATCATTCTTAGTGACAAAACTTTGCAACTTTTTAGAAATAACTAAAAGATCCTTCGTCTGGCTTAGGTGGGGGGTGTTAATAATACACTAATAATAGAACATTACCATTTTTTGTTGTGTGGGACTTGGTAAGAACAATATGAACACCAAGTGATACAGGTTGGCTACTACTTAATAAATTTTTTTAATGCGTTTTTAAAATGTATTTAATATTGTATGTACTTCCTTTTAATGCTATAAATTTTAACTTCTAATGAATTTGCTGACAACTCAGTACATTGAGTACTGATTGATTACTTAATGTTTTGTTAAATGACCTTGGTTTGAAACTTAGTACTGTATAATTTTATTATACATGTTGTGATACAACATACAGAACTGACGAATTGTGGGTGCACTTTAAGTACTCCTCAGCCTATCTCTTTGGAGATTACAGACATAATATTATGTTATGATGTCATAATAAAATTAAATAAAGTTTACTGCTGTCAAAAATTGTCTATATTTTGTTGGGTGTATACCCAACATAGGATAAATAATTCAACAAACATAATCTTCATTTAATCTGAAATATTTAATTTATTGCAATCATATTTACAATATATACAAGCTAACCATAATTAAAATAATAAATAATATGAAAATGAAAACAAAAAAGAAGGAAAAGAATCATAATCAAGAAAGTTGTCCACATCACTGTCAACAGGAAAAGTGCAAAGTGCCCAAAAGGCTGGCAGCATTGCCTATATATATATATTTAATCTATAATAATAATAATCTAACTTATATCCTCAAGTATATTAAACTCTCCGGGATACTATATTGCTGTATTCACAAAAATACTTTAAAAAAATCTTGTAAGTACCTGAAGTCTGAACACAATTCAATACAGGTATTTTTCTTTTATGAATGTAAAAAGTAAATTTTTAGTAAGTGTAATAATTTACAATCTTAGTATTAATAGTTCTATAATAACAATAAATAATTTTGCTTGAAGTGTCATTAAATAACATTTCTTTAGTAGTTTTGCTTTGTTAACAAATGTTATGTTTTAAATATAAATGTTGGTAATTGTTGGACCAATTTTATTAAATATTTTTAAAATTGTTTGTTGAGGCAAAGCTAAAAGCTTACCTTAAGGCAAATAAAGGTTAATTGAAACAAAACTAAAGAAATATAGTTTCAAGGCTTAAAAAATCAAGTACAGACTTAATTAAAACCACACCTTATGAAGTTCTTCAGAGAGTATTGTTGGCCCAAGTAATGGTAGCAAACGTATTGTGTAGGTAACGTAGTGGTAACGGTAGGTCGTAGGTTCGAACCCAGACAAGCGCTTTACTTTGCGTAAATGATTTCATCACCACTGCTCTCAAAACGGTGAAGGTAAACATCGTGAGGAAACTTGTCTTATGTCTTAGAACCAAAAATTCGAAGACATGTGACATCTACCAACCCGCACTGGGCCCGCGTGGTGGATTACGGCCTTTCACAGAGAGGAGGCCTGTGTCCTAGCTGTTGGAACATAATAGGCTGATTATGTATGTATTACAAATTGATGAGAGTAATATTCTGGGCAGTCAGTCCACCTAGGCTAAACTTCAAGAAATAGGTCAACTGGAGCATCGGATCCGATTGATGGTTCAGAAAAGATCTAGATGCGATATTGAGACGTGGCCCGATTTGAGATAACTTGTGCTAATATTTGGACTGAGTTCAAGCTTTTGGCCCATGTAGGTACAGTGAGCCGCACATCAGTGGAGTGGGAATAAAACCAGTTTATGCTGGCCCCTTATTCTACTGAAACCGCTCAAGGCCAAAGTGTAACCTACGGCAGTGAACGAAATGTGTATTTTCGTTCACTGAGCTACAGTTTTTTTCTTTTATTGTGTCTCGAAAACAATGCTGCCACCTGGGCAACCACTGCTCTCTGGGTCACCACTGCTCCCAATTTGTAACTTTTACTTTAATTTGTTATTTAAAAAAATTGTAAACGTTTGTCTTGACAAAGATACTATAGAAAAACGAACACCATAAAACCCGTCCTCTCAGTAAAACTCAAAATGCGAACTTTCAGTGGTGCACCTTCGTAACGTTACGTTGTTTTTTTTATTTGTACCCTAATTGCGTAATATAAATCGGAATTTGAAACAGATTGCTATTACATTGCTTCATAAGTTCGATAAAAAATTCTGCTCAACAATGAAAATAACGCAATGAAGGTTGTTGAACTGTCAAAATCAAACCGATTAGTCGTAATCGATTACGAAAATGTGTTACGCAATTAGGCTGCTGGTCCTTGTACAAATATTTTTAAAATACATGCAAAGCTACAGAATTGATTTCTAAAATAATTCGCCTTGAAAGATGAATAGCGCTTTACTGAAGTGCCTGTTAAATATATTATTATATGAAACGCTCCTGATTATTATAACTCGGATGACTAGATAAATGATTCTGGTGACATTAGACAAACTCCTACAAATGCTGATATTACATAATGGTCCTAGACGCTACTCTATCTAGAGATCGGAGAAATAGGCATTTACGGCCTTAAGACACCCGCAAACAGTTGCGCGACACGCGGTGCCCTTGTGTAGTGCCTCGCGTCGCGCCTGTTTGTGGGAGGCTTATAAAAATGTATTAAAAAAAAGCGGCAGGATTAAAAGACAGGATTCTGGTGAATCCTGTCTTTTATCTTATTATTTTGACTGGTATAATCTAGAAGCCTAATTTCTATAAACAAGTTTTCCTGTTGTATCACCGACTCTCGGAAGATAACGACGTAACGTTTGTCCAATTCGCCAATTGATTACTGAATCCAATTTTCTGGCAGGAACAATTCCCACGGTTCACCGTCGCACTTACTCGCCAGGGGTTTCCATACTAGACGTACACGCAATCGGAGGCTCACGTGTACCTCCGTAACGAGGATATATTTGCGTATGAAGAACACGAAATACCTCTGAATTGTGGAGGGAATAAGACATTCAACCCGCTCCTCCCCCCGTACACCACACCCCCTACACCCCCTCGCGACCCTTTTAACTTTCATCTCTGTCGAGTGCTCGGTCCACATACTTTTGTTCTATTTGATCAATGTTATTAAAATGTCGCGGGCTTACTGGATTACAAACATTTGACTATAGTAAAGCCGATTCAGAATAATAATGCCCTCTGCATATCATGGAATGATTACGGTCGATTTGTTTGAAGAATACACTGAAAATGTGGTTTCAGGTTATGATCAAATTTGCAGTATTTTTCAGCATGGATTAACGACTTATCTTATTGACATGAAACCACCGCCAATAATTCACCTGTACCTAATAGTTATATGGTCAAAACAAGATTACCAGTTCTAAAACCGGTGGAAAACATTGGTCAAGCAAGACCAGTGTCATGTGATCGATCCTAATCATTGTTAAATCGCGTTATGCGTCCAACAATTGTAACGAATAACATTTGAATGCGGTCCACCCATGTGTGCGTACGCGCATCTCCGGCGCACCGAGCCGAGCGTCACACGAGATCGTCGCCATCGGCCGTAATCACTGCTATCCATTCTGTTAAAACCACCCGAGGATAAATTAGTTAAGTAGAAGCTTCCGTTAATCGTCGGTCGACGTCGGTACCGGTCGCCCGCTCTAAATGGATTAATTTATACTTATATGAACGAGGACGTTTTCGGTGTCACGCGAGGATGGGGTGATTGTGTTGTGATTGCTTGCGCTTCCTATGAACACGTCCTATATTAAACGGCCTCGCCTTGCCCGCGTGCCCGCCTTGTCCCGAACCCCGGATCGCCGCTGCCATTAAAACGTCGCTTAATGCTTGGATATTGTTATGTTGATATTGTGCTTTATGACTTCCAAATAGAGTTGTTATCAGTTTTATTTAAATCTGTGTAAATCACCTGCTAACTACTTTCTAATGGGTCTATTTAATTGAGGGAATTTTATTTTACGAGACGGGACACTTATGCTACATATTGTCGCCACACGTTCCTTTTACAACTTTGCGTGAAGACATGGACATTTATTCGGTGTAGTAAAGCGTTTTCACGTCCGAATAGTTTTTTTTGTTGAGAAATGCATGTATTATTTAATGCAGCACTTAAGATGCTTCCCTAGTATACGAATACTTATTTACTGCCACAGTGCTTATGTATTGCAAACATAGATATAGCTCGCTCCGTGAAGCACAGGAGGCGTGATGTCCACACACAGAGCTAAGACACCTGAGTCGCGCTGGGCGCATCGCTCACTGCAATCTGTACATTATTTCTCCATTGTTCGCGTAACGAGCCCCCACCCCCTCTAAGGGGCCACCCCGCACCCCTTCCCCCGTCTCCTATTTCCCACACCCCACCCTGAGGCGGTGGGACCTCGCTCGCGCCTTTCTTTTATCATTCCTCTCTTTATTTCCGAATGCAAATAATCCTCCACACGTGTGAGAACCGAAACCATTGTTCTCGCCTCCCCCCTCCACCCCCACCGGGGACCTTGGTGACGAAATCTTTTTCTACAGCATTTAGGCAAATGTACCTACACAAATATTTCACTTGCTTACATCATATCTCATACGAGTTTTCTCGTTACCGACATCATAATATATCAGAAAAGAACATTCTTTGCGTGCACTGTCACACAAAGTACAACATAATGTTAGGGAATATTTTTTGCCAAATGTTGATTTTCAGATTCAATCCTTTACATAAATGTTTTACTTTTAAATTAATTTGGAATATTTTTAAAGGAATGTAAAAGAAATACCCACTCAATTAGATATCATCTAATTACAAATACCTAAATAATTCAGCAGCATCTAATTACAGAACTCATTGTATAACCCACATCAACATCATCGTCCTACAAACCGTAGACTAAGATCTGAGATATTTAATTTATCTAATGGGTAGTTTTCTTGGCACGGACTACACCTAACTGGACTTTGGCGTTGGCTTGTCCTCAATCAGAACTACCTACAGTGAAGTAATTTAGACGACGACGCGAAAGTGTAGAGCGACAACCGCCCTAGTTGCCGCGAGTAGAGGACAAACAGCTCGTTAGGCCTCCGAACGGCGGAAGGGTGGAGCGCCGCGATTCCCAAGAAAAACGCTAAGTGGGAAATCAATACGTATTAGGCGCGATATCGGACCGGTCGCCCGTCACACCATGATGGATGAACGCTCCCAAACTTTCCGCGCCAAGTCTAATAATGACAATATACAAATTGACGTCCGCGAACACTTCCGAAACGCGATAGCTCGCTGTCGCCGACGCCACTCACGTTATGGATACAAACATGAAAAAAACTGATCGCTTTCAATTTCTGTAATAGAAATCTCAATTACGGATATGTTTTTTGGGTCTCATCTATCATGCGGCGTCCTGAGAAGGCGGTGCTCCCGTGTGAGTCAATCGTCGCGTCAAATAATGGCGTCGCCTTCGTGACGTCTCACAAGGAGTGCGATATTGGAGTGGATCGACAGGCGGGAGTCACCGCGTCTCTACATATTGAAAGCTATTCGGAATTTGCAAATAAATACACACATGCACGCGAGTACAGGCCGTGTCGCGTCCCGCGGTCCCGCCAGCTCGCACACCACTCCGCTGCCTCTATAAAATTGAAATCGCATTTACTACCTCGCAGACACTATCATTTTGTTTGATGCTCAAAGAAAGTATAAATAAATTAAATGAACCCGTATCACATTAAGTTTTATGTTTACCTCTTCTTCATAACATTATTTAGGTTATGTTATAGAGCTTTAAGAGCACCGAGAACTATACGACACAAGTCTCGAAAGGTTAGGAAATACATGCAAAATGCATTAGCGACACACTCATTTGGGATGCCCCATTACATTAAAATCTATCTGCGTATTTACAAGATAATTTGCAAATGTGTTTTTGATATTACAGGTTTATACTTTTGTACCAGTAACCAATTCTTTAAGTACTGAACGGTCCAAAAAGAAAACTTCCTGCAGAACCGTAGCAGCACCTAAATGTTTTAAGTAATTTAACCTGCAGTTGGCAAGACGTTTTAATGCGATCTGCTTCCGTGGCGTATAGCCTTACATGAGATTAACTCGGGGGTAGTTGGAAGCGAGGAGTTAGGGGGTAGTATTTATGTCACCTCGGGGACGCGAGCGCTCGCCCCACCCCAATTATACCGCAGTAAAAGTCATAAAAAGACACCCGAAGTTTTTACACGAACCAAGAAGAGGCTCACGCGAAATTAAGAGGGGCGCCGAAATGTGAGATGAGCATGAATTTTTTATAAGCCCAGATGATGGTGCCCCGTTTATGATGTCTTATGGCGGATAATGCCCGAGGTGCACGCTCGCTTTGTTTGCTCGCCTGAATCATTGATGAGCTCGCCTTTATAGCCGCCACAAGCCATAACTAATAATTAATTACCAATCCAACACTCCGCCGCCGCCCTTAACGTGCGCAACTCCAAATATGCTCCGAGTGTAGGGCTATTGTGAAACTTGAAGCTCATTGATGTCAACATTTTAATCGGCGTCATGTTTAATATAGTGCCCATCTGCAATTTTTTCTCGACAGTTTCACTCAATTGGGTTGTATTGCACGTATATCGTAAAGTATCAACGCGCCCAATATAACTCTTTGCGTACATCAAAAAACTGGTCAACGTTATTTCTTTAAAAGAGAAGGTAATGCTTATAGTAATGAATCAATTTACTCAAAACGATGCCTCGACAGCAACGACGGGCAATATAAAAAATACGAGTTTAATAAGAACATTGGCTCAACTATTGCAACGGTAGTCGGTGCGGTTCAAGATAATGGTAAATATTCCACCCTTAAAAATATAATAAGTTCGGGTTTATAGCCAAGGAGCCCCATTTGAATATTCAAACTCAAAGTCAACTTTTTCAATTCGAAGTATGGACGTCATAAATAATGCTTTTATTTAATGCGATTTATGTTCACGAAAGCAGGTCGAAAACGACCTGAGAGCTGGTTAACGCAAACAACGATTTTCGTTTTGTTCACGCTTGTATGAAACAATACATTCTCACGTTTAATTTCTTTCGGGTCTTAACAATTGATTCTTTTACGAGTGTGTTTATTGAGCTCACTCGAAATGCGTTAATTTCAATTGTGATTTTTGATATTGCAACTTGTATGTGGGTAGATAGGTGTGGCCTCATGGAAAAACCTGCATTAGTGGTTTTAAAGTTTTTCTAGAGCATATGTAATAAAAATCTAGCGCAGTCGATGGCATAATGTGTTCGATGCCCGGCCGGGTATGAGATAAAGAGTCCGTCTGGACACAATTCAATGTTTAATTCATATTGTGAATACACTTACATTAACGCGTTGCGTATCGTTCGCTACGCAATGTTTGTAATGGCTACTTTATGTGTAGAGAGACGAATTAAAAATTATAAAGAGTTTTACTTCTACATCAGCGCTGTTATAATAAGAATCTTTTATTAACTTACACTAACACGAAATATTAAATTATCAAGATATATCTTCGTATCTAGTCCTGTTTGTTATTTTATTGAGCGAATTTATTTTACTTAGAAAATAATGTTGTCATAAATTTTACTTGTATCTGTGTTTCCATTTGCCAATTGTAATTGGCAATTACGGTGCGATCGTTTTGAATATTTTGATGTTCAGATTGCTAAGGACAATTTCTGAGATTCAATCGATCGTATCGTTTTGTATTTTTAAGTTGAAACACTAATTTAAGGTCACAGCTCTTGTTTATTTTTGGTCCCTCGGGACGAAAATATTTTGTGTCTTCTGATATGATAATACAGCAGCAGCGGCACATTTTGTTTTAATTCGCTGTACGCAAGGTTTGCCAAAAACATTATCAGTTAATTATTCAACACACAAATGGCAGAAGTAACCCCAAAGTTTAGAGTAAGAGTAGGTAAGTCTGAGTATAAGTGCGCGGTGCGTGCGTGCCTAGCCAGCCTCCGGTCGCCGGGCTCCGGTCGCGGCTAATATGATTATGACAGCAGTACGTGCCAGCCCAGCTCCGGGAATCCTCGCACAAATATTCATTAATCTTTCACGGTCCGACGTCCGCCGCGATGGAGATTTAATCAGATTAAGGATCATCTTTTTTTGCGGGAAAAGTCATGCCCTTTTGTTGCTAGTCGACCGTCGCTCGCACTTTTGTGCTGAATTTATGACGGCCGATGTTTGCTCTGAATGTAAATTTTATCTCCTAGAAAATTATTTTCGTAACCTTTTTCGCAGTAATATTAAGTTATGTCCACAAATTACCTATTCGATTTTGTTTACTGTTTGAAAGCAGTATGTTGTTTTAAATGTGTGTGGTGTGTTGTGTGGTAGACGGCGGCGCCATGTCGACTGTCGGTGTCCACGGACGCCCGAGTCGCGACCTCGCCACGCAGTCTACCGCGGACGCATCTCGCTCGCCTGGTGCGGTTATAGCCGGACCATCACTTTAGTGAAGCCACTCATTTCCCAGTTATGTTAATGTTTAAAAAACACGTTACTATATTTTAAATTCATAACACGTCCATGGCAACTTAACTGCCCAGCTTATTAACAACGGAAAATAAAAAAGTTTATAATGTTGATGCACGTAATATGTAGACGACTTGCTGTTAGATTTATACAATTCATAAAAGTATTCGAAAGACTTCTCAAAAATGTTAACACTTAAATGGGCGCGCGCGAGCAGGCCGTTTGATTCGTAGATAGGGCGCGGAAGGCCAAATAAAAAGTAGAATTAAGCGCTGCGAAACGCGCGTAAAATTATTTTACCATTGTATGCAAATCGACGCCGCCGTGATTATTTTATTTCCTAAGAGAGTCCGAATATAAATCTCGTTTAAAAAATAAATCAGTCTGTGGAACGTATCTCTGTTGATAGGTGTTTAAATACTTAGAGCTTAAAATTCAGAAAGAAATGTTATAGGTACCTCTTTTAAATTGACTCATGGCTTTTAGTTTTATGATACAGACGTTTCCGAAGTAAAAATTACAAGCGGAGTCTGCAGACGCACTGAAAAGCAATAAACAAAAGGACAGACATACAAGAAATGTATGAATGAGTAAATAAATACACGAAAAGTTGACAACTGCGGGCCTTGCGGAGTTTGAGGACATTTACAGCTAACAAAAAGATCGTACGTGCCAACCGAATGTGGAAATACCTGCGCACATTTTTGATGAATTCTACACTGACAGCTACGCATCAACTTGCTACCGACCGGAGAATTTGTTGGATTGCTTTCTTTGCAATCTAAACTTTTAGATTTAAATTTAGAATCTTTAGTAAACCAAATCAGACTGTTGATATTAGTCTTCATGGGAGAACCACTGGCGCAGACTTAAATACCCACCGGTATCCAAATAAAATAATCATAACAATATTTTTAAACAATGCAACTGTATAAGTCAAAAAGCTCGCGGCCATCGTAACATTCTTGACACCCTAGCTAGTGGTATAAAGCGGGCAGCCATCTTGGATATAAACGCATAACTCATTTATTAAAAGGAAACGCCTCGGTCCCGCGGCGCGCGGTGTCTAATGAAAGTTGGCGTAGCAAAAACGTCGCCTCGTCGAGAATGTGTCGCCCTCGCGTCGTGGGACGTGTACAGGCTATAAAAATACCGGTGGACCAGGCACCGGCCTCGACACCCCCTCTACGATTCTTTTTCAATCAATTCAATCAATGGCAGTTCGATTGGCTTCTGACGGAAGGATATTGTGACATCCCAAACAAATGATACTGCTTTGAGGATCTCATCTAGTTGTGTCCTGACAATATCCTTTATAAGGGTCATCCTGCCAAATTCAGGCGTCTTCAGGCACTGGAATTGAGAAGTATGCCTAGTTTCAGACGCAAGTCTATCAAAATTTGGACACTTCGATGTGCAATGTTCAGAGCCAGGCTGGCCATATATACTATCTAGAATTTAAATCAAATCTAACAAATAAGGAACAAACAGCCAACCTCCGTTTCCATAACAGTGTTTTTAAAACTAGTAAAAAATAAGAGGTTGTGGTTCAGAATATGGAAAGGTGGAAGATAATTCCGAAAGTGAGGGATTATAAACACCTACCCAATGTCAACAATGAAATTCAATTAATTAATTAACAACCATCACCAACCACCACCTACCAAATCTGTAGAGATAGTACATCAGAACAAAAAGTGATAGAATCCACTAAACATTTTCTTTGCTCAACACATACCCAATGAAAATATCATAGAAAAATATGACGTGTTCGCATGAAATACAGACGTATGTAACTTCAGTACTTAGATTAATGAATAAGAAATGACGGGTGTGGGGCCCGTAGGTGTCGGATCGCAGAAACATCAAGGTCGACTACATAAAAGCTACTCACTTTAAAACGGGAGCAGCTAAACTTGACAATTTAATTTCCAACGATAACTTAGCTACGGTTTACAAAAGTGCAATTGTGTATCGATATTTTCCCCAATCTGTCCCACACAACTTACTGTCTACAATAATAAGAGTAGTTCAAAAATCGTTATCAGTAAAACTATTTGTAACACCGCTTTAGTTGACTTGGCTCTTTCGTTAAACGTATTTTTTTACGGCCACTGTTAATTTCAGCGGACAATGGGGCCATCGGCGATCGCGTCCGAACAATTGGCCGGGCGTGAGCGCGCTTAATTGCTCTCTTTACTGACGAATAATTTTCATTCCAACACCTTAAATAAACACTAGTTATTTTAACAACCTTCGGCGTCAAACAACTTTATTGTAACCCAACTTGTTTGTTCTACTTCGGACCCAGTGAAATGTAAACGTGTGTACAATTTGTATATATGTGCGCCGCAGTAACAGACGTGCCACGATTCAATCAATGGGCTTCGTCAAAGAAGTGACCCATAGTTAACCTGAAGTTAATTTAACAGTCCACCGCTTGGGCGGTAACCAGCGACGATATTGTCTCGAAACATAACGGCTGATTTTACGATCAAATCGGGCAAGTTGGTGCTTAATGTAAAACCAGTTTAAATACACTCGTAAATCTCTTGAACGCGTGCCCACGCTACAGATACGTTGTGTCTCATGCAATATTTTTCAGTCCTTTTCCTTGCAGGATTCGCAGATGAAAAACTTGAAACAACTGATTTGGTAATAGAGAAAAAAATATTCATAATTATCATGAACCATAATTTTAAAACGGGCCGTGTAATTGATTCTTAATCACAACGAAAAAACGTATCCAACAAAAAAAAAAACAAATGGTTATTTTATAGTCTGACAAAACGTTCCAATGAATTGTTAGTTGAATAAATTTTTAGACGGTGCATTCCCATGGTCCGGCTACGCGGAAATAATAGCGCAAATGAATGTGAACGGCATTACGGCTGGAGATCACGTCGTCCCATAAATCCCAACCCCCGATAGAACAATTAAAAGACGAGTTTAAAACAATTACGCAACGATGGCCCCCGGGCTTGCTCGTGATGCCATAGAACAAAGATCAATGAAGCAGCTGGGACATTAAAATAAAAGTGCCCCAAGTGCACTTAACGGAAACTTCCAAAATCTGGATTCGGTGCTTTAAGATGTTCTCCTTCCTTGTGGTTTATAATGAATATGAACAAAATTTGTCCTCTAATCTGGATAATTCTGCGCTCGGTAAATAGAACCTTATGTTTATCCTTATACGCTCAAAGGACACCTAAACCCAGTGAAGGCACGTTAACGCAAGTAATTCAAACCGGGAATTTATTATACTTTAAGATTCGTCTATTATTTTTCAATTCTGCGCGCTAGTCTTTGAACACGTGAACATATAAATCTGCTAAAATATATGCGTATCTGTTAGAATGCTTTATTGTTTAGTAGCTTTGTCGAGTGTTAATCGAAATCAATTGTTTCGCCACTATAAGTCATGCATAGGGTTTTAATTGAGAGTATCGCTCTTATGCATCTGAGCCTTAGGCTATTACTATAGTTTATTCACTACCCAATGTCTGTTTGCTGTAGGTCTTAGAAATAAATCCTGTTTATTACTTTCATAAAATCAATGCAGCAGAACAATGTTACAGTACCTACCCATGGTCAAAGTCAGTTTTGATAACAGGGCCAACTCTTTAACTAATGTTAAAAGTAGGTAACACCAGGTGGTTGCCTACTAACAACATTTTCAGTAACAACGCAATTTTGAAAGAAAATGGTCCTCTTTAGCCAATGCAGCACTACTTTCAACTCGTTTTTCCAGTAGTATTTTTTTTGTGTTGTTTGTTCGCTTTACCTTAAATATACCTAAAATGAATTAAGAAAGATATCCTTAAAACATAAAATATTTAAACCCGAATGATAGAATGATATTCTGAACAGGTGGGCAACTTACATAAATCTAAGACTACTTGCATTACGTCTCAGGTACGTTCATCATGTGAACACATACGCTACGTTCAGTATAATCAATATTGTACGTCGTTTATCCCGAAGGCGGCAGCTCATGCGTCCCGCTTGCAGTACGTCCAAGCGATCTGCATCCCGCCCGCCTGATCCCATTTTAATGGAGCGCCCGGCAAACAAGCTTCCGAGCCGCTTACTGGCAAATCCACCGGGATCCCATGCGCCACTTAGCTCGCAAACGTACAATGTTTTATACTTGCTCCAACACACCCTGGTTGTGCGCTCGTCACACGAACATATCATTTATTTTAAGGCTGCTGTAAATACCTTGAATGATTCTACACACTCATAAATTCTGCCCTTATAAACCTATATACCTAACGGTTATAAATCCAAACTTATTGCTTATATATCGAAGCAGCGGTAAATATGGAAATTTTATCTACTGCACATGTCGCGACAAATTGTATGATTGCTCTTTTCAAAGACATCCATTCACCATTCATCTATCGGAGAATTGATGTGTAGAAGTCAAACAAAACGTCACCGGTCGAGCGGCTGGTTTTAAATGGCCGCTGCTTCGCTATTTATTCGCACATTTAAATGGGAATTAATCTGGCATTGTGCGAGCTGAGCGCGCTCAGCGTTAATATTTCGCTTCGTATTGACAATATGCTCACACTAAGGGCTTTGATTCATTAGCTGGAGGCGAACGACCTGCGGATAAAGGAGCTGGATCCCTCCATTCGTTCCATGGATGCGCCTCCGCTGACCTGCGCGCTAACGAGTCAGCCGAGTATAATGATCGCATTGAATGCTATGACTGGCCGAATGGCAAGTGTTAAACATAAACGGAAATAAAATTGATCATTATTATCATCTGACCTGTTGACCATTCAGCGAAAATCGGTAACCCACATAGGCAGTAAAATAAATAAGAAATGGGTTCGGCCTCAACAAGTCGTCGGATTGAATAAATCATTTACGATTTGTCTTCCTCAACAGGTAGATTTTTAAAAATGAGGTAATTGTTATTCATGCAAATCTAACTTACACAAGCAGAAAATGAATCCTTAACATAGACTCTCATAAATAATATAACCAGACGGGTGCCTCTTGTCTATGACATGGATGGAATAACAAGGAAGTACCATCTCGAGTTTTAAAAAGCGTACTCTCTTACGATAGAAAAACCGTGTAAAAATATAAGTAAGTATTAAGTATGACATGAAGTCAAGACATGCATGATTCACACTTTTGCTCGGCTTCATTGTTAACAGATCCTTAACTAATCCCAATCACATTTCCTCAAACGATTGTTCCGTCGTTCACAAGACGATAGCTGGTCTATAATGTATCATTTCGATTTCTATTTTCGATTTCGAAACAGCACGGAATTGCTCAGTAGGTAATTTTGATACAACACCAACTGTTAACTATAAAAAATTTAAACTGAAATCCATAAATAAGAGAATCCATAGAAGAGATTACGAAACAGTATTTGTATTTCATTGATGATTCTTCAGACTTCAGGATTCAAAATTTTCCATGATTTGTATTCCGTCTGTAGAATTTACCGCGTTGAATGCCGTAGTTCCGATGCAGACTATTTTAAATGTAAAGACGGCGCATTGCATAATCACCAACGTGATTCGCTATCAGTATTCGGTACTAAATATTTATTTCCCTCGGTTTTTACGATACTTTTTGCTGTTCCTCGTAAAAATATTTAGATATCATGGTTTTGCTACGATTTGACTTTTCTTAACCATATCGATAATTAATAAATTTGTCGAAGAAGTTCATGAGTGATTACTGTTGCAACATCTGTTGCTAGGTTTAGTTACTCATTTAGTTCAAGATTTATTGTATGTTGGATTTCAATCTATTGATTTATTTCTGTAATTAAAAACGATGAATCTGCCTTGACCAAATACCTCAAGTTTCTCCTGCTGAGATCAAATATTTAAAAGATCCTAAAGCACAAAAAACGGCTCTAGAAATACTAGTAGCCGAACGAAAAAACGGTGTCTAATCGGATGAATAATAGTATAAAACATTGATTGTGTTACACAAAGTAAAGGCGGCCATCATTTATCGCCGCTCCGAGTCGAACTCACTATAAAATTGAATACGAGCTTCCAGCCTGACGTTTCGATTTGCCGTGACGATTGTTTCAACTACCGGTTTTAGACAATTTGGAGTTCCATAAGTTGCCTTCTGAAGCTGTATTCTGTCACTTATGTTCACATTTGTCACTTGTAACTGACATTCTCTGTTGTATTTTGACAATTATTTACAGCATCCTGATACCTACTTGAAACGGTCACATTTTTGTGTTCGCAAAGATGTTCTTTTGTAGTTTTTTTTACGATTTGCAACACCACCATGTTATTATGAATCCCAATTAGAAGGAAAAAATCTTGATAATTGCTATCGTACATTAATTATACACACCTTAATTACACACACTAATTAAACACTACGGAGAACCCTGTTTGATATGCAGCCCGTACCACCTTCCAATTTTTTATATGGCCGCCGTTCGATTTTAATACAAAGACAGATCTGGCATTAATTAAGTTGGGCTGATGAGTTCGCATCGTCCGTCTCGCTCGCCGCTCGCCATCATTACGGCTACATGTAGAGGCGAGAACTTTTTTAATTCGTCATTATTCTGTGGCGTAAAGAAATGTTAATTCGAGGCAGCGTGAAATTAACAGCCGCCGCGTTGCCCTTTGTAGGGCCGCAGCGGCTGACTTAAACACACAACGGGTGACGAGATGCACGCTTCTTTCATACTACACTCTCTTATTTGCACTCGATTACTCTTTTTTGTATGCTTTCATTAAGAACTGCTGCAATAGGTTGTTAAACATCAATTTGTATAGTGGTCGAGAAAAAGAAATTGCGATTTGCCTTTAATCATGTCATTACTTGAGACGTCTCATCTAGATCTAAGTTATGTGCATTATAAGGAAATAATTTGAAGGATAATTTGTCGGTTGCAGACAAGTTCGATAAGATACATAAGTAAAGATCACTATTTATTAGTACCAATGTGTGTTTACGCAACATTTGCCTGCATATTTTATTGCATTACGTGGAAACCCGTATATTTGACTTACCGTAAATATTTTATAGATGTGCTGATATAGCCATTCAATTAAGGCGTCAAACAGGATGAAAAAGGATAACTAACCACAATAGATGGTCTCTTCATATAACTTTCCAGGAAGAGAAAAAACAAGTGATAATTTAGGTCTCATGATCAGAAATAAATATAATATGATATGCGTAGATGTCACAGTCCCAGCATACTTAAACCAAGATTTTGTTGCAGTGGTACCGCGTGAACAAGGATCGGCTGTGTCCAGACCTGATCAATAAGTTTGTCCAGTTATACCCTGATGAAGAGACCAAGGAGTTCCTTTCGGCTTCCATCGACAAGTCCTCCTGGGTGTGGACGCAGATCTGGTACCTGTTGGCCAAGGCAGTGCTCAGACACTTCTGGTCCGTCACAGATATTAATGGGTAAGTTTATATCAAGTTAAGTTCTATTCAATATATCCCTTATTACAGGCAAAATAAAAACCATTGGGCTGTTAAGTAGATCCCAGGCCCAGGGACATGATTCTTCAAGTAAAAATGCCATTGGTTTTACCGACTCCTTGAAAATATTGGTCCTTAGAACCTAGTGTTTTCCTGACACTTCCTCTTTTCCTTTTTCCCATTTTTTTTTGTATGACAGCAGTAAACCTCTTTTGTCTGAATGAAGATGTTGGATGACAATACATAAACAGAAAAAAAAAATTACTGCACACACACTCACTCACTTTGACAATTATCAAATCTTCAAGACTCCGGTCAAATAAAACTAGGAAGTATTTGAATATTTCTATGAATTTAGCTCCACGCCAACCGTTTAATCTTGGTAAGCTGTTACTGCGCCAAGCGCTAAGGAACGTCAAGGTAAGTTAATCATTAGTCCTATTTGTTTTATTTTTATTTAAAATTGGTCATTGATGAATCAAAATTTCAGCTGACGAGACACAGTGTCGAGAGAAATGTACACTTTTACAGTCGGTAGTGGATCACAAACAAGAGATGATTTGATAGTAGAATGGATAGAAAATGTTATGCTAAAGGAATTAGTTGCTGTCACATTGTCTTTGGTAGGCGTAAGAAAATATGAGGCACGTTCCAAAAGCCTCTCATCATTCTTAGAATACTCATGTAATATACCTTAGTAAAATACATTGTGAAGCAAAATACACAGTGGCTGAAAAAATAACATGAAATTCATACTCGTTCTAAAGATATGATTTCGATATGATTCCCGTGGCAAAATAAAGATATCAAATATATGTCTACATGTTATTATGATTTGGTAAAGTATTCTTCGGCTGACCTCAAGGGGATTAGAGAATCTCTATGGATCAATTGAATAGTGGTTTTGAAATAATAGGTACTAACCAACTAAATGAGTTTTGCTCTACTGTCTACGAATATGTATGTGACCTCAATTTCACATTCAGCTAGTACAATGTGTAAATGAATTAATGCACATTTTGAAAGAAGTTGGTTGAGAAGCGTTTACTGAATCGATTTCTGACATTTTGAATATAGGTAGGTAAAATAAACAAATCCCGAAAATAATAAAAACTACGTAAAATACCGTCACACTTCCGCTGTCTAAACAAACCAAAATGGAAGAAAATCTACTATGCTACACACTTATAAGTGTGCGACTGTGTGTGTAAATAGATTTGTAATGTCACCGCAATTTTATCCTTCAATATGTGTAACTAATTTAATTAATAAACAAAGTTTTATACATGCATGTTTTATACTAGCTGACCCTGCAAACTTCGTACCGCTTCATTTTTGTTTTGTGAAATTTTCCTTGTTTTAATAGTTGTTCTTCTATTCGGGGCGGAGACAAATCTAACAAATCAAAGATCATAAAAATCAGTCCAGCCGGTAACAGTTAACTCGGTCTGCATGTTACCTTTTCACGCCTAAACCACTTAACGGATTTCGATAAAATTTGGCAAGGCTACTTTTTGTCCCCGTAGCATGTTTCCGTGGGATGATTTCTGACATCACGCGGGCGTCGCCGCGTGTATAAGCTGGTACTATACTATAATATACAGGTAAAGATGGTAAAAATTCAGTGTATGGGTTATGATTATAACAATATACCTATTCTAATTGGGGTGTTTGGTGGTGTGCGTTATGATTAGCTAGACCAAAGAGTTTAGGAATATCTCGTACTTAGTTCTTAAAGTTATATGTATAGAACCTATTAAATACCACGAACTTACATAGAAGATTTCGTGCAATTCAGATACGAATCCACCATACAACAACATAGCTTTCCTTAGCACCTGTAAAAGCTGGCCTTGGACTTTCACATATGTAGAGTGGAGCAAATATTGATTATAATAACATCCTTTTTCGTGGTCCTGTACTAAGACTTCATCATTATCCTTCAACTCCTTAACGGTTACTTTCAGCTTACCAACGAGACCTTCGCACATACACTGCCTCGAACAACTACGTCAAACTTTTTAATTTAAAAGTAATGAATCATATCTTTTACAAACGATGAATTGCCAGTTGAATGACGACAATGGGGCATTATTAAGTGCGTCCAGATTCGTCCAATTACGCCAATTACAATCTCCCGGTACATACATACGTAGATGTGGGTGCGTGTTATTTCCTCATCCATTGTGTTGCGCCTGCACAAATTAACTAATTCGGGATGTGATTTAGTCTTTTGTTGCTTTTCATGTAATGTTGCTGTGTTTCGTTCATTTTGTACAAGGCTAACTTTGACGTAATAGCATCAGCTATCGTGAAAGCTGTCAAAAATTATGTATCTTCAATGAACGGTTAGTTTCTACTAGAGCTCGAAGTCAAGGGGTCTTTGCTTAGCAGTGGGATGATGCAGTTTCTATTCGAAGATGCTTTGCATCTGTAGGATCCACACCACTTCCAACTCTTCTTTGGGTTTAGTCACCGCAATCTAAATTCTAGACCAACAATAGAAGTACATCAGTGGATATCGATAACAGTATCCATCCGCCATAATTGCATCAGTAGGGGCGTCCGTCCGCTGATCGTCGGGTGTCTATAGCGGACCACTAATAAATAATTTAAATAAATTGACGGACGAGATTTACTTATTGGTTGCTTCCGTCTCTCAATTACGTTTTATTTATCACTCACTACGCGTCGACCGCCGCTAGTATTGGGCGGACGACTTAGCTATCGAGAAACTAATATTTTGATTGTCCGGGAAAGGAGAACGCGTAGGCACATTACTATCGTCAGCAACAGATAAACCCTGAGAGGTTTTCGTTGTGTGGCTAAAACCAATTTGTTAAATGTTAAGTGTTTTAGAAATAAATAAATTAAAAATAAATAAATTTGGCACAGGATCGGTGGAATGGAAAAATGTGGTCCTTTGAGTTCCATTCAGTAGATCCGATGGTTGCATTTCAGTTATTGACTCACAACACTACCCACAATCAATCGGAATCTGAATCGTTTTGAAACAGATTGTTAATCCATTGCTTCATTAGTACGAGAAAAAAATCTGCTCAACAATGTAAATAACGCAATGAATGTTGTTGAACTGTCAAAATCAAACAAATTAGTGGTAATCGTTCACGAAAATGTTTGACGCAATTAGGCTGCAGGACTTGGTTGCTTTTCGAAAAGTACTGCAAATAATAAGGTAGCAGTGAAACATTAAATACTATTTCTTTCTACAAGCAATGAGATATCCTTTACTGTTCGTATATGTATTTTCCACCAGGTAGTTTTTCATTTCGAAGACTCATCAGTAATCAGATTCTGACAGCACAAATGCTTATTAAAAATAATAAAAAAGAAGCGGAATAATTAAGTTCTCTTATAATTACTCGTACCTGCGTATGAGTTAGTGCCTGCTCTTTTTGGTGCCTTCCATTATCCTGCTGCATTTATCCCAGTCATCATCATTTGGTGCTTTTATGTTTTTTGTTAATTTTCGTTGTGTGGTAGAATTATGTGCGTGTGTTTGGAATCATAAGCAAACGTGAATGCGGCAGTTGTAGGATGTTTTTGTTTCTTAATTTATTCTTGATAGAATCTTGTGGATATGGGAATATTTTTTGGTTTTGCCTTGGACAAGGCAGAACTTGGATCGAATACAAATATTCATGCCACGACTCCATGAGAGTCCCACCAATGGATTGGAAAATCCATAAGATATTAGGAATACTTAACTCACATTTGTTTATTACCGGGTAAAACGGGGTAAATAGGGATGCAGGGGTGAATTGAAACGAAACTTTAAAAGAAGAAAAAAAGAACGTTTATTTTCGGTTAACATGACACAGTGATCGAACACAAACACCAAAGAGAACAAATCGGGGGAAAATATGCGTCACATCCACGCAAAACGGCTATCGCTCAGCTTAATGCTACGACCCTATGCGAGACAGCCCCAGCGCTGGTTTTCAGCGACAGCCGGCGTTGAATGACGTCGACCAGTGTAAACGCTAAGATGAAAATAAAAAATAAAAATACATACACATAATAACTAGATAAGTGTTCAACAAAATAAAATAAACAATATTTAAAAAAATGGTAACATTCCGGGCATTGAAAGCTCACGCGCCGTTAGCCTTTTATAATCTGTGCGCGCAGCTGTCATTTAAAATAGGTTTGACGTTTTGACATACTGTGATTGTTATTGTTCTACCTGGTAATAATTACGTAATAATTAGAAGGATTTTAACATTGAAATAATATAGTTTGTTGTCAACAGGGGCACTTTATCGTTAATTATAATACAGTCAATACAAGAAACATTTTTGGCAACAAACATTATTATTTCAATGTGACAATCCCTTTTAAAGATTCGTTTCGATTCACCCCTGCATCCCTATTCACCCCGTTTTACGGTATAGGGATAATCACGCTTGCCAAACACAGAGAACAAGAAAGAGGTTTCCACCAGTCATTTCACCATAACTATTGCCTAAGACGCCTTCCACGACACCCACGAGAATTTTCAATTAAAAACAGATTTTCTCATAACTCAATGTGATTCCTACTTATTGTGTACACATGCTAAGCCATATTTCATTATAAAATGATAATATTTTTTGGAAAGTTCCGTGTCGCGATGGCTCCCCCTTATTCCGTATATCCGGGATATTAATCAGAGTGCTATTAGTCAGGATAGAGGACTCACTGAACGCCGCCCTATCCACTTTTCCGTCCTAAATGAATCTATTTTCAATGAATTTCAATTGTTTTACATTGTACTTATCCTCTTTACGAAGATACACATTTCTCATGTAATTTGATTAAGGCTGCTGACTAATCTTGTCGTGTCTTTGATAAGGAATGCCTTGTTGATTAACTGCGTTTTTATGCTTACATTCTTCTAACCACAGTGGCATGTCAGCCTCATCATGACTAGGATTTGATGAAGTAAAGATTGAAAAGATTTCATTTTCTATGTACTTAAATCTTACGAGCTTATTTCTAGAAATGCTTTGCAGTAAGCTAATATTTCTTGTTTCCATGGAAGTTTAAATAAAGAACAGAAGTACAAGAACAGCAAAGCCTTATCACTTATCAGCTATCTTAATACCAGTTTTAAAAGAAGTTCTCAACACCCTAGATAATCTTAGAAACTACTGAATGCAGTTGAAAAATTCTTGTAAAAGAAATTGGCTTCGATATAATGCAGTAGAATTTATTTTTAAGAGATCCTTTCTGTAGTTTTAAAAGCAATGTCTAGGGTTTTCGAAAACTAACTTATAGTAACCTAAATGATAGTGACACCAATGCTGATACCCTATTGCATGACAATGTATTATGTATTCAAAGATCAAAATCCGAACATAATGGACGTTGTTGGTAACATAAATGCTATGTAGATAATAGGTAATTTAACAAGACAGACTTTAGGCGTTAATTAGTTTACAAAAAATAATGTTGGATCAAAGTCAAAGTCAAAGCATTTATTTCAAATAGGCCCATAAAAAGGCACTTTTGAACGTCAACATTTACATTAAAAATAGAACTGATTCTAGGCGCCACTTCCAAAAAGTAGTTTCGTATGGAGAAGAAGTGGCAAGAAACTCCACCGTTACTCTTTTAAAATGTTTTACAATATGTTGTATACATTAATTATATTTCTATATGTGAAGACGATGCACCAAGAATAAAAATACTATACCACTATTGGTACAAAAAAATAAAAATAAAGCAAAGGTATATAAATTAATCACGTGATAGGTACATTGTGCTCACATATTTACAAACAATTGTAAAAATATATGATTTTCCTAAAATATTAACTTGGAATAATACAGTGTGTGAGTAAAGTAAAAATAACCAAATATACAATACAAAAAGCAAATAGTATGATTTTGTCTAGCCTCTAGATCGTCCTATGGAGCAGGACCAGCATGTTTCCAAGCATTCTTATCTAGGATATAATCTTCTAATTTGTAATATGCTTGATTACAAAGTGTTTTTTTAACATGAGTTTTAAACTTTCTTTCATTTAATTGCAATATTTCACCAGGTATTTTGTTGTAACATTTAACACAGTACCCCATAAAAGATCTATGTACTTTAGATAGTCTGAAAAATGGTTGATCTATTTTATTTTGATGATGGCTAAGAAAACTTTTCAATGATCACAAAATAGCTATACCTACAACTATCATACAAGCTTTTAATCAGGTAAGTGATAAGTTAGAGCAAGAAACCAATGCCCAGTTTTACCTCTACCCTGATGAACTTGTAATAATGATATTTTTCTGACATGAAATCTAACCACAAACAGGTATAATGAAACAAAACGATGACCGATTTCCCACAGACACAACTATTTCGACAAGTAATAATTATTAATCATTATTTCAACACCCACCGAGTTATTCAATATATTCATTATTCAATATCGACTACATCTCGTTTAACATTTTCGTCAGGTTGGGGTAATGCTACAGTTCGAGTGTGGATCCATAACACAAACGATTCCCTTTTGTCGTGCTTTCTGTGCAAGATCACCTTCACACCTTACTTCCTTCTATGGAAGACCTTTGCAAGTGTATCTTCTGTGGAAGTCGTAAGACAGCCACGTTTCCTGCCTGCGCTATTCCTTCGTTTTTGATCAGCGTTCTTCCTGGCTTTTGTTCTTTTTGCTCGGCTCTTATGGATCGTAGTGTGATGTTATACAACCTTCTTCAAGGAATGGGCTATCAAATGCAAAAAAAAACAAATCTGACTTTATAGGCCAATTTTTGTTACCTTGGGTTATTGCAATTTTCATAGAAAATAAAATACTCGTACCCAAAAATACAACCCCAGCCCATGTCACTCGCTGATAATGTAAGTTTCTAAAAGTAAACGAATTTTATTAATCTGTTAAGTTTTGTTTGAGTTTATCCATTATAAACAAACTTACAAAAAATCAAATAATTTTAGGGTTCCGTACCTCAAAAAGAAAAAATTGAACCCTTATAGTGTCACTTCGTTGTCCGTCTGTCTAGACCCTTTTTCTCAGAAAAGCATGAAGGTATCAAGTTGTAAAATTAATATCAAATACGTAGGTCTACGGTCTTTTGGAGCTCTGAAAAAATCAAGCTTCTAAGTCAACGCAATAAAAAAATACGGCGATTTACGCGACATATTTTGATACTCGCAAATAAATCAAAACCAGTACCCTAATTGCGTAATACACAATCAAACGGAATCTGAATCGTTTTGAAACAGATTGCTAATCCATTGCTTCTTAAGTTCGATAAAATAATCCGCTAAACAATGTAAATAACGCAATGAATGTTGTTGAACTTTCAAAATCAAACAGATTAGCCGTAATCGTTTACGAAAATGTGTTACGCAATTAGGCTGCAGGTAGTCCAAGAGGGTACTTCCCATTGACCTAGAAACATAAAATTTGGCAAGAAACAAGGTCTCACAGCACAAGTAAAAGAAAAAGTCCGAATACCGTTAATATGTAGTTTTATCACATATGAAGTTTTTTTTTTTGCTATTACGAACTTAAAACATTTATATAGTTAGAGAATTGACCGTGACGTATATCGATGTATGGGAAAGCATATTTTTCAACAACAATGTTAAGTTTGTTCTTGAGATAAATTCATCCCAACTACGGAACTTCATTGTGCGTGGTCGGACACGCACTTGGCAGGTTAATTTTTTCTTTATAATATTAGTTTAAGACAAATGGAATCATTGATACGAAGAAAAGAAGAACTTATTTGAACCCAATAATTATTCGGCACAAAGCATTACAGTCTTATAAACGCATTTCAATCAGCAAGCAGACGAGCTCATTGACACCGGACAATAAATTCGGCAAATCAATTGGCCATAAATATTGAAGACGTCTATGCTAATGTGTGGATAAATTAAACACATAGGCGTCTATTAAGACGAATTTGCGTGTCATCAGGGTCTTTTCTATTGTGACATGGACTTCTATCTAGCCTCACGCTTTTTACAAGGCTGTCCAAAATAGGAGTGTTGTGTTTTTCGTCTTACGTTTTGGACCGCAAGGTTCGTTTTTGTTATGTCGCCCCTGAAACGTCATGCCACTCCCGTGGGTTAAATAACAACTAACTAAAACACTATCATATTACATTTTACACGATGTTATTGATATTCAATGTATGGACTTGAAGAAACCTTGTCCTCTGCATGCATGACCGGGTTTTGTCGACGAAAGAATAGAAAAAGATACAGATTCCTTTTAATCTCATTTACATGTTTTAATTCATTTGACTGTTTAATTATTATTTTATTTTTGCTTTGTGTTTTGGACATAAATTGATTTGATCTGACATTTTTCTATTGTTTATCTGTTATATATTTACATCATTTCATTAAATTGTATCGTGTCATCTCATCAGTCATCTAATTTTAACGTTATAAATTTAACAAAATTGAAGTGTGTTGTTTTTTATATCTTTTAAGGGTCAAGGATCTGAAATAAATGAATTTTATTTTTATTTTATTTATTCATGTGTCATTTTGTCTATTCTTCCGTCGACAAATAAATATATATATATAGGAAATGTCGACTCCATCTAGTTTTTATTTTATTTTTTTATAAATCTTGTAAAAGTAAGTGATTCTGATATCCTATTTACAGAAGTAACTGTTTAATTTCTTATACATTATTCCACTTATTTTAAATCATTATAGGTATCAGTATTCATTACTGGGCCCCAATTCTGTATGGTAATTATTCTTACCACGTGCAAACCACGTCAAAAACGTGTCTTGTAGAAACCCATGTAACGGCAAGGAATCGAAATGTCATGTTTTGTATGCTCCAAGATAAATTGTCTATGGCACATTATGAAATCACGCGTGCGTTTTGAAGTATTGTCCGACAGTATTTGGTCGTAAAACTAGTAATTGCAAATACTCCATTTTGAACCTTAATAATTCCTAAGTTATTTATGATTATGATATTAAAAATCTTGAACCTTGTTTTTATATAACAATGAAATACAATGACAATATTTTGGCAGCAGTGTTAAAATGTATAGAGATGGATGATTTTGAACGTACTTAAGTCTGTTTTCAAAAGCTGTCCGAGTGTGTTTTCATGTGCATACATATTTTAGTTGTTTGAGGGTTTTTGTAGATTTTGAAATAATAATACCAACAATAACTTTTTGGACCATTTCGTCATTGAATGGAATAAACTTTCCTAATTGTTATAATTTGTGATAATAATTTATAAGTACATAAAGCTACAATGTCCCTTTGTGACATGTACAGTAAGTGTTCAAAAGTGGAATGGCACGTTAAGAGTCGTATTGCTGTGAACTCGCGGTACGACTGTATGTGTTTAAACGACACACACCACAGAGATCGCACACACTGACATATCGTCGCGTACTCGTATTGCACTACACGAAACAAAAATATATTTCCGTTGCTTTTGTTATACACGGTCACACGCATCATGAGCGTGACCTGGCTAGTTTATGGCATTGCTAAAATTCGAGCTAAACTTTATGAGCTGGTGGCAGTAAGCGCCTTGGCCGGCTGCTGCTCAGTCCATGATTGAGAAGCAGCCGGCTTAGAATCCGACCTCATAAGATGCAACGCAGTTTCTTGCTCTTAATTTTATTTGTATTGCAATAATAATAATATTAAAAAAACTACGATTATTCATAAAAAAACTACTTCAGCGGAATAAGATGTGAAAAACCATGTCAAGAAACTTAGAAGCTATTTGTATTATTTTGACACGTTAAATGTTAAGAAATTTTAATAAGTAGATTTATTTGACATAAATATTTGATCCATCATGAATTCCCAAAATAAGTGATTTGAAAGTTATGTAAGAGCAGTTTGTTTACATTAAATATTTCACATTTTATTTGGATTTAGTGATTATAGATTACATATTAAAGGTAAAGCTTAAGTATTAATTTTCTTAAAGAAAAGAAGATTGAAACTAAACCTCGAATTTTTACCCTTAAACATAATTACGGATGGAGCGCATTATACAGGATAAAGTATCCTTGTGGGGAAAATTTGCCTTTCTGTCAAAAATTGTTTTTAGCTGTTCTTCGGTGATGCAACCCTTCAGCGTGGAGTGCACGGCGAACGGTTTATAATGACGTGTTGAATAATTCAGAAAAATGTCTCCTCTGGATGAAACCATTTGTTTCATATTCATTCACCATGTGACGTCTCTGCTAAATAAGCTGAGACGTCACATGATGAATGAATATGAATATTTAACCTCTTAAATAAAGAGGTTAAATAAGCCTTCCACTTGTCGCTCCGACTAGCAAGGCTTCCCTCTTTCTCACATCTCAAAACCCACAGACTCACAATATTTCTCTAGACCAAAGAATGGAATACTATTAGACATCTCTAAGCACACTACTATATACAATAATAATATTTTTTATTTTAAATAACATTATATTTATAACACTTTACTCATCATTCACTAATGTATATGAATAGGGGATGTTCATCACGTCGGGGTCACCAGTGAAGAGATATGAGGATCACGTCGGGGTCACCAGTGAAGAGATATGAGGAACAGGGTGTAAAGTTCACTCATACTCTCAGAAAAGGGAGGATCCTCCTACCAGATGGATGTCGTATCTGGTGGGCAACTGCCCGATGATTGTTGTCGGGAAGTTGTATATATGCTATCTGCTCGGTAAACTCTGCTTGCGCGATGCAGGATTGATGCGTTTTTTCGCATGTGGCGGTGTAGATGCCGCCACATATACAAATAATCTTTAAATTTTTTTTGTATTTTTCAGTTCTTTTATTTAAACCTCAAACCAATGCGGCATCTTTTGATTTAAAGGATTAACAAAGCCTTTGATTTAGATTTATAGTTAGTAAAATATGAAATATTTAAATGATAGCACTCACACTTAGTCCGGTTTCATTCGGTAACCCCCCAAGCGCGATACATGGCCGGTTTTCTCAAATATGGCGAAACTGTTATTAAAAAAGCGTATATAATTTTAAAGCTTATAACCTTTTTTTTTTTTTTTTGGGTGGGAAATCATCAAATGACTGCTCCCGCTCTGGGTGGAGCGGGAGGGCGTGTCAGACATTTACTGACTAAAACCCACCCGTGTTCCTTCAGTTGCCTGTGCCAGGGCCACGGTTTTCTCTGTAGAATAACCCGCGACCCTGAGGCGTCGGCCCTATCGGACCCCGTCACTTTGTGCTGACATCTCTTTGAGGCGCGCGTGGAACACAACGCGCCGTCGACCCGGGCCTGGTCCTTACCGGCGGCGAGCTACCCATTGCTCGCCGTCCGCAAGCCCGCGCCTACGGTGGCCGGGAATCTGCAGGCGACTCCCGACGCCCAGGGCGTCTCCTGCGGCGGCTAGTGGGGGCGTGAGGACGCAAGGCTCTCTCCCTCACCCGCTCCGCCTCCTCCTTCGCGAGCATTACTGCTCCGCAGAAGGAGGTGACGGCTTTCCATTCCCTCTCGCTCCGTACCATGGCCTGGACCAGGGCCGGACGCGAGAGATCGCCGCCGCCAATCGCCTCCGCGAGGACACTGCGGTGCTCCGCCCAAGCTGGGCATACTTCCACCGTATGCTCCACCGTGTCCTCCGGGCGATCCACACAATGGTGACACCCGGGCGTTTCCTCCCGCCTTATGCGAAACAGGAACCTCCCGAAACAACCGTGTCCGGTGAGGACCTGTGTCAGGCGGAAGGTGAGGACGCCGTGGCGCCTCTCCAACCACTCCTCAAAGAGGCGGTAAGTCCACCGCCGCTATTGTGGCGTGCCCAGCACTGGGTTGCGACAATCGCACCCTCCATGTCGCCATGAGATCCCGCCGGAGCTCTGTCCGCTATACCGTGATTTCTCGCGGCAGCGGAGTTACACCCCGGCGTTTTGCCTCCTCGCGCCACTCCCATACGTGCGCGAGGGCTTTTGCCTCCAGATCCCATGGCGGCAATCCGGCAAGGAGGCTCGCCGCCTCGCATGAGACCGTGCGGTATCCCCGGACCAGCCGGATGGCCATGACCCTTTGGGACGCGTTCAACCTGCGGGCCGGTCGGCGCCTCAAAGAACGCGCCCACACCGTTGCCCCGTAAAGGGCCATGGACCGCACGACTCCCGCGTAGAGCCTCCGGCAGGAGGCGTTTGGACCCCCTAGATTGGGCAGGAGCCGCCTCAAGGCAGCCCCAGCCCGCTCCAGTCTGGGAGCCAAACGTCGGAAATGCTCCACGAAGTTCCACCGGCTGTCGAGGACGAGTCCCAGGTACTTCATCGTCGACTCGACGCCGATGTGAACCCCTCCCGCCGTTATCTGGGAACCCGACAGTGGCGCGTTCCGAGGACCATGAAAACACATGGCCTCGGACTTGTGCAGGGCCACTTCGAGTCCCAACTGCCGGATCCTCTCGACGATTGTCGCAACCCCGAGTGTCGCTTGTTCGGCCGCCTCCTGGTGCGACCTCCCCTGTGCCATGACCAGCGTGTCGTCAGCGTAGCACACCACGCTGACGCCATTCGGGAGGTCGGCGCGCAGCACCCAGTCGTAACCGATATCCCACAGCAGCGGCCCCAGGACCGATCCCTGTGGGACACCGCACGACATCTCTCGCCGGTTCCACTCTCCCCGGTGACCGGGGTAGATGACGGCCCTGTCTATCAAATAGGCCTCGACCACGCGACAGAGGTAGGTCGGCGTCCGGTGATACCGCAATGCCTCCCTGATGCAACTCTAGGGCAGGGTGTTGAAGGCATTGGCGATGTCTAGAGACACCGCCAAGACGACCACACCCCGGGCAACAGCATCCCCCGTCGTGAGGGCTCGCACGCGCATGATGGCGTCCACCGTAGAGCGCCCCCTTCGGAAACCAAACTGGCTCTCCGCCAAATCCGGCCCCACCCGCACCAGCCGCCCGACAAGGCGGTTTGCAATAACTCTTTCAAAGAGCTTGCCCTGCTCGTCGAGCAGAACGATGGGCCGGTAAGCGGACGGAGAGTCCCCAGGGCGCCCCGGCTTCTTAATGAGGACCAGTTTCCCCGTCTTCCAGCGAAGTGGGAACTGGCCCTCCTCCATGCATGCGCTTAGGAGCCCCATAAGTCGAGGCCCAAGAGCCTCCATGGCCAGAACCCAGGCTCTTCCAGGTAAGCCGTCGGGTCCAGGGGCGGTATTTTTGGCACTAAGCCAATGTACCGCCACTCTCAGCTCTACCCCGGTCACCTCCGAAGCATCGTCGTCGTCGTCGGCAGTGTGGTCCGCATTCGGCACCGCAGTAGGCGGAGTCATGGGCGGGGGAGTATGCTCCCCCCGCGAAGGGAACAAAGTGCTCACCACCTCCTCCATGAGCTGGAGCCGGAGACTCTGCGTCAGTGGGGGAGCCCATGGGCGGAGTTTATCCCGCACCATTTTGTAGGGGCGTCCCCACGGGTCGCAGTTCAGAGTCTCCAGCGACTCCTCGCGGGAAAGCTTATAACCTAAGCTTTAAAATGAAACTCAATCATGATAATTGGGATGATATTTTTTAAACATTGAGGTGAAAATACAGGAAAACATGCTATCCACGGTACGCACGAGTTGCGCGTTGCGAGCGCCTATAAAACCACCTGTAACTGAAATTTCCTTATCAGTACCTACTTCACCCGGTGCTCTCGTCACGCCTCTCTACGTGAGTCAAGCTAGGTCTACGTCTACAAGACCTACGTGCGACCGCAACTCACTTACGCCGCCCCGGCTTGACTTGCTCTCACGGCCGAGACGCACAAGAAGAAGCTCCGGACGCAGCAGAACTTCATGCTGCGTCAAATAGTTAAAGCTCCTCGGTTCGTGAGGAACTCGGTGATCCACAAAGACCTGCGTGTCGAGAGCATCGTTGTTTTCAGCACCAACTTGGCGAGAAGGATGTTCGCGCGTGCCGACGCCTCAGAACACCACCATATCAAGGACATCGCACGTTGGCACGCGCGACCTCCCGACTACAAGCGCTTCCCGCGCGACCTCATCGCAGACATCGCGCCACCGGGCATGACGCCCGAGTAGGTCGCCCTCACTTTACACGCGACTTACTCGAACAAAAGAACTCCACACTATTCACACGACACCCGCCGAGCGCAAAGCGTCCTAGGTTAATATAGTCGCCACGGGCGCGGCTCACACACACATTACTCCACACTCGCAGAAAAACCCAATGATAAACAACATTAGCGACGTACACACATCTCAAGTCGCTCGATAATCACTACAACGCCCCGCGCCCTGATACGCTACCGGCTAGATCTGGTTTCGTTGTCGGAGACGGGGATAGACTCCACTGCAGGTGAGCGCCAACCAAAACCGACGCCCTCGTTGCTTGATCGGCTCTTGCTGGGCCTTCCCTAGGGAACTAGGGATCTCACCCGGCAGTGGCCTGCTCGCAAGAGCGTCGTGAAGCACTTCGGGTGCTCCTACAGTCACACCCCAGTAACACATTACAGAACGCTGAGGGAAGGCATACCCCTAAGCGACTAGGTGTGAAATAAGCACTCCTCCCTCCAAAAGGGGAGGGAACCCCAAAGACGGGTCCTCATATTAAGGGACCGAGAGACCGCACCCTCGGGCAAGGGGCCAAAAAGCCCCCAAACCGATACGTCGCGCCTCCTTCGGGGGCGCAGAGACGACCACATGGGTTTCCTTATCAGTCGCTTATCTAAAGTTGACCTGATATCTCCGCTTGTGACGCTTACTGTTTATCCAAAATTATGGATACTACGCAAACTGAAGCCGCCCAAGTTGTTGCTCTATAACAACTAGGCCTCAGTCAGCGAGCTGTCGCTCGTCAGCTGCACTTGAGCCAGTCTGCTGTGTCGAGAGTGTACAAAAGGTTCCAGGAGACTGGTGCCTTCGAAGACCACGGCGCACGTCTGAGAGGGACGATCGTTTTATCGTCTTGACTGCACTGCGGTATCGCCACCTTATCGATGTTGATGTCCAGCAGGAGCGGAGGCGAGTGCGAGGGGCGGCTGTCAGTGAGTGAACAGTAAGAAGACGCTTGAAAGAAGCGAACCTGACCCCAAAACGGCTTGCTACAGTCATAATATTTACCCCAAGCCATCGGCAAGCGCGACTTCAATTTCCACGGGAACACCGTCTGTGGAGCATTGAACAAAGGTGGCCTATCCTGTTCACTGACGAGTGCAGAATGTGTCTGCATGGCAGTAAAAGGAGAGGCCGGGTCTACAGACATCCGGGCGAGCGCTTTGCACAGTGCTGTTTCCGTGAAACAGTCGCACATGGGGTGGTTCATGCATAATGGTTGGCATATCCCTACAGGGTAAAACAGCCCTCGTTTTCGTGCCTGGGGGACACGGAGGCTGACCGCTTCTACACCGACATTCTCCTGGACCATGTTGTTCCGTATGCAGGCTTTGTCGGGGATAACTTCGTGTTCACGCCAAGAATCCAGCTCCATAGGACATCGAAGAGGAGTGGGAAGCGTTTCCTCAAGATGACATCAAAATATTGATCAGATCAATGAGGAATCGCTTACAAACTCTGATTAGGGATAGGGGGGAAACAGTTCGATTTGTTTTTTTTTTTGTTTTTGTTACAATTATTGGTTTTACCTAAAGGATTAGCTGTCATCAAATAATTTCTCGCATTTAACATATCTCCTATACTTTTATTCATACCCAATATTAAAAAAAAACTACTGAATAAATTTTCATGATTAAGGTCTCATATGAAAGATAAACGCTTTTTTTTATTTCAGTTTCGCCGTATTTGAGAAAACCGGCCATGTATGCGAACTTGGGGGTTGAGTCGATTAGGCTGCACGCGAGTGTATATTTGACTGCATTTTGAAAATTATAACCACAACACCGCTGACACATTTCAACATTCATCACTAATCAACGACATTCAATCAGATGAATAGTCGTAACAAACTGCATCTAACTCACAGAAATTTAAATAATTTACTTCGTTTCTGTTCTGTGGCTGTGTTCCTACTAGCTTTTATTATATAAGTAAACAAGATAAACGGGACAAACAACGAATGATTATCGAACTACTACAAGTAATTTTATTCAAATTAACAAAAAAAAAAAACTATTCATAATAGGTATTGTTAATACATAACATATCAAAAACTTTACCCGAACACAATCTTCCTATAATCGAAACTACAACGATTCTGTACGGTTCTCAAGCGTGGTATTTTGACAGTTCAAACCACGCCAACTTCGCATTCATTTCGCGTGGTTGCGTTCATTGTGTCTTATAGAAATCTTATTAGCATATGTCGTGATTAGCTAAGGAATTGACGTGCTTTCAAAGTAAGGAATCATTAAGTGATCATAGTGAATTAGGGCCTTGAATGTGGCCCTGCTGTCCCGTAATGTCTAAACATCCATTTCCACAATATTTTACTAGTTTGCTGTCCGATGGTTCTGAACGCTACAGCAGCGTGAAGGGTTGGTCCTTAGGTACTTAAAAAGCTATGATCCATAAGTTATTAAGTTGTTACTTATCACAACCGTTGTTAGTTGTATTGTCTTTGTAGACGTGGTTTTACGACCATCATGGTTTTTAGACCCTTTACCAAAGCGAATCAAGTCCAATGATCGACGAAATATAATATCTCTATAAAAATGTGTTACTAACAGTCATACTAAAGATAAAGAAGTTAATAAATCCCCTATGAATATAAACATACGGCAGTTGGCTTTCTGTAATTTCCTTGCAAACCTAAGCGACTTTGATAAATGATGTGGCATTAGATTTGTGTCAACTAAAGACGTCAATAGACGTCAAGTAATTCAGAATGAGGTCACAAGTCCTCTAGAACAGTGCATGTCACGACGATACTTATTCATAATATTTTCACATTCGGTTATGCGTATTGAGGTCTCATCGAAGTTTTTGCCTCCAGGTTGCGAAAATATTGCACGGAGGCTGTTCGAGTCCTTTACAGCTTTTAAAAATATTACTCATTAAATTTGAGTTTTTTTTTTCCAATATATCATATTTATTTACTGTAATTAACCCTTGTTTTACACAAGCTCCTAAAGCACCACGTATCTGATCATATTATGCGAGAAAATTCAACGAAACATATTTACACAATAATTATTTGAGAATTAACGCTATAAACTTAAAGAATCACCACTTTATGCAAATTTTACAATAAAGCCTTAATATTAAACATTAAAATGATTGTTATTGCACACGTTAATTATCCCGACCTTTTTAAATCGTTCAAGTTAATAATACAAAAATGCCATATAATTATTTTTCGGACACCATTAAATATTATTAAGTTTTTTGACATTTCTTCTTAATTGCCTGTTTTTTTAAACCATATTTAGATTCCTTATACAATCTCATATTTTACGTAGTGGTAGCAGGTAAATTGATTCGATTTTATTACATATTAAGTTTGGATTAAGTATAAGATTCGACCGATATTAATAAGTTGTCGATGAAACACGTTATAAGCATGGAATATTTATTGGTATAGTCTCACTGAAATCAATTAAGTTGAAGGCACGTTAAGTATTTAATTTAAGAGACAGTCATTTTATACACAGGGTTTTTAGAGCTCTAAATAAGGGTGTTAGCAATAACACCCTTTCGAAATCTTTACTATTAATATAACCTTTTTGGAAGCAGTCGATAACGATCGTTACCCGTTAACCTATTTTGCCCCAGTAACGTCTAACAAGTTGTGCGGAAAACAAGTGAACAATTGCTTTCCACTCGCAGATCATTGGGAATGTTTATTTATTTATTGTGGCCACTAAACGGGCGTGTGGTCCGTATTCCACGGCGGTCTCCACTTTTCAAGCGGCGGTGTGCGATCTCTCGATAGTGTACCATTAGCGCGAAGAGTCGCGCCGGCATCCAATTGTGCGCTTAGATAGCGCATACAAATGTCGATCGGCGGACTCCGTTCCCGCCTCGCTCGCCCCGCTCATCTGCATTCAATCCCATTGTTGCCTTTATTATTGGATATATGCGTAATCGCTAATTTATGGATCGCACTGACCGCGCCAACGTCACCAGTGATCTAATCTACGTTTGCGGCTTTCGGCTTGTTAACGTAGAGTGCGTTTGTGCGTACCATCACTATTGTTACCATTTCCGTATCATGTTATTGTAATAAGCAAGAACTGTATACTATTTGCAATGAAGTGTAATCCTTTATATCGATAGAACATATCTAATGAATGAACGCGATTTCTTCTGCAACTAATAATCATAAAGCTGTATCAGAGTAGATGAAGATAGAGAATGGAAGGAACGGCATTGAATGTTGAATCTTTTCTTTTGGTCCTCGATCCCAAAGCATATAGCTAGATATCGATGTGATATCGTAGGGTGACAATAATTATCTGCAACAAAAAGGCGACAGGATCGTAATGGGGACTGAAAAGACGCGCCAGGCTCGCCGCCGCCGTAAAAAGCGCAAAGAATACACCTCGATATAATCGCACAAAAGCCGCTTCTGAATCCTACCTCAATGCTAATTTCCACTATCGCGCTCGCCCTCATTCATTTTCAATCGGAGGCAGCCTCCGCTTACTTCTATTTTTTTAAAGATCACATTAAAGAATCGAATATGGTGGATGTTTTTTTGCTCGGCCGGTGCGTGCGACGCGATTTATTTATTTGCGAGGTTTTTTAAAGCGACATTCCGGCTCGCTGTATACTTGTGTCTACCCGCAATTGGCATTTCGGGCTAAGCGCGAGCTATACAAAGTCGCCGGTTTTAACGGTTGTTTTTAACGCTCGACCCTCTCGCGCAAGAAACCGAGGATACAAATAAATTATTAATCGTTTGTCCTGTCTTTTATAAATTAAAATCCGTCCTTTTTTTGGTCGACCGCGCCCCGGCCGTGTATTTTTTGGTCGCGTCGCGTTTCGTTGTCTGTCCTCGAATTTATTAAAAAGCTTAAGCCAGAGGTGAGCAATTAAATCTGTGACAGAAATTAATACGGGATCGGGCCGGCTTTATTAATCCTCTTATTATTAAATAAAGACCTTTCAAAGTGTGCCCAAGTTGTTGTAAGCAGAAATTTTGTGAGTAACTTACCTTTTTCGACTGCACTATGGAAAGAGACGTAAACATAAAACGTGCCCTGTGTACTTAATCTTTGCTACGTGTTACTTCAGGAAAAAAAAACTTTGCGGCTCACATAATATATTAAAGCAAGCCTTCCGGGTTCGTCGGTCCGAGAAATTCATGAAAATTATCTAATTACGTGTGTGCAGAGAGAAAAATCGCAAGTTACTTACGTAACCGCCCGGAAAATTACAGGCATAAATCATGCGGCGGCGGGCGCGCAGGGAGGGGATGATTTTCCATTCGCTATCTTTTACGTTCGTATTATTTTGATTTATTTCCGTACGTAATGAAAGCGTACGTCTCGGTGTTGATGTACCAGAATCCAGTGGTTTATTCATTTCAGTAGATTGCCTTACCTATTGGTTGGGCGCATCGTTATTAACTAAGTATCTGAAGTATAAATCTTGGTGATCATACATTTAGCAATAAACTAGGATGAGGATTACCACAAATAGGTGTTACTTGTGTGAGGAATAAATCGGCGGACGTTGTGGCGAGTTGTGGAGCAGTAGGATGCGTGATGGGGCGGTGTACACGCTCGTTAATATGGAAAGTGCTACATTCCGCGACACCGCACATTAGGCTGCGGCTGCGCAATTATGCGCGAATCTCATTTCGCGCCCCGAGTCTCGCGGTCCTAGGTGCGGTGCCTTGTTGAATAAAGATGTAACCGCTGCGATCAGGCAACAACTTACTTATACGCTGGCAATCATATCGACTACAGCAGTTACTTATAAAAAAAGTATACGATATAAATAAATTAATTATTTGTGATTTGAAACATCCTTTATATTATAATTAATCCGTTTGCCATGTGTGATGATGAGATACCTAGGAACTTTGAACCATATATCTTTCCTTGAAATTATCGGTGGGCAGACCATTTTCAGCCGATGCTTACTGGCTGGCAGTGACCCTGTTTTCCCACCTCATAATAGTAAGTAATTCAGTATCATCATCATCCCATCCCATCCCACAGCTATCCACAGCTAGCTAGTAATGCACAACCAAACCAAACACCGCCATAATCGCCATAACGTTACAAACGCCGCCATAATTTTCTAAGTCAGAACCTTTTACAGATATCCAGATTAAAAACTTATCATCAGCGTTATCTATTACCAAATGTATCAGCCCTACGGACGTAAATCATAGCTTAATAGCACAGTAAACTGTATGTACAAAGTCTTACCCAAATTCCAACTGCTTGTTGGTGAAAGTTACTGTTATAAATATCACAGCACTCATTGTAGTGTTTGACCCTTAGGCCGGGTTCACGACAGCGGCGTTTTGTCGTCGATACGCAACGTTGTTATTGTGTACGTACGCGACGCAGGAATCCTGGGAATGACGCGTAATGGCGGCCATTATCATTGCGTTAAGCAGCTGACGAGACGCGACCACCAGCCTGATAGCCGATCGCGAGTCTGTGTACAGCTTTATGCACAATCTACGTTGTGTTAATGCTGGCTAGATGGAGGAGATAGTTTAATTGGTTTTTTTACAAGGCAGGCAGGTTTAATATGTATCATAGAGACAGACGATGTAGTAGTGCCGTAAAAGGACCAAAACAAACACTGAAAAATACACAGTTAGTTTAAGGGAAACCAACTTTAAGAATGTTAAACTTAAGATACATATTCAGCTATCAAATCACCATCGAAACATAAATCCGGCTATCAATCGTTCTAAAGGCTGCCACATAAACCTTATCCGACACAAACTCGAACGGTAGACCTAAACCAATTCGTATAACTTAGAATCCAGAACAAAAGGACCACAAATCTCGAACAGCAGCTCGAACATTTCTTAATTAGCCACTTTTTATTGAACAACAAATTCTGTTAACTTCAACAAAGGATTCTAAGAAAATAAAAGTAAATTTGATTCGTGACGAATCTCGAAGGTGTTTCGCCTGATCCCTCGTAACCCTTTTTGTGACTCTGACTAATCTAGAGATGGTCTCTGGAGGTTTTTAATTAAAGATAATGTTACATAGCAGCACGTACGTACTGCGCAACTACGCCGGTTAGGGTTGTACCAACGTCCGCCAATTAAGTTACGGACCGAAAGGAATGTTTGACGATGATGAATCAAAATCCGGTACACTGGATCTCTCTACAGAGCTTTTCAAAGATTGATTGTAGATATTAATGAACTTATTATAGGTACCTAAATAAACTCTACATTTGAAACAATCTCGCAGCATGTTTTCTGTAAATATAATTTTACTACTTCACTCCTCAATCTTGCGTATTATAAAGTGGTAGCCCTGCTTCGTCGAGTGTACGGCGGTAATTAGTAGAAAGCGCTCTCGAGCAGTGTGAATACCATCAACAATGTAGCCGGTAGCCGCCTCGCTACATCCACCTTTATTCAATTAAAAACACAATGCTTCACCAACTGACCACTTCGAAGAAGAAAACAACCTCACTCATCTCCGCGGAAACTAATTCATTTGACTCGTATGTTGAACGCGAACTTTTATTGGTTTTAACGACAAATTATCCCAATCGTGATCACTGAAAATGACTCAACACACGAGACACACATCTAACTGCTCTCGGACGGAACCTTTCTAACTCATTGCCCAAAAAGTTACATTAAGATGGTCGTTAATAGTCGCCTTGATTACCATCTAAGTTGAGTGGTGAACGATTATTTCGGAGTCGGGTTCTTGATGCGAGAGAAATAAAATGTAGGCGCACGCGTCGCCACCGGGTTACGCTGTCGTTAAGAAATTACCGGGCGCGCCGTCGCACAGTGGGTCGAAACTATGATTTTAGTGACTTAGGGCTCAACTTTGCTTTTTCACTTTTTTTTTTATGCGGATGGGTAGAGCTCATTAACCTCAATAATAATTGTTCTGATGTATTATTTCCTAAACTTTATACTTTGGGTAGAAAAATGTGTTTTGTTATTTTTTTGTATGGAGCGGCTCAAATAAACTTAAATTCCTGCTAAGTAGCGTGTGATCCCGCGTTGAAACTTTATTTTTCATATACCTTGTCTGGTCTATTATCATTTGATGCTATAAACAAATGCATAAAGTTGCAACTCTGCCAAATAAATGGATCGAAAAAAATGAAAAAATACATAGAATAAAAAGCTTCATTTTTTACTTTCGTAAGTTATTTTAAGTTAAATTTGATATGGAATAGTAAGTAAAAGCACGTAATAATACACATAATTACTTAGCAACTAACAACAATACATTTAAAAGGTCCCTAATTAGCTTAAATTTACTAATACTACATATATTAGTAAATTTAAGCTAATTAGGGACCTTTATTTAAAAATGTGGATATGAAATCAATTAATTTCTATTTGTGTGTTTAATTACTGTAATTAGCTTAACCTTTTACCTTATAAAATAACAATGTTTTTCACTTTTAGTCATTACTGTAATATTAATTAGGATAATTAGTTAATGAGGGTAGTAGAAAAATTAGTAAACATTGTTTGTCACTGGATTCTGGAAGTATAAAATGACCATAATTTATTATATACTAACTAGTGTTCGTTTATTCGTACTACTACTAACATCTCGTGATTCTGATCGTCCCTTTTTCGTTATAATGGATAATTTAGTTAACAATTTAGATTTATTTATGATTTTAAGAGAGCAGGTCAAGTCACTGTCGGATAGTCAAAAATTCTTTCAATTCCTACAACATAAAATAAACGTGACCGAAGAGAACAGTGTTGAGCTCCAAAAATTCTGTACGCGCTTTTGTTCAAATATAAGTGCAAGATGGGAACGAAGTAGTCGCACGTTAGCACAGTTTGTAAGAAAAAATGGTGATTGGTTGGAACGTGCAATAAACTGGCCCGAAGGAATGATACCTGAAGCTGTGAACACTGAACAGGAAAGGCTCGAGATTTGTAATACTGAAGATGTCGAAAATCTACCACCATCTACTACAGAAGCTTCGACATCTACATTTACACCTCGAAAACCTTTCGAGGAATTGGGCTCCAGGCAAAAACGACGACGCGTTGATCAAATTAACCAATCGCTTTCGTTATCCCCGGATGAACTTAAAGCTACTACAATTGCTAGTTTAAGAAACACCGGAAATGAGGATGTAGGAAAAATTATGAACCATTTACTAAATCACCCCGAAGATCTAGAAAAAGTTAAAGAGTGTTTAAGTACAAGTAAACCGAAAAGTAGTACATATTCACCCGATAAGGCACTGTCTTTATTAGTTTCACTTAAATTAAGTAAGTGGCAGTATATAAGCCTAAGAGAAGCAGCAAGTGAAAATAGGTCTGATTTATACGCTTCTTATTATAAAATAAAACAAGCGAAGGCAAAATGTTATCCAGGGAAAGAAGACATAATTATAACTGAAGAAGGAGCTGCTATTAAACTGCAAGCTTTACTCAACTTGACGGTATCTAGGCTTTTAGAAGTGATTACTTTAGATTTGGATTCGCCAACTGAGTTACTGCTAATAAGCAAATGGGGTTTTGATGGAGCCTCAGGTCAAAGTAATTATAAACAAAAGACTGAAGCAGAGTTTGATGACTCAACTATCTTCATGGCCAGTCTAGTTCCTATAAGGCTTCAACAATGTGATGGAACAATTGTTTGGGAAAACGATCGACCCTCATCAACTTTCTATTGCCGTCCGATAATGTTCAAATTTACCAAAGAAACGCAGTCAACAGTGGTAACTATAAAAGCTAGCATAACCGAAGAAATAGAAACACTTCAGCCAATCAAGTTCAATCAAGTTGAAGTTAAGCATCAATTGCACTTGACGATGATAGACGGCAAAATATCGTCATATTTGTCAGACACATCTTCAGCTGTCTGTGATATCTGCAAAGCAAAACCGTCAGAGATGAACAATTTAGAGTCACTTGCTCAAAAAGAGAACAACGAAGAAGTGTTCCAGTATGGAATGTCATCTTTACATGCCTGGATAAGAAGCATGGAGTGCTTACTTCATATCGGTAAATATAATTTTATTAGTTCATAATTTTTTTCACGTTATATAGTTACTTGTGAGATTTTTATTTAAGTGATATTTCTTTTTGTTTGCAGCTTATCGTTTGGACTTCAAAAAATGGAGTTGCAGGGGCGATGACAAAGAAAAAATGTCACTCAGAAAGAGCGCTATACAGCAAGCGTTTAAGAAAGAATGCGGTTTACTTATTGACGTAGTCAAGCAAGGAGTAGGCACAACCAATGATGGCAATACTGCCAGAAGATTTTTTAGGGATGCAGAAACAACAGCTCGCATAACAGGAATAGATAAAGATTTAATAGAAAGGTTTCATGTGATTCTTCAGACGGTTGCATCTGGAGAGAGCGTGGATCTTTCTAAGTTTTCCGAATTTTGTAGAGATACTGCACAATTGTACGTTCACTTATATCCCTGGTATTATATGCCTTCCAGTATACATAAATTGTTAGTACATGGGAGTGATATAATTAAGCACTTTGGTGCCATACCTATAGGTAAACTGTCGGAAGAGGCAGCGGAAGCTCGTAATAAAGATTTCCGGAAATATAGAGAGAGTCATTCTAGAAAGGTAAGTAGAACGGCGACAAATGAGGATATTATACACAATCTTCTTTTGTCTTCTGATCCAAAGATCACAAGTCTAAGACCTCGAATGGTGAAACAAAATATAATGGTTCTCTCTCCAAAAGTCAAAGAGCTTCTGCTGATTTTTCCCACAGAATCCGATATAGATTTTATTGATGTAGATAATTTACAAGATAGTCATAGCGATAGTGAATAAGATTTTTTGGTAGTTTGTAAGTTTCTTGTTTTTTTTATTAGTTTATAAATGTCAAACTCATAATTGAAAGGAAATAGTAATGTTTGATGTTGTTTATAGTTAGTTTTTAGTTTGCTTGTGTTAGTTGTAGTAATGTTAGTTTACCTTTACTAATTTGTATTATTATGTACCTATCTTTACTCACTATTCAGTATTAAATCTAACTTAAAATAACATTTCATAAACATGTTAAAGTCATTAAAACAAAGAAATTGAAATTCATAGATCCCTAATTAGCTTAAATTTACTACTACTACATATATTAGTAAATTTAAGCTAATTAGGGACCTTTTAAATGTATTATGATTAGTGTGATTAGCTTTAAATTTACTAATACTACATATATTAGTAAATTTAAGCTAATTAGGGACCTTTTAAATGTATTATGATTAGTGTGATTAGCTTTAAATTTACTAATACTACATATATTAGTAAATTTAAGCTAATTAGGGACCTTTTAAATGTATTGTTGTTAGTTGTTAAGTAACTATGTGTATTATTACGTGCTTTTACTTACTATTCCATATCAAATTTAACTTAAAAGAACTTACGAAAGTAAAAAATGTAGCTTTTTATTCTATATATTTTTTCATTTTTTTCGATCCATTTATTTGGCAGAGTTGCAACTTTATGCACACGTTAATAGCATCAAATGATAATAGACTAGACAAGGTATATGAAAAATAAAGTTTCAACGCGGGATCACACGCTACTTAGCAGGAATTTAAGGTTATTTGATCCGCTCCATACAAAAAAATAACAAAACACATTTTTCTACAAAGTATAAAGTTTAGGAAAAAATACATCAGAACAATTATTGTTGAGGTTAATGAGCTCTATCCATCCACATGAGGAAAAAAGTAAAAAAGCAAAGTTGAGCCCTAAGTCACTAAAATCATAGTTTCGACCCACTGTGCGTCGCCGCGTCGACGCCGCCGATTTTATCGATGGAATTTATCGTCGACACTGGTCGACTCGCGCGTGCGCCCATCCCTATCAATGCGCATACAATATATGGGCGTTTAGAAATCTCCAATATGATCTTCTGATATCTACAAAAAGTCTTCATCTTGTTAGATTCTCATCAACGGAAGCAGTGCTAGTGTCAACATTACTGACGAGCCGAATTAATTCTGTTCATTAATTTGTTGTCAAAACAATTTCTCCGATTTAATTTATTGAGAGCATTGGTGAGGTGCATGTGTGCGCGAGCGCAGCACGGTAGTAACGAGTGTATAATTATTGTTGGCTGCGGCGCCGGTAGCCGAAAGGCCGACTCATCGTAATTTGATGGCGTCGGTCGGCCCGCCCCGCCGCTGCCGACAAAAAACTAATTAACAGAGATGGACCACGAGATAGCCACCTCTACCTACTATGTTGCATTCGCAAGAACAAAATAAAACACTGTGAAACCATGACAATGACATTCAACCAGATCATTTTTGTGATTCATTTGCTCATACCGCGCTTTAATTAAAAACCAGTTGTGGCATCTTAAACTGCATTCCTTCTTAGACCTAGTTGGAAGCCAAACTAGACGGATCCTAAGCCTAGCGTAGAAAATACTCAGTGTCAAATTACCATAGAAAACCTGTCGCTTTGGTTTATGATCGTATATCGCAGAACGTTTTTATGGCTACCTACTCCGCACTAGATAAGAATAATATGGACACCCACATGCGCGTAGGTATATGTAGATGTATTATCTACCTATACATAATGTGTAAAACATGCGTGTCGGTTGTTGCCGGGCTCGCTCGCTTGGTGATAGATTGTCGTCATGATGGATCGCCGAAGCGCCAATGTGTCCGCCAGCCGGCCGACCGCAAACACGACACAAATCTCGCTACTTACTTGTTATTGCTCGCCAGCATACCAACATTGGAAAAACAGAATGGACTCATACTACTGCTAATAGCATAAATAAATCCTATTGATTTCGCTAATCTTATAAGATATTCTTTATAGGTAAAATGTGCTTCTTTCAACGCATCGATGGCAAACGTCCTGGTAATTAGGTACGTGAAATCTCGACTCAAAAGCCCACAATGAATGAACCATGGAAAATGATTTGGTAGCGGCCAGGACACGGTTGCTCGATTTCCGAAATTCGATAACCAGGCGCGACGCGTCAACAAGTCGAACTTAATCATTTTAAATATGTACTTTTAACCCTGCAACTGTATTGTCGCTGACGTGACTCGCCATTGTTTGCCCTGTTTTACCATTTTTTTATACCTTTTTAGTGTCGTTCCCAAAAGTAGAAATAGGTATTATTATGGCAAACGGGCAAAGCAAATTCCTTACCTCTTTGGTGCGATAAAAACAACAATTAATGGTATCTGAAAACGATGAATTATGATGGGATCCACACCATTTTTCAAACGTGAACAAAATAAACAACGAAAAACTTTTGAGAAGTGCTAATTAACGGTTTTTGGAATAGAATGCGACCTCGCTTTGATTACACAACATATGATTGTTTTTTGGCGGCGCCGAAATCGGACGCTTCATTAACACAGGGACACGGCGCGACCCAAAGAAATGTCACGTCAAAACCGTTTTCCGAGAAGCGTAGAGCTACCGGAGCCGAAAGGGAATTAATAAATACAAAAGGGTTATAAAAACTGTGACAGAATTAAGAGCGGGCGCGTTAAAAATGGAGGTGCGAGCGCGACTGCGACGCGAACAAGTGAAACATAATGCGCGAAACAAAGCAGCCGGAGCGAATGCCTTAAATCATTTTTAATTATGTTATGGCGCGGGCGCGCGGCGAGCTGCGTATGCGCACGGCTTGGGTTACAGCGGCTGCTGAGCGCGTACACTAATCACGCGGCTGCGCACATGTATCTGTCCGTCCGATGCGTGACCTCGTCACTAGACCCTCGCGAGCACCTACAGGGATTATGATCATAGAAAAACTTAACGTTACACCGCCAGCCAAGGATTTAATTACCATCATGTGCAAGCGCAGGATGCTCTTCATTTATAAGGATATACCTACAAACGAGGATGTCGATACGGTACTAAGTTGACTGTATATTTTAGCACACCAAGTTCTAAATAATTTGCGGTTAGTGAGATCCTGAATACTTCCAAGTCTCCTCGACTAACCTTTTTTAGAACACCAAATTACTAGTTTACACTTTTGTATCCCGAAATGAGCTTAAAGCTTTCAGAGAAGTGTTTTAGTGTGTGTTGTGTGAAAAACAAGCGATTATTTAAGAGTCATACGTAACTCGGTGACTCATTGTTGGCCGGTTCTTATTTCACGGTAGCTTAGCGGCTTACTAGCGAACCACGTTCGCCATAATGTGGCACGCACTTTAATTCGACAATAACTTTACAAAAAAATAATGAATTTCCGGTATTTTATTTTGAACTGTGAAAAAGTCTAGTCTACTCTTCGGCATTTAGGGCAGTGTGGTGAAAAATAGAGTAACGCTCATCTTACATCAACACAATATTTATTCAGGTCGTGCGTAAGTAGCCATGGGTAGATATCACAAATAATAACTACTTCTAAACGACATGATGCGTAAAAGTAAACCGAAAGTTATCTTCAAAATATGTAAGTACTAAAAAGGGTCTCGGAAAATGGGAGTTAAAGATTCACACCATTGGTGATCTGAATCTAACAGTCTAACCAATCCATTGCTATTGCTGTCACAAATACTGAAAAATGTAATAGAAGACATCTCTATGCTTTCCATGACAGCCAGACGCAATCAAGCTAAGACGGTAGACAGTTTATAATTCACCTGCTTACTCGTATATACCTATCTCATTTATGAAGCGAGAGTAAAACAGAACAAAAGATGAGATTTGATATTGTTCTTCTCAAAGAAAATAACAATATCAAATCTCTTTACAATACAACACAACATTTAACAATACAGGGTACAAGTGCATCACGTTTTGTAAAATGTTACGAGTACCTAAAGCTCCAGTCCTTTACCTGAAGTTAGTGCTCGCACCATAAAGGTTCGCATGCACACTCCTCGCTACATTCCTAATGGTAATCAAACGGCAAGAGTGGTCCGCGTCCCATTCCAGCAGAACGTCTCCTGTTGCGACATTGTACTGTAAATATACACTTTCTGAAAATTAAGCACTGATGTTGATATCCTGAAGAAATTGGGAACTTAGAAGAAACATCTTAGGGCTTAAATTGGGAACTAAGAAGCACCATCTTAGGGCTAAAATTGGGAACTTAGAAGCACCATCTTAGGGCGAAAAATATGAGTGCTTGCGTGAAGCGCTGAAGTTGATATCTTGATGAAATTGGGAACTTAAAAAAGCGCCATCTTAATCATCATAATTTTTTCAAGACATGAACCCTTCATGTCTTGAAATAATTATGACATTTCAAAGTGGTCCTCGATCTATGACATCAGATCTGTTATTGTGAACTTGTACTGCAAATATACATTTCCTGATAAATAATGGGCTAGTGCTGGTATCATGAAGGAATTGGCAAATTCAAAGCAATACCTCCTGATTCCCATATATAAATATGTCATCTCAAATTAATCCTCGATCTATCCAAACAACACGTCTCCTGTTGGAGCTTTGGACTGAAAATATACTCTTCCTGATGAATAAAGCAATAGTATCATATAGTGTCCTGCTGTCTGCACGCTGCTGGAGCTGATGGACACTACTGAAGGTTGCCAAGCTCGTAGCCACATTCTGGGCTGACTGAATACAGGGCTACAGACCTAGATTCTTTCAGAAGTTGTAGTTTCAACAATTCCTGACTGATTTGACTGGTTATAACACACCGTACCCCAAACTTAACAGTTTTCGTAATTTGACGATTTTTTATCTATTGGCCTATATATTTTTTGGGTTTTTGCCTCTAATCCATTTGGCTTAATGATTTTGGGGTAGTTGATAAGTTTTGTTATAAGCTTTATTATTCCCAATACTAAAATTGCAGTAAACTGAACCAACTGGGTCGTAGTAGACGATAATCAATCGTTATAAAATAAAATAAATTCGCCAAAAAAACTTTTTCTTTCAGAAATAAGTAAATTTCTATGACAGTAATGCTGCAGATGTGCTTAACATATTCTAAGTTTCATTAGCAATACAACAAGGTATAAAAAGCTAGGGTATTATCAGAATTCTTAGAAAAAAAACTTTGGTGAAAGGCTAGGTAAGTAGGAATATTGAAACTACAATCTCTTAAAGGATCTCGGTCGACTTAACCTGTATTCCTGTATAGATTGCCATCGACACGCTAAGAAGAAGAAGTCATCAGCTGTCTGTTTTTTTCCAAATGATGTTGAAGTCGGCTTCCAGTCTCGCTGAATACCAGTATTTTACATGGAGCGACTGCCTATGTGACTTCAACAACCTAGTAACTGGGTACACCCCTTGGTAAGACTGTTTGTCAGACTGTCAAAGATCAGATGACAGCCGGGACGAACGGCTTTACGTGCTTTCCGAGGCACGGACCTCTCCGTGCCTCGGAAAGCACGTTGGTATCTAAAGATGGTCACCCTTCCACCGACCAACCTCGGCAAGCAAAGCTTAACCTGATCTATCGACCCGTGCAGCTGTTATTACGTATAGAAAAAGTATCATGAAGAAATTGTGATCTAAGGAACAAATTATCGGTTAAAAAAATTACGCTCAAAATGGTTCTCTATCAATCCTACAACAGAATGCCTCCTGATAATTAATAAGCTAAGCACTGGCCATGAGGGGAATAAGACACATATCCACGACGTGATGAGGGAACTGAAAGTTATGGGAATGAGAACACAAGAGTTGTCTGCATCCTAATCCAACAGGAACATAATCTCCTTTTATGCAATATTGGCAGTAAATAGCATCCCACATTTAAAAAAATACTCATCTATTTCCAGCCTACGTCCATCACATCCGCAGACTGGGTGTCGCAATGTCGTGCTCACGCGCAGGCCACTGTCAACAATCCGTGAAATTTACCTCAACCACCGCTGTAGCCACGACACGACTGCCGACAGTGTTTGCACTGTGATAATATTGATGTTTTTTTACTTGAAAGCACGTGTTTGCAACCTCCTGATGGTGAAAAAAGATGGTATAGGTAAAATCAACAACCATGAGTAAAGTGAACGATCCTCTTGGAATAGCCCAATTATTAATACAGGGTGTATTATGTAAGAAACTCGAAGGAAATTAAATCATGACCTATTTTTTCAGGGATCTTATTTGCGTGCGATGTTTGGAGTAGCGCTTTTGGTCGCCCAGTTAGATAAACGTCTTTTTTATTAGGGGACATAGAGAGGCTACGCACGCGCTAATTTGCCACATAAAACCGATATCGGGTACAGTCGCCAGTGTCCGCGTTCGGAATGCATGACCGATCGGCCACGGGGAAAAAGCGATCGCTCGCCGGTGAATGAAGCGATTAGCGCTGAATGGTCGGCCGGCACGCGGAACCAACCGCTTGGCACGACGCGCGCGCATCCACGCTGCGCTTTGTCTCAGCTTGCTTGACCCGTGCCCCGGGTAAAAACCGTGCCTGACCAAAAACTAATAAAAAGCACTAAAAAACTACCATCAAGATGTTTTTAATTGGGGAAAAAATATAGCTCACCATGTTTTTGTCGATTAAAACGATTCGTCTAGTTCTTCTGAATGTATTATTCTTGTTACGCCGCAGACTATTTTAATGCAGATGAAGATGCCTGTCTTCGTAATGATTTTATTGCTATATCGCATCGTTTTTGTGTAAAATGCCTGAGATATTTACAGGCCTCATTAAAGCGTTTCTACACAATTGCTTGCGATTCGTATCCGTTTGTATTTTTGTTCAAATGGCTACACAGCACTCGACCGTTACGGGAACGCTTTCCTCGATGGATTCGCTAAATTCGATGCCTGAACGCGAGATCTCGGTAGAAAATCCGCTCGTTTAGGATAAATCCCTTAGGTAACAAGGCGTTTGTTAGGCGAGCGCGCGAGTCGCGAGTCGGCGCTAATTTAAGCCGGGACTGTGCGCTGGCGCAGGCTCCGCATCTCATTTACCTTATTAAGCGGGAGGCTCGCGGCCGGCCGCGTCACTCAACGTCACTCGCGCTGTGCGCGGACGCATAAACACCTCCTTAGCTACCGTCTATCGCTTCTCTAATCGGAACCGCACACACGCACACGTACACGCTGATGTTGTTTAGCACTTCGCAATGTCTAATGAATAGATCGTAACTCATCAATTACGAAAGTACCGTGACACCATGCAGATACTATCCGCGTAGCCTGCGAAGTAATGATTCATGCTGTTATGTTAAATTTTGCATTTTATCAAGCTCCTTAGCTGACTTTTAGCTGAATCTTTCAGTCTCTTTTAACAGATTTAAAAAAAAATGCACATTTTTTTGCACAAGATTAAAAATTGTCTAGAATGGTGGGAGCCGAAAACCCGGCTGCTAATGGTCTCATTGGTACAGCAGACGCTAGACGGGATAAATCTCGGCTCCCGGCGCAGGCGGTGTTTCAGTAATGAGCTAATTCGGCATGCGCTCGCCTCTCTCCTCACATACGTGGGATCGAATGCTGCTGGGAATGCGGGGAATGCACTCCACACGATCGTTTTCATAACTCAGTACGGAGTATTATCTACTTTGCTTGCGATAAGTCATTCTAAGAATCATAATCGTTGAACGTTAAATAAGTGTGTGCGGTCTTATTTTACCATGGGCTGAGCAAGGACCAACCAAGTCAGCAGGTTCTTTGAAGTTCGTTATTTTGTCAGACCGGTTCAGACAGTGCAGTCATTTAAACTTAAAACAAAAGATGAAACATTTACTTAAATACAATGTAGTGGGTACTCACAATCAAACCAGTAGAATAAAGTGTGAAGCAAGATAACATCGCAAAGACAATAGGCATTGTTCCTGAGTGTAAACAAGAAACTTCGACCAATCGGGTAGCGTTCCACTGCTTGCAAGCGAGAGTAATTAAAAATTCAAATTAGGAACGTCGCCCCTCGTGCGACGCGGTTGGTGATTACAGAGCGTTAATTACCAGCGACCAATTAAAAGCCGGGGCGACAGAGCGGCACGTTGAGTCGACCAATGGGGGCGCGTCGCTGAAGCGAGGCGTGGTAATTAAGACAAGGCGAAAGGGTTGTGATTTTCCGGGCGTTCTCGGGGGCGTGTAATTAATCACCGGCTACGTGAAGGAGTGGCGGTGGCACTCCCTTGTCTGTCCACATTGTTTTAAATAGCCGTTAATGTAACAGCACACAATACATACTAAACGTTTATTGATATACGGTTTTGTCGTTACCTATTAATGAACATAAAATTTATTGAATTTAACCCGTGAAAATACCATAAAATTTTGGTCTGATTTTCGCGCACCTCTAAAGCTTTCGTGGAAGTGAAAAATTCTTCTTTATTTTATCTTCGACGGAACTTAATTTAGCTACTGAGTTAATAAAGATCTAAACCGTCTTACGCACCCTTCAAAGAAACAATAACGCAGGTTTATTTGCATGCAGCGATTCATTGGGATATAAAACAGGTGTAGGTGGAAGAATTGGGCTCCGAACGGCCCGGACGCACACAACGAGGATAAGAGATGTTTGTAGCCTAGACTGTACCTCGTGTAATTAGTTTGGTTAGAGTTTACAGTTTTTGGTACGGTTAAAATGATGCAGATGTTTTCGAAATCTAATTCATGACTAAGGCATAAGAAACTGCTTCGGTTTGCCAGCGCTGTAACTTTTCAGAACACGCCAGGAAATTAGATAATATTCTGAAACGTGGTTATCAAACTGTGAAGCTTAGATAGCTCCAATAAAACACTAACAATTACGTAGTTTTTATTTGAGCTTTTCTTGATCCTTGTAAGAAAATATTGCTCGCGTACAACATTCTGCCCGTGGCAGGTACAAAGTCTCGCTCTCTCGAAAAGAACAAACATTCGTTTATTTTGACGGCTTCCAACACTGTTATTAACAAAGCCGATGAAGTATAAATGATCCGCGTAGCCATTCCTGAAAGAGAGTTATTCCAGCCTCGCCCCCCCCTGTTGCCAGCTTCCGCGCGCCCCTTGCCTCCTCCGCCCGTCACCGCCAGAAGAAAAATGCTAACACGCCCCCGCGAAAACTATTAGTTATTTTGGCACCCCCACAACCCTCGCTTCCTTCGATTATGAACCACTACACATTGTATTTTAAGAGGTCACACACTTATTAATTTCAATTGAGATATGTCATGTTGCGTACATGATCATTGAATAAAAGTGCAGCATAGTCCCTAGAATGCATACCACCTCAGTCGTAAAATATTGCTAAGCGAAAAAGGGGTTGTGCTAGCAATATGGGCTGGCAAGCTGTCATTACCTAGGTATATAACATACATAGAGTCACGATCAAGTTTCAACCCTATTTTCTATGCCCTACGAGATTTTTTTAGTGATTGGCTTGAACACAAATCATAACAACACATAGGTAACCTAAAGTCATAAGCGACGCTTGAACCGCAATGTACTCGGAAATCTTGTAATAGATATTCAAAGAAAACAATGCCACAGTCTTTATCAATCTCGATAGCGATACGTTCCTAAGTATTGGCAAAGTATCTGTCGCCAGAGCGCGTCACATTTAATAAGTATCGAGATCGATTCGGATCACCATACGGAGAAAATCCAACTGATAAGTTATTTGGATCCAATCTGGAAATTGCAAAACCGACTCTAAAACATTGGGAGGGTTACAAAAAGCCGGCTTAACACTTAAATCTCGCGTTGCAGACAAGATGATGAAATTCAAAACAAGATAAAGATTATGGGCCATAAAAGTTTTATTGCTGTTAACTTATTTATGAAGTCGGCTACATATTTAAATGTGTACTTACGTCAACTGTACATACACACTAACTTAACGTGTATGCATGTGGTATTGTTTGGTATATTGCGCATTGAGACATTTTTCCTTGTTTAGTGTCTAGTTTAGGTACTTGGGGCGAAACGGTGTTAAGAATGTATTTAATGAATAAAGAGGCTTTTAGTTTTGAAAGACCAGCGGGGTCATTGCATAACACACTCACAATCCAAATGCCAAACATCTTCAGAATTCAACAATACCTAGGTATATATGCGTCATTTTCGTTGTCCAGCTAACGATTTTTTGAAATATGAAACAATAGATTTTCAGTTTTCCTTTAGCGAGTTTGACTTTCAACCAAAAAAAGAGGTGAAGACAATTTACGCGTAACATAATTACGTAGTCTTATTTGCTTCTACCACTTTCTCTTTGATCGGCTACTAAAAGTGGGCAGTTATTAAAAGTTACTCCTTTACTTAAAGAAACATGAGAAAATATGCAAACCTACCTAGTAGTTGCTGAGCCATTTTCTTCAATATTACCTAAGTACCTAATCTTGCTTGTATGTAAACTGAACACCACATTATGTGTGCCATTCAAACTGTAAAAGAAAAACAAGTGAGTGTAAAAACAAATATGTGTTCAGACGCTTACGTTTCCTTGTTTCATGGCCAATTTTCCTTAAAGAGTTCGTCGGACCCTTAACCAGTACGATATTGATATTCTTAAGTTTTGGTTGACATAAGTCAACCGCTAATAGCGACACCTAATGCTGCATGATTACTAACTTCTAATTGATCAAAGTTGACGTAATCAGTAAAAAGATTTTTAATGAGGAACCTATGTAAACAACTTTTTCATAAAGCAGTCCCTGAAAATTTATAAAAGAGATTATGATGCCATGATTCTGATTTGGGTTTATGACCTTTATCACAGCTTTAAATAGAGCAGAACAACTTTATTAATTTCCTTTTAACTTTATAAGGTTTAAGCTATATTCACGAGAAAGTATCAAGTGACCCTTGATCTATTGGAATAGAATATAATACATATCTTACATACATCATCTTCAATTATTGACTGATGATGATTTGCTCTTTGCTCCATCATTAACATTAAATACCAAAGTGTATTTTTGTTCCTTATTGCAGACCCTTTGAACTTTTCAAGGTATCTTTACCTTCCTACCTTTTTACGTGATTACTTATTGAAATAATAACCTTAAAACTCCTGAAATAGAATGATCTCTTACGCTTCGCATTCTACCCAATTTTAACGTATTCGATCACAGTCGGGTCTATGTGGACGAGATACACAAACATGTCCCGCCTCGCCCTCCCATCTGTCATACACGCTTCCGACGCACGACCTCTTGCTTAATAGACCTCCCTGTCCATCTTGTACCTACTAATATACACGGGAACTGCTTAGCGATATCAGACACCATGCTCATATAAGTTGATATACTTTACACATGCAAAGTGACGGACTATATTCTCAATAAATTAATTTATTAATTTTTCAGTTATGGACGTGAAAAAAAAACTCAAAATCCTTAATTGGAAATTTCATTTATTATGACTATTTCAATAGCAGCCCACGAAAAATAAAAAGAGGTTATATTATTCAAATTGGTCGGACTTTGTGAAAGTGGCGATTGAATGCATGTCAATTACTCTAACGTTGGCAGCGCGCACAATGTGTAGGTACAGTTGTTTGTGTGGCCAGTTGTTGCACGTCACATGACAAAGTTTCGGCGGCCGGAGACGAGCTGTAGGTAATGTAACAACACAGCGGATGACCACTTACATAACATACACACAAAAGGCCAACACTTGGTGCACACAAATGAACGTAGTTTGCACATACGTTGAATAGACAAAGCACACAGTCACATGAGGTCATCTCCCCTCATTAGGTGGTTAGTTTTCCGGGCGTGTCCGCAGACTCCGGGGGGGTGAGGTGCACGGGGTAGGTGGCGGCGGGAGGGGGAGGGGGGGTGCTGGTAGACGGGAAGTTACTTAATTAATCCCCGCGCGGCCGCCATTGGCCAGCGGGACGTGCGGGCGGGCAGACGTCTCATCGCCCACGCGTTAATTGGGCGGGAAGGCGCACAGATTACAGCTGAAGTTCCCGTTAATGAAACCGGACTCTCGTACCTACTGAAACATACCCATGTTGCTTATATGTAGGTAGCTAGGAGGCGCTAATGAAACTTTACCTACCTATAGACTTGTAGATAAACGTGACTTTAACTCAAATTAGTTACCTTCAGCTGCTTGTGAAATGACTGAATCTTATACATTCAGAAACGCGAGACCTCGAATCTTACGCATTCTTCGGCAGGTATAAATATTTCATGAGATTCTAAACAATTGTCCTCTAAAGCCCGTAGGTAACTCTTAACGACTTCAAAGACAAAGTTTATATTTCTATCATTCAAACATGGTTTATCGCAAAAGAAACGAAAAAAGTCACGCATGGCGCTTGTTGAAGCGTTAATAAATATTGTAGTAGGGAAGGAGTTGCCTCGAAACTAATAATGCTCTCGTCGCGTCAAGTGAACGTATAAAGCTCAGATTTTGCGTGAGCCGAGGGCTGAGCAGGCGCGAAACGCCCAGGTAAAGTACCTACTTACACCTCGATATACGAGGAAACGTAAATTATAATATTGTGTGTGTCGGTGCTAACCCTCTCGCGCTCACGTCGCGCCCGCGTGTGTGCGCGCCCACTGAAAGAAAAGCAATTTCCTCCGGGCGGCGGGCGGCCGCAGGGGGTTGAGGTCTCGCGCGAATATAATTTTGTTCATTTTTTTCATTCGGGCCAGTTAATTCGGCTTCGCGGCGGAGTCGGCTATTGATTAGGGCGCGTCTTACGTTTTTAATTTGTTTGCGCGCGCAGCCAGGATGCACCCGCCGAGATGAGCGCCCCCTTCACCCATCTCGTGCACCCCAGCATCTAATGAGCCTCTAACTACGCCTTGTGTAATCACGAGCCTTTTCATAATCACGTTCGCGCGTCACATGTTTCACTGTATCTTTTATGGAGCCTTTCGTCCGAAGCTCTTGTTTACACTTCAAGCGAGACCCCTACACGTTGTTGAGCGGTTTCAGGGTTGCCCTTTTGTGGATCGACGATATATTATTTTTGTACGAAAAGGTGAATTTGTATATGAAGGTTATTTCAGGTCTTGTTGAAGTGTAGGAATGCTGACAATTAGTTCCACCTTGGGAATATCTTGTGAAGAGTTAAAATTTTGTCCTTTTATTTTGGTTAAATCTTAATTCTACAAGAGAAGTCCCAGTCTTGTAGATCATAGTGATCAAGGAACTGTTAATAAAGTGTAGAGCTATTTTTTTTATAAGATCAGAACTTAAAGTCAGACGAAAAATCATACCTGCAGGCAAAAAAGATATCACGTTCCGAAACTTTTCTCTTAGCCACATTTCCATTACCTACTATTGTTAGAATAACCATTTAACTCCTATGTACGTACCCCATCAGATATCCTACCTATGAAGTACATTACCTACACTTTTCTTACTACATAGGTACACGCGCACTATCAGACACACACTTGATCATGATAGCGTAATTAACGGTGCATCGTCGGTGCGGCTCGGTGCGACGCCATTGGTCATCCCTCCCACCCCCGGGCAGCCACCCCGCCTCCCCCCTTGAGCCCGGCCACCTCACCTCACCCCCCCGCACGCCTGCTGAAACAACGCCGGCTGCATGTGACACATTAGTAAATGAGACGACATTCGTTACCGGAGCGGAGCGCAGTAGGAGTTTCCTCATTGAAAGCCTGCGGAGTTGATGGTTCAACGCAAATGCAATCTCTAGTAAAATGTAGGCGATTTCTGCTTTAGTGTACAACTGATTGCTTGGATGTTAGCTGTACCAAAACCTGAAACTAGTTGTGAAAATTGTTGTGTAAGTGGCCTCTATATGAAAGATGGAAGCGAAAAACGTTGTTTAAAACAATGACTACATTGTTTAAACAACGTTTTTCACTACGTTGTTTCAAACCAATACTTTCATGAGTTGAAACTATTATAAAGTCTTATTAAGTACCTACCTAGGTAATTAATACAATAGTATTACCTAATTTATCTTGTCTAGCTTGAAGTCTCGCTCTGTTTCATCCAGTAGTCCAATTAAATTATCTTAATATAAAATAAAAAGTAATTATGTTAGCGTGTCAACTCGTTCGTTTTCCGAATTTGGCTTGTGTCTGAGGTCTTGGGGCGAAGCGCCTCACTCAATAAATCGAGAGACCGCCGCGGCCGCCTCCGCTCGGCCATTAAGCCTCGCGATAGTGGATACTCTTCGGGGTTCACTTTGTTTTATTACTTTCATTTTATTGTTTTAATTTGTGTGCGGGTGCGCTATTTGCGTGCGCGCAGTTTGTCGCGCGCCCCGCCCACCACGCGGCGGCCAATCGCGCGCGGCCCGCTAACGAGGTGCTGTCGCGCCCGCACCGCGCCGCTCGACACGCGCCCGCACCGCCACGCCGCACACGCACAGACATCGCGACAATGCTCATTGTTTCAAACTATTCTTATTTTGTTTTAGTTAGGTCCACCTCGCCGGCCGGCATCGCCTCCCACCGAGCGATAATTTCAATGTCGTCGCGTATATTGTGATATTGACTGAGATTCCACTCTCGCCATGTTTTATCGTCGGAGGCGCGTTTCGTCAGAGCTACTCAATAAGCAATAAACCATTCGCCTCCGAGGAGTTATTTTAAACCCTGACTGGGACTCGAATTGAGCCCACGCCTTTACACCTTTTAAAGGTTATTGTGTTTCCAAAACGCTAAAGATATAAACATTCAGCAGCCTCACAAACATTCACATCTACTAGTAAACAAAATACAAGCAGTCATTTTGAAACACAATAAGCAATGTGTAAAATAATATTACCTACATAGAGGCACTCATTTCACATAATTTCAGTGTCATTTAAATTCGAAGGTTACGGCTTCTAATAAATCGTTAATATAATCAACAACCCGTGTGATATTCAAAGCAGAATCAGATACGACACAGCCACGAATAATATTAGGGGGAAACTAAGCAATTGATAGTAAAAATGGGCGTCGAAATAGAAAAATATCGTCGGACGCATTCGTGGCCTGGTAAAATATTCAATCGGGGCAATGCGGGTCCGCGTATAAATTCGGTACCGCCATTATTTGTAGCGCGTCCTCGCGACCGAAAATCGGTACCTACATTGATAGTCGTCATTTTTCTTGTAGGTATCGTTAATATTTTACGGGTGCGTGTCAACGGTTTATGGGCCCACTCTTAACACTAAAACGTTTTAGCCGTGCTCTCATTGTTTATACATTTTACTATCCACTTTTTATAGTTTATTGCAGCTTGAGTGCTGTTCGGGGTTATGACACCGCGTAACGTTCGGGTGACGTTCGATTGTATGCTATAGAAGTTGATTTTTATTGCGCCCTGATGTCAGGCGGAAACTTTTGAAATGATCATGTGTATATTTGGCTGGTCCGTCAGGCTGTAAGCATGGCCGTTCTGGTGGCGTGCCCCGATCTATCCACCAGTAACTGCCCAATAAAGGTAAAACAGACTGCGGTTTGATCATTTAATGACGATAAAACTCTACTCACATTGCTATTTCGTACGAATTTCGCAGTCTATACAGCCTTAACAGCGGATAAACGGCAAAATTACAAGGTTCTGGAGTTTTCCAAGTTAATTTCTATCGCATTACATAATATAATTTGTTTCACATAAAACGTTGCTATCGTTAAACACATAACAAGAACGGGGGTCTTATCCAAGTGTAATTATCCGTCCAAGTTTGCGAGCTGAGAGAAAGAATTGCTGGAGAGTGTGTGCATGTGTGTGTGGGGGGGGTGGGCCGGTGGGGGTAGGGGGGTAGGCTCACATGGGACGCGCTCTAATGAGGTGCCTGAAAGCGACAATGTCTTTGAGTAAAGCAAATGTGTAGGTATCTACATAAGGGAGGGTTGCCTCCTAGCTACGCTCTATTTTAATGTGTACCTAGTGTGCACGTTTACGATGGATATATAAAACGTTATGTTGTTTTAAGCAAGTTTCAGGATAAAGAGTGTTAGAAAATGAATTTGGTCATAACGTTATATGTACAATACTGTAGGTATAAGTACCTACTTCTTAATGTATCTCTCTCTACCTACTGCAGAAACACGTGATTCTCAAATATTGGCAATCAAGATCCGTGAAACCATGCATGGGTTTTCAATCAGTATAACAATGCCTATTAAGTATTATTTATTACAAAAACCATGACACGATTACACAGAACACCTTAAGCCTTGCAATTTTGTAGATTCAGTTAATAGCTAAGACAACCGTTTACTTAACGTACTTTTTCATGAATACACCTGATTACTCGTAAGGGTATTATTAGAGCATCCTCTCCGCATATAATGCGCTGTAAATCAAGCATGTAGAACAATAGATGGTGTATGTGCGGTGTGACAGCGGCGGGCGGTGTGACTGCGGCCGGCCGTGAGCCGTCCCCGTACGAAGCGCGAGGGTCGATTGCTCCTTCCGGTCCGGAGCCGGTTTTAATTTCCCGCGCGAGGCGGCGGCGCGTTAAGTTTAAACGGCCGGAGATGAGCCGCACACGTACTAATATCATGCACGGCCCGGGCCGTCGCCATAGCGACGCACACTCTTATGACGTGTGTGGCGCGGCGCGGGTGTGAGGCAGGGGGTAATATGATTTGAGCGCCCCCGGCTGGGTGTCGCGCCCGCTTGTTTGCTCTCCGATGCAATCGCGATACGAGCCCCCTCCACGCCCCGGCCCCCGCCGGCGACACATCTCTCACCTCCGTTGTCGATAACCGCATCGGATTCCTTGTTGCAAGCCACCGCATTCTATTGAAATAGATACCCCGCGCCCGCCTATCCACCTACCTACTGCTCTACTCGATTTACACGTCACCCCGCGCCGCACAATTTTCAACTCCACTCGACAGACCGCGTTCTTCCGCGTGGTTTCTGTTACCTATTACTTCATCGCCTCGGATACGTGTGTACCTATTGCACTCAACATTACGTTCATGATCTGTAGCACTCTTTTTGTCAGAAGCCTCTGAAAAGTACTCATTTTGAAAGTTTTTACTCCAAACGAGATGGGTAGTTTTACCTCGACAACGGTGCTTATCCTCGTTATGGTCCTAATAAATCAATCAATTGATTCCGCCGACAACACAGTAACAACCGCCGTCATATTCCCGGGATCTTTTTACGTGTTGACTCAATCGTGTGTTGTCACATCGAGTGTGGAATCTGGCGAGTTTACGCGGCGGCCGGTGACAATTACGCGGACCCGGTGCTCATTAGTTGCGGGCGCGCGGCCGCTTCATGTATCATGTATTGCGCGTCGCTCGCAGCGCCAGCCCTCGAGCAGACAATAAAGCAATCAATCGGCACCGCGCGCCTCCGCAAACGAGCTACCACGACCAGCGACGACGCTCTGCCGCGTCCGCGATACATATGTATCAAACTATACCTGTCTTGTAACGCGACTTAACTACATGTTCTCTACTTGTTTGCTATCCGAAGATGCAGACGATCATCTCGGCAGGGTACTCTAGTTTCAGACTTAGGCAACACTACCTCTAAGGCTTTCCTAATAGGGCATTGTGACTGAACGGTGTGCGCTGTTCGGGCCGCTGTAATTGCGGCGCGGACGCCGGAGGCCGCGGATAATGCCGTACGTGATATATGGTACTACGGCTAATAACAGAGCTCGAGCCCAGCGCCGATTATCCCTTTACCCGGCGCAGACGAATTCGTATCGATCGGAGCGTCGCTCGGTCTCAGCTAATGAGAGCGGGATTTACTACTCATTATCCACTTGTGTTTGTGCCGGGGGCGCGATGAAGACGTCGCGGGGTCGCGGAGCCGCCGGCGCACAATTTGCGGCCAGCGCCGGCCGCCGCACCGCCACTCGGCCGCGCCGTAGCCCGCAGCGCGCTTTGTACTTGATCCCGGTAATTGCGGCCGGTACTCCGCTGCACCGAGCACCGCGCCATACACCTTCCGACTGCCACCACCACACGACTCACGCCAGTACTAGATAATTGCGCTATTGTTGCCTAGCTCAGCGACTAGCTCACAAATCGCTTTCAAGAAAGCTATCCACGTTTAAATTAGAAGGGGCAAACATCGGGCGAACTTTGTTATTTGGACAATTAAGTTAGATAAGAAAATTAATAGTTCCATTGAATCGTGGCTGTAATATAGCATCGCATGTTCACTCCAGGCGGTGGAACGTTACCACACTCTGTGCTTTGAAGCAATTTTCTCATACCCCCTATTCATTTCATGATGATCCACTACTTAGTATAACGTTAGTCCTGCCTGCTAATATTTCACAAAAGAATATTTATTATACCCGTAGGTTGATATAGGTACCTAATGGTTGCTCATAAACCTCACGGAAAAACACAACAAAAATGGAAGATGCACAAACTCGGAACGACTTATGGCAAATGATGTGCCAAGCACTTATCTAGGCTGTAATCGTACTTAAAGGCCTCCAAGGAATCTCTCTCATAAAATTCTATCCTTTAATGAAATCTTGGAAAGGCAGAAACGATGGTAGGTTGCTACACTTATTAAACGATAAACCCTAGCCATTACCTATTCCACGCAAGCTGCTCAGAGATCAAATTTCGCCCAAATTCGCTCGTGACACTTTCCCTCGTATGATAATTTTGCCAAATTATTCAATATCCATACCTGTATTTCGTATTTGCAGATGGTTGGGTCGCGGCTCGATGTTCGTGCTGTCCGAGGCACAGGCGCGCGCGTTGCTCCGCGTCACAGGGCACGGCATTGGCGCCGGCGCCTTGGTGGACGTCGGCGCGGGCGACGGCGAGGTCAGCCGGCGCTTCGCACACATCTATCCAAATAACTACGCCACTGAGATATCTGCCAGCATGAGGAAGACGCTGGCTGATAAGGGATACAAGTGAGTCGCTGATGTCTTGTTTCTTTACGGTTTCGAATGTAAAAGTATTTCCTGGCCCCCGACTCTTGGTAATGGAAGGAACCGTGAACCGTTGTCGGACTCCTAGTCCAACACAACTCTCCGTTCTCCCCAGAAGGGAGGTGGAGAGAGAGCCACATGAGGATTTCCTCACAGAAAACAAAAACGACCATATAGGAAAATCTGAACATTTAAAAAGATGACTTTTTCGTTGTCACTATTATTTTGGAGCTTTCTTTATAGGACCAAATGCAAGCACTGACCGTTGGCCCTCTTGATGTCAAGTGGTACCTAACATCTGCCAGGACGCAAATTGACCCAGATATTGCTGTTGTTATCACAGCATGGTGATAAATGTCAGCTGGCTGTCCACCACTTATCGATAGCCTTACTGCCATCCAGTACTGCCCTTGGTAGGGCTAAAGTTTTAGCCTTAAGAAACTACGACGGGTTATTTCGTAGCGTAGACGTCCAATGTTGAACGTAAAACCTCTTAATTCCAGATTGCTTGACACGGAGACGTGGCACCACTACCGTCAGTTCGACTGTATATGCATGCTGAACTTGCTGGATCGGTGCAGCAAGCCGAAGACAATGCTGAGACAAGCCAGAAATGCTCTCGCGCCGGGCGGAGTGCTCATGTTGGCGCTCGTGCTGCCGTATAAACCTTACGTGGAAGGTAAGACCAATTAACTTCTTATCCTAACTATCTAATGTCCCACTGCTGGGGAAGGACCTCCCTCTCCCTTATCCACACACGTCGGATCTATGCCATTACGGGCCGGTCCCTTCGGTAGTAACTACTCAGTCTTGGTCTTCGTCTTCGTCTTGGTCTGCCGCGATATTGCCTAGCATTTAATGCGAATCCTGTGGACTTAAAATTGGATATTTAAATTATTAGATTATGTATGTACTACTATCACCACTTGACACAGCGAAGCTCAGTGCAGCCTTTAAAAAAAGAAGGAGACTTATAACTGCTACGTACACCTGGTACTTGTTGACGGGCCTGCACTGTCCTTTCTTACCTAGTGATACTGTAAGAGGAAATCATTGTAAAAGCCAAATATTTACAAATTATCGTAACAGTGGAGTTTCTTGCCGGCTCTCCTCCAAAAGAAACGACATTGTAACTGTGCGCCGCATCAGATGTTTCATAAGTGCCCATGTAATGTAGGTTTATGTGAAACGATATAATTTTAATTGACTGACAATGTACTAGGCGAAGTTATAAGAGTCAGTAGCCTCCTGATGCTACTGGCTCTTTCTCTTCTTCTTAAGTGCTCCTTCTCTCTGGAGATCAACAATACTAATTATTTCAAAATCTAGACAGCTTGCTTAGCCAATGAGGTGAATCTGCAGGAAATGGACTGTTTCCAAACGCGTAAGCATCAAATTGTTTTATGTCAAAAATATCTGCTATGGTGCCTAAACGCCTAAAGTCATTGTTTCGTAAAACAAAATTTAATTGAACACCTTCGCCGCCAAACATATTTGCCCAAAATAAAAATAGACCGAAAGATTCGCCTAAGCCAGAACTTTTTCTTCCTAAAAAAAGTATGAAAACCGAATGCATTAGTGAGACACAAGTCTTGGAACGGAATGGGCACGGTTTATCAATTATGATTTATGATACAAATCGTTTTAGAAGTTGGCATGTGTGTGTAAAAATGATACAGTGGCGGTGATACCAATCTTCAAAATAGATGTATGAATGAACGTAAACAAAGCAAAAGGATTATGGAAGGATCGTAGCAGGTGGTGTCCTGTAGTATCTGCCTACCATGAGGAAAGAGGCTTGAACTTATAAAATGTATGAAAAATGCCCGTTTTACTGTTTTTCTAGTGACCCCAGACCACAAACCAGAAGAGCGTCTGCCGATCGAAGGCTTGTACTTTGAAGACCAGCTCGCTGCCTTCGTCAAGTTCATGCGCGAGGAGGCTGGCTTCGACCTGGTGTCCTGGGCCCGAGCGCCCTACCTCTGTGAAGGGGACTTCGCACAGGCGTACTACTGGCTTGATGACTCCGTTTATGTGTTCAAACCAACCGCAATAGACCCCACACCCTAAACAAAAAAACGTCTTACAACAACGAATATTACACCCGGCTATCTTATAATAGACTTCGTATTATGTAACCATTTTTATTTAAGGAAAAGTTTTTAAAACAACCTTTTAATTTTAAATTTTAAATTTAAATTACGTGCTAAATAAAATTAATAAGGTTTTTATCGAAACAGACTTTTGGGAACTTGATCACGGTATTAGGACTTTTGTACTTACATTAAATGTATAATTAAATAATCAGTTCCGTATATATACGCTTCCACATACGGGTTTAACTGTAAGAAGTTACGCGCCATACGAGCTAAGAATTATTAATTCAGAATGAAGCTTAGTTGGAGAAGTTTTAGTTGAATGTACCTGTACTCGTTGTTTAGTCATCCATTTATTGTCCACCGACTGCGAATTATCAATGGTCACACAAGTGTTGTGCCTTTTATTTTGCATTGAAACAGATAAATGTTTTTTTAAGCTATCGCAACTGACGGCATACAATACTCAAAATGCCCCCAAATGTCTCGAAAGAGTTGTTTACCGCTGGCCAAACGGGTAAGTTAACCAGTGGTGGAAATCAGTCCAGAAATAGATTTTACTGGGTCTGGGGAACCGAAGCTTGATTCATACAGCTGTTTAGGTGACGAATAAGGTCCTTCAAAACTGAAATGGGCTTAATCAAGGGAGCGGGGGGAGGGATTCAACACAACCCCCTAACATTCGCCTTCACGGTCCTCTCCTGTAGGGTGCATAAGATTACTTACATAATTACATTCCTAGTGTAGATCGTATTCTATTGACATACTTAATCATTTCAACATATTTAAGGCTCGTCAAACGGTCGAACGCATTTATCGATTTCGTGATGTCAATTTGAATACCTTAAGTGTTTTTAATATCCTGTCTTTTTATAATCAACCGATTTTTTTTTTAAATTGATAACGTTAATTAGTTTGAGTGATTAAGTTATTATTTGTTATACCTGCTGTAAAATATTTTTTATTGAATAGTTAATTCTGAAAAAAACGTAACGAACGGTAGTGAAATCATCGAACAGTATTTGTAAGATTATAATATTTTTGTCTTTTTATCTATGCATTGTACGCATAATTGACATCGATAGATATTTTTCAATGACAGTGTTAGCAAATTATATTCTGTACGCCGTGTATTAACAGTAAATATGAGTAATTAGATGTTTTGTACATTTTCTACAATGTATTTATAATATTCCTACTGTCTTTTATGCATAAATAATTACATGCAAGTATATACTCAATGTTTGAAGGTAATACTTGTAATAATCTGTAGATGGTGAGACTAATGCCCGGTATCTGGAAAGAAAATCAAGACAAATATTTGTCAATAAATGGTCTAGCGTGTGTGCTAGGTGATTGGTTGACTAAATTAACAAAAGCCAATGGGATCCCTTGACATGCGTTTAGAGAGATACTAGCAGTCCATTCACAGTTATTGAACCTCTCATTTGCCATCACTGTCATTATCACAGTAATCTTTAATCTCGTGAATTGTCACGAGACAGTGACAGTGACAGTTGCAGCAACTTATCAGCCACCTTATTGAAGGTGGCTGATAGGTTGCTGCAACTGTCAAGTCTGTCAAAACCACAGTGATCTTTATTGCTGTTAAATTAAGGTTGTTGTTGGGTTACAGCTGTCAGAGGTAAAATTACTGAAATGGCTGTACAAGGATCTTTTGGCGAATGAATGACATTGATAGGGGGCGCTGTTGGTTTACATTTGTATTGAAAAAACAAGATGGCAGCGTAAGTTACGATTTCGGCCACCCGCCAAAAAAATATTGTACAGCTGTAATTGTAACGTCATTGATTTTCGTTCCAGATACTGGGCGTTAGGTAATTATTGATATTTTCAATTTTATGAAACCAAAAATAAATAGGTATTTATTTTGTTGTGTACTTATTTAAAGATTGTGCCAAACGTGTGTATATAGATCATTCCACAAAAATAATTTCTATCGTTCTGTTTTGCCTCATTTTTTATGTTACTATCTTTTTTCTCTTTATTTTTATTGGTCAATAAAAATAAAGAGAAAAAAGATTATTTATTTATTACCTTTTCAAAATAATAACTACTAGTACGGTCGAGGCAATCATTCCGTTCTGTTTTAGTTAATAAGTAGATTGTTATTACTTTCTTACTCCCCTTCATTATAAAATTGGTGTAATTATGAATGTTTATAAAAATAAAGATTACTGAAATCTTATTTGATTGTTTTCATTTGACTCTTATTCCAAGTAGTTTTCATATAGAGCAGAAGTAAAGTTAAAAACGTAGATTCATACGGTTCGTTCGTAAGAGAAAAGGAACGCTGAATTTTATTATTACACTGAGTTTCATTCATATGGGTCAAAATCAGAGGTGAGCATTTTACAATATTAAATTTTCGGGAAAACAAATGGCTGAATATTTAATTTTAATTCACATTAATAGAGGTATAGTTCAATTACGCTAAAATTTCATTTATTTTCAAGTTCTGCTATTTAATAGCCATTTTAGGATAAATTTTTATCATTTCGGGAACGTTTTTTTGAAAATTATGAAATCTGATTAAATAAACTTTTAAAAGAAAGCTAAGTTATAATAAGCAAATAAGGTAAATTGGAAACAAGATAATGATTACTTTATATATTTTTTTATATTATGCTAAACATCTTGTAAGAATTCTATTCAAAACCATGCTATGTATTAATTTTAAAACGAAACTTTGTTTTATTTTTACTATTGTTCAGCCAAATCTGATACTGTTACCATGTGACAATAGGGTAGTAATACTTTTTTTTATTCACAAATTTGTGAATTATCTAAAAAAAAAACATTTTTTTTTAATTTTTTTCTGGCGTTCCCGAAAAGGACGGCATCGTTACCAAAATGATGGTAGCGTTCTCTGAATGACGACTGATGCAAGGGTTAATGATTGCTTTGTAAATACTTTACAAATTATTAAAAAAAAAATGAATTGTATTAAATCTTTATTTCACTTAATTATCTACAAGTTTTGGCTGACTAGAAAAGTACGCGTTTGTGGCAGCGACAAGAGCTATCAAAGAGAGTACCCGCTGAGCGACGCTCACATGGCTGGCAGAGTTGCAGAGCAGCAGGCTGGTGTGAGTATCTTTGAAGCATCTCGACTTTACGCATCGACCGCGTTCGGCGCTCCGATTGGCCCTTCGCAATCGGTAGTTGCGCTCCGATTGCCAACGGCCAATCGGCCCTAGCCTCTGAACACTCGCTGAGAGACACACTCTTGGCACAACGCATACCAACGAGTAACCGCTTGACTCGTTGCTCGCCAACTCGATTTTAGTTGCTAGCTCTTGTGAGAACGATGCCATTTTTTTTTTTTTTTGGGTGGGAAATCATCAAATGACTTCTCCCGCTCTGGGTGGAGCGGGAGGGCGTGTCAGACTTTTACTGACTAAACCCACCCGTGTTCCTTCAGTTGCCTGTGCCAGGGCCACGGTTTTCTCTGTGGAATAACCCGCGACCCTGAGGCGTCGGCCCTATCGGACCCCGTCACTTTCTGCTGACATCTCTTTGAGGCGCGCGTGGAACACAACGCGCCGTCGACCCGAGCCTGGTCCTTACCAAACGGCGAACTACCCATTGCTCGCCATCCGCAAGCCCGCGCCTACGGTGGCCGGGAATCTGCAGGCGACTCCCGACGCCCAGGGCGTCTCCTGCGGCGGCTAGTGGGGGCGTGAGGGCGCAATGCTCTCTCCCTCACCCGCTCCGCCTCCTCCTTCGCGCATTACTGCTTCGCAGAAGGAGGTGACGGCTTTCCATTCCCTCTCGCTCCGTACCATGGCCTGGACCAGGGCCGGACGCGAGAGATCGCCGCGACTATACCAGTCTTGGACAAATATTATTTGCAATGAACCCGTTAAATCTTTACTACGAACAAAACAATATTTATTATGTAATATAAACTTTGGAAATCAAGAACATATAAAATAATTAAAAAAATTAAATTGAAATTGTTTATTGTTTGACAAATTACATTCGAATGCGTTGATTCCTGGAACTCACACTAGGATTCCCTGTGTCGTGAGATCCAGGGTCCTTCGTTCCGTTTACATTTTACATTTAACTGCGATACTTAAATACATGTAATCGGTAATATTTAAGATACATTAAATTTCTTAATTTCCTGTAATCTACTAGTAATGTAGTAGAAAAGGAATATAAAATAAAAACAAAAACACAAAGAAAACTAATAATACACACATAAAACAGTAGATAATTGACTATTATTGTGATTGTGTGTGTGTATGAGTGATATGGTGTGTTTTTTGCGTGTGTGGATGAATTGAGATAGTTGTGTTGGTGTTTTGAGAGAATCAGAATGTATATAATTATGTGGATGATTGTGCTATAGAAAAAATACATATATAAATAGAGAAATGTATCAGTACCAATCAAAGCGCTCCATTTTTTTACTACTTATTTTTATTTTAAATAAAGAAGTTTTCAGTCATATCATAGTCCAGAGTAAGAAGCCATTTTGTAACCGCGATTTTGCATTTACTTTGAGTAAGTTGCAAAATGTTCAGTCGGTTATTGAGTTTCGAGTAAATTTGCAGTCCCATGAAACCGTACGACCTTCTGCCGATTGCTTTACGGCATCGAGCCCTTTCCCAATGTACCCTTCGACTTGACCGGATACAAGTGCACATGGAGGTTTTGTGAAACCTTAGAGACACTGACAGAATGTAAAGCTGTCTTACTCTAAGAACTCCCACTTCTGCGTAGAGCGTGTTAGTGGGGTACCGGAATGGTCTTCTATAGGCAACTTTAAGAATTTATTTAAAAATAAACAATAATCATTCAGAACAAACGTTTAACTTAGGTTACCTACTTCTCAAATATTTCTACATCTTCTTCAAAAGAATAATATTCGCGACTACCTTTTTTGTGCATATTCTTCGGTGTCGGTAAAATTTTAATTATTTGTTCATAGGCAATATATGAAACATCTTTCTCTTCAAGTCTAAACATATTGGCCGAGTTGCGCTGGGATCGTAGGAATGTAACTTTTACTTCGCCATCTTCATCAACTGTTGTGTCTGCTATGGCGGCGTATTGGTACATAGCAGTATTTTTTTGAGTCGGTACTTTTATCAGTTAAAATGTCTTCGGGAAAATCAAATTTGGGTGCAAATTTTCCTTATCTTGGCCATAAGATGTACTATTGATGTTCTCATGATCATGGAGTTTATTCGAGAGTGTCTGTAAATTCTCATCATCTGAACAACATGAACTCTACACTGCATCATAAATGCTTTGCCTATTGCTTGTCAAAGAATGTAGCAGTCCTTCCTCATTAGGTATTTCTATGTCCTGATCCAGTAACACGGGCACGAGGACTTTTTCTCTCTCTTCACTACAAAATGCCTTAAGTGTGATTTTCTTTAGAAATTTAGAATGCTAATACAATGTTATCGACACATCTGATGATTTCTCCCACGTAATTTTGGTCACATTCAAAATGCCGTGTATGGGGTCTAAATTACCCGGGACTGACATTTTCATAGCCTCGATGCCATTTTCGGGAATTTCACGTAGTAAAAATGATGAATTCTTTAAAACGCTGATGAAATCTGTCGCTGTTTTGATGTCCCTTCAAAACAAAACCATCAGCAGTTTTTTTTAGTACATCGCCAACACCATCCATAGGCCCTTTTCCGTGCCCTGGTTCGCTGTATGTCCAGGTGGCAGTAGTAATTTGTGGAAAGTGGTCCTGTAAAGTTTTAATCCACAAATAAATGTTAGTGCGGTTTCGGTACTGTGAGGTTGGACCGTCTGAGAAGATTCGCAGAGTTTGGACATGTTCTCTAGTACTTAAAATTTCCCGTAACATGGGCTTCAAATGTCCCCAAACAGCATGAGCCTGGTGGTCTAGGTTGTTGCTGACAGTAGCAAATGTAGCTGTTTGGACTACACCATCATTTGTGGCATAAAACGCCTGTGTGAATTCTGAGCTGACCCTTAGATGCTCCAAAATATGTGGCTTGAATTTCTTTTCCATATTTAGTCATGTAATTTTCTGCGAAATCAATTTGGATCCTAATCTTTGTGTCATCTAAAGTATTTTTAACATCCCGTTTTTCATTTAGGTTTTCGTTTCGGTTTTCGTTAGATACTTTATGGTACTAACTACATTAATCTTTTTAGTCAACTTAACTAGTTTTTTCGCTCCTTTTATAACTCTTTCTTCTGTTGTCACTTTCCACTGAAAATATTCTATTGTATCTTCATTATTAGGTACCTGAGTCCAATTCAATATGTCCATGTCCGAAAGTGGCACATGAACCAAACGTACAGTTGTAGGAGTTAATATCACAGCTGTATACTTTAATCAATTCAGTCGTAGAATTATTGTTTTACTTCCCCAATCTATGTAGTTTATTCAGTTTCAACTCAAAATTGTCATGCATAACACACAAGCATGTGTCTCTGCCTTTTAATTTAGGCTGCATAACCCAATAAGGTTTTTCCCTTAATAAAGTGGTGTAAGATAGTTTTATACCCGACTCGGCAACAAATTTGGGGTGTAAATTCTTTACGGTATCTAAAAGCAAACGCTTTTGCTTTCCTCCTTTGAGACAATCTTTGTTACCGGGGCACATCCTGCTGACTTCATCTTTCTCAAAAACTGACTGAATTTGTTCTCTAATACTTTGGGTGATTAAGAATGTTGGAGGCTTCCGATCAGAGACTAGAATGTTTCGATTGTCTCTGATTCTTGCCAAAAATGGCTTGGCCATTTGAGTTAAACGATATTTCGTAATACGGCCACCACTCACGCACTTCTGAAAGACCTCCCTTTCTTTGGAATTCTTAGGTAACTTGTCACAGTTTTCTTTTAGCTGAGATGATAAATCTTCGCTGAACAAAAGTTTTTTTCTAACTTCCGGGGTGACCAAACAATCTCTCACCAACTCGGTGACCTTGCTATTAGGTGAAGCATTCTTTTTTTCTACTTCTTTTCCTGCCAACCTCTTCTTTCTCAAAAGTTTTTTACGTAAACTGTATATTTTTTGTTGCATCTTGCTGATTGATTTTGCTTTTTTATGGTTCTATATGCCTTAGATCTATCTCTTTTTACAGATTTCCTGCCTAACTTACCTCGCGATGGAGCATCGCGCCTTCATTTTCCGAATCTGGCGGACTATTGCTTAATATGTTTGTCAATGTCTTTTTCTCTCTCTGTATTTTTGAGAATTTATTTTCCATTGTTTTCTCTATTGTCTTTTCTCTCTTTCTGACATATTTTCAATAGACTTGGTTTTCTTTTCAGCCTGTTTTTTTTTATAATATTCCCTGTATTTTGCTCTCTTTAGTTCTTTTTGCTCAGGAGTCATTTTATCCAAAAAAAATCGCTTTCTTGCGTTTGCTTTTAAACGTTGTTTTAAATATTTAGCACTATTTCGGTTTACCTGTTGTTTTAATTTATTTTTGCTTTTATTCCCAATTTCGTCCATATTTCTGTTAATATCCTGAATACTTTCTGTAACCAAAATAGAGATACAAACTCAAAAGGATTTAAATACTTGCATTGATTTTTGTTGTTTGATAATGTTTTTTGATGATTTTATAGAAACAAAATAGTACTTAATATATTTTTACACGAAACAGACAGAATAATAAAGAATTAACCCTTAGAATGAGTTAAATAGTTGTAATATATTGCTGATTACTACTAAGAGAACTAAACAGTCATTTTGGGAACGCAGTTATCATTCCGGGAACGCCGTTATCATTCCGGGAACGCTCATCCTTTTCGAGATCGTTCCCGAAATGACGTTATGACAGTTAAAAAAGTTTACAAAGCAAATCTTGGACACCGGTTTTTGAGGTTATTTACTTGTGAAACACTTTATTTACCAAAAGCACTTTATAACTTCTATCTTTTTCGTCTCAATAAATACCAAACGTCGGTCCTGTAATGACGAGCAGTTAAAATACGCGATCTAAAAGCTAACTTGATAAGTTTTTACCTGAATAATTAGCAATTTAATCCGGATAACACAAACACACCGGCCACCTTGTTGAAAAATGTTTATGCGAATGCTCAATTGCTCACCAGTCTAATTATAGTACTCTTTGCTGCTCACTGTTCTTTTTTTTTTTTGTATGGCATCTCGCAGGTCACAGGTTGACCTGCGAGATGGTTGAAGGTTGTCGTCTGCTTAAGCGGACTTGCCTGTGGTGGCCTAATAAATTAAGGCCTCCAGCCAGGACTTAAACTTAAAAACTAAGCGACAACGCAAGGGCACCCCCTGTGGGGTACGGACCTCGGCTCAGGGCGTCGCTGGAAGAGGGCAGCAAGGGACTAGCTGGATCAGGGTTTGAGTGATTTAGGGACGAATTTAAAGCTACAGGCTCAGCGGCGCGGGCTGGCTCGAGCAAGGGTCGGGAGGGACGGAACGAAAGAATAATAATCAACTGTAAATACTATAGATACACGCAACGAACGCGCGCGGACCTACACACTTCGAACGTACGAGAGCGAATAAATACGGAGTTTATTTTTTTGGGAATGGCATCTCGCAGGTCAACCTATGAGGTTGTCGTCTGCTTAGACGGACTTGCCTGTGGTTGCCCTAATAAATTAAGGCCTCCAGCCAGGACTTAAACTTATTTACTAACTTAAAAACTAAGCGACAACGCTAAGGGCACCCCCTGTGGGGTACGAACCTCGGCTTAGGGCGTCGCTGGAAGAGGGCAGCAAGGGACTAGCTGGATCAGGATTTGAGTGATTTAGGGACGAATTTAAAGCTACAAGCTCAGCGGCGCGGGCTGTCTCGAGCAAGGGTCGGGGCGGGCCTCGGCGGCGAGGACGTTAGGACGGCGATCGGGTTTTGGGCTTATGTAGTGTGCTGGTGGCCTTACTACTCTCCTGGAGGAGGGTAGTGGCGTCGTCGGGGGCGATTAAAGTATGCCTTGGTCGGCGAATACTGCTAATGCGGGAGGGAGTGTAGCGGGCGGCCGCTGAGATCAAGGGGTTGGAGTGTTTAATGCCACAGTCAAAGAAGCGCTTCGATAAACGTTTCATAAACTGGTTTATGGTAGGCATTTTAAGATCGATGTGGAGATTTATATTACGGACATAGAAGGGGGCACCCGTGATCTTTCTGAGGAAACGGTTCTGGAGGGTCTGCATCTTATGGAGATGACGTGGGTGAGCGTGCGCAAATACAACGCAGGCATAGGTCATGATGGGACGGATGACTGCGGTGTAGATGCGCAGCTTGCATTTAAGTGACAGTTTACTACGGGCTGTCAGTACAAAGTGGAGCCTGCTAAGAGCGTAGGAGGCGCGCGCGCGAACCGCCTTAATATGAGCCTTAAAGGTAAGGTTTTCATCGAGGATCACGCCTAGGTATTTGGCTTGCTTCTCCCAGGGTATCGGCTTACCGTACATAGTGATCGGGCTGGGAAGTGGGGGAGGGAGTCGACGACGTCTCGAGAAGAGAACCGCCTGACTCTTATCGGGGTTGACCTCGATTCTCCATTTCCGGAACCAAGCGCCTAAGACGTTTGCAGAGGTTTGGAGAGTACGAGCTATAGCATTGGGACAATGACCGGTATAGTAAACGGCAGTGTCGTCGGCGAAGAGAGCCAACTGAGCCTTTTTACTCTGTGGGATATCGCTGGTGAACAGCGTGAAGACTAGAGGAGATATGACGGAACCCTGAGGGACACCGGCGCGAATAGGGTGAGGGGACGAGAGTGAACCCTCGATGCGATAGCGGAAGGTGCGATTCGACAAAATGTCTCGTAAGATGAGCACGAGACGATCTGGCACTCCTAGTTGGTAAACCTTGTATAACAAGCCGTTTTGCCAGACTTTGTCGAAGGCTTTCGCTATGTCGAAGAATAGCACACCCGTCGTCGCGTTACGCTGCATACCAGCGCACAAGTGTTCTACGATACGGTGGACCTGGTGGATACTCGAGTGTTGGGGACGGAAACCAAACTGCTCGTTTGGAATGAGGCTCTTTGCTTCGGCGTAGTCTTTGAGACGCTTATAAATAAGCCTCTCGTAGATTTTGCCGAGAACGTTGAGTAAGCTAATGGGACGGTAGCTGGAGGGCTCAGACTTTGGCTTGCCTGGCTTTGGGATACCGATGACTGTTGCTTCTTTCCGCGCTTGTGGGAAGATGTTGTTGCTCAAGGCGCCATTGAAGATGGCGGTCATGAGCATTATTAGAGGGGCAGGTAGGAGTTTGTATACCTTGTTGGTAATACCGTCCGAACCGGGGTTGCTGCTCACTGGCACGTGAGCAGCAACCCCGGTTGCGTTCACGAAATGACTCTTTAACTGTCAGACAACATGTCCATACAATTTAATTCTAATTTTAAATTGATAAAATAATAATACTAGTAGATAACGGAATTATAAAACATTTCTAATTAAAATCTAGGTCTGTACCTTTGTCACCTTAAAAATTTCAGTCAATTTTTAACTTTTTTTGAAATATTGTCAAAAGTATATTATAGTTAAAGTAAATTAAGAAAATCTGTGTCAGAAGCCCATTCTTCACCTCTCTGATTTTGACCCATATATGCTAACGACTTAGCATTAGGCACCTTTCCCACATGAGCTAGCAACTAAAATCGAGTTGGCGAGCAACGAGTCAAGCGGTTACTCGTTGGTATGCGTTGTACCAAGAGTGTGTCTCTCAGCGAGTGTTCAGAGGCTAGGGAGCGCAACTACCGATTGCCAAGGGCCAATCGGAGCGCCGAACGCGGACGATGCGTAAAGTCGAGATGCTTCAAAGATACTCACACCAGCCTGCTGCTCTGCAACTCTGCCAGCCATGTGAGCGTCACTCAGCGGGTACTCTCTTTGATAGCTCTTGTCGCTACCACAAACGCGTACTTGCCGGGGCGGCCATGTGAACAGTCCGCGATCAAGTACTCTTTCTGACACGGGACCTACAATCTTAGTACGTTTCTTGACCGAGAAAATAGGCGTTAGCTAGTCTCTTCCTCGTCAGAGGTGGGACAGGTGACTTAAGGGAGAAGCGCCAGTATAAATAACCTACATACTTTGAAAATGAATTTACTCCCGTAAGTTTGTACAGACACTTTTACACGTCAATCATATTTAAAAAAAAAAGGTGAAATCGGGGTTTCCTATATGACTACTCTGAGATCATCAGATCAGATCCATTTTGATGACAGTGGTAGTCGAGGCTAAAAAACATAAAATTTGAGGATTTCGAACACCAATCACACACACTCACACATCCACAAGCCACAAGGGCAGTGAATACATCATTTAAATATTTGACGAATTCATCCATTGTTCAAGTTAATTAACTGAATACCTTCTGAGATAAGAAGTTGTTTATATTTATTTTTAATCAATCAGATCGCGTTTGTCTCTAATAGGTTTCGGTATTTTGTTATACATTCTGGGTGCCAAACTTTTTGTGTAGATTGCAGTGTTGTGTGTATTAGCCAAATTTCATTTGGCGACGTTTAGTTTTTTGCTTCAGTGTTTCAAATAGATGTTAGTTTGTTTCAACTGCTGAGCATGAGGTCCTGGGTTCGATCCCCAGGTCGGGCAACGTGTTATTGGGATTTTCTATCTGGAATTTCTCAGTAGCAGCCCGAAGTCTGGATTTGTGCCCGGTAGATGGCAATAGGCTCGCCCCCTATTACATGGGACTTAAACATAACTGGCGAAATGTGGGTGTACTATACACCTCTGCCCAACCCTTCGGGGAAACAAGGCGTGATGTTATGTGTTATGTTATATTTTTTCATCTTACAGGTGAGTGTTACTTTCGCCTACACAAGTGCCTACCCTGACAACCTGAGGGCTAATTCACGTAATTTTATGACGCACCGATGAAGTTGCAGTGCAGGAGCAGTTAAGTTTAGGTTTGAGTGTCAAAGGGTATTCTCGTAATCTTTGAACTGCGCGTCAGCTGCGCGTCAGCTGCGCGTAAACTGCACGTCAACTGCACTGCAACCAAACTCGTAGTAGTCTATGCCAAACTCTACCAAATTACCTACGGTGTGGCCACATGAAAGAAAAAAAAATACTCACTGAATAATCGAATAAAATCGATTACATTAACATGAATATAACGTTATTATAATACTGAAATAATACCTCAGTACTGAGGGCTAATTCACGTAATTTTATGACGCACCGATGAAGTTGCAGTGCAGGAGCAGTTAAGTTTAGGTTTGAGTGTCAAAGGGTATTCTCGTAATCTTTGAACTGCGCGTCAGCTGCGCGTAAACTGCACGTCAACTGCACTGCAACCAAACTCGTAGTAGTCTATGCCAAACTCTACCAAATTACCTACGGTGTGGCCACATGAAAGAAAAAAAAATACTCACTGAATAATCGAATAAAATCGATTACATTAACATGAATATAACGTTATTATAATACTGAAATAATACCTCAGTACTGATTATAGTGCTTTTTCTTACCATATAAACGAACAATTATGTTTTGATTCGCAATCAAAGATATATTTTGCTATAATTTGGCTGAATGATGGTCTAACATTGCCACGTAAAACTAAAACTGTCATATTATGAGGAAACGCGCTTATAACTTATAGAGCGCGAAATTCAAGACTCATTGAACTTAGATGGTAAGTATAAATTATAATGATTATAATAAAATTATTAAGGATGTAGGTACAGTGAATTATACGAAGTAGTAGCAGTTTAAATTCATTTCATGTAAGTTTCATCCTGATTCTTCAGTAGATATGACTTCACGCAAACGTGTGTCTGTGCGGCAAATGGAACTGCTGGTCGAGTATTTGGAGGGCCACAGGGATTTTGCCCGTGGCAGAGTAAAATCTAGAGAAGGGAGTGCCTTGACATCACGCCTTTGGTCAGAGTGCGCCAATATATTAAATGCCGAGGCAGACGGGGATCCTAGAACTCCCAAAAAGTGGAACAAGGTCAGTTAGATCATATCGATATTGCACCTATGTGTATCGCTATCGGTACATTATACTTGGGTAAATAACTAGATTTGTAATATTTTTAGTGGTACACCGACTATAAGAGCCGCTTGCTCAACCGAATTAGGCAGATTCGGAATAACCAACAAGGTACAGGTGGAGGGCCAGGCGTACCCACTTCTTTATCCCCTTTAGAGGAGAGAATCGCTGCTCTGCTTGGTGCAGGAGTTGAGATTGTGGGGAGAAGTGGCACACCCCAAAATGAGGTGCAAATAAATCCCTTGTCGGTAAGTTATTGAATACGTTTTATTTTATTTTTATCGTATTTAAGCTCGGGTCTTATTGACAGTGGTATTTTTCTTTTTGCTTTGCTAGCCTGCACCCCACGCAGTTTCTCCGTTGCCTGCACTTCCCACATTACCTTCAGAAAATACTATGCATGCACCTACACTCAACAATAGTATTAATATGTAAGTTTTAATTAAGTCAAGAACCTATCTTTCTAGCTGAGCAATAACTATTAGAAATATGCAGTTCTCCTGTGAGAGGTCATTCTATTTTAATTTGGATCATTTATTACTAACCATTTACTTAATATTCATAAATGTTATTTATTTTTTCAGAAATGAAGATATCATTTTTGAGGCTGACGTTGCCACAACACAAAACATCACACATATTACTGAAAGGTAATAAGTATAAGGATTAAGGTTGAAGCTCCAGGGTAGCCCGCGAAATCAAATTTTCTTAGGTTTTTTGCAATTTGCGGGTTGGTTGTATGTTGAACAAAATATGATTCGCGATCGTAAAAAGTACGTATTTCCAGAAGGGACAACATTTCGAGTTTTACTATCTTTGAGAGTTGTATGAATGAATCATAGGATTATAATTGGGTAAATACGTACTTCTTACGATCGCGAATCATATAGGCTACAGTGGAGCTTCAACCTTAATAATAAGGATTATGATAACTTGTTATATTTGGGAAATAAATAACAGTCTGAAAACCATGACATATTTTTATTTTGTTTCAGTGAGCAAGAGGCTACTCAGACAGCGTCGCAGCAACAATCCACGTCAAGACAGCGACGCAGCAAAAATCCACGTCAGCGACGTAGGCAATGTACATTTGGTCATTTTATTATTGATACACAATATAATACATTAAACTGTTATTAGGTTAATTATATTTTAGCTATTAACTGATTTTTATAGATACATTTTTAAATCTTATTTTTTGCAGCGCCTCGTCTATCATCAGAGCTGGAGCAGTCTCAAAATACACTGGCCAATCTAGAAAAGTCGAGAATAGAGGTCGAAAGGCTTGTGGCTGAAGGCTACAGTAAGATGGCTGATGCCATGAACAGAATGGCTGATGCAGCAACCACATCAGCTGATGCACAGTACCGCATAGCAGTAGCACTGGAAAATATAAATCATTCCTTGGTAATAACAAAACTTTTCTTATTTGCACACACAACTTTCTACTTAAATATATTTGTATATTTTGTTTATAATCCTAAAAGAATCTACAATGCAGTCATTTTCTTTTTAGGCAAGACGGCGGGGGCGGCTAGATTCTTCAGATGATACCATGTAAAATATATGTGCTTGTTAAAAAACAAATACAATATTATCATTATTATAAATACAATAATAAATAATCTTCCTCTATTCTGCCTCTTATTCCCTATGTAGCCACAGGCGATTAATAAGAGCCTGTTGGACAGCTCGGCCTTCCAACAAGCCTCTGTTTGGCTGCCTATTGGCTTGCACAAGAATACTCAGACTCTCTGCACGCACATCCTCCTCAGATGCTCTACGCCACACACGCAGTCTCTCTTCTTGCTCACGCTCTTGATGTGTCAGTTGGGGCACTGGTAATCGTGCCATGTTAGCTATATTATGCAATACAGCACAGGCATTCACTATTTGGCCTGCAAAAACAGGATCATAGTGAAGCATGCGTGCAGATAATAAACACCTGAAACAAAAACATTTAGAAACTTTAAAAAATACCTAACAATACAATTAAAAAGGCCTCAATATATTCACTTGGTTAGACTTCTTCAGGTCAAGATAATAAAAAGAGTATGAATATTAAGAGGAAACTTAGACAAAACTAGTTTTACTCAAATACATACCTGAATCGAGCTTTCAAGACACCAATGCATCTCTCTACTGTATTGCGAGCTGAGACCTGCAGCTTATAATAATGGTCTTCTGGAGAACCTGGTATTGCATTCAACACTGGGGTCATCATGGTCTTCCTCAATGCATAACCACTGTCACCTAGAAGAATAATTATTCATAATATTAAATGAAAACAAAGTTTAATATAATTTTTCAATAGGTATGGAAGGACATTCACCCAACAAAAATATTTCCTCTTCATCATATTTTTGGTTAAGATAGGGCTGTAATGGGTGATCACGCCATACTGATGAATCATGGGTTGCCCCAGGCTTACTGGGATCAATGCATAAAATGTTTAGATCCGCATCACATATCTGAAAAAATAATTTTCAGATGTACAGTTCTATTTTATGGCAGTAAAGTAAACAACACAATATTATAATTGTTTGTTTTTTTAAATTATAATAAATTAAGATTGATTATGACTAAATAGATTACATACAATCATCACATTGAGAGAATGATATCCTTTTCTATTGAAGTATCGTTCTTCATGCTGACTGGGTTTTATAATGGCAACTTGGGTGCCATCAATACAGCCAATTACCCCTGGCAACTTGAACTTTCTATAAAAACTACAAAAAACAGATATTTTGCTCATTGATAAAAACAATTATACTAACATGTATCTCTAAAACTTAGATTGTATAGAAATTTTACCTTGTTTTAATTTTGTCACGGGCTTCCCTTGTCATGGGAAACTTAACATAATTGGTAAATAAGTTTCTCATGTTGAGGGCCTTTGTGACTTGGCGGATCACTCTCGACACAGTGGGCTGTGATACTCCATGGCACCTGCTTTGGCCCACCAGTGTCTGATAAGATCCGCTCGCCAAGAAAGCTAGTGTTATGAGAACCTGAAATTCACCCAATTATTTATGGACTACCATACCATCAAATATAATGTATTTTGCATTATTTAATTCCAATACTTGCTGTGCCCAGCGCTTTCACCTGCGCTTGGCTCAAAAACTGGGCTATCACAATTTGATAGCCCAATTCTTGAGGAATTTGGAAGTGACTGGTTCCAGAGATTAGCACGTTCAAACAAACTCTTCAGCTTAATTAAGTTACTATAGATAAACATGATGGACTAACCTTTGCCTGTACACTCAAACCATCCTTCCTTCTCTCCTTCGGAATACATGCTTCTAGCTTTTCAATCAATTCCCGAGTTAAGTCTTTGCTCAGACGATAGGTTTTCTGGAATTCCCGATCCGAAATACGGAATGGATCCACAAAAAACCTATGCCTTTTTAGGGTTTGACGACGTTCTCGGACATCTATTTCGGCAGCGAGGGATAAAATCCTCAACCCAAGTTGGTAACTCATGTTCACTAAAAAGGTAAAAAAACATTAAGAATTTAATTGAAAACGACATGTAGTTAGCAGATTTAACAATTAAACGTATGATATTTAATTTTAAACACTTACATTCCCAAAAAATACAATTTGATGCCAACAAAAGTAAATATTGAGGAACTTATGTTGTGCGTAATCAAAACTGCACGTTGATCGAATTGAAACCTAAAATATGTCATTTTGAGACGTCAAACGAATAGTAAAATACCGATCTTGTTGCGTTCAGAACCACGCACTGATGACGCGCAGTAGGAGAATACCGTTAATGCGCTCGCGTGACGCGAACTTGACGCGAGCGTATCTGATAGCGGTAGAGAATACGAAAAACGTTGTTTTGATCGAAACTTCACTGCAACTGCACTGCATCTAAACTTCTTTTGTTACGTGAATTAGCCTACTGATCCCTGAAAACAGCATATGACATAAGCTGTTTGCTCTCAATACGACATATTGATGATTTTACTTATTATAATTCTGTAAATACATAGGTACTATACTTACGGTTGCGAATCTTATATTTTGTTTAACATAAAACAAATCAAAATCTTCAAATTGCAAAAAACGTAAGAAAATTTGATTTTCGCGGGCAACCTGGCGCTTCCCCCTTAAAAGGTACAACAGGTGCCTAGAGGCAACAGTTCCAAACGTCGAAAAAAAGTTGGTGGCCCTGAAATCACCGATTTAAATACGTTACCGTAGCCGTTAAAACCCAGTCGTATGTTTACCATCACAGAAACCGGCGCACAGAAAAATCTGGTAGAAACTCAGATTTTTTGGGTTTCGTAGTTAAACCAGGAACCCTCATAGTTGTCTATCTGTCAAATATTGGGGGTTTGTGATGATTTTTTTTTCCATTCAGGGAACAATTTGCAATTGGTCATTCTTGAGTGATATAAGTAATTTACATCATAAACATTTTATGATGCAAATTACATACAGCTAATATAAAAAAAACTATTGTTTTAAGTACGCTCGTTAAAATCAATACCGTGTATGAAAATGTATGCAACATTTTCATCCGGACTATGGAACCTCTCACTGAGCGTGATACGACACGCACTTGGCCGGTTTTTATCTACATCAAGTATAATTGGAGTAGGACTTATAGATATCTTGCGGGTGGATTGCACTTGATTCCATGCGCTTGATAATTTGAAGCAGACTTCATTATTGGTTTTGTTACGTTATTTCTAGCAGTTGACATAGCTGCCATAGATCTCTATTCAAAAACTCAACCTTATACAGGTTGAGTTTTTGAAAAGAGATCAGAAGGATCAAAAGGGGGAGGAAAAAACATCATTATTCAATTTAATCATTATTTATTTATTTCTAAGCACTGCTTTTCATTACTTAATTACCACTTTTACATTAAAATAATCTTCAAATACAAATAATAAATTACATGGCAAGGCCAATTTTGATATAACATAAATACAACTGATGATCGCTTTTACCGAATCGACTTCTACATCGGCTAAATAATAGTAATACTAATGCTTTGTTAACCTATTGACCGCTTGGTTTTATGTCAATGGCCATGCCCCCAGCGCCCAGCTCATAAATCAACAAATAAATACCTACGACGCATAGGGTCGTGCAATGCAATAAAAAACAAAAAACGAACATAGGTTCTCAGTCATATCATTACGACTGAGTGCCGAATTCACCAATGAAAATGTACGCGATCAGCACTTTTAAACCCAGTTCAAGAGTCAGTCAGTGTCAATATTCCATAACAATTTTACACTGACAGCTTTTGAACGCGTTTTAAACGTGCTGAACGCGATCAGTTTCATCGGTGAAATCGGCACTGTGCCTCAGTTCGCACGGACACGACAACATTTGTCGTATTAATCCTGAGGCGCTCAAAAGGTGTCGTGTTTTTCAAATAGGATCAGTCTAAAAACAAGCAATCATCAGCTGTCAAATACACTATGTACTAACTTAAAGAAATTTCGAAACATAATTTATATTTATAATAGTAACTAGTTTTCCGATTGGTATTGCATTATAATGTCAAAATTACATTTTGATTGAATAAAAATTTATCACAGAATTCAGATGCCAAACGTTATTCGCTGTTGAAGATTACTGGTACGTATTACCAAATAATAATAAATGCTTTTATCCGATGAGAAATAAAACAATGATAATTAATAATTTAACGTGTTTGTAAATACTACAATACAATACAAAAACTATGTTATTACGTATGAATTAACCATCACTAAGAGAAAGTATATACTTGAGAAATATTTACGTTATATTATGACTCTGAGACCGCAGCGAGCTCGAAGCCGCTAGAATATGATACGATGGACGTAATTATGTTCATACGGTGTGAAATCATCAAAGTATTACTGGTCACAATATTATATTTACACTCTGTACTGACAGAGCGAACGTTTAAACGAAAAAAGTCACATCCAAACTTATCAATTTCCAATACCTTAAGAATGAGTGCCGATCATATCAATAAAAATGCAATATGAAATCCATTTTTGACTAGAAAGCTTATAATTCTAATACAGAGAGAGATTCTTTTGGAAGTTTATAATACTTTTTCAAGAGTAAGATTTTGACGGTTATATCAACTTAATTAATACTAGGGGTATTGTTAGTTGTCGATGAAAACGTAGTAGCCTCGTTAAATATTTGGATAATGTACCGAAACGCGAGATGTAGGTAATGTACAACTAGTGTGTCGATTATAGTTTTCCCATATAAACAGCTAATAAGAATATGAAATACAAAATAAGTGTACAATGCACTTACCTACAAAAAGCTGCTTACAATTAATGTTATTTGACAATAATCAAATTAATTGTGATGCGTACATCAATCCAACGAGCCGAGACCATGTCAGAATCAAGTACTTACGCTATACAACAAAACCTCACACTCACCCCGTTGTGATGCGAATATGATAAGTAATGTATATAATTTAGAATTACAGTACTAAGATACAAAACTTTAAATTTAAAGTAGGCTTTGCCTAATTATTGCACTAATCATTAACTTATGTAGTCCATTATTTCACATGATGATGTTTTGGAAGTAAATAGTGACTCCTATCAGTGATACATTCCGATCAAAGCCAACTTCAGCTAAGCTCCTTCAACCATTCTCTACTGTGCACTGGGGTAATATAAACACAACAAAATATGTAGGATACAAAAATGGCCTAACTACGAATAATAATTTATACCTATTAACCTTAGCAATAAAAACTCCGTTTTGTACGACGCGACAAGTACCCCAGTGTACAGTGTGCACTTCATCATAACTTACTGATCCTAATCTTATACATCCACAGGCAACATCAGATAAGACGTGAAAAATTTGCAGTCTTCATTAAGATACTAACCCCCCTATCACTCACAAGACAAGACATGGCGATCAAAACTTTAAAAAACAATACTAATGTTTTTTTAAGGAATTCTTGACCCCTCATGTGGAGATTAGTTAACGTATTAAACAGCAAATATTCAGTCCTATTGATATTACTTCAACAGTCTTATCCTGGAAATCTACTAGATCTCATCAATAACACTTATCAACCTTTCCCCTTTGAGAATCTTGGAGGGGATAATGATGACTTTTTAGATATGCCTAGTATATCTGGTCTCTCCTCTTAATTTGTAGGTCAGGGAAAGGACCAAGTGCTGGTCAATAGAGATGCAAGTCATACCTTAGAGACAGTAAAGAAAATCTCAGTAAGAGATCCCCCCAAGTTCTGCCCCACTGTAATGGATGAAGACTATACGGAGGGATAATGATCCTGCCATTGATGTCTTCAAGAAGGATTGTAACCCACTTGTTTGTCACCCCATTCAACCCTTCTATCAATTAGCGGAAGTTATCAAATTGACCACTAATTCAACAGATGAAGGACTACTGAAAGCTGTCGAACAAGTAAGTTATATCAACATCACTGACAAAGAAGAATTGACCAGACAATTTCGGATTTTATCAAGAGCGGCAGTCTTGGACTGGCCCATCATAAAAAGGAATCTTCAAGAATCTTGCTTAGAGGGATACATGCCCTTCCTCCAAAGTGTGAAGTCAATGAATGCCATTTATCAAATCCAACATACTCGAGCCTTCAATGGCAATATAGAGAGGCTCGGACAATTGCTGGACCAATTCAAGACCCACTCCATCCACACACGGCGACTTAACAGCGTCGCGGAAATAGCTGCGATGTGTTCGAGCGACCGACTTACGTCGTTATATTTGTTGCGCTCGGCATCTCCAATTTCGATCAAACGCCCGCACTCGTGACGTTCACTACTACATTCGTTCCTAGGTAACATACATGTCAAGACTTCGCTCCGACCTACTCCTATTACACTTCTATCACAGTGTAAATAATGCACTTACGATAATAACTGAGAATACACTTAAAATAATTAGGACGAATCATGAAATTACTGTAGAAAAAAAACCTTAACCATTAAATACGTTCAGTAACAACAAAAGCAACAGCATACATGTTTGTATGAGCTTTTACAACAGACAATATGAAATTGTATGAAAACATTATGTAAGTAAAATATAAAAAAGAAACTTCTGGAAACACCAACAAGTAAAGCAATTAAACCGCAGAAACAAGGACAGCATGATAATCAACTAAATTATAAAACCAGTTTGTGCTGAACATCACTTACACATTGTACACACACCCGATATTCAAGTAATTCAGCGTAAGCGCAGACGCACAGATACGCAGCGCCAACAATATTCCTAATACATAAAGAACCGACAGCTCAGTGTCCGACACGGTTTCACTCTCAAGGTACAACATTCCAAACTAAATGGAAAAACTATCTCAATCTTACTTACTAACTAATGTCAAGTTTTATCGAGAATTACTTTTACAATTAAAATATGCAGATCTTGATTAAATACGAACATAAAGCCTGAGTATTGAAGTTTACAGCGATCCATTCAGCACGAACTATTATCATCAAGACCTACGACTGAATGAGATTTGCTAAACTGCGTCTATATTGGAGTGCTAAAACATTTTTTTCATTTTAAGGGGTGCGCGCTAATAAGACCTTTTATCGACTATCGATAATATGGCATTAAACTGCTTAGTTTCTACAAGCGACTGTCGACATGACTTGCTATTTTTTGTGCAGGATATGAACCTATTATTGTGTATTGTGTTCGCTGTAAACTCCTTGTAGTTTACCCAGGCGGCCGGTCCTGCCGTGTCGTCAAACCGTGTCTGCGCGTGTCGCGTGTGGTGACGTCACCGCGCGCTAGTCGGCGGTGGCGTTGGCGTCCGGTGGCTAGTTGCCGCTTACTATCTTACGGCTCTCGAGCTCCTCCATGTTGTTAGAGCTGAATTTTAATAAGGGATGCGTTTAAAATTAAAACGTTTGAGGCAAAGTGCGCACGGGCGATTTTTTTTTATCTCGAACACGATTATCAAGGCTCGGTGTTGAGCCGAGCATTGAGAATCCAACAGAGTGCTCCCAGCGCGTCCAAAAGTACACTGTTGGATTTTTTACGAGGTACGTTAAAAATCAAATGCGCGTTAAAATCGCCAAGTTAAAAAATTGACCCGTAACAACGAGGGCTAATAAGATGACATAAAAACATCAGTCACATCACCTTCCAATTTCGTGAGAATTGTAAGTCAAATAATGCTGTGTCTTCGGTTACGAATGATTGGATCATCTGTGACTATCCGCGAATCAAGATAATAATATAGTGTTTTTGAAATAAAATGTTCTTACCGGAGCTTATCATCGTTCTTCCAAGAGGTGACCTGGATATGTGGCGGCGGCAGGTAGCTGCGGAGCGACTGAACCAACTGGATGGTGTCCAACAGAACTGAAATTATGAAAACAAATTTTTTGTTAATCCAATTACATGTGCGACTTCAGCAATTGTGTTTGGAATTTTTAAAAAAACTTGTGAGAAAAGTGTACAAGTGGCAGAGATATGCAGGTACACGAAGTCTTTTGTCAGTGTCGAGAACTCGTGATGCCTATAGTCAGGGCAACAGAAATTATAAAGATTGGACAGTTAAGCGTGCACCATTGTCCAACACGTCACTGCTTAGCAAATAAAAAACCCTATTCAGCTTATATTAAGTCCTTACCTATGAAAATAAAAAGGTTTATTTTTTATTTTTTTTATTTCTATCAATCAAAATATGCACCCATTCTATCGATGCATCTCTGTCAGCGCAGTGGTAGTTTTCAATGCCCTTCTTGAAGAAATCAGGTGTACGGGAGCCAACGACCATAAAACCCATAGACGCCTAATGCTTGATCTAACGCACCAAAACAATTCTGTCATCTAGCTGAGGTATGAGGAAGCGGGGTACTGCGTTCTGATTGGCCCTTCCAAGGTAATTACGTATCACTAGGGATGGGACAGGTATAAATAAAACACGAAGGTATCGATATTTGTTTGTTCATAATTATTAAAATGTTTAATTACCCTATGCTTAATTGGCTTTTTTACCGTTCTATTTATTAATATTATTTCAACATGTAATTAATATACATAAAGTAATACCAGGCCACTCAGAAAGTATTGCGAAAAATAATTTTTGTGCATGAGAGACTGGCCAGTAATAGTCTATTTTGAAAATATGATTATTTGTAATTAAAAATAAGTACGTTCCAATTTCAAAATTTGACTCCACATTCTTTGCAAGCGAATTTAAATTATCGTGTTGCATTAAAAAATGGATATGCGCCAGGAACATTTTTTGAACGGTAAAAAAGAGGCAAATACATTGTTGGTATGTACTGCCGAACTTACTATCAGGCGACGGTTTTCATAGCCATAAAACAATCTTCAGTAAAATGCCGTGCACATATTACACTACGTGCAATAATCCATTTATTTTTAAAATCACTATCTTGTGCTGACCTAAAATCAATAACCGTTTCAAAATTAACAAAAACAGATCTACAAATTAGCATAGCTTTTTGCTTTGTCGATAACTTTGGTCATAGTAGGTAGTAGGTGCATCACTATTATTCGGTAGGTATGTTTAGCAAATAATAGAGGAAAAGAGATAGCACAAAACTTACTTTCAGAAGAAAGGGACGCAAACATGAAAGACATCAACGAGAGTCCGTGCACCTTCGGTCCACCTACAAGTTTGACCAGTTTATGATGAACTCCGATTAATAATATCAGAAAAAAAATCTAATTATGATTATTTGTCACTATTATGTTACCGATGAAATGTTATACCATCTTTTTGGAAACTCGAAGTCTGGCTGTTGTTACCACACCAACGTATTGTGCAAGGGACCATTATAATATTTATTTTCACCAATTTTTATCAACTAACGCGGAAGTGTTTACAGCTCACAGAAGTGGTCGAAACTAAATCGAAATTGTTGAGTGGCGACCTACATAAGATCTATAAGTCTGATGTGTTGACAGGCATCGGTCGCCTGGTATTAGGCGTCTATGGGCTGTATGGTCGTTGACGGGAGCCAACAAACTCTTCAAAGGCATTTTGTATTGTACTGCCTCTCGGGTATTGAATTTTTCCCTGCCAAGAAGTTGTACATTTTGGAAAAAGTAGAAGTCTGTCGGCGCAAGGTCTGGTGGTACGGTGGATGATGCAAAACTTCCAACCCTAGCTGTTGGAGCTTAGATACCGTCTGTTATGCCGTATGAGGTCGAACTTTGTCCATAGGAGCAGCGGGGACGAGCGATTAACCAATAACGAGTCGTACGTTCGTTTGTAATGTTCACTTTTTTATTAATGAGCCGTTTGTGCGGCATTGCTAACGCGACGGAACTCGTAGTTTTTTCGTGTGAAAAGATACAAATTTAGTGAAAACAAAACACTAACCAATAAACAAATGACTGAATTTGAAAAAAGAATTCCATATTCTTTAAATTAAATAAAACTCATTTGAATTCAGAATTTATTGCCAGCTATACATATGTGGCGGCATCTACACCGCCACATACGAACAAACGCATCAATCCTGCATCGCGCAAGCAGAGTTTACCGCGCAGATAGCATATATACAACTTCCCGACAACAATCATCGGGCAGTTGCCCACCAGATACGACATCCATCTGGTCGGAGGATCCATTCCTTTTCTAAAGAGTATGAGTGAACTTTACACCCTGTTCCTCATATCTCTTCACATACATTACGTTTCAAATGGCCAGTATTGTAAAACGGTAACTTCATATGAACTTAATAAGCTGGCGATAGGGTTTCGTTGAATAAAAGTGCTGTAAGCTAAGTGCAGTACTAACTCTTTTGCAGCTGCTCGCTCTGCTTGCCGTAGGGCTTGCACATGGCGGGGCGCACGCAGGGCCGCATGCGCTGCAGGTTCCGCGCCAGCTCCGCGAAGGCGCGCACCACGCGCTCCTGCCCGCCGCCCGCGCCCGCCGCGCCCGCGCCCGCGCCACCGCCCGCGCCCGCGCGCTCCGCGTGCGCGGCTGATCCTGTCCCGCCTGATAACGATTCCAGGCTCTCTAGATTTGCCCTAAAAAAAAGAGGAACAGATTATCACGAGTTTCAGAGAGAATCAGTTAGTTATGGCGCTACTAATCTACTTAATAAACATCTTAAATTAATTCATTCACTGACAGACAATGCACAGCCTAGACTGCTGGGTCTAGAAGCATAAAATTTTGCACATGAGTTCCTAATCTAATCAAGGTGAGCACTTAGGAAGACTTTTGTAAATTCATCCCCTAAAGTGGTTAAATAAATGTACCGATGGGAAATACCATCGGGCACGCGGCTATTTCTAAGAAAAAAAAAGGGGAACACTTTTTTATCGCTGCAAAATGCAAATGAGTGGTCAGGGCGAGCTAACCCATACGATTTTATGCTGACATAACGCGCAGCGAATTAATAAAATATATACATGTTTAAGTTAGAATCTATCTAATCGAATCTATGAAAAAATCATGCTAAGACCAGATGTTGTCACATTTTAATTCAAAAGGAATTTTACATAGTCGCCAGTTTCGTTTCACGAAAGGTAGCGGGACGACTGAAGCGGGAGTAAAACTCATCAGTCACATTTTGGAATCCTGGGAGAAGGTCCAGGATGAAATTGATATTTTCTTTGACCTCTCAAAAGCGTTTGACTGCGTTGACCACAATACACTGATCTGTAAATTACACCACTACGGATTTTGTGGACAAGCCGCTTATCTTGTTCTTTCCTATCTATCAAACGGGCAACAAAAAGTAAACGTTAACGGGGCGACGTCCTCGGGTCCTTAGTTAAGATGGGCGTGCCTCAAGATTCAATTCTTGGCCCTTTCTTATTTCTAGTTTATATTTATGACCTTCCTTACATGATGGCTAACTTATCAGATATTATTTTATTCGCTGATGACACTTCTCTCATTTTTAAAATAGATAGAAAAGATGTGGATGACTGGCTACGTAGTCTGACTGTTTTTTCGAAATGGTTCGCAGCTAATAATCTTTTACTTAATGCGAACAAAACTAAATGTCTTAAGTTCTCATTACCAAATGTACCCCAAGTGGGTTTAAATTTAAAACTTGATGGCAAGAAAGTAGATGCTATTACGTAAACTGTATTTCTAGGAATTACTTTAGATTCAAAATTGCAATGGGGCCGCTCACATTAGAGCTCTTTCAGGTAAATTAAGTTCAGCTGCATATGCAGTAAGAAAAATAAGGCAATTGACCGATATAGCCACAGCTAGGTTAGTATACTTGCTTATTTCCACAGTATTATGTCTTATGGCTTTCTGCTGTGGGGATCAGGAGCTGACATAGATTCAATTTTCATTTTACAAAAGAGGGCAATCCCCGCGATTATGAAATGGGTCCTCGCGATTCTCTTAGAAACAAATTCAAGGAAATTGACATACTAACTCTGCATTCTATTTATATCTTAGAAAGTATTTTGTATGCTCGCAAAACACTTAGGATTTTTTAAAATAAGTAGCAATTTCCATAATATAAATACATGTAGTAAAAATGAAATTGTTATACCCAAATTTAGATTGACTAAAACAAACAAGTCATTTCTGATAAACAGTATCCGCTTTTATAACAAATTGCCAAAGTCGGTTACAGAACTTAGCGATGGAAAGCCCCCAAAACCCCCATTAAACGTGTCCTTATCAAAAATGCATATTATAAGATTAAAGACTACGTCGAAGACCAGGAAGTTTGGCAATAATTCCTTATGCACATGTGGCTTCCCTGGTACCTCATAAACGGCATCACGATGTCAATTTCTAATAACTGCTCCCAAATAACGGTGTTTATTTTTTATTACTTCAAATTAACTTTTTACATAACTCTGACATAATACAGTGGAATCTCTATAACTCGAACCTCGTTAAGTGGAAATCCTCAGTAAGTCGAAAAAAATTGCCATTCCCTTCCGCTGAACACCTAAATACGCGGTATCTCGATTAATTAGACTTTGTAACTCGAACAAAATGTTATTTCCCTACGAAGTATTGATGATACATATTTATCATATTTATACTCTATAACTCGAATTTCAAAAAGGAGATTTCGTAAGTCGTAGTTAGTAAAATATAATGACGTCTTACTTGGAATTCCCCGAAATAATAGCAATAAAATCCAAAATGAATGTTCGGGTTCGGGGCTTCTAATCTATTGTTTTTGTCTTGTACACGTGCAATGAATGAATGCATTCATGAAACTTTCTAAGTAACACAGCTGTGAACGTGATGTTTGTTCCTTGTCGACACAGGACACGATTACTTATAGCGGAGCTTGTCCGTCAGTATTATTTTGGCTGTTAACTAACAACAACATGAGTACAAAGCTGAAACTAAAGACTTTGACTCCACGTGGCATAAAAAAGACGTCGCAGCTCAATACGGATTGCCAGCAAGCACTTTGTCTACAATAATTAAGAATGAAGCCGATATATTGCGAAGATATGAATCAAGTAGCAATTTATCTAGCAAAAAACGGCGTCTAGCTGAGTTTCCTGATTTAGAAGAATGCTTACTCACCAGCAGGCTTAGCATGGCGTTTTCTGTTTCTACTCTACTGTAGAATAGAAATCACTTTCTACGCTCCTCGAAATCTCTTTTTCGCGAGCACGAGGACACACTTAGACTCAGGTTGCTTTATAGACAGTGATTTTCCATAGCAACGGGTTAGTTGCTAGTGATGTGTATAACTACCCATTTTTACCGCGTAATTGCGTTTCGTTTCTGTGTAGACAGTAGAAAACTTTCTACTGTCTACACAGAAACGCCATTTTTGTCTACTCTTCCGTCGACAATACGCTTCTCTAGGGCGCTCGTGCTAAGCCTGCTGGTTCAAACAGTGTCGGGACAAAAACGTAAGCGTATCTGGGCCTATCTTACGCGAAAAGGCAGAAGTATATGTAATTTGTTTTAATATGTAAAAAATATTAAAAAAACGTAAGTTGAATTATTATTCAAATTCGACTCTACAAATCGAAATATACACTTAGAAATCGCGCCTCTGTAAGTCAAAATTTCAGCAGTTAAGTCTATGTATCTCGAAGTTCTTGTTAAGTCGAAAACTCGTTAACTCGATTTTTTTTGCATTTCCCTTGACATTCGAGTTATAGAGATTCCACTGTATTATCAATATTTGACATTAAATTTTTAATTTTTAATTTCAACTCTTCATTATTGGCTTTTGTGGACAGCATGTTTAACATATGGGTACTTGTTGACTGGCCTACACTGTCCCCCATAACTAATAACACTGTAATTTGAAGACATTGTTAAAGTCAAATATTTTTAAAAGAGTAATCATGGAGTTTCTTGCAGGCTCTTCTCCATAGATAGGAAACGACCAATTGGAACCGTGCACCTAGAATCTGACGTTTCATAAGTGCCCGTGTAGGGTTATGTGGAATAAAATATTTTGATTTTGATTTTAGAATCAGTAGTTGCAAAGCATTCCTCGCGGGTCGATCGTTTTTTAGTTTTCAATTTCAAATTGAACTGTAATCTGTGTATCATATAAAATGTACCTTACCCGTACATTTTTGGTATGGATCCGGATGGCTTCTACAATACAGCTGAAAAGAGCAAGATATTCCCTAACCAGGTAAAAATAATTCACTTGCTCACTTATTTGATGTAATATTTGCAGGTAATTTCAAACAATCGTGGGCGTGGTGTTATTTAGTAAAGTGATGGTTCGACTTGATAGTCGAACCATCACGCGTAAGACTGGGATCAAAAACGCACAAGATAATTTTGGCGCATAACCAAAATCGGACCTAACACCGCCATTTTGTTTTCTCAATACAATTCCTGAGACAATAAAAAAAAACTCAATGGCATAAAGGCGCCAAAAGATCATTATAGTACTCTAGTTGCAACAAATGACTGTACAAAAAACAGGTTATGCAGTCACAAAGTCACTCACCTCAAAAAGTCTGTGAGTTTGTGCTCATCAGTGTAATGATGCTTGGACTTGGTTTCCAGATTAGCTTGTGAGGAGTTTGAAGACCTCTGCTGCGAGTGAGCGTACTTGTCGATGGAGGACTGGTGCCCAAGAGACCGGCTCTGGTGCTGTAGTAGCATCTGCTGATGCTGTGACAACTTGTCCTGGCTGCGACGGTCCGACTTCTCGCCTGTAAGGCTGGCTAGAATTTAAAATAGAATTATGTAAAGTTTAACTTGGACATTAAAGATATTGGTTAAGGAAAAACATCGTTAGGAAACTTGGACTTGAAGTCTACAATCGCCAACTCGTCTTGAGTGTCGTCAAGCGTGGTTTTCAATGCTCATACCTTCGATTTATGAAAAGAAGCCTTTTCTCTGCAGGGGGACAGTAATACGCTGCACTGGATTTTTTTAAATAAAATATTTAACTTTAAACGATTTTGTCTATCCTGGGCTTATTACGTTATTATTAAGTTAGTCTGTATGGTTGTCTCATATTCATTAATAAATAAATATTGTAAAGTAAGAATATGCTCCTTCTGGGTTGTTCTTTCGTAAACCTCACACATCGCTTTCTATCAGAAATATCGAGGTTAAGAGCAAACCCTTTTTTTTTCATTCTGTTGGTGGATCCCAACTTGATTAAGAATATACCTAAATTTGGCCACATACAAATGTGTATAAACTGTGTAGTTGCGAATTTGTGATTACATTCAAACACCAATCTAAGTTAAAGTGGCCAAAAACTGCAAATAGAAGTTAGTACGTAACTTCTTGCCAGGGAATGCAATCTCGATCGCGCGGGATCTTGAGCTATTTTTCGTGATTTAATCTCGTAGCAAGACAGTCTCATTCTTGCAATCTCGACCGTATTAGTACGGTTGTTATTTATTTGTTGTTATTTATTTTGTTATTTTTTTTTTAAACTAGATTTTTCAACTTTAGAGTTGAAAAATCTAGTTTTATAAAAAAATAACATTTAACTACCAATTTGCGAAAATAAATGAAAGGTGACCTTGAACAAGTATTACTACTATGGCAACAAACTTCTACGAGTGTTCCTATAACTATTTTTTTCATACCTATTTTTGTATTTGGTAAGCCGCAGGGATTACGGTTTCGGCGCGAACGATCTTAGGTACACGTACACCTCACCATTTTTTTAAATGGCGTCTCCAAGTAGGTTGTCGGCTGCTTAGGACTCCAGCCGAGCACACAACTTACAAACTATGCGACTACACGCTTACGAAACGGACATTGGCTTACGTGGCGTACGTAAAATAGACATAAAGAAAACAGCTGTAGGAACGGTCGTAGATATTTGGTGCCGTAGTGAAAAACTGACTGGTGGACTTTCCCGACTAGGGTAACCTGTTTTCGTTGGCTTTTGGTTTTTGAATTTTGGGCCCAATATGGCTGATCTCCTTTATGGTGTGCGTGATGCGTGAGTGCTTATTTATTGCTTTACGTTTGCGTAGTATCTCGAACACAACAAAATCTACAATTGTAGATTTTGTTACGTCGAGATTCAATAAATTTTGTTTTATTTGCCATATTGCCGGGCGTGATCTCGAATGTCCAATCTCGACCCCAGCTAAGCAGGCGAGGTCTCGAATTGCCAATATCGACTCGAGATTGCATTTCCTAGAAGTTAGTAAGAACCTCATGAATAAGAAAGAAAAGTGATTTTTACATAACAACTCACTGAGAGCGGCGAGGTGCGGTGCAAGAGGAAGCTGGTAGTCTTGTGCGAGAGCCGTGCTGCGTAACAGACGCTCCACTGCCTGACTATCGGGCAAGTTTGACGCACCCGCATCTGATACACAGGATAATGAACGTTCAACCGAGAAATATTTAACACATTATTCGAAAACGAATCCACACCCATGATTTTTTTATAAGAAATATAAAACAAAACAATAAGATAATACGTCATACAAAATGTTTCGTCATAGATTCCTACAATTCCAATCTCAACTCTTTATTAGTGGCCTTTGTGAACAGGATATTAATTCAGATTTGTTACAGTTGTAATGGCAATCATGTCATTTGATTTACAAAGGTTTTTATCTTAGATAAATGATTTGTCTCGTTGCGCTAGACTAGATACCGCGCTCTATAAGTACAAACAATAGCTCCGTGATGCGGCAACTCAATATGGTAGTGTGTGTAAGACATCGTCACTCGACATTTGTCAATTGACATTAAGAACTAGCGTGTGTGAAGAATTGTGTTACCAGCTGCTCAACTGTTACCCGAGTTAATTGAAAAATATTTTATGCTGTAGTCAATTTGTTAAGGTATAAATATAGCTCAGAAAATACTTAAAATGAACAATAAATTAAAAGCGAATGTATAAATATATTTGTGTATTGGTTAGGCGTAGGTTTCTTCCTCCAACGATGAGGCCTCATTTTTAATACTTTTTTATAATTATTTACATACGATGTTATTTTTTGTCAAACACAATTTTGTAAACGATTACGATTAAGCTGTTTGATTTTAACAGTTTAACAACATTCATAGCGTTTTATACATTGTCGAGCAGAATTTTTCATCGAACTTATAAAGCAATGGATTAGCAATCTGTTTCAAAACGGTTCAGATTCCGATTGATTGTGTATCACGCAGTTAGGGTACAGGTTCCTTGGGGAAATTTGTTCAGTTTCATGGTAGAATCACCCCTTGAAATAGTGTCAGCTAACATTTTTATACCATAAGTGTATAGATTACAAAGATAAACATTAAATATTTTATAGAACTAGGTTAGATTAATGAAATAGAATATAAAATAAAATACAAAAACAATAAATTCACATTTTATAAAAGTCTCAACCACGGGGAACTTGACTATTGTATAAGCGCAACACTGAATGGCGTTTAGGGTTCATGTTATTAAATGTTGTAATTTCGAAATTATACGATAATTACTGATGGTATGCGATCACAGTGTCCTTCTTATTCCTTGTAGTATTCTTTTTACAGTTTTACTACGCAAATTGGCATTTTACTTCGGATTATGCATAAAATTTAATATATCATTCAGCACGTGCACGTGACAGACAGCTTGCAGTGTGACTGGCTCGGGTACGCCAACTCAGGCGTGGTATTTGTTACCGCATTTGACAAGTACGCCGGCGGTATCTAGTCGAGCGCCGCGAGACCTATCATTTATCTAAGGTTTTTATTCCTATTATTTTAGCTTTAATATAGATTCTTTTATATTTTTGTGAATGTGAGATTGTTGTAGGTCATGTAGACTGTAGATTTGTAGACCATATTCTGTTTTGTAAATTACCTGGTACTTGTTGACAGGCCTACATTGTCCTCCCATACCTATTAACACTGTAATTTGTATAAGCCAATTATTTATAAAGAGTAACCGTGGAGATTCTTGCCGGCTCTTCAAACTCAAACTCAAATCATTTATTTCAAATAAACCCATTACAGGCACTTTTGAATTGTCAAGGGGTCGGTCAGTCAGAAATATGAAGCTAGTTGCCCATTCCAAAGCGAAGTAGGTACCTATGGAGAAGAACGGGCAAGAAACTCCATGGACACTATTTTAAATAATATGGTTACAGAAAATTTGTTACATCAGACTTGCTGAAATTAAACATGTGAGAACGATGTAGAAAGACCCGTAATAAAAAACATAAAAATTGGAAAAGAAACATTTAAAAAAAGCCGTGGCAGCCAAGAGATGACCAGTCCCCACTGACGGCGCCCTTTCACGAACATGACGTATGGATCAGCACCATTCAGCTCAACCATTTTGAAGGGAACTTAATGATCCAACACACACGCCACCACCAGCGAGACATTAGAGTGAGCGTGACATACTCTCAGCCGCCAGGGCACATTCAAGTCAATGACAGACGTGCCCAGTATAGGGTAGCTTTATAGTAGGTACTACATAGTGCTCACACGTGTGCTTTGCAATTATACAATATTAAAAGATTGAATTTATACAGTGCAAAGATAGTTTTTACAATCTTCAGCAGCTCCAACAATATTTCCGAATGCTAATCAATTGTTTAGGCGCCCTTGTGGAGCAGAACCAGCGTTGAGCCAAGCATTTTTGTCAGAGATGTAATCCTCCAACTTATAATATGCTTGGCTGCATAGTGTGCGTTTGATACAGGTTTTCTCCATAGGAAACGGCCAATTGGAACCATGCACTTAGCTTCTGACGTTTCATAAGTGCCCATGTAGGTTTGAGTGAAATAAAATATTTTGATGTTGATGTTGAGCGAAATCTACAGAGGGGGGAAATAACCTCACTGTGTACCATGGTAGGATGCTGTCTCTGTTTTAGGAACTAGAGCCAACCGTCAAAGTCTCGACCCAACGACTATCGGATCAGGTGCAGGTCATCCAACGCAATCATAGGTTGGACGATGCTGCACTTGATAGGCTGCGCTAAGAGCTTAGCAACCATATCGACTCGACTCCGACACAAACCGTGGTACAAGCGTCATCCATTGATGCAATCCCTCCACTGTATAATCATGGTGTAGAAAAGGCAGAGGGTTTCCACAGTAAGTAGCCCGTGCAACGCCCGATTGAGGAGCGCACTGGAGGATGCGTTATATCCATTCCGACAGAGCTTAGACCCCGATTACCACGCATACCTATGCACACCACCTTTGCACCTGTGCACCTATGCACACTAATAGGGCGCTGGCCCTGGACTCGCAGCTTAAGAATGTGTTCGAGAGCAACGAGGATCTCGTTGATACACACTCGATCCCGTATTGCGCGGCTGTTGCGTAATGTCGTTAATCTAACGTCAAGTTTCCAAACTGTGACGAAGCCTGGCAGTGCAGGATCGAGCGTCGTATCGATGGAGCCAGGGACTCTTCGGAAAACTACAATGCTTCAGGGAGCGCATTACACGACCACGAGTGATGCGATTTGTAAGGCGGGCATTCTCGGGTACTGGAATTAGCCCTCGAGAATACATGTCCCGTGTCACAGAGGGCATCGATTTCCTGAAGCAGAAAGTTTGTGCATGGGTGAACCATATTCGGCGGTATAAGCGGCGGGTTGATCGGTACACGCAGATTCGCAAGTTCCAGGGCGATGAGAGGAGGGTGCGACTTGAACAATATGTGACACATGTGTGCCACCCGGATGATGCCGCCACGAGTGCAATCTGGCGCAGCATCTGGTCGGTGCCCGTCTGTCACGCTGAGACTGGCCGGATGCAGAATATCGAGCGAGTGTGTGGAACTATACCACAAATGGAAACAGTCCTAACTACGCCATTAGACGTTGCCAGAGCCGTCAGTCCGTTACCGAATTGGAAATCACCGGGACCGGACGGATTGCACAACTTTTGGTTGAAATAGCTTATTAATTCACACACTTTGCCATCTCAGTTCCAATCATCCTTACTTACTTACAGTTTCTAACTCCAGGCGTTACCCACTCGCTCCATAAGACAGGTAGTCCCACGAAACCCAAGAATTATAGATCGATGACGTGTTTGTCGACGGTCTATAAACTTCTTGCATCCATTTTGAGAGTGAACATTATTACGCACATTGACAATAACTCGATTATGTCTGCCTCTCAAAATGGATGTAGGAAAGGGTCCCGCGGTGCTAAGGAACCACTCCTCATCCACATGGCCATTAGCCAACCGGATCGTCGATCGCGTAAGGATCTGTCGAAATGCTGGATGCAAATGCAAATGTGCAGTCATGCATGTAAAGCGAGGTGAGATTATTTAACCCGACGGAATTCAACTTTTATATTCCATACACCTTACGATACTGTAACCACGTTTAGCCGACTCTGGCTAAACGTGGTTACAATACCTCTCCTCATCTGAAAGCTATCATTATTAGGGTAAGTCGGAAGCGTTAGGCATCAGCGTTGCTGACATGAAGCAATCGTTGAAAGAGTGCTTCTTTGGTCGCCTGAAGGTTATTAATTAGTCTTCTTTCTGAGGTACCGTATTACATGTATGTGCCCGACTCAGTTCTCTAAAATAACCATGTCATGTTGTACTGGGATCGGTCTATCATTACTGACAGGACTATTATAGATAATAAACCTGATACAGTGGTGATAGATCGATTAGCGCGCCGCACAATGATTATCGATATTACCATTACACATGACGAGAACCTCGTGAAAGCTGAGAAAGATAAACAAATTCAATATCTCGACTTAGCACACGGGGTTGTTGACATGTGGAATGTGAGCTCGGCTGTCATAGTGCCGATTATCGTTTCAGCCAATGGCCGATGGCCGAAAGCCTCAACATCTCTCGAGGCTTTCGTTAGGCGGTTGGATCAAGGGCTGATTAAAAATGCAGAAGCAGGCTCCTCAATACCGGCGGACCACTATTTTTCTATATTTTAAAATGTTTTTATTTTTATTTTTTAAATGTATTAATTAAGTATAAAAATAAATAAACGAAATAATAAAAGAAAATAGACTTGAAGTTGGTCAACACAGTGGACAAGTTGTATGGGACAGATTGCCATGGTACAGAAAAGAACAAAAAAAAAACTAAAAAACATTTATCATAGGATACTTTTATCCTGGTCATGCTCGGAAATTATTCCACGGGTTTTGTATCTGTGGGATAATTTCCGACCTCCAAGCGAGTGAAGCCGCAGGCAAAAGCTAGTTTAGAAAAATCAGTACATGTTTCTTAATGAATCATTCCATTGATTTCCCAAGTAGGTCATAATAGCTCATAAGAACATAATACAGTTAGAAGCTTGTACATAATCTTAATGAAAACCAATTGGACTGTGAATGCACACAATGATTTCCTCTTTTGGATGGTACTGATTTCTCAAAAATATAATAAAATCTTTCCTTTCTGAGCTTCGCCAGAAATAATAATTTCATTTATTTTCATTTTGTGTGCAATCATTCGTAAGTTTCTTAATTTTCAGTTTTGTTCAGAACCTGAATCATTTATTTGTAAAACATAGGTTAAATAATCATTATGGGTTGCTCTATGTTTTGTTTCATTTATGACATACAAATATCAGTGGAATTTAAACTAAAGACAAACAAAATCCATCATGGAAAATAAACAAAAAATAATACTGTCTAATGTATTTTCAATTGTATTGAAATTAAATATCAATACAAAAGAAATTACATTAGACTAGTAATAGTTACAGTGTTTTATCATTTAAGTAATCATCTAGGGCATAGTAACATTTCTCAATAATTTATTTAAACACTTTTTTTATGCCATGTTTCTTACGACATCGGGTATTTTGTTATACATTTTGGGAGCTCCAAAGAAGCTCTTTTTCATTAACGATGTATTAAATTATGTCGTACATAATTGGTTTTTATATTGATTATGGATTGGGGTCTTCTTAACTGCTGACAATTTTATAAATTGCCTCGTTGGTCTAGTGGTCTCAATCGCTACTGCTGAGCATGAGGTCCTGGGTTCGATTCCCAGGTCGGGCAACGTTTTATTGGGTTTTTCTATCTGGTATTTCTCAGTAGCAGCCCGAAGTCTGGATTTGTGCCCGGTAGATGGCAATAGGCTCGCCCCCTATTACATGAGACTTAAACATATCTGGTGAAATGTGGGTGTACTATAGGTACACCTCTGCCCAACCCTTCGGGGAAACAAGGCGTGATTTTATGTTATGTAATGTAATTTTATAAATAAATGCGGATTTGATTTTACAAACAATGCAGTTTCCAGTATACCTAGTCTTTCCATAAATATTGTCACGAAGATTTTATTTTCATTTTTATTGCAAATAATATTTATTACGTTTACAGTGTGTTACTTTAATACATAAATATAAAACAATTATACAAGCTTATTCGAAGTGGTATCCATTGGCTGCAATACAGTCCTTTAAACGTTGAGGCCAGTTATCAATAGAAGCGCGCACTCTATCCATGGGAAAATTCTTCACTGCCAATCGTATGGATTGTTTTAGGGACTCCAAATTATCATGGCGTTTAGAGCAAGCCATACTCTCTAAAACTGACCATAAATTATAATCCAGTGGATTAAGATCGGGGCTAGACGACGGCCAGTCTTCAGCTCTGATGAAGTCCGAAAAGTTCACTTCCAACCAAGACTGCGTGGACCGAGCTTTATGACCCGGCGCCTAGTCTTGTTGGAAGGACCATACTTGGTTATTGAACATGGTGTTGTTAAGGGGCTTAACTACCTTCTCAAGATTGGTATCTTGATACACTTGTGCCGATGTTTTGATACCTTTTCACAAAAATATGGCTCAGTCACTCCTTTATAGCTAACACCACACCAAACCATCACTGAAGTCAGATAATGCCCACGTTGCACTCTGGCGACTAATTGGGAAGCTTCCTTACAGCTTTGAGCATAAATACGGTCATTTTGTTTGTTAAAATGTTGCTCAATTGTAAAGATTTTCTCATCCGTAAACAAAAATTTTCTGTGACCTCCCTTTGCGTACCACTTCAGTAGTTGTTTCGATTTTACCACCCTATTCTTTTTTAAATTGTCAGTAAAAAAATGACCAGTGCGTCTCTTATAGGTTGTAAGTCCTAAGTTATCTTTTAAAATACGCGACATGGCTCTGGGTGCTATCTTCATCTCCCGAGATAAAATCTTTTGCTTTCGGACAGGTTTTCTTCGAATTCTTTCCCTTAATGCTTTGACCACCTTTTTCGTAAGAACACTACGTGGACGGCCAGATCTTTTTCTGTCACAAACAGAGGATCTCATTTTACCTATTAATAGCCCGGTACACAAACATTTGACTAATACCAAGCATAAGGAGAGTTTTAAAAATTGCATTTGGCTCCATACCAACTTTGTGTAATGCAATCACAGCGATTCGGTTCTCTTTATCACCCCACTCCATTTTAATATCGCAAAATATTGTACAATGTATTGGCGCCAAAATTAGAAAACTCAATGAAAAGTCGTGTAAAAATGACAGATTAAAAATTCAAATGCATTATCTTTCTTATTTTTTACTGTAACAGTATTTATGGCCAGACTAAGTATATATAGAATTTCTTAAAGTAGGGAACACAGCTTTCCGTTAGTTTTAGTTAGGTAGTTACACATGTATCATACAAATCTTTTTTGCATCCTGAATAGAAGTGCCCTGTTTGTTGACTGTCCCAAAAAACAACACTATACCGTAGAACAGACTACAAGTCCATGATTTTTTTCCGTTAGGTATGTTTTAATTTATAAGTTGTCCTGCTTAGTCCATAAAAAGACTACGTAGTCAGTATATTGCACAAGTACTTGATTCCATCCAACAACACATAAAACATCAGAAGGTGAGGCTTGGCTACTAAGATTATTTTATCATTTGCGTCTTTTGCACTTGAGCAGAGTAAAAAAAAAAACTGTCTTTCACAAGAATTGACAGGCTTTTTTAACCAAACCATGCACAAATACCACTAAGGTGAATACTTACAACAACAACAAAATCAGAATAACAAGAATTACCTGGTATGTATGTGGGCTGCTGAGACAGATGCTGTTGTATTGACTTCTGCGTCATCTCCAGCTGATTCTTGTAATAACGGCAAGCAGGGTTAGGGCAGTTCTGAACTACCTCTATTATGAACTCCTTCTCCATTCCAAACTGCTCTCTGCCTATAGTGTATGACTCTACAACCTAGAAAGTGACATTCACATTCATTATGAAGTGCAAACGCAAGTCTGATTCCAGATGCAGTATACTTAGTGAACAAAGTGCAATATATTGTATCAGTTTTTGAAGCCTTTAATTTTAATCATTAAAATATTAAAATGCACTGTATTATTGATAGCATTTAGCTGGGATTAGCTCAACTAGCTTTAGCTTAGCTCTTAGATAAAATTAAGGTCACAGAAGTAGTCTGCTTCTTCTCATGTTCGGTTCAGCGGTTCGCTGGGCAACGATGCAGCCGACGAACTTCCCAGAAGGGGGTAGAGTGAGGCACCAGTGGGACCTGAACCCATCTTGGCACTCCCCTTCGGGTACTTACGCACTCTGGTAAGGAAACGCACCAGGGAACAGCATCACAAACTATGGTCGGAACAAGGTGAGTGCAGGCTAGGCTAGGGAAGCACTCCCTGCTATTGACGGCCGCCTCACGAAACAGGTTCTCCGACTAACCAAACAACAGCTGCGTATAGTTACGGGCAGCTTTAACTGGCCACAGGTCTTTTAATAAACACCTCTTTGTCATAGGAGTCACAGACAGTCCGCTGTGCAGGGCCTGCATGGAGGTGGACGAGACAGCAGCTCATGTGCTTCTACTCTGCCCGGTGGTCACCACAAACAGGTCAAAGTACTTTGGTAAAATAATGGTGTTTAATTTTTTAGAAATTGACTTTTACATAACTCTGACATAATATTTTCATTATTTGACATTATATACCTACAATTTTTAATTAGTTTTTGATTTTACTTTATTAGATTATTTTATATTTTGTAAATGTGAGAATGTCGTAGGCCTTGTGGATTGTAAATTTATAGACCATAATCTATTTGTTTAACATATGGTACTTGTTGACAGGCCTAGACTGTCCTCACATACCTATTAACACTGTAATTAAAAAACATTGTAAAAGACAAATATTTTTAAAAGAGTAACCATGGAGTTTCTTGCCAGCTCTTCTCCATTGGAAACGACCAATTGGAAACGTGCACCTAGAATCTGACGTTTCATAGTGTCCATGTAGGTTTATGTGAAATAAAATATTTTGATTTTGATTTTGGTAACCCAGGTACCCTACACGAGGCTGTCAGTAACACCAAGGCGTTGCTGGCCTTCCTTGAAGAGCTGGGGTGGATCGAATGATTGATTTTGCCACTGTACGCAAAATACGCGCATTGTCGTGGAGTTGGAGACACCAGCCCGTATTACCTATTACCTACCTATTATTCTTGTTCTGTATCATGTTGATGACTATTGTTTGTCCGACCAGTACGTAGCCACCTAGATAGTACTGTCTGAGAGTTTTATAATAATTAATTTACTCAATGTGAAATCTAGTAGGAATTTCATTTGAAATTACAAGGTTTTAAGAGATATAAAACCAAACTTACAGCTCTAACAGTTGCTTCTAATCCTAAATGAAGTCCATGAGGTCCATTCATGTGTTTCAACATGACAGCATTGGCAAAGTGTTCATATGGCAAAATTATCTTGCCATTTTCACGAAGAATCAGTCTTCCTTGTGTATCTAAACCTACTCTGGATGCCATCATTCTGTAAATAAATATATATTGCTTTATGGTAAGCTCAATACATAAATTACATCAACGCAAGACATGTCACAATTCATTTAAATGAGTACTTAAAATAATTAAATAACTTATTTAACAAAATTTGTTGATACGTAAAGTTTGTAATTTCCATTAATATTTGAGCCAGCAATGTTTTTATAAATATTTTGTTGGTTGTCAGTGTACACATACATATCAAAATTTAATGTATTACTTTTAAAAGGGCGGAGACCTGGTGACCTGAAATACAGGCCTAGAGCATAGTTTAGGCACCAGTCTCTCACAATATTAAAGTGTTGTCTGACTCTGATACCATGTAATATGTATTTTTGTAATATTGTAAATAAAAATAAATAATGGTTTATTTGCATTTTTTATTCTAACACATTCTTTGGTTATTTCAGTTATTTGCCAGTATGTGATGTTACTATTCTCGAACCCTACATATAATTACAATACTTAGAACCAGAATCTTATAAGAAAGGACCATCAACAAGAGTTATAAATAATTTACTTACTGCAAATATGCAGCACTGGGAAGCATGGAAGACTCTTTGAGATCACTGAAGCACTGAAGTAGTTCTATGCTGGGGCTCCAGCCCTTATTTTGTAGATACAGTTGCAGCAGCATGTACAGTTTCTCGGTGACATAGCCCTCAGCTCCGTGCGGAGTTGCCGAACTTGACGTACTCGCCGCTCCACTCGAAGTCCCGGTGCTTTTAGCCAGTACACTCTTCATCGTCTCCGCCAAATCCATCTTGTAGATGTCTAAATATGTTCTCTTTTGGGAATCCTTCGAGATAACAAACAAACAGTTTAGCAAATAATGCCAACCACGGAGATCGATAGCGCCAGACGTTCACTCAAACACTGCCTCATAAATCGTGTACACGCATACTTACCAGAATGATAATATGTTCGTGCTAAAGAATTAAACAGAATTTGAGTAATTAAATTTTAATTACAGATTTATCCATTCGATATCTTGCACAAAAAATAGAAACAGTGAGGTTTTCGTTTTTCTCTTAACTGACGCTGTCAATTTTTTCTGGATTGTTGAATAAAAACGAACTAGTGTTGTATTGTACTATTGAATCTATTGATAGACTGCCTTACTATTTATGTTACAAAATCAGTATATTATTATATTGCTGAGTTGAAATGATATTTTAAGACTACATTTATATTTACTTTAGACAAGGCTCCTTTCCTCAAGAGCGGAAAGAGCGAAGAGAGAGGTGATGAGTTATCAAATAACGATGATGCAACTAACTGTTTTCCCAATCATAATCCTAACTTCCTAATCTTAAAACTTACTTCCTAATAAGTTAGTTTAATTTATATTAACAGTTAGGATTACCTAACTGTTAGTATAAATTCGAAAGTGAGTTTTTTTTGTTACCTTTTTCACGCCTAAACCGCAGAACCGATCATCATGGCATGACATGTGGTCAGGGGTACAGAAAAGGACATGGGATACGTTTCATCTAGAAATAAATTACTGTTCCCGAGGAAAATAACAATGTTATGCATATTTTCAGTTTATAACCAGGATTATTATCTACTTATGATACTTTCTATCCCGGTAGTACGTTTCCGCGGGATAATTTCCCACATCCACGCGGGCGAAGCCGAGGACAGAAACTAGTTTATATAGAGAACCGTGGATACCATTTACACAATTTCACACATAAAACTTATTAAAAAAATTAGAACTATCATACAAACTTTCATTCCCTTATTTTTCCAAACATCGATAATTCGACTGACTAGACTATAAACAGAAGTCTAACTTTCAAATTTCTAACTACGAAAACGACGAACGTCCAAACTTTCATCCCCTATTTTACCCATTTAGGAGAAGAAACTTTCCGTATTGCTTACCTTCCATTATATAAGCAACTATTGTGTTATAATTTATTTCTAAACATTACGGTGCTGTGTGTTATCTTTCAGTGATTGAAATAATGAATAAATTCAAGATTGTTAATAAGTAGAAGATTAATTCCCACATTCAAGTCAAAACATCACGATTTCCAAATTGACCAAAACGCCTATCACATCCGATTTTCATGGTGTATTTTGAAGAGTTTATTGAATAATGACGTATTCACGACATAACACCTTGACTCACGCTCATTCGAGGGACCTCATATTCTGATGACTAAGAATACGGCATGAGTCGAGTAGCTTTCGAGGTTACGACTTAGAATATAGGTGTCAGATTAGATATCTTTATTTCTTACAAGTAGTAGTAGTAATAGTACATACTAACTCCATGATTTTTGTTTTCCGTAAGATGGTTCTTTCCGTTTTCGAAAATACTAGTGAAATATTAATATACTTTGGTACATCTCTTTTGACATTTGTCAAAAATGACTTTGACAGTAATTTCAAAATATCATGTGCCAAAGTGGTGCCGTGCATGTTTGGAGGTTAGAAAAGGTTCAAAATAAGTCATTTTTACGTGATAGCTTTGATTATTTATGATTGAAAAGCCTGCTACTCCACAACAATAATGGATGAATTAATAGTTGGCACGTACGAGGGCTTCGTACTCGGATATTCAATACGTACAGAAGATGCGGTAAGCCCCTTAGTTTTAAAATATTGTTTAAGTTTAGGCATTCATGTGACTAAATAATATATTCACTCGTGTTTACAGGTAATGAAATTGAAACAGACTTTTGCTACCCATTCGCATACAGCATCAGTCCGGTGCATGTCTATCGGAGGCAAGTTTTTGGCATCCGGTGGTACCGATGACAAAGTGGTTGTTATCGACATGAAAACTCGTAAAGAACACACAGTACTTATGAACCACGATGGTACAATAAATACTGTAGCATTCACCAATAATGGGACACATCTATTAACTGGCAGTGATGATGGTTCTATTATTGTAACTAGAACAGGCAACTGGCAAATAGAAAAGATATGGAAAAAAGCCCATGGAGGTAGGTTATTCTGTTTTCTTAGAAACTACATCACATATAAGAACATAACCTTTTTTCAAATCCTAACTTATCATATTCACTTTAATTTTATTGCTCCAATACTTACAATCAAATTAATGATTGATATTTACCATCAACTAATTATTTCAGGTCAATCAGTCACTGCTATTGCTGTACATCCATCAGATAAACTTGCTCTCAGTGTTGGTGGTGACAAGACTTTGAGAACATGGAATTTGATTAAAGGTCGCCCAGCCTTCACTATCAACCTTGCAAGTAAAGGTGTATTACTGCCAACAGAAATCAAGTTTTCTCCTGGAGGAGATAGATTTTCATTAGTTTCCCAACAAACAGTTGATGTGTGGACAATAAGTAAAGCAGGGGTTGAAAAAAGAATCACATGCAACTCAAAACCTACATCAGTGCAGTGGTTGACTGATGAAAGGTTATTTGTAGGACTAGAAAATGGAAATGTAATAACCCTGACAGTGTCTGACACTCAAGCCCTGACATACAAAGCACATAAACAGAGGGTCAAATCACTGCATTATGAAAACGAAATGTTATATTCAGCTTCAAGTACTGGAGAACTAAAAGTTTGGTCTGTAGAAGATTCAAAATTAGTTGAATTATGTTCCTGCAATGCAGCATGTAGAGTCACTTGTGTAACATTGAATAGACAAAGCCACCTTATCAAGAAGGAAGATAAGTCTGATAAAGATGAAACTGAAGAGAAAGTTGCAAGTGAAGAGAATGTTGATTCAGATGAAGCAGAGGATGTCACTAAACCTACTAAAAGGAAACCTGGAGCTTTTGTTACTATAAGCTATGGTGATGATGTCAAAGACAATAATGATGACAAGGAAGGGGAAATCAAAACACCACCAGCAAAGAAATTTAAGAAACGAAAACGCAACAAAAAGGCTAAGAACCAAAATCCACCTGCTAATTAAATACTGCTTTCAAAGTTATTACTTGTATTTTATTTGTTAAATTCATTCCGAACTACAGTCAAGATTCCATGCATTTCACAGGCATTAAGAATAGCAGCAAGAAAACTCACATCTACATTGCAGATTATATTTTCATTGTCTTCTCACAAAATGTACATGACATGATACTCACAAAGAACACAGTAAAAAACATGGTGATGTAGACTTTGGTTTGTTTATTAAATTATAAATAAAAAATCTTTCTCTTGAACACACCCAAATACATAATTAAGTTCATAATAAATTAATTTGGTCCCAAAATAAATATATTTAAATAATTAAAGGAAACTGTAAAATAAAATAAAACAACAACATTAAACAAAAGTACTGATCAATTTTGGCAACGGACTCTACTTATTATTAAATCTTAAATGAAATAAATATTCTAAATGCGTAATGTACATCCAGTCACACAGTATGATTTCAAGCTCACTCTGGACTACTTGAGACTATATTTACATGATTACACGATAGGGCACAGAACCAAATGACGCACATGAATACACAGACAGTTACACTTACTTGTTAGATAAACCATATGTATGTCGCCTAAGAAAAACTATAAAGCTCATCTAAAGGACCAAAACCTCACACAGAAACAACTATATAGATAGAGATAGTAATTTACTGGAATGTATAATAAATCGTGAAGATAGCATTTCATTAGAAATAAGTATTATGACATGGGCTGGGAAGATAACCTGGTACTCTTACATGACATGAGATCACAATATGTTTCATGAACGTTACTTCACTTTACAATTTAAAATATACTTAAACGTTGGCGACATAGAATATAATCAGTCACCGTATCACTAAGTACATTTTGTGCATTATATTTTATAATTATAAATAAATGCCAAAGATTACCAAAATCAATTTGCATTGCATTAGCTACAAATGTAAAATAAATTACCGTGTTACAATCTCGTTATTATAATTGGTGATCATTACATACAAGAAAGTTATGTCCTAATCTTAAATACTCGAAAATTTCTAAGAAAAAATTGTTATAATTCTTGACTTGACTTTAGAACAGCTAATTCATCTTATGACTAGATTGAGCCAGTATCTTTTCCTATAGTCCACAACGTGATCTCGAACTTCAAGAAAAACTGACACAATTAATACAAAAATGTAGGAACGATGAAGAAACCAACAAAACCTGTTAAAGGATATACATATATGGAAATAGATTACATTAAACAGTCTAGATAAATGAGTTCTACATGTCCTGTTCCACATTCACTTATGTCTAATTTTCGATTAATAATATTCGTTTCTTCGTTTGAATCAGCACTAACGTCACTAGTGTCTAAGCTATTGGTCAGATGGCACTCTGTATGCTATCAGACGCAGCTTTATACCCTCCACCAACACCATCTCGACCTTCAGTCACATGAACATGTTCCAATTAATTACCTGTATTTCTAATAATATCTTAGAATGTAACTCTACACGCTGTTCATTTACGATAGAAAGAAAAGGCAAGAAAAAGAAAGTTGAACACAAGAGTCAGAAATTCTAGATAATGTAAAATAAATACTGGGAAATTAGTTAAATATGTATAAAGGTACATACTATTATATTTCATAATATTATATTCTAGATGCCATATTATAGTTGCCATAGAAAAACAAACAATACAGTTGAGAAACACGGGAGACAGTTCACATGAAACGTTTCATATGCATCAGATTATAAAAGAAAAAAAAACCAGTAATTACGAAGTTACGTAAAATCATCACACAATCATTATCACATCTCCAATATAAAATTAAATATCTATTTGCTTTGAAGAGTCAAATTGCATTGCATCTAAGTAGACAGTAAGTTCATGTGAACTGACTCATTCTTTGGTGATGGCATGGTCGTGTCACAGGATTTACTTCTTCTTTGCTTTCTTTTCGGCCTTCTTGAGTGCTTTGAGGTGCTTCTCGTGTGCAGAGCGGAGTTCTTTGAGGCGTCGCTTCATGCGGCGCCGGTCGTCGCCTCCCAAGCCGAGTAGCTTGAGGTCTGCGGAACTGAGGGCCAGTAGCAGTGCGCCGTCCACGCCGCGCGCTGCGAACGCACCGGCGTGACGCTCCAGGCCCTCACCCAGTCCGGATACCCACTGCCATACCTGTTGTATGACACATATTATAGTAGTCAGCTACACGTCCCTGGTAACGGTTTGAGTTTACGAGCACCTTTATTTAAGTATCATCGGTCTAAATGACCTTCGGTTTGAATACAAGTCTACTTTCTCATAAAAAAAAACGAACGTTTATTTTAAAATATAGGCTTGTTAGTAAATGTTTCGCTTAATTCTAGTTTGAGTCGAGATGTGTAAAGTAGGAGATTCACGATCTTTGAAGGACGTAAAACCATTACTAAGGAATTCTAATGTAACTCTTACGTCCTTTATGTAAAGTATAAACTAGAATGATTACCGTGAGTCTGATAAAACTCGGCAAGCATTTTAACTTACCTTACCGAGATCGAGTTACATTGAAATTACTTACTAATGGTTTGACGTCATTCGATCGTGAATGGAGATGATATTTTTTATGTCGCGTGATAGGCACCTGTTGCTTGGTCCAGTGATTGACGGGATTCGGCTGCGCGAGCGGCGGCGGCGTGAGACTGGCCTCGGACACGGCGCTGGACAGCGGCTGCCACGGCACCTCGCCGCCGACTACGCACGCCGGAGCTTTCTTTACTATAACCATAACCCAACGTCAACTATAATACAGGTACGTTTTGGCCCTTCCTAGAAAACGCAACAAGGTGAATTTGGCGCGTGGCCGAAATCTGAACTAACACAGCCATCTTGTTTTTTGAATAAATTTCAAGTGACGTTTCACAGAACAATTGCGCAAATTTTTGCCAACAGAGTTCAACGTCAACGTCATTTGAGCGCCAAAATATCCTTGTAGCAGTGTTTAAGTAAAGGATGAAGCTCACACTGTGGTTCTTATGAAGTGTCTGACACCGGTCAGTCACTTATTGCGGTTACCTGCTTATGTAACCCATAAAGACAGATGGTTAATAACTCAAGAGGGACTTTCAAGTCCCAATAAGGTTTGATTCAGCCAAACCATTACTGAAAGCCAGTGGAATAAAGTAGTTGTTATAAAAAGCGCTAGTTGGCGTTAAAGCATAAATGCGAGGCGATGGGGTATTTAGAAGGTTTTTGCCGAAAATTAGCTTTGTGGTTTTGAATATTTTTGCCCTTGAATATAGATATAGTGTGCCCTTCATTATGTACATATTATGCTTCTAGGATTTACTATTTTGCAATTTTCAAATTTTAACTACTGAAATACATCTAAAATTAATTACATCTAACAATCTATCTATGAAGTTATACTGTAGCATACATTACAGTTTACAACCAAGAATTTGATAAGGTCAAGTTATACAACCAAATGAAAATAAACTATATCACCACCACCAAACAACACCGTATTTTAGGAAGCGAACCAACACCAACACAAGATACAAGATGTGCAGAAAACTAAAGACAAGAACAGTAATACCACAAAGAGAAAAAAACATTCTTCGAAGACTTGCTGCTTATTCTGTAAACACACACGCTCTGCTGCCATCAGTTCTTTACAATTCAGATGTAGGTCTAAGCCTAGCGCGAGATAACATGCCCTCGAGTGCAGGATTCGAGTATAAAAACTTGTTCTTATAAACTTTACAAATAAAATGAACTTTAATTTCTGGCAACACTTTTATTTCTTATAAACAATAAAAAAGCTGTACACGAATCTCCAAACTTAAAGAACAGAGAAAAAAAATTAGGAGAGAAGCAACGTGAAGTGGCATAGCATCAGTTGGAGTGCGAGTACAAACCTCGTGCGTTGGCCTCGCTGACGGCCTGGCGGATCTCGTCCACCAGGTCGTTGGTGAGCTGCACGGCGTCGGGCTGCGGCGGCGACGCGCCGGCCGCCAGGCGCCGCTCGCGCTCGGCCAGCACCAGCTTCAGCTGCTCCGCTAGCGACGCGCTGGGACCTAGCACAGCGACACTACACTACCTACCGCGCCGACATCTGCGTACCATCTACGTACTTATCGCGATGCATGTCACTCGAGTGGAATCCTTGATCGGTGTTTGTTTTAAGCACATGACGCTATTATCACAAACACATTGGCACGTACAGCACCCCTATTGCGTAACACACTTTCTTTCACAATTCGGAGGATTTTGAAAGAAACTCCTAATCCATTGCTCCGTATTTTTAAAAAAATTGGTCTGCTCGATAACGTAAATAACGCAATGAATAGTCAAAATGAAAAGTATTGCAACTGTTAGTATGTTACGCAATTACCCCGCTGTTTCAATTGTGGTGAGTTTGTTATGAACTTGTGAAGGTTACAAACATAAAAACATTAGGCGTAAATTTGAAAACAATCCAATGATCGGTTATTTGGTTCTATTTTGAAACGTACGTTCAATGGCTGACGTTGCACGGTACACAATGATTAGAAAGCGATATGTGGCGTGCTCTTACCCGACAGAGGGTGATGCCTGTGGTCTCTGGAGTACACGGCGTCGTCGGTCGCGCTGCCGATGGAACTGCCGCAACTCTGACGGGTGTCACGATGCTGGTAAAACGATCTTATAAACTTCGTTGAAAATGTGTACTAGTGGTCGGCATGCATCCTGTTACGCCACATATAGTATAATACACGTAGTATTATACTATCTGTGGCAGTTAACGATGTCACAGATAATATAATACTACGTACAGATACCCAATCCCATACAAAGAAATGACTCATCCCTAAGTCTGGCTATTTTCCGTCGTCAAAATTTTAACAGATGGCAGCATCAGAGACTCACTAATTGCCAGAGAATAGTTTTACAACTCCATCTAGGAGTCGACCTACTTTTAAAACGTTTCGTGCCATCCTTTTTATGTAAAGTTTTATAGTTCCAGGTCCAGAAAAACATGTTATTAGATTTATTTTATATTTATAGCTAAAGAAATAGATTTAAAATATTTTTTTTCGATTTAAATTTGTGGATGGTGGTTACTTTGAAGACAGGACAAATTGAGTAAAACGCCATCTATTGCAAAGAGCACTAAACAAAATGATAAACAGATGTCTATTTTTATATTTATATGGCTTTGAATTGACTTTAAAAGCATCATTTATGTTTATTCTCGAATATACGAGTGTGAATAGATAAATCAGCATAAAAACAAGGAAGTTTTGATTATTACTAATCTTACTTCAGCCAAAATTCTGCCGTTTATCGCTTTCTTTTGATTGTTAATTTCATAATGGTTACACAATCTATGTTTTGTTTTTTCAAGACTAATTATAAATTGTTCTAGTTAAGACTCCATGGTTACGCGTAATCTTCGACTGGTCAGATAAGATTCAGATATTATTATGGTCTATAAAACATGGTGAACAGTGTATATAAGTCCAAATGTGTGTAAGTTTGTAAGTCCAAATCTAAACAGAGATTTATGAAAAAAGAACTCACAGCACCAACGTGAGGCGGTCCCCCAGATGTGGACTCGCTGAGCGACTCATCGGCGGAGTCGTTGTATGAATCGTCCAGACCGTCGTACTGTAAAACAAGCAAAACTATCAAATAATAGACAGAAGGAAGATGTTTAATATAACAATAAACCGTAGTTTGAAAATCAATAGAAACAAAGGTCAGTAGCGTTAGAAGGGGCAGTATTATCAGATACTTTGGTAACCATAAGTTAAAATCCTTGAATTCACGGTAAACAAGAGCAGCATCTTATCACTTTTGATTTATCTAAATGCGATTCCCGTCACGTATGTTAAGTTTGCAATTTTTTTTAAATTTGCAAAACTGTACATCACAAAGCCATTCCCCTATCTACGCATTTTGTACATCAAACTAAGTATTTGGGCAAAAAAAAACCTAGGAAACCATTTTTGTTTTTGGGGTAAAAATTAGATGTTTGCGCAATGTAACGCACGCTAAATATTCTGCTGGCCGACGTGTCCAGCAGGGGCCGCGCGGCTGTGACATGTGTGAGTACTGAACGAGCTGGCGTTGCTGAGCGAGTGCGGCGAGTGCGGAGAGTGCGCGGAGTGGTGGCGGTGGCGCGCCAGGTCGGTGCGCGCGCGGTGCGCCGACGTGTCCAGCAGGGGCCGCGCGGCTGTGACATGTGTGAGTACTGACCGAGCTGGCGTTGCTGAGCGAGTGCGGCGAGTGCGGAGAGTGCGCGGAGTGGTGGCGGTGGCGCGCCAGGTCGGTGCGCGCGCGGTGCGCCGACGTGTCCAGCAGGGCGCCGCGCGGGACGGCCGCGTCCAGCTCGCGGGATGCGACCACTGACGAGCCCGCGCTGGTAGTGCTCGCGCCCACCAGCGACGATGTCGACCTGAGAATATGTTTAGACACATAAGCCTTCCGAAATAAATTGCCTAATGATGAAAACCGTATCAAAATGATGAATGGATTCACTGTACCTACTCTTAAGCCGGCTTCTCACTGCGCGTAATATAACGAGTAGCTGGATAACCCATATAAAAAGCGAAACTCACTGAGTATCTATTTGATGATTAATCGGCTGAGGAGCGCTGTGTGTCGTATGTGTCACTTGAGTTGTATGAACAGGATGCGGAGTTGTGACCGCAGTAACCACGGGCGTGGGCGGCGGCGCGGCGGCGGGCGGCGCCTGCGTCACGTGCGTCACGTGCGTCACGTGCGGCGCGGGGCTGGCGGCGGGCGCGCTCGCGACGGGCTTAGCTTCTTCGACGACAGGCGCGGTGACGTCACCGAGGTCGGGCGCCTCGCTCCGCCTCGACTTATCCACTTTAGCGTATTCGTCCTCCACGGGTGACAGATCGGAAAGATCGCTGTCGGAACTCCACGGATCTGAAATGAGGTAAACATAGGTGTAAGTCACCTGCCCCACCGCCGACGAAGAAGCAACTAGATATATATTATTTTTCGCACAAGGAACGTTCAAAAGATTGTTGACATATCCATTATATTAATTGTAGTACTTGTTTTTAGATGCTAGCTCTACTGTCGTAGTCCATGGGACAAATTGGGAACGACAATCTGCCACCTGCGGAGAGAGATCAGTATGCCGATTCTGTAACAATCTCGTCGTGAAAACTAAGGTGAAGTGAGCGTGGAGTTAGCTATCAGTATCATCCCACACTATGCTAGAGATTAACCAAGCATTACATTTACAATCATAATTTTAACAATATTTTTGTGCTAAATCTATTTATAATTTAACGTTATTTCAAAGCTAGTATTCAAATGTCTTAACATTAAGGTGCTATTAAGGTTTTTTTTTAAAATAGTATTGCAAAACAAAAATTCTGTCAGAAGCTCAATACTTTCTTTTTATTTATACTAAAAACTAATAAGAAATGCTAAATATTTAATTAGAAAGGGAACACTTGTGTTGTGGGTACTACACAATTTCAAACTGACATCGACGCACAACCTGATACCATGGACTAAGTACATGATTCTGGACCCCCCGCGTTGAAATTTTTCATCGGCTTTTTCTAAATTTTTACGTTTTTTTTTTTAACTCTCGACTGCATAAAATCATTATTTCTATCGAACTCCTTGAGGTTTTTAATAAAAAAACCATAAATACGCTTTTTTTTACATATAACAGCAATGTAAATAAAACTCGTAAAGGCTACCTAATCAGCTGTTTTACTAAAGTTCACTTGCAAGGTCGACGTTACGATGCCTATTCGACATCAAATGAGCCGACAAAAAGATCGCGGCCTAGCTATGTTTGGATGCCTATTCGATATCAAAAACGCCGACAAAAAGACCCCGGCCTAGGAATCTCGTAAGAAGCTTCGCCGACGGATACTAATAAATCTAACAGACGCGTCACCTGAGGCATTTAATTCGTTTACATTAGTTTATGTCCCATTTGCTACTTTTGTTTTAGATTTATTAAAAATAGAAAAAATAGAAGTTTATTGATAGTCACTTAGTTTTGAATGCAATTCAAAAATGCAAATTTACAGTTTCATAAAAAGTACATCCATTTTCGCAATTTTTGTGTGAGTAGGAACACTGGGAACATCTAAATGTGATTGTACATTCTGTCAATTTGTTGATCTGTGATCGGTAGGTAACTAGTGCGGCATAATTCAAAGAACGTCAGCAAAGTACATTTCTTTTCCATGTCGCCGATTTAGAAGGATTTTTGCCAGTTCCTAGATTTCGTTGATAGCACTCGGGTGTGCTGTTTGACGCAAATTGTGATCTTATCGTAATTTTAAGTAATTTTCTGTGAATGTGTGTGTGTGAACTTTTACAATGCCTTCCGGACCTCAACAAACATTTAGTGCCCGTGAATATGGGAATATGGTCATGTTCTATGGCGAAGCAAGTGGGAACTTACGCCAGGCACTTCGTATTCACCGAATCTTTTAGAGATCGGTTGATTGGAAGATTTGCTCCACAACCATGGCACGGTAATAATATCATACAGTATTCCAACTTCATACAAACGGACGAAGCGCGAGCTATGCCTACGCGCCTCGATGGAGGCACGCGCGCGGCATGCAGACAGTCTCGACTGTGCCGCAGCGACGAACGGAAGGTGTGTTGTATTTTTAACAATAACCGCGGGATTTTTTCACTAAAACTAAGTTCAAGTACATATTTAATATGACGAGTAGGATATATTGTCCTGTTTATGGTTGCATGATTTCGTCAATAACGAATCCAGAGATAACTTTTTTTAGATTACCTGCAAACTCTGAAAGGTAATACTATAAAATAATTTTACTAACTAGTAGGTAGGTACATAATGTGTTTCTTTTTAATGGATAAGTATTTCCTTTTATCTCCCGAAAAAAAAATGTCTGGATTATTTAATAAAGTGAATAGAGTAAAGGAAAGTGATTGACACGAGTGAAATAGGTAGTTATAGGCGGTTCATGAATCAGGATACGGTAGGTACGCTTGTGTTAAAACCTCGGGGCAGGTGTGTTTTGTTTTGTTAGTTTGTATAGTTCAAAGTAAAGACAAAGACAAAGTAAAGATTTTATTATTAATAATAGTTGTTTATTATAGGTACTGTGTGTATGAATAGTACTCGAAAAAAATAATTTGACCGTCTGCACACTAGATAGTTGAAATTTTCTCAGATTAAGTATTTCTGCTGCTGCTATAACAACCTATACCTACCTCTTAAAACCGTTTTTTTTTCTCGGTATTAATAACAATAGCTAGACTCATGAAATATTCACAGGATATTTAAATGTTTGAGAGCGTCACGCATTTTTATTGAACACTTCCTATTAAATTCATCAAAAAGTAGGTATTTTATATGTTTATTTACAAAAGTATATTTACAATCACAAAACTAAATTATATTCAGATCAATTATATTTTGAGATAAGCATCTTTAGTTATAAGAATTCATGCAAATTTCTACTAAACCCATAATGTTACCCTAGGTGGATTTCTAAGATATAATAATCAAATAGCCTATTGTGTAAACACTAATTTTACAAAAAAAAAACGGATGTAACAATAAGTTGAAATATAGTTCATACCAAACATAACATAACATCACGCCTTGTTTCCCCGAAGGGTTGGGCAGAGGTGTACCTATAGTACACCCACATTTCGCCAGTTATGTTTAAGTCCCATGTAATAGGGGGCGAGCCTATTGCCATCTACCGGGCACAAATCCAGACTTCGGGCTGCTACTGAGAAATTCCAGATAGAAAAACCCAATAACACGTTGCCCGACCTAGGAATCGAACCCAGGACCTCATGCTCAGCAGTAGCGATTGCGACCACTAGACCAATGATTCCGGAAAGTCTTAAAGAACCAAGAAAAATATGGGAATTGACAACACATCATTGATTTTTCATCAGTTCCCTGAACAATTGCAGCAGTAGCCAACTGAGTGGCAGAGAATAGCCTGTAGGTTTTTATTTGCATTCTTGTTTATTTAGGTAAAATCATATTATTTTTCATTCACATTCACATTTTAATTCAATTCGTTTGAAAAATAAATATGCATACTGAAATGGATAATTTACATGACATGTAAATGATCCATCCATCTCAATAAATTATAATCATAAATGTCAGTTTCAATGGAACTTTAACTTAGTCATGTATGACATTAATTTTGTTTTCTCATGCATCTTCTTATGATTATCTATAAGATTGTATTTTTGATTGATATCATAACTTCCAAGTTGTTGCCTAATTTGTATTTATTACGAATATGAGTGATCCAGTTTTCCTTTAGAAATAAGATTGTTATTTAAATCATTTTTGATCTAAGTGATTTTAAATTATCTTTATAGCTTTATATTCCATGTTCACCTTAAATAAGGCAAAAAGATTTGCCATAATTATCTATTACATTATAAGGAAGAAGTTTTTTTTTATTTCCGCATTTGATAGGATAAATAAATTGAAAACTCGTTTCTTTGCCTGTATACGGACCGAAATATTCGTTAATTCCTTATAATATATCATTCACATAGCGTCTACATCCTTCAGGTATTCTTTCACCAGCAGATAACAAACAGGTCTTCAACCAATGCTGTTTTGAAGGAATGAAAGAAACAAAATAGACAGTTATTATGTTATGAAAAACACATAGCATTGGAGCAATGTGCTTGGTGTTGAGTTTAGACTTCTATGAATGACATTTGATAAGTTATTCGTCTTAAGTGTCATTTAATTTGGTAGCATTCGAGGGTGGTAAAGCCGATAGTGAGATCAAAATTAAAATCAATTTGATATTAATAACAGCGCGTTATATGCTTGAACGGCATGATCTCTTCTCGTAGCCACCCGCGCCGAAGTGATTCGGCTAGGTGAAGTTAGACGGTGAGCGCGATGCACGAATGTCGTGATCTGATCTTTTAAGAACGTCGAACGTTCGCATTCTAATCTCAGTCACAATCTGTCAAAAATACAATCAATTTAGATACATTTTTGACATTGATTGTCGCTGAGATGAGATTGCGACTTGAAATTGAACTTTTTAGGTACAAGAGTTCGCCTTCTTATCACTCGATTCTCGTAGTCATAGCACCCACCCAATTGGGATTACTTTTATTTAATCAGTAAACAATGGGCCTATAAAAACAAAACATGTCCTTGCGCATTTTCGTTAATAGCCTAGCTAAAAACATTGAAAAGATAAACAAAATTGAGTTTCTGACTGAATTTCTGTTTTGCAATTTTATAAAAAAAACTTATGTTTAGACACTTAAATGTGTAAAAACTAGCTTTGAAATAATATAAAATAATAAACAGAATTAGAATAAAAATATTATTAAAATCTCGATTGTAAGTGTAATGCTTGGACAATCTCTAGCACCAGTGGGATGACACCAACAGCTCACTCCACGCTCACTTCACCTTAGTTTTCACGGTGATATTTCGCAGAATAGCCATGCATGACAACTGCTTTTCGCGGCACGGGGGTATTAATTCACCACTCCACCAACTTCCAAACTTAGGCCTGCTACTGTGAAATTCCTAATGGAAAAACCCAATAACTCTTTGCCCAACCTGGGAATCGAACCCAGGGCCCCACGCTCAGCAGTCGCGTCCACGAGACCAACAGGGCAGTTAAAGCGTGTATTTGTGCTTTAACGAAGTACATAATTGCATACTAACTGTTTATCAAAAGTGGATCCGGATCGGGGCGGCGCGGTAAAGGCGGCGTTTCGCGACGAGCCGACGGCTCATGTGGCAACATCACTGGCAGACCCGCCTTCTTTTGAGTTTCCTACAATTTTAATGTAATTAATTTTTCAAAAAAGGAAGAAATCTGTCATTAGAGCGATTCCTAACGCCTCTTCCATCGGCAAGTGAGGCAGTCAGCCTCATTACCACGTTGACAACTGATTAATATTATTTTATCGAGACATAAGCTTCTTTTATGGAACCAACTTACTTGCCCAATACGTTGACCTTCGTATTTTGTAAGCTAATTTATTTTTTTCAAAATACACAACTTTAAAGTACACAAAAAACGTGAAACGTGTGTGTTTGCTGAATTGATTGGCCACGGTAAGAATCACGGTGACATAAAAGCCAATGACCGTAAAAAAAAAAACATTTCTGAAGAAAAAAAAAACCGTTCATGTGAGTTGCAGTAAACGATAGGAGTGTCATGAAGCATGTTTATTAAGCTTTGGAATCTTATTTACTTACTGCATGAGGTCGAATGAAACGTCTGTCAATTGACGATCGCCACAATTCTATGCATTCATTGTGAAAACGTAAAAAGCAAGAAAGTTTATAAGTTTCAAGATCAAGTTGAATATGAAGCCTAAAGGCGGACCCTATTATAATCAGGGGTTTATTTTTAGCAAATAAGTTCAGTACAGACTCAATTATTCGACCAACTCTGTAACAGCTAAAAACATCATTTGTTTCATTTATTTTGTATTACATTTTTGTATCAAACCGGAGACCTTCGTTTCGATATTTGAGAGTTGGTTTCACATCAAAAGTAAAAAAAAAATCATGAGGTTACATTCATACTCTGAAGGATGTCAATATAGGCGTATTCAGCGCGATTTGCAATCTGTTCTAAGGTTTGAATATTTGAGTCTATACTGTACTGTACCCGCGCGTTCTATGTCCTCTTGAGTTATAGAAAGAGACATAATGACAGTCTCTTGTCAAACTGTTTCTAAGGCCCGCTTGATTTACAAATCACTAAGGGTGGATTTCACCAATGAAACTGAACGGGATCAGCACATAAACTACGCTTAAGAGGTGTCAGTGTCATTATTTTGTATGGAATATTGACACTGAGAGCTCTTGAACGCGTTTAAGATGTGCTGAACGCGTTCAGTAACATTGGTGAAATCGGCACTTAATGTGTTTAGAGGTAAACGCATATTTTAAATATCGTTCTGTTTCTGTTATTCGTTTGAAGATGACGAATGATGATGAAATAATGTAGGTACAAAAATCTGTTATTACAGTTTGTGAGGAATCCATATACATTCTACCTAATACCTAATAACATGCAAATTAAGTACATTGAAACAGATCACAAAAACTAAATTTCAAACAAAAACTTTTAAGTTAAGGAATCTTGTACTGAATAATAACTTTTTAATAGATACAGAGCGATTAATTAAATTAGTTTAATGTGTTTTTAGTGATTTGTGAGGTAAGCGGGCCTAAAACTCGATGTGTCGGCCCAGGTACGCACGCGCGATCTTTTAACGCGATGATTTTATGTTGCGGCACTGGATTAGCAGTTTTAAGTATTCAGCCGAGGTTTGAGATTCCAACAGAGCGCAAACAAATTCACTGTTGGATTTTCAACACTCAGCGCTAAGCAGAGCGTTGAAATTCCAGGGTCCGAAAAAATCCCCCGTGGGTACTCGGGCACATATAACGCGCGCGTAGTGCATGCAGTGCGTGCGTGCGCGCGTGCTCACCAGCAGCAGCACCTCGAGGCGCTGCACCCGCTCGTGCAGTGCGCACAGCGCGGCCGCGTACTCGCGGTGCGCGTCCCGCAGCGCGCCGCTCCACCACTCCTCGCGCGCGCGGACTAGCGCGCGCGTGCGCCGCCACTCGCGCAGGGCACGCCGCGCCTGTACACACAAAAAAGGTGATTGTGTCAAATCTTATAGCATCAAATCGAATAGCGAATTTGTCATGGACTAGCTATACAAACAAAAAAAAAAACACGAAATAAAATAAACACTTGCAAAATGCAATGTAACCCGATAAAGGCTTTAAAGATGTAACTGTGAGAAAGATATACGGAGTATGAGACTATTTGTGGAGTGGCAGACACACAAACATACAAAGCATATCAAATAAAACCTTGATTAAACACTTCACTTTTAAATAAGAAAACTTGAAGATTTTCGAGGGATTATCCAAATTAAAAATATTGTTAGAGGTTATTGGCTTTAATTGTCAAAGTCAAAGCATTTATTTCAAATAGGCCCATAAAAAGGCACTTTTGAACGTCAACATTTAGATTAAAAATATAACTGATTCTAGACGCCACTTCCAAAAGGTAGTTCCGTATGGAGAAGAAGGGGCAAGAAACCCCACCGTTACTCTTTTAAAATGTTTTACAATATTTTGTCTACATTAATTATATTTTTATATGTGAAGACGATGCACCAAGAATAAAAATACTAGACCAAAATTAGTAAAAAGAATTAAAATTGAAGCAAAGGCAGATAAATTAATCACGTGATTTGTACATTGTACTCATTGTGCAATGCCTAATCCGATCCCAAGTAACTACCTTACAGAAGAGTGAAACGGACTACTCAATTCTCTTCCGCTCTTTTCTGTTCCATAACAGGTGATGTCTATCGGCTGAAAACACACTGTGGCTCTGCCCCGATGGCCGTTTTACGATGATGTGACGCATATTTTCGCACAATCGTTGTCACACACATACCTTGTCGTACTTCCGCTGCGCGCGGTGCGCGGTGTCGGCGGCGGCGGCGAGTGCGCGGCGCAGCTGGTCGTCGGGCGCGCGCTGCTGGCACAGTCGCTGTGTCACACACATACCTTGTCGTACTTCCGCTGCGCGCGGTGCGCGGTGTCGGCGGCGGCGGCGAGTGCGCGGCGCAGCTGGTCGTCGGGCGCGCGCTGCTGGCACAGTCGCTGTGTCACACACATACCTTGTCGTACTTCCGCTGCGCGCGGTGCGCGGTGTCGGCGGCGGCGGCGAGTGCGCGGCGCAGCTGGTCGTCGGGCGCGCGCTGCTGGCACAGTCGCTGTGTCACACACATACCTTGTCGTACTTCCGCTGCGCGCGGTGCGCGGTGTCGGCGGCGGCGGCGAGTGCGCGGCGCAGCTGGTCGTCGGGCGCGCGCTGCTGGCACAGTCGCTGTGTCACACACATACCTTGTCGTACTTCCGCTGCGCGCGGTGCGCGGTGTCGGCGGCGGCGGCGAGTGCGCGGCGCAGCTGGTCGTCGGGCGCGCGCTGCTGGCACAGTCGCTGTGTCACACACATACCTTGTCGTACTTCCGCTGCGCGCGGTGCGCGGTGTCGGCGGCGGCGGCGAGTGCGCGGCGCAGCTGGTCGTCGGGCGCGCGCTGCTGGCACAGTCGCTGTGTCACACACATACCTTGTCGTACTTCCGCTGCGCGCGGTGCGCGGTGTCGGCGGCGGCGGCGAGTGCGCGGCGCAGCTGGTCGTCGGGCGCGCGCTGCTGGCACAGTCGCTGTGTCACACACATACCTTGTCGTACTTCCGCTGCGCGCGGTGCGCGGTGTCGGCGGCGGCGGCGAGTGCGCGGCGCAGCTGGTCGTCGGGCGCGCGCTGCTGGCACAGTCGCTGTGTCACACACATACCTTGTCGTACTTCCGCTGCGCGCGGTGCGCGGTGTCGGCGGCGGCGGCGAGTGCGCGGCGCAGCTGGTCGTCGGGCGCGCGCTGCTGGCACAGTCGCTGTGTCACACACATACCTTGTCGTACTTCCGCTGCGCGCGGTGCGCGGTGTCGGCGGCGGCGGCGAGTGCGCGGCGCAGCTGGTCGTCGGGCGCGCGCTGCTGGCACAGTCGCTGTGTCACACACATACCTTGTCGTACTTCCGCTGCGCGCGGTGCGCGGTGTCGGCGGCGGCGGCGAGTGCGCGGCGCAGCTGGTCGTCGGGCGCGCGCTGCTGGCACAGTCGCTGTGTCACACACATACCTTGTCGTACTTCCGCTGCGCGCGGTGCGCGGTGTCGGCGGCGGCGGCGAGTGCGCGGCGCAGCTGGTCGTCGGGCGCGCGCTGCTGGCACAGTCGCTGTGTCACACACATACCTTGTCGTACTTCCGCTGCGCGCGGTGCGCGGTGTCGGCGGCGGCGGCGAGTGCGCGGCGCAGCTGGTCGTCGGGCGCGCGCTGCTGGCACAGTCGCTGTGTCACACACATACCTTGTCGTACTTCCGCTGCGCGCGGTGCGCGGTGTCGGCGGCGGCGGCGAGTGCGCGGCGCAGCTGGTCGTCGGGCGCGCGCTGCTGGCACAGTCGCTGTGTCACACACATACCTTGTCGTACTTCCGCTGCGCGCGGTGCGCGGTGTCGGCGGCGGCGGCGAGTGCGCGGCGCAGCTGGTCGTCGGGCGCGCGCTGCTGGCACAGTCGCTGTGTCACACACATACCTTGTCGTACTTCCGCTGCGCGCGGTGCGCGGTGTCGGCGGCGGCGGCGAGTGCGCGGCGCAGCTGGTCGTCGGGCGCGCGCTGCTGGCACAGTCGCTGTGTCACACACATACCTTGTCGTACTTCCGCTGCGCGCGGTGCGCGGTGTCGGCGGCGGCGGCGAGTGCGCGGCGCAGCTGGTCGTCGGGCGCGCGCTGCTGGCACAGTCGCTGTGTCACACACATACCTTGTCGTACTTCCGCTGCGCGCGGTGCGCGGTGTCGGCGGCGGCGGCGAGTGCGCGGCGCAGCTGGTCGTCGGGCGCGCGCTGCTGGCACCAGTCGCGCACGCGAACACTGATCTCATCCGCACTGCCGCCGCCTGACTCCATTCCTACCAACTGTAGATTGAAATAAGGGTTAGTTTACTATTTTAACTCATAGTACAGTGAAGTCTTTTATAACATGATCAGTTTTCAAATTCTTTCCTTTATCAAGTCACACATAATATTTTTTTATCTACGCCACTTGCTTTAAATGCAGTCTGCATTTAAAACTATGCTTTAAAACAAAGATCGAAATAGCAATCAACTAGAGTACCTTTGTTATGTCGCTACTTGCAGAACCCTAAATTCTTAATACGATGACTATCACTGCATTGCGCTCTGCACCGTGAGATTCGCCTTCTCAGCAATCCGATGGTGTGGGATCGAAAATTGTGAATATTGATTCTGTGTACTGGTGTATCACTCTTGTTTCTCACATCGAACAACTGTCACGTATCTTAGTTTTACCGATCTAATTGTAATAATTACATAAAATAAATTATTTTATGTAAATTATATCGCTTTATTTGTATTCTCGACTTCAGCAGAACGAAATTCCTTCATAAACAATGGATAAGCATAAGCGAAATATTCGGAAAGCGATCTCCGTTTTTTAATCGATATTGACACTCATTCGGAATTTTGACTGAATCCGTGAAAGAAAGCAGCTTTTATAAGCTTAAAATAGCAAAATAAAAATAAGTTACAACAAAAATGACTACCTAATTTGTATTAAGAAATTATCGACATGTCAATTTTGTTTTCATTCATTATTGGCCGATTCTCAGACCTACCCAATTTGCACACAAAATTTCATACAAATCGGTCCAGCCGTGTCGGAGGAGTTTGGTAACAAACATTGCGACACGAGAATTTTGTATATTAGTAGATAGATAAATAATCGCATATCAAATGCATGTAAATATTGCTAATTTTTATGTTTTCATAATGCTAAAGAAAAATCATTTTGTACTTTACGAACATAGAAACGAAGTATAGTGAGACTAGGTGACGTCACAAAATGCTTTGAATGAAAAATCAAAATGTATTATGTGGTTAGGATTTAGATTTTCAATAGAAACACGACAATTTTTTTTTTTTTTTAACATTTAATATGGAAAGTTATTCCGTCTTTATGTAAGTTTGACGGCTTTGAACGCTTTTTAACTGGCTTTCAACTAGAAAGTAGTTTTAATGAACGAACTAGAACATGTGTTCTTATACTTTTACAGAGGGTAAATATTCGTTAGGACATTCCAGTGTTATATTCTCTGAGCAAACAACCAATGTCGAGTTGACTGCTGCGGTTTATCTGACCATGAGCTGACCACACACCGACCGCGACTGACGACGTGTAGCCGTCCGTCACCGATGACGACCGAATGCCATGTTCGTAATTATGTACAGTTAGTAATCTGCATAAACCGACCCCTTTTCCATTCTTCTTCTTTGTAAGAGCGGTCAGGTAATACAAAGTAATGACCGTACACGAGCGAGGTCTCGCTCGCACGCCGCCCGTTGCGTCAGCCTAAGGTCACACGCTGCCGAGCGTCAGTATCAAAACTAAGCATAGCGACGGCTGGACGCCGCGACGTGCGAGGTGTTTTTTAATTATTTAGATATTTAGCAAGGAAAAAGATAAGTTCTTAACTAAGCACTTTCTGGAATTGTTCTTTTGATACCTAGTCGCGAGTAGTCTTTAAAAATATCTTAAGTATCAAAACGGTTTTAGGTTTTCGGGCAAAAATACAAACCAGGCCAAATTCCTTATCGTTTCGGACTTTACTAATCGGTCACCTCATTAATACCGCACTTATAAAAACGAACGTAACAAAACGCAAACCTCTTGCAGGAAAGATCGAAGCTCGTTGATCTCCGGATGTCGCGTTTGTGGCGCGGACGGTTCAGCGGGAGCGGTCTGATTGGAATCCTCCTCTTCGGCTTGTTGGCGCCTTTGACGCTCGCGATTTGCTCTGAACAAATTTATCATAGTTAGGACTACTGTGACCACTAATCATTAGATAAGAAGAGGCAATTGAGAGACTATTTTATTTTATTTCTTTAGAAAACTTTCAGCTAGGATACAGATAGTTGACAGATAATGAAAGAAGGCCAATTAAAAGTTTTCACTGACAATAAGAGGATAGCACAAGAAACAGTAGACAGGCAAGATAAAGTAACAATAAGTTAGCACTCGGAGAAAATTAAGAAAAGAATGAACAGGTTTTAGTGATTTTCAAAGAAGTTGTTACACAGTATTTTTTTTAGTTTAGGAACACTGGTGGAGAATAAATCTAGATTATCAACACTCTGACACATCGAGTTATAAGCCCTGCAAGCTCTTATCATGTATGAGTTTTGTCGATATATGCACCGCACAGAAGGAACGTACAGAGGTTGATGATTCCTTAAGGTGAAGGATGGAACACGCAGCCCAATTTTGCTCATCAATTCAGAACAGTCGGTTGAACCATTTGCCAAATTGAATAAGAGTACCATATCTGCAATTTTTCTCCGCTCTATTAGTGGAAGAATGTGAAACTTCCTGCAGCGGCTGTAATAATTAGGCAAATAGGTTTTGGATTTAAACTGAATGTACCTTAAGAATTTCTTTTGAATACTTTCGATGCGATTGACGTAAGTATTGTAAATGGGATTCCAAACTGGTGAGCAATATTCGAGATGACTGCGTACAAAAGCACAATAAAGAATTTTAAGTGTTTTGATATTTTTAAAATCGGCTGATAGCCTCAGGATGAAACCTAGTGCCTTAGAAGCTTTTTTAATAATATTATCGATGTGTGTGTCAAAAAGAAGTTTCGAGTCAAAAATGACGCCTAAGTCTCTAATCGTATTAACTCTGGCTATTGAAGTGCTGGCTAGTTTATAATCGTAAAGAATAGGTTTAGGTTTACGAGTAAAGGTACATGTATAACATTTTGAGACATTTAGATCCAAGCGGTTGGCTGTACAATACTCTTGGAATCTGTCCAGATCATGCTGGAGACGTTCAGCATCTTCATAAGTTCTAATTTCGCTTAGGATCTTCATGTCGTCCGCAAACAAAAAGAAGATGGGCAAATATTTGTAAATTATAGCGATTTTCTAGGGTTTTACTCAATTCATAGAGAAACTACTGCATGTACCCAGACAAACAGCAACTTAAGTTTTAATCCAGTTTATAGTTTACGTGTATGCCAAATTTCAATCAAATGCATTCAGCCGTTAAAACGCGATCGAGCAACAAAATACAACAAAAATAATTATGAGTAGGATTTACCTTTCTTCCCTGTCTTTGTCTGCGGCAAGTGATTGTCTAATAAGATGTGCAACTTCGCTATTTTCTGGGTCTTTTTCACGTCCAATGAGGAACTTCACAGGACCTGATGTATTTCGAAGCACTGATGCCGCGTATGCTTGCGTCACACCCACCTATGTCCAAAATTTTAGTTAGTAATGAGTTTACCAGTTACAGTAGTGCTATTCTGTAACCATCTCGCCGTGGAAACCTAGGTGAAGTGAGCGTGGAGCGAGCTGTCAGTGCCACTGATACTAGTGATTGACCAAAACGGGATGACACTGACAGCTCAATCCACGCAAGTATTCGCGGTCAGATTTTTACAGAATCGACATTCTGGACTCATCTCATCCCACCATAAAATGCGCAATCTTTGGTAAAAACTGCTCAAAGAAAACAGTTTTTTTTTTCAGTACATACTGATTCTAAACGGATATTGCAAAAACCAGACACAATTTGATGAGTTCAACAAGTAAGTATCAAAAGGTTGGATTTTAAAATTATGTGGAGTGGTACAAGCATCATCGTCAAAATCATCATCTCTAGAGACTGAAAGGACTATCTGACTATATCTGTGATAATGTGTGTTATTGTTTATGACTTAATTATTGGACATCATATTCTAGACATCTAACTTCTCTAAAATCTATCGTATTGTGTTTTGATAAGTTTAGATCCATTTATGTTCACTTATTGTGTATTTGGCAGTTTCCTGACAGGGTTCATGTACAAAAACTGACAGTAAAATGTGTGATGTACATGAATAAATAAATAAATCCAGAATAGCCTTACCAAACTCTTGCCATCGACTTCAATGATCTGATCGTTGACTTGAATGCGTCCGTCGCGGGCGGCGGCTCCGCTCTCAGTTATCGTCTTCACGAATATGCCCAACTTCTCCAGACCAGCGTCCGCGCCAACACCCATACCTGGAAAGAGTTGACGATAAGGTTATTATAAAAAAAAAACAACACTGACCATTTGTATCTAACATAAGTGAGAAAGGCTATGCACACACTAGGAAAATGCACCCTGTATACACTGTACATCGTGGTCCTTACAAAAGTGTATTTCCAAAGAAAATATTGATAGATTGTGTGAGAGATGAAACTTTTCAACTTTGTTGTGCCTGCTGTGGTTATAAGAGATCCTACACTACTTAATACTCAATGTTGCAAATTATTTATACGTCATGTATAGTGTAATCTTTTGTTGGAGAGCCTAAATAAATAAAACCAAAACTAGTCACGAGACTGAATCAATCGTCATCATTGTCATAGTTAAATAATCCCAAATTACCGATAATAGAGAGTCCAAGTCCGTCGGCTCCCTTGACCAGGTCGACGGGGAAGACGTGCATCTTCTCCACACGTTTCTCCAGCTCGTACTCTGCGCTGGCGGCCACGGGGTCCACGTCCTCGTTGCGCCGGTCGTACTCGCGCACAGAGTGCGTCGAGAACACGCGCATCGGGTTCGTGCTGGAATTAAGGTACGATGAAATGTTTGGTGTGGTATAATTGTGGTATAATAAACCAGGTAGGGTAGGAATTGGGTAGGGTGGTGCTCTTTTTGGAGTAATTGACCGAACAGACCCTTTTGCCTGCGTGCATATTCACAAATGCATGTATCGTTATTATTACCAGTTTGTACATATTCGACTACCAATCGCGTAATTTAGATTTACCATTTGATATAATTGTAGTATTCAACATATCTTTTTAAACCATTTTACTTCGTAACATTCAACCACCAATCATAAACCAACAATCGAACCATAATCATTCTGATATAATATCAAATCAACCAAATATCAAGTGCTACACAGTCCGCGAGGCCTAAGCTGAGCTTTGCATTTGTGTGAGTACCAATCGCACCGATGTGACCGCGCGATCGCACACCGCTTCTGGCCGATTGTCCGATTGCAAAGCAAAGGACGCGTCGCTATGTGCACTCACACTAATGTAAAGCTCAGCTTAGGCCTCGCGGACTGCACCACGAGCAAGCACTAAATTCTACAGTATGATTTGTTATTTTGATGCCCTCGAAATTATGATTAAAAAGATTTTATTGTAAATTATAAAACTATCAGTCACGCTGTTCTTCATTCTTCAAACGAGTTCTTGGCAGAGTGTGTTCTCTAATGGAAATGATCCTGTAACTTTGGTTACCTACCTGAATTTAACTTTGGTATTTTTCTTGACAAATACTGGTGGGTAATAATCGTCATCCTCCTCTTCCTCAATAGGCGGAAGTCCGGCCACCTGTAAGATAAAGTTATCAACATCAATATCAATTCTTGCGATTGTCGCATTCTGGTGCTAGATACGAGTGATAATAATTAATTAGTCCTAAATACGTAAAGCATGTGTAAGGAGTATGTTAAGATCGTATTAGGTGGCGTTCTGTAGTTTCCGCCTACCCCCATGTAAAGAAGGCGTGAGCTCATATATGTATTCTCATATTTACATGTATATTCGATGATAAGAAATCATCATTATGTTGAAGTCTGGACGGATTAGGAAGCGTAGAACTATGCGATTGACGAATAACATAAAATTAGCATACGTGACGCTGTGACTCCTCTGTAGCGAATATTCTGCCCTATATGTGTGCCAAATTTCATCAAATCTCGCTCAGCAGTTTTTGCGTGTTTGAGTAACAAACACCCTAACATACAAACTTTCACATCTAGAATATTAGTAAGATTACTTTTCTGGTGTAGTAATCTTCATTTATTTATATGGGTTATTAAGTCTTCATTATTTTACTAGTTTAGGGGTGTATACTGTAATAGTTGCTGGTTGATGTTCTCATTTGATAATGCTTAATTGCTGGCCTTTTTGGCCCACCCCAAATCATCAAATGACTTCTTCCGCTCTCGGTGGAGCGAAAGGGCGTGTCAATACTTTTACTGACTAAAACCCACCCGTGTTCCTTCAGTTGCCTGTGCCAGGGCCACGGTATCTCTTTGGAACAACCCGCGACCCTGGCAGTCATCGGAACTATCGGACCCCGTCACTATGTGCTGACATCTCTTTGAGGCGCGCGTGGAACACGACGCGCCGTCGACCCGGGCCTAGTCCTTGACGGACGGCGAGCTACCCCTTTCTTCTCGTCCGCAAGCTCGCGCCAACGGTAGCCGGGAATCTACTGGCGATTCCCGACGCCCAGGGCTGCAGCGACTAGGGGCGTAAGGTGCAAGGCTCTCTCCTTCACGCGCTCCGCCTCCTCCTTCGCAAGCATTACTGATTAGCAGAAGGAGGTGACGGCTTCCCATTCGCTCTCACTCCCTACCATGGCCTGGAATCGGGCCGGACACGAGAGATCGCCGCCGCCGCTCGCCTCCGTGAGGACACTGAGGTGCTTTGCCCAAGCTGGGCAGACTTCCACCGTATCCTCCGGGCGAACACAAGGGTGACACCCGGGTGTTTCCTTCCGCCTTATGCGAAACAGGAAGCTCCCGAAACAACCGTGTCTGGTGAGGATCTGTGTCAGGCGGAAGGTGAGGACGCCGTGGCGCTTTTGCAACCACTCCTCAAAGAGGGGATCGACGCTATTGTGGCGTGCCCAGCACTGGGTTGCGACAATCGCACCCTCCATGTCACCATGAGATCCCGCCGGAGCTCTGTCCGCTGTACCCTGATTTCTCGCGGCAGCGGAGTTACACCCCGGCGTTTTGCCTCCTCGCGCCACTCCCATACGTGCGCGAGGGCTTTTGCCTCCAGATCCCATGGCGGCAATCCGGCAAGGAGGCTCGCCGCCTCACAGAAGACCGTTGTGTATCCCCGGACTAGCCGGATGTTCATGACTCTTTGGGACGCGTTCAACCGGCGGGTTGGTCGGCGCTTCAAAGAACGCGCCCACAACGGTGCCCCTTAAAGGGCCATGGACCGCACGGCCCCCACGTAGAGCCTACCGAGCCTTCAGTCTGGGAGCCAAACGTCGGATCAATGGCTGCCGTACCTCAGTGTAGAAGTGTCCATCTTCAAAGTAGTGTATCCCGTTGTCCTCGCCCAGCTCCCGCAGCTGCTGCGGCGGGTACAGCTCGAACACGGTGCCGGGCGGCGCGCGCCGGTCCCCGCCCGCCTGCCCCGCGTCCACCTCCAGCGACACGAACTCGTAGCTCTCATCCACTGACTGCATACTATAAAGATAAAATAACGTTATTTTTGAGTTAAATTAACTATAGCGTTAGTAACAATTTACTCACAAAATATGTTACCAGTATTTACAAAACTGCAATGCAACATTACGAATGACGGTATGTGAATTGTATACTGTAATGTTGTGTGTTACTGCATTTTTTATATGAAATATGAAATTAGGTTCTGTTTATCAGCCTTTAGAGTAGTTTAATGTCTCACTGCAGGGCTAAGCACCTTTTGCTGTCTGGAGCTGTGTGGGGAAATATAAGAAAAAAAAAACGAGAATGACCCGCCTTCTCTTTCTGCCGTGAGACCAACTGTGTGTACCAGCTCCGTAATTCATACTTATTCCCACACAGCAAAGAATCGATGGCAGTACTTAAAATTCGTGTATTTTTTTCTATGATAAGATGAATTTGATAATAATCTAGTTACAAAACGACATTTATGGGCATCTTTCTACAGACTACTTCCGAGTATTACTTACCATATCCATAAAATGAGAAACCTTATTTTTTACATTTTATCCATATGCGACCAGCCGGACGTTTTGCCTTGCTTATGTTAGCTTGGCAGAATCAAATCAGCTATACATAGAGCAAATGCTTATTGCTTTTGTTATCTTTATAGTGCATGCTGTGATCCCATGTTGCCCATTATTTATTAGTCATGTGTTGTGTGTATCGTTCAATGGAGACCCTAAATAAATAATAAACTAAAACATTACCTCTCGTAGGAGAGCACGGACTGGTAGCTGTCGTTGAGCGAGACGCCGTTGTCGTGCGGCAGCGCGTGCGGCGACAACATGGCGACTATCTCCTGTGCTTGCTCGTCAGACAGCAGAGCTTCTTGCCTAAAATACAACACATGTTACCTTCAAACTACCACTAACTACATACTTACGCAACCACTAAAGACTAGCGCATATTAGAGCCGCATCGGGCGGCAGCGCATCGCATAGCAAAACAAAATAGCTCGGGGCGGCAAAATGAACGAGTGTTTTAGGAGGAATTTTGCAATGCGTTGCGTTGCGTCCCGCTCATATTTGCGCTAGCCTTACATTAGCTTACTTAACAGTACATAAGTATCTTGATACAGAATTAAACAGGATTTGCACTGTACAATACGTGACAGTGCAAAAGTGGCAAAGTTTAAATACACGAATAAAGGACCAACTCCAAATGTGACTCTCACCAGCCTTGCCACGGAAAAAAAAAGCTAAGTGTGTATCAAACTGTTGTTAACATTGTCGTAATGGTTGTGTATGAATAGTGAGAGCGACAGCTGGATTGGCTGTCAGATAGGCTTGTAAAGAAGCTATATATACTTGCCTCGTCTACTTTGATAAACTGTCGATTACCTCTCTCGCCCTGTCGCGTACTGTACTTTATAATAAGACAGCATACAGAGTTGATAAACTGTTTTGGTTTATGATCATTATAGTTTTGTCGCTGCATTAGTATATTTATTTATACTTAAAAAAGAACTTACTTAAATGGAATTTAGAGAAACTAAAAGATCACATTAAAAAAGCATTCTACAAAAAAACTATATCATATGAAGAAGAAACGACGGTTGCACAAATGCCCCGAGCTTACCTAAGTTTTTTCTCCAGAATACTGCAAATATCAGGCAATAATGAAGCGTTGTGCGGACAGGCAGCATGCAAATGATAAAAATACAACATTTAATAATAATACTAAGCATTACGAATAACAAGTCCTGAAAAAAGAAATTATAGAATAGCATAATGTATTTAACAACATCGTTTAGGATAAATAAATAAAAAGTAATAAATACAGAACGCGACGCGTCATTAGACATTACAAGTACGTGGAATCATGCATTGAAGACAGAAATTTCAGATACATCACGCATATTCCAATAAGAAATAAAATGAACCAGAAAATAAACATTGATGAATAGCATGATTACATCGAGGAAGAAAGGTGTGACGAATATTAAACAGTTACTTAGTTACGCATAGAGTACGTGCCTCAGATAAAGTAATTAAACAGAATTGATGTGACGCCTTATTATGCAACCAACTACAATAAAGTATGGTTAATCTGACTAAATTCAAAAGAAATTTTGTCATGCCCGAAGTTACACGAAAAACCAAAATATGCCTTTTACGCAATACCAGTTTGATTATGAAGTTAGTAGAACAGCTTAGGTGCCGTTCGACCAAGTGCCGTTGAAGAGTGGAAATACATCAAAGAGTGAGATAATTGAAAAAAAAACGCACGTCATTGACAGAACAGCGAAATGAGAAAGCAGTGCATCAGAAGCAACACGCTTCATTCGCAATCAACGTTCCATAAAATGATCGCGGTGTGCTTACTCGTTGCAGAATTATACGACACGATAATGAGTGCTATAGGAGCAGAAAACCATCCGCCTCGTAGAAAATGAAGCCTTCTGTGTGTAAGTTGGGGATATGACCAAATACAAGTTAGCCCAAGTTGGATTTTTTATCGTGCACTGGAATTTCAAATCTCGGTGTTAAGCAGAGCATTGAGAATCCAACAGAGTGCATCCCAGCACTTCAAGAAAAACATACTGTTGGATTTTGAACTTTCGGCGAAAAGCAGTGCGTTGAAAATGCAGTGCGCGATTAAAACCTTCCGTGGGTACGAGGGCATATTCTAGTGCAATATCACGGTAGATGTTGTCGGTCACCTGGAGCTGAGCAGTATCTCGGCCTCGTCGGGCGTCATGCTGTCGGGCTGCTTGCCGTCGCCGTCGGCGTCGTCCCAGCGCGCGTCCGGCGCGTCTCCGCCCCGCCCGCTCTCCCCGGACGCGTTCTCCCCCTCCGACACGCTCCATTGGCTGGTGGTCGACTTGTCGAGCACCTCTGTGGAGCCTTGACTCGCCTCGCTCACTACCACGCCAGAGTCCTGTTATACAGGGTTTGAGGGTTAAAACGAAGGTCTTGGTAATTGTGTATAGTTTATATATATTATTAGAAACAGCCGCAGGGGTAATTCGAAGACGACTATGTCTTTCCTAAATCAACATTACCGACTTGGCAACCAATAAAACTTATGTAAAAGTTCAGCGAAGCTGGTGACGGAACTCACGTTAACTGAGCGGAAAGAAAGAAATAGTTTAGCTTTCGCTTGGCAACTAATACGGGCACTGACTGGCCTTTAGCTAAGGGATAGTAGGGTGACTAAATACCTGCTGCAGTACGGAGAGCGTATCAGGATCGGAGCGCGCCCGCTCTGCATCACGTATTTCCCTGGTGAGCAGGGGTTCAGGCGGGGGCGGCTCGCGGTAGTCGGCCGGCCGCAGCCGCGCCACCACCTCGGGCGAGGGCTCGTTGAACCCACCTTCGTCTGACACACTCGACGCCCGCGATCCACTCCGTCGCGGGGTTTCTTCCTTCTCGGACGACTTGCGACCTCCGCCCGCTGAAGATATCAGATTGATTCGTTAAGAGAAAGCTGGCAGTGAAAAGGTTACCATTAAAAATATTTTTGAATGTAAGTATCCCTGCAGTATTGTGACATAAGTGGTAACCTAATTGGGGCTGGTAAGCCAGGGCCAAGGTGCGTATCAGATGGTAGCTATGCGGTCGGTGGCAACGCGCCCACGTAATAGGTAGGTAGTAACCGAGAAATTCCAATCAACACTAAATAACTAAATGTGAAAAAAAAATGAGTTCCTGAATCCGGTTCACGGATTTGGGGGACCGAAACATAAAAAAAAAACAAGTGGCAGTGAACAGTTAACAGTTGAAGTTGAAGAGATCTATAAGTTTTCCTGTGCTATGCAAATGAATCATGCTACAGGAAATTCTCAGAGCAAAATTTGCCCCTATCTGAAATCATTTAACTATATTCTTCGGAGAGCGAGTACGGAGTAAATTTAGGCTAATGAGTTAACTATTTTTAACACAGATACTCTAGTTCCGCAGCTCGAGCAGGTGGCGAAAACAGGTGCCCAACATAAACAAACATTGAATCGGTACATATTATTTTAACAAAAACTCAGACCACAACTTCAGTTATTTGAAATACGTCCATACCCTATTTATAAAATGCGACGATTATATTCAATGCCCTTGTGTGTCCCTCAAATGACATCGAATCCAGAGCCCAGATGTAAAGGACATATTGTTGTTCCGGATACGTGGAGAGGAACATTCGAATAGAACTGAAGAACTGAGTGAATCCGAGAGGAACATTCGAACAGAACTGAGTGAATCCGAGGCAGTCAATATCAATACATATGCCTACGATTATCAAATAACTAGCACTTCGCCCGCGATTTCGACCGCGTGGATTTCGAAAAAAAAATGCTTAGGTTAATCAGACATAATTTCGGCTTCTAATGGTAAAACAATTTTTCAAATCGGTCCAGTAGTTTCGGAGCCTATTCAATACAAACAAACAATCAAATATTTCCTCTTTATAATATTATTAGTGTAAAAGACTGACACGCAGTTAATGCGAAACCAAGAATTTTTTGCATGCGTGACTACATTTTCGTTTCCCGATATATGTTATCTGGAGATAGTTAAACTTGCACATCCTCAGAAACTAATTTATGATAACAATCGACGGACCATTCATACATTTATAGTAATCTATGTAATGCATGAATTTGCAATAAACCGTTACAACCATCACGCGATCTCTCGAGACAACGAGAGCGAGTCATGCCCACATTACTAATTAAAACTCAACTACTGCAACTACACATACATGTATGGGCTCGTATCTTCATATGGAACTACATATTTGTAATTGGGTGTTAATGCCACTTGTATTTTTCGATTCTCGCATCTCGGTACCCCAAGAATGCGAGCACTTTAGATACGGTTCGAGTCGGAGACAAATTGTGGTGACAAAAGAAAGAGGGGAATCTATAAATACATGTGGATAAAATTAGAAACATATTACCAGAACCAATTTCGAATTTATGTTAAATAAATAGGGAAGTCCATTTAGTAGCATTATTTTAAATAAGTAAAAAAGGCAATCGTCGTCCTTTGCTTGAGAATAAGCACAAGTGTGTTATAGAAATAATCATATCAGGCTGATATTATAATAAAATTCAAACTTACACAAAACTCCCAAACATGCCTAATGAAATATTTAAAAAAAAAAGGTAAAGAATTAGAGCATCAAAGCCAGCTCTCATGAACTCATAAAATTTAACCTTGTTGTGGAAGGCAAGGTACCCAGAAGTGGCAAATATGAAGACGACCTTCCTTCCTAAAAAGGTAGTAGTCATTTTCAACTAATGCGTCAAGATGTGGAGTGGATGATGCCCACGCATCGTTGTATATTATAGATCATATACATGTTATGGTGATACCAATCATACATTTAACACTAGGTCGTTAAAAATCCTTGTTAATGGAAGTAAAAGACTTGTGAATGGAAAGAAATGTTGGAAAGAAAAGGTTCCCTTATTCATTGACTAAACAGATCATTCTGATTATCAAGATTTGCTACGTGTTCGTGTGACAACGTTGCGAAAACCTCGGTTTGAAGAGACTCGATTGTACTCTCCCCGCCCCTAGGATTTCTAAAGTTAGCAAACGCGGTTAGACTTTGGTTATTTTGATTTGAAGGATTTTACCTGAAACTATTTATATCATTCCAATTTCTAGTTCATATTTTTACGCGATAAGAATGGCAGCAGGCCATAAAATAACATAGTTAGGCAATTGATGATTGATTTAAGTGTGTTAGGGTGGATTTCACCAATGAAACTGATCACGATCAGCACATAAGCTATGTTTAAGAGCTGTCTGTGTCATTATTTTCTATGAAATTTTGGACACTGACAGCTCTTGAACACGTTTTAGATGTGCTGAACGCGTTCAGTAACATTGGTGAAATCGGCACTAAGTCTGAACTTTATCTGCCATATATTGTTTTACTACAAAACCTTTTTACGCGATAAGAATGGCGGCAGGCCATAAAATAACATAGTTAGGCAATTGATGATTGATTTAAGTGTGTTAGGGTGGATTTCACCAATGAAACTGATCACGATCAGCACATAAGCTATGTTTAAGAGCTGTCTGTGTCATTATTTTCTATTAAATTTTGGACACTGACAGCTCTTGAACACGTTTTAGATGTGCTGAACGCGTTCAGTAACATTGGTGAAATCGGCACTAAGTCTGAACTTTATCTGCCATATATTGTTTTACTACAAAACCTATAGCTAAACCTACGTACCTAAACAACGTACTTAATATTGTTACAAACCACTATTGTATTCGGGTCATCCTGTAAAGATAGTGTATGTATATATATGGAACAATAATAAAAAAATACAATTTTATACCACAATGTAAACAAACCGAGAGAGCAGTGGTGGCGCAGTGGTAACGGCCGCGACTGAGAGCAGTGGTGGCCCACTGGTAACGGCGGCGACTTACGAGGTGTAGGTTCGAACCCAGACAGGCGCTTTACTTTGTGTAAATTATTTCATCACCACTGCTCTCAAAACGGTGAAGGAAAACATCGTGATGAAACCGGCACGTCTAAGAACCAAAAATTCGAAGACATGTGACATCTACCAACCCGCACTGGGCCCGCGTGGTGGATTACGGCCAACTCCCTCTCACAGAGAGGAGTCCTGTGTCCCAGCAGTGGGAACAAATTACGCTGATTATGTTATGTATGTAAACAAACCGCGGCTACAAGGCTACAGCTGATGCGATTCCGTCCTGCATAAAGAAAAAACACGTCAAACTCATAGCCCGTAGGGAGAATTGCTCCATTGAATCAATTGAACATATTCGAAAGTTCGCTGAATGGACGCGATAAGCCGAGAACGATATTGAATATGGTGGATATGAAACACGAGTGTGCATGAAGCTTGAGCCCTCTTCGCTTCGAAACAATTCACAAAATGTACTACATAATATGTAGCTGAAAGTATAAACACTGTACAGATCGGGTTATTGAATTTCAATGCATAACTACAATGCATAAATACTAACTAAGTTTTCACTTTAAAACCATTAGAAATTTAAAAAAAAGAAAACATAGTAGGATGATATATGTATATACAAAGTATATATATATATAGTAGAGCGGAGTAACATACATTATTTAAATCATCCATCATCTTACTGAGATTAACATTTTCCCAGCTAGAAATGTCAGAGGTAAAACTAACTAAGGTGACTAACTATATTACGACCGTATGTCTAGAGAAAATATTAATTACATTGATTTAAGATTTAGTAGCAATTATAAGAATATGAGAGAACAGAATGAAACAAAGAGCAATAGAAGACTATTCACTTTTATTTCTAAAATATAGGATTGAAGACACAGGAGTAGCATATTCATATTTTCAACTGTAGTATATGAAAACGCGAGAAACGCGTTCAGCTCCAGCAATAAACCGTGACTGAGAAGCGACCCAAATAAAATTGTTTCTAAGCAAGAGCAAAACCATAATAAAGCAACTGACCAAGGCAACAGCCGCAGAGGCGCATGTTGAGCGAGCGCATGCGACGGGCACGCGCGACGCCCGCCGCATCACCGCACCATCGTCGCCGGCGTGCCGTGCCGCCGCCGACCACTCTCACGTGGACATTCACTTCCAAACGACGTATTTTGTACTATCGTCTATCCACACGCGAAACGAAACGGTTTGATAAAGAGAAGGAAGCTGATTTCCTAATAGCCAACCATATTTTGCACACTTTTTTCGGGTAATTAGATTCTGGCTGTCTTTAATGTAGCACAAGTGAGAAAGGCCACTGTAAAAGTTTACAACAGCAATGTTGTCGATCACCGGCACCTGCACTGCGCGCTTTGTAAACAAACACAGCCGCAGATAAGCAAGTTGGCAACATAACTAGAATAAAGGATGAAGCGTAGGCAGCTCACGTTTGCGACTTGAAGGTCAACATTACTAGAGAATAAAATAATAGAAGCAATCTTCGAACAAGGAAAAGATTTCAGATCTCAATAAAGGATCATATTGTGCTTAAATATTTTATTAAGTCCGAAGCGTTGCTCAATGAATGTAATATTCAGGCTAGGGGCGAACACACACCGGTAAGAACGAGACAACTAAAAGCAAAACGTGAAGAAGCATTGGGGAGCTAAAGACAGAATTGATAAAAGATGGAAGGGACCATTTAAACTTTATCGCGAACTTTAAGTGCAAAGTTTATCGCGAACTGAATCAGCATTTGTACGTAAATATCGACGAACACATATTTTGTTTAAATTCTATTCACGAAAAGTCACTGTTTTTTACTTTTAAGCTTTTGCTTGTTTGATCACACAAAAATTAGTAAGAAAGTCACACACTTGTTTATAAGGCAAAGAGAGTCACTCAGTATCTTAATTCAGACCCATTAAAAGAGTGTTGAGGAGAGTTATCAATTGTCAAAACGGTCCCGTAAAGTGTAATAGTGTAGCGTATGAAGGGGAGCGTGCAGGGCGACGTCGCTCGGGTTACTGCGTCGCGACGACGGAGGCGGCGGCGGCGCCGGAGCATCTAAATCGGGATCGACTCGCAAGTCTCGCAACGACTCAAATACCTTGACTTCCTCAATATTACATTGAACCCACTGAACACGAGACCGCTAAACGTACGTCAATCGACGCCCACTTTTCTGTTTCTTGTGATTTTACTCGATACAGTACAGAAACGACACCATCACATAACTCAGACTTTCAACACATAAACTATCATTCATTTCATTCCCATACATTACATAATTCCCCAGAATTAACAAAAGCATTCGGTGTTCCGTCTTCTGTATGCATATAAATATGAATAAAGACACCAGTATTTAGTTGAAAAAGACTATGATGGCATGTATAATCCTGATATCAGTAAGATAAGGTAATGAGGTTGACGATTATTAAAGCAAACCAGTGTAAAACCCCATGAATAATGGAATTAGAACAAGAAAATTAGTAGATAAAAAATACATTCCCAGATCCATTGGAAACTTATTTTATCACGTACAAATAATAAACATGGTTTTCTCAGCCTTCAACTCTATCATAATAATGTGAAGTACGTACGTGTCTTCTATATACGTACATTTCATGTAGTGGAGATAAAACACAGATAAAGTATAACAAAATAAGATAATAGACTTTACGTATGGTATTAAGAAGTTTGTAATGAACATAATAAATAGCCATAAATACAAGGAAGGAAAATAACATACCAGGCGAGGGTGAAGCTTGAAGCGAAGCAGGAGGCGACGACTCCGCAATACGATGTACAGGTGACGCTAATGGTGACACTAGCGGGGAGCGCGGCGCATCCTCTATCTTTACTGGACATGTAGGAGACTCCGGCGTCGAAGAACGCCGCCTGCTCTTTTCTTCCCATTCCTCACTATAATCTACAGACTCATAAGCATCTTCATCCAAATTTTTTGACGATCTTGAGCCATTGTCCAAAGTAACTGGACTTTGCGGAGTCGGAGATACGCGGTCACAAACATCTTTTGTATTATCGTCGTCAGACTGCGACAACATAGGCGACTCATGAGATGTAACACTAGATGCATATTTATCAACTGGTGGTACTGCATCCGGAACATTATCTGACGACGATGTATACGTTCGATTAATTGGTACTGGTGACACTGAAGATTCGCGTTCAGCTGAAGGTAAACTATCTTTGTCGTGGTACAACGGGGAAACTGGAGATTTCGGTGACCTTGCCGAAGGCGATGGCGATTTTTGTTTTCGAGGAATCAAAACTGGCTCTAACTTTGTTGGTGTAGAAGATGGCGACGGTGGTGTAGGCGATATTCTTTCAATGGTGTTTAACATGGAACTAGTATACTGTGTTTGTTCACTTGGTTCATGTATTGGAAAATCATTATTTTCTTCATCCTCACTTGGAGGGGAAATCGACGACCTTACGCTAGAATGACTTTTCTCAGTGGAGGATGTTAGTTGAGATGCCGAATCAGGTTGTGTTTTGTTTGGTGAGATTAAACGTTCCCTTCGTGCAGGAGGCGAAACTGAGGATTCAGGCCTCGGGATTGGCGACACTGAGTTGTTAGGCCTCGGAGACACAGGTATAACACTTTTTATAGGACTCGGAGTTTTTGTGCTAGGTATAACTCGACTTACTAATGAAGAAGGAAGATTAGTAGGACGCTCCACCTGAGAATCACCGGCACACGGAGAAAGCGGTGGAGAATAAACACGTGAAGGAACTACATATCTTTCGGGAACTTCCGGTGACTTTCTGTCATGATAACCACTAGAATATTTGTTAGAGTCCACTTTAGATTCATCATGACGAGATTGACGAGATTTATTAAAATGAGCAGTCCAATTTCTCTGTTTTTCTATGAGCTCCTTGTTAAACCTTCTGTCTGGTTTTTCAGGTTTGGGCAAAACACTTGGCTTCACAGGTTTCGGCGGCGGTACCATTGCACCATTGGCGAGACGATCGCCATTGACAGCAGGTACCGGCATCGGCGTCGGCGTCACGATTCGTCTGGGCGGGCTCACGGAGCCTGCAGAACTGGATCGAGATCGCGTCGGCCCTGGTGGCGTCACCCCACGGGTGCCGGCAAAACTAGCAGCTGCTGAAGGGGACTTCTCAATACGAAATCCACGATTTTCTTCACCCAATTTTTCAAAAAGTGCACGAGCATTGTTGAACCGTGCCAAATGACTTTCGGTTCGGACGCCTGTCACGTCACTACCGCGAACTTCGTCTTCCTCTCTCGACGGCATCCCTTGAAATATGTTTGCAATCTTTGAAACTTTAGTGCCTGAATGTCTTTTCTTGCACTCCTCCATACTAGCCGGGTATGCCCGTTTTAATCCAACCTGTAAGATAAATAAATCAGAATAAGTTCTTGATCGCCGCCATTGAATAATAGAACGCGCTTGTACGAAATTGATAAAGTAGAATTAGATAGGCGCGATGTAAAATGCGTTGGCGCAAGTAGTTAGCGCTCGGAACGGGCACCGCCGCGCGACTCGCGACGTTGGCTGGGCCGGGTTGGCTTGATTATTCTCTGCGTTAAATTAACTTGAGATAGCGATAGTGCTGATAACAGCGTATTCTTATTTAAACGGTCAAATCTGATATTTCGTAGATTGCGAACTCGCAACTCTGTGAGCCAGCATGTCTATAGTTATTTATAATTTTATGTTTAGGGTGTTGTCCCACTGCAGGGCAAAGGCATCTCTTTCTTCTATAATTCTTCTAAATAATTATTATTATATAAATTCTTCTATAATGTAATAACTAATATGTATTCCGATTCGTTGTCTCGGGCCAAATCCAGCTTGTGCTGCCCATCCCATCGGGTGTAAACATAAATAATTTATCTACTCTCATAACGTATAGTTATTTTGAAATAAAAAACAGGACTTTAATGACTTACTTAACCAACAAGAAAACAAATTTTAAGGAAACACGTTTTCCCTAACAAAACAAAGCTTTAAAATAACTACTTTTTATAAAGCAAAGTTTTCTATGATTTTAGTATTTTCTGTGGTAAAAGCTGCTGTGGAGCGTACTCCCGTGGTGAAATGTTGAATTTGGGCGCCATATTAACGATATAATATTGTGTTTTTGATGAAATTGCATGAGTTTACAAAAAGTTGTGTATAAAGCTGACTAGATATATAACTAGATATTAAAACACTCGTGTGATACTATTATTAAACTCACACTAGTGTTTTAATAACCCCTGATATGCAACAGTTTAATAAACTACTACCTATCAACCACCTTCTGAATATTATAATATAATAAATACTACTACAACTACATCACAATACCGCAGCGTCTGCAGCAAATATAATAATATGTATAATGAGCAGCTAGGTACTGTAATAGCGCGAATCTCAGTGTGAATCACAAGCACACTACTGATATGACATCCTGAAATAATAAACGATAAGGCGTTAATGATAACATAGATAACTTTTCAATCAGTAATTATTGTGTACTTATTGTTTGCGCTTGAATAAAATCACCGACCAAATTAATAAAATAAATGCATGTTTTTAAATTATAATAATGTTCCGGAACTGCCCTCTGTGGGTTTTATTGCTTAGCTATACTTTAAGGAGTGTACGTCCACAATGTCTAGTGGCACAAACATGTGTATCTGATATTTCAGTCAGTGAGTGCTGGGGAAGCCAAGTTTTAGTACCAGGTAGCAGCATATTTGGGTGTTGTCCATCATGCGGAAATCCCAGCGGTAAGTTAGACAAATCATTTTAAAAAAACATAAGTATTTAAGTAGGTTGTATATACGCAACACTTATAATATCAAAAAAAGAACGTATCGTTTCGTTTGTATTAAATTTCACTCACACTGACCTGTCGGAAGTTAAGTTATTCGATCTAGTCATTGCGATCGCCGCCGACCACAGCTTCCGGGAAAGGACTTATTACCTTGGAGAAAATGACCGGTTGTAGGTGTTCGACTAATTATTTTACAGATTACCAAATTACAAATTCACCGAAATAATACATAATTGGTACGTACCTACTCTGTATTTTGCCCAAACATTGTCAATTTAACACCTTGTTCAGAATAGCCAATTTGCCACTTCCAAAATTGCTGTCCATATCCACTCTACATGATATTGAACAAGTAGAACTGTTTTGTTGGACAATCAATCCCATTGGATCTAGATCGGGTCACTGGCTGCAGATGTAAGGGTACCTAGTCTAGCCGTAGCGGTCACAATAGAGCGGATATGGACTGCAATTTTGTAAGTGACAAATTGGCTATTCTGAACAAGTGGCAAATTGACCATTTTTTGGCAAAATACGGAGTACCAACTATGACGTTCATCCGAAGCCGTACCTATGTTTCCTGTTTTAAATCTTCGTGTTAATGTTCTTTACGCCAAATAACACTCGAACCTAAACTTTTAATAATGTATGACGACAATAAATGGAAAAAGTAAATATGTAGTAATAAAATAAGTATTCAGAGAGCGCAGCGAATTTGTAATACGAATTGTTTTGTGCAAAGGGGAAGTGCCGAAAATCAATGAACCAACAAAGGTTACATTAGAAACTTCATTTTTTTTTAAGGAAATTGCAAGCAGTTAACAAAACTTCATACAAAGGGTTCTAAAAACAATGAATTCGTTTCATAGGGTTCTTTGTTTGGCACCGATCTAAGTAAGTCTGGACAGACATTTAAATACTGTTTTGTTTAATTTGCTGGGAATTAATTTGCTGTAAGCGATAGCATGCAAAATGACTTACATACAATGAATGTTACGTAGTAGGTACAGTAGTAGAAATTTGCAAGTCATCAGTGGAGCGTGTGTACTGCAGGACTGTAATTGTAAAGTACCTATGGTCCCTTTAGGTCAGTGCATAAACCTCGTATTAGATGACTACATATATTTGTATAGAAACACAAAACACACATTAAATGATAACACAATGTTATTTTAGTGTTCTTTTAATTGTTTGAATGATAAACCCCATGACACAACATCAAGCCCGTAATCTCCAAAGGGTTAGGCAGCTTTAACCGACATTTCGCCAGTTATGTTTAAGTCTCATCCTATGCAATAGGATAGGGGGCGAAGCCTATTGCCATCAACCGGGCACAAATCTAGACTGCACATAACCGCAATAATAATTCCATTATTATGTACCTAGCGAAGGCCTGTTTTCTTTTAAACCACCCCTATGTAAGAGGGAACCAAACAAAAAAAAATCGGTTAGGTCGTTCTTGAGTTTTAGCGGGACTTATAAACAGCAATTGATTTATATATTTTTATAAGATTATCATCTTTTACCGCAAAAACATCTAATCTATAATTTTAACCTACAACTTTTTAAATTTCCAGCTGAAGATTCCAACGAGGCACAAACCGAGGGTTGCCAGCCTGATGATTCCAATTGCTTGCCTGATGGAAAATATGCACCTGTACAATGCAAGGGCAATCTATTCACTGGCAGGTATGAGTATAGATCGGTTTTTCAAATTAACAGCAAATTACAATGATGAATGCATGGTTGCATGATCTTCACGGTTCAGTGGCTCCCGAGTCCCGATTAAAAAGAATAGTCCTCGAACGTTTATTAGTTTCCTATTTGTACATTAACTCAAATAAGGAAATACTGAAAGAATTTATTATTATCTGCAGAAAATCTATAGCGTCATGCATGAAACAATTTCGTTTAATCTTGATGAATTTCATACGATATAGTTAAGATTAAGCACTTCAGTGACAACAATTGCTTATCAACCGCCACTTCCGACCTAAAGGCCACACCAAGAATTTATATGCATTTTTTTTTCTAAATTCCTTGTATTTCTACCATTTAGATCAAGAAAGGTGTAAATTACGTTTTATTAATTTACGGAATTTTATTTATTGTAGATGCTTTTGTTCTGATGAAAAAGGAAACAGGATATTCGGACAAATGTGGAGGGACCAAGCGGATGAGATGAATTGTGGTAAGTTTATAAAGTAAAAAAAAAGTGGTCTTTGGCCAGCAGTGGGTGAAGTCGAGCTGTGTATGGTGATGTGAAAGTTAAACAATGTTTTCTTCATTGACCTGAATTTGATACATTATCAAATGATTCAAACACGATTTACAAAAACGCCAACTTTAATCATTGTAATGGTTTTCCACTTTCGCTTAGTTTTCGGCATTAAAATTCTGATTAAATTGTGTTATTTCCCAATTCCTTTCACAAAACAAACCATAATTTACACAAAAAAGTGCCATGGGACCGACAAAAGCAGTCAACACGTCACGAAAAATATTAAAAACATACTTGTCAGTGCACAAAATCATCTTTCATTACCTACCAAATATTAAACCGTGGAATTAGTAAGTACTATAAAGTACAGACATCCCAAGAACAGTATGCTCCTATCTTCGGTAATACGAACGCGCGATGTTGAGATCTATTATTGACTTTTTACAGTCATGGAAGTACTTACCTTTTTTGTATTACCTATGTAAGTATGCAAAGATGTAGATTCACAACTCTATGCAATGCCAAAAAACTTTTCAAAATTTTCGAGAGATAGGTGACGATCTGCGACCGGAGTATGTAGCCCGACAGAGAGAAAAATTCTTCTTTCTTTACCTAAACTATTCATGGAATTACATTTTATACCTAAATGCCATGAATAGTTTAGGTACCCTCCGTACCAAAACTATTCATTTACACAAACTATCATTCATAACTATCATAAACTATCCGTACAAAAAATATAATTCATAACTGTAACAATATTATTACATTAGCATTATTTGGACTTTAGCATGCAGTCGCAGAAGAGCTGAACTAGAAGCTGAAGGCAGGGTTGCTACGCTCCATTGTACTGCAAATGGTGATTACGAGCAACTGCAATGTGATGATGGGATGTGTTGGTGCGCCCAGCCCAAGACTGGCCAGCCAATCATCTCTCCTATTCCAGAAGAAGACATGACTCGACTGCCATGTTGTAGGTATTTTAACTTTGTTGAGGGAACATAAAAAATAAGCTTACATAACGGTCTACACGCAAGAGACAAGATGTTAACCTCTTTGTTCAAGTGCTGAGTAGGTCGAAACCAGGTCAAATCCTTGCAGAAATAATAGTAGGTAGTTAGTGCTCTTATTTATGAGACTTGTTTAGTCTATATTTCCTCGACGATATGAAGGTCGCACTTCTTCCCTGTATACCGAAGGCCAATTCTTAAAAAGGTTCAAAATCTTGTCGCAATCTCATCTCAGCAACGAAAACTCATTGTCAAAAACGCATAACATGACGCCTGTAATCCCAGAAGGGTTAGGCAGAGGTGTACCTATGGTAAGTAAGTCCCTTGTAATAGGGGGCGAGCCTTTTGCCGTCAACCGGGCAGAAATCTAGACCCCGGGCTGCTACTTTGAAATTCTAGATAGAAAACCCAATAACATGTCAAAAAATTGCCAAAACATTTATGAAAATTAGAGGCAAGTATATTGTAGTGTGCATATATACTTGCCTATAATCTATGTATTATAGGTATTTTCGACAGATTGAGACTGACATTAAAATGCGAAAGTTCTTACAAATATGGACATTGCACCGCTGAATCCGTTGTGGAACTGGATAACTTAATGTAAGATTTGGATTTCAAGTCCAAAAGCTACTCTGATCTACTAAAAATACTTTATCATCCGAGAAGTATGATGATACGAAATCAAGCAGTTTGCACGACAATCGAAGTAGTAAAACAAATGTAAAATAATTCCGCCACTGTAGTCCATCATTGGTTTGTCGAGTAGATGCAACAACAGGATACACACAATATTCACAAGTGATTCACAGTCTCAAGATATTGAGTGACCAAAGGCAATTGTACACAATCAGTATGACAACGAACCACGAACTCAGATACACTTGTTTAAATACGCTATTAGAAAGCACGTAAGGTATGTTTTTGTTTCATAAAATGCAACCATTGAGAATACACATCACACCAAACATTACTCTCAATGCACCCCGTTCAAACGGCATTTCGTACTTGGCTAGCTTCGGAAAGAAAATAATAATAATTATACATTTAGAATACAGAATCATAAACGAACGAATTTTACAGGTGTCTGTTATTTAATGTAAGTTATTACCATAAACTGCAGAATGACCTGTACCCTAATTGCGTAATACACAATCAATGGGAATCTGAATCGTTTTGAAACAGATGCTAATTCATTGCTTCATAAGTTCGATAAAAATCTGCTCAACAATGTAAATAACGCAATGAATGTTGTTGAACTGTCAAAATACAAGAGATTAGTCGTAATCGTTTACGAAAATGTGTTTCGCAATCAGGCTGCTGGTTTCTGAAGAATCTGTGTAGTGCAAATTTTATGCTTAAAGGTAGTAAGTATCGGTGGGTGCGACCGGCACAAGGCACATGTCCACAGTGACGTCATACTACAGAGGGCAGCCACCATAATATTCCGTATCGATGGCTGCGAACATAAACAAAAATCTAAAATGCTTCGGATGTCTAAAACATTTTCTAAAATAGACCAATGTATACTTCACCTTACACAATTTTAACAGCCTTAACGTAATTGAATGGTATAAGTAGCATGACGTTTAATTTTGTCAAGTGTAAGGAACGCACGCTACATTAATAAATAAATAAAAATGCACATCTGAAGGAGTAAAATTGTTTGTTTGTAGTAAGAAGTTAATATTAAAATGTTTTTTTTTTACAGATAGCCCTGCAGTTGTTGGAGAGCAATATTTAAGAAAATGCGAAAGTTTAGTAATAGCCAGTGGCGTGATAGCAAAAGAGCAATTGGAACATGGCACCAGATTCCTCGGTCACCCTGTTTTATATTGTGACTACGACGGAAGCTATGGACCATTCCAAATAAGGAACGGCATGTAAGACACAATAATAACTTGTTTGTGAAGCAGACTTAGATTTGTGCGAGTTTGGGACAAATTCCTTGAGATTTCAGGATTTTTGAGCCTATGTGAATCTGCTGTAGCAGTCCTTCCTTACACGCCATGTATTGATAACTAATTACACATTTTAAAATATTTCAGAGCTTACTGTACTGGTCGAGATGGAGAAATATTAGGTGCCTGGCAGACACCGACAAATTCAATGCAGGGAATGAATTGCAGTAAGTATTAAGGAACTTATTGACATGAAACTCACAAAAATAAGCTGGTATTTCAGTTCCTCATAAATAGGTCTAAAATATATTCGAAGCATGGAAAGCCACGTAACCTCATGCATTTCGACGACACAGCTACAGTAATTAGTTGACAAGTAATAACTACTCGGGCCCGCGTGGATCACGGCCCACTCCCTCTCACAGAGAGGAGGCCTGTTTCCCAGCAGTGGGAACATGATAGGCTGATTATGCGTGCATGCAATAACTACTTTCCCCTCTTATATATTTAACAAAATTATGTACTTAAATGCAGTCACGACAGATTCGTAAAAATTTTATTAGTTACTTAGTTTGGCCGTTTTCACATCGAGACAAGCAAGTCGGTCGCCGACTGAGCGTTGATGAGCGTTCATTACAAAATGTATTGAAAAATAACTTCACTGACCGCGACTGACCGTCCATTTATTTTTCGTATATTTTCACAGTCGGCGGCCGACTATACGTTTGAAGTGAACGCGGCCTAAGTCTATGCTAGGGGTATGTTAGGGGAGGATGCTAGGTCTAGAATTATGTGCTGATTCATGATTACAGTTTGCGCACTGGTTAAAAGTTGATCCCGTATATAAATAAGACAGATTATATGTACTTACATATATGTATTAGAGTTAGACAATCCTTAAAATATTCAAGTTTGAACATATTTATAGAGTTGTATCGTGTGGGTGGTGTATAGGCGGAATGAGAGCTCATCCGGCTGTGGAAAAAATATATTTCCAAATAACTTGCCACTGAACTAGTGATCTCATTACATTGCTACTTTGATAAAACTCTTTTCAAGAAAATTGATTACACAGCCAACAATACTGAAATGACCCTATGCTGGATCTACTATTAAAAGCCAATATTTATGAATGAAAACGGTTACTTAATATAATTATGTTAATGTTACGCGTTATTATTCTAAGATGTAACGTTACTTACGACTTTCACTAAATTACTTGTATGTAGTATGTTTTGTTGTCCTTTTTTATTAATTTAATCTATTGATAATATAGGCATAAATACTAACTTGACTACATGCACATAAAACAAGATAGGCTGGAGGAAGGCATCAGCGTACCGTTAGCATGGCTCATTCGCATTGTGCCACCACGACCGGTTGTCGGCCGTGACCCTGTTCCCGATCAGTTGTACGGTCCCACCCATCCTACCAATGAACTGGAATGCGGAGACTAACACACTTCACCAATTAATTCGACAAAAGTTGCCCTCTGACAGGTGAATTGATCGCACGTGCCACTCACACACATGTACCATGTTAATTTATATTCAATGATAACAGAAACGATATGTGGTATTTGCGAATGTGGCAAGCCTCTATTACAATAAATATCAGGTCAAATATTTACAGTTAGAAGTTCAAGTGTAATAATTATGTTTATAACACTTGATTTTACTGAGATTATGATCCGAGTCTAAGTTATTGTATATTTCAAATTCTCAACACATTTCATCGCGACAGTTATGAGAAATTAATTGACCGTGAACCACACCTTCGCCGATAAGTCCGAAACGATCGAACAAGTATTTTATTGTTAATATTTAACTAAACCTTCAAATGGATGCCTTGACTATGTTGTTGTTCTTACCTTTGGAAACTTAATTAGGTGCCAGAAAATAAGAGACATAGTATTACGTCTGATGTTAACACAATGACGAAATTGGATAATGTGGCATGGTTGTCCAATAGCAGTGTGTGGAACCCGTTTGACTTACTTACTGAGCTATGATTTCAACAGATTGTGCGCGAGACACCATGGTGTACTTCCCTGATCGTGGCATGACGGTGACCGAGACCTGCCTCGCGAATGGCAACTACCAGCCGAACCAGAACGTGGGAGATGTGTACTACTGCGTCGACACTGATGGCTATCATAAAGAATTATTAACAGAATGGCCAGCTGATAATTGCGCTAGTTACGCTTAAATATGTTTTTCTTAATTACTGTCATTTTAATACTAAAGTTAACACATATGTAGAATGTAGTACAAATATTAGGAAATGGTTAATTATATTGTTATTTTAACAACTAACACTAGCTTCATAAGTTTTACTATACTAACATTCTATGGATTTTTAATAGTATGAAATAAAAAGTTTTAATTTATTTATTTAGCCATTCCTCATATAAAATGTGTTTGTTTGCTTTATAGTCATCATTATTTATAAAAAAGGGGAAGCCTATACCTAGTAGTTTAGGCCACTTCTGCCACACTTCTGACTTCTGACACAAACACACCCGGTTCCAACATGCGCTTCCCGCAACCTTGAAGATATCGTCAACCCAACACGCTTTTCGACGTTTGTTTTCTTATCCGTATTCATGAAGTTCTGGTTATTTTTAGCAGCAAAAAAGTGGAATTTAAAAAGCAAATATCATTTAAGATGAAGTAACTCGTAAGCATATTATGTTTTGTAGTTTACTAGGACGAAAATTAAGATCTCAGCTAGAACATCCCATGCTAGAACTATCAGATTAAGGCCGTTTAGTAGATAACATCAAAGTCGTACCGTAATGTGTAGTGCGGTAATGCCAATCCAAGCCCTAACTTTTTCTACTGACACTATGGAAATATGGACTTCAAAATAAAACTTTCATTTAGTTTATACATATAAAACCTTGCCAGACATACATGATCCTGTCACAAGACTTGGAAATAGTGAAACTGCGCGCTTTCTTACAACATCGCATCAACAGCTCAGTCTATTGCTCCATACATACCTAAAATATGAATGCACAAAAGCTTACATACCGGATAACTGGATGCTCATTAGACGATCCAAGCACCGCGTAGCGCGTGTCACCCGACGCCAGGGTGCCGCCGCCCGCTCGCCGCGCAAGCTCTTCCATCTGGAACATGCAACTTGGGTAACCAGTGCCACAAGGAAGCTGCAGGGCGACCATACCTCACCTGCTGCCACAAGGTCGCGACCAATTTGTAAAAAAAATATTGGTTAATTACCGCTGTGGGAGAGGATCAGAGAGGATCGTCGGTCGCACACTGCTATCATGCTAATTTAGTTCATATAAGGAGATATGTGATACCAGAAATATTACAGGTTCAAAATGTTCAGAAAATGTAGAATTATATTCAATGTGGTTTTCTTCTTGGTTAATTGCCATGCTATGCACTTCCGTTGGTTTATAATCAATCGCCGTATTATTTCCTCACATAGTGACGCTGCTACCCTTTCTCTCCACAGACACCTGCGTCACCTCTTACGATGTTTACGTGAGAAGTGATGTTACAGATTCTGTTGAGTCCCCTATTAACAGAAGAAAGAGAAAAGAGAGAAATTTTGTAGAAAAATTTAGTGTTCTTAATCTTCATTTTGAAGTTTTGCATCAGAACAAAGTCTTGTACAAGATGGAAATAATTAAGGGTGTTACCGCGTTACTATTGTGAGAAGGACACTAAACTAGCTTTAGTAAGCTAGTTCTATTATCCCTCCTAATCCTTACTTCCTTCCTCGAAACTTAATTTTGATTAGCGTACCTACATAATTGTAGGTACGCTCGCTAATCAGAATTAAATTGAATGCATAATCTGCCTGGAAGTCATGGCCAGCTACACTGGTTGCTCCTGCAGCTTCTAGGTATAGGTAGCGCACTAGCGCAAGTGGCAACTATTATAGTAAGACTGTTAGCACTTTGGTCATGCCACCGCTAATAAGGGAAGCGTCAGCGTCCCCGAAGGACTTGCAGTTTGCAAGAGGAGAGCAAAGAGGACTTGTTTTAGACTTATAGTTTGTTAACTTTAGCATGCAGCTACTTTGGCAACTTTTAATTATTTCCGCAGTGTACACGTTGTGGTGTAGAATAGATAGAAAACCTTACTTTCACACGTAGAAAGTAAGGTTTTTTATCTATTTGGAAAGTATCCGTAGAAATAATATATGTTTAGACAGAGACTATTATGTATTATGTGTTCTGTGGCAGAGGAGAGCTTGAGTGCTTATGATGAAGAATGGTTGCCATAAATCTGTTAGATTATTCGAATTGTTTTTGAGGCAGCTGCGGATATAACTAGCGACCTCCCCGCAACTAAATTTGCGACAACTGGATATTCAAATAGCCAACTATACCTATGTAGCTCAGGACAGTCAGAATAAATAAGGCTTAGCACGCATTGCGATTAAACGAAATCTGTTTTGGAATAGCTGAAAACGCCAAACCGCGTACTGATAAGCACTGCGTCTGGCGTTTACTAGATTTTATATTAGTACCACCATGGATTTCTAGCGTGCAGCGGGTTTTTTTTTTTTAAGTTATCGGCCAAATAATTTCAAGCATCCTTTTTTAAAGCTAAGACTCTGGGACGCGTCTAGGTCGTCTCGCCATCTCTTCACCGTCCTCGGCGGCGCCGTGCGTCCTCAGCCACCGTGTGGAGACTGTTGCTCAGCGGTCACTGTGCAACTGTGCATGCGGCTGACGTGACCCGCCCAAGCTCATTTTTAGCATGGCAGCATTTTTGTCAGTTCGTCGTTGTGGCTTCGGTTTACAAACGTAAACAACGCCGCCACCATAGGTACCGACCAGGGCTGCCATTTGTACGATTTAAATCGTATTTGTACGACTTTTTGCAGATTTCATACGAGTACGATCGAAGCATCGAAATCGTACGGAAAACATACGATTTTTTACATTCGATCCATTTATTTTATTCAATTAGGTCTGGCAACAAAGTAACGAACTTTTGTCTCAAAAGAGTAAGTATATATATAAAGCAGTGACAGAATAATATAAATCGCCCCTCCCGACCCTTGCTCGAGCCAGCCCGCGCCGCTGAGCCTGTAGCTTTAAATTCGTCCGTAAATAATACCAATCCTGATCCAGCTAGTCATTTGCTGCCCTCTTCCAGCGACGCCCTAAGCCGAGGTTCGTACCCCACAGGGGGTGCCCTTAGCGTTGTCGCTTAGTTTAAGTTAGTATTTAAGTTTAAGTCCTGGCTGGAGGCCTTAATTTATTAGGGAATCCACAGGCAAGTCCGCTTAAGCAGACGACAACCGCATAGGTTGATCTGCGAGATGCCAAACAAACAAACAAGAATAAAATAAATAATGAAACGAACGTGCTCAGCCTGCCCAGAGTGTTGAGGGAATTCCCTTTTATTCTAATTTCCTTAAATTAAAAACCAAACTTAGAAATAGTTTGGCCAACGAAACTGTCAATGGCACCTTGCTGGCAAAGCAAATGATAAGAGTCACCGGAAACTGCACCGATTTTAAACCAACAGATGACATGATTAAACTAATAAATACGGAAAATTCAAACAATTCATTACATATGAATTCTTATTTCGTAGTATTTTTATTGTTAATTTTGTAATAAAAGTCAATAAACCAAAAAACGGATGAATAATAATGTACGATTTTTTGTTTCGAATTTTCCTTGGGTATACGACTTTTTTAATGCTGTGGTACGATTGCAGATTTTTTTCACCTGGCAGCCCTGGTACCGACTGGGTAGCTAACTGATCATTTGGAAGGATACTTTTGCAAAATGTACAACGACGTGCGAGAGCTTCCCGAGTTTTTTTTTTAAAGTAAGTACTTACTACAGAATGTTGATCGGTACTTTTGATAATATATTATCCAGTATCTACAATACGAAGACACTACATTTCGTAAGGCAACATCTCCAGAACCCAAGTGCGGTTAACCGCTGTGCGTGCACCACCATACTATTACTATCTAATATACATAAAATTCTCGTGTCACAGTTTTCGTTGCCATACTCCTCCGAAAAGGCTTGACCGATTTTGATGAAATTTTGTGTGCATATCGGGTAGGTCTGAGAATCGGCCAACATCTATTTTTCAATAAAAAAAAAATTCAAAAAATTTTTTTTTCAAAAAAAATAAATTTGCAAAACAACGTTTGCGGGGTCAGCTAGTGGTATATAAAAAGATCGCACGTTTTCGAATCGCTAGCAAAATGTAGCAAATTAATTTTGAGAATCGCGTGCTTTTATACATTACCTTTTCGGTGGTTTAAAACAGCTTGTGTTTAATCACAGTGCGAGCTAAGCCTTAGGCCCGTCATCAACGGCGCTAAAACTGGCTTACCTGCAGCACCGTTTCATCAGCAATAAAACAAAACTCACGTTTTTTGCAACTTGCAGGTCAGTGTCAGGTTGATCAAATTATGTGTCGCGACCGGTACAAATATGTATTTACATAATTTTAATCATTAGAAACATCAATACAACTCCTAACTTAGAATTGGCCTCTGATGTTATGATTAATTCGTGAAATAGTAATTTAATAGGGTAATTTGAACTTGAGAGCGTCGCGTAGTACGGACCGCCACCCGCGCCATTGAAATAAAAGTGCTGTGGCTGTGACATCCTGGCTACTCATGGGTAATTTGAAATGACAACTGGTAACTTTTGAGTAACGTCATGCACGACAGGCCTAACTATATTTTTTTAAACAGGTAAGTACTACTCTCCAATAATGAAGTTGTGTGTGATCATCATGTGATGTTATCTCATGGATTTGGCCTAATAATGTGAAACTCTAACAAACAGTCCCTTTTATTTATGGGTTTGGCGAATAACTTTCACCAATATACTTTTAAGCAGGGTTAACTACAATTAGCACAGGGAGAGCATTGGTGGCCCAATGGTAACGGCTGAGTTGTAGGTCGTACAGGCGCTTTACTTTGTATAAATTATTTCATCACCACTGTTCTCAAAACAGTGAAGGAAAACAACGTGAGGAAACCGGCATGTCTTAGAACCAAAAATTCGAAGACATGCGACATCTACCAAACCGCACTGGGCCCTCGTGGTGGATTACGGCCGACTCCCTCTCACTGAGGAGGCCCGTGTCACAGCAGTGAGAATATAATAGGCTGATTATGTATTATGTTGTAACTACAATTATTTGGACCATTTTGTATAGTTGACCATTTACAGGCACTTTTGAATTATCAAGGAGTTGATCATTCCAAATTATAGGTTCCTATGGACTTCTCCTTAACCAACGGGCAAGAAACATGGACACTCTTTAAATCAAAATACCTATATCAGTTCACGTAACTGGATGTAGGGCTCTTCCCAAATGGGGTTAGCAACACAAAGAGACTTTAAGTTACCTGATTGCGTTCATTAGTCACTACTTCACTAGTTACGTAGTTACCTACAATATGCTATTAATAATTGCTACTATTGGAATTCTCAGACATTCGGATGAAAATTTTACTATTTTTTCGTAACAATTTCATGGCGTATTATAAGATGCCTATGCATCCTGGCACTGACTATCAGAATTTACCTAACATCATTATAATAGAGAGAGATTGTAACCTCCTACATTTAACAACTACGAGGGCTGCACTAAAAGTATCGGGAATGGAATATTTCCACTGTTCCTGTCATAATAAAATATTTTTAATTGAAAACCCCTTGGTTTTAAAAATCGAATATCATTTATTTATTTAAAAAAAGATTCTCGGTCCTGTCACAAGGTTTTGTCAAACTTGTTTTGTCGTTGAGAAAATGGAATTGACTCGAGAAAATTCAAGAGCGATGATTTATTATGACTTTCGAAGTGGTTTAACACAAAAGCAGTGTGTTGACCGGATGATTTCTGCATTTGGTGATGAAGCCCCATCCAAAACCACGATTTATCGCTGGTTTGCTGAATTTCAACGTGGACGTGTCAAGCTCAGTGATGATCCCCGTCAAGATCGTCCAAAAACTGCGGTCACCCAAGAAAACGTTGATGCTGTGCGTAAGCTGATTGAGAAAGATCGACATGTGACATACCGCGAAATTCAGGCAACTTTAGACATTGGCATAAGTCAAATACAAATAATCTTGCATGAACAATTAGGTGTAAAAAAGTTGTTTTCCCGATGGATACCGCATTCGCTCTGTGAAGAGCAAAAAGCGGCTCGCGTTACTTGGTGCATCAGAACTCTCGAAAGATTCCACGCAGGATCCTCAAATGCTGTATACAACATCGTATCAGGTGACGAATCCTGGATATACTCGTACGAACCCGAAACAAAAAACCAGTCACGAGTTTGGGTGTTCGAAAATGAGTTACAGCCAACAAAAATTGTTCGTTCACGGAGTGTTGCAAAAAAAATGGTGGCCACGTTTGTCTCCAAAACCGGTCATGTTACGACTATTCCTCTTGAGGGACAAAGAACGGTTAATGCAGAATGATATGCTAGCATTTGTTTGCCACAGGTCGCTTCTGAACTCCGTAAAGAGAACTGCAACCGCCGCATCATCCTCCATCACGACAATGCGAGTTCTCACACCGCACACAGAACAAAAGAGTTTTTAGAGCAAGAAAACATAGAATTATTAGACCATCCGCCGTACAGCCCCGACCTAAGCCCTAATGATTTCTATACTTTCCCTAAAATAAAGAATAAATTGCGTGGACAGAGATTTTCATCACCTGAAGAAGCTGTGGACGCCTACAAAACGGCCATTTTGGAGACCCCAACTTCCGAATGGAATGGTTGCTTCAATGATTGGTTCCATCGTATGGAAAAATGTGTCAAAGTTCGCGGAGAATACATCGAAAAGCAATAAATACATTTTTAAATAGTAATGTTGTGTCACTTCCTTGATTCCCGAAATTTTTAGTGCCGCCCTCGTAAAAGAAATCGGACGTAAAATAAGGTACCTACATGTATCTAATTTAAAAATGTACCGGAGGTAATAGCGTGAAAAGGGGTCACTCACTGGCTTGCTAATTTATAGGCTTGGCGTTGAAACCCGAAACCCCATAAAGGTACGTTCACCGTCTACTAAGCAACAAACACGATAGCCACACACGTTTGTTTGTAATAAAACTTATTGGTGCGTTTCTTTTTGGCCTTTATGTATATATATATTTTTGTATTTACTAGCTGATGCCCCCGACTTCGTCTGCGATCCAGGATGAAAAAAAGTCTTTACGCAGGTGCTGAAAAAAAATGGTCCGGAACATCAAACTGTCAATATGTTTTAAGATCTCACTCCCTACCTAGAACCTTATTTCTTGACTCACTTTTTTCTAGATATTTAAACTATTTTTTTTTACTTTTCCCTACGATTGTTCAAATATTTTCTTTCATACAAACCTTCTCCTGACAATGGGGATGATGACAATTTTTTTTTTCTCAAAGAAATGTTTATTTCCAAATAGTGCAAATAGTATTACAAAAAGTGTAAAACCTTAAAAAACTGCCCAGTTATAAACGTTTTAAAATAAGTGTTAGACTAGGACAGCACTATCGTAGAAGTGACGTCACGACTACGTAACTTCATACTAGCGCCGTACATTGTCCGTACCGCGCTACAAGGACAGGAATAATCCCCTCCAAAAACTTTTAATGCTTGTATCTTCTTCAAATTTACATCGATTTCACAGATTTTATCGATTATCTCATTTTTACTATGCCTTCTTTGAAATTACATTATTTTTACGAACATTTTAATAGTAGTCATCATCCCAATTGCATATACCACAAAAAATAATTTCCGGTGCGATTCGGGGGCTGAACTTAAAACGTAGGTAGGTCCTAGGTACTTAACTGATCTGCATTTTTTTTGGGGAGTAAACATCTGCACGGTACAATTTGGGTTATTTACGTGTTAATTAAGAAGGTAGGTAAGTACGCAAGCTTTGATAAAATATCATCTGGATGTGAAAAACAAGACAGAAACTTAAAAAAAAACATAAATTAGGTATGTTTTCTTATATACATAATTAGCTGCGGTCATTGCGGTTTGAAGGCTGTAATAATAAGAACTGAACAAATAGGTACTATACTTCTATGGATGCTTGTCTGTGATACTGATCAACATTTAATAAATCTTTTATTTTTGTTTCTTTGAAATAACACAACATCACGACTGTAATACCGGAAGGGGTAGACGAGAGGTGCTTAATACACCTTTTTGATTGTATTTCGTAATCGTCGTGTGTATTGTTTCATACTTACTTAGCCGCAAAAAACGTGACAGGTTTCACGTCTAAGATTTTTTTAAATAAAAAGTACTTAAGGATTACTATTATGCATCAGTAGGTATATTTATATTATATCAGGGTCGCGGGTAATTCGGAAAGAGATAACCGTGGCCCTGGCACAGGCAACTGAAGGAACACGGGTGGGTTTTAGTCAGTAAAAGTCTGACACGCCCTCCCGCTCCACCCAGAGCGGGAGAAGTCATTTGATGATTTCCCAACCCAAAAAAAAAAAAATGGTATATGTATTATAGGTATATACGTTAAACTGACTAGCTCTTGCCGCGTGCAGGTCGGAAATGATCCCGAGGAACCTGCCGGGATAAAAAAGTAAGTAGGTATCTATCCTATGTCCTAACCTAGGTTAAGGACAAATTTCATGCGATTCCGTTCAGAAATGTAACAGACAGAGTTACTTTAGGAGACTAGCAAAAATAATATGGAAATCCAAAGTATTTTTACGGCCAAACCCAATAACCTAAGACAGATAGCTACTGATAATAGACAGCAAAATACTATCTGTCCCTGTCAACACGTTCTAAAGTCGCATACTTTGGAGTGGGACAGTACGCCAAAATATGAGATAGATACGTTATTGGGTTCGGCCGATAGTAAGTACCTAGGTACATCCTTAAAAGTGCACTTCATATACATACATATAATGATCTGTACCTAAATGTAGATACAGGTAAATGTACAATGGGCAAGCTAGGTAGGCTAAGGCACAGATTTTACGACCAAGGTTTTCTGATTGCAGACCTACCATATCTGTTTCTGAATAAAGTGCAATGGTCGTTCGTTTTATACAAAGCACGGCGATGTCGCTCGCTCTAGCTTACGAGTACTTAGTCGTTGTGAATCGAGTCGAGGGTCGTTGATGGAGGGTGGACCGGAGCCCGGAGGGCGCGGCGTCCGTAGTTCCGTACCCCGCCACTTGGGCACGCCACGACCCCTCTCGACAGCACGCGAACGACGAAAAACACGTATCGTATCGATAGATGTTATACTTTTACCTGTCACCTACTTTATTTGTATGCTTAAAAGATACAAACATTTAGATATGATACTTTATCAGTTGATACTGTGAGAAAGTATTAGTTACTACTGGAACATGAATAATGTCACGTGAATTGACGGAAATATCGAATGTGGTACTAGCATCATTACAAACTTTCAGAAGTAGTGTATATATGTATAATATTAATGCATAATCAGCCTAAAATGTTCCAACTGCTGGGACACAGGCCTCCTCTTTGTGAGAGGGAGTGCGCCCATAAACCACCACGCGAGCCCAGTGCGGGTTGGTGGATGTTAAATGTCTTCGCGTTATAGGTTCTAGGACATGCCGGTTTCCTCATTCCTTTTTGAGAGCAGAGGTGATGAAATAATTTATACAAAAAAGTGCCTGTTTGGGTGCGAGCCCACAACCTACCAATCGTAAAAGTCGCAGCCTTTACTACTGGGCCACCACTGCTCTCCTGTATGCCATTGAGTATAAGGAAAATTATTATTTAAAATTATTATAAAAGTTGTTTAGTCATCAAAAATAAGGACTGAGTGCTGGAGATACCTATATAGTCGATTTTATTTATTTATATTTAACTAACAAGTAACAATGGCCTTAAATATGTTAGTAAACTTAATCAAATAAACTTAAAACTGCCATATAGTTAGAGAATCCCTACTACAAGCTCAACACTGATGTAGAAAGCCTGTAGCAGCGATTCACACACAAGAAGTCCAGTCTGCTAACAATACACCACAGTTGTAGTTTAGAAGACTGTTCTTAACTTTTCACTCATCACTGACTGGATCCATATATCTTTTTTTTTCAGTTAACCTATGTTGTCCCTCAGCTGGGCAAAGGTCTCCTACATATTTATCCTAAGTAACATAATTAATTTCCCACCTATTAACTCCCTTCCTTCCTCCTAACATACCTAAGACTCAAGCCCATATTCTACTTAAAATAATTTTGGATTTCCAAATTTTGATTAAGTCAATTTGAGTATAGTACCGTCTGTTTTAGAATTGAAATGAATTACTGAGCTTCGTCATAGAAAAGCAGTTTAAAAGCAATGATTTTCTTATGTGATAAGGCCTATCTGTATTGTTGTTAGAATATGTATGTTAGTCATACACTTATTAAGCACATTGGCAGCGTTTTTAAAAGGAGGTCAACTTTTTCATTACTGATGACTATCATCTAGGTATTATAATATCAATATATTTAATTATAATCTAGGTAATTATCTGTGCCTAATCCTGTTTTGTAGATTCTCAGCCAGGAGTACATATATCTGTCTAACTAACTAAGAACAGACAATGACAAAAATAAACAATTGTGTGATTTTGAAGAATTTATAAATAAACCTATACTATATTTGTCTGTCTGTATTAAATAATCACTCATTGTGTTGTGACATGACAGGTTCTCAGGCAGGGTTGTGGAATTAAACCATCTCTTTACATAAATTCAATTAGGGTATGTAAGTATGTAACTATTTCAGTCAACTATTGCACATCACAGTAAGGTTAATTAATTAAATTGTATTTCTGTTTCGATAGAGAGCAACAAACAAAACCATGTATCACAGCAATTCGGCCAAAACTATATAAATTGTTATACTAAATTATCCTGAACTTGAGACCTCCCCGACCCTCACTATTCCTCCTTATTTTTTGGGCTATTATTTGATACAGCATTTTGTTCTCTACTTACTTTCAATGGTATGAGTCATAGCTTTTTCAATAGCTATGATATTTTGAAATAGGTAAGTACCTACTTTTAATGTGTGATCTAAAGCACTCTTTTGGTTGTTTGACTAAGTTTGCAAATAAATAAATAATAAGTCAAATTATCTAATTATTAAGAAATGTACTGTGTTATTAGATTGTACTAAAATTTTAAATTAGGGCAAAAATAATTACGCAGATTTTATAAGGTTTGGTAAAAGTTTGTGGCTCTACTGGTTGTAAGATCAAGTATATATATTAATTTGTCTTGAAGCAGTATTTTTTTTGTATTAAATAAATAAACCTTAAGTATCATAAAATGTGGTTCAGAAACAAATTAATTACGTGTGAGTGATTCTGTAAAAATTACCTGCTTATTCATATTACAATAATTCTGACTAAATAGCTTTAACTGTACCCAAATCTGTTGTGGATTTATACTTTATGAATGTGTAAATAAATTAATCGACATACTTTTTTATTATAAATTGTTACTGACCTTAAATAAGCGTCACGTTTTCTCCAACTTGGTGCAATCCGGTTTGCCACATCAATACCAATTTGTAACACATATCAGACTAATAGATTATCACAATTTCACTTTTTTTCACAATATTCAATAATTCTTTACGGAGGTAGCTACTACTCACTAGAAAACTAGACCACACGCCCACAAAATAGCGAACACAAACAGTATTCGGAAGCTAAAATTCTAAGTAGATGCTTAATAAACGTCAATAACCCGGCCAAGCGGCTGTGAAGATGAAGAGTTTATTATATCTTCACAAACACATTAGTATTGGTTTCGGTAATCTCAATAAACTAATAGCTTACAGCTCAAATAAAAAAAATAAAGTACAGTAGATCATTTCATTCATAAATAAAATAAAACTACTAAAGCCACTTCCCTATCTTTTCGTCGTTCACTCTCGCTGTACCGGAATGGCAGTGTTACCAGATCAGCTCATGAGCTCAGGCTCTCGGAAAAATTATTACTGTTTCTCCCATAAGGTAGAAAATAAAATTGTTTTTTTTGTGTCTGTTCATAATTTGATAAAAATATTTTTTAAATATACTTATTTATGTTCTATTGTTAGCCACCTGCCGACAGTCACGAAGCATGGGTATTACTCGCCCAATTAGACTATTTACCATATGAACCCACCTTGTGTGATTAAACACCCCTAATCTGTGGTCAGGGTAATGGACTTTACTTAGTTAGAGTGCGTTACAGCCATAAAGTCAGGGCCTGATAAACCCTTAGGCTAATTAGGCTGCAGCCTAGGGCGCGAGGATCGGGGGGGCGCGCTGAAATCGTGTCTTCGCATGCACTAATCTAGCATCATTGCATCTACCCTACATATTTCAACTAGACCGAGTCAAAACACTAAAACTAAATGCGCTTGAGAGTCCCTGATTTCTGATTTTACAATTTTGAAATTTTAAACAGCGCGCGTACAACAAACACTGACTTGTTACTCGAATCGGTCGGTGGTCGAGCGAGTGGGTGAGCTGGTAACAGAGTGCCTAGTGCGAGTTTTGTTTTATCCGCCTCGCAATAACGGGAGTAAATTTTAACTTCATTTTGTTCCCGCGACCCTGAGGCGTCGGCCCTATCGGACCCCGTCATTTTGTGCTGACATCTCTTTGAGGCGCGCATGGATCAGGACGCCCCGTCGACCCGGGCCTGGTCCTTACCGGACAGCAAGCTACCCATTGTTCTCAAGCCCGCGCCTACGGTGGCCGGGAATCTGCAGGCGACTCCCGACGCTCAGGGCGTCTCCTGCGGCGACTAGTGGGGTCGTGAGGGCGCAAGGCTCTCTCCCTCACGCACTCCACCTCATCCTGCGCGAGCATTACTGCTTCGCAGAAGGAGGTGACGTCTTTCCATTGTCTCTCGCTCCGTACCATAGCCTGGACCAGGGCCGGACGCGAGAGATCGTCGCCGCCGATCGCCTCTACACACACTGCGGTGCACGGACACTGCGGTGCTCCGCCCAAGATGGGCAGACCTCCACCATATGCTCCACCGTCTCTTCCGGACAATCCACACAATGGTGACACCCGGGCGTTTCCTACCGCCTTTTGCGAAACAGGAACCTCCCGAAACAACCGTGTCCGGTGAGGACCTGTGCCAGGCGGAAGGTGAGGACGCCGTGGCGCCTCTCCAATCAATCCTCAAAGAGGGTACTTACCGCCGCTATTGAGGCGTGCCCAATGGTTTGCCATCCTAAGGTTGAATGTCATGCAGATTGAAGAACAACGTTAGTTTCGGTTGCAGATCGATCTGAAAACTTTTATAGGTAGTATGAACGATGTTAAAATTTTCACACTACTACTCTACTCACTACTGTTTAGGCCGTCCGCCGTAACACACCTGGCGGGGGTGCGTCCTCATAATTAGCCTAGGGCGGTCAGAACTCTTGATCAGTCGCTGCATAAAGTAAGTAATATAGAGAGCTACGGGTAGCGTGGCCACATGAGACAAAATATTATAAACATAACCATGAAAATTTACATAGAACACAGTGATACCATACATTAACACTACCAAGAAACAGGGAGACATTAGCTCATAGTTCCGCGAAGCAGACCGCAGATTAGGTAGAGTACTACGATACGCGGAGCGATAGAACTATACTTAATGTATAAATTATACTTTATTCAATTGTGATATAAAAATAAATATTCTTCTACGTAGATAAAAAGGTGCGTAGATAATATTTTGATATAAAATATTTTGATTTTGATTTTAATATTTTATAAAAACTTAAACTTGCGTATGAAGGGAAAATCCTGGTATTTGCCGCTCACTATAGCTTTTACAGTTAAGTACACTACACTGCATTGTAATAAAGGTTTATCTCGTTTATAAAACTAAACAAAATCAGCAAATGTAATAATAAATTATGTAGGAAAGTTCCAAAATAAGCTTCACAATTTCACAAAGACGCCATGAGAGTCAGTTTGTTTAGCAACATATGTTGCTGACCTTGAAAATACTGGCACGCATTATGAGCCAGAAACTGTAACTTTTTCCTTTTCCGTTACGGAAAATAACTCAATACTATATCCCTTTCTTGTGGGAAAGAAATGGAGCTACCCGCAGTCTATACTTTTCTTTGTCTAAAGTTTCAGCAAATAGTTCCTTTGCCGTTATGTTGGCAGCAATCCAAAGAGTAATAAAAGTTCAGAGTAATAAAAATTATATAAGATAAGAGAGCCCTCTCTCGAATCTTTTATGCATGACAGTTTTATACGCCATCTGTATTTCTGAACAGGAACTAATTCCCAATCCTAATAGTACTACTATAGATTGGAAGGATATTATATTTTTTATAGCTCTTTATGTTTTAAATGGATGGATAAATATGTAGTATGAAGAAAATAGCTTACCATTGACGTAGGTGATTTTCAAGGTAAAATAATGTTCTGAAAATTGGAATAAAACAAACTAGATAATAGTAGTATATTTTACTTTCTATTAAAACAAATCACACAGCAGAAAAAAATGAAGTACTCTCACTGGTTTTCTGAATTGTCTACGGAGGAGTACTCTCAACTCAAATTCTATAAGGAGAAAACACTCGGAAAACCACAAAAATTACACAAAATATGAGGAAGCAAAACAGACGCAGACGCACGTTCCGGCAGCCATATAACGTCTGTTTCAGTGTGCGTGTCCATCCGTTTGTTCAATAGACGAAGCACCAACTACAAGTAGCACAAAATATTTATTTTATTTAGGTGTAATAGAAAATTTTCTTTATTTTATGAGTAATCCATAAAATTTTATTGTTTATAAACATTTTATCTTATGTTTAATTGTGACAGTAGCGACACCTATCGGCACTTTTTTTGATACTTCTGAAGACGTTTCTCAGTTCAGCAATGTAGATGGCCCTACATTCTTTGCAATGTGCTTAATGTTCTATGTGTCCCCCCCCCGCAGCAATCTATACCAGTGTTACTACATTACACAAAATGTGTTTGCTTGTAATGATTTTGGAAGTTTTTAAATGAGGTGTTTTCAATACGACGAGGAAAGATACATGCTTGTGATGGTGATAGTAGGACGTTTTACAATTCTTGAACCCTCATTTAGCAAAGTGAGGATGATAAAAAAAAATGATTCAAATAATTGCTTACTGTAATCATAATTATGATTGTATAAGCTGTTTCTTTACTATAATCGTGCTCATCTTAGGGACCTACACCTGAGATGTCGCCATCATCCTCATCATCCGCACCAGAAGTGTCACTTTCATCTTACTTCATTATAAATGTGTCCATTTCAAACTTTGTAGTAATAATATTATAAGCTCCATTCTCTCGGTAGAGAGTAGTTATATTCTTTGAGACGCTCCTTGGTCAGTATTGAAGGTCATAATAAGTGATGAAGAAACTGAGTTGTAAGGATTGATTGTATCGCTCTATCAGTATGTTGAATTTTGTAAATACTATCAATTACGGGTTTATTAATTACTACAATTTATTTAACAAAATGGAAAAAATTCTACGACAGAACGTTTCGACGGAGACCCGTCCTCAAGCTATGTGTCCCCTAAGTGGACACATTGGAAAAGCACATTCGAAAATGTTCTGACAGCTGTATCTACAAACGAGAAACGGATTGCTAAAGAAATCTACTAAATTCTATTACTAACTAATCGTCTGTCCTCTACAACTTTTTTGCGCACACAGGATTGCACTGATTACGATCCTACTAATATTATAAACGCGAAAGTTTGTGAGTATGGATGGATGTTTGTGTTTGTTACTCTTTCACGCAAAAACTACTGAACGGATTTGGATGAAATTTAGCACACAGATAGCTTATAACTTGTATTAAGACATAGAGTACTTTTTATCCCGACACTCCCCCGGGATCATGATTTATGCGGGTGAAACCGCGAGGAGCAGCTAGTATTGCTATAAAGAGACTTGATGCATTATATCTGAAACCAACTAACGAAATATATTCCAGGCACAGATAAGAAACACGAGCGCAACAACAAAACGAGTCCATCGACCAGTGTCTACAAGCCTTGAAACTGCTCTCAAAATATTGCAATTTTAAACAAGTGAGCGTTGAACGTCCTGGCTGGAGGCCTTAATTTATTAGGGCAACCACAGGCAAGTCCGTTTAAGCAGACGACAACCTCATAGGTTGACCAGCGAGATGCAATTCCCAAAAAAATAAAAACAAAATAAAATGAGCGCTGAACAAAACGAAAGTGATTTTATTAAAGACGTTTTCATATCCGGACTTTCGCCGTCGTCCATAGTACGTCAAAGACTGTTGGAAAATATCACTTTCACAGTAGGTATACGATGCATTCAAGCTCTCGAGATTGCGCGAATACACAGTGATGATTATCAGCAACGTAGTACCTTTGTCAAAGCGGTCCCCATTAACAATCAGAGAACAGACATCCAAGAAGTATACTATTTCTGTGGAAACAAGCGACATGCTCGGCTAAACTGTCCGGCTGCTGGTACAACCTGTCTCAAATGTGGAAAAAGGGGGCATTTTGCAAAAGTCTGCAAAAGTGACTTCGCCACCACAAAGGAGTGCTATTACTATTGCTCTACATGACCCGAACATACACATGGAAAATGGAGAGTCGCAAAAATTGTTATCATGTATCGTGGCCGCTACAACTAATTTCGATAAAGCTATGATACCGATAAAAAATATTGATTGATACAGGAAGTACTGCTAGTTTTATGGACAGCCGGCTTGTTTGTCAATTTAATATACAAAAGAGCTCATGCTACCAACATGTCAGCATGGTAGCTTCAAATCTAAACACAAAACTGTACACACTGTTAAAGAGTACTATAATTATACGGCACTATGTTCCGTTAATATCGATCTGCAAGGAAATAGTTTTCAAGTGAACTTAAGTAATGAAAAACTGATGTACGGATGTCATAAATGGCCATGATATTCTTCTGAGACATAATACATTAGAAATGCATTTCGGAGGATCTGGAGCTACATTGAAATTATGTGCATAGTGCACATAATTTCAATCCAATATCTATCCAATCAGTTTATTCCCGAATCTCTCACCAGACTGTAAGCCAATAGCTGTGAAGTCACGAAGATACTCAGAGACTAACATGCAGTTTATTCATACTGAAATAACTAGCTGAAGGGATGAACTAGATGAGGGAAGAACCTAGCTAGTCACCATGGAGAGCACAAGTGCTTGTAACTACAAATGAAATTCATAAAAAAGGATGTGTATAGACTACCCTCAGACAGTATTAATTTACTGTCTGAGAGTAGTCTATACACATCCTTTAGCCAAACATAGTGTCTTCAACAAAATTGACTTTAAAAGTGCGTACCATCAGATTCCGTTTCTCGAAACAGAAAAACCTTATACAGCATTTGAAGCAGAAAGTAATTTATACCAATTCATACTTACGGAGTAGCGGTTTTTCAATGAACTGTTAATACTACGATTGCGAGAGGAACTTAAAGGAGTATACGATTATTTGGATGACATAACAGTATGTGGAACAACCCAAGCTGACCACAATCAAACACTGCAGCGTTTTATCGATATTGCTAAACGGTATAACCTTACACTGAATCTTGAAAAGAGAGAATTTTCGTTAAAAGAGATAAGTATTCTAGGATATACTATAATAGTGGAGTCATTAAACACGACCCGGATCGTTTACGTCCACTATTAGATCTGCCTGTGCCTTCAGACTCGGCATAGCTCCGGCGAGCATTAGCTAAAGCAAGAGATAGCCAGATCAGCAGTAAACGCGATTGATAAAAACATACAATTTGTTATTGAAACAGACGCTTCAGACTACGCTATCGCGGGTACTCTGTCACAAGAAAACAGACCTGTGGCGTTTTTCTCGAAAAACCTTCACATTAGCGAGCGGAATCACCCAGCCATAGAGAAAGTCGAATGACTTCGGAATCGGACGAGTGCTGTTTAAACTAATAACTTGTGGCGGCATCTACACAGCCACATGCGAACAAACGCATCAATCCTGCATCGCGCAAGCAGAGTTTACCGCGCAGATAGCATATATACAACTTCCCGACAACAATCATCGGGCAGTTGCCCACCAGATACGACAACCATCTGGTCGGAGGATCCTCCCTTTTCCAAGAGTACGAGTGAACTTTACACCCTGTTCCACAAATCTCTTCACTGGTGACCCCGACGTGATCTGCATATCTCTTCACTGGTGACCCCGACTTGATTCGTCAGCGCAGCCTTCGTGCAACTACTTTAGCGTGACGTCATCATCATCACTCCCGCAAGTCACACAGCCAGCCAGCAACAACGGCTTGAACGGCTGTCCTGACTATCAGCATGCAGCGCAAGCGCATCCCTGGTCATCACCTTCAGCCTCTTCAGCAACCTTGGCACAGCACACTGCACATTCGGCCGGTCCACAAGCAGAGCGCTTAATCCCTCTCCTGGTCCACTTGATCACACAGATCGCTACCCCGTTCCACGCATCAAAGACTTCACTCATCACCTATCCGGAAAAACTATCCTCTCAACAAAAGATTTTAACCGTGCATACCAAGAACTGAGCGCAAGAGTAATAGACATTGAGAAGACAGTCATCATCACTCAGATGGGATTATTTGATCCCACGTATGTGCCCCGGTTTGAAAAACGCGGGACAAACGTTTCAACGCCATGTCCACTAAGTACTAGGTAGGTGCGAGGATTAGATTTTGTCTTCCCATTCATAGACGAATTGTTACTGGCGTCAGAAAACGACCAACATAGAGAAAGTCTCCAAAGCGTTCTAAATAGAATAGAAGACAACGGCATCACTGGTAACCCCGTCAAATGCAACCTAGGCAAATCAGAAGTCCAGTCCCAAGGTTATACCGTAACAAATGAAGGCATCAAACCTCCGCAACATAAAATCCAAGCAATCACCGATTACCCCCGGCCGACTACAATCGAAGACACAGACATACCCAAGAAGAATGACCCAGGAGTTTGACCGGCGCGGCGGCGTGCTGTCCAGGAAGTCCCTCGTTTTGAGCGCGGTGTGCGAAGACGCGTTGTCGTGGTGGAACAGTAGCCCGCGGAGCCGTGTTTTGTCGCTTGTTGCTCACAACAGAGAAAACTTCTGCCTAGCATTTGGTAGTAGGTATACCATTTAGTGTTGATGTTTCTTTGGTTCCGTAAAGGAATTGACACTAAGTAGCCAGTGAAATTGAAAAAAATCTTCCCCCCGCTTCTAGATCGCTTAGGCGTAGGGTAGGCGTTGATTCGTTTTGAAACACCTAAACCGTCGACTGGCGGTTCGTTTCTGGATCGTATTGTTAAATCCAAGACTCTGACCTGTAATGATGTTGTAGAAACACCGAGACTGTGCTTCAAAAATTCGTTAAATTGTAGAATTTAGTGAAGGCTTCCCGAACTAACCTGCAGTACGTGCTGAATCTTTTGATACGTAACTTGCCTATTGTCTTGGATTAAATTTTTCACTGCTAGCACGTTTTCTTCCTTAACAGCCGTAAAAGGGCGACCACTTCTTTCTTCATCCCCCAAAGTTATTCGACCGCGCTTGATTTTGTTAAATCAACGATACACGGTTGCCTTAGAAGGGGCCTTCATCCATGAATGACATTTGAAGTCTATCGTAAAATTCGACTCTTGAAATCGTAAATAATCATAGCGCGAAAATTTTCCCGGCGCAGATCACTTTTTTACGAGACACGATCATATAAAATAGCTCGCAAACAATGTGGAGGGAAATTTTGAAATTGGAACGCATCTCATTTACTTACAAATCATATTTTCAAAATAGACTATAACTGGCCAGTCTCTCATACATAAAATATTTTTTTCGCAATACTTTTTGACTGGCCTGGTATTCTATCCTATTGATTCCAATTCTTAAACCAACATGTTTCTTCACAAAAGTAGAGTACAATACGGTTGCCTTAGAAAGGCCTTCATCCATGAATGCCATTTGAAGTATTTCGCACGTTTTGTCCGGTTTCAGGCGACACTTGAAATCGTAAAAATCATAGCGCGATAATGTTCCCGACGCAGACGCATTTTTTAATGGGGACACGATAATTTTAAAAATGTGGAGGGAAATTTTTAAATTATAACGTACCTATTTTAACTTCCAAATAATTATATTTTCAAAATAGACTTTATCCGCCCAGTCCCAAAATTTTTTTTTTACTTTCTGAGTGCTATATCATGGTCTACACGATCAAATGCTTTTGACAAATCCTTTTCTGCTGCAATAGGTATTTTTTTGTCAACATTCAGAACAATTTTAGAGAATTACTCATATACAATATGTAACAAAAACCCTGTCCGATCCAAAAAAGGCGTATTCCTGGTTTAACATACGTACTAGAAAAAATAGTAAAAAAAATGTAACTCATAAAAACCAAAAGCTATTGATTTTTTTTATTTTTAGTTACCATGCGAAATGTAACACTAAATATGGTAAATTTTCATAAGTTGACAACACTCCACCGGCCGGCGAAATCTTTTATTTTTTGCCTATTTTTATTTCAAAGGACACCGCCGTGCACTAGCCGCACTGTAAGTACTCATAACGAGTCCTCGACCCTTTGATGTAGCCGACGGGTTGCCTACTGGCACGCTATTGGTTTGGCCACTTCGCCAGTCTCACGTGGAGATAGCTTGCGATCGGATGTCCGTATGTACCACGTGCCGCTATCGTATCGCGAACAATGTCGTATACCAATCAGGAATATTTGAATTGGTTAATTTTTATTTGTGAGTGAGTGTGATTCGGAAATCGAAGTAAGAGCTCGGATTGTGGAAGCTTTCTACTCACTCAAATCGTACACAAGTGCGCTGCGAAGAGTACGTGCAAATTTAATAAAAGGTGTCGAATGTGTACTAATGTTCGAGATCGACATCTGGAACACAATCTCCGAGGTATGCAACAAGTAAATGTTTTGATAAACTGATACCTACAGTCGGTACATTGCCAAAAGCACATCACATTAACTCAATAATAATTGTTTCTTGATAAACAGAAGGTCAGAAATCGGGGTCACTATGCGTCTATGCCTACAATAAAATATCAGGTGATACCTACGCGTAGGCAAAACGCAGGTTTCTTTAGTCCTAAAGGACAATGCCAAGATTAGGCTCGAAACATGGGTAGCGTCCGACAGACTTTCTATAATAATGATAATTGATAATAAAAAACAGTAAGAATTATACAATATAAATAAAATCTGTAGAAGCCCACCGTTGAAAACTCATTTTAAATAGTTATTCAATATATCAACACATTTGATAATCTACCATTTCAATTAGAAATGTTGCCAATACCAAAATATTTATATCGATACGAAACTGCTCTTGCAAATCGATTGCGAAAATATCAATATAGGACTATGTAAGTGAATTAATTACTTACTTATGTCACTAAACATATTATTATATCAATAAATAGCATTTAGTTACATTTTCAAATATATATTTTACAATAAAGTAATAATTAAAAAAGATTCAATTCGATTATCGATACCGTTTCGCATAGTTTATTCCTATAATGCTGGCAACACCAGATGTCAAACTTTAACTTGAATCTGTCACTGTCAAAAAGTTGTGTTTACTTCTCCCGCGTGATATCACCAGCGACGAAGTGTTTCCGTGTTTTTTTGAGTTTTGTATTGTTTATTGCTGTGTTTCAGGACTCCGATTTTCTACTAAATACGTAGTCGTATTTGGCTTTTAAAACGGTACCCGAACCTTATTCATTGCTAAAATCAGAAGTATTAAGTGGTCAACTTTACAGATCTTTAACTTTGTTTGGTGTTCTTCTAATAGAAAACTAATTATACCATGTAATTCTATAATTATTTTCCTTTTTTTTGACATATAGTTCATCTTTGTCGGTTCTGGCCGAGTCTTGTGGGAAACTTTGGCATTCTCCTTTGTTTGGCGGCATGCGACAAAGCACCGCCGCGCTCAGGCGGCTTCTTTGACACGAAACTGTAGGTGAACCCTGTCGAGCGATCAGTGTTGCCTTTGGAACGATTATTTTTAATTTTTAAATTAATTATTTTCATTGGGAAAAATAATTATCTCGTATCCACTAAATGATTACGTATTTGTGTACGCAGTACGATACCAAATAATACCCTTCAGGATCGGACAGGGTTTCCGTTACATGCTGTATATTAAATACTGTTTTGTTTATAGTTCTTTGTTTGCGAAACCCATATTGTTCCGTTGCAAGTATGTTATTTGTTTCAAGAAAAGAATAAAGGTAATTACTATAGATAACCTTTTCAAACACTTTAGGCAGTATTGGAATTAAAACTATTGGGCGGTAACTTGAGATGTTTGTTTTTTCGCTTTTCTTGAGTATTGGTTTAATTCATGAAATTTTTAGCTTACTTGGGAAGTGTCCATTTTCTGTACTATATCTTTAAATTTGTTTTAAAGCTTATCACTTGAGCAATATTGTATGCTACAAGTTTTAGGATATTTGTTGTAATGCCGTCGTAACCGACACTATTTGTGTTCTTCACTGAATATTTCGAACGTATCTGTAGGTGCCATAATCATGGATATCGGATAATGACTGATGTTTGAAAAAAAAATACTGGCGGCGACGAGACCATACCTAGGGCACAAGTAGTGCGAGGACCGCCATGCACGCGAGTCGTTATTATAGTTAGAAATGTCAACTGTCCCAAAATGAAAATGGGTGCCGGACGCCCTCCTCTCGTCCGCCACATTTACTATTGTTATTTTTAGTGTTACTCGTTTGTTCTCCCCCCCCCCCCCTATGTCTGAAACTACAATGACAAAACTTTAGAAAAAAATACATAAATTACTTCAAAAACATAAAAGATGTCTGTGGTCTTAAAAACGCGGTAAACCAACGTGGGAACCTACATCCAGTGTCCACACCTTAGGGTATTTTACCCTAAATTTAGGGTATTTTTATGCGTTTAGGGTATTTTTTAGGGTAGAAAATTATTTAGGGTATTATTCAGGGTAAAATAAATATAAGGATTTTTTATAGAATGTTAAAAACTCCTTGCAAGCAAAATGGTGATTGATTGAATACGTGTTTCTGACGACGAACTTGTTGTGACGATGTACCGTTCTCTTCAGTCTTCTGCTAGCACAAGAATCTACTTTTGAGAGAAAAGAGGTGTACCTATGGTACACCCACATTTCGCCAGTCATGTTTAAGTCCAATGTAATAGGGGGGGGGGGGGTAAATTGATTTGTTTAAGTTTAGAAAAAAGTTAGGGTAAAAACAAAAAAAAGTGCCTAATTTAGGGTAATTTCGGCGAGCGTTAGGGTAAAAAACAAAAAACGGAGGTGGCAACACTGCCTACATCTACTTATTATTCAAATGCTGTAGCAATTCGTATAGGCTCATCTATTACTTTAGCATTAGTATGTATTTTGTTCAAGGATTCGGAAGGAATGTTTGACTTGCATTTTTTTTATAACTTTCCAAGTAGCTTTCTTTTTTTTTATCAGCATTATTTATAAGATAACTATTTTGTGCTCTTTGTTTGGGTCAAGTAAATAACTTTCTTGAGTCGTTTCGTGTATTGCTTTAATTGTTTGTTTTCATTAGAAGGCGATTTTCTATATTGCCAGTCTTTTTCCGTTGACTGCAAGTTCTAATGCTTTTAGAAATCCAATTCGGAGACTGTCGACAAATTTTTATTTTATTTACAGTTGGGAAACACAGGTAATAGAAAAGTTTAAATAAATCATGAAATTAGTTGAAAGCTGATCATCATCAGCCTAAAGCAGTCCACATTTAGCTCGACTCTCGGCAACTCTCATCCAGCTGCTACCAGCCAACCTGCGAAGATCGTCGCTCCACTTAGCCTGAGGACGTCCTACCTTACGTTTGCCGATTCGCGGTCTCCACTCATGAACACGTCTACCCCAACGGTCATCGGTTATACGGATATTATGGCCGGCCCATTGCTTCTTCAGCTTGCTTATTCTGTGAGCTATGTCGACAACTTTGGTTCTCTGCCGGATCACCTCATTCTGGATTGTATCCCTCAGAGAGACTCCAAGCATAGCACTGTCCATAGTGCACTGAGCGACCTTGAATTTATGTACCAGCCGTACCGTGAGTGTCTACGTTTCGGCTCCGTAGGACATAATAGGCAGGACGCACTGATTGTAGACATTTTAGTCTTTAGGCTCTGTGGAATACGCGACGCGAAGACTTGACGAAAGTTCCCGAACGCTGCCCAGCCCAGCTGAATTCTTCTGTTAGCCTCTTTCTTAAAGTTGTTCTTACCAAACTACAGAGTTTGCCCCAGGTAAACGTATTCTAGAACTTATAAAGTACATGAATGCAATAAATGATGATTATGATTATGATTAATGGCATGTCCTTCCCAGTTCAGCGTTTTAAGCACATCCTCCAATGCGTTAGAGAACAGTTTTGTCTTTTGTCTCACCCCTCGACGCAGGAGGATATGTTCAGTTCGCTGGTCCTGAGTTTGGATGGTCATAGTCGCGTCTTCATACAGACATCTCAGCACTTGGATGTATGGCCACTCAACTTGGCATCTCTGCAGAGACTCCAAAACAGACCAGCAGCCTAATTGCGTAACACATTTTCGTAAACCATTACGACTAATCTGTTTAATTTTGACAGTTCAACAACATTAATTGCGTTATTTACATTGTTGAGCAGAATTTTTATCGAACGTATGAAGCTACGGACCGCAGCCAGCACCCTAATTGCGTAATACACAATCAATCGGAATTTGAATCGTTTTGAAACAGATTGCTAATCCATTGCTACTTGAGTTCGATAAAAATTCTGCTCAACAATAGATAGAACGCAATGAATGTTCTTGAACCGTCAAAATCAAACAGATTAGTCGTAATCGTTTACGAAAATGTGTTACGCAATTAGGGTGCTGGTCTCGATTGAGTCAAACGCCTTCTCATAGTCCACAAAAGCAAGACAGACAGAGGCCGATTATACTCTTCGGACTTCTGTATAATCTAAAAGAGTAACCATGGAGTTTCTTGCCGGCTCTTCTCCATGGGAAACGACCAATTGGAACCGTGCACCTAGAATCTGACGTTTCATAAGTGCCCATGTAGGTCTATGTGAAATAAAATATTTTGATTTGATTTGATTTGCCGCACCGTGTGGATGTGGTCTATGGTGCTATATCCTCCTCGAAACCCGGCCTGCTCCGTATGTGAAATGAATATATGCAAGTTTAAAATTCAGTTCATTTAACTGTGTGTTGTGGTCTTCTTTCATGTAATTTATATTTTTATCCTTTATTAAAAAGAACCAGAATAATTGATTTCAATCTAGCCGATTCTAGCCTATACGACTATAAGCAATTTTAATCCTACTTAATTTGTTACATGATAAATATTTTAAAACTTAGAATAGTTTTGATTGTACAATCAACACTATTCTAAGTTTTAGTACTTTACACGAGTCCGTTCCACTTTCTTAGAGTCTGATAATTAATCATATAAACACTTTGTTCATGTGTTATTATGTATGTCATTGTCTCTATTATTTCTACCCTTTACACTACACTAACTCAAAAGGTTATGTTCGTTTTAGTCTTCGCACTAACTTTGTGTGGTCTAACAGCTGAATTGCCTCGATGTTCACATGTCGGTGGAGTCGGTATTCATGGGCCTCTGCAAATTTTTGGATTATGTTGGTGACGGGTTCCATTATTAGGTCACGATAGAGGTCATCATTTCTTATAAACCAGGGCGTATTTACTCCTTATTCTTGAATTTTTGTATAGTTTTGATGTTGATCGGCTTAGTACAGCCCCACAGTTGAATGCCATATGCCCATATTGTTTTTTTTGTGTATGGCATCTCGTAGTTGACCTTGAGAGAAAGCGGGCCCGGCACCAGCCGGGGTTGTGGAAGAATAATGTGTTCCCGCGACCCCGGCGTAGGTGTGAGATGGAACACCGGGGTGGTTTTTAGTCAGTAAGAGTCTGACAGACCCCTCCGCCCGCCCCAGGGCGGAGGACTTCCATGAGGATTTTCCACCCCGGGAACAAAAAAATAAAAAAAAGGCACGGACAGCCGCGTTCTTCTCATTCAACAGTTCGCGTACATCGTCCGGCAACTTCCAGCGAAGGTCCTCCGTCGCTGGAATTTCCCTTGAACAATCGTTCAGGACTGATTGTACGTGAGCTGTAAATGAGTCGATCGCTGCCGTCATGTCAGCGATAGAGTCAAAATGGTCGGGGATTGGGTCCAAGTGGGGGGACGTGGTGGATTTTAAGCGATCGCTTACTTTCCTCCAGTCCGTTACCACTTTGGTGGGAGGGGGTTGGGTGGAGTCGGGCAGAGCAAGCGTTCTCTCAATTGGTTGGTAATTCTATGAACTTGGTCTATTGTTGAGTGTTTCTCTCTGAAACCAAACTGATGGTCAGGAAAAAGGTTTCTCTCGTTTATTATAGGTTCCAGGCGTTATAAAAACAAATTTTGAAACAGTTTTTTATAGTTTATACAACAGGGAAATTGGCATGTATGATGATACTTCGTTAGGTGGTTTACCAAGCTTTGCAATCATAATCGATTTAGCAACTTTCCGTGGCTTAGGAATTTCCATCTTTTTTTTTGTATGTTGTGGTGTTCCATGCACATTGTTGAATGTTGTTGCTAAACTTTACTTCAGAATCAAGCAGATCTTTGCTTTTTAATGAAGTTTTTAGGTCAATAACATTTTGTAGGTCTGTGCTAAAACTTTCCCAATCTGTAAACTTGTTAACTAATGTCAAGCAGATTTCTCTTAATAATATCACAGATAATATAATACTACGTACAGATACCCAATCCCATACAAAGAAATGAAACCTCCCTAAGTCTGGCAATTTTTCGTCGTCAATTTTTTCAACAGATGCCAGCATCAGCGACTCACTAATTGCCAGAGACTGTAGTTTGGCAACGCCATCTAGGAGTCGACCTACTTTTAAAACGTTTCGTGCAATCCTTTTTATATAGAGTTTTATAGTTCCTGGTTCAGAATAACATGTTATTAGATTTCTTTTATCTTTCTATGTAAAAAAAAAGTAGTTGATTTAAATAAGTATAACAATTTTGGAAACTGTGAAGAGCCATTCAGCAGCCATGGTCCTGACCAATTGAGTAAAACGCCATCTATTGCAAAAAGCTCCAAACAAAATGATTAACAGAAATCATTATAAGGGTTCGAATTGAAGTTAAAGTCTTAATTTTTTTTTTTATACGTGCATTATGAGTGGAAATAGATACAACAGCACTTAACAAGTAAGTTTTGACTTTTACCAATCATATTTCAGCCAAAATTCTGCCGTTTATCGCTTTTTAATTATTGTTAATTTCATAATGGTTACCTATGCTGCCATCTATCATTTTTTTTCAAGACAAATTATAATTTGTTCGAGTTGAGACCCCATGGTAATATTTTGTGACTTAATTATAATAATATCGGAGAGTGATCAGAGTTCATGTGGTACCCTCTTCCACCCTCAGAAAATTGGTAGATATATTTTTGACAACGAAAAAGTCGATGAGGTCTCCAGGAGGGGTGGAGGTTTTCCAGTACCTACTTATGACCTCACAGCGCATGTCTTTCACTGCACTCAGAAGCTGTCTTCCCTTAGTTGAATTTAATCTCGATTCCCAATTAGTGTTCTTAGCGTTAAAGTCATCGCCTAATATAAATCTCTGTCCAAGGAGTCTGAAGAAGTTTACATATTGTTCCTCAGATTAAATAATAGGTATTGTTCTTTGTTTATCGTGTGTTTGGGGGACAGTATACAGCCGCTACTGTCAAATGAAGTTTATTTGTTTTAACTGATATCGCCACAGCTTGCGTGTCTGGCTTCTCGTATTAGCACTGTGATTAATGACAGATATTTTCTCTAGTAATAACCGCGCTACCTCCACATAAGTCCTCTAAACTTTACAAAAGACTGTTTAGTGAAGTGAGTTTCAGAGATCAAACACACATCAATATTTTCTGTGTCTAAGACTACTTCCAACTCATGTTGATGGTGCAACAGTCCGTTGTAATTCCACGCCATTATTTTAAAAGTGTTTTTCATTATTGATCTGTATAGCGCTTGATTCTAAATTCTCTAGTCTCTTGTCAAATTGAGGATGTGCACTTCAATATCTGGTTGAGCTTGTCCCCAAGTCTTGATGGTTGTGGGCTTTCCCACTTGTGCGTATGAGACTCTTTATAAATGTGCAGTATTTGCGGATGTCGATGCAACCTGTGCACTTTGTATTGCTGTCTGTTTGTCAATGTTTTTAATAATTTGCTTAACGGCAGGTTCTTAATCATTTGCATCTCCTTGGCAACTAAACACCCTTTGGAGTTGGCTGGGTGAGGTAAGCCACCGTGGATACACTCAGTTTTTCATGTGCAGGTTTGTTGCAATCATCTATAAGGTGTTTACCTGTACATTTAACACACAACGGCTCTTTTGAGCAATACTTTTGGGCATGACCATATGCCGACATCTCTTACAGATCTTGAAGATCTTGTACCTGTTCTGCAAGTTTTGTATGTGGCCGTTCAGCTGACGTAGGTACCATTTGTTGCAAGTTTTCTCTGTCCGTTTTCTCCTGGATGTAACAGTCATACAGCTGCTTTTCCAGATCAGTTTTTATTTTAATAGACTGTTTTCAGCCATTGTTTAGTTTTAAGGCGAGCGTAACACCTAAACAATTAAAATAATCACTTCATGGCGATTTCCGCACTTTTAACTGGGTCATCGCGGTGGCCCCGATAGATCGACCTACACCGCGACGACGGTGTTGTGATGCGTCTGCAAATACTCTATAGGTACTTACTTACCCTATTTTGAAGGTGTTTTTTTTTACTTGTGTTACGGAGAACCTCAGCGAAAACGATTATGACTCCGATAAAAATCTATTCCAAATCTGTTTAGACTAAAACGCCTATGATGGTAAAATCCATTTCCTTGATTCCTACCTTGGCAGAGGGGTAACAGGGGGTAGTGGACGTGTCGTTCGCAAGCCCTGCTGTCGCGAGCCGTGTCCGCGACTGGCGTGTCGCCGCGGAGGTGGAGACGTTGTCGGATCACCGATATATCCGATTCGACGTCTCCGCCCAGACCGCTGGCGGCCGCAGAACATCAGTCCCGCGTTCGGACGGCCCGCGCTGGGCGCGTAAGCGCATCGACAGGGAGCTTCTCGAAGAGGCAGCCATTGCTCAGGCCTGGTTCCGGGGGTCGGCAACGACCGGACCCGATGACGTCGAGCTGGAGGCGCTGTGGTTCCGCGGGGCAATGACGCAGATATGCGACGCGTCCATGCCCCGCGCCCACGCACAGGGTGCAAGGCGCCAGGTGTACTGGTGGTCCGCCGAGATCGCGCAGCTGCGCGTCGCATGCGTGGTGGTGAGACGCCGGTACACCCGTTACCGGAGGAGACGTCGTCGGGTACCCGAGGAGGAGGCCGCGCTGTACGAGGTGTACCGCGCGGCAAAGCAGACTCTGTGGCTGGCCATCGACGAGGCGAGGACGCGATCCCGGGAGAGGATGTTGGAGACTCTGGACGGGGATCCGTGGGGGCGCCCGTATAAAGCGGTTCGAGGGCAACTTCGAGCCGCGGCGCCCCCACTTACGGAGAGTCTCCAACCCGAGCTGCTGGAGGAAGTGGTAGCAGCCCTCTTCCCGGTGAGAGCGGAGCATGTTCCGCCGCCGGTGGCTTTGCCCGCAGCCGCAGAGTCTGCAGAGGAGGAGGAGGAGAACGCCATCAGCGTCCCAGAGGTGACACAGGCAGAGATGAGGGCGGCCGTGATGCGGCTCCGGGCCAAGAACGTGGCTCCGGGGCCCGATGGAATTCACGGCCTGGCTTTGTCCCTCTCTCTGAAGGAGTTGGAGCCCCAACTGAGAGGACTCTACACAGCGTGCCTTGAGCGGGGCCAGTTTCCCAGTCTGTGGAAGATTGGACGTCTGGTCCTGCTCAGGAAGGCGGGGCGCCCTGCCGACTCGCCGTCTGCGTACCGGCCCATAGTGCTGCTCGAAGAGGTGGGCAAGCTGTTCGAGCGCATACTCGCAGCCCGCCTCGTCGGCCACTTGTGCAGAGAGGGGCCGGACCTGGACGAGAGCCAGTTCGGCTTTCGGCATGGGCGCTCTACCATCCACGCTGTGTCGAGGGTGAGAGTCCTGGCGGAGGAAACAGTGTCCCGGGGCGGGGTGGTGGTGGCGGTGTCCTTGGACATCTCCAACGCCTTCAACACCCTGCCCTGGAGCTGCATACGGGAGGCACTACGTTATCATCGGGTGCCTCTCTACCTCTGCCGCATCGTTGGGGCTTATCTGGCTGGGAGGTGTGTCACCTACATGGGACGTGATGGCGGAAACCATCGCCAAGTGTCGTGCGGTGTTCCACAGGGATCGGTCGTGGGACCGCTCCTGTGGAACATCGGGTACGACTGGGTGCTGAGGGGCGAGCTCCCGCCGGGCGCGGACCTGACGTGTTACGCGGACGACACGCTGGTCACGGCCCGGGGGAGTTCGCACAGGGAGGCAGCGTTGCTCGCGACGGCGGCGGTCTCACTCACGGTGAGCCGCATACGGCGCCTCGGCCTGGAGGTGGCCCTCAACAAGTCGGAGGTCATGGTGTTTCATGGCCCCCGGCGGGCGCCGCCGGCCGGATCACACATTGTGGTCGGGGGGGTCCGGATCGCTGTCGAGCCCACCATGAAATATCTGGGATTGGTGCTCGACAGCCGGTGGGACTTCGGACCCCACTTCCGGTGGCTGGCGCCCAAGTTGTTGGGCGCGGCCGGGGCGCTGGCAACGCTGCTTCCCAATCTGGGGGGCCCGAGCGCCGCCTGTAGGCGGCTCTATATGGGGATCGTGCGATCCATGGCGCTCTACGGAGCGCCGATCTGGGCGTCTGACCTGACGGCCGGCAGCATAGCTGTCCTGCGCAAGCCGCAGCGGGCGATGGCCGTCAGAGTCATTCGGGGGTATCGCACGATCTCCTTCGAGGCGGGTTGTGCACTGGCCGGATCACCGCCCTGGGACCTGGAGGCGAAGGTGCTCGCGTCACTGTACCGGTGGCGCGAGGCAGCGCGGGAGCGGGGCGAGCGACCGATGCAGCAACAAATCGAGCAGCATCGGTTGCAGCTCCGCGAGGTCCTGGTGGCGGAATGGCGGGTGAGGCTGTCACGCCCTACCGCCGGCCTCAGCACCATCGAGGCGATCCGGCCAGTGCTCGACCGCTGGCTCGGGAGAAGGCACGGCTCCCTGACGTTTCGGGCGACGCAGGTGCTCTCGGGGCATGGTTGCTTCGGGAAGTACCTGTGTCGCATTAACAGGGAGCCGGACGCCCGGTGTCACCACTGCGTCGACTGCCGGGAGGACACGGCGCGGCACACGCTGGCAGAGTGTGCCGCTTGGGAGGAGCCGCGCCGTGCCCTCATCTCAGAAGTAGGCAGTGACTTGTCGCTGCCGACCCTAGTGAGTTCGATGGTCGGCAGCGCCGAGTCCTGGGACGCGGTGGTTTCCTTCTGCGAAACGGTCATCTCGCAGAAGGAGGCTGCGGAAAGGGAAAGAGAGATCTCGACTCTCGACCCGGCCCGCAGCAGACGCACCGGGCGTCGGAGGAGGGCGGACAACGCCCTCTTCCGGCCCCCCTAAATGGGTCCAGGGGCGACGGATTCGGGGACATCCGTCGCCCCCCAACATCAGGACCCGAGTAGGCGGCGCGCGTAGTGTTCCGCGCGCGCCGCTCACAGACGTTGCGGGGGGAGTACACCTCACTCCCCCCGCCCGAGACGGGGCCCGCGCAAGTGGGCCGGCGCCAGCCGGGGTTGTGGAAGAATAATGTGTTCCCGCGACCCCGGCGTAGGTGTGAGATGGAACACCGGGGTGGTTTTTAGTCAGTAAGAGTCTGACAGACCCCTCCGCCCGCCCCAGGGCGGAGGACATCCATGAGGATTTTCCACCCCGGGAACAAAAAAAAAAAAAAAAAAAGGGGTAACAGGGGTTTAACAACCTTTAATATCTTAACCATACGAGAAAGGTCCAGTTCTAGAAGTACAATGGTCTAAGATTTATTAATGTCTTTCTAGCTAACCTCTTCGAGATCAGTAGAAGAGTTCCCTATGATTTTCAATGAAAACTATTTGTTTATGCAGTATAACCGTCGGTAATAAAAACAGGTAGTCAAAAGAAGATGAATAGCATGTCAATATATCTTGAAAATAGAAGATCAAAAATGTAAATCCGGGTGTCAAACAAAAATGGATCAAATAACAATGTAACTAAAATAAACCGAAATGAAACAACAATTGTAACCCATACACGTTTAAGCCTTAACATATTATGGGTAAGCAATCACAGTATTTAAGTATTTAGAATTTCCAACTCGAAGTAGACAGTATTGACAGCTTTGTACAAAGAAGCCTGCAAATGTAGATTGATTATATCCATAAAAGAAGCCAGCCTCGTGTAAATATGACTGCCACTCATAATTTATTCGTATTTTAATAGTAACAGACATGTGTAAATCTCATACAAAAGTTCAAATGCAGTGACAGATGCAGAAGTGTTTTCCATTCAATTTCCATGTTGTTTACGCATTCGAACTCTAAATTGACCTTCTTATAATATTATTTTCACTAGCGGAGCTGAAATGATTAGTGCAAAATTTCGAGCTTACAATCCACCGCAGAAACAGAAAAAGGTGATTGTCAAAAAAATCCTTAGACGCAAAAGACACGAAAGATGTTTGCTCTTAATATATGAATAGGCGCGAACACATGTGTGATTAAAATTACGTAATAAATATGAGTACATTATAGGATTAAATATGTGTAACAACCTAAACACTAATAATACGCGCGACAGGCATTGAACTTTTGTACAAAGTTGTGAGTGCTTTGCATTGATTGAGAGGGGGAACAAAAGTAAATGATAAATGTTTAGTAAGTTAGGTACATGTCGATATTATCGTAAGCAGATGTCATTTAAATCTTCCTTGTTTCCTTCTAGTTGAAGCTAGCTGCTCTCGCATACAACTCATTTAACTTTAGTTCTTTACCTCTCTAAAAGGATTGACTCTACGAATATCTTTTTCTTTCAAATTTAGTATAAAAATTGCGCAGCCGGTGGAGAATCTACATAAATGTCCAGAAGTATCAATATAACATGAGCAAATATAGTGAGTATCACTAATTTTTTCATCTTATACTTAGGTCTAATAACGACACGTAGTTGCTACAATTCATGATAGGATAGTTTCGATTATTCGTCGGGTTTTATTTTCCTCGATTTCAGTGTTTAAAGGCACCCACTTGCTTCAATACCTAGTAGGTAAGTTGTATTTAATTTAATTTTATATATTCTTAGAATGAGTGGCAGTTTAATAATGTTGTTGACGCTGGCTTCTATATAAATGTTAAGTTGATATAATATATTAACTTTTTTGCAGAGTACTAACTTATCTGTATCAATGGCTCCTTCTATGCACCCACCATGCGTGCCATCTGCCTCATGCCAACCGGTCCGCTGCCACCCCACTCCCCCTCCATGCCAGAATCCAGAAAAATGTCTCAAGAAAACTATTTCAAAGGGCATAAGGCCATGCCGCAGTGCAGCATCCATTATGGCAACAAGATCAAGATCGAAATGCAGCGCTTGTGGAAAAGTTAAAACACTCACCAATTCAAAACGGAGAATAGAACACGTTGAAAAATATTTAAAAAGGAAAACAAAAGAACGTAAATTGAGGAAGAAAGATAGTCTTCAAGGATCGCACAAATATTTGAAGTATACGAGATCAAAGGGCTCCATTAGATCAAAAACTGACTGTTGTGCAGGCCATGGTCACCGAGGTCGACTGAAAAGACCGTCTAAATGTGTCATATTGTAAAACGTGTTATGATCCCAGACTGCGGGAGATAAACTATTTTCCGTTTGCAATTCATTAGATACCGATTCAACTATTTATTTAATAACAACCTTTACAAAATCGGTAACTGTTTATTTTATTACTACGCTCTGTCCTTCCTGATCACTGCTTGATTTTAATTTGAAATTATTTCGAATGATAAGGAAAATTGTGTTGGTTAATCGATATAGGTAGCTACCACTTTTCAGGTAAGATAAAATGGTTACTATAATGTATATAGTCATAGTATACAGTCGTAGTGTAGTCATATAGTTACTAAAATTTATTAAGCGACGCTGCCTTCTTCATACTGATTGCTTATATTATGCAGCCATAATTTAGTTTGGTTTTTGAAAATGCAGCGAACAACTTTAATCCATAAATAAAACGTATTTATTTTATTTACAGTATTGTCATGACTAGGCTGCAGCTTATCCATCAGCCATGTACTTACCTACCTACGCAAAGAGCAGTTTGTTTTGAGAGTACCTAGATACCTCAGTGCAAGAAATGTCACTTTACTGGATATTCAAAATATGCAATGCCTAATTATCCGGAACGATGCGTTAGGCGATGCATACAAAAAGGCTCCTAGCGCTATATCCTGTAGCTACCCATGCGACAAAAAACTGTTGGTAGAAATCGCGAAAGAGAAAAGAAGCAGTTCCAGTAACCTAGAGCAGTTGAAATGTCTTCTCGTGAAAAAAGAAAACAAGACCGGCTGAAGAGTGAAGAAGAAAGGTACTTTGATTGGAAGCTGGAACACACCTACCGTTATGTGGAAACCAGTTTGACTACATAGAGCAGGTACAATCTCTGACTGGAATGTAGAAAACAGTGACGATCCTAATAATTAAAAAATTATTTCAAATAAAAAGTGGTGATGTAAGAAAATAATAATTGATGTGGTGTTCTGAGTGATGAAGCATGCAATGTTAAATAATTATGTATTAGTTTGGGTAAACTGGGTTTCAGTTTTATTTTTAAAAGTTTATATGTAAGTATACAGAGCGAGTTTCGTGTTAAACGCTGTAATCGACGGATGGCGTTAAGCAAATGTCTTCCATTTTCTGAATCGTGGTGTTAAGAATTTCCGCAGAATAGTGACACTCAATCGTATTTAATAAATGTCAAATTTAGTTATAAAATTGTCGGAATTTAGAAATAAAGTAGTTTCGGTAGATAGATACTGTACTGGAGTTCAGTAGGCTAGATCTGGATCTGGGTCTTTGGATATTTGGTTCTAGGTTTATCTCTACTCAAGGTTGCATCTTATTCAAGTTATTTCAAGTTCTCACACTATTCTCTTCGACCGAATCTTTTTAAGAAAGACTGAAGATAGAAGACGTTCTAAATTTGTCTGTTGGATCCGTAGCCAAATGGCATATAAAAAAGAAACAGAACTCTTATTGTTTCGTCCTATCCGTCTCTCCATCCGTATGTCACACGGACACAGACAATTTATTGAGAAGGTTTTTTTTATGAATGGATAATCATATGGAAGATGAAACACAATAGCTGGTTCAGTAAGGCACTTAACCAGCTACAGTGGTCAAATGATCATGGACTGCGGAGAAACATTATTGTCACGGATCTCCTCAATAACGAACAGTATAGTATACCTACCTATTGTGGCGCCAGTGCCGAAAATCAGGAAATCAAAATCCAAAACGGCTGCCATTACCAGATGTACATGTATCTCAGTATAGAACTTTTGTTGGGACGTGATTTAAGTTCTATAGTGAGGTGAAATTAAATGTTTCTTCGGTATCACGAGATTATTTAATAACTTAGTTACTACGACTTAACACAGTTAATAAAAAATGACTAAAATTAGGTTAATTATATGTGACGCGAGTAACGCGGGCGGTGGCTTGTAACCAACTGTCGTTATCGAACGTCGCTTACTGTTAAACATTTTAGCATACGTGTGAAGTCATCGGCACTTGACACATACCACTACATCAGTAACGGCCGAACCCAATAACGTATTCATCTCCAATTTTAGCGTACTGGAGATAAAAAACCCAATAAAGCCTGAGTATGTGAACCTATAACGTGTTGACAGCTTTTTGTCTGACAGGGACAGATAGAATCGTACTGTCTATCATCAGTCGCTATCTGGCCTATCTGTCTTAGGTTAATGGGTAGCTCTTCATACGGTCGACTGTGCGTAGGAGGTCTTTCGAGGGGCAAGCAGATGTTAGAGGTTCTTATATCATTTACAGAGAAGCCTTTTATTAATTAAAACAAGTTTTTTGAGAAATTATTTATCTATTTATTTGGGATTTCAAACAAAGGAAACATACAACACAATAACTTTATATTGATAATGTCATAAAGTAGTTTTTCTGCCTGTTCCTGATTAACATTTTTCAACTGCGGTCTTCACCATGATAACGCTTCAGCGCACTCCGCCAGACAATTTATTGAGTAAGGCAGGTACAGGCTGCACCTGCCGTACTCAATAATTATATACGCGCCTTGATTTTTATTTATTCTCAAAAATTTAAGTGACACTTCGTTGCATTGGCGTTATAAATCCTGAATACGCAGTGACTGCATTCGAAAGAGCTTTGTTAGAGAACCCCAGGTAGCGCTTCCCACCAGGCAAGATCGGAACTCTTTCTTTTCAATGGAGGAGTGGTACCTACACCTTCTCTCTAAGCGACACATTTTATTTTTTTCCGACATGCACGCGAACGAAGACGCGGGCACAGCTAGTGCAGTAATAAAACGTTTCTCTCGTTTCTAAATGCAATGTTTGTAAAAGTATCGATTTTAATCGGTTAAAAAACTTTTATCGGTCACACACAACAATAAGGCAGCGAACCCAAAGACATGCCACTGTATTATCGTCCTTTCGGAATATTAATCATCGATTAATTAGTGTTTTTTAATGCATTTTTCAATTATCAAGTGAAACTTGGCGCTTACGAATGATACTTATTCGTTGTTTTAATGCATGGAAAACTATGTTTAATATTTTTTTAATTAATTAGGATTATTAAGACACTGTAATACCGTCCTTTCGGAATAATAATGATTTTTTCTAATAAAAAGTGAAACTTGGCGCTTACGAATGATACCTACTCGTTGTTTTAGTGGATGGATAACATTACTATGTTTACTTTTTTTGTTATTAATTAGGATTATTAATGAGATTTTTCGTTTTCTTACGTAGACGTCCATTCAAAGTTATTGCGCCATAATGAGAATCGTCAATTCGGACCTCGTATATTGTCACGAGCATAAAATGAGTTTAATTTTGATTTGATGAACGAAATTACTGTGATGTTCGTCCCAGATTGTTTGCACTAAAACAACAGGTGTTAGTTCTTTATTCATAAAAAATATTTATTTGAAATTTATGCTGTTTTGTTTCCATTTTTCAACTACAACAGCGTTATTAATTTACCATCAGTTTTTTTTTACTGCCAACTGCAAGTGAGGTAAAACTTGTATTGCACGACCGACCAGTGCCACTCATTTTGCAAACATACGAGATATGCCACTGAACGCAATATTATGCAATATCTCACAATAAATATATTTAAAAGTAGAAATATCAATAATATTTTTTTGTGTTCCTTTTTGGCCGATGTCGACTATTTTGAAAGTTTTAAGTACCTACTCATCTTAAAATAAGTGAGTATTCATTTCGTAGTCAAGGCAATTAGTTTGAACATTGTTTGGGCGCGTATCCATACAAGTGAAAGACGAAGCGGGCGATATGTTTATCAAGATGTTGACGGCAATTATGTCGGGACAATAACACAACAATAAATGAACACTAACAAAAATAGTACATGCCCACTGCTAAGAGGAAGACAGGGGGGCGCTAGTGACAGGTCTCACTAAACAGCGCTTTTTTTTTCCACATTCATTACGATGAAGTGGTCCTCGCGGCTGCTGGTGCACCATACTGTGGCAATTTTTTGTCGGCACGGTTAGTATATGCACAGGGCGCTCGCCTCATACCAACAAAAGCCCAATTAACTTCTGTTTTTTTTCTTTTATTTAGCATGTAAGTAATTTGGTGTTCGCAGAATGTAAGCTATTTTTTGTTTCAGTATTGACTCTGTTCCATACAAACTTTTAACTCTTAAACTACCTGCTCCGCATAGCAGCAAAGATGTATAGGAATCATTGCTGCCACATTTTCTGGTTCCGCGCGTCCCTCAACCCGGTGTTTCCCGTGACTTTTTTATCGTCGGGCCAACGCGCTTTACTTTATGTAATTTATTTCATAACTGCTCTTAAAACGGTAAAGGAAAACATTGTGAGGAAATCGGCATGTCCTAGAAACAACAATTCGACGACGTGTTAGCGTGCGCGGCGTACTTGATCATAAATAATTATGTACGTTATGACAAGAGGCATAAACTATGAATTCCAAGATCTCTGAGGAGAGAGCAACTCGTGCGGAAACGCGAATTTTTCCCGATTTTTTTGTCGCGACACCTCCTTAAAATTTCGCGCTCGTGTAAACGCGCCTTTAGACATTACGCTAAAGTAGATCGATGGGGTAAAAGTAAAATACTAAACTTAAAACCATTGTTGCTAAAATGGTTTTTAAGTTTTTTATTTTATTTTTTGTGTGAGCTTTTGGTTTTGATAAGTTTCAACACTTTATGCATTAGGGTGAAATTAAATTAGCCAGCGAAACTCCGCAGCAGACCGAAACGAAAATAAATTAATTTGATGTTTTTTTTTTGTGGGGTCATGTTTGTTTGTTTTATTCACTGCTTGTGTGCTATGTTGCAGGTGTGTATTCCAATAAGAGTATAAAGCCGTGCGTATCGGCGCCAACATGCAGCGTACACAGACACAGACCCCGACCGGCTCCCTGCCCGCAACCAGACAAATGTTACAAGAAATGTATCAAACGCAAAAAGAAATGTCCCAGTGCCATGGAAACAGTCGCTCGCCCAGGTACGCCATGTGAGTGTGCCAAAGTACAATCTAGAGATTCTAGATTCCGCAAAAAGATAACTAACAAAAAACACAGGAAAAGAATACAAAAAGCTACCAAACAGCGCTCGATGGCATCCCGTTGGCGCCAAAAGAAGAAATGTTGCGAGATATTATAAATTCATGAGACATTCTAACAACAACAATAACTTTCACACATTACAAAAACTAATCATGAAAAGGTATACCACTATCTGCCGCTGGATTTTGTGAAACTTTTTTACTAACTTTATCCATTTAATAAAAATTGCATAATAACAACAATTCCCCAACAATAAATCAAGCTTCAGCCCTTCATGTACCTATCGTTTTATTTGAACCCAATTAATTAAAATATACTTACGATAGACGGGACAAAGCGAACAAATCGTAATCTACTTCTTGTTAAACAACGCTAAATAACAAATAAAAAACCAACAACAACAAACTAACACTGACAACATCAAATATCGCTCAGTCTAGTCTTACTCCCCACATGACAGGCTTTAATTCATTATAATTACATTTAGGTACAATCAACTAAAGTAGATTAACACTTCAGTTTTTGAATCGTAAACTGTTAATGATGCAGTTCAGAAGCAAAAAAAATATTGAAGACATTCTCAAAAGTAGAGTCCTGTGGCTTAATTGCGTAACACACTAACAGTAGCAATGGGTTTCATTTTGTTCTCAAAATCATTCAGATTGTGATTGATAGTGTGTTACGCAATTGGGTGCTGAATAATTTTCGTGTCAATTTAGATGAAGTACCTACTTCTTGAAGGAAAATTATTCTTGTTATGCAAAAAGATTTGAATTGTGTTCGTTTAACTAGACTAATTCCAGTCCCTACTTCTGATTTGAAGGCCACATATTTTATGTGCAAAGACCAGCAAGTCTGCTGATTCGCTTAATCTTGATTCGGTGTTTTCTTTTCAAATAGTACACATTTCGGCGATATTATTACGTTTTTGTGAAGTACTATTTAGTACAACACTTTATTAGTGTCGGCATACTATGTCCGAATGCACCTAATAACTCGTGGCGGAGCTGCCAGGGAACATACTCTCCAGCTGCACCAATAAAACTTAATTAAGCGTTGAGGTACATTTTTTTTCAAAACACGTCCCGTAAAGTACAGTCACGAGCATAAATATTACTGCTCGGCAATAATATCTGATTTCATGATTCATCAATTCATCTGTCGTCAATATGACGGCAAATAACACCGAAACTATCTGAAGGGACAAGCGACGTCAAAATATAGGATTCTTTATCGGCTTTAAAAATATGTGTCACCTCTTAGAATGCAATAATACCGGACATGGTGTCTTGCGTCATAAATAACTGCCTACTCCGTTGAATTTAGAAGTATGTGATACCTCGTTGTGATCAAAAATATCTGACATCACTTTGGCAGCATAAAAATCGAGTTTTCTTTGTTTATCGCAATCAGTGCCGCATGCAATAATACCGGACACGACGTCTTGCGTCATAAATTTATAACTGCCTACTCAGTTGAATTTAGAAGAATGTGTAACACCGATATGATCAAAAATATCACTTTGGCATCATAAAACCCGACAGTTTCGAGTTTTCTTAGTGCCGCTCAAATGGCAAAAAAAAAAAAACAAAAAAACACGCATTTATCGCGCAGTAAAAAATGCCTAATAATTGAATTGACTTGTATTAGTTCTTTTATGTATATCCAATAATTTAATTAAATGCCGTTTGTTTAAATTATGTAATTAAAAGTAGGTACACACTACTAAAAAAAACTCCACGCTTTTTGATTTATTCATTGGATATAAAAGAAGAACGAATACTTACAAGTCAATTTAATTATTTCATAATATTTTGTGATTGATAAAAGTGTTTTATTTAGATTTTTACTTTTACTTATTAGTTTCATATAATCTTCATTTAGTTAATAAGTCTAACGTCAACAAAGTTATGACTTGAGCGATTTACTAGAACCCACTGATGAGTTCCACTATCACCTCTTGACTGCATTATGACACCGTCAACACCAAGTGCAATCTACTGGACTCGTCAAAACAAATCGTTCAACCCAAAAGTCGAAATAATGATTGCTAGCCATTTAAGAGTTTTACTTTTCTTTTTTTTTTTGGGTGGGAAATCATCAAATGACTTCTCCCGCTCTGGGTGGAGTGGGAGGGCGTGTCAGACTTTTACTGACTAAAACTCACCCGTGTTCCTTCAGTTGCCAGGGCCACGGTTATCTCTTTTCGAATCACCCGCGACCCTAAGGCGTCGGCCCTATCGTACCCCGTCAATTTCTGCTGACATCTCTTTGAGGCGCGCGTGGAACACGACGCGCCATCGACCCGGGCCTGGTCCTTACCGGACGGCGAGCTACCCATTGCTCGCCGTCCGCAAGCCCGCGCCTACGGTGGCCGGGAATCTGCAGGCGACTCCCGACGCCCAGGGCGTCTCCTGCGGCGACTAGTGGGGGAGTGAGGGCGCAAGGCTCTCTCCCTCACGCGCTCCGCCTCCCCAGGGCCGATAGCGAGAGATCGTCGCCGCCGATCGCCTCCGCGAGGACACTGCGGTGCTCCGCCCAAGCTGGGCAGACCTCCACCGTATGCGCCACCGTGTCCTCCGGGCGATCCACACAATGGTGACACCCGGGCGATCCACCACCTCCTGGCTCCATCATCAGACTCTCGACACTGAGTGCAATATACTGGACTCATCAAAACGAATCAAATAGACTCCAATCTCGAGGGGTTTACTAGTAGCCACTGAAGAGTTCTACTATCCAAGTATCCACCTCTTGGCTCTGTCATCAGACCCTCGTTGCCTAAGCCCAATGTATTGGACTCGTCAAAGCAAATCATATGAGCCCAAAGTCGAGGGCTTTTCTAGTACTGAAGAGTTACACTATCCACCTCCTGGCTCCATCAACAGATCAGCTCCAATTATAGTTTTGTGATCAGAACTACATAAACAGGGTGTCCCTTAAGTCGACGTCAAGGCCGGAATCGGGTGATAGAGTCATAATAGTTGGCAAATATATTTGCTATGTATTTATACATTTAAAAAGACTAGACCTATCACCCGATTCCGGCTTGACGTCGTCTTACGGGGCACCCTGTTTATACAAAGTTTCATTTCGATACGACAATCGGAAGTACATTAAAATTGACTTCTAAGATTATTTACATTGTTTGCTAGTTAGTTACAAGTGAAGCAAATAAGACCATGTTAAAAAATATGGCATCAGAGGCACTAGCCAGACGTGCCGGAGGGATGCTACAAAACGCTTATTACGCTCAAATAGTTCTGAGGTAATGTTTGACAGTAGAAATGTAAGATAATAAGCGTTTTTTTTTCTTGTTGGCGACTGAGCCGATGTCGGCTATTCTGCTTGTATGAAATTAATACCCACGAAGACTAGTTATTGGCAGATTCGTCGACATAGGCTCAGTTTTCAGCACTCTAAAATCACAATCACACATCTTTTTGAAGCCGTTGCAGCATCCTATATTTTGGCGTTCCTTTAGGTTAGTATAGATATATAACAGCATGTAACGAAAACCCTGTCCGATCCTGAAGGGTATTATTTGGTATCGTACTGCGTACACAAATACGTAGTTAATCATTTAATGGATACGAGATAATTATTTTTCCCAAACGAAAATAATTAATTTAAAAAATTAAAAATAATCATACCACAGGCAACACTGATCGCACGACAGGGTTCACCTACAGTTTTTTGTCAAAGAAGCCGCCTGAGCGCGGCGGTGCTTTGTCGCATACCGCCAAACAAACTTAGGACTAAAGAAACCTACGTTTTGCCTACGCGTAGGTATAATATCAGCTGATATTTTATTGTAGGCATAGACGCATAGTGACCCCGATTTCTGACCTTCTGTTTATCAAGGAACAATTATTATTGAGTTATTGTGATGTACTTTTGGCAATGTACCGACTGTAGGTATCAGTTTATTAAAACATTTACTTGTTGCATACCTCGGAGATTGTGTTCCACATTTTGCGTTCCAGTCTATCTCGAACATTAGTACACATTCGACACCTTTTTATTAAGTTTGCACGTACTCTTCGCAGCGCACTTTTGCACAATTTCAGTGAGTCGAAAGCTTCCACAATCCGAGTTCTTACTTCGATTTCCGAATCACACTCACTCACAAATAAAAATTAACATATTCAAATATTCCTGATTAGTATACGACATTGTTCGCGATACGATAGCGGCACGTGAAACGTACGGACATCCGATCGCAAGCTATCTCCACTTGAGACTGGCGAAGTGGCCAAACAAGTAGCGTGCCAGTAGGCAACCAGTCGGCTACATCAAAGGGTCGAGGACTCGTTATGAGTACCTACAGTGCGGCTGGTTCACGGCGGTGTCCTTTGAAATAAAAATAGGCAAAAAATAAAAGATTTCGCCGGCTCGTGGAGTGTTGTCAACTTATGAAAATTTTCCATATTCAGTGTTACATTTCGCATGGTAACTAAAAATAAAAAAATCAATAACTTTTGGTTTTTATGAGTTAATTTTTTTTAACTATTTTTTCTAGTACGTATGTTAAACCGGGAATACGCCATTTTTGGATCGGACAGGGTTTTTGTTACATATTGTATATGTATAGGTATATAAGTACAGTCTATACATAGTATAGTTTTGGTGTTCCTTCGATGTCACATATTTGTGCTGGCTGTCACATATGCTTTCCACAAATGATCACAAATATTTACCGTCATCTTGACGATAGATATTAACGGATGGTCATGGATCATGATGTCAGATATTATTGCCGAGCTGTCCATTGTAATATTATCATAGAAGCTCGTGACTGTACATAACAATTTATCCTTTTTCATACATCGCTGTGACGCGGCCAAGTAGGAGTATCACTTGCGGATTTGGTCCGCCCCACCATGTCCGTTGTCCGGCCATACGAAATTCGATCGTCTGTTAATTCTTTATGTAAGAAAAATATTAGACGATTAATAATGCGCGTCAGAAGCGCGTCTCTTCTCAGAGACTGGAATTCATACTGTATCATAGTATACCTTTTGTCAAAACGTAGGTATATATCTATGCTGATATTATAAAAAGGTAAAATTGGTTTATTCGTAAGTTTGTATGTAGGAAGTAATCTTTGGAACTGCCAGTCGGTTATCCAAAAATCTTTATGAATTTGATAGGCCACTTCTTAAGGAAGGCAATAGACTATTTAACATCATGCTATGACCCTCAGGAACCAAGCAAAAGGAAAAAAGTCAGAAAGAACGCTAAGGGAAAACGAAGGTGTTCCCGTTGAGTAACACCATGTTGTGTAACACTGTTACTCATTGGAAAAAAATAACCCGACAAGTTACACTGTAACCCAAAGCCACGTTTTTTTTTCTCCATTAATCATCACTGTAGGAACTCAACAGAACGCTATGTTCCCGTTAAGTAATACCTTTTTGGGTAAAATTGTTGTTGACTTAAACATAACTGGTGAAATGTGGGTGTACTTTAACCACTATAGATACACCTCTGCCCAACCCTTCGGGGAAACAAGGCCTGATGTTATGTTATGTGCGTTTATTGTTGAAATACACCTTGACGTAGGGCAAAGATTATCCCAAAGTGTAACTCTAAACACCCATTCGTGATGTATATAAATATTAGAAACAACCGACAGAACCACAACAATCCAGACCCCGAGACAATATTGATAATCTGTTATCTGCACTAGACCGGCCGGAAATCGAACCCGTTCCTCACAAAGCTTATACATACAAGTATATTGTTTTTAATTGCACCGCAGCTGCGATGCCGCAGGATAGGTACAAATGGTTCAGCAGGTATGTTTATTTTGTAGATGAGGTCAAAATAATAATAAAAAAATCTTAACTACCGTCTGTCCGACATAAAAATTCGGAAACGGATCGCGTAGCATGATGGTGTATCTCAACGGGAATATTTTTCCCAATGAGTAACGGTGTAACACCACATGGTGTTACTCAACGGGAAAAAACCAAACGAAGTAATAGCGCAGGCAAGCAATGCGATGCGACGGGTCGGAGGAAAGGAACCAGAAATTTCACGCGAACGAACTCGCGGGCAGAAGCTAGTTTTTAATCATTTATTACGCCGCGCACTCTCAGCACCTAAATAAAGAATAAGAATATGTACTACATTCTGACAGAGGCATATAGAATGAGTTCCAGTCTCTAAGAAGAGAGTGGCATGAGTGTGTCACGAGGACTGTTTGAGTGTTTGCTCTAGTGCACCACGTTACTACGACCACAACTATCGTGCCGCAGAAGCTTCAGAACTTCTGTGTCACTGTGTTTGAAGTTAGGCCGCAACTGTATTACTATTCTATTACCATCTCACCGTGAAAACATAGGTGAAGTGAGCGTGGAGTGAGTTGTCAGAGCCACTTTTGATAGGGATTGACCAAGGCGGGATGACACTGACAGCTCACTCCACGCAAGTTTTCACTGTGAGATTTTTACAGAATCGACATGCTGGACTTTTTGTCGGCCAAGTTCGCGATGCGCTTTCTGTTTCTGTAGTTGACCTGTATTACCAAAAAAGAGGGTTAACCTCGATATGAGAAATAATAAGCTGTAAACTGGTATACACCTTAATTTTTGCATTCTAAAAGTTGTCTCAAAACTCGCATACAATTTCAAGTCAGCGTCTTAATATTCAAGGTCAAAGGTAATAAAAGGCATTATTAGGGTTCCATACCTCAAAAGTAAAAAAAATTAAACCTTATAGGATCATGCGTTGTCGGTTTGTCTGTCAAGACACTTTTTCTCACGAACGTGAGGAGGTATCAATATGAAATTAATATCAAATACTATCTATGGTCTATGGTCCCTTGGAGCTCTAAAAAAATCAAGCTTATAAGTCAACGCAATAAAAACACGGCGATTTATGCGACAAGGTTTGATACCAGTGAATAAAACCTATTGGGTTCTTCCCGTTGACCTTGAATCATGAAATTTGGCACGAAGCAAGGTCTCACAGTACACGTTTTTTTTTTGCGATTATAAACTTACCATTTGCAGTTGGAGAATTGACCGTGACAATCGATGTATGGGAGAACATGTTTGAAACACAACTACAATGTTAAGTTTGTTCTTGGGCTAAATTCACCCCATTTACGGAACCTTCAAGAGACAACTTTTAGAATACCATTATGAAGGTTTTACAAAATTACAGCTTATTTTCTCTCATTTAGAGCTAGAATCCCTAATATCCCTAGTGTGACTACTGGTCGGTGCGGCCACCGGCCGTAACAATATCTAATAAATATATATAATAAACACAAAATTAAACAAAACCTTTACATTAACAAGCTCAGCTTTTATTAAGCTAATAATTTTGTGTACATTGAATTTTGTACGGAAATAATAAATAAACAGCTTATGAATATACAGTCGTAACACTACAAAATTTAAGATAAAAAATAACTCTTGATTGATCAAACATTATACATTTTGATTACATTCTTATCTACAACAGTGAAAGTGAGTAAAGATTTACTATATCATGAAAATATCACATTAATAACTGTAAATAGACTTTTAATATTATGTATTGAATGAAACTATTATAATAGCATTATCAAGGGTCCATTCGTACCTAGCCTTTAAATTATTCTTTACCTCAGTAAACCAACATCGTCAGTCTTTGACTCCATTTCAGTTTTGATAAAATAAACACGGTCAGAGTATATAGGCCCGTATTGCTAATGTATTATAAATGTAATTTAAGTCGAGTACAGTTAACTTAAAAAGCAGAACTAATATAATAAGAATAAACGAAGTTTAGTGGTTGGATCAAGGAAAAGAAAAAATGTGGGAGTGGACCCTATACTTCCTCAGTACGGGAATCAAATTGCAAACCGTTTTTTGAGGTTTGGAATATTTTCAGCCCTAACCATAAAAATAGAGAAAAATTGCGTTGAGTAGAACAACATTGTTTCGATTTGCGCTTCTAGTGTATCATATACTTCAATGTAGAATACTGATTTCAAATACTTAGATTACCTACCTGCTTGTCTTATTACCTATATATTTCTACGAAAAAGTAATAGCTACCAAAGGCAATAGAATTTCTAAGCCTTTAAATTCGGTCTTCTCGGGATAAATTGAAATAACAGGAAAGCTGAGATTTTTCCAAAAGTTACTTATAAATAGCAATTCTTCGAAAACTATGCACAAGCAGGCGGAATAGGTGATAAATGGTTGATCACAGGTCACACTAATACGTTATAACATGAATTACAGGTTACGCAGAATAGAATAAATACGGACTTTAATAAAAAAATGTTTTCAAAATTAATTTAACCCTCATCTCTAGGAACTTAATAAAAAAGTCCCAAAAAATCCACCACTATAAACTCCGTTGTACTTTTTGGTGTAATGCTCTCGACTATTTACATAAAACCAAAGTACAGTGAACATAGTATAACAAAACGTGCCGAGTCGTAGTCATGTCGTATAAGGCAAAATAATTAAGACGCCTGAGGAAACACCATTCTGTTATTTCTTATCCAAGTTTCGTTGATTTGATGTTTTAACTGACTACGACCCTGAACATTTATGAGGAATGTAACATTAATATAATCACTATGTATGTACTAGTGATGAAACGATCACTATAATTTCGTGGACATCCTCGTGTCTTGCCACGTTCAGCATACAACAGGTTAAGGGACTTCTAATTTGGTGGTTATTTAATCAGATATTATTTAATCACCAAATGTCAGGATTTCGTGAACAACGTCCCCCTTCCTCTAAGCCCACGTACGCACGGACGTAAAAATCCCGCGGCAGGATTTCACGGATTTTCAACTCTCTGCGTAGCGCCGAGAGTTGAAAATCCAACAGTGTGTTTTTTTTCCACGTGCTGGGATGCACTCTTGTTAGATTCTCAACGCTCGTCCCAATACCCAGAGTTGAAATCCAACGCGCTATAAAATCCCGCCGCGATATTTTTCGTCGTCCGTGCGACCGTGGGCTAACTGTACAAAAGTATCACCATAAAATTCCGAAAAATCGAGCGTGTGAAAAGCTGCCTGGACCTAACCTAACCTTTGAATGAAAGTTGTTTTGAACAGGATACGTTAATAAAGCAAATTCCCCATTCAGGACACAAATTCAGTAAGAATTTTCAGAACTATATCGAAAAAAGAAAATAAGTAAAAATATTCTTGACATTTTGTTTGACACACAAGAACAAAACAATACATATTAGTCTGGTGAGATACTCGTACATCGTAATAGCTAATTATTTATTGAAAATCGTTTCTTCACTGTATTTCTCCGTTGGGCAGTAGAACTCGTCTTGACCTTTCAGACAAGAGTGTTTCAGTGGCATTTGGAAATGTGGACAATGCATTAATTTTCTTTTTTTGACAACGATTCCTGATAGGTCGGCGGTTGATCCTGTAATTTAGAATTTGTTCATTAAAAAGTAAAAAAAAAAACACTAACATGTCAAATTCAACGTTAAATGTAAGATAAGTACATGATATTTACGTGCCAATTTAGTTTTTGAGAAAAGTCAACAATGACTAACAACTTAAATTCTAAAAATGAGGGTCCGACCGAAAATGGTTAATCAACCATTTTCGGCGCAATAATCATTGCGCCGAAAACGAGAATGTTATTTTGTACTTTTTGTTAGTCGATCGATAGTAGAAAGATAGGTAATGTAATGATACCGGGTCAATTTCTTAATCATTGTATAAATAAACCGTGAACCATTTAAAATTAAATCACATCACGGAAACGATAGTTATCGGATTATTTATTTTCTGAAACCTTTCTTTTTTCGTTACTGCCGCAAGTAAAAGTAATATATTTTTCGGTCGAAATTTTAAATAGATAAAATGGTTATTTGCTCCGAAAATTGAAAGCGAAATTCGGTCGAACTCTACTAAGAATAAAATTGTTGTCTTAAACTTTTTGTTATGACTTTTACTCAAGTTATTTTGACTTGTGTACTTACGCTGTAAGGTGGTGGCACGTAAGCTGTCTGAGGCCTGTTAGGATCGTAATAGGCGCTTTGTGCTGCCTCCGCAGCTTTAGCATCTGTAAACGATAATGACTCTACTGCAGCAACCATTACACGCGTACCCTAACTAACCTTCAATTCAGAATCTTAGATGATTAACTTTTGGTACAACAACTCAGAATTAGAATTTCATGGCAAACAAAATTTACTTAGCTTTTTATTACAAATGGGCATTTAAAAATAAACTTAGACTAGTTCACGCTAAAGTCGAAAGTTAAGTAAGTGGCTATGAAAGTAAATTATGTAAAATTCTGAATTCAAGTATATCCTAAAAACCAAAATAGTCTAATCGAACTATAGAAGCTCACTTAACTAATGATACTAATCTAGAGCAACATGAGAAACTAAAAGACGCGTCCTCATAATACGTAGTAAGATTACATAATTACGAATTTATTGGCAAAAGCCTACATGCACTCACAGTGGAGCCTCGGCCTGGCCGTTCGTTTGGTTAATATTCATAGTAATATTCTCGAAAGCTGTACAGATTAAACAAAAATTCAACATTTCAGAACTTCACACAGCAGATTAAGTTAGATCAGGTACTTGTGCGGTAGTTTATAGAATTTGGAATTTAGAAAAGAATGACCCTCACCATTGGAGGACATGCCAGCCGGGGCCCCAGGGTACCCGGGTGGCGCAGACGGGCCCTGCGGGAATGCACCTGTGGGCGAGGGACTGTTCAGCGAACTGCCGCCGGAGTAGCCCGTGCCTGGCGGGTACGACTGGCCCATCACGCCGGGGTACGGCGGCGGGTAGTTGGACACGAATACTGAATTTGGTGGCGGCTGATCAGGAAACGCCTGGAATTTATATTTTACACATTATAACCAGACCGTAACGAAGCCAAAACTGTACATTGTTTTTGTTTTATAATCATTGTTTCAAGGTCTGGGAACGATTCTCATGCCGAAAATATAATTTTTATATTTTTGACAAAAAATTCGAAGACTTGTGACTTCGAATATTTACCAATCCGCACTGGGCTCACGTGGTGGATGGCCCACTCCCTCTCACAGAGAGGAGGCCCGTGTTCCAGCAGCGAAAATATCATAGTCTGATTATGCTTATGCTGTGAAACTTGCCGTGTAAACTTCGTAGATGGTGGTGACTCTTATAAAAGAACTATATTATGTTCATAAAATATATAACATCACGCCTATAATGCCCTAAAGGTTAGGCAGAGGTGTATGTTCCTATTGTACATCCACATTCCGTCAGCTATGTTTAAGCCCCATGTAATAGGGGGCGAGCCTATTGCCACAAATCCTCAGACTCCGGGATGCTACTGATTAATTCCAGATGGAAGAACCCAATACCACTTTGCCCGACCCGGGAATCAAAGCCAGGACCTCATTCTCAGCAGTAGCGCTTGTGACCTCTAGACCAAAAAGTGATACTGTGAAACTAACCGTGTATGGCGGCACCCATCCGTAGTATCCTTGTGGAGGCGGTGCGTACGCGGGCGGGGGCGCGGCGTACCACGGACCTGTCGGCGGAGAGTACGGCGGCGGCTGCGTGTCCGGCACCATGTGACGGGTCGCTGCGAGTTCAAAGTTTATTAATATAACTCTTACCTCATTGTAGTAAATTAAAATTATGCCATGAGTTTTATACAACCCTCGACAATCAAACTAAATTTACTCTATACCAATGAAGTGTGCAATGACTTACTAACGGTTTTACGTAGAAAAAATTGTAAATGTTCTTTTTGAAGCATATGCATTAAAACAACACAAGAACAGTACCCAGGCTCTTTCAGTTTTAAAAACAGACTGTCAGTAAGTATACTGTAGCACAGGTATTTGTGACTCTGTGACTCGTCGTGTGAGGTGACGGTCTACAGTGTAAAAACTATTTCTTAAACTAGGTATGCTATAATCCATTGAAGGACACTGAACATTAGAAGTTTTATAGTATCACGTCTCGGGGCAATTAGAGTCCCGCAAAGTGTTAAGGGATGGTTGTATGTGTTGGAACAGCTTCTGTTACAAACAGCTAAAAAGAAAAATATGTGTGTACAACTAGGTGAAACCAATAGGAAACTTATAAGTAGTTTGGCCAATCACGCCATTAGGGAGTTTATAGCTTAGTTAACCATAGTTATCGCATAACAAGATTATGAGTCAATGTCATACTATTTGATTCTCCGATAACAGTGGTTTATTAATCAGCAACAAAGTTTGAACAATGATACCTTATCATTATGATATAAATGCTTGATGAGTCCTACTTAAAGAAGCTGCATCACAAAGAGAGAAACAAGTTTACTCCCATCACTATACAGAATTCTCCTATGTATCTAGAAAAAGGGTGCTAAATGAAAATACATACCAAGATGTGCGGCTTTCAACATAGCTTGACCAAACTCAATGGCACCTCCAGATTTGAACACTACTTTGAATTTCACGTCACCAAAAAAGTTACCGTTGGTTTGCGCATGGATTTTACCCTTGATGTAATTTGCAGAAAACATGGGCTGTTCTACAGCAACCTAGTAAAAAAAAAACATGATTTAGTGGGTGGGCTTTCATAATTATTCTTCACAGAACTGCCAAACACACTTTAATATTTTTCCCGTACAAGTTTTTCATTTTTGCCATTGGAATATCCCACCATGCCAAAACATGGTTAGCATTTTGTGGTGGAGAAATAAACATCAGAAACATGAATTCACAAAAAAGAACAAAAATTGTATAACATATAAATGGATATTAACATAAAACACTTACATCTTCCAATGCAATGAAAGGAAAACTGAAGGACCTCAGTGGTTCCACAGGACTTTTTGAATTGAAAATCATGCGATGAGTAGTTAAATACATGCGGCCTTGTTTGACACCTTTGAACTCAGTTGTGTCATTTCCATAGAATTCAACTGTGACATTGTCCGAAAACAATATGATACTGAAAAAAATAAGGTCCAATTAGCATTATGGGCACAAAACAAAACGCTTTTCAAAATGTATGTTGAATTTGGTTCCTGATTATGATTACTGGCTACAAGTCAGACTAGACTATAAGGGGTGTGGCTTGGATCAACATTCTTTTTATTGGATAGTCTCACTTTCACCAGCTTCTCATTTGATCATAAGAGCTGGTTATCTTTATTTTCATTAGCTAGATCCTTTTCAAGAGCTACTCCTATGATAATGTGTTATGCAATCGATTTGGTTGGATTTGTTTTTATAAGAACTAATGGGCACCCTTTTTATTTGCCAATCAAAGGCAAAGTTTGTTTGTGTGTGTTATTCTTTATCAAGATAAGTGTCTCATAATGAGGTAAATGAGGTAACAAGCAATGTGGCATTGCGACTAATGTTGAATCCTGTATTGCTGTAGATGAGGTAAATTATGATGCAATACTTAACCCAATAAGGTGGGTGTGAATAAATACAGAAGATGACTTGCAAATGTCTTTCAAAAAGCTGAACACAAGATTTTATTAATTTTTTCTCTAGAACATAATTTTAAAATATAAATATGTAATCTGATGTGAAAATATTAAGTAAAAGCATAATAACTAAAAAATTTGTTCAGAGACCTTCATTTTTTCAAACACCATTTTTTTAAATTAATAAAACAAACAAGGTGAGGGTTAGGGAACTAGTAATTAACTCAGTTGCCATCTCATTAAAATGCTACATTACCATCACATACATGGAAATAACTTGCTGCTATTTAAAACTTTTGCTTTTATTTTGTAGTTCCTCATCTTTAAATAGTTTTACTAGTTGTTTTGGATTTTTTATTTTTTCATTCAATTAAGAAAATGATTAAAGTTGTTGTTGATATACAAAATTCGAAGTCCTACAACAAAATGGATCATAATGGAAAATTCAGGTTATTCAGGAGGCTTGGATCTAGTATCGTTTGGCAGGAGTTTTGGGGTAAAAAGGGTTGAAGATGGTAGGGATGGGTTCCCTTATTATAATGCTACCACTCTTATTACAAGGTAATGCGTATTTTTCGAGAAATTAATAATAAATGTTTCTAACCTCAAATTAGATTACAGCGTAACGAAACGTTAAAATCGGCGATTGACAACCAAATCTGTACTAGTGTATTGTCTGTGGTGTAAACTGTCGTGCAAAATTGATGAAACGGAACGTAAAAAAAAAAAAAAACGCTATTTGCGTCATGTGTCAGTGTCATTTGTTTACGTTCATTCCGTTCCTCCCAGAGTTGTGAGAAGTTAGTTCACCCCCACTTCATGGTTAAAATAGGTCGACATTGCTCCAAAACCGAATCGGGGCACCCCGACTCCACGTAGTCTTTTGGCTCCTACCCCTAGAGTGTTTATAAAAATCCGGAGGCGCGAAGGGAGGGCAACCCCCGCCCGCTGTAACAAAGCATAGGCACCCGTGCGAATCGTAGCGGCTGAGGCTGGTCGCCGGAGGCGACCAGTAAGCCGAAGCTGCGGAGGTTAGCATGGGTGCCTATCCTTTGTTACGCAAGGGTGAAGGGGTTGCACTTCCCGCAGCGCCGGAGACGTTAGAAAAGCGACATTTAAGTGTTTTGAGGTTAGGTTACAATAATTAGTTTTTCTCAAGAACGGTGCGTTACCTTTTCACGGGAGTGGTACCAGGGGGGACGGAGCACCCCCCTCCTTCCCCCCCACCACCTCCCCACCCCTTCCTCCTGCCAAACGATACTAAACTTTTACCTTCAGGATACTGGAGTACTACTCCCAACAAATATAAAGCCTTGGATAGCTAAAAAAATATTCTAATAGACATGTAACTACAGAAATCAATACTTAAAAGCAGTATACAACGCAAGTGTAGAACAAAAGCGTCGTCAGTCGTCATTCATACACAAAAAGATGACTCACCATTCTCCAGCATGTATCAACACCCCATGATCGGCATGAGCCGTATTAAGAGACATTTTGGTCGGATGTACAAATTTTAAAGTGGTCTTTATAGCTTTTGCCAATTACTGATTCTTAAACGTTGCTGTTTTCAACAATTTTATCAAACATGAAATTAGCGAAACAGATAGATTTTCGCCTTGCTTAATGACAGTGACAATCACAGCCACAGACTAAAAGTAGTACGTAGGTACCCTATTAAACACTTGCGATTGCGATACATCATGGCATTAGTATGTACTAGATCGATGTAAATAACAATGCCATGAAGTTATTACAACATCATCATTCTAAACTAATTGGAAAAAATACTAGGCTTGTTGAAAAAATATCGATACACCGATGTATTGATATTTTTAGCCGATATATTCTGAACCGATACATCGACATATCGATACAAAATATCCAATTTAGAAAATCGTATCGATAACGATATTTTTTCAAATTTATTTTATTACTGTTCAAGACATTTGTTTTTTCAAACGATTACAATAATCACTTACAGAGAAAATACAATAATAAGTAAACAAAAATAACCGATTAGCATTTTTAGTAGGGTAGATGTTAAAAATGTTAGTGGAGATTGTATTTTGTGTATTATATTATGTTGGATTACGGCCCATTCCCTCTCACAGAGAGAAGGCCTGGTTTCCAGTAGTGGGAACATAATAGGCTGATTATGTATGTATTATATTCTGTTAATTACAACAGAATATTTTAAAAGAAATTCAAAGCCACATGACAGCGGAGCATGTGAAGAGCAGAATTTTTCTACTTTCACTACCGGACAAATACTGGTTTATAATTTTGCATAATAATAAAGAATAATAATTAAAATACCTTCGTTTTATTAAGATTCTCATACATTAATATATTGTGCAATATTTATAAAAAATCCAATGCCTCGTTGGTCTAGTGTTCGCAATCGCTACTGCGGAGCATGAAGTCCTGGGTTCGATTCCTAGGTCGGGCAACGTGTTATTGAGTTTTTCTATCTGGAATTTCTCAGTAGCAGCCCGAAGTCTGGATTTGTGCCCGGTAGATGGCAATAGGCTCGCCCCCTATTACATGGGACTTAAACATAGGTACACCTCTGCCCAACCCTTCGGGGAAACAAGGCGTGATGTTATGGTATGTTTATGTTATGTTATAGAAAATCAATATAACCTCTTATTGGACCAGACTCAACTACAAACATTATTATTTTGAAACAGAAAATTTCTGAAAATTTGCCCGACGTATCGATATATCGATATTTTTTCCTCGATATATCGAGGTCGATATTGATATTTTACTAAATATCGATATATCGATATATTTTTTCACTTCCCAAATCCCTAAAAAATACGTATCAGTGAAGCTAACTGAAAAACTACCTAAGCAAAGTTAATAAAATGTATATGGGACCAACTCTGAAACATGCAACAAACATACAAAAAAAACCGACGAATTATAGATCCTCATCTTTTTTAAAGTCGGTTAAAAATATAATTTATTTTATGACCATTCGACTAACTGAAGATTGAGGTGGAACAGAAGACGAAGTTTATCCAAAAATAAATATGTATAATCACAATTAACACAAAAACAATATTTACAATAAAATATACTTAAATAAACGACCACGATTTTCTTTTTGACACGAATAACAATCAATAGGTTATGCAGTTGCTATATAACCAAATTGAAGTCCCAATTTTAATAATTATCTCCTCTCAACAAATACCTATCACGTCAGAGATCTTTCTGATCCTCGGTCTTGATAGTGGCTTGGTTAGGATATCTGCTAGCTGATCTTCGCTAGATACCTTATCGACTTTTAGCTCACCCCAGCCACCAATTCTCTAACAAAGAAATGTCGAACGCGGATATGCTTAGTCCGTCGATGGAATTCGGGATTTTCAGCCAGCCTGATCGCAGCTTTGTTATCAATTCTTATGCATGGAATCTCCTTAAGAGTGACAAGATCACTCATAAGCCGAGATAGCCAAACAGTCTCTCTGGCTGCTTCACTGGCAGCTACAACTTCTGCCTCGGTGGTGGAAATTGAAACGCTTGCCTGTCTTTTTGGCTTAGCTATGACACCGCTCCTCCTGCATACATGCACAGCACTCCAGTAGTGGATCTACCAGTGCTGATATCTCCTGCATGATCAGCATCACTATAGTATTCCAAAATGCCTTGTTTGTAATCTCTCTTGTACATGATACCTAAATCTGGCGTGTACTGCAATCATCATTGTCGTATCCAATTAAAATGCACCGTGTAGCTTTCGTTTGTCATTTCTTTCTCTTCTGCGTAAGGTTGTCTTAACAGGAAAAAGGCAACGGTTTGCGGTTTGTACAAGATAGACTGCAAAAACAATATTTACAATAAAATATACTTAAGAATAAGAATACAAAATTAAAATATGAATGCAAAAATAAAGGGTGGCAACCCTGGTCCCAGGCCCACAGACTGACAGAACTATGCTGAACCAGATGGGGTACTTAGAATTTATCATAACTTACCTATATTACTCTTTGGAATTTATGCTCTGTGCACAGAACCGATTATGTTAGCGGGAACAGAAAAATAATTTTTGACTATTTTTGTAATTTTATTACTATTAAATCATGGACATAAAAACAAATCAAAGTCATAACATTAAGCCCATAGCTAAGGATACGGTTCATAAAATATGTTCTGGACAGGTACACCAATAACCTCAAACATTGCTTATTTCAATAAAATTAATGGATGAAAAGAGTTGTGAACACAAAGAGCAAGGATATCAGATCTTGTGATTAGTTGTGACACATCCCATGAGATGACTCACTCAGCCAATGCATGTAATAAAGCATTTCTAGGTATGAGTCAGTCTCACAGGTTCACATTAAGGTTGTAGGCCTATCTTGATTCTAGAGAATAATCGCAACCATTTTTATTTTTTTTAGGTTGTTGTGAGTCTAGCAGTTGCTGTTAAAGAGCTGGTAGAGAACTCCTTAGATGCTGGTGCAACAAATATTGATATAAGGTTTAAAAATTATGGCATTGACTTGATTGAAGTATCAGATAATGGAACTGGTGTTACTGAAGATAACTATGCTGCTTTGAGTAAGATACACTTACAACAATATAGATAAGAACATTGCAATGGGGCGAAAGAAGCATGAAAGTGGAATAAACACTGGAAATGCGTAATTTGCGAAGCTTTTATGACTACAAATGACAGGCTGAGGAATGATGTGTTATGGCAAGGGTGCAGTTCAACAAAAAATAAAAGAGTATGCTTATATGGCTTGGTTATGTTGAGAGAATGAATTAAAGGCAAACAAAACATATATACAAGTCAAATGTGAGTGAAAACACTGGGAGAGGCTGCCCTAGGAGGACATAATTATACCAACCTCATTAGTGATGTTCTTTAGAAAGGTCAGGTAAATAGTACTTGCTACCAGCATTCATGCATTACCAGCTGTATGAATGTAAATAAAGCAAAAGCAATATGTAAGGATTGTAGCAGGTGGCATTCTGTAGTGTTTGCCTATTCCCATGGGAAGAAAGCGTGAGTTTACTTAGGTGTCTTTGTAGAACTTTGCGCTGAATATCAACTTCCTATCAGACTGCATGAAGGGAAAGTAGACTTTATTTTTTCCATTTCTTTATCTCAATCTGCAATCAGCCTTTGAGCTTTAATCTATTTGTTGTTTCTTCACTTGACAGTTCTAGATTGCTCACATCCAGTAATGCATCATCTCGTTATTTGGTTTGTGTTGGTTAAAGTGACGCTATTGAGTCTGAGGACTTTAGAAGTGTCACGGCGAGTTCATTTTTATGTTGCTGGAGTCTTTTCTTGCAATTCTTGTAGGACCTTTCTACTACCTCCTTGATAGTGGGGATTTGTGGGTACTCATGTACTTCAATGTTTTTGGTGAACCAAAGTGAAATTAGAGACTTAAGACTCATTTCCACATTATACCTTGAGGAATCGATTTATAATTGCAGTGTGTGTTATTATTAATAAGTTGATGCTGATACCTCATATCTCCTGTGATACTTACCTACAGTTTCAACAAAAAGGAAGGAAGGAATACCAGTAACCCATAAACTTCCATAGTATGGGAAGCAGTGACTCCCAACTCACACATAATTAAACTAGCACTGCGCCCGCGACTTCGACCTCGTCGATTTCGTATTTTGCACTGCAATGTTCAATAACTCTCCAACCCCTTTAAAACATAGTTTTTGACATTTAATTTGTGTCTTAAAATTATCAAGTTTATTATCTCAATAAGTAAGATTATTATTTCATAGAAACGAAATAATTCCTCTCTCTCTCTCTCTCTCTCTCTCTCTGTCAATATTTTTCACCCCTGTCAAGGTATAATTTCCAAAACCAGCATATTATAAAGTTCTGATGTGTCAGTCAGTCAGCACTTCGCCCTTGCCTTTGTTGGCGTGGATTCACACTTTCCCCTACAAATTGCACTACCCCTTTTCAGATTGTAGTGTTAATGATAACAATTTCTATTATTTATTTACATTTCATATAAAAAGGGGGGATCCCCTTTTCACCATGTTATTTTCGAAACACTCTGAAACTTGTTATTCTTTATTTTCGATCTTAAGTATAAATACCGAGTTTCGAGTTAATATAATAATTTTGACTTTAGATAGAAAAACGAATGACGGCGAGGTTTATAATTTACGTAGTTTTTTTTTTTTTAATTTGTTGACTCATTTTGCCCCGTCAGAGTTCGATTTTGACGAACACAGAAACTTCTCATTGTTTATTTTCTGTCTAAGTATTGATACTGAGTTTCGTGTTTAATGGACCGCGTTTGAACATTATTCCATACAAACTAATACCTCTAGAACGCCCTGTGAGGTAGTTTTTGAAAACGAATCATGAAAAACTATTAGGTACTTACTTAGGCAAGCATTTGTGCTAAGTACATTTTTTTTGTCACCAAATTAGGAAAAAAATTCATAGAAACTGTACCCCCCCTTTTCACGCCCTCAGGGGTAGAAAGATTTTTCATACCAACAAAATCTCCCCTTCATGGTCGAATTTCCAAAAACCCCTTCGTAGTTCTTCCCTACGTTATAAAACGAAGCAGTTTGCAAAATTTCACGTTCCTAGCTCCAGTAGTTTCTGTGCGTGGATATGTCAGAGTCAGTTTTACCTTTTACATCCTATAGGGTGACTTGAAGTTTGACGTATTCCTTTTAGGATGTGATAGAGTGACCCATTTCCAACAATGTGATTGTGATGAATTTTTTTTATTTTTATCTCAAAGAAATTTTTAATTCCAAATAGTGCAAATAGTATTACAAAAAGTGTAAAAGCTTAAAAAACTGCCAAGTTATAAACGTTTTAAAATAAGTGTTAGACTAGGACAGCACTATCGTAGAAGTGACTTCAAGACTACGTACTTTCTTCTTCTAAATTGTCCGTACCGCGCGACGAGGACAGGAATAATCCCCTCCAAAAACTTTTAAAGCTTGTATCTTCTTCATATTTACATCGATTTATTAACAGATATTTTCGATTATCTCATTTTACTATGCCTCCTTTGAAATTACATTATTTTGACGAACATTTTAATAGTAGTCATCATCCCAATTAAGCACCCCTTATAGCCTAGGCGATATTTCATGGAATTCGAGAAAACCCCATTTTTATGAATTCTTGAAAATTTCCCAGAATTCATCACTAAATCACTAAACTATTGAATGGCCTTCACGTAACACCCATAACATAAGTTATGTACGCCTGTAATCCCAGAGGGGTTAGGCAGAGGTGTACCTATAGTACCTACACCCACATTTCGCCAGTTATGCTTAAGTACCATGTAATAAGAGGTGAGCCTGTTGCCATCAATTTGTCCCCGACAAATCCAGACTCCTGGCTGCAGCTGAGAAATTCTAGATAGAAAAACCCAATAACACTTTGTCCGACCTGGGAATCGACCCCACTCTTTATTGCTATTTTAATTAAATATTTTGCCGCATTGTTTTTTACAAAGGACCCGGGCCGATTTTAATGAAAACTAAGACTGTATAATTGGCTTTGGCAGTATGATAACATGTTCCAAATATTACCTAAAGATAGAACACGTCTCATCTTAATAACACATAAGATACACGCCGGTAATCACATTAGATGTCTAATATAAAATGTGCTAAGGTAGCGCGATATTATTTTTTTCTTAGGTTTCTTACAAATTTTATGTCCATGAAAATGTGGTTTTATGGGGTGCTTAATTGTTATCAATGGATCACTATCACGTCCTAAAAGAAGTACTTCAAATTACAAGTCACTATAAATAGATTGTAGATGTACATTGCAATACACAGAAAACGGATATTATGAGTGATTTGGTGTGGGAAAGCTTAAATAGATATAAGCATTGAGAGAATTGCCCATTTTTTATTTCCAAATTCAAAATTTCTTTAAAAAAGTTAAGGACAGGCTCCTAACCAACCTCTCTGAACGACCGTTTTCCTGTAGCTACAACGGTTAAGAGAGGTGGTTGTAATGGACCTACCATTACAGCCACCTCTCTTAAAAATAAATGAAATTACATGTGTTCAAAAACTAGCTTTTGCCTGAGGCTTCGCCCGCGTGGAGGTCGTAAATTATTTCACGGGAACGTTCACGTGAGATAATTTCCCGGTAGTACGTATTACACTCCTACCGGGAGAAAAAGTACCCTAAGTCCTTACCCAGGTCATGGTCTACCTGTGTGCCAAAATCAAACAGACAGTTACTTTTTCATAAATGACATACATACGTAACTTGATTTATTGCGAGACTATGTCATCTTAACCAATAGGTATTATAAAAATGCGGAAATGAGTTTCTTTGTTGGTTTGTTACGATTTCACGCTTAAACGAATCGGGATGAAATTTGGCACATAAGTAGACCATGACCTGAAGCAGGACAGCTACTTTTCATCATGAGTCGCAGAAGTCGCGGGATACAGCTAGTATTCATATAAAAGGGCGCGAGGATTTCTTTTGCTTAGGACGTGGCCTAATTGTGACGCACACAATCGTTGCGTTTCTTTCATTTCCACTGTGTTTTGTATTCCGTGGCTATTATTTGGTATTTAGCCTTAGGTGGCCTTTAAATAATGCATATTTCTTTTTACAGCTTTAAAGTACCACACTTCAAAACTAACTGATTACTCAGATCTACTTGGAGTGTCAAGTTTTGGATTTAGAGGGGAAGCATTAAGTTCATTATGTTTGTTAGCTAATCTCACAGTTACTACAAGACACAAAAATTATGAATATGGTATGATATACAAATTGCTAATTGTGTAATGAGATTTTCAGATATATTTTGCTTGTGGTTCTGCTGTTCTGAATCATTATACTCGTGCTCACACACCAATTCATTTGGGGTTGACTATGCATCGTCGAATCCGACTCGGCTGGGCAGCGTTCGGCAAGCTACGCAATATCTTCTCGTCCCACATACCGCAGTGTCTTATGACGAAAGTCTTTGACCAGTGCGTGTTGCCGGAGATGACCTATGGCACTGAAACGTGGTCGCTCACAATCGGTAATCGAATCAGAAATGAATAGATCCGCAGGAGAACCAAGGTAACCGACATAGCACGAAAGAATCGCCAAACTTAAGTGGCAGTGGGGCAGGGCACATTGCTCGCAAAACTGCCCGATGGGGCCGAAAGGTTCTGGAGTGGCGACCGCATACCGGAAGAGGTAGCTTTGGAAGGCCTCCCACAAGGTGGACCGATGACCTTGTTAAGGCCGCAGGAATCCGCTGGCAGCACAGAACGGTTCTAAGTGGTGGTGCTTGGGGGAGGCCCATGTCCAGCGGTGGACGTCTTTCTGTTGAAATGATGACTATGCATGTCTTCTTCAATGCATCCCTATCATCCGTCATTCATTTTTCATGGATTGATTTTACTTGAGTATTTTTTACTTTTCAATAAACTAAATAATTTTTTTAGCTACGAAATTAGAATATGACCACAAAGGGAATATAATTAAACAAACACCATGCTCAAGACAAGTTGGTACAACTGTTAGTTTAACAAACCTCTTCTCATCATTGCCTGTGAGACAAAAAGAATTTCACAAAAATGCTAAGAGGGAATTCAACAAAATGACTCAGCTGCTATATGCATACTGTTTGATTTCAGTTGGAGTTAAGTAAGTTTCAATAAACAATATTATAGGGAAGTAAAGTATTACACACTAAAATTAAACTTTTTTTTTCTAGAATAACTTGTAGCAATCAAACGAGCTCCAACTCAAAGTCTGTAGTTGTAGCAACACAAGGAACATTATCTTATAAAGACAATATTGCCAGTGTTTTTGGGGTTAAACAACTACAAACATTACTCGAAATAAAGCCAGAATATGTCACAAACATAAAAGATAATATATTTAGGGGTTTGTCAGGAGAAGTAAAGGAAATGGATGAAAGTGTGGATTTAGAAGATGTTGAAATAGATTTATCCGAGGACTCTAATGATGCAGACAAATCAGATGTTATTAGTGGATCACAGAAATCCCAAGGGCATAAAAATGTTTCGAAACCAATTATTGAGTTTACAGGTTTTATATCCAATTGTGCTCATGGTAGTGGGCGATCCAGTACTGACAGACAGTTTTACTATATCAATTCCAGACCTTGTGAACCAACCAAGATAATTAAAATTATCAACGAAATATACAGGCAGTATAATTCACATCAATACCCTTTTGTGTTTCTAAATGTTAATCTGGAAAGAACAGCAGTTGATGTAAATGTCACTCCAGATAAACGGAAAATATTTCTTACAAAAGAAAAGATAATATTAGACATACTGAAAATTTCTTTACAAAAACTATTTGAAAATATACCTAGGTCATTGAAGATAGAATCAACTCCAAATTTCTACAATAAAGACACAAATGATGTTAAACTAGATTTGAAACAGCCAAGAGTTTTTAATTCGTTTTTGAAACAATTTCAAAATAAAACAAAGCAAGTTTCTGATAGTTTCTCCATAGTTGATAAAGAAACTAAAAATATTGAACTTAAACGGAAATCAACAACAATGTTAGATTTTATATCTTCAAAAACGAAGAGAACAGAAGTGGTTACAGAAGAAGGAAACTTAGCACTGAACAATAAAAATGAAGACCATAACGATAGGATACTTGATATTGTTAAATCTGATGTTGAAGAAGTAGTAGAAGATAGTGATGATGGTGAAAACCAGCAATTAGACTCTGATGAAAGTAATGAAACTAAAACCACAGATGATTTGCCTAAAAGTTCACCTTTAAAATATGATACACGCAATGTTATGTATTTAGACTTTGCTGAAAAAGTACCCGATACGCAAATAAGAGATATAGCCGATGTCATAATAGAGAAGTCACATACAATATATTGTAAAACCAAAGCCTTAAAGACAAAAGCAAACACTTCAAGTGAATTCAAGGAGAAAACACCGAAAAAGCAGAAGATTGTAACAGATAAGGAGGATTTGGGAAAGAATTGTAGGAAAACAGTAAGTTTAAAGACATCATTGGAACATGTTAAAGCATTAGCAAGTATGTATGTCAATGATAAAAAAGAATCTGCTCCCACAAGGGTAAAATTCAAAAGCGAAATTAATCCTGTATTTAACAAGAAATGTGAAGAGGAACTAAGTAAAGAAATATCTAAGGACTCATTTAAAAAGATGGAAGTCATTGGACAGTTTAATTTAGGTTTTATAATAACCAAATTGGAAGATGATCTTTTTATAATAGATCAACATGCTACAGACGAAATTTACAATTTTGAAACATTACAGAAAACTACAGAACTTACTAGTCAAAAATTGGTCATGTGAGTAATATTTGCCTGTCCTCATAATATTTTATTTTAGGTTTATATTTAATACAATTAATTTCAGCCCACAGTTACTTGAACTAACAGGAGTGAATGAACAAATCTTAATGGATAATGTAGATGTGTTCAAAAAGAATGGATTTACGTTTGAAATCAATGAAGAAGCTTTACCTACAAAGAGGGTTAAATTGTTAACTTTGCCTATGTCAAAAAATTGGATCTTTGGGAAGGAAGATATAGAAGAGCTTTTATTTATGTTGAGGGTATGTATGAGTGCCCAAAACCAGACAGTTGTAGCTAAAGCCACGATATATACGATATTATATTTATCTAAGTTCGTCTTATGTTCATAAATATTTTAAATTCCAGGAATCCCCTTCAGAGTATTGTAGACCCAGCAGAGTAAGGGCAATGTTTGCATCAAGAGCTTGTCGAAAATCAGTGATGATAGGCACAGCTCTGGGCAAAGCTGATATGAAAAAGCTTGTTGATCACATGTCTGAATTAGACAAACCATGGGTAAGTTATTGTACTGAACTCGTTAGTTGTAAGATCTATGGTTGTAACCATCAACCATACAAAAATATTTTTCACAAAGTACTGATCATTGAGGATTCGCCTCAGTGCAGTGCTTTAATGCAGTTTTTTCTTTTCAGAATTGTCCGCACGGCAGACCAACAATTAGACATTTAGTGAATTTGGCCATGGTCCACACAGAGGATAGATTTGATACTTGACTTTTTGTTGTGATGAATCTAAATCATGTTACTAACTGGAAAATCTCCCGAGATATTAAATAAAAAATGTGTTTTATTTAATTGTTTTATTTCATACACTGATCGATTTGAATATATTGAATCCTGTGTGTGCAGTTGTCACCATGACTCCTGGAATTTGTTTGTGCCAGTGCAATTCCTTTATATCACTCTGTCCTTGATGGATGAACAGAAGCTGGGGCGGAAGATTCTGAAAAAGAATTAGAGTTATATCAGTCCACTCGTAACTGTCTACATATTTTGTCTTGTGCATAATATAACCTTAACTAAAGATGTAAACATACATTCAATTCTTCATCAACAACATCGTCATCGTCACGCTCAACAGCCAAGTCCCAGAGCGCAACTTGGTGGTCTTCGCCCGCGGATGCCAGCACACTTGGCTCAGTCCAGTGCCACTCTATTGAAGTAACAGGCGCCGTGTGGTGCTTGAAAGTACCCACCGGGGTTTTGCTTGCCAATTGTCTTAAATCCCAAATGTGAAGAAACCCATCATCACCCCCTGCAATTCACAATAAAATGGTCACAAAAAATTTGTACTCTTAAAAGTACTCTGTACTGACACATTAGTTCTTTAAGATGACCATAGTATCTAACAAAGATAATTGATAATGGTCCAAGAATTAAGCCTTGTGGAACTCTCATTTTCATAGTTAAAAAAACTAACTTAAACATACTGAAAAAAAAATTACCACTGGCTATAAAAGGCTCCTTGCTATTCCATGATATAACATTGACATCACTTTGATGAGCATCTTCTATTGAGAGCATGCAAGCTTTCTGAGGAGCTGCTCTTGTATCCCATATTCTTATTGATTTATCTACAGAACATGATGCTAGAACATTCCTGCAAATAACAAAAAGTATTATGAAATGGAACAAGGTTATTTAAATCTGTAACACTCTCTGTAACTGCAATGGCAAAAGTAACATTAGGTTTGTGTTTAATGTAAATACATACCTTTCATTAGGGGACCATTGTATGTCTTCGACAGAAGCAGTGTGTCCCACCAGAGGGCGCTGGTCTACTTCCCATGTTCCAGCTTGGTTTGGTTTCCAAATGTGAATATCTCTTCTGCAGTCACCAGTTGCAAGAACCTGTAAATATAAAAATAAAAAACATTTAAGCAGCAATAAACTATAGATATGCAGCTAATGTTCTCAGAAACACTGCAAAAACAAAAACCTGACTCAACACAGATTTTAAAGTTGGCATGATATCATGAGATATTTTAGTATAGACAAAACCGTTTAAAAAAAATGATAATAGCCTGAACACCACTTCTTTTATTTCATATTAACATCAACCCATCCTTATTGAAAAACCCTTTAGTTGTTAGTTTAAGAAGAAATGCAACAAAATACCAGTACATGTTTATGATAACCGGATTAACAAGTATGTATCATATCATGTGCCTATACAATAATAAGAGGGTGAAGAAATAATTCACTTACACCAAGTTCCGTAGCACACCAATCAACTGCAAATCCTTCTTGCTGATGTCCATTAAATGAATAAAGCGGCTTGACAGGATTATTGACAGTGTCCAGGTTGTAGCGTTCTAGTAGTGTTGGGTCATCTACTGCTTGTAGCTGCTGTGTTATATTCCAAATGTCGACCCTTCCTAATTCAGACCAACTTGCAGCTAGAACAGAGTTTCTGAAACTTGTTGCCTGTGAAAATAAGTTACAGTTTACTGAGGGCAAAGTAAAGGTGCCCAACCCAAGTTAGCTATTGTTGACCAAAATTACACCAACCAAACTGGTAACAAGTAACCTTACAAGAGATAAAAGTTGCTTACAGGAACAAGGGGCTGGTTTGTGACTTACCCTAATTCTATTAACACAGCCCTGATGCTTGATGAAGGAGAATGTCATTTGTGGCTTCTTCTCCTCATCCTCCTCCTCATCATCATCATCCTCATCTTCATCAGATTCTTCCTCATCCTCTGCTTTTGAAGTTTGGTGCAGGTTGGACATTTTGACTACTAACAGACTATTTTTTATTTTTACAAATGTTTGAATATAATAGCATTAAACAAAAGCCGATTTATATAACAGACAAAAGGTAATTGATTTTAAGGCTATCTTCATAATCAGCCTAAAATGTTCCTACTGCCCCAGCAGTAGGAACATTTTAGGCCTCCTATTTGTGAGATTGAGTCGGCAATATCCACAACGCAAGGCTATATACCTCTAATAGAGGCGCTTTCAGAAACCTTTATCGTTTCCAGTAGTCTTACAAATACAACCAACTTACTTATTAAGATGTGCGCTAGAAGCCTGAGTACCGGCAACTAAATAAGCCGTCATCGGGTACTCATTTCTGTCGTTGCCAAGATTATCAGGAACGATATCGAAGCTAAGACATGGGGCGCCAGTCTGGGCTTGATGCAGCATCACGTAGGCAGACTGGTCGCAAACTAAATGCTCGTCTTCCTTCAAAGGCTGCCCAGGAAGGTAAGTCTTGGGGCGGTCATCGTTTTCCTCTTCTCCTTCCATAACTTCGTCTTCACTCTCAGAGGAACTGGCCTCCATCTCGTCTTCTGCTACAATGTTTGACATGACTAAACGGACAGACTCGGAATTTTTATTTAACAAAATAATAACAACACGACATGCGCGAATTAGGTTATTTTAAAATTTTGACAGTGACAGCCAGCACCTACCCTGCATTCCGAATTGGGATGTAATCGATTTGAGCGCGCTTACACCCGTTCCGAGTTGGCGTGAGCGAGATAACGATGTCCCGTAAATCGTCATAGGTGACGCCATGACATGCGCCATCTTGCGATAACGCCGACCATGCGATATTATAAATATCACTGTGAGCGAATTGTCAGCTGTCATAATCATGATATCTAAATCGGAACGCTAATTATCGATGTGAGCGCTGTCAGCGAATGGTCTAACTCGGAATGCGGCTGATGTCATGTGAATCGTCATAAATGACATCATGACATGTGCCATCTTGCGATAACGGCGACCATGCCATAGAGAAATATCACCTGCTTGCCAAGGCACCCCTGTTTTGTGTTTTTTGGATTTATGTAATAGTTAGTTTTAATATTATATTATATTATACTAATGGTGTTAGTTTTAATATTTATAATTTTCATGTTTTAAGTACATAGTTTTGATTAATAGTTTTAAGTTCTGAACTGTCGCATTAGGGTAACCCTGTAAGGATAGTTAAGTTGTTATAAATAAATAAATAAATGACTCGACTAAATTAAATGTCATATTGTTGAATTTAAACTAATTTAGGTATTTTAAAAATCGTGTATAAGTTGGACCGTGATGATATTTGTGAGTTAATTTTACCAATGAACGGCATCTTGTAGTTTATTTGCCACCAGGTTGGTGCCACTTAGAAGTAGACTTTGACACTTGACTGTTCTGACAGATCTTTGTGCGTGAAAAAGTTAACTGTTCCATGTACCTCTGCAGCAACACATGTATCATTTTGTGTTCTCGGCCACGTGCCCTACTAAGCAGAACCGACTAAATCGACAATGGGCAGCTAATCTCATTTAACAAATAGGCCGATGACTAGTACTGACTAGTCCTGTCAACAAATATTCTACTTTTTCTTCACTCTCTTCTCTTTTATTCTACTTCACACAGCAATATTAAAAAATACACACATATCGAAAATGGGCTCCAGTCTCAAAAGTGCTAGCGAGTCTTCCGAGGCGAGGCGTGGAATAGAACTGCAGTGGTTCTGATGGACGGGGGTTCTCCGTCCCCCCTGGTACCACTCCCATTAAAAGGTAATGCGCCGTTCTCGAGAAAAACGAATTATTGTAACCAAGAGAAAAACTAATTATTGTAGGCTGAGGCTGATCTCCGGAGGCGACCAGTAAGCCGTAGCTGCGGAGGTGAGCAATATGCATTACCTTGTACTAAGAGTGGTAGCGTTACAATCAGGGAACCCAACCCTACCATATTTAACCCTTTTTACCCCCGAACTCCTGCCAAACGATACTAGGACCCAACCCGTTATTAAATATTTTATTTACCCTTAGTTTAGGGATTTACCAGGGTATTTTCCCTTTGGGTAGTTATTCAACGCCCTATCAGAATCAGAATCAAAATTTTATTTGCTATGAATGTAGGTACAGATATAAGATGTTGTATAATAATGAGATCGGCTACACCTTACGGCGTGCAAATTGTTACATTAAATATTATTAAAACAAAATGAATGTCAACAAAACAGGGTCCACTTACGTCGTGCAAATTATTGCACTAATTAAAATATATAAACAAAATAATGTCAATCGATTAGAAATTATAGTGAAGTATATATAGTCAGGTACAAAAGTCTTATATGGTCAAAATTGCAATTAATTATTACAGTCATAATCAGGAAAAACTCGTATCATTAAGAAAGTCTTTCACTGAGTAATAACATTTGCCTAAAAGTAAAGCAGTTACCTTAGATTTAAAAATGTTTAAAGAATAATCCTTAAAACTATGAGGTATTTTATTTTATATGTACGTAGTACCTCTACATAATCTATTTAATCTGCGGTATTCTTATTCTGTCACCTGTCACTGTCACAAATGTTTTTTAATATTATTTGAACTTTGAAGCTGTGATTTGTAGGTTATGTTGATTTGGTAATGTATAAAACGGCAATTTATTAAATAATAATATTAATTACGATGGCTTTTCGGTGCATAAAATTGTTAAGAATAATCAGAACCACAAATGTGATTCGCCACAATTTCATCACAACATCTGTTGCTCTGCCAGACGAAAATAAGATCCGTAAGCCAAAAGAATATAAAACAGAAGATAATTTGGTTTATTTAGAGGACCCAGATACTTTTGGAACTTTATCCAGAACAGTTAACATTCAGTCGGTCGAACTTGAAGACGAGGGAGATAAACAAGAGCAGGAATTTATACAAAACAAACCATTACGTTCACAGAAACTAACCACTAAACAATACGCCGATATTATTAAACAATTTATTGATTACAAGAGACTAAAAGAAGCTATTGACGTGCTAGAAGTAAGAATGTTAAAAGAGGATAGAGTGAAGCCTGAAAACTATATTTATAACATACTGATAGGTGCTTGTGCTAATGTTGGGTACACAAAAAAAGCTTTCAAATTATTTAATGACATGAAGAGACGAGCTCTGATCCCTACTGGCGACACCTACACTTGCCTGTTTCATGCTTGTGCTAATAGTCCCTGGCCAGTAGATGGATTGAAGCGTGCCCAGAATCTGAAGGAACTTATGGTTGAGAAGGGATATGAACCTAATGTTACTAACTATAATGCAATGATTAAAGCCTTTGGCAGATGTGGTGACTTACCTACAGCTTTTAAAATTGTTGATGAAATGTTGGCAAAGAAGATGAAAATAAAAGCTCATACTCTGAACCACCTGCTGCATGCTTGTATTACAGATAAACAAAATGGATTGCGCCATGCTCTCATAGTTTGGAGGAAAATGTTAAAGCTGAAGGAAAAACCCAATATTTATACTTTTAATTTAATGCTAAAATGTGTTAAGGATTGTAATTTGGGCAGTAAACAAGACATTGCAGAACTTATTGACACTATACAAACACAGATACAGTTACAAAGTCAAAATAAACAACCACTGAAATTGACCCAATCAAGTAAAAGTTTGAATATTGAACCAGAGAATCAATTATTAATTGAACCCACAACATCTGTTAATGAAGAAAATATTGATAATCAGCATACAAGTCCACCTGCTAGTGAATTGAGCATAGTTAACAAGAAAGACAATATTGCAATAGAATTTGTAAACAAATTGGATACAGTGGTTGCCAATGAAAGGCTTGTACCAAACTTATTATCCAGAGTGTTGAATATGGAACAAGTAACAGCATTGCAAGAAGTACACACATTACAAGATAAGTTTGCAGTAGTGGGAGGGCAAGATGATTTCTTAAAGGAAATGCAGACATATTCAGTCAAACCAGATATCAAAACTTTTACACAAATGCTGCCACTGTTAGATAACACTACAGAAGCTGAGGACAACTTACTGAAAAAAATGAAATCTTTGGCAATCAGGGCTGATATAGATTTTTACAATATGCTAATAAAGAAGAGGTGTTTGAGATCAGATTATGATGCTGCTTTTGTAAGTTATAACTGTATCCATACACTTTTGGTATTTCCATTTTGGGTATCTCATAATTATGCTTTATTTCAGGCTGTACAAAATATTATACAAAAAGAAAGTGAATTTCGCAAGAAAAGGTTTCCATTCTCCAAAAAGTTGAAAATAAAAGTCAATATCATGACATATGGTGTGCTTGCATTGGCATGTAAAACTAAAGAAAGTGCAGAGATGCTTCTCAAGGAAATGGAAGACAAACAACTAAAGTAAGAACTAAGCAAGTTTTCATTAATATGGTTTGTAATATCAAACTGCAAACCCATACTAGAAGTCTCTCTGAAGGTGTAGGTAGAGGTGACAACATTCATTTAGACGCTAAGACTGGATCTAGTGTTACGCTGATATCAGTCACGCTTACAGCTTCTTGAAGCTGTAATGGCCGTGTATAGTGAAGCACCGACGGTCATCAAGCGCGGGCCCATATAAATAGGTACGCGACCGATCTCGCGCTGATAGTCGGTTGAGCACTAAATCCAGCCTTAACCTTATAGCAGTGTTGCTGACACAGATTTATACCGTTTTTGTTTCGATGTTGGGAACTGCTACCCCGCGTGGTGTGTCGTCGCGGACTTGATGAAAATAGAGGTGGCGGTCAAAGGCATGCAAAAAATATTGAAATGCCATTAAATCGTAATTGATGTATTGCTTAGGTACTAATTCTTGAGCTATATGGATTTCCATTACAGCTGTTGGAACTTGGTCAGCTGGAAGTGGTCCCTCTATCCAGAAAGGTTGGTAGGCCACATTAAAAATACTATTTAGGGACTAAATGTCTGATTAAAGGTACCTATTGGGTACCGCGGTCCTGATGTTCACCTAAATCGGCGCTCAGTCTCGAAAGTCTCAACTATTTTCGACCCATGCAATCAAGTTCTCGAGTATCCCTCTTCCTACAAGATTTAATCTAAAAAAATAGCTTGTGATTGCATTCCTTATGCCCTACATTATCCTTTTGCAGAGTCAACATAGAAATTCTGGGAACTTTGCTGAGGCAAGGAACAGCAAATAGCCAGTTTGGCTATGTCTTATACATTATGAATGTGGTAAAAAAAGAAAAGATGCAAGTGAATGATATATTCCTGAAACACCTGGAAGGGTTTAATGACAAGTGTGTTGATATTATTAAAAAGGTATGTTGAAATATAATATTTTATTGTGTTATTCTTATAAATGTAACTGATTGCCCTCACTAGAATAATAACTATTGACTACATAAAAAATAAACTATGTTTCAAATTTTTTTCAGGGGGAAGGTTCTGAAGTATTTAAGAAGTCTTACGAAATTTTCGCCAAATATTATAGCACCTGGTTGAAAGAGATAAATATAGAAGAAGCATTAAAACCAGAACATCCTTGGCAGCAGTATAGAGAAAATTATCCAGAAACAGTTCAGCGAGACACAGTTAAAATTAAACAGCCAAAGAAGTTTTTCAAAAGAAATAAAAAATATGTACCATATACTCCGAAAATAGTAAATTAAATGCACATTAGAAATATCAGTAACTTTATTTGTCTGGTTACAAAATTCGACTTATTTGAGACACCTTAGATTTTAATATGGTGGAGTTTGCGGTTGAGCTCTTCGAATTTAAGGAGTTTGCGAATGAAGAAGTCGCCGAAGCGGTGAGCCACCTTCGTGTCAGCAATGTGGACCATGTCATTATCGATGTAGAAGTCCAACTGGAAGCAATAAAACGAATCAAAATGTTGTTCTAGCTCTAAATAAATGCTGAGTTGACTTATTTAATAATAACAGTGATGAACTTTTAACACTCTTAAAACTTATATATGAGCTTTCATTGCGACCCAAGTTCTTAAACGAAACTCAAGCAATGATGTCTTCATTAATCTGTAGGCTAAACACTACCTTCAGATTATGGATGCTATAGCAGTCCATTGCTGGACATAGGCTCTCCAATCGCACGCCATTTAACCCTCCCTTTGGCTACTCTCATCCAGCTGCTACTAGGTACCCTGCGAAGACCGTCGCGCCACCTAACCTGACCCTATCTAACATTCGCCGAGAAGCAGTAACCATTAGAAAAAAATAACCAATTCTCACCTCAGAGCCACTCTGGAACTTCCCATCCAAACCACTAGGTCCCTTAGTCCAGACGACGTTCTTCATTTTATGCTTGAAGCACAGCAGATGGATGGCGAGGGCGGCATGTTCCCGCGCCGCGTCACGGTCGCCGCCGCGCGCAGACGACATGAACGCGGCCAGTTTGGTTAGGGGCAGGGTCGTGTACAGTTTCAAGTACGAACGAATCGTTGGCAACATCTTTTGTTGACGGACCTGTTCAATTTAATTTCGTATTTCAGTTCCAGCAATTTTTAAATTCACAATATTACCTGCTTTTTCAAACGAAGATGTTGAGTCCCTTTTTTTTTAGAGCATTATGCTGATGCTTGGAAGAGGCCCGATGTCCAAGAGAGGATGACTTTCCGCTAACATTGGTATGTAAGTATAATGCCCTTACATAGGTAGTTTCTGTGCCATAAGTTGTAATAAAATCACAAAAGAAATACTACCTATCAATCGCAATAACTAACCTCATCCATGAACACCTGAGTTTGATGTTTGACGGCGTCACGTCCGTAGTTGGAGCCTGGCTCGATGGGCGGCGGGCAAGGGGACAGGAACTTGGGGCAAGCGAAAGTGAAACAGCTCTCAAATTCTACCAGGTCACCATACTGCATCTTGAACATCTTCTCATGATAGTTCTTCTCACGGAGCACCTAAATTAACGTCTTTGTTAGAAAACTACAGCTGATTGCAATCATGTCTAAACAAAGAAGAACATCATTTATTTTGGTTTCGTAAAGCTTGTTTTTTTTTAAAGAAAGCAGTAATTGAAAAATAATGGTAACTTAACGGTGTCCACAGAGCTCTGTATATAGTAAGTATACTTACACAGTGGTCCTTTTGCTACCACTGGGTAAGGCAATATGAAGGCATGAAGTCACCGATTTCTTAGGAAACTCAAGCTTAAGGATCCAAAAAAAGTGTAGCATTCATTGTTACATACCTGCTGGATAGATTCATCAACACACTGTGGGTGGAGGACCAGGCAGATGGCCAACAGGTGGTACATCTGTTCCGTCTGCTTATTGATCTGATCATTCTGGTATGAACGGGGCGAGAACAGCTGCTTGGTGCGCTGCATGTACAGCAGAGCTGACGACAGCGTGCGGATGGCGTCGGCATAGCGACGCATCATCATGTACGCGAAACCTACATAGTAAGATGTGGATATCTGGCATGCGGGCACGTGAGAGTACTGGGACTTCTTGTGCAGCTCAATGTTCTCCAGGACCTGAAATATTTATTTTATTTGTTTATATATACTCTATTGTACACCACAAAATTAAATAACAAAAAAATAATCAAACTAAAAAAACATACAATGGGCGGCCTTATCGCTTTCTGCGATCTCTTTCAGGCAACCTTAGAATGGACAGCGATTTGTCTGGACATCAAATGGGGCTGTCAGTGGTGCAAGAAATGACTATACTAAAATATACATTACACTAAAATAGATACACAGATAAATACATTATCCTAACGAATAGTTATCATACATACGAAATAATTAACAAACGAAAATAAATGAATATAAGTAATTACAGATTACGAGAGCAAGATCAATACGACAAGTATTGATCCTTCACGAGTCTTTTAAACATATACAACGACTGCGCGCGTTTTATTTCGCCAGGCTGTACATTCCACAAACGAACGGCCTGGACAGTAAAAGATTTGTCGAGGAAAGTTGTGGAATGCAGGCATTTTAAGCTTTTAGTTATCCGATGACCTTAAAAATTTCGTGTGTGAGTCGCAAAGAAACTGGAAACGTTTCTTGAGATAGAGAGGAGTGGAAGGGGAAAAGAACACATTATACAACAGGGAAAGAAAGTGAGCATTCCTGCGAAGGCGAATTGGTAACCACGTGAGCTTCACACGAAATTCGGAAACATGGTCATATTTGCGCAAACCGAATATAAACCTGAAACAAAAAATTTGAAGCCGTTCAAGACCTTACCCAAGACCAACTCGATAAAGTTGGTCTTGGGTAAGGTCAAGATAGCTGGCATCAGCATAGTCAAGAACGGGTAAAAGAATCGATTGTGCAAGCGCAATCTTGGTGGCAATAGACAGAAAATTACGCAATCTCTTCAAAGATGCAGCGGATGCAAATAGCTTGCGGCTGACTTCCTGTAGCTGGGCAGTCCAAGAGAAGTTCTTATCAATGAAAATCCCTAAGTTTTTAACTTATCTCACTGAAGGGAACAACTGAATTCTCAAAAGAAACTTGAGGAAGAGTCGTCCAGTCGATCCTTGAGACCGTCCTAGAACTGCCTACTACCACAACTTGCGTCTTTATGGGGTTAACCGTAAGTCCGTGTCTCTTGGCACAGTCGCATATTCGGGCTAGATCACGATTAATCGTTAAGATAGCCTCGTATAGATTTCCGAGAGGAGCTCGCGAGTAAATTTGTAGATCATCAGCATAAAGATGGTAGGAAAAAATTTGTTCGTCGGAGATTGAGTAAATAAAAATGCGAAAAGTAAAGGGGATAGAACGCCACCGGAGGTACACCGGTGGCGTATTACACCGGGAAGACAAGGACTATCCAATGCTAATACGTTGCCGCCGAACATCAACAAAGTTATCTGTTTCGAGTATTTTTTTATTTCAGAACCAGTCCATAAGCACACATGTGAAAATTAAAAACATTAGATAAAGCACACTATGTATTGTAATATAAAAAAAGGGAAAATCCCTTGTTGGGATCAATTGTAGTATAAAAAATAGAAAATATGTGTGTTTCTGATTGTGTGTGATCTCCTAAAAAAAATATGTTGATAAAAGAAATGAAATTTCGGGAGCCGTGGAGCGACACACTATTAATGGATAGCCAGATAAAATTGGAGAGATTGAACAATTAATCTTAGGATGGGAGCCTGTGGATGTCAACGGTGATTATAAGTCGCACTACCTTGAATGTTCCCAGTTTATTGTCTACTTTTAGCTTATTGAATACAATTAAACTATTATTAATTTAAATTAAATTAGCAGCTGAATGCTGTTTTGATATGATAACAAAAGTAATAAAAAAAGAAACTTGAAGATGACCCCAAAAGCCGGAAGGTGGTACCTCTCAGGTGATCCGCCCTGTGGAAGGCCAGTAGAAATTCCTAGGTAGATGTAAAGGTAGAATAAGCACCCACAATTGTAGGCGCTTATTCCAGGGATACAAAGCTCGCGTCTCCCTCGGTGTACCGTGAAGATAGATGGTAACAAAAGCACCGTAGGGAGGCAAACGAGGGATTCAAAAATCCGATAGAAATTTTCTCTGGGACCATTCCACGGGTCCTTTGGTTTAGGATGATGGTATTTATAAGCCAAAATATACGATTCTATTTAAGGAAAATTAGGAGACCTGTTCTATTCTATTTTTATGTTATGGCAAGCAAACGCGATGTCGAGACCTGTCACCTTCACGAACAAAGATTGCAAAAGTGACTTGTCAAATTTTGACGGCGAAACGTCAGCCGAATGTATCACAGATAAAAAATTACAACTAGAAATCGTTCCGAAATCGACTATAATGATCAAAGACATGTAACGGTATAAAAGACTTGTTACAGTATGTACAAAACTTTTTCAATTACCCAACAAAAACCTCACCTTGATGGCCTGATAATAATCTCCAAGCAGGGAATGCAGACGGAGGAGGCCTACTAAAGAGAAGTAGCCCAACATTTTGTACAGGGAGTGACGGCCGAACTCTCCCGCCACAGAGTCAGGGTCGCCGCCAGCAGCATAGACCTGGGAAACAAAAACAAAACAAAGTCAACAGATTAAAAGTTCTGTTAAACAAACACATTATAACAAAGACGCCAATTCGATTTGCATTTTGATATAAATAAAAATGAAATGCTGTTTTTTGGTAAGCGCATCTCTATATAAATATAAATAAAATGCTGTTAGTTGGTAAGCCCATCAATTGGGAACAGCTGGACCGACTTAACAATTTTTTGGTTTCAAAATGTTTGTAATTAGGTTTAAAAGGAAAGAAAAATTATCAAACTTAGAAAAACATGGACATCCTTTTTTCATAATTTATTGAAAATTTGGGCAGGATGGAGGAGTCTGTCAGGTCAGCTAGTATTAAACAATAGAGGCAAAGGTAGTCTGGAATATCAATCAGTATCATCTGTAGCATCCTGTTGGGAGTTAACTAGTTTGCATTGTGTCAAATAAGGCATGATGACAGCTGAACTATGGCTGAGAGTGAGTAAAAGGAATGGAAGCAGGAATGTAAGTTGTCAAGCAGGGAGATGGGCAGACAACATTGTTGCCAGACCTTGATCCAATGAGAATGGTGGAGAATGGCACATAATCAATTGAGCATGAAGATTGGCACAAGTAAAGAGAAGCCCAGTAGTGGGCGAAATTAGTTTAGATGATGATAAAATAATTATGATGATTGAAAATACTAAATGTTTACAGCTTACATTACTTACTTCAAGTTGCCTCTTGATGTTAGACTTGTCAACAAGTGAGTGCAACACATTGAGAATGCAGAGTACATTCCATGCCTTATTTTCAGTATTGAGGGCATCAATCTCCGCCGGGCTCAATTTTGATGTGCGCGACCTTAAAACAAAGAAATCATTTAAATGATAAATGATTTTATTTCTGTAAATAGGTTTGTACAAACACTTTTACACGTCAATAATATTTTAAAAACTAGGTGAGATCGGCATTTCCTATCTGACTACTCTGAGAAGAAACGCCGAAACAAACTCAGAGGTCACAGTCTCTTTTAAAGTCCAGACATAATCTTGGTCAGGTCATGTGAAGACCATGTGGATTGATATCTGAAATGGTCTTTCGAGGAAAGAACCACACAGAATGAGTGGACCTGTCCAGTCAGTGCACGCATTTGTCAGTTGTCATGCAGCTCAACACAGAACTAAAGGAGCTAAACGATTCGACGAACATTACCAAAGAAAGGACATTTGGGTAGGCCGCATAAATTACTCAAACTGCCAGACCATGATTAAAACTAATAATTAAAAAAAAAATGCATTAAAAAAAAACAACAAATCCACAATGTCTTCACATTCACAATAATTAAAATAGTATAATCCTTTACAAAGTAAATGGCATTGCATATATAAAGTGCATCAATGTCAAAGTGTAAATAAAATATTAAAATAATCTTGGTCATATCATATGAGGACTATGTAGACTGGTGTCTGAAATGGTCTTTTGAGGAAAGAACCACACGGATTTGAGTGGACCTGTCCAGTCAGTGCACGCATTTGTCAATCATCGTGCAGCTCAACTCAGAACTAAGGAGCTCAACGACTCGACGAACAATACAAAAGAAAGGACACTTGGGGAGGCCGCGTAAAGTACTCAAACAGCCAGACCATCATCACTAAAAGAAGAGAAAAAAAAAACGCAAAGACCCACACAGTCCGCACATTCACAAAAATCAAAACAACATTATACTTTATACAGTAAATATATACATGTCATTGTGTAGATAAAAGGTAAAAGAAAAAGAAAAAAAATGTAAAAATAGCAAATTACACATCAATTATGTCTGTGTAAACTTATTGGAGCAGCTCAATCCCAAGCCTTCTTGTCCTCAATATAGTCCTTGACAGTATAGTAGGCTTTCTGGCATAATTTCCGCTTTATAAAAGTTTTAAATTTATTAAGGCTTAGTTCTTGAATGTGGCTAGGAAGTTTATTATAAAAACGTATACATTGACATTTAAACGAGCCACCTATTTTCTTGAGCCTGGTAGTGGGAACAACAAATTTGTGTTTATTCCTAGTATTTTTGTCATGGATATCACTGTATTTTTTAAACAGATTAATATTTTTATGTGCATATAAAAGATTTTCATAAATGTACTGAGAAGGCACAGTCATTATATTAATCTCTTTAAATTTGTCTCTGAGGGAGTGTCTTTTTTTTTTTTTTTTTTTTTTTGGGTGGGAAATCATCAAATGACTTCTCCCGCTCTGGGTGGAGCGGGAGGGCGTGTCAGACTTTTACTGACTAAAACCCACCCGTGTTCCTTCAGTTGCCTGTGCCAGGGCCACGGTTTTCTCTGTGGAATAACCCGCGGCCCTGAGGCGTCGGCCCTATCGGACCCCGTCATTTTGTGCTGACATCTCTTTGAGGCGCGCGTGGAACACAACGCGCCGTCGACCCGGGCCTGGTCCTTACCGGACGGCGAGCTACCCATGGCTCGCCGTCCGCAAGCCCGCGCCTACGGTGGCCGGGAATCTGCTTGCGATTCCCGACGCCCAGGGCGTCTCCTGCGGCGACTAGGGGCGTGAGGGCGCAAGGCTCTCTCCCTCACGCGCTCCGCCTCCTCCTTTGCGAGCATTACTGCTTCGCAGAAGGAGGTGACGGCTTTCCATTCCCTCTCGCTCCGTACCATGGCCTGGACCAGGGCCGGACGCGAGAGATCGCCGCCGCCAATCGCCTCCGCGAGGAAACTGCGGTGCTCCGCCCAAGCTGGGCATACCTCCACCGTATGCTCCACCGTGTCCTCCGGGCGATCCACACAATGGTGACACCCGGGCGTTTCCTCCCGCCTTCTGAGGGAGTGTCTGGGACTTAATTTATAAATTGAACGAATTGCCCTTTTTTGTAAAACAAAAACTGTTTGAATGTCGGCGGCATTTCCCCACAAAATAATACCGTACGACATCACACTATGAAAATAACTAAAGTAAACTAAACGCGCTATCTCTAAATCAGTTAAATTACGAATTTTTCTTACGGCGTATGCTGCAGAGCTTAGTTTTTTTGACAATTTATCTATATGGGGGCCCCATTGAAGCTTGGCATCCAAAGTTATGCCTAAGAACACTGTGGAGTTTTCGGGTTTCAACTCTTCACCCTTTAAAAGAACACTAGTTTCTACTTGTCTAACATGAGGTATCGTAAACTTAATACATTTAGTTTTTTTTCTCGTTAAGAAGTAGGTTATTAACATTAAACCAGTTAACTACCTTAGCGAGGGCGCTATTTACAATGTCAGTAACCAGCTGCTGACGTTTCAGTTTAAATAAAAGTGAAGTGTCGTCTGCAAACAATACTATATCATGATTATCCTTTATGAGGTATGGCAAGTCATTAATATAAATAAGAAACAAAAATGGGCCAAGAATTGAGCCCTGGGGGACCCCCATTCTAACTACAGATCCAGGTGATCTTTTTCCGTTAACATCTACTCTTTGAATCCTATCACTTAAGTAAGAAGATCCAGAGAGGCGTTCCGTATTCCGTAGTGGTGCAGTTTCCTGATTAATGTTTCATGAAGAACACAATCAAATGCCTTGGACAGATCGCAAAAGATGCCCAAAGCATCGCACTTGTCCTCCCATGCATTATAAACATGTCCTAAAAGTTCAACTCCGGCATCAGTAGTCGAACGACCCTTTGTAAAACCAAACTGTTTGTTATGCAGTAATTTGTGTTTATTAAAAAATCTTTGCATTTGATCTAAAATAAGTTTTTCAAAAATTTTACTAAAGGTAGGTAGCACTGAAATAGGTCTATAATTAGTAGGGTCAGATGTGCTACCCGATTTAAACAATGGTATTATTTTACTGTTTTTCATAAGATCAGGAAACTCACCACGGTCAATACAATTATTAAAAATAACAGCTAAAGTAGGTGCTACAATATCTATAATTGACTTAGCAACGTCCACAGAATTACCCCATAGATCTGTGGTCTTTTTAACATTTAATGTGTGAAAGGTTTTAATTATATCTCTACAGGTGACATATTGGAAATTAAACTCAGAATCACAAACTGGAATGTTTTCTTTAAGCAAAGACTCTGCAGTAGTGGGCGATGAGTTCAGAGATTTAGTAGTCGATACGGGAATCTCTGCAAAGAAATTTTCAAAGGCCGCGGCGACTTGAGAATCTGATTTAATTATGTTGCCATCAATATCAAGGCTGAAGTCACTATTTCGGTTGCATGACCTTCCCGTTTCGCTATTAATGATATTCCATGTCGTTTTAATTATATTACTACTATTTTTAATTTTTGAACTCAAGTAACGTGACTTGGCCATACAACAAACTTTTTTAAATAATTTTGAATAATTCCTAACATATAAATTAAATTCAGAAGTGTTTATACAAGTCCGTTCATCATACAACTCATAAAGTCGTTTTCTACTTTTATGTATACCAATGGTAGCCCAGTCACTGAAGGAAGCATTACTGTTAACCGAAAATGTCTTCGGAATGAAAGTATTATCAAATTGTGTACAATACATTTTGAAAAAAGCATTATATTGTTGATTAGAGTCATCGTTAGTTGAAAAAAGTGGTAAATTACTTAGAAGTTTAGTTTTAAATGTTTCCAAACGATTATTAGTTTTTGGATTAACAGTGATATCTTTATTTTTAGTTTTTTTGTTAATATTTGAAATAGTGACCAACTGTCCACAATGATCTGAGTCTATTAAATTAATAATTTCCTTGTGGGTTGGTATAACATCTGTATAAACATTATCTAGGCATGTGGCACTAGTGGGAGTTATTCTAGTGGGCTCCAAAAATTGGTTAGCAAGATTGTATGACTGAAACAAACTTATAATTCTAGTACTTAACCCAGAATTTTCTAACAAATTAACATTAAAATCACCACAAGTGATAATAGACTTATTAGAATTACAGATTTTGTTCAACACTTCATCCATAACCTTTTCAAAACAATCATACAATCCTGAAGGCGGTCTGTACACACTTAATATAATGAACTGCTCCAATTCGATACAGGCTATCTCAATTGTTCGCTCAACAGAGAGGCACACAATATCCTTACGGTCTTTAAATTTGATCTGGTTATTTACTAATATTAATGAGCCACCATGTATAGCATTTACTCTGCTGAACGAACTACCAACCTGGTGATTACTAAAATTGAATATAAACTGGTGGCCTTTAAGCCAATGTTCTGTCACACAAAGAATATCTATATTGTTACAATTCAGGAATAAATCTACTTCTAAATCTTTGTTTAAAAACCCTTGAATATTTTGATGCACCATTTAGAATCAAACAAAAAGAAAACAAACAGAAAACACCTGGATTCTTAAAAGGTTATCAAATCTCTGAATAGTCATAATGAATCAATATAATGTCAAAATGTTGGCTGTTGTTTGTGAAGATTACAACAGCCTATGAAATGTTTGGAAATATATTAAATTGAAAGGGTTTCAGACACCAACTTGAATTTTTATGTTCTTACCTGTATTGCGCAAATGACTGGAATTGATAGACAAACTCGTCAATGAGTTCCCACAGCCACTGGTCGGGTAACTCCAGGGGCACAGGTGTCTCCGCAGACAGAATGTAGTTGAAAAGGTCGCAGTAGTTGTAAAATGAATGAAACCTTTGGTCAGGTTTGGGGCCACCGGGTACACGCGCGTATATGTCGCGATAATACAGTTCTTTGTACAGAATCATGAATACCTGAAACATGTAAATATAATAATCAGCACTTTTTGAATGTCAAAAATTGCAAAAGCCAACTATTCTCCAAATTCTAATGTTTGAGCTGAAAAGAAGTGGCATAAAACTCCCCAGCAACTTCTTTGTTGTTAAGTTGTAGTGTTTATTAATTCTATTGTGTTACCAGATACTGGATTGCGGAGGTCAGATAGACATTTGCTCTATGTATGGTATGCTGTATTCAGCTGCATCCTGCACTCTTAGCATATTTTTTTTTTGTTGATGGAAGAATGGACAAAATGACGGATTTCTTTTATTCATCTGTCTTTTTGCCTGTATTTAAATTGAAAAAACTTGTTTCTATGGTGGTCATGCTATGCATGTAGTTAGGGTGGATTGGCTTCCAGTCTAACTGCATGCACACCATGACCCTAACATAGTTGGAAGAGATACTACATTTGTAGACCTCTTATTTAAATGCAAAGTTAATCAAGTCTTGTGTTACTTCTATGCAGTTTTGCCAAATTACACATTCTAGTATTAGATAATTGTAATTTATAATAATTTTCTTGTCTAAACTGCATGATATGACCCTGTTTTGAAATAGATTGAATGCTGTATATGACTGTAGTTATTATAGCGTACTCACATGGTCACTGTCCACAACAGGGGCCACCTCATTTTCATCAGGCCATGGAGTGTTCTCAAAATACTGCTCAGTAAGTTTTGGGAAGGTATTCTCATACAGGTTCAGAATCTCATATGATACTCCCTCGTTGATCATGTTACGGAAGTATACAAGGAATTTCTTGACCTGAAATAGAAATGTATACTTGCATGTCATAATCTATTACACTTTACAATTACAATTCTGTATTATCTCTGAACCCACCGAATTATGAGAAAATGAAAACAGTCAGTAACTTACCATGTCGGGCATTTTGTAAAATGAAGACCTATCATATTCCAGGTCATACTGGGGATCTCCTGTGTGGGGTTCATAATCACTGTAGGGTTCATATGCAGGCTAAAACAGACATAATATGTAATTTATAGATTAGAAGTTAACTGCTTACGTTTTTATATGTAAGAGGTTATGTTGCATTTTCACAGTAAAATTTAGTCTTGTAGGGATTTGTACTAACAGTAACAGCTGGCTCGGTGTAATCGTCACTGGAATACATTTTGTAGTTTTCTTATTATGTAAAACGGTGAACTCTATTAAAATCTGTCTAGAAGAGTTCGAGAAAACGCTGTCGCAATCGCAAACACATACGGCGCTACGTTTTCATTTACGCATCTATTTTACATAATCTTTTGCCGAACTTCTTTAGTAGTACTATCTCTATCATACGTTTTTAAGTGATTCCTGTGTTGTGATTGGTCCAGAATAGATGTTGTTTTATTAAACCAATAGTAAATGAGAAGATCGTTTCAAGTACGAATCCGAGTGAATCGACGAAACTACACTAAACCGTCATTATCCCGGTTTTCCCATCCATTTACCGGTTCCAGTAGCGTTTGGCCCGTCATGCAGTGTTACCAACTCTCAAAAATATTTATCCCTAAGGTTTGTGTCAAAAACCCCTAAAATCGCCTTAATTATTGAGTTGTCCCCTTAAAAAATATATAAATACAAATTCGTAATGATTTAGAAATGATATCCTGTAATATGTTTCAAAAGTATTTTTATTATAAGTTATTTAATACATAAAATATTTCGTCTTCATCTGAAGATTCAGATTTTTTAAATCATACGTGTTAACATTGAGTTTTTTTTTTCCTTAGGCATCATTTGCACATTTCTTGTCGACACACAATACAAACCAAAATCGAAATAACAATCGTCGTAAGAATATTCTTTACCTATTTTTTTAGCGGTATCCTATCTGACATAAGCTAATGTCAAACATACATTCAAGTTTAAAAAAATATAGTTTTATACACAACAACAACCGCCTTATGCACAGACAATCAAATGACCGCCAGTGGCGCCAGTCACCACAGAGTGGTTGTAGAATTACGTACTAGTACTAGATGTCGTTATATGTCGCTAGGTCAAGAATTAAATATTAATATTATCAATTAAAAAATATTAAAGAGTCAAAAAATCCCTGAAAATACCCCTAAAAATTTCAGACCCCTAAAAAAATCCCATCTCACTTATTTACCCCATAAATCTGGGGAGAAAACCCCTAAGTTGCCGTCATGTCATCGTCAGTCGTCAGGCTGCTCGTAAGGATGGCGATCTAAAATCGATTAATCTAAGGATCGATTTTTCAGTGCAGTCGAAATTACACCATTGAAAATCGCCATTCGATATTTTTTGTATTGGTAAAAAACATAAAATTATTTACAATTCGTTGAATGTATCCGTAATATTATAATGTTAACGGTTAAAGGGTAAAAACTCGCGAGATGGGTATATGCTCTAAGTAAGTGCATACCTAATTTACCTACATGTGTAGGTAAATTAGGTATGCACTTGCACTGGAAAATTAGGGCTTACACGAAGGAATTAAACACTATTTATCGCAGGCTGTTTTGCACCTGAAGTATGATCGTATACTGTACTGGCAGGAACTGTACCCGTGGAGTTTCTTGCCGGCTCTTCTCCATCGGAAACGACCAATTGGAACCGTGCACCTAGTTTCTGACGTTTCATAAGTGCACATGTAGTTTTATGTGAAATAAAATCATTGATTTAGATTTTTTGATTTAGAAAATAAATCTATTTATCACGGCCTTACCACTCAATAGCCATGATTTAGATGTGTATCGTGGGATCATCTGTTCCTTGTAAGCGCCTTTTTTCAACTGCCGGCAACATCACAAGTGATGAGCGGAACCGCTTGAATCCTAGTTTTGACAGACTATTGATTTTTTTAAGTTTCGATACGAAGCATTGGGCAACTATCTCATGTAATAAATACATTTTGAAAATGTCTTCTTTCATACCTGATCTGACTTTGATATGGGAATAAAAATAATTGTTATAATCGAATTCTCCGAACCAAAAACAAACACATTTTACTGATAAATAGATCATATAATATGGTATCTTTCAAATCAATCTTTTAGACCTCGATTCGAAAGATGTCGGTTCACATCCCGAGTAAAAAAAGTCTGAGAACATATTATATACCTCTGGATCATTAGCTTCAACATTTTTGTTTTAAAGCTTAGATGCTTAGATGGAATTCCAGGTTTATCTTTCCGATTAGAAACATAGGTCCAGAAGTGTTTTATGTTTTTACTCAAATTGACCTCTACAGAACTGATGTACGAACTGAAACCCTAAGGGGCCGACGAACAACGCACGTAATAGGAATTCGAGGCCAGCACAAAATTCACTCTATCTCTTTTTGACAAAATAAGGGAGCGAGGGACGCGGTGCGCAGCCGTGTGTGTGTGTCTGTGTGAGTAGATAGATAGCTGTTATTAGCTGTACTGTCTACCATTCATTCACAGACTTATTAAGCATTAATTCATAACGACTTGGAAGATATTTCGATCTATTAGTAATTAGATTAGATTTGCTTTGTTTTTGGTTGACGACTTTGGGGAATCGTTTGTAAATCTACAGACTAGTAATGCGTTTTTTGGAAATTTCTTTACAATGCCTGTATCTGATAGATGGATAAATAGATAGATAAAACATTTATTCGGTGCACACAAAAGACGCAGCACAACACACAAGAACATAATAGAATGTTAAAAAGTAACAATAATAAATATAAACAACGTGCCAATATACAGAAAAAAAAAACAAACCCAAAGAGTTCAAATTTGACGAGAACAGTGCGGTGTGCGTCCCGAGGCTGCACCAAATGGGAGGCCAGCTCAGCATGTGTCAGGCAAATATACCTGACGCTGATATTCTGCTGGATCCCTGCAGTGACATACGGACGTCGAGCAGACCAGATACATTGGTGTTATAACAAATTGTTTTGTGCAGAGAGAAAATTATGTAAGTACCCGCAACATAAATTATTGGTATTCTACAGAAGTTTTGCATCGGGAAAGGTTCGTGTTCGTTGATTATGTAAAAGTCATAATTATGGATAGTGAGTAATCGTAATAAAATCATTATTTTAATTAATTACAGTGGCGTTGATGCGAAAATAAATGATATACTCGTATAAATGATTTGGCTTGACTTAAATATGCTAACAATAAATAAATATAGGTTTATTACATGTGTATTATAATAATAATTTAACAAATCATTGAATTACTAATTCCCTTTGTTCACAGGTATTTATTTATTTATTTGTTTATTTTTAATTAAAACGGTAACACCAATTACAATAATTAACATACAGATTGATTTATTGGAAAACAATGATATTTCAAATACTAACATATAATAGAGGACAGCCTTGCATACTTACACTCGCAAAACATCAGACATACACGCATAATTCTGCTCCATTCATCTGCAAACAGATCACATTCAGGATTTTTGGTCAGGAGGTCGTTAAGTATCCTTAAGGTACGACACACAGGGGACTCAGCTCTGGCGACAGTTTTAGATAACGGCGGCGCAAATAGATGGCGTCGACGGCTTTGTCGATGTCCGATGTATTTGTCGGGAACAAATAGCCGACAGAAAAGATTGTGGAGCTCGGGACTGTCGATGAGTCCTCTAATAGTACAGATAGATAGCTGCAAACCCCACTTTAAGGAACTAAATATCTTAACGCTGCCTTGTATATACATACTTGAAATATGCAAATTCGCTCAAAAACACCAAGACTTTTACACTAAACGAGAAGACATACAAACAAGATACACACTCCGACACAAAACACGACTCAACCTACCACTATCCCGCTTAAAAATACATTCAACAAGTCCGCTGGTTATGTCAATAAAAATTTACAACATGTTACCCGAATCAATAAGAAATGAAAAAAAACTCCGTTTATTCACTAATAAGTGTAAAAAGTTATTATTGAGCAAATGTTACTACAGTGTCAACGAGTATTTAAACGATAAATCTTTGAAACTCGAAAAATAATGTCTATATTCATGTTAATGTCAATGTTTTTAGAATAAGTTAGATTATAAGATACTAACATATTAAGTCCTCTCCTTATTTTACTTTTGGTGTGCCCGACAGGGTCCACGATTGTTTAAAAAAAAAATTTTGCCACCTAAGTCTACATTGTGGAACGCAATAAAGAATTGAGTATTGAGTATTGAGTTTTGCAGGCTACTGTGAGCTGTAGAAAGCCTCGTCTAACCTCTAACGAGTTGAAGCCCAAAACTCCTAGGAGGTAATTAATATGGTACATGAAAGGGAAGAAGTGAAACGTCTTTCACTTCTTCCCTTTCATGTGTCCTCGGAGTATACAGATTGACTCGGGAAGAACACGACAGCCAGTTATATAAAGGAAGTGTTGGAAACAGTCATACCGAGTTTTTCCTGCGAGGCGATAAGAAACTGCCGCAGTCTAATTCTGAAGGTACCAAGATATTTCAGGTTCCTTATCGGCGGGGGAATATTGTTCCAACATTTGGATGCGGCGTATCTAAAACTTCCCCTGAAAGCAGCTGTCTTGTGCGATTGAGTGGAGAGTTGCTGCGAGCACTGCCTACTTGCGCATTCTCTTCTACTAGCGATCTAGCTCAGTTTATTGTACAGGTAGGACGGCTGCTCGTAGTTTATAACTCCAAATAGTAGGCATGTCAAGTACAACTTACGGCGTGATTTCATTTTGAGGATTGAGTGCTTATTTAAAAATGACGTTACGTGACTTCTTGGTGGTATCGAGAAGCAGAATCGAGCGCAGGCATTTTGCACTCTTTGGATCAGTCGATCAGTTCTTGCTAGTAGCCGAGGGCCAATAACCGCGTCAGCATAGTTTAGATTAGACAGCACGAGTGACTCAACCAGCTGGATCCGCAGCTTCTCTGAAAGATAAGGCCTTTTTTTTAAAATAAGGCCTTATTATAAAATAATAAAAACAATATAATTTTTCAGCCCAATATGCTATCCTATCAAGATCATCTCTAAGGTCCATTATCGCGCTGTCATAGTCACTTGGCTTAAAAGAGATAAAGACTTGGACGTCATCAGCATAAATGTGGTACCTACACCACTTTAGGGAATTTATAATATCCGCACAATACAAAATAAAGATGATGGGACCTAGTATTGAGCCTTGCGGGGCTCCCCTATCAACAGATGAAAGTGACGAAACAAGGGAAGAGCCATTTCTTAAACGTATTTCCACACGCTGCTTACGGTTGGTGAGATAGCTTTGGAACCACTGTATCGCATTTTGATCAAATCCATAATAGTTTAGCTTTGATAGAAATAGATCTATAATAATGCAGTCAAAAGCTCGCGAAAAATCAAGCAGGACCAGGATTGTGCATAAGCCTTTGTCCTGTGCTGACAGGATGTCATCTGTCACGTCCAAAAGAGCCGTAGAAGTACCACGTCGTTTACGAAAGCCTATATCTCAATATATCGGAATATTTCGACATCTAGGCTTTGTAGAGAAAATCAAGAAAAGTACCTATACGCTGTTGGTGTTCTTGAATAAATTATTATAAGGTACTACTTATAAATCGGTACTTATAAATCGTCATCGCGCGCGGTCTACAAATTGTCTTCGTTAAATCAAATTGTCTTTATTAATTTTAAGCCAGTATAAGTTAAATTATTCCCTTGGTCTCCTCTTTAAAAAACCTAAGGCTTCTTCTGTCTTATTTATGTACGTACTAGCTGCTCCCCGCAGTTTCACCCGCATAAATCTTATAATATATTTATATTATATAATTATAATAATATGTTAATCCAGGTTAGAACCCACCTGTGTGCCAAATTTCATTCAAATCCGTTCAGTAGTTTTTGCGTGAAAGAGTAACAAGCATCTAGAAAGACTCATATCCGCCTACGAGGAATCCGACAGTCGCCAGTTCCAAAAACTGCTGTCCGAGATGGAACTCGGAGACCAAAAGCCAACGCAACTACTCCGCCGCATGCGAAACCTCGCCAGAGACAAAGTGCCCGACTCCACTTTGCGACTTATGTGGACCAATCACCTTCCACCACACGTCCGCTCAGTCCTTGCAGTCAGTGAAACATTCACCACCAAGACAGCACTCGACGAACTCGCGCTACTCGCTGATAAAATAATGGAGCAGACAGCAGCAACAGAAGTCGCAGATGTGCACGCACCCGCACCACTTGCACCATCCGCACCGCAAGCAGATACGCAGTACCTCATCAGCGAGATCAGAAAATTATCGCTAGAGATAGCCGAGCTAAAATCAAGACGATATCCCAACAACAACAACTATCGCCGCAGTCGTCATTCATCGCATCACCGCAGCACATCACGACAACACAGTCGAGAAGTTTCGCCATCTCCATTTTGTTACTATCACCGCCGCTTCAAAGATCAAGCTAGACGCTGTACATCGCCTTGTTCATTCAAGAAACAAAATACGGAAAACTAAACGGAACGTTGGCAGTGGCGGACACCGGCGTTCAAGAAAAATCTCACCGCCTATACATCACCGACAAAAACTCAAATCTATCATTCTTAGTCGACACTGGTGCCAACATATCCGTGCTACCGAGAAGAAAAGGACAAATACCAACGCCATTACCATTCCAGCTATATACAGCGAACAACACTGCTATAGCTACGTATGGCGAGAAAACATTATCTCTCGATCTCAATCTACGCCGCCCGTATTTGTGGAAATTCATCGTCGCTGACGTTTCAAAACCCATACTTGGAGCAGACTTCCTCAAACATCATCAACTAATCGTCGACTTGCAAAACAGAAGACTAATTGACGGTGTTACAAATTTGAAGGTCAACGCCCCGGTACGAGTATCGAACGTGCCTACAGTACGCAGCATCGACATGTCTCAATCGTACCACGACATCTTAGCCCAGTATCCCGGCATAACAAGATTAACATCGATGAAATTAAACTCCGATATCCACGTGCAACATTTTATCGAAACACGAGGCCCACCGATACACAGCCGAGCAAGACCGATTCCACCACATCGCTTCGAAATAGTGAAGAAGGAATTTGAAAGCATGATCGAACAAGGACTATGCAGACCTAGCAAAAGCCCATGGTCATCACCTCTAAACATAGTTCCCAAGAAGAATGGCGATATTAGAGTTTGTGGTGACTATCGCCGACTCAACTCCATCACCATTCCAGATCGCTACCCCGTTCCACGCATCAAAGACTTCACTCATCATCTATCCGGAAAAACTATCTTCTCAACAATTGATCTCAACCGTGCATACCAACAACTGAGCGTAAGAGAAGAAGACATTGAGAAGACAGCCATCATCACTCCGATGGGATTATTTGAATTCACTATGTACGGTGTAAGCCGATCCCCTGGGAGAAGCAAGCCAAATACCTAGGCGTGATCCTCGATGAAAACCTTACCTTTAATGCTCATATTAAGGCGGTTCGCGCGCGCGCCTCCTGCGCTCTTAGCAAGCTCCACTTTGTACTGACAGCCCGTAGTAAACTGTCACTTAAATGCAAGCTGCGCATCTACACCGCAATCATCCGTCCCATCATGACCTATGCCTGCGTTGTATTTGCACACGCTCACCCACGTCATCTCCATAAGATGCAGACCCTCCAGAACCGTTTCCTCAGAAAGGTCACGGGTGCCCCCTTCTATGTCCGTAATATAAATCTCCACATCGACCTTAAAATGCCTACCATAAACCAGTTCATGAAACGCTTATCGAAGCGCTTCTTCGACTGTGGCATTAAACACTCCAACCCCTTGATCTCAGCGGCCGCCCGCTACACTCCCTCCCGCATTAGCAGTATTCGCCGACCAAAGCATACTTTAATCGCCCCCGACGACGCCACTACCGTCCTCCAGCAGAGTAGTAAGGCCACCAGCACACTACATAAGCCCAAAACCCGATCGCCGTCCTACCGTCCTCGCCGCCGAGGCCCGCCGCGACGACCAAATCCACGCCCCTCCCGACCCTTGCTCGAGCCAGACCGCGCCGCTGAGCCTGTAGCTTTAAATTCGTCCCAAAATCACTCAAATCCTGATCCAGCTAGTTCCTTGCTGCCCTCTTCCAGCGACGCCCTAGGCCGAGGTTCGTACCCCACAGGGGGTGCCCTTAGCGTTGTCGCTTAGTTTTTAAGTTAGTACATAAGTTTAAGTCCTGGCTGGAGGCCTTAATTTATTAGGGCAACCACAGGCTAGTCCGTCTAAGCAGACGACAACCTCATAGGTTGACCTGCGAGATGCCATTAAAAATAAAAATAAAAAGTTCGCGATTCCTTTGCAGAGCGGCCGCCGTCGAATGAAGATTCGTGTTGGGATCTGTGGATTGCAGACGTGCCTCGTGTGACGAAGACTGGAGTGTCCTGGAGATCACGTCGTCGGCGTGTGGCCTCTGCAGCTCCTATTTCTTTAACGGATGTCAAAACGGAGGTTGAAGTGGTTTCTTAACTGCATCGGTTCTGATAAACACGTGACTGCACTTGAGTAAATCTTGATGCACAAAAACGCGTTTATTGTTACTGTGATGCTCGGTGACGGCTTGCGGTTTGTTTACATTAATGATGTCACGCAGTTTATCGACGTAAGTATAATCCATTGTAGGTGTGTAGGTAACTCGTAGGTAGCTCGTCTATCCATGTACTTGCGTCCTAAAGTTTCGCGCGCAATGCAGTTTTGAGCGAGCGATGCCACCGTTCGACCATCCCGTTGCTTTGAGGATGATACGCTGTTGTGCGATTTTTCTTGATTCCCATTTGTTCCATTTTAGTGTGGTCGGACATCCAAATCTTGATATCCAATGCCGGTAGACGATATCGGCTATTCGATCAGCTGATATTTCGTCGGTAGGGATTGCTTCAGGCCACTTCGTTAGTCGGTCGATCATTGTAACTAAGTAACGATGTCCTTGAGCTGTTATAGGTAGCGGTCCAACGATGTCGACGTGTAGGTGTTGAAAGCGATCACTTGGCGGGTAAGATGAGATGTTCGAGAATGTGTGACGCTGTATCTTGCTTTTCTGACAATGTATACAGGTTCGAGTCCAACGGCTGATGTCTGCGTTCATTGATGGCCAGAAGTATTTTTGAGTTGCGAGTTTGCGAGTCGTGCGGATACCAGGATGGCTGATATTATGCACGCTGTTCTAAAAACTTCTTGTCTATGTACTTCAGGTATATACGGGCGTATATAAGGTGTAGACGTTTCGCAGTATAACTCGACGTCCGTGTTAGGTATTACTATTTTCTTGATAGTGATGTTGTTTGCTTGTAATAATTGTTCAATGTTGCTGTCCTGTTCTTGCGAGCTGGCTATGTCCTTGTAGTTTATTGTAGTTGGGCATGATATTGTTTCTATGCGGCTGAGTGTGTCGGCGACGATGTTTTGTTTACCGCTCACGTGTCGTATGTCTGTGGTAAATTCGCTGATAAACAAAAGTTGTCTCGTTCGTCTCGGTGTTACGGTATTCGATTGAGTTTTTGCAATTACGAATGTTAGCGGCTTGTGATCGGTGAAAATGATAAGATGACGTCCTTCGAATGTTTTGCGGAAGTGTTTGACTGCCACATGGCAGAGCTACTCGCAATCTACATAGATTGCGAGTAGCTCTTGGTCGAAGGTAGAATATTTCTTTTGCGCGTCACTGAATTTCTTCGAATAATATCCAAGTGGTTGCCATGTTTCATTTATGTATTGTTGTAGGACGGCGCCTGCTGCGTTATCGGATGCGTCGCAGAATAATGCTAGCGTAGCATTATGTGATGGGTGAGCGAGTAAAGCTGCGTTTATGATGCTAGCTTTACATTGCTCGAACGCTTGAGTTGCTTCGTCGGTCCACGTAATCTGAGTCTTATCTCGTTTCTTTACGTTATGTAGGTATGAATTCAGAGGTGCTTGTAGAGCTACGGCGTTTGGTATGTGATCGCGATAAAAGTTAATCATTCCGAGAAATCTTCTTAATTCTTCGATTGTAGTCGGCCGAGGGTAATCGGTAATTGCTTGTATTTTATGTTGCGGAGGTTTGATGCCTTCTTTTGTTACGGTGTAACCCAGGAACTGGACTTCTGATTTGCCTAGGTTGCATTTGACGGGGTTAATAGTTATTCCGTTGTCTTCTAATCTCTTTAGAACGATTTTGAGATGTTCTCTGTGTTGGTCTTCGTTTTCTGATGCCAATAACAAATCGTCTATGAATGGGAAAACAAAATCTAATCCTCGTAGTACTTCATGGATATAGCGTTGAAACGTTTGTCCCGCGTTTTTCAAACCGGGGCACATACGTGGGAATTCAAATAATCCCATCGGAGTGATGATGGCTGTCTTCTCAATGTCTTCTTCTCTTACGCTCAGTTGTTGGTATGCACGGTTGAGATCAATTGTTGAGAAGATAGTTTTTCCGGATAGATGATGAGTGAAGTCTTTGATGCGTGGAACGGGGTAGCGATCTGGAATGGTGATGGAGTTGAGTCGGCGATAGTCACCACAAACTCTAATATCGCCATTCTTCTTGGGAACTATGTTTAGAGGTGATGACCATGGGCTTTTGCTAGGTCTGCATAGTCCTTGTTCGATCATGCTTTCAAATTCCTTCTTCACTATTTCGAAGCGATGTGGTGGAATCGGTCTTGCTCGGCTGTGTATCGGTGGGCCTCGTGTTTCGATAAAATGTTGCACGTGGATATCGGAGTTTAATTTCATCGATGTTAATCTTGTTATGCCGGGATACTGGGCTAAGATGTCGTGGTACGATTGAGACATGTCGATGCTGCGTACTGTAGGCACGTTCGATACTCGTACCGGGGCGTTGACCTTCAAATTTGTAACACCGTCAATTAGTCTTCTGTTTTGCAAGTCGACGATTAGTTGATGATGTTTGAGGAAGTCTGCTCCAAGTATGGGTTTTGAAACGTCAGCGACGATGAATTTCCACAAATACGGGCGGCGTAGATTGAGATCGAGAGATAATGTTTTCTCGCCATACGTAGCTATAGCAGTGTTGTTCGCTGCATATAGCTGGAATGGTAATGGCGTTGGTATTTGTCCTTTTCTTCTCGGTAGCACGGATATGTTGGCACCAGTGTCGACTAAGAATGATAGATTTGAGTTTTTGTCGGTGATGTATAGGCGGTGAGATTTTTCTTGAACGCCGGTGTCCGCCACTGCCAACGTTCCGTTTAGTTTTCCGTATTTTGTTTCTTGAATGAACAAGGCGATGTACAGCGTCTAGCTTGATCTTTGAAGCGGCGGTGATAGTAACAAAATGGAGATGGCGAAACTTCTCGACTGTGTTGTCGTGATGTGCTGCGGTGATGCGATGAATGACGACTGCGGCGATAGTTGTTGTTGTTGGGATATCGTCTTGATTTTAGCTCGGCTATCTCTAGCGATAATTTTCTGATCTCGCTGATGAGGTACTGCGTATCTGCTTGCGGTGCGGATGGTGCAAGTGGTGCGGGTGCGTGCACATCTGCGACTTCTGTTGCTGCTGTCTGCTCCATTATTTTATCAGCGAGTAGCGCGAGTTCGTCGAGTGCTGTCTTGGTGGTGAATGTTTCACTGACTGCAAGGACTGAGCGGACGTGTGGTGGAAGGTGATTGGTCCACATAAGTCGCAAAGTGGAGTCGGGCACTTTGTCTCTGGCGAGGTTTCGCATGCGGCGGAGTAGTTGCGTTGGCTTTTGGTCTCCGAGTTCCATCTCGGACAGCAGTTTTTGGAACTGGCGACTGTCGGATTCCTCGTAGGCGGATATGAGTCTTTCTAGATGCTTGTTACTCTTTCACGCAAAAACTACTGAACGGATTTGAATGAAATTTGGCACACAGGTGGGTTCTAACCTGGATTAACATATTATTATAATTATATAATATAAATATATTATAAGATTTATGCGGGTGAAACTGCGGGGAGCAGCTAGTACGTACATAAATAAGACAGAAGAAGCCTTAGGTTTTTTAAAGAGGAGACCAAGGGAATAATTTAACTTATACTGGCTTAAAATTAATAAAGACAATTTGATTTAACGAAGACAATTTGTAGACCGCGCGCGATGACGATTTATAAGTACCGATTTATAAGTAGTACCTTATAATAATTTATTCAAGAACACCAACAGCGTATAGGTACTTTTCTTGATTTTCTCTACAAAGCCTAGATGTCGAAATATTCCGATATATTGAGATATAGGCTTTCGTAAACGACGTGGTACTTCTACGGCTCTTTTGGACGTGACAGATAACATCCTGTCAGCACAGGACAAAGGCTTATGCACAATCCTGGTCCTGCTTGATTTTTCGCGAGCTTTTGACTGCATTATTATAGATCTATTTCTATCAAAGCTAAACTATTATGGATTTGATCAAAATGCGATACAGTGGTTCCAAAGCTATCTCACCAACCGTAAGCAGCGTGTGGAAATACGTTTAAGAAATGGCTCTTCCCTTGTTTCGTCACTTTCATCTGTTGATAGGGGAGCCCCGCAAGGCTCAATACTAGGTCCCATCATCTTTATTTTGTATTGTGCGGATATTATAAATTCCCTAAAGTGGTGTAGGTACCACATTTATGCTGATGACGTCCAAGTCTTTATCTCTTTTAAGCCAAGTGACTATGACAGCGCGATAATGGACCTTAGAGATGATCTTGATAGGATAGCATATTGGGCTGAAATTTTTTATTGTTTTTATTATTTTATAATAAGGCCTTATTTTAAAAATAAGGCCTTATCTTTCAGAGAAGCTGCGGATCCAGCTGGTTGAGTCACTCGTGCTGTCTAATCTAAACTATGACTATGACTACTATATCAAAACTTTCGTTACGACACTAACCACATTCATCCAGTTAAAAATAACTTAGTTCATACATCAAGTGTTATTGTATTTATTTTAAAGAGTAAAAAAAAAATCTTGAACTCGGTTGGCTTCCACCATGACTTGTGTAAAGGCGTGTTTGGGTTGGTTTGTCTTTACGTTTAAGTGGGTCCCTCTCAAGTGAAGATATCAAATAATTAATGCTAAAAAGTACAAAATAAAATGTACGTTAACATATAACTTTATTACTCGTATTTTGTAAGGTTGAGGAGTGAACGTCTTTCATACACATTTTAATATGCTTTAATTACTTACTTACATTTGATTTGAATCTTTAGAGGGGGGGGGGGGGGGTGACAGTTGCCCATTCCTGCACCCCTTTGGCAACGCCCATGGCAGTTCCCGATAGTCGGATGCCAGGCGACACGGCAGACACATATCCGAATATGTGTCTGCCGTGTCGCCTGCGGTCAAGATGCATGCCCAGGTAGTTCACAGAGTCACGTGGAAGTTCGTGATCGCTAGTAGCTTAATATTGGGGATTCACGCTCACCGGAAGTCCAGCGTAAGAAGAGCTCTGTTGGGTGTGTGTTTAGTATGTGATGTGTGGTTCAGGTTATGATGGTTTGTTGTAAAAAACTCGTGTTTTGGTGGAAGTGTAGGGATTAACGCTCACCGGTGGTCCGGTGAGCGTGAATCCCTACACTTTACAAAATACGATAACATGTATACGTTTACTAACGAGAAGCACCACGTTTATACACAAATTAAGAGGAAAAAAATACTTTCTGGTAACGATGATAAAAGGTTTATTACCGACGATGGAATAAACACTTTAGCCTGGGGACATTATACTATCAAATAAAAGTACATTGTATATCGTACATAGTTGTTTTTTTTTTTTTTTTACCTCCCCATCGCCTAATACAAGTTTCTGTATATAAGCACAACGACTAAACCACTGAACTTGTTGCTGCCAAGGATCATCATCATGTTCCCAATCTTTTAAGCCTCCACCACATTGGAAACACAAGGTCCTGTCACCACTACCGCTATAAAAGAAACCAGTTTCTGCAAGATCTTCAGGCTTCTGACGCATACTCCGAGGCCAGTCTATGAAAGTGCGCAAACGTCTCGTTTTTTAACTGAATTGCGGATGTTGTGGTTTATGATCTCTATTATATTCACTCATCGATGAGGCTAATGTTCTACTCATCTGTGATGAACCAGTACCACACTCATCTATTCCCTCATCATCATCATCATCATCACTTCCTTCCAGTATTTTAAATAAATCACAATCATTCTGCACTCTGTTGTCGCTGCTAACTCGAACAAATGTATGCTTCACCTCGCCATCACTCTTGAACACCAGGTAATGTGTGTTTTCAACGTTAGATATCACCGAATCTTCCATACGACTTCCATCATTGTCCTGATGTTTTTTTACTGAATCCGAGTTAGGTTGCATTGTTTTAGTAAATATTATCTCAACACCAACATTCTTGAAAATAATTTCACGAATATCTTTCACTGAATCAGACATTATTGATAATTATTATTATTATTATTATCATCAATTCCTCACGTAATTATTACGTGTGTGTGTGTAACGATAACGTTAAATTGAACCTTCCACCACCAATGATACAATTCAAATGTAAATAAATAATAACCCACTCCACAACAACAAACCAAAACCAGCTCAATGCGATACATCATCCTTATCAGCGCGTGGGAAGCAGCCTTGACGCAACACCCCGCCCGCGCCCGCGCAACGGCCCGCCCGCGCCCCGCAACACCCCGCTCGCGCCCCGCCCGCGCCCCGCAACACCCCTCCACGCAAAACCCACCGCCGCTTACTAACCCAATTAACAACACACGATAACAAAAAAATCCTTATCACCACGTATCGAATGCTGATGATGACGTAACACCCCGCCCCACCCCCGCGCCCCGCAACACCCCTCCGCGCAAAACCCACCGCTTACTAACCCAATTAACAACACACGATAACAAAAAAATCCTTATCACCACGTGCGCCATCGAATGCTAATGATGACGTAACACCCCGCCCACGCAACACCCCGCCCGCAACCCGCACCCCCCGCAAAACACACCGCTTACTAACCCAACTAACAACACTTCCACCAAAACACGAGTTTTTTACAAATAACCATCATAACCTGAACCACACATCACATACTAAACACACAACCAACAGAGCTCTTCTTACGCTGGACCACCGGTGAGCGTGAATCCCTACACTTCCACCAAAACACGAGTTTTTTACAACAAACCATCATAACCTGAACCACATATCACATACTAAACACACACCAACAGAGCTCTTCTTACGCTGGACTTCCGGTGAGCGTGAATCCCCAATATTAAGCTACTATCGCTTAGTTCCACAGGTAAACATCTGAACTCACACTGAAGACGCGACCTCCCAAGCTTTCATTATCACTACGTCCGGCGACCCCGCGTTACTTTGTAGGCTTAAAAAAAAGCTTATGAATGTAGGATCGGGCGAAGCAAGCTCGACAAATTAGAACCACTTCGATTTTTTTTCCCGGCTTCAAAATAAGTAAGACATTATGTATTCGGCGAGTTTTCTTTATTCATGGATGTACACCGAATTTTTCGTGATAATTTGGCCGATTTACGTTTGGTAGAGGAAGCTCGCGCGGTGGTCCCATACAAATGTTATTAACTTAAACTTGCTTAGCTTCATTAGTACCTTTAATTTGCCAAGTCGGCACAGTCCACGAGGCCTAAGCTGAGCTTTGCATGTGTTTGTGAGAGATTCCCAATCGCACCAATGTAATCGCGCGATTATCACGCTAGGGACGCACAGCGCTTCAGGACGATTGTCCGATTGCCAACCAAAGGACGCGGCGCTATGTGCACTCACACAAATGCAAAGCTCAGCTGAGGCCTCGCGGACTGCACCAACGACTTTGTATTGTTTTTTACACAGCTGGTGTAAAAAAAAATTCTCAATCATGTTTTGCCGTTTAAAAAAAAATTGTAAAGCTTAATATTTGTTTCAGTCGCGAATCATATTTTGTTCAACATATAACAAAAACGTAAAAAAATTTGAATTTCAAGGGCTACCCTGGCACTTTCTCCTGCAGAAAACCGAAAATGTAGAATTTTGTATTCAGCGTAAACCCTTCAAGTTTTATTGTTGTCCTTACTTTCAAGCTTGGGCCGCAAATTTTTGTGGCAGTTGAAGATTCCACGGGAAAGACCACACCTCATTATGTTGCTTTTCTAGATGGTCCATTACATTTTTTTTTTGTATTTTGTTAATTTGCTTTAACCTTTTCTTTACACAAAGAAAAATCAGCAAACTTATTGTTTTTGATTTACCATTTACTTGATTGATTCATACTTTCTATAAGAGGTGTATCTATTCATACACGAAATATTTGAATAGGGACATCTATAGGTCAAACAGAAGCTTTAGAAACGACTCTTTTAACTAAAAGTAAATTTTATTTTACGTAATTATCATAATTTTCAAACTGCTTGTGATATTTTGCATAAAACCTTTACGGCCCATTCAATGAATTACCTACTACGTCTCTTATTTAATAACATAGTTATTGCTTACAATAAAAATAAATGTTAATTAAAAATAAAAAACGACCTCCTGAAGTTACACGAGAACAGGACCTACACAATATCTGTAAACTAGGTAAATCCGAATTAGCAGCTGATCAGTGAAACTAGAATTCGCGTAAGATAAACCCCTCTGAGAGGTTACGACTTTTACGAGCAAGTATCGAGTCGTTTCAATCATTTCTTTTGGTTTTACGAAAAGGATCCTAGATGCGATTAAAACAAATCGTAATCTGTACCTACACATCTCTAAACTAAGTACGAGTAAATACACAACAACTCGAATTCGCATAATCTAATTACCTCTGTGAGGTTACAAGTGCGTCGTGTCGACGTCAGTTGTTCGTTATCTGCCTAACTACTTGCACGTACAGATGTGCGAGCACACACGTAGGCACATTATTAAAATCCCTCATCTACAGTTACACATCTACTAGATAATGTAAACTAGGTAAGCACGAATAAACAGCTGACGTAACTCGAATTCGCTTGGTAATGACATCTGTTAAGTTAAGTCGTATCTGTTAAGTCGTATCTGTCAGCTGATTGCTAAGCCCGGATTCGGGTACTCTTTTGATCATTCATAAAAGCCGCGCGACATCTAAACGCACCGTCATGATGACGTCGCCCGCTTCAATGAAAGTAGTTTCTACGTAGTACGTAGAACGGTAGAAACTAGCGTTATGGATGTTACAAAATAAGAAAGAGCCAGTATTTATTATGTGTGTCAAGTAAGTATTAAATTTTTTAAATTAGGTGATTAGATAAAAAAAACTTTTTCGTTTGTATAGCTTCTGTTCGACCAATAGATGTCCCTCTTCAAATATTTCGTGTATGAATAGATGCACCTTACACGACAGAAAATAGTTAGACACAATTTGAAACACCGTACCAACCGTACACTGCAATAATGTCTGTAGTTTAGAGTTTGTTTGTTTGGCATCTCACAGGTCAACCTATGAGGTTGTCGTCTGCTTAAGCGGAATTGCCTGTGGTTGCCCTAATAAATTAAGGCCTCCAGCCAGGACTTAAACTTAAATACTAACTAAAAACTAAGCGACTACACGCTAAGGGCAGCCCCTGTGGGGTACGTACCTCGGCTCAGGGCGTCGCTGGAAGAGAGCAGCAAATGACTAGCTGGATCAGGATTGATGTTATTTTGGGTCGAATTTAGAGCTACAGGCTCAGCGACGCGGGCTGGCTCGAGCAAGGGTCGGGAGGGGCGTGGATTTGGGCGTTGCGGCAGGCCTCGGCGGCGAGGTCGGTAGGACGGCGTTCGGGTTTTGGGCTTATGTAGGGTGCTGGTGGCCTTACTACTCTCCTGGAGGACGGTAGTGGCGTCATCGGTAGTTAAGAGCAGGGCATTTGCAATTTAAGCATATTTCTATCATATTATGCTTATATTTGGATTTAGACAGTATTTATCTAGGTTCTTACATCATTTGTTTTATTTTAAATACTTACCGAAAATGAAGTTTAACAGATATTTTATTAAGGGGCCGACGAACAACGCACGTTATAGAAATTCGAGGCCGGATTCGGAATATTGCTATCTCTGTTTGACAAAAAAAGGGAGTGAGGGACGCGGTGCGCAGCCGTGTGTGTGTGTGTCATCGCGCGTGGTCTTAGGCACCGTCCTAATAGAACGCGATTGCGCGACCATCGCGTGTACGCGCGATGGCAAAAACTGGTGTCCTAATTGATCATCGCGCGAATTGACGACGCGGCGAAATAAAATGGCGGCCAGCCGGCCGGGCCGGCAAGGCGAGAGGGGCGCGGGCGCGGTGTCCCACTGCGCCGACGCTATTCGCGCGAATTTCAATTACGACACCTATTCGAATTCAGTATGTTTGAGCGTTCGTATGATCTAAGTTCGCACAAATAGATTTACAAACATTTTGATCGCGCGACAGCGTCGTTCGATTGTCAGTTAGGTCACCTATTCGAGTTCAATATGTTTGATCGCGCGTTCGTACTAGTAAAATGCGCGCGAACCTGCGATGATTGCGCATTCGCGTTCTATTAGAACGATGCCTTAGGGGGATCCGGCCGACGTAAATACAAATTATAGGGATATATATAATTTATTTCCTTGGTCTCCTCTTAAAGAAAACGAAGGCTCCTTCTATCTAATTTATACCTATTTACGTGATACCGGTACATCAATAACACCGTCCTGAGCTAAGAACAATAAAAATATAGGATATTGACTAAATATTTATTTTGTTATGGTCTTCATAAATATTGTTATTGTTAATTCATCTATTAAAAAAAAAAAAAAAACGTAATAAAGTCGGACAAACGTTACAGTACCAATAAAGTGGTCCAGTGTCCTTGAGATATTTTTTCCGCGCACTGGATCTTCAACGCACTGCTTAGCACCGAGAGTTGAAAATCCAACAGTGTGCAGCACTCTGTTGTAATTCTCAGTGCTCGGTTCAACGCCGAGAGTTGAAAATGCAGTACGTGATAAAATCCCGCCTCGAGATATTTACGTCCGTGCGAACATGGTCTAAAGAAACGTAACAAACAAACTCCATACGTAGGTAGATAGGTAGGTAAATACTAATTTATACAAAATATACTTAGGTACCTAGTGGTGTGAAACTCAAACTAAGAAACTTTACACTAATATAGCTTATACATCAGAATGACTATAATTTATAAAGATTTTGTGATTTGTGTATATTAATATTATAAAGAGGAAAGATTTCATTGTTTGTTTGTATTGAATAGGCTACGAAACTACTGGACCAATTTCAAAAATTATTTTACCATTAGAAGCCAAAATTATGTCTGATGAACATAGGCTACTTTTTATTAAATCGAAATCCACGCGGACGAAGTCGCGGACGAAGTGCTAGTACATAATATAATGATAAGTATAAATTAAGTCGGAAAAAATCCAGCCCTCTGAGAGCTATCTTGTCGTGCGCTGTCTAAGCAGTATGGTGTTGGTGTAGACGTAGTACACGATGATAATGTAGCGTGGGATTGTTTGTCATAAACAATTCTAAATAAACGTCCGCGACAGCATACATCTACATTTTATGTGTTTTTGTGTTTGATGTAGATATACAAAAACAATGTTCTTCATGTATAAAAAGACCACATTTTTCAATAATTGCGTTTTCTTGCACACTGAGTTGTGCTAAAGCCTTTGGTTCGATGTCCCTACCATGTTTTATTGAAGTGATATGGTCCAAATTAAATGAGTAGAGAATGGATTTCACCAGGGGAGCAGAGTTTTGGTTTGCTCGCCTTTTGCAAACCTTCTCAAAGGAGGACCCAGTAAGTATGCACTTTCTAAGTTCAAGCCACAAAGAGCTTTCGGCTTGTAATATCGTAGCCCTCTCAATTTCATGGCGATTTGACGCCTGTTCTTTTAAATTGTTTTTGTCCTTGTTCACAATCTGCGGCGTCCATATCCGGTCTTTCACATTCCTTTCCATAGTGAGCATCTACAGGATTATAATTTATTTTTTTGCGAGCACTACCTCTTCGAGCCATTAGCTCTCAAGTATTCTTGGCATTTCTCCTACTTTATTTTTTACTAATTAATGTTATTAAAAATCGATATTCTACTACTTAATGTGTCAACAAAATTATATGTCTGTTGCATTATGTAGTTTATTCAGTCAAATTTATAAATATTAAGGATAGATATAGGAGTCTGAAATTGACTCTGCGATGATTTTTCAGTAAACTCATTGTGGGAGATTAATTACCACAAAGTAAACAAACAAGTTTTCATAAATGAAAACATTAACAGTAATATACACATAATACATTAAGTATCAATACGAAAGATTGGTCTTCTTTTTACATTTATTCAAAAATGTCAGAGTATTACCTAAGATGGTAAATTAGGCGACTAAACTCTTAGATATTCACGCGAAAACGTGAAATGGCTCTTAAGCTAATTGTTTTCTCACTTTTTTACAGCGTAAATGACATGTTTTCTTATCGTTTTTTTTTGTACTATAAACAACAATATCTGTAATGTTGTTGTATTAGAAACATAGCTCATGTTATCAAGTTACGAATAGCCGAAAAAAAACAGGAAAAAATATAAGTTTTCATTCATCATTTTTGGTATTACGGAATCCATCAAAATGTATTATAAATTTTCAATGCTAGTAGTGCTATCGCGTCAAGATAATATCAATGTGTGCGTAGTCATACTGCTCACGGTAGTAGGTGCGTATCGCTCGGACAAGTACACACTTTACCGCAACGTTGTGCCCGCCCGGGGTGTTTATTGCCAGTGTTAGACGATTATTTTATTGTCCTGTGTGCGTATTTATTTGCTTTCTAAATTGTATTGTAATATTTATGACACAATTGACTTATGCTGTGAACTTGGATTTAGATTTGCGTTGTTATTTGGTATCGAGTATCTAACCATTCTTACGAACTTAAGCTTTGCTTGCGGACTTATTATAATTCCGTAAGAATTTTTATTTACGATATTTTACGATTTGGTTTGGTTGCCGACATGGACTCCGAACGTTGGGATGTATTTAATATTTAGTATTATCCAATGATAAATTATAAGTTACCAACCTACTACGTTCTTAGTTACTAAGTGTTTTGCATAGACACCCCCATGCAATATGTGTCGATTTCACAAATAAAATTTAACGCGATCATCACTTTTAAACCTAGTTCAAGAGCTGTCATTGTCGATATTCCATAACAATTTTGACACCGATAGCTCTTGAACGCGTTTTAGTTGTGCTGAACTCGTTCAGTTTCATTGGTGAAATCGGCACAGTCGGTTATCGTAAAACTCAAGTTTTACAGGAAAAATATATTTTTGTTTTTATTGAATACAGGGGCGGATTTAGGGGGGGGGGGCACGGGGGCACGTGCCCCCCAGACGGACTTAGAAACAAATCAAATTATCAGAGTTGTTAAAATATATGAATAAAATAACAGAAAGAACCTGAAACCTTCCTATAAATACTTGAACTTGTAGAAATAAGCTTATGTCGGCGTCTCCGTTAGCGGTAGGTGCGGCGGGCCGAGTTACGCTGTGCAAAGCGGGACGTTCGCCTCCTCACTCTCCCCACTTCTCAAACAACATAATGTAAGCGAGTGCGCAGCAGGGCTGCCATTTGTACGATTTAAATCGTATTTGTACGACTTTTTGCAGATTTCATACGAGTACGATCGAAGCATCGAAATCGTACGGAAAACATACGATTTTTTACATTCGATCCATTTATTTTATTCAATTAGGTCTGGCAACAAAGTAACAAACTTTTGTCTCAAAAGAGTAAGTATCTAGAGCAGTGACAGAATAATATAAATAATGAAACGAACGTGCTCAGCCTGCCCAGAGTGTTGAGGGAATTCCCTTTTATTCTAATTTCCTTAAATTAAAAACCAAACTTAGAAATAGTTTGGCCAACGAAACTGTCAATGGCACCTTGCTGGCAAAGCAAATGATAAGAGTCACCGGAAACTGCACCGATTTTAAACCAACAGATGACATGATTAAACTAATGAATACGGAAAATGTATACAAAAAAAAGTGATTTCATTACTATAATTTAAATTTTCATACTATTTTCATTACATATCATTACTTATTTCGTAGTATTTTTATTGTTAACTGCCTCGTTGGTCGAGTGGTCGCAATCGCTACTGCTGAGCATGAGGTCCTGGGTTCGATTCCCAGGTCGGGCAACATGTTATTGGGTTTTTCTATCTGGAATTTCTCAGTAGCAGCCCGAAGTCTGGATTTGTGCCCAGTAGATGGCAATAGGCTCGCCCCCTATTACATGGGACTTAAACATATCTGGCGAAATGTGGGTGTACTATAGGTACACCTCTGCCTAACCCTTCGGGAAAACAAGGCGTGATGATGTTATGTTATGTTTTATTGTTAATTTTGTAATAAAAGTCAATAAACCAATAAACGGATGAATAATAATGTACGATTTTTTGTTTCGAATTTTCCTTGGGTATACGACTTTTTTAATGCTGTGGTACGATTGCAGAATTTTTTCACCTGGCAGCCCTGGTGCGCAGCGAAGGGTGGGATCATTCTTGTGGCAGGCTCGGCCCGGTGCGCCTGCTGTAGCGCCTAGAGCTATTTAAGCGAACTATTTCATTAATTAACAAGCGGTTGGAATAAATAAGTTGGTTACTGTTATATTTCATACTTTCATTTAATATGTCGGACCTCTGCCTTCAGGTTATTTCATGGTGATTATTTTATAAGAAAATGTGAGTGAAATAAAGTGATTGTGCTGTAACTAGTATCTCTATTTTCTTCGCCCGACAATCCACGCCTACTTACAAAGTGCAAGTGTAATATCGCTGATGAGGGCCTATCCCGATACTTATATATTTATGTGTGGGAAATCCTTTGCAAATTTAAGAAAATAAATATTGCAAAAATAAGACAAATAAAGTGTTTCAGTAATATACACATAATGCAGTAAGTTTGTTGAAAATGTTGATACGTCACATTACATTACGGACTTATCTAACGTTATTTCTTACTAGCTTCCGCACGCGGCTTCGCCCATGTGGAGTGTTGATGAAAAATAGCCCATGTTCTTCCCCGCTGTGCGCACCACTCGCGGTGTCCGCGGTGTTTACGTACTTAGTTCGCAATAAACTTTTGACTTTGACTTCAGTAACTTTTGAACCATCCTCCAAATGAATAAGTGTAAAAAACAAAGTTTACCTACATCAAACACCAAAGGCGATTAAGGTATTCATTTTGATGAGAATTAACTAATTAAACTGACTAACTGGCGAAATGCAGGTATACTATAGCTACACCTCTGCCCAACCCTTCGCGGTAACAAGGCTTGATGTTATGTTATGTTAACTAAATGCTCTAAAACGTGTATTGTAAAAACAAAAAAGCAATTAATTTATGGGCTCACTATTTGGCTATAATAGCTTCCACATAAAAGGTAAACACATAAAGGTAAAAACATAAAAAGTAACAAACATCCATCCATCCATCCTCACAAGCTTTCATGTTTGAAGTAGTATAGTAGGTAGGATAGTAGGATTTCAAAGAAGATACGTTTTTTTTGTGGTTATTTTAGATTGATATACCTAGTCTCAGTATCGTTACAAACCGTTGTAGTCGAAAACGAGACCGGGGGTCACATAATTATTTATTAATCAATTATTTACTTTTAAAAGCTTGTAAGTTCCCTAACGGTTTCAGCTGACTCAAAATAATTCGACAAAAACTACGTTCTAACATTAACAAAGAACTGCACTATTAATTTACGCCATTATGTCGGTAATAGCAATTTACGAAAATTCAATACTTTACGCAAAACAGTTTTGTTTTGATACGTAAAGATACTTTTCTTGTTATAATTTTTGTTTTGAATTTCCCTACAATAAAATCGTTATTCATGATATCTTTGTAAATCACACTACGAAAAATGAAAAACAAATTACTAAGATGTATACCAACCTGAATGACGAATTCGACACAACAATAAAATTCCAATTGTACTGACTTATTGCTTGAGGGCATCGACTCAGCTCAAGAAAATAATTTTTTTTTTCTTGGTCTGAGTTTCACACTAGTAGGTACCTAAGTATATTTTGCATAAATCTGTATTTACCTACCTATAAAGCGTCGTTATTTCCGTTTCTTTAGACCATGTTCGCACGGACGAAATTATCTCGCTCCGGGATTTTATCGCGCACTGCATTTTCAACTCTTTGTGTTGAACCGAGCATTGGGAATCTAACAGAGTGCTACCCAGCGCGTCGACTAAACACTTGGATTTTCAACTCTCGGTGCTAAGCAGTGCGTTGTAGAACCAGTGCCCGAAACAATCCTGCCGCGATATTTTACGGCGTAGGTCATTATCTCAAGGACACTGAGGGCCTAGACAAAGTAACATTCGTAACATTCGATTAGCGATGACGCTATTAAAAAAGCAAAAAAGTGTATGGGGTTGACATAAGCTATCGAAACGTCACGTGATCATAGGTCATATCATATTTCATTGATTATTTAATGTCGTTGTACGTAAAATCAAAGGTCATAGTGTAGTATCATAACGAAGCGATAGCGGATAAAATAAATGGACAATCGTTTTGTGATTACAACAGTATCAAAATAGTTATGCTTGTTGTTTGCTTTAAAATAAGTCAATATCATAAGTAACTGTTGAACGTTTTTTTGCATTTTTTTTTACGCATAACATTACTTTGAGAGTGAGGGAATAGACCCTATAGGGAGTGCACCGGTGTCTGCGCACACACTTGTGCGCTTTACTATATTGTGACCGAAATCGGTAAGGACCAGGAAGACATTATTATTATTATATTTTTACTGGACGTAACCAGGTATCATACAATACCCCTGATATGATGGATTATGATGCCTCAATAATCAGTTTTGTATAAATTGAGTAGATATTACCTATACAATATGTAACAAAAACCCTGTCCGATCCAAAAAAGGCGTATTCCTGGTTTAACATACGTACTAGAAAAAATAGTAAAAAAAATCTAATTCATAAAAACCAAGAGCTATTGATTTTTTTTATTTTTAGTTACCATGCGAAATGTAACACTAAATATGGTAAATTTTCATAAGTTGACAACATTCCAACGGCCGGCGAAATCTTTTATTTTTTGCCTATTTTATTTCAAAGGACACCGCCCTGCACTAGCCGCGCTGTAGGTACTCATAACGAGTCCTCGATCCTTTGATGTAGCCGACTGGTCGCTACTTGTTTGGACACTTCGCCAGTCTCACATGGAGATAGCTTGCGATCGGATGTCCGTACGTATCACGTGCCTCTATCGTATCGCGAACAATGTCGTATACCAATCAGGAATATTTGAATATGTTAATTTTTATTTGTGAGTGAATGTGTGATTCGGAAATCGAAGCAACAGGATTGTGGAAGCTTTCGAGTCACTCAAATCGTACACATGTGCGCTGCGAAGAGTACGTGCAAATTTAATAAAAAGGTGTCGAATGTGTTCTAATGTTCTGGATAGATAGAGGTATGTAACAAGTAAATGTTTTAATAAACTGATACCTACAGTGGGTACATTGCCAAAAGCACATCACATTAACTCAATAATAATTGTTTCTTGATAAACAGAAGGTCAGAAATCGGGGTCTTTGTGCGTAAGCCTACAATAAAATATCAGCTGATACCTACGCGTAGGCTAAAAGTAGATTTCTTTAGTCCTACGTTTCTTTGGCGGCATGCGACAAAGGACCGCCGCGCTCAGGCGGCTTCTTTGACACGAAACTGTAGGTGAACTGTGGTGAACCCTGTCGAGCGATCAGTGTTGCCTTTGGTATGATTATTTTTAATTTTCCAATCCATTAAATGATTACGTATTTGTGTAAATGATACGTATACCAAATAATACCCTTCAGGATCAGACAGGGTTTTCGTTACATGCTGTATAATAATGGCTTAATAGTTTAATGATATTCATATTCATTAAATTGGCTGTAGCACATACATAACCATTATGTATCGAGCTCAGTACTAAAACATTTCGTATTGTGTCGCATTTACTTTGCTTGCAAGATTTAAATGTTATTTTAATTGTATTAGAAAACTTCATGCCGCTAGAATACGGTTGATTATCATCTTATGCACGGTACTACAGATAAAAGTCAAATCATATAAATCATTGTTTAGTGTGGATCTTTGACACTCCTACTACCATAATTGTATTATTCGTTTAGTCGATAATGTATGGTCACCTTTATCAAGTTTCGATTAATATTTTTTAAATAGATAATTCAATAATAACAATGATATTTATAAAGTAAGAACACATCAAAATAAATGTTTACACAAAATCCTTGTAATTTATTTTTATTATTCTTAGCACAGAATGCTATTATTTATATGTACGCTTATTTATTTAAATGTACATAGAATATTTGTCTTTTATTTTGGATAACACGTTATTATTTGACCTGTATTAATTATTGCTTAGAGAGCAGTGGTAGCCCAGTGGTATCGGCCGCGACTTACGAGCGCTTTACTTTGTGTAATTTATTTCATCACCACTGCTCTTAAAACGGTAAAGGAAAACATCTGAGAGACATAAGAAGCCTTAGTTTTGTAAAGTGAAGACCAAGGGAAATAAATAATCTTATACCGGCTTAAAATTAATAAAGACAATAATAATAAATATCCCTGTAATTTATATTTACACGTCGTCGGCCAGTTCCCCTCATAGACAGCGCGCGCGATGACGATGTATAGGTACCATAAGTAATTTATTCAAGAACACCGACAGCTTATACGTACATTTAGGAAAGGTATGTATGACATATCTGCTTGATTTTCTCTATAAGGCCTAGATCTCGAAATATTCTTATATGTTGAGATACCGGCATTGTAAAGAAATTTCCAAAAAAACTCATTACTAGTCTGTAGATTTACAAACGATTCCCCAAAGTAGTCAACAAAAATAAAGCAAATCATGAACATAGCCAATTACTAATAGAAAGAAACTTCTTCCGAGTCGTTATGAATGAATGGTAGGAACTAACTGTAAAGTACAGTACAGCTAATAGTAGCTATCTATTAAAAAAAACAACCACAAATGGTGTTATTTGCTGATGATACTTCTTTAATTTTTAAGATAAGTAGACGTTCATCAAATCTTGACGACGTAAATAACGCACTGCTGCAGGTACAAAATTGGTTAACTGCTAATAATTTAGTATTAAATGGGAAAAAAACAAAATGCATAAGGTTTGCTTTGCCGAATGTTAAAAGTACTGATTGTGACATAGTATTGAATCAAGAGAAACTAGAATTCGTTGATAAAACGGTTTTTTTGGGGATCGCGCTCGACTCGAGGCTGCAATGGGGTCCCCATTTAACATCTCTTGCAGGACGGCTAAGTTCAGCAGCATATGCTGTAAGAAAAATCCGTCAGTTTACTAATGTAGATACAGCGAGGCTGGTCTATTTCAGTTACTTTCATAGTATCATGTCTTACGGTATCTTATTATGGGGACGCGCTGCAGACATCGAGTCTATTTTTATTCTGCAAAAAAGAGCCATTAGAGCAATATATGGCCTCCGCAGGCGCGATTCTTTAAGGGAACTGTTTAAAGATATTAACATCATGACCGTACCTTGTCAATATATATATATGATAACATCATGTACGTAAGGAAAAACTTAAATATTTTCAGTAAAAGAGGTGAAAGACAACTATGGGACTAGAAATAGGGACCAATTGGTTCAACCGGGTTTCAGGCTGGCTAAAGTAGATTCATCCTTCATGGGGTACTGTTTAAAATGTTATAATAAAATACCTCCCCACATATTCCAACTGAATGAAACGAAGTTCAAAACCTGTATCAAACGCACACTATGCAGCCAAGCATATTATAAGTTGGAGGATTACATCTCTGACAAAAATGCTTGGCTCAACGCTGGTTCTGCTCCACAAAGGCGTCTAAACAATTGATTAGCATTCGGAAATATTGTTGGAGCTGCTGAAGATTGTAAAAACTATCTTTGCACTGTATAAATTCAATCTTTTAGTATTGTATAATTGCAAAGCACACGTGTGAGCACTATGTAGTACCTACTATAAAGCTACCCTATACTGGGCACGTCTGTCATTGACTTGAATGTGCCCTGGCGGCTGAGAGTATGTCACGCTCACTCAAATGTCTCGCTGGTGGTGGCGTGTGTGTTGGATCATTAAGTTCCCTTCAAAATGGTTGAGCTGAATGGTGCTGATCCATACGTCATGTTCGTGAACGGGCGCCGTCAGTGGGGGCTGGTCATCTCTTGGATGGCACGGCTTTTTTTAATTTTTCTTTTCCGATTTTTATGTTTTTTATTACGGGTCTTTCTACATCGTTCTCACATGTTTAATTTCAACAAGACTGATGTAACAAATTTTCTGTAACCATATTATTTAAAAGAATGTCCATGGAGTTTCTTGCCCGTTCTTCTCCATAGGTACCTACTTCGCTTTGGAATGGGCAACTAGCTTCATATTTCTGACTGACCGACCCCTTGACAATTCAAAAGTGCCTGTAATGGGTTTATTTGAAATAAATGCTTTAAGTTTGAGTTTGAGCTTCACTCACACAGACACACACACACGGCTGCGCACGGGTCCCTCGTTCGCCTTCTTTTGTCAAACAGAGATAGCAATATTCCGAATGAATTTTGTACTCGACTCGAAGTGTCAATACGCGCTTGTTACGTCGGCCCCTTATCCCCCCCTCGACCGATCACCATGTTCGGCAAGCCGATCCCTTGAGAGAAGCGAGCCAAATATCTAGATGTGGTTCTCGACGAACACCTCTCTTTTTCAGAGCACATTAAGGCGGCTCGTTCGCACGCCGCCTTCGCTCTAGGTAGACTCCACTTCGTATTAAATGCACGTAGCAAATTGTCACTAAAGTGCAAATTGCGTATCTACACAGCGTGCATCCGCCCGATCATGACCTATGCCAGTGCAGTCTTTGCACACGCCAAGCCCCATCGCTTCAATAGAATGCAGACCCTCCAGAACAAGTTCCTCTGTAGGATAACAGGCTCCCCCTGGTACGTTCACAATGAAATCCTCCACGTTGACCTCAGGATTCTCACTATCCGCCAGTTTATGAAACGCATTTCAAAGCGTTTCTTCGAGACCGCCCCGAATCACCGCAACCCTCTGGTTGTCAAGGCCGCTAGCTATATTCCCTCCTACAGCCAGCCCGCCAGCCCGCGCCGTAGCTGAGCCTGAAGCTTTAAATTCCCCGATTAATAATAATAAAACCCAGATCCAGCATGTCCCATCTTGCTGTCCTCCCGTCAGCGACGCCCTAAGCCGTGGTCCGTACCCCACAGGGGGTGCCCTTAGCGAGCGTTCGCTTAGTAATGTAAGTAGTTTTACGCCCCTGGCTGGAGGCTTTGAGTCCGCTTAAGGCAGCCACAGGATAGTCCGGTTAAGTAGTCACGACCTCTCAAGGTAAACTACGAGATGCCATACACAAAAAAAGGGGCCCTTATCGAAAGAACGAGTGAAGTAAATCAAATAATTTCAGAAAACGTTATTTGCACTGATTCGAGTTTTGACCTATCAGCTTATCTTTGAAGAGCGTAAATGTACCTTTTGAAACAATAGAGTTGTTTTTAGTTGATAACATTATTGATATTCGGTGCAAACATAGAACATGATAAATACTGAAAAACGTAACACGACACAAAATACATTAATATTATATTTCATAGTTTCATTTCTTTTTTTAACTTCTTAATTATTTATTTTTATATTCTAGACATGTAGAGTCTCCTAGACTCTTTATGTCTGTGATCCTAGCTGACTCTTGTTTGTAAGACGAAATCACAGATTAATAACAAGCTGGCGAAATACTGGGATGTTTTAGTGATTCCCCGAGTATGATCTAGTTTATGCTCAGACTAATGTAAAATACTTGACAAATTTGTCATTCATAGCCACAATCATTCTAACGTCTCGGTAGAGAGTTGTTATGTTCTTTAATTATAACCATAAGTAGTATTTAATTCATAAACTTTACGCTACTTTGTACATATAAACTCGGATATAATAAATAAATAAACTTTATTTTAATATAAACCATTCTAATTTTAATTAACACTAGATACTCACTAACAGTCACCTCAAATAATGATAACTTCATTATTGAGTGACTTCACTTGACCACTCCGGCCTTTTGGCATCACTACTGGCACAGCTTGTGAATATATATATCTAGCACTGGCAATACTGGCATGGCATGGCATCGCACCACTTGCACTTTGACATTGGCCAGTGACAATTTGACATTATTGACACCCGTGGTTGACACATTTGACACTGACAGGACAGAACTTCATCTTCTCTTCTCTCTTTTCGCAGTCAGCACAGAGTACATTTTAAATTGGCAGTACCCGTCTAATTATAGTAGACATGGGCGAAACAGCTCACTGAAAAGAAAAAGAGCGACTAGCTCTTTCACTCTAAAGAGCTATATCACTCTTCTAGCTCACTAGCTCTTCTATAGCTCAGTAACTCAGTCGCTCAGACATCGACTGTTAGCTCATTTGACTCACGCCGCACACGCGTCGACTCGTCGAATGAGACGGCTCGGCTCGCTCAATATCAATAGCTCTTTGGAAGTTTGGACTGTGTATTACGGTTCTTTAGATCATAAACACGCTACGCGAATTACTACGGATATTGATAATACCTTGTTTTTTTTTGTGGCTGTGGTTATAGGAACGGTCGAGGATCTTATTAGGATTGATTTTGTGAAATTATTTCACATGTAGTTTCAATTTAGTTCACAGAAATATTTAAAAAGTTCACAAAATTGTACCTCACTAAATCTAAAGTAATAACGTAATTCATTTTCACAGCTTGCTACTCACAAAATCTCATTTATTAATAAGAATACACTATTGGTACTTTTTATGCAGCGGCATGCATGTCATTTCGTCGAAACAACCGAAAAAGTTATAAGTTTTATTGTTTGATTTTACGTAAACAACCGGCAAAATACAATGCCGCGGTTTCTTTGAATAACGTGCCAAAGTGTTTTCTACTATAACACAATGAAAATAAAGATAGATTTACAGTGACGTATGTCGTATGAGTAGATTGCAATGACGTATTGCGCCGGACAAGCAGAGAGCCTTGTTGAAAGAGCGAACAAATGCGATTCGAATTCATCCGAAGCATTCCGAAGCGAGCCGATGAGCCGTTTAGTCGGTGACTTCGGTCATCGGTGTCTCGCTCGGAACGAACCTACTGAAGTACTGAGCTACTGAGCTAGTGAGCTAGTTAGCGAGCGAGTGAGTGATCGAGAGCGACGTCAATCGAAAAGAGCTAGCTCTTTTCTATCACTAGCTCACGAGCTACCCATGTCTAAATTATAGTACTCTTTGATTGGCAGTAAGTAGCAGTCTTGTCAGAAAACTACGCAGAATTCTAAGAAAAGCACTAAAATGTTCGCCAAGATGGGTGTCAATCTAATGATTCGCAATGGGACTGTAATGAAATCGCCTCAAGCTATTAGAAGTTTTTCTGTTACGTCAGTAAAAGGTGATATAGTCAAAATTCAAAGCACAGAAGACTTCAAAGATAAAGTAATCAATAGCAAAGTCCCGGTTGTTGTTGATTTCTTCGCTACGTGAGTATAATTTAAAATATATGGTGCACACCAAATCAATCAGGCTACCAAATCAATTAATAAGCACACAAACAAATATGGTCCATTGTTTATATTACATGTAATCTATTTACAGATGGTGCAATCCCTGCCGTCTACTTACACCCAGACTGGAATCCATTATTTCTGAATCCAAGGGAAAGGTGGTTTTAGCAAAAGTGGACATTGACGAACAGACAGACTTAGCTTTGGACTATGAAGTAAGTTCCGTGCCTGTCCTGGTGGCCATAAAAAATGGGAAAGTCTTGCATCGCCTGGTTGGATTGCAAGATTCTGACAAGCTGCGTAAATGGATTGAAGACTTTACATCTGAGGATGAAACCAAGCAAAAAGTTAATGTCTAAGATTTGACATTTAGTGTTTATTAAATTATTGTTGTTACCATGTAGTTGATATTTTTTTTTTTTTTTTTCTTAGTTGGGCTAGCATGGTGACGGCCGACAAGATGAATTGAATTGAATAAAGGAAAAATAAAACAACTGCTTATTCTTCTAGACATTGTATTAAATCCCTAGCTCTTTTATATACATTCTCATTAGGTTTCATAGTTTTTGAGGCTGCTTCACTATCTTCATTGTTCTCGTCATCCTCTTTGTCATCATTATTTTTTGCATCTCCAGTTCCGGACTCTGTCCATTCATCCATTTGTTTTATAACTTTGTGAGCATCAGTCAGTAGCATGTTACGAATATTACCCTGTGCAGACTGAAAATACTCTAAAAACAGTGGCCATGATACATCTGGTAGTAAGTATGAAGAAAATTTATTCTTGTAAAGCCAGACTTGCTTAGCTTTCATGAATTTCCAGTTTTGTCTATCATGTTTCCACTGTGATAGATAATTTAGACATTGACCCTTAAGCTGATCTTTAGCAGCAGATTGTGCTTCAGCCTGACGTTCAGCAAACTTTTCCCTCTTCATTTGTCGAATAGATTTCTTTACTTTCTTGTCTGTTGACTCTGTTGCTAAGGGTTGCTTCTTCTTTTTCTTTCGCTGAGGTTTTTCTTCCAGATCAGAGTCATCGTCGTTATCGTGATGTCTCTTTGTGGACTTTGATACGTTTACCGGAGCATCTAATTCATTTCCCTGATCATCCCTTTCGGCTTGTTCCTGTTGCTCTTCAGGGCGCTCATCACCAGCTATCGCATTTTTAGCCCTTTGAATTTTCTTCCTCTTATTTTTGTTCTTCTTTTTATAATTAGCCATATTTATGTATCAAAACAAAAAATGTGCTTCTGCTTGCTTTTGTATTTTGGTTCTTTTTAGGTTAGATTAGATTTATCATGTCAATATCTGACATTGTGTCAAGCAAGTGCTTTTTACCTCGTTCGGAAATGGCACTTGCTGTCGAATGGGTCAATAATCCTCCATTTACCTAGATTGTGTTTGCAGCATGCTAATTGGGTCCGCAACTCCGCAACAGACAGTCTGCAGTCGATTCATTGCTTTGCTTTCCACATGGGCCACAGCAGGGCACGTCCGGGTGGAAGGTGCTTCTGTGCTTCTGGAGTTCTGGCCTCTAGTGTTGAACGAAGTTGGGTTGTAGCGGACACTGTTTTTATTAGTGTTGTGCACGCTTTTATTTGGTTCACTAATTCACTTCTACTTTTCCGAAAAGTATTAACAAAAACGACTAATACGTTTTTGTTTTTTGTATGTCTGTGGACAATTTGGACATCGTACTACTTAGTCTGTGCGTAAGCATACGCCCCGAAGATGCTGTTTACAAAATGCCTTTTAAATAAAAGTATGTTACATTATATCTTGAACTTGGAATACACTACTGCAATACAGGATAAATGATTCGTAGGATTTTCATACCGATAATAATATACATACCCATCTTGAAGTAATTTCTGTTTTTATTTAAGTAATTTAATAATTGTGAAATAAGTGGCAACCCACTTTTGTAAAACCGCAATTTTTTGGCACGTCACAGCCGCGTCATCATGTCTCCGTGTCTGCTTTTATCGCTTTGGAATTAATTTGTTCAACATTATCATACCTTAGCGACAACTTTATATGTGAACTATAAATTTTGGTGGTTTTTGATTTCGAGGCTTAAGATGGAAATTTTGAGTCAAGTGTCTAACACGCAGTTTATGTTCACCGCTGCGGCTGTAGCTGTTGTTTTAGTATGCGCAGCACTCGTATTCGTATTCGGGTTTCGCTCAGCAGAACAGCCGCAGTTTGATAAGCTGCCCCTGGTCCTGGACGACAGAAAATCGTCCAATAAGAAGAACAAAAAGAAGGACAAGGTGAGTTCAAACAATATGTTATGCACTCCCGCCGTTGTCATCAATGCGTGCTCATTTTATTTTTGCCCTTTTTAAGCTGATCGTTATTCACCGGGAAATACAAAATTAAAATTACAAACATCACTATTACATGTGAAGTCTTATATTAGATTCCTACTAGTTCTAATTTATAAATCTGTATCTAAATGAGCCCAAGTGATGATTAAATAGAAACACCAACTTACCAAACTTCTTCACTTTATTAGAAGTCTTCACCCAACCGCACTGTGACAGATGATGTGAAGACAAAGTCCGAAAGCTCCAAAAAGTCTCCAACTAAGGAGAAGAAGGAGGAAAAGGTCAAAGAACCAGAGAAACCTAAACCTAAGGAAAGAGCAGCTGAGCCGAAGCCTGTGAAGAAGGAGCTGGCTGCTGAGGCCAAGAAGGGCAAGAGGAACAAGGGTGCAGTTGAGGCAGAGAAGCCTGCTGACTTTGATGATGGAGGCTGGCAAGAAGTGCCAAAGAAGAGTGACAAAAAGAAGGAACGAAAGCCTGCGGAGGAGAAGGACAAGAAGAAGGAAAGTCCTGCTAAGAAGAATAAGAAAGTGAAGGATGCTGATGTAGAGGCTGCCCGGCCAGTGGAGGAGCCTGTTGAGGAGACCATCAAGGTTATCAGTGCTGTGGGCCCACAGGTGGATGAGGATGCGGCCCGTGCACTGCAAGCTCAAGTGGAAGAGCTTCAGCGTGTGCTGAAAGAGGTAACTTTGAGAAATCATACTATTTGCTGTGAACAAACGTTCCAAACGAAGCCTTCTCTTAATAGTTCAACACTTTAACTTTATCTTTAAAATAACTGTTAAGATTAGTTTTACTCAAACAATTACTGCAACAATTATGAAAGTAAGTTAATACTACTTAACTAACTAACTACTTAACTAATGTGTAGACATTCAAATAGTTGTCATAATCCTAATATATGTATTCAGGTAAATACTTAATTTTATTGGTTAAAAGTTAAAAAGATTCATATAAACTTAGTACTTGCGCAACAAGTTAATGTTATTTTGAACAACATTAATGAAAGTTTTACTGTTAGGATCTTCAACATGTTATGCCATCCACATCCCATAACTTACTGGGTTACTAAAACAAAGCCACAGAGGAAGGATCTTCACATTTCTAGTAGTTATAAAAATCGAAGAGACTTTCCACAGATTTGACTAACAATTTTAAACATTCACTAACTAGGCAGAGCGTCGTGACCAAGCTGCTCTGGGCAGCGTCGAGGACGAAGACTCCCCGGATGTTGAGGAGCTGACTGATGTGAAGGATCTCAGGAGCAGCAAGAAGAAGGAAAATAAAGAGAAGCAGATCAGGAAGAAATCTGTAGAGGTGAGATACTTTTGTTAATAGTTTTTGTCAAGCTTGCATGACAAGGTTTTGCCCTCGCATTGTCTCACATTGAAGCAAGACATGACTATGGGTAAACATATTCATGTCTCGTTTTGGCGCTTGATGATGCAACAGGTCTCCTGCCAAGGTAGCACATGCGCAGCACATGTGCTACCTTGGCAGGATATATTTCAACATCCGGTTGGTAATTGTAGTTAAATTATGGCTCTGTTGTTAGTCAATGATTAATCTCCACGGTAATAATAATAACAAGTAGTAGATGAATCTGAGACCTATTCTAACTCTGCAAACCAATTAATTAATTGTAATAAAAGTAAAGGACATCTTGTCTTGACATACTTTTTAGAATTCTTGTTAATACAATACAATTTAATTACATATTTTATTTTGAAGTTTATACAGTACAAATGCATTTATTATGTTTAAACTTTCCAAGACCTGTCCCACAATATCTGCTTGTAGAGGCTGATGAGTACAATATTTGTTACAGATTTCTGCAGCTAAGAGTGTGCCGAAGCAAGAGTCCGTGGAGAAGGATTCCTCTGACTCTGAGAAACCAGATAACCAAAACGCATTGGCCTTTGACGAGCTAGGTGGTAAGTGTATAGTCTATTTCAAATATTACCTACTCTATCATAAAAACCTTGCTCTAGCAGCAAGGTTCAAGTTCCTCATGTTACAGTGGAAAGGTCCCCACAACCATTGAAAACATTTATATTTGAATACTTTCTCTACTATCTCATAAATGTATTTCAATATCATTTTACTAACTGGCGTACAATTACACGCTTATAATACTCTAATCTGATTATTATAATTTTTTGTAGTTATGTCATGAAGAGCTACTTACATAATGATCATGTATCAACTTGTTCAATCATGGTTTATTTGTTACAGACACTTGGACCGACGCGAAAGTGGCCAAAAAGAGCAAAAAGAAGGTTCGCAAAGACCAGTGAGGGGTGAGTCGTAGACACAGGGTCCAGCTGGGTGCTCCGCCCCGTTGCTAGCTCAATGCCACTCACACCTGATAAAATTATTTACCTGTTGCTGCTTAACATACTCGAAGTGAACATACTTTAATCTGTTGCCATTCGTATAAACCTCAATTTTAAAGTTTAAATTACCACTCAGTTCAGGGTTGTAGTTTTACAGGATGTGAAAGTTATTTATATTTAAGTTTTAATACCTTAACTTTCTTACACATTCAGTTAACTTTCGTCCATGTTTTTTGTTTCATATTTTATTGTACATTTAGCTCGTTGACTTTGTTTTTCATAATAATTTAATTATTGTTTTCAATAAATAGAGCATAATATTTTTTATGAGTCATAATTTCATTATGTATTTCGAGAACTTTAGTGAATTTTGGGAATCTGCAATATGTTGAGTGTTTATAATAAATATACTTTGTTATTATTTGAGGAATGCGGATTCGTAAATATGATGGTATTCTGACAAAAATAGTTGTAACCGGCGCGCGCGATGTCTTCCGGGGTGACATGGATTCCATAATCAGATTAACAACGAAATTATACTATGTACTATAATACGTGTTAGGTTACTGGGCCGTCTTACCGTGATTTAATATTTATTGTCTCTGGAAATCAAATACTTTTCTTGTTTTCTCTTATTTTCTAAATTCAGTTCCTATGTTGGAACATATTTCTTGAGGCGGCATATTTCTTAACTATGATCGCGCGCGTGTATTGTGTTATACTTTATGTATTTCCATACCTAACATAGTTCTATAATATACCTCTAGTTATACAACTGTATATCCGGTAATAATATATTTGAGATATTCTGGTGCTTGTAGTAAATAAGTCTCTTTTCTCCTTCCATTCCATTCGTGTGCATTTCACCTTCAGTAAATAGATGTCCGTACATGCCATTCCTGCTAAATATTATAATATTACATTACTTTGATAACGTCATCTTTTTAAGATATTTAGTTGAAAGCCAACTAAATTGTTTTAAGTCTATAATCAGTGTTGTGATTTACCCATGACAGAATATGAGATGAGACCTGAAATTGGACCAATCCGAGTTAATACGCGGTTTTACGTCGTAATGTCTTCAATAATTATATTTAAATTTTAAATTATTGATTGGTTTTTATGTTTTAGCATCGTTGTAGCGTAATATAATGTTAAAACTATATTCCGTTTATATGCACATTTAGATTAGATAGACTTGTGGATATTTTCCGTCCGGACACATTGTGCTTTTTCTAAAGCTTGGCACAAACAATTGTATTCCTTTAACAGTATATTTCAATTGAATCAATACTACATATCCATTTTTGCTAAGATTAAAGTAAACACTATCCTATTGTAAAATATATTTTGTTACGAATGTAACAATTACTTTTTTATTGCAGATTCCTATTTTGCAAACCTAGTTTTAAGGATAATTCTAGGGTAGCGCCGCTAACAATCATTTTCAAATTTAAAATGTCTTTTAATGCAAATAATTTATTACTATGATTGAATAATAGAGTATAAAGCGAGAATGTTTCAATGTGTTAAGGTATTCGCTGTTAACAAAGAAAAACCTGTGTAAACACACGAAAATCACTATCACACTACTACATATTTGTCTTAGACATTGGTTGTGAAATGTTTTATGACGTATACGCCGATGTATCTGAATTCAAATATCTACTACATGTAACTCTCGCGAATCTTTAAATCTCCATTTCATCTACCTATAATTTATTTATTTTGCATGTGCTTGATATTACCTTGTGATATCAGTGCCAGGGCAGGGGTCTGTAGTATTTGCGTTGCAATAGTTAGTGGTAGTTCTACTACGACTCCTCTGACAGCACTTGAGTTTTACCATCCATTTTGTTGTTCGTAAGGTAAGCATATCGTAGGAGTTTTTTTCCAGTTGAGGTTCCATATCCTTTTGCGTTTCCTTATAGTCTAATTCAGTACTTAGGGCCTACATTTATAAGAATTTATCATCTAGTGAACTGTCGAAGATGAATTAAATTCGTATATCGATATAGGTATAATGATGTAAAAGATATTTTTGGCTTCTTATTCATAATTATGTAGTTTGTAGTGACAAGATCCCGCTCCTGCGCAAGACAGGGGTGGACAATGCCAACGTATAGAGACATTGATAATGTTGTTGTTTTATAGGCTCTAAAGTAATTAATATAATGAATGTGTAATAAAAATATTTTTTTAAAATCAATAAAGAGTGATATTGATATAATTGTATTATTTTGTATCCACTTCGTCAATTGTAAACCCTTCAGGATGGTAATAGAATAAAATTTGTAGGATAAACCATGACCCAGATGATTATATCACACACTCACACACATAGATCACGCCTTGTTTCCCCGAAGGGTTGGGTGGGTGGGGTGATTGTATCATGACTGTATAATAATTTAATAATATACTGCCTGTAAACAATGTAATAATATAGTTAAACATATTATTGTCTAACTACATTGTTACATTTATGCAGCATGGTTTACTAACAGACCAATGAAATATTCGATGGTGCTTCACATAATAATCGTATATTAAAATTACATACCAGTACAAAATTGAGATTCATAGTACTCTTAAGTAAGTATACAACATTATCATATAAAAGCTAGCGTCTTATTTAACTATTTAGAATATAAAACTGTGAATCATATCGACTAGGATACACTAAAACCCATAGTCTAAGTCAAAACCTTATGATTTCCTAGACTTGACTCAACCTCACTTAGTTGGTTGGCAAGTGCAATTTTACTCTTCATCTCAAACATCTACCTTGAGGCTTCCTTGAGGTAGTCGACAAGGTTATGTTTTAACCAAAACGCGCGTATTTTACCCGATTTTCATGTCTTTTAAAGAGTGTTTTGAATATTGACCTTTTCGCTTCGACTCACACTCATTCGAGGGACCTCATAATTTCCATTCTGATGCCTATGAGTACCGATTTTGAGGGTCTTTCGAGGTACGCCTTGAGGTCTCCTCGAAAGAGTTGTGAGTCGAGTAACTTTCGAGGTTACGACTTAGATTATGGGTGAAGGTGAAAAATATCTAATCTGGATAAAGTTTATCATACCAGTCAGTCACTTTATTATTATCTATCAAAAGAATATGTGAAAAAGTTAAGTGAGTTAATATTTGGATGAAAATGTTTATTCGTATTATTTAGACATATTATGATAGTGCAAGTTTTATGAGTTATCCACGAACCATGAAATTTGGCTATATGGTTTGGTAGTGAGTATAATTTATGTAAAATGAGACGACATTGCGTGCTTTTAGAATTTCTAACGTGACCACATTAAACGCCCCACGTCAATGAAATGTATGGAAATACGTGCAAGTTGTAACTATGTATATAGGTAGGTATTATATTATATTTCCATAAATTTTACTTCCGTTGGTTGTCGTGATGTCGACGATAATATCGTCATGTTAGAAGTATTAATGCCCAATGGTCCAAGTGATACGGCATCGGTCAGCAAATCGAGAGGTGATGTGTGACACAGCACTTCATTGACGACACACATTCTAAATCGCTGGGTCTAGAAGCATGAAATTGAGCACAGGAGCTCCTTTTATAACGAAGGTGAGCTGAGGAATGGTGGATTAGGGGATGAAAGTTCGTCAATTTTGCCTGTGGGAAATTCAATCGGGAACACGGTTTGTAAATGAATAAATCTGTTTACCATAATGTCAGTTTAGTGCTACGGGCAGTTTCTTCGCCTGCGATCATGACGCCTGCAATAACGTCAAAATATCGGAAACCTTGTACAGCCAAAAATCACAGAAAACATCTCATAGGTAAGTGACAAAATACGTACTTACTTCAATGTGTATAAGTAAATATTTCAAAAACGTGAAATTAAAAAAAAGTGAAGGTATGTGCCCGATTTAGTCACTTGCAGTTGCCATAGTTGAATCGGTGATCTTACCCATCATATTATACAGAACAACTGGTCGTGGCTAAACGACTCGTGAAAACCAACCAACTATCCAGTAGGTATGGATGTCGACTTTTGTTTTCGAAGTTGAATAATTATATTTTCATGAATCGGACATGAGAAAAGTTGTTCACAATTTCATTTTGTGACTAATCAACAGCCTGTGCCTATTTTATGTGAGAAGAGGAGGATAGAATTTTATGGAAAGTTTAAAGTTCTGAATCACTTTTAGCCCCAGACTTATTCCTGTGTCCCTTGTTTTGTTCGGGAGCGGCGCTTTTACTGCGTGGTTTACGTTTTGAGCGCTTCCGAAGTTTCTTCATCTTGCCGATGCCCTGCGTGGGTGCTGCCTGCGCTCGTGATGCTTTTGTTTCAACTTCCACTTTTGTACGCGTGAACATGTCGTAGTTTGTTATGGCGCACTGTTTACCTACAGCAAAAAAGAAAACTATTACTAGTTGCTGTATAAGGTAAGATACACCATTACAACCCAAAAATAAACATTACAAAAAAAAACTAACAAAATTACAAAAAACAACGCATTATTACAAAATATTAATAAGTAATGTTCATAACGTTACAAAATGCTGTGTAAGGGAAACTAGGTATACACACATTTTGTCTAGATCGGCCAGTAGTCGCTACTGGCCAAATCATCAGTTGATGGTTCTAAAATTACAAAAAACATGCCCCAAGCCCTCCATCCTGGTGTTTAAGTTGAGAAGATGTGACAACAAACACCCACATCGTTTGACTCACCGTTGCAGTATTCTTCACCGCACTCTGCACAAGATATTATTCTCGTCTCGGTGACCCCGGAACGAGTTTTAGTTTTTCGGAACATGGTGTTCTTAGCGTAATCTCTTTTGTCTTTAGCTTTAGTTTTAAGCTCGGACTTGCCTAATTCTACCAACCTGAAAATATGGTATTTAGAAATTTTTATTAACACATTAGAGTTGGTTGGTTGGTTAGTAGGTTAATTATAAGATAGTCCCGACGAACAAAAAAAAACAACACACACAAAGGATTCAGCCGGTATTATTAGTGTACCTAGTGAAATTACAAAACAATCTCACCTGTTAAAAAATTCTTCGTCCATCTTCAACTTAGGTCTGATAGAAGTAAGCATCCGCCACTCAATGGGAACAATACACAACTCTTCAAACTTCAACCCTTTCATTTCCACTGGTATGGGATCCATGAATGTGAAATGTTTTTCCTCGTATCCTCTCGTCCCTAATGTTTCGTAAGCTTTTATTTCTTTCTTGGGTGTCTTGGTTTTGTTGTCCTCTTTGATTTTCAGGTCTTCTGATCTAACCTAATGAATTTCATTTCAAATGTTTGTATATCAATGAGTATCGTCACAGTTCACTTTATTGGTTAATATAAACAGCAACAGTTACCTTCTCTGGTCGAGTTTTAAAGTCTGGTACTTTATCTAAAACTGCTCTATATTCTTCAGCAGTGTTTATCACAGTTTTAGACAAGTCCAACATGGGAGCCTCATCTTTCTTTTTATCGAATAATTCGTCTATTTTAGACATATTTACTAAGATAAAGTGTGTGAAGTACAGCTAACTTGATACTATGGGGAGTATCGATCCAACTGAATGTCGCGCCAACTTAGAAACCGTTGAATCAATAGCATCTCGTAAGTAACCTAATTTTCCACTACGTGCTGTATGACTAGCCATATTGTGTTATTTCCGTAAAGAAACATCTACATCTAAAATTTGGTTTTTACAAAGTTTTCTTGATCTTCATGTTTATCAAAAAAATCTCTTTTGGCAATATTTATTTGGTCTATTATTTTTTTTCGGTTGTCAACATCGAACACATTCGATTTACAATTTCTTTCGTTTACATCATCTATCCATAGTTTTCTGTTTCCATATTTATCGTTAATAAACTTCTGGGATAATGTCATCCTTTTCATCGGAGACGTTTTGGGTGACTTTTTATTTTCAGTCATTTCGGTGGCTGTTTTTTGCACCAACGGGTTAAAATCTGATTGTAAATTATTGATAGATTCGGATATATTGATAGATTTCGATATGTTATTATCTTGACTAGAACGTTTACTTCTCCAATACGATTGACTTAATGAGTTGCGATGTTTATTACCATTTTCGATTGCTTTTTCAGACCTTATTGGTGGACTTGGAGAACGACTATCTTCACTAGAATGTGATAAATATTGTCTCGCTTGAGGTCTATATTTTTGGCGCATTTTTCTTTTTTGGCTATAAAATGGGTCTTTCTCACTTTGTTTTTTGTACTGAGCTGCTGGTCTGTTAACGCCCCACTTAGGTCGATTTTCTAAATCTTTCTTATACCTTTCCTCGGATCGGAAACGTCTATCTTTTTTCAATGTATTATGATGACTATCCTGTGGTGCATTTTCATCAATGTTTGGATAATCTTTGTCTATATATCTTTCGGGTTCGTCTGTTTCTATAATTTTATCGTTAGTTGATTTAAATATTGAGTCAGTTTGAGTTGATGCGTCTTTCATTCTCAATGTTCGATATTTGTTTGGTGTCAATAATTTCCCGATGTCCGTTAATTCATTCGTATTGTTCAAAGAGTTTAATGATACACTATACAAATTGTTGGCCACGTTCTGGGGAACTAATACTGCTAGTTGTATATTATTCGGCTGGGTGTTCATTACTTCGTTGGTACCATTTAACCCAATCGGCACGATGTTAAATTGTCCATCCGCTAAAGCTAAAGGAGGTACGCTATGGATAAACAAATTAAGATTCCCAGGACCTACTGATCTAGGAGAATTAAATTCTGTTGTTTGATGAGAATTACACTCTCTTTTTTGACTTTTTGCGGAATGAATATCGTATGTTCTACTCGTTTTAGTTGGACTCGTAGGTTCCACACGAGGTGTTGTTTCAGTTGCTGGGGTTTCTTCTACTTTTGGTTTCGGGACATTTTCTACATTCGAATTATTATTTGTGTTTGCGTTTCTCTTGTGGAAACTAAACCTCTTTTCTTTGTCCAGCTTGGCCTTCCTTTCAGCGTCTTCCAGAGCTCTCTTCAACGTGTCTAATTTCTTCTGCTCCATCATTTGTTTTTCCTCTAATTTTCTTCTCTCATCTTCCAATCTTTGCCTGTCTTCTTCTTGTTGTCTCTGTATGCGCAATTCTTCTAGCCTTTCTTCTCTTAGTTGTCGTTCCCTTTCTTCTTGACGCCGTTTCTCTCTGTCTTCTAACTGATTTAATATAGCCGATTGCAGTTCCAGTGCTTTCAAGCGTTTGTTTTCTCTCTGAGCCTTAATTTCAGGCTCTATTGGAACGTTTTGTCCTCTTAAAAATGTTCTGAAAAGTGCATGATTATCAATAACGTTATTCTTATAGCGTTATGGTAAATTATATGACTATAGTCATTGATACGACTTACCGTCCTTCATCGCTCCCGTTGCAGGATGATCTGTCGCAGTCTACCCCGGTACTATTGCTCGAACTTCTTTGGTCAATGACAAGAACCTTAGCTGTATTGTCAATCATATTTAATCCACGTTCCACCCATGACGGTGTGCCTTTCTTTTGATTTGGCATCTACAAGGAAAATATGAAGTTATTACAGTCATTTATATCAATAAGCCATAACAGATAGGGATCGATGGTCCTATTAATATTATAATCACAAAAATAAATCGGTGCATCGATTCATAATTAGGATATTAATATTCAAAATTTCTATTTGTTGCAAGCACGAAATGAAACCACTAGCGGTGACTATACTTACTTAACCGCTTCTAAGGTTACGAGTTCGAATACTGTGGCATAAGCAATGTAACATTCATAGAAATATTCAATTTAGGTAATGATAAAAAGGAACACTTCGCTAATAGCTATATGCTTCGCAAATAAATGGCTGGTGGTAAAAAAAATGCTTACTTGGGGAAGCCTAGCATTAGGGGCCGTGGGTTCCCAAAGCCGGCCGGTGGCAACCCCGCGGTCCCCCCACCGCAGCCGTCCCTCTTCCGAGGTCCTCGGGCTGCGAGATGACCACGCCCCTTCGGACATGCCTGACTTCCCGCCACTTGAGTCCCTGTTCCTATATTAAATGTTATGTTAGTATTTAGTAGTACGTCCTCACCGACCCCGATGACCACATAACTCTCATTCAGGAGAGCAGTAGGGCCACCAGTACAGTGCACAAACACAGACCGACATTCCGACCTCGCCGGCGAAGATCCCGACGTAACTGTCCCCCGCGACCCTTGCTCGACGAAGTGCCAGCCCGCGCCGTAGCTGAGCCTGTAGCTTTAAATTCCCCAGATAATAATAATATAATCCAGATCCAGCCTGTCCCATCTTGCTGTCCTCCCGTCAGCGACGCCCTAAGCCGAGGTCCGTACCCCACAGGGGGTGCCCTTAGCGAGCGTTCGCTTAGTAATGTAAGTAGTTTTACGCCCCTGGCTGGAGGCTTTGAGTCCGCTTAAGGCAGCCACAGGATAGTCCGGTTAAGTAGTCACGACCTCTCAAGGTCAACTACGAGATTCCATACACAAAAAAAAAAAAATGTAGTACACAGTAGCAAACGACGCGTGCGGGAAGGATCGTAGCGCGTACTCCCTAAGTCCGTCAGTAAAAGTTACGTGTCCGTCCGAAAGTACTTACATAGATACAGCGGAGTGCACCCTACTCCCGATTAATTAACTTCATCGAACCGGCAAGAACACAGCGGAGGTAAGGACAACTGTCAAATCGTGTTGTCATTCAAGCTTAGTTCGGGCCCCATTGCCCTAAACTAATCTAATGTTCGTATGTACGACAAAATACAATACATGAATATTGAAAGAAAAGTTAAAATTAAATTTAAAATAAAAAACGAAAACCGCTGAAAATTAATTATTATATAAGATTTTCACCCCCCACAACTTTACTCGGTCCCCCAACGCGACGTATTTTTATTAGTTTTTACTTTACAAAGGGAACTTTTGTTTTTGTGTCGGGGGTTTTTAAAATTATTTTTATTTTTTTTATTTTATACTTTTTATATGTACATACATACCCATTATAATGTAGATTTTGTTAAGTTGTAAATACATAGGTTCCTAATAATAATATTATCTTAATTAACTCTCACCCCCACAACTTTTAAACGGCTCAACAACTAAGAACACTCGCACATAAGTCACCTTTACTAGAAAAAAAATCTAAATTGAAATCGCTTCATCCGTTCGGGAGTTATGATGCCACAGACAGACAGCCAGACACGTCAAACTTATAACACCACTCTTTTTGCGTCGGGGATAAAAAATGCCCGATGTCATAAGAAGTATGCCATTGAAGAAATTCAAAAAGAGTTTTCATAAATTATTAGTTGAGAATTCTTACTAGGTGATTACTTAAATACTATAACACTGTGTCACTGTACCTATTAATAACCCTATGTATTACTTGAATGTATTTTTTTTTGTTTTGATATTTTTGTTTGTTTTCTATGGTGAATTTGTTTGTCTTTAATAATCTTCAGTGATATTATTATTTGTATGTCATCAATGACAAAACATACTGTAACATATAATTACAAATAAATGTTTCTGCTAAGGAGTAGGAAAGAAAGAAAAGAAGAAGAAATAAATCCAGAATGTGCAGAATAAACAAATTTTCTTTCTTTCTAGGAGACGTCCGTAATTTCGGCTAAAACTACGGTTTCTGTGCTTATGTGGCGTTCTGTAGTTTCTGCAAATGGGGAAAAAGGCGTGAGTTTATCTACATACGCGCGTACTTTAGGCTAATATTTGAAAGTTCTGTTTTTCAACAATCGGCCCTTTGACGTAGGCACATAATCAAGTGGTAAAAAATTTCTAAACGAGCCTGTTTTCTCCCTATTTTGTACAGATCGATGGAGATCTAGGGAAATGAAACTTATGATGGTTCGATCTTCAATTCTAAATTTTCCCCAAATAGGTATGTGGCGTGTAAACAATTATTACAATACTTACGAAATTATCCGTAAATTATGTATATTATGAATAGAATAGCTAGAACTAGAAAAACTTTTCACTGAACAAAGGCAATTAGTTTCCAGTAGCTTAGACCCCGGTGCCTTTGTTCAATGAAAATAGCAAATTGTTAGCGACGGAAAACCTACGTAGTATTGATTTCACTTGCGTAGCTATGAGATATCTTCACGCTATTCCTTTATAATGAGAGTAAAACTAGTGCGAGTATTTCTAATGATGAGTGCTTGTACGATTCGTCGACTCTTCAAGATGGATCTCGAAACTGCATACATACAACGTTAACTATCGAAAGTTTTACACTTTTGCAAGGCGTAAAAGTATGATTTGGAATATTTCAAGAGGCGGGTCGACGTCATAGTAGAAACTGGGTTTGATAATCTGCACGGTAATTCTAACTTCTAACAGACATACACTGGCAATTGATCGCAATGCCTTTCATGTTAACGGTTCAGCCACGTTCATTGTGCTATTTACATTGTTGAGCATACGAATTTTTCAAACCAATGAAGCAATGTATTTGGATTTTCTTCAAACTCCACGAATTGTCATTGCAAGTGTGTTACGCAATTAGGTTGCTGTTTAATTATTATTTATGGTACCTACCTAATACTGAAACTCACGAGGTTGAACGTATCTACTCATAAAAAGCTCTTGCTGAAATTGACACCAGGTTGCACCATCCAGACTAGGCGCATGGCGTTGTTTTTTGTTATAAGACTCGAAGTATAAAATTACAAATGCAAGAACAGGTGTCAAATGCAGCATACAACGCAAAAAAAAACACGCGTTTGTCCTCCGAAGGGGCAGAGAGGACTTCAGGACTTCCCTATCTCTACACTAATATTTTTATATACTTTTTAGGGACTATTCACGAGTAGGCTATAAGATTTAGATAATCTCTGCCTCTGCGAATCGTAAGAACAAAAATGTTGCACAATTAGGTATAGGTATTGGTAGGTTTGTACCCGATTTTCCGCGTGAACAACGCTAAAAAAAAAAAGGTACAAAATGTAGCAAAATATAAATCAATAAAACCTAAGCTAAAGAGGTAGTTAAAACGCGACTGTACTACATCCGTGATTTTTCGCATTCAAATAACCTCACCTGTCGTCCTTTCCTTCTTGCTGCCACGCCACAACGGGGCTGCGATTGCTACCCTCGTGTATCGCTCTGTGGCCGCTTCTGTTCATGTGGTTGAGGGTCTCACTGCCGTACCCAGAAGTGTCGCCTTCTCCGTCTTCGTCGTAAAATGAGAACCTCTTCGCACTTGTCATGTTCCGGTTGAGCACATTGTTCCTCCTGTCATCCTTCACGGATCTCTCTTCAATGTTGTGTATCGGCGGCAGGCTCGGGCTCCGCTGCCGCTGCAGTGGCTCCTGGTACTCGTACGACGACTGCTTATGAAGCTCCAATGTACTCGCAAATTGATTCCGCACTTGTGAACGATTCGTATACCGCTCACCGGTGCCCCAAGGCAAGTACAGGTGGGACATTTCCTCTGAAAACAACAAAAATGTTGTTTGCACTTTATTCTTAAAACTACCACAATAATTACGTAAGCATTAAACAAATACAAACGAAACAAACACTAAAACTATCTCTAAAAGACTACTTTCTATTTTTATTAACAAGAAAAACTTGATAAGTACCGTCCATGACAACAGACTTCTTTGAATTAACTGTTCACTTTTTTCGGAAAACTGAAAAACCTTCCCCTTTAAGTGCAAAGGGTTTTAGTTTTATCGATAGCGTACGCTTAAATCGTAAGTCATTCATGCGAGCTGCATAATATAATGTTATAGTGAGCAAGTGTTGTAAACCACCGCAGCTTTATTTTAGTGCTGAGGACACGCAAACATTGAAAGGCTTTGATATTTTATTGTGTCTATATAACAACTGCGGTTAGAAACGTCAATTGCTATAAAGGTATACGAATATATTACCAGGTAATTCAAAGAAGGCACGTTTAAAACATTTAAAGCCTAGGTGTTTGCTAAGTGCACTTATTATGCGTATCAGCTACATAATAATATGCAGATGAGCAGATAACAATTTACTTCCGAAATTTGAACATGTATAATGTTTGTATTGCGTAAATAGTAGGTAACTACCAGAGTATCTACTCCGGCTGGTATATCACAGAAGATCACTTTCGTTTGTTCTTTTAATCTTATGAAACAATAGCATTGTTCTGGATTCTTATGGCACGTAATGTGTTTCTATTTATTCTAATATGTCGGCGTATACTGTTAGCGGTGGGGTTCTACAATAAATGGGGAAGTATGGGCTCAACTTTACTTAAGTATTTTGTTCCGACACACAACACGCATAGCTAATTTATTGAAGGAATGTTATAAGGAACTGTTATCATGTTGTCGTCGGTTTCGTTTTGGAAAACACAACTAAGTAGAACATAACACACTCTTATGGTAGAGACAGAACTACCCTACATCCTTGCGCCTAAAGGCTCCCGCAAAACGGCGCGACGTCACAGCGCGACACAAAGGCACCGCTCGTCGCGCGACACGCGGTACCTTTGTGTCGCGCCAGTGTGCACGAGACTTAAATCGAAATTGCAACAACAACGAGCCTGTCTGCTTATTACATTCCTTCCGGACTTGAAACTAAAATAGTAAAGTTACTACGACATGTAAGCTCACGTAGATAAGATCAACTGCACGACAGTAGTAACTATAAACACTTAAACACCGACGACCGCGACGAGGCGACGACCGCCCTTTCTGCTACAAAATAAAGGCCCTGTCAAAGTTCCCATGGACGTGTGGTTGACTGTACCATGTAGGCGTGCAATACGCTAGTCGTAACATATTTGTGCCCAAAGCGTTGGAAACTTCAACGATTTATTTATGTCCATAAGAAAATGTTTACTTATCCTAAAGCAGGCGGCCAAGGATCTGGGTCATGTAAGCTACAACAACTCTTTGGACTTTAGTGGAAAGTGAAATGTGGCGTTCTTTAGTCACGGCCTGAATAATTCACTACCTATTTAATAAGTACGGATCGATTACAGCTGTTATCCGTTTGACCATTTTTTACGGCCATTGAATCTGAAAAGATTTCGAATAGATATTTTATATTTATTTTTTCTGTGAGCGACTATTATATAGATACTAAAGGAAAATAACGGATAGTAAACAAAAAAACAAGTGTTCTAGCTAGTAATGGTATATTTTGTTAGCGTCACGCTCTCGTGGAGCGCAGGCGCAGGCTGTCTAGGTATTAACGAGTAGTGAGTGTTTCTATTACATTATTTAACGCCAGCACGATATGTACCTGTTCAATGGTAATGTAGATTGAAACTCTAATTGTTCATTGTGTCGGTCTACTTCTAGCTAGGAGTTCTAGAAATTCAATCAAAATGATTTTGGTAGTCACTAATGAAACCGCTAAAATGACTATTTAGACCAAAGAGAATATAACCACGTGGTTATATGTATAGTCATTGATTTAGACATATCAAAAGAAAAGTTTTACAGTAATATTACCGTACAAGAAAGATCTGATACATTGTGTTCAATTGTATCAATCGAAGAGTTTTATTTGTGTCTACAGTTGCTGGCTTTTCACTTTAGACATTGGCAGAATGGTCGACTCAGCTTTGCTTGCCTTAATAACAAATAAAATAGAATAGCAAAGATTTTCGCAGAACTACTCTACGCCAAAACAAAATGTGGTTTCAGTATTTTTACGTTGTAGCGTTTTTGTTGTTGTGTCTCGTCGAGCAAATAGCATCATTATAGCATTCTGCTGATATATTAGGTAGTATGTAGTGTGTGGTAGTGTTGTTTTCAGTAGGTAACTAAAAGGTTGATTGATTGATGTTTGTGTATATTATGTAAAGCACCCAAGCTGTATGTGAGAGTATTTATTATGTAGGGGACTTCACAACAACTCTAACAACTCTATGAGGTCGGTACCTATTCAAATAATAATACCTATCTATAAAACGGATGTTTTGATTGCGTTTACGTTTAGATAATTATTAACAAATTGATTCCACATAAATGCACTACCGTCGGAGTAACAGAAGTTTAGTTAAAAATAATTCGATTCCGGTTTACGTATTAAAAAAATGATATAGATGGTAGGTAAGTACTAGAAGATAGGACGATAGTGTTTAGTGATTGAAGCGATAGGTTCTACAAATCAATGCGACTAAAAGCCTAGTGATAATGTTGTGGAGGTTATTTCAATTTGTAGGGTGAATTAATGGGGTGATTTAAATATACGTGTAGGTAAATTTATGTTGAAAACACAAAGTTCACTGGTTCCATCAACCTTGAATTCACATTGTGACTGATTGTTTCATCGACTGCCGCCCTCAACATTGTCAATAACAATCGTTTTTCCACTATTGTCATTTGGTAACGCTCTGTTGTCATTTAAAAAGCGAGGAAACAATTTGATGGCTATTCCGCTGTCGTAAACTAAAGTACTTCCTGGCGACGGAAACACTGACGACCTAATTGGTGTTTTGAGTGACTCAATGAGGTTAATTTCTTACATCTTCACTGATGTAACGTGTACTGAAGATTTGGAAATAAATTACTATTACTATTAATTTAAAATAAGAATTGCTTTCATAACACAATAGGCGCTTACGAAGCGTTTAACTGTGTTCTTACCTGAATAACCGCTGACCTAGCTTTAGGGAACTCACTAGCCGAGTAAATTTTTTATTGCTTGCTTACCTAGCGTGATTTCGAATTGTTTATGTACCTACCTAGGTACAACAATTGTTAGTAATTTTCTTCCATACATAAATAAGATCTAAGTTAACACTTTTGTTCCGTAGAGTTTCCTTTTCATCTGCATTTTAGATGCGTAACGATTCATAGATAGATTCGTGAGCAGATTCGTAAAATGTGCTTTCTCATGCCTTGTAGCAGAAAGATTCTTGTTTTCCAATAACCTAACTCGAAAATACTAAGAAAATCGCAATGATCACTTGCACGAAAGCACATATTTTTTTTTTTTTTGTCGGTAACCATTGTAAGCTATTGAAAATGTCTCAACTAAATAGATACCGTGTGATACAATATTTTTTTACTTAAACACTACTTCAGAAAGTGAAATTGATGTCTTGATTTATGTCCTATGTATTTCTAGGCAAAACGTAACGAGCCAGTGTTACGCGTAGCATTTTAAGGTTTAGTTAAAAAATATATGTAAAGAATTGTTTTGTTTATACGTACCGTCTTTGTCGCAATCCGAAATAACTTTAGTTAAACCAACGTTTCTGAAAGTCGCGAATGCTAGAAAATCTCCTTGATGGAATCACGACCGTGAATATGTTTCGAAATGGTAAAGGCGCGTGATGCAGATGCGGTTGTGCACCAGCTCGGCGGCGCACTGGCGGCGCGCGGGCGGCGCAGCAGGCATCAAGAGACGCGCGGACGCACCACACTACGGAGTACGCACCTCTCTCCCGCGCCCACTGCTGCTTCTTCTGCTGGACTAACGACGCCGGCTTACTCACTGACAGCATCGCACCACAGTATTCATTACACTTTCTAATGCCCCGTATTGCACACACGTCGCGTTTCGTACTGCCGCAGCGCAGTTACGGTGCACCAGTTGGTGAGTGCTTTTTAAAAACGGACGCTCGCGCTTTGCCGGCGAGCCGCGTCTCGGTTCGCTTCGCGCGTGCACTCATTGTCCGCGGCTTCTGGACCCGCACTACCGACACGATTCAATCACCAGGCAGACAGTTTTTTGAAAAGTAACGGCACCAACACGCACGATATGCATGGTTGATGACTATCCATCTAAGAGCAATTATTAACACGATTGCATAAGGGTCAGACGATAAACAGACCGGCGAGTATCGAGCTGGGTGTCTAGACTTCGTTGCCTTATTGTTTCAGAAGGCGACACGCGAATGAGACTTTCAGGGAAAAGCCTCGGAAAAGCCGCCGATCGATATCATTGTCATGGTAACGTTTGTTTCACGTGCTCGCAAGGTTTCGTGGCATTTTTCTCTTATTTGCATTTTAGGCCACGAGGTGAAGCAGATATTTTTATGTGGGACGATTAATAACGCTGCGCCAAGACGTGCTTATTTAATTTTAAACAGTGTGTTTAATATGTATGTAGTACTTAATTATTCGTATTATGGCAGAGCACGCCCGTGTTGACTACTAAAATATGCTCTAGGGAGGTTTACTTGAAAGTTGAAACTTAAGATTCATTTCATGTTCCATAAAAGTGACGAGGTGACCGCCATTTCATACTGACATCATCTCAGGAAATCACGTCGATATAATCTGATGTTAGGCAAATATACCTACCAAATTTTTTGAATTGATAATTTTTAATTCGATAGTTATCGTTATTCCAATAGGTAGCCTATGTAGAAACAAAGCCAACGAACCATGTCGGATGTCCTGTACCCTAATTGCGTAATACAAAACCAACCGGAATCTGAATCGTTTTGAAACCGATTGCTAATCCATTGCTTCATAAGTTCGATAAAATTCTGCTCAACAATGTACAAAACGCAATGAATGTTGTTGAACTGTCAAAATCAAACGGATTAATCGTAATCGTTTACGAAAATGTGTTACGCAACTAATCCTACGGTGCTGGTTATGTACCTAATGGAATTCTAAACAGGTTGTTTTTTGTAGGTAGGTATGTATGTGTGTGTGTAAGTGGCGAAATGTGGGTGTACCATAGGTACACCACTGCCCAACCCTTCGGAGAAACAAGGCGTAATGTTATGTTATGTATGTATGTGCTTACTTCTACAGACAGGTTACCTATTTCGTTCCAGCATAGAAGTGAGCTTTCTGAAGAAGATGTGAACATGCGATCTCTTCATACAAACAGTAGTTTTATACCTTACAGCCCACTGACGATCTAGGAGCGAAAGGTCGTGACTTCAAACGCCATCGTCAGCCCTATCAAAGGAGGAAAGTCAAAGTAATTTATTTTCTAGAAACGCAGTACATAGGATAACATGGTCAACTGTGAATTGGCATGAATCCTATTGTAGCAGTCTGTAGACTTATCCTATCTAGGTATCCCATGATGTCTGTCTGATGTCTCAGTTCAGCTGCTTCACCGCCAAAACCACTAAAACGGAACATTTTGCTATTGTTGCTGTAAGAGCTTCGTACCTATTACAACACAACTATTTATTACATGCAAACGTCGATTATCATGGCCATAGTTTGGTAAGAATAGCGTGATACCATGATCTACATAAACAAAAGTCTAGCTCTTGTCCGCGAGTCTACCCGCGTGGAGGTCGGAAACTATCCCATACTAATACTACAGGGATTAAAAGTATCTCTTACCCGGTAGTGGTAGTTACCTACGCGAATAGGTAGGTATGTGCAAAATTTCATAAAAAATTCAACAGACGGAGTTACTTTTGCATTTAAAATACAACTAGCAATCACCCGCGATTTCGTCTGCAATCCTGTACCCTAATTGCGTAATACACAATCAATCGGTATCTGAATCGTTTTGAAACAGATTGCTAATCCATTGCTTCATAGGTTCGATAAAAAATATGCTCAACAATGTAAATAACGCAATGTATGTTGTAGAACTGTCAAAATGAAACAGATTAGTCGTAATCGTTTACGAAAATGTGTTATGCAATTAGTCTGCAGGATGAAAAGCTATATCCTTACCCGGTACCCTAATTGCGTAATACACAATCAATCGGAATCTGAATCGTTTTGAAACAAATTGCTAATCCATTGCTTCATAAGTTCGATAAACAACTCTTCTCGACAATGTAAATCTTTACATTTTTGAAATTTGTTTATTTATAAAAAGGTATTCGCACATGTTCCCATTGTATGAGCACATTTTTAAAAGAGTTAATAGTAGAAGCCCAAATAAATTACTTGCACCTAGACAGAGACTGCATTTGTATAGCAGGAATTCCAATTGCATGGCTATTAAAATATTTAACAATTTACCTCCCTGCATTAGAGTGCTACCCACTACTAAATTCAGAAAGACAATATTTGCCTGGCTTTTAGACAACTGTTTCTATTCAGTGAACGAACTTTTTAATTATAAATTTTGATATTTAATTGTATTAATACGTTGTGTGTGTGTTTATTGAGTTTTTATTTTTAATTTAAATATATATATTTTTTTAATTTAATTTTAAGTGTTTGACATTATATAATAAGCTAGTTGTGACATTCTATTCATAAATTGCATTATTATTTTTATTTAAATCTAATTATTATTTTTTAATATTTATTGGGGATATAATGCACTTTAATTTTAATTTTAATATTTCTACACCGGCAACGGTAGTATATGTGAAGCTGTCCATTAATATTAAGATCTTAATGTACCATGTACTCAGAAATAAATGTATAAATAAATAAATAAATAAATAACGCAATGTATGTTGTAGAACTGTCAAAATGAAACAGATTAGTCGTAATCGTTTACGAAAATGTGTTACGCAATTAGTCTACAGGATGAAAAGCTATATCCTTACCCAGTACCCTAATTGCGTAATACACAATCAACCGGAATCTGGATCGTTTTGAAACAAATTGCTAATCCATCGCTTCATAAGTTCGATAAAAAATTCTTCTCGACAATGTCAAATAACGCAATGAATGTTGTTGAACTGTCAAAATCAAACAGATAGAGGTAATATTTTACGAAAATGTGTTACGCAATTAGTCTGCAGGATGAAAAGCTATATCCTTACTCAGGTCATGGTTTATATGTGTCCCAAATTTCATCCAAATCCGTTCATCCGTTTTGGCGTGAAGGCGTGAAAGCGTAACAAACAAATTAACTTACTTTCGTATCGCATTTATAATATTAGTTAGGTATACGAAGTAGGTAAGTATCTTTATAATTATATCACACTTATTCGCCATTCTACGTGATACGAATTACAATGTGGGGTGTAATATTTAATCCACTGGCATAAAACATTGAAATGAGTTAACGGTTATTAACTTAGTATAAAATAGGATAATAGTTAACGTGTGGCAGAACATTTGCTAGCAATTACTTACAATGTTCTTATGTTCATTATCCAATCGGCAATCCACTGGGGTAACTTGTCTCTTGATATTTTTCCTGTGGCTTGCGTGATCCTTAAAGATAAAATATTGATTTCATGCGGTAATTGGAGTAGGTAACTTTGAGAATTTGTACGTTTCGAGTTGATGCGTGCGCTTGCGCTTGCTAGATATTACGAGTTTTTCATCATTCACGTGCAATGTGTTAGTTTTTAGACGCTACAGTGATTATTTATTAGTTATGCCATTTTGCAATGCGGGTAGCTCAGTGCATTCTCTATTTATTTTACCAACAACGCTTAACGGTGGCTAGTGATTTACGTAGAATTTTATTTTGCAACAAAACATGTAGGTACCTATGTAAGTAGTTATCGTACTTTTTTTCTCCGTTTAGTTTAACTTAACATTAGTCTTATGCTGCGTACACGTCATAATGGGCGTAATGGGCGTTGGCTACCGCACGTTCGTTGGCCTTTGAAGTTACGTCCAAGTATATTCAGTGGTCGAGCAAACGAACGGTTGATTGTGTGTCGATCAAGATCAACTACACTAATGCCCGATCCACCCTCCAGGGGATCAAAGTTACAGGCCTCTCGTCTTCAGACTTTAGGGATCTCTCCCGCGCCCTGGGCGAAAGGAACTACTTCTTTCACACATACTCCCTTCTGGAGGAAACTCCTACTCGCGTCGTCATTATGCGCGGACCCAAAGAAATCTCAACCGAGGAGATTAAGAGCGACCTTATTGTACAATCTTAACTTAGTGTCCATCGCTTGCATAAAGCGAGACAGGGCCTCGTTTATGACATCGGTCCTGGTCATCTGCGACCCCACTGAAGGTCACCACCCGATCTTCAAGGTGAAGTCGGTCTGCTCTCTCTCGGGCATTTCCATCGTGAGGCCATATAGAGCTCACATGATGTGTCAGTGTCATCGCTGCCAAATGTACGATCAGTCACAGTCCAACTAGAGTGCTATGTGACCTCTAGATGCGTCAAGTGTCTAGGCGAGCATGGCACCGCCGACTGTTCTCTACCTAAAGATTGGGAGCAATGTGTAAAAATACTAAGTATGGAAAAGCTAATTGGGGAAAAATACTCTGCGGCCAATCAGGACATCGGGCTAATTACCGAGGCTGTCCTAAAGCCCCGAAATCCTCCTCTCCCAAACTCACGAAACGCGCGAGCGACCGCCAGCACAGGGGAAACCCCTGGGGAAAGCTTCCCTCTACTCAGATGCCCGAACGGCTCAGTCCTCAAAGGCCCTCTCCATGGGCAAACCTTAACCACCTCAAAGCTCCCGCAGCTTCGGTGCCCTCTCAACCCGCTGAAGTTCCAGCGCTGATGGCTACCGCCATCCCAGCGCCTTCGGTAGCACCGCAAGGAGCCCAGGGCCGTGACAGCGCCCGAATAATTATTAGCACATAAGGGCCCTCTATACCACCGCCGCGGACCAAATGGCTGAAGAAATCGGTCCTCCACGACCAGCTTGACATCCTCATACAGGAAACCTTCCTAAAGCCACACCACCGAAACCCGAACATTGCCAACTATAAACTAGTTCGCAACGACAGGTCTCGATGCCACAAGGGTGGCACCCTAATCTACTAAAGAAAATCTTTGTACTGCATCCCTATAGACCCCCTCCTCTCCTCTCTCATCTGGAGAGCTCTATCTGTCGGCTCGGCATAACCGGTTACCAACCGATCACCATCATCTCCGCCTATATCCCACCAGACAATGGTCCGGAGGATCCAATCTCGCTCCAAAAGGACTTCACTGCCCTCTTCGGTATGAGTGACTCCGTCATCTTGGCGGGGCATCTTAATGCCAAACACCCGGAATGGAATAGTAGCATGACTTCTACCTGATGTAGGATCTTTTTCAAGGTGAATGAATGTATGGTGAAACTTTGATGTCATCGCTCCAATGAGCCCGACTCATTTTACTGGAAATTCCAACCAGCTTCCCGATGTACTCATGTAGCGCTGCTCAAGAATGTGAATCTCCGTTTGCAATCGATAGAGACGTTCCACGAGCTTAACTCTAATCACCATCCAGTAGTCATGCATATTGCCCCTTACTCGGGCCCGATCGATCCCAACGGCCCCCTCAGACCCAGATGATAACCGACTGGAGGGAAGTAACCGAAAGACTGAAATCACATCACACCATCCCCGATCACATCGTGTCAGTCGCCGACACAACGGCCGCAATCGACTCGTTTACAGAGCACGTTCAATCCGTATTGACGGGAAATTGTGAAAATTCAATCCGTGTTCACGGGAAGTTCCGGTACCTACTGACGTGCGTGACTTGATAACCGAGAACAACGCGGCTATTCGTGCCTACGACTCTTTCCCTTGTGACGGGAACAAGCGCCATTTACAGTGTTCTGTATGGAAACGCATAGAGGAGGTTCGCTCTGAGGGCTGGAACAAGATGCTCAGTGAACTCGGGCCCACCCATCAAGCCTTCTGGCACCTACAGAGGAAATTGCGTTCCTCTGAAGAGGTCTCTACGCTTCCTCTCATCCGCCCCGACCAGAGCGTCGCATTCGACAGTCCCGACTAGGTTGAATGTCTTGCTGACAGCCTTGAGTCCCAATGTTCTTTCTCTCAACCAGTAGATCAAGCTCACCTGAACAAGGTCGGCGCTTAACTCGACATCATTAAAGGGCTCCACGCACGGAAAGCCCCCGGTTTGCACGGTATTACCAATAAGGTCTACAAATTCCTTCCTGACCCTCTAATAATGCTTATGACCACCATCTTCAAAGGCGCTTTGAGCAACAACATCTTCCCACAAGCGTGGAAAGAAGCAACCATTATCGGTATCCCAAAGCTAGGCAAGCCAAAGTATGAGCCCTCTAGTTACCGCCCCATTAGCTTACTCAATGTTCTCGGAAAAATTAACGAGAGGCTAATTTATAAGCGGCTCAAAGACTATGCCGAAGCAAAGAGCCGCATACCCGACGAACAGTTTGGTTTACGAACCCAACACTCGGGCATCCACCAGGTCCACCGTATAGTAGCGCACTTGTGCTCTGGTATGCAGCGTAACGCGACGACGGGTGTGCTATTATTAAATAGCGAAAGCCTTCGACAAAGTCTGGCACAACGGCTTGTTATACAAGCTTTACCAACTCGGAGTGCCAGATCGTCTCGTGCTCATCTTACGAGACTTTTTGTCGAATCGCACCTTCCGCTATCGCATTGAGGGTGCACTCTCGTCCCCTCACCCTATTCGCGCCGGTGTCCCTCAGGGTTCCGTAATATCTCCCCTTGTCTTCACGCTGTTCACCAGCGATGTCCCAAAAAATTAAAAGGTGCAGTTGGCTCTCTTCGCCGACGACACTGCCGTTTACTATACCGGTAGTTGTCCCAACGCTATAGCTCGCACTCTCCAAACCTCCGCAAACGTCTTAGGCGCTTGGTTCCTCAGGGTCGCGGGAAATTCGAAAGAGAAACCGGGGCCTGGCACAGACAACTGACACACGGGTGGGTAGTCAGTAAAAGTCTGACACGTCCTCCTGCTCCACCCAGAGCGGGATAAGTAATATGATGAAAAAAAAAGGCGCTTGGTTCCGGAAATGCAGAATCGGGAGCAACCCCGATAAAAGTCAGGCGGTCCTCTTCTCGAGACGTCGTCGATTCCCCCGCACCCTTCCCAGCCCAATCACTATGTACGGCAAGCCGATCCCTTGGTAGAAGCAAGCTAAATACCTAGGCGTGATCCTAGACCAAAATCTCACTTTCAAGGAACACATTAAGGTGGTTGGCGCGCCTGCCTCCTTCGCTCTTAGTAGACTCCACTTTCTGACATTCTGACAGCCCGTAGCAAACTGTCACTTAAATGCAAACTGCGCATCTATACCGCAATCATCCGTGCCATCAATACCTATGCCTGCGTTGTATTTGCGCACGATAACCCACGTCATCTCCATAAGATGCAGACCCTCCAGAACCGATTCCTCAGAAAGGCGACGGGTGCCCCCTGCTATGTCCGTAATATAGATCTTCACGTCGACCTTCAAAATGCTCACCATAAACCAGTTCATTCTTCGACTGTGGCATCAAACACCCAAATCCCCTTATTTCAGCGGCCGCCCGCTATACTCCCTCCCGCAGCAGTATTCGCCGAACAAGGCATACCTTAGTCACCCCCGACAACGCCATTACCCTCCTTCAGGAGAGTAGTAAAGCCACCAGCACTCTACACAAGCCCAAAACCCGATCGCCGCCATACCGTCCTCGCCGATGAGGCCCGCCGAGACGACCAAACTAACGCTTTCCCCGACCCTTGCTCGAGCCAGCCCGCGCCGCTAAGCCTGTAGCTTTAAATTCGTCCCTAAATATTAGCAATCCTGATCCAGCTAGTCCCTTGCCCTCTTCCAGCGTCGCCCTAAGCCGATGTCCGTACTCCACAGGGGTGCCCTTAGCGTGTAGTCGCTTAGTTTTAAAGTTTTTTAAGTCCTGGCTGGAGGCCTTAATTTATTAGGGCAACAATAGGCAAGTCCGCTTAAGCAGACGACAACCTCATAGGTTGACCTGCGAGATGCCATTACAAAAAAAAACGAACGGTTGATTGATTCTATCTCTTTGTTGTTACCGCCACGCTGCCGATAGCAGGCACAGGCCAACGAACGAATGTTGGCATGTGCTAAACCGTCCAGACAGGGCTAACTAAGGCCAGCGATACCCATTCGTTGGCGTTCGTTGGGCCATATGCTCTGTACAAACCAGCACAATGAACACTATCGAAAGATATTCGACGTTGGCTACCGCATGTCGTTGGCCTTCGAAGGGACGGCCAAATACATGTAGTGATCGAACAAACGCAAAAAAAAGTTATGTACCTATGTCTTACAGGTTATCATCACCAATCTGTCCAATTCCTGCATAGGTTTGTACTTACTGTTAGGTGTGAATTAGTTTGTTTATAGTGTCTAATTGGAAAGCGTATAGTTAAAAACGGATAACCTATTATCAAGCTTTTGATTGCAGTTAAGGAACTGGAACTAAATTTTTCAACGAAGTGTGTTACATTTTCAGACAAGAGGCGGCCTCGAATGCAATGAAATGACAAATGCTCACGCGTGTCAGCGTATCACACGAAGTTTTCCAACACCTAGTGTGTTGGAAAACTTCGAGAAAAAATTAATACAATTTAATAACAATTTTTGTAAGTAATATTTGTGAAAATTGACTCACGGATCTTTTGTTAAAAATAAAAAGTATTTATGGGGAGTAGCACAGGAAAAACTAAACACACTCTTAATTAAAAACAAAAGTAAAATGAAAATAAAATCAAATTACAGAACTAAAAAAGAAAGTACAATTCTCAATAAGACACCGAACAGTTTTTGTTGGCATTTTTACAGTTTGTGTAATGGTATTGGTATTTTTTTATAATTTTGTTGTTTTCATTTTCTTGGGAATATGTCGGTGATGTTAAAAATATTCATTGTATTTAGACATCTCTTTATTGAGAGTGCGGTAATATAAATTAAAAAGCACGCGTGTTTAATAATACACTGGATTATGAACCTTAAAGCGGTGTAATAAGAGTCACTTTATGAGCAACTGTGTTGAAAAAGATATTAAAAACCGGATATTTTACACGTACATAGAACACAAATGAATGATAATTTGTTGTCAAAAATACCACTTTAATTATCAAATCGCATTTTTTGTACGGTACAATTTATGAAATTACTTGACATGATATTTTGAAAAAATAATTATGATTTTTGTAACTGTCTCTGTCATAAATCTCAGAGTAACCATCAAGCTCTAAATATCTTCTATGATAATAATGATTAAATAGAATGTTTATTTATTTACCTCGATGATTTAGGTAGATAGTGGGTACTTTCTTGGCATTACGAACTAGGCTACAATTTTTTTTTGTCGTAATCCCATCCGTAACCTAACCACTAGCCATCGAGGGTGCAGTTTTCGTCGCCGTCGTCACAAAATCTTAAAGTTATGACATTTCTCATCTCTCCGTTAATAGTGTGGGGAGTGACACCCACCGCTAATATTTATTTCTTAATCACCACACCTATTTTTTAGCGGTGCACAGAATACAACTTACCAATTTTCTTCGATATACCTAGTGCAGTCTCCTAAAGTAAAATACCCGTGATATCCGGACAGACATTTTTCTACGGAACCCCAAAAATGCACATCTCAGATTAGACGACAGTTGTGTGGATGGCACTCGTCGCACGGATGAAAAGTAAAAAAGCACTTCATAAATACAGTATTACGAACCTAAAACGCGGTGTATTAAGAGCCATTTTCCGAGCTAGTTTTGAAAAATAATCAAAGTCAAAGCATTTATTTCAAATAGGCACTAAAAGGCGTTTTGAACGTCAACATTTTCATTTAAATAGAATTGATTCTAGGCGCCCCTTCCAAAAGGTAGTTTCGTTTGGAGAAGAAGGGGCAAGAAACTCCACCATTATTCTTTTAAAATGTTTAACAATATTTTGTGTACATTAATTATATTTTTATATGTGAAGACGATGCACCCAGAATGAAAATACTATACCACAAATAGGTAAAAATGTATTTATTTATTTTACTTCTTACAACTATCTTTACAGATCTTCGACCTAATTCGATAGTGTAACTATCAACTATTATTACCTAATATTATATTACACATGATGAAATATGTACATAATGAATGAAGCAAAACAAACTAAACTACAATTTAAAAAAAATACCTACGTAAGTACAAACATAAATAACAAGTTCACATCAAAATATAAAAAAATTCAAAATAATATTTAACTGAAAATACAAAATCTTATAATTTTTTACTTAACATAACTTGAATTCACTCAAACTACACGAAAATACATACATCTATTCTCTCGTGGACTTTGTTTACAATGTGGATTGTTCGGCTGAGGGGGGTTTTAGCCAGGAGATTGGTCCTGGCTACCGGTACGGCCAGCAGTTGTGAGCGCCGCACACGTATCGGTCCGGCACGCACAGCTTCAGGTGACGCAGCACTCCCGGGTTATGTGCTACACCACGCATTAGCTTAACTGAATACACGGCGAGAGTGAATTCCCGACGCACCGTGAGCTCATTATACCCCACCATACCCAGTACAAATAGTGTAGGGTACATCAATGGATAGAACGGGTATACCCCGTACATTTTAAAATACAAGTGTCTTGTGAATTTGTTTTGGACCCGCTCCAACATGACACTATATTTCGCTTCATGTGGAGCCCAAATTACTGCACTATGTTCTAAATGACTCCTGACTAAAGCGTCATACAGCACCTTGAGTGTGTTTATATTGGTGAAACCCTGTGACTGCCTCAGTACAAATCCTAAGTTTATGTAGGCTTTCTTGCAGATCTTAACTACATGTTCACGAAAAGTAAGGTCTGGAGTGAGAATGACCCCTAGGTCCCGTACCTGCGTTACTCGCTGCATCGGTGCTGCTTCTATCTTGTACTCGTAGCACAAAGCGGTCCGCGCGCGAGTGAACGTTACCACTGAGCATTTAGATACATTGAAGTAGAGTTTGTTTTTATGTTAAATAAGTTAAAACAAGCAGACAGATAAATCAATCATGTGAGGTACACGGTGCTCACATATTTACAAACATTGCGAAACTAGTAAGTATATGATTTTCCTAAAATATTAACTAGGACTAAGTCAGTGTGTGAGTAAAGTTAGTTAGTAGAGTAAACACAAATTATACAATACAATAAGTAACTCAGGACCAGCATGTTTCCAAGCATTCTTATCTAGGACACAGATATTATAATACTACGTAGGTATATAATCCTCTAATTTGTAATATGCTTGTTTACAAAGTGCCCCCGTGGCCCGGGCCGCCTGAGCCCCGTATAATTGATACGGCAGATACAGCCGGTAGCTACGCCCCTGGTAAAATGCCGTATGACTTTTTTTTTTAGGTTTAACTATACAATAAAGTGAAGTACTGTTCTCCTAGATAGGCTAGAATTTAGCCTGTGTTAAGGGAGAGACAGTGCCGGTCCCCTGATTGACGGATTATTATATAAATATTGTGTTTAAAAGTTTAAAATCTATAGTTTGAAACATTATCAGGACATAAGTGTAGTTACTGTACATTAGTTATCTATAACAAATAAATAGGTTTCATTTCATCCAGATATGTTAATATCAGTTTACAGGAAAAATACATAACAATACAAAAACGTGATAAAAGACAATAAGTTTACCAAAATTAATAACATAAACACAATCAATATCAAAATTAACACAAAATCAAAATAGAATCAACAACCAAATTAAAATAAAAAACAGTATGAATATCAAATTTAAAATGATATTATCTTTTATTAGTACATATTTATTATAATAGTATGAGTGTGTGCGTGTGTTTAGGTGTATTGTGTTAAGTGTGTATGTGTGTGCATGTGAGTGGGAGTGTGAGTATTTGTGTGTGATGATTGCGTACGGAGGAATAATTCAATCCATAATGCCATCCATCACTTCTTTTATTAGTGATCGATGCATAATGCTGTGGAAGTAGCTAAAATAAACCAAACGAGCGGTTTCTACGTCTGTTAAGTTAACTGTCTTATCTTTCTAACAACATACGCGGCCGACCTTAGTCGCTCCGCGAGAGATGTTATATGAGGTCCCCATTGTAACTTCTCGTCCAGCGTGATTCCTAGGAAAACTGACTGATTAATAAATTCCAGGTTTTCTCCGTTCAATATTATGTCACATTCTCTAATATATATTCTACGCAATGAACCCGATACCACCGAACCCAAATAATGACGGCGCTATCGCTCAGCCGTCGCTGACGCCGTCATCAGAAGTGGGATAGAGGATCTGACTCTCACTGTCGTGCAATGTTTCATTGCTCATCACACTGAATGTCAATAGAAGGCAATTGATATCGAAATAATCATCTGGAGTCGAACAAGTGATTTGTTTTCGTTGTGGCGAGAAGACTATACCGAATAAAATCTTTACGACGCGACGTTTTAATTGATGGTCATTGTTTGCCTATTTTATTTAATGTGCTACCCGATAATTACTTGAAATATAATGTAATGGTCGGTCGTGAAATATTTAAATAAGTTTTCTCTCAAATGATGTCCCCACTGTTTTTATTGACTACTGTAGTAAGCAATTCACTTGGAAATCAGAACACGAACAGATAGAACAAGAACAAATAATTTAAATTTTACCGACTTAACCTGTTTTGGCTATTTTTAATTCTGAACTCCCAATTTAATTGCATACTGATGGCAGTGCCGATTGGTATGGCGCTATTCTTTTTAAAAAGTCGGTAATGAGCTTTTGGTTGTTGAATACTTCAGTAAACGAACCGCGACAGCCGAATCAAAGTACCACTCCTATGAGCTAGAGAATTTGGCCGTAGTGAATGCTGTAAAGCATTTTCGCCATTATTTACAAAGACGATTCTTTGAAGTTGTTACAGATTAATAATAAAATACTCATTAAAGGCTTCAAGAAATAAAGTTGATATTACACCACGTGTTCATCGTTGGTGGGCTTTCCTTCAATCTTTTGACTTCCAAATCTTTTATCGTGAAGGACGTCGTATGGCACATGTAGATTTCCTTTCTCGTAACGCACTGGCATCTACTTCCGAACGCGATAAAATCGAACATAAACGTGTTGATATAGCTACTCTATCACAAAACTCGTTGTTAGCTGAACAATTGCGAGACCAAGAGATTCAATCGTTGGTGACAAAACTCAAAAAAAGTCTGTTCCATCAGAAGTTGCTAAAACTTATGAGTTACGCTCAGGGCTTAGAGTACAACCTAACAATCGCACTCGCTGCCTCCCTATAGCCCCACGAGCTTTCCGAGAGTCGCTCATATGCACCTTGGATGGGAAAAGACGCTAGAGGGTATACGAACATTACTGGTTCGAACATATAGCTAAGTATGTTCGTAAGTTTGTCAATGGATGTTTTAACCTGTAGTGTCCAAACTTAATGGGGAAGGTCGGGCAAAGCTAATTGTAGATGGCGTGACCATAGCTAGGTCCCTACGGCCTACAAAATTTTTGACATTTCGTTCATTCATTTCATTTTATATTCATTCATGAGTTTGATTTTATTTCACTATTTCATTATTTTCGGTGATTTCAGTATTTTAAATCAAGTAATTGACATGGAAAGTGTCAGAATTAATATTTCCTCGTAATCACTTTCTTCAAAATGTTCACGACATAAATTCGAACTCAAAAAAATCTGTACGAATAGCTTTAAAGCACAATCTTCTAATTTTAGGGCATTACGAGAAATTCGAACTCCAATTTCTGAGTATCTATGAACACAGCATCGAGTCAACTTTCGCTAAAATAAAATAAAACCACATCACGCCTTGTATTTTTAGCTTGTGTTGGGAACTAGCTACGACAGCGCCATTTTGACAGTTGCCTTCCCCATTCGGAGAGTGTACAGGCCGAACTTAATCCGATCCTCAAGATTAGTGTTTCGTGGCATACCATGTATGTCGATATAACTGGCAAGCTTAGTGGTAAAAATGATTCTAAGGAGTATGTTATCGTTCTAATTGATGCTTTCACTAAATTTGCCCTTGTGTATCATACTCTTCGAATCGATTCTGTCGGCGCGATTAGAGCACTTAAGTCTGGTGTGTCTTTTTTCGGAGCGCCGACTCGTGTTATTGCAGACCAGGGTCGATGCTTCGCCAGTCACGGGTGCCCCCTTCTATGTCCGTAATATAGATCTTCACGTCGACCTTCAAATGCTCACCATAAACCAGTTCATGAAAGGATTATCTTCGACTGTGGCATCAAACACCCAAATCCCCCTGTTTCAGCGGCCGCCCGCTATACTCCCTCCCGCATTAGCAGTATTCGCCGTCACCCCCGACGACGCCATTACCCTCCTTCAGGATAGTAGTAAAGCCACCAGCACTCTACACAAGCCCAAAACCCGATCGCCGCCCTACCGTCCTCGCCGACGAGGCCCGCCGCGCCGCTGAGCCTGTAGCTTTAAATTCGTCCCTAAATAACAGCAATCCTGATCCAGCTAGTCCTTTGCCCTCTTCCAGCGTGGCCCTAAGCCGAGGTCCGTACTCCACAGGGGTGCCCTTAGCGTGTAGTCGCTTAGTTTTTAAGTTTTTTAAGTCCTGGCTGGAGGCCTTAATTTATTAGGGCAACAATAGGCAAGTCCGCTTAAGCAGACGACAACCTCATAGGTTGACCTGCGAGATGCCATTACAAAAAAAACGAACGGTTGATTGATTCTATCTCTTTGTTGTTACCGCCACGCTGCCGATAGCAGGCACACGCCAACGAACGAATGTTGGCATTTGCTAAACCGTCCAGACAGGGCTAACTAAGGCCAGCGATACCCATTCGTTGGGCCATATGCTCCGTACAAACCAGCCCAATGAACACTATCGAAAGATGTTCGACGTTGGCCCATCCGTAACCTAACCACTAGCCATCGAGGGTGCAGTTTCTTATCTCTCCGTTAATAGTGTGGGGAGTGACACCCACCGCTAATATTTATTTCTTAATCACCACACCTATTGTTTAGCGGTGCACAGAATACAACTTACCAATTGTCAGTGGTTAACGCCGTGACGTCAGTTATCATTTGTAATGGCGGCATGTGGACAGAGTCGTGTGAGTGGGGACTGTGCCGAGCGCACTGACGCCGTCATAAGTATATTACTAAAAATTGAAAGACACTATATAAAAATTGCTGACCCAAGTTTTTTGACAAACCCTAACCGTACTGAAACTGTTCGTATGGTTTTTCTGTAATGATGCGCGGAATGTATTTCTTGCTTATTTTCCATCTTATATCATATATTCTATAGTTTTTTTAATAGTTTGTGAATGTGAGGACGTTGTAGGCCTTTTAGAGTTCTAAACCATTTTCTATTTTGTTAATTACCTGGTACTTGTTGACCGGCCTACATGGGCTTCCCATAACTGTTAACACTAATTTTAAAACTACTACCACTAACCACTAACTAATTTGAAAAGAGTAACCGCTTAACCGTGGAGTTTCTTGCCGGCTCTTCTCCATAGGAAACAACTATTTGGAACCTAGCTTCTGACGTATATGTGAAATGAAAGAATAGTCTATTATTTATTTAGTGCTACGGTTTCCTAGAAGACCGTATCCGTTACATTCATAGTGAAAGTCATGAATTCTGACATTTTCATCAGTATTTGACAATATGGTGTCCAAAAATGCTCTGTATTTGGCTATTACGGCTGCGTGTGGCGGTCACCGCTTTTCTAGGAAACCTTAGGTCGGAACCAAATTTAGTTTGTCTGTAAAATATACACAATAAACCCAATTACAGTTTACGATAGTCAAGTCGTAATTGGATTATTTAGTTCATTAAGCCTTTTTTTTTAAATTAACGCTATCTTGATATTTTAAATCCTACCTACTAATTCCCAACCAAGTTTTTGAAAAAACGCAATCTAGTGATATTGCAATTAAAACTATTTACCGTTCATGTGTGTGTATATAATAAAGTGGAGACTGCAAAATGTTTCGTGGAACAAATGTTTGAAGAGACGAGATAACAAGCAAAGAGAATATAAAGAAAAAAGTAAATACGTTAGTTTCTGCTTATAACAAATTTTTTGTAAGCGGACGGCAGTGTAGGTGTAGTGATGGGCGGATGATAAATACTACCTACCTACAGTATTTGAACTGGATCTAGTAAAGAAAACAAATAAGCTGTGTATTCAACAATTTCTCCGATGAAACGTCGGTCGCAGCGCGAGACATTTTGTGCTTTCTATACTAATATCATAAGGAGGAAAAATATGATTGTATGTATTGAATAGGCTCTGAAACTACTGGACTGGACAGATTTGAAAAATTGTTTTCCCAGTAGAAGCCGAAATGATGTCTGATGAACATAGGCAACTTATTTTTTTTTTTCGAAATCCATGCGGACAGAGTGCTAGTACTAAATACATGGTTTATGTAAACGAGTCTTGCGATTAGTTTCGGTGTTAGGGTATATTTGTTTAAGTAAAAGAGTAACATTTAATTCTTATTTTTATTCCTTATACTAAATTAATACGATGAAAAATCACTATTAACTTAAAATGCATATCTAGTTCTAATGTCTTCCAACTTTTTGGAGACTTCCGCGGGTGTTCTCTCCAAGTCGCCAGCGATCGCCTTTTGTTTCGCTGGCTCTAACGAGTTGAACTGCTCGCACAAGTCCCCGTCTATCACATTCTGTCAAACAAAGAAAAAACTTGGTTAGTCAAGAATATCGAAAAAAAATTGGCGAAGAGGATATGGAAACATTTTAACGGACGTTTTAAAAAGTATTTGTTAAGGTTTGTCCGTTCCAAAACTAAAGTAGCGCTATGAGAAACGCGTCCAACTCTCCGGAACTCGACGGACGGTAGCGACGAGGCGCAGTCATAACGACAAGCACACATGCCGCGGAACGCCCGCCGTGCTCTACCGACAGTGTAACACAGGAGACTTCTCACAGAAGTAAACTGCTGACTAACTGGCGGATACCCTACCAAAACTTAGATCAAACGGCTGGACGTTAGTTATGTTAGAACCAATTTCAGCGGCATAATTATTCATTAAGAATATGACCTCAGCTAATAACAGTAATTGTAAATACTGACCTTTACTGGGTAATAATAGCTCCTAAATGATAAGTGATCCCGGCCACACAGCGGCTGGTTTTCACTCCTCATGTGCATCTCCAGATGCTGGAAGAAGTCATGGTCTTCTCGCGACGTGAACGGCAGAAGCACGCCAAGGGAGCCGCTGACGGTCGCGTAAAGAAGGGCTTCGGAACCACCAGGGATGAGCGTAGCCCTCTGTAGTGTCGTGACAGTCTCGCCCACGTGGAAGTTGACCACGACATCACCTTTCTGCGACGCTCCGTTCAGAAGACCTGCAAATGTCATTCTAAATTAGTGCCTTTAATCAGTGTCGCGGAAACTTTTCTAATTTGGTGTTAGCATCAGATTGGAATAAATAATCATTACATTCATTAGTCTAGCATGTATATAATTCTGTTTCATCACGCAAGGTTGTGATTAGCGCAAAAATTCGGCGTAATTTTGCGTGAAGGCAGATAATTACAAAAGTGATTTTTACTGCTTACCTCTATCCCAGAGCGCTTTGTTTCCTGTAGGGTCTTCATCAACATCATCTGTGACAGATTGTGGCAGTCTCATCACAGCTACGTTGCCGAATTTATCAGACATGGCAACAGTATCGTAGTCCAGTATGCAGCTATTTGTGATCCATCTGGGATTGGTGTCATCAGCAAATATGATAAGCTGATTCTCCCTCTTTTTGTACTTGAGACAGAATACGGATTCCTGTACGTCTGATGCAAATATCCTCTGGCCGATTGTCTTGATGTCGGCTATAAGATTTGGAATGTGTCGGTTTTCGCATTTCCGCAACAGTTTTCGCCTACCGATGTCATACAGTCTCAACATTCGGCCTACTCCCGCCAATAGTCTCCCGTTGAATGGTGCTAACGCGGCAGGATATTCGTCTACAGGTGTTTTGTGTACCAGCTCTAATTTTCCTGTACTGCCATAAATCTGCAAATGGTAGTGTTGTTACTAAAGTTATACATTTTATGACAAAATGGAAAATTTTGTTGATACAGTTGCAATGTTTACCTTATAGACATGTAAACTTCCTTCCGTGCAGGATCGCGGTGACAAAATCATGTCTTTAGCTACTCCTACTACTAAGTGAGCCTGTGCGTGCTCGGCATGCGCGGCCCAGCGCACGATACAGCCGGACACGGCCGCCTCGTTCTGTTCCAGCGGGAGCTTGAACAATGTGGTCGGCTGGCCACCACTGACGCCCATGTCTACTACCCGGATTTGAGATGCCCACATACCTGAAAAACGAAAACATTGAGCTATAGAAAAAATACAAAAATAGTGAAGGTACATTTTGAATTAATTTTTTAATGTATCCCACACTTGAATCAAATGTCTTATAGTAAGATGCATTTGGGATTAACGTTGGGAATTTAATCTTGCCACACCCGATTAGAGTCAGTATGCTCAATGACATTTCCTGCTCTTGCCCAGAGAATGTGGCTTAGTCAGTACTTATTAAAGAACCACAGGAAAGTTTCTTTACCTGCTCCAGCTTTAGGCGATGAGAAGACGTTTTCAGGCAGAGTATCTGACAGAAAAGCATCAGCCATTTCATTTGCAAGTTGTTGTTCCTCTGGACCTCCACCCGCAGCCGCTTCCCGCATTTCTTGTGCCATTTGCACCCTGAGTTAAAAAACGTAAGGTGAGAAAATGTCATAAGATCCACGAAAATGTTATTTTTCAATATTTAGTCAGTACTGCAGGGGTATCTACATTAAATTCTGTTTTTGTGTAATTTTGTCATCACGTGGAACAAAGTTTTTGATACATTGGCATTTTTGTTTTTGTTTACCTTCTTTGATTTTTCATTTCCTCAGTGTAAGAGTTGTGATCTGTCTCAAGTATAATGATGTTGTTGTTATCAGAGTTGATGACGAATTTCCTAGGTGTGTATTCAAGCGGCAGGTAGGTCTGGTTGAAGACTGCACCTAGCTTTTCTAACGCCAGAATTCTGAGAGTGTTTGAAGAGATAGCTACGATACCTTCGGCGCATTGTTCTGAAAAGGTAAAGATAGTGTTATAATAGTGTTTGTGGAAGTTCGAATAAGAGCTATAGTTTGTTTTTATTTTGATTGTCCACGGCATGGTTTTGCCGCCTTCATCGCCTGAACGACTCCAGCTTGGCTATGGAATATGCCGAGTGCCGCTCTCTACCGCAAGCGGGAGAGTGACATGCTCTGCGACGTTGTGGGCTTGTCACTGCATGGGGCAGCTACGCACCACCCTTGCGTGGTCACACCCGAAGGCACGGCCACGCAAACACGTCGGTATGAAGCAATTTTGGCCGTATATTGGTACTGATGACGGTTGACAAGTACGAATAAATTCTTAGGGATGTTACAAATTTAAACATTTGAGCTTCGACCGTCAGCAGTGTACTTAATACTTTAGGTGCTTAAGAAATGCCGTGGATAAATTGCAGTTAGTTGAAATGTGCTTATTGCAACCATCATTCATTATTAGTAAGCATTTTTCTTGCAAAGGACCTAATGTATTAAGCCCAAATATAAAAGCAAAGTAAGAATTGTCGTAAAGCTTGGCATGTACCCTAGTATGTTAGGAGTTAGCTGCCAAATAACAGTACATAACATAACACAAAACCAGATATATCATTGTAAAACTACTATACTAACCAGAACTAAATCCAGCTGCATACTCCAGACACTCGTACGACAAGGGTGTGAGGTGGAAACGATTCTGATAATGGTATCCTAACCAAGTTCTTGACGACACAGCTAAGACCGCCTCAGCAGCCTGCACGCGTACTTTGAACAATTTCACTGGTCTCGATCCCAAGTACCTAGGAAGCAAAATATTTTTTTTTAAGAAAAGACGAATAGATGTGTTGATAGAGTAATGTCAGATTGGAACCTCAGATCTGGTTAAGTTAATCCTCACAAAAATTCAGGTTATAAAAGGAGCGATAGGTTTTTTCATCATTGGTAGTATTGCTTTTTTAGGTTGAAACAGTCAAGATTGTTGCAAAAACATACCTAGTCCTCGTATCAGCTAAGTCACCACTAACAGAGTCCAAAGTGGTTCTCAGCAGTACTCCATTACTCAAGCCAATGTTCAACTGCAATGCAGACTTAGCTCCAGACTCAAATGGTTGTTCTACAATGCATAGTGATTCTGCGCCGGCCGGCAAAGCTTGCATGGAACGTGGCGCTAGGCAATCCTGAAATAATATTCTAGTTTATTTTGTGGAAATGGAACTGTGCAGATATTGGTTTAAAGGATTTGAAATCAGCAGTATTAGAATAACGCATTTTAGGTTGTTGTAATCACAAAAATTCAATGGTGTCCTTGTATCATCATTTAAGAAAGTTGTTACATAAGATCATTATCTAACTTATATCTAGTAATTCTTACCGATGGGTCCAAAGAGATGATTCTGACTGTGTTATCATTCAGCCCCACAGCTAAGAACCACGCCCTTTGCTCGCCAGTAGCCACAGAACCCAATGCCATACATGATACATCTGAAGATAATTTCTTCCTCTCAGTATATTCATTTAGTTGCCCAGTCTGAAAAAGTTGAACTGTTAAAAACAGTACTCAGTTGGCAATGGTTGAAAAACAATAATTTATTTTGAGTGTCCACGGCATGGTTTTGCCGCCTTCATCGCCTGAACGACTCCAGCTTGGCTATGGAATATGCCGAGTGCCGCTCTCTACCGCAAGCGGGAGAGTGACATGCTCTGCGACGTTGTGGGCTTGTCACTGCATGGGGCAGCTACGCACCACCCTTGTGTGGTCACACCCGAAGACACGGCCACGCAAACACGTCGGTAAAAAAAAAAGTAGTTTAGAATTAAACTTACGGGATCCATTTCAAAATAGACTAATTCGCCTCCTGTCAGAGCAATAACTACTTGTCTCTGATTAACTGCGCATTTGACGATCGACTTTTTCCCCGGCGCTTTCCATTCGTTCACACGTTTGTCAGCGCGAATGTGCCTGATGCCATCTGGGTACACTTGAACGAGCGCATCCGCGCCGAGTGCGTGACAACTGAGTGTGGGCGTGGTGCCCAAGAACCCAGAGTCTGTTACTTCCTCGACCGTCTCACCGATAGACAGCACAAGTGTGGCATTTACGAACGACACAATGATGTAAGAATCATACTCCTCTGCAACCAAAAGAAAAATCTAAGGTAAAATTAGACCAAACAGCTAGTGAAAATGTATAACATTCTTCTTGTGTTGTCAGCTTCCAGTTGCGTTTTATGAAGCCGTGGATGCCTACCTTCGAGTGTTTGTTGAAACCATCTCTATTTGTTCATCAGCCGAAAGTAGATTCTGAAAAGAAAAACCACTGGTGTTTATGTATGACAAACAACCAGGGTTTTATTAGTAACTTGTTGATAAAGAGGAGCATTCATAAGTGGTTACTTGTAGCGTCACTGTATGTCGGTAACACGGACCAAAATATATAATCATTAAGCTCCTTTATTCTTCTGTTGTAATGACTAATGGACAATTGACAATTGTTTTTTTTTTTCATTGAAATAAAAATGATTCATTAAAATTCTAATCCTAGATGTAATAAATGTGTCACTTACCATCCTTGTGTCGTCTGACAGTCCATACAGCATTGGGTGAACCGGGCAATTCAGAGACGGCCATTTCAGCAACTTCCAAACCATGTCTAAGGGCTCTCAATGAAGATCTTGGTCCTCGTCCACATGCCAGATACACTTGAGGGGTATCCTCAGCAGCCAAGTCAGCCACACGACATGCTATAAAATAAATTGTCAATTAAAAAACAATTCTAAATAAGTCAAATATTCTGTTTTCAAGTTTGGAACCTCAGATCTGGTTAAGCATTCGTCAATGTTTTTCAGATGAAACACGGAGCAATAAAGTTTGACATCATTGGGAAAGTAACATTTAATTGATTTAAGAAAATATACTAATGATTAAGTAGATTGTAGAGTCTTACCTAAAATGGGTGATAGAGAATCTAATTCATCAACAAGCACAAGATTCCTCAGTGGTCTTGGAGCAAAAAAAAAGGTGTCTCCCTCCTCCAAGGGCATGGCTGAACTGAACTCTGGTTCATCATCTTCATCACCCAAGTGAGCAATTTGGTATAAGTAGCTGAAAAAGTAAAATTATTGTAAAATAATGTTTTTACAACATTTTTTAAAATTATATGAGAATTTAGAGAAAATGTACATCTCACATCAGTGTGCTCTCCCCCATAAAAGTAAAGGAGGACCTTGGTTCGGAGATTTCTTCTCTAGCATTAAAGTATACAAAAGAGAGCACTAAATGTCTCATTTTTTGTAACATTATGCATATCAATACACAACTATATGATATGATACTTACTGGTTGCCAAATTCACAGGCAACAAACAAGAAGCCAGTCTTGAGCACACACATTGCAGTAGCCACAGGAACAGTATCAAAGTATTTCAACTTTATCTCAGTGACCATGTCCTCATCAGTCTCGATAGTAATTTTGAATATGTCTCCTTGCTCAGTCTGTGCTAAGAAGAAGAACATAGACTTTGTTTTGTGTGTTGCTGAGCAGACAAAGATCATACCTCTCTCAGGATCATCCAAGTCGTTTCGTCGTCGAGGGATTGGACATCTAATGTCATGTTGGTCACCCAAATTCTTGTATGTGAGATAGTTTTCTGAGCAAATGAGTACTCCTGATGGTCCGTCATTGCCTCCTGGCACTGTTATGAGAAAATTTGCATGCTCTTCAAGAGGTTCTGAGTATTTTCTTACTACATGGTTCAAACCTAAATCTAACTCATAAAATGTTAGGGTTTGTTGCGTCTTTTGTGCTGCTTCACCTAAAAGATAAAAAGAAGTGTTAGCTAATATTTGGGTCCCTTGAGGTGATTCTATTTCAGAGTGAAGTTGTAACTCATACGTAGAGGATTTTACGTCACTGTCAATCGGAAACACGGACCTCAGAATAATCATAGTGTCCCTACAATTACTAAAAAGATTAGTTTATTGGGACTTACCAGAAGGATCCGCGTCTGCTTCTTCATAGTCTATTTCTAAGCATGCAAACATTGGGTTCTCAAAGCCAACATCTACTCCAACCATGTGGTAGACTAGTGTGTTTGACTTGTGTGCTTCCAGGGGCGAGGAAATTGTGAGTCTGGCTTCAGCATCTCTGTTCAATATGTACACAAGCTTCTGCTTCTCAATTGCACCTACAAATTGAAATATAATTTTATAAATTTTACTATGGTTCAAACATGTTTGAAAAATAGGTACATGTTTTGCAGTAATTTAAACTACCAACATGTTCATTGTAATACTCCTTTCCGTTCATTAAATGTGGTCTGCATTGCATATATTTGGGTTTTTACATAAAATGTGTACTTGAGTCCAGATAAGCACTAAAATTGGCTCACCCCAAATAGAGCCAGTATTTGATTATTGACCTAGTTGCACTACAAATAGGTTAATGAACTATTTCTGTGACCTTTGAAGATAGGTTATGATTTATGAAAATAATCTTACCAATCATAACAGCTCTGCCTTTGGGATCTATAGCTAAGTATTGGCCAGGAACAATTCTGCGGCATCCCGATTTGCCGAATGTTTCTTGATGAACTTTGTCTAGAATGTTCTTCTTCGGAATATACTCTAATATCACAATGCGACCAGAATCGGAACCAATCACAATATAATCTGTAACAACAAAACATACATGTGACTTCTTGTTTCCAAAGCCTGTTTAAATGTAATGAAAAATATTATAAATTTATCTAGTGTACCAATACGGTACATCTCGACAACCATAGGGATTGTAAAGAGCGACGCATTGGCCATATTCTATGCATCTAGTTATCCCATACACCTCGTGTGTTTTTAAGATGTATGGAGCAAGACAATGCAATATTAGGAAAGAGACTTCTATAAATAAAACTAAGACGCTAAAGCTTTTTTTGGTTATTGCCGCCGAATAACCCACGTGGCGTATTTTAACACAAAAAAAAATACAGGTTATTTTTCAACGTAAAAGGTCGTTTACCTTTAGTGCCTCCGGTGAGCCGAAATGACATCATAGATCTGATAACGCCGAATATTTCCACTTTCATCAGCGTATGAACTTTGCCGGTGTTCGGGTCGGGACGGAGAAGTTCCAAGGTCTTCCCACGTGATATCACTATCTCCTGCTGCTTGGTGCCGGAGAAATTGCCGTGGACGGCATGTGTGATAGACGATGAGCCTTGTAAAGTCAAATTGTATAGATACATCTTTGCGGCCTTATCCTACACCTGAAAGTACAAGTAATGTTATAGCAGGGGTTCGATATTACAACTTACCGCATCGTAGCATTTAGAATGTCATTAAATGTAATGCTCGTAACTGACGAAAACAGAGAAATGCCTGTGTTTTCGAATGGGTGAGCTTACTTGATCTAGCACCTTTAAAACGACCACGATCGATATAGAACCCACCGTGGAGATACCCAGTGCAAAGAAAATAACAACCCATGTGGGCAAATGAACCACAATTATCAATGATTTCCTACGTACCTTTCAGAAAAATCGGCTGATTGCCGCAATGCGGCTTGATATTCACAGTATTTCCTTGAACGCCTCTTCCCCAGCCAGGCGTCGGCAAAATGGCCGTTGAAAAGAATACCATTTCGTGCCGGCTCGATCCACCAATCAAAAAGAAGCATTTACATTAAAGCATTCAGTTTTATATCGCCAGAGTTGCCATTTTATAAACGTTTAAAATTGGTTTAACCGCCATCTAGTGTCGAATAGTAAACACATTGTTTTGCTATTTCCCAATTGATGGCGCCGCTGAGTAGTCTACACCTGCGACATCTCTTGAGCGTTAGAATAAACACTGCTTTTTTGTAATGAGTATAGAGGGCAGGAGTATCGTAAACCTGACCCGTGAAGATGATATCAAAGCTCGCTTGACAATGTAAAACGTACAATATGTGATTTTTATGGAATAGCTTATACGAACACTGAATTCGCTCAGAAATTCGGGTGGGAAGTGGGAAATAATCAAATGACTTCTCCCACTCTCGGCGGAGGGCGCAGGCGTGTTACACTTTTACTGACTAAAACCCGACCGTGTTCTTTCAGTTGCCTGTGCCAGGCACCACGGTGGCCCCACCCAACAACCCGCGACCCTGGCAGGCATCGGCCCTAACGGACCCCGTCAATTAGTGCTGAAATCTCTTTGAGGCGCGCGTGGAATATAACGCGCTGTCGCGCCTGCCTGGTCCTTACCGGACGGTAAGCTACAAACTGCTTGCCGTCGTGGCCGGGAATCTGCTGGCGGTTCCCGACGCCCAGGGCGTCTCCTGCGGCACCTAGGAGCGTGTGGGCGCAAGGATTGCCTCTCCCTCACGAGCTCCTTTCCTCCTTCTCGAGCATTACTACTTCGCAGATAGAAGTGACGGCTTCCCATACAATCTAGCTCCGTACCATGGCCTGGACCAGGGCCAAGGCGCGAGAGAACGCCGCTGCCGATCGCCTCCGCGAGGACACAGCTATGCTCCGACCAAGTCGGGCAGACCTCCACCGTATGCTGCACCGTGTCCTCCGGGCGATCCACACAATGGTGACACCCGGGGGTTTCCTCCCGCCTTATGCGAAACAGGAAGCTCCCAAAACAACTTTGTCCGGTGAGGACAAGTGTCAGGCGGAAGGTGAGGACGCCATGGCAATCTCCAACCACTCCTCAAAGAGGAGACTTATCGCCGCAATTGTGGCGTTCCCAGCACTGGGTTGCGACAATCGCACCCTCGTGTCGCCATGAGATCCCGTCGGAGCTCTGTCTGCTGTGCCGTGATTTCTCGCGGCAGCGGAGTTACACCGCGGCGTTTTGTGTCCTCGCGCCATCCCATGGCGGCAATCCGGCAAGGAGGCTCGCCGCCTCACAGAGGGACTCTTTCCACACCTAGGGAGGAATTTAAATATATATATATATTTGGAGGAACCCTTGATGGCGAATATTAAAAAACTAGTATTAACAATCTTTATTATGTACTTGAAACTTGGCCCGAATACTTGTAAGTATTCGGGCCAAGTTTCAAGTTACACACACAGTTAGTACACATCAAAGGAATAAGATTTTTCACGAGAAAGATTATTTATACCTATTTTAGAGGTCATCAGTTCACACGGTAAAATCCTCCCATAGAACTTAATACCCCTTTTTGCCCTGGTAAGGTCCGATTATTTTTAAGCCAAAAGTTGTTATTCGCTATTTTCTATCAAAGGTAAAACTTTCACAACCCCTAAAATCCTTTTGAGGAGAAGTTTTGAAAAACGAATAATGACAAACTTATAGTTTAGATATTTTAGGCAAGTCTTCGTGCGAGTTTCGTTAAGTTTATTAACCTAAGGAATATGATTTTTCATAGAAAACTGATTCACCTCCTTTAAATTTGAATTTCCCAAAATCCCTTCTTAGTGCTCCCCTACATTATAAACGAAAACCATGTGTACAATATCATGTTCTTAGGCCCAGCAGTTTCGACTGTGCGTTGATAAATGTCAGTCGATCAGTCAATTTCTCCTTAGATATGGTTGGAGCATACGTTGTCCCTTCATAAATAGTACGGCGAGGAAGATCGAAAATAACTTTTAGCGAGTTACTGTCCTTTCATTTTAAGAGCTTGAGGAGATGCCTGCATTCAGGATCGACGTCTTTCAGCTGATGTGGACACAAAGTAATGCGTGTTCATGAAAAAACGCAAGGAAATATTTTTCTTAATTTTCGTCTAATGTGGAAATTAACAGATTAAGCTTTCTTCATTTTCTTTTTTTTTGGTGAGTTAATATGTCGCAAGTCGCAACAAAGCTTGCCATAATGTCTCTCACGAATGAAGGCCGTGAAACCCAACGCTTAAATCAAGATCACCATGCAGGCGCAACTTGGGTCGAAGAAGCATTTTTAGTAAAATTTTCTATGATTTTCCATACCTACCTTCATTATACACAACTTCTTCACACGCTCATTCATCCAAACCTACAATTGGCTCAACAATAAAATAATGAATAGGTATCGTTTCATTCTTCAGAACACCTGAGGTTTATTTCGCTGGGATTTAAAATTCCAATACGTATTTGTGCTCGGTTTGAAAGGGCTTTGGTCCATTGTGGAGTGTCTTTTAATTCTATTTTCTGGCTGCGGCGGCGGCGCGCCGTCACAATGTATCTGTGCCGTGACGCGGCCCAGGCGCACCTGAGTATTCCAACTCGTTTCACTTTGAGAAGCCGCATCTTTACCTACCTACATGATCGGTTAAACGGTTATCCCCGATCCATGTAGGTAGGTAACTATATGCATATAGTATGTTATATGTAGGAGCTTTTAAATGTATTAATTAGCTATTGCATAAAAAATTAAAAGCGGCTCTATTGTGTAAATTACTTAATCTTCCCTCATTCGTGTTTAGATTCGAGATGATTTTTCGGGAGTTTTTCACAAAACCATGATTCCTTTTTTATTATTGTCGATCATGAAATTAGTGTTCGTTATTAAGAGTCTAAGAATTTCGAGTTAAAGTAGTGTCAGACAATTAAATCGGGCGAGGTGGTTGAGGTGCGCGGCGGGGCGCGGGCGCAGGTCACGACGTGCGCAGGCGCGGGCGGCGATGTGCACGTGTGCTCCACCGACCACAGGCATAAAGAGAAAAAATAAAACTGGTAGATAAAGCAGTATTTTGACTCGCTTGGAAACTTCGGCCGCTGGACCTTTACAAAGGCGTTTTATTTCAATACGTAAATAAATTACAGGTAGGTACTTACTACCTATATAAAGGTAACCAAGGCACTGCTGAAGGGTTTGCAAATTAAATGTTTTCAACAAATAGTATTACTGTTTGTTGGTAATCGTTTTTGTTGTTAATAGTTCGTAAACAAAGACATCTCATTACTAACTCTAGAGCTTCGAGCCATGTGTTCAACCGCACAGCGCACTCCACCTACAGACATGAGTCAGTATGATACGACCCGTACCCACGTGCATTAAGTTTTCCATTTCAATTAAAATTCTAAATAAACAACCATTAAATCATGTTAACTTAAAGACTTCTAAGTATAGATTCTTGTGTTGGTAGAATATCTTCATAACCTTTTGGTTTGAAGTACACTTAAGTAGACTCTTAAATTTTTCCGGATTACTGAGGAAAACTTGGTAACGCTAATATCACTGAATAACTTTTTCTTTAAACTTTATTTGTTCGTTTAAAAGATAAATTTGATAAACGAAGTACGGTATACGAGAGCTTTTCAAAAACTTTTCGCACTGAAGTGATGTGATGTAAATGAGTCAGAATAGTAAACTTGTCTTCCTGGCCTTTTTATTATTTGTCTAGAGGAACATAAGTTCTGTGAAATTATTGTATTTTGATATACACTATGTAGTCTATAAATATACGTATTTTTCATTCAACATACAAATGTACAAAGCGCCCACGCTCCGATAGTGCATGTAATCCGTGAACTTGGCAACACCACAACTCACTCAGGCGCATATCGCGGCCAATAATTTAAAAGGCGTGAACACTTTATCGATCAACCGGCTGCTGCTCGTCCTGGCCACTTTATACCAATAAAAGATTCGGTTTTTAGATCCTCTCTGTGTAAAAGATTCTCTTAAGATTGCCGCTGAGCTAACTCAGCGAACACTTTGGATTTAGATTATTCTAGTCTTGCAACTGGCAGTTGTCGGAGCTTAAAAGCTTAAACTTCATAGGTGTTGCATTGCAAAGCTTATATTAAACTTAACTCATACTTACCTGATATAGTTTGTGTACAAATAATTATGATGATGTTCAGTGTAAAGTCCAACTGCTATGACATGAAATGTTGTCGCTCAAGTAAGTGGATGTAGGTCAAAGAAGAGGGTTTAATGTAGAAGTGAAGCCTTTTTTTTGTCAATCACAAGTCTGATTTATGTCTGCACTATATGTACCTAACCTCAGAACGACCTACATTCAGATTATAATTTGGAGAGTCGTGCACTGTGCAGTCTGCGAAGTGTGGAGGTGTCAGTCAGTCGTACATTCGGTGGGGCTGACGAGGCTGACTCACCGCCCCGCAGTGTTTGGACTCGGCGCGTGGCATTGTCTTTGTCTATAATGTTTTGTCAAACAGAGTTTCGAGGAAATTATAGCCATTATAATAGTGACCATGTTTATTAAACGCGTCTGCAGCTTGTTGATAGATAGGACGTCGTCTATGTGTCAGCAGTGTGGATGGAGAGCATAACACAACACGACGTTTAGACATAACATTAATCCTTGCGAACCGCAGCCGCAGCTGAAATTTCAGATGCTACAGTATTTCAACAACGCTGCATGAGCTGATGATATCTACTTCACTATCACATATTAACCTACTGCTAACCTATCGATTTCCTCTTTTACTCTCTATTTTTATCTCGTTTTTTTTCAGACCATAACTTTAAGAAGAATGAAGAAAAAGAAATATGTCGGTAAAACAATTGACAGCTTTGTGACCGGTATTGCATCCTTATGAATCCTAGTTGGCTACTCGTTCATCAGAATTTCCCAAGCCCAATAGCCCAAGCAATAACTTGCTTCTCTAGTGTTTCGCATTCATATGGACGTTCCGTCAGAAAAGTTTCTTCGGCAGTGTCTGTGAAGCATAGATCGCAATCAGCCTGTTTATTTGACGTTGAGCGTGACGTGCGATGCTCGGCTGCGTATAGGAATGCAATATGGTCAGAGCCAGCCCTAAATCCCAGTGTAAACATTCCACCCACACCTCGCCTCGGGTAACTCAATATATCGCACTCAGATCCTACGTAGGGTTGCGAAATTTAAAATTTAAATCGCGATATTGAAATGGTAGAGAGTGCTTGTTGGAAATGTTTTTTTGATTACATGGGAGCTATTATTAGATACGTAATCCTATGAATACCGTACTAATTGCTTGAAAATGTTTTCTTATGATTTAGATACAGAGGTAAATTAAATCTATATAAATAGGTAACTAAAGACAAAAATATTCTCACGACATTGTTGATCGATTCTGCACCTATTCTGTGACTGTATGACTTCTAAGTATGTTTAGTGAGGAGATAACCCTAGTGCTCCCCTTGTCAGACGTACCGGCCCCCACTTTAATAAAACATCTCGATAATGAAAAGTCAGGCATTCACAGAGGGTGGCGAATTAACCCTCAATCTGGAGCCGCGCCCGTGCTCCGCGAAACTGAGTCCTGTGACGTCAACACACTCACTAAAATTAAACTTTAGTTGCGTGCTCATCGTCGCGCAATAAATATCTTAATGATATGGAATCAGAAAGTATCTTCGCGTCCGTTCGATGTAAAAAGACCTAAGTGAGTGTGAGGGCGACGCGAAATGTATTTTACGTTTTTTATCGAAAGTTCTTTATAAGCGGGTTTGGTTAGTAATGTGCGTGTGCGTTGTCCCGAGCACATTTGACATTCATTGCGTTTTATTGAAGTCGGCACGTGCGGGGCCACCTGTCGCTGATGCTGCACTTGTTCTTACTTTACCTACCAGCTATTTAATTAATAAACGCTAACAAAATTGCATGCCCTTGGAAATTTATCGCGAGCCCAATGCGTAGATAGAATCTAGTAGGTAAAGGTTTTGAAAAAACTTAGGGCTAGTTCTTGGTAGTTTTTTTTTGTTGTTGTATGTTTTGTTGATTTATAGGCATGTTCGTTTGATGAACACGTTTGGTGTCGTATCTGTTAATCTCCAATAACTTAAAGAAAACTTGGGTTCACGTGTGACTGTCTAAGCACGTAATTTAAAATCAAGGAAAGGCATCAGCATAGAATATTAGTTTGATTAAAATAATCGATTCTGTGCTCGTCCGATGCAAATGGCCGGCGCCGGATGGACCTCCCATCACTTCAGCACTGCACCGACAATCGGTGACAATTCAAATTCAAGATGGCGCCGGCAAGGTTTATTGCTTACTCGACATGTTCCTACCTTTGGAGTGAGGACCAATAAACGCTTCCGCTGGCTACGTGCTACGATTTATTTGATTGTTTAATAGTTGAATAAGCAATTAGATTTTTTATTCATCTCACATGCTATTCATTATGTAACTTTTGAACATCACCACTTGATCAGCGTTTGTCATACAATCACAACTCGTCAGACATCTACAAGATAATAGTTTCGAAATCGCCATCAAAGTAAATGCTATTGAGAGATGAAAGAAAGCCACAAGTTAAATTGACTAGCTGTAACCGGAAGACGTGCTATGGACTTGCGGCGTTGAATCTTTTTATCATTTTATAAATGGCATCTCGCAGGTCACCTTAGACAACGTAGTTAACGTAGTGTTCAGTTTACCTGTTTAAGATAAAAGCGAGGATAATCCAGATTAGCCGAATAGGGCTTTGAGCAGTTAGAATGTTAAAATAAATGTCGATCGAAATGCGATGTAGTGTCTATTAGGCACGAAAACTAAAGACATTTTGGAAATATTTATGGTCTTCGAACACTGTCAACTGTTTTAGTTGCCCCTTAAGGCTCCATTGATGAACAGCAAGTACTATATTGATGTAAGTACCTACAAATAAATAAGTTGATACCAAATACTGTTGTTTACACTTTTCCATTAACAGTGTAACAACAGTGTTCAATACAAATCGTGATTTCCGTGTGATTGAACAATACTGCTAGGTTACTAACTATCGTTCTGTTCGTGACGTGTGCAGTCAGTCGATCAATGTGCTCATGATCACCGCTCACCTCTCGAGTTCTAGCCGCAGTCAATAAGGATACTTTGCATCTAACAACGGCTCAATGATAAACTAAAGCTCCTGTGTTATAGTTATTGTGATTTGATGAGATTCGTTCGTAATCTAGAACGGTTCTTGTATCACTCGATAAGAATCGAAAGCTTGGAATAGTCAAAGCATATGAATTAATCTTACAATCACTTTAGTTGAAATAAATTAAAGTAAAATGTCGAAGCCCGCAGCAAGTTCGTAGCCCGCTAATTAACTTATGATATAATTAAATTATCTTGGGAATGTCTGTAGGTGGTAGCACTCCTGAACGTTGACGAAATAATTCTTAACTATCATTTGAAAGGTAATTTAAATGTTTCCAGTACCTTCGATAGTAATAATAGATTGGTAATGAGATGCTTATTAACAATTTAATTAATTAACTTAAATATCGTTATAAGTTTTTAATTGCGCCACTTGTAATAAAGTTGATTGCCAGTTATCTATGTCTCAATTAAGTTAAATGAGGTATACTTGGAATTATAAGATAAGAGGAAACAGGTGCTGCTGGAATAACAAACATTGCTAACGTAGCAGAGGATGTCTACGATTGTACTAATTACTCGCTTTAGCGTGGTCATTAGATGTCTAATATGGACGGTTAATGACCACTAATGTCGTTGTATTTAGAACTAGACATTAGTCGTATTCATTAATTGGATTCATGGACTTGTAGGACTTACCTATAAGTAAGTCTTCTGAGAAGCTTATGGCTTTCTACGTAATAAGTCGTTATGCTACGAGTTAACCATTCACGTGATCTCATTTGAATATTCCATCAAGTGTCTGTGAAGTGGACTTAGATAACTCTATGAATAATTTCAAAATAAAATCTTAGAGATTACGAGACTCCATCACAGTCTGTGGGCACAAAGGAGCATTAAACACGTCTGTGTCCCAGGGCCCGTCGGTATCGGGAATAGTAAATTAGAAGGCGAGTGCACCTGTGTGGCCCACCGACCAAAAAACGTACCCGCTACCTCTGGACTAAACGAATTATTAACCACTACCTGCGACGCTCACACGTGTTCCACTCTAACTATCAGGAAACCTTTATCATGCATCCCATCCATTGAAGCATTCCCTTCACATTAAAATCTCACAATGTCACATCGCCCAGTAATGGACTTCAGCAGAGTTATATCACACATTTCACGGTGATTTGTAATAATCGAAATATTAGTCAAGTGGACCCGCCTTCATTCTCAGGTGCATTTTTGTATTGAAGAAACGTTTGTGTGTTTTTTTTACTTGTGTTTTAAAAGACCTTTAACGTCAAGTTTCCCAAGATTTGTTAATAAGGCAAGTTTTAGAGTTCTGTGTTGCCATTATAAACTGCCCTAAGATTTATTCACGGGATCTATGTTTTTCTGTATGGAGCATCATACCTAAAATAATTTTTGGTGGTTCAAATCTTAGGTAGAATCAATGTAGCGGAAGAGCTTTTCAGTTATTAATAACTTATTTTTAGTTCCGACTACTTATTTCTCTTAGTTCCCTTTTCATGCGGTAGTTAGCATGAACTTATACTTAGTATTTGGTTTTAGTTGTGTACAATTATAACGTACTGCCATTTTGGCATTGTGCAGAACTCAAAAGCAAAACATCGACTCTAGCTTGACCAAATTTTTGACTAGTCATTTCGGTCATTATAATTTTCTGGGTTGTTTCGGAATTTTTATTAGGTTAAGATAAGCCATTCAGAAGGGTGACTGTTTTTGTCAAAATTAAAATGTTTTCATACTTTAAATTATTCATTTTATGGGAAATGTATTGTATTTGAAACTGGTTCGAATATTTGAATTATTCAGAATAAACACTGATAACACGGCACATCTGGTAACATTCGAAGATAAAGCTAGAAATGTTTTCGAGAAACTCAGAATAAGGGATTATTATGAAGATGATTTGAATTTATGATTTGTACAAACTTTACAATGGCTGGAGTCCCTGATGGTGACCAACTTGGACCATTCTGAACTTACCTGCAACATGGAAAGTAATCTTAGAGCCGATGATGCCTCGGTGACGTCTGACGTCACCGAAGCATCATCGGCTGGTATGTATCAACGACCATGCTGGTATTGTGGCGTGACTAATGGTCGCAGTATGTGGCAGCAGGTTGATAAGCCGCCGGCGCCGGTCTGCCGCTGCAGATAACCCTGCCACCGCTCACCGCTGACCTGCACTCGTCGGCGCCTGCGCCGGTACACAACACAATCTATCACTAGGTTATTGTTCGTTGTTCGTTATCGACGAACAATAAACGCTTCTACGGCATCCGTTTGATATTGAAACGAAAGTCAAGTCACCTCCGTTAAAACTGACCCAGGTATTGGTGTCCAAAAATTTTGTTTTGCGTTCTCCTGTGCCTGTCTGTGATCGATGTCAGCAGGACTTTGCGATTGCAAAAAACTTTGATTGATCACTACGGCTTTTTCGCCGAATACTGATATATGTATGGATAAGTTGAATGTAAACAAATTATCAGGAAGAATGCCAATGCAGATCATTCGTTCGTTTTTACAGAACGTTTAAGGAACACAAGTTCCTCATTACGTAAACTCAAAGCGGCTCTTTCAATTCACCTGCATCCATAAGAGATTCTTATTCCTTTTATAAAGCAAACATAAAAATGTACATTTTCAGACCAAATATGGAAGACGGAATGGGTCGTTGGAAGGCAGTGATTTCTTTTAATAACGAGCTCCCTTTATTTAAGGCGACGTCAACTTTCCTTGCGGAGTTAGAAACAAAAACCCACACATCACTTAGCTTTGGTGATGGCCTTACATAGATGGACAAGTGGATCGCGCTTGAAGTTAGCTAAGTATGCTCGTCGGGAAAGGGGAGGCCATAAAATTTCTTTGCGTTTGGCGATGTGCGGTTTACTAATGCAAAAGGTGCGCAGTCCTGCGTAGTCGTTATGCGTCGCACGCAGCTACTTGTGTAGCTATGTATTTTACAAGGTAATCTGAGTCTAAACATTGTTGCTTAAATGTCAATAAATAGTAATATTAGCTCCTGCTATAAAGTAAATCAACATATTTGACAGCATTGTCATAATATTACCCATTTTATTATAGCCACCATATTACTTACAGTAAATATCAAATTTCACGACTTCAGTGGAACAAGTATTAACTAGAGGGACGTGATTCGTGTACTTTATTTAGCATATAGACATACCTGCTGTATTGAAAAAATGTTAATAGAATACTTGAATGTATGCGCCGCACAGTGGGTCGAAACTATGATTTTAGTGACTTAGGGCTCAACTTTGCTTTTTCACTTTTTTTTTTATGCGGATGGGTAGAGCTCATTAACCTCAATAATAATTGTTCTGATGTATTATTTCCTAAACTTTATACTTTGGGTAGAAAAATGTGTTTTGTTATTTTTTTGTATGGAGCGGCTCAAATAAACTTAAATTCCTGCTAAGTAGCGTGTGATCCCGCGTTGAAACTTTATTTTTCATATACCTTGTCTGGTCTATTATCATTTGATGCTATAAACAAATGCATAAAGTTGCAACTCTGCCAAATAAATGGATCGAAAAAAATGAAAAAATACATAGAATAAAAAGCTTCATTTTTTACTTTCGTAAGTTATTTTAAGTTAAATTTGATATGGAATAGTAAGTAAAAGCACGTAATAATACACATAATTACTTAGCAACTAACAACAATACATTTAAAAGGTCCCTAATTAGCTTAAATTTACTAATACTACATATATTAGTAAATTTAAGCTAATTAGGGACCTTTATTTAAAAATGTGGATATGAAATCAATTAATTTCTATTTGTGTGTTTAATTACTGTAATTAGCTTAACCTTTTACCTTATAAAATAACAATGTTTTTCACTTTTAGTCATTACTGTAATATTAATTAGGATAATTAGTTAATGAGGGTAGTAGAAAAATTTGTAAACATTGTTTGTCACTGGATTCTGGAAGTATAAAATGACCATAATTTATTATATACTAACTAGTGTTCGTTTATTCGTACTACTACTAACATCTCGTGATTCTGATCGTCCCTTTTTCGTTATAATGGATAATTTAGTTAACAATTTAGATTTATTTATGATTTTAAGAGAGCAGGTCAAGTCACTGTCGGATAGTCAAAAATTCTTTCAATTCCAACAACATAAAATAAACGTGACCGAAGAGAACAGTGTTGAGCTCCAAAAATTCTGTACGCGCTTTTGTTCAAATATAAGTGCAAGATGGGAACGAAGTAGTCGCACGTTAGCACAGTTTGTAAGAAAAAATGGTGATTGGTTGGAACGTGCAATAAACTGGCCCGAAGGAATGATACCTGAAGCTGTGAACACTGAACAGGAAAGGCTCGAGATTTGTAATACTGAAGATGTCGAAAATCTACCACCATCTACTACAGAAGCTTCGACATCTACATTTACACCTCGAAAACCTTTCGAGGAATTGGGCTCCAGGCAAAAACGACGACGCGTTGATCAAATTAACCAATCGCTTTCGTTATCCCCGGATGAACTTAAAGCTACTACAATTGCTAGTTTAAGAAACACCGGAAATGAGGATAACCGAAGAAATAGAAACACTTCAGCCAATCAAGTTCAATCAAGTTGAAGTTAAGCATCAATTGCACTTGACGATGATAGACGGCAAAATATCGTCATATTTGTCAGACACATCTTCAGCTGTCTGTGATATCTGCAAAGCAAAACCGTCAGAGATGAACAATTTAGAGTCACTTGCTCAAAAAGAGAACAACGAAGAAGTGTTCCAGTATGGAATGTCATCTTTACATGCCTGGATAAGAAGCATGGAGTGCTTACTTCATATCGGTAAATATAATTTTATTAGTTCATAATTTTTTTCACGTTATATAGTTACTTGTGAGATTTTTATTTAAGTGATATTTCTTTTTGTTTGCAGCTTATCGTTTGGACTTCAAAAAATGGAGTTGTAGGGGCGATGACAAAGAAAAAATGTCACTCAGAAAGAGCGCTATACAGCAAGCGTTTAAGAAAGAATGCGGTTTACTTATTGACGTAGTCAAGCAAGGAGTAGGCACAACCAATGATGGCAATACTGCCAGAAGATTTTTTAGGGATGCAGAAACAACAGCTCGCATAACAGGAATAGATAAAGATTTAATAGAAAGGTTTCATGTGATTCTTCAGACGGTTGCATCTGGAGAGAGCGTGGATCTTTCTAAGTTTTCCGAATTTTGTAGAGATACTGCACAATTGTACGTTCACTTATATCCCTGGTATTATATGCCTTCCAGTATACATAAATTGTTAGTACATGGGAGTGATATAATTAAGCACTTTGGTGCCATACCTATAGGTAAACTGTCGGAAGAGGCAGCGGAAGCTCGTAATAAAGATTTCCGGAAATATAGAGAGAGTCATTCTAGAAAGGTAAGTAGAACGGCGACAAATGAGGATATTATACACAATCTTCTTTTGTCTTCTGATCCAAAGATCACAAGTCTAAGACCTCGAATGGTGAAACAAAATATAATGGTTCTCTCTCCAAAAGTCAAAGAGCTTCTGCTGATTTTTCCCACAGAATCCGATATAGATTTTATTGATGTAGATAATTTACAAGATAGTCATAGCGATAGTGAATAAGATTTTTTGGTAGTTTGTAAGTTTCTTGTTTTTTTTATTAGTTTATAAATGTCAAACTCATAATTGAAAGGAAATAGTAATGTTTGATGTTGTTTATAGTTAGTTTTTAGTTTGCTTGTGTTAGTTGTAGTAATGTTAGTTTACCTTTACTAATTTGTATTATTATGTACCTATCTTTACTCACTATTCAGTATTAAATCTAACTTAAAATAACATTTCATAAACATGTTAAAGTCATTAAAACAAAGAAATTGAAATTCATAGATCCCTAATTAGCTTAAATTTACTACTACTACATATATTAGTAAATTTAAGCTAATTAGGGACCTTTTAAATGTATTATGATTAGTGTGATTAGCTTTAAATTTACTAATACTACATATATTAGTAAATTTAAGCTAATTAGGGACCTTTTAAATGTATTATGATTAGTGTGATTAGCTTTAAATTTACTAATACTACATATATTAGTAAATTTAAGCTAATTAGGGACCTTTTAAATGTATTGTTGTTAGTTGTTAAGTAACTATGTGTATTATTACGTGCTTTTACTTACTATTCCATATCAAATTTAACTTAAAAGAACTTACGAAAGTAAAAAATGTAGCTTTTTATTCTATATATTTTTTCATTTTTTTCGATCCATTTATTTGGCAGAGTTGCAACTTTATGCACACGTTAATAGCATCAAATGATAATAGACTAGACAAGGTATATGAAAAATAAAGTTTCAACGCGGGATCACACGCTACTTAGCAGGAATTTAAGGTTATTTGATCCGCTCCATACAAAAAAATAACAAAACACATTTTTCTACCCAAAGTATAAAGTTTAGGAAAAAATACATCAGAACAATTATTGTTGAGGTTAATGAGCTCTATCCATCCACATGAGGAAAAAAGTAAAAAAGCAAAGTTGAGCCCTAAGTCACTAAAATCATAGTTTCGACCCACTGTGCGCCGGCGCCGTTATCCGTATAGAGTACTAGGTATTGGTCGATGACGTCACCTCACGGCGCGGGGTGGTGATGCGCGGGCGCGGGTGCGTTGGCGAGGTGCGCGCGCAGGCTCGCCACCATTGGGTCGCGACCGCGACACCTGCAAATCGCGAGTCATTGCTCTCGGCGTCGGTCGTCGCATCGGCGTAGGATTGCTGCACGTGTGTGGGCCCTCCACTAACTAGAAACTTGTTTTAATGTAACTGAATCTGCATAATGCGCACTCGACGTGAAGTGACAGCACAATTGTAGCAATCCTCTGCACTGTTCTTATTATTCATGAGTATTGAGACTATTGAGAGCTGAGTTATATCGCCTGCATCTTAGATATCCATTGGGCTTTACAGCACGCTATTCTTACCTGACTGTATAAAAGCTGTCCTGTTGATTGTAGTACAATAAAGCATTATTATGCAAAGGTATAATTATTTGTCTGTTTCTAAGTCAAAAGTGGGTTCTTGAAGTCTATTGTTTCCAAGCAATTTATTCAGTGTTTTTTTGGTGATTAAGAAACAGGTAGTCGCGGGTCCATTGTCAGCAACCAATTACCGATACTAAAAATCTTAAAAGGGGCACTTTTACATAATAACTTAATCTCAGTCAGATAACAAAATAAGTTTTTATGTAACGAATACTGATCACAAGGTCGCCTTTACTGTTCGGGGAGATTTTGTCAAAACCTTAACCTCCACGTTAGTAACAGATTGAGCGCCGTTAGTCTATATTGATGACTTATTCAATTTCAGTTCTGACTGATGGTGAAGAAAATTATAATGACTGAAATCGCTAACCTTCACTTCAACATTCAGATGGTGATACTCGTATGAGAAGAGGCCTATCCCGGCCAGAGGAACAAATAGGCTGATGGACAAGGATTTATTTCGCGACGGACGGTCCTATAGTAGAAGTTGTTAATAATGATGAGTGCCTCCTTGTTCAGGTTTTCGGTTATTTTATTACTCCTTTTATAGGAGCATGCTGCGTCTGTTATGCTAAGTCGCCTAAGCTTCAATCGGTTACTCATACTTACCAAGAATAATATGAAAAACTAAATACTGTCATAGTGGTTTTTCAGTCATTGGTTTGGTTTGTGCGCACTCAAGGTTGGTAGGCGTTAATGCTTTAGTTTTTGAAACCTTGTATTTATTCTCAGGTGAGTCATCGTTGCATTGCATCAATGCTTAATAAACACTCGAATGTTACAACTGAGCACACTGAACAAAGCTTCATGAAGTACACAATCGGACTGGTCGCGACTTGTACTCAATACTGGCGACAATCGTTCATTGAAATGGACAGTGGGCATTATTTAGGGCATTTCCGCTGCGCTACACCACCGATGCTCGACCACCTGAATGTGAGCATACAAGTATACAAGAACGCGAAGAAATAGTGCTAACCGATGAATGGGCGTTATTAAGAATAGTGCTGTCGGAGCAACGGTCGGGTTTGAATAGTGCATCGACTGTCAGTGCGCCCGCGCCGCCTTATTGCCTATTGTTAGCGAACAAACGCAGGAAACTGTAAAGTCGAAAGTCCGCTGAGAGATTTCGCCGTACAGACAGGTAGGTCGCAGGTGTTTCTATTCTATGCCGACGAACACTTGGAGCTACAAACAACGTTATAAACAATGTCGAACCTCTATACACGGAGACCATGCTTTTGGATCTGAAGGATCATTCACATGACAAAAGATGAACTTGCTTTACGAGACAAGATCGTTAAATCGGCAAATTTTATACAAAATTTTGTTTTGACAGTCCATTTTCCAATCGATTATGATTTATTGAAAGCAAAGTTGTTATGTTTGTTAAATAGACTTTCAGGTGTGTTTTGACTTTTATAAAGGGAAGATTTAGATCTACATCAAATCAAATTTTATTAATATCTACAGTTTGGAACTGTAAAGCCGTAGCTTATGCATAATCAGCCTATAATGTTCCACTGCTGCTAAACACGCCTCCTCTCTGCGAGAGGGAGTGGGTCGTAATACACCACGCAGTCCCAGTGCTGGTTGGTGGATGTCAGATGTCTTCGAATTTTGGTTTTATGACATGCCGGTTTCTTCACGATGTTTTCCTTCACCGTTTTAAGAGTAGTGGTGATGAAATGAAGTACAAAAGTAAAGTGCCTGCCTGGGGACCTTCAACTCATAAGTCGGGGCGGATACCACTGGGTCACCACTGCTCTCAAAGCCGTAGTAGATACCTCTCTAAAGTTTTATTTTATTTAACTGTATTATTGTGGTACACCAATTTCCCCATGGTAAATGCCAGTCCGGATGTTTTCTACCAAAAGCATAGTCTTCCTACAGATACTACACAACTCTAATGCGGTTTTGCTTGTCAAAGAAAAGGAAGTTGTTTTGAAGAGTTTTGCGAAAGTATAAAGGGATATATCAATTAACACAATGCTAACATTGCTAACTCATTGTGTAGTCAGCAGCGGTGTTGGTACAACACTAGTGAACTATTTGAAGATACGCTTTTGACTTACAAGGTAGGTACACGGAAAGAGAATTTACGGGTATTATTTCACCTTGAGTAGAGAATCAGAATAAAGAGCTTTAGTAAAGAATAGAACCTTTAAACGTATTGAGTTTGGATAATAGATATTCGAAGTAGGTGTGCATGAGAAAACCCAAGTGTAAATTCAGTAAATTATTATTAACAGTCCAACAACAGTTTTGAACAACTAACTGCATTTAAATTCCGTTTGGATTGACAATACTTTCGACATATTTGTTGTAACTTGGCCGTACAGTTAGTCGGCCCTTTTAAATATTTTATGTGGAATTGATGAAGTTAATTTAAAATAAAGTGGAAAATAGCTTTAATTTACTCCTGAATAGAAAACAAAATACTGGTAAGTTTTTGTGTACATATCAAAAAACAAATGCAAAAACTGGTGCTCTTATGTATTCGTTCATATATGTTACTATAAAGCCTCATAGGTATAATTACAGCCGTGCACCCTCTACTATAAAATGGCACAAAGTGACTGAAAACCTTCCCCACGTCACTTTCCCCTTCGCGCTGGTTCGCGGCGTGACGCGTAACTATGGCAACGGCTTTCCATAGCTACCAGCATTGGTCGGAAAATTCAACATGGCGGCCGGTATCGATCGCGAGGGGTGTTTGAATAGGCTGCGAAAGGGGGGAGGGGGGAATCGGGGAGACGGAAAATTGTATTCACAATGTTAAAGTCTACATAATCAATTTCATAGTGAGGACCTCACCATGAAATTGAATATGTATTAGACCTCACTCAAATATGTATCTGTGATACATCTCGAAATGGTCTTGATGTTTTTTGCGTTAGTTGTTGAACATTTCGAATGGAGTGTTTTACCATGCAAGTGTTTAAAGTAAGTAAATAAGTAGGTACAAAAACAATTGCAAATGAAGGTAAGATTAGCATTATCTTTGTTTAAACGGCAGGTCTAGGCTGGCATCATAGACGCCTCGTGATTAGATAGGGTTGTAACATTGCCAACTTGAGATTATCATGGGTATGGCGCTGTCTCTTCATGGTAATTCTATGCTAAGATATAATGCGGGTACTCTAACTGTAAATGAAAAACTCTCACTCACTAAACCATACAAATATCCTTATGAAAACTTACCCGGATGTAGAATATAAATTCTATGGTATGAATACTGCAAAATAATTTTTTATTGGCCCCGCTACGTTCTTTCCAACTTAGCTACTATTAACAACTCAACCATACTTATACTACCAACTAATCCATACTTACTATAATTATATTTATATAAAAATTTTATACATATTTATAAATCCATACTAATAATATTATAAATTCGAAAGACCCTGTCTGTATGTTACCTTTTCACACGTTTAGTGGTTTAGCCACTGAACGGATTTCGATGAAATTTGACATAGATATCATCCTGGGAAAGGACATAATTATACTACTTCTTGTCCCGGTAGCACGTTCCCGTGGGATAATTACCGAAATCCACACGGGCGAAGCCGCGGGCAGAAGATAGTGTTTTATAAATATGTGAAATATTAGTAAACATTGTTCTGCCCTATTAAAATAGGTAATACTGTTGCAAAGCTACATAAAAATCTCTCGTAGTTGATAAACCATACTAATGACATTTTATTGGAAGACAAAATGAGGAATAAAGAGTCATTGTCCATAAGTAAGTGCCAACAAGCTGCGTCGACACGTGCGCTTGTGTATATTTTAGAATTAGAAAGAGCCGCCCGCGCCGCCTCCCGCCGGTCGGTCGCTGATAGACGCACGAACAATGTGCGCTAAATGCCAGTTTACACCGCGGTGTTGTGTGTACCGTGTAAGTATGTAGTCGAACGACTCATGACTACAAGAAAAACTACATGCCCGCACATGATATCGAGGTACTGCAATGCAAGCTTTTGAATTCGACAGCTAACACACTCGCTTTCAGCAATTTCAGTAATTTTAGGGTTCGTCCTAATTAAAAAACGTTACCCATGCCGATGCCGCCGCGTTGTTACCCGTTGTGTGTCTGTCTGTCCGTCTGTCACAGGCAATTAGTGCCGAATCTACCAAACTGATTACGTTGAAATTTAGTACACATATTAATTTTTGTGACCCAAACACGGACGTGGAACGTAAATTAAATAATTTTGAATATGGAAGTAACTTTGGGAGGCATACTAGAAATTTAAAATTAAAAGTTTATAAAACTATACCGTGTGACATATCAAATGAAAGGGCTTGTTACGAGGATTTCAAATACATTTCTATAGTTTTAAAATAAACGGTTTCGAAGTTATTTAAGAAAATGTTCCTATCCCCCTCCCCTTATTTGCGAAACGAATAGACCAAAAAAATTGAAAAAAATACAGATACTCGTTCTTTACTTACAGAATACAGGAAACCCTATAAGAAGTCTATGGTGTTAAATTTGCACGGTAAATCTTTCAATATTGTGCGTACAAACTTACAATTGCAGTTGGAATGTATGGGAAAACATGTTTTTCAACTACAATGTCAAGTTTGTTCTTGGGATCTAGGGGCACGGTATACACCCGCTAGGCGAGCCAAAAACAAAAAGAAGTGGCACTTCCTACCCTCTATCGAAGCATTGTGTCATGTTTTCATACCCTCACAGCTTCGGCCTGGATTATGCTAGAGAGCTTGAATTGACAGAGTAAAATGAATTTAGCAGATTTATAAAACACATTAAGTTTCATGTGTCTTGCTTTTATGCTTTGGGTTTTATTAATACCTCAAATAAGTAAATTTCGTCACTGACTGACTCACTCACGCGCTCATCGAAACCTCTAAGGCACTTCCTGAAGTTCTAGAATGCTGAAATTTGGTATAGGCGCAAAAACAAACAAAAAAAATGTATTTTTCATCGTCCAACCCCCTGAGGTGCATGTCTGTATTTCTTACGGATAACCTGCTTCCATTTGTTATGAAAGTTAGATTAGCATGAACATAAACAACAAAGAAGAACAGCCGGTTTTCGAGTAAGTATGTTTGATTCCAAAAGCTATGTGGAAATCTAACGTTACAGATACGTTAAGGTGTTTATTTCATTAAAGGTTTTTACTCGTAGTAAATTGGCTGAAATATGACGATGATCGTGAAGATGTCGGAAATTAGTTTGTATGTTTGGATGTTTGTTGCTCAATCACACAATAACGGCTGAACGGATTTGAACGAAATTTTGCACACAGTCTATAACCTGAATTAGCACATAAGATTTGTCCCGGTTTTGTTGGTTTTTTATCCCGGTAGTACGTTCCCGTGGAATAATATCCGACCTCAACAAAACCAGTTTGTTATAAAGAGGGAAAATTTGTGTTTGTATGTAGGGGATACTCTTCAGGACTACTGGTTCGATTACGAAAATTGTTAATTGTTAAATTATTGCCGATTGTCACAGGATATAAGTACTTTCTGTTAAAACAAGAAATATTACGCGGTCGAAGTCGCGAGCAGATGGTAATCTTATAACATCGGTTGTAGGAAATTTAATTTCGGAGTTTTGTAAAAAATAAATACGCATAAGCTATATCTACAATCGTGCCATTTTAGATTCCGCGTTTTGCCCCCTTTAAGTCCTGGCTGGAGGCCTTAATGTATTAGGGCAACCACAGGCAAGTCCGTTTAAGCAGACGACAACCTCATAGGTTGACCTGCGAGATGCCATACACAAAAAAAAAATTAGATTCCGCGTTGTGAACACAAATCGAGGTGTGTCACCTACATGGGACGTGATGGCGGAAACCAGCGCCAAGTGTCGTGCGGTGTTCCACAGGGATCGGTCGTGGGACCGCTCCTGTGGAACATCGGGTACGACTGGGTGCTGAGGGGCGAGCTCCCGCCGGGCGCGGACCTGACGTGTTACGCGGACGACACGCTGGTCACGGCCCGGGGGAGTTCGCACAGGGAGGCAGCGTTGCTCGCGACGGCGGCGGTCTCACTGACGGTGAGCCGCATACGGCGCCTCGGCCTGGAGGTGGCCCTCAGCAAGTCGGAGGCCATGGTGTTTCATGGCCCCCGGCGGGCGCCGCCGGCCGGATCACACATTGTGGTCGGGGGGGTCCGGATCGCTGTCGAGCCCACCATGATTATCTGGGATTGGTGCTCGACAGCCGGTGGGACTTCGGACCCCACTTCCGGCGGCTGGCGCCCAAGTTGTTGGGCGCGGCCGGGGCGCTGGCAACGCTGCTTCCCAATCTGGGGGGCCCGAGCGCCGCCTGTAGGCGGCTCTATATGGGGATCGTGCGATCCATGGCGCTCTACGGAGCGCCGATCTGGGCGTCTGACCTGACGGCCGGCAGCATAGCTGTCCTGCGCAAGCCGCAGCGGGCGATGGCCGTCAGAGTCATTCGGGGGTATCGCACGATCTCCTTCGAGGCGGGTTGTGCACTGGCCGGATCACCGCCCTGGGACCTGGAGGCGAAGGTGCTCGCGTCACTGTACCGGTGGCGCGAGGCAGCGCGGGAGCGGGGCGAGCAACCGATGCAGCAACAAATCGAGCAGCATCGGTTGCAGCTCCGCGAGGTCCTGGTGGCGGAATGGCGGGTGAGGCTGTCACGCCCTACCGCCGGCCGCAGCACCATCGTGGCGATCCGGCCAGTGCTCGACCGCTGGCTCGGGAGAAGGCACGGCTCCCTGACGTTTCGGGCGACGCAGGTGCTCTCGGGGCATGGTTGCTTCGGGAAGTACCTGTGTCGCATTAACAGGGAGCCGGACGCCCGGTGTCACCACTGCGTCGACTGCCGGGAGGACACGGCGCGGCACACGCTGGCAGAGTGTGCCGCTTGGGAGGAGCCGCGCCGTGCCCTCATCGCCGAAGTAGGCAACGACCTGTCGCTGCCGGCCGTCGTGAACGCGATGGTCGGCGGCGCAGAGTCCTGGGACGCAGTGGTCTCCTTTTGCGAAACGGTCGTCTCGCAGAAGGAGGCTGCGGAAAGGGAGAGAGAGATCTCGACTCTCGACCCGGCCCGCAGCAGACGCACCGGGCGTCGGAGGAGGGCGGACAACGCCCTCTTCCGGCCCCCCTAAATGGGTCCAGGGGCGACGGATTCGGGGACATCCGTCGCCCCCCAACATCAGGACCCGAGAAGGTGGCGCGCGTAGTGTTCCTCGCGCGCCGACCACAGACGTTGCGGGGGGAGTACACCTCACTCCCCCCGCCCGAGACGGGGCCCGCGCAAGCGGGCCGGCACCAGCCGGGGTTGTGGAAGAATAATGTGTTCCCGCGACCCCGGCGTAGGTGTGAGAAGGAACACCGGGGTGGTTTTTAGTCAGTAAGAGTCTGACAGACCCCTCCGCCCGCCCCAGGGCGGAGGACATCCATGAGGATTTTCCACCCCGGGAACAAAAAAAAAAAAAAAAGGACCAATGATGACAGTGTTAATCTGTTAAACATTCGGAATTTTCAACTAAAAAAAACATCCCTATTTTTGCCCATGCAGAACTTGCATAAATATATTATTTGCTTAATCCAAGCCAAACACTAATATTATAATACTTTAATATAGTTGTAGTTGTTAGTTGTTAATTCGTTGTTCACTTCAAAGGTAGGTACGGCAGCACAAATGCATTATGAAACACGTCTTAAGTCATGTCACTTGATAAAGTGTCAAGTAGCTATTGTAAGTCAGATAGTAACATATAGCTGGCGGAAGCATTTCGCGCCGGAAGCTTTGTCGTCTTTTTGTTTCGTTTTTTGAGTGCGAAGACGCCGCTTGACACGTGCCATGTTTAAATTATTCATTCGCTTTTCATTTAGATTTCTTGTAAATTAATTGATATTGCGCGAAACTTGCATGCTACTAGCAAATACTGGACAAGCATGTTAAGAAATGTGGAATGAAAACTGCTTGCGAAGATTTCAATTATTTAACCATAGATGTGTGGAGATCCTGAGAAATATGTAGGTAGAGATAACACAGACCGATGCCAACACATTTATGAGTTTATTCGGCCAAATACACACGTATTGTCTTACAATCAAATTATTTGTTGCCAATATCGGAATTAGCTGAGTTTATTTACACAGCGGCAGCAACGTGATCATGAAAGCGTCATGTTGATTGTGGTGCCGGCATCAGCTCCGGGAGCAGATGACCAGATGTTATGACACCGCAGACTAACAAATAAACGAGCGATTTTACTGTCGATATAATGTTTGATGTGGTGTTTTATCTGTGGGGTGGGCGTGTCCGCGAGACAATGATCTATTTTTACTTGGACGCGTAAAGAGGCGGCCACGTGGCGGGCAGCTGCGCCGGCGCACGTGCCACGTATTTATACTGAGACGCCGCCGCGACGCCCGCCCTTAAGTCGAGGATGCGTATTCTTGACCGTCAATGCGATGCAAGCGGTTCATAATGAGCGTTATAACTAATTTAACAATGCAACTGGTTATTTTCATTCAGTCTCCGGTCCTGACTTAAACGGACCTTACCTATCTACAAGACAGCTCTTGAAATGAAGACTGATTGAAATTTCCGTTAAAGATTGCAGAACATTGAAGAGTGAAACCGTATTCAGGAAATAACAATTTTAAAGAAGTGAACAGTATAAAATAATGTGGATGAGGCAATACTATCCACTATGTATTGTTGAAACGCCAAAAAAAGTAAGGGTTCTGAAAATTACTTGTTAATCCTGGTACGTCATCAGTTCTGTGAGTTAGGGGAAAATCGTGAATTCAATCAACAATCCTTACAGTAGCCAAATCCAGCCCATCCGCTACTGGCCTCTCACTTTCTTTCTTTTTCACAACTTATATTTAAAAACGTAGCCAGAACAGCTGTGCCCGTGGGTGTGATATGATGAGTCGGAAGAAGCGACAGTCGGCCGGACGGCGAAATATGAACACCCTCTGGGGTTATTAATCTGCTCAATTATTATGAAACTGACGCACAAGGCGACATGCGTCTTCTTTGTCGCATCCGTTCTAGGTAGGGGTGACACTTCAGTTTCTAGCGTAAGGATTTTACCCAGAATTTCCTTAATAAAGCTTATGGCTTTCATCGAACAGCGTGGTTGCGGAGATTGGATTTCTTCCGTCTAATCTTTCAAAGACTGCAAATTACTAACCTCATCATTCCTGTCACATTATATCTCTGTACCTTATGTTGCACCTTACCCTGCTGGTGTAGTACCAAAATACTGCAATTTATTCTAATATCTTTATTTTTAAATTTTCTAACATTGAATAAAGGAATGATTGGGTACCAGGTGTAACAGAGAACATGATCGTAATCTCTGATTTTGACGGGGAAATTGGACATCGTTTCAAGTAAAGTTATGAGGATCAAGTACCGACATAACTCAATATAACTGCAGTTTATTCGATGGTATTTGAAAGCCATGATCTCCAGTTCCTTTGTCATAAAAAGGACTTTGAGATTGGTAATTTCACATCGTTTTAAGATAAAATGTTTTTAGGTGCAAGCGGCCTTTTTTATGTAGCCAGTGAGCAATCATTTATGTAATGTATGAAGATTTTTTATACATTGAACGGTCGATAACAGCCCTGGCGAGTTGGGCGGCGCGCGCGCTCGGCCGCCCGCTCCAATGTACGCGGACAGGTGTGACCGGCTGCCGCGCATTTTCATACAAAACCAACGTTTCAGATATAAAAGGCACTTCCTTTCATCCCACTACCCACCGTCGGGAATGCCCATTAATTTGCCAACACAATATTTTTAGTGCGCGGCTCGCGTGTAATATATCGTGGCCACGTGTCGCCGTATGTCGCCCGCCGAACGGCTGCGTCAAATTATTTTCGTTCATGTCACAAGATACAGCGTTCATCTGGACCTTTCTTCCTTAAAAATCACACTATTTGTTGTGGCTTAATGTAGTTACACGCATAATCCATCCGGTGGAAAATGCGCGCGCCGCCTCGCTGCCAGCCGGGAAACTGTACGCTTTTGACCGCGCCGGCGGAGCTGAGGCTACGGACACATAATAATTTGGTCTAGATATTGTAAATGACATATTATTTACTTTCATAATTTAATACGATTTAAGGACATTACGGAATTGTCGAGGCTGGATTTTCTCGAAACGATTTGTTTATGTGCGAATCTTGTTGTAAATCATCATTATTTGGAATTTAAAGTGTGCTTGTGAGCTGGTGGTTACTGTAATCATTCGCGTATATCTCTTCGTTGTATAGTTATATGCAAATCTTCTAGTAATTTTCATGGAAACTGGCCGCTTCGCCGGATGATGGATGGCGGCCGCGGCCGGCGGCGGTTCGCTCGCGCTACAATTTTTGCATTATCGCGCCATTTTATGCTTCTCTCGCCGAAACCATCCATCAAAGAGTATAAACGTCTCGTTACAATCATTTTATGTTTTAAAACTCGTCTATTTTAGAGTTCTGTTACCGCGTGATATTGCCTAGTGAGCGACGGTAAATCTTTTATATGCGCCAGATAGGTATTTTTCTTCGTTCTTTGTGATATATTTTTATGATTTAATACAATTCTTTTTATTAAGATTACGATTTATTAATGGTGGCTTTTTCAACACTTGATTAACATCAAAGGTGGTTTCTTATAGAGATAGAAAGCTCTCATAAGAAAAATTTATATGTTGCGGAAAAATGTTGTTGTTTTCCTTTGTGCTTGACGTTTTATTATTTTTGTGTAAATGTATTTCATGTTAATTTTATAAACGGCTTGGTGATTAGATAAATTGATGTATTTATTGTAGCATATATATATTCATTACAAACGTTTTAAAGCATATTTTATGGAAATAGTTCTTAACTACTTTGAAGAAAATGTTCACTAAGAAACGGCTACGAGACACGCGGATCGCTGAAAAATGTAGACATTCCAGATTCAATTTAGACATCTAAGTACCTACTAGACAAGAACTGAACATACTTAATTAAAAACTTTTTTCATGTCGTGTTTAAAAGAGAACAGTTACGAATGATTAATCTGGTACTGGTGGTTGGATAGGTTGCGCGCGCGCATTGAAGACAAACGCGGTGGACAACTGTTGTCTGCTCGTCGCGACAGCTGCGTTCCACTTGCATTCAGCTGCGGACATAGATCGTGAACAACGCGTTTTACTGATACAGCTATTGCATATATTAAAATGTTCGGGACGTTTTCACAGACAGAAACATGACATGGCTCGCCAGCTTTTCGTAGGCTCCTTCGCCTGAACAAAATTATATGTTTGATTAGAAACACATGTGTTGCAAAGGGCCTTTAGATAGTTGGTAAAATTTCAAAACCTGTATTGAAAAGAAACCTCGTTCGTATTATGTAGTACGAGTAGTTATAAGGAAAATTCGCTTCTCATTGTCATGACATAGAAATACAAGTTCAAAATTTTCAGTTGGTTTGTTGGTAATGGTTTTAATTTCACGGATATTAGTTTCCATATCGGAGAATCTGGTTATAAACATAGTTATACATTTTAAAAGCTTTGCACGGATCGAGCATCTGAAGAGCAACTCAACGCTACGTCTTATAAACGATGTAGCCAATACCTAATATGTGAAACGACGCAGAACGAGTATCAGTCGTGTTTCCTCTTCAACTCTAAACCTTACAGCTTTGCAATACTTGGAATCTCTCGTTATCAAATAATCTATAAAGGACACAATTGTTACTAAATGTCGCTGTCAGGGTACCAATGTTGGTATTAGTCATGGAAATCCAACGGCTTTACTTGTTTAATTGAGCGTTACATGTTCACATTTGAAGGTAGATATGTATAAGTACAGAGCGGTTGGAATAGTATCAAATCAAAGACGTGACTGTTTGACGGATTGAAATGTTTGATTAGTTGGCGAGCATTGACTTGTAGAGGTGAATTTGATAGATGACAAGTTGAATCGTTTATTTTAAGCTGATCGACAGTAGGTAAATCTTTTTGTTTTAGTATTTAGAATCTTTGTAGGTGCCTCATGTTCAGATACTTCTACAAAATATGTACTACAGGTGCAGTCGACGTAAATGTAGTAAATTAAATGAATCTTAAATCCGATATTTCTCTCAATAAAGTTTAGTTAAAATTGCTCATACGCATGCATGACTCATAGAGCATACCAGTTACAGGGCAGTCACAGGTGAACTATTTAGTATTGATCATAAAGTAACCTGGATCATATCAACAGCAATAATTATCATCAGTACATTCTTAAGTACCTGAAGCTCGTCTAGCGAGTGAGTCATTTGGACGTGTGGCAGTCTCCGGAGTACGTCGCGGTGACGCCGACGCGACGCCGGACGGCTGCGCGGGCGCCGTGATTTATTTACTTGGAACTTGTGCGCCACTCGCATTTGTTATTCATTACTATGAGCAATAGTGTTGTGCACATGTACATAGGAAATCGTAGAACTGTACTTGAAGCACCTACATAAATATACCTAACTAGGTGCTTTATTACCTATATAAAGGTCATTGATCAATTCGTAAATTATTTTTAACGCGGTTTACAGCAAAGTAGTCACTGAAAACGCATGAAACACAAAACAGGACGTATCCTAGCCGTTCGAAGATTTTGTTTCAAAAGAAAGTCCTCAAAATTTTCAGAAATTGATATCTGTATTAGTAAGTATCTGTTACGCTACGTAGACCGTAAAGACAAGTTTCTATTTATTGTTTTCATTGGAGAAAAACGTGAGCTTTGCGGGCACAAATTACGATACAGATGGTCTTCTAATTATACTCTTAACGTAGCATCTTCACAAGTTACAGGCACACGATGAGAGTGTATCCTGCGCACGCGCTAGTTCGCTATTAATCACGATCCTCGCGCGATCATAATCTCGCGGCCGGCGCCGCACGCCCTCGCTGTTTGGATAACCGTTTGGTACAAGCACCTTGACTGACAGATGAAACACATACGATACTCTTTGTTATTATAATCAGCTCTAAGAACTGTGGAATGGTTTCATTGCTTGAGTGAATCAACGAATTTGACTACCTACTAAATTACATAATTAAGCTCAAAAACAGTAAAAGCTAAGGAAAATTAGAAAAGTTCATCGGGATAATTATGACTTCACGTTAAAAACTTGTGAAATGTTCAAACAACATTTAGAATGCTGTGCGTTTAATCGCGAGCACGAACAATATTGTTTTGTTACAAAAGGTGACGTTAATTACAGCCACAACTTTAAAAGTCATCTTGATAAAATACCGGTCCACAAATATCCATTTCGGTCTCCACTTTTTGTTCTCGAGCGTTAATTGGCAGACTCACGAGGTGCATTCATCATTCTTTGGACAACTGCGGTCTAAATTGGTAGAATAAATAAAATTGGAGTTTTCACTTGAACCAAGCGTTGCACGTGCATGTGTATATTTTCACAACACGTTGAATAATTCGCCTCGTTTGCTTACGATAATAGTTAAAGAGCATGTTCTATGACGTGTTAAAAAGTTTCCAATGTTATTGTTTATAGTAAGGAGTATATTAGGAGCGGGCTGATGAGAGAAGCTTTTAGTATGATCGATAATGAAGAAGGCGCCACGGATAAACGTTAGATTACGTAACAGTTTTGTTTTATCGATTTTTCCGTCATGATTTCCATTTTTATTAGTGTACTGTTTAATCTTTCGGTTTTCGACTAGACAGGAAGAAGAAGGATTGAAGCCACGTTCAAAAATTGTCTGGTTTTAACTGAGTTAAATATAGACTAGGTTAAGAAAATATACGTTTTTGTACCTAACACGAAGACTTGCATCATTAAATGGCACAGTGTATACCAAATATTTACAATGTCATTAGAGCTGTTTGTAGCGTGCGTGTTTCTTTACAGTAAACACGCCATGTTTTCCTATAAAAACAAGGACTATTTAATTACGGCTAGTAATGTAATTCCGCTGATGGTGTCGTGTACTCTCGGAGGGCGAAGTCTCCAAACAAATTGGCGAGCGCATGGCACGTAACTTAATCAGCACCCTTCTTTTCCCACCCTAGCAAGCTTTATAGGCAAATATACCTCGATATATTCAATAAAACATGTACATAACTCTAAATTAGAGCTGATGGTCCCTTGGACTTACTTTGATGTTTAACGGACTGCATTTGTTTTTCTCTGGGATCCAAATGAAAAACTGTTTTGAAATTGGTAATGTAATTTTACAAGAACTCATAACATAACTTGGAACGTGTTTACACTTCATAAAGTTTCATGAACGACTTGCATTTAGGTTAAACGTTTAAAACATACCACTTAAATTACAGTACCTAAATAGTTTTCCACGGTTCTGAATTCACTGCAGTGAAACCATGTCACTCGTCCACTTATGAGGACTGTTATCAAAGAAATTAGTTTATCAAACTGACCTGTCTTAACAAATATATCACAATGTGTTGCAAACAATCTTCTGTTACAGCCACAAAGTGAAACCAAAGAAAGTTGTACCGCACGGTCGCGGTCGCGTCATCGATTGCTATACGCAATAACGCCGCACGTGCATTTCCATCGCTCACACAACGGTAGGGGGGAAGGGGGCTATTTGTAAACTAAGCAACGTACTCTATGGGAAACCTTTTTATTAAATTGGATTGGTGAGGCAGACAGCTGGCTAAGTTGTACGGGCTCGTCCCTATGATTTATGCCGTTGATGCGTTTAAATTAGATTAATTACTTGATTGAATCGGCGATACGGAATACTTACAAATAAGTGATAGGTACAGACTTGCTAATGCGATGTTATTGATTTTGGGAAAAAAATTGTAGTTAATTGGCGTACTGATACAGGGATATTGGTCAATGTTTCTTCACTGAGTAGTAGTGGAAACAAAAACGTTATTTCGGTTTAAAAGTGTCGACGTTGTAACTGTTTTCAATGAATATGTAGTTACATTTTACGGTTACTATAAATGTAAATGTGTTTTGGTATAATCTGGGAATGGAAGGGCAGAGCGGATATTTTGTGAATTGCGAGCACGTTTCACGTAATTTAGCCTAGTCGGGCCGACACGATCCGACTCGGGCGGAGTGGAAAACGTTGTAAGCATTTCATGCGCCATTATTGCACGATCGCAAATACCCAAGTGTCAATTTGGGACGATACAGAAAATAGCTGACGTGACGTAATGTTTTTATTGCTGACTTTTTATGGTTACACAAGTTTTGCAAAACGCTTATGGATTAGGTAAGTATTTGTTTTATTTGCGTTTCTGTAAGTAAATGTATTTTAAAAACCACCCAATTGTTATATTTGATTTGTTTGAACTTGACTGTTACGAATATTACATAATATAATAAATACACTTTATTCCTTCTTTCTTTTATTGAGAACATTCAATAAAACACATTAATAAAGCCTTTCCATAGACGGTTTGTTTAGCTTTCTCGTAGATTTATGTTATATTCTATGCAACATTTGCTTAGATCAGGCCCAATCACCAACCCTTCTGTTGCTACGCTCATCCCCGGGGACACCCTCGCCCCGCCCGGGCCATCGCAAGCGTCATTGACTTTGCCGTGTTAAAACATGTACATGATGTGAAAACATGTTATGTGTTTTTGTTTTTTGTTATAGCTTTCACGATTCCCCATATAAAAGATAGAAAATGGGAAAAAATGGCAATTTCTTTATACAAAATACGAATTCTGTCACAATAAACTCATTTATCTAGAAAAAGATTGTTTGTACCTTTGGCTTTTTAGAAACTGTTCTGTAATTTATATACATATTTTACTAGACCATAATACCGGCTCAGCAAGTGTCAGTGGAATTATTAACATAGCAATTTATTCTTTAGAAGCGCAAGATTAGGTAGTTAGGTAGTCATCTTTTGTTTCCTGATTTAACCATAGGCAAAGTTGTGGTTTTGCAGTGGAAAAACTACTCTTTCAAATCCAACAGGTGTTATTCTAAGTATTTTGCTTGTTTACATTAAATGAAATATGTCGCAATTAAATATGCTTATGAATTTTATAGGCAATCACATGAAGATTTGAAAAGTCGATAAGCTTTTCCCACAGGTCACGCTACACCCCGCCATCTATTTTCGGCAAAAGACCGGAAGTCCGGAACTAAGTACACGTGCCGCACCGGAACTTGCGTCAGTTTCCGCTTTTTCGCAATCAAAACGTTTGTTGTTGGTATATAATGTGACGTAGTACACATACCCAAGTGTTATTTACTATGTTGTTTAAATTGATCATTCTTTTTTAATTTCGTTATAGGTTTTTCGCGACAGTAGTAATAATTACAACATTTCTTTTCCGATCGTTTTCATGTCAAAGTAGCATAAAGACTTATGTCACATCGCGTATTTAATGAGGTCCTATCAGTACCTACCTACCTACCTTCTTATTGCGTTAATGTTACAGAAATCTGCTCTTTCAAGTGTTGTTTCAAATTTCCTCAATAAATTAAAAATAGATCGCACGTTGACGATAAAAAATGCTTTGTTGTGTAACTTCGTAACTAAGCACAACAGTAAAAGAAAGAGTAAAAAAAATGGTTGACAATGCCTCCTCCAAAAATCGATAGGCAAGAAGCCACGTGTTAAGATAACGCTGAGCGTGTACTGCACGTGTCGGGACTGAGGGGTTGAATTCACGTACTGTGTTCCTATTCTGTACAATGTGCCTGTAATGATCTGTTGATCTGGGAACTATGGAATATGTTAGGGATTAAAATTCGATAATTTTGACGAGAACCTTTGGTAAGAAATGGCTAGTTCATGTTTATTTTCGATTTATCCAAATGAAATCCACCATTTCCAAAATGCGACCTCACTGTAACTATAATGAAACCTTTCTCTTATATACAATTATGATTTACACTTAAAGCGTGAGTTTAAGTATGTTCTTCGTGTCAACCTTTAACGATCGGTCCTTTTTATAATCTGGGGTCTACTCTCTAAGTTCGTCTACGAAGATACGTGCCCTCCCGAAAATAGATCAAAACTTCGAAATGAACTCTACTACCGATTAATTAACTTTATCGGACGGGCAAAAACACATCAGGAGTTAGGATAGCCGTCAAATCGTGTTGTCTTTCATTCTTAGTTTGGGCCCCGAAGTAATCTTAATTCCGTAGGTGATACGGAGTAGCAAACGGATTTCGTGCTTAGAGAGTAGACCCCCTGAACCGACCTATTGTCGGAGTCGTGCGCATATTACCAACGCGGTACATTTCGACTCACGACCTTTCGACAGCCAGCGGTGCCGTTGTTGCTTATACGGTTACATGCCGTTGAGGTTGGGCAAGTCTTAAGAATCGGTTAGTACAAATTGGTGACTGAGGACTGGATTTCACCAATCAGCACATAAACTAGGTTTAAGGGCTGCCAGTGTCATTATTTTCTGTTTAATATTGATCGTTTTAGATGTGCAGCACGCGTAGAACGGCCACCATAGAAACGAGTTTTGTCGATGGAAGAATAGACAAAATTACAGATGATTTAGTCTATTTCTCCGTCAACGAAACCCGGGCTAATTGCGCGCAGTTTCATTAGTGAAATTGGCACTGAAAATCAGTAGTGCTATTCTGTAACCATCTCACCCTGAAAACATGTGAAGTCACCGTGGAGTGAGCTGTCAGTGCAAGACGGGATGACACTGACGGCTCACTACACGCTAGTCTTCACGGTGAGATTTTTACAGAATCGACATGCAAGTAGGTACCTCGGTCGAACGGCGATATTCAACTTTTACAAGGTCTTTTCTCATTTTTAGAAATAAACTTTCACGTTTATAAATAAACCCTGCAGCCTGCCTTCGGTTATTGTAAGCCTGAACTAAGATTAATTAGGGGGTTTCCATGTACCTACTATTTTAGGTCAATATTAGGCGAAAACTGAAGTGGCCTGCGATGTTGTCAACTTGAGTTGCCCTGTAAATTACTATGGTAGGGCCGCAAACTCAAAACTCAAACTCAAAGCATTTATTTCAATTAAACCATTTACAGGCCCATATCAGTCAGAAATATGAAGCTAGTTGCCCATTCCAAAGCATAGTAGGTACCTACGGAGAAGAACGGGCAAGAAACTCCAAGGACACTCTTTCAAAAAAAATTGTTTTACAAATAAATTTGTTACATAATTAATTTTGACCCTATAGGTTAGAACGATGTACAAAAGCCGTACATGTTAAGAGCGTCGAGAGTGCAGCAACAAATTAATAAAAACAATCCAAAAAATAAATAATTAAAATAAGCCGTGGCAGCTAAGAGATGACCAGTCCCAACTGACGGCACCCGTTCACGAACATTAAGCATGGATCAGCACATTTCAGCTCAACCATTTTGAAGGGAGCTAAATGATCCAACACACGCGCCACCGTCAGCGAGACATTTGAGTGAGCATGACATACTATCAGCCGCACATTTCGGTTGAGCTGAATGGTGCTGATCCATGCGTCTTGTTCGTGAACGGGCGCCGTCAGTTCGGACTGGTTATCTCTTAGCTTCCACGGCTTATTTTAATTATTTATTTTTTGGATTGTTTTTATTTATGTTTTGCTGCACTCTGGACGCTTTTAACGTGTACGGTTTTTGTACATCGTTCTCACTTATAGTGTCAACATTAATCGATGTAACTAATATATTTGTAACAACAATATTATTTAAAAGAGTGTCCATGGAATTTCTTGCCCGTTCTTCTCCATAGTGACCCACTGCGCTTTGGAATGGGCACTAGCTTCATATTTCTGACTGACCGATTCCTTGACAATTCAAAAGTGCCTGTAAATGGTTTAATTGAAATAAATGATTTGAGTTTGAGTTTGAGTATTACTAGCCTTCCAATTAACGTTTGACTGTTATTTCAACCGTAGAAGATACAAATAAATACATAAGCAATCTTTTTTTTAAATGTCATAAACATGAAATGCTATATACGTTAATGCCCACGAAATTGCGTACCCTCCATATTAGAAACATTTTAATATAATGCCTTTGTTGCTCTTTATAGTAATAAGCCGCGGCCATAAAACCAGTCATCAAAAAGAAATCTCGGATATACACACCACTTTTTCATCCCCCTTGATCACCGACAAAATTAAGAAGAACCCTCTTCAACATCTAGTTTGAAATAAGTTTTGGGGTGATGGGAGGTGTTTTTACAGTGGTCGTCTTCCCTACTCGGTTTTCCCTTTTAAGGCCCTCTGGGCGGGCGGAGCGAATCACGGCGAGAGTGCAGTGGGCAATGACGACACGCTTGTCCTACTATGAAAGCCATCTCGTGATGAATATTTTTATTGAGTGCCTGTCTGGTAATATTTCGATCCTTTACACTTACTTGCAATATTACTTTTTGAATGAAGACGAATTGCCAATATATTTTAGGCGACTTGAGTAGAAGCTTCTAGAGACATTTTTTTGTATAAGTAACAATGTTTATTTTGGCATAAATTGATTGAACTACAAGGCCACTATTAAGACAAAAAATAAGTTTAACAACTGCAGCCCGACTAAGGAAAAATAAAAGTGAGCTGAAAAGTACGAAAAAAGAAGATCTCTTTTATTTTTCCGTAGTGGCTACAGTTTTGTAAAGTAATTTTTATTAATATTTTTTTCCGTTTAGTATATCTTCATAAGATATACAATTAGAGATTTATTAGGATTCGATTAACTGCGCGTTAGTATCATTTTATTCATGCTTTATAGTGTACAATAGCCGTACCGTAAGTAGTAAGTAAGCGCAGTCTCACTTTTGCTTGTTTTAAAGAATTTATATATTTTTATTTACTTCCATAATATTCAAGTACCTATATACATATTTGTAATGTGCTCATTAATACCTTTCTTTTGATACCAAACATGTCACAATTACCTCAATATAATTTTTTCGAGGTCAGAAATAATGTAAAGTCCACCATATTAAATTACGGGGAGCATTTATATAGCCTATTTTACTCGGACCATTATAATCTATTGAAAACTCATCTATCAAAATCGGTTCAGTAGTTTAGGCGCTATGGTGGAACACACGCGTAAATACAAACAAAACACATAACTTTATAATTGGCTTTGCCGGAGTCGGATAAAAAGTAAGCTGTTTTGTAATTGTACATGACTTATCCAAGTTTTTTTCTGATTTTGGCACTCTAAACTACTCTTCGCCTTGTTAATACGTAGGTATATGAATATAAGTTATCATTCGTCACGGATATACTTGGGTGTGAACGCTTTATGCAAATCAAATGATTTGCGCATCGCCGCTCTCGAGACTTGAACAGCACTCGATCTGGGGTGCGTCTGCGGCTGTGTGCCTGCCCAACTGAATACTTGTTCGCTGCCAACTCGACACGACAATTATCTGCACGGTGGAAATGAATGGATAATGCGGTAATTACTGTCGATTTTTCTTTTGTTTGATACTTCACAATCTTATGTTAGAAAGCATTTATAACAATCAGGTTATATTGATTTTCTTCAACAGCTGCTTTGACTTTAAGGTGGTCTTAAAATGGGTTTCTTTTTTGCCCGTTTCCTTCTGTTAAACAGATCTTCTACTAACAACTGAAGGATAATGCTGAGCCTTAATCAAACACACGAGTTTACAGAAGATAGGTACTTATTTAGCACGTGTCCGCGATGTCCGTCGGATTGCGACAGACTGACAACTGACGAGATGGACCAATATTTGTACGTGGCCAGGATGTTTGCGGTACATATAACGCCGTCCATCTAAAAGCTAAGAAAATATTTAAACCGAAAACTTCACGGACAAATATTCAACAAAAAATTCAGATACTCTCAACACGACCTAACTGTTAATGTCAAATAAGTAAATCTGAAGTTTATCTTATCGCGTGGTTGTATAAAAAGCAGTTCTGACAGAATGCTCTCTGATACGGATTCGGTATTTTTTTGTTATATTAGGTCATAAATACATGTTAGGGATGCTGTGACGATTTAGGTTGTGCTTATCGTGCGCTGTTATCAGCCGGAAGGCGCGCTCTTGACCCCGAATTGATAAAGCTTACACTAAAATAGCTCGGCCGTCGATAACGTATGCTACGTCCGCTTGTGGGAACAGCGGGTAAAAAACACCGAATTCTACTGTTATTAGTATTACTCATGAATTATGAATGTATGACATCGGCACCATTTAAAAATGTATAGTAAATAAAGAACATAGAATATAGTTAATGGCTTGCCTTGAAGATTTAAAGTTAGTTCACTGTTTGAGCGTTGTTCATGCTCTTGAACCTTTGGCCTTTTTAACATACCAAAGGAAGTATTTTTTTTGGTAGGTAGATGACAATGGACTACCCGGTGGTAAAAGTAGTTAGCAGTTAGTCCTGAAGAGCCGGTTTACTCAAAATTTTAAGTTGTAAGTTTGTTTGTACCTAAACAATATTTTTAACAGGACCTCAAGTTCAACCACGGGATCCAAGCTGAACCAAATCTTTGCATTGAAAAAAAATGTTATTGTTCATGGAGTTAAAGCAAAATAGTGTTGCGACTATGTGGGCATATCTTTAAGTTCATATTGCTCGACTAGGCGCGAAACATTCCAGAAAAACCATCAAGTGTATAGGAAATGCACTTACTTCAAAACGTGTGAGTCAAGTAGGTTATATTTCGATCTCGCTAACGTTTAAAACTAAGCCCATCAAATATTTTGACACTCGGCTTTCGGCAGATAAGCAGTGTCGCCGTAAACTCATCGTCGACTAACACTGCTGACTTTTATCGTCTTTAACTTTTTGCGAGCTGTCGTAATATTTTTTCTTTCTGTTTCTAATATATTATGTTATTTTCAGTGTTTATTCCCGCTATAAAACTTGCAGGTGTTTGTGTTATCTGCTCTTAATGATGATTGATTTTCTATTTTGGATATATGAATGTTTAATGTGTATTTTCTGTTATATTCTTTGATTAGGTAGTACAAAAATATTTGTACGATTTTGTGTAAGGTTTTTTTTCTCTTTGGAAATGGAAGGTTAAATAATACACTCATGGACAAATTTAGAGGAACGCAAAAAAAAGGTTTAATTTCTCCTGTTGTTATAGAGTGTCGTGCTTACTGGCAACAATCATAAGGTAGTAACTGCCAATTAAAAAAAAAAGTCCACGAGTGTCTAATATTATTTTTGTACGCAATTAGTGTTTCGCATGTTTTACTTTTGTCAATTTTAAAATTTACCCGTGCAAAACATCCATATATGTTTCTGAGGAGGTCGTCAAACGAATAACAAGAGGCTTATTATACTCGCCATACAGTGGGTAGGCTCGCGCGGAGGAACGCGAGAAGGACGCCGATCAATAAGTCAAGACGAAGGCTAACGCTCCAAGGAGGATATTAATATGTAAGACTTTTAACATAGATGGGGAAAGAACTTAGAAGAATGATATATTATTTTTTGGTTAGTGTTAGTGTGACATTAAAAATTTATTCTTAGAGCTAAATTGGATGCCAGATCTATGAATAAATCAGTTCATATAAAAGAATATATTGAATATAACGAGATACATATAAATAATTATAAAATTTATAAATATAAAAAATAAAAACAATTTGCGACCCTGCCAGGATTCGAACCTGGAATCTTCTGATCCGTAGTCAGACGCGTTATCCGTTGCGCCACAGGGCCAGATAGTATTATATGTCAAATTAACCGTTTGGTTCTCATAAAAATAATATATGACAAAACAAAAAATGTTTTATCGAAAATATTTTACTTTTTAAGTGTACTTGCAAAATCACGTTATAAAGTTTTTTTTTTACATTATCAGTATAATATATCCTTAACATTTTCTAATACATATAAGTGATTAGTGTGCATTCATTACTTTGGCGGTTTTTCTTTGATCGTAACATAAAAGGGTACATTAGATAGCGAACACGTGAACATTTTACTAATTAACGCTCACAGTGAGGTCGTGTGTAGGCCGCGTGCTCGTTAGTGCTTGCTACGGCCGCCGGGCGGCGCCATTGTGCGCGCGCACGTTCCACAACGCAGCATTTTATTAGATTTTTATTCTAATTTGACATGGCAGAGGCATAATAGACAATCTTGTATTGATCATAATATATTGTGTATAACTTTATTAGTAAGCACACTGAATACGTAAGCGTCAATATAAATTATAATTTTCATATAGAACAAATTATTTTTTACCAAGAACATTTCTATTAAGATGAGAGAACAAAAAATGTGGGATATATAAAAACATATTTTATGAACCACATATAAACATCAAAAATAACATCACTTCAAACTTACGAATGGAGCCTAAAAAAAGATTTAAAACGAATATAATTTTAATATAATTTCATTTTACGATTTCCCTTGTCGTTCCACGTCTTCCACGTGTGAAGGCGTTGGACTATTTTTCATACTATAAAACATTTCAAGAGGAACATTAAGCACATAAATTAATGCGACAAGGTTCCTATGGCTATCTACACTTCGTCGGCTGTTCTGTCGCAACTGTACCACGCACCACCGTTTCCACTTCCCTCGTAAAACTGCGGTTTTATGAAGTTTTATTATACAAATAAATATAATTATAAAATACGAGAAAATTGTATTTGAACACATGCACGTATGTCTGTAAAAATGGTAAAAAGTGTAATTGGAATTATGAATATCGAAACGGTTATTTAAAAATGCATGAATATTAATGATATGCTGAGGAGATTGTAGATAACTTTTGAATATTGTGTAACGAAAAATATAATAACCAGATGTTTTTTGTGTACTATACATTTCTGCTGCGGTATCTCTCAGTGATATATTATAGCGAGTAATTTCTTGTGCACTTGAGCAATTTCTCGAAACTCACAGCTGTTTAATGATTAGTGTGAAGAGTTGAGTGTGAAATGATAACAACCGTCAGTCTGGAGAGGTGATTTCAACGCTGCGAGGGCTTTCAGACGAAGTAAGGCCTGTTTACGTTTATCTAAATCAACCACTTGAGATAAGGCGATGGCTACACTGGGATCGCTGTGCAGGTAGTTATACTTAAAACAGAAAATTGCTAATAAACACAACAGTCCTTGTTAGGTAGTACATAGAGAGTGCATTATGTGGATAGATACTTTGTTTATACAAAAGGCTGCCATTATCTGCGGCCTAATGGTTTCACTGTGAACGGACTTACCGTTCTACCAGGCTACAAACCATTTTTGGGTGTTAGATGACAGACAAGTTAGTAAGATCCTAGATGCTGTCTCAAGTTATTTGGGTTGGCCTTTTGATCTCTTTCAAATAAAGCGGCGGGGTAATTGGGTAACACACCATCAGTGGTAGGGAATCATTTTCATTTTTAATTTTTCTGTTCAACAGTCCAACCACATTAATTACGTTATTTACCTTGTTGAGCATACATTTTTTTTGAACATATGGATTAGCAATATCCTGCAAAATTATTCAGATTGTGATTAATAGTGTGTTACGCAGTTAGGGCGCTGGTTGACAACAAATTTAGCATGGCTAGGTACTGTAACATCAAGTAACTGTAATGAAGATTTTGGCTATCAATTTCAATATTACAAATAAAACAACTGCAGAAACGATGGTGAGGGGTGACTCCTTATTAAAATTTTATTTTGTTGAAGTTCCTTTAATCTAATTCCAGTCAGAATAGGGATGGTGACAATTTTTTTCTTTTTTATCTCAAAAAAATATTTGTTTCGAAAATAGTGCAAACAATATTATAAAATGTGTAAAAGCTTAAAACATTGATAAGTTATAAAAGTTTTAAAATAAGTGTTAGACAAGGACAGCACTATCGTAGAAGTGACGTCACGACTATGTAACCTCATACTAGCGCCATGCATTGTTCGTACCGCGCGACATGGATGGGAATAATCCCCCCCAAAAACTTTTAAAGCGTGTAGCTTCTTCGTATTTACATCGATTTAACCAATTTTACCGATTTTATCATTTTTACTAGGTATGCCTCCTTTGAAATTATGTACATAATTTTTTCGAACATTTTTAATATTAGTCATCAAATCAAATCAAATCAAAATCAAATCATTTTATTTTTGCAAACATGGGTAAATCGTACACAGATGTTTTCTTAAAGTAAAGTCCTCCCCATCCCCATTGTACTTTTTTTTTTAAATCATTAAAGATTTAGACAAATCACAACCACAATGATCAAATCTAACTTCTGCCAGTCACCAACATAACAATGTCTAGCTAGTCAAGTATATTCGTGTATTTTGGACGTGGTTGCGCGGGCGCCGGTGCCCGCAGCGGTGCGAGTAAATCCCATACATCAACGAGCTCGATCCGCTTCCGTTCAAATAAACAAGCGTTCATAAAGCCAGCTCGATGACGTCTATATCTACTCGCACTCACCCATCGCTCTTTATAACACGCTATAAATATGTAAGCGATGTATTTCAAATGAAACCACGCGAAATTGTTTGTGTGTCTAACTGGAAAATATGACCCACTATGAGTTTGTTTTCTGGGAGGCTGGAGAAACAATATAACCCTACAGTCGGTTTAAAAAATATGCATATTTAAGCTGAAAATAGGCATGCATTTGAAACTTCATAAAGTCTGGTAGGACATGTAACGCCCATAAGTTATTGTTTACGGCTTGACTGTATTCATTTTTAACAAAGGGTCTAAACATTTCGAACTCTGAAAGGGTTTTGTTTTTGAACTATCTGTTCTTACCCGACGTCGTCCGGGGTGAAATTCCAAAAAAAAAAACACTCATACAAACCTTGTCCTGACAATTATACAGACAACGAAAAATAAGTTGCCAAATAGGTGCAGCCGCTTTGAAGTGATGGGCGGACAAACATTTCTGGCAATTGATTTTTATACTTATACCTCTGTAACTTGGTCTACCCAAGACTACCATTATAAAAGCATGTTCATACATACGTAAAGAGTCACCCCTCCCGACCCTTGCACGAGCCAGCCCGCGCCGGTGAGCCTGTAGCTTTAAATTCGTCCCTAAATCACTCAAATCCTGATCCAGCTAGTCCCTTGCTGCCCCCTTCCAGCGACGCCCTAAGCCGAGGTTCGTACCCCACAGGGGGTGCCCTTAGCGTGTAGTCGCTTAGTTTTTAGTTAGTATTTAAGTTTAAGTCCTGGCTGAAGGCCTTAATTTATTAGGGCAACCACAGGCAAGTCCGTTTAAGCAGACGACAACCTCATAGGTTGACCTGCGAGATGCCATTTAAAAAAAAAAAAAAACGTAAAGAGTCAGAACAAGCGGTCGTCTTTTTATTTATGTTTCCGCAGGACAAACGTGTGGTAATGTCCTAATAAGGCTACGTTCATGCCTTGTGTTCGAAGCGAGGTGCTAACAGCGGGCAAGCCGTGGGAACGGTAAACAAACTGATTTAACTCAAACACCTCATTCAGAACTTGCTTCTTACAGCTGGTTCATTCACGTTCGACGTGAGATCTTTTCAAAATCAAAGAAAATGGACAAAAGATATTTAGTGGAATAGGATTCTACCATTTGGATTTATGGACCAAGGATTCAAACTCTAACCGTGATAAGTGTTTTTAACACTACTACTACCATTACACTACTACTTTTGTTTTTTTTGTGTTTTACAATTTATAAATGTAACAGATACAATAATGTTACAGTATCAAAGTGTAACCTTTTATATGTGTTACATAAATAAGCAGTTGTAGGTATAATTGCACGGTACCGGAACAACGCGCGGTGAATAGACAGACGCGGGGCGGCGGCGGCGGCGGCGTTGCCAAAATAGCCTCCAGTTGGGATTGAGGCTGTTTTGGCAACACCGCCATTGTCTGTTACACTATTTAACACAGAAACAAAACAATCAAAAAAATCACAACAACAAAATCGGTAACAGATATATAATTATTACACTTTTGTGTTTTGGGCACATTGTAAAACACATGTACACACGTGTTAGTTATTAGATTCTGTAATTCTGTAACCTTTATGAAGGTGAAGTCCCTGGTTAGTACTTTGTAGCATACACAATATCATTTTCAAAGTTTTGTCCGCAACATCATTTGTAAACTTTCAACGCCCGCACGATCCTTAATTCCTTATAAGTGAATGAAATCACATGAATATAGGTTATTATGGTTCTATCTTTAGTGGTTTAGAATGTGCATTTGTCTGTTCGTAAGAAATCAGCCCAAAAATCATGAAACTGTTTCATACGTAAAGATGCACTCATGCCAAAAGCAAAATTGTTCTTTAGAAACGAAATTGGTGCACAATTGTTTTTGTTTGTTCATCATGTCTATCAACATGGCAGTGTTGACGTCACTCCCAAATGCATTGTTTGTTCGTTTGCAAACATCTTATGTAGGTATGATTATTAGCGACGATTTATGCATTTGTGCACCTGAAAACTGCTGGATACTTTCGTAACACGAAAATACTTTTAGCAATATCTTGACAGAGCAGCACCCTACCCTGCGTAACACACGATCAATCGCAATCTGAATCATTTTGAAAGCCATTGCTAATCGATTGCTTTTTAGGTTCGACAGTTTGTCGGCTCAACAACGTAGGGAACGTAATGAATGTTGTTGAACTGTCAAAATGAAAGCCATTCCTACTGTTAGTGTGTTACGCGACTACCCCGCTGTGTATATCCACTTTCAGGGTTTTTTCTTCCTTGAATCATGAGTCATGACCATATTTTGTGTTTGCCTGATAAATTTTGGCCTCGACTGCTGTTAATTATGAGCTGGTGTTCGTCTGCACCTTTATACAGTGTATTTGAGGTGCTGTTCCACAAACAACGGGACACTTAATATCGTGTCCATGGCTTATTGTCTCAACGTTATCGTCACAGGAACTGATGGACGCCACCGAAGGTGCAAAACTCGTATACATATTCTGAACCGACTTTATTAAGATTGCTATCAACGGGCCAAGAAGAGTAAGTTGTTGAGCAGATACATTTTTGAACATATTGCTAATCCATTGCTTTGGATTAGCAATATCCTTGATATTTAATTGTGTGTCACGCAATTAGGGTGCTGAACAATTAAACTAACTGAACTTAAATTGCAACTCAAGTAACAAACATACCTAACCGTCCACCATGTTTCACTCCAGATGTTTCCAAGAAGATCGAGTGGTTTTGTTTATCATACAAATAACTTTTAAATAATGTAGGTAGGTAATGATGACGACGATCTCTAGGAACACGAAGACGGTGGAAAGGTGTCAATAACTGGCGCCAGACGGACCGTAAGCTTTGACTCCGAACCTGAGACAGCAACACGAGACTCGGTAGAATAGCATTATGAATGTAAATGTATGATTGATGCATACCTACTGAATATTTTCTCGGCTGACTAGTGGACAAGTTTGTTCTTTAACTGCGGTTGTGGGGATGTATGAGAAAAGTGGCGGTTCTCGTTAATAGAATCATCAGTTATGATGAAGGCCACATTAGTTCGTATATTAGGTACTTGTAATATCTGCAACAGCCAATATTAAAGAAATACGTTAGTAAGAAAACGAACAACAGCATCATCATATTATGTCCCTTGTTCCTAGACCTCGTTATAATTGACATTGTTTACTGAACACACTTGCACACATTGTAAGGACTATAAAGCATGCGCTAGAGCAGTTGTACAAATTAAGTGACTGAACTACTAATGTCCGAATTGTCTCATCATCCTTAATGCATGCATATGTCGTTGTATCAGCTTTTCCGCCCTAAACTACTAAGGATAATAGACCATTAGACCTAGACCTGCCCCGCCCCCTTCTGGTTCTTTGAAAGTGGTATTAGATAGAGGGGTTGTGTATGATATTAGAGGTCATAAATATTTGGTTGTTTATGCATTGCGCATGATGTTGCGCCATATGGAGTATTAGCGGGACACTTGGGAGTTTGATGCGGGATTGCTTCGAATGGAAACAACTGGCCACATTCGGAACCTAATGTTATGTTATGATAGCTTTATCTTTCCTATGAAAGTGCTATGAATCATATCTTCTAGGCTTGACAACTTTAACTGTGAGACAGACAAAAGATAGATAGACATGTTGGTACCTGTCTGTATAAAATTACATCATACTTACTTGACAAACTAATTGATGTCTCAGCAATCATACATAAATAATCAATTATTTATAACGAAGCATAGTTATCAAACTGCATAATTAACAAGAAATAAAACTCCAAATCCATTAAAATCTGCCGTCGACACGAATTCGAGTCATAAATTCATATGGCAGGGCGACTTAATCAAAACGAGCACTTGGCGAGCCCCCCAGCCCCCTTGCCCCCTCGGAGGGCGCACAATGTCGAATATATTCATTTCCTCCGCAATATTTGTACATTAGAGGTCTCGGCTCGCTACGCTCCCCATTGCTCTCTAGTTTGACTCCATAGCTTCGGTTTTCTATAGGGGAAAATTTCCCTTACCATCGGTACACCAGCTTAGTTTTCAGAAATGAATTATGCTATAGCGAGGTTGTTGTACTTTTTAACTTTCTTAAACCTCTGTAAATCTAGCTAAATCTAAATGTTAATCTCAAAAGATAACGCTGTTATGAGGCATGTTGAGAACACATTTTATAATTTCGTTATTATTTTTATATATGTACTACTACTCTGTCAAGAAAGTATCGGGAAAAGATCAATAATACACAAAATGTTAGTCGTTCATCCAGTTTTATTTTATCGCCTTCAAAGTATGCTCCTTCAGAAACGATACACTTATGCCAACGGATAATCCAATGATTAAAACATTTTTAAACGCGGAACTCTTTCCGGAAAGAGAACAGTTCTCGCCGCGAATTCTCCTTTAAGTCTTCTCCCGAATGAAAACGGGCGCCACTCCGAAGCTTTTTGACTAGTTTGCATGTCAAACTTGTAAACCCACGTCTCGTTACCAGTAACAATGCGCTTCATGAATGTTGGGTCGGAATTGACTCGTTCTAGCATGTCCTCAGCGACTCTTATGCGATTGTGTTTTTGGAGAAAATTCAGGTCTTTTTTCGGGGGCTAGCTGAGCGGCAATATTTTTCATAGCCATATTTAAAATGGTATGGATCGACTCGTGAGAGACAGAAAGTTCAGCGGCTGCGAGTTAACTTCAGTTGATGAAGTTGATGGCCTATCAGAGCGAGGCAAATCTTCCATCACATCTCTATCGCTTTTGAACGCTTTGTGCCACTCATACTCGTAAGTATGTGTTTTTGATAAATTCGATTCACCGTAAGCCTTCTGTAAAATTTTCAGTGACTCCGAACACGATATTCCGTGGGCGATGCAAAATTGAATTAGTTGTTTTTGTTCCATGTTTTTGTCCATTATGAAATTCGCAATAAACACTAGATATGATCTAACTTAAAACAGCACTGTATTAATTTAGGTATCTGATACCTAAATTAATACAGTGCTGTTTTAAGTACAAACTCCGGGCCAAAATGGAAAACAGTTGCGCAAAACTAACAAAAAAAAAAAATGGAACCATGAACAAATCATCCATTCCCGATACTTTATTGACAGAATGCAATTATACAAAATCTGTTAGCCGGTGCCCGCCGAGAGGCACTACAACTACAAGCACACATACGAATTCATGTGCTACATACCACGTACAAGACACTGCATGGACACACCACACCGCACTACAAGAGGGCCTTTTAATTTGGTTTTACGATATAATTTCTCGGATAGTTAAGTCTGACTTCTTTAGGAATAATAACCTCAATGAATTGTTAAGGTGACGTCAATGCATTTAAACATCAATTATGAATGGTTGCGATATAAATGTTTTTAGTTTTATAAATGTAACAGATAGATTACCTTCGTTCGGATTAGCGTCATAATTGCAGCTGTAAGTATTTAAAGGTGCGAAATCATCATAAATATGTGAAATAGCAGATATTTACTTCAAAATCTTCAGTCATTCTATAACCACATAACATTTTGCAGCCATATTATGACTTTTCATATTTCGTGACTCTCAGATCGGGATTGTTTGATATTTGATTGTATGTCGTGTCTGCTTCGAGTTCCCCGAGTAGGGTTGTGTAGGCATGAGACAAGGGAGACGGCCGCAGACGAGTAATGAAACCTTAAATCCCTGGTACCTACTCGTAATCCCATGACGAGAAGTTAGTGCAGGGGTGCCCCACGCCAGTTGGCCGCACCTAATGCGGTTTAGTGTTTCATTTCCAGCGCAAATTGTGTTTCTATATAATCATCGGGTTGTTTTTTATCTAAATCTCTTTTGCAACTGTTGTGGGACTTGCACTTGAGCAATTTGAAATCAGAATGGATGAAAGAAATCGGGTAGTTTTAGATATTTACGTTTCCTTCATTTTATAAACTGACGTGTTCAGTTATAGATATATAATTGATTAAGAGACTACAGTATTTACGCTAAGTAAGTTATGTTTGTCGGTTTCTACACAATAATATTCTTTCAAACTGCAGTCTCGTCATGTTCTGCAGATTCTAAAAATAAATAAATTTATTCAAACTCTTCAGCCGTCTTTAGATAAACTGATGAAGTCATCCGAATGTTCAATTATTTATGAAGTCAGCTGATTACGTAACAATTACCAACAAATATCTGTCAGAATACGTTAACAAAAGTGACGAAATATCACAAACATTTCATTGAACATGCTAGGAGAAAATCTGTATAATATCATGGTTTTAACTTAAATTGTAGCAGACAACCTTGACGAGCAAAGTCGACCTCGAAGTACAATTTTCCTGTTGGTAATCTTTGTACATTACATTTTAATGTTTGAACAACTTTGTATGTTTGTTTCTTTGGCTCGGCTGTACGGCACGCTGTGAAGCTGTGATACAATCGGTATGATCTTTACTTTTACTGTGGCGTCGGTATCGAGATTGCACGATCGCTGGTGTCGCAACCCTGGCGCGATCGAGCTCGGCATCGCCACTGAGCACTCGAGCGGTCGAGCCTGCCGTCGGCGACGCACGTGCACTCCGCTTAATGAGACCCTGCCAGCCATCTTCCGATCGATGTTTACGCTCGTTACTCTCCACGATGTTGGATACTGATTTAAAATAATGACCGCGATAATTAAGGAGGGGTTACACCTTACAAAGCCTTTTTGCTGGTGCTTTTATTTTGTGTTTTTTATAAAACTACTTCATTGTATTTTTAAAGAGAAGTTGGATAAAAGAAGCCTTCGCAGTTCTGTCGTTGAATTTATAGTTGAATGACGTTTACATTTGTTACAATCATACGCAAAAAGGTGTTTCGCAGTCGGTAGGATTCGAACCTACGCTCCCAGAGGGAATCTGATTTCTAGTCAGACGCCTTAACCGCTCGGCCACGACTGCTCATGTTTGCTGAACGAAATTATCTTTCTTGTCGCCCGAAGTATTTAAAAAAAATGAACAAGATTAGAAACGACAAAAAATAAAACAAAGCGTGAGGCAGTCGGTACTCGTAGGCTATCTTATTAACGTTTTGCAGCTGCTTTTAATTAAACCATTTAGCATTGATTATTCGCCATCACTTATCTTGTACAAAGATCACGGATCTTGACGCCCTGCTCTTTGAATAACAAGAGGAGAGAGCGCGAAACTCAGCGTACCCGCATTCCTAATTAAACAAAGATAAACTGATTACAAATTGTAAGTTAAATCGGAAGCGGTGGCAGTAACTACTTAGAGGTTATTTGTGGAATCATTGTGCAGTAGTTTAGTGGCCGCCTATTTACTCAGCTGTAAGTCAGGCACTAAAACAAAATAAATGGAGCGTGAAATCCCCGGTCTGTTCACAACACAAGTGCGGTTTTATGATTATGAGATGCGCACGCGCTTGTAAAACAGCACGAATTAATCATTGCACGTGAAAATCAGCTTTTACTATTTTATGCGTAACAACAGAGAACTTCTGTTTTGTTATTTACTACTCTTTCCTATACAAAAGTTTGATGCTTCTATTTATAGGTACTATGTACCTACTTAGAATCGTTTCGTAAACCCAAAGAAATTGAAACTGTGGTAAGTTTAAATAAAGATTTTGACGTCCAAAACAACCTTCTGATTTTGTGAATGTACCTAAGTTGTAGAATACAACAGTTTGTCCCAAGTTTCGTCTGTATTAATGAGTTTGGTGATGTTGAATAAAAGATGAAACAAAACATGTAAGTGTAATCTGTCACGAAGAACCACATTGACGTGGTTACAGTATCGTAGCCATAGCGTGACGTAAACAAAGCCGATGCTGAACTGGAGCGTACCGGTCTAGGGACGCCAACAATAAGGGAAAACTGGGAGTTTTCAGCATTTATCATCAACGAAATTAAACGCGTTCAGCACATTTGAAACCGCGTCTGTCAGTGTCAAAATTGTTAAGGAATATTGACACTGACAACTTGCTTTAACAGTGCTGATCGCGTAAAGTTTAGGTATATGTGGGTATGCGGATGAGGTAAGGTTTCATTTAAACCCCGAGTCAATGCGCTCATAAAAATAGACAACAATGCGTAACTAGAGCAGTAGGTACCTAAAACCAAATGTATCAGATTTTTATATGGTTATTGGATCTAAGCTGTAGCATACTAAACATAAATGTGTTGTGTAATATTTATTAAATTATTACGTTCAAAATTACCAAATTTACGTCGTGGTGCCTGCTCGCTAGCAATTACATTACAAGACAGGAACCAAGCAACTGACAATGTAACATTATATATGTTTTATATAATGTTACATTGTCAGTTGCTTGGTTAAAATGACTAGCAAATATGATTGTCAGTAGCGAACTATCAAAGTAGTTTGACATTGACACGCGTTGAATGTGTCTATTCGCTGCAGCGACAGCCCTAGAATACAAATGATTGTGCTTTACTAGACAGTTGCATTCTTTTGCATGTGTATTTAAATCTGTTTGTGCTTTGTGCATGTGCATTGTGCAGGCCAGGGAGACAATGCTGTAGCGTGAGCTAAGCGCTTTATATTTAGACGGGGCTGCCGCTGACGCCGTTTATTACCGTTTTGTCGCGTATTGTCGCGATTTGTCTCTATTGCCACAGCGTGTCACTTTGAGTATGTCCACAATATGATATGCAACGAGTTAAATGTTATTAGATTGAGTGTCTTTGCTTTATGAACACCTGTGTCCTTATTTGCTTATGTTTTTGACGACACATCGCGATTTACTTTTTGATGCGACAGCGTAAGTTTAACATGAAGGTATATTTTGAAAGCTACACTTTTCTTGTGTAGAATTTTGTTTCGACTAACTGGCACAAGTAAGCAAATGCATGTAGCATATGGTTTAAGGGCCCAATTTGAAAAAAAAGACAAATTGGAAAGTAATTTCTTCAAGTCCTTTCAACCACCCCTTACAAACCGTACTGCAAATTACGACGAGTGGCTGGCACTTGTATTATGGTGACATTCAACAAATTAATGTTAAATGTCACCATAATACAAGTGCGTGATTTTAATGTTACAAAAAAGTTAAAACTTGTTTAATAGTTTTTATTGAAAAAAAAAACAACCAATACATTAATTAGAAACGTTTGAAGTGCTTTTACCACTTCCTCAATTAACTACCGAACTAGAACTAGTCGTTTTTATTGTTATTTAAATTACTATTTTATAGTCAACATTACGATTACTGAACTACACAAGTAGATATCAAGTGACGTCAGAATTCAGTATTCACAATAGAGAAGCGAAACGACGTTGAATAGAATTACAAATTGCATTTAGCATTATCGTGAATAAGCTAAAAATAGAATACTATGTCAGAGAAGGCAGTATACCCATGGCCGGTGGCGTGGGTATTTGGTACACAATGCACGAGGTGACTGGGCCATCACTTCCGCTGCAGAACGCGACCAGATAGGCAGGCTATGCACTTGTGTGGTAACTAAGCCACAGTGTAATGTTATGCACACGCATTATACCAGTATACCCGTTACCTATAGAATTTTCGCAATGTGGAAGGAATACTGTTCAAGGCTTTCTATCGCTGCAGGTGTGGAAGGGTTTTCTATCTTGACGTTATATGGTCGGCTTTGATAGTTCTGGAATTCTTAGTGGTGTACGTACCTGTACGTGATTGTTCATTCATTATGTAATATACGATTCGATTCCATTTATAGTTGGACGTAAATTAAGACAGTGCACCTGCACCTGCAAACATTGCCTATCATAGACTCTTCATCGATAGTCGTCTTGTCACAACATATATTTTTGTAAATAAGCATAACTTTAACTACCATCACTGTTTATGACCTAAGTATGTCTTTGTCTAATTAATATTTTTTCTCTATGACTTCAAACAACCTTCACTTTTGCTACAGCCACACGAATTATGCTTTAAAGCGGCGTAGGCACTGTAGGCAGTATGAAGTTATGAAATAAAAGCAGAGGGGTAAATACGGGCGACCCTGGGGAAATATGCGCAGTGTTGCCCTTTACACCCTTTGAATATTTAAAGTCTCAGTCAACTTCACTCACGTCTGACCCCCGGGAGTTACGTGGAACATTACTGCTTTGTTAGACCGTTTCTGTATTTGCTGTGAGTGAATAATGTAGACTCGGAGAATGGTTATCAACGTTATGCTGAAGAAAAAGAGCTTTAGAAAAGCTGCTTAGGATTGCTTTATTTTGCATAGAAATTATTCTTCAGCCCTATCGTTTTACATACATATATTCCTAAAGTCCTCAGTTACGAAAAGACAATCTAAATGTTTACTTTTTTGTCTAAATCTTAGGAGATATGGTGACGATTGACAATTGCTTTTTGTTTAAATTTTTATAAGTAACCCAATCCCAATTAAAGAATCAATTAAATTTTATTATAAAAATAAATTATAGGTAATTTTGAAAATTTACAAGAATTTAAATCGTTTCTGTTTTATAATCTTCAATTATCTTTATTAATGAACGCAATTGTGCTGATTACAGTGTACTCATTAGTACTAATTATAAATATGCTTTGATTGCCTTGAAAGATTCCCACGGTTCAGTAAAAGATTATTAAGTACTTACATTTGTTGTAGCTGAAGCTGTCATTTTGTGTTTTAGTAACGTCACACTGCAAAGATTTGTTGTAATATTTTCCTGGTTGGTAAAAAAAACTGCCATGAAGAGCCTACTGGTTAAGTTAAAAACAGGGATACACTCACTAATTTACTGCAAATACCCTACGCCGTAAGGAAAACACGATGAAAAACTCGTAACATTATTCATTCGTCTGCCAGATGTTGTTTGATATTTTACTATTTTACATGTTATGTAGAATAGAGTCCTAAACTTATGGACCTCTTAAAATTTAAATTTTTCATGAAAAATTTAAAAGTTTACACAAAAATCTCTTGTTCCGCCTTACTATAATTGTAATGTATGGTAATAACTTCCCATGGCATTATCCCAGGTGAATGTGCTACTAAATGACACCTGTATTCTTTGAACTTCCAAATGTGAGGCGATGGAAATCGGGCTCCAGTTTGAAGAATTCGTCAGTTTATTTCAATTATAATATGAATAATAAATTGTATCGGGTGTTCGTGAAAGGTTAACGAGTTGTTGTGCCCTCGCCGACTGTTCAGTACCATACAATACGAATATTTTGTGACCCGACTGTTCAGTTGTATGGGTGTCTGTCGTGGCTGACATCACTGTTCCCTTCGCTATTTTGACAGATCAGATATGGATAAAATGAAACTGCAGAAGTAGCTTTATTTTAAGTAGGATTATGTCATCATCATCAGCCGACAGCACTGCTGGATTATTTAAAAAAATATAATTGTAAAAGAATGGAAAAGAAAGAAAAATCTTTGTTTTGGGGCACGCACAGAAAATAAGAACAGAAAAAATCAAAATCTAAAGGAGAATTTCAAACGAAAAAAATGAACATACATAGCTAATATATGATTAGTGCCAAATAATCTGGTCATTGTTATTGTTTTTTTATAATTTTTGAGCAGTAACTTTGTTTACCTATAAAATAATCAACAGCACATAATAATAATCTTTAATTAATCTTTTACACATTGACTTATATTGATACCTAAAGCCTAATGTACACGGTGTGACTTATATGTTTAACATATTAAGTTGAAGCAACATTAACAGCAAAAGTAGCAGCGTCTAAACAGTGTTTACGCGATTCAAGTCATTTGTTGCATCAATTTTATTGTATGCCAAATGCAGGAAACTTGCATCGTGTAAATGGGGCTTAACCTTTTGTATAAATTAGAAATTATTAAAAAACCTATCGTAAAACACTTATTCGTGGAGTGTTTTACGATATTCATACAATGCATTATATTATTGTCAAAGATATTTTCAAATATTTCCATGTCCTTCAGACATAGTTTATCACTCAAGCTCTGGCCATTGGAAGCGAGAGAGCGAGTGCATTACGAAATATGCTCGCGCCGATTGTGCCAATTACACCTATGAAACTGAACACGATCCGCGTGTTATCATTAGTGAGGAATATCAACACTGACAGCTCTTGAACGCGGTTAAGGTGTGCCGATCGTATAACAATTTCATTAGTAAAATTCGTCTTTACTGAATGAAGGTGTTCAAACTGACACGAACAGTTGCGTGACTCCTAGACAACTCCTAAATTTGACGCGGGATGCCCGCTCCTTCGCTCGTTTCCTTTTTGCCAGATCTTTAAACCTATAACTTCAGACTCGTATGTAATCGTCAATATATTCATGTTATTTTGGATTGTCAGTCCCAGTGCATCAAGTGCGAGTTCGGTTCAAACACCTGTAGTCCGATAACCCTTATCACGCTATCGTGTGGAGTATACCGAAGTATTTTACAAAGTGCCGTGATATCGAAAGATATCGTCCAATTTTACGGCAATCGTTACATTGCAGATTTTATTGAAATTGTTTGCTACTTACAAATGAACCAAGATAATTGAAGAATTATGTATGTGGAGCTTATATAATCGGTATTTATTGATATTTACAAGTACCGCTTTTGTACGGGATGACACACAATTCAGTTTGTTGCTTCGAATAATGAAAATAAATTATTCTGGTATGAACAGCATTGCATTTTCCTTAATTGAAAAGTATGGTATTTCTGTCAAATTATCTTAATCTTTATTATGTCTCTCCTTTTACGATACCATGCCAATACGACCGTCATCTAAGAATTGTTATTCAAAATAAATGAATTAGCTGCTAGTAGAACTTATGCAGGATATTAATGTAACACGTGTCTTGTAAGCAAAGCTGACGGCTGAAACACCTGCTGAAGTACCCTCTTAATGAACATTGCAATAACAACTTATCTTGAGGAAAATTTACAGCCAGTCACAGCCAACGAGAACAAATAATTATTTTAAACTGTACATTAACTTATGATATTGACTGAAATCACGTGATTAAAAAAGTATAGCAATATTTAATTGCGTTGAAGTATGTACTTACAAGATTGGTTAGATTATTAGATTGAAATGGTTTATTATACTGTGGCGTAGGCCACCTGGCCAGCATAGTCTTCAGCCAAAAAGTAATAGTCAGTTAATTAACTTTGCCTTTTGGTTGTGTAAAGTTTTCCATCGTAAGTTACAAAAGATAATATAACGAATATTCTACATAATTCAAGTGTCGAAGAAAATAAACACATAAAACGGCGTACGTGAAGTGCTTATCTACTTGTGTAAGTTGTAACATTCGACTGAGGAAAATTACTTAGTGGTTTGTTCGAGATGTGCTATATTTACCGTACTGTAGGAATGGTTAAACATCTATAATTGCCTGTGTAAATGTCTCATTATTGGTACAGTCATTGCTGATAGCGTAAAAGGAGAATTGTGGCTCTTGAACGATTCATTTAGCTAAATCCGCGCTTTCCCGGAGTCTGGATTTGTACCCTCAAACTCAAATTCAAAGTATTTATTTCAATTAAACCATTTACAGTCACTTTTGAATTGTCAAGGAGTCGGTCAGTCAGAAATATGAAGCTAGTTGCCCATTCCATTGCGTAGTAGGTACCGATGGAGAAGAACGGGCAAGAATCTCCATGGACACTCTTTAAAAGAATATTGTTCTTACAAATATATTAGTTATATCATTAATGTTGATCCTATAAGTGATAACGATGAACAAGAACCTTACACGTTAAAAACGTCCAGAGTGCAGCAAAAAATAAATAAAAACAACCCAAAAAATAAATGATTAAAATAAGCCGTGGCAGCTAAGAGACGACCAGTCCCAACTGACGGCGCCCTTTCACGAACATGACGCATGGATCAGCACCATTCAGCTCAACCATTTTGAAGGGAGCTAAATGATCCAACACACGCGCCACCGTCAGCGAGACATTTGAGTGAGCATGAAATACTATCAGCCGCCAGGGCACATTCAAATCAATATAAGACATACCCGGGAAATGGTAGCTCCGTAGTACAAAGTACTCACACCTGTGCAATGCATTTATATAATCTAAAGGAGATTGAGTTTACACAATGAAAATATATTTGTACAATCTTCAGCAGCTCCAACAATATATCAAATATTAATTAATTAGTTGTGGTGTGGAGCAGGACCAGCATTGAGCCAGGCATTTTTATCAGCGATGTAATCCCCTAACTTATACTAAACTTAATATGCGCCTGCATAGTGTGCGTTTTACAAAGAAATTGAATTTCGTCTCATTCAGCTGAAGTTGAAGTATGTGGGGAGGTATTTTTTTATAACATTTGAAACAGTACCCCATGAGAGATGAGTCTACTTTAGCCAGTCTGAAACCTGGTTGAACTAAAAAGTTCTAGTACTATAATTACTATATATAATGCCCATTTAATGGCAATAGCCTCGCCCCTTATTATATGGGACTAACACATAACTGGCGAAATGTGGATATACTATAAGTACACCTCTGCCTAACCCTTCGGGGATAACAGGCGATATGTTATGTTATCTTGTTTCGCAAAATACGAAATTAGATTTTTCTTGAAACTTTTCCGACAACCCGGAACACTAACTGCAAACGAATAAATTATTTGATTTGATTTGATATAACTCCTCGATTATTGAAAGCGGATGAAGAATGGATAAAGCAGATTTCTAATGTCACTTATATTTACGTAAAAAAAGAAAGAGAGTTTCTTTTCAATATAAGGATCATCTTACAAGAACACCGGGACGTGCATGGCTGTAATATTATAATTTCAGCTTACAAGAACTACGGGCATGGCTGTAATGTTACAATTTTAGCCTTAAAGAACTACGGGCATGGCTGTAATGTTACAATTTTAGCCTTAAAGAACTACGGGCATGGCTGTAATGTTACAATTTAGCATATAAGAACTACCGGGCATGGCTGTAATGTTATAATTTTAGCTTACAGGAACTACGGGCATGGATGTAATTTTATAATTTTAGCTTACTAGAACTACGGACATGGCTGTAATGTTATAATTTTAGCCTTAAAGAACTACGGGCATGGCTGTAATGTTACAATTTTAGCCTTAAAGAACTACGGGCATGGCTGTAATGTTACAATTTAGCGTATAAGAACTACGGGCATGGCTGTAATGTTATAATTTTAGCTTACAGGAACTACGGGCATGGATGTAATTTTATAATTTTAGCTTACTAGAACTACGGACATGGCTGTAATGTTATAATTTTAGCTTACAAGAACTACGGGCATGGCTGTAATGTTACAAATTTAGCCTAAAAGAACTACGGGCATGGCTGTAATGTTACAATTTTAGCTTATAAGAACTACGGGCATGGCTGTAATGGTATAATTTTAGCTTACTAGAACTAAGGGCATGGCTGTAGTGTTATAATTTTAGCTGACTAGAACTACGGGCATGGCTGTAATGTAATAATTTTAGCTTACTAGAACTACGGGCATGGCTGTAATGTTATAATTTTAGCTTACTAGAACTACGGGCATGGCTGTAATGTAATAATTTTAGCTTACTAGAACTACGGGCATGGCTGTAGTGTTATAATTTTAGCTGACTAGAACTACGGGCATGGCTGTAATGTTATAATTTTAGCTTACTAGAACTACGGGCATGGCTGTAATGTTATAATTTTAGCCTTAAAGAACTACGGGCATGGCTGTAATGTTATAATTTTAGCCTTAAAGAACTACGGGCATGGCTGTAATGTTATAATTTTAGCTTACTAGAACTACGGGCATGGCTGTAATGTTATAATTTTAGCCTTAAAGAACTACGGGCATGGCTGTAATGTTATAATTTTATCTTAGAAGAACTACGGGCATGGCTGTAATGTTATAATTTTATCTTAGAAGAACTACGGGCATGGCTGTAATGTTATAATTTTAGCTGACTAGAACTACGGGCATGGCTGTAATGTTATAATTTTATCTTAGAAGAACTACGGGCATGGCTGTAATGTTATAATTTTAGCTTACTAGAACTACGGGCATGGCTGTAATGTTATAATTTTGGCTTACTAGAACTACGGCCATGGCTGTAATATTATAATTTTAGCTTACAAGAATTACGGACATGGCTATAATGTTATAATTTTAGCCTTAAAGAACTACGGGCATGGCTGTAATGTTATAATTTTATCTTAGAAGAACTACGGGCATGGCTGTAATGTTATAATTTTATCTTAGAAGAACTACGGGCATGGCTGTAATGTTATAATTTTAGCTGACTAGAACTACGGGCATGGCTGTAATGTTATAATTTTATCTTAGAAGAACTACGGGCATGGCTGTAATGTTATAATTTTAGCTTACTAGAACTACGGGCATGGCTGTAATGTTATAATTTTAGCCTTAAAGAACTACGGGCATGGCTGTAATGTTATAATTTTATCTTAGAAGAACTACGGGCATGGCTGTAATGTTATAATTTTAGCTGACTAGAACTACGGGCATGGCTGTAATGTTATAATTTTATCTTAGAAGAACTACGGGCATGGCTGTAATGTTATAATTTTAGCTTACTAGAACTACGGGCATGGCTGTAATGTTATAATTTTAGCTTACTAGAACTACGGGCATGGCTGTAATGTTATAATTTTGGCTTACTAGAACTACGGCCATGGCTGTAATATTATAATTTTAGCTTACAAGAATTACGGACATGGCTATAATGTTATAAGTAATTTTATCTTACAAGAACTACGGGCATGACTGTAATGTAATAATTTTATTGTTATTTGATACCGACTTCGGATTGCGGCGGTCATTTACATCCCGGTCGCGAGGAAAAAAGCGCGCTCATAATAACGGCTCCGGTAGGTATGTTACCTCGAGGTCGAATCGAATTGATGAGCCGCTTTGACATTGATGTATAAAGTGGACAATCAAGTTCTTTGTTCTTCGACGTGGGACGTAAATTCTACGTTGTAAATCAACATTGTGCAAGATGTTTGGCCGTTACGACGCATTCACGGTATTACGGAGTATTGTTTGGCCACAGATTGCGTGTGTAAACTTATGTAGCCGACCGTATCGTCGGCTAACAACGGCTTATTGTTATGGTTAGCATAACCGCGTTGCCTAGTTACGCCTCTTGTTGCAATAATTCGCGGTTCGTGCGGTATTTTGCTTGCAACAAACCATATTGTTGATTCGTTACCCGAAAACCTTATCGTCCTTGAAATAGAACTGGTTTTCATTTGTTTAGTTACTGTTATTAGTTTGCAATAACGAATACCTAAAACAATTTGACGCGACAAGCAGTCTTTGTGTTGACTTGTTTACAGTGCTAGGCACACTGTAGGAATTTTGTCATATAACACAGCCGCGAGTCAATAAATATTAAGGACAAAGCTTAAACCCTGTCTTTATTATCGCTTTTGTTTGTTGACAATCATAATTTAGTTAGATATTTGTCTCAGAAATTGAATTTCAGTAAAAAGTTTAGGACCGATCTCTATAGATACATTCGCAATAGCAAATACTTTTATATTTAAAAATATAAATAATATGAAATATAGACACGGATACCCAACTATATGATTTTCATAATTACCTACCACACACATACGTGAATGGTTTTTCCGATTGATTTCCATTTGTAAACTATGTATTTATATAACGGTTGTACACAGCAAAAAGTATGCATAGCATTTTTAGCCTTTAGTGTTCCCACGGGACACGTTCCTCTCTGCGAGAGGGTGTGGGCCTTAATCCACCGCGCGAGCCGAGTGCGGATTGGTAGACATAACATGCCTTCGAGTTTTTGGTTCTAAGCTTCACCGTTTTTTTTAGAACAGTGGTGATGAAATGATTTACAAAAAGCAAACCGTATGGCTTCGAACCTACGACCTACAACATGTTAGTCGTAGCCGTTACTACTGGGCCACCACTGCTCTCAAAGTATGCGGTAAGAACTCAGAATTGGCCATTTTATACCATGCTCGCGTCTTAACTTAGTAAGAAACCATACCTGTGTAACAAATTAGCCCAACATTCCTCAAAGCAAATAACGTAGGTAGGTAAGTACATTAGTACGTTACGGTGCTTCAGCGTGATTAAGTGTGTTATCAGTAACGTTATCAGCGCGGTGCGGGTACACCGAGCAAGTGCAAACACCTGCACAACCACCTGTCACAGACTATCACTGATTGTGATATGATACCTATCAGATTATCACACGTACTTAGAATCGCTTCATACCGCTACAACTATTTCCGTGTATTGATTTTATCTAGAGAACTGACACGCACTACTTTATTGTACAGTTTTAATTGAATCTTTTATACCTAGTAATAGGCTTAATATAAAGCTCGGTTTATTAATAATATGTACGCGGTTTCATATTGCCTGCGTTTCGTAATGTAATTGCAATTCTGAAAGGAATGTTAACGAGAGTTTGTTTTGCGTCGCAATTAGGTAATGAGAAGTTCAATTCAGATTTTCGCAATCCCTTTGGTATTACACGATTTCATGCAATATTAAAATAAGTAACAATATGCGCAGTATATGGTGGTTATCAGAGAGGCTTCGCTCGGTAGATTCCCGACGACGGTAATGCGTGTAACAACGTTTTCCACGGCTTTAAACAGCTGCGCACTAATCAACAAACGTTCACCACAAGTCAGTGCTCCGACGCCATTTTCTTTTATGTTCGGTACGTTATCGTAATTCATAATTTCATAGGTTTAGGAGGGAAAGTGACGGAAAAAGATTAAGTGAAGTATAATTTTTCGAAAAAAAAAATGAGTAGGTTTATTTGGTATAATTTATTATAGAGTTGGATGGGTATGGGTTATCAATGTCAATAAAACGGTAGGTATTTTTTTGTGCAAAGTGCTAAATTACTAATTTGTGAAAAAGGCTAAGTAAAATTTTGTATAATTTGGGCAAATAAAATTGTGCTTTATTTGGAATTGATTTTAAAGGTGGGTAATTTAGGACAATTTTACGCAAAGTTCTTCGTATCTTTTGCGACCACTAGACCACCGAGGCTGTCTACTAGTGCTACAGGTGAGCGTGAGGTTCTGGAATCGATTCCCAGGTCGGGCAAAGTGTTATTGGGTTTTTCTATCTAGAATTTCTCAGTAGCACCCGGAGTCTGGATTTGTGCCGGTTGATGACAATAGGCTCGCCCTCTATTACATGGGACTTAAGCATAACTGGCAAAATGTGGGTGTACTATAGGTGCACCTCTGCTTAGCCTCTTGTAAAGTCCAGACAATATCTTGGTCAGATCATGTGAAGACCATGTAGACTGGTGTCTGAAATGGTCTTTTGAGGAAAGAACCACACAGATTTGAGTGGACCTGTCCAGTCAGTGCACGCATTTGTCAATCATCGTGCAGCACAACTCAGAACTAAGGAGCTCAACGATTCGATGAACAATACAAAAGAAAGGACATTTGGGTAGGCCGCATAAAGTACTCAAACTGCAAGACCATCATTAAACCTAAGTGAAAGAAAAAAGAAAAATACAATGATCCACTTAGTCTTCACATTCACAAAATATTAAATAATGTTAACCTTTATACTGTAAATATACATGTCATTTTTTATGTAGAAAGGTATAAATATAGAAAAATAGTTTAAATTATGAGTACAAAAACGATATCTAAGCAGCGGAAAACAATCTCATTCAACTACAGATAGTTTCTTATACCGACAGTTTAGATGTATCGTTACTGTGTATGCAGAATTTCTGAGTTTAGTTTTACGAACGATATAAGTATTTCAATGGATGAGGTGCATCCATTGAAATACTTATATCGTTCGTTACCTGTGACAGCGTAGTTTTTTATGTTGAAACATATAATAAATTTCTTTCAAAATAAACTGGTTTCTTGCGATAAGCATATTATGTTTAAATCATGAGTCTAAAGTCACTTTTTCCTCCAATAATGCTATTTGTCATGGGATGTACTGAAGACAATACACGTGCCTAAAGCGAAGGCCGCCGTCATCGGCGCAGGCGCACCTGCGTTAATAATCGCCACTCGGTTATCGGTGTGATAGCACGTCAACTGAAAACCCGTTAACGGAACCTGGCGATAACTATAGGCACATTGGTGACGAAACTAGCGGCATTTGTGGAAAAACTATCGTTTGTAACCAGCCTAATAATGTTGCAAGATAAATATTTGGTCTCTCAATAACAGTCGCATCTTATTTTCGTCGTTATCGTCTTCCAAATTGACACTCAAGACTGTCTGTTTATTTTATTCTTGCAATTCAACGTGTTGATTTACGTAAATAACATTTTCATTAAAGTTTATTCTCCTCAATCCGATCGAAAAAGTACGAAAACATCGGAAGATAAGATAGTGACACAAATATTTATAATATTTATGTACCTATTACGAAATTATTCACTGGTGAATCCGAACCAAGTAAGTATTGGTTCCCAATTACGGTAAGTAAGTAAGGTACTGTAAATGATCATTGAAAAAAAACTCACCTTGGCTCCGAAAATTTCAATAAGTAGGTACTTAGACAAAGATTTTTCTGGGTTGTGTGGTTCACTAACTCTAAGTAGATAATTAAGTAGGTTCATTTTTTTTGTAGATTGTAAGTACCTACATGTCCAGTGTGAAACCAATGTGTCTGCCTTTAGTCGTTTTAGTCTACCTATGTTTTTATTGTAGGTAATCGTGGGACGTACTGTAGGCTATAAGTTGGTCCCACGCTGTACATCGAGTAAGGGCATTTCCTTAGCTCGGCTTGTTACTTAGCCAACAACCTGTCATGGTGCAGCTGTGATCTCTGACCTTCCTGACTGCCTACACAGTACTCGGCTAAAGTGTTGGACGTGACTGCGAATATTCCCGATGCACACTTATTTTGTAGGTATTTATGTTTTTAATTATGTTGTTGTGTGTGGAATGAATGAAGCTTTTTATTATTATAATGGTATTTATGTATATACCTCTGTGGATGTTGTTAATACTTGGACTTCGACGTGTTACGGTTTGTATGGGACAAAAAATTCATACACTTTGTTTTTTGTTTTCGGTGAACTTTGTCGGTGAACTATTAAAGAAAAAAAAACCTAAAGTGGATTATTGGATCGAATGTTTTCGATTTATTTTTTGTTTATAGACTGGGCACGTTAATAGTCATTTTGAAATAGGCGTAGTAAAGAGATCGCGACGCAATATTCTATTTCGAACAGTACCTCAGCTGGCCCTGTGGCGCAACGGATAACGCGTCTGACTACGGATCAGAAGATTCCAGGTTCGAATCCTGGCAGGGTCGCATCTATTCATTTTTGTTTGTTGTTTATTTTTTCCTGTTTACCTCGCGTTAGTAATTAATTGTTAGTATGACGGCACTGAGCTAATGTTTTCTGACAAACGCTCACGAAACCAATTATGTATTGTGTTTTCAGTGTACCGTATTCAACTTACTGCTATCGCATCACGGTACAAATTGCTTTGTTAATAACGTAGTCATGTAGCCACAGGAATTTCAGTTCTATTCTTAAAACGAAGAGTATAATTTTGTATGATTTACGTTTGTTGTTGAAGTTCATACATAGTGCATTATGTACGCAGCTGAGCAAATATTGTAGTTGCGATAATTGGTCGTGATGCAATCGCGAGATCTTGCCGTATCCGTGTCGGAATGAAACTTTTTAGAAAAGTGTAAGTAAACGTTATTATTGAAACTATTTTACCTACTTTTTTAGATTATCATCTTTTAAGGTTCAGTAAACTTCAGTATCGGATTCGGAAACGAAAGAACGATTTTTATTCTTTTATGTAACTTTAACGGCCAACCAATGCCATGTCTGCCGTCAAATATCCAGTTAAGCGTAATACGGGTGGCACCATTTTAGCAATGGTTAAAAAGACGTCACAAATAACCACTACATTACCAGCTCAACTTTGGGCGGTTAGGGGCTGTAGTTACGGTTAGTGTCACTGTACGGTCATCTGCTTTGCAGTTGTAACCCATAAAATATTGTGTTATAGAATAAAGTACGGAAACGAATTAGGTACATATGTCTTTACTCCGCCAATTACTACTGTGGGGATCGAGCGCTTTAAGTACTCACTTTGTATTGAAGTCGTGGAGTAAATTGCTATTTACCCAATAGCAATATATTAATTTCAATAATAATTTCCTACTGAATTCTCCATATTTTGTCTTAATTTTAAATTACAGTAGAATAATGTTTTATTTAAATACCACGCGCATTAAAACCCGCTGAAAAAACAATTTGCACTGATACTCGTATTTGACAACCGTAGATGACAACAAATTAGAAGTGTTACCATTGCCGAAAAAATTACCTACGTGCATTTTGAGGAAATCAGACGTCTTATCACTTGTCACCCTTTTAACTTTAACATTCAACATGACGGTGCAACAGCACGCAGTTAGATTCTATGGTCAGTGTAAATGTTAGGCTGTTGAAATGAACTTTGACGGACACTATAACGTAGTTCTTGGTGTAACCCACCCTAAGGTAGTTGGGTTACATACTTAGGCGCCTATTCTCCTTTATCCGAGAAATCATAACGACAATAAGTAAATTCAAATACCTTTTGCATAATGTAGGTAGACTAAGTAAGTTCATAAATCCCAAGCTAAATCTTGTGGAAAAAAAATCCTAATCATAAGTCAGCGCGTAGGCGTCCCGTAGCCTGCTACGAAAAATAGGGTTTACGCTAAGTACCTTTGTTTATAGTAAGTACTTAACAACCACAAATAGCCAAGCACTATTCACCAAATAAAGTCTCCATAACCCTGTGGAAGTCTAGACGGGTTGCCAGATGGGATGACTATGTTCTGATAGATAAAGAATCGCTCGTAGCAGCGGCCTACGCGCGCCTACGCAGTTATTTGTAATGATTTAGATCAAATATTTAACTGTCATTGATTTGACGGATTAGTAGATTGTTTTGCAATGATAGACGCACTTTTTTTTCGTTCGGTAATGTGTTGATTCCTAAATCATCAGTTGAGACCTCTCAATTACTTTGTGTTTTGTATTCATCACAGATCGCTTGACACCAGAACCAATCGTGATCATAACAAAACTATTAATTTCTTGTAGACAAATGAAGTTGTATTTTTAAAAAGGTAAATAAAAGAGTTCATATAGCCTTAATATTTCTTTTATTTTCCGTTCATTGTACTGGTACTTAATAAAAAATCAGTGCACAATTTATAAAACTAAATAATAAAGGAAAATGTGGGTGATTTACATCATGAAATGCAATCAAGACAGATACAATTTGTGACACAAAGTTGTAACGTCAGCTGCCCGAGGCGAGCGGCCGCCATGATCAGATTCTTGTAGTAACAATCAGCACACAACGTACCACATCTACCAACAACGCATATTTGATCATTATTAACGCACCTCAACTAAAACTATAACAGTCTATTTAAAATTATATTACACCATAAGTAATAATTATGTATATAAAGATAATTAAAGCATCTTCACCTTATAATCGAAATAAAATCATAAAATGTATCAAATCGATAATTTTCAGTTAAATTTTATATTCATTTAGTTTTATTACATACATTATTTACATAAAGTAATGTGCTAAACACAAATCATAAGTTAATAATAGAAAATTTGCGTGAAGCACTCACAAAATAATATTTTATTAGAAACAAAATCGCCATGCAAAATCACACTCATGAAATAACTTAAATTAATAAAATTATATACGTGGACCGACTTTCAATCGATCCACTTCTTTGATATAAATGGAAGCATTAGTTTTATAACTAAAAGATAGTAGTGACATTTTCTAAGAACAAGGATTTTTACAAAATTGATAGACTACGGAATTTTGTACGTGAAGTGTTCTGAACTGTAATAAGAATCTATTTATTACAAAATATATCATCTGTTGTCAAACAGGAGTTCCCTTGGGTGTACCAGAAAACCACTCAACATAGGTACTATTTACAAACATGGAAAATTTACATTCATTACACTACTAACTACCTAGTAAAGCTTTTTACACAAAACATTATAACAAATCAATCCGCGGCGCCGGCGCTCCGAGAGCCGCGGTGATTGCATTGCAATGCTCAAGTCTTCTGCGTGTAATGCCACTAAACAATTACATTAAAGTAGTTTACTGATCGTAACGAGATCGTGCATAGGATATCATCGTCGTGATGATGTTCACTGGAACAGGGGCGGGCGCCTGCGCACAGGGCGCGGGTTCCTCCCGCGGCGACCTCCGTTGCCACACGAGGTATATAAACATTACCATAAATTATATTGTCACTCTTAACTTAACACCACTTAGCATGAGGGCCTGTCAAGTTGGTTCTGCTTTTCTGGCGTCTGTAACAAAGAGAGAAAACACATGAGTAAAGTTTTGCTAGTGCATCAAAATCTGCGTACGATTTAAGAGTCAATTTGATATGAGAACAGAAGGATAGCCCATGTAATCACTAGCGGGGGGCAGCTACCAATCATTGCACAGATGCGCGCGCACATGTACCCCTAACATCTGACACGATCGCAGCGCAATAATTATGATATGAAAACTAAAGCTTGTTTAGTAGAGTTATTATTATGTAAGCGATAGGAACAATTTTTATTTATTACGTCTAATAAAGTCTCCCTCGTCGTTTTAGTGTTATTAGTGATTGCGACAAATAGTATCGTGTGGCACATGCGCATCCCGCGACCCGCGTCCGGCCATCTGTTACCGGTACCGCATATGCGCTCGTTTCAACACTGTTTTAATTCATTAGTGCCCCGACAATGGACCTCCTGTTATTTGGTTGTTCTAATGTAAACGTATGTGAGAGCAGTATATTAGGAAAAGCCGGGGTTAAAACTGCATGAAACACGGAAGGTACGGTTAGTTCAATGTGATTTTTCCAGCAGATGGAGGACGGTGGCAGTTTCAGTGTGACTTTCCGAGTATCAGCGAGTGTTAGATTACGGCTTCCCGTCCGTGCACATCCGCGACACAGCTGAACGACCGCACGTGGCCACACCCTATTTACGGACACATACCGAAGGGAGAGCACACATGTCCCGAACGGATCGGGACTTCGCGAGTGCACACGTGAAATCCCTTTATGAGACGAGCATTGTCGGCCGGATAATGAATAGGTATGTTCAGTGTTCGTCGCATTTATTTAGCTATCCGGCCACCGGCGCCGTCACGTGTGTTCACACGCAGCTGCGAGCGACCGTTACCCGCACAATGCCCTCGATCGATCCGTCGTCGATGGAATCCAAGCGATCGGCGAAATCGTGCACGTGTGCAGGCACTGTCGAGACATTTCGCGGTGAAGTTGCATTGTCTACTCGCCGACGCTGTGCGGTTTATTAGTTCGGAGAAGCGTAAAGGTGCTCGTAAAACTTTCACGTGCGCGATTTATGCGCGAGGTGCGCGGAGACAAAGATATTCAGAGGAGCGGGCAAGCGTGGGCAGCCGCGGACACCTGGCGGCTCGTTAGTGTCGCCAGTCGGATGAACCGGCCGGCCGCCGCCGCGCCGTGCGTGGGCGACGCCGGCTTGCATCCACACGTCATTTAGCTAGCTTGTCCCACAAGCGAGAACACTTGTTCGCTCAACATGCATTTATTATTTACTTGCTTCAAATTGGCTTAAGGCACAAGATAAATATGAATGTTCAATAGCTTGCTTGGTTCGCTTCGATTAACGGTAGGGGGTCCTTAAATTGGTAACGAAAGGCAACATGCGGGCCATTAATTGGATGATTAAGTTATATTGACAAACTATAGTTCGGAGACTAGGAGAAATGTCTTCTCTTGTAAACAAGGAATGAGACGACCCTTTGATAGTGTTCCTTTTTGTTGTATCAGATATGATTATTATGAATAGGGTTGCGCCCTTTAAGTGAAATAAAGCGGGGGTGCCACCGCAGCGGATTACACGCCTAACAATCGTCATTACGGTACTTAGCAGCTTATTATGGTTGAAGTGTAAAGTCAAACAAGAACAAAAGGGCAAATGGGGTAACTTGATCGATACAACGGGGAAATCTGACAGACAATGGTTATGACGTTGATTTAGAGAGCAGTATCAGCAGTGTGGATTGATCTCACGGCCTTTCGAGCGCCGGCGGGCGGCAGCTGCAGGCTACAATTACGGTCGCTGAGCAGAGCGTGGCGTATGCTCGTGACGGAGGTTTGTGGCACACGGCGCCCGATGGCCCGCGAGATACCGTCGTGAAATGCCGCCTCACGACGACCACGGTGGAGATACAAATTCCAGCACGATCGCCCCAAGCCGCGCTATTCTTTCTTGTGAACCACTCATTCGTGTTTTAGGAAACGACGATCGAGTTGTTTGTGATAAATGTCCTTGTGCGAACAAATATTCCACATTTTATATTCAAGAATGCGGCCCGATTAGTCGACATTCCAATATTATAGTAGGCGGTATATTAGTAAATATCTGTGGATATCGCGATACTACCGGCGCCTGACACCAATTAATAGATCATGTTGTTTGTTGTTTCTGCTTTGCTTTGATAAGTTGTTTATTGCTGTTTAGCGACGATCTTTGTTTTCAAACATGACATGGAAACAAGAAAACTCTCCAAAGAAAGTATAATGTTTCTTAATTGCGATTACATGGAGCACCCGGCGCCACCGTCGTAATGCCACGAAAATGTTACATAAAAAAGAGAGATTTATCTTTTATAGTCGTCGAAAATCACGAGGTATTGCGAAGTTCTACGGCTCTAAGCATGTAAAAGTGCTCGTACACCAGATACGCCAAATGTATGGGTTTGTATGAGATTAGTCTGCACCGAGTGGGTACCTGGCCGTACTTTACTGTACATAATTTAACGGCGCGCGCAGTTGTCGTCTGCTACGTGGCACTAGCGTCGCTGTAAATACAGCAGGCACGTTGCGTCTCTTAAATCACGCATGTTTTGAACATTTCCCTCGGTTCCAACAACTGGCAGTGATTAAAATTTACGTGGCGCGACCAAGTATTAACGAGCGCGCATTGCGCCTGGGGCTCGTAATCGCAAAGCGCACGAATAAATCCTGCGAGATGCACCTGCCGCGTGCCGCGACCAGACATCACAACACGCTCTGCGATGCGATCTGCAGCGTTTTTTGTTGTCGTCCAGCGACAAACGTCTAATTGCGTACTACGGTCATCAGCTGCGACCAACTTTGTTAATGTTCTGTCACGGTAAATGGGAATGACGAAATGGCAATCACACACAGGTGTCAGGCGGAATGTTAAACGAGCAAGATAAATATGTGTTGAATATTCAGATTGTGTGTCAGTACACGGTCGTTTACGCGGCGCCGGCGCAGGTGGTCGCGCTTCAAGGCTGAAATTCAAAACAGCAGTCACGCATGCGTGAACAGCGGTTTACACTGAGATTGCTTATTTACCGAACCTATGGTTTCATTATGAAATTTAGTTGATCGTACGGTAAGCCACAATGTTTATTGAAGATTTTAATATGAAAATAGATAATTAAGGCCTCAATAAACATTCGAAAGCAATTCAATATTGTTTGTGAGATGAAGGACTACAGTTGGTAATGGCGCAGTGGTGACAATTTATTTTTATATGCAATAATAGTTAAGGTGATGCGTGCGTGTCGGTGTGTTATGATTGTGAAACTTTGCATCTCCGCTTTTACCTTCCCGCGCTTGCAAAACACGCAGGTGCTCGCGCGCCGCAAAAACACCGACACGGCCGATTTCATTTACTTTTTATGCAATAGTAGGTCTCTCTCGTACTAACTAGTGCACGGCGCACTACATTATCTTAGCTGAAAGCCGCTAATAACCGCGCGTGATGTTTGAGTTAGATGCATTTGTTATTGTGAGCTAACTTTCTACTTTAGAATTAACGATTAAGTTTAAGCGTTAGTCGTTTGTTCTACAATACAGCGGGCTAAGATGTACTTCATTAGCGGATGTCGTAATTACCCATTTAGTGATTACATGGAAAGTTAGGGTTAATTGGGAAATGTTGCAGCTTGCGAAATTGTCATAAGTTAGTTCTAGATAGACTACTAGTAAAGGAGTTTGTAGAAAAAGAAACTTACGGTTTGAGGTCTGTGTTGCGTGTCTTGACTGGGGGCTGTTTTGTGCAGGATGGTGTTGGGCGCGGCGCGGGGCCCGAGCGGGCGCCGGAGCGGGCGCACGGGCGTCGCGCAAACCGCCGGCGTCGCCAGCGCGCCCTCCGCGTCGAACTGATCCATGGCGGGGTGGTTCTCCAGCGCTGACTGCAAGTCGCAGATGTAGTCGATAACATGCTGGATCACCTCCAACTTCGAGATCTTCCTGTTCTTCGGCATAAAAGGCACCAGGTCCTGCAACTTGGACAGGTACATCTGGATCTCGGCGTTCTCGCCGTCGCGGTGGCGCTGCACGCGGCCGCCGGCGATGGCGGGCACGGAGGCTCCGGTCGCGCACACTGCTGTTATCGCTTTCATTGTGACTGTCACTGAACACGAACACTGGATTGGAACTAAACACGGGCGCTGACGTGCGTCGGGCGCGGATTGCGAGCGAGGAATGAGGAGATGCGCGGAGCGACCTAGTATTTATGGGCGCTGGTGGGGCGCGGGGCGGCGCCGGGCGGTCCAATGGGCGCGCGGGGCGGGGGCGGGGGCGGCGAAGCCTGATTTTTCCCATGGCGGGCGGTGGGCGCCGCGTCTGCCGCGCTGGGCGGCCCTGAGTAAGGCCGTTGCGCTCGTGACATGCACTTTGTCCTGTTTGTAATCTTGTTTATTTCTGGGTTCTGATGTTGTTTGTTTATTAAAGTCAGATTCTACTCATATTACGTAATAACTTGTAGAGCCTTCCTAACTTGTTGGCTCGAGAATCATTCATCAAAGTAAAATAAGTAAGGTCCATTTACACCTCAGAGTAAAAACAAAACAAAATCGGATACAGTCGAAGAGAAACTGAATGTTAACTTTAAATACACATCGTGTAGGTAAATACCCCATACGTTGTATTCGGACATGTACATACATTCCGGTATCATATACATACAGACAGGTTTATGTACTACACTATAGAACCTCCTCTCACACCTCACACCTTGACTGTCCTTGACAGACCCAAAATTCATTAGATTTCAGCCTAAGTAAGTATATGATACATAAGTACATTATTTCGTCAGAAAACAGTATCGTTCATGTTAAGGGGGGTTTATGACCACCAGATGAACGGGGAGGGGGTGGGGGGGTGAGTAGGCTGCAGGGGTGACGAACAATGGGAGAACGTGAAGGCATCCACTTGTCGCGCTCCCACGGCGACAGGTCCCGGAGGCTGCGTCTGCGCAAAAAAACACCTTTTGAGCCTTTCAATTTGAATTGTAAAAACATAAATCGTGTTTTTATTAAATAAGAGCTTCTACGTAATTGTTTTTTGAAGGAAGTGAGGTGTAAAATTGTATAATGCTAATTGAATATTCAGGTGGAAGATGGGTAAATTGTTTGTAAGGTGACCGTTACAGATACTATTGTTTTATTCGTTTGCATTGATAGTTAAAAGGACTGTGTTGTTTAATTCGTTTACTTTGACTAAGGACGTAAATAAAAAATGCCATAATATAAAACCGTCACAAGTCTAAAAACCGTAGCTACAAAATTGAAGTTGCGGTAATACAGAGATAAAAGCTAAAAGAATGTCGATCTTTTTTTTTACGTAATTCAGATCCTGCTTGACGAGGTAGTAAATAGACACGCGTATAATTAATCAGTTTGTTTTTCATCTACGAATAAAATGTTATTAAGGCCATGCGCCGATTAATTATGTAAAAATGCACTAACCAGCTCTACCACTATGTTGGAGTGAAATTTTATGGAATAGGCTGTATTCTATAAGCTATATACATAAACATAATCGTGGTGCAGAATTAAAAAAAAATAAAAAAATCAGAAGATGTAAATAAAAAAATAAAAAACTTTTTGTAATCATGGTTTATCCACTGTGTAGTTAGATTTTTGCTGTATTCATACATACTGTGGTAAATGTATTCAATATGCTTAATTACTTTAATAATAACATTTGATGGTGATCGTGAAAAATTACAATTTTGTCAGTAGGTTACAAAAGTTACTTATTTAATTATATATTCAGTAAATGTAAAAACTTCTTCCTTAAATAGACACGAGTATTTTTTTATCTACGAATTTCATTTTGGTAACGCCATGCGCCGGTTAATTATGTACTCGTAAAATATGCACTAAGCAGCTCTGCCACTATTCTGAGGTGAAATTCCTACAGAATAGGATGTCTTCTAACATAAGATAGTGGTGGTGCAGTATTAAAATATAATCGAAACATAAAGAAGATGTTAATAAAATAATGACTACTTTTTGTACTCATGTGTTATCCACTATGTAATTAGGTTTTCGTTGTTTTAACACCTACTGTGATAAAGATAGTCAATATGTTTAATTACTTTATCTAATAAAAAGTGTGATCATAATCGTGAAAAAAATTACAATATTATCAACAGGTTACAAAAGTCACTTAATTAATTATACATTCAGTAAATGTAAAAACTTCTTCAGACAATTTTTAAATGAAGAACGTCTACATTTATTTACGTCGAACCAATTCACGCTGACATCGAGAATTTTTTACTGAAATTGATGACCTGAAGCTAAGTTTGTCACAAACCCGACGTAAATGACTATAAGTAATGGTCCAAGATTAATGTTTACTACAGATTAATTAACTTACGGTGCTATTAATGGCTTAGGTATTTATATAACCGCTTTATAGTTCGACCACACAGAGCCCAGAGGTCCAAATCGCAATAACACTGGACATAAAAAACGACGCAGCAAAAAGTCACGAGTCACCTTGGCGGCGGGAGTAAGGAACTCAGGTAGTGAATTGCTTCATTTTGAGTTATTTGGACCGCCATTTAACGTTATAATGCGATACGATAAATTGGTACGTACGCTTGGACGTGACGAACAGTTAATGTATTGTGTTGAGTTGAAACGAGCCTCGTTTGTTACCGAGCTTTTATTACGTAAAATGGGTAGGTAAGTAGCAGAAACCAAATATATTTAATTTTAATTTTATATATCATAAGTGAAATTAACATGACGTATTATAAAATAATTTGAATTGTACGAATTTGAGCTTGCAAACAGATGTTTTGTGTTAATTGATGTTCACTTACTGACAAAAGCGTATCGGTCGTCAAACTAAACTGACCAACGCATTCTAAATTCACCACGTTATTTATAAAAAAACATTCACTGATTTAATGTGTAAGATAATAAATAGCACGTAAACGTGTCGTCACGGCTACCTGTGAAATTAGTCGTGGCGACGAAGAAATTTATTTGTGCCGGTCGCGGCGGCGGGCGTATTGTGTCCTCACGTTTCGGACTATTGTCTACTGGGCGCTGGCCAATTTGCGTTTTGACTGCATTAGGCACCTTGCCGTGCAATTGACAGAATATTGTTTTAATTTCACAGGTATCTTTTGTGGGATTACCAGAAAAAAAGGTTAAAGAAAAAAAAATACTCAAGTGCCAGGTTGATTCGGCTTTGGGTCTGTGGGTTCCATCGTTTTGGCTAACTATAACAATTTTATTTGAATAATTGAGAGGATAACTATTTGTTTAATCATTATTCTGTGATTGTTTACGTTGTGTTAGCCTCGTATTCTGTAAATGTAGATCCTGCAGCCACTTCCCCGTCTCCCGTTATTTTTGTAAATGTAAGTACAGTCAAAACTGCAAAACGAAATTGAAGGCACTGTCCAAATGATGGCATTATAGCCAAAACCCGTTCTAAACATACATATTTGTCATTGTCACGCGGTTTTCATGGGTACAGAATTATAAAGGAATGCAGTTTAATTAATTGACTTTCAGGATTTCAGATCAAGCTTCATCTTAACCAAAATAGAAAGGGGTTTTGGATTTTGAGACCAAACTGCGGATTCCAAAATATCGAGACGTTGAAAAAATAGTACAAGAGTACACGGACATAAACACCTCAAGTCCGAAACGATGACAATGCGTAAAGTGTTTTTATGACTCTGTAAATATTAAGTGTCCGAAGCAAAAAAAAATCGTCAACAGGCTTTGTTTGCAGGTGTCGCGTATTCTCGTGAACATCTTTTAAAAATCGAAGTGTGAAATTATTAATAACTGAAATGCATGGTTCTGTAATGCTATTTTCTCTGTAAGTACATAGTTTTGTCGACAACAATATAATGGCGACACAAAAGCTATTTGTGTACTTATGGGTTTATCTTTTGATTGGAAAACAAACAGTCTATTGAGGTGGTGTAGACACTAGTGACCCCTGGTATTAGGTTCCCATGGCAGATATGGAGGTGCTTTAACCAATCAGAGGGACCAAATAGACATTCTATCAGCGGTACCGATCATGCAAAAGTATAAAATGTTGGAGTGACCCTATCTGCGAACACACAATTAATCAGATTCTGAACCAATTTGAAGGATATTGCTAATTCATTGCTTCACATTGTGTTCTAAAGATTTGTCTGATCAACAAAGTAAATAAAGCAATGAATGTTATTGAACTGTAAAAATAAAAGCTTTTCATAGTGTTAGCGTGTTACGGCCAAACCCAATAATCTAAGACAGATCGCTACTGATGATAGACAGTACAATTATATCTGTCCCTGTCAAACAAATAGCTGTCAACACGTTATAGGGTCGCATACTTTGGCTATAGTAGGACAGTTAAACCAGAGATTGATAGGTTTTTCTATCTCCAGTACGCAAAAAATCGAGATAGATACGTTATTGGGTTCGGCCGTTAGTGTGTTACGCAATTACCTTACTATTGACAGACAGTGTAGAAATAAGAAACGCTTTGAAAGCGATTGTCACTTGTCCAGGCCCTCTGGACAGGATAGCTATTGCGTTTGAAATTAGATAGGTAAAGTTCAAGTTGGGATCAGCATGTCGATTCTGTAAAAATCTCACCGTGAAGACTTGCTTGGAGTGAGCTGTCAGTGACATCTCGTCCTGGTCAAGCCCTAGCATCAGTGGCACTGACAGCTCACTCCACGCTCACTTCACCTACGTTTTCACGGTTTGATGGTTACAGAATAGCACTACAGATAAAGACTTGTCGTTTTTAAACATCTTACTAAAATATGTGGCGTTTTATTAATTGGGGTTGTCTGACATCTACACGAAAGTCAGACCTGGTATGAATATTAAAAAAAAAAAAAAAACATAACATCACGCCTTGTTTCCCCGAAGGGTTGGGCAGAGGTGTACCTATAGTACACACACTGGTATGAATATTGTGTGCAACAAAACGGTTGGAGTAGATTTTTTTATGCAGCCATAAACGTCGAACGAACTGTTCGATTAAAAATCGATTATGCGCTTGAACTCCAAGAATTCAATTACACAGTTGACGTTCATTTTCTATGTCCATAACCTTGGACGAGGCCCCTATAAATTATTGATAAATGAAGTAAATAGAAGATATTGCAATCAATGTTTCTCAATAAACGTCAGTCCAGCATTCCATTTATTTGACATCATTGTTCATATTGTTGGAGTGTTTCCTTTAAGGTCTACGCATTAGGTCGGGGTGGAGCGTTTACCCCCGCGCGTGTCGTGGGAGTGCCGGGCGCGTGCCGCTCCCATCACGCGATACACCCCGGTCCCGAATGATCACTGTTATTTGTTGCGATATTACTGATATTAGTACACTCATTGTGTAGATGCGGTTAAGTGCTGTTCAAAACAATAGTTTCTAGCGCTCCATAAACCCCTTTTCATGTAGTTTTAAATAAGGGTTACGATGGGATTATTAGTACGTAATCAAATTCGCATCTTCACTAACTGATTGATACAATGGTATGGAGCTACAGAAACAATGAGATCTTTTAATTACCCAATTACCATTATGCAGGGATACGTATTTACTTGCGTCTAATATAAATTAATTGCTAGCTACGAAACCCAATATCCACGCCAGAGGCTCTAAGGAACCCTCATACAATATTGGCTAGACGTTATTGTTCCACAGCGTGTGCTTATTGACAGAACAAACAGTTCGATTCGTGTGATACCCTGCGCTCCCACGGGAGGGCGCGAGAAATCCCTTAATTCGGACAGTGCAGGTGCGGGCCTCATTACGCGCTTTTCCGACACGTGGCGGCGCGTGCACTGCGCACATATCGACTTTAGTTTTAGGTCGAATGCGTTGCACGCACTTAGAATATTACTTTGATCGACGTAGATTAATGGTTGAATATTGTATATTATGTGGCGCCCGTTATGTAGTAGATAGGCGTGTAGATAGGCATCCTTTCTAGACTATTGTTGAATCACTTGAAAAAGCATCTTTAGGTATTAACATTCTTGTTACGATTCTTGAGAAGTTCTGTGGAATGAGTTTATATAATATCTTATGTTTAGTAGATTTATCCTAATTTGTGCATGGGTACTCTTTTCCACACTTCGTCTTAGGGACACATATAAGTACATAGGTGTGTATTGACGGTGTTATTTTCATGAAATGTTTAATTTTACGATTATGTTTCTGTACAAGTCCCAAAATATTGATTGTAATAACCATTTCACAGTCTGACTCACGGCTCACCCCGCTTCTCACGTTGCTTGAACCGAAGCCACAAAATTCCAAATAAGGTTGGAAAATTCAAAGTTCCGATGGGAAGCGGTGATTTCTCGTGTGAACAGTGCGGCGTGGGAAGGTTAATCTGTGGCTCGGTTGGCTCGGGTGGTTCGCTCGGGTCACAGGTCGGCATAATTACGAGCGAAGCCGAGCGCTCGACGCACGCGCAACTCTACGGGGTGCAAGGAGGATTATCGGCTGACATTGTACTGCTGTATGCACGTTTGACTATTGGATCTTGTGCCATATTCTATGTACTTAGAAGAAATATTGATGGTGGGCAGACAAGGACACAAATACTTTTAATTCAAATTGCATTTGTAATGTGATTTGATTTGGGAGCATTTACTTTCAAAAACACAAAATGACGATGCCTTCAATATGTTCATGTGATAAAATCGGAATAAGACGTTTAGGTAAATCTATTTCGAGCGGACTGTGCTGTAAAATATATCATTCACAAACAAAAAAAAAAAGAGAATTATTATTACATACGAACGCTACAGTCGTGAGACTGATGATGTTCAAAAAGTAAATCGCGGCTTAATTTAGTTGCGAGCAAGCGCAAGCGCAGCCCGTGAGATAATAGTGTTCCTGTGTGAACCGATCCGTGAGAGAAGCACCGAGAGGTCACGAACATGAGTAAAATATACCACGACTTAATATTGGTAATGAGCCAAGAATTACGAGCCAACTGAACTTAATGCCCGCTAACACGCATCTAATCCTTGTAGCGCCTGCAGGTATGATACATGTTTAAGAGCTAGTTTTTAACAAGTCGGCAGTTGACACAAGATCTATTCATCCGATCTTAACAACTACCCTACTTCAGCTGGGGGATAATTTCGATTTAAACTGCTCTTTTCATAAATCAATGGTTACATCAATATGATATAGCCGTCCCGCTTAACAACCCTGTCTGGAGATTAATAACATGGCTCCCACATAGGCGAGGGGTTTTAATTCGCAATAAGCGTAAAAGGCATTTAATAATGCAGACGTCCGTCCACGTGCGTGCATTGTGAACAAATACCTAGCAATCGTAGTAATGAAGGTGCGGGGGTGGGGGGTAGGAGGCGGGGAGGAGGGACGCGTGGCGGCCACGTGACAGTTTTACATTACCGCCCGCCGCTCGGGGTGATTTACATTCGTTTTTTTTTAACATTGTCACTGATTAAAAGACAACATTACAAAAATTGATAGTGAAAGTTATTGATGATGGTTATTTTTGCCATAGAATTGAAATTAAATAAGATTAAACGGATTAGCTGTTTCATCTTTCATGAAACCTGCTAACACGAGTTTAATCGAAAGGTGAGAGCATTATCTATTAGAGCTTTTTTGAATCAGTAGCTGAAGTATGGAAGAAGCAGACATGATCTAAAATAAATAGAGAAAAGGGCAAGAGAAACATGATGATGATTGCCTTCCCTTCCCTTTGTGAAAAAAAAACACTCCAAAATAAATAATCTCAAAGTAGGCTCAAACCTTCATTTCGAAACAGGTTGCAATTACATATATCTTACCTAACACTGATAATCGATTACGTAATAAAGTTTTTGACTAAAATAGCCTTTTATCTAAAATAGCCTTTTATTTTAGCTTTCTAACGTGGTCAAACAAAAATCCCGATTTGCTTGTTTTTCCTGTTTGCTTATTTCATGACGTAAACGACGTTAAACTGTTTCAACTTTTAGCTAAAAATAATTTTGTCGTTTTTTTAGGAAACAATTGACTTCAGGTTGGTTGCTGTAACCGTTAATGATTACATTTTTCACCGAATGTTGACATTCTTTATGTATTATTATGTGACTACATGCCTAGACTAGAAACTCAATTGTTTCCCATTGCGAAATCGCAACTATACGTGAACCATTAAACAAAGAACCCACATAGCGATGTCAAAACGAAACTCCCACAGATTTATAACAAAAACTGTGTCGATTTTCCCACAATCGTTGTTATAATGAATGCTGGGGATCAAACGGATTGGATCACCCTGTGCGCGTGGACTGACGTCACCCCGCGAATCTTAAACCAATTTATAAAACCCCCAATTACATACATCGACACTCTACGCCACAACGGCAGAGAGAGGCCTAAGTAGGCTGGTGGGGCTGCAATGTTCGTATAGGGTGTTTTGACATGGCGTGGGAGCCGCCTCTATTGTGAAGGTACTTAACTCTGATAAAGGAACTATAGGACCATTAGCCGGATTCGTTTTGCTCATTCGTTGTCGCTGATGAATGGACATTGGATTATGATACGTAAAGAGATTTCGATAGAGGCACGAAGCTGGAACGAAAGCAAAACGACTGGGCAAGATTTATGTTAGCGAATGTGATAAGTTAGTTTGCTGTTGTGCTTTTTAAGCCTATTTATTGTCTAAGTAAGCAGTAGATTTCTTTAGCTACGAATAATCATATGATGTTGCAATTCCTCAAGCTAACAGATTTTTCGTACGGTGTATTTATGGCATTAATTAATTTCGTTTTGCAAACATGAGATCTCACTCTAGATTTCGCATAGAGGTTCAAACAAAACGACCAAAGATCGCTATCAATGCTTTATCATATTGTTGCCTAAACAATTAAAAATTCGCAATACACGTCGTCGTGTTCGCAAGACTATGCCCCATTCACGAAACCAATGAGCCGTGGAAAGTATTATTGAAATTTCGAGCACCTTTAAACGCGATAATAGAATAGGCCAGTCCCGGGGTGAAAGCCAGGTGTATCGGGGTACGATATCTTGATTCACTTATGAGGGCTTTATGAATGTCGGTTTTTTTGGTGAAAGAACCGCCCTTAAACCTTTGGCGTCAATTATTCGTGACCCTAATTGCAGATGTTGTGATATGAGCGTATTGTGATGTAGTTGACGCCGCTATTGCTTTATTTGAGGAGCATTTTTTCATCCCTGGCTGCTGTGTAAAGCAGTTGTTTGGGGTTTTTAACTTTGTTTGCCATTGTTGACTTTCTTAGACGTTACCCACATTGTTGTAACGTTGTTTTCTCATGTTGGCCCATTGAACAGATGTTCGTTACTGTGTAAATTATGGCTTTTGGATCGTTTTATGGAATATTTTTGAGCAGTTTTCAATTCATGTACCGAGCCTGTAGCAAGCCTGAAAGGACCAGGAAAAGCGACCGCCTGTTCATTCAAGTTGCATTGCCATTTGCGGCTTGCTCCAGTTATTAAAAGTGTGGCGGCATCTACACCGCTACATGCGATCAGCGTATCACACTGACGCCACACAAATCCTGCATCGCGCAATCAGAGTATATGGCGCAGCTAGCATATATACAACTTCTCGACATCAATCGTCGGGCAGGTGCCCAAAAGATACGTCGTCCATCTGGTCGGAGGATCCTCCCTTTTCCAAGAGTATGAGCGAACTTTACACCCTGTTCCTCATATCTCTATAAATGGTTACAAAACCAAACCCTTCTTCTTTTTTTGATTGGTCTTAAGAAAAAGCCGCCGTTCACATCACTGTAGACATCATCGGATTGTTATGAATGACATCATAGGTACTTGAAAATCATTGAGCCTATAATAATAAATTGGCCAGCTGAAGATGTGAACTAAAAATAGTACATAGCTCCATTCATTAATTGTCTTACTTGTGGTGTGAGTCACCAATTTATCTCAGTTTTGGGCACAATTAGCTATGATTATAATTGCATGACATAAGTCTATCCTTCTTTTATCTTTAGCGCAGACTTAATGATATCTTGTTATTGGATGACTAATTATAGTCTGTTGTCGTGAAGCTCGTAGGGTCCATTCGAATACTCTTATGCTGCGTACACACACGCCCAACCAACACCATCGAAGGATATTTGGGGTTAGCTACCGCACGTTCGTTGGCCTTCGAAGATACGTCCAAATACATTTGGTGGTTGAGCACACGAACTGTCGATTGGCACAATTTCGTAATTTTGTTCATAAAGTTATTTCGCTATTTAAATAGGAACTCTACTATTTGAACCACTGAAAATATTTTGTACAGTCCGCGAGGCCTAAACTGAGCTTTGCATATGTATGGGTGCACATAGAGATAGTGTAAGTGCGATCACGTTGGTGTGATTGGTAATCACTCACACAAATGCAAAGCTTAGCTTAGGCCTCGCGGATTTGACTTGTATTTGGCAGTTAGTGAAGATGATATGAATAAAATTGTGATCTACGATTAAAATCACAAAAAAAAAGTTTTCATTTAAAATGTTTGAAAATCAGTTATGGCCACGCTTGTAATTTAGCCCATTATTATAATTTTTACCGTTGCAGAAAACTCCAAAAATTGCTCAGTTGCATATGCTTATGCAAGGTGCTAGCACAGCTCCCCTATAAAGCCCAGTTGGTCTGTATGTGAATCGCGGTGCGTTGCTTTTCACACCGCGCGGCAAATCGCAGCTGCGACGGACAGTCGCGCGTACAGCTGCTGCGTTTGTATGCAAACGCCCTAATAAACTAACACTTTTTATTACTTGGCACACTATGGGCGTATTATGACCTCGTAGATTACAGCGCTAATCCCGATAGATAACACGCCTCCCGTGCTTGAAGAATGGAAGACGTAGAGAAAATACAACGTATGTCTTATGAAATTGTTCCCATGGAATGATTGTGCATGTTTTACTATTATTTAGTGGGTACGCCTGAAATATTTCGTTTTGGCGGTTTTGTGTAATTTCATTGCCATTTCAGCAACGAGAACCTCAACACTTATATGTAGACTGAAAACCTAACCATCCATTAATTAATTCTCTAAATGACCACTGCGTGTCATTATTATGCCTGTCACGCACAGCTCTCACGTCCGATAAAAAAAAAGACCATCTCCTATGTTTGGAAGCAGAGTGCAGTGCTCGTAAGCAAAGGAGAATTAAACAGTATCTGAAGCGAATGTGTTCAGCTGGGGGCCGTGTGCCGCTCGGACGAGGTCCACATGGCTGGTCGCTGATGACAGAGTAAAGCTTCTTGGTTCAAAATTATGATAAAATTCAATATAAACAAAGGAAAATCAGCCACTCTCATCACTGTCAAGTCTTTATCTCGACAGCAGTGCAGAATCACAGATGAGCACATTAAACAGTATCTGAAGCAAATGTGTTCAGCTGCGGGGCATGTGCCGCTCGGACGTGGTCCACATGGCTGGTTGCAGACGCAGATGACAGAGCTCCGTTGTTGAGCTATATCTGTGCGCGCACGTGGCGCCCGCGCAGGGCGGCCCGCCCTTACGTATGACGATATGATACCTACATTAACACTACTCGTTTTTAGGTAGGTAAGGACTTGATTTTTGTAGACAAGGTTTAAGACGAACTAAAGATGGGTAAATCGATAACATTAGTATAGGAACACTCACGGAGAAATAAAGTGAGAATATGAAAATTGCAATTTTCATTCCTTCACAACCACAAAAAAAAAATGCGTGGTCATTCATCAAAAACAAAATGAAAAAAAAATATGCGTCGACTTAAGAACCTCCTTCTCAATTAGTTACTTATTGCTGCAATATAGAGCGGAGCTTCTTTACTTTGCCTGAACTTCAGATATTTTTTAAAGACTGCATAGATTTTTATTCAAATGAAATAAGCAGGTTGAGACTTGCCATTATAATATAATATGTGTATTTAAGTACTTAGAGACAACGTCGTAAAGGTGATCATGATCGTATAATTTTATAGCGGCTTTACGAGTTGTTGCTTTTAGTTCAAAATATATCAAAAATAGATTCTTATTTCAAATGTTATTAAAGGTGTGTTTAACGGTAAGTATTATTTTTTAACGGAAGAGTAGAGAGTAATAAGGTTATCGTTATTAATCAAAGTGAGTAATCCAAAATGTGATATCGTCTAATTTATGAACACTGCTACTATTAAATGGAATCTCTAATTTAATGAATTTCTCTCTCTAATCACAATGCAAGAACTGGATTCGTAGGTCTGAGTTAGCCAAAAGATTTCAAAGTTGAATATTATGGTTGAAGCAAAATATCACAAAAGAAATGTATTCTGTCAAATCAACTATTGAAACATTTGGTTCGCCTGCTTAGAATGGAGATTTGACTAAAGATAACTCAGTAGAACAGTGAGCGACTTAAACAAATGTAAATCTGCGACACACATGCGCCCTCTTCGATGTTTTTTTTTATATCCACAATCCGTAAATATTGTGATTCCTTTATGGCTTGTTAGTTACGGTAGCGGACTTTTTACCAATGTGCGTCCTTACGTAGACAGAGGCATTTAACGTTAAGTTTTCACTTCGTTATCCTGTAGATACTTGAAATGTGTGTCTCTAAAATGGAGTTTCATATAATGTGAGCATACTTACATCATGAGCGAATCTGATAAGCCTTTAATGCTACATCAAAACTTTCCTTAATTATGATAAAGTGACAGGTGTATTAGGTACATACTTACTTTATTTTATTGACCCTAAATCACTCAAATCCTGATCCAGTTAGTCCCTTGCTGCCCTCTTCCAGCGACGCCCTAAGCCGAGGTTCGTACCCCACAGGGGGTGCCCTTGGCGTTGTCGCTTAGTTTTTAAGTTAGTACATAAGTTTAAGTCCTGGCTGGAGGCCTTAATTTATTAGGGCAACCACAGGAAAGTCCGTCTAAGCAGACGACAACCTCATAGGTTGACCAGCGAGATGCCATTCCCAAAAAAAAAAAAAAAAATTTTATTGCTTAAAATGTTTAACCATAAGTCTTGATATTGAAATTATTTTATCGTGCCCGTCGGGTGTTGGGCTGCCTCAAGATCTACAAGATTCGGAGCAACATTCAGGGTGGATTTCACCAATGAAACTGAATCAGCACATCTCAAACGCGTTAAAGAGCTGTCAGTGTCTACACTCCATAGAAAATAATTGCACACGCTATCAGTACATAAACTAGGTTTAAGAGCTGGCCCTTAAACCTAGTTTATGTACTGTGCGCGTTCAGTTTCATTCAAGAAACTTTATGTCTAGTGTTGCGTGACTGTTATTCCCCCTTCTCTTAATAATATTTTCCTGAATAATAATATTCTAACAAACAAGAAGCTGGACTATAAATGGCTTGATTGATATCACATAACAAAGTAAGCACGTGAAACATTTCACATCTGTGCACATTCAGGGCTCATTGTCGGACCCCCGGCATTTCGCCTGATTAATGATAGCAATACGCAACACTACTGTGTCAATATTTGCATAAGAAACGGACAAGAAAGGAACTTATCATCCCGCATATCTCGCTTGCGTACATTTGATGACTTTCGTGTTGAATTACGTTTAAGTTTATACACATTTTGGATTTTGAATTCTATTTTGCTGATCCTAACATCAAATTTTATTTGCCGTATTATTGTTTCACTCAAGTGATTGAAAACGTATCTTAAATAAGTCCAATAAGATTCAAAATAGAATGAGTGCTTGTAAGTCCAAGATGCTACGCAGACGTCAAGATCCGATGTAATCTCGTCAGGCGCGTCAATAAAAATATTCATTGGCTCACACTCTATTTAACAGTTGATGAGACAACTCTGCGAGATTTATCAAGGATGTGCCAGATAGTGTTTCTTGAAACTCACAATTCTAAACACGTGCATACAGTTTTACTGGTCTACGTGGAGATGCTATCTAACTGTACACCGTGCCTTGTTTGCATAACAAGTGTCTCAGAAATAACTTTAAAGATTCATTTTGTCTTCTAACATTTGAAGAAGGAAACATAACACATAAAACTAAGTCGTTAAACGTCATATCTCGTAATCAGAATACGTTACCTCGTTTGAGTTATCAATAGGTAGGTATATATTTTGTAGACTTGAATCATAGATAACATTATGATTTATTCGTTTGTTTTTAATACCAGCGCAACTAAAATACCTTTTTAAGAGCTCAGTGCAAAACCGGTGCAAATATGTAAAAAATGCAAAAACGGTGTAAAATACATTGTTAGTATATCTGCACGCACGCCAGCCCTAGACATCGTAAGAGCAGTCCACATAAGCGGGCTGATTGATGCAATGAAAAATGACGCGACAATGTTTTGAGAAATTGCGCGCTCGAGAGGGGCAGCTTTGTAGCGGAGACAGAATAGGATTTTATTACTTGCATAATTTAATACGTGCGATAAGAACCGGACCACGGGAATACTTTGTATGCCTTTTGTACAACACTTGATTAGGGAGATCACCTTTGCTTTCCGTTTATTATGTCTGAAAAGATTGTCATTTATCTGCGTCTTATTTTTAGGAGGCATTTCGTTAATATCATTCATGGACCTTGTAGATGAGTAGGTACATACATTTATTACACATCATGTTCTTACGATGTTTTATTGTTGACGTTTGATTTGTACTGTGCGAACAGCAATCGTGATTGTAGGTACATTTAAATTGAAAAGCAAACTTTTGAACGAGGTCTTTCGAAAGATTTTCGTAAGTCATGCTATTATCCAAGATTGATACTTAAATCTGACAGAACTACGATTAGCGGCGCGCGGTCATTTACTATGGACTCACTAATGAGCGGGTGGAGGCGCCGTAATGACGTCGCGAACATTGTGACCGACTACCGCGCAGGTGTCTGACCACAGCCTCCTGTCTCTCCACTCATTTGTTCGCGTCAAACGACTGTTATTTTCGACCAGCTCATTTTACACGCGCTCCACATTTTCAATCTATTATAAGTTTTCTTTTTCAGTTCAATAACAAGTCTGAATGATTGAGTAACCTGAAGAAGTTTTTATGCCGTACGGTAATCTTCCAAATTGAAAAATAAATTAGGATCTTTCGTTAAATAGCCGGTTGATGACAAGGGTTTCACATAAATTGTTATTTAGTAGCAGTTTACCACAGTGCTGGTTGTGATTTGGTGAAAGCTTACATTTATACAGTTTCATAGAGTTCATTCACGAAGCCACAATTGTCGGTGTAATCCTTAGCAAATGTTAATGTTTTATTACAAATGTGAGCAAAAGGATTTTACTTTGTTGAACACCTGAGCGGAGGTTGTGGTCAGTACTCAGTACACAGTGTGTCTATCCACAATGACATCCGCGTACCAAATGTACTAGAATAGACACGTGTGCACACTGCGCAGATGCAAATAATTACCGCCGCCTAACAATTATGAGGAATAAGGAAACAATAAGACATTTATTACTCCAGTTTATTGGCGGCCGCCCGCGCCGTTCCGTTTGACGGTAACGCTTTGCGATGGCCACATTTGGCGATCACCTTTCTTTAGAAAGCCATAAGCGCTAGTTGTAAAACATTTAATAAAACAGTCGTTATCTCGCCATGTGCGCTGCAACTGCTGGGTTCTGTTCCCACACCGGTGCACGTGTAAGGAAGCTAGTTCGCAAATCTGTGCGACACATTGGCGCAGTTATCAGAGAACAGTCGCACATGGGGAGCGGTGATAACATTGTGAGGGTTTGTTTGTATAGTAGCTGAAGCTTTCGTTCAATCCTCTGATTTCAGTTAAGCTTCTGTAACGGGGTTTTTCTTAGTTGTTCCTATGAATATCGTTGAGTGCATTTGGGGAAAATATATTTTTCTTAATGTACGTACTTGGAATTTTCTGTTACTTACTAAAAACGATAAGATTTATAGTAACTAAAAACGTAGGCTTAAAATCAGTTATTTTAAAATTAGTCGGTAATCAGTTTTAGCTATCATAGCAAAATAAGTACTTACCTAACGAAAATAATTGAAAAACAATAGCCTTATCTAATAATTTTTATCGAATGTACCGGTCGTAATCGTAAAACGACGTGGACGAATGTTCTGAGGCTCGCACGCCCCTCCCGACCCTTGATCGAGCCAGCCCGCGCCGCTGAATGTTGTGACCCGAATTCGTCAGTACATTCAGGTGCAAAGCGCCGAAATGTGCCTATTTTAGTTAAGCCAGCTTAAGATAATGAGCCAATCTAATGAGTAAATCGTTGTTATCTGCAGCACCAAGTGCGATACTAGGTACGAATTAGGTACCAAGTGTGTCATCAACTGCACCTGCTTAATTATGTTATTTGTTTCTACGTATTATGCGTGTTTTGCTATTTACGTTAATGAAAAGGATAAGGTTAGTCACTTGTAGGTAATTTAGTGCATTATTGTTTAGTGCACTTAAGATTATTTATTCACTGTGCACATGACAAAGTGGAATTGAAAAGTTTATCATCATAGTCGACGTTGTATTCCTTGAAGGCTTGTGCTGCGGCGTTTATGAGTTTTCTTCCATACTTCTTCAGAAAAAAATAATTGATTATATGTCAGTGCACACGGCTGTTTTGCACAGGAAAACAATTCCTAGTTACTGGTTATTGAAAAGCAATTAAATCATATATCCTCATGAAAGTAAACTCTATTCATAATCAACCTATAATGTTTCCACTGCTGGGACACTGACCTTCTCTCTGTGAGAGGGAGTGGGCCGTAATCAACCCAGTGTGGGTTGGTATATGTCACATGTCTTCGAAATGTTGTTTCTAGGACATGCCGGTTTTCTGGTGATGAATAATTTACACAAAGTAAAGTACCGGTCAGGCAGATGCTGGATGCGTCAAGCTGAAGACAGGGCGCTATGGCGCTCATTGCCTCATGGCCTATGTCCAGCAGTGGACTAAAATAGGCTGATGATGATGATGATGAAAGTACCGGTCTGGGGTCGAAACTACGACATACAACTAAGTCGTAGCAGTTACCACAGGGCCACCACTGCTCAAAATATGTTAAAAAGCAATAAACAGTTTTCAACTGAAAAATGTTTTTGATTAATGAACTGTATTTGAGTAGATAAAATCTCTGCAATGGAATTCTAAGGTCATTGAACTATCAAAGAAGGTTTGCTCTTTCTAAACAAACATGTCACATGGCCTACAACACTATTAGATGACGCATCAAAATCGCATTCATTGCCTTTATCCTCCGGTGTAATACCATGAGCCCAGTCGACAGATGTGCTGCGATAGCGTATCAACGTAATAAGAATCGCAACTGTCGCGATACGCTCCTGTAATTGCGATACCATAGTGTTGAAACAATACTCCAAACGTTATCAATATGTACAGGGAACTCTTGTGCTTGATTATGTGGCTAGTTAATCCTGGAGCATTTTGATTAAATTGTTATGGCAGTAACAACAACTTAGTGCACTTGTTACGTAAGTAGGTAACTTACATGAATGTAGATTTCAGATAGTTTATTGAACATAATAAGGAAATGCGCTAGTTTCGCGACCACAACTGAATAATGTACTAAATAATCCGTACACTAATATATTTCGTTCTACAGATCCGTTAGTGGACATTATTCATGCGATTTGTTATTGAAAGTTCTATATCTATAGAAATATTATAAAGAGGAATGATTTGATTGTTTGTTTGTATTGAATAGGCTCCGAAACTACTGGAATGATTTGAAAAATTGTTTTACCGTCACAAGCCGAAATTCTTTTTTTTTTTTTTCGAAATCCACGCGTACGAAGTCGCGGGCTAAGTACCAGTTTTTCATAATTTTAGAATGAGTAGCGGATTTAATCATTTGTAATTTAGGCAGAAAACTCCCTGACATAGACTTACCTGAACCGATTAAGGAAACTACCTAACAAATTGAGGATAAATCGTCTTTTGACAAACAATAAAACGTTTAACAATAAGGCATAATGTACAAGGAGCGCATACATTCAAGGATATGATGAGACCCACACGTGCGATCGTGCGTACATCTGCGAGCACGTGTGCTGTGTATCATCTGGTGAATCCTACGCATCTACCCAGGTGGCTCTCCACAGTTCTATATGTATTCGTTCGGGACAAAAATATACAACTTATTATGTGATTATTCAATGGCAGTAGAGTGTAAGTTTTTTACTGTATAAAAAGTGCGTCAATCTTATACGAGTTATAAATTATAATACCTAATGTTCAAAGTATTCCCACTGAAGAAAAAACTGGAAATAACAAAACAAAACTTTTCCACTCCAACATATTTTCCATTTCTAGAAAACAGATGTTTACGAGTAGCAATAAAGCCGTTTGACTTTACAAGCGCTTACTTGTAAAACAATTAGAAATGCCCAATAAGCCCCGCTACAAATCCCCCATATGTTGCCGTAGTAGGTGCGTATCGTAAAAATGTATAAACCAGTGATTCTTTCACCAACAAATGTTTCTTGGGTTCTCACGTCCATGTGGACTGCAGGATTTTGGGCAATCGTCATGGAACACCAAGAATCTGCTTTGCACATGGTGACGGGGGGCGGCTCGTTAAAAGTTTTGACTTCCAGTAATTTCGAAATGAATATTACTTAAATTGTTCTCGTGTGACTAATCAGTCTGTCTGAACTCTGACGAATAAGCATTTGTTTTTTTATTAATATAAAAGAATATATTTTTTTTATAAAAGAGTTTATTTATTTTTTAAATAAATATAATTAGAGTTTCAGTCATTTCAAATATGAAATATGTAGGGCAATCAATTTTAAAATTAAATTAATACTTTGAATTCCGAACAACCTATTAAAATGTAAAGCGCTATCCAGCTAATAAATTCTCCAGCTAATTATGAAGAATAGCTGAAGCGTCGCTGGCCACCTAGGTATAAATAAAAACATCCAATCATATTTTTCGAGTTCACCTAAAAACGTCGGAATTGGCGTTGTCGAGACAGGGTGACGGAGCGACAAGGCGAAACTCTATATCACCGGGATTGGACGTATCGCCGTGACAAACTGGACAGTTTTTACACGTTTTAAATAGACACCTGAGGTGTCAAGCTAACTTGATACTTTCTCTTTTATATTATGAAACGTGTATTCAATTTGCATTTTCATTAAGTAAGTTAATTAATCTAAATTCTTATTAGCCTCATTAATATCTAATGCGCAGTATTTATCGTTATTATCGAAGCACCTGATTCTAAATGTCGATGGATTTATTCAACAAAAAAAAACTAATAAAAATAAATTAGCAATCTAATTTTTAATTGTAGGGATATGAATTTTTATTAGCTTCACGTCTGTCAGTTTTAGCGTGAAGACTTCATCATAGTATGATATTCGTATGGTCATGTCAAGTATTTATGATGTCGTTAAAAATAATCATTCATTTAGTATATAATGATATTCATTTGCATCCGGCCGGACGAACCCGGGCTTTGTGTTGGATGCGTGTCCAGTTTGCATAGCAGTGTCGTGCTCGCGAATTGGATTTTTTTACGCCGAGAAATATCTGACATCATTGTGTGCTGCAGCCAAACACTAATCATGTAAATATTAAGTCGTGTTTCTTTATTTATTGTGCGTACATCCTTGTTTTACTACGTACTCAAGTTACTTAACACTACCTATGACTAAACCGCCCATATACTTCGGTGTGGTATTTGTTTGACATGGCTATGATTCATCATGCAGTTAAAAAGTTTATGGTTCTTGAGATTTATATGCTTTAGTTATCACAGGCCATCTTAAAGGCGTCTTAAACTCGTAAATAATATTAGCCTGTTTCATTTGTTATAGACCAAGGAGCATATATTCGCGAATCTCCTTTTCGAAGTACCAAAATATTGGAGCATGTGGGCATCGCATGTGCGTGGAAGACAAGGGCGCATTGAGTTGCGCAGGCGCAGGCGGCGACAGCGACACCGCTGTGGAGCCACGTGCTGTACAGATTGATCATCACATGTGCTCACTCCCTGAACATACGAGCACTGTCTAGTGTTTGCTTTGATTCGCTATCTATTATGTTGTTTCAGGTCATATGAGTAATAAACTCGAGATTTAATTAAAACCTTAAAAAAAAAAAAACGAAAAGAAACATCGATAATGTTAACAGGCGCAGTCATGTGGAGCTCAGATGAAAACTATTGTGCGAAAGAGCATATGGCCACAATGGGGGTGGATATTAATACATAAAATTACAGCTGATAAGGATATTAAGAAGAAGAAGCCAAGCTACGCCGACTGGGCTACACGAAATAACAAGAAAAGAGCAGGAGGATAATGATGATGAGGAGAAACTATCAACAATTCTACTATTATGTCTCATATAGTATATTATTTACAACTTGAAAGAGATCGAAAAGAAAATTGGAAAGTAATGTCAACATAAAGCAAGTCTTGATGGTCATTGAATCGAAAACCGGTACCTACTGCTATAATCTGAAATGTGCCTGCGGAGATCTTAATGTTACTATTAACTAAACGTTTAAAATAAAATACACAAACGCTTTCAATATCGTAACATAAACTATAATAACTAGATGGAAACCATACCATTACAAACACTTTAGTGTCTGAAATGGTTTCGTTAAGCGATTGAACCAGTATTGCAGTTTCGATTCATATAACATCAACTTACGAACTCTCTATCACATTGGTCTCTTCATTTTACATGCCGAAAGCTTTTGAAAAATCTGATGGGACAATGATGACGTCGGCGGAGTAATCTCGCGATCTACGTCACGTCGAGTAACAAGCTATCGCAGATAGCGCACGCGCATCGCGCACGGAGACAATGGCAGCGCTTGATGCCGCGATACTGACCCTTTGTACTCGCCGACTGTAAACTGGCAATTCTAACAGATGCTAACAATAGACTGAATTCAATTGTACACTAGCATATGTATATTTGTAATAATATTCACATTTCTACAATCTATAGCGTTTCTAAGCAGTCCAACACTATCCAAGGTCCGTCGTGTAGTCGTACTCACTTTGGTAATGTTCCTAAACTAAATGGATTTAGCTGCTTTTTATTTATAAAAATTCTCAGTGTCAGAATTATCAGTAACAGGCGCACAATAGCCTTAAGAGTATAGGTCAACACAAGATAACTTGGAATTACTGAAGTTCGCATATTTGTTTGATAACGTCATAAAAAGCAGTGTTGCATTCATTTTCATCAGTTCTTCTTTATATTTCTTCACGCTCTCGATTCACTCAAACACGAAAAGCTACCTATACGAGTATTCCGTTAAAAGCTTCAAGTCCGTTTAGTTTACACCTGGGACCATACAAGTATTGTCGATGACGCAATCGTCCAACTGGACAATGATCCACCATTGTTGTATGCAAAGGAGGAAACGTGCTTCCGGGGCCAAGGTCTGATGGCGTGCAAATTAACTAGGTAGCTACTTTTTATAAGTCGTTGCTGTACAAGTACATACAAGTTCATGGCCATAATGGACAATTGATTTTTCACCACACTACCTATTATTTGCAATTTTTACCCATCGATTTCCGTGGGTAAAAGCCTTTTTTGTTATCTAGAGTGTAAAAGTGTTTTAAAAATCGAAGGCTTCCGATTCAACATTTACTCGAAGTTTTAAATAAAACCAAAGAGTTAGGAACAAAAAAGTTTTTAAGACAAAAGTTAGAAACGTTAAAAACCTGTCAACCGAAAATACCTGGTTATTCAGAACCGAAAATATCCGCTTTTTAATTTATTTTTATTGCTAACACTATAAAATTATGTAATTTTTAATGTTAATTTGAATAGTTCTAATCGTAATATACAGTAAAAGGTAATAAAAGTAATGGTTAACTATACTTAGTGTATCGAAATAAATGAATAAAGTGTATGAAGCATTTGTTTTGAACGTACCTTCTCACTAAGAAATGACAAAAAAGACAAGGCTGAATGGCTGACTTCCTTTGCCTGCTTATATGAGCGAATTAAAAAACAACAGGCACTTGAAAGAGGCCTTTGAAAGAATCCCGTTGTGGCCTGCCTGTGTCCCGCGCTAACATTCAAAATATTTACCACAAGTTTTTACAAATTTCTCAAAATGAGTGAAAGCGATGAAAATTTGACTCCGTCAGAATTAGTTGAAGCGACGGAAAATGAAGAATTGTGTTACCTTCCTATTCTATACGTATTTTACTGGTTTTCTTTCTTTTGTGCAAGTTCCTCGTAGTGTGGTGAAAATTGTTGTGTTTCACTTATGGGTAAAAGTTTTTAGCGTTTCGTGATTTGAAACCTTCGCGACGCTCAGGGTTCTTCTTTTAAACCACTCGCTTCGCTTGTGGTTTAATTCTAGAACCCTTCGCTAGCTCAGGTTTCAATCGAAGCACTCACGGCAAAAACACTTTTACCCACATGTAAAACAAATAACTATTTTCACTTCAGTAGCTCAAACATGTAGGTTTGCTGCCTGAAATCAGTGAGCAAAATGCGATTTTGCTCACTGAGTGAGAAAAAGTAACTTTTTAATTTTTGTTTTCAGAAAGCCGCGAATATCTTATTCAGCCTTGGGTTATTAATACAATTCGAAACATTCACACTCTATCTCTTTCCCGCCATTAGAAAGAGAGAGAGAGAGAGAAAGACCAGCACTTTCGATTTTCCGATTTTGAATTCGACCTCAAAGACGTTCAGAATTTCGTACTAACTAAAGAAATTTTGAAAAAAGATTTTTATGTCTTTTAATGTAATTTATTGAATTTTTTACTTATTATTGAATTTAAACGAAAATATGTTTTTACTGCAAATATAACTGATATTTAACCTGTAAATGTTTATTTCTAGTTTCAATAATGTTACGTATTATATTTTGAATAATCAAATATCATGGGTGCATAAGAGTGGGAATAAAATTTCGTGCCTGGCGTAAAGATATGAATAAGTAAAAAAAAACGTAAAATATGAGTGAAACTAGCGACGAGAACAGTATTTAACACCGGAAGAGTTAAAACACCGAGTTATTAATGCAGAATTAAGTTTCCTACCTGAGAAGTCTCGGAAGAAATATCTGAAAGCATGCCATATCTTCAATGAATGGAGACTTACAAAACGCGCAAGCAGTTTTTCGGAGACGGTGTTGCTATCTTAATTCTAGATTTATCACAGACGCCGCGATCATCTACAAAGTGGTGTATTTACCTACTCAATGTTGAAAGCTACTCGTACTTTAAAAACAAAACATAACGTGCAAATTGAAACATACGCAAAACTCGTATCTTTTATAAAAATAATGTCAGTTGGGTATAAGGCTAAAAGTTCTTAAAGAAGCTCCGGATTGCAATTTTCTTGCCGCTAAAGTAAGTGGTGCCTATGAATCTATGTTGTTAGTTTTTAAAATTTGTGTGTAGACTGTTATGTGTAACTATAAAGGTACTTACTGCCTACTACAAATTTTTGGAGGCGCAATGAATCCTAGTCTGGCTTAGCAATACCGTTAAAATATTTATTACGATATGTAAATGATGCTGTAATGTAAAAGTTTGCATATTAATAATGTAATATTTTCATTACAGGTTGTACTGATACATAGGAATTAGTGGAGCGTGTCGCAATAACGAGCTTTTGCAGTTAACAGTTAATGATATCGAAAAGCATTCAGATAAATTACCTACTGTTCGTAAAATTGAAAAATACGAAGACGAACGAACCTTGACAGGTCTTTTGTCGTACGCGAAAAATATGTAACTATTGTAGACCTACATTTATGTCCAGTCAATATAAAAACCGACCGATTTTTCATACAATACCATAATAATAAATGCTCAAGACAGCCTATGGGAGTAAATAAAATAGGTGCTATACCGCGAGAAATTGCCACTTTCTAAAAACTGGAAGAGCCTCAGCTATACACGGGTCACTGCTTTCGGAGAACTTCGGCAACGCTCTAGGCTGATTCCGGAGCCGATCTCACCACTTTAAAACGTCACGGCGGGTGGAAGTCCAATACGGTTGCAGAAGGCTATATTGAAGACTCAATATAAAATAAGTCAAAGTCTGTAAGTGTATAGTGGAAACAATAAGTCTGAATTCGACCTCGGATCCTTGGTCTCACCCACGCCCATCCGCTTCCAACGACGCACAGTGTACTTATACAGAAAGCCAATCAGAGTCGCCAACGTTCACCGTTGTTCCTTCTCAATCCGCCACCGAAACAGAAACCTTAACCCCAGATAATCAAACTCAACTTAATGCTACTATAACGTTGCCAAATAAATTTGTTACTTTTAATTTACAGAATTGCAGTAATTTTACTTACAAATTTTAAAATGTTTCATTTTATTGAATTGGTACCTCTACCTACAATGTTAATTATTTTGATTCACAATAAATAGTTATTTCAATCTATTCTTGTTTATTATTTTATCTCCTAAAGTGTTCTCGCTGCTGAAGTGAAAAGTTATGTGTGTTACACGAGAACAAAGTTTTTTGCATCTCGTGCCTGTGAATCCCTCGCTGCACACTCATGATTCAAAATCAGCAGTCGCAGCAATAAAATACTTTGCTCTGTTGTTGCACAAATAACTATTGTGGTAGACGAAAAGGCGGGCCATTACGTAACAATTTGAAATATCTAAGGACTGTATCTACTGTACCGTGCAATATCCATCTAACATATAAAATTCTCGTGTCACAGTTTTCGTTGTCATACTCCTCCGAAACGGCTTGACCGATTTTGATGAAATTTTGTGTGCATATCGGGTAGGTCTGAGAATCGGCCAACAAATATTTTTCAAAAAAAAAAAAAGAAGGAAAACAACGTTTGCGGGTTCAGCTAGTGATTTTATAAATTAATGTTTGCTAAAAACGATCGATATCCAAGATCGAGGCCGAATTGAAAACATATACTTTGCAGTAACTTAGATCGTGGCTGAAAGTTAACTGCGAAAAGCTTTTTGTTAATTGGATGTCTTAGCTAATGAGTAAGCTGAGGTCAACAGAAGTCAGTTTAAAAGTGCAGGGTAACAAATAATCCCTGTAAAGCATCACGCTATGTCAAGCGCTTAACATAAATAGTAGTTCTGGTTACTGTTAGGGGTGTCAGCACACGTGCCCAGAAGATGCGCAGACGCAGCCCTCTGATGCTCTGTCAGTGTTTGTAAACATATGCTGCACTCACTTTATTTGTTTTGCAGACTAAAATATTCTTGGGCGTTGACTATTTGACTTGACCACGATATTCTTTCTGACCGCTTTATTCTGTTGTTTTGTTTTCAATTCCGTATCTGTAACATTTAACATTATATTGTTCCTGTTTTTACGGAAACTTTAATGTTTATACTTTTTATTTAACATGTAATTTTCATGTTTAGCTTCTAATATGAATTCCTTAGGAATGTTTTCGCTCTGATCACATAGTCAGATTGAATATAATAAATAAATTTTTCGTCAGGTGGTAAATGTATGTAAATGTTCTGTGTATGAATAGTTGTGAAATTCAAATGTATGTATTATTCCGTATAAAAAAGGGCCACGGTTGTTTTGCGCGCGGCCAGCTGGCAAGAGTGGCATGAATTAGCAAGTTGATGGAGTGACGCAGGCGCCGAGCGGCCCCAACCTCCGACCTGCGCCCGCGCAGTGCAGTTAAACGTGCTACCTAATGATATTGATTTGGAATGTTATTGCGAAGCTGTTGTTGTGTCTAGAAAGTAAAAGCATAATTAAGCATTAATTAAAGTATTTTATTTTTATTAATAATGGCTTGCCTGACTGAGAAAAATGATCATTAACCTTTCTCATGTTTGGAACACCATTGTAATGTTTCTTTCGAGAAATCGTGTAATGGTAGAGGTTTGCAGCGGCGTTAAAAGTTTGTTATTCACCAAAGTTTTTTCTTTTGCCCTTGGCTATTTACTTACACATGAAATGTAAACTAATTCCATAATGATGGTAAAAGCCTGCTCTTGTACAAAACAATCAGTTCAGCGGCCACGTAGGTACGTCACCAGGCAAAGTCATGTCATGCTGACTTTTTTTATTACACAAGATCTGAATGCACGATTCCTTTAAAAAAGTAAAGCAACAGCTGAATATTAACGAGAGTTTGTTGTCGTGATATCACAACTCCGTGAGGGACCATGTCTGGGTCGTGACCATCGCACGTGTATACCTACGGCAGCTGCAATGTCCAATGCTGATCCAATTTATTGTCATTGAAATGTCACTGGATACCTATTTATTGAGATTCGGGATATAGTGATTTACTTAGGTAAAAACATTGATTGATTGAACCTGGGTTTCTGCGGGTAAAAAATATGGCGTGCATTAAAGATTCCTAACGACAGGCGCGACGCGACAGCGCAACACAAAGGCACAGCTCGTCGCGCGACACGCGGTGCCTTTGTGTCGCGCTGTCACGTCGCGCCAGTGTGAACGAGCCTTAAATTGGTGTTTTAAAAGTTTGCAACGTTTGACGCAGTTTCAAACATGCCGACATTTCTACTTAAGGGGGAAGCGCCAGGGTACTCCCCAAAATCGAAATTTTTGCAAGTCAGTATTAGGTAGTATGTTGATTAAAAGATGATTCGCGTATTAGAATCAGTAAAAAAAACTTGGCTTGAAGTTAATTAGTAACAATCACAACTATTCATATTTGCACGCCATAGTATGTGGCAAACATGTCCGAGCCAGTATTTTTTCTTTATGTTATCCTGCATGCACGTTTTTATTCTTGTAGATGTTCACATGTTTGAGCAAATTAGACTTATCTTAACTTAATCATCATAATCAGCCTATTATGTTCCCACTACTGGGAAACAGGCCTCCTCTCTGTGAGAGGGAGTGGGCTGTAATCCACCACGCGGTCCCAGTGCGGGTTGGTAGATGTCACATGTCTTCGAATTTTTGGTTCTAAGACACGCCGGTTCACACGGTTTCCACACGATGTTTTCCTTCACCGTTTTGAGACCAGTGGTAACGAAATAATTTACACAAAGTTAAGCGCCTGTCTGGGTTCGAATCTACGACCTACAACTCGTATGTCTCGGCCGTTAGCACTGGGCCACCACTGCTCTTATCTTAATACAACTCCTTAATTTACTATAATCCTCAAATGTCAAGATTTCATGAAATAGTCATTTAAGGGCAAATTTTTCAATAGTCAGATAACTGTTATCTGAGGAATAAATTTTGTGGTTTGACAGCTTTTGTATAGAAAATATGTCAAACTGTCAGATTTAAGCTCCAGATAAAAGTTATCTGACTTTTGAAAAATTTGCCCTAAGATTACTTGGTCTTACAGAGTAATATTGATGACTAATGATTATAATGCTGTAAATACACACTTGTTACGGTCGCAAATCGTATTTATCAACATACAACCTAATACAGACTAGCAAATTGCGAAAAACATAAGAAAGTATGAATTTCGCGGGCTACCAGCCCTAAGTCTTCGCCTTAAGTATATGGAAGTTGTCGAGGAAAAAAAGTTGTTCCAATGAATAGTAAGTAACAGAAATAACAGAGCAAGTTAGACGAGAAATTCTCACACTAAACAGCTCTCGTGTAAAAGTAATCTTTTATTTAAGTGGCTTCGTCACATTTTGAATGTGTCAACAATTTGTTTGACATGTGTCTGGATGTTGGCTCGTAAAATATGATATTTATGGCAAAATATATTGAATTTTAAACAGAATGCAGTTGCGGGACCAAAATATCGCTATAGATTAGACGACCCGTTACTATAATTAGTTCGACAACTAATTAATTGGCGACAAGGACTGACAGCTTAAATTACGACAAATGACTTACACTGATTGTAATACTGCACAGTTGTCAATAAATTAATTATCTAAATTGTTACAGATGCGATAAAATCGTCGCTAAAATTATCCAACTTGCTGTTAACACTGTTAGTATAAAGAACTGTACCTACCTATGTCTTAAAGACCTATGTAGGATAAATTTGCGGCTGGTGAACTAGGATTTTAGATTGCACATTAGTAACGAATAGGTAGTAATTAAAGTTTCTTTAGTAGCCTATAGTAGGTAGATACAGTCGTCGAGAGAAAGAGAATGCGTTCCTGACACCTGTCATTGCGCGTTCTAGTAACTAATAAAGATCAAATTCGCCAAACACGTATTCGTTTGTATGGAACTGACAGATGTCAAGAACGCATTCTCTCTGCGGCCGGACCCTTATAGGTACATATTAAAGCTTTGTTGGCTCTTGCATAGTTTGAAAGTCAGCTGAGTTAGACAGAAAATCGGATCAGATACAAAATACAGATTTTGTTACACCAATGAGCTCAAGCAAGTGCACGGCCACATAAAATATGGAGACTGAAGCACTTAATTATTACGAACTATTTTTACTACCCAAACGAGCTGAAAAACGGTCGCGAAACTAATTCAACAACAAAGAGTTAATGCAAGGAACACCCATAAAGTTTTTGTATGAACACCATTTTAATGTGGCCACAAACAATCGGCTCGTCGTGTCCTAGTATCCGAAAGGAAACCTCGTAATTAGAACATGGTAGTAAAATAACCATCAAACTTATTCGAGAGGAGTGTGTCGCTCTTAAATCCTTGCCAACCTTTTTACTGACAAAAAAACATAAGAATATCTTTACGTTCTTGTATTTAAGGATGGAAATCCTTTGCAAATTGGTTTTTGGTCTGAAAATATGTGGTTATTAGGTATGCCAGCTCCATAAATTAGGTTGTGTATGACAGAGCGCGTTGTTGCAAGTTTTTACGATCGGAAACATAAGCGGTGGGATTAACTTAGTCATATGTAAGGTCAGGTATTAACTACACTCATAGGTGTATCCTTTGTATGTATTTATGTTATGTTACTCATGTCATGTTGTGCTAGTTTTTGCTATAACAATGGGGTTTTGTGATCTCTTGTTGACTTATTACAAAACGCGATCTAACTTCAGCCCGAGCCTAAACCTTCGAGCCAGTCTTAGTATGTAGAACTTTAGTTAAGTTCGCAATAACAAACTTGACAAACTAAGATCGGACTAAGTTGTCAGTTCTGTAAAAGGAACTGTATTTCGATAAAAGTAAGGTTCTTATTTCTCTCTTTATTTGACTCGATGGTCTAAACTATGTCAAAAGAAAAATCTTGTTTTGTATTTAGTTTTGTTTATGGTCGATGTAAAATTGGGTTGAAAAGTTATGTTGTTTTGACTAATTAAATTGTGATATTACTACTATATATATTATGTAACATGTAAATGACTTACCAAGACTGGCAAAATATACTAAAAACTGTTGATGTGTTCGGATATTTAATAAAATTCCAACTGAATAAAAACTTTTGATCTTGGATTGTTCAAAAAAGACTACTTAAATGGTTAAACACCAATAATTTTTAAAGCATTAAAGAATTTACTGACGGGCAACTTTTGTATTGTAAACTTTAATATTTGCATGCCATGATATAAGCAAAACATGTACACTCTGTAATGTATTTTATAACAAATTTAGATACCATGTTTATTTATTTATTGGATCTCCAACAGAGGCTACACAATTACTTACAATCTAGGTACTTAAGTTTGACAAGGTTATTTAAAAAAAAAATACTAAGGAGACAAAGAAAATTTCAACACAAATGAATATTAAGAAATAAAGAATAACCAAAATTATATGACAGTGACAACAGACCAAAATAACAAAATATTATGTTCTATGCAAATTCATATATTTTCTATTTCTATGTATTATATGACTCCAATGTTGGAGTCGGCTTACAATCTTACCAGATGCAGCCCAGTTACTGGGAAACACGCTTCACCTTGGTAAGAATGCGCAAGAGAATATTACGTCTAAATAACTTCTGTGGTTTTCATGAAATGGTTCGAGACAAGTTAACCTGGGTTTTTTTCTAATTAAAATTATATTGACAAGAATTTAACAAGTTTGCTTGTACATCGTCTTAACTCTTTAAGATAAGAAAACCAACGAAAATAATAAAACTGTTGGTTGATAGACACAGATAAGAGCTTACCTTGAATTTATATTTAACAATAAAATGTGAATACATGTTTTACATAATTTTGCAAGAAGAGAAGGAAAACAGACTGTGGCGCTTTATACCGCTACGCTACGCGTCGCTACGGAGTAATGGTAGGTAGGTATTTACAAGAAAGTATCGGTTTTGTCCTATATATATAATCTAGAACGAAAGTAGAAGAAAATTATAGTATCGCTTTTTTGTTTCGTTTAAAGTTTCTTAGTGGCAATTTCACTAATAACATCACACCTTGTTTCCCCGAAGGGTTGGGCAGAGGTGTACTTAAAGTACACCCACATTTCGCCAGTTATGTTTAAGTCCCATGTAATAGGGGGCGAGCCTATTGCCATCTACCGGGCACAAATCCAGACTTCGGGCTGCTACTGAGAAATTCCAGATAGAAAAACCCAATAACACGTTGCCCGACCTGAGAATCGAACCCAGGACCTCATGCTCAGCAGTAGCGATTGCGACCACTAGACCAACGAGGCAGTCCGTGTCAATATTCCTTAGAGAATAATGACACTGACAGCTCTTAAACGTAGTTAATATGATGTTCGCGTCCAGTTTCATTGACAGCTCGTGAACGCAGTTTAGTGCTGATCGCGTTCAGTTTTATAGGTGAAATTGGCACTTAAGCAGTATTTCTTGACATAACAAAAGTTCGTTTTCAAGTAAAAACCATTTTAGAATTATAAAATGTAAAATGATAAGATATAATCAAACTGTAACTTATAATCTTTGCTTATAATCATTAAGGCCTATTTAAATAATTTAACTGCACAAACAAAACAGCTGCGAAGAACACGACATAGCACCTAATTTTTTATGTATATTCTAACTATATGTTGTATTAATACATAATCGATTGAAATGAACACATTTTATTACTGCTTTCGTGTTTTGGGGATTTCCTTTAAAAAAAACTTTTGTTTTTTCAATTGTTATTTGATTATTTTCGCAAATTTTACTTTTGATAACGAATGCACATATTCCTTAATTTAAGTTCTTCTAGAGATAAATCTTTATTATCTTATATGCTCTCTTGTTCTTAATACGTCTAAAGACGATCGATACCTTGACAGACATCGATACGATGCATACCCATGCAAGTCTTGCGCCGAAAAAGTTAACTTTCTACACAACGGCATTAATGTATTACGGTAAAAATATGAAGGCGTTGCGCGGAGGCTGTAAAAAGTTAAGCACTAGTGCTAGTGTTGCGGCCAGTTCCGGGTGCTAGTGGCAAGTGACCGAGATAGCGCCAGCAAGACGCCAGGTGCAAGGCCACAGAGGAGGAAGAAATATGTGACCTCATAAGTACTATTTCCATTATTCATTAGACGAATTCCGCTTCTTAAGGCTATAATTTTGTAAAATCGATCCGCCCAAATCTTCACACCTGAGTATTCGCGCTATCTGCACGATCCGGCCTGTTTTATGTGAATTTAAATTATGATTCTAGATGTACCTATATGGGGCAGATATTCTTCACAGATTCGTAGGACAGATTAACACCTGGGTCCGCGTTTTTTATTATTCGTTGATGTTTGACCTTACGCCATAAATTGAGGTATTAATGTAATCCTTAATGTTAACTTAGTGTTATAATTAACTACCATCCTGTTTCATTTGATTGGTTTCCAAAAACTTGTGTAAAGTTTTCGCGGTATTGTGGATACTTATTATTGGGGTCAAACGTGGAATTGCAGCAACGATTATTATGACATAATATGTTTTGGCGTAATTCAACAATTTGTCACCAAACGGATTCAGGAAAAATACTCTACTATCTCATTTCACAGAAACGATTATCTCTTCTCATAGTTTTTGTATATCTAAATCATAAAACCAAGATTTTTAGCTAGAGTTAATCATCGTGACATTTGTAAGCACAGCCACAAGATGCAATCGTCACCGAGTGCACGAAGTGCTTTTAAAACTAACATTCGTACGTAAACACAAGACTTGTTTTCATCCCGACCACATCCGCGTTCAAATTGGACATCGGCACAGCTGAGGTAGCCACGAAAACACATTAAAGTTGCAAAATATTTTTATTGATAAACAAAATAGATACCTACTTATGTATAACGAAACAGCTGGCATAGATGAGATTCACGAAATGTAGGTACGCTGATTTACATAATGACTCGGGTTATTCCGAAAAACCGCAGAACAGTTACATGACAAGGCCGTTTCGAACTGTTCCACGCTTATTTTTTACGTATATTATACCTATTCGATTTAAATAATTGGTTTATTTTCGTGGTTGCTAAGGAGTTCTTTATTTATAGTTAGTTTTTCTTTGTGTTTTTGTGGACTGCCTCGTTGGTCCAGTGGTCGCAAATGCTACTGCTGAGCATGAGGTCCTGGGTTCGATTCCCAGGTCGGGCAAAGTGTTACTGGGTTTTTCTATCTAGGATTTCTCAGTAACAGCCCGGAGTCTGGATTTGTGCCCGGTTGTTGGCAATAGGCTCGCCCCCTATTGCATAGAACTTAAACATAACTGGCGAAATGTGGGTGTACTATAGGTACACCTCTGCCTAACCCTTCTGGTATTACAGGCGTGATGTTATGTTATGTTGTTGTTTTTCTTTTTCTATACTATTTTTAGAAAAGGATTCATGCCCTAAGGCTTGTCGCAAGCTTCAGCGTCATTGCTTAGCTCCGCGGTCACCAATGGGTTTTTGAAATATTGTAACTTTAGCTGACTACAAAGAACAGAAGAATTTGTTATCAGAGAAGCAATAGTGGGAAGTGTAACTAAGAGGTACTTCCTGTAAATGTTTCAACTAAATTAAAGTGAAACCGAGTGTACTGAAAAGTATTTCAAAGACGATGAAAATAATAATTATTTGTTTAGTAAAATACTTACGTCTTTTGCAAAAAGACGTAAGTATTTTAATTTACTTACGAAGTCCTAAAATATTTCAGAATTTGAATTAATTTCATATTTGGAAGTGTCACTTATACCAACATAATGCTTCCCAGGTGGTGCACTAAAGCATCATTATCGCACTGACCTGGCTATACGGCTCTTAAACTTTAATCGGGGAATTATTAACACGGATAGCATCTTGATGCTCTAAATTACATTCATCTTCCAGGGTTCCATGGGTTTCATTAAAATAAGTAAAAACTAAATAAATACCGTTTTTTCGTTCGAATTTTGTTTTAATTTACAAAAGGTATGATATGTCAATGTCCCTGACGAACTCGTAGCAGTTTATTGTAGTTTAATGTTGAAACAACATTATAAGAAGGTAGCCATTTCTAAAAGCTATTTCTATCGTAACAACATAGTAACCAACTCCATTACCTCCATATCAGCTACGGAAACGTAAATGCGAATTGCGAATATAAATCGAACTTCATCGATTTATCGTAATCGATTAAAATAATGTTTGAAATTAGAAACTCGTTATCGAACCCCAAGCTCTAAGAACGTAGAACGTTGCGCGTTGGTTTTAGTGAATATAATGTGGTTACTGGTTTGACCAGCCTTGCAAGGCCGAATAATTCTGTAATTAGTTAATAAAGCAGTAATGTTCACAAAATCGAGACTGAGACTGCCTCGTTGGTCTAGTGGTCGCAATCGCTACTGCTGAGCATGAGGTCCTGGGTTCGATTCCCAGGTCGGGCAACGTGTTATTGGGTTTTTCTATCTGGAATTTCTCAGTAGCAGCCCGAAGTCTGGATTTGTGCCCGGTAGATGGCAATAGGCTCGCCCCCTGTTACATGGGACTTAAACATAACTGGCGAAATGTGGGTGTACTATAGGTACACCTCTGCCCAACCCTTCGGGGAAACAAGGCGTGATGTTATGTTTTTTTTATGCTCACAAAATCATCTTTGAACGATAAATGGTATTTATAATGAGAATATCCGAATACATATTATTTATAATTGATGCACGTGTTAAGCAAATTAACAAAATAAGTAACGGTAAAGATGTTTTAGACTTTAATCTCTCTTATCCATCCACTGTAATTTGTGACTAATCTCAAAATTTGTTTAAATACGTGCTTGCCTTGCATTTACCCCTCAATAAACACTCAAGCAATTTACTAATTAATAAGTTCATTCCATAATTTCTATTCAAATTAAACGACAGTGATAATGTACCTAGTTGGCCCTAGATACATTATCACCATCGTGAATACCTAGAACCATTTGAGAAGTATTTATCACATCTTAACAGTCACAATAAGCGGAATGCACGGAATAAATATCCCACAATTATTAGCTAGTGTCTGCGCACAGTGAACACGTGCAGGGTTCCAGTAAACAATTCATTTCATTTTGATGGAGCCAAGTCACACAGTAATGAGTGTCAGAATACCCGCTCCTACTCACACTACTGATACTGTTCTATCAAAGTCGAATAGGTGTTTGAGCTAAGATTTTTTATTTTTAATGTATTTCATCTCGTAGTTGACCTTGAGAGGTCGTGACTACTTAACCGGACTATCCTGTGGCTGCCTTAAGCGGACTTAAAGCCTCCAGCCAGGGGCGTAAAACTACTTACATTACTAAGCGAACGCTCGCTAAGGGCACCCCCTGTGGGGTACGGACCTCGGCTTAGGGCGTCGCTGACGGGAGGACAGCAAGATGGGACAGGCTGGATCAGATTTGGTTGATTATTATTATCATGGGAATTTGAAGCTACGGGCTCAGCTACGGCGCGGGCTGGCACTTCGTCGAGCAAGGGTCGGGGGGGACAGTTACGTCGGGATCTTCACAAGGAACCTCGGCGGCGAGGTCGGAATGTCGGTCTGTGTTTGTGCACTGTACTGCTCTCCTGAATGAGAGTTATGTGATCATCTGGGTCGGTGAGGACATGCTTGGGACGGCGGACATGACTAATGGAGGAGGGAATATAGCTAGCGGCCTTGACAACCAGAGGGTTGCGGTGATTCGCGGCGGTCTCGAAGAAACGCTTTGAAATGTGTTTCATGAACTGGCGGATAGTGGGAATCTTGAGGTCGAAGTGCAGGATTTCGTTGCGAACGTACCAGGGGGAGCCTGTAATCCTACGGAGGAACTTGTTCTGGAGGGTCTGCATTCTATTGAAGCGATGGAGCTTGGCGTGTGCAAAGACTGCACTGGCATACATCATGATCGGGCGGATGCACGCTGTGTAGATACGCATTTTACACTTTAGTGACAATTTGCTACGTGCATTTAGGACGAAGTGGAGTCTACCTAGAGCGAAGGCGGCGCGCGAACGAGCCGCCTTAATGAAAAAGAGAGGTGCTCGTCTAGAATCACACCTAGATATTTGGATCGCTTCTCCCAAGGGATCGGCTTGTCGAACATGGTGATCGGTCGAGTGAGCTAAGCTAACAAGTTCTTGCCTATTTATGCAAACGTTCAAAATCCTCGGCCCACCATTTTTTTATGGTCAATGCAATGTCCAATTTCTACGAAATGGTACAATTTAAGATTTTCAAACGACCAAACAACATATATTTATTCTTCAGGAATTCTGCAGAAGATAATTGACGTTGATGGCCGAATAAAATCAATTTCAATCATTGATGCCAATATCTTCAATTTCTAGACTCTTTTATCTGTTCGTAGCAAGTGCTACGAAGGTGCTACGAGAAATCTATAAAAACAGTATTATTATTTCAACCTAATATTCCCTTTTTTTACAATATTTATGTTTCCAGCATCACATCTTGTCTCCGTGGTTTGTATTAAGTAAAGCTTCTGCCTGTCTCCTTTGTACTCGTGGAATCGTAGCTGCACGGGCGCCGTTCTGCGGTCGCCACTGTCTCTTGCCGGTGACAGCCATTGTAGTTTAATTATTATAACCAACACTTCCTGTTATTAAGATAAGCAGCAGTGGTCTACTGATTAGCTGGAACTGATAAATTTTGGTGTGGAATGTTAGCAGCGAAATCCGACACGAGAAGATCGTTGTTACTTTTGTGTCTGAAATCTGACTAAAGACGATAAACTAGGTTTGTATTTGATGTATTAATGTAGGTATTTCAAATGTGGTTAAGACATATCTGTCTCATCTTCAAACTCGGTCAAGAGGACAGTTTAACGGTAGCGCAAGTATTGCACGACTGATGTCCAGTGCCCGCGTATTTACGCGATCCGAAATTCGTTTCCGCAAATAGTTGCGCTGGCGCAGCTGTGCGCTTGTTTTGGCGCCATCCTGTCGAGAAACTTGACCTGCTTATTGTGCTAGAACGTGCACCTATGTGTTACATGTTCGATCTAGCCGAGCGGAGAATAAATTCATTAAGGTTCCAACTCCTACGAACAAGTCTAGCCTTTTAATTGGGATAGAATTGTTTGAATGGGGTTCAAATGTCAGTCTGTCAGCAGCTCTTCGTTCATGTAATTGTGCAATCTATATTTGGCTGTTTCATACATTCATTCGTAGCGATACACATTTTCGTTCACTGATTGCTGGTGAATTCCAGAGTTCCTTTATTAGAGGCATTTTGTGAGTCACACAATTTTACAAAGTCGTTCCTTTTAAGGCCAAAGTGGTCTGGAAACCAGTTTTTTTTAAGTCTAAGCGCTCCGGTCAGCACTTTGGGAATGCAACAAGAGAAAAAGTATAAACTGCAGGGTCGCTGCCGCTGCCGAAGAAACAAAAGCCTTTGTTGGGTTCCACGTATCCAGCCCCGGTGTTGTGTTGCGGAATTCTATAACCAATCGAATGGATTGTTTGGTGAAATCTGATTAGCGCGTGTATGCTTTATTGGTCTGGAGTCAATTTGATTAGAAGTTTCGAAACCAATTCTAAATGTTTGTTTGGTCTTTGGCTGCGAATGCGATCCTAATGTTTCAACGGGTATTTGATCTCGGGTACCTTTCGTACCAAAACAGAAGCTTCGGTTATAAAGTTTATAATTATGTGTTTTAAAAGAAACGTTAAATTAAACTTTAGATTTCCGAATTTAAATAACGATGTGTAGCGAATTTACGGGTTCTTTTTCGGTTGAACACGCATCGATTTCATTTGCTTCTTCCAAACCAAATTAAGACTATTAGTACTCGTACTTTAATTTAAATATCACCTCGTGCCATTTCAGAGATTGTTGTATTCAATATTCGACTTATTTTTTTTATTACCTTTTCCACCAGGCTTCAAGGGTAAACGCGGGCTGTTTGATATTATTTTATATCCATAAAATAGACGTAAATTAATTTACAAAACGGTAATCAAGAGTTAATTGCGATGTGACTAATCAAGCAGGCCATTGTATTTATGATAATTACTAAGAATATTCATGGACTTAATTGTGAAACTGTGAGAATAATTTATACAAGAAATTCATTATAATTCTACATACTGAGCCATAGATTTACAACAATTAATGTTATTGTCAGTCGGGCTGGCAATTAAACTCAGCGCTAACAGTAACACTATCTTTATTAAGGTCTTATTGCATAAGCGAGCGTTCATAGAAACGCGTGATAGCGCACAATTAAGACTAATCGTTGCAAGCGCAGCTAACAGCTGTTATTAGGTATCGCAATAATATGAGATGAATGGGGAGCGTAGCGCGCAGGCGCGGACGTGGCGCGCTGGCGCCTCGCGGGTTATCGCGGGTCAGCACAGCTGCGCACGCCGCGATCAATGGACCGCAGCTGGCTTTGCACAACACACTCGCTAATATTCCATTGATATCTATTTGTCAGTTAACTGTGTCCCTGATAATAGCTTCCTGTTGTTCACATCAGCAGAAAATAATAACAGGATCTGCTTAGGAGATAAGTAGATGACCTCACTGTTGAGTGCAATATGAGTGTTTCTCAAATAAATATGTATATAAATATTATCGATGTTATTACATGATTATGAAAATTAGGTCTTTTTAAAGTCAACACCAGTCGCACGGGGTTCGTTACAGCGACTTTAAACAATAATAGGTATCATTCTCTGCACGTATTTGAGCAATATGTCATTTTGAACAATGCGATGTTGTTAAACCGCGGCTTCACATTTCTGCATGCGCGTGAGTTGCACCGCTCTGCCGCCGGCGCCGGCTACGTTGCGACCCGATAGCAATGCTACGTATGTTATAATTCTTGCCGCGACCGTATTGGGCACGGCCACTTAGAATGAATAACAGCTCCTGTGTAAACGGAGCATGTATTGTTTAATCATCTACGAATACGACACCCGTTCGTTAAGTGTAGGCTTATGTCCTACAAGGAGCTTATAAGCTATAGAAATAGAGAGTTTCTGTGTAGAGACATAATATTATGACTGTGGGTAAGACTGTTTCCTCTTTATTGTTTTTGAAGCGGCCAAAAGCTTTATGATGATGTGGATGATACGCACGATAAAATATTGATATCTTTACAGAGTTTGTAGAGATATTAATATTTTTTCTTTTCACTTTCGATTAGGCAGGTACTTATAATCCGGAGAATATTCTGGAAAAATATGACGAGAAGTTTTTAATTCCGGCTCGTTATTGATATCTGCTTAAACTGGATTGAGCACAACGCTGCCAACCCTGTTTTAACAGTAGATCTACAATTTTTTCAATGGCATCCCTTTTTTTTGGGTGGGAAATCATCAAATGACTTCTCCCGCTGTGGGTGGAGCGGGAGGGCGTGTCAGACTTTTACTGACTAAAACCCACCCGTGTTCCTTCAGTTGCCTGTGCCAGGGCCACGGTTACTCTTTCGAAATACCCGCGACCCTGAATTAAATAGCATCCCTGTTTTCTGTTAAAGTCCATATCTCTACTGTTTTTTTGTACTTTAGACGCCATCTAAAACAAAAAAAAACATAATTCTTGTTTCTTGCTTTTCGTGCGAATTGTGAATGTGTGCAACGGGGGTAAACAAGACCTACCGTCTACAGAATTTGGTGTTAATCCCAAAATTTATAAAAAGTAAGAGCTAAAAATGTGCAATTTCGTTCTGAAATCCCTCTGAATATCTACATTCAAACTTCCAAAAACATATTTTTAGGATTTATAATATTACTATAAAGTTAAGAATATCGTATGCTGCTGAACAAAGGTCTAGCATGAGATAAAGAATAAAAAGTTTTATATTAAAGAATTACTGTTCTGAAATGACCATTTACTGTTATCTACTGTTTTTTTAATGGTTGATTTGCTGTTTTTTTGTTGTTTGGTAGGGTTGGCAACACTGATTGAGCATAGAGAGAGTTCTGAATTGTTCATAGCCTACATTTATACTTAATTTACTTTACTTAAAAGTTTACTGAGTAATTCCAAAAAAAAACCTGTAGAATTAAGTTCATCGCTATCGCTTCGCTTTGCTTCGCCCCTATACTGCACTGTGCAACGGATTCTGAATATTTTGCTGACACCTCGTGTTTTATTTAGTGCAGCACTATTGCTACTATTGAATATTTCATTATTAACAGAAATTACGATTTTAAACACGGATTTGTAGGCAAGATGGGTGGCCACGCTCATGACGAAATAATGGACGTGGTACTTACGGCATCAGATATAATCGTGCTCATATTGCTTGTTATAATGCTCTTCTTGGCGGGAATATATCTTCTGAAGCGGCTGAGAACACAATGTATTAAGTGCATCCAGAAAGAGATACAGAAGGAGTTTGATTCAGCGGCCGCCGCGCGTCAGCAAACTGAGAAGGTGGTTAGTCTTTAAAGTTAAGTGAAATATATGACTAATTATGTAAGTTAATTGGCGTTTTATTTATATTCAGTAAACACAACATGCACCAATTTTCGTGAAAAGTTAAAGTGATAGTTTTTTTGTTTTTTCCAAAGGTACGATGTAGTGCATGAGAGAACTCTATCACAGAGTTAGTAGCTCTATATTGTTAAATATATACACATGACAAACTCCCTAATTGCGGTTTTCATTTTGAAGGTTATTGCTAATCCATTGCTTCATTTGTTCTAAAAATGTATCTGCTCAACAACGTAATAGTGCAATTAATGTTGTGGAAACTGTCAAAATGAAACCTATTGCTACTGATAGTGTGTTACAAAACTACCCCACCGTTCTTAAGTTTTGTTTAGGAAGAACCTAAGAACATATAAAAACGCATAAAAGCACACATAAAAGGCCTTCTTTTAAGTTTAAAAGGCTGTTAATTGGCCGTTGATTTATAATTAAAAGAACCTTAATATAAAACACAGTCATCCCATCTGTTGGAATTTGGGACACATTGGAACACACACGCGTCTCATATAGCCCGTGTCTCAAAAATGGTTACACGACAAGGTACGTAATTTGAATTAAATGATAAAGGAATGGTTTTTTACTTATTATATGCTTACTTTGCAAAAGGAGAACATACTTGATGTACTAAGTAAGTATACAGTGGCGTATACGAGCTCCTTACCTACTGTGGATTTGTTAATGTAGTAGTTAATAACATAGGTATGACGTGTCTCTTTACGAATGGCTCTAAACGAGTGGCGTACTTACTACAAAATATGAAGGTAAGGTAAATATAGCACAGAACGGATAATATTAGGTACTGTAGTTTGTCATGTAACTATGCTTTTCTTTGTGAATTGAAAATTCTTATTATTTCTATGGATGAATGAAAATGATCATAATTTGGACATGAACAGTTATCCATTATGTTAAATACAATACAATAACCAACAATAACAGTACTCAGTAACAATGGAGATTGCGCGATGCGGTGCGCGCGCGCAGATGTCATGAGCGCTCCCGAGTACACCTGGGGGTCAATGATACTGGATTAATATTGACAATTAGTCATTATTATTAATGATTTAAATAACTGCACGAAAATTCAAAGAAATCTACGTTAACGATGTTTGATGCCAATAAAAGCGGTGTTCTTGTTCAATAAGCGAGAGAGGTATAGAAAATTATTTTTTGGAAAAGTAGAGCAGAAAGTGCTTTGTTTGCTACCTATACATAATTAAACATAATGTGGGAAAAATGACGGACGTCTGTTTACTCTTAAACCTATCAGTTAGTTCATCACAGGCCCAGCAGAGCGAGCCCTGATAAAATACCTCAACGCAACCAAATCCGCGAGTTAAAGTTATTAACTAATAAAAATCTTTCAGCGCATTCAATGATCGTTACAATAAAAATCGATGTCAGCACCAACGTATTTTAGCATCTGTCGGTAGCAGCCGCCTGTGACATGTGTGAGTAAAACAACTCACCAACCCCTCGTAGATGAGGGGCGAGAGTTCCACCACCAGGTGAGCCAGCACAGTTGCTGTGCATATGTAGCCACGTGTGGGGAACCCCTCTACAGGTGCCCGACATCAATGGCCCATTGTTGGCCACTCCATTGACAAATGTTTGGCATTTGGCGCGCAATTTTGGCGGGATTACCGCTCGCACAAAAGGGTTGTTTACTCTGACGGGTCAACGAGGTTTGGTTGTCTGTTGACGTGTGGAGATATTGGTTACAAACTTTGTAAGTGCCAGTTTTGGGCTCTTGACGATTTATCATAGGGTGTAGTGTAGGCAAGTAAAATTTTCAAACTCTGATACTTACCTCCCTAGTTTATTATAACATACGCAGATGTCTTTTTTTTTCTTTTTTGCCCATTGAACTTTACCAACCCTACAACGCAAATTTTTCTTTTCAAGAAACGGTTCTTTCTCATAAACATTGCCCCCTAAGCCAACTGGCATGATTCCCATGATTAAGATTCCTTAAGGAACCCTCGCACAGGTGCCCATTGATTAAGGTCAAGGTGTTCCCAGCGAGACGGGTCAGTAGCCACGTCTTCGACAGACCGACAGACCATGGATGACCGTTGCTATTTAATATGCGTAGATTTTTTCGTCTTTATTCAAAGCGGGAAGGCTAACGATTGGATCCGGTTACTTTAAGGTGCTTTTAACTGTTGCGTCTGTGGAAGATCGTACGATCTCGCAAGTTCCTACCCCTTTCATTTACCTAATAGACATTGCAATTGTATTTCTACTTGTTAAAATATGGATACCTATGTTGGTTTCAGTCAATTACTTGCACTATTCAAACAAATTATGTTAGTTGCCACTCCAGCTCTTTTTGCTCCCGATACGGCAGTTTTCAAATCGTTCAAGTAAATAACCTCAATAAACCAAAATTCCACAACAATCATTTGTTATTTGACTTCCAGTTTCTCAAATTCAGTCACAATAGAAGACACGCAGCATAACGACACATATCCTGCGCAGGATTACGAACCAGTCGCAGTCGCCAGTCGCCACAACTGCTACTTCCTCATTAGCAGCCAGTAATCGTGGCTTCCGCTACATGGTACGACCAATAACTGAGTTTACATGGGCGAAGTTCTTGTTAGTTTAACTTTGTTGTAGGTATTGTGGTATCCAGTTTAAGAAGATTTTGACCGAAATGTTTAAATTTTTCTTAGCCTAGAGCTACACTAAAGCATCCAAACTTGTATTATTTATTTTTAATATTTATTAGTCCTCATCATTATTTATTATGTAACCAAATTGTGTACAGCGAACAACGCAAACATTTCCAGACAAAATAAGGTGACACGCCAAATAGGAATCTACATAAAGTGATTAAAATGTGGGTTTTCATATTCGGAGTTCGTTTATTTGTTTATAACTTAGACAGCCAATCAAGTTTGCAGAGTGCCCATAAACGATAGTTATAGGTACTGTGGTTTAAAAGTGGAAACATATTCGTTCACTGCCATATTTCGCAATACGCTATTAACAATGACCTCAATCGTTAGAAATTTACGTAACAATAATAACAATGTGCTTTTACATCAAAACGATCTACGATCAAAGTTACGCGCGTGACTATAGGAATCGTGAGCCAGGTGCGCGCGCCGCGACACCTAATTGGCGCATACCGAGACGCCTTCGTGTAATTGGACGTCATTTACAGAAATTGTTCGCTGATTGGTCGATATAAATGTCATGCGAACCTCCACACTTGCCGTTAAGAAGTTAATACTCGAAGTCGACATCTTAATTTTAAATTCTGAATTAATGATTCGACACTTGTAGGGACTTCGGTAAGCGATTTATAATAGCACCCTCAAAATCCGACAGTTGGAGAAAATCAGTTAGCCGTTGTGTCGTGTTTAGACGCCGTGATTCCTGTGATTCACTTTTTCAACTCTCGCCGGTCATTCACCAAAGCGCATCAGAGCGAAACGAAGAATTATGAATAAAAAGGTGCGTCGAGGAATCACGCTGTGTAGACACCCTAGTCGAAGGAAATGTCTTGGAGATAATCACAGTAAGTAGAAAATGTCGGTAATGTACGTTGCAATTGGGCGAAGACGTCTGTAGGTACTGAGGTAATGTGTGGCCACCCCTCGCAGGAAGTCCAATTTGCGTGATTACTGTACTGATGTCGTGAGCGAGATTTACTGCGCCGCGTAAGTGCATATTACATGTCATTGTTCCTCGTATAATTTAATTTCAAGAAATTGTTTTGTATGTGGTTTGTAATTGTATTTGATTTGTTTTAAAGTCAGCCTGTATTCTGTGTAATTTCTGAGTTCTCTGTTACGTTTGCAGAGCTCTGTAAAGTAGGTATACCTAACTGCTATAAATCATTATCATGCGCACACGCACTGCCAGCTTACCATTAACGGTAATGCTTCGTAACTGTGCGAGGAACAAACCAAAATAATTGATTTTAATGTTCTATCGTACGTATATGTTGTTTCGATTGGTATGATCAAAATACAATACAAATGATTGATTACACACGATGGAGCTTTAGTAACACTTTTCTACATTCGCGTTTTAACTTTACAGTGGTGGTACTAACTGTATTTAAAAAATACAAATAAAGAACATTTATGTTCCACACAAAGGTAGTAACCGTGATCCTAACTTCCTAACTTATTTAAAAAATTCGAAAGTAAGTTTGCTTGTTTGTATGATACGCTTTCATTTCACGCCAAAACCGCTAAACGTACGCTAAAAACGCTAATTTTTATCCTGGATCGCAACGAAATGGCGTGCAAAAGCTAGTGGTGCCGATTCTCTTGTACACCGAACTAAACTAACTAAACTATCACTAAAATTCCTTACTTTTTACTATGAAAATCTTGAAGCTATTCTGCGAAAAATCTAATATATAAAATTCTCGTGTCACAGTTTTCGTTGCCATACTCCTCCGAAACGGCTTGACCGATTTTGATGAAATTTTGTGTGCATATCGGGTAGGTCTGAGAATCGGCCAACGTCTATTTAAAAAAAAAAAAAATGAAGCAAAACAACGTTTGCGGGTTCAGCTAGTAATCTCTAAATTTAAAAATAATTTTGACACAACTGTAATCGAATTTGACAATCGCGAGTCCACGTGTTTTTTTTTTCTTTTGGTTTCGCAACGTCTTTGTTAGAGCCGGAGGCAGCCTTTTTTTTTTTTTTTTTTTTTGTTCCCGGGGTGGAAAATCCTCATGGATGTCCTCCGCCCTGGGGCGGGCGGAGGGGTCTGTCAGACTCTTACTGACTAAAAACCACCCCGGTGTTCCATCTCACACCTACGCCGGGGTCGCGGGAACACATTATTCTTCCACAACCCCGGCTGGTGCCGGCCCGCTTGCGCGAGCCCCGTCTAGGGCGGGGGGAGTGAGGTGTACTCCCCCCGCAACGTCTGTGGTCGGCGCGCGAGGAACACTACGCGCGCCGCCTTCTCGGGTCCTGATGTTGGGGGGCGACGGATGTCCCCGAATCCGTCGCCCCTGGACCCATTTAGGGGGGCTGGAAGAGGGCGTTGTCCGCCCTCCGCCTGCGCCCGGTGCGCCTGCTGCGGATCGGGAGAGTGGACGAGATCTCTCTCTCCCTTTCCGCAGCCTCCTTCTGCGAGATGACTGTTTCGCAGAAGGAAACCACTGCGTCCCAGGACTCGGCGCTGCTCACCATCGATCTCAGAAGTAGCCAGCGACAAGTCACTGCCTACTTCTGAGATGAGGGCACGGCGCGGCTCCTCCCAAGCGGCACACTCTGCCAGCGTATGCCACGCCGTGTCCTCCCGGCAGTCGACGCAGTGGTGACACCGAGCGTCCGGCTCCCTGTTTATGCGACACAGGTACTTCCCGAAGCAGCCATGCCCCGAGAGCACCTGCGTCGCCCGAAACGACAGGGAGCCGTGCCTCCTCCCGAGCCAGAGGTCGAGCACTGGCCGGACCGCCTCGATGGTGACGAGGCCGGCGGTAGGGCGTGAAAGCCTGTCCCGCCATTCCGCCACCAGGACCTCGCGAAGCTGCGACCGACGCTGCTCCATATGGCGCTGCATCGGCCGCTCGCCCCGCGCCCTCGCTTCCTCGCGCCACCGATAAAGTGACGCGAGCACCTTCGCGTCTAGGTCCCATGGCGGGGATCCGGCCAGTGCACAAGCCGCCTCGTAGGAGATCGTGCGATACCCCCTTATGACTCTGACGGCCATTGCTCTGTGCGGCTTTCGCAGCACAGAGATGCTGGCGGCCGTCAAGTCAGCCGCCCAGATCGGGGCCCCGTAAAGGGCCGTCGATCGCATGATCCCCACGTAGAGCCGCCTACAAGCGGCGCTCGGGCCCCCCAAATTGGGAAGCAGCGTTGCCAGCGCCCCGGCCAACAACTTGGGCGCCAGCCGCCGGAAGTGGGGTCCGAAGTCCCACCGGCTGTCGAGCACCAATCCCAGATATTTCATGGTGGGCTCGACAGCGATCCGGACCCCCCCGACCACAATGTGTGATCCGGCCGGCGGCGCCCGCCGGGGGCCATGAAACACCATAGCCTCCGACTTGTTGAGGGCCACCTCCAGGCCGAGGCGCCGTATGCGGCTCACCGTGAGTGAGACCGCCGCCGTCGCGAGCAACGGTGCCTCCCTGTGCGAACTCCCCCGGGCCGTGACCAGCGTGTCGTCCGCGTAACACGTCAGGTCCGCGCCCCGGCGGGAGCTCGCCCCTCAGCACCCAGTCGTACCCGATGTTCCACAGGCGCGGTCCCACGACCGATCCCTGTGGAACACCGCACAACACCTGGCGCTGGTTTCCGCCATCACGTCCCATGTAGGTGACACACCTCCCCGCCAGATAAGCCCCAACGATGCGGCGGAGGTAGAGAGGCACCCGATGATAACGCAGTGCCTCCCGAATACAACTCCAGGGCAGGGTGTTGAAGGCGTTGGAGATGTCCAAGGACAATTTCAGAATGGAAAATCGTCATTTGACAGAATTAAACCAAATTTTAGTGATTTTTAGTCTAGTTTAGAGGCATTTGTGACAAGAGAATCGGCACCATTATATAATTCTTCACGCCTAACAAATTCCCTATACTTAAGGCAATAACGCAACCTGCACAGAACTATAAAGGTTATAACAATTAATATCCTTTTTACAGGCACCTACAACATAAAAAAAAACTATTTGAAAAAGAAACCTCGTAAGGAACTGCGGTCAGTGCTCACAACGACTCGTGTACTTGTGTCTATAAGCAAGAAGCATAACGCACCCTCTCACAAGTCGGTCACGGGGTGAGCACAGTGATTGCTATGCTCCTTCAACTCCTGCGCAGTGCTGCTTCGATGCACTCTGCCAGCTCAGACGGAACCGAAGGTAGATTGTAACCGACGATGATTTAAAAGATGAAGCTACTTTATGTTACTTTGTAAAGATTATGTGTGGTGGATGAGCAGACGCGGTAATAAAATGTTTAGTACATGTTTCATGATGACAAGCGAAGTGTAGGTGTACTATATGTACATCTCTGCCCAACCCTTCGGGGAAACAAGGCGTGATGTTATGTTATGTTACATAATTCTTTTCCGGATTTTTGGGGAGATGAGGCTTTTTTTTTTGCGTCTCAGACATATAATTTTATCTTTTTCAGACCTACAAGAAAATAAAACAAAGTTAAAACTTCTTATTCCTAATGCATACCGTACTCTACCCATTGTAGTTTTTTTTGTGAAATACTTTATTTGTTTAAAACATATTCAACAGGTTTTAAGCTTTATTTGACCGACAATTAATTTAAATATTTTTTTAATTATAATTCTGAACACTTGGAAATGTCTCTTGAAATGGATGTCATTGCAGATGCAGCTTTAATTCCTCTATTTTGATTTAGTAACGGCAATCAGTCGACATATCCAATGAAGTTATTTCGTTGGCATTTTCAGCATTTTTTTTCGCTCAATATTTTATTATATTTCTTTGTCATAGAAACGTTCAGTGAAACTATTGCTCCGAGTTCATTATAACAATAAGAATCATTTCTCCAACAAAACGGTATTCAAATTTTCTCATCATCCTTAATTTTCAAAATTCTGCTTGTGTTACGGTCCTCATCTCCTATTATTTGTCTAAGGTTTTGACAGTGTTTATCAAGCCGAATTTCGGCCTCACGCCCCGGGCTACTTATCTAGCCTGAGTCGTTAAAAAATGACCTCTCGACCTGCAACGACACTAACACTACTACCTGTGTTCCAGTCTCGATGGTCATGACGATCGGAAGATTTTCCCGCTCTTAGAGTATCGAATAATTTATGTTTTAATTATTCGATACTCTAAGGACGCATTTCACCAATAACTGAAAGCAATCGGCACATAAACTGTGATTATTTTCGATGGCATATTGACACTGACAGCTCTTGAGCGCGTTTAAGATTGCGCTAAGTTTCATTGGTGAAATTATCTCTACACAAATCTTTTTAATTTAAGTCCACGATCACGTTTTAACTTAGCGCCGCCGTCTCTTAAACAATAGTAACCTTATATTAAAAGTGCACGTCCTTAGAATACCGATTGCAATCAGGGTCTAAAGAACGTATAAAACAAGACTTAAAAGGCATTTAACTATCTTGTGCGTCTAAGTTTTGCACGTGTAATTATTTTTTTAGAAGAAAAAATATCGACAACCCTATCTGCAATTAATTATGGACTGTGTATTTTTTATGTGATAACTTTTTTTGCGGTTTCGGAATATATTTTTAACAATTACAAATGATACGTGTTTATGTGGTGAACTCCTTTTTTATTTCGCTACACTATGTGTTACCGTTACCACAATATTATTTCCTAAACTTCAAAGGCTTTTAAAACTGTTGCAGCAGTTACAGTAAATCACACAAAACAATTTTATTGTAGCTTTGATGTGGTCCCTTCTACTCTGCACTACTTTAGTGGTTAGGTCAGATTCCAGTGATGTTCACTGATACACAACGATAGCATACCTCAAATCCCACGCCTGAGTACATATATTAGTATTCCCACGACCTTGTTAAGCTACAAAATAGAAGGATATCCTATTCTCACCTGACCATGACATCGACTCCTCAAAACGGTCGATTTGTGGCACCATTCAACCATGTAATTGCCCCGTTGTTTATAAATTATTCCACAAAAGTAAAGCCACTTGTTTCGTTTCTCGACTAAGTAACAAGCTTTATTAATGATTTTCCACGGTATGGTGAAAACTAAAAGAACAGTTTTTGATGACACCGCTTTCAAGCTAGACATACCTAACACTTAAATCGTAGCAGTTGTTTGTGTTTGAAATTAAACTCTATGACTCCGGTAATAGATGGTGGTTATAACAGAGATGGTAGAAAATGATATCTCTAGAAAGGGGGTAACTACCGAGATGACGACTAATGGAGAAGTATGGAAGAAAAATACACGTTGAGGAGACCCTACTTAATTGGGAGAAGGGCAGGAGGCGGATGGTTATAACAGAGATGACAGAAGATGATATGGCTAGGAAGGGGGTGACTACCAAGATGACGACTAATAGAGAAGTATGGAAGAAAAGAACATGTTGAGGCGACACCAGTTAATTGGGACAAGGGCAGGAGACGGATGATTATAAGAGAGATGGTAGAAGACATGGCTAGAAAGGGGTTGAAGAAAAGGACATGTTGCGGCGATCATAAAGATGATGATGAAGGTGGTACGGATGTACAGTTTTCGAGTTAAACCAAGTTTAACTTATTCAACCGCTAGGTAGATACTTCAAATGCCTGTTCAAACATCGTTAAAATTACAATCAAACCACATAAAAGTACAACGTCTACCAATAGTAAAACATGATCTGTTGTAATTCGTAAGACACATGTTTTTCCGCAGTAAAACAGTTCGATCAGACGTCGGACCGAGTCAATGTATTTTCAGAACAAATAAATAGTGTTTAAACTGTGAAGCTATGGAAATTAAGCGTGGACGCATGCGCGGACCGCGCCTGTGCCGTGAAAATCGTTTGTACTAAGTTCCAAGCATGTATTAATAGTAGAGGTAACAATACACAGATCGCGGTTGTATGCACTGCGTGTGGCCGAAGCTTTATTCTCGAGATGAAGACCAAAGGCTATTGTGAATGTTCGTGATGTTTATAGCCTTTTCCATTGTTTGTGACTCGGCCTGTGTCTTTTAAACGTAAGATGAAAAATTTGCATAGCTAACGCACCTTTAAATACTGAATTAATCATCGAAGAAAATCTGGCCCGAGGGCTGTTATTATAACAACCTGAGCAAAATTCCAGCAATATGAACTTGTAATATGATTACTTTATAATCGTTTACGCGAAAGTCTTAACGTCGGTACATCAATATGATGACGATCAAAATGTTCACACTAATAAGTTTCAGGTGCAAAATATTTATAAAACGATGGCTCAAGTTAGCGGCGTCCATTAAAATCACGTTATAAGGTAATTACTCGTGTCTAGAGGTGTATGTACTTAAATGAGTTCGTGATGTGAGACATTAATCTTGTTGCAAACGTTTGTGAAACTGCGGTGTGAAACGTATTAATCATTACGATGATTTTGTGTTCCTAATGTCTCCTGGAGTTATAAATAGCCGTTACCTAAAACAGATCGTAAAAGATGCTTTATTTTATAAGCAATAAAATATAGTTTTGGTATAAGCCAACTTGTGTATCAAAAATATTCTGACAGGAATTCCTACGTGTAAAGAATGAGAGATTTCCTCTACCATGTTATCAAGAAATCAAACGCCGACGTTATCTACGAGTGTCAGAAGTACAACCTAATCATAGCTTTAAAGAAATAGAAGCCAAGTAATCATTCTTGCCATCTTTTTACAAGTATTCTCAGAAAACCCATATGTAGGTGGGAAACCAATTAAATGCTTTAAAGTTAGATCAGGAATTATAGAAAAGTACTCGCAATACATTCTATAAGTCATAATGGCGGTATAAGTATTTAAAATGGCATCAACATCGGATATTATAACGATATGAATTACTGTAAAAAGTTATTACAACTCCTGCCGGACCTGAACCTGATATGTAAGTAACTTTCTTATGTATGTAGGGTGACCAAGAGGGTGGACGATCTGAACATCCAAGTGCTGCATAAGTAAGGACGCTATATTAATTTAAATAATTCTATTCTGTTCTTTATGGACTGTACATTGTAACGTTTAACATTGTCTGAAATAAAGATTGATTTGATTTGGTTTCCAATATGACAATAGATAGGCAGCAAAAACAGTACATTAACTATCATTTACGGCCAGCACTGGAATTTTCTGTAAGTACTACAAAACATTGTAGAACCTGAGAATTCTTGCGAAAATATTCTGTCCTTTAAGAAGTTTTCCCGTTGAATAAGATGAGATACAGTAAGAGGTAAGTAGCTAAGAAAACTGGTTGCTTTAAGAGTATAATTCAAAACTGCGCAAGCTCCGGAGCGCAGGTGCCACTTCAGCTACGGCCCTTCCTTCCTAAAGTATCTGTTCCTACAGCTTTGCCTTAAAAGCTTACTTCAGTGAACTGCAGATTTCTAACTAAGGCATATATCTCAGTTCCATTGGAGTATGGTTACCGCTGTCATAACAGTCTAGGTAGCATACATAAGGAGCGGCGCTCGTCACCTGCACAGCTTCCTACGGTGACTTAATAGACCACATCCTTACGTTTCTCATCTCCCTTTTTTACTGGTTATTTCTAACTTGAGTAAGTCTCAGTTCCAGTGGAGTATGGTCACCGCTGTGATTGCAGTCTAGGTAGCATACATAAGGTAGCGGTGCCCATCACCTGCACAGCTTCCCACGGTGACACATACATCCTTGCGGTCTCCGCACTACACACTATCCTTCCTCCCGCGGTTGCGCCTGCGGTTTTTCAACGGATTCACCTGTGAAACCATAATTATGTACTTATTTAGTTTGGTTCTCAAGTATACTAATGGGTATTTGGGGTAAAGGTATGCTAGTTTCGTAGAAGGATCAATTCAGTGAGACATCAAATAACTATGTCAACTATCAATGAATAATTTTATTGGAAGGTAGGACATTCACTCGACGTTTGCTTGTCTAAGTCATCATTTAAATTAAAATGATGTCATTTTCTTTTGTGATTTAGCTTACTTAATAAATACCGATTACCCAGTATATTTCCAATATCACCAATAATTTACACAGTTATCTTGCTAATAGCCGTTATTGTCATTAATCGGCAATACGACAGTAAGAATGTACTTATGTAGACGTGTCACTTAGCGCTCATCACGAAGGAGATAAACAAAAAAGTATTCTATAATTCCACGCATACATGATACACCTGCGTAATGTTCCCACGATATCTTCTGTTTCATTGGTAATCATGGGAATTATCAATTTTTCTGTCTTAACATATACATTGATTTGTGAAACAATGAGCTTTTGTTGATAATTGTTTGTTTAATTAAACTGTGGTTAATTTACGACATCAAGGTGCTTGGTGTAGAGAAGCTACGAGGAGGTCTAAGGACCAGTCGAGCCATAGTGACCAGATTGTTTACGGATGTACCTGGATGTCTTAAAGGAATATTTGAAGCCTACACTAATTTTAAAGTTGAGCTAAATATTGGATCTTTGATCACTTCTGCATTTATCAAGTTGTTATGATCTTCATGGTTGTTATAAACCCTAAATAGCACCCCACTTAGCAAATGTTTTGTTTGAAATTTCAGGAGCACTTCGGCTGACTTTTCAAACAGTGCTTGTATGATTTCCAATCCCAGGCTCCCAGTTTAATGATGGAGCTAAACAATGGTCCATCACCGTTTGCAAGCAGTAAGTATGTGTTTTACCTGTACCCACATAATTATGTGGTAAGTTACCAACCAGTCATTATTAGCGGCATGGCATTGCTAACTAACAAGTCTAACATATCTCTTACTGCATCAAGAATCTTACTAATTATGGGAACTTAGATATCAAACTGGATGTGTAATGCTTTATACTCTGTGTAAATGATCTTAATCCATCTTTATCGTTTACATGAATATAGACTGATTATGAAAATTACTTCAGTGTAGATAGGTGCAGTCGGCGACAAAAGTCGATGACAATTTATTTTTATATTCAAAATTAAAACAGAATATGAACTCTTCGCTAGTATACGAAATAGCTGCATTACAATGTATAAATGTAGCACCGTTAATCAACTTTTTGTAGCAGTCCGTACCTATCTGAAAACTGCACAGCAGATTTCTTGTGCTTCCCAAATGTTAACAAATCTTGAATCTCCTCTGCCTAGACATTACATAGACAATGTTGAGCTGTGTCTAGAAGATAAGTATTTATGAAAGACCCAATTTAAATCGTTATAAAACAACTAAGCCTCTCAGCAAGCAAAACTATTCACGCTGCAAGTAAACAAACCATAGAAAAAGTCACGACACCTAACGATAAAATACTTATAAATAGATATAATAGTCCAGTATAATACGATCGTAATAAATAATCATGGCTACTAGGCACTAGTACCAGGTACCCAGGAGCTGGTAGTGATTTCCTGAGACTAAGCGAAGCCCGCACCTGTCGAGCGTTCCCACACGTCTGTTACACAATGAGCAAGTTTTTTTATCCGTTCGCGATGTTTTTATACGAGCGAGGATGTGGCTAATATTGAGGCATTGAGGCTCACGACAACAACCGAGTAATGAGCGTTGATCTGATTCCAGTAGAGTTAGGTGTTTTTCTGTGTTTATTGGAGCTGCGGACGTTTGGATGATAGCGTCAATTTCAGATAGATTGTGGGTGTGTGAAGATTATTTTGTTGAATTGTCGATGGTAAAACCCTCATGATCAATTTCCAGTTATTATTCTAGTCGGACCATGCAGACGTAGATTTGTACTACCACTTCACATGGAAAGACAGCGAACTGACTTAATTTCTCTACATCTAGGGGATGATGTGTAGATTATGTTGTTAAACTATTGTCGAAACGTCTTTTATCGTCCTTTTACTTCATTTTCATGACCACTGTTCAGTTTGAAGTAATATTTAATTCGAAGCAGTGATTGTTACAACTACATTAGGTAAATTGGGAACACAGTGACTTTATTTACTGAAATAAAGTCACTGTGTCAATATTCATACATAAATCACCATTTATAATATATCTGGCTGCTGTTTATCCGAAAAGCAAATCGACTAATCACAAAATAATCATAAACTTATTAGCTAAGCTCCACTTTTATTAGCGTCAAAATTATTATTCTTAACTCGTAAAATGATCAAGAATTGAGGTAGAATTACGTCGCAAGCGCAGTAAACAAATTATTATGCGCCGCGATATAATTGTGATTGGAAATTATTCCATCAGTTGCTCTCCGTCGGTCTCAATGATTCAAGGAGCGTAGTTGGCGACGGTTCCTTACACCTGTCCAAGATTCTCACGATCAATGGATCTGAAGATTATAATGTAATGGTGGCAGGCTGTATCGTCACGTTCGTTTTACAATTTGTCTGGGAGTACGAAGATTCAGGTCTCTGTTATAGCTGGCCACAAAATAAACGAAACATAATAAAATTCCATGAATTAATTGTCTTTCTTTGCAGTTGCTTGCTAGGTGTACGGCCGGCATCCGTTTTTAATTTGATCGGCGATTTACAAAATTTTTAGGACAAACATTTACTTTTTGCTAAAAGTTTCCAAATCAAAGCACTCGACTAGAAATGTAACCGCCAACTTCCTCAATTTAAGTTCCAAAGACAGAGGTGTATATATTGCGGTGGTACATAATCGTGTATATGTATATTGCGAAGGTACATAATGACACAGCATACCTAAATTAAACAAGCACCCATAAATGATTCATTTGCTACAGATGTAGGTGTTGCTAATACTGCTGTGCAGGAAACTCTATCATATTTACATTATCTTAACCAGTATAACAATCTAAACAATCAATAAGAACGACTGGATCGTTAAGTCAACAAGGTATCAAATACTCAATAATGCATTCAGCTGTAACAAGCGGATTTATTATCAAAGGCTCTATAGACTAATTTGCTCCGTCAGATAGATGGAGTTCATTGTAATTGATTTTCATGGTACAGTCAGTACGATGTCGCTCAGCACGACATAATTAAAGATTGAACTCGCCCGTTATTTGTTCAACTCAGTCGCAAATGAGTTTTTGCGACGCTATCAATGCGTGAAGCTCACTTTAAAGTTAATTACCTACACTTCATGAGAATAATCTGATTATGCCCGCTTCAAGCAGTAACCATTTATTTTCTTACAAGCGCAAATGTAAATGATACTTAATTTTGCTACATTTTTTCTGAATCGGCCGCGAACCTGCAAATGTAATGTGCATTTTTTTAAATATCTTGTCATCTTTAAAGTGTTCCGAATGTGACTGGTTCCAGCGAAAAAGAGCAGTTATTACGTGTAAATGGAGATTTTATTACTTTCTGAAATCTCGGAACGCTGCCGTGTACCGACCGATTGGACACCGAACGGACTGGTTCAACTTGCAGAAATGGTCCAATTTTATTTCTTAATACGCCAATCATTTCCAATGTGAGAAAGTGGAGCACTGGCAACCACCGGATTTGGTTGGATATAAAGAGCAACATTGCAATGCTGTCCTAGATTGGTTCAAAAGTGGTATATTGTCCCAAACTTTCAAGATTATGAAATTCACTGCATGACAAATTTGAACCCAATTTTAACCGACATCTCAAACTCAAGACTGAAGCCGCCTGCCAGCGCTGCTCGCTGGACAAACAGCGCAACCTTGAGAAGCAGACACAGCTCAACTTGTTCGAACTTGAGCCCGCAATTGGATAAGCACTTTAACGACATTGTCCTTTTGTCGCGGTGAGATGCGGTGCAGGTGCACGTGACGTCACCCGGCCATGAGAATATCCCGCGACTTGCCATTCTCACGCCTCCGCAGGACGACAATCGCGAAACCAGTTCCTCCATTAAAAGTGCCGTTAATGTAACTGCATGCTCGTTTTAGCGGACCTGATCGACCGATGCTTACAGATCATTTGGACAGGCTTAACCGATAGGCTTAATGTTCGCACCCACATTACCATAAAGGACTCGTAGAGGAAACATTAAAGTAAAATCTTTAGATAGTAAAATTTAGTCTCGATATCGACATAAAATTTACTGACGCTTTAAAGTGCTGTCGACCCTTTACTGATCATTTCCATAAAAGATTCACAGCCATTCGGAAATAAAATGTAAGGATCCAAATGTAATGGAATTTTAATTTCACATGATAGAGGAAGCGTGTCCGGGCCTTGATTGCAATTACAAAGTCAAATCAATAATGAAACAAAGTCACCCTTGTTCAATACGGAAATTACCATAAAATCAGTCCCACGGCCGCTCCAATTGTTTGTGGGGGTGTTGCCGTGTGAATGGCCGGCCGGAAGCCGCGCTGATGCGTGAAAACTATTCTAATTCTGAAATAGTGGAGCAGAGCTTTTGTCTTATGTGCACGATGCGTTTCCAACGTGAATGGGGAAATAAACGTGAACGGTGGCACTCACATACATTTACACGTGTACACTTTGTAGCTTGAATGAATTCCTACCGCAATTAAGCTTACATTGCCTATCGCAAAATAATGACCATTGATACCGCGCACATTGTATGATACTAACCTATAGTAGCAGTTTTATAGCTATCTTAAAATTTTAAATACACAGCAATTACTTCGCTCACTATTCTTACTGGCATATGCGCAATATCCAGGTTGGATAAATCGATTAAGGGCATCAATAATGCACAGACGCAGCCTTTGAAACAATCATTGCATCGAATCGTTTAATTGGTTACGACTTTCGTTTGATATGTGAAACTGAGTTGGTCTGCGAACCGTCTTGATATGTTTATTGATATTTTATAGTCAATTTCAAGTTATGTCTGATCTGACCTATTTGCTTTTGTAGTTATTGCGTCTGTTGCTTGCTTTGCTTTGTTCTTAATTGTACCTATTCTGTTCTGTTGGGCAGCTTAATGCAATACATATCCTGAGATTGCTGCTTTTCATTGTTTTGTTTATCATTCAACTAACAGAGGCTACAAATAGCTATGACTTTGCAGTGTGTAAATCAATTGTTGATAATGTCGGTTTCGGAGAGATTCGTGACCGACTTTAAAGTCTTATTGGAACTGAAAATGTATGCAAAATAAAACTTAAAAACAAAAAAAAAACGTGCAAAATTACAAAGCGGCTTTTCGTGACAACTACAAAGTGTTTTAGCAGTATTGTTTCGCGATGCGTCACAAAATGATCACGGCATGCGTCTGAGCATATCAAGTGTAGGACGTAGAGAGAGCGGGTAAGCGGATCCGGCGTGAGGCGGTAACCGAACCGCGGCCCTCACGCTCCGAGCACATGTCTTGGCGCGAGCTGCGCTCTGCTGGACAGACGAACAGACCGCCGAGGCCTCGACAGTGAAGTACTTGATGTGGTGTCAAGTGATAGCAAATCTTTAGCACACCTTGACCAATAGTGGATGTGTTTTTGGCCTTGGAGGATTTGGAGGTTTGAACCTTTAAGGCGCGGTAAGTAGCAAATCTTTTGGTAATTGACGATAGCGCATCGCGGCAACAATTTAGGTTCAAAACAGCGATGCGTTTATGATAAAAGATTTTATTTCTGCAATTAGGTTTGTAAAAACACTTTAACACGTCAATCATATTTTAAATACTATAGAGATCGGCGTTTCCTATCTGACTACTCTGACAAGAAGGGCCGAAACCAAACTCACTTTTAAAGTCCAGACATAATCTTAGTCATATCATGTGAAGACCAGATTGGTGTCTGAAATTGTATTTTGAGGAAAGAACCACACAGATTCACAGATTGAGTCTGTCCAGTCAGTGCACGCATTTTTCAGTTTGATGTTAGTTTAATCGAATTACTTACCACATAAAAGTATATATATTCACATGAAACAAATAAATTCACGGCTCAGAGGAATATTTTTTAGTTGATTGAATTCCCTTTATTATCATAACACAAAATAAGATAGTTTACCCTAAAAATTTTGAGTGTTTATGTCAAAAAATATATTTTTTTAGTTCTGTTATGATTTATCAATCGATTGATTTATAATTATTGTTTTTATAAAATATTTTTGAATAAGTCCAATTTATATCAATATGCCTAACTGTGTCACCAAAAAGTGAGCGTTTTCGGTGACCTATGTTTCGGCAGCGCCCTTAACGGTACCTAAACCTCCGCTTTAGTTGCAGACCTTCCATGTACTCAATGCACCTGCAATCTACTTAAAATTGGTCTAAACAATAGAACTATACCAATGTATAATATAATGTCGATTCTGTACTTGATCATGATTGATCAAGTACTGATGTAAAGCCTGTAATAGAAACTAGGAAGCGATTGTCTATGGTCTTGTAAAGCTGCGTAAATAATGTGATTGCATCTTTATCAATCGCACATATACTCTTTGTTAATATGATGTCATATATTGTTAATTACATTAATATGCCCTATTACATGGGACTGTAGCATATCTGGCGAAATGTGGGTGTACAATTGCTAGGTACACCTCTGCCTAACCCTTCTGGGATTACAGGCGTGATGTTATGTTATGTTATATTCTTAATAACTTTCATGATAACCCTATTTTTTTTACTGCGAATAATAACAAATTCCTAAACTTGTTTAACAAATAAACAAACGAGAGGAGGACAAGCGTTCGACGTTCCAACATGTCTTTGGCATTCAAATGATAATAACACATGTTCGCAATCAGTTAATTCAATTTATCTTACATCACGAACAGTCGCACTTAGTTAAAGGTGTGAGCAGATTTATCGCGGCTTTATTGATGCAAATGCTATCATTTAAATAAATTATGACGGGCGCCCCGTCTAGACGGACTTCGTCACTAGCTATGTGCCTTTCAATTTCACAGTTTCAATGTGATGTAGAATTTAACTAAGAATGTCTTGCCTTTGATTACGTAACTCAAAGCTATTCAACTTACTTTTATTCGCATTTTTAACATCAAAACTTTTAATAACAATACACATTTATAAACCAATGCTTTTGGCATCTTTCATTATTTAAACGATGAGCTCACTCCACGCAAGTCTTCACGGTGAGATTTTAACAGAATCGAGATGCAGGATGTCGGAAATCGATTCGACGTCAAAATCATCAAAAATCGTCAATACATACATACATACATCAGTGGCACTGACAGCTCACTCCACGCTCACTCCACCTAAGTTTTCACGGTGAGTTGGTTACAGGATAGCACTATAACATAGACATTTTACCCAGCGTAGGAGTCCGGCCCTCACTTTGTTTGTACACTTTTCATGCCAAATCAAAAATATATTTATTATTTAATTACTTACCTTTTCAAAGCCAGTTACCGCATTATGTAAACCTTACACAATTTTCTGGAAAACTTTTTCTTTATCGGTTCTGCCTTGGCATTAAAGGGGTAATCACAAAGCTGCGCATAACAAGCAAATCGAGCTTTTTTATCGTGACATTCTTAATATTCACTGACAGACAACGCACAATCTAAACTGCCGGGTCTAGAAGCATTGGTCATTATTATTAGGAAGCACTTAGATATTAAATTTTTTTAAATAAAGGGTTTAAATTGGTAATTTTTGCCTATGAAATCCCATCGAGCACCCGACTTGTTACATAAAATAAAATAAGCTTTTAATTTCTATAGGCACGCTTCAGACTATAAATACAATAGATTAACATTCTTAGTAATTTCCCTGTCATAGATTTATCCGAACCGATTAGAGCAACAGCACAGTAGCGACCGAACGCGATCAAACTAAATTAATTGGCGATCACATCGACCTATCGATTCCGTCAGTAAACCAGCACGCAAAGTATACAATCGCTTACGTATTTAGTTACACGTCAAACCGTGTAAAATATTGCTTCCTTGTGTCCACGACATTACTCTAACGTAGGCACATTTATCTCAGATAGAACATTGCTTATACGAAGATAAGATATAAATACAGTGTATTTTTCTTGACTTGTCTGATTTGGTAAACAATTTATAGCGCAGTAAGATTTTAAGGACTGCCTCGTTGGTCTAGTGGTTGCAAGAGCTACTGCTGAGCATGAGGTCCTGGTTTCAACTCCCAGGTCGGGCAAATTGTTATTGGGTTTTTCTATCTAGAATTTCTCAGTAACAGCTTTTAGTCTGGATTTGTGTCCGGTTAAAGGCAATAGGCTCGCCGGCTATTACATAGGACTTAAGAAGAATAACTGGCGACATGTGGTTGCTGGCGACAGGTTTACCTCTGCTTAACCGTTCTGGGATTACAGGTGTGAGTTATGTATGTATGTATGTATGTAAGATATTAATTTTGAGATAATAAACGAGAATGAATCTTAAATTAATCTATTCCAAGCAGCTTTTGTGTGATTGTCTGATTGATGCGAAAACCTCGTGATTTACGTTGCTTGTATGTTTACCAACATTACAAAATGTAAGTATGGAAAAATACACTGTATAAACTGCGGTATAGTTCAAATTGAAATCACCATAATTGTCAGCAGTGATTCGATCAAGTCAATCAATTACAATATCGTTTGGTACCGGCCAGGTACTCTATATTTGTAAAAGAAGTTATAGTCTCTTATTTAATTACATACAGTGTACCTACTTACAGTGTCCATCTCAGAAATGTTGTTGTATACATAGAAGCTGTTAAATTTGACTCATTTTAAAATCTCAGATATACGCTATATGCTTCATGTACATAATGCTAGCTATATTACCAGTAGTAAATGTTTTAACTTAAGTGCTTCCTTATTAAACAGGACATTTCCTGTGTTGTAAACCGGCCTCGTACAAGCAGAATTTTGTTCGATGCATGTAGCAAATGATGTCTAGCATTTTTACAAGATTCGACACGGAAAACGAACGGACCTTAATATATTTCTAATTAGATAATGGCCTTATGGGTCCTTATATTGCTGAGTAAGCCTGGCTCGAATAAGTTTCGTACTACTTTTTAAATACTTCATTCGGCAAAGCAAACTGAAGTAGGTATGATCTTCTGCCTAGGATTTACCCAAGTATGTTGTTAATACCAGTATTTACATAGAGCGACTGCCTATCTGACATTGGGATGAAAATGGCTAAATGTTTCCTAAATTACTTCCAATACTGCCGACAATATTGGTCAATATTGCTCGAAAGTTGCCAGATTACATAGGTTTTTTCAAATGTCATTTTCATGAAGTAATATGTAGGTAATGGTGTAAAAATTGTAAGCAAATAGACATAAATAGAAAGTAAATAGATGACGATTGGGTTAGAAGATTAAAAAGGCAGAAAACTATAATAATATGGATACATAATAAATGACTGAAAAAAAATTACGTTATATAAATCCTCTTCAAGGGTACAAAATATAAGAATTATGCATCTAGTAGGTACCTACTAGACTTTTTTTTGTTCACACTACCCCTTGTACCCTAATGTTGTTTTAAGATAACTTAAATGTTGAATACTACGTTAGTACGTAAACGTCAACTTGTTGTTGTAAATCGTCTTGCAGATATGTATACACATACATCTATATATGTATAACTTTGTTACATGCAAGTGAAGTTAAATTTAAGAAAGTAGAAAAAAAGTTTGATGTTTTTTTTATAATAGTTACCAGGCCACTCAGAAAGTATTGCGAAAAAAAGTTTTTATGTATGAGAGACTGGCCAGTTATAGTCTATTTCGAAAATATTATGATTTGTAGAAATAGGTTCCAATTTCAAAATTTTGTTTGCGAGCTAATTAAAATTATCGTGTCTCATTATAAAATGGATCTGCGCCGGGAACATTTTCGCGCTATGATTTTTGAAGATTTCAAGTGTCCCCTGAAACCGGACGAATCGGACGCTTCAAATGGCATTAATGGATGAAGACACTTCTAAGGTAACCGTGTATCGTTGGTTTAACGAATTCAAACGCGTTCGACTAACTTTGGGGGATGAAGGAAAAAGTGGTCTCCCTTTCCCGAAAACTTGAAAGCAGTGAATATTTTAATCCGAGACAATAGGCGAGTAACGTATCAAGAGACACTTACTTTTAATTTGACTGGCTACTTGGTGTCAATTCCTTTACGGAACCAAAGAAGCATCAACGCTGAATGGTATACTATCAAATGCTTCTCAGAAGTTTTCTCTGTTGTGAGCAACAAGCGACCAAACACGGCTCCGCGGGCTACTGCTCCACCCCGACAATGCGCCTTCGCACACCGCGCTCAAAACGAGGGACTTCCTACACAGCACTCCGGTCAAACTCCTGGGTCACCCTCCTTACAGCACCACCACCACCATGGTGCTTAACTCGCACCGTGTGATTTCTCAATTTTCGTCGCCGGAAGATGCGCTGTCAGCGTTCGGGCAGGCTGTAAACGAGGTGTCTACGGCGGACTGGAAAGTGTTTCGAAAACTGGTTCAGACGCATGAAACTTTGTATAGAGGCTAGTGGAGCGTACTTCGAAAAGAAAAAAAAAACCTATGGAACATTTATTTTAATTTTCATTAAACTCTCTGATTGTCCCACGTATGGTTTCATTACTAAGGAAGTATCACGGATAGCGTTTCTTTTCTGTAGGTTATCATTAGGAATATTAATATAAAAATCAAGTTTTCGTTGGATATCGTAGATAAGCACAAACCCTGCAGACAACTATTTAATCCTACTAAGCAAAATATAGCAAATGTTGTTTTGTATTTACAACTTTGGCAATTTTGCCGGCAATTTTCATGCCTATGACCACCACATCCACAACCCAGTTTGTCGGACGTTCGGGCAACTGACTACCAGTATTTGGTATAATAAGAAAAAAAGCGATGCAACTTTACGAATATACAACTGCTTACCCACTAAATTGGCCACAGATGTAGTACACATCTTTGCCACAGATGTAGTACACATCTGTGGCAAATTTCAGATCTGCTTACCTACGTAGGAGAGATCAATTGCACATTAATAACGCCTTATAGAAATAAATACCTTTGTAAGTAGGGACAACAATGATTCCACACGAACAAAAGTCGGTCAAAACACACATTTAAAGTGCATATTAATTAGCATGACAGATAGTATCGGCAAATGAACGTACCTAAAGTTCAAGTTATTGGAGATACATTACTCGACGGCGACATTACAGTTAATCGCTTAACTGGACGATCGAGAGTTCAGAAACCCATTCCGCGCTCCAATTAAGTAACGACCTGCAAATAAATAAGTGGTCAGAGGAAAAGAACAGTACAGTTCAATCGTATAAGAGTTCCGTTTGGCGAAGTACTACTTACTCAAAGATAATGTTGTAATTTTTGTGATCTACAACCTGCAAAGTATACGGTTCGGTTCCACAGCAAGCTTCACTTAATTTGTACCATGATGCGTGTTCTCCTTTAGGCACAGATTGAAGATAAAAACAGTACTGCACAGGCCACTGAACCCTAAAAATCAAGAGCACCGGGTACATTACCGGTGCGTTATAGTAAATTATTGGTTTGCGGTACACTGTACGTGCCGCCGGCGCAGACGCAGCCATAAGCGGTCAACGTAATGATGGCCAATTTCCGAACCGACGCAATTCACGGATAGGTGTTTTATTAACTTTGCGCCGTACCTTACTGGAGAAAGCTTCGTTTGCTACCTATTTCCACGAACCCTTTACGGTACTTTTAAATTTTTTTGATGGTCCCCATTGTCGTTAAATATATCGTTTGAGAGTTACTATTATGGCGCCGTATAATCTGCAATAAACGAAATAGAAAATTTTATGGGGTTTATGTAATTTTTTGACGTTTGGATAAGTGTTTACAAACAAAGTAGATAAATAAATCATCAGACATAATTTCGTCATCAGACGTAGTTTCGGAGCCTATTCAGTACAAACAAACAATTAAATCTTACCTCTTTTTAATATTATTATAGATTATTAATTTTAAGTTCGACTCCAAAAAAAGCAAAATGTTTTGGTGTACAACAAACGGTACACAGAACGTAACATTTCTAAGCGCGTTGCAACAACTTCTCCCATAAAATTAATTCAAAAAAGGAATTTAACACAATATTCATATCTCCAATTTGGTAAAACCGAACTTATTAAACGACTACTGAAGTAGCTTTGACCTCACCACTTGCTCGTACCACAGTTACCTAAAATGTTTATTTCGTCGAAACGAGTTTCTTTTATTTTTATTGGCAATTTGCGATTACACGCATAATTTCAGTGGGGAATAATTAAGATGGGATTGTGAAAGATGGGAACAATTTAGCAATTAAATAGTTGCTAGTAGCGGCGCCCGCGCAGCATCACTGCGTGCACGCGATTTACCGTAACATCATGGTACCTAATATGATTGGGCAAAATACTTTTTTGTACATTCACATTCATGTCCGGACACCTGCAATAATTGGTTACCCCTCGTTTCTGAGGTATTTACAGTTGAGGGGTCATCCAATATAAATTGGAGGCATCTGTAGGTAGGTAGGTAATCCAAGACTTTTTGGTACTTAGTGTAATTTTGCTTTCAAACTTAACCTCAAACTCAAAACATTTATTTCAAATAACTAAACTTTTGAATTTTGCACTTTTGAATTTTCAACGTCCGTCGGTGAGATGAAGCTAGATGTAACGTACATCGCGGTAATGAACTTCGCAACTGCGATTTACACTGGAGTGAGCATGACATACTCCCAACAGCCAGGGCACATTCAAGTCAATGAAAGACCTACCCAGTAAATGGTAGCTTTATAGTATGTACATAGTACTTACATATGTGCTATGCAATTATACAACTCTACAAGAGTGAATTTATACAATGCAAAGATTAAGTTTTTAAAATCTTCAGCAGCTCCAACAGTATTTTCAAATGCTAATAAATTAGTTGATGCGCCTTTCCTTTGCAGGACTAGCGATTAGGCAAGCATTTTTATCAGCGATGTAATGCCCCAACTTATAATGCTTGGCTGCACAGTGTGCGTTTCACACAAGATTTTTTCGATGTCGAAGTAATTATCATCAATATTTCAGAACCGTTCATTACCTGTTTTCGTCATGTAGGTAAACTAGCTCCATACATAATCTTCAACCTTTCGTAGTTAGACAAATGATAAACTGTTCGACATTACTTTATTCCCTTTTATGGTAACAGCAATAATCAATAGTAATAGTGTAGCTTCAGGACCACAGATGTTGTTAATGCTCTATTACCTTTTTTATGCAGTAAAGTATCTAATCATTGATTTGCTGCTACCCATGTGAGGAAAGATTAATGAAAAGTCAACTAATGGTTCTTATCTGATTTTCCTGTCTCTTGGTGGTTGACTGGGTTTTTGAATTACTACTGGGTTTCATTGCTGATTAACGCGAGTTTATGTCTTCAACAAAGTTATTAATAAAGTTTCAAAAAAAAAAAACTATGTACTTAAAAGTGGCCAGAAGGCCAGACCGTCAGGTCTCTTGATTGAGATGTTGGTAGAAGATGGCTGGCTCCATAATTAATTATTAATTTATTAACAGATTACCTGGTATCTGCTCTTGATGTTATGTCACCAGTGTGTCACCCGCTAATTATAGTACTATTTGGTCACCCGCATACAAATGATGCTGGCCACCGTCAATCTATCAAAGATATTAAGTAGGTACGAGTATGTTCCTTCTTACGGAAAGTGAACAAAAAAAAAACTTACAAAAAAAAAACGTTTCTAATTTCAGAACTTCTACAAGATTAGTCATTTGCAAGATGGAGCTGTTGCACAGAACAGCTGCTGCTGTTGTTTAGAAAGAACTGTACCTTTTTTTCTCCTTTTATCTAGTTCATAGTAATTAACAATAAACCACTAGTAGGGTAGTCAACCAGCGCTTGCCGTTTTAGGTGGAGGTATGCAAAGTGGTTATATCTCAGATCGGCGTCGCCTGCTCCAGTTCACCGCATTTGGCCCGTGTCCGTCGATCCGCCCGACATCTGGCGATCTGTTAAATGCCACCGGTGACAAGCTCACATGTGTTCCAAACCTCACCTGAACGGATTTAACACAGTTTTGCTGCCTTTTTTGTAAAGCATCCTGTGGTAATTCGAGATTTTACAGGAAGTGTTAATTAAGGTTTTTAAGCTGTGACAATTTAACTTAATTCTGCGTAACAATTTTAAATACTGGGCAAGTATATGCCTACTCTAATAAGGAATATTGTGGGTGCATCGAGCGAGGCCCCTTAACCAGCCTTAATTCTTTCTTTATTTAGGACTACAAAGAAAATGTAATTATTACAAAAATTATATACTTTCATATTTTCTCTCAGGAAGTGACGCGATATCCAGCTTATAAGGAGATTTCCGTTTGACTAACGTAGGTAAATGTGTCGTCATTAATTCCTGATAAACGGAGAGATTCTAATCATCCGATTAAGGACTGTCTGATCAGGGGCGTAGCTACCGCCGTATCTGCCGTATTAATTATACGGGGCCCCCAGGCCATGGGGGCCCCCGTCATGAACACCTGACAGACCTGTCACTATTGTCCATAGAGGCAGAAACTTTAGAAAAACTAAAGTCATCATCAGCTATAAATGATTTAATAAATCAGTTGGCAGAAAAAAAGGCAAGGAAACGTGTGTATTTAATTTGAATTGTTTGTAATAATGAAAAAGTGACAGAAAATTATGATGAATAAATATTTCTTTTAATTTTATGCATTTTTTTTTTCTTTTGTGATAAAAAACCCTTCATAAATAAGGGCCCCCAAACAAATTTTTATACGGGACCCCGCCAAGGCACGCTCCGCCACTGTGTCTGATACACATCTTATCATATCTACGTACGAGAAATCATATATTTTTGTAAGTACTAAGTACAGTCATCACGACTAATCGTACTGTGTAATTAATTACAGATTAATTGCCCACGAATCGAGAAACAAGGCTTTAAACTCTATATTTTATTAGACTGTAAAGTCGACGACGTTGTTACGCAAATTACTGTTAATTACTCTGCCTCGGCTTAACCTTTATGCTAATACCTATTGATATGTCTAAGAACCTACCTATGGATAGCTTGATAACCCAGAAAGCTCAATTCCAATGTAAAATATTCAGTATCGGATCTTGTTGTAAGAAGATGTATAACGAATGTAGCCGTTGTTTCTTCAACGGTATGCGTAAGCGCGTTATTTTGATTAAAATTTGAATGTCAAAATACGTCATCAGCAAGTTATCGCTATGTAATTATTCAAGGAAATTTCTCATGTTTTATTTACAGACTTTCAAGTTTTTAAGCAAACCCGTGCAAAGGTAAAAATATGTCCTGGAAGAACAAATGCACTTTTATCTTTGGTATAATACAATTACCCTAACTGCGTAACTGACTATAAATTTCAATCTGAATCATTTTGAAGGATACTGCTAACTAATCTTTTGCTTCATGTGTTCGAAAAAAATGTCAGCTCAACACCGTAAATAACGAATGTTGTTAAACAATCAAAATCAAATCCTTTGCTACTGATAGTGTGTTACGCAATCAACGACCGTAAAGCCTATGGTCGTTGTATGCAATTAACCCCCTGGTTAATACAAATTTACAGTTAATTTACACAGCTGTTATTAGCAACAACACACTGTCCTTTTCCCTTGTAATTAATAGGAACATAAAACACAAGCATTGTGTACAAAACTGTATCCACTGACTATTTGAAGGCTACGCAAATTTTGACACGTACGCCGTAGCCTCCATAGCTCAGGGGTTAGAGCACTAGTCTTGTAAACTAGGGGTCGAGAGTTCGAATCTCTCTGGAGGCATTTTTGCATTTGGCCACAATTTAACACATCAATTAATTAAATCATTTATTTACGTTTTATTACGCAAATAATTCCTAATCTGAGAAAGAATGATAATAAAAAATTAAATAAATCCCTTTTTTTGTGAATCTTTGTGCTTAACTTGACAGAGAGTCCTGTAAATCTTAATTTAAATGCATTTCAAACGAAATCTTACAGAAACGTTAATTTGAAAGTCTGTATGAGCAGTAAAAGAGGAGGTTCCAGACCGAGTAAGCCCCATTTGGTTAGGCTGAAAAGCCTTGTCAATATTCTCTTTGCTCTGAGCAACGCTACGAGTGCGGCCGCGCGCAGGTACCTTCCCTACGAGGCCGACCCGGCCTCCACCATCACGGTGTGGCGCTTTCCGCCCTATCTCCGGGGACTTTCCACAGGGTGAAGTGAGTCACAAGAACTCTGTATGTAACCCCGACGACTGAACTGGTCGGAACCCTCAGTAACTGACACGAATTTTCGAGCACATGTTTAGCTTACGGGGAACTCTGATAGCGCGATTTAGGATATTCCTTAACAACTTCATTATCACGTTGTAAACATACCAATTCATATAATAATAACTTTTCTAAAGATACAAGCATCTTGAAAATTTATATCTACGGGACCTAGCAGTGAAGTTACATCGGCAACTCAATTTAATAACTTGGAATGAAGCATTTCAACCGACAGCGCCATCTAGTTAGTACTCCCAACACTAATGTTCTCAACACAAAGCTGTATTTTATTCCGTAAGAATTCCAAAGTACGGTTTCCGTTTTTAAAACTCGTTATAAACTTATATGTATATTGTGTCGCGCATACTTGAGTTTGTCAGTTAATAAGGCCTCGAAAAGAATAAAGCCTGGTTTTTTTAAGTTGGTAGGTTTCTTATTAACTTTTACTTTAAATAAAAAATGACCATATTACTCCGGCAAAGGAATCTTTATAGTCATGCATTGACCGTAAAATCCAACTTTGCTGTAAAGGTAGTCTCTACAGTGTTTTGTATAGTTTGTTTGTTACATCCGTGATTCGTAATGAGGGATTTGAGTAGCCCCATTGGATTTTGAAACTTGCGCTGCATTAATAAGATGAGTATTGAGTTGTGTTGGCTGAGATGCGCAGACGCAGGTGTGCGGCCGCCTGGTCGTCGCCGCGGCTACTGCTCTCGGATATGGTATTCATTTATTAATTTGCTTGCGTTGACCGACGCGCCAATACATTTAGTTTGGACGACCATTGTGCTAGCATTTGTTTTTGCAACTTGAAATAATTAAGTTTTGAAAGTAGGTACTTAATAATAAAACAAGAAAAAAACACTAAGTAATTATTTACTTAGGTGCTTACCTACTTATGCCAGTATATATACCATAACTCCCTAAAAAGAAAGTCTATTTCTAATTATTAACATAACATCAAGCCTTGTTTCCCCGAAGGGTTGGGAAGAGGTGTACCTGTACACCCACATTTCGCCAGTTACATTTAAGTCCTATGTTATAGGGGGCGAGCCTAGTGCCATCAACCGGGCACAAACCCAGACTCCTTGCTGCTACTGAGAAATTCCAGACAGAAAAACCCAATAACACGTTGCCCGACCTGGGAATCGAACTTCTTGCTCAGCAGTAGCGATTGCAATCACTAGACCAACGAGGCAGTCACCTAATTATTAAATGCTTAATTATCATGTTTTCTTTTGATTCACTATAACTATAAAGCTTAGCGATAACTTTGGAGATATTAAATTCATATACTTAGCTTTATCTAGTAAGTTTTACATGAACATCATCAAAATAAATGCAAACGATTAAAATTGCTCAGAGTTTTGTAACAGGCGTTTTATGGGTATTTTAGCGGATTTGTGAAATGATAGAATTAGTAAAACAATCGAACAAGATTTTTTTAAAGTCAATATTTTAGCTTCATCATGTTGAACTGAGTTTTGAACTATTACGGTTGTGTCAAATAAATTGTGAATTGAACGCGATGTTCCTACGAAATATGTTTTATTACAAATTCTGTTTTTGTTGACACATTGCTAAGCAGTTCTTCGCCAATTAATAAAGTAATATGCAATGAATGAGATGACTATGTGCTTTACACATAGATACATTATACCAGATTGTAGGAAACAGAAGAAGTAATCAACTGATAAATAAATAAATAAAAGACAGACTCACTTATTTACTCAAACTCAGTTACTCTTAATTAACACCCAAACAAATATGACATGTTAATAATTAAATCAGCGATCAAAACTCATAAAACAAACCTGAAAGAATAAAGGACTGGAATGCGAAACAGCCATTATGTATTTAATTTTCAATATAAATAAAGCCGTCGATAGCGGAGCGTTTTGTCTGAGTAAATAGTGGATAAGGCCGGGTCCACATAAATCATGGGTGAATTAATGCAGGCTAGCTGCATTCCTGCCGCGCCGGCCGGCCGGCAACTCGCGCTCTCCACCGTAGTGTTGCCAACTATTATGAGACCGAATTCGGGATCCGGATGTCGAATTGTTACGGTAATTCAAGTAGCTGTTAATGTTATACGGTAGATATAGCGTGTAATGTAAACGATTGGGGTACAATTTAAATAGTAAGGTTTATTTAACATCTTTGTTAAATTTCGAACACGGGTTTCGAACGACTGACTCGAAGTTGATAAAGCTTTCGCCTTGACGGCTTCCCGAAAGCTCGAGTTTAGTTTAGAGAATTATTTTTATTTCTTGAGCTTCTTTATTATGAGGATTTTAAACCTTATTGCTTTCATTATGTTTAAGCTACTTATAAGTATCTGTCACCAGCCGAGGTTAACTGAAAAAGAATACCGAATTAAAATCGTAACTGCTTGATTATTTCACCACCTACTTGTAAATTTACAAGCTTTCAGATTAGGACTTTCCGCAGAAATGTGGAGACTTAGCAACAGTCGGGTGAACAACTAACGCGGAACTTGAAGCCTCTAACGATGAATTCCGATCGTTGTTTTTGCACTAACTCGAATCATAAACCAGTCACTATGGAAAAACCCAAACGCTGTCCTCGACCGCCAAAATTTTTACCAAAACAGTTGTGGCGCCAAACTTTTTATTATAGGTATGTTATTCCGTGTCCATGTGACAGAGAATAATTAATCCTCCTACCAAGGTGATAAAGTTTTTTATTATTTACCTAAGTAGTAGCACGTATGACGACTCTGGCAATTTGGTTATAAAAAAAATACCAGTCACTTAAAAGTTGGTATCAAGGAACTTTTAACTACATAGGTACGTTTTATAAATACGTACCTAAATAGGTACCAGAAATAAAATATTACTTATGTTCAGATAAATCAGCATCTGATCTAATATATTCCAAACAAGCCATCTCTTCCATACCATCAACGATTTCTTTATTATGTACGTACTTGCTGAAGCTGCTGATGCGTCTTAGGCCTAGAGATAAATTGCTGCCATTATATAAGCACTGTCCAAAAGTACAAACTCAATTTCACTCCAACGTTAATATTCAAATCGGTAACTCAAAAGCGCGGGAAGTGACGTTCCTGTCACTTTCAAGTGACAGTTCGCTCAGCCCTTCTCATGTACGACCTTGCTTGTAGGGTTGTATTCGACATGTGATCTTTAGAACTCCGGTTATTAGTAGGTACTTACTTAACTTACCCAAAGCATAAAAACCTCTGGCTTAGCAAGAAAGTAAAGTTCCAAAATAAATATAGACTTACACATTCGAAAGTGCAATAGCTTAGGCAGCCTGATTAAAGGTCCGTGCGATACAAGAGCTATCGAAAACTTATTCAATTTACCAACCAATTTATTGAAAAAAACTTGCAATAAAAACTACCAGGCCATCCAAATGGAAACAGGTTGCTAACCAACGCCTATAAAACATTAAAAACCGGGTTCCGTGATAAGCGAACCGATAAGCAACCACCTATATCGATTTTTGACAGCAACAAATTATAGATAACAACTTGACATGCTCACGATTTAGGTTCCATTTACCGGATCGATAACTCTTTGAGTGGTAGGATCTTTTTTCAGGTGACCTAGCATGATTTGATAACTTGGATGTTGGCTCTTGTCTGCTTATCATGACACAAGCTTCTGCCCGCGACTTCATCTGCATGAGATATCTTGTTCCCCCGACCTGCCGCGTCGCATCGCCTTCGCTTTTACATCGTTTTCACTTAGCGTTGTTTCTGACTTTTTTGCTCCCCTCCAAAGGGTTGGCAGAGCAGTGGTGGCCCACCCCCGAAGTGGGTTCCCGCATTGACGAGGCGGGGGGCTCAGTAATCGTGGTTTGGGCACCACGATGAAGCTAAGAGGAACCCGAGGAGGGGCCGCTCGTCAGGGCTTTTGCTGACAAGCCGACGACGTAGCGGCCAAGGTTGCGGGGTTTGTTGGGCGACATCGTAACTGTGGTGGGGCCGCGGCGGGAGAGGAGTGCCGGTATTGCTGTGCGCCGCTCTCCCTACCTTCCGCGGTCTTAACGGGGTCACCACCGTATGATGGCGGACGCGGTGGGGCCGCAGGGGAAGAGGAGTGTCGGTATGTCGTTGGCCGCTCTCCCTATCCTCTGCGGCCGAAAAAAATGGTAGACGACGGGGCCATTTATCAAACCCGTCGCAAGGGGTTGGTCGTAGGCGAAGGGCGGACAACGCCCTCTTCCAGCTCCCCAAATGGGTCCAGGGACGGCGGACTCGGGGACGTCCGCCGCCCTCCAGACACCAGGACCCGAGGTCCACAACGTCTAAGAGGCGGCGCGTAGTGATCCACGCGCCATCTCTTAGACGTTGTGGGGGGAGTCAAACACCTCACTCGGGGGGACAACATCAGGACCCGAGAAGGTGGCGCGCGTAGTGTTCCTCGCGCGCCGACCACAGACGTTGCGGGGGGAGTACACCTCACTCCCCCCGCCCGAGACGGGGCCCGCGCAAGCGGGCCGGCACTAGCCGGGGTTGTGGAAGAATAATGTGTTCCCGCGACCCCGGCGTAGGTGTGAGAAGGAACACCGGGGTGGTTTTTAGTCAGTAAGAGTCTGACAGACCCCTCCGCCCGCCCCAGGGCGGAGGACATCCATGAGGATTTTCCACCCCGGGAACAAAAAAAAAAAAAAAAAAAAAAAAAAAAAAACAAAACAAAAAAAAAAAAACAAAAAAAAAAAAAAAAAAAAAAGGCAGGCCAGCATCGGTCGGGGTTGTGGAAGAATCATTTGTTCCCGCGATGCCGACTTAGGTGTGAGATTGAACACCGGGGTGGTTTTAGTCAGTAAGAGTCTGACAGACCCCTCCGCCCGCCCCATGGCGGAGGACATCCCTGAGGATTTTCCACCACGGAACAAAAAAAAAGCCGTGGTGGCCCAGCGGCCGCGACTTACGAGTTGTAGGTAGTAGGTTCGAACCCAGACAAGCTCACTACTTTGCGTAAATTATTCCAACATCACTGCACTCAAAACGGTGAAGGAAAACATCGTGAGGAAACCGGCATGTCTTAGAACCAAAAATTCGAAGACATGTGACATTTACCAACCCGCACTGGTCTCGCGTGGTGGATTACGGCCCACTCCCTCTCACAGAGAGGAGGGCCTGTGTCCCAGCAGTGGGAACATTATAGGCTGATTATGCCAAAGGTTTGTAGCTTGATGCTGCGTCAGCAGCCTTCCTCAAGAATTAGGCTATCAATTACAAAAATTTCATATCAAATGCGAGTTGTTCAAATCCGACAGTAAGTTCCAGAGATAAGCGCGTTAAAACAAACAAAGGCTTCTTCTTTGATATAAGTTTGGAAATATTATATGGAAAGGAAATATTTAAAAACAAACAACTTTCCATGACAGCGAAGAAAAAAATGTTCAACTCGTGCGGGTTGCCATTCCTGACATACTAGTATGGATGTCAAACTTGGGCACGGAAATAAAAGATCACAGAAGATCAGAAGAAATAAGATCCATAACCAAGGTGGAAGATATTTTAAAGACAGTAAGACAGTTTAAATGGAGATGGACTAGACACATGACAAGTGGCATTAGGACAAAATGGACAACAGTTGTAATAGAATGGCCACCATGCGGTGGTAAAAGGAAAAGAGGCAGACAGGCAAAAAGATGGACATAACATCATCATTATTTTACCTACATTTAGTAAATTTTTTGAGAAGTTAATTTTAGACCAACTGCAAAGATTTCTTAACAGACACAAATTATTACATGGCAAACAGTTCGGTTTTACAAGGGGTCGTTCAACTACTGATGCCGGTGTTGAACTTTTAGGACATATTTATAATGCTTGGGAAGATAAATGCGATGTCTTGGGCATCTTTTGTGATTTGTCCAAGGCATTCGATTGCGTTCTTCATGAAACGTTAATCAGGAAACTCCGTCACTACGGGATCCGAAACACCGCTCTGGATCTTCTTACTTCATACTTGAGTAAAAGGATTCAGAGCGTTGACGTTAATGGAGAAAGATCTCCCGGATCTATCTTAACAATGGGAGTTCCACAGGGCTCAATTCTTGGTCCTTTCTTGTTTCTTATTTATATTAATGATTTGCCTTACCTCATAAAGGATAATCATGATATAGTGTTGTTTGCGGATGATACTTCACTTTTGTTTAAACTTAAACGTCAGCAGCTGGTTACTGACGATGTAAATAACGCGGTTTCAAAAATAGTTCACTGGTTCAATGTTAATAATTTACTTCTTAATGAAAAGAAGACTAAATGCATTGAGTTTACACTACCTCACGTTAGGCAGGTGAAAACGAATGTGTTGATAAAGGGCGAAGAATTGAAACTTGAAGACAGCACAGTATTCTTGGGCATAACTTTGGATGCTAAGCTTCAGTGGGGACCACATATTCATAAATTGACAAAAAAGCTAAGCTCCACAGCATACGCTGTTAAAAATTCGAAATTTAACTGATTTAGAGACAGCCCGTTTAGTATACTTTAGTTATTTTCATAGTGTGCTGTCGTACGGTATTCTTTTGTGGGGAAATGCCGCCTACATTCAGACTATATTTGTTTTGCAGAAAAGAGCTGTTAGATCAATTTATAAATTAAGTCCGAGACACTCTCTCAGAGAGAAATTATAAATTCAAATAATTTATTAAACGTAAGGTGTGCCAGAAAGCTTTTTATACAGTCAAAGACTATATTGAGGACCAAAAGGCTTGGGACTGACCTGCTCCAATTTTTGCATTCTGTTTTTTTTTTTTTTTGTTTTGTACCTAACTTTTGTTTTATTTTATATACACTTTGACATTTCATGATTATTAAATACACAAAGACATGAATATTTACTTTGTATAATTTTATTTTTATTTTAATTTCGTGTGAGGACTTAGTGGGTAATATTTTTTATATCTGGCAGTTTGAGTACTTAAAGCGGCCTACCCAAATGTCCTTTCCTTGGTATTGTTCGTCGAATCGTTGAGTTCCTAAGGTTTTGAGTTGAACTGTACGATTACTGACAAATGCGTGCACTGACTGGACAGGCACACTCAATCTGTGTGGTTCTTTCCTCAAAAGACCATTTCAGACATCAATCCACATGGTCTTAACATGATCTGACCAAGATTATGTCTGGACTTTAAAACAGACTGTGACCTCTGAGTTTGTTTCGGGTTTTCTTCTTAGAGTAGTCAGATAGGAAATGCCGACCTCATCTAGTTTAAAAAAAATGTTTGACGTGTAAAAGTGTTTGTACAAACCCACTTACAGAAATAAAAATCATTTATCATTTATCATCATTAGAAATGTTGGAGAGGCTTTCTGTGGTCAAGAAAAGTTAAAGATAGAAAGGAATGGAAACGCTGGAAGAGGTCTATGTGTGATACACGTTTATAACTAAACCAAGAAACCTGATGTGTTGGTAAGTTAGTAGTATAGTTAGTTATATACATTGTATGTTTAGTTTCAGAAATAAAAGCTTAGGTATAATAGCCTCGATCAACATCTCTCGAGGCTTTCGTTAGGCGGTTGGATCAAGGGCCTGATCCAGAAGGCAGTACCTCGATGTGGCTTGCATCGTGAGCAGGTTCCTGTCTCTGCAGCCCTAACCACTGGTAGCTTAGACCCTGCCCCCGATACCGGCGGACCACTATTTGTTATATATTATTAAGTGCTTTTTTTTAAATATAATTACTACTAATCATGTTTTAAAATAAGTATAAAAATAAATAAGCGATATCATATAAAATATAGATGTTGGATGGTGTGCCTTGGTCTGAAGGAAAACATTTTGAGGAAACCGGCATGTCGTAGAACCATGGGACGTAAACCAACGCGCACTAGGTCCGCGTGGTGGACTTATGGCCTACTCCATCCGACAGAGAGGATGGCTGTGTCCTAGCAGTGGGGACGTTATACGGTGATTATGCTGTGGTTGTCAAAACGTCCACAATTAGGCGTTGCAAGTTATAATTACGGGCAACATGCATCTGTGATTGTAGATCACCATATAACAACACTGCGAACTTGGATAATCCACTGATCGCTAAAATCAATGTGAGGATGAGGACCATGACAGCCCATGACGTGAGCACTTGAGCATTGGATATTAAGAGGCTGATAATAATAAATACAAATAAATAGAGAACGTCATAATTGCACATAAGAAAACTGTTCAGTGTTTCACATTCAAAAACAGCATTTACGCCGTCCACAAAATAAAGATCAAAGGTCTCAACAAAAACACGGTTTCTTTCCAGAGCTACCTACGTTCAGTGCAGTTCACATTCCACAAACACATCGAAGAAACACAACTTTCTTCAGCTCATAAACTGCCCACACTATGAAACCAGCCTCTTCAAACAAGTAGAATGCATCGAGCAAACTCCACTACAGGTGTGATTGCACGCGGAGAACTTAATGACGGCGACTGCCGTAGATAAGTTATGCCCTTTCGTCATTAAATAAGGAGCCCCACGAATGCTGCGGGGTGTCGATATGTACTTACATAGTAGGAATCTCAGTGGTGAAGGTTTTAAAAGCTGCAAAACGAAGTTTCATTTCCGAAACACAGAAACTTTCTTAAGAGAGTCAGATACGATTTTTCATAGCAAAATATTTGCTGTTTGTTATGACAGTAAAATTTAATACTACGTTATAGTTTCAAGACCGAAATCTCCTACTTCAAATGCCTGAAGCAAAATTCGTTCCTTTGTTAATATGATGCAAGTTCATGCCAGATGAGAGGTAATTAGAACTCAAACAAGAGTAAGCACAGTCATCTTGCTACTGCTTATGCCAATAACTTTCAAAGATTTTATAAACCAGAAAATACCTGCATAGCATAGGTACTCTGATTACTGGTTCAGTTTAAAAGTCCAGTCAAGTCGAAGGTGTGCAGAAACCGCTGAATGCCGTCATGAACATTTATCGGAACAAGTGAACATCCAAATAATTTGTAGAGTCGAAGTCAAATAATATGCAAATGTTAACAGATCACATACTGCCGAGCGCTAAGTGCTTTCAGGCCGTCTTGGTGAATGGAAACAACGCTCATGGAATACTAATTTGTTTAATCAATAATGTATAGTATACATAAATTGTTTTTTCCCACTTCCCTGCGTTTAATTATAGGAGATATATGGCTCGACGTTGGTATTTATTCCTTGAAACACATTGTTTTATCTTTTTCTCCATCCTGTCGTTTAGTCTGCATAAGAGCATGGTCTATGGCCAGCTTTGCTTAGGCTTAGAAACCAGTCGTATTCTCATTAGCACACGATTGACCGGTTCGTCTAACTACGGTGTTTTACTTTGTAAATGAGTCCTGCACCTCTTAGGGAAATGCTGTCTAAAGTTATTACAGGACTTGTTCCCTGATTTTAATTAACCCCGTACAGACCAAATCAACAGACCGAAATACTCATACTTATTTTTGCATAAGTATTTCAATTACCTCGCTCCAAGAGATAAAGAAAGTGCCCTTCTAAATTTATAGCACTGTTCAAAAGTCTAAAGCAAGACAAACGAGCAAGAGCACAATCTTAATCGTTTCGCGAAACTAAGTGCGCATTTCCAAACCTTTTAAACCCGAACGAAAAACGAAACATTTGAGATCACCGATACCTCTCCTCTTAAAGTAAGCATCTTTATTCCACAGGGACGGTAGTTAGTGCATCGCGTGTGGACCGACACGACAAATTACTTGTCGCAGGTGGGAAATGACACCGCGGCCGCACCTCGTATAACATTTTAATTTATTTTACGCATTCACTGAATTATCGCCCCGATTGTACATGTACATAGCAATCTTACAGCATTAAATCGCAATTTTACTACGAGTAAAAGCAGTGAAAATCATGTGAATAGTCGTTCGTTTAAAATAATTGTGTTATTTGAATTAAATGGATTGATTGAGTCATGTTAATTTGTGGTCGTTCTTGCTTATGGTATTCGAGGATATGTTATTTTTAGCTCTGTACTGCAATCGTCAGAATAATTATGATCTTTATTCATGTTCTTCTGAAGGCTACTTACTTATTATGTAAAGAAACAAAACTGTTTGTCCAGCACAATGAGTTCGGTGGTCTCTGTAAACATTGCCTCTCTCATCTCATCTATATGCGCAAGGCCAACCATGAGTAGACCACTTTTTTCACACATCATTAGCGTTCCCAACGAAAAACAAAGCAAACAAGTAACCCCACACATTAAACATCCACCGCTAATATATAATTTAGTCTACACACTAATAACATTACACAAATTGGCCTTTAATCAGCCGTTATTACGTGTGATGTTGGCGCTATAATCCGACGAGCCTGCGCCGGCGCACACCCCGCCCTTTGACTCCACCGTTCTCAGAAATGAAGCCTTTTAATGTTAAACACGTTAGAAATTCTCAGATTGGCTGTGTTATATCTTTGAAAACACCGCTTTTATTATGTGCTTCATACATTTATTACCTAAGTAAGTTTTTATTTAATGCCTAATTTTAACAAAGATGTTTTCAACACGAGGATTACCCCACGTGGCTAGGGTTTACAAGCAGTTTAAAAAATGACACCTGCGAAACATGTTGATTCATAAAACATTTTGCTCAACCACCCAATTTTATTTAATTACGAATAAATCTACTTGTTGAACATGAATCAAACATTCTTCCAGATAGTAACAATAAAACTTTTCCAGACATGGTGGCATGGTAGACAAACATTTCACGTAGATTATAAGTAGATTAGTAACTATTCGCAAGGATTCAACTTCGGTTTATATGCTTGAAGTAGTTAAAGTCCCTGTATAACATAAATCCCAATGGGTGACAGCTAGCTCGCCTCCAATATATCAGACGTGCAGACTGGCGAAATGTGGATCTACTATTTGGTGTACACGGCTACATATCAAGCTATACTTTTCCAGGATCAGCTGATCTCGCATTGTATAGGATCTCCGTACAATGAGAGGTCAGCTTATACTGGAAATGTATAGGTTGAAATGTAGCCGTGTGTACACCACTGCCAAACCGTTCGGGGAATAGGTAATGCGTGACTTCATGCTTTATCATAACATAAATAGATGACTTAAACTAATTGCTTAACACACTATCAGTAGCCATTAAGGCTTTAATTTTGACAGTTCAACAACATCCATTGCGTTATTTACGTTGCCAAGCAGACAATTTTTTCAAACATAAGACGCAATTGACTAGCCTTAAAAATTATTGAGATTGAGATTTATAGTTTAATACGCAATAAGGGTTTTAATAGTCAGACACACGAGTATCGGGGAAATTAAGGGTTGATTCTCAATTTAATGCATGTTATGCAGAAATGTCATTGTATACTTACAATTTATACTTCAAGGTAAGCTAGGTTACAACTCTCTCCCAATTATGTATTTGTAATTTCTGCTTCGACAGTAATGCAAAATCATTGCCTTCATTTTCTCTGAACTGTAAAGGACTACATTTATGTGTAATAAAACTTTATTGTGTATAAAAATGAAGTTTTTAATAGAGTATTACATTCTTCATTTGACTCACTTAAGTAAACTGTGATCTCTATGATTTGAGTTAAACGTTTTGAAAACTAGTCGGGGAGTTCAGATAGTGAGAATAGCAATTTTTAAAATCGTTTAATTTTATCAAGGCTCCCGCAAAACGTTGCCTTTGTGTCGCGCTGTGGCGTCGCGCCAGTGTGCATGAGACTTTACTCGTATAAATGCTCGTTTGCAGGAAATAGCAATACAATTTTACAGGTATTTCTACTGTCAGGCATTCCTGTGTTCTAAATTTTAATGATTTTGCAGGTAACGCTGTAAATCTGTAATGTTCAGGCACAGAAGACCTTTTTTTACTTAGACAAAAAGGTTTAAAAATGCGTCGACAAACCTTTACTGTTGCCGATGTCCATTGGCGTCACTTTGCAAGATGGGCAGGTTTCCTTAAAAATTAATAAAAATCTGTATTAGGTAAGGGCTCCCACAAACAGGCGAGACGCGACAGCGCGACACCAGCCCTGCGCGGACCTGCTCTCGCGCCTGTTTGTGGGAGCCTTAACACTTTTTCCTAAACAATCGTTTAACTACGAACTTATGGCTAGGCACTTGAAGTTGTACCTTAGTGAAAAGCAGTCCACCCACGCATTGGCATAGATGTTACTTTGTTTCTCACTGTCCAGTGCCGCGTGTCTCAATCAAACATACAGGAGGTGGACTAGTAGGCAAACCAGCGAGCCATGAACATTCCTGCCAGTTGCCAGTTGCTAGTGTTGCCACCATAACGATAATATTCAAATGAAGCTATAATCGCCGGCAGCTCAGCCATTAGCTAAGATTTAGATATGAAGAACTACATAGAGTTGTAAGATACTCTCTTAAAAGTGTACGCATAAATTATGCGTTTCGTCTTATAGTGTCTGGCTACAATACTGAAGCACGTATTAGATCAAGAAAAACTACAGTTCGCAGCTGTTTAATTGAATTCCCGTTTATCACTTTTCCATTGTCTTAACACGAGGCCCATGGCTAACATGACAAGCGCGAGAACGCTCGCTGGAAACCTTTAATTATGGATAACAAACAAGCTTCTCCAGTTACATTTTTCTGCCGCTTTCATCAAGATAATGTCGATGTTGAGGAAAATTTGCAAGCCCATGTCGCACTTAATCAATGCAGCCTCATTACCAAGATGCTTCCAAGCATTACAATTTAATCATTAATATTAAACCCGACGACAAATCAAAAAAGGAAATGTGAACGTTATTTCAATACAATGCATAAATGCAGCTCTATGTAGATCTGTGCGTATTAACGACTAATTAGATTCAGTGCGCGGCGCTTGCGCAGCCCGACGCCAGGATGTGGCAGTGTCGCGTTGCTACCTACCCGACAGCCGACACTTATCTATGACTTGTCCTCTACTATTTAACTGCTGTTTTTGCACTACGCTCTACCTATTTAAAGCTCTGCCTTCGATGACGTAAACGCAAATATTTGTGTATGATTAATATTCGATTTTAGTTATAGAAATAGTAAAAGAAATGTAAAGATGTCGCTGAAATCGTCAGATTAGATACAAATTGATTTTAAAAAATTCGATTTGCATTCAATGACGCAAATATTGACTAAGTAGATATGGCTTGAATTAAAATTTGGCTGTTTAAATAGCTCAGACCACGATAAAGACCACTCCCTGTTATATGTTAAGGATACGCAAAGCTCTGTGTTTACGAATGCCTATAAAATTTTGAAGCATGCACTCTAGTTTGAATGTCTGTCTCCAAAAACAAATCACTAAGAAAAATAATAGGCACAACAACAAATACATATCTATATACTCGTAGACAAACATTTCCGTAACGTAATCGGACATAAACGTAAAATGATGCATTATTGGAACTGGTAAATGAAGATCGCTTCTAACCAATACATGCACCAAACGTAGGTGCTAACTATGCATAATTTAAAAATCTCCTCACGTAAAATACGATAAAAATAATCCGAGATAAACTCGAATCACACGCACCGACTCGTAAGTTGCACCTAATCGAAAAACATTATAGCTGCATTACATTCCGTAATAGAACTGAGAAGGCATTTAACATATTAGTCGATAATTTATTACCTGGCCGACCAATACCTACAAGAATCAAAATAAACCAGGGGAAAAACTAGAGACTCGAAACAAACTCGTAGTGAAGCATTTATCACGTCCAAAATTTAAAAGAAAAAGTGGACACGATACTGGATTTAAATTTAATCTCTACTCAAAAGGAACACTTGTATGATCCTTTTCCTGTGATAAAACTCAAAGTAAACACGAAGTATTAGACGGCAGTACGTACAGGTGCGCGGTGTAATCAGTGCTAGGAATGCAGCGGCAGGTGACAGGACGGGCGTGTTTCACGTACGTACTCGCACACCGCTCTATGCTCTATGCCCGCTGCGTTAGAGCGCTCAAATCACGTCCATTAAACCGCAGGACTATGACCGCCCATACGCAAGTGAGGGTATAGACTAGGCAAGGTTTTAAAGGATCGAGCAACCAGAAGATATTTTTTTTTAACATAAAATACGCTAAAATTTCAGTCACTAATGACAAACATGTCATCAACGAAAGCCAATTAGAGGTTTTTTTTTACAGATTAAGACTGAGATAAATGTGGGTTTAGACCGAACGAATATAGGGCTAGAGCTATAATTATTATTGCTTATTTGGTGTAAATGAAAATTCGTTTTCATCATTTACTCTAACAGAATACTAACGAGCAAGAACGACAAGAAACAAAAATGGGATCAGTCTTAAAGTACGGGAATTGCTACTCAGGTTGCATGCAAGTCCACAACCTCTATGCAAAACACACAATAACGCTAGCTTTCATTTTGACAATTCAACTATATCCTTAAGAACGCATTTCTGAATAATCCGACACATCGGCAGTTAAATCAAAGCAATCAGAAATTCCAGACAAGATCACCAGCATGTCGATTCTTCAAAAGTCTCACCGTGAAGACTTGCGTGGAGTGAGATGTCAGTGTCATCCCGTATTGGTCAATCCTTAACATCAGTGGCACTGACAACTTACTCGACGCTCACTTCACTTTAGTTTTCACGGTGAGATGGTTACAGAAGGATAATTTCCAACATTAACAGGTGACAGGACAGTGACAGGTGCTAGTATTTATATAATCAGTAGGTGACAGTAATGCTAAAAATAAAGTAGGTGATCCTCAACTCAATAATGTTGTTTTTTTTTTGATAGCTTAGATTGTGTATCACTGCTGGGCAAATGCATCCCCTTTTTCTTTCCAAACCTCCCTGTCTAGTGCGATCCCTGGCCATGTTAGCCCTGCAAACGTTATCAGATCGTCACACCAACATCGCCGTGGTCTTCCTCTGGCGTCCAGTAAGTGATGATCTTTGCCCATCTCTCCGGGTGCATTCCCGGCCCACTCCCACTTCAACCTGGCAGTTTTTCTTCAACATCCGCTACTTGAGTTATGTGACTTTTTACCGGATTTACAAATGACGCCTGAAACATAGCAGATAGAAAACTCACCGAGTAATGGCGTGGTGGATGTTGCAATAGTAATTTATCATGTCTTATCAGTTTGGCAGTGCAGAACTGGTCGCAGTGGCCCTTGGAGGACATCTTTTCCTTACTTACTTACTTACTTAAAAATTACGAACTTTTCCATACAAACATTCGACCCCTTTACCCATTTAGGCGATGTTTTTTTTTCAAATCCTTTCTTGACTTCCTTATACATGTTAAGTTAAGGTTGTGCTTTGGCTGTCAGTTAACAAATGAACTTAAGTATAGGTAAAAGGAATCCCCGTCAAGAAAACAACCATTATCCAAACGACCACTTCTGGTAGCTACAAAGCCTGTGTTCGGTTTAATAGCGTAATTCTAGACGGACGCTTAAAAGGTATAGTGAGTAACAAGATTAAAAAGCTACGCCAGCTGACACCAGGTGTAAGAACCGCGTTAGCTACAGGCTTCATGCTACCAATAATATATGTAAGTACTGGTATATACGTCATGTTCCTAGACGCTGAGGTGTAAGAATTGCAAGGAAAACTGAGCTGTGGTGCGAAAAGTCAAGCAAATAAATAAGTGTGGTTAGAATATTCTAAGCAAGACATATGTTGGATTGAAATGGGTAGTTAGGAACTATCATAGTAATGACTATTTCAATTTTTTTTTTGTGAAAACGAGGTTTACTGAAATGACTTACAAGATTTTCATTACAGTGAGTTACAACCATATTCTAAGTCGAAACCTCGAAAGCTTCTCGACTCACAACTCTGTCGAGGAAACCTCAAGGCGTACCTCGGAAGACACACAAAATCGGTATTCAAAGTCGTCAGATTAAGGAAATTATGAGGACCCTCGAATGAATGTGAGTCGAGGCGAGACGTCACGAATACTTCAATATTCAATATACTTTTCAAAATCGAAAATATAACATTCTCGTGTCGCAATGTTTGTAACCAAACTCGTCCAAAACGGCGAAATTTTGTGTGCATATCGGGTAGGTCTGAGAATCGGCCAACATCTATTTTAAAAAATAAAAAAACCGGCCAAGTGCGAGTCGGACTCGCGCACCGAGGTTTCCGTACAAACCTGTAGGTATAAAAGTAAAAGTTCACACGCGTTCATAAGGAAACGGGTAGTTAGGTAAAATTATTAAAAAAAAAAAAAAACTAACAAAAAAAAATACGGTTTTCGCAATTTTTTCTTTATCTGTACTATAAGACGTTGCTTTGTACCAAATTTCAAGATTCTGAGTTCACGGGAAGTACCCTGTAGGTTTTGATTCCCTTGCGAGTCTTTGGTTAAAAGTTCCTTGTTGACTACCTCAAGGAAGCCTTATATTTGACAGTTGGTTCCTCAACCCAAACTCACCTCGACTGAGGAAACTGTTTGAGATTAGGAGTAGCATTGCAAGTATGAATATCAAATCACCTAACGGCCAAACCCAATAACCTAAGACAGATCACTACTGATGATAGACAGCACCATTCTATCCGTCTCTGTCAGACAAATATCTGTCAACACGTTATAGGGTCGCGTATTTTGGTTTTACTGGGACTTTAAAAACGGAGATTGATAGGTTTTCCCATCTCTAATACGCAGAGATAGATACGTTATTGGGTTCGGCCGTACGTGAGGTTAAGTCAAGTCGAGGAAATCATGAGGTTTTGACTTAGAATATGGGTATTGAATTTCCCGTTACGCGACTTCGGTATTCCTAGGTACCATAAAATGGCCAATGAATAAACACAAAAGATAGCAATGTAATCGTGAAGTTTTAACTACGATTGGACCACCAAATTACTTTCCACAGATGTCAAAGGTTGCTACGAAATGATAGGGAACAGGGTCTTTTTTAATAAACAACAAAAATTGCGTCAAAATTAGGTTTTAACGAATACTACGAGTAACCAGCGTCAGCTTCTACATGAATATAACAAAAAAATTACCAATCATTGAACCCTTTATGAAAAACACTTGAAACAAATATTGCTTTAACATTAATTGTCTAGCTGCAGCCCTGTGTACGAGTTGTTAGGCTAACAATTCGTAACAGGGCTTACAGGGTACAGGTTAACAACATACATCAAAAGTGCTGCATCAAGCCGCAAGCCTCTCGAGCAGTCAACTCAAGTGTTACGTCTAACACCTGCGCGGACGCAGCGATGTGACGTCTAATAAATATGCCAACTGTGAACAGAGTAATAAGAGAATATGTACAGTTATAAATCATTATGAACTTGTGGTTAAATAAATTACCAAGTTTGGATTTGTGCTGTAGTGTATTCTTAAAAATCTCACTGTGAGAACTTAGGTGAAGTGAGCTGTCATTCCTACTGAATCTAGGGTTTGACACTATTGACAGCGCACTTCACCTACATTTTCACGGTGAGATTTTACAGAATATAACTGTCGTGATCGCACGCCGTTCGTGATTTCGTTGGGCTATTTTTTCAATAATTTTATAAAGCCTGCATATTGTAAATACCATCGTTAAGTGTATGGGATGAAGGAGAAGAAAGGTCAAAATTTAATTGAAATAAAAAAGAATAACCGGAAACCGCTGTGAAATTGAATATTACGTATGAATTCAACACATAGCAAAAATGCGTAGTGCTACATTCTGCAGCATTTAACGTCAAAGGCACTTTTAAAAAGTGTTATGCAGGCTGGTATGGGCATTGCATTTGCCAACTTTTACAACGAGTTAACTGTATTTAGGTTCTGATTTTCTATTTATTATTTTAAAGTTAATTTGGAACCAGTTTCCTTTCATTTTCGGGAGCCATACAACCTTCATATCACATAATGTTCTATTTCCATATTTTTGTTCTTTATTTCGATAAGATTAGATGCCTGTGTCATTCTGAAAATCATCATGATTTATCAGATATATCAGATAACTCAGGCATTCATAAATAAAATACCGCCACACGCACACATACGCCTCAAATTAACCGAAAACAATAACTCAAAACGTTATCTAACCGAACAAGAAATCATTTAAGCGCGGAACAGATAATAAATTACAGCGAAACAAAAATATATGGGTATCCGTTATCTCCTAGCGAGTAGATAAGAAAGTACCGCGAGCCACCTGCCGTCCAATAATTACGGAATGGAGTCTCTAACACGATTCTAATAGGAAATGTGGAGACCCGAGCGGCCTCGCCGGCCACCTGCCTCACTCCTCCAATCACAATCATACGCCGTTCATTAAATATAACGTAATAAGTTAATAACACATAGGATACACGTGTCACTTTTGAATTTGTAATGCCTTCAATGGGTTGCCGATTGGGTTTAAATGAGCTGTAACACGTTTTATGTGTAGCTCCAAATCTGATTTGATTTCTAAGGATTTTTATTAGATATTTGAATAGAAACTTTAATTTTCTTAATACTGTCGCTAGTCGTATAGTTCTACAAATAATATAAGAATTACGCAATAAATAGTATTTTTGCCAAAAGATTTATTCAACAGAAATGATGCTATGTACTACAATCAATCGTCATTTGACAATCAGCCGCTGATAACATACTATTATAGGTCTGGATATTTACCTTGGTGTTGTTAAATAGATAAAAACGCAAATCACGGCTAAACGGTAAAAATAACAATATTAAAAAAATTTATCATAAGTGAATACGCAAGTTATTAACTTCGTCTCAGACAGGAAAACCTCGATTTTATTATGATGCAAAAACAGTTGTAAAATCAGTACTAGGGGCATCGGTTGTAATAAAGTGGGCAGGTGTGCTCATTAGACGTAGGAAATTTGCAATGTACGCCACCTGCCGGCAGGAAAATGACAATTTTCTCGAGACATGCGCCCGCGCCGCCTACTCGTGCTGCCTCGCCGACAGCGTTTAAAATATATGAAAGTACCAACATGTAACTTATATCCGTTCCAGGATGAGCAAAGGTATTATCATTAGTTACGTACTTAGAGATATTTCTTTCAGAATGTTTCATTCGAATGAATGGATGTGAAGCAATGTATAATATCCTAGGCTGCAATATCGAATACATTCTTAATGTGAGTGATCGTCGTTTTCAGTTCTATTTTATATTTTACACAGAAATTACCAAATACCTAATTGTTGATCGTATTTGTGTGAATGATTATTCAGTATTCACAGGACACGACTTTGATTTGGTAAAGTGGTGCGCAAAACTGCATAATCAGCCTATATTGTTCCCACTGCACACAGGCCTCCTCTCTCGAGATAGCTAGTAGGCTCTACGAAAACAGGCGTTATGCACACATTTTTTTTTTAACCTAAAACGCAAGGCTTTTTAGGCTCTTTGTATGTATTTCTTGTTCACAAAAAAAAAAACAACAGTCATATCACTGCCAACATCACTGTCAACGCTAATTTTGCTTTGCTACATTGCTACTGCTAACATGTTTTTTTAATAATTACGACGTTCAACTTAGATTTTCTCCTGAGATATTACTCTTCTATGAAAAATGTACCAGAATGTTCGCAGGTGTGTCCTGTAAATGGCCAATAAACTTTACATTCAGGTTTTTCGTGTACATTACGTGTTTATTTTATTATTTACTTTTTTAACAGCGAGCGTGTCTACATGGTGGTCTTTATTTTTAAAGTTTGAAGTTGATTTTGAGCCTTTTGCGTCGTAGTGATTTCGGATAGGTTACATGGTTAGGACCAAGTTGTTCAATTAAATGTTGTTTATATACTATCGCCCTGCTCCGCACGCCGCTCTGGTGCACGGTGCTGTCTTTTTTACTTTGACTGTAGAATCTTAATTTGTAAACAAAAACCACAGACACCGCATCTACAATTAAAGTTAAAAACCGCAGCAGTGTTATAACCGCCTTACTAAACTTAAAACAGACCAATAGATACTTATGTACAGAAGTAGTTAAATAATAAATAGGAACATTTTTTTTTAAAGTTATTAACAAAATATTTATTTATTAACATATCACATAACTATACTTACTATTCGCAAACTGGTGAAATGTGGGTGTAATACTTACACCTCTGCCTAACCCTTCTGGGATTACAGACGTGATGTTAGGGTATGTTATTTATTTATTTATAATTTATTGTGCCCCAGAAAAAACATTACAAAAAAGAAATTTAACGCAACAAAACATACAATGGGCAATATGTCTCTGGTCGTCTCACAATATTTCGTATACCTAATCAGTTACATGACTTTAATTTAAACTCGATCTGTATCTTATACCTATAATACCAATCCGGTATTTATTAAGCTCTAATACCAAATGCGTAACAAGTGTCCTCCTAAGTATATTACGTTTCCAAAATCCGTAATCAAGTTCATGAAGTCCTTGCAGAATTTCACAACATTCTGGAATTCTGTAAAGCTCAGAATCAGACGTTTCACTTTTTGTTAATTTTGTCTTTCATTCAGCATTTTTCAAAATTAATTAGCAAATGAACGTTCATTTCTACGTAAGTTTGTCAGTGTCGTGAGAACATGGAATGAAACAAAAATGAACATTTTCTCAGCTTTAATTTTAGATGATCCTGTAGGTGAGTTAAGAAAGCCCACCTGTGCACACTGTGCGGTTCCCACAACGCCTCCGCGTCAATATTGACACAGATTAAATCAATTCCGTGGATGTGCGTTATCATACGTCAACCGCGACGCAGGCGCAACCAACAACCTTTCTCGTTATTGAACTTATTGAACAAAGAAGATATTAGTTCTAAGTGTTACCTATACAGTAATTCGGTGATGACGATAATTATCTAAATATGTAGCAGTAGATATGATATGATGTGTAGATATGATGTATGATATGTATGAATGTTTGTAAGATTCGATTTATCCAATCCTGAGAGGATTGAAAAAATCGAATCTTTGCAAAACTCTGATCATCATCAGCCTACAACAGTCCACAGCTGGACATAGGGCAGAGCCCAATTGCACGCCATTCAACTCGATAATTGTCAACTCTCATCCAGCTGCTACCAGCCACCGTGCGAACCTCCTATGGTTTTTGTAAATCCTGATACTAGCTCATATTGTTACAAAAATCTTTCATAGCTTTCATAGTTTCACACATCTGCCTAACCCTTCGAGGATAAGAGGCGTGATTTTATGTACTGATATGTTGTTATTTGATACATTGTTTCCCATGATCCGGTATTTTATAAAAATCCTAGGATTTTCAAAACAGGTACCAAATTACTTAGCTAAATGTGTATTTAATTTGGGATATATCGTAGAACATAAAATACAGTTACATCGACTCATTAGCAAACGTGTTATTTACCTTAAGTTTTACACAGAGATAAAACATTGAACACACATAGTGACATCACCCAGTTCCAATAATAAAATAAACAAGAGAACAAAAACAATAACATATTATGCAAGTCACGGACTGTATACCAACTAGTTAAACTCTGCTTCAAAAATGTGTAATGAAAATGTAAACAAATTGTTCAGGAAATGTACTTGTGTGGATGCCAATTTATAGTGCCATTTACAAATTTAGTGCTTTAATTTTATTATTGTCTTAATCCCGAAATTCTAATTAGAAATCACCTTTAAGGTGTTTTTCATTTGACAATTGAGGGTTATTTCATCACATTAATTTTCGTCTACGATTGTTAAATTACAATTTAATAATGTTGTTCCAACAATCATCAGTGGAAAAATAATTAAAAAATCATAAAACTCGACTGCGTATAAAGTGAACAGATGGAAACAAGGTGATATATTTTTGTCTTCAAACCCCATACCCAATCTCATGCAGTGGGATGCACACACACACAACATCAAGCCTGGAATCCCAGAAGGGTTAGGCAGAGGTGTACCTATAGTACACCCACATTTTGCCATTTGTGTTTAAGTCCCATGTAATAATTTGGTCGCGACTGGGCGAGCCTATTGCCATCAACCGGTCACAAATCCAGACTCCGGGCTGTTACGGAAAAATTCTAGACAGAAAAATAACACTATGCCCGACCTGAGAATCGAACCCAGGACCAGTTCAGCAGTAGCTCTTGCGACCACTAAACCATTGAGGCAGTGGGAGGCAATAGGTCTTTATTGTTGATATTATAAGAAGATGCTAATGATGATGATGAATGTTGATTAGGTGAAAAACCTATTTAATGATACCCAACTTGACATAGTTCGTAGACTTTACATAACATAACATTACACCTTGTTTCCCCGAAGGGTTGGGCAGAGGTGTACCTATAGTACACCCACATTTCGCCAGTTATGTTTAAGTCCCATGTAATAGGGGGCGAGCCTATTGCCATCTGCCGGGCACAAATCCAGACTTCGGGCTGCTACTGAGAAATACCAGATAGAAAAACCCAATAACACGTTGCCCGACCTGGGAATCGAACCCAGGACCTCATGCTCAGCAGTAGCGATTGCGACCACTAGACGACGACGACGACGAGGCAGTGGGAGACTTTACTTTATACAATATTGCGTCTGCTGGTCGCCATATTGAATTTGATTACTGGCATATATATCTTTGGTGACACTCACAAGATTAAGACAAATAGATGCCGACGGCCCACGAGTTTCATCCCTACAGCGTCCCAAAGGAACAAACATACATACGAGTACCTATATCTATACTAATATTGTAAAGAGGAAAGATTTGATTGTTTGTTTGTATTGAATATACTCCGAAACAACTAGACCGATTTGAAAAATTGTTTTACCATTTGAAGCCGAAATTATGTCTGATGAACATAGGCAACTTCTTTTTTTCGAAATCCACGCGTACCAAGTCGCGGGCGAAGTGCTGTAGATAGATAAACACAAAAAAAGAACTTATTCCCATAAGCGAATGATTGCGTAATTTTCCCTGAAGAGGGTTTGTTTACACTTACATAAGATACTTTGGGACACAGACCATATGTAAAAGTAGGCCACGGATGATGACTCGCACAGAACTAATTGCAAGTCTACATTTTTTTATGAAGTAGGTAAGTACCTGCACAGGATAACGGGTAAAACCTCCGTGCAACTGGATTTCATCATAGCCCCTCTAGCTAGTTCCCCTTAAAGTACCTTAGAACAACAGGACTAAGGAAGCAGAAATGAAAGAAAGAAAGCGAGAAAAGAGTCTGCCATATGTAGTTATTTTAATTTTATGGAGAGACAGGAAATGTAGTCATTTCGCAATCATGTATACTAGTCAAAATAAAGATTTGAATAATATAAATTATTTAGACTCATACACAGTGGAAGTAACATAAAAATAAACTTACACCTACGCTAGTGATACAACTTTAAACAATTACACAAACACACAATAAAATAATACTGGAGCAACGACTCACAATACAGCTGTCCAGCCTGTCTGCAATAACTCCCAGGATACTGTTGGCACCCTGCGCATCTAGGACGCACATCTATTACGCTTTAATGCACAAAATCAATCAACACACAATTCCGCAAGCATCGCTGACGCGCATCGACTAAAGCGTGGCAACCCCTTCACCACCCTGACAGCATAATTGTACTGCACGCGAAGGGCACTGTAAGATCTCTGCGTAAACAGTACCCACAGGCCACCGGTGTAAAAAATGGAACAGAAGGCTCTAAAAGCGTTTTTTGAAGGTGTACCATGAAAATTATTAAAATTGTTATTTGTTTGGTTTTTGCAAACATAAAACAATGTTACTGTTTACCGTGCTAGTAACTGTTTAAATAAATTATCAATAAACATGTTTATTTTTCTTTAAATAGACAAAAAAAAAAAAAAAAAGTTCTTCCCTTTTTTTTTTTTTTTCGGATTGTTCATAACGCGCGCTTTCAGCTATGCACTTTTGAAGCCCAGAATGCATGCTCTCGATCAAATGCCTCACGTTTTCAGCTGGAATCTCTTCCCAGGCAACCTTAAAACTTGAATGTGAGAGTCTTCCAGCACAGACTGGGTCGCTTGAGCTGTGTATGCACGGGCATTGCCCTGCATCAAGACGAACCTAGGACCCATTTGCTGTGCTTATGGGATCACATGGGGCCTGATGACTTCCTCAATGCAACGCTGAGTAGTTACGTAACCCTCACTTAAAATAGCGAGCTCAGTTTTGCCGCGTAAGCTAATCGCACCCCGAATTATTATGCGACCTCGAAAATCGCTCGCTGCGTCGTCTCCACACCGACGGTCATAAAAAAAAATACTTTGCAATCGTCTGTAAAAACCATGCAACACTGATTTATTCCCCATTCCAAGTAGACGGGAGAAACTTAAACGATTGGCACGTTGAGCCCTGGACAAAGGAATTCGAACAACTCGTCGTTTCGAAGTTTTCTGTCTTCATGCAAATGATTCTGGATAGTTTGGTCATTGACACGATTATTAGTGTTGTCAACAGTAGGCGATTTTGTATCTTACAAGCCGTCACTGTGAGTTCTCGGCGTGTACCGATCCTCATGAACAGTTGTAATGCGAACTCTACCGAACCTGCACCCTAATTGCGTAATACACAATCAATCGGAGTCTGAATCGTTTTGAAACAGATTGCTAATCCATTGCTTCTTAAGTTCGATAAAAATTCTGCTCAACAATATATAGAACGCAATGAATATTCTTGAACCGTCAAAATCAAACAGATTAGTCGTAATCGTTTACGAAAATGTGTTACGCAATTAGGGTGCTGGTCTTCTTGCAACACTGCCGGTCTCTTGGAAGCGATTCCAAGCATTTTGGATAGATCTTCGAGAAAACCCAGTTGCAAACCCACAGACCGCTGCGAATTTCCTTTTTGGATCATTGTAACGGCTCTGGTTGCAGTAATTGTGTCCATATGTCTTCGTATTTGTGGAATATTAACGCAAGTTTTTGTTTTAACAAGATAACTGAACAACATTACGAAAATTTTCAGAATACCAAGCCGATAATCGTAACAAAACTTAACGAAAAGTCATCAAGATGAAAACATAAAATTATTTTTTTCATTTAATTTCTGGTCAGTATTTGATGTCAAACATAACACCAAAGAGGTAAGATATCGAAGAGTTCGTACATCAATATTTTGCTACTTATCAACTAATTAATGTTCTCTATGCAAAAATAACAAGTGGACCTTAGGACTTGGTTTTGAGTAGTATAATTATATTCATTTTTATTTTATTTTATGCTAAACAGTGTGTCTGGTCTCCGATGTCCAACCCACTAAGGGCAAGTAATACGATGAATTTTATCGACAAAACACACACCATAATTTTATCATTATTGCCCTTATTATTTCACAATATTTTTCGTTCGCAAATTATTTTGTGTTTCATAATTGGATATTTCATCAAACAATATAATATAAATTTGTTGCCTACATTCTTAGCTGTAGCACTTTTGTGTCTGGAGGATCTCTACGTCATAATAATACATTTCTAAATTGATTCGCGCGGCCGTACTTGGTTGAAATTAAAATAGAAGCCGTTTGAATACCATTTAGTCAAAATTACATATTATGATGGGTGAATTGTCGATAAAATTAATCATATTATTTGCCATTAATTAGTTGGACATCGGTGACCAGACACACTGTTTAGCATAAAATAAAATGTTAAGTTTTTCAAAAACCAAAAGAAGAGTTTTACAGGCTCTAGGAAGAATACAAATTTATTTGAACGCAAACCATGCGCCCGATGGGCTTTCCTATAAGCAGAAAAGACGAACTTACACACAAGTTAGTATGGAAGTTCAAATATACAAAAAAAACTAACAAAAAAAAAAATCTAAGGTAACTTAACCCATTAGAACACACCTACTAGAAATATGAAAATCGTGTATATGGCAAGAAATAAAAGGGTTATTTATTTATTATGTGGATGAATTAATGTACCAACTAGTAACGACATTTAAATAAAAATAGGGTAGAGTGGTCTAAGAGTCTGACCAACTTTATTTATTTACAATAAATATGTCTTAGTAGTTAAGTAACATCATTTTAAAGCCTCTTTATGGCGTTTTAGAGCAAATAAAGTTAAATAATAAATGGGAAATGCGCACTCTTACACTCCTGGTCCCGTACCCTAATTGCGTAATCGGAATCTGAATCGTTTTGAAACAGATTGCTAATCCATTGCTTCCTAGGTTAGATAAAAAAATCTGCTCAACAATGTAAATAACGCAATGAATGTTGTTGAACTGTCAAAATCAAACCGATTAGTCGTAATCGTTTACGAAAATGTGTTACGCAATTAGGCTGCTGGTCGTCTAAAACTGCGCAGTGAGTTCGATAAGAATACGCTCATAGTAAGAGTGCGCAGTTTATTATTAATTAAGTATATTTTTGAAACAGATCACATACAAAATCTGCAGCGCCTGCATGTGTTGTGCATTTTTCATGCCACCACTCATTGCAACGTACACATACAATCCAGTATTCAATTATTGGTTCTTTATAAATTTCACAACAGCCTGGGCCTATCCAAGTTTGGGTTTATTAATTTTCTTTTATTATTTGTTTGGTTTTGTTGCCGTCTTTGGTTTAGGCTATTCAATATTTTTTCGAGTAGTACTTGCAGTAGCTTCAAGGTAATTTGTTTGTTTTGCAGGCTTTTCTTTTTCTTTAATTTGAAGTTGCATGCAGTTTTATACCACCCTACCCTATCATTATAGACTCTATAGTTTACGAGGTATGTGCAAGCACGCTAATAAATCTCAGACCCGGCAATCGTGCTAATTATTGGTATCTGCCATACGCTAGCAAAACAACAATGATATTTATAAAATAAATAGTCAGTCAATATGTTTGCAGACGGCTTATCGTAATGGCGGTATCTCCGCTAAACTCTGGGGAGGTGCTCAGAGCACGATCACAAACATTTGTCCAATCGAGGAAAATACCCATTTTACGACGTCACACCAATATCAATAGATACCTATGTATATACTGCCAAAACAAACACTGGACCGAAAACGAATAGTCTCTGGGCCCTTTTTTGCAAATCATTTATTTGGTTTTCTTACCAATCAATCATTTATTTTGTTAAACATAGGTATCAGAAAGGTTACAGATAGTATAATGTCTTAAATATGCGCGCTATGTTTTGCCAATGCCAGCTTTTTAATGTTATTTTTGTACGCCATTAACAAAAATAACATTAAAAAGCTGTTACAATTAAGGAGGCATGTCAATAGAAACATTTAAAAAAATTGGTAAACAGGTCATTACAAATTTAGATAAATAAACACATTCAAACTTAGTCCATTAAATGAAATCAAACTACATCCTCGAATCATCTATCCCTAATAATTTGTACAAAAAACTGGCCAATTCAATCCATTTTCTGTCTGCCATCGCCTAGAGCCGATGTAAAAATTATACAATTTGGCACCGTTTACCAAAAACATCGAAGCATCTTTAGTTTAGAAAAAAGTTTGAGTAACGCCCACATAACAAGCGCAGACGTTTTAGTAGACGATAATTGCTGCCAAGATGGATCACATATCCGAATTAGACAGACAAACATAATCTTTAATGTCGTGTTGTGAAAATCAACGACTCTAAATTACAGTTACGGAAGAGTCACGGGCTTCAAAGACATGCCGATAACAGTTGATGTTGATTGTTCTTTGAGGCACGGTCACTGGTTACATGCCATTTAAGGAATACAAAGAAACACCTGTCGCCGGATCCCTAGCGGTAACCTAGTAAAGGCAGCAAAGGAAATCGATCGCCAATAGCGATTACACAATTCTCTCCCGTCTTCCGTTTTTCTAATAATAATCATTTATTTCTTTAATCAAACTTGATTAAAAAAATAAATGATTATGGACAATGACTCATAGACAATTGACATAGACATTGCATAATAAAACAAACACAATACAATACAGAACAAAATCCTACGTAAGTACGTTCAACACGTTGTCCGCCAACTGTACGACGACACTGTGTCTGTGTGTATCGTGACTGTGTGTGTGTGTGTGTGTCACTGGGTGACGTGCAAGTCACTGCAGCATCGAATGTATGGCTGGAATGTACAGGCTCAACGCCTGTCCGCAATCACCATCAGCACGCTGTTAGGGTCGCGGCAGCCCCATCAGCAGCGCTCTGAAAGCGTTGCTATATTGGACGTGGAGGGCTTCGTATGCATTTTGTATGTGATTCACCCACAGGCTGCATATGTACAATGAGGTACTCAATAGCTCTAAAAAGTGTTTGCTTGACCGACTTGAAACAGCGTACAAATCATACTAGCTCTAATTGAAAACGCCCTCCGCTTGCTCTCGATATCAGTAATGTCTCTGAAACCGTGAGCAACCAAATGCCCTAGGTATTTAAAGTGGTACAATTTATTAAAGACTATTTTGGAGGTTGCAAATGAAACACGGAACCCTTCTATGTTCACTCGTGTGTCTGTCTGTCAGTCCTTCTGTCATAATCAATTTGCTCTGAATCTACTGAACTGATTAAGTTGAAACTTGTTTCACATATGAATTTCTATGACACAACCAACGTCGTGTAACGTAAATAAACGATTTTGTCACTTTTGAGAGGAAAACTATAAAAATACAAAACATAAGTTATGCAAACTGTACCGTGTGACATATCAAACGAAAGGGCTTGTTGTGAGGGTTTCTAACATATTTTTTGTATAGTTATAAAATAAATAGTTTTGAAGTTGTATACATTAAAAATAAAAATTCAGAAATTTTGAATTTGATTTTGTGGGTACAAACGTACAGTTGCAGTAGTAGTTGGAGTAGGAATGCATGAGAGAACATATTTTTCAATCAAAATGTCTCCCCGCCAAGACGAGACCAAATCAAAAAGCAGGGGCACTACCTTTTCTCGAAGCCTTTCGTCGTATTTTCATACACTCATAGCTTCAGCCTGAATAATGCTAGAGAGCTCAAATTATCAAGATAAAATTTTGTTAGCAGACTTGTAAAACTTAAGTCTCATGTGTATAGCTTTTACACTGACTGACTCACTCACTCGCTCATCAAAACCTACCGCACTTACCGAAGTCTTAGAAAGCTGAGATTTGATATGAATGCTAGAATTTGCATACAAACAAAATAAAAAGCTGAACTACGAGTATGGTATGCAGGTTAGGCACACACAAACAACAACAAAAAATAAAGAATTTTTAACTTTCACCCTCTAAACCTCGAAATGGGGCATGCAGGTCTGTATATAAAATAAAACCTCTAGGGTTTTTCCCAAAGTCCTAATCAGATCAAATTTGGTGTGCAGGCTAGGATTTGCACCCAAAAACTTGAAAAAAAAACTGTAACTTTCACCCTACAACAAGCCTGTATTTTATGACGGACTAGCTGTGCCCTCGACTTCGTTCGCGGGCATGTCGGGAAAAAATGTGTCGCTTAGAGGTGTAGGTACCACTCCTACATTGAAATGGAAGAGTCTTCCGATTTTGCTTGGTGGGAAGCGCTACATGGGGTTCTCTACCACAGCCCTTTCGAACGCAGTCACTTCGTCTTCAGGGTTTATAATGTCAATGCGATCGTGCGACCTCAATGCGAGAACAAATTAAGATCCAGGCGCCAGGCTGCAACTGCCGTAATCAATAAATCGACTGCCCGTCTGGAAGAGTGTGCTGAAGCGTTATCATGGTGAAGAAGGGTCACGCTTTAAGAGCGCTGTTAAAAATTGTAATAAAAAAACGGACAAAATATTCTGTTCGTCATTGAGGAGTTCCGTGAGAGTAGGGTTTCTTCGCAGTCCATGATCAGTTGGCCACTGTTATGTACTTAAACAGCTTTTGTGTTTCATCCTCCGTACGATTACCCATTCACAAAAAAAGGGTAATAATCAGAGTAAATTGAATGTGTGATATACGGACGGACAGACGGACAGGACGAAATGATAAGTGTACCGTTTCTATATGTCATTTGGTCACGGAACCCTTAAAACAGACGAATTGAGAACTTCTTCCTTTTTAAAGTCGTTTAATATAATTAAACATTTGTATAGAGGCTACTAGAGACTACTTTGAAAAGATTTAATTTAACAAAAAAATACCTATAGAACATTTATTTATATATGTTTTTAAATTTCTGAGTGTCCCACGTCTATCAGGAATTATGAAATAAAATAATGAATTTAAATGAATAATTATATATTTTTAATCTACTTGTTTGGGAATAACTTTTTTTTTTAAGATGATTTCTTTGAGACCAATTCGTCTCTGTGCATTCGTTCGTTCATAAATTCCAGATAATGTTGCTTACCAATATGGTGGCGCGGGATAGACAAGCTACGCGGCAAATTTTGTCTATGTATGAGTCGGCGTAAGAACAGGTGACAGAACGAGATACTATTTACGCCTTGTCGCTTAGCAAGAAAAGGATAAATATCATGTCCATCTATGTAAATATAACTAGCGACTAATGTTTGGTCTGCTACTCTTTATAAGTCTGTGATACTCGTATTGATTTCACAACAACCTCTTTTAATTTATGTTTAGTTTCTTGCAACCGACTTCATGGCGATGGCGTGCTAAAATTTAAATATAAAATTAGTGGTGCTTATTATACTCAGTAGATAATCACCATAATTAACAAATGGGCCGACGGTCAATGGGCCGACGGTCACAATTCGACAAGGCGAATGTTGATATTGTAACAATCGCAATAAAATCCATGATATTGATAATCACCAACTTTGGGAAATTAACTGGCGATTTTAGATACTATGTTGCGAAAGTTTGTTATTGCCATACAGCCCTCCCTAAATTTCGGTTATCACCATAATAGGCAAAGAGACTGGATATTACTCCACGTGATGCTCATCTATGTAATAGTGCTCCTCTCCGCCACTATTTTTCTCGCGGCCGCCGAAAGGGACTTCGTTCCAATGTAAATAGTAGCTTTAAATGAAGTATTTTCATTATTTTTATGTTGTATAATTATGCATTTGCCATGTTATTTTGGAGTTTTATTTTATTTTTATTTGTATCATAAACTTGTCTACTTTTCTTGTCGTCAAAATCGAAGACGACTAAATTAGAGAAAATCGGTGACTTTCTCATTTTGAATTGTCAAACTTCGATAAAACTTAGGTGCCATGTTAGGGTAACCATAAAACCTCAATTTTGACAAAATGAGTCGAGTATTTTGTATGGCAGCGCTGTCAGAAAACGAGAAACCTGACATAAATAGACGCGACGAGAAAACGCGAGAGTGACATCGATCACCATCGAGTTCAAGAACTTTTCTTTATTAGTGATCGATGGAGAGTGAGTAATTGTCGCGTGTGTCCTGTTAGCCCTGCATAGCAGGTTTTGAGGGAAAATATAGCAATTCTGTACGCTAATAAAATGAGATTAATGACAAATTGAATACCTCATCGCCCTTGAACACAAAAGGAACCTGTTTGCCAAGTTATAGCACTGTATCCAATAACCTTTTCAATGATGAAACCTTGACATCTATTAACAGCTGATAAGTCTGACTTACGACTTCATTCATTATTTTTACATGATAGTGTTCAGTACTGAATTGAACTTTATCTAAGACGAATTTAAAAGTAGAACAAGATAATATTCGCTATTTGTGTTAATTTTAATTATGTTGAAGAATTACTTTGCCAAGGAAAAATAGAAGTCATACATTCAGTATTATAATAATTTATCATTGTCAAGAAATATAAAAATACTTATACTTTACATATCATTGTAGTGTAATTATTAAATAATTACACTATTAACTTATCCTAATGCTATTACTTACACCAAAAACATTCGCATTCACATAGATTGAGGATTTTAATATTATTGAAATTTTACCCTCATTGCATTATTACATGCATTATACCCACCCATTTTTTTAATTTAAAGCTCATGATGACTCCGTCTTTTTAAATCACAAATAATCACAATTTCATTCAACTAAACAATTCTTACTTCAGAAAAATATCTAACCTAGAGAATAATCAGGAAACGTAGACAAAATTGTACTGAAATTAATACTGTTCACGTAGATAGCTCATCGGGCACGGGTGTGTACTTGAGACCGGTGTCGTTGAGCAAGGTGACGACCCACGAGTCCTCGGGGATCAGGCCTGACTCCAGCAGTTTGACGGCAGCCGCCACATTGGCCCCGCTGGTGTACCCCACGTACAGACCCTCCTTCTCACCAATCAAATCCTTGTACCTTACAGCCTCCTCATCAGTCACTGCCAACGTGCCGTCCATGGTGTCGAATTTAAACAAATTGGGAACACATCCGTAGCCTGAGCCCTGCAGCAAGTGAAGAGGCTTCGTGACCTTGTCACCCTTAATTGGTTCGGCTCCAGCAGGTTCCACGACGTACGTCTTAATGTCAGGGTTCTGCTCCTTCAAATATCGAGAGGTGCCAACGAAAGTGCCAGCGGTACCCACGGTCGCGACGAAGGCGTCCACGTGATGTCCAGTCTGCTTCCAGATCTCAGGTCCTGTACTCTCGTAATGCGCATCAGCATTAGAAACGTTATTGAACTGGTTGACGTAGTATGCGTTTTGCTCGGCGACAATTTTCAGGCCAACTTGTTCTACAGCTTTTACATCAGCAAGTGTTACGTTTCCGTAAGTTCCTTCCACTTGGTCTACTCGAATACATTTCGCGCCCAGCGCCTCCATGTGGATGGCCCTCTGAGCACTGTTACCTTTGGACATAGTGAGTGTTAGAGGGTGTCCCAGTACGGCACATACTACAGCCAGCCCGCAGCCTTGGTTGCCAGACGTCACCTCCACCACAGGTGCACCAGGTGTTAGCTCACCAGATTTAAGAGCTCGGTTAATCATGCTCAATGATGAGCGACATTTAATCGAAGCACCGGGATTCATGAATTCGCATTTCGCCAATATGCGTCCAGGTCCAGTGTAAATACGGTCCAATGCCACGATGGGTGTGTTGCCAATTAATTCGAGGGCTGATGCTTTGATTTCGTTCTCTTCGTACTTGACGTGGTCGTTCTTAGCGATGGGAGCCATGTTGCACAGTTAATTGTAGGTTTGTATGAAGCACTTTGAATTATTCAGATATCGGTTGGATACTGAGTTGTTCGGCTGCGGTGCGGTTGTTATAAGCGGCTCGGAGATCGCGGCCCGTGTGCACGCGCAAAGCTATTTGCACGATGTGTGCACCACACTAACGAGTCGCGATTGATATTTCGACTGACTTCCTAACTAGTTGAAATTCAAGGCTCGAACCGTTTATTTACATCTTCATTAAGATGTGACGATAATATAGTTATGAATGTATTATTATCAGCATGTCGATTCTGTAAAAATCTCACCTTGAAAACTTGCGTGCGTGGAGTGAGCTGTCATTGTCATCCTGTCTTGGTCAATCCCTAGCATCAGTGGCACTGACAGCTCACTTCACACCTAAGTTTTCACGGTGAGATAGTTACAGAATAGCATTACAGATGCCGCAGGTCAGCGATTCTTCACTTCAGTTTTAAAGTAAACAATTTAGTCTAAATAAAGGTAGAAAATTAATTCATCTTACTGTATAACTATGAACATTTATAGTTCTCTATAAAAATGTGGATTAAAATATTCGAATACTTACCTACGATAAGGTGTAGTGCAAATGTTGCAAGTGAAACCAGGAAAATATCGTGGAATTTCCTGAAATAACATTTCAGTCGATAGTTTCTAGTTCATTGTACGGCTGACTCATCTTTCGTGCAGCCTTGTAGGTTTAGTTATTTTATTAGTCAATAGTCATTTTAAAAATGTATTAAAAGATAATCATTATTGATTACTAATCATACAGATACATATCTACGTTATGGTGTGCTACTGTATGTGTTGTAACTTGAAGTAGCCATATCCATCAGGAAACTAGAACGATTGACGTTGCTAAGTGGGTTGATCTAGTACTGTCATAATCATCATCATCTTATCGGCCTCTTTATTACGACCATTGCATGATCTAGCCTTCCCTATAAAGGTTTAATAATTATATTAAGACTACACTAATTGACTTATGCTTTCACTTTGTCATTTATAATGCGGTCGTTTCATATCACGAACTTAATTAGCTAGCTTGGCTATAAACATTGCATGTCGTTACGTTGCGCGGGCGCCGCCGGTCATATATCATAGTGCGCCAACTGGCAAAACACACAAAAAGTACAAATAGCTGATAGCCTTTGACAACCGAGCGATTAACTCACAAGTGGCAATCCAGCGACATTGAACAATCGTCAATTTGGTCAAATTAAAAAGTCAACTCTAACATTGATCACTAAAGTACATTTTTCTTTGCTGAACTTTACTAACCCAATGATGCTATGTATCAGAGAAAAATAAATCTTAAATTTAGGTCTATAGAACCCTAAATTATAAATCTATGTCAGTGTTATGTGCAGATGTCACGCGAATAGGGTCTATTGTTAACAAATACGGGTACAATTTCGAACAATGCAACACATTATTTTATTTGGCGGAGGCAAGTAACGCCAAATGTCGGCTGTTAACTAATTGAGACATCAAGAATGGAATGGAAAATATGGCGAGTTTGGTGACCAAATGTCATGATAATCCTAACTATATTATAAATGCGTAAGTTACATTTTTACGCTTTCACGCCAAATCGGCTGAACGGATTTGGAAGAAATTTTGCACACATATAGACCATGACCTGGGTAAGGCCACTTATAATCCTGGATGACAGACGAAGTCGAGGGCAACAGCTACTATTTAATAATTTTTGGTAGTAACGTTAAAATATTTGCTAAAAGTCTGTTAGGTATCCGGTTATTTTTTCAGCTGAAAACTCTTTTTTCATTCTCATCAACGAATACCGTCTGGGATGAAACTATCTGGCACCCCAACGATCTGGCTGCCGCACTGAAAACAAGAAACTACAGGAAAGACTTTAAAGGAAAGACACCGTATAGTCCACCCACACCTGTGTGCACCTAAGTACGAATGCTCGAGTAGATGGCTCGCTGGAGTCACGCTCTTCCCGCCAATGTAACCAACCCATCCGCCAATGTTTACCCCCAACCAAAAGTACAAAACTGATCGCGGATTGTCACAGAGTTTTTTTTTACAAAGTACCTATTTGAATTGAGAAACGTTATCGTGAACATGACGTTGCTTCTTTTACAAAACAAAAGATTAAATCGAGAAACATATGAATTCGTGGATCATAGATCTTAAGCTTACTTTTACTTCGTTTAAAAATAAGTGGACAAACAAAAAGAATAGGTAATGAATTAGATACCAACTCAAAAGTTATCTAAAAAATCCAAATAGCAAGACAACGTGACATTGCGTAACTACCGGAGATAAGAGACATCGTCTAATATGTTACCATGGCAAAAACTCATAAAAAATCGACCACGCACTGGGCCGTCTGTATTCGAGGGATCGGTTTATCACAGTTTATTGTTATCACACAGAAACAAAATACTATTGTCAACTGTAGCTGTAACAGATGAGAACAAGAACATACTTATATATTATGTATTTCTTTATTAAACTGAATTAGTACTCCTTTTAATTTTAATTTGGTATACTTGATTGGATACTTGACCAATGACAGACCCAGTTAACAGAGTTGATTTGTACTCATTTTAAAACTAGCGAATTTTTTCATTGTTTTTTAAACGGATGATATTAATAATAAATCAGCTAATAATTTTAATTATCTTTGTAGAAAACATAAATGATTCGTTCGTCAATTTATTTTAAAATTTCAAGACACTTTTAATTACTTAAAATAAGAATTGCTTTGTTTCCATTTTAAATTAAACCATTTAATTTTCCCATCGCTAATAGGGAAATCATAAAATGACTTCTCCCGCTGTGGGTGGAGCGGGAGGGCGTGTCAGACTTTTACTGACTAAAACCCACCCGTGTTCCTTCAATTGCCTGTGCCAGGGCCACGGTTACTCTTTCGAATTACCCGCGACCCTGAGGCGTCGGCCCTATCGGACCCCGTTATTTTGTGCTGACATCTTTTTGAAGCGCACGTGGAACACGACGCGCCGTCTGGCGCCGTCGACCCGGGACTGGTCCCTACCGGACGGCGAGCTACCCATTGCTCACCGTCCGCAAGGAAGCAAGACTCTCTCCCACACGCGCTCCGCCTCTTCCTTCGCAAGCTGCTTCGCAGAAGGAGGTGACGGCTTTCCATTCCCTCTCGCTCCGTACCATGGCCTGGACCAGGGCCGGACGTGAGAGATCGCCGCCGCCGATCGCTTCCGCGAGGACACTGCGGTAGTGCGGTGCTCCGCCAAAGCTGGGCAGACCTCCACCGTATGCTCCACCGTGTCCTCCGGGCGATCCACACATATAATTATGTTAAAGAAAACAAGTTACAATTATGTAGTATCACTATTATGAACTGTCTAAAACCAACTTAATAAGGGATTCGAGTTTTATTTAAATCTTTTTAAAGTTAGTTATTGGATCCGAAATATCAGTATCAATTTCCGCCACATTAAAATTTTCTTTTGTTTTTATCAAATTGCTGTAATTTGCAAAAAAAAACTGTTACCTGTTTTAAGTGGTTCTTAGGTGTGACAAGTTTACAATGTTTGACGATTGATATCAAAATTGATGATTATTATTTATTAAATACATATATGATTCCTACATCGCATTTTGATAAACATATGACGTGAAACAAAGCTGCAATTTGAAAAAAACCAGAGAAAATTTGAATTTGGGCTGCAGCTGAGGATTCATCGTATTATTATAGTATTTCGCATGGAGTTCTCTTATATCTTTTGCAATATAACTATTTTTACGGCAACATGTAGGTATGTACTTTGGTGTATTGGCATACCTACTTGATAAAACTTTACAACTGGAGAAAAGATATTTGTAACAGATTAAAGTAGTAGCAACGACATCGCACGGATAAATCGCCAGCCATTCTAATCGCAAGACATTTAAAATTATATATGGCGACCACCAACGTCTCCATTACCTAACATCACTTACTAACAACGTAAAAAAACAATCCTTCAAAAGCATTGCAAGGCACACCCAATTATTATACAAGCCTGATTCGAGTCCGAAAATGTCGGATTCCCACGGGCGCAGGTGCAGGAGCGCTTGCGCATACAATGCGGACCGCGCTCGCATTCCGAGCACTCGCGCGCACCGACGCAGCACAGATCGTGACTTGTATTACACGCTACATTAAATGATACGGACACGGAATTAGGCTTATCTTATAAATATTTGTATCACAACATCGTATGCCCAACACAAACTTTCTTCGTGAATCTTTAAATTAAAAGTAAAGTAAAACATCTTTATATTCTGAACACTCCAGTTTAAATGTAGGTTGTAAAAATTTAAAATTGTTAAATATTAACATCAGTAATCGATCTACATGACACAAAGCCATAATGTCCACAGAGCATCATAATACTGGGCAAGCTCGGATGTGTTGTCACTCTCACCCAATCAATCACAGCAATAAACCACACATTTAGAAGACTATTCTATGTCTGTACTTTTCAGTTACTCTCCTATTATACATATGTACAAGTAAAATGTATACCAAAATCGTCGATGGAAAACATTTCCAAAACTTTTCCAATTTCCCACCGTAAGTTTACGGACAACTGCGCAAGTGTCGAATACCTTATTCGTAATAGGGAAGTGATGTCGTAATTGAAGTAAATAGTTACACCAAATATCGTAACGTGTTATTGGGTAAAGTTCGAGTCGGTGTTAATCAGTTATACGTATATGGCTCGGCAAGAAACGCCACCGCAGCTGGCAACACCATTTTAGCGTGGCTTTCGTGATTTGAGAGCAAATGACAACACATCAAGTACGGAAAATAAGTGCGTTCTTTATGATACGGAATAGAGTAGGTATTTGTAAAGTTATAGAATTCATGAGATGATGATGGATGGGGTATCATACCGTATCGAAACTTCACGATAATACTCTTAGTTAGTGATTGTTTATATTTGTGACCTTTAATGTTTATGCTTTAGTTGTTTGCTTATCATCATTTTCGCTGCAAGCAACTCATCTAATTGGCTTGGAACTCGCTCTGCACGACTCTGTTCATGACGCTATAGATGAGGACCTACCGAACTTAAACCACCTGGAAAACATTTTAAACACAAATTATTGGCAAGTATAGTATAATTATGATCCACTTGGCTGAAGGAAGAAAGTAAAATCGCTCAACACTGGCAGTGTTAAAGATAACGTCTACTAACGACTACATAACAATAACTATCCGTTGACTTCATTCAAATGTTTTCTGGTTGTTGTCTTGTAATCTAGTTTTATACCTAATAACCTGAGGAAACTGTATCTGGATTCCAGACCCAGATAAAGTCACAGTACCTACCTGTAAGAGTCTACATGTCGTAAAGCAAAACTCATAATCAGACCTAGGTACATATCTTGTTATCATTCTTGTTATCGCGTGGTATCGGACCATCACGTAGAGCATTACGTTGCTTAACTTATATTTGCACATGCTACTTACTCGCAAATCACCTTTTCTGACCTTTTTGGGATTTCATGTTTAAAACTAACGTCGTTCCGATTGTTTGTTGTTTTCATTGAACATTTTATACCATACATGCCATGCTTGAGCAAAATTATTTAATAACACAATAATATTCCTTCATTTTATGCGTAGTTAACTTCGTATGCATAAGTGTCTAACACCTAATCAAAAATAGTAGGTACGAGTATAATCAATATTGTTTTGACAGTGATGATATCTACGTCGCAGATCTCGTAGTGTGCAAATTTTCCCAAAAACCTGCTTCTTTTGCACTCATCGTTCGTGTCTGCACGAACAATATAAGCGAACAATTATAAGCTAGTGCAAAAAAGATGACGAAAAGTTTTTATGAAGTTGTTATTTTAATACTGTTGTTAATATTTCAGAAGTGTCAAATAGAAGGTTTGTAGGTACTGGCAGACGTCCAGTATGGGGCAATTCATTGATTGCGTCATCTTAGTTCGGCCGTCGTAGATGTCAAATAATCGCGCAAAACTTGAATGGAAAGTAAATAGGTAGTAGTTTTTGGCTGGCGGGCGCAAGGTCTCATCGACATCATAATTTCAAACAAACAATCTTGCTACAAGGCTGAAAATAAAAGTACAAAATTATTCCAAAACAGACAGTCTTACTCTTTAGTTTCCATATATTCAATATGGAAACTAAAGAGTAAGACTGTCTAGACTATCGGAGGCTTCCGATTAACTCTCATCAATAGACATGGATGGGTAATACTGGCTTGTGTTCGGAACTCTACGTCGCGCGTCCATGCGCGAATCCCACTTACGGTATAACAGATATGGAAATGATAAGTTCTTCCAAAGTGAAGAACCGAAATGTGTCAGCCGATACATTAAAAATAATGCACTTAATCGAATAAAAAAACTACAGTTAAAAACAAACAGTTTCGTTTGAGTTGTTCTCTACTCTAAAGAACCTAAGCAATACCTGAGAAATAAATCCACACAGTGTTATTGTATTCAAGTTGATATAAAAAAGGTTTTGACGAAAAAACGTCAAAATTGTAGACAAATGATATTGACATAAAAGACAACAATAAGTAAAACGCCCGCCGAAAAGAAAAAGAGCTAATGTTGGTCTCGCTCTGTGGGAATCAAATCACGACTCACGCGCACCGCTGTGAAAGGATACCGGGACGACTGGGTCTAATACAGCGGGATGACTTTTGCTGCGCAATAACTTTGGAATTTAAGAAATGAGACGTACCTTAATAAAGGTGCAAAATCCATATGATGAAAAATATAGCAAGAGAAAACAATAAAGGAGTGGTGACGGAGAAAATAGCGGCATATACGGCGGCATAGTGGCGTATACATATGTGTTTGTGAAAGTGTATTGACTAAGTATGAAAGATTAAATAAAAAGAACTTAATACCGTAATACCGGAAATACTGAGATAAGATACCTCAGTATTTCCGTTATTACGAAATAAGCCTCAACTTAGAGATCATACACAATACCGAAATCTTAAGTCGAATAGTCTAGTTCCTGTTTTCCATACCAAAATAATAAAGTGAAGATTGGACAAACCACTCAACGCCAGATAATTTCGCACTCCACAAGAAAGACAAAAAGGCAAAATACACATACAAAAAAGAAAGAGAGCAAACCAAAATACAAAAGAAAGTATAGCTAGACTTGCTTAATACATTACCGACGGCCTATTTAGAGCATAAAAAGAGCACGCTGTACAAAATCCGTGGGCAGGTTCGGATGCACCTGAGTATTTCACACCGCGACTCGCTGGCGCCGACGGCCAGTCTACTATAGTCTGTGACCCGGCTGCGTAGACGCACAAAGTCGTAGACCCTACAGTGAAAATCAAAGTAAATGAAGATATCGTAACTATAGATGATGAGGAATAAATGAAAGGTTCCGTTAATTCAGGATTCATGTGCTTAATTTCTTGAGATGAAGTGAAGGAGGTAACTTATACTGAATCACAACTTACTGAAAACGATTAGAAAATATTAAGGTTGTGGAACTGCAAGTACAAAGCGATACAAGTCGAGCCTCGGAAGTAGATTGTTTTTTTATAAGAGACCTTGTTTTAAAGGTTGTGCGTCGATTTATTTAGTGGTCATGTTTTAAATGGTCAATTAAATACAATATTGACGTGAGGGTCAATAATTACTGTTCTCTGCCCAATTTAAGGACACGCAAGGTAAATACACACACATATATGATGTAAGACTAAATCTATACCTATACAATTGACTTAACACAATCATGGTTAGCAATTTTGTCTGGTGAAACAATCAAGTACTATGTAACTGCAGTCTAAATATTTAAGATCACATGCCTACTTTTGTCTTATTTAGTTTTTTCTTGCGTTTCCTGTTTTCTTCCTGCGTTTCGATTATGAGAATTCTCAAATTGAAGAGATAACTCAGAAGTATGTCTTCAATTTTGACTGATGATCTGCTCATCGTATCGACATTGTTATCGGATAAATGTACAACCTACTGACTAAAACTTTTTTGTTTACTATAAGGCAGGTCTATCCGTTGTAAAGTGGTACCACCCACTCGCAGTGAGTGGTATCTTGGTCCATAATGGTATTAGTGCATTCCGAGCGAGCACCACGACTCGGCTGAATGCTGGTCGAGTCCGCCCCCGCAACCAGCTTATGTTACATCCACTATATAACAACTAAAATGGATACTGAAAATGATTTGCCATTACCATTGCATCACAGGCCTATACAACTGCCCACGTGACCGGACACTGAGATATTTGATTAAAATAGTTGCACCTTCTGATATTGCATTACTTTTTTAATAGTCATTGTCAGGACTCCGCATAAGCAGACTAAACTTGAAATTGAGTTTCCCAACTCAAGTAATCACCACTTCAAAACGCAAAGCAGAAAAATTAACACACTCTGCTAAGGGTCCGTGGTTCCTCTAGCATAATCTGTGTTGCTCCTGCTGAGTGCTGTCCTTCCTTTGAAACCAACTCTTAGTCTTAGTCGTCTTTTGGAATTGGGTATTCATAACCTTTCAAAATAAATCAACCTTGCCCTTACATAATTTTCAATATATTACGGTATAGTGTAAAGTCCATCTTATAATAAGAAGCCAGTATTATGTATATCTATACGAAGCAATAAAATAAATTTGAGTATAATAATTTAGTTCATAGTTGTCCCTTTCTGTTTATAAATTTCTTCAAAGACTTTCATCCTCTCAGGATAGACTTCGTACTTCATTTTAAACTTCCGATCTATCACTAAGCATGCTACTCTTGAGTCAGCCATGGGTTCCCATTTCGTTGTTACCAGAAAGTCCACCCTCGGTGAGGGATCACTGAAATTAGAAAACTGAATAAAAAATTCGGAACACGATAATTTAAAGTTTTGGTTTCAAATTTAATGTTTTTCTTAATTGAATGCTTATCAGGTTCAGGTATACAATGCATACGGATTGAAATAACTTTTGTTTATCCTGCTACCTGCTTTAATTTTAAAGACAGAAAGTAACGTCAGTAAAATGCGGAATAGAAATTTTACTAACCCACAGCTAGCAAAATTCGCCCACATTTGGTTCATAGTATTCCGCACAACTTTGTCTAAGTCTGTGAACGGTCCTGTCAATTTGTCGCTCTTCACTATGTAGCCGCCGTCGTCACCGTGACACGCCCCCGGGCGGTCGATGTTGAAACACTTCTTTATGTAATTGAAACCCCCATCGTAAGAGAATTCATACATAAACACGGGAGCATTGTGTTTGGCTATTAATGAAGCAGCAACATAAATACCACCGATAAAGTCGACATCCGAAAAGAAATCTATGGCATAAGCATCCTGGTCTGGGTACAATTTCTCTGCTTCCAAATAATTTGTCTTTAGTTTCTGTTCTAATACATTTTTTTCCGAATTATTAAGAACAAATGGAAAATAATCCACGAAAACTTTATCCTGAATGAGTTTCTCCAGAGTCGGTTTGTTGTGTGATATCATAAGAAGCCCCTCTCGTGAACAAAATCCTGTCATATATGGCACTTTGTGAAATTCTCCTTTAGTTAACAATTCATACGGTGGCTTACTTAAAAATAATTCCCAATCACCAGGTTGTTCTACAGTTGGCACAAAGCCGAAATAAAGACCTCCTCGCGGTTTTAGATTTGATAAAACCATCATCGATTCAGTTATTAAATCTTTTGTCGACATTTTTTTTAAGTATTGCAACAGCTGGTGGTTGTCTTTCATAACTTGACCATGGAGCATGGGTATCTTTGAGGCTAATAAACTAATGTTCGGACTATGTTCGTAAGCCCAGTGCAAAAGAGATGAACCCGACTGAGCAATGGCTTTATGGAATAGACCTTTAGCCATGGGCGACAAAAGGAGATACTCGACGCTCGCAGCTCCGGCACTGATTCCGAATATCGTCACACTTTTTGGGTTTCCACCGAAGTGCTCTATATTTCTCTGAACCCATTTCAGTGCTTGAACTTGATCTCTCAAGCCCATGTTTCCTGGAGCCTCCTTTAGATTTAAAGCCAGAAAACCCAGTATCCCGAGTCGGTAGTTAATGCTAACAATCACTACTTTTTTATGAATGAGATAATCCGGACCGTGAGCCGAATCATCTGTACCATTGCCAAAGAGAAAACCACCTCCGTGAAGGAAGACCATCACTGGCAATGATTCACCGCTTGTAAAAGACCTCGGTGTGTACACATTTAAATATAAGCAATCCTCATCTCCTTTTATGCCTTTCTCTTCTTTGTCAAACTGTGCACATATGTTGCAGTCTCTTGTCCCATCTCTGATTCCTTCCCAAGAATCGGGTGGTTGAGGCATCTTAAAACAATGAAAACTTTCTATGAATATCTTGCATCTTACGCATTTACATAAAATAAAAATGATGAGATAACGTTTGCCACTGTAAACATAGAATGCCTCATCTCTTATCATATAGGAGCACTATTAGATTGTATTAGCCTTTTATCTAAACAAGCACGATCAATAACTAGCAAGAGTAGTTAAGTAATACTAGGCTACTTGTTTACGGAAATTATATATACCTATTGTAGTTTATAGTGTAGTCTATCGGTTGACCAAGAATTGATCAGCTTCTATGTAAATGTCAGAAAGTTAAGACAAGCTGTTTTCCAAATAGGTATTTGATAAATGGTAACATGAGGCCTTCATGATAAAGATATTTCTTATTTCCGTGCATATCTATAATTATGAGATAATACAATTTCATCTTCTTATTTAATTACTTTATGTTCAAATGGTTTCTTTATCAATATTTACATACCTACCTTATTATTCAGAGCAACGCTTGTTTCATTATAAACAAGCATCAAGGTAAGTTGCATACCGTTCCAAGTTCAGTAGGTAAGCACTTACATTCACTTTACCTTACATAGACAAGGAAGTAGTTTATTTAAGTAGGTATGAGGATAATATAGTTAAAGATAAACAAAAAAACAATCAAATTACGATCACAAAATCACTCTTTTGAAATAGTCAATATCATAATCGCAATAAATCAAAGGAAACATGGATTGGTTAAGACAAGGCTAATTTTATCTTTACATAATCGATACTGCATAATCATATCAAACAAAGACAACATCAGATTGTACTTACACAGAATCTCAATTCGCCAATAGGCGGTTTCGCATAAGGAATCCCCTTGAAACTACAATACTCGAAATCATCGAAATTCTTCAGAACCTCCCCTCTTATTTTACCCTGCTCAGTTTCCACCACCAGTTGTTCTATCATAATGTAATGGTAAATAATGACAATAAACGATTTAAACAACACTGTTTGCACAACTGCTACCGACATCAATATAACCTCAAACCTGACGTTCGCAGCAGACAGTCACTCAGCCCTGCCGGGCAGCCCCAGAATCTTTCACTTTCCAACATTGAATTTAATTCGTAACTTTGAAGGTAGATGGCGCTTTACCAGGTTTGTTGAACTTGTAGTGATTTCCCCTGGACATAAATTCAATACAATATAATTTATTTATTTATTTTATTTATTTATTTATTCAAGTAACAATAGACTCATACAAATTATTATTTAAACATAATTTCAATTACAATTTCATACAGACACACAAAACATTAAATGCAACTCATTCATTCACAAAATATTATTATTATTGGTCAGTAAAATTAAATTAAATTAATCAATAATTATAATTTCCTAACCGGCATTGGAACAGCAACATGCCTGCCACAGCAATGCCGGACATAAGGGCAGTCCAGCCTGTCGGCGATCATTGCCAGGATAGCATTGGGGCTGGCCCGCACCCGCCTCACCAGGGACGCACTCCGCTTGCGCATAGAAGCTTGGAAACAATCAGTGCCCGGCAAATGCGTCGCAATGACTTTTTTTTTATACCGCTCCTATAGTAGACCGAACAAAAAAAAAACAAATCGGAAATGTCGTTTTTGTGTTGTAGCGAGATTAGCAAGAAGATAAAATACTAAATTAGAACTAGGTTGTGTAACGTCTTATTATATTGTTATATTGTTGTAACGTCTTATTTTGCTTGCAATAGAAGGAATTACCAACATGGACTTCAGTGTTAGCCTAAACCTAATTAAAAATGTGTTTGGTTGGCCAAACTGGACTGGTTACTTAGAACTATGGTCCCAGCCTGACCTGACCTTTACAAACAAATGAATCGACGACATCCAGTGGTACCTACTACTCGAAAACAAAGTATGTACCTAGCTGGTGGAGTGGTAACCACTTCAACTTACATCCCTATTAAAATAACCTTGACCCAAAGAACTATTTGCAATAAACCCTTTTAGTCATGATGGTAATATTTTTCTGGATATCACCATCCGAGGTATTTTGCTTACTTAGCGCCTTTAAGTATAATCCCTCGAATAGTGATATAAGAAAACATAGCTTTGCAGCAAGACCAACTTCATTGGGGTTTGGGGTAGCCGTATGGTAATAAAATATGTATAATGGTCACTATGTTTTGCCGTTGACTGCTTACAAATATTAATCAAGTAGTTGTATCTACGAGTAAAATCACGCATATGTAGGCAACATAATTCATAATAAAATGATAAACTCAAACTCAAATCATTTATTTCAATTAAACCATTTACAGGCACTTTTGAATTGTCAAGGAATCGGTCAGTCAGAAATATGAAGCTAGTTGCCCATTCCAAAGCGCAGTAGGTCACTATGGAGAAGAACGGCCAAGAAACTCCATGGACACTCTTTTAAATAATATTGTTGTTACAAATATATTAGTTACATCGATTATTGTTGACACTATAAGTGAGAACGATGTACAAAAACCGTACACGTTAAAAGCGTCCAGAGTGCAGCAAAACATAATTAAAAACAATCCAGCAAATTAATTATTAAAATATGCCGTGGCAGCTAAGAGATGACCAGTCCCAACTGACGGCGCCCGTTCACGAACATGACGCATGGATCAGCACCATTCAGCTCAACCATTTTGAAGGGAGCTAAATGATCCGACACACGCGCCACCGTCAGCGAGACATTTGAGTCAGCATGACATACTATCAGCTGCCAAGGCACATTCAAGTCAATCTATGACATTACCCGGTAAATGGTAGCTCTATAGTACAAAGTACTCACATCTGTGCAATGCATTTAAATAATAAAAAGGAGATTGAGTTTATATAATGCAAATATATTCTTACAATCTTCAGCAGCTTCAAGTGTTTCAAATGTCAATTAATTAGTTGTGGTGTGGAACAGGACCAGCATTAAGCCAGGCATTTTTATCAGTTATGTAATCCCCTAACCTATAATACTCGTACGCCTGCCTGCATAGTATGCGTTTGACAAAGGATTTGAATTTTGTCTCATTCAGTTGAAGTATGTGGGGAGGTATTTTATTATAACATTTTAGACAGTACCCCATGAAAGATGAGTCTACTTTAGCCAGTCTGAAACCTGGTTGAACTAATAGGTCCCGATTTCTAGTACTATAATGATGTCTTTCACCTCTTTTACTGTAAAGATGTAATTTTTTTCTATATTAACATTACTTAATTAAAAATAATTACTCACACTACTATATCCTAATACAAATTTAGCAATCGTATATAACTACAATTTGTCCGCTGTTCGGAACTATTACAAACTGTACCTTTACAAGTAATGATTCAAACCAGTTTGCAAACACTTCAAACAGACATTTGCTCAAATCATTGATCTTTGTTTCGGCACCACAATTAGAACGCTTCACTAAACTGATTCGAATCCCGCTCAGGCGAGATAGCCGGATGCGCACCTGTGTTCCGTCGTCGTGTCGTGAGAACCGACCACGATCTCTGACGCGAACCCCTTCATTATCCTCATCTCCATCATTTCAAACCACTTTAAACCTTACTCCATGATCATAAGGATCTACAAATTGTCGTATCCGCAAACATATCGTGGCCAAGTTCATATAAGGCCATACAGAGTTCCCTGTTGTGCCATGTTTGTTGTGTTATTTTGTACGCTTTTAACATCCGCGCTATTATCGCATCTTTTTATCGTAGTTTAACCATGTTTGAGGAAGCATAACATAATTTACTTATTTAAGTTGAATTCATAAAATTTTCTTATAGTACAGTGAAAATCACTTCGTTACTGTATGTGCTTAGAAGAAAAGCGTACAACCAATTTTGGGAAACAATATTTTAGCCTAATGGGTTAACCAAACCTAACCTTAACCTTTATGAGCCACTATTGATGACCAACTGTTGTTTATCGAAACCTGATAGCAAGTGTTGCAGGATCACATGCTTTTTAATAGCGATCATAAAGGGTTCACAAAAATTTAAGAACAATGAAGATGTTTCTGACTATTATAATATATAGATATCGACTATCGTGAATAAAAACCTCCGGAAGAATATTAATATTAATTTCCCAATTCATATCTTGTATTTACGGCAATATAAAACAGACACCCTACACTAGCGCACGTGAATAGTTTGCGAAATGCAATGTGTTTCGTGTGAACCCGATCACGATCTTTTTACGGTTTTCCAGACCGGCAAAAAGTGTTTGAATTATAATTCATTGAATCAGCCTCTACCTCTATAGATACCCGGATTCCTTTGAGCCAATTTTATCTATTTGTTGTACATACCAATACAATTAATATGTGTGTGAAAATATCGGCGCCTTTAAGCCTTTTTTGCTGTTGGAAAAAAAACGTAAAGTAGCTAAGCATGTTTATCCACATGTAGGAAAGCTAATCTTCGGCAAGTCCGAATAACCTGAAAACAAATAGGAAACTATTGCTGGGTTATTTGGACATTTATACACTGTGTATTCGACCTGGCTAATCCTGATAGATACTGGACATATAATAATGATTTGGAGACTTTGTTTGGAGGCATGAAGCCGTAGCAGCAGTATATAACAAGTTATTTTACCAACGCACATCATTTGGTGAAAGCTGTAAAAGTTTTTCTTTTGTATTTTTTCTGGACATAGAACGTTAAATGTTAACCAACACAATTCAACATAAAATGACAAATACTAACTAATTCCTGCATTCCTTCATGTCTTCTTGTCTTCTTCCATAAACCGTCAGTATTGTGTCTCTGGTATCTGCGCGGGCATTTTCTTTAGTAATTCATACCAAAGCTATCGTATGCGTTGCGTGATTAAGTGTCAATTAAGTATTCAAGAGCCGTCAAACTGTATTCGCAATGGACAATGGCGGCAGGGCCGGCCTGTGCTTTCATATGACCGAGCAAGCGCGGTGGCGGCCATAAATCGCGACGCGCGAGCGCTGCCCAGCTTCTTTTGTGTGGAGTGAGTTGAGTTTATTCCACGTGCGCACAGGGCTTGGCAGACGTGTGTGGGTGGTGCGGCGTGATTGTGTGCACAATTGGTGCGCGCGCAGGTGTGTCCGAGACTGGCCGGCGCCGGCGCACATTCCTCCAGCGGTCACGGCGCCGCGGCGTGTGCGTACTTGATGATTGCGGACACGACTCATTTGCGTTCCCAAATGACACTTATGTCTAAAGTATTCGGTATAAATTCTGAGCGTAATCAGAATCACTGTAAGTGATTGTTAATAAAATAATAATCCTACATGTAGTCAGAATAACAATAAATATTAATAAACATTTTTGAGTTAATTTGTTTACAGATCGTGATGTATACCTTATGTAGGTATATGGTAGGCAAAGACCATATTTAAAAAAAAATGGAAAGGATGTACATCAAGGAGGCAATGTTAGTAATCTGAGTCAAAATCAAGAAACTACAATGGGATTGACACGAACGAAATGTCCTTTTCTTTAAAATGCAGTGCTAGAAAACGATAGCAAGCCAATAAAACACCACTAGTGTAGGACAGAGCCAACGACCATATAACTGATATATATAACCCAGAGCAAAGCAAGAAAGTTTATGAATACTAGAACTGTTAGCGCCATCTATGTCCTCCATGTGGGCTCACTCCCCACTGCTTAGTTCCAAACATTATGTGTAATTGCAGATGGCGCTAATTGACGCAAAAATCTTATTGTTGTCACCTTATTCTACTTCAAGCACAATAATATTGAAATATATCCTATCATCTATCCTGACATTGCGAACAAGTACCTACGCAATGTGGTTTTTTAAAGTGTTCATTATTACAACATTTGCTATTGATACGACATGGATACTCCCGAAAACGAATTCATTAATGGAGCACCATATATACGTTTTTTAATTTTCAGAATAAGAAGAACTAAAGCTTTGATTGAAACCATACATGGTTAGGTATCTTGTGCTGGAATGACACAGACAACTGGATAGGTTATGGTTTGGATGATCTAACTTTCGTAAACCAACCAAATAAAATAACTATAAGCAGGCATGCTTTGATTTATTATGAATAGCTACGGATAAAAATATGCCATCTAAAGTACGACAAAACACCAGGAACTGCATTGCGTATTAACGTTGACCTGACACAAAGTTTGAGAAAATCAAAATCAAAAGTCATTTATTCAAATTATGCTGAGAATCAGCACTTTTCGAACGTCAAAATTACATAAGACAGTCCCCCAAAACGCCCGCCCTTCACCACTTCCTAGTGCTTTAGCTGGGAAGAAGAAGTGGCGCAACAAACTCCCCAGCAGCACAGCTGTCTGTTCGGTTAGAAGAACTGGATTCTAAACAATTGTAAGTAATTACCAAAACATTAAATTAATTGCCATACGTCAGCTAGCCACTTCATTAATTTTATCCTGCGTTGAAACTACCGCGGTACTGTGTGTTTTCATCATGGGGGACTCCCACCGATCAGTATAAACAACCATTATAGTGTTGGTACTGCCGCGAACGCGAGCGAATAGGGAGCCACATCTCTTCCTAACAATAGCGGCAAAGCCATCCACCCGCGCCTCAGCAAACATCCCTGACGCACTGCAACGCCATGGCAGCCCCAACAGTACCCTGAGTGCATTATTATATTGGACAAGCAGGTCGCTGTATGCCCGCTGCGAATAACCGACTGCTTTAAAAAGCGTGATTTTAACTGAATTCGTACACCGTGCAAACCTGCGGGCCATCATGTTACACCGCACAGCCAGCGACCGGCGTTCCCTTTCTATGTCTAGATTATCACTTAGATCATCGGTGACCCAGTGACCCAAATATTTAAATTTAGACACCCTACACAGGAGAGTGCCACACAGTGATACATTAGGGAATGCTGGGTAAGAAAAGCTTTAAAGAGCATCACTTCACTCTTCCCAACATTATATTTAAGCCCATGATACACCACATATGATTCACATATTGACACTAACCTCCTCATAGCACTAATTGATGGACTCAGCAACACCATGTCGTCTGCGTAACTCAGATTATTGGTACACACTCCGTCAATATGACATCCGACCTCAGTGCTGCTGAGCTCAACAATTAGGCGGTTAATGTATAGGTTGAACAAGCGGGGCGACCTTAATCCGCCCTGCCTCACTCTGCATTTCAACCGGTATACACTCGACGGAGCCGTTCCACCTCACACAATTGCGTTGATTGCTATACCAATACTTAAACATTGATACAACTTCAATTGGTACAGAAGTTTCAGATAGCAACTTATTCCATAACACGTCATAACTGACAAGATCAAAAGCCTTTGATAGATCTAAAGATAGGTAAGTCAAAAAAGAGTCTTTACTCGTAACACTATTGCCGAGTGGCGAAGACTATTTTTGCTTGGAAATTCGAGCATTATTTTTACAACCTTCTTCGAAAGTTCTGAAACTGGTCAAATACATGCAGAGCAGCGGCCGGCAATGTTAATCTTTAAATCAATATCTGTCGTATTTAGCTGCCGGATAAATGATTATGAAAACTCATGTATCTACACACATCAAAAGTGTCTAAGGATCAAGGTATTTAAAGAAAATATTTAATCGCCCTATTGAAATTGGAAATGCCCTGCCCATTGTTAACGGGCTCCGCGATTGCGGGGCTGAATAGGTGGTACACGTAGTGGCTTTCGGGAACGGAGGTTGACTTCAGGCAAACAATTTCTTTTGGTTTGATTGCTTATTAACATCCCTGAAGAGATATGAAGGCTCGTAACTATCAAACATCATCGTAGTCATTGTATGATTCCATCGAGCAGTAATTTGTATGTAACGATCTTGTCTGCGTGTGGTGATGCGAGTTCGTCTTCCATGTCGCTTTGCCACGCTGCCAGTGATGCGGTACGGTGTCCAATATCAACTTATATCATTCTACGTAGTGCCCAGAGCGAATGAATGCCACAACAAGTTGCCGAGAACCAGCTTCCTTCCCGTGGATCTAATCGTTTCTTCTCGGCTCAAATGACATTTTCTCTCCATAATAACGTTCTGTTGTATTGCTTCCACTCAGAAGTATGGCAGAAATTTTACTGATTTGTTCTCAAACCCGTTGCAGGATTCTAAAGGAATACGACTTGACCGAAATTAATTTCGAAATTCCCTTTTCAAATAACGAAATTTAATAAACCGTGTCCTCATGAGTTAAATTAATTTACAAAACCTGATTTTAAGTAACTAAGTAGCAAAAACGTGCTTGATCCCTAGACATTTTTGATGCGTGTGTCGTCACGTAAGTCGTTTGTTAAATTAAAAATACTTTACTTTGAAATATGACAACCAAGGATGTAACTTCACAGACTTTATTTAAATTTTTATGTTCGTCATTGATTCCGAATATTATAATAAATTTACATACATAGAAACACATATAAACTCACGCCTTCTTCCCATAGGGGTAGGCAGAAACAAAAAATTGTTTAGGATACTCACAAAACTGGGCAAACTTGCAAATTATATTAACTATAAAATAATTAGTTATCAGTTTGAAAGCAGTACTTACAGTTACTGCTCGTTAACAGAATTCAGAACATAAAACTAAAAAAAAAACAACGAAAAATAACAAAATATAAAAATTCTAAGATATATACAAATTATGCATATTATTCAATGAAATATTTAAGTGACAAAAAAAATGGAATATCATAACAAAAAAATTAGTATGGAAATGGGGTAATGAACAATGTTGTGTGTCTGATATTTGTAGGTGTTTTTAAGACAGGTTTTAACAAGTTTTCAGTGACAAAATATCGATCTACCCGCATACAAAAGCTATTTGTAAAAGACAACTACGCATTTGGCTGTTCAACCAGTCAAGGTTTAACAGCCAACTGCGTAGTTTTCTTTGAATTTGTAATTAATTGAGTTATAAAGAAAAGTCCTAAGAAAACAGAAAAACTTTTGATAGAAACTGTTGTTATAGCGGGTGATTGAACAAACATTTGTTACTTGTCTATTTTGTGTTGGGAAATCGTGATCTAAGGGAAGTAAATTGGACTATAACCAATGCACTGTTTCAAAACCTTGCTGAGCATACTTTCCAACCTCATCCCACGTGTTAGCATCGAATATCAAGGCAGTATCATCAGCAAAAGTGATGATTTTACCGTTTTGCATATTGATGTCACATAGATCGTTTATATAAACTAAGAATAATGTTGAACCGAGGTTGCTGCCCTGTGGAACGCCGTACTGATAAGGAAGTTCGACGCTAATCCAATTATCTACTTTGGTAGATTGTGTTCTGTCAGACAAATTGTCTATAAATAGTTGAAGTGGTTGACTTCTTACTCCCATATTCTCTATTTTTTTATCGAAATAGGAACAGATACTATGTCAAATGCTTTAGATAAATCTAAGGCTAAAGTCTTTTTTTATCATCAAGTTTGTTAACAATGTGATCTGTTAGTTCATGGACGGCTTCGGCTGTTGACCTGCCAAATCGAAATCCAAACTGTGTCCTCAAGTAAGTCTGGTGTTCATTAATCGTTCTAGAATTTTTGACATTGTTGGTAGTATGGAAATTGGTCTACAGTTATTGACACAGTATCAGAGGAGAGGTACAAGTTTGGATTTTTAAAGGCACGCGGAAATATTCCAGCACAAAAAGAGAGATTGCATATGTATGTAAGTGGAGGAACAATAATATCAGCAAATCGTTTTAAAAATGATCCAGATAAATTATCAACACCAACTATAATTAAAGTCCGTATTTCTTCTTCATCAGAAGGAACAAGAACTGGTTATATCTAAAAATGGCTAGTTAGTCATAAATTAAAAAGTTTGAGAATAATTAGTTATAATATAATTAGCTAATGCAGAACTTAGTCAGCCAACTAATTATTCTCAAACTTTTTAATTTATGACTAACTAGCCATTTTTAGATATAACCAGTTCTTGTTCCTTCTGATGAAGAAGAAATACGGACTTTAATTATAGTTGGTGTTGATAATATATCTGGATCATTTTTAAAACGATTTGCTGATATTATTGTTCCTCCACTTACATACATATGCAATCTCTCTTTTTGTGCTGGAATATTTCCGCGTGCCTTTAAAAATCCAAACTTGCACCTCTCCTCTGATACTGTGTCAATAACTGTAGACCAATCTCCATACTACCAACAATGTCAAAAATTCTAGAACGATTAATGAACACCAGACTTACTTGAGGACACAGTTTGGATTTCGATTTGGCAGGTCAACAGCCGAAGCCGTCCATGAACTAACAGATCACATTGTTAACAAACTTGATGATAAAAAAAGACTTTAGCCTTAGATTTATCTAAAGCATTTGACATAGTATCTGTTCCTATTTCGATAAAAAAATAGAGAATATGGGAGTAAGAAGTCAACCACTTCAACTATTTATAGACAATTTGTCTGACAGAACACAATCTACCAAAGTAGATAATTGGATTAGCGTCGAACTTCCTTATCAGTACGGCGTTCCACAGGGCAGCAACCTCGGTTCAACATTATTCTTAGTTTATATAAACGATCTATGTGACATCAATATGCAAAACGGTAAAATCATCACTTTTGCTGATGATACTGCCTTGATATTCGATGCTAACACGTGGGATGAGGTTGGAAAGTATGCTCAGCAAGGTTTTGAAACAGTGCATTGGTTATAGTCCAATTTACTTCCCTTAGATCACGATTTCCCAACACAAAATAGACAAGTAACAAATGTTTGTTCAATCACCCGCTATAACAACAGTTTCTATCAAAAGTTTTTCTGTTTTCTTAGGACTTTTCTTTATAACTCAATTAATTACAAATTCAAAGAAAACTACGCAGTTGGCTGTTAAACCTTGACTGGTTGAACAGCCAAATGCGTAGTTGTCTTTTACAAATAGCTTTTGTATGCGGGTAGATCGATATTTTGTCACTGAAAACTTGTTAAAACCTGTCTTAAAAACACCTACAAATATCAGACACACAACATTGTTCATTACCCCATTTCCATACTAATTTTTTTGTTATGATATTCCATTTTTTTTGTCACTTAAATATTTCATTGAAAAATATGCATAATTTGTATATATCTTAGAATTTTTATATTTTGTTATTTTTCGTTGTTTTTTTTTTAGTTTTATGTTCTGAATTCTGTTAACGAACAGTAACTGTAAGTACTGCTTTCAAACTGATAACTAATTATTTTATAGTTAATATAATTTGCAAGTTTGCCCAGTTTTGTGAGTATCCCAAAACAATTTTTTGTTTCTGCCTACCCCTATGGGAAGAAGGCGTGAGTTTATATGTGTTTCTATGTATGTAAATTTATTATAATATTCGGAATCAATGACGAACATAAAAATTTAAATAAAGTCTGTGAAGTTACATCCTTGGTTGTCATATTTCAAAGTAAAGTATTTTTAATTTAACAAACGACTATAACGTGACGACACACGCATCAAAAATGTCTAGGGATCAAGCACGTTTTTGCTACTTAGTTACTTAAAATCAGGTTTTGTAAATTAATTTAACTCATGAGGACACGGTTTATTAAATTTCGTTATTTGAAAAGGGAATTTCGAAATTAATTTCGGTCAAGTCGTATTCCTTTAGAATCCTGCAACGGGTTTGAGAACAAATCAGTAAAATTTCTGCCATACTTCTGAGTGGAAGCAATACAACAGAACGTTATTATGGAGAGAAAATGTCATTTGAGCCGAGAAGAAACGATTAGATCCACGGGAAGGAAGCTGGTTCTCGGCAACTTGTTGTGGCATTCATTCGCTCTGGGCACTACGTAGAATGATATAAGTTGATATTGGACACCGTACCGCATCACTGGCAGCGTGGCAAAGCGACATGGAAGACGAACTCGCATCACCACACGCAGACAAGATCGTTACATACAAATTACTGCTCGACGGAATCATACAATGACTACGATGATGTTTGATAGTTACGAGCCTTCATATCTCTTCAGGGATGTTATTAAGCAATCAAACCAAAAGAAATTGTTTGCCTGAAGTCAACCTCCGTTCCCGAAAGCCACTACGTGTACCACCTATTCAGCCCCGCAATCGCGGAGCCCGTTAACAATGGGCAGGGCATTTCCAATTTCAATAGGGCGATTAACTATTTTCTTTAAATACCTTGATCCTTAGACACTTTTGATGTGTGTAGATACATTAATTTTTCATAATCATTTATCCGGCAGCTAAATACGACAGATATTGATTTAAATACTAACATTGCCGGCCGCTGCTCTGCATGTATTTGACCAGTTTCAGAGCTTTCGAAGAAGGTTGTAAAAATAATGCTCGAATTTCCAAGCAAAAATAGTCTTCGCCACACGGCAATAGTGTTACGAGTAAAGACTTTTTTGACTTACCTTAGCCGACCTACACTTGACTTACCTACCTAATGAATACCTAGATATTAAAAATAAAACTGGGAATGCTTCTGATGCCTCAAATTACAGGGCTATATCCTTGGCAACTGTTTCAGCCAAGGTGCTGGACAGTCTGCTTGACGATCAATTGGCTAAGCATCTAGTACTGCATGACGCTCAGTTTGGCTTTAGGGCGGGGCTGTCCACTGAAAGCGTTATATTGTGTCTCAAACAGACTGTGCAGTACTACAAGGATAGAAAAACACTTGTCTTTGCCTGTTTTCTAGATCTATCAAAGGCTTTTGATCTTGTCAGTTATGACGTGTTATGGAATAAGTTGCTATCTGAAACTTCTGTACCAATTGAAGTTGTATCAATGTTTAAGTATTGGTATAGCAATCAACGCAATTGTGTGAGGTGGAGCGGCTCCTTCGAGTGTGTACCGGTTGAAATGCGGAGTGAGGAAGGGCGAATTAAGTTCGCCCCGCTTGTTCAACCTGTACATTAACCGCCTAATTGTTGAGCTCAGTAGCACTGAGGTCGGATGTCATATTGACGGAGTGTGTACCAATAATCTGAGTTACGCAGACGATATGGTGTTGCTGAGTCCATCAATTAGTGCTATTAGGAGGTTAGTGTCAATATGTGAATCATATGTGGTGTATCATGGGCTTAAATATAATGTTGGGAAAAGTGAAGTGATGCTCTTTAAAGCCCGTGGTTTTTCTTACCCAGCACTCCCCATTGTATCACTGTGTGGCACTCTCCTATGTAGGGTGTCTAAATTTAAATATTTGTGTCACTGGGTCACCGATGATCTAAGTGATAATCTAGACATAGAAAGGGAACGCCGGTCGCTGGCTGTGCGGTGTAACATGATGGCCCGCAGGTTTGCACGGTGTACGAATTCAGTTAAAATCACGCTTTTTAAAGCAGTCGGTTATTCGCAGCGGGCATACAGCGACCTGCTTGTCCAATATAATAATGCAGCCCCAACAGTACTCTGAGGGTACTGTTGGGGCTGCCATGGCGTTGCAGTGCGTCAGGGATGTTTGCTGAGGCGCGGGTGGATGGCTTTGCCGCTATCGTTAAGAAGAGATGTGGCTCCCTATTCGCTCGCGTTCGCGGCAGTACCAACACTATAATGGTTGTTTTTACTGATCGGTGGGAGTCCCCCATGATGAAAACACACAGTACCGCGGTAGTTTCAACGCAGGAAAAAATGAATGAAGTGGCTAGCTGACGTATGGCAATTAATTTAATGTTTTGGTACTTACAATTGTTTAGAATCCAGTTCTTCTAACCGAACAGACAGCTGTGCTGCTGGGGAGTTTGTTGCGCCACTTCTTCTTCCCAGCTAAAGCACTAGGAAGTGGTGAAGGGCGGGCGTTTTGGGGGTCTGTCTTATGTAATTTTGACGTTCGAAAAGTGCTGATTCTCAGCATAATTTGAATAAATGACTTTTGATTTTGATTTTCTCAAACTTTGTGTCAGGTCAACGTTAATACGCAATGCGGTTCCTAGTTTTTTGTCGTACTTTAAATAGCATATTTTTATCCGTAGCTTTTCATAATAAATCAAAGCATGCGTGCTTTTAGTTATTTTATTTGGTTGGTTTACGAAAGTTAGATCATCCAAACCATAAGCTATCCAGTTGTCTGTGTCATTCCAGCACAAGATACCTAACCATGTATGGTTTCAATCAAAGCTTTAGTTATTCTTATTCTGAAAATTAAAAAAGGTATGTATGGTGCTCCATTAATGAATTCGTTTTCGGGAGTATCCATGTCGTATCAATAGCCAATGTTGTAATAATGAACACTTTAAAAAACCACATTGCGTAGGTACTTGTTCGCAATGTCAGGATAGATGATAGGATATATTTCAATATTATTGTGCCATAAGATTTTTGCGTCAATGAGCGCCATCTGCAATTACACATAATGTTTGGAACTAAGCAGTGGGGAGTGAGCCCACATGGAGGACATAGATGGCGCTAACAGTTCTAGTATTCATAAACTTTCTTGCTTTGCTCTGGGTTACATATATCAGGTATATGGTCGTTGGCTGTGTCCTACACTAGTGGTGGTTTATTCTATTACACTAATTATAAATTTACTTAATCTACTAAATTGCTTAATACAAAAAGGAAAAAATAACGTAAGTAAGGCTAATGTAAATAGTCATACTTCAGGTAATTTGGACAAGTTTTGCAATTGTACTTCATTTTTAATTACAATGTAAGGTGATTCTTTAACCTTTTGCATCAGAATACGGCCAAGTAAAACAGTTTTCTAGACTGTGCGGTCATCTGCTCTACTATATAGATAGGTACTGCTTTAGCTGTGCATCCAAGGTTGGCTGAATTAAGCTTTTGATTAAGACTGAATTAAGGGTTTTTCTTGTTGTATCTTTTTATAGAGTCCAGAAACCTGCTTTTGGTAAGAGTGTTAGTAAATTCCATGAACAGCGCGGAGGAATTATTTTGTTTGGCAATTCTGTACCTAGAAATGTATCTAATGTCTGACTTAACATTAATGCCGAAGACATTAGAGATTACAGAAACAGCGTCGTATAGATCTTGTTTAGACTCTTTTTGACGTAGTGGGACATTTCTGATTTCAACGCATGTTTTAATCAAGTTTCGCTCCAGTGTGTTTCCTTTTCATCAAGACTCGATAAATGGGTACACATTTCAGCGGGCTCTTTTTCGAGACCTGTAATCTTGGACTCCAATGAGGACATTTGGTCCGATAGGCCGTTCAGGGAGCTCACCAAAGCAGTGTTTGAGGTCTCGATCTTAGTGAAATGTAGCTTGAGGTCCATTATGTGGGATTCAAGAGTTTCGAGCCGGGTATTTTGAGATGCTATAAATTGATTCATCATATCTCTTAGTTCTGTTCTAAAATCAAATTTTTCAACTGGTTTTTTAGCACTCGAAGACTTGAAGCGTTTAGCTCTTTGCGTAACATATGATGAACTTAGATCGTCAATTAGCTAATCTTCACTGAGTTTGCTTATATCGGCTTCGGAACGCGACAGGTTGATGTTGGGTTTTGACGTAGGAGACGTGCGCAGCATTTTATTACCAGGTTCTCATAAACTAGAAGAGATTATGTGAATGACGAGTTATTGTAAGCAGGAAACAATATCCAAATTCCTTGTTCGTAGGTATATTCAATAATACATGTATGTGGGTACGCGGCCCGCAAATGATAATTCTGAGTGAGCGATAGTTAGCACCCGGAAAACATAACACAGCAAGATAGTGCGATAGTACTGTGGAGACTGTGGATAGTAACGTTATTGCTCAAGACAGCTGTTGTAAGGTCGCCGTCGTCTGCTCCAATTTTTTTATCAAAACGCTACGGAAGTAACGATCACAGCGCTTCGAGTACCAGGAGATCATAATCATTTTGAGAATTTACAGCATGACAGATGTTAACGAAGCAACATATTTTTTTTGTACTAAGTCAAGCTATAAATGATAACACAAAATCAATTACGACATCTAGACGTAAAATAATTTTGAAGCCGCTATAACACCGGGCCTATTAAGATGCATGCGAAATCGTGATCAATTACATATTAAAACCTTTTAGAATCCAGATAGCGAGGTAGTACTTTGCACTTACAACAGATATAGGAAAAATTGCAAACGTGTTAAAACATTGTCAGAAAAATTAATATTTTGTGAGAGTAATTTTTCTGACAATGTTTTAACACGTTTGCAAAAAAATAATTTACTCTATTAATTGATTCAATAGGATTCTCTATGAAATTAGCTGTGTGGATTGCTGTTTGGCTTTGTTAGTATGGGTAATATTTTTAATGTTTCCCAAATTTTAAAGCTATAAAAGTATAGCATTATTTTATTATAGCTCGTAATTTTGTCTAACTTTCTTTAATATATCGTTGCAATTTTTCCTATATCTGTTGTAAGTGCAAAGTACTACCTCGCTATCTGGATTCTAAAAGGTTTTAATATGTAATTGATCACGATTTCGCATGCATCTTAATAGGCCCGGTGTTATAGCGGCTTCAAAATTATTTTACGTCTAGATGTCGTAATTGATTTTGTGTTATCATTTATAGCTTGACTTAGTACAAAAAAAATATGTTGCTTCGTTAACATCTGTCATGCTGTAAATTCTCAAAATGATTATGATCTCCTGGTACTCGAAGCGCTGTGATCGTTACTTCCGTAGCGTTTTGATAAAAAAATTGGAGCAGACGACGGCGACCTTACAACAGCTGTCTTGAGCAATAACGTTACTATCCACAGTCTCCACAGTACTATCGCACTATCTTGCTGTGTTATGTTTTCCGGGTGCTAACTATCGCTCACTCAGAATTATCATTTGCGGGCCGCGTACCCACATACATGTATTATTGAATATACCTACGAACAAGGAATTTGGATATTGTTTCCTGCTTACAATAACTCGTCATTCACATAATCTCTTCTAGTTTATGAGAACCTGGTAATAAAATGCTGCGCACGTCTCCTACGTCAAAACCCAACATCAACCTGTCGCGTTCCGAAGCCGATATAAGCAAACTCAGTGAAGATTAGCTAATTGACGATCTAAGTTCATCATATGTTACGCAAAGAGCTAAACGCTTCAAGTCTTCGAGTGCTAAAAAACCAGTTGAAAAATTTGATTTTAGAACAGAACTAAGAGATATGATGAATCAATTTATAGCATCTCAAAATACCCGGCTCGAAACTCTTGAATCCCACATAATGGACCTCAAGCTACATTTCACTAAGATCGAGACCTCAAACACTGCTTTGGTGAGCTCCCTGAACGGCCTATCGGACCAAATGTCCTCATTGGAGTCCAAGATTACAGGTCTCGAAAAAGAGCCCGCTGAAATGTGTACCCATTTATCGAGTCTTGATGAAAAGGAAACACACTGGAGCGAAACTTGATTAAAACATGCGTTGAAATCAGAAATGTCCCACTACGTCAAAAAGAGTCTAAACAAGATCTATACGACGCTGTTTCTGTAATCTCTAATGTCTTCGGTATTAATGTTAAGTCAGACATTAGATACATTTCTAGGTACAGAATTGCCAAACAAAATAATTCCTCCGCGCTGTTCATGGAATTTACTAACACTCTTACCAAAAGCAGGTTTCTGGACTCTATAAAAAGATACAACAAGAAAAACCCTTAATTCAGTCTTAATCAAAAGCTTAATTCAGCCAACCTTGGATGCACAGCTAAAGCAGTACCTATCTATATAGTAGAGCAGATGACCGCACAGTCTAGAAAACTGTTTTACTTGGCCGTATTCTGATGAAAAAGGTTAAAGAATCACCTTACATTGTAATTAAAAATGAAGTACAATTGCAAAACTTGTCCAAATTACCTGAAGTATGACTATTTACATTAGCCTTACTTACGTTATTTTTTCCTTTTTGTATTAAGCAATTTAGTAGATTAAGTAAATTTATAATTAGTGTAACTTACCGATTAAGAATAAGAATTTTAATTTTGAATGTTAATTTCTACATTAGAATAAACAAAACTCTACTGTACACTTCAGTTCACACATACTTATCTATCCACACAACAACTCAAACAATATCCTACACCACTTCATTTCAAAATAATTTTATACAAATCATGCCTACTGTATACCTTTAATACTACTTCTTTTACCTGAAAACCAAGAATCACTGTTCGAACTGTCCCCTATAAACTTACAACTCTATACCAAAACATTCGATCACATAAACTTGTTAAGTGATAACCTAGATGAATTCTCTGTATCTAAAGTTTATCAGTGCACACCATAAGACTGTTTGTCTACCATTAAGTCCCCGGTTGGGTACCTGAAAGTACTTTCCATCCATTAATCGAAATTTTAATGATTTTGAAACACTTCTTTCCCGTCTTTCTCTTGATTGTGATGTAGCTGTTCTAACAGAATGTTGGCTTCCTTGTCTAAGTAATACCACCCTACCCCAGCTCCAATGTTACTCTTCGATTCACACTACTAAACACCGTAATCAGAGTGACGGAGTAGTCGTGTACATCAATTCAAATCTTGCATTCAAAGTACTTGAACCTAATTTTCATGACTCTGCTTCTGGTTTAATCATTGAAGTTGCGACTAAAGTTGCTATCATCTGAATTTATAGATCCCCCTCTAACGAGAATCAGGAAGTGTTTCTCAAATCCTTAAATGAAATACTATCTTCCTTGACTACCTTTCAAACTGTAGTCATAACAGGTATAAATATAAACAAAAACTTAGATAGCACAACTTCAACTTTGTACCATTGGTCGCACGAATACCTTAACTGTCCCTATTATCACGGGTTTTTACCTTCCCATCACCTACCCACAAGAGGTAATAATTGCCTTGACCACACAATTCTTAAAACTAAATTACCCTCTTCTACCTTCATTTTCGATTTCACAATTACTGATCACTTCTCAACCCTCCTTTGTTTCAATTTGAAGCCACCCCGTCATTTTTCTAATACGTCATTGTCAAGACCGACTTTATATCACTCGACAAATCTATGCAAAATCTGGAATTCACGAATTTTTTTGCCTTGAATGATCCAAACACTGCTTCAGACTGTCTGATCCAAACTCTATCGCAGGAGATAAATAATCACTCAACATTAAAGCGTGCTGTACGCTTTAATGTTGAGTGATTATTTTAAAACGCAAGAGAATCCTAAAACCATGGATTACTTACTCCATGACTATTGCGGTGCATGAAGAACAGATATATTTTGCACAAAAGATACAAACAGTCTCTTGATAATGAAGTCCTTAAAGCTACCTACACAAGATACATGAATATCTGCAATAAGGTTCTAAGAAAAGTAAAAAGACAGTTCGATTCGAATGAAGTTACCAAAGCTGGTCGTAACACAAAGATGTTGTGGGATACATTCAAGCGTGTAACAAACACAACTAAAATTACTCACCCTCCCATGGGGTTACTTTCCACCACGGACACACCTTCTCAATCTCTTGACAATGTTAATTATTTTTTTGTAAATATAGGCAAAGAACTTGCTGATCGTATTAGGAACTTACAGGATAGCTGTCCTCACCCTAATTCCCAGTCCAATACCACCAAAAGTTTGAATTCTTTCGTACCCTTGGAAACAAATTTTAATGAGATAGCTTCTATTATTGGATATCTAAAAGCCAATGCTGCAGTGGCTTTGATGGCATTTCTACAACCATGATAAAAAGATATTCTGCAATCCTCACCCCCGTATTTTGCCATATCTTCAACCTATGCCTCGTCTCTGGTACCTTCCCATCTTCTTTCAAAAAGGCCATTATTCATCCCATCTTTAAAGAGGGGGACCGCACCTCTGTTACTAATTATCGCCCTATTGCGGTGCTACCTGCTCTATCCAAGATTTTAGAACGACTCATTAATAACAGGCTCAGCACATACCTTGAAAGCAATAATTTATTTTCAACTAACTAATTTGGGTTCAGGAAGAAAAAATCAACTTCTGACGCGGCCTTGACACTGATAAATGGAATCGATGATAAACTAAATCAACGCAAAAAATGTCTCACAGTCTTCATTGATCTTGCAAAAGCATTTGATACCGTTCCTCTCTCCTGCCTTGTATACCGGCTGATTTTTTTTACTGTCTCGAAAAAAATGGGTATATTAGGTGAACGGAGTAGAAGCCGATGGCATAGTTTTTTTTTAAATTATTTTTTTCAATAACATAAAAAGAAATTGATGTATCAATAAATACTACACATTTGAAGTAAACTTTTCATACCAGAACAATTAAATGAGAAACTAAAAAGAAAAGAAAAAATTGGAAAAAATATCTAAATTCAAATCATAAGCACCCTACTAAATGCGCGGAATTTATCAATGAAATCCTAGCGCGATCCTATTTCTTGAAGCCAGCCGGCCGGCCATACTCGCCGCACATGCCGTCGGCCTCTTTGATAATAATATCCTTTCGCAAGCGCACGAGTGCCCGCCCGCACCCCGCGCTCTCTCAATTTAATTATAATAATTCTCTTTCTCTCCAGTCATCTGCGATTAGTCACGGTGTGACGGCGCATTGTTTACGTTTCCGCGTGTGCATCACCTGAGTGATAGAACATGATGTACGAATATTCTAATGTAGAGTACCTAGCAATGGTGCGATTTTATATCCTGTCTGGTGAAAACTTATACGGTGCTAGGCGAATGTACGCAGAAGAAGAACACCTACAGTCGTTGCGAAGAAACGGTATCCCTGTTCCTCAAATTCCTAGCACTGCTCTAATATTACGGACGTATCAGCGATTACTTGATCATGGGCAGTTCCAGCTACCCAGTCATGCCAGAAGCAGGGGCCGGCCACCCTTGGCCAGACACACTGAAGACGCCATACTGGATTATTTCCAAAGACACCCGAGAAGGAGCACTCGGCAAGCCGCTCGTCGATTTGGCGTAAGCCAGTATGTGGTGTGGAAGCTACTCCATTCAATGGAGTGCAAGCTTTGCATGCACCAGACCCCGGACCCCGCACGGAGTTTTGTCACTGGCTACAGATCCATGCGGAGGCTAACATCTTGTGGAGCGACGAGTCCATATTTACCCGCGTTGGCATTTATAACGTGCACAACGAGCACTGGTGGAGTTTCCAAAACCCACACAAAGTTAAAGAACATGCACATCAAGTTCGCTTCAGTGTCAACGTTTGGGCAGCGATAATTCACGATCGCATAATTGGTCCAGTTTGGATAGAAGGTCGTTTGACGGGAATAACGTATCTACAAATGATACGTTCCGTCATTGACACCTTGCTGGATGACGTTACTGTGCTCTACCTGCGAGACATCTACTTCCAGCACGACGGATGTCCAGCTCACTACGAACGATCTGTACGTGCATATCTCGATAGTGAATTCGGTAATAAGTGGATAGGTCGCGGTGGACCTGTGTACTGGCCGCCGAGGTCACCTGACCTAACACCCTTAGACTTTTATTTGTGGGCCGAACTAAAACGTTTAGTGTATACCGAAGAAGCTCAAAGTGTTGATTTAAAACAGCGAATAATAGACGCTTTTAATGTTTTAAAAAGTGATAGAGACACGCTTCGAAGTTTAACAAACAATTTGCAAAGACGTGCTAGTGTATGTTTAGAAAGAAACGGTGGACATTTTGAACAATTATTGCGATATCGCTAAAAAGGTAACTATTTTTTTTTTGTAAATAATAATATTTTTTTAATCAATCAGTGTAATTTGTAAATAAGTTCATTTAGATCTTTTAAATATGCCTAGAATGTTGTATTATAAGATTGACATAAAAAACTAATTAGAAATCTTTTATCTATTTACTACGAAAACAGTTAAAATTGTACGTAACTCTACGAAACTACAGCATATTAGACGGCCCACAAAAGTATGAAAGAATGATCGAAATCACAAAGTAATAATGTAAACAAACGGGTCACCTCGACCCGACCAAATGGTCTGTTGTTCGACTCGACCTTGGGTGGTTTAGTTAGTGACGGCCAACAGACCATAGAGTACCTAGTCACCACGCACGGATAATCATTGTTTGTTTACATAACATTTCGTCGACGCGACGTGATCCCATAAGTGAACTCGCAAACATCAAGTTTCTCTGTACGTGTTTGTGCAGAACGCTAAAACAGGCGCGTACGCCGTCGTTGCTTAGCAACGGGGCGACCGAACGACCTGTCGACGTCCTCGCTCGCACGTAGAATTTTCATTCATGCAGGATCGCAGCTAATCTCCCTATTTTGGCTATTATTAGTTTTACGCACGGGCCGTAGGATGGACAGTTTTCATGACTTTTTATGGATATTCGGGACTTTTACAATCTCAATGGTTCTAAGCAAATATTCTCGTGTATGGCTTCTGTTCCACTTACACAACACACCATATTATTTTCGAGACGGTAAAAAATTTCATCCGGTATAACTGGAATGTCTAGGCGCACGTGGTATTCAACTCCAGCTTTTTAATTCGTATCTCTCAGACCGTTGGCAGATAGTCAAAATCGACGACTTTTATAGCGATGAAAAGTCTATTTCATATAGAGTTCCTCAGGGCAGTGTTTTGGGCCCTACATTTTTCCTGGTGTTCATAAACGACCTGTGAAACATGCTGCAATTACCTTTTATGACGAATCCTGAGCTAAAATGTAAGCAACTGCTCAACCCGGATTTGATTTAATACATAGTTGGCTTATCTCTCACACACTCACGCTAAACACTAATAAAACTAAGCTGATAACATTCTCTCTAAACTCCACCACGCAACCCTTGACACCCATTACTCTAAAAGCTCACACCTGTCAAGCCAACTCAGACTCGTGCAACTGTCCTACAATTTCTTCTACTGACACTACAAAGTATCTCGGTATTATCTTAGATAAACACCTTAACTTCAAAGCACATATCACCCACTTTACAGCTCGAGATCGTAAACTTCTATACCTTTTTAAAACGTTCAGACACGTTGCCAATGCGTATGTAATACGCACCGTGTATCTCGCCATGTGTCACTCATTTTGAGTGAGTGATATTGGGAGTTGGGGTAGAGCTGCGAAAACTACACTCAAACCTCTGGAAGTGGCTCAGAGAGCCATTCTTAAGGTTGCTACTTTCCGACCAATGCTGTTCCCAACCTTTGATCTATATAAAAATGCAAAGTTTTTACAGTCCGGCAAACTTTCATTCTCAACATTTTATTACAACAACACACACAAACTCCTTTTACACTAACTGAATCCTCACTTAGGCGAGCACGAAATTTGCAAAGTACCCTTCACACGCTTTGCCTTCACTAAACGTTTATTTTACTACCTTGACCCATTTTTATATAACAGAATAAATAAACATATCCTTGCACATCAATCCTCTTACGAAATGTGTAAAAAGCAAACAACATGCTTTCTATCCAGTTTGAACTACGACGACATTGAATGTCTGCTTACGTCACAATCGTAGTGACTTCTCTAACACTCCGTTACTAAACTCACCCTCTTGCCCTTCCGTTCACACACACACACGACACCTGCATCACAAAACACTTACACACCACAGCTACATCACAAAAAACACCAATTGACACTTCACATGCTTAGTATTCTATGTAACTTACGTTAAAACCATAAAGTCCTAAGCAGTCTCTATTTAAGTCTTGTACTCCTTCTGTGAGAGCCTCTCGACCGATCACCATGTTCGGCAAGCCGATCCCTTGGGAGAAGCGAGCCAAATATCTTGGTGTAGTTCTCGACGAACACCTTTCGTTTTCAGAGCACATTAAGGCGGCTCGTTCGCGCCGCCTTCGCTCTAGGTAGACTCCACTTCGTCCTCAATGCACGTAGCAAATTTTCATTAAAGTGCAAATTGCGTATCTACACAGCGTGCATTCGCCCGATCATGACCTATGCCAGTGCAGTCTTCGCACACGCCAAGCCCGTTCGCTTCAATAGAAACCCTCCAGAACAAGTTCCTCCGTAGGATAACAGGCTCCCCCTGGTACGTTCGCAACGAAATTCTCCACGTAGACCTCAGGATTCCCACTATCCGTCAGTTCATGAAACGCATTTCAAAGCGTTTCTTCGAGACCGCCGCGAATCACCGCAACCCTCTGGTTCTCTGGTTGTGAAAGCCGCTAGCTATATTCCCTCCTCCATTAGTCATGTCCGCCGTCCCAAGCAAATAAAAAATTAAATCTTTTCAAAATCTATGTTCCTAACGTCCGTTTCAAGTCCTGCGTCGTCTATCCGTTTAATAGTATTGGGACCTTTGTTTTTGTTTGTTATTTGGTTTAAAAATAGTATAACGCTATTGCGGTCTGTAACCGATGTTTGAGCAACATAGCAGGATTGAGCAACATAGCAGGACGCTGATCATTTTGTCTTTAACATTGTATGATCTAAGCACGTGCGACTATTAGCAGGAAACGTAGTACCTACCTATGGGCTAGGTGCTGTGGCTGGTAACTGGTAAGGTAACAGACGACTGTCGAAAATAATCAGCACAAGTTATAGGTAGGTATAAAATAATACTGTCAAGAAAGTACCGGGAAAACGTCAATAATACACAAAATGCTAGTTATTCATCCAAGTGTATTTTATCGCCTTCAAATCTATCTGGTGATTAAGGTGCTTGCTCGATGGTATTTGTTAAGTTTTTGGTCGAAATAGCGTTCACAAGATGGCCTTGCGCGAAGGCGCATTTTCCTGATGCAAAATCCAAGAATTTTCTTTCCACAAATCTGGCCTTTTTCTTCGAATTTGTTCTCTTAAACGCCGCATAACGCTCAAATAATATTCTTAATTTACCGTTTGACCTTCCGGCAAGAATTCCGAGTGCACAACACCGCGATAGTCGAAGAAAACAGTCAACATGACTTTTGATCGACTTTAGCATGTTTTTTTCGGTTTCGGTTCAGTTGGAAGGCGCCACTCCGAAGGTTGTTGACTAGTTTGACATCAAACCAGTCCCCAAGTCTCGTCACCAGTAACAATGCGTTTCATGAATGTTGGGATCAGAATTGACTGTTTCTAGCATGTCCTCAGCGACTCTTATGTGATTGATTTTTTGGAGAAAATGCAGTTCTTTTGGGACTAGCCGAGCGGCAACATGTTTCATACCCAAGTGATTATTTAAAATGGTACGGATCGACTCGTGAGACAGAAAGTTCAGCGGCTATGTCTCTCAAACTGAATGAGGATTTTCAGTCACTATTTCCTTCACTTTTGCGATGTTAACTTCAGTTGAAGACGTTGATGGCCAATCTTTCAACATATCGCGACCGCTTACGAACGCTTTATACCACTCATAAGTACCTACGTGTTTTTTATTAAATCGATTCACCGTAAGTCTTCTGTAACATTTTTATTGACTCGGAACACGAAATTCCTTTGGCGATGCAAAATTTAAGACAAACTCTTTGTTCGATGTTTTTGTCCATATGTCAATACACACTAGATATTATAATTAAAAACAACACTTCAAAATAATCCAGATGCAACTCAAACTCCGCGCCATAATGGAAAACAGTTGTGCCAATCAACAACGAAAAAAATTGGAACCATAAACAAATTATCCATTCCCGATACGTTTTTGACACCTCAACTGTGAAATGTAATGGCCCTTTGCCTCTGCAGGACAGACTACATAGAGATACTACCTACGTACCTTTCTCTGAAGTCTGCAGCACCCAAAGGTAGACTTGTTACAGACGTATACCTGTGTCATTAAGCCCGCCACCAATACAAAAAAGTGCATGTTCGATTTTTTTATTTGGAAAAAGACCTCAACATTTTACGAACAAACTCTTAGGTGTTTGTTCGTTGAGGTCTTTATTTTTATTTATTTCTGAAAGCGCCATCTAGTTTTAGTACAGCATATTAAAAATCGTTTAATTGGTTTTGCTACTCGTCACTAGAGTTCGTTGCTTTAACGAAAAAATATTATATTATCATTTCAATAATATTATCATGTTAGTAACTATATGATTGATCATAATTAGTAAATAGGTACTCATTAATAGACTGTTTTTATTCATGTAAATTCAATACAAACTTTTTTTTTATGGCAACCCCGTAAACACATGGATAAAATGAGATGAATGAACTATTGTCAAAATTGTACGGTCGCCGGTCGGTTCCAGCTCGAATATTCTAGACTATTATCTGTCTGTAAGAAGGAAGGTATCACAACCGATTTCATCATTTGTTTCGGAGCAATTTCTGACATCAGACAACATGAGCAACGTAGTAAAACGCCTAATTCCTCTGCTCGACCGCGTCCTTATTAAAAGGGCGGAAGCAATCACTAAAACCGCTGGCGGCATCGTTATCCCTGAGAAGGCGCAGGGCAAAGTCCTACATGGAGAAGTTGTTGCTGTGGGTCCTGGCTCCAGAAAAGACAATGGTGACTTCATTCCTATATTGGTCAAGGTTGGCGACAAAGTACTCCTTCCAGAATACGGTGGTACCAAAGTATCCCTAGAAAATGATGAAAAGGAGTACCACCTCTTCCGAGAGTCCGACATTCTGGCGAAGATCGACAACTGAATTTAGTGCTAGTTTTAATATTATGATTCTGATTAATCTGTTTAGTTGTTATTTTTAAATTAGAACATGTAGTGAATGGACATTTTGTGATTGTGTAATATGCTACTGTTGTGAGATGGGGTACGGATGTTATCTCCTTTGCATTTCTTATTATAAATTTGTTACAGATAACTTCTTTTTCATTTAAAAAACCCAAGTTTCATCAGTCATTTCGCACATAACCTATAAATTTTGAGATTTGCAAAAAGCCATACCCATTCCATATTCAAGTTAACGTACCTAAATAAACAATATCTTAGTACCTAATATGTCACAGTTCTACACCTGAAACAACATGCATATTACCTTTTGAGATTACTGCTCTATTTTATCCAAAGCTGTTGTGTGAAGTAATCAATCAATTGTAAGTTACAATTATGAGAAATTGGGAATCCCTAGATCTTTGATCTTTCTTTGACCTACTCGCAGTTTACATTCCATTATGTAGGAAATAAGCTTACTGGAAGCTATTCAAAATTGGAGATACTTACCTACTTCATTAAACACAATAACAACTGCCCATTTTATTTTATGTGAGAAAATTGCGAACAAATTTTACCATAGCAGTACAAATGCAAATAGAGGAAAAAGTATTTTGATATCTCACATGAATTGGCCACACACATCTCCAAAACTTTTGTACTCTTTAACATAACTTCAAGGCTTTGCATTCATAGTCACATTAAGTATGTAAAGGCACCACAATAACTGTCTAATGGCCAATTTATATAATTTACGGACCGTTATTGGTTAAAATTTACTCATAATGTACCTATCTTTACCAATAATGAAGCGAGGAACTCATAGCTTCGCACAGTAGACCCTCCCATATAGAAGTACCTATCACAGGTAAAATAAGCTTACGAATCTCTTTAATTAAGCTTAGTTTGGAAGAAGAAAAAATGCTACCATTGGTAAGCAAAACAATTCGTTTTTGTTCGAACTGAGCATTATTAATGGTTCTGTACAAAATCATAATAGAAAACAACTGGTAGTAGGTATAAAATAAAATATATTTTGAACAAGTCACATCTTTTAAACAACATGAATACATTTCCTAATAAATTAAAATCACAGTATAAACAGTATCTGGACATCCAGTTTACATGAGGAATGTTGTTTATTCATTTAATTAGGATTCTCTATCATCAATGAAGTAGAATATCAAGATTATCTGCTTGTTCATCCAAGTGCTTTATTTGTTTAATTAATCTATTTTTGTATAAAATAAAAAACTGTGTTGTTTGTGTTGTGTAAATGTTACAAAACAATGTTTTACTTTTGAGTGGAGCACTAGAAAAATGAGTAAATATATTTACATAATCATGGCAAGCTTTAAAAACATGACAATAAGTAGGCACATTGTTAAGCTTATTGGTTCAATGTTGTGACTCCACTGATATGGGATTAAAGTTAATACTGCCTTAATTTTAGATATCAAATCTTAATAACTAGGTACTCATTTGACTTATTTATATGCAACAAAGCATTCTTAATACAAAAAAGGTACATTATAATGGCATATCAACACATCATTAAAATGCATAATCTATTGTAAAGATATGGCAGTGCGTCTCACTGCGGCAGACAATGCCGGGTTTGGGTCTGGAGGCTCTGTCAGAAGCTGGACTGATGTCCAACAGCCATCCTCATTAGACTGACGTAGAGCTTCCATGGTTGCTTGGACTCTTTGCCCATCTTCAAAGGTGGCTGCAGCCTGTACTGGTTCCTTCACCCAGTCCATCTGCTCTTTGACTGGTAAAAAAGCTTCCTTCAAGGCACTTATCATCTTACAAAGCCCTTTTATGTATGGTTTAGGAACAACACTAGAGGCACAACTCAAATCTTCAACATCAACGTATATTACTTCTTCTTTATCTTGAGGCCTCTTTCCTTCGTCTTCTGTAGGCTTAGCATTAGGTTTATGTAATTTACCATGCAGGTCTCCTCCCTTCACAACCAGGTATCCTTTCTTGCTGCACACATAAATCTCTTGATTAAAGCAAGGTCCAGGTAAGTGGTTGTTCAATGTAGCTGTTACTAACAAACCTTTATCCATTTGTAATTGGAATGTGCAAAAGTCTGGAGCAGTAATCTTCCTTATTCCATTCACTTTGCTTGTTTCTTCTACAAAAGTCCTTAAAACTCCATGTACTTTGACAACTCTCTGACCTGTCAGGAATGATACAAGATCTATAACATGACTACCAACTAAAGTAAGTGTCCCTCCTCCCATTGTATCGTCACACAACCAGTTATAGGTGTCACTTATTAGCGGGCCCATCTGAACTCGCACATCTACTAAAGTCAATTCATTAGGGTTGCCCAAGTAGCCTTCTTGGATAGACTTCTTCATATGACAGAAAGCTGGCAAGAACCGCAAGGAATGATTTACTATGGATATCAGAGTTGGGTAGTACTGAGCAGCACGCACCATTTTTAAGGCTTCAGCCTGACAGAGCCCAGCAGGTTTGTCGCAAACAACATGCTTGCCTATTCCCAGTGCTTTTACAGATATCTGAGCGTGTAAGTTAGGCGCACATACAATAAATACTAGGCTTACATTCTTCTTCAACAATACGTCATCGATTTTGTTCGTAAAAAATGGGATCTTCAGCTCCTTAGCGGTTATTTCAGCTTCCTGCACAGTAACCCCCCATATCGCTTCAACTGGAAATCCTTTTTCTCTTAAAAATGGCACTAATACCTTAGCGATAGCCCCAGTTCCAAAAACCCCAATTCCCGGCAACATTGTTACAATTCGCTAACAAGTGGTTGGTTTCGCAATAATTAATAAAACCACTATAGCCAAAAAATCTCTAATTTCTCACGCAACATAGTCACAGTTTCAATATCGTTGATATACTTTAAAAACACGCAAAAACCAATACGCGACAATCAAATTTGTTTCGTATTCGATGAAAATGAGAGTTAGTGTTGGACATGCAAAAAAATGACGAAAATATTAAAACGTAACAAATATCCATGTTGAGCTTGTTGAGGAGTCTATTCAAAAGAAATTAATTTTTGTTTTGTTTATTGTAAACTTGTTACGTTAGAAGTATGCTTCACATTTTAAGTCCAAATTAAAATTTTATTTGTTCCTTTTGTAAATTGTAGCACTTCTTTACGTCGTCCGTTGATCAAATGCGATTCAGATGTTGGATACAGCTAAGGATACACCTTAAATTTAAGATGCGACTCAACGAATCTACATAAAAAAGTTACAATTTCACAAATTAGTATAGTTTTTCTATCCCAGAACTCTTAAAACGTTTGTTTGGCTCGATGGTTCGACATCGGCAATTTATTCTAAGCGGTCCCCGCCCAACCCTAATGCCGGCCAGTGTGACCAGATTAAATTTTAGAAAAATACCGAAGCACCTCAAAACAATACTGAAATATACCGATTTACAAAGGGCAAATATACCAATAAAAATACCGATTTTCATAACACGTTTTATTCAATCATCATCATCACAATAAATGTTAGAATTTTATATAACATCTTGATTTGTTTTTAAACTTGCTGACACATTTTTGTTTCCGAATCTGTTTCTTTGTTCTGTTTTTATTAAATTTATCTGTGAAAATATGCGCCCGCATGCAGCACTACATACTGGTAAACATAACAGAGATTTACAAACACTAGATACAAAATCATTTCTTGACAATTCAAAAGTGCCTGTAAATGGTTTTATTGAAATAAATTATTTGAGTTGAGTTTCACTTCAACAAACCAACTGTAGTAGGCGAGTCGATGCTATACTATTTGTGATTCATACACAGACAAGGAAGTATTTTATGTAAGTATACCCTAATACTTAACTACCCCTTAAACTGAAAATGTAGACTTATTTTTTTCTAAATATTTGTTTTATAATGACCGTTTTTTTTTTTTACAACAACAATAGGAATAAAAAAGAAGTCCAACTTAACTTAAATCTTCTCATTTATTATATCAATGCGGCGGCAGCCACTTGACATTTTCTATCAGTGACTTACTCTTTGATCTTTGCTTATAAATAAAATGTACCGCTAAACGGGGAAACTTCCTGCCACAAACTAATAAGAGAAGACATAGATCGCTTCGGTGTTACAATAACTTCTTATCCAAGTTATACCCAAAAAGACTGAAAAATACTGACTTCCCGCAATATACCCATAAAAATACTGACGTTCGGAAAAATTAGTAGAATATACTGAAAAAGTATTAAAATACTGAATCTGGTCACACTGATGCCGGCTGTCTTGATTGTCAAATTTGACACTTAGACAATTATGTTGCCATATTTATTTGCATCTACTAGTTTTTTCATGTGGCATTTAAAATATCAAAGCTTCGCGGTGTCTAATAAGTTTGTATACGACTGGCCTGGACTGGACTGGTGTATATCTAGACAACGGTCAGGTTATACCATGGTAGTAATAGTCTATACTAAGTTAACATAATCTTCTTCTTCTTTTTTCAATGAATTACTGTTTATTAATCCCGCTAAACCTCGGAAATGGCTCGACCGATTGTGATAAGAGAGGGTTATAAAAGGCATTTCAACGCATGCAGGCATTATCTAGGTAGAGTATAAACAAAAAAAAACGATTAAAAAACACGCCCCCTCTGCTCGCCTCCGGATCTAAAAAAATCACGGGGTAGGACAAACAAGTAGGTACCACGTTGCGAAGCCAAACGAAAAACCACGTGGAGTTGCGATTGTCAAACTCGATTTTAGTTGTGTCATAATTACTCCTTTTGCTTCGTTTACGTTCATAAATCTGGTCATACACGAGCGCCGGTTGAGAGTACTACGCACCTGGCCTTTCTGAAGAACATCATCAAGAAGGTCACTATATGTCTTCCTAGGGCGTCCCCTCCCGGCGTTTTCACTCACATCTGCCTTGTAAATACCTTTTCTTAATCTCCTTTCATTCATCCACTCAACATGACCAACACATCTAAGCATACTCTTTTCAATTTTTGTCACTACATTTGATCGTAGCAGGTGGCGTTCTGTGGTTTCTGCCTACCCCCATGGGAAGAAGGCGTGAGTTTATGTATGTGTGTTGTGTCAAAATTATTTTTTGCAGAATAGTTTTAAGATTATAGTTTAGTAAGTTGAGTTCGGTGTACAAGAGAAACGACACCAATGCCTACTTACAGTGAAAAAGCTATTTTGGAATTAAATTAATCCGAGGAGGCTGAGAAAAATGCCCTAGGTTCCACTTCCAGATTTGTCTAGTTTTATTTTACTCGTATACAGGGTGGAAGGGACACAACCGGATATGGAATTATTCACGTTTTGTATGGAAAATTTGAAAAAAAATACGTAAATGTTGAGTTCACAGGGTTTATGAGTTTTTTAAAGGGGAATTATGATTATTTTTGCGATAGGACACACTGTTTTCGAGATACAAGCAAAAACAAAGCAAAAAGTTATAGTACTGTTTTTGCACCTGAAGTCGAGGTGACAATTTTAGTTCACAATTACTGATTTTATTCCACATGTTTTTAATCGTGATTAAAAATATTCAGATTGATATTCAGATAATTCAGATTGATCTAGTCAGACGATCAACATTTTAAGTGAAAAACGTAAAATTCAGAATAGCAAAATTGCTATTTTCACTAAATTAATAACTCAGTGACGTCTCATTGCTGTCAAAATGTAGTTAAGTATAAGTTGTGTCACTTTAGTCACTGCCACTAAACTAGACTAAAAATCACAAAAATTTGGTTTAATCCTGTCAAACGATGAATTCCCATTCTGAAATTGACTAAAGTGACACAACTTAACTATATTTTAGTTTAACAGCACTAAGATGGTACTGAGCTATTAATTTAGTGAAAATGGCAATCAAACTCAAACTCAAAGCATTTATTTCGAATAAACCAATTACAGGCACTTTTGAATTGTCAAGGGGTCGGTCAGTCAGAAATATGAAGCTAGTTGCCCATTCCAAAGCGAAAGTAGGTACCTATGGAGAAGAACGGGCAAGAAACTCCATGGACACTCTTTTAAATAATATGGATACAGAAAAATTTGTTACATCAGTCTTGTTGAAATTATACACGTGAGAACGATGTAGAAAGTACCCGTAATAAAAACATAAAAAATCGGAAATAAAAATAAAAATAAGCCGTGGCTGCCAAGAGATGACCAATCCCCACTGACGGCGCCTGTTCACGAACATGACGTATGGATCAGCACCATTCAGCTCAACCATTTTGAAGGGAACTTAATGATCCAACACACACGCCACCACCAGCGAGACATACTCTCGAGTGAGGGTGACATACTCTCAGCCGCCAGGGCACATTCAAGTCAATGCCAGACGTGCCCAGTATAGGGTAGCTTTATAGTAGGTACTACATAGTGCTCACACGTGTGCTTTGCAAATATACAATACTAAAAGATTGAATTTATACAGTGCAAATATAGTTTTTACAATCTTCAGCAGCTCCAACAATATTTCCGAATGCTAATCAATTGTTTAGGCGCCCTTGTGGAGCAGAACCAGCGTTGAGCCAAGCATTTTTGTCAGAGATGTAATCCTCCAACTTATAATATGCTTGGCTGCATAGTGTGCGTTTGATACAAGTTTTGAACTTCGTTTCATTCAGTTGGAGTATGTGGGGAGGTATTTTATTATAACACTTTAAACAGTACTCCATAAAGGATGAATCTACTTTAGCCAGCCTGAAACCCGGTTGAACCAATTGGTCCCTATTTCTAGTCCCATAGTTGTGTCTTTCACATCTTTTACTGAAAAGATTTAAGTTTTTCCTTACGTACATGATGTTTTCATATATATATTGATATACGGTCATGATGTTAATATCTTTAAACAGTTCCCTTAAAGAATCGCGCCTGCGGAGGCCACATATTGCTCTAATAGCTCTTTATTGCAGAATAAAAATAGACTAGCCTCGCGGTATCTACATTAGTAAACTGACGGATTTTTCTTACAGCATATGCTGCTGAGTTTTGCCGACCTGCAAGAGATGTTAAATGGGGACCCCATTGCAGCCTTGAGTCGAGCGTGATCCCCAAGAAAACCGTTTTATCGACGAATTCTAGTTTCTCTTGATTCAATACTATGTCATAATCAGTACTTTTAACATTCGGCAAAGTAAACCTTATGCATTTTGTTTTTTTCCCATTTAATACTAAATTATTAGCAGTAAACCAATTTTGTACCTGCAGCAGTGCGTTATTTACGTCGTCAAGATTTGATGAACGTCTACTTATCTTAAAAATTAAAGAATTACCATCAGCAAATAACACCATTTGTGGTTGTTTTTTTTAATAAATGGGGTAGATCATTAATATATACTAAAAAGAGGGACTGCCTCGTTGGTCTAGTGGTCCCAATCGCTACTGCTGAGCATGAGGTCCTGGGTTCGATTCCTAGGTCGGGCAACGTGTTATTGGGTTTTTCTATCTGGAATTTCTCAGTAGCAGCCCGAAGTCTGGATCTGTGCCCGGTAGATGGCAATAGGCTCGCCCCCTATTACACGGGACTTAAACATTACTGGCGAAATGTGGATGTATTATAGGTACACCTCTGCCCAACCCTTCGGGGAAACAAGGCGTGATGTTATGTTTTAAGCCTTATGTGCCCTTGGTCTCGGTAAATAGTAATGTGATGGCTTTTCTTGAAATAAAGAGCTTATAGATTTATAGAACTTCATGTCTATGCTAACTATAATAACAAATGCATTGTAAAAAAATAAGACCCACTTTTCAATACCTAGTAATTGTACATACAACATAACGCCTTGTTTCCCCGAAGGGTTGGGCAGAGGTGTACCTATAGTACACCCACATTTCGCCTGTTGTTTTTAAGTCCCAGTTTTTAAGTTTTATTGGGTTTTTCTATCTATATTTGTGCCCGGTTGATGGCAATAGGCTCGCTCCCTATTACATGGGACTTGAGCATAACTGGCGAAATGTGGGTGTACTATAGGTACACCTCTGCCCAACCCTTCAGGGAAATAAGGCGTGATGTTATGTGATGTTACTAAAAAGAGGAAAGGACCTAAAATCGACCCTTGTGGAACACCCATTTTTACTTTAAATCCAAGTGAATTGACACCATTAATTTGAACTTTTTGCCGTCTATCTTCTAAATAAGATCTAACTAAACTTAACGCAAGTTTACCTAGTCCGTAATGCTCCAGTTTTAGGAGCAAGGTTTCGTGATTAACGCAATCAAATACCTTGGAGAGGTCACAGAAAATTCCTATGGCATCTTGGGCCTCCTCCCACGCTGTAAATATGTGTTTTAGTAAAGTGACACCAGCGTCAGTCGTGCAACGACCTTTGGTGAAACCATATTGCTGTTTGTGTAAGATTTTGTTGATGTTAAAATGATTAAGCATTTGATTGAGCATTACCTTTTCGAACACCTTGCTGAATACCGGCAACAAGGATACTGGTCTATAATTGTTGGTGTCTTTGCTATCCCCAGATTTAAAAAGTGGTATAACCTTACTGTATTTCATTAAATCCGGGATGACTCCTTGATCTACATACAAATTAAATATTAAAGCTAAGTATGGTGCTATGGTCTCGATTATGGATGTACAAACTTTGATAGACATTCCCCAAAGATCTTCGGTCAACTTGATTTTTATTTGCCGAAAAGCTTTTATAACTATCATAGGCTTGAAATGTGTAAATTGAATTTCAACCGGGCAGCCTGGAACGTTCGCTCATAATAAATCAATGGGGAAGGCAACTGTCAAAATGGCGCTGTCGTAGCTAGTTCCCAACACAAGCTAAAAATACAAGGCGTGATGTGGTTTTATTTTATTTTAGCGAAAATTGACTCGTTGTTGTGTTCCTAGATACTCCGAAATTGGAGTCCGAATTTTTCGTAAGCCCCTAAAATTTGAAGATTGCGGTTTAAAGCTATTCGTGCAGATTTTTTTTGAGTTCGAATTAATGTCCTGAACATTTTGAAGAAAGTGATTACGAGGAAATATTCAAAGTTTAAAATTCTGACACTTTCCATGTCAAGTACTTGATTTAAAATACTGAAATCACTGAAAATAACGAAATAGTGAAATAAAATCAAACTCATGAATGAACATAAAGTCAAATGAATGAACGAAATGTCAAATTTATTGTAGGCCTTAGAGACCTAGCTATGGTCACGCCATCTACAATTAGCTTTGCCCGACCTTCCCCATTGAGACTTTGGGTGAGGAATTTAAAACCTCCGTAGTTTCAGATGGTATATTAGTAAAATAATTTACAAATTCTTGAGCTACTTCTAAGTTAGAGCTTATGGTACCACGTGAAGTCTCCAATGTATATTCAGTGTTTCGTATTTTTTTCCTACTAGTTTCGTTATTTATAACTGCAGGTATTTCTAAAAAAATTGGAATCTGTAGGAACATACTTATTGAAAGTTTCAGTGTTAATGCAAGGCTAAAGGCCATACAACTCGAACAGTCTTTCCCTACTAATCCTAATACCTCTAGTTGCCCGGTCACTAAATATAAATTTAGTGCAAATATTTTTTGTTTTCTTTTCAAAAGTTTTATTGAATTCAGTGTGGACTAATGAAAAGAAATCATCATAAAATTTATTTGCATCGTCCATATTATGGCCCAGAACATTTAACTTATTATTTAGGGCACTATTTATTGAACCTATTTAACTTGCCAGTAGTTATTGGTCTAAATTGTATTTGCAATTTTTGTACAGGTGTTTTAAACCTAAAAGTTACCGTTTGTCCACTATGATCTGACGGCAGATAATTTACGATGGCTTTCTCTAAATAATCAAAATCGCAGAAGACATTATCAATACAAGTACCAGAAGTTGGAGTTACTCTAGTCGGTTCGGTAAAAACATTAAATAAATTGAGCGATTTAAAGAGGCTTAGTAATCTACTGCTATTTGAATTATTTTCCAAAATATTAATATTAAAAATCACCACAAATAAATGCGGATTTGTTACTGGATTCAAGTTTCGCTAGGACATCTTCCATTATTGACTCAAATAAAGAAAAGGTCTGATAATTAGTGGGTCTGTACACGCACACTACAACATGCATATCTATTCTTCTATAACAATATCTTAACTACCTATTCTGAATTTGAGGTTTTTTACCAAAAATTTTGATTGTCTAACTAAATCTGAACATGAATCTGACTATATTTATCGCGATTAAAACAGTGTGGAATAAAATTAGTTGTCGTGAACTAAAATTCACACCAACACCTCACGTCAGGTAGATACAAAAGCAGTGTGTACTGTACCTTTTTGCTTATATCTCGAAAATGGTGTGTCCTATCGCAAAAATAATGAAAGTTTTGAACCCCTGTCTAGAACCCTCAAAGCACTAAAACTCAACACGTAGGTAATAATTTTTCATATTTTCCACACAAAAAGTTAGACATTCCTTATAAAATACGTCGAAGCTGCCCCGTCTGCACGCCTCCGGCTGTAAATATAATTCACGGGGTAGGGTAATCCAGCAGCCTAATTGCGTAACTCATTTTCGTTAACTTTTACGATTAATCTGTAGTATTTTAACAGTTCAACAACATTCATTGCGTTATTTACATTGTTGAGTTTTTTTTTTCGAACTTAGGAAGCAATGGATTAGCAATCTGTTTCAAAACGATTCAGATTCCGATTAATCGTATAATACGCAATTAGGGTACAGTACACCGTTGCAAAGCCATGAGAAAAAAAACTAAATAACTTGGTGTCGCGATTGTCATATTCGATTTTAGTTGTGTCAAAATTATTTTAAACATAGAGGCTTTTTTTTGCAGAACAGCTGTAAGATTCTCATAACCAAAAGTAAGGAATTTTTGCGATAGTTTAGTTAGTTCGTTCGGTGTAAGTACAAGAGAATCGGCACCAATGTTATATTACATGCATGCGTGTAAGTGGAACAAAGAATAATATTAGTTGAGTAAACAGTAGGATCGTAAGTCACATTGGCGCTTAAAACGAATCACTTCGTCGGAGCGGTTAAATTCAATTCTTTGATATCCGCCACCTGGACTCATAGGGTTGTTACCAAGAATCTTAAAATATTCCTAAACTTGCGTCGTAATTTTTATTATATTTTTCGAATGTTTTGGTGATGAAAACTTAATATTTTTTTAAGAATGCATGTTACGTACCCATGTCCATCATTTTTACCTTTTTCATCATTTTTAACAGCATTCCTGAGCGTAGGTACCTAGAAAATATGTGAATTTGTCACAAAAAATCTTTATAAAAAATTGAAGTTACAGTTTTACCAGGGTGGTCGAATACCGGTACGACAATAAAACATGGAAGGTACTGGTATTTTAATAACATAGGCACCTAGAATAAATTTTCAAAAAAGATGTAATAGTTAATAATTATAGATTTTATGAGAGAACATATTTTATTTTTGTTCTCATTAGGAATCCTGTCGGAGCAACCCTATCTTCATCCTATTTGCAGCAATTCGTCTAACACCTCGCAGTTGGAAGCCGCCGCCGATCATCTCCACAATTAGGGCTGACTGACGAGCTCGAACTAATATTAAATACCTACAACGCTAAATTTGAGATAACACCCTCATCTCTGAATGCCTGTACCCACTCATTCGCTTTTCTGATGGGAACATTGAAAATTGCACTGGATGCTGCTTCACCTATCTTAAAATTATAAGTATAACGGCACGAGTCGTTAGCAAAAATTCCACATGAACTGTTGTTGTTGTCAGCGGGCTCTTGTATTCGGTTTTCTACCTGTACATAAATAAGCTCAATCTTATATTAATCTCATTGCCTCTGCCCGTGTACGAATTGCCGTAATAGGAAATAAGATTCTTAATGTTTAATAGTGGAGTAGGTATTTAACTCGACTTTTAAACCTTACGAATCACGAATCCTGCTGGCAACTATAACTACCTACATACTTTTCCATCTAACTGGTTTCAAAATAGCTAGAGGAGGAGGAGGTGCCTGGGATCAGGATACCGTGGGACACCCGACACAGGAGCTACCTACATATCCTGAATTAGGTACCAAGAATAGATTAGAATACTCTTAGCCACCACCACAATTCACCTACTTTTAGTTAGAGAATATAACACGGAGTTGCTTTAGGCAAAGCCTATTTCGGCTCCCTGTCGTTTCGGGTGACGCAGGTACTTTCGGGGCATGGGTGCTTCGGAAAGTATCTGTGTCGCATAAACAGGGAGCCGGACGCCCGGTGTCACCACTGCGTCGACTGCCGGGAGGATTCCGCGTGGCATACGCTGGCAGAGTGTGCCGCTTAGGAGGGGCCGCGCCGTGCCCTCATCTCAGAAGTAGGCATCAGTGACCTGTCGCTGCCGACCGTAGTGAATTCGATGGTCGGCAGCGTCGAGTCCTGGGACGTGGTGGTTTCCTTCTGCGAAACAGTAATCTCACAGAAGGAGGCTGCGGAAAGGGAGAGCGAGATCTCGTCCACTCTCCCGATCCGGCGCAGGCGCACCGGGCGCAGGCGGAGGGCGGTCAACGCCCTCTTCCAGCCCCCCTACATGGGTCCAGGGACGGCGTACTCGGACCCGAGGTGGCTGCGCGTAGTGTTACACTCGCGCCCCTCTTAGACGTTGCGGTTGGAGTCATACACCTCACTCCCTCCCCAACCCGAGGAGGCCCGCAGAGGCGTGCCGGCACCAGTCGGGGTTGCGGAAGAGTCGTTTATTCCAGCGACCCCGACGTAGGTGTAAGATGGAATACCGGGGAGGTTTTTAGTCAGTAAGAGTCTGACAGATCCCTACGCCCGCGCGGGCGGTGGACATCCATGAGGATTTTCCAACCCGGAACAAGAAAAAGAAAAAAGGCAAAGCCTATTTGCTTTGCTAATGTCTTAGTCTGCTATAATAATATATAAGCTCAATAGAAAAAGTTTAATCCACAGAGCACGGAGACGCCTCGGCTGTCTCTGCAAAGGCATTGTCAACATGTATCATACAAACAAAACACCTTTGCTTGTAAGGTAAATGTTAGCCTTCGTTTCTATACTTCATATTTTTTCACAAAATATGAAGTACTAGAAACGAAGGCTTTGAACGGCGAAGATGACAGCGCAACACACTTTCAGCGCCTCGAATTTTATAAGATAGGTACCTTGAACTGTTGAAACTTCACCTAATTTCAACAAAATTTAGACCTGTCAAATAACATCCTAACTTCTTGTAAATTCTAAGTATTATTTTATTATAACTAATCTTTTTTCTTTTTCATGTTCTAAAGTGACGCAAGGGTTCATTTCTGGGTGTATCTGCGTAGCACGTGTGTGTGACAGGGTGGAGTTGTTCGGAAAGTATTGAGTGTCGCGGAAGTGTGACCCGCGCGGCATTCTGTCACACTTTTTGTACGTACACTTCGACGGCGCTAATTGCTTCACACTTCTGTGGTTTTGATTTCATAGTCAATTTAAAGTTTCTGTTTTTTTTTCGGGAGATCCTTATTGTGTTTCCGAAATACTTTTCTTTTCTTGGATGATTGTGCAAAACTATATTTTTAAATACAACCCTTGAACAGAAGACTCTTAGTTTTTCAACTACCTACGTTTCTATTCCTGTAACAATGCCTCGCAGTTAACGTAATCGGAACGCAAATCTACCGGGGATGACTTCAACCTGCACACATCAAACTAGAAAACTCTACCACAAGGATCTCTAGTTCTTTACATTTCTACTAAAACCAACTTACCAACCAACTTTCTTACTAATGCATAAACTGAAATCAAAAGACTGTATAAAAAGTCACACCTTCAATAAAGCCAGTGCTTCACAACCATGGGCTATTTAGAAGTATACAAAGACATACCAACACGTAGAGCTATGTATTTCTTGCGTAAACCATCGTTCATTAGTCGAGGAGTAATCCTGGAGTTGGTTCGGGAGGGGCGAGTCTTGGCGCCGCCCAACGAGCCATGCCGCCCGCCTTGCGCCCGCGCCGCTCAAATGATTAACGTCACGCCGGTAGACAAGAGAGCACAAATCCACCCTTAAAATTCTTCATGGCATGTTAAACAAACTCCTTGAATAAAAATAAAAAAACAACGGTATGAAGTTCGAAATTTAAAATGTGCTAGTGTAGTGAAAGTGATAATACAAATTAGTGCAATATAAAAAATGCCTAGAAAACGTGTGAATCGGTCCCCACCTGTTGATAAACCGACAGACGATGCGGATGATGATGATTTCTTCTTTGATGATACTCAATCAAATTCAGGTTAGTGCATGGATTATTATTTTATAAATCCAGGGCGTCCCGTAAGTCGACGTCAAGCCGGAGTCGGGTGATTGGTCGTGTCATAATAGTTCAAATATGTAGCAACAGGAGTTAAAAGACCGTCACAGGAAGTAGATTTTCTCGTTTGTTTTCATACATGCCTGTAATTTTTAAAATACATAGAAAATATTTTTATTTTTTATGTTTCTGTTAACTATTACGACTTGACCTATCACCCGATTAAACAAACGGGACACCCTGTATAAATAGGCACATAATTTGTAAGATAATAAGGTACTCAATAGGGCGTTTCAGGATACCTTAGGTAGGTATCGTGAAACGCTCTATACCTGTTTTTCTTACAAGTAATGGACGTATTTTCAATTACATTAGATAATGGGTACTTATATAAAGAACTTGTAAGAAAATTTGGTATAGGGCGTTTCAGGATACCTGCACCTACCGTCTATTCTTAAGTTCATCGGAAAAAACCTTGTCTACCATTGTTTTCAAGGTAGGTAATGTAAATATTGCTTTATATTGAAAAATATAATTAAACACTGCTTCAGGAGCACCAAACAGGAGTATGGTAACAATGTGGTAAGCAGTGTTACCATACTCCTTAGGATTAATAAATACTCTTTTACGGACTTTTGTAATTTCAATGATAAAGTGTCGTAAAGCTAAAAGTTAGCATGTTGAACACTTGGTAGGTAAGTAATTAGGTATGGGCTACCCGGATTTTTTATGATGTATATACTTAAATAAAATATCACAATAACCTTTACTATAATCCTAAAGTCACTAAGACGGCTTTTAACGAGACGCAGATTTCATATAATTGTTATTAAAATGTACCTTACCAATTCCAATACATACTGCAGTTACCTACTACTTAGTTATGGTCTGTTCCAAAAGTACGTACGTTTCTGATGAAAATGTAAACAAATGCTTCAGAAAACATACCAGTGGGTGGCAATTTGTAGTGCCACTGACAAATTGAGTGCTTTGATATCATTATTTATATACTTTTACCCGAAATTCCACTTTTAAATCACCAAGTAGACGTTTTTCATTTAAATTACGTAGTCGAAGATTTTTCAACAACGATGTAACAAATTAATGTTATTCAAACCATAATTGTTGAAAAAAGTGGTGAGATCTTAAATACAGATTAATGTGTTACTAATTAATCCCTTTATTGACTGATTATGAAATAGTTTAACCTGCGGGGTAGTTCCGTAACACACTAACCAGTACCCCACCGAGATATAAGCAAAAGCAAAGCAAAAAGTTATAGTACTGTTTTTGCACCTGTACCCTAATTGCGTAATACACAATCAATCGGAATCTGAATCGTTTTGAAACAGATTTCCAATCAATTGCTTCATAAGATCGATAAAAAAATCTGTTTAACAATGTAAATAACGCAATGAATGTTGTTGAACTGTCAAAATGAAACAGATTAGTAGTACCTAATCGTTTACGAAAATGTGTTACGCAATTAGGCTGCAGTTCAACAAAATTCATTGCGTTATATACGTTTTTGACCGGATATTTTTTTTGAACATATGAAGCATTGGATTAGCAATATCCTTCAGATTCTGATCGTGTTCAGATTCAGATTCGTATAGTATGTTATGCAATTAGGGTTTTTAACAGGGTTTGTTTACACAAACATTAGATGCTTTTGGAACAGACAACAGGTATACATCTCTGTTTGCAGGTCGGAGTTCACAAGAACCGCAACATAGAAACGCCGCCAATGCACGGGAGCGAGCCAGAATGAGAGTTCTTTCTAAAGCATTCTGCAGGTAACAAACAATCAATCAAGCATTTATTTTGTTAAACATAGTTATGGTTACAGATAATAAGATGTTTTAAATATGTGGCACCATGTTTTGCCAATTTATGGCGTACAAAAATAACATAAACAATCAATTATAATTAAGGTGGCATGTCAATAGAATAATTTAAAAAAATATTCAATTTAAAATATGCCAGTTAGGCGAACAGGTAATTACAAATATATATAAATAAACACATTCAAACTTAATCAATAAAATTAAATCATAAGTGACAACTGAAATTAATTTCGTATTGCCTACACATACATAAACATAACATCACGCCTTGTTTCCCCGAAAGGTTGGGCAGACGTGTACCTGTACCTGTACCCCCATTTCGCCAGTTATGTTTAAGTCCCATGTAATAGGGGGCGAGTCTATTGCCATCTACCGGGCACAGATCCATACTCCGGGCTGCTACTGAGAAATTCCAGATAGAAAAACCCAATAACACGTTGCCCGACCTGGGAATCGAACCCAGGACCTCATGCTCAGCAGTAGCGATTGCGACAACTAGACCAACGAGGCATTATCTAGTTATAGTATAAACAAAAAAAAAATGATTAACCGTATAGACGACGACACAACAAGCTGGCATGCATGTATTGCCTACCTCATGGAAAAAACATCAGCACAAACAAGCTCCGTGGGATACGCCTCAAATACTAACTTTTATTATTAACACAACAATGTAATTTAACCCAAATAGAATATTATAAAGTTAAGACTCCATGTGGTTGCAAGACGTGAAGTCACGGAAAGCAGAAGTATTAAAATTACGAAACCATTTCTGATGAAAGTAAACTTGAATCATGTTTTTAACCGACTTTACTCCTCCAGATTGAAAACCACACTACCCTGGGTACCGGCGGACACAAAGCTGTCTAAACTGGACACCCTACGACTTGCAGCATCATACATCGCACACTTACGTGCTTTGTTACACGAGCCCAGATCTGCGCACACGCCACCGCATCCGCTTAGCTTGGTAAGGCTCAAAAACTACCTACGTACTAATAATAACTTTCACACTAGCAATACCTTTGACAGGGTTAAAAGTTCCTCAGAATTATTGGTAGACACAGACAGCATTAAATAATGGCAGAGTTTGACGTAAGTAGATACTCGTAGATATGAAAAATTCGTAGCACCTCTACGTGATGCTACAACACCTGGAACGCCAATTCTCATATTTAGAAAACGTTCAAATTCAAGTCGCAATCTCATCTCAGCGACAATCAATGCCAAAAACTTGTAAAAAATGTATGTTTATTGTATTTTTGACAGATTGTGACAGAATGCGAACGTTTATAGTAAAACGAGATTTGCCCCTCAGTGATCATAACTTGACTATCGCCGTTTTTACCTACCCAGCCTGTTCAGTTACTTTATAATTACACTGTTTAACAAAATCTAGTCTAATATATAAAATTCTCGTGTCACAGTTTTCGTTGCCATACTCCTCCGAAACGGCTTGACCGATTTTGATGAAATTTTGTGTGCATATCGGGTAGGTCTGAGAATCGGCCAACATCTATTTTTCAAAAAAAAAAAAAAAAAGAAGCAAAACAACGTTTGCGGGTTCAGCTAGTATGATATAATTAGAAGAGAAGATACTGCCTAGTTGGGACCTTCGTCGTAGATTTGCGTAGTACCCATTCGTAGCACATCAGCTACGAGACTTGCTACGAATACTTATTGTAATCGCTTGGCCCACACTGATCTCATGACTTACAAAATACATTTAATTATAAAGTGTGAATGTACCTAAAAGAGCTAGAATCATCAGAATTTAGGGCAAAAACATTCGGCACAGAATAGAAAACTTTCATATTTTTTTAAACAAGTTCATGACCTGTACCCTAATTGCGTAATACAAAACCAATCGGAATCTGAATCGTTTTGAAACAGATTGCTAATCCATTGCTTCATAAGTTCGATAAAATTCTGCTCAACAATGTACAAAACGCAATGAATGTTGTTGAACTGTCAAAATCAAACGGATTAATCGTAATCGTTTACGAAAATGTGTTACGCAATTAGGGTGCTGTTTTTTAAACATACTTGTTTTATCTGCAATAGCATATATAATAGCATACATGACATGACTTTTTGAACACAAAAGTGTTTAAATTGCTGGCGTTCTCGTGCCGACATTTCCCACCTGTGCGCATTTTGCGCACAGTATTCGACTCACTCACGCTTATGGTTTTAATTAACCAAATCCGTGGTTTAAAACGGTTTTAAACTACGACCACGTGGGCCCTACATTGATTACCTACGTATTGTTTGAAAAATTAAGTTTAAAAATTAAGTGTAATAGAAATTATTTAGCATTATTATTATTATAATGTTAAGTTTCTTATCTTGTTTTTTTAAAATTAGAGAGACTAAAAACAATCTCGTTATGCGTATTTATTAAAATAAACGTTTAAAAATGTTTCTTAAAAAACAAAAGAAACAACCAAATAACAAACCGCCTTAACATTCATCAGCGTTGTTGTGGCGACAAGTTAAACTACAAAAAGTTAGCACCCGTCCATTTATCAGAGAGGCGTAAATCTCATAATTGTTCACAATTTATTCCCTGTCACGGCTGTCATCCCCTTAATCGTTCGTGCACGAGACTCGGCCGCAATGAATTACTGACGGGATCACGGGCTCTCGGGCCTAAACGGCATTTGCCAAACGCCGAAGCGCGAGCGCTGTCGTCGCTGGATTAGTGACACGTTCCACGAAGGTCGCATACTTGATCGATGGGCGGATTAACGGTTCGTGAACGCATCGATAAAGAAAGAACATTTTTCAAAATAAGAATTGTTGAAACAAATGAGAAACAATTTTGCTCTATTTGGTGACATAATCTACGATTCCTCGTTCTCTCTAATAATCATTGTTCCCATAAAGTGGGTGGACAAGATTTGAGCTAACTGTGCTATCGTAAAAGCGGTCTGGGCTATTCTATATTAGCTGTGCTTACAGCTTTAGTAGGCTCGGTGTGTTATCATCAGGACCTATGACAAAAAACTGCTTATTTAGTTATACTTGTTAAAAATTTGCATTCATAGCGGTAGATACAGTCTACCTACGTGTGTGTTCCATGGGAAGAACATGCAAAATAAATACTTCTTTTGGGTAAAAAAATCAAAGAGTCACTTTTCCGACCCTTCCGTCGGAATATAAACAACAAAAAAATATATCGGTACAAGTGGAACGAAGAAACATAGAAACAAAAAGGTTATAACAATAAACAGGAGAGTTTTACGCTGCGCACACGAGCTGACCAAAAGTTTGCAGCTGTTACGGGTATAAATAAAGTTTATCTCCGGACGTTAAAGAGATGCTCCAGTTTTACTGTTCCCTGGCTGTTCCTTTGTCTTATTTACTGCTTCATTACGAACATATGGAGGTTGTGTTTTTAATGCATGTTCTCTATTTCAGATAGTAAAATTTTACTTGATTTCTGCGCCAATGTCAGTATAATGTTTATTACGACTACTTTTTCTCATTTCTTATTGATTATCATCTTATGTATATCCTTTTTCCAAGTATAGTATGTTGTGATCGGCCTCAAACTGACTTTAATAATGCTCTATAGTTTTCATAAAATCTTTAGGCGATACGTAGGTATTTTAGATAGGCAAGACTCATTCAGTGTGTTCTAATATCGATTTGAAATCGCAATAGTTTTGTTTTTATTGCGTTTGGTGCATGTGTTCGTCAAAAACCCGACCTTGTTTGTTTGAACATAAAAAGTGCGGTCAAGTTATGATCTTGCAAAGCGATAAACGAATCATCAACTAAGTGGGTGGTCTTATTCTTTAATTCAATGGAAGCTCATATCAGAAATGAATTGTTCATTCACTCCACTACATCGTCATCGATGCCGATGGCGTCGCGTGGAGCTTCGTTAATGGGACATAGCATTCTTTTGCATCCGTAGACGATAGAATTCTCAAATTCGCCCATAGTTTGACTCTCCTTCTTCATAATCACCCTATTATGTTCCCACTGCTGGGACACAGGCCTCCTCTCTGTCAGAGGGAGTGGGTCGTAGCCACCACGCGGGCCAAGTGCGGGTTGGTAGATGTCACATGTCTTCGAACTTTTGGTTCTAAGACATGCCGGTTTCCCCACGATGTTTTCCTTCACGGTTTTGAGAGCAGTGGTGGTGAAATAATTTACAGAAAGTACCTAAAGCGCCTGTCTGGGTTCGAACTGAACTCGTAAGCCGCGGCCGTTACCACTGGGCCACGACTGCTCCCATCTACTTCTTCTCACAGTTCAATTAAAGGGCCTACCTAACACCCCTCTATTTTCAGGCATGGCCCTTCGCCTTCCAGCATGGAGGTACACTCAGCTGCGCAATTTCGCAACGATGGAACGTCAACCCGCCAAACAACGATTCTTCGACCTGCCGAAACGCCCAGCCTCCTAGAGAAAACGTGCAGGACAGTCATAACAACTGCGAAGGTTACCAAGAGTACCCTGACAATGAATACGAAGAACGGTGCTATGAAGAAATGACTACGAACGAATCTTGCGCACCTATGCAGTACTGCAATTATGGTTACAAGGATAATTACTATGATATGAGAAATGACATGAGGAATTCTTATGCTTCTGATAGCATGATGAATTAATGTAAAATCTGGACCAAAAAATTTTTATTAAATATTTCGACTTGTTTTTTGGTATGATGGAATAGGTACCTACCTACTTAAGTAGGTAGGTACTTATTTGATTGATTGGGCAATTTGGGCATTTTTATAAGAATTTATTGAATAAAGAAACTCATTCGACCTCTTCATTCGTTTAAATACCTATGTTTTACGAAAATTAGGAATACTTATTCCAAGTTCTTCTTCATTCAATTCAAGTCAGTCAGTCACGATGTAATTCATCAAGCTTTGTCATATCAAATGGTACAGTAAATCATGTTCTAAGAAATCGTTAAATTAAATAATGACGTTAAATTAAGAAATTCAACACACTGCCAACTTCAAAGCCAATTTAAAAGGTATTATCTGTCACAAGCGTATCAGCTTACCCACACTGCAAAATTGAAATTTTGAGAATACCTCGGAATTTAGTCGTCAAGTATATCTATAATTTTGCAGTTCACGTAAGTAAAATAAGTTTTCTGAAAATGAATTATTGTAATAAAAATAACCTAAGATGACGCTAGCTAGGTAGGTAGGTTATATCTAATTTCACCAGTTGGTACCTACCTATTTTTATTCCCATTTGGAGGGTAAAACCGAAGTAAAAGAAAAAAAACGTACACCCTTCTTTACTTACCATTCCCAACGTTATTCATAAATTGGTGTAGGTAACTATTCAAAATTAGTTTTCAGTAACAAATAAAATGCATCAGTTACACTAGTTCTAAACCGGAACGCGTTAGTCATTTGAGGTAAAGTGGTAATCCGATATTGAACTAAGTAGACGTCGAAAGCGACATCTCATCGAACCTGACAAAACAAACTCGAAAATAGTCGCTGCCAGAAAAAATATTTCCATGCGGAAACCGCTTGTGGTTTTTGCTTTTGATTTTTTGAAGGAAGATTAAAGATTGGTACCAATTTCACTATAAAAAAATGAAACAGTTACACAATTATTAAAACACATTCTTGATCAAAGTTTACTAAAAAAAAAGGCTCGCGTGGGACATTTATTTCATCGTTAATTACTATGTTTAGCCCAAGAACAATGTATGTTATTCTATCATTTCGAACCGCAAATGTAAGTTTGTATGCACAATATTGAGATATTTACTATGTTTTTTAAGCTTTAGTATGTTTTTTTCCTGTAGGTCACTTTGTAAATACCGAACTATTTTCCGTTTTTTTCAAAATTTCAAGCTCAGTAGTTTCGGAGATAAGGGTGGTAAATTTTCATCAAGTTGAACAACTTATTTTAGTCAACATTAAACTATGTAAACAAGTAGGCACTTAAAATTATTTAAAAAAATGAACTTCACGAGCTCCTTTATTTGATAAGTCAACCTGTACAGTTATCAAAACAATTTGTTTTGTCCAATTTGCCCCTCAAAAGTGACCTCCTTAAACAAAATACATTTTCAACACAGTTGCTCATAAAGTAGCTCTTATGACATCGCTTTTAGGTTCATAATGCAGTGTAATAAACACGCGTGCTTTTTTACTTTACATTACCGCACTCGTGTTTTATATTTAACTTTTTTTTTTCTTTCATCTCCATAAAGAGTTTTTATGTCTAAATACAATGAATATTTTTATCATCTCCGACATGACAATGAAAACAACGAAATTATTAATAATACCATTACACAAACAGTAAAAAAGCTAACAAAAACTGTTCGGTATCATTTTGAGATTTGTACTTTCACTTATTGTTTCAATAAGTACATTATGATATAAGTGCTGTAATTATCAAAGCGCACGTATACGTCATACGACGTTTTATAACATATTTGCGAGGAAATAAATAAAACTCGGACTTTTTTTAACGAATAAATCCTTAATAACTTGTTAAAGCAGTTAAATAAAATTGTTAAATTTGTAAAATTGATAATTACGTTGCCAGTTGGCATTAGCGATCAGCGCTTTTTTTAAGGCAAAGGCACAAAAACAGCCAGTATTACTAATAAAGTAAATTAATATTTTAGTGTTTTTGTTACAGATGAATGGTTGTAATTTATTGTCAAAATTAATTAAATTAAAGAATTAAATGTTTATTTATTATATTTTAATGTTGACCACTTTTCTGACATAAAAACTCTTTGCTAAGATTTTAAAAAGTACCGTTCGTTCTTAGTTTTAGACGGAGCATCTTGATAAACCGTGCGTTTTACATTACAATAACGCACTAGTACGTAAGGAGATACATTACGCTATTGAAATTGGTGATATAAGAGACCTTTTACGAACTTTGTTATAAAGATAATAACAATACGAGTCTGTTTTTTTCCTCGCACTCGGTTCCCTTATCGAATAAAAACGCCGGGGGGGTAGTGACCAAAAGAGCACACTTGTATCACAATGTACTATTATTTACTCTACAGGTTTGGGTCATAGAAAATCATATGAGAAACTTTCAACTTAATCGGTCCCGTAGATTAGGAGCTTAATCGACCCAGTAGAGTCCGACACATGAGTGATCCTATAAGGGTTTCGTTTTTTTCGTTTGGAGTTCTGAAATACAGAACTCTTAAAAACGGAATAGTAAATGTGAGCGTACCCATCGAAATTAATGTTAACCTAAAGGTTCAAAAACACTACGAATTAAACTGCCCGTGTATATAGAACTTTTCTGTCATGTGTGCAGCGCCCTAATTGCGTAACACACTTTCAATCCAGGGGCGTAGCTACCGCCGTATCTGCCATATCAATTATACGGGGCCACCGGGCCACGAGGGCCCCCGACAGGAACGAAGAAACTTTAGAAAAACTAGTCATCATCAGCTATAAATCATTGAATTCATCAGTTTGCCGAAAAAAGGCAAGGAGAGTGTATATTTTTGAATTGTTTGGAAAAAGTGACAGATGCTTAAATTTTAGCGGCGGTAAGTCCCCTCTTTGAGGAGTGGTTGGAGAGGCGCCACGGCGTCCTCACCTTCCGCCTGACACAGGTCCTCACCGGACACGGTTGTTTCGGGAGGTTCCTGTTTCGCATAAGGCGGGAGGAAACGCCCGGGTGTCACCATTGTGTGGATCGCCCGGAGGACACGGTGGAGCATACGGCGGAGGTATGCCCCGCTTGGGCGGAGCACCGCAGTGTCCTCGCGGAGGCGATTGGCGGCGGCGATCTCTCGCGTGCGGCCCTGGTCCAGGCCATGGTACGGAGCGAGAGGGAATGGAAAGCCGTCACCTCCTTCTGCGAAGCAGTAATGCTCGCGAAGGAGGAGGCGGAGCGGGTGAGGGAGAGAGCATTGCGCCCTCACGCCCCCACTAGCCGCCGCAGGAGACGCCCTGGGCGTCGGGAGTCGCCTGCAGATTCCCGGCCACCGTAGGCGCGGGCTTGCGGATGGCGAGCAATGGGTAGCTCGCCGTCCGGTAAGGACCAGGCCCGGGTCAACGGCGCGTTGTGTTCCACGCGCGCCTCAAAGAGATGTCAGCACAAAGTGACGGCGTCCGATACGGCCGACGCCTCAGGGTCGCGGGTTATTCCACAGAGAAAACCGTGGCCCTGGCACAGGCAACTCAAGGAACACGGGTGGGTTTTAGTCAGTAAAAGTCTGACACGCCCTCCCGCTCCACCCAGAGCAGGAGAAGTCATTTGATGATTTCCCACCCAAAAAAAATAAAAATAAAGATGCTTAAATTTATATTTCTTTTAATTTTATGCACAATTTTTTTTTCTTTTGTGAGAAATCTTTACCCTTCTTAGGGGCCCCCAAATTTTTATACGGGGCCCCGCTAAGTCACGCTACGCCACTGTTTCAATCACAACCAGAGAGTTTTGACGGATATTGCTAATCCATTGCTTTATAGGTTTGAAAAAGTAATCTGCTCAACAACGTTAAAAACGCCATGAACGCGGGTGAACCTTCAAAATTAAACGCATTGCGATCGATTGTAATTTTATGTGTGTACGCAATTACCGAGCAGGTTAATGAAAAGTCAAAGATAGCAGGTGAAAAGTTTATTTTGTAAGTATTCATAGGGTAGGTATGTATTATGCCAGAGCACACTACAAATATTATCGTTTTACTTATTTATAACACAATAAATGTAAAACTTAAGCGAGGCATGTTTTGGTAAAATTTGTTGAAATAATTACACTAAATTTACAACTAAAGCGAATATATGGTTAAATTGATTTCAAATTATCTTTAAAACATTATAATAACTTACGCATATGGATAAGCGGCAGTAACACATCGATAAGCTTACAAAGCTAAAACATCCATAAAAATAAAATTGTACATTTTCTAGGAAACATTCAAATTGCTTTTTGTGGCTTTTCATTCTCTAATTCATTTTAACGTTTTCTATAAATTATTACTAAATCTACGGCTATCCTGAAAATTGCTATACGATAGTATAAATTACACACGATTCAGTATCGAACGTAGTCTAAGTTATTAGCTCATTAAATTAATGATTTGGACATTAGCTTACGTGTTAATAAATGGTAGAACACGATTACATGATAGTGATTCTGATAAGTATCCTAATTCTAACTTTAGTCCTAGACAGACACTCGCACGCAACACGCATGTAAATGAATTATATTCATTCTTCGCACTAACTATACTAAAGCATTTTCGACTGTAATGATAGTCATTACAATAAAATATTATCTCTACCATATTTTTGGTAGCCTCCCAGCTTTTTCACGCTAAATTTAAACTAAACTAAAACTTTTCAAGTTCAATTTTCTTAACACTCCTCTCTAAGTGTTCCGATGATCCTCAATCGTAATTTTTGCCTAATTTCATTTAAAATATTATTTTTATGAATTACTCAATGTTATTATGATCAAACAGGTAGCTAGACTTTGGATAGGGTACCCTTAACAATATGAGTATGTAACTAATTGTATTGTCTTGTTTGGATAATATTGAGTACTAATAAAATTATATTTATTTAAAGTTTTCTAGAAAGTCAACGTTTTGGAAACACTGGTTTTCTTAGAACGTTAGACTAATTATAACTTTATTTATTAATTCACATGTGAAGGACTTCGTTACGAGAGCCCTGTTTGTTGGCTTCGAATTGATTTTGACTTAAAATTTTATAGTAACTGTGTAAAATTCAATTTCATCAATTTTTCTACAAAAAAAAAACATTTATGTCGATATTAATTCTTAGAAATAATATTTTATCCCTAAAATTCATTACCTTTGTATCCTCCGTCTAAGCGGCTGAAATTTTCTAATTTTTCTATTGAGATATGTCCACACTTACTTTTAAGTCGAATTAACTAATTTCATTTTGAAATAGTCAGATGAATGATTATTTCAGTTTGTAATTTGTAACTAGTTTAATTTTTTTCCTGCCTTTAATTAATGTTTTTAAAACAGCATTGCTTACATATGTAATTATAATTAGCAATTCTTTCACACGAAAACTTTCTAACACATTCACAACTCCGCTCAAAGCCTAAACGCGAGACTACCATTATAGAAAAATATATAAGAACATTCATGAGAGTATTTGTTAAGCCTAAACGCTATACTTTTCTCACGTTATTGCATTGCTAGTTGCATTACACACTATAATATTGTTGCATGATATACGCTTTATATGAGTAATGGAATATAATTTGAATATTATACGGTTCATTTTACTTGCGAGATTTTTTCTGATCGCTTGTACATTTGCAAAACCAGTGTGAAAATTATGAACCTTCATAATTCTATAAATTGGATTTCGCGACACAATTTCTCAAGATGGATTTATCTGTACCTACACTGTGAGAAAACAAGCTTCGACAAATAATTCTAGTCGTAATACAAGATTAGTTTTATGTTCAAACCCTTCCTACAAATTTACGCGCAATTACGTTTATATTGAGCAAATCTTTTTTAAACTGCACAACTTGTAGATAAATTAATATTAGGAAATAAAAATATCATTGTCTGTCTGTCGCTAGAACAATATCATTTAGTAATAATGATTATAATATTTTAATATATTATAATCATAATATTATATAATATATAATATTATATAATAATATTATAATATTATTATATAATTAATATTAATATTATTAATTATAACATTATTATAATACAACATTATTTAGGCCCAAAGCACTCTCCACCAGACTTTCATCGACTTCAACCACCAGAAAGCAGTTTTTGCCACTTCGTCGACGACACACATATTTTAATTGAACAACTCTCAATGCTCAACCGCAAATTTGACATAATTATATTTATTTGAAGGCAGCATTTAGTATACAAGAAAAAAATACGTGTTTTGGGATCCTGAAATAATGTGCTTTGAACATAAATTCATTAATAATATTACAGCAAAAATCATCAGTCTTGTACAATATGGGTACATTTACAATATACAGTGTCACCAATCGCCTGTGTCGCTTACAGAGTATCAATATACATCATTTTGCACGCTATGTATGTAATAGCATACGGGGCGAACTAATACAAAGTACCTAAAATGTACCACGTTAAAACTTAGACATAAATGCAGTATACGATGCAAGTCATACATGCGTTTCTTATAAAGTCTATGTGATGGGAATACCACACGGAACAGGAGTGAAATAATGTTATTGCCAGGGAAATACAAGGCTTTTAGACCTCTATTACAATAAGTATGGGCCATAGGTTATTGGCTATTAGCTAAACACACCTGCTCATAGCAATTGTATAAACGTGAGAAAGAGCCGCGCCGGATTCGTCTCAGTGTTTTTGAATTTCAAAGCTGAATGATGGTCGCAGAGAAACTGCATCTCAATTTTAACGTTTCTAAGAAATATGGCTTTCTTTTCGGTTCCTTGTGGTATTCCATTACAATACTTGTTTACACTTACACTCCATATAGAAAGTCCCTGTAGAATGTCTTTTACCATGATTAAGAGAGCTTTGTTGTGATTTTAAACGTTACACTAAAGTGAATTACAAATGTATATTTAGTTATTTTACAAGCTATAAGTTATCATAACTAAATTATTAGTTGTTACATTGATATTTTGTGCGTACCGCCATGATATAAAAGAACGTCAAATGAAAAAAACACAACACAACAACAAACATAAATTAATGATATAATTCAACATGACATTAAGTTATCGATTCAAATCCTTCATTGCATTAAATATAATAAATTAAAAATAAACTATACATTTTAGATTACACTGCTCAAATCCTAATTATAATTGTATAATAATTAAAACGTTGCATCAGCATTACGTAATTAAATAATGGATAAACCGATTAAAATCATTTAATCAAAAAACTAAAATTCTATTTACAAGAGTCATCATAAAATAAGTCCTAATTATAAAAATAATTGTAGAGGGTTTTTAATAATAATAATTTAATTATAATTATTTAGCAGTCGTAAGACGTATCCTTAACGCAGCGTGTAAAGCGGGCGACGACGACATGGGTATCGTCGGACCTACTCTCGTGTAAGCTAGAAGTGGTAGGGGTTGCATGCTGCGACGCATATCGACTACCTGCCGGAGAATATGCTGATCGAGTTCGACGCGGTGCGTTTGCGGACCAGCATTGCCTCGACTGGAAAAACAGAAAATGAAAACATTAAAAAAGAAAACTACCGATGAAGTTTCCATGATTATATGCACCCATAAATAAACATCACTCTTCACCATATCTGATTACAGCAACCCCGATTAAATCAAGTTCCTTTCGGAATAATGAAGGCATATGGCCATAACCACCACATCCCAACGCTTGGCAAACCAGAAAACAATGAGTTATGAAAGCTGCTGCCCACTAACAACTTTTTTGCAAACATTGAACACCAGAACTTACTCCCAGTTACTCCTGGCTAATAATAATCCATGGCTTCCTGCGGAGGCTGTAATAAGCGTCTAGGCGTTATTGTCAAGTGCTTGGACCAGAGAGTGCGCCTGGTCCCCATCAGCATTGGGCCTGCCAAATTTTAATCAGATGAATCTGATGATTATGCAATTTTGAGACTAGAGTAAATTCAGATGTTCTAGTAGTCCTTGCTAAACCACTACCAAGCGAATCGATCAATTTTGAAGATAAAGCGCAAGCGCAGCTCTTTTTCGAGAATTTTAAAAGTGCACATCGCTTGCTTTTATAATAGTTAACTGTGGCGTACATTAATCTAATGTAAAAAGCCCTAGTATTTAATTTACTGCAGTCGACTCAAAAAAAGGGTTGAGAAAAGGTCAGATTAATTATAATGGAATTTGGAGATGATAAGCATTAACAGCACCTGCAGGTAAACAGACTAGACTTGATCCATCATGATTGTAAGGTCACATTCAGGAGTGACGTAGAATGTGACGGAGGTTTAAATAGTTTCCACCACGCCTCCTTAGCAACATATAACTAATTTACCATGGGCAGTAGGTCCTTACAGCACCTGCAGGTTAATATGCTAGACGTGATCTGTCACTATTGTAGGTCACATTCAGCTGTGACGTTGAAGGACGTAAGCTACGTGAAATAGTTCCCACCTCTCCCGGAATTCAGCAATGGTAATTTAAATCTCCCGGATCCCGGAAGGAATAAAATTTCAAATCAAGGATTTTAAAATTCACGCGCGCTAGCGGAATAATTGGCGGTTGGCCAGATAGCATTGTTGAATCAAATGAAAGAGTAGATTTGAGGTAGGCATATTTTTTAATTGTTGAAAACGGAGTTATATTGAAGAAAATTGTTTCACACGTTTTGTCCATACCTGTATCAATGTAGTTTTCGATATATGGGCAAATTAAAAAAAAACCTCTCTCCAAATGAAGACATGTTAAGTCCGAACCCCAAACGTTTTTCAATTTTGAAATGAACTGAAGTCTGTATGTTCATATCTAAGATAGAATAGAATTAAATATAAGTTCAAAATAAAATAATAAAAATAAAACTTAAAACGTTTAAAAATATTGCTTTTTGTTTTCTCCCGGATTTTGAGTAGCAAGAGGTTGCAACCCTAACCACACCTCCGTAATATGTTCATTAGGTGTCGCAGCTTGTATATTCTGCTTCTTCTTAGCTTGTCGATGGCAACTTAATTGACCCTACCCAGAATTTGGCTATGAGCTTGGCCCCATCACTAGCGTCCATCAGTTCCTGTATCGTGCAGCTGACAGGACACTAATATTGAGTGTCCCATCGTTTGTGGAATAGCACCACATTTACACTCCAAGGCGGAGTCGTATTTGAATCTTCACCTCAACAGGTTTTCCTTGCTTCAGCCAACCTGGGTTCGGAGGCTGTTTAAAGACTTCCAGGTTACCCAAGGCAACTCATGTCCAGGTGGGTCCAGCTGTTGAAATTGACGCGTAAAATTGTTATTTTAGCGAATTTACCAGAGCAGAATTAACTGTCGTTCAGAGTAATCTAAATGGTTTTTAGTTTCCTTAGGTCTGGGAATATAGTTCCAGCCATAGATATAAATTCTCTCAGGTAAATGGTATTCCTTCTACCAAATGGTTGAGCAGCAACATCTTAGAAAAACAATTTGCCAAACGTGGTAACAACATCCCGAATCATTGTAACAGTATATTTTTTTGGGCCAGATAAAATATGACAAACAACAATAAATGAAGTATATATGGATTCGATTCCAAGGTCGGGCTACGTGTTATTGGGTTTTTCTATTTGGAATTTCTCAGTAGCAGCCCGGAGACTGGATTTGTGCCCGGTAGATGGCAATAGGCTCGCCCCCTATTACATGGGACTTAAGCATACCTGGCGAAATGTGCGTGTACTATATGTACACCTCTGCCCAACCCTTCGGGGAAACAAGGCGTGATGTTATGTTATGTTATACCTACCTACTCAAAATTTGCTTCTTCGTTACTACGTCTCGGCCAACCGTGACGAGTATCTGTTATTTACAACATTGCACAACTAGTAACATGTTAACATCATGTACGGGATCGTGATATTACCTTTTTTAATGTACAGTCAAAGACACACATGTACATATACACTTAAAATATCGGTTCTGATTTGAGATAATTATAACTGCAAAAAAGTAAATGAGCGAAGATGCGCTGTTCACAACGCTACAAGTTTCAATTAGAAGAAATATGAATATGGAGAAAATCTTGTTTGAACAATAAATATGCGTACATATTTTTGCTCCTGACTGTACCTACGTAGTACAGTGGACTTCAACAATTTCATGAGACTGACTTACAGTTACAAGTCATTGACCCTTTGATCACTATATATCTGCGTCAGTGCAGAAATATAACTAGCTCATCATGAATCATGTTAGTTTTTCAGAAAAGTTTTACATATACGTCAAACAGCTCTTTATGAAGGGTTCAAAGAACTGCTTTGGAATACAAAGCATAAGTTACAACGTTTTTTTCTATTTTAACAATTAATTTTATTTTTATCTCAAGCCAATTATAAGATGTGGAAGTTAGACGTTGTATTGTAAAGGTTGATTTTGTGTTAATTACGTGACTCTTCATCCAAGAAACGAAGTTTCAAAGTTCTCCTCAACAGATTTTTTCTATTTTTACGAGTACAAGCATTTATTTTCGGCCAATTTTAATATGGAGACTTTGGAATTGGTTATAATTGTGTGCTAATTACGTGATTAACAAAAAACGAAGGTGGTCGGAGGACACCCGAAGTGTGTATTCGAGTAGGAACGAAGTTCCTAATGCAATTATCACACCGAATCGAATACATTAGAAAGAGACAGAGAGAGACAGAAACTCGCATGGAAGGCATTACGTTTTTTTAGCGTGGCGATTTCTACCAGTCAACTCCTACCGCAAGCCACGTTAAGGAACTCCGTTCCAACAGAAATGCACGCCTTATAATTAAAGCCTTAAAAGAAAACAAGTTTCCATGTTCAATACTCGCTATAACTTTGAAATAAGAGGGAAGTTTAAAAGTAACAAAACAAAATACTCACTGCAACCAAAGTAGCTCAATCTGAAATCAACCTTCTTATAAACGTCGCGGTCCTCGTGCGTGGTGGCGGCGAGGCAGTACGTCCTGTCGGGAGTCACCAACTGGAGGGAACCTTGTCTCTAGATGTAAGGTAACTGACACTCACTGGTAGAATCCTGCGGCGTGACGGGCCTCTTGATAGTCTGTTGTATGACAGCGAGCCAGCCGTCGCGGTCCTCGTGCGTGGTGGCGGCGAGGCAGTACGTCCTATCGGGAGTCACCAACTGGAAGGGGAACCGCGCGTCCTTGCAACCGTTGCCAGTGTTTGATACTTTGATGCAGTAGCCGTTGGATTCCTGGCCTGAAGAAAATTAAATATCGCTGATTAAAAAATGTTTAAGATTCGATTCACTATTGAATTCAAAATTCATAAACAAATAACTGAACCGAGGCGAACTTCGTACCGCCTCAGAATATTTTTTTTAATACACATACAAATCAAAGATCGTGAAAATCGGTCCAGCCGTTCTTGAGTTATAAACGGTGTTACTAACCCGATTTGGTTTTATTTCTACAGATTTACAATGTGTTTGAAATCATTCTACAATAAAGTTGTACATTAATGCTGCACTAATGTACAATTATTTTGGATGAACAATTTTTCCATGCCTGGTGCTTGGGTCCATGCCTGGTTGCGGCCAAGGCTTGTTTATTACATTTGAGAAATTTACTATAAAAGAACATTTCTCAAATAATGCGCGGAAATTCAAACTAAGTAACTTAACTATAAATTCCAGAATCAATTACGAACCACGATAACTTTTCTGGCGCCAAAATTATTATTTGTTTATTTTTCACTATAAACAGCTCTATTTGCGTAGCCAGTTCGAGATTTAAATAAAATCTTTGATTTAATTTTGTGCAATTGTTTTGTGTATTGTAAAAACAAGATGGCAGTGCTAGTTCTGATTTAGGCCACGTGTCAAACAAACTACCGAATACTGGTCTTTTAAAAATATAGACATTTTAGTTAATTCTCTCAACTATGCAACAGGGTTTTGATGACTTCTGAAATCATATTGCACAAAAGAACATATTATAAGTACTACTTACCGACAAAAATCTCGCCCTTCGGATAAGCGTCGAGTGGCTCATCATGGTACATCAGCTTCCTATTATCCAACGTGAACCATCGACGCCTATGAGCATCTGAGGGTCTTGGACCAGTCTTCCACAGCCATCCTTCACGGGCAAAGTCTTTGGGGAGACGGAGAACCAGGTCTGATTGTGGCATCGATGGAAATGCGACCTGGAGAAGGTGCAATTGGGCGCAGCGGATTGCTGTGTACCTGCCGATGAGGAAAAATAAGTAATTAATAGTAATGCAGACGTTTGATTGTTTGGAAATGTAATGGGCACTTAAGGTGGGCTAGTGTAGATAAAATATTTGATGGAATAGATTAGAACTCTATGAAGGAAGGTTTAAGGTTTTACGAGAGTGACACTGAAAGTTCTTAGAAATGCAAAAATTGAACAAACTAGCAAGTTATTAGTTTTTTTATATGTTTTCAAAATAGTGTCCATTTACATCAATACATCGCTGCATCCGATGGAACCACTGACAAAAGCACTTTGCCCTCTCGTCTCGTCGGGGTCTCAACGACGGCATTTTGAAACGCAGCCTCTGCTTCCTCGGCGTCCATAAAACGTTTTTCTCGAAGTTTTTCTGTTATTTTCGGAAATAAACAAAATTCGCAAGGTGCGAGTTCGGGGCTATAGGGCGGGTCACCCAGTAATTCCACGTCTAACGTCGCCAAGTAGTCGATTGTTTTCTTGGTGGTGTGCGACGAGGCGTAGTCATGGTGAAGGAGGATCCTGCAGCGAGGTCGTTTCTCCCGAACTTTTTCGTCACCCGTAAGTATGTCGAACACACCATTTGGATTGGAATCATTTCACGACACCAATCAACACGACGGAGTTTTTGGGCCTCTGTCAAATTATGAGGTATCCACCGAGCACAAAGCTTCCTGACCGCTGAATGTCCATGGAGGATTTTGCGCACTTGACTCATACCGATGCCTAAGCTTGTCTGAATCTGTTGATAAGTCACTCTTTTGTCAGTCTCTATCATACGCCGCACAAAACACTGATGTTATCTTTAGTCGTCGCGGTAGAAGACCGTCCCTCACGCACATCATCGGTAAGATTAGTGCGACCACGTTTAAACTCATTAAACCAGTTGTAAACAGTGGACACGAGATGGGGCTTCATCGTGAAAGGCCAATCGAAGTCTATCATAACTTTCTTTTTGACATAAATGACATCGAAGTCATAAAAAATCATTATCCGAAAATTTTCTCGCGTTAAATTCATGTAAAGGTGATGGTAAAGTACAGCTATTCGCCCGCAGTTGATTTTATTTAAAGTTGATTTTCTCCGCCCAAATGGTAAGGCTGGGTCTAGTAACAAAAATCTTGGAATGGCTAAGATATTGGATAAAAGGACAAGTTCTGGCCAAAGAGACGAGATACTATAGTGGCAATAGCGGTCTGCCCTTTTCCTAATAACAGCACAGAGCACGTTAAGTCGTTACGGGTCGTCGAAACCCGAAAGTCTGATAACTAGTCTTACCAAGGGATATCGTGTTACCCAGTAATACGGTTTGGAAGTTACATAGGCAGTCAGAAGTTACATAGGCACAGAATGGAAGCCGACTACAACAAAGCAGATTTTTGGTTTTTCGTAATTGGAACATGTTTTTCGTAATTGGAACATGTTGAAGATAAGGATAGATATTGATTCTAAACGTTAAATTTTATGTCAGTTTTTAAATAAATAATGTAGGCGGGTTAATGACCGATTTTGCCAAATTGCCATGCTAAAACGCGACTACTATAGTTAACTATTCGGGCTGTATTTGCAAGTTTAATTAGGTTCATTTTACACGTGGAAGACTTAATTATTATTACATAACAAATGAAAGTAATACATGCGCATACGAATTATAAATGTTTACATGCTTTCATAACAAGGCTTTTTCGGTGCACGATTACTTATCATGATAATTATATTATTTTGGTATAAAGGTATATTGTATGTACGCCTCCTTCCCCCCTATTATCTGGTCGCGCAAAACTGGTAATTTATGTTAACTATTTGTAACGTTTACTTTATTTACATATGAAGATCATAAAAGTTTTTGGGAATTCCGAGAAGCATTCTCTCAAGGCTGGGGCGAATTTCCATTATTATTCAAATATTCTATTTTAGGTTCGTTTTTCTGCTTTATGGATCCATAGACGTAACTTTTTACTATTTAATCCAGCAGCCTAATTGCGTAACACATTTTCGTAAACGATAAGGACTAATCTGTATTTTGACAGTTCAACAACATTCATTGCGTTATTTACATTGTTGAGCAGATTGTTTTATCAAACTTATGAAGCATTGGTTTAGCAATCTGTTTCAAAACGATTCAGATTCCGATTGATAGTGTATTACGCAATTAGGGTAGAGATTTAGTCGCGTTTAGTGTTAATTGCCACTATCTCTTTATCAATAAACACAATGTTCTGACAAGTGTGGAGACTTGGAGACTTTTTTTTCAACAAAAGGCTACCTTTCTTCTGCTAGTTAAATACGCCAATTTATGATTTAATACCTAATTAGGCACTCTTTGCGACTTCGCAAACAGTGCCTCATTTCCAAAATCAACCTTAGATGTGTAATCACCCTTATTTAAACCGTTGTCTGCATTTGACATAATAAATGTTGCTTAATTCAGATGGGAATGAGATCAAACACCATATAAATTTATTTGCACAAAATGTCGTCACAGACAGTTAAATCACCTAGAAACAAGAAAAACTTACCAATTGCTAATAACTTCAGGGTCCTCATGATACACGTAAATGTGGCGTGTAGACCCCTCCTTCATGAACGTCAGTTGCATTGAGTTCATGTGTCCGATTTTAGACGGCGCGAATGCAACGTTCAGTTCCGACAGTTTGAGCACACCCTTAGGTTCCTTGTTCTCTCTCACATGGTATCTGGAGATAAGCAAATATTGTCTTAACATAATTATTTTTGATTAAAAAAAAAAAAAACAATTCCCACTTTATTAGCACTCAGGTGCATAAGTGTCTACAACGTCACAAATATTAAAGACATGACATTTCGTAGCGTACGTTAAATTTTCCTCAATTACGCTCTTTTATTTCTATAGAAAAGAGTGCTTCAAATATGTTACAGAAAGTAGAAAGTTGATCGAAGTTTAGTCACAAAATCAATCAGATTTCCGTTCACCTGTGATGCTTTTACATTAAAATAGAAATATTCTGAAGGCGGGAAGAGATTCGGCATGCATTACTGAATTTGACCAAAGCCTATAAATAGCCTACCTCTCTTTTAGTGTTCCTAAAATACAAATATAGTATTTTTTTTGGCAGTATTTTTATTATAATTCACCAGTTCGTTTTTGTTTTCATTTTGTATAAAATAACGTTTGTGGCATTCCTACGCTAAGGTGTATCGTAAGATGACCATCTTACCACTTAATCAATTAATTGTTTACAAAATAACGCCATTCACAAATCAACCTAATGACCTTTGTAACCATTTGGTGACGTGCCGTGACGTTTGTTTATTCGACTTGGTTACTTCTAACCACCGACACTAGGCTGATCTAGTACTTATTAGTCTCGCGAACATTCACAATAGAACTACGTCACTAATACAAAACAAGTTTTTTTTTCAGTAAAAACAGTGAAAACACGTCACTTTTCTACGGTAACCAATGTGGTGCATTATAGGCCGAAAATATTCTCGCCTTGAACTTTCCGTTTCAACCCTGCAACTGCGACAGCCGAAAATTTTCGGCAACGAAAATAGATTTCATAATAGAGTCGACGACAAAATCGGACACAAATGTTTTGCAAAAAGCACACATAGTTAGACACAGAAAAGGCAGGCAGTAAACATTTAACAATTAAACCAAATAGATACTATCCACGTGCATATAGACGTATCTTAATTTCATAGAATAAATACATAAGTACATAATTTACGTAGCCGTAATTGATACAGTCATCTCCAACCGTTAAAACATATGACTACATGCAACATAGATGGTACTGATTTGAACATGGGTGATACAGATTGACGTTTGTGTAACAACTCTTGCCTACATTCGAGATTAACGTAAACTTTTGAATATTGGAATTTTATTTTTCGCTTTCGTTCTTACCTCAAAGGACCAAAGTTTTTGACGCGGAGACGATCGATTAACCGATCGAGACAACCAGTTGTACGGCCGCAGCCGTCAGTAGCGGGATGATACCTAAGAACCAGTCCGGATATGTTTAAGCTAAACTACTTCGAAAAAACTAGCTTTAGTGCTCGTTAAAGGGACAAACTGCATCAAATTCGAAAAATTATTTGAGTTGATTTAACTGTTTAACTTCAAATATTTGTGACATTTTTAATAGGTATTTGTCACAATATTTTAACCTCCCGTAGAGAATAATCCTATTATTTAGTTGATTATTTACAACTTACACATATTTACTAATTAACTAGATTACTATTTCCTTATTTTTTGGTGTAAACAAGCGTCAGGGAATCACCCGACGTCGATTGTAGCAAAGGAATGCGTTATGTCAGCATACTATAAATCGAGTAACGAGGTAAATTACACGATTGTAGTGAAGTGGGTACTTAATGTAGGTACTTTCAATCTGTTTTGATACGTGTTTTTCTTATTATGACCAAATCATCATGGGTCTAATTTTACCAAGTCTTTTATCATTACTGCGTCTGCATAAATGGTTTTAATTTTCTCGAATCATTTAGATACACGGAAAACTGAAACGTAGTTTTACTTAATTTATTCTACGCCCAATTATACCTGTAATTTATTATCATCTAATTATGTACAAATCGTCACCGAAGTCGAATAAATAATAACTCAGGGTGAAGGATATATTACATCACAATGTCAATGTTCAGTGACGTGTACTCTGATCATGACTTGGTAACTGTTAATTAAATAAGGCATAGTTTCAAATAAGCTACGTCACACAATCATGAAACTACTAATTTCATAAATATCACAATAGTGTTTGGCTTTTAAATTATATCTGGAGTCTGAAAATGCGGGAGAGCCGTTAACGTGGCAAACTATTTGGTGAGTTCCTAATTACGTAGTAGGTCAACATTTGTTTAATATTTGACGTAGGATTGCAATAAGAGGTGTGGAACTTTTCGTGTGTGTGTACGTCACAAATTTACCAAAAAAAAACTACGAAACCCATTTTATCTCACTTTATCGTCTATCAGGAGATAAAGAAGCGCGCCGCCGCCGCCGCTGTCACCGAGTTGGGACATTTTTTTAAGAGTTTCATCAACCAGTGACAGTTTTATTATGTTGTTTGCTATGTAACAACTTAACACATTTACAAATAACCTATTGTGCATAACAAGTACAAAAATAGCTCATTATTTCATTACTGTGTAATTAGATTTTGCGTCATTGGAGAGTCGAGGCAAATATCTAATTATGAAAATAACGTTATTTGGGAATGTTTTATCTTAATTGTTTGATGGAATACACCTACCTGTATCCTAATTGCGTAATACACAATCAATCGGAATCTGAATTGGTTTGAAACAGATTGCTAATCCAATGCTTCATAAGTTTGATTAAAAAATCTGCTCAACAATGTAAATAACTTGTGTAACTAACTATGTAACTAACTCTAATAATACCTGTTGTTGAACTGTCAAAATCAAATAGATTAGTCGTAATCGTTTACGAAAATGTGTTACGCAAGTAGGTTGCTGGTTAGGAAAACTTTTAAATTGCAAATTAGTTATCAGGAAAAATAAAAGCACATTGAAATAGCATTTGGCCATTTGCTAAATTTAATATTAGCTCTCATAACGGGCTATCGATAACTTAAACTCCTCAAAAAAAAAACCTGTTGACTGCTACTAGACAACTAATAGGAAAATAATGACGAATGGTCACATATGTATTTACAAATATTTACATTTTTATAGTCCTGACTGACGACTGTATGGCCATTCATTTTCCTGTTTTGATAACAATTTTAATTGCAACGATTTTCCAGTTAAGACAGAAAACCGTAAGTATTATGAGAAGAGTAATGGAATTACAACGTCGACCGTTGAATGATTCATGCATGCAAGAGATGTGTTGAGTTTGATCGAACTTTAATGAATACAGATTTCGAATCTGACAATGATTATAAGCCAATGTGTAAGCTGATGTAGGTATTACTAATAAAAAGTATCGTCAATATAAAGCTGGCATATGTAATTATTCAAAACAAAAATGTGACCAGCACGAATGATATTAAGATTATTGAATTGATGACGTTCACGAGCGTTATTAGTAACAAAATGCGACGCAACTGGTTAACTTTAACATAAAGCTTTTATAGTAAACATGGGGATGACACTTGGTAATTTTGACCGCATTCTGTCGACAACTGGAAACGTAACTGAACGCGCGATATAACGCGTCCTTATTAGAAGCCAGTGAACGCGAGCAACAGAGTTAGCACGAGCAGGGTTAAATGTTTCGGCGAATCGATGTTCGAATGCGGCCAACGACCAAATGTTATTGTGTCATTAAGTTCAGTTAACGATACATTTTGACTCACTTAAGGGTGTCCTCATTCTCACTTAAGACGAACTTCCTCAGTTGGTAGCGGCTGTCCTCCTTGCCTCGCTTCATGAGGAACCCTTCCATAGTGCCAGATAGATAACTTTGACGTTCTGGGTGGCAAAATTCTTCACGTTCGTATTTTGCTCGAATCCACTGCTCAATCAGTACTCTGAAAATATTAGCAATATATTGGGCAATAGTCCAATTTATACGTATCAATTTGGAATACAATTACGGGGAAGACCACAGAAACGATGGATGGAAAGTGTGAAAGATGATATGACTAGAAGGGGATGAATAGACCAAATGGCGCCTTAAATAGACAAAATGACAGATTAATTTTATTCATTTGTCATTTTGTCGATTCGTCCGTCGATAAAACTCGTTTCTATGGTGCTGAGATGATGACTACTAAAGAAGTAAGGAAGATGAAAAAATGCTGCGTCGACCCCAAATTGGAATAAGGGCAAGAGATGATTATTCCGATTTATTCGTAAAATATTTTGGTGTACTTTGGTTCAGGAAAACCAATTTAAAATGAAATGTGAAAGCCCAGATTAATTTCAGGAAAAAATGTTTTTTTTCCTGTAACACATAAATTACCTACGTGGTGGGACACTCAAAAAGTTTTGCGAAAATAAAATTAAATGTGCTATATGTATTTTTTAAATTAAATCTTTTCAAAGTATTGTCCACTAGCCTCTATACAAAGTCTCATGCGTCTGAACCAGTTTTAGAAACACATTTTCCAGTCCGCCGTAGACACCTCGTTTACAGCCTGCTCGAACGCTGACAGCGCATCAACCGGCGCCAAAAATTGTATCCCATTGAACAGATTTTTTATTTTCGGGAATAAAAAGAAGTCACACTAGGTCAGGGCTGTAAGGAGGGTGACCCAGCAGTTTGACCGGCGTGCTGTCCAGGAAGTCCCTCGTTTTGAGCGCGGTGTGCGAAGACGCGTTGATGCGGTGGAGCAGTAGCCCGCGGAGCGCTGTGTTTGGTCGCTTGTTGCTCACAACAGAGAAAACTTCTGCTAAGCATTTGGCAGTATACCATTCAGCGTTGATGCTTCTTTGGTTCCGTAAAGGAATTGACACCAAGAATCCAGTCAAATTTAAAGGGATCTCGGTATGTTGGTATCAACAGAAGCGTTATTTGCCATCTACATCAGCGTTACACTAACACGGGAGATCCTGCTGAGCAACACCCAGGTCGAGGAAGGTGTACAACCACACGGCAAGATCGATACATACAACTGACTGCAAGACGCCAGCCAATGTTAACCGCCCGAGAGATAGGTTTAAGGCTATAAAATTCAAGTGGTATTGTTGTTAGCTGCCAAACTGTGCGAAATCGACTGCATGAGTATGGCCTACGAGCATGACGGCCAATTAGGTGCCCACCGATACGTCACGGGAATCGCGCTCGTCGAAATGATTGGTGTACGAAACACATTACATGGACCCGGGAACAATGGGATAAAATTTTATTTTGCGATGAGTCTTGATTTGGGTTCAAACCTGATACTAGAACGGTAAGAGTGTACCGTCGTCCTGGAAATACTGAAAGACTGAGGTGCGTTCAAGAAGTGCATCCATACAACGGCTCAACAGTTATGGCATGGGCGGATATTATGGAAGAACAGACGAACTGAGCTCGTTTTTGTAATTTACGTTGAGGATGTTCTAAGGCCTTATGCCCATCCATTCGCACCAACGCTTGGCTCCGATTTCACGTTGATGCATGACAATGCGCGTTCGCATACAGCTTTGTACGGGAGTACTTGGCAAGGGAAAACATCCTGGTATTGCCTTGGCCTGCACAATCGCCAGACCTCAAACCCATCGAGCATGCATTGGACATGCTCCAGAGACGTGTTTTAAAGGATTTGGATGGAGTGCCAACCACTCAACAACTGATGAACTTACTAAAATTGCATTGGGAGCAATTGCCGCAGGATAACATTAACAGTCTCATCGATTCTATGAATAATCGGTGCCAGCAAGTTCTCAATAACAGAGGAGGCCACACTTTGTGTTAATTTATGCAATTTTTGTACAACCATTTAATTTTAGTTTAAGTTTAGTTGATTAGGCACCTTACTTTGTACTACGTACTTACTCGTAATTATTGTTAATTAAGATTATTAAGAAAGAAAAAAAACATTTGTTGTTTAATTTCAAAAAAGCATTAAAAATAATATGCATAAGAAATACTAAGGATTTAATGCGAAAACACATTGTAAAATTGAAATTTGTATGTGTTGCTTAGACTTTTTTGTTGTGTGTAGTTTTGGCTTAGGCGTAGTTCTCATGGGACCAAATACCATAACCGCCTAGTTAGGAATGTGTATTTTCTAGGTTTAAAGTTTCATAAACTAAATACTGTTTCAGCAGGTGGCGTTCTGTGGTTTCTGCCTACCCCCATGGGAAGAAGGCGTGAGTTTATGTATGTATGTATGTATATCACTTATTTTTTGTTTGTTTATTACTGGTTCCAGCTTTAATTAAAATGGGAATTCCTAAAGAGTACCTATTACGTAAAGTTATTCCTTTTGTGATTAATTCTTGCGGCATGTTTCTGTAGCTCATTAAGGCTAAATATGCCGTCAATGTTGTTGTTTTATTTTGAAATAAATTAATGCAGTACCTAGTACTTAGACCTACGTAAGTCATCCGATAGCCGACTATTTTTAGCAGAACCGCAATAGAGTCCTTCTAGATACTAATGACTAATTACAGTGAGTAGTGTGTTATGTTATTTGATTTGTATGTTTTAATTTTTAACTGAATACAAATTATATTTTAGGTCAAAATCCAAGATACAAAAAACATGTGCTTGAGAATCTGTATGACTAGAGGTATAGGTACAGATGGCTATGCGACGTAGGAACCGCCCGTTCCGTAAATTTAAAAGGGATCGAACTGATGACAACCGGAAATTATTCAAGGCTGCAAGGAATAGATGTAATCAGATGATACGCAATGCTAAACGCCGCCATATTCTTGATACTATCAATTCTTCCTCTTCTGCCGATATTTGGAAATTTCTAGGAACTCTCGGTACTTGGTATTTTCCTAGTTCAATGAACTTAGACGATCTCAACCGGCATTTCTCCACCGTTACTGTCATGGATCGTCTAACCAAGCAAAACACTCTGTCTCTCGTTTCTGGTCTAACGCGTCCTCACATAAATCATTTCAGTTGAACCGGGAGAGATAATCCTCTCCATCAAATCGAAAGCGGTGGGATGTGACTATATCGTCCGTGGTATGATTATAACCGTTCTGGACCAACTCCTACCAGCGATTACCCATATAATAATTTATTCCTTGTACACCGGAGTATTCCCTTCCCTGTGGCGCAAAGCCTATGTTCGCCCACTACCTAAGGTTTCTAATCCCTCTCTTCCTACTGACTTCCTTCCAATTTCTATCCTTCCCTTCCTATCCAAAGTGCTTGAGGCCTGTGTCCACAAACAATTCTCCAACTTTGTTCATTGTTACTCAATTATTAGTCCTCTTCAATCTGGGTTTAGGCCTGGGCACAGCACTTTTTCCGCCCTTCTTAAAGTGACTGGCGATATAAGGGTAGGACTGGAAGACACCAAAGTTACTGCTCTGGTGTTGGTTGATTTCGGCCTTTAATGACATGTCATCCTGTTAGCCATTCTGTCTTATATTATGGTCTCTCCCGAAGCACTGAAATGGTTCTCCTCTTACCTTCAGGAACGTCAGCAGTCCGTTCATGTTGGGGATTCTTCTACTTGCTGGTGTGATTTGGAGACTGGCGTTCCTCAAGGCGGTATACTTTCTCCCCTTTTGTTTTCTATTTTTATTAATCTTATAACTTCCGAACTTCAGTGTGCGTATCATCTGTGTGCCGATGACTTGCAGTTGTACTGTCACGGGAGGGTTGATGAATTACCTGACACCATCGACAGATTAAATAGGGACTTGGTAGCCATAAAAACCTGGGCTGACAGATTTGGTGTAGCAGTAAACCCTACGAAGTGTCAGGCGATCATCATTGGCAGTTCTCGTGGCATTGGTAAGGTGGATGGTACAATATTGGGACCAGTACTCTTCAATGGTACGTTCGTTCCTTTTAGCACTGACTACATTGATAGTAACCTGAACTGGCGTACTCAAGTTGCCCGGGTAAGCCAGAAGGCTACCGGAACGTTGCGGGCTCTGTAGCGATTGAAAAATCTATTACCATCGAGTACGAAGACAATGCTTGTGCTGTCCTTAATTTTCCCCATCATCGATTATGGTGATGTGTGCTACTATGACCTGAATGCAGATCTCATCGACAAACTTGACCGTCTTCTCAATAATTGCATTCGATTCGTTTTCAATCTGCGTAAATATGACCATGTCTTTGCGCATCGGTCGCTTCTAAAGTGGTTGCCCATATGTCAGCGCAGAGATCAAAGGGCTCTGACCACCTTGTTTTCATTTCTTGACTCTACCCCTTCCCCTGGTTATCTAGCCCCCCACTTTCAGTACATTTGCGCCAACCACAATAGAAATCTTCGCTCGTCTTCTTCAATGTCCCACAGACTTCATTCACTCTTCCTTCTTCGTTCAGTCTATCTCTTTGTGGAATGCACTCCCCCAAGAATCAGGATGGTAACCAACCGATTAGCCTTTAAAGTTAAAGTTCGTGAGCACATTCGCAAGAAGCTGGCAGTATCATCATAACGGTATAGTTTTCTTATTGTTTGTCGTATTTGTTTTTAGTATATTCATATATATGTATAAATTATGTATTTTTATTTGTGCTTATATTTATATATAATTAGGTATTTATATGTATTATATTTATAGTGTATCTTTATATTTAAATATTTATTCCCAAATGTATTTTTTTATATATTGCACCTATATGCCTACGGCGTTAAGTCCGCCTCTATACATCCTTGTGCGTACAGTATTAAATAAATAAATAAATAAATCTGTGGCGTATTTTCAAAAACTGTAGCAAACGAGACGTAATATTAATCATAAAAGTTGGCGATCTATGTTTTTTAAACCCCTTGGGCAAACGACGTGAGTTTACGGATCTTTTGGCGCTCGAATGGGTGAAAGGGTGGCGCTATTGGTAAACATTCGTGCAAATTTTTGTTTTGTGAAGTGTATTGAAAAACAAGATGGCGGTGTTAGTTCCGATTTAGGCCACGCGCCAAAAGAACTTTAGCGCTTTATGAACGAATGAATGAGTAGCTGTCAAACAATATTTTTACTTACTGTGGATCATTCCTATTAGGTCTTCTGTAACACGGTGGGACTCTTTCCTCGTATTTATTCTTGGCAGCGTTGTTCCCGACCTCTTTCATTCGTTGCACCTGAGAATCTTCCCAGCGATCCAGCTTCAGGTGTTTTACTTTGCTTATGTGTGCCCCCATACTGCGATGGATACTGGCACATCGCATGCATATGAATATGCCGAGATTGTATGAAGCCCAATCAGGGTCTGAAAATAAATAAACACAAACATACTTATTTGGTGAGTGTTACAGTGATGTCCTCAAAAAACATGTCAATGATGTTTATAACCTAAAAAGGACTTGTATTTTTACTTGCTATGACAAGATAATACCTACGCGAACAGATTAGATAAATGTTCATTTATTACGTAATTTAAACAGTGATGCTATAAAGTGCTGTTTTGCTGACTTTTGTTTATTTGTACGGTCAGCAACGAAAGCTTACTAACATGTGTATTAGTTAAGTTAATTGTTACCCACTGCTTTTACCATATAATAGTTAAAGGTTTATGAAGTGTTAAAATTTTGCGATTAAAATTGTTAATCGACTTTCGTTGCTGTCCGTTCATGTTGCAGCATGGTCCCATTTCCAAGTAAACCTAGAATCGAAGAAAAAGATTTCGAAAAGGGTCAGAGGGTCATCTTGGGGGCACGTAAAAATGAATCTTCAACTATGGCCATAGCTCTTCTTTTTCAGAGCTAAACAGTATAGTAGGCCACATGAAAATATTTTTCTCTCGTCTCTTTATTCTATAGACCACATCATCGAATATAATCTTTACCCTATTTACGTAGGAGAAATATATTTAAACAGACGTAGAAACAGCTAAAACAGTTTCACATTGTTTGTCTATTTGTAAACGTCACTCTTTAAACTATACAGGTAAATGACTTTCACTGTAAGTCCACGTTCGCACGGACGTAAACATATCGCGGCGGGATTTTTTCGCGTAGTCGCACGTACGTGCGTTTACGTATTGACTACGTAGCCGACAGTAGGTGGATAGATCATTTAGATTTCCTAATAAACAAATAAAAAACCGACTGCAGTATAAATATTTTGGCGTTGTCGTGGTGAAGGAGGATCCTACTGCGAGGTCGTTTCCCCCGAACTTTTCCAAGACAAGTGGCAAACAATTGTTAGAGTACAACTCCGCAGTAACTGTTTTTCGATCCTCTAAAACAATTGTTGCGTGTACCTGTCCTTCCGAAGAACGACGCCACCATCTTTTTTCCCACGCTTCGACCTCTCTTCACTTTAGTTGGCAACTCCTCGGAAAGAAACACCCAGACAGCAGACTGTCTCTTAGTTTCAGGATCATAACAATAAATCCAGCTTTCGTCACCCATGGTCGTCAAGTATGTCGAACACAGCATTTGAGTCACCTCCGTTAAATCTTTGAACCATTTCACGACACCAAACAACACGACGGAGTTTTTGGGCCTCTGTCAAATTATGAGGTATCCACCGAGCACAAAGCTTCCTGATCGCTAAATGTTCATGGAGGATTTTGTGCACTTGACTCATACCGATGCCTAAGCTTGTCCGAATCTGCTGATAATTCACTCTTTTGTCAGTCTCTATCATACGCCGCACAACACTGATGTTATCTTTAGTCATCGCCGTAGAAGGCCGTACCTCACGCAGATCATGGGTGAGATTAGTGCGACTACGTTTAAACTCATTAAACCAGTTGTAAACAGTGGTACGAGATGGGGCTTCATCGTGAAAGGCCATTAACCATAACTTTCTTGTTGACTTAAATGACATCGAAAGTCATAAAAAATCATTGTACGAAAATATTCTCGCGTTAAATTCATGCTGACGTGACAGACAACTTTAAATTTTCCGCCATAACGTTAACAAATGAATGCAATAAACACATTTGCAAAGAGTTCCATTTTCAAAATTTGAACTTATTTTTTTTATATCGTTTACAAGTGGCCAGTTCTAAAAACTTACAGTGTCGCCTTCGCATTCATCCAGCCATTAGGATGGTTCCAGGGTATAAAAAATTCCACATACAATACAAAGATACATAAATAATCGTGAAAACATAACTCTGTCTTTGCTAAACGGATGAAATTTAGCCATCTACAAGAAGTGTAAGTGTCCTGGATTTAGTGTCTTGCTTCGAAAACTTAGCTAGTCTAGCGTTGCCTTTAATTTTCATGCCAGTGACTTTCTCTGCGCCCCAATTGCATATCACACTTTCTATCACAATTCAAACCTTCAAAATCCTCTTCCAAATCCATTGCTGTACAAATATGTTTAAAAAGTTCGTCTGCTCCACAACGTAATAACTAAAAAAAAATTGTAACGTAATAACGCAATGAAATATTGATCTTATTTTAGTTTATTGGAAAAACAATTTTCAGTTTTCGTATCAACTGTTAAGAACCGTATTTTTCAATAGCAGAAAACCGTATTTTTCAATCATAGTTGTGCAGTTCAGTTTCAGTGCATACGCATCTGTGTATGTATATACCTGTGTGTATATTTGATAGGACTGGTAGCAAAGCTAGTTACGCGCTCCAAGTTAAAAAATAAATGTGTACATTTACCATTCAATGTTTTAGTAGAACGTTTTATTGTTATCAACACAAAATACGTAAATGCCGATGCCGCGCCGATACGATAAGAATTCTGAAAATCGTCACATCAAAGATTAGGCCCAATGACGTATAAGTATTGTGCATAACAGCATAACAAGTTACTATGTATCCGCGAGTGACGCAAAATCTTGAGAACTTTCACTCATAAAATAATAGATAAATATCAGATACCGATTGGGAGGTACCCTTTTATCGGTATATAAATACCTGGCGAAATTCGACATTATTTGCGGCATTTGCTAATATGCGCGTAGTCACCTATGAATGAATTGATTACGTGTCGCGTACCTCTCTGCGAAGTCCCCTGCCCTAAAACCGTACTTCGCGATGGTCGAACTTTAAATAGAACTGGTCCCCGCAAAGTTGGTGAGTGGGAGCGCTATAAAACTTAAAGTTTCTTTCGTTAATTGTCGAAAAGCTTTTTTTGTGGAAATAGGTGTTTCCACGTTTTAGCTTGGCATCATATTCGTGTTTATAAGCATACACAACACACCGACACGACGTCACGCGGCTGCACTCACACATCCACATTTGGCCTCTGCTGCGCCACTCGTAAATAACAACGCTATGTCACAAGACTTGGGATACCTGTTAGATACGAATCACCTTTGTTTCATACTTGTAATCAACGTTAAATTGAACGTAGAGAAATTGCCCATTTAACAGGTAAGCACCCACTAAGCCTGCAACACTCTTTAAACGAGAGAAGCGCAAAGACACTTACGTGGTATCTATTTACAGCGTATAGACTTGTCTCAACGCTCATTAATCAATCAAGGTTATCATTATATTACTTAAGTGATAAAGTTTATATTTATGTTAAAATAAGCGCATAACTATCTACTTGCTTAGTGTTGTTTATCCATTTTGTAACAGTTCTTTTTTGTATAAATAAATAATAAAAGATAATTAAAGAGTTTTATCACTTTGTGAGCGCACGTTACCTATCAACTGCTAATTAGTGAAGAACAAGCTAAACTTTATTCAAAGTAATTTTATTATGCTCTGAATAAAATTCTTCTATTCTTAATTTTTTTTTTAATTTCACCTACCCGTAGCAGAATAGTCATTGGCCAAAAAATAATATTCCCCTTCGTTCGTTCTAATTCGAATTCTGCTAAAGCCAGTCTCATTAATTAGGCGTTTTATCTGTTTCCGTGCCCAATAAAATTGTTTGGTTTCTAACATAATGTTCCCACAGTTGGGCCACAGGCCTCTCGGTGAGAGGGAGTGGGCCGTAATCCACCACGTAGCCTCAATGCGCGTTGGTAGATATCAGTCTTCGAATTTTTAGTTCTGGTTTGACCTTCACCTTTTTGAGAGCGGTTTTGGTTTATCTATAATAACTTTCAATTCACTGTAAGTAGGAATCTGTCTGTATATTTCAGACGATAAGGTAGCTAACCGCTGTACAGTTGAAGTGGACACAAAGAAGGAACTACACAGTTAATCTGACTGAAAGTTTTTATTTAGCCTTGTTTAGTAGTGATCAAATGTGACGATTGCTCTTCTTATTTTTTTAAACCATATTTTTTTACGAATTTACGAAATTCTTTTTGTCGAAACAAAGCCCTGCTTATTAAAGTTTCTCTGTATGGTAGGGTCATTTCGCCTGTTCGCGTCCATTTAGTGCAGTTGCCAAGTTTGACGGCGATTATAAAAATGTCACAGCGCTAATTTCTATGAAAAATTTATGTAATGTGTTCATAATATAGTCTATTTTAAGATTAACTTTCAGTTTTGTTCGAAACATCTTGAGTTTTTTTTTAAATATTTAAACATCAGAATTAGGCGTTTTACCCACTTTGCGTCCACAAAATCCAAATTGCGTCCACCCGTGTACCATTTTGCGTCCACCAGCTTAGAAAAGGAAAATAGGGGTGATATTTCTAAGAATTTGTTACAGAAGATTGTGTTTTAACAATTTCTTTATTTAAAAATATAAATATTAAAAATTAACAGTAACAATAACAAAAATATTAAAAATATTCATCTACATTGATTTAACTTAAAATTAGGTACCTAAGTAGCAGGTAAATAATGATTGCACCTTTAAGAATAAATCAGGGATCAGTTCTGTTAATTTTACCAAGAAATCGTAAGGTATATTATTATTGCTAAAGATCAGCCTTGATTAATAATAAGTTTTTGGCTATATTTAAGCAACAAAAGAATACAAAATTTTTGTTTTAATGATACAACTAAAAGAATTGTTGAATCAATTAATGACACAGGTACTATTCAAAAGACTTATCTTTGGCCTCTAAATAACTTAATCCTTAAATAACTAATGATTTAATCCTGAAATTTCAGATGATACCACTAATACACTTGTCACAGCCTATGTTTTTCTCATCGTCGTCTTCTCCATCTGAAATTGGTTAAATTTTCTTTCTCGAATTCCTCATTTACAGTTTCCTGTGTGACTTCTTGAAGATGATCTTCTTTTGTCGTTTTGAAGCAGTTAGACGAACCGTTTGAGAGTGTTTTAAAGTCTTTTTCGTATTGTTTCCTTCTTTTCGTTCTTGATCTGCTCTTTATCTTCATAATACTTTCGCCATGCAGCATGCGAGCAAGCATATGGCTGCTGGAGCTCTTTGATGAACTTTTCGTGCTTTGTTACAAATTTCAGGTAGCATCAGGTGGTGTTTAAATGGATCGGAGCTTTTCTTTTGTGCTGCTGCTGAACTACTAGAGACTCTGTAGGTCAAAAGGATGGTAGCGATACAGTTGATTTTTACAAGCAAGTCAATTGTATTTAACGAAAATAGTGGACGCAATTTGGTTTATTATTTTCCTCTGTAGGTATAGTTTGCGTCCATTGCGGACGCAAAGTGGAAGTTTTGTTAATTCCATGTAGTAATTCGCGTCCACCTTATTTTAAACGTTAAATATAAAAAACATAAGCAAATTCATGATTAATATTATTCCTTTTTTCATTATAAAAGTCTAGAAACAGCTATGTATCCTAAAATTCACATATAACAATAAAAAACTTACCCTCGAACGCGCCGCTGCAGACTATTTTTTATCTAAAAATCACGCGCGTACGCGCTCCCTTGTTGAACAGCCGAGATTAACTATTTTTTTTAACGGGATTGGTTTGGCGTACGGACCTTTTGTCCATGTGTCCGTGCCTCTTATACATTGAGGTATTAGCGGTAATGACTTTTCTTTTGATTGTTTTGTTAATTTATTTATTTTCGAGCATTTTTAAAAGGAGATCCGTAAAATGGACGCGAATTGGGCGATGGACGCGAACAGGCGAAATGACCCTATTTAAATACATACCTGCTAAGTTATTATTTCCAGGAAATTCAAAGAATATCTTTATGGTCAAGTTAAAATCATGAACTATTGTTATCTGACGTAACAATCAATTAAGAAGCTGCAAAGAGCTAACGCGCGGTCACTGCCAGACTGCATAGAAAAGAAAGAGAAGCGCGATGACACAGAGCTGGTAATTTATTGCAAAAAGTGAAGCAATTTTTATATTAATAAATATATTGGTAGGACAAAAAAACACTATTACGTTAATATGTTGCTTGTAGAATAATCTGACAAAAGATCAGAATGATTGCATGTAAGTATATTAGTTTAACGCTCTTTTTTTAATACTTTTTTGTGTGAAGTATGCTAATATTACATCCCTGAGTCTGTTACAATAAAAAAACCTATTTACAGTTTTGCCTACCGACTGCCGACCGACTTTCGCAGCTGATTGTACCTACATAATATACTTTCATTAATAAAACAAGGCTCCAAAACTTGGCCTGAATCGCATTCCACATAGTTAATGCTGATATGGTTTCATCACTACCACGAAAATTGTACAAAATAATTTACTTTAACCATTGCAAAAACCCTATAAGATCTCAGAGCGAATTTACTAGTTCGAATGACGGAATTTGGACATATGCCGCGCAGTATAGACAGACATTGAAATAAAAAAATTAGGTCACACTCACACGAACGTGGACGCTCACATTCTAATTTCTTAGGATAGATTTTACGTAACAGTAATACCATAACGCTAAACAAATGATTACGTAGAGGGAAATCCTTGCGGTTGGTTGGTTAGTTGTTGGTTAAGGAAACAAGCAAAAGTTTTACAAAAATCAGTGAAATTATTGCTTCGCATTTCAAGGACCGGACCTACCTAGGCTAGGGCAGAATCTATGACTCATACTAGCTAGGCTATAGTCAGATATTTATGTTAGTATGTGCTTAGATATTTATTTTAAAATATACGTCTATGTACCATATTATGTATCTAGGTAGGTATGGCACTATTATATTCGTACTTGTACTTATCTTATATGTAAAATAAATAATAAATTTGTGCACCAAACATCAATAATATCACTGCAATACTATGAACCCAGGCAATTTTTTTTTTTTTTTTTTTTATCAATCAGCATGTGCATGAAGCATTTTTGCGAAATAAAATGAATACTGTCTGCAATTTGGTGGTCACATGAAATTAATTTTCATTAGCATTGATACAATTCTTACGTTTGTGATAGACTTCGCACAAACATCATTGATGTATCCTTATTAGTCACTTATCTGCATGTTTTGAATCACAGTAAAATGCCCTGGTCGATGATTTGTTTTCATTGAATGCATTTTACGTCGAGGTCACTGAACTCCAAAGCATGGACGCATTTACGCCCCCCGCTTATTCACCACCCCATGAAAATACCACGCACAAGGAAAACACTCACAAAAATTGTTAAGAATCACTGTAACAACATACCCGGATTTCCACAATCGGCACAAACATTATTTCCACTTTTCTTTTGCAACTCCTGTAACAATTTCTGGTTATGATCTACCATCGTGGAACTTTTGCATCAATAATGAAGACATACACGATTACACGCTAGCGTACGTCGCTGCTCGAAAGTCGAACGCCTCAAACGAACGCGTTCTCTGCCACTGCGCGAGGGAGCGAGCGAGACTTCGACCGACGCGCGGCGATTCGGCGAATCGGTTCAACAAACGCCATTTCGTAGTAGGAATGCCATTGCATTCACACACATTTACGTTCGGTTAGCATGAATGAGATAGAAAGAGATGTCTAGTTTCGGTATATGAATGAAACCAGTGTGTAGTGGATGGTAGTGGATACTCGTAAAATTCATTTGTGTGTGTGTATAGCGTAGTAGGTACGTGATGCGATCATGCGACGCGAATACAAGCAAGCGCCCGTCTCGCGTAATTAAAAGTGTAAATACTGGATAGGCACCTAGGTAGTACGAGTCTGTCTATAAATTTATCTTCGCATAACTAAATATGAAGGTACGATACGGTGCTCGTAACGTAGCCGTGTCATTGTCGTAGCTGTCGGTCATTGCTTGCTTTGCGAATCAGTCAGATAGAATTGCATGATACTAATTAAATGCGCTTACCTACATTAAATTCACCAATCTATAGAATTGATAGACAAACCATTCATACCACGATCATTAGAACGATTAATTAAATAAGCATGTCGTTTCATTTCCGGTCACATTGAGTATCATATACTGTCTTTTTAAATAGATGTTAATCTTTCACTAATTTATAAATATGTAGGTTTATGTTCTTGTCAAAAAAAGGCTAGCAAAAAAAACTCGAAAGTATTTCGTAACAACCTGAAAAATGGTTAACTAGCTAGAGGTTCGTTGGTATTTCAAGTTATTATGTAGTACTAGCTTCTCCCCGCGGTTTCACCCGCATAAATCTTGATCCCTTGGGAGTATCGGGATAAAAAGTACTCTATGTGTTAATCCAGGTTATAAACTATCTGTGTGCCAAATTTCATCCAAATCCGTTCTGTAGTTTTTGCGTGAAAGAGTAACAAACATCCATCCATACTCACAAACTTTCGCGTTTATAATATTAGTAGGATTACGGGCACTCACATCTGGATCTATTCTTTCTGTTTCCCGTTTATTCCAGCCAGATTTAAAGTAGGCCACCTATTTTTTGTCTTGGATGACGCCTACTTTTTGCGGCTTGTTTCTGTCTCCCGCCAGGTAGGTTTCAGTATTTGAGTTTTATGGATAGGAGAGGTTAAAAAAACAGCATTTTGTGCTCATGAATAACTTTTGTTTGTGTTGCTTGTTTGGACATACTTTCAATATAACATAATTACGATAAAAAAACGATACATATTAAATTTAAAGTGAAGATTAAATTTTCTAATTACTGTACTTTACAAAGGGTCAAAAGACTACAATTTCGAATTTAAGAAATCAAATGTCAAAATGTTGTTTTTGGGGTTGGCAGATTTGGGTTTACTCCTTTAATGACGGGTAAAAGTTTTTTTGGATGAAGAATGTTGCGTCATGCCATTACATTAGATTTTCTTGAACATTAAAATTTTCTAGAAAGAATACATTACAGTATGGATAATAGAAAACCAGTAATGGCAATGTATATGGATATGACAATGGGGATTTGCTATTAATAAGCTCTATAGATTCGGCATCCCGAGCTTTACGTCCTTAATCTCATACAATCCTTTTTGGAGGATAGTGAACAAATTATTCAGATTAGTCAAGTGGACATAAAGTTCAAGCTTGTTCAGCAGGTTCTTTGTTACGGTGTTCCGCAGGGTTCTGTGGTGGGGCCTTTGCTGTTAATTTGCGACATAAACTAAGGTCCGACTGAGATCTTGGTCTCGGTCTCGTTCTAGGCGAATATTTTTTTTAAAGTTGCCGCCCGTTTTCGCTTAGTGGGCTGGTGAGCGCGGGTAAACTGTGACTAGCTAAATGAAAACATATGCCAATGCGCGCCATCGGGATCGACCAATACAACAATACAAATTATTTTAATTAACAAACAAAATACATGCAAGCAAACTAGTTATGCTATTCATTTGTCAAAGTTGTCATTATCATTTAGATTTACAATTTGAAATATTTGGAAATACAATATTGCCCATGTAAATTGTATATTTTTTCTAAATTTATGTAATTTAGTAGTATTTCCTTGTTGTTTTTGGTATTTTATCAATTCTCGGGCTCGGTCTCAGCTGAAAAAAAAAAAATCTCGGTTGGGGAACCGTGAAACGGCTTTCCCCAAGTAATTAAGCATATGGTTTCATTATTTGCAGACGACAGCACAGTTTTTTTTATAATATTGGTTACTGGTATAAAGCAAAAGAAGATGACATTTAATAAACTCTAGTCTTGTTAAGATTTTTGACTGGCTGAATGTTGATAACCTTCAAATTAAACTTACTTAACTAAAGTTATGAGTTTTAAAATAATACATAAAAACACTTACAGACTTTCAGGTAAACTGCAAAGGTGACCAAATACTTGACAATTTTGAATGTTGTTACATTAGTGTAACAAAACTTCTTGGGCTGCATATTGTTAACGATATGTCATGGAGTAATCAAATCGATTATGTAATATGTGGGAAGCTAATAAGTTTTCCGAAGCTCTTAACATGCTAGCCAAAATTGTGAATAAGACAGCATTGCGCTAACAGTTTATTATGGCTATGTGGCCTTTTACGATATGGCTTTTGTTTTGGGGCAATGCTACGAGGTATTTATATGCAAAATGTATTCGAGCGATATGTAAAATAAAACGAATGAAATGAATCAATTCGCTTTATCGTCGGGGTTAACGTGGTGTGTGCACCCAACACACCACGTTTTCGCAATATTTTGAAGGTAAGATTTGGATTATTCACAATAAAGAACATTTTCAACATTTGCAAATTACTTTTTGATTTAGATTAGGTAAAGAAGTGCTCCTTGCAGGATTTAGGTTGGCCAAACTTATGTAGTTTGACCAACCAAAATCCTTGACTTCATTTTAAATGTTAAATAGCCTTTAAGCATATAATTACAATTCCTACAGTAGTCTTGTTTTTTGTTTCAGAACGGAGAGACAAAACCAAAGAGTACTAAATTGATTGTTCCTGTTCTTCAAGCCTTCGACATGACAGATTTGCAGACAATATTAAACAGAAAGCGGATTTCTTATTTACATCATCTTTTACAAAATCCACCCTATTCATGCTACTCAGGGTTTTGCCTTGGTTAAATGATCGGCCGTCTGCCTGACATCAATCCTCCTTGGGCTTTCATTCTTCATATTATAATAGAACATTATAAAATACGAATATCATAATGTTCACGTTCTTTTTATTGAAAGCAAGTGTCTCAACATATTATACAAAGTAACGGACCTTATCACATTAAATGATACACAAAATTTATGGAACAACAGATTTTTTTCGGTGAAAAGATAACATTAAATTATTGTTAGTGGTTAAAGTTAAGTTTCTTAGTTACCATGTGATATACATGGTATCATTTATTGTGAAAATGTCCGCACTGCTTTGTCTACTTTGCAGAAACTGAAATTGTGCAAGTTTGAGATGTCGAAGTTGCGTATAGGTACTGTAAAAAAACAAACATCATGCGATTTTGTTGCTGGGAAACTGGAAAGTGATTTACTTCCTCAAGTGTAGAAACTTGCCGTAGTAAAATTGGATCAAGCCATCACTTTTGATTCATCAAACTCATAGCAAGTCAGATTCAAGTTTAAATTGCTCTCTGGGACGGACCAATATTTCTTCTATTGTGATCCGTAACATCATCATCAGTCAGGGACTCAGGGTATCATTTTAAATTTAATGTTTTAACATAAAATTAAATCTGGAAAATCTTAAAAAAAACTTTAAAGGATCTGTCACTTTTTTTAAGTAATTAATCTTAATGAAACTAAAGAAGGGTAAATACACTATCTTTAATTTTGGGAGATTTGACAGTCATCTAGCAACACCTACAATCGTTGTGTCAAAATATCGATAAAGCGTTTTCTCGTTTGGGTTCGCTTTCGTTGTATTTTTAGACAATTTCAATAATATCTTTATGTTAAAAAATAATTATTTAGTTGAAGGTCACTAAAAATCAGCAAAGATGGGGCGCCGATCAATAAATACCACTAAAAGTGGTAAATATATGAATCCCACCGATCAAGCAAGTTAGTATTGGTTATATTTTATTTTTGTGAATTGATACGAGGCGAGCCGTTATGCGTGCATTATTTGTAGTACATGCTGTTCAAATTGTCCGGTCAGAGGATCGCCTTGTCCTAATACGCAGCCCAAGGCAACAACTAGTCTGCAATTTTATGTTAAGCAACCACTAACCAGTCCTAAAATTCGTGAATATTGGAGTTGGTACAGGTACGGGTGGGTCAGAGATTTAAAGGGTCGCCTGAATAACAACTAAGTCCTTACCCAGGTCATGGTCTACCTGTGTCCCAAATTTCATCCAAATCCGTTCAGCTGTTTTAGGGTGAAAGCGTAACAAACAAATTTACTTTCGCATTTATAATTAGTTAGGAAGTTAGGATTGGTACTCATCTTTACAATGATGAGTGCACAAGATGCAGGAGCAATTTGAAATAACTAGAACGAGTACTTAAATGTTTTAAGCTGGTGAAATATTTACTATCTCAATACATAAAACACTTGTGCTATGTCCAAACAATGAAGATGTATGTCACAAACCATTCTCATCCATTGCAAAGTCAATATTGATTAATGTCAATAATGATAATAAACATCAATCTGACTAGTGTTTTCCATATTATGTCAGGGTTGGCTTCCAGTATCACGAGATGCAGCTGACATAAAACATAATTCACAGAATTGAATCACTTCCTTCAAAAACAAAGTAGATTAACTCCATCACCTTGATGTAACAAAGTTTTAACTTGCATCTGAACATGGAGATGTTTTGTCAGACAAGCAAGTTTAATATACAAAGTTGTTGCAATTCCTTTTATCTTCAAATTGTAAAAGCAAACCACACTCGACCTTCATGGTGCATTATGGCCCACTCGCTCTCACATAGAGCGCATGGGAATAATAAATAATGATTTTGTCTGCTTTGTTCAAAACTGTCATCTATATACATATTTCAAACATTGATCTTTTTTTTTTTTTTTTTTCATTTATAAGCATCAAATTCATTTCATTTAAAAGTTAAAATCTAATATAAAATTACTTCCAAAACCAGGAAAAGAGGCAAGGAAAAAGGAACTGAAAAAGAACAAACGGCAAAGACAGATGGTGAGGGCTGCAGTACTTAAAATGAAGGATCCTAACCAGATCTTGGAGGAGTTGCAGAAAATTGATGAAATGGGTAGGTGATCAGTTATGGCCTTCTGTGTCAAGTCTATATTATATTATTGGTCTACTGTTGCTTTGAATTCTGTCTGTTCCCACAGCATCCTGATTATGCTAAAATGATCTTTGACAATGATGGACTTTATATAATATTTAATGACATGAAAATGTACTTTGTTAAGCATTCAAACATTTTAATAATTGTGAATGGGTACTACAGGTACACCTCTGCCTAATGTGCACTGACTGGACAGGTCCACTCAATCTGTGTGGTTATTTCGTCAAAAGACCATTTCAGACATCAATCCACATGGTCTTCACATGATATGACCAACATTATGTCTGGACTTTATAAGAGACTGTGACCTCTGTGTTTGGTTCGGCCTTTCTTCTCAGAGTATTGAGATAGGAAACAGCAATATCAACAATTTTTTAAAATATGTATGATTTGTAAAAGTGTATGTACAAACCTACTTACAGAAATAATTATAATCATTTATCATTATTGTGAAAACAAGTTAGTCCTGCTGTACTTGAATAAGAGAACAGTTCAATTCAAATATTATACAATCCACAGTACAGTGGGAATACTCACTTTACCTACTTTAAATTTATCAGGGGTTCTCATACATAGTATTGTAGTCATAATCATAGTCTTATCAGGTTGATATAACAGCTGATAACATTGAAATATTATGTGGTGCAGTCAGCATCAGATTTTATTTAACATTACAGAATTAGTAATAAAAAAAAAGGATTGTCTGCTCTTTGAAGACATTAATTCATTTCGTACAAAAGTTTTAAATCAATTATAACACATCCTACTTTTTAGGCTGACTGGTATAGTCAGCCTAAAAAGTTATCCAAAAAGATTGAGAGACACTGGTCAACAGATTATAAAAACAAACACTTCTCAACAAAACATTACACAAGTCTCGATTTTTTTATATTAAATGAAACACAATAATGATTTACTGTTTAATAATTTTTACTGATATTTTAAATATAATTTTGTTGAATTTTAGAATACAATGTGTTACAACCGTCACCCCTAAATGAAAAAGTTTTAAAAGAGAAGAGAAAAAAGCTAAGAGAGACGTTCGATAGAGTTCTCAAGATGTATGTAAGTACTAAGTAAGAAATAATATTTATATTGATAGTGTCAAAACGTTTCTAAGTCTTTATTATTACGATATTGCATATGTTTTTGTATCTCTATGTTTTAAATAGATTGGAAACTATTACACAATATTTTGAAACAAGAGTGAAGCGTACCTACAGTACAGATCATATAATAATACGTACAGATACCCAATCCCATACAAAGAAATGAAACCACCCTAAGTCTGGCTTTTGAGCTGGCAACTTTTCTTCATCCAATTTTTCAACAGATGGCAGCATCTGCGACTCACTTTGCCAATTTCCAGAGACTGTAGTTTTACAACGCCATCTAGGAGTCGACCTACTTTTAAAACGTTTCGTGCAATCCTATGATTATTTATAGTTTCGGGTTCAGAAAAACATGTTATTAGATTTCTTTTATATTTAAATGTAAAAAAAAATAAAAAAATATGTTGTTTGATTTAAATAAGTAACAATTTTGGAAACTGCGATAACTGGACCAATCGAGTAAAACGCCATCTATTGCAAATAGCACTAAACAACATGATTAAGAGATGGCGACTTTTATCATAAAAAGGTTCGAATTGAAGTTAAAGGCTTCATTTTTATTTATTTTTGAAATACGTGCATTGACACAGTTTTGACTTTTACCCATTATAATTCAGCCAAATTTCTGCCGTCTATCGCTTTTTAACGATTGTTAACTTTATAATGTTTACCTTTGCTGCCATCTATGATTGTTTTTCAAGACAAATATGCTTGCATGAAAGTATAATGACAACAACTTTATAAAAATGATGAAATTCTTTTAATACGGGATTAAACAGTCATGCTGCGCGTTGTCTCGCTTTTCAAGGAAACATTCACTTCAAAGTCAACGGTAACGACTATTCAGGCATTAACAAAGAATTCAGATGCCTTCGCATTTAGCGTTTGTCCAACGTAGACGTTAGGGCTAACTTTACGTCAACGCGACGTATAGTTTCGAATAATAACGTCTACGTGACGCTTGCACAACGTATTCATCCACGCAACTTCAATGTCTACGTTAGATATATACATATCTCCAGACCGTGCTTCGACCATGGCGGCCAATCTCAAAGGCGACTAGCCTTTGGTACGGAAGATATTATAGTGCACAAGTGTAGCGTAGTGTGAGCGTTACATATACGCTCAATTAGAAGACGATGCTTACCCTCCTACTGTTATACTACTACCCTATATTTGTTCTAATCTTAGGTTCATCTGTTTTTTTTTATCTCACGGAAAGCAAACATTTTACTTGTTTTTAAATTAGTTCCATAATTTATTCTAGGACAAAGATGATCCGGAAAAATGGGTGGACCTTAAACGTCAAGAAATGGAATATGAAAAGAGAAGGGCGCATTTAATATCTTACTATGAATCTGTGAAGCATGCCCAGTCGGTTCAAGTAGATGATATCCCATTGCCTACATTACAAGTAAGTTTATTCATGCAACCGTTTATGTACACACATATTAATAGACAATAAGAAAGGAAATGCTTATTCCTAAAAAGATCTCTTCCAGCATAACTGTGATATGAGAATAGACAAAAAAGAGATGTAGACACCGTGTGTAAGACTAGAAGAGATTTATTTTATCTTTTACTCCATCTGCAATCAGCATTAAGCTGTAATCAGATTAGTTTGTTTTTCACTTGGCAGTTCGAGATTGTTCAAATCCAGCGATCATATTGTTATTAGATTTATCAGTGTTGGTTAGATTAACGCTATTCGTTCACTTTTAAGTCTGTAGGTAGAGTCTAGCTTTGATTCTCCACTTTTTTTTGCCAATTTCCTATCTTGTTCAGGTAATCTTAAGAGTTTCGTGGAAGCTCTAATCTGGCCTTTATCGCATGATAGAACTGTGGCGTCATCAGCATAGGTTGCAGTAACAATTTGTTTGAGGTGGTTAGGTGAGCAGACTGAGTATAGAACAGGGCTCAGCACAGAACCTTGGGGCACTCCAGATTTTATGGGATAGAATGAAGATAGGCAGCTCCGGATTTAACTTGGAGCACTCGGTTCTCCAAGTAAGATTTGGCCAGCAAGTATTCGGTGTTTGGTAAGAAAATGTTTAAATTACACAGTCGGCCATTGTACCATACTCGGTCGAATGTATGTCAAGAAAAGCAGCTGAGCAGTATTTCTTTCTTTCCAAGGATTTTCGGATTGTGTGAACCACTCTGTGTATTTGTTCTGTCGTTCCAAGGTGGTGCTAGAAGAGAAAATGAAATAATAGAAACCATTACTCACAAATACACACAAGTCCAGAAATCTCTATGTACTTAATTAATTTTATTTTAAGGATAGACTGAATTTCAATTTGTTTTGTAAATTGTATGAAGATAATTGAATGCAGATTTTCCCATTTATTTTCCGTTTTCTAGGTAAACACACAAGTTTCTATGTACTTAATTAATTTTATTTTAAAGATAGACGGAATTTATATTAAATTTAATGGTGTTCATCATTGAAGGTAAAATGTATTAAGATGATGAATGCAGATTTTCCAATTTATTTTCCATTTTGTAGGTGAAAAACTAAGTAAATTTTCATTTAATGTGTTATTTTAATTGCAGGTACCAGACAACCTCATATTTAGCAATGTGCCTTCCCAAATACCTCTTCCAGCCGACGCGGTGCATCCTGTGATGGTTAAACCTATACTAAAGAAAGATTCGGCCTATAAAGTGAGTAGTAAATCTTGTTTCATTATAAAGGATCCAAATCACATCACATTGTTGAAACTGAGTTTCAATATAATAAAATACTGACTGAAAAGAAAAAGTTAAAGCTAATAAATAACAGCAACTATCATGTCATCTTAGCGGTCTGTGGACAAAACCTTGGAATCGCTCTTCAGTTTGCAGCACCATAAGAATGCTTCAAACAGTTTGCAAGATTTGAGATTTATAATCTACTAGCTGTTGCCCTCCACTTCGTCTGCGTTCCAAGATGAAAAGTAGCCTAGACGTGAAAGCGTAACAAACAATCATATTTATAATATTAGTTAGGACAAGCGCGGCCTGTGGTCCCCCTTATTGACTAGAACTGCCTAAATACTCATAAGTTTCACATACTAAATTAACAAATCATAATAATTCAAAAACAAATGTTTATTTAGTCACTGAAACACGTGCATATTATGGAAAAGTTAAATTGAGTACCCACTTGGTACTTAAAACAAAACACAGTTATTTGTGGCAACAGTACCCCCACAGTTTACGGTTGCACAGTACCCTATCATTCTAGGAGCGCCCAGTTGGTGTGGAACCCCCCGGTGTACCTCCCGGGCCGCCGTGTGACTTCGAGTTCCTAGTGTTGGAGAAAGAGAAGATAGCTGACAAGTCCAGCAATAAGGTGCTGAGGTTCTCTGACATGGCTGATGAAGGACCACCTGGAGACTGTGTAAGTAGTTTAATTAAAATTCATTTTCTTTGTATTATTTCCAATAAATACGAATCGTATGTCGATGTACTATAGGTACCTCTGCCTTAACAGAAATGAAATGCCGCCTGCAAGTTCATTTGTTGTTTTTTTTCGTAATGTGACATGTCTAATTATAAATCTACGTTCAATCTTCTAATTGCTTTAACAATTATAATTTTATAAAGACCCATGTCTAGGATACGATAAATTCTATAATAACCTAATAACACTTTATTTATATTTCAGGCACCATTACCAAAAGTCCAAGCATCAAAGCCACCTCCTTTAGAAAACATAGATGGAGAAGCTGTAGACGAAGACGCTACGCTGCCTCAAGGGGTTGCAGCGACACAAGCACCCAAACCGACATCCTTACAGCAACGCATGTTGGCGCTCTCTGGACAGAATATTGACGACTTTATGAAAGAGATGGAAGAAGTACACAGAAAGAGGGAAAGAGATAGAGCTGCAGATCTGAATGCTAGGTATGTTTTTGTTTTATTATAGCTTTATTTGCTTTATAGTGTTGTTGGGGAAGGCAATAGTGTAATTGTGCGAAAGAGACAAAAAAGACATGTAACAACAAGTTTTGAGATCTACGATGGAGCAAGAGAACGAAAAAAAAAATAAGAAACTCGTCCTCCTCCTGTTCATTTTTCCCTCAAACTTAACACAGACGTTGAAATGGGAGTGCGCTTCCGCATAGCTTATTATAAATTATTGTCGTTGTTCTGCTAGACGGAGCGGATTTTGATGCGGTATTCACCATCATTTAGAGAATTTATTCCGGAAGGTTTACTTGCATAATACTGTAATATTATTTGACAGTTCATAAAGAATTATTGATGTTCTGCCGCCAGTTAAGAGGGGGTAGGTATTAACCAAAATTGCATATATGCAATTTGATTTTTCCTAAAATTTAAAGAATTAGATGTAAAATCAAAATAACATGAGTAACTAGATGATTATTTCCAAACTTTATATTAAAATTGGCTCGATAAAAAAACTTCACGAAGACCACCTCTAGTTTTCACGTTTTTTTTCGATTTGTATTCAATGTGCTAATGGCTAATAGAATAAAAGTTTGATGATAATTTGTATTAATGTAAGGCGAAAACACTTTCCTGGACTTGCTCTCCTGGGGTACCTAATATACTTTCCACCGGCTGGCACGCATTTACATAGATTCCAATTGGGATGATGACTACTATTAAAAATGTTCGTAAAAGTAATGTTATTTCAAAGAAGGCATAGTAAAAATGAGTTAATCGAAAAAATCTGTTAAATCGATGTAAACATGAAGGAAGATACACGCTTTAAAAGTTTTTGGAGGGGATTATTCCTGTCCTTGTCGCGCGGTACGGACAATGTACGCCGCTAGTATGAAGTTATGTAGTCGTGACGTCACTTCTACGATAGTGATGTCCTAGCCTAACACTTATTTTAAAACGTTTATAACTTGGCAGTTTTTTTAAGCTTTTACACTTTTTGTAATACTATTTGCACTATTTGGAAATAAACATTTTTTGAGATAAAAATTAAAATAATTCATCATCCCCATTATTTCATAGGTGAAGCCGACTATCCTGCACTGTTTGTCCAGAACTTGGCCTCTTATTCACAAATGTTTTCGGCGAGGACTTTTTTCTACTCGCGCTTCGCGCAAGCATGGGGTCTCACTCAACTCGAACAAATTATAATTAGTCTTGAAAAAATATTATAGATGGCAGCATAGGTAACCATTATGAAATGAACATCACTAAAAAGCGTTTAACAGCAAAATTTTGGCTGATGTAAGATTAGTAAAAATCTAAACTTCCTTGGTTAATGCTGATATATCTATTTACACTCATAAGGCACGTATTTTCAACAAAAAAACTTGAATGAAGCCTTCATCTTCAATTTGAACCCCTATATTGATAAAAGTAACCATCTGTTAATCATTTTGCTTAGAGCTCTTTGCATCATCACAGTAACCCATACCGTTACTAATTTAAATCAAACAACTTTATTTTTGTCCATTTGTTTACGTAGAAATATAAAAGAAATCTATTAGCATATTTTTCTGAAAATAAAAAACCTAATAAAAAGGAATGCACGAAACGTTTTAACAGTAGATCGACTCCTAGATGGCGTTGTTAAACGACAGTCACCGGCAATTAGTGAGTCGCTGATGCTGTCATCTGTTGAAAAATTGGACGAAGAAAAATAGCGAGCTCAATAGCCAGACTGTGGAGTCATTTCTTTGTATGGGATTGGGTATCTGTACGTAGTTTTATATTATATGTGGTGCAGGATAGGTTTTCATTACACATGCCATTTTACTTAGCACAATACAGTGCAAAATCAACGATATAAATTATATTTTTTTACTTGGATAACACCATTTTCCACGAAGACGTCGTACATCCAACTTAACAAGGTCCTAAATAGAATTTGGATACATTGGAATTTGAAGTTTGTGACGTCACCATTGTGTTTCTAGTTTCAAAACATGACTATAATCTTAAATTCTGAATTCAACCTTATAGTAAAATATAGGCAAAAGAAAAAGAAGTTTTTACCTACTGAAGAATTTCAATGAAAATAAAGTTAATTAGACAAGGATCATATTTCGTTTAAATATTGTAATTGAAAAACCATTCGAGGAAATAGGGTTGCTGATCACTGCGGTCCAACAAATATTCTTAGAATATTGTTATTTTTGTTCAATTAATTCCATAATCGCAAATTAAAAAGCGGAAGGTAAGTGATGTGATTATATTCGCTTTCATATCGACAAAGAAGCAAGTTAAAGGAGTTTGTTTGTATCATCACGTAGGTAGTATTATGAGTATGTAATACTTTCATGAAGTGCTTTGCTTTTTAGGGTTCCTTACCTGAAAAGGAAAAATCTAAACCCTTATAGGATCACTTTGTTATCCATCTGTCAGGCCCTTTTTCTCAGGAATGCGTGCGTTTATCAAGTTAAAATTGATATATTGTACTTAAATATACGGTCCCTTGGAGCTGAAAAATATCAAACTTCCAAGACGTTGACTTAAAATCATGGCATAAATTGCCATTCACTTAGCATATTTTGACACTTACACACACACACAAAACCCATAGCGTACATCCCGTTGACCTAGAATCATGAGATTTGTCAAGAAGCGGTCTCAAAACACAAATAAGTACGGGAAAATGTCCGGAAGTCGTTGCACACGCATTGTACAATATTTTATCAACTACTACGTTATTTTTGTCCTTCAATTCACAATTGAAAACTAATATTGAAGTTGGTATACTCTCCAATCTAACAACCCACCAGCATCGACCCATCAGAATTTTTTTTTTAGGGTTAGTAATAGACAGCCAACTTACGTGGAAACCGCATGTCGAAGAAATTTGTAAAAAACTTAACCGTTTTGCTTCTGCTCTTTATAAGCTGTCCAAATTTGTGAACCGTGACGCCGTGCTTATTGCCTACCATAGCTACGTAGAATCAGTTCTTAGATACGGAGTCGTTTTCTGGGGTAACTCGACAGACAATAATTAAGTTTTCATAGCACAAAAAAAATTAGTACGTGCTGTATGTAATCTACATTCAAGGGAAAGTTGTAAACCATATTTTGAATCCTTGAAGCTTCTAACATTGCCGTCATTATACATATTTGAATTGGCAGTGTTTGTTAAGACAGCTTTTCGAAATAAGAGCCCCAGCTGATCCACGGTTAAGGAAAAGGGATTCGAACATTCTTTGTGTTGATCGCAGTAATACAGCACTCCTACGTAAAAGTATTTATCGAATGGTTACAGTAATTTTCAATAAAATTCCACGACAGATAAAAATCTTAATAATAATATGTTTAAAAAGAAACTGAAACAATTTTTTAATTCATAAATGTTACTACTCCACAGCTGAGTTTATGGAGGACACCACTGAAATTTAGATAATATAATATTACATTTAAGTTCATTTTATTCTCCTCATTGGTTTAGATGTTGTTAAAAGGGCTCTTTTGTTTTCAATGTAGATTTAAGTAGGTATTGTTACTCGTGTCTTATGTACTTATTCTTACATCTAGATTATTATTATGTTGACATTAGTAACTGTGTGTTAGTATGTGAGGAATTGTGTGTTACCATCTTATTATAAAATCCTAGTGTAATCAAACCTACATTTACAAATAAATTTGATTTGATTTGATTGAAACCAGATTCACGGAAATACAATAATAATATACCTACTTATACACAGCGATCATATGCACATATGTACATTGAATAGAGCGGTTTCATCTGATTATTTTGCGTATACTTATTACAGAAGATTCAAATTCATATACCTACCGATATACGCCGGGCGAAAAGTTTCTGCTGGCCGGAAGGGATTGTATTTTGTTTTCGTCGTGTTTGGTAAGAGGGGTAGGCAAGGAAGCGCGGGTGAAATTTGTTTTTTTTCTGTCTTGCTGCGCCCTCTTAATTGATGAGCAACTTGGTAAAAGCTTCCTTAAAAAAAATATCGACTACTTATTGCTATAGCGTAATTTTCAATATTACAATATTGAAAATTACGCTATAGCGATAAGTAGAGCTTTCACATTAAGTCATCTTTTTTTTCCTCAGGTTAAGTGCCCTTAAACGGCCAGGCGGCGGTCGCGACAGTGACTCGGACAGCGACAACGAAGGGCCGCATCCGCCACTGTTGCCGCACGGCGGGCCGCCTGACTTCACGTTGGAGCCTCCTGGTGCTGAGATGAGGCAGATGCCGCCGCCGTTATTACCACCTGGTAAATATTACGTTTTAATATTGTTGGACCATCAGTCTATTATACTAATAATATACAATTGTTTGTTTGAACGCGCTAATCTCTAGAACTACCAGTAGGATTTAAAAATACTTTTTGCAGGAGGGCTATACGCTATTTAACATCACGCTACGGTCCTTGGTAGTCGAGCAAAATGAAAAAAAAAGGAAATAGGTAGGTATGAAAAAGGAACGCTGAGCGAAAACGAAGTAGGCGATGTGATGCGTCAGGGTGGGTCAGGGGAACAATAGTATAAGTATAAAATCTTTCCAGGGCCAACCACAATAACAACATCAAAAGCTAGACCCAAATTAAAATTATAGAAACAAGTTACGTACTTTAAAAACTCGTAATGGTTAGACAATTCGTAACAATAGCTATGTAGACCTAATTACAGTCATAAGTCATTTATTCATTAGTTTAACATAGGTACAATAGTAATGGTATATAGAGATAATAAAGAGTGCGCTATGATACGCCAGGTGGCGTACAAATGTACGATGCTTACAGATTTGCTCGATTTTTGTCGCTTGAAATGCTATATTTTCACGATCAATAAGTAAGAGCCTTGTCTGATGTAGTGATCTTGTTGCTTACACCTATACACTCGTTTCACGGCGCGGCTGGCTTCACGCTGGGGTTTGTTCGGCGCTAAGATACGGCTGATCCCGCTGCAACTCGATCCCGCTCGTAGCTACTGTACCATAATCAACCTATTTTAGTCCCACTGCTGGGACACAGGCTCCTCTGAGAGGGAGTAGACTGTAATCCAACACGCGAGCCAGTGAGGTTTGGTTGATCTTGATGGCACATGTCTTTTGGTTTATTGGTTCTAGCACATGCCGGTTTCCCCACGATGTTTTTTTTTCACCGTTTTGAGAGCAGTGGCAAGTCCAGGTCGCCACACTGCAACCTCTGCTCTCTTGATTTACTATCCGCCAGATTTTAAAATAGTCACTACAAGTTTAGGTCAGACAGATGATCTTCAAAAACCATATTTGATACTTCATTCAATAACCCAATTAATCTTTCCAGGCCTACGTCCACCGCCTCTCCGCGTGCCACTCGCCCCGCCCATGCGGCTGGTCCCGCCCGGACCTCCACCGGGACCACCGGGCCCTCCGCCAGGTCCGCCTGGACCTCCTTCAGGTAAAACTTTTACAAAGCAGGCCTTAAGGTTCATGCACACATGTCAGTCACGTCTACATCAAGTCGCCGATCAGTCACGCTAATTTCAGGTAAGTCTGTGAACAGATATTCAGTCTGTCAGTCATAGCAACGTCTCAATCAACTTGTCCATATCCGTGTTTCGTTTGTTTCGTTCGTAGCAATAAAAGTTTTGACTTGCCGGCGACACGACGTCCACTGGGATGCGCCAGTAGTGTCGTGTTTGATGTGTGTAGCCAACGTTCTACAACTTCTACGTAACTATATTTTTTGACGTGACTGTAGTGTGGGCATGAACCTTTATGTTTAGTAACCGTTTCGTCTGTGAGTACAGTTACGAAAATAAAACGTACTTTTAGCGCAGGTTCCACCAGTGAAACTAGCCTTTCGCAAGAGGAAAATTCGTCATCTCTAAAGATTTAGAAATGTCCTTCTTTATAGTGTTGGGTACGATCATAGTACTAGTATTAATTAGACTTCGGGTGGAAACTAAATAGTCCCGTGTTGAGATGGGCAATGTGTTTCTGCCCGGAACGAAAAAATAGTAAAAGTTATTGTTGCCCGATATATGCCCAATTGTAGGGCATAAAAATGAGGTCGAAAAACGTGATTTAAAATAGTTTTCTTATTAAAGAAATGAAAGAATTAATGTCCATGATTAAACACATTATTAATTGAAAATAATAACATTGATTTACTCTTTCATGTGAAAATCGGGACACAAGAATAAACAACAAAATTTTTGTATCAAAAGTACTAGGAGTGGCAACCCGGACGTCGAGCTAGACGGTTGCGTCCGCTTTTGTGGGGTCTAGGTCAACATGTGGTCAAGTGGTGCGAGTTTCATTTGTTTGTTGTGTCGCAAATTAAAATAATTTAAAATGGTGCAAAAGTGATACAAGTGATATACGTGCGTTCCTGATGTCCAGCCTGCGGCCGAGGAGCCCGGAGATCCCAAACGAGCCCATCTTGTGAGATAATTCCTTATATTGCAGGCATTTGCCTTCGATGCTCTATTAGGCTATGGTTTAGTTCTATGCTGCATTCAACATCATTTACCTGTGTTCCAAAATCGTTTTTAAGTTCAAAATTGTTTAAAAAATTTAGTGACCAAATCGTAAACAGAGTATTTTTTGTGAGTGCTCATTATAATAAGTGTATTTATTTATCTAAAACAGTGGAATATTTAATTTTTTAGTGTGCTACAATATCGTATTGGTAAGGCCTGTAAGACAATTTGTATGTTTAGAGTGAATAAATAAATAAATAAATAAAATATTTATAAATATCGAGTTTGCAGTGGGTGACTCAAGAACTGTGTATTTAGTTATAAACTAGTGTGATAATTATTATTTCACATAAATCTTATACTTTAACAAAATCGACGGCTCGAAAGGCGCAAGAGTGCGTACGTACGCCGAGTGCGTGCGCTGCTGTCGGGTGTCTTTAACCGTTCCACTGCAAATCCGTTGACATCCGAATCGGGCGTTTTGCAAGCCCTCTGTCGCTATCCGGCGACAAAATTTGACACTCGAACTATAAGCTCAGGACACGAAATTGACGAAATAATTCGAAAAGAGAATGAATTTTTGAATGGACACGGAAAAGATCATGAATGCTGCCAATGAGATTTACAATAACCGGAAACGGTTAGTAGCGAGACCTCAGAAGAAGACATTGAAAACAGCAACATTTATCACAGCAGTTCAATGACAAAGAAAAGAGCCAAGAAATCAGTTGGTCCCCGCCAAAATATTCACCGTTAAAGCTCGACCTGATAAACCCGGCTGCGACGCCGTTAAAAAGATTAAGGTTCTTTGAGAATATTTCATATTATAAAATAAACGGCCATTTAATTAATAAAATCATACTTAAACCAACTAACATCCCTCGCCCTGCACCAGGTAATTCGTAATATTTATGTTCGTAAAAATGGTTTTGTAAAACATACATTTAAAAAGAGTGTGCAAATTCATAAACATACACCCATAAACAATTAATCATAACCAAACTCAACAAGTTAGGCCAGCTTACAAAGCTAAAATAAGTTTCGAGAATAAACTTTGGAAAAAAATATATATGCCCAGCTAAATTCCCAAGGACAGAAATTTCTGGGACCTTATTAGGAATTTTCTCAATTTGCCAAAAATGCCCGGGCCTTTGCAATCGCTAGTCCCGTATTAAGAAAAACTACTTCATGTCAGGGGTCATAATGCGCGTTACACGAGAACGGTAAATCTTCTATACATACGTATGTAACCACATACATACAAATGAATAAAATTGAAGTGTCTGTTTGTAATGTCACAATATGTCTATAAATAACAGCTTCTTACTAAATGCATACGAAAGTATATACGGTACTTATAACAAACAAAAACAACAGTTATTAAAATGTTTGTCTGTCTGCGTGTTTGTTCCGGCGACCAATTTTGATGCAATTTGGTATGGGGATACGTTTAACCCTGAGGAAGGACATAGTTTTTATCGACATACCACGCCAGTGAAGCCGCGGGTGAAACCTAGTGAATTCTAAAACTGGAGTCCCGCCTGTGGCCCACCGGGACCACCTTCAGGTAAAACTTAAATTTGGTAAACGTTCGGTCTGAGAGTCCCGTTGCGAAAGTCAACTATTTTAATGAAACGCAGACGAAGCATAACACTTTTTGTGTTGTTAATTTTTCCTCGGATATATGTGGCGTTGGTGGAATGATCCCTAATACCAGCGTCGACTGGCTGCAGGTCTCCCGGGCCTGCCGCGCGGCATGCTGCGGCCGCCGGGCCCGCCGCCGGGCGCCCCGCCGCGCCTGCTGCGTCCGCTGGCGCCGCCGCCGCCCAGCAAGCCGCACCCGCAGCTGTCCGTGCTGCAGGCGGCGCCGCAGCTCATCTCGAAGAAGGACGCGCAACAAGGTCGGTATTTGAGCTAATATCTTGATATACGGTCAAGAAAGGTGACTTGACTTTGTTTTGCAGACTTCAAAAGTTTTATACGGCAACATATTTACAGCGGATAGCGATAGTGGTTCCATTTCTACCACACTAGCGAGTAGAGTTTTGTCACCTTGACTCTGTAAACCTTTCTCATTTACTTTTTCCTCGCTCGCTGGTAGTGTTGGTGGACTTCGCCTGTTATTCCGCTAGCTTCTTTGAAGCAGTTCGAGTGTTCATTGTTGGTGGAGTCAGTGCCGTATTTTAAGATTCAGCGCCCTGGGCGTATAAGGTTTGCCGCCCCATAAATTAACGGAAAAAAGCAAGAACTTTTCACTATAAAATAAAATCTAGCAGTGTGTTGATGTGGGCTGAGAATCAAGCCAGCTTCTACAGGGTGACAGGCAAATTCAATTTTACTATTTCTTGAAAAGGGTTATACTAGAGGCCATTAGCAGCAAACGAAGTCTTGTAAACTAGGTGTCAAAACTGGATGGGTATAAAGCTGTGACGGTTCTTCGATTTTTAATGAAGATCTTTTATTTCTGGGACTTCAGGCGAGCATTTTTTTTTTATGATAACAAATTTTTCAGCTTTCAAAAAAAGCAACAATTAAATTTTTAAAGTGAAGTAGTTTTTTCATAACTAACTGTTTTTCGTAACAAGTCAGTTAACTTTAAAAAAAAAAACGAAGAACCGTCACAGCTCGCTAATTATCCAGATTATCTAGGGAGCACCCTAGATAACTGGACCTAATTTGTTATTTATGACTAGTACTTGTCACCCTATTTATTAAGAACAATTACGCTGTTTAAACATTCTCAAACGATATTTTTTTTTGCGCTTCCTTAGCTCGCCCAACAATTAGTCGCATATTGGGAAGAAGGTAAACCCTGAAATGGTCACGTCCTTGTAACAACACTTCTCTCTCGCGACACTAATCGTCTCGTTTCTTTATATTAATAATTAATTTTCTTGTGACTGTTTCTGTATTATTCTGAGAATATTCTTTTACTTCAAAAGTATCAAAATATTCCCGTTGATTTTCTACAATCATCCATCATCTACATCTGTGTCGACACCTTGTAGAATTTAGGAGACTACGAGATAATTGACAAACTAACAGTAGGAATGGCTTTCAATTTAAAAGTTTAACAGCATTCATTGTATTCACGTTTTCGAGCAGATAAATTTTACGAACATATGCGAATTCTGATCAATACTGTATTACGCAATTAGGGTGCAGGTCTCCAAAATTCCGATAATATAGCCGTTTCTAGTGAATTTTGTTGAGCCAATAGCCCTTTTATTTTTCTGGGTGGGAAATCATCAAATGACTTTTCCCGCTCTGGGTGGAGTGGTGTCAGACCTTTACTGACTAAAACCCACCCATGTTCCTTCAGTTGCTTGTGCCAGGGCTACGGTATCTGTTTTGAACAACCCGCGACCCTGGCAGGCATTAGCCCAATCGGACCCCGTCACTTAGTGCTGACATCTCTTTGAGGCGCGCGTGGACGACGACGCGCCGTGGGCCTGTTGCCAGCTACCCATTGATCGCTGTCCGTGAGCCCGCCACTTCAGTAGCCGGGAATCTGCTGGCGATTCCCAAAGCCCAGGGCGTCTCCTGCGGCGACTAGGGGAGTGAGGGCGCAAGGTTCTCTCCCTCGCGAAAGCATTACTGCTTCGCATAAGGAGGTGACGATAGTCCTGCAGCTTCATTTTTAACCAAAGGTTTTGGAGGGCAGAGTCACTTTTTATAGCTTCTAGAGCTTTATTTGGCTCCAATCTTTATCAAGGCTGGTACAAGCGTCTTCTCTAGCTGACCATAGCTCTCGCTTATGGATATGAATGAAAACGACACAAGCAACGTCGAAACATCCTGCTACTAGAGTAGTCTACTACTAGACTAGTCTGGAGTCCGACGGACACACCGCCACACCGCAATCGCGCGTATTGATGTCTGTCAAACTAACAACCGTTTGAGTTTTGTTAATTAAGTAGGCTTTTTTAAAATTACTTCATCCATTTAAAGTCAAAAAGAAAGACGCACAAAACTGAGCACGAGGTGCGGCTTGCTGCGCCCCTCGCCGCCTGCCGCTCCGGGCCCTCTTGGCCCTAGGGTAAATACGCCCCTGAATGGAGTTTGGAACATTAAATTCGGCTTGAATGACCAACTTTTTAATTTACAAAATAGTTGAGGGAATTTCCCGTGCTGCACTAGTTCGAGACAGCATGATTCGTCAGAGCCGGGCGGCAAAATCGAATATATTATGTAGACATGTTTCGCAAAAAACCACTTGGTTTAGCTCGAATTATGCCGAACAACTGATCCGAACATGATTCAGCAAGGGTAGATGCCAAACGGATGTATAGTAATTACATCTTTATTGTTCCACAAATACTGCCAAACAGAACAATTGTGTAATACCCTCAGGCCGTTTGTCCACCGCCACGTCAAAGGGACGTCAACAAGAACGAAATGACGGTGCTGAAGTAGCGACACATACATTAACTATGGCCGCGAGTCCATCGCACGCTGTCACCGGGACGTCACGCTTGTTTTGAATAATCTCGTTTTCCGTTAACGGTGGCAGGTGGACAAACGGTGTTGATTCCTTGACCAAAAGCATAACGTGCTTTTCGAGGCACGGAGGGTCTCGGTATTTAAAGATGGTTACCCATCTACGGACCAAACTCTGCTGGCGTAGCCTAACCTGATCGATCGCCCCATGTGGCTGTTATTACTTGGCCACAAGCCTGTGCAATAAATAAATGTAAATGGTAAATGTTATTTCTACAAATCCGGTCTAATATGATGATGACTTTCACTCACAGAAATTCATGTTCTTAATTATTATTGTTCTAGGTGCAACAATCAGTGCCAAACCACAGATACGAAATCTTTCAGCGGACGTGACAAGATTCGTACCTTCAGCATTACGAGTCAAACGCGAAGACAAAAAGGCTAAGCCTGGAATCAAATCCGGGGCCATTCAGAGGACGGCTGATATACCAAAACAGCTGCCGAGTAAAGATGACGCTTACATGCAGTTTATGAAAGAAATGGAGGGGCTATTGTAGCGAGTTATAAGACTGTTATAGGTCAATTAAAATGAAATTATCGCTAGGCAGACTAAACAATTGTGTTTATCATGTAAAAGTGATAAAGCAATACTGAAAAGTATACCTGTGTATCTCGTTATATTCAAAGTTAAATTACTACAACAACATTTTGTAGAAAGGACAGTAGGCACAGACAAAAGGTATTTGTTTATTATAAGGTAACCGAAGTGACATGAATAGACTATTTGACTGTATTTTTTTTATTTTAGCTTTCTAAAACTATTAAGCCACTGTTAAAAGAAAACGTTTAAATATCTTAAAAAATGCGTATTTCTATGCGTTTTAAAGTCGATGCGAGACAGAGAAGGCATTATTAGCATCTGACGCCCCAACACAGGAACGCCGTTAGTAACTTCGCGCCATTCAGTACAATGATCGTTTTGCGTGTCAAGCTTACAGTTTGCGCAAAACTAAGAAGTTATATAAGTTATATAATTGAATTGTTATAAAATTGAAAACATCTAACACTATTTATTCCACAATCACTGCTATCATTACAGGAACTTCCTAATGCGGTAGCGTGGTCCTTAATTAAAGTATCTTAAATAACATAACACATACAATTTAACGTGTTTGCATATTTTTCGTAACTAATAAGTTCGGCAACATTACGAAAACACAGTAATAGCACAAACAGAATTAACAGTAACAAAAATTTACAACAACAATGAAAATTAATTGTTGCACTTGACTGTACCTTCTCAGACAACACCTATGCTGACTGTGCAGCCACTCGCGTGCAACTTCAGAGAGCTCATAAAGTTTTTATTGTTACAAGTATAGCATTTATTTCAGGCTACGCCCTTACGTTTTACGCGAACTGTATAAGAATAATTTCAAAGTAGGTTTGTAACTTCTCCATTTTTCCACCAATGTATTTTTTTTTTGCAATTTGCCTTTTGTTCAATAATATTTTTTAAATAGGTATTAAAATACCTATTTTTTAATAGTAGTCAAATACTCTATTGGTTTCACGCAAAGAGACGAAAAACGTAATTGGTATGTCCTGTCCAGTTCAGTATGTTACAACACTACTTTTAGCCTCGCGGTCTGAGTTTGTAAATATTATGTTTAGTTATTAAGAATGGATTAATAAAGTGATTGAAATGTTTGTGATCTTGTGATACTACCAACTAGCTCACCAAACAAAAAGGAGATGTTCCAAACTGTATGGAGTCTGGGCCAGGTCCTTGTACACTATACTTCAAAATAGTGAACCACATTTAAACAGTTCTCAACTATCTAATAACTTTATAATGGCTTTGTTTCGTGGTAAAACAAGAAATTTCACTTGAAATTGCAACACAACAAAAACCCGTCATGACGGTAAGCTGTCATTTTGGTTGATTAATGTCGTTTGACACGAAGAAAGTGACACTGTTGTGACGATTGACAGTTCTCTCTCTATGTTCAATGGTCGACCTATGGTTGACTGTCATTGTTTTCAAGCACAGAGTAAAACTAACTAAAGTACATGAAAATAATTGATAAATATTCAAATACCTACCACAACATATATTTAAATTAATTATCTGTATTTTTCCCGAATTCTTCGGATTTTTCTCATCTTTTTGAGGTATTGTACCTAGACCTGGCACATTTGGCAACATCTCCTTTTTCAAATCGGTCCAGCCGTTCTGAAGTGTTGCGCTTATAAAAGTACAGCATTTCTTTTTATTATATTATTAAACCATTTATGTACACACATTATCGATGCTCCCAAGCATTAAGTCGGTAATGTGCAATGATGGACTTTTTTTTGTTATGTCAAATTATCAACAAGACGGAGACAGCGAGCGTGTGTAAGAGTAAAAGAGCAAATAAAATTAATAATAATATGTGACTATACTTGCATCATACATACTTACAAACATACAAACTTCTAAACTAAATAACCCTAGAATATTAATAATTATAATGTAATTAAAATAATAAATACATACGCAAGACGAAATATATGACGAAGTGGAAAGATCGTGTTCTTTCACTCTTCTTTTAAAAACTGCAACAGTTTGGCAGTCCCTAATGTCAGGTGGAAGTGAATTCCATAACCGAACTGTGTGCACAGTGAATGAGAAGGAGTAGGAGTAGAAGTCGGTGGAGTGGGAAGGGGACTTAAGGTTTCTAAGATGCGACCTGCAAGGCGCATCTAAAGGACGGGCGTAGGAAAAAATCTCCCGCAGATAGGATGGCGTTTTAGGATTGTTAAGGAGGTTGAATATAAGTCACAATATTCGAGAGTTTCTGCGAAGTCGAATGGGGAGCTTGAGTATCTTGCGAAAGTTGGAATCGTGTTCATACTTATTTAAGGTTATAAACAAAACTAATACAGATTTTTGCAAACTCTCAAGTTTATTTAAAAGTTCCTCGGTGGTATCCAAATAACAGGCATATACCTTATATATTATATAGATATCAAAAAGTATATCTCGCGATGTCTGTATAAGAAATAAGCCTCGTCTATATTAATATTATAGAGAGGAATGATTAGATTGTTTGTTTGTATTGAATAGGCTCCGAAACTACTGGACCGATTTGAAGAATTGTTTTACCATTAGAAGACGAAATTATGTCTGATGAACGTAGGCTACTTTTTTTTTTCGATATCCACGCTGAAGAAGTCGCAGGCGAAGTGTTAGTTTATTATATTTTAATTTTTTACATTGAGTTTTGTTTTTTTTTATCGGTAATAAGTTGCAAGGGTTCACTAAACTGATTAATGTTGATTCTCTATAATCTCTACACGTACATAGTCGTAACTGCATCATCTATATTTGTCCAAATTATGTTGAATAACTTCTGAAATACCCAGAAAAACAACCTACGTACCTATGAACACTTACGATAGGTAAATACGTGCTCGATTAAAAAAGCAAGACGCAGAGTCACACTTTAAATTGATTATTATTATGTTATAACACGTGACATATTATCTTTATGTACACAAAGTAACTGGCTCGCGAAAAATTAAATCTGTTTGGATCATTGAACATAATCGAATTCAAATTCAAAATCTTTAATCAATCATTTATTTTGTTAAACATAAGTATGGTTTGAGATAGTATGATGTCTAAAATATGTGCACTATGTTTTGCCAATGTATGGCGTACAAAAATAACATAAACAAGCAATTACAATTAAGGTGGTAGGTCAAAAGATAACATAAAAAAAAATACAATTTACAATATGTCAGTTAGGTAACCAGGTCATTACACACACATATATATATAAATAAACACATTCAAACTTAATCAATAAAATGAAATCATAAGTGTTTAATTAGCCAGCCGGTATCGAATTCGAGCGAAGACTTTTACTGGGTTAGGAACATTGTCCTTAAAATTAAGTGCACATAAGCATAATCAGCCTATAACGTTCCCACTGTTAGAACACAGGCCTCATCTCTGTGGGCTATAATCCACCACGCAAGCCCAGTGCGGGTTGATGGATTGGTGAGAGAGCTCCCCGAGAGAAGCCCTGTGTCCCAGCATTGGTATTGGGCTGATTATTCTATGCTTATGCTACAACACGACATATCGATTTTCTTACTAACATTGCCGGCCGCTGCTCGCGTGTATTTGACCAGTTTAGCATTTTCGATTTATCTAGAAGAAGGTTGTCAAAATAATGCTCGAACTTCTAAGCCTGTTTGAGAAAATTAACCTCAATTTTCGTCGATGATTTTTAATTACAATTTAATAATGTTATTAAAAAAACAATTGATGGAAAAGTGGTGAGGTAATACGTATGAATGTGTTATTAATTCCCTTTTGTGAGAGGTTGTGTAAGAAATTAACGAACAGGGTTATTAAACTTTTCATCAGATCCTTTGACAACAGACAAAGGGTACCCACTGCCCTTCCAAGTTCGTAATGGACGAAAAACGTGAGGGCTCTATTGTAAACAGATGATTAGAACAGGAAAGTTTCCTACTTTTGGTTAGACTAGGAAAATATCACGGCAGGATAAAGATAAAGTTTCCTACTTAATGTTAGGCTAGGAAAATATCACGATTTTTAACACTCTGCTTAGCGACGAGAGTTGAAAATCCAACAGTGTGTTTTTTCGACGTGCTGGGATGCACTCAACACCGAGAGTTGAAAATCTAGTACGCGATAAAATAAAATAAAGAAGTTTATTTCGGAACAATAACACAAACAGTACAAAAAAAAAATGAAAACGATGAAAGCTGCAAAAGTATAAACTGTAGCGCAGCTAACAACGCCCTTCTCCAGATACGGAATGGAATGATGTTCCATGCAAAAGGTGCTTAATAGTAAAGGTAATTCAGTTTTAGTTAATTAAAATGAAATAAGAGTAAAAAATAAAACAAAAATAAAAATGAACAGTACAGGACGTTATATGAATAAGGGGTGTATTTAGACGTTCAGTTAATGTGGTGAGTGTAGGATGAGCGGGTGTGTGATAATAAAATCCCGTCGCGATATTTTCCTATCCTAACAAAAAGTAGGAAACTTTCCTGTTCTAATCATCTGTTTACAAGAGAGCCCATTAAAAACCACATTTTATAGATAAAAAGTGTCCATCCGTCGTAGTAACGGGTTATCGTGTAGAGACAGTAATGTTCCATCTTGTTGTTACGCGTAATCGGGTCACGTGCCAAATAGCTTAACATAACTTCAGACCAGAATGTCTAAGAGGTAGGTAGATGTGTACAGATGAACCCACTTTTCGCAACGGGTAGGCACAATACCTAGTATACAGCGGCGTGTACATAGTTATAAAACAGGGTAGGCAGAAAAGCTATAATCTAACCAAAACTACTATGTTGCTTTTGGTTTATCGTCTTGTTGAAATATTATATATTTACGTGTACATAATGATGTAGGTAGTTGCCACCTCAAATATCCATATATTGTCTGATTTTATAGACATCAATTTACGGATATTCGAAGAGGACTTTCGGCGCGTTTGTTTGATTTTGTGGAGAATGTCTGCAATACTGACAAGGGAAACAGGAACAACCGATTGCTGTATAGCAACCTGTGATATAAATCATTTGTTTTGTATTGAATTTACGATTGACATTAAGTTTGTATTAATTGCAAATCATGGACCTTTCATCACCAAATAATAGCTTATTTCAGATGTTCGATACTGAGGCCATCGTGACCTGGTGACTTACCTCTTTTCATTGATTTTACCACCAATGCAACTTCTTTTTTATGCTCATCAAGCAAATAACAGGAGGCATTTTGTTTTTTACTACGTACTTGTTTATTCTATCAATCTGGATGAGTCAGGGTTTTTCAAGATACAGCATCCATAAACTTAGATTATACCACAGATAATATAATACTACGTACAGATACCCAATCCCATACAAAGAAATGAAACCTCCCTAGTCTGGCTATTGAGCTGGCAATTTTTAGTCCTCCAATTCTTCAACAGATCGCAGCATAAGCGACTCACTAATTGCCAGAGACTGTAGTATTACAATGCCATCTAGGAGTCGACCTACTTTTAAAACGTTTCATACAATCCTTTTTTTATAAAGTTTTATAGTTCCGGGTTCAGAAAAACCAGTTTTTAGATTTCTTTTATATTTCTATGTAAAAAATAATAATAATCAAAACTGGTTTGATTTAAATAAGTATCAAAATTGGAATCTGTGATGAGGCAGGACCAAATGACTAGAATGCCATCTATTGCAAAAAGCTCAAAAAAAAAAGATTAACAGATGGCTACTTTTATCATTTATAGGGTTCGAATTATAGATAAAGGCTTCCTTTTTATTTTATTTTAAAATACGTGTATTATGAGTGGACATAGATAAATCTGCACTAAACTGGTAAGTTTAGACTTTTACCAATCATAATTCAGCCAAAATTCTGCCGTATACCGCGTTTTAATGATTGTTAATTTCATAATGGTTACCTATGCTGCCATCTATGATTTTTTTTCAAGACAAATTATAATTTGTTCGAGTAGAGACCCCATGATTATACTTATTCCAGGGGTACGTACTATGGCACTGACAGAAGAATGATGATGTCAGCATGCGTAGAATGACGCAACTTTTGTTGACGGAAGAATAGACAGAGTTACAGATTTATTTTATTCATTTGTCATTTTGTCTATTCCTCCATCGACAAAAGTTTATTTGGGGTCGGTGCAACATGTATATTTATTCCATACTTCTCTATTAGTCGTCATCTCGTAAGTCACCCCCTTTCTAGCCATATATATCTTCTACCATCTCTGTTATAATCATCCGCCTCCTGCCCTTGTCCCAATTAACTGGTGTCGCCTCAACATGTCCTTTTCTTCCATCCTTCTCTATTAGTCACCTCCTTTCTAGGCACTATGGGTGTGACTGGCACTGGCATGGCCACCACCAGGGATTTTAATTTTGATAACACAAAAAAACAGGTGCAAATTGAACTCGCGTGGAGAGGGTTCCGTACGAGGATGTTACCCACCATAAACATTGCATGTAAAGAAGGTTGCCAAGACTTACATATCGCGTAATAACCTTACATTTTGTTAAAATGTACGGCTTGGCTGTTTCACGCCCGTCGCATAGACACTCCTATGGGCTTATGGTAAGAAATTAAGACACTGGTCTTTAATGTTGTATCATGCAATTGTTTAATGGAACGGTCAAGCCATACATTTTGACCAAGATAAAGGTTATTAGAGTTAGGCTTTGTAGAGTTAAGGGCTTGGCTGTACGTTAAACCTGATAACTTTTGTACAGTGAAAAGTCTTAGCTAACATAGTACGATTTTTCCACCTAATGGATATTGATGATTGTCGTAGATGGTAGTGGATCTACGACAACTATTTATTGGTATACGAATTTGTGTGGGGTAGGTAAAACATCTAAAAAGTAAAAAAAATCTTATTTACAACAAAAAAAAACGACAAATTTCCAAAAAAATACTACAAAGTGACAAATAACTTTAATTTCGGAAGTCGGTGGCATAAAACGAATATACGAAGCCGAAATTACCAATGTGAAAATAAAGTAATTTTTCACTTCGTAGTGTTGGAAGTAGGTTGTTTTTTTTGTAAAAAGTTTTTACACAATACGTTCAAATGTAGGCCTTTTTTTTTGGTGGGAATCATCAAATGACTTCATCGGCCCGCGGAACCACAGCGCCTGCTGTTCGACGTCGAGGGCTCCGTTCATTGCTGACTCCCGGGTCCAGGCCTGGACAATACCCCTACCATGACTATCTCCCCGAACCGTGCTACCACGCAACCCTGTCCCCTCTTGATAGTTTTTAGGGTCAGGGTACCGGCGGCGGCCGACGAAATTAAGGCCACTGAGCCGCTCAGGTCCTCCACCCAGTCATCCCTGGGCGGGACAAAGTACGGCTCAGTGACCGCGGCGATGTTAATCGACCACCTGCGCCATGCTGGACCGGTTGCCATCAGTGACACCGAGCTCCTCGAGGTTCACCGCCGTCCTAGCCTTGCCGAGCATCTCGCAGTAGGTCATGCTCTTCTTTTCCGCTTCTGGCTGTAGTGTGATCATTACTAAGCACGGATCCTAGCCGCGACACTTCGCTCCTTGCGCCGCTGCCTTCTCTTTTTTCTTCTGGCCGCCCTTGCTGCCTTACCTATATGCCATTTGGCGTCGGTCGGATGAGATTTAGAAGGCAGCCGTGTCGCCGTCAGGGCTGGGGTCTTCGCCGTCTGCGCAGCCACCCCACCCTTCTCGCTCTGGGGAGGTGATGTGCCGGTGTCGCTTATGCGTAGCCAAGATCCGAGCCAAAGAGAAGGACGCAGCATGGGCAAGGCCAGCCCGTGTCTGCCGAGGACCGGGTTCTGACCCTGGTACGGCAGGAGCTGAACCAGGGTCCTCGGGGCAGACAGACTCAAAGCGATGGCGTGGCGGAACCCACGGGGCCAACCCTGGTGAATTCGGCACCGCCCCAGACCGAGAAGGGTGGGGTGGCTGCGCAGACGGCGAAGACCCCAGCCCTGACGGCGACGCGAGTCATGGTAGGGGTATTATCCAGGCCTGGACCCGGGAGTCGGCAACGAACGGACCCCTCGACGTCGAACAGCAGGCGCTGTGGTTCCGCGGGTCGATGAAGTCATTTGATGATTCCCACCAAAAAAAAAGGCCTACATTTGAACGTATTGTGTAAAAACTTTTTACAAAAAAAAACAACCTACTTCCAACACTACGTGAAAAATTACTTAATTTTCACATTGGTAATTTCGGCTTCGTATATTCGTTTTATGCCACCGACTTCCGAAATTAAAGTTATTTGTCACTTTGTAGTATTTTTTTGGAAGTGTGTCGTTTTTTCTTTTGTTGTAAATAAGATTTTTTTTACTTTTTAGATGTGTTACCTACCCCACACGAATTCGTATAGCAATAAATAGTGGTCGTAGATCCACTACCATCTACGACTATCATCAATATCCATTAGGTGGAAAAATCGTACTATGTTAGCTAAGACTTTTCACTGTACAAAAGTTATCAGGTTTAACGTACAGCCAAGCCCTTAACTCTACAAAGCCTAACTCTAATAACCTTTATCTTGGTCAAAATGTATGGCTTGACCGTTCCATTAAACAATTGCCTGATACAACATTAAAGACCAGTGTCTTAATTTCTTACCATAAGCCCATAGGAGTGTCTATGCGACGGGCGTGAAACAGCCAAGCCGTACATTTTAACAAAATGTAAGGTTATTACGCGATATGTAAGTCTTGGCAACCTTCTTTACATGCAATGTTTATGGTGGGTAACATCCTCGTACGGAACCCTCTCCACGCGAGTTCAATTTGCACCTGTTTTTTTGTGTTATCAAAATTAAAATCCCTGATGGTGGCCATGCCAGTGCCAGTCACACCCATAGTGCCTAGAAAGGAGGTGACTAACGAAATGACGATTAATAGAGAAGGATGGAAGAAAAGGACATGTTGAGGCGACACCAGTTAATTGGGACAAGGGCAGGAGGCGGATGATTATAACAGAGATGGTAGAAGATATATATGGCTAGAAAGGGGGTGACTTACGAGATGACGACTAATAGAGAAGTATGGAATAAATATACATGTTGCACCGACCCCAAATAAACTTTTGTCGATGGAGGAATAGACAAAATGACAAATGAATAAAATAAATCTGTAACTCTGTCTATTCTTCCGTCAACAAAAGTTGCGTCATTCTACGCATGCTGACATCATCATTCTTCTGTCAGTGCCATAGTACGTACCCCTGGAATAAGTATAATCTAAGTTTATGGAAGCTGTATCTTGAAAAACCCTGACTCATCCAGATTGATAGTATAAAGAAGTACGTAGTAAATAACAAAATGCCTCCTGTTATTTGCTTGATGAGCATAAAAAGAAGTTGCATTGATGGTAAAATCAATGAAAAGAGGTAAGTCACCAGTTCACGATGGCCTCAGTATCGAACATCTGAAATAAGCTATAATTTGGTGATGAAAGGTCCATGATTTGCAATTAATACAAACTTAATGTCAATCGTAAATTCAATACAAAACAAATGATTTATATCACAGGTTGCTATATAGCAATCGGTTGTTCCTGTTTCCCTTGTCAGTATTGCAGACATTCTCCACAAAATCAAACAAACGCGCCGAAAGTCCTCTTCGAATATCCGTAAATTGATGTCTATAAAATCAGACAATCTATGGATATTTGAGGTGGCAACTACCTACATCAATAAAAGCAACATAGTAGTTTTGGTTAGATTATAGCTTTTCTGCCTACCCTGTTTTATAACTATGTACACGCCGCTGTATACTAGGTATTGTGCCTACCCGTTGCGAAAAGTGGGTTCCTCTGTACACATCTATCTACCTCTTACAGACATACTGGTCTTAAGTTATGTTAGGCTATTTGGCACGTGACCCGATTACGCGTAACAACAAGATGGAACATTAATATGTCTCTACACGATAACCCGTTACTACGACGGATGGACACTTTTTATCTATAAAATGTGTTTTTAATGGGCTCTCTTGTAAACAGATGAAAGGGCTTGTTGGAAGGGTCTCAAACATATTTTTTGTATAATTTTTCGAAATAAACAGTTTCGAAGTTATTTATGAAATTGTACGAAAATTTACCGTTCCCCCCCCTCTCTGGCTTGGTAGATTCGGAGATATCAGGGGGCTCCTATCTCCGAATCTACCAAGCCAGAAATTTTGAAAAAAATACAGAAATTCGTTAATTACTTACAGATTACAGGAAAACCTGTAACAAAACCGTGGTCTTAAAAAACGTGGTAAATCTTTCAATTTTGTGCGTACAAACTTACAATGCGATAAAATCTTAGAACTCAATTTTAACTTGTAATTGTCGTATTGAAATGAAACTTGGTATGTATATGTAGTTCGGATAACAAAACTATAATGGAACTGTACCCTAATTGCGTAATACACATTCAATCGTAATCTGAATCGTTTTGAAACAGATTGCTAATCCATTGCTTCATATGTACGAAAAAAATATGCTCAACAATTTAAATAACGCAATGAATGTTGTTGAACTGTCAAAATCAAACAGAGTAGTCGTAATCGTTTACGAAAATGTGTTACGCAATTAGGGTGCTGATCTGTTGATGGAGTTAGGAGGTGAAAAGTGGATCTCTTCAGTGGCTACTAGTAAACCTCTCGAGTTTGGGCTCATGTGATTTGCTTTGACGTGTTCACAAGATTGGGGAGGGTCTGACGATGGAGCCAGGAGGTGGATAGTGGAAGTCTTCAGTGGCTACTAATAATTACTTTGACTTATGGGTCATACGATTTGTTTTGATGAGTCCAATAGAGTGCACTTGGTGTCGCGGGTCTGATGATGTAGCCAGAATGTGTATAGTTGAATACTTCAGTGGCTCTTAGTAAACCGCTTAAGTCATAACTTCGTTTACTTCAGACTTATCAACTTAATGTATAATATACTGGACTAAAAGCTAAAATAATAAACTACGAGCTTAAAATAAAACACGCTGTCATCACGTAAAAAAAATGCATAACCAATTTTTTTTTTTAATTTTTTTGTAACCTTCATATTGTTTCGTTGGTTATAAAGAATGTAGCTGCTGACTATAATTGGAGAAATGGTTATGATTATTACATGTCTGTGCAATATCAGTACAATATCACCCCTTAAATAAATTGAAAAATTAAATCCTACCAAAAACATTTCATATAAAGTAGGTCGCCAAGACTTGTCACTGTTCAAAAGTTATCAGGTTTAACGTACAGCCAAGCCCCTAACTCTACAAAAAGTAACTCCAATAACCTTACATCTTTGTCAAAATGTATGGCTTGACAGTTCCATTTAACTATTGCATGATACAACATTAAAGACCAGTGTCTTAATTTCTTACCATAAGCCCATAGGAGTGTCTATGCGACGGGCGTGTAACAGCCAAGCCGTACATTTAACCAAGATGTAAGGTTGTTAGAGTTAGGCCTTGTAGAGTTGGGGCTTGGCTATTCATTAGATCAGATAACTTTTTAACAATGAAAGCGTTGTATAAGTCTTGGCAACCTTCATAACGTGAAATGTTTTTGGTGGGGAACATCCTTGTACGGAACCCTCTCCACGAGAGTTCAAATCGCTTTTGACAGGTTTTTTTTGTAATTGTTTATTTTTTGTTTCCACGAGTTTGAACTTTGTATTTGCCAAAATATGTGGTTCGCACTAATGACTGATAAAGCTACCCATTAGTCAAGCTATCAACCTCTCTCACGGTGCACCGACGCTGGGAGGTATGGGTTGATTTATTATAGAGGTTTTCTTCTTCGCGGCCCGGGCGATTAAGCCAAGACCCTCGACCCCTGTCAAAATTCAGAGACATGACCTTGACAATCTTCGGGGCTAAGAGACTAACAGTGGCAGAAGGAGAACCCTTCGTACTGCCCGCCCGGCGGCATAGTCAGTACACACCGAGCCCGCTCTTACTCCGCCACTGTGCGTCTCTGCGTAAATTTCAGAGATACACGCGTTGGAGCGTTACTCCGACAGGAAATTCGCATACGGGCAACGAGACCCCTTAGGCACACAGTACCTTAGGTGACTCATTGCCCGCAACCCAGGGTGCATCGTTCCGGAGACTAGCCTTCCGCCCGGACGTATCCATAAGGTAACTCCAGCCCACAGGCACATGGGGAGGATTCCTGTCCAAGGACCCCTTATAATTGGCCTACATTTTTTTTTCGTCCTTTTGATAGACGGGGAAATCTTTGTTTTACGCAGTATGTAACTACCGCTTATTATGATTGTCTCAGGGATATTAAAAGATAACGAATTATCTACAGTATTTTAAAATGAATATTCCAAAACAAGTGATAAGATACTCTTCTCTTGAGAGATTCTCTTGTTTTTATAAGTAGTTTGCTATTGATCGTTACCAAATAGGTATAATATTCAGAATGTTTTTTTAGGTACCGATATAGATATCGATACCGACGCTTGATTGCTTCAATGACCAACCAAGGTTGGTAAAAAAATTGAATTAAACAGTGCTTTTGAAAATTCAATTTCCTGGAGACTATGGATTTAAGACCATTTCCCAGCTCATAGGTTGCTCAGGCAAGATTAAAATTAAACTACTCATTGTATAATCTCATTGTAATATAGTTCGCAATAGCTGTTAAAATTACACCTTAACACTTAATCATTAAACAATTATAATTAGTTATCTATTGGCTAATTTATATAAATATTAAAATTGGTGGGTAATGTATTTTAAAGCAGTATTTTCACGAGTAAAAAACATAACAAGAAGGGGTAAGACACATAAATAAAGTTTATAATACAATACAACAGTCTACTGATTCGTTCTGCATACCGATGACATTTAAAAAATATCCCACACGATAGTAATAATCAGTGAAAATTCGACTTAGGTTACGCGTTAAAGCTAGTTTGGATTCGTCGGTAATTACTTTGTATAAACATAAAGTTGTCGACGATACATTACGTTACGTCGGTAACTTTATGTGTAACTTTAAGTGAAAAAACAAATTGTTTTTTCAATACACCCACATACTTTTAAGAGGAGGCTCCATGAAATGTGTTATTTGCAATTCCGAAACAGTCAAGCTTACAATCATAATGGAACTTTAGTACTTTTATGATTTATTGGATCTTTTTCTATCCAACAGTTACGCAATTGTAACATTTTCGCTCTATTGATTTTTAATCGAAAATCTTGTTTTTCTATAGATATTGAAAAAAAAACAAGATTGCTCGGCTTGTACGTATGTCTTATATAAATATTAACAGTACCTAAGTCAATATAGTGTAATATCCAGCCACAAGATAGTTTTTCTTTATATCCAATGTTACTTTAGTTATTAACGGAATAAGAATTGAGACTAACGCCATTTAGTTTCGTGCTCGAACAAGAGCGCACGCGATATTCAACTTTAGCAAGTAAAAGGTGCGTGCGTTTAGCACGTCGCGGAACTTTCGTGGAAATTACTTTAGAGATCCAATCAAAATAGCTACACAAAGAGTTGTAGCTATGTTTGATTGGATTTTTCACAAACTGTACCTATCCCTACTACCTACATTAAATAATTTAACTAACTAACATGTGTCTATACGCAATACTTTGTCGTTAAATTCATTAAACCTACTTAATACAAATCTAAAATTCACCGAAAGACAACGCACAACCTTAAAGAGGTTTAATAAGGATCACATTGTTGCGATTGGTAATTACTCACACAAATGCAAAGCTCAGCTTAGGCCTCGCGGACTGTACTTAGACTTTTGTTTAAATGTTAAAGTTAGTTTTTTCTCCTCCAGCTCCTGCACAGAAGTTGGTAATGGGGCATCGGCCACACGGCTTGTAGATAATCCAATAAATTAACATATTTTCATTAGTTCTGTTACTGAACATGGTTTCGTGCAACATCTCTCTATAAAATTTTCTCTTTGTTTCCATTTTTCTACAATCATTTCCCTGGGAATTGACGGCATCTGGACTTCCTCTGCAAAAAAAAAAACACTTTGAATATTTTTGTCAAAACCATTTCTAGCCGTGAATGTTGCAAAAGGGAGTCAAAGCTCGTAAGAGTATGGATAAGGAGAAGTCAGAGTGACTAATAACTTAGATTGTCCGCTGTTTGACGTAACACGTCACTAAAAAAAAAAAAAATTTGCCTGTAATTCGTCCTTCTGGGTACAACAACTAATTACATACAACAAACTGCAAACCAATCAATCTTCCAAGCGTCATCATAGCAGTCGAATAGCCCGCGAAATTCATATATTCTTGATTCTTCTTCAAAACGACATTGAATAATTCTAACTTAGGGAGTTGTATTGATGATTGTTAATTTAATAAACAATGTTGTTGTTAAGAGGATCATGTTCAGCTGAAGAAACTATCGATCGGGCTGATGCCAAACCTAACTTTTGAGAATTGTTCGTAGACCTTTGGCTTTAGTTGGTAGTAATTGTATGTGAGTACTTATGTGTATGAAGGCTTTGGGCGACTTTGTTTCAAAGCATTCGGATTCAGTACGGTGAAGAGGACTACTATATTAGTTAGTAATTCGAATTTACTTTTAGGGAGTTAGATTCCATGCGAGCAATTCACAAAAGCTAACATTACGAGTATTGTATTTGAACTTTACACCATTCGCTGGTACTATTCATAATAGAAAATCGAGATTAAATCATCGTACTCAAGGTACTGACCTACAAACTACAATATAAATCCTAGAATTCGTTTTAATTCATAGCCAAGTACTTAGAATATCTATAATGTATATACATTAAAGTCAGTTTTCCTGTCTGTCTGTGTGTCCGCGTTGTTCTTCAAAACCCATCATCTTCTGCCTGTTCTCAACTATGATGGGGGATGGGGCCGGCTTCCAGCCTAATCTGATCCACCTGATTACCAGTAATTGTTCTTAAAGGATTGTGATGAGGTTGTCGCCATCACTAAGACAATTTATTCCGGAAGGTTACTGTGACTGCCTCGTTGGTCTAGTGGTCGCAATCGCTACTGCTCAGCATGAGGTCCTGGGTTCGATTCCCAGGTCGAGCAACGTGTTATTGGGTTTTTCTATCTGGAATTTCTAAGTAGCAGAAAGGAGTCTGGATTTGTTCCCGGTTGATGGCAATAGACTCGCCCCCTATTACATGGGACTTAAACAAATGTGGCGAAATGTGGGCGTTCTATAGGTACACCTCTGCCCAATCCTTTGGGGAAACCAGGCGTGATGTCATGTTATGTGATTTAATGTGTATTATGACACGCTATTTAAAGCATACTGCACATCTCTGTACTCGAGCGCCCTATGGATAAGAGACCCCAGTGTGAGTTTGTTTTAACCATCTCGATTTTTCGCATCGACCGCGTTCGGCGTTCCGATTGGCCCTTCACCATTCGGAAGTTGCGCTTAGATTGCCAAGGGCCAATCGGAGCGCCGAACGCGTTCGATGCGTAAAGTCGAGATGGTTAAAAGAAACTCACACTAGGGCCTCAGCTGTACCAAACGTGCCGTCAGTGCGCTGCGCGTCCAATATAATAACGTCGTCAGAGATGTTCGCAAAAGCCCGAGTCGTACGGAAGAGAAGTGCGTCTCTGCTCGCCAGATTGCGTGGCAGTGGCAACGGCCTCCTGATGGTGATCTGACAGGCTTGATGAGAGCCCCGTAATGGAACAACATCAAAAACAACACTCTCTGTAGTAGTGTGTTTGTAGGTACTAACATAGATCATAAGCCACATTGTTACTTACATCCTAGTATATACGTATGTGCTAACGTTGGTTATAAGATATAATTGTTACTAACATATTTGAAGTATTTTTGTTTGTGTTTTGGCAGTGTGGACCTTTTGTTGTCTGTAAATATAAAGAAATCTTGATGTCTTGTCAAGTCCTAAAAACCGTGCAAATCAAAGGCGGGTCGCTAGTTATTGATATAAGATAAATTACAACACAACATAAACACAACATTATGCCTTGTTTCCCCGAAGGGTTGGGCAGAGGTGTACCTATAGTACACCCACATTTCGCCAGTTATACTTAAGTGCCATGTAATAGGGGGCGAGCCTATTGCCATCAACCGGACACAAATCCAGACTCCGGGCTGCTACTGAGGAGTTCTAGATAGAAAAACCCAATAACACTTTGCCCGACCTGGGAATCGAACCCAGGACATCATGCTCAGCAGTAGCGATAGCGACCACTAGACCAATGAGGCAAATTTTTTGCATGTGTTTGCTATTATCTTATCACATTTTTGCTGTGTCATGACACTTCACATTCATTGAATTTGCCCTCTGATAAATTACTGTCAAGTGTTATTTCAAGGAATATAATTTCAAAGGAAAACCTTCGATTTGTATAATTAATTATCTATAAAGCGCCTGATTCTTAGCAATGTCGACTTCTTGATTGAAGCATTATGCTCGCTTTGCTGTGAATTGCTACGATCATTTCAGTTGAAGTGTACACTTAAGTGGCTAGAGGAAAAAATACTAGGGGTTAAAGGCCCATCACACAGCCGTCATCAATGCATTCATTTATTAGTTAAACTAAGCAACACTGATCAAAAATAATTGCTCGGGAACGACTTTTATTTTTGACGTGAAAACTCCCTGCCTAAGGGTAGCGCGCAAAGGAGGCACGCAAAACATAGTGGTTATTATGGGTACTTGCAACGTGGGAGTATTCATTTAGAACTTTATTCGTTAAATGGAAACTTCAATAATTTTGAAATGTTGACTTTAAATATTTCCTAAACCAGAAGGTTCCCAAGGTATGGTACAGTACAAAGAAAATATTACTTATATTACCTAAATTTTATTTATTTATGACATTTATAATTTTTCTTTATTTTTTTTTATGTATTTTTTTATTTTTATTATTACATAAGAAAGAAGAACTTACCGGAAGAATAGTCCCCGTATGAGCCGTATGAGCCGTATCTAGGGCATAAGATGTCAATCACGGCGTAAGTCAGCATTTTCATACAAGTCGGTAAAGACACTTCACTGTTTGCTGATGTTAGGATATGGCACGAAGCCTTGTGTTCGCTCAGCGTTATCATCAGGACTAACGTCATCAAAAAGAAGTATTTGTCTTGCATTTTGCTGGTGAGCTGAAACCAAACAAAAACCTTTAGAAACCAAAAGTTTCGTGAGTAATGTTTTAAGCCGTTGCCCTGCACTATGAATTTCTTCTGTTACGAGGGTGCGTTCACAGACACAAATCTCACATACACGAACAGGCAGACCAGAAATAACGATCTAATTAACCGGAGTCTGAATTTGTGCCAGGTTGATGGCAATAGGCTTGCCCTCTATTACATGGGACTTAAAAATAACCGGCGAAATGTGGGTGTTCTATAGTTATAGCCCTGGAGAACTTATAACTCTGTTCCGTGCAGGAATTGAACCCCCCAACTCGTAGCTGATGTAGCGTAGCAGTCAATCTCCGTACAGTCCCTAGTTCCGGTATCATAATTTCGTATGGTCTGAAGTTTTCTTTTGGTGTCCATGAATTTGAAAATCCCTTTTGTGAAGCACAGAATATGAAGGAAAACTAGTAATATTGAGATAAATTTATTTTTGGACAAGGAAAGGGTTTGGATCCTTAGTTTTTCCAAAAATGGTTAGAGCAACTTTTAATGATCTTTGCTCGTGCGTAAATAATTCAACGACCTATTACAAAGGTAAGTAGAAAGAAGGACTAATGAAAATAGGAGACGGAAAATATAGTTAGAAAAAACAGGACTCACCAAATGACTTCTAGGAATCGGGAACGTTACAATATAAATAACACTCCGTAGATGTATCCTCATCTAATGGTTGGAAAATAAATAGCTCCAGCCTTTTTATACTCGACTCGGAGCCGGTAAACAAGTCCCTAATAAAATTCTAGGTGCGCAAACAATTTTCTTGGCGCGCAAACTTTTATAACTTGTAATTAAATTCTTCACATAAAACAAACTCATTAAATTCCGCTCGGAGCTTGTATTTTTGTCACAGGGCAGGGTGATCGCTTACAAAACATGAATGAGCCTGTAAGCTAGCACCAAAATTGAACCGTAAACATGTTGTTATAAATAACCCGAACATAGTTTATCGGTAACTACATTGTTATCTTACTAAATGAATGACCCATGTCTCTTAAATCTGCTGTAGACAGTGTATGTAAAAACTTTTGTAAATTAAGGTTGTTTATTGTAGTCACAGGCGTCTGCCAATAACCACCCCCTTTCAGAAGTTTTAAATTAAATATGAAAAAGTTCATAAATTAAAAATGAAAGAAATCTTTTTCCACTTTTCATCCAGTTTGACCTTCACAATCATCTCATGCTTCACTATCTTCAATATCATCGATCGTAAACGCTGCTCGACGCGTCAATGCGTTGAATATTTTTGCACGCATGCGTTATATATTTAAACGTGTTGTTTGGTTACTGATTACGTTTTTAATGAGTTACATTGTTGAAAAACCTCATTATTTCATATTATTGTTTGATAAAAACAAGCGGTTAGTAACATTTTGAACATTCCATCTTTTCGCTTGTCTAGGTAGGGGTAACTTAATTCATATTTTGTTTTGTATATTTCAGACTTACACGTGTTTTTTTTAAATGACATAATAGCAGCTTAGATACTACGTAAATTGATAAGTTTCTATTTCCGTTACAAACAAATGCCGCACTGTTTACCTACTTATTTTTATCAAAAAAATAATGAACATGCGGAACTTAATTTATTCAATGTATACCTATCTATTAGTGATATTGTATTTTTCCATCAGGAATTTCTTAGAAGCAGCCCGGATCTGGATTTGAGCCCGTTTGATGGTAATAGGTTCGCCCTGTGTTTATACATGAGACTTAAACATAACTCGCGTTATGTGGGTTACTGTATGAACAAACACCTCTGCCTAGACCATCGGAGATTACGATGTTGTGTATAATAAACAGTAGGTCATTTCATATAGTTTTAAGTTTAGTCAATTATTTTTGGCTTGAATGTGGGCTAGCAATGTTTGCGGATGCGTAGTCTTAGTGCAAGTCGTTGTTCCACTTTGAAGAGTCAAAACATCGAGTACTACTACTCTACAGTGAATAATAAAACCTATAGTGTGTACTATAGGTATCGTTATTCACTGTAGTGTTTTGGTATATTACTGTAAGAGCTGTTTGATTTAGGCTGTGAAAATTGTTTCAGGCCAGTTTATACACAAGCTAGCGTCTATTGCTAAAACCGGACTTTCTGAACTCTATCCTGCCTCTCCTTATTGGCTTCGTACAGAAGAGGCTTCTGTGAACCAATCCCTTTGCTTCTTTTTCCGATAGTTTGTGAGGTCATTGCAAAGTTTTTTTTTTTTTTTTTGGTGGGATTTCATCAAACGACTTCTCTCGCTCTGGGTGGAGCGGGAGGTCGTGTCAGACTTTTTCTGACTAAAACCCACCCATGTTCCTTCAGTTGCCTGTGCCAGGGCCACGGTTATCTCTATCGAATTACCCGCGACCCTGAATTTGGATCTGCCTGCTGTAAGTGTAACCAAACTACATGTGTCAAGTTCTTTATATACGCTTTTTTATGCATCAGTTGGTTTTGGTGGCATCAAATCTGAGATTGAACTAAAATACCTGCATCACACATTCAGACTGTTTGAAACGTGATCTAGTTTTAAACTTTTTAGTTGTAGCTGGGTTTTTTGAATTTTTCTTTTGTTGTGATATTTACATCGAGAAAAGTATAAAGTATCTGATGCTGATTAACAACGTTCAGTAAAATAGGAATGTACATATTATTTATTTGCATACAACGTCCTAATCCTAAATAATATTATAATATCATAAATGCGAAAACGGATTTGGATGACATTTGGCACACAGATAGAGTTGGGAATCGAACCCAACACAACACCTTGCACGCGTTCTGCATGCGCAGGCATCGTGATCAGGCAAGCTGAGGCGCGACGCGGCGACGACACGGCTCGACCCGATGACCTGACCACTCGCTTCCTAGGACTCCACCGCGACGGACGATTCGTTCTTTATTACGAGTAGTGATCGATGTCTCTCATTGAATTATTAATTGTTTGTCAGGGAAAGTTATAATTTGTTATAAGCACGGCAATAAAGCATTGCCTAAATACAGTTCACACTTTTATTGCTCCCCGCGTATAGACCATGACCTGAGTAAGGATATAGGCTGTTCATCCTGGATAGCAGACGAAGTCGTGGGCAACAGGTAGTGGTATATAAAGTTGTTTTAAAACACATTATAGAGCATACATGTTTTGCTTATCATAGTATGCAAATATTGTGACACCAAAGTGGTCAAAGAGTCTGGACTTGTGCCCGGCTATGGTGTTATACGTGGGACACTCAGAAAGTTTTGCGAAAATAAAAATAAAAATGTTCTTCAAGTAATATTTTTTTACAAAATCAAAGTTAAAGTCAAATCATTTATTTCAAATAGCCACTTAAATGGCACTTTTGACCGTCAACACTTACAAAATAAATAGAACAGATTCTAGTTGCCACTTCCAAAAGGTAGTCGCGAGATGATTTCCATAACAAATTAACAAGTTGTAATGTGTGAGTTAAAGTAATTACAGAATCACTATATAAAATGAATCAAATGAAAATGAAAAATGAAACAATTCAATAAGCAACCAGTTTGATTTTGTCTAGCCTCTAGATTGTCCTATGGAACAGGACCAGCATGTTTCTTTTTAGCGCATTATAAGCATTCTTATCGAGGATATAATCCTCATATTGTAATATGCTTGTTTACAATGTGTACTTTTAACATGAGTTTTAAATTTTCTTTAATACAATTGTAATATATAACAACGCATTCTGTTGTAATATTTAACACAGTACCCCATAAAAAGACTACGTTAGATAAAATAAAGTCTTTATTTCTAGAGTTAAAATGATCACTTATTTTCTTAACAAGATGTAGAATTTTTCTTAGATGCATAATATTTTCATAAATGAACAGGCAATTTTTTCAAAGTACTCTCCACTAGCCTCTATACAAGGTTTCATGCGTCTGAACCAGTTTTCGAAACACTTTTGCCAGTCCGCCGTAAACACCTCGTTTACAGCCAGCTCGAACGCTGACAGCGCATCTTCCGGCGACGAATATTGTATCCCTTTGAGCAGATTTTTTATCTAGCGTGCTAGGTCAGGACTGGTCAGGGCTGTAAGGAGGGTGACCGAGGAGTTTCACCGGCGTGCTTTCCAGGAAGTTCCTCGTTTTGAGCGCATTGTGCGCAGTCGCGTTGTCGTGGTGAAGCAGTAGCCCGCGGAGCCCTGTGTTTGGTCGCTTGTTGCTCACAACAGTGAAAACTTCTGCCAAGCATTCGGAAGTATACCATTCAGCGTTGAAGCTTCTTTAGTTCCGTAAAGGAATAAACACCAAGTAGCCAGTCAAGTTGAAAAAGCTAGCGATCAAAATCTTCCCCCCGCTTCTAGATCGCTTCATTTTGGTAGGCGTTGATTCGTTTTAAAACACCCAAACTGTCGTCTAGCGCTTCGTTTCTGGATCGTATTGATAAATCCAAGGCTCATCCCCTGTAATGATGTAAACACGCCGAGACGAGCCTGCGTTAAATTTGTTTATCATATCACAACACCATCCCACACGGGCCTGCTTCTGAGCATCGGTGAGGTTGTAAGGCACCCAGTGTGAAGCTATCCTACTCACGCGAAAATGTACGTGTAGAACTCGCCTATTGTCTTGCATATTTTTTTTCTCTGATAGCATATTTTCTTTCGTAACAGCCGTCGTAAGGCAACCACTTCTTTCTTCATCCCCCAAAGTTAGTCGACCGCGCTGAAATTCGTTATACCAACGATACACGGTTGCCTTAGAAGGGCCTTCATCCATGACTGCCATTTGAAGTATTTTTATGTCAAACCTGGAAACCATTGGTAGTGATAATTTGTTACGCAATTACCAGGGAAGCATGGCACAAAAGGGAGGAGGCCTATGCTCAGCAGTGCCAACTCTTAAAATGAGTCAGTGCATCGGTTTTATTGAGGTTTTATATGGAATGTAAGTATATCCAAATGTATTGTATTCCACATTCTAAATTTTCCTTCAACCTAGCAGTAGCTAATTGTAGTGGTGAGCACCCGGGGAAGGAATTGTGACCATAAAACTGCATATATTTATACAGGATGTCCCGTAATTCGACGTGAAGCCGGAATCGGGTGATAGATCAAGTTAAAAAAAAAGTATAAATAACAATCTTTGTTAAGTATTTAAAAAAATCGAGAAAACCTACTGCATGTGACGATGATTTAACTCCTGATGCAATTTTTTATTTTTCTATTAACTATTATGACCCGATCTACCACCCGGCTCCGGCTAAACGTCGACTTACGGGACAACTTGTTTATAATTCGACATATATATTATATTTAAAGCCTCGTTCACCATCACCAAGTAAAACGTCAATTAGTTGCTTCGTTTATTTATTTCAATTAAATCATTTACAGGCACTTTTGAATTGTCAAGGAGCCGTTCAGTCAGAAATAGGAAGCTAGTTGCCCATTCCAAAGCGTAGTAGGTAACTATGGAGAAGAATGGGCAAGAAACTCCATGGACACTCTTTTAAATAATATTGTTAAGTGTAAGAATGATGTACAAAAACCGTACACGTTAAAAGCGTCCAGAGTGCAGCAAAACATGATTAAAACAATCCAAAAAAAATAAAAAAAATATGCCGTGGCAGCTAACAGATGCCCAGTCCCAACTGACGGCGCCCGTTCACGAACATGACGCATGGATCAGCACCATTCAGCTGAACCATTTTGAAGGGAGCTAAATGATCCAACACAGGCGCCACCATCAGCGAGACATTTGAGTGAGCATGACATACTCAGCCGCCAGGGCATATTCAAGTCAATCTATGACATTACCAGGTAAATGGTAGCTCTATACAAAGTACTCACACCTCTGCAATGCATCTATATAATAAAAAAGAGATTGAGTTTTTATAATGCAAATATATTCTTACAATCTTTAGCAGCTCCAACAGTATTTCAAATGTCAATTAATTAGTTGTGGTGTGGAGCAGGACCAGCATTAAGCCAGGCATTTTTATCAGTGATGTAATCCCTCAACTTATAATATGCCTGCCTGCATAGTGTGCGTTTTACAAAGGATTTGAATTTCGTCTCATTCAGTTGAAGTATGTGGGGAGGTATTTTATTGTAACATTTTAAACAGTACCCTATGAAAGATGAGTCTACTTTAGCCATTCTGAAGCCTGGTTGAACAAATAGGTCCCGATTTCTAGTACTATAATTATGTCTTTCACTTCTTTTACTGTACAGATGTAAACTTTTCGAACACCCATTTTTACTTTTGAACCAAATGAATTGACACTATTTATTTGAACTTGCTGTTGTCTATCATTTAAATAAGATTTTACTTATCTGAGCGCAAGTTTTCCAAGTCCGTAATGCTCAAGTTTCAAAAGCAGGGTTTGTGATCGACGCAATCAAATGCCTTGGAGAGGTCACAAAAGATTCTTATGGCGGTATGGCGTCTTGAGCCTCTTCCCACGCGTTAAAATATGTTTTAATACGGTAACACCGGCGTCGGTCGTACAACGCCCTTTGGTGAAACCAGCACCCTAATTGCGTAACACATTTTGTTTTTGAATGCGATTCTGAAATGAAACAAATTGCGATCTTAATCGTTTCCTATAATTGGAATTGTGTAGTAAAAATGATCTCAATTCTGCCAAATTGTATAGGGATGTGTTTCATTTCTAGCTCTATCTCGCGTTTTGTTTCATCGAAAAGGAATTATTCGCATCTGAATAATTTTGCTTCAATTTAATTTTGTTTTAACTACAACTGGCCGTCTACTAATGCATATAAATAAAAATGTACAATGATGGCTGTTAAATTAAAAACCAATAAATAAAACAATTTCTACCATAAACTACCAAAATTGAAATACGCAACGAAACGTTATTGGCCTGTAACGTTATTATCTGTGGCCAATGACAAAATCGTAGAAAAGCAGTGTTGTCAAAGTAGTGGGACTTCCACTAAAACAAGGAGTTTTGGACACCCGTACTAGGGCGGTCTGCAGACAAAATTTATGGTGGATAAGACTTTTTAGAAAATACTACAATCAACTATTAAAACTATTGTTTATCTAAAACCTGTATCAGAAATTTTACCATTTATTAATTTCAAATGCCGAAACTACTTCGGATTTGAACGCTGATTTGTAAAGACTGTTTAGCATGACGAATATAGTGAAGAATTTTATAAGAAGCTGCGCCCGTGTATAGATCGAAAACAACTTCATTTCGAAAAAAAAAACGCGGAACATACTTCCAGGATAAAAATTTAACCGCTTTTTGACATTAATGTGTATCTAACAAACACCCAAACATCTTCACTAACTTTTTCAAGTAATTTTATTTGTGCTATTATATAAAGTAAGTAGTTTATATAATAGCACAAATAAAGTCCAAAGTTCCAAGTTTAGTACTACGGCTCGGGAAAAAAAAATTGGCAACACTAATAAAAATTATTTTTAATATTAACGATTCGCATTGGTTTGCTTTGAAATACGAATTGAAAACATTGGTTGTTTTTTATTGTTCAACACATAAAATTAGACACAGAATCATATTTACTTACTATTCCTATAGGTACATATACATGTTGGCCTATGTTACAGTTTTGTATTCTTGTTTTGTGTGTGTATCGCTGAAAACGTATGGCAAGGACTAGGGGCTAGGGCTATTATGGCTCTGTCTTCGTTTTGTACTGGCTGGCCTGGCTGCACACACACTCCACAGCGAAAAGTACTTATGTCAATATCATCACTACAAGTAAGTACCTATGCCAATATATAAAGAAATAACGTGTGTAAATGTACCTCCGCCCGATCATGACTTATGCCAGTGCGTGCAGTCTTTGCACACGCCAAGTCCCATCGCTTCAATAGAATGCAGACCCTCCAGAACAAGTTCCTCCGTAGGATTACAGGCTCCCCCTGGTACGTTCGCAACGAAATCCTCCACGCTGACCTCAAGATTCCCACTATCCGCCAGTTCATGAAACGCATTTCAAAGCGTTTCTTCGAGACCGCCGCGAATCACCGCAACCCTCTGGTTGTCAAGGCCGCTAGCTATATTCCCTCCTCCATCAGTCATGTCCGCCGTCCCAAGCATGTCATCACCGACCCCGATGACCACATAACTCTCATTCAGGAGAGGAGTAGGGCCACCAGTACAGTGCACAAACACAGACGGACATTCCGACCTCGCTGCCGAGGTTCCTCGCGAAGATCCCGACGTAACTGTCCCCCCCGACCCTTGCTCGACGAAGTGCCAGCCCGCGCCGTAGCTGTAGCTAGCCTGTAGCTTTAAATTCCCCAGATAATAATAATATAATCCAGATCCAGCCTGTCCCATCTTGCTGTCCTCCCGTCAGCGACGCCCTAAGCCGAGGTCCGTACCCCACAGGGGGTGCCCTTAGCGAGCGTTCGCTTATTAAAGTAAGTAGTTTTACGCCCCTGGCTGGAGGCTTTGAGTCCACTTAAGGCAGCCACAGGATAGTCCGGTTAAGTAGTCACGAACTCTCAAGGTCAACTACGAGATGCTATACAAAAGCGCAAAAAAAAAATAGAATGTACCTTCATATCTTATTGATTTATGTAGATAGAGATTCTTAATTGGTCAGTCTACAATGTAGACACAAGTTAGTAACCTATGTGGGGTGAGCTGTTTGTTGCAGATAAAATAATGTCTGTAAATTAGTACATCACTTTAAAACTCGCTAAACAACTGAAATTGTAAATTAATGTTTTTGTTTGTACATAAGTACTGAAACAAACTATAATAACAACTACAAAAATTAATCAAAATATTTTTGCAGACGGTGCTAAAACTTACAAGAAAGGAATACAAATACCAACAATAATCTAGTTGACATATGGGGGAACTCCTCACAAAGACGTTTTTGCACAGGACATGGAAAACCAATCTTCTGTATTAATAATTGAAGGTAAGCTTTTTGACACAGTTACGAATCAAGCGGCAACTCGCATAATTCTGAATATATTTCCTTGGGCGAACTATCTACTTATGTAGTCACATCACATATTTTATGTTTACCTAACTAATGTTTACTATTCTAATTTAGTGTTATTTTTAAATAAAAACATCTGGAGACTGAATAATTGGCTCTAAATAAAGAAGACATAATACAACCCACAGCAAGGACTAGGCCGATGGCTTTTGTTCAGCCATAGGCATTGTTGGCAAACTAGGCATCTACTTTATTTGAACAGAAAATAATTTGATTTTGTTTTCAAACTGTAGGAAAGTTCCCGGGGTGTTTCACCTACAAAGACAAGAAGGCAGCATGAATGATGGTGCTCCATTGCTGTTTCTTCGGCTACTGCTGCTGTTTACTTCTGACATCACTGCGACTACTGCTACTACTTTGTACACAATTCTACAGCTTAATTAACGTAGAAACTGACAATTGTTCATAAAAGCTATTCATGGTTTTTATTAGAATGCTATTGATTGTGGTCTGCACGACCGCTATGTAAACATATGTACCTATTGTGTTAATTGAAAACAGTTTTAACTTTTAAAAATAACTTTGGATGAACAATTTAAGAATACACTAAGTACTTACAATTTTGTTTTAAATAAAGGAAAGTGTTTATTGTTTATACAAATTATAAAAAAGGTGGTATTTAGCTAAATGAACTATTATTCAATAGATATAGGTAAATAAAAACAAATAAATTAAGGTAAAGAAGAGAAAAAAATTGTTTTATTATATTATTACAACCTTCATGAAAATAGCAGTTATTCACATTTAACATAAAATATTTGGACATGAGGCAATATGAAATTGGAACAAATATATTGCATGGATTGGTGGAATTTGGCAGCTAATGTATTCTCATAGAAGTCATCATGGATTATTTATATACCTTCTGCTTGCTAATGCTTGCTGTGAGTGCTGAGAGAAAGTTATTTTCCTGAATAATGTAGGTACCTCTGAGACTGACACCTGAAAGAACACCAAAAAGAATTAGTAAATCCTAATTAATTTCCATCATCCATCCACAAGTTTAATAGGCCTCTCCCTTAGACACTTCAATGCACAATCTATCTACAGAACAGTAATATTCTGCTATGTACAATAATTTGGTTTTGAGAATTTACACTAGGTACATCCTATATGGTTATGACAAAACACATATTTAATAAATGGGTAGGCATTTTTACAGATTTTTGTAAATTGGTTAGGTTGATACAAAGAGGTTTGGGTTTGGTGGTGCCTTACCTATTTTTTATTATCCAGTACCTACCTACTTATCAAACAATGTGTGTAACAACAACACCATTGTTGCTTCTTTGAAGATAGAATATTAACATTCCAATTTTGGGCACATTCACTGTTCAACACATGTAAAGAAAATAATATTGCTTTTACCTTGAACATTCAATGGTGTGGAATAGGTATGGTGTCTATGTTCTCAGTGCTTCTGGCTTTTCCAATGAAGTTGTCGACTGGGTCGCTATCTAAGCTTGTCGCCTATGATAAGTTGGTTACGGAATATCTCGTATACGTACGTAAGTATTTGTGTTTCGTTAAAATGTCACCAAAGTACCTCGTTTCTGAAATATAATGATATGTCTCTTTAGTTATAGGTTGTAAGCACTTTTAGCAGAAGATTTTTATTACAATTATTCCAAGAAATCCACCTCGCCGACTCGATAACTAAAACACAACTAATATTGATTTATCATTTAGGTTTTACACTAAATCACATTCACAATTTATCAGGAAGACTACCACTTACATGTTTTCGAATTATTTAAGGAGATAATACGTTTAAATCCAAAAATATGTGGATCGGAAAACGAAAGCGGCCAGAAGGTTGACTTCGCTTTCAATGCGACTACTAGTTGGTTTCATGTCAGTGATACAAACCAATTGTCACTTGTCATAATTGTTACACAATTCGAAAAAAAGGCGCTTGCCCAATTTTTCCTGGCATATCGTTCACTCTCTGTCGTCTCAAACAGACTAGAATTGGTTTCATATGTTAGTGGAGTTACGCAATACGAAAGTTAAAATCAAGCAGAGTGCGGTCTAAACGAAGACAACTCTCGATCTTTTAATGAAAATGTGTTACGCAATTAGGCTGCAGACCAACCAAGGAAGTCTGTGGCATACAAAAGTTTTGAGAAGAATGACTCAGGTTGTTGCTAAGTAATTTTCATAACCCTTTTCCAAAACTATCAGAAAACATAATGGAGCAGTAACAAACTTTACTAGTACAAGGGAGAGAGCTAGCTTCCGTCTGCACTACTTGCACTGGACCTTGTTCAATATCTGGTGTATCTTTATTAGGAATGGAGACCTGAGCAAGTCCTGACTGGGACGCGTTCTCCGTTGCCTCAGGTTGGAGCTTGCCAAGTTCGGATTTCCTTTGAGGGCCGCTGAGAGTCAGCAGGTCCACTTTGACTGCTTTAGCATTGCACATGTCCACTAACTCATTTGCAGCAAGGATGTGCTTCTGAATTTGTTTTTCAGACCTGACATACTTAGTATACAGTGAATGAATTGACTCTGCCAGTACCTGAATTTCAGACTGCAAGCGTTGAGTATCAATCTCATAAATGTTTTTACTGTCTTCTAATTTAATTTGATAGTTATTTAATTTACTTTTAAGGAAACCACGTTCTTATCATATTTTAATATTATTGGAACTGTGTTTTTGTTGATTCCTAAATTTATTGCATTTATTTATGATTTTATTTAGTGTTGCATATTTTTTTTTTTTTTTTTGACATACTTTATAACTACTATTATTATGTTTTAATATAGAGTCATATATTTCTTTGCAAACATGGGTAAATTTGTACATAGATGTTGTCATAAAATTAGTTCTCCATGTTCTGCCGTCACATGGGCATGCAAATCATAAGCAATAATATAATATTAAATAACATTAGAAAATATCATTTTCAAATGTCAAATCATTTGAATCACAATAATAGGAAATGTCTTACATATTACATGAAATGTCACTGGCTGTTAAATATGTCAATATATACAGTACAAGCATGTCAATTTTCACTACTATTAATGAAAGTTTTTTATTTTTCCCAAAATGTCAATATTGACCAATTACATTATTTTAATTATTATTTCCAAAGAGCATGTCATGAACTGAATGAAGATGATCCTTAGCTTGAGTACATTCCTTTTGTTTCTGGAATTTATAAATTTGTACATTTGCATGAACTAATTCTTCTTCTAGGTCCCTAACCTTATGCAAAGCCTCCTCATATAAGTAACTGCAGTTATTGAATAACCTTATTCTATCAGATTGAATTTTATGCGAATCCAACAAATGGCTCCTTAAGCGATGCGTTGCTATGCCACAGTTAGGGCAGCGTCAGTTCTTCATTAGAAATAGGGTAAAAATCTGTTGTTCATAATCGAGTACCCAAGGTAAATTGAAATAAAAAGATGAAAAGTCCCTGAGCGCCGCGGTTGGTCGGGAGAGCAGTAACTACAGATATCCAGGTACAAAGCCAAAGGTTGTCGTAACACCACAACAAATCATTCAAGATGCGAGCCACAAAAACCTACACACCAATAAATTGGCTACACACGAATGACATAAACTGTCATGTCAATATATGTCATCTCTTTACTTTGTCAAGACAATCGACATAAAACCCGTAACACACGTACCTGGCTATTATATGTATTCGAACATACATAAGATCACTGTTTTTTACATGGGGGTAGGCAGAAACTACAAAATGCCTACTACTACGAAGAGTACTTACGTACTCATTTTGCTTTGTCCGCTTTCATACATCTAGTCGTACAGGCGCGTCGTATTAATATAACTGATATTACACACCTTTTGTGTACAACACGTACACAAAAGGTGTCCAAAATGAAATTATTAGGTATGGCTGTGCGTGTGTTTATTTTATCAGAAAGTATATCGTTAATGTCACAAAACATATCCAAATATATTTTAACTGCACGGAAATTCGCTTGTAAAGATAGTTACTTGCTAATTAATTATGTTATGTATTATTGAATTTCTCAGTACCATCCCGGAATCTGGATTTGTGCCCGTTTGATGGCAATATATTACATGGGGCTTATACATAACTGGCGAAATGCGGGTGTACTGTAGGTATACCTCTGCCTAACCCTTCAGGGATTACAGGTGTGATGTATGTATCGGATGGATACATACATCACGCCTGTAATACACAATAAACACACTCACAACTCACAAACACAATAAATACATAATAAACACTGTAGGGTACAATACACATCCTATCTACACGATAGGATGTGTATTGTACCCATCACTATTATCGAAATGTGAGATATTTTGAAAACATTTATTAATCACTTCGTGTGTACCTATCTTAAAAGAAGAAGGTAGTGTTTCCATTACTTTGAAGAACCAACTAATCTATTGATTTTTAATTAAAGAGATAAATAAAATGTGTCTTTTTTACTTTCAGATCCGTTACACACACAACACGCATAAAAATATTTATTTTTCTCACTCTGTTATCTAAATTACAAGTAAATACATGTCGTTTCGAACAAAAAATATGTACTAATTACCATTTTATTTCAAACAATTGCAACATTAGTAACTCACGGATGGAAATCAAAATAAAACAAACAAATGAATACTCTTTTAAATTGATATTTTCCCACCGAGTTATGCGGAGAAATGAAAGCCATGATGGAAATTCAAATATTATATTTTTGTAATATTATTAAGTCTTTGTCAGTGTTAAGTGTAAGTTCCTTCATGACTCACATACCAGATATCTGAGGTCATCGGAAAACTTTTGACTAGAGATGCCGATGCATTCCACCAGTTTTTATGACAAGTGTTTTACAGTTCAAGCAGTACGGTTATGAAATGCCTGGCCCATGTCGTCCATTTTAAAAATTCTTGTAAAAAACACTTCTTCTCTCCTTAAACATTATTACATCAAGTTTCCCTGGCCTTGTTTTGTGTTTAATATTTTATAAATATGTGTACATAAATCGTATATTTATGTACACATATTTATAAAATATTATGTATTTTATGTATGTATGTATTTAATGGATATGTAAATGGGACACCACTACCTGCAGTATTGTCTCTCTTCTACCTATTATCCATCCACAGGTTGTCTGTAAAAGATAGCCCATTGTGTCACACAATGTAAAATTTCTACATCTATGTCTGCAATTTATGAGATGAACATAATAAATAGTATTCTATCTATCTAAATCTAAAAACCAAGTAATAGGTAATAACTATTCGAAGTAAAGTAATCTAAGTCTGAATTGATTAATTTAACCTGTACCTAGATATTTTAAGATACGCAGTCTGAATATAGTATTGAGTCATTATAATACTTTTATGCCTTCTGAATAGATAATTAATGTTAAAAAAATTACATTAAAAATATATATATGCATTTGGTTGTAACAAACGTTTTCTAAGAATACAAGTAGAAAAAAAATCTTGATTATTAATAATACATAAAAATATTAATACATAATGAAATACATATTTATTCACCTGCGAAAGGAGAATAAAACAATAAATATAAAGAATTTGATTTTGTGACGTCTTAAAATATTTATAACCAAGGCTACCGATTAGCTCAAGGTATATTAAATAATAATTTTAATTAAATTAACGAATTAGCGTCCTTAGACTTTCTTAGTAACATCGAGTAAATAAGAAAATCTAAGGACGCTTCAGCATGTTAAGTTTGTCATATCAGTTGTTATTTGAAAACATACTACATATATAAGAGAATTCGCGGCAAGAACTGAACTCAATTCCGGAAAAAGCGTTAAAAAAAATTGATTTAAAAGTTGTGACGATCGTAAGTGTATCGTTTCTGAAGGAGCATACTTTGAAGGCGATAAAATAAATTTGGATGAATAACTAACATTTTGTGTTATATTGAACTTCTCCCGGTACTTTCTTGACAGAGTAGTACCATGAATAACATGAGAAAAAAACATATCGTTCTTGTTTTCAATCGCCTTGCCGTTACAAAGCCTTCAAAAACAATGCCAATCTATTTTTTTCTGAATAGTTTTATCTAACTGCCTACTGGTGTTTGCGTAAATATATTAGAACATAGTTCACATCACTTGGTCTTCTACCGAATGAAAACGGGTGCCACGAAGTGGTAATTTGAGTTTGGGAAAAAGAAAGAAGTCGGCTGGAGACATATTATCAGGTGCTTGCTCGATGGTACCTATTTGTTGAGTTTTTGGTAAAAAGTCGTTCACAGTGATTGCCTTGTGCGATGTAGCGCACTATCGTGATGCAAATCCAAGAATTTTCTTTCCAAAAATCTGGTGTTTTTCGTCGAATTTGCTTTCTTAAACGCCGCATATCGCTCAAATAATATTATTTATTTACTGTTTCAAAATCAAAAGTCATTTATTCAAATTAGGCTGAAAGTCCGCACTTTTCGAACGTCAAAATTACTTAAGACAGTCCCCCAAAACGCCCGTCCTTCACCACTTCCTAGTGCTTTAGCTGGGAAGAAGAAGTGGCGCAACAAACTCCCCAGCAGCACAGCTGTCTGTTCAGTTAGAAAAAACCATTCAACTATACAATTATAAGGTAATTAAACTAAAAAGAAAAAAGAAAAACGAAACACAGAAAATCATATTAAATTATCTGCCACATGTAAGCTAGCCACGCCAATATACCCAAAACAGAAACCAATAAAAATCAATGAAAAAACAGCATAACTTAATACACAAATAAAAGCCTCCAGGCATAAAGGTCCTTACATATGCATTTTTGGATTAATTTTTAAGTACACAAAAGATGAACAAGAACCATCGAAGTAAAATAAATTAACTAAAAAATTAATTTAACAATAACAAAACACACCAGCACCCGTTCACGAGCATAACGCAAAGATCAGCTATTAGTGAAATTAATATCTTATCTGAATTTACAAAATATACAAGCTAAATAATAAAAATAGACCAGCCCTCTGGTCACGCGACGATTCGACCAACCGCTTAGCAATGACTCGAAAAACCAAGCGGGCACTCGGTTCCGATGACCCTACTGTTTGAACCCCAAACGGCACAAACATATAACTCCCAATAAGATTGGAATATTTTCGCCGTATGAGGTTTCTCGCACCTGGGCACGGCATGTAGGTACGGCAGCCTCACAGCCCCCTTTCGATCCAAAACCAAACTGCTTGGGTTTTATCTTAGCTGCAAGCGATTCGCTATACTGCTTACAGCATATTTTGGCTGCCTTGCGCCTGTAGGTGCACCCAACGGCGATAGGACGAATGCCGCCGTCCTTCTTGCGCAGGGCACATAGGTTGGCCCCGAGCAAGACATCGACGACAGCCTCGTTCACACTGCCGGTGAGTATAAGGTTAATCAGGGCCGCAAGCTCCTTCAAAAGCGACTCACCATTTTCCCCCGCGACTTAACCATTAGATCCTTCAGATGTTGTGGAGTCAGACCGTCGAGGCCGCTGGCGGAACCACTTTGGAAAGAGCTCACGGCTGCAATCAACTGAGCGGCCGAAACGTTTACAAAGGTTGAATTTAGGTCGGGAGGGTCGAAGGCATCGGGAAAAGTGAGATCATCCGCAGGCGCTGGCGCTTAACGTTTCTGGAGAGTAAGGCGCCACCACATCGCTACTAAACAGAAGCCTGGCCGCGCCCATGATGTCACCTTCACTTAATTTAGATTACACATGTGAACATGCCTTTTTGTAATTGGTTAAATGCAGGTAATTTTGGATCTATGATCAGGGTCGAATTATTACAATTGTCTTTAATTTGGTTCGATAAGGTTTTTTAGTTGCCAAATTTTTCGTAGTAGTTTCTCCCAGGCACTTTGTGAGTTCTCAGGGTCGCAAGACGGCGGTCTCCGCCGCCTCCCGAGGTGACGGTGCGTAGTGTTCCACGCGCGCCCCTCTTATACGTTGCGGGGGTAGTCAAACACCTCACTCCCCCCCAACCCGATGAGGCCCGCCGAGACGAGCCGGCAGGCGTGGTTGCGGAAGAATCGTATGTTTCCGTGTCCCCGACGTAGGTGTGAGATGGAACACCGGGGTGGTTTTTAGTCAGTAAGAGTCTGACACACCCTCCGCCCGCCCCAGGGCGGAGGACATCCACGAGGATTTTCCACCCCGGAACAAAAAAAAGGTGTGTGAGATGAAGGATAAAAGGATAGATCTGCTATGTGTGAATGAGGCGAAAAGAAAGGCAGTGGACATATCTAAACACGGTTCTCAGACATCTGCGCGGCATTGGCGTCACCGAGTTCGAGTTCCTGTGACTGCTCTAGACAGAATAAAAGTAGAAATCCTGCAAGAACTGAAAGTAAAAGAGGTATTTAAAAGTGAAAACAGATTAAATATGATGATACGAATGATTACAGTCTAGAAGAAGTATGGGATATAATAAAAGAGAGTATGGTGCAAGTAGCCACAAAAGTATGTGGTATGGCGCAGAGGAAGTGTGGTAGTAAAACCAATGATTGTGGGGTCATCAACCCCAAGTAAAGTTAAAGAGGCTGTGAGGAAGAAGAAATAGACCTGGCTTAATGTGTTATTAAGCCTTATATAGAGGTGGTGGATCGATTAGAGCGGCGAGCAATGATTATCGATATATGGGTCCCGCATGACAGGAACCTCGTGAAAGCCGAGAAAGATTAAAAAGTATCTTGACTTGGCTCGCGAGGCTATCGACATGTGGGATGTGGACTCAGCAATCATTGTGCCGATAGTTGTGACAACCAATTGCTTAATAGCCAAGAGCCTCGACCAACACCTGAGGAGGCTCTCGTTGGGTAGCTGAATCAAGTGCTTGATTCAGAAAGCGGTACTTCTGGACACGGCTCGCATTGTCAAGATCCTCTCTCTGGAGCTCTGACCACCGGGTCCAAGCTACCCGATACCGGTGGGATACAATTTTTTCCTTTTTTTTTACGATTTTTTAAAAGTCCTACCCAGATAAAAAAAGTTTTCTTGTAACCGTTCATAAGATTTTTTTATTGTATAACCACATAATCAATTCTTAATAACATAACAAGAAAAGGATATTCTAATAACACAAATATAATTGTTGATACCCACTAAGACAGGGATAGGTATTCAGTAGAGTTTATTGAATACTAATATATGATTTAGACTTTTTTTTATGTAACTTAACAATGAATTAAAATTGTATCCCACCGGTATCGGGTAGCTTGGACCCGGCGGTCTGGGCTCCTGAGAGAGGATCTTGATAATGCGAACCGTGTCCAGAAGTACCGCTTTCTGAATCAAGCACTTGATTCAGCTGCCCAACGAGAGCCTCCTCAGGTGTTGGTCCCTCGACCAACACCTGAGGATATTAAGTAATTGGCTGTCATAACTATCGGCACAATGATTGCTGAGTCCACATCCCACATGTCGATAGCCTCGCGAGCCAAGTCAAGATACTTGTTTATCTTTCTCGGCTTTCACGAGGTTCCTGTCATGCGGGACCCACATATCGATAATCATTGCTCGCCGGTCTAATCGATCCACCACCTCTGTATAAGGCTTATTGGCAATAACAGTTCTGTCAATGATGATGGATCAATTCCGGTACAATGTGATATTTCCATGTTCGAGAACTGTGTCGGGCAAATACTTTTAGTACGGCACTTCTGATTCCACAAGGCTGTATTTCAGAGCAAGTTACTGATAGATAATCCTGGCTACAAGGTTGTGTCCATGCAGGTTCTCTTCGTTAGCTAGAAGAGAACACCATGAGATAATGTGTCTTATTGATTCACCCGGACGGTGGCATGCCTGTAAGTCGGGATCTCGAGGAGATAGTGAAACACCGAGAGCTGAATCAATACTGTCTTGATTGTCAGGACTAAACAATGAAAAGGATTTCATTTATACGAAATAAGGCTGGTTACATACAATAAGTTTGATTACACGCTACCTCTCCTTCCCTTGGTGTTTTTTTTTACAACTATAATGTGCTTAAACTCAGTGGCGAGCCAAGGGGTTAAAATTTGGGCAAGACGACAGATTTTTTACGAAAAAAAAAAAAAACTTAAAAATATTAATGGAGCGCATTACCACATCGCGTTGCCGGAGCTTTTTACCTAAATTCATAATTCGCTTGTCACATGCAAAAAAATCAATCAAAACCCAAACAGTATTTTGTCAAATGCCATTGTAGCAGTAGAGGTAATAATCATCGGATCCTTTACAAGTCTAGCATATTTTTCCTTTTGACATTTTTGTTTTTTTTTCACTAATTCTCGAACATCTCGTTCTAACCCTGGCCAGTAAAAATACTTCAAAATGTTATTAACCATCCTTCTAATGCCCGCGTGGCCACTGGTGGGCAAGAGATGGAAGTCGTTAAGAATAAATTTTCTGTCATCTTTTTCGTCTATTCTTCGAACATCACTATATAAAATCGCGGTACGTACCTTTCATTTTGGCGATTTAATCTCACTTAATAATTCTTCAATAAATTCATTATGTTGTCTATTCCTCATAATACATATTTCGACGTCTATTAATTTGCAAAATCTACTTAACTCCTTCACAAATGCGGCTCGTGTCAATTGTGATTGATAGTCGGGATTAATATAAATTGTTAACTAGTTTTATAACAAAACGCGTTTTTCTCTTCAGTTATTTTATTTTGCTTTCTCAAAATATCCAACTCCTTTTCTCGATAAATTGCCTCTCTTGGTTTCGTATGACATCCTACGACACCTGGTTGTTCAGGCCAAGTGCTGTCATACGTTGTACTAAATGGTGGGCTTTGCATTTTTCTCGCTTGTGCCCTGGTTGTTACATTTATACGAGTATACGATTCACTCATATTCTTTCAATCTTCTCTTGTAAATTAAATCCGGGACAATGCATCTACAGCTGCGTTTTCCGATCCCTTTACATATTCTCAGAAGTAGTCGTACCTACTCCTCTAATATTAATCTAAATTTCATAAGCCTAATCTATGGATCCCGCATATTAAAAGGTATATACTCCTTTTCGATTGTTGGGTATCGCCCTTTGCACTATTTAAACTACTACGTGCGTATGCTAACGGTTTTTACTTCCATTACTTAAAATAGCGCCAATTGAATAACCGGAAGGGATATGAGGAACAGGGTGTTATGTTCACTCATACTCATGGAAAAGGGAGGATCCTCCGACCAGATGGATGTCGTATCTGGTGGACAACTGCCCAATGATTGTTGTCGGGAAGTTGTATATATGCTAGCTGCGCGGTAAACACTGATTGTGCGATGCAGGATTTGTGTGACGTCAGTGTGATGCGTTGTCCGCATGTGGCGGTGTAGATGCCGCCACAAACCTGATGCGTCCGTTTGCACAAAAAATTTATTAGTTTCCGTAAAATCTGGATATTGCAGAACTGGAGGAGTGACTAAACACTGTTTCAAATCTTCAACTGTTTTCTGACAATCTTGGGCCCAAAATAAACGTCACATTTTTCCTACATTATTTGTGTAAAGGATAAGCTTTTTCCGCAAAATTCGGTATGAACTTTCTGTAATAATTAACAAAATCTGTTAAACGCTTGACTTCTTCGACGGATTTTGGGCGTGGATAATTTTTGACCATTTTTATTTTTGCTGGATCTCTCCGATCCAACACCTTCTCCAGACACTACATGTCCGAAGTATAGCATTTCCTTTTTATAAAACTCACATTTCACTTTATAAGCTTTAAATTCACTTCCCTTAACATTTCAAAAACATCTTGTAAATTCTTAATTTTTTCACCTAATTTACGACCAAATATTATCAAATCGTCTTGGTAAATAAGACACTTATCATATGAAAGACCCACTATAGCCATTGTCATCATACGGGAAAAAGAAGAGAGACTGGTCTTGAGCCCCATTGGCACTCTTTCGACAAGTTCTACATTATGAAAATCCTGATATAAATCTAGATGACTGAAATAATTTGCATCATGAAACGAATACAGTATTTTTGTTATGTTAGATATAGGGAATTTATCATTCTCAATACAATTGTAAAAAAAATCCTATCTGTCTATCTATTTCCTTTTTCTGGGCATGTGTTAATCTACAAGGTTTCGAAAATATCGAAGTTGTAATATGTTTTTAAGTTATCGAATGTTTATAAATATCAGTCGTTGTCAAACTATCTCCCGGTAATTAACATATATCACTGTATTATGGTCATAAATTCTCTACAGATGTTTGTTCCTGTTCATTTAAATGTTTTAATTGTAATAATGAAAACAATTTCTTAACTTGATTCGCATTTGATTCGCCTTGAGAAAAGGAACATAAATATTAGATTCTCTAAAGTAATCGGAAACATAATCTTCCGTAGTATTTAACATCTTGATAAGTATCCTACCACACATTGGCTTTACCAATGAACTCGCGAAATAAATACCATCAACGATATCCGACGCGCAAACTAACCAGTCATCCTCAATATCTGCAGAAATATAATGAACGGACTCTTATCTAGGTGGAATCTCTAGATGATTGGTAATTGTATTAATAGGTAATTTATTTCATTTTAATAGGTAGTATATTATGAAAATATGTAAACAAAGTATTTATATTTTGAAAATCCAAAACAGGTTTATACTTGGTCAGATAGTCCTGACCGATGATGCCATTCGACCTAATTGGTAAGAACTCAATAACATAGACCTTATGTATCAATTGATGCCCATTTACGTTGATTTCAACGTAATTTGTCATAAATAACTATATCCAATTGTTGTTTCTTTGCCTCCGATACCATTTATAGTTACTTTTAGGGTTCCGTACCTCGAAAGGAAAAAAACGGATCCCTTATATGATCACTTTGTTGCCAGTCCGTCCGTCTGTCTGTCTGTTTGTCAAGACCCTTTTTCTCAGGACCGCGTGGAGGTATCAAGCTGGATTTTTACTTCAAATACATATGTCTACGATACAGCCGTTTATGCCGCAAGTTCCAGTTAACTCAGAATCTTCAAATTTGGTACGAAGCAACGTCTTAAAGCACACATAAAGGAAAAATTACGAAAACCGTAAGTTTTTAGTATTACATCTACAGGTTTGTACGGAACCCTTTTAACGATAAAACTACCTGTTATTATCACAATTAGAAGTATTGGCCGATTGTACGTTTGTTTCCGGTTCCGTTATTACTTTAACCACAGAAGGGTCGTTGTTGCGCATCCTTTGATTTTTGTTATAGTTATAGTAAGAACGGAAACCGCCAGGGATACAGGGATAAGTCACTGTATCCCTGGTGGTTTCGGGCTGGGGCCTGCTCATGCTGGTTGTCACGATGCCCATTCCATCCACGGCGACTACCTTTGCTCTTGTGGTAGCTTCCACGATAGGGTCTACGATGCGAATATCCTTGGTTGACTTGACCTCGATGACTTCGATAACTTCAGCTATGACTGAAACCCCTTGAAAATCTACCGTTACTATTATACATAGTACTCGGACTTCAGCGAAACTTGGAGACGAGGTTATCTCTTCGTCTTGCGCCGCCTGAATGTCGTCCTTGAGAGAGCTGTAATTTCGAGCTACCATTATAGTGCTCAACCTACGGTTTCGCAGCCCTTCAGCGAACGTTTTAATAGCATACTGCTCATTTAAGGGTTTTAATACATTATAGTTTTCGGATTGCCCGTTGGCCTGTGAAACCTGCTCGAAAAGTTCCGATATTTCCTTTCCGTAGTCCTGTATAGATAACTCTATTCGTCTCATTGAGGTTAATTTAGTTCGCAATGCCGTGGCAGATTTTTGTGGTAATGACACCTTTTTCATATCAATTACTAAGTCAAACACACTAGAGTATTTTGGGCTTAGTCGTAATATTGCAGCCTGGGACAATCTGCTCTTGAGTACAAAATTAACACATGTAATGGGGGGCGAGCCTATGGCCATCAACCGGGCACAGGATTTGTGCCCGACTGATCTTTGCACTCCAGGCTGCTACTGAGAAATTCCAGACCGAAGAACCAATAACACTACCCGATCCGGGAATCGAACCCAGGACTCAGCAGAAGCGCTTGCGACCAGTAGACCAACGAGGCTGTCAGTCTCTATGTCCTTTAATGATCGTCTTCTCTGCTATTCTTTTATTTATACGACATCTGAGAAGTACTGTACTCCGGAGAGTGTGCGCAGGAGCTCCACGACCTGATCCCAATATCGCCCTTTTACTACCGGATTACCAGATGTAATACCGGTTACCATCCGCACTTCGTTGAAATCCCGACCAGTCGTACTCAACGCTATTCCTACACATCTTCTGGGCAAGCTCGTTCCATCATATACCTCTTTCATCGCTTTCCATCAGGCTTGATCGAGGTCAAGGGCAGGACAATTCGGCAATAAAATATATAAAAAAACAGGGATAAGACCGTGTTACAACAGCTGGGTTTTAGACACGTTTTTGACTTATTACGACAACCCATATTTTACTTCTTAAGGTTTTCTAGTAGGTAAATGTCACAGATTGTTTTTGTCGGAGAAGGTAAGTATAGGTACCTTCTTCTTTATAAATGATGTAGTAGTCCATTTACGTCATGTTCTTCTTACGATCTAAACAAATACACTTTAAACCTCTTAAACAGAAATATAAAAGTATAAATGAATGAATGAATGAATGAAATGCACCGACCCCAGCGTGGTTTGACCAGACTCGATTTATCGAATGAACCCCCAGATTCGCACTAGCCCCTAAAGACCATTGCATATCAAGGAAATACCGGGGGGCGCTTTAATGGTAGGATAGACGTGCCCTTGGGATAGGAAGGAGTGGAGCCGATCGAGCAGTGCACCCTAAAATTAGCATTGGAATAGTGGAGAGACGGGTGGTATTTATCTATGGGAGGGCATCTTTTATTGACGTCGCAGCCGAGTTGATTCAGGTCGAGCTTCTTCAGTGAATCTTTTCTCGGCTTATTTCTATGTCCTTGCTCTGCTGTGATACATGTTGCTGTTTGTACTTTTCAATGTCTTCCTCTGAGGTCTCGCTACTATCCGCTTCCGATTTTTGTAAATCTCATTATCATCGTTCATGGTCTTCCACCGTGTCCATGTTGTTATTTGTAATATCAAAAAATAGAAAGGGCACTCACAAAAAACTCTGGATTGCAGTGCAGCACTTTTGAACTTAACAATGGTTTTGGGACACTGGGACGGAACTTTTTTTCTTTTTCGCCTGGCCGACTACCTGGCTCGGATCTTGTAAGCTTGTTGCTACAGAATGCGAACTTTTAGAAACACTTATTTCATTTTATAACTCTCATAAACACACTCACAAAGAAAAAAAACACTGTTTTGGTTAGGGCACTAAATGTTTTGAACTTAAAAGCACTCGCCCGCCGTAGATCGCACTAAGAGGTGAGACAAATATATGTAGTTTAAAAAGAGATTCGAGTGCCCGGCGTGTAGTGTAATAGGTAAGGGGCTAGTCAAGGTCATAAGTTAACACTTTTTGTACGAATTCTAAATTGAAAACATTCCCTTTGCTAGAATAAATAAAAATAAGTAATGGATTGATCTCACCAGTTCCAGTGCTTAGAATCCTTTCCTCGCATGTTGCACTGGCTCGTGCGGTTTAGATCAGGTGCGCAGTACAAAGAGTTTTATGTATTTCGAGACACGAAGCATATCGAGACAAACACTGAGAAATACTTAAGATGACCGATGCAATAGAACACGTGTTAAAGATGCCATAATATTTTTTTTATTTTTTTTTTATAATTATTTTTAATTTTTAAATGCCTTAAAAATAAAAAAATGCAGCGAACGAGCCGTATTTTTTATTTTTATTTTTGTTTTTTGTTTTGTCAGACTGTCGACACGACCTTCCTCTATGACCCAATCTCAAACAGAAATATAAAAGTAAAAAGAACAATAACTATTTACATAAGATAAACAATCGATAAACTGAACAAGATTATAGCGTCATATTCTCATAAATTAGCTTAACAACAATTATAAAACATGTAAGAATGGCAGTTGAATAGCACTATTATTTGTACAAGTGTTTTAATGTAGTAGGTACCTATTATACAACCTGTTTTTTTTTGTATCCCATAACACTAGAGTATGATTGAGACCGTATCAAAGAATCAACTGGCATATGAATTATGTTTCAATCATCCTTATTTTTTTTTTTTTATGTTCGTACAAAATAATTCGAAATCTACGTCTTCAAAAATCTTAGGCACGTCACAGATTCAATTCTATTAAAAAAGATTTACGTTGCTTTGTGCCAGTCCATCATTTCATATTGCATATTATCCTGGGGTGGAGCTCCTAAAACCATTACCAAGAGCTTAGAAATTGCTCAACGAGCGATACTGAAAGTAAGCAATTTTAAACCGATTTTGTTCCCAACTAGAACACTTTATCAGTACTGCCAAGTCTCTACTGTTAGGCAATTGTTCATAGAAAGAATTGTTTTGAAGAAACACAGCGAACTCGTTTATGACCCAATACTGACCAACAAGCGCCGAAAGCACTAGGTATGACCACGATCCCATGATCCCAAAACATCTTTACTTTTCTTACATAACTACATTATTACCCTTACCTATGAGGAAACTGAGAACTTGTTGATTGTTCAGAAATGAGTAAATGCTTTTACAATTGCACGTTTTAATTTAATAAAATGTTAAAATAAAATTTTAATTTTTTCGGTAAGTCGTATTTACACTATCCAACACCCCAACACATTTCACTACTCCACACTTACACAAAATCATGCGCATACACCCACACACACCCATTTTTCATTTTTATTTTCATTTTTTATTCTCTTCTTAAATGTTTGTATTTTTTTCATAATTAAGATCATAAATTGATGCATCTCTTTGCATGTCTTTTGGCTAAAATAAGTATTATTGTCTGTTTAAGGGGTCTGGCGCTGTATGCCGAGGTACAGGACTCGTCCTAGTTCGGCTACAGATGCTCCCATGTTATATACTCCCAAATACTAGCCTATAAGTTTGTGTAATCCTGGACATACTGAGTACATTGCAGTGAAATGTTAAAATATTTGCGCTGCTGCAGTTAATTTGGACACATGGAAAATATTTTGTAACTTCGTATTTAAAAAATGTTATTAGAAAATACATTATTTTTTTATTTGTATGGGTTCGTTCATTTCCAAAGATCCCGTGGTACTTTTAACTTACGTTAAGTAGTTAACTCAAGTTAAGTAGCTAATGATAATTTCAAAATCCCGGGATCCCGAAAATGTGTTTATAGTACAATATGTACGTTAGAGATCATTGCCCTAAATTTTTAAACTTACTGCGACAATTAATAATACTTAATACCAGTTCCCGGGAATGCGGGATGCAATAAAAATAAATTAAAATTTTTGGTGGTTTTAACCACTCTATGTTATACCTTCCTGCCAAGTTTAGGTATTTATACTCTACCTATTCCGGACACTGGTAATCAGTGTATTATTTTTGGTGAAATAAACTTTATATATTTATTTTATTATTATTTATGAATGTAAAACACCCTTACGTGAAATATGACAACGTCGCATTTTCTTAGCTTTAAATATGAATGATTGGTTTGAATAAAAATGAATTACTCGTATTTATCAATGAAACTTAGATACCTACACACATATTATGATTGACGATGTCTCCGAAACTATGCATTTTTGGACCACCTATTCTAGGACTTTTGGTTTTATTTTACCCACAGACTATAAAGCTAGAGTTATGAATATAAAAACAGGTTGTATAACTGCATACAACTCGTGTAATGCGATACCTAACAATTATTATTGTGCTCGATAAATCAACTCCCGCGCAGGTCATTTTGCACATGCTGTGTCCGCGATCCTCCAGATAGGATCAGATAGGACTGATCAGTAGTTTTGGGTAACTCAGCACATGTGCTAGCACAGTTGTAGCTACTCACTTGGTTAAAAATACACACATACACCACAGATTAGCTACACAGATTAGATTAGTCACGACCTCATTGGCTCATCGCGTGTGCCAGCCAAGCCAACTCTATTGAATATGTGTGCCGTGTCGTGTTGTCGTCACTATACACCACACATCACACTCGCGACTCGCGCGGTGACTCGGAGAGTCACGCGACTCACTGACACACTCACAGCACTCACGTGCTCCCAGGTCACCGCTGCCTCGCCTCATTCGTGGTAGCACAGTGTGAAAAGAGACACTTTGTAAAAAGAGTGCCTCGCACGATCCTCATTTTAAAAGAGTGTGCTACCCATCTCTACTGATCAGCAGGCTTAAGCCCGTCACAGACGTAGCTATAATACATATATATTAGCATATCGAGATATATATTATAGTATAGCAAACTACCACACACGAGAGCTATCCTATAACATATTTTTGTCCTTGCCTCGTCTTTGCAAGCGCACGGTTTTAAAGGTCAAAATATATGTTTCGACATATTTTGGTGACGTCATCGAAATAAATATTATAGCTGCGTCTGCGGTCAATCGAAATTGTGTATAGAAAATATGTCGTTATATGCCTTGCTATAACCGTATTAATATACATTATAGCTACGTCTGTGACGGGCTTTAGTCTCGACACTCAATCTCAATTTGAATTCGAAATTGGGATCGAGATCTTGTCATTTGGCATGAATTAAAACAAATCGACTTGACTCGAACGAATGCACTTTTTCTGTACTCTTGACGATTTTGACTTCGACTTCGAGTTTGAATTCGTGTTTATGTCAAAGTTGAACGATAACAAAAAGTCTACTTTTTCGGGATCCAACTTCAGTCACAATGTTATTGTGACTGAAGTTTTACTTGTGAATTATGGCACGCTTAGAACTTATTTGGGATATTTTAGACAATGCTCATATGTTAGATATGAGACAGAGGCGGAATTTGGGACGAATGGCGCGTTATGCAGACAACGCGTTAAATGACTGACGATAAATTTAAAGGGAGGGAGAAAGGGAGTTTATCGAATTGATCTGTAAGGATTAACAACCTTTGATGGCCCCAGCATACTCGCCGCCGTAGCGATATACCAAGACAATACAAGGTTTGTAAACTAGCAATTCCATTTTCACATGGTGTTTTATAAAGGTAATTATTAATACTAATTTTATTCTTTTATTTAGGTTTTACTGGCTCTTTTATTAAAAAAAAACAAATTGCTAAACATTGTTATGTCAGTTACCAGTTTAAAAAAAGGCTATTACATAAAAATATCTTACGTATTTCAATTTGTAAAAATATTGAAATAAGCTCAACTTTATTTTGAAATGTAAAATAAATATTGTTATGGTACTTAAGTTTTAAATTTAAAATACTGTTTTTTGTTGTTGTGTGACATCTGATGAGTTGCGGTGCTTACTAAATAATCCTACTTTTAGGAACAACATGTAGATGGAGCTACCATCTTTTCATCCAAGATATATATATATGGGATTGTCCCCCCCCCCTGTTATAACAACTTGTCGTTCGTTGCTTGCGCGTTTATCTCGCATTTTGTGTTCCATACCATCGATTATCCTTGATTTTCTATTCTTTCTGCTTCTGCACCTAAGGATTCTGATTATTTGCTTTTACGGCGACATTTTTTCTTTTTTATCCGATATTTCTACTCCCGTGCGAACGTGGACTAAGTCAAGCAGTGCACCTAAAGATTCGTGTGCAAGTGTGCGAGTGTGCAACTCTACCTATATATCACTACTACTGTGGCAATCCTAAGGTTTTTTTTTATTCATACTCTTGTATACCGATCTATTTATTATGTTATCTCATTTTGTTCGTTCTCACTTTATTACTGTATGAAGGTACAGTCACGTATGGATAATCTACAGCTGTTGTCTGCCGTATCGTTAACATGCTTAATTAACTACGTGAGTATTTGTTAAATGATATAATTGTATCTCAACATTCTGAACTGTACCAGTATGACGACAAACTGTCTACTTATTCATCATACCTACTTTTACTCCCACAGTTGAATGGAGAATGGTTTTATGAATACCTTCTTACAAATTTCATCGTTAACTAACGCAACAAAAACCTACATAACATACATACATACACTCACGCCTTCTTCCAATGGGGTTAGGCAGAAACCACAGAACGTCACCTGCTACGATTCTTACATACTCCTTTTGCCTCATTTACGTTCATACATCTGGTCATACACGCACGCCGCCGGTTGCGAGTGCTACGCACCTGACCTTTCTGAAGAACATCACCAATAAGGTAACTATATGTCCTTCTAGGGCGACCCCTCCCGGCGTTGCCACTCACATCTGCCTTGTAAATACCTTTTGTTAGTCTCCTTTCGTGCATCTTCACCTACATTACGTCATTATTATCCTTCTGGAAGGGGAGGAGCCTGTTTTTATGCTTTCACGGTTGCACAACGACATGCTTTGCTTTGCTTTGCTTGGTAGCATAGATGCAGGCCTACCCTGCCGCCTCCTTCAGAGGCGGTAAGGTGGCGGGGTCTTGAGGGAGAGCGCTACAGTCGTGTAGATCCTCAAGGCAAGTCTGGAGATTGCACCTTCCCGTGGTTGCCACCCCGTTCTTGGTCTAATTCCATAAGAACTAGACGTAACAGAAACCTCCAGGCGCCATCACAGCACATCCCTTCCCATAAGTCCCTTAACCCCTAATTTTCCCTTCATATGCCCCCCCCCCACCCCCAAATCTCACAATCCTTCACCCACCCCATCCTACCTACATCCCCGCTCCCTCCATCTCCATCTCCACAATTCCCACTCCTAACTGCGACCCCGTGTAACTGGGTGGTGGCGGGCTCTTCCATTACAAAAACAGCTGATGGCGAGTAGGAGTAAGCAGTAACCTGCGCTAGGACCTGCGCACTTGAACGCCGTGAGCGTGGATGAAGGAGTCCTAGGGGGTTGAGCCGAGCGGCTCTGGTTTGTAATGTGCCCGTAAGGCAACACGCCCCCTTTGTGAGGGTTAATCAGTTCGTGGGGGGTGGCCCTTAGGTCCCCCTATGTCAGCCCGATCGAGCGCCCGAGGTCGCACTGTAAGCCAACCTTGCGCCCGTATATCTCTCTGGTAGTCCTAAAGTTCGAGCTTTTTTACAGTGAGACGTTCCCAGTTGCGGGCTCCATGGAGGGTGGGAGCCAGAGAGACGAATTTCAAAATAATTTTTTAACATGGACAAAAAAGGCCTTTTAAAAAACCAACACAGCGGAGTGGAGGCGAAAGCCAATGACACTCCCAAGGGAGGTGCTTGCACTTCCCTCGCCCCTGGTGGCCATGCGGCTAACGCTGCTGGTACCAGCGCGGGCGTCCATCTGGCTGTGGCGAAAACCGCAGCTTAGACCAAAAAACAAAAGTCCCAACTTAAACAAAGGACGTCGGCGCTGATTGGGACCACTACCGACCCTTATTACACTGAGGCGAAGACGGCAACGACTCATACCACTGCCGGTCCGACCCTTTCCACACAGACCCCGGCAATGGGTAATACTGGCACCGGGTATCCTACCAAACCACCTCCTCCTCCTGTGCCTCTTCTAGCCTCCCCTCACCAGAAGGCCGTCACCGGCCAAACGGCGACGGCCAAGTGCACCGAGGACGCGTTTTCACGCGCCTGGCAAGTACAGAAACGCAAGGGCAAGGGTAAATCCACTCAAAAAGCCCGATGCCCTTGCACTGACCCTTCTGGTCCACCGCCTGCCTCAGTACAAGGCAAGCAAAGGGCTAAAATCACGAGGAAGGAGCGTCGGCAAACACGCTGGAACCAGGGAAAAGGCTCCCGCAACAAACAGGCTTCTGCCGCTGGGTCAGTCAAATCGACTAGCGGCCAGCTAAACTTCTCCGCCGGTAAGCGGTCGCAGGCAGAGGCCGGCACAAGCCGACCAGCGCCCAGTCAACCACCAGCCAGTGTCCCGGAGAGAGCTGAAGGTGCCACTAATACACAGCGACCCGGTCGGATGGATCAGGCCGCATCCAAGCGAGCCCTCAACGAGACTTTGACACCTCGGGGAGAGCATAAGCGGCCGCGCCTTGACCAATCCAAACGGGTCGCCCAAAGAAGCTACGCCCAAGCTGGCAGCGCTAACCTCGACGTCGCGATCACTTGCGACCGCACGGGGATCCTCAGCAAGGACGCATCGGACCAGGTACTCGCTGCTATACAGAAGCAGATCATTCTCGAGGCCTGCTTCCCCAAGCAAGACACTCTAGGGCCGACATTCAACGCAAAGCCGCTGTTCGCCGGGGGTGTACTGAAACTGTGGTGCGGTAACGACCACACCTTAGCCTGGCTAAGGAAGACTGTCTCCGACCTTTCTCTCCCAACTAGCATCTCGCTAGTTGTCAAGAGTCAGTCGGAGATTCTAAAGCGAGCACGATGTGGTGTCGTGATCCCAGACGAGAAGGGGGTCTTCGGAGAGCCGACCAACATTGGGCTCGCTCTCAGCTACCAGAACCCCTGGGTCGACATCAAGAGGTGGGTGCTCTTGCATGCCGACAAACAGGCTGCGGCATGGTTCGTGGTGGTCGGTGTCCCTGAAGACCAAATTCCGACCCTGATGGAGGCTGGACGCCGTCTCTCAATTCGATTGGGGATGGTGTACGTGAAGTTTCAGGGCCGGAACGGGAGGTTCACCGACGTCCCCCAGGGTTGGGACACCGCCACGGGAACCATCGGCGAGACGCCAACACCAGCAGGGGAGTCCACTCCCCCACCAAACAACCCGGAAGCATCAGCGGCCGAACCTGCAATAGCAGAGTTGGCCGCTCCTGCTGCCGCCACCGTGGTCGCCGTTCCTTCATCGGGTGAGGAGCTGGACGACATCATCCTGTCCCCGGCTTCGGGCCAGGGGGGGGACGGCTTCGACGAGGGCGACCTGTTTGTCGGGCTGAGACTCGAGGGGGACGAAGAGGGTTCGGCCAACGATGGCGTCCCTTTCGTCGACCTGTAGAGTCCTCCAGGCCACCCTCCACTACAGTCAGACCGCGACGGCTCAGCTTCGCAAGTGGCTGGAGGTTCAACACACAGCCATTGCCCTGATCCAGGAGCCGTGGGTCAGGGCGGGCCGTATACAAGGACTCTCCAATCTTGGCGGTAAGCTCCTGGTCACCACAGATCACGTTCATCCTAGATCGTGCATCTATGTCACAGGTAACCTTAAAACACAGTTTTTAAATGACTTCTGTTGCAGAGTTGTCTCTGCAGTAAAGCTGCAAATACAGCGTGGCGAAGCCGAGGAGATGGTGATCGTTTTCGCCTCGGCCTACATGCCCGAGGCAGAGGCGCCGCCTCCACACGACCTCGCCCGCCTCGTGAGCCATTGCGAGAGAAGCGGGTTTGAGGCCGTCGTCGGGGCCGACGCCAATGCTCACCACCAACTTTGGGGTATGGACACGCAAAACGAGAGGGGAAAGGCCTTAGTTGACAACTTATTCCCGACTAACCTATCCGTACTAAACACTGGCTCCGAACCAACATTCGTAACCAGACGAAGCCGCACAATCATAGATCTCACTCTGGCAACAGAGGGCGCGGCGGAAATTGCCACGGGGTGGCAGGCCTCTGAGGAGGCCTCCTGCTCCGGTCACAGGTGGATCCGCTTCGACATCCAGGTCTGTGTCACCCCAAAACCACCACGGCGCAATCCGCGTAGCACAGACCGTGCCACCTACACACGCAGCCTTGAATCCAAGCTGGCGTTATCAAGCGTTCCGATGACTTTTGCGGATACGACACAAATTGAGGTACAAGTAAGTCATCTTACTAAATCAATGATAGACAGCTACCAAACTGCCTGCCCAGAGACCACCCCACGTAATACACCAGGCAAACAACCCTGGTGGGGCGCTGATCTGGAGCGCAAGCGCGGCAAGGTAAGGAAAGCACTTAATAGAGCCATGAACACATGTGCGGATGAGGACTGGGATAAATATTACGCAGCCAAATCCAGCTACAAAAAATGCATCAGATTCAGAAGTATTAATTTGCGCCTACGGGATGGCGCAAATTCTGTGGTAGCATTGAATCCTGTCAGCAAGCAAACAGGTTAAGGAAAGTACTGGCGCAACAGCACACACCTGGGCCTGCTACCCTCCGGAAACCCGACAACACACTCTCTTCCTCGCCAGAAGAAGCGAGACGCATCCTTATTGAAACTCACTTCCCTGGATGTATCTTCGCGCAGGGTATCGACTGGCAAGAGGTAATTCAAACACCATCAGACAATGATTGACTTTACGCCAGTAGGGTGATCACGTTGGAGAAACTCCAATGGGCCATCCAGAGCTTCCATCCTTTTAAGGCAGCTGGTCCTGACTGTGTGTTCCCCGCCTTACTACAGTGGGGTGACACCGGTGTCGCAATAAGACTGGTGCCTTTGATGCGGACGTGCCTGGCCTTTAGATACGTTCCCAAAGGATGGAGGGAAGTGAAAGTAATATTCATCCCTAAGCCAGGTAAGGGTGACTACACAAACGCCAAATCTTACCGACCAATCAGCCTGACCTCCTTTCTACTAAAGACGCTGGAAAGGGTGTGTGATAGGGAGCTAAGGGACGGCGCTCTGAAAACCATACCGCTTCATGGTAACCAACATGCATACAGCTCGGGTAAGTCGACCGAATCTGCTCTCTACCTGGTAGTCAGCCAGATAGAGGAAGCGATTCATCAAAAAGGCACCTGCCTGGGCACTTTCATAGACATCGAAGGAGCTTTCGATAAAACTAACTTCTCCAGCATCAGCAGCGCCCTCTCCAGACAGGGAGTAGAACAGGTACTAACGGACTGGATTACAAACATGCAAAGCAAACGAGTGGTTCGCCTTGAGGAAGAGCAGCAACTGGCCATGATAGCCAGAGGGTGCCCCCAGGGAGGGTTGTTGTCCCCAACGCCAGCCGCTATTACAAAATAGGGTATGCAGACCACCTCGCAATCCTTGTTTCGGGGAAGTTGACGGGTACGATCTGCAACCTCACTCAGCAAGCGCATCGTAGAAAATTGGTGCAAGGAATATGACCTATCAGTGAACCCCACTAAAACTGAACTAGTCATGTTTCCCCAAAAACGAGCATTAGGCCCTTTTCGCCTACCAAAACTGTTCAATACAGAACTTCAGTTGGCCAACGAGGTCAAATACCTGGGGGTCATTCTAGACAGTAAGTTAAAGTGGAGTAGTCATTTGGACAACAAACTAAACAGGGCCTGCATAACCTACTGGCAGTGCAGGAAAATGATAGGTAAAAAGTGGGGACTATCCCCTAAAATTATACTATGGCTGTACACCACAGTGATCCGCCCCATGATCACTTATGGGGCCGCGGTATGGTGGCCCTGAACCAAGCTGGCTACAGCCTCAAACAAAGTACAACGCATGCAACGACTAGCCTACCTGGTGGCTACGGGCTGCATGAGGACCACTCCGACTGCAGCAGTTGAAGCCATGCTGGAACTGCCACCGCTTCACCTGTTCATACAGCAGGAAGCGACACTGGCGGCGGTACGTCTTAAGGCACTAGATCTCTGGGGTAAGAGAGCCACACCACACACCGTGCTACTTGAGGGACCAACAAGGAGTTCCCCATTACGAAAGCTATTAATGATCGGGTACCCAAACAATTTATCTTTGATAAAAAATACAAGATCCAGCTTCACGAGGATCGTAGGTGCGAGGGTTTGTGCCCTGCAGAGCTGCGTATCTTCACAGACGGATCCAAAACAGGTAATGGCACAGGTGTCTTCTCGGAGGACCTCAACATTCGCATAGCCACACCATTGGGGGCCTATAACACAGTGTTCCAGGCCGAATGCATGGGTATTTCTCTGGCTGCTTCGGCCATCATGGCCAGGGAAGTTAGGGACCACTCGATCCGGATACTCTCAGACAGCAGGGCTGTTTTGCAAGCGCTGAACAGCCACACGGTTGAATCTGGGCTAATATACGAGTGTCACCTGCGCCTTAATCAGGTGGGTAGCCTCAATAGCATAACCATTCAATGGATCAAAGGACACAGCGGTTCGCTGGGCAACGATGCAGCCGACGAACTTGCCAGAAGGGGGTCGAGTGAGGCACCAGTGGGACCTGAACCCATCTTGCCACTCCCCTTCGGGTAAGAAAACGCACCAGGGAACAACATCACAAACTATGGTCGGAACAAGGTGAGTGCAGGCAGGCTAGGGAAGCACTCCCTGCTATAGACGGCCGCATCACGAAACAGGTTCTCCGACTAACCAAACAACAGCTACGTATAGTCACGGCAGCTTTAACTGGCCACGGGTCTTTTAATAAACACCTCTTTGTCATAGGAGTCACAGACAGTCCGCTGTGCAGGGCCTGCATGGAGGTGGACGAGACAGCAGCTCATGTGCTTCTACACTGCCCGGTGGTCGCCACTTAAATGGCAAAGTACTTCGGTAACCCAGGTACCCTACGCGAGGTTGTCAGTAACACCAAGGCGTTGCTGGCCTTCCTCGAGGAGCTGGGGTGGATCGAATGATCGATTTTCCCACCGTACGCAAAATACGCGCATTGTAGTGGAGTTGCGGACACGAGCCCGTATTACCTATTACCTATAACCTATCCTTCTGGAAGCCTAATATTTGTTGGGAAAAGGCAAGCCAGACGATGATGTGAGGTCACTATCCTTCTTATCCCTGTTTGGAGTCACTATCAATCCCAATCTGAACCTTTTTTTTCCCAATCCAGTGCTTCATGTGTTCGAAAAAAATTGTCTGTACAACACCGTAAATAACGCAATGAACGTTGTTGAACTGTCGAAATGGAAGCCATTGCTTCTGTTAGTGGCGTCATGCATTGAGCATTTGTGAACGCATAAGGTGCGTTCGCAAATAATAAATTAATGAATTCTTTATTTACACAAAATACAAGTGTAACATATTTAGTTGAAACCATGGCTCCTGAGCTAGGTAGCAACCTGTGTTACAGCAACCAATGCACAATGTATTATTATATTACACACCTTGTATTATTGTTTGATCACGTTTCACTCGATTTTCTCTAGTCAAGGCCTTACATACATTATCTTCATGTACTCATTGAACATGTAATCTTGCTGTATAACGCATACTTGGGTTAAAACCTGTTATTCCTGCGGGTCAAGAACCAGGCACAAGCTAGAATTTCTAGTGAACGAGATGTTGAGCCTGGTCTCAGTAATTTCTAGAACCGGTTAGTTTTACAGTCTGTTTTTATAGAAAATTACTGACTCTTTATTGATACTGCTGTTAATGCGAATACCATAATGCTTTTGATGAAACATACACCTTTTATGGAAAAGTTCCGACATAAGTAATAGACACACAACACAGCCTAAAGTAAACAGACGGCATCTAAGCTGCAAGAGCTATCGTTGAAAGTTTTGCGTCATACACCGTGCTCACGAGACCTTGCGACGACAGTCATCTAATTTTTCCAAAAGTTAAACAACTTCTTGACAGGGAAAAAAAACAATAAGGGAGAGGTACTACAAAATACCTTTGAAGAGTTTACTGGCTCCCGTACACCTGTCTTCTTCAAGAAGGGCAATGAAACATTACCACAGCGCTGGCAGAGATGCATCGATAGCACGGGTGCTTATTTTGATTGATACGAGTAGCAATAAAAAATATTTACATGACATGCCGGTTTTCTCGCGTTGTTTTCATTCACCGTTTAGAGAGCAGTGGTAATGAAATAATTTACACAAAGTAGAGCTCCTGTCTGGGTTCGAACCTACGACCTAAAACTCGTAAGGTGCGGCCGTTACCACTATGCCACCACTGTTCGCCACAATTCAACAGAATCGAAAAGCACGCGCAAATGACTAGAAGTCTGCTCAAAGTCTGGTTAACCGACTAAACGACTACACTTTTTTTTTTATATACGGCCTCTCGTAGTTGACCTTGAGAGGTCGTGACTACTTAACCGGACTATAGCACTCACTCACTTTTTTTTTTTTTGGTATGGCACCTCGTAGTTGACCTTGAGAGGTCGCGACTACTTAACCGGACTATCCTGTGGCTGCCTTAAGCGGACTCAAAGCTTCCAGCCAGGGGCGTAAAACTACTTACATTACTAAGCGAACGCTCGCTAAGGGCACCCCCTGTGGGGTACGGACCTCGGCTTAGGGCGTCGCTGACGGGAGGACAGCAAGAAGGGACAGGCTGGATCAGATTTGGTTGATTATTATTTTCATGGGAATTTAAAGCTACGGGCTCAGCTACGGCGCGGGCTGGCACTTCGTCGAGCAAGGGTCGGGGGGGACAGTTACGTCGGGATCTTCGCGAGGAACCTCGGCGGCGAGGTCGGAATGTCGGTCTGTGTTTGTGCACTGTACTGGTGGCCCTACTGCTCTCCTGAATGAGAGTTATGTGGTCATCGGGATCGGTGAGGACATGCTTGGGACGGCGGACATGACTAATGGAGGAGGGAATATAGCTAGCGGCCTTGACAACCACAGGGTTGCGGTGATTCGCGGCGGTCTCGAAGAAACGCTTTGAAATGCGTTTCATGAACTGGCGGATAGTGGGAATCTTGAGGTCAACGTGAAGGATCTCGTTGCGAACGTACCAGGGGGAGCCTGTTATCCTACGGAGGAACTTGTTCTGGAGGGTCTGCATTCTATTGAAGCCAATTGGCTTGGCGTGTGCAAAGACTGCACTGGCATATGTCATGATCGGGCGGATGCACGCTGTGTAGATAGAAATTTTGCACTTTAGTGACAATTTGCTACGTGCATTTAGGACAAAGTGAAGTCTACCTAGAGCGAAGGCGGCGCGCGAACGAGCCACCTTAATGTGCTCTGAAAAAGAGAGGTGTTCATCGAGCACTACACCCAGATATTTGGCTCGCTTCTCCCAAGGGATCGGCTTGCCGAACATGGTGATCGGTCGAGGGCACTCACTCACAGTTGTACTCTTCAATTTATAGGTAAATATCGTTTTTTTAAAGGTATTAGAAACCCTGTCTTTTTAGGCTATTTATAATAGACGGATGACGAAATATTGTGTGTATTATTATTATAAATCTAACTTAATTATTGTTTTTAAGCAGTTACATCTTCGAACAGTAGTTTTAGAATCAATGATAAAGCAAGGATATTTTCGGATAAACAGAATAAAATATCAATTGATGTGTCCAACAAGCATCCTAAAGTTTGAAGCTGGAACGCAAATAACAGTGCGTTTACATACAGAGCCTAGAGGATAAAATAGAAAACTTTGATAAACAATATTGTATGACAAAGTAAGAGATAAGAAATGTGCTTAAACTACAAAATGAGACAAAAGAAAATCTTTGTAATTCGATTCAAAATCGGTGAAATATTGAACATTCCTTTGAATCCCTCCAATATAAGAGACATCTATCGGCCCTTCGTGAAATCAGATGTTGTTGAACCAATCGTAGTGGAATTAACATAAGTCTTAACAAAAGAAAGTGTTATGAATAACCTTAAAAACTGTCCCTGCAATCTTGCAGCCAGTTGAGTTGGTTGTGTATTCAGTTTATCTTTCTTATCTAAGATAGATAAACTGAATATCTCTATTCTTAAACTAGAAGGCCCTCAGAAACCAATATTTATCTCGGATTATCTTACCCCAAAGGGAAGACGACTTTTATTTTTGGCTCGTGATTTCGCTAGTACCCACAATTATGTATTCTGTTGGACATCATACGGTAAAATTTACATAAGGAAGAAAGAGGGGATGCAGCATATTCGCGTCGATGAGGAGGCAGATCTTAATAAGTTAAGGAAAATACAACTGAATGACTATCCTTCCTTGTTAACCTGTTGCATGTTAATAGTCTAATAGTTTTAAATTTCTGCTTTGTTAATATTTTTTATTCTTTTTATGAGCACTCCACACAAACACAAATCCACACGTTATTTTTTCAATATTGACATATCACATACCATTACTTCATGCCTAATTATCAAACACATATTTTTATTCATTAAACAGAAAATGTAAAAGTGTAAAATTCCTTTGTTTGTCCATAAATAACAACAGTGACTTTTTAAATGTATTTCGAGATAATCTCTTTATTTATGTTGTTCTAATGCCAAAAAGTAGTCCCTGTAGTCCATTCCCGTATGGTACGTCGTTATTTTTCGATATTAAAAATGCTTGACTTTGCCTCCGAATCTTGCTATTGCGACATCGAGGACTGTAGCAATTTTGTATCAAGCCCTGCCAATTGCTTGACAATATTGACTCAAAATATTCGAAGTATATCACGAAATATAGATGATTTTGAGTCAATGCTGAGTAGATTAAAGTTTGATTGCGATATTATTGTAATAACTGAGTGTTGGCTTTCGGGCACCTCTGTGATTCCGAGATTGGATGGTTATAGCCATTACATTACTGAGTACTGCGTTAACCAAAACGACAGAGTTACAGTATTTTGTAAATCGAGTCATAGTATCACCTTCAAATAGTAATATTAACAACTTTCTCCAGTCTTTGGATATTTTTTTTAATAATTTGGGCAGTTTCAAAAATGTCTCCATTATTGGAGACATCAATATAAACATCTGCCCCGAGTCTCATGAGTCAACGTCTCTGGACTATCTGAATCTGTGTTCATTCCATGGGCTCTTACCAGCACACTCTCTCCCGACTAGACAAAATAAATCATGTATTGACCATGTTATGCTTAAAACACAAAAATCGGCTCTCACACTTACCTTCTTACATCTAGGACAAGAAAAATTATTTATGTTTTCAAGAACCTTGCCCATGTTGCCTCTCTCAGCTCTCGTACAGTTCATTCTTCAATATTGTATCATCGTTTGGGGAGGTGCACATAAAAGTATATTGGCTTAGCAAAGCCCTTAGAAATAGCTCAGAGGGCTGTACTAAAAGTTAGTACTTTTCGCCTTTATTTGTATCCAACCCATCTTGTTTATCACTCGTGTGAGGTCCTTACAGTTCGCCAGTTGTTTATATAACTTGTGGTTCTGAAGCAACACTCTTTACTACTATTCTCGAAAGGTGATCTAAATAGGCGACGAAATATTTTTAGTAATAAGGACCGACCTTCTTTCAGACATGCTTACGTAAACAAATACTTTTGCTTCTTGGGACCGTGCTAAAAAAAAAAATTGTAAAAGTATAATCTTCAAATATATTGGTAAACATACATATGAAGAAACAGAAAACTTATTAAAAATACTTAAATATTAAATCTATTTTATACTCACCCTCTCATACTCTTTCGCACACTTTCACACAACTCACCGAGACCTTAACACTCCACACACCTTTTTGATTATTTTGTTTTAAACTTTTTTCTTTTTCTGTGTAATGATATACCTCCTTTCAAATTAAGCTAGTAATGTAATGGTCATCACAAGGAAGAGCGCTGACGTCTGAGATACAGATATCTTTATATCTAGTTCAGACACAGGTGGCTTCATTATATATTTAAGAAAACTTGAATGTGTCCTGTATATCGGTTCAAATGTAACAAGGTCTGTGTCAATAAATATTATGTTATGCTAAGTATAATTTTTTCTATGAAACAACGATTCCAAAGTTTTTTGCCATTTTTTGGAAACAACTTTTTGGTTCGCACGGGTTTTCAACTCTCGGTGTTAAATTGAGCATTAAGAATCCATCGCGCCGCGACCACATCTCGTCGAAAAAACACACTGTTGGATTTTCAACTCTCGGCGCTAAGCAGTGCGTCGAAGCCCCAGTGCGCGAAAAATTCTGGCGCGATATTTTTTACGTCCGTGCAAATGTGTTCTAACGGTCTTCTAGTTAAAAAAAAACGTCAGGATGAAGAAAGTAAGTGCTAGTGTGCAAGAAATACCCTTTTTACCCGAGTATGCTACAAGTCAGGGTTATGATTTTAACATATCTGTGTTATATCATAACAATATCACCGCTAAACTTAAAAGAAATAGAGCAACCTACAAAAAGTTTGCCAAGACTTACATAACGCTTTGATCGTTAAAAAGTAATCAGATCTAATGTAGAGTCAAGTCCCTAACTCTAAAAACCATACATCTACGTCAACATGTATCTATTTCCGTTGCATTGAACATTTGCATGACACATCATGAAAGACCAGTGATTTAATATATGCCCATAGGAATGTCTGTGCGACGGCTGCGAAACGGCCCTCCTACCAGTGGCGTAGTGTGCCTTGGCGGGGCCCCGTATAAATATTTGTTTGGGGGCCCTTATGTAAGATAGATACGGCGGTAGCTACGCCCCTGCCTCCTACTCTACATGGTCTCACTTAATTCTACGTATGAGACCCGAGGTGGCAGCGCGTAGTGGTCCACGCGCGCCCCTCTTAGACGTTGCGGGGGGAGTCAAACACCTCACTCCCGCCCAACCCGAGGAGGCCGAGGCGGGCGACCAGTCGGGGTTGCGGGAGAATCGTATGTTCTCGCGACCCCGACGTAGGTGTGAGATGAAACACCGGGGTGGTTTTTAATCAGCAAGAGTCTGATAGACCCCTCCGCCCACCCCAGGATGGAGGACATCCATGAGGATTTACCACCCCGTTTTACATTTTTTTTTTTTTTTTTAGGACGCCGTATGCGCGGGCTTGCGGACGGCGAGCAATGGGTAGCTTGCCGTCCGGTAAGGACCAGGCCCGGGTCGATGGCGCGTCGTGTTCCACGCGCGCCTCAAAGAGATGTCAGTACAAATTGACGGGGTCCGATAGGGCCCGACACCTCAGGGTCGCGGGTGATTCGAAAAGAGATAACCGTGGCCTTGGCACTGGCAACTGAAGGAACACGGGTGGGTTTTAGTCAGTAAAAGTCTGACACGCCCTCCCGTACCACCCAGAGCGGGAGAAGTCATTTGATGATTTCCAACCCAAAAAAAAAAAAAATGCAGTCCTGTCTTCCTTGTATCTTGTCAGCCTCTCTATCCTTAATTCGACAGATGCCATTTCTTATAGCAACAGCAGTGGAAAGTACTTACTTACATTACTTGTTATTTTAAACTTTCCTCATCGAATCAAGACCGCCCACAATAATCGCCTTGGCATTTCCTCATGATCATTGTTGTCAACAATTTCGCACAAGATACCTTTTCCTAAAGTAAAGACTCATGTAGGTACTTACTGATACTGACTATACATTTACGAGCGAGCCTTTGAGAATTGAGACAATACTTCCTCAATTTATAAGTTAAGTATTTGCTTAAAAGGGTAAGGTATGGTGGTATTAAACGTATGCCTACTCAACTGAAATCTGAAGGAAAAGACAATGCTCACCTTTGCAATTTATCAAAATGTCAGGATACCTTTTTTCTACCTTTTATCGGTAGTACCTACTTACTTCGTTAGGTAGCTATGTATGCCTGCGGAAGGGTTTCGGTATGTGACCATCCATTACATACCGGGACCAGTCCGTGCCTCTGAAAGTACGTTTAGGGATTATATATGCTAGACCGTTAAGAGTACGACCCGGGGCCCTGTCTGAGGGCTTACTCTCTAAGCACGAAATTCGTAGTTTCAACTGAACTTACTTGCGTTTCCTGTTCCGTATCACCTTTGTCTTTACTCCCGATGTTTTTTACTCGTCCGAAAATGTTATTGATCGGGAGAAGGGTTCGTTATGAAGTCTAAACTACTGACGGACGGGTTTGTATCTTTGTTGACGAACTGTTATCTTAGTCCGTCAAGAAAGATACGAGCTCGTCCGATAGTAGTTTGATGCTTTGGAGTGAGCCCTACATCTGATCAATTATCTTTTTCGGACGAGCAAAAACACATCGGGAGTAGAGACAAGTGTCACATCGTGGTATCATTCATTCTTATGTCGGGCACCAAAACGAAAATTCAACTTTGACGAAAAGCTTTTTTGTTGTTCATACCTAATTAAGACTTATTTATTACAACTGACGAAGATTGTTATTAATTTACATATTTTTCCGCATAATTATGACACACGCGGGTTAACTGACGGGCACTTTCACTTGTTTTTTTTTCTATTCCGTGGATTGCATCATCTCAGTCATCACATGATGACTGCGATTTACGATACGACAGTCGATTCGAAAAATTGCGTGGAGTGAGCTGTCAGTGTCATCTCGTCTTGGTCAACCTCTAGCATCAGTGGCACTGACAGCTCACTCCACGCTCACTTCACCTAAGTTTTCACGGTGAGATGGTTACAGAATAACACTGCTGAACCTATCAGAGTAGGCATTGTTATCCATCTCCATGTTTTCACTTCTCATCTAAACCATGTGTTGGTCACGCCGCCAAGTCTTTGCTAAAGGATCTCTAGTAGAACTTAGAAGAAACATGATGTGTGCAACTTCTGTAAGTCTCTGGGTCAAAAAATTGTGATTTAATAGCCATTGCCAGCTACAGCAGACACAGATCTTACAAAGATCGATGAATCTGTGCATTTTTGTAGTTACCTTCTAATTGTTCTGTAGATTTCTTCTTTACTCTTCTTGAGAGTTCTTCGATCTTCAATGACAGTATCATTCAGATTTTTCATCCCACCTCATATGTGCTCAAGTGGTACGAATGCTCTATTATATTGTGCTCATTATTATACCCATTACAACATTAACATTCATCCATCAGGTTGTTCTTACAACAACATTAATGTGTATTGTGTATGCAACCTGAGAACGATTTCTGCACATCTCTCCTTCACAAGTAATGGTAGGTGGCGAACGCATTTTAATAGATAATTTAAAAAGCCCCTTTGAAATGAGATAAAAAGAAACGTTTATTTCTGGAAGTAGTTTTTTTAACACACTTTACACGTCAATATTTTGTAGGTCAATGTTTTAAAACTAGTTGGCGCCAGCATTTACTAGCTGACTGGTCTCCGAACATTTTATTATTAGTATTTTATGTAAATCTAACAATTCAGTGTCATGTCTGGAAGGTTCTTTTGATAAAGAGCCATTGCAGCTTTGAGTTGACCCGTCCCAACAGAAGGCATGCATGCATCAGTCATCGTGTGGCTGAACCCTATTTTAGGGAGTTCAACGACCCGTCACACGGCTCTACCAGATATACAGGATATTTGCGTAGGTCATTTATTGAATCTAGCCTACATGGTACTCACATTCATAGTCAGTTGCTCTGGCTTCGTTCGTGCTCGAATGAAAAGCCCGATTCTTTTCTTCAGTTTTAATTAAACTAGTATTTTCAGCTAAATTTGCCTCGTTGCTCTATTGGTTGAGCATGAGATACTGGGATCAATTTCTCAGTAACAGCCCGGAGTCTGGATTTGTGGCTGGTTGATGGCAATAGGCTCGCCCGGCGCCTCCTGTTACATGGGATTTTTACCTGGAACATTACTGATGAAATGTGGATGTACTATAAGTACGCCTCTGCCTAACTCTCCAGGGATTTCAGGCGTGATGTTATGTTTTGTTATTTTTAATTTAGACGTAGAGTATAGATCACACACATGGCATGGTATAGGTACCTATACCTATCTAGTTACAGTCCGCGAGGCCTAAGCTGAGCTTTGCATTTGTGTGAGTGATTACCAATCGCACCAATGTGCACAGCGCCTCAGGCCCAAAGTCCGATTGGCCAATTGCCAAGCAAAGAACGCGTCACACAAATACAAAGCTCAGCTTAGGCCTCGCGGACTGTACACGACTACTGACTGTAATGGATTCAATAATACAGCCCCTCTTTGTTAAAAACACATTTAATTATTTAATGAAGGGTGAATCTATTTTTGAATGAGGTAAAAGTAATGCGGGTCATCCAATCATCATTTTCTTCTCTCTTTATACCAATTTATTTGTGGTCTTTTGCTTCCATACTTCTCCATAAGTCGTCATCTCGGTAACCACCCCCTTCTAGCCATATCATCTTCCACACAGTCCAATAATTATTTCTTTGGTCTTCCCCTACTCCTAAAGTTTTGAGTATGAATGTGGGTGTCTATCTACATTCATTCTCCAAACTAAAACTTTCTCAGGACCTTTTCCTCATTCTTCCGCACCAGATGACCGACCATAATAGTATGACTACAGATTTTCTTTTCAGCAGGGACTTAAAAGCACCTCCATAATGGTTACATTTTGAATTTATAACAGAATCAAATATGTTACACTTAAAAAATTGTTAACCCAAAACACTGAACTTAACAAAAGCGTAACAATGATATATCTGTAACCGTTTTAGAAGTGTTAATAAGTGTAACAGGTAAACGCGTCGTTGCCAAAATAGCCTCAATCCTAACTGGATTGATGATGTACAAAACTGCTTTTTTCTGTTACACTTTGATACTGTAACATTATTGTATCTATTACATTTTTATAGGGTTTTTTTTTTAAATGGTATTAAAAAACTGTGTTAAATACTTATTACGATTACAGTTTGAGTCCGTACTTTTCAGTCACTAACATTTGAATAAAACCAAACCAATAACCAATCATTAGAATCAACAATCGAACACTACCAATGAATAAATCGCATCACGTCGATAAAGAACACGTCAAAAGTTTACATAGGGGTTTGCTTTTGTTTTCACGTAACCATGGCAACCCGGGTGAATTACGTCGTAGTCTGTCGTAGTTTCGTTAGCATTCGTTGTTATGATATTATGTGTACGCTGTTCTATGTTTAGAATTCGGAGGGGAACGCATGCGCCCTTTATGCATCGGTTCCGCGCATGAGTCAACACCCTTGTGAAGTGCGTATGTTTTTGGTGATGGTGGTTCCGTTGATTGTCTTCTGTTTCTGCCCTATTGACAAAAATATCGATAAATTGAATCCATTTTATAAAGTTGGTTTTCTCCTTTTATTAAACATATATATTAGTAGACTATTATCTCGTTCGTATGTACACAGTTTTAATTCTCTAACGGTGTTATATAAAAACTGCGAACTTTCTAATACCTACTACTGAATAATGATATTGCGGGTTGTTTTCCATACGTTTGTTTTATTAAATAGGCAAGACAGTAAATGAGTGCAAAAATAAATTGTTTAGGCGCCTGTGTATTTACTGTGATATTGCAAATTAAACTATCGATTAAAGTTACCTACACGGACGTCGCTACTTTAATACGTTAGGCTACGTAAACATTCATTTCTCTTCTGAACCAAAGGTTGGAGTGAACCTATGCTCACATAAATTGTTACCAGCACCACATAAATATCTCTTTCGGACGGATCCCTAAAACGTTTCAGTGCCGACAGCTGACGGCAGGCGCTCCCAAGTTCGTTTTTATATTCGGTGTTTGTGTTGCGTTTGGCCAGTCTCAGTACATCGCTGCGCGCCAACTAGCGCCGGCTGTGCGCGATACTGGCCGTCAACAAGCCATCGAACGCGAAACAGTCAATGAAAATTCTAAATAAAATACAAATAATCGATCGTCTATGAATGTCATTGCTCTGAGCGTTTAAAAATTGTAAATTCCAAATACGAATTTTGAATCGTAGTGGTATTTGAGTGCAGTTTTATTGTTTGACAGTGTTGATAATATTTTTAGTTTACGCAACATTATTGATAGTGATTGTTTTGCCATTATAGAAACATTGTGAAAGGTAAGAGTGCGTTTAATATTTTCTCTTTGTATAATATTGTTGTGTAGAGTGATGGTTGACTCAAATAAATTTTCAGCGATGCGTAAGTAGGTAGGTACAGTTTGTGCTCAGTCATGTCATTGAAATTATGTATTGTTTACAATTAAACATTTGCCGATTTACACAGATTTTTTATCGTACAATTATTTATTTTGTTAGAAATGTAAATTAAATAAGTACCTACTTATTTCACTTTCAAATTTGCGTTTTGGCGAAGAAAATTAAGGCCCAATTAAAAAATAAACGTACATGCCTATTTAATTTTGTTTTTTTTTGTAGTAGAGAGTGATCTTAATAATTTTTTACCTTTAATTCCTATGCAATTCTTATGAATGTTTAGTAATTATAAGTATTTAAAACAACCCTTAAATCCAAACGGTAAATTAACTTTATACTCCATAGTAGAAAGTCTTCGTATTAATTTACTTACGCAAAAAAATTGCCTACCGCTGTTCGTTTTTAGAGAAAAGATATGCTCTACTTTCATTAGAGCATGTACCTAGGTACCATAGATAATGTAGTTCATCGTAAACGGCTTATTTAATTGCGATTTAAAATATTGGAAACTATCACAATTTGTGTGAGTTTTGCAGTTTATTTTTGATGACGATGAACTAGGCTATTTTAACTACAGAAAGAACTTTATTTATGTATTTAACCATATATGTACACATATTAAATACCTTTAAACAGATAAGTAGAAAAGAACATTAGAACAATCAATTCACGGTACAAAGGTACGGTACGTGGATATATAAAGAGAAATGGATTGAAATGGATTTCTTAGCAATAATGTCCAATAGGACACTCTTAGCAATAGCGTACGATCATGTGAGTGATCGAAGATGCAGATTAATTACACAAAATATAAATCAACTTACACATGTTTCTTTCTTTCGCAATTTATCTTAAGTATCAAATAACCACTTTTGATTATGTTCCAATGCAACAATGTAGTCAGTTCATATAAATATTAATAAAAGGGGAGGACAATAAATCTTTGACCATTTTGCATAGACTTAAAACTCAATCTCTTTTTTTTTTATTGCACGGGTAGTCATCCAACCGAAATTTCACTTGTGTTGCGTGTTGACATCTACAATTAGAAAGTGCGTATTTTTTCTTTGGTGTACGAGTGAAGGTTATGAATATATTCAGGTCATGGCTTGTAGGATGATAATCTAATATGCTAATAGCAGTAAAATACATAGATTTTAAACCACATTTTTTTACGGGTAGAAATATAGAAAATAACTGAAAGGTTTTAACTTTAGATGCAATAAAAAAGGTGTATTAACATTCGTTACAGTCACATAGATACCAAGATTTCTTCTACATCAATGTATAAAGTTTGTCCCTGGATAAAGTGCTAGCCCGAAAGGGGGTGAATAAAAATTCAATGCTTTTCTTTTGTACACGCTTCTTCATCACTTGAGAACGGCTGGACCGATTCGGCTATTTTTTGTTCTAAAATATTCTTAATAGTCCGAGTTTTAGGGATAGAAAAATGTCAAAATTTACGAAATCGGGAAAAACTGGACAACCTTTTTTCTATGGCTATGACAACGTCTATCGGTTCAGATAGTTTTAAAATAAAGAGCTACCTAGAAAAAAACTAACAGGACGGATTTATTTAATACTAGATTCTGCCAGCGACTTCGTCCGTGTGACATTTCTTGTTCCCTTGACCCACCGCGCCGCATCGCATCATCTGCTCGCGCTATCAGTTCGCTTTCGGTTAGCGTTCTTTTTCACTTTTTTGTCTTTTTGCTTGGCTTCTAAGGGTCATATCGTGATGTTAAATAGCTTATAGCCTTTCTCAAGAATTGGGCTATCAAATGCCATAAGTATTTTTCAAATCCTACCGATGGTTCCAGAGATTACTACCTACAGAAAAACGTGCAAACAAAAAAATACCTTTTTGTAATATTATGAAAATATATAAAGGTTTGAAATATGGAAATTAAGAGCATGTATGCTTATAACAGAGAAACATAAATGGAAAAAAGGAAATAGGAATAAAATTGTGATTTTCAATTTTATTTTATGAATAAATAGTTATTTTGCAGTTGCGTCACGTCACGCTAGGCCACATTTGAATAGAATGCGTTCAATGTGAAATTACTACAACCAAATTCAAGGTTAATCCAGATCTCCAATAAACAGTTTGGTTTCAGGAGTGGGAAATCTACTGAAGATGCAGTAAGTCTCCTGACCAAGCTAGTTACGTCTTATCTAGACAATAACAAAAAGTGCTTAGGAGTGTTTTTGGATCTTGCCAAAGCGTTTGACACCGTTGCAATACCAATACTTCTAAAGAAACTAGAAGTTATTGGAATCAGGGGATTGTCATTGGATTGGTTTAAAACCTATCTGACTAACAGACGCCAGTGTGTGAAAGTGGGTGAGAACATCAGCTGTCAAAAAAATATGATATTTGGGGTTCCACAGGGTAGTGTTCTCGGCCCTACTCTATTCCTCATCTACATAAATGATATTCATAGTACGTTAGATCAAAATACAGATATAATATGCTATGCTGACGACACGGTTATTCTTTTTCATGGCAATTCCTGGGAATCGGTGCATAAGAAAGCTCAAGACAGACTGACCAGTATCAAACGATGGCTTGACTACAATCTTCTGTCATTAAATATTGATAAAACGAATTACTTGTGTTTTCACAAAACGCAGGCCTCAGCGCCCAAACTACCACATGACATCGTTATCCACTGTGCAACCTGTAACCCTCTCCTGTGCACATGCCGAAAAATAAAAAAGATAGAATGTATTAAATATCTAGGGGTTTTAATAGACCAGCGGCTCTCTTTCAAGCCCCATATTGACTTGGTGGCAAAGCGCACCAGAAAATTGATTCACATAATGAAACTCTTGCGTAACTCCGCCAATAAAAAAACTCTAAACATGGTATATGTGGCATTATGTGAGTCAATTCTGTGTTACTGTATAACAGTATGGGGTGGAGTTGGAATCACCACCATGATCCAAAGCGAACGAGCCCAGCGATCGGTTTTGAAAGTCATGCTCAAAAAACCTTTCAGATACCCGACAGCCCTTCTGTACAAAGAAGCCGCATTACTGAATGTCCGACAGTTATATATCTTTAAAATGGTACTGAAACAGCATAAAATCATAACACAGACTCCGGAATACTCGCAGCTTCTCAAACGTCGAGTTTTCAAGTGTGCTTCGATTAGGACACGTACAACTTTCGCACAACACATGCAAGAATTCTTGCTCAGTCACTTATACAATAAAGCCGTAAGAATGTGTAGCATAAGTAACTCCAGAACAAGCCAAGTCAAAAAGATTGTTCGCAAATGGCTGCTAGACCAATCATCCAGTGAATCCGAATCTCTCTTAAAGGTTATTTCGTAACACATCCACACATACCTACACACACACACACACACACACACACACACACACACACACACACACACACACACACACACGAACATACGCACCCTCACAAAAACAAACTCCTTCTCTTTCTCTCTCACGAACACACATACACCCTCTCGAGCACGCACCCTCTTACAAATAGTGCACATTACGTTCTAAATATTTCTTTAACCTAATTACCTACTAAACCTAAACCTAAAAATCTAATAATGTTGTTTTAATTTTACTGTTTTAGATCTAGACAATGTTTTAATTTTCTTATACCTGTATAATATCACTTTTGCATGCGCTTCTTGACTGAAACAATCCATCTGTATCAATGTAATGTACATTTTCACTATATGGTAATACCACCCATGGACTCCACGAGACAGGCTCGACCTAGTGTGGAGTTCATAAGCAAAATGCTTCCTTTGCGTCTTATGTATTACTGTGTATTTTTATTTTGAATTTAACCGAGCTACGTATTAATGTAGACTATAAGGAAATTGTATAGCACTGTTTTTTGGAAAAAAAAAATAAAATAAATAAAAATAAACATTATTATTATAATCATACATATGTTATTTTAGTTTTATAAGATTGTATGCCTAATAAATTTCGTACTATAACGATGGAATGCTTTGATAAGACGTAATCTAATTCACGATTATAATTATGATAGCCACTGTAATTACGTACGAAATAACTGCTTGAAACATAAACATCAGTAATTACGTGCGTAGGAAATTGTTGCTTGTGGTACAAACATTATCGTTACAATAGATGTGTAGGGACTAGGGATGGTAATGAAGTTTATAATAATTAAGAATTAACATTTATTGACGTATGTCGCTGAACTATTGCTTACCTAACATTATTACGATTTTACTGGCAAATTGTAGATATGTTTTCTTGAAATATGGTGTAGGCATAGAATAATTTTATGGTGTAGTTTAGGTTAGGGTAAAACTTAAGAAATACTCATAGCGCAGTGGCATAGTGTTAAGTGAAAACTTTTGAAGTCGCTAGAATCAATCCAGCCGGTATTATAAATATCACCGAGAAAACATAGGTGAAGTCAGTTGTCAAAAGTGCCAATCCCTAGCATCTGGTAGAATGACAGCTCACTTTACCTAAGATTTCACGATGATATTTTAACAGAATACAGCCGTCTCTCGGATTATTTTAGAATCAATTTGCTAACAGTACTGATAAGATACTGGTTTGATTTGGTCTTTGAGTATAATACCATTGTTTTACGATAACATCCGTAGACATTTTAATGATTTCGTGACTACCATTTTTATAACTTGCTGTTTACTAGCTTGGCACATAAACAAAACGTATCCTGTCTTTTTGAGTTCTGTTTATTGCGTATGATTCGATTCTTAGTGCGAATTTCCCCAATAAAAAGGAACGTGATCAGCCAACTAAACTGCGTTGAAGAACTGTCAGTGTCAATATTGCACAGAAAATAATGTAATAATTGACAGCCCTTAAACGTGGTTTATGTGCTGATCGAGTTCAGTTTAAATGGTGAAATTCGCTTTTGGTAGGTATTATGTATATAAACGAAACGTTTCGGTCCTAAAATCTGTCTCTGTATTATGTCAGTTTTGAGAACGCGAAATAATGATGATCACTTTGGCAAAAGAAGAGGATTTAAGTTTGCGATTATTGGTTGCTACAAGTTTTCGGAACTGATTAGGTCTGATTGAAGTATTGCGTGACCAGAACGATTCCTACTTCGCAGTCCAAAGATTATAATTATAAATACTTAAAATATAGGTAGATATAGGTATGCATATACGGTACACATATAGTAGTAGATATATGTTATACCTTTATTAGAGCATATAAGAGGAAGTCTAAAAGTGGCACTGGTGACTAAAAAGTTGTGTGGAAATCGGTTGTCATATGATGCGGAGAAATGAGGAAAATGTCGAGAGGAAATTTTTGAGTGTGAATGTGGATGGCTATAAGAGTAAGGAAAGGCCAAAGAAAGAAAGGATGGACTGAGTGAAAGATTACATGACTAGAAAGGGGGTGACTACCGAGATGACGACTGATAGAAAAATAGGTATGGCAGAAAAATACATATTGCGCAAGGGCAAGGACTTAAAAACATCTTCATAAATGTTACAGAATTATAAGTGTTACATTTTGAATTTATAACATAATCAAATATGTTACTTTAATTTTATTATTTAATTTCAGAGAATCTCCATAAAAGTTACATTGTTATAATATTGTGTCACAAAAAAAAAACATAAAATTATAGTGTGTTAGTGATAAAACTTGTAAGCAGTCGTCGATTATGCTCAGCAGTGGCAGCTCATGCGGCAGCAACCACTTCTCCTGCAAGGCTAATAAATCAGCTTGCTGACGTAGTGCCCTGACACCTTCTATTTATCTCTTGATAGAGTTGCAGTTCTAGCTAATTAGTTGACTGTTACACTTATGAATTTGTTTATCAATGTGTTAACACAAAACACTCACAAACGTGAGACAGTAGATAATATATCTGTAACAGATATAAAAGTATTAACAGTGTAAATAGGTGTAATAGGGTAGGGTAAACGCGGCGTTGCCAAACTGGCCAAAATCCCGGTTGGATTGTATTTTTGGCAAAGCAGCATCTATACGTCCGCCGCGCGTTGTTGCGTTGTAAAACAGCTAATTTCTGTTACACATATTGTTAACACTTATTAACACATATTTAAGGTTACACTTTGTTTCTGTAACATTATTGTATCTATTACATTAATAAATATGTTTCATTTAATACAGACTTAGAAACAGTGTTTAAAACACTTACTACTGTTACAGGTTGAATCCTTGCTGGCAAGTACCTGGCTGAGGTTGGTTAAAAAATATTTAAGTACTGGACCAAGAGGTTCCTAAGATTATGAAGATTTTGACCTGACGATACCTATATTTATAGTTCGATTAATTTAGTTTAATGCTAATGACCTGTAATTTCATTACATGATCTGTAATTTTATTAGCCACACGTGGTTCGCAAAAGATGACCTAGAAGCGTCCGCAAGCCACATTTGTAATGGTTCATTCACAAAAGGACACTTCAGTACCTACCTTACTTGTCTGACGATCATTTCCCAGGAACTTGATACGACTGCATAATGTATGGCGTCGACTTACAAGGATTGCTCTGTATTTTTGATTGGAACATACTATCAATCACAACCTGAAACATTTTGAAGGATATTGCTAATCGATTGCTTCATATGTTCGACAGAATTGTCTGCTCAACAATGTAAATAACGCAATGATTGTTGTTGAACTGTCAAAATGCTATTACTATGTGTGTTATGCAATTACCTCGCCGCTCGAAGTGCCGATGCTTGGGAGGCCTAACTCCAGCAGAGGACGTCTTTCGTCTGAAATGTATGCGGCGATGGGCAAATGTTTGCAACTTTTTGATCGTTTGTTGGAAGCGCATTTACCTATCATGTTTTGTGGCATAATTATTTATTTACTTGTGTTTTGTAGAGAATATAAACAACCTTTTGCCTATGTGTACGTGCAGTTATTAATAAGCTAAATTGCCTTAATGAATACCAATAGATTGCGATGCTGCAAACCATATGCTGCATCAATTATAGTCAATAAACGAGCTGCGACGAACTAGCGAGTCCATTGTCCTGTTATATAAACAACTAACATTTATAGAAACGATACTTAAACAAAGTATAATGTGCAACTGTAACTGCTTTTCCTCTGAAACTAGAATTTAAAAGTAGAAAAGCGGAAAAGCAGAAAAGTTCAGCACAGCCAATTCAAAGTTCAGCACAGCCAATTCAAAGTTCCTGGCCGTTGCCTCTTATACACTAGCTGCGCCCCGCGGTTTTATCCGCATAAGTCTGGATCCAGTAGGAATATCGGGATAAACAATAATATCATGTGTTAATCCTATCCTTGACCTATCCAGCAGCCTAATTGCGTAACACATTTTCGTAAACGATTACGACCAATCGGTTTGATTTTTACAGTTCAACAACATTCATTGCGTTATTTACATTGTTGAGCAGAATTGTTTATCGAACGTATGAAGAAATGGATTAGCAATCTGTTTCAAAACGATTCAGATTCGGATTGATTGTGTATTACGCAATAAGGGTACAGGTCAAGAGTGTCTCAGTCTAATCTGTGTCTATTCAAATATTTTCGACGGTCCAAATGTTATACTTTTATCTCATTCGCAGTATGCAAGATAAGGAGTAAAATCGTAAAAAAAAACGTGTTTTACTGTGTGGACATAAATAATAAAATAAAATAAAAATAAAATGTTTTTTTTTTTTTGAATATTGACACTGACAGCTCTTGAACGCGTTTTAGGTGTGCTGAACACGTTCAGTAACATTGGTGAAATCGGCACTAAGTCGTCATAAAACAACGATAAAGTCAAACTTTTGCTAACACACTATTTTGTTTATAACTCTTATGTTTATAACTTCTTACTTGCTCCCTAATAATATGATCTTAGATTGATGAAAAATGCCGTTAAAATTAATTCGAATTGGCAAAACCCGATTTATTGAAATATTTTGTAACTTCACTTTTTTTTAAACACAGTTGTCCAAATTGATTGCCTTTTAATTCAATATAATAATAGTTTAGTAGTCCGAAGTTGACGCATAACTAGAATACAACTGTTTTGCTTAAACTTTAAACGCTGTGCAATATTTTTTTAGTTCCAAGTTCATATCATGTATAAAATTAGTTTATCTAGATGTCGTGTCATGGCCTTCTGCATTTTTTTCAGTTGATATTAAATTAATCATGGTAATTAATGCGATTTCGCATACATTGCATGCGAATTCGTGAGTCTTAGCATGCTAATTCCTATTGCTATGCTATTTGGTAATAAGACGATAACTGATAAGAATGAAGTATGTGAATTTTGAATGAATTCATTCTTCGCACCACCTGCCAATAATTTCACTCGCAAACGTCACGTAGTCACGTGAAACAGATAGATTTAGTATTCCCGACTTTCCATGGGTGCGAACGAGAGCGCACGCTGTCGCTGTTTGTAATGTACCAGGACGCGTTGACTATTTAAGTAAGAGAAGATGAGAATAAAAATTACATTACATTACATTACAAAATTTCACAATTACACTCGCATCATTACCAATGATTACTTACTTCATGAACTGCCTAACCTCTTTCCAAGTAAGTTGGGGGCAGCTTCCTGTCTAACCTGATGCAGGCAGTTTATCTGACCTCCACAATCCACATACTAGGTAACACCATACCCCTTGGTAAGACTGGTGCCAGACGTTTTCTTTCGAGATCTGATTATCCGCGAAGACCTTAGAGAATGACGATTATTTATGCTTGTCATACTTTCGTAATACGTCTGTAAGATGGATTACTTTCTACCTTGTGCCCGCGTCTTCGCCTACGTGGATGTCGGAAATTATCCCGCGGTAACGCCACGAACATTGATTGAAAAGGTAGACTGGCAGACAGACAGAGTTACTTTCGCATTTGTAATAATAGTATGGATGGACGCACCGATCAACCTCGACCCACCGGTAAACCGACAAAATTGGTGGCCGATCATTTAGACGGTGCATCCGCTGCTGAACTTACGCAACCTTGCAAGCCGGGGCTTCGTGGACGTCTTTCACCAATAATGAAGAATGACATTATAATTAATAACCCCACCACCGTATCTTTACGTTGCCGTCTTGGTGGGGATGGCGCGTTCCGAACTCTAGGTCTAGGCCGGTAGAGTCTACTTTGCCGGAACAGTTCAAGGGTGAGGATCCAGACTAAGAGGTAAACAGAAACCCGCAGGGCAGCATGTGGCAAGCTTTTGGGCAGTAGGCCACGGATCCTATCTCCTGAGAGTAGTCTTGTTCCTCACATCTGGCTTGACTTTATTGACCGGCTGGAGTGAACACTGACGAGGATCTGTTCCCACCTTTTTCTTGCTTTTAATTTCCGGCTTAAGAGGAGATTCGCAAGAGCAAACGTGCTCGGAGGAAGGAAATATCTCAGTATGTGCTGGTAGCGATCTTGACCATCTACTGGGCTGTGGGATTATTATGATAGCTGTGGAATACTCTCCAGTCCTCAAGCACCTCAGGACATGATGCCCCCTTGTCACTACGTCACAATGTGCTAGCAACAGTTCCCGGGACCCGTTATTTAGTGTGCAAGTCACCCCCTGCCATAGCATAGCCGTCAACTACGCATTATGTTCATCAAACTAAATAACATGGCATAAAAATTGCTGGTAATCGAATTTTATTTTTGCAGTAGTGCGCAATGACACGCAAATTGTGCTTACCTATGCATGCAACGGTACAGGGGTACGGTCCAGAACAATATGATTACGGAGAGAACAATCGACTCTCGGCCTCGTTAAGTGTCTTTCAATACCCGTTATATGTTAATATTGATCACTTCCATTGTTCTTGATAACCAGTCACTTCAGCCACCCAAACCCATTGTCCAATATCTTATTTTTATTTGCCATACTCTGCAATAGCCTGCACCAACCGATGGTTGTCTTTGCGTGTACTTGAATAGTGCGTACAGGGAAAATCGTCGGTTGGTGTTCCATTTCAACTAAATTGTCCAATCGTCTACAATTTGGCTTCGGTCCCTCGTACGCCTTCCAAAGGCTCTGACCCCATGGTCCCGCGACAAGTCAAAATATAAAAATAATATGAGAAAGCATTTATTGGCTGGCCGAAACAGTAGGTACAGTTTTAACATCTAGTTTATCAAAGAAAAATAACTTTATTCGATTAGGTAAGTTAATACGTATTCTTCAGCAAACAGTTTGTTGGTCAGGTTGTCCTTCGGAACAGGCCTCCTCTAGTTTCTTCCACTCATCTCTGTCAGGAGCTAATCTTCTCCATACTTTTGGTAAGTCATCTTCCCATCTCTTCATTTGACGTCCCGTCTTTCTCCCACAATCGTGGACCGATTTTGAAAATAATTTGTTTGTTTGAAAGGGTATGTTCTCGAGGTGATCCCATTGTCACCAAGTCAGAATCTGATGAAGGGATCCCATAAAAATCAAGGGAAATCCTCAAATTTTAAAGACGACGATAGCGATATAGGTATTTTTTATAGTAAGTCGTGCAATTGGCGGCACGGTGGGCGATCGGCTGCTCGTGCGTGTCGCGGGTTCGATTCCCGCACGGAACAAATATTTGTATGACCTACAAATAGTTGTTCCGGGTCTGGGTGTCTTGTGTATGTCAGTTTTCATGTTTGTCAACGCACTCACGATACAGGAGTAATTCCCAGTGTGGGGCAACGTATAAAAAAAAAATTGCTCTCGGAAACCACCATTCGGTGAAGTGGAACTGGTGATGAAGACCACAGATTGCCACCAGAACTATTCAATAATAAGTATCAATCAGAGAACCGAGAGCCTTATTGCAATGGACGAATGCCATGTACTCGTGCTGGCCTTGACTTCAATTTACCCCGTGAATATGATCGATGGTAGAATAATCGGCGCGCCAACCCCGCTTGTTCTCTTGGTGGGTTTTCGTCTAGGTATTTCGTTATTCGGTAAATATTGTTTTAGAAAACGCTTAGATAATACAGAAAGGTCTGTAGTTATTTATTTCGTTTTTATCTCCGTTCTTGTATGTAACACGACAATAGTGGACTCGTTGATTGAGTTGGTATTTGTTAAGTTGCCAATATTTCGTTAAATAGATACGTGCGATTGCTCGTTAACTGGCGAAATGTGGGTGGCCGATGGGGCCGAAAGTTTCTGGAGTGGCGACCGTGTAACGGAAGTCGTAGCGTTGGAAGGTCTCCCACAAAGTGGACCGATGACCTTGTGAAGGCCGCCGGAATTTGCTGGAAGCTGGAAACAGAACCGTTCGAAGTGGCGGTGCTTGACCTATATCAAGCAGTAGACGTCTTTCGGCTGAAATGATGATGATGATGAGATGCATCACAGGTTTAGATATTACGAGTAAAGTGTTTTTCATTAGTTTGTTCGAAATGTAATAATCCCCAGGTGCTTTGCCGCTTTTTTCTGTTTTCATAGCTTTTATGACTTCAGTTTCTAGTATTCAATCTTCTTCGTAAGTATACTTCTCTGCTAGATAGAAATTGTTTTTGTCTGTTTCCATGTATAGACTCTTATAGAATTCGGTCGCTACTTTTGATATTTATGATCTATTTGTAGTAAATTTTTAATTTTTCATATTTTGTTTGCGTTTCATCTTAGGTATCCGTTGTGTGTAGGCTTTCAGAAAACTTTCATTTGCTTTACACCTTTTTTGATTCCGCCTATTTGATCTGTTATCAAAATAGCTACTAGGTATTAAAAGTATTAACTTCATTCATTTCAACTACCGGTATAGATAATTTGATGAACAAACAATTCGATATACACAAGAAATAAAATATATTTACAGGGACAAAGATAGTCATATCTGTCACGTTAGAGTCATGTGAATTGAACTTTGTTCGCAAATATATTGTTATTTTGTATTATTTAATTAAATGCAACATATATGGGCCAAGGCTCACTGATAACGTTATCTATTTAAAGGAAGCGAATATAGTCGCGAACGTTAAAAGTATTTAGGGCTAGTCCTACATTTGTTAGGAATTTAGGTGTCCAGGTTGGCTCGTTTATAAGAAGCGGAACATAAAGGGCACGTACAACAAAATATAGCACAATCAGCTCATTTAACTTAAGGCGGGACTCAGTCCCTCAAGCCTCTTCTCTGTGAGAGGGAGTGGGCCGACATCGAGCACGCGGGTCCAGAGCTAGTTGCTGCATATCACAAGGTCGCAATAAGAAGGTCAGTTCCCGTAATTCAACCTTCCAAAATCTTATCTCCGCGACAATCAATGACATATTGTGAGTAACTTGTCATAGATGTAGGTATATTAAAGATATTTTTGACAGATTGCAACTGAGATTAGAACGTGAACGATTTTAAAAATATGTAAATTGGCCCTCAGGTCTTAGAGCGGACATGTGAATACTTCGAATATACATATGTATAATTAGTTTCACTACTTACCAACCTACTCGTTAATATTATCATGAATTATAATATAATGCCATACAATATTAATATGATGCGATCTGGGAAAAATATGACAATAGACTGGATTCTTAAAGGTATATACTTAAAACAGACCAGTAAAAAACCAGTTAAATCTTGAATCACAATTGATTTTTTATTAAAAAGTAAGAACTTGAATGGCCTGCTAAGTTAAAAGGTAGTAATAATTATAGAAGTAATTCAATTTAATTATCACTTAAAATCTGCAAAAAATTTAGACCAAAACAAAAACCTGACTATAACACCCAAGAACAATGAAAGGATTAACCAAATTATTTGTTAATTATTGTCTCGCTAACTTGTCGACGCTTCGCGTAACCAGACTGGCTCTTTTTTTTTGGCCGAAAAGTTTGCATGGCTATTTAACGTCCCAATGCTGCTAGTCTTCTGGACACGTTTTCGGAGAACTTTGAAGACTAAGAACGAAGGGATTTAAGCAATGCAACTAAACACGATCAGCGCATCCAAACCGCGTTCTTGAACGAATATTGACATTAACGAATATTGATGACAGCTCTTGAGCTGTCAGTGTCATTATTCCACAACAATGATGACACTGACAGGACGCGGAATTTACGTTCTGTTCGCGTTCAGTTTAATAGGTGGAATTCGACATAAATGTCCTTTTTGTTATTGAATTATGTAGTAAATTATTTCAGACTGCCCTCTTGGTCTGGTGCGCTAGGCGCTGCTGCTGAGCATGAGGTCTTGGTTAGGTTATTGAATTTTTCCACCAGGGTTTTTTCTGTAGCAGCCCGGAGTCTGGATTTGCACCCGGTTGATAGCAATAGGCTCGCTCCCTATTACATGGGACTTAAGCATAACTGGCGAAAGTAAATTGTATAATAAATATAGTTAACATCAGTACGCGTCTGACCACAATAGAAACAAGTTTTGTCGACGGAAGAATAGACAAAAATAAATCTGTCATTTTGTCACGCTTGTTGAAGGAGTTAATAAACCATACGTAACTAGTACCTTCTTTTTTCCCCTTCAAAGATCAACCAGGTAAACAAATCTGAACTCATAATCGGTTCAGTCCTCACTTACGACTGTGCTAATGAACTTAGATATTTATCAGAGCCGGCTTGCAAAATAAACTATAAAAGTCTACGATTTTATTGCAGTTTTACCGTAGCTTAAAATGGTTGGTAGGCAATAAATCTGGAAACCTAAAAAAAAATTAAGACTTAACTTTGTATGAATTACTTTATACGAATTTTAAATTAACTAATTATATTCCTGTTTTTATGCCTAATGATTAGTTTGAAAAATATAATTATAAACATTACGCCAGCAATAAAAGACGAACGACATAATTATTTAAATTAAAATGTTTTAATAAGAAAATGCATTAACGAAATTGGAAACGAATAAAAATAATCAATAATCAGTGCATACAAAATATGCATCTTAAGAAAGTACAAAAAAACGAGTTTCCGTTTTGCCTAGCGCTCAGCTGTGTTGCGTACAGCTACGTCATAGAAAGTTCATTGACACGCTCCAGCCGTCAGCCGTGTCGACTGTGGGTCAAGGTAATGATAATTTCGTACAGTCAGTTTAATTTCGTTTCTTGATAACTTTTATTTGTTTTATCAGATTTATTAAATTTCCTCTTAGATTTTTGTTTACTTGAGGAACAATAATTTGATTATTTGCAAATATTGTATTACTTCGTAAAGGTTTCCGAAAGCTTATTCAAATATAATTTTCTTTATTTTGAAATAACCATAACGGCCGGCTGACAATACGACCGATAAATCATGTCCGGTCCGAACATAGGCTCTCCGTACTTTCGGGCATGTTCTCTCACTCACACTCGCCTCATGGCAAACTCAAACTCAAACCATTTACAGGCACTTTTAAATTGTCAAGTAGTAAGGTCAGTCAGAAATATGAAGCTAGTTGCCCATTCCAAACCCTACTTCGCTTTACGCTTACGTACCTATGGAGAAGAAAGGGCAAGAAACTCCATGGACACTCTTTTAAATAATATTGTTACTAATATTTTAGTAACATCATTAATGTTGATCTTATACGTGAGAACGATGTAAAAAACCGTATATATTAAAAGCGTCCATAGTGCAGCAAAAAATACATAAAAACAATAAAAAAAATTAATTATTTAAATAAGCCGTGGCAGCTAACAGATGACCAGTCCTAATTGACGGCGCCCGTTCAAGAAAACGACGCATAGATCAGCACTATTCAGCTCAACCATTTTGAAGGGTTAAATGATCCAAAACACGGGCCACCGTCAGCGAGACATTTGAGTGAGCATGACATACTTTCAGATCTGACGGATCACATTCAAGTCAATATACCGGTAAATGGTAGCTCATAGTACTCACTCACACCTGTGCTATGCATTTATTATAATACAAAGGAGATTGATTTTATACGAGGCAAATATAATCTTACGATCTTTAGCAGCTCCAACAGTATTTCAAATTTTAATTAATTAGTTGTGGTTGTGGAACAGGATCAGCATTGAGCCAGGCATTTTTATCAGCGATGTAATCCCCTAACTTATAACATGTGCGTTTCATAAAAGATTTGAATTTCGTCTCATTCAGTTGAAATATGTAGGGAGGTATTTTATTGTTATATTTTCCCAACAGTACCCCATGAAATATGAGTCTACTTTAGCCAGTTTGAAACCTGGTTGAACTAATAAGTCCCGATTTCTAGTACTATAATTATGTCTACATTATATTATGTCTTTCACATCTTTTCCTGTAAAGATGTAATTTTTTTCTTACGTACATGATGTTTCCGTAGATATATTGACAAGGTACCGTCATAATGTTAATATCCTTAAACAGTTCCCTTAGAGAATCGCGCTTGCGGAGACAATATATGGCTCTGATGGCTCTTTACTGCAGAATAAATGTAGAATCGATGTCTGTAGCCCGCCCCCAAAGTAAAATATCGTAAGACATTATACTATGAAAGTAACTAAAATAGACTTTAGAGGTATGAGGAACAGGGTGTAAAGTTCACTCATACTCTCAGAAAAGGGAGGATCCCCCGACCAGATAGATTCCGTATCTGGTGGGCAACTGCCCAACGTTTGATGTCGGGAAGTTGTGCTATCTGCGCGGTAAACTCTGCTTGCGCGATGCAGGATTTGTCAGACGTCAGTGTGATGCGTTTGTTCGCATGTGACGGTGTAGATGCCGCCACATCACTCCCCTCCGGAGACCGGAGATCGATAGTGGGCTAAGTCTTGTATCTTGCGATGCTTTTTGCCACTGCCAGCTGAGGTTCCAGTGGGTCGGAACCGGGTGTCGCGTAGTTCACGGTGAGTCGGAACTGTCTGGGATGATGCCCCCAGTGAGTCGGGGTGGCGCTGCTTGTGCTCCAGTGGGTCGGATGTGGTACAGCGCCGGGTTGTGGCTGGCTGCTGCTGTTTGACCAGGAGAGTTATTCAGGGTTCTGCTTGTGGACCGGCCGAATGTGCAGTGTGCTGTGCCGAAGTTGCTGATGAGGCTGAGGGTGATGACCAGGTATGCGCTCGCGCTGCATGCTGATGGTCAGAATACCCGTTGAGAAGCCGTGGTTGCTGGCTGGCTGTGTGACTCGCCGCTCTAAAGCTTGCGGGAGTGATGATGATGACGTCACGCTGAAGTAGTTGCACTAAGCCTGAGCTGACGTTCATACTCGGGGTCACCAGTTTAGAGGTATGAGGAACAGGGTGTTAAGTTCACTTATACTCTCAGAAAAGGGAGGATCCTCCGACCAGATGGATGTCGTATCTGGTGGGCAACTGCCCAACGTTTGATGTCGGGAAGTTGTATATATGCTATCTGTGCGGTAAACTCTGGTTGCGCGATGCAGGAATTGTCAGACGTCAGTGTGATGCGTTTGTTCGCATGTGACGGTGTAGATGCCGCCACAAGACCAGCCTCGCGTTATCTACATCAGTAAATTGACGTATTTTTCTGACTACGCTGTCAGAAAAATCCGAACTTTGCCGTCCTGATGGAGATGTTAAATGAGGACCGCAATGTAGCCTTGAGTCGAGCGTGATCCCTAGGAAAACTGTTTTATAGACGAATTCTAGATTCTTTTGATTCAATACTGTCTCACAATCACTACCCTTTACGTTTGGCAAAAAAAATCTTAAGCACTTAGTTTTATTTCCGTTTAGTACTAAATTATGAACAGTGAAATAGTTTTGGACCTGCAGTAAGGCGTTATTTACGACTTCAAAATTTGAAGCACGTTGTCTATCGACTCAAAAGTTTCGGTTTCACCGCTGTGATCAACAAGGAGATAATTAACGATAGAAATAGTCGCAGCAACAAAATACATTGGTGAAGTTGTAGTTGTTCGGCTTGGTTCTACAAACAAATTTGACAAATTGAATGATTTAATCTTTAATAATCTACTGGTATTTGAATGTTTTTCTAAAATGTTAATGTAAATTTGACCACAGAAAATATATGTATTAATATGTATTACCAGTTGAAAGTTTTGCCAAAACATCTTCCATTCATTACTGACTCAAATATAGAGTAGTTTTGATAATTTGGGGGTCTGTAAACGCACACTATAACATGCTTTTCTAGCTCACCATTGTGTTCCTAAAAACTTTAATTAAATAACAAATAAAATGATTTTATTTTGGACAACTAAATCATCATCCACAGCCCGAATTCACCCACTGCTGAGCAAAGGCCTCTTTTTTCTTGTGCCAATCTCCACGAAAAGATCCATTAATTGTTAGTAACAGATTTGCACTTAGAACACTATTGTTAGTAACTTAAATTAAAGACGAATGAATGAGAAGACCACCCATCAACTAGACAACGATATGATAGAAACTAGGGTATAAGTGTTCTCACAAATTGCTTTATTATGGCGGAGGACATGCCAGCCGCAACAGCCTTCAGGATGCTATTGTGACTGCCTCTTAATTGCTCAGAAGTGAGGCGGTTTTTTTGCGGATGATGGAATGAAATCCTTCGGTACGGGTTACCGCATACATCTCTGAGGCTCTGCAAAAACGAGGCAGTGGCAATAACGTCCTAAAAAAATTGTTTTATTGGATTTAAATTTTGTGACTCTACGAATTGGCGTACCGTTTATGGCAAGTCTGACTGTTTTGTCCCGGCACTTACGTGGTGAAGCATAGAAGCGGGTCCTTCCATCGGATATGAGACGCAAAGCCGATTCCCGATACTGAGAGCCCAGTGGAGAACTTACTTTTAAATAGTCTCTAAATAAATTAGCAATATCCCTATGCTTAATAATCCCTACCACGTCCGCCGCGAGACCAGATTTAGCATCCAACTTACCAGTAGACTTCCAAAATGCACAGAAATTATTTGTAGCTCGTTGATCTGCTAACACGTCCATTTTAATTTGATCTTTCCTATTTTGACATTACTTTAGCCGGCTTTTGAAAACTGTACGCGTCTCTTACATTTGATTGTAAACAGTCCCAGAGATTGGTCGATCAGCCAAAACACAGTTTTGGAATCTAAGCCTGGCCTCTGGGTGAGCGTTTCGAACATGTTTTTTGCACACACACAGAACGGATTACCCCGCTTACGTCTCTTGTGCACATCATTTGATTCCCTCGCTGCCTCTCAAACGACATCTACAATATTCTTGTACAGCTTATCAAGGACAAGTTTGTGTTCATCCAAGTAGCGTGACCCATGACTGGACACCAGAAACTCCTATGGGAAGTTCGGACCGGCAATAATTCACCGACCGTATTGTACCAAAAGTTTTTTTTTCCTGGATTCCGGATAATTACGACAAATATGATTTTTCGTACCATTTTAAATATTTACTTTTGTTTCCGGATGGGGCCAGCTCTTGACCTCGATCGCTCCTGATGAAAAGCGATGGATGAGGTATATGATGGAACGAGCGTGCCCAGGAGACGCCTGCTCACTCTTGCTTTGAAGGCGTCTATGTTATGTGTTCCCAGCGTCTGTCTTCCCTTCCACGTTTAACCCATCTGTGGGCCTAGTGTAAGTTTATTTTAACCATTTCGACTTTACGCATCGCCCGCGTTTGGCGCTCCGATTGGCCCTTCACCATTCGATCGTTGCCAAGGGCCAATGGGAGCGCCGAACGCGGTCGATGCGTAAAATCGAGACGGTTAAAATAAACTCACACTAGGCCCACGGGTTAAACATGGAAGGGAACACAGGCGATGACAGAGTTCCACACTTTGGCTGTGCGCATAATAAATGTGGAGGAGAAGCACTGAGTCCCTGAGTACGACTGGTCGGGATATCAAACAAGTGCGGATGTTGTCCTCCACTACGTCTGGTAGTCCGCTAGTAAAAGGCCGATGGTGGGATCAACGTAGGTACAGTCCGCGAAGCCATGGCTGAGCTTTGCATTTGTGTGAGTCATTACCAATCGCACCAATGTGATCGCGCGATCGCACAGCGCCTCAGGCCGATTGTCCAATAGGCCAATTGCGAAGCAAAGGACGCGTCGCTATGTGCACTCACGCAAATGCAAAGCTCAGCGTAGGCTTCGCAAACTGTATAACTAATGCTTAAACCATAGTTACTTATTCACGATGATCATCGTTTTTATTAATCTCAATCATAGTTTTTGCTTTATCGGTTTGGAAATCCCAAACTGACTGTAATGTACTTTTTTGTATAGAAAAGGTAACGATCTTTTTTTAGTATAGGTTTAATTTTTGTCTTATTACGTTTTAATAAATAGGTACTTTTAAATTGACGCACTGTGCCGAGGTGATTTGAAAACAAAAAATAAATAATAAGATGAACGTTCTTAATTAGTTTTTGGTATCTCAGTTCATAGAAATTGATGAATAAAAATAAACTGAACTAGGTTTTTTTATTTGCTAGACCAAAATAACATCTGATGCTGCGATCGACCTTCTCCTAAAGTTCTTGCAAGTTCCTGTTGAACACTACATTATCTGCACATTGGCAGTTCTTCCATCTTTGAACTCGGAACGTATCGTTTAAAGTTGTTCGATCGCAGCTTTCATTTGGGTGTAACAAATAAAAATCAAAGTTTACTACACTATTTTATGCGCCGTCAGTGCGTTATTTTGATTTCAAGTCCCTATTTATAACACAAGCGAACCGCCCCTGGTTCGCACGGTTTGTGCTATTTGAGAAAACATGGAGATTTCTTTTGTAGTGATGAATACAATATGTAACAAAAACCCTGTCCGATCGAAAAAAGGCATATTCCTGGTTTACGTACGAGAAAAAATAGTAAAAAAAATAATCTAACTCATAAAAACCAAAAGCTATTGATTTTTTTATTTTTAGTTACCATGTGAAATGTAACACTAAATATGGTAAATTTTCATAAGTTGACAACACTCCACCGGTCGGCGAAATCTTTTATTTTTTGCCTATTTCATTTCAAAGGACACCGCCCTGCACTAGCCGCGCTGTAGGTACTCATAACGAGTCCTCGATCCTTTGATGTAGCCGACTGGTCGCTACTTGTTTGGACACTTCGCCAGTCTCACGTGGAGATAGCTTGCGATCGGATGTCCGTACGTATCACGTGCCGCTATCGTATCGTGAACAATGTCGTATACCAATCAGGAATATTTGAATATGTTAATTTTTATTTGTGAGTGAATATGTGATTCGGAAATCGAAGTAACAGCTCGGATTGTGGAAGCTTTCGAGTCACTCAAATCGTACACATGTGCGCTGCGAAGAGTACGTGCAAATTTAATAAAAAGGTGTCGAATGTGTACTAATGTTCTAGATAGATAGAGGTATGTAACAAGTAAATGTTTTAATAAACTGATACCTACAGTGGGTACATTGCCAAAAGCACATCACATTACCTCAATAATAATTGTTTCTTGATAAACAGTAGGTCAGAAATCGGGGTCATTGTGCGTAAGCCTACAATAAAATATCAGCTGATACCTACGCGTAGGTAAAACGTAGATTTCTTTAGTCCTACGTTTCTTTGGCGGTATGCGAAAAAAGACCGCCGCGCTCAGGTGGCTTCTTTGACACGAAACTGTAGGTGAACTCTGGTGAACCCTGTCGAGCGATCAGTGTTGCCTTTGGTATGATTATTTTTAATTTTTTTTTAATTAATTGTTTTCATTGGGGAAAAATAATTATCTCGTATCCATTAAATGATTACGTATTTGTGTACGCAGTATGATACCAAATAATACCCTTCAGGATCGGACAGGGTTTTCGTTACACGCTGTATAAGCTAAAATAAAGATAAAATCTTGTTTTTTTGTTTGTTACGTTTCACATGCAAACAGCTGAAGGGAATTAGATGAAATGACAATGCCAGATCCTGCCCCAGCTATTTACAGGAAATGTCAATTAATGAAAATAATTGTAATGATTAAAGGACCTTTTCATAACACGTTGTTTATCAGTAGAACTTGCCGATTACAAATCAATGATAAAAAGGAATTCAACCTCTGAATTTCCTATTGCGTTACTTATTGCGCATGTTACACAACAAAAAAAAAGTTTTAAATACCTGTAAAATAAACATCATATTACGATTATACTAATTATGATAATGCATAACGTATATGTTGTTTAATATTGCTTTTTAACAATTATAAACTGAACCTAACCTATAAACAATGTCATTATTGTTTTAAGATTTTAACAGAAACCGCAAATTCTACAGGCATTAGGACAAATGTTTAGTTAACAGTAGTAAATAACTTTAAGATGCTGTATTTTGCAGGTTTGTAAATGACTTTTGGATTTGAGTGGGGAAAAGTTCTATAGAGTTTCTGGCATTGTCCTTTGGCACATGGGTAGAGTAGGACAAAAGACACGTTTTATCTCTAAATTCCCACGGGATCGAGATATAGGGGACAGGGCGCAGCTAGTAATTAATAACACACTAACCTTCTGGAATAAATTGTCGTGTTTTTTTTTTTTTTGTGAAAACCGCATCAAAATCCTTTGCGCAGTTGAGAAGAATAACGCTGACACACAGACAGACACTTTAATTTATAAAACAGGATGAAAAAAGATCCATCACATGGGCGTCAACTACGCATTCTGTGGGCCTAGTGTAAGAATCTTTTAACCATTTCGACTTTACGCATCGACCGCGTTCGGCGCTCCGATTGGCCCTTCACCATTCGATCGTTGCCGAACGCGACCACGTTCGTGACGTGAAATGCGTAAAATCGAGACGGTTAAAATAAACTCACACTAGGCCCACTGTACATCAAACTAAGTAACACTACACAATCATTCTTGCTGGGAAACGATTTTATATTTTTGGTAAGAAAATTTGCTGTTTACGGTAGTGCGCGACGTAATGCACGCAAATCATTGTGTTTAAGCGTGCAACGGTACAAGGGTCATGGGGATATCTAAAGTTGTGTTATAATATTAAAAACTTGTTTTTGTAAAAAAACGTCAGTAAAAGTTGAAATGTTGACCTTCAATATGTCCATAATCAAACAAAAGGTTCGGTATGGTTCACTACAAAAATAAATTGTTACAATGGCTAGGAGTACTCTCGGCTTATCACACGTTAATTAGATATATGTAGATGTCCTTATTTAGAGATTATGGCATTTGCACGTTGTTATTGCGACCTTGATGCAATCCCACTTCCTATTTTAACAGATCGCATTAGTTTTATCATAGCTTTTATCTCACGCACTTTAAGTTCTTTATTTTATCACCGCGTCAATAAACCAAATGTCAATTCAGGACAGACCGACAAATTATCATTTGTCCCTCTCCAATGTAGCGACAATTCACTTAAGGTGACGTCACATAAGAACACATAATTTAAAAAAAACATGTCTTACTTTTCTATTATCTCTAGTTTTAGTTCACAATACTCAAGAGTAAAGACGTAGGTAGCTCGTAGCGTTGACTACGAAGTGCGTAACGCAACAGCCACGTTACAAGATTTATTTAATAAAAATATTTTTGAAATCTTCAAATATTATAACCTATTGTGAATTATTTCAAGTCACTGTTCATTTTCATGTATTAAGCCCTATCTATAATGACGATTGTACAGTATTTTGATTACCGGAAGCACAGTATTTTGATTACAACAACTTTATTTATAGATTAATTATGGTGACGGTAAAAATAGACATTTAAAAATGGTTTTATTGCCTTGTCAAAAAAACATTTAGTAACCGATTTGAGGGGTGGTTTAAAAACAAAGGCATTGCAACGCACAAGGGCATTAGCTAGTTAATAATAATTACTAACGTCAGCGATAGTATTTCTATTTTTAATGTGATGCCGATCACATTTATATTTTGTTCTGTCATAGTACTACAGTTGTGTTATCTGTTTAAAAAAAATGCAATATGTAGTGTTATATCGGTTCCGGTTTCTAAAGTCATCTAGTGTAGTGTGTGTGTAGATACTTTCACCGATAATAAATCTAGCCTACCTTAGCTTATTAAGGTAATAAACAGTAAAATAAAACCGCCAAACATTAAAAATTGTTATGGAATTTTTGCACTGACGGCTCTTGAACTGGGTTTAAAAGTGCTGATCGCGTTCAGTTTCATTGCTGAAATCGGCACTTAGGGAAGTTTGAAATGTACTGGGAATTGTTGTCAAACATGGTAAGGTAATTGCGAGGGCGCTATACCTACGTATATTTTTATAGTCTAAGGCCCAATTGTACCATAAATAACTAAATGCATTAACCGCTACACAAAGTCAAAGTCAAATAATTTATTTCACATCGGCAATTAAAAGGCACTTTTAAACGTCAAAAGTTACAAGAAAACGGAACTGATTCTAGTTGCCCCTTCTAAATAGCAATGTCGTATGGAGAAGAACGGGCAAGAAACTCCATAGTCGCCCTTTGCAGTCCGGCCGTCGAGAGAATGCGTTCCTGACACCTGTCAGTGCGAAAATTCTAGTAACGAATAAATAACAAATTCGCAAAACACGTATTCGTTTGTAAGAAACTGACAGGTTTCTTAACTTTGACTTAAATATTCATTATTCCAACGATTGGCCGGAATAGATTGATGCTTAAAATGTTTGGAGCTAAAAATGCAGTTAGTGATGTGGTGCAGGATCCTAAGGATTATTCATTTTTATAGCCTCTCCACACCTTCCTTTCTAGGAATCTTGTCCCACATTTTATACTTCCGATTTAAGAAAATTGCTCGACACATTTTGCAATATTATCCAATTTGACACGATAATTAGTGAGGAACCGGAAGGTGTGTACCTAGAGCTTGTTTGAGATTGTGCAAGATAGCGAGTAACGGGATTTAGATTCAAAGGAAATAAGATTGACATGGAACATGAAAGAAATAAAGTGGTAATGCTCAAATTAGTACCTACAGAGAAGTAAACCACGATCAATCAAAAAATCGAAATCAAAGAAGAAGATTATTAAAATGAAAGAAATAACAGGCAGACAACAGCGGGCAACGAGGAACACGTTTTGGGAGAGGCACGTGGTCTGGAACGACCAGATTGTGTCCAAATAACCGGCTGGGTTTCCTATGAGTCCGATCAAACTCGAACCTGTACCCTAATTGCGTAATACAAAACCAATCGGAATCTGAATCGTTTTGAAACAGATTGCTAATCCATTGCTTCATAAGTTCGATAAATATTCTGCTCAACAATGTACAAAACGCAATGAATGTTGTTGAACTGTGAAAATCAAACGGATTAATCGTAATCGTTTACGAAAATGTGTTACGCAATTAGGGTGCTGGTCTGGTTGATTACCTATGCTAGCCTTCTAAAATAGATCTGAGGCCTTAGTGCGAGTTTCTTTTAACCATTCGACTTTACGCACCGCGTTCGGCGCTCCGATTGGCCCTTCACTATTCGAAAGTTGCACTCCTATTGCCAAGGGCCAATCGAAGCGCCGAACGCGTTCGATGCGTAAATTCGAGACGGTTAAAATAAACTCACACTAGGCCCTCTGATGCGAGATTAAGACGTGATGACTTGGTGTAGACCCGTGGTCAGATGATTTTGAATTGATCCGGGTGCGGGCAATTTGAAGGTTATCCCTTGAGGTGTGGCCATTTGTTGGTGAAGAAGGCCTTACTTAACCGTTTGATGGTAGATGAGGAAAGCTCACCGTTTATATCCGTAGGCCGCGTTTATGCGTGTGAACACGTTGACCTGTGTTCGACACCAAGGGTCTTAGTCCCGTCATTTGAAAGGAATATACTGAGAGAACATTGAATTCAACTGAGTTGTTATGATTTGATCTAAGAGAGAGTTAGGCCTTTTATAAGAACTAGGTAGTAAGACCAGTTGTTATAGATTATTGTGCCTCGGGTTGCTTTGCATAAACGTTATGTTGCTCTGTAGCTTAATTTTTCTGACTGACCGACCGTAAGTAGTTTTATAATATATTGACACTAGTTTAAATCAAAATTCTAGTGCTTATAATATATTACTTTTTATAACGAGAGAATCTGTAATTTGGGAAGAAGGACCTACAAACAATTGCAGAAATTGATTTTTGATACGTGGCCGCCAGCGGTCAAAGTAACCCTTTAGAATTTTAGATGTTCCTAGTGTCATTAGTGTCATTTCAGTATGTACAATATCAACAGCTATTCCAGAGGTTACACGGCTAAGTTAACTTCCGTGGTACCATAATGTCACTATATCAATGTATTTTAAACGCATAATTGTGGAGATGAAGATGTTATTGTTGCTACGTGTTTCTATAGTCTCTTCCTTAATGACGACCTTAAAAGATAAACATATTCATTAATTTTTTACTAGCGTTTGCCAGCGACTTCGCCTGCGTGTAGCTCGCTGATTGAGGACCCAGCACCCTAATTGCGTAACACACTCACCATCACAATTCGAGGGTTTTAAAGGACATTTCTAATCCATTTCTTCACAGTTTTGAAAATTTAATGGCGATAGTCAGATTGTCGGTTAAGTAGTGCTAATCTGTAACCATGTCACCGTGAAAACTTAAGTGAAGTTAGCGTGGAGTGAGCTGTCAGTGCCACTGATGCTAGGGATTGATCAAGACGAGATGACACTGACAGCTCACTCGACGCAAGTCTTGACGGTGAGTTTTTTTTACAGAATCAACATGCTCAATGTAAATGTCGATACTTATAATTTTTTCAGACTCTAATTCTTCTTCTAAAATTTCTAGAACAGATTGCTTTTGGAACCATCGATACATATTATAAAAGACGCTTTTCGTGTGACCGTATTGTATTCTTAACTAAACAACGGATTTCGATGCAGTTTTCAGCGTCATTTAGAGAATTTATTTCGGAAGGATAACGAAGGACGGATGTGAAAAACTGACATAACTAATTATAATAAAGTAATCGATAAAAAAACGCTATATTGAAACCGTGCGAAGCAGCCGGGTTTCTAGTAAACAACATAACAATGAGTAAAAAGGTTATCTTTTCGTGGAGTATGTGAGTAATTGTTTTATAATTTAGGTCACGATTGACTCAATGTTCAAAGTCTAGGATTGGAATATTCTATATATACAGATAGCATAGGTAATAATAAAACAAAAAGTACCGATACGTTTTGCTACAGTGATTCAGATGTTAATTGCAACTGCATTTAACTAATTGTAATTAGTAATAGTGTCTACCTAAACTATGTACGCGACGGATTTCGATGCGGTTTTTACCATAGAGATTTTATTCCGGAAGATATGAGTGTATTGTTAACGTTAAACTTACATTTAAGAAAGAATATCGTTTTCGTGGGGCGGGTCGCTAGTTATTGTTATTAATATAGTTAAACGTTACAGTATGTAACTAAACGCATTCAGATAGACAGGAAATTGCGAAATTCAGTATGAAGAGAACTGGACCGCCAATGAGCCAAATGTACCAATCTTCTAAATATGGGACTGAGAGTAGGATTCTCAGATGTGCTGGCAAATTGATTATGTCATCGGAATGTCGCAGTTAAGACTACACAATAGATATTACTAGCTGTTGTCCGCGACTTCGTCTGCGATTCAGGATGAAAAGTATCCTATCCCTATGTCCTTACCCAGGTCATGGTGCCAAATTTCATTAAAATCCGTTCACCCGTTTTAAAGTGAAAGCGTAGCAAGCAAAGAAACTTACTATCGCATTTATAATATTATAGTTAGGATGCTCGCTTTGCAATCAAATCAGCATCTAAAGAGACACGTCACGATAAACAAACATAGAAAGCAACTTTCATGACGTAAAGTCAACGGCTCGTACATGGTAAAAGTTTGACTTTGGCCGCGCATTTAGCTCGTAACGGTAAGACCACAGATAATATAATACTACGTACAGATACACAATCCCATACAAAGAAATGAAACCTCCCTAAGTGTGGCTATTGAGCTGGCAATTTTTTGTCCTCCAATTCTTCAACAGATCGCAGCATAAGCGACTCACTAATTGCCAGAGACTGTAGTATTACAACGCCATCTAGGAGTCGACTTACTTTTAAAACGTTTCATGCAATCCTTTTTATATAAAGTTTTATAGTTCCGGGTTCAGAAAAACATGTTTTTAGATTGCTTTTATATTTCTATGAAAAAAATAATAATAATAAAAACAGCAGCCTAATTGCGTAACACATTTTCGTAAACGATTACGACTGAGCTGTTTGATTTTGACAGTTCAACAACATTCATTGCGTTATTTACATTGTTGAGCAGAATTTTTTATCAAAATTATGAAGCAATGGATAAGCAATCTGTTTCAAAACTATTCAGATTCCGATTGATTGTGTATTACGCAATCAGGGTACTGGTTTGATTTAAATAAGTATCAAAATTGGAATCTGTGAGGAGGCTGGACCAATTGATTAGAACGCCATCTATTGCAAAAAAAACAAAAAAAAAAAGATTAACAGATGGCTACTTTTATCATTTATAGGGTTCGTATTATAGATAAAGGCTTCCTTTTTATTTTATTTTTAAAATACGTGTATTATGAGTGGAAATAGATAAATCTGCACTAAACTGGGAAGTTTAGACTTTTACCAATCATAATTCAGCCAAAATTCTGCCTTACATCGCTTTTTAATGATTAATTTCATAATGGTTACCTGTGCTGCCATCTATGAATTTTTTACAAGACAAATTATAATTTGTTCGAGTTGAGACCCCATGGTAATACCAATTATCGTAGTTCAATTGTCAATTCTACGTGTGGTTGACCATGACCTAAGATTGATACGATTGTGGGTGACAGCACTCTCGTAAAACACGCTTCGAGAAATTTCGATGTTTCACGCTCCTCGTAAGTTATTGCGTTAGATATCGTATCCCAACCGATTTTTAATTCAAGGCTACATTTTTGCGTATCTTTATTAAGCAAGCGTTTCACAGTTCAACGTTGTAATAAAGTCTATTGCGACACTGATTGTTGATAAACTAATATTACAAAATAAAGTAATATGTATTAGAATTATAAATGCGTGATCTATCTATGGCGCGACGTACACTTGCTTGTTGTTTTCATGTTTTACAATAATGCGCGATCGAAGAACGAAACTGTTAATAAATTTCGAAACATTTCTTATCCTTATATCGGGCGCCAGGCACTTTTTTGAACTATAATTTTAACTTAATTAAAGTGTGATATGTACAGTTAAATTTGGGGTGATAAACGCCGACTCCAAATAAATTGGTATAAGGGCAATAGAATGATGATATACTAATAAATAGCGCACAACTCATTGGTAGCGCCTCAAGAGAGTCACGCTCCATCCCCTAGACGTTCTCTTTGAGTTGTTGTGTTACCAAAAAGCCTTTTTTTTTTTGGGTGGGAAATCATTAACTAACTTTACCCGCTCTGGATGCAACGGTCGTGTCAGACTTTCACTGACTAAAACCTACGCGTGTTCCTTCAGTTGCCTCTGCCAGGGCCTCGGTATCTCTTTCGAACAACCAGCGATTAAGTGGCGCTTTAATGACGACATATACACTTATACGGTTTCACGTTTTCGTTTTATGAACTTAAGTTAGTTTGAATAAAAATAATTATTCACAACTTTCTAAAATAACATCTTGGAGCAACCTGTATCGTAAAGGTCGTTTGCCGGGGACACGGATCATATTATCGCATCAATGAATTTAAGCAAAAAAGAAGCAAGAAAGGGATTTTTCAAATAACTTAAATAATATTGTAAAATCACAAATACCCTCAACCCCTTCTCCGGAAAAGTAACGAGAGAGTGATGTTTGGTTTCTTTTTCCACAAAATTAGAAAAGATTCTGCACATAAAAGTAAGAAGAAGCACAGAACCGTTAAAATAAGCGATGCTTGGGGTAGGCCTATGTCAAGCAGTGGACGTCTTTCGGCTAAAATGATGATGATGATGATTAAAAAATATAAATTACATCATTAAATGGTCTTTACTGGAGATAGCTGAACCACTTTTTTAACATTCATACGTAATATAAGCAGAAAAATAAAGTTGATATAACGTAATTTCTAGTATTTTTTTATATCTCTTCAAAACACTAAAGAAATTACGTATTAATCTTGAGGAAACAGCTGAGGACCCTACGAGTATGTCCGGCGAGCGGCGCTGGCGGGTTTTAATTTGCGAACTACGAGTATATTACGAGAATCTTCATAATGGTAATTTTCATGATTGCTGCTCAGTGGCTCTACCCGTGTCCCGTGTGTTAAATTAATGGCGCTATTGTCCAAAAAAGAAAACAAAATAACTTTTCCTGACTGTACACACGGCCATAAATCAAGCTATACACTTCCAGTTTAAGCTGACCTCGCATTTTATAGGCTTTTCGTATAATGAGAAGTCAGCTTATACTGCAAATGTACAGCTTGATATTTATCCGTGCGTACCTACATAGCATGCGGACGGTCTTTGTTTAGTTCCATTTAGATCCAAACCGCAATGATGTCATTCGTAACAAATTCATTGTTGGCCCTTTTAATATAAACAATATTCCAAGTAATACACATGTTGTTCATTTGTATTCGTTGTAGTATTTCCTATACAAATTCTTATCCGTATGTTTTGTTCATTAGTGGCATTTGTTTAACGTCTGTCGTTTGTCTTAACGTAAACGTAAGACTTTTTTTTTTATCAAGACACGTTGTATTCATTTAAAAGTAGGTAAGTTTTCGTTTCCCTGCCAATGAGTAACACCAATGTGCGCTTAATTTATAATTACTAATGTGACGATGTTCGTCACGTTGGAAAGTCATAAAATATATTGAAACCCGTGCAAGTTATAACGTGATCGTGGACAGACATTTAAAATCGTCTTCATAAGGTTTCGATAACACGTACATACATAACGCCTGTAATCCCAGAAGGGTTAGGCAGAGGTGTACCTATAGTACACCCACATTTCGCCAGTTATGCTTAATTCCCATGTAATAGGGGGCGAGCCCATTGCCATCTACCGGGCACAAATCCAGACTCCGAGCTATAGAAAATCCAATAACATTTTGCCCGACCTGGGAATCGAACCCAGGACCTCATGCTCAGCAGTAGCACTTGCGATCACTAGACTAACGAGGCAGAAAAAAAGCGTACTTTAGCTTACAATAAATCGGGAATGACATTCTCATTTTTGCTTTATCGGCCGACTAGCTCTAGCGACGTGCCGCGTCTTCGTCTGCGATCAAGGATGAAAAGTAGTATATATCCGTATACAGGTCATGGTCTATCTGTGTGCAAAATTTCATCCAAATCCGTTCAGCCGTTTAGGTGTGAAAACGTACCAATCAAAAAACTAAAAAAACTTACTTTAGCATTTATAATATTATAGTTAGGATTACTAGATTAATATTAATAAAGTTAGGAAATTTGGATTAGGATGTGAGTCTGTCGGTATCTAAAACTGTAGATTGTATTTTATTTATCGAAGTCATCAGCTTGATATTATAGGCAGGTATCCACCACTGTTGTTTTTGGTGGTACTAAATAAGTCCTTATCAATCCTTTTCAATTTGCCGATTTTGTAACAAGACCAGTGGACAAGTACACATTAAGGCGCGACGCGACAGTAGCAGAACAATTTTTAAGAGAACTTCAATGAAATTATTCTACAAGAGTCGCGTCGTCCTGTCCCGTCCGTCGCGCCAGTCTGTGGGAGCCTATATGATGAAACAAGTGCAATACGGCAGAACGTACAGGAATTTTATGGCGACGTTTATTTGGCGCGCACAATTAAAAACAAATCTTGTTTGTGGACAATGTTTTGTTATTGTGATAAGAACGTTTTGTTATGTTATTCCTGCTCTTTTTATTTATTAGGAGGTAACATTTTTTTTAGTGTACCGGTGTATGTTGGAGGTATGTTACAGTCACAAGCTTATCTACCTTACAATTACTCAAATTCAAAGCATATGTCTCGTTAAATAAAAATTGCAACAAAAGACAGAAGGCCTAAGTATTTCATTATAAATACATAGTAAGGTTTCGAAAATACAATGTTTGCAACACATTCAAATATTAATGAATACTTTAGGAAAAATTACTTTTGAATCTATCGTAATTATTATTATTAATAGCAGGGACCCAAACTGTAACCGCCACAATTTTTTTTTAAACTGTTTCATATAACTGTTGTAGGAAACAAATTTATAAATGTAACAGAAATAAGCAGGTTTAATCGCACGGTACTGCAACAACGCGCGGCGGACAGACAGACGCGCGCGGTGATACCAAAATGACGATGATGATGACTGTACTTCGTAAGTACAGCGCTTGCGATTAAGTGGGTATGTAAACACTTTTGTCTAATGGAAGTATACATTTATATAAAGGGTAATGTCCAGCATGTCGATTCTGTAAAAATCTCACCGTGAAGACTTGCGTGCTGTCAGTGTCATCCCGGGTTGGTCAATTCCTAGCATCAATGGCACTGACAGCTCACTTCACCGAAGTTTTCACGGTGAGATGGTTACAGAATAGCACTACAGCCTTGTTTCGTTCCATAACGGGGTGATCGGAATGCTAGGTGTTGTGTGTGTATCAACATAAGTATTTGACATCGTTTGAGGAATGTGTGTAGGTGTTGGTACGTATCAACTGTTACTGGGAATCTATGGTTAGTCACCCATTTTTGAGTGCATTTGGCCGTCGTATTCGTGGGTACTTATGTAATGAGGAAAGTAGCTCGTGAGCTCAGTTTGGTGTGGGCCGAGCTCATAGAAATATACAGGGTGGCCGGAGAAGTTAAAGGTAAAATTTAGATGCCTTTTATTGCAGGGCATCCGAATCTTAGATTCGATAGGTTTTTTTTAAATTATACTCTTCAAAGTTTTCAACTGACATCGGTTTTGTTTTTTTTTTCTTTCTTTCTATTGGACGAATGTGGGTGTTTTTTTGCGATTACATCACCACAATATCAAGTTCCTCCTACGGCCAGCCTGTATATCTATGGCCGAGCTGCTCCCTAAACCAGCCTGAGGTCCACAGGTTGTAACGTTACGATAAGCCGGAAGGCTAGTTGTAAGACACTAAATAAAATGGAATATTAGTGAATACAAAGGGTAAAAAAGTGTGAAGGTGTAGGAGCTCAGGTCGGCTGCAATTCCGCGAGGTTTTCGACGCCGGTGTCAGCAGAAGGATCAGTACCTTAATTGCGTAATACACAGTCAATCGGAGTCTGAATCTTGTTGAAACAGATTGCTAATACATTGCTTCATAAGTTCGACAAAAAAATCTGCTCAACAATGTAAATAACGCAATGAATGTTGTTGAGCTGTCAAAATACAACAAGATTAGTCGTAATCGTTTACGGAAATGTGTTTTGCAATTAGGCTGCAGGACGATGTAGCAGGCAGCGGGCACAAACTAGTTAACTATAAAAGGATTCCTTTAAATAATAAAAACGGACGTCCTGGCTGACCTGTGAGATGCCATTCAAAAAAAAAAAACTCACGATAAAACAAATGAACAATGATGTTTTGATTTTAAGTTATAGTGATACTTTTTGGAAACTATAAAATCAGCATAAACTTGTATGTACATACATCTGGATATATTTGGCTGAGTAAATAAAATTTATTTTGATCCTGCTAATTAATTGCAAAAACGTGTTTCTTGTCGGTAACCGCTTTTCAATTGAAAGTAAAATACGTTTTTAAACTAATTTAGGAGTTAGATAATACGAACAATTATCAAATTAAAACGAACGAATAAAAATACAAAATAAAAGATTATTTATGAGCAGGAGGTGACAAACAGCCAAATATAAACACTTTCATGTTTAAATTTCTATGAAACAGCAGATTTTCTCTTTCAGTAATTTTGGTTACAGTGTGCATAGCATGACCAACATAGAAACAAGTTTTGTCGAGGGAAGAATGCACAAATGACAGATGAATAAAATAAATCTGTAATTTCGTATATAGAAGAAGTAGCAATTGTACGGTCTCATCGACGTACAATTTTTCTGCTTACTCTGCAACCTACTTTAGGCCAACGATGCTCGTCACAATTTAGGATAATAAAATAACATGACTAACGAATTTAAATATAGTGAACTTATAACTGTGTAGCTATCAACAACTGAGAGAAATAATCGCCTTCCACTCTACTACTGTCACTTACTCTTAACTTAAATAAACTCAACTATTTAGTGCATCTTAGTGGAAAGTGTTTCTCTGTACTAACTGAACTTACAAACCTTCACGACAAAACGGTGTACGGAGTTAACTACTACAACCCGTACAGCAATATTGTTATTTACTTATTTAATCAGACATCACACCTGCACATGTACCTAGGGTCGTCGACGTGTAACTTGGCAAGAGTCTTATGATGTGTTTTTCCTTTCTTTATTTAACTTTCCCCTAAACAGACATGTTTAAAAATAAATTAGGGCAATAAGCACATAATATTGACAAGCAATAAAAGCGACCATTTTTTGTTGCACTGAGTGCACGGAGTGTGTTGAGCAGTGGTGGTCCAGTGGTAGCGGCCGCGACTTACGAGTTGTAGGCGTAGGTTCGAACCCAGACAGGCGCTTCCCTTTGAGTAAATTATTTCATCACCACTGCTCTATATACGGTGAAGGAAAACATTATGAGGAAACAGGCATGTCTTAGAACCAAAAATTCGAATTCATGTGACATCTACCAACCCGCACTGGCCCCGCGTGGTGGATTACGGCCCACTCCCTCTCACAGAGATGAGGCCTGTGTCCCAGCAGGGAATATTATAGGCTGATTATGCATTATGCAAGTGTACATGCGCGAGCTTACCCACACTACGCCAAAACCTTGCCAAGTTACGTGCCTGCGACTGTTCAGTAAGCGTTCAAAAGTGGTAAAGATGTGATATATCACATCATGTACATCCACTTTTACGCAGCGCAATAATATTTGCCAAATTTGTCTGCATTTTCGCTTGGACGACAAATATACGATTAATAGATTAAACTTTTTATTTTTGAAGTATGACTTAGTTTTCTAACCACACAAATTAAAACTAAGTACTGGTAGTACTTAGTTTTAATTTTATAGGAGTTCTATGGGTGATGGTTTGGGTTCACAGTCTTCGTTCTTTGAGAATTCATAAGTACCTGCAATTGGTTTATTTGAAATACATGAATGCTTTGTGTTTGTGATTTTAGTTTTTCGTTATTCTTTAGGCATTAAAAAATTGTGGATTAAGTGCGTTTTCTAAAAAAAAACATTATGAATAAATATGACGATTTTGGCAGCTTTTGTATAAAAAAATCAGTCCTAAGTAAAATATATCCATTCCCTCCTAATTATGTATTCGTTTTGGGCTTGGCTGCTACGGCGAATTCTTTTAAAATGTTAAGGGTTTCCGGTATAGGTCAGGCGGAGCTATTTCAAGACCATTTTTGGTTGCACTAAGTACACATGCGCGAACTTACCCCCTCTACGCCAAAACCTTGCCAAGTTACGTGCCGGCGACTGTACCTATAGGTACTTCTTAAACCTGCCTAATACAAAAGTTAATTGCAATGAATACTTGTGTAAACTGGTTTATCAATAGTTTTTTCGTAATGTTGTCTGTTAGATTGCGACCGAATGCTCGTTGTGGGAACTGACAGAACTTGAGCAATATTTGTATGGTGTTACTCAAAAACTTGCAACCTCTCTTTGCAATGAACCTTCAACAATCGTTGAACAAGTAAATAGAAATAAATCATTACAAACTATCTGACCATGATTTCTTTCAACACTATATGACGATCGTCAACGAAATCATTGAATTATTCAATGATTATCATCGAGTTGAACATATTCAAATTTGCATACTACACTTTTGACATCAGCTTCGCCCGCGTGGATGTCGGAAAATATCCCCCGGGAACTTTTCTCAAAAATATTTAATGTACCAGTCTTCATTGTAAATTAAGGCGATTCTTCGACCCTGCGCACACCCCTTTATCATAGAATTAGCAATTTTAGTAATTCAATAGCGATTATAATATTCTCTTTTTATTTAAATAATTCCAAAGAAACAAAATAGAAAATCAAAAATCAAAAATAAAACGTGGATTTTTCAGATTTTTTAATTATCTATTCATTATTCCACTAATGAATAGATAATTTAATCATTTAAATAACCTTTTATTCATCGATAGCTATTGGTATTCCAAACATTGCTCAAACAAACAAAACTATCAGATTTTGCACTAATCTTTTCTCCAATCGATCCTGTTTTTAAGTTCAATAATATCATAAAATTATGCTAATAAACTTACGATATACGTCCCACTGTCTATTAAACTTTCTCTCTGTTGACTTGAAAATGTTAAGGCCAAAACAAAATCTTTCTAAAAAGTGTAAAATGATGTCAAGTTTTTATAATAAAGTAAGTAGTGAGTGGAGTGTGGAGTAGGAATCTTAAATTAAATCTTGTGTGAATGAAATATTCGCCGCCCAGCTTCATCGAGATAGCCATTATTGCAGCCAATTCTGTGTAGTAGCGTATCATGAAATCTACTAGGTAATTGAGCAATTTCAGACAGGATTAGAACTTTTACAGTAATTAAGTGAGAGAGCTTAGGAGAGCTTAGGATATGCAATCTATACAAATAAATAAAAGTCGGGTTATTTACACTATTTAACTCAAGAACCGGACCGATATATATGGTGTTTGATTTTTTGGTTTTGTCTCCGCCTCGAAAGCAGAATAATTAATAAATCGTGAGAAAAAATCATGTAGTAAATATTCTGTGGCGGTACGAAAGTTGTTATATAAAAAAGCAAGCCGTTTAAGTCCAAAAAGTTAATAGCACTAAAGTTCTCGTCTTCAAGTAAAAAAAAAAATAAAAAAATTTGAAAGGACAGGTAAACATCTGTCCGGTCATCTGTGTTGAATACAAATTTGCAATAAATTATCGATAAATTGTTATATACTTTGCGCACGTATTGGTAATCTAAGGACTACAGCAAGGATAATAGGGCGAATAATTTTCAACGCTATGATACTTTTCATATTTTTAAAGATCCATTACCAACATAAAACATAAACATAACTTCACGCCTGTAATCCCCATAGGGTTAGGCAAAGGTCTAGTATACTGACATTTCGCCAGTTATGTTTAAGTCCCATGTAATAGGGGGCGAGCCATGCCATCGACCTGGCACAAATTATGACTCCGGACTGCTACTGAGAAATTCCTGAAATCGAACCCAAGATATCATGCTCAACAGTAGCGCTTTTTACCAATTTTTTTTCTAATTTTTTTGGTTGGGTAATCATCAAATGACTTCTCCGCTCTGGGTGGAATGGGCCCTCCCATTCCACTTCCCATTCCGTGTCAGACTTACTGACTAAAACCCACCCGTGTTCCTTCAGTTGCCTGTGCCAGTGCCACGGTATCTTTTTCGAATAACCCACGACTCTGGCAGGCATCGGCCCTATCAGACCCCGTCACTATGTGCTGACATCTCTTTGAGGCGCGTGTGGAACACGACGCGCCATTGACCCGGGCCTCATTACTGCTTCGCGGAAGGAGTTGACGGCTTCCCATTCCTTCTCGCTCCGTACCATGGCCTGGACCAGGGCCGGACGCGAGATCACGGCGGTGCTCCGCCCAAGCTGGGCAGACCTCCACCATATGCTCCACTCACACCATCTTGACACCCGGACGTTTCCTCCCGCCTTAGGCATCGTCCTAATAGAACCGGAATGCGCGATCATTGTAGGTTCGCGCGAATTTTACTCGTACGAACGCGCGATCAAACATATTGAACTGGAATAGGTGTCCTAACTGACAATCGCACGACGCTGTCGCGACTCAAAATGTTTCTAAATCTATTCGCGCGAACTTAATTCGTACCAAAGCGCGATCAAAAATATTGAATTCGAATAGGTGTCCTAATTGAAATTCGCGCGAATCGCACCGCGCGTTGATATCGACCGTACCACTCCCACTGCCTTAATCCATGGTCGCTAGCTCGCGTCGTCAATTAGCGCGATGATCAATAGGACACCAGTTTTTGCCATCGCGCGTACACGCGATGGTCGCATGCGATGCGATACTTACGATGGCTTATGTGACACTGACAGTTAACGAATGTAACAATAATTATACAATACTAGATTTTAGCGTACCTACTTTTGTTTTCGTTTCGAAAACAATCATTTTGGCATTTTTATTACCAAAGAATGCAAGAAGTTTGAGTGCGAAACGAATCTATTTATACTATAATTAGAATTGATGGCATGTCCTTGAGGTGTGGCTGTTGCTCTCAGATTTATTGCAACAGTTGCCATGGTTACCACACAATGTTTGGGTACGTGTGTAACCCAATTAGCTAGTTCGTATGTATTTTACTAGCTTGTGAAAGCAAGTTCTGTGGTTGAGAAGCGGTACAAGGGGTGTACTCCCTAAACCTGACGCCGTAGTTTCGGCCGAAGTTAAGTATTCCTACTCCGTATCACGCGGTCTACTCCCTAACGGCCGAACCCAGTAACGTATCTATCTCCAATTTTAGCGTACTTTCTTATGCCTGCTTATGCCTACTTTCTTAGATTCTTATCTAGCCAGACTTGAATTGCATCTTAGGATACAGTTATGAAACCATTAAAAGAGATAACTTTTAGAATAATTAGGAACAATTATTTGTTTTTAAGAAAACAATATTATGAATGAATATGAGCGCTACTTATTAATGTAAGGAATATGTAAGGATCGTAGCAGGTGGCGTTTTGTAGTTTCTGCCTACCCCCATGGGAAGAAGGCGTGAGTTTATGTATGTAAAATATAAAAAATAAGATGGTAAGTAGTTACAAAAAGTACGCACGTAAGCTGTAATAATTGATGTAACATTCATAGAAATGTCTAGACCATAACTTAAAAAATATATTACAATAAAAAAAAATACAATCAAAGTGCTACGAACGAGTTATTAATTACATTCATGACTGTTCAATTCTATTTTATGTAATAAAAAATATACTTAGAAACAAAAATCAGTCGTCCGACGAATGAACGACGTACGTTTGTTTTTGCATTCTGAAGATTATGTAAAGGATTTGCCTGCAGTTTCCATATTTTACAAAATCTACGAGTAATGCTGTTTATTACAATAAAGTGTACAAAAAAAAAGTGCCGGTCACAATGAGTATAAACAAAGCTATAGAGGCACAGAGTTCTTAATTTTAATATACTTATTTAATACTTTAAGCACTCCAATGTACAGAGGCGTCAACCTTTGGGTGATGTAGAGACAAACAGTGGTAGGTGTAATTTACAAAATAACAATTTAGTAGTGTTTTATTATTTTAGCAACAAAGGTTTCACATTCATTGCTAATGCTAATGAAACAACCCTACGACGAAGTTTCTGAATCCCCAAGATATAGCCAATAATTTTTTTTATGTTGATTAATTATGTTTTATTTTGCGTATTATATTAAGTCGTCAATAACGCCAGAATGAGGTATTTTTTTTTTTTGACTTTTCTGCGTCACACAAATGAAAGCACTGCACGTTCTTATGCATTAGTCACTAACTCACTACTTTCTTTCCGTCTTAGAACAACACGCTCTACGCTTTGTCTTATTCATACTCATAGTAGATTAAACTCGATAAGACCATTAAAAAAATAGGAACAATAGTGCCGATTCTCTACCCAGTGAATTTTTGTTAGAGCCGGAGGCGCGCATGGGGGCAGCCTCGACGTGTTTTATATGGAAGTTTTTACTTTTTGTATGGTAAATGTAAAAAATGTTACCTACATGTAGAGTTTGCGATAGGATACACCGTTTTCGAGATATGCAAAAGTAAAGAAAAAAAAGATACAGTACGGTTTTTGTACGTCTGAAGTCGAGGTGTTAAACTAATTGTTGTAACTATTTTTATTCCACAACTTTCTAATAGCGATTAAAAATAGTCAGATTCATGTTCAGATTTAGTTAGACAATCAAAATTTTAGGTGAAAAACGTCAAATTCAGAATAGCAGATTTGCCATTTTCACCAATTTGATAACTCAGTCCCATCTTAGTGCTGTCAGACTAAAATATAGTTAAGTTGTGTCATTTTAGTCAATTTCAGAACGGGAAATCGTCGTTTGACAGGAATAAACAACATTTTGGTGATTTTTAGTCTAGTTTACAAGCATTTGTAACGAGAGAATCGGCACTAATACCTTGCTTGAAGGCCAACGAAAGCTAAGGTAGGTAATCGCATACCATTAAACTGTGCCGTAGACCGTAGTACATTTTGTACCAGTTTGGTGTCACGGTATGTGCGACCACAAACAATTGTGGTCCGTTGATGACTTAGCGTTACGTACTGGGTACTTATTTGACCTCGGCAAATAAGAACCGAAACCCGTGCAGTTTTTGTTGTTTCTGTGGTACCTACTCGCTTTTAAAGATTTTTTAATTAGGTAACTACTCGCTTGTAATGATTTTATAGGAAGTATTATTTTTAGGCGAAGTATTAATCTTGTTCGTTGATGACCGTTTTATCTTTTTTATTTATTTAAAGACGTTACTAATTGATAATAAACTATAATTTCAAAGAATGTTGGTGAAGTATGCTAAACGTTTATTTTATTTCAAAACTTGGCAATGCAAAAGTGTGTTATTAAGTTTTGAAGGCCTGTATATACATACCAGGTCACTCAGAAAGTATTGCGAAAAACATTTTTTATGTACGAGAGACTGGCCAGTTTTAGTCTATTTTGAAAATATGATACAATTGTGAGTTAAATAGGTACTTCACTCACCGCGCTCAAAACGAGGAACTTCCTGGACAGTACGTCGGTCAAACTCCTGGGTCACCCTCCTTACAGCCCTGACCTAGCACCGTGTGACTTCTTTTTATTCCCGTAAATAAAAAAATCTGCTCAAAGGGATACAATTTTCGTCGCCGGAAGAAGCGACGTCAGCGTTCGAGCAGGTTGATAAAGAGGTGTCTACGGCGGACTGGAAAAAGGTTTTCGAAAACTGGTTCAGACGCATGAAACTTTGTATAGAGACTAGTGGAGAGCACTTTGAAAAGATTTAATAAAAAATATTTACCTATGTGTCCCACGTACTATGTATATTGAACGTACTTTAAAAAAAAAAAAGTTTGACTGACTATTTCAGTTGACAGTTCTGTCTTGTAAAAACGATTAACGTTTCTGTCTGGCTCAATCACAGATTTAAAAAAAACCGGCCAAGTGCAAGTCAGACTCGTACATGAAGTGTTCCGTACCATCGTATAATATTTAACATTACAAATAAATAAAAAAACTCGTTTCTTGTAATAGGTACCTTTCATTTTAACTTAATTTTTTTTGTTATAGCAATAGAAATACACACTGAAAATTTCAAATGTCTACCTATTACCGTTCATGAGATACATACCATTAAAAAAACCTTTCGTGTCAAGGAGGTTGCCAAGACTTACACACTTAATGATTTCACTGTTAAAAAGTTATCAGATCGAATGTGGCGCTAAGCCCCAAATGTACAGTTAAAATGTACAGCTTGGCCGTTTCGCGGCCGTTGTCGTACAGACACTCATATGACGTTATGGTAATAAATTAAGTCACTGGTCTTTAGTGTTGTGTCATGCAATAATGCAATGTAACGGACTACAACGCGGGCGAAGCCGCTTTCAAAAGCTAGTCGTATATACTTTCGTGGACAAGTCGCCTTGAACCGGTCGGTACGTAGATATATATCTACACTGCGTGTGAAAGTAGAAGCTTCATTGGCAATGATCTCGCTTGCATCTCAAGATCACTATTTCAAGAAAGTACCTACCTACATATACATCGGAATATCGTCGCTACCAACTCGCCTCGCTGCCTTTGATTGAATCTTTATATTCTTTTAAATATGCATTTTTATTTTATTACAGACTTTTTATTCATCTTTTTATTATGTACTTATCGCCATCATTATTGATACCGGAGTGTGTTTTTATTTTAATTTTGTTTATTTAGAGACAATAAACAGCTACAATATGTGTTGGAACAATGAAAAGATAATACAAAATATTAACAATATTGCAGCCCACTACATTATCCGCACATTTACAAAAGAAAGTATGATAATTAATGCCACTAGATAGGGAATAAATAACTAATAAACAATTACGACTACCTTTCAATATGAGATTGAATACCGGTTTATTGTAGTTTTCTGTTAGTGTTACTGTAAGCCTGTCTGTCTGTATTATCCCACAACTGGGCAGAGGCCTCTCCCCATGACTTCCAGTTCTTGACGTGGACGTGGTCGTTACTACATTTTCCTATTAGTGTTTTTAAAAGTATCAAAATTTCACTTGTCGCCGCCGTCTAAAAATCATTAAAGATTAGTAAGATGCAAGGACTAAGAACAAATTACATGTTATAGGACGTGTGACAGTACACCACACACACTGTCTGGTCTTGAATTTGAAGTGAAGTATAAGACAACGATAAGAAAACATACAACGACATTCCAAGATTGATTTCATGATTTCAGCAACTAACAAGTTAACGTTAAGTTTATTAAGTTATCGCGTGATAAACATAAAAGCCTCCTTTAAATGGGAGCCATTAAACTAAAATGTCGACAGGAATTGGGAAGTAAAAGTTCCGAAGTGAGAGAGTCGATAATACCGACTGACAGTCAACGCTCGCTCTTGACCTGCAACTGTTGAGAAACTCAATGTATTAGGGTTCCGTATACAAAGGGTGTATATCCGTCCGTCTGTCACAGGGCTCTCTTTGAACAGTAATAGGTACAAGACACAAATAAAACTGAAGTAAAAAAACGTGTGTGGTCGGGGCGCTCCTGTCAGGAACCAAGTTCCGCAAGCACACACTCACTAGTATACAATAGAAAGAGAGAAAGTTGCATGAAGCATAACGCGTTTTCCTTCCGTGGCGTTTTCTATTAATCAACTCAAACGTTTAAAAAATAAAAGGGGGTAAAATATGTAGTGTTAAATAGTGTACGGTGGTACGGTGAACCCTTCGTGTGCGACTCCGACTCGCACTTGACGGCGTTTCAAGTATCAAGACAATTAGCGGTTGTATTGTACATGATTGTGTTAACTGCCGTTTTGTCATTAAGCTGTTAAACCGTGAAACATTGATTTTTTTGAGGTCATGCATGTGAAAACTGTGCATCATACATACTTTCACTTGCTGTGTTGAGTGTTTCCTTGTTTTACTTTATGTTCTCGTTCATGAGAGTAATCTAGTGTTTGGAGTGAATGTCGCATTATGCAATACAATCAATTCAATTCAATTTTTATAATTTACTAGCTGACCCCGCAAACGTTGTTTTGCAAATTTTTTTTTTTTTGTTTTTTTTTTTTTTGAAAAATAGATGTTGGCCGATTCTCAGACCTACCCGATATGCACACAAAATTTCATCAAAATCGGTCAAGCCGTTTCGGAGGAGTATGGCAACGAAAACTGTGACACGAGAATTTAATATATTAGATTTCTCCCAAAAAGGTACAAGTTTGGTACATGGTGTCAGGTTACAGGCAGAGTCAAACCTTTGTGAGAGCTGGAGTCTATACTGGGTTCAGGACCTGTATGACAGATCTCCAGGCTCACACCCTTAAAATTATATAATTCAATTGCACTTACGTAATACAATATCGTAAAAGCTTCAAGTACTCAATTTTATGTGTACTGTAGCTATCCTGTTCAATCAATAATTATTAGTTATGTTTTAACTTCTGTGGAGGCTGGAATCTTGAAAGCTCATTTTGCAGTTCTTTTTTTAACTAAAGCTGCTGTTTATTGTTACTAATATAATTAAATATATAATTAGAAGTTATGGCCAAACAACCTACAAACAAGCTGTCTGTAAGTGTCTTATATTTAACTAACTTCTACCCGCGACTTTGTCCGCGTGTTTCATCATATACACTTGGCAATAAAAAATATGAGAGACGTTAAAAAGTGTTTGTACAAACCTACTTACAGAAATAAAATCATTTATGATTTATTAGTAGCTAGTGGTCGCAATCGCTACTGCTGATTATGAGGTCCTGGGTTCGATTCCCAGGTCGGGCAACGTGTTATTGGGTTTTTCTATCTGGAATTTCTCAGTAGCAGCCCGAAGTCTGAATTTGTTCCCGGTAGATGGCAATAGGCTCGCCCCCTATTACATGGGACTTAAACATAACTGGCGAAATGTGGGTGTACTATACACCGCTGCCCAACCCTTCGGGGAAACAAGGCGTGATGTTATGTTATGTTAATAGCGTAGCTAAGCATTAATGCAATAATATTTTAAATCTGATGATTAGTTTCGAATATACCTACCTCCTACATACCAATTCACAAAAACATACTTCTTGATAATATACTTCTTGATAACAGGTTAACTAGAGAAGAAAACTACTTCTGAAATAAGTTAACGGTAGGCGGTACGAACGCCTTTATAAAACGACTAGCACTTCGCCCTCGTCTTCGTCCGCGACTTCGTCCGCGTGGATTTCGAAAGAAAAAATTTGCCGATGTTCATTAGACATACTTTCGGCTTCTGATGGTGAAACAATTTTTCAAATCAGTCCAGTAGTTTCTGAGCCTATTCAATACAAACAAACAATCAGATCTTTCCTCCTTGTAATATTAGTTTAGACTACCGTTTTAACATCAAGTGAGCGTTGATTGTGACCTTTTGTTAATTATCTAGGTACCAAAATAGGTACCCTTATCTATAGTAATCAATCAATCCTTATCTATAGTAAGATCCAATTGTGCCATGACGAAAGTCATTCTGTTTAAGGCGCTGCCCAAACGTGGGAAACCCTAAAACGGTCAGTTTTTGTCACACATTTAAGCGTTTTGGTACATATTACATGACAGAAAAAATGGGTGTATTGTGAAATGTTCAAAGAAAATACGTATTCAAAATGTGAATAAAAATTAAATAGTAAGTATCATGATAAACAATCGTAAACTTAAAATAAATAACTTAAAATAATTCAACTGAGCCGTACATTTATTTTTATATTTAATTAAAACAGCAAAATTTGGAGGTCATGTGATTCAACTAACATTACACGCATCGCTGTTTTGAACCTTATTTTACAAAAAAAAATTGCGTGTTACCGCGCCTTAAAGTGCCATGCATTATAAAGAAATTGAATTGCGTATTGAAAATCAAGTTATGATTGGATACAAAGTGACACTTATAAAATTGACAAAATTGTGTATTTTTTATTTAATTTTATATGGGTCAAGGGGCATTAAATAAATAAAATTTTCAATTGTATTTTATGAATGGCATTTTAATAATCAAGTTTTTACTATTGTAAATATAATTGCAATGTATATCGTTGGTAATCCTTAAAAAAAGCTCTTTAACACACTGTCGTAGGCCTTCTCCAAGTCCACGAAAGCACAGTAGACATGCTTGTGCTTCGCCAAGTGTTTTTTTTATATATGTATATTTATCGCCACATATGTATATCGCCACTCTGTAAAATTGTATTGACATCCTACTCATAAGAATATAAACGCGAAAGTTTGTGAGTATGGATGGATGTTTGTTACTCTTACACGCAAAAATTACTGAACGGATTTTGGTGAAATTTGGCACACAGATAGTTTATAACCTGGATTAACACATAGAGTACTTTTTATCCCGATACTCCCACGGGATCAAGATTTATGCGGGTGAAACCATGGGGAGCAGCTAGTAAATCATAATGTCTGGAACAGGCTCGTAATCACATTCAACATTTATCTGGTAACGTTTGTGTCACTGTCATCGCGCTAGCCGATTCTCCAGCGTAGGCAGGCGCATACGTATTGTAGACACCAAGTTGACGCAGCATCGGCGCCGTGGTGCAGCTCAGATTCGCAGCGCTACATCTGTGTAGCCCTAGCGCTACGCAGCGCTACGCGGCGTAGTGTTACACAGCACTACGCCGCGTAGTAGCAGCACTACGCCGCGTAGTAGCAGCGCTACACCGAGAAGAGGCTTAGTAGAAGCCGCGTATAAATTAATAAACAAGAATATCACGTTAGGATTACACAAAATTATCAACTCCTTGTCCTCATAGTAATCTACCCCAACATCACAGTAGTTTTTAGTCATTTGCGTTTTTTGCTGATACCAATCTTGTTTTCCGCAATTCAATATGTGTGTGGTACTCGCATGAACGTTGGTATCTTTTTATGACTGTACTGGCTATAAAAACATGCTGGAGAGTGCCAAGTGGGTCGTTTTAAAGTACCTACATACTTGTACTGCACTACATTGGCTAACAATGATGTGATTCTTTGTTTACTTTTTTTCTGTTTTTTTAATTGCAGCACAAATTACAACTTCAATAGCTTTCAAAATATAAGTATTTCTTTAAAAAAAACTTGTGTTAAGCTTTTGTTTGTAGTAATATGTATTAAATATATTATATACACCTATTGATTAAATAAGTGATGTTCATTATGTTTTTTTTTCCATTTAATAGTTTAAAAAAATCTAAGTAAGAAGTTACATAATACGCATATTAACATAAGCCAAGAGCAAGTTCAAAACAATCAGTAGGTAATTACTCCTGGTCAACTTTTTCTAACATAAGTATCAATATGACAAGTCAAGGTTGACTATATGAAAAAGTTAAAAGTTTTATTACAAACCTCCTATGAGGTCATTAATGAAAAGAAAAAATTGAACCCGAGATCGTGACTTCTTAGGGTGGATTTCACCAATGAAACTGAACGCGATCAGCACATCTAAAACGCGTTCAAGAGCTATCAGTGTCAATATTCCATAGAAAATAATGACACTGACAGCTTCAAACGTAGTTTAGGTGCTGATCGCGTTCAATTTCATTGGTGAAATCAGCCCTTAACCACTTTACAAAACCATCTAAAAATAAAACACCTTTCTCTTTCAAAATGATAAGTGTTTGGGCAAGCAGAATACATGCTAAAGTAAAAAAATGTGACGACCTCCAAACGCTACAAAAACAGCGTTTGCGTTTTTCTATTTTAAAAAAAAAATGCGTAAGCTGTATACTTTCACTAGATTCTGAGAACAGTGACAACTGACAAGGCCAACTTCATATTGATTCATATTAACGCGAACGCTTTATGAGAATGCGTTACTGACATCAGTGCGGAAATTCTAGTAACTAATAAAGATCAAATTCGCAAAACACATATTCGTTTCTATGAAACTGACAGGTGTCAGTAACGCATTTTCTCGACGGCCGGACTGTAGTGCTGATTTCACCAATGAAACTGAACGCGATCAGCACGTCTAAAACGCATTCAAGAGCTGTTGGTGACAATATAATTAATAAAATTTTTGACACTGACAGCTCCTGAACTCGGTTTAGATGTTCTGACCGTTTTCAGTTTCATTTGTGCAATTCGCCCATAGATGGAATATCCATGTTCCTAGAGCGAAGTTTTTTGCGAGTGCAAAGTCAATTCCTTAAACCAATGCGCGGAAATTTTATAAAACAATAGCTTCCAGAAATGCTAAATATGAACACCATCCGATTCAATAACGTGTTTACTAGGCAGAACATTGGATAAGCCGATATTTAATACATAAGATAAGGTGAATAATGACTTTTATGAATACACTTAAAAGCCCAAAATATAATAATAATCCACCTAAATAAAAATCAATTGCATCAAATGTCAGTCCGCGCATCACTTCAAAGCGGCTGCACCTGTTTCGCTAATTCTTTGTTTGTTGTGTTCGTAATTGTCTAAATAAATCATACCTACATAAGATCTCTCTATAATCACATTGTCGAATGTAAATTGCATAAAAATACATGTTAAGATAATGATTGCAATGCAATGAACGACACTGAACTCTCTTGACACGGATGTAACAAAAAGAAAATAATAATGATTGACATTTCAATAAGTAATTTACGACAAAACATCGTAAACTTGTTTTATATTATTATTATGATATGACTCATCGATTAATATTGTACGTAGTCGTTTAATTATTGTGGGAGCATGCAAATAAGAAAGAACAAAGAATCAGTAAGTTGATGATGTCTTTACTTACCCAAATTTGTAAAGAGTTCGAGTCCAGAAAATCGGACTTCGTCAGTGTGGGTGATTGATTGTTTAATTAGAAAATGTCTTACTGAGTTACTTGTGGATTACCAGATAAATAAAACGAAAAAATAAGATGTTCTTATTGCGATAAATTCAATTATCACCTGTGCGTTAACTTGAATGCTACTGCGTTTAAAAGGCTCAGTGAAACTGCACGTTCTAAGCGGAATTGTCCGAGCTGTTTATCTCAGAACCGCTATCAGCTAGGAGCCAGAGTTTCTCTTAGAGAGTATTCTCACGGTGGCATCACGGTGGCATCACGATTCATCGCCAACATCTTATATATTAGGCAAAATATACACTAAAAACAGTGATTTTCACATTGTTAACACCAGAAATAAGAACAAACTACGTGCTTCCTTTCACCGGCTTCATATGGTTCATAACTCATTTGTTGGTCTTGGTAAAACCTTTTATAACAAGCTACCCTCTTCTTTACTAGATTTGCCTTTTACGAGTAATGCGTATAAGGCTCAAGTAAAATCCAACCTTTGTTCAAAAGCATATACTTAAACGATACGAACAGTTGGTCGCTGTGATTAACTCCAGACAATGTTTATGTTGTGTCTCGAGAATCAGCTTACCTACTGACGGGGTATATGAGTTCATATATTTGTTTTTTTTAATTTGACTGAAGAAGTCAATTATTTTGTTATCTTCATTTATTATTGACATGATCTTCTCATTACAATGTTTTTTTAATGAGCTGTATTGCAATATGCTTTTAGGTAGCGACCTCGACAATTGATCATATTATTCTTGCTTGAGCAACTGGCAGCAAGTTCGTCATGCTCCCTTAGTTGTCACTGCTTGCGGTAGCGTCGGGGGTCGGGTTGCCTCCTTCCCTCAAATATGGCGAGGGGGGTAATGGCTGATCTTTGCGTTATGCTTGTGAACGGGTCCTGCTTGTGGTGACTGGTCGTCTTGCTGTCTATGGTTTTATTATTGTTACAGTAATTGTTCTGTTCATTTATTTTATTTCGATTGTCCTAGTTTATCATTTGTGTGTAAGTACATAATCCAGTATTGCATATGTAAGCTGTCATGCCCTTTAGGCCTGGAGGCTTTTATTGATGTTGTGGCGGCATCTACACCGCCACATGCGAACCACAAATCCTAAATCGCGCTATCACAGCTTACCGCGCAGCTAGCATATATACAACTTCCCGACAACAATCATCGGGCAGTTGCCCACCAGATACGACATCCATCTGGTCGGAGGATCCTCCCTTTTCTAAAGAGTATGAGTGAACTTTACACCCTGTTCCTCATATCTCTAAATAGGTGACCCCGAGTATTAACGTCAGCGCAGCCTTCGTGCAACTACTTCAGCGTGACGTCATCATCATCACTCCCGCAAGCTTTAGAGCGGTGAGTCACACAGCCAGCCAGCAACCACGGCTTCAACGGGTATACTGACCATCAGCATGCAGCGCGAGCGCATACCTGGTCATCACCCTCAGCCTCATCAGCAACTTCGGCACATCACACTGCACATTCGACCGGTCCACAAGCAGAGCCCTTAATCCCTCTCCTGGTCGAACAGCAGCAGCCAGCCACAACCCGGCGCTGTACCATATCCGAACCACTGGAGCACAAGCAGCGCCACCCCGACTCACTGGGAGCATCATCGCAGACAGTTCCGACTGACCGCGAACTACGCGACACCCGGTTCCGACCCACTGGAACCTCAGGTGGCAGTGGCAAAAAGCATTGCAAGATACAAGACTTAGCCCACTATCGACCTCCGGTCTCCGGAGGGGAGTGATGTAGCGGCATCTACACCGCCACATGCGAACCACAAATCCTGCATCGCGCTATCACAGTTTACCGCGCAGCTAGCATATATACAACTTCCCGACAACAATCATCGGGCAGTTGCCCACCAGATACGACATCCATCTGGTCGGAGGATCGTCCCTTTTCTAAAGAGTATGAGTGAACGCCCACCAGATACGACATCCATCTGGTCGGAGGATCGTCCCTTTTCTAAAGAGTATGAGTGAACTTTACACCCTGTTCCTCATATCTCTAAAATGTATTAAGTTTTGTTTACATGTATTTTTTTTTTTTGCTTGATTTATTGTTATTTTCTTTGTTGGTATTGTCGTGGCTAGCTGCTGACGTATGGCAATTAATTTAATTTAATGTTTTGTTAATTACTTACTGTTACATATAATCCAGTTCTTCTAACCGAACAGACAGCTTTGCTGCTGGGGAGTTTGTTGCGCCAATTCTTCTTCCCAGCTAAAGCACTAGGAAGTGGTGACAGGCGGGCGTTTTGGGGAACTGTCTTATGTAATTTTGACGTTTAAAAAGTGCTGATTTTCAGCCTAATTTGAATAAATTACTATTGATTTTAATATTTTTTTCAGCTCGCAAAGATAGCTCTGAAGGCGAGGATGATAAAGTCAGCGATATACGTCTTGTTATACGGGAGGCAATTCGGAATACACGCGAATTGGATTGGAGTTTAGATTCGAAATTGATTCATTGAATAAACAGATCGGTCTAATGGTCGCAATCGCTACTGCTGAGCATGAGGTCCTGGGTTCGATTCCCAGGTCGGGCAACTTGTTATTGGGTTTTTCTATCTGGATTTGTGCCCGATTGATGGCAATAGGCTCGCCCCCTATTACATGGTACTTAAAAATATAACTGGCGAAATGTGGGTGTACTATAGGTACACCTCTGCCCAACCCTTCGGGGATACAAGGCGTGATGTTAGATCCTTCGACATCTCTCAAGTTAACGCCTTAAATACTGAACATTAGGTTGCGCAACGTGCGAACCTCGTTCACAGAACTCCGTTATGCCACAGACTATGGCTCAAAATGAGTTTTTGTGCCGCTCGAACCGGTACAAAACCCTCAGGACTGCGAAATTTTTGTTTACCTACAGATGCGAGCAGGGAGAGCTATGGATAACTGTTTTAAATATTTTAAAGAAAGAATTGAGATTAAATTATAGACGAATCTCTATTATATCAAAAGGAGAATGCCAAAGTGTCCCACAAGACTCGGCCAGGACCGACAAAGCTGAACTATATGTCCAAAAAAGGAAAATAATTATAGAATTAGATGGTATAATTAGTTTTCTATTAGAAGTACACCAAAAAAAGTTAAAGGTCTGCAAAGTTGACCACTTAATACTTCTGATTTTAGCAATGAATAATACAGGTTCGGGTTCCGTTTAAAAGGCCAAATACGACTACGTATTTGGTAGAAAATCGGAGTCCGGAAACACAGCAATAAACAATACAAAACTCAAAAAAACACGGAAACTCTTCGTCGCTGGTGATATCACGCGGGAGAAGTAAATAAAACTTTTTGACAGTGACAGATGCAAGTTAAAGTTTGACATCTGGTGCTGCCAGCAATATAGGAATAAACTATGCGAAACGGTATCGATAATCGAATTGAATTATTTTTAATTTTTACATTATTGTAAAATATATGTTTAAAAATGTAAATAAATGCTATTTATTGATATAATAATATGTTAAGTGACATAAGTAAGTAATTAATTCACTTACATAGTCACATATTGATATTTTTGCAATCGATTTGCAAGAGCAGTTTCGTATCGATATAAATATTTTGGTATTGGCAACATTACTAATTGAAATTGTAGGATTGTAGATTTTGAAATGTGTTGATATATTGAATAACTATTTAAAATGAGTTTTCAACGGTGAGCTTCTACAGATTTTATTTATATTGTATAATTCTTACTGTTTTTTATTATCAATTATCATTTCTAAAGAAAGTCTGTCGGACGCTACACATGTTTCGAGCCTAATCTTGGCATTGTCCTTTGCAAAGACATTTGAGGGTCAAACAATGTAGTGGATGCTATTCTATTCTATATGTAGTTAGTTTAAAGAGACATGGTTTTGTTTCTAACCGTTCTACTTTGTCTTACTTTCTTATTTACCCTTTACCTTTGATGGTAGGGGTCAGGTTGATGCTGTTTACACATTTTGATTTTGCACAAGCCTTCGATCGCGTTGATCACTCTATTCTTTTTATGAAACGAATTCTCCATAAAATTATAAACGGTTCCATGCATGCACAATTGGTGCGCTATTAACTTTAGGTCCAGCCAACGAAGTAAGCGTCGTCATCATATTTTTGAATTGCCCACATCCACCTTAAATATGGCAAGGGAAAAGAATGAAAGGTCCAACTTGACTGATTGTCCTATTAATATTTTCTCCATGAGTTTCGCTTTTCAGAGACGTCGTCTATTTAAACAGTGCAAACAGTGCACGTCTATGTAGCTCAAACTGTTTTTTTTTTAATTCTTTTGGTAGTGTTCCGGTTCTAGACACTTGTTCTCTGTGTCTGTAATATCCACAATGTCAATGTCATGCAACGAACATGAACTTGTTATTTACAACGTTACAAATTGCAAATTTTTTATGTTATTTAATTTCAATTGTGAGTGACTGTTCTGTTGATGGGCTTATTCTAAATAAATAATATTCATGGAGGTATTTCCTCTGTTTCAGCTGATCCAAGATGGATTTGGAGTTTCGGAATTTGACATACACCGTGCAAAGTCGGTTTCCAAAAGGTAAGTTATAGAATTCATAGATTTTATCATAAGTAGCAATAAATCACGTATCATAGGTTATGTTGCTTGTATGCCCTGAAGGGTAAGGCAGAGGAGTACCTTGAATGTTTAACTGACTTCCAAAAAGAAGGAGGTTTTATTATGTTTGGCGGTTTTTTTTTTAATTTATTTAAAATTAAAATTTCTATACAAAGAACGTCTTTACAGAAATAGTGTTAAATTAATATTGTACAGTGTTACGAAATCCTTCGTGTGCGAGTCCGACTCGCATTGGCCGGTTTTTTAATACTTATACTTAATAATTTTCAGGGATGATTACCTATTACTCATTAACAACTTTTATTTAGGGCCCAATCCTAAAATTTCGCCAAAAACAAAAGCCAGCTTATTAGTATTTTGAAACAGACCAACTTTTTTAGATCTGCAAGAAATTGGCTTTCACTATATCAAGTACCGTTTTCTGCTGTAACAGTTCTTAAAGCAAGCGTATCTAAAAAACCGAGACGTCGCAATTTAAAATCCATTGTTATTTTCTACAGTTCAGTCGATAATGGAAGTTCCTACCTAAGTGTCATGTCTTTATATCGGTTAGCACGTTTCAAAGGAAAAAAAGCAGGTTAAGGCTGTATGCTAAAGTCATGGACATCTTTTTAATAGTGGTGTCTTCAAGATAAGTAACACTTCAAGATAGGCAACACTTGCTAAGGGCGGTACGTGATTGGGTGACCATACTTAACATACCGAGATGCCTTTGAGCACCGGAAAGCACTTAAAGCTATTTACACACCCAAAACGCGTTAGTCGATTGAAAAAAAACATTTTTTTTAAACATGTACCGATCGGGAAGTTTTTATCCCGGGCGGTCAAGGATTTGAAATCTCGGGAAGTTTTTATCCCGAGGCGTTTGAGTGGCAGTTGGTCCCGGTTGGTTGTCATTCATAGTTCATTGACAGTCGTTACGGGTAGACAAAAGCTTGAAAACATCGCGTGTTGCAGTGGAAGCTGCATGAATCATCGTGAAAAATGGTTTTATTTGCGTGGGGTCCGATTCCCAGGACAGGGAAAGTGTTGTTGGGATTTACCATTAGGAATTTCTTAGTAGCACACCGGAGTGTGGGAGTTGGTGTTTTGAAATCCCCGAGCCTAGGGAAGAATGTTAAGCTGTTGGTCCGGCGCCTGATCGGCTCCGGTCGTTTCGGATTGCCGTCTCATCGGAATAGGAGAGAGACCGCCTGTGTCTGCGCATACACTTGTGTCCTATAACATCTCTCGTGAGGAAGGTGATTCTCCGCTATGATTGGCCGCCATGGCCAAAATTCGGTCGAAAGAGCTTAACTTTTATCAACCAGTAGGTTTTAATGAATATTTTAATGTAACAGTAGATTCAGATTATTTACGAAGTGAATCTCTTTCTGTTTGGTTGGTTTTCACGCCTTTACCGTTTTACTTTCACTCACTATTTTTACTGAGTCATTATTGATGAAATCTTTCAGAGAGATCTTAGGTCAGATCGAAGAGAGCTCAGCATCTGAAAAAATAATTTTAATGATAGTACTTTTCAACCCGAAAAATTTAAACCCTAGGAAACAAGAAACTCAAATAACAAATAATCTGAAATGGTTTTAATTTTCAGTTCATTTTCAACATGTTTTTTTTTTAAAGACGGAGCTCTGATTTATCATAAAACACAGTTAATATGATAGGTAATTATCGATAGTTCATCTTATTTTAATAATCCTTCATGATTATCGTAACAAGATTAGGTACAGGATATTTTAATTAATAGAAAAACCAGACGGGTTATTCTATTAAATAAAATAATAATTATAAGGATAAGTCAGGTAGGTTGTAACTAATATAACTTTATCTTACAACAGTGAAGATTTACTTTTGAAATAGCGTTACTATGCAAAGTGTTAATGAAAGAAGACCAAGACAACAAAGAGACAGGATTAACTATCTATAAAAAAGGCATTACTGAATTCGTACCGAAAAAGGGTTTAGAAATATTCAGAATATAGTGCCGGAAGGGACGAAAAATATGTAAAATGCATGTCAGAAAAAAAGCAGGAAAAGATTGGTGCATAACAAGACATGATTGGCTATTTACAGCGGGATTCCAATGGAACAAAAACAGCTTTGGATGAGGATGACACGAAATATAGCAGTCCTGAAGGCCTTGTGGATTAAAACAACAACGCTTTAGAGTCGGCTTCACTTTACAATGCTTTACGGCTCCCGCAAACAGGCGCAAAGCGACAGCGCGACACAAAGGCACCGCTTGCGTGTCGCGCTGGTGCGTCGCGCCAATGTGCACGGGCCATTACTGCAATGAACTATGATTCATTCATTATCTATTCTTTGTCAGTGGGAGGAGTAGAATCAGTGGTGGCCCAGTGGTAGCGAACCCGACTTACGAGTTGTAGGTCGTGGGTTCGAACCCAGGCGCTTTACTTTGTGTAATTTATTTTATCCCAACTGCTCTCAAAACGGTGTGGGAAAACATCGTGAGGATACCAGCATGTCCTATAACCAAAAATTCGAAGACATGTGACATCTACCAACCCGCACTGGGCCCGCATAGTGGGTTATGATCACTTCTCACAGAGAGGAGGCTCGTGTCGTCAGGCAGTGTCAGTGGGAATATTATAATTATACTTAGGTTTCGTGCTTATTATGCTATTCTTTGTCATAGAGTTCAAGTTATACTTAAGGCGCACTTGCACCACAAATGACGAAATTCGTTTAGCGTTAAATTTGTTTAGTTATTTAGTGGTGCAAGCACGCCTGAATGTTGGTAATCACATTATTTTTCTCGTTCCATCCCATTATTATAATTTTTTGTCGGTTTTGTCTTATTGTTTATTTAACCTATGCTCGGGATAAGAAAACAAATCATAACAAATAGATTATTTATTTTAAATAAAGAACACTTTGTCGTCAAAGTTTTTTTAAATTGTTTATACATCGCGATCGTTATAAAAACAGACGAGAAAAAAAACAGAATAATACGTACAAAGGTGATGCTTATTTCTAAAGAAATCTCTTCCAACTACTTTCCCACCGCAGGTATCTGCGGTAGGAATGTAGATAAAGAGGTGTAGACAGCGTGTGTACCTAAGAGTAAAAGAGAAAATAAAATACATGAAATCAAAAACAATTCACTAAATAAAATATAATTCATAATGAAAAAAAAAACGTTGTTAGGAGTTTTTTATTCATCTCTTGAATGAAAAATCTTTCGAAGACAAAACGATGAAAGACCACCAAATCGACTTTTCTTGAAATGAAATGGCATAATTGTAAATTTTGGATTTTGTTTCATAATTTATATATAAGTCCTAACGTTAAATTGTGATCAAATTACAAGGTCACATAATTAATTAATCGGTATAAATCTTGTTGTTGTAGAGTTAGGCTGTTTTTAACTATTTTAACTATTTTAATTATTGTGAATGTGAAGACATTGTGGATTTGTTGTTTTTTTAAATGCATTTTTTTTAAATTATTAGTTTTTATCATGGTCTGGCAGTTTGAGTAATTTATGCGGCCTACCCAAATGTCCTTTCTTTGGTAATGTTCGTCGAATCGTTGAGCTCCATATGTGTTGTGTTGAGCTGAATGATTACTGACAAATGCGTGCACTGACTGGACAGGTCCACTCATTCTGTGTGGTTCTTTCCTCGAAAGACCATTTCAGATATCAATCCACATGGTCTTCACATGACCTGACCAAGATTATGTCTGGACTTTAAAAGAGACTGTGACCTCTGAGTTTGTTTCGGCGTTTCTTCTCAGAGTAGTCAGATAGGAAATGCCGATCTCACCTAGTTTTTAAAATATGATTGACGTGTAAAAGTGTTTGTACAAACCTATTTACAGAAATAAAATCATTTATCATTTATCCTTGTCAGATAACGTATTACGACACCAGCATGCTTCTGCCCGCAAGTAATAAGCACCCGCATGCGGCTTCAAAAAGAAACGCATCGCAACCACAGACGCTCGGACAAGAAACATTATATCTAAATATACATTTTTCAATCTGCCGTGAGCTCTGTCGTGTTTTTGCCCCAATAACCCAATTTGGTACAGTAATTAGTAGTCATTCAAGGAAATGTTATCATACGTACGTATTTGTTAGTGCACCAGCTGATATTTGTCACACTGACCTTATAAGTTTAGTGGTTTGATAACCTAATTACCACTTACTTGTGAACTTGAAATATAAGGAGGAAACATGCGTTTTAATTGTATCCAAATTAAGCCAGATATTTCGAAGGAATTTAGCGTTCAAATCCAAACGAAACTAAGTAGTGTTCGCTGAATATATCCAAACTGATTTAGATACACGCAATGCGTCATTGGAATTGAAATTATAATGTTTGTATAAACATATTTTATGTAAGAATCGTGAAATAACTTTAAAGTCGTGAAGATAGTCGAAATTCTAATAGTACCTATCAATAATTTTAAGGGAAACTTTAGGTAAAAGTGATGGTTTCGTGTATGCAATTAAGGAAGAAAAGTACCTGTTTTGAATGGACGGGACAGTTGACGTGCCACCGCCCGGATGAGTCCATCAGATATATATCTCTGGTTGTTCTCGTCTGACTAACGACAAGTACTTGAACAGGCATAACCTAGTAGCTATGATTATTCACCAGCAACTTGCTTTGAAAAATAAACTTGTGGATTCTCAGGTACCGTCCTACAAGTGTGCCCGACCCAGTTCTCAAAAACTACCATGTCATGTTATACTGGGCTCGGTCGATAATTACACACAAGACAAGACTATTATCGCTAATAAGTCTGATAGCAGTGGTGATAGATCGATTAGCGCAATGATTATCGATGTTGCCATTCCACATGACGAGAAAGTGTTCCTCGTGAAAGCTGAGAAAGAGAAACAAATTAAATATCTCGACTTAGCACACGAGGTGGTTGACTTGTGAATGTGTGCTTAAGGAAAATCATATTATTTTACTGTTTGTAAATATGTGAGCACCATGTACCTACCACGTGATTTATATATATGTCTTTGCTTTATTTTAACTTTTTACCAATTATGGTATAGTAATTTTATTCTTGGTGCATCGTTTTCATATATAGAAATATAATTAATGTTTAAAAATATTGTAAAACATTTTAAAAGATTAACGGTGGAGTTTCTTGCCCCTTCTTCTCCATACGAAACTACCTTTTGGAAGGGGCGCCTAGAATCATTTCTATTTTTAATGTAAATTTTAACGTTCAAAAGTGCCTTTTTATGTGCCTATTTGAAATAAATGCTTTGACTTTGACTTTGAGCTCGGCTGTCATTGTGCCGATTGTCGTATCGGCCAATGGCCTGATGGCCGAAAGCGTCGATCAATATCTCTTTCGTTAGGAAGTTGGATTAAGGGCCTGATGCAGAAGGCAGTACTACTATATACAGCTTGCATCGTGAGGAGGTTCCTGTCTCTGGAGCTACCGCCGGCGCCGGTAGCTTGGAACCTGCTCCCGATAGCGGCGGACCACTACTTTATTATTTTTAAATGTTTTACGGTATCTCAGTCCACAAGTTTATATTAAAAAATGTTTTAAAGTAAGCATAAAAATAAATAAACGAGATAATAATAGTAGCAATCATTCACAAAAAAGGTTTCAGGTCATTTCCAGTACCTATGTACTGGTTTTAGAAGTATTTTCTAATAAATAATAGCATGGTGCATCATTTAATTAAAAGTGTCTAACGGGCCTCTGGGAGTTGGCTTCGGCCCCTCGCCTCGTACGCCTTTCAAACGGCCGGGACTAGAGGGTCCCGAGAAATGTCATTTGACGTAAAACCTTTTTGTTTTATTTTCTTGCTACAATGGCCCATTTACAGACCTTACAAGCAAACATTATATCTCAACTAATATTATAATGATATGTAATTTTTATTAACAAAAAAAAAAATGAATACTGCGCATCATGTTCTTAAATGAGAATTTATAGTGACATGTTTACAATTTAAAATCCTAGAAAACCACGGTTAACGAATCAAAGATCAGTTTATAGCAAATCAAAAAACTAATGTAACTTTAATTAAACAAAAAAAGTACAGTTTATCAAATTATAAATTTCGTACTTCTTATGTAGATAATCGGCTAATTAATTTTATTTACTGATTTTTTTATCATTTTATTGAAAATAACAAAAAATAAATGAATACTGCGCATCATGTTCTTAAATGAGAATTTATAATGTACATGTTTACAATTTAAAATCCTAGATAACCACGGTTAACAAATTATAGATCAGTTTTCCGTAATTCAAACAACTAGTGTAATTTTAATTAAACAAAAAACGTTTAGTTTATCAAATTATAAATGTCGTACTCCGTATGTAATCGGCTAATTAATTCTAATTATTGATTTTTTATCATTTTATTGAAAATTAAAAAAATGTAAGTTGGATCTCGAAAAGCACGTTAAGACGTTGGTCAAGACTGTCATTAGTAGATTTTTGATGGTCGTTTCGGGTTGTTAGAAGACCAAAAGTCTCATCCAGTCTTACCCAGGGTGGTGCTAACCAGTAACTGGGTTGTGCGGGTCATGTAGGCAGTCGCTCCATATTAAATACTGGTATTCAACTGCATCCAGTAAGACTAGAATCTGACCCAAACAATGTTAGGAAATGGCAGGATTGAATGTAAGTAAAAACTTAGATGTGGTCATACCACACCATAATCAGCCCATAATGTGCCACCACGCAGGCCCAATGCGTCAGATGTCCTCGAGTTTTTGGTTTTAAGACATCCTCGCGATGTTTTCCTTCACCATTTTGAGAGCTGTCTGTTCGAACCAATGACCTAAAACTCATAAGTCGCGGCCGTTACCACCGGGCCACAACACACTGCTCTCATGCATGCGGTCATACTATTATCTTTTATAATTTGTAGTGAGATGGTTCGATTATTAGGAGATTTTTGTATTCAACGCGCAAGTTCTGATGAAGTTTGTTAATTTATTTTTTTCTTTAATTTTGCACGATAAGTAAAATGCAAAATATCAACTTACCTACTGTAGAACGAATAAAGGATTGTGGTTGTGTATGTTCCGGGGTAAATGATGAGTGCTGAAGGTCTAGCCCAAAAATAAGGCAGGTGGAAGCCGTTTTATTGGACAGAATTATACTGAAAAAAAGTGCTTTCGATTTTGCAGATGTTAATGGAAGTCGGAGATACTCATCGACTATCGAACTCTGTTAAAGGATTGTGGTTGCGTACCGCGATAAATGAAGGTCCAGGCCTAAAATATGGCAGCCAGACGCCAGTGTCTAGGAAAAAACAATGCAACACTGGCAACGCAAGCCGGTGCTTCAGATTTTGCAGACGTTAAGTCACTAGGTGTTGTGTATATTTTTAAAGCCTAAACAAAGTCGCTTTGAGTTTTGACTTTGTAACTTACATAATACCTATGCGTTCAAGGATTCTCTGTTAGATATAGTTAATCCAGTCCAAAAGGATTGTCAGATCCTATTTTAGTGGGTTCTTTTTAAAAACTAGATCAAAATGCTAGATTTTTTTGCCCGTTGACAGGCGAACGGACGGACGGACAGAGGAACCTTAGTAATAAGGTCCCGTTTGCGGGTTCCCTTTGGGTACGGAACCCTAAAAAATAATAGTAATATTTTACATAAATAAATTTTCCATTAACATGTTAAATAAAATATTGCGCTATTTCTGAGAATTTTTAATGTGTTTTCTGTTATGATAATAAATTAAAATTATCATACATTATGTACGACAATATCATATAAACAATGTAATTACCTACTTACTAAGAGATAAGATATATTAAATGTTAATTTAATATATCTTCACATTTAATGTTAATGGATACTAGTCTGCAAATATTACTATCGATACCTAGATGTGTTTCCTCATCACCCAATCTAATCGTTAGCGTCAGGGACACTATTTTCACTGCCTAAACTTGAATGCAATTCTTATCGTAAATATCAGCATGTCGATTCTGTAAAACTCTCACCGTGAAGACTTGCGTGGAGTGAGCTGTCAGTGTCATCCTGTCTTGGTCAATCCATATCATCAGTGGCACTGACAGCTCACTCCACGCTCACTTCACTTAAGTTTTCACGGTGAGATGGTTACACTAAAGCACTACAGAACACTATTTTCACTGATTAGGTAGGTACTAAGTCTGGCAACCAGTCTTGCCAAGGGTTATTGTGTTACCCAGTAACTGGGTTGTGGAGGTCAGGTAGGCAGTCACTCCGTGTAGAATACTAGTTTCGGCTCCAGCATAGTTGGAAAAAGTAAGGCAGAAGATGAAGTAAGTACTTAATGCTACTAAAGCGAGTGTAATTGTATGGCAATGTAAATCCTACTAATATTATAATCCTATCCTACTTGTATAATATAAAATAATAATATTAATATTTATATTAATAATATAATTATATAATGTTAATAATTTATATTATATAATAATATAATTATATATTATATGATATTTGTGTTAATAAAAACGCGAAAGTTTGTGACAATGGATGGGTGGATTGATGTTTGTTACTCTTTCGCTCAATAACTCCATTACGGATTTCCATGAAATTTGGCACAAAGATTGTTTATGACCTGGATTAACACATAGAATGCTTTTTATCCCGGTAGTCGCGGGCGAAGCCGCGGGTAAAAGCTGGTGAACATATAAATTTTATCCTCATGCTTTGAATCCAATTTATTTGGAGCGACGCACCAAGTTCCAAACATAAAAATGTTAAACAACATTATATTAAGTTTTATGAATTTTTCATGAATTTGACTCTGAGATTTAAAGGCTTGGTGATTGGATGCAATCATTACTATCAGCAAAATTAGGGCAAAGCGTCTAGTTATAAAATTACGCTATTAATACTTGCAGCGGCAAGCATGATGTTAATGCATTAATTAATCTATTAACCAAGTAAATTCGAAATCTTAATTACGAAGCGCCAGGTTGCTCACCAAATTAAAATTTTCTTATTTTTTTTGCAATTATATAACTAAATTAAATTACTAAATAACTAACTACCTGTACAAATTAATATAAAACACTCAGGCGTCGAAGTACTCGTCCGCATCGCTGTCATCTGGAAACGTGCCCAGAAGACTGGCAGCATTGCCACGCTGAATGGCAATGCTAATTCTTTGGCCAAAGAACAATCCAGCCCTCTGGTCACGTGATGTGTCGACTAGTCAGTGAGAAATTTGTCTAAAAAGGAGACGCGCACTCGGGCCCCATGACCCGAGCGTTTCGACCCCAAACGGCTCAAAACTGTAGTTACCTATAAGGTTACAGTATTTGCGCCGCTTGAGGGTCTCAGCAGCCGCAGCAGCAGCGCCAGCACAGCTCGCCGTGCTAGACATGAGATGGAGCAAGGGTATCGACACAGGTTGCGTCCCACACCAGAGGCCTACCCATCTTCCAAGGCAACAACGTCATACCGTCTAGTCTCTTTCCATCGTCACGTACCAAACCGTTTGGTTCTAAAACCGCAGGTATACCGGCGGTGACAAGGGCTCGACGAATAATATCGTTGATGCTGGCGTGCCGTGCTATGCGACCTGCGCTCCTGTAGCAGGACATTGCAGGCAATTTGCTGTACCCTAATTGCGTAATACATAATCAATCCGAATCTGAATTGTTTTGAAACAGATTGCTAATCCATTGCTTCATAAGTTCGATAATATAAAATCTGCTCAACAATGTAAATAATGCAATGAATTTTGTTGAACTGTCAAAATACAACAGATTAGTCGTAATCGTTTACGAAGATGTGTTACGCAATTAGGCTGCAGATCAGTGTCATCTCGTATATTGAACAAAATATAATTCGCGACCTTAACAAGTATGTATTTACAGAATAATAATCATTATAATTATAAATACCACTCTCTAATTTCATACTCATTATTATTATATGAACTAAGAGAGTTATATTACATCAGAAAACGTAAGATTTGTTTTTTGTTCGGTGGGCAACCTGGCGCTTCGCCCTTAACAGATTGCCAAAGTGTTATGGCACAGCGGGTCAAAGGAGTAAGTGAGACACTGACCCAGTGATTACATCATTCCTGTGATCAGCAGTGTTTCCATTGAACGGTATCATTTGATAAGCCCTTCGCGGTACTGTGGAGTAACAAAGGGTTAAAAAGTTCAATGAAGGTACCTAATGTGACGTAGTTATTTGTTTATTTCTTCAGTCTTACTTCTTTCTTTTGTTATTATTATTTTTAGTTTTTTTAAGGGGCACCGTGCACTACTGCTTAACCCTTCGGGGAATACAGGAGTGGTGATATGTGTTTTTATTTCATTACTTCTCATACAGTAAGACCGGTTCTGCACTGCATCCGATCCGAATCCGAGAAATGTCGGTTCGAATTAGCCATAGTACTTTTTGTATGAGGGGTTGCGCACTAGATGCGAACTTAATCCGTCCGAATTGAGTACATTTCTCATTCGGATTGAACTTGGGTCTTGAATTCACATTCGGATCGGATGCAGTGCAGAACCGCGCTAATATAAATTCCAATACGAAAAGCAAAGGTCTTCATTTTCATAATTATTATTCCTTGTTTTTATTGTTTTGAATCGACTATCTATTGTTATTCTCTTTACACAATCTATTTTATTATTATACACATTTATTATTTATTTAGTACCTATTCTTAAGTTATTTTACTGCTAATTAAGTGCTAATTGAACACAACACAAACTTTGTAAATTATTCATTAATTGTTTATCAGTTTTTTTGTGGCTGGAAGACAATACGGTTGTAAGTTTAGGTTTACTTGCTGGTATTTGTTTGCACTACCCCGTGTCACAGATAATATAATACTACGTACAAATACCCAATCCCATAAAAAGAAATGACACCTCCCAAAGTCTGGCTATTTAGCTGGCAATTTTACTTCGTCCAATTTTTCAACAGATGGCAGCATCAGCGACTCACTAATTGCCAGACACTTTGGTTTTACCACGCCATCTAGGAGTCCGACCTACTTTGCGTTTCGTGCAATCCTTTTTATTTAAATTTTAATAGTTCAGGGTGCAGAAAAACCTGTCAATATATTTATTTTACATTTCTATGCTAAAAGATAAAAATAAAGTTGTTTGATTTAAAAACGACGATAGAGGCTACTCTGATGTGTTTAAATTTAGTAAAACGCCATCTATTGCAAAGAGCTTTAAACAAAATGATTAACAGATCATCATGTATGGGTTCGAATTGATGTTTAGGCTTCATTCATGTTTTTCTTGAAAACACGTGCATTATGAGTGTAAATAGATAAATCAGCATTAAACAAGAAAGTTTTAATTTCTACCAATCTTACTTCAGCCAAAATTCTGCCGTTTGACGCTTTTATTGATTGTTTATTTTAATGGTTATCTATGCTGCCATCTATGATTTTTATTCAAGACTAATTATAATTTGTTCGAGTTGAGACCCCATGCCCGTGTCTTTTAGAGTCGGAGGCGCGCAATTCCGTATAAAACACGTCGAGGCTGCCCCCCAATTTTTGTATGGAAAATATGATAAATTATTACCTACACGTTGAGTCTTAGGTTAGGTTTACGGGTTTCATTAAGGGAATTTGAAAAGAAAAAAAATATACAGTACTGATTTTGCACCTGAAGTCGAGGTGTTGGTGTGAATTTCATGACAAATAATTTTATTAATAAGGAGTTACAAAAATATTGTCATGGACAAAATATATATTTTAAAGTTAGTTTTTTTTGCAGAATACCTTAACATTCAAAAGTAAGGAGTTTTAGTGATGGTTTAGTGAGATTAGTTCGGTGTACAAGAGAATCAGCACCATTGACCGTCTATCTATACAAATATCGGCATGCTATTACTTTCTGGAGACGTAGGCAAAAATGACAGACCTACGTACCTCTGCGCTCCTGCATTTTCTCTCCGCGCGTTACATCTACGCGAGAGTAGCGCGTTTAGCTCCACCCACATGCAAATGGTCATCGAGGCAACTATACGCCAGAAAATGGTCTCACATTTAAACCGCGTTTCAAAGCTCTTCAAGTTATCATTGTTGTGGAATATTGATATTGATCGCGTTCAGTTTCATTGGCGAAATTGGCCCTAAGTAACAACCTAAGTAGGTATATCAAGAAGTCATGATATAATAAAACAATTTTTTTATGTACCAAATTATGATATACCTAATACATATTACGACTAAATAGTCGATTCGCAAAAAAGTTAAGAAAACGAACACAAACATAACATAACATCACGCCTGTAATCCCAGAAGGGTTAGGCAGAGGTGTACCTATAGTACACCCACATTTCCCCAGTTATGCTTAAGTCCCATTGATTAGGGGGCTATTGCCATCAACCGGGCACAAATCCATACTCCGGGCTGCTACTGAGAAATTCTATATAGATAAACCCGAAAACACTTTACCCGTCCTGTGAATCGAAAACAGGACCTCATGCTCAGCAGTAGCTCTTGCGAGCACTCGACCAACGAGGCTGTCACAAGTACACAATAATAATTGGTTAAGGTTATTTCGACCACAACAAAATTAACTTCGTGCACGTCATCTACAGAAAAAATAAAATAAATTAAAAGTGCCGATTCGTCTAATAAGCCACTTTATACGTAGGATTGTGATTCTTCTTGGTATTGAAAAGTATCGAATTCACACAATAATCCTGGATGGCATTGATTACCCATTGAGAGGTAGCAGTTTTAAAGTGCAACCCGTGAATATTATGGGACGTGTATTGTCGATTAAATTATCGTTTATGCTATTTCATGACTTTAAGAGTTGTAGATCTTGGGTTCGAACGCAGGCAGCTGCTTCACTTCGTTTAATTTACAACTCTCAAAACGGTACAGGAAAACGTCGTGAGGAAAACCGCATGTCCTAGAACTATAAAATCGAAAACACGTGGCATCTACCAGCCCACACTGGGCCCGCGTGGGGGATTGCGGCCGGCTCAGAGGGAGCAGGCCTGTGCCCCAACAGTGGTACCGTGATAGGCTCATTATGACAGCTCCAGGTAAAAGTAACTAACCTCAGAAAATTTTCAACGCCTAGGGTTTAGAATCATGTACTAAATCTATTGTAGCATGTTGCGAATTGATGTAATAAAAGTTGACAGCAACTATAAAAATTGTACCGTGTAAATAGAGCAAAAATAATCTATATTACTTGTTAAATTTTAGTTGTATTTTGTTCTTAGCGTAGCGTGATGAGAATCATTTAAAGGGTTAACACTTTGCCCGATCTGGGAATCGAACCCAGGACCTCATGCTCAGCAGTAGCTGTTGCGACCACTGGACCAACGAGGCAGAAACCATATACTTTTACAAAATTTGTAAATATTTGAGCGCCATGTATCCATCACATAATTAATTTACCAGCCATTGCTTAATCCTCGTATTTAATTATTTTTACCTATTGTGGTAAAGTAATTTTATTCTAGGTGCATGCGTCTTCACATATATTTAAATAATTTATGTATAAGTACAAAATATTATAAAACATTTTAAAAGTGTAAACGTGTTGTTTCTTGCTCGTTCTTCTCCATACGAAACTACCTTTTGGAAGGGGCAAATATTCTATTTTATTTTGTAAATGTTGACGTTAAAAAATTTCCATTAATGTGCCTTTTGAAATAAATGATTTGACTTGACTTTGACTACTACTCAATTTTGATTACTAACCTACATTTGATTAAATAAACGAATACTTGTAATCTGCGGTGAATCAATAGTCATACTTTAAGCAAACATTTACTCAAAAAACACTTATACTCAAACTAATCCATTTAGATAAATGCAGTGCAAAGACTAAGTTGTGGAGAATGCAAATCATTCCTGAATCACTTGGCATCATTGGACTCGTAGCATTAATATCAACGTACTCTATTTGTTACATTGATGAGTAATATAAGGATGTTTTCAATATTACGTTATGATAATTAAATAAGTATTTCCTTATAGGATAGGTTTTGAGGTCAAAGTATGACATTAAAGCCAGGAGTGGCTCGATAAGAGTCAAGTAAATTGAGCAGAATTTTCATAATACTATACATACTTACCTACCTTACCAAGTGCTGGATTGGAGAGGAAATTAAAAAGGAAACCCTTAAATGGCTATTGGTTATAGGCTCTAGCTATAGTGCATGAAACGAATGTCCTTAACATTGATCAGGCAGGGGACATAGTCCGTCCATAGTTCTAGGTAATATCCACGAAACCCACCCAAACCCATAGCCGCGTACATTTTGTTCCCATGTTCTACAACTGACTGCCTCGTTGGTCTAGTGGTCGCAATCGCTACTGCTGAGCATGAGGTCCTGGGTTCGATTCCTAGGTCGGGCAACGTGTTATTTGGTTTTTCTATCTGGAATTTCTCAGTAGCAGCCCGGAGTCTGGATTTGTGGCCGGTTGATGGCAATAAGACGAAGTAATGTTTAAGACCCATGTAATAGGAGGCAAGCCTATTGGCCATGGGTCTTAAACATTACTGGCGAAATATGGGTGTACTATAGGTACACCTCTGCCCAACCCTTTGGGGAAACAAAGGGTGATGTGGTGGTATGTTATGTTCTACAATAGTCCTACATCAACCGGGGATTGTTGGGTGCACTTGCATAGTCAGAACAACAATAATCGTCGGTTTGTGCCTCATTTCATTAATAACGTCTAACGAGCCTCTGCGAGTTGGCTTCGGCTCTCGTATGCTTTCCAGAGGTTTGGTACCCCAGAGACCCGAGAAATGACAGGAGTGTCGTTTTTTTACTTTTTTTTCAAGCTACGAAGGGTCATAGATAGAATACCTTACAAATAAATCTTAACTATTATTATAAATATGTTTGTTTGTTACGCTTTCACGCTAAATACTGCTGAACGGATTTGGATGAATTGAGGACATAGGTAGACCAAGACATGGATTAGGACATACAATACTTTTTGTCCCGATATTCCCAAACGATCGAGACTTATGCGGGTATAAAATAAAACTTGTCTTAATAAGTATAGCTTAAAAAAATGTTAGTAGCACTTCACTTCCCTAGCTTGTCCTTGTGCTGTCCTGTGGAACCGCAGAAGCGACGGAACATCACGTCCTGCAACCTAAAGTCTTCTTCGATGACACCGGCAGATAAAAAATCGGTTCTCGCACCCCGAATGCCCTGAAGTTGACGTTGCGGTGCCTCAATGAGTGGCTCAAATCAAAACAATCAAGACCCAGTTACATGATACTATTAGTGGTAGAAAGACATAGCAATATGTTTATTTAAATTACGTACAGGAAACATGGGCTCGTTTTGGTATGGAAATATCAAAACAAATATAAATATCTGGAAATGAAAGTGATTCACAGATAACAAATTATTGTGGGTTCGCAGGATACATTTCCGTTGTGCCACATTTAATATTTATTGATTAAATCTACTTGCAATTATTTCTCTTGTGACTTGATTTCAAAACGCATTATTAATTAAGAAGGTAATTACTAAATTAATAGAACTGACTACCTAATAATAATTATCATTTATTTACGTTTCTAATATATTTCGTATGTATGTATTTATGTATCTATTCCTTAGGATATGTTAATATGTATTTATCTGTGTATCTATTTTAGTTTAATGTATATTTATTTCTTGCACCACTGATAGCCCCATTTTATGTCCAGACAAATCACTGTCCATTCTAAGGTTGCCTGGAAGAGATCGCAGAAAGCGATAAGGTCGCCCATTGTATGTTTTTTAGTATGATACTTTTTTGTTATGTCATTTTGTGGTGTACAATAAAGTATTTATAAATACATAAATACCTCGTTGGACTACTGGTCATGAGTGAGCATGAGGTCCTGAGTTTCATTCCCAGGTCGAGTAAAGTGGACTTTTTCATCAGGAATTTCACAGTAGTAGCCCGGAGTCTGGATTTGTGCCCGGTAGCTGGCAATAGGCTCGCCCCCATTGCTATTAACTGGGGACATTACATGGGACTTACACATATCTGGCGAAATGTGGTTATAGTGGAGATACACTACTGCCATACTCTTCGGGGGTTACAGGCGTGATGATAAGTTATATTATGTAAGTTAGCAGAAGATTCTACTAATTAAATTTTTGATTTGTTTGTTTTTTTTTGTCTTATAATGTGCGTGTCACCAAAGAGATAACAATAATGAAAATTCTTTTTTATATTCCCATATTGCTTCACTTTTGTAAAACAGTTCACCTTAACTTACCAAAGATAAATAGATTAAAAAAAATACGACAGCCATTCAAGTAGATAAAGCATTGATTGACACATTCCAAGAACTCAATTTATATTACAATTTCTAGCCAACAATCTAAGTGGATCAGATTAAAATGTATCGTAGATACTTAATAAACATTGATATATCCTATAAAGGAAACTTAAAGCAACAAATCAAACTATCTTAACAGTTGTATCAATCTTGTAAAATATACCATTTATTAGACGGCGTATTTACACACCTATCACTGATAAATATCGCCTTAGTACTGTGATTTATGTTCTGGTTGCTTTAGGCTTTGCGCAGACTGATTCAAGGCAGACAATATACCTACAGCCCTACTAAAACAAATCACGGCGCGCGCACTCGCAACTAAATAAATCAAATAAATGATTTTCGGGACCAAAACGGAACAAAATTTGGGGCGAACAAGGAATATCAAATGTGGGGGTGAATCTTGTGAGGTAAATGCGGAAGAAATCAAAGTCAAACTTTTCAAATTTTTAAAAAGGGAGAGAATACCTAAAATGCGATGTATAGATAGATTGTGTTAATACGATTTGGCTAGACAGGGGGCTGATAATTATGACGGATAATTAGAGACAGAAGAAGACTTGCTGTCTGACCGCAAATAAATTGGTATGAGTACGAGGGTGGTCAAGTTGTGAAAATGTTTGACTCCCGGTAAATCTCTGTCTGTTATACCAAACTGTTTTGACTCAGTCTGTGCAAAGCCTTAATATTTATCACTAACACAAAGCGTCTCCCCTAACACAGTGACATAATAAATTCAATAACTAATAGGTTATAACCTGACACTGAGGTATCCTTAGCCTTGTTCTTTGTTGATTGATTGACTACTGACATTAAGTAGTTTATGAAGTAATGTCAAATGCAACGATGTTATGCCATTAGTGTGAAACATATTGGAAATGAAAGGGAAAATATGAATACATAAACAGGGTTAGTTTTCAAAGACCTGCCAAATTTAGGGCTGTGTAACACACCATCAGACTCGTAATAACCCTCGTCTCGATATCGTAATTGCGAAAAAAAAAGCCGTCTCATACATTTAGGTCGAGTTTTTCATCCGACCATCCACATCCTTATATTTGAAACCCTTTATACGAAAGAGTAGACTAAGAGTACTCACATGGGTAATTGGTTTTCGCTACACCTCTGCCCAACCCTTCGGGGAAACACGGCGTGATGTTATGTTATGTTATTAATTACAGATTTAAAGTTACACATTTTACATTGTGTGACACAATGAGTAGTCTTATTGCTAGAAATTCTGCAGGTAGGGGTGTACTATTTACTTATAGAATAAATACATAGGAACATACATAAAACATAAATATATTTATATAAATACAATGATAAACACCAAACAAGAGTGAAATGATGATTTTTATGGAGAGAGGTAGTGTTTTTAACCAGAATTTTAAAAGTGAACAGTGATTGAGCATGCCTTATCGACATGGGCAAGGCATTCCATAACCGTACGGCTTGAACTGTAAAAGACTTGTCATAAAAACCGGTGGAATGCATCGGCCACATCATCATCACACAGTCATCATACATCTTAAGTTTTCCGATGACCTCAGTTATTTAATACGTGTGTCATGAAGGAACTTCAAACGTTTTTTTAACATAAGAGGGGGTTCTAGAGTTGAACAGAGTACTGTAGAACTGAATTAAGTTATGAGACGGCAAAGACGTATGGAAAGCCACTTGAGCTTTGTACGAAATTCAAAAATGTGATCATAACGGTCTTATAAGTTGTAAGTAACTCAAAGTTTACAAAGGTAGGTCTAATGCATTCATAAACTCACCGTTTTCGTCTCATGCTGTAGTCAGAAACTACCTAACGCTACGCTTTAGTAGATTATGCAAATTCTATAGATTTACATAATCCATTCAAGCGCGCTGATTTTAAACCTGATACGGCAACAGTGCTACTGCTTACGAGCCTAAGTTAGATGTTCTTGTCCAAACTGATTAGAGAAACAAATTGATCCTAAACATCGCCTGAGGGCTATCGTGACGGTTGGAGGAAAATCTACCATGATCGATGACCCAAGCGGCCGAGAAACAGACAGAGGTGGCCTTAGTAACAGCAAAGACTGATGTAACGATGAGATGAGATGACAGGTGTCACATATCTATGACATGATAATGACAGCTCATATGGGAAACTTTAGAACCGGGTGTAAGAAACTTAATGAGGAAAATGATTTAAAGCATAATAATAATGTTTATTATTCATTTGCTTACTAAACACTTTATTGTATACCCTATAAAACAAAAACGATGAAAATATTTAAAACTAGTTTACAATAGGCGGTCTTATAGTACAAGGCGATTTCTCTTTTAGATGTGCTGAAAAAAAGAGACATTTTAAGCGATGAGTGTACAAAAATTGCATAGTTATTACTACTTGTAAGTGTGTCTAGTGTTATACATGTTGACATAGACGCAGAAACTTCATAGACGTCAAGTTTGGCTAGTTAATTTAATTTGACCCCGTATTGAGTACAAAATATATCCATTCATCATCATCATTACAGCCGAAAGATATCCACTGCTGGACATGGGCCACCCCCAAGCGTCGTCTCATTAACGTTCGAACACAATAACGTATCTATCTCCAATTTTGGCGTACTGAAGCCAGAAAAAAAAACATCAATCTCTGGTTTTAACGTCCTGATAAAGCCAAAGTATGCGACCCTATAAGGACCCTATAGGGACCGATATAATTGTACTGCCTATCATCAGTAGCGATCTGTCTAATTGGGTAGACCGTTAGGTTATTGGGTACGGCCGTAAGCGTCAATGTGGCGGTGGTGATGCTTAATCTATTCATCTAAACAATTATATTAAATGCAACATTCGAGAAATGGGTTTTCATACATATCTAATTCGAAATTCTGCCTTGGTTTGGTACCTATAAACTGAGATGAGATAGAAAATTTAAAAATAACTAACGATTGTCAGCTGCTGTCGTTGAGTATCATTACGCGGTGCGTGAATTGCCATCAATCATTTTTTTTGTCATTTTATGTCAATCTCATTATATTGTCAATCGCTTCAATTGCATTCGTACGATGGCGTACGAGCACAGGAAGTCTTCTCCATAAGTACGAAGACTGTAGTCTCGGGCATTAAATAAGTTGGGGGCCCGATCTAATAATGAATGACAACACGATTTGACGGTTGTCCCTACTCCCAATGTGGTTTTGCCCGTCCGAGAAATTGAATTTGACACTTGTTTTGACGGATTAACTACATTCGGACGGACCCGTATCTTTGTTGACGGACTTAGAGAGTAGACCCCCTAATAAGATAATAGTTACTACGTAAGTACGATTAAATTCAGCCGATGACGGAATACGTACGCGATCCATTAAGAAGATTTCCGATTTTCCTGATTTATCCTGTTCTGTGCATATCGTTGGGTGTGTAAGTTTTTTTTATTTTTTATTTCGGGTTGGAAAATCCTCATGGATGTCCCCCGCCCCGGGGAGGGCGGTCTGTCAGAATCTTACCGATTAAAAACCAACCCGGTGTTCTATCACTCACCTACGCCGGGGGTCAGGGAACACATTATTCTTCCCTGGCCCCGTCTCGGGCGGGGGGAGTGAGGTGTACTCCCCCCGCAACGTCAGTGAGAGGCGCGCGCGAAATTCTACGCGCGCCGCCTTCTCGGGTCCTTGATGTTGGGGGGCGACGGATGTCCCCGAATCCGTCGCCCCTGGACCCATTTATGGGGGCCGGAAGAGGGCGTTGTCCGCCCTCCTCCGACGCCCGGTGCGTCTGCTGCGGGCCGGGTCGAGAGTCGCAATCTCGCTCTCCCTTTCCGCAGCCTCCTTCTGCGAGATGACCGTTTCGCAAAAGGAGACCACTGCGTCCCAGGACTCTGCGCCGCCGACCATCGCGTTCACGACGGCCCATAGCGACAGGTCGTTGCCTAGTTCGGTGATGAGGGCACGGCGCGGCTCCTCCCAAGCAGCACACTCTGCCAGCGTGTGCCACGCCGTGTCCCCCCGGCAGTCGACGCAGTGGTGACACCGGGCGTCCGGCTCCCTGTTTATGCGACACAGGTACTTCCCGAAGCAACCATGCCCCGAGAGCACCTGCGTCGCCCGAAACGTCAGAGAGCCGTGCCTTCTCCCTCCCGAGCCAGCGGTCGAGCACTGGCCGGATCGCCTCGATGGTGCTGAGGCCGGCGGTAGGGCGTGACAGCCTCACCCGCAATTCCGCCACCAGGACCTCGCGGAGCTGCAACCGACGCTGCTCAATATATTGCTTCATCTCGTCGCTCGCCCCGCTCCCGCGCTGCCTCGCGCCACCGGTACAGTGAAGCGAGCACCTTCGCCTCCAGGTCCCAGGGCGGCGATCCGGCCAGCGCACAACCCGCCTCGAAGGAGATCGTGCGACACCATTCCACCGATCCATGGCGCTCTACGGAGCGCCGATCTGGGCGTCTGACCTTACGGCCATCGCTCGCTGCGGCTTGCGCAGGACAGCTATGCTGCCGGCCGTCAGGTCAGACGCCCAGATCGGCGCTCCGTAGAGCGCCATGGATCGCACGATCCCCATATAGAGCCGCCTACAGGCGGCGCTCGGGCCCCCCAGATTGGGAAGCAGCGTTGCCAGCGCCCCGGCCGCGCCCAACAACTTGGGCGCTAGCCGCCGGAAGTGGGCGTGTGTAAGCTCCCTCAAGATCTAACTAAGCTTTGACTTGACATGACAACTAACAATTAAACTATGCGGATATTCTCTGTTCAGAATAATGTTTTAAACAACACTTTCAAGAAATTTAGCCCAGATGACTAATATTAGTAAAAACCCATATTGCGTCTTGCATCTATCAATATCTATTATAATGTATTCCGACCATGCATTGTGTCGTGTTCAGCATTTTAAATTGATGTTATTGGTTATTTCTGCGGTTTTGGATAAGTGAAGGAAGTAAGTAGGTACTTAATTGTAAATCATAGAAAGAATAACTATGACGTTCGTAATTATATGTTGAATATAAAGGTGTAATTTTTTTTTTAGGACGGAATTTGAGTCAAACTCGAAATCAAAGCAGTTATTTCAAATAAACCATTTCGGTGCAGGCACTTTTGAATTGTAAAGGGGTCGGTCAGTCAGAAAGATGAAGCTAGTTGCCCATTTCAAAGCGTAGTAGGTGCATATGGAGAAGAAAATAAGGACCCCAATGCAGCCTTGAGTCGAGCGTGATCCCCAAGAAAACAGTTGCATCAACGAATTCTAGTTTCTCTTTATTCAATACTATGTCACAATCACTACTTTTAGTATTCGGCAAAGCAAACCTTATGCATTTAGTGTAGAATATAATTATCAAAAGTCAAAAACCTAGAGCGCGATGAAACACACACTTTGTTTTGTTCTGCACGGATAACGTAAAGGCTCCGAGCAAACGGGCGCTATGCGACAGCGCGACACATAGGCACCGCTCGTCGCGCGACACGCGGTGCCTTTACGTCGCGCTGTAGCGTCGCGGCAGTGTGTACAAGCCTTAACTCAATTGCAATAACTTTCATTATGATAATATAAACAAGATCCTTTGTATCGATCTAGTAGTTGCTGAAGACCGGTTAATCCAGCTGCTTCTCACATTCCGAACACAATCATAAAAATCGCTTCTTAAATAAAGATCACTCACTGTTTCGTCAAAACATTGCAATAATTTATATTTATAGATTCTGATAATTTATACCAACTAATACTCATTAACTATGCAGGTAGATGTTATCGTAGACAACATACAAATATATCCTGTATTAATGATTTGTTTATTACTTAAAAGTCCCAAATTGTTATTCTTAGGTCTATTCTTAGGTCTAGTAGAAAAAAAAGTTTGTACTGTTTTATTTTTAATCGTTCGTTAGGTATGGTGACGCACGGACGTGAAAATCTCGCGGGGTTGTAAATCCAACAGTGTGAGGGCTGAGCGCGTCGAGTCGCACTGGGTTTTGTCGACGGAAGAATAGACAAAAGACAGATAGAATAGACAAACACACAAATCTCTTTTGTTTATCTGTATACTAGCACTGAGCCCACGACTTTGTCCGCGTAGATTTCGAAAAAATAAGTTGCCTAGTTCATCAGACATAATTTCGGCTTCTACTGGTAAAACAATTTTTCAAATCGGTCCAGTAGTTTCGGACCCTATTCAATACAAACAAACAATCAAATCTTTCCTCTTTATAATATTAGTACAGATTCTTGGCACAATTTTAGCTTAGCTTAGTGGCTTTGTCCCGAAAATATCTACATAATTTATTCGGTTTTTCGGCCGGCTGTGCCGAATCATGTCAACCCGAACAAGTGTTTTCCACGCCTTAAGTACGTTTTTGTAAAGTAAACTTATTAAGTATGTCATTAAAATTCATAGTAGGCAACTGCACACGCGTAACATTCACACTTCCCAAAGAGTACACGGCCAATGTCAATGGATTCCCAGGATAACTGTGAATTGCACAATGCATACATTATATTTTTAGTTTACTTGCGGTACTTTCATTGATAGTTTATTAAGGGTCCGCGAAACCATCAATTGCAACTGCCAATGTTTAAAATTGTCAGAAATTGATCGTCTACCAAGTGCAATTGAAGCGATTGACAATATTACAACGGGATTGACATAAAATGACAAAAAAACTATTGATGTCAATTGACGCATCGCGTAGTGATATTCGATGACAGCAGCTGACAATCGTTAGTTTTTTTAAATTTTCTATCTCATCTCAGTAGGTACCAAACCTAACGTCTATCTTTTGTCTTTGTATAAGTTGACCTCAAGAAATTCCATATGTTATTGATGCGAAAACGTCTTTAAATTTGCTGTCACAGTAGGAGGCCATTCAAAGAAACTGATGATTAAATCGGGGGATACATTTTGGTGTTGCAGCTACATATCTATCCATCTACATCCAAAATATAATTACACGACTCGACAGCTAAAGAATCAAAGATTTTTTTACGTCGAGTCAGGACTGTGACGGCTCGACCTTTATACATTCACGTATTCACGTAAAACACACGGCCGTGTCCACGACACAGCCACAATCCTTTTTTTCGTTTGAAATCATGGTTTATGAAATTATGTTTGGTTCTCGTACACTACTCAGCCGACAACGTCCGATGGCGTCCGATAGTAAGTAGGCAACTAACGGCAAAAACCAATAACGTATCTAGCTCCAATCTTGGCGTACTGGAGATAGAAAAACCTATCAATCTCTAGTTTTAACGTCCCAATAAAGCCAAAGTATGCGACCCTATAACGTGTTGACAGCTATTGGTTTGACAGGGACAGATAGAATTTAACTGTCTATCATCAGTAGCGATCTGTCTTAGGTTATTGGGTTTGGCCGTAAATAGACATGAAAATAACATCAGTCCTTATTTATTTATTTATTTAATACTTACGCACAAGGATGTACAGAGGCGGACTTAATGCCGTAGGCATTTTCTACCAGTCAACCTTTGGGTGACGCAGAGTCAAACATTGGTAGGTGCAATTTTTAAACATAATGAAAAGCGGTAATGCAAAGTGTTTAGTCATCCAAAAGTCTATCTATCTATTCATTTAGCTCGTAATGCCCTACTGCTGGGCAAAGGCCTCCCTTTTCCTGTGCAACACAACACGTCCACTGCCATTCAACAATAATTAAGGTCCTCTTGTAATGCAGTGTGTCTTGTAGTGAGTCTCGACGGGCTCTGGGCCGGGCTGGGCGAATTTGGAACGAGCATTCCAGTGTTTCATATTCGGGTCAGTCAGACATGTTATTCGAATGCGTGTGGAAAAAAGGTTGCGTGACGAAAATTCGGTTTGGTGATATTTGAGCGACATCAAGGATCGTTGGCCAATTTATTATCTAATTTTTCTAGCGAAATATTCTTAAAACGTATTCGTGTTAAAATCATTCTAATGTCATACCATTCATACAAAAGAAATATAGTTTTAAAATAAAATTACTGTACGTAATTTCCAAAATTACATTCCATATAAGCCCTCTTGCAGTGCGGTGTGTCTGTACACAGTGCGTCTCGGCGAACACTGGCCGACTAGTGGGAGCGCTTGAACTGCTGGATTTTTTAAATACATATTTGAAAAATAATAACGAAATTATAAAATGTGTACTCGGCATGCTCTTTAAAAAATAGCATATCTTTTGACATAACTTTAATACTGTTTCATGATAGAATCTCTTTCAAGGTGCACGTTTTAAATAGCAATTTAGTGTCATATTTTTTTACGTTACGTTTTTTTATATATTAAATCAATTATTATTATGGGTAGTGCTATTACTTCGGATGATGCAGTCATCTATGGAGCCCCGCAGGGTAGTATTCTCGGTCCTAGCCTTTTCCTGATTTATAAAAACGACTTATGTCAAATGACGCCTAATAAAGGCAAAATATTTACCTATGCCAATGACACAGCCTTGGTGTTTCAGGGAGAAACTTGGGATGTAGTAAAACAAAATGCGGAGGTAGGGCTCCATAAAGTCTGCTTGTGGCTAAAGCATAACCTGTTAACACTTAACATTTCGAAAACCTCATTATTTTGTACAGTTCACAAACGCTCGCATAGCCCAATGTGGCTGTCCGGATTCACACATTTAAATCACCTTTCACTCACCAGTGCTCGTGTACAACTCTGAGCAAATCTAAGACGGTCGTTCTCTTAGACGAGAAAATATCCTGGCAACCACATATCGAGATGGTTTCGTCACGAGTCAGGAAACTTACGTGGGTGTTTAAAAATCTTAGGCATGTAGCTGATAGCAACCTCCTACTTTCAGTATATTATGCATTAGCACAATCGGTTATTGATTACTGTATTGGGGTTTGGGGAGGTGCATGTAAAACGCAACTCTTACGCCTAGAAAGAGCACAATGGTCCTTGCAAAAAACATGTCATTCAAACCATACAGATTTCCCACGAAGACATTGTACGAGTTGTGCCGGGTAGGTACTCACAGTAAGACAACTTTTTATATTTCAGTTAATTACAAAATGACACGTATCTACCCCATACGATCCAGGTAAACTTCGAAATAAGCGAACAACTCCAAACGTAATTCAATCGATTAAATGTCGCACGGCTTTTGCACGACGACAAAACGCTTTTCTTTCTGTATATTTATACAACAAAATAAATGGAATCCTACATTTTTATCCGGTAACACAACACGAATGTAAACATACGGTAAAGAAGTGGCTCTTCACTCTTGATTATGAGGATGTAGAGAAAACAATAAATAATTAGGCTCATTCTGCAGCGGAACACATACATATAACATACCTTTCTTTCATACACAAACACGAACTCTACACACACACAGCACGGTATAGTAATAGATTTATTGTTGAGATATTAATCTCAACAATAAATATTTATTTTTGATGTTTACTTTTTCATCCATTTTATACTTTTTATTTCTGTTATTGTTTATTTTATTAATATTTTAGTATTTTGGTTTTACTTCTTTTAAATTTTTATTATTTAGCACGTATGTTGGTCTATTCCTATGTTGACATTAGTATCTGATCCAAATAAAATGGGAGAGGGCGCTGACTCCTGACATACAGGTACACCTGGTTCAGGAGTTAGAGGTTTCACACAACTTTCTGTAACATATTATGTCAATAAAGAATTATTAAAATGTGAATTATTCACGTTCTATCTTCACACAGCGCTTGACCGCATGTTCTATTTTCCTAAAACATTTTTTTTTGCTGAACATTAACATTTGGCTAAATTTTATTTACAGTTAAAAAGTACTGCAACCTAAACCGTAGCTTCCCGTAGCGTACCTATGCATTTAAGCTATCTATCAGATGCAGCTGCGTATAACAAATCAGTATCCACTTATCACTATAAGGACAGTAAGCAATACGCCGATTGTACTCCAGTCAGTGGATGTCATACAAATCGGAAATTCCTATTTATATTGGACTTTGAGCTTTAAAATAACGTGGAATTTGTATTGATTTTTGTAGAAAAAAGAAGCGGTTAATTGAGTGGGGCGAATTTGGAACGAGCATTCGAGTAGGTTTTCCATATTCGGGCCAGTCTGTCCCGATTTTCGTATGCGTGTGGAAAAAAAATTGCGTGTTTAAAATCCTGCAAACTCCAACAATTTGTATCGCCATCAGCATCGTGGGCAAATTTATTATCCCATTTTTTTTAATGAAATATTCTTAAAAACTAAATCGTGTTAAAATAATTGTAGTGACATTTCCGTTCAACCACAATATCAGTTTTGAAATATAATAACTCTAATGAATTTCCAAAATTACACTCTTTATTTATTTTTCCATTAACAATTATTTTTTTTGTTTTTTCTTAGACTACATGTGTCCCACAGGCCCACTGCTGGGCAAAGGCGTCCTCTTTTTCTTCCTAACCTCTATTTTGCCTAAACAATTCAATTAGGTGAATAATAATTCATTTTATTATGAATTTAACCGCTGCACTATAAACACTATGTCCGCTACCTCGCAAAGGGACCATGACCGCATCGCAATGAATCATGCGCACGAGCCGACGCGACGCTGCCGCTGTAAGCTCAGACCGGTAGACCACATTTTCGCGCCAAAACACCGGTATTGCGCATGACTTGACTGCAGATTTACCCTGATCTTTATCTCAAATAACTGGAACTGTGGTTTACTGCAGTAGACAATAACGAATATGGTATTGAGGAAATCAACACTGATGCACGGGTTACTTATTGCAGTTTCAAAAACTGATGAGTAGGTATAAAAAGGCCGGCACCGCCCGCCGCGTCGCCTGCCATAGTAATCGTTACTTTGAAATAAATACAGTATCATTTATAAGTAGAATAGAGGTAATGTATTATGCAATAAATGTATAAGATTATAATAAACAGAAATTCGCTATACATTTTATTTTAACATACATGCATTTTATTTTAAATTAGTAAACATTATAAACTTAAAAAAAAATACGAATTTTGGCACAGAGTTTGTAATTATACATTGTAAATGAAATTAAGAACAAATTATTTTTGGCACATCCTACATGTGCACGTTTGGCACACGAAATACTTGTCGAGATTTTGACGTGCTTTCGTATAAAGTTTGCAAGTGTACGATTGCACACAATTCGGGTCAACAGCCAAATTGTGTTATCCCTAATAAAAAAACGCTTTCCCAGTTTTGACAGTTGAACTATTTTCATTGGCGTATGTATTACAATCCCTGTTCAATGTATGTGTACATGCCAACGCAAATTTCGCAGCACAGTCCTAATGTGCGCTTTTATAATTTCTAACGTTACAATATTATCGTGGAAGTCCACGTCTATATCCATAAAATACATGGAAAATCGTGCGCGTTTTAAAACGTTATCGTGGGCGGAAAGAACAATGCCCACTTCCCATACATTTAAAAACTTGATAACGAAAGTTTGTTAGTTATAAGGTGTATAGTAGAAAGTACCTGTAAGTTTAGAAAACAATGTCATATAGTCATTTTTACGATTAAAACGCTACAAAGTCCAAAAAATAACAATCAATGATAATTGTAATAATAATGTTAAAAATAAAATAGTAAACGTAAACGTGCGCTATTCAGTTGAAGTTGTAAGTATTTAGTGCCTTTATGCACTGATTATTTCTCGCAAGGATTTTGCATTTGAATAATTATAATTAAAGGGCTTTATTGATTGAATACCTTCAATATTTGACATTTTGGCTTTTCAAATAAAAAAATAATATCTATCCGTTGTAGAAACATGGTCATCTTTATAAAAGCTGATAACGAAAACGACCATACCTCATAAAACAATTTCTTGTAAAGAGAAAATTTGAAATTATATTTACTTGCACGAAGAACTTTATTTGCATCAACTAAAGAAATTTCAATTTAGAACGTAGTCTTTAAATCTGACATATATAAAAAAATAAGCCATGTACAACATGTAACAAAAACGCTGTCCGATCCAATAAAGGCGTATTACTGGTTTAACCTACGTACTAGAAAAAATTGATAAAAAAAATGAAACTCATAAAAACCAAACGTTATTGATTTTTAATCTTTATGAACCATGTGAAATTTAACCCTAAATATGGTAAATTTTCATAAGTTGACAACACTCCACCGGCCGGCGAAATCTTATCTATTTTAATTTCAAAGGACACCGCCCTGCACTAGCCGCGCTGTAGGCACTCTTTTAACGAGTCCTTGACCCTTTAATGTAGCCGACTGGTTGCCTACGCTACTTGTTTGTTGCCCGTCTCACGTGGTATCTGCACGTCTTGTCACGCTTTCGATCGGATGTCCGTATCACGTGCCGCTATCGTATCGCGAACAATGTCGTATTCCAATCAGGAATATTTTAATATGGTTATTTTTATATATGGGGTCATGCTAAACAAATCGTTTTTAAAAGTGAGTGTGATTCAGAAATCGAAGTAAGAGACCGGATTGTGGAAGCTTTCGACTCACTCAAATCGCACACAAGTGCGCTGCGAAGAGTACGTGCAAATTTAATAAAAAGCTGTCGAATGTGTATTTATGTTGGAGGTAGACATGTGGAACACGATCGCCGAGGTTTGCAACAAGTAAATGCTTTAATAAACTAATACCTACAGTCGGTACATTGCCAAAAGCACATCACATTAACTCAATAATAATTGTTTCTTGATAGACAGAATCACTTCAGAAATCAGGGTCACTATGCGGCTATGTCCACAATAAAGTATCAGCTGATACCTACGCGTAGGCATAACGTAGGTTTCTTTAGTCCTAAGTTTGTTTGCCGGCACGCGAAAAAGCACCGCCTCGCTCAGGCGGCTTCTTTGACACGAAACTGTAGGTGAACTTTGTCGAGCGATCAGTGTTATCTTTTGTATGATTATTTTAAATTTTAAATTATTAATTTTCACTGGCGAAAAATAATAATCTCGTATCCATAAAAATGATTACGTATTAATGTACGCAGTACGATACTAAATAATATCCTTCAGGATCGGACAGGGTTTTCGTAACATGCTGTATTCATGATGCAAATATCCTGTTTGTTGGCATCATTTTTCTTCTTCTTCGTGCCGCTGGCACGACAGTTATTCGAATGTTGTTGCCCCAAAATTTCACCACTTCCACGGCGTTATCGGAGGCAGCGCAGAGGTTACTTTGGCTGCATGTTTCGGGCTCAGAGGGCAGGATAGGAGGTGGAGCATAGATGTGGCATAAAATTAAATTGAAGAACAAGTGACTTGCATCGTCTTAATAACACAGGCGCGACGCCACAGCGCGACACAAAGGCACCGCTCGTCGCGCGACATGCGGTGCCTTGTGCGCTGTGGCGTCGCGCCAGTGTCACGAGACTTTAAACGGTGTTAAGGACAACGTATGCCATAAGTAGTTAAAACGAATCGTGTAAGTTAGGATTTACTGTTAAGTTTGCTTCAAGCCCTTTGCAATTACATCAAATTGCGGCTACTTAGTCAAGTGAATTACCTACTCATCATTGCCATCGAGAATATTGATAAATTAATCTAGATTTAAAAGGTGTGGAGTGAAATTCAATTTAATGCCAAGCATATCTAATGACGTAAATAAATAAATCAGAACATGACAAAATACTTGCTTAAAAAGATAACTTGCACAGCTTGCATTAAAAAGAAAGATACAATCTTCGCGGAAAATAAATCTTCGCTATTTAAAGTATAAAATCAAATATAAATAAGGAATTGAAACAAAGTGTTTTCTTCAATAAGCATTAGTGATATGTTAGTATTCGACTGTTATTTTTTTAAAGGCCAGTGTCGATTTTCATGTTTTATCGTTAGTACAGTCAGCCAGTAAGATGTGTACATCGGCAAGAATAAACTTCATTGTCTGCAATCTGTATTCCTTAATATTGTATCAACGAGTAGCTACAATAATGTCCACAATGTGTAATATGTTTTGTGGCTACAATATTATGGAACACAGAATATGACAAGTAAATGAATTCATCAGCCTGTTTTAGTCCACTGCTGGACATAGGCCTCCCCTAATGAGCGCCATAGCGCCCTGTCTTCAGCTTGACGCATCCAGCATCTGCCTGCAATCTTTCGCAGCTCGTCATCCCACCTGGCCGGAGGGCGTCCTACACTACGTTTGCCGAGTCGCGGTCTCCACTCAAGAACTCGTTTACCCCAGCGGTTGTCGGTTCTTCGCGAGATATGGCCGGCCCACTGCCACTTCAGCTTGCCAATTCTTAGAGCTATGTCGATAACTTTAGTTCTCTGTCGGATGCATTCGTTGCGAATGAATGAATTCTTACCACGTACCAATTGATTGTAATGTAATTTAATGTATTGTATGGATTATAATATAATCTGAAATAAATGTATTAATAAAAATCTTACTACATACCTACCAGGCCCCTCAGAAAGTAATGCGAAAAAAAGTTTTTATGCATTAGAGACTGGCCAGTTATAGTCAAATAGGCATTTATTTAATATTTGTCACTGGGTTTAAAATAAGAATGCTTGGACACATGATGGTCCAGCTCCATAGGACAATCCCGTCTAGACAAAATCACACTGGTTGCTAATTTTTTTTTTTTTTTTTTTTTTTTATTTACTCACACACTGACTTATTCCTAGTTAATATTTTAGGAAAATCATATATTTTTACAATTTTTGTAAATATGTGAGCACAATGTACCTATCGCGTGATTCATTTATCTGCCTTTGCTTTATTTTTAATTCTTCTTACCAATTGTGGTATAGTATTTTTATTCTTGGTGCATCGTCTTCACATATAAAAATATAATTAATGTATACAAATATTGTAAAATATTTTAAAAGAGTAACGGTGGAGTTTCTTGCCACTTCTTCTCCATACGAAACTACTTTTTGGAAGTGGCGCCTAGAATCAGTTATATTTTTAATGTAATTTTTGACGTTCAAAAGTGCCATTTTAGGGGCCTATTTGAAATAAATGCTTTGACTTTGTCTTTGACTTTGTTTGTTGACATTACAATGCTTGGTCTAAATTCGATCATTTTAAAATTATTAGTTTTGGACAATTTTAATTTGACTGGCGAGTTTTTTTTTTCAAATTAAAACTTATTTTCAATGTTTGAATGCCTAATATAAGGTTTAACCTAACCTAACCCATAGGGTACTTATCTTATATTAGGCATGCAAACATTGTACAGTGATCACAAAGTTTTAAACACCTATTTTATGTAACTTCTTTCTAAGCAAATAAACTAATAAGATTATGATTATTATGCTTTTCTGTCAGTCCCTCAGATTGTATAGAATCAAGTTTTATAGACAGCTGTTCAGGTGTGGAGTTTGTTGCGAGACTACTTCCCAGCTGTAGCACTAGGAAGTGGGTGGTGAAGGGCGCGTTTTGATTCTCTGCCGAATTTGATTAAATTACTTTTTACATATGCATATTTTATTTTAAAAAGCAAGGAAATGAGAATGACAGCGACGATTTTTACCATCTCCATTAACAAAAAGTAATGAAACTGTGAAAAACCATATCTGCAATTTTCTTTGTGAGGGAGAAATCACATAAAACTCTTGATTGAATATTGTCGATACGATATCTCACAGTACGAAGTGTCAATATTGCAATTTTCTCAATGAGTTATGACTTAACTCGTAAGGCTCAAACTGTAACCGTTATTTGTGTTATTAACACTCTTTTAAAAGAAAGAAATTGATAAATGTAACAGATACAATATTGTTACAGTCTCAAAGTGTAACTTTTTTTATGAAATGAAATTTATTCGCAAGAATTGTAGTACATTAAAGATGGTCAGATTTTTTTACAATTTCTAAACAATTCGCTAAAACTAGCATGCAAAATTTATGTTAAATTAATTATTAAATTAATCTAATAAAAAATCGTACATTCATGGAAATGATTAAAAACTAGATTTAATGTCAATTACCTATTTTTCCAGTTATCATATAATATATGTCAGCGTGAATCTTTAAAGTTCAAATACTCATTCACAGAATAAAATGATTTTTCTATAAGCCATTTGAATAACGCTGTTTTAAAACGATTGATTGGCAATTCCCTATAAGATTTTGGTAGTTTATTAAATATCCTTATAACCATTGGAAAGCAATGGCTTTTCATTGGTGGTATAATTAATCGATCAGGATATCTTGTCTTAAACGTAACAGTGTCCCCCAGACGTTGAAATAAGTCGGAGTGCATTTTAACAAATTTACAGCATTCAAATATGTACATACCAGGAACAGTTAATATTTTTAAATGGAGGTTTACATGAGGTCAATGGTGGCACATCGCAAAGAGCACGGATACACTGTTTTTGGGCTATAAATACCCTACTCACATGAACAGAATTCGCCCATAACACAATGCCGTATCGAATGATAGAAGTTACGTAACCATGATACGCTAAGAGAGCTGTCTTGCGGTTGGCTATTTTACAAAGTCTCCACAGGGCAAAAGCGAAACGATTTATCTTATTTGTGACTTTTAGGCAGTGCGGTTTCCAAGTGCAACCACTATCTAGTGTTATACCAAGAAAAATTGCCTCGTGTGCTTCGTTAATTCTTTGATCCGAATAAGTGATCATAAGGTCAGAATTTGATTTTCTATTGTGGAATTGAACGAAGGAGGTTTTGTCAATGTTTACTTCTAAATTATTATTACTGAGCCACATTATAATAGCATTAACCGTGTCATTAATCTCATTATTATAATTAAACATTTTATTCTCCGTGATAACCACCGCAATATCATCCGCAAACAGCGAGTAGAAATGTTTAGTAACATTTGGTAGGTCGTTAATATATAACAGAAAGAATAACGACCCTGTTACACTACCTTGTGGCACTCCTGTATTGTTGCTTCTTATATTAGACTTGCATAATATTTCTTCTTTATTTGAATTTATTTGAGTAATCGCTGTATATTGAGTCCTATTTGAAAGATAACTTTGTAGCCACTTCAATGCCAAGCCTCGAAAACATTTAGTCAGCAGAATATTGTGGTCAACAAAGTCGAAAGCTTTGCTCATATCGAAAAACACAGCGCAGGTACGTGTATGTTTATCAACATTTTCAGTTATTTTTAAAGGAATTTAAAAGCTGCTAAAGTTGTCGAATTGCCTTTTTGGAATCCATTTTGTTCGGTTTTTAGTATTTTATGTTGGTATTAGGGCGATTGGCCTGTAATTATTTATAGCCGTTACGTCACCTTTCTTAAAAATCGGTTTAATGGCGGAGGTTTTCAATTTATCCGGGAAGGTGCCTTTTTTTTTTTTTTTTTTTTTTTTTTGGGTGGGAAATCATCAAATGACTTCTCCCGCTCTGGGTGGAGCGGGAGGGCGTGTCAGACTTTTACTGACTAAAACCCACCCGTGTTCCTTCAGTGTGCCAGGCCCACGGTTTTCTCTGTAGAATAACCCGCGACCCTGAGGCGTCGGCCCTATCGGACCCCGTCACTTTGTGCTGACATCTCTTTGAGGCGCGCGTGGAACACAACGCGCCGTCGACCCGGGCCTTACCGGACCTGGTCCTTACCGGACGACGAGCTACCCATTGCTCGCCATCCGCAAGCCCGCGCCTACGGTGGCCGGGAATCTGCAGGCGACTCACGACGCCCAGGGCGTCTCCTGCGGCGGCTAGTGGGGGCGTGAGGGCGCAATGCTCTCTCCCTCACCCGCTCCGCCTCCTCCTTCGCGAGCATTACTGCTTCGCAGAAGGAGGTGACGGCTTTCCATTCCCTCTCGCTCCGTACCATGGCCTGGACCAGGGCCGGACGCGAGAGATCGCCGCCGCCAATCGCCTCCGCGAGGACACTGCGGTGCTCCGCCCAAGCTGGGCATACCTCCACCGTATGCTCCACCGTGTCCTCCGGGCGATCCACACAATGGTGACACCCGGGCGTTTCCTCCCGCCTTATGCGAAACAGGAACCTCCCGAAACAACCGTGTCCGGTGAGGACCTGTGTCAGGCGGAAGGTGAGGACGCCGTGGCGCCTCTCCAACCACTCCTCAAAGAGGGGACTTACCGCCGCTATTGTGGCGTGCCCAGGGAAGGTGCCCTGAGAGAATGACATATTAATAAGGTACGTTAGTATTGGTATGTGTCGGGATCTCATCATATCCCACAGACGAAGTATTGTTTAAAGAGTGAAAAGTTTTAAATGTTTCCTCATCACTATCTGGATAAATGAAGAAACTGGCGTTAAGTGGCGATATTAAATGACGATGTCTCATCGTAGATGCCGTTTCCTTTTTAGCGGCGGTCATATCGATAAAATAATTATTAAATGCGTTTGAAATGTCATTAGTATTCGTCAAAATCATATTATTTAAATTTATTTTCGTAAAATAAATTCAAATATTGATAAAAAATTGATTGCTTTTGCGCTGCAAAGACAACCCTTTTAAATTGTTTATTGTATCTTTTGTAATTCATTTTATAACCTGATGTTTTGAATTTATAATACCTAAATCGCAATGTTCGCTTTGTTGCGCATGATTTTTTTATTCCTTTAGTAATCCAAACAGAGTTTTTTCTTTGTTTGTTTGTAATTTTCTGTTTATATACTGGAAAAAAATAAATGAAAAAAGAGTATAAATGCATCATAAAAGGTGCTAAATGCATTGTTAAAGTCCTCTTCCGAATATACATCCGACCAGGATAAATTCGAGAGACAGTCACAAAACTTTTTCATATTTATGGGACTGTAGTCACGTTTGAATATATACCATTCCATGAGAGGTTTTGTCGTTATGGATGTGGGGATGTATAAGATTTGTGCTGTCTCATGGTCAGATAAACCCAGTTTGAGAACATCACATAAAGCTTCCGGAGTATTACTAATAAATTGATCGAGACAGGCATTTGCGCGGGTTGGTTGATATTACTACTATAGAAATATTGCATAATTACAACTACAACATGCATGTTAATGCATGTTGTAGTTGTAATTATGCAGTATTTTCTGAAACTCAGTCAACACTTTACCCCCCTTCAGTGAATCGATATTGAAATCCCCAGTTATGATAATTTTCATTTTTAGTCTGCGTCTTAGTTTTGTTATTAAGTACTCTAAGTTGCGAAGAAAAATATCAGGATTTGATCTTGGAATTCGATAAACACATGCAATTATACATTTATAAAGTGGAACTTCAATTCCACAGCATTCGAACGACCGTTCAATGCACAATTCATTCAGTAATGGAACCTTTTTAGTTTCTATATAATGTTTACACAGAATACCAACCCCACCTCGCCTTTGGGTAGGTCTGGAGTAGAAATCAGCTAGCTTAAATCCTTTCAAAGATAAGTTAGATTCCTCTCCTGATCTGAGAAAAGTTTCGGATAGGCATATTATGTCTACGTATATATTTTTATTTAAAAGTTCGCAAAGAGAAATTTTAAGAATGTCCACTTTACTAAGTATGTGTTAGTAAGTGTTCATATGGTTTAGGTACAATGCAATAAACCTAAAACTGCTTATTTCTGTTACACATATGAACACATGCAAAAACGCGCGGTGGACAGCCAGACGCGGCAATGCCAAAATAGCCTTGATCCAGTCGGGATTGCGGCTATTTTGGCAACGAAGCGTTTACTTGTTACACTATTAACACTTTTATATCGGTTACAGATATATTACTTTGGGTTAACACTATTTGGATAACACATTGAAAAATTCTGTTAAAGTGTTACATTTATTTGATTCTGTTATTAATTCATTTAACGCTTATAATTCTGAAACATTTATGAAGGTGCTTTTAAGTCCCTGGCAAGGTTACGTTACGAGTTGTATTGTATTAAGTACGATACATGATTATTATTGCACTTTCTCATCAGGATGCGTCAAGTCAATAAACTGTGCGACAAACACACGCGGCTTCTGGCTCGTTACCAACTATTTCTGCCCCATCATTATAATCATCGCACACAATACGTCATTGTTCCGCTTCTGACACTCATACGAGATTATTATCAGAGTAAATACTGCAATAAATAAGAGGTATTCTATTCAGACAAAGGTTTGTCCCAAGTTTTGCTTCAATGCAATATATACCGCGTTACCATTTTTAATCTGTGCCAAATGTTATCTGGTTTCAAATCAAATAAAAATCAAAATCGTTTCATATAGAAACGATTTAGACGCATAAAATGTGGTATGTACAAAAGATGTTACATAATATTTCAGTGTTCATTCCGCCATGTAATGCTGGCATACAAATATTTAATAGGGTAGGAATGTTGTAACATACAGTTATATAATAGTTATTTTTTTGTTTTTGGTACTAATTAATTTTTAAGTTTTGATGGTTTGCGTTTGACTATCTGTTGAAGTACCTACTTATTTGAATCCCATTTGGTATGATCGTATACAAAGATCGATCGGTAGAGTTTTTAGGAGAAATAGTAGGGTCATGTCAATGTGAATGCAGTATGTAATATGTACAGGAAGAAACCTACAAAATGTCAAGCAGAGAATCCTAAATTCGCAAAAGTACCTAGGGCTCGGGCCATACGACGATGATTGGTACCAACTGTACTGTGTAATTTTGGGATAAAACAAAAATGCATTATGAAACTGCCATGTAGGCAGTTTCATAATGTATTTTTGTTTTTAACCGTGTCAACAGTGGAATGTTGACGTGTGATCCCAACTTTTCACCGTAAATATCGTACAGCTAAACGGCTGCTTAATACCTAAGAAGATCGTTGGATTTTTAATAATATGCCAATGTATGCATGCACATAGTCTTAAAACAAATATCTCATTTAAATTTTCTGATTAATAACCTTTATCGATTCTCGCTTGCTTAAAACTCGTTATCATAGGGAGCATTCAAGAGCAAGGTGCGAATGCACTCGGTCACATAACTGTTTCTCGGCCGAAGCCCGTCAAGGACCGCGCCGGTCTTTACCACGTTCCATTCGTTTTGTTGAGAAATCTTCCGTTCTATTTTTACAATAGATCTCTATTAGTTGCTATACTTTTCGATCGATTATTTTTCTTTTATTAGAGAAGAGCGCGTCTGAGGTTTGTATTTGGAAATCGTACATGCCTCATGTAGCGCTGAAAATTGTACAGGTTCTCTTGCATCAAAAGGTACGTAACCTAAGCCTATAATGTTCCTACTGCTGGGAATCAGGCCTTTTGACTTTGAGAGGGTGTGGGCTGTAATCCACATCGGGTAAATACCAGTGTGGGCGTTATCCAGAAGCCGGCATTATCCTACAGCCAAAAAATCCAAGACATTCACAAGTCTTGGATTTTTTGGCTGTAGGATAATGCCGGCTTCTTCACGACGTTTTCCTTTATCATTGCCACTAGGTCATTACACCACTGACCTTGCGTGATATAATTGAAATGTGAAGTTCAGCCATAAAGTTGAACTTGACAATATTGAAACAGTTACGTAGCCACACTTTAGTACCTACTTAAACATACTCTGTACTAGACTTTATGGAATGAATGAATATAAAACATAACATATAAAACACTGGTGGCGAGTTGCCAAATAAAGGGACGGAATCAATTGGCTCGATGCCTTAACACGACTTCCATGGAAGCAAGTCAATAATTATATCAACAGGAAACTTATTTAGGAGTGTCTCCAGCAATGATGTCCTTTAGATGCGTCACCCGCGTTCAGTTTTAACAAAATAAAAGCAAGGAAATTTGCTTGACTTAAAACTGTCTTTCTGCTGCATGTTCTCTGCGCCAATGTACATGCAGAAGCTAGTGGCACAATTAATTATGTATGTTCGCCATCCGAATGATGTATTATTGAATTATGTATGACCGACAACCGCTGGGGTAAAGAGTGGAGACCGCGGCTCGGAAAACGTAGAGTAGGACGCCCTTCGGCCAGGTGGGATGACGATCTGCGAAAGACTGCAGGCAGATGCTGGATGCGTCAAGCTGATGACAGGGCGCTATGGCGCTCATTAGGGGAGGCCTATGTCCAGCAGTGAACTACTATAGGCTGATGATGATGATGATAATGATGATGATGTTCGTCATCCTTTACTTCCCGCTATGTATGATTGTGTGTACAAGTACACACGGTATATCAAGTTACACATTTCCAGTATAAGCTGACCTCTTATTCTACGAAAATTCAATACAATGTGAGATCAGCTTAAACTGGAAATGAACAACTTATATGTACGCTGGTTATGCACTAATGTTCGTGGCAATTTACAACACGTCATTAGTCTTCAGTATTAGTTTTTAAGAAAAATGGCTTCGGGAACGCCTTGTAGGAGACCTTCCTTCCTTCAGATATGGAAGATAAATAAAATAGTGATGATGAATGACGATGAATGTTTTTGACTTAACTACTATCGAGTTGTCGAAGTAACAGCAGTTTTCATGAAGCATGAATGCTACCCCCTTCATCATCATCATCTGGGACTCAAACTGTAACCGCGTTAAATTGTGAAAACTGTTCTAAAAGAAAAGCTTTTATTTATTTATTTATTTAAACTTTTCGAACACAAAAAGGTACAAAGGCATTAAGGCATTCTCTACCAGTCAGGTCAGTCAGGTGAAAAGATAAGATGGCAGTTACTTTGGTTGAAAGGAACAATGCTGAAAAAAAAACTTTAAGAATATATATAAAGTGCTATGAATTAAAAACATAATAGATATTCAAAATCAAAATATTTTATTTCATTTAAACCTACATGGGCACTTAACAAATAGACAATGGTATATAAATCTACAATCTGCAAGGCCTTCAACGTTCCCACATTTACAAAATTTAAAATAATCATATATATAAAAATAAAATAGCAATTTAAACCAAATTACATGATTGCCATTTCAACTGTAACAAATCTGAATTAATTAGCTGTTCACAAAAGCCACTAATAAAGAGTAGAAATTAGAATTGTAGACCGGTATATTTTGTCAGACGTATGTAAAAAAAAAAATTACATACGTCTGACAATGTTCTCATTATAAAAATAAAAAATAAAACACCTTACGGTGTTAAGAACCTAAAAAAAAAAAAAAAGCAATTTAAACCAAATTACATGATTGCAATTTCAACTGTAACAAATATAAATAATTTGCTGTTCACAAAAGCCACTAATAAACAGTTAAAAATAGAATTGTAGGTATTTTATCATTTTAAAAATTAAAAAAAAAACAATATAAAATATTATAAAAATGTTCTCATTAGAGATTTGAGAAGCCACATACATGTGCAGAAGGAATCACAGCCAAACTTCCTTGTCTTCGATGTAGTATTTAATCTTACAAATTTTTTTTTTGTTATGGACACGTTTGATGTGGGTTTCGAACTTTCCATCGCTAAGATCTGTAACCGGCTTTGGCAACTTTTTATAATAGCGGATACTGTTTATTAGAAATGACTTGCTTGTTTTAGTTAATCTAAATTTGGGTATCACAATTTAATTTTTTCTACGTGTATTAATTTATGGAAATCACTACTTATTTTAATTAAAAAGTCCTTAGTTTTTGCGAACATACAAAATACTTTCTAAGATATAAAGAGAAGGATAAGTTAGTTTTTCACTTTCTTTGAATTTGTTTTTAGGAGACTCGCGAGGACCCATTTTATAAATCGCGTGAATTGCCCTCTTTGGTAAAATTAAAATAGAATCTACGTCAGCTGCTGATCCCTGCAGCAGAACGCCATAAGTCATAAAACTGTGGAAATAAGCAAAGTATACTAACCTAGCTGTGGCTATATCGGTCTGCTGGCTGAACTGCCTTATTTTTCTTACTGCATATGCAGCTGATCTTAATTTACCTGAAAGAGCTCTAATGTGCATACATTACAGCTCTTTCAGGTCCCTATTGCAATTTTAAATCTAAAGTAATTCCTTGAAATACAGTTTCCGTAATAGCATCTAGTTTCATGCCATCAAGTTTTAAATTTATTGATAACTTGTATAAATAAACAGGTTACAAACTTATAATACACATGCATACATATTAAATTAGTATACATTTAGTTAAAATATGTATATATAAAAATGTATCCGAATTTAAGGGTAAAACTTTTATAAATGTAACTGATACAATAAAGTTACAGTATCAAAGTGTAACCTATTATTTGTATGCATTAATAAGTGTTAGTATGTGTAACAGAAATTAGCAGTTTTAGGTATAATTGCACGGTATCGCAACAACGCTCGGCGGACAGACAGACGCGGCGTTGCCAAATTAGCGTTAATTCATTCGGGATTGCGGCTATTTTGTTAACGTCATGTTTACACTTATTAACCTTGTAACCCTTTTGTATCGCTTACGGATATATTACTGTTATACTTTTGTAAGTGCAGAGTAAGGGTTAACACATTGAAAAACACAGTTATATATTGGTTTCTGTTATCAATTCAAAATGTAACACTTATAATTCTGGAACCTTTATGAAGGTGTTTTTATGTCCCCGATTATAATCAATCTACTGCCCTATTCTATTCCAATGTATGATGATTTTAGGATGTGACGCATTTTCACTCAACTTGTTCTTTTTGTGTTCGTTCTCTGCGTCATCATATCATCATAATCAGCCTATTATGTTCCCACTGCTGGAACACAGGCCTCCTCTCAGTGAGAGGGAGTGGGCCGTAATCCACAACGCGGGCCCAGTGCGCGTCGGTTTAGATGTCAGATGTCTTCGAATTTTTGTTTCTAAGACATGTTGGTTTCCTCACGTTGTTTTCCTTCACCGTTTTGAGAGCATTGGACTGGGCCACCACAGCTCTCCACTGGGTCACCACCGCTCTCTGCGTCATGTTAACCGCAAATAAACGTTTTTTAATATTTGGGTTCGGTGGAACGTGTCTCCTTCTTCCATTTTTCTCTATTGGACGTCTTCTCAATGAATACCTAGAATCTTACACCTACAGGAAAAAGTAAAATACCTTACGTAAACATGACTTTGCAATTTGATTTTTTTGGAATTTTGCGAATAACAATGATAAGATGTGAATAACATGTCACAGTCACAGCAAACGAAAAAAAATCTAACTAACAAAATGTTTTGATAAATTTAAATTAGTTTTGTTATTATTTATAAGTATGTGTCAAGTTAAGGAGACATTACTGTGTCGTGTTGTGTCGTGACGCGGGATACACCAATCAAACTAATCTGTTAAGGACTACGTCAAATCACAACGAGTTTTGATTTGCTAACACTGCGTCAGAAGGCGTCACGACACGTCACAACACAGTAATGTGAATCGGGCTTCATGATCTTATCATTGAATCCCTTCGGTAAATTGAGAACACAAGTTAACACAACATCAGAAAAAAACTTCGAAACATTTTGTTTTGTTCTATAATTGCAAAACTAATTTTCGTATGCAAATTACGATTTGGCTAGGTACTTACTAACTAATTTATGAATACAAACGAATGTAATAACATCTAATTAAAACAATTAGTAGTCTAAAATTATAATTAACTCACAGTACATTTTGTATAATTATTAAAACAGTTTTATTAATTTTAGAAAGAGTGCTACCGAACCCATTAAAATGAAACACTGCTCAACATATCTTTTTACTTGTAGTAGGTAAACTAATGTTAAAGTAGGTACGATAAGCTGGACGTCAGTCGTAACAATGACATGATTGAAAGTGTAACCACCGAGGTGTGGTTTACTGTACCAAGTAAATAGATTTTATTATCACTGAGCAATAGTAAAAATGATTAAAATCTAAAGTATTAACGTTACTGAATATTGAATGTGATCTTAAAAAAGAAGGGGCGGGGGGGGCTAGACGGTTCAAGTAAAAAAAGTAACACCAAACTGAAAATAAACAGAATTTCTTTTTTCGTATGAGATCATCAGACTTTTTTTTTACAAATACAAGCAGCTTGAGCCTCGAAGGCAGAGCCGTAGCCAGGTTCGTAGTCGTGCCCCAGCCAACGCGCCGGCCTAGAGCCTCAGTCGGCGAGAGAATTTGGGGATAACATATATAGCTAAAAAAATGCGCGGTTGGAAGGGCCTTCGAGGTGGGGTGCTAAAATATTATAATATGTTCAGTAAGAAGCAGGTTGAAGTTATAGGCAACGTACGTATGCAAAATATAAATGTAGGGTTCTAAAATTTTCTAGCTCGCTCTTACATTATTTTTCCTCCAAATATTCAGCATATTGAGTCGACCACAAAACTCCTATTTCAGTATGAATTATTGCAAGTACTAAAACCTAACCAGCATGTCGATTCTTTAAAATCACACCGTTAACACTTGCGTGGAGTGAGCTGTCAGTGTCATCCCGGCTTGGTCAATCCCTAGCATCAGTGGCACTGACAGCACTCCACGCTCACTTCACCTAAGTTTTCACGGTGAGATGGTTACAGAATAGCACTGCTGTATCTTCAATAGGCGGGGTTTTTTGAGCTTTCTCCGCTCGCTCTTGTAATTGTTTTTTAAGTATCAAACTTTTCTACATAAGTGACAACGTATTTAGGTATAACTCCTATTTCAGTGTGTAAGTAAATTTTAGGACCCGCCCGTGTTTACTAGGTATGAGGTGTTTATTAACATAATTCTTGCCTAGCCTTTTTAATTATCTCATTAACGCGTCCAAAAATACTTAGTTAATTTATTTTACTTTAAAAAATATGTGTTTTAAATCAAGAGGTCAATGTTCAGCTAAGGGCATGACCTTCGACGCATTTGAAAATAACTCACGGAAGCGAATTAGAAAGTACGGACACTGGACATGCTGTAAGAATTTCTAAGAAAACTGAACGTTGAATAAAGACAAAAAGAAAATTGTTTCTTAAAAGTTTGGAATCTACCTACGCCCGACGAAGGGTACGCTAACGCAGCTATGACGTTTGAATATTGTTACGCGCGATTTCAAATGTTTTTATTATAAGCGGCTGACGTTTGTTTATTAGGAAAACAAATAAGAAAAAGTACAATCGAAAGTGCGAGATTTAAAAATATCCTTTACCGATCTATAACGACATAAATACGAGTAAAAGCATCAAGCTCGACTTTACAATGATGAAATGACTAGGCAACACCATTTTATTTCATCCTGGCCAGTACCAACATGTGACTTTTTCAATTCTTGTGTACTTTTCGAGTTTATCTTGGACATTAGTGACCTCGTAAAGAAAAACATTGTGAAGAAACCTGAACCAATTGTTAACATAAGTCTGAAATCACCAACCCGTCTTGAAGCATGGTGAACAACGCTCGTGCATTCTAGGTATGAGAAGAGGCATTTGCACTGTAGCGAGATGATAAGTGTGTTCTAGTTCAATGAGGCGATGTGTTTATTCACTCCGGGTTATACCTACTTACTTAGGTGTCTGACTTATAATCTGTTGTTTACAAGCATCTTTTAAAACACAACTAAGTAGTAAGATATGAGTACTTAGTGAGTTCATTTTATTATTGTTACTTGTTTACTTACTTAAATGCACTTAAATGCTATGGGCTGTGAATTAGAAATTCAATGATTATAACTTAAACTTTATCCACATGGGAACCGAGCTGTTTAAACAATGTAAACGTCTTTTTAAATTAAATTACTCTTTAAAAATGATTTAATAATAATATTATCTACCTACTTTGCCAAAAAATAAAGAATTAGGTATCGATTTGCGTTTTGAAACTACCAAACCGCAGATAAGCTTTTTTTGTCTAAACAAATAAAAAGACAAATCTCAAATTTTTATCATAACTTCCCAATCATCACCACAAACATGCGCGACGCGACTCTTGTCGAAAAATGTATCTATTGACCTATATCGTTATTAGTAATCTCTCTAAAATTCGTGACACTGTGACGAAATAACTGATCTCCAATAAACAGTTTGGTTTAAGGAGTGGAAAATAACAGACACATGCAAATTATATTGATATCATTTATCTGGTATAAGAATCGGTTTTAAAAACCCATGGACAATAATGCAAAAATTATTACAATTAGTCAAAAAATAAAGAATTAGGTATCGATTTGCGTTTTGAAACTACCAAACCGCAGTTAAGCTTCTTTTGTCAAAACAAATAAAAAGACAAATCTCAAATGTTTATCATACCAACCCAATCATCACCACAGACATGCGCGACGCGACTCTTGTGGAACAATTTATCTATAGACCTATATCGTTATTAGGAATCTTCTCTGAAATTCGTGACACTGTGACGAAATAACTGATCTCCAATAAACAAAGTTTGGTTTAAGGAGTGGAAAATCTACTGAACATTCAGTAAGCCTCAATTTTTTATTTATTTTTGGTTTCGGGTTGGAAAATCCTCATGGATATCCCCCGCCCCGAGGAGGGCGGGAGGGTCTGTCGGACACTTAGGTACCGACTAAAAACCAACCCGGTGTTCCATCACTCACCTACGCCGGGGTCGTGGGAACACATGATTCTTCCGCAACCCCAGCTGGTGCCGGCCCGCTTGGGCGGGCCCCGTCTCGGGCGGGCCCCGTCTCGGGCGGGGGGAGTGAGTTGTACTCCCCCCGCAACATCGGGGAGTCGTACCTTCTCCCGAGCCAGTGGTCGAGCACTGGCCGGATCGCCTCGATGGTGCTGAGGCCGGCGGTAGGGCGTGACAGCCTCACCCACCATTCCGCCACCAGGACCTCGCGGAGCTGCAACCGACGCTGCTCAATATGTTGCTGCATCGGTCGCTCGCCCCGCTCCCGCGCTGCCTCGCGCCACTGGTACAGTGACGCGAGCACCTTCGCCCTCAGGTCCCAGGGCGGGGATCCGGCCAGCGCACAACCCGCCTCGAAGGAGATCGTGCGATACCCCCTTATAACTCTGACGGCCATTGCTCTCTGCGGCTTTCGCAGCACAGAGATGCTGGCGGCCGTCAGGTCAGCCGCCCAGATCGGGGCCCCGTAAAGGGCCATCGATCGCACGCACCTTGAAACACCACGCACCACCACCGACTTGTTGAGGGCCACCTCCAGGCCGAGGCGCCGTATGCGGCTCACCGTCAGTGAGACCGCCGCCGTCGCGAGCAACGCTGCCTCCCTGTGCGAGCTCCCCCGGGCCGTGACCAGTGTGTCGTCCGCGAAACACGTCAAGTCTGCGCCCGGCGGGAGCTCGCCCCTCAGCACCCAGTCGAACCCGATATTGATGGAGCGGTCCCACGACCGATCCCTGTGGAACACCGCACGACACCTGGCGCTGGTTTCCGCCATCACGTCCCATGTAGGTGACACACCTCCCGGCTAAGTAAGCCCCAACGATGCGGCGGAGGTAGAAAGGCACGCGGTGGTACCGCAGTGCCTCCCGTATGCAGCTCTAGGGCAGGGTGTTGAAGGCGTTGGAGATGTCCAAGGACACCACCACCACTACCCCGCCCCAGGACACTGTTTCCTCCGTCAGGACTCTCACCCTCGACACAGCGTGGATGGTAGAGCGCCCATGCCGAAAGCCGAACTGGCTCTCGTCCTGGTCCGGCCCCTCTCCTGCACAAGTGGCCGACGAGGCGGGCTGCGAGTATGCGCTCGAACAGCTTGCCCACCTCGTTGAGCAGCAATATGGGCTGGTACGCAAACGGCGAGTCGGCAGCCCCGCCTTCCTGAGCAGGACCAGACGTCCAATCTTCCACAGAATTTTAAAGCCATGCTCAAAAAACCTTTCAGGTACCCGACAGCCCTTTTGTACAGAGAAGCTGCATTACTCAATGTCCGACAGTTATACATCTTCAAAATGGTGAACCAAACAAACCCAAGAATACTCGCAGCTTCTCACACATCGAGTTTTCATGTGTGCTTCGATTATGACGCGTAGAACTTTCGCACAAAACACACATGCTAGAATTAATGCTCAGTCACATATACAACAAAGCTGTATGAACGTATGAAAGTCAGAAACTCCAGAACAAGCCAAGTCAAAAAGTCTGTTCACAAATGGATGCTAACCCAATCATACAGTGAATCCGAATCTCTTCTAGAGGTTATTTCGTAACACACTGACACTTATCTACACACACACTCTCCCTCTCTCTCTCTTACACTTGTGTGTGTGTACACACACTCTTACACATATTGCACATTGCGCTCTAAATATTCCTTTAACCTGCTTTATTGTTATAAGTTCACCGTTTTTAATCTAGACCATGTTTCAATTTTCTATTTACTGTAAAATAAAACACGTTTATCATGTGCTTCTAGACTGTGCCAATCCGCCAGTGTGGAGTTCATATGCAAAGTGCTTCCTTTATTGCGTCTCATATATATATTTGGTTTTTATGCAAACATAGCTAGTTATGTAGACTATAAGAAAATGTAAAGTACGGTTTTTGGCAAATAAACATTTACTTGTCTTATTTTCATGAAGTTTTCATACAAATTGATCTACTAGAATCGCAACGCGCTGTTGCGTAGTTCCTGTTTGCCTTAACCTGGGAGTCTTAACATCCGCTTAATAAGCTACAAAGGTTAATAATGATAATAATGGCGCCTTTGTTTTGTGGTTGGTTGGCGAGTTCTGTGGTTAAATATAGCTAAGTCTATTGTGACTGTGAAATTTAATAGAAAGGAAGTAGGTACGTTTTTTTGCTTTTCAGTTTGATTCATATTTTCAAACATTTATATGTATTTTCAGGGGTTTCGGTTACACTTAATAACACTGTTAACACTTTTGTATCGATTACAGATATAATTATTACTGTTACACTTTCGAAAGTGTTTTGGGTTAACACAATTTATTAATTTAAGTCTCTGCTCATACCTTACCGTTCGAAAGTCCGAAAATCCCTACGATACTAAACAGGAATATGTCCATGTTTTCTTATTTTGTTTTTTCTTTTGTTTCAGGTCCACGGAAGGTGGTGGTTAAAGGTGTAGATGGCAGGTTCAGGTCAGGCCAGCTGGTGGCCATCATGGGTCCATCGGGCGCCGGCAAGAGCTCGCTACTCAATGCTTTATCTGGATATAGGTAATTATTATTGTTTTCATTGAAGAGTTTACTGGAAATGATTCTATCATAGAAACATAATACATAATATTACGCCTGTAATACGCAAAGGGTTAGGCAGAGATGTACCTATAGTATACCTACATAAAGTCCGTTGTTTTTAGCTTTTGTAATAGGGGGCGACCCTATTGCCATCCACCGCAAAAATCCAGACTCCAAGCTTCTACTGAGAACTATGTGGATATGGAAAATATAAAGAAAGAATAAAAAATACACGAAATGTATACAGGTTGAATTTTATTTTGACGTATTCCTTCCACCTTTAAGTTCGATCCATTTTCAACAATCAAGGAACCCCATAATGCCTCGGCGAAAATTCGTGGGATTGGAGAAACCCAATTTTTATGTTTTATTAAAAATTTCCCAGAATTTGTCAATTAATATCATTTTTCTCTAACCTCTCAAATTGAATGCCTTCATTGCTATTTCATTGGGTACCCAATACTTTAACAAACCTTTGGATGCAATGTAACCAAATTCTCTAATACATAAAACAGTTAAAACTTTTAGGAAGAAGTTTATTAAACATTTTCATGAATCATCTACAGACATGAACTTTGACACAAGTTTTCTAAAAGCTTTACTATGACATTACGCGTAAAAATTACAGGAAAGACACCTTTATTTAATCAGGTATGTAACGAGGTACAAAAGTTTAATAAATATTTAGAGATGCCGATGAAACACTAGATATTAATGCTAGCAATGGTCTAATTAACAAATTGTTGAAAAATAAAAACTTCGATAATCGAATTTATATTATGGTAATCGATTAATGATTTTGTCTTTGTCACCGTGAGCAAACCAGCATGTTCTATAGCTAAGAATTCGAAGGCATATGACATTTACCAACCCGTGCTGGTCTCGCATGGTATATTATGACCCACTCCCTCTCGCTGAGAGAAAGCCGGTGTGAACGTTACAGGCTGCTTATGCAATTACTCGGGATTTGGCAGGTTATACTGGCGGGGAACCAAAACTGTCCGTTACCTATACTAACAATTATATAATGTGAGGTGTGTGTGTGTGTGGTGTGAGTGTGTGTGTGCGCGTAATGTGGGTGTACCATAGGTAAACCTCCGACAAGCCCTTCTGGGATTACAGGCGTGATGTTATGTGTGTGTAATAATATAATATTATAAATGGTTTACTTATTAGTTTGTATGTAGAGGGTAATCTCTGGATTTTTTGAAATCCGACTGTTCGAGTCGGATTTCATGGGCACGCCACAATAGCAGCGATAAGTCCCCTCTTTGAGGAGTGGTTGGAGAGGCGCCACGGCGTCCTCACCTTCCGCCTGACACAGGTCCTCACTGGACACGGTTGTTTCGGGAGGTTCCTGTTTCGCATAAGGCGGGAGGAAACGCCCGTCACCATTGTGTGGATCGCCCGGAGGACACGGTGGAGCATACGGTGGAGGTATGCCCAGCTTGGGCGGAGCACCGCAAAGTCGGAGGCGAATGGCGGCGGCGATCTCTCGCGTCCGGCCCTGGTCCAGGCCATGGTACGGAGCGAGAAGGAATGGAAAGCCGTCACCTCCTTCTGCGAAGCAGTAATGCTCGCAAAGGAGGAGGCGGAGCGCGTGATGGAGAGAGCCTTGCGCCCTCACGACCCCACCAGCCGCCGCAGGAGACGCCCTGGGCGTCGGGAGTCGCCTGCAGATTCCCGGCCACCGTAGGCGCGGGCTTGCGGACGGCGAGCAACGGGTAGCTCGCCGTCGGGTAAGGACCAGGCCCGGCTCGACGGCGTGTCGTGTTCCACGCGCGCCTCAAAGAGATGTCAGCAAGTGACGGGGTCCGATAGGGCCGACGCCTCAGGGTCGCGGGTAATTCTAAAGAGAAAACCGTGGCCCTGGCACAGACAACTGAAGGAACACGGGTGGGTTTTAGTCAGTAAAAGTCTGACACGCCCTCCCGTTCCACCCAGAGCGTGAAAGTTGTCGTGCCAAGTGTCGAAAGTTTTCGTTTTATAATGTGGCTAGGCTATAGGTACTTACACCTCTGATTTACTCTTCGGGGAATGCAGGCGTGATGTTATGTTATTGACAGACGGACAAAAAAGGCACACACACAAACAAACTTACTTACGGCCATACGTTAGGATTAGGAAGTTAAGATTTAAGGTGAACGCGTCTGGATAGGATTTTGGTTTTTGCCACCTTATTGTTGTCTTTGTTTTTGAAATCAGCAAAAACACTTCACAATTATAATGGATAGCATTTCATGAACCACCAAAGTACTACTGACGTCAACTAGTATAGTCCTGTTTTTTTTAACGTGTCTTGTCTAACGACGCGCGACGATCGATGTAAGAAAAACCAGTAACGTTACTTCAGTAGGATATTAAATTCAAGTTTTGGATTACGAATGAAAACATAATCTTGTAATGAGATATTAATAAAAAAGTTTGGCGAAAATGTGTCAGATTTTTTAGATCACATGAATCAGCACTAAAAACATTAACAGGTCTTATAAATCATCTGAATACTCAATCTTTATGCTATGATGGGTCCTTATGTCCTTTTTCGCTATGATTGTAACTTGTACTCACTTTCAAATTGGGTCCACCTCGACCACCTCATCATCTGCCCTGCTCTTGCCCCATGTTACTTGGAGTCCGCTCATTCTTCCATTCTTCCCTGTTAATCGCCAGGCTATATTTCATGTACACCTTTATGTCACATATAATTCCTTGCACAATCCATTCATCTTTTTTTGACCTTCTCTCTTCATCCAACAACATTATTTTATACCTATTTGTCAAGTTTGGGTACCTTCACCTATACTTTTATTTTTCTAAATGTAGGTCCGCAGGCGTAACAGGCAAACTTCTGGTAAATGGGCAACCAAGAGACGAGCAGCATTTCCAGAGGTCATCCTGCTACATAACCCAGGAGGACTTACTCCAGCCACTGCTAACCGTACGCGAAGCCATGGACGTTGCAGCCAGGTTGAAGGCAGCCAGAGGATCTAAGGCTCCTTCAGAGGAGATCCTGCAAGAAATGGGGCTGTTGGAGCATCAGCATACGAGAACGGATATGTTGTCGGGCGGACAGAAAAAGAGGTTGGTTGAGTTTTTGATTTTATCTTTTGCTGGAGGGTTTACCGTGAGAGAGCGCTGAGAGTTTGTCACTTGTTAAAGTGATCGTAAATGACAAGCGACCAATCAGCGACCTATTGGTCGCTCGCGTGCACCATGTCACAGCAAAGTTTTTAACAAGGACCTCCATTGGCAGCTCAACGAAAGTAACAAACATTGAGCACCATCTGCGCCGAATTAATTCAACAGTTTTCTTCACCATTTGATCGTCTTTTGTTAAGTAATCTAATAATTTGGTTCAGCAAGTTTTGTAAAGAAGAATATTATTTTCTGCTATGGTACTGGCCTTGTCAAGATTTCAATCGTTTCGCTTATAATGGAAATCGGATAGAGCCGTGGTGGCAACGCCAAAGTGTCGAAACGCCTTTCGGAAGGAACATTTCCTAAATGTCGTGTAATTGAAACTTTCCCACAGTAGTTTTGTATACAAAAACGTGAAATACCTGGGTATTGTGCATTGTTTAAAGAACGAGGACAAGCGTTATAAGTGAATGCAAGCGCTTATAATCACTGTGATTAATTGAAATCTTTCCATGGTCTATGACCTATCGTGCTGAAACCTTTTTCTTTTAAAAAGATACCTAGGTATGTTCATTATTAATTTCCGTTGGCAACATCTGTTAAATTAAAGCATGAGTCTCGTTCTCACACTTTGTAGCATTTTTTTTTTAAATTCAATGTACAGTTATGTCTTCGTTACTGTTTAATTTTATGTTTAAATGAGGATTCATAAACGTATAGGCATACGTAGTTATAACGTTACTTATAATCTTTTTTTTGACTCCCTCGTTGGTCTAGTGGTCGCAATCGCTACTGCTGAGCATGAGGTCCTGGGTTCGATTCCCAGGTCGGGCAACGTGTTATTGGGTATTTCTATCTGGAACTTCTCAGTAGCAGCCAGGAGTCTGGGCTTGTGCCCGGTTGATGGCAATAGGCTCGCCCCCTATTACATGGTACTTAAACATAACTGGCGAAATGTGGGTGTTACTATACGTAAACCTCTGCCCAACCCTTCGGGGAAACAAGGCGTGATGCTATGTTAGTATGTATGTTTTTTTTTTGTGAAAATCAAAAACAGTGCTGATATGGATACTGAAGGCTTCCTTGTAGCTTATTTTAAATCAAGGGTTCGTCCACACCATTTATAAACCGTGTCATTGGAAAAAAGTGATTAATATTCAAAATTCTTCGGTGTTCATTTTGGTACCTAAACAAATACCTTCTTTCTCATTTTATAATACGGTCCCAAAACCCAAATGTTGATAACCCAAACTATAAGACCCCTTGTACATTCACGTTTTCTTGCCGTGAAAAACTACGGTTTTTACGCCTTGTGCAGGCACGGTCATTAGTGTTGTATGGATCACTATGGAAGCTTGTTGACAGACACGTTTTTTTCTACGGCGCGATCGAAAGCAATTTCTGCCTCTGCCTTTCCCCTTCTGCAACAATATTTATTATGGTAACTTGAAGTAAGTTTCCTCCTGAAGTTTTTTTTTAAATGTTGTTTTGAAGTTACTGGTGAGTGATGATGCAAACATTTAATATTTATTCTCTTATCAGACAAGCATTGCACAAGCTTCGGGTGTAATAATTATACCACAAAGCATTGCGCTTCATAATTATACATACTACGCCAAGTAATGTTTTAGCAACAGACTTAACTATATTCTTATTATGTTATCTTTCAATTAAATTTCCGGACTAACTGCGGCTTGCATTGCAACGACCTTACGAACTCACCAGTAACTCATGTATGCCTTCTGCATTCTACAACACTTCTCGAATGTTGTGATCCTCGTATTTTCCTATGCACCAAAGAATGTCATCATAATCTTCATTCAGCCGAACGACGTTCACAACTGGACCCGCTCTATACTTCTCACATCCTCCGACTTTCCTTTCGCTAAAGAAAGTATTTAAAACTCCTTTATCTGTATTTCTTCCAGGTTATCGATAGCACTGGAGTTAGTGAACAACCCACCGATATTTTTCCTGGACGAACCTACAAGTGGACTAGACACAGTGACTACTACAGCATGCGTCAAAGTGTTGAAGCAACTGGCGAGGCAAGGCAGGACAGTTGTGTGCACCATACATCAGCCTGCTGCTTCGCTGTTGGAGATGTTTGATCAGGTAAGAACTAAAAATATCTGTTATGGGACTGGGATATAACATCTGTTATTTCGGACTCAGTGCTGTAAATGCTGCCACTTACAGCACTGAGTCCTCTCTCCGAGATCTCTCTCTGCCCAATTCGAGAATGATATAAAGATATAGAGAATGATGTGGGTATAAAGATAGGCCAGTCAACAGGTTGGTAGCGGTGCTGTCTGCGCAGGATCATCCACCGGAAGCCTAACACTAAGAGCGGTTTCGCACTACATCCGATCCGAATCCGAGAAATATAGGTCCAAAGTAGCCATAGTACTATTTTATGAAGGGTTACGCACTAGATCTGAACTCAGTCCGTCCGAATTTAGAACATTTCCAAATCAGATCGAACTCGGATCTTGAATTCGGTTTCGAATCGGACGTAGTGCGAAACCGCTTTTAGGCCCACTTCCACCACATCATTATTGCATTTCACGCTTAACGGTATCTTGATCTGTTTCTGTCTATTGTTTGATTTTTTATGCATATCTGCTAGTTTGAACAGTAGGTAACCCAGATAGAACATGATATATGAGCAGCGTCCTTCTATAGCTGGACAAAGAAAACGTGTACGTCCGACCTTAGAATGTAGTAAACCAACCAGTTTAGACGCACTTGGAACTGGAAAAGTAGGAAGAAATTACGCTCGACAGTTGTCATATGATCCAAGGTTGCAAGAGATACATTTACTTCATATTTTTTTATCATGGAACGCGTTCTGAATCCATACATTCTGCATTGGGTGAGCTTCGAAGAACAGGTTAAAGCTTTCTTTAAATCGATACGGAGAAAGGGGCCGATAACGGTTTTTTTTAAGAGTTTGTTTACGGAACACTATGGTCGTTTATAGACGACTGTATCCCACAAAATAAGGTTTAACTTAAAGTCCGATCGATGCACATTATTGAAGATACAGCACAGCAAATTTGCATTGACTTACTTAGTGCTTCAGTTCGTTGCCCGTCCATATTTATTGTTTTATTTACCTACAGGAATTTAAATCCTACTCGAAAACTGCCCGGTTTTCACATTCCGAATAAGTCTACAGTTTTCCTAGTAACAGTGGTATTGTAAAATCCAACTGAAGGATTAGGTAACTCTGTTAAAAAGTTGAGCTGCCGTATAAATTTATCCTCTTTTGAGAGAACGTCGATTGAAGTGAATAAAACGCATATTGGAGAAGGCAAAACATAAAGAGAAATATTGGGAAGACCTTTTCCCAGAAGTGGGACAAAAAGATCAACAACAAAAAAATGGTAGCTCCTAATAAAAAATAACAATTGCAACTAAAACATTCATGACAAGCTCACTTTTCAAGCAGCCTGATGCCGTTGGTGCCAGTTATTGTAGTTCAATTCCAGATTTGATGCCACCACACAGCAGACTAGTACATATATCCCGTTACCGCTCGTTTGCCGATCCATGGAATGCGCGTCCCCTACCTTAACCGCTTATCGTACCGTTGAGCTGAGCTAAGTCGCACTCTCAGTACCTACCGTAAGCAAGGAGTACGTCGTCGCAAGCGTATTATTACTTATTCGGCACCTTAGATTTCTCGATACCTATTTGTTAATTTTGCTGACAGTCAGCCAGAGGCAAACATAACGCGAACACGGGTAGTAGATACCTAGATACGAGTGCAAAACATAACCAATACATGTCTTTACAGTAGCCCAGTTGCTGATTGCGCGCAAACTGGTGATGAAAATTTAACTCAATATTATACTTGTGTCACTTCACTTCGCTTCAATTTAAAATAGAAGTTTACTTTATTTTATTTTTTATTGTAAGGAACAGCAAACAGTTACATTATGAGAACTTACAACTAATTTTAATAATAATATAACCCACAACGCTGTCCACAGGTAGACCAAGTTAAAACCAGGGACTCAAATTGTAACAGTAAAGTGTTTTTTAACACTCTTTTCTTACAACTGTTTGAAAAGAAAAACCTATAGAAATGTAAGAGATACAATAACGTTACACTATCAAATTGTAACCTTTTATATGTGTTAATATGTGTAACAGAAATAAGCAATTGATATCATGACCGGCGTGTCCTGTCAGCTGCACGTTACGATGACGATGGACGCTAGTGATGACGCCAAACACGTAGCCGAATTCTGGGCAGAGACCATTTAGATTGCCATCGACGCCCTAAGAAGAAGTAGATAAGCAGCTTTAGGTTTAATTACGGCACGGTACCGCAACAACGCGCGGCGGGCATACAGAAACCGTTGCCAAAATAGCCTCAATCCAGTCGGGATTGAGGCTATTACCTGTTACACTTATGGACACTGTTAACACTTTTATAACGGTTACAGATATCTTACTTTTACACTTTTGTCAGTGTTTTGGATTAACACATTTATAAGTGTGTATTCCAAATGTAACACTTACAATTCTGTAACCTTCATGTAGGTGTTTTAAAGTTCCTAGTTAAAACTATACGCAAAGTTATAGCGTATCTATTTTTTGTCGCTACTACGATGTGTGTCATTTTCATTGAAAAAACATTATAAATACGCTTGCATTTATTATAATAATTACTCAGGTAGGTATTGAGGTAGGTAAGTACATACATTTTTTATAATTTTAGCATTCCCATCGCAAAAATTGCAACACAACCTGTCAAGTTATTTATAGTTCTCAAAGAGCGTTGGGATCTGACGCTCGACAACCTGAAAAGACTGGCTAGGCCAGTTCAAGAAGCATTAAAAAACTGGAGCTACACTGGTTTAGCTCTTTGTTTTTCAAAAACGTCAAGTAACTATGGCAATGTTGATGGTAGGTAGGCCGAACGTTAGTGGTAAACCAGAATAAGCTGGCCTCCTATTCCATTGAAATTTCAAACCACGCTATGCCAGCTTATCAAAGTGTTACCACCAAAGCGCTGTCGACTGTATCTACTTGATCTATGTCATTATCCTACTCGATGGTGCGTAGCGGCTGCAGCTGCTTTTTTTTCGTCTTTTTTAAAATAACCTGTTTATCTGTAATTGGAAGCGTTCATTATTGTTTTGCGGATTAAAAATAACTAACAGGTGTGGGTGTGGCTCTTTAAGTAGATACCTGGCAATAAATATATTTTGCAATTTATTGGAAGTGTTTTAGTAGAATTGAAAGAAGCATTTATGGATCTCGCAAACTTTGTATCGCTTATTTATTATAATTTCTTCGCTATTACGGAATCCGTTTGTAAAGACCCCGGCAGCTGTCCGTCTGTATGTCACGGCCGATTTACTTGGCATGTAACCTGCCTAGTTTAAATCATTTCCTCGCATCGCATATAGATTGTGAAACAATTTCTTAATTCTTAGTATCTTAAATCGATTTCATACGATTCAGCACGACACTCGAATTTGCTCTGAGTATTTCGTTGAAAGAAAAGATTTGAAGGACTAGATGTATTATTTGGTATTTTAATCTAAAAAATATTTTATAATTTAAATTTGATTGCTTGTATTGTATTTGTTATTGTTTCATGCTGTATTATAATCGAACGCAATGTGAATTAATACTGAATAAATTTAATTGAATTAAATAATCAATTGTGTAGAGCTTTGACCGAGGTAGTAGTGTGGAGTTCAAAAGAAGCAGAAGACGTTGTCACCCGAAAGTTTAAACTTAATAGAATGCAGAAGAGCCTTGACTTTTCATACTGCAATAGATACACAGACATAGGTAAGATAATAAGAGATGAATAAGTCAGTACGCAAAGATTTCAGACAATTTAACACTGATACAATTATTAAGGAAAGGACTGGTAGACGAAATGTCGGTCGTCGACGAAATATTGTTGCCTTCGCGGGTAGTACCTGGATGAGGCTGGCACAGGAGCTTTGAGATTGGCACAAGAAAAGAGAAGCCTATGCTCAGCACAGTCGGGCTGTGGATGATGATGATATCCTAATACGAATGGATAACGCTAGGACTGAGAACAAATGTTCAACATTTGTTCTAAAGCTAAGGTCAACAGATTGGAGGTAAACTGAAGCTTAGATAACTAGTTAACGTCAAAAAAGGACTTCATAATCTAGAGGATTGGACCAGACAAAGCGACGTTTTATTACGATGTTGAAAACATATTTTATTTGACTAACATAAGCCACCGAAAAGCTTATCCAAAGTCGATCCTGTTGAAAGTCGTTGTAGTAATACAAAACGCTCTGAAAGCGATTGTCACTTGTCTAGGTTTTCCGGCTAAAGCCCGAGATGATGACTAGCATGTTCTCTACAAATATTTACTAACCTGAAAATATTTAAGAATGGATGGACATGCACACAGTTGCACACTACAGACAGACCAAACGATCAAAATATCAATGAATGAGAATCTAATGTTTTGTTTTAATGAAAAGTAAAGCATATCATTTTAACAGTGTAATGTGTTTTGTTACAAGAACATAATAATTACACTGTTGTGTTTTATGTTAGAGTAACACATTATGTTATTATCATATCATTAGTCAGAAATATTATAGAAGTTATTAACTCGTCCACACCTTTGATCGTGACTTATTGCAATATTTTTATTTGTAGTTAAGATTATTTTATTGTTACTGGGAATAATGGTCAAAGTATTAATGTAGATAAGTGTTTATTAGTAGTTTACTCAGTACTTAATATCACACATATCTAATGTAAGCCGAGGATGGATATGGTAGGCTCTCAATACGTGTGATATTAAGTATTATAGAGATTAGACGCTATAAAGTTCTTCATACTTATTTCAGGAACGGCTTTAATAAAAAACAATAAGAAAACATTATCAGAACATTTTAAGAGAAGAGTCCTATGAACAAGACAAAAACTGAATACCTACTTAAATAGGTCAACACTATGTTAAAAAGCACTTAAATAATGAGCTGTAACACTTAAATAATGTGCTGGTAATAGAGATAAGAGTTGTTTAAACTTTATTATAATTTCTCCAGTCTTCAGGTGCTAGCACTGCTGGCCAAATCAATGCAATGTGTGAAAGCACACACTGGCGGTCAGTAGCGGAATACCTACCTTTTCTATTTTAAAAAGTTTTATTTTATTTTATTTTCTGTGGTTTGGATGCAAACCAAAGGTTGTAAAAAGTAAGTTCGTGACGATCGTGACAGACTGCGTGCGATTGCCATTGTTTCATTAACATCGATATTATTTATCATAATGAATCTAATCACAGTTATTATAATGCCCTGTGATTTACTCTGACGTTTTCCTTTTTGCAGATCTAACATGGTTTGATTTGTATTGAAGAATACGCTAATGAAGTCGAGATAAAAGTTTCTTTTACTTAAATAATTTTTGCATTTATTCTGAATTTAACTTGATTTTCGTCAATCTATGAATGTGCTGAAAATAGCGGTTTTGAATTTCCATTGAAATATCGATTCTGATGCGAAATCAAGAGTATCGCATGAGGGCCAAAAAATACCGTAGGTACATGTACTTATTAAAATCAGCACACTCGTAAGTAATTCTTCAAAAGACCGAAAACGTCGTTTTATCTAGCCCGGTCGGGTTTCCAGTTAACGGAAAACTCTGAAAATATTGTGCACGAATGTATGTTTGTATGTTATGTATTGTTGGAACATTATTGATAGTCAATAATATCAATATGTTCCTTTCACCAAATATGATGCCATGAAATTACCAACACATTACCAGCATTACTTCATCACGCGACATGCCAACCAGATTGACGTCACAAATTTCTGGTGAAAGAAAAACAAATGAACACAATGTTGCAGTCTATTATCGGAGTTCCACGTGGTATAGCTCCACGTGCTAGCTGAGCAAACTAGGTCACTTTTCACGGTCACTAGAAGCCGGATAAAGTCATAGGTGCACAATCTCTTCCTCGTAAATGTCGTGAAAGGCTGCTAAGCGGTAGTTGAAATTTAAGGGATTGAGTAGCGGCGTTTCTATGGGCTAATAACATCTATTTGGATCTATGACAATAACAAGATTATGATGGTTTAGTTATTATTTCGGAGCTCGCGGAGGGGAGTTATGTGGCGGCATCTACACCGCCACATGAGAACTGCGCATCACACTGACGTCACGCAAAATCCTGCATCGTGCAAGCAGACTTTACCGCGCAACTGGCATATTTAAGTTCTCCCGTACGTCGAAATAGGAATCGGGTGATATGTCGAGTCATAATAGTTAACAATAAAATATAAAATAAAATCTTTGCTATGTAATGCTAAAAAACGACAAAAATCTACTGCCTGTGACGGTATTTTAACTCCTGTTGCTATTTTTTTTTCTGTTAATATTATGACCCGATCTATCACCGACTCCGGATTTACGTCGACTTATGGGACACCCTGTATATAGCGTTCCGACATCAATCGGCGGGCAGTTGTCCACCAGACACAACACCCGGTCGGAGGAACCTACCTTTTCCATAGAGTATGAATTAACTTTACACCCTGTTCCTCATACGATTATAGATTTAATCTTTACCATGAGAACCAAGATTCAGTAAGATAGTATTTATCTGAGTTATAGGTTACCTAGTTACCTCCTAGAAAAATCATTAGAGAAAACCCAAAATATACTGCTTGCAAATGCTACATGACCTGCCTAATAGATTAATTAAATAACATTCTCAGGAGAACGATAAATTACATCGGTCTACTGGAATATCCGAGAATATCATTCATACTCTGCTTGACAATATTTACGGTCTGATCTAATGATGATGTATTTTTGTATTTCAGGTGTACGTGCTCGCCGACGGCCTGTGCATATACCAGGGCGACACAACCGCCATGGTTCCTTTCCTACAGACCGTCGGTCTGCCCTGCCCTAGGCATCACAACCCAGCTGATTTTAGTAAGTAGCCTATAAAATAACTCAAAGTCTACCTACAGTTGTATCAATAGTCTGGTGTCGTGTCGACAAAAGTTATTTGGAGGTGTGTTTAATAATAATTGCAACCAGTTTTCATTAATTATTTCAACTGTACCTTATGACTTATTACTCAAAGTGTCGTTGCACACTATTTAATTTACCTACAGCTGATGGTTTGACCTTTTGTGCATTTCTTGCAACAAGTGCAAAAGTTAATTACTTCGATTTAATATTAACAAGATCTCTAATCTCACCCCTAACATTGTAATAAAATGAGTCAGAAATACACGGGTAACAGTTCTTATCATTATTATTAAAGACACGTGTAGTTGCCACGTAATGTCGTGGCAACTAAATCTATCTATCAATCGATCGAATGTATTTCCTACATGTACCCTGATTGCAGACCATAAGCAGGAAATAGAACCGAGACAAACGTTGGCTCGGTTTGTTCGAATAATCGATATGTGACAAATAAACATCGATTGTAGTTTATAGTGCTCTCGGCAAGTAAACAAATAATGCGTCGATGAAGTAATAATATAATACTTAGGGAAATTAATGTCTCGTTAGTCGCGCGACTGTTTGAGCCTTGGGTTTTGATGCACAGGTTAAGGTAAGTGGCGAAATGTGGACCACCCACTCTACAACTTTTCCTAATCTTTTGGGGAATATACATTTGTGATTTTGATTTGGTATCAAAATATTTAACTATAGTGTAAAAAAATTCAAAGAGCTTCCTTGCTAAAGATCCTCATGTAACGACAAGGTGTAGGGTACCTAGGTAGGTATTCACATTGGTAGATACATAAAAGGTTAACTCATATTCAATGATGATGCTATTAAGTTCCTATTATCGGGCATACTGCCAATTCTATGTTCTAATTAGCAATACAATACCGAGGACAATACCAACGATTAAATCATAGGACTGCCATTGGTTTCTTAGATAGAACTCTATCAATAGACAGGACTATAGTTTACTTAGGTAGTTGTTGAAAATCTCAAAGTGTAGAAACCATCCAACTGAACTGAATTGCAATATGCTTAAAAATATGTTCTACTACCATTCAAATTCTGGCTTCTAAGTGCTTACTACCGATATAGAAATCTAGATAAGAAGGTTAGGTTTGGGTGGGAAAGTACCTTCAGCGTCTATTTAGCACAGTTCAATAGTCTACCTATTTAGCAGCTAATCTGCAATGGTAAAAGAGCGACGCTGAAGGAAAACAAAGCTCAAGACATTTGTAATTCAAATTACTATTTAATTACGCAAAGTATTACAGGAATTTTAAACAATTGTGCCTCCTAACTTACATAATATTATACTTCGCTGTCATAATGTAGACTTGCATATTCTAATTAGTTTTACATAGGTAAGTAATGCGAGTAAGTAGGATTCTATTAACATTGTATGTTACTGTTATTTACAAAGTAGGTACCAGTCTAGGTAATCTGGGGTAAAGTATCTATAGGTATAGTAAGACGGCTCTGAAGTGCGATTCTGGCTGCGCAGTGCCCCACCCCTGACCCCCACTGACACATGAATTTGTTGCAGCGCAGCGACTCGCCTCATGTTCCGAGACGTCATAAAAATTGAATCGGGCTGTACCGTCAATTAAATTATTTTGAATGTACATACAAAGTGATTTTCTTGATAATTTAAAACCTTTGATCCATTATATGATTTTATTTCTGTTTGTTCTGTTTGTACGAACACTTTTACACGTCATGCACATTTTTTTAACTAGAACAAACTCAGACGTCAGTCCCTTTTAAAGTCCAGACATAATCTTGATCAGATCATGTGAAGACCATGTAGAACAGTGTCTGAAATGGTATTTTGCGGAAAGAACCACACAGATTGAGTGGACCTGTCTGTCCAGTCAGTGCAGCTCAACTTAAGGAGCTCAAAGATTCGACGAACAATACCAAGGAAAGTACATTTGGGTTGACCCCATAAATTACTCAAACTGCCAATTCATGATTAAAACTAACTCAGAAAAACAAAAAAGCAATGAAGCAATGACCCGCATAGTCCTCACATTCACAAATAAAATAATTTTACAATACATCACCACCAAGTGAGTACCTACTCATGTCATAGTATACCTATCGGTATAAAATTCATCAATGTCAAATTTGTCTTGTCTGGTTACAATTAGCACAGTTAGAGGTAGAGTGATGGATCGACTGTGAGGAGTCCCGAGCAAAGCCCAGTGTGGAAGATATCATCACGGGGAGCGCTTTTTTTTTAAATTACGATTCTTAACTTACACCAATTCTAACTATTCAATTTCTCTTTCCAGTTATAGAACTAACAGAATCCCCAGAAATCGTAAACGTGCTATCCAAAGAAATGATGAACGGTCAACTTTTTAAATCGGCGAAATTGGACCAACCACCGAGCGAGCCTAATACGAACCAGATGCAGCTAAAGATCAGCTATCAAACCGACGATGCAAACGAAACAGAGATAATACTGTCAAATGAAAAGTGCACTTACAAAGTACCTAAGTTCGAAGGATCAAGTGCATCTATAAGTTCGTTTTCCAGTCAGCTGTCTAATGGAAACTCTTCGATGGCTTGGATGAAGATGCAAAAGTCGGATTCATCGAAATACTCCACGACGTATTGTGAACAGTTTTCGATTTTGTTGGCGAGGATGATGAAACAAATACTCAGGAATAAAACAGGTATGGAGCTAATGATACTTACAGTTGTTTTCATTTATGACCTAGGCTAGAAATATAAAAAACTAACAAACATCTGAAGGAAGGAACATCTGCACAACTGATAGGAAGTACCTGGACGAAGGACGCACAGATGCGTGCAGACGAACAGAAAATAAAGGAGGCTTATACCTAGTACTGGGTAATTCCGAGCCGAGATGATGATGACGCGAAGAATTAGTATTCACTTTCGAAATACATATTATTACTATACATATTACAGAGGATCCTAATTATGTTCCTACCTATTTCTACATCCCTCGTAATAATATTTTCTATTCCCAACCTTCAGGTATCTGCATCCAGTTCATTCACCACGTGATGTGCGGCGTGCTGGTCGGCACGTGTTTCTTCAACATGGCTAACGACGGCACGCAGATGTTCAACCACCTCAAGCTCTGCGTTGGACTCGTCATATTCTTTTCGTATACTCAGATTATGGTTCCAGTGCTTGTTTGTAAGTATAATTAGTTTGCATTTGTATTTTTGAGCATCAGCCCTACTTAATTCGTTTGGCAAAAACGTTATTGATTGAAATGCTATTTTTTCTGCTTCAATTCTGTCACTTGTGGAATTTGACACCAAAATCACATCTTATAATCTATTTATCTATTTAACACCTGAGGAGCTGTGCACAGCGATTCTTTCTATGATTCAGTAGGTACCAAAGTCTTTATGAAAATTCTATGACACTCATTTAACTTACATTTGTTTATCTGATAATTGTTTAGTTACCTCTGTCTATTTTCCACATCCAACTATCTATTTTTCATGTGATCTCTTATTATTTTCCTTAGATTGAATGTTTTGACATTTTTTATCTTAAATTGTCATCTGCCAGTTTTTATTTTTCTGTTATAGGGCTAAGAGGTCATCCATTTATTGTAAAGCTGTTGTAAAACTAGCTTAAAGCCACTGTAAGCTATATTTATTGTTTGCTGGCCGATAACCAAATAATTATGATGTATTTGGATTTATATTTGAAAAACTAAAAAGTAACTTCTAGAAGGTCGGCCAGAAACTATAAAAGGCAGCCGCGAGCTTTGACCAGGTTCTTTTGTCTTATTCTGTTCTCTTCTCTTAAATATACACCAATCTTTATTTCTGAGTTCTGTACATTATAGTTTTAATATATTTATTAAATTAAAATACATCACGGAAAAATCAGTGAGTTCATTTCATCATAGACTTATTGTGAGCGTGAATGTGTTCTACTCTGTCGTCTTTACCTCCGACCCTCCCAATCACTGACCGGGCTGCGGGCCGGTGGAGCGGCCGACGCGAGGTGCTTCCCGACGGGCTGCGGGCTGGTGGAGCGGCCGACGCGAGTTGCTACGCAACAGCGAGATGCTTCGCGACCGTGAGCTGCTGCGGGCTGGTGGGGCGGCCGATGGGAGCTGCTACGCGACAGCGAGATACTTCGCGACCGTGAGCTGCTGCGAGCTAGTGGAGCGGCCGACGCGAGGTGCTACGCGACATCGAGATACTTCGCAACCGTGAGCTGCTGCGGGCTGGTGGAGCGGCCGATGGGAGCTGCTACGCGACATCGAGATGCTTCGCGACCGTGAGCTGCTGCGAGCTGATGGAGCGGCCGACGCGAGGTGCTACGCGACATCGAGATGCTACGCGACAGCGAGATGCTTCGCGACCGTGAGCTCCCCTCGCGACGGGCTACGGGCCGGTGGAGCGGCCGACATGAGCTGCTTCGCGACCGTGAGCTGCTATGCGACCGCGAGCTCCCACGCGACAGACCGCGGGCTCCCACGCGACAGACCATGTTTGGCCAGCCGGCTAAACGTTTCGTTACACACTTCATGTATTTGTTGTACATTTTATTTTGGTTGCTAAACTCGCCAATTATGTCGATTATGGCATTGACGAAGCAATTTTCTATTCTTGGTTAATTACTTCTCATATTATATTAGATTTTACAGACTTCTGCATACGAAATTAACAATTTACTTTCTCATTCCAGATCCCCAAGAAGTAAAACTAGTAAAGAAAGAGCATTTCAACTGCTGGTACAGCCTCACTCCATACTACGCAGCCCTCACTGTATCCAAGCTGCCCATCCAAGTGACGTTCAATATCATATTCTCTACCATCGTGTTCTTCATGGCCGGCGTCCCTTTCTCTGTGATGCGGTTCGTGGCCTTCTGTCTCGTTGGGAACGTCGTGTCTTTGGCCGCTGAAGGCATGGGCATGGCAATTGGATCTGTGTTTAATGTTACGGTAAGTTGATCATCTTTTTTAACGTATCTTTGTCTTTTTTAAGAACTAGTCTGATTATGAAATCCAATTCAAGGTGAAGGGTTCTATTTGAATTCCATGGAGCTCATTCTTTCACCTTATGACGGAGACTGCTTATTGTTTGTAGACTATCTCAATACCATATTTTTTGTGAGTGTAATAACTAATAACATGTATGCAGCATTTATCTGAAATTTATACGATTTTTCCCGAGTTTTACTCGGAAAAAAGTTGATCATGCTGCTGTTTGCCTGCTGCGACTGTGGTGGCATCTCCTTAAAACATGTTCGATCAATTATCTATTTGTTAAATTTGTTTTCTGATGGTTATCTTCTTTTATTTCAGAATGGCTGCGCCATCGGACCATCAGCGATCGCTCCATTCCTCGGCCTAGCTATCTACGGCTTTGACTTCGCACACGAGATCCCTCTCATGATGAACATTCTCATGAAGACTTCCTTCATCAGATGCGGTATCGTCGCCATGGTTCTCACTATTTTCGGCTTCGACCGACAACCCTTGGATTGTGACGACATGTATTGCCACTTCGCCAAACCGGACGTTTTGATCAAATATTTGGATATAGAAAACACTTCGGTTTGGTTAGAAATTGCTACAATGGTTGGTATCATGCTTGTGTTCCGATCTATGTGCTACATCGGTCTGAGATGGCGATTTGCTACATGATCTTACAATTTTACACGTCAGCAATTTAAGCGTTTGTTTATTAATTGTGATATCATTACACATTTCTGTTAGTACAAAATAATTTTGGTGTTTTGTGATACTTTAAGTTTAAATTAATCAGATGTATTTATATCCCACTGTGTTTAGTAGTTTATTGTTCAGTGATTTGAATGTGGGAATATGTTAATGGGTCTTTGTCTCGAATTGGTTATTTACTAACGTTAATTATGTTATTCTAAAGAGTCGTGAAAACAAAACTTTACTGTAAGGGCGTTTTTTTTTTCAAGACAGGGTCAAAATTACAATACACGAGTTATCGTGGGAATTTGTGATTCATAAGTTTTTGTTGGTCTGTTTCTCAGAATTACAGTGTGACTAAATACCTACCAGTAAAATTTACAGGTGACGCGTACCTTTGTGTCTAGAAAATTCATCCTGTGGTAAGACTAACTATTATTTTCTAATACATATAAAGAAAATATAGGTAACCATATGTATTTTATAGGGATACTAGTAGTGTTGGACGGAGATTGCTAGCAACCTTTTAAAATGCATTACTGCCTGCAAAATAGAAACATACTGTATGGCGTAACACCTTTTTTTTTTTGGTTTCCGACCAATTCGTGACACATTGCATTTCTGAATATTCAGGAAATACTTTGCTTAAAAATAGACAACTTTGACGAGTGAATAGCTATTGAGAGTCCAGCTCAGACACCAGGAATTGATCTATTTATGTCAAAAAAACATAAGTTTTATGTATCCAGCCAAAGATACTATGTACAGATACATTTGGGACTGATAGTTTTACAAGTTTAAAATTAAATTAACGGTGAAACTTCTAACACGCATGTGCAGTTTCGCTAGCTAATTTAATTTGACTTTGTTTAGTTTAGACTGCCTCGTTGGTCTAGCGGTCGCAATCGCTACTGCTGAGCATGAGGTCCTGGGTTCGATTCCCAGGTCGGGTAACGTGTTATTGGGTTTTTCTGTATGGAATTTCTCAGTAGCAGCCCGGAGTCTGGATTTGTGCCCGGTTAATGGCAATAGGCTCGCCCCCTATTACATGGGACTTAAAAACATAACTGGCGAAATGTGGGTGTGCTATACGTACACCTCTGCCCAACCCTTCGGGGAAACAAGGCGTGATGTTATGTTATGTTTGTTTAGTTTTTAACTATATAAAAAGGCGGTGTACTCATTTCTCTTGCCCTTAATTTTTTAATAGTTCGGTATATTAACTTAATTTGTTTTAGTTTATAGATGTAATTGTAATGACAGTTCTGAAGTAAAATTAATTTAATGTAATCCGTGATAGGTATTTTTTAAGTCTCCAAAGTGTAACTCAAATATCTTTTAAGCCGAGAATAGGTTGATATCGATTCAAGATACCAGTAAAATAGCTGGCAGTCAGTCGAACTCCTAATTGTTTTACCACTTTCGACAATAATTCCCTATAAATTGAAACTTTACTCAGGTTTAATTTAAACCTTTTAAGGCGGAAACGAAATTTGTAGTGGACTAGTCTAACTTTACGGTCGATTTTACCAAAATAATCGACTATAAAGTTAAGACTAGTCAAGGTTTGTACAAATTTTGTTTCTGTGCTTTATAGGGTTAATGAGAAAACGCCAGCGTAGCCTGAGACTGACCTACAAATTGCAACAAACGTAAGGAAATTTAATTGTTTTTTTTTTTTTTATGACGTCCAAGTGACATTCAACCGTAGGGTGGGAAATAATTTACGAGGTCGATCGACTATACGAACTTTATTGGTGCAGAATCTTTGTAAAGCACTTGAGTAATTATTCGACATAAACATACAAAATTGGAAATTGGAAGTAGGTTCTCAAAACGTATTTTAGCTACGTATTTGACTATGAAGGTTTAATTAAGTTATTACATAATATGAGTAAATGCCTTTAATGAAATGACACTTGGAGAATAGAAGGATATTTTGTAAATATTAGAACTAGATATTATATTATTATAATGGGACCATTATTGATAGTGTGATATTTATAAGCATGCAGCCCAGTTATTCAGTAGAAATGTATTTTTAAGATAGTTCGGTGTTGGCATTTACAAATGAAAAGATTTATGATATTAGAAGTTAAAGTTAAATTGGCACTTGGAATAATTTTATATTTGTTTAACTATGAAAGTAGATGAAAGCGACCAAAGTAGGGACATTATTCTAGCGGAAATCTCTAAATTGTATTCCGATGTTTTGAATGTAAAGTTCAATCCAGTTTCTTTCGCCCATTCCTAATAAATTATAGCCAAAATATTGTGGTAAAAGGTAATTTAGATGTATCAGCTGTCACACAGCGTAAAATAAACGTGATATATATAATTTATGATTAATATTTATGTTTGTTTATTATTATTATTTTAAACACCAAATGCCTCCATTGCAGCCAAATGTGACTTGAAGTTAGCAGCGATTGTGGACGCTATAAAATATGAAAATGCTTGATTCCATGTCAGGTAGGATTTTGGGCAGAATCCAGCCAATGAGTTGCTTACTGCGTAAAGTCAGCGGCTGATTGCTCTTTATTTTCAGCATTATGGATATTATGGAAGCAGGGTATTAAAGATAGCAAATAGTTAGCTGCTAGTTTCTAGTAATATTTGGTAGGCTTGTAAGGCCTAATGGTCGCAAGCAAAACGCTTCCCTATGCGAAAGAGAAAAAAAACCTTATGGACACGACAAAAAAAAACCTTATGACGGTCTTCAATTTATAGAATCAAAGTCTATGACATGAAGACCGTCATAAGGTTTTTTTAACTTGACATGTAAATTTTTGGCTCATCATATTGACAAATGAAACCCAGCCCTTAGCCCCGGAGGTATTAAAACAGTGATATAATTTATTCGAATTGTTACAATTAACGGATTTCATTAGTGAAATGTGCGTTAAAGGACCAGCTTTTTATACTTTTTTACGAAACCGAAATAAAATATAAATTGAAATGTAATAAATTGTTTTATTTATCTTAATTCTTTAGGCAGTAAAATAACACTACATGACAGTACCCTCATTTAAATTTCCTACTTTACATTTAAATGAAGTCATAGGTGAGTATCAGAAACATAACAACATAATAAGTTTGTTTTGAACTTTGCATGGAGCTACTCAGAGAACTCAAAAAATACTCTGCTCTTCACGCATTGCAGAGTTGAAGAGGAAAACATAAAACCCTTTTTCTGACGCAGAGGGTTAACAAAAACGGCAATAATCTATGTTCCTTGATTGCATATTTGTTTTGACTTCACTTTTTTTTTACAAAACTTGGGTTTCTTGCACTTTTAAAAATACATACGATAACATTTTGGCCAAACTGAAGCGATTCCAGCAAGGGATATGGGACGAAATTCATTCGCACCGATTGTGTCAAGTGACTTGTATGGAACCGTTAAAACTGGCGCTAATAGTCGCGTAATCTTTAAAACAATCGAAGCCCGTTTTTGCGTACCGGTTTAAGCGCGGGATTCAGTTCAGTGTAGCCAGAGTTTAACTTTGTTTGAATAAAAATCTGAAAGTATAAAAATATATCTATCTCTTTCCTGCTCCCTTGTCGCGTCGCTTCTTAACGTGTTTCTTAGTTTTGGTTTTCCTCCTCTCGGCTTTCTCTTCTTTGACTGCTTTTTTCCTTAACTTTTTACTGTTTGGCGACTCATCTCGGGGCCGCGCGCTGGTTTTGACCTGTTTTGATGATTCTGAAAATAGTAATAAATAAAGACCTAAAGAAATGTTAATAGAAACTACTTTCATAATTTACAAAAAACTGAGTTGGCCCAGTCGAAAAATATTGTTGTTATTCTAAGGCCGATCTTCAGCACCGTTGGATTTTCAACGCTCCACTCAGTGCCGAAAGTAGAAAATCCAACGGCGAGCTTTTAGTTCGGAGTTCATTTAGGTGGCACCATTTCCCGTTACCCTTCCGTCTTGCAGAATCTATGAGTAGACTGTATGCTAGTCTTGGTGCCTTTTTGTCACTACCGGTAGTACCATCTGCGAGGCCTAAGCTGAGAATGAGCTTTGCATTTGTGTGAGTGATTACCAGTGTCCGGAATAGGTAGAGTATAAATACCTAAACTTGGCGGGAAGGTATAACATAGAGTGGTTAAATCCACCAAAAAAATTATTTCATTTTTATTGCATCCCGCAATCCCGGGAACTGGTATTAAGTAGTATTCATTGTCGCAGTAAGTTTAAAAATTTAGGGCAATGATCTCTGACGTACATATTGTACTATAAATACATTTTCGGGATCCCGGGATTTTGAAATTATCATTAACTACTTAACTTGAGTTAGCAAGGACGCGTCGCTATGTGCACTCACACAAATGCAAAGCTCAGCTTAGGCCTCGCGTACTGTACGTCGCTATGTGAGTCCTGGGTGCCACAAGTAGACTATTGTTGCCGCCAATCTACCGCCGTTAATGATATGGCCCAGACAATGGTTTGTGAAGAGTTTTTTTTTCCAAATCATCGTCAGTCTAACCTTTTCCCAAATAAGTTGGTGTCCACACCCAGTCAAACTGGATGCAGCTAAATACCAGAATTTTATCTGGAAAAACTGCCTATCTGATCTCCATAACCCAGTATAGTGTTTTTATCTCACAATGCGACGCGCACTTTACTTGTAGTTAACAAGTGTACAGACACGCTGTGAATGTGTGAGTAAGCGCAGGAGCTCTCTGTATCGTTCGACACAATGGCGAAGTCGGAATAGTATGTATGTGCGTGCGGCTGTTTTTATCTACCTACGAGGCCTTAGATAATGATTACAGTGACAGTAAAATACCGTACCATCATCATCATCCTCATCCATTCCTTCTGAGTCACTATCAGAGCCACTAGCAGAGATATCATCTTCTTGCAATATATCTGGTTTATCAGCTGCTGTCAGGTCCTCATTGAAACCAGCTATCTTCTTGTATGCTAAGTCTTCTGTATCACCTTTCTTTGCTTTTGTGATGTCTCTTTCATAGTTTATAACCTGGAATGTAGGTAGAACAGTTGTTGATAGTAAATAAAGGAAGGAATAGTGTTTCTTTGATCAAAAGGATGGAGATCCTTTGTATGGGAAAGTTGCTTAGTTAATTGAATTTATCTACTATATTGAAAAAGCCTTGTTCCTGATACAATGCAGTAGTTATTACAAAAGATCTGAGGTTATTAATTTAACCTCATGAAAAATATCTTTAAGGGTATATTTAATTAGATTTTGGTGTTATATTAATCAAATCAAAGCACCCAATTTGTAAGTTGCAGTACAAATTGGCATCCACAGGTATGTTTTCAGATTCATTTGTTTACAATTTAATTAGATAGGTACTTTTGGAACAGATATAGGCTTTATGTGCTAAATAAACAAGTTTTATGAAACGGCTGCTTAATCAGTAGCATTCTAAGTGCGGATTTCACCAATGTTACTGAACGCGTTCAGCACATCTAAAACAAGTTCAAGAGCTGTCAGTGTAAATATTCCATTAAATAATGACAGTGACAGCTCTCAAACGTAGTTCAAGTGTTGATCGCGTACAGTTTCATTGTTGAAATCAGCACTAAAAATCTTTTGCTAAGAGGGGTTATATTAGCAATATTAGAGATTAATATTATGTTTAAAATGAATTTTGCATTGACCATTGACCGGTGAAGGAAAACATCGTGAGGAAACCGGCATGTCCTAGAACCAAATATTCGAAGACATGTGACATCTACCAATCCGCACTACCTCTCATAGAGAGGAGGCCTGTGTCCCAGCAGTGGGAATGTTATAGGCTGATTATGCTTATGCATTGATATTGAACTTGTGAAGACCTGTCTTGGGGGAAGCCAGCAGTAGACGTCTTTAAGATATAATACTTTTATAATTTACCTCAGTAAGCCTCTTTGGAATGTAAATATTCTTGAAAGCTTCCTCTTCTACTTGCTCCTGAGCAGTCATATCCTCAAAGTTCCTTGAAGCTGTTTTTTCAGACAGCTTCTCAAGACATTCTTCTAAATTATTCTCATTTATAGTAGAATCAGTAATAAAATCAAACAATTCCTTAACTGTTAATGTGGCTACTCCATTTTTCCTGAAGAAGTCAGAAATGTTTGTGCAATCTTTACGTAAGAATTCAAAAGCATGTGGATGGTCATGTTCTACGGACTGGGACACATCTATGATAACAATATTCCCTTGGTGGTACAAAAGGTTAAATTCGGATAAATCAGCGTGCACTAATTTGCAAATGTTGAACATTTTCCACATCATCATGACAATGTCTCTGTAAATTGACCGAGCGGTAGACTGTGATATTTCAACATCTTTGAGTTTTGGTGACGGCCAGCCGTCTTCACCCATGAAAGACATCACTAACACATGGCTTCGCAAAATAACTGGTTCTGGTACACTTAATTGAGCATTGTGCATTCGTACAAGATTTCTCATCTCTTTTTCAGCCCATGTGCGTACCATTTTACGAGGGTTAGATTTGCAGTAACCATTACGGAATCTATACTCTCCTGAAACATACTTGTCTCTGTCTTTGAAGACTAAAATCGAAGTTTTGAAGATTTTAACAGCATAGTCTTTTCCATCTTTTGATGTTGCATGGTAAACATTTGCTTCTTTGCCTGTGGAGATGCAACCATTGATTTCGTTTATAATGCCTCTGTTTAGAAGTTTGAATAGGATCATTTTTGTGCGCGGGTCCATGACCTGCTCAGCAGTAGCTCTGTCATGTTTGTCTTTGATTCTTATCCTGCCATTGTCATGCTTTCTATCATTAATATCCATGAATTTTTCAGTTTTTCTTGACATTGGCTCATATTTGTCGACATTTATTTTGTGGACGTATTTCTTGAACAACTTTTCGCTCGGCTGGTATGTGCTGACTTTACTTGATGGTGCTTGAGAGTTGACGTTGGTTTTCTTCTTGTTCTGACCCGGGTCATCAGAGTCGTGAAAGTATTCGTCTGAATCGAAGTCGTCATCATCTTCAGATTCACTGCTTAGAGTTTTAATAAGTGGAACATCTGAAAACTGTGCAACGTAAACATGTAAAAATGCAACAGGGTGCAATGCAACAGGGGTGCCCTTGGGTCTCATTCTACAATATTGAGATTGACAACATGTTGCACAATAAAATACGTGAGAAAGCGACTTACTCGAACCGTTTTCACCTTTACAGTTATATCTTCTTCGTAATCACTGAATTGACCGTCCGCCATTTCGATATTGACTTTAAAGATAGCTTTTATGTGAGTAAACAAGGAATATATTTTAACTTTCTACGTTTTTAAATATAAAATCTTTTACAACCTCATCCCATGCGGACCTGGAAGGGATTTTGTTGTTGTAATTTTGACAGTGACATTGACATACACTCATACAGTGAGTGACAGTAAAGGCCGCATTCCGAATTGGGCTGAAATCGATTTGAGCACGCTTACACCGTGAGCGCGATAACGATGTCCCGTGAATCGTTATAGATGACGTCATAACATGCGCCATCTTGCGATAACGCCGACCATGCCCTTTAATAATATCACTGTGAGCGAATTGTTGACAGCTCTCAGCTGTCATAATCATGATATCTAAATCTTGAAAGAAATGTTGAAAGATTTTCTCACTCTGTTCCACATACCACTAAATAAACGAAAAAAATGTAAACATACTATTACAAATTTTGGGCATGAATCCTAAAGCTGAACAGTGCAAGATTTCATACTAAATTGAGCATTAAAAGAGGTAGGTAATCAAAAACACTAAAATTAAGATCAACTTTTGGGTAACTAAGTTCATACATCTAATCAAAGCCGATTATAACAAGATTTTATTCTAACCAAATCCACTGTAATCTATGAGTAACATTAACTCTTTATTTTTTTCTTCTTCTATGCAGACAAAATTCTTAAATTGGGAGGGTACTTACCTTAAGTAGTAGTTTTCACTCGATCGTTCATCCATTTGGGGTCGTTCATTTTTTGGCGCCACTACCCTTATTGCACAAATGTACACCTACAGCGCCCGTTAGCGCGTATTAGTCTAACTTTGGTCTAAATCAGTGGCGTAGCGTGCCTTGGCGGGGCCCCGTATAAAAATTTGTTTGGGGCCCATAAGTAAAGATTTCTCACAAAAGAAAAAAAAAGTTTGCTTATAATTAAAATAAATATTTATTCATTATAATTATCTATCTGTCACTTTTTCCATTTTTTTTACAAATCATTCAAATTAAATATACACTCTCCTTGCCTTTTTTTTTCGGCAAACTGATTTATTAAATCATTTATATCTGATGGTTAGTTTTTCTAATGTTTCTGCCTCTATGGACAATATCCCCCCCGACCCTTGCTCGACGAAGTGCCAGCCCGCGGCCGCGCCGTAGCTGAGCCTGTAGCTTTAAATTCCCCAGATAATAATAATTATCTAAATCAGATCCAGCCTGTCCCCTCTTGCTGTCCTCCTCCCAGCGACGACCTAAGCCGAGGTCCGTACCCCACAGGGGGTGCCCTTTGCGAGCAGTCGCTTAGTAATGTAAGTTTTCGCCCCTGGCTGGAGGCTTTGAGTTCGCTTAAGGCAGCCACAGGATAGTCCGGTTAAGTAGTCACGACCTCTCAAGGTCAACTACGAGATGCCATAAAAAAAAATGACAATAGTGACAGGTCTGACAGGCGTTCATATCAGAAGCCCCCGTGGCCCGAGGGCCCGGTATAATTGATACGGCAGAAACGGCGGTAGTAGCTACCGCCGTATCTGCCCCTGGTCTAAATACTTACGTTTCACCAGATTTCACTCTTTCTTTCAGGTACTTTGAATATGTACGTATTTTTATTTATTTAAGCTTTTCGAACACAAAAATGTACAAAGGCGGACTTAATGCCTTAGGCATTCTTTACCAGTCAAGCAACGGTGGTGAAGAGATTAGATGACAGGTCAACCAAAGCATGGTTGATACGAACAATGACGAAATAAAACTTAAAAAATATATATTAATAGTGCTGAAATAAAAACAAAAACAAAATAGATATTGTGTACATAACTACACATACACACATTAAAATAATACATCCTTACAACATATATATATATATTTTTTACGAATTTATGGGTGAGAGATGTTGAGACGACTACAAGCTATTTGTTTTGAAAATAACTCAATTGCAATTTCCGCTTATGCATACCGACTGCTGGCCGTCCTGATATCAAGAGGAAGCGCATTCCATTAGTGCCTTTTTGGGTTTAGCATAATCTTATGGGGAATACAGGCGCTACGTAAGTACCTACCTACGTAGCGTAGGTACATAGGTTGGTACCTAACTATGTAGATAGGGGCGACTTGATTGAGTAATGAGCCAATTCAATGTCAATTGGAAAAATTGCGACGTAGTGTTTTATAAATATTTGGTCTACCTGATTAATTGACCAATCCTGTACTCATATTAACTACCGGGACTTTGTTGACCCTGTACTTGACTTTGTCGCATTTTAATTTCAAACATAGGCCTGTTGGTTTTGCTGTACCTACCTACTCAACTTTATGACATGTCTCAAAAAGAGTCGTGATAACTTTACAAAGTAGTTTTTATAGATCTTTAAGAATTATAATTTATTTGTGCTCTTGGACATCACTGACATCGGTGAAGGAAAACGGCATGAGGAAACGTAGACATAAAATTCATGTAGGTAAGTCTAAAATCGCAAATCTGTCTTGAGCAAGCGTGGTGATTAATGCTCATGCTTCATCTTTGTATGAGAAGCCTTTGCCCTGCAGTGAGACAGTAATATTCCGGTATTATTTCTTAAAGTCTTTGTCTGACACAATTCCCGGATTGAAGTCCAGGCTTAACGACTTCTAGTTCAATGAGGCGATGTGTTTATTCACACTCGTAATAGCATTAACTGGGTTATACCTACTTACCTAGGTGTCTTACTTATAATCTGTTGATTACAAGCATGTCTATGACGTAACTAAGTGGGAAGATATATATACCTATAGCATAATCAGCCTATAACGTTCCCACTGCTGGGACACAGGCCACCTCTCTATGAGAGGGAGTGAGCCGTAATTCACCAAGCGGGCTCAGTGCGGTTTGGTTGATATCACATGTCTTCGAATTTTTGGTTCTAGGACATACCGGTTTCCTCACGATGTTTTCTTTCACCGTTTTGAAAGCAGTGGTGATGAAATTATTTACACAAAGTAAAGCGCCTGCCTGGGTTTGAACTCACGACCTACAATTCGAAAGTCGGGGCCGTTACCACTGGGCCACCACATATGAATGAAGCTCAAAAACTCAAACTCAAAGCATTTATTTCAAATAAACCAATTACAGGCACTTTTGAATTGTCAAGGTCGGTCGGTCAGAAGCATGAAGCTAGTTGCCCATTCCAAAGCGTAGTAGGTACCTATGTAGAAGAACGGGCAAGAAACTCCACGGACACTCTTTTAAATCAAATTATGTTTACAATAGATTGGTTACATCATTCATGTTGAAATTATGCATGTGAGAACGATGCAGAACGTTAAAAGCGTCCGTTATATAAATATGAAAACAATTCAAAAATAAAATTTAATTAAAGTACGCCGTGGCAGCTAACTGATGACCAGTCTCAACTGACGGCGCCCGTTCACGAATATGACGCATGGATTAGCACCATTCAACTCAACCATTTTGAAGGGAGCTAAATGATCCAACACACGCGCCACCATCAGCGAGACATTAAAGTGAGCATGACATACTCTCAGCCGCCAGGACACATGGGAATTAGACATAACTGGCGAAATGCCCAACCCTTCGGTGAAACAAGGCGTGATGTTATGTTGATAAGCTCACTCAAAAACTACCAAAGCAAAGTGAATCAAATTTATAAAGGGACCACCGCGTAAGCTTCTTTCACCAAATGGAAATGGAATTTTCAAAACCTTTCTACAATTGACGAACATTTTGATGAACATTGTATTTAAAATAAAGTTACCTATATTATATCTATGATTCCACAGTTGACTGAATGTAATGTAATTTTATCAGTTTTTTATCTTAACCTACCTCTTCAAAGAACTCACCGATTTCTGGAAAGTCTTCCAACCCGAATATATACAGATGAAAAAATCGAGACATGTGACATCTACCAATCCGCACTGAGCCCGCGTGGTGGAATACGGCTCACTCCCTCTCATAGAGAGGAGGCCTGTGTCCCAGCAGTGGGAACGTAATAGGCTGATTATGCATATTTTATTATGCAATCGAAAATGATATTATAATAAATTCATGTCAGTGACATTTACCTACATAACAAGTAATGTTATACGAATTTGTGTGGGGGTCTGTATCATAAGTAAAAAAAATGACATATAAAAACTTTTTCCAAAAAAAAAACAGCCTTCTTCCAAAGCAAAAACATTACAAAGTGAAAATTAACTTTTTATTTCATAATGGAAGTCGGTCGCAAAAAACGAAATACAAAACCAAAAACACAGACTTCCGAAATATATTTTTTACTTTGTAGTGTTTTTTTTGGAAGTCGGTTGTTTTATAAAATGTTATGATGAGGAAACAATGACTTGCATATCGATGTCTTTATTAAAACTGTACCTTTGTCGTCATTTAAGTAATTCGATTTGATGAATCATAATAAATTGTTCCTTAAACGAGGGAACTACCTGCACACAATCTGTCTCATACCGTTTCCTCTTAAACGAACGGTAAGCATGGGAAAACCAGGGTTTTGTAGCTGCCCAGAAAACGATATTGCATGGAATTGTTCTTTCAATGGATCGAATCGATGTTCAAATATTTAAAATCAAAATATTCATGGGGACTTATGAAACGTCAGATTCTAGGTGCACGGTTCAATTGGTCGTTTCCTATGGAGAAGAGCCGGCAAGAAACTCCATGGTTACTCTTTTAAAAATATTTGTCTTTTACAATGTTTTTTAATTACAGTGATAATTGGTATGGGAGGATAGTGTAGGCTTGTCAACAAGTACCATATGTTAAATTTACAATCTACAAGGCCTACGACGTTCTCACATTTACAAAATATAAAATAATCTAATACAGTAAAATCAAAAATAAATTAAAGATTGTAGTTTTATAATGTCAAATAATGAAAATATTATGTCAGAGTTATGTAAAAGTCATATCTAATAATAAAAAATAAAAATTAAACACCATTTAATATGTCGATGATAAAATAAGTGCTATCATATATGTACATATTATTAGGTCTAGGTTGAGAAGTATCGATGATACGATATAGTGTTTGAAACATATATTTATTTATTTCCATCGATTATTTACCTCTTAATCTTATTTGTACCTACTATAGTACCTTTTTATATACTATTGTTCGTCTTGTCTACATACTCAACCTAGTTTTTAGATAGGTGCTCATCTACCAATATTATACGCTGACCACTAAAATACTAGCTCCGATGACCGGGCAGTGCCGGTACCATCTTGCTGGCTGGGTATGGCTAGTACTGAAAAGACTACTGCCACTCCACTGATGATTAAGAAGTACCTGTACATGGAACCCACTTTTCAAAAATCAGTCCAGGATATATATCACTTTATGTACTTCTCATTCCAATGAGTTTAACAGTTATGACGTACATAATGTACCACATTCAGGGGCTCAAGTTGTAACCGTAATATGTGTTAACACTGTTTTAAAAGAAACACATTTATAAAGTTAACAGATACAATACTGTTTCAGAATCAAGGTTTTATGTGTTAATAATTTTTCATATGTGTGACAGAAATAATCAGTTTTTATTTTCAATCAGTCAGACACACGGCGACTGGATTGCAGCTATATCTAATGCTTATTTTAACCATTTATACATAGTAAAGCGATAAGTGTATTGTATATTTTGTAATTGATTTATATTTTGTTATGTATTTTTGTGGTGTTAAAGTATATATTAATAAATAATACATAAATTTGGCAAAACCGCGTTCACCTTTTTACAGTTATTAACACTGATAACACTTACAGATTTATTACTATTACCTTTTTGTAATGGGTTAACACATTGAATCACAAATTTATAAGTGTTACATTTTTGATTCTGTTATCAATTCAAAACCTAACACTTATAATTTTGTAACATTTATGACGGTGTTTTTAAGTCCCCGAACCACATTTACCGTTACACTCTAACTTTCGCATTTAAGGAATTATCCGATCTTCCTTCCTCCTAAGCCAGTAAGTACCTATCTTAATGGTCATGATTTTTATACTGGCCTTTACCTCCTAATGCTTATCATAGAAAAACCTAATTCGCAAGGCATCATTTCGTCAAGGTAGTGCTCTCAAACCAAGGTGTACCTTGTAGTTTACATCACAAATTGTAACTAAGACAAATTGTCTTGCAAGCATGATTGTCGGTGGCTTGTGACTTGAGACAAACTTAGACAGTATGGCTCCATATTACGACTCACTTAGTCGTATGAGTAACGTCAGAATAAGACAAGTAGAGCTAAGAATGTTGTCTAGATGGTTAGGCCTTTTGAGTGATATTTCCTCTTGGGTTCATTTGTTTGTAGTTTTTTCTTGACTTTTATATCAACAGGTTCGGTGCAGAAATGGGCACGAATTAGCATACAATGAATCGTGTTAAAAGACAAAAGAAATGAGACTGAATAGGAAAACGATGCACCATTTGTGTGTAAGGTGATAGTCGAATTGAGATTAACGGGCTTGAAGCTACAATTGCCAACAGACTAATCGAAGAGACTGGACAAGATTGAATACCAATAAAGAAAAATACTACAAAAAACTGCACAAGCACTTGATTGTAAGCGCTCTACGCTTCAGATGACACGAAATCCGGACCAAACATTACCATCATAATCTGAAACTTAAAACAATAGAAACATATTATCTTAAAAACTTTTTATTGCAATTTGTTCGCAGTTGATTAGCCATGTAATAAAGGTCGATGTCGACCTCCATATTACTAATTAGCGTAGTAATACAAAAAGTAACTGTCAAGGCAAATATAAAAGGAAATGAAAAAATTAAGGAATCGGATTTGTTCGAAAACTCGTTGTTGTACATATTCGGTCTAATGTATCTTTCGCTTCCTATATTTTATGAAGTAGGTTAAAGCACGATAACACGCGTACTTGATGTTTATTTATAATTGATTAAGGGTTTTTAAATCTTTACGTCTTTTTCATGCTATTTAGACACCATCTGAACTAGAGTGCATGAGCATTTAGACTGAAGTCAACGCAACGACCGTTCTGTCAAAAGAGTACGAAGAAGATGAACTTAAGTAAATTATGTCTTGTTTTGTAGATTATGTTGTATTTTCGAAGCACAAAGAGCCATGTGTGAGGTCATACATTCATCATGTAGTAAGAGATGCTTCTTTAATAATATAATTTTCTCCAAATTGCAAGGGCTTCCGCAAACTTCTTAGAATCAAACATCTTGTATAATGTTAGCAGCTATAATCTAAGACTAGGAACACTGCAGAGATCTATAAGTGATCAATATATTTGAAAGTTTTCTATTCTCTGGAAATCGGTGTAATTGTCCGAACTCATTCAGGTGTTTAATAAGGATCTCATACGTCTTTCTTTGCTTTGAGAGTTGAATTAATTATTCAGTAAAAACCGTAACAAATCCCAGTGGTGCATATTAGTTAGATCGCAATTTGATTATCATTCACTAACGATCTACCGTTCACTTTAACTGTTGGTTAAAGATATATTATTTTAACGGTACTGATAACCTTGAAGTCTGAAGTATTAGTTAAACAAATAACCTCTTTTTGTTCCAGGATAGGTCCATGCATTTCTGCAGTATCTTTTCCAAATATCTAATTAAGACAATTCATTTTTGCCAAGCGTGTTGTCAAAGATGCGGGGACGAGTTGCGTGTGTACCGTCAGGTCCATATTCAAAAAACTCATCTACAAACTTCTATGATGTATACCTACACATGGTGTACCGATTCATGTAGTTTAATTACCAGCATTCATGTAGTTTAATTAACAAAACAGAAGAAAGCATTTTATGATGAAGCACGTGCTTAAACTAAAGTAACATGCGCAGATAATTGAAAAAAATAATTGACCACATTTATTGAATTCGATTAAGTGTTAAAATCTGCTGGAGAATATAAGCGTAGAGTTGATAACGCTTCTGTTTTATAAAAGTCATTAATTACCCACGAGCACAACAACCCATGTCATTTTTGTAGTACGTAAATAAATCTGAGAAGTTTTTCAAAATAACTTCCTCTTAAAATTTTACACCAGCAAGCAATTGATTAAAATGCATCAGTGTCACGCTTTTATAAAGTTTGTGACTCGGCAAATAATATATTTGTTTATATTTTGCTGGAATAACCTTACGAAGTGAATTGACGTCGCTCAGTAGTATTTAAGAAGGCTACGCAATGATTGACGAGTCAAACCTTCGGTTCAGAGGCACGCGGCCGGCCGCAGCCGCCATTCACAATATAGTGCACATTTGAAATCTTTATTTTCTTCGAATAAAACTTACGTGTTGAGTGACAGAAGATAAAGGGAAAATGCCTGCCGATTCAGATCTTATTGTACCTGATGGGGAGGATCGAGGTGTGGACAGGGATAACTACAAGTCACTTGCAGACAGATCCAAGCATGAAGATTTCATCAGGCGAGCAGTGGACCTGTTGGTTGAACGAGTGGTCTTTGGAAGGTCATCCAGGACATCAAAGGTTGTGGAGTGGGCTAGTCCTGAGGATATCAAGAAAGCGATAGATTTGAAGCCGAGGGAATCACCAGTATCTCACGATGAGCTCCTGGCACTTATGGCCGATGTGAGTTTTGAATATTCTTTGGTTCTGTAGTAGTTTTAATTTTTGCAAAACTTATAAGGAAAAATGTTTCTTTTATACTCTTTTTACTTTTTTTTTTTTAAATATGATAATCGCACTAGATTATTTATTTCGATTATTTATATCTGAATAAGTGTCAATAGAATCACAATCAGAATATCTTGAAGTAAGTATTATTATTGCAAAACTAATTTCCACATAGTCGTAGGTAATTAGTGTTGAACTATGATAGAGCTGTTGGCTATAAACTACCTACTTCTTTTTTTTCAGGTTGCTCGCTACTCTGTTAACACAGGACATCCATACTTCGTCAACCAATTGTTTTCTTCAGTCGATCCTTACGGTTTGGTTGGTCAATGGCTGACTGATGCTTTGAACCCCAGCGTTTATACATTTGAAGTGGCTCCAGTGTTCACTCTGATGGAAGAAGAGGTTCTTCGTGAAATGAGGGCTATTGTCGGATGGCCAGAGGGTGAAGGCGATGGCATATTTTGTCCTGGGGGTTCTATGTCTAATGGTTATGCTATCAGCAGTGCTCGGCACTACTTCTTTCCTGAAATTAAGGTTAGTTGTTTTTTTTTTCACTAGATAGTGGTTTTTGTGATACGGATAAACGAAGAAATCAGACACATCGTTCTACGGTTTGGGAAAAACACATAAAACAAATTAAATTAAATCGTTTGTCATACAGAATTATTAATATAGTACCTGATAATGTCAATGAACTGCAAAGCCTGTACCACAATCTTTATATAATTTATGATCTACTTCGTTTACTGAGTCAATGCATGTTTATTAATCTTCCAGTATTAACAACAGGTTGTTAGACAAATTATTTTATCTCGCTTTGCACTCGTTCACTATATAGATTGCCAGTTTTGCAGGAAGCATTCCGTTCGGTGGTTACCTTAACCCCGATTCACCGATCATTATGATCGCGTGCCGTGGTTTGTGTAAAACCTTGGTATGTATTTTGTTTTAAAAAATACATTTAGTGCTTGTGATTTGGTCTATTCTTTGACTAGTTTTTTTTCGATATTATGGAAAATGGAATAGAGAGAGAGAGTGTTTGTTAATTTTGAGGGTACATTATTTTCTGCTTGTATACTAGCGATATTTATAGCTACGAAATCTTAAGTGGCTTGTCAATATTTGAATAAACAATCGTTATGTTCCCATTTCTCTTTTCAATTGAGAGATCTGTCAATATACATGAATTATTAGGTCAAGAGATAGTTCGCCGGTTATCTCTAATGTCATTTGATGTAGCAGATTTTCATTGCTGCCTAGATCTATTATTAGTTTAATATACAATAGAGGTTGTTAAGTTATGCATGATGGACTTTTTATTATATTGACAATTCGATCATACTGTGCTAGATATGCCTGTATTTAATGGGTTTCTGATCGGATGTAAGTAATCTCAAAGTTGACATTGATATTTGGAGAACATACATCATCTGCTAAACGTTTTGCCAACTGTCTTGGGGTTAGCTTCCAGTATAACGTGATGATGATGATTACATGGACTGACCTCCACAACCCAGTTCCCTAATAGGCAACACTATTCTAATATAAAAGGCAACACTATTCTAATATAATTGGTAAGACTGGTTGTCAGACTTTTGGGCTTCTGACGACTGTCAAAGAACCTCGAATGACAGCGGGAATCAACGGCTTAACGTGCTCTTCGAAGCACGGATAGTTCTTGGTATGTAAAGATGGTCACCCATCCTCGGGACAACTGCGATAAGCATAGCTTTACCTGATCGACAGACCCGTGCGGTTGATATTACTTAGCAACAAGCCCCCAACAACATTATTTTTATTATTGCCAAATACGTACCGCCTATAAGGTCCTTAAAACAAATTTTAGAATATTAATCTGCATTCTTTAAATGCTTATGTTAATCACTGTTATTAAATTACAAGGGCAAGATAAAACAAATTTAATAAAATGTAAGCAATTAATAGTGTTTGAATGCTAGAAATTTGCAATGACCTTGACCTAAAATTAGGGAAATAAATAATCTATCAACGACAGTATTCTTCTAAAAATGTATTTAGTTTTTATGAATGAATGTATATAGTCATAACGATTATCTGTACTGGAACCAAATTCTATTGGCTGCAGAGTCAGAATGGTGTTACAAATAGATTTTTATTTTTCATGTCGTTTCTGCTAATTTCATGCTAATACTTAGGTCAGAAAAGTCCATGATGAGGCATAATAGGCAATAAATTTTTGGTGACGAATATGAGCTGACATAATCAGAACCAAAAGCAAAGTTAATTTTGTAACGCAAATGAGGATGACTGCCTCGTTGGTCGAGTGGTCGCAAGATCTACTGCTGAGCATGAGGTCCTGGGTTCGATTCCCAGGTCGGGCAAAATGTTTTTCTATCTAGAATTTCTCGGTAGCAGCGCGGAGTCTGGATTTGTGCCCGGTTGATGGCAATAGGCTCGCCCTGCGGCCTTAAACATAACTGGCGAAATGTGGGTGTACATAGGTACACTTCTGCCTAACCCTCCTGGGATTACAAGCGTGATGTTATGTTATGTTACGAGGACAGGCTATTTTCAGCTCTTGTAATCTGGGCCATCGGGCTGAGTTGATAGGACCCATGACATTTAATTACGAAGTAGCTTCAGTCCGCGGCTTCTTTGGCGTGAAGTTTCACGTTTTAACATAAAACATAAGGCACTAAGAAATAGTGTAGCTCTCTATGAAAGAAATATTTTTGTATTCGCGTCAGTAGTTCCGAAGATAACTCTCTATATACAAACTCGCACTTAATCAAATATACATCATTTTAGTGTTCCGTAGTCAACAAGCAACCCTTATAGTTTCGCCATGTCCGTCCGTCTGTCCACAGCTTAGCTGAGAGACTCTTAGTACTAGAAAGCCGTTATTTGGCATGGATATACATATTGGTAAAGCCGAAAAAGTGGTAAAATAAAATCTGTTTTTTTTTTGAGTTTCTTCCGTATAAATAAAATGGGGTTGAATTACTTTTTCTCGTCTATACCATAGTGTAGGGTTTCATTGGAAAGAATGTTCAAAAGTGAGAGAAAACCATTTTTCGTTTAAGGTACCCGTTTGCGAAGAATTAGGCTATAACCACTGTACGGCCCGAATCGCGCGACAGTAAACAATTTACGCGCCAGAAATGACGTTTCCCGCCAAAACGTCAATTTCCCGCGAATGCGCACTTACTTAAAGCTTATCTAGCAAACTATTGCAGCTATAACAAAATAAAAATTCGTGTGTACTTGTTTTTATGATTATTTTATCCAAAATTAACCATTTAGCTGGCAGGTGGCCCTACACCTGCTAAAATTTACTTTTTGGATCATTTTTGGATAGTGAAAAAATTACGAAGTTAAAAGGAAAACTATCACAGCTAAATATGCTTTACAAGTTAACGAGTAATAGTCTAATAGTCGACCAACTTACATTTGCAGTTGCAATACATGGGAGATCATTTACTACAATAATAAGTTGGTTCTTGGGAAAAATTCATCCAACTACGGAACCCTAATAAAATTGTGCCGACAATCCCTTGGCCGCTTTCTTTTTAACATTAGTTACAGATTGAAGGTAATTCTGTTACTTTTAGTGACTCAGATATGATAAGGTCATAAACTTGCTTTACTTGTTAGGGACAATTTGCAAACTTAATTTAAAATTGTCAATCTGTTACGTGACCACTTTGCCAGTAGCAAATGTGTTGTTGTATAAATGTGTGCATAGGTCACAGTTAAATCGGTAACATCAAATCATTTAATATCGTAATTTTTGGTAACGGGTAAAGTAAAGGTCTTATAAAACATTTGCGCGCTCCAAAAACTACCCATTGGTCTTAAACTATGTTAATTTTTTTTTGCTTCTGTATCTACCTACCTTGATTTCTTTTCATTGAGTGTTTCGACAGTTCCTATTCAATTACGTTAAGCAGCATAATCAGCCTATAATGTTCCCACTGCTGGGACACAGGCCACCTCTCTCCGAGAGGGAGTTCAATCACTCCCAATTCAATTATTTCTTAGTAATATATTATCTACATAATAGCTTCTGCTTTCGTCTTCTTCTGCGTGGACTTCAAAGAAGTATCCTACGTGTTAATGCAGGTTACACACTATACAGGGTTACCGTTTTATTCATAATAAAGCCATTCGCTTTATAAACCTATTTTAGATATGGAATTGTTTTGTCCTTTTCTATCAAACTTCATTTTAACTTGACAGAACGGGACAAAGCAATTCGATATCTAAAATAGGTTTATAAAGCGAATGGCTTTATTATGAATAAGATAGTTCGTTTAGACCTGGCAAATTTAAGGGTGTGGTACAGACCATCAGACTGAACAACACTCCATGGGACCAATAATAACGGACCAGTTATCGCCAAAAATTTATCAACTATCCCATACATAACTTCAATACCTACCTTCAACCCAGGTCTTTGAAAACTAACCTTGTATGTACTCGTAAGTGGTTGCCAAATTTCATCCAAATTCTTTAGCCGTTTTTGCGTGATTAAGTAGCAAACATTTGAACATATAAACAAGGAAATGGAGGAAATGGAGGAAATATTTTTGGATTTCGTGTTCAAATTAGCAGTCGTGGCCCAGTGGTAACGGCCGCGACTAACGAGTTGTAGGTCGAGATCGAAACCAGACAGGCGCTTTACTTTGTGTAAATTATTTCATCACCACTGCTCTCAAAACGGTGAAGGAAACATCGTGAGGCAACCGGCATGTCTTAAAACCAAAGATTCGATGACATGTGCCATCTTCCAACCCGCACTGGGCCTGCGTGGTGGATTACGCCCCATTAGGGAGTGGGCCGTAATCCGCCATTCACAGAGAGGAGGCCTTGGTCCCAGCAGTACATAATAGGGTGATTTTGCAGTATGCAAGCTCAAAAAGTCAAAACTCTTTAAAGCCCTACTTGGCCGGATAAAGTGTGACTCCTGCAGGCATAACTTATATTCTTCCGTCGACGAAACTCGTTTATATGGTGGTCATCCATAAAAACAAGTTTTGTCGACTGAAGAATATACGAAATGACATGAATAGAGGTAATCTGTCATTTTGTCTATTCTATCTGTCAATTTGTCTATACTTCTGTCGACGAAACCAGGTTATGCTACGCGTGGAAGCCCTTACTCCAATCAATATCGTAGGTAAATGAAACAAGAACTCCTCCTACTCGCGTCGTATTCCTCAATGCTGAGGGTCGTGACCCCCTTCAGTATCACCTTCTTTCGGATGATTTTCTCAATCTGTTTTTGTCTCTGGCTGTGTGAAGGGCGCTGTGGACTGTGGAGTCAAGGGCGGTGCGGATGAAACAAGAACTAAGAAATTTTATAACTAGATATCCGTACTCATCCGTCATACTTATGCTATCTACAATTAAGTAAAAGCACTAGTCCTTGCTTTTTAATTGTATGAAAACAAGTAATTTCCGCTTTGCTAATGCATGTGTGTGCACTTATTATACGTAAGGATTTTATAAAATTATTCGCGAAGGGTATCCGCGTACTTTGAGGTCATATCCAAGTTTGTGCAATTACAATCAGACAAAAGTAATTGTTAGTGTTGCAAACATTTTGCAGTGCTGATTTTGTTGTTAGATATTATAATATTGTGTAGGTACTTATGTAAGGAGCAATTTAATTTCACGAGTGGCGATAGGAACCTTATAGATACTTTACACTGCTGCGGGCTGGACACGAGAGAAGAAAAAGATTCCGTTACCTAAATAAAGTTTAACATGCATAACATCGCATGCATAACATCACGACTGTAATCCCAGAAGGGTTAGGCAGAGGTGTACCTATCTATAGTACACCCACATTTCGCCAGTTATGCTTAAGTCCCATGTATTAGGGGGTGAGCCTATTGCCATCAACCGGGCACAGTTCCAGACTCCGGCCTGCTACTGAGAAATTCTATATAGAAAAAAAGTTCAACAAAAAATCATAAAATTATAGAAAGCTTGCTCAATTTTTTAAAAGGTGTAGCTCATGTCTAATACAATAGGAGTAACATTTTTAAAAATAATAAAAAAAAACAAATAGTGCAAACAAAAAGTGTAAAAGCTTAAAAAGTTGCCAAGTTATAAATGTTTTAAAATAAGTGTTTTAAAAGGACAGCATTTAAGAAGTGACGTCATGACTTCGTGACATCATACTAACGCCATATATTGTCCGTAACGAGCGACAAGGACGGGAATAATCCCCTTCAGAAACTCTTAAAGCATGTAGCTTCTTCATATTTACATTGATTTCACGGATATATCTAAATATCATTTTTACTATGCCTTCATTGAAATTACAAACATTTTAAAAATAAGTCATCATCCCTATACAGACCAAGGTTTAAGACAACTCTAGAACCTGATTTTGGCCCTTCTTCTCCATAGCTCAATACATCTGCATGTCGATTCTGTAAAAATACCACTGTAAAGACTTGCGTGGAGTGAGCTGTCAATGACATCCCGTCTTGGTCAACCCCTAGCATCAGTGGCACTAACAGCTCACTCCACGCTCACTTCACCTAAGTTTTCACGGTGAGATGGTTACGGAATAGCACTACAGGTGTAACGTATCCTTTATATAAAACTAGCTTCAGCCCGCGACTATGTCTGCGTTTAATATCTTGTTCCCCCGACCCACCCCCACGCATCGCATCGCCTCCCTGAGCTATTACTTCTTTTTCTCTGCTCCTAAGGATTCTAGGGTGATGTTAAGTAGCCTATAGCTTCCTCGAGGATTAAGCTATCAAATCCTTTTTTTTTTATATGACTGGTAGTTCCAGAGATAATCGCGCTCAAACAAACAAACAAACAAATTATTAGTATATAGATAATAAGAGCAATCACCTACGTTCTAACATAGCTAATAAATTATGTAAGCAAATAGATTTTGATACATAATTCATTCAATTAAACTTAGCATTCAGTAATGAATATGATCGAACAAGTTATTATATTACTGAACTACTCCAGATGAGATAGCAAACTTATCTAATCTGTCAATTTTAATTAGGCTGACATTGCATGATGGCTCAGAAACGAAAATTATTATTAATTTAATCATTGATTTAGATTTATTACTGAATCCAGATAATATTTATGTATTCTTCTATTCTCGGCGAAACGTGGTTGGACGCAGATTACTATATAAATATTTGTGGGTATTTAATGCAGTATCCAGTATCTTAAAAAATATAAGAATTATTAACTTTGTTTTAATTTGCGTTCTTCGCAGTAACGAGAAAGTGTAGAACGAAAGTCGTCAATTAACAGTTTTAATTATCAATATATTCAATGTGTAATAGTGTCCTTTCACAAGTAATCAAAAATAGCCAATTGAGATATTTTATGGTTGTGGGGCATGAAACAACTTAAGTAGAATACGTTTGAGCATTACAAAATAACTAGTCCATAACAATAGCAGACTAATATCGGTTCCAAGATATCTATGATCATTCCAATAAAGGGCAGAGGCCCCTTCTCATACAGAGAAGGCATGAGCATTGATCGCCACGCTTACTCAAAGCGGGTTGACCATTAGCGATTTCAGAATTGTATTAATTATAAGTCTTGCTTGGTTTCTCCTCAGATCAGATGCTATTAGCACAAAATAAACAATTCGACCACACACAAACTACTTTCAAGTCGAGTTATAATTCCGGCTGGCATGAGCGTTTTATAAAATCTAACGAAACCCCATTATTTACAGAGCAAAGGCGTTTACGCAGTACCGAAGCTGGTACTCTTCACATCAGAGCTTGCCCATTACTCCACCAAAAAGCTGGCAACATTCATGGGCATCGGCGGAGACAACTGCATTATGGTCAAAGCCGACCAGACTGGAAAACTTATAGTAGAGGATTTGGAAGTCAAGATTATTAGTTCTATCGAAGGTGGTGCATCTCCATTCATGGTGACGGCCACTGCTGGTACGACTGTATTTGGTGCTTTTGATCCGTTGGTGGAAATATCTGCGGTGTGCAAGAAGTATAATTTGTGGCTGCATGTGGATGCCGCTTGGGGAGGAGGTGCCTTGATGTCCAAGAAGCACAGACATCTTCTGAGTGGGATTGAACTGTAAGTATAAACGCTAAATTCAAGTTGTAACACCTTAGTTTGCTTAATTGTGTTGTATCTGAGACCACTAGTATATTAAAAAGAAAAGCAGTAATTGATGTTGTGTTTGTGGTCAAACCACTCAACCAAATTTTTACACAAAATAAAAATCTAACACACAAGAGTTACCGAGATATCCTTTCCTCAGTCACCAAATTATCGTATACCTAAATCTGCAACCCTTTTCTTACATTAAAAAAAAAACAAAACTAATCGTTAACATTTCTCACAATTTCACAGTGCAGACTCGGTGACGTGGAACCCTCACAAGCTCTTGGCGGCGCCGCAGCAGTGCTCCGCCTTCCTAATTAGACACAAGAATGTGCTCAAAGACTGTCATTCATGCAACGCCAAGTACCTCTTTCAGAAGGACAAATTCTACGACACCACTTATGACACCGGAGACAAACATATACAATGCGGCCGAAGGGCGGATGTATTAAAGTTTTGGTTCATGTGGAAAGCTAAAGGCTCCGATGGATTGGAAAAACACATCGACGCGCTCTTCGATAACGCGGTCTTCTTCACCGAACACATCCGACACCGGGAAGGCTTCCAACTAGTTCTAGATAAGCCAGAGTGCACCAACATCATGTTCTGGTACGTACCACGCTGCCTCCGTGGTCGCGAGATCGACCCAGACTACAAAGAAAGGCTGCACAAGGTTGCGCCGAAAATAAAAGAGCGAATGATAAAGGAAGGAAGCATGATGGTGACCTACCAGCCGCAAGGCGACCTCGTCAACTTCTTCCGTATCGTTTTCCAAAACTCCGCTCTCGACCACAAGGATATGGTCTATTTCGCGAACGAGTTTGACAGACTCGGTAAAGACATGATAGTTTAAATATTATATTTAATATTTAATTTATACTAAACGTAAAACTGTACAAATGTCAGTTGACCTGTGATTATGTTTTAATGAATTATAAAATTCGATTCATTACGTAGATTTAACGAATTTAGAGAAATTCTTGTGATTATTGTTAATGTGCTGTAAATAAATTATTAAGAGTTATGAGATGTTTATTTTTCACTTGATACGTTATGCGATTTTCAGCGGAGCCTCATACATAATGGTTGACATAAAAACATACGGAGCTCGTATCATTACGATAATTTGTGGTTACATTGCCAGATATATATAAGAACCATGGATTAATTTTTATAATTTACGCTTAAAATTAAATGGATTGTCAGTTTCATAGTGCATTGTTTCACACAGAAACAAATTATCTAGGTACGTTAAAATTTACATCTGAATGACTAAAAAATTAGGCAATTTTTTATAGACGCAATGTTGTTGTCTCGTATAACAAAAGTTTCATCTTTTTTTTTTAAATCAGCATGGTACATTTATTTCTAATATAACTACTTAACCCTCTTCACGTGACCAGAGGGCTGGGTTGTTCTTTGGACAAAGAATTAGCATTGCCATTCAGCGTGGCAATGCTGCCAGTCTTCTGGGCACTTTTCCAGATGACAGCGATGCGGACGAGTACTTCGACGCCTGAGTATTTTTTATATTAATTTGTATAGGTAGTTAGTTAGTTGTTTAGTAATTTAATTTAGTTATAAATATGTTGTTATACTACTTATTAAATGTAGTGAACCGTCGTTCTTTATATTCGATGCACATAAAATTTATATGAATAAACATAAAATACCACATAAGATTATTCGGTACAGAAAGTAATATTCTTTTTTCTGTGTTTTGATCTAAATCTGGAAATAAAAGGAAGACGTAGAATGTATCATCAGATTAAATTTACGGCGAATCGAGATTGAAAAAATGAGATAAAGTTTTGTTTTTCATTAATCACGTCATTTAATTTGAGAAGTACTAAAAGTACCGTTTCCCGCGGATTTGTCCGCGTGAATGTCGGAAATAATCCCACAAAAAGGTACTACCGGGATGAAAAGTATCCTAAATGTTAATCCAGGTTATAAACTCGTGTAAGTCTCTTTTTTGTTTTTCTGCCAAGCAAGTGACTAAGGTTATTATTAAAATCTGTAGGGGCAGGTCACCTGGAGATGGCAGTCTCAGTATTGAGCACTTGAAACATGCAGGCGTGCATTTGCCTAGGTATGCTGGCTATGCTTTTCACGCTTTGTATCAGTCACTCTTACTAGCCAACAAACACGATGAAAACAGTGGTGGCCCCCATTGTAAAGAACAGAACTGGTGATATGTCTGATCCATCAAATTACAGACCTATATCGCTTGCCACGGTAATAGCGAAAGTATTGGCCAGTTTGCTTGAAAAAGAATTAGGTAATATTTTACAGCTACATGACGCACAGTTTGGGTTTAGGCCCAAGCTTTCCACTGAAAGCGACATTCTTGGTCTCAAGCAAACTGTCCGATATTACACGGATAGAAATACCTCCATTTATACCTACTTCCTTGACAAGGAGTTTGATGATGTCCTGTGGGGGAAGCTGAGGGAAGCGGGAAATCCATCGAACTCCTGAAGATCTTTAAATATTGTAACACTAATCAGCTTAATTGTGTTCGATGGGGAGGGTCTCTGTAAGAAACGTACGGGTTGGAGTCCAGGGTGAGACAGGGTGGGTTGACCTCACTAAACCTGTACATAAACGGGCTGATCTGATATTGGATAGACAAAGTTTGTGTTAACAACATAAGTTATGCATGTCATGGTGCTGCTGGGCCTGACGGCTGGCTCGATCAGGAAGCTGTTACGAGTGTGTGAGAGTGTTACAATGTAAACAAAAGTGTATTTACATGGTTTTTGAGACCTCCGGGAGACGTGCACACAGCGACCCAGTTGTAATTCTGAACGGGCTGCCACTCAAAACAGTTGACAAATTTAAATACCTGGGACACTTTCTAACCGGAGACGTCAAAGACGATGAAGATGGGCCAACCTGCTGATACACAGGTTCGATCGTTGTAGTATTGAGGTAAAGATTACGCTGTTTAAAGCGTATTGCCAATAGTTCTACACGAGTGGCCCTTGGGTAAGGCATACTAAGAGATCGCTAGTCGCAGGATGCTGTTGGGACTGCCGCGCTATTGTAGTGCGTCCGTTATGTTCGCTTCTGCGAATACCGATGATTTTTGCGCCATGATGCGCAATAACAAATTCTTTTTTGTCAATAATGCAGCCTAGTTCTAATGGCATCCTAAGTATGTTGGTTGACAAGTACGACGCACCTTGGTTGTCGCACGCTGTGGAGGTGCTGGTCAGAAAACCCCACAGCTTACCTTACAATTTTCTTTTTGTGTTTGTTTACTGACATAGACTTTACTGATAGTTTTTAAGAACAATGGTACCAAGAATTGTGCCTAGTTGCCATAAATAAATACATTTGACGGCGTGTCTAAGGGTTTAGCGACGCCAAACTTACAGAGTTGACTTTAGAACGAATTTGACAGATGTCAACTTGACGTAACCCCGGGCTACTTAGGAAGGCGGCAAGAGAAAAAGGGATCAAGAAGAGTATCGAAGCCGGCGTTGATATATGGCGACTGTGATATTGTACTGATAATTGTGACTACCCTTGCAATGCACTGGTCGATTGATTTGCGCTCGCGCCTCACGTACTCGGTGGAACGTCGATAACATTATAGTTAATTCCCTAACGTGATCAGAGACATGTGGTTATTCCAAATATTATTAACATTTCATTTACTTTTACATCTCCTCGCCCGCATACCCACGCGTATGAAACATTAAGACTTCGTATTAAGACTTCGTTGATAAAGACGACGTATTGCCTTAATCAGAAGTGGGATTACGAGGGCAAGGTAGTGGGGAGACCAGTGAAATAACTAACTTACCAATGAACAACTGTATGCAAACTTCCTCGGATATGGAAATTCTTATAATGCCTAATCTTTGGAAGTAACGCAAGCAGTCTATGTAAGTCACCTCTCAATTAAAATTAGTTTGGTTATGAAAATCCACACATTGATTGATTGAAAGTTTTGTTGGCAGAAAAGTTTGTGTGGCCTTGATATATTAGCCTGGCCCTATTTAATTCTTTGAATAAGCTGCTTCTTCGTTAACCAAACTTTAAGAGTCAATATTAACATGGGCAAAATTTAAGGAAATTCTACTTGCTAAGTTTGAACACCCCCCGCAGATTCAGAGTTAATTTATTGAAATGGTAAGGTTTCAGTTAGGGGATAGAGAAACAGCTATATGACCCGAATGGAGAGAATTATTAATCTTGATTTTAATTAGTAAATTACTATGGGTTTCATTATGTTTGCCATTCACAACGGTAAAGATTTATATGAAGTTAATTAAATTCTCATTTCATTTCTACTAGGACATTGACAATTCAAACGTGTCTTCGATTTGTTTGTTTGAAATAAATGCTTTGAGTGTTTGAGCTCAACTGTTTAGTTTCCTTGAAGACACTCAATGAGAGGATTCCAATTAATCTGAAACTAAAACTAGAAACTCTAACAGTAGGTCTCAACTTATTGACACATGGATTGGCGGGAGTGTTAACACACATACATACATGGACTCGCGCTTTCTTCCCATGGGGGTTGTCAGAAACTGCAGAACGCCACCTTATACAATCTTTACATCTCCGGGGTGGTCACTATTGTGGAAATAACAGTATCTAACTTGAAGAGTGCCACAAGCGAAGCAATTCTGGAAATGCAACTTGTTAGAAAGATCAGATTTGCAAATATCTGATGACTAGAGGCATCCTGTCAACGTCATTGGAAACAAGTTTTGAGGACATTAAATCGCAGGTTCAAGCTTATTTCAAATTCCCGGTATAATGCTTGTAACATAACTATTTTTTATAGCTGTTGACAATGTTACCAACCCAATTATCGTAAATAAATTAGTGTTTGAGCGGGTATTCATTAAAATTAATAGTGATGATTGTATGTTTCTTGTGTGATCTTCTATGTTAGAAAATTTGTTTTCCGGACTTAGTCCTTCAAGTTGACAACTGTGCGTGGGCCATGGCGGCCGTCAGTGGTTATTCCAACCAGCCCACCTCCCTCCAGAAGTTGATCAAATCTCCTGACATCTATGGCAAACACCGATTGTATGATGCCCACACATTCCGCCTGGTAGACAGTGTTGGACAATCCTAGCGGGCTGGATATGTTTATGTTAAGGTTGTTTGAGACGGTCTTTTATCCGCCAGTATTATATTCTCACCTCTATTGGGGCCTGAGTAGTCACACTGTTGTTGTTCTGAGAGTATTATGTTTTAGTGCTTTTGAAAGTAGTGTTGCCATTTGATCGCATCGTCTTTGATACACACGTTGCACACACGTGCTTGATTCTAGAATCTTTGCTTAAGGTTTCTGACATATAGAGCCTGAAGGCGGCCGGGGCTGCCTCCTCCCACACGTACTCGGTGGAACGTCGTTAACATTATACATACTTGTAGTTCATATCCTAACGTGATCAGATACTTGTGGTTATTCAGAATAATATTAAAATTTCATTTACTTACATCTCCTTGCCCGCATACCCACGCATAAGAAACATAAAGACTTCTCCTGATAAAGATGACGTAATACCTTTAAATATTTAATTTTAATTATCTCACAAAATATACTTAAGTCTCTACGTAGCGCCATCTAGCGTCGTAAAGCAATTATTGTGACCGTCGAAAGCAATTGTTCTTTCCTTCGGGAACAGTACTTTGTTTCTGGATAAAAAGTGCCCTTTGTCATTTTCTGTACCCCTGATAAATATGCAAAATTTCAAGACGATCGGTTCAGTGGATTATGCGTTAAAAGGTAACAAACAAACAAACTTAGTTTCAAATTTATAATATCAGTTAGTATTATGATGTCATAGTTCAAAATACAGAAACAGAACTATTCAGAGTAGAACTTTTGAAATAATTTTTCGGTTCGCACGCTACATGGACCGGCGAATATAACTTAATGTGGCAGATCTCAATAAATTGATAGATGGGTCCCTGGGTAATTTTGCCAGGCGCAAATTAGCCACTAGCGTATTAATACCCTATTTACATAGATCATTTGTCAACATTTACGATAGGTGACCAAATGATTCGGACCGAATACAGACCCCCGAGGCATCCCTCGGGTCTCGTTAGAGGTAAACCAAGTAATAATATGAATACGAATGAAATTTATTGCAAGTTTTTGTTTATTTGAAACCATGAATTGAAATTGATTCTGATTTCAATTTTGGTGGTAAGTTCATATTATTATTGTTGCTTGTTTACTTACATAAAAGCTTTGAGAAATTATTTTTTCCGCAAAAAGGTTTATCTGGTTTCACAGATATTGTTTTCTTACGTAGGGAAATTGATAAATGTATTCTTCTTATTATGTTCGTTTTTTTTTGACAATATTTTCTATAATATTTTTGTTGTAATTGCTCCAAGATATAACATTGACATCTTTCACAAGTGACATGAAGTAATTTGTACTTAATTCATCACCTGTAATCATTCGTATGTGTATGCAATTACAATAAAAATATTCTTGTAATCACCATTTACAAAATCACTATTTTGCTAACGGTGGTGATTTGTATTTTTTTTATTTTTGAGAATCTAGTTCCAACGCTGTCCCTTTTACACTGGAAGTTTAATGGTTTGATACGAATGACCAATATTGAATGCAAGTCTACCTCATCAGGAAAGTACGGTATCAGTATTGAAAAAGCAAATAATTAAAAATTCTCAATTACACTGAAATGCTCTTTACAGTGGTCGGGCAAGTAATAAAATGTAAAAGGTCGATAATAATAATATGAATTTGTTAACGTGGTTGACTACGCAAATAGGTCAATTATTCATCCCTACTTTATCCTTTTTTGTGCCTTTTCTCGTTGTTTACAAGGTTCAATTTGCTTCGTGTTTTAATTTCCAGGTATTGTTACGATCTGCATAGTCAAAGGAACATAGCACGAGAAAGGTGTTTGTCTTCAGATTTTTTACGCGGCTATGCTTAAATTTTCATAATTATTGTACTTACGGATCAAAGTTATGACCAAAACAGCTTTCTGGAAGGCTATATTACTCATGATATACAGGAATCATCGCCGATCATAGATAAATGGAAACGAGTAGCTTTCTCTTGTCTGACTACGTATTATGCTGATCATTGCTTTGCATGCTCAGTTAATCTCCACCTGCCCAGGTGGAGATTCACAGATGAGTCCGTCCTAGGTGCTTTGTGTGGTGCTCTTCTACATACAATGGGGCCCTTAAAATTGTGTCCATCGTGTCCTGAAGACTAACTTTAAACGTTTTTAATTCCCGTAATTAAAAACGTTTAAATCTAGTCGAAACTCATCACAGCGACAATCAATGTACAAAATGTAGGGAAATTAGAGGTATTTTTGAGACTGAGTTCAGACTGTAAACGTTTTAAAAAAATACTGGAATTACCCATAAGTTGTCAGCACGTTGCAAGAACTAATCTACTGATGGATGGATAACTGGAGGTGTCATACTCGAAGCCCAATTCTGGACCGATTCTATTTTATATTGCCATCGACACGCTCTGAAGAAATGTCCATGGCCCTTAAGTTGTAGGTAATAACGAGCTCATGAGACAACAGCTATTTATTCACTTGACACGAGATATTAATCACACTCACGAGAAAGAAGGAATGGAGTGGACAATATAACACACGGTTTTTCTTATCAAAGATAATAAATAACGAACCAAAAAAAAACATACGTATACTCACGCCTTTTTCCAAGAGGGTAGGCTGAAACTGCTTAAGCAGGTGACCTGCTATGATCTTAACTTACTTATTTTTGCTTCAAAGGAAAAAAAAGACCAGAAATATTTACGAAATTCTATGTACAATTTACTACTGTATAAAAATAGCTCAGTAATAAGTAAAAAGAAATTAACATCACAGTTTTATACAAAGTTAGATAATTATATTATCAGATCATTAGTTTATCACATCCTCCTCTGGCACTTCCTCTAGAGGTATCTCTTCGCAGTTGAGCTGAAAAGGGGAAAAGAAAGGACTCATTAACTTACTCGATGAGGAAAGGACTGCAAACTGAACGGTATCTCCAATACGTTAACAAGGAAACTAAGTGTAACTGTCGCTGACAGCTTCAAAACTTTTATGAACTAGAGCTTAAGTAGTACCTACTCATGTTGAAGTATTTAACAAGGAACGTGTCAAAGACTGTTCAGACTGGCGAATCCGCGCGGGACGCAACAGTGATTATCAAGTCTCGCGACTATTTACGCCAGTTTGAATACCTCGATACAAGTTGACACAATCGGCGCTAGCGAATTTCGTCCCACATGCACACACTGCGCGGGATTCATCTCAGTTTGGCCAGCATAGAAATAGAGTCGACAAACCTGTCGACGGAATATAATGCACAAAATTACAGATGAATAAAATAAATCCGTCATTTCGTATGTTTTATCCGTCATTTTGTATATTCTTAGGTCGACAAACAAACAAAACCTGGATGGATTATGTGACAGATGTTTTGACTAGAAAGAAAGCGGATTTTGAGATGACGGCTAAGAGAGTTATGGAAGAAAAAAGCAAAACAAAATTTGAATAACTGTCGTGCCAGCGACACGACAAAGAAGAAGACTACGATCAATATATTTAAATGAGTTTTATTTTAAATAAACGGGAGCTTCTGATTATACCAAAAGCGATACCGCGAAAAACGTTGCATATGGTAGAAGCTATTCGTGGAAATCATTCATCATAATAAATCATCATTTCGGACGATTCATTGTTTCCATTTCATTTGATATAAATAGAGTGGGAGTTTTATAATTAAGGGTGGTCACACATTCGTTTTTATAACGCTCCTGCAGATTGCGTCGTCCTTAGATTCAGTCGCTATGAAGTCGCCAACCGTTTAGCTTTATATTGCTAGGATGAACTCGCGCATTTGTATCGCTACAAAAAGTTTTCGTGTGAACCGCTCTAACGTTGTTCCGATAAATAATGATGGAGTGTAAAAGTAAGCTCAACGTAATATCTTACCAATATTTCATCATTAGGTACTCTAGACAGCAGGTCAAGTATTTCATTATTCGGTACTCTATTGGGTCGCAATATTTTTCTCGTGAACTTGTGAATTCCTGGAACGATAAAAAATTAATAAAACAATGGATTGTTAATCTCGTTGCTTGAAAAATTTCTTCTACAAAGTAGATTTATTGCAATTGAAAAATCAATGAAGCATAATTTTGCTAAAGTATTCATGTTAGTTTCAAGTGTATTGTTTGTTAGTCTGGAACAAGTCTAGTTTTCACTGAATATGGGTCAATAGCTTTTAAATTGTTGTTTTTTTTTTCAAGTAATTTTGTTTTTAAATACAAAATAATACAAATTCAGGTGAACTTACCCCAAATTATGAATATGTATTTGGTCGGAATCATAAACATTACGAATGAGATCACTAGTATGATGAAAATCGCCAGAACACTTAGGAATGGTACTGTAAAGTTGAACAAGCTGCGAACAAAATAAATCAAATATTTTCTATATCGTCTGTAGTGTCTTCATTTGTACTTTTATCAGGTATGAAGGCTTCTATGCTAAAACTATTCGTAAGCATTAGTGCTTTAATGTCTCCAGAAGTGGCGACACCACACGTCAGGCGCACCCCTAGACAGTTGCCACCATTGTACCATGCTGCAAGTGGCAAAATTTTCCACGGAATGTGTTTTTTTAAAGCTTTTTATGACAATAAGACTTTTTATGTAAGTACTGCAGATTATTTAAGAGAGCAGTGGTGGCCCAGTGGTAACGGCCGCGACTTACGAGTTGTAGGTCGTAGGTTCGAACCCAGCCAGGCGCTTTACTTTGTGTAAATTATTTCATCACCACTGCTCTCAAAACGGTGAAGGAAAACATCGTGAGGAAACCGGCATGTCTTAGAACCAAAAATTCGAGGACATGTGACATCTACCAACCCGCACTGGGCCCGCGTGGTGGATTACGGCCCACTCCCTCTCACAGAGAGGAGGCCCGTGTCTCAGCAGTGGGAACATAATAGGCTGATTATGCATGTTATGCATGTAAGTACTTTCCCCCTAAACTATTATTATAACACTTTGTACGTGTTAACTGCAGCTTTATTCGTTAGCTGAGCATTAGGTCCTGGGTTCGATTCTCAGGTAGGGCAAAGTGTTGTTTAGTTTAGTAAGTGGATTTTTCTATTAGGAGTTTTTCAGTAGCAGCACGGAGTCTGGATTAGTGCCCGGTAAATGGATAGACAGCTTAAAACCGTTCTTTATGCTAATTAATAGGGACAGTGTCTAATGGCGGACGTCTTTCAGCTGATCAAATGATGACGTGTACATGAGTGGGTATTACGATATATATAGGTACCACAGGTCACCACTTCATGCGGTGGGTCTTAGTGTGATACTTACAATTCTAAGAATATACAGTCTTATTTCTAAAAAATCTCGATGATCACTGATTAGCCACTGCTTAGCTAAGCAATTACTTAGTTCTTATTTTATGATTAACTTTTCTTTATTTATAAAAGCTAGTTAGCAGGTGATTAGTAGCGAAACGATATAGCTATTTAGCTCACTCCCTATTATATGGAGCTTTAACATAACTGGCGAACTATGGTTGTACTATAATATTAGGTATTAGGATTAGAAGATATTGTATTCCACTCACTTTTTAATACTTTCGCCGAGATTTGCGAATGCTCCAATGAAGTTCTGTACACTTTGCACCATATCTGTTAAACTGTTTAGTTTTTGTCTCAACGATTGGTTTTTCTCTTCCTGTAATTAAAAATGTTACATCCGTTATATTTTTGTTTGAATAAAAAAGGGATCCTTGTTTTTCGTTTGCATGAAATAATTTAAGGGTTCAAGTTAAAGTATTAATTTCTAGCAGTACAAATTGAATTACCATATCTGTCATATGTGCCATTTGTGTTGAAATGTAGTTTTACAAGCTAATTAATATTCCTTACCTTTTCCTGTTCATTATCATCATCTGTTGGTGGTAACTTGAATAGATACTCTTTCCCTGCAAAAATACAAATACTTTAAATAACCTACGTCCTTGGTCCAATTTAATTTAAATAATCCAGCCCAGGGCCTTATTCAACATAACTGACAACGCGCCATGTTTGTCGAAAAGTAACATAGTTTACACTTTCGCATGACAGGTGCTAAAATAACAGAACATCTAAGAAAGAAACTTGTAAAATTGTCAAATTATTGGATTGTCACCTGTCAATTTTATTAAATAGGCCCCAGGAAGCACTATTAACGATCATTTTTAAAACATAATGAAGGTATCAATACATCCAAGAAACAATTGAAAGCGTTTGAAGAATCACCAATGCGGTGGGCTGCAAAGTGAATAATAAACATAATAAAAAAACCTATTCTGGAATTGTTTGATAGTTTCAAACAATTCCGGAATAAGTTTTTATTTTAAAAGTCTGTAGTGTCGTCCACAGAATCTGGGCTGTCTAATTGGAACACTATCTTGATACAACATCAGATAGTTATGAAAGCAAAAGATCGTCCACTTTTTGCTGAGCAACTAGTTAAATAAAATGATGAGTTATTATGAAAAAGAATACTGAATGTCTAATCTAGTGGGAAAAGCTCAGTTGCAGCTCGTGAAGCGATTAGTTTGATTCTCAAGATGAATTCATTTTCTTTTTAAGCAAAGGGTTTTTCAATTTTATTCTAACCTTTTTTTTATAATCTATGAACTCATGCCAAATCACCATGACCAGTTTTACACGATTGAGAAGCACGTGCAAATGATATAATTTTCAAAATGAATGTTCGTTGTACAAAAATTGCGCGCTTTGCGCCCATTTTACTGCAGACGCGGTGGCCTTTCAAAATCTACTCTCCAACGTTTGGTGACCAAATTTGAAACCACCGGTTCGGTAAACTATCTTGTGGGGTTTTCTGAAGTCGCAGGTCTATGCCAATAGGCTTCAAACGACCAATGACCTTAAGATCAGATATATGCGGCAGAGTTGTTGAAAATTTGACCACTCAGATCCGGGCAACCGTGAGAAACCGCGGCGAGTATTTAAATGATGTGCTATTCCATACATAATGGCATACATGAGCCTTTCAATTAAAAAAAATAATTTTGACAATAGCTCGAACACAGCTTCTTTTATTTCATATTATTATCGACCTGTCCTTATTTAAGAACCCTTTATATCTTGGAATTGCTCCTCGTAAATACCACATCAGCGTAACATCATGTGACAACATCAGGGTGGAGGAAAAACATTGTAAGGAAACATGCACCCTAGTTGCGTAAAACATTATTAAACGCAATCTCAATAATTTTGAAGGATAATGCTAATCCATTGCTCATTCGTCCTCATACTATCATAACTTAACAACAGGTGGAGTTGTGGTAAAACAAGAACCTGCCCAATTGAAAAAAGTATTTTCCACTTTTTAGTTATGGTATCTACTCCGAAAATACGTCTACCCTCACTTGCTTAGTAAAAAACTGTTAGTTATTATATCTTATGAACAAAAGAAAAAAATGCGTATTATTGAAGCTAACTCAAAAACCACACATATGGGACCATTCGATAAGTATACTCTTTAAACAAAAGAAGAATTTTTCAAATCGATTTATAAATGACGGAGTTTTAAGGTTAAAAACAAAAGCAACCCATTTAAGAACTAACTACTAAAAAGACTTACATCGAACAAGGAAGTATTTGGGAGGCCGGTACCAGAAGAACGGAATAAGTATGATTAGCGGCAACATCCAAATTTTGAAGAACCAGCAGAATAGCATCCATATTGTTAATGATATAATATTAGCTCTTCTCGACTCCCATTCGAAACATAATCTGTAAATAATGGAAGATGTTTATGTAAATAATGGAAGATGTTTATCTTGTTCCTGGCTAATAAAGTTTCATAAGTACTGTTACTTTCAGCGATCTTAATAACGGTAAAACGGGGTGAATAGTGATGCAGGGGTGAATCGAAACGAAACTTTAAAAAGGATTTTAACATTGAAATAATATAGTTTGTTGCCAACAGGGGCACTTAATCGTTAATTATAATACAGTCAATAGATACGAGACATTTTTGGCAACAACCATTATCATTATAATATTAAAATCCCTTTTAAAGTTTCGTTTCGATTATCCCCTGCATCCCTATTCACCCCGTTTTACGGTACTAGATATAATTTGAATGAACCTTACACATTTTATATAAATCATTTTAAAATAATATGCAGTAATTACGTAAATAACAGCTAAGGCTAAAATATAGCGTCAAAAAATTCATACACATCGCTGTCGACTGGTAACTTACCTAAGAGATACTGGCGGCCTTACCACGTTGTGTGGCAATGATAAGCCTTTGGCCAAGGTAGAAGCCAGCCCTTGGGTCACGCGAAGAGTCAACCAGCCCTAAGCAGTATTGTACTATGCATTACCCTTTCATTCCCTTCATTCCATTCCTCACATGAATTTCATTACGTTTTCAGATTGTTTAATATCTTTCACAGAGATTTCACTAACATATTTTTCCTAAAATTCCGTAGACACAAAATAAATGTGTCAATTTTAAAACCTTTGCGCGATCAGCTTATTATGTTCCCACTGCTGGGACACATGCCTTCTCTCTGTGAGAGGAAGTGGGCCGTAATCCACCACGCGAGCCCAGTGCGGGTTGGTAGATGTTACATGTCTTCGAATTTTTGGTTCTAAGATATGACGGTTTCCTCACGATGTTTTCCTTCACCGTTTTGACAGCAGTGGTGATGAAATAATGTAAACAAAGTAAACCGCCTGTCTGGGTTCGAACCTACGACCTACAACTCGTAAGTCGTACAACACGTAAGTCGCGACTTACGAGTTGTACACACTGGGCCACCACTGCACTCACCAAAAACCTTTGCGGTACAATAATTGTCAGTGAAAATAACAAAATAAAAAGAAAAATTCGATATTAAAGCCGCGGGCTGTTCACACTCTTTTATAAAAAAGGCTGTAGTTTTAAAGCCTTAATTAGCTGAAACGAGCTGATCAAAGCCAATAAGTGGCGAACTTAGTGTGGGAGAAAATTCAACTTGAAAGTGCTATCTTTCCGTGAATTATCCGACACTTGCTAAATACGAAGTATTTAGTGCAAGAATGTTAGAGCATGCCATTTTGTTTTGTCGATCATCTCTTGGGTGATAAATTATTCGTTTCGTATTGTGAGATGCAGTCAGATGCACTAATGGAATCCTAAATGGAAATGCGCTAATCAGGTCTTCCTTTACCCGTATCAACCCATTCTGCAATCATGAGTCCGTTTACAATGTGTGGTGAATATGGCAATACTTTGTAACCATCGTTTGTTACAAACTAGTCACTTGCGGGAATTTCGTTCCAATTTGAAAATAAGAATACCCAGAAATAATAAATGGGCATTTTTTCTGCGTCTAAAACAAATACTTAAAACGTTAGATTCACCCTACCGGGTCGATAGATGGTCGTGTTTCTAATTAGTTTTTACTTCTCTGACACACCATAGATAATACACTATATAATATAAGATGACACACTCAATATCGCAGTTGCCATGGAAACGCCTTATAGGGGGAGAGCTCACTCTTCTCAGTGTTGACACTTCCTTCGCGACATAAGTACTGCGAGGACAAATTTAATGATTTAAATGTTTGGTCTCAAATAAAATCTACTAAAACTTACTTCATTACTCGAAAAGCACCCATGGTCCAATTGAACACTATTTTGGCTCTAGATAGGTTTCTAGAAAACGTGTGTCTATCCAGTTTTTGTTTAGATTCTAAGTATTTGATTTCCTTTGTGTTGACTACGCGGACTGATGCTTTAATCTGGAAATGGATTATTGAATTGTTATTATTACGTTATTTTTTTGTAGCCCAGTTCAAGATATTTTTACCATTGATGGGTTGGAATAATATTTTCTTGCCAAATTTTAAGGTGTGTACATATTTGTAGGCACTTATAACCGAACTGCGCAAAAAGTTTCTAAACTGATCAAAATTGTAATTTTCATGAAAAATACCTCTGAATTATTCTACTGAAATTTTCGAGATTTCGGGGTTTTATTGATATTCCCAAAAACAGATCTTTTGCTAGAAATAGAACTTTTTATAAAAAAATATACTGCTCTGTGTAATAATGAATGAAAGTGATATTGAGAAATTAGTTTAAAAGAAAAGCAATTTCTCATTATCTCTCACCGTATCATGTGTCATTTTCCTGTTAGTCTTATTTTCCTCTCTCAAGTGCTAGACAGACAACGTAATAAGGAAAATGCTGTTTTTCTACGTATGTTTCATACCTCGTTTATTTCCATTGTTCTAATAAGATATAGACAAAATTAATCATTTTTGTTTGAGCATCATTATGTAGTATTTGGGCTTGTTTTGCAGTTTGCCGCTACTGTCAATAATGGGTATGTGTGCAAACAATGAGAAATACTGGTACCTTATGTTAAGTTAAATATTTCAGTTAAAGTTTACTTCGAAGCTCGCTAAAATGACCGCACACAAATTTAAAGCAATCTCAGTGAAACGCATATTCACACCTCAAAAATGTTCCTAGAAATAGTATTCGGTACTTATCTAGACAATTTCGTGACACGATAATTTTTTGTAAAATATTGTAAACGACAAAGTTAATGACGAAATTACCGACACCGACCGAGTTGTATTGTAAAACAGCATTCAACAATCCATCTACGACTTAGAAACTTCGAGTGCAATATAAACATTTTTTTGTTATAATAAATATGCTTACAAGTTTCCAAGTGAGATTCATCTCCAGTAAAATCCTTGGATTATTCCCTTTGGCTCTGTCTCGTAAACTGGAGTCTTTGAGCGCGTACCATTTCTTCTCGCCACTTTGGATCTTCAGCAAAGGTAGTGAGAGACAGCCCACGTCTTCAGACTTCTTCTCATCGTGGATGGTGATGTCTAGGATTGAAGTAATATCAGAAACTTCACTGAAATTAAACCAAGAATTCTTTACTCGTGTAGAAGATAAAAGACAAGACAAGACCATATATTTTTCGTTTATGAAGGAAATTGTCAAAACATTAGCCGATATCTGCAATTCTAAGGCCCACTTGTACTCCTAATCACTAAATGCATTTAGCGCTTAACTAATCCCAAATATCGTTCTATTTCTGTCAATCGTTTAAAGATGTCATCATCATGGAACGATTGGCAGAACTTGTTTTGATCCTGGTTATAAATTACACCAAATTAACTCACTACTATAGTTTCTAATAATATAATTCAATTATGATTCGAAAGACGCATGATGCCTTATAGCCTCCTAAAGCTATAGTGACTATCGAAAGTTATTCTTATTCTGGATGAAAGGAACCCTATATCCTTTCCTGTGTGAACGATCATCATGTAATTTTGCATATACGTGGTCAGGGGACGTATATGCAAAATTTGAAAAAACTACCATCATGTTATTTTGCATATACGACCCCTGACCACGTATATGCAAAATTACATGATGGTGTGTAAAGGTACCAAACAAACGAACGAACAAACTTACTTTCGCATTTATAATATGAGTTGGGATTAGTAAATACGTTAGATGTTTCAATATGTGACTTTTAGCGCTTGTAGGCCTTAGTCTGAATTGTTAATTGAAGCGTCGTTGTATTCAAATTAATAAACGCTATTTTAAAATGTGTTACTCACTTAAACTACCATTCTAGCTTTTAGTTAAACAAATATCTTGATTGGTTCTTAAATATATTTTGAACAGACAAAGTGTTGTCAGATATGCTGAATCTTCTTAAAACCCTGACAGTCTACTCACAAAGTAAATATCTTCATCCAGTAAGGCTCCTGTGTTTTGAACTCAGTTGAAGTCTGCAGTCTTTCGTTGTCAAGTTCTAGAACACAATGACACTCGCTGCCTGACAGTCCCTTAGCACCATAAACTATTACCGTGAGGGTGCCAACTTCTCCAGAGTCATCTTTGTAATTGTACCAGGGCTGCAAAGAAAAAATAAAAATGTTTAAGAGAAGGGTTTAGGTGAACCTGTCTTGTGTTGATCCGGTAGTGTATGGTCTACTTTTACTGCACTCATTATTTCAAGTGTATCATTTTTCAGTCTAGAGTCTGATACGTCAGACTACTTTTTGCTTTTACATAACTTTTTGGTGGTCTTTCATGATAAGTAATTTACTTCTGTAGTATGTAAGTGTTTTATCACCCGTTGGCAATTTTAATAAAGGCAAAACCGCGGATTTATTTTACGAAATTGAATTCTGAACCCTGGAATATTTAAACATTATTAAATTGTTACCGTACTAGTGACGAAGTTTATTTCCCACAAAATATAATTTGCTGTCGTGCCATCGACACGAAGAATAAGTTTAGTTGTTACTGAGCTATATTGTTCATTAGAAAAAATCAATAAACTTACAGAATTCTTTGCGACCGCATTGAGTCTTCTCTGCGTCTCTTGATAGTCATCAAGGCTTATAAGGGAGAATCCAGTAATAGTAAGCAAAATAAATAGTTCTGTGCTTCCCGTGTCTCCTTCCAAGTTAAGTTGCATTTTATGTGTTTTCTCCTTTGCCATTTCTGATAAATCAATATTGGTTCTGAAATTTTAATATTTGTTGAGAATATTATATAAGTTTATTTGTTTAGTTTAGTTAATTAAGATTAAGATGATTTAAGTTAATTTTTGTTCACGATTTCAGTTACCTGAAAGTTTTATATTATTATACACTTCATAAGTACATCTAATTATTAATTCGTGTCGATAACAAGAAAAACATGTCATCAAAATATAATGTGTCTACAAACGAATATTATTTCATAAGAGCGTGTAAATAAATTGCCATAGATATTTATAAGCCTTTTTTTAAATTTCTATATCACGCAATAATTAAAACTATACTAATGGATGTGAAGCAATTTACCTGCCAACACAAAAGTCCTTTTCCCATAGAGATACCTCTACAATTTTATCATCATATAAATTGAAATTGAATAATTCTTGCCATTTAGCTTTTGATGTATTACATTTTATTACTTTTGACTTGTACTTCTCCGAGCCCAATCTGAATAAAATTATGTGGGTGTTTAATAAAGACACGTCAAAATTAATATACGTCGTCAGAATAATATTATTAAATTGTTATTGTCAATGTCATGGAATATAATACCTTATTATTAACAATTTTATGAACGCAGTTTAAGAGCGATATTACTAATGAACAGGATGTTACTGCTGGATAATTACAATAATCGTATGCAAATACAAGTGAGAAATTTTTTGAGATAGATACTCAATTGTTATCTAAACAAACATGAAAGCATTACTCCAAGCCCCGTTTTCCAGCAAAAACGGGTTTATTTACAATCTGAAATAAAAAAGTAAGTACGTAAAAAAATTCTTTATCTTACCTAAAACGGCAAAACAATAAACGGGTCTTTTCCTCCAAAATATCAGCTTCCAGACCAGTGGCCTCAATTATTGCGATGGACACCGTTGCCACTTTTGTTCTTTTAACTGTTTTTACTTTGTCTTGCTTGGTGTTACTAAAAATGAACTGAAAACAAAGAATTACTTATTGATTTTTCAGTCTACAACCCTTTTTTATTTTGCTCAAAGAAATTCCAAAACTCGTAACAGGCAAAACAATTCTGAAGCGACAGCACTTTTGCAAACATTAAAAGAGAGTTCTTTTAATGGTAATCGTGACAAGATCCAGTTGAAATGTAAATAAAAAGGACCTTTTCGACTTTCTCCCGGGATTTTTCTTTCTTTTCGTTCTCTACTTTATCTTTCTCTTTTTGTTTCCGTTTGTCTTTAACTGCGTCTTTAATCCGCGAGCCAATTTTATTACGTATTGAAGTTGTTGGGGGTGGTGTCGGAGTGGGCGTTGCGCATTCGTAGCTTTCTTTGGCTTCTTCATATAATCTGAAATATATCAGGGAAATTCCTCATTATTATGAAATTGCCTTTTGTTATAAGGAAAAACAAATAAACCAAACTTACGAGTCGAGACTCAATGAACAGAAATCGTCGCCAAAAAAACTGTTTGTTTCAATGTCATCATTTTCATTTTTCTCAAACGGCGACGGTGTAACGTCAGATTCGGATACACTTGCTTCTCTTACAGTAATGTTTTGGAAAGACGCATAATTTTTATAAATGTCTTCTTCTATAACACTATATTTTACACTATGTCTCTCTAGAGGCATATCGTTTCTCATCGTGTCAATTCTATTAATATCAGCACTGCTAGCGTATCTTGGTTCTTTGTAGACGTAATCTTCTTTGAGTGATGACAACGAGTCAAATGATTTCGATTTTTCAAGTTTTCTTTGCATTTCCTCATATTTATTTTGTATTCTTTCATGCAGTCTCGCGAAATGACTTTTTTTGAGAGTGTCACCGTTTCCACGCACATTCGCCATTGATTTTACACAATAAGTTAAATTTTTGTTACACAACGAACTTATAATATTGCTCACGTCGAATGACACGTTAACATTAGCAAAACATTTCGCTGTGCGGTGAGTATAGATATCGTTATCAACTGAGTTATTGATTATTTTGACTAATACATTATCTTTAGTATGTGTTTAGTCTTGCGGGAATTTTTAGGTACGTAGTGTACCTTCTTCGATTGATGGTGCAGCATTATGTGTTAGCACACGACAAAAAGCACGGCAAGCTATTTTAGGTTGTGATAGATAAAAGTTATCTTATTGAGTTGATGACTTATCGGCTAAGTGACTCATAGCTACATTAACATAACATGAACTCAAGCCTTCTTCCCATCGGGGTAAGCAGAAACTACAGAACGTCATCTGCAACCATAATTACATACTCCTTTCGCCTCATTTACGTTCATACATCTTGTCATACACGAACACCGGTTGCAAGTACTACGCATCTGACCTTTCTGAAGAACATCACCAATAAGATCACTATATATTCTCCTAGGTTGTCCCCTCGCGTCGTTTCCACCCATATCTGCCTTGTAAATACGTTTTGTTAGTCTCCTTTCATTGATACTCTCTACGTGAAAAAACCATCTAAGCATACTCTTTTAAATTTTACATACATTACTTAGTAAACATTAAGAAATATCTGCGAAAATTCGACTTTCAGTATCTAAAACCCATGAAAGCACTTGCAGCCATCGGAATGCGCTATCGGAAACATAATAAATGCTTTATTAACAACAAAAAAAATGCAATGAACTTAGTTTCTATAGTTAAATTGATGTGGGTACAACAAAACCGTGCCCTTTCTTGAGTATGCGATAAGGCTATAATCGATTATAGCATAGCAATGAGTGACGATTGACGAGTGTTTCGTTATCTGATAAAAAAGATATACAGAACAATAATTTTGTCGGTATATGAAATTGGTATTAGTTATTTATTAAATGTTATGAATAATGTATAGATACTATGAGTTTTTTTTTCTTTTTTGCTCAAACTCAAAGCATTTATTTCAAATAAACCAATTACAGGCACTTTTGAATTGTCAAGGTCGGCCGGTCAGAAAAATGAAGCTAGTTGCCCATTCCAAAGCGTAGTAGGTACCTATGGAGAAGAAAGGGCAAGAAACTCCACGGACACTCTTTTAAATCAAATTATGTGTACAATAGAGTGGTTACATCATTCAACTTGAAATTATGCATGTGAGAACGATGCAGAACGTTAAAAGCGTCCGTTATATAAATATGAAAACAATTCAAAAATAAAATTTAATTAAAATACGCCGTGGCAGCTAAGAGATGACCAGTCTCAACTGACGGCGCCCGTTCACGAACATGACGCATGGATGCTAAAGGTAAGGTACAGCACAAGCGACCACAAGTTAGGTGAGCGGCGACCTGGTGAAGGCTAAGGGAATCCGCTGGACGTGGGAAGCATAGGACCGGTTGTTGTGATGGTTTGCTTAACTACTTATGTCCAGCAGTCGACGACTTCCAGGAAAAAACAGAGATAAATTTGTTAAAAGATGCTGATGATGAAAGGTTCTCATTGAAATGCAAAGTGAACAATAGTTTTTATCTTCTAGGAGTTCCAGGTACATTTTTATTTATTCATTTAACCATGTATGAACATACATACCTATGTAAACAGACAAGAAGGAAATAACATAAACATACATACAATGGTGATTTCTAATGAAATCTCTTCCAGCAAACCAGCGATAGGAAAGTCGTCAAAGAGATGTAGACATTGTGAGAAGTATTCACTAAAAGAGAAATGGAGAGAGCCATGCTTGGAGTTCCCTTGCGTGATGTATCAGGAATGAAGAGATATGCAGTAGAGCCAAGGTAACTGGTATAGCCCGAAGAATTGCCAAACTACAGATCCGCGGCCGTAGGGGCAGGTGGGTTCTGGAGCAGGGTACGCGTACCGGAAGACGTGGCGTTGGATGGCTTTCTACATGGTGGACAGATGGCCTTATGAAGGCTGCAGGATTCCGCTGGATGCGGGAAGCACAGAACCGGTCCTCCCCCAAGCACTACCACTAGGTGGTGTTTGGGGGAGGACTTCCAGCAGAGGACGTCTTTCGGCTGAAATGATGATGCTGATGAGACACCTTGTCTAAGAGTACAGATCAAGTAAAATACATGAAATCAAAATCATTCGTCACTTAATACAATTCATCAGTAATAATAGGTATTGGTACCAATGATATTGCTTTTTAGTATACAGAAAGTAAAACTAATTTTTATTTAAAAAATATATTTCTATCAATCAAAATATGCACCCATGATATCGATGTACGAGTATCTCTGCCAGCGTAGTGGTAGTTTTTTAATGCCCTTCTTGAAGAAGTCAGGTGTACCCGAGCCAACAAACTCTTCGAAGGCATTTTGTACTGCCTCTCGGGTATTGAATTTTTTCCCGGCCAAGAAGTTGTCCAAATTTTGGAAAAAAAGAACTCTCTCGGCACAAGGTCTGGTTTGTACGGTGCATGACGCAAAACTTCCAACCCTTGCTCTTGTAGCTTAGAGACCGTCTGTTGTGCCGTATGAGGTCGAGCGTTGCCTTGTAGGAACAGCGGAGACGAGCGATTAACCAATAACAAGTAGTGCGTTTGTTTCTAGTATTCTGTCCGTAAAACATAACGGTGAAGGAAAACATCGTGAGGAAACCGGCATGTCCTAGAACCAAAAATTCGAAGACATGTGACATCTACCAACCCGCACTGAGCCGGCGTGGTGAATTACGGCTCACTACCTCTCATAGAGAGGGGCCTGTGTCCCAGCAGTGGGAACGTTATAGGCTGATTATGATTATGCTATTCCGTCCGTACACGTAATTAATGTTGCGAGCCGTTTGTACGGCATTGCTACCGCGATGGAACTCGTATTCCATAATAACTTGCATTAACGTAGGGAAACCAAAACACTAATCAGTAAACAAATCACTGAATTTGAAAACAGATTTCCATATTTTTTCAATGAAATTTTTATGAATTTATATTTAACGAGACACAGAATTCAGGGTAGTGGGTTTTAAGGTCTCTAAAGTGGTTCACTGGTCACTGTAGTTAGTAGAAGAGAACGTTACTACCCTGGGCTTGGCTACGCCGGAGCACGAGGTCCGGCGTGAGGTCACAGGGCAGGCAGCAGTGTTGGGGAGCGATCTCAGAGATCACTCCACGTGGGCAGCAGGGATGCACGACCGCGTGTAGGCGCGTGGTCCGCTCAGCAGGGTCCTCAACACGTGGCGGGCGTGGGGCCTCCGTCGATGTGTGCGTCCCCAGCCGTAAGTCCAAAGCAAGGTGGATGGAGGAAGACTGTGAGTCTGGCGGCTTACAATTTTCTTGGGCATTCTCGGAGGTCCCTCGCCGCGTGGCCAGGCGATTTAAGCGAACAGCAAGGCTCAGCGCGGCTAGACAAGCATAGCGAAGAATGAGAGAAGCATGCGCACGCATTCACAGAGATGTGCAGTAATGGTGACAGGTGATGTGGCAGAAGCCACTATCGGTAAATAGCTTTCTCGACAGTCATAGGGGGGCTGCCGAGAACAATAAGAATAGCTGCCAGACCGCGCAGACAGAAATACATAGAGAATGCAATCTGACAGGACACAATTAAGAGTAAAGGCAATCACACTGAACACTTACCCGTTTATCTCGGGGTTATTTACACTTACTGCTTGATCTGCTTGATGCGAAGGAAAGGGAACGTTAGGCGTCCAGCAGGGATATTTATTGCCCAATCCATACCACGACACCGAGTGACGTGGTGGGAATTTTAAAGATTTAGGGATGGCACTCTCGTAAACCGTAACTAGTGATGTGCGTTTTAGTTGATCTGTAGGAAATCGACTACAACGCCATAATAAAACAATCAAAAGTATGGACAAAATCTTTTATGACATTATTTGACAGGAGCAGTGGCCCGGTAGTAACGGCCCCAACATACGAGTTGCAATTGGTGGTTTCGAACGCAGGCAGGCGCTTTACCCTGTGTAAATAATTTCATCAGCACTGCTCTCAAAACGGTGCCGGACCGAAACCGGCATGTCCTAGAACCAAAAATTCGAAGAAATGTGACATCCACCAGCGGCCTTAAGGTTCTAAACGAACACTTCACTCTCACCCAAAACGTTCACTCTCCCAAAACGTCCACTTCCCAAAAGGGTAATTCTTTAAATGACTATTTCCCACTTCGTCCACTTTCCCAAAACGACCAGTTCCCAAATAGTCCGTTTCTCAAAACGGCAACTCCCAAACAGTCTGGTACACACGAAAAAAGTCTGGTTTCTAAACAGGACCATAATGAGTAAGTAAAAATGCGTAATGGAGATTAAAAAGGTTGTTTACTTTCTTTTACATCTATTAATTTTAAAACAGAAGAAGAAAAAACGACTTTCTTGGGTCACAACACAACAACTAACACATAAATTTGAATAAACCAAGGGTTTATAACTAACTTTTACGTTTTTTATATTCATGATTTTTAGGTGTAATCGGCCAATCTCAACCTTATGTTTCTTAGTATTTTTTGCCCCCAACAATTATTAGAAACTTTAGCTATATTTTCTGAAAGAAAGAAAGAAAGAAAAGAAAAACTGTTTATTAGGACTCGCACAGGAATACACATTATGCAGTACGTTGTGTGATACGCAGTATCACAAACTGAACTAAACACACTCATAAAAATTAATAACACAAAAATAAAATAAAAGTAAATTACTAAAACAAAGTCCTGTACGAGGCTCAAAGGCCCCTATCTCAATGTCTTGTCTTCTGCAACGTCTTATTTATAATATAAATTGAAAATCACAATTTGTAGTTAGGACTTACAATTATCATGTTACCTAAAGATTTAAAGATGATATTCATTTAAAAAAAGACTACCATATGCCATAGAATCACAATTAAAACTTGAGTCTCACTCAGAAATATTTATGTTTTGTTTTGCTAACACATTATTAGAAGACGCATGTAAATTATTATTTTATGAAAATAAATCGGAGTTTTTTCAGTAACGTGCTGAATTTTTCGTCAAATAAAATGTCCGCATTCCGTCTAGTCTTATTACCTGTCTCGAAAATGCAACGTGTTAGTCTGTTGTCCTGATATTTAATTTATTTCTTAATTTTAGACAAAAATAAATACAAATGATGCCTTTGTGGTGTTCGGGCTCTAAGACGTCGATGCCATCCTTCTACTTGATTTGTTGTTCCATGATTATCTTTATATGCACTTATTTTATGGGAAGATGTGGCTATCCACTGTTTCTCAAAATAAGTTTTAAATTTCTTCATTCCTGTAGTCGTTTGTACATTTGGTAATGTCTTTCCATGTATTCTGGAGGAAGCATGGACAATATAGTAACCTACCAGGTAATTTACAATTAAATAAAACAAAAAAAAAAGACTTTCAAGCAAGTTTTTTGACATCAAGGAACTTTTTTCGTTTACGATACAAAGCACTTTTAAGTAAAGGAAAAATACGGTTTCAAATTTCTGTATACATCTTCTTCAGATCAAATTGTTTCCCGTATGTTATGTGCATTATTCTCAAAAATTTGCTGGACTGGTTCTAAATTCTCGCACACGTCTTTCTTACATTTGTCAATTAAATAAGTTCCTCATTTCGATGACTGTTTGATGCGCAGGTGTGATTCGTCTTCGTCACAATATTGGTACAGTCACTGTTTAATGTTATGGTTGCAGAGCACGATACACGGTTATCACATCTCCATGAAGACTTATTCCGTTTTGAAAGAATTGCCAGAAAGCCTATTATACTGTCAATGACTTCATTGAGGACAAAAAGACTTGGGATTGAGCTGCTCCAATAAATATACACAAATAATGTTGATGTTTATTTTGCTATTTTACTTTTTTTTTCTATATTTGTACTTTTTCATTAAAACAATAAAATGTGTATGGTACGTATAAAGTATAATATTATTTTAATTTTTGTGAATGTGAGGACTACGTGGGTCATTGTATTTTTCTTTTATTTCCAGTTTTAATGATGCTCTGGCAGTTTGAGTACTTTATGCGGCGTACCCAAATGTCTTTTCTTTTGTATTGTTCGTCGAATCGTTGAGCTCCTTAGTTCTGTGTTGAGCTGCACGATGATTGACAAATGCGTGCACTGACTGTACAGGTCCACTCAAATCTGTGTGGTTCTTTCCTCAAAATACCATTTCAGACACCAGTCTATATGGTTCTCGAATGATCTGACCAAGATTATTTTTGGATTTTAAATAAACTTTGATATTCATGGACTTTATATATTAAATGACATGAAAATTTACTTTGTAAAGTATTGTAATCCTTTAATTATTATGATTGGAAGACTATGTGGATTTGTTGTTTGTTTTTAATGTTTTTTTTTTTTTGTTTAAGCTATTTTCGTGACCTACCCAAATGTCCTTTCTTTGGTAATGTTCGTCGAATCGTTGAGCTCCTTAAGTTCTGTGTTGAGCTGCATGATTACTTGATATGCGTGCACTGACTGGACAGGTGGTTGTTTCCTCAGAATACAATTTCAGACACCAAACTACATGGTCTTCACATGATCTGACCAAGATTATGTCTGGAGCTTAAAAGAGACTGTGACTTCTGAGTTTGTTTCGGCCTTTCTTCTCAGAGTAGTCAGATAGGAAACGCCGATCTCATAAAGTTTTTATTATTATTGACTTGTTAAAGTGTTTGTACAAACCTACTTACAGAAATAAAATCATTTATGATAATTATTTCGTATCTTCTATTTTAATTTTGGCATCACTCACTCACTCATCGGCTTTAGAACCCTCGAGAACTATGAAAATGGCACGGGTGGCGAAAATATAAAAAGTCGCCATCTTGAATTTACATTTTGACCTTACTTTCGGCTTTAGCACTCTCGTATACTGCTAAAACGACACCCATGACGAAAAATTTAAAAAATTTCGCTGCCGCCATTTTTGATTTTTATTTCGACTTCACACTCGGAAACATTTAAACGACACCCATGATGAACACACACCCACACACACGCATACACAAACACACACGCTACACAAGCATACATAATTGCATCCGTCAGCAGTCGCGCACCATACCCTGTATACGTCGGCTGTATACAAGTAGGTACACACATGATTTCAAAGTAAAAGGTACGCAAGGTACGTTGCACACTAACTCCAAAAACATTCAATTCTATAGTAACAGAAACTGCCAGAAATTAAAACGAAACTACACCCTAAACTTAGTTCTCAACAAAAACCACAAGGAAACTAAACATTTTACTCCAAATTATATGAAGTAGTAGTTCGTTAGTCTGTAAAACCTTTCTTGTTAAAGCTGCTTGGTTAACCAACTCCAGAAAACTAACAACACAAACAAACTTGAATAAGTCCGAGTAAGTTATAATGTGAAGGAAGCAACCATTTTGAAGGGTTTCTGAAGTCAAATGGAGATAAACTTTAAGGTTCCAAGGGTCATTCGTTTTTAGCACAATTGTCGGGTACTTTTGACCCTTTGATATGAGTTTCGAATATAATGTGTTGAATTTATAACTTCTGAAGTGAGAAGGATGAGACAGATAAAAGTGTATTCATTTTATTTATTTCTTCTGTAATTATTCGGCCCCGGCAAAAAGGTAAACAGAAGACGGGCCTTTAGAAGCGAAGTAATGTTTACCCTTTTAATTTACCTATATTCAAGGTAGGTTGGTAATATCTCATCATAATGATCATTTCAGCCGAAAGACGACCACTGCTGGATATAGGCCTTCTCTAAGCGTTGCCACATCGACCGGTATGTGCTTCTCGCAGCCAGTGAATTACCTCCTATTACTGTTCTATTCTGCAGGCTTGGACCATCCTTTCACCTCTATGATTGTTTTCAGCGGTGTTCAGCTTTGGAAGAAAACTTACAGGCACGTAGCAAAGCGAAGCTACTCTCATCAATCAATCAATCACATCAGCCTATCCACTGCTAGACATAGGTCTGGCTACAACACTCTGTCCTCTGCCTTCCGTATCCAGCCTGTCCAAGCCACGTGCTAGACCAGGGCGTCCTACACTACGCTTACCGATACGCGGAATCCACTCCTGGACTCGTCTGGGAGTCCATGCCAGCCAACTGCCACTTCAGCTTGCTTACTCTGCAAGTTCGTCGGTCACTTTAGTTCTTTTCCGGATAAATTCATTCCTGATTTAATTTTTCAAAGAAACTACAAGCATAGCAGGCCTGCACCATAGCGCGCTAAGCGACCTTGAATGTCAATGTCCATATTTCGGCACCATATGTCATAACGGGCAAGACGCACTGGTTGAAGACCGTCTCGACGGTAATATTCGAGTCTTTTCGAAAACCGGCTTGCCTACACACGTGCGTCGTCGCAAATCATGGTTTAGTTGAAAGTAGCCAGCACCGCGTGGTAGGACTTGAATCACACATTATGTCAATGTTTAAGGAAAACTTGACCAAGAGGTTATGTGGCATAATCTATCATATTTGTGGGTCCACGTAAGGCTGTCGATATGGCAATTGCAGTATCTATAAAAACCGACGATTTTTTATTATTGTAAGGCAATAAGTCTAATTCGCAGCGGGATTTTTAAGCGCACTGGATTTTCAACGCACTGCTTAGCACCGAGAGTTGAAAATTCAACAAAGTGATTTTTGACGCGCTCGGATGCACTCAGTTGTACTCTCAATGCTCGGTTTAACACTGAGAGTTGAAAATACAGTGCCCAATAAAATCCCGTCGCGTTATTTTTATGTCCTTGCGAACGTGGTCTAAAGCTGTCGACCGTAAGTTGAAAGTTGTGACGATAAGTGGTCACTGCCGTGGGCCATCTATAGTCATCTGCAATTTAAGAGGCATTGCCATCCAAGTGCCTTAAATTCCACAGGCACCCCCTTCAAACCGTAATAGAGCCATTCTGCTTCGTAGAAATAGGTTCCTACGGTGGTAGTTCTTGTTCGGACGCTCTCTTTCACCAAAATCTTTGCTACTTTGTACTTTATATTGTAGATACCTACAGTTGTATATCTCATGACGCGACGCTCGCTTTACTTGTAGTAACCAAGTGTTGGCACAAACACGCTGTGAATTTGTGCATGAAGACGAGTAGCGTCTCGGACGGTACCAGGAGAATCTACGCTTTCACACACACTCACAGCGTGTGTAACCACCAACTAAAGCGCGTGTCGCTTAATGAGATAAAAATACTATATGGCCTTTTTTTTACCTAAATCACACTCATTTAACTTCTTTGAAAGATGAAAATCGACTGATTTTTATCGTTTTCATTCATTTTAAGGTACCTGTTCCACCATCGGCGATTAACGAGAAGCAAGTAGACCTAGCATCTAAAACGCTGGCAAGCAACGAGCAGCGCGTGTTAGACGGCGACGTGCGATTACTCGCTGGTATGCGTATGTATCAAGCGTGAGTCTCTCAGCGAGTGTTCTGCCCGCCAAGCGAGCGTCGCTGAGAAAAGTCAGCAACCAACTATGAGTATATGTATAGCTTACACGGGACCTACAATCATTTGTACGTTTCTTGAGCGAGAAAATCATTGATAGCTAGTCGCTTCCTCGTCGGAGGTGGGACAGGTACCTAAGCTTGAAGCAAAAATAATTACCTATTGTTGTTTTGAAATAGTTGTTGACCCTTTGATGTATGACAAAGGGTAACGAACTGCAGTTAAGTAATAAATAAATGAATCTCGTTATGATCCATCAAAGTGATTACCGATCGGGGTCTAGGTGACTTACACCTGTCGGCTCGACCTGCAATTATAAAATAACTGAATTAATTATAAAATTAAATAAAAAACGTCAATTGTGTTGTTAGAATTTATTTAAGAATAACATAACATCAGGCCTGTATTTCTAGAGGTTTAAAGCAGAGGTGTGTGAAACTACCTTTTCGAAGGGGCGACTAGTTTATTTTATTCGCACCTCTACGCCACCATAATTATAATAAGTTTATTCGTACATTTATACGTTATACATAAATATATCTCTCTATATACCAAATCAAGTAATCAAAACTATAAACATATCAACGAACAAAAACGTTGCATACCGCCCTATGCAAAATTTACTGTAGAATACATAATATAAGTTGCGGATATAGTTACATAATCTCACGCCGCACATAACAGTTTATCACAAAACCAATCTCGAGTATCAGCGTCAGGTATATTAGCCTGACACATGCTGAGCTCGACTCCCGTTTCGAGCAACCCTGATATGCACACCGCACTTTGTAAATTCGTTATTTTGATTTAAAAAATGTCATGGTGTCACTTCATTACTTTCAAATTTGTTAATTTTTTATTTTGTGCATGTTCATATATATTTGTCGGCGTCACCGTTAGCGGTAGGTGCAGCGGGCCGAGTTACGCTGTGCAAAGCGGGACGTTCGCCTCCCCACTCTCCCCACTTCTCAAGCAACTTAATGTAAGCTAGTGCGCAGCGAAGAGGGGGATCATTCTTGTGGTAGGCTCAGCCCGGTGCACCTGCTGTAGCGCCTAGAGCTATTATAGCGATCTATTTAATTAATTAACAAGCCATTGGAATAAAAGAGTTGGTTACTGCTATATTTCATACTTTAATTTAATATGTCGGACCTCTGCCTTCAGGTTATTTCATGGTGATTATTTTATAAGAAATTGTGAGTGAAATAAAGTGATTGTGCTGTAATTAGTATCTCTATTTTCTTCGCCCGACAATCCACGCCTACTTACAAAGTGCAAGTGTAATATCGCTGATGAGGGCCTATCCCGATATATTCATGTAATTTGTTTATTTAATTATTTAACCATTTATGTACACACATATTAACAGACAAGAAAAGTAAAGAGAACAGAAAAGTACGTACAAAGGTAATGCTTATTTCTAAAGAAATCTCTTCCAGCATACCTGCAATATGAGAGTATACGATAGATGTAGACAATGTGGGTAGAGTAAAAGATAAAACAACATAAAAAAACTAAACAATTCACTAATTTGAAAATAAACATAAAATGACAAAATAAACTTACATACATTCACACTTCTAAAATAAATATCACTAAACATATATAAATATAACGTAATAAAATAAATATATACATATATTTATTATACAAATGCAACTATGACACAGTGGAAAGATAGTGTTGTGTAGTGATGTTATAATTTAATTGTGCTTTTTTGGTGTTGTGCTGTGTCTTTTGTGTGCACTGAATGAATTTATTTCTAATTTATCTATCTATCTATATATGTATGTAAATGTTGATGTTCAAAAGAGTTATGTGCTTATCCTACTAATACTATAAACGCGAAAGTTTGTGAGTATAGATGGATGTTTGTTACTCTTTCACGCAAAAACGACTAAACGAATTTGGATGAAACTTGGCACACAGATAGTTTATAACCTGGATTAACACATATAGTACTTTTTATCCCGATACTCCCATGGGATCAAGATTTATACGGATGAAACCGCGGGGAGCAGCTAGTTTGAAATAAATGTTTGAGTTTGACTTGTACCCACAGTACGGTCAGTGCTCTACATTACCTGACCCGTCTAACAAAGAAGAAGATAGAAAGTGGGGTGGGGTTATGCAGCACGTGTAGCATCCCCAGGTTTTGAAGACGGAAGAATAGACAAATTGACAGATGGAATAGACAAAATTACAGATTTGTCATTTTGTTTATTCATTCGTCGACAAAACTCGTTTTTTCGGTGGTCATGCTACTTGAAAGTCACTGACTGTACACCCACATTTCACAAGTCATGTTTAAGTTCGATGTAATAGGGGTCGAGCCTTTTGCCATCGACCGAGCACAAATCCGGACTCCGGGCTGCAACTCAGAAAACTGACTGTTTATATAAGAATCTGCAACGATTATATTTTGGCGTTCTCAATGCAGTCCTCCTTTTTCAGGTAGATTGCAGCCAAAGCAATTTGTTTGGCGATATCCATCATGTTGTTTTAATGTATTTGATAAAATCTGTAAAATTGATAGGTATGGAGTTGGAGCACTTTTATAAACAGTCTAAATAGTTATCGGACAGTTAAGGCTACCGCGAATAGGCGCGACGCCACAGCGCGACACAAAGGCACCACTCATCGCACAACACGCGACGCCTTTGTGTCGCGCTTTGGCGTTACCCCGTACCTAAGTGTGAGGGCAGACAGTTATTGGTCTTCACTTTTAAATATTGTCATAATTATTTACTTTTGTATACGTTTTTGGCTTCTTTGTATTAATAAAAAAATTTTTTTTTTTTTTTTTAATTGTTATATACCAACGATAGATTGGTGGCATGAAATGATTTCGTGAGGCGGTAATGCTAATTTAAGCCTACTTAAATGAAGTAATTTAATCTTATCAATACATCCTTGAACTGACGATAGTGAAAATTTAATGTAATTTGCATTTTGCAGTGCAAAGGTACCGGTAGTGAATTGAACTTAACACTTAATTTATGGCTCGATTCGTAGGTCGGGCAGTGTTATTGGGTTTTTGAATTAAGAATTAACTGCAGTTTGGAAGTTGGTGGTGCCATACCCCGTGCCTCGGAAAGCACGTATACCGTTGGTGCTCCCCGGTCGTTTCGAATTGCTGTCCCATCGATGATGTATGACCATGAGAGTAAAGGAACAGAAAATGTGTTCAACTAGCAGCTGCGTACCTGTCTAATTTCCATTGAGATTGGCCAACGTGGCCGAAATCGGTCCGAAGGATTATCTTTAGGTTTCTGTATCTCAAAAGGAAAAAAACGGAACCCTTATAGGAGCATTTCGTTTGTCCGTCTGTCTGTCTGCCTGTCTGTCTGTCAATCTATCAATAAGTACCCTTTTCTCAGGAACGCGTGGAGGTATCAACTGTATCAAGTTCAAATTAATATCAAATACGGTACCTTGGAATAAAAAAAGACAAGCTTTTAGAAGCTCGTTGACTTAGGTCAACGCAATAAAAAATAAGGCGATTTATGCGGCGACATATTTTGGTACTCGCAAATCAATCAAAACCTGTAGGGTACCTATTTCCCGTTGACCCAGAATCGTGAAATTTGGCAAGAAGCACGATCTCAGAGCACAAGTTAAGGAAAAAGACCGAAAATCGTTAACTAGTAGTTTAATCACATGAAAAACAATTAGATTACAAAATTAATTTTGTAGTTGGAGAAATGACCGTGACGTATAACGATGTATTTTGCTTAGTTATCTCGTGATAAATACTCCTATAAGAATTATCTCATAATAAATCGATCAAAATGATAAACGCAATTGTTTTGTTTTTTGATAATCTAGTGTATCCATCACGAAAAACAAAAAGTTAAATTTTTGTATGCCTAGCAATGGTATCGAATCTGAGTGTTTGCATTTGACATTTTTGCACCGACCGGGCGACCGACCCAAAAAAATGTGTATCGAGGGTTACACCTAACTTCGCTCAAGATAGATACGCTTTTAACTTAAAAACTAAAAACAAAATAAGAGTTTCTTCGAACCGCCGCGAATCACCGCAACCCTCTGGTTGTCAAGGCCGCTAGCTATATTCCCTCCTCCATTAGTCATGTCCGCCGTCCCAAGCATGTCCTCACCGATCCCGATGACCACATAACTCTCAGTCTTTTTTGTGTATGGCATCTCGTAGTTGACCTTGAGAGGTCAACTACGAGATGCCATACACAAAAAAAAAGCAAAATAAGAGTGGTTAAGAAAACGTATTTCAGGAAAATATTGAAGTTAAAATATTACAGGGTAAGTTTTTGAAGACTAGCCAAATTTTCAGAGATAATTCGGAATCGATAATATTTTCAGACTATGAAAAAAAAAAGATTTTTTTACAACTTTTTTGAACATGTAATAAATAGTCGTAGTAGTATTGTAATTAATTTATGCACTAGATTAGTAGTATCTATCTACTCAACATGCGCGCCCGCCGCCGCGCCGCACTATGGGACCAAACGGTGCGATCCATCACAAAAATCTATAACTTTTTTGTTACTGGACATTTTGAATTGAAATTTTGTGTACGTATTTCTGAATACTTTAGCTATTGGATCATTAAAACACTGAGCTATTTTTAAAATTACGTTTTAAGTAAAAAATACAATTATAAAATGTTGAAAAATTTTATCCAAAAATTAAATTATTTTATTAAAATTAATTATTTGCTCACATGAAGTTAAATTAAAACTATTAATAAATGAATAACTACGTAATTACATAATGTTAAACTAAAAAATATATACCATTCATGAAAAATAATGGCATTATTCTATTCATCACTTGTCAATACTAATAGCTCTTTAGCTTCGTCAAGTAATTCTTTTGGTATCACAATACTTGTTCTATTTAGGCTAGATACTCGTATATAAGGATCAGAAGTATACAACAGGATGTGCAGAACGTCTTTCATTGTGACTGATCTGGAACACTTTCGAGCGTGATTTAACCTATATTTCTTATAGTCTTTATAACGAGCTTCTCGAGCATCTTCAGATAATTGACCTATTTGCAAAACTGCAAAAAGCTCGAAGATTTTGGCATCATGTATAAGAATTTTATGGACTGAAGATGGCATATAGTACCAGTTATATTTACTCACATTTATAACTGTGCAGTCCCCCGCATATATTCACCAAACTTTACTGCGTTTACAGAAAATCCCGATGACATGGTTTGCAGAATAATGTATAATCTTTTGATCAACTCTTCATCAATACCCGTGATTTCTGCAGAACATTGATAGTTTTGGAAGAATCTCCTTGCCGTATTTCCATCATTGCTGTTTCCGGAACCTTGACGAGGTTTATCAATGTGTAAGCCAAGCAATTGCCGGAAACGAGTTTGGACGTACTTCTTTTTTTCTTCTTTAATCTTTTCGTTCTCTGTAGCCGATGCAGTCCACTTTTTAAATCCTAGGTTATAAGAAATATGTAGAATCATTTACATTCATCTTATCTACGCTTGTAAGGTAGACAGTCTGTATTTAAACGCTACTTCATTCTCAATTCTTGCATTTACTTTTGTTAGATCGTTCATCTGTCTAGGAGTTGCTCCACAAACAGTGCATGAAGCACTCGATGGTGTCTGCGTTAACACTTGAGCAACATTCCCGTCGATCATAGTCATGAACAGCTCATGTCTTACTATTTCTATAATATTAACTTCTATTGCTGCAGGCGTTCGCGTTGGAGTTAATTCATTAATTTTTGCTTCGAGTTCACTTACAACAGCTGTAGTTTTTTCTGGACTTTCTTTTGCTAATTCCAGAGAAATGGGTCTACAATATCTAACTGAAGACTATATCGGATTTTGCCATATAACTGCTTTACTTTCTTCATCCATTAGTTTCAATGGTACAAGTGAAACTATAAACATATTAGCGTCCGATATTTGATCCCTTTCTTTAGGTAAAACTTGTTTATATTCACTTTGTCCCGAGGATCCATCGCAACCCCATTTATCCCCCCCCCCCCCCGCTATGCAGCTTGAGACTGCTGAAACTTTTTGTCACCTAGTCTATCTTTGTAACACGAGAGGCAGTATGATCTAAGAGATCTTGAAGGTTCACTTAGGCACTTATATTCGTTACGGTTATCTTTGCTTCAGCCTAAGTTTGGTATGATGGAAATACAGAAACTAAGTTCTTCTCAACAAGTCTCAGCCTCAGGTAGGAATATTGACCTTTGGATAGATCGGTTTCAATATATATACATGATGCTTCTTCTTTGGTATAGGAAGGTACACTATCTGGACTTCGTAAAATGTTTCGAAGAATAAGTTTTTCTCCACCTTTTCTGTATTTCTAACAATACTCACAATCGAAGCTTCGTCATTTTCACCCATAGATCGCAAACCTTGTACATAAGCGTAATGCACATGCCCCATTCCATGTACTCTCAGAATACGCGTCATATGGTTTTATTAGTCTATCACGATCTGCAGATGTATTCAAGTCAGAACTTGCAGATGTTGAGGTACTGCACGAATTCAATGGTACTTTAAACTCGTCATTTAACCAATTTTTGTTTTGGCTCTGGAAACGATCTTGTTTTCTTTGTTGATAAAAGGAAACTGTCCAACAAATGTTGCTCAATATCAGAAGTACTTTTCCCGCATATTATCTGAACACATTATTATATCGCGTCGAAAACAAACGAATTCACTAATTTCGAATTTTTTTTCAATAAATTCACAGTTACTGAGGGAAGGTATACGGACACTGACAACCCGGAACGCTGAAAACCCGAGTATTTACAGGACCCTAGTTTTAGTAACTTGTGCAAAACCAATGAGAAATTTTATAAGAACTGTTCTAACAGGAATGCTGTAATCAATCTGATTTTAATTACCACAACAAATAAAAACTATGCAAAATTATTTTTATCAAACGTGTCGTTAAAATGACCACCGAATAAAAAAAAACTTGTTTGAAAATATTTAGGGGCGACATTTTTGCTTCTAGCTCGAAATGGCGCAGTAATGACGCAGGTTTTTTTTATTTCCTTGTACTACTGAATAGTTAAGAAATCTAAAAATGTCATTAACTCGACATCGGCAGCCATCGGTTAAAAGAAAATCCTACTCGAAAATTGAAAACATGGAAAATTTCCTTATGACACAAATTAAATGTAAAAAAAAACTCATAAGATATACATACGCTGTTATAAACTAGAGATCTTGAGCAATCTTATAATTATGCCCTTGAAGAACATAGAAAATATATTAAGTTGACCTTCCATATTGAGTAATCTAGTAAATATAAAATTATCAAAGTATAAAGTTTGGGTGTAATTTTAAACACCTAAAACTTTTTTTTTGCTGCTTTGTCGGAAAGCTCTGATCGCGCGCTCATCTTAGAATATAAAGTATTTAAAACGGTTTCAGTATTACGACTTTTGTCCGAATCATTTTTGAGATGGAAAATACCGTTTGGTCCCATAGCCGCCGCGCCGCGTACACGTTCATAAGGTAGGAAATTTTTCGAACATTTTAATTGAATGCTTTTTTTTTAATTTCTTTTTTTTTTGTTTGGGAATGGCATCTCGCAGGTCAACCTATGAGGTTGTCGTCTGCTTTGACGGACTTGCCTGTGGTTGCCCTAATAAATTAAGGCCTTATTAATGAATAGACTTAAACTTATGTACTAATTTAAAAACTAAGCGACAACGCTAAGGGCACCCCCTGTGGGGTACGAACCTCGGCTTAGGGCGTCGCTGGAAGAGGGCAGCAAGGGACTAGCTGGATCAGGATTTGAGTGATTTAGGGACGAATTTAAAGCTACAGGCTCAGCGGCGCGGGCTGGCTCGAGCAAGGGTCGGGAGGGTTAAATTTATTTGTCTTTAAATTGGCTAATATAGTAGGGGGCAAAACAGAAAACGAATGTTAACAAAATGGGGAGATACAGTTTGGTGCTGCAGCTACATATCTATCATCTACATCCGTAATGATGTAGATGATAGATGATGGCGTTCAAAAGTGCCATTTTATGTGCCTATTTGAAATAAACGCTTTGACTTTGACACCACTCGATAGATTAAGGATCATAGAATTCGTTAAGTTGAGGGGTTTGTGACGCATCGCACGCGGCGTGGGGGGGGGGGGGTAAACATCACGCCTTGTATCCCGAAGGGTTGGGCAGAGGTGTACCTATAGTACACCCACATTTCGCCAGTTATGTTTTTAAGTCCCATGTAATAGGGGGCCAGCCTATTGCCATCAACCGGGCACAAATCCAGACTCCGGGCTGCTACTGAGAAATTCCAGACAGGAAAACCCAATAACAAGTTGCCCGACCTGGGAATCGAACCCAGGACCTCATGCTCAGCACCAACGTTTTCTCATAAATCACACGGCCGTGTCTACACGAGACATCCACACCCCAATGTTTTATTGTTATTTGTTTGTAATGTAATGATAACACATGATAAAGATTTCATTAATTAAGACATTTTCAATTCATAATTTGGCAGCTCTTTGAAAACTAACCCTGTATCTATTTAGCATCCTTAAACATAACACAGTGTCTGAAAACTTAAGAAAGACTATGAAATAGAGGCGGGTAGTGTTAAATGATGGTAATGTCCGGAGCCGAGCAGGCGGCACGGTTTGTCACGTCACGACTAAGTTATGAGCCAAAGTGCATGCTCCCCGTGAATAATAACGTCATCATAAGGTGGAGAAAATTATGTGGTAGAAAAATTTGAGTTGGATTTTTAATCGTTTTGGTAGATGCTTTCCTAAAATAATGAGATCTAGGTACAGGGTCAAATTTAATTAGGTAGTGAAATACCGCAGACGTGAAGGGTATTGATTTAATTATAAACATGATAAAACAAATTAAAACTCTTTTGTTTGGGGTCAACGACCTTTGTTAGCAAATTTCAGTTTGCAAATCCGTTTTTTTTTAATAAAAACTTAACAGATGTATGGGTCATCGATATCTTAACACAAAAAACAAAAAAAAACAATAACTTTGTTAACTCACAGTTCAAGTAACTACGAGTACATTACCAGCGGTTGTTGACCTCAATTTTTTAATTTTCAGGTCGTTTTTAGTTATTGCTAATCACGTCTGCGGAGTTTGGCTAAATAATGTAATTTAAAGTGTGATTCTTAATGTAATGTTGGAATAATAAATATTCGGAAACCAGATTTTTTTGAGAATAATTTAATCAAAGTGCTTGATAGGTAGCTTTCATGAAATTAATTATGTAGGAAAGTGCATAGGTAGGTTTTCCTCACCATCTATTTCCTTCGCAGTTCACTGCTGCCAAGACCACAGTTTCAAAAGTACAACAGCCGTTACAGAATAACGTCACCAAGGACTCAACAGTAGCAAACAACGAAACAAAACAAAACATTTCAAATTCGAAACATAAATACTTCGCGCTAACTCCAGAAACAGTTAATCCATTTGAATTTTGAATTTGTGTATATTATTTGTCATATCTTTTGATGTGGTTCCATCGGATCGGCAGTAAAACTTTGAGCTCCGAGTAAAGAGTAAAGTTCCATCGAACTTGGCCATTCAAATCCACGGATCCCAGGAAACTTGTTTCGCAAACTTGTGCAGTGAATATAATTTAAAAAAACAACCGTGATGTCTCTTTTCTATGTTTTATGGGCGGTATAGTATTATAAGTTTTTTTTTTTGTTTTTTTTGTTTATCAGTGCATGGGATGGTTTAATCGTCGAAAGCCTTTTCTAACACCAACGGATGTTAGAAAAGACTTTTAATATAAACCACAGTTTTTTATCAGTTAAAATCAGTTCTACTGCTGAGCATGAGGTCCTGGTTTCGATTCCCAGGTCGGGCAAAGTGTTTTTGGGTTTTTCTATCTAGAATTTCTCAGTAGCAGCCCGGAGTCTGGATTAGTGCTCGGTTGATGGCAATATGCTCGCCCCCTATTACATGGGACTTAAGCATAACTGGCGAAATGTGGATACACCTCTGCCTAACCCTTCTGGGATTACAGGCGTGATGTTATGTGTTTTACCATTTATTGGAACAAACGGGTATCGTAAAGTAACTCCAACCTGTCTGTTACCTTTTAACGCCTTTGTGGCAATACGGCTTTCAATGAAATTTAGCACACAGGTAGACCACGACCTGGGACACAGGATTTGGTCTCGGTTGTACCTACTTCCCGAGGAATAATTACCGACCTCCACTCGGGCGAAGCCGCGGGCAAAAACTAGTTCCTACAGTATCTTTTCTCATGATGCAACGCGCGCTTTACTTGTGGTAACCAAGTGTACAAATTTTAGGAGTGGTTTTATAACAATAGATACATATGATCTCTCTCAGTATTATTAGCGACGCGCCCTTTACTCAAGGTTACCAAGTGTACAAACACGCTGTGAATGTGAGCGTGAAAACGAGTAGCGTCCGCACATACACGCACGCACACACACACTTCAGACTTCGCCATTGTCTCTGACGGTACCAAGAGATCCGTTCGGATGTATTTTGTCTAGGCCTGCAGCTGGATGTGCTGCCAAAAACTAGTTCCTACAGTATTTTTTGTCTCTCATGGTGCAACGCGCGCTTTACTTGTGGTAACCAAGTGTACGAACACGCTGTGAATGTGAGCGTGAAGACGAGTAGCGTCCGCACATACACACACGCACACTTCAGACTTCGTCATTGTTTCTGACGGTACCGAGAGCTCCGTTCGGATGTATTTTGTCTAGGCCTGCAGCACATCCACAGCGTGTTTGTACACTTGGTAACCTTGAGTAAAGGGCGCGTCGCTAATAATACTGAGAGAGATCATATGTATCTATTGTTATAAAACCACTCCTAAAATTTACATCACAGAGATCGAATAAAACAAAACAATAAGTAGGCACAAGTATTCGCAGTGGTGTTTTTATTCATTTTAATTTTACTTTAGAGACCCTCTTTAATAAAAGTAATACGAACAAGACTTCATAAAATCAAATCACGTTCTCTGCTTAAAAGGGCAGAATAGATACAGATAAAACATAATAATATATAAACTAGAAAATATATAAAACAGATATCTGATACGATACACAAGGGACTTCGTAAGATTTGCATCTTTGAAATCCGCAGTGACGTGGACATATCTTAGATTTTACTATTTCTTATTTTTATGATGTTATATTTTCTGCATTGTATTAAAATGTTGTACGTCTTGTAATGTTTCACGTTTAGTTTTTCGTGATAATCTCCGGAGCTGCTCTTGAATAAATATTATGGATTGAATTATGGATGTTGATGTCATGTAACAGAATAAATAAAATAAGCAAAATGGCTTGTTTAACTTATATTTTATTAAAATTAATCTGAATTTGCCTGTTTTAGAATCAACTTTATAGGGTCAAATTAGTGTATTTTGATCCTGAAAAAAAGGGTTATAGATATATCCTTGTTTTATGGAAATTAACGGTTTAAACACGATACATTTTAATTTGTAGTAATTTGTTCGATGACAAAAAAAAAAAAAACAAAACGAAACAGGGTCTAATTCAAAACCAGTTTTCGTCTCATTTCCTAACTACAGCATAACATAATATGAAAATTGCATGCATCGTAAGGTAATCGAATTTACGAGGGAATTTAACGGTTGGAATTTTGAGTTTCATAGTATTTTTTTACTATTGCAAAAATAGTAAATCGGGCTATTTCTGCTTGCGCTTAGAGTCCTGCGGGACTTCTTCGAGGGTGGACCTGTATGAAAATTGTGTGCTGATATGAAATTGTGACAGCACAGAAAAAAAATCTCATAATGATATTACACTGGGTATAGAACCATGAAATTTTGCACAAGAGTTCCTTTTGCAACGGAAGAGTTATTTTTACTTTTTTCGGGCTAAACGGGATTTTTTAGTAAAATAGAGGCATTTTTTCATCGAAAGCGGCATATAATAGAAACAAGTAGGTATACCTATACTTCAAAAATAATCAGTAGTCTTATGATTTTTTACCACATAATCTTGTTTAAAATTGCAAAATAAACTAACATTGACGAAAGATAATACAACAATAGGAAAATGTGCTTTAATAAAAATCAATCAATCATCACTTTCATCAGACCCAAGAAGAAAGCCAAACTAGTAAACCATCGCTGACGAAATAACAGTAGGATCAAATTGGGAGAATGATTATAATTGGCTGTGTATTGCGGAGCCGAATCAGTATTTAAAGCTTATTGTACGTAGACTGTGTAAAATAATGTTTGGTATTTCTCATGATGGATTAATACTCACTCGAAGATAGCGAGCTCTCGCGCTGCAAGAAATATAACCAGCTTATTCCTGGCGCTAGGTATTTCCTCTTCTGGTCTCGATATCGGCGATATTATATATGAAACGTCAGCCGCAGAAATTAGTTCGACATATTATCATCAGCTGTTAAACATTAGTTAAACAGTATAAATTGTTTTCAAAAGATGTTACCCCTCATCTACGCCAATTCCAAGATCCACCGCGCCGCATCGTCGAATAATCACCGCAAAGCGAAGTTGAGCCTACATTACATTTTGGGCAAAAAATCAGGACGTCTGGCTACGCTGTTTAGTACTGTGGTCGTTTAGAGCGTCGAAAGGGTCATCAATGTTCACCAATATCGGGCTTATAATAATTAAATTGGTATGGAATTGCTGTAGTGGGTGAATGGCGACATGGAGGGTGCGATTGTCGCAACCCAGTGCTGGGCACACCACAATAGCGGCGATAAGTCCCCTCTTTGAGGAGTGGTTGGAGAGGCGCCACGGCGTCCTCAACTTTCGCCTGACACAGGTCCACACCGGACATGGTTGTTTCAGGAGGTTCCTGTTCCTTATAAGACGGGAGAAAATGCCTGTGTGTCACCATTGTGTGGATCGCCCGGAGGACACGGTGGGGCATACGGTGGAGTTCTGCCCGGACTGGGCGAAGCACCGCCGTGTCCTCACGGGGGCGATCGGCGGCAACGATCTCTTGCGTCCGGCCCTGGTCCAGGCCATCGTACGGAGCGAGAGCGAATTGGAAGCCGACACACATTGAGCGCGTGAGGCAGAGAACCTTGCGCCCTCACACCCCTAGTCACAGGAGACCCCCTGGGCTTCGGGAATCGCCAGCAGATTCCCGGCCATCGTAGGCAGGCTTGTGGACGTCGAGTGGTCAATGACCAGACCCGGTAAGGACCAGACCCGCTTCGACGCGCGCCTCAAAGAGATATCAGCACTGATTTACGAGGTCCATTATGGCCGAAGCCTGCCAGGGTCGCGGTTTGTTCGAAAGAGATACCGTGGCCCTGGCACAGGCGACAGAAGGAACACGGGTGGGTGTTAAGTCTGTACAAGTCTGACACGCCGTCCTGCTGCACCAGATCGGGAGAAGTCATTTGATGATTTCAATCCCAAAAAAAAACAGGGTATTGCTGCCGACATTTCGTTAGCGGGTTGGTGTCGTTATCTGACAATGTGAGTACGCCCATTAGGTACATAGGAAATTTGAAGTAATAATTTAGTTCACTATGTCGGGTACCTTATAGAGTAAACCTAAGGATAAAAAATCGAATCTCAGAAAAACTAATTCGGTTGCTCAACCGCAAATATTTTATACTGTGTCATGGATTTTCCGCTTAATGGTCAGCGGCGCAACGTAAATAAGTACGTCACGCTGCATTTGGGGAAGGTGGAGGTAATGTTTCAAAGGCCTACAGGCCCGGAAAACCCAGCCATATGGCAGTCCCTGACTAGTGAAAAAAAAATGTAACAAATTTCAACGTATTTTTACAGACTATAGATTACAGCTATCAAACACATAATAGTATTGCATCATTTATGAGGGCTTACAATGTTTAACATCACATTTAATTTTCTAGATACGTATTGATACCAACACAAAGACTGTTATGTTATATAAAAATGTGTTAGATGCCGAGACAAGCCCGATCCACATGGCAGGCAATATCCGCCTTGTGCCAAACACACAAGCACACGAGGGTTAAGACTTTCTTATTAAATTAATGTGCTCTTTTTGAAAATGGATTGTGTTCGGATTTCACTCGTTTTATTTGTTTCTTTGTTTGAATTTCTTCGTCGTTTGATCTTTGGGCATCTCGTATTTGTTAGGAAAAATAGAAACATTTCCTTCAATTTTTTTAAAATTTTGCCAATTCAATAATAGTAGATTATTCGTCAAGGCGCTACGTACCGGAAGACTTTGCGTTGTAAGGGCCTCCCATAAGGTTAACAGATGACCTTGTGAAGGCCGCAGGAATTTGCAGGATGCGGGAAGCAAAGAACCGGTCGAACTGCAGTGCTTGGCCGGTCTATGTCCAGCAGTGGACGTCTTTCGGCTGGAAAGATGACTCATCAAGGGGATACAGCAGTGTCTTAAGTCACGGTTGTATTTTGAATCCTGAACACAACAAAGGATTCAAGGGCTTCCGAGTGCTGCGAGAAGAGTGCTGAGCGAAGCGAAGGAGTTAAGACTGTAATCCTCAGTGTAGCGAGGGATTCAAGCTCGGCCAAGACGAAGACACCGTTATCACCAAGAAGAATACTCTACTTTTCGCACCTACTCCTATAATACGTCATTGCCTACTTACTGTAAGGTAATAAAAAGCAATTCCATTTTCATTCGTAGTTGATGAAACTGTTAAATAACCGGGGAATACCTAGTTGTGTGCGATTTAATACACAATTTTTTCAAAACGCGTATGCGTTTCATGAAAAACACAATCATTTACATAATACCATGTGAAGAAGAAAAATATGAGATGTCACATGTCTTCGAATTTTTGGTTCTAAGACATGCCGGTTTCCTCACGATGTTTTCCTTCACCGTTTTGAGAGCAGTTGTGATGAAATAATTTACACAAAGTAAAGAGCCTGTCTGGGTTCGAACCAACGACCTACAACACGTAAGTCGCGGCCGTTACCACTGGGCCACCACTGCTTTGATTTTTACTTTATGTTGCATAATTAAATTATTTTGTTCCTTAACGGAAACTGAAACCTATGAATTGAAAACTCTGGTCGAGATGCACATTTAATAGTATTTTTTTGTTTAAGTTTCCATACGGTTTTCTTAATTGAGGTTCCAAATACAAAACACATTACTGACCAGCGGGTCATAATGAGATTCAGAACAAAGTTATTGCCCTTGCATGACAGGTTAGGTTTGCATGACATATAATTTGACATTAGCGAGCAGGCGGTGTGAAAATACTTTTTCTTCCAACTATGCTTTAATTTCATCACAATCACACTAAAATCTCAGTACAAAGCGAGTCTTTAATGCTCTAGAGCAATAAAATGTATGAAATTTCATAATTGCACAGTTTTTTTTTTTAATCGCTTCAAAAAGTTCCAATCAAGAAATGAAGGTGCAGAAGGTGCATCTCAATGGATTAGCTCTATTCAGCCAGCCGATATCAATACTTTTTTTTTTACGTACGTATTATTCGTTTCTATCCTAGTAGTTCCAAATTTAAATATAAATTTGCCCAACAAAACTCTTAACCTTACGTTTAATAATTGCTCAAGTATAACTTTTAATTTCAATAATTAAACTTCTATTTTAACTGTTTGATGGTTTCTTTTATCTACTATTCCTATAGGTAATAGTTGAAAGAAAAGCAGATTATGCACCTCGCCTTAAGTAATTTATATTGCCCTCGTGCCTGCTCGTGCCTCGTGCCTCGCTAACGCTCGGGCTCTAAATCAGGCACTCGGTGCAATAATAAATTAATTTGTGCTCGATGCAATAATCTACTATTATTTTGTAGCTGTCAGTAATATTTTCAAATGAAAACAATGCCTAGGTAATTATGTTAAAACAATACTTTACTTGGCTACATATTATTGATAACATGGATTATCTTGTCAGCTAGATAAAAAAAACATGTAACAAATCAAGTACATCATTTTCCTACATTTTCCTGTTCCAATAAAATAATGATAAAATATTGGATACCTATATTTTGCCTCTTACCAGTACATTGCTAACATGTAGTTATATAAAAAGGTGTAGTCCGTGAGGCCTAAGCTGAGCTTTGCATTTGTGTGGTGATTACCAATCGCACCAATGTGATCGCTCGAGGGACGTACTGCGCCTCCGGCCGATTGTCCGATTGGCCGATTGCCAAGGAAAGGACGCCTCGCTATGTGCACTCACACAAATGCAATGCTCAGCTTAGGCCTCGCGGACCTGTACTTACATACTAACAACTTATAGTATGTTTATCTCAAGAAGCGACGCGCGCTTTACATGTGCTAAACAAGCGTACGCTGAGTAAGGCGCGCGTCTCTTCGTGAGATAAAAAGTATCAAGGCAAGAAAATTAATCGCCAAAATTCAAAATTTATTTAACCAACTTATATTTACAGTTTGCACCACACATACAAGTTATCGGTCAATACTAATAAATTTATTCATTCGGTCATCATCATCATAATTTCAGCCAAAAGACGTCTGATGCTGGACATAGGCTTCCCTCAAGCACCGCCACTTCGACCGGTTTCGTGATTCCCGCATCCATCGGATCGGTCCAATTTTGGTAGGCCTTTCAACGCTACGTCTTCCTGCACGCGGTCGCCACTCCAGATCGGCCGAATCGGCCATCTGTTCTGCGAGCAATTTGCCCTGCCCACTGCCATTCGGTCATTACTCGTGAAAAGGTTTAAAAAAAAGTTGTATAACACAATTATAAAGTAAATAACATTAGGTACAATAAGATAACATTATATAAAATTAGACAAAATTAAATAGAAATGGGATAAATAGGAGTGGCAATGGACCCAAGGTATCGAGTAGCAGTGTTCAGGAATCTCAGATCAGTACTCGCGAAGACATTTAAGGATTCGTCATACAGCAAAAAAATGTTAACTTAGGTGTGGGAAATACAATGGACTGGTCATACGGGTGTGGTCCTTGTTTGAGTTTTGGAGTGTTCTCTGTTGAGGATGTTAGTGAGGCGAAGTGTGTGTCTAATGGGTAATGCGAAATTAAAGGAGATGTACTGTAGTAACGAGGAATTAGAGTGGGTAAAGAGATTCTTGATTTAATTTGGAGGCAGAGTCTGCAGTGCTGGGATGATTCATCCAGCTTCATGTAACTAGATGAGACAATAATTTTTTGACTTGATTATTGTCATGATTTTTTGACATGAGCTATATTAATAATTTATTTTGAATTTTATGAAGGCTGATTTCATGTGTTTTTGCTTTAATATTGACTTTTAAGTAACAACTATGGAAAAATTATTAGTCTGAATTAATTTAATTTAATTCAGTCCAGTCTAGCTTATGACCCTGATTATCTCAAAATATCAAGTACTGATTACGTATAAAAGTTAAAACTGCTTCCGTAGCCCTGCGGCAAGTCAGTAGGTATACATAAAATAAAATATTAACTGCACTTTATCTACAAGTTATTGTATAAATTATAGCAGTCTACAAGTTTATAAGCGGATATAGTAATGTATCCGGAAATACATGTTTTTTAGCATTTCCTACTTCCTGTTGTTCAGTGTTTTTTTTTTGTTAAAATTAATTTATGGTCCTATGTATTTTTTGGTATTCCTTAGTACAGAAACGCATAAAATTGTCTAGAACTAAAAACCTTTACCAGTCTCCGAAGTACACCATAAAACTAAAATCAGGTGGTCTTAGTGATACGTAAAATTTTATCACTTAATCAATCAAAACAAATAACTTTGAACAGCGTCCCGTATTCATAGGCCGGATTTATCTCGTAGGCTTACGAAGGGTGCACATAAAAATTCTTCTCATGCGGTACTGATCACAATTTGATTGCTCCCAAGGATTGGCTGGTGGCTCGCGGCCCCTGTGGTATTGGGACGTCCTCGACTCAAAATTTATGACCGCTATCCACTTTTATTACGGATTGGACGAAAGAGTGCAGATGTCCTCTTGATATATTTCGTAAGGAGGACTTTCTCTTGCGTAAGCAATTTTTCCTTCTTAATTTTATGTTTAGATTGAAATGATACGTGGTTTATTTTGATTGGATCGCTGATATTCATGGATGGTTAGGTTTGGGCCTTTCACTAACAATTACTTTTTTTTCATAGAATCGTCTTAACTTTTTAATGGATATATGAATGAATGAAATTTACGGACCCCAGCGTGGTTGTAACAAAGTCGATTAATCGAATGAACTCCAAGATTTGCACTAGCCCCTGAAGCCTCATGCTTCATGATGCTACAAAGACCATTGCATAACAAGGAGTAGACCGGGGGGCGGGTGGAAGGATTATGAGCCTACCGAGTATGTACACCAGAGTAAGCATCGGACTAGTGGGGGGGGGGGGGGAGAGCAACAAATGTCTGCGAGACGAGGTGGCTCATCACGTTCTCTGTCATTTGAGGTTCTGAGAAATTTAAGTTTGTCAGGTGTCGAAGAGGAGCCGCGCGTGGTTTCACCGCTTGCCACTTGTGCTTGTCGCTGACGGCAACAAGAGCCGAGGAGGCTCAAGTTTGAGGGACCGATCCGAGCTGGAGGAGTCTGGGAGGAAACGCGGTCCCTCCCAGCATGGTCCCTCCCCGGAAGAGGAGAGCTTGTCAGCTCCAAAGGTACTGAGGGGTCAGAGTGGGCGAGGCCGCGCGGTCTCGGACAGAGTCTGCGCTTAGATGCCAGACAAAAATCGCGACAAAACTCTCCGTGATGCCCGGTCGGAGTCTGACCAGCCGAGCCTGCCCTGTGAGTCGACCTGTCCAGCCGAGCCAGCCCAGCGAGCCAGGAGGCTTGCAACGAAGGGACGCAGCCCTGAAGTGGCCAGCCGCAGCACGGCGTATTCAGAGTCGTCAGGTGGTGAGCCGGATGCCGCTGGGGGCTCCGAAATCGGAGCGATCGGCAAGGTTTGCGGAGGTCGTGGTTGCTGCGATCAAGGGTGTGGCCTTGAAGAGGGTTCAGTCCTCTAAAGACAAGGCCATATTCGCAGCCACGGCCTCCATTATGGAGGCAGCGGAGGCAATTCATTTCGGGCCTCCACCAGACGGTATGTCCGAGATGCGGGCGGAGGTCGCCCACCTGACTAACGCCATGGAGCTTCTCCGAAAGGAGAACGAGGAGCTCCGGGCAGACCTGGCCAAGATCCAAGGAGCTGGCCATCGGAAGTTGCCACAAAGAAGGGCGCATGGGCAAGGCCAGCCCGTGCCAGCCGAGGACCGGGTTCTGACCCTGGTGCGGCAGGAGCTGGCTACCTTCCAGAGTCGGTTTACTGCTCTGGAGGCCATTGTCCTGCGCCCTCCGCTGGCCCACCGCCGCTAAACCAGGGTCCTTGCGGCAGGCCCAAAGTGGGGCCGTGGCGGAACCCACGGGCCCGCCCCTGGCGAAATCGGCGTCTGCGCAGACGGCAAGGGCCCAAGCTCACGGCGAGACGGCCGCCCCCGCCCTCCAAATCTCCTACGACCGACGCCGAATGGCAAATAGTCGCGGAGAAGGGGAAGGCGGGTAAGGCAGCAAGGGCGGCCAGAAAAAGGCAGAGGCGGCAGCGGCGCAAGGAGCGAAGCGTCGCGTCTAGGCTCCGTGCCCTAAAGTCCGCAGCTGTAGTGATCACACTACAACCGGAAGAGGAGAAGAAGGGCACGACCTACCGCGAGGTGCTCGCCAAGGCGAAGGCGGCGGTAAAACTCGGGGAGCTCGGTGTCACCAATGGCCTCCGGCTAAGGGTCACAGCGACTGGGGCCCGGATGCTGGAGGTCCCGGGTGCGACCAGCGGCCCGACCGCGGACTCTTTGGCTGATAAGCTGAAGGAGTGCCTAAATGCGGACGAGGCCCGAGTGTTCAGGCCAACGAAGTGGGCCGCTGGTCTGGGCCTGGACGACTCCGTGACGGAAGAAGAGGTGGCGCTGTAGTTCCGCGGGGCAGAGACGCAGATATGCGACGCGTCCATGCCCCGCGCCCACGCACAGGGTGCAAGGCACCAGGTGTACTGGTGGTCCGCCGAGATCGCGCAGCTGCGCGTCGCATGCGTGGTGGTGAGACGCCGGTACACCCGCTACCGGAGGAGACGTCGTCGGGTACCCGAGCTGCTGGAGGAGGTGGTAGCAACCCTCTTCCCGGTGAGAGCGGAGCATGCTCCGCCACCGATGGCTTTGCCTGCAGCCGCAGGGTCTGCAGAGGAGGAGGAGGAGAACGCCATCAGCGTCCTAGAGGTGACACAGGCAGAGATGAGGGCGGCCGTGATGCGGCTCCGGGCCAAGAACGTGGCTCCGGGGCCGGACGGAATTCACGGCCTGGCTTTGGCCCTCGCTCTGAAGGAGTTGGAGCCACAACTGATCCCCATATAGCGCCGCCTGTAGGCGGCTCTATATGGGGATCATGCGATACATGGCGCTCTACGGAGCGCCGATCTGGGCGTCTGATCTGACGGCCGGCAGCATAGCTGTCCTGCGCAAGCCGCAGCGGGCGATGGCCGTGAGAGTCCTTCGGGGGTATCGCACGATCTCCTTCGAGGCGGGTTGTGCGCTGGCCGGATCCCCGCCCTGGGACCTAGAGGCGAAGGTGCTCGCGTCACTATACCGGTAGCGCGAGGCAGAGCGGGAGCGGCGCGAGCGACCGATACAGCAACATAATGAGCAGCGTCGGCTGCAGCTCCGCGAGGTCCTGGTGGCGGAATGGCGGGTGAGGCTGTCACACCCTACCGCCGCTGCACTATGTGGAGATTGAGTCGGTTTCGGGTCATAAATCCATAACTTCCATGTTTTCATAGATTTGCTGCTGATTTTTTTTTGTGTATTCTTGAATAAATGTACTTTTAATTAATATACAATTAATGGATATAATCATATGTTTATTGTCTAAAAAAAATTGTAAACTTGAAATGTTGAAAAATGTTCAGAAATTTATGACTATATTTAAATAAATGCTATAATAAACACAAATTAAACTCTTAAAATGATTTCTGTTATTATTATGTACCATTACTTTTAACTAAAAATAAAAACACTGTATTATTCAACTAACTCTAAAGCTTCATCTATAAGTTCCATAGACTTTTTACTAGATGGTTTTCTTAAACTTGTTATGTAAGGGTCCGAAGTATACAAAAGTGTATGTAGAACATCTTCATTTATAGCTATTCTAGAGCATTTCCTAGCATGATGAAGTCTGAATCGTTTATAGTCTTTGTTCCTTGATTCCTGCGCATCTTCGGAAAGTTGTCCTAGGGGTAACACTGAATAATGCCGAATGACGCTTTCACCGTGAATTAGGACTTTATGGACAGATGATGGCATATAATACCACATATATTTATTAACATATCTTTGTGCTGTATCGAAAGCATACTGACCGAATTTTGTAGCGTTAATAACTTTTCCACTTGTCATAACTTGAAGTAAAACATAAAATCGTTTAATCAATTCCTCGTCCACACCAGTAATTTCTGCTCTGCACTGATAATTTTGAAAAAATCTTCTAGCTGTATTACCGTCATTGCTGTTACCAGTACCTTGTTTAGGTTTATCTATATTTAAACCAAGTTCTTCTCTGAACCTTCTTTGTACATATGCCTTCTTTTGATTTTTCAAATCTTTGTTTTCGTTTGTTGTAGCAGACCATTTTTCGGAGCCTAGATTATAGGATACATGTAAAATTAACTCCATAAATCGAATCCAGCAATGCAATCTCGATAACCCAAATTGATAAGCATTTTCATCAACGGGTTTATTTTGCACTTTTTCTAAATTATTCATCTCTGTTGGTCTTGCACCACAAATAGTGCACACAGCACCTGATGAAGTTTCTGACAAAACTTGAGCCACTTTCCCGTCAACCATGGTTAAAAATAATGTATGTTTAATTTCGATACCTTCTCCATTTATATTGACTAAAGTTGGTGTAAGAGCGTCCTTTTGAGCTTCAATTTCATTGACTACACTTCTTGTCTTTTCAGGTGTCTCCTTTGAAAACTCTATTAAAATGGGCCTACAAAATCTTACTGATGATGGAACAGGGTTTTCCCACACAGTTTCATTTGTATTAATATTTATAAGTTTCAGAGGCACTAATGAAGCTATAAATAAATTAGTGTCAGAAATTAACTCACTTTCTTCAACTAAGACTTGCTTGTATTCACTTTGTCCGCTTGAACCATCACATCCCCATTTAGAATAAAGCATTAAATGTGTTTTGCCAACTTTGTATACACCATCAATTTGTAAAATTCTTGCAATAGTGTGATCCAGCAGATCTTGAAGTTTCAGCTTTGCTTTAATATTATTAATTTCTACGCTTGATCTTGGTGGGTAGCACTTTCCTTTAGCTTCCTGAATTGATTTGTATGATGGAAATAATATGCAATTCTTCGCGTTTAAGTAACTCCTCATGTTTTCATACTGTGCCATATTAAGGTCCAACTCGATGAAAATACTGCTAAATAGCTTCGTCTTTAGAGTACGCTGTTAAATGTGCCGGTTCGTTTAGGAGATTTTGACGTATATCACTTTTTTTTTCCATGGGCAATACTCGTAAAATTTCGACAATGAATGCTTCTTCGGTTTCCCCTTGAGATCTCAATCCCTGAAGATATGAATTCAGTATAAAATCAAGGCCACATGTTTCAAGCAACTCCTTGTTTTTTCGTCTTTGTGTTCTATCGGAACTGTCTTCGTAGGTTTTCGAAGGGCGTCCTCGCTTTCCTGTCGATGTCGAAGGTTCGGATTCACAAGTAGGTTCTTCCAGATTCACAGTAAATATGACGTCCAACCAAACGCTATTCTTGTTTAAAAATATTTGCTTATTTCTGCCAGATTTTGTGTAACGTTGACGAAAGTTTGTAATAAGATTTTTTTGCACACTTGCTACAATCTTAGCGATATTTGCCTCGGAAAAGTTGGTAAAATTATTCCGTATATAACTTGTTAAAGCAACAACATAATTCCCGTCACTTTCAATTAAAACAAGACATAAGTCACGTCTGGTACAGTTGAATTCACTCATTGTTGCGAGAAGGTAGATGGTTAGGTTACTACACTTTAAGTAACGATAATGACGAACGAAAAACAGTATGTAATTATTGAGTTTTGTTTGTATGTTTGTATGTTTGGAATCTCGCAGGTCAACCTATGCGGTTGTCGTCTGCTTAAGCGGACTTGCCTGTGGATTCCCTAACAAATTAAGGCCTCCAGCCAGGACTTAAACTTATATACTAACTAAAACTAAGCGACAACGCTAAGGGCACCCCCTGTGGGGTACGAACCTCGGCTTAGGGCGTCGCTGGAAGAGGGCAGCAAATGACTAGCTGGATCAGGATTGGTATTAATTAGGGACGAATTTAAAGCTACAGGCTCAGCGGCGCGGGCTGGCTCGAGCAAGGGTCGGGAGGGGCGTCGATTTGGGCGTCGCGGCGGGCCTCGGCGGCGAGGGCGGTAGGACGGCGATCGGGTTTTGGGCTTATGTAGCGTGCTAGTGGCCTTACTACTCTCCTGGAGGAGGGTAGTGGCGTCGTCGGGGTCGATTAAAGTATGCCTTGGTCGGCGAATACTGCTAATGCGAGAGGGAGTGTAGCGGGCGGCCGCTGTAATCAGGGGGTTAGAATGTTTGATGCCGCAGTCGAAGAAACGCTTTGATAAGCGTTTCATGAACTGTTTTATGGTTGGCATTTTGAGGTCGACGTGAAGATCGATATTACGGACATAGAAGGGGGCACCCGTGACCCTTCTGAGGAAACGGTTTTGGAGGGTCTGCATCTTATGGAGATGACGTGGGTGAGCGTGCGCAAATACAACGCAGGCATAGGTCATGATGGGACGGATGACTGCGGTATAGATGCGGAGCTTGCATTTGAGGGACAGTTTACTACGGGCTGTCAGTACGAATTGCAGCCTGCTAAGAGCGAAGGAGGCGCGCGCGCGAACCGCCTTAATATGAGCCTTAAAGGTAAGGTTCTCATCGAGGATCACGCCTAGGTATTTGGCTTGCTTCTCCCAAGGGATTGGCTTGCCGTACATAGTGATCGGGCTGGGAAGTGGGGGAGGGAGTCGACGACGTCTCGAGAAAAGAACCGCCTGACTCTTATCGGGGTTGACCTCGATTCTCCATTTCCGGAACCAAGCGCCTAAGACGTTTGCGGAGGTTTGGAGAGTACGAGCTATAGCGTTTGGACAGTGTCCGGTATAGTAAACGGCAGTGTCGTCGGCGAAGAGAGCCAACTGAGCCTTTTTACTTTTTGGGATATCGCTAGTGAACAGCGTGAAGGCGAGAGGAGATAGTACGTAACCCTGAGGGACACCGGCGCGAATAGGATGAGGGGACGAGAGTGCTCCCTCGACGCGATAGCGAAAGGTCCGGTTCGACAAAAAGTCTCGTAAGATGAGCACGAGACGATCTGGCACTCCTAGTTGGTAGAGCTTGTATATCAAGCCATTGTGCCAGACTTTGTCGAAGGCTTTCGCTATGTCGAAGAATAGCACACCCGTCGTCGCGTTACGCTGCAGACCAGCGCATAAGTGCTCTACGATACGGTGGACCTGTTGGGTGCCCGAGTGTTGGCTACGGAATCCAAACTGCTCGTTGGGTATGAGGCTCTTTGCTTCGGCGTAGTCTTTGAGACGCTTATAAATAAGCCTCTCGTAGATTTTGCCGAGGACATTGAGTAAGCTAATAGGGCGGTAGCTGGAGGGCTCAGACTTTGGTTTGCCTGGCTTTGGGATACCGATGACGGTGGCTTCTTTCCATGATTGTGGGAAGATGTTGTTGCTCAAGGCGCCATTGAAGATGGCGGTCATAAGCATTATTAGCGGGGCAGGAAGGAGTTTGTATACCTTATTGGTAATACCATCCGAACCGGGGGCCTTACGAGCGTGGAGCCCTTTAATGATGTCGTGCACTTCGTCTGGAGTGACGGGAGGCAGAGGATCATCAGGGTCTTCGACGGGAGGGAGGGAGGCTCTTCGTTCGACTTCAGCGTCGACCTTGTTCAGGTGAGCTTGGTCTACTGGTTGGGAGCTGGGAGAACATTGGGACTCTACGCTGTCGGCAAGACATTCAGCCTTATCGGGACTGTCGAAAGCGACACTATTGTCGGGGCGGATGAGAGGAGGCATAGAGACCTCTTCTGAGGAACGCAATTTCCTCTGTAATAGCCAGAAGGCTTGATGAGTGGGCTCGAGTTCGCTGAGCATCTTGTTCCAGCCCTCAGAGCGAACCTCCCCTATGCGTTTCTTTACAGCACGCTGTAAATGGCGCATGTGGGCTTTGTTCGCGTCACAAGGGAAGGAGTCGTAGGCACGGATGGCCGCGTTCTTCTCGGTTATCAGGTCACGTACGTCAGCAGGTAGTTTCCAGCGATGGTCTTCCATCACCGGAACTTCCCGTGGACAATCCGTCAATACGGATTGTACGTGCTCTGTAAACGAGTCGATTGCGGCCGTCGTGTCGGCGACTGACACTAAGTGATCGGGGATGGTGTCTAAGTGAGGCGACGTGGTGGATTTCAGTCTTTCGCTTACTTTCCTCCAGTCGGTTATCGTCTGGGTCTGAGGGGGGCGGTTGGGGTCGATCGGGCCCGAGTAGGGTGCAAGATGCATGACTACAGGGCGGTGGTCAGAATTTAGCTCGTGGAACGTCTCAATCGATTGCAAACGGAGGTTCACATTCTTGAGCAGCGCTACATCGAGAACATCGGGAAGGTGATTAGGATTACCTGGGAAGTGAGTCGGGCTCATTGGAGCGATGACGTCAAAGTTAAGGGATTCGCCTAACTTGAAAACTAACCTACCTCTGGTTGAGGTTGTGCTACTATTCCACGCCGGGTGCTTGGCATTAAGATCCCCCGCCAAGATGACGGAGTCACTCATACCGAAGAGGGCGGTGAAGTCCTTTTGGAGAGAGATGGGATCCTCCGGACCATTGTCTGGTGGAATATAAGCAGAGATGATGGTGATCGGTTGATGACCAGTCATGCCGAGCCGACAGATAGAGGTCTCCAGATGGGAGAAGAGAGAAGGTGGGTCGATAGGGATGCAATACAAAGATTTCCTAAAGTATATTAGTGTGCCACCCTTGTGGCATCGAGACCTGTCATTGCGAACTAGTTTATAGTTGGCAATATTCGGGTTTCGGTGATGCGGTTTTAAAAAGGTTTCCTGTATGAGGAGGATGTCAAGCTGATGGTCGCGGAGGAAAGCGGCGATCTCATCGCGTTGACCTGAAACGCCGTTTGCGTTGAAGAAGCCTAATTTAAGGGATCGGGGTTTGTTACTGTTTACTCTCGTATTATCCATTGAGAATTAATATTTGAGTGAGTGTAGAACTTGCGCGATCTCGGGATACGCGCTGAGGATTTCCATAAGGCGGAGTGCGTTGCCGTTTGCAGCAACGATTTCTTCCGCCATTTTGTCCGCGGCGGTGGTGAAGAGAGCCGCGTATGTACTAAGTATAATTTGGGCGCTGTTTCGGCCCTGGGTTCCCTGAGGTTTCGCTGGAGAGGCCGTAGGGGCCGCGGGGGCTACCAAAGGCGCTGGGATGGCGGAAGCCATCAGCGCTGGAAGTTGAGCGGGTTGCGCCGGTTGCGCGGGGATAGAGGGCACCGAGGCTGCGGGAGCCTTCAGGTGATTTAGGTTAGCCCATGGAGACGGCCTCTGCGGACTGAGCCGCTCCGGCATCAGCGCGGAAGGAGGCTTTCCCCAGGGGCTTTCCCTGTGCTGGCGGTCGCTCGCGCGTTTCGCGAGTTTGGGAGAGGAGGACTTCGGGGCCTTAGGACAGCCCCGGTAATTTGCCGGGTGTCCCGATTGGCCGCAGAGTATGATTTGGACCGTTTTCCGACCCTCTATTTGTAATCATGGTTCTAGGGTACAAGTAGTGGATGTTCCTATTATTTGAGATGTGTTTTTTAGTGGTTTTATCCAATAGTGGAAATGTGCTGATGTAAGAGCGGGTGGGCTCGGGGGTTTTAAATGATAACGATCAAACATCTTTACAACACTTTTATCACTCACAACAAACAATGATTCACACAACTTCATTTTACAAGGAGATGCACACAGTTCTTATTACAATTTAATACTTCGCGCTCTGCGACTAGAGCGAGCCTATTTATGTGTTTAAAAACAACTGTCAACGTCACACAGCAACGACTTCCGTTGACATTTGTTTTACAATAAGATTTACATTGAATTTAGTAAAAATAATACAACAACAATAATACCACTATTTGATTTCTAATTAATAACACTTTTTGAATACTTTTAATTTGTAAACGTAGTTAGGTAACAATCATTTTATTTAAATGAACTAACAGTAATGTTCCAATGCACTTTGTAGATGTCTGAGTAGATGTTTAAATAAAAACAAACCTTAAAATTAACAATATTTGCTTTAATACGATGTTATAATGTAATGCAAAATGACTTATTTATATTTTACTGTACTTATTTGTGTTTCCGTTACGTCATCAGCCGCTATGACGTTTGTTTTAGTCTGTGGTACTGTTTTTATTTGTCAGCGCTATCACGGCCATACTGACGAGCTAAAAACAGCTGACAAATGAGCGGGATTAGAGCGGGAGGGCTCGGGGGTTTTAAATGATAACGATCAAACATCTTTACAACACTTTTATCACTCACAATAAACAATGATTCACACAACTTCATTTTACAAGGAGATGCACACAGTTCTTATTACAATTTAAAGCAACACCCTGCCCTGGAGCTGCATACGGGAGGCACTGCGTTATCATCGGGTGCCTCTCTACCTCCGCCGCATCGTTGGGGCTTATCTGGCGGGGAGGTGTGTCACCTACATGGGACGTGATGGCGGAAACCAGCGCCAAGTGTCGTGCGGTGTTCCACAGGGATCGGTCGTGGGACCGCTCCTGTGGAACATCGGGTACGACTGGGTGCTGAGGGGTGAGCTCCCGCCGGGCGCGGACCTGACGTGTTACTCGGACGACACGCTGGTCACGGCCCGGGGGAGTTCGCACAGGGAGGCAGCGTTGCTCGCGACAGCGGCGGTCTCACTGACGGTGAGCCGCATACGGCGCCTCGGCCTGGAGGTGGCCCTCAGCAAGTCGGAGGCCATGGTGTTTCATGGCCCCCGGCGGGCGCCGCCGGCCGGATCACACATTGTGGTCGGGGGGGTCCGGATCGCTGTCGAGCCCACCATGAAATATCTGGGATTGGTGCTCGACAGCCGGTGGGACTTCGGACCCCACTTCCGGAGGCTGGCGCCCAAGTTGTTGGGCGCGGCCGGGGCGCTGGCAACGCTGCTTCCCAATTTGGGGGGCCCGAGCGCCGCTTGTAGGCGGCTCTACGTGGGGATCGTGCGATCGATGGCCCTTTACGGGGCCCCGATCTGGGCGGCTGACCTGACGGCCGCCAGCATCTCTGTGCTGCGAAAGCCGCAGAGAGCAATGGCCGTCAGAGTCATAAGGGGGTATCGCACGATCTCCTACGAGACGGCTTGTGCACTGGCCGGATCCCCGCCATGGGACCTAGACGCGAAGGTGCTCGCGTCACTTTATCGGTGGCGCGAGGAAGCGAGGGCGCGGGGCGAGCGGCCGATGCAGCGCCATTTGGAGCAGCGTCGGTCGCAGCTTCGCGAGGTCCTGGTGGCGGAATGGCGGGACAGGCTTTCACGCCCTACCGCCGGCCTCGTCACCATCGAGGCGGTCCGGCCAGTGCTCGACCTCTGGCTCGGGAGGAGGCACGGCTCCCTGTCGTTTCGGGCGACGCAGGTGCTCTCGGGGCATGGCTGCTTCGGGAAGTACCTGTGTCGCATAAACAGGGAGCCGGACGCTCGGTGTCACCACTGCGTCGACTGCCGGGAGGACACGGCGTGGCATACGCTGGCAGAGTGTGCCGCTTGGGAGGAGCCGCGCCGTGCCCTCATCTCAGAAGTAGGCAGTGACTTGTCGCTGCCGACCGTTGTGAGTTCGATGGTCGGCGGCGCCGAGTCCTGGGACGCGGTGGTTTCCTTCTGCGAAACAGTGATCTCGCAGAAGGAGGCTGCGGAAAGGGAGAGAGAGATCTCGTCCACTCTCCCGATCCGCAGCAGGCGCACCGGGCGCAGGCGGAGGGCGGACAACGCCCTCTTCCAGCCCCCCTAAATGGGTCCAGGGGCGACGGATTCGGGGACATCCGTCGCCCCCCAACATCAGGACCCGAGAAGGCGGCGCGCGTAGTGTTCCTCGCGCGCCGACCACAGACGTTGCGGGGGGAGTACACCTCACTCCCCCCGCCCGAGACGGGGCCCGCGCAAGCGGGCCGGCACCAGCCGGTGTTGTGGAAGAATAATGTGTTCCCGCGACCCCGGCGTAGGTGTGAGAAGGAACACCGGGGTGGTTTTTAGTCAGTAAGAGTCTGACAGACCCCTCCGCCCGCCTCAGGGCGGAGGACATCCATGAGGATTTTCCACCCCGGGAACAAAAAAAAAAAAAAAGGGAGACGGCCTCTGCGGACTGAGCCGCTCCGGCATCAGCGCGGAAGGAGGCTTTCCCCAGGGGCTTTCCCTGTGCTGGCGGTCGCTCGCGCGTTTCGCGAGTTTGGGAGAGGAGGACTTCGGGGCCTTAGGACAGCCCCGGTAATTTGCCGGGTGTCCCGATTGGCCGCAGAGTACACAGCTGGGAGGCTCTAAACATAGTTCCCTATCTTTAGGGCGGGTACAGTCGGCGGTGCCATGCTCTCCTAGACACTTGACGCATCTAGGGGTGGCATAGCAGTTGGACTGCGAGTGACCATATAATTGGCAGCGATGACACTGTCCAATTAATTGAGCTCTGTAAGGCTTCTCTATTGAGATGCCTGAGAGCGAACACACCGACTTAACTTTAAAAATCGGGTGGTGACCGTCTGTGGGGTCACAGATGACCAGGACCATGTCGTAGACTAGGCCCTGTCTCGCTTTATGTAAGCGATGGACGGCGGATACTGGTATGCCTTGTGCGACAAGGTCGGTCTTAATCTCCTCGGTGGAGATTTCTTGGGGTACGCGCCTAATAACGACGCGAGTGGGGGTTTCCTCCGGAAGGGAGTACGTATGAAAGGAATAGTTCCTTTCACGCAGGGCTCGGGAGAGATCCCTAAAGTCCGCAGATGTAGGGACGGTCACTTTGATCCCCTGGAGGGTGGATCGGGCGTTGGTGTAGTTGATCTTGCGATCAACACACATTTTAGATATTTCAGTCCATTTGGACTTTTCCTGGACGTATATCGGGGGAGGGGGCTTCTGCTTCCTCGCGGTAGGAGCGGGTGGGCAAGCCATAGGGCTGGCGGGGCGACTGGCCCGCGGACTAGGGGCGGAAGTGGAGCTGGACGATAAGTCGTCCTGTTTTTTCTGGGCCTTGGTGACCGGGCCAGCGGGGGCGGAGGATTTAGCCGCCTTCCTCTTGCCTCCTTTAACAACGACTTGGAAGTCGTCGTCGCTGGAGGAGGAGGTGCGGGCTTCGTCCTCTGAGAGTGGGACTGACGTGTCCATGCTCTCCGGTTGAGTCGAGTTTGATACTGCGGTGCGCAGCTGCGTTGCCTCGGAAACAATGGCAGCCGGAACAATAGACGGCGTAACAATGGCGGCAGGTACAAAAGCGGGCGAGACAATAGGGGCCGCGGTATTTACTGCCGGGATAATGACGGGCGAGACAATAGGGGCCGGATTAGCGGCCGGGGTATTATCTACCGGAACAAAGGCGGGTGACACAATGGGGGCCGAGATAGTTGCCGGAACATTGTGGTGCGGAACAAAGGGCGGAATGCCTTGTTCATTTGCAGGTGGCGATAGCGGGCTCTCCAGTGCGTCACTGAATTCCACAAGTGACCCGTGGGACGGAGTGGGGGTGGACCGTTGGCGTATTTTGGCGCCATATTTCGCCAAGAACTCGGGGTCCTTAAAAAGGACCTCTCTGAAGAACGCCAAAATAAAGGCGTCCTCCATGGTCGGAGGAGGAGCTATTTTAGGGAGGGAATGGTGGAAAAAAATTTCCTACGTGGCCTAAACCCTATACCTATCTCCCCGGGTGGATGGGCCCGGGGATGTGTGACCCTCTCTGTCGGGTGTAGACAGAGAGGTGAGTACCTATTTGTGAGCCCTAAGCTTGTAACCCGTCGCCAGTCTTATTGTGCGAACGGGGCCCTGACCAGTCTAGCGCGAAGGGTGTAGACACACCCTAAAGACACTAGGTGAGTAGCTGAAAAGCAAAACTGTCACCAGAGCCGACTAGGAGATCCCCCAAGGCCGGTTATCTGGGACCCGTCCAACTAACTGCCTCGCCCTGAAGGGGTTCGGCGGGTGTGAATTGGGTCAACACCCCACTCGGCTTCGTTGACACCGTAAGGTTTCAACCGAGGACCACGAAACTGTGGTTTTACCCAGAAGGGGCCTAGTGAAGCTACTCACAAACGTCTATTAATGAAACAGGGATGCCTTGAAAAAGGCAGTTTTTTTGAGTTATTAAAATCAAATCAATTTCTTGATTTTATTTTAAATCGGAGTAGTCGGGGTGACTACGATGACGTCACGTGGTAGCGACGAGTAGAAAACACGAAACACAGCACTGGAGCGGGAGAGCGCACAAACACGTCCGTCCGCGGCGAGAGTCGAGCGTCGAGAGAAATTATTGAGTTTTGTTTGTTTGTTTGTTTGGCATCTCGCAGGTCAACCTATGCGGTTGTCGTCTGCTTAAGCGGACTTGCCTGTGGATTCCCTAATAAATTAAGACCTCCAGCCAGGACTTAAACTTATATACTAACTAAAACTAAGCGACAACGCTAAGGGCACCCCCTGTGGGGTACGAACCTCGGCTTAGGGCGTCGCTGGAAGAGGGCAGCAAATGACTAGCTGGATCAGGATTGATATTATTTATGGACGAATTTAAAGCTACAGGCTCAGCGGCGCGGGCTGGCTCGAGCAAGGGTCGGGAGGGGCGTCGATTTGGGCGTCGCGGCGGGCCTCGGCGGCGAGGGCGGTAGGACGGCGATCGGGTTTTGGGCTTCTGTAGCGTGCTAGTGGCCTTACTACTCTCCTGGAGGAGGGTAGTGGCGTCGTCGGGGTCGATTAAAGTATGCCTTGGTCGGCGAATACTGCTAATGCGAGAGGGAGTGTAGCGGGCGGCCGCTGTAATCAGGGGGTTAGAATGTTTAATGCCGCAGTCGAAGAAACGCTTTGATAAGCGTTTCATGAACTGTTTTATGGTTGGCATTTTGAGGTCGACGTGAAGATCTATATTACGGACATAGAAGGGGGCACCCGTGACCCTTCTGAGGAAACGGTTTTGGAGGGTCTGCATCTTATGGAGATGACGTGGGTGAGCGTGCGCAAATACAACGCAGGCATAGGTCATGATGGGACGGATGACTGCGGTATAGATGCGGAGCTTGCATTTGAGGGACAGTTTGCTACGGGCTGTCAGTACGAATTGGAGCCTGCTAAGAGCGAAGGAGGCGCGCGCGCGAACCGCCTTAATATGAGCCTTAAAGGTAAGGTTCTCATCGAGGATCACGCCTAGGTATTTGGCTTGCTTCTCCCAAGGGATTGGCTTGCCGTACATAGTGATCGGGCTGGGAAGTGGGGGAGGGAGTCGACGACGTCTCGAGAAGAGAACCGCCTGACTCTTATCGGGGTTGACCTCGATTCTCCATTTCCGGAACCAAGCGCCTAAGACGTTTGCGGAGGTTTGGAGAGTACGAGCTATAGCGTTGGGACAGTGACCGGTATAGTAAACGGCAGTGTCGTCGGCGAAGAGAGCCAACTGAGCCTTTTTACTTTTTGGGATATCGCTAGTGAACAGCGTGAAGGCGAGAGGAGATAGTACGGAACCCTGAGGGACACCGGCGCGAATAGGATGAGGGGACGAGAGTGCTCCCTCGACGCGATAGCGAAAGGTCCGGTTCGACAAAAAGTCTCGTAAGATGAGCACGAGACGATCTGGCACTCCTAGTTGGTAGAGCTTGTATATCAAGCCATTGTGCCAGACTTTGTCGAAGGCTTTCGCTATGTCGAAGAATAGCACACCCGTCGTCGCGTTACGCTGCAGACCAGCGCATAAGTGCTCTACGATACGGTGGACCTGTTGGGTGCCCGAGTGTTGGCTACGGAATCCAAACTGCTCGTTGGGTATGAGGCTCTTTGCTTCGGCGTAGTCTTTGAGACGCTTATAAATAAGCCTCTCGTAGATTTTGCCGAGGACATTGAGTAAGCTAATAGGGCGGTAGCTGGAGGGCTCAGACTTTGGCTTGCCTGGCTTTGGGATACCGATGAAAAAAAAAAAGAAAAAAAGAAATGACGGTGGCTTCTTTCCATGCTTGTGGGAAAATGTTGTTGCTCAAGGCGCCATTGAAGATGGCGGTCATAAGCATTATTAGCGGGGCAGGGAGGAGTTTGTATACCTTATTGGTAATACCATCCGAACCGGGGGCCTTACGAGCGTGGAGCCCTTTAATGATGTCGTGCACTTCGTCTGGAGTGACGGGAGGCAGAGGATCATCAGGGTCTTCGACGGGAGGGAGGGAGGCTCTTCGTTCGACTTCAGCGTCGACCTTGTTCAGGTGAGCTTGGTCTACTGGTTGGGAGCTGGGAGAACATTGGGACTCTAGGCTATCGGCAAGACATTCAGCCTTATCGGGACTGTCGAAAGCGACACTATTGTCGGGGCGGATGAGAGGGGGCATAGAGACCTCTTCTGAGGAACGCAATTTCCTCTGTAATTGCCAGAAGGCTTGATGAGTGGGCTCGAGTTCGCTGAGCATCTTGTTCCAGCCCTCAGAGCGAACCTCCCCTACGCGTTTCTTTACAGCACGCTGTAAATGGCGCATGTGGGCTTTGTTCGCGTCACAAGGGAAGGAGTCGTAGGCACGGATGGCCGCGTTCTTCTCGGTTATCAGGTCACGTACGTCAGTAGGTAGTTTCCAGCGATGGTCTTCCATCACCGGAACTTCCCGTGAACAATCCGTCAATACGGATTGTACGTGCTCTGTAAACGAGTCGATTGCGGCCGTCGTGTCAGCGACTGACACTAAGTGATCGGGGATGGTGTCTAAGTGAGGCGACGTGGTGGATTTCAGTCTTTCGCTTACTTTCCTTCAGTCGGTTATCGTCTGGGTCTGAGGGGGGCGGTTGGGGTCGATCGGGCCCGAGTAGGGTGCAAGATGCATGACTACAGGGCGGTGGTCAGAATTTAGCTCGTGGAACGTCTCAATCGATTGCAAACGGAGGTTCACATTCTTGAGCAGCGCTACATCGAGAACATCGGGAAGGTGATTAGGATTACCTGGGAAGTGAGTCGGGCTCATTGGAGCGATGACGTCAAAGTTAAGGGATTCGCCTAACTTGAAAACTAACCTACCTCTGGTTGAGGTTGTGCTACTATTCCACGCCGGGTGCTTGGCATTAAGATCCCCCGCCAAGATGACGGAGTCACTCATACCGAAGAGGGCAGTGAAGTCCTTTTGGAGCGAGATGGGATCCTCCGGACCATTGTCGGGTGGGATATAAGCGGAGATGATGGTGATCGGTTGGTGGCCGGTCATGCCGAGCCGACAGATAGAGGTCTCCAGATGGGAGAAGAGAGGAGGTGGGTCTATAGGGATACAATACAAAGATTTCCTAAAGTATATGAGTGTGCCACCCTTGTGACATCGAGACCTGTCATTGCGAACTAGTTTAAAGTTGGCAATATTCGGGTTTCGGTGATGTGGTTTTAAAAAGGTTTCCTGTATGAGGAGGATGTCAAGCTGATGGTCGCGGAGGAAAGTGGCGATCTCATCGCGTTGACCTGAAACGCCATTTGCGTTGAAAAAGCCTAATTTAAGGGATCGGGGTTTGTTACTATTTACTCTCGTATTATCCATTGAGAATTAATATTTGAGTGAGTGTAGAACTTGCGCGATCTCGGGATACGCGCTGAGAATTTCCATGAGGCGGATTGCGTTGCCGTTTGCAGCAACGATTTCTTCCGCCATTTTATCCGCGGCGGTGGTGAAGAGAGCCGCGTATGTACTTAATATGATTTGGGCGCTGTTTCGGCCCTGGGTTCCCTGAGGTGCCGCTGGAGCGGCCGTAGGGGCCGCGGGGGCTACCAAAGGCGCTGGGATGGCGGAAGCCATCAGCGCTGGAAGTTGAGCGGGTTGCGCTGGTTGCGCGGGGATAGAGGGCACCGAGGCTGCGGGAGCCTTCAGGTGATTTAGGTTAGCCCAGGGAGACGGCCTCTGCGGACTGAGCCGCTCCGGCATCAGCGCGGAAGGAGGCTTTCCCCAGGGGCTTTCCCTGTGCTGGCGGTCGCTCGCGCGTTTCGCGAGTTTAGGAGAGGAGGACTTCGGGGCCTTAGGACAGCCCCGGTAATTTGCCGGGTGTCCCGATTGGCCGCAGAGTACACAGCTGGGAGGCTCTAAACATAATTCCCTATCTTTAGGGCGGGTACAGTCGGCGGTGCCATGCTCTCCTAGACACTTGACGCATCTAGGGGTGGCATAGCAGTTGGACTGCGAGTGACCATATAATTGGCAGCGATGACACTGTCCAATTAGTTGAGCTCTGTAAGGCTTCTCTATTGAGATGCCTGAGAGCGAACACACCGACTTAACTTTAAAAATCGGGTGGTGACCGTCTGTGGGGTCACAGATGACCAGGACCATGTCGTAGACTAGGCCCTGTCTCGCTTTATGTAAGCGATGGACGGCGGAAACTGGGATTCCTTGAGCGATGAGGTCGCTCTTAATCTCCTCGGTGGAGATTTCTTGAGGGACGCGCCTTATTACGACGCGAGTAGGGGTTTCCTCCGGAAGGGAGTAAGTGTGAAAGGAGTAGTTCCTTTCACGTAGGGCGCGGGAGAGATCCCTAAAGTCCGTAGACGTGGGGACGGTAACTTTGATTCCCTGGAGGGTGGATCGGGCGTTGGTGTAGTTGATCTTGCGATCAACACACATCTTGGAAATTTCAGTCCATTTGGACTTTTCCTGGACATATATCGGGGGAGGGGGCTTCTGCTTCCTCGCGGTAGGAGCGGGTGGGCAAGCCATAGGGCTGGCGGGGCGACTGGCCCGCGGACTAGGGGCGGAAGTCGAGCTGGACGATGTAGTCGTGACCTGTTTCTTTGAGGCCGGACCGGCGGGGGCGGAGGATTTAGCCGCCTTCCTCTTGCCTCCTTTAACAACGACTTGGAAGTCGTCGTCGCTGGAGGAGGAGGTGCGGGCTTCGTCCTCTGAGAGTGGGACTGACGTGTCCATGCTCTCCGGTTGAGTCGAGTTTGATACTGCGGTGCGCAGCTGCGTTGTCTCTGAAACAATGGCAGCCGGAACAATAGACGGCGTAACAATGGCGGCAGGTACAATAGCGGGCGAGACAATAGGGGCCGCGGTATTTACTGCCGGGATAATGACGGGCGAGACAATAGGGGCCGGATTAGCGGCCGGGGTATTATCTACCGGAACAAAGGCGGGTGACACAATGGGGGCCGAGATAGTTGCCGGAACATTGTGGTGCGGAACAAAGGGCGGAATGCCTTGTTCACTTGCAGGTGGCGATAGCGGGCTCTCCAGTGCGTCACTGAATTCCACAAGTGACCCGTGGGACGGAGTGGGGGTGGACCGTTGGCGTATTTTGGCGCCATATTTCGCCAAGAACTCGGGGTCCTTAAAAAGGACCTCTCTGAAGAACGCCAAAATAAAGGCGTCCTCCATGGTCGGAGGAGGAGCTATTTTAGGGAGGGAATGGTGGAAAATTTTTCCCTACGTGGCCTAAACCCTATACCTATCTCCCCGGGTGGATGGGCCCGGGGATGTGTGACCCTCTCTGTCGGGTGTAGACAGAGAGGTGAGTACCTATTGGTGAGCCCTAAGCTTGTAACCCGTCGCCAGTCTTATTGTGCGAACGGGGCCCTGACCAGTCTAGCGCGAAGGGTGTAGACACACCCTAAAGACACTAGGTGAGTAGCTGAAAAGCAAAACTGTCACCAGAGCCGACTAGGAGATCCCCCAAGGCCGGTTATCTGGGACCCGTCCAACTAACTGCCTCGCCCTGAAGGGGTTCGGCGGGTGTGAATTGGGTCAACACCCCACTCGGCTTCGTTGACACCGTAAGGTTTCAACCGAGGACCACGAAACTGTGGTTTTACCCAGAAGGGGCCTAGTGAAGCTACTCACAAACGTCTATTAATGAAACAGGGATGCCTTGAAAAAGGCAGTTTTTTTGAGTTATTAAAATCAAATCAATTTCTTGATTTGATTTTAAATCGGAGTAGTCGGGGCGACTACGATGACGTCACGTGGTAGCGACGAGTAGAAAACACGAAACACAACACTGGAGCGGGAGAGCGCACAAACACGTCCGTCCGCGGCGAGAGTCGAGCGTCGAGTGAAAGAAATTATTGAGTATTCAGAATCCCTATTTTATATAAAAATATTGATTTGAAACGTGTGCAAAATTGTGGTAGAAAGAACGAATTATCATTGTGTGGTTATGCGGTTTACGATATGTATATATAATTGACAATTTATTATGTATGTGAACTAAAAAATGGTGGGAAACACTCGATACATTATCTCAACGTAAACCGCAATTTATAAAATGTCACAAATAAGACCTATATATAATAAGCAAGTAGTCAAATAGCATCACCTACGTATTTGTAGGAATTTTTTACTGTTTTATGCTATAATAGATTAACATATGTTGTGCAACGAAATTGCAACTTTTCTTTTCTTATTTTATTATAATATTAAATTTCCTATCAAATAACATAATTTCCAGACCTTCGGCAAATTTCGGCAACTGTCAAAACTCTAATTGAAAGTTTCAGGTACGCAAAAATGATATGTCACGAGATAAATATTTCTAGTAAATATATTTACACATATATAGCATTTTTATGCATATCAGTCAAAAGTACATAGTATAAGCTTTCTGTAATGGTATAATACTTGTATAGTTTTCATTGCTAGGTGGCTAGAAAATAATCTTGAAAAAAATACAAATTCAGATCGTTTTGTGATAGTTTAGGAATGATCGTGTTTAGATGATCTTTTTTATAAACCAGTACCGACCACATACATAATTTATGTATAATATAGTAGATTAACTTCTTAGCTACAGTTTGAGGTATAATACGAGTACCTGCGCCGATTTTTACAAAATGTATTTATGGCCAGGCCCTCTTAGGCACCTCCACATAGTGCGCCGGCCTCAGCACCATCGAGGCGATCCGACCAGTGCTCGACCGCTGGCTCGGGAGAAGGCACGGCTCCCTGACGTTCCGGGCGACGCAGGTGCTCTCGGGGCAGCGTTGCTTCGGGAAGTACCTGTGTCGCATAAACAGGGAGCCGGACGCCCGGTGTCACCACTGCGTTGACTGCCGGGAGGACACGGCGGCGGCGTGGCAAACGCTGGCAGAGTGTGCCGCTTGGGAGGAGCCGCGCCGTGCCCTCATCTCTGAAGTAGGCAGTGACCTGTCGCTTCCGGCCGTCGTGAACGCAATGTTAATAATAAGTTTTATTTAACGGTAGTCACGTTAATACTGTATTAATTCTAAAATGGGGTATAATTTTTGTTTTTCGGGATAAAAAAGAGGTAAAATGTTCGATATGGGTGTCTTCTTCATCGTTTTTGGGGTCGCCGCCCGCCGCCCGCCGCCGCGCCGGTGCTAAAAATCAGAAATCTAAATCCAAAATGGCAGCCATAACCGGAGGTTCTTAGTAAATGGGTAGCTTTTCACACGGGCAACTGTATGTAGGAGGTCTTTCGCTGATTAAGCTGATGTTAGAGACGGATGCACGCACAGTTAAGTACAATAGAAATCACAATAATTTAATGTTATTTTTTTTGCCTGTTCGCGCTCTTATAACGTGATTCTACTTCACCATAATAACGCTTCAGCACACAGGTGCAGCCTTTCGCACTGATTTATATTTATTCTTAATTTTATTTGTGTATTCTCATAATTAAAACAAGTTTTTTAAGATATTAAATTAATTGGGATCTTCAAAAGGTATACACAGATAGGTACAATACAATACACCCACATTTCGCCAGTTATGTTTAAGTCCCATGTAATAGGGGGCGAGCCTATTAAGTAAGTAAGTAAGTTTTTTGCCATCAACCGGGCACAAATCCATACTCCGGGCTGCTATTGAGAAATTCCAGATAGAAAAACCCAATAACACTTTGCCCGACTTGGGAATCGAACCCAGGACCTCATGCTCAGCAGTAGCGATTGCGACCACTAGACCAACGAGTGGGTGTACAGGTACACCTCTGCCCAACCCTTCGGGAAAACAAGGCGTGATGTTATGTTATGTTATGTACAATACAATTCACAAGATTATAATATTTATAATGTCCTATGTAGGTTTTCGTTTTTGATTAATATTTTTCTACAGCGCTCTTAAATCGTGATCCCGCTTCACAATGACCATGATAACGTTTCAGCACACAGGTGCAGCCTAGCGCCTTGATTTTTATTTATTCTCAAAAATCAAAGTGACCCTTAGTCGTGAGCGCGACGATAAATCGTAATGGAGCAAAATGAAAGCAGTAGTGGACTGTATAACATGTACGTATAATAAAATAAGAAATGGAATTGAAATTGGAGGCGTGCAGTCAGCTGCTGCACGCCTCCACGCACGGCTGCGCTTACGCATTTTTTAACATTTTATTTTTATCTTGTTTGCATTTTTAAACCGACCGTTGTAATTTCAATTCCATTTCTTATTTTAATAAATATTATATAATATAATATTATATAATATATAATATTGTTATACAGTCCACTACAGCTTTCATTTTGCTCCACTACGATTTATCATCGCGACCAGTCGCATTGACATTATAAACCCTGAAGACGCAGGGACTGCATTAGAAAGGACTGTGGGAGAGAATCCCAGGTAACGCTTCCCACCAGGGAAAATCGGAAGACACTTTCTTTTCAATTAGAGAGTGGTACATACACTTTCTCTAAGCGACACATTTTTTTTTCCGACATGCATGTGAACGAAGTCGCGGGCACAGTTAGTTAAATAATAATAAAAAATACTAGGTTATAATTTTCAAATAAAATGTATTTGTTAACTCTGTACTTGATTGTCTGTAACAGTGCACAGTGGTGGTCCAGAGGTCCCCGGTTTACAAGATGTAGGTCGTGAGATAAAACCCAAGCAGGTACTTTTCTTTGAGTAAATAATTTCATCACCACTGCTCTCAAACCGGTAAAGGAAAACATCCAGAGGAAACTGGCATGTCTGAGAACCAAAAATTCGAAGAAATGTTACTTATGTAACATTACCAATTATTTATATTATATATACCAACCAACCCGCACTGAGCCAGCGTGGTAGAATAAATCCTCTCGAAGAGCGGAGGCCTGTCTCCCAGCAATGGAAACATTGTATGTTGATTATGATGGCACGATTGCCTTACACATAACAACTCGATCACTCTCTCTCTCGCGCTCACTTACGCAACGAACAAAGGCGAAAATTTACGACTTTCAAGGCTAGCGCAGATTAGGACGGGCCATGCCGCATCGCACTTTCTGTATGAAAATGGGTTGTGGCTGTAATGTACACTTGGCGTTACTCCAATTGAACCATATTTAAACGTTGAAAAAGCTGAAGATTGTGCCAAGAGTATTTCAAAACCTGATTGGAACCTTGGTGTATCTGTCTGTGGCTTGTAGGCTAGACATATCGTGCAGTGAACTGTCTGTCACAGTTTAACAATGTATACAGTGAAGAACATTTCATATTAGCTAAATGCATATTGAGGTACGAGTATCTCAAAGGTACCATGGATGTTGGTACTTTTAACCCTACCATTTTATACGGTAAATGAGTACCCTAATTGCGTAATACACAATCAATCGGAATTTGAATCGTTTTGAAACAGATTGCTAATCCATTGCTTCATAAGTTCGATACAAATTTCTGCTCAACAATGTAAATAACGCAATGAATGTTGTTGAGCTATCAAAATACAACAGATCAGTCGTAATCGTTTACGAAAATGTGTTACACAATTAGGCTGAAGATCTGCCGAATCTCCTTGCTTTGATCGCTTTTCATCGTTTTGTTCACGAACTTTTCGCATACTTTATTAGTACCTCACTATCAAAGTCACAAATGTTCTGCTTTTTGTAATCAAGATGGACCACAAAACTTCCCTTAAGATCAACAAACAATTAATTACTATCTATTCAGATATCAATTATCAAATTTAGCCACCTAACAATGCTATATAATTATAATTGACCAATTACTCCAATTTAAATTGCGAAAACCGCGAAATAGATCTCGATTCAAACCGCTTTTCCAGTGTTGTAATTTCAAATAATTTTTGAGGTTCTCTTCATTCGGTACAATCATTTTAGCTAGGAAGATAGCGGCTTTCGCTTTAATCAGTCGGGATTTGGTACTCTAATTGAAAGGACTCGGTGTCTAGCGGCACGACTATGAATTTGAATAACGTTTTAGAATTACATTCATTTTTGGAATTGTATATTTTTATGTTTGAATTTATGTGAATTTTTGGCGTAGTATTATTATGCTTTCATTATTAATATTACTATCCTAGTATTACCTAACTGTTAAATCTGTGTTAATAAAAATTAAATGCTGTTTGTTGGTAAGTGGTTCACCTGAGAACGGCTGGATTTGAAAGGTTGGTGTATGGCAATTTTTTGTTTGAAAATGTTCGTACCTAATAGTCCGAATTAGGTTGTTATGGAAAAGTCCTCAAATTCGGGACAACTGTACGTCTTTTTTTCTACGGGTTTTTAAATTTGGACAGGATAACGTGTGACACACAACATTGAGGTGAATAATTAACCGGGCACGTCTGGACCTGTATCATATATAATCATAATATTCTCCGTACTTCCAATAAACTAACACACCACCCAACAGCTAATACAAATATGTACAAACAAAAATATTAAACTGTAAAACTGACCGAAACGTAAAAAACTTCTGATCAGTTACGTCCCGAACGCTAACCGAAGCTGTCAAAATATTTGTACCGTAAGCGTTTGCAAAATAGAAATCATTTAATAGTTCTGTAGGGAAATACAGTAATAGGATGCGAAATGGAGTAGCGAAACAAGGAAAACTGTATGACAAGGTAATACAGCGAGTTAACAAAATGGTAACATTAAAACACGTTGTTTGGTTAAAAAATGAAACGACACTGGAAAACGCCGACTTAAATGGTTTTTTAATTTTTTAATTCGATCCCTGATTGTGCTTTGTAATATATTATTGTAAACAATTTATGACTCTTATGTTGCGTTACACGTCTGTTTACATTTCTTTATGTTCTTAATTTAAAATTTTACCATGTTTGCTAGATCGTTTTGGAAACATGAAGTTTTATTTATTTATTTATTTACATGGGGACAACAAACAACAGTAGTATTAATAGGTAAATATAGGTTAGATGTTAATAGAAGTAACAAACACACTACTCACAACGTTATCCACAGATTAAAAAACAGATAGTAAGAACAATATAAAAATAAACCGAATAAAAGTAAACATTACATTTTTATTACGGTTCTGACCACTTAAAATGTTAACAATTTCTTTTCCAAATACAGCCTTGCTGAGAAACATGATATCGGTTGAGCCAAACTGCCCATTGTAGGTGTCAACTAATCGATGCAGCGGTGAGCGTACGCCTGAGTTGGTTCTACAGAAAGTAGTTGCAAACAAGTGTCTCGAGCGAACTTCCCGAACACAAGTTTTCGTTATTTTTCTTTAAAATTTCGTTATGAGAATATTTACTTTAGAATCAGATATTGCGTCGTTGATGCGATGTGTGTCGCGCGCATCTAATGGCAAGCGTAGCGCGCACTGCGGTGTGCTGGATTTCGGTGCGTTATTTCTGCCGTATATCAAACGCAGTCAAGGGTCTGCGCACTGGCAGTGAAAAGACACGTTTTAAATAAACAGACACGTGTTTGCGTGACCGCTTTGTTCTTCGAAACCATGCAACGGATGTTAATGCGTTTTTTACCATAATTTAGAAAACTCATTCCCGAAGGTTTCCACGTATTAAATATAAGCATAAAGTTTACATAATCAATTACAATCTGAATCATTCTAAAGTATATTATTATTCCATTGCTTCATTTGTTCGAAAAAATTATCAACTCAACAATTTAAATTACGCAATGAATGTTGTTGAACTGGCAAAAGCCAGCCATTCCTGCTGTTAGTGTGTTACTCATTCGACACGATATCCACGACAGAAGGCATCAGAAAATCGAATTCCTTACTTTCCCATCCCAACCAAATCAGATTTCCACCTAACTTTTCTATACATACAATAATAAAATATGTAATAATATAGCAAAGAAGTCAAAAGTGGATAAATTGAATATTAAAAAAACAAATGCTACTAGGTGTACTGTCTGATGCCGAAAACATAGTTTTTGGATTTTTTGTTTGTTTGTTTGATTTTCTGGATGTCTGTCCCGGATTGGCGCAAAAACGGCTTAACAGATTTGGATGAAATTTAGCACACAGATAGTTTCATATCATCATCAGCTATCATCAGTCCACTGTTAGACATAGGCCACCCCAATAAGTTGTAATTTAGAGATGATGACTGATATTAAAAAAAAAAAACGAAAAAATTAGAAAAGAGATAATCGAAAAAATCTGTTAATTTGATGTATGAAGAAGCTACACGCTTTAAAACTTTTTGGAGGGGACTTTTCCCGTCCTTGTCGCGTGTTAAGTTACAAAGTCGTGACGTCACTTCTACAATATTGCTGGCCTTGTCTAATACTTATTTTAAAACGTTTATAACTTGGCAATTTTTTAAGCTTTAACACTTTTTTTTAATACCTATTGCTTGCTCTCTTTGGAAACCTTAATTAAAAAAAAAAATGACAGCATCCCTATTGCACGCCATTCAGCTCGATTGTCGGATTAACACATAGTACTTTTAATCTCGGTAGTTGGTATTTTCCCCTGGGATATTTGTCGACATCTACGAGAGTGAAATCGCGGGCAAAAGCTTGTCTTAAATAAAACAACACGTATTAACTAAAAGAAGGGTAGCAGCAGTAGACTAAGTTAGCCAACTGTGTCGCTAATCAGTAGACTGTGGCTCAAAGTTAGTCTGCTCTTCTATTCTGAAGCGTCATCCTTCGTCGCCAGACGTAATCCGATTCTGTGGCGACGCCGACGCCCGGATTAGTATTATTTTATAAAATAAAATACGGAGTTAGGTAGGTAAGTAGATAGTAATTTTCTTGTGTGGACTTTGGTTTGTGTTACATGATTGGGAGTGTTTTTATGGTTTTGACGTAAAAAGGACGAACGGAGCCTTTTTAAGATCACTTTTTCGTCGATCTGTCTCATAGGTTTTTCTCGAGATGTATGCGACGCGACTGCGAATTTTGGCATGGTCTCAATGAATGGACGGGTGCACGCATCGCTAGTCTAAGACCATGATATTTTTTTATTGGGTTTAATTTGGTAAAGGATTCTTCTCTGGAAATAAGATCAAATTATAACTTCTCGTGTGTTCTGTGCTCTTCAATTTATGTTGGTTTATAGAAAATTGAAATAGAAAAATTGTTATGGCTAGAATCGATTTTTACACAACCATTTTGTTACCGTTTTTCTCGATGAAAGTATATTACTTTTGAAATGGAACTATACTTACTGACTAAACTTCTTCATTCGGACTGCGATATCAAAATCCTGCCAAATCTAAATGTTAATGTGTGTAACAACATTGAGCTATATTATGTTGAAATACAGACACTCATCCCTTTTCTGTAGCATAGCTATAAAAATGCTACTAATAAAGTACCTACATATCTACTTATTTAGTGTTGTTTCAATTGTTCTTTCAACAGTAGGTAAACATAATACTTACATTTTCTTGCTATAAAATAGAAACCTTACCCAG